>JAYKPI010000006.1:44530000-49530000 GCA_037305975.1 Chrysolophus pictus
ATCTATTAAAGGATCCAAGAGACTCTAGCCAAATTATTATTTATTATTTGTATTACACTATTGCCTAAATGTCAAGTGATTCGCAGCTGTTCCAAAAAAGGTACAGTCTTTTTCCTCGCAGCGTCTTTCTCACAGTGTGGGAATTCATAGCAGATATTCTGCAGTCTGGGTTATTGCTAAGGTGAAACTCCTGCCCCATACACAGTTGCTGTTGTACCAAGTTGCAGCCCATTGTGCTGCATGCTATGTCATGTCACATCAGCATTCGCCACCCGATATTGTTGAGAACCTACTTCCACCTTCTCTCCCCACTTGGTGATGCTTTCCCTGGGAGCACCATTTGCAGCAACAACCGTGCGATTTAATACCTCCGAGCACTTGGTGGTCCCTGAAGGGCTTGCTGAGCAGCTTGCTGATGGGCACTCACTGGGTGTTGCTGTCGCTTGGCCCCTCTCTTAGTGCCATGGTCTGCCAAAGAGCAGAAAGAAGGTCAAAGCAATGACTTCCATCCCAGCGTTAAGCCACAGGGACTGCACTTCCAGTTTCTACCCTAACTTTATTCTTCATCACCTATCATGCGGCTCTTGGATGAAAAAGAATAAAAGTAGATTATACACTTTGTAGAAGAAGCAAGTATATTTAGCTGCTGCTGATCTTGTAACTTTTGTTACTTTGTATGTGGCTAGCCATCCATTCTTGCCAATTACCAATGCAGTGCTTTGACAATAGTGGAATGAAATTCACAGCTACACAGTCACAGCTTGAAACTTTGCAAATGAACATTCATAGCATGCTTCTCAGCTTCCTTTTTATAGAAAAGCTGGCACTTACAATTATATACTTTTTAACAAATATTCTTTCTGCATCTCCAGCTTCCAAGTTTGCTTTGTGATCCTTATGTATCATCCTTGCACTGCTGAACTTTCCAAAATAAAATGAGAGAGGGAAATTATGTCCTCATATAAGCAGGAGTAGCTAAAAGAGGTTATTAAATGAAGTTATCAGTCATCTGATTCTCTCTTTGAAAAATATTGTTAATCTGAAAGTTTTATTATTATTTTTTTCTTGCATTGCCGACAGCATCTAATCCAAGAGAAAAGGTTTTCTAGCTAAAAGTTTTTCTCTTTGGGGAGAAAATGGATATGAAACATTAACACAGAAAAAGCCTTATGGCAAGGAGCAGCAGCTTGCTGTCCTTCAATCCACATAATTTTTGCTGAGGAGGAGGTGACACGCAGCCAGTCCTAATGGCCCAGGTAGACTTCCAGTGCTGCTGGTCACAGGAGGCTGCGCCTGAAGTCTCTGTCAGGGCACTTACATTGAATGTCTCATTCATGTTGTCTGCAAATCGTATGGTAGGCTACTGCATACTTACCTGAAGTTTTAGACAGCTTCCAAATGAATAAAGTAGAGACATTTGTTAAGCTAGCTGGGGAACAAAACAAAATGGAAAAGAAAGCAGAAATCACCCTATCCCTGCCTTTTAGATAATGTGAGCTATGAGGGCTATGTGGCTGCAGGGTGGGCTGATCTCGACTCGGTATTTTTGTTTTCTTGTTTGTGCCTTTCTTTTCTTTTCCCACAGATCTGTTTCTTTTCCTCCCATATCCTCCCAGCATCAGACTGAAGCCCAGTGTCACCCAGTGCCAGTCATGGCCTCAGTGCTGGGGGCTCCTTCTCTCTGGAAGCAAACTGTGTTTGTCACTGGTGACTAGACAGACTTCTTAGCTAAACAAGAATGCCTTCACTAAAGGCAGAGCTTCACTAAAGAAAAAGGAGCTGTAAGGTGAGAGTAAGTCTTCACATAGATCCTTATTTGAGACCATTCACTCTGTAGGAAGAGTCACAGGAAAAGGCTGCATTCTTCAGACCCTTCAAAGAGGCCTTCTTCCTCCATCCCCATCATTTCCTCTGTTAATACAGCACAGATACTCTCATTTTTATACAAGTAACTTTATAAAGCAAATTTTATCCAAACAACTTTTGTCTTTATCTGTTGACTTTTAGCTTCTCAAGTGGGGCTGGCTGTCCATGATAAATGCAGTGAGATCCTCAGGACAATCTCTGAGACAGTTTTCCATTGCATGTTTAGAAAGTCTTGTTTTCTAACACTCTGCTATTATATTTAGCCAATACAGTCATGCAGTCAATAGTTGGATTGCACAATTTTCATAAATTATTACAGTTAAGACTTATTTCCATCACACTGTTGTGTCATTGATGTTACCAGAAATAAGGTGGTAATGTATGGTATGGGACAATATATATCAGAGACTATAATCAGGGAAAGAAATAGAAGTCGCTCTACACAGTGGTGAGTCACAGCTTGTAAAAGGAGCAGGAGTAAAAGGCAAATAACAGGGTGTTTGAGCATGCCTTTATCTATCCTTGTTTACAAAGAATAGCTATGAACGGCATTGTATTGACTGTAGTGTTTTGCTGAAAAAAATTAGATTACAATATATTGTTCAGGACGTTTTTGTATTAATCCCCTCTCTCTTTTTTTTCTGTCACTGAGTCTGATAATATGAACATTATTGAAGATTTTTTACTTTTAATCTCTTTTCTTCCCTAAGTGTTTATTATTTTTAGCCACAAGACTCAGCGTTTTAAAGCTTAAATTTTCGGTTGAGTTTTTAAGATTTCTTTTTCTCCTTTTGCTCCTCTGTCTTTTCAGTCATACTGAACTCTCTGGTGGTTCGGAAGATGGGGAAAGGATCTGGAAAAAATCAGTCCTGTTCAGTCAAGTGCTTATGGTTGCAAAAGATGAAAGTAGAACAAAAAGTCTGGAAACCCATTGAAACCACAGTGCTTGTTTAATTTTATATAAGCTATCCCATTCAAAAAAGAAGCTAAATCGCATTTCTTCGCCAAATCTTGCTCTTGACAGAAGAAGAGACTGTTCATTTTTTATAGGAAAATTTTCCAGATGACAATTTTCAGGCGGCAACAGTTGCTAGCTGTAGGAATGACAGAACAATTGGAGCAGTGAAGCTTTAAACTATTGTTCTTTTCCTCTGGGTAGCCTTGAAAGAGTATATTCACCCACTTACCAGGGGTGAGCAGTTTTTTAGCAGATGACTAAAATATCATTTCTTTCCCATTGACATCATTCATCATGATAAATATCTCCATTCTCGACTCTCCTGTAGTCAATTGCAAGTAAGGAGGTTAAGCAGAAAATACTAGCGGGCAATATAAATGGTTGCAAAATTCAGCTCACCAACAACTGGCACATCTTTTTGCTGATGTTAGCTAACTACTAGTTTGTGTCCCCCAGCAGTGCAAGGGATAAGAAAGTGGACAGACGACGCGGCAATGCTGTCCTTGTGTTGATGATGTTCAGTAAGGGGCTGTGGAGAATCTGTTCTGTTTCAAAATCATGTATTGCCACATATATATATCAGTATCTGCAAAATGCAGCTTCTTGGGTAGTGCTGTACTGTCTAAATAGGGAAAGGAAAGCAGACGTTGCTGGTAAACAGTCGGTGGGCATGACAGTCAGATTGGATTAAATAATTAATCTGCAATAATGGTATCTAAACAGGAAGGCACAGTCAATTTGGCAGCCGAGGGGATGAAATCTATTTGCTAATGCTGGGGAAATGTTTTCATCGTGATAGAAAAGCTAACCTTGAGCTGAAAGCTCTGACGTGTCAGCTTGTGGGGACAGACTTTGTCTCAGCGCGGAGCAGCTGAACCCGGCGCAGCCTGCAGTCCCACGGTCATGACTGAGTTTCCAATACAAAGCTTGGGAACTCAAAGGCCAAGAAATGAAAGTGTCCATTTGGGCACCTTGCACGCTATGCTCAGACACCTCAGTGATGTGTGCTGTGGGTAAGCCAAGCTGCCCTGGATTCAGGAAGCGTCACATTGACAGTGTAGCTTCTGCCAGCATGTTACACCAAAAGCTGCGAGCTCTGCTGTGACCCAGCCAGGGCTGGATTTCTCATGTGATGCATTCCTGCTCCTCCTGTGTGAGCACAGCCTGCTCAGGGTGGGTCACTAACATTCTGCGATCTGCTTTTCTCTTTCCTTGCATGTGTCTGACTGTACCTCTTGATACCTGTTTGGTCCCACCCTATTCCCCTATGCCAAATCCCACATCATTCAGCAGTGCTGGGAGGGGTGCTGCAGCTGGCCGGGCAGCTCAGTGGGCAGCATGTTCACAGGGAGACCCAGGATTGGGACCGAGCTGTTACAGCTGGCTTGAAGAGAGAAGAAGACAGCCCAGGGCTAGGCTTCAGGATCTCTTTGGTTGTATACAACGTATAAGTGAAGGGAAGAAAGGAGGAAAGTGTGCTCACTTTTTAAGTATTTCCTTCCATTCCTCCCCCTCCCCCCTTTTTACATCCTGTTAGTTCTAAACTCTCAGGCCTTGTCCCCTCTGTTCAGCTGTTGAAGAACTGCTTGAATACCAGATTTTCAGTATTTCGATTTCCCAGAACTATTAAAATAGATGCTAGCAGAAATATCAGTACCAAAAGTCAAAGCAAGTCAGCGACAATTTGTGTTTAAAACTGAAGTCAGGCAGACTGAAAAGCATTGACTCTGTGCAGATTCGCTCTTTCTACATACTGATGTCAAAGTAACACACGTTCTTGCTGTTGCTGTAGGCTCTTATTGGGATGAGGAGCAGTATTTAAAGCTATTTATGTGAGTAAAGACAGATTTGTCATTAGTGAGATTTCTTCTGGAAGTGCAAAGCTAGTTACTTAAGCCTCTAATTCATAACTGAAGTAGGCTCTTACTTCTCTTCAGATTGCTCAAAGTTAAGAAGCCTTATAGCTGGCTGGTAGTCCAAGGCTTTTCTTTTTCCAGGCCATACCATAAACATTCTGCCCTGAAAAGGCTGATTAGAAAGTCTGGTGCATGTGCAGACTGAGGCGACTGAAACCACTGAGAACAGAGACATCTAACAGTCTTCTAAAGTGCCCATCTGTATTTTTTTTAGGAATACATGCATTTAAAATTGTCTCCAATCTACTCAGACATGATAGTGCTGCCAATACTGAAACCTCTTTGGGCAACAGAGAGAGATATGGAGATATAGCTGACCTGCGCTGCTCCCAAGGAAGCCTATAGCTCTGTCCTCCTCTGGGAAACGAGGAAGACCAATGTCCCCAGGCTGAAACTGATCTCAAATACCTCTCTGAGATTCTTATGGCCTTTTAGTCCCTGTGTATTTTGATTATTTGATCCCAACACCTATGTTGGTGCCTGCATACCTTTAGGGATATATGTAGTAGAGGATCTGGTTTGTACACAAGAATTTCAGCTGAATATTAAAGTCACTAATGGAGGAAAAGGTTTGTTAATAGTAAATGAAAAACTTTTCAAGGTGTCTTTATGAAACTAGAGGGAGCACAAACACTTTCCTCTGTCCTTAGTGGATTATGTTTAAGAGTACTGATTGAAGTACATTAGAAATACACTGTGGGCTCTGAGAGCTCGTGGTGAAATGTACTGGCAGCAATATCTAGGTAAAAAGCAGTAGTTTTACCCAGAGTTGATCCTTTGAAAAAGTGTTTTTTAAGAATTGTGATATGCATAATTACATCTGAGAATTGCTATCATCATGACTTCCCTCAGCCCATGTTTGCTTTGATATAAACCTACATGCATAGCTAGTGCTGACTGCATGGCAGAGACAGCAGCATCCTGCAGTTGGTGGTGGTTGGCGTGCCTGGGTTGTAACAGCCTCTAGAATGTGCTTTTATCATTAGGAATATTGACTTAATGTTTACTGTCTTGGCTTCAAATACGCATCATGGATTTTTCTGTGTTTCTACAGAACAGCAAGCAGCATAGCAAACCTTGAGACTGCCAAAGACAAAGCTGCAAACCGACCAAAACCACTGCAATTTTTGTCTGTAATTTTATTATTGGTCCCTGTAGTTTTTCTTTTTTCTTGGAATGAAACAAACAGTACCTGAATTGGCTCTCCCAATCCATATCAGGAAGAGGATGACAGGGCAAATGTTTGCAGAGAGACTCAGGCTATATTTGTCTTGAGACTCAGAATCACACAGAATCACAGAATGGCCAGGGTTGTAAGGGACCTCAAGGATCATGAATCTCCAACCCCCCTGCTACATGCAGGGCCACCAATCTCCACATTCAATACTAGACCAGGCTGCCCAGGGCCCCATCCAACACATGGGAATAGATTTGTTTTCTGGAGTCTGGAGATGCTCTTTGACCAGGGATGTGCCTGTTCTAGCAAGTGCTGGTGTGTAAACGGAGAAGGTTTGCAGAGCAGAGCAACTGGAACTAAGGGAACAGTGCCTTTGTGGTGTTTGGTTTGTAAGGCTGTAACAAAGTGGCTCCTGCTCAGTCCTGTAGATGCAGTTCCGATTAGTGGCTGGAGCTCCTTGCATGTGCTCATGGACCATATATAACCATTCATATGCATTTTGGTCTAACCAAGACCAACACAGCCATGTGGACTCATCCATGTTCTGACTCCAGGCACAAAATGTCTCCATGCTTCCTTGCCAGGAAAGGAAAGGAGCCAGCCATGGGGGTGGGGAAGGAGCTGTGTCATGCAACAACTGGGTATCAAGAAGGGCAGTCTTGGTGCTCATACTGGGATCAAAGACATCTCCCATCTGGACCTAACCTGATTGGAGAGAGGACTCTCTTCTCCAGGCAAAAAGCTTCTACCTTTCACTGGTGGGACTGCAAATGCAGTTAGGAGGATGGGCAGAATCATAAGCTGGGCATCAGGTGGGGAGTTGTACTATTGATCTCAGTAAGACGATGCTAGTATGAAAATTGTGGCTAAAAAAGAAGCAGCGAGACGAGAGACCAGATCTTTACTTTTTCCACGAGTCATACTTAACCAAGTACTTTATGCCAGATTTCTCTGTTAAATCACAAAATGACTTCAGAAGTGATGCCCTTGCAGGGCCTTAGCTGAACTGATTTTCATAGATACCGTGTATTTTTTTATTGTGAACAATAAAAGAAAGGAGCGCAGATAAAACATCACAGCTAGCCAATAAAAAGTGAACCACTCTACAGAAACATTACGATGCATAAAAGATTAACTCCGTGCTCATGTATGCAAAACTTAATTACGTAGGCTTCAAATCTCATCAGAGTCATTGTTTAACTGCTTTTCCCAGAAACTAGGCTAACTCTCTTGAAACAGTTCATATCTATCATTAATTTAAAAAGCATTTTAAATGCAGTAGATGTTGAAACTTCAAAGAAAATTCAGTTTCTCTGTCCCGAGCTAAGTCAGCTATGAGGAATTCATTGTTTTGCTTTTTAGACAGATCTTCTACAAATACGAATATGAGTGAAATAAGACTCTTGAGCCCACATATAAAATTGCTGTAAACTGGCATTGCTTTATTAAAGCTCATGGGGGCAGATTCGCCTCAGTAGAAGTGTTTACTCTTGACTCTTTCTGAAAATATTTTAGCAATGGCCAACATTAGCAAACTAGGGGGTTTGGTTCTGAGTAGCCTTGAGTAGCTGCAAAAGAAGAAAATGATCAGCCATTTTGTGCTCTCTTCTGGGCAACAGGGAGTAAATAAATTCTATATTGCTTAATTTCACTTGTGTTTATGCCCAGCTGAAGCTGAACTAAAGGAGGAGTCCAGAATCAAACCTGTCTATTGCCAATTGCTAATGGGCACTGTGGCTGCAGGATCAGATTAGGTTTATGGTATTTTGCAGCACAGAGAGCCCCATAACCTCTGCTTTTGATGGTTTAGTTAGTAAAAACTTTAAAATAAAGATTATTTTAAACGTAAAGAAAGGAGGACCCTAGGCTAGTTCTCTGACATTACTGAAGTGCTACATATGGAATTTGGCTGTCTATGACGCATTAAAGTATATGGAAACTGTGTGGTCAGATCCTCAAGTACCATTGTGTCCATAATGGACTATAGGAGTTAGAAAATTCTGTTCAGTGCTCTTCTTCTGGTGAAGCACTGGAACAGGTTGCCCAAGGAAGCTGTGGATGCTCCATCCCTGGAGGCATTCAAGGCCAGGCTGGATGTGGTTCCGGGCAGCCTGGTTTGGTGGTTGGCAACCCTGTATACAGCAGTGGGGTTGGAACTAGATGATCATTGTGGTCCTTCTCAACCCAGGCCATTCTATGATTCTATGATGGTTTTTTTTTTTTTTTTTTTTCATTTAATGCATGAAAAATTTTGTATATAAGGGGTGTATGGGAACTGTTGAGTCACGGCCTGAACCACTGATTGATCACCTGAGGCAAGCACTGAGTCAGCCGTGGGAGCACAGGTGAAGGCGATTCAGCTGTGTGACCAGAAGGGGTGGATCCTGGCTGCATCTCTCCTAGACCCCATTTAAGGGTTGACTGCCCCAGGGAAAGGGTCTCTTGCTGGATGTACCTTTTCTGTGGAGTCTTTCCTGCAAACTAGATCTAGTCTTCTGGATATGTTCCTCTAGTAGCATGCCACTTGGGGCATTGTAAATGCATTGCTTGGTTCTGTTCTAAATGTTACCTAAATAAATGCATTCTTACATGCTCTCCTTGAAGAGTGGAGACAGGTAAACGTCTATCAACAGACAAACCTTTGCATGCTGGGAATGCAAAGCCTCTTGATTCCCCTTTGGTTTCTCTGACCGTATGCTATGTAAAGTTTTGCTTTCAGAACTACTAACCAACTTTTGGAAGGACTAATGTGAGGGACAAGGAGGAGAGAGAGCCCTTTAGACCAGGTTGAGACAGGTGCTATGCTTAATTACTCTGATGTGGGACAAAAACAGCTCCCAGGGAGAATGAATAAGCTGGGTTTTAATCTGCAGGAACACACTATAAATACTTCTGGCAGGTCTGCAGAGCTGGGAGAACCTGCAACACCTGCCTGGAGGAATCTCTGGGCAACTCTCATGTGGATGCCCCTGGCTGGTGTTCTAGCATCCAAAATGCCTGGCTTAGGGGCAAGCAGGTGGTGGTGGCAGCTGAAAGGAGCCAGAAGAGGATGGAGAGGGCAGAGGTGAAGGTACCTGTACTTATGTACACTTGTGTCTTGCAAAGTGCATGCACACATACTTTAGATACCAAAGCTTCTCTCTGGTTCTTCTTATCCTACTGTTTTACTTCTGGTGTTGTATGAGATAACAGCAAAAGCTTTAAATAAAAAAAAAAAAAAAAAAAAGACAAGAAGATGGGATGAAAGGATAAGAGAACATATATTAAGAGAGAATGACTGGCACATACTTCATCTGGGCCATTTTTTTCTAATTGCTGCTTATCCCCTGACTTCACTCATGTAGGCTCCGTGGCAATTAGCTTTGGGATATATTTGCAGCTGATAATGGGAGAGGTTCTTCCATCCAGACTGAAGTGTTTAAATTGCACTTGAATGTTTTAAAGCAACTTCAGAGCTGTATCTGACATAGCTGCAACCTGCTTTTCATGCTGGAATCTCAAGTGGTCTTTGCTGCTTCCTTCATCATTCAGGCAGCCACTCTTGTGCAAAAATGTCTGTGAGCTAGGACAAAAATCAGGTAGCACTGTCTGGTTGTAATTATATAGCTGATATCCTTTTTCTCTATATTTGAGAATTACAGGAGCATAAATACCTTTGTTCTTCAAAATCAAGATTGGCACCCAATTCTTACTATTAACCCAAACTTGTAGCTGCCTTCAGCAGTAAATCTTTGTGGCTATATTTACATAAAAATGTTGACAAGGGATTATCGGAGCTGCATGTTTAGATGTGACCTTACATACTTGATTTTCCAGGTGAAAGAAGGGTCTGCCTGACATTTAAGTGATAGTGATCAGAGGGAAACGAAGAACAAAACTGTTTCTTGGGACCCTTTGGGTTCCTTTGAGCCTCCCTAGACATGAATGTTTGCCTCACTGGTGTGCAAGGACCAAAAGCAAGTCAAGGTACCACTTACTTCAAACCTTGTCAATGTGAACCATCCTGTATTTTTGTTTTATCTGGATGCAGTGTGGATTTCTGTCCCTCTATGCTCCCTTTCTGCCTTCTCCCTCGCGGTCACCATGCCAACCCAGCTGAATTCCTTCCTGACACAGCTGAGGCCCAGCTGAAGCAGCAGGCCCTCTGAAATGCCCCTGACGATGGACAGATGCCCCGATTCTCTCAGCATCCGTGTTAACCTTGAAACCCTACCTGGTAGGCACAGCACTATCAAAATCTAATCAGTGAAACCAAGCTGGGATTTGATCTTGGGAGCTAACAGGAGGAGGAAAAAAAAAAAAAAGATGACAGTGCAAATATGTATGGTTTCTAGAGGGGAGACGCGCAAAGCTGTCGTTAATCATCAGCATCTCCACAGAGTAGCAATGGGAGGACCTGGCAAAGCCTGTCAGCATCTGTGGTAATCCAGTTAATTAGTGGGAAAGGACAAACTCCTCTGGAAGTACCTCAGTGACGGGCAAGCTCTCTTCCTATTTCATTAGGATGATTGCTTTAAAGGCTGCAGGCAGACCTGTGGCTCCGGAGCTCTCCCTGGCTGCACAGGCTGATGCTGGCCATGTTGGAGGGCATGGGCTGGCAGGTGGTGTGGGGAGGGGAATGCAGTATGTGGGAAGAGGGGGAGTTTGAGCTCCAAACCACAGTTTGCAGGCATTGTCTTCTCCTTCCTCTCCTGCCTTGCTCTTTCAGCAAGTTGAAAGAAAGAAAAAAGAAGGAAAAGGCTGCAATGTGTCACAAAGGAACAGACTGGCAGACATCTGCCTCTTGCCTTATTTATTTATTTCTTAAAAAAAAGGAAAGAAAGAGGAAAGAGTACAGAGCCAACTCTTCACTCCAGAGCCCCCCGTTCCCTTAACAAACCAAATGGTGGCTGTTGGCAGGGTATTGACAGCTTGTTAATGAAGGAATTCTTGACAAAATGACAACCTGTGTGGGATGCTGTGTGAAGCAGAATCCGCCCACAAACCAGTACTGAGTAATTAGGAGGTGGTGAAAATAGCAACTAACTACTGCTGGGGAGAAGAGGAAGGGGGAAGAAAAAACCTCCTAAATTAATTATAAAAGCTTTTCTGATTTGAAAAGTATCCCTCTTCCCTTTCCCCGAGGAGACACAACAGTTTTTCCTGAACAGTCTATTTTCTCCTTTGCATTTCTCTTTGTGGGGCAAAAGGTGCATTTCAAAGGACTGCACCTGGTAGCTGAGAATGCAGTGCCTTTCCCTCCTTCAGAGACACAGAGATGGAAATCAAACAACAAGCTGGGCTCTGGCGCAGCCCATTCTGCTCCTCAAAGGTTTGCATTGCTGTGCTTTTCCCTTGATTTTTGTCTGATTGCTTCAGGCAGGAGAGCTTGACTCTCGATGAGTGTGTTGGGCAGAAAGGAGGGTGGGTGATGAAGCAGCCGGGGCTCATCAGTCACAGAGTGGGTCTCGTGGAAAGGCACAGCTTTGAGCAACAGACTGGCATTTGTGAGTTGCAGCAGCGCCATCATTCACTACCACAGCACTGGCATCAGTGTTAGCATCAGGTCAGGTGCTAGAGAAACGGTTAGCAGCAGAGGTAGCAAAATCCACGGCTTCTGCTGCAATTACTTTCAGGTCATCCTTCCATTGGCTCAGAAGCAAGATAATGTCCTCCGCCCTGTCTTAAACGTGATAATTTAACTAAATGGTTTGGAGAAAAAGAGCAAAAATAGTTTGTGCAATAAAAGGCGTGAGAGATTGTTTTAAGATGTTGATTTCTTTCCCCAGAGACTGAAAACTTTGAAACAACTTCAATGTGTAACAAACCATTGGAATACAAGGGATGGAAGAAAAAAACAAACATTCTGAGAGAGTACAGTGGTTTTTTAAAATTTCTTATTTTTTTAATGAAAACTAGAATTTTGAGAAATTCAGGTAACTCGTTTTGTAATTTTAATCTGTGTGGCCTTTTGGCACCTCTTACAGCTTCTGAGATTGACATTTACCTTCTATGAGCATAGTTTCGGGTAAGCAATATGAACAGAAATGAACATTTTATTCCTTCCGTTTTGAAAATAATGAGGAGAAATGTAGAACCTGTAGACTTTGAACAGCCCTCAAACAGTTCATATGCATTTTCGATTCTTCATGAGGTTGTTTTTTGTTTAGAATGAGCAAAGTAACCTCTCTAACTTTGTGTCTCATCTGTTACTCGGTTAAACTGTTCCCATTTGTGGCTTTTGTACTCAAGCTCTCCTAAATTATTACAGAAGCTACAAATGAACAACTGCCTGAGGAATTAATCACTGATTTTTTTGAAGTGGATGGACAATAACAGATCTATTTAATTCTATTCAATATTTTTGAAGGGAAAAAAGATTGACTTGGTTCTGGTTTACTGTTTGAGGTCAAGAACAGACATAAGAAAGAACACTTTAAAGGTTAAAGGCTCCACTTTACAGGGAGCTGTCAAAGCATGCCATGTTTCAGTGGTCTGCTGGACCAGGCAGAGGCAAAGGCCAGGTCAGGGGTATTTTGTACTTTCCAAGTATACTAAGAGAACTAAGAAATAATTGATCATTCAAAAAGTAGATGTTATTTTGTTTGTGTTGAGTGCCTCAAATCACCGATTTACTTTGTTTTCGGTGACTTCTATTCCCACACAGTTTTCAAAGAAAGCAAAACAGTGTTTGATGTTGGGTAATTACGTTGCTCAGAAGGACCAGTAAATTAATGATAGGACATAAATGAATGTTTTATCATTCGGGTAGTCACCACTGGTTTTCTTTGTGATATTAAGAAGCATAGCTGTACTGATGATGAAAGTTTGACCCAAGCAAATGTATGGGTGTATATTAGCATTGGCTTATAAGAATTTTGCTTTACATAGATTACAAAATCAGGACTAGAAACCAGCCCTTTTGCTCTCATTTCTGGCAGACGAATTAAAGCTTTAGGGCATGATCTTAGGACAACAGGATTGAGAAATGAGTCCAGAAGGCCAACCAACGTGCAGGATATCAGGTGAATTAATGTACTAGATTTATTCAATACAAAGATTCTGAGTTCCTTTCTTTTTAGAGAAACTACTTGGTGTTGCGGCCCTGGGATGCTACCAACCAAGGGAAAATATATCTAAATACAAAGAAAACAAAGTGTGTTATTTGATGGTTATATCAAAAGCTACATCATTTAAAAAAGCAGTCAAAGCACTTAATCAGAACAGGGCTATACTGCAGAAGTTAATGTATCTTTTGCATGCGTGCCAGGTGCTGTAATCATCTTTCCCACAGATGGGAAAGAAAATGTATACAACCTCTTTTTGTGTTTGTGCAAGCACTGTAGGGTTGGCTTGGTGATACTGAGGTAGGGAGAAGCTCTTTACTGTGAGTAGAAGTGCTTGTGTGATCATGCTCCTGGGGCCAGTTTCTTCACCTGTAGACCGAGAGACAAATATTAAGGCAAGCATTGATGTGAAGCTCTTACCCCTCAGGGGAATGTTGCTGCTTGTGCTGTTTGTAGGTTTCAGCCTCACACTACTGGTGCCTGTGCAGGAAGTGGATTGCTTCCAGTGGAAAATGCTCTCTTCAAAGCAGGTAGGAGCTACTGTCACCCCTACAGAAAGGGTCTGTGTGTGGGGCTTGCTCTTGTGACGTTCAGGGTAAAATACATTTTTATGTCTAGCGCTTTGCAGGCTCAGCACTCTCAATCTTTTGTTGTATCAAACTGTCAGTGAGGAGTGATGTACCAGCGAATCTCTTCTTGCTCCAGGGTCTTATTTGTCCAAAAGCAATCTGAAATGCAAGTAAATTCCAAGGAACCGCATGGGCAAAGCAGCTGAAACACTGTCAGTGGAGACAGACATGTGCAAGCAGTCTGTGCTGAATTCAGTTGCATGGGATTTGTTCAGCTGCTAAGAAATGAAGAAAGTGATGGGATGAGATCTCTTTCACTCCTCCACGTATTTGAATAAATCTGTACATTTCTTATACTAACTAATATAAAAGGAGAAATCTTTCCAAAACCTGACAGTTATCTGTTAGTGCCCCATGATGTGTGAGCACTTGTGATGCTCAGCTGCTCAGAAAGGCACGCAAGGTGCAGCAGAGTAGTGAAATTCTTCAAAGAGCTTTCTCTTGTTTTATGGATGAGGAAATGTATTCCGCTTTGCATTTAAAGGTCGTGCTGTTGGGTATCATATGAACTAAACAGCTGAAATAGAAGAGCCTTAAACATACTTGCTTTCTTGACATTGCAAAATCACAGTGAACGTGTGCTAACTGGTTATCTGAACTTACATAAATATCGTGATTCTTTCAAAGCTACTGAACAACCATATTTCTTCTACCTTTCATGGAATCAGTTGGAGATACTGAGTACTTGATGCTATTGAAATTGCTCAAATAGGGGCTGAAGTAAGGCCAAGCTCTATTTTAGGCTGTGATGTTGAAAATCTGGATCTGAGATCTGTCCTGAGGGAACCAAGTAAACCTTGGTACCGGGTGAAACTTGTTTGTTTACCTACCCATGGGCACCAGATCTCTGCTTGTCCAAATTTTGTGTTTGTTACAGCTTCCCAGAGAGTGAGCTCTCTTCATGAGGGCTGTCAACAAAGTGTCTGCATGAGAGCCTGTTCAGATCCAATCTGTGTAGAGTAGGTAATGAAAGGAGGACTCGTCAATAGCAGCCTCCATTCCCTCATCACTCCTAAGTAGTAGGCTAGTTGTGGGTTTAGGGGCTGAGCTTCACTTCCCCTGTTTTCATCTTACAAGTTAGGAAAGCTCCTGATAATGTCAAGCTGCCTCATCCCTCACCAGCCAGCACCAGCTTTCATGTTTTATAGGTGCTGGCACTTGGAACACATACTGCTTTCTCAAAAAATAACTGCATTCTCATCAGTGCTTACTAACTGCAGCAGGTGATGGCTGAGCTAAATTGTAACCTGAGATCTCTGCTGCAGGTGGATTTTAGTGCAGTGCAGATGCATGGTGAGGGAAGATCCTGATGAAGGAGGTTGCGTATGTGTATATATGCAAAATTGTATATACGTGGTAATGCTTCACAAAATCTCCAAGAGAAAAAAGGCACCGTGTTATACCTTCAAAATATCTATGTATATGTTCTTTGGTTAAAAAAAAACAACAGAAACAACAACCTAACTAGGGTAAGTAAATAAAAATGAGAAACTGAAAAGCAGGGCTGAGGGGGGTAAAGGAAAGTGTCCAAAGAGACTGCAATTAAACCATGGGAATTTCTAATGTTAAGGCACCCGTTCAGCTCAGTTCATCAGACCCAGCTATCTGATTATTATTTAGAGTGAAATGTCTGTTGGCTTGTTCACTTTATTTATTCACTTTAATCATCTTGCAGTTCCTTTCAAACTCCAGGGCATTGCTGGTGGACAGGAGATTTATAATTTGGAGGTATCCTCGGCCTGAAAATGGGTGAATTGCTACAGTTGTAGCACAGGTGTCATTTCATAGCAGTAGATCCTCTGATTTAAACCAGTGGATGTTATCAGCTAACACAAACAGAGCTCGTTCAGCAAGCAGTAATATATAATTGGGAAACTATATGGTGCTGCATCGTTGTTAGGACAAAACCTAGGGGTAGGAGGTGTTTGCTCTATCTCAACAGCAGGCTATCAATATTCTCAGCAGCATTATTAGTATTTATTGAAAATCTTTTGTGAAGCGCTGCAAGTTTGCACAGAGGTAATTTACATCACGTAATTAGGATGCCTAAAACCATATAGGGAAGGATAGATCCTAGTAGTGCCGTGTAATACAATCAAGTACACTGCAACACTATTCTACGGGGATTAGAGCGTTTTCTGTCAATGTTGATTGCATGGCAACAAAATGAGTAGTTTGTTGCACACGCTCCTGGGTCTGACTGATGAATTCTTGACTGTGCCTTAACATTATTTGATACTGCACTATCTAGGTGCTGCTATCCAGCAAAATAGGGTACAAGTGATGTGCCACAAAATGGTGAGTCTCCCATTTTCCACAAACCACATGTGTGTGCCTACACACACGTAAAGTACCAATGTGTAAACTACTAGCTCTGCTTCTACATGTATGGTATTTTGAAAGTCAATATTGCCAAATGCAGGAGTTCTGAATTAACATGTGCTGAAGTGATCACTTCTTATTGTAAGAATATTTTCCCTTTGTAGAAAGGGAATAATAGTATGTCACCACACCATCAGGATACTGGACTTGGGCTTGAATTGTCCCATTCAGCGGGCTTTGAAAAGACCTGAACATTACTTTTTTTGTCTACACAGCCAGGATTTCAGTTCTCTGTGGTGTGAAATTTGCTGTTTATCTAGTAGGAGGGTGTAGTTCTGTATGTTGCATTCAATTTTGGTACGTGCATAGGTTTGGACTGGATTTTAAGGCACCAAGCAGCTCCAGTTGTGTCACTCAGCCCTCAAATTCAAGATGCATTAGAACCATAATCAATTGTGTGAGCATGATACAAACCCCACAGAATTCAGTGTGAGGTTTTGATTCAAAGAAGCAATCAGTAGCATTTCATTTGGAGGACTGAGTTTGCTCCTTTCTCAGTGTGTACCAACAAATAGCACCTGGACAAATGGTACATCTGCAGTCAGTCCCTGACCTTGCAGAGATGCTAAGGAGTAGCAAGGTGAGGCAGGACTGAAGTCCCTGCATGGGGAATGTGGCAAGTGAATTTCTTCCCATGTGAAAGCTGTTACAGTTTGTGAAAGCCTCCATGAGCCCTCCTTGTGCTCTTTCCTTAAGCACTCACCTGCGGGCCAAGCAGGTGACAGGAAGATTTTGCTAGATCAGGCATGAGAGGGGTGCTCTCCAGGGCTAAAGTTTTATGAAGAGCAGAGGCACAGAGGTCCAGGAGCATTTCTAAATGGACCAATCAATACCAAATCCTTTTTCAACATTCATTCATAGGAAGAATAGCCGTGTCTAACTTAATCATTCCTTACAGAAAATAAACAGACACGTTGTCAGCCCATGAGAAGAATCATTCAGTAATGCCAAGATAATGTTTCTAAACAACTGACTGGATCAAAGGTGAAATCTAATTGATTATGTGTTAAATATTCTCTCGCTCTGACATAACACTCTCTCTCGTACAGACAGTGAAAATACACACAGTAGGCCAAACAATTTCCTTCTTGTTGCCATAGAAATTTCAGGAGATTATAGCTTAGCTGGATTGCTTCTAGAGACAGAAGGTTTGATCCTTTTTCACTTAAATGATGTAAATCAGAAATGCCTTTGCCTAACTCTGTGAATTGCAGAGCTGGTGTAAACAAGAAGAGAACCTGTGCCATGCTGTTAGAGGCTCTGTTTTTTGATATTGTAAAACTAAGTGAAAGAAATGATTGAATTATGCACATGATGTGCTGCATGTCTTTTGTGGTAAAGTTCAAAATCCTGGGTGGACTATTACCGATTTTTTGGGGAATTTTGTTAATTGCCACTTAAGTCTTTGGTGCAGGACTTGAGTACTGTTAAAACTTCTATACATCTATATCCTTCACAATGGGATTTTTGTCTGCATATGGGAGTTTAAAAAAAAAAAAAAAGGAGAAACTAAGTGCATTTGAGCAAAATGACTTTTCTGGAGTTGCAGGCAAATCAGAGGCAGGGTAGGAGCAGATCTCCTTTTCCTCTTGCTTCCGTTTTACTAGACAGTGTCTGTGAGTAAAAGGGCAGTGCTGCAGGTAACCAGAAGACAATGCTCCATTACCCGTTTTGATTTTACCAATATGCATGTGTCAGATCTGGTTTGTAGGCTGAGATCCAACTGAGCATCCCCATAAACAGCATATGACTATGACATCCAGCTGCGGTCTGTTGCTGTTGTGTTGAATTAATCAGTTTGGCTCTCTGTACTCCTTGTGGGAAGGCAGAGCCAAGGGAGTGAAAACAAATGAGACCGAGCATCTTCTATGCCAGGCATATGGATTGGTAAGAGGGCATTTGACCCTTGCCTAGGACATCCACAGCTCTACAAGTTTCTGCTCACCTCCTGCCACAGTGCTTGCCCAGGAGGGAACTTTGGTCAGGGAGACGTTGTGATGGAGATGGCCAGGAAGTGAGACTCTCCTTTGGCCTAGCCTTGCTGGTGCAAATGCAGACTCCAGGCCTAGCCTTGAGCTCCATCAACATGACTTACATCCTGTAGCTTTGCTGTTGCCTGGAAAAGCTTGTACCCTTGAATCTACCAGAGTGCCTGAGAACAGCTGTGTTTAGGATTTGCAGTTTCCCAGGCTGGACTTGTTGTTTGTGCAAGCAATTATCCAAACACCTTTTTCTAGTATGTTTACTTGGGCTCACTCCCAGCACCCTGCACATGAAACACAGAATGCAGGTGTATATTCCCTGGGATACAGTGCTGGTTGTGCACTGGTGGTGTTCACCTCCAGGGGAGGTGAGGCTTGCGTCATGCTGCAGGATTTGAGTAGTTTCTCTGAGCGTCAACAGTTTCCCATCTGTAAACTGATCAGGTGCTAGGGCCAATGGGATGGCAGTAGTATGGAGATGTTCCATCACTGCAGGAACCTTAACTGCATCACAGACAAGTCAAAATCATTCTCTGTAACCTACAGAAGTCTGGGTCTACAAAAAGAGGTTTTTGAACAAAAGGTCCCTTACCAGATAGCTGTTTTTCAGGGATTCTTCTCCTCCCTTCCAGTTATTTATTTTGGTGAAGATAAAGATGTGCCATGTTATTATATCTTTTATTCTGTTTTGTGCTGTAGTATGGGAATTTCTAACTGAGGCAGGAGTGGTCTCAAGTACCTTCCTTGGGCAACCTTGTTATTACTTGCTCAGGTCTGTCCTCACCTGGTAATATTTTCACGGAATCAATGGATGAATACCTGTCATTGATGGATGAATACAGTATTAATGCAGTTCTGACAAGTTAAGAGTCTGCCATCCCAGAATGAGCTGTATATTCTGTATTAACTGTAGGGGGAATGCTGTGCACTTTCACATTTGGGCCATCTGTAAAAACAGCAGCTCCATGACTCATGATTTTATTTTATTTTATTTTCCATTTGAAGTCAAAGAAAAATTAATCTGGCCCATCTGCAGCTGGACTTGTTTAGAAAATCTGATTGCCTCCCAGACACCAACCATCCATGCTCCAGGGATAACAGTCTTTCCACATGCTAATTAACTGAGGACAGAAGAAATTGTCCCCAAACATTCCCATCTTTGTGCCTGCAGCTGTAAATTCAGAATTCAAATAATCTGGGGAGCAATAATGTTGTGAAGTGTCACACAAGATTTGCAAATGCCAGTATTTCTAAAGGAGCTGTGCTTGGAAGCATGCACTGAATATTGCACTGAAATTTGACATTCACTGGTTTAATGCCTTGTTCTGCCAAACCAGCCCAGTAGAAAGGGGCTCTAGAAAGCACCCACATAATTCAGATTCGTAGTTTAAGCAGGGGATTACAAAGATAAGGGCTAAAATTACCAAAGGTACAGATCTTTGGTATCTTCTACGTTCCTCGCTAAGCTAAGCCACTGACAGAGAGTCATTAGGACTCTTTTCAAAAATAAAATGATCAGGAGAAATGGCAGAGGCATGAGGCTCAGCTGCTAAATAAAGAAATTTAAATGAGCAGTATCTTGAACTCCGTAGATTTATGTTATACCAGCTGAAAGAGACAAATGTTAGTTATTCAGGAGGAATCACGTGCAGTGAGGTCTCGTCTTACGTGTTAAGAATATTATGATATTGGTTACCTCTGCATAGGAGTGGGGAAGATGAAGGATGTCCATAAGGATTCCTCTGTGATGACTACATTTTGTCAGCTCTTACCTTTTACCATCAATCTTACGATATGTGCTATTTTTCAGTAATTCTTGCTTGGAACCTTGGATTGCATAAGGAAAGAATGAAAATTGGTGGGGGGAAAAAGCCTAAAAACATGATTAAAAACATTCCCTAACCAGAAGATGAATGAAAACAGCCCAACATTTTATCTTTACCTCCAGATTTGTTCTTCAGTATAACTGGAAATAACTCCTTAGCTTCAGGACCTCACTCATCACAGTGGCTCTGAGCGGTCTGTGTACTCCCATTTACACCCACGCTGATTTCCCAACAGAAATCTGTGTGTAAATGAGTGCATTCAGGGCTGTTCCAAATCCCATCAGTCAGTTGGAGTCTTTCAGTGGTCTTTGGATCAGCCCTATAACCATTAATAATAAGTTAAAAATGGCAACTCCAGTGCTCAGCTTACCTCAAAAGTAACATTTTGTGCTGCAGCAAACCTCACTAGTGACTGGTCTATTTTATCTCTACCACTGCCCATAGTCACAGCTGCACTAGGAGTGTGAATAAAGGAAAATGTCTTCTGCTTTTTAATTCCCAAGTATCATCTTTATGTAGGTACGCCTGCATTGCTGTCTGTCAAACTCTAGATGCCCTGGCGATGAATTAGAATTCAGCACCCACTGAGTATTGCGCTGAATGCTTCAGAAAATAATCATTTTAAAAGAATGACAGATTGAGTGCAAATGCAGTCCCAGAAAGTTTTGCATCCACTTTATGTGTGACTCAAATCCAGGGTGTCTAGCTGGTTCAAACAGAGCTTGCAATGATTTTCATTCCTGTAGCTCCTGGTTGCTTGGGATTGTACAATTAAACAACCTGCTGTTGCATGGTTACACCAGTAAATGTGTGTGCTATCCTGTGCCTGTGCAGGCAGCATGAGTAGAAAAGTTCAGGTGGGCTCTGAAATATTACTGTTTATTAATACAGTGGATAGGAGCAGTCTACAGATAGCAAGAGAGTCAGCAACCCACAATAGATGAGCAGATGAGCAATAGAAAGCAGACACATTTTTAAGGCAAATCAGCAAGATGAGTAAAATGCTGGGAACTAAGCCCACATCTGTAGGCAGGATACCTGTAACAGGCAATGCTGAGTGGCTTTTTTAAGGGGGAGGACTTGGTGGTTGATGTTAACTTTTGGATCCCCAGCCTTATGCTATTACAGGACAGTATTTGTAAATAATCTGCGGTAAATCAGCTGATGAGCAGTATTTTGCCTACTTCTGGGTGGGTTTCTACTGAGAAACCGGAGAAAGTAAACATAATGTAATCATCCTGCTATGGGAAGCAATATTAAAAGTCTAGTTAAAGATCAACATCTTTGGCCATTCACACCTATTTTTATTTCTAGTGATGTGATCCTGGAAATTTTAATGAAACCATGCTGTGCAAAACAGCTCCTCTACATCTGTTTCAGGACGTGAGATACTACAACAATATCCTGAGCAGGTTTTACTAAATGAAGTAGCGGATTTGTAAAGAAGATGAAAGTCTGTGCCCAGTGGAGTTGTACAGTGCTTCCATGTGCACATAAGCAGTGAAAGAGCAAGACTATCAGAGTCTGGCTGTACAAGCTACATCAAATGATTATCTCCCAGTTTCTGAAGTTCAAGGGGCAAACTTGCATGAACCCATAAGCCCAGCTTCCTCCCCAGGGAAATTAGGCATGAAACAGAGACAGGAGCTCATCCTAGCCTATAGTCTGGACATGGCCCTGGTAGACATCTGGACCTGTGATCTGGCCAGAAGCTTGGCTCCACACTGTAGATAACACTATTTATTGCAGCTGCTGATTATGTAGATTATAAAGGTGCGCACGTAGGGCAGTTACTATTTTAGCTGACACAAAAAATATTTGGGCTTGGTTTGCTTCGTGTCAGTTCACTTGTGTGTTGGCACTGCAAAAGCCATTTAGTAGATTAGAGCATCTTACTATGTGACTTTTTGGTTTGCTACATATTCCTCATTGAAATTTCTACAAGGAAAGGAGCTCTGACAATGTCAGATTTAAATCTGTCTGCTTGTGATGATTGAAATTTCACACTTCTGTATTGCTATTCTTTCCTAATAGAAACATGCTAGTGTTTATTTGACTACAGCTTGATTACTTGAGCAGCAGTTTAAACAATTTGAAGGGAAAATGTAGGCTATATAAAACGTGTGCAGAAGATGAGAAATGTCTGTGCATGGAAGGCACATGTTTCATTAGCAAGATGTCTCTTTATGGTGCAGCAGAAAGAGGAGGATGTGGGCAGAGGGTGCCAAGCTCTCTGTCCCACAGGGATCATGCTGAAATTAGAGATGAGAATGTTGTTGCTCCTGTGAACTGGCATGTTTCCAATTATGTCATTTTTCAGCAAAAGCACGTTCCCACACAAAGCCCAAATCCAATTTTAGAATAGTTCTGAAATGCAACCTGCCCTAAGCTCGATAAATAGTTCTTTCCATAATCATCAGTGGTATTTGCTTCAGATAAGCGGCCATACCTCATAGATACTGTGGACTGACTTACCCTGGGACTTACAAGGGAGATTTACAAAGGCCTAAAGAGGAAGCAAGTAGCTTGTTCCTGTCATCAGATGAAGCTATTCGTTTAACTAGCTTTTGTTCTCTTGTATATCCGCGTTTCATTTGCGCTCATATGGCTGATCCTTTGTGTTGGTGTGACGGTGCCACTCAATCAAGCACTGAGTTAATTAAGAACGTGTCTTTTACCTCGCTATGTACAAAGCTCTATTTGGCATTCCTGTGATGCTCAGGAAGGTTTTCAATTAGGTATGCCACCTCCACGTTTGAGCTGTGGCAGTCTTAATCTGTTTGATCAAAAGAAGGAGCGAAGTCTGCCTGAGGTGACCGATGCTTGGAGTGGTTCCACCCTGATTTGTTTGTGTTTTGAACTTGGTGGTTCATAATGTGCGGAGCAGACACTAAGCACTTTCAGGGAATTATGCATGCAACAGACACTTTATACCTCTGCCCTGAGGAGTGGTTGGTTTAAACCGTGCCAACCACATGATGTAGCCAAGAGAATGTTAATGGAGTTGAAGTCAAGATGAGTGCCAAAACAAATAAATAAAATGAAACAATGTGAAAATACTGCTTAAAGCAGCATAATGGCTTAACAGTACGTGCAAAATGAACCTTGATTTAAAATCTCAGTTGCATCTGGGTAGGCCCTGCAGAGTGCACAGACGCCAGGCTACACGGTGCCCGGGTCAGAAAATTCCTTCTGCACAACTTACCCAACTTCTGCTTTCAGATGCTGGCCACGGGTAGGCGGCCTCATTTCTCATCAATGCAAGTGAGCTTGGCCAGCACATCTAGCACTGGTCATTGTTCTGGGATGCCAAGAGAGTTTTCTTAATGCAATTTATGCAGGCAGGGTCTTTCTGATCTGGAGTTACAAACTGCAGTTTCCCCCATATCTTTTTGAAAGCAAAGAGGGATGTTTAATACATACTGAGTTAGATTTGTATTTATGTACGTGTGCAATCAATGGGGTTTGGTATACTATTGGTAAGTACCAGGGAGTTTTGTCTCCAGTACTAAGTAAAAAAAATACCACAGTCACATTAACATGCAGTGTGTGTAGGTGAGAAAGAGATCCGATTTCCTTTCTCCTCTATTTCTGGATGAAAATGCGGATATAATGGAAATAAAATGACTTGCTAATGACTTTGGTAATGCAGTATCTCTTAGAAGGGTATTTAGATGGGAGAATGGTAGTTGAGAAACAACTCAAATCGCAGCTTTTGGCACTTAACAGTTCCATTCTAGCCACTAGCTTCCTTTTCTGAAGTAACAGATTGCCAGAGCAACAACTGCAGCTTTAGTTTAACTCACAGTGAATGCCAGGGCTGAGATTCAGGAGACTTTGTCGAAACTCCCATTGGCTTCAGCAGGGCGCTACTTTAATTTTCCTGGGATCCCTGAATGGTCCAAAATATGTTTTTAAACTTTTAAGTGCAAAATGAGGTGTAATTAAGACTAGACTGAGGACTGACTCTTAAAATGTGTGTTCACACTGGGCATGCGAATGACTGAATAGGTAGCAGTGCAGATATAACATCTGTAAGGACAAAATTGCTAATTGTGTTTTTATGCTGGTTTTCTATGTGATACTTAGATTGTAAGAACAGGTCTAGCATCTGTTAGCTTTCTTTTAAACCTTTCAGACACACAAGTGTGTATTTCTCACACTTACTGAATCTATCAATCTGCTTCCAGCTCAGCAATATCATTGCCAAAATGCTTTTGTGACTCCAAAGATGGTTTGAGTGCCTGGAGCAAGTGAGACGTGAATTAGATTTGTCTGAGGTCTTTTTAAGAGTCTAGAGAGAAAAGCAGCTGCAGAAGGTAGTGCTGTTTTCTGCCAAGGCTGAAATTAAGGAAGGCCTTATATAAGATGACAAAAGTTTTCATTTTAAGCCCAGGTTTATGTTACAGATTCCCAACACCTCCAGGGATTTCTGTCATGAGATTGTTAATGAGAAGCCCCTTCAAGAACGATCGATTGTTTAGATTCCCTTCTGTACTAGCACAAAACACCTTTATTGCATGGAATCATTTTTTAGAGGAAGTTCATCAGCTCTCGCTGATGATGGTTGCCTTTCTCACATGCTATTGTCAGCTCTCTGGCCTGCCTATTCATTCAGTAGTGGAAAAACATTTTCATACATACTATGAAGGACATACACAGACCATTATTTTTGCAAGTATGCTACTCACAGCGTGGATGTTTTTCAGTAAATGAGGCAGAAGAACTGTCAGCAGAAGTCAGGGTGAACAGACAAAAACAGGTTGAAAATCAGGGAGAAAAGGGGCATGCTTTCAGTCACGTATGTGGTCCTGAACATCTGTGGAAGGGATGGGATGAGAAGTCCTTTCTTAATACTAGTGGGTTCTACATATGCAAGCAAAAGGAACAACAGCTATCATACAGTATGAAAATGCCCCCTGATATACCTGGAAGACCCATGCCATGCAGAAATATGTGCTAGCCTATTCTTATATAATCATAATACATCTATTTACAATTCTAGTACTACCGTAAGCCCCATATAATCCTGATATTAGCTCATTGTTATGCTCTAGTATCAGAAGAAAAAGTCTCATGTTTTGTTGTAGATGCAGTCTTTGAGCGATGTGTTAAAGATATGTACTAAAACACTGCACTTCTATAACTGTGTGCCTGATTCCAACAGACGTATCTGCAAAAACAAGGGAAAAAATATGCAGAGCAGGGCAGCATCTACTGAGTCTGGAAAAAAAGCAGAGTTAAGCCCAACCAGATCTTCTGCAGAAGTCAGTGAGAGGCTTAAGTGTGTTAAGAGCTTCTCCATCGTTCTCTTCTCCAAAGTTCTTTGTGGCTTCAGCTCTAGGGTGTCTCATTCAGCTATGTTGTATTGTCTGTATTAGTATGGATTTTTAACACTATAGTGAGCACCCTGGAGAGTGAAATTAAATGTAGATGATGATGGAGTGCTGAAACTCAGCAAAATTACAGTTTCAATTACCCAACTACAAATATGGATCAGAGACATGTTCCTAAACCCACCATTCTATCTGGGTCTCAAATGAATTCAAACTCACATACAATTTCCTTGTTCATTTGAAACCTGTCTTATTTCTGCTTATGGTCCATTTATTTTCCTGGGACAGCCATTAAAGATGTTTAGTCTGGGAGGCACTAAAAACTGCTTTAGAAACGAGCTAATATCACTATTGGGAAATGATCTTCTTCCATCTCACACACTGTGTCTCAGAATGACGTCTGGTGCAAGTCCAGAGGCTGAAATTAGAAGGATGCTGAAGCTGCTTAAATAACCCAAATTCACTGTGGGTGGTTTCTCCAGGAGTATAAAACTGTCTCTCACTATTTGGGTGATAAGTCAGCATCTTCTGAGACCTCTAGGCACTGCTAGATCATAATCTTATAATAATAGATATGCAGTATAATAAGAATTATTATTATAAATGTTGACCTAACAGTATAAGTGAATATATCAATTCTGGCAAGTATATCCAAATCCGAGATAACTTATTCTGCTCTGTATGCTGTTTAAGGTGCCAAGCAGCTAGGCTGAAATAGATGCATATTACAATGTTAGCCTGTGCCAAAAAGTAAATAAGCAGTAAGACAAAGAAAAGACTTAAATACTTCTGTGGAAGATAAGCATATAAAAACTTTAAGTTTTAGTGACATAAAAGAAGTTCTGTAAAGCAAAGCACTTTGGAGCAATTTTCCAGTGAAAGCACCAGCCTAACAATTACATATAAAATTTCCCAACAGGTTGTGCCAATTTTTATAGAGTAGATTGAAAATCAAAGATAATGTCAGATGTTGGCTACTGCCTTTAAGCAAGTGCCATATTAAAAGTAACAGAAGAGATCAAGCTATTAGGCCTTAATGTAAACTGAGGATGTCCCGAATTGATGTTATTATTTCATGTTGCTAAGAATTTTAGGGAATATGTAGTACAGTTGAATGGAGTTTCAACTTTTTCTGGTATGCTGCTCGTTAAAGAAGTGTGGATTAACAGCAAAAGAATGTATCAAGCTAGTTAGAAATTACTGAAAAGGTTATGAATGGTGGGCCAGAACTTCAGTGGACATAAATTGGCATAGCTCAGTTCAACTCGGTGAACTATTTTAAATCCACTGAGATTCCAGCTCATTATATAGAAACCTGCATCCATTTATAGATAATAGCCAGAAAAGGTTAAAATTTAAGATCACAGAAATAAAGCATTAGTAGAGAATTCTACCTTTTCCCTTTTTTATCAAATAACAAAGTCAAAATGACCTTTGGAGATGGCACGGTGTTTGGGGTGCTGGAAATTTATATATCGTTAAAGAAGAAATCCAATACATTATTAGGAAGATAATACAGCTATATTTCTTTTTATTACAATTTTATTTTTAACTACTCTTTTACAAGAGAGATAAAAATTTAATGTGTCTGAAAATAAATTAAAAACAACAACAACAACAACAACAAAACAAACACAAGAAGAATCCAACTACAATCTTTTGGACATACATTTATAACTGATTTTGCCACATCCAGGCACAGTCCAGATTTTTACTCCAGCATTTCTCTTTAGACATCTTAAACCAAAATGCTCAAATGGAAATTAAAATTCTACACCGCAAGCTATAAAAAGGACAACATCAAGCCTCCTCCTTTCTGCAAAGAAGATTGCTGTGCTGGAGGTTTGCTGGTACCCAACAGCAAGGGCAGAGTTGTTGCAGCAGTTCTGTATTAAACACATCCTTTAAAACTGGCTGGCAGAAAGATGAGCTGGCTTTTACCTAGAAGGCTTTGTGGTGAAGGGTCACCCCACTATCATGCTGGTCAGAGTAGCTGAGGGAGATGTGAAAAACCGCAGGCAAAAATTTCTGCTCCCTGTTCTCACTGCTGTGCTTGCATCGTGGCAGCCTTGGACTTCATCTGTAGAATAACTGAACAGCATTGGTTGGAAAGGACCTTGAAAGATCATCAGGTTCAAGCTTTTGTGGGAAAAGTGAGTCTGGATGAGGTTATCTAGCACTCTATCTGCATCTTGAAATCTTCTGATGATGGGGACTCCACCATGTCCCTGGGGACACTGTTAGAGACTGATGTTATTGTCAAAAATTTCTCTCTAATATCAATATGAAACCTCTCCTGATGAAGTTTGTACCTGTTGCCTCATCTTCTCCATGTGGCTCCTTGTGAAGGGAGGGTTTCCATGCTTTTTGTACTTACTCTTTGAGTACTGAAACACTGTGAGGTGGCCCCTGCGTGTCTTCTCCGGGATCAAAAGACCTAACTACTTCAGTCTGTCCTCATGGGGCATGTTCTCCAGCACTCTGATCATCTTCATGGCCCTACTTTTGACCCTCTCCAATCTGTCCTTGCCTTTTTTGAATGTGGGGACCAGAACTGGACACAATACTCCAGGTGCAGCCTGACAATGTGCCCCAAACTGTTGTACCATGTGCCACTGAGGGGATCAGGGAAGAATCAAGTTTTGGAGAATAAAGGGAGAGTATTGTTTAAGCCATAAACTATTTTGTGAGTTTATGCAGCACTCTGGCATTTGAGAAATAAAGCTGACAGGCTGCTATGGTCCTGACATTTCAATGTATTTTCTGATAGACTGCAATCATAAAGAGGCCCAGACACACATGGGTGCATTCATTTTTCCCTTGAACTGGAATAAGTCAGGAGCAATGGAATTACATCCAAGTAAGCCCTGGTAGCATGGGTAGCATTGAAACAAGGCTCATTTAGCAGCGAGATGTTATGAAAGATGTTATTAACCCTTCCCACAGAATCTAATCTGTACCCTTTTTCAATGCAACAGGAGAAGCTGTGATACACAGCCGAAGAGCTAATTCAGACTCCATTATCTGCTGCTTATGATTTTAACCCTTCAGGCTGAAATTGTCCATGCCTGATCTGGGTCCCGGGCTTACTGTCTTCTGAGGAAAGCTGCAGGTGGGGGCGAGTCAGCCATTTCCCAGAGGGCAACGTGGATGGAATGCATTGTTTTGTCAGTGTTACAAAACAAAACAGCTTCCGCCAGCTCTGATTGAAAAATTCGAAGTCTTTGGGGTCACAAATGAGCCTTAACGACGCTCCCTGAAGTGGGGAGTGGCGGGGTTCTCCGATCTGCCCCTTTGACCCGGGGCTTCGGCTTCAGCTCCGCCGCCTCGTTTCCCTCCCGTGCTGCCTGGAGGCTCGTCCTGCTGGCAGGAGGTCGGCTGCACACAGCTGCCTCTCGGGTTGTGTCCTCGGGGTCTGCCTCGTCCCTCAACGCGCCTGGGGACGCCGAGGGAGCCCCTCACCCTTCTGGTGCTGCTCAGGTATGGCGGGGCTTGGGGGTTGTGGTGGAGGGCACCATGTTTTCTTATCCTCCTCTGATGCACCAGGGAGGAATGCTGCTCGGGAGGTTTTATTCAGTAGCCAAGTAAGCCCAGATTACATGGAGGTGAGGCTGTGAAGTAAGCTGGGAAATGCTGGGGAGCTTTCTAGGCTAATGATGTGCTCAGCTTTCATGAGTGTTGGTAGTTCAGTGAGTAATCCTCATCCATAGAACTTGTTTGCTGGATTTGCTCTCAGCATTTCCTTTGGTCAGGTCGGTGTGCAGCAGACAGGCCTTTTTTCAGTGCATCTCGTCTGCAAGTTGCCCTGCATGCCTGATGGCCTCTTTCCCCCCTTGGGATTCATGATGTTTTCAGGGCAGTATCTGAGTGCTTCTGTGTTCTGGAGGGCTTGGAGAGGTGAGGTAATGCCTGCCGACCGCTTAGCTGTGGGAAAGTGAGTCTGCGCTGTTTTAAAAGGGGATAATATTGTGTTATGTCTTTTTAAGGACCTGCCAATCCGAGATACCAAGCCTGAAAAGCCCGACTGAGTTTCTGCTTGGCACGCACTGTAGAAATGCGTCCAGTTGTTTGTTTCTTATTCTGTCAGTCCTAAATGAACTAAATGCTGTGCATATTGAAGGAAGTACCTACCACACAGTGATCCAAATACTGGTTTTATTTGCTAGCTTTATCAGGAACACGCTCAGTACCACATGGCAGTGGCTTGGCACATGGACAGCAGGTCTGAGTGTTGTCCAGCTGTCTATGCTGGAGAACTGAGCTGTCTCTGGTTTCATTGCAAGATACCTGCTGAGACTTGATCTAAAAAGTACCTCCAACTGTCGGGCACACATTTCCTCTTCAGGGTCTAATGTGTGAAATTGTTGTCCTCTTACGTATTTACTTAGAGCCTTCTTAATTGTGAGCAGTTCATCTCTTGGTAAGGATGTTGCTTACAAGCCTGTTCTTTTTGCAGCTGTATACAAACAACTTCTATATGAACATAGAAATGTGCTTTTTGTTTGTTCACCTTAATCTTTCACATATAAATATTCTGAATGGAATAAAAAAGCGTAGGCCTTGTTTTGGTGGACTGGTTGTCGACCCTGCACATAGCAGAGGGGTTGAAACTAGATGATCATTGTGGTCCTTTTCAACCCAGGCCATTCTAGGATCCTATGATTTGCTTTTTATGGTGAAGTTCTGTGAATGAATGATCCTCTGTTCTTAACTGCAATTGGATTCCTGTGCTTATATACAGTGGAAAGCATATTTCATATTTTGAGCATAATGTAGCTTTTGGACTCAAATATTCATTGTTACTCACTTTATAAGTTTGTTTTTTTAAATTGTTTTCTGTTGCTAAATGAAAATACTATATGTGTATTTTTTAATGGTGAATTCTAACGTAACTCATATTGGCTGGTTGAACAAGCAACAGGACTTTAATGAGAAAATGAGTTTTATAGGATGAAATTTGTACAAGAATTATATTTCTTTTGAACAGTGAAACATTTCACTATTTGAGCTGTAATAAACCCTGTATTTTTCACTTGAATGCTATGTCCTATTATAGTTAGATAAAAACAGTGGTAACCCTTGTTTCTTCACAGTATGTTTTCACAAGTGATAAAATTTATTACTGAAAATATTCTAAGTAGGAAATTTATAGAGTTGTCAGTACAGTAAACATACCGAGTCTCAGGCTTTGGCAATTAAGTGTGAGATAAATGTAGCAGAACTCAGTGCAAGATCGTACTGAAGACTGAGGTGATAGATGTCTTAAATACAGTTGTTTGTAGACACTCTCTCATGGATTTCTCCCACGTGCTCACTAGAACCATATCCAGGTGCATGGCTAATCTGGAGCAGATGCATATTTCAAGACACACATGTGCAGGTATTCATGCTATGATACTTCCAGCTCCAGAAAGTTACTGCTGACCATGGGTATTACAGCATGTCTGGATCCTGAGGTTATTCCTGATCGTGCCAGCTGCCCAGGATAAAGTCAGTCCCTTATCTGATGTGATGATCTCAGCAGGATGCTGAGGGGAGTGATAACAGGTACAAAAAATGGAAAACTGCAGTATGCAGAGAGGCATGAACTATTCCTAAATGCTGCTACAGTTCTACCACTAAAGCCAGTCTTTTAATGGCTTCAGGCAGTGTTTATATATTCCACACTGCTCCTGAGGAAATCAAATGAACAAGCAAGTAGGACAGCTGTCCCCAGCACATCTGCAAGCCAACCTTTATTCTAGGTTAGACTCTTAAAAAAGCTAATGTTTGCAAAGTGCTGTAATCCACTTGTGTCAGGTGTGGATGCATTGTAGAACAAAGAATATTAATATTATCGTTTTGAAGTATGAAAATACCATTTCCCATTATTGCTCTTCCGAGTGGCATTCCTGAGGGACTGGATGGCAAGGCCCTTATCAAACTGGCAGTTTGCATTTTGATATAAGAAGATACATGTTTGTTTCTAGTATTTGTATTAAAAAAACACAAACAGAAATCTTGAAGAGGTCCTTGGAGATGCAGGAGAAAAGGGGAGATCACCAGTATTGCTGCAGATGGGTCATTCATACTAAATGAAATTAAAAAAAGTGCAAGTCATCATTGCACTGACACGAGTTTTCTGTAAAGGAAGATGATGTGACTTGACATAGTGTAACCAGACATGATGTGATGTGATGTTAGAAATGAGAGGTACCATAGACAGTTGTGTGTATTTTTTGACACACTACCTTTGCTATGTGTGAGCTGGCAGACAGTGTTCTGTGGTTCACTGAGCACCAAATTGCTTTCAAATGGGCATGCTTGCCACATCATGATACACAGAAATAAACCAGCCCCTTTGGTTGTTCAGTCATAGACCAAATAACTGAATGTGCACCAACACACTTTTTTGAGTTTGGGGCTGGTGTGTAAGCACAGGTGCTGATCTAGAAATCGTAATTACAAATTGGTAAGTGAGAATGATCCCTGCTGCTGTTAGAGTCAGAAATAGAGCAGTGTGGCTTTTGTCATGCTCTTGAAGAGCAGCAGGCTGGTCGAACCCTCTAACACTGCCCAGCCAGCTGGGATATGATGAAATGCGAAGATTAATTTTGAGTCACTGAGTCCAAATCCTTGTGCTATGATGGTTCCAGCGGTCTCCAGTTCAGCAGCAATAACAGAAGGTTGTTGAAAGTTCATGAATTTGCTGGTAAATACGGCCTTTGACCAAAAAAAGGAAGATGCCTGGTATGGGTTTTTACTGGTTGGATCAATATTGCTAAGGATGGGTGTAATTCTTTTCTGTGGAGTCCTTTGTTCTTCTGGCAAAAGGAGAGCTCAGGTGGATGTCCAGTAGTCTCCTCAGCATAGGAAAAATGTTTTATATCTGAAAATAGAAAATATTTTAAGGATCAAGCCAACCCGTCACCAAATGAATTAATGCTTGCACCAACAGCGGAATGATACTGATGCTGTATGAACAAAATTGTTTCCACTGTAGAACAGGAAACACTGTGTGATTGTAAGAATGGGAAAATGTTCAAAGAAATGTGGTGTTATATGAAACTGTGACAGGGGAGCTTGACATGTAAGGTGTGTGAGGGAGTTCTTCCAGTGCTCAGCATTCATGGCGCTCCAGACTGAGTCCCATTCTGGGGCTAATGATCACTTGGCTGGTTTGCATTAATGTATGGATTTGAGATTTGAGTAGGCAGACAGCACTCCATTAGCTGGAATAGCAGTAGGCTGGGATGGGCGAAGTGGTAGAAAAAGCTGAGATAACACCACTATGCTGGCGTTCTCTGTGTACTTATTTAGACCAGCTCTCTGGTCCATTAGGGCTTATTAGCTATGATTCAGGGCTGGCCCAGGTAATTTCACTCCATCTCTGTCTGCTGCTCCCTGATGCACTAGGTTTTAGGTATAGTGCTGGAGGAAAAAAAAAAATATTTGCCATCTGTTATATCAAATGGGCCCTGAAAGAACCTGCATGGAGGTGCAAAGGCATTTGTTCTGAGGGAGTTGGTTTGGGTTATAGATATTGCAGCATCTTGGCTGACTGCAAGTGATCCTTCCGTTGTTCTACCACAGCACTGTGTAAAGTTAGAAGTACCTTTTCCGGAAGGTCTTTGGGTGATGCTTGTGATTTCTGCCCTGTCATTCAATACTTGCTTGTGATCAGAGTCTAGACTTTCAAGTAGTCCTGCTGTAAAGAGCTCCTGCTGTGCTGTCCTCTGTCTCCCTCTAAAAGAAGGCGCATGCCAGTACTTTCAACCTGTGTAGCAGGTGTGTGGTGTCTGCCGTGGTTGTGGTCCCCTCAGGGGGATGGTGGATGATACACTTGATTTCTCCACATACCTGGATTTATTTCCCAAGGATAGTGATGGGAACTTCTTGATCTTGGCGTGGGATCAGAACAAGGCAGGGCATTCCCACCAGCCCCATCTTGTATATATAGAAGGATTTCTGAGATGGCCAGAACCTCTGCAGAATTAAACCTGTCTGTAGCTCCTCTTAGACCACAAAGATCTCCAATTAATTTGTTGTTACGGTTTCAGTGCAGGGTTTCTATGCTGAATTATACAAGAGCTAATTATTATTGTTACACAAAGTACGTGATTTTCTTTTTTTTTTACTTTTTTTTTTTTTCCTGCTTCTGTGCAGAGCGTTATTAAAAACCCGCAAATATCTCCCTCTGCTTTCCTTTTCAGAAACATGTCTGGCTATTCTATAAATGTAGCTTGATTCACACACACATTTTTCTGATTCACTGTAGAATAACCGCATTGTTTTAAAAGTTGTAATTATAAAGCCGCACTCTTAAATAAAACAATAATTATTTCAATACAAATATTTTCAAAGCCAACACGCATGACTGAAATTAAAATATTCTGTCCCCGTCCTGTCCAGCGCTGGATTCCTGCCCATCCTGCAGTGCTGTGCATTCATCTGGCATACCGCAGCAGAGGCTTCTCTGCAGGCAGAGATATGGCAAACCAGCAGCAATCTGTGACCAAATTTGTGATGGGTGCAAACTGTCACAGTCCTGTGGTTTTAGTGGCCAATTTAAATGTTCTCTCTTTTTTTTTTTTTTTAATTTTTTAGCACAGAGTTCATGAAAGTAATTCTGTCTGATGAGGCAGATCTTCAGTATTCTCCTCCCACTCATCCCAGTGGGTATGGGTTTTTTTTTTAATCTTCAGAGAGGGTAGGGGTGCGATGTATTTCATTTCTGACACAAATGGCTGGAGCTCTGTTTTCTAACTTGCTTATTGTTTAAGCTACACTTGGCATAGTACCTTCCATTATTTCCACTTTGATCTGCTTGTGACTCTGCTAACCTTTGGCAAAACCAGGATGGAGTTGGATCTGGTGCTCTGGCCCTGCTGGCTGCTATGCCATAGAGCAGCTGCTGTGCAGGAGGGGCCACCCGTACAGAGCTGGCTCCTGCAGAGCTGAGCACAGGAGCAGAAGAGAAGCTTTTGTCTCAGAAGAGAAGGGCTATTTGTGTGCCAAGGTGGACTCCATTAGCTCCTATAGAGGAGGAAAAGGAGATATTTAAAAGAGAAGGAAAAAAAAAAAATGTAAAAGCTGGAACACACAAACAGAAAGAAGCGTCATTAAAAAACATGGACAAAAAATGGATCCTTGCCTCTGGGTAGCTCTCAGCCACATGGCTGTGTGCCCTTTGGCTTTTGTGTGACACATGGTCAGTGCGTGCGGTGCTGGAGGAGTGAGAGCTGATCTTGTGGAACCAGGACAGAACTTATCAATGGCTTTGATGAGGAAAAATTACACACATACAAGGATGATTAAAACGAATCATTTTGAAAAGTGGAATTGTTATTTTTGTTCTTGAAGTGCTTTTGAGCTCTTTGTTTCAATACAGCTTGTGGCTTTTTTATTAATTTTGACCTAGGTAAAATGTAGAGAACAGCAATAAGCAAAATGGTCACATATCCCCTCAATCAAACAGACCTTTACATATATAGTAACTTCGCTTTGCCAACAGATGCTTTCCATTTCACTGAGCATCCTCTCGTCTACCTTACTGTAAATCCTTTTGCAAATCATATATATTAAAACCAAAACAATATCTTCTTTCCACACACTTTCTATTTGGCCTTAGAGCTGCGGAGTCAGTTCTTGCTCAGCAGTGCTCCGATGCCTGCAGTGCTGCTGCTCCATGGAGGATGCGGCAGTTGCTAGGGGCACAGGTAGAGCCACCTTCTGTCACTTCTGCTTTGCTGGGCACATGAACTGGGCACAGCTTCTTCCTCTGCAGGGAAACTCAAAGCTCCAGCATAAAGTCCCTGCAACTCTTTCAATGGCCCTTTCTTATGTAAGGGTAAATGTGAAAGAGCTGAACTCTGAGGAGTCTTGGAGAGAGGGTATTGGTTTTATTCCTCTGATTATTGTGGGAAGGAGAACTTAGTTTTTAACTAAATTAAGTTAGAGACTTAAAACTGACCATACTAAGATTAAATATTTGTGGGAAAAGTGGGGAAGCTGTTTAGAAAAAAAAACAAACAAACGCAAAAACAAATCCAAAACACAATTAAAAAACTCACTTGCCTCATATTGATTTTTTTGCTCTTTTGGGTCGTGTGTGACTTTGACAGGAGTTAATCTGATTTTCAGGGATGCTACACGCCTGCAGTGGCTGAGTTCAGGTAGATTTCCCCTTGTGTGACATGATGAGAGACTGGCAACTATTTATCTGGAAACAGTCCTCTGGAATTGAATGAAGCCTCATGGGAAGGCTGGCCTCTGTGCTGTATGCCATCAGCTCTGCTTATGTACAGAACCAGTGCAGGGCTTGCATTGTGTTCCGTGACACTGAGCATCTTCTTAACTCTTGCAGCAGAAGAGGAGGGGCATGAGGTGACTGAAAGTTATCCAGATCTGTGAAGAAGGCAGTAACCACTACTCGTTTTATTTCATGTTTTCTGGTAGGAAGTAGAAAGCAAGTGAAGATTTTCACTATGTGATTTTTTGGTACGCTCGTGTGGTGCCAGGATATCAGCAACAGGTCTTGTTAACAATAAGAGTTTGTAGAAACTCTAAAGCTAGAGGGTTAAGCAACGTTGGGCATTTCTCATTCTGTCCTCGATATATTACAGGAGGGAGAGAAGTCATACTGTGTCTTGTAGTAATGAAAGGAATTGGAAATACTGGCAGAAATATCAGAGTAATTAAAGCAGTTAGCCTCTTTAAAAGTTCAGGCTGATAGAGTCTGTTTGAACTTGTATATTCTGCCAGAGAAGCAATAGATTTTGAGAGCTTCTTCTTTGTCTTACTGCTACCTGTAAAGCTTCTTTGTGCCAAGTGATGCTGGGATGTATTTTTATGGTGGTCCTGCAAAATACTGCACTAGAAGATGCTCTCTGCTGAAGACACCTTTTTATATTTGCATTATTCACATAGTGCATCATTTTTTTTCCGTCTAGTAACGTGCTGAAATGGAGAATGGGATTCAGCTTCCACTGAAATGCGCAGTCAGGGTTGGTGCTGAGCACACACCATTGGCAGCCTGACAGGGAATCGTCTGTGGGAGAGGAGAGGGGCTGCAGAGGTTCAGCTTCCCGTTTAATGAACAGAGAATGGTCATATCTGCAGGGGTCGGCAGCAGCGTGAGGGAAAGGATTCTGCTGTGCTGTAGAAACTGCCTCTCCTTCAAATGTGGGCATAAGGGGCACAGGAGAGAGAGAATTTGCAGCTACTCAGCTTTTTCTGTTAGAAAGTTCACAGCAAGGGATTGTTTACTCAAGTCCAAGCGCTTCTGAAAAATAAATAAATAAGTAAAAATTTTAAATATCCCCTAATGGCATGAGAACACACTGAAAAAATCTTGTATTAATGGATAAGAACGTTGGTTTTTTTTTTTTTTTTTTTTTTTGTCCCAGTGGAAATTAGTATGAGTAAAAATACGAATCCTTGTTTAATGGTGTAAAAAGATGCCATCTTTCTTACTGTGTTTTTATGAACACTGACATTGCAGGGAAAAAAAAGGAAAAATGCTTGCTTGCTGGAGTGTTGTATTTTGTATCTGATCAAAGAGCATAATCACATGAGAACTTCAGAAACAGCTGTAGTGATTGATGCCTCTGCTATTGTCCCTGAAGCAGTGCTGCTGCAATGTGGGCCCTGCAGATCCACTTCAGTGCAAAGTCCTCTTGCTGGGTTTAAAACATTGCTGGTTGGTATATTAGGAATAGCAATGTGGTTAATTACTGAGGTGCAGCTGTAATAGATAGAAGTAGCCAGCTGGTAAATAGGTACATTGGCCACATCAGCTGGTTGCAGAGTCCACACATGACTGTGCCCTGTTCATGCCAGTGACATCAAACTGAACATCAAACAGATACATCTACATAGGATTTCTACCTGAGGCTTTCTGAAAGTATTCTGAAGTTGGATGTTGATGGTTTTTTTGTTTGTCTGTTTTTCCCCACTTCTGGAGTTGTAAGGCAGCTATAGAGAGGTTAAGCAACTTGTACAAGGTTATTTAAGTTCAAAAGCCAGGAAGAGAAGCTAATTATTTCACAAGATAACTCTCATCTACCAAAACCTATCTTTGCATAAAACATGAGCCAAGAAAGGCATTATTATTTTTGTCTCAAAGTAATGTATTCATGCTTATATATAAGAGAGGTGGGAGGAAATATCAAGATCTCTCTCTTCCAACTATTTGATTGACAAGCTTCTGCTGTGCTTTTAAAAAGTTTTATAACATTGATGTTTGATAAGCTAGTGTGGATGTGTGTGTACATGGGCTTTTTTTTACATACAGACTTTTTGCACAGGGATATTTGCTGAGAGACTGAGCAGTGCAAATCCTGAAATAGTGACACTGGAGTAATGCTGAGTGGCCTCTGCCACTGGCCAAGGAATAATGTGATTGAATATAAAAGTGTTACAGTAGTTATAGAGTATCATAAGAGCTCTTTCTTACACTTACTGTTGTCAAAATAGTCAGACTTGCACTGCATTGGTAGAAGTTTCCTTAGGATTTTATGCTGGTTGGCTTCAAGTTGGGAGTCCAAGACCAGGGTTGTAAGTTAACTACAGATCCCCAAACCACCCCAGTGATACTGAAGGAAACACAAGGAAGATGGAGGTAGTTATTATCCTGGATCTCTTAGTACCACAGTTGTATTTTCCTCAAAACCCTAAATCCTAGAGGCGTGACGCTGTGACAGTCTCGGCTTTAAGAACAGCAGTGGCCAAAATTGTACACTTAAAGATACAGAAACTTCAGTCTTGCAAACGATAATGGATTAAGTTATCAGGATATTAATTGATAGAAATCTTACTTTCGTGAGGTCATATAATGTTATTTTAATATGGGATGAGTGCTGGGACCACTGTGCAGTACTTTGTGTTGCTGGTGCAGTGTAAGAAGCAGATGCTTTCCAAGGGGTTGTGGCAGGAAAGCAACATCTCACCTGTGTAGGAGATAACAGCAGCAATAATAAGGGTTCTGGGAGAAATACACTGTCAGTATTTCTGTCAGGATGTCAGTAGGTGACACTTGGTATCTAAAAACTGTAAAGGAAGAGTCTTCCCTGCATTATCAGAATAGTTCATTAGTACTAAAGCAAAATATTGTCAGCTGGAATGTGTATGGCAATCTGCTATTGTCTAAATATTTCAAGTAATTTAAATTGTTTCACCATTTTATTTTGCAGAAAAAGAAGCTCTTGTAGTCCTTAAATCATTATTTTCAGCTTTACTTTTTAATTGGTGATGTGAATACGCACAAAAAATCCCCAAGCCCCAGGGTCAGGGTTGAAGATGAATGACCAGAGCTTGATCTTTCCTTTAATTCAAGTCAATGCTCAGATCTTAAAACAAAGGAAACAGGATGGGGAGAGCATTGTCTCTCTTGAGACCCAGGACCTGACCAGGTATGAGAGAGGCGACCATCAGCCTTGTGCAGTCTTTTTCTTTGCACCATGTTATACAGCTTGAAACAACGCACATTTGTTTTGCAAGGTCTTTCCAGAGCGGTGAGCCTGTCTTGCTTGCTGCCTGCTGGTTGATGGTTGCCACACCTACATTTCTTAAATTAGTCACAGGTTGGCTGGCTGTGGTCTAATGGTACCCAAATGACAAGATACAGCTTAGGGACTCATTCTCTGTCCCAGGAATAAACTGGAATTATTGAGCTATTACTTTCCCCTCTTCCTGAGGTGATCGCTTTCTTTGTAGGCATCAGGAGAAAAGATGAAACAAGGTAAACTAGATTAAGGGATTTCCACTTATTCCCAGCTCTTATTTTCATTTGTTCTTGGTGTTTTCCCCCCTGTGGTGCTATGGAACTGCAGCTATGCTTTAACTTGCAGTGACCTTTCAGAGAAAAACGGGAATGTGGGAGCTTCCTCCTGTTCTGAGGGGACTGGAAATAGAAGGTTAAAAAAGGTGGAGTGAAATTAGGATGTTAAGGGTTATTGCTTATAGAGGAGCTGGCAGAAAGGATGCAACAAATCAGTGATATCTATATTGACTCATTTTGAAGGTGTCAGAAGGGACCTGAGTTAGTCGTCTCCCAAATAAAACTGATGTGCTGTATGAAGAGCTGCTTTAGAGCAAGAAATAGGGAGGCACTTCTCTGCTTTTTTTTTTTTTTTCTTTAAACATGATAGATGTGGGGTAGATGGCTGGCCGTTGCTGCCTGCGCTTGAAATTTGACTATTTTGTGTGGTGTTTTCATTTGGTTTCCTTCTTTGTCTGAGAAAGCTGAAAGCTACACATGCTTCTGAGAATGGTGTTCTCCAGTTCCTTCCTTTCAACTCTTTTTTTGTAGGGAGGTGTTTGGAATGAGAAGACCCAAGCAGTCAAATAGAATAAAGGGAGGAGGCACCCACTGTTTTATCGTAATACTGCTTTGTGTAAAATGCAAGCCTGTTCTGCTATGTCATACTATAGTGTAGTCAAGGAAGAGGCCCTATGTTTAACCAAGGCTGTTATGTCATACAATAGTGTAGTCAAGCCACCCTTTGTTTACTCAGAGGTGCAGTTTTGATGGAATGTATCTGTTTTTCACCTAAATCTTGCTTTAGGTCCATAAATCCTATTCTACGCTTGGCCGCAGATATTCTTTCTAGTCTAGAATAAGTGCGTTTGAAAAGAAACTTGCATATGTGTGTAGCTTCCTATGAAAAAGTAACAAGCTGGATTTTTGGTTTTTGGAATCAGAGGAGAACTTCTTTCCCATTCCCAGAGAATGTGGAAAAGTAGTTTGGGATGCTGAGATCTGAATAGCATTTGCTGCACGTAGCTGAACCCAGCTTGCTGATGGCAAGAAATGGACCCTCAGTTATCCTACTGCTAAAAAATAAAACACAAATCACTAAAAGCTGCCTGTGGTCGGTCATCACCTGCAAAAAAATAATGAAAGCAGCCACAGAAATGGCTGCTATGGCATGGTCCCCAGAGCATGTCTAAGTATCCAGTTCAAAGCTAGTCCAGCACTTCTGGGTCTGCAGTCCCTGTGCCACAGGCTTGGCTGATGCTGCACTCATCTGAAAGCTGAATTTTGGCACTCTGAAAAGCACAGGGTGACTTGTACTCCTCAGTCATTCCTGCGCCGTGGGAAACCTTGTCCCATTCAATCCTCCTCAGGCACTTACTTGAGTTTGTGCTTCGTGAAAGAGAGCAGTCAGTCTCTCTTAACATATGAATTTTACTCCTTTTCTCACTTGCAGTGCCTTGAAATCAATTCAGGCCAATTTGCATTGTGATTTGTATTCCGTATGCAAGAAATGGGTCCCTTTAATTCTTGGATGTGGTCAGATTCTCCCCAGTTTGAGCAATTTCCAGCAGTGTGTGAGAGGTGTCATATTGTTCTGCAGGGCAGGGTTAGGCCCAACTCCAGCTACTTTGCACGCTTCAATCTCGCAAGGGTGTCAGGTGAGCCAGCAGTGAGTAAAGAATGTTAAAGATGAATCTGTTCTCTTCAATGTATAGTATTCAAGAACACGATTCTGAATGTACACGGTGGAGGGGGGTGCACAAATTAGTTTCCCACAATGAAAATAAACAGCAAAATGCTGGGAACTGCACAGACTTCAGTGTCTCAAAGCGTACTGTTTTTTATGTACCTTCCCACCCCCATAAAATGCAGCCATTAAAAAGCGGGCCCTGAAACTGTTCAGACATTTAAAAAAAAAAAAAAATTAACTAGGATTTTGAAGCTGCTGCTTGAAACATCCATTAGTTGCCTGTCATCTCTGAATGAAAAACAAAGGTGACCATTTGATGTGTGGCTGCATAGTCTGAAGGCTTCTGGAGGGTGTGTGTGAGCCTCCTGAAAGGAAGGATTTCAATTTCTGTGCATCTTCCCCTTTGTATTTAACCCTGTGCCTGCTGCATTGCCCAGTACGTGCTACCCAGCTGCAGTGCAGGTTCCCAGCTCGTTCTGTAACCTCAGCAGCACAGATGGGGGCTGGTGAGGCTTTGGGGCACTGATAGCACTCGTTGCTTTCATCAGTAGCCCTGTAGCTATGGCTGCTGACCTGATAGTTATTCTTTACAGCAGTCGCTCAAAAGGAAAAGAGACTGCGTGAGTCACCAGCGCTGCTTTCTTTCAGAACTGCAATGAAATCCACGTGCTCCCCGCTGCTTTTGTTCAGGCTGGCTCCTCTGTGATGCTGGCTTGCGTGATCTGAAGAGCATTTGGGCTGCCAAACCTGTTTGTATCGGAATGCTGCAGAGAGAGAGCCTTCCTTCCGAGGTTCTGTAACAGGCTTCTCTAAGCCCAGTGGCTCCTTCTACCCCAGCCTTTTTTTCCCCTAATTTAACAGCCTCAGCCTTGGTGCTACCAGGTGCTATCTCACTTCATGTCTCCCTGCTCACACACTGACACCCTCTGACTTGATGAGAACACCACTGCTGTTCTAACTCGCTGTTAAAGTGTCCAGAGCAAGCTGGCCGTGCTGTGCGCCCTCAGAGATCCCAGTGCACTGGGGCAGGGAGGAGGGAAGGGAGGTGATTGGAGTATTTTCTCCAATGGCGACAACAGCATTAACTTCAGGTATAAAAATGAACAAAGCGAAATGCTTATAGCTGTAAGACTCCTGATGGCAATGTCATCAAAACAGTTTTCATTTGTTTTCTCCTCTGGATTTTTGACACACCTGATGTGAGCTGCTCTGAATCCAGGCTCATTTCTTTCACCAAATAATGTTACTGGGGGGGGGGGAAGCAGCAGTAAGGTGTTTGTGCTGATGCACAAAAAAGCCTTAATTGTAAACATGTTCCAAGTTACCTGCTTGTTGCTTTTTATTGTTTGACTTCTGTTTCTTCTGAGATTTCTGTTGCTATTTCCAGTTTTGCTGCAGTGTGGACTCTGCCTTTGATCTTGTTTTGTTTGTTCTTGATGTTTTTTGCAATCCAAGCAGAAGCAAATGATGTTTGGAAAGCAGTAAGTTTGAACCTTTTGGCGATTGCTCATTGCTACTTGAAATTCAGAGCATCTTTTTTTCTGTTAATTTTTATGTTGAATGTTGCTGATCCTTGCTCAATCTATGAGCAAGAATTAATCTGTGATTTTTCTTTTTAAAAGAATATATCAGTAGAAGAATACTCAATTAATTGAAAGAATTACTAAATGAAGCAGTTTCAGCCAGCACTGTTGTTTGATGATTGCACCTTTTCTGTTTTTAATTCCAGGAGCCTAAAATGAGACTGCTAAATGCAGACCTGCATCTGAGTTTATTTGATGTTACACCAGCGCAGGACTGAAGTCTGTTGTATGAGCTGCAGTGCAAAGCATTTAAGTAGGTTCCTAAATGTGAATGCAGAAACTTATTTGGAGGAACCTATTTTTTTAAATGTCTTGGCCATGGGTATTTGTCTCTAAATGTATCTCTATAAATTAGCTTGTAAGCAAAAGTTGTGCTTTTAAAAGTCCCACTGCAATATTTTCTTACCTGTAAAAGCTGTTGAAAATTCCCTCTTCCATTTGAATGTTGTTCAGGGATGTGATTTTGTTGGTGTTCAGTAACTGTACACTAGAGAATTCCAGGTCTGAGAGCTTTGTGGAGATCCAGGCCGTTTCCATACCAAAGTTCTACCTACGTACTGTCAACATCTGTTATATTTTCGTGTTGTTAATATATACTGCAACATATATTTATGTAAAGATAGTATTCCATGTGATGAGAAGGCTGCCACTGTAACAGCCATATTCTAGAGAGATCTGGAATGAAACTCTCCTAGTTTAGAAAACAACCATACTCTACGTTTTTCAGTAAAAGGACTCATCCCCTTTGGCAGCTGCACTTACTTTGGAGATCTAAAATATCAAAACCTGAAAAAAGGAAAGCTTTTCAATCATTCTCCTCAATGATGAAGCGTTGGTCTTCTTTTTTTCTTGAATCTTCAGTGACAAGAACTGTTCATGATGCCTTGTTTGTCTTGCAACAGACTGAAGGAAGATGATAGCTCTGTGCTTTTGTTTTTTCTTCCTGTTAGACATTAGTGTATATGTGCTACTATGGGCTACTCAGAAAGTAATGCCTCCTACTTCACTGTGTGGGCCGATGACTTAATATTATTATTTAGGTCTACACGATTTTGATAGCAAGTTTGGCAGTGTACAGTAACATGTCATGAACTTGATGTGTATGTCCTGATGAGTGCTCATTCTTGGTTTCAGTTTCAGCACCTGCATTCACTAACCAGTTAACTGGTGAGAGGAAGTGAAATGCGGTGAGTTTTGGGATTGTGTAGAATTACCTTCTGTACAGTCAGAAGGGGCTGTTTCCTATGTTCTTGAAGATGTGTGTGTGAAAGATCCCTGCCCCGTAGCAGAGGGTGCTGAGGCAGGGCAAGGGGACAGCCTCAGTGTGTGTGCAGTGCGGTGGTTGTTCCTGGGGCTGGCAGTGAGGGCAGCGTGTCCTGCTGCGGGGTCCGTTGTGTGTGCGGGAGGCAAGGAGGGGACGCGGGAACCTGCGTGCAAACTCGAAGCTTCCTAAAGCAGAGAGACAATCAGTGCTTTTCAAAAATGGAAAATGGTTTATTTAGTTGTGTGCTTTTTACTTTTTTATTCTTTTTTATTCTTTTGAATTGTTATTTTCAAATGGTGATGGTCCAGTGTTGAAAGAGAAGTGGAAGCAAAGCATCTGGATTGAATCTTCTTGCTGTATTTCAGCACTTCTTCATGTCCAAACCGAAGTGTGGTTCTCCCCAGGATCCAGAGCTGCCTGTTTCCCTTCTTTGGCTTCTTCTCCTGCCCTGGGCAAGGATGAGGGAGGAGGACGTGAAGGATGGGCTCATGGGACCTTATTCTGTGAAGAGAAGGAGAATTGGGAAATGGAGGCTCCACGTGAGCCCACGGGATGGCCCTGATTCGGTGCTGTCCCTCCCGACTAGGGGTAAACTTACAGGATCCTCGCACCCTTGAGATGTGTGAGGTCCTCTGTCAGACTCGTCCCGCTGCCCCGGCACAGCAGCTCGGAGGATGGCAGTCCCTGCCCTGCCCTCTTCCTCAGGACTTGGTGAAGAAGAGATGAGAGGACTTGGGAAGGGACGAGGGAGGGGGTGGGGAAGGAAGGGCTCGTAGGAGCCTTGGCTGTGAAAAGAAGAAGGAGCAGGCAATGGAGGCTCCACGTGAGCCCGCAGGATGGCCGTGAGCTGGGGCTCTCCCGGGTAAGGGCAAACTTACAGGACGGGAGGATCAGCGCCGGCGTCGAGGCGGGCGTTTGGCGGGAGGTGGACGGATCCTGGCGCCCCTGCAATGGAATTTGGGGCGCGAGCTCTTCCTGGTTGGCCTGGCAGCAGCAGAGAGGTGGCCAGTGTGCCCCGATGGAGGTGGATCCACTTCCATCGGCTCATCTGCCACAGGTGGATCCACCTCCATGGGCTCTTCTTGGCTGCCAGGCGGGTCCACCTCCATGGGCTCGATGTCATCAGCCTCTTGCAGCAGCCGCCTCTTCTTTGAGGGTGGCTGCTCCATCCCGTCCTCAGAAATCAAAAGAAATACAAAGTATCTCTTGGAGAGAGTCTGGAGTGCCGCTGTCTCCTGCTGTGTCAGCTGAGGGACTGCGGTTGAGGGCAGTTGGTGCCCATGGCGACAGGATTCTGAGCACCAGGTGCTGGCCCAAACATGGCGGCTGGCAGTTGTGGCCTGCGGCCATTTGTGGGAGGCAGTGGCACAAATGTAGCAAGAGGGTCAGTGGGGCAGGGGCTTCTCAAGCCCCCTGCAGCTGGCTGGGGTGGAGGAGGAGCAAAGCATGCTGACGCCCCACAGGCAGCCGAGGGTGAGGCAGTCATTAAAAGCAGTGGAGTCTGTGTGGTCGTGTGGGCTGTCCTTTGCCATCCTTCAGCTCTGGCCCTGGAGCGTGAGAAGGTGGCATCTCTTGTGCCCTAATGCCAAAGCAGAGGGGTGTGGAGGAGAGGGCCTGGCGTCCTGTGGGCGGCCGCACTGGGACTGCAGGGGGTGCGTTGGAGGGCCTGTGAGGTCCTTGAGATGTTGTGTATGGTGGAGGGAAAGAAGCCCTAGCATCTTTTAATAAAGGTTGGTATGAAGGGTTATAACTAGAGGTGCTAAAGTTCTTTGTAGTTCATTTGTAATGATTCTTTTGAAAACACAAGAATGATATTTCTGGAAACTGCGTTTGCTCCCTTGCAGAGATACTTTATCAAAATATGTATTTTTTTGTAGAGGAAAGAATGTGGAAGGGTGGAACTTCTTAGCTTCTTTGCAGTAGCTAAATCTACTTTGCAGGCCTGCTGTCACCCAAACGTTTATGGTTTTTTTTTAGTTCAAGTATGCAAAAAATAAAGACTGTGCTGTGTTTGTTGACAGTGCTAGCAGAGATTCCTTGTTGTCAAAATAAATGGAAATAACATTGTCACCACAGTGGGCAGTGGTAATGGCTGGCCTTTGCCAGGCCGTTGTGGCGAAGGGCTCTGAAATGGGCTCAGATGTAGCTTGGAGCCTTGCTGGCAGCAGCTTGGTGGCATCACCACCAAGTCCTGCAGAGGCAAGATGTGCAGCTCCTAATGCATGATTATGAAAACTCATGGATCTCTCTGTAGATAACTTGCATGTGATGTTTTTAATGCTCAGTTGTCTCAATCTAACACTTCGCATAGCTGAAACCTGACTGCTGTAGGAACGTCAAGCTGTGTATTTTGCTACACGCTTCAGTTTTGATAGCGGGCAGTTTGGAGGTATTGGGAGAATCATCCCTGTTGGTTTGTTGGATCTGTCAGGAAATGGGCAGAGTGAGAGCTAGAGACAGGAGTCATTTGAGGTTATGCTCTAGAGGAGTCACAGCAGGTGAGATGGATTAGCTTTCAGTGTATGATTAACTCTGTTGAGGTAGCATTTTGTTCCAGCTGGGTGGAACAAATGTTGGTATCTTAGTCAACACAGGCCTTTGACCTGACATCTGAGCTTTTATTTGGCACCATTGGAAGTAACTGCCCCTTGGTCATGTCTGTTTTGGCTGTGGGATGAATAGTCTTCAAGTAGTTTTTTGTTGTATTCTTTTCCCAAGAGCTTCTCTTGGGCTAAGGCTCAATGTGCAAGTGAGCAGACCAACATGCAGTGCTCATTCAGTACTTTAGAACACACTCAGATAAACCTGTGTTTCATGGAAGATGTAGAAGATGCTATTCATACATGCAGACACAGGCATAGCTATGGTAAAATCAGATCTTAATTCATATCTCTTACAATGGTTCCATGATATACTCTTTCAGTCCTGCAGAGGCCTGAAGTTTATAAAAATGAAGGAAGCTTTCTTCTCTAAAATCTTGGATTATTGAATTACTATATTTTGAGGTTTTCTTGACTATACCGTCTGCTTTTACTGCAAAATCAGTCCAGAGCAGGGCTGTATAAGGTTAAATGCTGCATACAAGAGTGTCCTATTGCCTCAGAGTGAGTACCTTGTGCAGTGTGCACGTAGCTTTGTAATGAGTTTCAGCTGGGTCCCTGTGGCTCATCCATTGCAGGGGGCTGGTCTGTTTGAGAAACAGTTCTTGAACTTCACCGGATGGGATCTAACCACTGTTTCAGTGAGAAGCCTTTTCACCACAGGAAGGCTTTTCCTTTGGCTGAAATGTTTGTTGGTAAAACCCTGAATGTAGATCTGAATGTATAGCTCATGGCTAGTTCCCCATTCCTTGTCGGAAATGCCAGAAATGGAAGCATACAAATAGGAGTGATTCAGGTGGTTCTGGTAGAGCTGCTGTGAGTATAAAAACTTGGTTTCAACAAGTTTTCATCCCAAAACAATGAAAACTCTAAACTGGGCTAAAAAATGCCCCCTCTTCCTGTGAATGTACAGTTAAAATCATACAGTGTTTAGCTGAAGAAACTCCATGTGCTCTCCAGAATTCCTGCCGGCTGCTGCGTGAAGCTGAAGGGGTCTGACAGTTCTGCTGCTGTTGATCAGTGGGGATGCTAATGAAACTAATAGGATTAGATCATCTTCCTGTGGCAGCTTTGTGGGCTCCTGGTGCTCTTTGGCGAGCTAGACTCTGTCCTGGGAGAGGCAGGCTGGAGCTCAGGTGGCAGGAAACCAGCACATCCTCACTTCCAGCTCCCTGCTGCTGAGGAGCCAGGTGAATTGCTGCAAAACGGGCAGATATCCAGCCCTGCCTCTACATTCTGTCAAAAGATCAGTGTTTCTGTTAAATGTTAGAATTACAAATTTTGTCATATCTTGATTTTGATCTTGCTCACTCCTGACTTGGGAACAAGCTTCTGTTCTTTGGATGAACAAGCAAAAGCTACAAGTTCATCATTGCCTCAGAGGTGAGCCAATGCCTTTGACTCATTAGGGTTTATTAGTCTGTGTTGCATGCTGTATCAAGCACAGACGTAGCTCCTAGCTGTCTTGGAAAGCAGACAAATCTCTGCTCATGATGTAGTGGGATCTCTGGCCTGTGTAGTCAGGGAAGGTATGCTGTCACTTCTGGACTTTTCCTGCAGTCCCCTGTGCCTGTATGGCAGTCTGGGTGGGTATGTTCATGCACACACTTGTAAGTTGTTGCATGAGTGGGTATTACCTTAATGTTCTTCTTTCACAGGCAGTAAGCGTTGTGATTTGATTTTTAGTATAGTATTCTCTTTCAATTTCTTCTTTAAAAGGGATGATTTGAAATGAAATGCCTTTATCTCTTGAAAACCTTGATAAACTCAATCTACATACCTGAGTTCCATTTAAACACTTCTTAAGATTCTGTGAGTGGTATTGTCCTATGTATTCAGCTTGTTTGCAGTAAATGATCTAGAAAGACAATGAAATTCATTGTAGCTTTCTGCATAGCAAACTCTTGCTGCTGGTTTCACTTTTTTTTAGGGAGGAAGAATTATCTCCTTCCCCATCGTCACTTTTTTTTTTTTTTTTTTTTAATGTAATGTTTGAATGTATGGAATTGTGTGAATGTAGCTTAACTTTTGGTAATGACTGTTGTATTCCTGTGAAAGATCTGCTTTTCAAATACAAGCTGTTGAACTGAAGAGTGTGTTTTGTTTTGTGCTAGTAGTAGTGTACCATGGCATAGCTCTCATAGCCCCAAGATCTCCTGGGTACCTTTTGTAGTATGAAGGCAGTTTATGTTAACCTGAGTGGTGTTGGGCTTTGCTTCTTTGTCTTGACGCTATGTTTGCAAGAATTGCTGCAGATGCCTACTGAAAGGAGGATGTGAAAACGAACACACACCCCAAGATCTAAAGGAGTGCATTCTTGTTACTTTTCCCCCAAGCAAGTCTGTGTAACGTGCTGATTTGATGAGTATTTTCATTGGTGATCTTTTGAAATCAATATCTGAATGTTTATCTCTTGAATGTCTTGAGGAAGGCTGGAAATAATCGCTCAGCAGATGACCAACAGATTGATATCTTTGTTCTGTGGCCCATAAAATCTATTCTTACACAGATTGGTCCTCTCTGCAGAACTGTCAAATATCTACAGCATGTTGTGTTTGTCAGCAAAGCAGATAGGCATTATTTTTCTGTGAAAGTAGAGACTTCTCTGTTGACACCAATACAAACGTGTCATCCTCCAAATGGATTAGAATGAAAATGTGTTCTGGGCAGGAGGGGAAGGAGACAGGTAAAAAAACACATCATGGCCTGAAATGGCGTTTTTCTTGGAGACATTTCAGTAATCATTCAAATCACCAACTGGTTCCATTTCACATTGTGAAGCAAGTGGATGAAACAATGGAGTGCATATTTTCAAAAATAAGGTAAGACAGGTGGTTGTTTTTTTTTATGTGAAAACCTGTGTCTTGTCTTCATTCCTGTGACAACTGGAAAAAGGGAAATTTTGCTTTCCACAGCTGCCTTCGGTGTTTCATTATTGTAGTGTTCTTAAAGACTCAGCTTTCATTTGGAGGAAGGAGAAGTTTCACAGCTGTGAGAAAACAGTAGCAGAGACAAAGCTGGGTGAAATGGAAACAGACTAATTATCACGGAATATGATTTTATATGAGCCATTTGGGTGCAAGTTTACCAGGTCTTGGCTTTTGAGCCTTGTTTGCAGCAATTTTCTGATTCTGTTTTGTGGAACAAGTTGGATAGTCCCAAAGTCACTTAAGACCAGATATAGTTTTTAATTGTCACCTGATTATATTGAGCATTACTGCACTACTAGTAGTACTGCTAAACTGTAAGTGGGAATTTAAAGTATGTGCTTCTCATGCAGTATTTTTGCTATTTTAACATCAAAGGTGGTATGAGAAACATCTTTCCAGATGGTTATAAAAAGGAAGGAAAATGTTGAAACTTATTAGTGTTAGTAAGGTATTCCTCTGTAATAGAAGTGCTGAGTCACAGCCTGAACCAGTGATGGAGCACCTGGTGGGAAGGCAGGGCCAACCCAGGGGGGCTCAGGTGCTTGCAGTGTACTTGAGTAACCAGGAGGGGTGAAGCAAGGATCCATCCTTTCCCAGACCTCATTTATGGGTTGGCAGTGGAGATCCCTGCTGATCTGAGGCCTTCCAAAGGTAAGCAGCTCTTTTCCTTCATTTCTGCGTTCTTTGCATTTGGGCTTGTTCTCATTTGCTGTAGCTGAAGGCTTTGCCACCCTGCTATTACTGTGCTGCTTCCCATCCTATTACAGCATTACATCCTCTCCTGTCTGTAGAGTTCAGCAGTGGGTTTAATTTTTCAGAGCAACTTCATTCTGTAAAACTGAGACTGACTATGAGGGAGAAATAGTCTTACCTATAACCTTACTCGAGGTTATCATATCTCTGGGTATTCTGTCTTATTCCAAATAGGAAGAGGGGATTATCAAATCTGAAGGGTGTGGATAGCTGTGTTGGATTTCCATATATGCAAAACATCTGTATTTACATCTGCAGAATTTCTGTTTTGTCTAATACATTCTACTGAGTGTGTGTTTATCTACTACGTGTGTAGTTCTTTTCTCTTGAGGAAATCCTATTCAGAAACCTCCCTGTGGTTTTATCTTGAGCAGGCTGGATGGTACAGGTTTGATTTTTGGAACTGTCATCTTCATCTCACTCTTATAACCTGATAGATCTACACTGGCAATCTCACATCAGATAAATTGGGCAATGTGTGAAGTACGTATTGTAGGAGAAAAAAGAAAAGCTTGTTGCTGGGTTTTTATTTATTTATTTATTGTTTTTATCCCTTAAACTGCAAAATGCAGGCTATAGTAGGTGTTGGCTATCCCCTGGTCTAGGAGGAGAGGTGTTGGCTAGGAAACATGAAATTTTGCATTTGGATCTAGGCCTGGTAGATCTTCTAAACTAGACCAAATTGCTTTCCTCCTCTTTCCATGTTTCCCAGCCCTAGGTAGCACAGGAACATGATGCTCAGCAAGGAGGAGGTTGATGCTGGGCTCCATGGTATGCACAGAGATCTCTGGACGCATCTGCACAATTAGCGTTCTTAAGACAGATAAATGTGTTAAAATGTTGTATATGCAAGCAGACCGTAGCAGTTGCAGGGGAAAAAAAGCTTGCTTAATGAAGCTTTGTGAATATACCATCTAACTGAATGAAGCATTACTCCATTAATAAGAAGTCCCTTTAGAAGTTTCCAGGAGACTCAAATAGAATTCTGGCCTCACAACTTGTAGCTCTGACAGCTTGTGGAAATGCAGCCCTTTGACCCAGAAAGAGCTGGAAATATATTGAACTCTTTGAAGGTAGCAATTTCATTGTGTCAGTTACCCATTGTTCATGTGCTCGGGGAAAAAAAATAAGTCACACACCTGGCACAGAAAGATTATATCAACCTGGTTTGCTTTGAACACGCTCCAGTCAGGCTCCTATTCAGCACACAATGCTGTTGCTGACCGTACTGAAGTTCATAATGACATATTTTTGTTCCTGTGGCAGGGGAATGCTTTTTTTTTTTTGAATTAAAAAAACCAACAAAACCTGAATTAATTGGGCTATTTATTGATCTTAGTAAGGCCTTGAATCTTATGAGTCATAAAACTCTTGTAAAGTTCTTTTCTTGTTGTTTGTGCAGGAGTGGCTGCTAGTGACAGATTGGTTACTAATGAACAAAATTGGTTTTGAAGTCTTCAGGTTGTATACTACTTGGTGAGCTCACAGTTCAGCTGATAACGAAACTTTGAGGAATTTCTAAATAACTCAAATATAGTCGTTAGCACCTTCTAGCGTGAAAAGATAAAGCATGCAAAAGCATATTGATACCATTTTCAAGAGTGCTTTTGTTGTTTTGCTGAAAGTAAATGAGATAGCATGAATCATTTCAGGAAAGCAAGAGGATGCAGTTATAAATGTTGGAGATGGATTTCGATATATGAGGTCTGTTTCAAAAGTAGTTCTATTTTATTATGTTGCTCATTATGTTTTATTATATTATTGAGCCTCAGAAATGACCTCAGGTTTTAACATCTGGCAAAAATAGAAGGCGTTATTTTTGGAGTGACCTATGTATTACATCAAAATAATTATTCTTCAGTAGTTTGTTGTCAGTACTCAGCTTTTTGCCTAAGTAAAATGTCATTAACTTCAATGGAAATGTTTTGCTTTAGTTATGTGTTTGTCTTGGCAAAAGTTCCTCAAGCAGCGTGAAAGTGTTCAGCCCCTACCATCAGGTGCAGATGGGGAGGTGTTTGTTTCCTGTGCAGTGATTAAATTGTCAACAGTGTGCCAAAAGTATGTGCAGACCATTGTTTAAGTAAGACCAGAGTCAGTTGTATTCACGTGTCAGGTGATGGCTTGCTGTTGCCTGTGCTAACATGGAACCAGGTGATCCCAGTGTGCCCTCTTCTCCGGGATATTTGCAGTGTTCTGCTTTCACACTTTGTCTAGATGGCAGAGGCAGCAGCAACTATGAAGCTGTCCAGTAGACTAACAGGGACAGGTGTCCCCTCTCAGCCAATTCTTAGATTTTTCTACTTCTGGCTCACCTTTTTTGTGAAGGCCTCTGATGCAGGTGGTGCCTTCAGAGGTTTGATTTGTTGTTGGTACTGTGGGCTTGATTCATCTTAGCTCAGTTCAGTTGGGATAACCTGGGGAGGATGGAAACCTGCAGCCTCTCTGGGTGCTGATTCCATGTCTGAGCACCCTTGTGCCTGACTGGGAGTTGTCCATGCTCCACTGTGAGCCCAGTGCTCTGGTCTTTCCAGCACTGAATACCTGGAAGTCATGCTCTGTGCTCCCACGCTCCCAGTTGGCAGCTGTAGTAAACACTCACATCCTCCCTGAGCCTTCTCAAAGCAGAGGCCTCTCTCTCATGCTGCCCTGGAATGCCGTGTGCCCCGGAATGGGCCCATAGACTGATGGATGAAACGTGAAAATGGTGAACCCTGCTGCTCACTTCAGCTTTGCCTGCCTAGGTCAAGAGGAAACCTCAGAAATGATCTCAGGTTTTACGAGTATTGCCATGCCCAAGTGCAAGTTGCTACTCTGTTTCTTGAACTTGTGTTGAGCTACTGGTCCAGTGTTCTTTTACAGATGGGTCCTTGTTTGAGCAATCCTAGGCAGTCCCTGGTAATTCAGGAGAAGACTTATCTTTTTCTGTTCTTTTGCACAACCTGAGTATGTTTTCAGAGTCTGTGTTAGCTTGATGCATCCATTGCTTACCATGTGCTTCTCCCAGCGCAGGAACGTTAGGAATGTTTTCTGAATACCTGCACAGTCATCATCAGTAATACAATGTCAGCTCCAAAAACAATGTCTGCTACGTTATTATGCTGGCCCACAACATCAGAGGCAGATGTTGGTGTTATGACAGCAGAGGTGAAACCTTCCTGCTAATGTTCTGTTCTGTTTTCTTGCCTTGCATTGGGTGGCAGCAGAGGGGCAGTGTGACAAAGCGGCGTCTGACTTAAGTAGCAGGCATTACTTTTGGAGCAACTTCATTTTACATCAAAACAATTATTCTTTGATACTTTATAGGCAGAAAGATGAGTACCCCAGAAGTAATATGTCACTAATTTAAACCAACATGTTTTCCTTTACTAATGTGTTTGTCCTGATGAGTGCTCATTCTTGGTTTCAGTTCAAGCACCTGCATCGCTAACCAGTTAACTGGTGAGAGGAAGTGAAATGCGGTGAGTTTTGGGATTGTGTAGAATTACCTTCTGTACAGTCAGAAGGGGCTGTTTCCTGTGTTCTTGAAGATGTGTGTGTGAAAGATCCCTGCCCCGTAGCAGAGGGTGCTGAGGCAGGGCAAGGGGACAGCCTCAGTGTGTGTGCAGTGCGGTGGTTGTTCCTGGGGCTGGCAGTGAGGGCAGCGTGTCCTGCTGCGGGGTCCGTTGTGTGTGCGGGAGGCAAGGAGGGGACGCGGGAACCTGCGTGCAAACTTGAAGCTTCCTAAAGCAGAGACACAGTCAGTGCTTTTCTTTTCAAAAATGGAAAATGGTTTATTTAGTTGTGTGCTTTTTACTTTTTTATTCTTTTGAATTGTTATTTTCAAATGGTGATGGTCCAGTGTTGAAAGAGAAGTGGAAGCAAAGCATCTGGATTGAATCTTCTTGCTGTATTTCAGCACTTCTTCATGTCCAAACCGAAGTGTGGTTCTCCCCAGGATCCAGAGCTGCCTGTGTCCCTTCTTTGGCTACTTCTCCTGCCCTGGGCAAGGATGAGGGAGGAGGACGTGAAGGATGGGCTCATGGGACGTTATTCTGTGAAGAGAAGGAGAATTGGGAAATGGAGGCTCCACGTGAGCCCACGGGATGGCCCTGATTCGGTGCTGTCCCTCCCGACTAGGGGTAAACTTACAGGATCCTCGCACCCTTGAGATGTTTGAGGTCCCTCTGTCAGACTCGTCCCACTGCCCCGGCACAGCAGCTCGGAGGATGGCAGTCCCTGCCCTGCCCTCTTCCTCAGGACTTGGTGAAGAAGAGATGAGAGGACTTGGGAAGGGACGAGGGAGGGGGTGGGGAAGGAAGGGCTCGTAGGAGCCTTGGCTGTGAAAAGAAGAAGGAGCAGGCAATGGAGGCTCCACGTGAGCCCGCAGGATGGCCGTGAGCTGGGGCTCTCCCGGGTAAGGGCAAACTTACAGGACGGGAGGATCAGCACCGGCGTCGAGGCGGCCGTTTGGCGGGAGGTGGACGGATCCTGGCGCCCCTGCGATGGAATTTGGGGCGCGAGCTCTTCCTGGTTGGCCTGGCAGCAGCAGAGGGATGGCCAGTGTGCCCCGATGGAGGTGGATCCACTTCCATCGGCTCATCTGCCACAGGTGGATCCACCTCCATAGGCTCTTCTTGGCTGCCAGGCGGGTCCTCCTCCATGGGCTCGATGTCATCAGCCTCTTGCAGCAGCCGCCTCTTCTTTGAGGGTGGCTGCTCCATCCCGTCCTCAGAAATCACAAGAAATACAAAGTATCTCTTTCCGATACTGGAAAGTGCCGCTGTCTCCTGCTGTGTCAGCTGAGGGACTGCGGTTGAGGGCAGTTGGGTGCCCATGGCGACAGGATTCTGAGCACCAGGTGCTGGCCCAAACATGGCGGCTGGCAGTTGGGGCCTGCGGCCATTTGTGGGAGGCAGTGGCACGAATGTAGCAAGAGGGTCAGTCGGGGCAGGGGCTTCTCAAGGCCCCTGCAGCTGCCTGGGGTGGAGGAGGTGCAAAGCATGCTGACGTCCCATGGGCAGCCGAGGGAGAGGCAGTCATTAAAAGCAGTGGAGTTTGTGTGGTTTTGTGGGCTGTCCTTTGCCATCCCTCAGCTCTGGCCCTGGAGCGTGAGAAGGTGGCATCTCTTGTGCCCTGATGCCAAAGCAGAGTGGTGTGGAGGGAGGGCCTGGTGTCCTGTTGGCGTCCGCACTGGGACTGCAGGGGGTGCGTTGGAGGGCCTGTGAGGTCCTTGGGGCCTGGTGCTGGGGTTTTGCACCCGGAGGCTGGGAAGGCCCATTAGGGGCTGCTGTCCTCAGCCTGTTCTCTCCTGGACCACGGAATGAGTGGTTGGAGGTGAAGCCAGGCCCTCCAATGGCAGTGCACAAAGAACTGGTGGCTATCAGTCGTGCCTGTAGAGAAATAGTTTAGATAGATTCTATCTCTGCAGTCTCTGGTATAGCGCTGTTGAGAAGACAGCTTGGGGGCAGGGGCACAGGTGCGTAGGTGGCTGTTTCCCATCAGTTGACCCCAATGTACCTCAGCAGCATGAAAGTGTTCAGTCCCTACCATCAGGTGAAGAGGAAAGGGAGGTGTTTGTTCCCTGTGCAGTGACTAAATTGCCAACAGTGTGCCAAGAGCATGTACAGACTGTTGCTGAACTAAGATCAAAGCAAGTTGCGTTCGTGTGTCAGGTGATGGCTAGCTGTGCCTTTGCTAACATGGATCTAGTTGATCCCTAGTTTTCTCCTGGATATTTGCAGTGTTTTGTTTTCATGCATACCATCTAGATGGTAGAAGGCAGCAGCAACTATTAAGCTGCCATGTTGTCTAACAGGGACAGGTGTCCCCTCTCAGCCTGGTCTTATGTTTTTCTTCTTTTGTCTCATCCTTTTTTTTGTGAAAGGTGTGGAAGAGCCTTCCTCCGTGTGAGTAACACCTGTTAACCTTTGTAGAAACTTGCTGAGTGTTTATGGAGACTGAAGTGTGATGTATTGGGTGGTGCAGTTCATTAGTGGTCACTGCAACAGCGTTTTGCCTTGCACTGGCACAGATTGTTATGAGCTTGGTTGGTGAAAATGTTTAGCTAATACTAGTGGCTGTGTTGAGAAATGGTGTTTTATAACTGAGAATTTCTTGTCAAATATTGTTATTGTGCTCTTTGTTGTTTTGGAAATAAATAGGAAGCGTTACTTTTGGGCAACCTTTGTATTATGTCAAAATAACTATTATTCTTCAACAGTTTTTAGGCAAAAAGATGAGTAATCCTTTCACTAATGAGTTTTTTTTATATTTAGTCATATAAATAGGTTTTCTTTAAATTTAATAAATTAGTTTTCTCCACCTATTTAGATACACATCAAGGGAACGGAGATGGGGAGTAGTTTGCGTGGATTTATAAAGCAGAAACTGTGCCTGATGAACCTGGTAGCTTTTATGGTGGAATGGGTGCCTTGAGGTGCTGACTGCTGGTTTACCTTGACTTGAACAGGACTTTAAACACTATCTCCTGCAAGCAGACAGTGAGTTGCCTTGAAATCTGTCTGAACTGCTGGTTTGTGGTTAGCAGCTCAAATTCCATCTGAAGGCTGGTCTGTAGTGGTACACCTTGGGTTGATACTGTGGCCCATACAACTTTATATCTGCTTTAATGACCTGGGTGATGGGATATAGTGCACTCTCACTGAGCTCTCGGATGTTGTGAGCTCAATGGACTGATGTGGTTGTGCTGCTTTTCAGAGGGACTTTGGCAGTGTGAAGAACTGAAGAATTTATTGAAGTTTAACGACAGGAAGTCCTGTATCTGGGGAAGAACAACCCCGTGTATGTGAACACCAAGTGAACACAGCAGTAGATGATGCTAAGCAATAGTACAGCCTGCAGTGTTTGTGGCAAAGGCAGCCAACAGCATCCTTGACTACACTTGGCAAGGCTGTGGCCAGAGGACCACAGAAGCTTATTTTTCCCTTTAGCTCTGCTCTAGCAAGGCTGCGTCTGGTGGTCTGTTTCCTAGACTTGTTCCAGAAAGATGAATAAGGTATTGAAGCACCTGTCATATGAGGAGAGACTGGAAGAGCTGGGACTATTTATTCTATAAAAGATGAGATATAAGGAGATGGGGAGGAGAATTGATCAATACATGTAAATCGCTGATGGGAAGGATTGAAAGAGATGGAGAAAGACTTGTCCCAGTGGTGCCCAGTGAAAGAACAAAACGCAGTGGGCATGAACTGAAATACAAGAAATTCCATATAAATATAAGAAAAAAAACTTCGCTGTGAATTTGGTCATAACCTGGAACAGATTGCCCAAGGAAGCTGACACATTTCCAACCTTGAGATTTCTTAAAGTCCAGCCACTGTCCTGAGCAGCCTGCTCTTGTTGACCCTTGCAAGCCAGTAGAGTTGGGCTACATCTCCAGCGGTCCCTTACCACCTCAGTGCTTGTGTGACTGTTTTATATAGAGAAATAGTTGAAGGAACTGATGTGCTCATAACCATTTCAGGCACATAATGATCATAACTCAGTGAAGAGTGTTAATTATAGTTTAATTTGTTCACTTTGGAATTGAATATGCTGAATTAGACTTCTCTTGAATCATGTGTTATTCCGGTTAGAAAACTGATAAACTTGCTCTTCTGTGCAGACCCAGAAAAGTTTCCCAATTATTATCCCAGACTTAATTTGACTTCTCTCACTATTTTTAACAGCTTCTGTACTTTATTTCTGACCTCGAGAGTTGCAGTCTTCTATAATAGCCACACTAACAATCTACAGATTTGTTTCTTGAAATAATTCTGAAAACCTGCTTTAGCAGAAAGGCTTAATAATTGGAGTTCCACATCTCAATGTGTTTTTTTTTTTCTACAGATCTAAAAATGAATGCTTTTTGTATGTGCAAAGCAGTGAATACTCACACCACTTTTCATTCCCGAAGTGTTCCAAATTTGTTGGCTGATTAATATCCAGAATGTGCTTTGGAGATTGGTGTATTTAATTATCCTTTTTTTTTTTATAAAGTTTGGGAATTTGGAACATGGGACCCAACACAACAAGCCTTTGCTTTTTTGCATTGCTGCCCCAGCCCAAATAATAGTTTTCCTGCAAGTTTTATCAGAAAGTATACAAGCAGAAAGAGAAATGAATCAAGATTCCTGCTGTAGTATCCAGCCTGTTCCCAAACAGGGAAATTGTTTTTCATTCATGAACTTCCTTTTATTCCATGACACCACCAGCAATTAAATTTGTCTTGGAGATGGGACAAACAGAACTTCGTTAGTGCGTTTCTCTTGAAAGTTGTTGCAAACTGTTTGGCTTTGTTTTCATAAGCTTTGCTCAGCACATCAGCTGAGAACGTGCTGTGGTGAGTGACAATTACATAGAACACGATAAAATTTGTAGTAACATTTTGAAACAAGTTAGAACCTGATATTTTGGTGAGATTTCTGTTTTGTGCCTCTTTCCAGAGAGGAAAAAGCAAGGTAAGAACTCTCCTTTTTTTTTGTATTTTTGGAAGTTGATCAATTGCACTAGAAAGATGGGGAGAGGAAATAATGTTATTTTTCCAAGTATGCCATAGAGAGTAAAAGGAATTGAACTATTTGGCTTCTGCACAGTAGTGTACTTAATTCTCTCGTAAGCATCTTTATTAACAAACAGAAGGGCTTCATATAGTGATCCTTGATGATTATTTCAGCCTTCTAATCCTGGAGAAGAAGTATTTTACAAGAATACATATAAAAACGTATGGGAGTATTTAAACTGATTTGGTCACTTTTAGGTATTGAAGTGAGTCCCCTGAGTCTGCATATTTAAAGAAAATAGAAGTATTCAAATTTGTCTTGTTCTGTCTCTTCAAGAAATCTCATTTGTCTTTGGAAAAGATAACTGGTTGTTTTGTTAGCAAAACAAGAAAGCAAGTAAGCCTTACTTTATTAAGAATTGTTGCTTGTTCATGTCAAACAGCTTAATGCTTGCTGTCTTTGGGCTAGTAAGTTTTGTGAAACATAACCAGCAGTTCCCCCAGTGTTCTACAGCATTGTTACTTTGGTGCTTCCAAAGAAGGGAGCCACCAGAAGGCCTCTTGTGCAGTAACTCAGATGCCATGTCTGCATATGTTCATTTGTTCCGTGGCAAGTACGTATAGTCTGAATAATTACATTTTGTTTCTTGAGGAAAAAATTAATCTATGAAGGAAAGTCTGTTATGTGAGAAATAGCTCCAGAACTCCTCATGTCTCGCTTTCTGACAAGTTTTTCTTGAATAAATCTGACCTGTCAGTACTGCTTTACTTCAGGTTTGCAAATCTGAAATAGCTGCTGATTGGCTTTCTCTTGTGTTTGATTGTTTTGTTTTATTCAAAGATTCTGTTGAAAGCAGAACCATTGTTTGTCTTTAATCACATGCTGACTAAATAGTGTTGTCAGTAATGTCTGTGTTGTTTCTGCAGTCTTCAGGAGATGGGATAGGTACGGTTCAGGTACTCACTACTGATAAGCAATAGCCAGCAATTTTACTAATACTGTAGCTTTTTTTTCCCCAGATTTGGTTGGCAGTAGTTGTATGAACTGTTTCCATTGGAAATTGGTGCCTTTCATGGTATTCCAATGCTAATGAAGCTTTCTTTGTGATGTTTTTTCAGCCAAAGTGACAAAGGCAGAGTAATTGATTCCCAGTTACTTAGTGAGCTCTTCTGTCCTTGTGCACCAGTGTGTGCTGTTACCATCCACAACAGAAGTGAGAGCTCTGTTTGATGTTCGCTTGGGTGTCTGCTTTTTTATTCAATGTGAATAACCAAGTATTGCCTGAAACTGAATGACTTGATTGGAGGTTAGGATGCTTGCTTGAGCACTGAGCTGATGCTAAGTCAGGTAAAGCAGGGATTTTGGCTTGGCTGGCTGGCATTCTGGGCGAGTGCACTGACAGTGAGCTGATGAGGTTGACTTTTCTAAAAGGAAGAGTGGGCAGTTTATTTTAATATAAAACTTGCTATTGTTTATTTTTTTGTTCTTTTTGATAACTTGATTTCATACAAGTCCAGAGCAACGAGAATGGCTGCAGAATGTTCTAAGGTCTGTTTGTTATTTCGCTTCTATTCAAGCAGGGAAGACTTGAAGTTGGTGTGGGAATATCCTTTATCAAGTGCTGCCTGTTTCCATTATAGGCTTACGGTAGCTATACCATGTATTAGTACAGATACTGATGTGTAGAAGGGGATATGCTGACAGGCTGAACCTCAACTTTTCTCTCCTTTTTTTTTTTTTAATACCATTATATAAGGAGAAAGAAGTAAAGAGGAGTTTAAGGTCAACAGAACCTCTACCAACAGAATATTTATAGTGGGGTTAAGTAGATGATTTTATCAACTTATTTTTGAATGATTGAATCGAGGCTGTAGTCTATTAAATGAAGTAATTTCAGAGGAGGAATAAGAGATGGAAGAGAGAACCACCTTCCCAAAAACATAGTGAGAAAATTCTGAGTGCTGCACCTGTTCAAGTGAGTTTAAACCAGCTGGTTCTTTAGAGTAGTTATGAGATATTTTAATTTTAAATTAAATAGACTCATGAAAATGACAATATAACTCTAAGATTCCAAAATATCCCCTTGTGCCCCAGTTAAGCCTCCTCCCCTTCTCTTTCCTCCTCCCTTGCCCTATCTGCAGTAAAGCACCAAATGAGCCTCTTATTCTCCTGACTTGCATTGGAGGTGAAGTTAGCACTGAGGAGCTCTGAAAAGAATGAGTGCAAGTAGTGGAAGAAACTGGGCTGGTGAGCCTTCTGCTTTTAGCTGGGACAACAGCCGCATTGTGTGTCCTACAAATGAAGCTGTTCAACATAAAATGTTTTTTTATTCCCTCCTTCCAACTGTAACTCTATTCCAAAATGTTATTCTCCTCATGGTATAGAGCTCTTGTACTAGCCAAAATGTGTTAGTTAGTTAGAATTGGGGCAGTTCTCATTGTTGTTCTTTTATTTAAATAGTTTTCTATTTCCCTAACTTCTAGTACTTGCTGTTCATTTTAGTAAGCTATAAAAACAAGCTCTTCCATTGGCTGTCATGTGTGGATTTTTAATTGTGTTCATTTGTGGGGTTGGGTTTTTTTTCCACTTTTGGCTAAATGAAAAGGCTGTACATAACCTTTCAGATAAGGTCCCACCAGGGTCAGGTATGATGGCTTTTAATTTTCTACCTGCCAACACCTCTTGTGCTGTGCCCTCTGTCTCTCTTGTAGCCATGTCGCTTGTTTTGTGAGCAAAGGAAAGATTTTACTGGACCCAACCTCAGCAGCATCTGGTGCTATGTAGAGAAGTGCTAGCTGAGCTGCAGGAGAGGGTGCTTAATACCAGTGTCGTGTTGGGAGTGACTCGAGGAGATGAGAAACTGTGTTGAAAGAAACCGTAAGACATGAGAGAGGTATTAGTGGAGGTTCTCGAGGACTGGTTTTGATATTGATCTTACTTTTTTGTTTTCACTGCTTACCAAAAAGTAGGACTAAGAATGTACTAATCAAGTTTGCTAACGGGTTAAATTAGGACTACGTAAGAAGAAGACTGTCTGTCATACAGGATTGACCTGGAGTAGGGACGAATTAGAGATGGAAAAGAATTAGCATGTAACTTCACATCATTTAAATACTTTGAGGAACAGTGAATATTCCTCAGATCTCATTCACTGGGAAATCAAAACCTTCGAGGTAGGCCAAGCTGTACTCTTTAGTCAGGTAACAGCTGTCTGTGAATCTTGTTTAATATATAGGGAGGTCTGATTCTTCCTCCACTGGAGGGAGACAAGGGCTAATGAACAAATGCAAACAAATGTCAGATGTGCAAATTCATGTGTAACACCTGGAAAGGAGTCTGACTCTTGTGATGTGGAGAACACTGCCATAGATAGGTATATCTTCAGTTGCATTCTATGAAGTTGAGCAGAACACAAGACAGTGAATGTCACAGGGGATGCATGAGGTGTTTGTTTGTATGCTTTCTTTATTTATTAGCTTTTATTTTTTATTATTCAGAGCATGTGTGTTTTTGAGATGATTTGTAACTCATCAGAAGAACTCAGCTGACTGAAATCAAAGCAGTCCCAAGGATGATGATGGGAGCACATCTCAAAAAACTACTAATATCCTGTCCTGTGCTCCCTGGAAAACTGCAGACAATTTGAATTAAAAATGTTTATTATCTAATTTTACTGTGTCAAGTTATTTAATTGTTTCAAGTTGTTACGAATTTTGTGCTGTTGCAGTTCAGTTACATAGACTATTTTTTTTTTCTTTCTTAGAAGAAACTACAGGCAAGAAGACTCCAGTAAAGGCAAGGCACATAGTCATGAATAAAGGAAGACTTCAACAGTAACAGCAAAATTAAAGGTGTGAAGATATTTGTAGAGAAGAATCACTTAATTCTCTGCTCTAAAGTTGATAGAATTATAGTACTGAAATTTTCCTGTTCAGGAGCCAGGATGCTGTGCAGTAGTGAGACTGACGGACAGAAGCTGCATTGATTACTTTTTAAATGGGGAGGGGGGAAGCAGTTAAAGGAAACTGAGCAGATCAGATGTGTCCTGATATGCTGTTCTTTCCCACACTGTTATTATGGATGCCATGTCTCTACTGTGGAAAATGCCGTACAATCAAATGCTGCTTTTCCAGTTAGCATCCAACATTCACAGAGATCTATTGTGCAGAGATTTCATAGTCTATTTTAAAAAGTAGTATTGGACGAAACTGCAGCAAATCAAGAAATTTGTATACAGTTTGCAAAACAACTGTTTTGCATTTGTCAGAACGTTACCATCTGACTGGAAACTCTTCCTTTTCTCTCGTTTATTCTTCAGTTATGCGCCCTCATGGTGGCTCCTTTTAGGCTGGTGTCCTCACTAAGAAACCAGACTTCCCTTGCCTATACAGCTCCTGGGGACTTGCATGAACACTTGGCTGTTTTGGTAAGTCTTGGTGATGCTGTAGCAATCACACTCACAGGATTTAGCACCTTTGATGCAATTTAGTTCTGGTGATACTTATGCTAGTGTTTCACCTGAAGTCTGCAGTTATTCTACTCCCTCATGAATATGTTAATTATTTCACACTCCTTTTAAAAAAATTTTTGCAGTCACAGAGCTAACTTTGCATCTTGGGGTGGTATTTAAATAACTTCATGGAAAATGTATAAGTCTAGGTTTAAAAAAAGGATAGTGAATAAATTCAGTGTGGCACAAATCTGACATCTGCATTGCAAAAAATATTCAGTGCAAGTAAATTATGCATCTTTTTTGTTACGACAGTTCGGAAACCATACTTGCAAATATTACTTTAATTACTATCCTTATTGCACCATTTCTAAAGAAGTTTTCTACTTAGGAGCTGACTACCTGAAATGTGATACGCTAAATATTTCTTTATTTCCTGATGTCAGATGCATCTTTTATGATCACTGCTGTATTCTAGTTTTCCTTTGTTGATCAAATAGGTACTTCACATGTTGTTTTCATTATGCCCATAAGGACACAGCATAACAATACTATTTTCTCCATGTTTTATATTTTTTCACTTCATTTTCCTTGTGTATGAACTTTCTTGTAGTAAAACTTTGTCACCCATTTTGTTTGACATTTCATTATTATTTTAGATGATTCCAGGACATGCTATCAGACTAAGTTTTATACTAAGCTAAAGTTCATTAAATCATTATTTTATGAAATAAAACTTATTAGCACTGAAGGTATGAAGAATTACAAATATTTCTGGTATTTGTAGATTTTGCTATTTTTCATAAACTATTAGAAATGTCATAAAAAGCTTGACAATAAGAACCGTACAACCTACTTTTCAGATCAGAGTAGTTGAAAGAAATCTAAACGTGCTTATACTGTTTTGTATAAGCACTCTTACTTTTCCAAAGCCTATTCCAGTCAAGTGGTGGTTTTTTAGATGTCACCAATGAGTCTGAGCAAGGATTTTTAATTACTGCAGTAGCTTTCTGGGATGTTTTAGGAATGCTTTGACCCCAGAAGATTTATGCTGCTCTTACGACTACTGAATTTCAAAGCTGCATTATCTGTACTGCTAGCCTGAGAAGGGAAAGAGTTGTTTTTTCCATGGATATTAGGGGAGCTGGTGGCATACATAGAGCACAGGGAGCCTGACCCCGTCACATCCCGTTTCCTCGCTACGCATACTACAGGTGGCTGAGCAACAGTGGTCTTGAGGAGTACTGTCACTTAGCTAGGAATGATTAGGAGGTTGCTTCCAGAGCAGGTCTACTGCATTTTAAGCTGATGTTCTGATTTATGTATTTACTCTGCATCTGAAATAAATTCTTATTGTCTCTCTGAAAGTACCTGGATAATTTGAGTTCTTGAATCTTTTCACTGGGGCATTGCTGGTTTTGTAGCTGTTTTTATTTAAGTATTTGGATTCTCCTTTCACGGGGAAATACAGGATGAGGAAACTCTTTCTTTCATGTTTCGAGTTACGACTTCAGTGAGTCTACAGGTAATAGAAGTGAAAATACTGTAATGGAGTCAGATGGGGAGAGCTGAAACTTTAAACTGAATTATTCAACTGCCAGGAGGAAATACTTCTCCGTCTTCTAAAAATCAAGTTTGCCTAAAAACAACAGTCAGAACGCTTTCTGTTTTTGTTCATGGACACAATAACTTTTAACTTGTAGCTGTAAAGTGGATGAAGGTATATTCAAACATCAACTGCTCCTCTCTGTATCGGTGCAAAGGTATTCAAGGGTTTCAAAGCATCAGAATAATTTATATTGTTATTTTCCATTGCAGTTGATTATGCTTGAGTCTTTAAGAGCCATTACTCTTAAGACCTGTACTTCAGATTTTGTGGCTAGTGCTTGAATTTGAGGCTTAGGGGAAAGACTTCAGCACCAGAGTTGTGTGTTCACTGCTGTCAGTCTTCAGAAGTCATTTAGGCAGATGTGATGTGAGACTGGGATTGTAGCTTAATTGAAGGGTTGTAACCGAGTCCTCCAGGGAATTGAAAATGTTTTCATTCGGTTGTAAATGTAATGTGGTAACGTTCCTTGGTGAATCGTTTGTGGTTTAATCTCTTGCTAACGAGAGGCAGGGAGAGAAATTGGCACTGTGGCTTCATGATGTGAATCCCTCATGTCTCGTGTTATGAATAGGCTTCTCCTGAGCTCTGTTTTGGGGTATTGCAGTCATGGAACGGAAAGGTAAAATATTGATGAGAATTGCTCTGTGAAATTTCTCTTGTCCTCTGTTGGGAGTGAATGCTCTTTTCCCTTCAAGATAGGCGTTGTTTTGAAACCAAACCAAAAGCACACGAACAAGTGCATTTGGCTTAATTGCAATCAGTGGGTATATTCTGAAGTGTAACTGATCCTCTGCATAGATGCTAAGTGGTTCTGTCCTTTATTCCCTAGCGTAGGTAAGTCTTGAAGGGGGTATTGACCCAACCCAACAGTCCTTGAGTGAATTGAGGGTTCTTTGATATGTTCTGAGATATTGTATACAAATTTTAGTTGAAGTTGTGCTTGATTGTAGATTCCAGAAACGATACAATCACCTGAAAGTTGAAAACTTCAGTTGTCAAGTAATGTTAAGAACTGTAGTCTTAAACATGTAGGAATAATTTTATATTTGGATACCAGAGACACTGTGTTCAGGACTTGCTTTGTGTATGTCTTGCCTCAGTAACACACCACTTTGCTTTCATTCTTTTGTTGTGGAGTTGAAATTCTCCACAGTGGAATAGTCGAGAGGGATCTGGATGTTTTGAGTCTCTGTGCTTTACTAAGATGCAGATGTGTGGGCAGATGGGAGCCCAGCCCAGGCACATGCTGAAACAAGCAGTGCGGGCAGCTCTGGTCAGAATTTGCTGTGTTTGCAAGGGAATAAAATGTGGATTGACTTTGGCTAACTCTGCATTCCAAGGATATGTGGAGGGACTATCTGTGAGCAATTTCATATTCAGCTTTTCTTTGTAATCCTTTACTCTTTCTGAACAGTGGTCACAACTAGAGTACTTATGTAATTTATCTTCTGTAAACCAGCTGGTTACAGAAAAAGGTGTCTTACTGGGCTAGATGGAAACAATTTTATGTGAGAGATTACAAGATAAATTGGCACAACCCAACCTAAAGGGATGATGACTATTTGTATGGTGACAAAAGTCTTAGTTCATTTTGAGAGCTTCACAGTTCAAGAATCAATTGGATTTGCATATCCCAAAAGTTCAGGAATTGATTTCCTAAATGATGATATTCAAGGCATAATGATCATGTCTGCCTGTTATTATATGATCAAATATATTCCATGGAGGGTGAATTATTTAATCTCTGTGGAAACATGGAATTTTCATGATGCATTAGGATTGTAATGGGCACTTTTTTTTTTTTTTTTTCCAAAGGAATGAAATTGTTCCGTCTTCTAAACAAATGATCTGTGATGCCTTGAAGGCTGCTTGGAGAGGTAGATAATTAGCTACCCCACTGCCTAGAGAAATAGCTTGGAGAATTTTAGAAGTCTCATGCAAATGGTTTGGGATATTATACAAAATTAGTTTCAGTTAGGCTCAAATTTATCTAATTTAATTTAATTATTGGGAAAAGTAAATCTTTGACTGAGGGGGAAGAAAGGAAACCTGACACGAACAGAAGTCAGGGCAAAAAAAGACACTGCAATATAGACTGCAACAATTAGATACTGATGGATTTACAGCTGCCATTTACTTTGTAGGCATTCACCTCTAAGGCATCAGTAATGACTTTGTTCTCTAAGACTTCATCTATCAGAATTAATACCCTAGGCCACAGGTGGAATAATTACTAAACTGAATTAAACCCTGTTGCTCATTATGTCTGTATTCTATTTTAGCAGACTGTGTACTTAGCTGATAAATCTCCATCCTTCTGGGATTTTGAAGTTCTAGGATGTCCTGCTTGTTCCACTTAAAGTTGCAAGGGGTCTCTGGCAAGGATTGGGTGGTTCTCTGAGGCGGAAACATGATGGCTGTACCAGGGCTTGGGAGCCTGATTACTTGCCTGTGGGAACTGTGGTGGCTCTTTCATGTTCCTGTGATGTCTCCAGCCGTCTTTTCATTCCAGACCGGGTTGAGGGTGCATCAAATTTCTTCTTAATCCGAGGAAGATGGTTGAGAGATTAGAGGAGCAGGTGGTGCACAGCTGATTGCTGGTGGCTATTAGCTGCCTCTTCAGTATGCAGAGCTCAGGCAGAGAGCAAAAAGGAAAAGGAAATATATTGGAAGTGGCTCAGGCTTTTACAGTGTGGCCTGTGGTTTAGTGGCTGAAATGAGACCAGAGAAGCTGGGACATGGCAATTGTGTTGCCTTAGGTAGGTAGGCAGACTACTAAGGTAGGCTGGTGTGAGTCTCTCCTGTTTGAGGGACATAAGTTAATGCTGTTACATGGAGGTTGAAAAGATACATGTGGTATGTCAGGGAAGAGTGGATGGGTCAGTGGTGTCAATAATGAAAGAGGGAAGGGTAGATTCATGCTAGGATGATGGTCAGGGGGCTGTAATGGATAAATCTCTGCTGAGACCAGTAGAGCTGGGAAGTTTTAGACACACACTCTTCATTAGTTGAACTGTAGCAACTTCAGTGAACTTTTGTTTTGTTTCATCACATGTGATGGTTCTGTAGGATATTTATGAACATCAAATGTGGTGTGACCACTGTAAGAGCAAATTCACTGAGCAGTCTAAATACATGTTTCTGAAAAAGCTTTCTCAGCAAGCGTTTGCTTCACTTGCTGCTTTTGGAACATGTCCTGAAATTTTCATCTAGCATGTTGTCTTGTGAGCTCTTTTGTTCTTAAGCAGTATTTTGGTGCCAACTTGAATAATATAATTAAGAGTTTAATTACAGTAAAAGTATTTTATTTTATGGCAAGTGACTATTTTAACAGTGATGCTTTCTCCATATGCTTATCAGTAGAGGAACCGGATTACTTCACAGGATAAACACAGTTTCAAAGAGACTCAAACCAGAACCTCATTGAAATTGTTCAAGCAGCTACCACAGGTTTAGGAACGTATATATATGTTGTTATTCTAAGATTGTCTGAGGTTATCATGTTCAAGATACAGGCAAAACTTGTGACCTTTAGTTACGAAGCTCTGAAAGCAAGGTTCTGTTGACCTGTAGTTAAGTTACTTTGATGTTGTCATGGTTTTATGATTTTTGGTTGCTCTATGGGCTGGCCCAGGTAGCTCAGCTGGTATGACAGTAAAGTTTGTATGATGTTCTGAAAGTTCTTTTTAGCCCTTTAGGAAATTAGATGTGTTGCGAAGCTCGAAGTGTGGTATTGTTTCAGACAAAGCAGCCTAAACTCAAACATTATTCCAAAAGGAATATACCCAAATTGTTTAATTGCGTACAATGTTATTTTGGTATTTAATAGCTTTATTTAACCTGCAAAGTGTCATGTCATCCAATATATGTATAGTAGGTGCTTGATGAAAATGCTCTTGTTTTCAGTTCTGTCACTTTCCCAGCGACAGGACTTCCTCTTTCCAGGTCAAACCAGTCAGTTGAAGAGAAGAACCAAGAAAAAGTAGCACCTGGCTTGAATTGATTCTCATTTAAAAAGAAGAAAAAAGTGAACAAAAACTAAGCCAACAACAAGCCAACAACTGACCCAAAAAGATTGCCATTCTATTTTAGGGGAGCAGAGGTACCCCTAGCAATATTAGCAGTGCAAGAAGGGTGCTTATATATAAACTGTACATATCTAAATTGTTAGCTTCTGTGGTAGCTGTCCTGAAAGTAATGCAAAAATTATTTCAAAAGGGAGCCTTAAACTTTTTTGCAGTTAAATTCGTCCTAGTTTGAAAAATACCTTGTTTTTATTTCTTGCTTTTATTATTTTTCAATAGATATCTATTGTTTTTTTGCTTATAATAAGGTGTTGAAGCTTGATGCTATAACCTTATCTTTAGTTGAAATCCATCTTTCCAGTTTTCAGCATTTTTTTATTATTGTAACATTGTTTGTAAGAAAAGGCTCAAGAATCGTTTCTAGGACCCACAGTCCTTACCCTGTAGTGAGTGATGTAGTGAGGCAAGGATCTGTAAACAAAATTTGGCAGAAGCCAAAGATAGGTCAAATGTTGGTGATTTCCATTTGAACAGTTGGAACATCATTTTTAGGTAAGTCTTAGGTTTCATAACTGTGGTTAACAAAGATAAAGACAGATAAGAATCTTTTTTTGTTCTTGTAACTATATTGATGACAAATCACCTTGAAATCTTTTAGTATCCCCTATTTAAGTAGCTACTTTGTTTTTAGTCTCCTAAAATACATGTGGGAGTAATTAATACAGAGGCTGTCATCAAATGTTCATAAATGCTGCTTTCTGGTGTTTGTAGTGTGGTGTTCATGCAAGTTTTGCCCTTGTTTAGCAGTTAAGCCCCTACTTGTGGATCTGTTTTTGGCCATTACTGATATTCCCCTGTTCTGACTTCACAAAAGGTAGCTTTTAACTGTGAAGGATAAACAGAACTCTTTCAAAGCAGAAACATGACATCTGTGATAACTTAGGCCCAAATGTGAGTTCAATGCTTGAAGATCATGGCTGTAGGAAATGGAGAGGAGTACGGTTGTTTTTTTTTTTTCTTTCCCAGAATATCATCATTTTTATTATTTATTATTGCTGAAGTTAGAAAAATAAGTAATGATTTGTTTTTGTTTCTTTTTTTTCCAACAAAGAACAAAAATATTATTCTTGCCTGTAGAGGTGTGCCAAAATGCTTTGTTAGTTATGGATGAACATTAACATTTGCTTAAAAACTAAGAATTCCTCAGCATTTGTGATGGTAACAGTGCCAGCAAAAATACAGACATGGGAACACATGCTGTTTGGCTTGGAGGCAAGAAGGAGCTAATGTTCTGTAAGCATCTAGAGGGAGAATATTATTATTTGTCTTTCCAAAACATAGAAAACATTGGTTAAAGGCAAATGAGCTGCTAGATAACAATGGATGGTCCTTTGTAAGGCAGCACTGTCCTTGCCACACAAAAAGTATAGAAAGATCTCTAGATAACTTACTCAACTTGAATAAATATCAGGTGTTCTCTTCCTTCAAGCACATATTGACTTGCAAACCTTTCTCTAATCTTTCTTAATCTTTGTCAATATTTACCTCTTCGTGCAATAAATATTGAGAAGTCAACAGAACCCAACTTCATCTTGATTTTTGCACTTGTGTTATTTCTTTGCCAATTTCAGTGAAATTCATGTGTAGCTTGAGAACGATAAATTAGACTGGCAATGTAAATCCTGTTATACAGTTTGTAGTAATAATTTTAATGAACAGTTCGGACCTCTGGCTGTAAGCAGAACTTTCCCAGACCTCTTCTAAAGTGTTGGAGAATATTTGGTATTTTTGATCCTTGATATGTGTGTTTCTTCTTAGGCTGAATATAGCCTTGCTGTGTTAATAACCAGTTGAATTCTCTGTTTAGTTAAAATGTATTACATTTCTTCTTGTAAGATTCTTTAGATTACTGGTGCATCAGATAATCATGAAACATCCTGTGTGGGCATGCACTTCTCTAAAAACTAAGTGGTTACAAGCATATTCTTTAAAAGAAAATGGTATGGTGTTTTTGTTGTTCTTGGTTGTTGCTTTTTTTTCTTTTTCGTAGTATCTGTTAAGGTCAATGACTTTATCATGCTTCCTGCTGTGCTCACTTGTTTTGCACTTGAGCAACAACTTAGAACAGTGGAAGAAGCCTGAGAAACTATTGCTTCTGTTTGTCGTTAACTACAATATCTGGTCTGGCTGCTGGTGGAGGTGGCAGAAAGGAATATTCATGGAATCAGAGCTGAGCTCCAGCCCCTTGATCACAGTGTGGGCACTGCATCAAGTCTGAGCTGTAGCTGGGTGCCAAGAACAGCCTTCTGCATCTCTATCATCATTACCTCCTTAAGCTTTCCTAACTAAATTTCCAAAGGTCTAGTGAAAACAGTGAAGGTGAGATTTGTTAGTGATGTTGCTCGAAGTGAAACATTAGCTCCTTGAAAACTGCTTGCTTAATAGCAAACGAATTGCCTTTGAGGTAATGATGTATACTGTATTATGAGGTAATAATGATGCTGTATTAGCATAAAGCTTGTCTGTACCTCTTATCTTTTGCTTGTCTGATTGTCTGCAAGAGTGCTTCATGTGACAAAGATCAGGAGAAGGGTAATTCAGTTCTCCGATGTCTAGTAGATACTACACAGTATATACTCAGGTGTAGCATGTATATGGAAGAAGCCCAGTTCAAATATGGAAATGAAAATACTGGTGGAACCTCATTGCTAGCCTTGGGAAGTAAAATATGGGAAGGAGAGGAAGGAGTTAAATTGCAGGCATGAGCAAGTCCTGAGAAGAAATTAAGGCTTGGATTGCTGTCTCATTTCCAAATTGTCAAGCCCCGTCCTAAATCTGTGAGGCACATGTGGGTGTCTGATGTCATGCTGCTGCGGTGATTGTCATCACTGGGTCGCGTGGAATGTGCATTTCTAATGCTGACTAACCAAATGCTACAGACAGAAATTAATGAAACTGCAATTGTTTTCACTGTATTTTGTAGTCTAGCTGTGTATTTTCTAGCTAAGTATTCTCAGAAAATCAAAACATTTTCTGGGGAACTACTTACTTCCTTGACAAAATTTGGCAGAAGATCGTTGGAACACCTGGCCTTTCTTGACTTCATGGCATTAAACTCAATAAAATTAGCTGTGGAAAAACTGTGCAGTTTCCTTTCTTCCCAGTTTGAGCCAAGAGGGACTTCAAACAGTAGGAATCCTATGTGATCAAGGAATCATGGGGAAAAGTGCAAAAGCAGGGATATCACATATATAAGATTTGATTAATGTTTTGTGAGAGAACTGGGTTGAGATCTATGATTCAGATCAACTTTGGCTGTTTAAGTAGCCCTGTTAATTAGCATTAAATCTTGACATAGCTGTATTACTTGGTACGCATTAGTAGGAAACTGTAAAATAAGTTATTAAACCCAAAGGGCATTAAATGTCTCCTACCGTAACTACTGAAAACAGTACAGCAATAGGAATAAGGGAAGGCCATTCATGTTACTACTTTCTCTTCCTCTGGAATTTCATGTCTTATTAAAAAGCTTCCCAGAAGGATTATTGGTCTGAAATTATACATTAAAAATGGAAACGGAGTAGTTATTCACTTGCCTACAAAAACAAATGGTTGCCATAAAAGTATATTGTTTAGAGAAGTCAATTATGCCTTAAAGAGGGAAGAAGAAAAATTTTTAGCAATATTTTGGAGAATAAGCCTCTGAAATGCATTGGATAAAAGAGCAGTGATGTAGCTGGGGATGCGTAAGTATTTTGGTGTCTGCCTTTGTGAAGATCTGGGACTGGTTGAATCAGCTCCCTTGTGAGGGTGGCAGTCCCATTATGTTTTTTCCAGGTTGGCTGGTGTAATTGTTTTTTCTGAGGTTATCAGCATGTTCAATCAAAAAGCTAATATGTGCATTATTGCTTTGCTAGTTTTTAAGCCCTTTTCTCATTATAGGTATTGATCTTGATTAAAAGCTGTTCTCCAAATGTTTGGATCCATTGACATGAAGTGATTCTTGCCTCTCTGCCTGTTACCAGAGGGAAGGTAGCCTCATTCAGGTTAATTGCCAGTGCTTGATGCTAAATGCAAATGCCAGAGCACTGCTTGAGGTGAAAATTCAAAAATAAAAAAGAGCAGCTGTTAAAATGTCCTTTCCTTCTGTATTTACCAGAACAGCATGCTTTCCATTGGCATCGGAATATGTCAGAGAAAATGTCATGAATACTGTTTTCAAGACAGATAATTTTCAGTTCTTTGTCAGCGAATGTGTATTGTCTCAGTCCTTCACCAGGATTTGGGGGAAGGGACAACAGCAGCAGACAGCGGTGGGTATTGAAATGAACAACGATCAAAACACAGTGAGCCAGTGCCAGGAGGACTGATGTACAGGCATGTTGAGCGCAGACAAAACCAGAAGCACTGCCATTGTGGTCTGAAATGTGTGGGTGGGCTCTCATGTCCATGATGGTGATAATTTGCACAGGTGTACATCTCCAGTCACGATTTGCAAGAACATTGCAGCCTTTCACAACAGATAACCAGTTCAAGAATACATGGAGATGGGCCTTTATAAATGTTTTCTCTGCAGCTCTCTATCAAGTTAGGGCCTTACAATGGTGCTCTTTTATTGTAACTTTACTAACAGTGATGGAAAACGAACTTGCATCAGGCTCAAGATATTCTGAAGTTCAACTGCACACTACAACCTTCAGTTTTACAGGCAGAAGTAAAGAGCAATTCAAACTGGTTCGCTGTGTAGAATTTCTGTAAAGCCTGGGAATTTGATGCTGGATGGATTATGGGGGCTTTTTAAAACTAGCAGTGAAGTGTGGGTTAAAAATTCTCAGAATTATTTGGTTTAAGATTGTTTGTAAACCTTACTAAACTGCCCTAGTGGCAAATGTGCTTTACTTAGCATTTGGGCTTTATTCCTTGTCTGAAATGGTTTTGTTTCTGTTTCTGGCTCTTAGATCTTCCCATATACTTGTCTGTCAGGCAGAGATCCTTCCACTACAGATTTTTGTTTTGTCCCGTGTTTAGTCAGACACTATCCTTAAATTACTCTTCTCTGTTGAATGGACTGACTTTTGGTAGAAGATGAAATTTCAACTTTTTAATCATTTTTCTGACTCTCTTCTGATTTTTTTTTTTTTTTTTCCCCCCTGCAGCATATTTTAGGTCCAAATTGTCTTTTGTGACAAAATAAATTCAGTTATGAACTCAGTCTCAAAACAACCCTAAATGAAATGTTTTGGTTTGGCTGTCTGTCTGGAAGATTTCTCTTGTCAATATTTTTTCTCAGCAGGTAAAAACAAAGGAAAATGGAAACTTAATCTTGGAGTCTAAATGCCTTGGTGCTCTGTGCTCTGTTGGTGTTAATGTGTATTTGCCCTGAAGCCAAATGTAGTCACACAGCTACCTGCCTGGAAGGCTCCTTCCAAATTGAATTTGGCAACAACTTCCCCAACATGTGGACAGGAGCCTCACTGCTTAGTTTTCCTGATGGGTATTTCTTTTATTAGATCGGATATGTAATGATAAATTGATTATTTTCTGTTTGAGAAGTGGGAGAGGAGTGGAGAAAATTACTCCAGGAGCTAGGAATCCCTAAAGGAGTTGTTTTGTTTAGTGTATCTTCCTTTCTACAGACTGAATTTCTTCCTGCAGCATGAGAACATGAGTTTAGGCCTAATTAACACAGCACCAGAGAAAGCTCGAATCCAAGAGATTGTTGTGAGAGAATTTCTCTCCTCTCTCATCAAAGATTTTAGCTTTGATGCTACTGCTCAAGCCGAACTTACCTTGTCCCAGAAGATCTCTGTCCCTCTGGAGGGTTTGTTCAAAGTATATGTATTGCTAATGTGAATGAAGACTGTCAGGTCTTTCACATGCAATTTTAGAAAAACATTTCAGGTCCATCAAAAGGAAGCAAGAACTGTGTGCCTTGTTGATTACTGTGTCTCATGATCTCAAAGGTTCTTGGAGCAAGGGTTATTTCTTGTAATGCCAGGCATCCACGTATTTAGCTGGCTCTCATGTTATCTGGAATAGACAACGCAGTACAGAAAACTAAAAGAATATTCTTAAGAAACCCAAAAAACATATAGAAGTCTCATTTCAATGTAGCTTATAATTAGTCCTGAAAATGCAATGATCAAAAGATTCATCTATCTGCTACTGTTTTGTTCCTTCTTCTGAGAAGTGGGCAAAACACATCTCAAAAATGCTTAAACTATTTACCTATACTTAAAAAAAGTAAAAGCTAAAAATGAGATAAATTTAGTGTTTTTTTTTTTTTTCCTGTTCATAGTGATGTTCTAAACTAAGCTGCTACCTTCATTTTGCTTCGTTCAACTCTAAACAGAGCTGCATCCATAGCAATAAGGTGGGAAGATAATCAGGTCACTCTTTTCTTTAAAATTTTTTTTTTTTTTTTTTTAGAAAGTTTCATGTAAAAATGAAGCAGATGCTCACTATTGAGCTTAGGCAATCTCCTTTTAAAAGCCAAAATAATTTGTATTTGGTTGAATTACATGAATACTCTTGTTGAAGTAAGAAAGCGAGAGAACTGAGATATGTTTGAACACAAATATTGATACGTAAGTACACTTAAAATCTCATACTTTGAAAAATCAAACTATTTCCACCATCCTGAATTTTATTAAAGGAAAAATTTAATGGTTGAGGATAGACTTTAAAGGACACATCAGCTTCTTAAATCTCATTTGTTTATCTTCTCATTTGAAGTGCTACATGATAAATTAACTGGTGATGATACAATATTTTATGCTGTGCACTTCCATTTCTATGCCTTTAATAAAAATAGAGATTTTGCTAGGAGATATTTTTCCTTTAATCACTTTCTTAATGTGTTTGGATTTCAAATAATCTGTTTTCATTTCCCGAGTTCTATGGCATTATTCTGGTTCTTCTGAATGAATGACATAATTATTATTAATAATGAATATAATTCTGTTCAAATAAATAATTTTGAAAGAAGTTTTTCAAAACAGAATCCAAAAAAGAATAAAGTAAGAATAAAGGAGACTGGCTTTCCTGTATCTCGTTTTCTCTAATGCAGCATCTGAGGAATAAGAAAGTCACCAGTTGTCAGTCAACACCAGTGAAACATTCTCATTTGATTCAGCTTTAGATTAATTGAAACAGGCAATACTGCTTGTTGCTCCTGAGAAGAATAGGAAGTTCTTTTATATGGCTGAAGTCAAATGGAATGACTTGGAAGATGGGTCCAACTCTTACGCAGGCATGCTTATTGTGTTTGATATTTGTTCTTGAAAGAAAATATCCTATTTGCATTTGGAAGGAGATGCTCATTTCAAAGTTGAATGTGCTATGCATGATCTAATGTATGACAGCTCGCTGAGGCTTTATAATCCTCTGGTGGTTATTGGATGCCATCTTGAAATATCATATTTCAGGGATATCAGTTTCTTCTTAGTTCAGACATTTATTTGTTGCCTACAGAAAACCAGCTCTTTCTACCTCTGCCAGTATTAATCACCTTCTACTCTGTCACTTGTTGTCTGCCAAAAAATGTCAGGGTCAGAAATAATCAAAAACTTGTTTCTGGATCTTGCTTGATAGATGGGACAACAAAGCCCACAGCATTAGTGCAGGTCAGTAAATTGCTCTTGAAAACCTAGGAGCTTTATTCAACAATATTTTTCATTCAGTTTGGCTCAGTGAATAGTTCTTCCGTTCCTGGATCAAGCTTGGATCTTGTGTAAGGTATCCAGACAGCTCCCTCAGTCAGGTCCAACTTACGATGCTTTTCAGTAATTGTAATTAGCATTTGAGTCTAAGTGAATTAAGAAGGAAAGCCTGAACAGGATTTTCAGTCTTTCTTGAAATAAGATGAAAGTAAACGTAGACGCCTCAGGAACCTCAGCCATCTTGACCAACGGCTTTACCTGCAAATTTGGTCTGTGTTAGGGAAATTAAAGTGGGAAGATTTTCTTCCACCTGCTACAAGCCTCTCCGGAGAAGTAACATCCCATAGCAGGGCAGTAGAGCTTTGTGCTCAGGTGCTGGAGAAGAGATGCTGTAAACCTGTGTCACGGTGCCACCTGGTGACTCCCACAGGAACAGGAGGTTGAGGCAACTACATCAGGCTCGCGTGTGCTATCAGTCAGCTAATTCATTCCACTAATTTGCCCCCACATTCTTCCTCTGGTTCCTGCAGCGATGAAGGAGTGGGAGGAATGACTCAACCCCCCAGAAGTAACTTCTGACAAGATATTTCATGTTTAACTCTGGATTTTGTGATCCACAAACACTCTGAACACTTAAAGTTACCTAATGGAATGGGCAGTTCTGTCTGAAAGCACAGCCAGAAGCATTACAATGTCCATGCAGTAGCTTTTGTGCCAAATGGATAACAAATATAAATTATTTATAGTTCATATTGTAGCTGCTCTGCACTGTCAGTCTGTGCAGGAAAATGATGTCCTGAAAACTCAGAACAACCTTTTGGATGTACGCGGAGGGATCCTGAGGGTTTGCCATGTTGTCTCCTTAGAAAGAAGTAGTTTGTATTTCTAATAATGTTCTTCTTATGCTTGCTAGATGTATTTCCAGTTTGATCATGATCAGATTTGCATCATGTTTATCTTCATGATGGAATATTTTAGGAGTCAGCACAATTGGTTTTAAAGCATCACTTTGAATGTCAGGTGATGTTTGACACTGTGTAGCTGGCACAGACAGCTACGTAACTTCCCATTGTAGACCGGAGTTGAAGAAGTCAGCATAAGGGCATAGAGTCTACTGATTCCCTGGGATGGAGATAGCTGGGTCACTATTTTTCTCCAGCTGCCTGCAGGCCTAGCATGACAACCTTATTTAAGTTTAGAAGGATATTTTTTGAAAGTACATGTGATTTTTTTTTTTTTAAGATAAATAGTGAAAAACACCAGGAGGCAGAGTCTGTGGTCTAATTGGCAGTTATTGAAAAATGTTTTTCTACTATAAATCTTTACTCTGTTTCAAGTAGATGATTATTTTATGTAACTTCATTTTTTGTTTTACATCCAGGTTGAATAATGAAAAAAAAAAACCATTGGTTGTCAAGCAGAATTGCCTGTCCTGCTTAATGCATCCTGGCGTAGGACAAGTGCGAATACATTCCCTTCTGGTGACTGCCCAGATATCTGGTGACTGCTCAACCTTTCCCCATGGTGATACCTAATGTTGCTCTATCCTTAACTGCCATAAACAAGTGTGTATTGAGGATCCAAACATCTTTCATATTTTAAAGCTCCACCTGTTTTGAGAGCGTGCTTTGCCCAGTGGGTCAAGGTCTTTGACATCTCTTCTGAGACAGTAGCATTTAAGTCATGACAGAGTTCTTGGACACTTGTACAACACTGAAGTGAAAGCTCGTATTAATGCAGAATAGGCGTTTCATAGCTAAATGCTCAGAAGTCAGGAGAGAAAGTTGATGATCTCAGTGTAACATTCACCTACGTAAGATTTTTCTAGGTTGCTGAGAAAACAGTTAGTTTACAAAGGAAAGCACAAGATGTGCCAAACAGTTAATGTCAAACCTTAATGAGTTAATGATATCTTAATGTTTTTTTAATTTTCCTATTGTGTCACTGAAACTTCTTACCTTTAAAGGTGATTTAAAGGTTGTTTTCTTCTTTTTTTTTTTTTTTTTGTTTCTGCTTTGTATAGATTACCAAAGAATCTGCCTTATGTCTGCTGATATGTGGATGCTTCCTGCTTTGAAAATCTTTTTGGAATGAGATGATGTTTGTATTTAGCTGGTATCCAAGGGCAGCAAACATTCTTAAAAACACAAAAATCAGGCTTTTCTTCTAAGGAAAGGAAAAAAAAAAAACAAACAAAAAACCCAAAAAAATCTCGTTTCCCAAACAGTGTCAGTCTTCTTCCTGCTTTCCAAAGCATTTTTCATCACTAGTATCTGTTGTTATTACTTTATTGTTAGCAAGCTGTCAGATAATAGGAGCCTTCTCTCCCCTTCCCCTCTCTAGTTTGTTTGGAAATATGTTCACAATAGGAAGGACTGCAAATAATCCCACTGGAGAGAATAGACAAACAGCGTTCTGCTTTACTGTTTGAAGCTGCATATTAGCATCTTTTCTAGAAAAAACTGCATCACTGCACATGTGAAGGACTGTTTTGCTTCAAACCCCTCGCTTTTGAGATAGTGTCGATTAAGTGACTCATGTCACAGCTCTTGATTGAGAGAGATCTGCTTTGGTGATTACATGTTAGGAGTCTGCTCCTAATCCATTTAAATCACTTGTAAATGGCTTGCCTTCATTTTCTCATTGCTTCCACTGTTGTGTGGCACCTTCTTATTTGCATGTCAGGGTGAGCTATTTCCTCATTCCTACAGAACTGACTCACATAATACCACAAAGTATAAGGAAAACACACAGTAAAATTTCAGCTGTTAGTTATGTTACAATGATACGTTTGGATTCCATTGGACAGCTCATCTACCAAGCCAGCAAAAATTCCTGGATTATCTTCACCTGGATTATCATGCAATTGTGTTTGATCCCGAGGACAGCTATTTTCAGAAATTAGAAGGCTATTTTGATCTTCAGCAGTGCTTGTCTAATCAGATACTTTGTGGTCCCTACACAGCGTCTGGATTTGTTGTTGGACTGCACAATTATTTTTAGTGCTGTTTAGACATTAAACTTTTTGGAGATGAAACCATCCTTACTCCATCCTTGCAGAGCCTGAAGTTGCAGGAGTGGTTAGGCAGTATGGCAGAGATGATGCAGTGTGTGGGGACTAGTACAGAGAGGGCAGCAGTTCCTCCTTTTCCACTCCTGTGGGTCCTGCTGTGGTGGGCTTGCACATTCCTTGCATCGTCTTTTAATCTTTTCTGTCCCTGCAATAAACTAACTGAGCTCACTGGCAAAGAAGAATGCCAGTCATTGCATTTACTGCATTAGTTTCCTGCTGGATTAATGAGGTGAATACTTCTATCGTACACTTAGAAAAACATTAGAACTGTGAATTATTGGACAATAGAAAAAGTAGCAGAGGAATCCTCCTGTTATCCCGCGAACCTAATCACTATTAGAGATAACACTCCTTCCACATTTCTTCCATTTCCAAGCTTGTAAGTAATGCAGCTAATGGCTTCACTTCTATGGATAACATTAAGGTACTTAGCATTTTTTATAGTGAAGCTCTATTTCTCGGCATCTGTAAAATAATATTTTTGCAGCCTGTTACTATCTAATCATAGGCAAGGTTTTACTTTCTCCTTTATGAGCTACATTCTTTACCTTGGATAATTGCTTGCTCCTGTTATTAGCTGACTAATAGATGACCATAACATTGATTTTAATAGCTCATTTTGCTCACAGTGGGCCATGGCAGACTAGAAAGACTAAAATCTTTGAGCACAGAAGAGGAAAATATAAGTCAATTTAATTTTATTGGATGAAAACCATGAAGTATAGAACAAAATCAATTTCAGCATCATCAGAAAGTTGCTGTTTTCTTTATGCCATTTAAGTTTCCTTCATAAACTTTTCTGCACTAAGGTTAGAATTCTGTCTTGATACTTTTGATACCTTAGTTCTGGTTCTTATACTAAGGCAAAAGATCCTAGTTTCCCAAAGGGAAATTTAAACCCACCTAACTGTATCTGAGTCAGCAGAAGTTTCTGGTTTCCTGTGTGCTTTTTTCTTCTTACGTGTTGTTATGATGAAACTGATTCAAAAGCAAACAATTCTGAAACTGTTAGAACAATTTATTGTATTAGTATATTGTCACTGCTGATTCTGGCACTCCTCTGACCTCTGTGACAGGAATATTTTCCCTATTTGTAGTGTCATTCGAGGCAACCATAGGTGCTTGAGAATTATCAGGACTTGGCTTACCTCAGTTAGAAAGGATCTTGGAGCTGGAAAGCAGGAATATGACTATTAATGCAAGAGCGCTCATGAACAGATGCAGCCTCTGCAGGAATGGGCAGGCTGGCCAGCCCTAATCACATCAGCTGGCATGGGAATGGGATGTCTGTCTGTCATGCCTCCATCCCTCACTAAGTACTGGCCAGCAGCATCCCTGGGGCATGTGGATAAGCCTGCACTTGTGTAATAGTATTGTTGATTCTATCCAAATTTGGGAATGGTTGTAGCATATAAATACTTGAGGTCTCTTCTCCAGTCTTATTCAGGCAGATTCTGACTTTGTTAATTGGTGAAAAAATATGGGCTTTTTTCAATTTTGAATTGTTTTGGTATTAAAAAGAAAATCATATCTTGATGCTACCTTGATTTCTATTGATGAGTGTACTTGTTAATGTTATAGATTTTAAAGAAACTTCCATATTTAAAGGCTAAAAGGTTAACAACTGAACCCAGATTGTCTCCAGTGAATCAAGCTCAATTTTCTTGAGCTTATTGAAAGCAATCTGCTCCAAAGAAACTAATTAGAGTGAATACAGAATGTCTGAGCTGTACAGCCCATGCACTCTCAGAGATTTTATTCATTTATTTCCTGTAATTTTGTAAAATCAGGTAGTTGTCTGTCTCGCTTTCTCTTCTGGTAGTGGTGATGTGAAAAGCAAAATATACTCTGAATTACCAAGTTGGACCTGGTGTGCTACAAGAAGGATGCTCTGATACTGCTAGCTGGATATCTATGCTTTTAAAAATGATACTGTCAGATTCATCAGCTGTAGTTGAACTGATGGCTGCTGGCTGGCTCGGATGATTCCGAGGATGCAAAAACCACAATTAATGAAGGATTCTTAATTGAGGCTTGTAATGTTAAGTAATTAAGTATGCTTTCTGCTTTATTATTATTATTTAGTCACATGCCTTACTCTGGTGTATTGCTTGTGTTGAATTTGAGAGTGGTAATCAAGCTGCTCTTGTCATGTTTTGCTTCATGCAGGAGGGAAGTGTTGCTTCGTTACATAGACGATGACAGCATCACTTCACATCTGGATGTGGATGGCCTTGGAGTTGTTAACAGTTGAATCAAAAGGTCTGATTTTTATATCCTGTGATATGTGGGATGTGGATTTGCAGGATTAAGTTTTGACAGCAGTGTTTGAACAATTATTTGCCTAAGTCCCCAAAGTCCTATTTTGTGGAAATAATGATGGAGCATGTAACAATTTTGAACTTGCTTGATATCCCTTAGGCAATTGATCTATTTATCTATGCAAAGACCTCTTCTTTCTAGAACTCCAGGCATCCTGAAAATTTATTGAATTACTCTCTTTTTTGAAGGTAGGACCTTTTATATCTAATTTAAATAACTTGGTAGATCTCTGGTAGCCTTTGCAGGGCACAGTAGCTTCTAGTGCAGCTTAGAATAGCTATTAATACGTTTAGCAGCTGTGTGTTAACCATCAAAACAAATGGAAAGGTGCAGAGCATTTTGTAGTGGAGGATCTGGTAGTGGATCACATCTGATATGGAGCTTATTTGAATCTGATTCCTTTGAAGAAACATCAGAAGCCCTTTTACTTCTGAAAAGGTGTTACTTTCCTGCAGGGTATCTAGTAATCACTCCTTATGCTGTTTGTTGGCTTGATACCTGAAAAGTCCCTGGTTCCATACAGATGTTTAGGAAAGCTGGCAATACTTGTCTTTATTGGGTAGAAAGTGCCTGGATATTCTGATGATGGGCTGGTGGCACATTCCCCAAACATAAGAAAGTGACTGTTAAACTCATTAATTGTTCTAGAAGCTTTCCTAAATTCTTCTTTTCCACTTTCAGAACTATGTTTTAAGAGAATCCAATTCTGCTTGTATGTTCCAAAATGTTACGGCTAAAAATAGATGCTGAGAAACAGGGTTTTATTGTTTGTTTGTTTCCTTTAAAAAAAAGAAAAAGAACAAAAAAAGGAGAAAAGGGTAGCATAAAATATCAGGGAGGTGGAGAGAAAGATACTTCCTACAGCTTGATTTGCCTTTTCTTTGTGTGAGATGGGTGAATGTGAAAATCAGAGTAATTAATCAATGTGAACTTTCCAGATTTATCATTGTTAAAGTGCACCTGTGCCAAGCAACATTGTGCTGATTCTGGAAAAAAAAAAATTGCAGCATATTCATTAACCACCTCTGGGTTTTGTGCCTCATTTGCAGAGCATGGGCCAGGGAGAGGCAGGATTTTGGTTTGTGCTGAGGTAGTGCAGCACAAAGCAAGCAGAAGGACTTCAGCTGAAGATATTAACTGCTCTCTTCTTTTTTTTTCCTTTTTCTTCTCTTTGTTCCTTAATTTTTTTAAATGAAAAGTGCTTTTAGTGCAAGGTGGCTGGAAGGAGGGAAGATCTTGAAATGTGTGGGCAAGTGTAGAGCTGGTTGTGTTTGCAGAGTCCCTCCTGCGTAGTGGGGACCGGTGCCTGCTGATAAGGCTCACTTGTGTGCACTGTGCCTGTGTCCTGGCTTTGCTTGCTTGCTGGTCATGAATACAGCTGTCAGAGCTATTTAGGTATTAACTTTGGTGAAGCACGTGTGGACATCAGGAGTTGGAACTTATTTTTAACACCCAGTTTTATCCCTTTTGATAAGGAGGGAGGAAAAAAAAATAAATGAAATCTGAAACTTCTGAAGGAAAAACTAGTGAACTGATAAAAAATAATTTTTTAAAAGGTGTGTTTCGGTTTAAATATTTCACGTCTGCTGCTATGAGTATAGGAACATTTTATTTTATTTTACATGCTCTTTTGTCAAACCGTTTAATAGAAAAAAATTGAGTACTAATCAGAAATTGCCCTAGAGGACTTTGAAAATAATGGATTATCCATATACTGGCTTCAATAGTAGTAATATATCATTATACAGTACTACTTATTTGTCATGAAATAATGAAGATCTCTACAAAAGGCAGAAGAAATAATTGGAGGTTGTGATGTAGTACTTCTGGAAGTTCAGCGCAGTTTTCTGATCAGAACTGCAATTTCATGTATTCCCAGGGGTGAAAACTGTTGGGTTTTATTCTATTTTTTTAATTCAGAATTTTGATCAGTTTTCATACTCCAGTAGTTAATATAGCTTTCTCTAAAACAGGAAATCTGTAATGTGAGTGCTCTAATGTTTGAGTTATCAGAGTTCTTGCTAGATAATGTAAACAAGGACTTAAAGGAGCTCTTATTCCATCTGTATATGTGGCTGTCAAGCAGCACTGATATTCTCAAACTGTATGGTTGGTAGGTTATTCATTCATCTTTTTTTTTTTTGTCTTCTGAGTGTAGGCTGACTAAGATATTTTTCACAGCTGTGTTTAATAATAGGAGAGAGATACTGGGGTTGTGACTGCCTAAGGGAGTCTAGGTATGGATTGGAGTATGAAAAATAAGATAAAGATAAGGACTTATTAAATCCTGAAGACAATCAAGTCAAACAACAATCTGTCTCTCTTATAGACTCCATTGCTCTTCAGCTGTCCCACTTCTACACTGTTTGTAGAGAAGTGTTGTACCCAATTTACCTAGCTTGTGTTTTGTGGATGGCTTTTAACTACAAGCACCTACAACACCAGCCTTTCTGTAAGTTTAACCAAGTCAAATGTCTTGAATGCTCAACATGTGTATGTGTGGCTGACTCTCACTAGTCAGCTGTCACACTGTCAAATAAAAGGAACATTCATAGAGCTTAAAAATATCCCACTCTCCATGCCCAAGTGCCTCCACACCAATCTTTAGCCAAAACTATCAAGAAACAGTGTAATGAGGAGAATTAGAATCATTTTACATATGAATTGATAACATGTAACTTATCTCAAATGCTGATAATGTTGAATGGCATCTTGCATTTTATGATTCTGTGTAAGAGCTGGCTGTTTTGTAAAGCACTGTAACAAGCATAGGGTGATAGATAACCACGTCACCACGAACTGTGTAAGTCCATGAGGCATGCAGCAAAACAAGCTGTTAAATGATGTTTGTGTTTCAGCCTTTGTTTTTTTTTTGAGGTCTTCATTGCTCCTTGGAGGCTTCTTTCACTTAAAGAAAAGGAGATGGCAGCCTCTGTGCTTGTAGATAGAACTAATTCTGTTGTATCAGAAGATACCACTGTGTTGTTGCCCGGAATTGATGGGTTTTACAAGCTCATGCTGCGTTTGGTTTGTTCTTGCTCTAGACTGCAGCAATCACAAATGGACAGAACTGGTGCAAGCCAAATATTGTAGCTTCGGATGCTGAATGTGGAAACTGATAGAAACAAGGCTTTGCCAAGTGGTGAAACATCCTCCCGGGCCAATAACCAGTCTCTTGTGACTGTGTTGTACCTCAGCCTGGACTGTTGGTAGGATTTCTTCCTCTTTCCAGCTCTAAAGAATCTTTAAGCTCTGATACCACTGCTTGGAAATTTGATAACACCTGGACCAAGTGCAAGTAGAATCGTGAATGCTTGAACTGATAGAATAGTGAGATATGCCAACCAGTTAATAGCCTCACACTATGTACTCTTGCTACACACAGACTTTCTGGGCTGGAGAAGCTGGAAGCTTGGTTTCCAGAATGAAGAGCTGGTGCTGAGAGATGGGTTCCAGAGAGAAAAGGCCGTCCAAAGAGAATGTGAAGATCCTGACTGAAGGATGTATCTGGGAAGTGAGGGAAGATCCTGGAGGTGAGGTAAATGCATGGAGAGCAAGGAGATGCCCAGTACCAAATAATTGTGCCTGAGACCAGAAACTGCAAGCAGCATCATAGCAGAATCCAGCAGGAATTTCTGCCCAACCTGCTCCAGCCAACGGACCTGCCTGCAGGGAAGCCAAGACCTTGGGAACATCATGGGGAAGCTGTAACAGCCATAGAGAATAAGCACTGAAAAAAACAAACCCTGCTGAAGTTTTTTGCAGAGGTGGTATTCTTTGTTTTCCCGAGGATTCTGGGTGAAACTTAAAGCAAGCTATGAGATGGAGAAGGAAGCAGGGAGGGGGAAGTGCTGCTGTTAATTTGGCATTCATTTTAAGGAGCTGAACGGCAGCCAGAAGTAGTGCAGATGGCATCTCAATTCCCTCTTCTTTTGAAGAAAATGTATTTTTAATACAGTAACTTTTTGTTTCCATTAAGACATTTTTAGCTGTGGAATAAGGACAGTTAAAGGCAGTAGTTAAACCCCCAGCTTTTTGATGACATTTCTGAAAGCAGTTTATTTCCCAGAGTGATAGATGTATGAAACATATGGTTTCTTCAGAGCCACAACCAAGGAGCTGGGTAGTAAGGATGCAGGGATGCTAGTTGGCAGAGACCCCTGGAAGGAAGCAAAAGGACACAAAACTGATGATATTGTTGCTTTTGCATATGGGTGTGGTGGTGACAGGAGAATTTGTCTGTATTAAATTGTATCTTCTACTGTTCTGACAAATCAGAACTCTAAGCTTTTCTAGATAAACTGCATTCCAGACACCTGCTCAGTTTTCTGACACCTGATCAAATGTCTATCTGACTGCCATAAGGACTGCAAATCTGCATCAGGTGAAAGCATACCATGCTTTAGGCGTGGTATTTTATAAATAATTGATTCTTTCACTAAGGGAATTTTCTGAGAGTAGTTTTTTCATGAATCTATTTGAGAATCATTCTCTTAGGTAAACTTCAAGACAAAGATAAAATTTGAACTAAAATACACATACCAAAACAAGCTACTGTGTGCATTTGCTTGTCAATAAGATAAAGCTCATATTTTGGCAATTTATTGCATCTCTAATGTGAAACTTCAGATTTAGTAAAATTTTGAAAGCATTCCCACGGGGTGTGATCAGCACTGCCATAGTACAACTCGTGATTGATAGCAGTATGAATCAGGAAATGCCTCTTAAAAGACTTTATAAGAGAAGCTATTTCTTGAAATCAGCAGTTAGTGTTTTGTTATTATTTGTGTATCTCCACAACTAAAGAACCTAAAGCTTGATTTTTACAGAAAACCATTCAATTGATATTAGAGCCATTGCTTCTACTTCCTTTTGAGAGACAAAATTCTGAGAGTTTACCATTAAATAAGTGAAAGAATGACTAAAAAGACATGACAACTGGAAACGTTAGTTATTCAAACATTTTATTCCCAGAACTATTAAATAAATAATTAGATAAATAAATGAAAGTATCTGATAACGCAGAAGGTTTATTACTCAAACATCTTCCCAGAACTATCTGTTGATGAGCTCTCAACTCATGAACCTGTAACTGGTGCTGCTGACCCCGCTGCCTGCAGTGGGTCCCACCTGCATGTGCCCGGTGAGAGCTGCAGGTGCCATTGGGGCAGGACGGGGCTGCCCCTGCATGGCTGCTGCAAGGGATGAGGTGAGGAAGGCCCAGGGAGCTGCTGCTCTGCTGCCTGTGGGTGCCGGGGAAGCTCCTGCTGTGCTGGGCTGGTTGTAAATTTGGGTCTTGTGTGAGGTGGAGGAGCAGAGGTGGCAGCCGAGGTCTGGCTGCTGTTCAGTGGCAGCAGGGAGGAGGCCAGAGGCTGGCACGTTTCCCTCTGTGCTGCTGCAGCAGGGCTGGCAGTGCTGGAGCAGCACTGGTTTGGATGGTGGCTTTCTTAGGGCGCTTGAATGGTGGGGCCCCGTGGGTGCCGCTGTCTCTGTGCCTTCTTCCTTTGGTGCTGCCAGCAGGCTCCTGTCTCACCCAGCAGCTGCTCCCTGCATGAGCTGGGCACCTGGTCTGCTCCTCAGGTTGCTCTTGTTCAGATCTCCCTGCAGGGCAGGGGCAGCCACCTCTGTTTCCTCAGAGCAACTCTTTGCTGTCAGTGTTCAGGCAATTATGGATCATCCCTCTAGACACGTGGGTGAGAGTAGAAGACTGACTGAAAAATGCAGAGGAGAAGAGTTAGTCGCTGTCTGGAACTGTAAGATGGTGAAATACAGGAAGTAAGACTTAATTGCTGAAGGCAAAGATAGGTAGTAAAAAGGTCTGTTGGTCAGATTCATCTCAGAGATTAGGTTAAGTCAAACAAGATATGTTGCAAATATATTGAAATAAATAGACTCATCATATCCTGATTTATCTTTCTTTTCTATGTGTTCAAATTGGGATATAACTCAAATCTATTTTATCAATATTTCTGCTATTCAGCAATGCAACCTCTCAAATACCCAGAAACAGACAGAAAAAGTTGTAAAGACGAGAACAGACTGACGTCGACCTCTCTTCTATTACCAAGGCTTATTTTCTTGAAACTTTCATCCCACCCACCAGAATCTTGTGAGAGTTGGTTTATGTGTGGAGCAACTGATGTACCTTCCTGTGAGCAGCAAGTGCTTCTTCCTCTGCCAGAAGCTCAGAAATGGAATGAGTTCTTGTGCAGTCATGGTGTATTTTGGTGAATCTTCACGGATTAAGTTTGTGTATGGAGATTTTCATGTTTTCAGTCTGAAAATCTCTCACAGGTCCTTTCCTTCCCAGTACTTGGAGCTTAAACATTTCTTCATCAATGACAACACAGTTTCCACCATGATCCCACCAAATCATCTTAAATTGGTCACTTTCTGTTGATCACCGGAGTTTCTGTGGAAAGCTGAGGGCTGAGGAGACACTGGCTTTGCTCTCCTCAGAAGAAATGTGAGGGAAACATTTGGTTTCCTCTTCATCAGAAGAAGTTAGTGAATCCTTTTCTTCCTTTATCCATGCTAGAGCAGCATCCTATATTGTTCCTTGTTCATCCTGTCCTGGAGGATGAGAAGGAGGAGAGTTTGAGGACTCAGCCAACTTCTTCAGATTCAGGTGGCTCAATTTTAATTTCTCTTGTCTCAGTTTGACTGAAGTTTTCATGTAGAGGCATTTCTGCGGTAAGCCAGTTTTCACCCTGCAGGTCAGCAAGCAAAGTCTAACAGAACTGTCAGGGGATTCCACTGGGAGATTGTCAGACATCACTGTAACACCCACGTGTCATCACAGTGACATCACTGTGTGGTACCCAGGGCCCGGCTGGCTGGCGCAGCCAGAGCAGATGTCACTGACCAGCACTTGTGACTGCACAGAGCCACGGGTGTTTAAACGTGAGTAGAGAAGCAAAGAGAGCTGTATTGAAAGGGGTTCACTTGTCACCTAGACCTTGCTTCCCCTTCCCTGTGTAGTCCCTGAATAGCTCGCTTCTGGCCTCCTTGGTGTCCCTCTGGTTCTCCAGATGGGCCTGGGGGGAAATCAGCTTCCCAAGCAAAACTAACAAAAGAAAATAGCAATCTCTTCCCAGTTTGTAACTACTTCTTGGAAATGCTCCATGGTTTCAATAGCATGGCTTCTGCAAGACAGTAGCTGTATGGCCAGGTGGTGCTCTGCAATGTCAGCAGTCTCCCAGAGGCTGGTCTGTAGGTCCAACTAGGAGAAGGCAGTAAGTACATTTTGCTGATAGTACAGACAACCCCTCTTTGGTTCCTGTGCTTTTATTTGGTATTTTATATATTTGATATTCAGAAAGCAAGCTAATGAAATCTGTGATGTTATTTAAGCCTTTCAAATCACACTCCTCTCTACAGGAGCAAGGGCTTCATCTGTCAAGGAAAGGCTTGGTCTGGAGATGGTGTATGTTTGCAGGACTCAAGTGTATGCTAAGTCTGAGGACACCACTAAATTGGAGAAGCTGTTGACTCCCTGAAGGGCAGAGAGGCTTTGCAGAGCAATCTTGACATATGTGATGGCTAGGCAGTCACCAAGTGCATGAAGTTGAACAAGAGCTAGTGCCGAAATCTGCCCCAGAGTGGGGCAGCCCAGGATGTATGCACAGACTAGGGGACAAAAGGCAAGAGAGCTGCCCCACAGAAAGGGATCTGCGGGTTCTGGGTGACGGCAAGTTGAATCTGAGTCAGCATTGTGCCATGACAGCCCAAAGGGCCACCTGTACCTGGAGGTGGTAAATCAGGCCCACACTGACAGGCGAGGGAAGGGGTTGTCCTGCTGTGCTTTGTGCTGTGTGGCCTCACCTCCAGCACTGGGTGTTGGTTTGGGCACCACAGTCTAAGAAGGACATAAAAATGTTCGAGAACTTCCAAAGGATGGCTATGAAGATGTGATTATTCTTGCTCAGGTAGTCTGACTCTGTTTTGAAGAGGAAATTTAGTTATAATGTGTTTGTTTTATGAAGCTAGTTCTCAGCTAGTGTTTTCCAAACTACAGGTTGTAAAGCTAACACAAGGAAAAATGTTCATATTAGTGTATAACATACAAACCTGACTAGCTGAGATTTCAGCTTCTGTCCTCTTTTGCAATGATAGCAGTAGCTAATAATCTTCTGAATGCCTTAGAATCTCTTATCCCTTTTGAATTAAAATTCACAATGTGTTTTTTTGCTAATTAATTTGGAGATAGGGTTGGGAAAATATTTTCATGTGGCTGGGGAGAGCTACTGGTGTCTGCCACTGCTAAGGTGGGAGGCTTTTTCTTTCATTCTTTTTAGGAATAGGCTTAAGGCAGTTCAAAAGGGAGAGTGAAGCTCTGAATTCTCTCATGGAGACTTGTTTTGCAGCCAGATTGCTATGACAGAAAATGCTTTGCTCCAGCACTCATGTAGCTTTGTCTGGGCTTTGTGATCAGCATCATCCCAAAGAAGCAAAACTGTTTAGGAAATTTATAGATAGCAATTTGGTCTCCAGTGTAGCAAAGGCTCATCTGTTAATTGCTTTGAAGATTAAAGTCAAGACCTTGAACTGGCATCTGAAACTGACTTTAGAGATAAGCCCTAGCCGTGAACTTCTGTCATCTCCTTTGCAAAGCCTTTGGTATTTAGAGGATAATAGATAAGCAGGATATCCAGGACAGCATCTAACTGATGTAAAGGATTTGTTTTATGGGAACCTGAATTGTTTCAGGGCTAAAACCAGTCCTCTCTAGGTCTGTTTTCCAGAGATCTTTCCAGAGAAGATGTAAACTAAGAAAGAGTGAAAGTAAGGCCAAGTAGACACACAGAAGTGACAGCAAGTCAAATATTGATAATATTTGCCATGTAAATAATAGGCACTTGAGGTTGCTAATTGAATTGATATGTAGTTTTAATTTAAGATGAATAAAAAGAAACACTTTCCTAGATATGGTGCTGTGTTTTTTTGTCCTTTTTTCTTTTTTTTTTTTTTTTTTGATGGGAGAATTCTTTTTTTGGTCTTCTGATCCTCCAGTACCTTTCTTTCTCTTCTTCCTCACCACACAAACCCAATTTGGATTAAATTGCCATTTTTTGCATAATGAAGTGAAACATCATATTCTGCGGTTGTTTAAACATTTTGTCATTACTTTTTCAAGGCAGTTTTCATTGAGGGATGTAAAGGTAACAGATCTAATTAGGAGAGGATAAACATCAGAGGGAAAAGAACATATGCCATTGAACTTGAAGGATGAGGAGTGGAGAACTTATGAGTAATTGGTGAAATCTAAAATGGGAATGAATTGAAGGTGCTACATGGCAGGTAACAAGAGGCAGTCTGAACAAACCACTGTCAGTGAGAAGTCTGAAAATAAAAAGAGCTCTTGTATGTTGTTAAACCACAGAACAGACCTGCTCTACTTTGGTTTCTTCTGTTTCTATCTGTTTCTATCTGACCTCAGGTTGTCCTTCTTGAAGTTATTCTTTCCTGTTAACATTGTTGAGGTTGTTCAGTGATATAGTTTACCTGTTCTTATGGGCTCAGATAATACAAGTTGTTCTCTCATGCTGCCAGGCCTGGAACATCAAGCAGCGGTGTTAGCCTTCTTGGTGGGTGACTAATGTATCCAGCAGCATTTCTGAGCTCAGGAAAGCAGAGCCCAAGGAAAAACACTTCAGGCAGCTTCCAAGCTGCAGTAGAGACAGGAGAAGTGGGAAATAGGAATAGGGCCTCTGAGTTCTGTTCCAGGAGATGGGAGGTAAGTGCTCAGCTACAGTGGAGCTTGCAGAAAATGATGTTGGGATAGATGAGTGTGCCCCTTTTGCTCAGTGAGCTTTTTTCTTTCTTTTATCCCTCCCTGCCCCCCTCATCTCCACAGTTTATTGTGATATATAAAGTGCATGTTGTTCTCTACCTCATCCCAGCCCTGCAGCTGGTGCTCTATTTTGAGAAGGAAGATGATGAAAAGAAGATACTATGATTTGGTTTGAATTGCAGCCACTCTTACCAGCTCAGCTGTGGCTCTCCAACACAGGCATGGTGCTTTCCTTCTCAGTTTTTTATTAGAAGTAAATATACTACTCGTGTAGGTAACGGCTATCCTGTGATGTGTGAGCCAAGCACAAAAGGGATTCTGGTATAACCTCAGGGAGCTGCAGATAACTTAATTTTACTGTTTGTTGTCTTTGTAGCAGTGGCTGGCTACCAAGCGCTTGGGTAAATTGTTTATTTGAAGAGAAATACAGGAACAAATCTATAGAGCATTGTAATGCATCTTTGCTCGGTTTTTTTTATCATAAGAGAATCTTAAAAGTTAAGCTGTAGTAATTACTGCTTGCAGGTAGCAGAGATTTATCTTTGCTCTTATGCAGAGATTTGCTGCTTACGTTAAAATGTTTCCTTCTGCAAAAGCAATCTGAAATCCCTGTTTTATTGACAAACGCAATTTTCCTTAGCTTTAGAGGAAGATGGAGAAGGGTAACTGCTGATTTATGTTCTGAACAAATATCCCCAAATGGTGCACATGGATTTCTTGGTTACTGTGCTATTAATGTTTACCTTAATATTTATCTTAAAACGTCTTTTTTTTTTTTTTTTTTTTAATGTAAGAAGCTTCCTCTGCATGAAAATTGTTCTTTCTATCTGATCCCACGTCCCAAAAAGGCACCACAAAAATCATAGTTTCTTCTGCCTCTGTGTAGAATTGAGACACTAATGATCATGAGTTTTATAGCTCAAATGGCACTTTTCATACTGTCACAATAACCTTCTTATACTACTTGTAGAAGCAAAGCATCCTAGGGCAATTACACATAAAATGATAACATGGCTATGTTTCAAATGTACAACAGGAATAAGCAAAATCTTTGCTGATGCTGTGACTAGCATTCTGCAAATATGTCAAATGCAAATGGAGATCTTTAGCAAATTTTGTGGTATAAATTGTAGCTGATAAAGAAGAAGTCGAAATGTTTTGAGACAGTGGCATCTTTGAAGAAAAAAATAAACAGCATAGTCTTATGTGTGTGGGAATGGTAGAGATCTGTGTCTGAACTAGATCTGTACCATATCAGTTCACAGATGGTCCCAATCCAGTTGAGACATCAAAAATCAGTCTTGAAAGTTGCAGCTTTAACTTCAGTACATTTGTTCTTGTCTGACTTAATTCATGTAGAAGGACCTGCAGGAGTGGAATAATCCTAAACTTTCATGAAGGGAAAACTCTTTGTGACTTGAATTTTTTTGAAGTTTTAACGAGTACTGTTATATTTAAGAATTAAATTGAAAACATCATCAATTTCATAGAATTCTTGAATGTCCTGAGTTGGAAGGGACCACCCAAAATCAAATCATTTTTCTGAGAACATTGTCCAGACACTTCTTGAGATGTGCTGAAATGCTCAAAGATACCATAATAACATTCAGAGACATGCAGAAAATACCTACCTGCCAAAATAAAAGAGGAAAAAAAATAAAAGGAGATTCTATGTCTACCAAAGCTCTTCCTTCTATATATATTAGTATGGAGAATAGCTTATTGGATGAGGAGTCACAAAGCACATGCGTCCTCTGTAGAGAGAAATGAAGTAATGTATTCCCTGTGTCCATAGGGATAGAATTCAAAAGCTAAGAGAAAAATCCTCAAATAATATTGTTGAGTAATGGTGCTTTAGAGTGCCATAGATTTTATTTAGGCCCATGGCTGGTGGCACACGAGACCTGTGTTTAAAGGATTGATTGGAGTATGGCTGTTTATTATTGATCATCCATGGCCTTTAAATGTACAAATCAGCAACTTGTTTCTAGTTTGAGCAAAACTATGATGCTAGGTGGACTTTTTGTGCGATAGATTGTTGTCTTATGTTCACACAATGAAGACTATTTATTGGACAAGATCTTGAGATGGTCTTTGCACCTGCAGCTCACATTGGTTTAGGAGAGATCAGTAGGTAATTCAGTAGCTTGCAGTATCAGCCTGTTGGAACTGAGCAGAGTTCAGTGAATACCCTTTAAAAACCTGTTTGAAGGCAGCTGCTATTTAGGAGGCTTAAAATACTTGTTATAGATAGCTTGTGACATTCCCATCCATCTAGTCAGAGATGAAGATAAATTAAGAAGTGTAAACAAAGCAGGAGCATTCAAAAAATTCAATACTGTACTGATTTCTCTTTTCTCTTCCATTTACGTCTTCAGGCTGTAAGACTCCTTAAAAATGAGCGAATCTTTATAAATTTAATAATTTTTAAACAGAAAAGAAATATTTTTGATTTAAGAACAGCTCCTGCAATATATTGGAGGGGCGGGGACGACAACAATTTTATTCTGCCCTGATTATAAGGAACTTCACGCTTACCCCAGCTATAACCACTCTAAATTGTTACGACTCTTCACTTTGCACAATATTGGACCAGTTTCTGCCAATATAAATTTATATAGATTTTTATCAAGTGATGGCAAGTAGTGGAAACAAGCATTAAAATGAGACGGTACAAAAGGGAGCATCAAAGGCAAAAGAAGAGTTTTGATGCTCTCAGATGTCAGAAATGCCGTCTCAGGGTAAGGCTTTAAATGAAATCTTGTTTGAGAAAGTGGATTAGATTTATCCAAGGGTCACTTCATGGCATTTCTGAGTTGGTCATATTAGGCTGTTTCAGAGGAATTGATGAGAAAATTGGACGGTATCAATTACTACTAGAAAAGATCTTGAACAATAATCTAATCCACCAACTACCACCAGATGTTTAAGGATCTATGTATTACCTGTTTTAATTTTCTGTAATGAAAATATTTCAGTATTTCAGGCTAATTCTTTAAGCAGTTGTTGATGATGGTTTCTTGATTTTAGACATAATTTTCTTTTGAAATTTTGCTCATCCATAACTGATTTCAGCTGAAACTGTGTTCTCACTCCTGCTTTCTTGATGTTGGCCTTAGAATGCTTCGCTGTGTGATCAGATTTGTGGGGATGATCTTTGCATCTTACTGAGTACTTTGATGGGCTATTTAAGACTGACTTCGTGCTAATTGTGTATGGGAAACAGTAGTGGCTATATGTTTCTCTGTCAAATAATGTCATTAATGGTTTCAAATTAGTTATTGAGAATGATTTTTAAATATAATTTGTGACCTCTCAAGGAAGCAAGAAAGAGGCTGAAACTGAACATACACAGATCAAGTAATGGAGCATTTTGAATACCTAGAAGGGAACGTGAGATAACTATTCTGCAGAGGAGTCCTCGGGAGGTTAACAGTACTAGGATTGTAGTACTTCAAGTTATGTCACATTTTGTACATGTAAGTATGACAGCAGAACAGAAAGGCTTCCTCTTTTCTAAAGTTTAGGTGTCTTGATTTCCCATCTCTTTGCTAAGTGCTTTGGTTTGGTTGGTAAGCAGGGATTCTCCTGAATTTTCTTCCCTTTGAAGAGGAGAAAACGCCTTCTAAAGATCCCAAGGCAGACTGACTAGGTATCTGAGAGAAAAGGAGGAGTATTCAGCCAGTGTTTGGAGATAACAGCTGTACACAAGGGAATAAGACAGGTGAGCAGAGGAGAAAGCAGTGATGGGATTGGTGCACTTCCTTGCTGTGTGAGTTGACGTAGTTAATTATGCATCTGCTGTATTTTTTCTTAATGATCCAGTAGACCTCAAGTTCAGCAAATCTGTGGTTCTTGCTGATTATTTCACTCAGCTCTTGATTAGAGACTCTTGCCATTCAACTCTGATTGTCATCTGCCCGCTGTTTGTAGCTGGTGATGCTTGCTTTTGTTTGCCTTGATGAATATTGGTATTAATTCCTTGAATAACAAGTTTGTTCCATAAATGGAGAGACAATAATAAGAAACTGTATATCAGACTTACTTGAATTTTCTAAATGCATTAATAAAGATGAAAAAGACCAACTATAAATATAAAACTGAGATGGCTATTCTTTTTCAATCAGTATGAAAAATGAAAAAAAAAAGAATTAGGAAATTTATTATTCACAGAGCTTTAGTTGCTCTTTCTTGGGGAAAATGGCCAACCCAACCCCCCAGTAATGGATTATCAAATAAATTCAGATATTGGGTCTTTCTTTGCCTACTTTTACAGTATATTTCATTTTCCCTTTTATGAGGAAAAAAAATAAAAAGCACATTTCCATATACATATATATAGCTGAGTGGGAGCGTTTCCAGTACACCATGAAGCGTGTTTCAGGAGTCATACTTGTATAGGCCGTGATTCAGTAACGATAATCATAAAGATACCAAAGTATTACTTATTTCATTGTACTTCAAGGCATCACCCTACCTATCTTCCATAATATTTCTGAATTTTGTGGTATAATTAAACAGCAGTCGTGTAAATGCAATTAAGAATGAGAATGCAAAGTGCTTGAGGTTTACTTATTATTTCTGTCCTTCAATGCTGATGTGCTCCCTGACCTTCCATAGTTACCTCCATTAGATGCATACTCACGTTATCTCCCACTGGCCAACGGAGTGAGCCTGTAGTGGGGACTTGAGCATTGTTCTGTTTGAAGTTGCTTGGTCTTCCCAGTGTCCTTTGGAGACACCGTATCTGCTCAGTAAAACTCAAATGATTCTTGCTCCTCACTTTTTCCTCATCTTCTATCTTTACTACATATTCTAATTCTTTTCCACTGGCTTAGAATCCCAACTTATATTTTCCAAGAGAAGGAACATTTGTATTACTTCCCTTTTTAGATGTTCAATGTGACATGCTTTAAATGTTGTTTTTTTGATATCTTTGTTCTTTAAATAAAGTGTATGCAGCCTATTCTTCCTTAGGCACTTTAATCTTTAATTGCCTTTGAAAATGTAAGTTGATGTGGATACTGCTTTCTGTTGCCTTTTCTACATCTCCTGTTATTTTTGGTGACAGTGTTTCCCAGTATCACCTGTCCTTCCATGTGAAGATTTCCTGTTATTGCTCAAGGTCTGAGAATAATTCAGCTTGCATTTTTTTTTTCCCCCAACTTCCAGCACCACTAATTGAATTATGATTCCTCAAGAGAATGTGTACGTGTTTTCTGTTTTGGTTCTAAGAGGGATGAATGAAGATGCAATTAGAATGTCTAAGCTGTTTTTTTCTCAAATAATGTATCTGAAATTCATCTTAAGACATTTTCCAGAATGTTTGTAGGTATTAAACCTCTATGAAATGAATCATAATTTAAATGACAAAGCAGAACCCTACACTTATCAAAATTTGATTTCTATCTTTTTATTCTGTTTGATTTGTGTTGTGGTTTAACCTGGCAAGCATGTAAACACCACACAGCCTTTTGCTCACTTCTCCTCCTCCCAGTAAGATGGGAGAGAGAATTAAATAACAGTAATGATAATAATATGTATATATAAAACGAGTGATGCACAAAGCATTCTGATTAATCTTACACGTGATGTACGCCATATACGTCTGTGATTTTTAAATAAAAGTCCATTCCTCTCTAGCATTTTCTTTTCTTATACTTTCAATTATAATAATAGTCTTGTATTTAGTATCTGTCCATATTTGACCTGGATGAACTCTTCTAACCTTTATCTTGAGTTTGTCTCAAGTGCGAATATATTCCTGCATGTATGAAATTAGAAATCAGGAAGAGAGTTCTTGGATAGTCACAGCTATGAGCACAAATAGTGAAGCAAAGGAATGAGAAGAGTTTCTTGTTCTGTAACTATTTTGTGAGAGAAGTTGTGCAGCATTTGCCCAAAGTGTCAGCCATATATTGAATAATCTGTCAGCACCTAAGCATGCAGACATGGGAGGATGAAGTAGGGCTCTTTCCCTCTGTCTTCCTTGCCACTCCCTCCCATTCCGAAATCCTGAAAGCAAGAGCCTAGATATTCTACAGAGAGGAATGGCCACACTGAAGTACTATGTGCCATGAAACTTCTCTAGAGCCTCCTCTAGTTTTGTTTCCTTACCAAAGTTTCCAACAAACTTACAGCTGTTACGATTGCAAGTGAAGGGCCTTGAGAAGATTTGCCTGCACGTGCAGCATCACAGATAAGAAAGTGAGAAAATACTATGTCCAGAATGCTGCCCATATTGGAGCTACAGTCACTGATAACCTGTCATGTAAACCTGTTATTTATTCTCATACATATATATATATATAAAATCCTAAAACCAGTGGAACATGACAACTTCCGTGTAAGATGCCTATTTAATCTTTGGACTCCAATATTACAGTTGTTCCCTGAAGTCTCTTTTGTCTTCTATTACTCTTTTTTTTTTTTTTTAATACTGATTTCTGATTCTCTAATTGACTTATGTTGAATTGGGGAAACTTTTGAGTATTGATTTAAACAGGTTGAAAAAAAAAATTGGGTATTTCTCTGAGAAGTGAAAAGCTGAGATAGTTGTTAAATTATGAAATGGAGAAAAATATCAAAATATCTCGTCTTCTCTCCCCCAGGAAGTTTTTAATCAACCTGGAATTATATGTATGTTTTTTTTTTCCTATCCTTCTTTTAATGAGGAATGAAAATGCTTAAATGATAGCACTGCTTCCTTGGCTTATAGAACTGCAAAGAAAATACTTGCTCTGATACAAGGCTAAATTCTTTATTTAAAAATGCTTCTTGTATGAAAAGAGATTTTGCTTGTTTGAAGGTTGAGATTATTTCTAGATTTGACATTTTCCTGTGGAAAAATGCATTTGGACAAAATGAACATTGGCAGGCAGACTGACAGCCCGAGGTACCACTCCTAAATGACTATGAAAGTGATTTTAAATACAGGAATAGCAAATAGCTTGAAAGTCAGCTGAAGTTTCTGCGTAAGGACTTCATCCAGTGTATAATGCTCCTGAAATGGAATCCATCTTTCCTCTCTGTGTGCCTGCACTGCTCACCGCCAGGACCTGCGCCTGAGTCTCCATCAGGAATGCAGGATGCCCTGCAGCTATGAGCAAACCACTTCATCATACTGGGGCCAGTCACACCCAAGTCATGCTTGCTGTTCTCTGAAGCATAATTCTCTTGCAGCTGTTGTTTTTGCCCTGTTATGGGAACATGCAGCCTTAGGATTGGGTAGATGCTGTGAGGAGGGAGATGGCTTGGCTTTAGCAGTAAATTATGGCAAAAAGGGAAAAGCAGCTATGTAGCAGTGGCTGTGTGATGTGCAGATAAAGCATATGTTTTTTCATTGCAATCCTGCTGTCTCTTACACGCTGCTCTCATTAAGTGTAATGAAGCTTATCTAAAAGCCTTAATAATCTTTCGATATATTATTAAGCCCCAGTTATTTGTGAACAATGGCAGTGTGTGTGTTTGAGGTCAGCATTGCATGCGAGTGCTTTAATTAGTACATCATGTCCAGTTGTATTCACTTACTATTTTAATTAGAATGGTAATTGAGAACTGAGTATGTATGTCTTGTCCTGCATTTGTGAGTGCCTAAACCTATTTGTTGTTGTTGTAATTACTCCTTGCCCTACTCTTCTACCACCCCTTGTTTGTTTGCTATTAAATTAAGAGAATGTAAAGAGAAGAAACAGTTACTGTGTAAAGGCTTATTTTGCTTTGGTCTGTGTAGATTGCAGAACAGTGTAATTTAATGATTATTGGAAATGACTGTGAGATGGAGTCTTGCTTGTAATTCCTAGTCTCTGCCATACTGGATTTTTGGTCCTTATTAACCCTTGCAAAACCAGCAGAAAAGCAGGGAGACACACCTTTTGCATCATGCAGTTGCTTTGCATGCTTTTTTTTGACTCATATCATCATGTCTCCAAATACCAGCTATGAACTTAATTGGTGTTAACTGTAGTATCTTGGAGAGTTTTGCCATTGCCAGCTCACCCTGAATGGTCTGAGAAAGTGGAATGGAAAACATAAATGTAGTTTTTACTGAAGTCAGATTTGCAAATAGATGCTACTCAACCCATAGTTTGCATTTAACATTTGAACACATAAGAGCTTAAAATAATTTTTGTTGCAGTGGAACATCTGTTAAATAATCAGAGCTTGAATTAATAGGGATCTGAAAACAGTTACCTGAAGGTTATAAACTAATTAGTATAATAATAATAATATTAAAGTAGTCCTTCCATAACCTAAATTGCAGTCAGTTTTCATGGTAAACACGCATTATTTTAAAGGACCTCAAAATCTTTGGAGAAATAAAAGGAGTCAAGGGGAAATGTAAAGTTCAAGAAATTACATTGAACTGACCAAGGATTAACAAATAATTTATATCTATCTGTGTATACTTTAAATAGCCTTCCATTTGGGGTTTTAGCTTTTTTGTCTCACATCAGGTCAAAAAGTGGTGTTTTCGCTCTTCATACCCGTACAGTGAAATCTCCTTGGAAACAAATGCAGCAGTTTAATTGAAGAAGGTTCATTATAACTGAAGTAAGTTGTTAATGTTGTGGATGATATTGAGAGAGACCAGCTTGCTTCCTTTGACTTCACTGCCTGCTATGAACACGTTTGTGCCTTCATTAAGGTAAAAGAATATTTTGGATAAGTTGTGGGGGTTTTGTTTGTGGGTTGTTTTTTTGTTGTTGTTGTTTGTTTGCTCTGGGGGAATATCATGTGGCTAATGATCTTAAAAGGGATCAGTTTTTCACAGATTAGCATGTAGATGCTGGTTGAGAATTCAGAAGCCCTGAGAGTTGAGGGTGTTTTATGGGTGGGTGGAAACGTGGGCATGCTGACAGCCTCCTTCACAGTTCTGAGACACTTGCTTTCTGATAGGGCTCTCCTACCTGGAAACAAACTGTTCTTTGAGGAACTGAATGAACAAAGTCAGATTTCATACAGATTTCTCCTTAAGGCTGTGATCGGAGTTTCTGTAATCTAGCAGAAATTGGACTTGTGGCTTTCCCACAGCTGGACCACTTGTAATCTTTCTTGTGTGAATTCTGGAGTGGCAAATAAGTTGAGCTCATTCTTCAGTCCTTCCTTTGGCAAGGGCAGTGATAATGTCTCAGTCATCTGCTGCCTTGTTTTCATAAAGCAAGTAGAAATTCAGTATCTTTGAGAGAATTGCAACTTTATTAAAAATCGGGTAGGAGCACAAAAATTGGTGATGACAGGAGGAAAGATTGCTTATATGTATGTGTTACATGATTAATAAGCTTTGTTTTCTTAAGGGCTGGACTAGAAGTCTGTGTTACGTTGGCAGAAAGAAGTAATACAGCTCTTTCTTGAACTGCTACATTAATGTCTGTGTTTGATTTGTCATTCTTGAGTTCCAGTGTAGTGTAGTTCAGTAAGAGATGAGCTACTCTTTTCATAATAGGGGTTGCAAGATCCTAGTAGAAGTCTCCTTTTGATTTTGGGCATTTGAAATACATGGTTGTGTTTATTTTACTTTGTTTAATGAGTAAACCATCAAGTAGTGATTCACAAAATTTTTGGAATGAAAGTACCCAGCTACTCAGTGAAATGTTATGGCAGCTTTTGTGTTTTTTACCAAAAAGACTTTTAAGAAATACTTGAACACGGACAAATGCACTTCACATCCTCCTTTTTTACTGCTTTATTATCAAATTTCATTCCTTCACCTGTTGTTCTCCCAAACCTGCAGCTATGTGTGGCAAGTTAGTGTTGTGCAAGTCTCTGGTCACTGCAAGCTCTGTTATGATGAGTTACTTCACATGGGCCACTGAACCGATGGGTTTGTTGGGTCATCCAACTTTTGAATTATCTGCTAAGTCTCCATCGAGAGCTTCTGACTAATGTAGTTAGCTTGTTTGGGAAAAAAAAAAAAAAAAAAAACCACCAAAAAACCACAACAGTTTTGGCACCTTTTTTGAAAGTGCTGGGTTTATAAATAGTCTTCCCATTGAGCTTTTTTGTTTCTGTATTTTTCATGGACGGATGCCTTGGGTACATCTGTGCAGCAGTTACTCCTGCATTAGCTGTCTTGCTTTACAAAGTCATTACTTCTTTAGCAGCTGAATGCTGGAAAGGGAGGATGATCAGGATACTTTCATAAGCTGTCTTACAAAGTTTGATCAATGTAAAACACCACCCGTCATTTGAGATGTCACCTGCCGGGAACTTGGAGGCACTTTCACATCGCTTCAGCAAGGATCTCCTCCTTTTTAAGTAGAAGTAGCTAATCCTTCATTGTATGTGGAAGTGGTTAAAAACCAAGGCTGCTGCACCTGGCAGTGTTTCTGCTTTGGTGACATCTCTCCTGCTAGCAGTCAGCCCACCCTTAGCATGGACCAATGCTGGCCCGTGGAGCATCCTCTCAGCTGGAGCTGCCCTCCTTCCTCCCCTCAGAGACAGAGCTGCTTGCTGTCCAGAGCTGCCAATCTCCATTCCTCATGCACACGCAAAATCAAAACAACCTTTAAAGCAGGAGAAAATGATTTTAATTTCAAAGAACATTCCCATGCACGTGCATGCATACACAGAGCTCTGCATTTCTCACTGCCCTAGACCTAGACCCCCCCATATGTGTTTACTGCCTGTCTCACTAACACCTCCCGTGTGAGTCAGCAGCCTGGGAAGGAAGGACATGGCAACCATTTTTCATGCTCCTGTTCAGAAAAGAAGCCTGCTTCCGTGACACCGAGAATAAAGCTGCTTTTCCCAGCCCTTTCTAAAACATACACGTTGCTCTCAGTGTGATATTTGCTTCTTATTGGCACCATTCAGTGTTTTGTTCCAGTGCCCTTCCAATTATTACTGTATATTAATTTTGATTAGACAGGAGGCTGCTTTGTGAGTCTTGACTTCCTGCCAGTACAATCAAGTGTGAGCCATGGGAATGAAAAGCAAATGTTACTTTCAAAACCTTGTGAAGAATATATTACTTATAATTCATAGTCAATATATATAATTTTAAAAAGAATAAATATGCCTTTGGTTGACCAGAAATTGAGATAATGAATCTACCCTACCCTAAAAGAGGCAATAAAAACAGAGAAAATATCTGTGTAAACCATCTTGTTTGTGTATTTTCGCCAGTCAACCTTTGTATTCTTTTAATTTTTAATCAGCTGTTCCTTTAATGGAACAACAGCTGTTATATGAATTAGAAGAGTAGAACCAATGACAGAACAAATAGGAATGGCTTAAGTTCCTATTCCATGGCTAAACAGGAATTTGAGGAGGAATTTTTTCAGAGAAATCCTGGAGCCTGTGCTGCTGAGAATGGGTGACCCTCTGGTGTCATCTACCATTTTACGAGCAATTCAGGTTTAACTCTCAGAGCTCACAAAAGAGGGAATTACAGTATTTGCACACAGTTTTGGGGGATGAAGTTTGCATTTTTCTTCTTTCTTTTTTTTTCTTTTCTTTATTTCTGCTGAATTTTCCTTTTTCATGCTTTGCCTGTTTTTCTGACTGAAGCCCTTGTCCTTCCTCATCCCCTTGTTCACCTCGCCCTCCTCTTTGGCTGGTGACTACCGACTTGTCATCCTACATTACTTACTGTTGAGAGGGTAACTCCTATGTCCCTGCTGCATGGAGTTCAGTCAGCAGCAGGTGCTGGAAGAGCCAAACATGTCAATATTTCATGCATTTAAAATCAAACACATTGAGTCGCATATGGTTGCTCCAAGGAGCGCTGTACGTAAGTCTGCTTTCTTTAAGTAGGTGTGCTAAACTGCTCTTGCTAGTGTACTACCAGACTGACTAGATTAATGTGTAAGTAAGCAGTATGATAAAGAAGTATTATCTACATTATAAAATGAAGTATTTGAACATGAGGAAATGTCAAAGCTATGGTTTTGGGCTGAACCTGATTTTTGCATGCAGCCCTGTGACAGGAGAATCACTGGTTATCATGGAATGACAAAATGAGTCATAAGGGGTGTGCACAAAGAGGGAAAGGTTTAGCATTGGCACTTCCTACTGACTGATTCCTGTTTTTGCTGCTACAGTATTACTTTAACATAGCCTTTTGTTTAATATTTAAAAGTTTACTCGTGTTAGAACATCACGCAGTTGCTTTTTCACTGCTTAATCACTGCTGTCTCCTTGAGGTCTTCCTCTACAAGATGGGTTTGAGCTCTGAATTTTTAGCATTGCAGCACTGATCTCCAGGAGTGAAGCTAGAGAGGTAACTCCAATTGGGTAGGACAAGACAACTACAGCTCAGAGATGGGGGATGCTGTGTTATCGGCTGTTTGATCACGGAGGAGTAGCTGGGATAGCTAGTTGATTCTTCCTTGTATTGCACAAATAAGTGCGGTCTCTTCTCTTGAGGTCTCCCAGCACAGACCTTGGTCTAACAGCTTTGTGTACCATCATTATTCTTTGACTTGCTACCAGAAAGAGGACCCTCAGAATTAAAAAGGAAAGAATAATTTTTCTTCGTGTTATCTGACTGCCAAACAATAAAGGCAGCTTTCTCTGACTAACTGACTTCCAGAAGTCCAAGTCCACTGCATTGGAACTTACATCAGCAATGGCAGCAGAAAAATTCTTAAGAGACCTTATGCTTTTAGAACTTTATTTGGAATTTATTTATTGTGGAATATTTACAGCATCTCAAAACATTAGGTAGAGATTAAAATGCTGCCATAATAATAATAATAATAATAATAATAATAATAAAACAAGCAAAAAACCCACCAGGACTTTGAGATTTAGAAGCGAGTTTTAATTTTGTTACTATGGGTCTGAGATGGTTACTGAAGAAGTATGTGAAAATTTTGCAGCCCTGGGGAGAGATGAAGGCATAGCACATTGACTTTTTCGTCCTCAAACTATTCTAGCTGATTCTTTGTGCTTTTGATGGGCATGTAGTTAAGGCTTAACTAGCTATTGAGCGCAAAGAAGATGGAAACTAGTGGAAATGTACTGTATGAAAATCCTTCCTCTAGAAAATGAAATAGTCCATAAGATTTCATTTTATCGGCTAGAATTTCGTCTCTGTCTTGGCTTTATAACTACGGAAATAAAATAACATTGGTGTTCGTTTTTATACTGATTGAAAAGAGTTAAACTTGATGTCTTATTTAATGGAGAGCGTATGTTATTGCATCTTTACAGAAATAAGACTTTGCTTTTAGGTTGCATTTAATAATATTTCTTACATGAAAATTAGAATAGATTCTTCATTGCAATTTCCATACCATCCACTGCAGAACAATGCAGGAATTTCATAACAGCCTTGCTTAGAAAAGAATTCTGCCAGCTTATATAGCAGTTGTGAAATAAGAAGGTAAAAGGTAGAGCAAGTCTGCTTTTTGTTTTCTAAAGAAAATTTTCCTAATTTTGAGCAAAATAACCTTCAACTTTCTCCTCCCTTCTTACTCTGTCTTTTGATCTGCATGGCTTCAGGAGGTTTGGGAGTCTGAATAATGATCCTTAGGGACAGTTATGGCAACACAGATCGTGTTGATGCTGATGAAACAACTTCTCTGCTTTGATTGTATTGCAAAACTACAGAAGATGAAAACAGAAACCAGGTAATTCTTTGTGCCGTGGACTAGGAACAGGCTGCAAAGGCTAGATCCTGCAAATTAATGTAATAAGCAGAAGACAGACATGAATGAATAAAGCAATAGAGACTCTAGAGGAATTGCTTGCTTTTGGAAAGATTTTAAAGGCATTTTTAAAGGAAGTAATTTATCTCAGCTCTTCTCTGTTCCCTGAACAATGGGTGTCAGTGTTATCTCTGCCCAGATACGTTGTCACATGAGAGCTCCCATTTGTAGTTCCCACCCAATTTCAAAACCTACAAATTTAATCTTTCAAAATCCTTTCTCCATACCAGGCAGCTTCAGCTTCCTGTCATCAGCTTGCTCTTGACTTTTGAAAGAGGTTTGTTTTACCACTATGGATAGGAGCGGTGTCTGATGTTAGATATTCACAGGTATATCGAACCAACTCTGTAGTGTGTAGGATTTTCTTGTAATTTGCTTTAAGTAATAAGTGTCCGTGTAAGAGGAATAAGTAATGAAATGCCTGACATTGTTGTTAATCCTTTGTCTTATTAGCAGTTGTCTAGCAGCACCTAGGGATTCCCTCCTGCAGACAATCTCCATGCCTTGTTCTGTCTTGCTGAATGGTGATCTTGAATTTTTTAAAAGTTTGCAAAAAATGCACAAACAGCTGGCAAAAGTGCATATCATGCAGCTGTGCATACATTTACATACATGGAGAGAGCCAGCGATTGTAGGTGTATTTCTGGATATGTGACACTATTAACCACAGCACTTCCAGAGTTATATCCGCAGTTTGAGCGGCAGGAATGAATCTCTGGAAAAATAGAAATAAACAGTTACTTATTTTCCTGGAGATTATTTACATCTCTCTCTATATATTCATATATTTGTGTACATATCATGAATTTGAACCTTTTTAAGGGTCTGATGTGGAGTAGAGATAAATCTCATTTCTGCATTGGCTCAGGCTTTAGTTGACAGTGAAAGTGGAAGGACAGAATGAGCCTGACCTGTATTTTCTTCATTAATCACACCTTGGTTTTGTCTTCCTCAGGGAAAAAAGCTCATTCTTTTTGACACTGAGTGATTGTCTTCTATGGAAGACCAAGCCCAGTAAAGCTCAAGCTGTTTGATACAAAATTTGTGAATGGTAAGACATAGGCATTGTCACTCCAAAGCTCGCTGTAGATTTGGGGTCAACCTTATGAAACCATTCCTTTCTTGGGATAGATTAGCAAGCAGCCAACAATGTTTCTGTCTGTATTTTAATGGAAAATTTCATTCATGCTTAACTTACCTAGCTGAGACATGCTTATTAGTTCAGCTGAGTATGTGTAAGCTGAATGTGATCCAAAGCAGTACTGAAACTATTCCCTATGTACTGGTTTTCTCAGCTGCCTGCTATCTTGGAGGCACCCTCACCATGTTCCCAATAGCCTACACTAAGATTTAGAAAATCTGAAAAAGGCAAAGCTTTTAGGGCTTCCTTTTCAATAGCATTTCATAGTAACTGGTTTAACTGGGTTTCTGTGAGCAAGCTCTGTATCCATACCCTTCAAAACAAAATGCAGTTTCATCTAAGAGTCCTGAGCTGCTTCAAAACAACGTAGGTCAAACTCTGTAAGCAGACAGTAAACAAGAAAATTAGTGTTCCCTGGCTGTAGCTCTCACTCTTTTTTACATTGACATAAAGCTTCAAATATTCCAAGTGCGGCAATCTTTGAGGTAAACTGGTCATGTGCTGCATGATCTGGGGTTAGGACTTCCTTTTGAGTTTCTGTTGGAACATTACAGAAGCTGTAATGTTATTGCGTCATACATGTAGTCTGTTGAGACTCCGTTGGCCAAAGTAAAGAACTTTTTAATCAAAAATGGTAACTCTGCTCAGCACAACAGTGCATAAGTAGATCTTGGAAGAAAATTGCAGTTGATTTGCTTTACCAGTGGATAAGAATGTTCTCTGAGGAATTTGCTGATAGCTATTTGAAAGCCATCTGATTAAATGGGAGAGCGCCTTTAGAACAATCTAAAATTAATTCAACAAGTAGCACAAAGCTTGACCTCACCTGACAGCCAGTGTCACCCAGACTATTAACTTTTTGACTTCTGGTCATGCACTCTGTCTCTTCCAGCTGTCATCCACTCTGTGCCAAAAGGTGGACACATCCTAAGAAATGGTCTTGGACAACCAGCTGGTACCGTTAGCCTGGAAACCTGCACCTAGCAGCTCAGTTCTGTGGAAGCCAGATGTTGATCTTCTCTTCTGATTCACATAAGAGGTTTAACTCTAGTTCTTCTGGCGTCCTATATACCAGAGTTTTCTCAGCATGCCTGCATTGTGCAAGTGATGGTCATACCTGATATGGTGTGGCTGGGAGCCATGATGTCTTTGTGGATCAATGCTGTGACATGTCGGATTTGGAGCTAGTCCTGAAATAAGTGTGTCTGTGTTTTTATGTTGACTTCCAGTTGTTCTTCTTTGCTTGGGATGCTGTACAACAAGGGTGCAGTGTCATTGTTTTAGGAGCAAGGGTGGTCTGAACGAGCTCCAAGGTCTTTGCTGTGATCTCACTTGACAGTGCACTCTTTGTGATCTTCAGAATCTTCTAATTGTGTTGATCCTATGGACTAGCATTACTTGCCTTCTAATAATACCTTAAAAGGACTGTGCATGTAAACAAGTGCAAGGGGAAGATATTCACTCTGCTGGTAAGGGACTCACTGGAGCTAATGGACAATCCCGGGATGAGGTTGATGTGCTGTGCTGTTGCTCTGATTGCTGGATGCATGAGGGCCTGTCTCATTTTTGATTCTCAGAATACTGTACTGAAAAGTTTATCCTCAAAATGACATGTCTCTAAAATATTAAAAATCCTTATATGTTCGCTGCTGTCCTCAGCTCACCCAGCCAGCTGGCAGAGAAAAACTGATGGAAAATTTTAGATTCTCTTTCCCTTCGCCAAGGAAAGATTTATACAAGTGCATGTTGGCACATATTCATGTATGAGCACATATACGAGAAGTTGCTTGAAAATATACTTGCCTTATTAGATGATAAAAGCTCCTGGGACTTTAGATTTGTTTTTCTTCCTTAATATGAGTATTCAGAATACCAGCTATTCAGTGATATAATTAGATGTTTATGAAGTTATCCTTTTGCGTGCAGCAACACCTGCCTCAAAATGATCCAGTGATTTCATTTCTTTTTTAGTAAAGGATGATTGAAGCAAAGGCTATAAATTATCTAGAAAAGCAGCTTCTTTTTTTCTTTTTGTCAGTACCAAAAGATGGTCAAGAAGTCTGTGCTATCAGTACTGTGCTCCACAGTTCTTACTAATAATGAAAGATAAGTGTTATACTGCTTGCAGTGGTGTGGTTAGCCTGCACATTTAAAACATTTTCAAAGAGCTCAAGTCTTATTTTTCGAAGTGACCTTTATTAGATGCCTCGGGTGATTAATCTCACTATTTCTTGTGAGATACAGACTCTAAGTTAGTGACAACTGTGTAGTTGGATATAGTGAGAAGTGATTGTTTATCTGGGGACAGGAGGGATGGGGAGAATACAGATGTAGGAATCCTACTCTGGAAAGTAGTGGTGAATTTGGAGAGGGGATTGGAAAATGTCAGGAACTTCACGTGATACTCAAGGTAACACAATGTGTGACAGAGTGTTGTAAAGATTACTGTACAAGTATAAGGCAGATGTGGAGACATGGAGCTGTGGTGGTGAGGACAAATAATACAAAGCATATAATTCAATCTGAGATTAGAAAAACTTGGAGGGGAAAAAATAATGTTAAAATTTCAGAAAGGAAGCATTGAAAATTCTACTTAGATGATTTAAAAACTGGAGTCACATCAATATTGGAAATAAAAATAAATACAAGATCTATAAAGCTCTTGCCCAGAATTCATGTCAAAAATTCAGAAGAGCTATCTGAGAAGAGGATGCCTTTTTCTCACTTACAGAACGTTACTGAAAACAAGGAGTTCTTTGGGAAATGTGCACATGTGGTTGTACTCTGAAGTTTCCCATAAATTCAAATTTTACATTGTACTTTCTGTTGTTAGCTATTGCCAATAAAACAGCAAAATTTCTACTTTCTGAAGGATACTGGGAGAATTTTTCCGAGATGCATATACATTATCTCACTGATACTCATTATCCTTCCTCCTACAATTCTAAAGAATAGACTCCACCTCATGGGTTAGGACTTTTCTTTCTACAAGTTTCAATATCTCTTCCTCGTTCTACCTTCTGGCAAATTTAAAAGGAAGCAAATTGGATATAATAGAGATTGAGTTCTTTTTATAACCTTTTAAATAATTAAGTCACCTCTACATCTGTACTGTCCATGAAAGCTTAATCCTCTCTCCCAATTAATGAACCTTATCATTTTCCCATGTGCCAAGTATTCCTTCAAGAGCATTTCTTCATAAGTGTTGGAATAGATTTGTGTTCTTTCCTGAATTATGTTTTTGTAGGATACACCAAGTGAATGTCTAATTAGCGCAGTTTAAGACTGAATTTTTTTTCCTTAGAAATGATGCACTAAGAAATGTAATTTCTTATTTGCTTATTTGGAAACAGTTTTAATGACGGGCTTCATTACAGTGGCACACAACAAATGTATTTAGTTGCTGACCATGGAAGGGTTATTGGATGCCAGGGACAGAAAGTCAGTCGCTATTTTAGTAGCAGTCACAGGAGACAACCTTCAATATATTTGAATTATGTATTTCAAATATTGCTTTTTCACATAAAGTGTTATTGCAACATGAATCTTTTTTTATTAAAATAAAAGCTCTGGTCTTTATAAAAGCATAACATTTTTTAACACTGAAAAAGAGTGAATAGATGACAGCATTTATAGCAAGGAAGGCAGATGTGATTCATGTATGAAAGCTGGCTGTGAAAACAGAGCTTTCTCCAAGGTCTTATAATAAGTGAGAGGGGCTCTTATGCAAGTCTTATAACACTGAAGGAAAATATTCAGCTGCAGAGAAATCATTTATCAGCACATGGCACCTGTATTTCTGCTTTCCCCAAAGTACTGACTTTCTGGTGAAAACGATCATGTTTCATTCTTTTTCAGGGACTGCCAGAGAAATAAGCCAGCAATATGCTGCACTTTTGTACTTGATTTAAATATATATGTCAAGTATTTTTCTTCTGCGTCATTATAAAATTATCTGTAGATATATTTGAATTCCTTTTTTTTTTTTTTTTTCTTTCTGAATAAGATGAACACGGAAATAGCATTAATGGGCATTCTGCTGCTTTCATTGTTTTTATGTAGATTGCTCCAAAAGTAATAGCTCCTATTTATTTCCATGGAAACTACAACTGATACAAAGAGCATGATAACACTTTTGGTAGAACAAGTTCTCAGCTACAAAACATTATTTTCCAACATTATCACCACTATTAGCCAGTTTCTATGGATGAGTTAATTGAAATACTCTTACTTTGTCGTATGACAGCTGTGTGTGGCCATTATAGAACATGGCTTGCCTTTCATGTTGCAAATGCCACTGCTAAAATGTACCACCCCTCGCCTCACTGTGCTCATGTCCACTGTTCCATCTCGATAAACATTCAGGAAGCTTTCATGAGTATCAGTGGATCAACTATTTTCTGCATGGGGAACCTTTACTTCAGACACAATTTCATGTGAGACTCCATTCTATCAGACTGCCCCTCTGCTGCCATCTTTCTCATAGCAAAAAAATTTATTCGAATAGTGGTGGTTCAATCTTAACTGCTGTATGACCAACATCCACCTCTAAGGTCATGGACCAACATAATAAAATAGAAGCAGACATCATTATTGATGTTGACTGTGCAGCTATTCAGAAAAGATTTCCATCTTTTGCCACACAGCCTACACTCCTGGAAAAGGAGTGCTGGAAAAAGGACGTGGTAAGTGGTGCATTGAGCTAGTAGGCATTCTGAAAATATCCTCAGGTTGTACTATAAAAACACAAAAAGATAATATCTCTCCTGAGATACCAGGAACTGCATAGGATTGGTTGAAGAAGGACCTGTCTGTAAAAGAACATAGGACCAGCAGCTCAACAAGATCAGAAACAAAGCAGTAGCTCTTTGTGGGCATGGAAATACACCCAAAACCTGACGTCATTTCCAAAGCTTGTTCCTGACCTGGACAGGCAAAGCTGAAGTGAGCAGCGGGGTTCATCATTTTCATGTTTCATCCATCATTCTATGGGCCCATGCCAGGGCCTGATGGCTGGGGAGGTTCCAGGTCACATGGCATCCCAGGGTAGCGTGAGTGAGCAGCCTCTGCTTTGCTTTGAGAACTTTGGAACAGCTTGGAATAGTTGCTACTGCCTCCTGCATATGGAAGAGGCATGAAAACAAAACTCTGGAAATATCTAGGAAAAAGGGGCTCTCTGGGCTCACCTGGTTCCATGTTAGCATAGGCACAGCAAGCCATCACCTGACACGTGAATACAACTGGCTTTGGTCTTAGTTCAACAAGAGTCTTCACAGTCTGTTGGCACACCGTTGGCAATTTAGTCACCATACAGGAAACAAACACCTCCCTTTCCTCTTCACCTGATGGTAGAGCCGGAGCACTTTCATGCTGCTGAGGTACATTGGGGTTAACTGATGGGGAACAGCCACCTACGCACCTGTGCCCCTGCCCCCAAGCTGTCTTCTCAAGAGCGCTATACCTCACTGTAGAGATGGAACCTGTCCATACTACTTCTCAGGAGGAGTGACTGATATCCAGCTGTTCTATGTGCACTGCCATTGAAGGGCCTGGATTCACCTCCAACCACTCATTCCATGCTCCAGGAGAGAACAGGCTGAGGACAGCAGCCCCTAATGGGCCTTCCCAGCCTCCGGGTGCAAAACCCCAGCACCAGGCCCCAAGGACCTCACAGGCCCTCCAACGCACCCCCTGCAGTCCCAGTGCGGCCGCCCACAGGACGCCAGGCCCTCTCCTCCACACCCCTCTGCTTTGGCATTAGGGCACAAGAGATGCCACCTTCTCACGCTCCAGGGCCAGAGCTGAGGGATGGCAAAGGACAGCCCACACAACCACACAAACTCCACTGCTTTTAATGACTGCCTCTCCCTCGGCTGCCCATGGGACGTCAGCATGCTTTGCTCCTCCTCCACCCCAGGCAGCTGCAGGGGGCTTGAGAAGCCCCTGCCCCACTGACCCTCTTGCTACATTTGTGCCACTGCCTCCCAGAAATGGCCGCAGGCCCCAACTGCCAGCCGCCATGTTTGGGCCAGCACCTGGTGCTCAGAATCCTGTCGCCATGGGCACCCAACTGCCCTCAACCGCAGTCCCTCAGCTGACACAGCAGGAGACAGCACACTTTCCAGTATCGGAAAGAGATACTTTGTATTTCTTTTGATTTCTGAGGACGGGATGGAGCAGCCACCCTCAAAGAAGAGGCGGCTGCTGCAAGAGGCTGATGACATCGAGCCCATGGAGGTGGACCCGCCTGGCAGCCAAGAAGAGCCCATGGAGGTGGATCCACCTGTGGCAGATGAGCCGATGGAAGTGGATCCACCTCCATCGGGGCACACTGGCCATCTCTCTGCTGCTGCCAGGCCAACCAGGAAGAGCTCGCGCCCCAAATTCCATCGCAGGGGCGCCAGGATCCATCCACCTCCCGCCAAACGCCCGCCTCGACGCCGGCGCTGATCCTCCCGTCCTGTAAGTTTGCCCTTACCCGGGAGAGCCCCAGCTCACGGCCATCCTGCGGGCTCACGTGGAGCTTCCATTGCCTGCTCCTTCTTCTTTTCACAGCCAAGGCTCCTACGAGCCCTTCCTTCCCCTTCCTTCCGACTCCCTCGTCCCTTCCCAAGTCCTCTCATCTCTTCTTCACCAAGTCCTGAGGAAGAGGGCAGGGCAGGGACTGCCATCCTCGGAGCTGCTGTGCCGGGGCAGCGGGATGAGTCTGACAGAGGATCTCAGACATCTCAGGGGTGCGAGGATCCTGTAAGTTTACCCCTAGTCGGGAGGGACAGCACCGAATCAGGGCCAACCCGTGGGCTCATATGGAGCCTCCATTTCCCAATTGTCCTTCTCTTCACAGAATAAGACTCACATAAGCCCATCCTTCACGTCTTCCTCCCTCATCCCTGCCCAAGGCAGGAGAAGAAGCCAAAGAAGGGACAGAGCTGCTGCTTCTGGGGGGAACCACACTTCAGTTTGGACATGAAGAAGTGCTGAAATACAGCAAGAAGATTCAATACGGATGCTTCGCTTGCACTTCTCTTTCAACACTGGACCATCACCATTTGAAAATAACAATTCAAAAGAATAAAAAAGTAAAAAGCACACAACTAAATAAACCATTTTCCATTTTTGAAAAGAAAAGCACTGATTGTGTCTCTGCTTTATGAAGCTTCGAGTTTGCACGCAGGTTCCCGCGTCCCCTCCTTGCCTCCCGCACACACAACGTACCCCGCAGCAGGACACGCTGCCCTCACTGCCAGCCCCAGGAACAACCACCGCACTGCACACACACTGAGGCTGTCCCCTTGCCCTGCCTCAGCACCTGGTACATTGCAGGGATTTTTCACACACGCATCATCAGGAAAATAGTAAAGAAACCATTTTGACTGTAGAAAATCATAAAACTCAAACCGTTGAATTTTGGTTAATGGATTAATGGTTAACGAACCATTGGGATGCTTGAATTGTAACCAAGAATTAGCATTCATCCGGATAAGCATAGGAGTAACTAATATTTCAGTTTGAGTTAATGACAGCACCTTCCTGGGTGGTAGTCAGAAGCAGTTAAACACTTCAACCAAACTTTTAATTGGCTTTACAAAGCTTTTCTTTTGTAGCCCTGAAGAGTTATTTGCCTTGAATTTCACCAGAAAATGAATGACTGACACAGAACAGCAGATAAGCTGCTTGGAGGGGACCTTTGGATACCATCTAGTCCAGCCTTCTGCTTTACGTGTGCCTACTGCAATCCATTGATCAGGTCATCAGTGGCTTTTCCTGGTCATGTCATGAAATCCTGCAAGGATGGAGATTTCACTACATCTAAGCGACAAGTTCCCATGCCGTGCCAAATTCCTAGCTTTTCCCAAAATTGGGACTGAATCTGCCAAGCCTTCGTTTGAGGATGTTGCATTGGGCTATACCATCTGACACAACTGTGCATCTCTGTTCTTTAGTTCCCCATCAGCAGCTTTAGATGCTATGAAGCTGCCCCGTAGCTTTCTCTATGTTGGGCTACACCAGAAGCCCAGAGCCTTCTTTATCCACATGTGCTGTTACCCTGCAGCTTTCTGCTGGATCCATGCCAGTTTCTCAGCAGCCCTTCTGAATTGGGAGGCCTCAAAACTGGGCAGAAAAATCCAGGGGTAGCCTCACCAGCACCAGGAAGTCGAGCATATGGTCTGCCTTATTCATGAGAAAAACACAATGCTGGCTCCTGTTTAGTCTGGCATCTACTGTAACACAGAGTTTTCAGCAGATATTTTAGCCCATTGGGCCTCTCTTTGTACCCATGAGTGTTTTGGTGTGTTTTTGTTGTGGTTTTTTTTTTTTTTTTTTTTTTCCCCACTCCAGTCCAGGTGTTGTTAATTGGACACTGTAGCAGCTATCACTTGGGGAAAAAAAATACTGAGTTGCTGAAATCAGATTGTACCTAGTTCTCTACAAAGAATTCATGGAAAAAGAGTAGAAAGTATGCTTGTACTTAAGCACATTGATTACATTATACTGCTTTTCTAAAACTACTTAATCCTCTCCCAAAGGATGGACACTTTGAGAGAAGATGAGATGCTAGAAGCCTGATCCTGCATTCCCGACTTAGTTTTACCTTTCTGTTGTGGCATTGCCATTAGCTGGCATTGATGAAGAGTTTAAATTCTCTTTTTCTGTGCTGTGTTCTTTGAAAGAAATAGAAGTTTAAATCCTGCATATTCCAGATGGACTTTTCCCTTATGCCCATCTTTTCTTTAAAGTATGCCCAGGTAGGTCCAGACTCACATCCCACATGAGCAGCTTTCCAGTGTTACTCAAGAGTCCTGCTGAACATGAAAATGTAGAAAGGCATTCTTTCAGAATCCTACTATTGTCCATTAAAAACTGTGATCTTACGAGGGAAATGTTTGAAATACCAATCTGTGCTTTTTTTCTGCCCACAGAGATTATGTAAAGTTTCTTAATTACATTCTGTGTGTCTGAAACTAAGCTTTCCAGCAAAACAAAACCTGTGGATAGCTAGTAGTGTTATTACTTAATTAGCAGTAAAAGAGCAGGATCAAAAGATCTTTAAGGAATCAAGCTTCTAAAAAGGCAGTAGGATACATATCTCTAAAGAAACGTTCCAAGTGACTATATTTTTCTTTACTCATGCAGTTTTAACATTTTCCACTTAAACAGCTTACTAGTACTAATGAGAAATGAAGAACTTTTATAAGTACTCAACACATTACTAGAGTAGAACCACTGGAAAAAGATAGGGTTTTTATTTCTCTTTGGAGAAATAGAATTATTGGAAGCTGAAGAAAAAATTATTAGAACCTGGAATGTGTGTCAATGTGGTGTTCATTTCCCTGATGTTAGAAGATTCATAGATGATTAGGTGATAATAAAAGCATGCAGTAAAGAGCCTTACAAGGACTTGTGTAACATTTCAATATGGGAATATGTTTTATAGATCTGGTAAGGAGTACTAAATACTGCTTTTGATTTAGGGGTTGTTAGGAAAATATCAGTGCTTGTTAACAGCATGATCTACGTAAGTCACTCCAAAAGTAATGCCTCCTATTTATTTCCATGGAAACAACAACAGCTGCAAAGAACGCAATAACACTATTTGATAGAGAAAACACACAGCTACAAAACACTGTTTTATAACCTTGTCACCACCACTAATTATGCATTTTCACTAGATCAGCTAGGAGCCTGCATGTTGTACTCGTCAAAATCTGCACCAGCAGAAGTGGCCCACTGTTTCACAGCTGCTCAGGCAGTGTCATTGCTAGGAAAATGTTGCCCACACAGTATGACTTTCACTGCTCTGGCATCTGCTGTTTGGTCTCCATAAACATTCAGCAAGCATCAACAAATGTCATTGGGTGCAATGCACAGAAGAATTCAACAACACATCTTTGCTTCAGACACACTTCCGTGTCAGACACCATTTGGTCAGACTGCCCTCTGCTGCCATCTGTTGTAATGCAAAAACATGTAACAGCATATTGGTGGAAAGTTTCAGCTTCTACTGCCATATCACCAACATTCAGCTCTGATGTTGTGGGCCAACACTGTAAAATAGGAGGCATTACTTTCAGAGTAACCCTCATATTTTAGGGTAGGCGTTGTCTTTTTGTCTTTTTTGCGTGTTAGGCTTTCATCATAGACATAGTAGGAGGCAATCAGTTTAGCTAGGTTACCATAGCTCTTAAGAAATTGCTAGTGCAGTGACTGTTCCTTCCCAAGATTCCATATATTTCCTGGTTTTTTTCTTGTACCATGCAGAAAACATGACATTCTACAGCTTTGTTCCTGATAAAAATGGAGTGCGGAAGGCAATTTGTCAGTGGGAGGGCAGGGTCATCTTTAGAAATGGAAAAACATTACTAGGTGACAGACAATAGAGTGTAGAGGAGAAAAAAAAATGAGGGTGAGGTGGAAAGGAGGTATCACTTTGCTTAAGACTGCAATTCACAAGTGGAGGGAGCACACACTGAGGAGTTAGAAATCTACGTTCAAGATCTCCAGAGCTGGAGAGAAAAAAACTTTCAAGTCAAAACACAGGGCATTATGACTGCAGGAAAGGTAAATGTTCCCCACATCTTAAGGCAAGAAGAACTACAGGCCTCATCTCCCTCCCATGAAATATTATGGAGGAAGTGCTTAGAGAAGCCAATTCCACACTGGTGATGGTCAAGCTGATTGGGAACAACTAGTGTGGATTGAACAAGGGAAGACTGTACCTGATCAGCATAACAGCTTTCTGTGTTGTAATGATTGCTTCTGTCAGCAAGTCAAGAGAAGTGAATGTTATGTACCTTGACTTCAGTGCCTTCACTTGTTCTAATATCTAGATATTCACTATCTACTATCTAATATCTAGATATCTTTTCCCCAGCCTAAAACTATTATGCAACTCTCTGAGGCCTCTGAGTGCAGTACTTTCCATAGCCACAAAAAATGGCTGATTGTTGAGTTTTGTCATGCCCACTTATGTCCATTGCATGTGTTTCTCTGTATTCACCAGGAACACAACATTAGAGGCAGGTAATCACTTGAGCTCTTAAAGTGCATCGTGAACAATTTATCATTATCAGTAGCTGCATCATTAAATATGTAAAAAGCCTTGCTAATCACTGACCATTGTTAAAGATTCAGATAGTCTAAATACTTCTCCAGAATTTTAATAACCTAACCCTTCAATTAAAAAAACAAAAAACAAAAAACAAAAACAAAAAAAAACCAACAACACAAAAAGCACACGTATCACCGTGAAGAATGATCAAGTGTAGAAAAGTACATTTGAAAACAGGCATTTTTTCCTTTTGGAAAAGGCACTTAATCAATAGAATCATTAAAGCGATGCGTAATCAACTACTGGGGAATGATCAACAGCTTCCATGTGCATGGAAATTGTGAATAGAATTTAATTGTTCCTGGACTGGCATCTTGTCCTGAAATCAAGGTTTTTCTGTACTAATTTTCTTTAAACACCTTGACTTGTGTTTGAGCTACAGCATCGTGTGAAACTACAGACCTGGACTCTGAGATATTACCTGCAATCAGTCTATGGAAATGTTTGCTGAAGCCTCTGGAGAAAGTCTTCAAAGATCAAACAAAAGATGTACAATTTATACGTGCCTGTAAAGTTGCTTCTGTTCAGAGCTCAGAAGGATTTCTTAAGAATGAAAAGGTGACTCCTAAAGCCATCAAACCCAGGAATATCATTTGGGGGAGTATATCACATGGATGAGTAATCTTCCTGCTGGGTCACTGAATTATTTAAGAGATTCATAAGGGATTTTAATGGAGAGCATCTTTTGTTGGAACCTGTTAAGCTTTGGTTCAAACTCTTATTAAATGCTGCTATTACTAACCAATGGCTCTGATTGCCTTCTTAGATAATCTTAAGGTAATAGGATATACATGCATGTATGCCACATTGAATCCCACCCTTGGACTAAACTCACAGGAACCAGTTCTTACATTTTGCATGACACTGATAGTGGTTTGCATGGGATTTTTAGATCTATGCTGAATATAGGTTTGGTAACAAAGGGACTTTATTTCTGTAAAGCCCTCTTTTCTCAAACGGGTACAGGAGATAAGAGCCTTTTTATTTATTGTGCCTGGAAACAGTTTTCTGTTTTTGTTGTCATCGTTTCCTTTTATAATGCTCTGTTTTTTCAACACTGACGTTAGTGAAGCTTTTAACAGTGGTTTCAGCATACATTCATTCTATGAAGTCCTATTGGTGCTCTTGCACAAGAATTTTGATAGCTGTGAAATAAATGGGTGCTGAGGAGCTAAGGACTAAGGCATTTGAAACAGACGGGGTTCCAGGGCAAGGAATGTGATTTTTACTGAGAAAAGCATCATGTAATATTGTGTCACAAGCAGGGATTACTGGCAAGAAAAAGATCTGTGCATTCAGCAAGTATGGCTCTGAGAGAAGTCGTTCTTTAACAAGTAATTAGCAAGCTTGTGGCTGTCTGTTTCTTGCAAAGCATCTATCAGAGTTTTTGGAAGAGAGATTTTCAGATCTGGATATTAGTGGACTGTACCACTTGGCATTATGTGATGCCTCAGAAAATCACAGAAAGGTTTTAGCTTTGTCATATCTTGCCTTTGTTATGAATTCATTTAGCAAAGGCCAACACTACTCAGTTTTGTTTAATCAAAATGCTTCTCCTTAGCGTTGGAAGTCTGAGCAGGCACAGATAGGTGCTTCAGTATTCATTTATGGATTGAAAAGTAAACTGCAGCCATCTCAGTCCTCACTGTGAAAGTTCTGATGTGCAGAGAACACTTGCTATATAAAAGAAAATATGTTTTTTGGCTGTCATGATTAGATTGTTACAGAAAGGCACCATAAAATTAGAGCTAGAATTTCACTAAATGCTAAGCAGTTTAAAATTGCCACTGAAAAGTTGTTTGTAGCTTTTCACCAATGAGAAGCTATTACTCTCCATTTTTACCCTGGCTGTGGAATAAATTCCTTAGAAACCTTAATTGTTTGATTCTATAAGATTTATCTAGACTCCTCCATAACAGGGATGGAAGAAGAACCCAAGGGGTCTGGACTTGCTCTTGGCTGCTATTTTTACTCTTTGGAGACTTTGTGTGAGCGAAGTACAGTGTTGTGTACTGAGAATGAAATCTGTCAAACAGTCTGGAAAAACGTGGCTAATTTAGCAATGTTAGATAGAACAACTCCTTTTGCTTTTTCCTCTGAGAGTAATAGCCTGTACTTTCAACACAATTGGCCTTTGGCAATTCATGGTAACTTGGGAGGATATTTCTGGAAAAGGAAGGAAATAAAAAAGGATTAAACCACAGGGAATTGCGTAGGAGATGGAATGCTGAGGTACTTCAGTGCTAAAGAAGAATCATCTTTACATCAGCTTCCATGGCTATAGACTTTTATTGGCCACATCCCACTATGTAGGACCAAAACAGGTCTGTCAGGCACAGAACACAAGCATGTCACAAAAATGCATGCTTGGTCTTACATACACACAGATAATATAGATAGTAAAAGGTATGTGTCTATGCACAAGCTCTTAAAGAATACACTCCAGCCTCCAAATGAACTGGCTATGAAGATGTTCTGCATCCCATTTCTGTCTTCATACTTGCCTTTTAAAATTTGTTCAGACAGCAGTTTTTTATTAATCTTTGTCCTTCTTTATGTAGGAAGTGGATGTACATTTGTTCACTCAGGGAAGCTTTCAACTGAATGCCTTCTCTCAAGAAGTAAATGCATGTAGATTTCTGTTTGCAGTCCAGTCATGGATTTGTTTTTTGTTTTTTGTTTTTTTTTGCTTGCCACAGATATATAATGCTTTGAATAATGAATACACTTGGAAAAATAGCCAAGTTGGAGAAGACTTATATTATTAATTTGTCCAATTAATTATTTATTGTGAAATCTTTTCTCAACTTACCATTTAAACGGTAATAAAAAATGACTGTGACATCACTTATTAGTAGACGCAACTGTAAATACTAGGAATTTCATACAGTACATTGTCCATTGTAAGAAAAGGGTTGGAGGCAAATTGTAAAACTAACTCTAGAAAGCCAGTTTGACAGACATTAATCTCTTCTTTGCCACCAACTTCTACAATGAAAAGAAACAACTAAACTTACACATCTGTAGCCATGTTTAAATCCTGTTTTGAGGTTTTCCAAAACACACCTTAGAAATTCCTGCTACTCTTGCACATTAAGCAACAAACCTGCTGTCACGACTGTCTTCTATCTTGGTGGTCAGGACCGTCATGACTTAAACAAGACTGCTCTGTTTAGTGAGCAGAAGCAGAATTACTGACTTTGTTAAGAAATAATGATTTTAAGTATCAATACTGCAGAGCTGGATTTCAGTAAGAAATCCTAGTGAGGTGAGGGGACGTGCATGTATGACCTTCAAAATCTGCTGACAGTCACCTACTACTGCTAGCTATAACATAGATTCAAAATAACAGTAAATACAAATTATAACTTTTTTGTGTGTTCTGGATATTTTTCCTAATTATCTGTTGGACAGAAATGCACTGGACCTGTCTGGACTCTATGCTGCTACTTGAGCATTATTTTAAAACTGCATGACAGCTTAGCAAACTTTCTCTTGATTAGCAAAAGTAAGTTACCTCCCCAAAATAGCCATTAAACTGTTGTTTTTTTTTTTTTTTTTGCCACTTACTAGAGACTGTCCCAGTAGTTAACTTCCCAGGGCTTTGCCTGAGGCTGAAGTAGTTTCTAACAATCCATCATTAACTTCTATGACAACATGGGTAGGCTGTGATTGTCAGAATTAGCCATGACATACTGTAGGCCACCTACTGCCATCTTAAAAAATGCAGTTAAACCAGATTTTGTACCATTGCTAAGTGACTGGGTAGGACAGTGAACAAGGAATGAGTTTATTTTATGCAGTCTTGAAGGCAACTTTTTGCCCATCCTTAGTATCTTAAATGTCTACTAGTGGGATCATCCTTTCTTCAGTATCAGTGTCACACTGTCTTGCACACATCACAAGTGTTCTCATTTCTGCCTGGAGCCATGTGCAAATCACTGGAGGGGAATCAGAATCTGCAAGCCAACCTGATGAACTGGAAACAGTCATAAGGTACAGGGTGAATTGTTGATCTCCTGCTATGAAGAAAATATAGATATGCAGCCCTAGTGCCTCAAATTCCAAATTTATGAACATGCTTCTAGTAACACGAGTCACGTAATTGCTCCAGGTTCTTGTAACTTATGTATTGATTGTGTCTATTGTGACTGTGTTGTGTGTTGTACCATCTCATACCTGAGAACTTCTGTTCTTTGGAATGAGTCTGCAAGACAACTCCAGTTCCCACCTTACAACCTCTCCCTCCAGGTCCCAGACAACACATCTGGTAATTTACATGTTGATGTTGCCAATATATAACCATGTTTCCAATGAAGTAAGTCATACTATGTTGTATAAAAGAAGGTAAATCTGTTCTCTGTCATTTGAATGGGAATCTTGCCTGAGAAAACGTCTTCAAAGCTGTATTAAAACGTGAATGTACAGGAAAAAAACCTATACTTTTCCTAGACTGATTTCATTATGGAGTAAGCAAAATGTTCATGAACAGCAGAAGAATTATTTTTTTTCTTCTGTGAATAAATATTGATATTTCAACATTTTATTTCATGTTGAGAATTTCCTATGGACAGAATGCTTACTACATCTGTTTCTATATTTAATCATGATTGATAGAAAGATGGTACCTTTTTACTTTTCTAGGTTGAAAAACTTGTAGTTATTGTTTGGGCCAGTCATGTACACTGAAATAGAAAATAGCTGAATCAGAAGCTCTTGTGTGATAAACTGTAGGATTTGCCACAAGTACTCTAGTTTACAGATCTTCAGCTAACTGGCTTTTTCTCAGCAGCACAACAGTCTTGCCTTATGTTGTAAATCTGTAATCACTGACATCCATCCCTCCATCCCTTCTTCAAAACCAACTTGGCCACTTTTCCTGTCTTATATATGCACAATTTGATTTCTTTTTACAAACAGTTGTCTGTATTGATTAGTATCTTGCATTTTTAAGTAACTTCTCCAGCTTGTTGATATTTTTGAGCTGTAGCCATGTTTCAAATGCTCAAATCTCTACAATACTGTCATTTACATATTGAATAAGCATCCTTCCTGCATCATAGAAGGCATAAATAGCAGTCTTCAGTGGCACTGGATCAAGACTAGTCTTTTATACAGCTCAGCTTTTAATACTTGCTAGTTCAATGGTGAGACACCAATAAGTATTCAAAGTGTGGTTTTCTGACAAGTACATCCATTTATAACAGGTTCATTTAACCGATTTTTTAGAAACATAATATGGAAATATAATGTGAGATAGTGTCAAAAATCCTACTAATGGCAATTGATGTTTGCTTTTCTCCCTATTTGCCCAGTATTCAGACTTGTATTTCTATCTATGTGTCTACAGACAGAATAAGATGGCATTACAGATTTATACAGAAACAGCATAAAACAGAGAAGGTAGTGTTCCAAGCAGAGCCGCCTGCTCCAAGGGGAATTTTGGAATTGCTTCGTCGATGGGAAAGTGGTTCTGATAGCCTATTAGAAAATCTGTTGTATTTTCTCGAGCTTTAAGGAGAGGTGGCTGAAGCTCATGTCCTACGCATGAAGGGGAGCAGCAGTATGATAAATAATAGCAGTGCTACTTCCATGAAAGAGATCTTTCTGTGTAGTTTTCTTTCTGTGTGTATCAAACAGAAGCTTGCTTATTGCCCTTTTGATAGGTTATGGTTTAGATCTAAAAACAATATCTTTCCAATAAGTGCAGCTGAAGATAGTCTACATGGAAAATTTCGAAAACTCTGCTTTTTAAGCTTGGAACAGTTTTAAGAAAATAGGAGCTAAAGTAACTGGTTTTGTGGAAAGTGAGAGAGATGCATTATGATGAATGAGAGATTTTTCACCTTTGTACTTTTAGAATTAGTACTACTTGCACTCTGCATGTGTTGACCATGTGGTGTCATGGACTTCAAACCAGGCTGGACAGACATTGTCCCCTATGTGCAGCTGCTCAGAATTGGTCCCAGGGAGGGGACATCTAGCCATGCTTGCTGTCTGCTGTGGCTACTTGGCTCCTCTGGGAGTACTCTCACTCAAATGTTTGTAAACTTGCTAGAAGTGCAATTATTTGCTATTTGCCTTGATCTCAAAGTCTAATTTTGCTCTAGATTGCCTCTGCTAATCCAAACTGTATTTGCGATAATACATCACTGTAGAAGAGTTTTTCTGAGTCCCTTTGCAAGGACAAATGGGGCTTGTAAATTTGTGCACCAAAGACAACATGAGCACCAAGCCCCTGCTTCAAGGGATATCTAGGTAAATGTTGGAAAAATGGAGATGTAACCAGAGAAATGTGCCTTCTCCAGGCGCCCTCATAGGAATCTAGCTGAAGATACCATTTACACAGAGATCCATCCCTTGCTTGAATTAGTTCTAGATGTGCTAAAACTTTCTGTACAGCCTTCTGTTGAACACAGTGCAGAAGAGAATGCATAAAAAAAGAAAGAAAAGGGAAAATGTTGTGAAATCTCCATGGCATTTTCATGAAATATACAATGACATTATTTGCAATAGATAGTGATAGTTATGAAATCCATTATCATTAGCTGCTTTCATTCAAGAAATACTTAACCAGGTCCCAAAAATTTGTTGTTTTTTTTTTCCCAAATCTAGTACTACATACTTCTGGAAGCATCAATACTACTGCGCCCTTTCAAATTGAATGTCATAGCAGGGAATCTGTTCAATGGAAAATGGGAAAAATCATTCCAAAAGTACAAAATGACTTTTATAACAACTGTGATCAAGATAAGAGTACTCTTGCTTATGTGGTGCTATCCAGTTTTAAAAATTAAATACAAGAATTATAAAACCTAAGCCTTTATAGATGCAGAATGGCATTTTGCTACTGTTCTGAAGTGCTCTGATAAAGATGACAGTGTGATCTGAGTTCCCTGCTACGTGGCTACTGAATAGGTAATATAAATACTGCTCCATTATCTTGCTTCATGCAATGTGCAGCTGGGCTGTCAGGTTGTTTGCAAGGTACTTCTTGCACAAATTCTTCTCTTTGCCATGGATGAGCTCTTAGTGTGGTAGAAGTTGTTTACCATGTTATAGGTAAAGTTGTGGCAGGGGTGGGGGAGGAGAGGTTTTCCCTTTGTCTTTTGAGAAGACAAAGAATGGATCTGCTGCTGTTTCTTTCCATGTACTCCCATTCTGAAGAGGACAGTGGGTCATCTCTGGTGGTGCAGATTTTTACGAGAACAACATGCAGGCTCTTGTTCATCACTGGTGAAAATGCATAGCGAATGGTGGTTCGTTCGACTACGTTGAAAATTAGTGATTTGTAGCTGGAAATCTTTTCTACTAAACAGCGTTATTTTGCTTGTTGTACCAATTGTTGTTTTCATGGAAATAAATAAGAGGCATTACTTTTGGAGCAACCTATATGTTTAGTAGCAACTTATGAGATGTTTAAAAGAAAGGGTTTATTTTTGCCTTTGAAGCATGTCTGTATTCCCCAGACTCATCCACAAGGGGGATGTAGTTCTAAACAAATATACAGCTCATGGTTGTTTTTAAATATGCACATTTCTAACCCTTCTTAATTTAAGCGACTCTCTTGGAATGCCTTGGGACAACCTAAAAACTGTTCAGGCTGTCACTGAGGAAAATCTAAGAAAGAGATGGAAAAATGCACTGTCTTCGTGTTTTTTTGTCTTTTGTTTTTTTTTCCTTTTCTTTCTAGGGACCTTTCTTTTTTGTTTACAGGTGAACATGCAAGTCCTGGGGGGAAATACTGTTTTCACCTGAGTGTCATCCCTGACTTGAGATGACTCATATATAGATGTGTGCCAAAGAAAGCATTGATTTATTATTTTTTTAAAGAACATTCCTTCAGCCTGGAGAATGGCTTGACATTTCTCCACTTGCTTCTGGCATAGCTGAAGCTATCTGATAATTAATCTAGAGGTAGTGGTAATGAGCATTCCCTCCTCTCTATGCCCATCTTTTTTCATAACAATTAGTATGGTGTGAAACAGTGATTTGAATAATAACAAAACAGTGTATGAGTTTATTTAACAACTTGACTTCAGTACTCCAGAAATAGTGCCATGGTTTTACAATTTTCACTTTGTACTACAGCGATGGTAAAGGGCTCCTAGAAAAATCAGACTTGTTACTTCTAATATCCTGTGCCCAAATCCTCTGTGGATTCCATGATTTCTTCTAACATTTTGGTATTGAAAGTCAACCCTATGTGCAAAGAGACCCTCCTGAAAGAGAAGGGAAGGCAAGCTGAGAATGATGTCCCACTTCATGACTAATTTTCAGTGAGACTCTTCACTTCCCATTGCCTGTCTGAGCTTGAATCTTGGAGGGCAATTTTGATACTTGGATGGGCAGACTTACCTTGAGTACTGACTAAAGAAAGGAACCTCCAACAGGAACCTATTCTTACAGCCACCAGCATGCTTTGACTCTTCTTGTATGCTGCTAATGACACATAGCTCTGTATGCTTGGTCTTTTAAATGCAATCTTCCCTATCCAATATCAGAAATCAAAGAGCGAGATTTTGACTCTCTTTTCACCTGAGTGTAGATAGTATATTGATGAACGTTGCTTTCCAGAATAAACTGATCTGAGCTTACTTAAAATACTCATGAAACCCACTCAGATGACTCATATTATCCACTGGAGACCAAATTAGATTTTTGTAAATAACATGCTTCATTTATGTTTATTTCTCAGCATCCTATTTGAAATTGTTCTTGAGTGACATTTTTTTTATTCTAGATATTTTAAGCTTGCTTTTTCCTTATTAGCTTATTTTCTACTTGAAAGTCCCAAATGTTGAAATAGAGACTGTTCCATTATCCTCTGCATAGAAATGATGCTATTTGGAGATTTATAGCAATGTGAGATTTCATGAGATTACGCAGCCCAACATTTAAGTTTTGGGAGCACCAAATGTGTTTAGAATTGACACCACCTTGGCAAAGGTTTGTTAAACCTATTCCCCAAATCCCTATGGTTAAAAATCCAGAGTGTCCTTTTAATCCTTTGTAATCCTTGCAGTTAAAAAGCTTTTCCCAGTAGCTAATCTAAACCTTATCTTCTCGAAATTTAACTAATCTTTTCTTGTCCCGTCTCCCCGCTAGACATGAGAATGACTGGTTACCTTCCTCTTCAAAGACACCTTTTTAGTTCTGTCATTGTTTCTTTTCTGCTCTCATCCTGTTTAGTTTCCTTTTCTTTCTTCAGGTGTTATATTTCATGTACCTCCCCTCTGCTCTCTCATTTGGCTTCGTCCTTCTGAAAGCTGCACAGTGTTGCCACTGAAGTCTCAACAGCACTGAACAGAATAAATAATTACCATCCTTATCCTGCATATGGTATTTCTGTTAATACATCTCAAAGTGGTATCTGTCTATTTATCCTGGAAATGGGTCAATGATCTGTGTTCCTCTAATACTTCAAATCCTTTTCTTCAGAACAGTTGCCTATACTGGTTTCTCAGTTTTGCTCTTGATTTAGCCTTAGTAAATACAACACTTTGCATTTTCTACACTGATGTTTTTTTGTTTGTTTGTTATTGCTGACATTGGATTACTTTTTATTTCTTTCAAAATAATAGAAGAACATTCCAGCTTGATTTTATCTGTATGTTTTGAGTGTATCTGTACTCCATGACCTATGATGATGAAAATAGTTGATAGAACTGGATTTCTTCAGGGTCCAGTCTGAAATCGGAGTATGGTTTGAGTTTGAAGGGACCTTAAAGACGACCTAGTTCCAACCCCACTGCCGTGGGCAGGGAAATCTCCCACTGGATGAGGTTGCCCAGAGTCCCATCCAGCCTGGCCTTGAACACTTCCAGAGATGGGGCATCCACAGCTTCTCCAGGAAACTGGTCCACTGCCTCACCGCTCTCACAGTGTAGAATTTAGTCTCCCTTACATCTGATTTGAACTGCCTTTTTCTCTTCTCCAGGCTGAACGACCCCAATTCTCTCAGCCTGTCTCCACAGCAGAGGCACTCCAGCCCTCATGGTCTTCTCTGTGCCCGCTGCAACAGCTCCATGTCCTTCTAGTGCTGGGGCCCAGAGCTGAATGCAGTGCTGCAGGTTGGGTCTCATAAGAACGAAACAGAAGGGGAAGAATCACCTCCCTCACCCTGATGGTCATATTGCTTTAGATGCAGCCCGGGATATGGCTGGATTTCCAGACTCAAATGCACATTGATGACTCTTGTTGAAATTCTCATCAACCAGAACGCCCAAGTCCTCCTTCAGGGCTCCTCTCAAGCCACTCACTGCCCTGCCTGTATTTGTGCTTGGGATTGTCTGGAACCCAGGTGCGAGGCCTTCTGCTTGGCCTTGTTAAACTTTATAAAGTTTGCATGGGGCCATCTCTCAAGCCCTTCCCTCCAGAGTGTCAACTGCATGACTCAGCTTCCTCAGCTTGACACAGAACTACTGACAAATTTGTTTTGATTTTGGCCTTTTGTTATCAACAGTAAGTGCTCTGCAGCATAAACCATTTTAAGCTGGCAGTGTCAAATCTTCACTTTGTCATCGATGACACCTGGTGCAGTCTTTCAAGACTGTATTCTCTATGAAGGTATCTTTTATAGCCAAACAGAATGACTCAATCAAAATTCTCATCATCAATTGGCTTGTGTTATTGCCAGGCATCACTGGCAATCTGAAGGCAATGAACCAGCCTAGATTTTCCACAAGGGACTATGTATTTGCCACATGTCTGTGTAAAGTGGAGATTTAGCCTATCCAAATGCTTCTCATTTTCCAATGTTCTAAGGAGACGTCTAGCACTTCTGTCTTTCTGACTTGATGCATAGAGGTAGCTATGACACAAAGAGCAAAAGGTGCCAGTTCAGGCTATATGCCCCTCTGGCACTCATTTCAGGAGTGTTTGAAGAGCAGTCAGTGGCAGCTGCCTCTGGAAAAGTGTACAAACAAAGCAACAACCATTAAGGACTTAAGGATTTAAGAATTTCTTTATGGTGAGGGTGACGGAGCACTGGAACAGGCTGCCCAGGGAGGTTGTGGAGTCTCCTTCTCTGGAGATATTCAAGACCCGCCTGGACACCTACTTGTGTGATCTGGTGTAGGGAACCTGCTTTGGCAGGGGGGTTGGACTCGATGATCTCTGGATGTCCCTTCCAACCCCTATGGTTATGTGAAGGGTTATTCCTTCTCACCTCTCTTCTTCGGATATTCTCCCACTGTCCTGGTTCAGCTGAGACAGAGTTGATTTTTCCTTCCTAGTGTCTGGTATGATGCCAAGTTTTGGTTTTAGGAGAAAACAACACTGATAACACGTTGATGTTTCTTCTCATTGCTGAGCAGTGCTGCACAGAGCCAAGGACATTGCAATTTCTCAGCTTTTTGTATTGCTCTGCCACCGAGAGGCACATGGAGCTGGGAGGGGACAAAATGAGGATCTAAGCTGAAAGGGACATCCAGACCATATGACATCATGCAGAAAAAAAAAAAAAAAAAAAAAGAAAGAAAGAAAAACAGTGGGGAGTTGGCTGGAGGAACAGCTGCTGCTTGGGGACTGGCTGGGCATCAGTCTGCAGGTGGTGAGCAATTGCTTTGTGCATCACTTGTTTGGTACATATATACATATTACTGTCATTAATATTATCCTTTTTTTCCTCTTCTGTCTCAGCAAATGGCTTTTATCTCAACTCATGAGTTCTACTTTTTTTTATTTTATTATTATTTTCTTCTTCTGATTCTCTTCCCCATCCCACTGTGGGGGAGTGTGAGTGAAGGACTGCGTGGTGCTGAGCTGCCTGCCTGGTTAAACCACAACAGCCACCTTCCTGCAATTTATAGGCTCTAAGGGCTTTCTTAAGCATTTTTTTTTAATAGAAAATGACTCCTCCTTTTGTGCAGTTGATTTTCTTGCTTTGAATAACACAGTTCCCCATTTACCTGGATTAATCCTTGTTCATTTTGCTTCAGTCTTTGCTGAACTGATCAGAACAAAAGGCAGCATGCAGAAGCCCAGTGTTTCCAAACTAGGCAGCGTCTAAAATCTTCCATCCCTCTGAATCTTTGTTCTATTTTTGCAGTCTCAAACTTTGTCTATTGATCTGGCCTTGTTTGCTTAACCTGAGCCCGGGGACAGCAATGTTGATGAGGAAAACATGAAATCTTTCCCATATATATGGCAGCTGCACCAGTAATTACACTCCCATTCATCAGAATGTATCTGAACACTGTCACTGTAAATCCAGATTCATTGTCAAATGATTTCCTTGTTATCTGTTGCTGCTTTCCTGCTACCTTCTAGCGACATCTGTAAAGGGACTGTTTTTTTATTGGATTAATTTTAGACACCCCTTTAAACTTTTTTCCTCAGTTCTAGACCGTTTTTTAATAGAATGTGTTATGTACTTAATGCTGAAGTCAGAGCATGTGAGCTCAGACTGTGTATGAAGAACTTTTTTCCTGGGAAATCAGCAGCAAGGCAGGGAGGCAAAGAGAGCAGACTGTCTTTTAGCACAGTTATATGCTGTCTCTGACTATCGTAGCTTAAACTAAATCCCAGCATTTTGCAAGTATCCCTTTGGTTGAGATGGGCATTTGTTTGTTTGTTTGTTTTTTCCCCTGTAGGCATGCAGCTCATAAACCTATCCTAGCAAAAGTTTACGAGGACCTGGTAGAAAGCTCCCCACGTTCACTTCAAAATTACTTTCAGGTTATTGCATCTAATCACATTTTTTGCTTGTTAGTTTTCTGCTGGACTAGCTAATTGAGCAAGCCCTCGGAGAGGGCAGGGGTGGTGCAGCCAGAGCAGAAGGGAAGTAAAGCAGAGTGAGATGGAGAGAAAGGGAGGGAGCTGCTGCTCCCCGATCTAGCTGTGGTTGCCATAAAACTAAAGTGGCTTTGTAGTCTTGTCAAACCGTGCCCTAAAATATGCTGATTTACATGTTGGCTTTCACAGTCAGTGGAAATCATGATCTTCCAGGGAGCATTAAGCCACAGTGAACTTTAAGCCAATTTACTTCTGAATGAGAGTGTTCCCATAGGTACCTAACGTGCTTTCACTTTGGCACGCTAATTTCATGCCTTTAAACTCATAACTGCTCAGCACTCCCCATGTAGATCTCTCCCAGTGATGCTATTGTTTTCATTATTTCAAATTAAAAAAATAAGGGAATCTGCAAAACCTGAATGCAGCCAGCAAGTGTTTTACAAGTCTGCAGTACTTACCCAATCTCCACCTGTGTCCAGGCATGGGGAAGGTAAGCAACAGCAGACCACAGCAATCATGGTTTTTCCCAACAAACGTGTGTCTCTGCTCAGCACAGGCATGCATTACAAGTCTTACATGGTTATTTTGACATGATGCCACACACCCTTCTCTAACGAGAGCATTGCAAAGCAAGCTAATCCCTGGATAACATGCTAGAAGCATCACAAGGCAGCGCTCACCAAAGGTGTGTGCAGGTTATGTAGTGTGCCTGGGTGGTGGCAGTGGGTATTGAGCTGCAGGGGCAGATGTGACAGGTGCAGAAGCAGGAAGCTCAGGCTGAGAGATGGAGCTCTGCATCCCTGCCATCTGGGAGCAGCCCCTGTCCTTGGCTTTGAGGCGGGTGCTGCTGCTCCTGCTGCTGGGGCACGTGCTGCTGGCCAGCAGCCTGCATGGACTCCTCAGTTGCCATGGGGCTGCGAGTGGCTGCTTGCTACCATATGGCTGCATGAAAAAGAGACAGAGGAGAATAAGCTGTAAAGCAACTGTAAAAATTCAATGCTGTTCTGTGGTGAGAACGCTGCTGGCTCACCCTCCTCTTCCCTCAAGTCATTACCGTTACGGGTTTAAATAGGTACACCTGCATTCATTCAGCCCCTATCACATCCCCACTGAGTTGTTTGAAGCAGAGACACTTCTCTGCATAACGCTCTGAAATTCTGTTTAATTTGGGAGTAGTGTGATAAATGCTCAGTTGTATTTTTTTCCACCCACTCTGCTATTTGGCTATGGGTGGAACTGAGTGAGATAGGATTTGCTTTGATGGAGATGTTTTGGGAAAAGTTGCCAAGCTTGCTGGATTGGTCTGGTGAGGAAGTGGGAGCTCTTCTGTCCTCTAAAAGTGCCTAATTCCATCGTACTGCAACAGGAAGGAATCACATAGCAGCAGAAACAACAACAGGAAGAAGGTATTTCGGAATATAATAATTGTCTATATGGCTGAAGAAGAACAAATGCTTTCCTGGCTCCCCATGGAACTAATAAAGAAAGGCAGGTTGAGGAGCCTGGGATAATTATTTAGTCATCTTAAATATTCATGAGCTGCAGTATGTGCTACATGCAATTTAAGAGGGACTTGACAATTGCAGCATACATCATCTTGTTTCACATGAGCTAAAAATACTTAATCTTCCTGCTTTAAAATAAAAGCATTAATCCTAAGTATGTCTTCAGCTATGAGAAAAGCTGCGAACTGCAGGAGGAAGGAAAAGGAGCATTTTCCTGCTCCAAAGGTGCAGGCTGGGAAAACAATGCAGAACAAAAGGATTGTTGAGAGGGTTTTAGCCAGGCTGAGAGCAGTGATGGTGGTAGGGAGTGTTAAATGTTAAACACTTTGCCACTGGCTTCATGAAGATTGGGGAATGTGGCTCTGTTTAGTAGACTGGAAAGGAGATACTTCTCAACTTTAGTGATAATAAAATCACTGCTGGAAAGTCAAAGAGCTGGTTAGGACGGGCTAAACCCTCCCCATGACACCTTGTTACTGTACACTGGGGCCACACATCCAGAAAGCAAAGTCTTCCCTCGCGTTCTCATGTGGGATTCCCACTTCCACACGTGGCTCACAGTGGATATTTCTGGAAAGTTTAAAGAGAATTCCATGTGGAGGGATTGATTCTCTTGGCTGCTAAATGCAGGGAAAGTGAAACCAGAGATTTCTAGAATATACTGGTGTATTTTGAGCAGCAAATTGAGGTGAGTACTTGAACAGACTTTCTGAATTTGGGATGCTGTCATTTTTGTCTGCATCTTCAGCTCGAAATTGTCAGTAGCAGTTGTAATAAAACCTTAGTTACTCGGTTCTGTGCAGGTAGACACACGCTTATTTCATGTGCTCAGTTCATTGTGGTGGGAGCAGCTCTGCTGCAGAAGAGAGCTATAACATGTTCACTTTTGGTTTCCTCACAAGTTGCATGGTAGAAAAGTTAGCAAGTGTGAATGGATTTGGGTCTATGTACTTTTCCCTGTTAGCGACTCTTTGTGCATTTGGTGTGTTAGAAAACGTTTCAGTAATGCTTTTGGCAGCCTTTGATAGCAAATTGAGATAGCTCAGGAGCAGCCAGGCTTAGTGCTACCAGGCAGTTGGGTCTATTTGGATCTATCTTGCTTTTCTGCCAGAAAATTCTGTCAAGGAGGAGTTTGAATATGTTGGCCATTAGGATAGGATGTATCTCTGTGCATGCCCAAAGTAAATCCACTGGATTTACAAAGTATGTCATTGTGCAGAGGCATGCCCAGGAAGCCAAGCACTGTCCAACCATCTTTTCCAAACAGATGTGCATTTGCTGCTCAGCGTCACAGGACATGTGCAAACACTGAGGAGCTGTCTGGTACCAGAGTGCCTTGACTCACTGCTCACTGTGAGTCAGCACGTGCAGTTATTTATGCCCTGACACCCACAGTCACATTCCAAAGACTCTGTATTACATCATCTGTGGTATACATATTGAACAGTCTGCACTGTAGGCAATAAAGGAAAACAGTGCTTTCCTCCCTAGTACCTAAAATACTTGATATTCCTCGTGAATAATGTAAAGTTTCGTGTGGAATGGCAGAAGTGTAAGGGTTTAATTTATTGGAGTGAAAATATAGACAGCAAACTGTAAAGGGAAAGACACTGATTATGATCCAGGGTAAATTGCATAGGTGGACTGAATATACTGTACATTGAACATCTGCAAGAAGAGAGCCCAGAGGTTGCTCGTGCTGTGGCTCACCTTTCATTGGGAACTTGCTTGGGCTCAGGCTGGCTGTGTGCCCATAAATAAGCCCAGGGGGGCCTCCTGTGACCTTTCTGCTCCGTAGCAGCAGCGGAATCTGGAGCTTGCTGAGAATGAGAGGAAAAATACGAGTGAAAGGAAAACATGCTTTCCAATTAGATAATGGCAAATATCATACTTGTACTTGTGGAAGGTCAGAAAGGCAACATCTGAAGGAGTCAAATAATAGACAAATTGATGACGGTAAGTAAGAAAGTATAAAGGTGACCCAATCTCTCTTGCACTGATAAAGCTGTCTGAGGTGCAGTAGATCAATTTAGCCGTGGCTGTTGTTAGGAAATTACTCTTGTTTGATGTTCCACAAGCAGATCATGCAGTTTCCTAGGAAACAGCTTTTTCCACTTAAAATCTAATTTTCTTACATAGCTAGAACTGATGAGTCACCCTGCCTGACTTTTCCTTACTTCCTCTTACCTATTAAAATATACTCACCAGGTGGAAATCCAAGGATCCATTAGCATTAATCACCTGGCTGTTCGATTAACTCTTGTGCCTCCCTGTTAGCAGCGCTTGATTTGACAAGCCAGGATTAATAGGATAAAGGACGATCAAAATTGGAAAGGAATCATGTGTGCATTAATGGGATGTGTCTCCTATAGACTGAAGTATTCCCTTACATTTTCTTCCCTTATGCCCCTCTACTGAAAGCTGTCTCTCTTTCAGTGCCAGTGACATCCCATCGTTATTATTATGTTAATTATCACATTCAGTTGATTCGCAGATGACATTAAAGTTATCAATTACAGTTACACTCAGCTACTGTGGGAAAACAAATGAATGTTGTTGCGTATTGAAAACCACAATCAAAATGTAAAAGCCTCAGTCTGCAGCTGTGATGTTGAGCTTCTAGGGTCATGTAATGAGGAGCGCTTAAGCTGAGCAGAAGGTTGGTGGAGCAGAGGTCAGGGAACGGTTTGCTGGCTGGAGTTTCCAATGACCAATGAAGTCAATGAGCCTCCTGACAAAAAGGAAAGTGCTATAATTTACAGTTACCTGTTGTTTGTGCTTTATGTAAAATCCTAGTAGTCTGCAGATGCTTAATGAGCCCCTGTGGCTGCATCATTAATAAAAGGTTGGTCCGGCAGAATACAGCTTCCATGACAGTTCTCTATGGGCTGCATTTCTTATTCCCTTTCCATATGCAGTTGTGCTGGAATCAGTATTCCTGCCACTTCCCAGTGCCTCTGATGCCTCAGCTGTCAGCACACCACTGATGTGCCAAACTCTAGTGACTAACACTTCAAAGTTTCAGCTGCTGACAAACAGCTTTCTGCTTAAAGGGGCAATCTCTCTGCACGGCAAGAGCACAGCTCCCTGTGACTGCACCATCCCCAGAAGAGGATGGGCAAAATAATTCCCTGTCCTGACTGTAAAACAGTAAGGCTTTTTAAAATAAAGATTTAGGTCTATTTACTTATGATTTGGTTTTGTTCTTGCATCTTGCTCTGTATCTGTTCGCTCGTTCGGCTGCAGCTGGTGAGTGGGAGGCCTTACCATATACAACAGCGTGTAATGCCTCAAGAGCTTGGTGGGCTCATCATTTGCATTGCCTTGTGCTGCTTCTGGTGTGGACTTTTAAATGCTAAAAGTCAGAAGGAATGACTGTCGATTTTGAACAGAAAAGTTTCAAACTAAGGTTTGAAAGCAGCTTCTCTCGTATCGTTGGACTGTGAAGTCTGTAGGAATGGCACTTAGCTGTGATCTGTAGACCCTTTAGAGCTGTTTGCAAATAACGAGCCTTTTTCGTAATGAAGAGCTTTGCAGCTTCATTTCAGATGATTAATTCAATTAAAATAGGCCTTCTGAGCTGAATTTCAAGCTTTTTATGATAGCTTTGAGAATCAAAGGCGGTATAAGGCTGAACTGAACTGAGCAAGACAGGATCCAGAACTTCACCCAGCAGAAGCAGCAGCAGGGTTCAAGCAATCAACTTCTGTTTGTTCTTAAAAGCCACATGCAGTATAGACGGACAGGTGGTGAGTGACCCAGGCTTTCACTGTGTGTACGTTGTTCTGGTATAACAGGACTGAGATAGAAGTGAGAATCCCTCTTTTTTTTCGTTCCTGTCTCTCACTACTCCTCTGTCACTCCTCTATAATTGTGCTGTACCACTGGGCTGCCCCATGGCTTCTGGTTGGAGTGTATGTTGCAGCAGGGCCCATGGCTCTCCGTTACAGGATTTATTTATTTATTGCTAGAAATGTGTTGAATGGCACAGTAGAACTTTCCTAAACAGAGAACGTGGGCTTTTTACTGATCTGTGGTCCACCTGAGTAATTCACAGTTCAAACCACTGATTGATCCACTGCAGAATCTGACTCCTCAGATCACCATTCACTGTCAGTACAGAAAGCAGGATAATTCAGCATCTCTTGGTTCTCCAGTTCATGCAAACCTTCTCCTTGTTTCCATTCATCCATGTGTGTTAACCAAAAGGTGAAATGATCAGTTGGTTTTCTCCTGCTTCAGAGAAGAATCGCTCTTATTTTGATAACGTGTGAAGCAAGAGGTTTTAAGAGTTTGAGATTTGTTGTTGCAAGATGTGCAGAAGCCTCTAGTTTCTGTAAATTTGGAGATTTTCATGCGACTGTTGACTGATAACATGCACAGTGAATATGTGAGTGTAATCTACGTATATGTAAAGGACATCTAAATCTCTTTAAGCCAATGCAGTCTATTGATGAAAATCCTCAGCTGCTCAGTCCTGTCTTTTTGTATACTCTGTTGTCAGGAAATCATTTATCCTACTACTAATGTAGCTCATGCCATCTGTGAGTAATCTTTACCTCTCTCACATCAGTATAGTGAGAAGTAATCTGCGTCCAGAGACACTCTGAGATCCTCAAAGTAAATCCAGACTGCTCATAATGTAGGCGGTATTGCTCTTGGAGAGAAATGGAGCTATGCTCAGTGTGCTAATGATATAATTATAGGTCTCTCTTCCAGGAGTATAAGGGAGATATTAGTTATCATAATGTGCATGAACTTGGACTTCAATACAATATTTATAAAGAAGATACAAATGGATCATTTCTACTAAATAGAGCAGGTCTTGGTGAATAATAGCATGGAAAAATACACTCGACAAATGTGACCTTTACACTTAGGAAAGTGCTCTTCTTTTTTTTTATTTTGGAGAAAAGATTGTGTTGGGGTTCTGTTTTGTTTTGTTTTGTTTTTCTTTTCTGCAAGGTCTCTTGCTGTGTGGCATTTTAAATATTAAACAGGTGGTTACTGAAATGTGGTCTCTAGCTGGTTAGGGGTAGCCGCAAATCACAGGCTGTTGTTTCTGCTTCCTGGTTGTATCAGCAGAATCCTTGCAATCAGCCAGACACCTCAGGAATGCCATGGAGAATTTTAATCTATCACCCTGGATAGCAAAAAGAATAGAGGATCTGAAAAACACTGTCAACCCATTTGTCTTGTGTGGCCACACCTTTCCTGCAGCGTTGCACCCAGACCACCTTACCTACTTACTGTTACATTGCTTGCAAGCACTTTAAACTTTCCCTTGTCATCATATTTGCCCAAAAATATTATATAAGCAAGTATGTTCCTAGATGAGATGGATCTTTTTAATTAGCTCTCTAAAGGTTGTTAAAAGGGTTTACAAACTTTGGTTATGCAGTGTCCCAGTTGCATAAAGTCCATTGCTTGCCTTTTATTTGTATGCATTCTTAAGGTTACTTTCCTTTGTGTGCATATGAGGATAGGTATTGATTTCTCAGCATCCCATGTTAAGCAAACAAAAACCCAAAGGAAATAAGTTTTCAAGCCTTTGTGATGGGTTTTGTTCAGTTCGTGGTGTATGGAAATGAATGAGTGAGATGAAATGGAGAAACCTTAATGAATCAGTGAGACATCATCAGTTTGCACCAAGGTGAAAAAGTTCAGGTGTCTTTCTAGTTTTGTTCTGGAAGAAAATATTCTGAATCTGAATGACTGACAGAGAAATTTCCCAATTTAAAATGAGTGTGTGTAAAACCTCCTGCCCTTCAGATAACGTAGCAATATACATAGGTATTACTTTTCAAAATATTGCTCCTGGCTTTTTCCATATTTCTACCAACCCTAGCAGGTACAAGGTAGCATCGGTTATGATTTCACAGGGCCAACACGCACAGACACCCTACACACATAACACTACCATAAGAGTACATTAAGGTTGGTGCATCAAAACAACTTCTAGAATTAGAAAATTCCAAAATCAGGATTTCTACCTTCTGAGGAATGGCTTTTTAACATCGATGCTGGTGGGCTCTTCAGACTGACCACTGTCCTAGAATAAAGGAGCACAGTGCCAGGCCATCATTCCCAGCATGGATGAGTACCAAAGAGGATGGAGCAGACTCAGAGAATTGCAGATCTGCTGGTGGCTGAGCCTCAGGCCTTAGTTTCCAATTCAAAGTGCACATTCCTAGCCACCTGTCCTTCTGCTCATTTTCTCTTTGTATCTCCTGTGCTTCCAAGCTATCCAAGTCCTTTTTATTCCTATGTCTAGCTGTATCCAAAGGACTCATTTTCAGATCTTTTCATGGATGGTTTTCACTGCATGGTATCTTTCTCCCTAGTGTCGTCATGCTTCTGCAAGTATGGAGTCTTCTCTTCTGGACACCCTAGTGTTCCCATTGCCTTCACCAGGTCCCCACTCCTGGTTCCCTCTTCTTTTTCGTCTTGTAAGGCATGTCTCTCCCTTGGGACTTCCACTTGCTATATGATTCTGATTTCCATTTCTCTTGTCAACCTCTTACACTGCAGATTATTCAATAATGAGACCTCTCAGGTGTGATCTCCATTTCTGTGTGATAAATATTTATTCATTTGTATCTTTAGATGTTTGGGTCAGATTGTACTGAATTTGGATGCGATGAACACGACAGACACAACTTGAATGAATGATAATCCAAATCACTCTTATCTTCTGTTACTAACAAGCTGATGGTGATTTTTGCTACCGTCTTCTTTCTTCTTTTTTTTTCCCCTCAGTATTTCTCCAGCTGTGTCATTCTGAGATCTAAATTTTATGTGGAGGCTGTTCTCTGTGCCACCACTTACCAGTTGTTTTATTTCCCAGCCCAGATGGGATGTCTGGCAAGTGACCTTTCCCTAAGGGTCTTTTCATTTCTGCTGATGCAGCCAGAGCTGGAATTAGAAGCAGCATAACTGTCAGGACAATGCTATACTCACACTAAGCAACCCATTAGGTAACGTGGCTGTACTGCTAGTATTTCATCTCCATATGGCACTGCAGTGAATGGAGGGTTCAGGTGGTCCAGATCTTTGCCTGTGTTCTGCTGAGGATGCTGCAGGGTGTGGAGCACAAACATTTCTCACGGGTGCTTCTCCAATGTCTAGCTTTTGGGTGACAGCAGTAGGCACCTGAATGTCCAGTATTATCAAATGATGACTTACAGCACAGCTGAGTCACCAACAAAACCTCTTGAATCTCAGGCGCTAGCTGTGCTGCCGAGACAAATAGTCAAAGTTTCCATGGCTGCCTTACTTCTCTCCTGCCCCAGGAGACCTCATCACATGCAGTGTGACAAGGTGCGTCTTTCCCCCAGGCCTCCTTCTGGGCACTGGGACTTCAGTCATCCTTTACTCAGGGAGATGCTGTGTGCTTGACACCTTGTGGGAGGCAGAGCATGTGGGAGTGAACTGCACTGCAGCACGTGGTAGGGAAATTAAATCCTGTCATTATAACAGTTTAGTGTTGTGGTGGGAGCTTTTCCTTAATTACTCCCAAAGGGAAAGAACTGATGATACTAACCAGGCTGAGGCCATCTCCTAAACCCAGTGCTGTTTTTTGTGGTGGTGTTGTTTTTTTTTTCTTTTTTAAATTCTAACGATCCTGTTCTAACAGGAACACTGTTTAAAAAGCAAAAAAAAAAAAAAGAGCTGGAAGGGACTCTAGAAGGTCACCCAGTCCAACTCCCCTGCAATGAACAGGGACACCCACAGCTCCATCAGGGTGCTCAGAGCCCTGTCCAGCCTGACCTTGAAGAGCTATGAGGATGTAATTCCTCACCTCCTGGGGAACAGTAGTGGATTTGTGTAGCTCGCAGGGACTGGGCTCCTGCTGGTCACAGTGGTTGGAAATGTGATTCTGGACACATTGAGGTGTTCAGGTGAAGCCAAGCAGAAACCATTTGAATGCTCATCTATACCCTCTCACTTTGACAAGAGCAGTTTTTAAACCTGAACTGCACAGGACGTTGCATACTGACTCCACAGACTTCAGAGCAGTTCACTCTGAATATCTTTGTAAGACCTTAGGCTAGCATATTCTAGCTTTTATTGTAACCTATGCTTTCATCTCTCTTCCTATACACGGAGAAAAAGTTTTCCTGAGTTTTCTATGCTCTGGTGTTCGTAACTTCTGTTCCACCATAATTCTGCATACCCTTTCTCTCCCTGCTTTAAGCAGAGATGCAGTGAACAACCATCTGAACAAAGTGCATGTACTTCACCCTGTGGTCATTAGCACTCAGTCTGCCAGGTGATGGAGGAGATTTCAGGAGTGAGGAGATTTTGGTGCTGCTTCTAACTCTGCATCTGATGGGATATACAATTTTAAGCAACTCTCTTCTGTTGGCATCTGTTTTCCTTTCTACAGTTTGTGTATCTTCCCCGTTTCATGTGTAAAACTTCCCTGGAGGTGTTCAAGAACCATATGGATGTGGCACTGAGGGATGTGGTTGCTGGGCACGGTATGGATGGGTTAGTGGTTGAGCTGGATGATCTTAGTGGGCTTTTCTAACCTTAATGATGCTGTAGTTCTGGGATTCAATTTTTCAGCATGAAGGACTCTTATTGTATGAGTCAGTGCGTGCAGGGCATGACTTATCTCCTTTCCCTACTTGCACATATGTCTGTTCCTGTTTACAACATTGAATAATAACTCCTATGAAATCAGTTTTGTTCACCTTTAGAAAAAAATAATAGTAATTGAAAAAAAGACAGTTTGAGGCCTAATCCAAGTATGAGAAGGCTCTGGCAAAATGAAGTTCTTGGGAACTTCGAATGACTCGTGCAAGAGGGAGGGACTGCAACGATAGCAGAGATGTCAGCTCTGCCTCCAGAAGGGAGTCTGTGATTTACGTGCCTCTGGTCACCTACTGCAAGGTGCAGGCTTAAGGAAGATGAAGGCATAAATAATTTTTATTTCATTTGTTAGGCTGTTACTCAAAATCCTTCCTCCAGGGTTTGCCCTGAGGCCAGAGATGCACAGCAGCTTGTCTGCATCAAGGTCCCTCACAAAACTGTGCCGGGGTGGGTGTGAGTGGTGCTGGGCTCACTGATCCCATCGCTCCCAATAGCAGAGCTGCACATGCTGAAATTATTGGCATTTCTGGGAGTAGAGATAGGAAAGCTAAACTTGATTGCTTCCTTTTATTTTCATAAAGCTTGGTAATTTTCAGCGAGTGCCTTTCTGTGAGCTCTCAAGCCACTTTTTAATTATTTAGCAAAACATTTAAGCACATGCTTTGATCCGCCCTATTCAGTAAAGCACTTAAGCATCTCTTTCAACCTGTTTAAGTGGCACATAAGCAGGTGCTTAAGTGTCTGCTGAATAGAGGAGCATTACTGAGCCAGGACCCTAAGAGAGAGATGCTGGAGTATAGGAGCAGAAATACCGTGCAGATACCAAAAAGTGCCCAGCCCTGGGGACCTGAGGGCAGGACAGGTCACACAGCCATGCAAACGCTCCCTCTTCTCTCCTTTTGGGCAGATTACACACAGCCTTCAGCCAGTTTTGCTGGTAGATTGATTGATTCTGATGTGTGTGTACATGTGAGGTTTCGGTATCACCAGCCCAGTGTCCCTGGCACTGCATTCTCTTTCAGAAGCAATAAACCATGCAGTATGATGCAGAAACAAGTCTCCATGGAGCTAATCGGCTTTGGTTTTTTGCTTTGAGCACTTGCTGTTTCATTTTTCTTTCCCCCTCGCCTCCCTTTGCAGTGCTATTGGAGCACTGGGTTAACTCTAACAGAACTATTGATTGAGAAACTAATGCCATGAAGTTGTTTTATAAGCTATGCTGTGGGAATAACTTAAACCTTGCTGTGGCAGAGGGGCTAAAATAGATTCAGTTGTTTGAATAATTTTTAGCATAGCCATTGCCTCAGTGTTTCAATGTTTAAACTGTACATCAGGTACTGATTACAGGAGTTCTGGTCCTGGGACTCATCTGGGGACACATCTCTTCATGCTGTGCTGCTCGTCACCAGCTTGGGCCTCATTTTCAGTGCTGCCCTGGAACACAGTGTGCATTTCTATTCAGCCACCGGGCCGGCTACAGCACTCACAATACGCCATGCTCAGGTGGTACTAAACTTGCCTGGGTGCTTTTTATGTACATCATTCCAGGAGCTAATGGTGCATCTGCAGGGAGCTGTGTGAAACAAAAGCACGCATGCTTGTTGCTCCATCTTTACAGTGTTCTTCTTTTGATCTTATTTCCTCCAAAGAAACGGGGCATTGTCTTTGCATATGGGCTTTAAAATTCGAGAGAAGTGAAGGAAAGGTATCAATCAGAACTGCAATGGGAAAATGCATCTCACTAAGGAAGCTGAGTGCCGTTGGGGTTTTCAACATGTGTAGTGCATGGTATGAGTCCCAGCAGGAGCTGTGTGGGATTTGGTGAGGAGATGTGCATATTTTAAAGCACACTGGAGCATGAATACAAATTTGATAAATAATTACTAATGAGGCTTACTATCAACAGCTTTGTTCACAGTGGGAGTGAAATTCCTCAAAATCCAAAGGTGGGGGAAAAAGCGATGTCCAGGCTGTCAGTGGGACAACTCCACCACCAGAGAGACTGCTCCATAGTCACCTACACACTGGTGTATGTGGAGTGGGAAATATATCCCAAGTGAGGGGCTGCTAAACCAGCAACTCTTCTATGCGTGACCAGAGGAGCGTATCCTTGTGTACCTTTGGTTTTGCTGGAAGGCTTCTTACGAAAAGCCAAGCCAACCAACCAACAAGCCCTGCACAGAAGGTTATTTAGTCATTTTTATAGTACTAGGATTACTGCATTACATTTTGACAAGAGTCATGCAGGATATCCACAGCTAAGTGATGACATATTCTGTATGTGCATAAAGTTGGACTGGATGACTGTTAGGTAGAAATGCTCTCACACTGCTTTGACTAGACCTCAGAATAGCAAAGAGTGAGATGCAGAGTGGTGGGAACGTGGAACAAATAAAGCTTTCAGAAGGACCAGGAAGATTTCTTTTACTTCTAGTGTTCACCATGGGCAGCAGATACTTCCCAGCTCTCAGCCACAAGTGCCGTATGCAGCAGGAGAGACCGAGGCCGGGATCAGGGATCTGAACCTGGACAGGAAAAAATCTCAGATGATCATAGGAGATTAGCAGTACCACCATGGGAGTGTAAAGGGTCCTTACTATTCTAGGGAATCTAACTGTGGAAAAATTCCTTCCTAACCCGGTTGCTATGTAATTCCTGGGCTCATGGATGCAGCTATTTGCTTTCAGGAAATTTAATGTCACTGGTGCATCAGTTCATGCAGCCCAACATTTTCCATCTAGCTGTGGCACACGCCTGTGCTGCAGTAGGAAGGGAAATAAAAGCAGTAGAATGAGATGGGGGTGGAAGGGGAGGAATTTTCCATACAATTGGTAGGAGGCTCAAACATAATAGCCTGTGAAAATGATGCAAACAAAAAATGATTGAGTCTCCTCTCAAAGGTACTCAAGTTATCAGCACATCAGGTACCAAGAACTCGAATTAGGAGTTTAATGTCTTGTTGCTGGGATTTGCCAAACAGTTCCTTTCATTAATTTAGCAAACTCAAATCTTCAGATGTCATAGATCCCCTGTCCTGATGGCACTTTGTAAGTACTTGTTTTATCACTCCCTAGACAATCAGAAAAGTTCTGAATTCATTTAACTCTAGACTGGTTTTGTTCTCCTTCCATTTACATTGTGCTGCCATTTTCACATTTAGCCCTCCAGTATATTAATAAAGAACTTTCATATCACATTTCTATCTTGGTTTTGCTAAATTTGACTATCAGCTAATGTAATTTTACAACAGATGTTCTGTTTGTCTGTTCCCACAACCAGGCTTTAGGCATTTTCTTTACCTTAACCTACATCTGTAAACATTGGTGATTATAGCTGATGTCCCTAAAGAGGTCACTGTACAATTTCATACAATATTTTTTATACGTACAATTGGGCTTCCATCCCTAAAAATATCTTGAAATCTCATTAATTCTTTCACAGATGTATTGACTGCAGCACATGGTAGACATTCACCATTAATCAGAGCTGCCAAATCTCTTCTCTTAAAGCCTCCAGCTCCTGTGTCATACCTTGCAGGATGTACAGTTTGAAAACTGCTTTTCAATTTATTCTCTCTTGAATGGATGAATGTGTACTGTGGGAGGTACAGCTCTACTCCTTCACTCTTGTGTTGTGTACTGGAAGTGAAAGGGTTTGTGATCTTGCTCACATTGTAGAGATGCTTCACAGCATCCAGTGATGCTCCCATGCCTCTGGATGCGAGATACGGAAGCTTCATATTGGAGTGACAACAATGGAATGAGAGATGGAGGAAAGGACCACATTATACTGTTAAACGTTTTATTTATTGGAAAGTACCAGTCTGGAGCTGGCTCTGAGCTCACTCTTACTTTGCCTTTCAGAACTCAAATGAATGTGTAAGAATTCATTTTTTTTTTTTAAACCTAAGATTCTATTTTGTTTTGAAATAGGGTTCTTCTGTTTTGAAAAGAATGGTGCTTCCCTAGCTGAGAAACAGAATGGGAGGATTTGAATGTTTTGATGTGGCCTCAAATGTCTGTTTGACAGTGTTCTCATTTTCACGAGAAAATCACATCTTTTTCCTTTTGGGTAACCTGAAATCAAACCCAGGTAGCAAAAGGAAAACAATGGTATTTGTACAGCTTTAGCTGATATTAAATTGCTCCTATTTCTTGTGGCGATAGCTGTGCAGAAGGTTCATAGAAATCTCAGTCCCTGTGCCATATGTTTCTCTTCATAACTCATTCTCCTCTCTGTTATCTAAAAATAAATTTCATTCCTCCTTTGAAATTTCCTGGTTGGAAATTTTCCATGGAAACCCAAATGCTTGTGAGAAACCGTGAGACCGCTGGATGCAAAGCTCCTGCTGCAGCACCTCGCCATTTCCTATGGGCTGCAGCCAGAGCAGAGGCAGCTCTCCATGGGAGCATTGCTGGCCCAACTGAAGGCACGGGACAACCTATCCCAGGGCAGAATGCTGGGCATTGCACTCAGTCAGAAAGTTGTAAGCTATGGCCAGCTACAAGGATGGTTTTCATTTGTTTCTTTGCAGTTGAGTTGCAAAATGTAGACTATTCCTATACTGATCAATTCAGAAACCAAGCATCGTGATAGCTATAAAGAATAGCATTGTATAATAAATATATTTATTTTTCTGGAGCAAAGCAAATCTAGTTTCAGTTCTTGTCCATAGCACTGATTTCCAGTGTGGCTTTGGTCAACTCAGTAAATCAATCTGAGCTTCGTTCCAGTCAGCTATAATGTCAAGAGAATAGTGTTTCTTTCCATCCACCTGTTGTGTAATTTATTACAAACTTTTCAAGGCAGGAGCTATTTTTTTTCCTATCCCTTTTTTTACTTCTTAGCCCAAACTTTGTGAGAATAATGAATTTTTTTTGTGGTCATTTTGAAAACTGAACTAAACTAAAATTGATGTGTGTGCAAAATGAAACTTTCCTGTCCAAGATATCACATTGCATTAGAAAGAAAAATTAAATTTGGATTCAATGAAATATAAACCCTTTTATTTCAAATAAAAAAGTACATCAAAATTAACTGTAAGGAAATAAAAAAAAAAATACTAAGAACATATAAACACTATATTGAATCAGAAACTTAAGTTTGAATTAAAATGAGTCAAAAGAGAGTTCTCTAGGGACAAGTTTTTGATTTTTCTCTAGCATTAATGCCTGAAGCATTAACACTTGGGTTCTCCTGTGTAAACACTTTAGGGGTGGGTGCAGTTGCAGCTCCCAGACCTGACGTGGCTGTTCTCCACATTGCTGTGTCCTGACTGTCGGAAGGGAACCCGAGCAGCTCTGTAGCAATGTGAGGTGCTCGCGTCACGACCTCTTAACCTGAGCCCTTCCCCATACAGACGTAATTGGGAACTTGGAGCATTTCCTGCTGCAAGATCAGAGAGTTCAGGACCCATTTCTTCAACCTTTTGGAAAATTGCCCTTTGCTCACAGTCTCCTGTGTGTATACGTCATGGCATGGCTCAAGCACCGCAGTAATAAGCGGATATCGACTTCCACCAAGATGTCTGCTTCGCTGAGCAAGTGTTTGCCAATGGATCGATGCAGCCTTAGGAAACATCTGACTCCCTGTAAGAGGAGGGCTGCCTGTGGGTGACTTCCCACTGCCAGCTGCAGGTATTTCATGCCAGAGGAGACGCCCTGGGGGAACGAGAGGCCATATGTGATGGCTGGGAATTGGGTTTTAATTAATTTTAATGGATTTTGTGCATGCTCAATTTAGGATGTGTTGATTTTTAACCCATTAATTTATTTCTTTACATAATAAATGCAATAAGCTCATTGCAGTATTGCAGAACTAAAAAAAACTCAAGTCAAAGGATACAAAAGCTGCTATTGCAGTGAAAAGATTGTCTCCATCAGGCTACAGAAGTCAGTGTGGCCCATGCTCAGCCAAAGACACGACTAAAATGCTCAGAGTGAATATGAGCTCCAGTTGAAGGCAAGGATCCACAGCTCCAGCTGCTCTAAACCAGTGTAATTCCACCAAAAATTACTGGCATAGTGTCAGTTTATACATTTCCCTCTCCATCCCCAAACCAGGCTCAGTTAAATCCTGCAGTTAAAATATGGATGCAGACATGTTCAGAGCAGAGCCCTCTGGCATGTTTGGTAAGTGGATGGACAGATAATACCCCGATACAGAAATACTTCTTTGACCTGTGCTTGAATCCTGTCAGTAAGGGAAGTAATAGGGCATTTACATCCATCAAGGCAATCTTAGTTCTAAGCCCCCACATTCACTTTCCGAGCATGGATTGAGGTTTTGTTTTGTATTTTATTTGTATTTTATTACTGTTTTGAGGGAGATGTGTCTGAAAACGTGTATTGTCTCTGTTGCTCTGGAGGAGGCTGTTTTCTGTGTGTGTTTATTCCTTGCTCTGATATCCTGGCCTCATATGACTTCCAGGACATCTGTTAGTGGTTGCTGACATACCACAGCCTTGCACTCTCACCTGCTGATGAAACTGTTCAGAGTTTCTGTACGGACATTTATAGGAGAGCAGTGCCAGGCTTCTGATGTGCCAAAATAAAAAACCTCAAGGAAAAGTGCAATGGCAAAGCCACAAGGTAAAATTATCATAGTCTACAGACTGAACTAATAGCTTCAAGTGTACAAATGTTAAGATTAAAGAAGAGCATGTGGAGAGGAAGAGTTGTTATTGCTGGTATTAGTATACGTACAGCAAGTGGATTAAACAACATTTCATAACTGAGATATCTTAGGAGAGACATTCAGGCATCAGAAATATCTTAAGGACTTGTTAACATCACTAGTCTGGAGCCTGCAGAAGCTCTCCATCCACCCAGTGCAGAAATTGAGTGTGTTAGACCATGAGTTCTGGAGACCATGGCCCATCTGGGTTGTTCCATTTCTCTAATCTTTTCAAATTCTCCATGCTGTTTTATGGCAGGAATCCTGATTGAGCTGTGTTTTGGATTTTTAAGGCTCATTGTTGGTCTGTCATGATGTGCTGCTTTTTTTCCTTGTGTCATGGGTACAGCTGTACACCGGGGATAGGGGACGTGCATATATTATTTGCTCTGTGGGAACAATCTGACAGACTGTAGACCTAAGAAATGCTTCTACTGCAGTCCTGAGATGACATCCTTCCCTATTTTGCTTCCCTTTCCCTTTCCCCTTTCCTTCCCTTCCCTTCTTGTGCTTTGCCTTGCCATTGCAGTGACTACAGCAGAAGCTCTGCAGCATGCTCTGGAGTCTGGTCTGGCTCCCCGCTGCGAAGGAAGAGCTCTGTGAGAAGGCTGGGAAACACAACCAATGATTTTTCATCCTTGACTGAAACGTCCCGTGACTCTGCTGTGACGGATGGGCAGCAGGAAGAACTTAACTCCTGTCAGCAGCTTGGAGCAAATCCTGCTGGAGTCGCCTTCTTCAAAACGAGCGCACATTTTTGGTGCTTTGTTGATGGTTGGGTTTTTCTGAATCTATTTAAAGCCTTATTGTCTTTTGTGTCTTCTTGAACCTCTTACAAGTACAATAGATGGCTCCGTGGTACAGGAGCCAAGCATATTCTTGATCCTTCCACTTACCAGAATGCTACAGAGGAAGGAAGAATAGTTTTTTGAACAATGATTATTCTAGACACAAAGCCATAAATCTGTTCTGTTGGACTGGTGCTGAAACTTCCTTCTAGCAACAGTTGTTGAACCAAGAGGAAGTCTGTTATTACTCTGTGTCCTCGTAGATGAAAGGTTTTTCTTCTCAGGAAAGAAGTTGCCAAGGCTTCATCTATTCTCTGTATTGGGTCCTAAGCAGATGCGTTTACTTAGGAAAGCCACAGAATGATTTGCTGTGTGGCCTTCCTTCTCTTCTTTCTCCCTTATCCCTTACCTCCTCACTAGTATCCTCCAGAAACTTTCATTACTTCTGAAAGCTCCTCTGCTGGTAACTTCTGCTGCCGGAGGGGTATGGATTTATTTGAAAGCAAGCTGCTTCCAAAGGCATGCTACTTTCAGACCAGAAATGTTAATGGTGGATGGAGCTTCCTAGTAGTTTCAGGAATAAGAGAAATAACCAGTGGGTTTAGAAATTTGAGATGCCAAGTGAAACTGCCTAAAACCAGGAGGAAACACAAAAGCAGTGCACATGAATCATAGTATCTTTTGAGTTGGAAGAGACCCTAGGAGTTTGATCCAGTTCTGAAGGAGGAAAATCACAACACAGCTGTATTTTGTAGCTGATTCTTTGTATGAATTATTTTTCTGGCTTTGTTTTTATTTTTCCAGGCGATGCCACTGCATTTCTTCTCTCATTTTTTACTTTAAATGTGATAGTCCATTCTCCTTATGCTCTGTGAAAGCCAAAAGAATGTCACATTTATTGCAAATCCTCTGTATTACAGCCAGCCAAATTCTCACTTTAAACTTCAGTTCACGCTGCAAATATCAGCCTAGCCATAAGCTGAGAAATATCCTCCAGGTTTATGTTTTTGTTAAAGAGTTGAAAGAGAAACTGGGTCCTGAGGTAGATCCTTGTACCATGGGCTACATTCATCTGTGCTCAGCACATCCTTGGAAGGAGACTACCAAGTTGTTTCAAAGGAACACATCTTGAACTGGTTTCCAGGCATAAATATCAGAAGTAAAGCCAATGAATGTAGTGAATTTTTAACAGTAGTATTGACACTATTTTCAGAGATAAAGGTCTATCTAGCAAAGTTAATAAGGATAAAGGGAAAGGGTCTCTATCAGTTAATTCAAGTGCAAATTGGTTTTCCTTGAACTCTACGTAGAACATGTCTGTGGAGTTTGTATTTAGCTTGGGAAGGTTCTTGGAAACGTTGTCTTCAAAGACAACTCTTAATTTTGGTGCTACAAAGGGACTGAGCAGCCAGCAGAGGGAGCAAAGGCCTATTAACAACGAACCAGTTGGCAAGAAACGTGTGATCTTATAGGGTGATTGGGAAGGAATCAATGTGCTCTACACGACTTTTGTCTCCCTCAGGAAGAGGAGAAGAGGTGAGAGATGGAGTGATTACAAAGGAAAGGAATAGAGTTGAATGTTAGTTTCAGACTTGGATATAAACTAGACTGCATTCAAAAATTTTGGACATCCAGACTCATAAATAAAAAGCCACTTCACTGGAAGAAAATAATAACAAAGAAATCTATACAAAATTGAAGAACCTGAACATTCTCTCGTTCATTTCTTTAAATGTTGGTAATGACTTTTATCTAATGGCCACAGGGCCTTATGAAACATTTCTTGTGCAGTTTGTGATGAGCTTTCTGAAAGCAACAAGAGCGAGCACTTCACCCCTGAGAAGTTCACAGCGAATGTGAGAGGGTAGGAAACAAAGTATTTGGAACTCTAGCTGGGGGCTGTTGAGATTTCTGTGGGGAGTAAGGAGCAGTGAGATAGCTCCTGTGGTTTGTGTCTGTCCCTGTCCCCCACCAAAACCCCCTCTTCTGTTAGTCTCCTTGGAACACTGGAAGGCTAAAAACTCTGTAAAGAAATAGAAGTTCCTCTATCTGTGCTAGGCATCCTAGGAGACGTGAATCCAGGTCAACTGCGCGTTCAGTAACCCCTCTAGTTTCCTTGTGCATGCAGTTCAGCTTCCAGAACGTGCTGTCCTGCATGTTTGCTGCTGGCCACAAGCACAAAACTGTGTCACAGAGGGTTGCGTGACGGCAGTTTGCCATTAATTGCTATTTAACATTGCCAACCTTTGTAATTTTCTTGTCTTGTCCACAGGTCACCAACAGTCACTGTGTCCATCCTGAAAAATTTGGAGTTGGAAAAAAAAAAAAAAAAAACAAACTGGGAGAAAATCCTGGTTTTATATTATTACTGTTGTTGTTTTGTGCCTCTTCTCCCCTGCCTTTTCTTTTTCCCCTTCCAGCTGCCATCCTCTTGGTTTGCAATGCAGATGATGGTCATGCAAATTCAGGTAACAGTTTAAGATCTGGCGGGCTCCTGCCCTAAGCCTACCTCATCATCTCTGGGACAGCTGCAGATTTTTGTAGCTGAGAGGCATTAAGGAGTACATTTGGTATGCTTTCAAAGGGCTGGGCACACTCATCCCCAGCCCAGAGATTTGGGGAGGAGGGGAGAGGCAGAAACATAGCAAGAAAGGAGAAGGCTTGCTGACGTGAATCAGGATTTAATGAGCTGACCACCTGCTCTTGAAATCTTCATCTGCAAGATATTTGAGCCTACGAATTCAGACACGACACTTTCAGCTAATCTTACTGTCTGGCAGCACAGTCACAGAGAACGTGACCTCAGGAATAGAGAAGATACTTCCTGGATATCCTGGCAGAGCATGTTAATAAACATTTTAACATCAGCAGTGCCGGTAGATCAGGAGGCATGTAAGATCTCTACTATTTATTAGCAGTTTGAGCGTGTACATTTCAGGTTTTGAGTTCACTGAATGCTCAGTCTTTACTGGTAATATGCAGTGTGAGGAAAGAGAGAGGGAGGGGCGTGCTGTAACATCACCTGCAGAACTGTGCCTGTGCTTCTGGGAAGGAGAGCAAGCATAAGATGGGTCTTCTGCAGTGGAAAAATGAGCCGCCAAGGAATCTCTTCCGCTGCTCTGTTTTGACCTTTCTGTATCTGTCTTCCTCTAAGCCTGTCAAAAGTGAATGCTCTGCATCCAAATTAACTGCGTGGCACAGGGCTCCTCTCTGCCGTGTTATCAGTGCTGCTTGTGGTGCCCTCATTCTTATGCAGTATACAAGTCCTTGTAAGAATGGCTGGAATACAGCATTCAGAGCAAGACTTGTGTTCTTCCCCAGATCACGCATCACGAAGTTACATTTCCTTAGGCACAGCTTCCCTTGTTTGGGAACGAAAGTCCTTATTACTTTCCTTATTTCTCAAACTTTACAAATAGAGCTGGCAACACTACCATTTTCTGATTGAGTGGGAATGCTGGCTGCGTGATTCCTTTCCAGGGGCTGATGGCCTCAGTTCATTCCTGAATTTTGAGTGCTGTGGTGTCAGCAAGCTTTCTTTGCCCATGATTTCTGATTCACTTCTGCATTTGCAGCTCCTCCTCTTGTTGTTCTCCTCTCAGCTCAAGGGAATGCAAATATAGGTGTGTCACTAATGTGTAATTTCTCCTTCTAAGCAAAAAACATAAAACAATCTGAGACCGAAGCAGGAAGAGATGTGAAAGGTGAACCATTAGGCAGAAGGGGAGAAATAAGTTCACTTTACAGCTACCCCACAGACACCTTCTGTGACTTGAAATACATTGCTTGGATCAGGATGCTCTGTGCCATATATGTGCCTAAGTCACAGTTTTCACAGCCTCACACACTGCTCTATGATCTAATGTTCTAAAGAAACCCCTCAAAGTCCATTTTAAGATGTGCTTGCTTGTCTTCACTACTATTTTAAAATCAAATAGCTCTGGGCATTGGGCACCTTCTTCATTAGAAGAACGGACTGGGGTTACCCCAGTCCAAACCTATTTTGGCAAATGTTATGCTTACTAGATCTAGTACTGACATAGTTCTGTTGATTAATTCTTTTCATTCCCCCCTATCCTTCCTCCCTGGTACATTTGTAGGCAGAAATCAGATCCCTTCTGTCCTCCTGTTGTGGTAATTGATTCACCCTCATGGTTGATCTAAGAGGTATGCAGTATTTCAGGCAAAGTTTCATTATTTTCCCATGCAATGCTGTTCAGCACTCCAAACTTCTGTTGAATATCTGCCTCATACTCGCACTGTATATATTCCCGTAAAACAGTGAAAATAGCATTTGTATTACTTTTATATTAAAAATGATCGCCAAACTTGTTTGTACTGCTATGTGTATGAGTTTGCAATGCCAAATGGTTGCTCTAGGCACGTCCAGCTTCTGCATGCAATGAGTTAGGGACTCAGTCACTGACATCTTTTGTTCTCTTCACGATTCTCCTACCACGTATTCTGACGATTTTCAGGTGGAGGAAAATAAATTAAAGTCATTCACAGCAAACACACTGGGAAGCTAAATTATATATGTTTTAACATGCCATATTTTTGCAGAACAAGATACCTCTTTAATACTTCACATAAAATATTATAAGCTGATGCAGTGCCGTGTAGATGTTGACATGTAGTTGGAGCATTTCCTTTGCTTGTGAGTGATGATCCTCTTTACAAAATTATACTGCTCATCCAAATGAATGTCAATAAGGTTCTTAACACTCACACCATGCCTCGTAAATACCCCTCTCTGGTGCATGCTACTCATTCTGTCCCACTGAAACACTTTGATATTGAGGTCTCAATTTTACAGTGGCAGGATGGTGGAAGATTGGGCTCTAGACCTAATGATGGTAGTTGGTTCAGAAGGGAAGACATCTTGTGTTGAGGCAAAAAAAAAAAAATTGTGCTAAAGGAAGGCTGCATATTTACTTTTCGTATGTGTGTGAATTTTCTTTTGCTTATTTATTCATTCATTTTAAATCGAAGCTGTTTCATGCTACTGAACAGCAGTGAAAGATAAAAGACATCCAGTCAGCTTGTTAACCAAATCTAGAAGAAGCCCTTAAAGCACCTTTTAAACTTGGAGACTTTTAAGAACTGATGGACTCCCATAAACTGTGCAAATAAGCATAGAAAAAACAGAAGTCAAGCCCTCCTCTTCTCATTTTCATTACCACTATGCACCTAGCTGATAGCAGAACAGCACCTAGATAAGCTTCTCTGCTTCTGCATGCTGTGTTAGCTCAGTTCACAACAGTGAAACAGCGGTGATTTCGGCTGAGGGTACAGCTGCTCAAGTTGGGTTGTGTAGTGGAAATGCTGTGTCACAGCCTGAACCAGTGATTGAACACCTGGTGGGAAGGCAGGGCCAACCCAGGGGAGCTCAGGTGCATGCAATGTACCTGAGTGACCAGAAAGGGTGAAGCCAGGATCCACCCCTTCCCAGACCTCATTTAAAGGATGGCAATGTAGGTGCTGCTGTGTCTTGCTGGAGATTTCTGCATGCTGGGGGCCTTCTGAAGGTAGGCTGCTCTTTTCTTTCATTTCTGTGGCTGTTGCGTTTGAGCTTGTTCTCATCTGCTGTCTCTGAAGTCTTTGCCACCCTGCTATTATTGTGGTGCTTTCCATTCCGTTATAGCATTGCAGGCTGTTGCAGAGTAAAGCTGTTTTCTGTAGAATTTTTAGTTAGATTAATGCTTTTTTTAGTTAGACTAATGCTTAAAGCAGGACTTTAGGTAATTAAGGGAAGATTTCTTTGTCTAAACCCTTTTCCTTGAAACACTCAGTAAGCAGTATGTGGCTTGACAGGAATGTAGTGAGATGACAGGTGAGTGTTTATCGATTCCTCCTGTGGTATGTAACAGGGCGGACATATTGGCAGTACTGGTCTGTGAGCTTGGCTGATGTGATCCTGAGAGCAGAAAAGCATTTTAATAGAAGTGAGGAATAACCCGAGCTTTATTACAAGTGCCAAGTTTATTGAAGTGTGACACAAAGAAGGTTATTGGGATGTTATAGTATATCCACGATGTAGAAAACAAAGTCAGGAGTGAAGCAAAGATACTTGCAGTCTCTTTTGTTTGTCAGGCCATCTGGAAAAAAGTCCTCTTTCCAGGGATACTAAAAGCACTAAAGGGATACTAAAAGCACTAATGGCTTTCTTTAGCAAGCTGGTTTAAATTCAGAGCATCAATTTGTGTGAAATATATTAAAAATTATGGCTGGCTATGGTAAGTTTTGTTGTGGGTCTTGTTTCTGTTTCCTGTAGGAACCAATGCATGCTTTTTTTTTGTTTGCTTTCACTGGGATGCAGAAAACCTCCTGAGATTAGAAACAAGGGACTCAGCTTTTTGTTTAATTCAGCCTCGAGTAGAGTTAGCCATGAAACTTACGTCTGGATTCTGATCCCGAACTTCACCTTTAGATCCAGTGCTCTCCTGTTCTTTTCCTCTAATTAATGTCTATAAAATAGCAAGTGTTTTATAGTTCAAGTCTTGGCAGTGAAATACAAAGAATGAGCAGTATTTTTGCAGTGTTCCATCACATTAGGATGATTGACCTGCATATTGTCTTCGGAATAATTAAGAAGAATATTCTGGTAATGAATTAACTGGAATGTAAAAAGATTTTTTTTATCCAATTGCAGAGGAAGAAATTAAGAGCTGTATCAGTAATCTCAAAATACGTCTTGAACTGCTGAGCCCGTGGCATGCTGTGATTGTATGAGGTTGTTTAATTGGATGTGCTGATCGGAGTTTGCTGTTTACATGTACACAGCTATTTTGGAAAGAGAGCTTCTTAATGAAAGTAGAAGAAAAACTTTAAAGAAAAAGCACGTCTGGCACTTAACTAGGAAAAGATTTGCTTTCCTCATTAAAGTCATTATAACTGAGCTCAGGAATTGCACATACACCAGGGAATTACTTGAATTAAGTTAATAAAGTTGTACTTTACTAGGTGTGAGGGGCTCGATTATTCCATTAGCAGTGCCATACATGGATACCCAAGCTCAGATCTGTGCATTGGAACAATCAGGTTATGAGGATGGAGCCGTGAAGCTCCCGTTGCGCACCTCATCACCTGGATGGAGAGGTAGGATTTTGTTTCAGGACAAATAAATTGGTGCTGCACAGGCTTAACCACTAAACAGTGGGGTTTGATCTCAGGAAATTAACAGGAGAGCTCTTCAATTAATTGGTAGAAACTCTACGTGCCCTCAGCTCCTGCTGAATGCTTCAGGCCTTGGCAAGAAGTAACATTGCTTTGGGGTGAAGGTAGCAGTCCTGGTTACTGAGTGTTGTTTTCAGCACAGGTGGCTGATGGCTTTCTTGTTAGCAACTCAGTTTTCAAAGTAAGATGCAAAAATGAGTTTTTATTTATCTAGCTGCAGAACAGAGAGGACGTGGTAATAAGCAGCTCTGAACTATATCATCTGTAAGGTGAAATGTCTGAGTACCAGCAGCGTAAATACCTGGTTTGATCAAATGCTCGATGAATAGTCAAGTTATCAGTGTGTATCTTTTTGGTGTGGGGAGTACTCTTGTTGCCAGTTTAGGTTTAAATTGGTTTAATCAGTGACAGAGATCAATCAGCTTTGGGAGTAGGCAAACATTAGCACCACATAATGGTGAATAAGTTGCCTGAATGGCAAAACTGGAAGTCAAACTATAAAGAAATTTAGAGGACAGCTTTTTTTTTTTAATGGTGCTTCCCCATTCAGTGGGAGCAGATGAGAACTCAGAGGGTGCAAAGTATGGGTGTTAGGACTATAGAGCAGGAAGCGAATCATTTTTTTGGATTTGAACCACAGAGAAAGTGAACTGGAGGTGATAGGCAGTAATGCAGTTTGGGTCTCCATTCTGAATGCACCCAAGTAAAATCCTTATCTTAAGACAGTGTTTCGCTTGCCATTTCCCATTAAACATGGGGCCTACTAGCAGCTATGCAGATGAGCTTGGTCAGAGCTCTGCACTGCTGCTGCTCTGTACTGTCACACATCTCCTGATGGCTTTCCATTGCCCTCCTGCTTCCTGAATTGCTTAAACATGCTGAATGAAAGTTATAGAAAGCTGTTCCAGCTGTATTCACAAGATTGATATAAAAATGGAAGAAAATACTAATATTACTGCTGTTTTATCTATTCATAGTCTAATACATTTTGCTCATGATGGTGATGGAACACAGAGTTGGTTGTGTGTTCCTCTCTGAAGGGACAGGATGGCCTTCTCTGATGGGTTAAAGTGACTGCCAGCTGGCTCCCTGTTTGTCAGATCATCTTTTCTGGAATATGTCATTCTTGAACAGATATTCACATCTGTCTGTCAGCAAAGAGTTGATGATCGATTGCTAGTTAATGAACCTGTAATCCATGCTGAATGTGTAGTTAAGTGTACTCTGAGTATTTTAAAATTTAACTATAAAATCTGCTAGTAGAATTAGTGTGCTGCTTTTGAGATTACATTAGCAGCAAAACAGGGGGTGGATTGTTACTGTTAATTAAACCACGCAGACAATATCCACTGGAATTTTAACAATGTGGAAGTTATATCTATTTATTTAACATCCTGCAGTTGCAAGACTCTGCTCACCCACTGCTGCTTCTTCCTCCTTTACCCCCTTTAATTGCTGAAGAGATCTTTGGACTGATTTTCTTATTCTGTAAGACTGGTGAGATGTGGAGGTGAACTTTGCAGTTGTCTCTGGTATGGGCTTGACATTATTATACTCCATGGAGCAATGGAACAATATTATTTCACTATGAGTTTGCTTATTAAACCATTTTATGGGAGCTTTCCTCTACCACCTAACCAGCCCCTGAGGAAAGCTCTTTATTTGACTTCCTCTAATAAAAGTACCCCCTTCTGATAACACATTCATGGCCACACAGCCCACAGGGTCCCATATGTTCTTTGCTTTTGCCTGGTTGGGTCAAATAACATGGAGCCCTTATTTCCCCTGCTTGTTGTTCTTCCTCCCTTTTTCACACCTACCCTTGCAATGTGGGAGACTGAAGGCACCGGTTGTGTGGGATATTTTGTTTAAAGGGAATTTACTTTATGAGAATTTTTTCGAAGTCTCTTCAGAAGAGGCCCATGTGCTTCAGAAGGAACATCCTTTGCAGTCACATCTGGAGAGCTGGGGAGCACCCTACGTGAGCTTCTCCTCCTAACCTGTTCCTGGGTTTCCCTGTTGACTTGTATTTCTCAGCAGATCTGAGAGCTCATTTATTCAAGGAATTCTTCTATTCTTTCACCATTTGGTTTTCTGGGTTTATTCCTCACTGTTTTACACAGTGATCTCCAGGGTTGCAGAAGTTGCATAAACCACTTGCTGTTCAATCTGTGCTGCAGGTCCCTTTGTCTTTTAAAGGAGCAAAACTTCGTGTCTGTAGATGCACCTTTGGTGTTAATGCACTTCCTCCCTAGGCTTGTGGCAAGCACTTGAAGAGACAAGGGCAGCACTCCTGTCATCTTTTGTAAGATACATTGCATTGTTTAGGTTAAAAACTGCAGGAGTGCACCTGACCTGCCTCCTCCTTGTTGCTTCTGCTGCTGTTATGAGTGTCCCTATGCCACACAGCCTTTTTTTGTCTGAAAGGAAGAGTCTTGTCCTGTCAAAACTTTGCTGGCAGCATAAACTCTGGTAGCAATAAGGTCTTGAAAGTTTTGCTCGTGTTCTCAGGTCCTTAGAATCTCCCTCTGCCCTGACACTTCAGCATCCCACTCTTGCTGATAGTTTATGCTTTGACTTTACCTCCTTATGTATGAATGCTTCACTCAAGGACTTATGAGGCTTTGTCCCTGCAACAGATCTGTCAGGCATCTCCCCTTGTTTCCCAATGCCTTTTCTGACAAACAATTCCTTGCCTGTTTCTTGTGCAGGTATCTCTGGCAGGCAGGTGAGGAGGGTGCTTATTCCCTTTAGTTCATGCACAGGCACACAAATCTGCCTATCTGCAGAATTGTTTTGATGTTGTTGTTACCCTAGATACCAAACTCACACTACTTTGCTCTTATCTGTTGTGGTGGAGAGTTTAAATTACGCCCTGTACATTGTTCAGCACTGTTGCCAGTTCTCTTTAAAGGGCCACACACCTCCTGGATGCTAGGAGAGTACAGTACAAGGGAAATGGACATGGGATGGTGCTTGGCTGCTGAGCAAGATGTTTTACCCCTAGTTATGCAAACCTTGTTCTCTGCATTTTCAGAAAAGCCAGCTAAGCGATGCTTGTAAGGAAATCCACTGTACAGTATGGAGTATTCTTTCCCAAACACCCTTGAGATGCAGTGTGCTTTGATTCATCTGTTGCTTTATTTTAATTACATTGATCCAGCTTAACTGTTTTTTCTTCTGTGAGGAAAGGATGCTGCCTCTTTGGAGGTCATAACCTGGAAGTCAGGTCTCTGCCCCCTGTAAAGCCATCAGGACCTCGTGCATTATTTTGTAATCCCTTCCATTCACCCTCTGTGTACTGTATATGTGCGTGCATGCCGCAGGTAAGGATATACAGAATAGAGCCCTTGCTTTGTTTATAATTGAAAACCATTGTTGAAGAAACAGCGATTCAGTGACTTTTGAGTCTGGCCTAATATCTTTCTACAGAGACCATGGTGAGCACAGTGGTAAATTGATTTTAAAGAGGATACAGCATTTCCAACTCTTTATGCAAGACTGACTACAGTTTCAGGCTTCTCCTTAATAGCTCTGGATAATGCAAGGCTCCAAGCATTGATGGTGCGGTGTGTGTTTGTGTACAGGAGGGGCAGATTGCATTATCTTCTTTGGATTTTTTCCTACTGCAGAAGGAGAATGATCAATATTAAGATGAGTGAGTGGACCATTTAAATGAAGAAATATGAGGTAGTGATTTGATTCCATATTGTACATGACAGTGACATGCACAGTTTGGAGGCAATTACCTTTCCGTGTCTCTTGAGGGAATGTACTTCTTGCCATTTTCACCTCAATCCTGGGCTGGTTGAACAAGCTGAATAACTATAGAAAGAGCCCCCAACAGCTCTTATCTGAGTTTGGTGTCTGGGGGAGAGCTTTCCTTCATCTACATATGCAGAACAAAGAAAACTTTTCCTCCATGGGTCTACTGAAGTCAATGCTGCCATCAAGATAGATCAGTGCAGGTCAAAATCACAAGAGGTTAATATTAACAATGTTTCTTGGGTTGTTTTAGTTTCATTTGTTTTGTTTTTTGAGGTGAATTTGACTTTCATGTCTCATGTTCCAGCTTCTTAATTGCAGGGTCATTTTACTTTGAAGTTGGATTGTGCATACGATGTGAGTCTGTTCATGTTGTGGAGCAAAAGGGGAAATCTTCTGGTGGTCGTGCAAAAATCATGTCTGTTGAAGGACAGAGGAGAGACAAACTTGATAAGAATAAACTTTTCTGGATTAGTAGATAGAGCTGGAAAAAAAAAACAACAGATGTGCTTCCAGGTTTGGAAAATCATCTGGCCTGTTCATTCAGAAGCAGTCCTTAATTGAGGAGCAAATTAGACATACAGATGGGTAGACTGTAATTCACTAAGGACAAACAAGGCAGCCAGGACTGTAGTCAAAACAGCAGTAAGTGGGGGCAACAGAAGAATAAGAAGGGAACCTGAAGAAGCTTCAAAACTTGTCCTATGTATCCATCTTAGTTGGCCCATTAAATAATCTACCTGTCTTTACAAACCTGTTTTCTTGTAAAAACTACAGAGACGGCAGATCAGTTGTCAGCTGCCATTAAAAATGCTTTAATTCCATTAACTGTGAGGTTAAGGCAGTTGATGCCAGCCCGTGATCTTATGACAATCACATTTATTGAATATGCCATTTGTTTGGCTCCTCTTGCTTTTCCCATGTGGCGAATACCATTCCAGCAGGGAATGAGTGACAAAACAGGGAGGGTGAGGGCAGCCCGTGCATTTTGTGGTTGCCATTAGGAGTAAGAAAAATGCAACCTGCCAGGCAGGGAGGAGCAGGAGATGGGTTCAGCCTTGACAGGGGCTGCAGGAGTTGGTGGGCAGGTGAAGCCATCTCGTTGTGTTATGTGACTGCCAGAGGCCATTGCTAATGGCTTGCCAATCTGCCCGTGGCAGTTTTCTCTGGTGCACTAGGACAGTGTGAAGGATGCTGATGCACACTTTTCTTTTAGTTGAAGTTGCTTAGAAAGCAAGCTGAAATGCATTGGTTTTGTGCTTTTATTTTAATTCTGTCCGGAGAGATTCATGAGCTGTCTCATTTGAACTTCTGTAAACATTTGTATGATAGTTTAGTTATGCTTTTTCAGCTCCTGGACTGTGATTTGAAAGATATTAATTACAAGAGATCATACGTTTTTCTGGTAGCTTGTAACAATTTTATCTGTTTTGAAAAGTGCTCAACAACGGATACACTCTGATGGTTCAATGAGTCCATTCAGAAGTACTTTCCACTTTGCAAGGGTAATTATCTTTATTAGTTCTGTACCTTGATAGTGTTTCAGCAGAGCATTTAGGAGTGTCAAATTCTATTAAGGATAAACTAGCTCTTGGAGGAAATAATTTGGAGCTATGTGCAAATGATGCTTTAAGAGTCTTAAGTGAGTGTTCTGCTTGGTGGCTTTTCCACTTATTAACAAAAAATTATCAGACAATATAATTTATTTTTATTATTATTTTGGCACTGTATCTTTGGAATGGCAGCCTTCCCCTCATAAATAAACATCTTAAAACCTCTACATACAAATAACTGATCTCTAGCTTAACAGACAGCTAGCAGTTTTTAATTATAGAATCATATACTCATAGAATCATTTGAGTTGAAAGAGACACTTTAGGGCCATTTAGTCCAACTCCCTCACAATGAACAGGGACAACCACAGCTAGATCAGGCTGCTCAGAGCCCCATTTAGCCTGACCTCAGATGTCTCCAAGGACAAGGCATCCACCGCCTCTCTGGGCAACCAATGCTCACAACCCTTACTGGAAAAAAAAAACAAAACTTATGTTTAATCTAAATCTTAATCCCTCTTTAAGTTTGAAACTTTTCCTATCACTACAGACCTTGCTAAAGAGTCTGTCCCCTTCTCTCTTATAGCTCCCTTTAGATACTGAAAGGATCAGCCTGTGTCAGAAATGCCCTTTGGTTGGTGTTTAGTAATGAAGGTGGCTTCACGAGGAACTTTTTTCTGAAATGCCTCTTCTTTTCAAGAGCTGAACTGTGGCAATGGAGCAGGGGCTAAGCATGGCCTGCGTTTGCGTGGCTTAGCCATGCAGTGAAAGGTGCTTCTCGCTCACTGTCTGCCCGATGCACCCATCATGTACTGTGTCCCAAAGTGGGGAGTATTCAGAACTGATCTGCCTCACCTGAGCTGCAGAGCAACGATGTGAGGAAAACCAAGGGAAAGTGCTGAGACTCAGGGAAAAGATTTTTGTTAGTGGTAAACAGGAAAATGAAACTCCAGAGGAAGGCTGTGATGGTGCAAAGTGTGTCCTGCTTGATTTCCCCAGACAGCTCAATTTCATTGCATGCCATTAGTGCTTACATTCCAGACTGTGCATGTATTAATCATACTGGAACTGCTGTCCTCAGCTCTCAGGAAGTTTGGTTTTTCTCCCTTTGCAGACTCTTCAGCACCTTCAGCTCTCTCTCTCATTTTTCCCCCGCTTGAGAATTTTTTAAGAGGAACTGATATAGTAAGTAAACTCTGTACTGGAGGGAAGGACAGCATCAATTATTGCAAGGTAGAGAGTGCTTCCATTTGCTTAAACTGCTGCCTTTCCAGTGCTCCTCTGCTTCCAGCATCACTTAGTGTTCTGCTTTGGGGCAGACATCGTAAGGAGAACAGAGATGTCCATACCTAATGCAGGTTAGTGACGAAAACAAGTAGTGGCACCAAGGGGACAACTGGAGACTTGTGACATCAAGCTGGGAGAGATGTTAGTGTGCCAGTGGCTGGGCCAGCATTCAGCAGTTCCTCAAAATGAGTCGAAGAGTCCCACAGCAAGACTGGGGACCTGTCAGCTGGCTGGAGAGCAGCTCTGTTAGAAAGGACCCATGGGTCCGGGTGGACCTGAAGCACAACGTGAGCCCTCAGTGCCTCTGCCTAGAACTTGTGATTCCATCTGGAGCACTGTGCCCAGCTTCAGGTTTCCTAGTGTTAAAGAACACTGAAAATTGGGTTTTCTAGACACCTGTATTTAGGCAGCCGGATCCAGCCCAAAGATACAGTGCTCCTTCTCTCTGTGCTGAAAACTCCTGCATTAATAACTGCTAAAGAAGCTTTTAAAGCTTGGTTCTTGCTGTCATGCTACAGATCCCTTATTTTGCTGCAAGTTGAGACACATGGCTTCTTCTGAGAAAAGAGACAAGAATGCCAAATGTAGAACTAAAAAGTGAAGTTGGATTGTAATACCAGAGGAGCAGAACTCCGTAGGGAAGTGTTTATGGCTTTACAGTGCCAAGGGGCAGCTAAGCTGTGTGGAAAGTTGTAGGGACAAAAAGGTGGGTATTTTTATTCATCAGACCAATAGTGAAGAGTCATAGCTGGCAAAGCCATGCCCTCATTGCAGCAGACTAGCAGTTAGAATAAGGTTTGTCTAAGTTTACTCAAGTGTGTGCTGTTCTGCACTGCGTCTTTGCAAGGAGGTTTATGCTGAACATTTTCTTTCATAATAAGGTAGTATGGGTGGATGTCTATTGGGGGGGAAAAAAAAACCACAAATACCTGTGCAGTCTTAAGATGTAAGTCTATTTCTAGCCTCCCTTTGCTTGTCTAGGCTGGGCTCTTGTGTCCTGTCCCAGGTGTAGCTGCTCCATGCAAAGATGTTGTTCCTCCCAGTAATTAATGTCCAGCCACACTGCAGCGTGATTTGATTCAGTCATAAGAACCCGGGCTGGGAAGGGTTATTGTACAGTGGATGGGTAGACATGACATCATTCTCACTTCTCTACCACTCTACCACATGGTAACTCAAGGAAGTCTGGGATATTACCTCCCTTCATCTGAGCACCACTAGAACATAGCAAAAAATAATGCCAGTGTCACTCTTATCTCACTGCTTTTTGCCTGTTATCATCCACTTCCTCAGAAGCTTCAACCTATTTTTCCTTGCATACATTTGTTTTGCCCTGACTTTGTGCTTCTCTGGACCCATTGGACTTGTAGAGCTATGAGTCCTGTAAGAACATAGGATCAGAAAAAGTTTGTGGAAAAGTGTCCTAATCTGTTACAGGTAAAACCAGCTGCACTGAACTGGGTAACTTAAGTGTTTAAGGTAACCTACTCTGGATTTTCCTGATGTAGGCTAAGTATCTTTAAAAGAGAGACATCCTAACTTTCAATGAAAGGTGTAGGGGGAACCCATAGCACTTGTGAGCAGTTAACCTGCAATAGGAGCAGGTGCTGCTCTGACCATCCAGCTGCAGTGTGAGAGGGGACTTCTGCACACAGACTAATTGACAATGCTCACTGAAGTCCACGTGGATCAATTGTAAAATAGAGTGCATGCATTAAGTTTTAGTGGTGTGACTGTTTCCATTTAACCAGTGCAATGTTAAGAAGACTATTCATGTGTTAATGGGGCTACTCTGTCTCTCTCTGAAACTCTTAGAAAGCAATATTGGTATTTCATTTGTCTGATAGCAGTTCTATTTTATGTTCCTTTAGAGCACCCATTTTACAATACGTTTTATTTTTCTTCCACTTCTGCTTTATACAAGCACTTAAATGCATGCTTAGCTTCAGGTATGTGAGCAGTAATAATGAATTTTAGCTGAATTACCATCGTGGTCTGTGTATTTAAAATCAACTACTCTTACTGTGCTGCTACAATTGCTGATTCAGTGAAACCTGAGTTTTGAGCTTGTCTTTTCTGGTAAATTAATCCAGGCTAATTGTTGCAAATCAGATTAATTAAACCAGATTAAAGTCATGCAAGCCTTATTCATTTTGAATAAGTTGCCTTAATTCAGTTTTATTTGTTTCCCTTCCAAATCAAAGAAGCTGTTCTGATTGAAAAATCATTTTTATGTAGGAAACAGTTGAGCAGCAGTAGTTCAGTATTCTCCTTGTACAAACAGCCTGTAGATTTAATTTCATTTTTTTCATTCCCTGTTGTGTGTGTGAGAGAGAGAACTTCCTGGCTATTGCTTTTCAGTGTCTGGATATCTGGAGTGCTACTGGTGAGAATATTAGCTTGTCTAGAATTAGATGGGACACCAATGTCTATTGCATATTTGCAGTTGAACTGTTACATCATTTAACCACCATTTCTGTATCCTTAATGACTGAAGCTTTCTTGTTGATACTGCATTGGGATTGAAAGCAAAGAATAATGTAGTTCAAGAATTTAACCCTGAATGAGAAAAACTATTTTGCCTGACAATTGCTGAGTGTGGTCTGCAGCCACCAAACGTGGTAGAGTGCTCATGTTCTCACAGTACTTTCCAGTGCGTAATACTGGAAAGAAAAGCTCATCCCTTCCACCTGCAGCTGAATAAAGAAGGCAGGCATTTCAAGCAGGGCTTAAGTTTGCTGAAATTCTAATTTAGATGGGAAAATAACCCTGAATGTCAAGAACTCTCCTTTTGTGAACATGTGCAGGATGGTGACTTGATGCTTTAAAGTTTCTCAAAGCTTCAAGAGTGGAACTTTCTGAAAGTACTAGAAAACATCTCTTGGGAATGGCATAAATATTATTGATCCTACCTTCATATAATCCTTTTTTTTCTGTGATTCATTAGCATTATTTTCTCTGTTTGTTTTTTTCCAGTAAAAATCTTTCACATCTTCCAAACAGGGCTCAGTTTATTTGTCCATCTCTACTTTCTGCAGTGGTGACAGCAGGAACTAACACAGAAATAAGGGTTCACTTACGATTTTCATAACAGAATAAATTCTAAATATCACCAGAAACCCTGGGGATTGTGAATGCCTGTCCTAAATTCTCAACCAGTTTTATGTGACAAGATCTTTCAAAACAGTTTGAGTAAGAGTAAAATAAATATCCAAAGGTTAAGTATAGTAATCCAGAGGCAAGTATAAAGTTTTTCTTGGTATCAGTTATGTTGATTCAGCTGGTGATAGTGGTGCAAGAAAATGAGGGAAGGTTGTAGTGTTACAAGTAAATGAAGAGTATTAGCAAATCCTATTCTACTCATATCTCAAACTGGGCTGATGCACAGCCTGACAACTTGGAGGGCAGCTTTCTGACCTAAGGCAGCACCAAAGTATGCGTTTGAGGCTTCAGTAGTCAAAGAAATTAGACTTTAAGTCAAAAGTTGAATATTAATTAGAATTTTTGTTCTATGGGAAGTTTGTCTTAGACTTCATGTACAGTTAACATTTTGTTTTTTCAAAAGCCAAACCAGTACCAAAATAAATGTTGCATACGGTGTTTAGAACTACTTCATTTAACATGCTAACACTCAGTGTTGCACTTGAGGTTGAACCTTTTGTGGTGAGTTACCACTTTACCTCCTGTGAACTCCATTTCTCTTCAGGGATGAAGCTTTACTGCTAGACCGCATCTGCCTTATCTGTGCTTGCAGTTGAAGAGCTCTTGTTATCGTGGCTAGAGCTATGTGGCCTGCCTAGTGACTCTAGATTGTAGATGAGGAAAGAGACGGCTCATGATAGTTTGCTCTAATATTTGAAGTGACCGAAACTTTAATATTTGAAATATTTCATCCAAAGCCAATATTTTTCTGAAGAAAACAAACACAAAATTTGCAGAATTTAATTTCCTCTCTGTAGGAAGTTACCATATAGTTAAGCATAAGCTTAAACATCTACTGGAGGGGGGAAAAAGCCTTTCTGCATCAGGTCAGCTTAGTGATGGTCCCCAAGAATGGCACCACTGACATGATTGATATCCTGGGATCTCTCTCTTGCATTAGAGGTTACTCAATTTTTTTTCTCACCTGAAACAGGTGGGAGACTGAAGCTGTTGTATACATCTCTATTTCACTGCTGCTCCTTACCCGCTGCTGTGCCATTTTCTCTCCTGAACGTTCTCATCCACGCATTTTCTTTGGCACCTTGATGAGCCTTGCAAGCACTGCTGCCTGCTCTGCATCAGTGTGTTGCAAAGCTGCCCTGGTGGGTTCCATGGCTGACATCAGGAGGTAACACTGCCTAAAATAATCAACAGTATGTTCCTGGAGGTTATTTTTAGTGATTCTGAATGCAGAGTATGGTGAAGGGCATGTGGATTTGGTTCGGTTCTTTCTAACTTGAGAAGCTTTATGAAAAATTAAATATTAATTTCATCTTACTCAAAGTCAAGACAGATTGTCTCCTAAAAAACCCACAAAGCTTTGCATGTTGGGCTCTTTGTGAAATGGCAGAGAGAAGTCTACACAGTATAAAGATAAGTGAGACAAGTGCCCAACTGCAGTGTGTGTCAATAGGTAGGAACACTCTTTTTTCTTTGACTGCATTATCATCAAACAATGTGGATAAAGGCAGAAAGGCAAGATTGCTGTCCTCATTTTGTGGGTACAGAAATTGTCTTTTATTAGCCACAACTGTGCCAGGCTGGGCATAGCAAGCCTGTAAAAAGCTAGAGTAGACTATTTAAAAAAAAAAAAAAAGCAGCTACAAAGGATAGAACAATTCAGGAACGACACTGATGAAACAAATGATTTGTCTTACTGTTGTTGTTTTGAAATTTCCTGACAAGTTGTTCGGGTGATTGTTAATGCCTATTGTCAAAAATTTAGTAGAAATGTGAGCTCTTGAGATGTGCCTGCTTATGGAAGTTACCTGAATCCCAGGCAGGAACAGTGATTCTCTTCTTTTGGAGAGCCTCTTCTCAAGCTGTGCTGCCTTTGTTTTAGCTGCCTTTTGTTGTGCCAGTCGATCTGCTTTCCAGTAATACAATTAAATGTCTTTGAGTTAAAGAAAAAATGCTGTAATAGAGAATTTATAAAATATGAAAGGAAAAAGATTGTTCTTTTCAGACAACTTAGGAAATTATTGCTTTCAAAGGTGGATTATAAAGCTTCTTTGAGTGACAGCAGTGCTTTATATGGCTGAATCTTTCTGAGCCATGCAGTTGATAAAGGCTGTTCAGCAGCTACAGTAACTGGTCTCTATTGGAATTTTAAGCACATCTTTTTCTGGTTTCAGCTAAACAGGAAAGCAATTTTTTGATTCTTAGTAAGTTTCTGTATATAATGTATGAGAGTGCAAACGAAGGGGAAGTTCTTTCTGTAGCTCTCTCTGCCCCTTACCCAAAAGCAGCTGTCGAGTGATTTCTGTGCAAGACAGTTGCTGATTTCTTGAATGTGTTTTTTATATTGAAGATCATACTTCATAGTTTATGAAGGCTGTGAAAGTTCAGCAAGTGAAGAAACGGCATATTGCTATTTTATTCTTTAAAATGAAGATCTAGATTATTAAGATGGTAACAACACAGTGTAGTGTTAATTAATAGACAAGATCACACAAAGATCATACTTCTCGGAATAGAAAGATTACAGCTGAATTCCACTTGTTCCCTTCTAACTTTTATCATCTGTCTCAGGTGCTCAGTTTAGGAGGCTAATATCCCTGTGCACTCCTTATAGAAAAAGGGAACTGTCCCTGCAGACCACAGGAGCCAAACCTAAAATAAATAAAAAGAAGTCCCACTGCTGCTTGTAGCTGCTGTGTTATGGTATACGGAAGGTGCTCTTGGAATTTGGCTTAAAGTAATAGCATGATTATGCCAGAGAGCCCAATTCTATGAAATGCAGGTTCCAGCATCTCTGCATGCTAATCCTGCCCATCCTCTGTTTGAAAAGTTTGTCATAGAATCACAGAATTAAGGTTGCAAAAGACCTTGAATCATCTAGTCTAACTGCCAACCCACCCCCACCATGCCTGCTGACTATGCCCCTCAGTGCCACATCTGCATGGTTCTTGAACACCTCTGGTGATGGTGACTCTGCCATCTCCCTGAGCAGCCTGTTTCAGTGCATTGCCACTCTTCTGAAGAAGAAATTCTTCTTAATATCCAACCTTCACTTCCTCTGGTGCACCTTGAGTCCATTCCCTCTCTTCCTAGCTTCATAAATGAGGCATCGACTCAGAGCTGCTTGCATTTCACAAAACAAATCATCTAGGGCCAGGTCTTCTGAGAATCTCGAAGTAATCAAATATCTCCTGATCAATTTTATATTAACTGTCTTCAGAATTACTGGGTCCTGAAGGGAGTATTGCCCCTGCAAACATTTCTGCATTGCTCACTGTGGGGTGGTTGGGGTCTCATGGCACTGTAAACTGAGTTTGTCACCCCTTTCAGAAATCCACGTTGTCTGTGAAAAACAGACAAGCAACTGTGAGGAATGAAGGTAAACTGCACTGCTTTATGGTTTCAACCTCACAATTTCTTGCTTGTTGCTTTTTTTTTACCACAGGAACAAAAGACAGAGCTTGTAAGAACTGCCTGTGTTGCTATTGCTCTTCTCTTTGGATAGGTTTTCATCTGCATAGCTATGCAATGAAAACAGGTGCGTGTACTTGCACTGCAAAGCCTAATAAAGAAACGTATGTACTTATCCAGTGTTTCTTTCCACTGACTCCCCTGGATTACTCTTGTATTCTACTGTGGTGAGCATAATGCAGACATAATAAAAAGCTTAACCCAAACAGACACAGAAATGAAAAAGCAGGATTTCAGACCAAATCTGTCCCTTTCAAATACCATAATAATAAAAGCTTATTCCCACAGAATAAATATATTTAACCTCCAAAGAGTTATCAGTGCATTACCTCCCTGCCGCTTATGAGAAAGAGATTCAACTGGCTCATGAGTTATCTGTCTTTTATGCTCATGACAGAAAGATAATCATCCTCAGGGGTGATATATGCTAAATACTGCATAACTATGCCAAACTGGCAGCAGCTGCTTCGTTCTTTACGGAGCTGCCATTTGCTCCCACCCACACCGCACAGTCTCTGGACAATGATTGCTTTTTCCTCCTGAAACCTATTTCACTGTATTTAAAACTGTCATTAAAAGTTCAGCTCCCTGAAGGTTTCCGTAAACTGGGCCGCTGTTAGTAAACATAGTGATTTAAAATTAGTTCCTTAATTTCCCTGCCATCAGCTAGAATGTGGGCTATTTTTCTTCCCAAATGCATTAAATAGCTAGTGCTACAAAAGCAGAGGCAGGGATCGAGTTAGTGGGGTATCCAGTGGGGCCAAATGTGCTGAGGTGCTATAGTCATGGGATCCTAAAATGGCTTGTGTTGGAAGGGACCTCAAACATCACCTAATTCCCCCTTGTCCTATTGTTATGCTCATGTAAAGAGTCAATCTCTGGAAGGCCACAATGAAGTCTCCCTGGAGACTTTCCTTCTCCAAGCTAAACAAGACCAACTCCCTCAACCTGTTTTCACAGGAGAGAAGCTCCAGCTCTCAGAACCCAATCGTGGCTCTCCTTTATACCCGCTCTAGCAGATCTTTGGGTCCAGGCCTGGACAACAGCACTCCAGATGGGGCCTCACAAGGGCAGATGAGAGAGGGACAATGACCTACCTCTTCCTGCCAGTCATCCCTCTTCTGATGCAGCCCAAGGTACTGTTGGCCTTCTGGGCTCCAAACATACACTGCTGACTCACGTTAAATCTTTTGTCTGCAGCTACTGGTGTTACTGAAGGGCAGTTTTAGGTCTGGGAGAAGCCTCAAAGAGCCTGAGGGTGTCCTAGGATGTTTTCTTGAGCTAGGATTTATTTTATTTGTGTTCTTTGGCTGCATGCACAGTTTCTTGAGATAAAGATCTTTTTATCTCAGTGTCTGTCTGTAGGTAATCTGGCTTTGTGAATGGCATTCTCAACTGCCATCATGACTGTGCATTTGGTAATTATAAGGTTTTGCAGTTGTGTGACATTCTAACAGACACAAACCCCACTGCAGTAATCCCACACACAGCAAAATATTTGCTTTTAGTATTCGGTATTGTGAACAGATACGTGATTGCTTGGGCTTCTTTTTGACAGCTGTCATTTAGGGAAATCAACTTATAGATTACAAATAGTAAAGCAAAGATGTGAGATGAATGAGGTAAAATGATAGGGCTGATTCCTCTCAGCCCATTCTTTGGGTTAACCTACCAACATGCTGCCTTCTTATCATGCACTGAGAATATTCATCTATTTCTGGATGAAATCTGGCAAGCTTGTTCCATGTAGGAACACATAGAAATTTTACCTTTTCATTTTTAAACCTTTTTAAGGATTAAAAACAAAAATTGCATGTATTTCTGATCTTGATAACTTCTTGAAAATCCTTACTGGATTTACAAGTAGCAACTGGGCATCTGGGACAGCACAGGAAATGATGGGAGGGAGGGTGGATTTCTGAATGGAAACCTCACCCTGAAACTGCTGCTGAGGCCCTGGTTTGCACAGGTGGACCTGGTCTGCCTGTCCCTCCAGCAGCATGATACTCTTCCTTACTTTGAGAGCAGCTGCTCCTTCCTCACAAACCTCTAATATCTGCTGGGAGACCAAAGGAGATCAAATGCATCAGCTAGCAGATGTGTGCCACCTGATGAGGTTGTTAGTGTTACAAATGCCAGCCTGCTGGGCTACCTGTCTGTGCTTCTGATAACTTTATTTAACTTACGTTGTTTTCTCTTCCTTCTCTTTTTCTTCACTCAACTCACCATGTCATAAGATACGTTACATCAAATGAGTCCAATTGTTCCACTTTCCCTGCATAAGAGAAACCACCAGCCTTCCCTGCCCACGTTCCAGTATGAGTTGCAGCTCCTTAGCCATGCTCAGCCAGAGCTGTATTTCAGACAGTGATGTTTTAACAGTACTCCTATTATTTCCTTAACTCCAGAGAAAGAGCCTTGTGTCAGGTATCTTCCTACTGCATTTCTCACAACAGCATCCCGTTGGTGGCTTGTGGCTCATCCTGAAATCAACTATTTCTATTGTTCTTTCCAATTCTTTTCATCTTCATTTGATGAACTCCAAAATCTTAGCAGAAACTCTTGATACACAGTCTTGAAACTGTGTTTGAACTTAAAAGTATGTAAGTTTTCAACATGTTTACATTTCTTTCTCAGTCCTCCAGTTCTTCCATGACAGTGCTAGGGTCATTGCCATTTTGAGGTGCTCCTTAGCACTGCATTATTAGTGGGTTTCATCAGCATGCCCTTAATTATTACACTGAAATAATTAATGAAAATGTGAAGTAAGGGTGGTCCGAGATTCATCCCTCTTTATTTGTATCCTTCTTTTGCTATAAAACCATTGCTTTACATAGTTTACAATATTTTAACGACTCCTGATCTTCTCTAGTTGTAGTAATGATTTCCCATGTGTCCCTGTGAAATGCTTTAAGTCCAAATAAATGAGATCTATGGCATTCCTTTTGTGTAGGAAATCAGATTTGTTAGCAAAAACAATAATTTGATAATGTACTCTTACATTTCCTTTTTAATTTAGCACATCTTTAAATTTTCTCAACAGAATTTGTTTCTAATACTCTTCTATAATTGCAGTTGGACTCAGACTACAGGACTCAGGCAGCTTTTCCATCAACCAAAAAACCCTATATTTGCACTTTTCAATCTATATTACAGACTCACGGAGGTATAAAATATTTGCTGCTGGACCTGTAACCTAGGTTATTAAATTTGGGATGGTAATTACCAGATCTTCCCAATTTTAACTGCATTTTCTAATACATTGATTGTGGCAATTTCCACTGCTATGGTATTTTCATTTCCCTTTCATATTCTTCTTCCTGCCTTCTGTCTTGTACTTATTTACCTCATTCCCTTTCTGTACACTTAAAGTAGCCAGGAAGATTTCAAGCCTCTCCTGTTCTTTTCATGTCTCCTCTAAGCTTAGCATTCTTCATATCAGTCATGCCCAGGCTTGATTCCTAAAGGTCAGGTACATCGTGTGCTCGGAATTACCCATCTCCCAAGAAGGGCCCTGTGCCTATGAATACTTTCTAGGGATTGGACATCCAAAATCCTTCTTCTGTTGCCGGTTCTTGAACCCTTCAGTGGCCTTCTATTTCATCCTCCTTCTTCAGGGCAAGCTGTAACGATTCTTGTTAGAAGCTCTTTGCCATGAGGATGATGCTTGTAATACAGATGCGCCATTGAGCGGAGGGAATTATGGCTTCTCATTTCTTTCACCTCCTCTGCAGTAAAGTAGTCCGGCAACACAGGTGCACCTTCTTTAGGGATGGCTCTTCCTCGCTCAAAAGGAAGATTGCCACTGAATAGATTTCTTTTGGGTACTTCTCTGAGTGTGCCTGTAGATAAGAAGTACCTGAAGGTGTGACAGCCATCAGATAGCATTTGCCGTGAGTCTGATAGACACAGAGGAACGTGAATTCTTTAGTTTTTGGATGTAAAATGACACTCTGTGCTTATATCTTTGTGTAAATGATGCAAAAGACCACACAGTATTTTTGCAAGTTTCTCAAAAGTTATTGGCATTTACAATAAATATAGAATTTAGTACGGAAATAGTTGAAAGCAGTGCTTTTCTCAGCTTTTAGCACTGTGTGGCCTGTGGTGTAGTAAAAAGCTGGAGGGCAGCTTGCAACATAACAACAGCATCTTACAGCAGCCAGCTGAATCAGGACAACCTATTCTACTGAGATGGGAGAACCCTGATATCTGGCCTCTCGCATACTAAAATCTTAGCTTTGCTTTCTTCATCTGGACAGAAAAATACAGCCTAAAAGCACTTGTGACAGGAAAGGGACCTCAGCAATTATGTTTTGTATTATCATAAAGATGAAAGAACAACCTTGTAAGTGCATTTGTTTCTTCTTTAAGACAGCGGGAGGACCCCGTCTGAGCAATGTTAAGTTGCTCTGTAACTTTCAGGTGGTCAATAGAGATAAATTGCAGGCAGTGAATATCACTGAACCGTAGAATTGTTCGAGTTGGAAGGGACACTTAAAGCTCATCTAGTCCAATTCCCCTGCAGTGAACAAGGATACCTACAGCTAGATCAAGCTGCTCAGAGCCCAGACCAGCTTGGCCTTGAATGTCTTCAAGGACAGGGCTTTCAGCACCTCTCTGGGCAACCTGTTGCTGTGCCTCGCCACCCATACTGCAAAAAACTTCTTCCTTATGTCTAATCTAAATCTTCCCTCTTTTATTGAAACCATTTTCCCTTGTCCGATCGCAACAGATCCTCCTAAGGAGTCAGTTCCCATCCTCCTGTAGGAGTGAAATATGCTTTTCTTTTTCTTTTTTTCTTTTTTCTTTTTTTCCAATAGCAGAGAAAGAAGGGTGTAGTAAGTGAATAAAAAGTGTAAAAGTCAGTGTAAATGTGAAGCGAAGTGTCATTTGTTGAGCCTGCAGAAATGGGTATCTGGTGGTGGAGCAGAAGTCTACACAGCTGTGAGAAGCAGTTTGTCGGTTGCAGGGGGAAAAAAAGGTTGAGCATCACCCGCAGCTGCAAAATGGTCACTTTGAAAACCTGTCTGGAGCTTGCTCTCCACCCTCCTAGCTTATCGCTTGTCTTCCTACAGCTGGGCTTTCATTTAAGAAGAAATTTCCCTTGTATCTTCCAAGAAAACTGTTCTAGATTTACTGAACATGAATAGCAGGTAAAGTCAGACGTCCAGATATCTTGACATACACCAATCTGTTGTCATACCACTGAACTCTTAAATGTGAGGTCTGTGAAAACAACTGCTTCTTCCCTGTTTTTAGGTCTGGATGACTAGTAGGTCATTTTGTTCTTCTCTGTAGGAAATATTCACCCTTGTGTAATTGTGAAAAGCCCTGCTACAGCGGCACGTAGAAAATAAAAGATACTTTAAAGAATAGCTACTTGAGGTGTATTCTCCTGTGATATCCCTGAGATCTCCCAGTCTCGATGATATGTCATTACAAGTCACCAGTGCCCTGTCTCATTGTTTCTGTGTCTTTGTAAATCTTCAGCAAAATTACAGAGCATCTCATTCTTGAAGACTTTAGATGGTAACTTTAAAAATGGTTCTGAGGGAGATGGGCTGAGGATAGTTTCAGGAAATGGTCCATTCAGTTCATCTACAAACTCAGCTTTCTTTGTCTGGTGGAGCCAGGACACTCAACCTGGAGACCTTGAATGGAACGCCTGTGTTTCTGAGTGCTGCTTACACCACAGTCACTGATCCAGGGACATAGAAAGACAATTGAAATGCACAAAGGAGTGAGTTTCTCAAAATAAAATAAAACCTCTAAGCAACAGAATTCTCCCCTCCAAAGCAGGAAAAATGGAAAATGGGTTTGGTAAGGCTAAATACCTAAGCTGAAGCAGATATGAAAAGGCAGTACGTTGAAGAGCTCGGGATTAGTTTTAAGGTGGAGGGTCTGTGTGCTGCAGGTGAACTCACAGAGCAGCCAGCTCCAAATGTGCTGCTGCTGGTATGGATAGCAGTGTTACTGGCTGAAGTGTTTGTTTAAATATTTCTGTATTTGCACAGCTTTGGGGTGGTTTTATAACCCATGCTGGGCTCGGTGATGATGCAGCATAGGTATACCTGGCTTTCTTGCATCTGCTTGGGAAAAGTAGCATTTTAACCACAAGAAGAATTCTCAGCCCGAGAAATTGTGACTGTGGGCAGGGTTTCTCAGATCTTGTTATTTGCTTGTAGTTTAACATACCTTGCTATTATGGCGAAAGCATTTTGTTTCCTTAAAACTGTAGAAGAGATGTTGGCATTTTTTAATCAGAATTAATTCTGAGCAGTGTACATTTTGGAAGGAAAGGTTGGGCTCTGGAGAGACTGGGAGTCTTTTATTTTGTACTTTAAATGGAGAAACATTAGGTTGGGAGGTGGCAGAACACAGGTGGACTCTCTCTTTTATTTCATTCAGTTCATCCCCTTATGTGTGATGGCAGTTGAGTTTTGAAAGCAGCATTATGTTGTGTATTTTCTACATGCAGGATGAGCATGCGTAAGTGGATGAGACATCTTGTTGACCGGGCTTGCATATAACAAAAAAGCTCCCTAAGCTGGTGTTACCATTGGTGTTAAGGGGGAGGAAATCAGCAGAGATGGGAGCAGCTCAGCAGAGTGGAGGTGGTGACTCCAGCCTCCTCCTTTTTATGCCAAGTAAGATGCCAAGGAGGCATTTCTCTGCACAGAGGTCAGCCAAAGTGAGGAACCACCATGATCCTGGATCCTCCAGTGGGGAAATTATCCAAAAAGATTTTCTTGGCTGCCCATGCAGGTCTTCAGCCAGTGTTGAATGTTGGCTCTTAACGCACTAAAGCAGCAAGTGGAAAAAACCTTATGTGTTGGCTCCCCATACAAATGGGGGCACTTCATCACAACGTACTGAAATGTTACTCCAGACCTGAACATTAGTTGTTTATTTTAACCAGAGAACATAGAATCTCAGAAACACTAAGGTTGGAAAAGACATCTAAGATCATCGAGTCCAACTGCCAGCACATCCTCGCTATGCCCACTGACCATGTCCCTCAGTGCCCCATCTACACACTTCTTGAACATCTCCTGGGACAGTGATTCCACCACCTCTCCAAGCAACCTGTTCCAATGCCTCACCACTCTTTCTGAGAAGAATTTTTTTCTGGTATCCAAACTGAACCTCCCTGGTGAAACTTGAGGCCATTACCTCTCATCTTAAATTTACCACAAAAGTGTAGTTTTCGTAACAAGAACAATGTTAGTCTGACGTGCTGTATTATTACATTATTTTGTTTTCCCTCACAGTCCCCATCAAACATACAGCTAAGAAACAGCTTGTTGGAGCCAAATTTGTTCTAAGCTGTCAGCGTCAATCACGAGCAGATCGTTTTGTCAGAGCACGCAGCAGGATGCGTGTTGAACGTCAATCAGAAGTGACACATTGCAGAAGTGGTGGAGGGACAGTGCAGGTACCACAGTTAGGATTCAGGGTTGCAGAAAGACAAAGTATTTTTTTGTTTATTTTTTTAATTTATTTTCCATGGGGGACATGTACTTGACAGTTGTTTGTCCCTGCTCACAATGCATCACCTGTGAAGATCCAAATTCCATGCTTCTCAAGTCAAGTCTGGACAGAGCTGAGATTTTGCTCATGCGGATGATCCTCCCACAGAGGATTGTAACCAAGTATAGGGGACCGTTTTAAGAGATGGAGAAGAATTTTCTGACAATGCAGGCTCTCAGTGGAAAACCAGTTCGTTAATTTGATGGATTTTTTCCTTATAGGAACGTCCTTATAGCTGCTTGTAAGGAGATTCTTTCAGATGTGAAAGTTGTGACTGAAGGGGGAAGATGAGAAAGGCATATACAGAATAAATTGCATGTTCTTCTGTTTTCTATAAGGAGCAACAATACACATTGGAATGGTAAATTGACGTTGTCTTGACATTCCGTGCCAGAACCACCAGCACCAGATTGTCCCCGGAGTATAAATAAGGTTTCCTACAGAGTGAAAGGAGCTCCACGAAGAGATACTGACTGAGATCAACCACAGAATTGTTGACAGCCTCATGTTTGTATTTGATGGTGGATTATGAAGTTCAAATTTCCAGCTGGACGCTGGAAAAGCACTGCTCAGATATATGCCTCCACTTGCTTCTGCTTTTCATCACCAACTACACATGTATCAGGATTTTTATGAGAATCCTACGATTCTCATATGAAAACATATTTCTGAAACTTAAAACTTTAGAGTTCTGGTGAGAAAGGTTTCCCTTTTATTTTTATGAAGATCAAGGGCACTTTGTCTTGCAAAAGTAATTTAGAGTTGGTCCTGATATAAGAAAGAGTGAAGCACAGGAAAAGTGGCAACGTGTTGGCCTATCTTTAGAGAACACTTCCTGGCATTCCAGTGCTTCTGAAATTAAAATACAGGTGGGAACTTTAAGTTCATTTTCTGATTGCATTTATGAGAGAAAGTACAGTTGGGGTCAGTTTCAACAGTTTGTGGTGACATTATGATCTTCAGTTTTCTGAACAAATTCCACATGACAGAGTTCTCGTAGAAATGTTTGATGCAGCTCCTTTTCCTCTTGGCACATCTTACTATTTCTTTTTTTTTTTTTTTCTACATGGTTGAGGCACGAAGATGCATTTTATCTTAAAAAGCTAAATTTTACAGTAGTGACCAAATAATTTGAATTTAGAGCAAACCAGATGAGGAGGTTATCAAAATGGAATTAGTGCAGACCAGTACTGAACTTATCTTCTGTGGTCTATTTCTCACTACTCTACACTATCTCCTCTTCTTCCCTGCAGCCCCATAGTGATTTTGTTGTTCTCTGTGCTCATTTTGAATTATAGTATCTTCTGGATAGATGCTACTGGCTAATAGACAACTACCTGTGAGTTTTTTCAGCGTGCTCTTAATATAGCCAATGTGTCTTACAGCCTGTCAGAACTAATCTATCACAGAGCAAGTCTTCACTTCCAGAACAATTTATAAACATTACGAACCAAATTCTACCTCTAGCTATGTCCCTGACTATGCATCCTTGAGGGCTGTACTGCCGAGGCTTTCATTTTTCAGGGTCATTCCCAACCTTCCTTCCAATGACTCGCATGCATCTGTGAGTCAGCAGTATTCAGACCTCTCCCTGGAAGATCACCACTTGCTTAACGCCGTGAGTTCACAGGCGAAAAGAGCCATTTGTGTCATTACGGATTAACCTCAGAAATAGATTCAATTGTGTTGTGCCACAAGTAATTTATTTCCAAGGACAACCTCTCTGCACAAGCAGGAGACTATCTGCAGTTCTGTCACGTGGTTGGAAGGTGATGGTGAGAGCAATGGTTGTGGAACAGCAGGTGAATGTTCCCTCCATGGAGAACCATGAAGTCCAAGTTACGCTCGTTACTACATATGGAAATTGAGAGTTGGTCAGGACTGATCGATGACCTGATGGTTTTCTCACGTGTACTGGGAAGTGCTCAGCTGAACTTGGGTTTTCTGATGCTTGCATGACTGTGAATATCGATCCTGCAGTGTTTTGTATTCAAGAATCGTTGCAGTTTGATTTAGCTTGAGCAAAGTGTACAAGAGCTCTCTACAGAGTGGAACTATTATTGCTTCAATGATTAAATAACCTCTTTTTTTTTTTCCACTCGGCATTTCAGTCCAGCTAGTTAAGTCTTATGATCTAATTAGCATTTGCTATTTGATAACTTCAGAGACTATCAAGAATCTCTAAATTAAATATTCCAGAAACAAAATATCCTATCTGAGAATTAAACAAAATTGTTCAAACAAAACAAAACATTTCTTCTATTCATCACTTTTTGCATCTTAGTTTACTGGTTAATATTTAATGCACAGAATAAAAACTTAATGACCTCAGAATGTAGCATTTCACATCATCCTGAATTGCTCCTTTTTTTTTGTTGTTCAGTTTCTTGGACAAAAGTTGTCAGTCAGAAAACCTCCCCCATTTTCCATTGTCTAAAAAACCTTGGCAATGACTAAGCAATAATCTCTGGCAACAAATCACTTTCTGTCTATCTTAATGAATGTCACTGTAGAGATAATGACCATTGCTCATATATCAGTGAATTGTGTGTCTGAATACTTTGCTGTCTCATGCAATTATTCGGTGTTGGCATAAAAAAAAGTGCAGGATAATCAACAGGAGTCATGTTTTATGAGGAAGACTGTTTCCCCACCTTATAGTGTCATTTGGTAAATTTGCTTGCATCTAAATAGTATTATTTCTGAAGTGAGTGGCTACTTGCATATATCATACTTGTCATTTCTTAATAATTCTACATTTCTTTTAAGAATTTGAAGCTGATCCTCAGTCAACAGATTAAAAACTGCTCTGATCTCATCCTGTTCAAGTATGACTTTACTTTAGGATCATATATTTTTTTTTTTACTTCTCATGTTAGTGAGAAAAAATAGATAGCCTTCCAGGTAAGGAAGCACTTTTTTGCATTAAATTTGCAAGAACAGAACTGACCCAAGAAGTTGTTATTTGTATATCTCTGCTTTTTATCCCTGTTGCTTTATAGTGGTAGGGCTTAATTCTCTGTATTCACATGGAGGGAGTTTGGCCTTGTGGCTTGCTCCTTGAGAAAGAGTGGTGAGAACAATTTCTTTATCCTCATGAGAAAGGGGATGTACTCTGTGCAATAAAGTAGCAGAATATGATTGATACGAAAGAAAGGGAAGGATAGCTGGAAGGAGATGTGCCTTTCCACAAAAGAGCAAATTATCCCTTTGAGTTCTGGAACGCTTACTAGAAATCCAAAAATATTGGTTGATTTTTATATCAGCAGTTTGTGGAAGTCCCACATGTGCAGAGGATTATGTTATGCCCCACAAAATAAAGACACTAAAGACAGGAAGGTACCCAAAATAAATTGTAGCCTAGGCAGAAGAGGAAATAGGGGCATAGGTGAGCTAGTCATTCTTTAAGCAGCAAAACTTTCTCCTTTGGGCTTCTATTGGATTCTGGCCTTGTCTTTGTTTTGAAGGGAATGTCTTTTGAAGAACTCGTCGTATACCTTGTTAGCACCTTCATTTGGCACTAAGATGTTGATTTATGTCTGCTTTTCCACAAAAACAAGGGACAGCATCTTCCTGTCGAGACCATATGTAAATGATAAGCTTTTGATAAGGCAAAAATGATAATTGGTGCAAGAAGAACAGAAACGAATCTTATCCACCTTCAGACACACTGCTGTCTGCTCCTCAACACTGCCATGCAGCATCCTCCCTTCTTTCAGGAGGGAGTGGAAATTGTTTGCTGCTTTGCTATTCTCTTCAGTGAGGATACAATAAAAGGTCAGGTAGGGAAATGGGGTTTCTGAGGTTTTCTACATGATCTGCACTGCTAAATTCCACTTTTACCATGTAGCTTCTGTTTTCTGTTCACCCACGCTTCCTTCTTGAGCTTGACATTCACTTGTTTCGCTTAAGTGAATGTATCTGAGTCCCAAAGCAAACGGGCAACACATTCACAAGTAAAAAGGAGCCATTTCTTCCTCTTCTTACCTATGCTGTATTTAAAAATAATTCCTGCTCCTCCTGTGTTTCCAGCATCAACTCTCAAGGGAATATAGGATAAGGGAATAATGCCAAACTTCTCTGGTTTGAGCAGGAAGGCGAGGCTTGAGGGAGGCTGTCCTTTCAACTGCTGTTTTAAAGGCAGGTGCATGGCCATACAGAATTTTTCATTACCAGCTACTGTAGGCAATCACCACTTGGTCACAGTAGGCCTCCTACTGCCTCCTTTGGAATACTCAGATAATCTTTATCGTGCAGTGCATCTAGCTATTTTGCTAGGATGCCATGAAGATGACACAGTCTTCCTAGCTGCTTTCCCTGCAGATGTACACGCACACACTCCCCACCAGCAGTTTTTTCTCATATTACAGATAAAGACTATATGAACTTAATCCCAAGAAAATAAATGGGAAAGGTACAATTAACAATCCTGCTTGCAAGTGCAGCTGAAACAATGCCTGAACTTTTCTAGGTCATGTTTTTTTTTCTCTTTTGCTGCCACATTGTCTAAAAAGCAAAAACATAAACGGCTGAAAGAAGGACTGGTACACAGGTGCAGTAGTTGCTATTGAACTGAAAACATGGTGTGGTTTTTGTGGTGGTTGCCGTAGCAACAAGATCATTTACAGAGCATAATCCCATTAGGAGAAAACATTTTTAAACTGAGCTAATTGTACATGAGTTTATATTGCTTCACAACCTGTTTTTTGGAAGATTTCATTTTTAGGATACTAATAAAAGACTGATTAAGAACATTACACATTGTCCTAAATTGTCTACAGAAAGAGAAGAGAGAGAAATTATGTAAATTATTGCAGGTATCCTTAGATTGAACCGATATGATCAAGTAAATTAATTCGTGTGCTACTATATTAAAAGGCACAAGACAGTAGCTGTACCTGTAGCATTGCATCATCTTGGTCAAATTCCTTTCTTTATAAAAGTATTCCTCAAATGGCCCTTTCCCTTAGAGACCATCTTCATTCCTTTAGAGTTGCACATGTCTTTTTTTTTTCTGTTTTTTTTTTTTTTAATTTTGGGAAAATTCCCTCTGCATTGTCATGTTCACTAAGAGGTGCAGAAAGCCAGTTGGTAATTGACTGAGAGCAAGCTAATGGATTGTAAAAAAGCAGAATGAATAAAACTAGGATGAAATGTATCACCTGGGGGAAGGCGAAGTTAGATTTAGAAAAAGGGGAAGGAAAAAAGGAGTGCTGAGATCTGCAAGCACTATAAGAGACAAAGGGCTGCTAGCTAAATATTCTAAGAAGTCATGTTGAAAATTCTGCCTTTGTATTTTAACCATGCTTCAGAGAAATGCTGCTGCCTCGTACCTTTGTAACAGAGATACTTGTATCTAATGGTTAAGCAACAGGATTGTACCTATTGAATTTTAGCTGACAGGAATATTCTGCTTAGTAACAGTTCTGGCCACGGGTCACATTTTCATTCAAGAAGTGATCTGTAGAATTCATTGGCACTGCGAGTCAGGGAGGTCAAGAACTCAGAAAGTTTCAAAAGTGATTTGGGTATCTGTGCAGCAGCTAAAAATACCTGCGGTTACACAATATCAGTGATTATGCCTTTCTGTTTTCTTCCCCTTTCTTTGACCTCTCTGTATACATCTGTATTCCTTTTAGGTTCTATTTACACCTCAAATAAATGGGATCAGTGTTGTGGGAGGCACGATGTAGTCCATGTGGACACAACACTCATGGATTACAACAGGTCCTATGCGTCACCATGATTCTGAAGACCAAATTGTGTCTTGGTGTGTAGCTATACAGCTTTATGTAAGTGCAAGCTTCTCCAGTTGACACAGGCAGCAAGGAAATTGTGTTTTAAATGAGGAAGCGAGCATGGCTTCCATGGCGAAGAAACTGTTAAGAGCAAGAAGGCATACTTCAGAAACATGAGTAGGGAGCAAAGGAAGATATGTCAAATGTAAATGCCTAGTGAGGCTGACCAAAAGGGAACGTAAGGGACAACAGCCAAGGTTCCCTGAGTATCGCTTTATCTTTCCTTTTAGATGTGTCAGACGCACAAAATATCCCCAAGAGGCTTCAAGGCCACTAGTTGATCATGGCATTAACATCCAGAAATGGGAATGGCTTGGCACAGGAGCCAGAGAAGAGCATTCACCTTGAGTAGGGAAAAGAGCAAAGAGCCTCTCAGAGCTGAAACTATCTTGGTCAGGGACACATCAGGGGATGGAATTGAACTATTGATACGAAGAGGTTGTAGAACAAATTGTGGAAGCAGGTGGTGACAAGTGCTAATGGTAGGGACAAAACAACAGAATGGTGAGATGCAGTGTGTAGTTGTTTAAAACTACCAGGCCTGGAAGATGGCAGATACGATGGCAGTTTTTTTAAGGGTTTAGAAAGACTTATTTTGGGTTTCAGAAGAGATCATGGGAACTATAGGATGATAAACTTGACATCTAGACCAGGCAAAACAAAAGAAAATGTCATATTGAATCTAATTTTGGGATCGATGGTTTACTTGGCAGCCACGAGCTTGTGTTTTGTTTTAAAGTACAAGTAATCCAAAAATATCTGCCTCACAAACTTTCACATCAACAGCCACGTGGACAGAGAGCTCCAGCTGACACACTCCAATTGGAACACACTGCTTGGATTTCCAAAAGGCAGTTAATAAGGTCCATCATAAATAAATAAATAAATGAAATGAAATGAAGAAACTGCAAAATTACAGGGAATGTCTTTCCCTTTATATAAATTGCTGAGAGGCAGGAAATGGATTTGCTGCAAATTGCTGCTTCTTGTGGCAGAGAAACTACCAATGAGGTTCCACAGGGGAATGTGCTATTGAGCATAAATCTAAATGACCCAGAAAAGGTACTGAGCAATGTTATGATTAATTTTGTTAATGATACTAAAGTATACGAGGCAGTAAAAAAAGAGAGTTCTTCCGGGGAAGAACTGCAGGAGGGCCTTACGAGACTTTGATAGGTTAAAATGGCAGATAAAATTCAGTGTAAGCATGAAGCTGTGTGTGGAGAAAATACAGTCTTAGTATTACATGTACAATGAGATGATCCTGTGAAATCAGAGGGAAATACTGGGTTGTGACTGCAGAGGTTAAAAAAGTAAGAAGAGAGAAGAAATTACAATCTTGAAAAGACTCATAGCTGGGAGAATATTCAAGGAGTGTTTCATTTTCACATGCCCTGTAGTTTATGGTCTTTCTTGGGAATCAGTTTGATTTTTGTTGGAGACAGAATATGGATCAGGATGCATCCTTGATTTTGATCACTGTAGCCAGCCAGCATTAGTCTAGATTCCAAATGCTCATGTTTCTTCATTGTAAAGTGTGTGTGTATATACATATATATTTACAGCATTCTCTTAAGCTCTTCTTCAGAATGATTGAATCGTGATATAAATAGATTTCGACTTAGTAAATTAACTTTGTGAAGCTGATCGTTGTTTTCTTTCTCTGTTTCTCTCAAACACGTGTGCACGTGCTTACACACAAGCACACAGCAGTCTGTTTATTAGTAGGTTGCAGCACATCCACAAACAGCGATGAGATTGTTTGTGTTCACTAAGCGTGCAAAATATTAAGAAAATCAGAACTTTCTCCTTTTAACGGGTAAAAAGTGCATGATACAGCTGTATTTGCAAAAAAAAAAAAAAAAAAAGTTGAAGAGATCCAAGCAACAGCCGATAATACTTTTTTAAGAGGGCATTAAATGATAAAACAGATTCTCAGTGTCCTGATTTAATAAAGATCTCCTCACAAGTTCTTCAGCTGTGGATTATACATTTAAAAAAAGCCAACAATTTCAGCTGCACCTGTATGAAAGGGTCACTCAGTTCCCACACAATTTCTTACCTTTTTTTTTTTTTAAATGAGTGCTTTGAGGCTACTGAACTATCCTGCCTGATATTTTAAAAATTGAGAATGAAGTGACAGGTCTATGGAAAGGAAAAAGTAGGAGGCTATAAAACCTTTTGTTTTTTAAATTACATAGCAATTTATATTTAATTTGTGTTACAAACAGGCCCAAATGAATACATCTGAAAGTAGCAAAATTAAATGGTTTAATTGATCCCGAACAAGATTAAAAACACCAGAAAAATACTGGATATTTTCTCTCTTCATCCTCTCTAAAATCTGGAAAATTATCACACTTTTGCCTAATTTTAGTAGTTAATAAGTAGCATTTTGGGCCAAACCGAGTGTTTTCATTTCATTGTTCAATGCACATCATTAATCTGGTTCTTTAAGGCAAAAGCATAAGTGACTCTCTTTATTATTTTCACTTCTCTTCTAAATCAACTGAAGTCTCTAAACCCTAAGGGTAGCTATTACGCCTGTAGTAAGAAAAATGCACTCCTTGCAAAACAACTTTGATTCTTGTTTCCATGGGATTTTTTCCTTGGGTTTAACATTTCTGCCAAACCATGTAATGCTGACCTGTGTGGTACTCCACTGATTTTATTAGGTCATTAAAAAAATAATAATAATTAAAAAAGAAACTTCAGACATAATCATTTTAGTTTACAGCCTTCCCAGATCATGATGCTCAGCCTGATAACGATAATTTTTTTGCATAGAAATGAATAAAAAATTAGGGTGGCAGAGTACCGAACTGTGTATTGTTTAATCCTCAAGAAAACATAGTGATGTTAAGAAAATTTTTAAACTCAGCCTGGGTCTTCTGTGCCATTCTGCTATTTAAGTCTACCACAGTAAACCTGAGATTACAGTCCACCTTTCTCTAAAAGTGATGAATTGTCAGTGGGATACACTGGCTTTTGTCTCTCTAAAACACATGGATTGCTTCAGCTTGCCTAGGGCTTCAAGCTGGCCAGGCACTGAAAGATCACCCACTAGACAATATGAATTCATTAAAGCAATTAAGTTTTTACCTTCAGAGTTCTTCAGAATGCTGTTTTGTCTCTCGCCATGCTCATGTGATCGATGTAAAAGTTTACCACTTCGAAGTGTTGGTGCTGTGAGCATTAAAGTCAGTGAATTTACATCATGTAAACGTTACTAAGTATGAAGAATCAACTTCAGTACATTAAGGACTGGCCTACATTCCTAAATGCTGAACCAAAGACAAACTCGCTCTTCAAGGTTATGGTGGTTTGTGCTGTTCACTCAGCACCTGCTCTGATGGGGTCTCATTCAAATGATGAAATAGGAAAAAAAAACCACAACAAAGGGTATTTCATTCATCTTAGCTTTTAGCAATCCATGCCCTTGAGTTGAAGGAGCTTGCAGACAATTAATGCTGAGGTTCTCCATCTCACTTTTGTTTTGCTCCTGCTCCCACCGTAACTGAGCCAAACTCACCAACTCCTGCAGCCACCAGCTATGCTTGCTTTGTGCAGGGAACATAGGATGGCAGAGGCAGGACAACCATTTTGTCAGTGGCCAAGGAGCCTTTCTGGTCACATTAGGGATCATTTCTGATACTTCTGGTGCTGTTTTCCTCTTTTCCTGGAGCCTGTTTCACTCACAGCATTGATGCTGAGACAGGATTCACCTGCGTAGCCCCATGTATTTCGGGTCAGTCTGGTAGCGTGACATTCAGGAGGTCCTGTCACCCACCCATAAGGAACGAACTAGGTGAACAGCTCAGAAAATAAAGGTTATTTTGCAAAGAACTGCTGAACTTCATAGATCTCAAAGGCAAGCAATTGCTTAGAGGCTGTTGTTGCTGGTGAACTTATTCATGAGTCCTTGTTCAAGCAGATTCTACTATTTCTTCAATAGTATTCTCATCATAGCTGTTGTATTTTCTGCCTTAAGAACTCTGTGTTGATCCTTTTAATGCCTGATGCTTACTCATCAGAACTTCATTTGTTCTGTTGTTTGTGGATAGTTTATGAATTTACAAAAAGTCTGAATTTCCCCCATCAGGATTATTACAGTATTGAGCTCAGTATAGAGCTCAATATTATCCTTTTGAAGGAGTGAGTTCTATTTTTTAAAAAGGGTGTTACGCAATATTCATCATAATTTTTTCTTCTTTCAAGTATAGTACGGTCTGTTTTTCAATTGTCACTCTTTAGTACTAGGACTTATTTTTATGATTCTGTGTTTAGAAAAAAGCTGGAACATACGATTTCCAGATTGTGAAAAATTCTTTTCCCATGTTTTCTTCATGCATTTTTCAATCTGCCTTTTCTCCCGTTACATGAGATTGGCAGTAGAAACCTTCACATTGGAAAGCCTCCCTCATAAGATTTCTCACCAAGTTCTGCAGTTTGAAGCAAGAAGAGTAGACCTCAAAATTGAATGGTAGAAAATGTGCAGACCAAATCCAAGCCCCAAGTCTTACAATGCTTCTGCATCAGTCTGTTGCAATATGTTGCTTTCTGCATTTAATCAGGCAATTGTAAGTGCAGAGCACTTCTGACTATGAGTAGAAATAATTTTCCTATCTGTATTTGGTATTCTTGTTTGATTCCTCTAAAAATCTGTCTTCTGCCTTTTTTTTTTTTTTTTTTTCTGGTGACTTCTTCTCTGTGCTGGATATTTTTTTAAGCTGTGTATCATGCAAAGTACAAGATATGTATTCTGACAGTAAATTAAATTTCATCCTGTTGCCTTCCATTTTATCACGCTGGCAGTGAGCAAAGCAGTCCAGAAAAAAAGCAGAGCTTACGTGCACAAAGTCTGAAATATGAAAAAGCTGCTGTGATAGTTTTGTTCAGTTTGACTGGGCAAATTCTTCCTGTGCAGTGCAGAGAAGTGTCCAAACACCTCCATCAAACACAGCTCTATAGGGTCACTGCAGCCCATGCTGTCCTGCAGCACAGTGGGACCAAGTCTCTGTATGCAGGGATCTGCAATGGTGAGGTGTAGCAGGCAGATGGAAGAACAGTATTGCAGACAAGGGGACGTGGTATTGCTGATAGCTGGGAATGGAGAAGTTCTCTGCAGTGAACAAGAATACCATGCTAGGAGGTACCTATCTGAATTTAAGTTTAGCCCCCATTTTACATCTGTATTTTGTCATATAGCCTGATCCGAGGGCCATTTGTAGGAATGGAACGTAAGACCTGAACGGGGTTTGAATGTAAGGATAATATTCGTTTTTTTTTTTTTTTTTCATTTCTTCTCTTGTGAGTAAAAGCATCTAAATGGCTTTTTAAAAATTAAAAATATGCTCTGTGTTTCACAACTGTGCATTTGTTTTCATACAGCAGCATTTACTCTGTGTTGATTCTCACAAAGTCTTATGGTAGCCACTGTGACAACCTGATTTCCATGGAAAGGAAGCCTTATTCGATAGATACTACAATATTAAAATTAAATGAAGCTTGTGGGATTAATTGGGTGGTATTTTGCAGAGAGAAAAGAAACAAAAGCTTAATTTTGAAGCTACTCTTCACATGCTCCACTTTTCCAGCAAATGACAGATGTCCCTTTTTTTCACTAGACACTGAATTTTCTCACTTATCGAAAGGAAGTCTTACAGACTTCACTTGTCCCTTGCTGCTTCTAGATCAGAAATTTTAAAGCTGTAAGTAATGAGTTCTAGTATGACTCCATCTGCAATAATCTATGATAGGAAACCATGCATCCCTAATGCTAATAAATACAATCTGAGGTGAGATAATTGTTTGGTCTGCCTGTAGTAAATCTGAAGTCCCAGCTTTTTTCCTTCTTCCCTTCTTTTTACTATAAAACATAAATTTGAAAATTATAAAAGGGATACAAATGATGGAAAAAAGTCTTTCCTCTTTGCTTGAAGTTTGAAAAGCCCAGAGTTCCCCTTAATGATTTCAAAAATATACCAGGCAACAAACTTGTCCTTTGAAGGAGATAAAAAGAACAGAAACTTTAAAGTGTGTTTTACAGAACAAATATCTTTCTACAGAACCCACTGTGTATAATATTAAGCTGTAATATGGAGATACCTGGAAAAATAATCAGCAGTGTTTTCATCAAGGTCAAATCAGTATGACTTTTTCCTTGTATTCTAAAAAGATTCTTGTAGGAGGATTTGATAATGACTTTGAAAATGCTTAAGGAAGTGAATGTCACAGCTAAGAATAACCTGTCTAAAGGCAAACGTGTTATACATCAGTCTTGACTATGTTGGTCCATGGGCAAAGTGTTACAGTAATGGATTAGGAGAAAAGTGTCCAAAGAGATCAGGTCTTCTTCCAGATTCTGGTAACAACTCTTTTGAAGCAGAATCTTTGAACTCCTTTGTGTTCCAAGGAGGAGAATGAAAAAAGGAACGTTTTGAAAAGCTCCATCAAAGTAATTTTCTTTCTCTTTGGAGAGACAATTACGCATTTATTTTTACAGGTACCTCTATTGAGTCTCAGTATAGATCAGAATACTCTTGTTTGGGAACTCTTTTAAATAATCTTAGAGAGAAAAACGAATACAAGTAACCTCTTATATACTATACTTGTCTGTGTAACCCTAGCACTGATTGTAACCAATGCTAACAAAAGTTCTTGCCTATGGCAATCTAAATGGAAGTTATGTGTCAAACATTAATGCATTAAGACTCAGAGCCAGAGAGTTATCAGACAGGATGAAAGATGCTGGGCAAGTGTATTCTAGGAAAAGAAAGGGCAGTGTCATTTGAGAGTGATGTTGAAATTGTCCCTGCTTGGAGTAATGAAAAGGAGAGGGCAGTGTGAAAACTCAGTTAATCATACAGTCTGTCAATAATTACAGGGCTTATCTGTCTCTGATCTTTACAATGCTTTCTTTGGACATTCTCACAAAACCTTCTTTTTAATAAATACCATGGTGGTTGTATCTTTATTTTATGCTAAGACGACTAAAACTTGCTTCTAATTAAGAAGTTCTATTGGTAGCAGCTAGCATAAATTTCTGCACATCTGGAAGGAAACCAGGGTGGAAAAGGAACGAACTTTGGTGTCTGGCCAATGGCAGGGAGTTGTTAGCCTTCTTTGGAAAACGCTCAAGTTCAATATAGGCAGAGACTTTGAATTTTCCAAATCTGGAAAAAAAAGACCTAAAATCAAATAACTTCCTTGGTTTGACCACTCATACCACAGTACTAGTGTGTGTTGTGTTCAGAGCTTGTCTCCGGAGGATAAGAGACCAAAGATCAAGTGATTACAATGGTATTATACTAGGAAAATACCATCCCATAATTGTCTTTGTTTTTATATTCATTCCTGCTAATGTCAGAGAGTGCTCCACATGGATCTTTCAACATACTGAGCATGGCTGTTCTTATGTTAGAGGTTTGGTTGAAGCCAAAACATGCTCTTGACTTTTTATCATTTTTATGTTAGCCTAGACAGCACTGTAATAACTGAGATGAAGGAAATTGTATGCTTCACGTGTGTCCTAGTGCTAGAAATTGTAAGACTAGACAATAAATAATTGACATCTTTGCCTTTGGACTCTTAAATTTTCAGACTGCCCTGAGGATCTTTCACAATCAGCTGGCATTTCCGTGGGTTTCTACTGGAGCACTTGGTTTTACAGAAGCAAATTTTATTTGATCTCTTTGACAGTAGTTGTGACAAAATGTATAGAATAGCAAAGGATGGGATTTACTGTCATACACATTCATCAGAGTATAAACGTGACCATTTCCAGTTTTTCTTATCTAAGTGGTAAACATAGAACACTCCTAAGAAAGATCACAGAAGCAATCCAGTCCATCTTGCATGTCTTGCTAGATGTTTCTTGTATAAAATTAATGTGTTAACTGCTCCAGAATCCATTTAAGACATATCCTTTGAAAGTTTGGTTCCCTTCTGAAAAGTGGCAGCATTAAAATGTCAGCTTTTAACATAGTAGAGCTGCTCCCTATAGGTACTCAGAGTTTTATCTGCTGACTTCAGTGACAGAAGTATGTCTCTACAGCTGGCTTTACTCCTGGTCATCCTTCAGGAGTGGCACAATGCCAGGGAGAGCCTGATCATGCTCCTTTCTGTGTATTTTTATCATTATAAGCACTTAGTGAATTTTAATTTAAGAATATATCAAGCCTCTATAGACTATCCAAATCAGAGACACAGCACTAGTTCAGTATTGAAGACAAGGGGCTTACAAAGATACGGTATCAGATTAGAGCTGCACAAATGTTATTTACTGATGGTCATGTAGGATGGAGGTTGAATCTAGACTGACTTTAATCACTCTGCACTTTTTAGGAGTGACTATGGAATGTAGGAAGCCAGCAGCCCATCTCCATCAGTGATGAATTTGATTTGAGATTTCTGAGAGGCATCCACTATTGAACTCCACATTGCTGTTTTCACTGAGTTCCTTTTCTTGTTAGAACAATACTTTGAGTCTGAGTGGTGGAAGGGGTACCTGAGGGTAATATAAAAGGACGTGCAGATACTTTTAAGGTTTCTCTTTTTGGTGCTGTGTACCTGAGCAAGGGTAAAGCAATCCTGTTGTTCAAATTTCTGTCCAGAACTTTGCCAGAACATTATTTTTACTTTTAGCTTGCTTGTGTGTGTGAGTCATGGGTGCCAAGCTGCTGAATACTTATATTTATTATTTATATAGCCATGCATATTCTATGAAATGGACATTTCCCTGTCACCTCCATTGATGTCTGAAACTCTGTGGAGAAAATAAAAGCTAGCTCTAAAAAATAACTTCTTACTAAAAATGGTCACAAGGAGCTCAGAATTTGAGCTTCTCCTCCACTATGCATGAGTTGTATCGTGGTCCTCAAATCTTCTGATGGGGAGGAACTAAAGTTCTGTAATTTAAAATGAGTTAATAATTTTTGGAGGCTTGCTATCTATCCAAATTTCCTGGCTTGAGCCCAGCATCGCTTTCTCACTAGGGAGAAGAAAGACAGCTAATCTTAAACACATTCTTATGATGCTCACATGCTTGGAAACCATGGTAATGAATGTTGTATAAATATGTAGAGAGCAAGCAAAGGCTGTAATGGGATAAAAATGTAGCCAAGAATCATTTAACCTCTTCCCCAAAGCCCATCTACTTCCCAAAGTGGTACTTCTACTTTTTTTAATAAATTAAACAAATAGCAATTATATTGGGAGGTTTATAAGATTATGCTTATGCCATAGTATTCATCCAAACGTAGTTTTAGAAACAAGCTATTACAAGATTTTTGTGTTTTCTATTTGTCTTGCCTTTATGTACCACTTTATTGCAAGGAAGTAAGTATCTGCTCTCTGTTTAAGTACAGTTTTCAGCCAGGCGGGATCAGTTTTGTGGATGGATACCTGTACTCCACTCATCTGGTATGATCACTTGATTTAATGAGAGCAAGGAACATAGTGGAAGAAGCTCTTTGGACAATTGTTTCTATCCTGAAATACTTCTCCACATTCTTATCACCCCTAATACCACAGAATTTTTTTTTTTTAAAAAAACCTTTTCAAAATTTCATGATATAGTATTTTTAATAACCTGATAAAAGAAGGAAACAGAATTCAAATACTAGGACTTAGGGCTGAATGGATGACAGAAGAGTAAATACAAACGTAGGCGGAAAGATAGGTGAAGCCAGCTCAGTGAAGTCTATAGCCAACACCAGGCTGAGACACAACACAGGAGTGACACCCACCAAAGAAGCTGCCGTGTACATCATACGCTTCTGCTTCAAATCCACAAATCTCCTGGGGGACTGCATGCAACTGATGTGACTTTTGAATAAATACACGAATGCTGTGTTATTCTTGGCTTAGCAGAGCATTATAAGGGTCATTGCTTCAGGCTGTTGATCAGCTTATTGATGACATTTTTGTCTGTGCGTTAGAGAAGGAGGAATCAATATTGGTTATTAACAATCCCTTTATTGCTGTAAGCCCTCTGCACACATGGGATATGATCACAAGATCAGCTATGCTCTTCCCAGCTCTGATATCGATTCTGCACATGAAACAAATCTAAACGTCAAAAGCCATCTTCCACCTTCCTCAAAGCGTTTGCCATCTCCTTCTCCTATAAAATAACATGAAAAAGGGGCTCTTTTGAGTACATTGGGAAGAATTTTGTTCTTTGGATTCAGAAAACTGCACCCATGGGCATTGCTAGTGCTTTGGAAATACCTAGCTGTCAGCACCTCCAGAACTCTCTGTTGGATGACAGCTTGGGTGCTCTTACTTCCAAGAAATGTTCCCCTCTTGTCTCCTCAGAGTTACAATCTAGATAATCTAGACATCCCAGGAATGTGGGATTCATTTTGCCTAACTTTAGCACTTAAATCTTAAGTGTTCTTTGTCAGAATGGGTATGTAGGATTACTGTAGTTGGGTGAGAGGAGAGGACCTCTCATTTGTAGAAGATAGATATCTAAGATAGTAAGGTTGAATTGTCCTCTTGAGCATCTGTTTTCATTGACAGCAGAAGTAGTCTGACCAGCTATCTGTATGCGGTGCTTGCTTTTTACAGAACCAAAGAAGGATTAAGTCAATCTCACTTAATATTGTCTTCTGAAATATCACACCAACCTGTGCTACGTGCAAATTATAATTAATGATGAAGTGTAACAAAAAAGGGCACAATTTAACCATATGCACAAACAAACTGCGTGCCAAAATGCCGGGATTACATTCATTCGGATATATAAACATATAATTCCTATCTCTCTATCTCAATGTCTCACTCCTGACTATATTTCTAGAAAAATTAATGATTTCAGAGGAAATCTGAGTGATTGATTCTATTATTTTTCTCTATCTTAGATGCAAAGTTTTCTCCTTCACTGTAGTATCTGAGATAACACACGGATTTTACATATTTATCCTTGAGACTATTCTGAAGTAAGGAAAGGAATATGAGCCCTATTTCACAACTGATAAAGTGTGATAGACCAATTGGTGCCTGGATTTAGGCTCCTGTCTGTATCTAATTTCACTGTCTGTAGAATTCCAGTGACACTGAATAAACGAACAGAGGGATCTACAGTAGTAAAATGAACTATGTTCTATGATGTGCAGACCACCTCTATTTTTTTTGGGTGGGGAGAGGAGGGGGTTATCTATTTTCGAGAAAGCCTGCTGGCTCATCATTCCTCCTTTAGAAGACTTGTTTGTTCTTTTTCTTCCCCCTCAGAAGGATGGAGGAGGGCCACAAAGATATCAGTGCACCTCTCCTATGAAGAAAGGCTGAGTAAGCTGGGCTTGTTTAGCTTGGAGAAGGTTCCAGGGAGACACTGTTGTAGCCTTCCAGTACTTGGAGGGAGCTTATAAGCAGGAAGGGGAGCAACTTATTACATGTTCTGATAGTCACAGGATGAAGGGGAATGGCTTTATACTAAAAGAGGGGAGATTTAGATTAGATGTCAGGGGAAAGCTTTTCACAGAGAGAGTGGTGAGGCACTGGCACAGGCTGCCCAAAAAAGCTGTGGATGCCCATCCCTGGAGGTGATCAAGGCCAGACTGAATGGGGTTCTGGGCAGCCTGATCCAGTGGACAGCAAACGTGAAGGGGGTTGGATCTCAGTGATCTTTAAGGCACTTTCCAACCCAAGCTATTCTGTGATTTTGATAACCAATTGCATGCAGTATCGCTGTTTACCTCCACGTCTAACGTAGCCTGCATAAGAAAAAAAGTGAATGTAAATGACTTATTTTGGAAGAGTGAGAGACAGGGACTTTTTTAAAAAAATACACATGGTATTTTTTGGTACACCCAAAAAAACCAATATATTTTTCCTTTGATCTTTTCTTTTTCCTGTATTGGTACCATCAAATATGTGCACTGATACATACTTGTGTTTAAAACTGCTTTTCAGTCAAAGCCTAGCATACAAAGTCTTCTGGTCTTGGTTTTTCTCCCAGTTAACTCAGTGTTTTTGAGAGGCTTTCAGTTCTAGCTTCCCTTTCCAAACTTAGCTGGGAGGATCCAAGCTCTGGAGGCTGCTTTCTTCTCCTCTAGTTGGTGGGAGGGATTTAGCACTTTGCTGGCATACTCAAAGTCAGGTGTGAGGGATGTGGGCCAATGAGTCTCTAGCCAATTAATTAGATGCTAACAAAGAGTTATCTGCTGTAAAGGAAGAGTTTAACAGTAATTCAAGCAAAAATTGCTTTTTTAATAACTAGTTTTTTAATAACTAGACATAAAAAGAAAAAGGTGTTCTGCATGCAAACACAGATGTTGGTAATGTCTTGGTTTCATGCAGAGCCCAGATTAGCACTGGTCCTTCTAGAATCTGTTCCAGTAACAAAGATATATGTCTTATATATATATATATTTCCATTATGTATAGGATTAGTCATGGTGCTAATTAGGTGGCTAGAGGGCTAGAGGTCTTCTATTGATCTTGGTGAAGTCTGGGTCAAGTTCTAAGTTACTAGGGACTTTCTTTCTTTCTTTCTTTCTTTTTTTTTTTTTTCCCTCCATTAATTTTGTTAAGGATTTGGTCTGGTTTACCTTCTTCCTTTTTTTTTTTTCTAATGCAGGAATCATGTGGTAGAAATGAGACTTTATCTTGTAGAGCTGTAGAACACAGATGGGCAAACAGAAGCAGATTTGGGACTTCTTCTCCAGATTTTCTACCAATATATGATAAGACTTTGAATACAATAATGCACTGCTAGCTCAGGACTGACTGGTGAGTTTCACCATGCTGATGGGGAGGGAGAGAGGAGAATCACCTTTCTCATGTCACAGCATTCAGCAATATTTTGGTAGGCACCAACAGGGGACTTCCAGAATCCCCTAAAAGATCTGAAATGTGTCAGCTCCAGGGACTCTCAGCCAGACCTTCAATCCAGTTAAAACACTGCTAAAAATCCCTCCTGAATGTCTGTTGCTCCTCTTCTAGAGGTGGCGGCAGGTTGGCGATCACTTCAGAGAGGATCCTTTGGTCAGTAAGATGCTTGCCTTCCCCCAAGCATGAATTCCTGTCAGTGAGGAGGTTCATTGACGTTCTGCTGTGAAGATGAAGAAATGTGCCTGTAGCAACATAGTCATGGCAAGGTCGGTGAAACCAAGGGGAGGAAGAAGGGAGTTTGCAAGGCTGTTGCTCTCAGTGGGGGAAATTAAAGGTGGCTTGTGTTATAAAATATTAAATAGTGATTTAATCAGCAGTGAGATATGTAAGTGAGCTTAATTAGAAATACATATTATTCTTTGACTTTAAAGCACAAAATGAAAAATTAAAGCAATCTTAGAGGATATGTAATCAGCGAGGAATAATATGTTGGAAAATGAGCCTGATGTTGTAATTGGTGTATGCAATTAAAATTAATTAATTTTAGTTAGCATACATGCATGCAAATATGAAATCAACGAATTTCAGATATTAAACTCATAATTATAGTGATACTATTGCCAGAGCTAGTGACAGAGGAATTTACTTCTCAATGGTAAATACTTGCACTTCAGATTTGAGGTCTGTTCTCTCTGCTATCGTGTCAAGCTGAAATCTAATGATTAAGACTACTATTTGATCAACCGTGATTAAAAAAAAAAGTGTAGAATTCCCCTCATTTTGACTTGTACTTCCTAGGTTTTCAGCTATATCAGTCCTACCCCCCTGTAGGATAACTGCAAGATATTTTTCCATCAAAAGCAATTTGAGTTTAAGAAGTTCCCACCCACATATTCACTGGTTGATGTGCCTCTACCCCCACAGATTGCTCTCCTGTCTCTCTTTTAATACAGACTTACAGTGCTGCAAGCCAACTCATGAAATCATCCAGGGTTGAGAGAAAAAATCTTCCCTCTGGTTTCTATGCAGATTATTTCATTCCATAATAGCTATTCTCCAAATAAAGCACTTTTCTTTATTTTACCTTCAAATAAAACCTGCAGTCTCAGCAACAAAATTGCTCTCACGTCAGGAATTTCTACAGAGCAGCAGCCCTCTTTGACTGTGGTCAAAGTTTGCTTCAAGTCTTTGCAGTTCCTTGCTTTGAAACCCAGTGTATTGTTAGAAGGAGCTTCTGCTTCCCTGAAAGCCATCTGGGATAATGAAGGAGCGATTTTAACACAAAATGATTATATTACTACTGGAATGAATAAACTTTCTAAAAAACAATAGAAGTATAACACTAAAACTCCAGCTATTATTACATATTAGGTAGGGTATTTTATGCTCTAACATTATTGATTCCTTTTAGCTTAACAGTCAGACCACATTAGTCCTTTTCAGACTACATGTGCTATCTAAAACAGTAAGTAGACCCTGATTCACTAAAAGTGTCTTAAAAAGGGGAAGAAAAAAAAAAAAAAGCCTTTACAATATCTTTAAAGTAAGTTTCCTTGTTTTTTCCTTGTATAAGCATATAGATGGAAAGAGAATTCACAAGAGCACTTTCCAAGAGACTCAGAAAGGAAAGACCCACTGATGAGTGACAAGGAGGGCAGAGCTTCCCTTCCCTCCGCCAGTGTGCACAATGTGCAGGGCTCTGCACTGCCTTAGCTTTTCATTTGCTTCAACGTTTTCACTCCTTCTGGCAGCAGTTTGTTCACACATTTCCTTACGAAAGCCTCCAGCTAAATGGAGCAGTTTCTCATGCACAAGGTATACATGAAAGATTTACCAGGCTGCAGGAGCAAGGTGTATGGTGAAGTGCAGTGCCATCAGCAGCACATCACTGTGCCCGGAACAGAATTCCAGCCTCCTCTGCCTACTGTAGGTACCTACAGGTTCTGGTTGTCCCTTCCTCCTCTTTAGCCCTGTAGCATGTTTGTGTGCACTGTATATTAATTCCAAATTAATGAATTGAAGAATGGGAATTAGGTGATGTTGGTAGTCTGTGTAGAAAGATGATGTTTGTGTAGAAATGGCAACTGAGCAGACTTACACAATCACTGGGAAAAATGTCTGATTTGTCTAAGCACTACCACTTTTATCCACTGCACGCAATAGCAACAGCAATCAAAGCTGCTAACTTTCCATCATCTCAGGACAAAGGTGCCTGTTTGATTCAGCTTCAAGGGCTGCGTGCACAAGCAGACCCCTGGAGATGCTGAAAGGCAGGAATGAGAGAGACGCTGCAACACAGTTCACAGGGAGGAAGCTGCCTGCATGGGAAGAAAAGAATGAGCAGGGAAATGAAAAATGGGATGGGAATGAATCTGCTCACAGGTCACAGAAAGGTCTAAAAGGGGAACACAATATTCAGAAAGGCACTGAAAATGGAAATATGGTTGCTATTAGGACGAAAGAGTCATTACTTAGGTTTAATGAAGCTGAATTTAATCAAAAAGCAGTTGAGCAAACTGTTTGATGACTGTACGTTGTAATGTGGCAACGTAGTGTGACAGGGCTTTGCAGAGCGGTGTGAATTCTGTCTCTACATGCACAGAGGTCCAGCAGGCAGCCTGCATAGCAGCGCATCTCCTTCCTGTGCCAGGAGCGATCACACCTCCAGTCTCTTCTTCCTTGGCAGTACAGAGCTCAGGTTTGCCATGGGGAGTAGGAGGAGAGAGCCTTGGGCACTGCACAGCACCCAGGTAGAAGCAGAGGTGTCATATGGGGAGCAGCGGGGTGATGAAATCTCCTTTATTCATCAGTGTTCTCAAAAGATGTACCACTCTCTTCTCCCTTTCTAACGGTATGGTTCTTTACATGCCAATAGATGATGTTGAAAAACACGTGCATCTAGGAGGTCCACAGGCCCTGCCTGCTGCAGGGTTACAGGTGGATTTGAACATCCAGTGCAAAGAGAGGGTGGCTCAAGGGGCAGTGCTTCAGCCGTGCCAATACTGCAGGTCTGCTGCTCTGCCTCTCCAAGGCTGACCATGACTTAGCAGGAAGAGAGAGTGTACGTCTGTGAGTCTCCCTTTGGATTAGCCTTTTGCCTGAGTGGCATCTCTCCAGAAAAGAGAGTACCCGAGCAGTGTCTTCTTGCACCACGTTTCTGTGGCAGTAGGTTAAACTGATGCAAACAGTAATAGAGATGGTGAAGCTCCGCGGTATGAGGCTCAGCAACCATGAAACTGGAGGAACTGAGAAAAGTTTCATTTACCGTATTAAAAAAAAAAAATGGTGATTTTGTGGCCTGGGTGGCTGTGTAGTCTTCCTGATTTTCTGAAATTTCACTTTCTCATAGCTTAAGGTATGAGTGCAGATAGCTTATGAATTTTGATTTTTTTTTTTTTTCTGAGTGAAAACAAAGAGATGAGTCTCTGTTGGCTTAGGATGCAGATGTGTTACATCCATCAAATTTTACTATCAAAAGTCTGAAAGAAGAGTTTATGGCAAGCTGTTCTTCCAGTTTTACGTCCTGATAACTTTTACGTAGTTCCTTAGGAAGAAATGCTTTTAAAGTCACCTTATTTTGCCCCCTCTTCCATCAACAACTGTTATTGGTAGCTGCAATAAAAACAAATTCTGATGTGTGAAAATAACATGCTCTGTTTGCTTTTCAACATAGAGAGATTAAAGGAAATAGTGTGATAATTATTAATTTTGCTCCTTTGAGTGAATCTGCACACTTTTCATCTGTCCCCCCTCTTCATTTTGCTGCAAGAGACCTTTTCTCTTTACCTAATGTTCATCTCTTACGTTTTATGAGGTTGGAAATTCCTGTGCTTTTCAGAAGAGTAAAATAAGCGTAAGAGACAGAATCTTGAGTTCACAGAGGAAGGAAGAGGTGGGTCAGTTGAAACCCCTAACATCACAGCCTTCTATCAGAGCGTTGCCACAACTTTATCAAGAGAAATAAGCTTTCCTTGTTACGAGTTGGGTCACCTGATCAATATCAACAAAATGTTGGTATGAGCAGAAAGTACCATTTGCATTACGTTGTGTTGTGACTAGTTATCAGTGAGTTTAATCACAAAGGACCACAAAGAGTATCAGAGGCTGGTGTACCTCCCCTATGAAGAAAGGCTGAGCAAGCCAGCTTGTTTCGCTTGGAGCAGGGAAGGCTGTCGGGAGACTTCATTGTGGCCTTACAGTACTTGAAGGGAGCTTATAAGCTGAAGGAGCACTGCCTTGTTACACAGTCTGATAGTGATGGAACAAGGGGAAATAGCTTTAAATTAAAAGAAGGAAGATTTAGGTTAGATTTGAGGAAGAAATTCTTTACTCAGAGGTTGGTGAGCACCGGCACAGGTGCCCAGAGAAGCTGTGGTGCCCCATCCCTGGAGGCACTCAAGGCCAGGTTGGATGGGGCCCTGGGCAGCCTGGTCTGGTGGGTGCAACCCTGCCCATGGCAGGGGGTTGGAGCTCGATGATCTTTAAGGTCCTCTCCAACCCAAGCCATTCTGTGATTCTATGATTACCTTTTCATGCCGGGAAAAAATAGTATGCAAAGGTAGGAGGTGGTGTCATTAGTTCAGTGGCACTCCAAGAACCCAATTGCTTTTCCTCCAGAAGTTTTTTGTATGAGTGCTGTGCTCAGACCCTTTTGCTGTAACTGGCACTGAGGCTTTGGCAGGAGAGGAGGATTGCTCTTGGAGCAGTGCGTCTCACAAGCGAGAGATAGGGATTGGCAAAACAATATGGGGGGAAGTTATACGTCTGATTGTATGCTTCTTCTATGGCTAAGGTGACATTTGTAAATAGAAAGTGGATTTGACACGAGGCAGTATTTAGGCACGCTATGTTGTTATTTCTCAGGACATGAATCGCGTGTAACAGCACTTCCCAAGCACACAGGCTGCAGGAAGAATAGGTTTCATTAAGTACTCTTAAATTTTCATTCTGACTCCAGGTAATAAGGGAGAACAATGGTGACCACAGATTTTGAAAAGCCAAATTCCTGCCAATTATGAGATTTTCAAGAATTAGTTAGCTTAATGTACTTCTACTTTTCTCATGCATATTGGATTAAGTCTTCAAAGTTTTCTTTGCTGTCAGGACTGCTGGGGAGCTGCTTTTAAAAATGTGTTTAAATTAAAACTGGATGGATCATTTAATCAGGTGCCTCCAGGAGCAAAAAGAAAATGCCAAGTATTGTGTGACTAGTGGAAAAAAAAATTCCAAGAGTCAGCAGCATAGTCTCCAGCTTGCATTTACTTAAATCACTGGAGCTGAATTGCCTTTTGGAGGAAGCACTTCCAAAAAATGTTGAGAAGTAAAGAGAGAGCTGGAGAAGAAAGAACACAGGTGGAAAACATATTGTAAGAGAAGGAACTAAAGATTAGCAGGGGAATTGCATTTCTTTTTCTGGCTGTCTTTTAAGAGATTTGTAGGCTGGTTAACTAGTCTTGTGTCGTATCTGTGCCAGGATCCTAAACATTTCAAGCTGTTCTGCTAATGCCACTGTTGAGGAGAGGATGCACGGTTTCTTGGTAGGTCTGTGTGTCTGACAGGGCACAACATCTTCTAGTCTGTGCTGTTGGTAGCTGAATATGCAGCTTCCCATCGATAGGAGCAGTATAGGCAAGAATGTTTTACTGGTGCTTGAGGGAGTGTTCCAGTAGCTAAGGATTTCCAGAGAACGAGGTCCTTATATCTGGGGTGCACCCTCTTAGCAGAGGGGCTTTGTGGCTGATGCCGTGCCAAGGGCAGCACCCCAGTGTGCTGCTGAGCATATTTGCAGGAAGATAGTCAAGGGATGCCTGGAAGCATTTCATGAGGCACAGTACATTTGAAATCAAAGTTGTAGACAGGGCATTTTCAACTAGTTAAAACAGGTGTACACATCAGACTCTCAGTTGGGTACTATGGGCTGATTTACACTAATTTAACTTCGCTGCAGTACTTGGGGCTGAAACTGCAAACTGCTATCGAGGATCTGGGAATCGTGTATTTTAAATTCAAGGATCTTAAAAGCCTTGGGTTGATTTAGCATGCACAAAACAATAATAATAAATCCCCACCAGACAAAGTGTACAAAAGACTTCTGCAGCTGCTATGGCTTATTTAAAATCCATCATTATCAAACATAAAGGAGACAACATATCCTTTTTTTTCCTTTTTTTTTTTTTGTATTTTTGCCAAACTTCAGCAGGTTGGGCAAAATTTTTTCATGCTGAGCGTCTGCCTCAGAGTGATGCTTTGATAATTTTGCTGGTGCTTTGGTTTTGCTTTGTGTTATATCAAAGAGGTTTGTATACATTTTTACCTTCTTGTAACTTTCCTGAGTTTAAAGCTGAATTTCTTTTGACTACTATTATTTTGTACAGGAAGAATGTAAGAAAAGCCTTTCATTATCACTTGAAAGTTAATTGAGGTGTTCTTAGGAGCATAGACCTTGGGACAGTGATGTCTAGATGACAAAAGAAAAATGTGCTCCTTCAAGGTTTTGACCAGGAAAAACAGTGATCCTTGATTGAGCTGAGAATTCAAGTCAAATTCCTAGTTTTCTTGAGACAAAGGGAGAATTCTCCAACTGCAATGCAGATTCCTTCTCTTGTGTTAGACCCAACTCAAAGATCCCATGCAGCTCTGCTCGTATCCCTGTGCCTATTTATCACCACAGATCTGATCACTGCCAGCACTTGGGGTCTTTAATCTGATAAAACTGACAGGAGATGCTTATGCATACCATTAGGAAGGCAATATTCCATATGCTCTGTAATTGGTTTGAATTTATCCTATTATTTCAACATTTAAATGTTGCTGAATGTAATTTAGATGTGTCAGACTCATAAAGTGTAGGCTCTTGTGGGAGTTCATTATTGAAAAGAGATGCATCTACCAAGCTTTTCTCTGGCTCCAGGCCCAAACTCTCAGCATTTTGCTTACCTCACATCTGGCTTTTGTCCACTCCCTGCATCCATGCTGAAGTAATGTCTGATATATTCTTTTTATCACATTATATCTTCTTTCTCCTTGTGTATGTATTTGTTTATTTAAGGGAGTGATAGCTTTTTGAGAGTGCAGAGTTGTCATAACTGGAGTAAACAAAACACTTGTGACAATGCTAACAGATGTGAATGGCATCCTCTACTTTAGTGACTGGCCTGTCTAATGACACACAACTTGCTAATCACCATCTTCTAATCTGGGTGTAGTGTCCATCACTGGTATCTACTTATGGAAACCAGTGAAAGGTGAACTCTTCCTCTAAACTGCAGTGCTTGATCTCTGGACACCATGCTGAGAGCTTATCTTTCTTACTAGTCTCACTTGATCTCCTCTATGAAGGAAAAGCATTTGGAATGCAATATTAAGGTTTGTGACTGCATGCTTCTGTGGCACATTTCTGTGAAGAAAATCTTACACACAGTCACAGAACAGGTGTAAAACCATGCTAATGCCTTTGACACATATGCTCAGATGACATGATGGGTAATGAATAACTTAAGCTGCAAGGAATTCACTTTTTTCCTTCATTCATCTCTATGAGAAGTATTCTTATATAGTTGTCTTGCAAATATTAGTAAGGAGAATTTAATTCACAGCTGCAAGTTAAGAGACTAGAGAGTTTATACCCCTTGGCTTTGTACAGCCTGCTCCTTTTAGAAGGTGCAGGAATTCTGTTATGGGTTATGATCCCACTTTGATCTTGGCCTTAATCTTTGAAAGAGAAACCATTTTTCCTGTAGGCAGTTTCCTTGATTCCAGTAGACTTGTGCAGTTTCTTTAGGACATAATCACAAAGCAAGTTGGCAGTAAGAGCACTAATGCTATCCAAGGACAAATGAGTAAGAAAAGGTTGATGGGTAGAGGTATGTCTTTCACTAGACTCGCATGAAAAATAAATAGGCAAGCACATGCCTAACAGCTTGCCTTGCACGTGTTGACCATCTGATCTGAAGAGAAGATACCGACTGGAGATGTGCTGTAGACACCTACAGAGTAGTGACCTTGCTGGAACACGTGTAAAATCACAGATAGGACTTTAAGCTTGTTTCACACATTCAGAGCTTACACATTCTTCTCGCTTTTTCATTGGTTTCATCTCATGAAATGGGGAGGGAAGAGCTCTTGTTGGATGCTGATAGGGAATATGTAATGTATTGTTTGTCTTAATTGCCATCTTCTATAGTACAGCATATCAAGGAGTTATAGTAATAAGAGCCTTTCTATATATTTCTTCTTTTCTTGAAAGGTTTGGTTCATTTCGTAGCCTGCTCACCTCAACCCTCAGGCTGAATTAGGCAGCTGTTCTTGCTGGATCTTCTTTCCCTTCACTTTTCCTACAGCATGACACACTGCTGTCAGTGACTTTCCGAGTTTAACTATGAAGCATTGGACCTGATTACAGGAATTACGGGGTGAAATTCAGTCTGATGTGGGAGGTCAGACAAGTTGTTCTCAGTTGTCTCGTCTAGCCTTGAAATCTGTGGCCCTATGGATTTTTTCACAGCTGTAGTGTGTGCAAACAGATGTAATCTTACTGATGGTGCTTCCTGCGTTCCTTTCTGTCACTCATGAATAAACATCTCCTAACAGGATTTTTCAGTACAACCAAATACGGCTTTATTTCTAAAAGCTGAATAGCTACGGATGGAACAGCTACTGCTTGATTCCCACTGGGAAACTACGACCACCCATTATGTACCAGAACAGGGGGGTCTGGCCCTGAGGCTCATAAGATACCGCTGGCTTGGTGCGTGACAAGGGTTGTGGATTTGTGGGAGCACAGGCTTCCTCTACAGAAGCAGAGAAAAAATACATCTGCAGGAAGCTGCTCCATGGGATGCCTGGGTCTCCTGGGAAGTGTCGGTTGGGAAGTGAGAATTAGGCAGGTGGATTTGTAGCCTGTCAAAGATAAAAGAAAGATGTGCTACAGAACAGAGTTGTGCTGACTAATTATGTGACAGGGAGATTGTTTCATCTTCCTTTCACTAGCCATCCGTTTGGCATGTGTGTACGTATACCACCATGTAAATGCTCATTTTGTATGGATGCTGCTGGCTGGCAGAGTTAATCAACAGTGACCTCTGTGTCCTCGGGTCACTCTTTTAGTGCACACCTAAGGACATAATACAGCATACAACTTCGAAATAAGGTTAGCCTGTAAAAGCTGCGGTATAAAGCATACTGCAAGTGTGAAATTAATTACCTTGCTAGAGCTAACACCAGACTTAATATTGGCAAGCTAAAATAGGCCAAGGTGAGCTAGGGACATAATTACAACAGGGGATACCACTGCTGTTTAACTCAGCAGTAAACCTAATAAAAGTCAAACTGCTGGTGCTGACACAACTGTCATAAGCAGTGTCCCGTTTTCTTAGCCGTGCAGGAGGATGCAGTAGAGAATGTGACGGCTATAAATGAACAGATGAATTAAACATGGTCCTGGATTGAAATTGAGGTCTTCCTTTCCTGCAGGTTTAATTCTTGTTAATAGTTTGCCATTTCTGAGCTGTCACGGTTTTGATGAAGGAATGCACATGTGTTAATCAGGTTGTCAGAGTGCTTACTGCATGAAGGAAAACTCAGTTTTCTTACCAGCTCTGGGGTCACTTGGAGAACTGGAGGAGGTGGTGTGTTTTAACAGATTCAATTTCCTCTTTTGTAAGTAAAAAAGACTATTATTATTATTCTGTTTATTTATTTTTGCTTTTGCTTCGTGTGCATAATCTTGCATTTCTGAATTTAGTTGCAAATGATACAAGAATATTTTTGGTACTAAGTGGTTTTCCTCAAACTACAGTTTCCAGCTCTCACCCAGCTCTAGATTTGCAGGAGGTCCGTGGGCGAATGTGAGAACTAGGATTTGGGAGAGAAGTTTCTGGGAAGTGGGTTATCTAAGAAGGACCATATTGGACTGACTGAGGTGTAGACAAAGCCTTCAGCAATGAGGATATTTTTACGTGATAAAACAAGATGCCTATGGACTCAATGAGATCTTAACTGAGTAAAGCATTTCTCTGAAGTGACAAAATGTTCCTCTCCACTTCTCCCACACTATTAAACAAACTACTTTGGCTACTCATTCGAACATTGGATTCAAGTTCTCAACTTTCACATGTTCACAGACCCCTTAAGAACATTTTCACTCCTTGCTCCACCAGTTGCCCAGATCCCACTGACTTCAGAGTTACGAGGCTATGTCCTTGCACCGTGGTGTTGTTCCTTGTCCTTCCAGAACACCACTAATTTAAGCACAGGTTCGTAACTGTTGTCAGAATAACAACCATAATAACTGTTGTACTGAACAGACTCCTGGAGAACTGTTTGATTTCTGGAAAGGAGGATGGATAGCTAACCTTTTTATTGCAGCAGGGAACAATTTGCTACATTGCAACACAAAATACGGCAGAGTCCTTCAAAACCAAACATTACTTGGATTACTCTATTGTTGTATAATACTTAATGCATGGGTATAGTACAGCTGGAATGGAAAATAATTACAGCATGTAGTCATTGTTGGGAAATGCTTGGTTTTTTTAACTGGCACTCATACATAAATTTAGTCCAAACCAGCATTTCCTGTGGCACCTCTGTTAGACTGAATGCCACTCCTCCCCTGTGAATAGCACTGTATTGCCATGAGAAATATCACTACATTCTGCTTCTTAAATGTGAGCAAAGGCAAGACCTGCAGCTTATGCCTCAAGTCGTAGTGAAACTCTGCTATCTGCTGAGACTGCACCGAGTCTAACCATTCCCATTACCCATAGGTAAGCTGCTTGCAACATAAAAACCAGAAGACTCAGTATGGAGTCCCCTAGGGGTCATGAAAAAGCTCTGAGCTATTTAGGTTAACAGTCATAAACTAAATGATGTTTGTTTGGCCAAGCCTATGCTGAAAACATTTCTTCTCAGCCAGATCCATTATTAATTATGCATATTTGAATAAATATGTTCATTGTACAACACTTGATAACACAACTCTTTTGATATTTGTATACTAGACGGCAAGCTAATGCAGCTGCTGCGTAGTTTTGCAGTCGCATGGCTGATGACCAAACAAAGCTACCATTGCCTAGTATTTCATGACATTTAAAAATAAGGTCTTCTTTTAAAAGGGGGAAAAAAAAAAAGAAGAAGAAAAAGAAACCCTGCTGCTCTGTCAGGCAAAAATTTGCTTTGTGTGTAATGCAGCTCCCTGGAACAATTCAGCCTTGCTCTAATGTCACCAGGACTGTGCTCATGGTTCTGGAAGATAGTCCTCCGTGCTTGGCACGAGTCCTCTCCTCTCACATTTTTGCTTGGCAAAGTCTGAATTTTTCTGACTCCATAAAACTTGAGCCAGGAATCTCTTCCCTTCCTCCCCAACCCCAGTGCTTGTCTCTGTGCATCAGATTATCATTTTTAAGAAGACACTGTGAAGCAGCAGAAAGCATTTGCTTTAGGATATCATTACACACAGCAATACTAACAAAGAGATTATTGCAAACTAAAGATTTGAAAAAAAGATTTTTTTTTCTCTGGGATTTATTCTGTCGAGGGGGGATGCATAGGTTTTAGGGTTTTTGTTTTGTTTTGTTTTTTTAAGAAATCAAAGTTTATGCTTCTGATGACTGTGAAAGAAACATGAAGTAAACATCCCTTTTTTTAGCCAAAACCTTTTTTGGTGCAAATTGCACATATGGTGTCAAAGAAATATCAACTGAATAAGTACTGCTTTCATCAAGTTACAGGGAAAAATGAAAGGGAAGAGAAGGAGGTGTGGCGGGAGGGTTTGTAGGCCATGAAGTAACAAAGCCAGATGAGGCACAAATTTTTCAAGAGTTTATTTTTCAGAAGCTTAGACGTATCCTGCTTGCAGTAATGTTTTTAGACAGGAAACTTCCATTTTTTCTGTATAGTCTTTTATGCTGCTACTTGTCATGCATTCATCTAGTGCTGTTTCACAAGAAGATGCGTGTGTTTTGCATGATGCGATCTCAGTCTCAGAGTGCCTTCCAGGTCTTGGGATTTGATTCAGGCACTTCAGTTTTACCTAAGTTCGGGCATAATTAGCATAACCTCCCTAACAATAAGTTTAAAATTAACCAACACTTGTGACCTCCACTTTGCCACAGTCTGGGAATAAGCATTTCTTCGTGTGGTGGTACTGACTGCAGCAAGCACATAGGAAGGAGAGGAGGAGAGTAGGGTTGACTGGTTAACAAAATAATCCTTCCCATGTTCTCAGGATTCATTAAAACAACTCTTAGAACTCGCTTATCCTTTAGGAGGACTGAATTTTATTTTTCACAGTCAGCAGCACCGACTGAAAAACCTGCAGTATCTCTGTTCATTTCCCTATGGCTTGCATCGCGTCACCAAAACACAGAGAAATACATTTCAGCCAAAAAGGCAAAAGTGCCCACAGAGAAGCAACCCTTTGTTGATCCCACTGGCTACCTGGAAGCTGGCCGGAGAGGGAGGTGAGCGGGAGGTCATGCTGGCTGCCTTTGGGCTGGCTGCGGGTGGCTTGGCACTGCTTGCCTGGCTGCAATTAGCTGCCGCTTCTGGCCCGAGCACCAATCTGGCAGAGTTTGCAGGTGCAAGAAGCAGAGCAGCAATCTGTTCCCTTCCCTGCCCTCCTGCCTGGAGCAACCTGATTTCTTCTCACCTGGGGCTGGAGCTCCCTGCCTGTGCTTTATTCACATGTGCCGGTGCCTGCGCCCTGTCCCTGTGATGGTGGCATTTGTGAGGGACCAGCATTGGCTCCATCTGGGTTCTGTGCCTGTGTTTCTCCTCATAGCAGTGGGAATCCAGGATAGATTTCAAAGAAAAAAAAAAAAATGGTCACCACTTCTTCCTTCTGTCCTGTTCTCTGACATGTGGCATTGGAAGCCACCATGCTAGCCCCTTCCCTCTGAGACACGCTGGCTAGAATGTCACAGTCCACTGAAAATTACTATGAAGGCTGGCTAAAAAACATGCTTCCTACACCCTCTCACCTCCAGCATCCTCCCAATCCCTGCTAGAAACCCAGAGCTGCTTGAGTACTTGCTGTTGTCAGAAATGCTTTTTTGCCAAAAATTTAAACATTTTGCCAGAAGTGCAGTTCAGCCCCACTGTTTGCAGGGTGTTTTTAGATGCAGAGCACGGTGGAAGGAGGCTGATGAGGGGTCAGGCAAGTAGGTGGAAGGATCAGAGGTGAGGAGCTGGTGACAGATCCCATTCCCTCACCTTGAAGCAGGCAGCACGTGATATTTTCAGGTGCGGGTATGTTTCATCCAAATCCCTTGTCTGTCTGATTTTTGGTGGACTGTACGCATGTGTACACTTGGACAAGGAGGGAAGACAAGGGAAACAATTTCACATATTCTTGAAAAATGCCTTTTTCTCTGTATCACAGCAGAAGACAGTATGAAGACTTCCTGTATTCCACAACTTTTCCACTCTATTTCCCTGCCTACCCTGTACTCTCATGTTAAATACAGCCCCTTACACAATAGGTATTGTGAACAAAGACCTAGCAGTGCACAGCTAAAGCCCATCATGGATAATACAGATGTGAACATCATCAGCCAAAAACTTTTCACATTCCTGGAGCGTAGGTTTTACCACTGATTTTGATGTCAGAAATGACTGGACTTTCATTAGATATTGTGTTGAGATTATAGTTTATAATCTAATTTTTAGCACTGAAGAACATTTGAATTTTACGGTTTGGGTTACTTTTTTTTTTTTATGAAAATCATTTGGGCTTTTTAGTCTTAGACTTGAGACTTTTATTCTCTCTACTGCTTGATTTCACTGTGATTCAGGCTCTTTGTTCTACACCATTTTCAGAACTAAATTATTTAGGAATGTGCCTGGATTAGACTGCACAACTGCATTGTGTTACTCATTATGTAATTAATAATTGAAATTTCAGTCTTATTAATATTTTCTGAAATGCACTGCAAAGTTAAAATATAATTAACACATTCACAATCAGTCCTGCCTTCGTCTTTAGTACAAGTCATCAGGAGCATAGTGACACTTCTATTCTAATGACTTATCAGGGGAAAAAATAGGCTTATAGCATTCCAAAAGAACAGACTCTGTAGGTATTAAATAGCTAAGATAATTGGTTAGTGCCGTTTTATACATTGCATTGTACCGGAGAGAAGGTATACATTTAAATAGGTTTTGCAGTCAGAAAGAGAAGGTGAATACTGGGAGATATCTGTATAACATAGAATCCTATATATCAGAGGATAAAACATTTTTGGGTCATCCAGCACATCTGTGAGATTAAGATAAACATTTCAGTTTAAATTAATGACAGCGCCTTCTTGGGTGGTAGTCAGAAGCAGTTAAACATTTCAACCAAACTTTTAATTAGCACAAAGTGAAGAGTTCTTTACCTTGAATTTGACCAGAAACATGATTGACTGACACAGAACAGCAGATAAGCTGTTGGAGGGAACCTCTGAACACCATCTGGTCCAGCCTCCTGCTTTATGTGTGCCTACTGCCAACAACCGATCAGGTCAACAGTGGCTTTTCCTGGTCATGTCATGACCTCCAACGATGGAAATTTCACTGCATCCAACGAATAGGTTTCCATGTTGTACCGAATTCCTAGTAAAACACTTTTCCTAATATCCAGTGTGAATCTGCCACGTCTTCATTTGCAGCTGTTGCCCTGGGCTATACTGTTTTACACAGCTGTGCATCTCTGTTCTTTATGTGCACCTCCCCATTAGCACCTGTAGATGGTATGAGACTGCCCCTCATGCTCTTTTTTGCTGGGCTACAGCAGCCCAATGCCCTCCCTCTCCCCATGTGCTGCTATCCTGTAGCTCTGATGGATCCACACTAGTTTTTCAGCGGCCATTTTGAAGTGGGAGGCCTCAAAAGTGGACATAGAAATCCATGGGCAGCCTCGCCAGCACCAAGAAGGTAAGATTACTTACTATTGATCTCATGACTATACTCCTCCCAGTGCAGCCAAGCGCATGGTCTGCCTCAGTCATAATGAGAGCATGATGCTGACTCTTGTTTAGTCTGGCATCCATTGCACCCCATGGGTTTTCAGCAGATTTTTTTGCCCGTCAGACCTCTCTGTGTACCTATGAGGTTTTTTGTTGTTGTTGTTCTTAATTGGATCCTGTAACAGCTATCGTTTAGGGAAAAAACCAGCAACATCCTTGCTGACTTCCTCTCAGCAATTAACTGGTTAATGAATAGGGATAATCGAACTGAAAACAAAAATTAGCATTTGTCAGGACAAACACATAATTCTGCTGTACCTCTTTTAATGCACTGTCTCCTGTACTTTACATGTTTCCTGTGAGAGATTTCTCAGAATCTCCTAGGGAATTTATTTCACAGTGTAATTGATAGCCAGGTTCCATGATGATTGTCTTCCAGAGAAATAATTTATGCTCTGACTGAAACACTGAACCAAACTGTCTTCAGATACACAAGAATATGACTTGTACTTCCCATGTGCTTCTCTACCAAAACTTGCTGGTGGTTACTGTGTATTGAAGAACTGCAAAAAAAGCCATGAGCAACGAAATATGATCCATATATCATAACCCTTGAAGATGGTTTGTATGGTTTTGTTGTTACGCACTCTTGAAAGTGAATGAAGTTTCAGGGAAAAAGGTTTCAGTTCCAGGTTTTGCCATAAATTTTGTGTTGGACAAAACCAACACAAACCTATGGCAACAACCTTTGGACAACAGACATTGTTGGAATATGTAAGAACAGATAACATTTCCTCAAGAGTGACTTTACCTTTCCTTGTCTTAAACTGAAGGAAATCGGAAAATCGGATCATTTCAAGTGTACTATGCCAAGAAAAAAATATATTTGTCATTAAATGACCTGTAATTAGGTTCAGAAATATTTTGAGGTTAATTTGTTCCCTACTTTTTGCCATCTCAATGGAAGTCAAGCAGCTGAGATCAGAACACAGGTCAGAAAGTATATCTGAGTGGCTTGAAGATGGCAACACCTTTCTGCCATAGGTTGTATGAGAAACCAATCAGGGATACCCTTTTGAAGACTCCAGACCACTTTTTACTAAATAAGTTTCACGTGTAGTAATTACATGTCTGAGCAGAAAACAAAATGACGATTGACCTGTGGTGTCAGAAATACTATTTCAAATGAAACAGAAACTGCTTTTTTTCCTGTCTCGCTTGAAATACCACCTAAATGGCAAAGAAATTCTGTAAATATACTCAGATAAACTCAGTAGTCTATGTGTGCATCTTCCTAGTAACTGAAGCCACCTTGTCAAATCAATATGTAACAGAAGCTCTCAGCTTATTTAATAGCTCATTAAATAGGTCCACAATCTTCTACCAGTTCCATAAGTCATTCCAGACCTACTAAAATGAGTGCTGCTTTGACATTACATCTGCCTCTGCACAGAGGAAGCAAGTAACCTCCCAGCTATTTACAGCCCTTGTTACACACCAGACCGGACATCTCATATATAACATCATCTTACTCCCCATCTTGTTTTCCATATAGATTTCTTCAATAAAGTGCTCTGAAAAATGGGTACCTAGTTTTTAAACAAATACAATGAACTAGCAACTTACACTCGATCACTTTCAACTTCTTAGTTGTGTTTTCAGTAGAGGTCATCTCGTTTTCTAGCAACTTGCTTCAGGTTTTGCCAGACCTGTGACTCATTTTGTCTCACCATACTTGACATATCTGCTAAGGCCAAGAGTTAAAAGAGACATGCTTTGTTCTATAAGTAAGAAAGCTAAACGTTGCATCTGTGTATCCATGCTGTTTTGTAGCCTGCTGTTTTAGGAAAGGAGGCTGGGAGCAAGCATGGCCAATTCTTTAGTGTGTGGATGCGTGGGAGAAAGCATCTGCATAACCTATGCTTTCCAACATAGTGCTTCTCATCTGAGGACATAAATGGACAAGTTCAGTTACTAACCACACTAATGAGCATGCTGTGAATCACAGCAAGGGAAAAGGCATTCTGCTTTGTATCTCAGGTGAAAATCATGTGTGCAATCATGTCGTGTGTCTCAGCTGCTAAGCAAGGGCTTTTTCACATACAGGTACTTACATCTTCTTCCACATAAAACCACTGAAATTTCTTAGTCACAGGCAATATTTTTTTCTTATATAATGCTATTTCTTTTGGACTACTAGAGGAAATATATATGAGGACTGCTTCAAAAGTAATGCCTCCTGTTTTATTATGTTGGCCCAAGACATTAGGAGGGAATGTTGGTGGTATGGCAGTAGGGGTTGAACCTTCCCACAAGTATTCCATTACATTTTGTTGCCATGAGACAGCTGGCAGAAACAGGTTAGTCTGACAAAGTAGTGTCTGACATGGAAGTAAATATGAAGCAAAGGAATGGAATTGAATTCCTCCATGCAAAAAAAAATTGTTCCCCTTGACAGTCATAAATGCTTGCTGAACATTTCTAGAGACCAAACAGTGGATGTGAGCACAGTGAGATGGTGGGTGATGCGTTTCAGCAGTGGCAACAGCAACATGAAAAATAAGCTATGTTCAGACAGCCATGCAAAGCCGTCATACCGCAAAATGAAGAGCATCTCCACCAGTTCATCTGCTTGTATTGGCTAATGGAGATGACTAGGTTGAAAAATAGTGTTTTGTAGCTGAGAATTTGCTTTATCAAATAGTTTTATTGTGCTCTTTTTATCTGTTGTAGTTTTGATAAAAATAAATAGGAGGCATTATTTTTAGAGCAACCTACTTATATATGTACACATATATATACATATGCACACACGCATTTACACAAATAATATATATTTAATTATAGATAAGAAGAGGTAAGTGAATGTGTTAGATCAAAGAATCACATTCTGGATTGGGGACTAGAATACTGTATTGGCTATGCATGTTTCTCTGAGTCTCTTTTGACTAGGCTTTCATACAGCTTCAGCATATGTGTGACTAAAAGTTTAGCTGTGAATTTGTTGGATTTATGGAAATGTGAATCTTTTATTTGCAGAAGACATATGTACGGATCTTTCCCAGACTAGGTGTGGCATTGGAGCTGTAAGGGTACAGAATATGAGCTTGGCATTAATGGATAGGTTGTTCTTATATTCTGCCTCAGCTACTGAACTCACAGCTTTCTAGACCTAAAGGAGAAAGTAATTTTTCAAAATGTTTAATTCCTCTGTTTGTTATTGCCAGCAAAACATAGTGAAAACGAGATTGATAGAAATACTTTCAACACCATATGACAATGAGAAATGATGGCATGTTGGCCACCCATTAAGGATTAGGGCGTGTGATTACGCAAATCCCAAGAGTAGAGCTCCTGCATCTGTTTGTGCAGGTAGGAATGCTGTTTGACAAGGGCACAGGATGACCTTACTGTCACAGAATTATTTGAGTAGAGCTTGAATGTACTTGGCTGTGTCCCATGACCTCCCCTCCTACCCCAGATTCTCCCCAGTAGCAAAACTATCTCTAGCTATATGTTAATTTGTCTGATGGCTTTGAAAGCATCTGGATAGAGGACATCAATGAAGATGGCTGAAGGAAAAAAAAAGAAATTATTGATAAGCCCTGAATCGCAGGCTGGAAGTTTCATTCTTCTCTTCTGTGAACCGCTTCAAGTGCACCTCAGGAGGCTGCTTATATCTCCTCTTAAATGGTAAAAATGTAAAGCTGATTTTCCATTGACTGGTTTATTATGCAGTCACTCAAACCAGAGTAAAGAAGACTGGAAAAGTGTGGCATTATCATTTGGTACAATTTTTATTTAGCTTCTGCTGTTTTTAATAGAAATTATGTAAGTTTTGAGACAAAGAAGAAGTAGAAAGCATGTGTCTGACTGTGCCCATCACTGCCTGCAACAGTGCACAGTAGTGCAGACTTTCTAAAGTGTCTATGTCTAATTAAAAGCCACCAATGAAATTCAGCCAGTAGCACATTGAAGGTTCAGTAATGGATAGAGAATTAGGAATATTAAGAATATTCTATGAAATTTAGAAAAATATAAGTAAGCATTGCACATTTTCATTAACTGTTTTATAAGATAAAAATGTTAAATAATAGAAAATTAAAGGGGATAATTATAGTTCTGATGTGACTTAGTATTCCAATCTAAGAAAACAGAGGCAATACGTTTTTTGAGCTTCTGCAGTATGAAATCTCTAGGGAGAATATCTGGACCAGTGTGTGTATGGACCTACATAGATTTTAAGATGTCCAGAGGAGGGAAGCTACAGTAAAAATGAGAGGTGCAGGAGCTGGGAGGTCAGCATCCAGTGTGCAGATTCACTGGTTGCCTTACGTGTCATTTTTTAATAGCTGTTGTTACTCTTTTCTTACTGTTCATTTTTAAATAAGTGAACGAGGTCAAACCAAAAAAAAGCTTTATTTAGCCTGTTCTGTACTCTTTGTTTAGACAAAACCACCAGCAAATTTTCAATACAAGAGACAGGGAGGCACTTAACAGAAAATACTATATGTTGCTGTATGTAATTTCCCAATACTATGTGTAAAGATAGTCCAAGGAGATCAAATGATGCTTTTATAAAAATAGCTTCTGCCCTCCCTGAAATCCTATGCTAGATTCTGACACCCCTGTCAGAGTCCCACTGTAAGCTGTGGGATTGTTTATGCAGCAGTCTGTGAGATTTCTCAATGTGAAGAAGAAAATGACAGAAAAATGCAGTCTTTTTTTTTTTTTTTTTTTTCTTATCAGCTTTAAAACCTTGTTCTGTTTTGTAGAACAATGGCAGGATAGTATCTATTCTGCAAATTCCTTTTTTTTTTTTTAATCTAATCTTGTTTCTGTTATTGAATCAACACTTTGTTGGGATTTATTCCACAAAATCTGGAATTCAGATAACCAGGGGGAAAATTAAAATCCTGGAAAGCCTGGGAATACATAGGCAAATCACCTAAATGGAACATAATATATGTTTTAAGGCAGGATTTCTGCCCTTGTGTGTGCAGTGTGGAATAATTTTCAGCAGATGGATTGGACAGTGTGTGAAGGAATGGGCTCTTTGGTTCGACTCCAGCCCAAATCAGTCATTGTTGCTGTTGTGATCGCAGCTAAGCAGTCTGTGGGAAATGACTTAGTGGTCTCACTCTGGTCTTATGAAGCTAATGAGCTTAGCAAAGAAAATGGTGGAGGGAATTGTGGAAACAGAACTTCTTTGCACTCTGCAATTCAAGGCTGAGATGTACGGGCAGGATCAGAGTAGAAACTGAGTGGGCCAGTGCTACGTGTAATACGTGGGTTTCTTGGTACTGTAACTGAGAGTGATTCGGCATATCAAAATCATAGGAAGGTAAAGAAAAGGTTTCTGCTGCACAATTTCTTATCGTACTTGTCATTGTCTGGAACTAGAGTAGACATGAGAAGGTGGCAAAAAAGTAACTTCCTATTTTCCTTCTCCCTCCTCAGAGGCCACTCCACCCCTAACTTCATCTGTGTTATGGTAAAGGCTGTTTCAGGCTTGGTGGTGCCTCTGGACCTGGGCGGACTGACAGCTGAGGATGTGCCCTGTTCTATGCAAGTCAGGATGCTCCTCCTGCGGCCTCCTGCCCCAGTCCTGTCCTTCTGCCCACGGGCAACCTGCACACTGTCAGCAGCATGTCACCACACCCTGCAAGAGAAACAGACAGGACAGAGTATCTAAAATCAGAGCAGCCTGGCAAAGCAAGTAACAGTCGCAAAAACGAACACAATGTGAACCACGGTCCCTCTTTCACCACGGGCTGCCGCGGCATTAACGGGGCTTTGTGCTGCTGTCAAGAGCTTCAGCGCTGGGGTCAGCTCTGCGGGCACTTCTCTCCCACCTCATTACAGAGCAGCCAGCTTTCTGTTTTCTCTCAGTTTTCAGCTCCTCGTGCTTCTGAGGAAGGTGAAGGACGAGAGGTGCCTCCTGGCGAGAATCCTGCTGCCTCCTGGGGTAATGTGTGCTGGCTGCTCCCCCCGCATGACATCCTTACAGGGCCATGTCTCGTGCTGGTATCTCTTTCTATAGGGACTCATTTGTGTTGCCTACATCGTGTGCTGGATTTAGAAGCCCTCCAGTGTTACCATGGCAACAGTTTCTGCTTAAGTATAGGTGAGAATACAAGTTAATTTTAAATAAGGTGAACTGAAGGTGGGGGTGGGAAAGCTCTCACAAAGCATCTGAAGCCACACAAATGTTTCTGACCAAGGTTAGTAGCAAAGTATCCGAAGCTAATTCCCCATCCCTGAGGTCACAACCTCCTCACAACAAAGAAGAGGTTAAAGGGCCTGGTTATTTGGACCGTCACTGCCTGTGGTGGTGGCTGGGCTAGGGGGATGTCATCCCTACTTCCGTCTCCTCTCAATGTGTCCCACATATTTGCACAAACCAGTGACACGATGCTGAACACTGCTTTGGGCAGGGCCAACAGGTGAATGAGCCCTGGAAACAGCACAGCTAGCTGGGCAGGGAGTGCGTGGGCACTGCAGCTTTGACACTCTGCTGGTTATCAGCTGGAAAGGCCAATAGGCCCTTCTTTGGGATATGGCCCAAACTCTGCCCTCAGCAATAGCCTTAAAATCTGAAGACCATGTATATGTAAGTATGATATACAGATGCATATCTATATGTGTGTATATGTAAGTGTGTATATCTATATAGCACGAGAAATTAACAAAAGAAAAGACGATCTCCAAAATTGAAATAGTCTTTTTATACTAAAGCTATCTGCAAGAAAAAGCAATGCGTGATTGACAGAGCAGGGACACAAGCAGTGCTGCTTGTAGTTACATTGTAGGACTGGCCCTTTTTGCTTTTTCTCAGCCCGATCAGAGCCATCTTTCTCTCTCAGCTCCGTAATTGGCACTTATTACCACCATGTGCAAGTGTCTCATCCATTAAATAAATATCAGGGTAACGGTGAGAGATGCAGAAACCACTTAAACGTTCACCTTGTCATTTAACTCTCTGTGATCTGCACTTTGTGAGAGTTACCTTCTTAATATACACAATTTACAGCTTAAGAGTGAGCAACTTCAGAAGAAGTGAAGGGCGGTTTGTGCAGACCCATTTGTGACACTGATGACAATTGCACTGAGAGAGAAGCTATATCCTAGGTGACCTTACAGAAGCAGTGGGAACTGAGTGATGTGTTCAGAAATTTGAGTAACAAAAGGATGCTATTCAGATTTTTGTAATAAACAGTTGCTTGGTAACCAGCTTCTGTAAATCTTTTGTCAGCACTGTTAGAACAAATATCTATGCCCAGGTGTTTGTCCCTTCCGTTTACCTGAAAGTGACAGTACCACAAACAGAAATAAGACTGCTTCCTTCTGCTGTTTCATTTGTGGCCAGCAATTTACCGATAAGTAAGGCAGAAAAGGCTGAGGTAAAGTTATGGTACAGATTAACAAACAATGTAACCTTTAAAAAATTTCCCTTATTTGCCATGATTGTCAAAGCTGCTTTTGCACTTTTTATCTCCATTTCTTCATTTGTTTTGCGATGAATCACATCCCTGCTGCTGCTTAGTGCAAGAAAAAGCATCTCTCCTGGAGCTGAAAGACAAAATTTCTAGCATATAAACACTCCAGTGTTACAGAGGAGATGTGCAGTGTTATGAATTTACGTATAAAAACATTTCCAACTTTTTACTCTGAATTTCTGATTTATATTGCTGATTAGATTTTACATCTGTATGCAAATAAGCAGTGTATTCAGAAGGCTTAATTAATTAGCGTACCATGTGATTTCAAGTTAGTTGCAGTTAAAATTACAAGGTAAGAATGGAAGTGACTGCTGACATAATGATTATCTTATTTCCAAAACCATCTGGATTACGCGCTGTGTTAATGTGGGTCAAGACTGACCTGTCCTGCAGGGGGTGGATAGTTTATTACAAGCATCACAAAGAGAGATGCTCCCAGACGTTTTATTTAGGTGGGTACATGTTTTAGCAGGTATTCTTACAGCCTAAGCACTCAGTATACAACTGGAATATTAGAAATCTTAGAGGAAAAGAGGTCTTTTGTGTAGCAGAAGTTTTATGAAAGGAAAAAAAAAGGATCTGAAGGAAGGAATGTAAAGCAGTTGTGGGAAGAAAATTGAAGGCCCTAAACACATGAATCTGTATGAAAGAATAATGGAATAAGCTAAGGGGATGGATAGCTCTGAGGGCCAAAAAGAAAGGAAGGATAATGATGTAATGGAAATGGAGAAAGTGGATCCTGTTTACAGAGAACTGCTATTACATGGTTCTGAGAATGTGAAGGGTTTTGGTGATGTTGCCTTAAATGTCTCAACTAGGATGGAAAATAGAAAAAATATTTTGTGTTGTATCCTGAATATTTTTTCTGCTTACACTATTTCCTAAACAGGCACATTGAGATGCAAAATTAGAACTATACCATAGCAATGTGTCCTCCTAATCCTAAGTGTCATGAAGGCTATCTGAAGTTTGCCAAATAGGCAACCTCCCTAAAGGAACCAGTTTGGAGTTACTTCTTTACCTGTGCCAAATGCATGACAGGAAAGAAATGATGATGGGCATTTCAAGGTGTGGATCTCTGATGGCATCTGCCAATTGCTTCCAGATGGTTGCCAAAGGGAGCCTAAGAAAAGCAAATGTGCTTGTAAACTCAAACTTCCACTTGTTTGAAGTTGCTGTAGGGTAGCCAAGTCTACAGAAAGTCGCTAGCATCTGCTGTAGATATTTCTACCCCCAAAAAGATCCCCTAAGGGACTTTTTATTATATTCATAATTGCCTACATTTAACAGTGCTTCCACTATTAGTCACACTTACAATTTCTTTTATATGGAACGTATTGTTTAAGGGATATGTAACAGCCTTAGGTCATTTCTTTTATAGTAGTGAAGTACATCTCTCCTCTAAGCAAAGGCAGTGTAAGTTGTAAAGAAGTCAAAGTCCTTCATTTTTGGTTGCTGTTACTGGTAACTCATCTAGTAACTGAATGTAAACTGAAACCATATCTTTCTCTCTAAAGATGATTATCTCAAATGGCAGAAAATTAATCTGTCTGGGGAACGTATTGGAAAGGGGTAAAATTAATGAGAAAAATCATTTGATGGTTGAGCTTGATGGCCTCCAGCCCAGGGAAAAATGGTGGCTGGAAAGAAACAAAGAACAGCTGTTCTTAAGGGTGAGAGTTGAGCATTTAGGGTACGAAGAGAAAGGAACTGAAATCACCATCTGAAGTAAAGAGTAGAAAATAAAGACTTTGGAATAAGACCACATAGAGAAATCATTTATATATGTATGTATGTATGTATAGTTTAGAGATGTACAGGAAGCAATAAAAAAAAAAAAAGGACAATGAAGAGGAATACCAAACCTGCTAACCAAGGGAGCAGAAAGAGACAAAATACCAAAACTGAAAGTTTATGTCTCTAACTGGTTGTCCCACTTCAAGGCAGGGGGCGAGAAGATGTCTTTTACCAACCTGTGTTTTGGTATTTGCTAGAATGAGATATTCAAAAGCATTTTCCATAGTAACAGACTACAAACAGTGCTTGGGACAAGTGATGCAGTTATTTGTAGGTTGTGTAGGACCTCAGAAGAAAACTGGAACATATTGAATGATTTCCATACCGCCTCTTTCATGATAGTATGGAGAAACAGAGGGGAGAGATCATCTTGGATCTTTAGGAAGTGTCTGTACGTTAAGCACTGTCACAGAGTGTGGAGAAGAACATTAATGATCTGAGGGAGATACAGTTTACCAAGAAAGTAGATCAACAGGAATACATGAAACCGGGAACCACAACTCTCAGAGCAGATGCCAACAAACAGTAGAATGCTGATACAATCCAATAGGTTTCATTCTGGTAATTTTCAGGAGGTAATGGTACTGAAAAATGTAGTTGAATTCTCATTTGGCAGTCCGGACAGTGTTAGTGTTTATGCCAAATTGCAGCATCGAATTTTCACAACTGAAGGTCCACCTAGAGAAAATGTTTTCCAAGGAAAAGGTCTGTTTCATTTTCTGATGTTATATCTTCATTTTATTCTAGTTGAGCTGTCACAAAGAGTGGTTTCCACACAGATTTGTGTTATGCAGGAGCCTGATGCCTCAGACAACTTTTTATAATGAATTTCTTTAATATTTCACAGGAACACTAATTCATATCCAGGATTAGAGTATATGTTTTCCTTTAATTCTCATGTGATCCCCTGAGCCTATTACGTATTTCTTCTCCTGCAGAAAAATTTCACAGCATACCAGAGAAGAGCAACAGCTCTCAGCCTGTTGGAAAAGGCAGTGAGGGACTGGTGGCTGATGAGACCCTGCTGCATTGGGAAGAGTGGAACTATCTGCCCTGTTTGGGAGGATGCTCCTCTCACCTATCAGCCTGTGAGGAAATCTAGTACTGAACCAGTTTCCATTCATCCATGCAACACTCCCTTGTATGTTTTAGATGTGCATCTTCTTGAAGAACCTGTTGCAAGAATGCCTGTTGCTTGTGCGATTGTTTTAAAATCCTGGATTAATTTTGAAGTTTCCTTTGCAATATTTCTGTCTATAGCTCACCTTACATGCTGGTGGAATTAGCAAATGTCTTGCTATGAATCAGCAGAAATTACTCAGCTTTAGAAACAAGTTCGTAATTCTTTTGAACAGAGAGACAGAAAAAATCCTTGCCCCACTGCACAAGGTCAGTGACATTGCCTCCCTTGCTCTGTGTTGCTGAGTTCTCCTCAGTGGGTTTAACAGTGACCCATCTGGATGTGCGTTACTTTCATAGCGGACTTGAGCTTCATTTCCTTCTCACTACCTTTCAGATCACCCACCCCTTTGAAAGAGCCTTTCCTTTTCCTGAGCACCGCCAGCTCCATTACTGCACGCTTTCGCTCCCTTTGCTTCTCTAAATCCTAGGTGCAGCAAAAGGTTTTGAATTTTTGTGTGTTATTTCCTGAAGCAATTCAGACTGTATTAATTGCACACTTACTCCCCATGACTCACCTTGGGTTTGCAGTGCTCTGTGAGAGATAACACTGCTGCCAGCATCATTCTAGCTTTTCTTCAGCGTAGGCTGCAAACTTCCTTATTCAGGCCCCTGAAGGCACTTGTCCTTCCAACCTGGAGTCTTTTATTGTGTTTTCCTTTGTCTGAGACCCTTCCTGGCTTCAAGGAATACATCTGTAAGACTCAGAAAACAAGAGGGGAGCTGAAGAAGAGCTTGCCAAATAGAGAGACTGGAAAGGTATTTATTCTCTGTCCTGGCCTGCTGACATTTGAGTCTTCCATGACCAGGGGGCAGGTGTCTTAAAGAAGCAAAACCTAAGGAGCTCGGATTACTCTCTCTGAATGATATGGAAGGCTGGATACTAAATAAGGCTGGCTCCTCAGGCCAGTGGCACCAGCCCTGCCACTCTATCTGCATCTACATACCAGAGTATCTAGCGAAGCAGGTCAGTTTTCTTTTCTCTTGGCTTATTCCCTCCTTGCCAGGGACCAAAAGCTGGGAGGACTTTAAATACCAAAGGTCTGACAAGAAAATAGAAGCCAGAGTAAAAACGCGTATCTTCTACTGACAATTACAGCCAAAAGTTGATTTAAAGCTGGCGTCCATATGAAAACCAAAATCAGTGAGCATGGGCAGGCCTGAATCCTTATTCCAGCATGGACCCAGCTGCCTTCCATACTCCCCTCTGGCCTTTCCTGTCACCAACAGCAGAAAATGCTAAGATGTCAAAGAGGAGTGAAACCTGCAGTGCTGCAGAGTCTGCCAAACCTCAAATGCAAGGCACTGGGCTTTATGATGTGTGACATGTTCCAAATGAGGAACTCGACTGAAAATTGTTAGAGAAAATTAGAAAATGATGTGAAGGTCTCTTTTGTGCTATGGCATCTCTGTGATCTCATTTCAAGAAGAGGTGGGTGGTAACTGGTTGTTTTTATATCCAATGTATATGTATCTACTTCTTTTGAGCTTATTTTTGCCTACCCTCTGTTAAGTGTCCAAAGAGACTGAATGCAAAAACTTTGAAAAAGCTAAGGAAAGGAAATTTCAGGAGGAGAACTGTGTAGGGAGAGGCTTGTATGCAGTGGTTTTTCCTGATTTTTTTACTTTCTTTTCACATAATGTACAAAATGAAATAGAAGAACTTGAGATGAAAATTGGGTCTGAAAATGGATAGTCAAAAATATGCATTCCTAGAAAGCATCAAAACCACATGTTCTCAAAATGAATACAGTTCTGTGCTACGTTTAACTGTCCAGAAATTGGCATTTCCTGCTAAAAATAAATTCAAATTGCAGCTAACTTTGTGATTCCATGAGAGTCCCAAGGCTGCTGGGTGAATTATCTAGCTGTAAGGTTCGTGTTTGTGCTCCAGCTACATCAGTATTTTGTGTTAGCGTGGCACCTTCAGCTCAGCACACAACCATTTCCCTCCCCAGTTCTCCTTCTCCCCAGTTTCCATGGTAGAGGACTAAGATGAATCAGAGAGTTAAGGCACAGCAACAACCTCAGATCACTGATGTAATGTGGAGTGTGTCTATCCTGCAGTGTAAGAGATGTGACAGTAAGTGCCATACTCTAGTGCTTTTATTATCAGAAGCTGCAGATTTCACGTTACAGTACTGAGCTAAACAATTAAAATAATGAGCTGAGCATAAATTTTGGTTGTAAATGAGCACTGTAGCTCGTCACATCCAATTGAAAGAGAAATATTTGTGTGCCTTGAAATGGAAGGCAACAGAGCTGACAGGTTAATCTCCTGGATGCAGGCAGGACATAAGGAGCACTCCCAGCTCCCACTCATATAGGGGAAGGAGCCCACACCTCCCTTTTTTGTCATCATAACATCTTTTGCAAATAGCATGTGGGTTAAAAGATGTGGGTATAAAACCTTTTTACTCTCGAGCTAGCTCAAATTATTATTTGAGCACTGTCAGTCAAGACATCAAAAATTCACACAAATATCCCTTCATTTGAGTGGTGAGAAGTTTTTAACGCAAACCTAGAATATAGCTCATCAGACATGATATATGTCAACATGTTTATTCTCTCCACACAAGCTTGAGCTTTTTGTGTGGTCATCTGGCTGCCTTGTACCGCTCAAAATTTATGTCATGCCCCTCTGCTTTCACCTTGGTCTGTACTAACTCACATGAATTAACATCGAAGATGTGTCTTTGGAGTTAAAAGCTGTGGTGAGGAAAGACTGAACCAAACTACAGAAAAAACTATACATGCTAAAACCAAGCATTCAGTATTAAATCCAGATGCTCCTAGGTGAGGGCTAAGAACATAGAGACATAATGGCAAACATTCTGTAAACGCAGGGAACTGTAAGAAGACCCAAGACTGAGCACACAGCTATAGCTGCCACTGTCTGCCCTGGTCTCCACATTTGCTTTGTGGTTTTTCTGCTGAACTTCTCTGGGCCATCAAAGAATGAAAATTTCTCCTTCAGTTCCTCGAGAAAAAAATGCTGATAGCTGGTCCATCACACATTTCACAGCCCAAACAGGTAGTTTCCCCCATCTTCTTCTTTCCTTCCTTCTCCCACACAAACCACCTTACTCCCTAGCCTCAAACTTCATCTTGGAAGTTCAGCTAAAAGCAACACAAGGGATATAGATGGCAGAAATTGACTGATAACAGAAGCAATGTTCATTTATTGTATAAAACTAGGATATGTAACTCCTCCATCATATTATTTTCCCATCTGAATTTTGGATATTAGGGAAGAGTTACTGATAGTAAAAGGGGCAGCAGATTAGAGATTTTCATAAATGATGATTTCTGTGTTAACTTTCATTAATATTGGATTTAATTCTGATGCTAATGAAAATTTTGCTACCAACCTCAGTGGGCTGAAGAATTCAGTCCTAAAACCTGGTGACATGTTATTTGTTTCATTTCTTCCATTCTGCTCTCACTGTATTTAAATATAATTTGTGCATTATCATATTACATCTGTAAAATTCTAAACAATTTTCCTTTGGCCTGATTTTGATGTCCTATAGTATCAATTTGTATGATACATCCCACCCTAAAATGAACATTTTCTTTTAATCCCACGTTTTCAGGCAGTGAGGTTGGTAATACCAGCTGTGCAGGAGAGATTCTCCAGTCAGATCTTCCACCATTCAACTGGTTGTTCTGAGCACAGAACTGAAATGCGGTGGGTATTTCAGTTAAAATGCTGTAGCCAGGAAGCTCTGTAACCTCACTTCTGAGTATGTCACGTCCGATTTGTTAGACAGAACCAGTTTGGCATTGCATTCATTCTAATGTCCATGGGAATGCAATTATGCATCCAGGCCTCTGAAATCTTCAGGGAACTCGGGACAATCTGTATTAGGCAAGCACTATACCTTTTGTCCTCCAAATTTTTATCCAGACAGGCACAGCTAGGGTTTTCTCATTTTTCTCTGTGTCAATTATATGTAGTTAAAATTTTTTGATGAGAAATTTTTCAGGTGGCTTGCTATTCAGAGAAAATCCATTTAAAGACATTTCTCCCTCATAATACAGTCTGAAAGAAAGGATGCCAAAAATACCTGTTAAAAATACATTGAAAGAAACTTTTACATCTCCCACATATATGGCTGAGTTATATCAGTGAATAGGCTCCACGTCGTATTAAAAGTCCATTATCCATTTCAAAAATCAAATCTGTTGTTTGAAAAAAAGGTGTCAGGATATATTTAAAGCGGGATCTAGGCGCTTATTTCACTTGCCTACTTGAAAAATCACAGAAATGTTACAGAAAATGGAGTGATGCTACTTTCTCAAAACCTTGATGATCCTCTAATATCCAAACTTCCTCTACTGATAATTAAGGAAATTCAAAATAACCAAAACCTTTACTTTCACACATTTTCCCAATTAACATTTTGCATACACATTTGTACTTTTTGAAGACAAATTATTAATCATTTTGTGGTGGAAAACGTATAAAAGCAATTGCTGAATATAATTATATTGCCTATTCAGTATGCAAAAATAAGTGTAATTTGTACATTGGAAGATCTTCAAAAGAGGATCTGATAATTTACCATATTTTTTTTTGGTTGACATTTCAGTATCTCTCTTTGTCCTTATGGCATGTAAAAGCCCCATATCTGCTTCTGCATTCTGCTTGGCAGTACCACACATCTTCCTCAGTGATCTTGTGCTCTGAACAGATGTGCTAGAATGCTTCAAGAGTGAGGTGGAGATTTCAGGTGACTTGTCCGGATGTGAAGTTTGAAGCCTGACAATGAGATAGTGCTTACAGATAAGAATTGACTTCGCTTCAGGTAATCTTTGTACCTATTGCTTTTGCCTGGTGAGGGTTGGGAGACATTACAATTAGTTAGCATACTGGAACTGCAAAATGATCCTTTAGCTATTTTCATCCTTTATTTTTTTTTACGATTGGCAATTTTCGTATCAGTTTTAAATACATTAAAGGATGTAGCACAGTACAAAAGAGAGCAATAGATGGATGCTGGGTAATTTTGATATCACCTGCCTGAGCTTAGCTACACAATTGTAATCACAGTGACACTTGTGGCTATTCTTTATGCACCCAAGCATTAGAACAATGACACTCTGTGCTGTCTTACTGGTCAAAGAAGATTGAAATTGCAGGTAATAACAAGAAAAGATGCTGTTGTTGTTATTTCTAGTCTTCAGTATCTTTTAAGACAGTTGCAGCATGTAATCTTGTCTTTTGGTCAGTGAAAGAGGCACAGAAGCATCTCTAGAAGCTCAGGATATCCATCTAACCATCACTGTTTATTTCTTTTTCCCTTCATCATGTTCTGGACCTTTCAAGTGCTGTGCACCAGCATAGCTGTGCTCATTTCAAAGGAGCAATGCTGTGCAGCACTGAAGGAAGGCTTCGGCTTACTCTCTCTGTTTTCTTTCCATTTCATCTTGTCACTTTATTTCTCCTCTCAACTTTTCCAGTGGACAGAGAAATCTGCACCTGACACAAATGCATTTTTCCTCTTAATCTTATCTGAAAATTCCCGTTCATAATAAGTAGATTATGGTCACGACACTTGTTTTGCATTTGCTGGATTTGAGATACTGAGAGCTAATGCATGTGGTAAACGGTTGCTTTCTGCCTGCAGTCAAATTCAGTAGAAATTCCTAAATTCAAAGGTAGATTCACATGCTCAAGTATACCTTTGCTATCACTGTAATCCATAAAATGTATCAGTAAATCTGTTGATTTTAGAGAAAATGGTCTGTTTTAGGGATGCGACAGTAGGGTCCTAAGCACCTGATTGCTTTCTGTGTGTTGCACACTGGAGACACACTGATTAACTCCAGCTTTCATCAGAATTTACGCAGCTCACTTTTCTGACAAAGATATCTCCCCACCTGCCGTTTGAGGCACATTAGCATTATGGACTGCAGCAAACTCACTCCAGAATTTGGTATGATTGGCAGTCACCACTTGGAGGCTGTGAGGGTGGGGATGCGCAGGGGCAAACCAAGCTGCATTAGCCAGGCTGTGCAAGGCAGCTGACGTGAAATGCTTGGATTCTTCTCCTTTGCTCCACTCAGAAGCTGGAAGCACTGTGCAGCAGTTGCTCTGCAAAGAAGCAGGTTGAGCATGTTCTTTAACGTGAGTAGCATTTCACCAGATGCTCACAAAAGACGATCACCTTCCCTCTCAATGGGTAAATGAGAGGTTGATTGCTGACTCAGAAGTGTGTTAATTTGAGCCTCTACAGCTACACAACAACTTTCCAAACTTACAGGAAATCAAGCCATTCGGCTCCCAGTAGTTATAAATGTGCAGGATGGCAACATGCGTGTTGCAGTGTACATATTCCATCTGACAGTATGGAGGAAGGCTTCATGGTTTCATCTTCCTCACTGGTGGGACCTCAGGGTCCTGTCCAGTGATTTCCTTGTTGAATGATTATTGCATTTCTGTACCAGAGCATGTGGTGTCATATATTCTCCAACTTGCTGCATGTATTTTTCTTTTTTTTTTTTTGTCTTTTTTTTTTTTCTTGGTTTTAGCAAAACAAGGCAAAATGACAAGTAGAGCCCATTTATCCCAACAGCTGTGTGTAAATGGATTCATTTTTAGTGTCCAGCCTGAAAGAAAATGTTGTTCCTACATACCTGCTTGGCTATTTACTGAGGAAATGTACATCACCTCCCTGAGAACTATTTCTGTATTTTCTTTACCTTGACAACATTAGTTCCTGTTACTGTTCTTGTACTAACAGAGATGTGGAAATTGCTAGACCATTTTAGTTTAAAGGAAAAAGCTTATCTGTAAATACATGGCTGGAATACAGATGCTCATAAGCTACATAGGGCTATGTCTTATATAGAAACAATATGTTTCTGGTTGCAAACATGAGATACATGTGTGTGTGCCTGTATGTGTAATACACATTTTTGTTGCCAGTTGCAGTTGAAGTAACTGGCATTATTGGCATTTACTGTTTTTTTCCCTGCTGTATAGATGTCTTCTTAGCACTTCAGCTTTTTAGATCTTTGATAAACAGACTGTGGTTTAATAAATTTGCACTTACAGACATTTTTGGCAGTTACAAACATTTTTATGTGACTTTACAGCATGTCCCACGTAATAAACAGGAAAAACAAGGTATTTGGGATTTTGTAGTCCTCTCAGGCATTTCAATATATGCAGACTGGACTGCTAGATAGAAACAAGAATTTGCAGCTTTTTCAGCACTGTTCGTCTGACTGTCCTTTGGAGGATGCCCTGATCACATCTGTAGAAGGACTTAAAAGTGGTCCTCAGCATTCTATACATTCTCTTTTGTTCAGTGTATCCTCTGCTGTTAATGTGTCTCTGGGTGTTGACTACTGTAATTTTAATTCACCAGCATTACAAGAGATACTCAGAAAGCCATTACAATTTCTTGTTTATGTGTCCTTTGAAATGCTTGACAGGGGTAAGGCTTGGATGGTTTGCTGTCCTGTAGAGCTGAATCAGCACTACGATCTTCCTTGCAGACCTCCATGACATCACCTTCCCCATGCAGAAGGTCTGGTTTTATTGCTTGGTGGCCTATAAGAAGGTGCTCATGCTACCAGTCCCAAGATAAATCATCACCAAATCTGTCAGCACCTCTGAAGTATTCTCCCCACATCATACATGCTGGCATGTATGATCTCTGTAGGAAAACATGTCTCTGTATTTGTTAATAGTCAGCTACTGGGAAAAATATTCACTATGAGTCTCCTTTTCCTCCCTCTCTCCCTTCATCTAAGAATTAGGGTAATAATTGGTGTGATTCATTGATCTGTACTGTAACTGCACTTTCTGACTGGCACAGGATAGAAACTTGAAATGTGTTAACTTAGAGTGTTTTCTGTGAATCAGCTGTTAAATCGAGATACTTTTGACCATTACTGCAAACACAGCAATCAAGTTGTATTACAGCATGCTTCGAAAGCACTCATGAGGTAGCTTGCAGTGCTGCAAGTCACTCTAGTGCTCTGCAAGCAGTACAGTATCCATAATGGCATTACAGAGTGGTTTCAGCTATGCTAGATTGTCTCACATGGCCCAACTTCAGTGCTCATCCCATGAGGAGTCGAAGTAATAATTGAGAAATCTAATCCACAGGCAACTCATTGGCTCCTTTCATTTTAATAACAACCTTCAGGATGGTTGTACAGGTGCAGAAGGCAGGAAAGCTGTTCTTTTTAAGCCTTCATCCCTTCTCAGAGAAGGGATGAGAACAGCATACTGTTAGTAAATCAAAATGTGTCATTAAGGTTTGATGGAGAAGGCATGGTCTTGCCAGTCAACAGGATTTTTGTCATGGATTTTAGTGGGAGCAGGGCTTCAGCATGAAGCAGTTGCCTGGTCAACTTACACATGATAGGTGAATGAAGGCTATGAAGAGGAGCTTAATGTTTTTGGCCTTCTCCTGGCATGAGTTACTTGATTGCTCAAATAGGTTGGTGTCTTCCTCACATTATTACTAAGTTTAGGTTGTTGTTCTTTGGTTTAGTGAACTAATTTTTTGTTAATGGGCTCTCACTAACAAATGGTTGTAGACAGGCTATGTAGCAACCTTATCCATGTCTCTAGCTATCAGTATTCAAAGTCATCCTCAGATTTCAGTAGGAATGGCATCTTGGAATCCAGGATCTAAAAATGTCCCCAAGGTTCTTCAGATCTCCTGAAGTCCTGGGATCCCATAATGAACTCTTTCATCAGGCTGATCCCCTAATGCTCAGTAACTGTATCCTCAGCTGCTTCAGAGCACTCACACGGCTTTCTTCTTGACTCATGCTCCCTTCCTTTCTCTCTTTATCTTTTTATAATGAAGGGCAAACAAATGGGATAATCTGTTTTGGTCTCTGAATAGCATGCGGACATTTCTTAAAATACAGCTCAGCAGTTGTCAGCTGTTTCACTATGGGAGTGCTTCCTATTAATCTCCAGCTTTTTACCTCCACTTTTGTCTCATTGTAAAAATTAATCTTTGGAAATACTATGAAAATATGGGGACCCATATAGCTTTATTTTGGATTCTTAAAAGCATTGTCTATGTTCAAAACCTCTGTCTTTTTGTATGTCTGCCATATCCTGTCTTCTGTATACTGATATTACAAACTTAGCACTTACAGACTAGCACAGAATACACTTGAAGCCAAAGTAATATCAATAGTTTGATGGTGAATTCCCCCCCCCAAAGCCTTCATTATTTGTATATTTTATAACTGAGAGTGCCATGAAGTCTGAGCAGGCTACCACAGCGTCCTCCTTTCAGGCTAAACTGATTTGTAGCTCCAATTCTTTCAAGAGATGATGTCAGCCTCTGAATGGAGAGCCAAATTGGCATCAGGCTGTAGGTGCACAGCCAATCTGCTTTCCATATTGTTCTCTTGGCTTTAATACATAATGAATAATCTGTTTTAGACAGTCTGAAAACCTCAGCACAAGCAGGGTGCACTTTGTATCCCTAAAGTCACTTTTCACATTTGCATAGACCTCCCTCTCAGTGTGGAGCCTGTATGCGTGAGAGGGAGAAAATTGAGAGTGATCTTGCAGAAAACAGCTCTGTGATTTTATTTATTTATATGATCCTTCTCAAAACCATGACTGAAGACTGTGATTTCTCCACTGGCATATGCATGCAATTTTTTCCTGAGATACAGGAACTGAATCTGTCAGCCTCCTGATGAGCATTACTGAGAGAGAGACACCCAGGATAATTTAATTAGACCCCAAGAAATAACCCAAACTGAAGGACATTTTCTGGCTGTCAGGGACTAAATTCATCTTTATAAGAGGAGAAAAACAGCACCCTGATTCAGAGACTCTCCTGCTCTCTGATCACCTCTGAATTGCAGTTCCTCCATAATATTGAGGGTTTTATGACTCCCCTTAGAGATTTGCTTGAAATTCTCAGCTGCATCTGATCCATCGTGCACCAAAGGAATTGGGGAAAAAAGTGACCTTATGCTATAGTGCTGAGTGCTATAAAGAATGATCCAGGTCCAAAGAGTAGTTTAGAGTAATGTCAAGATGTCTAAACCACCCTGACCTGCGTTAACTGCGGAGGAATTGAAGTGATAATACATGACAACATTGTTACTTGGGTATGGCTGATTCTTTCTCATTGTTAATAGAATTCCCAGCTTCAGAAGCAGTTGTAATGCAGATTTGGTAAGTTATGGATTGTCTGTAGATTTTCACTTCAGTTTTTGTTTTGTAATTTTCCCTGGAGATGAGTTTAGTGCAGGGGGAAAACACCCAGCAGTATGTCTTGGATAAAGTAGAGCTGGAGGAAAGACAGAGGTAGCTGTAAAAATGGATGAGTGGTAAGATGCATCTTCTTCCCTTATCATGGCTGAGCCGTCATTTTTGCAAGCTGTAACTGACAGCCTGCAACCCAGAAGGTTTCTTGTTATGGCTTGATTCCTGTTTCTTCAGGGGCTACTGGGCACAGATGCTGGCTGAGCTCAGAACGATAGGATCTGTCCAGAACTGTACTAGCAGTTCCCAGTCTGACCTTGCCAAAATTCTGCTCCATTGAAAGCAAGATTATCTGATCTGAGAATGAGGGAAATAAGACCTTTCAAAAAATATTATGATACCTTCATATGCAAAGCTGTTGTAGAAGGGGCAATCTGACACTTCCACTACTCTATCAAGATCCTTTCTCTTCTGAATAAAGCAAGAGGTTAGCATAATCTGATCCTTTTACTGAAAATGTAAGAGTTATGCAACCTGCCTAATCAGAATATAGTTACCATTATTAATGATTATATGTAAAATAGTTCATGAAGTCTCTGTTCTACAAAAACTAATATATTAACTAACTGAAAATTATGTTCAATGACCCATCTGCTAATTGCCAAAATTGGAATTCACTCTCCATCTGCTCAGATACATACACAAAACAAGGCACTTAAGTAATCAGGGAATAACTGATCCAAAAAATAATGATAGATGCCTTGTAAGCCGCTCTGGTTTATCACGAGTGGTAGAATCATATCAAATAAATGTTGTTAATTGTGCCAGGTAAAACTGACACACAAAATGTTCAGATACTGTTCTTATCGCAAGCACTTTTTTTCTTCCCTGATGGAAGTGATTTATATTTTATGATGGTTCTGTAATTTAAAAACCAAAGCTCAGTCCTATATTTTCAGGATTCCATGGATAGTGCTGCAATTTAGAGATCTGGGATCTAGGCAATCAAGCTGACAGTTTCAAAATGTTTGCTATAAATATAGTATATGGAGTAAGTAAATCTATTATTCACCTCTGCAGTATAAATAGAAATGGTTTCCATAATGTAATATACCCTCAATTTTCTATGTGTAAGATTTATCTCGAAGCATTTAACTTGAATGTATGGAATCTCACCTTGTAAATGCTTTTGCTGATAGATGAAACACATATGAGGTCAAGGCTTATGGTATTTAGCATCATTTCTGAATCTTGGTGGTTTTTATACATTAGAGTGGGGTTCATTTGGGAGAAGTTGCCCCAAGTTAAACTGGTTTGGAGCTCTAGAGTAAAGAAAGCAAATGCATTTATTCACATTAAAAATATTTTTAAAGGAAATGGAATTAGCATTTTTTTTACCCTTTCATATATTTTGTTTCTTTCGATTCTTTTCAGGGATGTACACATTACGTGGTCATTAATTCGCATTCAGACTGAGCAGAAATTTGTTGTGTGTTGAATGGACCATGTGGAAGCTGCAAGGTGACTCCTCGGTGGCTTGTAGGCATTGATGGTCTGTGGTTCTTAACTTCCTGAGTCAGAATTTGGAAAGTGATTGGCATGTGTGAAATTAAATCAGCAAAAGCTTACAAGCTTATTGAATCACAGCACAAGCAACAGCAAAGTGATCTGCAAATCTGATGTTTTGACAACAATTAATGTCTTTCCATGTTCTACTGAAATCAGGAGAAAGAAAGAGACTTTCTTTCTAGATAAACAGAGCACAGATGTAGGTTGGAGTCTGAATTATACCTAGGGCACAGGGCAATCATAAGCAGAAAAGGAATGGCCATAAGTAGGTGCAGACACATGGGGTAGACACATTGCTTCCCTTGAGAATTACCTGTTCTTTACCTTTGCTATTGGAGATCCTGTAGGTTTTATGATATAACACAGTTTGTCCCTGCTTATGCATACTGGTCATTTGTGTTTAATATTGCTATATTTCTCACTCTTAGCCACTATTTGGACACATCAGAGAACTAGTTTGGGAGAGCAATGAAGGGAAAGAATACGATAAAAGTTGAAGGCAAGTTCAGGTCCATTTCAAGTAAACACGATCTCAATTTTTAGGTTAAAATATCTTTGATGAATAATAAACTCAGTAATGAATTCCTTAGACTTTAATCAGAATTACTTGCGGTTGCTTGTAGTACAACTTTTGTAATCCTCTCAAAATGTTAAGTTTCTACAACAAAGAGGAACTAGTAAACACCAGATAAAATTATCTATTATTTATTAATTCTGCGTGACTTGTGCCATACATGTGTGCATTTAAGGTAGAAGATGCCCGGTACCTCTCTTCAAAATAGTTAGAAATGAAATAGATATTTTTAGGATTAGTTCAGAAGTACATAAAAATGCTTTTCTTAAAAAGCGTTAATGAGTAACATACTTTGAATACAATTGTTTCTGGTCACTTACTGAATGGACTTGGATACATCTTAAGGCAGAGGCCATATTTCAGCACAAAAACTTCCAGACAGAGGCTCTCCGCATGAACAGAAAATAGGAAGAAATTAAAAATGATTCATTCTCATTTTTAATGTGATCTTTCAGAAAATCAGTTCAAGCAAAATGACTTTTAAAGGTTGTTCTGGCGAGAGTCTAAATAAACTAGCTACTGTTTATTTCAATGAAATTTTACTAACATACATGGTGCTTTTGGAAGGGGTCGTGCTCTTTTCTCCAATTAACCTTCATCACAAGGAGTTTCCATCTCTTTGACCCATCTGTGTCTGCTAACAACGTGAAACTTGAGATATAAAATGGCAGGCTTAATAATCTAATCTGAAGAAGATATTATTTCTGTCAAGAGAAATCTCTCATTGTTTTAAATTAGGATGGTGCTGAATGGAAACAAAAATACTACCATCTGCAGGACAGGTTTTGCTTATATGCAGGCCTCAGGTTTGGAAGATTGTGGGGAATGAAATAAAAAGTGTGGCTCGCTTGGGAAAAAGTTCTTCAGTATGTATTTAATGTTCAGTGACATTTTCCTGTCCTAGTTCAGTAAGCTGAATGATACCCTCATTTGCACCAACTGCAAAACTAACCTGGTGATTATAATGTATCTAGTTCATCTAATGCATCCAATCCTTCTGTTTCTGGGCACCTTCTGCGTATGACAGCACTTGCTCTGTTTTCTCACTACCTCAGATAGGCACAGCAAGGATGGAGAGGTGATTGCACAGCAAGAGCACTGACATTCTGTGGTTTCACCTCAATATTATCATGAAGTTGTTAGAAGTTAAACAGTGAACAACTTTTCTTCTAAATATGCTTATTCATCTCCTTGCAGTGTATGTGAAACAAATACTGCTTCTATTCTCATACAAAGGAGATTATTTTCATTGATTCTTTTCTTATCTTTATATAAGAATATTTTATCCGACAGCTTAATTGATAGCTGACCTTTTCTCCATCTGCTTTAAGCCAGGGAAGCACAGTGTTCCTCTTGTAATTACATGTCTGCCACAAGGTATTTTTCTTCTTTTAGAAGATCAAAACAATTATTGACAGCAGGATGCTGTCTTTTCAATATTTTAATCAGGAAGCCCACTATGTTTGTCTTATGCTTTAGCTTGCCAACAGGAGTTTCATAGTCTACTGGAGCATTAACAGCAACTGATCATTGGTCAGAAGATCTAACTACCTCTAGGTTATATCATCTTGACAGACAGGATGTTAGGTGAGGGCAGCAGCTCTTCATTAATTGTTTATGCACATGACCCTCTGGTGGAAAGGTGAACATTTTCTGATTTGCCTTAGGCAGTGTAAGCAAGCCTGAAAAAGCCATTGCAATTAAAGAATGTTAATGAGGAAACAAAGAGAGAGTGCTAGTGCAAGCACAGGAACAGCAAGAGTTCATTCTGTTCCACAGACAAATGGTCAAATCTTTATTGATTTAAAGAGGTGAGGGAGTAGAATTCCTGGCTAAGATCCAGCATGATAGTAGCTTCCTGTATCTCATATAACTTGCTGTCGGGGCATGATAGAATGATGTACTGTCCTGCATGAGGCTGACACAGCGACTGACTGTTCTTTAATTGCTCTTGCTTCAGGGTCTCTGAAGATGCAAGGACAAGCTGAATGCTCCTCTGCCCTGTAGTCTTTACTCAGATTGCTAAGGAGTGAGAATATTGGCTGGTTCATAGGTTGTGAGTTGGGAAGGTTGATATCAGTAATGGATATATATATCCATATGTATTTTTTCATTTAGTGAAGGAGATGGTGTATACTATTACACTTGAAGACTTCTGAACTTGTAGCCAGAGTAGCTGGATAGTCTGAAGTGCGTGCTTCAGCTTCTACCATTGCAACCTGAATGGACTGAGATATCTGAATCTCCTCATCATGGAGCTGTTTTTAATAACAGCGAGGGGAACTATCAAGAAGAAAACAGATCAAGAATAAAATCACCAGCTGAAGAATCTGACTCTGTGGGAGCAGGATGACATCACTGTCGGCAGAACTGAAAGCAGTGTAAAAACTGCTTTCCATGCTGCGGGAAGTGAGTCCCTAATTGCTTTTGTTTCATTTTATCAGAGCAGAAAATCAAAGCCTGTTTCGAGCTCCACTTAGGGTAAAGGTGGCAACAAAGGCTAACTTCTGGTCTGTTAAGTAGTGTAAATCTAACAGTATTCCTTTCTGAAAGCAAAATCGGATTTGTTTTTGTCATTCAGTTCTCGCACTAAAGAGAGGATGCTGTTTAATTCTGAGGATGTTATAAGAAAGCAAATACATATGATCAGCTTAAGTTTATGACAGGAAGACTCTGGGAAATCAGATTGCTAAGCATGTACTATTTATTTTTAATGTGTCAAATTACGAAACTATTCTAGGTAGCTTACCTTAAATTTTTAGAAGGTTTCTTTGCTGATTTCTTCTCCATTGGTAGGCAAGGAGATTAATGTTTCTCAGCAAAAACATTGGCAATTCCCTGTTGTGATCCTGCCTTAGTGCACCTTGTGTTACCTCCAGGAGGGTCAACCATGCAAATTCTGTGCCCTTGCAGTTCTCCCCTTTCTTGACAGGACTTTGATTTATAATGATCCATGTCCCTGCTTTATTCATACAGGCAGTTCCTATTCCGGATCCAAGTAGGGAAGTCCTACTCACACCAGCAGGTCAAGGAAGGAGACACTCCAGGTCAGGCTGGACTGGGCTCTGAGCAACTTGATCTATTTGTGGGCGTCCCTGTTGGTAAATGGACTAGATGATGTTTAAGAGTCCCTTCCAACTCGAATGATTCTACGGTTCTCTGATCCCCAAGTTCTGCTCTCTGGCATTGCCATGAGAACCAGCCAATATTTAATGGACAGCACACTGACATATAGCCAATGATAAATTTAAGAGAAAACACAGATAACCAATATGATAGGTACCAAACATTCATACAAAAGCTGAAACTATAACATGAGCAATTCCTTGGGTAAACCATGTCTTGCTGCTGAGGACAGAATGAAGGTAGCTCTTCTCATCCTTCAGAAAATGACAGCTTCCTGCTACAAAAGGTGACTCCCCCATTTCCTCTCAAAGCCATCTATTTGTTTCATAAATTTTATTAATCAAAAATAAACATTTGTCTAACAAGGCCAGATCTCTCCGACACTGAAGCTCGGATAAGACTTTCTCTTTGTTTGCTCTCAGTGATTCTGTGCTGAACCTATCAACTGGCGACAGGCTGCATTGTTTCTTGGATTGCATATTGGCAAAAGAGGCTGGAAGGAAAATTCCCCGTGTATAATCCAGGAATACCAAAATGAGATGTTCTACCTGCTCAGGTCTCTCAATCTGTCTGCGCTTAGTTGAACCATGGCTAATCTGGTCCAGTGTAGATGGTGGGGGTGAGGAAGGGGGCTAATAATTGCTGGTGAGCCTGTACCTTGAGTAAATTGCTGCCAGACAGGAGCAGTGAGGAGGCACAGGGGAACAGTGACTCAGCCATGTGTGTCTGAGTCACAACGCCTCCCAGCTCTGCTCTGCCACCCTCGTTTTAGAGTTGGGGGTTAGCTTTTTTGGCATTGTTTTTTTTCCCCTAGCACTTTTACAGAGCTATGTCTAGAATAAGGTACTACTGCAAGGTGCCTCCTAATGCTTCCTTTCATCTGCTTTATAAATGAAGGAGCTGTGTAAGGAGAGGTTGAAAGGTTTCTTCTTAGCACGGCAGCCATAATACAGTTGATTGAGACATGACTGCTGTATGCTGCAGGCTGAGGTTAAGCGCAACTGACTGGTTCAGTCAAACAGAAATGCAGGAATTAAGCAGGCAACATAAATCGGATGGATCCTAATCTCTCATCTCTGAGGAGACGGTGCACATGAGATCTATCTTCTGCCACAATAGTGTCTAAACCAGGCACATCCAACCCACAATTCACAGCCTGCACACGGCCTGGCACAGCTCACAGGGCGGCCTGCCCCTGCCCTGTGCCATCCTGGCAATGGCTCTTTCCCACTGAGCATGAATTGTCATTCTGCAAGGACTAAACTGCAGTGTGCTGTTAACCCTATCTAGGCTGAAATCAGGGATGGAGCACAGTGCATTGCCAACTCAAGTGATGGCAAATAAGTTTATGGATTTTGACACGTTGGCTTAACGCAGTCCTGTGAACAACAAAAAAAATGCAGCTGCGTTTTCCATTTTAATAAAGGAATTTGAGAATAGGATTCAAGACTATTTAAAAAAAAATCAAATCTCTTGTATGTTTGCAATTCTACTTTCAGTTGACATAAATACATTCCTTGTGATTTTTTAAATGGAATGTATAGCGTTTCAATCAAAAATCTGATCGTGTCTCTTTACCAGACCTTTACAAGCCTCATCTGACCAGAGAGAAATACCCCTCACTTCACATTCACACCTTATTCATATCACTGCTGTTTGGCAGTACATCCATCTGAGAACACCTGTTTTCAAGGATGAAGCACAGGAAGAGTAGATTTCATCAAAAATCTATGATGAGCGTAGTGGGTCACCTCCAGCAATACAGATTTTTGCAGGTGTGCTATTCAGGCTCTTGTCTGTTGCTGGCCAAAATACATAGCTAATGGTGGTAGCTATGTGGAAAAATTGCGTTTTGTGGCTGAGAATTTATCAAACAGCAAGCCAAGAGGTTGGACACTCATGCATTAAACTTCAGTCCTTAGGGAGTTAGAAAACAGGCTCAGATTCTCTGGTCCAAAATTCTGCATGTCCTTCTGTACCAAGTATTTATTATCTCTTGTGTCTTGAAGTGCTTGAATGAGAAAGTGGGAAACACTGTGCAGAGAGTGGGAGCAGGACGTAGGCATGCCGAAATTTAACCTTTATTCTGGCTTTTCTTTTTCTGGTTATATTTCTAGCCCAACCCCTTCTTTTCAAGCAAGTATATGGATGGCTATAAAAAGCATCTGGAAACAAAAAGAAAAATCCAGTGTGTCTTCATTCAGCTACAGATAATACAGGAAAGGAAAAATTATAGCTGCTGCAATTAAGACAGTTAAAACACCTGAGAAGTTCTTGCTTTTTTTTTTTTTTTTTTAATCTACAGTGGTAAATGTTACCCTAAGAATGCTACGTAATTATGTGGTCATGTGGAAAAAGCATTTTGACTCTTTTTGTTAATGCTTGCATGTCTTTTGACCTTTTGGATATACAGCCCCCTCCAGCATTATTTATAGTGTGTTTGGACAACACAGCCTTTTCCTATGCATTTTCCTATGACTCCCACATGGCTGCATGGCACACAGGGTGTGGATTTGATGATGCCAGGAGTATCAGTCCCTTTATAAACTTTCAATAACAATGCACAGATTTTGAAGCTTATAATATATCATGAAGGCTAGGAAAGACTTAGGATAAAGAAGGGTGTGATCTGGAATAAGGTTATGGATTCACTCTCTGTGTCTTCTTTTCCTATAACCAGCATGTATGTGATGATGACCAACTCCATCATTGAGTTATTTTAACTAAAAATACTTGTTCCGTCTTTCACAAAATTGAGATTTGTTTATTTGATTTACAAAATCAAACAAAACTGCCATTCAGCTATTATTATCTTTCAGAATAGACATTAAATCTCAGTATCTCCTTTTAATTTGCAGTTGTGTATGGTTGTATGGGAACTGTTGAGTCACTGCCTGAACCACTGATTGATCACCTGGGGCAAGCACTGAGTCAGCCATGCAGCACAGGTGAAGGCGATTCAGCTGTGTGACCAAAGGGGTGGAGCCTGGCTGCACCTCTCCTAGACCCCATTTAAGGGCTGACTGCCACTGAGGAAGGGTTTCTTGCTGGAGATCCCTTCTTTTGGAGTTTTCTAATGTGAGCCTGGGGCATGCGTGAGCATTTCATTTTTGGTTGTCTTTTTCCACCATGATAATCTTTCTGACTATAAGCCTGTAAACTACTAGCTTAAGCATGCTATTCTTCTAACTGTTGTTTGTTAATTGTGAACAGCTTTATTGCATAGGCTGCTCTTCTGAGATGGAATTATGCAGTTGTACAATGCTGGCAAATCATAGGATCTAGAACAAGCTCCTCATCTCCTGATTTTGTCTGATTTCATTATAAGTTCTTCACATTTCTGCTGTCTGAACTAAAAGTGCAGCCTCTGCCATTGCTTCTTATGTGTTCATGGCTTACGTGACTAAATAGTCTGTGAAGCTGGCAACTGTCAGAATAATCTTTCCATTAAACTGATGGTCCTTTTTAATGTAGTCTGTTTTCTTTTAATGGTAGATGGTATAGCAGTGCAATGGAAAGCAAATTATTTTTTCTTTTTCATTTAATCTTCTTAGGGAAAGAGGTAATCCTCTGCTAATTTCCTCCATCAGAGCAAGCATATGTCTCAATCACATTTGTAGCTGGAGCAGAACAGCACTCAGCACTCAAATTATGCTAATAACCATTTAGATTACTTTTTCTCTGGCATTTATTCATACTGGAGATCCAGCAAGTAAGTCTTTCCACTATGTGAATTTATGTGTTAAATCCGCATTATTTTATTTAATACGTCTGCAAGCTTTGGCATGCAACTGTCCAGCTCCTTGGCTCCATGTCAAGCAAGCGTGAAGCAATGCTGCAGCCCCACCTCACTGAACCCTTACTACTTGGTCTTTCTTACTTTGACTTGGCAGTAACAGGTGAGAGGAAGTTCCAAGTCTTGCTTCAGTTAGGAGAAGTATTTTATTTTATATGTTATGTAGGCAGATGAGGTCCAAGTCATGTTTGTATGGCATTCACGTGAGACAGGGTTCTTATGTCATCAAAACTGGTAGCATCATTCTGGGGAGGGAGAGGGACTGTATTATGTATACAGGGACATATGATAAGCCAGGAGAAATCCAGGAAAACATGAGTTATAATCTGCATTCTACAACATTGACTTCAACGCGTGCTGAGCACTAGTTCTGGAGCAGTATGGTTTTATACTGTACAGATTTTACAATTTCATTTGTTCTGCATCTGAACTGAAAACTTATCAGTTCTGCCTGGTTTTCTTATCATATCAAAGAATGTACTGTTGTGTGGATGTATTTACAATATGGTACATTAAGAATGATTGAGGCTAAGTCAACAGGATTGTCACTCATGTTTTGATGTACCTTTCCCTTTCTTGTCAGCTTTCCCCTCTGAGCACTTCTTGATGGATTTGTTCTGCTACAGATAAGCACAGCTCAGTAGTAGCTGTGAGAGTAACACTAAATACAAATTTCTTTGCAGCATCTCCTTAACAATGCAGAACAACAGACATCAGTCGTTTGTAGTTGCATTCTTGGGATGAAAGATCTCCTTTTGCATCAAGGTGCACGTTGAATTGTTGAACTCGCGTACTGTGGTAGTAATGATCAGTTGTTGTAATCCACCCATTTAATTTTTTTTAAATGGATGGATACTGTAAAACTTGACCTGACCATTTCATGCAACCGTGTACATCTCAGGAAAGAAAGACTGAAACTTAGGGAGGATTTTCTTTTTCTCAGTCTGGCTTCCAAGAGGAACACTGAACTCTGTTACAAGCTCTCTTTAGAGTGAAAGGTGTGAAAGGTTTTTCAATGTAGATCTGTTTTGAGCTAAGGTTAGGCCTATATTTGTGCACATATGCTCAGTCCCTTAGCATTTTTGCTTACGTCAGCATCTTTGACTAGAAGATGGAGACTAGTTCTGAGTAGAGATCTCAATTGAATACTCATTGTGTTCCTTTTTCATGCTTAAATTTCAAGTTATTGTGTTATTCTGCAAGTAATCTTTATTTAGATTTCTGTTTTCTGCGTTATATTGTAAGTCAAATTGTCGTCAGTGTTAGAAGCTATTTTCTTCTTGGTAGTAAGAAGGCATTTGATATACTTTGTTGTCATTGTGGCCAAGCTGTGAAACCATTCTGTATTTCCTCCCATTGGAGCAAATCTTCCTCTAAGACCCAAGACCCCACTTTTCATCATCATCTCTGGGATTCTCCAATACTGTTTTACTTAGGCTGCTTAGGAGTGAAGGAAAACAGGGAACCTTATGACGATGTTGTTCACAGATGGAAAACATCCCTGAGGAGAAGCACGGTGATATTTTTGTTTCCTTCCAGTACTGTAAGGTTCTGATAAATGAGTACTGAAATACAGAGTGCATTTTTACTACACCAATTGCTCTGTTCACTTTGTTATCTTTTCTTCAATTTTCCGTCAAGGCAGTCCACTAATAATTTCATCAATGGTGTTCTCTGTCTCTCAGTCACTAACCTAATTCTTCAAAAATTTGTTTTTACAATAGGAGAATTAAGATGAAGGATGCATTGTCAGAACTGATTTATGTTACTTTGGTATTGATTCAGAGCACTTAGGTATTTGGCAGAAATGATCATTCTCACTAGCACAACTCACAAAGAATCACCTTCTTGCAATCTGGTCTGTTAACAACTGATATAAACTATTGTTATTAATGGCAATACTGAGATACACAAAACTGTGTTTAAAAAGTGTAGGAATAGATAGTGAGAGATGACCATGGCTCTGAAGAACTTAAACCAACAGAAGGGTTAGAGAAGCAAATTTGAGTAACGGTTTGTCTAAAGCTACTTGTAAGTGGCAGAATTCAGATTGCCATTAGCTGAACCACTGAGTCATGCTGTCTTCTTGGAGCACCATCTTTATCAAGAGATACGTATTTGTATTTGCATACGTGCTCAATCTATGCTAATGGGCAATCCTATTCTTACAAATTGTTCTTTCTGAATATTATGAGGATTATTACATCCTTAAGAAGATGACTGAAATACCCAACAATCTGTTAGAGGGTGCCAATTAAAGTTTTAATGCTGTAACAGCTGTTGCCTACTTGTAAATGATTTCTCCTAATTTTGGGATTTTCTGTTAGCACATAAAATGCTTTGTTAATAAATGTGAAAGTCCCCAAGGAATTCTGTGCATTAAACTTTAATAATTGAAGAGTGCAGAGGAATAGCTGAAATTAAAAAATACTGCAATACAGAACAACTTTTAAAGTGTAACTTCTACTGAAATTATAAACTCCCATTGTCCAGGTATTTTTCACCTGGAAAGATCAGCTCTCAACCCCTGAAACATTTTGGCCAGGATAGGTTATTTGGAAAACTAAAGTTTTCCTCCAAGTCTTTTTGCACTTAGTATAACAGTTCCAGCACAGATCTATAAGCTTCAGCAAAACTGCAGCTATTTACATCACCTGAAAATTTGGCTCACTGTATGCGTAAGCCTATCGTACACTATTCAGCAGCTGTCCTGAGCCATTTCCTTTCAAGTCTTCTTTTCCCAAGTCCTTGAACTCCTCACATCAAGTCAGATTTGACACAGTGCTGGAAGATGCAGGTCAGACAAATGTGTAGCCTGGAGATGATACGACACATCCAGTGGTGAGGATTACTGGAGGTAAAACATCCCAAATTTTAAGCAGCATATACAGAAGATTAAATCTTTAAAACCAGTAGTTCAGGCGATGAGTTTTCCCAGGAAGTATTTCTTGTAGTATAGGGATTTTGCTGAATTTACTTCAATATCTGTGGGGGCCGTGGAGGCATAAGATGATGATAATAATAACAGTAATAATAATAATAATTAACATAACCATATGTAGACTGAAAGTAATGTGACCAGAACAACAACAGTAAGGTAGTAAGGTAGTAATGTAAGCAGATGTAAAAAAAAATGAAATCCTGCTTATTCTAGATTAGTGTTAACTGTAGCCAACAAAGATCTCTTTACTAACAGACACATCCCTCATCCTGTAATACTGCCATTCTCTTTGGGTTTTGCTGTCAAGGCTGGCCACGTTTATATTTTTCCTCACAATTTCGTACACCTTGTTGTTCAAAGAAGTTAACATAGCTGTTGCTTTAAATTATGCACCTCTGAGCTCTGGTGGAGAGAGCTCAATATATTGTGCGTTCAGCCCTGGCTCCGGTGTCATTTTAATTTAGAAGAGTAAAACTGGCACATATCATTTCCACTACAGCACGCGTTTGTGTACTGCACCATCCCAGTCTCTAAGCTGGTTGCGTACATTATGCATATAGCACATGCTGTGAAATCATTGCAAGGCCCAGGGGTAACCGCTCTCAGAATCACCAGCAGGTTTAAAACCATCCGAGCTCGCACGTGAGGGCTTTCTTCATCAGAATCGGTGCCTGGGTGGATCTCTGTAGTTGCCAGCAGCTTTGCTCCCAGCAGGGCACTTGGGTAGAGGAGCAGCCTGGGCTTCTCAGCAGCTTTCACCTTCTGCTCCCCCTAAAGTAAGGGGTCAGAAGTTCTGCCACGGGGTTGCCCAGAGGTGTGGTGTGTGATTGAGCAAAGGCAGGCTGGATCTGCATGCTTTAGGACTGTATTTTCTCGAAGGGGCTACACAGAGGAAAGGGGTCACATAGAGCAGAACAGTTTGAAAGGAAAGGCCAGCCCCAGTCGAGCACACATCTGGAATTTAGTATGTTATAGGGGATATTTGCTTGAGCTCATCTTTTTTGCTGTAAACACTAATCTATCTTTTTCAAATGGCATTTAATTGCACACTTCAAAAGCTTTTACTTTAGAAAAAAAAGAATTGCTAAATAACATGATGAAGTAGGATTTATTGGACTCCCTTTTTTTTAGTTAGAACAAAAACAGATTAGCACAACAGAGTAATTACGAGTTAATTATTCTAATAACTTTCTCTCACTTTCATTTTTATTTTTAATCTTGATTTCTTTTTCTATGCTGAAAAACAGGAGACAATCCAAACAATGAATTAATTAATTACTCTAAGCTCCTTGATCTCTTCCTTGTTCTTTCCACCCCCTCTTTTCAGATCATTACAACTACGAGACAATCAGAGCAAGATTTAATTGCGAGCTCCTTCCTTTTCCCAAACTCCTCCAATTTTCCTTTCTCCTCTAAATCCCATTTTATTTCCTTTGTCTGTGCACATATCCTTACCTATTTTCCATTTTTTACATGCTATTTATCTTGAGAACAAGTAGAAGGAGGAGGAGTGAAAAAAGGCTCCTACCATTATTATGACATTTTTTAGTGGATGAATGTTGGCGGTTTTGCCCTAGCCTATTGAAGCCAATGGTGTTCTACTGAAATGTTCCTGGGAATCTCCAGCCTTCATTGGAGTTGTCAGAGGAGTCGCTGTGCTTTGGATCCATTTGGATCAGTTGCGTAGGCAGTACGATGTTGTGAAGCGCTAGGTGCAAAAAAAATCTGTGCTCTCCTCTGACTACTAAATTAGCAGCACTCCTTCTTCCTACCTGCTGCAACTCAACTTCCACTGCTTGGAAACTGGGAATTAAATCTGGTAATGCAGATAGTTCTCTGTTGCCAGCAGCTTTGCAGTGCAGACTTACTCAGGCACATCAGATTAAAACTTACCCAGGAGACAGCAGTGGGGAATTGGTGTTGGTGCTGTGCAAGACTGAGGGGTCCAGATAGGTTCAGGGATCTGTTTTGTTCAGGATGGAGAGAAGCAGGAGTGAGAAAAGGTTGGTGTGATAAAGATTTCCCAGAACAAATAAATCAGACTAGTGAAGAGTGACAGAAGACAGAGAGAAAGCTACATTTGCATTGGCTTTTGCGGGCAGACACGAGCATGCTCTGCTGATGCTCCAAGTGGACTACAAGCTAATATATTTGATGTCTCAATGGACCTGTGAAGCTTACAGGGCTGACTGCAGCTGCTTGCTTCTGTTTTATAAATAACTTACCATCAGGGGCTCATGCCTGCTTCCACAAGGTGGACCTGAACGCAATGGGACCTGAACACCATGGGAGCTTGAAGATACCTATTCCCTTGATTGAAGCAGATCAAGGCTAGAGCCCAAGCTCTTCTGATGCAAAATTCAGTTATCTTGTTTCTGCCATGTGTATTGTATATCAATAATTATATCTCTCCTCCATTGTTTTTGCATGCTGTTTTCTGTTGGCACTTGCACCTCAAGACCACTTGAAAAAACACAGGTCCCAATCCCTCTGACCTCATAGTTTCACAAGTATTTAAGCTGGAATAATCCACCATTTCCACCAAGGAAGACATCCTTTCCTCTGCTATGTAGATATTCGTTCCTGATTTCCCTCCCTCCCTCCAGCTGTCCCAGCCCTGGCATGTTTATGCAGCAAGTTACATCAGAGAACTAATTCACATTAGAAACTGACCAGCGAAAACGGCGAGGCTGACTTCTTTTGGCAGCAGCGTTCACTTAGGCCATCTGAAAGCGTGCATGAAAATATGGGTATAGTTCCACTAACTAGGAAAACAATTAAAGGTTCACTAAGTCTTGTGTTTCCTTTTAGCTTGTGCTTTTACTGGGTGCACTGAAATATATCTCTTTAAGGTGATAAGTTATATTCCTGTAAGCTACTTAATATATGTAGTTGTACCTAATGATGCAGAAATTCTGAGCCCATTACAGTCAGAGACTTTTGGCATTAACTTCGATCAAGCTAGAATTTCACATGGAGTTTCAGTATTAATGAATTACAGGTGAGAAAAATAACTATAAATTCAGCCAGTAAGTGTTGAAATCAGTAAATCCTACTCAGCGTTTACGGTAATATATATTTTGCCTGAGTAAGATTTGCATGATTTGAATCAAAAGAGATGCATGTTAGCTTGCAGTGTTGTTGTTTTGATGTGTTTCCATGGTCTCACAAAGCTGTTGTGCAACTTTATTTGTCTCAGCTCTTTACCTTGTTCTTTGCATCTCTCTCATCTTTCTTGTTCGAGTCTGTGGGAATACTCTTTTCCTCTTCTTTCTCTACTCTCCTTTCTTTTTCCCCTCTCCTTTAGCCTCATCTTATCCTCTTCCTTTACTGCTCTCTCCAGCTACTCAGAGAACATGCATACTTGTATGCTGATATCACTCCCACTTCCAATATCTTAATACCTATAGTAAGTAGTACCTAGTACTGCAATGGAGGAGAAGGCCATAGTGTATAAGATGAGCCATGTCATGGGGAGAAAGGACATCAGTTACCTGACAGGAGATGACTGGCAGGGTCCTCACTTCAACTTTCAATAACATACCTTCAACAGAATCCTCTTGGAACAAGAAAAGTTTCAGGACAGAAGGCTTCCTCAGAAACCAGATATAGCAAAATAGAGGACCACTGTTCTGAGCAGTGAAATGTGTCTGTGAAAAGGTATCACAAAGCAGGAGGGACAGAGCGATGCTCTAGTAGGAAGATCACAGCCTTAGCTGCAGGGAAGGTACTGCCTTGATGCTGCTTTTGTGTTGTAGCTGAAGTAACGATTATATTTGGAAGAGACATCCATCAGGAAACAGTGGATTTATAACTGGAACAAGTCCGTAAAATGGAGTAGTCAGAGTCACAGGGACAAAAGGGTTAAGGGAGTAAGGGCCTCATTTTGTGGGTGAGAAGGGGGTCATCGGAGTGTCATAGCCAGCTTAAAATCATAGAAGGCAAGTCTTAGAGTCAGGCACTTTTGGCCACCACATGGATAAATTAGTCATTTTAGCAGTTTTCTAAAAAAACACAGCTTTTTAGGAAGTTACAGGCAATTTCTGAGGATGTTTTGGGTCTTGAAAATCAGAAAATTATGCATATTCATGCTGAAATTAAGCTATTTCATCTGTGTCCTGTCAAATTAAACATAAGGTGGTATTTTTCATCCTTGAAACTTGACAAATTGGTATTTTGGAACAAAATGTGGAGCGAAAAATATGTAGCGAAAAATATGTAGCATAATAAATCTCTTTTAGAGTCTTTGCTTTTATTGAAATAAATGGTTATCTAAATTCTGGATGGTTTTTAGGCAGAAGAAGTAAATATTTGTTTCTGAGGAGGCAGCTATATTTGAGATTTGCTTTTTTACTCTTATTCTAAAATACTGAGTGTTTCTGATAAAGAAAAGGGCTTAGTGTTTACCTTCATAAACTTGTGGAGGATTTATAAAAAAAAAAAAAATTAAGTGAATAATTATTGATTCCAATAACTTGAAGAATTTTTGGCTCATTTCTCATTTTACATTAGTGGAACAAAGGAAAGTTCAAAGTCCTGCACCTGGGAGGGAATAATTCCACGCTGGGGGCCGAGCAGCTGGAAAAGCAGTCTAGGAGCAGTGAACTCTCTAGGAGGAGAGTTTCCAGCACATCGAGGGAGGCGATCCTCCCCTACTCTCAGCACTGAGATCAAACCTGGAATGCTGGGTCCAGTTCTGGGCTCCCCAGTACAAGAGAGATGCGGACGTACTGGTGAGAGTCCAATGAAAGGCCATGAAAATACCGTAGGAACACATCTCCTGTGAGGAGAAGCTGAGACTGTTCAGCCTGGAGGTGCTGGGGGATCCTTTTGATTATATACAAATGCCTGAAAGGCGAGGAGAACAGAGCCAGGATTTCCAAAGGTGTCCAGTGCTGGGATCAGAACAAGAGGCAGCGGGCGTAAACCAAAACATGGGAGGCAGCCTCTGAACATCAGGATATAAGATTTTACTGTGCAGATAGTGCTTTATGGACTGGGCATAAGTTTCTCAGAGAGGCTGTGGAGTCTTCTCCATGGAGATGTTCAAAAGCTGCCTAGATGTTGTCCTGTGAAGCTATTTGTAGATGATCCTGCTTAAGTAGGGGAGTTAGACAAGGTGACCTCCAGAGGTCCATTCCAATGTTATCTGTTGTGATTCTGAGACTGGATTTCATGTAGGTATCAAACCATTGGAGCGTACCTTTGCAAGTGAGAATAAAGCATCATCTAATTAAGGCATACATGCTCAGTTACTCATATCTGATACTGTTTTAATATTTGTGTTATTTTGGGAGAGAGATATGCAGTATTTGGGCTTTTACCTTCTCTCCCCCCAGTTTTTATTTTATTGTTTTTAGTTTGAATTCACTGGTTATATCCTATTTCCAGCTGAATTGCAAAGCCTTGAGGGCCCACGATGCATATTCTCTTCCTGCTGACAGCTAGTAGGGACTTTTCAATGTCCATCACGTGTTACCACACTTGGAGAAAACTGCTAGTATTGGAGAAGCAGCTGTTACATTCTTTGTGCTGCCAGTTTTGTTGCAGTTTTCTGTTTGAGTACAAGCAGTGCTGTTGTCAAACTTGAGGGCTTGTGGTGGTATCTCTGACGGGAAGACCCATCCTATGCTTTACTTCTTACTTGCTGTTTGACTGTGGACGAGTCATCTAGTCTGTGTTCCCCAGCTGACAACTGGGAAGCATAAATCTCTACCCTATAGGTGAGGTGAGTTGTGAAGGTCATAATGAGACACCTGGTGATATGCAGTCTATAAGTATATGCCACTTAATATTCTGTTTATCAGTGTCGTGGGAATATCTGTGACCTCCAAGTGGGATGAAAGCCTCACTTTGTTGAGCATGTCCAACAAGAGAGCTGGTCCCTAGGAAGTGAAGCCACAAATCCTAACTTTTGTCCCCTGCCAGTACTGCCTTGGCAAAATAGCAAAAGTTGCAAGTGTTTGGATGTTGATCAATTTGTCCTGGGATGCCTCAGAATGAAATTGACTTCACATGTGTAATTGAAAAGGTAAAACAAATCAACCAGCTGAGCAGCCATTCAGAGAAAGGAAATAAAATGCATCTTTCTCTTCTCTTACGTATGCTTATGTTGCTTTGCTATAATGATGCCACCTGCTTCCTCTTAGGTGAATAACAATCTTCTGTTTGCAGAGGTTTTTTTCTTAAACATATTCCAGTTCAGGAAGAGCATATTCTTATGCTTTCAGTTTAAAAAGAAAAAAAGTATAAAAATCCTTAAATTCAAGACTTACATATGTGGACAATCTGTCTGTCAATATACACCAGATGTGTTGACTGTAAAGTTGATTTAGTATTCTGCAGCCATATTTTCTCATGAGGCAAACTAATGAGAAAGGAAAATAGATAAGGGAAATGTCAAGGAGAATTGCAGTGAAAATTTAGATTGTTTTTGCAGACAGGTAAATAGAAATGGGGATAAAATGCAGAAACTAATTCTGCCACAATTGCTTCTGCTGTACAATACTACGTACTTTAAAAAACAAAATTTGGGAATGGAAAAAAAAACCTTCATTGTAGACACCTGTATTTCCATCAAATCTGTAGCTAAACATTCCTACACTATGCCTGGCTGGAGAGTTAATCACAAACATGACTTGTAGCAAATATATGTCATTATCAAGTATATTCTAGTTGGTTTATGATGGGCATCTGTGAAAACTTGCACAGTTTTAAAGAACCTGTTGTTGGAACAAAATTTCTTATTGCTGAAACACAAACACTGTGGAAAATAGTGACATTTTCAATGATGGAAATGTTACTGTTGCAAGGCTTTGCATGCTGACTGATGTCTAAGTTCATTTATCAATAATCATTCAAATTAAATTGTCCATTCAGGTAGCATGTGCTGAAATAGGTTGTTGCCAAAAAATTACACAGTTCAACTCATCAGTTTATTTTTTTTCTGAATCACAGAGTTGCATGATTTGGTTTGGATTTGAAGGGACCTTAAAGATCATGTTGTTTCATACATCCATGCCATGTACAGACATATCTGTCACTAGCTTAGGTTGCCCAAAGCCCCATCCTGCCTGACCTTGAGCACCTTCAAGGGTTGGGCATCCACAGCTTCCCTAAGCAATCTTGTCAAGTGAAAAATTTATTCCTTATATCTATACTAAACCTACCCTATCTCTGCTTTAAGCTGCTACCCCTTGTCCTGTCATTATATGCCCTTGAAAAAGTCCCTCCTTGTCTTTTCTGTAGGCCCCTTTAGGCATTGCAATGCTGCTATAAGGTCCTCCTGGAGCCTTCTTTCCTCCAGTCTGAATAACTCCAGTTCCCTCAGCCTGTCCTCATAGGATAGATGGTCCAGCCCTCTTAGCATCCTCGTGGCCCTTTTCTGGACACACACCAACAGCAACATGTCCTTGTTGTGCAGGGGTCCAAGAGCTGAATGCAGTACTGTAGTTGGGGTCTTATAAGAGCAGAGTAGAGGAGAACAATCCCCTCCATTGCCCTGCTGGTCACACTGCTTTTTATTTAGCTCAGGACCTGGTTGACCCCAGTACCAATCCCTGAGGGATGTTACTAGTCACTGGTTTCCACGTGGACATCGAGCTGTTGACCACAATGCTTTGAGTGCTACCATCCAGCCCGTTCCTTAGTCCTTGACTGGCCCATCCATCAGAGCTGAGTTTGTCTGAGAAGGATGTTGTGCAGCACAGCATCAAATGATTTGCAGAAACCCAGATGTTGTTAGTTGCTCTTCCCTTTTTCATCAATGCTGAAAACAAAGGCTACTCAATTTTTCGGGCACGAATTTGTCCTTTTTGAGGCCATGCTGGCTGTCACCAATCGCTTGTTTTTCATGTACCTTAGCACAATTTCCAGCACTATCTGTTCCATGATCTTGTCTGTCACAGAGGTGAGACTAACTGATCTGTAGTTCCCTAGGTCTTCCTTTTTTCTGTTTTTAAAAGTGGGGTTATGTTTCCTCTTTTCCAGTCAGTGGGAGCTTCACTGGACTGCCATGACTACTCTGATATGACGAGTAGTGGCACGGCAACTTCATCTGCCATTTCCCTCTGGACCCTTAGATGCATCTTATCTGGTCTCATGGACTTGTTATCTTTCATGTTTGAGACCATCTAAGGTATTTGATCTTCTACAGTGTGATGTTGTTCCTTCTCCCAGTCCCCACCTTTGCCTGCTGTGACTTCAGTGACATGACTAGAGCAGTCAGATAGCTCACCAGCTATGCAAAGCAAATGGTCAACTCTTGCTGCATTTGGTCCCTGCTCCTTCTGACTTAAGCTTAAGTTAAGAAGTACATGAGAGTAGTAGATAACCAGTTGCGTACTCCATACATGGATACATAGATGATCAGATGGGAACAAAGAACAGATGTTCCCTAAACATATGTGCAAATAAAAAATAGCAAGTGTGAATGTTTATGAGCAATGAGTATAACAGGAGAACTGAGCAAAGTATCATTTCAGGATGTAAGCAAGTGTTTTGTGGACTGCTTTGGAAATTTTCAGCTAACTCTAAGCACGACACATTAATAAAATAAAAGGATTTGGGGATTCTTTGGAACTCTGAGCCATGAGCACATTTATCTAAATTTCCTCAGTCTTTTCTGAACAAAAATAAGATGGTTAAGTGGATAACATGCAAAGCCATCCATCCATTTGCACCTAGGCCTTTTTTATATTGTTGAATTTATAATGCATGCAATGCATTAGCTTTCCTTTCCAGATTCCTACAGTGCTAAGTTTTGTGGCTCGCTTTTAGTTACCTTACTGTTCAGTATTTTGGGTTTTCTCAAAGCGAGCTTCAAAATAACTAATCAAAAACTAAGCTGTTGCACTATTGTTATAATTTCCTTCCTTCAAAAGATCTGGTTGTATTTGACTCCAACTTTCTCTTACCCCACTTTTAAGTTCTCACATCATACTGCCTTTGATTTCAGGGCAGATCTACAACATCCTGCAGAAGAAAATTAGGTTGAAGACAAGTCTGTAATTGTGAAGATATTTTTCCACTCTCTGACAGGTTACTCATTAGCAATATTATGAATAGGAGATAGGTTGTTAAGCTTGGATTAAATGTCTTAAATCATTACGCTCTATCTTATTTCATTGTTGAATGGGATTTAAAAAAAAAAAAAAAGCTGTAAGTTTTCCTAAGAAAAGGTACAAAATAGATATAAAATTTTAAAAGAAAGGTTTTTTTCCTTTAAACACAATTGTGTTTTCATGGTTGAGATATAGATCTTGTTTGCAGTCATGCAACTTCAATTTCAGAGATGTGTTTTTATACTAAGTATACAGAAAAAGCAGACCTGGAGGATGTTGCTTTTCTCAGAATGTACTCGTCTAAAGTTCCATGAAAAATTACTTTTTCTTTTTTGAAAGATTGTTTGGGCTAGGAGGGAGTGAGAGATGTGTGTTAAAATACATACTGTTCTCTGGATCCTTTCATACAATTATAGTTCCATTTCAGAGAAATCCCAGGTACCATGCAAAACAGGAACATTTACTAGGGTGTTTTTTTTTTTAAGTACTGATTGAAAATATATTTCACCCTTAAGGAAATGCACATATAATGTTTTGTAACCATTGGTAGCAAATTCATCTTAAAAAAAAAAAAATATATATATATATATTACTTACACACAGGAATTTTTACATTTAAACAGGAACTGTGCTTCCTATGGTTGAATGCACCGGGGCTTTTTTTCACACCAACAAAGCAAAGGTGAAAGCTGTAAAATATCTGCAATCTTACTTGGCACCGAATCAGCACTGATTTACAAGGATGTTCATGTTACTGTTACTGAATTATATTTGTACTAGTTTGCTTTAATTTAAATGTGTTCCGGACCAGTTAAGTGGAAGGGCTTAATAGGTGTTTAGTGTTTAATAGAGATGATCATTAATTTTATTTTGCCGATTAGTACAAACGGGTAGGAAATGGTTTTCCTCCACCTCTAGAGCTTTTTAGATTTAGCAAGAATGTTCCTGTGTCATATGGGCAAAAGGTTATGTAGTCTGTTGGGGTTTTCAGACGTGCCTGTGTGCCCTCATACACACAGGTACAGTCCTTGTAAGAAAAGAAGGTAAAATTTTTGCATTTTAGTTTAGTGTGGAAGGTACTCAATGAGTAATACAATGGGTGAATGGGCTGAATTTAGGTAATTTGTGTCTATAGCGCTAAGTACTGTGGCACTGCTTTCTCTCTTGCCTGCTCAGGAGTTCTGCACTGTATCTGATGGCCTCTACCTGAGAAATGTATAATCAGTCATACTGGGAAAGGTTTCATTTCTGTGAATCCATGAATCGCTGAGAAAGCATTCGGTTGAAAGAAATCTCAATCATTTCCACTTAGTCATTGCTTCTGGTGTTGGTGTTAGTTTTCTTCTTGCATCTTCCCTTCTTTGAACCCTCTTCTCTCAAAATATATTTGCGAAGATAGTTGCTTTCAGATAAATCTGTTAATTTTAACAGCAGTGATTCTTTGAACATCTGGCACAACATCTGGGTTTGGAGTCCTGAGAATAATGAGCACCCTCCCTTCTGTCTTCCTCATTTATATCTGAAAAGCAAAACGGGCATCTTGCGGGTTTTCTGCTGCCTCTGTTAGACTATAATGAGCAAGGGGCTGCAGGAGAGGAGCCTTCCTAGGTGTGCACAGCCTCAAAGGTGACGGTGCAGTGGGCGAGCAGATCCTGTGATGCTGGGTGCTCCCTTTGCCTCTGCAGTAGCTCAATTTTTTGCCATTACTCGGCTTCCCTCCTCCTTTGTCCTGTTTCCTTGTGGGTTTTCCAGCTGCTTTTCCCTATCCCCACAATTGCAGTTGACTCTTGTGCTCAAATTCAGCTGCTTTTGCAACACCAAATTGCCTCTGATTCTATAACTTGTGGCTTCAGGCTCCTTTCTCTGCTTTTTCTTCCAACTTCTCCTGCTGTGCAGCTACAGGACATGCACAGGAAGGTCCACGCTGCCAGATGTGACGAAGCAGAATTTTTTTGTCCTGGTTGCGCTGGATGCGCTGTACGTTTTGTTTCCAGCCACATCAGCTCTTCTGGCTGGGCAGGGTTTTGCATAGTGTGCTTTAATGAACTCACTGAAAGCTTCAGGCTGGTTGGTTCATCAGAGATCACTGAGCTAACTTTTTGGTCATTACTTCTCAGCAGACAGTGCCACGCTGTCCAAAACTGATGATGGCTGCTTTTCCAAGCTCAACATTCAAATCTACTTGAATGAACCAAGCAAAAATTTGTTTCTAAGCAGCAGCAGCTTTATATCTGAGAAAACTGTTGGGAGGCTGAGCCCTAGGAAAGGGCTTGAATGCACTGGTGCTATAAAACACCTCTTTGTAGAAGCTGAATCACCTTTGAACCACACAAAGGCAAAGCTGGGTCAATAGTTTATTTACTAAGTGGGTAAAAATTACACAGACTTATAGAGGCACAAAAGATGCAAACAGGTTTTCTTTTTTCCATTTTTAGAAGGACTCTAGCATTTCATCCCACACTCAGATGACAAGGCAACGGATGTTTACATCCTCTCACTTAAGGATCTTGTTCTTAAGAACCATTACTGCATTTGTGGGAAAGGAGTTTGAGCTGGGGGCACGTGTACTTCAGACCTTCTCAATTGCAGACCCTCCTCCCTTGTTTGGAAATGCTACAGGCAAAGCAAGGGCAGTCATGGCATGCACTCAGCTAAACTACTAGTGAGCAGTACCTTACGCAGGGATAAAGCAGCCTTGTCTGCCTGGTGAAGCAATAAGCAGGTCCCACCGAGGAGCCTTTCCACACACTGAACATTACATTTCACATCCATCTGTGAACTGACAGCCATCCTCTGTGTTTATGTGCATGGCTAACGCATCCTCATGGTACCACGGCGTTGCCCTTCAATATGTTTTTGGATGACCGCTGCCACACGTTCTCACAAAGAAAAAAGGGCAAAATTAGAAGACTTCTATGCACATCTTCTTAAAAACATCTCTGTTGTGATGCCAGCAAATAACCTGACAGTTCTGGTGTCTTGTGGCCACTGCTTATTCTGATGTTCATAGTTCCCTTGTGCTTTCACCATCTGTTTGACATTTGTTTGTAGGCTGTTAAGTTTAATGGTGGGCTCGTTTTGGGTGCCAACATTTTCACTGCTGTTTCTGTACGGTTCATAGCCACAGCAGGGATCTAGGTACTAACACAGGGATATTCAGGGACGCATTTTTTTCTTCACACTTCAGATCCCGATTAAGACATCCACCTGTGTTATGTTCCAAGAATTAAGTTCCTCCCTCCTCTTGCCAGCTACATTGCAATCAGCGACTTAAAGGTTAAACATATAAATGCTTTTTAGATATCTTGCCTGCCTGCTCCTCTGCCCAAGTCTAATATTAAGCTGAAGCCACTTTTTTTTTCCATGATGTCATCACTTGGTGGAGATACAGTGAGTGCATTGAACACATTAACATCACATCTGCCATACATAGCTGGCACATCTTGCTATGCTGGGATGAATCACAGTGCATATGGATAGTATTTACCACTGAGCAGATAGGAGAACAGAGGGGGATGAGTGGACAGAAATTTGTTAGCTCTCCAGCTTTCAAAGCCAATGACTTCAAGACCAGTAATTCTACTGCCTTCCTCTGTCTTCCAGAATCCTATTGACAACGGCAGTGAGAAGAGCGAATGGAGCCTTGGCATTGTTAGAAAGCTGCACTAATGCATGTATTATGAAAATGAGTAAACTAGTAAGGAAGCTGCCTTAGTTAATCTGGTAGAAGTTAAACACAGATACAGGCTGAGGGGAGAATGGCTTGAGAGCAGCCCTGAGGAGAAGGATTTGTGGGCGTTGGTTGATGGAAGACTCAATGTGAGCCAGCAATGTGCGCTTGCAGCACAGAAGGCCAACTGTGTCCTGCGTTGCATCAAAAGAAGCATGACCAACAGGTTGAGGGAGGTAATTCTGTTCGTCTGCACTTGTGAAAACCCACCTAGAGTAATGCGTCCAGTTCTGTGGTCCCCAACACAAGAAGGACATTGAGCTGTTGCAGTGGATGGCCATGAGGATGATCAGAGGGCTGGAGCACCTCCCCTGTGATGATGGGCTGAGAGAGCTGGGGCTGTTCAACCCGGAGAAGAGAAAGCTCCAGGGGGCCTTCCAGTACCTGAAGGGGGCCTACAGGAAAGCTGGGGAGGGACTTTTTATAAGGTCATGTAGCAACAAGACAAAGGGAAATGGCTTTAAACTGGAAGAGGGTAGATTTAGACTAGATATTAGAAAGAAATTCTTTACTGTGAGGGTGGTGAGACACTGGAAGATGTTGCCCAGAGAGGTTGTGGATGCTCCCATATCTGGAGGCATTCAAGGCCATGCTGGATGAGGCTTTGAGCAACCTGATCTAGTGGTGAGAGGTGTCCTTGCCTATAGCAGGGGGGTTGGAATTCAATGATGATCTTAAAGGTCCCTTCTAACCCAAACCTTTATGTGATTCTTTGATTCTACTATTCTGTGATTAAGTGTGAATCAAATGCTGCTCCCACTTGACCTCCTGTTGTCACCTTGCCTCCATGTTTTAAATATCTGAGGACTATTTTGTATTGCACATGTATTTCATCAGAAGCAAGCTTGTTTTGGGCTGTGCTGGGCCCTCTTTAGCAGCTCGATCCTTATGGAGCTTCTTCTTGGAGACACCTTGTTGGAGAGCTCAGAGACCTCTCCACTGCCTTGTTGGTGCCACCAGCATGCCACAGCACAGTTGCTCTGCCCTGGGAGCATCTCCAGCCTCATATTGCCTGGGGCCAAGGCCAGCTCCTATCCGTGGACTTTGTTTGTGCACCTCTCACGTGCAGCAGTCTCCATCACAGATGCTAGCCAGCTTGCTTCATGCCTCAAAGGCTGCTGTCTTCATACGGCTCTTCCTGCATAGTCTTGGACAGGAAAAAACCACACATTCTGCAAATGAGCCCTCACATAGCATTTTCAGAGTCTAGCTCTTGGAGAAAATAGCTGGCAAGTATTCCCTATTGAGGTTGTGGCTGTATTTCTTTAACGTCCTCTAATAATAATCAATAAGTGCTAGCTATTCCTAAGTGAGAAGCAATGTGAAGAAAGGGGTGAAAATATCATTGTTTGCTAGCGCAGATTTACTCAACACTGGAACTGTAAATGTGAATTGATTACTTCTCTTTTTGCTTAGTGTGAGGCTACTTCAAGTTTCCCAGCAGATATGATGTATTTTATTTTCTCTTGGCTGCCAATAGCATGTGCTGATCTTAAGCATCTTTAAAACTTCGTGTTGTTTAGCATATTATCCATCCGTGAGGCTTTAGTCACCATGTACATACTAACAGCTAAAAGAGATGCATAGAGAAATCTTAACAAATGCCTTAAACAACTTCCACTAATGTCCTTTTTAGACCATATGAGAAATATCTGTAAAAAAAATATAAGCAGTCCAACAAGGGAATAATGAACAAGTTAAATATTTTAATGTGAAAATCCAAGACTATGACAACTTCTGTTCCAGAGGGACCTGCTCTTAATGTTGAGAAATGACTAATAGGTTAAATCAGCTTTTTTTCTCTTGTCCAAGAAAGTCATCTTATCGAGGCAAACCTGAAGATGTGCTGATATATTTATTCTCCTGAACTGAAGCTGAACTCAGTCAGCCTGACCTTTACTTGTGCTTTGGTCACTCACTGCCATCCCAATGAAGTTTCTGCATGTCTGAAGAGGAGAAGTTGAGGCTGCTCTGCAAAGGATAGACAGTAGTGAAGAGCAAAACCAGATGAGGAAACAAAGTGAGACATCGGATGGGGATACTGGTGGTAAGATTTTGTGACCAGCTCTTGAAAGATTTTCAGGAAACTCAGTTCAAGTGCTTAAAAGCTCTGCTGAACTGGGTCAAAGAGAAAAATCAGTATAGTATGTTTTAAAGCAGAAAGGAAATATCTGGACATTGTAGTATGTCCATAATATGGCTCTGCTGCGAGGTCAGGAGGGTGTATGCATGAAATTTCCTAATATGGATTGCCAGGCTGCGATGACATTTTTATTTGTAAATTGTGTTTTCATGCCAAGTTGAGCTAGCTGAAGCACTCTTATACAAGCTAATGATTAGTGCAGATGATAGTCTTGTAATACCTCCAATTTAGGCAACACATGAGAAGGCAAGTCAGTTTCTGTATTTTTTATTTTGTTGTTTTAAAACAAGTATTGACAACACCAAGTCCCCCATTTGCAGTGTAAGAATTGCCAGTGCTGAATGAGCTTCAGACCTTTAAGACCTTCTGCCTTAAAAACATATGTATGGATCTAATCAGATAGGAAATCATCCCTGGAGGCATTTAAGGCCAGGCTGGATGTGGCTCTGGGCACCTGGTCTGGTGGTTGGTGACCCTGCACGTAGCAGGGAGGTTGAAACTCAATGGTCGTTGTGGTCCTTTTCAACCCAGCCCATTCTATGATTCTATGAAATAATATGCACAAGCCCTGTTCTGCACTCCTAGCAGAAACCAAAGAGGATTTCTTCAAATTACAAGCAGCACAGCACGTACATTATGTCTCCTGGACTATTAAATTCTGTAAGAGACAGACCAAGCTTTTGGGCATGCACATATAGTATTATCATCACAGTATAGTTGGTCTCTCTCTGGACGTAGTGAAGTAATTTTAAGTTTAGGTATTTCTAGTGCTGGTTTTATCCTTTTTTTTTTTTTTTTTCTTTCTGTGGAATTATAATTTGATGTCCAATTAGCATTTTGTATTCCAATCTGTGGAAAGCATCAGAACAGATAGGCCCTTAAACTGTGTTTCCCTAGGTGCTGCATAATGTTATATTTCTTTATTCATGGACAACATAGCTTGTATTATTAAGGTATAGCACTGGATTTGGCAGAGGCTGTATCTTTTGGGGCCTTTGATCTCCAGTCAAAGTTCATTATTTCCTGTATGGAGAGGACATCATTTTGGCTCAAATGCTGTGAGAATGTTCTAAGGTATTTCCAGGGGAACATTTTGAGAAAGTCAGGGCAGCTCTGAAGAAATCTAAAGTGAATGGGTGACAGAACAGAAGAAAATGGGTTGAAAGGAACAGAGTCAAAAAAAAAAAAAAAAAAAAAAGAGAGAGAAAAGACAATTTGGAAGATGGCTGAAATAATCTGAAAGACTGAGGAGGAAAGTGAACAAACAGAAATGTAGAGGGGGAAAAAGTGGGCATTAGCAAATATAAAGAAGTTATAAGGAAAAATGAGAAAAGGAAAATGAAAAACATTCAAAGTGGGAAAAAAGGAAAGAGCAGAAGATGAGAAGGAAAGCAAATGATGGCAAAGGAAAGACAGGAAGTGGATGGATGTGTAAAAAAACCATGAGCAGAGATGATGTTTTCAACACTGTAACGTGGACTTTACGTGAGTTTTAGTTTAAAGTGAGCAAGAAAAAAAAAACACCAATACTATACTTTGGAACACAGAGATATTATGCCAATATTCAGTTGTCCAAAGCTGCAGGTAGATCTGTGTTGTTCAGAGCTGACAACATCAGGCTGTGGAAATAGCCTTGTGCCAGAGCCTGGTTTTTCATTTGGCTGAGGGAATACACATTTCATGCTGCTCTATGAATGACTCAGTGTTTATAATCTCAAATTGGCCCTTCTTTAATACATTTTATAAGGAAAATGCAATTCAAAATCAGTACTGTTCTGTGAGTTCAAGAAGATTTGCGTTTCTTCAAAAGGGTATCCAAAGTTTAAAGAATCCAAGCCTCACCTCGACTCATTCAATCTTCAAAATTAAGCTGGAAAGATTATTTGAACACGCAGGTCGTATGTTTCACAGAACAATTTCTAGCCAGTATTAGGATAGCAACTCTCATCTTTAGAATCAGGGCTGCAGAATTTTCCTTACTCTTCTTCAGCTTGCTGTGAATGCCAGTTTGAAGCAACCCCACTGTGTCAATTTCCTTTCTACACAAGGATGATGACTTTTCCCCCCAAAGTTATGACAGGTGAGCGTAGCAAAGATATAAAGCTACTACAAAGAGACTCCTTCCTGAGGAAAAATACACAGATTTTTTTTAAAAGTCAGAGCTTAGCATTAAACTTTTGTAAGGTGACTTGGAAGTGCTGAGTCACCTGTTGTATTTATTGATTTGAAATTAGCTGTTTTCAAATCACTCAGGTTATTTACATGTTTTAGTATGTATTTAAGATTAGAATTTTAGCTTTCTGCTGTTTCAGGTTTAAGCTCAAATTCATTATCAAGTCTGCAGACTTTCATTCTTGCTATATAAAATTACGTGAAAATGTCACAGTAGTTATTTTTGGAAGAGTTAATTGAGACAAACTAACCATGCCTGTCTAGTAAACAAGAACTGTTATGCCCTTACAGAAGGGTTAAATTTGGGATTGTGATGACTGTTGGTGGACAAGTTATGCAAAAATCTTTGTTTAAAAAAATGTAGAAAAGAATGTTTTACATGAACACAGAGGGAATGGAATAGAGCATCTCTCTTTGTCAACATCTTTTAGATGTAGTTCTGCCCAGAATATACTCTTTGCAGACTGTTTTTTAGAGCAACGCTCCTTTTTCAGTCCATTACCTTCTCTTGATCTCATGAGCTGTGCTTTCCCGTGACTTCTGCTGTTTATATAAGCATCTGTACCAAACATGATGTCCAAGAGCCTTTCCTATGTGTGCTTGGTATGTACTGCTCTGTTGGCCACAACCTAGTGTTTTGGAAGCTGCAAATTGTTTCCATCCTTTTGCTCCATAAAAGAATTTCTTATGCTTTTTCCTTTCCAAATTAAGAACACTTGTTAAATCATTAACTTGCAATAGAATTTTAGCAAATCGTGACAGTACAATGAAAATCCCTGCTATGCATTACTATGTCATTTCAGAATGCATTCTCTCTATGAACATTTGTTTTCCAATAGCTTCTCTCAACTCCTTCTATTAAAAGAATGAGAAGGGAGGGCTGAGCTTTTACACTAAGGTCATGACTGAACTGGACTGGCCAGATCTGGTTGCTAGCATCATCAGACAGAGAGAGCCCCTTCTCACGTGCTTCCAGAGCCAGTTGTTGAAGTGTTTCATCCTTTCATTCACAAGATGAGAATGCAAACGTTCATTTTCTGTCGTTACTTGCATTGCCCTTTTAAACATTTTACACTTTCCCATAAATATTTGTGGAAGGTGAGCCTTAGTTTATCTTTGGTTTTCTTGCACTGATATCTAAAAGCACATTTATCACACGTTTCAAGGCAGCTCTGTTTGTGCTACTGTAATATACATTTGCAGTAGTTTTCATCTTCTCAAGAAAATGTTAGGGCAGCGACAGATGAAGTTCAGATGTTCTGAAGTCAAGCTAAGCACAGAGGAGTTCGGGCACATAGATAAGTCTCCTGAGGATATCTTATTTACACAGAATTTACTTGGGTACAGGCTCCCTCATGAGGTAATCTCTCCTGCTTCAGTCCTAGGTAGAAATACACAAGACCAGCCTATCTCTGATGTGTGATGGTTTCATGTTTTTATACCAACTGGAATTCAGTGGAAATGCTTACGTGCCACGTACCAGTAAAACAAATCATTTGGTTAACTTAATTTAGTTTTCTTCTCTCTACCTGCTTTGGGATAGGGTTCATAGTTTTCCCCCTACAGGTCTGTACTATATTTTAATTAATGTTGGGCCACTTGTGGAGTGAATGTGTACTTCATGGCCTCCTAAACTTTAACGTTTTTGTGCTTTTACTTCTCTTACATGGTCACTATTTTTATTGGAAAATGGAAAAGAGCTATAAAGTATATGTGCACAGAGTATTTATTTTATATGGACTTTGAAATGGTTTTCTCTAAATCCCTGCAGCTTTTTAAATACCTCCACACGCTGCTGTACAAGAGAAGCATTTTTTTTTTCTTGAACAGACCCTAACAGTTCATCATTCTTTTGAATAACAAGTGGTTGATCATGTACTCTAATTACAAGAGCAAATTGAAGGTGGTTGTACTATTCATCAAAGTAAATCATGTATTTGTTAACTAATGAAAAAGTCATCAGACAGAAGAATAATACCACAGTAGCTCTAATAAACATGGGGGCAAAATTCTTAGCTTGCATAAATCAGCATAGCTTTAGTCTCTTCAACTGAATTGTGCTGGAATATACCAGATAAAGATCTGACCTTTTCGGGGGGTAAATGTATGAAGACTTCTGTGCAATAATTTTGCATTGAGGCCAACATTTTTTTGATGCTTGCAATTAAGATGTTGTTTTTTATCAGTCCTTTCAGAAAAAAAAAAAGAAGAAAAACTAACAAAATAAGACAAAACAAATAAGCAAACAAATAATAATAGCACTCATGTAGTGGGAGACATTTGCTTCCTTTCTGGATAAACCATGTGATTTGTGATTCCCATTTTCGAGGCCAGTTTGGTATGTTTAGGTACAGGAGATTAAATGTCTGGGATCAGAAAGTTCAGCTGTTAGGTGAAGTAAGGAACCATGATTTTGTGGATACAGCATTTTGAGATTTAACTAGATAAAAGATTAAAGGCCAAAGTTATTCAGTGTACCAGAGGGAAGGTTGCTTTGCCCACTCTTTTTCAAGAGCTTCTGATTTCAGTGCTTGCCATCGTTGGTGAATATCTGTCGAATCTGGTGGAAGAAGTAAGAACAAGTGATTTGCAGTCCATTAATAGATGATTTGAGAACATACAAAATGGGTGATATTAACAAGTTGTTTACAATGGAAATCATAAATAAAAAAATATCAACTGAAGGCAGCTCCATGAAATCACTGACTGAGTCTTAAGGACCAGCTCAGGATATTCTGTGGATTCGATGAGATCTTCTTTGAAGATCATGTACACAACAAACTATTTTGATCTGTCTGCAGATGAGTATTCAAATAATTCCAAAGGCTGTTCCTGGGTGAGCACTGCGTGATCACAACAATTTGTGTCGGAGAAAACTGGCAGATTCATTTAATTATTGCTTTGTCCTTTTCTTGTGTATCAGGAGGTTTTGCTTTGTTTATATCCGTTTTTTCTTTTGCACAAAGGGGAAATGCTTTAGACACTCTTAATAACTGATTGTGTGAAAAGTAGCCCTGATGGTTCTTGGCTGTCTCAAGGCTTCTTGTGGTTGTAGGGCTCCTCCAGTCCCGCAGCAGAAACAATACCCTGTGACTTAGACAATCAATCACACAGCATGAATAATGAGCAAACACTCAAAGCAACAGTCACATTTGCATAAACCATTCATTCGGTACATTTGAATAACTACCAAATTAATGAAAATCAAAAGGAGCTCATGGATCATTTGCCAACAGGAAGGAGGACTAAAACCACTGAATAGATGGCTTGCTGAAAACAATTTACGTGGCTCTGTCTTTCCATAAGGACAAAGAGGAGGCAGATTGGAGTGAAAATTACCAGAGGAGCCTTTTCTTGTCCACTCCTGACAAGATTTCTTTCGATGTAGTTCTTCTACATCACCATATTTCTACCTGTGATCATTTTTTTCCAAAGCAGAAAAAAAAATATCTGGGACCCACACTTTGCAACAAGCCATAGAAAAATCAAACAGTTAAAAATATGGATTTAATTGACTTTTTGCAAGTGGAGAACAAGGTGTAAACATTATCAAGTAGTTCTGTTTTACAGAGACGACTGCGCTAATCAGATTTTGTTTATAGTACAGCACGTGCTTGGCAAAATCAGCTTTATGAGGGTCTCAACATACATTCAAAACAGAACAGTTTTGAAGGTAACCCAGAAAGAAGCATACTTTTTATCTGTTTGATTTCTCCTATTTTTCCTCTTCTCGTTGTGGAAGGTGCTGACAGTCCTCTGCCCAGAGTTTGTATTCAATTTCAAGAAAGTAAACTTCTCCAGCTGTCACAGCAGAAGGCAGAAACTAAAATCAACGGATGGCTTATCAGGAGGTGCTTTTCACTTTGCTGCTCCTGCCACTGTTCAGGTTTCTTATTTCTTGGGGAAAAAACAAGAAACTGTGGATTCAAATGTGGACGCAATTATTTTAGATGGGAATTCTGTAATCCTAACACAAGAACAATTCCATACAATAGAAACACGTGTTATTTGATCTTTTATATCTGTATTTAAATAAACAAACCAGTATTTGCCTAGTTACTGACTGCTGAATTATATTTTTTATGAAAATGCTTCCACGTGTTCTTCCTACTTTGGCAATAGTAGGATTTTCATGCATGCTACTCTAATTACCTAAATTAGAAGATACATAATTATTGCTTTGGTAACTCCCATAAGTAAGGAGAGAGCGTGATGCGCTTCAGTCAATTGCTGTCAGGCATGGCACTAGCAGACAGCCTTATGCTCTGTGTCTTTGCATCATTCTCCAGCCTGGGCTCTTCCAAAATATTTGTATTTGACATTCCTAACTGCTTAGACCAAATGCTGATACTCCTTTAAAGCAATTCACCTCTTGCAGTTGTTCAACAGGCTGTAGGGTCCTCCAGAGAGGCCTTTTAACTTAAGGCTTGTGTCAGGAGGTTAAACAGTTGCTCTGTTCAACACCTCGCATCTCATATGGCGATCCCTCTGAAGACGCTAAGCCTGCCAGCTGACAAAATCCAGAGACGTACCAGTTCAACAGGGAATCCCAGTTTGGGAACAATAGGAAAAGAGAACATCACTCTGGAAATGATTTGCTTGCTCCCAGAGCAATATAAGGCACTTCGTGCTTTTGGATCCATGAATTTTCTCAAATCCAAACCACCATTTCCTCTGGAGTTCTTCCAGCTGCTGGGTTTTTGTTTGTTTGCTTGTTTTGTTGTTGTTGTTTTTAAAAAGGATTACAGGCATAAATACGAAGTCTCAACTTTTTATGGCCCTTATCCTGCAAGATTTGGAATCTGGGCCCAGGGATTTGAAGTGGAAGAAACTAGGCCAGTTCCTTTGCACACTCACAATAAGCCATTGCATTCAGAGACATCACCTCTCTCTCTCTGACTTGTATGGTTAATGCTGTTTCTACACCTAAACCACTGCAGGATCAGCCCCCAAAGGCTAAATTACTGCCAGTGAAATCACAAACTTCGCTTTCCAAGAAAAAAAAAAAGTGACTGTTGAAACCCTTTCATATGTTTTATGCACCATTTTAATGATAGCCATCTGATGTAGGATTCAGTTCCAGCAACCCAGAAAGGATATGACATATGATGTTGCGCAGATTTCCTCATCTTCTTCTCAGCTTGAACTCTACAGACCAATTTTGCTTTCTTTGTTGGCAAAACAAAGGTCCCATGAATTATCTTCCTTCTCTTGCCCACTTTCATTCACATTGAGAGATTATGGCATCTAACACCAAGTGCTAAGGGCTGCTCTTCGGGAGAAGTGTATGTTACCATTAGTCCCCGTGAAAATGGGTAACACAGCCGTATAAAACAAAATCTTCATAAAGCAGGTGAGTTTCGTGGTTTAAATTGCTAGAAAACGTGAAGTTATTGGCATCTGGAAATTTCATTGTGTGCCTTTTGTATTTTAAACTATATCACAAATGAGCTATTTATTAATATTTCTTTGCTGTTTCCTCCACAGAAGAAACCGCTGAGATACATACCAGATGTTTGTCTTCATCCTGCATAACTTTATTTCTCGTACCTGCCTTTGTCATGGCTTATTGCTTGCCTAACTGCTAGTCTATGGATATTTCTTGTGTAGCTCTAGACTTTTAGTTGTGTTTTTCATTTTCCCAGCTGTTCCTTAGTCATCTCGAGGGATATGTGTTGTAGGCAGTGCTTTTCTTGATGGTCGTGCCGTATACCTATGATAGCAGAAAGACACCAGAGACTTTACCTGTCTTTGCTACTATAAATAAATTTGCATGTTATGACTGCAAAGCTCTAGGTCACCATTACTGGCATTTAATACTGTACCCTCATAGTGTGAAGAATTTCTACACGTCTCCATGTTGCTTTGAGATGGAGCCTACCCCACTCTTTGCTCTCTCCTTCCAGTTACGCCTTTTAATCACTTCCATGCTTTTTTCCTGTTCTTGGAAGAAGAGAAAACCACCCAGCTGTATTTGCTCTCTCCCGAGCTAGATACTCGTCTGAATCTTTTACAACCATCTGCTGCCTTCTCAGTCATGTAACAGAGCAGAACATCAGCAAAAATCAAATATCTGAGCTAGAGATTTCATCTTTATTCTAAGCACAATGAATAGTTTTATAATTAGTGATTTTTTCAGTCTAATACCCTGAGAGCTGAAGGGCATGGTATCATGTAGACTTCATTCCCTCATGGAAAGTAGTAGTACTTCTAAATATTCATGACATCATTATACATTTTATCAAATCCAAAGGTATTGCCAACTTTTAATTTAGAGCGCAGCTCAGCGATATTTCACTTGTAGCCAGAAGTATTTTTTTATTTCTTTTTAACACTTGAATCCAAAGTATGCAGAACGGATAGTCTATGAATTTTAAACTCTCTTTGTTTCTCCACAGATTGTCTCATTTACATTGTTTTGTTTTTATTTCTTTGATTGTGCTTTACAGCAGCCAATTAATGCAATTCAACAACATATAACAGGAAAGCAGTTCCCAGTCGTTAATTCTTTCTGGTATTTGTTGTTGTTGTTTGTTTGTTTGTTTTAAATCTGTAGTTCGGTTCATCATAATAAATTCTTCAGGATTGAATGATTCTCTATTCAGGGCACCAGATAGATATTTACCAACGATAAGTCAGTCCACTCTAGTTTAATCAAGACAAACAATTGTTTGCTTCAGTTAGACTGTACCAAGGAGAAAAATGAAACTTAGCTAAAACCAAAGAGAAAAACCTCTTCATAGCTTACTGGCATCCAAATTTTTGCAAATTCTTACAGCTCTACGTTCTAGAATAAGCAGTGAAGACCTACTGCTGTTTCTCTTCTCGTATGCATTTCTCCTTTATCTCCAGGAAGCTGGAAGGAGAAGTTAATTGTGTTGTCACAGGTAGACAAGAGCTGCTGAATGTTGTTATTTGAACAAAGGCAAACCGAAGCCCCAAGATTTTTTTCCATGTAACCACACCAGCAGAGATGTTACAAGCATATAGAGGACAGGAATTTGTATTTCATTCACTGTGGAATTCATCTATCCTCTTCCCAATTTGTTTTTCCAAAATTGCTTGGAAATGTGAGAAGATTTTCCAAGAAGACAATGCTGAAGCGAGTAGAAAAAGAGTATCAAGGAATGCTGTAGTAATCACGTTTGATGTACTAGTTCACTTTTGGGCACAACAGAAACTGCTTCCAAGCTCTGTTTCATTCACTAGAGGAAGGTTTTGAGGAGATGTTTGGTTATGCTATTATTTGTCTGGTTCCCTAATTTGTACATCAGGACCACCTAAAACCACCATCCCTTCCTCTCCTTAACATGAATGAGTTACCCTAGCTCACACTTGGGGTTGGACTGGCAGTTCTTTCCAATGTCTGCCAGAAGCAGTGTTTTCCAGAAGAACTGTTAGCCAGAAGGTCACAGACCAAAATGTTTCACATCAGATTAAGTAGGTATATAATTTGCTACCATCTTTCAACTTAAACCATAAGACAATATGAATAGTATTTTGCTTATCTTTGGGTAAAGGTAGATATATGAAGTCATCTAGCTATCTTTAATTTCTTAGAAGGTATTTCATCATAAAGCTATTGACCTCATGCTTGTAACAGTTTTAGTGCTTATGCTATTAGCTAGGTACTTGTCATTAGTCACATTTTGTTGCGATTGGTCACTAATCCTTGGTTTCTGTGACACTAACTGAGGCATTTTGGAAATGCAGACAAGTCTGCTTTACATCCAATAATCAGCACTGCCTCGGACTGCATTTTATCTGGAGAACGCTTATTTTGGAATCCTCTGGGATCTTCTTAATAAAGGCTAAGCTGTTGTGTATTGATCTCTGTATTATTTGTAAGGGCTTTTGCTTTCCGTATGTCTGATATTAGGAATCAAAATAGCTTCTGTGCAGCAGAGCAGCAGCTTCAGCAATATGATGCTTTGGGTTGGCTTATCTTGTTAGGGAGAGAGTGATCCATTCCCAGCACCTTGGAGCCTGTTAGGTTTTCTGCAGTTTAGCATGTTTGCTTGAAATAGAGCCTGACTTTTCTTTGGTGCCGGCGCTTGTGCCTCTGCTCTCTACAGATGATCCCTCTTCCTTTGGAAGCAGCTGCTGTGCAGTGCTAAGAACTCTGAAATCCTTTTTTGTTCCACTAAAAGATTGGTTTATTTACTGTCTGCTTTTGATCATTACTTAATCTTACACTTTTTCCCTCAAGAAAAAAGAAGTAATCTTCATGGAGTTTCCGGTTTGCTCTGTGGCCACAGAAGGAAACGCTGTGGTGTCACTGATTGAAGAGGCTGTTCAGTTTTGAATCAGAGTGCACTTGTTTTCATTTTACAGCTGAGTTGCATCTCGGAGAGGTTTATTTTGAGGTAGAACGTAGTGAAAATTGCCAGGTTGATGTCCCCAGTGACCAGTTTCTCTGTTCTCTTGCAGGACAGTTGCAACAAAGACATCTCTAGCACGTGCTGCTCCCCAGATCTCATCCCCTGTTTGAAGAAGAGCTTTTTGGTTGTAAGGCATGTCTGAGCACCCAGAAGGCGTTTAGGCAATCAGAGAAATGAGCTCTGACCACTGCAATTCACTGAATCCTATTTACGGCTGTAGATTTGGACCTTTTCAGTTGGTGCTAAAGCAGGGTCTGTGTGAACAAGAAAGTGTCCTGGGCAACACACAAAGCAACCATTTGATGCTGCTTGTCCCACTGTGCTGAACAGCCACTGCATGGCAAAGACACCAACGTCACAGTGGGTTAGGTCTGCACTAGTGACTTGGAGAGGAAGAACAGCCTGCAGGACAGAAATTTGTTTTTACAGCAGAGGGAAAATTCTCCCAAACAATAGTCAGGTTAGTTGATGAGGAACAATAATGAGGATGTCAACTTTTCTGGGCTTTTGTACACTAATCTTGGTGCTCTTACCACAGGGACTCTCTTGGTTCACTCTCATGTCTCCGTGCCACCCGGTGGGCAAGGAGCTGTGTGTAACAGGACGAGGCTGGGAGATGTATGTGCTCGTAAGCAGGTAAAACACTGCTGGCAGGTCAAGCACATCTGAGGGAAGTTACATCCATGCTGCAGCACTTTTCTTCTCAGAGATAACTCCACTGGCTTTTTGCTCAATCCACCCAGCCATCAGCTTGTATGAGACTTTCAGATGCATAATGCTCCTTAAGATTTTGGCTACTCTCTTAAATTTGCTTAAAGTTAGCTAGGAGGTCTAGAAATTCAAAAAAGAAAAATGAACCAATGAGCAGACAGAGATTGGTGAAATTTTTGTCCCCTGAAAACAAACAAACAAACAAAAACAAGCAAACAAAAAGCCAAACCACAATAACAACAACAACGGAAATGGGCATAATTTTTATTGATTTTTAAAGGGAGAGGAAAGGAAGGAGGTGGTAGAATTAACAGTACAAACTTAATAACTGGTAATCTTCCTGTCCAACATTATTTTTGAGCTACACTGCATATTTAATTTTGACAGGAAATTAGTTTAAAAAAAAAAGATAATTTGCAATATTTCCTGTAGATTTTGTGAAAAGACTGTGATCAAATTATATATTCTATGGCCTGAGAAAGATAAAAGCAAGTCTCAACAGCTTGATGCAGCATTTTAGCCTCATAAATATAAAAACAACCAAATCATTACCCATAATTATCATGTACAATAAAGAATAACAAGTATTTCTATTTCTATAGTAGGGGGGGTTGTTTTTGTGATTTTGTGAGTATGGGTTTTTTTGTTTTTGTTTTTGTTTTTTTTCACATAAGTGATAGTTTTAAAGGGTTTTTAATTACATACTTGTAATATACATTTAGAAAGCTGGCAGCGCACTCGCATCTAGCAGCATCCCACCTGGAGCTAAGAACTTCTTTAAAGGAGTTTTTCTTTCCTTCCTGCTGCAGTTTTGAAGAATTTGTAGATCGAGTAGACCTTCCAGTTGACATTCACGGAGGAAACACTTTATCTTCTGGCACAAGTTATTCCTTTATCTTCTGCACAAATTACCCCACCTTGCCTCACCCCAGTGCCCAATCTGTCCCTTGAGTAAATGGAAATCCCCAAAGTGCTCAGTGCTGTCATAGCTCTGCTCCCTTCTGTAATTAACAAGGGTTACTGATGATGCTGTAGCTGAACGGGACTGTCTTGAAAATCCTGTCCCTTATCGCCAGCCCTGCACTATCCACTTAAGAATGTAAGGACATAATGCTATTTCTCTGACCCGATGCTCTAAGAATACACAAGAGCAAAAAACATATGGCTAGAATGTAGAATACTTCCCTATTCCTGACTAAGGTGTTAATTCCTCCTCTTGTTTCAGTTTTATATCCTTGAAGTCACAGGATTCTGCTCAAGCAAAGCAGAAGGGAATCGACCCTGTAGCTCTCAGTGCCAGGTCAAAGGTAGAACTGGCTGTTGACCAAGATGTATGAGCAGCAAATACCCCCACTTCCCCTTTAGCCTATTTATTTATTAGGGCTGTATTCTATTTCAGTATAGCATGTTAATAAGCAAAAAGCATCAAGACATTTGCTCAGGAAAATTCTTCCAAAACCAAAACCTGCATTTCTCTGCAACTTCATTAAACGTAACATTCAGCAGATGATACTTTCAGACAGACTTTCCAATCCTTCTTTACCACACAGTACCTTGCAGTGGTGGCTGGGACTGATGTAACCTGTGAAACCTTCTACAACATCATGAATTAAGTGCACACCTGGCAGTTAGGAGTATATTTATGATGACAGAGCAAGGAGCTGAAGACAGTCTTTCTGCTTAGTGTTGCCTACTGGAGTGCACGAACTCCAGATGGAAAGGAACCACCTAGCTATTCGGCCAGTTCCCTCTTCCCCCTTTTCTCTCACCATCTACAGCACCTGTGCTTCCAGCTAAGAGGGTGAGAAATTCAGCCACCAACCCAGCCAGGTTTCTGCATAGGTCAGCACTTGCCTGTGTTATTATTTCATCTTTCTCTCTCTATATATATTTCTTTTTATGACGTGGAAAGAATTGTTTTACATATATTTGCTTTACAAGTCCATTTTTCTTGTAGCAGAGATGCTTCTAGGCAGACCTTTCTGGCCCGAGTTGTTTCTCTCATCAGTTTAGCAAGGCATTTTCACAGCTGTCTCATGGGGCTCAGCAGTGGGGCTCAGCAGTGACCCTATGTAGCCCTGAACGTGCCTGAGCTCTCCAAGCCCCTCACGTTTAACATGAAGGTTCCTAGGCTGCAATTGTGACCAAGCACTGATTTTTGGGTGGGCTGTAGGGGAGTTGATGTCTAAGGCTAGCCCTGAGGATGTAACGAGTTAAAGTCAGTCCCGCAGGATGGCTGGAGCTACGTACACACAGCTGAACAACTAATCTTTCAGGAGAAAAGGTTGGAAGACATTGTGCATCTTTCTCAACTTACAGCTAAGAAACTCTAAGGAAATGTGAGTGCCTACTCTGAGAGTCTGGCACCTAGGGAAATCCCAAGCAAGGATACTCTGCTGCATCTTATTAATAGTCTTGGTCTAGCTACCTGCCATGTCTCTCTTAGATAAGGAAAAGGAGAGGTGTGCCCTTGTAGCAGAAATGCTAAGTCACAGCCTGAACCAGTGATGGAGCACCTGGTGGGAAGGCAGGGCCATCTCCGGGGAGCTCAGGTGCATGCAATGTACCTGAGTGATTGGAAGGGCTGGAGCCAGGATCCACCCCTTCCAACACCTCATTTATGGGTGAGCAGTGGAGGAGTGAGTGTCTTGCTGGAGATTCCTATCTACCTGAGGCCTTCTAAGGGTGAGGAGATTTTTTTTTTGTTTCTGCATCCATGGCTGCTGTATTGGGCTTATTCTCACTTCCTGTAGCCTAGAGCTTTGCTACTCTGCTATCACTGCTGTATTTTCCATTGTGTTATACTATTGCATTATAGTATTTCAGCCCTGTACTAGATTTTTCTTCATGGGCTTCTGCTGGATGTTCCACAAACCAAGGTATGTCTAAAACACAGAATGGTTGGGGTTGGAAGGGACCTCTTAAGGTCACCTTGTCTGACTCCTGCTCAGACAGGGCCACTTACAGCTGGTGGCCCAGGCCTGTTTTCAGGTGGCTCTTGAAGGTCTCCAAGGGAGAGACTCCATAATCTCTGTGGACGAAAATAACGATAGATGCTTATGTCTAGACAACTGTATCCCACTGAGAGGGTTTGTATCTTTGCTCTGGGTTTCTCTTTAGAGGTTTTAAGTTATTTACTGTAAGATCTGATGGGCTAGTCTGCACATCCTTTCTGGCTATAGCCATTACTGCTCTGGTAGCCCTTCTAATAAGGGTAGAGTGTTCCTCAAGCCCATCAGGTGTACTCCTATGAAGCACCTGCTGCTCAGAGTAATGAGATTTCATATTTAATAAAAATATCTAACCATCAGCCAAACAAAATGATCTGACTTAAGCATCTTTCCCCAGTGCGTTCAATGGCTCCTGGCCTCATGGTCTCATTTACACCTTTAGCCAAGTCTCTTTATTAGGACTATTTCTGTTGTGAGGCTCTTAGAGGAAAAAATGTTTAGTTTTCTCTTGGGACTCCAGCCTGCTGCATTAAGCAGAGGAGAGCAGTGCTTGGTGGCTGCAGTATCCAATGAGCGCTATGAGAAGCACAGTGTCTATGCAAGGGAAAAAAATCAACGTGCCACAGAAAACACACAGACTTCGTATGAGCTTTGAAGATAGCAGGAAATAAGGAGATTTGAATGAAGACTTTTATTTTCTTTAAACTTATTCTGGATGTATCAGTGACTTATTTTAAAAAATGTTTTAGAGAGCAAATTTATCAGAGGTTGTAAATAACGAGTGAAATACTGAGTTTTACTCAAATCAATGTTTGTAGTGCTGCTTTATTGTGTAAATACTGCTGCATCTAAGCATGACTTTTCAATTTTAATTTCTGCATAAATTAACTTATCTCTATGCAACAAATAAGTAGCTTTAAAGCTAATAATCTTACAGGAATTAAGATTAGAAAGTAATGCTATCAATGACAAAGCTCAATAATGGCTTTTTATCTCTGCAAAGTGGTGAACTATAACCAAGATAATTGGGCTAAACAGAATATACTCTTTTCAGGTGTCCTTTATTCTGCTTTACATTAATTACTCCAAGGTTTTGCTCTGGTCGAGTAAAATTTGGATGGCTTGTCCACCTCTCTTCTGAAAGCCTGAGCAAATGTCAGATGAGATGCTTCATGAAGACAGAAAAGGCATATCTGCCAGAGAAGATAAGGCCACACAGATGATAAATATGGAGGTGGGGACAATTGCCACGCAGATGATTTTTCAGCCCACTCCAGAGAGTCGTGCTGGATATTCCCAGGAAGAAGAAACTTTGCTTTGAAGGACAAGGTGCTCGGGTTGGAGGTTATAGTTTAGTTTTGATTATGAGTCTACTCAGGTTTGCTGAGTGAAAGTGATTTTTTTTTTTTTAACCCTTTATAGAATGCATTCTACTATCCTAAAGTTGTTTTAATGTCTAGTGTGGGCAGGTCTGCTCTAGGCAGGTCTGAGAGTTGGAACGACACAGATGGCTTTTGATCATGGCCTTGGAAAGCCCTTACCAGAGGGGTAGATTTCTCTAGTAATGCTGTATATAGAGATTACAGTGCAACGTATCAGTGTGTTTTGATAGCTTTTGTAAAGCCCTTAAGAGCAGGCTGTGGCCTCTCAGGGCCCTGTAAAGCACTACATAAAATCCATTGGCCTAAAGAAGAGAGACTAATCAAGAAAGAGATGTCTGGTCTCTGTCTGGAGATGCTGGCTAATAACAGTGGGCAGGCAGGAGGGGCAGAGGCAGGTTTCTGAACTGCATCCCCTGCTTTCCTGCCAGCTCTTGCTCAGACTTCTCAGTTATTTCCTCTTGTGCCCCTGCAACCTGGAGTAGTGGGGGTGAGGGGAACTACATCTGGTTTTGTACCCCACAGTACTAGCAGGAGGGATGGATGCTGTGGGGGTTAGGGTTTTGAAGGTGTAAGAGTAAATGATGGTATATAATTCCCCTATGGCAAAAAAATAAAAATAGTGGGATAAAAATAATGTAATAAATATTAAAAAATAGTGGGATTATGGAGTTTGAGAGGTTGATACAGTACTCTCTTAATTTCTCCTTTTTGTCCTGTTACCTACTCATCCAAGTCCAGCTTTTACTTTGTATTCTTGTGGCATTTCATAGGGCAGTAGCTCAATCTATTTTTTTTCCCCTGTCCTGCACCTCATTTGCAGAGTAGGTCTTGCACCTGGCAGACAAATCAATTCTAAACCATCACATTTTGGTGCTGTGATCTGTGTGTTTTATGCTGATTCAAATGGTGAGAACTCCTTAACTGATCCTAAACTGTGCTAGTGCAGTTCTGCAGTGAACAGCCTAGTACCCAGCCATGAGTAAGTAAATGGGATGAAAAAGGTAGTTAAAGATTCATATAATGCATTAACATCTTTGTAACTTAATTCATGGCATGATATATACAGCTGACATCAAAAGCCTTTCATAGCTGTTCTTTAATTTCAGTTTCAGTAATGAATATAGATCCAATTAGAAGGGAGCTGATACGCATTCAAAAGAATTAACAATACCCCTAATTTTCATGTTGAAGTAATGGTTGCTATTATAGACTTCTTGATTTTAATCAGATATTCTCAAAAATGACAGCAAATTTGGATTCATAATGCAAAGCTGATTCTACAAGGGATGGCTCTCTGTCTCTGCCTTCTTAAAAATAAGTTAGTTCTTACGAGCACAGAGCAAAGGCTTCTTCTACACATTACCTGTTTTCATAGAACAGCAATGTTTACTCAGGAAACCAAGAAACAAATCATCAGCAGCATGTCTATTGTCTCCAGATCAAATCTTGGGCCCTCGACCTAAAGAATTTTGTCTTTATGGTGTTGGGGGATGCTGGTGCCATTACTGCAGTTTAAACTGGGTAAGCAATCCTGATGTTTGTCACCAACTATGGTGACCATGGGTAAAAATGCACCCCTGAATTGACCAGTAGGTGGTCATGTGCCTTTTTTCAGGAAGATATGTTGAACTAAACTGGATGAGAACCTGCCAGTGATGAGGGGTTACTTTGTGTCCTCTACATAAGGCTGTGTGCTAGAAATTGATCTGTTTTCAGGGTTCCTCTAGTTTCTATGGCTTGGGCCAATATAAGAGCGAGGGGATAAGTTTGTGTAGCTGCAACACACAGGGAATTGATCTACTTACACAGGTGTTCCTCTCACTCAACTATCCTTCTGGTGAAATGTGAGAATGCCTCTTCTGACTGGATGCATCTCCATCCTTTACTTTGCTAATATAGCCATTAGGATTTAGTGTTGCAGCAAAACTTGTCATGTGAATGGTCACAGGTGAATAGCGTTAACTTTCTGTTATATGCAACATCTGAGGCTGTAATTTAAGGCCTCTTCAGCTGAACTTATTTTTCTGACAATTTCGAGTTGGTGTATACATCAGCTTCAGTGCATGTGGGAGAAGGTGGGGTATGCAGCACCTCAGGTAGAGACACTAGAGAATATTACACTTTCTGAAGCAATAAAGCCAGGTAGCTTAACTGGGCAAATAAACCATTTAGAGAAATTGGAAGCGTACTGTTTTGTTGTCACTGAAGACAAATTCCCCAGACAGGCTCACCTTTTAATAACTACTTGACTGACGCATGAGCTCAAAATGAAAGCTATTGATAGTGGCTGGCTGAGGCATCTGTACAGCAATACAGGGAAAATCTATCTAAATCTATATTGGAGGATACCTCATATGCAAATGAGCTGTTGATCTAAACCATGTATTAGTCAGAATTTTAATCAAGTAGTTTGAATGAGAAAATTTCAGCAGCAGGGACGCAATCTTTAAATTGAAAGAGCTATTGCATGCTGCTGAATGAATGCACTCGTGTTCAGATTTGGCCCCATTTACAAATAGCTTTTAGATGCCCTGCATTTATTCCGTGTATGAAATTTGTCTGATGGGAGCTGTCTTTGGGATGCTACTCCCCTCAATAGGTGTTGCACCTCATGATTAATGCTGCCTGCCACAGTGCTGGGAGTCTCCTTGCTTCTCTCTCCACGTTTTCAGGAGAAAGTAAGTTAAAGAAACCTTCATTTATAATACGAGATGGTGGAGAGATAGCGTGGCATGTGTCTTTGTCTAGAGTCAGCCCTGAAACTATATTAAAAACTATATTAGACACAGCTGGAACAGACAGGGCTGGATACGCAGGGAAATACTATCAGTAATAAACTAAGTTGGGAAGGCAGCAGCTGTATTTCACAGCAGTATTAGGAAGGGAAGTATTAAAATCTGTTTCTGCTTATTAATACTAATGTGAAGTCTTTTGTCTCTATTTGATTCTTAGCAGCCATGATATTTCTGTATGTGATATGTTCACTGTATTACCTGCGTGTGACTTGATCATATGCAGTGTTGAATTAGGCGTGTATGAGGAAAGAGAGAATATTAAGCCAAGAGAATGTTTTTGCAGCATTTCTTTTCCATACCAGAATCAATATGCTCACAAAGAAAAAAATTCTCAAGGAAAAGCAATACCTGGTATTGTGTTGATATGAGCCTGTAATGAAACTCTTAATTCCTTACTATGCTTCTATCCTCTCCATTCCTTATTTCATGCTACATAGTTCACAGCATCAATTCCACAGTCTTTCAGTGAACTTAACGTTTCCAGCTCTTAAAAATTCAGAACTTATTCTTTATTTACAGGAGCTGTTTTCCTGTTCAGAACTGCCTTGTTATTTAAAAGTTACCTAGAAAATATTTAAATAAAATTTGTTTTCTTCTGAAAATACTTAGGAGAAGCAAGAATATTTTGGTGTTTATGTTCTTGTTTGGTTTGTTTAGTTTCCTGGCAAGTTTTTTAAATAGGATAGCGGAATAAAAATTAAAATAATGACTGGTCTGGAGATACTACTCTATGCTATACAAACATTTTAAGAGCTAATAAAATGATTAACTTCTGTTCAGAAGCGTGGGGGCTTAGTCAACTGCTGCTGTTAAAGGTTTGTGTGTCACCTCTTGCTCGTGGCATGACTTGTGAAAGTGGGCTTGCAAAGTGCACCAGTGATCTGTCCCTCCCAATAATGGAGCTCTAATGTGTGGGTAAATAATTTATTACAGTTTTATCAATGAAAAATGTGCCTTACGTATACAGAGAGACGCTTCAGCATTTGTTCAAGTTGAGCACTGGCCTTTCCCACATTGCCAAAGTCACAGATTAAACTGTGGTTCAGCCAGGAAGGCGGCTGGGAAGATAGGAGAGAAAAGTCTGGCTGCACATCTACTGTAATTGGTTCTACACAGAGAGCTGAATTGCCAGTCCATTTCATACCTAATCCTAGAGGATACAGCCCTTCCTTTCATAAGCATCTCTGCTGGTGTCGGGCTGTGGTAGGAATTGTCTCACATCCTTCTTTGTATTCACCGCATCTATGGATATAGCACATCCAAAGTTTGGCAGAGACAAACCTGTACTTACTAAAGGCTGAAGTCACAGTTTACAGCAAAACCCAAGGGCTGATTTTTCATTAGTAGGCTGAAAAAAAGGTAATGAGTGACCTGGTGAATCTTCATTTTAGTCCCTTCTTCGCAGCTGTATGTTCCCTTTGGCTGGATTCATGCTGTGGCAGCCATTTAAGAAATTGCTACCCCTTCTGACAGGTATCCTCCTTTGTGATGGAAGCAAATAATTGCACTTGTGTAAGATTACCTCTCCTTTCCTGTCTGGCTGTTTAGGGTGAGCACTTGATGTCAGAGCCAGCAGAAAGGAATAAGCTGCATCTTGACCACTGCAGTTCAGCCTAGGGTTGCATCTTTGCTGGGTTTGAAGCTGCTGTAGTGAATGGCAGCTCCGAGGGGCAGAACACACAGCCCTTCCATAAGCCCTCAATATGGGCCTCGTCCTCTGTGAGGTGAGGGTGAGGCTGGGCAGGAGGGGTTGGCTGGGTTGAGACCAGAACTCCATTAAAGAGGCTCATTGCCCTGGCATTCCACCAGACAAAGAAAGGCAACTGAGGCAAAACCGGCCTGTCAGATCTGTTAGGATGATCTGTGCCAACCTAATCAGCTTGAAAATACCCTGATCAGTAGACTGTTGGAAAGCTAATATTTGTGTAATTGATCTGGTGATAATGGTTTCTCTTTCTCCTCAGCCAGAGCAAAAAGCAAGACTTAGTCAAGTTTTTGGATGATTATTTTCCTCTCTCCTGCTCAGCAAATAGAGTGTAAATGGTATCATTTCAGAGCTGTGCCTTCAAAACAATGATACATGGTTTAATTTTACTATTATGCAAAGTCTCATTGAATTTGGAGGAGATTACTCATGGTAGTGAAGTGCAGGACAATAAATGCTTGCAGGATCAGGGACTGTCTCTGTTCTTTAATCTAAAGCATTGTCATTATATTGTGCCTTACTGATAATTGGTCTGCCTCAAAAGTTTTACTTCTGCCTTTCCTGCGTTGTACTTCTTTGAGATCTAATTGCTTCATTTTTCTCTGCTAATGCATGGGATTCCTGGACATGAAGTTGTGTTGTGTTAAATATTCGAACCCAGCCAATCTGCATTCTGATGGCGTTGCATAAAAAGTGATTAAGCTTTACTGCTGGGCCCAAGCAGGCAGCTCAATTCAATCCTAGCAGGCTCAGTGCTTTCCTGGGTCATGGTCTCCCTTTGAATGCTCTACTGCAAGTTTCCTTCTCTACCTGCTGGGCTAACTATTTCATTCATTAACCACTGTTACCAGCAATCCTGGCCTTTGGCACATGTTTTTATATATGCAGCTTCCTGTTGCACTCTGGCACTGTCACACAAAATACTTTCGAGGTGGAAAAACAATGTTTTCTCCAAGTGAAAACATCTTTTCTTTTTACCTCAAGAAAGAGAAATGAAATGGCTTTTAATGAGTAGCGTTTGCTTTTAATTCATGCTGTCTCTAAATCAAATCCTAGTAATGAGAATGCAGGTGCATTCGTTAGGAGCTGTTGAAGGGGAAGAATACTCTAGGCAACTTCAGAATTCTTGGATTTTGGTGACTTCCTCTAAAGATTTCTTTCTTTTAGATTAACCTCAGAATATGCTTTCCCTACTATTAGCGATACTGTAACTATCAGATATATGGTACAAACTGTTGCACTGTTATATAGGTAAGACAGAATGATTTCACAGAGTCAGAAAAGCAGTAATTGCTCACACAGAGGAGTTGCCAGCGAAGTAAATTTCTTATGAGTATTTTAAATTTTTGATGTCGTGTAAATTATTCTTACACTAACACAAACAGGAAAGCAGGCTATGATTTTCAGATCACTTTGAGTAACGTTTGTTCGCGTTTCTTTCGTTCATCCTGCATTTTTATTGTACCAACCAATAGCAGTTTCCCTCCCTCTACCACTCCATTCATCCATTAACGCGTAGATAATGACCTCATTGCGTTGCTGCAAAATACACTTATCGCTGGGATTCATTATTCTGTCATGGCAAGGCTATTCTTAGCCCAGACTCCAGCTGGCAACTGAGAAGAAACATAGGAAAGGAAATTGCCTCAGGTGCTATTAGTGCTATCTATTTGCCTGTAGTGTCTACCGTTTAATGTGAAGTGCCCTGGAGTACATGGCTAAAAAAAATTAATCTTATTTTATTTCTTCAGCTTGAGAAGGAATACGCCAGTCTGGAGAGCGGAGGAAAAAAAAAGTATTTAAATACAGGAAAATAAAAATTGAATGCCTGCCCCTGCTTTAAGGGGCAGTACTTTGCAGCTGATTGATAAGGGCAGGTGGGAAAATGTATAGCAGCAAGAGCTGACACATAATTTGTTACCTTCATGTTGTGCACCTTGAACCTCAGCTGTGCTGGGCACAAGCTCACGTCACATTAACATCTCCTAATGGCTGGGAGATGTTTACCTAGGCATTTGCAGTAGGGAATGCTGGAGGAATTTGACATTCATCATTTTGTTTTGAGCACTCAGTATTTTTCAAACTATTTCAGGAACTTTCCTGGAATGAAAACTATTTCTGCAGGTCTTCCTGCAGATTTCTTTGATTTACTGATCTTTTTTAAGATTATGACCTACTGGTGGGGGGGGAGGAGGGAGGGGAAGGAAAATCCTTTGACTTACCTGACCTAACTAGGTGTAATATTTTGGAGTGATGCACTGGTTGTGCTATTTCCCTAACATCAGCTTTTGGAGGCATGAACCTGGAGTGGGGAACTTGTAACCACAGGCCAACCTTAGGCCAGAAGTGAGTGAAGATGGCTGGTGTAGGGCTGGAGGCCTGGCTCATAGGAAAGGGGTCTTAAAGGCCACAATTCACAGTGCACAGATCTCTGCATCAAAACTTGCCCTCTTCAACAGGGAAGCTAAATGAATGTGAAATATAAAGTGCACTGGAAAGCTGTCCCTTGCACTTGAGCAAACATTTTCAAGTGCAGACAGTTTTTCGCTTCTTTAGCAGGTAGCCTTACCTTGGTCCAGACTATTTCTCCTAAAAACATCTGATGGAGACTTACAAGCTTAAGGTGTTTTGATTGAGAAATGAAGGCTCTTATTCTGATCCCTCTTGCACTGCTAAAGCTACTTAGAAAACTGAGTTTGAAGCACACTTCAATTCTCCTCTAGAAACATCTGCTCTCCTCCATGCAAACCTGTGTTGTGTAGTTTTGCTGTAGAATACTTATTTAAACTCATTATTTTAGTACAGTCCACATGTTGATTATGAAGGTATTTAATAGGGCAGGTGTGTTGAGCGCCTTTATAATAAAAATGCACGTGAAAGCTCTTTCCCCTTCTATCCACAATAGAGCGTATGGGAAGGAAGGTGAGGACTGTCTAACGAGAGAGCAGATGTGAACAAAACACCCATGTGCAAACCTTGCTGATGACAGGTAGAGATTATGACTTTATAGTAGTAGTGTTGTCCTTTCAGTTTCTCACACTGTGGTCTGATGTGTCCATATCTTCTGGTTGAGAAACAACCCAGCCCTGGTCTTCCTTAATACCAGACTGATGAGAGCTTTTTTCTGTTGAAAAATCCACAAAACTGCGATGAATCTTCATGAAAATTAGCTGTTTGATTCCTGGATTAAATTCATCTCTAAATCTTCTTTATTCAGGATGAGCAGCTATCGTGCTTCTCACATGACTAGTTTGATAGATGTGGTAAACAACCTGCAGTAAGAACTGCGTGCCTATGGGAAGAGAACTTTATGCCAACATAAAATGTTTTCATTGTGTGTTGTTTATCAAGGGAGAAAGATAAGCTTTTATAAAACACAGCTTTATCCTGCTGAGAGAACATGATGCCCAAAAAATTAAATGTAGTTAATAGGTAGGGAGGTGAGATAGAATCGCAAATTTCTGAAGATTTTTATAGAAATAAGATCCCTTTGCAAAGGCCATTGCCAACGTTTGAGTTGAGTATGTTGAGTTAAGCAGAGCTTCATCCTTTGCCTCAGGTATTGTTACTTCCAAGCTACTCTGAACTGGCTATAATACTCTCCATTATATCCCAAATAAAACATCACAGGACAAAGAAGCTTTGCAAACAGGTCATAAAAACGTACTTCTTGTGTGTGGCATCTTGTCATTGTTCTGATAAAGCGTGATGGAAAAACAAAACAACCTTACAATATTTTCATAAACTTAACCAAATTATGTACCATGAACCTGTGAATGGATAATGGCTTGACAGTGACTGGAGAACACCAACACGATTAAGGAAGCTTAAGGAGATAAGTATAAAATGAGCACTACATATATCTAACTTGTTGTCATTGAGTGATTCTAAATAATTGGGTTTAAATAATAGGTAGTAAAATAATATCAAACCAGCCACCTATTTCTGGATTTTTGAGCTGCTGGGATCCTCATTTGGCGGCAGTCAGAGAAGAACAAATGAATGTTAAAATTTAGGTCACTTAAGAGTGGCAAAATATTACACCAGTGAAGAAACCATGAATTAAAGTCATGAGTAGAAATATTCTGGCTGGCTTAGGGGAAAAAAAAATTCTTCCAGAGACTTGGAAACTAGCATATTCCTTAAAAAATAATAATAATAATCCTATTAAGCTAAAAATGTTGGCTTTCAAACAGCTGAAGTGCTACTGTATCCTCTTTTTTTTTGGAAATTTCTCCTCTAAATGAGGCTGGTTGCCCTTCTGCATTTGTTCGTGTTTGGGTTGTGTATGTGCAGTATGTGACAGCAGTGCCTTCAGGTACCAGCCGTGTTGGGTCCTGTGTTGGTTTTTCCCAGATTCCCCTCTGGGAAGAGAAGCAGAGAACTGAGAAATGAAGGCTTCCCCATGGCTCGTAGCTGGGCACTGATGCACAGTGGAACTGAGACTTAAATTCTGTATTTGGTGGTATTCAGTCAGGTAGTTTCCCCTACTCTATTGGTTTTCTGCTAACTTCTGTGGTGAGAAGCTGTTTGTGGATACAGTGTTTTGGGAAGATGAGACCTTTATCCACCTATTTAAATTAGTTGTGTATCTGATTTTTTTTTCTTAAATCAGAATAGTTGTGTTGTGAAAATCACTTGTCACAGCAAACGGGCATCCCTACTTCTTTATCACTGTAGGCTTAAAGTAGTTTTTGGCCATTTTCACTGCAGAACGTACCTTGCCACCTACAGAAGCTGTATGAGACAAACCATCCACATCTGTCAAGCAGAAGCCATTGACGGGTGAGCTGTCCCTTCCCTGCCACACTCTCCAGTTGGCCCATGCAGCTCTAAGTGCTGGCAGGGTGGTTTATTGTGGTACTGTACTGATTTTCAGAGTAGTTGCTGTTGTGCTGAGAGCTTTGCAAATGCAGCATGCTGGCGAAATGTTTGTTTCCTGTATGTACCTAGGGCTTTAAGTCCTTCTTCTGTAGACTCAAATTTTTGCCTTTGCAAAAGAAGATCTGTATCTCTAAATGGGGATGAAAGAGATATGAAAATACATATATATTTTGATATGGGCAAAGTTGAAGTTTGCATTAGTTAAAGTATAAAAGCAAAAGAGAAATAACAATTTCTTAACCTGAAGTGGATGAAAATGACCTGGAAAGAGGAAAAACATCTTACTTCACAGCTGAGATCATGTGGTCCAAAGACCCTTGGCATGGGATCTGCCAGGAGCTTTGTGGAATGACTCAGGAGCTAGATAAGAAGCAGAGGCTGCCAAAAACCATTGGAAACTCGGCAAACCCCAGAACAGTTCTTCCTTCATTTAGCATTTCAAATATTTTTTAGAAATTTAAATAGGAGAGAGAAAAACAGCTGCACAGTGCTTTAGGGATTATATGCTGGTCATTAAGAAAACATTCACTGGCCTTTGCTAATTCAGAGCAGGGAGATATTATTGAAAATGTTGTGACTAAAAAAGCAAAAAACAATTGCAGCTAATAGTTACATTTGGCTATTAGATTTCAAGTAGGTAAGTGGAAAATCACTGATCAAAACCCAGCAATACTGAGGAGTTTATTTTCCTCAAAGAGGATTAGGGCAGTTTTACGCTGTCTTTGGTTTAAACCAGGTTTTTTGAGGACTTTACACCTAAACAGTCTGGGTGCGGACTGCATGGCCTTGGGGCACCCTGGTGAGAAGGGTGGTGGGGCACAGGGTTCCTGCACTCACCTCAGGCTGCTGGATGTGGAGGGCAGAAGAGACCCAACATTTTCAGGGTTTCCAAGGGCTTGTGCAAGGGGATGAGTTAGCTGATATGAATCCTGGAAAGCAGGGAATGGTTTCAGCTATGTATGTAGCAAAGTCCAGGCTGGTTGCAGATATTGAGCTCAAATTAGTGCTACGTGATTAATTTTTATTGACTATAGCTTCCTATTTTGACCCAAGAATTAAGCTAGAAAGAAAAACTTAGTTAACTGATGTTTATTTAACTTGTTTTAGACTAGTTTTACAGCAGCATGACTGGGCTTCTCCTGAAGCCATTTGCTAATTTTTACTAAAGTTTATGCAGGAATGGATATCTCAAAAATATTGGATTCCTAAGCGCTGAATGAAACTTGGTGGTAGGGGAGAGGGAAAGCCCTTATTAGTGCCTAATAAATGATGGAGGGGAAGAGCATTATGTCTGTAGCCCACAGGCATAGCCCAGCTCCCATCACATCATGATATAGTGAAGCATAATCAACAGCCTAAGGGATGTAGGAGAGATCTGGGGAACAACAAGAGACTGGAGAACACGGGGGAAGGAGGTATGGCACATGGAGGAGCCACTGAGAACAAATTGCAACTATTAGAAGTATGGCAGTGTTACACAGCAGCGTATGGCTCAAGGCCATGCAAAAATGAGCATCGTTAAAAGGAGGTGTACAGAACAACCTGTTCTTCATCTCACTTCGAGCTTTAGCAGCTAGTATCCTTATTAGAAGGAGGGCTTCTGCACTGTGGTGATCTGCAGTTTGTGTTATCTGGTTAGCTGTGACTGGGCTTGTGAGTCATATGATGATATTTCTGTCTCAAATAGGATGAAAATATCTCTTTGACTGTCAGCAAGCTTGTCCCAGAATAAGCCTCCTGTGTTGCCTGCTTAAATGCATTCCAATTGAGTTTTCTCCTGTGTTTGCATAAGATGATTAGCAAGCAGGTTTTGGGAATTAATATATTTGCTGGCATAACTGAGGAAAATGAATGCAACATGTAGCTAGAATGAGCTGCCTCTCTTTCAGTGACTGTTCTGTGTGTACATATTTGTTTCAAATATCCAGAGCGCATAATATAGGGTTATTGTGCTTGTTTAATTTCATCACTTTGCAGTTTGTACAGTATGGTCATGTTTCAAGGAAACGAATGACTCTGATCATAAAGAAAACTTTTTTTTTTCCTTCTCCCTCTTTCAGTTTCCTTCAGCTGATTGAAAAGATTCTGTACGTGAATTTTTCTGGTTCTCCCCTGTTGCAGCAAGCATCAGTTGAGCATGTCATCATCCTCTGCTTTTCTCTCCTGGCACATCTAGCATGTCTTTTCTTTCCCCTGCTTTGAATGATATCCTGAGGTGTTAAAACTGAATTTTTAATATCTAATTAAATCCTTTAGAAAGTTGTCCACAACCTTTTTTCTAGATTTGGAATTCATTAAGGCCACTGAATTTGAGGGCAGGTTGGGATTAAAAAAATTAGAGTAGGGCGAAAGTAATACTGTGCCCAGAACTGCTCATTTCAAACACTTTCCAGTATACTTCAGTGTAGTACAGAAATCCTGTCCCATTAATAATTCTCTGCTATTTTTTCTCTTTGGTTTTCAGATTGCCTAAATCTGTCATAATGCTGGATTGAAGTGGAGATGCAGCATTTACTGGAGGGCTGTTTTGGGTTTGGGTTTTTTTGGGATAAGGGTTAAAATACATTAAAATACTACCAAAATAAAAGAAGAAAGAAAATACCTTGCGACATCCTACCCACGTAATATTCCATTTTGCAAATCTTTGTGATGAGTGAGGTTACTTATTGTTGTGTGCAACTGTGGGATGAGGAAAACTGTCATATCAGTGCCTAATGTACTGAATAATGGGCCCTCTATGTAAAGTGCATTTGCATTGTTCCTTTAGTGACAGATGCAAGGAATTAATTTCTCTTAGCAAGAAATGTTCATTGAAGATAAGACCTGAAATAAACACTGACACACAACTGTGAAACGCCCTGAAACTGTTTCTTGGTGACAAATTACTGCTGAGGTATATAGACCCTTCCACAAAAGTGACACCTATTGAATTTATTAGACAGATTATAAAGAGAGGACTGAATCATTTTTTGTCCTGTTTGTAGAGCTGACATTTACCAGCTTCTCCTAATGAATAGGATATAGGCTGCTGAAAACAAAAGTCAGATGGTTATGAAATCTCTTGGACTGGCAGCCATGGATCATACGGCTACCGATAGTGTTAGCGAAGCCACGCTTTTGTGCAGAGGGGGACAGACCCTAAGCTTGAGGCTGAGGTTGTTCATCTTTTCATGGGAAGTTGCTGCAATTAGAGCTGTGGAGCCTTGGTAAACGCATCAAAGCATGTGAAGAAGAAACCCAAGGGGTTGAAAATCATGGGGGGAACTTGATTTTACCAAGTGGAAGAGCCAATACAGTCAGTGAAGTGTAAGCAGAGATTTTGTAGTCAGCTCTTCGTAGAGGAATAAATGCTGTGATAAATGTCGTCTGTGGGTGTTTATCCTTGGAGATTTTTGTCAAAACAGTGTTTGGTCACAAGTCAGCCTGAATGTGGGCTAATTCTAAATTCTGTCTCTTACTTACACGTAGTCAAAGATTTAACGTGGCACTTCTCATCAGTACTTTGCAAAGGACGTTAATATGAGCTCCAGTTTACAGAGAGGGAAACTGAGATGCGGAAACATGGCCGAACAGCAATCGTTCCTCCCCCCAGCCTACTGATGGAATCAGCAGCACAACCAAAGTTGTTGATCACAGCTTTCTACTTTTCTTCTTTCTCCAGCCCAATTCATGGAGCTGCAGCTGTTCTTAGTCTTCTAATCTTGTTGTCTTGGAAGTGGAGTCCAGGTGACTGCATGGGGAACAAAGACCATGTCCTTTATCTTCAGACTGCAAGTCCATCCGTGAATTCAAGAGTGTGGCAGGCCGTGTGGCTTGAGGTATAAAAGCACCAAGTCACTGAGTTGTTTTTCATGTAATCCTGTACTTAAATTGTAAGATAGCAGGGTCCTAAATAACAAGCTTCTTATTAATTTGCAGAAGCATATGCATAAGGAATTTCCCTGCTGCATCTCCATATAAATTATCATCAGTGATCTTTCAAAAGAATCCCCCCAAGTATTTTGAAGGAGATAAGAAAGTATCCGTCAGCTGTTTAGAATAAAAGCATCTATGAGATAACTTCTGCTGAAGGTGAATTTGTGAAGGTATCTCTACTTCAACCCACAACAACTTAGTGTTTGTCTTTTTTTCCTGACTTCACATTCCTATTCCCTACAGCAACTTCACTGTGATGGGTAAATCGACAGCCTGACACATATTCTAGGTAAAAGAAACAACTAGCAAAGCCCTTCTTCTGAACCTGTAATATAGGTGAGCATTTTGTGGCAAGGCCCGTGAAGTCGTCTCACAAGAGTTGCCCTTGGTGCAGTATAAACCCAATAGGCTGCTTTGATCCCACTTTCCTTCCTGTTTTGCTGGACTCAAATAGAGGGGTGACTTTTCCCACAGGACAGGATGGAAAGAGATGCGGTAAATAATACATGATAGAGAAGTATTAAACAGCGCTTTCCTTCTGTTTGCCTAATGCAGGGCCAGCTCTGCAAATAAATAATCTGCTGACCGGTTCAGCGTGTTGATGTGGAAAAGCTGATCTCACTTGAAGAGTTCTTTGTGAGTTTCCTACAAACAAGTAAATGGAGCAAATATATCTGAGTAGCAGGTGCAGTACTTTGGATCCATTTGGACAGATGTATGTGAAGACAACCCAAGACTGTATTGTTTCCACAGTGCAGTGTTTAGAGCAGCTCTCCATCACAATAGCCAAAGAAGAGAAAAACATCACTTTGATTCCTATTTTTTCCTCCCAGTCCTGTTGTAATTCCTTTAGGGATTAGCTGGAATTTGACTCTGTCAGTCTTTTCTCTCTTTTTGCCTACTAAAAAAATATTACCATGTTAAGGAATGCAGAAACCTTTCTCCCTTTGGCATGAAAACTTTTGCATAACCAATGTGATCTGTGCCATTACACTTGAGCAGGATTGTGCATGTACAATGCAATAAAAAAAATTGAAAAGAAATTTCAATGACAAACCCCTCGGAAAAGATTGCTTTGATATCCTGTCATATGTATAATTTCAGTATTTTTTTCTCCCCAGTGATTTAAATTAATTTGAATCAAATCATTAGGCCCCAGACTGGTACTGAACATAATGACTCATCCCTAAATTAATATTGTCTACCCTGAACTACTCCTGTCTAAATCACTGAAAGACTCAAGCTACTCACAAGTCAGCTACATTCAAATGAGTTCTGCAACAGTTCATTAGGTAATGATGTAATTTATGTGCCTGGGCCAGCAAAAGCTTTTTGCTCTGGCTTAAAATGGACAAAGTATGGGTAATTAAACAGGTGTTTTGTAAACTTCTGACATTTCCTTGTGCAGGAGAAAAAGAAGAAAAAAAAAAAAAAGATTAATAATCAGAGTTTGAATGAGGACAAAATGCATCAAATGGTACTGCAGGATTTTCCAGTGCCAGCCTTTCTTCTTCCTAGTATAGCGAGGCTTTATATAAGGAACATGCATCTCTTTCAGCATATTCTGTCTTATAAATGATGTACTTGACACCAGCACTTGAAAGGAGCTATACTAAAGGGATCTGTTAGCACGAGGAATAAATGTGTGTAATTAGACTGGGTTCAGTGTCTAGGTGAAACCCTTGTATAGCAGAATTCAGTCATTTTGGAGTTGTGCTGTACACTGAACCTCTCACATCGCGTTATCACCGTGCCATCCATTGTATTTCAATTGCCACAATGATGGAGGAGAGACTGGTAACCACATACCAAGAGCAACTTACAGAGGGAGTCTTTCCTGAAGGTCTTAAATAGTATAGCCCTAACAAAACAAATGGGGAATTAAAAGTCTTATCAGCTGAGCATAAAACCTTTCTGGTCTTAATTGTTACTGTTTCTCCCTTCTGATTATCATCTTTGGACGGTGGCTATTGTGGAGTATTACGGAGCCTACCAGTAAATGGACTTCTTTCCTCATACAGGTGTGTTGACAGGGTTTGGCATCTCAGAGTTAAGGCTTTTAGTAATCTTGGCCTCCTTAGTGGAAGAAGCTGTCAGTTGTTCCACATAATGAATGGTTGGTTTATGGTGTAAGGCACTGCCCATGGTGTTCAGCAGCAAAGAAAGATTGCTGTCCTAGATTGCAAAATGTTAGCTCCAAGTTATGGTAGCTGTAATAACGAATAACTAAATGATACAACTTGACAACCTCTCTGTTTTACAAAATATGGCATTATTTTTGCTTAATTTCTATGTTTTAATGAACAGCTAGAACTTATTTTCCTTCACAAATAAGAGAGAAGCAATAGTGAAGGAAAAAAAGGTGATTATTTCTTTTTCTGTTCCCTTTGCTGTGGTAAGATGATTACCTAGCTACTGAATCCTTCAGTAAAGGTCTCTTCTGAAGCAATCTCACAGTGCATTTTTATGACTAGCATTGCTTGCATAAGTTACTTCTATAACCTGAATATTCTGGATGCAGCATATATATTTCATTGTGTCATTCCATTCGGAGGAAGGGAAGGAATAATGCTAAAAATGAGTGACTGAACTGGTACAAGTGACATGCAAGATGGCAGTTTGGGGTGGTTTGGAATAATTCAGGTATAATGGATGTGAATCATACCCCTATCAGCAGATTTGCTGTCCGGACGCCAGTTTACTGAAACACTTACTGGTTGTATTTCTACAACTTCTGGGTTGTTGGTAATTGCTCAGTCCCCAACACCTGTGGGGATGGGTTGCTCTGACTGCTTTTCATCTTCTCCATCAGTGGTCCTATCTTGCTGCCATCGTTTCCAAGGCATCAAAGCATAGAAATGTCTTACTGTACTAAGGTACAGTCCTGGGGCTATTAGTAAGAAGTACTTTTTATACCGGATAGAATCTCTCAGAATCCTAAATCCTTCAGAAGTTCTTTTGAGAGTACTGTTCTTAAGACATCTTCCACTTCCTCCTTTCATCTGGGCTAAAACACCATTTGGGATGGGTCTTGTGGCGTTTTTCTCCCAGATCAGAAGTACTACAGAACCTGAAATGGTCACAGAAAATGCAAGAACATTATAAAACATTCAGTAAAAGTCTGCTTAGTGTTTTAGACTTCAAAAATGAGTGATGACTGTTTTTCATTTGTTCTTTGTTTAGCAGGAATTTCTAAGCTATATGCGGGTGTACAAATTGTTGAGTATATTGGAATAAACTCACCTATTAAATTTTTTAAACAACACACTAAACAAACCCATTAGTGGAATATTTTACTTTGAATCTCTAAAAACTGTTGTTCAATCATGTAATTTTCTCCTTTGGCAGATTTTCAAAGTTTTCAAAATATAGATTGTTCTGTAATTTTGGTCCCCACAGCTGTGGCAGAGTGTTAATTTCCTTACTAGTGAAGCCAATCTGCATAATCAAGGTCTGAAACAATGGCCTTTTTTCTGCTTTTCCTGCTGAATGTCTGCCTAAAATAATTCTAGTCCTATAATGAACTGCTTGCAGGAACATGAAGCAGAATGTGCAACAGAGAAGCTTCACGTGAAAAATAAGGTAGTGAATGATTTAATGCTCCTGCACACTCACTGTATGCATAAACGTATGTACTGCTAGCACCAGGGATGCCCTGCATTCATGTTTCTGAGTGCACTGTTCTTCATGCATAGACTCCTCTTCAGCTTGAAATCCCATACACCCTGCCTTTCCCACAGATGGCCCAAGGAAGACTCCTGCTTTCCCAGAGGTAAGGATAGAAATAAATGTATCCAGATGCCCTCATAAAGCGTCTCTTAGAATATATAAAATAAAAGTGAAAGAAAATGACAGGCTGGAGAGCTGACAGGTGTGTGCTGACATGTGTGTCTCAAACACCGCAGCTGCTGAAAGCGAAGTAGTAAGAAACAGTGACAATAAATGAACGTAAACTATAAATATTCCTGCATAAACGAGTTCTTATGCAGCATTAGTGAGGACCAGTGAGGTGTAAATGGGATGGAAAAGCAGAAGCAAGTCTTTTATGCATCAGAGGTTTGGGAATCAAATGGCTTCCCACATCAGTGGGATTTTGCTGATGATTTCGTGGTTTCACACCAAGGCCGTCTTCCTTTTGTAAGGGCTTAATCACCTTCACCTGAGAAGCTCACCATTGGTGCCATACAGGTCCCTTCTCAGGGTAAAGGGAGAAGATCCTTCGCAGTTAGCTTGCTGTCTTTTGCCCCATTGTCAAAATTAACACGTGTTTGTAGGTGACACATTTAGTTTAGGAACTAAGCATCTCACATCTTAATAAACAGATGGCTGTGCTTTCTCTCATTTATACATATGCTCAGTGCCACACATCTAATGACATCTGCAAGGATGGCTGGAGTTACTTTGCTGTATTATCAACCACTGCTTTGAACAGCTTTCTGTGCTCTTTTGTTTTTGTTTTACAATTAAATGCTGAATGTATTTAATTGTAAAGATATTTGGGTTTTCTTTGAGGCTGAGATGTGCTTGGCAGTGTTTATGACCCAGTATGTTTGTTGTGACCTGTGTCAGGGAGCAGCTGCTGCATGAGGAGACCTAGCATGCCTTTTAGTGTTGGGATGGCTCCTTCTGTCCAAAACTGGAAGTCAGGTGGATCCTGGTTTTTAAGATAGCCAGGAACGGAGACGTTCAGCACAAGCTCGCCATTAGTAATGCTTTGAAGAACCTCTCTGACCTGGTTCACCCTTTGCTGAATATCACCATTAAGAATTCCCATTCAGAAAACTCATGACTGGTACATCCATGTGCATACATGTCTCTGCATGCATATATATAGTCGTGTATTTGAAAGCCTTTACAGGTGTGAGCAGTAGGTGTTACAGCTCGTTGTAGCGCAACGGAGAGAAGGCATTACAAGTTCTGATAAGCCATATGGCTGTTCTGCATTTCGATTCTACAAGAAGCTGCAGCAGGCACAGGATTGCTGTTTTCAGAGCTGTGGTTAAGGTGAGCATCTAATTCGCACCACACACAGGAAGCTAAATCTCCAAGCCAGAAGAGGACCAAAGAGCTGGGGTTCATATAAGGGAAAGTTATTGGCTCTTTCAGGGAAGACTTCAAAGATATGACTAATCCCTATTTACAAAATACAAGCCAGAGGTAGCTTGCACCCTAGTTCCCTGAGCAGAGGATGCTTGAAGAGAAAATTGAATGTAAGCTCCAGGCTGGAAATACATTTCTTTCAGAGCTAAGTGCTATGCTTCCCACATGCCAACTGCTTCCGCTTTGGAAAGCAGAAACCATGGGGATTCAGGAGATGCTGAGCTTAATATTAAAATGTGAGTTCATAAGCCTGAGCGCTTCTCAGAATCAAAGTTGTATCCCTCCTACTGTATAGATGAGGAAACTGAGGCACAAAGAATATGCCCTATTGAAGACCAGACGAGAAGTCCCTAACGGAGCCAAGATAAGATTTTAGCTTCTTCCTTATCATGAGGTTTTATTCTTCATCGTTTCTTCCCAAAATACAGTAGGTTCAGGGTCACCCTGGCACCCTGTCCCCCAGCACAGTTTATTCCATTCGTTGTAATATGGTCAACTCCATCATTGAGTTATTTTAACTAAAAATACTTGTTCCGTCTTTCACAAAATTGAGATTTGTTTATTTGATTTAAGAAATCAAGCAAAACTGCCATTCAGCTATTATTATCTTTCAGAATGGACATTAAATCTCAGTATTTCCTTTTAATTTTCAGTTGTATATGGGAACTGTTGAGTCACAGCCTGAACCACTGATTGATCACCTGAGGCAAGCACTGAGTCAGCCATGGGAGCACAGGTGAAGGCAATTCAGCTGTGTGACCGAGGGGGTGAAGCCTGGCTGCGCCTCTCCTAGACCCCATTTAAGGGCTGACTGTCACTGGGGAAGGAGATCCCTTCTCTGTGGGTCTTTCCTGCAACCCTAGCTTTTCAGATGCAGGTGAGCATTCCTTCTGTTTGTTTCTTTTCCATTTTCACCATAATTTTTCTGATGTAATACCAACTGTAACAATAGTTTTCTGAGAAAATTGCACAATGAAGTTAGATGGTTTATATCATAGTTTAAGCTTTTGCTGGATGAAGTTGTGCTGCTTCCTTTTCTAGTTATTTTAATGTGTTATTTTAATTGCCCTAAATAATTAAACTGTTTTGCACAGAAATACCATTTTTGTTACTTCATTTCTATACAGACTTTTTTATTTCTGTCATAACTAAGAGGCTGAAGTTATTAGATAAATAACGTTAATTACAGATGATAAAAGTTGAAGTCTGTCCCTTAGTTCTAAGCTTAACGTGATTGCTGTACTATTCATTAAACTGAGATTCAGTGAATTCAGATGTGGAGTGCCGCTATTTTATCTGTTTCTTGTTGCTCTCTGCTGTCCCACTTCTTGAGCTAGCACCAGGAATTTGAAAGTGCCACCATCTTCAGGGACATCATCTCTTTCAAGCAGTGAGACACCTGAGTTGTTACTGCAAACAAGGAAGCAAACAAATGCGGTTGAACAACTTGGGAATGACTTTGCTTCTCAAAAATATTCTCGGTCCTACTCGTGCTGTTTTTTTTCAAGGCTGTAATTCCAAGCAGTCTTTCAATGTTCTCCTTCTCTTGTTATCATTTTGTCATTATATTGACTGGATACGTCATGTTTGCAGGCAGCAGTATAAGGCTTGAAGGCCTGCTTGTAGGCCAGAAATCCTTTGGAGGGTTTACTTCTAACAGAGCAGTAGTGTCAGAGTACAATGCTTGGAAATGAAAGCAAAGCCTATTTTATTGTAAGATCAAGGAGGGAACTGTTATCCGTCCTCTTTTGGTAAGAGCTTCATGAGCTCATGTCAGCATTTCTGGGGTTTTCCTGCTGTGCTAACCTTCCAATACAGGTATGGGAGTCATATGAAAATGTTTTTAACATCATCTGCAGAAACCTATTCTTTCACCGAGTCTATACTTCCTGATCTTTCTATGTGGTTTCTCAGAGTTATGTATAGATGAGAAAAGGCTGCTGATACACACAGACACATCACATTGGTACCTAACAGGATATTTTGAGCCTGTGTGTTTAGGGAAGGCTGTAGGGTAATAGGGAGGGATGCAGACACCTGCTGGTGTCAATGCAGTCTTGTCATCTGGGGAAAGGAGTTGAACAGGGCAACCAGGAAAGCTGAGTTTAGTTCTAATTCTTGAACAGAGTCACGAGTTTGAACTGCTAAACAGATTGCCTACTTCACAGGTCACTGCTGATTTAGAAGAGTAGGGTAAGGCTTTTAAACCCAATTGGCTGAAGATTGACCCTGAGAGCTCTTTCTTGGCACCTACAAGCAGCTTGCTTTTTGGAAGCAGTATGCTCTAGATGTCACTGATGATTTTGCGCATCTGAGAAGGAGAGTGCAACAAGGCTGGACATCTGCCCTGTGATCCCTGGAGCAGGGTTTTGTCTGCAGATTGCAACCTTGAGACTGCAGGGAATCTTTGGCTGCAAAGACAGGTAGTAACGAAGGACCTAGGTGCCCTGGTGGACAACAGAATGGTCATGAGACAGCAGTGTGCCCTTGTGGCCAAGAAAGCCAATGGTACCCCAGGATGTGCTAAAATGAGCATGATCAGCAGGTTGTGGGAAGTGATCCTACTTCTCTACTCTGCCCCAGTAAGGCTACATTTCAATTAGTGTATCCGGTTTTGGGCTCTCCGTTGAAAAAAGACAGGGATCTCCTAGGAGTCCAGTGAAGGGCCACAAGGATCATAAAGAGCTTGTAGTATCTCCCTTATGAGGAAAGGCTGTTCAGCCTGGGGAAAAGAAGACTGAGGAGGGATCTCGTTAATGTTTATAAATGCCTAAAGGGAGGTGGGAGGCAAATGAATGAGGCTAGGCTCATCTCAGTGGTGTGCAGATATAGGGCAAGGAGCAATGGCCTATAACATGAACGTAGAAGTTTAACACAAACATGCAGAAGAACTCTGTGGTAAGGGTGGTGGAGCACTGGCTGCCCAGAGAAGTTGTGAAGTCTCCTTCTATGGAGATAATCACAACCCATGTGGGTGCCTACCTGTGCTAGCTATTGTGGTGAACCAACTTCAGCCAGGGGGGTTGGGTTCAATGATCTCTTGTGGTCCCTTTCCTGTGAATAAAAGAAACAACACAATATTAAACAAGGATTGCACAGTGGGTTGTGATGCAACATTCAGAGCTCCCGAAGTGTGAGTCCCTGCCTGCATGTGCCCAGTTCAGGAGATCATTCCTTGTAGAAAAGCCTGTCCTGGAGTTCGCTGGGCCCCAGCACCTCTTCCTCCAGCTTCTCCCAGTCCTGGCCGCTCCAGCATCAGTGGGAGGCTGCCTGGGCTCAAGATCCAAAGCCCCGCAAGCCAACTTCTAACTTCCTCCTTGTCCCACGTCCAAGCAGAGCACCGTAGGCAGTGTCCACCAGCTCTCTGGAATCTATCGTTTGACATATCAGGCCTGTCAGGCACATGGGTGCTCCCCATCCATTTTTCAACACTAGACCTTTTTTTTTTTTTTTTTTTTCTTCAGTGGTTCCCCATTCTCTGTTTAGAGGCACTGAGACTTTCAAAGGGCGGCACTAAAGGATCCTTGCAGACTGCTAGTGTAAGGCCTTTGGTCTCATTAAGGTTACAGCTGAATCATAAGTGTGCTCTCTACACGCAGATGAAATTTCCCATTTCCTAGCCCCCATCTGTGATATAGTATATTCTTGACTCCTATGGTGGCCTGAAAACCAGACTGTCTGAATGTTTTGCATTATCCATAACCTTACCCCTGCCTTCTCTTGCCCCACTCTCATGTCCCAGAGAACCTCAGACCACGGCTGTACTGCTGTGACTCTGGGTCATGCAGTTTTTCTCATCCTTTGCTGGCTGCAAAGGCGTAAGAACTGCTTCTGCATCCTGCTCATACAGCAGGATCAGCAGAGCTACTGATGGAGTTTGCTTTCTACTCTCAGGGCTGGAGCAGCTGACAGATGTTTGGAGGATTTCTTGTCTCTGGACCAGCGCTTCATCTGTTCTGAGTTATTCAAAACACAAATAGTGAGTTGGCAGGAGTGAAACCTGCTCAGAACTGAGATGTCAAAACAGAAATATATTTTTAAAAAGACAAGTGTCAAAAAAAAAAAAAAAAAAAGAAAGAAAAAGGTGTTCATGTGATTTATAGCAAGATATATTTAAATAGTTGAGATTTTCTTCTTTTAACCCCTTGAACTCCCACCTGAAATGACATTCTTCTGTATCTATATCAATTTTCATGCTTACATATATGAAGGATGTTTTAGGTCTCCATTTTGTGCTCTGCTGATGGGTGGATTGGCCATGTTTCCAAGGTGTTTGGAGTACTTGCTAACAGCATAATTTGGGACTATCTTGTCAAGTGTACTATTGTAAAGCTGTAATGTGATCCTGAAAATGCAGTGAGCGATACTGTTGAGCAGAGTGGTGGAAGGAACAGTCAGTGGAAAACAAAATTACTAAAAAAAAATAGGAGTAGGGCACAGATAGGGAGGAGAAGGCTGTGGAAATAAAAAGCTTAGGTTTAGAGGAGAGAAGAGGCAAAGTTCCAAGTCTAAATCAGCATAGATAGAATAATTTTGAGATCTGGTAGCAGATAACGCTTCTCTGCTGGCTCATTCAGCTCCATACGCAAAGTAAGGCAAGGCTGGTAGCTGATATCAAAATGAATTGGCACCAGAGCCCTCTGAAAAAGCATGTACTCCTTCAGCTGAGTTGCAGACTGTGCGTTAATAACTCCAGTCATACATAGAGGAGTAAGCATAGGAAGCAAGTATTTAAATAATCAGAGGAAGCAAAATGCAAAAACAGATGATAAAAATGAAATTATTCGTTTTGTCTTCTTTTTAAAAGTAACGATTTTTTGGAGTGGAAAAGCAAAGGAAAAAGCAATTCACAGAATCACAAAACGTTGAAAAGTGTCATCTCTTGTCCAAATGTTATTTGGTTGGAGTAAGAAAGTAGTCTCTGTTAGAATAAGTTTAGCATAGGAGAAACGCATCATCACTCCGCACTAATAAATCAGTACATTCCATCTTTGTTGGCTTTCAGCAGTTGCAGAAATACGTCTTTCTTCAGCTATTGATGCTGTACATGTGTTTCATATGTGGGTGCCATCACTATCATTTTCTCTTCTGTTTGTGACTGTTATCAGGACAGACACACAGTGATGTGACTTGATATCGTGATAACCTCTGGCCTGTGAAGTTGCTGCATTTTTATCTGAGCGTGCCTTTGGTGACAGTGGATAATTGCTGTGTTGTCACTGCTTGTTGTTGTTGTGACAATGTGCTGGATAGGAGAACTTACTATTTTTATATGTTTTCTATTTTCATGGCAAATAGCACTGATGCTCTGGCATTTTCCATTTTTGTTGAGATCTGATGTGAAACTGAAGGCTCTAAATGTACATGCGTAGTGGATTTATGAATTATAGTTTTGAGCTTGCAGCTCTTTTATTACCTTTGTGAGTCTGGACTGTGACTGACTGCCCATTCCTTTTTCTCTCCAGCAGATGGATGGCTGTGTGATCAGGGGACCAAGCTAAAAGCAATGGCACTGATTTTATTTTCACATTAGCATTACTTGGCTGACTACAGCCAAACATGAATTTTACTGGTATTAATATCAGTGAAGAAATGATCAAAATGTATCTGTATGCAGTGGGTATTTTACTTATTTCTTCTATGTCTTCTTTCTCTCTCTCTCTCTCTCTCTTTTTTTTTATTGTAGTGTAAACAGATGTTATAAATTCTTGCTGTCTCTAAAGAAAGCATGTAGCCAGGGAAGATGCTGCTTTTTTTTTTTTTTAATTCTGTACAAAGTGGTGGTAATATTTACTTGTGTTAGATTTGTAATGAACATCAGTTTTGATCTGTTTGTGTGGATTTGGGATGCTGCTCAAGCATTCATACTTAAAGCATTAAAACTCTTTGTAACCTATTGCAGCTGAGGTCAGAGCTACAACTACTGAGATAAAGGGTAAAAATTGGTGAGTGGACGTGGACACGGAAAAGACAGAAAATGATTTTTTTTAATTAAAAAAAAAAAAAGCAAGCCTCGGCAATCTGTACTTCACATAATTGGATCCATCCGGTGGTATGTCTTTATTTTTTGCTGACTCCTACATTTACCTGGAAGTTCAGCCACTGAAGGTGTTTTGGCCTCGTGCTTGGTGCCTTGTGAACCCTATTCAGAGTAATTTGGGCTGTAACCCCGGCCTTGCAGCCAGGCTGCTGGCTCACCTGAGGAGCATTCTGCTGCCTCTGGCCATTCCTGCTTGTTGTGTTGGGCAGCGTATGAGGCAGAACCAGCATACGGAACCTGGATCTGAATCCAGGAGTGTTGATCTGCTTGAGGGCAGGAGGGCTCCACAAAGGAATCCAGATGGGCTGTATTGATGGACCACATCCACTTCTATGATATTCAACAAGACAAAATGCCAGGTGCAGCACTTGGGACGCAACAACCCCAGGTAGCAATACAGGCTTGGGGAAGAAAGGCTGGAAAGCTGACCAGCAGAAAGGCCCTTGGACTGCTGGTCACCAGCAGTCCGAATGTGAGCCAGCAGGGTGCCCAGGTGGTCAACAAGACCCATGGCAGCCATGGTGGCCAACAGGACCAGGGAAATTATTATCCTTTTGTACTTGGTATTGGTGAGGCCACACCTTGATTGCTGTGTTCAGTTTGAGCCCCTCACTACAAGAAGTGTTTGAGTTGCTGGAACGCGTTCAGGGAAGAGCAAGGAAAGTGGTGAAGGGACAGGAAAACAAGAGCTGCGAGGAGCGGCTGAGGGAACTTTGGTCTGCAAGAGGCTGAGGAGAGGCATCGTTGTTCTCTACAGCTACCTGATAGGAGGCTGAAGCAACATGTGTGTCAGTCTTTTTTCTCAGGTGACAAGTGATAGAATGTGAGGCAATGGCCTCAGGTTGCACCAGGAGAGTCTTAGATTGGATATCTGGAATAATTTCTTCATGGAAAGGATAGTCAGGCCTTGGAATGCCCTGCCCATGAAGGGGGTGAAGTCCCTATCCCCGGAGGTGATTATGAGAGGTGTGGATGTGGTGCTTAGGGTCATGGATTAGCAGTGGAATAGGTAGTGTTGTGCAATGATTGGACTGATTGATCTTATGGGTCTTTTCCAACAGAAATGATTCTATAATACTATGAAATATGAATCTGTAATGAATCCATAACGATGGGCAAGGACTTTTAACGTGGGAAGTTGGAAGGTGTGTTGACTTTGAGAGGATCCGTACGAGACCCTGCATAGATAACCCTCCTGTGCCATGGAACTAGAAACTGGGAAAACACTTCTCATTTCTGAGTCTGCAGTCAGCAGATGAAGTGACACTGTCCACACCTAAAAACATTCTGATTTTTGTTCCCTCCTCATTCATCTTTGTTTTAGGAGCGCTTTATTTTTAAATTGATTTTGTTATTAGTGGATCTGCTCAGAGGCAGTGCACCTGTTACGTGTATTGAGAAACTGACTCTAGACTTCAGCAGGAGCAAGTGACAGTGTTTTAAATTAAACTGTCCTCACTGCAACTGTCTTTCTTCTTTCCTTTATCTCCCCACCCAGCCATAAATAACCAGGCAGCAGAAGGCAGGTAGTGTTATAAATTGTCAGGCTACACAATTGCATCATGTTCCGCATTCTGTTCTTCTTCCTTGTTATCATCCATTTTAAGCTAGAAGTTCACGCGTTTATGGCTCTACCCTCAGAGGGTGTCGAATAAATTGGTATGTGGCAATTATTAAAGAATACAAATATACAAAAATGCATTGATAATGCTCAGCAACCCAAAAAACTTGTTACTAATGAGACAGCAGTGTTTTGTTACTGTCATTTAAAGACCAAGGGGAGTGAAGTATGAAGTGAGCAAGAGTGAGTATTTCTCATATCATCTCATTTAAAAACAGGTTTCATTTGCCATAGTGGTCTGTGATCTATTAGTCCTGTTTCCCTTATACAGTAGGTGTTCTTCTAATAAAGGTCTTGCTTTACTTCTCAAAGGTCTGTATATCATCTGTCAGGTATCTTCAGGGTGGTTCTACTACACAGTTGTAGGCAGGAATGGCAATGAGATGCAGACCTCTTGCTTTCCAAGTGTTCAGCCAGAAAAGCATGGCACAGCATCTGCTGGGAAACTGGGGTGTCTGGCATGCACTCAATCTTTGGCTGGCCCCATCTTTCTTTTGGGATTGTCTTCCCTTTCCACTTTTTATCTTGGTATTTCAGACCGCCTTAGTTTCATTCACTCCCCCTAGATAGGCGTTCTGCTATATTTCCAGAGGCTCTGTAGGAAGCATAACCTGTTTTGCATTACAGTTACTTTCATAAACATGGCTTTGCTATTATTTAGTGTACGTAGGTCAGATTTGAGTTGAGTAAATGTGCCCACATTGGTATCTACACTTGTTTCCTATATCAGGGCTGGGAAATGAGCGTGACTTCCCAGAAAACTGCTTCCCATGCCACTCCAGGCTGCCATAAACACGTGAAAAGGATAATCCAAACTCCTTTTCAACAGTATTCGTTTTGCCCAGGAGACAAATAACAGAACAGCATACACAGTGCAGTTACCTAAATGATTACTATCACTAAAAATGTGCATATCCCAAGGCCAAAGTGTACACTTTGTCTGCTTTCTACCTCTACCTAACACAAAAACGAGTTCTGTGAACAATTCACAACTTTCTCGGAAGAAAAAGACAGAACAGCACCTACCCTGTCAGAAAATTTTCCACTCTTCTGCTGTCCAGAATATCTCTGGCAACTTTAATTCATGTCTCAAGAAGTGTAAGAAGACAAAAATGTATTTGCCCTAAGCTGTCATGTTCCCTAATACACTAAAGGCATACATGAGCTAGTTTATAGGTGAAGGGGACTTAAGCAGAGCATGGGGAGCGGGTGGGGTTTTTGGTGTTTGTTTATTTTCTTTTAATCATTAGCAATTTCTAAAATGTCTAGTCATGCTAGGCAATCAGAACTTCTTAATCATGCTGCCCATTTCCTAGTAGAATTGTCTGACTGTTTTCCATTTTGGATAATCTTCTGATATTTTACAGAGCCCCACAGACCATACGTACCCTGTTAACGGTTTTATACCTGCTCTCTTCCAACTGCCATTGAAATTTAGATGGACGGAGGTGTTTTGCACAGTATGATCCATGATCTTGTTTTAACAAACCAGGCTGACTTGCCAGATGGGTTTCTGCTGCTGGGAGCAGACAATGAAACACTTGTGTTGTCTGATTTTTTAACTCCAGGGGTGGAGAACAAAAGTGGTGTCATTGAAAGTAGACTGACCTCAGACAAATTGATTCCACTTATTGTTTTTCTAATAGTCTCTAGGATTGTGTTTTTGGTAGTGAATTTTTTTGCATATACTTTTTGCAAACTCAAGAATTCAGAAGAAAAATAAATCTGCTTCTACAGTTTTGAGCTAAGCTCTCAGGCTATCTTTCACACAGCACTTTTTGTGCAGTGCCAATTTCAAAATACTGTACAGAGCTGTTGAGAAAGAAAGCTGCAATACAGTGCTGCGACTCTGCAAACTAATGACATCCGAGAGGCAGCATGATCATCTTCATATTTCCTCCTTTTTCTTATGATTTGAGAGCTAAAATCACAGCCTTCAGAAGTGACTTTTACAGAAACAGCTATTAGTAAAACTAGCTTTTGCAGGAGGAAGTCAATGAGCTTTATTATGTTTGTGCTGCCTACTTCTACGAAAATAAAGAACTATTTAAATAGACGCTCTCACCCCATGTAAGGAATCATTGGCCATGGGGCATGAATACCAGGATGACAGCAGTGATGTATTCTGGGATGGAGACTAATCAGCAGTTGAGTATGTGTTTGCCGTGTTCCACGTTACTCTTGCTAGTTAAGCTGACTAGTAACAGATACAGATGGGAGCAGAGGAAGGATTTGTTAATGGCTATAACAATTCAGTCTGTGAATAAACATGCTAAAGAATGAGCACTGTGAATTGGGGAAACTCTGATACTATGCAAATATATGTATATGTATATGTTTTTTTAAGAGAGGCAAGGGTGTCTTATTATATCCAAATCTGGAGGTAGTCATGCTAATGAGTGGGAGATGATTGCAATAGAGCAGAAATAGGGATCAAAGTTAGCAATAATCTTAGTTTGCTCTTACTTGCTTAAAAGTAGAAAGCATTTTTAGAGGGGAACTTGTCGATACAATGTGAGTTGGCCGTTACAAGGTCTGCTAAGGGTGTATCTGGCAGCATCATGGGACAAGACTCACAAATAATTTGGGGGTACAAAGGGAACTATGAGTGAAATATAATTGTGGCTTGCCTGGCTGGTAATGCTGCCTTGTAGTTGCTCTCCTCCCTGTATTGTGAAGACATTTTCAGTGCAGCTGGAAATGCTGTTGCTAACCAACACGCGAATGTGAACACTAAGAATATAAAGCCACTGACATTTTTAAAGAGAAAATGTGAAGGCTTTTCATCTGGAAGATATTTGTACTTGCTAATAGCTTCCGACAGAGATAAATATGTGAGTAGTATCATTTCGTATATGAGAGGTTGAAAATCTGAAAGGATTCCTTCGATTATGAACCGTGAATGTTTTTAGGGTTCCTGGCAGTGAGGAGGTCTATCCCAGGCTGACTTGCCATCCAGGGGATCTTTTCATTTCCATGCAGATATTTCTTTTCTCCTGGTTAGAAATGAGCAAAATAATTACAAATATTGGAAGCAGTTATATTTCAGGAGAATAGATCTTGTTTATTGAGGGATCGCTATACAAGCCATAATGATGCATCCAGTCAAGCATCCTTAATAAGTTCCTGATGCTCTGCTCCATTTGTGCCAGATGGTGGCTGGGCACAGGCATGGGAGGTGGAAGTTGCCCTTCAAAACTGGACCTGTAGCAACTTGCAGTTCACTTGCATGCCCTGTAGTGCTTCGCAGGGCCTGTCTCTGCAGGGGAACTGAATTCAGGCTCCTGGCTGATCCTCAGTGCCACGTCTCCCCATGTGATTCACTCTGTGTTACCAAAAGAGGAATGAAGACGGAGATTATTGCAGTATGTGGATGCCTGAAGAGCAAATGGAGAGAGATGTGTTCCTTTTTATGGTGTTGTTTTCAAGTCCACTTTCTTTTAAGAAGAGACAGAATAGTCTCAAGGTTCCCCTAAATCATCCTTTAAATCATCCAAACGTGTCTTTCTGAGAGTTAACTGGAACTGAACTAGGTTTGGCTTGAAGTCTTTTCGTTTCCTCATTCCGAATAGCTTCTTTTTGAATATGTTCCTTTGTGTGAAGCAGAGCAACGTATATGTAGAAACAAACAGAACCTTCATGAATGTAGTCATACTACAGCAATTCAATCCAGGGAAGAGGTCTGTGCGTGGCTATCCTTTTTCTCCCACTGTGAATTTCTCTTCATTTGACCCCTTGGCTTTATTAGCAGTTTATATTGGTCAATGGTTGAGGCCATTGGGCACCTCCACATCAAGGCAATGCAGTGAGCTCATATGCCACCCTTTGCTTCCATGCTCCCTCTGCCATTTCTTCTTCTCTGAGCTGGCACAATTTATCATCCCCATCTCGGCTCATTAGGACTTCTTAATTCTTCCTCTTGCTTCAGTTAGGCTGTTACAACATTCAAGGGCATTTTTAGGCACCTGTCTAAAGCAGATCTACCATCTGATTATTTTTAACTTTGTTTTATTTTTCTTATTTTCATGAGTAGCCTTTTCTGCTTGGAGTGAAAACAAGCTGTGCTTGAGCATTGCTTCAGGTCTCTAAAAATAAAAGTTGGCTTTCAAAGTACACGCACTCCCTCTCCCTCTGTTTCTCCCTCTCCCTTCCCTCTCTCTGCTCACTTCTTTCTGCTAGAAAAGAGACGGGAGGGCTTTCTTGGCAGCTACCGGAGATGGATCTTAAGTGGTGCACAAGTGCACACATAGCAATTTGGCACACAGCAGGGGCTGGGGGTGGGAGGCATTTTGGATTTGTCAGCTCATCGGTACAGCTAGATTCTTGTCAAACAGCAGAAGTTGCACAAGTCCCTGGTGGCTGAGATTGCAATTGGCAATGCTGAATCGGTCTGGAAAAGCAAAGAAGTCAAGCCATAGGACCATTTCTTCCTCCGTACTCCATCACGCTTTGCTAACAGGGTTGCATTCTGGTGTTTTTGTGTCAACACCCATTCTCTTTCTTGTCTTATGTGCCTCAGTTTTATGTCTGTTTTGTCATCTATTTTCTGTCTATGTCTTCATTTCCCTGCATTCACATTTCAGCAGTTGTATTAGTTGTGGTTCTATTATATTAACTGTTGGGAAATTTTAGACCTTATTATGGCCAGCATGTACTTTTGTCTGAGAGAATTTTTGGCAAGCACAGAGTTTTCCAAAAGGCAATATATACGTGCCACAGTTAGATGTGCTGCTCCAGAACTGTAACCAGTGCAGTGCTGAACCAGGAGTTGCCTTTGCCAATAATACTGATGAAGCATCAGTAACCTACCCTTTCCCCTCCAGAAAAAGCAACAAAAAACAACCCACAAAAATGAAGTGTATTGCATTCCTGGTCTAGGATTTGAAACTACTCTGCATAGCATGATATGAATTTCTACTGTTAGATGCTTTTAAACATCCTAAACTGCTTTTCTGACTTAAATTTTTTTCCCCTCTATTTGTGTATGACTCAGAAGTACCCTTTTTTTCAGGATTGCCAGCAAAAAGCATCAGAGCTTTTTACCTCTGTGCTGTTTGGGAGTTGTGCTTTCATCTGCTGGTAAAATAAACAGTGTAGTTATGAAAATATTTGACTTTCTTTCATCACTTTCTTTCATTCATGCTCTGTACGTTTCTGTAAGCTATCTCAGTAGCAGGCTGTTCTGACCATGAGATTAGGTTCCTGTCTTGACCTTTGCTGTTGTAGATGTTGAATCCTAATGAAGGGAACACAGGGATTCTAAAAGATTCGTGTTTTTGTATATTCACAGCCACTGTCTCCAGTGCAGTACGGTGAGGGGGTGCTCTTCTAGCAGTAGGTTCTGCAATGTCCTTAGGAGTTGTTTCAGAAATTATTAAGCCATTCTCTCATGTAAAGATAAGCCTGGAATTAATTTTGTGATAACCTGATTATCAATCCAGCCTTCCCCAGAGTGTTACAGATAGCATAATTACAGGCTTCTGTATCAATGGAGTCAGAATGTTTTCGAAATCTCACCTCTGGACTTGAGCAGTTCAGAGGAGTTACTGCTCAGGCTCATCACTCTCAGCACAGCCCTACATTTCACACACATTCTGCGCATCCAACAGCAAAGTGATTGTGTTGTTATTTTTCACGTGAACTGATAGACTTAGGAAAACAAAGCAAACACTTGATGAGTGTTATTAACCAGAGATGAGAATAGATCTGTGTATATCAAAATATTCAAATTTCTGTTTGGGCAGTTAAAGGGTAGATAACGGAGTTTGAAAATAAACCTCTGGCTTCCCAATTAAAGCATTCTGCCAAGTTGAAGTCCAGTTCCTGAAATATATGACTTATTCCCCTATACATACTGACTAGCTTGAGTTTTGCTTTTGTCTCGTTCATAAAAATTTATCTATTCTACCAAAAATAGCAAGAGTTTGCAAACATCAACTTCAGAGCGAGCTGTTGCTGTAGCGTAGGGCTTTATGCTGGGTTCAAGCACCTTCAGAAAGGGAAGGGAGCATTGTTTCTTTCCACATACTGTGTTGCAGATCTAAACACCAAGTGTTCTGGTAAAAGGAAAAAAGAAGAGAGATACAAGATATAGGGTAAATTGGCCCCATCTTCACTGTAAACTACTGACCTGGATATTTACAAAACCACAGAATCATGGGGGTTGGAAGGGACCTCTGGAGGTCATCTAGTTCAACCCTGCTGCTCAAGCAGGTTCCCTAGAATAGGTTGTTTAGTGCTACTGGGTCGAAGTACAATCGGGTATACCCAATTACAGGTATTTGGAAAAATACAGTGAAAACTTGAGGCACTTCCATGGTGATACAAAAGTCAACTGTGGCTTTTGAATGTCTAAATCTTGTGGATCTGATCTAATCTATTTTTGTTCTCTTGTATCCTTGGCTGCAGGTTTCAAAGTGGAATAGTACAGAGGTTGGAGGGCCTAGATTGAAAAATACTTTCACTCACATTTATAATACTGTTTCTTGTGGTAGCACAATTCAGGCTAGGCTGACGACATCAGAGGAGGCCATACATTCCCTAGAAAATCTGTGATACTATTCAAACGGAAAAATCAAAATGTGTGTGAGAAAATTCAACAGTAGGATAAAATCTCTTGAGGGAATTAATGCAGGTATATCTACAGGAGCAGGTCCAACTTTAGCCTCATGCCAGAGCCTGTGTAGCTTGTTTCATATTGTAGGAGCTTGCCCAGCATTGAGTGATGATACCAGCTGTGCTCAGGTTCTTAAATTACAGAGAGATGGTGGCTGTAAGGGGACAGACTGTGCCTGCAGGAATGGTTGGCTTGCTGATAAACCCGAGAACAGAGGAATGGCAGCTGAGGTGACAAGTAAAGAAGTAGTTTCCTGAATCTCTCCGTTATTTATTAGTAATCTCCTGGAGAATATGATTTTGCATGTAATTTTTTTATTCTGACATGATTACCTTCTGATGACATACGTTGGCAAATAGCCCCATATACAATACAAGTGCAAAGGAGACAGCCGAATCCCAATGCACCCAAAGGTGAGATAGTGCCTTACCTTCACTCAAGCTTTGCAGCTAGCTTCTGTCTTCACTTGGTCTTAAGTAGTTTGTCTAGCTAAGGTCGTACTAAAACATTTCCTGAAATGGATATGCAACTGTGTCTCAGCAGCAAACATCCTTCATTAAGCTGATGTCTGATGCTTTCTTCTTTTAAGGAAAGCTGTAATTTTCTTCCTCAGTCAGCCTAATGCCTTTGCAGGAAACGGAATAAAGCAAAGAAAAATCAAAGATATTTGTTTATATAGGTGGCTACCCGTGGTTACTTAACATACTGTGTCACATCAGGACAAACCAGGCTTCCTACGTTCCGCTTTGATATATACTACAAGGGTGGCAATAAGTCAATTTGAATCCACATTCCTTAAGAGAAATGTTCTTTTCTCTGGTAGGCTGGATTATGTAGCTCTCATCACCTGACATCTCTGAAAGGCTGTAAAATACGAGAATGTTTGTAACTTGCCAATAATGCCATTTGAAAGATTTAAATACTAAATATGTTTTGCTGATTTGCTCTAAAGATAGATGTTCCGGCAAAATGAAAACATTTTTTTTTTAAGCTGAATGACTCAAATGGTTAGTCAGGGTAGAGAATATTTGGCTATTGCAGGCTGGTGAGCCCATCGAGATTCAGTTGGATAAACAAACAATAGAGCTAGTGGGGAAGGAGAGAACCTGCCCAAATCCTGGCCTGATCTCTATACAGCTATCAAAAGAGAGATTTGGCTGTGCAAATTAATCAATTTTCTTTTCCCCGGGGATCAAAGGGGTTACTCAGAGGATGCAAGGGGGATGTAGGGATTCATCTTTGTCACATTTTCTCTCTAATTTAGCTGTCTAGGGAGCCTCCCTCGTTTTGCAGAAGTGGAAACATCCAGTTTAATTTCATCTTTCTCAGACTGCAGTAGCTTGCTTCCTCAGAAGCCAGGGTCTCTCTCCATTTATTCTTGGTGTTTATCCCTTTAATTCTCTAACAGTTTCACAAGTGCTTCTGGTATATTTGTAATTTTAGCTTATAATCACATTTTTCGAAGAGGCACCATCTGGTTCCTGACATGGTTTAAAATAACAATCCAACTAACACGAACCCTGCAGCAATGCTTTGCGCCCTTCCCAACCCAGTGTGAGAGTGTCCCCACCTATGTTTCTTCACAAATGCTCCACTGTTAGGTTCCATCCCTTCCGATAGATCTCACAGAAAGCGGGGCCTTTTACCTCTTTCATCTCGAACTGAGTTGTTTCAGGCAGTCAAAATGGATGCGTTAAAAAAAAAAACCTTGCAGCTAGGACAGCAGAGGATCTGCTGTGAACTGCTCAGTCAGAGATTTGGAGCTGGAGCTCACGTCTGTATTTCAGCTGCCCTCTGGTGCTTAGCACTGCGGCAGTACACACCATCATCATGGCCCCAGTGCTCGGAGGTCCCTGCAACGGAGCAGCGGAAACCAAGCACCGCAAAAATTCCTTTAAAGAGAAAAAAGTGGCCCAGTGCTCTGAGTGCTTTATTTTAAACACTGCAGGTTATGCAGAGTGGGAAGTTTTCTTGGTTTTGACTACTTACAGCGTTGGCCTATTGCGCCTTCACACTGCATGCTAAGTGCCATGTGTCCTCGTGCTTTCTCAGTGGCCCTGAGAGATGCCTGCCATTGGGTAGCATCATGGTGTGGGCCTCAGTTTTGCCTGCTGGAGGACCAGAGATCATTAGAGCAGGGGCAGCAGGTACTGATGTACCCTCCTCTGTTTGTGGCTGGCTGTTTTGGGAGCACCGAAACAACCACGGAAGAGAAGTTTTGTCTGAGGTGATAAACTGGACAGGACCATGCAGGGCTCTGAGAATTCTGTCCGCTTCCTCCAGCTGATGGGGCCGGAGCACTTCACTCCTTTTTGCTTTCCCTTTAACTAGAGGCAGAGCAGGACGGTTATTTCCCTAAGGGCTGCTCGGTGGCCAGATCATGCTCCTTCCTGGCTAATATTAGCCACGCAGCTGATTGTCACGGTTCGTGCCCCGCGACAGGTGCAGCAAGGCTACGGTGCTGGAATCCAGCCCGGCCCAGTGCCGGCGTTGGCAGCGGCCTTCCCATTATATCAGGAAGGGCTGTATCCCGTCGCCACCATGCCCCAGCCCCCCCGGCTCGCCTCAGCTGTCTGCGGGACGTGGAGCCAGGCAGAGGGTGCTCTGGAAGAAGCAGAGCTGTTGGTTTGAGGTGCGGAAAGCCGGCCAGTCTGGATGCGACCGCTGCTGCGTGGCGGACAGGGTAAGGAGAAGGCCTCAGCACAGCCTTGCTGCTCACGGGGGGTGGGGGATCAACTGAAAAAACAAAACAAAACAAAACAGTCAAAAACTCAGCTATCAGCATGCTGTTGAGTAGATAGGAGTTGTGTTTGCTCATGTGTCGGTCCTGGTTTCTTTGCAGCACAGCAAAACACCAGTACTTTGTTTTTTGCATTAATTTTAATTGGCGTTCTCTAATTTTAGAATGCTCCTGTGCAAAATTACTTTCAATTCCAGTGGTGATTAGATGATGATGACGTGTTTTAATAATAAACATGGGAGAGATACAGAAAAAGAAATCAAATATGCTGACTGCACTTGTGGGAAGGGAGGTGAGAAGTGCTGCTGCTCCAAACTGAAAGTATCAGATCTGCCTGCTCAGGGGTCTGAGAGTCTCGTGTATCCTTTGTTTTCTTTTTGAAACAGCTATAGGTAAACCCAGCAAAATGTTGTGGTGTTTACTGAGCATAAAGTTTGGAGAGGAAGGGGAAAGTGCCTTCACAGGGCACTCTGCTCTCTGCTATGGTTATGTGACCCGCTCCCCAACCATGGGGAGAGGCAAGGCAGGCAGGCACACCAGAGGAGTTCTGCTCTGAAATGCTGACCAAGGCACAAGATTGGCTGCTGCAGTGTTCCTAGACAGCTAGATTGATGCATAACACACTGGCACCAGGGGGAACCTCTCTCTTGGCTTTGGTAGACTTTGGATCAGCGCTGTCCTCATTATTTCCATTATTTTCTGGGAAGCTGTAGAACGAGTAAGCACTTTCTAGACCAAAGACACAACACAGAATTGATGGAGAAGGTCCTGCCTCACAAGCGTCGGGTGTCTCTAAGGCACAGTTTAGGTCTAAGTTTCTTTCTAGGAGATGTTTTTGCCTGAGACCATAAAATTAAGAACGTGATCTTTAGAAGACTGAAGGAAACTGTCTTACCTCAGTGCCACTCGCTACAGTTGTGTGTTGAGTTGTGCCTGAAGGCACATAGAGGCTCTCCGTTGCACGCAGGAATTTCTCTGGGGTCTGCGGATTCTTCCTGGCACTACCTCTGACTGAGGACACAGTGCTACTGTAACTCTACTACTGTCCTGCTGCTCGTCACCTCTCATAGCTGGTGCTGGGCTAGGGACCTGACCCGGTGATTTGGCAATGAGGACACTATGTAAACTATGGTAATCCCATACATCTCTTATGCCCTGACTCAGGTCTTCAGCCAAGCCATTCTCTGGCATCCTGTCTGCTTCACAGTGCCAGTTCAGCCTGGTTTCTGTTCCCCATACTTTACGAAGCAGAATTTGCTGCACCTCAAAACAGAGGAAATGCAGGAGCTGCTGGGCAGGATTGGGTCACGGCTAAGTGCTGGTGTTGTGCTGATAGGAGACATGCTGGAAGCACAGAGAAAATACATGGCCGTCTCCTTTTGAAAGTCACGTATTTGCAGCTTTTAAAGTGTCTCTCCAAAGAGCTTGCAGAGAGGTCATTTGCAAGTTTGATACCATCTTTTAAATGCAGTTTGTAAGTGGATTTCATAGCCAGTATGGTCCCAAAGGAGAGCAGCAGCCTGGGTCCCTGCAGAGCTGGCTCTATTGCCTTACAAATTATCTTGTATCCAGCTAGAGAAGAACAGCTGAGCGACGTGGATCTCCAGTAGTGCCAGAGGCACAGATCAGAAAATCCTGAAGACAGGGCAGCATGGTACTTTGTTTGTGGTTCTTTTTGTTTGATTTGTTTGTTTTCTTGTTTGTATTTTTTTTTTTTTTTAACCATTATGGGCAAATGCTCAGAATTGCAGAAGTTTGAGAGAAGTGCATCTCCTATTGTGCACGTCACTGATCTTGGGATACGAGTTAGAGAGCATATCCAAATAAGTTTTACAATTGACCTTTCATAAGGTCATGCAGTCATTGCTCTACCTGCATAGTTCTTTTTTTATTATTATTTTATTAAAATTATGTATCAGTTTCATAGGAAATAGACATTATGTTGATGGGCTTCTGCATCACATTAGGTAGTACGTTATTCTCGTAATTTACCCTGCCATCATAATCTAGTAATTTCTTGGGTATTTAACTTGTAATATCACTGCAACATAATGAGAAAATCCAATTACATTTCTAAGCAGCACAGGAATCCCCTCTGATACTGTAAACACATTATTTGGTCAAGTTATTTTAATATGGTGATGAGGAAATAGAGTAATATACTATAATAACATGCATATTAAGGTACTGAAGAAGACAATTCCTTTTGCTTCATCAGCTATTACAAACATCTGCTATATAAAATCTAGGCCATGGGAACATATACACGTGTGCATTTGAGAATATGACTTGTATAACAGAACAAGTACTCACGAAGTCAGCCCTCTTAGGATCCTGAACTGCTGCTGCTGAGGTGGGTAATAGCAAGCAAGCAAGCAAGATTCCCCTCTGTTATATATTGACAATTCTGCACATCTCTGAATGCACACTCCTTTCCCTTTCTGGCACAGAAAATATGATGATGGTCTGTCTGCTCTTCACCAGGGTCCAGAGATGTAGAGCAAGGGAGAAAGGCTGTTTGGCAGGGAGGCTGGAAAGAAGATTGGGACAGATTTTCCACCAGATGCTCCCCAGAGCAAAGGCAATTTCCAGACAAGTTTATTTACAGCTACAGTTGTGTATTGTTTGCAAACTCACACCTCCTGAAAAGCAAAAGAGGGAGGGAGAATCAGTGGAAACAGAAAAAAGAATGCATGAACAATCTTTCTGGCTATAGAAGGATTCTAGTTGGTTATGTGACCCATCCTTTGGGGAGGTCTGAGGAGGACATACCCACCTGGCACTGAGTCTGCTGATCCTGTGCATCCTTTTCTTGTCTCATTTGTTATGAATAGCCTTCATCAGCAAGCCAGGACTATGGTAACATGTTCTCAGTATGACTGATTACTTTTAAATAGTTTTGTCTTGAATGCAGCGAGATCTACCTAACGTTGGGTTTTCCAAGCAAGTTCAGACATCTGTCCCTTGCTGCTACAGTGATGACTGCACCTTTGCTTACACATCCACTTCTTCCCACAGCAGTTAAGAAAGGTTAAATAAAGGTCTACGTAAGCCAGCCTTTTGGGCTAAAGGTGTCAGCAGTGCATGTGCGTGAAGGGGAGGACGGGAAGGTAGTCGGGCTCTTACCAGGAAAAGAAAAATCCATCTGCTACATATATTTATTTAAGGAATGAGGAGGTGATGTGTTTACAAAACAGGCAGGTTGACACTTCCTACATTAAAGCAGTGTTGGTGGGGAAGGCTCATAAAGAAGATTCCCCTTTGAACTCCTTAAAAATGGGTTGGCAGCTCCAAGCAAGCCACATGGTAATGGAAGAATAAGAGGGAAAGCAGCAGCAGGGCCCAGCACCTGCACCTGCAAATCCCTGCACAGTGCAGAGGCCCAGAGCTGGAGCAGGGCAGGTGACTACCAGTGATGGATGATGTTGAGATCTCACAGAGAAATGATATAATAAATGGTTGGTTTGACACAGTAGAAAATGTTTGGATAGAAGTGACAGGTAATAAATAAGCTCATGTTGCCATAGATTCTCGAGGCTGTGCTGCTGCAAAAATGCTTTCTGATTTTCTTTCTCTAAGGGAAAGAGGCAAGGGTTCATAGTGGGCAGGCATGAAGAAACTGTTTGCTGCATGTAGTTGGTGTAATCTAAGGCTGAACCAGACCCAAGTCAAGTATTCCTGCAGCTGTAGGTTCTCAGTTGTCACAGCTAAGGTTACAAAACAACTTCCCTTGTGTCTTGTCTAATGTCACCGTCTAGAGCTGAGGTTCCACTGTTGTATTTGTGGCTGTAACACTTTGGTTTCTGCACTTGTTATCAGGGCTGCCACGAAGATGGGGACAATCAGTTTGCCCCAGGCATGGACACATTGTATGTGATGCATCAAGGGCCACAGGCTCAATTTCTGCACTTGGGTTTCAAAATGTTTCTATGCACCATTTTCTGTAGTAATCAAATTTTAATTTTTTTTTTTACATTTCTTTATGATTTTTTTTTTATTATTTGAATGCAATAAGTAGACCTCTGTTGCTGCTGCAATAGTAAGTTTTGGTGGGTCCTCCAAGTTAGTTTTTGCTGGATAGGTATATATTGTTTGGATGCATCATTACAAAATTTATAAAGACTTGGATTAAGAAATCTGTTAATTGATTTAGTGATTTGGAAGGGATTGCTCAAGAAGCAGATTAGCATAACAATTCTTGATTTAAAAAAAAAAAAACACAAAGGAGTGGATATATTTCTAGGATTTTGTAGTGGCCACAAACTCCTAAAATCATTAAAAAAAAAAAAAAAAAAGTGCCCTTTTTATTTTCATTGTAAACACTGAAATAATGCATAAAATATTCCACAGTTGTTTTGTTTTATATAATACATGAGCAGGTTAGTACACAGTCAAGGAACAAGACTGCTAAAATTATCTGCATAGCTTCGGTATTTAAGTACAACGTGACTTAGTGTATTTTCTGCAGGTCTCACTCTGTGTAATGACAGCTATCCAGTACTGATGAATAAATCAGCGGCCAGAGGAGCACATAATGATCCCTTCCAGACGGGGTGCTGGTGTCCGCAATGGGACTAAAAGGATAATCCAAGAGAGTTAACATTTAAAAAACCATAATTGAAGTTAAATGGCGTAGTGCATGAAGTTTCATACGTTTGTATCAGAGTTTTAGAACCTGTCATTTCTGAAAATTTGTAATTTGTAGTACACCTGATTTCATATCTTCTATTTTCTTAGCCATGATAAAAGTTTCTGGGTGTTGGCAGGGGGGAGGATTATTTTGGAGCAGGCATGTCGTGACCTATCATTTGATTTACAGTATTGAGCAAAGACTCAACTGTTAGTACATAGATCCAATGAGTTTCAGCATTTAGAAAGCAAGATCTGAAAATGAAAACAAAGATTTTTTTCTTGAACCTGTCTCGTAACTACAGTAGCTTGATGTGACTGGATATATTTTTGCTATTTCCTTTGCTTTTGCAGTACACTAAGCCTATGCTAACTGGATTTTAGGATTACTTGCTGTTCAGCGCGGTATTGGCGTCATAGGATTATAATGAGAGACTTTTTAACCACTGGAATATACGATATTAAATCCTGCACTATACTTTCTGTAGTATTGCATTACGTTCCCCACTCATTAATCTGTTGGCCTCTAAGCCCTGTGTTTCTTACTATCAGATAACTGTTTTGTTACAGATAACCCTAATAGGGCTAAATCTTGTTGATTTTACATGTGAGGAAAGAAAGGAGCTGAAGGAAATGCGTGTAGGGGAAGTAGATAATTACATATGTAAGGTATAGTTCCAAAATCAAGTTTACCTTAAGTATTTATTTGAGAGGTAAAGTAAGCTTTCCTTGAAGACAGATAGCAACTAGCACTGGTTCAATCTGTTTTGCTATTGTTCTTTTTATTTGTAGATTTGACATGCCTTGCGGAGTGGCTGTGAATATGGTTATCCTTAATTTACGGATGAGTGATCCTGGGTGATACAATTTCTTGGAGATCATAGAAAAAAATTTAAGAGGGGAACACCACGTCTGCTGCTACCCATGCTGTGTTCTCTTTGACTTTCCAAATAACCTTTTTTTACAGCCACCCATTTAGTGGCTGTGAAGGAGGGTCGATATGGAGGGGCTAGGAAAGTGCTGCTCCCACTGCAGGCTGCAAGCAGCACACACATATCTGGCATAGAATTTCAACCCTATTGCTGTCTTTTTGCTGACAGCGCAGTAACGAGCTGAAACAACACCACGCTATTCCCAAAGCTGCATGGACATTACTAATGCCAATGAATAAGTAAAGCTTATCTGTTATGACATGAAATACTTGTATATTATGCACAGACTTGTGTATAATGCAAGATCTGAGGCTGTTAAATAAGGAAATCTCTCCTTGTTTTCTTTTCACTCAAGAAAAAATGCACAGAGGATGAAAAAATCAGTATTTTCAAAGTGGGAACATGTATTTACCATGTTTCTGAGGGATGCTGGAGGCTAAATACAGAGCCTCACATGACAATTTGAAGCATTTTGCTGTGAAATTAGAACTTTTTTCCATTTGCATGCTTTCAGGCATCAGAGAGATAAGAACAGAATCAAATCAAGAAGCTGGGAAAGGGTGGGCCGAGCACAGCTGGGTGTCAGGCTTTCATCAGCACCCCAAAAAGTAAGGCCCCACTGGCTGTGAGAGAAAAAAATTCATGGGTGGGCAGGAGATGTCACTGGTGGCACTGGCTTTGTGTGACAGTGGTGAGAGCAGGACACGAGGCCAAGAGGTCCAGGCCTCGAGTGGGTGAGATAAACAGCCATGAAGAGTGGTGTTGGTTTTGGCATGGCCCAAGCGATGTGGTGATAGCTCTAAGATCCTTAGTGTGTCTGACTTCCAAAGGGAGGGGAATTGTAGCGCAGATGATTTTTTTAGAACTTGTATCTAAGGAAAACTGTACTAGAAGAATGTTGTCAGGAAAACTCAGGCTTCCTTTGTGGAGGTTTGAGCAGTTTTCTTGGCTGTATTTGGGTACAGGAGAGAGGAGCTCTCCATGTGGATTTCTCTGACTTGCTCTCACTCCTCCTCACAAAATCTTTTGCATCACAAAGTGTCTTCACAGAATGGCGTGGCAGAGACAGGGTTGGTTTTGGTGGCAGGTTATGGGACGTTTTCCAAGCAGAGATTGCATGAGCTACACCATCCTGAGTAAACACTCTTATGTCTGGCCCCTGGAAAGGGAGATAAAACAGTCTTAAACCAGTTTTGTTGACAAATAACTCAGTATGTGATACATGAGAGATCTGGTGCTTTTTGCTGAGAGAAAACAGATCTGTGCCATAGTAAGCAAATGACTCACTGCGTAGAAAAAGAAGTCAGAAATCAGAAAATGCCTTGTGAAAACTGTTTGAAGGCAGCATGGGGCTGATCCCATTGGTGTCTTACTTGTTTTATTCTAAGCCACCAGATGTGGTCAGAGGCATCCCTGCATCACTCAGATTCAGGGCTATCAGCTTCACTCTTCGTCCCAGATTGTCTCATTGTGAGGAGGTAGGAGACTAACGGATCATCTAGCTTAGATCTAGCTTAGGATCCAGGCAAGCAGCAGGGCTACTGGAGAAGAAACAGGACATAAGTACAAATAGCCCTCTCCATGCTGCAGCTCCTCACTTTAGGGCACTTAGAGGTGTAGGGACTTCCTGAATGGCGCGGCATCCCAACCACCGTGTTTGTTAGATGTGTCCCTCATGAATTTGCTTTCAGGTTTATTTTATACTTTTGGCCCTCTTTACCACTCTGTGGCAGTGAGTCACAATTCAATTATACCTTGTGCGAACAGGTTCAGTGCTGCGTTGGAACCAGCAATTAGTACTTGCAGTGGTGATGCATCGAGACATTTTCCGTGTGAAATGTACTTTTCATCAGCACTACCCCATGAGGGGAGCTGCCTGTTGAAGCTTGCAGGAGATAGCAGTTCCAAGGGGGAAGGGGCCAGTGCCAGCTGATGAGCAGCACCACAGTGAGAGAGATAGTGAGGCACTGTCAGCATGGGGCTGCTTGCTTTGTACTACTTGGCACAAGAACAATTACAAAATTCGCCTTGCTTGCTGAACCCCAACTGCTTATTTGGTTCACTGTGGTCATGGAAACACCTGACCTATTTACACCTTGAGCACAGCGATAGGTGGTTGGCGGAGGTGGGGTGGGAAAAGAAAGGATGCATTGAATTTGGATTTTAGAGACATTTAATTAAGACAATATACATGCATACATGCCAGTGAGAGGACATTGGTCTGAGCAGACCATGGCTTCTGTCTCAGCTCAGCTGCAGCTCTGTAGGCTCCCTGAGCAAACATGATTTGCCTGGAGCCTATGTTCCATACATGTAAAATAACATTCACCTTCTCGCCCAACATTTCCAAACGTTTGTCACTGGCTTTCTCAGGTCTTAGGGGAATTCAGCCTTCTGTCACTTTGACAGTGTGCTATGTCATGTTCTCTCTGCAACATCCATCTCTGAACAGGCTTCTATTCAGAGAAATCTGCTTGCTGTAACTGGGAAGGAACAGGAAAGTGTCATTCTGCATCTGAGCTGCCCGTGCACCTTATGACTCTGTGGTACTACTTGTCTGTCTCCCAGTACAGCCAGGAAGATGGGAATGAACAAGATAAAGTCATTTAAAAATAGCATGGCCTGCAGGTTGTGAGAGGTGATCCTCTCCCTCTACTCTGCCCCAGTGAGGTCTCATCTGGAATACCGTGTCCAGTTCTGGGCCTCCCAGTGCAAAAAAGGAGAGCTCCTTGAAAGAGTCCAATCTCCTGTACAAGGAAAGGCTGAGTAACTTGGGTCTGTTCAGCCTGGGGAGAAGAAGGCTGTGAGGGTATCTGATCAGTGTTTACAAATATCTAAAGTTCAGGAGGCAATTGGACAAGGCCAGACTCTTCTCAGTGTGTAGTGATAGGACAAGGAGCAATGGCTTAAACTTGAACATAGGAAAATTCCACACAATATGCGGAAGAATTTCTTTACAGTGTGGGTGCAGGAATAGACTGCCCAGTGAGGTTGTGGATTCTCCTGTGGAGATATTCAAGACCCACCTGGATGCATGCCTGTGCAACCTCCTGTAGGAAGCCTGCTTTAGCAGGAGGGCTGCACTTGATCTCCGAGGTCCCTTCCAACCCCTGCATTTCTGTGATTCTGTTTGGCCACATTGAATGGAGCAGGAGATGTTGTTTAATTGGAGCTAGGCTCTTGCTTAAGGTTCCCATGGCAGAATAATGCTGTGTAAGTCAGTGGAATATGGGTGGGACAGATGTCAGGCTGAGTTTTGATAGCTTCTTGCCTTCCTCAGGCCAGCACAGAGTATAGCTGACCTTCTGAGGACACATTAATATAAAAGGGCAAATTAAGAAATGGCAGTTACCTTAAATGGAACCCTAGCTGAAGGAAGAAGAGATCTGCTGGAGAGAAGAAGATATTAAAGTGTAGGTATAAAGAACTCTGCAGATACAAGATAATCACGGTGCGTATTAAGAATGAAAGGAGCTTCAAGACTTTAATGATCTGTTGGGAAATCTTGAGGAAGAAAGGACGATTGCATTCAGTATTAGTGAGAGAGAATCTTTAATATCCCCAAAGCATCTGATTAATAATCATAGCATCAGACCTCAGGAATGCATATCTGGTAGCTCTTTAAGATGAAAGCTCCCCCTCTGCATGCTTAAAAAAAAATTTTTTTTTTTCATTGCATTTTTCAGAACCATTCATGTTCTGGCCGGTAACAGTTTTTATCCTGAGAGTAAGGGTTGACTGAAGAACAAACTGTGCAAATTCTGTTCTGTTCTCAAACACCAAAACTAGAGAGAAAATACCATCTGTCTCCTCTCCAGCCTACTCTCCCTGGTCCCAGCAATGCCTTCTAGTGGAAAAACAGTTAAGCTAGTCAGGAAGCTACGAACATGGCCAACAGCAACGGAGTGTAACATAATGGTCTGTGTGTGCAGAAGGACTGCTGCCTCTCCCCAAAGAGACAGGTGTAAGTCCTGGTCCCAGCAGCTCAGGCAGGATGCTCCCACTGTCATGATGCTGGGAGCTTGGTGGGATGCCTCTGCCACAGCAAAGGCTTTCAGATGGCATTCCTGCGAGCTTTCCCCTCGCCCTGCTACAGCAATCAGATTGATGGAGTTTTGACAGCAGCTGTGACTCAATTCAGGAAGAAATCCACTTGAGTTCTCATTATCACTTCAGCATCATTTACATTTTTCCCAGTCAGGTGGATATTTTGTCGTGACAGGGTGCAGGATGTTTCTTTTGCCTGCACAAACGTAGTTTCTACCTGGAAGCTCCTGCCAGAAGCTTTGCATCTGGCTGACTTCTGTTTCTGACTTCTTTATTTCCTCCTCCTTGTCCTAAGTGGCTGTCTGGGTTTTGGAGACTAGTTACACAACGCTGTCTTCTCCCTCCTCCAGCGCTGCTGAGTGTGTTTCAGGGCCATGGAGGAGGAGAGACTGATGTGCTGAGCTACCTTTGCCCATCCACTTGTGACTGGGGTGTAATAAGTACAGTTCTCGGCAGAGACTGCTGAGAATTTTCTGCCAAATTGAATTTTTCATAAACTGATTATTGCAAAGTGCTCTTGGCTGAGGAGAGTTTAACACCTTTCTAACACAGCTAGCGCAGCCAGAAAGAAAGTTACTGAAATTATAATCCCCTTCTGGATCCTTGGCCAGGATTTTGGATTTGCCAAGAAACTGCTTCCACCCCCATTCCCTCTCCCCTTAGTAAGCCCACTTACGGTTTTTAAGCAGCTATTATTGGTGCAGGCATAGGGAGAGTTCTTCTCCGCTGGTGTAAAGCAGCCTACCTCCATTGATTTCAGTGCACTGAGTTGCTTTAGTACTGTGTGGGTGATCATATGATTCAGACGCAGCCGATAAAGTTGACAGCAATCTACCCTCGATAACTTAATCTTAGCATTTTTAATCCAAAGACAGCTATGTAGCCAAGGGAAGGAGCTGACTGAGCTACTCAGTTTATCTCAGAATTTCTGCCTTGTGTTTTCTACTTGCAAAATAATCATCCTGAGCATTTTTGAGATATAGTCTGTTCATTCCTAATTCCATGTCAGAGGCTTATCAAATAGGTAGGTGAGTCTGGCTACTTAAAATGTGACGTTGTTTTTGGTGCCTAACTGCAACCAATTGCAGAGGGCATAGAACAAACTCCCACCTGCAGATGAATGCTGTTGCTGGACAGGGTCTCCAGAATATATTTACCTTGCATGAGTGTCTGCAAAGGGGTGAATGGAAAACAGGTTGCAGCTGAATTAGAGCTGCTATTTGCAATTGGCCCAAATCATGTTTTGAGCTCGAAAAATGCTTACCAAATTTTGGATGAACCATATCTCTTCAGTTTAGCTACTTGAGGCTGTGCCCACTCAGCTTCTGTGGAGGACCTGGTTCACGGTGGCACTTTGGTGGGAAATCCAGCTGGATATCCCAGGGGTGGGCAGGGATCCCATGGCACAGACCTGACAGAACAGGTGCCAGAAGTGAGCAGTGCTTTTAAAAATTAAATGAATTCATCATTCTAAAACCCGTGCCCCTCAGATCACCTTTCCAGCTCTTAGCTTTGAGCAAATAGTACCTTCACAGCAGCAACAGGGGGAGAGCGTGTCCTTATTTATTATTGTATTTCCTTTCTCTTTTCTTAATATTGGTGTCGTTTAAAATATGACAGGGCTTCACACACGTTGGTGACACAGATCCAAGAGAAAGCCCACGCTCTGCCAAAGGGGAGACGTTTAGGAAAGTGCCAAGCAGCAGAACAAAGGCACAATGTGCCTCCAGCTCACTGCCACCGAGATCCTATGAAATAATCCGTACATTGCACAGGACACATACGGACAATGTGGTCACAGTTTAAAGCTATGCCATCTGTCTGGGGAAAACTGAATGGTTTTGATCTGCTCCCAAAATGAAAACAGAAGTAGGAGTGCTGGGGCTTGGATTCTGCTGGGTGATGTAAACAAGCCTGGTGTTCCCAAGCGTCCAGCAGAGCTGCTTCTGCTGGGAGAGGGTGGCTGGGCTGCTCCGAGGGGCAGGCACGAAACTGCTTCCACATTTGCAAGAATTATGAATTAATTAACATAGTGTGGATATTTATAATTCAAGTGTTTCTGCTGAGACTGAGCAACTTGAATCTTTCTGTGGGCCAAAAATTTACAAAAGCTAGAGAAAAAAATAAACAGCATGAGGTCAAGAACTTTTTCTTTTCACTGAGTGAAAATGCCTTTTTGCCGTCCATTAGCATCCATTTTGAAATGAAAAGCCATTTTGATTTGAAAAATGAACCTTTGTAATTAAAAGTGAATTTCAGTATGACATTTTAACTGATGTTCACTAAAAATGACCTAAACCCATTGCCAAACCTTTCAAGAAATCCTTCATTGAGTACTTTCAGCCAGCTCTTACTGCGTGGGAGTTATCTACACTAGTAGTAGTTCTACCCTTAAGCCAGAAAATGCACATCATGAAAACCTGTCATTTTAGTCAGATAATTCATAAATATTAAGGATAGTTCTTTGATGTGGTCAACGAGATTAAAAAAACACTATGTGGTAGGATAGGAACAACGGCAGCTATGAGTGCACTATGGTTAAGTGCCCCAAACCTTTGGCAATAATTTTTTTTTTTTTCCTGATTTTCTATTTAATCAACTAAGGAGGAAAGGATGGAAGTTTGACAGTTTCATTAAAAAAAAAAATGAAAAAGCTCCTTCATGTCTTTAAAAATGGAAGCTTCTCCTAAGCAGCCATGGTGGCCAAAAATAACGAAGCCTTCATTGCTTCACTGCAACAAGAATGTCTATCTGCAGTGTAGCTCTAGAGAGCTGAGAATCTTGTTCTTTTCCTGGGAGATGGGCAAGGAAGAATGATAGCACATTTCAGTCCTTGCCGTAGATCTCTCCCATTGTGTCCATACGTATGAAATGCATTTTGAATTGGCCTCCAGAAGGACTGGGGACACTGTACCTGTCAGGTATCACCTAAATGCAGCTTGGATGAAGCAGGAACTGTAACATTTCAGGTTTTCCACTGCCTGCACTTGCTGGGAGAGAGATTTAGTTCTTCAGGTTCATTTTCGTGTTCTCACCTTTGTTAACGCACATATCAGACCTAGGGAAAAAAATCTCTGCATTTATTTCAGAGAAAAATAAAAAAGCTGAAGTGCTGTTTTCATTCTGAATTGGGAACAAAACTGCTCTTGACTTTCTCAAGGCACAGAATTCTAAAAATTCACTTAGCATCCTATTTCACTGGCTTTTCAGTTCTGCATTTATTTTCTGTATTCTTCTCTAGTATGTCAATAACACACAGTACTGGTTTGGGTCTTTCATTTGGTCTTTTCTGCAATAGCTGAAATACTTATTTTAATCAATTCTTTTTTTAAACCTTTAGGAGCAGCTGTTACTTGGTGTTGACTAGCACATCTTAACATTGCCTGTAGCTCACAGAGGTTTTTTCTTCACATTATGGCTGAAAGCTTTTCCCCTTAGCTCAATCTTTTCTATAGGTGTATATTTAAATGCCATTCATTCAGATTTATAAAAGAATAAAAGTGAAGTAGGCCCTCTATTTTGTGTAGCACGATTCTGTTAGACCATATAATCCAGTATCAAACATTTCTTTAGATGCCTTGTTTCATTCAAAGCATTCTTCTGCTCGGAGGCACCAGGCAGGCCCCTTGGGCAATTTGTTTCCAGTCGAGAGATATTAATGTTCCTATCTGATAAAGCGTTGTTGTTTTCCTCAGTTCCATCTTCCTGTGGCACTGAGATTGTGAATGCAACAAGTATTGATGAACGAGGTGCTCGTGGCACCAAACAGCAAACCCACATCAGCGAGAATACGGTGACCTGATGTAGAAACAAGAGTCATCTCCTGATCCACCAATATACGCTTTGTGCGTGTACGTATAGGTTGCTGCAAAGTGCACTCTCATTTACTAGATGGCTATACGACAAATGTAGCGCTTGTGTCATTTCTGAACCATGCCTATGAAAAATGGGCTTAATTTTTTATCTAATGGCCATGACCTTTTCTCTATATTGCCCAGCAGTATAGATGCTGGATGTCACGTGTACGCATAGTATCTTAAGTGATAAACAATTTGTTTTTGCAGTTTGGCCAGCATCATTAGTTAATTAGACCGTGGCTGTTTAGGCACCTGGAACAAGCAGTGGGAATTTAAATTCTTCTGATAGAAGGATTTATTTCTAATGAGTCTCGACACATAATGAGTTCCAACCGGGGGAGACTGACCATTAGTGGATGACTCACAGCATTACCGTAAAGATCAGAGTCACATATTTAATTTTATAAGGCTTACATACACTCGGTGAGAGCACAGATTCTAGAAACAAATCTTTTGGTTCCAGTTTTGTTACCGCGTTAGATTTCACACAGTCCTCCTATGCCTGAGAGTAAACACGTAGGACACAGCAGACTATTTATTTTATTTCACTTTTTTATTGCTCTTCCTCTCTCCAGTTTCAAGAGGAAAAGAAGCTGAGTTTTTAATATTGTGAGAATGCTCAGCCCTTTTCAGCTGGGAGATGTCAGAAGCAGCTGCAGACCTAAATGAAAGGAGCTCATCTCTGGAAATTTGCTATGCTGTAATAAATGCAGGCTTCTGCTGGTGAGCTGCTGATGGCCCTTTAATGTCTTTATGCTCCAGCACTACTCAAAGACACCACACTGCCTGCCCTCCCTCCCTTCCACACGGCTTCCTGCACCCCCTGCCCACCCAGGGTTAGGATTTGACGGTGCTAAGTTGAGAGTTCACCGCAGTGCTCAAGGACCAGGCTGGGTCTGAAGGAAAGGGCTGCTGCCTGCTTTTATCATGCAGGCAGCAGCTTGCATTCACTTCAGACTGATATGCTCCTTTACTGACATATTTGCTCGAGACATTTGGTTCCTGAATCACAGTCGTATATCACGTATTGTCAGTGTGCAATACAGGGGTATGCAAATCTATGTGTTTTGTTTAAGTAATGTATGCCACACAAGGAAAAATGCATTTTCTCCACATCCTGGTGCAGTATTTCCCCAGTTGGAGATGCACCACTTTTTTGATTGAAACTCAAGCATTGCCTTCCAGCCTCCAGGCCTCTGCTCTACATTGGGAGCACTGGCACCTACCAGTGAAGTGTTAAAAGAGCAGGATGGATTCCCCAGAAATGCATTTACAGCTGGGAGGTGAGGACAGCATGTGCAAAGCTTGGTGAAAGGATCTCAGAGTCTGAATGAAGCTTTGGGAAACCGTTTGGGCAAAGAGCAAACTGTTGTTTAGAAGCCTTAGCAAGAGTTGTAGAGCTGCTGTGCCCAGCTGTGATTCATCATGGAGATATGTGAGTAGTGTGGGTGGCAGGTGAGACCTGAGGGCAGAGGGGAGTGAAGCTGATGGGCAGCACTGAGGAGGCATGGAAAAGCTTGGGCTACCAAGTCCAATGGGCAGGGATACTGCCTTGATAAAACAGCGTGATAGTTTGGATTATTTGGAGATTACCACAGCAGAAATGCAAGAGTTTTGTTCACTGCTGGGTAGCGATTGGAATAATGCAGCATAAAATCCCAAATCTCTCTGATAGAGAAGGAAAGAAACCAATTGTTGGGATCCTTCTCAGCCTAAGCAACTGCAGTCTCCATCAGTTGACCTGACTCAGGAGGGCAGGAGCATGAGCAGCACAAGAGCCCTGCTGGTTGCTGACCTGTAGGATGGAGGAGACCTAAATCCACCTCGTGACAGGGGAGAGAGAAGGAACCCCAGGGGAAGGCCTACAGTCCCCAGCAAACAGTAAGCACCAAATGGTACGGCAGTGATAACAACTGCTCCCCTAAGGCAAGTCATGTTCTGGGAACCTCTGCATGTCAGCCCATGCCAGCACGTGAGGCCAAGCAACCACCCTGGAGAGAGAGGTGGCTTCGGAGCCTGGAGGAGGGGATGCATGTGGGGGCAGAGGACAAGAAGACTGCCTACATGCCCATGGTCGGCTGGTGGAAGGCAGTTGCTACCTATTCAAAAAAGTTTTCTTGGTAAACAGCTCATTTTGTTTCTGAAGCACAGAGCCCTCGCTTGAACTTACGTAGCACTCAGTTGGCAATGTAGTGTAATAAAGGAAAGAATCGGCAATCATCGCTGTAATGAAACTTCAGTTTTTCCACAGCTTGGAATATTACAGTAAAATACCACCAAAAAGTGAGTTGCTCTGACTGACACGATAAGTATTAACATTGGGAAATCATTTTTCTGTGTTAAATTTCCCTTACATTTTTTATTTCAGATGCTGTTTTTATATCGGTTTGATTTTTTTCAGACTCAAATAGTCCCTTACATAAGGCTTCAGCTGCCCAATTTCTTCTGAAGTCACTCATTTGTTCTTCTGCTGTAGGAAACCTGTTGGTAGCTAGGATATGCCAAGAAAATAAAACAGACCTTTTGCTCTTTTTTCCCATCATGCCACCCAGCTGTCCCAAAGTCTCATTGCTCTTTAATACCAGAGATTTTAATGCAGAAGGAGAGAAATAGAAAGAGTCTACAAGTACCTTTGCATGGAGTAGTTTGCCACTTGGCACGAGCCTCGGCTTGAGTCGATGTTTAATTGTACTTGCTGATCATAGTTCTGACCTGAATAATTTTAAACTGATGATGTCTATTAAAAAAAGAAGAGGGGAAAAGCACAACAAATTCACACCGCAAGGTGCCTGAATGCTTTTAAAATTTTTATTTTTCCTTTTAAAATCAAGAGAATTAAAAACATCCACATAGTATTGATTGGAAGTAGAGACTTTGGAGCACCAATTTACCAAATATGTGCAAAATCCAGATGTAATTCATCCCTGATGTTGCAGCTGGGATGAATTTTTTCCAAGATCTATACAAAATCCTTTAATTCTCTGGTTTGACAAAGACTGGCAAACAGCCAGGTTGTACAGGCACTGTGGGCTGTGGTTCACAGAATCACAGAATGGCCAGGGTTGGAAGGGACCTCAAGGATCATGAATCTCCAACACCCTGCCACATGCAGGTCCACCAACCTCCCCATTTAATGCTAGACCAGGCTGCCCAGGGCCCCATCCAACCTGGCCTTGAACATCTCCAGGGACGGGGCATCCACAGCCTCTCTGGGTAGTTCCTGTTTGTCTAAAGTACCTTCATGGTTGTGAAGGATTTTCTATGGCACTGTACGCATAAGCAGTCAGAGTAGTTCATTCAGCCTAAAATACTGTTGCCATTGGCTAATGGTGACACATTTTCATATGTATATATATACATATACGTATTTATTTACTGTATTCCCTTTGCCCATGATCCTGAAAGGTGAAATTCATCTGCTATCTACTCTGTGAGAATGGGGTACTGCTCTGCAAACTGGAAGCTGAACTATGAAACCAGAAATCTTTCTCTGTGTAGCTTACTGAAGGTGCACTGCAGCGTCCCTTCACCTGGATGAAAGCAGCCAAAGAACCAACACAAAGGCTGCAGGCACAAATCTTCCCAAATTCTGGCAGGGGAAGTGCAGCTCCAGCAGCCTGAAGTTTCTTCTGGAACGGTTTGTCTGCACCCCATCGGGGTCCCATGCAGCTTTGCCATGCTTGTGAGTTCTTTTGCAGAACAAGAATCTAGTTCTTTTCAGCAAAACTGTTTCCAGGTGCAGACGTCAAGCTCTGAACTTGATTCCACGTTCCCAAGAGCTGCTGCAGCTGTGGCAACACTGCCAGAAAATGATAGCAACATTAAAAAATATTTTCTGTAGCTCACTTTCTCTTAGAATTAATTGTGGCTGTTTAAAAAGCCAAAATGCCAAAACCAAACTGGAACACCATTGGGAATTTGACATGGAGTTTGGCACGGCTGAAGCAGACTCCAGAGCATGTGCGTGGATGGGATAGGACAGATTTTCCTTGCACGAGTGATTTTGGGCTTTATTTCTAAATTTTCCTTCTTGTTCTCCAAAGGAAGTATGAGAAATAAGGATAGATCATGTATAAAATACCAGGTGGAGTGCTGCTGCTTTAAGTCTTTCATCCTTAAATTGAGAAGGATGTCAGGAGTTTCATAAAACCCAAAGGATGCGTCTTTGTTCCTCTGGCAGGGCAGCAATAAAATCAGCAAAGGCTGATGCTGACATATGGATACCTCACTCTCAACATACACTGGGAAGGCATTCTATCTCCTAAACGAGGCTGTCAAAGAAGTTCACTTTCAAGAAATTAACCTAAATTATGGCACATGGAAAGTATTGCAGATTAGCTTTTCTAAGTTCATTCAATGCTAAATGGTCAGCGTGAATGGCAAGAAGAGGGAAGCTGGTTGTGTTCTGCCTGACATTTAGGTAAATGCAGGTGAGATGTCATGAACCCAAATCTTCTGCTGTAAGGGAGATTCATTGCATCCCCAGAGATGCTGGCAGCCAGAGTAATTGGCTGTGGCACTCTATGCTGCACGTTTGGCTCCCTCTCTGCACAGACATGTTGAGTATTTCCCTTTTCCTTGACCTCACCCTAGCCATTCAGCCTGAACACATGGTTTGTTCTTTCTGGATGGGTAGCATGGATGAAAGCCTCAACAGCAGTGAATTATTAGTATTTGTGGAGGGAATTATTAGTATATACGGTGCCTCTGGTAATCTTTGCCAATAATTCATTAGGGTGTTTTAATTAAAGAGAGCAGTCCGTAATTAACAAAGGGATGCTATATTTTAGATCTGTGAGGGTGATGAGACTCTGGAACAGGTTGCCCAGCAAGGCTGTGAATGCTCCTCCCTGGAAGCATTCAAGGCCAGGCTGGAGTTGGGCTTTGAGCAAGCTGGTCTAGTGGGAGGTGTCCCTGCCTATAGCAGACAGGCTGAAACTAGATGATCTTGAAGGTCTCTTCCAACCCAAACCATTCTATGATTTTATGAACCTATGATTATTTTTATTAATCACTGGTGCTGCACAGGAGTTATATTCTCAGTTACTTGTAATCCTCTTTTGCATATTTTTTCCACTTCAGGGTGGAGTTTGCTGTTTTCTTATGACACAGCCAGCCTGATGCAAGGCTCTGCTAATGTCAATGCAGTGTTGTACGTGCAAGGTGTTCTGAACAGTCTTGAGAGAAAGGAAATTTCAGTTGTTGGGTGTTAAGGTTTAATGCTTTATTTCTTCTGCAGTGTAACTCATCCGCTGGAGCTAAGGCATATCAGTTATCAGTGTAAAAACCTAATTGTATGGAACTGCTGAATCACGGCCTGAAGCACTGATTGATCACCTGGGGCAAGCACTGAGTCAGCCATGCAGCACAGGTGAAGGCAATTCAGCTGTGTGACCAAAGGGGTGGAGCCTGGCTGCATCTCTCCTAGACCCTATTTAAGGGCTGACTGCCACTGGGGAAGGGTTTCTTGCTGGAGATCCCTTCTTTTGGAGTTTTCTACTGTGAGCCTAGGATATGGGTGAGCATTTCATTTTTGATCGTCTCTTTACACCACGATAATCTTTCTGACTATAAATCTGTAAAATACCATCTTAACTGCACTACTCTTCCAACTGTACATTTGTTAATTGTACCCTAGTAATGGCCCAGTGGTAACAACATAGCAACTTTCAAGGAGGGCGTATTGTCCTGTATTCTGCCTTGGAGATGTATGTATTAAACTCCAGAAATCTAGCTCAGAATGACCACGGATGTTAATTTTCTACATGATGCCAATAACCATTCATCTGTGTGTGCTGTAGAGACAGCAAGAGACAGTCTTGAAGATCTTTTCCTCCTTAAATAGGCTGTGTTGCTGCAAAAGGTGGTGAAAAAATTTCTGAGAAGCTTCACACTATCGGTGTTAGCAGTTAGCACCTTTCTTGTGTATGACAGGGCATGTGAAGGAGGTGCATGGCCACCTAAGCTCCCTGCAAAAAGTAGAGGAAAATGGTTCAGAGCTGTACAAGACTCATGTTTGTTCCTTGCTGTTACACGCACACACTGCAATCTATTAACTGGTGGCCCCTAGACTTTAATTTTCAAGCTACGTCTTTGTAGCCCTCTCTCTCTATATATACACTAATGGCAAGTGTAATTGGGATAGATGGGAGTGGGAGGAGGTTCTTCTTTCTAGAGATGTCTCTATCTGGGTGTAATTGGTGTGAGCCCACCAGTGCTATTCTTGATCTATTCCTGAGAGCTGGGAGAAGCAGCAATGTGGCTCTGCCTTGGAGCAGGAAGTGCACGAGGACATGCTGGGTGTCCAGCCAGCTGTGCAGTGCAGCCCAGGGAGATTTTTCCAGCCTCGTTCTCCAGTATCTGCCTTCACTACTGCCTTACCTCCTTCCCACAAATCGACATTGGGGTGTAATTGGTATTGTTTATTTCAAAATCATTGGGAAACTTTTTTTTTAATATTTGGAAGAAAAAAAAAAAAGGAGGTCAATATAACACTATTTTGTATCACTTTCAATTTCCCCATTTATTCTTGCAGATATCAGTGTAGCCAGGAATTAGGATGAGCTCATCAACTCTGAGAAACCTTCTCAAACACCCTCACCACCTTCCCTCCTACCTCCTCTCCCACCCAGTGATTCAAAACCAGAGACCTTCCTTGAGGGGAGCACTCACCTGTGCTTCATTAGAGATGTAAGGATTAGAGATCTGGCCTTCAATGCTTTCTTAAATAGGAACCGTCAAGTGAATCACAGCCCTGTGAAAATCCCTGGCAGGGAAATGTGGATTCTGGGGCTCCCAGATGGTTAACCATGCCCTTGTTCTGAGTTTCTCTGAAGAGTGCATGGAAGGATTCACAGCTAGAAATACTAGTGCCTGCCTTTATTTATTTTATTTTGGCAAGCTTCCTTTGCCTGCATGATCGTGATTCTCTCAAATGGAGAGCGAGTGAATGTTAGTGTTTACCAAGCAGTAAATACTTTATTGTATCAATGTGTTTATAAGCTCATGCAGATTTCAAGATACCGGAGAAGGTCCTGGAGGTGTCCCTCTCACTTACTGTTGCTGAAGGAAAGAATGGAAAGGCAGGGGGAGGAGAGCAAAAGATAGAAAGGGGAAAAAGAGAAGAAAAAAAAAATTAAGAAGCTAATAACAGAGAAAGCTCACTGCCTGGGATATGTCTCTTGCTGTGTTTGAATGATTTTTCTTTGTAGACAGCTTTGCACACTACTATTTTTAGAATCTCTTTAATAATTGAGCTGTAGCGATTGTGCTCAGCAGTTAGAACAGGCAGGGAAAATAGCATCTCAAAGAAACAGTGCGCCAGGGTAATAATTTAAATCAAACTGCATTATACTGCATCGCCTTTCCCCCCCACCCCCCTTCCCCAGAAAGGTGAAATGCTGCAGAGCCCTGAACACAGGGGAAAAATGAAAATTGGGCAAGTTTACAGCATGTAATAAAATCCATCAAGAGAGTTTATGTCTTAGAGGTGGAGCAGAGGAAGAGGTCAGCTGCTAACGAATTGCTGCTGCTGCATGCTTTACAGTGGGGCTACCTCAACTTCCACCATCAGCTGTGAATTAGGAGAGAGCAGCCTGGCTCTACATTGCAGTAAGAGACTTGCCACAGAGGAAAAGCTTTTGGCAAACCATGCCAAAACAAGCACAAAATCCAAAGGCACGCAGGAAAATCCAGTTGTACTTCCTATGTTTGCTTTGCTTGGTTAAGGCCTGGCTGTGTGACCCGGTTGGTGCTATCCAGCATAGAGCTGAAAGCATGCTTTGCTCTCACCAGTTGTACTGTATGGCTGGGACAAATAAAATCCTGCTTGCCAATACTGATTGCAACCTCCAGTCCCTGGCTCCTCTTCTTACGAGTAGGGTGAGGTGTGGGCAGCAAATCCAGAGTAAATGGGTAAATGTGTAACATCACTTGAAAATGCAGGACAATAGCCATGATGTCAATGTTTAGATTAGTACAGACTATTCTGATTTTTAGTGAACTTTCTCTAACCTAACACTTAACAACATTTGAAAAGGTTAGCAGTTGCTGGTATTTTCATATCTTAGTGCTACTGGAATATAATACTGTTATTTCAAACATAATTTGATAATATTTTTGTTTTTCATTATTTGGTGACAGTATTTTTACTGCTGGTATGCCCAAGCCTGATGGTGTGATTAAATCCTCTTTAAGATTTTGAGGAATTAGCTTTGCAGTTCCAAATTGGTTGCCTTGTCTTATGTTAATACGTTTCATTACTATACAGACAGAAAATACTTTGAAACAGAAAAAGAATATAAAAGTATTATGATTAGCACTAAGTAGTGGCTGGCTTTAAAGATAGAAAATCGGAAATTTTCTGTTATCATCTCATAATGTAATATTACAGCAGAGTAATAATTAGCATCCATCTCTGAACAAACCGTGGGAACTCATAAAGAAAAGTGTTTCAAAAGAAAAATGTTGAGCTTCTATTCTCTAGAATTTTCTTTTAGCATAAAGCTCTTTAGCAGGCAAAGCCATTGAGCGTTTCTTTGCAGTCAAAGAATCTGGGTGGTAAGGTGATCTCCTTAAGATGTCTCAAAACTCGGAGTAAGTTTGAAAATGCACAATGATCCTCTGGCTTTTCAGAGCAGGACCTTTACGGATGATGACCATTAAGAAAGTTATTAGGAAGTTTGATTTTTTTGCAACCAGCATACTGAAATCCCCTTCAGCATTTGTTTCTTCAAAACTTTTTATAATTACTGGAATTTGTTCTTTAATGCTTCAACTCAAATCCTTCTCTCACAACACCTTATTCCACATCTGGGGCAGCTTGTATGCAATAATAATATTGACATTGTGGTGTGAGAAATATTCCTATGATAAGCTACTGTCAGAGCTTGGGAAGCTAAGAGCTTCCTTTCAGACTTCAACAATTTGGCTGTCAGGGTGAAAAGGCTCTTTTTGAAAAACAACTACAATAGCCTAAGTCACAAAGGTCCACCAAAAAGTATTAGGAATGTAGTTTTATGGCATTAGCCTTCTCTTCTGTTCTGACCTAATTTGGGAAGGAGTCCCTTCTTTGAAATTCAAGCAGAATATTAAATGAATTCACTTATATGTTTTGTCTTGGTTGGGATTAAAACCCAAAAAAAGGAGAGTTGCCTTTTTAAAATGGAAAACTTTTTGCCTTGCTTCTACTAAGGCTGATTTTTACAGATATTGCTGTTGTAACTAAATTTTAAGCTCCCGTTTTTTGACCAAATTGCTGTTGTTGTATCCTAGTTCATGAGTCGTGTGTTGACCTGGTTCCCAGAATATCTGGTTTAATTTTGGAACTGTCAAGCAAAACAAAAAGTAAGGCAGAATATGTCGCAGGGTAAGTAGCTCCTCCGTAAACATGGAGATAGCATCCCAGTTGTGAGCTCTGAGGTGTCTACTGTCTGTCTGCAAGCAAACTACTTTGAAAATTAAAAATGAGATTGCCACGTTCAGAAATAATGAAGCAATCCTAGCAAGCTTGTGTCAGGGGTTGTGTCAAGAGCTGGTAGTTTGGAGACTGAGTTGATCATGACACATCTACTGAGATGTCACGAGGCAGTAGGAGCCAGCAGTGGGAAGACCAGTGGGTACTTTAAGACAGATTGCTTATTTTTCAGGTAATGCTGAGTTTGCTTTGAGACTAAGATGTAACTGAGACACCCTTTGCTAAGCCCGTGATCCATACTTTTCTGATATATCATCATAGGAAGGTTAACTTCAGAAACTCTAATTACAGCTGGCTTCTGGAGACTGGATGGGAACAAGATAAGGAGTGGAAATATCTAGGATATGTCTGTTGCAGTTCAGTGGATCCACACATAAGAGAGTGAAGGCTATGGACCCAGAGGTCTTATCCCAGGGCTGAGACCATGATGGGTGAGTATGGCCTGGTGGTATGGCAAGGAGAAAAGAGCACATGCTGAGAGCACTTTGGTCTTACCAAGGAGAGACTAGGGTTAGACTGCGTGTCATTTCTATGGGGAGCTGATTGGAGAAAGGCAGCAGTTCAAGGCAGCATGCAGGCCATACGATTGCACAGTCAAGTTGGTCTCAAAAGTATGCTGGAAGATAAACTTGGTCCTCAATTTTAAAAGAAAAACTTTTTCAACTTGTTAATGTCATATACAGCAGGATATTTATAGCACTCTCTAAATGTTAAGCAGAGGGAAATATCACTGCTAGACAGTGGGCTTTTATATGAGTAAAAAATGTTTCACTTTTCTTCAGCTGATAAGGAAAAGTTATTAGATGTAGTAACTGAGGGCGAGAGGGCTATGAATAGGCAATAAAAAAATTAATTGTATTGTTTTCTTTTCAGCATCATATTTGATTTGATTTGATGCTTACTGAGTGTTGGCTTCTATTTATTGTGGTGCCTGTATGCTGGAGTTATATTTAAATATAAAATATGTATTTAAAAAAAACCCGGCAGAGTGGCTTTCTTGGCACAAAAAATTCATTGTTTATGGTTTACAGGTTGGCTGATATGCAAAGAATATGTGTGAGTAACATCCCTCTGCAGAAAGATAGAAATATACATATATCATTATACTTGCAGGCATTCAGCAGAATGGCAATTTTCAACTTCACAGACTTTCCTAAAGCTCAGCTGCATGAGCCAATTGGACCCATGAAATTGAAAATGAGCTCAGATTGGGTTGGAGGGATTAGGGCTACAAAGAGCATCCCTAGGATGGTGAACTTGGCCTCTCAGAATTATCCACATTGAACCTCAGAAATTCTAACTGGAAACTTCATTTGATGGAATTTGTGACGTGCCAGAGTCAAGTGGACCTGTGGTCCCAGAGACGGCTTTGTGGCTTAAATGTTGTGAGCTCTCAGCTCAAGCCTGACTTCTCCAAAGCTCAAACAGATCTATTTAGTATTTGGAGGTTTAGGTGGATTATGTGTCAACTGGAAAGCCCTCAAGGCCTAACTGCTCATGTAAGCTTGTAACTCCTCTTCTGTTCTTCTTAGCCCTGCTTTTCTGAATTATGAGCGATGGGAATTAGCGTTCACATTAATAACTTTATTTTCAGCAGAGGGGAAAAAGGTGGAACCTAATGTTTAATTTCTAACTTCTTTCTAGAAAGGCCAAAACAGAGCCAAGAGTCAAAAAAAAAAAAAAAAAAAAAAAAAAAAATGGAAAATCCATCAGGTTTTCAGTGTTCTTCATTTAAATACAGGATCACCTTCCATCACAGATTACTAAACTAATAACAGTAATTCCTGCTTTTTGCTATTCCCCAGTGTCCTAGCTTGGTGGAAATGGAGATGAGGAAAAACATTCAGTAAGAAATACAGTAGCTGGAAAAGCTCTGTCTTGGTGCCAGAAATAAAAGCACCCGGCTGCTTGGAAGGTGCCTTTTGCCTATTGTGTGCCATTCTCAGCTCTTCTGTGTTCAGCCATTAAGGGGTAATGAACTTCTTAATACCCATTTGTTTACAGAGCTGGCTGACAGAGGGATCGTTTAATCTGGCTGCAGTGTATTTTTTCAGAAGTGAAATCCTTCCTTTCTTCCTACTGCAGTTTTTTTTCTTTGTGCAACTAGCAAAGGCACTGCCTCAGAGAGAAAAAGAGCTTTTGCAGATTTTAGGATCACTCAATGCACCAGTTAGCTTTTAAATTGTGGCTGTCAGCAATTGTATCAAAGCAGAACTGCAGTCAGTCTCATTGCACCATCTGTGCGCGCGATAAAAGACACATTCATTTAAGGATATGCTAAAAGGGAAATAGGTAAGAAATTCGAGTCTCCTATATTCATGGGCACTAGACTGTTGTGCAGTGCGCTTAGTCACGTTGTGCCTACATTTTACACTAAATCTTGTTGTAAAGAGTCTTATTTTTTCACAAAGATTGAGAATGAACAGTAAGATTTACAATAACCTTTTGAATATATAACTAAATGTCTATTTTTCTGCAGAAGCTGAAGTTATTTTTTTTTCCTGGAAGCTGGAGAGAAGCTTGTGTTTTCATATCATCATCTATCTGCCATTGTTTTTACTCAGACTGGCCTTTGCTAACATGCAGTCGTTATCCTCACTTAAGATGCCCATTGTAAAATGACCTGCTTTCTGTGTCGGCATAGAGGGAGTGCAATTATTGTTAGTCTGATGCTTGGTAGTCCCCTACTGAAAAAGAAACCTTTTGAAATGAAGAATAATGGAAAGAAAATGACCGTTTCACCCTAGCCAGGTAGGCATAGCGGAAGACACCTGAGTGTTAATTATATAGGAAATACGAGGTCTCTTCATTGTTATGTTATTAGATCACTTGGGATGAGACAGCACACTACTGATGCTGAATTTACCATAGGATTCATTTCAAATTATATTTTAATTAAAAAAAAAAACACTAATTAACCAATTTGCCTGTAAACACATGGAAATATTGATTAATATGTCAAGAACCTGAGAAGAGCCCTTCATACAGGGAAATGTAGTTAAATCCAGTTTGAAGAGCAAAAGTCAGTTCAAACTTATCAGTCAGATATATATATATACTTGTATTTGTAGAGTATATGTAAATGGATATTCTGGTTTGCATTTATTCCTCCATTCTAAAATGTTTCTTTGAAATAAGAATGTATTATTGAACTGGAGAGTAATTTAAGACTTCGTATTATATTTGGGCAAATATGTATTTCTTGCTAATTTATTACCATTAGATACTTTAATGTATAAATGCACTCTCAGAAAACTTGCATAGCTCTCAGGAAGTAGAAATTGCCTCATCTTGTAGAAATCATATAGTGATTTTATGGTACCATTAAGGCTGACCTTAGATAACTGGTTAGGGAGATTTTATGCCATCAATGCACCATTCATGCTAAAGTGCTAACCCGGCACTGTTACGGCTCCTTCAGTGAAATGGAGCTCCTGATAGGTTTGAGTAGTTATTTTACAGTTGTTAATCATTAATATGTAATGGTCAGATCTTGTATGCTTCACTCTCATTACTTCAAGTAGGAAGAAAAATAAGGGATTTAATAGCAGCATAATTACCCAGTGCTGACATATTACATCCCTAATACACCGTGAGCCAAATTTTCAAACTGCTGTTCAGGCTAAGTTCTCAAATGAACCAGACCCCAGTGCTGCACTTCAGTTAGCAAAACTGCAGGGCAAAGCCTAGTTCAGTGATTATTTTGGGGAGAAACTTAACTGGCTCAACTGGAGCCCTCCTGCTGCCTTGTGCAGTACCAGTTGGAAAGCCTGAGGAGATGGGGAACCTGTGGTCGTGATATAGCATAGAGGTGGCTGGCATTTCTTCCTTATGCTAAAATTAGAAGAGTAAGACTAGATAACCAGGCATCAAATATAATATTAAGCACTGAGGAGTAGTTGCTTCCTAATTCAGCAGTTTCAAGAAGTTTGTACAGATCATAGAATGGCCTGGGTTGAAAAGAACCACAATGATCATCTAGTTTCAACCCCCCTGCTGTGTGCAGGGTTGCCAACCACCAGACCAGGCTGTCCAGAGCCACATCCAGCCTGGCCTTGAATGCCTGCAAGAATGGGGCATCCACAGCCTCCCAGATATGAGGATTCAGACCGAAGCAACTTTTTGTGACAAATTTTCCTTTAGACAGTGGTTGATATGAATCTGTATGTAAATACAGACAATGAATACAGCAGAGTGAAAGTGAGGTTTGGAGAGGGACCTCTGGAACCTGACATCAGGTCCATGGATGTGTTTATGGGATAGTAAGAGTACACATGTTTGTGTTTGCACAAAGTTTCTCTGATGTCTGACAGTCAAAAAAAAAAAAAAAAAGCAGAGAGTGAACTCGTGACACCTGCATTACCTGTAGTACAGCCCTCAAAACTCACCCAAAACTTTCACAGCTTTTCTTCAGAAACTGTTTCTTGTACCAGGAGAATGACAGTGCTGGAAGATGATAGGCAAACACTGTCACATCCATTCAGATACTGCTGTGGATGGAGCAGGTAGCATAGCCAGACTCTTCCCTTTTTAAAAACAAACAAACTCTTCTTTCAGTTATCAGCAGATCTGTCCAACTCTCCTCTCTTGATAGATACTTTCCAAAGTGTATGCTTTGGGCTATATCATTGAAATTTCATGCGTTGCCACCTGGCTGTTTCTAAGAACAAAGCTATGCAAAAAGCTGGATATTCTTCCCCTACTAAAACCAAGCAAGCAGAAGAACTGCTCTGAAAAACTTTCCTGAAAAGCTCCACTTCCCCAAAGACCTGAATGAGATCTTTGAAAATAGCAGTTGTTTTGGAGATGTGCGTTTCGCTCTTCCCATGAGCATCCACTAAAATTATGAGTTTTACAACTACTGCTCAGACGCGTGCGATAGAAATCCTTTAAGAAAAAAGGCAAAAAACTAGTAGCTATTTTTCCTCCTGCTTTCTCAGCATTTTATACACTAAATTCTCTAAATAATTTACCTGTCCAAGGCTACAGCTACAGAGTGTGTTTAAACAGTCAGTTTTGATACTTGCTGGGTCATAATATGCTGCACAGAGATTTTGGCTCATGCTGTTAATGTTCAAAGATGTCTGACGTGCATGGATCATATATGCCACATTTCTCTGAAGGTCTCTTGCAAGTCTTGGTTTTCTCAAGAACATATAACGTGTTTTATCAGCTCTTCAATACGTGTTGCTGCCTATAACATGTTTAATTATGTGTGCAGGCTTTCAATTGGTCTTCACTTACTTGAAGTGGTCGATTGGTCAAGTTAATGACAACTGAACAGCTGTGTTTACTTTTGTTGGTATTTTGTTTGACCGAATTGTTTTGATCCCTTTAACAAAGAAAAAGCCATTCTGATTCTGTTTTTGATTCAGATAAAATCTGAGCTTGGCATTGCAGCTTAACTAGAGCTCTGTCCCCCACACGTACTGCAGATGATGAGGATAGTGGATCTCAGACCCTTTCCAGTCAGAAAGGGTATTACAGGTGAGCTGATCAGGGCTCTCTGAATCACCAAGAGTGGAATCCATGGAGTAGAGTTTGCGAGACTAGAACACAAGCTGCAGAAAACCTGGGAATGAAATATTAGAGAAAGTGAAAAGACCAGGCATAACTGTATAAATGGCATCAGTCTGTGTACTACAAGGAGTGTCCCAAGCTCCCTGCTTTTGGGATTTGATGATGAATAGCATGTTAAGACTGAATCTATGCTACAAGTCTTATGTTTGAGGCAATGATTGCTGTACAGGGAGGATGGTCGTGGGGCAAGATGAATGTTAAGGTCACAATCAGGAGCTTTCAGCAAAGCATCGTGCTTGAATACATGCAAATGTGTTATTTCTACAACCTGAAGTGCTTCTTCAAGGACCTTGAATATAAGCCTTGCTTTTAGAAAGCCCATTCTTCTAGCAAAGCGTGCGTTTAATTCCCTTTTAGCGTTGTTGCACCTGAACAACACTAACCTACTAGACCTCCACTAGGAAATGACAGAATTAGCTTTGCCTGTGTCACTTTAATTAGACCCTCCCCAGTCTGCACATAAATAATTTACTCTTTGCAAAATAGCCTTTAACTGCATGATCAAATTCTTCCCTCTGGACTCATGCTTCATTCATTGCAAATAATAGATCTGATACAGTAACAAATACATACTGTGCAGCAAAGGGTGCTGTTTGGCTACGGATTTCCTGTCTCGTCTGTTGAAGAAATTAGGGATTGTATAGAAGAGCTGAAAATGGAAAAAGAAAATTATCATAGTGAAATGCTTTCCTGAAGGCTTTTATTCCTGCTTCTGCTACGTTGTTCTGATGCAGTATTAATTAAAAGAAGAAAAAGGCAAGGAAGCTTTTAAAAATCCCATCTGAATAGTTCTACAAACTTTGCCTCTCAACAGAAAATTTGCCCCTTCACTGAGATTCAGTTACTGACTATCTGAAAGCAGTACTGTTGTTTCTATCATGGATCCAATAATTTTTTTTTCTTGTATGTGTTTGTGACACTGAATAAGATCCATAGTACTTTGCTGGTCGTATTTCTCAGATGAGCACATAGTAACTTCCAGGTAAGCTTCCAAAACTGGAAGTTGAGAGGCATATCCAGAGGACTTTCAGCTGCAACAGCAACTCACAGAAACCAGTCAGTCAGTTGGTAGTGAAAGTCTCATCTCTACCAGCTTCTGAGAACTCACAGCATCAATTGAAATCAGTGGGAGATGTGCATCGGGCATAAAAGATGCTACTGAATGCTAAGCATGACTAAACTCTCTAAGCAAGTCAAATGCCTCTTTAGTTTGTTTTAAAAAAAAATCACTGGCCCTCAGTTTAGGTTATTTAAAACTGTTAGTACCACCTCATAATCCCACAGACTTTCAAAATGAAAAACAGGTATTTCCAAACTAGCTTGAATGAAGTATGTGCCAAGGAAAAGTAGGTAAGTAGATTGTTTCATTCAAAGCAAAGAGTAGAGTGGAAAGCCACAAGCAATCATTGATTAAGATGGTAATACTGAATGAAAATTATAAGGTGAATCCCTTCTATCCAGTGTATTTTACAGTGCAAGTAATTCACAAAGCGCTAGTATGGGACCGTATGATTCAAAACTTTAAAGCTGTCTCACAAACAGCAGAGAAAAATGAAGTTTCCCCAAGTCATTTGAAGCTGTTTAAGAAAGCTGGAGGTTAGGAGCAGTCTTGAGAGTGAAGTATTCAGTAAGGTGCAGGTGAGTGTGCTATTTGTAGTCCCTCTCTGCAGTTCATCATACAGTTGTCATCACCGCACGTGCAGACTTGTGTGTAATTGCAGAAAGGTTTTCCATAAGATCAAGTTTTTTTCCATGTAAGAGTGACTGTGATATGTTTTGTTTGCTTTTTTTGTATGTGCCTCCTCTCAGCGTCACTCAAAATATTTTTTCTGTGGTTCGCTGTTACATTTTCCAAAAAAAAAAAAAAGGAAAAAAAGTAGTCCAAGCTTACCCTTTATTCTAAGCATGAACGCTAGGACTTGCTGTAGACTGTTTTGTAATAAACTGTTTTAATTACAAGTAGTGCTGGCCATGAGACAATTTCATAATGATGCTGCATTCTGAGCTGTGACTGATACCTCTGTCTCTTTCTTTCCCTGATTTTTTTCATTCCCTGAACCACGCTTTTGGCAAGCATCATGTACTTGCATTTAGTCCCTTATCTGGCAGTAATGATTAGAAATAGTGAAGTGGTTGATCCAGGTTTTCTCATGCGATTGTGGAGTTCAGTTTATGTGGGAACACAAAGGAATGTGGGTTACACGAGGGGAAAGAAAATCTCATGACATCAAATACAAGCATAAAAAGGAGCAGACGAGCAAACACATTCTCGCTTACCTCCTGTGTCAAGTCATGCTAAGGAGATGCTCTTGAGTGGCCTATCACTGGTTGGAGCACAGCAGAAAAGATTAATACATTTATGAAGTGCTTAAACTTCTCTCCCAACTTAAGTTGAAAATCTTGGTTAGATTCTTTGAACTACAAAGGGCCTTCTGCTTTCATTAAACACTGATAGCACACTGGTACTCAGTATGTGGGTTCTTAGAACCAGATGTGTCTGGATTGTTCAACATATTAAGTAATTTAAAGCTTTTAGTTTTCCAAGGAGGCAAGAACTCAAATGCAATATAAAACAGCAAACAAATATTCGGCATTTTTCATAGCTTCTGAACCCTTTCTTCCTTCCGTACAGCTCTAATTTCTTTTGTGATCACGTGTCAGAACTTAATGAAAAGGAGAAGAGCGCTATTGTTGTGTCTGTGATTCAGGGAAACAAGCAAAGCAGTTGATATGCCAGGAACAATAATGTACTGTTCCTTTTAATGAAAGTACCTTGACTAGTTTTGTCCTGACAGTGAGATATGCTTTGGTTTTAACTCCAGATCAGAATCACCTGGGTATTTTCTCTCACTGAGTCTCATGACGACAGGGAGAAACAAAGAAGGCAACAAGAAACAGCAGGCAGTGTATGGGTATCGTTGCTACACCAAAGTTTCCTCCAGGTGTTTTTTTCCCCACTAATAACTGTCTTTTCCAATGATACCCAAAGTTCTCTCTGGTCCTCAAATGTTTGAGAAGCGGAGTCAAAGAAAAGCTGGGCTGGGGTTTTACAATAAAATTAGGTGACAAATAAAACATCTAGGAGGAAAAAAATCTAACACAGAATGTAAAAAGAAAATTCTCTGTATTCAGTCAGCAACTATCTTGACAGACTGTTATCTTGCATAAGATGTGATAGCGCAGAAAGCTTCGTTATGTGATGAATGACCAGTTTACAAGATCACAGATACATCATCTGTCATTGAACTTCTCTATGGCTTCCCTGGAAATTCCAGATTTTGTTTAGACAGCCAGCAGTGGTCTACGATGCATGGGACTATTTTAGATTCAGAACTTACGTTAAATCACCTTTCATTTTTTATTTTCTTATACTTTAAGTAATCTGTAAATTTCTTCAGCACCCTCTGATGCTTGGCAGCAAAATTCATGTGTAGCAGGGGCTTTTTTCCCTTCTTCTTTTCTCCCGGAACAGCATCTAGGGAGACTGTTCTCTTGTCACAGAGCATCGCTGGGGTTTCCTGTCAACGGGTATCAATGCTCCTTTCCCACTTCTTTTGGCAAGAATCATGAGCCACATCAAGTAACTTTCGGATCACCATTCAATGCACACCATTTGCTCTTTATATTTTTTTTTGGGGGGGGGGGGTGGTTTTGCAAAAAAAAAAAAAAAAAACATAATTCATGTAGCAGGTGCAATTTTGTGTTGTCACTGCATGGTGATAATAATCAGTAAATTAAAAACAAATAAAATAAAAGCAACATTGGAAGTGAAGGGGCCCCAGGGGGAAATCAAAATATGTGGATGTTCTCAGTAGGTAAGCTGAGAATGAAATGCTATAGTCGTATGCTACAACCACTCTTCAGTGTTCTATCTATTCTGTTTACCCCACAAGTCGTGCATTGGGGTCCACCTACATCGATTAGGAGTTTAACTGGAAGGATCATGAAATAGAGATGTAGGCTTAAGTTAGCTATAAATGTAAAGACACGTGCTTAGAAGTGAAAGGAAGAGAGGGAAAAAATGGATCACAGCTTCTGATGCTTTTCAGCTGCTCAGGGAAGTGAAACAGTTTTACAGTATTAATTAACATTTTAGGGCATGCTATATCTAAGTAGCAAGAGACTGTGTTTTGTGTGTGTATGTGAGTGTGGGAGGTGTCATTTCATAGCAGAAAGATAGAAATAAATAAAAAGCTGTCATTTTCTGAAAAGTAAGATTTTACTCGTGGCACAATAAATAGGTGAATAATGTGTTTTTACTATCAAATGAAGATTTTCGGTATTTTGGTAAACGGTGTTAGAAAAGTAATATAAGTTGAGGAAAAACATGAGGTGTACGTGTCTCTCTCTCTGTTGCTGTTGCTTATTGCTTCTCCTTGTCACTAGCAACCTAACTGTCTCTTCTTCATTTCACATGTATTGAATATCCTGAGAAAAGTTGCCTGGCTCTTTCCCCCCTAATTCCACAGTGCAAACACTGGAGCCCATGAAGGGGTTCCTCTTTAGGTACAGAGAATTCAGGGTGTGGAGCAAAGCCTTTCTGACCGCACGGATCCTTACCGCCTTACTCACTGCCAACATTTCTCTAGCATTGCTCCATCTCATCCCAACCCCATGGCCAAGGATGCCATACTCAGCCCCTTCCTACCAAGCTTCCACTTTCCAGTGCCTCACACATTGTGAGACATCTGCCTAGCTGTGGGGCTCACAGGACATCCCCTCTCTGCTCTTAGGTCTCTAATAGATGCAGCACCTCTTTCTGGACAGGTTGCAGGCAGATGAATGTGTGTACCAGTGGTTGAAAAATGCCAGGAGATCTTTAAAAGACTTGATTATTGCCTAGAGTACAGTTACTGTCTTGGCATCTTTGGTTGCGTATATCTTTTTGTATGTGTGCTTTTGAGTCCTGAGTTTGTGTTTCCTGATGCCAGGATAGTGATTTGCAACAAGAAAAAGATATTTTATAGGTGTTCCCAATGGAGGGTGTTGATATTTTAGCATCTGACCATTGTAATGATCCCACGTAGGCATATAAAAGGAAATTGAAGTGAATGAAAAAAAAGCTGTGACTAAGAATACATCAGTAACAAACAGCAATTGAAAGCAGTTGATTGTAAACACTGGAAAAGAAATCTGCCTTGCTGCAAAAAGAAAAAAAGCTTACTTTACAAAGAGACTTAGATAAACTGCAGAACTAAATGGTGGACAGAATCAAAATGAAATAAAATGCCTGAAGAGAAATCTTGATACCGACAGCAATTGCACATCCTGATATGTTTTTTATAAGATAGTGGGGATGATTAGGACAGGTGTCCAATTACATATTCTGTTTATAATTAAGCCATTATCTGATATCATTTTAAAACCAGTCAATACCAGAAACTGAAGATCACAGCAGCAGGTTTTGGTTTGTTGTTTTTTTTTTTTTTGTAGGAGTCTATTCTTTGTGAATCTGTGTGGCCAACTGTGTATTGATGTCTACAGTTCTGTTGTTAAAGAAATCATCAATCAGTCATTATGATACAATGCTGGATGTGCTGTGACCTTACACTCAGACTACTGCAGGCCAAAATATTGATATGATTTATTTTCTAAGGTTCTGTGTTATAGAAGTTAACTGACAATTCAATAACTCAGCAGCCTCCTTGAATATAGCTTCCTTATATTGTTTTGCTCGCGTGAAGCAAAATGAAAGGGGAAAAACCCTGCTGAGATACACAGTTCCAGCCAGCTTTTCTGACTCTTTCAGGAAATATCTCAGTGAAGTGTATTAGAAAGTTAAATGATACACAATCTCATCAACTCACATTGTTTGCTCTGTTAGTGTTTGGGAGAGATTTGGGTAGAAAGTGGATTTTCCAGCTTCTTGCAATCCTGATAAAAGATACTTTGAATATAGTTGAAGATATCTGAGCGTGTTTTAATTCTGAAAAATACAAGAAATATATTTGAGCAACAGCTGTTTAAAGACAAAACAGTTTATTTAAAAGCTATGAAAATTTGTTATAATTTCTGATGTCTTGAACTTTTTAAGACTGATGGAAGCTAAAGCTCTTGTACAGTTTTGACAAATTGTGATCTTTTTCTTTAAAGGTAACAATAAAAGAGGTGGCTATTTAAAAGTAGGTCCAGACCTGCATCCCAACAGTATTACTCGTGCTTCTAATGCTCTTTCTGTGCCTGATACACCAACATTTCCTACTCTGCCTAGGCCTGGTTTTACAGCAGGAGGTAGGAGAGAAGACTTTCACACGTATGGCAAAATCTCCAGCTGATAGAGTAGGCGACAGTTTACTAGTTTACCAGTTCAGGAGGATGGCTGCCAGCCTTCCAACCAGGATCACTAAGCACAGTGAGTTTCTTGTCCTTGAGACCACACTGCAGAGCCCCGTGCGAGAAGCTCCAGGTAATCACTGTTCTGCACTCCCCATGTCTGGGGACCCACAGAGCTGGGGCTTCTTTCTGGATGGAAAACATAAGATAGTGAGGCATTTGTGCAACAGCACCAAACAATTTCATGATGCCTGGGATGATGTGTCTAAGCAAGATAAGGAGGGGGAGTTTCTACCTTGCATTTGTGCATGTGTTTGTGTGTATATATTCACACACACATGTACGTGTAAGCCTCGCAACGTGGCCTTGAGCCAAAAGGTTTGACTATCCAAAAGTAAACAGAAGATGCCTTCTTCATCTAAAACCACAAAAGGTTGAGTGAAATACTCTCTACACATTTCTTTAGGGGAGATTGTAGCCTTCAGATACTTCCATGCGCATTCAACTGAGTTGCTATTCGTATTACTGCATTTGGTGAAGAATATGTTTCAGTAAATTGTAAAAAAGTATAAAAAAAAAGGCACATAGATTCACACCAGGTCTTTTTCCTAAGTTGTTTTACATGTTCCTCCAACCTTAAATGAAGATTGTGTAATACATACACCATGATTATACACACAAGATTTTTAAATGCCATTTAACAATAATTAGTTTTCATGAAACAACTGAAAACTACCAGAGTTTTCACAAAAACTCTCTCCAGAGACAATCAACTGCTTCACTTGAGCTCAGTCTGTACTGCAAGTTCATTTTCCTTTCATCTTTTGCCTCACAGAATGAAACAAAGGAAGTGAAAAATGCAGAAAACTGTAATGTGAAAATGTAACAAAGAATACTTTGCAAACAATCAGGTTATTAGAAATGGTATTGGCTTTATATCGTTACAAATTTCGCTGGTTTCTAATTGCCTGAAGTAAACTGTCTCAGCAAAAGGCCATTTAGACCGTTTATCTTAAAATTGTGTTTTGTAGGAAGGTCATACCCAGTTCTTACTGCATTACCAAATTCTCTATATTCAATATTAGTGTATATATACAGATATGTGGACAAAGAAAGCATCGGATTGAAATATTTGGGTTGAAAATAAAATATAAGCCGCAAAATAAAGTATTAGAAAGCCTGAGAAAAGCTCTTGAAACTGTTCTTCAAAAAAGAAAATGGCGTGTCAGTGATCTATTAGTCTTTATCCCAGAAAACAGAGAAGTGGAGTTTGATGGCTTGTCTGGATTCAGGTTAGGATCTACATCTGAGCTACTGGTGGCCTCACGATCACGGGGAGACTGGGGAGAGCCTAGGGAGAGAGTTGAGGCTTTTGTGTCTGTGTGGTTTGTGCACAACCTTTGTCTCGTATTTCTACCTTCAAATATTTGAGAGCTTTGTTTTGAAGTGGGCTGTTGAAATCTTTGGCAATCTTTCAAAAAAGGTCTTTTGTTTGCTAGCCAGTCCTCATAGGATTTGTTTATTAACAGTAGTAGGATGGTAAAATGGATGTACAAATGCAGGCTTATTGGCAGTGTGCATCTATGGTTATTAATTAGGAATGCGATGAATTAGGGTTCACTAGGAATGCAATTTGGAACAATAAAAATAATTGTTGACATGTTATTACCAGTTCAGAATTATGCTTTCCCCTGGAATAGAACAGGTCACTATTTTAGACGATTCTGTGGGATTAGTGGGAGTTTGGGGAAGGAATGACAATGATGAATAAAGGCATAGAAAAGCTCTCATATGAAGTGAAAAACTCGTTTACTTTGTAAATAAAAAGAACTTGGTGGAGACACAGAAGTCTATAAAGCAATAAATGGCTGCAAACAGGTAGATGAGGAACTTCTGTATTGCAGCACCTATGGGATATATAAATGGGAACACTGAACATTAGGAAAGAAGTCCTCTTCTACATGATATTGAAGTCCTATCGGCTATTAGCAGACATCATGAACTTGGATCTCAGTTACTTTTGTGGAAGAACATCAGAGGTTTGGTGCTAGAAAACAGTTATTTATGTATTTCCTTTAGTTCATTTCATTATCCTAGTAGGGTCAGATCTACTGTGGTGAATTCTAAGTTTTTGTACGTGTGTCTGTCTCCCAAATGTCCCTTCCTTTATAGGAAATGTAGCCGCATTAAACTCAAGAAAAAATATTTTTCCCTAACTGTGGCACAGCAGATCTCAGGAAACACATTATTTTTGTAAGTTTCTACCTAGAGGAAGAACAAATTTCTCAGTTGTAACTGTTCCTGACACTAGGATGTAGCATGCTGTGGGGACTAAAGTTACTAGCTGTCCATAGAAGATGGTGGACAAGAAGACCACTATAACTTCCTTCACTTCTGCAGTCCTTTAATCTTCCTGAGCTGGTAGCCTTGTAGCAAAAGGCAGCTTATTGCAGAGGAGCTTCATCCAGGTAATGCTCCCAGTCCAGACAGTAGAGGAGGTTTGACTATGTTATAATTCTCAAGGAGAGTCTGGATAAAGCAATCCTTTCTTCCAGCCCCACTGAGAAGGCTCTCCCAGTGTAAAGGTAGAAATGGACTAAGCTTTCTTCCATTGAAGTCTCTTCTGACAGAACAACAAAGGAGGAAAAAGGAGATTAATGTTCCTAGCGCTTTGCAAAAACGAGCAGACAGGGTAGGGCGAGAAAACTTTCCCATGGCAACTGATTTTCAAATAATAGCAACAAATAGAAAGGCCTGAAATGGATAAGGAAAACGAACCTATTTGCCTTCTCAACAATGAGTTACAGTCTGCATTACATCTCATGAATATTATGACCCCCTACAATAAGAGAAAGGGGAATCTGAGATAAGAGTTACTAAATGTTTCTTTTTATTGAGCATTACGTGGAAAATGCTAGGGTTTTCCACAAATTGCAACCAAAAAAAAATATTAATTTGTTTTCTTCTTGTGTGCATTAATTGCAGTGATTGTTATTACATTGTACGCATGACATTCCAGCACGTTTCTCTTCTTTGTTTCCAGACAAATTGGTTTGTTTTTTCAGCAAAGCTTGGCTGGTTAACAGTGGCTTGTCATTCATTTGAAAGTCTTTTCTAACTTCATGACTGATCTTGTCTGCCTTTGATTAAATTATGTTTTAAAACGTACTTTTACTTGGACTTCTCCAATCTTCCCAGCTGCTGTTTCTCATTTCACCAGCTTGCTGAGTTGATTTCAAATGTTTTTACTGAAAAATAATTCTCTTGAGACGTATCACGTAGCTAAAAAAGCAAAACAAAAGATAATCTAATTTACCTGAGGGAATAATCCTAGAAAAAACATCTACTGCTGAATACTGGATAATAGTTTAGTAGTACCACAGCACAACAAATGAGTGTATTCCTCTGTTCCTGGGACTTCAATCTGCTGGACATCACTGGGAGATCTGGAACTTGAAGTTTTGATTCTGTCAGAAGCAGGGGTTTGTTTGCACAGCAGATAGTTCCTCTGTTGCTCAGAATGGTATCACCGTCTGCTTCAGGTGAATCAAAGCAGCTGAGTACTGAACTGAAAAATTAGTTACTGTGCCCCAGCAGTAAGCTGCAATAAACATAGTTTTTAACTCACAGCCCACCCTCATGCACACTGTGTTTTGCTGTGGAGCCAAGGAATTGTTTTAGCCTGTAATCCATTCCTTTTCCTTCTTTTATTTTCCTTCTAGCTCTCAAAGCGGCCTGCAGTAACATCTGTTAGAGTTATGATACACTGCAATGACTTTCTGATGCTGGAGCCCTGTAGCACTTTGGCTATGCAGCAGGAAAGAGAGGCTTTTCTGTCTACATGATCTATAACATTGTGCTGCTAATTCAAGAAGAGTGAACTATTTTTAGAGGTTACCAAATGACTCAGAATAAAGAATCAATTGTATAACAGATGAGAAACTGAACATCCAGGTTTTTAGCAGATAATCTGAAAGAAATCAACTGCATTTCAGTTCAGGAGGGTTCTTTAACAGCATCCCAAGTTAATTACCAGCATATTCCTGAGTGTAGAACCTTTGTTATAAGGAGCTATGGCTGCTCTGAAGACAAATAAACAATCCCTTTCTCCCCTTCTGATAGGAAACACTTTTACTGCAAGAGATTTATGCCAATGCTTGATGTTGACTGCGTTGCACCTAGAGTTCTAAATCCCATTAGAAACTGCTTATCTTATTAAGTGAGAGGTTTAATAGTATGCTTGGATAGTCCACAGCCAAAACAAGATGAGGAGTTCTTTCACACAGTAGGAAAATGATAAGTAAGATGATGACTGAGTATGTGCTAAGTGTCAGCTCTGTGAGGATGATGGGCTTGAAATGTAAGTTTTAATATAATATTTCTCAAATCGTATTGATTGGCACTACTTCAAATTCGCAGGTTCATCTCATAGAGTTTCAGGAGCATTGAAAATGTCACTACAAACTCAACAACTGGAAAGTTTTGCATTTGAGTCAAAAAAAAAAAAACCCACAAACTACTGCAATGTTTACTCTTAAATATGGAGACAACTTAATGGCGCTAATATTTCAGCAGTTTTCTACGGCAGTTTATTAGGTGCACCGCATGAAGCGAAGATAGAAGTTTTTCATTACAGACCATGAAATGAGCAATTTTTAAACCTTACCCAGTGTTGTATAACGCTCCTGTAAAGATGGTCGGTAAAAAATTAGGCTCAGGTGAAATCAGCAGCACGAATTCAGCAATTCTGATTTCACCCCACCTGCCAGAATTTTGCCTTCTTCTAGAAGGTGCTGGCTTTGGGGCAAATATTGGTAGTGAAGGGACTTTTAGTGTATCATGAGTTAAGGCATGCTGATGAGACTGTGCCAAGATGGAACAACATGATGGGGTCAGCAGTGGTAACATCTGCATCCCCAGCTTTGGAAAAAAAACCAAACAACCCATATACACAGAATGAACTAGAAAAACTGGCAGAAGGAAGGAGGCCAGGCCCTGTTGTGGCTGAGTTGAGGGCTGCAAGTAAATCCTTGTTCAGGTGGAAATTTTGTTTTGTTTAATATGGTGGAGCTGCTCATTGCTTCTGAGGTGGAAGCTATGTGCTAAAGAAGCTAGAGTCTGCAGGGCTGTGAGAAAGGGACAGAGCTGCGGGTGTCAGTAGCACCTTTCTTGGGTGTTTCTTCTGTTTGTGGTACTCAAATACAGAGAAAACCCTAGTAGTGAAAGGGAAACAAATCCAGCTCCCTGGAGTTTTTTTTGTTTGTGTGTTTGTTTTTTTCCAGTTGCATTTCCATCCCTGATGAATGAAAAGTCATCTGAAGAAACAGTAATTGGGTTTGACACCACAAGCATAGCAGCAATGGAAGCAGGTTTCTCAGCTGAGCAATCTGATGATCTAACAAGCTGTCTCAATGAGATGAGCAAGTTTAAGGTTGTGTGACATTATGCATTAGTTTTTTAACACGCTAATCTTTACAGTACCCTTCCCATTTTGACGCTGTCTCCTTTAGCTACAGGCTCTATTCTTTTGCACTGCAGATAATACAGCTTGTTAATTCACTCAGCAGTAAAGAACTAACACTCCCAAGCCCTTCACCCCTTTCATTAATGCTCTGAGGGTGTTTGTTTCACATCGATGTCATTTCATCTTCGGTGGAGAGGTGATGAGTTGATCACGAAGGTATCAACATGTATTTGTAAAGTGATACCTGGGAAATGGTGGAATTGGTTATGTTCAGGAGAACTAGTAGAATATAATTGTGCTTTCAGAAATGGTCCAACTGCAGGAATGTAACAGCTGATTGCCCAGAGGAAGTACCAAAATCCTCTGATTAGCAAGTTCTTTGTTCATGACAGTGTAGGAATTGGAAAATGCAGAAGAGTGAGAATGTCTGCGGTTCCATACTATGCAATTGAGTGTGGTAAGGAAAGAAAAACAGAAGTAATATATGTGTCTGAATAATGCTAGATGTGTTTAGAAGCTATTAGGATTTCAGCCCAGCATTGTCTGTGCATTGTCAGTTTTTAAATTCATCTGCAGTTCTCCTTGTGATCACTGTTACTGCTTTTTGAATTAATTCCTTATCAGTGTGGAAAAGTCTCAGTATTCAAAGTATGTTGTTTTCACATCAATCTAAGTCGCCATCATCAAATAATTGCATTTAACTCAAAAGAAAAATATTAGCTTCAGTTGCAGGGATGCAGGAGTTGCAGAGAGAAAATGTGCTTTGCGACTCCTTTTCTCCCCAAAAGATTGTAATGTGGAAGAAAAAATGTTTGGTATGCATGAACAAAAATCAACAAACAAAATGCATCTAACAGTATTTGTTTGCCTTGTGAGTTTCACACATTTCTTTTCTAGTGAATCACAGTATGAATGTAAATATCAATTGCCATCTCTCAAGAATTAGATTCATCCTCTATTTTTTTTTGCTTTTCATTGTGTGGATGAACTTTTTGAGTATCATAAAGAAAAGCTGCTTGCAAACGGTTTGTTTTTCAGTTAGGAAATATAATGTCCTATGCTGTCTTATTTTGGGCTCCACCTATAATTAGAAATCAGCTGCTAAGAAATGAGTTTACTGTGCTAAATCATATAGCTTTATTTTACTACTCTACTAATCCCGGTAAGGCTAAGAAATAGTTAATAGGCAATCTGTAAGATCTGATAAGATGACATTTGGAAATCCTGCAGTCATATTAGTCATTAGCCATGGCAATATTCTACCATAAGGCAATGAGTCAGACGATTGATTAGAGAACCTCATTGTGGTATATCCTCTGGCATGAATATGGAGAGAGGGAGAAGCAAAAGGAGAAAGGAGGGGTGCATGGGGCACGGGATGGGAACATGATGGAATGGAAGGGCAAATGGAGTCTGATAGAGCTTCTAATTTTTTTAGAGGTAAAGCACAGCTTTATGCTTGATGATAGAGAAGAAGCAGAAAGTACAAAACATGAGTCTTGAGGATCTACAAGGCGTGCTGCCCTAATGCTTCGTGAGTGAAGTCCAGCATCACTGGAAAATCTGATTTTCTCTTTAAGCAGTGCATCTTCTAGAGATGTAGACATGGCAGCTGTTGGCTACCTTTTTTACAGGCACAGAGAAGACTTGCATTGAAACATTGCTTAATTCTGCTCATTTTCTCAAATGGATGTTTGGATTTACCAACTACCACGTTTGCTGAGGAGCAAAATCAAAACACAGCACAGAAGCTGACATAAAACTTACACGGGATGCTGTAGAAATGTCACCTTAGAAAAAGTTGTTGGGTACACGTATGGGAAGCGTGGAGTCACAGTCTGAACCACTGATTGATCACCTGAGGCAAGCACTGAGTCAGCCATGCAGCACAGGTGAAGGCAATTCAGCTGTGTGACCAAAGGGGTGGAGCCTGGCTGCACCTCTCCTAGACCCCATTTAAGGGCTGACTGCCACTGGGGAAGGGTCTCTTGCTGGAGATCTCTTCTTTTGGAGTTTTCTCTATGGAAACTTTCCTACAAACCTAGATCTTTAGGTACAGGTGACACTGTTTGTTTCTTTTCCATTTTCACCATGATAATACTTCCAGCTGTAACAGTACAGAAGTTAGAAGGAAAGAGCTCTGCTATTTAGGAGGTTGCGGTGCCCATGTTATGACCCTCCTGCTGCTGTTTTGGAAATAAGCGCGCTGATTTTGGCTGTAATGCTCAAGTATGCAAAGCTGGGTACCTGCCCCATCCCTGCAGTCAATCTTAAAAGATGCCAGCTCTTGGCAGAAGAAAAGCGGGACATGAAAAATGCAAGCATTGTATGAATAGTAAGAATTATTCACACAAGAAGAAATTAGTTGTGCAGCTAAGATATTGCAACACATTATTTTTTTCCAAAATTCATCTCTTGAGTGTGTGCTTCTCTTCGTAGCAGGGTATAATAACCTAAGAGCCTTATTTGCAGTATTTCCAAATGTCTGTGTCTATCTGGATTTGCCCAGAAACAAATTCATCTAGGTCCTCAAGTGATGTGCAGTTCCATCAAAAATTTTAATTTGTAAATTGTAATTGTAATTTTACTCCTACAGATTTACTAGCATTTGTCCAATGGACTTGCATTAGAAACAGTCAGGGGTGCTTTTGCCTTTAGCGCAGGGAAGCTGTTAGTGAGATGTTTTCCTTGAAGGCACTTTCTTTAATGGGTTTCAGTGGTTTTCTTGGTCTGCGAGGCTCGTCTCTTTTCTTAGGTATTTCAGGAAAGAGATTCCCACTTTGGCTTATGTGTATGGGAAAATAATTACAGTTATAATACGGGGAAAATCTGATCTGATTTATTTTTGGCTTTTTTTTTTTCTGATTTTGTATAGAAGTGCTCTGTCTGTGATAAATACTAACTGCTTTATAAATCAAAATGAATAATTTATTGTTTGTGCTTTTAAAAACTGTGTTGATCGATACCAAGCATTTCAGAAGAATACATACAGATGATATTATTGGCAACCGAGATTGCTGCTGTGATCAATGTAAAATTCTTGTCGTCTTCAATGAGGCTATTTTCAGACTAGGACGTAGGATGCTTTATTTTTGCAGACTGCCATTATGTAAACTTTCAGTGATGGATACTTTACCTAGAATTACAGTAGCCACAGGAAAGATCAGAAGAAACAGGCGTGAAGGATAATCAGTGGCATCGGGGAATGGGTTGAATTGCTCAAAGTTATGTACTAAATTAAAGGCAGAATCAGGATGAGAGCCTTGATATTTGAAGGCAAGACGTAACTCCTGCTTAATGATGTTGCTTCACATGCAGCTATCTCAGGTGATGCATGGCTCATCTTTCTTGAGCTGTGGAGATCTCATAGCATGTAACAACAAAATCAATTGCAAGAACAAGCTGCAGCAGATTACTTCCCACTGCCACTAATTACTTCTTGTAATGGCATCTCACCTTTCTCTCCGCCGTGTCCCTATGAGTATATAGCACTTCTCTCTCTGTCATTTACAGGTGAGCTATAAAGCTCTCAGAACATTCAGAGAAGAGATGAGACATAAAGAAGTTCCACGCTTCACGTGACCATCAAATCAGTACATCACAAGCCCCCCTCTAGAGTCACAGATATGTAACAAGGCTCCTGCCCACCATGCCTACCTCACTTTCAAATTGTTTAATAAACCTCATCTTCATAAGGAACCTTAGAAGATCTGCATCTAATTCCTTTTCAAGAGAATGTTGTGATGTAAGCATATTTCACTGTCTTAAACAGAATTTCCAAGCATAACAGTTACAATAAACAAAATGACTGTGAATAACTATATAGTATAAGGTTAACGCCATGGTAAGGTACGCTTGTGTTTTACTTGTCATACTGTAAGGACTGTAAGCTTGCTCTGCCTTAGAAGTAAGCATTAGGATTGTAACCTCACACCCTTATACTACTTGTAAAGCTGCAACTAATTTTAACTCTTCTGATATAATTATCATCCTTCTCTAGTAGTCTTTATATCTTTGTGCAAGGATTGGCTCAGCTGGTTTATTATGTTTGTATCTTGCTCTGTGATGTCTCATTTCTTCTTTCAAGTGCTGTTAACAGTGAAGTACATTAAGCAGTCCAAGGACTCCATCATTTTCTTTAGAGTACAATTATTTCTAGATAATACTGGCAAATGCATTCCAGAGGAATATGTCTAACAGAAAAACTGTCTTACATGGAGAGATGTTGACTGAGGTTCATTATCTAATTGTATTTCAAGGAAGCTCATCTACCATGTAAACTATCAACAAGTAAAACAGAAATTAAGGTCACGAACCAATCTTTCAAGAGCATCTTAGGCTTTTCTTACCCTATTCAAAGGTTTTTTTGTGTACATGCATTCAGTTGGCTCTCAATTGTTCTGACATTTCTTGATGGGCACAAAAATATGATTGACGAGTATAATCAGGCCCCTTGTGGAAAGCCTAACAGGCTCTGTCCAAAATGTCGCACGTGTCTGAATGTAATAGACAAGATAGTATTAAAGAGAATGGAAGGATGGATTTCTCATTCCTTTAAGGCGATGATGGTGGTTGTTATTGTTTTAAACTGCAAGACATCCTCTGATGCTAGAGAGTTTCAGAGTTTACATGACTCAAATTCTGATAAGTAGCAGCTTTGGAATGTGATCTTAACTGGAGATAGCAGGTTTATCATACAGTCTACTCTCTGAGCCATGAATAAGGCCCTCGGAAACTTTCCTTTTAAGTTGTTTGCTCTGTAGGACCGCATAGTTGCCATACGAATCAAGAGGTGTTTGAAAGCAGACCAAAGTAGGGTGTCACCTCGCAAAGGCCGCTCCATTATACTGAACCTTCAGGGAATTATTTATTTTAATTTGCTCCGTGATACTGGCAAGTGATTAGAAATTTACAGTATTAAAAACAAAAACAACAAGCTGAAGGAGCTTTTTTCACAACAAGCCCGATTTTCTTATCTGTTACATCAGAAGTAGGAGTTAGAATAAAGGTAATACGTAAGTAAACTGCTTTGGCAAATCAATCTTCTTCTTACTAAGTGTCCCCTTGCTTGGTGTCAGTGAGCATGCCATTTATACCTAGCCAGGCATTGATTCAGTCAGGACAGGACAGGATGTGCTTTAGTCCCAACTGGGACTATACTCATATTCAAATTATGTGTATATTTGCATAGATATTGGCTCCCTTCTTTACTAACAGGAGAGAGGCATAAAAGGAAACTCCCCTTGGGTTGGCAGGAAATAACTTTTTCATATGCACAGGTACTCGATAATCTTAAGGTCAAGATTCCAGCAAGCAAATGGGATGGGAATAGCTATACTTTAATTAACCCATTTTTTTCCCCTTGGCTGACAGCAAATTTAAATTTGTCTGCAAGAATCCAATTGCTGTTGGCAGCACAGGCACTGAGACACATGCGGCTTGTGCAGGCACTGGTACAGGCTGCAGTCTAAGTGCTGAGCTCTGAATTTCATTGCTAGGCTGCTCGGTGCCCCCCCAGTGTCTTTCAAAGTCTTCTAGGCTCTGGTTTATTCTATTACCTTTGTCGGTGTAAAGTGCAGTAATTTATATTTGTCACAACTGCCCTTCATTTGGTGTGGAGCAACCTTGGGCTTTTGTCTTGTCTTTTTTTATCAGTGAAGGAGTCCAGTATTTTAAATAATTAAAAACATATAAATAGTTGATCTTGACGATGCAGCGTATAACACTCAGGTGTCTTATGTAAAAGCCACGTGTTTTTACTTCTACTGTCTCATTTACTTGAACTAGATTAAAAAACTGTTGTCATGAAAAATTAAAGATGATAATAATAGGCATTATTATCCTGTTTACTACATGTTGCTAATATGGAGAGATTTAGATTTCTCCTGAGGAATGGTTTGATGTATATTTGTTTTCAGTTAAATTGATTTAAAGAGAAAGCTACTCTATTTATCTCTCTATTTGCTTTCACCGAGGAGGGAATAAAAGTTGCATACTTATTCCCCTTTGCTGCAACACCACAGGAGAGGCCTGCATTGTGCCACATAAAGAGACCAGGAAGCTGGGTAATTAATCACGAGCTTTTATGTAATAGAAAGTTTAAAATTCATTAGCTTTATATCGGAGCGTTATGAGGGAGAACATGTTGTGAATGAGAGGGAGAGCCTTATAATTAAGGAAGTGTGTAAATAATAATGAAAGTCATTAGTGCCATTCAGTTTGTAAGAATGTCATAATGTAATCGGAGCATTAAAGTGAAATTTGCAATGACAAACATTAACGATACAAAAGAGAGAAAATGTGGTTATCTTCAGTTTGACAGATAATGTCAGCTTTCTCGCAAGGCCCAGATGGTGCACAGGAAAATGTTATGAACAGCTTTATTTTAACATTTTTATGATGTGATATTTGGGAACACGATGTCACAAACACACAAGGAAGGTTGCATTTGTGAACCAATAGTACCTTGCAAAGGATGGAGTCCAGCGCTGAGTGACTGAAGCAATAGACAGGGAGTCCTGTCATTGATGCAGGGCTGTTGTTGCAGTAAATGTGAGGTGCAATGTAGCATGGTATTACGAAGTTGTTAAGTTTTCTGTCTGTCTCATTCTTTCCCTCTGGATGTGCACTTTGAATCTTTCTTTCCCTTCATAGGGGAAAAAAAAAAAAAAAAAAGAGGGGGAGGGAGAAAAGGAAGAAAATGATTTAACAATTATGCTGGAAATTATATGATTCTAAAATTGTACCGTGTTCTGCTCTTTCAATGAAGGGACTTTCTACAGTATTGCACGCTGCAAAGGCTATAATTTCGGGGCGTGAAAAAATGTAGATTCCAAACAAAGGAAAATTTAAATATGTCTAGAGGATAAGGCAAGGCAAAGCAAAAGGAAGGCAGCTGGAGAAAATCTAAGGGAACTGTATTTCAGACCAATGACTGAGAAATAACTATGCTTAAAACTCCAGAGCGAGACCTCAAAATACTGGAAGCTTAAGTGTCTCTCTTAGCATTCAGTCTGTGCCGGTGTTTCGTGTGCCTCTACTTTGTGACGAATGCACCTAATACTTACATAAGCAGCAGTACGTTCCTTAGAGTGTTTTCAGCAGCACATGAGCCTATGTAAAAGTTGATTCGAAAGTGTTTGAGAGAAAAATTGCAAATTGCTAAATTGATGCCAGCCAAACTCGTGTTCTGCTCGGAGTGTTTGGAGCACTGGCCCTGTGAAGCTGGGTAAGTGAAGCTGGAGAGGTGAAGGTGTGCTGGAAAGCAACGTGCTCTGCTCACATGGAACAGGGCACATTCTAAGGCTGTTACAGCACTCAGCTTGGGGAGCTAAGAGTCCAGAAAGAGGCCGGTGAACACAGCAACTCCCATGCCTTATCACACGGATTCCAGAAACTCCTCAGTAGGATTGTAACCCAGCTCTTTGAAAACACCCAGAGTTCCAAATCAGATGACAAAGGCCCCATTTTTGCTAGTTTTATCACAACTGACAGAACTTGAGAGGTTGTTAAAATGACACATAGCAGGAATTCTTCCCGTTTCTAATTCTTCCCTGTTTGCTCTAGGGCTACTGCCTCTGTTGGAGGTTTTGGATACCAATGTCTTAAGCAGAGTCATGCTGACTATGAGCATTATGGTTACATCTGTGCTTTTCTTGGTCATTTTTACCAAGCACAAAGAAGACTAATGTGCTGTTGGTACGTGAGGTATAAAAAAAGAGGCAGTCCTACATTGCCTCCAGTAGTTTGTAAAGTGCTGGTTTTGGCAAGCATGATTTAGAAAAGCAGAGGCTCTTTGTTTAGTTGCTTCTCATTTTTTAAACTTCAAGTTGCTTCTGCTCTTTGGCACATCTGCACACTGTTTTGCACATAAAGCATGACGTGGCCTTGTAGAGGGCAACTACTTTTTGTCATGCGGACTGTGATGGAAACCTCTCTGTTAGAGAAATACGTTACACTCCTCACTCCCTCTGTTGCTGAGGGTCTCCTCATCTCCTCTTGTGCCGAAATGACGACCAGTGTTGGAACTTCACTGCCTGTTGTTTGCTGCTGCTTTTACTGCGAGCGGGTTAATAAAGCTGTGTGAGGGTGGGTAAGGCACAGATGGTCATAATTTTACAGAATGGGAACTGACTTTCTTTTCCTTACATTTTGAGCATTTCCATATCATAAATCTCTGTGTAGAGGGCAGATCCAGAGAATTAGTTTGTGACATGGCAGGCTCATTCTTGTTAAAGTATGATATATTTTTTGTAGTTTTCTGTTTCAATTAATACTGCTACAGTAGTGTCTAAGATGTGACTATTCGTGATACCAGTGGCCACATCTTGAAGTCATCATGCTATTTTTACCTCTTTATACTCTAATACTATTTCTACCAACTTTGGAGTAACTTCAGAAAAGCCAAACCTTCTTCTAAAAGCACACTGCAAACTGAGGATCCTAAAACAGCAACAATTTCCAAGCCTCTTCAACGAGATGTGCTTGGACTCCTTCACTTTGTGTATGGTCCTGAGTCAGCAATCCAGGCTTGCAGCTGCTGAGGTGGGAGCAGCTGGACAGACGACAAAGCCAGTGGCTGGGAGGTCCCCAGAGTTGATCTGCTCTGTACAATAGCTGGTGAAGTCCCAGGATTAGTATATGAATATATTCTGTTCGTTGGAGGCTGGTAATGTAGCTTTCTGACAAATGTGAGCCTGAGAGCATACTGCAGTAACGTAGGGTGGGCTGCACAAAAACAACAACTTACAAAGATGTCAAGGCTGGGATCCTTGCTAGAAGTTCTGATGGGAGATATTAAATATGATTGTTAAAAAAAAAAAAGTTGAATATCAACCTACTGGTGTATTACTAAATTAACTCTCAAAATATCTGCAAGGTAGGTCTAGGTCTAGTGGGAGCCTTTTCTGAAGATGTTCCATTCAAAACATGCATTTCAGGGAATATGAGATGTTTCTAGAAGCAGAAGTTAAGAGGGCAACATGTTCAGAGGGATTTTAAAGAGAGAAATTGAGTCCTCTGGGTTACAAGAACTGTTTGGCACAACAGTTCATGTTTTCTTCACCTCCAGATAATTCACCAACTTCAGTCTCCAGGTTTTCCTGTCATACCTGATCTACACAGTGGCACTGCCTGTTTACTGGGCAGTACATTGGGTTACATCTATTTGCCCTGATCAAAATGCAGAACAAAGAAAACAGAGAACTGGTGAACATTACCAAGACTGACAATGTGAAATAGACATCTGAAAAGAAATACCTCACAGACTGTATGACTGTTCTCTGTCTACTTACAGCTTGTATGATCATATCTAAAACATATCTGGCATTACTTTTGAGTGATAAAATAAGCCTATAGTCCTAAAACCACATTTTACTGCTATTCTTAATATTGTTGTGGCAGAATTTCTAGAAGGCAAATGAGGATTCCTCTCTTAGAATTACTTTTTTCCTCTCTCTCTAATTTCCTAGATCCGCTTGCTCAGCCAGGAAGCCCCTTGGTCTCCTGGCTTCCTTTCTGCTAGGATACTTAAGGACAGATGATGTAGGTTTAGTGATGGTTTAGCAGAGAGAGAGGCCATGTACTTTTGGAAGCTTAAACTACTCGTATGTGGCTGTGGTAGCTGAAAATTGTCACCAAAGTTTGTCTGCTCTCTAGATGCTAGAGAGGAAGGAAAGCTATAATCTCATGCTTTGCTTTAGAGAAAGGCCTGCAGTAATGACTTTTCTTGGTGAAATCTTGAAGGGAAATTGCTTTGTGCTGGAGGAGTTCTGATAGTTTTGGCTCCTATGCTGATGACTTAAGTACTCCCCTGGAGATGCTGTGTTTCTCCTAAGCTTCCTTAGAGCCACTCATACTTGTGATCCAAGCAGTTCCTGGGCTCTTAGGTGACCCTGAGCCATCAGGTTATTAAAGCTCATAAATCATACTGAAAGATCTTGGAATTTCCTCGGCTTGATTACTCCCCTACAGTACCTCTAATCTAAGCAGGTAGTGCACATTGCAAGGTAACTAGCTTGCTGCATTCCCTGCCTAGGACTTCTCCTCTTTTCTCACCAGTTTCTTGCTGCTCCATTCAAACCACAGCTCACAGCATTCACCAGCTGATTGTCTCTTCTCATTGCTTTCATTCACTCGCCACTGTACATCTTGTCTCTCTACTCAAACATGCATACTGCACATATACATTTAAAAAAAAAAAACCCAACATGATGCTTAGCTCCTACATCAGAGACGTGCTTACACCCACAACAACTGAGAACAGCCCCTTGTGTGAATTATTTAACCTGTCCAAGTTCTTTAAATGTTGTTGGCAGTGTGTCTGAGTGATAATACCAGGTGAGCTCTCTGTGTGGCCTGTGACTTAATATTGAGCGTCCTTTGCAAGCTGCCAGCCACCGTTTAATCCATAAAGCGGTCCACTGTCCCTCCAACAGTGACCTGAAAGCCCTCAGTCCTCCTGCCTATACGCATAAAGGAAGCAAAAAGCTTGTACAGGAGTGCCCATTTACACCAATGCTAGCTCAAGGCTACGGTTCAGATTCCTGCTCATTTTCCTCTGCAAGTCACAGCTGAGAAAGAACTGCAGTTTCTGGTCTTGGAAGGGATCAGAAGACGCTTTTATTTATTTATTTTTTTTTGGTGGGGTGAGGAACTCTATACTGGAATATCCTTTTCAAGATATATAGATATGGTACATCAAACATTTTGAGATTTCTAAAAGAAACTAAGAGGGGATTTGAAATGTCAAACATAAAGAAACGATGCGTTCCTTTTAGTGGGGAAAAAAATATCTTCCTCAGCCCCTCTAGCAACAGATTATATTTTTAAAGGGTTGTTCATTGATCTTCCTCCAAAGACAGAGTCTTAGATTTAGGTACATGATCTTAATCCTAATGAAGTCCATTGCAAAATTCTCACAGACTTCAGTGGGAATAGTATAAAGCTTCATTTTTTCTTTGTCAAATCTGAAATACTATTCAAGTTGTACTCAAATCGCTTGGTTAATTTTCCTTTACTTGTGCTGTTGTCACTGGAATAAATATTTCAGCTCTCCCCGAGAAGTGATTTAGCTATATTTACATTTTGTAAAGAGCTGTTTTAAATAGAAGTGCAGTATTTTTAAGTCCATCTGCAAATTATGCATGATTAATTTGTTTGTAACACATAGGACATAAAAACGGAGGGGGGAAAAAAAGCTTTAAAACAAACTGCTAAGGCTGATCTCTTTTGCAGAAGATAATGATAAAATACATCAACAGTTAGGTTATTATACTGCAGTGCCTTAATCTGAATCATTGCATAACTCCAAAACACCAGAGACCACACAGTAGCTTTCTTTCACTGAAAAATGACTAGAGGAAGAAGAAATGTGCAACCAGTCATGCAAGCTTTTATTAAGAAACACTGCATGCCTTCTATTACAGGAGTCTCCTGTGGCTGCAGAACTGCATGAATCCCTGTATGTTTCTCCGACATCATATACTTGCAATCTGATTCTGGTTTTAAAAGCCCACTAATGTTTTCTTGATTTCTAAGTGAAATTGAGTGAATGTAGTTACAAAGTGTGCTTACAGTGAAGCAGTATTATAATGTGTTGTGATGTTTCACAAATGTCTCAAGTTTTGTGCTGCCTGATGGAATTTTGTGTACGTACAGTGAAAGCATGTGCTGCAGGTTAACTGCTTCATTCCAAAAAATACTTGGAGAAGTACTATGTGACAGAGTTTATAAAATTTTGATCCTGTTTAAACACATAGCTCCTGCTGACTTCCATGAAGCTTAAATGGACAGTTATCCCTATGCATGCCTACCAACCAGCACAGACGGCAGCAAACCATTGCCATGGTTTCCCATTTCTTAGAGACTGTGATTATGCAGTGGCTGTGATTTTGTGATTTTTCTTTCTGCACATGCATGCCCTGTTAGAATCATAGAATGGCTTGAGTTGCAAGGGATCTTAAAGCCCACCCAGTTCCAAACCACTGCCATGGGCAGGGCTGCCAACCGCAGATCAGGCTGCCCAGGGCCTCATCCAACCTGGCCTTAAGTACCTCCACGGATGGATTCGTGACTAGCTCCTAAAAGATCTGGGGTGACTTCTCAACAAAGGGAGGCAATGTCACCTCTTCACAGGTGCTGTGCCTGGTGCTGCTTGCCATTCGGAGTTGAAATAGTAGCTAGGATGAGGGTTATTTATTTCTTTATTTCCCGTTCCTCTTTTGTTGTTGCTGAAGCTGGCATCTTTCAGCACTTGGTAGCTTGCCCCAAACATCCTGCCACACAGGAGAAAGGGGAGTGAACTGCCAGGACTATAGTTTGAATGAATTTTCATCTATTTTCAGAACTGACATATAGCTTCAGTGCTTCCCACTGCAAGGGCACTCCAGGATCCAGACTCTGGAGGAGAAGCTGTGGATACGTGGCAGCTCTTTCCCATTGTGCCTAGCGACTGGGGCAAGGCTGTGAAGTATCCCCTTAACCCCTTCTGCAGGCTGGTTGAGGTCTGTATCGAATGAGCACCTTTCATGTCCTGCTGCAGCCTCAGGTCTCTCCCACCTTGCTGGTAGGCTGCTTAGGATGATGTGCAGCAGTCAAGTGAGGTCCTCTGCATTTCAGCGCATCTTCAACACAGCTTTGATAGAGCCGTGAACTTTAATTGAAAAAACACTTTGAAGCCAAGAATGGGTCCTGCCCCATCACCAGCTATTGCAAGCTTTGGTGTAATGTTATTTTATAGCCTTTCTGTCACTCTTCTTGCCATCAGGTGCAACTTGTAGCACGTAGCAGGGGGATATGTTTAACAATGAAATCAAGAGCAGATGGAGCCATGTGTGTGCTTCATAGGAGTCAGCCACATCAGGAGGTGCATTAGCACATGGGTCTTGGTGTCCTTGGCTGAATGCCTGTGATCACTGGAGGCGTGCACCAGGACTCTGCTAATGCGCTCCCCAGTACGGTTTGGTGCTCACTGTATTCTTCCAGCCCAATCCTGGTCAGTGGTCCTTGGTGATGGCAGGTGCTCACTTGAAGGAGGGATTCCAGGGGTGCTAAACCAACCTCCCCGCACACGCTCACACCTTTTGTGTACTCTTATCTACATTCGACTCAGTTCTGCAGTCACTCAGTGCAGAAAACTATTCGGAAACAGGGAATTGTTGAAAGCATGTAATAAAAAGAGTGCATTTTTCACAGCGTATTTTAAATTAGAGTTATCTGTCTGTGGGAGTGGGGCTATTCGTATCGCTGCAGACAGAAATGATGACTGTATTTCCTAGCACCTCGTTGCGTTACGCTGATGGACTGTTTATTTTTCATCTGTAGGATTGCTAATTGCAGCCGGTGCCAACGCTGCTGCCCCTTTCAGGTGAGCGTGGTGGAGGGCACTGTAGAGACGCACGGCTATTCACAGAGCGTGCACTTCCAGCACCTGAACTGCTGGATCCGCTCTGACCGATCTACGGCAATTACATTTGGTGCTGCACTGCTATAATTTCACTGCACGTTAATAGCCACCCAGCGCAGAGGTAAAGGCCCCTTCCTCGCCCGGTGCAGAAGGAATGCCTGGATTTATTCAGCTGAGTAAAACGAGCTGTGATTTTCGGAGCAGATGGCAGAGGTTTTGTGTGTTGGAAAAGCGTTTGCCGGTGCAGTGCTGTTTCCCTGCACCCTGACGGGTGTGCGGGAGGCTCCTGGAAAAGTCCCATCCTCGGGTCCTGGCAGGGGGAGGGGAAGAGATGGGGATCATGTGCCCCATTTTGAGTGGCTCATCTGCTACCACCCAAACTCTGCTGCAGTCCCCCCCCTCCCTTCAGCAGCTCTGCTGAGCACTGCAGGCGCTGTCAGATTTCTCTGGCAAAATTAGTGATCAAAACACCCCCCCCCCCCCCCCACACACACACGCACACCTTCACTAAGGCTGGTGTTTTTAAGGTTGGGGGGGCTGACGGGGCGCGGGTGGGAGCGCACGGCGAGGGTACGAGGAGACGAACGTGCCCTCTCCTCCTTATCGCTGCCCGGCGCTTTGTGTGAGCTCTCGGCTGGGGCAGGGCTGCTGGGGAGGGCCGGGGTGTGACCGGAGGAGCAGCACCGCGCACACACAGGCGCACGGAGGGACACGGCCGCGGGGCCGGGCCGAGAGAGAGAGAGAGAGAGAGAGAAAGGAGCCGCCCGGCCGCGGTGTCTGCGAGGAGAGAGGGGCGGGAGGGGTCGGGCGCGCCATGGCGGCGGAGCGCGCGGTTCCTGCCAGGTGGCCGAGGCGGCGCGAGCCGGAGCGGCGGCGCTGAGCGCAGCGAGCGCGGAGCCGGCGAGCAGCGCGCCGCTGTCTGCGGTCCGAGGCGCACCACGCTGCGTGGGCGGGGAGAGAGAGAAAGGAGAGGGAGAGACTCGCAGACAGACAGTACAGCCGGGAGCGCGGCACATAAAGGACGGGGGACGGGCGGGAGGGAGAGCGAGCCAGAGGGGAGCCGGGCAGGCACGGAGGGGACCGGGGCGAGGGCAGGCGGCGCAGCCCGGCGAGAGGAGCCGGCCCGGGCGGGAGGCGGCGGGTCGGGCGGCACCGCGGCACCGCGTTCGGCCGGCGGCGGATCTCCTCCCGCGGCGGAGGCGGAGGAAGAGACCATGTCTGGCAGGAAGACGGGCGCTGCGCTGTAACGCGGCGCGGCCGCGGCACCGTACACTCAGCGGGCGGCCCCGCGCCGAGCGCAGACACCGGGCCGGCGGGACGCTGGGCACATCCCTTATCAGGCAAGGTAACGACGAGACGAGAGAACGAAACCAAGAGCGAGCCAGAAATCCGCAGGCGCTCGTGCGGCGCGGTGTCCTTTGTTGTTGCGATTTACGTTTATTTTTTCGTTCCGGCGCGCTTTCTGGCGCCCCGTCGGTGCCGCGCGTCCCGGCGCTGCCCCGGGCGCGGGGCTGTGAGCGGGGCCGGGCAGCGGGCGGCGGCGCTTTGCCTCGGAGGGGGGGAAGGACGACGCTGTGTGTCATCGGCGGTCCGGCGGGGAGGGACGGGAGGTGCCGGAGCCGGGCTGCGGGGTGCGGGGCGGTGTGCGAGAGGCAGGTGGGGCTGCGGGGAGCGGGGGGTGGTGTACCGGGAGGAGAACGGCGTGAAACACGCAGAAAAAACCCCAAACTTTCACTCGCCGGCATCGAGGGATACGCTCTCCGTTGCTAGAGGAAAGCATTGTTCTGGAGGGTGGTGACTTGAGGGGAAGGGGTCACTCGGAGCCTCGTGAGCATCTTTTTTTTTTTTTTTTGTCGTTGTTCTTGCATGCAGTGAGGGGAGCCGGGCGTTGCAGCGCGCTGTCAGGCATCCCGGCAGCCCTCTTCCATTAAAACAGCGTTATGTGCTCGGTGCAGCGCCGCGTGCTTGTTTGTGCCTTTAGCAGTGCCGCTTGCGGGTCTACGGACGTGTTCACCCAGCGCAGCCATTGTGCGGTGTTGTTAATTACTGTCGTGTTGTGCATTCGCTCATTGCTTGCAGCAGCGGGGGATGCGTGCGGGTGTCGGGGCCGTTTGTGCGCCCGCTGCTCCCAGGTGCGTGCAGCCCTCGAGCCGGCTTGCATTCCGGTGAGCGCGCTGAGATGGAACAAAGGAGCCACGGAGCAGCGCAGGTGTGTGTGTATGTGTATGTGTGTGTGTGTCTGTGGGTCACCTGTTTGGCTTCCCTGCCTTGGCACTTGGCTGGGTGTGCGTGAGCTTGGCGCGTTCGCTGCTTGAGCCGCTCCAAAATGCCATATGTAAGTTTTTAGGTGAGCGCAAAGCGTCGAAGCTGAGAGTTCTGGGGAGGGGAAGAACGCCTGTAAACTGACCCGCAACTTTCCAGTCACATCACTTAACTGCACGCTGCTTTTTGTTTTAGCAGCCTTCGTCACGGATCGAGGCAAGTTTGCGTGCGCAATTAGGCTCGCACACTGCTAATCTCACACAGGGCTTGCCTCCCAGCTCCCAGCTGGGCATGGTTACCTTGAGAGCTGAGGTGTCAGCACTGTCGGAGCATGCTCCGGCGGGGAGACCGGGTGTGTGCTATTTTTAATACTATTTATTGAAGATGCTTCTCACTCTGCGATATACCGAGCATAATGGAAGAGCAGAGCGATGATTGGTTATGGATACTGGAAAAGGAGAAATGCAAAGGTAAAAATGGAAATCCCTCAAATGCCTCCGTTATGATTATCGGAAGAAAATGCGGTTGTGCGGAAAGCTGAGCGATGAGCTGATCTTAAGTCGAACTGTTTTGTGGGATCTAAAATGATTTTCTTTTCTTTAGGAAGTTGTAAGGAACAAACTGTAGCTAGAAAATGATTTCTGTTCTGTGCTGTTGATCTACATGATTGTATTTGGATATGTTTAAGTTGAGGAATGTTCCATTTTACTTTTTGATGTTGAAATGTCTTACGGTAGAGTAGTGCGAGGGAACGCTTTTAAAATCTTCTTTCTTTTTCTTTTCATGTGAATGCAGTGCTAACCTATTTTAATGATTGTTTATGTTCTTATCGGTAGCTTCCTGAAGCAGGAGTTCTGAGTTTTCATTGTGGCATGCAGTATTTGCAGAAGGCAATAAAACCGCCTGAGATTCTCATGTAAAGCAAATACCTCTAGATAAATACAGCATATGCCATAATGCCAGATGTGCAGAGATGGTTCTCCAAAACTGCCTTGTTTGGTTCTGTGTATCTGCAGTCAGAAATACACGCGCTGGCTATCAGCTACAATCCTCGGAATCGTGTAGAGAAACTAGCCTTGCGTAAAGATGTTGTCTGTAAAACAAATGTATTTTCTCTGTGTTGCCGACAGTTTTACAGGATGGTGGTCTAAGAAACATCTCAGTACCCCTCCTGCAAAATCCTGTTTCAGGCAATTACACCTTCCTGCTCTCTGTCAGTCCTGACTGCCTTGGGGCTGGGCGTGCGGATGAAGGTTGCTTGGATGAGGGCTCGCTACATCATATCCTTGGAGGAAAAACTGCTTGAGGAGGATAGAAGAAACATAATTTTAACTCAGGTGCAAGGATAGATCACAGAAAGATGCAAGAACAGTGCTGCAGTCACTTTGAAACTTTATCCTACTGGTGTAACAGCCTGGGTCAAATCATGTTTTCCTGGTGGTGCTGCTTTTCCTGTGAGCTTCACTGGGGTTATTTGCACGATGGCAGCAAACTGGACTTGTCCTAACAAATCACTGTTACCAAACAGAATTTCAGTGAGTACGTCAAAGGAACCAAAGAAATCTTAACATTCACCGCATTCTTGGCTTCCTCCCAGGTTACGATTTTAACAACTAGCATGAAACTTAGAATAAACAGAGGGAGGGGGAAAATGTGTGCTCATCTAGGATGACATGTTACACACTTACACTCTTCCTTCCCTCCTTCATGCATCGCTCTCACTGCAGTCAATGGGAGCTTTAAATTTGGAAGTGCATCCAGAGTTTGGTTTCATGGTTTTGTCAGTGCTAAAGAAAGACCCAGGGACAAATCTTTAGCAGCTGTGAATCAGTGTAGTTCCATAGGGTTTAAGAACAGTGTCAGTTTACACCAGCTGATGGTACGTCTCTCTGCTTGTAACGTACAGGATCCATAATGGGCTTTGAGTTGGGCATTATCAGTTTTGATGGCATTAATTTCAGAGCAGGAAAATGATTTTGGCAGATTGGCAAACCCTTGTTTATACGGTCTGCTCACAAACGATCCACTGAGTGCTCCCATCTCAGCTTATTCTCTCAGTTGTGAAGAGAATTTGTAACCTACGTGATTATTTAAAGGACATGCTGTTCATATGAAGTAACTTATTTTCAAAAGCACCATTAAAGATTGGTGAGTTGAGAAGTAATGTAACTACAGCAGCATAATAAACTTGCAAAATGCGTTTGTCCCCTGCTTGTTCATTTATTAGATTTGGAGTTCTATTATTAATGTCCTCAGCAGGTAGTAAGTCATGCAAATGGGTCACTTTTTCTTCTAGAAGATTGAAACATTCGTCAAACGAGTAATAAGGAGTACACAGCAAAGGCTGCGTACGTTCCAGTGGGAAGCATTTGATTTGGAAGAGTTCAAAATACTGTGTGTGAACGTCTTTGTATCTGTATGGCAGCACGCGTTTCTAGGGCAGGTTCTGTTTTGGTGGCAAACTGCAATCCAGGTAAGTTGAATTTTCGCCATTTTAAGGCTGGATAACTAGAATTGCAGAGAAATCATGCAAACAGCGTCAGGTCACGCATCTCGTTTTTGACAGAGCCTGTAAACAAGACCTTTTCCAGTCCCCAGTCGTACGCCAATCATCCCTGGAGAATAAGACACCCCACCTAATTGCTGCGTCTGTTTTATAATTTTTCCACCTTATACTTGAAACGGTAACTTTTGAAAATGTGTGAATAAGTTAAAATGCTTATGTTTATAATTATTACAAATATTACATTTTGATGTAATTGAATGATAAAAAAAAATACCTTTAGGACAAGAGAAAGGAATGTCAACCTGCTTGATCCTGTTTTCTTTTGGAATTGGTGAAGGCAGCTATGATTTCAGGTGGGCGTACTGGTTGCTGTTAATGGACAAGATGCATTTTTCTTGGGTTCTTAGTTAAGAAGACATTAACTCCACCATACACAGACCACACTGGCTATTGTTGACTATGGCAGCGTGTGCACACAACTCATTAGAAAAATAATTTTAACAAATCATTAAAAAGCCAACTTTTTAATTAAGACTTCTTTCTTGGTGAATAACGTCTGTGAGGGATTCGTGCCAAGTAAGTTCTCCTTTAGTCAGTGAAGGTCCAAACCACTAAGCTGCAGGTCTTCAGGGCTGAAGCACTCATTGTTTCCTTGCATTTCTGAAGTTAATTACTGTTCTTGAGCCTCTACGTTATCTCATATGATACTTATGCAGTACATGAACTTGATGATGCATTGCGAAGGACTCAATTTAGAAAGACTGTCTACGTGTGGAGGTCTTTTCATGTTTTTCCTTTTTAGCTTATCTTAATTTGTAATGAATAGTCTAATTCAATACTTAGTTTGTGGCATGTGTAATTCAGAGTTATGTATTACATTCATTTGTGGGGAAGGGTATTGGAGCTCCTGCTGTCACTTTCAGGAGAAAGAAAGGACTTCTGTAACGTCCTGCTGCATTTGCCCCCACCTGTTAGCAGCATTGCAGTGCTGCTACTTTCTTTTTTACTGCTGTGATTTCAGGTAATCTGTTACCAGTACGTTTCTTTTAAGGTTCCATGAAAAAGGGAGTTGCTGAAAAAGTGTCTTTTCATTAAAACACATGATTTTTAAGTTGTGGTGAGATTCTTAAGCCGTGTTACACTGGATTCCTAAGTAATGAGCCAGTATATGAAAATGTGGCTTTCCTTTTTCTTACACCTGAATTCCCTTTTGCTGCAGAAAAAAGAAGTGTGAGAAAAACAGACAAATGAGGAGTAAACCAAAGAACCTATTTTACAAAAGTGAGTTCGTAGGAGTTGTGTAGATTTAATTGCTGGTGTGATAAATGTGAAACATTCCAGACAACCCGCTAGCTGTGGGTTTTTCTGTTAATGCTGGAGGAGCTATGAAGTGTGAGAGAGTGATAATGTCATACGGTATGACTGAGCTGAAATGCAGAAGGCATAGTTAGGCAGTGACAGCTGGGAATTTGAAATTTATGATTTGGATATCCAATGACTTTCTGAAGAGGATTTAGGATGTTTTCTGGTCGCTGGTATTATATGGAGGCAGTAACTGGAAGACTTTTCTCAGAGCCAACTTGTTCACATAACATATGCTGAAGTATGTAAGGTGAGAAGTGCATCTTTAAAGGTGGAAGAAAATGTTACCCACTGAGAAACTGGGACACCCTTATGCTTGTTTCTCCAGATCTGAGACTTGTTGTTGGATCTTTTTAGGCCAGGAGCCGCAGTTAACAAGAGGAGTACCGTGAGAAAGGAAAGCCCTGCGTAAAGTGTTCTTGCATTTTAATGCTTTTGAGTTTATTTCTCATGTAGTCCCAGGCAATGCTATGATTTATATATGAGCTGTTTATACACTGCCTGTGCTTAAAATTGTAGAAATGTGGGAGCATCTTCCAACTGAGCAAGCTGCCTCCTCCTAAATCAGGTGCCTTAAAGCTCTAAGTCAAAAGCAGGCTTAAATGGACAGCAGGAGGGCGTTCGGAAATAATCAACAATAAGAAAAACAGAGCTTCTTTCCCTGCTGCTAAGTGCTGTTTTTATTGCTCAAGTCTTTTTGCCTTTTGTTTGGAGTCTACAGCTAAACATAAATACATACCGATCGACTGCTCTCAGGCTTCTGTTTCACTCCAATTTTTATAGCTGCACAGCAGTGATTTTTACTGGCTTCATAAAGTCATCTGAGCCAGTTTTATATTCTAAGACTTGAATTTTGTCATCAGAAACGTTCCTGAACAGCTAATAATTTTGTCATTAATTAATCCTAGAGCAGTGTTTTTATTGCCTCATGAGCTGAAATCTCACGATGTCTCCAGTACATAAAGCATTTTGTAAACTTTCCTCATGTCCTTGAATGAATGGTGCTGTTCTTTGCAGGAAGTACTTGCAGAGCTCCTTACGGTGTAGTGCTTTACTTATTGTGAAGAAAGTTACCACAATTTCTTCCTGAACAAAGAGGGATGGTGAGGCTTTTTGAATGAATGAAGCTAATGCAGATAAACTGCAGCGATTGGAAGCATGTTATATATACAGTGAGATTGTTGTGTCGTTTAAATGCTCAATGACAATTAGTGGGAAGTTTTACTGGAAACAGCCTGCAGTGTGGATGCTGCCATGTGAGATAGGTACAGCACAGTGCACTTCTGGAGAATGTGCCTGCTCCCTGCTCTCGGGGTGTCTGTGCCATTGGACTTAATACGAAAGCGTTTGCCTTCAGTTGCATAAAAGTCAACAATAAATCTCAGTGGTTGAAAGTAAACTTTAAGGTCTGTTTGCAAGTGAATATTCCATTTCTGACTATGTTGCCATAGGCGTAACAGTTAGAGTCATTTGAACGAGTTTGCTTAATGTATTATAAAGTATTTGTCGTGGAGTCAGAAATGTTTATGATGTCATAAAAGCTTTAGGAGAAACACATCAAATAAATTGGTCCACTCTAAAGGCTCACTGCAGATTTTAATGGAAGCCCGGGAAATGTCTGATAGCTTTATAATTTGTGTTCTTTATAAGCCGTGAAATCGGAAGTGAGGAGGTCTGACTTTCATGCTTTTGGCTTTTGTTCTGTTAAGGAAAATTCAGAGCTTTCTTCTACCAAGAAAAAAGGAAAATCGTGGGCACAGATCTGAAAAGAAAGCATAATGAGCGACTTAGGGCATCTCTAAGTGCCTTATTTCGTAATGCGTGCTAACACGAGGAAAATGATAACCGTTTCTGACTCAGGTATGACTTCAGGGGAGCTTAAATTCGTACATAACAAGTTTAACTAAATTGGAAAGTGTGCTGTATTTACCAGCTTTGTGTATCTGAATGTGCTTTTCCATTGCAGTGTAGCATGTAAGCAGGAACATGGAGTGGTCTCTGGTGACCAGAGCTGAGGCAAGCAGTGCGAGAATCCTGCTAGATACTGAAAAGACAATGAATTATTACTGATGGATTTGATTTATTTAACCTGTGCACTGATGAAAATGGCAGAATGGGAAAGAAGAAGTCCTTGAATGACCCTCTTCTTGAAGTAACCATCTTGGAGTCGGGGGCTGAGCTGAGGGAGTGTTGCGGCTGGCGGGTGGGCAGAGCACTGCTGTTTGGGGTAAGAAAGTGGGCGGTGGGGCATCAGGGATAAATGGACAGCAAAGGGAAGGAGGGTTGTTAGGAGATACTTGCTCACTCCCTGAAGATCGAGTAACTGAAATTTGGATTACCTGGGGAGAAAAAATACGTGGACACACATGCAGTCTCTTCTCAGGATGAGTTGTTTTCTGATTTAAAATATAAATATTTCCTTATGCGTGTGATGTGATCCCTGCCTTTGCATGGAGCGTCAGGACAAGGCGGGCACTCGTCTGCATTCCCATTTGATCTCTTCAAATCTGAGATTACAGGAACCGTACGTAGCCTGTGGCTTTTGAATTCTGCTGCTGAATTGCTCCTGCCTGCCACCTTGCAGAGGAGAAGGGAAGATCTCAGCATCCTTGCCGAGGAGGAGGCAGAGGGCAGCCGCACAGCAGCATGGCCTGGCCTCGTGTGGGTGCTTGAGGCCGGGCAGCCCAGCAGCACTGGGAGGTGTGCGGGGTCAGTGGATCTCTGCTGTGGAGCTGATGCCTCCCTGAAAATAAATCAGCTTGTATCATTAACAGCACTTGCCTCCGCATGCCAGCAGCCTCATAAATTAGCGAGGTATTTACCGAAATAGCAGAAAGGCCCCACGCCTACATAAATTTCCCACCTTTCCGCAAAGGGCTCAGTGTTAATGGCGGGAGGCTTGGTAGGAAAGACCAAGACTACAAGATGCCAAGGGTGACGCAGCGCTTCGGCTGCGTGCGGTTTTGCTCCCGATGGCCGCGCAGCCATAGGCACGGGGCTGCGGTTCCTGCAGGCACCGCGTCCAGCCGCTCCTTCACCGGGATCGGTTCCGCAATGCGGAGGAAGATGCGGCACTCACCTACCTCTCTCAAAGCCAGCTTTGATGTTTTTGTTATTCCTGAGGGTTTTTTTTTTTTTTTTTCCTCCTCCACGAAGGAGAACAGCGAACGTAATTTGTACTCTCTAAGGCTAATTATAATTTTTCCTCCGCAGATGACTTCTTAGAGAGCTGTGCGTTCAAAGAATTGCTGCTAACTCTGTTCTGTATTGCAGCTACGTTCAGTGTCCAGATGATGAAAGTCAAAATGTAGATTTTTTTGACGCCTGTTTTTGTTTGTGTTTGTTCGGAAGCATATATTTCAGGTCTCATCTTTATTAACGTGATCAGGTGCTCTGCATCCTTGTGTAATAAATCTGCTTCACTGAGACGAGAAGACAGGGAAATATCAGTGGTACTTCAATAAAACATTGTACTGATTAAATAGCATGATTTCCAAATGTGGAAAATGAAATCAGTTCTGATTGCTTCAGTCCTTTGAGAGGAACTGCACCAACACCCGATTGTTTGGCTTTCTGCAAAATCACAACAGACCGTGCCATTCAAATTGTACTCGCTCTTAGGAACAAATGGTGCAGTACAGGAACGTGCTTGATGGATTCACACTGAAGGGAGAGCACCAGTAACCCAGGTCCTTGTGCTGTGCAGATGGATGTTGCCTGCGATGTAGGCTTTACTCCCTAGTGCAGTAGTAGGAATGGGGCAGCGTGTGCTGGTGTAACACCACGTGTTCTTCAGAACATCAGCTGCGTGTGCAAGCTTTGTGTCTAGATACTGTCAGACAGGTGACTTCAATAAAAGGAAGTCCAGGCTTCTGGTTTTGACCTGTGTGTGTTCATGTCTGGGCCAGTAAGTTGAGGTGCTATTTTAGTACTGCAAAACGGAGATTTCAGGCAGCCAGACTTACAAACACAGTTGAGGAGGAGGAAAAAAAATCCAGAGGGACGGAGGAAATCTAATGTTAAGTTCTTCTGGCAGTAGCAAAGTGGGAAGTAAAGCACACTGACATTATGTATCTTTCTGCATCCTTGAGTGTATTGCACAGAGCTGGCATCTTCATTCAAACCAGTCCAGAGGCCTGACTTAAAGGTCACTGGAAGGGGAGGAGGTCACTGCTTTCCTGACAGAAACTCTTTTCTTGCTTTGTTTCTTCGTGTACCTATTTCAAGCAGATGCTAGCATTCATGTCTCTGCCTTTTGCCCGATCCCTTCCATGCATCACACAACTATCTCTGTTCTGCTTCTTCCATCTTTTGAGCACTCTTCCTCCTGGGCCTTCGTTATGTGTGCCCCCCGTGACCTTTCCTTTGTAAAACTGCCCTGGCTTTTCTTATTTTGTAGCTTTTGCTTACGTTTCTTAGCTTTTGCTTCTTGCCTGTCCATATCAATTGCATAGCTGTGTTTGAAATGACTGAAGACTTTGATTTATCCATTATAGTCGCATGCTTTTTCAGGTAACTTAATTCTGTAGATATTTGCCTACTTTATACTCTGACTTGCTCTATAAAGCAGTGTCATCATTATTCCAGGTATGCCAGTTCCTTGGTCTTTTGAACTTCATTCTGGTATCTCCTAAGGAGGGAGCACCAAACGAGTCCTGAGTCCATCTGTAAAATGAGATTTTGTGGTGGGATCTGGAAAACATCCTTCTCTTGGACCTCTTCCTGTGTGAGCTCCAGTTAATATATGTAGGGCCCTTTTGGGGAGCAAATTCAACAGCTCTGTGTAGAACTGTGTGTGTTTGCTGCTGGAAAATGTGTCCTGAACTCTCTATCTGTTCATATAGATTTTTTATTATTATTATTATTGTTAACATTCTCGATAAACTTCATGTTCTTCACTTGCTCAGAAAGTAAAACATAATGAAAATGCCACAGAACAAAGCTTCTGACTGTGTTTGTTGGCAAAGACTTGCAACACATTGGCTCTCTGACCTTTCAGGTGGGCAGCAGCTGCCTATGGTGTGAGCAGGAGATCCAGCAGCTAGCTCAGCACTGAGCGCATTGCACTGCATACAGTTTATCATATTAGTGGATTATGCAATGGAGAAATGAGTGTAGATGGAGTTTTATTTTGTATTTCACCTGTACTCTTGTTGAAGGCTTCATATTGTAGCCATGGATCATGTTTGAAAGCAGGAGACTGACTAAAGGTAGAGCGAGATGTATCTGTCTGTATTTGAGGACCTGTCCTGAATACCCAATCAGTTTTTTGTGAAATGCATTTATAGAATCGCCTCGTAAAGGCAGGTGAATTAAAGCAATAAGTTTGCTATCAGCAAATGAAAATAGAGCTTTATTTTTCCTGGAAATCTTGTCTTTTTCTTCTATGTTTTGTTTCTCTTTTTTAACCTCTCTTCATTGTTGAGGTAAATCAGGAGAAATGCCTGCGTTCGTTTGCCAACTACTGATTCAATTCAGTTATTTTCAGTAATGTGATTGCCATTAGTGCCTAGTTCACTAGTTGCCCACTGTACTGTCAGTTTATTTTGAAGGGGACATTCTGAGCATTCCAAACTATAATGAAGAATGATGGTGGTAGCGTGTAAAGATGATGCATGGTAGTTTGGAACCAGTCTTCTTCAATGGGCTGATCTTCAGACTGATGGCCAGTCACTTCAGTCATCCCAGTAAGCACCACTGAATTGAAGAGTTTCCTCACCAGTCAAACGCTAAATCCTGTGATGTGGAGACCCTCCGTGTGCTAGTGGGATGTCATGCTGAGGAGTGTTTTATTCCATAAATAACGGTGCTAGCGTACTGACTCATAGCTGAACTCCTGACTTTAGTTGTTTGCTAAGGAGATGATCTGATTTTTTTAAGGCACATTTATAAATCTCTCTAATTGCACAAGGGACTTGAAACGCAGCGAGGTTTCATTCACACAGCCTACGTTTAAGTTGGCCGAAGAAAAGCTCTCACTTCAGTTAATTCTCTAGTTGTAATCCTTGCAAATAAAGCTATGCAAATACTAGTCTGTGTAACCCTGTTGCTACAGATCAGACAGACATGCAGTTTTAAGTCCGTTTCTGCAGGAGGGAGCAGGTACAGCTTTTAAGATCCTTCCAAAATGTGCATCCACATACTTTGTGGTCTCTTAGGCTAAAAGTGCAACATCTATATTTTTGAGCGTAACTAAGTTCAAGATGCTTCCCAAATGACTGGATTAACAGCCTGCTGCTAAACTGCTTTTCCAGAGGGATATATAGAAGTGGGTTATTGATAGAAAAGAAGCATATGGAAGAGAGACAGGCAAAACACTTGTTTTCAGCTTTGTGCAAAATTTGGAAATTGGAGCAGGTGAGCCTATTGCATGATAAAGGAAGCTGTTTTGTGTACTTCAGCCCACCGAAATGATTGCAGATGCGTTATGTGGTCTTCATTATCCCTACTTTTTTAGTTGTTAATGTCTCCTGAATGAAAACTGTTGAAAAGATTGCTGGCAATATGCGAGGCAGCTTAGTACAAGGAGGGTGCCACTACTGGGCTAATACTGCTACTGTGAATAAGGTCATAGCTGTCTAGGAGAGCTTTCTCCATTGATGCCCAGCTTAAAGCACCAGGGGATAATGGGACAGTAGAGACCCATTCTGCTTTGCCCTACATAAGATTCAGTCATAAAATGCACGATTGAATTCAAGAAGCGAAAGCAGACCTTTCATAAATTGGCCAGTTATTCCACTCAGAAGATATGTTCTCCAAATCATTAGCAGAAAAGGAGGAATGAAGTACCTTGGCAGCTTTCTCCAGGTACTGGTTGGCAAGCTGTATGCTCATCACATATGTATATGTATGTGTATGCTCACACACACACAGGGAAAAAAAAAAAGAAAACTTGCCCAAAAATGTGTTTTTGCTTAAAGCGGAGCCCGATCCATGCATGTGAAACAATTTGAAGAGGGGAATGGTCTACCTTGAGCCAATAATTTGGAGAAAAGTATCCCAGCAATAGAAATGCCTACTCAGTTTTTATTTTTGTATTGTATTTTTTTCTCCTGACTCGCCTGCTCCGAATTGCCCTTCCTCATACGCAGTTCTACAGAAGTGTGGATGAGTCCAGGGAAGGAAAAGAGGCAACCAGCCATCTCTGATCAGCATGAAGTTTTCTTAACAAGGATTTGTTTAGGGAGTGAGCAGAGGAAGAAAATAGTAACAATTGCTTTCAAACAACAAATGCAATTCCAGGATCATTTGGGCAGCACAATGGAAAGAAGTATGCACGTTTTGTAGGTGTTTGTACTGAGTGGTAGTCAGTGAGGATAAAACCCATAGTATACATAAATTTTCCCAGTAGGGTTTTGAAAAGTACTGGGAGTTATTTCTAACTCAGATAATGAAAGCAGACTACAACTGAAATTGTACTGATTGTCCTCACTGATTGCCCTGTGTGGATGATGCTGTGCAGCATCCCATAGTAAGTTGGACAGCTGAAGTACTCAGACCTCTTCAGGATGCCCCAGAGAAACAGTCCTCCTATGTAATTGAAATCTGAAAGCTGTTTTCAGAAGAGCAGGCACTTCCAATCAGGGTGGTGGAAGAAACATGGAGAATAACAGTCTGCTCTCAGCACTGCATTTGTCATAAATAAGTGAAATACCATCACATCAGAACTTAGATGCTGATAAAACTATCTGCTTTTTCCCCTTATTTGTTGTCAGTATTATAACACAGGCTTGCATGCCTTTTTCTCAGTTCATTTCTCTTTCTCAGGAAATAAATCCGAGCTGTAATTATAAACTGCTTGTGTTATTTCAATCTTATTAGATTTATAATGAAATGAATCTTGTAGATAGTATTTTGCATGAATAAATCCATTTTTATTGGTCTTTCACTTTCTTGCCTACTATCTTGTAGAGTTAATTGCTACCATTACTTGCACCGTGCTTCAAAAGGGGAAGCAAAAGAAGCACGTGAGCTTTTTCTGCTGAATTCCTAGGTTTCTTGTTATGTGTTTTATATCTTAGTGCATAGTCATAAAATACTTTTCAGTTTACTTACAGTTTCATTGTTGGCTGGCATTCAGTTGTGCATTCACATCCCAGCACAAACATTTTTGAGTGTAAAGGCGGCACTGGAGAGTGGACCTCCATTGGTCATTTAATCTCTGTGTAACTCAGTGTCCTCACTGGAAGGTACTACACTTTCTGTGTACTTATTCACAGGAAAAAAAACACATCCAAATGTCAGATGTTGCACACAGCCTTTCACTTAAGTATGTAGATTTTTATTTTCCAGAACAAAATTCAATATAGGCAAAAAATTTTGATGGGGAAGCTTTTGGTAAGGTTGCAGTGTAGATACTACCTGGTTCATTATGTTCATCCCTGAATTCCCCTCCTATGTGCCTTTATCTTTGCTTTGTATACAGTATACAATCATCTCCCTTTAAATATTTAAAAATATATTTCATTCTGTTCCAGATAACATTTTAAAAATAGTAGTTTTCCCTATAAATCTGTGCTTCTAAAATAATTGCGAAAGTTAAAATGCGTCCTTTGCTTATTTATGCATTTCATTACTGGAGTATAAATATTTTTTCCAAACATCTTTTCAGTGTGTGTTGTGAAAATGTGTGATAGTGCTGTGATAGCGCAAGTATACACGAGAATTTAATGGCCTTTTCTGGCTTTGTAATTTCTATCTTAAGACTCTGAATTAGGATCTGTCATTTCTCACTCAAGAAAGTTTTCTTACAGATTGACATGGAGGCAACTTATTTAATGTTACCTGGTTTGCTGGGCTCTGTATGTGTAAGACCAGCTTTAGCCTTCAGGCTTCACAGACCTCTGTGCACCACAGTTTCACTGTAGGATGTAGCTACAGTGCTTAGTAGTTCTCATGAAACTGCTCTGTGCCATTCTTTTTAGGCATTTTACGGTGTTAGGAGTTGGGTATTTTTATTTTTATTTTTTAAATTTGTGTGTGGTTTTTTTAAACATTTTAAGTAGTGCCGTTGGTTCATTTTGGTTATTTGTTCTGACCACCCCCTCTTGATGCTTGTTTGTATCCCCTCTGTTTTCCTGCTTACCCGGAGACAGGCAGTACCAACCATGGTACAAGTGTTCTCATTGCTTTTCCCATCTCCTTCTTACATGGAAGAAGACTTTAATTTAAAGCAGGAGTCGTCTCTTTTCCAGCTGCTCTGCTGCCTTTCCTGTTCTCCACGTTTTTTCTTACGACTGGAAATTGTACGGCGTCCCACCTGCTTCAGCCAGTCCTTCCTCTCTTTTTAGTAGCATCCAGTTTTTCAGAATTCCTCTAAATTTGATGATTTTTCTGATATCCCGAGATTACCTGTGGGTCAGGCAGCACCCTGCTGCCTCCTTTTCCTAGGTGCAAAGCTCTTTGTTCAGTTTTGTAACAGTTTCTATATGGTTGAAAATGTGTAACGCATTTTAAATTTTGCATAAAACAGATGGCTAGTGGCACCAAGTCCAGATTTGGTAGTAAAACAAGCCCGGGGCAGTTGTAAAACATTAATATATTTAACATTAGCCAGTCCTTTGGAAGGTCAGATGAAAACCTTTTATATCAGCTGGATGAGCCAGAAGGCAGTGTTTTCTTATTATAGTGAAGCATAGATTGAGGTATGGACTGTTTGTTTTCCAACTGTTCTGATGAGAACATTTACCCACTGCAGGAGCAAGCAGGACACTTGAATTCAATAACTTTGGAGACTGAGTCAGAAACTCAAAATATTTTTCACATATGTCACTTCTTAGTCTTCGTGCAATGTTGCTTTAGGACTTAATATTGCAGAAAACTCGGGTATGTTATGCTAAAGCAGTGGCAAATGTTGTAGTGTTAATTCTGGGGAGCCTGTCAGTGGTTACAGGGTGTCTCTACCCATTTGTTCCTTGCACCGTGACACTCAACTGGCTCTGGCTTCCCTGGAACCCCATAAATACAGATGCCTCTGCTGTCATTGTCAGTGATAGCATTGTCTACTTTTACTCATGCCCAGTTGTTTTTTTTCCCACACACATGCCATTGACTGCAGTTAAATTTTTGCCTTCACTCTGGACATGAGCAGTAAAGTGAAACCCAGGTAGCAATAAGAATGGTTAGGTTAAATTTAACCAAGTGAACTAATGGTCTCCTTGGTTCTTAAAAATCACGTGTACAAGCCATTGATATACGTGTACAATGTGATGATTGGAAAAAAAAGTTTTGTCTTTCTAGTATCAAAAAAGATCCTGTTTGGGTTCTTCTGTATGTCTTCTAAAGAGAGTCTGCCAAAGACTCTGAAGTATCACGTAAACATTCACCAAACTCAGGCGCTACAGAAGAGAATGAAGTCTTCCAAGGGAGCATTTTGGGACAGAAAGAGATCTATAAGTTTTGTGGTACATCTTTGGGATCAGACTTCTTCAAGAACAGAAGTTTCCCAAGAGCAGGTCCATTGGTGATAAGCAAGTTGATTCCTTCAGGGGGTTGGAGCTGAAGGTACTAAGGTACTAAGAGTACTAAGGTACTAAGAAAACAAATGCAGTAGTTATAAAGCTTTTTACTATCCCTGATTCACATCTGGAACCAATAACCCATAATATAGGAGCAAACCCAGAAACAATGCAAGAAAGCTCCAACCTGACATATTCTCTATTCTCCCGGGAGGTTGCTGTGAGTTTGGAACATCCTCAAAGAAACGTTTGGCAGAGGAATTAAAGACTGTTGAAATAAGTTTTATGTTGTGTCTCCTGAAACAGAAATTAATTTAACATACTTAAATTATCCCTTCAGACCTCAGACCATATATCAGTATGTAATTCTGTTTCTTTTTACCCTTTGTTCTCCCCACCCTTGTCTGAGTTGCCAGAGATTCCAGCTGGGTACGTGAAGTTGTTGTGAAATATGGGTTCACATACCTGAATTGATAAAAATACTTAACACATTAAGTCAACGAAGCTCTTCCATAAGAGATTTTAAAAGTGAAGAAGTGATTGTCAAGGAAAATTATGCGGTTAACATCTAAAGAATTCGAAAAATTCATTTAAATGCTTTGCTGTGTTTTTAGTTAGGTTGTATCCACAGTTTTGTCAGGTTGCTCATGCAAGCCGCTGGACATTTGGGCATAAATGAGAAGAGCTTTGAGTTCTGTAGAAGCAAGCAGAGTATTTTCAGTACACAAAGAGGTAAGCTGATCTGGAGGCCTCTGGTGCATGGGTGGAACTGCAGCCAGAAGCTGTACGTGGTTATGGTGAGGAAGCTGGAGCAGAAGCATTGCCAATCACAACGTAGTTCAATTGCAGTGCTGCTAATTCTGCTGTGGTCAGGAGTTGGTGCAGTCTGATATTTGAATCAATTGTTACAAGATATTAAATGTTCACAGACTGAGAAAATTCCACTGACGTTGAAAAAATTTTCTTTTATTGCATTTAAACTCTTGGCAACCCAAGTAAAATGAATATCCAAAAGTTAAAGGCTTGAGAGATCTTACAGTATGGAGGATAATAGTAAAGCATTTGGTGGGGAGGGGGGGGGAAGGAATAGCTTCTTGAGGAAGGCTTTTAGGGCAGTTATACATGCCAGATTACCAGTGGTTTGCAGCCCACATGAGTGAGACTTGGACAGCCAAGTTCTTGGTCCTCCAGTAGCCTGTTACTTGTTACAATACCTGCAGTGGTTTCCACCAGAAATATGAAAACTGCCTCCTTAATTCTCTCTGCTCAGCCCGAGACTGCACCCTTCAGTAGTTTTTGCAGAGAAGTCCTCTGAGGAGGTGGGAAGTCTTCTGAATTGTTTTAGAAGGCTGGTTCTGGCCTCCCTAATTGAGTATCTGTAAGAGTTGTCTTTTGCAGTTCAGCCTAGAGTTTGCAGACAGGATCAGAAGTTTATTAAACTCTTCCTTTTTCAGTCCCACGCGTTGAAGAAAGGATCTTTTGCATTGAACAAGAATAGGTGGGAGACAGATAGGGAAGGAGCAACAGGGATTGATGCAGCAAAACAGTGTGGGAGGCAGGTGCATTTCTAGCTTTTATTTTTCTGAAGGTAAACCACATTCATTACCGGTGACTTTATATGTTCAAATCAGTACCTTTACTACAATATTGATGTACCTAAACAACGTAGTCAAGTGATTTTTTTTGACAGTTACAGGAATAAGGACACCTCTGAAACTTGTTTTGTTTTGTGTTTTCTTTCAGTTGCTTTTTTGGAGTGGCTTCAGGTGTTGTCAGTCTGAAATAATGATTTAAGTTTTGTATAGCCTACTTGCTACCCAGTATTTGTATTAATCTCAGCTCTGTTTATCCTGCAAACAAGCAGGTCCTGTTTAAGTATTTACAGTGTACTGAAATGTCAGATACTTTATTTCTTAGGATGTCCAAATATGGAAAATTACCACGCAACAGAACAGCCTTCAGAACAGTTGTGTTCACATCACACTCGGATCATCACCAGCACATGAGAGACCAGCACAGTATTTTGCTAGGAGATGAGGTAGCCAACAACCAGGCAGTCATTGATGAGAACATAAGTATAACAGTCTGAATCAGGGCAGTTGTGTAGGAGGAAATTTTCAGCTTTTCTCCTTCTGATAAGTTTGAAAACTTTTAATCGTGTCACCAGCTTCAAATAGTGGGGTCCAGGTATCGTACATGGGAGACAACACCCTTATAAGTGTCGAGTTCTCCTTCGCTGTTGCTTCCAATACGATCATTAAAAGGAACCACGTGTCTGGTTTCTGCCATGGTTCTCATTTCTGGATTTTTCCTGAATTGGTGACGTGCTATTTTTGGTGAAGGAAGCTTGATTCTATAAAACTTGCCTGGATTTAAGATGTAGTTGAAGTGGGTATGGATTAGGAGAAGTCAGATGAAGAAAAGAACTGAGAAAGTGCTGTGAACTCTCTATGTATTCCTTTTCTTCAAAGACACTTCTTAGAAATAACCAGGTGTTTCCAGCAGTTTGAAATGTGACGTTTCAGAAAGCAGTAGGACGTTTGGATTTTTCAGAGGAGAAAACAATCAAAGGAAGGTTAAGATTTTCCTCTTTAATAATCTCTGTATGAAAAAATGCGCTAGGAACTGGGGAAAGAAAATCTGCAAAACTTAAATATTAAGGCAAATCGTTTTGAGATAGCCATTTATCCTGCAGAAGACCTTCTGATGACTTGTTAGTGGAAAATGAAAGATCTTTAAGTTAACTGAGAGACAGAGGTCTTTCCTTGGTTGGCTGCATCCTTTCTGAGAGCCCAGAGGGGATCCAGCTCTGTAGGTGGTACAGCACGTTAAGCTTTCAGTAGCAAGTAGTGTATAAAAGGGACAGTGGGTTTACTTGCGAGGTGTTTTAAAAGTCTATTAGTATAAATACTGATATTCCTAAAACTTGATTCTCTTCATTGTTTTTTTAAAACCAAGTGTATCATATACTTGGAAATGACAGCACAGAGAAGTGATAGCTGTCTTCCTCTCTTTTCTTGCCCAAACTCCTGTAACTTTTCCTTTCTTCTCTTCCCTTATTGTTGATACAAGCAAGGAAATTATGTACCAAAACTCCATTAGTACAATGCTGCAGTTGGCTGTGAAATTGTTGGGATGGCTGCTGATGGTTCCACCAACAATCAGAACCATGCTGAATTGCACATAGGTATTAAGGCATAAAACGTAGAATATACCAATGGATAATATTCCTTATGCATGCTATGGGAATCATCACTTTGAAAATCTCTACTTCTGTGTGTTTAAAATCTCTCTTGAAATGTAACATTAATGTATTTTTTCTTTTGCATGTAAATTTCTTCGTGCCCGTTGGTGATAAAAATCAGGTCACGAGTACCAGCTCAGTATCCCTGTGAACTCTGCATAGCAACCAGTCCTCCTCCCTCTTTTAATGTTTTTGCAGCAAAAATGGATAGAAGAAGGAATAGTTATTTGTGTGTGTGCAGTGAATTGAAAACTCTAAAACAGTAAGCTCCCATTATGACCGTGTTCCATCCCAGTGAGTTCCAAATGATCTCTGATAAATGGTTTTAGAAAAACAGATTGAAATGTTACTTTCTTAGCTTGCAGATGAAAGTACTTACATTTTTATATTGCCGGCCAGCAGGTGTGGAACCGTTCTGCAAAGTAGTGGAAAGCCTTTGGTTCTTGTTCTGCAATACAATTAACAGTTCCCATGGCAAGGCTACATTTTTAGATATCAGGGGGTTACTAAAACCTTTAGCTGTGAGGCAACAAACCCCTAGTGTGTGCCGAAACTGACCTCAGCAAGTTGCCCTGATCACACAGCAGGCCTTCATCTGTTGTCTCATCCTATGGTGGGACTCCTGGGCTGTCAGCATCATCTTCTAGCTCGCTTCCAATCTCATCCTTCTTTAATCCTGTTCACTTAGACTCTCTAATGTTCGAATGTTTGAGCTGTTAGCCTTACTTACATACCTTATGTAGTAACTTACACAGTCTAGAAGGTTGTCTTGAAGCAGGTTCTACAAGGGTATGATAATTTCTGCTCAGCTCAGGAAGATGGCTAGTGGTCAGTGTTATTGCCATGCTTCAAACATTCTCCTGTCATCCTCTTTGTAAGAGTGCTGTTGAAATTGAAAGGAGTTTGTGTGGAGCAGCAAGATAGGGAGTTGGACTCAGCAATCCCTTGAGGTCCCTTCTAGTCCCTGCAATTCTGTGATTGCTTGTAAACAGCAGCAGGGTTTTGCGTTTGAAATGATTTTGTTCAGTTTGCTGTAATTTCATTTGAGATGCAAAAACCTTTAGTTAGATCATTGGCCAGAAGCTGAGACTTTCCCAGGAGTCCAAGCTGCTTAGGTATCCAACTCTCCTCAGAGATTAATGAATGATTAAGGGTCTTTATTATCCTACTGTAGCAAAAATCCTGAGTCACAGCCTGGACCAGTGATTGAGCACCTGGTGGGAAGGCAGGGCCAACCCAGGGGAGCTCAGGTGCATGCAATGTACCTGAGTGATTGGAAGGGGGTGGAGCCAGGATCCAGCTCTTCCCAGACTTCATTTAAGGATTGGCAGCAACTGGTGGGAAAGCTTGCTGCCAGGGATGCTGAATTAAATAGATGAAAAATTATTTCCTTTGTTAAAGAGGGTGTAATCCATTTAATCTTGTAATTTAGCTAAAGTTACAAATTAGACTTCAAAATCATAGTTTAAAGAGTTTTCTGAAATATTTGAAAGGAGCTCCAGCTTTTCGTTCCAGTAGTTCTATCTTTGCAACTGCTGATCATCTTGGATTGATGCTGGAAGAATGCACCGTGAGATAGCGGCTATTACAATCACAGTTTCAAGACCAAGGTGAAGATTTAATGAAAGCAAATATTTTTATGGTTATATACTAGAAGAAAGGTCTTACATTGAATGGTTTTTCTTCTGTGAGCTGTTTGTGTCATTTTTCACGGGAATGAAGGTTCCAAAGAGGCAGAGAGAGAAGAGAGAGAAATTGCTGTTCTTTGACATTTTGTCTGCTTAGCTGTTCTCTGATGCACACAGCAATAGTCCTCAGGCATAAAGCTTGCTGAGCTTCCAGGCATAAGGTGGTTTCAGTGCTCTGTTCATAGAAGACAGGATCAGGGTTTTTCTGGCATGGTTACTGACTTGAAACAAAATCAGCCTATGGTTTTTAAGTGAGCTTTCAGTACATTTGTCTGTGTGGTGCGTTTGCATGAGATGCTGCTGCGTTTGTTCACTGTCCTTCCTAAATCATACAAATTTCCTGAACACGTTACTTAAATATTCAGAGAACAACTCAGATTGTGCCCACGATTTTTCTGACTCATGGTAGCTGTGGAACTACTACGAAGTAAATTACAGCACTGAACTTGCTGCTAGATACTTTATTTCTTGAGTTATCCAGTGGTTTAAAGAAACAATTTTCTCCTGTTGCACTTTTAGGAGAACATACCTCTTGTCTGGCTGTTCTGTATGTACTTGTGTATAGAAGCCAGTGCTGATTTGTAAAACCTGAGAACAATCACATACATTACATAGAAAAAGGGGGGGGGGGGAAATAAAGTAGCTCTTTCAATCCTTTTCAGTGAAGATTTCCCAGAAAGTCAACTTGATCTTTGTATTTTAAGGAGAATGTAGAGAAGGTTGTTCAGAAATAGAACGTTATACTGTAAGTATTAGAAGTATTTTGAAAAATAAGTAAGCTTTAAAGTCAACTGAAGCTAATTTCAGATATGTTTTTGTTAGGAAATTATTATTTTTTTAGGTTTGTTTTCAGATATTACCATAATTTTAACACTGTCAGATAATTACTAGTTTTACTGACATTTCTTACAGTGAGAAAATACTTGGTATTTTGGACTTTTTTCATCAGGTTGAAAGATGTCATTCAGTCATGTGTACTTGGAAGTCATGCATTATTGCAAGTTCACTGAATCTCCGTCTTACTGGTGTGTGATTACTTACACTTGATATCTGCTAATATCTGCTAAAACTGGTGCTTATCGTCAGCACCTATACGTAATAAGTTTTGGGGTCTTTCAAGCACATGCTGAAAATTAACTTATTTAATTTTTTTGTTTAACAGTTATAAACCAAATTTCTTAAGTACTTTCTGTGATTTTTTTTTTACGCTATGGCACGTAAAATACCAGATTTTAAGCAATTCCTGTGCTATATTCTTTTATATGAAAGTATTTTTTTTCCACTTCTCAGTGTTTCAGGCTGTACAGTAGGTAGATGTGTTTAAGCAATATTAAACTAGAAGATTGGTTTTGCTAACGGACTGTGCTCTAAGTAAAGCAAAATGTACAGGATCCTAGTTTTACTTCTTTCATTGCCTTTTGAAGAAAATTGTAAGGCAGATAATTTCTAATGCTAGATGAAATGACAAGGACACAGATTTGTAATACTGCAGTTAGATGATGCTTAGGGTAAGTTCTTTTTTAGTAAGAAGGCTGATTTGCAGGAAGGATCGCAGTCCTTCAGAAGCTTATGATGACAGAGTGGTTATTGACTTGCCCTTTCTCATAGTTGTCATGTTTCATCAGCCTTTGAAAATCTTGAAGATATCAAAATAAATCCTGAGGCTCAAAAGCATAGCATTATGTATTAAGAAATATTGGCCAAACAGATTCTGCCTTGCGTGAAGTTATGGTTCTGGTTCTTGCAAGGAGAAGGTCAGCCTGGACTCAGAATGTGATTAAATTGGTCAACTGCATTCAAGGCAGAACTTTTTTTTAATGTGGGAAGGAAAAAAAAAAATCTACTGAACTGTGTCATTGGGTGCTTCAGAAGACGTGTAGTTCCTCCCCTTACCCAGCAAATCCATTTAGTTTGTGAAATACTCTGGCATTCTCTTTTTCAAAGGAGAAAACGCAAACCCTGCTAGTTGTTTTCAATTTCTGAACTATCACCTGTTTGTGAGATGCTGAAATTAGCTAATTTTAAGAGCAATTTCAGGCTCTCAGCGAGGGGAAAAGTTCTCAAGCTTCTGCAGAAGACAACATTTTCCTTCCCTTACTAGAAACCCAGCAGTATTGGGCCAAATTTTTAGCTGTGTGACGTATCTTCCAAGTACTGATATGATTGGATGTTTAGAGAACTGTGTTTTGTCCATTAAGAGGACTATTTGCAAATGGGGAATAAAACGTGTACTTTGAGAGTCTTAATCCAAGGATGTTTCATTCTTAATGGCCAGCAGGACTGTACCAGTGACAGTGGTCCGCATGAGAGGCACTTAGAATCATGCTGAGGTTGCTTAAATGTCACTAAATTCTTTGGGCTTAACCAATGAAAGACAGACTGTTAGATGCCTCCAGAAAACAATTAAGAGTAGGGCATTGAAACGTTCATATCCAGCTAACATGAAATTGTAGATGGAGTACTCGATGCATCTGAAGCTACGAAGTGCTTTAAACATTCAGAACATTTATAGGCAGCTGCCTGAATTTTTATGATTGCATCTTATTTTTCCAAAAAGTGTTAAACAAAAGTCCCATTTAGCTGGCACCAAAACCTGAAAATACAACTTTTCTTTAAAGAAGCTGGAGCACGGAGGTCTGTCTTTCAAGTTTCTTATAGTCAGTGCAGAGCCAGCACCCCCGTTTTTCCTTCAACCTTTACTAAGCTGTATTGCATTCTCCCATTTCAGCATTCCACTTTTTATAATCGGATTGTTTTTCACTCTTTGATTTGCAGCACAGCAGTGAGTGAAGAATGATGGTGCAAGCATTGTGCAATGGCAGTGGAATATATTGTGGCCTGTAGAACTTCTGTCCTGCACTTTTATTCTGTAATTTAAATCTGGGTATTTTTGGACCATTGATGTAGTTAGTGGTTTCTTGTGCCAAGTAAGACAGATTGTTTCACAGCAGGTAAACACAATTTTGGATATTATAGATACATTTTTTTTAAAATGATATTTCAACTTGAGGAGACTTCAATCTGTATAACAAGATTTAAAGTACTCAGAAATACCCTCACTGTTTTTCTGAGTGGGTTTGGAGTGTACTTTTTGATAAAATATGTGGTTTCTACTTTAAATTTTTCAGGACGTATTCCTTGGAGACACCGGCTTGAATGTTTCATTTCTGCTGTGTGCTTGTTGCTCTTTTATGAGTTCATGTCATGAAACTTCTGGCTGGGCACGTGTGGAATGGGCAATTACATTTTTACAAAGCTCCTTAGCTCTCTTTCTCATGCACGTCATCATTCCTTCCCTGAAAAGCACAAATAGAGATCCAGATTTTTTTTCTAACTTTTCTTTTCTTCACGATATCACACGGAGGCTGGAATTACCCCCTGGAAAAGGCAAACATAATGCAGAAACCACAGGATTTCTGGCAGGATATCTTCAAGATTCAAATCCACTCTAGGAACTGGCACTCCTGCTTTTGTAAACCAGGGTTTCTGCTGTTTGTCAAGCTCCAGTTGTAACTGCTTTTGAAGATTTCTTTCTCTCCCTAACCCTTAGAGTGCCAGTGTAAAATACCCAAACTTACCTCTGCTCAGTATTTTGCTGCTATGGTTGGACGCTTTGCTTTTCTTAAAGCATTGATTGCAATATCTACTAAATTGGGCTGGGGTTGCTAAGATGGAAATGTGATCCGTATCCGTACCTTTCTGAAGATGAGCGGTTACATGGACTGGGAATCTCCAACACTTTTGGAGATGGTAAGGGAATTGAGAGGATGTTGGTTTCCTTGATATTTCTGCAACTGAGCGGAGAATACTTGGTGTGTAAGTGCTTGGACGCTGTGCAGAAATGTGGGATGATGTCATTGGCTTCTATAACATACCTTGAATCAGTTGCCATCTTAGCTTCTAAGTCACAGTCTTAGCTTTCTTTTTCCTTCTTTTTCTTTTCATACTACAGCAATATACAGCATTGAATTCAAACCACGCCGTGTTTTGGCATTCTTTTGTAAAGTATGGGATTTTTATTTACCTGCGTTGCCTAAAACCAGCCAGAATGGGATGGACAAAATGAGATTAAGATATTTATATAAATACAGTAAAATATAAAATGTAAATATGTAAAACGTACAGATTTACCTTATATAAATATGTATATGTAAATATGTTTATAATCTTGCTGTAGTGTTGAAACAGGAACATAACTCTTGTTGTTTCTGCTGAGGTTTGTTTTTCCTTCAGAAGCACTTCAAACAGAGAAAAGTGGGAACAGATCTGATAAGGAAAAGTGAACATGATCAGGAAATTCAAAGCTCAAAATGAGTTGCAGGTCCCTATTACATTGAACGTTGATAAGATATTGTTTCTGCTCCATGCAAGATTTTAGGCAGGATACTGATATCTACTAAGATAAGCTTTCTTGACGAGGGAATTGTTTCTACACAAATTGTTTGCCCTGGACTTTGCTCTGCCAGGCTTAGTCATGTCCATAAGAAGCCAAGAGCTAAGAATGTATATTCCAATATACTGTCTAAAACATGAGCAAAAAGAAATGTTAGGAGTGTGTCTGCATTGGTAAGTGTAAAATAATAATGTAATAATAAAAATTATAAAACAATCTTGCCCTGGCAACTCCTAAAGGTCCAGTGATTATTGCCATTGGTAGAAGAGGCTCAAGCTGTAGCTACGTAAATTGGTTGGAATGTGAGTTCGGTAAACTTGTCGTGCATTAATACAAGCTTGATACCAGTTGTCTCTTAATTTGGAGAGCTTAATTGTGCAGTGTCTGAGCAGCAGAGTGAAGGGGAAATACTTCATAGTGTTGCTGTTTTAGTTCTTGGAGTTTTATAGCTTTTTAAAATTCTTTTGTCTAAAAAGAAGCATTTTTCTTTAGCTGCAGGCCACTTCTGTTTAAGAAAATTGTATTACGATAAAAAAAGAGTAGCTACTCTATTAATTCCCGTAACCAAAAGAGACTTTTGGGGGAAATATAATATTTTTTTCTTTCTCGTGTGAAAGCTTTCTGCTGTTCAGCAGTCAGTGTCTGTCTGCTCTGGCAGTTGTAGCATGGGTCTGGTTCATCAGCATAATGCTGCTTTGCTGTTAGCAATTATTTTCTTTCAGGATTTCCCAATTAAGCTAGCGCTAGTGAAAATGCACCTAATTTGTCAAGAGATGGCAGGATGAAATATAGGCACTGTTATATAAATTGGGAGAGGGGGGGAAAAAAAAGAGTGTATGAGAGGATCAGTGATACTTGGTCAGTTCCTGCAGCATTTTCCTTCTCGTTCTGCCTTCATCCACTGGTAATGCTGGGAAGAAGTGTAAAGCAATTGCCTATGAGTCATTGCCATCCATGCCACATGTTATGTTTTAAAATATGTAAGACACAATTTTGTTTTGAATGAGCCTATTCAGAAAGCTTTATTGAAAGAATATGCTGGAAGTACTTAAAATGTAGTTGGTTTTTTTTGTTTTTTCTTTTTGGGCTTAACTGCTTTGTTGGGTGTAATTACAGAATAGGGCATGATGACTTCTCTGGACAGTTGTTTATTACCTGCAGTCCGTTCAGACAGAATTCTTTATGTGTTTGCTTTCAATGAAGATGTCTTTAGGAAAAATTGGGTAAAGAGATGAAGTTGATCTCTTAGCTGCTTTGTGTAAAGCCAAGTGGACTGAATGTGTGATGACTGGAGGACATGGATAAAAAGTGAGACTGAAAGCAGACAATGGAAACAACATATTGCTGTGTAAGTGACAATTAAAGGGAGTTGTGTTTCTTAAACCTCACAGCAGAGCACGAGGTGATGTGCACTTAATCCCCACAGGAAGACCATCAAGAAGTCAGAAAAGCAGTTGAAAACAAACATTCATTGGCACAAGAAGAAAAATGTAGAAAAGACTTTGTGTGCAACGGGATAGTGGAGGAGTGTGTCCTGTCTAGGCTGTGAGACTCCTGGACACCCTGACATGTTACTGGTGTGCTCTTAGGAACCTCTCTAACCCTGAAGTAAAGCTGATCAGTCTTTTGAGAGGACTTAGGGATATGATTGCCTTTGATAGCCAAGCAATAGAGCCAAGGGAGTTCTGTTCCCTTTTCAATTATTAATTTGCCTGTATTGGTTATTGATGTTGTTATTAAACTTAACATGACTTGCGTGCGCTGACAGAAGACTTGTGTGCATTGAGAGGATGACTGGGAACCGCTGTGTCTGTGCTTGGAGTCATGGGAGCTGTTTTCTGCCAAGGAGTGTCTGACCAGGTAGTTTAATGACTTCAATTCTAGGGAAATTTGTCAAAATTAGGTCTGGGAATGAGACACAAATTGGTATGCATGCTCTGAAGTCTGGGCTAAAGCAAACAGCTCATTCTGAGGATGCTGATTTATATGTTGGATTAGCTTGTTAAAAGTTTGGGTATTGCTTGGCTCCTGATAAACTGCTGTGATTGACGTTCATTAGCCAGACCAACCAATACCTTGTATCTTTCATGCTGATCCTGGAAGACTTCAAATGGCCATTGTGACAGATAAAAGAACAATTTTTGAGCCTTTTCTTAAGTATGTAAACAGGCTTTCCCTGTAGGCCATCACTATTTATTTTCCTGGGCAAAGCTTCTAGCTTTGCAGAAATAAAACAAGCTAAGGGGAACATCATTGCTGCTGCTTGGCTGAAGATGATGACATTGACGTGAGGTCTTCTGACAGGGGATTAAAGTGAAAAATCTTGGTGGCAATCCACAGGAGCAAGAAGATCCCTTTGAAATAATGCAATCAGTTATAAACCACAAAACACTGCTTTATAACTTTTGATTGTTACAATTGTCTTATCCCTGTTGTAATTCATAAAAACTGGGTTTTATGTGCAGGTTGAGAGGAAAGCCAATGCCAGTCCTTATGCCTTTGAAGACATAAGGCTGGGATGTTCAATGTTCAGCTGGGATGCTGTTCCTCTTATCTTCTGCTCTCTCCTCTTTTCTTTTTAGAAGACAACTGGATGTCTCAGATCTGAAATCTTATCTAGAGTAGTTTATTTCATCTATTTCTGTTGTGTTTGCCCACTGTTGCTGCTGAAGATGATTTGCTGGATTGCTTAAGGTGTATCAGCAGCTTGCCATTGGAAGATGCTCATGTTTCTGCCAGCCCTGAAAAAAAAAAAAATACTGGCCTCTGCTATCTGACAGTCGGTGTTAAAATGCCAGCAGTGAATAAATCTAAATAGCCTTCTATCTGCAAAAGTCTGCAAATGGCATGTAGGAGCAAAAAATGTAGGCAATTGCTACATCTGTTTTGTGATGATGATGGAGAGGAGGCAAAGCGAAAACCAAGAGGAGGTGGGAAATGAGGCTTCAAATGCTTTTTTAAAAAATATTTATGTTTTAAGGTTAAGCAGGCAGCTTTCAAGTGCATAAAAGAATTTCTGTGGGAAAGCAGGAAGGGAGCACTCCGTATGGCCAGTTCAGTGATGCAGATCCAGAAGACAGCTGAGTAGTAGAGTATTCAAAATAAAAGCTCTGGGATTTACTTTATTTGCCTTTTTTTTGTTTTTAATAGGTTTTGTATTCTAACACTTTGCTTCAAAATGCTGGCAGAGACTTGAAGCTTCATTTTCAGTGTGAGCCCTGGGATAGCCACAGAATTGCTCGATGCTGAAACTTTTAAGTGAGGGTCAAATAATGGGGAGTTTGACACTGCCGAGAGCTGAGTGTGCTGATAATTTGGAGGTGATGCTGTAGTCCATTTCCTATGGTTTCCAGGAGTTAGCAGTAATGAATCAAAGCTGTCTTTGAATCAGTATGAATGCAATTTGCGTTGCATAGTGGAAGTAACTGACCCCTTACAGTGGGAGAGTGATTTTTACCTCTATACTAAATGGCTTTATTTGGGAAATACATTTGGGTGTCACTTGGGCAGGGTGTGCTTTGCTGCCTGCTCCTGGTTAAAGTGGTTGGGCTTAAAGACTGCTCATCTTCTCTGAGAGGACGTGACAGTAATGATTAAATGAAACTTAATCATTGAACGAAATTAAATGAATCATAGAATGGCTTGAGTTGGAAGGGACTTCAAAAATGATTTAGTTCCAACACCTGTGCCACGGGCAGGGCTGCCACCCACCAAACCAGCTGCCCATGGCCCCATCCAACCTGGCCTTGAGCACCTTCAAGGATGGGGCACCACAGCTTTTCTGGGCATCTGTGCCAGAGCATAAGGATCTCAAAACTCCTCTTTAGGTAACACACGTGGGCAATAGCTTTGAGACCATGGAGGCACTTGCTGATACCTAATACAGGAGCACTTACTTTCCTGTCGTGGGTTTTGTTAAAAGCTTTGCTGTTTAATTTCAGTTGGTGATCATTTATCAGATGTTCAGTGAGGTGATTTTTCTAATGCTTTTGCTCGTTGTTCTCTTCTGCCTTTTTTTTTTTTTTGACAGCTCATCCTGGTATAGTTTCTAAACTCGTGCATTAACCTAAGTGTGCATCTTCCTATGGGCTTTTCTGGGGATATGTGTGGTGCGTGTTATGCAAGCATATGTGAGCACACGTGCCTCCCTACAGCCCCTTCTCTTTGGGCTCTGGCAGCATCTGCTCCTGCACAGCAGTACCCTCAGCTTTTGAAGCAAAAGCCCTATTGATAAAGAAAACAATTCAAGAAAAAAAACGGCATTTTCATCCTACAGCATATGCTGATCAGCTGGCCTTTATAAATTCTTTGCTAACTGACGATGCGATTTCTTTGGAAGAAGCTCTACAAACAGCTTGGTGAGCACCTGTATCTTCTGTTCCACGCTGCGTGCCATGCTCATGTTGCATTAAGGAATTAGATGCTCAGATGTTATTGCAGTCTCCTGCAGACCACATCTAAGATCCCAACACTGTATAATGTAAGACTTGCTTTTAAATGAGGAAGAGCAAAGCCTGTTGCTAGGCAAAAAACACCTTTCTCCCCGAGGTCGAAAGCTCCAAATGCGTGTGTTCTGCCTCCTGCGTCACGCCAGCGCTGAGGTCTGACAGTCAGATTGGGGCTGACGTTTCTGATGTGCAAGGAGGAGAATGATCCAGTATGCTTCTCCATGGCAGAGCTGTCACCGTAGGGCTGACAGTAGCGAGAAGTGCTCATCACCGAGTGGCTGGGGATCCTGGGAACGTGCGGAAAATAGAAATGCGTGTCCCATCAAAACGCCTCACCTCTAATGGCTATTTTCTGCCTGGTGCCATTTTGCTATTTGCATCCTCCCTCCAAGTATTTCATAGAAATCTGAGTCCTTTTGGAAACCCACCCAAACAACCAGAAGTGTATCTTACGTATTGTAGTATGTAAGTGGTTAGTCATCACTTGTAGATTACCTAGAGGAGGAGGAGGAGGGAATTTATATTAAGCAAAGACGAAGAGCTTGACTACGTGATATATGTCTCAGCCATACCTGTCGTCTTGCCATTTTTTTTTTCAATCCCCAGAAATAAAATTGGAAGAATTTTTAAAAATCTTCCCAAGAAACACTGTCATTGCAGGTTTGACAGATGGTCGCTGCACTCTGTAAGCTTATTTTTCTACTTGTTTGCTTTCTCAGGGAAAATTTGAGTTGTTTTAACTTAAGATTCTGTGGTTTTCTCATACCTTTCCATTGAAAAATGGTGTTGGCGTTAGAAATCTTAACTATAACAAGAGGGGGAGTTGTGAAGGAATGTCTTTGAGCATGATAAGATTACGTTCAGCATCAATGGCATAGAACTGTGTTGGAGTTGCGGGAGACCACATCCTAGATGTGGTATTCTTTGCTTGCTTGCTTTGGGATCTGTTTTTTGGTTTGTTCTCTTAGTTTTATGAATAGTTAATGCACACTGCATCGTACACTGAAGAATCCTGAATTAATCGTTTGTGTTCTGGTTTTTGGTACAGGTTAGTTGGTTTGGGAAGTGTTTGATTGCAGTGTTACCTTCCCTGCCTGGCTGCTTTCCAGGTGGAACTGCAACGCACTGTACAACTTTGGGTTTCTCTGTGTGTTTTTCTCTTTGTTTTTAATTTTCGTGGTGGTGGTGGTGTTTTTTTTTTTTTTTGTTGATTGGTTTGCCACCATCACCTCTCTGGGTGTTGGCTCAATGAAATATATTTCTGTGTGTGCTGGAGTGCTTAGGCATAATTTTCCATGCCGTTACTTTGCCACTTTCATCATGGCAAAGTATGTTTCTCCGTGAGATAACTGACTGAAAATGCCCTGCTAGAAATACTGATGTGTGAGTGGGCTCATGTACTTTGTCTTACTCTGCACAAATTATTAAGTGGTTTGTGGAAATGCTTTCGTTAATGTAAGTTGATGGCGTTGTAGAAATTCATAGAGCTGTGTGCTCTTCTGTGTGCCTGAGGTTCTGGAGGGAGCAGGGCTTGATGTTGTGCGATGCTGAGTTGCATTTCGGTGTCTTGACATCCAGCTACTCGAATGCTGGAAGCTCCTGTGATCTGCCAGTACTGCCTGGCAGCTGCAGCCAGGTGTGGCTTTCAGTATGCCTCGGAAACAAGGAATCTGAGATGATTTTCAGCTTTTTTTTTCCTCTTTCTGAAGCAGAGTGCAGTGGATTTCTTCGTATTTTCTGTTCTTGTGACGTGTGCTAACTGCTTCAACCTCTGTGCACAGGCAAGCATTGAGGAGTGGCTCAGAATAGCCACAGCTAGCAGATAGCCTTGTCCCAAAATGCTCACATTCTTTCACATCAGTGACTCAGTTGGCCAACACTTTCCTGATGAACAGCATATATTGGTTGCAGTGCAGTCAATGCTATGCAATGAGGCAAATCTTTAGGTGTATTTCTCCAGTGATAACCTGAAGGTCTCCTTGTGTACAGCAGGAAGTTCTTTTGGGCGTTGTTTGGGGAGTAGAGTTTCAAACCCATCCGCTTCCCCTTCTTGAACATTTCAACTTAAATTTGGCTTACTGAACCTCAGTTCACCTCCCTGGCAAAGGAGGTCACTTTCCAGAAACCCTCATCTAGCTGATTTTCTGTCCTATTTGAAGATGTAAATTCTAGTTGGAGCAGCAGCTGTCGTTTAAAAACAAGCAAGTCTTTCTTGCTCATGCCCTCAGAGATTTCTGTTGAAGCAAACAGATGAGCTTATATATAAATATGTATATGTGCTTTTTTTAATGAGAAGTGCTGGAATTCACTAAAAAAGGTTAGAATTGAAGTGAGTAATCTTCAGTGCATAATGCAATTGTTAATTTTAGTTCTTTGCGTAGGAGCTGTTATGCCTTGAACAGCCGGCTCTAGCCTTCATTAGAGAAGAAGCAGGCAGTTTTGAGACAGGTGGAGCTGGATCAAGCTGTGAAAGTGATTTACTTGAAGCCGGTCATTAGTGTTAGAAATCTGGTCTTGTCTACTGCATCCTTACCCGTACCATGATTGTTACCGTTATTTACTTTTTGTCTTTTTCCAGGTTGACGATGATCCATCAAACTCTCTGAAGAACCAGCATGGAGATTGGCATGCTGAACTGCTAATGGGGACATGGGACTCAAGTTGTCGTTGATCATTTGTGTGGACTTAACTAGCGAAGAGCAACAGAAGACGCTAGGAAGACAGTGGGAATTATAGCAGTTTTTCAGGTAAATTGTTTTCTTAGTGTAGCCGCTTAGCTATGACTGTAACTGGTTTTTAAATGTTGTGTGAGCATGTAGATGAGCTGTGGGATGATATGCACACGTAGAGCTTGTGTGTGTGCACGTCTTGGTTATAAATCCATAACAAATTAAGGACCTTTTAACAGACCAACTCTTGGTCTTGCAATTCATCGTGTTTTGAAATTGTAGCAAAGTATCAGCTATAGCTGCAGGTTTGCCAATAGCATTACTCCTCCTGGGTAGAAGAGTAGGGGGATGAGGACAGTTCAAAGCTTGAACTGGCTTTCTGCAATCAGATTTATAAGCTTAATATTCCGTGTAGTTTCCTATCTTGCAACATGCACAGTTCTCTAAGGAAATAGCGTTTCGATGTCACGTTGGAAGGATTTTGTTTTATTTGCTTATCATGTCAAAAGAAAGTCAAAAACTGAGACGAATAAGGTTACAAAATACTGGTACATTTTTTCACTTAAAGCATAGCTTTACAAAAATTGAAGCTGAGTGCTAACGAATCTGCTGAGTATGTAAAAAGAAACATGGCAAAGTGGGGTTTTTCTTAATAGCCACTGTATCATTGTAGAGAAGAGGTGAGATTTTGAGAAAGACTCATAGAAATAACTCCTCAGCTGTGGTGGTTTCTCCTGAAGATGTGTCTTAAGCCAAATGAATGGGGAGGAAGAAATAATTAAATTATTCATGAGTCTCATTTGAGAATTGATCAGTGGGGAGGCTTGAAGAGGGTGCTAGAGAGGGGAAAAAAAATAATAATAGGCTTTAAATTTGAAGAGCTTTTAGAGCTTCTGTACAGCAACCCATTGTGAGCCAAGAGTAAATGCAGTTCGGTTAGGATATCATCATTAGAAATACCTGCCATGGGCATCCTGTAGGATTTCCACAGTGCTGGAGAGTGACATGGGGCTTGGGAAGAGGTTTAGACTTTTAATAATGGAGCTGTCAGTTTGATGCCTGCCACTGCTAGCCCTGAGAGTTTTATTGCCAAATTTAGATTTCGTGTTTATATTGAATTATTACCCCTCCAACTGAATTTTTATTATTACTATTAACCAATATTGAGCACCACAGGCTTCTGTTATATACAGAAAACACGGTTGAGTGTTGAAAAGCCACAATATCATTGTTGGTGCTTGTCTTCTATTTTTCATTCTCTTTCATTTGAGGCTGTTGTTTTCTTAAAATTAAAAAAAAAAAAAAGGATCTAGGGGAGGGGAGCACATGCCGGCCCACCTGTAAGGCAGAGTGGGTTCTTCCCTGCCTGGTGCCACTGAGTTCTTTTGCAGAGCCCCTCGCCACCCCACCCTTCACCCAGTTGTCTCAGAGCCTTCCCTTAAAGCTGTTTCTTCCCCCCCCCTGCAGCATTCTTTAGTTTGGAGCTCTGCTTGATTATCCCAAGTCAATTCTGCTGTTACCCAATGCTGTCCATTGAATACATCACTTCAGCTGAGGCGTACGTAGCTCTCAACTCCTGAGCTCCTCACTTTGGTTGATTTGTTGAAGGAAATGAAATGACTTACCTGGGAATGTAAAATAAATAAATAAATAAAAATTCATCCCTGGTGTTTTTGTGTGTGTGTTTGTGTTGTGGTATCTTGACCTTTCAGGTCACCAAATCTTGTTATTTTAATTTCTGTCTGGAAGAATGTCTGAGCAAGGTAAATTGAACCAGGAGACAGCGGAGGAAGCTGCGAAAGAGCAGGAGTCTGCCATCTCGGAAGCGACCCCAGACAACTGTATCCTTAATAAATCTGAAAGCTCAGAACTAGAGGAGAAAGAGGAAAAACTGAGCGATGGCAAGACAGAGCTGCAGGTAAGACGGGAATAGCGAATGTGTGCGTTAAATATTGATGTGCTATCACTGCACTTCCATTTCTATGACCTCTTTCATTGCCTACGCTTCCCTTATTTTATTCCCTCATAATTTGAGACCTGTCTCTTTTTGGTTTTTGTTGTGTTTTTTTTCGTTTGGATCCTTTTATCTCCCTGTAAAATAAATGCTGTTATTTGTTATACCTTTCAAGCTCTTTAGGCTGCTGTCCATGTTATTAATTTTTCTGAGAAGTTAATTCCTACACGTCTGTGTTAGAGCTTGGTGAAATATTTGACTGTTTTCCCTCTTTGGGGATTTAGAAAACTACCTTGATCTCATGAATTTACAGGTAATACTAATAAATAATTACTTAATGTGTGGTTTGGTTTGTAGGTGTTACTGCCAACAAAAAGTTGTTTTGCAAAGCCTAAGAAGGTAATTTAACAAGAAGACTTTGTCGAATGAGGGGGTCTAAATCCATTTTGCTCAATGGAATATAAAATAAAGGGGGAGACTACAATTTGAGAGGAATTTGGAGAGGGGAAGCATTTACTTAAGTATGTCTTTTCTTGTAATTCTATTCTATGCAAAAATTACAAAACGCTATGCAGTGTTTGTGCTGATTGTACCTGATTTTAAAATGGATTAGGTGAGCAGAGGTGACTCTCTGTTCTTCTTGCTTTCCAGACTGGGTTTGGGGAAGTTGTTTCTTGCAATCAGCACCTCATTAAAATACTGGTTTAGAAATGATTTGATTTGTTTACTTATCAGAAATGCTCTTGTTATGCACATTTCCTACTGAAGTGAAAACTGCTTTTTTTTTTTTTACCATACCCAGAAACGAGGTGCAAACCAGCAGAAAAAGAGATCTAAGGTAAGGGTCCATGTCTGTTTGGAACTGCATGATGAGCTGCCATGTTCGGATGGAGAATTTGAGTCTGATATCTGTCTGCGGTTGAAATGATGGCCTTCTGGTTAGTTGTGGTGGGTTTTTTGCTTGGTTGTTTGGTTGTTTTCCTTTTTTTCTTTTCTTTTACCTCTAATCTTGTTGCACGGAGGTAGAGGAGTTCCTTTTAGGTAAGATACGTCAAGCATCCTATTATTTATCCCCAGTACTTAATGCTTGTGGGCTCGTGTGTTCATGTTAGACTGAGTGTGCCAAGGGGAAGGAAAAAACTTATTTCCTTTGCTTTGATAATGAACATTTTATGTTTGTTTCAATATTATTTTAATGGTTTAATTTTGATGTAAGTAGCAGAGGTTGTTTTACTCCAGGTTGGGGGGGGGGAGAGGGGCATAGAGGAGCAAAGGAGCGTCTAGGGCAGCAGAAGCTCTTATAATTTTCCAAGCTGAGAATCTGTAAATCTTGAGTGTTTTATTGTCTTGTTCCTTATTATTTGTGTTGGATTATCTTCTCTGATTTTTCGTAATGGATTTAGTGGAAGTGAACCATAGCAGAAATGATTAAAAGCACAAAGAAACTAACTACCCCTCATATGTGGCTCATAGCTTACGATAGCCTTCTGTCCGTATCTAAGTCAGATAAAGCTGTACTGGATACGTACTTCGGTGTTTGGGATGTTTAGGGACAGCTGATGTGCTGTTTACGTGACCTGGGATCAGCAGGAGTTTTTTCTCTCTCGTTTTCTTTCTGTCTTATTCAGTCAGGAGCTAAGGGAAAGCTTGTCCGGAGTCTTGCTGTGTGTGAGGAGTCATCCCCTCGCCCAGGAGCGGAAACCCTTCACGACAATCAGGTACGTTTACGGTCATTGCTGTAGCTGCATGGTTGACCTTCAAGTTCTGTTGCATGGCTGCATTACTTAATTGGGCATTTAGAAGTGTTTCTTGGGGGAAAAAATTACCTTTGACAACGAACGCATTTTTATGGAGTTATCTGGTTTAGCGTGAACTTTATTTTGAAATATTGGTTTTGCATTATGTCACAGGGTGTTGTTTGCTTTTTTTTCCAGACCCCCTGAAAATTTCAGCAAATGGAAAAGAATTCAAAAGAATTCAGTTTCTAAAATTAAAAAAAAAACAAATAGTAACAATCAAAAAGAGTATTAATGTCATTTTCTCTAAGGCTATCTCTTCTGAGGCTGCACCAGATACAGTTACGAATATGCTTTGGTTTCTGGGTCCTCTGAGACTCCAGGTCATAACAGCATCCCATTCACTTAAAATCTACAGGTCCTTTGCTCTCCAGAATACCTTGGAAGAGTCAAGGGTGCCTTCTATCAAGTGGCATTTGTTTCCTAAACTCTTGGTGTAGACTTGCCAGTATCAAAAAGCTTGTCTTTGAGTCTATCTGTACTGGTAGTGTTGTATTCCCCGTGACTGGTAGTGTTCTGTCCCTTTGCCCCAGAGCCTAGCGCTGGTGGCAGTCTTTGTAGACCCACTTTAAAAAATACCCCAGTTGAAAAACCTTAAATATGCTTCTTTGTTTGCCTGCTATGAACAAGACTTGAATAAAACACACCAACTAAAACCAAAATAACACGAGCACTGCCTGTATGTAATTTGAGATGTGTATGTGCAAACGAGATCAGCCATAGAGAGTTTGAAGAAGTGACTTCTTGTGAGCTTAGCACAAAAAAAAAAATCCCATTCAAGTGTACTTTCTCTCAGTTTCCTCTATTGACTTGAAATGAAACAAATTCAGCTCTCCTCTTCTCTCATACGGAGAGATTTTTCTATTTTTTTATTTTTTTGAAAGACCAAAAACCAGGTTGTTTAGCAGGGGGACTTTTCCACGTTCTACTGCTCTACAATGACGTTTATGCAGTTGCTAGCTTTATTTTATCAGTTGTTCTGTTCTAGGTATATGCTAGCTTAACATGCGTTGCTCGAGATGCGTGGCTTTTGTTCTGCTTTCATTTGTACTTTCTGTTGTTTACTGGAGAATGAAAAGGAGAATAATATAAATATAAAGAGACTGTAATAAGCATGGCATGGTAGTTGATAATGTACTGCACAGGACCTGTACTGAACCTCCCGACTCCAGGCAGAGGGGCTCCAGCTGCACGCAGAGCCCGACCCTACCTGATTGCACTGGGAACAGCAGGGGTGTCCGTGGCCATTCTGAAACAGTAGTGGGAGATGAAATGCTCCCTGGACCTAGCTTCCATTTTGTAAAGATGAAGTTGGCTGGGTGTGATTAATGAGGTCAGAATCGCCTTTTTGCCCTCACTGCCCTTTGGCTAATGAACGTGGCTCAGCTTTGCCATGGGACCTACAGCCTCCTCCTTGGACTGGCTGAAGGGTACAGGAAGCTTTGTGCCTACCCAGTTGCTTTGCTTTCACTTTATAGGAGAAAAAGCTTATTTTTCTTAATTTTTTTTAATTATTATTTAATCTTAATGGTTTACAAAGCACAGAAAATAAATTGCCAGAGAATGTACGGTACATTGCCAGAACTACAAAGTATGGATTGTACTGCAGACTTGATGTTTGTATTTATATTTGAATACTTGCCTTCATTTTCCTGTGTAAGGAAAAAAACACTTGTTTACCTGTATTACTTGATCTTGAACGCTTACCTGATAGTTCACTATGTCCTTACTTACAAGGAATGTTGCCTTTAATGTTATACTATTGACCAATACGTGTATTACTGCAATTTGAACATTTATTTTGTTGTTCACTATACTTACCTTGTATCAATGTATTTATTAACACTGTATTTTATTATTGAGAAAAATCAATAAAAATATGACAAAATACCCAGCAGCTTGCTTTCACGACTCTACAGCCCTTCATGTGTGTTTCTTCCAGTGCAACCAAACATAGAAGTGTTACGTTAAATGTGAGACAGCATTTACTGTATGTTCATATGTGTGCTTATGTGCACAGTCTGTTGTTTTCCACTGCAAGAAGTGCATGTTTGCAGCCATTGTTAAGCTGAAGGTCGATGTCCTGAGATTGGCACAGCCAGTTACATTTTTCTCCTCTGTTTGGAAACCTAATGGCACGATTGCTCTGCTCAGGGAGGAGTCAGGGCTGTCCTCTGGGGTCTTCTGTCAATGGTTGATCCAAGCATGGGGTTTGAATGAGAAATTGTTCTGCCATTTGAAGTGGAAGAAAGCAGGCACGATCTTAGTCCTCTCAGTGCATCCAAGCAGGTTAGCAGACATTTTTCGGTCACCCCTTATCTCAAGTGGCCAGCAGTCCCCCCTTGTGCCCTCTGTACACTGAGATCTTGGCTAACATTGTCATCTAGAGATAACAGAGGTAGGGATTAAGGACAGTAGTTCATTTTAAATATGGGCTCTAAGGCTTTGTTTCTCCTTTACAGTGCTTTTCATCTTGAGACCTTTGTGCCACATTCAATTAGACTGAGAAATTACCCAATTCCTGTCTTTCTATGGCATGTTTATGCTGCTACCTTGTTCCATTAGGATTTTGTCTCACATGTGTTGTGGTGGCTGACTTGTTCCTCACTCAAGACAAGAAAAACACCAAAATTTTGTTTTAAAAAAAATATATATATTGAAAGTATCAGTTAAATTAACAGAGTTCTTGTTTCTTTTCTTTTTTTCTTTAAAAAAAAAAAAAAAGAATCCCTTATTTTGAAGCATTTTATCAATACTTCTGTTATGCTATTATTCTTTGAAAAATTGTGAGGTGGGAGTATTGAGTAGCATTCAAGAAATTGTTTTTTTTCTCCAGCAAAGGTGAATTTGGATTTCTTTAACCTGATGCCAGAAATTTATCAGGCCTGCAGGACTCTCCTGTATTAAATATTGCATTACCAGGGAGCTTTGCTACAGCTTAATTCAGTTTTTTCACAAAAGCATATGTTGTTATTTGGGGATTTTTTTCAACAAAAAATATAAACACAGAAGTCTGCTCCCTTAAGTTTTGTACAATCAGATTGTTTTCTTCAGAAGTTACCATAGCGTTATTTATATCTCTCAAGATATTTCAATTTGCATTTTATTCAAACGAACACAGTGTAAGCGATGTTGTAAGCGGGAAATAACAAGTTCCTTCAAGCAAATCAGAAAAGGCGACGAGCTTGAATTCTCAGTTTTAATTAATTTTTAAAGCTAAAGCATGCTTTCAAGGGAACTCAGTCTTTCTGAAGTACTGCATTTCTGAGGATGTGTGGTGCCTTGGAGAGTTTTGCTTACCACAACTTGTTTGAATATTGCAGTGCCCACTTCACCCCCTCAGCTGAAGGAATATTTGCATTTTTAGACATGAAGTATGCACTGCAGTAACTCAGCCATTTTGGATACGACTGAGTTTATAATTGCCTGCGTATTTCTTCTATCAGAGCCTGAATGCTCAGTCTGGCTGATGCTGAATTTATATGCACAAAGCAGTTCATGTGAACCTGCAACCTGCTTTTTCTGGGGAAAAAGTCTCCTTTTTCAGACCTTTTCCCGCTGATCTTTTTTTAATTTGACACGTAGTATTTTTTAATTTTTAGAATTCCTACTAAGACCCATATGAAATGCATTTCACTGTTTTGGCAAGTCTTGAGAGTGAATTACTGAAGTGGAGAATGATGTGCCTTTAATGTAGGTAGGCTGAAAGCACGTAGATATCAAATCACCTACTAGTAGAATTTGGCTTCTAAGATGATGTTATTCTCCTGGAAAAAAAAAAAAATCATTTTTCAAATAGGAAAGAAATGTACCTGGCTTCAGCTTTTCTAGCCATATGCAGTTTAATGTGTATCTCCACAGGCTGCGAATCACAGAAACTGTATTGAATCTGGCCCTAAAGTTATGTATTTTTTTCTTCCCAACAGGAATCAATACAACTACAGCTTTCAAGTTTTCCTAGTTTGCAAGAAGAAGATAAAACTAATAAAGATGACTCCGAGAAAGAAAAAGAGAAAGATAAAAATAAAGAAAAAGATAAAAGCAGTGAGAAAAACAAGATGAGAATGTTATCAAAAGGTGAATTTGGAATATTTAAATTGCTGTAACTACTCTTATAAGCATGCATTTCTTTATTTGAGCATAAGTACTCAGAAATGTTCTCGTACGTTGAGAAAATTCAGAACGTAAGATGTGCGTGCGTAAATTTTTCATAGAAACATTGGGCTTTGAAAGTGAGAAACCTTCCAAAATGGTTCGATGTGGATATTTTTGTTCCATGTAAAATAACTGTTTTGAATACTTAACTGTGGTGGTGGTGTGAACTTATCTGTATGTAAATGTGTATGGTTATGTAAAGGATAAGTCTCTGGCTAACGTTCTTTTTCTCCCTCTGGTAATGATAATACACTGACGTGTTGTTTGTGCAGTGTAGACAGCAGAGTAATCTTGGTTAGTATCACTCCTCTATGCCAGAATTTCTTTCAAATACTATAAGGAAATCCAGCCATGACCTTTAACCTGCACTGCCACCTAATATTGCAGTTACCTATCACCTATTATCACCTACTACAACTTCTTCAGGACCGATCTTACATCTAAATAAAGTCATATTTGAAAAATCTTTTTATTAATGCACGGTACAAAGTTAAAGCATAACGTCTTAAAAATAATGGTTGCTTACCTGGGTGCAGATCCGCAGCTGGTGTGAATTGTCATTTGGCTTCAATGGAGCTCTGCACAGCTCACGCCAGCTCGCGGATCTGCCCGTACCTTTGGTTCAGGCAGTGCTGGGAAATTAATTCTGACTGCTGTCACGCGTCCCCGTTACCCGCCTACTTTCAGGTGTCACTGGATTTTTCAGTCTGTTAATAGAATTCCTCCTGGCAGCACGCCTCATTTTCTGTGCGTGCAGCATGCATTAAGTGGTACAAAGTGATGAGTAAAACCATTTTTAAAAGCTTTGGAGTTTAAAGGAAGAGGATGGAAGCGACTTGTTTGGCACTGATGGTTTCTCATGATTTTCAAATGGCTATTATTTTCTTTCAACGTCTACTTCTGGTGCTGTGTCCTGTAGAACAGTACGATGGAATCACGCTCATGCTTCCTCATGCTTCCAAGATTAAATTTCTCTTTACATACTTTAACTTGAACTCCAAATGAATGTTTTCTTTCTGAATATATGCTTCCAAGTTGCGGCTGGAAAATGGAACTTGGTTGAAAGTATAGCTTAATCATAACTATTGAAATAAAATAAACGAGTGCTTTTATTTTTCAGATTGCAGTCAAGAGTATACAGACTCAACGGGGATAGATTTGCATGAGTTTCTCATTAACACATTAAAGAATAACCCCAGGTAAGCATTTTCTGCGTTAGAGTTGACCCGTTTGAAATTATACCTGTCAGTCTTAGAAATCCCATGAAGCGTACATCATGTTTTATGAGTTCTGTAGATGGGTGTGAGGGAAAATGTAAAAGAAGGTAGGTTTCTAATTGAACAAAAAGGTGTTAAAACTCATCAATTCTACTCCTCTTCCAGTTATCCATCACTTAATTTCACTTTCAGTGACATCTGGTCTTTGTTCTTTCCTTCTTGCATATAGCATCTATGTGATTTTAGAGGTACGATATTATAACAATTGCAAGGTTTGTATATGAATATAAAGTAGCTTTCTTTTGGTGTTTTGGCTGTAGACAATTAAAACCCTGTGCAATGTGCTGAATTCTGTTGGTATTCCTACAGTTTTCATTTAGAGCAGTGAGCCCATTTCTGTTAAATTTGTCTCTCAAGGCTTAAGAAAGGATTTGTTCTGAATTTATTTCATGTGTTAATTTCATCGAATCTGTTAGATAGATGACGTGATAGAAAATCTAGAAGTAATGATAGGTTACAGGTCGTGTAACCTTTTCTATAGATCAGGCTGCATGCAATCAAGAACAGCTGGTAATTAGCTTCATGCCCTGCCCCATGTCATCATGGTGGCAACTCTTCCTTGCCAAGCAGCGCAACCCAGCTCTGGGCGCACACCCATCACTCAGCAACAACCAGACACTGGCCCAAGACAATTTCTCTTCCCTTAGGGGGGCCAGGCAAGCCAAAAGGTTGGTCACTCGTGATGTAGATGATAAAGTCCTTGAACAGTTTTAACTGTACGAAATGAGAAAGTTCAAGAGAGTTAAGGAGTGATGGACTCTGTCAAGCTTACAAAAATTGTACACCTGGGGCTATGCTTGGAAATTTTTGGCAGAAGAGGGAGGAAAAAGGAACACTTGAGAACTTTCAGTTGAAAAACAGAATATTTGGAGTAAGAAATGCAGCAGTGTCTCCTGGGAGTCCCTAGTCATGGTGTTGATCTCTACTGTGCTCTTAATCGGATCAGCCTGCACAGTCTTCTCACTTAATGTTCATTGCCTACAGAAAGATCTGTGTCCTATAGAATGCTAGATGTTTATGTGGACAACATCTCTTTTCACTAAAGAGCCTAGGCTAGCTGGAAATGTCATATTCCATCAAAAATGGTGAGAAAACACCAGAGCTAGCTGCAACAGTCAGGGCAGTGTTCTGTACAACACACTGATACAGCCCCATGTGGCTGGAAGCCTGCTGACTGTACTTGAATGCAAGGAAGGTCTCAGTCTGTCTTCATGTCAGGAAAGATGCAGCACTGCCAAGTGGAATCTTCTTCAGATGTGCCAGGGCAAAACACATTTCGTTTTCTATCAGCATGGCTGGCCACGCTTGAAAAATTGCCTTACAAATGTTGGCATATTCTGTCTTTGATCTAAAATGGCTATTGGTAGTTGATGCTACAGTTCCTTGCGTGTTTTTTTTGTTTGTTTTTGACAGGGACAGGATGATACTCTTGAAAATGGAACAGGAAATTATTGATTTTATTAGTGACAACAAGTAAGTAGAGCTCTGCACTTGGTTGAGACGTCACGTGTGCATGCAGAAATGCTTCTGAGTGATTGATGCACTCATGTGGACCCCAGCATCCTGAGCCCTTTTGCTGGCACGTCGCAAGATCAGCCTTTTATGTCCTGACACACTGTGTCTGCTTAAAATACAATGGATGTAAATGAGAACCTTTTGCTTTTCTTCTTGCAATAACTTTTCAATGGCTTCCACGGGCTCTGCTCAGTTGGATCCGAAAATATTAGTCAAGCTTTCAGCAAGCAGGATATGACAGGGCGTTTCTGAAGAGACACACTCAATCAAATATGCTGTCATGCAGGTTTCCCTGTGTGCTCTGTTATTTTAGCATGCTGGAAAACAAAACTGAACTTTGGGGTGGGGGGTTGTGCTGGTTGTTTTTTTTTTTTATATAATCTGTTCCTATAGCTTTAAAAAGTAGAGAGTCAGATTAGGAGCAAAACAAGAAATTGCACTCTTGGGGAATAAACATTGTGACAGAACAAGAGGAAAGGAGAGAGTGTGCCAATCTAGATCTCCCCAGCATCGCTCTGTGCCTGTCCTTTAGGAGAAGGGCAGCAACCTGTTGCTGGTGTCTCTCAGCAAACCTGTGTGTTGTAGTGCCCGGCTGATGGCATGAGGTGTGAGCTTTGTAGTGCGTGGAAATGTGCTCATCAGAAATTGTAAATATAATTGCTTACTCTTTTCTGCCTTCTTGTAGTGAGCATCAGTGTGCAAATGCACAGAGGAGAAATTTTCAGACTGTCCACTGAGTTATGAAATGCATTGCTGTTGTCAATTGATTGTAGCTCAGAGGAAAATGTAATTATCACTGGAATTTGTTGTGTGTGTTTTTTTTCAGTAATCACTATAAAAAGTTTCCTCAGATGTCTTCATATCAGAGGATGCTGGTACACAGAGTGGCAGCTTACTTTGGGATGGATCACAATGTGGATCAAACTGGGAAATCTGTAATTATCAACAAGACCAGCAATACCAGAATGTAAGTAGAATCTGTTGTGCTTTCCTCGTTCCCTTTCACAAGAGCTGGTTGGTACTATGACTGTGTGACATTTTTTTTTCAGTAAACATATATTTTTTTAAATAAGGTGTGAATACTGTTCATCAATTTTTAGGGGGGGAGGAGAGGACAGAGTTGTCTCCAGAGCTAGCACTGTTAGCTTATTTCAGGGATTAAAGATAAATAAGAAGAAATCGAGCCACCCTGATCTTTGCAAGCATCTTGTCTAGCACATTGGAATGTTGTATTCCCTGACTCCTTAATGCCACCAGTTCACTGCAGAAATGAGTTTATTGCTTTATCTGTCACCTCATACCATACAAGTATACTCCCAAATAACCTAAATGTATTTGGAAGGTTGCCTCTTCCCTGGTTCTGGCTCTCTGTGCTTCAGGATTCATTGTCTGCCCAACCTGATTATTTAGCATTTGATTCCTCTCCACAACCTGCCGCCGCTATTCATTCCCTTCTCCTCGTCCTGATTCTAGTTTATTTTATTTTCAGATCTGATAGAAACCACACATTTCTTATGGGATATAGAATTCTGATGGTTGAAATGCATTGCAAAATTCCTGGCGGGTTAAGTGTTGGCTGGCATGTTTTCTGCTCTCCTCTGTGAACCTGTATAAAGCTAGCAAAAGCTCAGCACAGCATTTTTGACTGATTCAGCAAAGATACAGTCATGTCCATGCCTGTCAGCACTGCTTCTTCTGCCAGGTGCCACATGTACGTTAACCATAATGGAAGCAATGGTCTTAGTCTCTACCTATAAACAGTATAATGAAGAGGAAGTAATTACTACCAGGTAATTAAGTTTTGGTATCTGGTATTGGAACATTAATGCCCCATTTGAAAATTGTGTACTTCCTGTATTCAATTAGTAGCACAAATAAAACCCTTTATTTCATTCGCATATCCAGCAATTAGGTGATTTGCTTAGACTCAGGTGCTGAGAGTATGTGTCAACATGCTACATATACAAGGTAATAGCATTTTACAAATATATTTTATAAATATAGATACGTATTTGTATCACAGAAGGTTTTGATCTTGCAGAAGCGGGTAGTCCCTCTAGCACAATAGTGTTTGTTATTTCTCTCAGCCTTAAGAACCTTCCACATGCGTAGTAAATTTAAGCTTATGGAAAATTTATTATAGATCCTTCTCTTGAGTATCCCCTAAGATATTCAGGCACCTGTAAAACAGCACTTAGACATCGATGTTTTTAAAGGTTTAAATAAGCCGTGCTGCAACAGTCTGATTTTCACAAGTCAAGAGAATGACAGTAACTCAATAAACTTAGCACTCAAGCTGCTGACTCTTAGCCTCAGGATCTGATAATACCTGCCCATGTGCACTGGCTATGTTTGGATATGAATAAAGAAAGCTGGGTATGCAATAAACCAGTGTTCGTTCCTAAGCTGCAAATGAGGGGAAAAAATGTATCTTAAATCACATTTGATCATATTTTAATGATTTTTAGGCATTTCTCTGTCTTTACTGTTATCCGTTTTCCCTTAATATCTGTCACCTCTGGAGTTCAAGAACTACAGATCTCACCACGTTGCCTTCTCCTGGTGATAATATCACATTGTGTCTGGTAATGCTTTGCCTGTCTGCGTGGCTGCACATCTCATATTGGTAGCACTGGAACAGCACTTCTGGGGAGAACACTGAAGCCCCATTCAACTGTAAAAACTGTGTCCAGGTGTTTTGTGGCAGCTGCAGCTTCTTGCATGTTGAGAAGGCAAGCCTGGTTACTGGTGCTCATGGGCAGCTTGTGGGTGGGCTTGTTGTTACTGTGAGCACAGCTTTCCTGTAAGCACCATATGAACTGCAGACTTTTCCCACTTCTGTAGTGACTTGAAGGTAGATAACTAAATGATGTGGAACTTCGTATCATGGTTCTTCTAGTATGTTATTTACCATACTTTGATACTGCCTTAAAATAAAGCTTTGTAGAGGCTCTTTTTTTCCTATAATTGAAGGAGTTTGCATGTTGCTTTTTTTTGTTTGTTTGTTTCATGTTCCTGGCTCTGACAGAAAATAGACGTTATTATCCAGTATTAATAAGAGTTGATGAGATTTTATTAAATACAGCAAAAAGTTCCACATCTGAAAACATCCACTGTGACTTCACGTGTGCTGCTTTCACTATTCTCAGGAGAAGCAATTTTGTTTAGTTCAGAATCAACACCAAATACTGGGAAAGCGTTGATTCTATTAATTACTACTTGGAAAATATCCAGAGTACCAGAGAAACTGGAGAGCAGTTAGAAGACTGTTCAGAGTGGTTAATGCTGTTCTGTGAGGCTGAGTCTTCGTCGTTCAATACAAGTTCATGGAGGGCCCCATAGATACTATGAAGGTTTGCATTCTGTCAATCAGTTATCTCCTTATGGTGTATGACTCCCACAATAGCTGCATCTTCTCATGAGGGCATGAGTTCTTCAGTTCAGAAAGCATCTGACTCTGCAGAGTCACCATGTGGGCTTGAATATGCATCGTGTAGCTTATGTCTCAGTTGAGCGAGGGCTCATGTCACATCTTGGCTCCCACTCGCAGGTGATGAGTTGTTCCCTGGCTCCAGGCAATGAGATGGATTTGCTCTGCTCAGCATGGCTCCTCCAGTCTTGCTGCTCATGAGTGCTCGCAGTCACAAGAGTCAGAAGAATTCATGGCTTTGAGGTGGATGGGCTGCTTGGTAAAATTGGGTGTAGTCTGTTAAATGGGGGACAGGAATATGAGTGGAATAAATAGAGGCATTTCATTTATTTCATCAAATGGCAATCTGTAGGACAACACACTCCCTCTTTTGGATACCTGAGACTAAAGACTAAGAAATAAATAGCTACTTTTAGGGAGGTAGAATTTTAGAAGGTGCTCACTGAGGAGATCATGGCTGGAAGTATGGCTATGATTTTGTCCAGTCAACCATGTTGTTGTATGGAGAGGGGAAACTGATGGTAAGAAAGCTTTAGGATTTGATTCTCTCTGGGATTGCAGTCTTTGAGCTTTAGTCAACTCTCAGTGGATGCTCCCTTAAAACAGCAGTTATATCTTAATGACTGTTTTTTGCAGGCTGGAAACTAATAGAAGTGAGGGGCTTAATCTAAGGGGTATTTTGTTATTTATTGAAATATGAACAAGCCATACCATTTATGATGTATTTGTTTTACAAAATTAAATTCTAAAACAGATGACCTAAACTAGCAAAGTGCTTCAAAAAGATCTTGAGCTCTCATTATAGAAAAGTGAGTTCTAAAATTACCTTTCACTATGGTCTTTAAAATCAAGAGTAAATTTAAAAAAAAAAAAGAGGGGGGGAAGGAATTTCAAAAAAGAAATATCCTTTTTTTCCAGATCTAATATATTACAAAGTTCTACCTAAACTGAATTGTCCAACTTTTAAAATCTTTTTCTCTGTAGTATACGTGAGAAAAAGTGAGCAATGAATAAAGGATTACTTGTTTTGGTTTTAGATTCAGAGAGCTCTAAATAATACTTAAAATGGGAAGGCTGTTCTATTCATTGTGAAATTGCTGGTGCCAGCATTGTAATGTATGTTTGTCTGTGATCTGTGTCTGCCTGTCGTATACTAAAATGCATAGGGAATTTAAGACAGTCAAATATGATATCAACAGAAGTTTGGAATAGAAACAATATATTAGAGTGGACATCCCAAACTGGAGCAAAAAAATGTGTTTGTGTCACCTTCTATTCTGTGTACCTTCATAATTCCTATCAGACAACTGACAGAGCTTTACGTGAAAACTATTCATGTAATAATACCTATCAGTTCAATCATATTCATTCATTACGTTGTGGTGATAGGTGGAAAAAATGTAGGGGAAGTACATTTTGAGTGCTTGGTAAATGGCGAGGGTTTTCATTCAGCTGAGATCATCCCACATGTGACAGGTATGTCTGTGCCACAGCCCACACGTGCACTCGTGTACGTTAGTGTATATGCACGAGTGGCAAGGTTCATCAGAATGGAGGAGGAGGAGTGCTTATGTTATGTAATTGATTTTATTTAGACATTTTCGTACATTCTGAGGGTGTAACACACCTATTATGAGCTTTATTCCGATACTCACATCTTCAGTTATGGCTCATTTTTTTCAAGAGCGTCCTGGTAATCATTGTACTATCTGATTCTCTTCTTTCCTGCTGTCAGTATGTAAATATTGATTTAATACTGGCCCAGCCAGAAGGGATTTTGTTCCTTTGTGATGCCCCTAAAAACTCAGGGCAGTACTACGATGTTTTCTGTATTGCAGGAGTTTCTTTTAGTCTGGACTTGAACTGTATCAGCAGGTGACATACATAAAATATGCACTTTGTCGTAGTTAGTCTTGTAGATTATTAGCCTGTGCTATTTTATGTCCTCTGTGTATGGGGGATTTGATTCACCTGAAGAGTGTATTCCACAAACAATTGGTAGCAGCTGGGTTTTGTTCAGGTATGTGGCAGTAGTTATGCCGTGTACCTGAATACATATGCCTTACTTTTTGCAAGATTCCAGTCAAAGCGATCATCATTTGTGAGAGTTTGAACCACAAACTGGTTTTCTAGTTGCTGGGGGTTTTCTTTGTTTTGTTTTTCACCTCCCTGTAGTAACACAGAGCATTTGCCTGGCAAGCCGTTTGCTGTATGATCTTGCACCTGCACTGAAGCGGCTTGCTTGTCACTTGCTTGAAGCATCCTTGCTTGTCACACATGCACATGGGGTAAACGTCTCATGAGAACAGAATCACTTTTGTTAGCCACATGAGAGAGGAAAACAGATGAACAGCATTATTTTTGCTTTTATTTCCTTTCTGTTGTGGTTTATGTTACTTTTCTTCAAGGGAGCTTGAAGTCAGCTGTGTTTCTCTGTTTTCTATTGTAGTTCCCTCTTTCCCATGCTTACTACGGCTTAGTTCTTTCTCACCTACTAAGAAATAAGCAGAAATTGGGGATATCTACACGTTCCTTCTGGCATATAGTTGATGTCCAATCAGTATAGCAGAGTCATGTGTGAACAGAGACAAAAATGTAAGGGTGAGCAGTAGCTGCGTTGAACTTAAATGGAAAAGCTGTATAAGTGAGCAATAACACCAAAATTGGCCAAGATATTTTGTTCCAGTTTAAGACAAACATTAAGCAACTAAGAATTTACTAAAAACATTGATTAAAGCAACAAAAACACACAGTAATAGCTATGAACTATATGTAGCTACATAGTTGTGTATGTAGATTTAAAGTAACGAATTATACTGATTTTCTTGGATTTTTATTTCTTGGACATGTTCATTTTTTAAATAATGACTAAATTTAGAATATATTGAGAAATTTAAGGGAATGGGAATAGTGTTTAGGATGGAAAAGCTTGGTGTCCCAGCAGTCACTGCTGTGATGCTCAGCTTGTAGCCTTTCTCTTATTGCTGACCTCACCCACTGCAGCTCTAGCAGGGGAAGGCTTTCACATCCCAAAACAAGCAAGGAAGTTGCCGAGAAACTCTTGGGAAGAACATGAAGAGGGACTAGGCATTTCACATTGAGATTCGGGAAACATCCACCTCCAGCAGAGTCCTGTGCATTTTAGCAACATGTTAATGTGATGCTACAGCCATTTGTTTCAGTTATAAAGTACAGTCCCCTCTGAATGCCTTATCTGGGGTTGAGTATGCATCATTTCAGTACTTGGTGCTGAATCTCTTCTCTGGAAGAAATCTCTGGAAGAGATTCAGGTTATTTTCTCCCAGTCTTATTAATTTTTGCAAATTGTTTATTTTCTTTAAGATTAACACTACTTGAATTAGGACAGCCTTTTTTTTTTTTCCTCAACATGTGTTCTCTCTTTTTAGTTTCATGCCTGTCTTACATGTAAGATAGAAAAAAAAAATAGTTGGTATGTGTAGGGCTGAGCTGAATATGGCTCTTAAATACTGTCTTCATTCATACTTGGATCATTGCTTGCCATATTCTTGCAAGCTATGGAAATGTCTTGCTCTGTAAATGAGATGTTAGGGTAAATGAACCAGTTCTAATAGCTCCAGTATTAAATTTTCATCTAATGTATTTTATCAATACTAAATTATTTGTAATTAAGGTGGACATGTAATTTACAGCCGTTGTACAGTGTAATGAAATATTAGTTAAGCATTAATTAGAGGAAATGTATTATTTTTCTGGGTTTTTAATCCTTGCAGTCTCATTCCTTAACAATGCATATTTTGACAAATGCAGGTTATGGTCACCTGGGCTGTGCTGGGGAAATTGAAGGTTGCCAAGAATGCCATGGAATAGCAGGAGACAGTTCAGCTGAGGGAAGCTTGTGCATGTTTTATCACCGTTAAGCTGTGTCTCTGTGTGCTCATCCAGTCTGTAGCAGGAAAATGTCTGTTAATCAAGCTACTGTTGGGCTGTTTATATTTTGAATCATTGCAGGCAGGTCTGGAAATCTGAAATGGCATCTGTGATTTATTCAGTTAATTCCTTCTGTAATGGCTGAAATAACATTTTAAAATTTGGGCTGTGGTTTTCAGAAACGAGGCACTGATTAGTGAGCAAAGGAATTTTTGAGATGGTCAAAATTATTCTTAGCAATTGCCTTTTACCATTCTGTTGCCTGCCCCTTGTTTAATGTAGGAAATATGACATAATCACTGAAAATGGAAAAAATGTAATGATTTTTGAGATTTTTTTTTCTTGAATAGCGAAGTCAGTTGCTTCTGCTCCCTGCTCCAAGCTGAACGTGGTAGGCTGTCTCTGACAAGTTATTAAAAACCATCACTTCAGGGCAGTGATCATTCATGGAATGGCTTCTGGTCCATGACTGTTCCTGCTGGAGATGCAGAAAACACTCATGACCCGGAGTGGAAGTGAACACAAGAATTTATGATGCAGCACAGCACTGCTTTGTACACGTGGTGTATTTGAAGAGGACTAGTGGTTTCTTCATTAGGACTACTAGTTTCTCAATTAGCTTTTGGGGAACTACCTTGCTGCCTTCACTGGAAGCCTTCAAATCTTAGCCTCGCTTTCCTTTTGTCGCTCTCTTCCTTGTTGATTTTTGAACTTCTGAGATGTGAAAATGTAATTTTAAATGGATCTCTGCAGTTACGCAAACACTAATTTTCCTCTGCTTATGAAACGCCTAGTCTTTATAACAAAATATTAATGAATTCCACAGTAAGCAATGTTACTACTCAGGTGCCTTTACTAACTGGAAATAAATTGTTGCTTTGCAAAATCTAGTGAAATCTAGATACAAATCCTGCTATCAAGAACTAAATCCAAGCCAGGGGATTGACAGCAGGAGGAGCAAATTCCTGAGCCATAGAAGTAATCCTAGTTTGATTACAGGAAGGCAGTGAAGTATCTCAGTGCTCTTAGAATGGTCCCTGGCTGAGAGAGAAGGCTTTGTATTTCAGCCCTGGGTAGCAGAAAAGCTGGCATTTCAGTGTGCCCTTGGCTTGCTGGCTTCTCCCATGCTTTCAGAGCAGTTTTTGAGTATTCTGGCCCCAAAATACCAGGCCAAATATTGAAGTCTGTGTTCAGATGAACTATCAAGGGAGTACTGTGCTTTTGCATCCGTGGATTAAAACAGAATGGCTATCTGGAATTAAGCTTTAGGAAAGCTTGTCAGGGTCATGAGCTGTGCTATGCTAAGATCAGATTTTTTTAAACACTGTGTAGTCTGAAAGACTGCAGGATCTGGCTCCCTGTTTGGTCTTCACACAGAGTAAGTTGTAAAAGAAGAGATTCATAGTGCATTATCTTTGTCCATCCCGTAGCCTCCAGGTTAACCATCATTTTCATAGTGGGAAGCACTACTGGTGCCAAACGCACAGGAATCATCCTGCTAGGGTACCAAAGCAGAACGTTTTGAAGAGATGAGGGGTTTTGGTTTTTCATAGAGGCAGTCTACCTGCCTGCTTTGCAGAGTGTGGGTGGGTGGCAGAATCAACCTCACGCTGTGAGCAACAAGAAAAAGTCGTAACTTCCATGCTGTATTACCAGCTCTGTTCCTTTCAATCCTGTCAGATTTATCTGAAGGCCGATCATCTCCACGAGAGAGGGAGAATGCCTATCAGGATCACTTGTGACATTTAATATCCTTGTTGTTCAGTCATAAATAGAGAACATGATTAGATTGCAGATGCTGTTCTGAAAAATGCTAAGGATGTACAGTCTTTACCCAGGAAAAATGTAACGTTTGGTATTTGAGGGTTTTTTTTCCTGAGCTTTGGAGAAGGCAGCACCTTTCACCAGCTGCCTTGTACAGGGTAGATTTTTTTTATGGCTTTCAGTGTGCTTTTGTCATCATAACAGAAGTTCTTAGTGACTCATACTATAAAAGCAGCAATCTGTTAATGAGGCATCAACCTCCAAAAGCCTGAAATGCCATCTTGAGTGATTTTAAGTGTTAAGTTATGATAATAGAAGTGCGCTGTGCTTTAACAATTATCTTTATTTAAATTCCTACCCTGACTTTTAAAAACTGTTAGAGCATCCATCAACCCTGAAAAATACTCAGTGCTCATTCTCAAAACTTGTTCTGAAGGAATATAATCAAAGAATTTTAAGCTCTAGGGCTGTAATTCTGCCTTACATCATTTTGCTGGTGCCTTTTGACAGTGGTAGTATTTGCTTCCAACTTTTGTAAATTCTCAAACGTGCAGAACGTATCACCATGCCTTCAAGATCAAAGTAGTCTTTTTTTTTTTTGACTGCAGATAATAGAGTTTTGGCCCAAAAAGTAATGCTTATGTAGTTTTATTGTGGCTATAATGCAGAGCACTAGGAGAGCCTCCAGCATAAAACCAAAAAAGCACAGCAGGCAGATGCAGTAGATATTCACAAACTAGCAAAGCAAGAAAGGATGCCATACTGTGCAACAGCATGCCTGCAGAATAGAGGCCAACGTGATGTCGGACCGAGCAGTTGGTTTAATTAAAGACAAGTGCAAATAACAAGAAAATGCAGTTAAGCCATCAGAACACCTTCATAACAGCGCCCTAAATCTTCAGAACTTCTCCTTATGCAGTCGGCTGATACGCTTCTCGCCCGCGCTCGCCATCCCACTGCTCTCCTGATGGTGTGCTTATGGAAGAACACAGAGCCACCTACTTGTGTTTGCCAGATGATGATCCTGTGGGTACCCAGGGGGCTCTTTGCCCCTTCCTAGCCCCATTACTTTACCTATCTGCCCTTCTGCATTGCCATTCAGGAGATGAGTATTAATGCCCCGTTCCCATTTAGCACATTCAATGAACATCACATTGCAAATGCAGAGCTGGTGGATTTTTTTTCCTACAGCACACCACAGCGATCTCCACTTTTGAACTCGCTTTCCTATACTGCGTTCCTTATACAGCTGCCTCGCTTTTAACCTGGGAGGCTTTTTACGGATGAGGTGCCCTATAGCACTTGCTGGGTTTTTTCCTTTATCAGGCACTGTGCTGGTAAACCGTCTTTTCCACGCGTGGGGAGGTTGTTGCTCCTTTTGAAGGCATCTTGTGCTGCAGAGGCCCGCGTGCCATAGTGCTGTCAGAAACGTATGCCACATAATAAAGATTTATGTGCTGTGTAATTCAGCCCTGACGATCCCAGAGCCTTTGTGCTCTGCTGATGCAGTGGCTGTGTCTTAGAAGAGCAGCATTCAAAGCTCGTGCTTGTCTCTTTTCGTTCGTCCCTTTGGTGTGTGGTATCTCTGTTTCCCGTTTCCTAGCCAGTTATTTCAGAGCTAAATAACTTACTTTAAATGAGCGTAGATTATTTTTCCCCCTCTATTTCATTTCTTATCTCCCATATAAATACAGATTTAGGAAAGTGCATTAAAATGTTTCTAAACATGACACGGCCAAAAGCCCCGTGACTTCCTTAGTCATCAGGATACATGGGCTGTTACCACTCTGCAAAACGTTTTTAGAATCTGTAATTTGATTCAAAGCTGAATACCTGCTTAGGACACTTAGTGGTTTGGGGTTGGTTTTTTTTTTTTTTCTTTTACATTGCTACTTACAATGGTTGACTTGGAATGAAAAGCATTAAATGAGCACATAATGGGAATTCTCCTTAAATATTCCATTTAAGGAGTGTGCCTGGGGGACAAACTCTGTTCTCTGTCGTACTGAGATAAACTGAGAGGAACTCTGCTGAAGTGAATGGAAGAATGGAACTAGTTCACATTAAAATCACCATAACGACAGCAGAAAAATCTTATAATGGGTGCTGCTATCAAAATCTAAACTTGTTTTTAAAACTTTGACACGCAGAAATGTTTACCTAATTATACCAGCTTCCCTCTTTCCAAAATGCAAGCTTAGTTGTAGGGAAAATTTGTTGTCCAGAAAAATCTATTTGGTTACATTCTTGCTTAAGTAGGGACTGCAGTTGTGTTTTAAGGGACTATAAAGTGCTAACAGGAAAGTTCATCTGTTTGAGGATGCAAAGAGCAGTGTTTTACTCTGACAACCAGTTTGTCTTAAAAGGCAAAACTGTCATGTAATTTTGTAGCAAACTGCCTAAAAACTTCACTGAAGGGAAGGAATATATTGCTTTTTGCTCTGAAACACACTGCCAGAAAGGCAAGCATTTAATTGATACTCATAGCTCACAACCTGTAGGAAATGCTAAACGAGTTCATATGTAATTTGTGGTTTTGTGAAGTTGTGCTTTAGAGAACAGATGGTTTACTTACACCAATACTGTTGACCAAGAAATATTTGGGTGATCAAAAAGGTTATATCAAAGAAAAGCAACTTTTTTATTTTTCTTCTGTGCGGTTTTTTTTTTTTTTTTTTTTTTTCCTCTCTCCTATGTGTTGGTTTCTGTGCCTTTAAGGCATTCAGATTTTCTCAGTATGCTCCCCAAATCACAAAATCCCATTTATTTAAAGGGAATTGGTATTTCCTCCTTAGGCATTTTTGGAGCAGTGGAATTTGAGATTCTCAAGTGATCCACTGATCCCCAGGTATGGCAATTAATGAAATACTGACTGTCATGCATGTGAGCAGCAATCTTTACGAGCATATACTTGCAAATCTGTTTTCTTGCACACTTCTGTTAGCATGTAAATACACAGGTACACTGGATCTATTGGGATTAACCTCTCAAAATGATGCATAATGTAGGTTGTGGGGTTTTTTTTTGTTTATTTTAGCATTTTGTTGTTGCTTTGTTATTATTTTTGGTATTGTTTTGTTTTCTTTGCGTGTCTGGAAGACAGTTGCAATATTCAAGGTCTTCAGAAATACTCCATGTCTACTTCAAAAGGTTATGCCAGTCCCATTTTTTACCACTTAGAATTAAACGAAGGTGTGGTTGAGGTTTCAAGGTGTCTATTACAGTAGCAGTAGTGAATAAGTTCCAGATTCTGTGTTGTTTTGTGGAAATGAACGTAATCCATGCTTTGGATTAAGACCTTAATTTAGATCAATGCTCTAAATAAGCTTGATAAATTTCACTCCCTTACATGCATGAACACAACCCAGTGCACTGTGCAAACTCTTCCCTATCAGCGCTAAAAATGCATAGAAGAAAAGTGAATGTGGTTTCTTATCAATTAGGGCTTGCATGAGATGAATTCTCTGTATCTACTGTGTAGCAGTAACTATATATCTTATTAGTATATCGACAGTATGCTGCATCTTACACAAAATTACAGATTTTTTTCTTGCATTTTCCATCTGTTGGCTCACCTTCAAATTCATGAACTAGCGCAGCAGATTTCACCAGGTGAAATACTATGTCTCTATTCACATAGTAGACTCCCATAGGCTTGCTGTGCTCCATCATGTTCTGCACAAACAAATATCTTTTCACAACTGAGGATCAATCGCATACTGGGCTTGCAGATTAATTTTATTAACAGCCACCAGCAGCTCATTAGTTCTGGCTGGTGGTTTGATCTCATGCTTCTCCTTCCAGTCGTCTTCTGACAGGTGGAAACATTTTAAAAACACTAAAGGAAGTGAAAATTGGATTTGTAAAAATAGAAGTAATGTATCAACTATTAAAAGCATGTTGTTTATTCAGCTGTGTTATAGTCAGAGATGTTTAGTTGCTTTTTTTTTTAACTTTTTTTTTTTAAACTAACTTTTGGTAACTTTGAATCTTTCCTCTACTTTTTAAAGTCAGAAATATTTACTGTGTGCACTGCATAGTTTGTTAGATCCTTAACAGATAGCTCATAGCTGTAAGTTTTACAGCGATAGAGCATCTAGAGAGGTTAAGTTTGCATTCTAAGCCACAAAACTGGAAAAACAGCATTTTTCAGTTGGTGATCTCAAAGCAGAGTATCTGCAGGTGCGCATCCTCTGTTCTAACTGTATAGACACTGCACTTACTTATGAGAACAAAGGCAGAACAAGCCACCTAGCAATCCATTAATTGGATTTTGTAGCATTTCTGGTGTGAGAAACCACCTCTGCCTTTAGCAACCCATGGTGTCACAGAACTGTTATAAAAAGCTCCTCTGGGTCGCCGAAGAGACTTGGTTGGCCGTGCTGATGGCTGGACTCAGTGTTCCTAAAGGTGTTTTCCAACCTAAATGATTCTGTGACTCTAAGGGCATCTGGAGAGTCTGTTGACTTCCACATTGTGGGCCCAATATCTGCAAGTGCCAACACCTGCGGCTGATGGGCAGAATGTTGTAACACTCAAAGACTGTTAAAATCTGGCCATTGTGTTTTGTTGCTTTGTCACCAAAATGCAAATTGTGCCCAGAAGTGGGAATTTGTGGAATTGATACAGAAAGTGAGGCAGGAGAGCTGCTGTATCTTAATTCTAAATTTTCAGCACTTCATTACAAATGTTTCCTGCACACCTGATGGTGAATTGCAGTGGACTGTAATTATGGCATGAATATGTGCTGTCTTTTGATTAGAAATACGCTGCTAATTAGTTGAATACAAATCTGAGTGTTACAACAACAAAATGGTGGCTGATTTACACATAGGATTTAATTTGCCATTCTGGAATAAAGCAAAGCTGAGACTTCCATTTCAGAGCTTGCAGAGAGCTTTCAAACTTTATTTACGAAGTCGCTGAATTCTCTCAGCCCCACCTTTGACTTCTTCAGGGTTGGTCCATTACTGTCGGTGGCAGTTTTGTGCCTGGTTTGAGGAGGTCTGTTCAGTAGGCTCAAGCATCTCCTCAGGGTGCCACTGCTGGAAGCAGTCCGTGCTCCTTCAGCTTTTCAAAACCAGCTTGTGATTTATCAGTGCTTGATAGTATATGAATTCCAGCTCTTTATGTCTCCAGACCATTGGTCACCCTGCTGAAATCAGTGGGACACGACATGTTTTTATGGGTTGGGGTCCAGGAGTTGGCACATCCTGGAGTGCTGTTGTCAGTGGCCAGCTCAGTAACACAAGATGTTTCTTGCTGTTTGCTTTTCGTACAAGGTATGAACACGGGGAACATGGAACAGCTTCTCTTGGCTTATGAACTTGAAAACGTGAAGCTTTTAATTTGTACAGTTTGGCTCTTAAAAAATAAATGTCTGGATGGGTTCAAATCAGTGAACTAATTGATACTCTGTGACTCTTGTGGAGTATTTTCCTCACTTAACGGTGATGAGATAATTACTTGTTTAAGCAAAATACCATCAGTCCTTCCAGTTATGGTTTTATTTGTTAGGAACAAGAACCTCTTGCTTTTGCTCTTAAGATTTCTATCAGTTTTGCATTACTTGCAAAGGTGATTCGGTGCCACAAAGCTGCCGCATTGCTGGAGACCCCTGCTACCGAAGGAGCCAAATTAACATGCAGCATGTTAATTTGTTTTCCTGTCCTTCGGTGGCAGAGAGGAGAGAGAAATATTTCGGTGAGTTCCCGCTCCTCACTACATAACAACAACAAAAGCTGTTCATGGCAATAACAGTTAGCAGCAGGGCGATGGCCCCAGGCAGCCGTAGGACGCGTCTCAAGATGAGTACCAATGTTGACTGGTTTTGCACTGAATGCCTCTGTGAAAACAAAGAGCACTGAGAAAATAAAGATCGAACTAAAGCCGAAAGAAAGATTTTTTTATTGCTATGTTTTACTTTGCTGGCAGACCAGAGCAAAGGTTTTCTGAACATTTAAAAGATGAAAAAGGTGAAGAATCCCAGAAGCGATTTATCTTGAAGCGAGATAACTCTAGTATTGATAAAGAAGACAATCAGGTTGGTTCTCGGCTCGAGAGTGGCTGAAATTTTGTTCTGTTCTTTTCTTTTGTTTTGGAGGCGGGCTGACTGATGTTATTGTTGTTCTTTTGTTGTTGCTCTCCTCTCCCCACCCCCCCCCTGCTGCTCCTTGCCCCGCAGCAGCTCCGAGCCCTGCACCGTGGCAGCGTGTGGGTCTGCATGGGCGGTTTGCTTGGCAGGACGTGCTGCATGCCCACGGGGGGAACGCCGAGGCTCGGGCTGCGTGGGAAGGCCGTGCCGGTCGCATTTCTCCATGTGTCGCCTAACGATGGCAGCTGTTCCCGCTCCCTACAGCTTGCTCCTTCAGTTGTACCCATCCATTCGGAGCTGGATTTCAGTGCGGACCGATGATAAACTGGTGTAGCCCAAAAAAGGAGAAAAACAAACAAACAAACAAACAAAAAAAGCCCCAAACAAACATGCAATGGTGAGGCCAGGTTGATTTTTAAACCATCCTAAAAGAAGTTTTGATCGAAAATGAATCAGTCCCATCTATTAGCTTCCCTCCCCCCCCTGCCCTGACCGTGTGTTACTGTCTGTGTGACTGACCTGCTTGTCGTGCATGCACCGCAGCACCAGTGTCCCCGTGTTGCTCATCCTATAACGTGGCATTGCTGGAGGTGAGCGATGCGTAGGGAGCACCAGGGGAGCACGTGCCTTTGTGCTGCCTTCAGTCAGTGTTGTGCTGTTCTGGTCTCGTGCAAGCTGTGTATGTGGAACATATTAATAACAACAACAACAACAAAAAAAAAAAAAGCAAAAAAGGTTCCGACACAAATTGCTATTATGAGAAAATTCTCCCAGGTAAGAAGACTGTGTGTGTTTTCTTTGCTTAGGTTGTGTTTGTTGGAGGTACCTGCTCTAGTGAGTCTCTCATTGCCACTCTCCTTCATGTTTTCAGTAAAGGGCTGATTTTCCTTTCTTTTTTGTTTCCCTTGTCTCCACATCGTACCTAGCAGCCTCGCAGTTAGGCTGCATCTCAGTTGGCTTAGACATCAACTCTCAGCCATTTTCAGGGTGCAGTGTACGTGGGGTTCAGCCAAAGGAACACGGCATGACCAACCAGAGAGTGCTGAGTGGGGTGGAGGAGAGCAGTGCCTTTAACATAACCACAAATGAAGCGCTTCTTGCTGGGGGCCCGCCTCTCTTCCCACCCTCCCCAGGCCACAGCCACTTCCTGCACTGTGGTTTATTGATGGGCAAAAAGGGCCACGCTTTTCCCAGTGAAAATGAAATTAGGGGGTTCCTTATGTCACGGAAACGGTTACAATTCTTGTACAAAGCGCTTGGGACTTCTCCTTATTAAGCTAGCTTTTGGTGGGCTTCTTTTAGAGCTCACAACTTAGGTCTTACTGCCTGGTTTCCCTCCTTTCTTCCTTGGTCTCATAAGTAGCGCAGTGCTGCCTGCCCTCCCATCTCATGGCCGCTAGGATAGCTGAGAAACGGTCCGAAGCAAAGGCTTGGGGTGAGAACAGGTGGATTTAGGGCTGTGGGTTGCAGGCATCGGGTAGGAGGCCTCCTCTCAGCCCTGGGATCCATGGGCAGCGTCTGCCTGGGAGCCCTCGGGTGCCCTAGGAGTGAAAGCTATCGTTTTCATGGTTCGTTTGTTTGAGTGAACATTGATTATTCTCAGCTGACAGTTTCTTAACGGCAGTTTTTAACAGCTCAACTTATATAACCCTCCTGGTTTTTTTTCTGCTCAGCAAAACAGAATTCTTCCATTTAGAGATGACAGACGAAGTAAATCAATTGAAGAGAGAGAAGAGGAGTATCAGAGAGTGAGGGAGAGAATATTTGCACAAGATGTGAGTAGTTGTTTTCCTTGCCTCTTTAGTGCCATACCTTTCCCGGTAGCCAGCCAGCACTGCCCCTGCAATGTGAATGCTGGATTTGCACCATGAGCTGGAGGTGGCAGGGAAAGGCTCTGAGAGAAGCTTCAGGTGCTGAGGTTGCTTTCTGGAGGAGGAGGAGACACTGAGAGTTGCAGGAATACGGGCAGAAGAAAGAGGAAGCCCAGCATGTTGTCTGAGAAGTGCTTATCCTGTTTCTTTGAATGTTCGTGTTTGTGTGGTCGAGGTTTTCTTCTTCTTCCTTCTCTTTTTCCAACCAAAGAGCAGCGATTTAAATGGACACTCTCAATGATCTCAAATAGCCGTATTATTTCATATACCTCAAGCCAAATCACTTTTTTTCAAGTAGCATTCAGCAGAGCCACCTGATGGTTATGTGCTTTGGACCAGTGCTGTATAACTGAGACAATGAGGACAAAGAAAAGTCAGTGGGTAAACGTGGAGCTGCACAGGTTTTCTGAAAAGACTGATTATTTCTGCCATCAGAAGGAGTCCTGCTGCTGATTGTAGCATGAATAGATAAAGTGGAATAGGCGCTGTAATTCCTGCCTTGCAAAAAAAAAAAAAAAAAAGAAAGAAAGAAAAAAAAAGAAAAGGAAAAAAAAAAAAGAGAGCTTAAACAACAAAGCTACATTTCTAGGGGAAAACATTTAAATTTGGAACATCTATGAGCTCTACTTCATGTTCCTTGAAAAAAGAAAATTACAATTTGCTGTCCTGCTATAATGAAGGGATCCTAAAAGGAGAGAGGGAAAGAAAGGAAGTGGGGGTAGTTACCATTTTGTTTTATCTCACATCTCTGTGGGAGCTCTGCCACTGAGAGGAAGATGGGAACAAAACCAATTAAAACATACTGAATCATATTTGGCAGTGTCCTTTTAAATTAAAACTGTTCCTGTGTTGCAGGACTAATGCTGTTGTCTGAGATAACCTTTTGCTCTGGTTTTGGAGTTCCACACATCCAAGTTACTTTTTGTTTTAGGAGAATATGTTCTATGGTGTTAAGGTGTGTGTTGTCTCATTTGTGATGAGTAAGTTTTGCTCGTTAATAAGTAGCTTGCCACATCTGAATGTTTTTAGCCTGCTTTTTTCCTTCTAGACTGAGAAAGTTGCAGAAAAACAGAAGCCCTTCATTTTATGTTATGCTTTCAGCATGTGGGTCTGATGTGCATACTGTCACGGTATGTACAGTAGAGTTAATGAGTCATTCATGAGCCTCTTTTTGCAACCTGTCTTCTGTATGAAAGATTCTGTCTCTGGTGTATTACAAAGGAACTTGTGCAAAACCAAAAAATCGTTGGGTTTTGAGGCAGACTGCCAATGAGGCAAAAGGTTGTTAAAAAAGCAGCAGCTAGAAATGCCAGGCTGGGAGGCGGATGGCTGGAGAAGTGTGCTGGAATTCGCTCCCCAATGCGCTGCTGTTCTTATTTTTAAGCCGTTGAGCTTTGAGTTGCTCACAGTTGGAAGATGTTGTGGTCTGTTGGGTTAGCACCTCCAAATAGCAAGGCCCAAGCAATGGTCTGGTTGTGGCAGGCATCCTATGTGGATGTAGAGTGAGCACGTTTCCAGATAGCGACATAGATCTCTCCCTCTCTCTCTCATATCCACTCATTTGGTCTCTCTCTCTCTGCTGTTGTAGGTGCTAGTGAGCCAGCAATACATCCTGTTGCACTGAATTTCAGCAGGTTGTACTGATAATATTAACAGGAATTTGTTTCTTAGCTGAGCTTTTTTGAGTGGAGCACTCCTCGTATTGAGGCGTTTCCAGGATGATGTCAGAGGGTTGTGGTGGTGGACAGTGTTTTGGTTCATTTTAGGAAAGAGAAGTGTGGTTTCCTGTCATAGGTAAACCACTTGCTGCATGTAGGACTTTTCAGTTTTAAAGCACTCTGCAATCATTTGTAAACCCATTTTCCCCAAGTTTCTGAGGTAGGTACCTAAGCACGTAAGCCTTGTCATCTTGCAAATCACAGATGTAGAAAGACAGAGAAGAATTAATCATGGTACGAAGAATTAATCATGTGGTATTTTTATTACCTGTATGCTGTTCACACTCCTGTAGTCAAGCCTTTATCCGTGCCTTGCTTGTGAACCTTAGAAAATGGTTTATGGATATTTCACTTCTAATTAGAGCGTGCATGAGGAGGACTTGCATGAGAAGTCTCCAGAGGGCAGCAGTGAAGGTGCAGCCGTGCCTTGTTGCACCTAGCATCACTCAAAAGATGCCTCAAGTATCCCAAACTCTGTGGAAGATAGATCAACCCAACTATCAGAATTCAGAGCAAAATTTAGGAGGAAAAGGCAAGACAGAGGCAAAGAGTCCTGTGCACGTTTCGAGTACCGTGACAAATACCTTAACCTGCTCCCTACATATGGAGCAACAGAAAGCTTCCTTGCCCTTCCTTTGCTTTTTGCAGCACTCCAGTGCACCAGATATCTTCATTTCCAAGTTTAAAATAAATACGTTCATGAATAATGCTATCATTATGATAGTCCTCATGATGATTAGTCTGATATTAGTCAGTCTAAATTATACTCCCTGTCAAATTTTCCATCTGCTGTGTTGGCTATCATAAATTTTGATAAGGGAAGCTGGAGGTTCTAATGACTCCTGTCATGTAGAGTCGTAGCAGGTGGCAGGGACTGAGAGAAGCATGTTAATGACGTAACTTAATAAAAGGATGGGTAAAGAGTGAGTGTATTTGATCAGTTCACTGCAATAGGGACTGCAAGGCATGGACCTCCTAAACTTGTAGGTTGCTATAGCACTGAATCAGCACTGCGTGAGCTCTGTTACACTCAGGGTTATTTTTCAGTTGTAAGGCCTGCAACCTTTCTATCATAAACTCATTTTTATTGTAAATCTAGCTTTACAACAACTTGTCAGTTTTATGACCAAGGGCACAAAGGACCTGGAGTATCCAGGTCTTAAAAAGAAGTTTCTCATCTAAGCTGCTTCAGTTGCTTTTATTGCATTGAAAAGTAATTCCCTGAGGAAAATAATCATTAATAAAATCTTAAAGAAAAGAAAGGTATATGTTACTCTTTCAATACACATCAATGCAAATTATAGATTTAACTCAGAATCCTGAATGTGTATGTAAATGGCACAGTAAGTTTGGCTTTTAAGCATGCAGAAAATTGATTCTAGAGACAAGCAATTAAATTACTTAGGGGAAATTTCATTTTTTGAGGTTAATGCGATGTATAACCTCATGAGCCAGAATCACATAAGAACCATTCATTGTTCATCAACGTATTCTCTAGCAATTATTGTGTATTCACTGAAAAATGTAGATGCTTTATTAGTTACACAAATGCTGGACTTGTCCATGTTGCGCATGGTACTTATTAAAGGAAACACATCACAGTTTTTCTTTTTGGCTGTTAATTGTTACGGCTGTTTTTGACTAAGCAGTATATTTTGAAGGGCCAGATCCCTTAGATAAAAGAAATAATGATTCCTCTGATTAAGAAAGCATGGAGGGTCTTCACTGCTCCCTGATTCAGGATCCCTGAAGGAATGTTTGAAAAGCTGGCTTTATCCTTGTCTTATCTTGTAGGAAAATAGTAAGAAGAAGAGGTTTTAAAATAGACAAAACCAGGAAATGCCTTCTGTTGGCTAGCATAAACCCATAGGTATCAAGACTCCAGTATGGCTGTACAGAACCCCCCTTTTTTGCTGCAGATCAAGCAATTAGCATTAGTTGTAAGCCTGAGATGTATCAAATCTCATTAACTCACATGCAGATGATTGCCTGATGGTATCCACTGCAGGATATTGCTGCATGTTAATTGTTATCTATGCAGGCTAATGTAATTGAAAACAAGAACAGCAACCCCCAGTATACCTTGTGCTTGACAGAGCTGAAGCACATCTTCCAGTTAAGATTTAAAAAGGTTCTGGGAAATTATGGAATGAAAGACTAGCTTCATAAGTGAAGTTAGTCATAAAGAGAACCTTAATGGAAATCTTGCATGCAGAAGTCCCTGAGGAGGTGAATTTGCAGGTGATCTTGCATAACCTTTTTTCCTTTAGTAGATTTGTTGTCAGTGTCTTTGTTCGGTGTAAAAGAGCCAAGAGTTTTAAAAACCTTTTTCACAACATCTGTGTACGTACTTAAGGCTCGACTGAAAGTACTATGAAAGCTTATTGATGCTGTAGATCAGGAAGGTGAGTCCTGGCCTTGTAGTAGCTGAACTGCTATCCAGAGCTGCTTAGCCATCAGACTTATTAACAGTTAGAGTAACAAGAAAGTATCTGTCTTTTCAGCCTATGCCCATACTGAGAAATAAAGTTTCTAAGGATTGGTAGGCCCTTTGCCAGCATCTTCAGCCAGGAAGAGAAACGCAGTTATTGCAGAAACTGTCCTTAGGTCTGTAGTGCAGTTTGTAGTGGTTCCCGTTATGAGATTAGAAAGGGAGCAATCCTTTCCACTGGCTTAATAAAGCATAAATCTCAAATATGTATTCTGCTTTATGCCCGTTTCTATAAAAACTTAAAACAATCATTAAAAAAAAACTCTCATAAGCACTTCTGCAGACAGGTACACGCCTCTTTGCTTTTAGCTCAGGGAGAAGCAGACCAGTAGTCTGGTCAGAGCAGAGGTTTTTACTGTTTTTGGAAGAGCCAGCAGTAAAGGCTGCTTTGGGAAGGTGACTGAGCTGAAGTCATCACACAGCTGCCCATCACGACCCACAAAGAAAAGATGCAGCCTCGTGGTTGAGGTGGTACAAACCCACGGGGGGATTTTAGTGGACTTCAAAGTTGTTAGACTGTGCTCAAACCCGCACAGCCCCCAACTGTTGATGAAACCTTGTGAACGAGGAGCATAATACGGGAGCAGATGAAGTGCTGTAGCTGTGCAGAGGATCCCAGTGGAATAGTTCATATCTCTTCTTAGCCTGGGATGGAGCCCTAGGTCTGCTGCAGCCAGTCCCTGGCGATGGAAACTTTGACCTTGAAATGCCAGGGTTTTGTGCTAGTGAGACGTGCTTGCCACCAGTGCAGCCCTGATCTCTGTGCATTTGATTCCTCTGTATTTCCTCACGTTCAGCTGGGGCGCAGGCTGGGAGCCTGCCTGAGAAGCGTTCAGCAGGGAGCTGCCTGCCCCATACAGCATCCCTGGGTCAGGTGCTGGGCGGGTAAATGGCAGTGCTGAAGAGAAACTGCGCTGTGTCCGCAGGGCTGAGTTCATACATCTCCTGTACAAGTAGAAAGTGACACCAGTAATGACGGTGTGCCATTATTCCTTGAGCGGAGTCCCATTGTTGTGGAGGGGATGGGCGTGAGCTGTGGTGTCCTCAACCCCTTGCTTTCCTTTTGTTTAAATTCTTTATGAGTACTGACTGTCCTTTCTTCTGTACCTCATGGAGATATAATCCAATGACAGCTGCGAGGCACTTTGTGTAGCGAACATGAAATAGGAGGGAAATGGAGAAAATCAAAGTGGGAGAATTATTCATGGGAAATTGAGCACAGCTTCATTTCTCTGTATAAAAAAATTAAGTAATGCCTAAAGAATTACACACTTGCCAATAGGATTTATTTCTTCCGAGCCCTTCACCTTTCTCGGGGTCTAAGTCATCAAGTCTTCCAGCAGAGAAACATTTTTGCAATAGATTTTATTATTGATGTTATTATTATTAACATTACCCTCATTTTATATCTCGATGTGGGTATGGCTGTTTCCTCTCCATGCAAAATCACTTAGTATCTCTAACTACTGTAGTACCTTCTCTCCCTTTGAAGAACTTTGTTGACTTTGCATGCTCTCCTCCTGTTTGTCTTCCCTACCTGCAGCTCTGTGCTATTCTGCAATCTTATTTCTGGGTGGTAGGGCAGACTTGTGGCAACTCGCTTTATGTAGGCAAAACGTTTTTCCCTTTGAATCACCAGCATTTTGCACATTCCACCTTCTTCTGATCTCAGGGCTGAGAAGTTTCAGTTTGTTTCCAAACTGAGACCCCTTGTTGGCAATGTGTTGTAATGCATGGAATTTATTTTACTGGCCTGACCTCATTCTTGACCTTTTTTCCCCTCTTGTCTTCTGCAAATGCAAATGATGCATGAATTGAAATCCCCTTATGCCTGACCAGGGGAGATAATTCTAAAAACAAGGAAGGAATTGGAACAGCAGAACATATCTAGAACGTCTGATACAATGCCTTTTTTATTTTTCAGTCAGTTTGCTCCCAGGAAAACCTTTTTGTGGAAAACAGGTAAAAAAAAATACAGCTTTTTTTTTTTTTTTTTAATTTCTCTAGCTGTTTCTCTCTTACTATTTGGTGTATCCACAGCTGTTAATGCCAAAAGCACTGAACAAATTCATAATCCGTAACAACTGCGGTGTTTTTCTGCTTTGGGGAGGGGAGGGACGGCTGGGGAGGAAGGGGTTGCCTTGCAATGCTGTGTTTGAATAAATAAGTAAGGTATTAGTGCTGCTTTCCCCTAACTTTGCATTTCACATTCAAAACATAGTTGTGGAGTGGTGGTGTAGGAGAAAGCCCATCTGATGTTTCATTCCAAGTGGCTAATCTCTCTCCGGAGTGCCCTCAGAATTTAACTTATCGATCTTTAAGAAGCACTCTAGCAGCAGCTGGACGATGGTATTTACAAAACACGGTGTTTGTGTTTCTGGTGCTTAACCCCCTTTTCATGGCAGCACTGAGTCACTTGTTGCTGCTGAGGGCTCAGGAGTTCCCCAGGTCCTGCCTGCTGTGGTCCTGCATTGTGATAATGCAATGATGGTACCTGAGCCAACTGTTACTGCATTGCTGTGTGATGGTTCTTCAGGTTCCTTATAATAAATCCACTTCAAGCAAAGGGAAGAAGAAACTGTGTGTTAATTCTGAAGGTATATGATATACAAAGCTCTGTAGCAGCCATAAATAAGCATAGAAGATCTTAGGAACTGTGTGCCATTATGGCAGATAAGGATTTCAATCAAAATGCTGGGCATATCACTGGTGAGTGCTGGAGCTGCGCACGTTCTAAAACTGTTCATTGTTGGCTTCGAGAAGATCATCTTTCACAGTATTTCTATCTCTGTACATCCTTACTTTTGCCATTTGTGAGTAAGGCTGTTCCCATGGTAAATAACTCCTCAGTAACGGTACAAAACAGCCTTTCTGGTGGATAGTGCTGAAGGGGGAAGGAGGTATATCCCTCAGGATGTCCCACTGCCACCTAACCACCTTGTGTCCTGAGAGCCCAGTACGCTAGCTCAGCTGCTGCTTCTGTATCACGAGATACATTTTGTCAGAATAAGTAAAAATTCTAACAGAGGAACCCTGAAAAGCCAAAAGAAGATACTCCCATAAACCTGCATTTCTATCCCTGGGAATGGGGGAATAAGTGTGAGGATGCACACTCAGGTGAAGATCAGAGCACTGCTTTTTCTTGCTGCATGCCTTACAGCCGTTGGCCAGGTGAAGCACTTAAATTCAAACTGAGCTCTGTGCACGTGAGCAATCTTGTGGATTTGCTGTGTTGGAAGTTACATATATGTTTAAGTGCTTTGCCTTTTTTCACCTACTTGAAATGCTGAACCTGAGCGTTTATCTATGCTGCAGAGATTTCCAAGGGACATAGCAAGTACTTAAAATTACGCTTGCAGTATTTTGCTAGCTTGCATTTTTATGTTCTATTAGGTGACATTCTAATGAATTTTCTTTTAGATGTAGAAGTATGGTTCCTTGGCTTCTGAGAATTACCTTGCTTGGTAACAGGAAATGTTAAATGGCCTTCAGCCTCCCTGGCTGACATTGCTTATGTTTGGTTGACTGCCAAGTTGTGGGAATGGGAGTTGGGGGCCAATTTTAGCCTTGCTTCTCTAACTGTTAACCGGGCAAGTTGGAAGATATTGCTAGAAACTAAATGTAATTTTAAAGATAGATTTGTATTACTGTGTGTGTTACCATAATCTTTCTTTTCATTTTTTCAGTAGGCTCTTGGAAGACAGTAGTATATGCAATGATACCCATAAGAAAAGACAGCTGTTTAGGTTTGTATGGCTTACTTTATTCAATATTTCCCAGTAACTCTCAGTTGTGATTCTACCTGTGTCCTTGCCAAGGACACCTCGCCTGGGTGTGGGTATGTCATTTTTCTGTCCAGAAGGGAGCACAGAAGTTCTTACCTTGCTTATCCTATGCTCTCTGGATGAGGAGATCACAGCGGGACACCTTCCTTTGGCTTTACTGATCATCAGCTCAGGAACCACATCTAGATTTTCAGCTGTTTGGGCTCCCACAATTTGGGGATTATTGTAACTGGTGGGAGTCCATTTAGCTGTAGTTCAGGCATTTTTCACAGACTAGTGCCCAGCCTGACATTTTTTCCATTCTTTGTTTTATTTAAAGCTGAAATAAAAATGTAATGAGGTGAAACCTGTTCCTTTATCTTAAAGCAGCAGTGCTTGGGAAAAGTTTTCTCCATTGCTGTTCTGTTCCAAAACCTTTTTCCATCTGCCCAGAGACTATTCAGTCATAATCTGTATCCCAAAGAACATCCCATGACACCAAGAATCAGTCCGTATTTTCATGGAGAGCACCGGGGCAGTGGAAGACCCAAGCTGATCCAACTGACTTAGGCTCTCATCCCATGCCAGGAGCACCAACAGATTTAAATCAATCGAAGTTGGGCATGCCAAGCTGCTTATAAAGCCAATCAGCTGCCACCCAATTTTAAGCAGAGCAGGCAGAAGTAATGAATTCTTTCAGAAACATATCCTTCATCTAGTAGAGCATGGGTATCACTAGATTTGCTGTTTGCATACGTAGCATTTTGTCACTTCAAGCTTGTATCACCTATGTTAACATGATTTTTACTATGAGGTGAGAGGACACAGGATTGTTTGATGTGTATATCTGTTTGCCAATTGTGCATGTCTGCACAGCAGCCACAGGAGATGACAAGTCCATGGGTGGAGGAGAAGAGCTGGAGCTGGCAGAAAAACTTCTCCATGCTTTGGGCTAGCCCTGGTGAACTGATGGTCTTGGATTGGGCATGCAGGAGTAAGAAAGCATCAGAAATATCCACGCAGAGGCTCTTATTAAATGATACCTATTCAGGTTTGGGGAGCAAATAGGAATTTTGTGTAACATGCAACTACAGAGAACGGGGATGCATAAGCATTCGTTTTCTCTCCCTCTCTTTCACTAAAATATAAAAATAAGAGAATTATTGATTTTTAAGCACAGGAATGCAAAAGCGTCTGTAAATAATAAACTTTTTTTCCTTTCCAATTAAATCTTAAAGACAGTTTATTTTTTTTAATTTTCAAATCTTTTTTTCCCCCCTCCCCCCCTTTTTTTTTTTCTTTTTTTTTTTTCTGTTGTTGCTTCTGTGCTGTTTCTCTTCGTGTTTTCCCTCTGTCTGGGTCTAGCAAAGGTCAACAGGTAAATGCTGCCGATCACATGGGTGCGTGGCTCTGATTGCAGGCAAGGAATCCACCAGCCTGATCCCGTCCTTGGCACCCTGCTCCTTCTCGTCCTGAGTGGCACAGCTTGGCACGTTCTCCAGTGAGAGAGCAGGAGCCACACTCACAGGGAGAAAGGGAGTGGAAAGGCAATAGATCCACTCTCATCCTTTTGATTTGTAGAAAGTGCTTTGATGGAGACTACTGCAGAATAAGACAGAGGGATGGGGAATATCTTCTAAAAGCCTTCCAAAAGTCAGCGTTACAAGCCTCACTTGGGTCATAGTGCACTAAGCCGTAGTAGGGCATGATGGTTCTGTCCTTATAGCAATGCAGTGTAAGTTGTTCATCATAAATAAGGCAAATTTTTCTCTGTTTTTTGCTCTCTGCTCCCAGTTTGCTGTGTTGTCACTCACAGCGCTCTGGATGCTCTGCAGCTGTTAGAGGACAGGCAGTCTCTACCCAGAGCTTTTTCCAACTTAAAGCTGGGACACAGGCAGAGGGGGAACATGGTGATGCTATTAGTGTACGTAGAGGGGAGAAGACCAAACTTGATGGGGTCTCTAAGTGGAGCATGAGCGTTGAAAAGTTTGGGCTCATGCTGGGAAGACACCTTCAGGGAAGGGGGCTGAGTGACTTTCGGAGCAGATGAGTAATGATGTGGTCAAACAGAAATAAAGATGGTAGTTGTGAAGACAGAGGCAGAGGGCAAGTGATGTTAGTGAGGAAAGCCTTACAGCCGATGGCCAGCGAAGGGAGAGAGATCGAGGAATTGCCTGAGGCAGTAGATGGGTGAACAGGCAGTGGATATGCTACGTCACCCAGTGTGATATTGCTTCATCAGTCCTGTCTAGTGAAAAGCTCCTGGGATGTATGGGAAAGGGAAGCACTGGTAAGTGCTGTGCATGTAAAGAAGAGTTGCAGCAATGTTAATTTGCTCAAGGTGGATGAGTATTGGGGTCAAATTCCCCCTTCTAGGCACGCTTTTGTAAATGCAGAGTACTTCCTTTTTCTTTAGTTGGCTCACTGCAGGGTACCCAAAGATAGGCTCTGCCCTGACTGTCTTTTTGTTTGTGTATGAATCTTTGTTCTCTGATGTCCGCAGGGGGAACAGAGATAGCACAGGGAAGGCATCTGGCAGTCGGCAGAGCAGCACGGAGAATGAATTGAAATGGACAGACCACCAGAGGCCATGGAGCAGCACAGACTCGGACAGTTCAAATCGAAATTTGAAGCCAGCCATAACAAAGACAGCAAGTTTTGGTGGCATAACCGTCCTGACAAGAGGAGATAGCTCATCAAGTAACAGAAGTACCGGCAAACTGTCTAAAACAGGTAGCTAGTACTGTATTGGGTTCACAGTACTCTTTGCTGCACAGTGATAAATGTACATGGCAGGTGTGTTTGCCCATCTGTGTATGCTAGAAGCTGGCTACTGGGTGTTCAGTTTATAGGACTTGAGATCTGCAAACCTTAGATGTGAAGCAGGCTTTCTTGGAATAGAGTGTGTGCAATTTCCTATTTGGACGCTCCCTCTAATCGTAGCCTCAAAAGGTAGTAGCTTTTGTAACAAAATAAATGAATGGCACAGATTGCACTTTTTTATTAATCTTACTCTTTTTGAATCCTGAAAAATTGTGTCATATAGCTGATGAGAATTCCAAGAACGTTTTGTTGTCACTGCTAAGATACAGACCACCTGCACTCTGGAGTGCTGCCTCTCCATCTGCTGGCAGATGAGCCAGTGTGCTGTGGTAGAAGCCATCAGAAGCTCTGGATTCACAGAGGTCCTGCAGCCTCTCCATTTTCTTGTTTGGTTCCAATTAAATGAAATCATCATTTAAGGGTACTATGAACCTGGTGGGAATTCTGCATTTATTTGCATTAACTTCATGGGTGCATTAACATATGGGTGAGTCACAGGGCCTGGATCTAAGTAGTTTCAAGCCATGCCATTAAGCTACTCTATTATATATTTGTGTAAAAGTGCATAATAAATAATTAGCCCATCAGATGATTCCATCAGTTTGGTTCACTTGATAAATATAGTGCAGGACAAGTGGTGATCAATACTTAGCACTTAGTGGTTGTTCAGCTTGAGAGTACTTTATGGATGGTACTTAATTTTAATTCTGCTTATCAGACTTTTGTTAGCCAGATTTCATTCCTATTTCCAAAATGGCATGGTAGCCTTTGCTCTGCTTCAGGATGCTCAGGAATGGTGTTTTCAGAGTGAACTGAGGAAACCTTTGACTTTGCAGCTGCGTTCTAAACGTCACGAACTTGAACACAATCACAGTTTTTTTCAGAGAAGGAAGGGTGCTCTCTCCAACCCTGCTGCTCCTAAAGATGCTGAGACCATCCACAATATCCTGCATTGTTCTTTTTTTGTTCTTTTTTTGCCTTTCTTTTGCCTTTCTTTTTACCTTGAACAAACAATGGCTTTGAATTTTATCTTAAGATTCTCCTTCAGTTCTACTCCACTTTTATATATGTGCAAACTTATGGAATTAAGACCTTATTTTGTCTTTGATAATACTAGTACAGATTTTGTCTTTGATAAATATTAGTACAATATAATTGGTTTTTTGGGTTTTTTTTTTTTTCACTTCTTTATTATTCCTGAATACGAGCATATGCTGTGTACCATAGAATCCTAGAATGGCTGGGTTGAAAAGGACCACAATGATCATCTGCTTTCAACCCCCCTGCTATGTGCAGGGTCACCAACCACCAGACCAGGCTGCCCAGAGCCACATCCAGCCTGGCCTTGAATGCCTGCAGTGATGGGGCATCCACCCCTGGATGCATTCAAGACCAGGCTGGATGTGGCTCTGGGTAGAGCAACCACTGCATGTAGCACAAGCAGTGTGTATATACCTTTTAAAATGTCCTCCTGTGTTTTTGTTTTTATTTGTATCAGGGATGAATAGGCTGTACAGTGTGGCCCAATGTATGCAGCAGACCGTGTTTTAACCTCCAGATCTGATTGCTTCCCACAAATCTTTCCATTGCATCAGAACTCAATTAGATATATATGAATTAAGGGGGAGGCTCAGGTTGCAAATGTACTTTTTTATATAGCTAACCTTCAGCAGAGTGTGGTTAAGTGTACTCTGCAACACAGTATGCAGAGGTGCAGAGCCTTCACAGCAGTGTCAGGGAGATCCAGTTTGGCGGGTTGAGACATCTAATTGCAAAACATTAATACTTTTAAGTAGCCATTTTGGTGTTAAAGTCAAGCATATTAAAGGGTGCACTTAGGAAGATATATTAAAATAGAACTCTCCGAAGCACGTGAATAATGGTAAGTGCATCTGTACTCCTTAGGCACCAAACCCCAAATTGCTTTCAAATGAGAGCTCTTACATTTTTAAAACATCGTTGATATTAAAATTCCATGTTCTTTGTGGAGCAATTACATATTGTAAGTGCTCTGCCTTTTTTTTTTTTTTTTTTTTAACGCAGAGGTTTTCATTGTGAAAGCTAGTTGGTGCATAGGAAGAGTGAAAATAAGTTAAATAAAAGGAAGATTAGAGAGAGAAAAGAGCAAGGCTGGATGTCAAAACGAAGTCACACCTTCAAAGCTGGGACACAAAGTGAATTTGTCAGTCAGCCTGAGGAAAGCCAGAGGAAATAATATCTGAATCCCTATTTCTGTCCTCTCTGAAATGTCACTGGCTGGCGTTAAAACAGAGTAGAATAACTGTTAAAAAACAACAGGGAAATATGTCTTGATGAAGTGTTCGTTCTTCGCTGAAAAAAAAATATAATACAGCCCTCAGAGCTCTTTTTGCCTTAAACACAGTATGCACTGAATCAGTCTAAAGGCAGCAGTAGGTCAAAATGTTTTCCACTGGTTAAACGATGAAAAATGTTTTCCACTATTTGAAACGTGCAAATTATGCTACACCTCTGATGGTCATCCTGAAGCACTGTCAAATACTTCTCTTGAGCATTCAGATAACAAGACTTCAAGGATTTTCACCGATGGCTCACAGCTGCCTTTTAGAATGTATATTGCAATGCAGTATTAGCACTGTAGTCTTTCTGGATAATTCTAAATATTTTCACCAAAATTAAATGTTCTGCCCTTAGCCTTTGCTTCTGATAAATCAGTAATCGATGTTGCATGGTGGGCTTAGAGAAACTGAAGCACTGAAAGAAGTTTGCCTCCCCTTAGGCAATGACAGATCAGAGAACGTGCTGTTCTCTGCAGTGGAGTCTAGCAGTATCTATTAGTCTTACACTCTAATTGCATTCAGCTGCATGGCAATAAGAGTTTAGCAAAGGAATTATGATACTTAATTCTTGCAGATTTCACAAAAGGAACTGTTTGAAACCCATTATGTGGTTATCATACTGTTTGAGTGTTACTTCCATGCACCTGTTGATTGCTTAGAAGGCACTGTTCACCTTAAAAAACACAGAACCTAAATACAGTACTTAAAATACAGTACTTAAATACAGTACTTGGAATAAAGTTTTCTAATTCATTATGTTGCAGCTTGGTAGATACAGAGACGTATTATTTAGGTTGTAATCGAGTGCCAAAATTAGGACTTAATACTGTAACAAACTGCAGTCAGATTGCATTAGGACAGCTGAGGGACAGCCTACAAAATCTTAGTTTAGATTTCCACTGGCAGAGTTGACTTTTCAGGGTTGACTAAATGTGTGTAGTTGTATGGCTATCAAAGATGAATCTGTGCAATCTGTAACCACACACATCAAGAGAAAGTCTAGCTCATAAACGTCACCTTATTTTCACTGTCACATTACAGTAGTTTTTAATGTACTTCATTAGGAGGGAAGACAAGATGTGTTCCAAAGAAATGTCCTCTGTGCCTGTGTATGTAACTTTATATTTATTTCAGTAACTGTTGGAAGGCTTGTAAGGTCTCAGTGCTGCATCTTTAGCTTCTCTTAATGCATTTTCCATAGTGTGGAATGCACATCTGTTGCAGCGTGTTTCTTTCTCTCCCATTTATGAAAAGATGGCTGTGTGGGGATATCAGCTGTGTTGATACAGATCTGTAGGAATCATTAACTTCCTTGGAGTGGCTGCAAGTAATCGGAGATACGATCTAATCTCTCCTGTTAGGTGTTCACTGCTACTCCTGTCACACAAAGGCTATTATACTGCAGGCATTTCAGTACATTAACTTACATATATATATATATACATAAATATATATGAGATATTCTGTGAATTATAATATTGTGTCTGGATTTTGGAACTGGATTTCTGCTTCTTTATTATTTCCTTTGATCAAACATTAGCTTGATGGATTTTGCAAGTCCAAGAGTAATAGCAGGAATGCTGACGTGTGGGTAATAAATTTTAAGCCAACTGCTTCCAGTCGTACACTTCCCACCAGCTGACTGTGCTGAATGATCAGTCTTATTTTTAGAAGTGAAGCTTGTAGAAAAGTATTGTGTTCACATGAGCGCATACCATTCTCATGAAAAACAACAAGAATTATAACATGCAGTGACTTAAGAAAGCAGCAGACAAATAGGGAACCTGCATTAGCAGATCACCAGAGGTCCCTTCCAGCCCCTACCATCCTGTGATTTTGTGATTTCCAAATGTAGCATGGTTTTGCTTATACAGAACACCTGCTGGAGCAAGTAGTGGGTAGAACTTGAGTCCATTTGGTAAGAAAGGGAAAAATCACCACAGACTCACAGGATGAGTTGAGCAGAGAGGCTCAAATCCATCTGATATTGGATATTAACCCAAAGAAAATAGAGCAAAATGTGTTGCGTTGCTCACTAGTGCTCAGAATATTGGGAAACTAATGGTACCTCCACACACTGCCCCTGAAAAATTAAGCTATTAAGGTTTTGTGGTGATTCTTCTCTCGTTTTCTTTCACTGCTCTTTGAACTGCTGTATTTCTCAGAACGCTTTAAAATATATTAACGAGAAATGATGAGAATGCAAAGGTTTCTATTACGTCAGCTATGAAGCAGCAAGAAAATTATTGAGAAATCTGGAAGTAGCCAGTGTTACATACTGAAAAAAGACATTGGGTTATATAATTGGGGCAAAAATCTCATTTAGTCGGAGATCCTTTCAGAAGACTTTAGGAAGGCATCTCTAAATGGGAATCTGAATAAAGTCAGATTCCCTTTTTTTTTTTTTTGTCATTTGCTACAGTACTGAATTCATTCTGTGGTGATTTCTTATTCCAAATTTAGAAACCGTGAAAACGGCTAATCAGAGCTACAAAGACAAGATTAATTGGTGTTAATTTCCAAACATTAGCGTTGGGATTTATTTGGCTTAATATATCTAGACTTAAACTGATAAGAAGTTGTAATGAGGGGAAAATTTTAAATAGATTATTATGGTACAGGATAAATTGTGGCAAAAGCGGTTAGGTAATAATTTCTGGAATGTTTTGGAAAATATTAAGAAAATAGCTAAAATGGTTTTGCGCCTTGTTTGCATTCTTTCAAAATCACCAACTTGATCTACTGACGTAGGAGTGCAGGTCTGTGATCTTTTAAGGAATACAATTCTTAGCTCTCGTCTCAGCCAACACGTGGTGATAGCTTCAGAGATCGTTCTCCTGCTTCTGCCTTCCATTTGATGAGTCCATCCGAATTCGTTACAGTCCTGTGGCTTTTAACATTCAGATGCTGGTAAAGATCAGTCTGTGATGCAGACATAAAAACAGCTGAAAAGGAGGGAAAAATAATGAATGTCATAGCTGAAATCTTCTTTTATGCTAATGGTGCTTCTTCAGAATAGCACTAAATGGGGAGAGAAAAGTTTGAACTTAGGTTTGATAGTATTTATACGCTTTGAAATAATAACAGGCTCAGGGTGGGCTATGGAATCTTGTCCGGAATCTCCAAGTAGCTTTCTTTCTACCCCATTGAATTCCATGGGTGGCAGAATAGAGGAGAAAGTAAAGTGAGAACTCAAATAAGCAGTATGAAATGCACATAGAATGGCCAGAGAAATGCAGAAAAAGGACCTGCAGAAGGAAAATAGAACTCCTGTATCTGCATTTACATTTGGCAGGAAGATGCCAAGTATCACTTGTAGTTTGCTGAGGATGATCTCCAAGAATATCTCTGCAATTGTAGAAATGTAGAGATATGAAATGATCAAATCAGAACTGTCCCTGCAGGGATAATCTGTATGTTTCCAGCCTCAATATGCACAGAGATATAAATAACAAGTACATTAAGACAACTTTGGAGTGTATTTGCAGAAATGTAAAAAAAAGTCTTCTGCAATCGCCGTAACTTTCTTGATTAGATGCTGGAGAAGCAGATTAGGGTCCTGTGAATGGCAAGGCTCCTATAAGAGAACTGTTTCTGTTGTAGCTGCCTAGCTACCATATGGAGATGGGGTTTGGACAAGAAAAGTTTGCATCAGTTTTTACACCATCCATAGCAATCTGGAAAGACGCTGTGTTTGTTAGATAACAGGATGCTTGTGTGATGTCTTAGGTGGAAACCAACGTGCATGTAAAATCTCTGAAGTTTGAAAATTATATATGGTTTTTAAAAGAATGAAGCTCCCCTCCTCCCAGTCACAGATGCATGCTAGTACATTTGGTTTAACTGGTTGAATTTGAAACTTCTGAATCATAGAAATTAATCTGAATACTGAGCCTCGATGGGGAGGGAAAACAAAACCCTACTCTTGCCAGCTGGGCATGGACTACTGCTTATGTTTGTCCATGTGTATGCGACATGTCTGGTGGGAGCCTGGGTCCCTCATAACTGTGGTTCCATCTCTCTTTTAGGCTCAGAGTCTTCCAGCAGTGCTGGCTCCTCAGGATCCCTGTCACGAATACATCAGCCTCTCCAAAGTGCACCTCTTGTCCCCGGGTTGACTGCCAGCAATTCGGGCAGCGTGTCCTACCCTGAGAACGGGATGAGTGGCCAGGTGGCTCCCAGCAACACCAGCTATATCATTCTTCCACTTGAAGCTGCAGGGATACCTCCTGGCAGTATCCTGCTCAACCCACACACAGGTCAGTCCAGCGTGCTCCTGCCACGTGCGTTTCAGTGTTATTCGTGTCGCCTGGGAAGCCAGCACAATTCTTGTTTGTAGAGAGGTTTTCTGGTGGGAAGTAATGCAAAACTTAATGCTCATGCAGCCTTGGGCAGGGTATTCATCTCGTGAAATCCTGGCACTCCTTGGCTGTGAATCCTCTGAGGGCCCATTAACTTCAGTAGAAACAGATACTCTTCCATATCGAGCGTGCTGAGATATGGTGCAAGTACAATATGATGCTCAAAGTTCTAGAGGTTGTACTTAGTATTAGATGAATTTCAAAAGGCATTTGAAATAGCACTACTGAGTTAGTTTTCTTACGTGAGCTATGTGATTAGCAATTGTATGTAAACAAGGAGTTCTGTGAAGAAAGCTGTAATCTCAATTCTGTGTTGTTTTGGTACTTAGAACTGCAGTTTTAACTAGGCATTTTCTGTCATCCAAACGTTTTAGAAGCCACTCAGCTTGAACTTGAGTGCTTGCTGAAAGTCTAAGGCAATTTGTTCTCCCCTTGGTCCAGATGAAGTCAGGATAATGTTACGCTATTACTCCCCACAGTATTATACTGACAGCATTAAAAAGGTTCAGGGAGGTTGAGATTTTGATGCTTCTTCAGTGATTTGCACTGTTTCAGTGACCGTGACTAGCTGTGCTGTCATCTTTAGCTGAGTTATGCTGGGATTAAAATAACAAAGCATACGGTGCACTGAATTTTTCCATTAAACAGGGGGCTCAGAGTTGAACTCCGAAAGGTTTTTTTCTAAGTCCTCAGTGGAGCATTCAAAAGCTTTTCATTTCGGGATTATTACTTATAACCAGTACTTGATGTATATTACACCTCTGCCTTCCAGTCTTTGGGTGCAAATGCGTAGAGCTGATCTTGAGTCCACTACTAATAATGCTCAGTTAGAATGGAATTGAGAAAAAATGAAAGTTGCTGCATTTAAGAAAATCACTCCTGAAAAACTGTCAAACCAAGCTTTACTTGGGCATATAGAGATAGAAATATCTGGAGATAATCAGTATCAATCAGCATGTGTGTGATCAGGGAGGAGCTCTTGTTTAAGTTAAAAGTGCTAAGTTCTTTCCAGACAGAGCTGACTTATTAACCTGTGCATACGTTGACTTTTCTAAAGCTTTTAATGTTTGTGTAGACGTTTCTAAGTTAGGATATGCTTTATATGAGAGCCTAATTTTGACAGCATAAATGGAGTTTTTAGACATTTCTTAACATGTCAAATTACGGGAGAGAACTGAATGGAAGGTAGGTATTATACAAAACCCATGTTTATGAACTTAACTATTTCCAGTGTGCTGGAAGCTGAGGGCACTATCTGCAACGTCACAATTTCTAGGACAGTACAGACAAAGGTATTTTGTGTGATTTCATACAAAACCCATCAGGCCTAGGCAGAAGTCCATCTATAATTCAGATGCTACTGCAGAAACAAGTGGAAAGAATCACTGCTGCCTCCAGTCAAACCGACGGCTCAGAGGTTGTATCCGTTCCTAGCTATAGCAAGGATAAAGGTTGCAGCTCATCACACTTGCAAGCCATCAGAGGTGTTTAAGAGAAACATATCCTGCATCAGCTTTGGCAGTTCAGCAGTTTGCATCAGCAAGCTCATATTTTTCCTTGGTACCTAGGGAATCTGTGTCTGCCACAGGCATAATGCCTGTCAGTGCTGCCTTTAGATCAGAGTGCCTGGTCTTTTCTTTGGTGTGCATCATTGTCTGCAGGGGCATAACCAAGTTCCATGTCTGTTGTATGTTTAATATTCACAGTGTGAGTGGTTATTGTGTACGTGTAATTCTAATTTTTTTTCAGTCTGCATGTTTTATTTCTGTAGCTTACCTGTAAATAAATATACGCATACTAAAGGAAATGGAAGGAGCAGATTCTTACAAGGACTGAAATATATGTAAAGCTTCACACTGTTACCTGTGCTGGAAGCCAGTCTGTGTTGTAGTGTCTGCTATGTTTTTAACTTGCAGCAAAATACATGCTACAAATTTTCCACTCTTTGGACTCAAAATCTTTGCATCTTATTACAGTAATGTTACAAAAGAGGCTCCATAGGGAGGAGGCATAGAGATTGCTGGATGCTGTGCTCGACTATCAAAGTGATGGATGCTGTCAGAAACACAGATGAGAGAAGACAGTTTAAAGAAAAGGAAAAAGGAGCTTTGTTTCCTGTAATGAATAGATTCTTTTTCAATGTAACATCATTCTTTAGTTCTTTATTCTCCTTTTAGAAAGTGGTTACTTCCTGTCTTCTCTCTTTTGATCCTAAGGCTGTGTCCTTTGCTTCCTTTCACACTACATAGTCACTGACTGCAGGCCTCTAAATGCGTCCACAGATGCTGTCAGCACCTCCCTGCTCTCATTGCGCTGCTCAGCTCCTTCTCAGGTGTTGGCAACTCACGCTTCTACATATTCACAGTTTCTTTCAACTTTTTCAGTTCAGCGTCTCCTTCCCCAGATAGAGAAGCTTTGGGTAGGGACTGTTTATGCAGCTGAGTTCTTTTACTCTCCATTTCACCTGTCTCACCAGTCTGCTTTACCCTTTAAAGGATTCCTCTTGACATGTTCTCTGACTTAACCCCTTTCACAATTTAAGAGCATTTACATTTAATTCTTACTCCTTCAGATGGCATCACAATCCTTGCCCTTCTATTAAGGCCACGGTTCATCACTTACATATGTCTTCCATGTTGGCATCTGACCTCTTCTTTTCATTACCTATTTCAAAATTTCTTCTTAAAAGGTCTTTTTTTTATATCTTTATCAGCATTTCCAGACCTTTTCTCTTTTGGTCCTGTCCTCCTTCTCTGAGTCACTATAATTGAAGCCTTCTTTAAGGCTTCATTTCAGTGCTTGGCACATGCTTCAGGAACCTGTTACCCTGCTCACCCAGTCCAGTTCCCAGTAGCCCACTTACTGCTTTTTGGATTCATTTTCTCTCTAAGCCTCTTCCATAGTAGTTTTCCCTTTGGACAGCAGTCTGTGGCATTTCTGTTACACGTGTTTATTCTTTGCAGCTTTGTGCTCCGTTATCTGCCAGCAAATTCACAGTCGATTCATAAGAAGATCACATTTAACTAAACTTTCCCTGTCACTACCTCTTTTTCTTTGGTGGGCCTTGAATCTTCCAAACCTATGAGGAGACACCAGCCGGACGTGATTAAGTGTTATATGCTGCACATCAGTAAAAATACTTCTGCAGCCCGAGATTCCCAAGTTAAGGAGGAAAAAAAGCCACAAATGTTTCTCTCCAGGCCATTTTTCACCCAGGATCTTCAAAGCAACAATCAAGAAACCATCTAATGCACACAACTGACCCATGCCTCCCTTCCACTTTCTTTGATCTTCCCCTAACTTTCCCACTGTGAATATGACTTAATCCAGAAAATGCTCGTACTTTGGTGAGGGAAGGCAAGGTTTCTTCATCTGGCTCTTCTCCCATGGTTCTGATCGCAATAGTAAGAGGAAGGAACAAAAAAGCAGCGAGCGATGAATAGATGGAATAGGCAGAGGCACGACCTGTACCAGGGGAGCCATAAAAAAACACAAGCTCTTTATTTCTCTTACTCAGAGTCACCACATTTCTCCACATCTCCTATTTTATCTCAGATATTCCTACTTCACTTTCCTACATATTCTTTGTCATCACTTTGTGCCTAAAATTTATTTTTTTCTTAAGTAAACATATGTAATTAATTTGATTTATGAATTTCTGTTAGAATTGAAGAGAACTGAGGTCAAGGAAAAATACTGCCTACAGAGGAAAACCATTTCTTTTTTTTTTGTAAGACGATGACTTGGGCAAGGATAATTTTTCAATATTTTATTTTGTAATATCTGAAGCAAAAAGAGTTCAGCACCTTACGCATTGTTATGTACATACCATCTTCTGCCTTTAGCAAAAATTGGGCTAGAATTTTTTTCTTATATAAGAGATTTTCATAGACATATTAACTGTTTCCTCCCTGACAACCTCCCAGGCTGTGTCCAGTAGTAGAGGACTGCTCTCTAAAGAACAGCACTGTTACTACAGTGTGTAATTAAATTAGTAACAGTGGTTTTTTTCTTGTATGTCTGGGAAGTATGGTATGTCAAGAGTGGTTGCATACATTCTACAGTTACATCCACGAAGGTGGATAGTGATAGGACAAGGGGGAATGGTCTTAAACTGAGACAGGAGAAGTTCAGGTTAGATATTAGGAGGAAGTTTTTCATCCAGAGGGTGGTGAGGCACTGGAACAGGTTGCCCAAGGAGGTTGTGGATGCTCCATCCCTGGAGGCATTCAAGGCCAGGCTGGATGTGGCTCTGGGCAGCCTGGTCTGCTGGTTGGTGACCCTGCACATAGCAGGGGGTTGAAACCAGCTGATCATTGTGGTCCTTTTCAACCCAGCCATTCTAAGATTCTATGATTTAACCTCCATTGTACAGATGTAAAATGTACATGAATATCCTCTGCTTTCAGTGTTTGTTCCAGAGTTCAGTCTTAGTACTAATTGATTCATCGCTGAATGATTTCCAGTAACCAAAGCACCTGAATCATCTTATAGTCATGGCAACCTTTTACTCACTCCCTGCGGGTTAGTACTGCCAAAACAAATATCAGTTATCTGCCTTGCCTGCAAAAAAAATAGATGACTGATAATGTAATGAGAAAAACAATCACTTTACTGTTGTAGCGGGTCAATTAGTGATCAGTTGGAGCAAGCCTGTGTGATTTCATACAGAAAACAGCTATTTTTTAAAAAATGTTCAGCAGAGGAAGTGTGTTGTTTCAGGTCAACCCTTTGTAAATCCTGATGGGACACCGGCAATATACAATCCTCCCAGCAGCCAGCCGACAATGAGGAGCCAGATGGTGGGACAGTCTCAGCAACAGCCTTCATCCCAGCAGCCTCAGCAGGTTCAACAGCCTCAGCAGCAAATGGCAAGTCACCTTGTCACACAGGTAGGTGTGCTGGCCGTTGGACAAAGAAACAAAGCTCTCAGGGGTATGGAGGATAACCAAGGGATTAGGGGAGGGAAGGGTGCAACTAGATAAAATGCTTTCTGTTCTTTTCTTTTGAAGAAAACTGTGTATTTCCAATGTGGATGAAACAGCTGGAGAAAGAAGGTTCCCTTTCAAATTCCATCTAAAGGATGGTTTCATTTTGAAAAGGACTATTAAGCTAGTTGATGTATGTCTATGTAGTCTTTAAATTTCTTTTGGAAAAATTGCCGTGCAAATGGAAGCTGAAGCATTCATTTTCAGACTAGTGTAATCTGTAGTTCAGTACAAATTGCTGAGAGCGGAGGCGTGGGAGCACAGATCTATATTCACTCTTTACCAGCCACCTCTCCATGGCTTTGAAAATAAAGGTGAATGTATATTAATGGTTTCTCCTTCCTAATGTTTAATTACTCTCCACATTTTATCCATTTTTATCCATGTGTAGGTTTATACTATACTAACAGCTAAACTTAGCGAGTTTGATCCCTAATGCTAATAGACTGTGTAAAAGAATTTTAGATTACTATTCTCATTATGGATTTCTCCTTCTTTGGTATGAGAGTTGAGGCATGCAACTTAGGTACGCTATATGCAGAATATTGACACAGACCAAATAGGCTCGGAGATTTTCATCACCACCAGTCCTGAGGTATAGTCTGCCAAGCTGAGGGCAGGACTGGAACCTAACCAGAATGATAGTGTGGGAGGAGAAGGTGGAGAATTTGAACTGCAAACTTTGAAAACATTACTACTTCGTGGATCTTCGAGGGTCCTGTGCTTTCTCCATGGCTCTGGCCCGTCACCCACAAATTTATCCTGATGCTATGTGAACAGCTTTGGACTTTTTCCTGGCCCTTTCCACAGCAGAGGGGTTGAGTTCAAAATTTCAAGTACAGCTTGGGGCCCTGCTAACTCTCCCATTCAAGTTATACCAGGCCTGTTCTGTAGGTAGCTCCCTCACATCTCTAGCCCCCAGAAAGACCCCCTGTTGTCTTCTGCCTTTGCCCCATACTTGGCCATGATCCTGCACTGAGCTAGAAGCTCTGGTGCTGCAGCAGTAGAGGGAAATAGCAGCGAAGTTTAGGCTTAGTGCCATGGTGCTTCTTCTCCCTGGCCCCTGGATGGCCGTGGCACATGGCCAGTGATGGGAAAGCACAGGCAGCAGACCTTGGGTCTGGTTCAAACTGTACACTGCATATCTGTTCACTCGGGGTGGTCTGCAGGGCAGACAAAGGGCATTACTCCGGCAAGGATCCGATATCCTACTTGCTCTAAGAGCAGTCAAGATCCACTGTACTTTTTGTGTTGTTATAATTGGGCCCAGGTTATCCTGAGAGATGTTTAAAATCACTGCTGTTGCTTTGATGTTACTGTGTTTGCACTGATGTTTGTGGCTCTCATTTCTTCATTTGGTCTCAGCAGTTATAGAAGAAGGTGGTGGTCAAGTTTAACGAGAGATTAAAATCAAAGAAAAGTAAAGCTGTTCAAAGGCAACAGTGCTGTAGGAAATTATTTTTTCACTTAGATAATCTGCTCTGAGCTGACAGACCTGTCTCTGTCATTAATTTGCAGCCTGTTTTTTGCTAATTTTTTCTAGCTATTATGTTCTGCCGGAGCAGCTTTACAATCATTATTCCTTTGCCTATGACACACTGAGTTAAATCAGTCATTATCAGCAAAATCCAAATGTAAACTTACACTGTGCTGCTCTTCCATTTTATCTCTGTAAATTAAATGTAAAATTATAATTTGGCTTTGCTTCCCATCAGTAATAAAAAGGTGTAGCTGTGGCTTTACTTCATCTAGCAGCCACCAAATATAAGAAAAGAAGGAGAAAAGTCTGTACTAAAGAATTGTTTGTGGAAAGATAAAATGAGGACTAAAATCACAGTACCTGACCTCTTGTTCTCTTCTGGCGATGAGTCACCTGCATTTTCAGAGCTGTGTTTGAGACCTTTGTTCTCAGAAACAGAGTTTGTTGTTGTTGTTATCTCTTTTTCTAAGTGGGTTGTATTTATTGTCTTTCACTGTGTTTATTTTGCAGCCTGTTCAGGCAATGCAGCCATCTTCTCAGTCAGTCCAATATCCAGCAGTTTCTTATCCTCCCCAGCACCTCCTGCCAGTCTCTCCAACGCAGCAGTTTTCTGTGGTACTAAAGACTTTTGTATTTTCTTGAAGTCGGGTGTGTGAGCATGAGCATGCTCCAGAGCATCTGGGGGGAGGACTGCAAGGGCTTCCCCCAGGAGAGCTCCAGCTAAATCCCTCTTGGCCTTAACGTTTTTGGGCACTGACAAGCATTTTGTAAGAATGTCCCCACTGGTTCTTGCTATCCAACCTGGCCAATGAAGTTTGGAGCAGGACCTAGTTAGTAGGAGCCTCAAGGAAAGGGGTATTTGAGATTTGGATATTATCCCCTTTTTCTGCCTACAGCTGGAGAAGAGACCTCTAGGAAATCCTTTAATTTTATTTTATCAGTATATTAAATCTGCGGCCTAGATTTATTCCCTGATCATACCAGAGCACTTAAAAAACAGAGTACTGGTGAGCCAGCTGCCAAAGGTGTGATACTATCATGCATCACTGCTAAACACTAATGGCCCATGTATAATAAAAATAAACAGAGTGCACTTCTGGAGTCTGAATCTGGGTTGGTGCTTACATGGCTAAGATTATACTGTTGTAAAATAAAGCTGACATTTTAAGAGGCACTGCAAGATTTTTTTTTTTTTTTGCCTTGTTATTTTCCCTGGTAATCTTGTTTATGACCGATTTGTCTCAAGGTGGAGATGTCACCTAGTTATAGTAAAAGATGGAAACAAAGCTGAATGGATCCTTGCTGCTAGAATAGTATTCCTAATGCCTGGTAGATGAACAATACCACTTAAAGGATGAGAAAACATGTCTGGTGCTGAACAGAAGTTGGATATCTCAGTGATAATTTCCTAGAAAAGTGTCTCCCATGCATCTCAGATTGTTCTCGCGGCAACCACTAAAACATAAAAAGCCAAGTTAGACTATCTTAATAGGGAAACTTCCCCTTCTTCATGAAATTGTTAGTTTTATCAAATACGAAATGTGTCTATTTAATGTACACTGTATGCACAATGTACAAATTGTTGTGCAAATCCAAAGACGTTCTCACTGAATTTGCTTATAGTCATTTGCCATCCAGGTAACAAACATCTTACCTTTTTAAAGAAATGACTTCAGATAGACCACTTATGTGTCTGAATATGGATGGAGAGTGCCACTAAAGGTAATAGCAATCTTTCTTATGCCTTGTGAAGCTCTGGACAAGAGTGTTTAAAATGATTGCCTATAGTATCCTTTTGCAGAGCAGAAGGGTGAGTCTGTGGAGCAAGTGCTTGTTGCTCTGCTCACCACAAAAAGCTATGTTTTCCTATTCTGAAGTTTCCTGCAGGTAAATACGTTGTGCAGGATGGCTTTGGAGAGTAAATACCACAGGAATGTCAACATAATCAAAGACAGTCCATTTATAAAACGAAATTGATGTTTTAAGTATAAATGGTTTTTGCATTGCTTATTGCCCATCCCTGAGGGGGGGGGGAATAAGAAATCTGCATATTAGCACATGAGATAGTTTTATGAGGGGTGTATTACTATAGAGAATACACTTTTATCTCAGACATTTAAAAGTCTTGTAATCTGGGCACAAATGAAGATGCATAGATCCACATTTATAAATCTTTGACCTTCATGGAATAAATTTGAGAGCTGATTTTCAATGAATCTTTTTGCAAGACTGAACAGATACTGTCTAGAACCCTTCTGTCATTACCAGCATGTAACAAGACCTAGGTCCATTGACTTAACGTGGTATGTTCATCCTACCATAGACTTTTTTTCCCCTCTGCAGCCAAATAAAACTTGTTTCTTTCCAATACTGAATTAGATGTTTTGAAATAAGAACCAAAGGCTTAGCTTTTTTAACTTCTCTGTGTTTGCAACCTTGGATCATCAAAACGGTCCAAAAAGAAAAAGATCTGCATCTGAATTCCTGTTGGGATCATTTTGAAAAATAGGTGGAATTACCACCATGTCTTTGGATGAGGAGTTTTGTGTTTGGCGAAAAGGTATTCATCATAAAGTTACTTTCATGCCCTTTTTATTGAAAATGTCATCTTCCCAACGCTGTAAAGTTCACTGACATTTGGGGGAAAAAAAAAAGGACATGGGGAGGGTAAAAGCCAAAATAATTGGCTTTTGTGTCAGGCCATGCCAACCACCTTGCAGCCTTTGTCAAAGCATTTAAAGTCATTTTCGTTTTAATTGACTCCATTCTTTCTAGATATCTCTGCAAAGTTTGGCACTTACTCGAGCTGAGCAACTCCTTTTCCCCTCATGCTCTGTTTGAACCTATTTTGTTTTGCTGATTTGCTTACACATCTACTGCAGACATCGCCTCTACATCGTTTTCTACTGACTTTTGCCCTGCAGCGAGATGACATGACCACCCAGTTTAACCAGATGAGCTTAAGTCGTCAGTCATCTGGAGACAACCCCGAATCGCCTTCTGGTCCTGTCTACCCGTCACCCATTCTACAGCAGCCTGCCCAGCAGACGGGTTACATCATGGCTTCCCCAACTCAACAGCTTCCCCCAGGAGGCTTTACAGGTTCAGGTCCACCAGTGTCCCAGCAAGTGCTGCAGCCTCCACCGCCACCCCAGGGCTTTGTGCAACAGCCACCACCACCTGCTCAGGTAGGCAGAACCTCCTCTTCTTTCTGTTGCCAGTGTGGCATGGTGCTCAATGTAAAATCAGAAAGATAATATTAAAAATATTCTCCAGAACATTCTCCAAAATATTGTTCTGACTTTTTTCCTGCCTTGGTAAAGGTTTAGCAGATTTGCAGGCAGCAGGAAACTTGCAAAGCCTCTGTCGTTTCTGGGGTTTCAGCAATTCCTTCCTTATCCCCAAACCGTTTTCTGAATGTATATTTGAACTACAGGACACATCTGCAGATGAATATGGAGGAGGAGGGTAAGTAAATATCCATAGTCCTTTTTCCTTGTATCTATCAAGAGCACCATACACAGCAGCCCAGGTAGTCGTTAATCATATTTAATTGACTTGAACATGTGAGATGTCACAGATCAGTAATTTTTACTGTCTTCTTGAAGACTGATAATGTTTTTCTGTTCACTACCAAACATCTCTACTTGTCTCCTGGGTACCTTTACAGAATATTGAAAGTGATTACTGTCAAGAAGTAAAATGCACAGATGACTTTCTGGCCTATTATCAAAGCATACACTAGAAAAAGCCAAATTTCTTATCCAATTATAGATACAATTTTAAAGTAGACTTTAAATCAAATTATTAATACTATGCCTCCTGTTCTTTCTGGTTTTGAAGAAAGTATTCAAAAAATAAAGTTAAAAAATTCATTATTTATTTAGTGCAAAAGGAATTTAAATTCTAGTGCTTCTTTGCTTTTAACTTCCTAGCAAAAATCTGTAATTGTCTTTTAGCATAATTCCATGTTGCCATCTTCCTGAAGAATTTGTGCTGTTATAGTGCTTTAAGTGGTCTAGAGATCTAGCGCCTCACTAATTAATAAAAAAAAGAAATGAAATACCGATGCTCACATCCCACAAAGGACTGTGACATCCCTTGTATCTGTAGTTATAAGCTCTACACCCATTTTTCTGAGAAAAAGCCTATGGCTCAAATTGAAAACTGACTTTTTTTTTTTTAATGGAAAAGACTGCTAGGAAAGGATTTCAGTGTTTGTCAAATGTAGATTTTTTTTCTAAATCTTGAGGTGAAAAGATGATCTGAAAAGCAGAACCCCCTAATGTATTCCTCGCCCGGTCCAGGCTGTTTTTATAGGTGAAAGCAGGGGTTGTCCAGCAGTCTTTCCTCACATCTAACTCCTGATGTCTTTAGTGCTTTCAAGCATTATTTAACCAAGCTTCATAACATTTCTGGCAACCCGCATCTCTCTAGTGCCTCTGCGGCACTCATGGCACACATGGAACACCTTATTCTGGATGTCATCTCCAAGCAAGTGGAAGAAAAAAAGAAGGTTATCAGGAGTAGCAGCATGGATTCACCAAGGGAAAATCATGCTTGACCGATCCGGTAGCCCCCTGTGATGTCATGACCACCTGAGTAAATGAGGAGAAAGCAGTGGATGTTGTCTGCCTTGATGTCAGCAAGGCTTTTAACACTGTCTCCCATAATATCCTCGTAGATAAGCTTAGGCAGTGTGGGATAGATGAGTGGATTGAGGTGGATTGAAAACCAGCTGACTGGCAGAGCTCAGAGGGTTATGATCAGTGTGCAGAGTGTGGTTGGAGGCCTGTAGCTGGTGGTGTTCCTCAGGGCTTGGTACTGGGTCTGGTCTTGTTCAACATCTTCATCAACAGCCTGGATGAAGGGGTAAAGTCCATCCTCAATAGGTTTGTTGACGATATGAAGCTGAGAGGAATGGCTGACGCAACAGAAGGCTGTGCTGCCATTCAGTGAGACTTGAGCAAGCTGGAGAGTTGGGCAAAGAGGGACCTGACGAGGTTCAATGAGGGCAGGTGTAGGGTCCTATACCTGGGGAGGAATAACTGCATGCATCAGTACAGATCAGGGGCTGGCCTGCTGGAAGGGAGCTCTGTGGAGAAGGACGTAGGAGTCCTGGTGGACAACAGAGGGTGACCATGAGTCAGCAGCGTGTCCTAGTGGCCAAGAAAGCCAATGGTATCCTGGAGTGCATTAAAAATAATGTAGGCAGCAGTGCAAGGGAGCTTCTCCTCCCTCTCTACTCTCTTTACTCTGGTGAGGCCACACCTGGAATACTGTGTCCAGTTCCGGGCTCCTCAGTCCAAGAACAACAGGAAACTTCTAGAGAGAGTCCAGCAGAGGGCTACAAAAATGGCGAGGGGCCTGGAGCACTTCCCTCACGAGGAAAGTCTGAGATATGAGACTGTTTATTACAAAGAAAAGATTGACAGGGGGATCTTATCGATTTTTATGTTTTTCTGAGCTTACTGCACAGCCACTTGCTGAACATTGTCATGCATTGGTCATCTGAGAGCTGCATGGTGAGACCTCACCGTGGTAATGGGTAAACTGGATGCAGGATTTTCACCCAGACTAGTTTAGTGTCCCTTTCTGAAGCTGTTGTTCTCTCATTATTAATATTTGTTCTGTTGTTAGTGATGAGGCAGAAACTCTCTGATAGGAGATGTAAGGAGGATGTGCTTTTTTATCTGTAGGCTGGTGTAGGACCAGTACTGTGCTAATGGTGTGTCTATTGGCTGCTGTCTGTGTCCATACCCCAAATGTGGTGCATACAGGGACTTTCCTCCTGCATCATAATGCATTAGAGTGTTACTGAAAGCAAAAGAAATATCTTCTGAGTTTGCAGCAACTTTCATTATTTTCTTTAGGCATTATTCATCCCTATGGAGGGGTACAAGTGTGTGAAACTCAGAGCTGTCAGCTTCCTCTGTGTCTGTTGCACATGCACGCCATTCGTCTCCAAATTGTCACTGTTCCAAAAAATCCATCTTTTTCAGATACCTGTGTGGAAGAGGGCTTGTGGAGGTCAGGCCCTGCTGCCTATGCCTGTGTATTGTGAAAATACAGCAGTCTTGGTCTGCTGGGGAGGGAGGCAGGGCAGCAGCTTTCTTGCATCAGTATAGACAGATGAGAAATCCTGATATAGAATATAGCATAGTGGTCTGTGGGTACTCATAGCATGCATAGGGCAAACAGGGGCTCTCTCTTACAGAAAGTTAAGCAAAGCCTTGGGAAATAGTAGTTCCTCCATTGCAAGTTCCCTTACCAGCCTTACCAGTTCAGTTTGAAGGCAGAGCAGCTAACCATGCTGCCCTTCCCCAGTCACAACACAACTTGACTGACTTACTCCCAGTATGAATCCCTTATTACTCTTTTGGACTTAGATGCAATGCTAGGCTGGTTTCAGATGCCAAGTCAGGTAGTCTGAGAGAGTCTTAAAAACAGAAAGAGCAATAGGGGTAGTAATGCATGCAAACATTGTGATGCATTAATCAATGCAAAGCAATCAATGTAAAAGCACTTTTATATCTTAAATGTTTCTTTTGGATTTATACCAGTAAAAAGGAAGCTTGACTCTAATGGCTAATTAGTTCCCATAAATGCATTGCTTATAAGGTTCTAGTAGATTGGCTGTGGAGCCCTCTGTGCTGTCGGAAAATGGGAGCAACAAAAATTTGGGTAGAAGTACTGTGAGTGTGAGCATTTCCTTTGTGGGCTGAAAGCAGAAGCAAGAAAAGCTCTCCAAGCCTACAAACCCAAAGGTACTGTTTTTTATTATTAGCTTTTGTATCAAAGTTCGAGAAAATATGGCTGTACAACCACGCTCTGAGATTCTGCATCAAAACAGAAGCAGACTTGAGTTTGGAAGAGCTTGCCTAAAAAGTGATGAGAGGACCCCTTATACATCTTATGCTGCATCTTTCCTTACAGCTGTTCTTCAGTTGAACAACCAAGTCATGATTTAATAACCTGAAAATAGCAATCTGTCTTTGTTCAGCCAGCTGGCAAAAAAACCCTTAGTCTGTGTTTGCTGAAAGAGACTTTTAGCAGCAAATTCCTATTTGCTTTCTGTATCACAAATAGCAATCATCTTCACTTTCTCAATTTTCCTCTCTGTCTGATGATTCTTTTGCAGCACTTAAGGGCTCAAGCGCTTCCAATAAGGGCCCACATTACTTTTTGGAAGCGTTCTGTCATTGGTACTTGTCGTTGCTCAACATTTGCTTCTTCTTGTTTCTGCCTCTGCAAATGAAGCGAGGGGAAAAACTGTAAATACTGTGATAATGACAAGGATACGCTCATCTAAGTTACTTCCACCTCTGCTCTTTGGGAAAGTTGTACTGGCAAAGTGATATCTAAAAGTGAGATAGTACGAATTCTTGGGAGAGACTGGGAGAAATAATACAGGTTGAAGGATTTTTCACCTGAATGAATTTTGTCATCATTAATTTGAGCTGGCTCTTTTCAAAATCCCACCTGCTAGAGCCTCTGTAGCCCTGTACCACGAGGCAAAATCTTTTTTCATAGCATGGCTCCCGGTGAGAGACATAAAAAAAGGTTGGGAGTCAGTTTGAAGGCAGAATTCCTACATGTGGTTGGGTCTCAATGATCTGATAAAATCGTATTGGTGGAAGTGCCTGCAGGTGTTGCACACAGGCCATTATTTTGTGTTACTATTCTTGCAGTTGTTATGGAGGATGGAGGGAAGAGAGAAATGCTTAATGAAAGATGCAGCCCAGTCAGTAACTATACTGGAAAGAAATGTTCCTCCATACTTCAATACATTGTTGTGGTTTCTGTTGTCTTTTCTCCAATTTTAGGTAATCGTAGCTGCCATTAACAATAGTGTCAGCATCACTAATCATCTGGGTGAAGGTGTTAATTCAAACCTAATTGAATATCAGCAGTGCCTGTGAGTTAGCAGAATCAAGCTGTGAGTCAGCAGGGAGATAAGCTAGGAAAGTAAAAATCAGTCCAAAAGAAGTGTGGAATTGTATCCCTACAACAAGAAAATAAACAATGTACCTAATAATTTAAAGGAAGCTGTTAGAGAATAGTCTGAGAGACCTAGGCTAACAAAGGGCTTTTGAACTGTATGTGGATGGAACAAAGCAGAAAGCCAAACAAAGCTGTGTTGAGTCACTGCCCATCATGTAGAGACACAGCATAATGAAAGGAGAAAAAATGATGGCAGTTCATGGCCATTCCATGGTCTTGGAAGCAATGTGCTCACTCCTGTTGCAGATGAAGTTAAATAAAAAAGACTAAACACAGACATATATTAATGGTGAGCATCCAAACAAAGAGGGGATTCACCTTCAGAATAAGAATGTCTCCAATGGAAATGATCACTTGTCAAATATTTTAAGGGTAATTATTGCAGAGAGGGGATTTTTTTACTACGTCAACAATTAAGACAATGGAATAAAGTCTATAGGCTAGAAAAGACAGCATCTTCTTAGATTATGGTCTCAGATATGTGAACTTTTTTAGGATAACCATATAGCTGTGTTGATCTACTCGTTAGGGTAGTCAAAACTTTTCAGTTCTGTAAATGATATGCTGTACTTGCTAAAATACATTATGCTTTCTAAAGGTTCTGGTTTAGACTGTGTATTCACATGGGAAAGTAATTCAAAAATAAGTTGACTTTTCAGTAGGCTTCAACAGAAATGTAACGTGTTTATTTTGAGAGAACATGAGTAAGATGCTAGTAATGCTGATGTAATGAAAAACTGAAAAATTCAGGAGGGTCTGAGTAGACAGTGTAAGCAGTATTTACTTCCAGTTCCTCTAATTTCACTCTTCACTAATGTAATATCTAAAAGAACAAATAACTTGTCTCGACTACTGAGGTATTGATGTACTCAAGATAAATGAAAATGGATCCTTCCAGACCCCTCAGTCACTGAAGACCTATTATATTCATGTTTATATTTTACACCAAGCCATTCTTTTAATGCCTGATCTCTTCTTTTCAGCTTGTGTGTGATTACTGGCAAATTCATCCATCAATCTTTATAAATTAAATGATTTTTTACCCAGTACTCCTACCACTAACGTTTTTCAGGGTGATAGATTACACTCTGAAAAGCTTCTAAATGGAGCATATAACAAATGTTTTAGATCCCAGTGAACTGAGAAGATGAGAGAAAGCTCTTTCACTAATTCTGAAAGGTAAATGTGTGATTAAAAAATAATAATTCCAAATACACTCAGGGTTTCAGTGTAAGTACAGGTTTTGTACGTGTTCAGCTGTAAAGCTCACTTCAAAACTTAGACTGTTCAGGCTGCTTTTTAAAGCTTGTACCTACAGTCTCTTTCCATGAGAGACAATTCATACACACTCATGTTTTCAAATAGCTAGGGGTATGTCTGCAGAAGGAAAATTAGGAAGCTTAAGGTAAATCAAATAAATTTAAGTCCTTTAAAAGCTGCAGTCAGGACAAGTGGGAATATTTCCAGAGGTTTAATATCCTTTAATTTGTAGCGTAGTGTATTAAAAAGAAAAGTTTTTTAAAAAATAGAGATCTGTTCCTCCGTTTCAAGGCAGGATCAACTATTTTCAGTGACTGTACTAAGCTGGAGTCCTCTCACCTTGTTTAACTCTGCTATTTTTGTGTCTTGCTGAGAGCTATCCTGTTTCCACATCATGAGTTTAGTGTGATAAAATGGCCCGATCTCTTACTTAACACTGTTTTGAGGTACCCTAAATGTCTGGGTCTACTTTCCTGATACCCTATGGCTTTTCTTTGCAGAGAAACAAATTAACTGTACTTTTTGCTCATTTCACAAGTTTTGCTTTTGTTACTTTACTCTCCAAGAAAACAAATGAACAAATGACTCAACAGCAGTAGCCATTAGTTGTCACCTGGTGTTGTCTGGAAGGAGGATAGCTTACAACATTTTCCAATCAAAACACTTGTGTCTTCCTCTTATGTGTTTGAATCTAGCTGATATCATCTAGAGGAGAAAAGCAAAAGCAAAAAAGCTATGTGATTTCCACTGATTTAAGAGAAAAATAATAATGCTTGAAAAACAAATGGGAATTCAACTTCTTGATTGACAGTTGATATTAATTATCAGCCTGTCTGTGGGTTTCACTTCACCAACATCATCTAGCCCAGTTGTGTTTATCCCAATACTTTTTCCACTGCAGTTGTTGATTAGTGTTTGCTTGCCCAATTAGCCATCCATATCCTCTTCTCAGCTTTCAGATGTCCTTTCTGTATACAAAATTATGCACTTACCTTTACTTCACTAATATTTTTTTCATGGCTAATTAAATTGTTCAACTTGAACAATTTGAATTTCAAATTTTATTGCGGATAATCAATTGTTCAACTCCTCCAGAGCCATTCCCTCCATGGAAATAAAAGTAGTTCTAAGATTTGCATGAAAAAAAAACCAAAAGCACTTTGTATGATTTTGCAGAAGTGTCTGAATAGGATAAATACTGCATGATTTATAAAGAAGTGCTGAAAGATGTGGTAGAAGTCATGAGGGAAGTATCACTAAAGCCTGCTTCCCTCTGCAGTTTGGTACCATAAGCTCTTGAACTTTGGTACCTGCAGAATCAACTGCAGCTGAAAATGAAAAATTTTGAGTGCTTTGAACTTGCCAGGGGTCAGCTGAAAACTGTTTAGCTCAGATGCCTCAGTAATGGCGATATAGCTTGTACAGGAAAAATCTTTAGCTCCAGTCACCCTCAGCCTTCATGTTCAGTTTCGTGATGAGGTGATGTCGTACATGTTGTTCTGTAGTAATAATAGAAAAAAGAAGCCCCCTTAGCAGAACTTGCTGGATCAACGCCTACCCTTAGCTCCCACAAGAAAACCACCATGACTGTTTTTGCACACCAAGTATGAGAGAAGCTTAAAAGGGAAATGCTGACATAAGGATGTAGCTAATAAAAGTAGGATTTTAATAATAGTTTTGTACAAGTATCTGAGGAATATGCATTCTATCTTTCCTGCTATCTCTCCTATATATATTTTTATATATAGGCCTCAAACTGACCATGTCCTCCAGCATTCACTTTGTGGTTTAATATGCTTTCTCTGTTATGAATGGTGTCACTTGCATTCGTTTTTCTGCAGCATTTGATATTTTACAGCAATTTCTTTAGTTTGTGTGTAATTTTTTGCATATGCATCGTGTATTTTTGTCTCTTCTCACTGCCACTTTTTTTCCATCTATTTCTTAAAGCACCGGAGAGCAAATTGTGTAGCAGCTCTTTTCCTGGCAGAGCTGAAAGCAACCAGCAGTGCTTGAAGAGATGTGATGCAAATCTCTCCTCTTGATTGCAGTTACTGCTGACCTATTTACTTTAACTCATGCTCTTCTTCCTTTTTTTTCTTTTGTTTTGTAAATCTGAAACACTGAAGAGTTTCAGAGTACATAGTTAGGTTCTGTTGTCTCTATTTCTCTCTCCATGCAGATGCCAGTGTATTATTACCCATCTGGTCAGTACCCTACCTCAACAACTCAGCAGTACAGACCCATTGCCTCAGTTCAGTACAATGCACAGCGGAGTCAACAAATCCCACAGACTGCACAGCAAGCAGGTATTTACGTCTGTTATTCATTTCTCCATCTACTCACAGCACCTTTTGCTTATGAAACTTATTGGTTGTGTTTTAATTGTGAATTGAAAAATAGTGGAGAAAGTTGGTTGCTGTTTTCTTTGAAAATATGTTGAAAATTGAGAAACTCTGTGCTTGGAGATACCAAGCAATGGAAGAGTGGAGATTGCATTCTCCACCACTGCTGTCCTGTATGCAGTGCCGCGTCCTTGGTGCTCCACATGACAGGGGCACAGAGAGAACACGAGCAATCACAATACATCTTCAAGACACGGTTTTACCCTTCATCATGCAAACTCCACAAAACATTTGTAAAATGACATGTTTCAGCCCCATGCCAAAGCTTTGTAGCAGCGCAGACCGGGTTGGTGCTGTGTTTGTCTGGGTTGTGCTCTATCGCCTTCTGTTATACTTGGGCCTGGAAAGCAGTGAGGTGGTCCTTGAGGTTGGGGCCAGAGGGAGCAGTTGCACAGGAATGTCCGGCTGGAAGGGGGGCCGTTACACTGTAAGAGAGTGAGTAGCAGGTCTCACAGTGAACCGGTCTCTTTTCCTGCTGTGTCATGCCACTCCTGATGACACCAGAGTAAGAGAGGCATAGGCAGAGATGGGTAGGTGCATGCTGGGGAAGGCAGGGGTTATGCTTGTGGAAGAGTCCTTGCATTTCAAATGAATAAACAGCTCTTCTGGCTTTGGAGGTTTTTGTTTAAGTCATCAGTTGTCTGTTTCTTTAGTGCAAACCTTCACTCACATAATGTCTCTAACAGTAACCCCATGGAGGTGGTGCTGTTTCCTGGTAGGGCTTGCAATTACAGACGTGCAGGGTAGGGTAAAGCATTCATCTTTCTGTCTGGGTTTGACAGAAACTCCTCTGAATGGCGTAGCAGGTTCCTGCAAAGGCATTGATAGGAAAGCCTTTTAAGATGCAAGTCAAGAACCCAGACACAAGATGCGAACAAGGCTTACAGGGTCATCCAGCCTGTCACCCTGTCTTTGTAATGTGACTGCTGGCAATTTTGTTCATGTTCTCTGAGGTGCTTAGGGAAACAAAGACACAGCAAACACAGCTATAACTAAGCAATTGATTACTTTTTTTTTTTTTTTTTTAAACTGTTCTATGCTTTAATAAAAATGGCGTTGTTTTGGATGGTAATTGTGGTGGCTATCAGTGAGTGTCTGCTTTGCTAACTTCCTATTTCTACATTCCTGAGAAAGAAGGAGGTGAGATATTGCACAAAGGTCATCTGTCTCTTGTAGCTTCTCATGCCTGGCGGTCTGGCACCGTATTTATTATCTCAGTATAGTGGATCTTTGAACCCAAATACAAATCAACTTAAAAGACATCTGGCTTTGCTGTGTTATTATGAAAGCATATTTATCAGTTTAATGCTGCGTCTGTAGCATAGTGGGGCTTATAGTAAATGAAGTGCAAAGAAGATGGTCTGAAATGCTTAAGTGATGTTCTGGAGACAGTTCAGCTCTTTCATCTCGAGGTTGTCATAATTTTAAAGATATATTGTAGCACAGTAGCCATTACATTTGAGTACAGACAGTGCAGAGATGCAAATACAAATTTTGTTTCTGTTTACTGCATCATTTTCTGTGGACGTTTGGAAAACGTGAGTCAAGGAGACTGTAAAATCTCTGGCACATCAGTCTTTTCCTGCTATTCACTCTTTCAGCTGCCTGCTCACTTGGAAACATTATTCTTACCTCGTTTCAAAATGAAAACATTTTGACTACAGTTTAGACTCCCTGCTGTGGCAATTGCAAGCATTTAGCTATTCTCAAATCTTCAGACTCGACTGGGAACAAATTCCTCAAGCTGCTTCGTCCCTTTGTGCTCAGATACATCCTTCCAGATAATTCTTGTCTGAGCATATGACAGGCATTCCAGGAAGCAGCTTGAAAGTTCCTACAGGTCTTTTCCTTGAGATATGATGCAAGGATCAAATTGTGAAGGTAGGCTCCTGAGCTGGGTCTCCTTGGATGTGCACCAGGATGGAGATGTTATCTCCTTTGTGCCATCAGGATGTGGCTGCTGCTGGGCTTAGTACTACCTCCAAAGAAAAGGAACTACAGCCTACAGCAAAGTGAATTCCATCCTATGTTTCTGGTGTTTTGTTTAGTTTTGTAAATCTCTTCTCCCCCTTTTCTCCAGTTCGTACACATATAACTTGAAATTTTGACTGAAATCTGGGAAGTTACTGAGTATCTGCAGAAATTGTTTTAGCTGAGCCAATTCAGATTGTGTTACCAACTTCGCAATGTCAAAAGTTGCTTCTGCGGCAGGAATTGAAGGGTGTTAGGAGCATTTTAGGTCTGTTAAATGTATAGGTGGTGACATTCATAGTCTTAGTTGATCATTGAAAGGATATGAAGTGATCACTAAAATTTCAGTGATCAGGTTTCTGAGGATGGACACCTGCATACTGCAGATAACTGGTAGCTTCTGCTGCGCCTTTGTGGCATGTTTCTCCTTCAAGCCACTGACTGTTATGAGCCTTCAGAAGAAACATCATGTCCTTTCAGCTTTCATCAGCCAAACCTGATAGTAGATACTGAGCAAAGTTACTGTGGGGGTTATTTGAGGAAGACTGACAGGGTAATCACACAAATTTTTCCTTCAGAAACCAGGCTAGGAAAACATAAGAAAGAAAAACACTTATAAACCTTCCTAGAAAACTTGATTGGAAAATAGCAACTGTAGACTGAGTATTTCAGGCCACCGTTTCCCCACTGTGCTCCAGAACAGCAGGGAGCAGGTCGTGCTTGTGCTGGAGGTGGCTAGGGATGGCAAAAGGGAGATGTAACAGAGAACAGAGTTGGTGAAACAGAGCACAGGTAGAGGGTATTGACGATGGGAAGGGGGAACAGCTGGGAATGAGGCAAGCAAAAAGCTGATTTCAGGAATGATTTCTATGAAAAGCTCACGTTGCTCGTGGCTGCAGTACAGGTAGGCTCTCCCAAAGCCAGGCTGGCTGCCTGGGCTTATTGACTGCTCACATGGCAGTATCAGCCTGGAAGAATGCTTTATTAAATGTAAAGTTTGGCTTCTTGAAGGGACTTTTGGAAGCTTTCAAAGCACCAGTTGGGAGTTTGGATTTTGGTTTTCCCACTTGGGGCTGAGAGGTCAAAGTTTGATCTAATGCCAGCAATTTGTTTTCACTTTTCTTTGAAAAGATCTTTTCAAGAGCAGAGCGATATTGATGACTTTTATAGCAAGCAGATGAAGTAAAATATCAGTGCAGCATCTGTAGTGGCTAAGGGTGTCTGTATTCTCTCATGGTTCTGGAAGGAGAGCAATATTAAGTTAAAATGGCTCCAAGGCAGAAAAAACGATGAGCTCACCTAATATTAGATTAGAGCTCTGACAGCAATCAATTATTTGGAGAGAAGGATGAGAACTTCTTATTTACTTTTTTTTTTTTTTTTTAAGGCTTGCATGAGAAACGCCACAATTCCTAGCAGAAGCATGTTGTCCATGAAGACTTTCATATTTGTTTCTATTCAGGACCCAGTCAAAAATGTGATAGTTGATGTTTTGGAAGCATACTGAATGAGCAGAAATATTTTTTCACTTGGATACGTGCCATCATAACTCTTCTTCATTGTGCATCTTCTGCACTGTTCTAGTATCCAGTTCTGTGCATTGTGCAGTGATTCCATATGTTGTCTGAGTCAAGACAGGATGCCACACCAGGGCATGCACAGAGCATGTTAGGTGGATTCTGTTCAGAGGACTGTTCTCAAAAGCAGTATGCTTCTTTTATTCAGACTGTGCACGTACCTTGCTATTAGCATGTCAGCATGTTCAATACTTTGCAATGGCCAGTTCTGTAAAAGCATGAAGTAGATAATATTGTTGTATTCTCATCTAGCTGTACTCTATAAATTGCACCTTTAACATCATCAGTATTTCCTTCTTCAGCCAGTTACCTTTATGTTGGTGGTTTTGAAAGCGTTAAATCCTAGTTATTGTGGTTGAATAAAAAAATAGAGATATATTGATGACAAGTCAGTAATGATTTGCGTTTTACCACGGTAGAAGAAATCAGCAATGGGCCGTCTTATGTCCATGTTTCTGTATTTACTTTCATTACAGTAAGTGCTCTGCACTTAGAGGGTTTTTCATCTTTTAAGTGCTTCATAAAGATGAGAGGGATAAGTACATGAGTATTACTTTGGGATCTATAACTGTTATTGCTGTTCACCAATGAACAAGCTGCAACAAATTATGTGATGTTTTTTTCCCGCTTTGATTCATTATTGTGTGTCTGTCTCACATGTTCCAGATAATTTCAGAGCACTACACAAATTTTATGGATAAAATCATGTTTAGATTCTTGTTTGGACTATACGACTGAAAGGCAGTTAGCTTGGTTTATCGCACAGTTGTATGGTAAAAACACGTGGCGTGTGTTTTGCATTGGTAATGAAGATCCTCTGCTAAGGAAATTAAAGCTAAAGCTTTTAGCATTTGGTTGAAATATTTTTTCAGCCAAAAGTGTGCACTGTAATGTATCCAGAGAAAATAAGATGGTATTAAGCATAACTGGCTGGTCTGCAGTTCCTTCAGTCAATATAGTGGTTTTAGGACTTCTGGTACGTTTGAGAATCAACAGATGTTTCCTTTATAACTTGTTTCAGTGTCCAGATAGCACTGGTATGCTCAGATTTCATAGGAGATCTACACTTTGTCCTAAAAGCAGAGCAATTCATTATGTACAGTTGTACCTTTGACAAAAGGAAGTTGTGTGAGGAAAGGATGTGTCTGAACACTGTCCAGATGCAGAATCTCTTCTTAGTAAGTGTGCATGGATACTGTGTCAACAGCAAGTGTTTGTCACGGAAGACAATTGATATTTCTGATGAATGACTGTTAGTGGGCTTTACAGCTTTCCAGTAAGAAAAAAAGAGGTAAATGCATCTCTCATGCATCTCCAAAACAAATTTTAAGACAAAATGTATGTTAACAGAATCCATAAATTTGCTTAACTACAAATAGAGTCAAATTGACAATGAAATACTGATTTTTTGTTTAATTTAAACTTTTTGGTGTCAGTGTAGTGAAAGAGTGTTATGTTCAAATCTCCTTCATCTTTTTTGTCCTCCAAAAGCGTACGTCACTATAAACTGATACTGAGAAGGAAAAAAACGTGGGGGAAGGGTAATGTGCAGCACTGGAAAAAAAAATTGGTTTGTTATGATGGTCATTACAGAACCTTATAAAGAAAGATTATAGCTTACTACCTTCATTAGCAGCCTGACAGGAGCTCATGGTCCATGACAGATTTGTTTGCATAATTCCACCAATAATTTCTGTGCTTATATAAACATAAACAACTTCAAATTTTAAGTATCTAATTATCTAAAGAAGCTGTTTTTCCAACAGTAATTGCCTACTGCACTACTGGAAGAGATTTATACTGAAGGTGTCCATCTGTATTGAATAACCAGAATTGCAAATGCTGTATTTTTTCAACAGACACTGCTTTTCTTGAGGAGCATTCAAGGGGGTATCTCTCATTTTAACAGAACTGTGACAGGAACAGGACAGACAGAGCCCTACTGTTTTAGATTCTTAAATGTAGTGCTGGAGCCAAACCGTCCAATTCAGGCATTCCTCTGCTGTGAGAATTCCACATGCTTTGGCCTGCCCAAGGAGGTCTTACATTTTTCACTGATGGGAAAATGATCACCAGGATCTCTGCTATTCTGGAGTGTTCTCTACCTTTCCTGTATTGCTTCCCTTAGGTAGATGAAGGAGGACTCTGAAGGAATTATTGCATTTAGGACTTGTCAGCAGATGGCTGGGTGAGACAAAAAGTTCTGAAATTTCTAGTCTTAGAAATACTAAGTGAAAGTGTCCTTCAGACACTAAGCAATAATGGTGCACTGATAACTGGCAAGCCTCTAGTTTTACAGAATAACTGTGATTTAAATTAGTAGCAGAATGAGTACAACTAAACTCCCTCTAGCATTCTGGATCTTGAAAATTAAAAGGCAGAATAACTTCTGTTGAACAGCTTTGCTCCTTTTCAAATGCCTCGTGTTCAGCATTCACACTATGAGGGAGGAAATAATATTGAGGGAAGAGAACCCTGGTAAACTGAAATTTGGATGTATCTTAAGACAGGCATTTTGGGGTTTTTCTTTCAAATTTTCTCAAGTTTTGTTCAACTTTCCTAGTTCTAGTTAAAATCTTAAGTCATTTCTAATAGTATTCCTAGAGTTTCAGACTAAAATACATATATTACTGAATAAGTATATTGCTGAATAAGTAGGTATTAATGTCATACTTGTTAATAAGCAGGAGTAAGCAGAGAGAGAAAAGATTTCTAGCAGCATTGTGCAGTGAGTAGGACACTAAAACATCCCTTGCAAAAAATTGCAGAGGCCATGCTAAGATGTAGGGAGCACTCTGAGGTATTAAACAATGTCTACAAAGAATCTTTGTATTTCTGTCTTTTCTTTGCCAGAAAGTCATACATCATCTCTATTGCTAATTCTGCGTTCTATCAATGCACAGTGCTTCCACTTCTTGTGATGACATTTTCCAGCTCTGAATAATTGAGATGTTTATGTTTGTAGCCCTTTACAGCAAAGGATTTCATATTTTCTTAATAATTTTTTTCTTTTGCCAATTCCTCTTCCCATTGCTAGAATGAGTGGAATACCACCGTCAGAATTGCTCATCTGGGAGGTGGAGGACATTTCCAGTGCTGCTTCAGGCATGCTGCTTACAGTAGGTCTGTAGACTGTGGGGCTCAAAAGAGGCGTGTGCAAGCGCGAGCTGCCTGAAAGAAGGGCCACAGTGTCTTCTATGGTAGTGGAGAGGAGTTAAAAAGTGATATCCCATGAACTGAAGCAGTGTTTTGGTGACCAGCCCTCCTGATATGTGAAAAGCTGCCAGTGACTTTACCTAGATTTCGTTCAGTCTTTAGTTATAGTCAGTTACTGTTTGCATAAGCCAGCTGCAAGAACATGGCCCTCTGCAAGGCTATATGCAAGGACATTTTCTTATTGGTTTACCACCACGTAGACTGGATGTGCTGTTAAATAATCGTCTTAATTGCCAGTGACGGGAAGTGAGGCTCATGCTGTGGAGTGTGAATGAGTCAAACTCTTTAGAGCATCCCCAAACACGGGAGCTGGTTTCCTTAGCGACAGGCAAGGATGAGTGGTGCCTCTCCCAGCACTTCTCCAGCTCTTCCCCAGGTCCTGCTCATCTTTGCAGTGTGCTCATTATTCACCAGAGCAGGGAGCATTCCTGCAGCAGGAGCTAATTGTAATGCATGAGGGCTAGGAGCTGTCATTGTTATTGGGCACAAAATAAAAAAATTGAATTTGCTGTCTGAGTGTCTGGTTCTAACAACAGCTTGATTATTTCTGTTATTACTAGTGATACATGGTCCCTGCTGAGGTTTCACTTTCAGTGGGTATCTCTGGCATTTATCATTATGAACGATAAGGATAAACTCATGTTTTCTTGCTGCAGACTGTGGTGAAGACTCCCTCATGGCTAATGGGATATAGATTGAGAAGGGAAAGTGGCAATTCTTTACTCAGCCTTTGCTGCCAGTTTTGAGATCTAGCTATGAATACAAGTCATTTTACATTAATTCACTCCAGAACTAACATGGCCTATGCTAAGCGATCAGTGCTACTTAGACCTGCTTTTCCTGCTTTTGTTTATGAGCTGTTGGTGAGAGATGACTATATAATCATCAAGAGTCTTATTTTCAGGATGGAAAGACAAGTACATTACTTGGTGTGTTGAACAAAAATTCATTTTTACAAAAATACTCTTTTTAACCTGTTTCCACAGTGTGAAAGTTTGAATCCCTAAGCCAACCTTACCTGGATAATGGGAAATTACTTTTATCCCAGCTTGTCTGTAAGGAGTTAAGATTATAAGTATTCTAACACGGATTTTTCTTCTTTAGGCTTGTTTTCAATTTAATTTTTATTTTCAGTGTAGTATCCAGGATCTCAGTGTCTTGGTAAAAGAACAGTCTTTTGTCTACCATCACACCAGTGCTTAAGGAAAGGGAGAGACCAGTGTGTGTAATAATGATTATTGTACTTCAGCGGTGCCTAGGAGCCACAGCTAGCCTTGAGAGCTCTCTGTGCTAAGAACTATGCATATAAATGTGAAGTTTTTTTTCACCCTTGAGATGCAGCAAAGAACATGCATCCAGGACTAAAGGAATATCAAGGTAGGCCTTGGCCTTCCAATTCCAGGCAGTTGGCTGTCTCTAAAAATGTTCATTTTCTTAGATAAATCAGAGAAAGAAAGAAAATGCTTTTACAGTCACAGCTGTTCATTCATTCACTGCCTATTCACTGTCTGTGAAATGTTGAGCACCTAGAGTTTCCACTGAATAATGAAAATGGTAAGTAGCTTTTGGGATCATGCCTGTAGGATTATGTGTGCTGTCATTAATAGTACTGTTCAAAGCAAGTCATGTTTTTACAAGTGTTTGACTTTCTCATCATATTTAATTTTGTTACTGTTTGGATTTGCCTGTACAAAAAACCCACAGCCATAACATGAGTGGACTTCCCATGCAAACAAAAGTCCCACCCAGTTTTTATGTGACTTGGACAAAGCAAATTATGTTAGAATTAAGTTCTTCTAGAACATCTTAGCCCAGAGAAGTTACTTTAAAAAAGCTACCATTTCTAAGCAAGCATGTTTAGACTACATATATATAGGTCACTCCAGAAGTAATGCCTTCTATTTATTTCTGTGGAAGCTACAACAGATACAAAGAACATACCATTTGATACAGTAAATTCTTGGCTACAAAACACTATTTTTCAACATAGTCACCACAATTAGCTATGCATTTTTGCCAGCAGTGAACAAGAGCCTGTGTGCTGTGCTCATAAAAATCTGCACCAGCAGAGGTAACCCAGTGTTGCTGTCACCGCTGCTGAAGCATGCCACCCACCTCCTCACTGTGCTCACATCCCACTCTTTGGTCTCCATAAACATTTAGCAAACATCAATGGGTGGAATATTTTCCACGTGGAGGGATTCGGTGACACACCTTTGCTTCATCTGCACTTCCATATCAGACACCATTTGGTCAGACTTCCCCTCTGCTGTCACCTATCACATGTCAACAACAGCATGTAATGGCATACTGGTAGGAAGATTCAACCCCTGCTGCCGTACCACCAGCATCCACCCCGATGTTGTAAACCAAGACAATAAAACAGGAGGCATTACTTTCGGAGCAGCTTTGGTTTATCTTTGGCTCGGTTATAAATGACTCAGACAAAAAAAAATTATATTAAACTAAAGCATCTCTCTGAAAGCTCTTAGTCCCATGGCATTCAAAAGTGCAGGGTTGTCTGAGCAAGCAGATATTTAGGCTGTACATAAGTATCCTTGCACTTTCTGTCAGCCTGTGTTATCAACACAATTTATGCACTTCAGCACTGTCCTCGGGACTTCTAAGAAGCATGCTGATAAAAACAGAATGTCTTCAATAGTATCTGCTCAGTATTGTCGGATTGCCATTTTGCTCATTGTTGAGAACTGCCTTTCAGCTGATAGTGAGTTTGTAGGAGTGCAGAAGGCTGAAAGAACCTCCAAAAATTAAATTTTTAAGGTTGCCAAGTGCCACTTTATGGATTAAGCAAAGGAGAGGAAATGTATTAATTTTAAGAAACTTCAAAATGATTGCTGCGTTAATAGTTCATATCAAACAGCAATTTTAATTCCATCTTCACTGAAGAATATAAAGCAATTAATCTTTTGTAGCACATTGTGAAAAATAAGGGCTTAAGCAGAATCTCAGCTGAGGCTGTTTCTTCACTTAACCTTGAGCTGGGCAACAAACAATTATAAATGCAGCTACGTTGCGAGGCAAAAGTAATCTGGTGAAATATAATTATATCATGTAATAAAGGAATGAGGAGTCTGAATTAGGTTTCCTGCTGTTCTTTGTTCTAGAAAAGCATGAATTTGACTGTGATTTGTGTGTAAAAGAGAGGAGTTAGATTTAGATTTTTACAGAGCACCTTCTATACCCAAGTTATCACCAAATGATGACCTATGTGTAAGTACTGCAGTGCTGGTGCAGAAAAACACTACTGTGCTCTCTCAATTACAGCTCATGTAGAATGTAGCATGATAGGATTTGTATTATGGAGAGGGAAAGTGATGTCCAAGTGCATGCATGTCTTAACAGCTTTGAAGTAATCTTCTGCTCTTGACCCTGTGCCATCAGTGCCACGTTCCATGAAATTGTCAGTGATACCATCCATGTTCCATACACAGCAAGCTCCATTCTGGTGAGTGTCTTAGAGGTGTTGTTTGACATTACAAATTGCACCGCTGTGCCTTGCAGCTCCCATACATGCTTTATGTATCCCAAAGCGGTGCTACTAAGCTCACTTCACCTTGAGGCTCTTCTACCAACTCATGAAAGTCGGTTAATGAAAGTATCGATTAAGAGTGTATGCTGTGGGTCATCAGTTTGTCATGGAGCTTTGTCAAGGATGCTCTGATACTCAGAGGTAAAGGATGTTGAAAGAAAATGAAGGAAGTGAAGCTCTTCCAGAAAGCATGTCTCAACATACTGATGCAGTGGAGTAATAGACAGGAGCCATCCAATCTCCTGGCTAGCTCCGTAATTATAAGAAGCCACAGGATGCCTCCTGTCAGTCTTCTACAGGCTGTACTGTTTCTATGTGATAGCCATAAGAAACAATACTTGTTTGTTGTCCTTGCTGAAGAAAAAAAACTTGCTTGAGAAAAATCTCCATTGCACTTCTCTCCTTAAAAATGCTGTAGTCCTCACTGTTCGCTTCTGCCTTTCATTGATGCCAAAGTAGCAGTGACAGACAGCCCAGCACTGCAGTCCTCAGTAGATGCTGGTGGCTGTTGACTTGTACCCAGCAGCTCTGAACCAGGAATAAGATAAGCTCAAGGTCCAAGTGGAGCAGCAGCTGGGGATGCCATGGGAGGGCTCTGCTGCTAGCACGTACTGAGTGTGTCTGTGTCATGGTGCCTCAAACGTGGCTTATGAACAGAGGGCAGGTGTAGCTTTTGACCTGTAACTACTTCCTAAATAATATGAAAGAAAGAAAGGCAGCTGTGGTTGATTAAAAAATAAGAGAAAGACAACCACAGCAGATGAGAGAAAAAATCCAATATTCTCTCTTCAGCAGTGACAGAATAGCAGCAGTTCAGCAGGATAGCAGAACAATCAGGCACGTGCTCACATTTCCTCAGAAACACTCCTGCCTGCAGGCAGTTTGCAGCAGAGGTCCTTCTTGCCTCCATACTTAGAAGCCTTTCGTGATTTTTTCCTCTGAATTTGACTGGTTGCTTTTTTGAGCCTGTGTAAATTTTCTAATATCCGTAGTACTTCAGGGAAAGACACTTTGCTGTTTAGCCACATTCTGTACAGAGAATTACCTCCTTTTGGGTCTGTTTTTTTGGACTTTCCCTTAGACTACATTTGCTGTCCCTTAATTCTTGTGTTAAAATGGACAATTGAACAGTTGTGCTGTAGTCAAAGACTGTTTTTGTGCCTGTCATGTTCTAACTGTCCTTACAATCTCCTTTCAGTCAGTGGTAATAACAGTATTTTTGTTTCTATAGCACACAGATCTGAACATTTATCATTGTTTAAAGGAAAAGGTAGGTTTGTTCTTGTCTGCTTCCAGCCTAAACCAAAATCTGCTTTGCTTGCAGTCGTGGGACAGCACTAAGGTTGACCATCTTTAGTCTTTAATATGGTGCTTTTATCCATTATATCCAGGTGCTGATAGTCCACTATAGCTTGGGAACAAAGTAAGCTAAAGAGATTTCTGAGTTTTATAAAATGAAATGAAAAAGAAATGAAGTGAAAAAGAAATGTAATGCCTGAATTGCACATACGCTCCGTGTTTCCTCTCTGCAAATTTGAGACTAGCTGAATGGCTACACAAGGTAACAGAGCATGCTTCAGTTTGACAGAACTTAATACAAGGAACTGTAGCTTGTACACGTGCATTCCTTTTTTCCCCCTTCTTTTCTCCCTCTTTGAGTATTTACTTGCCATGTTATAAGAGAGAAAGCGAAAGTGCAGAGCTGTTTGTTTTTATTAAGAATTTTAGTCAGGTAAGAGGTGTGTGGTTGGGCTAAGACTTTTTAGTCTTAAAAAAAAAACAAAAAAAAAAAAACCAAACCCAAGTTTTCTGACCAATTTGAAGCATGAGGAGGGCACAATTAATTTGTTTTCTGCTCTTTCTACTCAGTTTTTAATTAATATAAGTTTACAGTGGTGGTTGAAATGCATTACACAATTTATTAGTGCTACAGTATGTCCCACTGTGTAAATAAAGAGTGATACAATCTATTGGAGCAGTAGATGTAGACATGTGAAAGTATGATTTACCTTAGAGAGCTGCTTCTGATTGACTAGCAAAATGGCCACCTCCAAGCAGGCCGTAATTAATCAGCAAGAGCCCTTTTTCTGAATTTTCTCCTGTAAATGAACAGACTCAGTACATCCATCAAGTTGAAAATGAGAGGGAAAAGCCCTAAGTCTCCAGCGAGCCAAGTGGTTGTGTGCTGTGAAGCAATCCCAGCAGGGTGCTATGCTGAGTGATACCAACAGGGGCTTCGAAAATGAATGCTAAATTGCATATTTCTTACAGGATTATTGAAGTTTTAATACACCAGGTGTGGCTATTGAGGCTGAAAAGGAAGCTGAGGTGAGGGCAGAGGCACGAAAAATGAGCTGGTAAACCTGTACCACCGTGTTTAAATACACTGGTAGTTACTGCATTGCTCTTATAATGCTGAACTCACCAAGCACAAAATTGAATGTCAGAGACATGTGTTGGATATCTATTTTACCATTTTACAGCAGCATTAACTTTTCTGTTAGTGTTTTCAGAATCACGGGGTCTGGACAGATTGTGGAGTGAAAGAAACGATAACCCATTTTTCATAATATACTGTAGTAATTTGAAAAACTTACTAAGTTTTTATCATTAGAAATGTAATCTAGCTTGTTTTTCACGTGTGTTGTGATGCTGACAGACCTGTCACACACTTCTGTTGTTGGAATGGGAAGAATGCTGGATGATCCTGCTGTGCAGGTGGTTAATTGCACACTTAGTTTTAGTATGCAAAGAATACCTAATTTGTCTTCATGTTCAGCAGTTTGGATTTAAGATTTTTATTTTAATACTTCTAAGTCAAAGGAGGACTTCAGGCTATCTGTATTACCTAGTCCAATGTCCAAGCAACTTACTGGCAGGGAAGGTAGGACCTCCAGGATGAAGAGAAACAAGTCAAGAATGTCTGTGAGATGCTTAGGGAACTGCCTCAATCTTGCTGCACAGCAAAGATACTAAGCATTTTTTTGGGATTCTCATCAGCTTATTTTTTACCTTTGCTCAACAGGTGGGTATCAAAGCAACCTGTTACTTCCTAGAGCCCAAAGAAGAGCAGAACTAAAAAGAAAAATGAAATCTGTTCCTTTTAAAACCAGGTTTCTCTAAACACTTGCATCTGATACAACTCACTGTGTCTTTTGCACTAGAAATGCAGCCTGTGAGCATTTAGCATCCTCAGGAAGAATTCTGTGGGCTCAGAGAGTTGTCCCTTGTTGCACAAATGTGAGGGACTTCTATTTCCAGCAGTTTAGTGTTACTTAAAAAGTTCTTTATGTTACGTGTTTGGGGTTGTTTTTTTTTTTTTTCTTTTTTTTTCCTTGAAAACAACTTTGTGAGATTAAGAGCAGTCACTGTATAATAGGAAAGCCGATCTAAACAAGAATTATTGAAATAGCCCTCCTGGTTTGGCTGCTTTCACATGAAAACCAGCCAGTGGATTATGTTTCAATCCTAACTGATCTGCACCAAAGTTCTTAAAATCTTCAACATCAGTGCATTGTAACTACAAGATAACGTTTATGTAGAGCTTTTTTGTCCATTTGTTTTTTGGTGACATTCGTGTCAAGCTATTGCTTTCTAAAGAACATACTTTATAGCATTAATAAAAGACCTACACGTGTGACTTCTGAGTACGAGGAGTACATGTGGGCAGGTATGTTATTCCTTGTAGAATTAAACAAGGAAAGAAAACTTGCAGCTTGGAACACCAGCGTACCTCAGGGTAGGAGGTTAACATTTGACAAGATAGCTCCCAGTGAGAATACCCTTTTGAGCACCCTAGCAAAAGCAGATGCAGATTTAATTGAATCTTGGTTTTGAAATTCAAACTTTGGCTACTTAGTGTACTCCTCATGGGATTTTCCCCATGGCTTACAATGGATACATCTGGAGAAAATTGCTAGCAATGTATACTGCTCTGTCTGTGCATGAGAATGTCTTAGCACTATGTGAGGGTCAAGGTGAAGTCTTTGCAAGCTGTCATGCTCAAATCCATTTTAAAGTCCTCCTGTGCTTCATAACATAGGAAATAGGAAGATGAGAAATTCTGATGGTGGTCACATTAGCAATTTACAGGGCAAATTCTGTTGCAGTATATATGATTATTATGTAATTAAATACTGCATCTTATTCACGTCTGCATAAGTTGCTGGAATTAAGGTTTTAGGGGCTACTTTTGCATTGCCATTCCCTGATTTCTGCATATTTAACCACACCACCCTGGTGCTCTCTGAGGCCATGTGGCCATAAAACTGAACTGTTTTCAGTTCTACAGTGCTGGGAGTGTAACCCCTTAAGGCAATGAAGCTCTAGCCAAGCAATGACGAATTTCTCACACTTTTCAGTGCTTGACTTTCATTTTGAGAACTGCACGTCTCTATACAATGTCTGTATGCTTGGCTGCAGGTGTATTTCTTAACCTGCCTTTAGGAGTAAATCTGCCTGCTGTTCTGCAAGCACAGAAGGTCCTGTAGTCATGTGAAGGTAGGGAAAGTCCTATGATCTCACTGGGTTCTGGCATAAAAGGAGGATTAATGTTTACATCAAACCTTAACTTTCTGCTGCCATGAGCTGACATTTTGGACAGGTGTAGCAGCACAGACCATCCTGTCCAGTCTGGTTTCATATTTGTATGCAGATCCTGGGGAAGAACAGCTTTATGTCCAAGGGTGTGTAAGGTATTTAGTATTTCTGCCTAGGCCACCTCACCCTTAGTCTGAAAAGCAGATTGTTATCTGCTGAGTTAGAATTGTATTTGTAGTTTGACAGTACATGAAAATAGAGCCTTAACAAAGAGATACCAGTTATCTTTGCTTGAGCAATAACATTGATCGCACAAAGGTGGAAAAGCTTTTGTTCACTTGTTACAAAAGATTGTTATATTGACATAACAGAAACAGAAAAATTGAATGTAATACGGGGGAATTTTGCTTTCGTTTGAAGGGCAACACAGCGAAAAGGCATATTACAATTACCAGGCTGTAAAAGCTGGTGTTAATGCCTTTTCCGTGGTACTGTATTCACCGTTTATGGCAGCTTTCCAGAGCCACTTTATTAGGCCTGGGAAAAGTGCTGCTGTTTTCTTTGAAGAAAACTAGGGGACCTGATATAAATGGAGAATTTCCAGTTTTCACGATAACTTGCTGTTTGCATTGCTGTAGTTGATAAAGGCCTAAAGTAAAGCTGTGGGTGGGTATGATTGAACGCTTGGTTTGAAAAACAAAGAAGAGAGGAGAGGAAATCTGTGCTTTACCAAGTTTCTGAGCAGTATAGAAAAAAAATGGGTAAAGGGAGACAGAGTGAGGAGCAGATTGTGTTCTCCGTTTACCATTTTCCTCGCAAAGAGTCTTGAAATCATAAATCCAGCATGTTCATTGTGTTAGAAGATTGTCTGTTTTGTTCTGTAATGATAATGTCTTGGAGACCCAGGAGTCCATCCCTATTTGAGGGCGTGGGAGGAATAAAACCAGGCATTCTCCACTCACTTTTACTACCCAGGTTACTGGAGTGCTATGAGGGTCATTTCATTGCTTCAGAACAGCGAGCAAATGCGAGTGGTGGGGTAGGGAAAGGTATTCTTGCTTCTGCTGTAATTGCCAAGCAACTCTGAATGACTTGGAAACTCTGGACTGTGCTAATTACTGCTTCCTCCTGCTCAATTTGCAGTAGAGAGGGGAGAATTCATCCCCTGCTCAGAGATAAAAACTTGGCAGAATATTTCTGGTCTGTTGGTAAGGGATGCTGCAAAAAGGTTCCTTTGGTAGTTTAGCAAATGTACACCTGAAAGGTAAAGGGGGGGAAAAAAAGGAAGGGGAGGAAAGGCTTCCTTTTTACAGCTCTTGATATTCAAGCTGCTGTTGCTGAAGAAACAAGAATGTTCCTGTCCTTCTCCCTTGCTTGAATTTAATTTCTGCCTTCTACTTCTATTAAGCAATGTAAAAATCATTATTACATTGTACTAAAGGAATTCTTTTACTGTGTGTTGAGCTTATAATATTTTTGAATCCATATTTCCAGTAGCTAGCAATGAAAAAAACGATTAAGAATAACAGTTACCTTCCAAACATTTCAATTCCTACAAGTGTTTCTGAAGAATAAGAGTGCTACAGAGCTGTAAATAAATGAAAGCAGTAATATACACTGTTCTTTGTGTACAGAAACTGTAATTTCTGTACTACCAAGAATTTCAGTTCAAGGAAGAAATCTTCCCTTCTCTAACTGTTAGGCCAGTTAAAAGAAAAAAAGAGAAAAAGATACGAGGGCAGGTTCAAAAAGGTTTTGAGCTCTTTTCTCCCAATGCAGTGTAGGAAAATTAGGAAAATAACTGCTAAGTTTTGAAACTTTTGCATCTTCTCCAGCTCTCCAACTGTAGGGAATGTGTTTACCCAGCTTACTTTTCAGGTATCAATTTGTACATAGGTATTTTGCACCATTTCAGTAACAGTGTCACTGGTACTTTTTTCATATGGAAAATTGGGTTTCTTCCAATTTTCTCAGATGTTTACTGGCATAAATTCAAGACATGGCCAACTTTCTCTAAGCAGTTGCATGAACTCATTCTAGAAATATGCAGTATGTCTGAGGTCCTCAGGTTTTAAGTAATGGGCATTACAGAAATGAATATTGATTATCATTTCTCAAGGGAGTGTTTTGGATTAAACAGAAGTTAAAAAATGCCCACCAGAAACAAACTCTTTGTTAAATGTGCATTATGTTTGGAGAAGAGCTGATTACTGTATAATTGCTGATAAACTTCTTTCGATCCACAGCAAGATGTAATTGCTTTGACCAAGCCATTAATTTCACTTGTTGCTGTTAATTTAGGAGCTGTGAAGAGACAGAGGCCTGCTTCCTAGTGTGTCAGAATGGGAGGACTGTACTGTTTGCTGTGTGGCTCTCATTCTTGAGACAAAATCTCTTTAGAAAGGCAACTCCTGAAGCCCAGGCTATGAAGTCATTCTCAGTGCTGTCTGTGCTGCTAGCGCGCATTGTAAAGTGGAATTCAGCACAGAATATCTTAAAGTAAAATATTTTTTGATGCTTTTACAGTAATAAGACCGTGCTGTAGGAGGATGCTTTGGCACTGTGCTGTTTCTTTTCAGTGCTCCTCTGAGCTGCAGGAAGAACCTTGCTGTCACTGCAGACAGGACGTACAAGCAGTAACTAGCTTCACTGGCTTCCTTTTCAGAAATGCTGATGCAAATGCCTGCATGGATGCAGTGAATGCAGTGACCTAATACTGTATATTCCCCATTCTGTTCTGGGTATAAGCACAGCTAAGTCATGGTGGAGTCACCGACCCTGGAGGTGTTCAAGGAACGTTTGGATGTTGTGTTGAGGGACATGGTTTAGCGAGAACCATTGGTGATGGGTGAATGGTTGGACTGGATGATCCTGTGGGTCTTTTCCAACCTTAGTGATTCTGTGATTCTATGAATCATGGCAGCACTTGTGTCTCTTTACCAGTCTTGTGTGTAGCCTTGCAGCAGCCAGGTTGTATGGGAGCTGCAGCCCATAGGCCTCAAGCCTGTGGTTGTTCCACTGTCCTACAGCCTGGAAGCAGGAGGAGTTATTTTCAAGCTTCTGCATAAAAGGTAGCAGCTAAACTGCAACCTTCTGTGCCAAATGTTTTTCCAGATCCGATTTATAAATGCTTTGTATGTCAGCCTTAGCTGGGAAGTCCCAGCCACTCTCACCATTGCAACGTTATCTTCCAGAAAGCCAACGAAAACACAGCTTTGATATGTTTCTTTAGGTGCTCAGATGCCGTTGCATGTGAGGTGTTATCATGAAAACCACATTATCAGAGTAATTCGGGGCCTTTGGGCATCTGATGTTGCCAATTGCCTTCACTTCTCGCTGGTATGTAATTTATCACTGGTGTGGCCCACCCTGCTAAAATGCGCCCTTTGTGGGCAGAGGCGAAGCTAATATACGTTCAAAGTGTATTTGAATTGCTTCAATAAATCACAGCTGTCACTGTGAGCAATTTTATCACTTGCCAGCACAATATGTTATCTTCATACTTCACAGTCGCGATGCTATGCTGGGCTTTTATTTGTGTAAATCGTAATGCATCATAACTTATTTTATCAAACGGATTTGAGCAGCCTTGATATATATATATATATATGTATGTATATAAATGAAATCTTTGCCTTGCCCTGTAAAGAAGACAGCACTTTTATGGATGTATTATAGTTACAGCCTTTATCTGATTATAATTAATTAGCTTTGAGAATGCTTGCATTTGTTTTTTATTTCTTAATTTTCATTCTTCCATGCAGTTTGTGTGGCTGGGGTAGCTTTGCTTGTGGCTCGTTCTGCCACTCTACTGTGTAGATCTTCCACACAGAGATCCAGATATGGTCTCTGCAGTGAGTACGACAGTGGGGAAGTGCAGGAGCTTTCTTGCTTCATAGACTTCATTTGCTATCTATGCAGAATATCCACCAAGCTAATCAATTGCCTGGATTAAAAAAAAAAAGGCACACCTGTCACTGTAAGCTCTGGACAGACACAAGCTCATCCGTCACTTCTTTCTCCTGCCAAAGCAGCAGATCATCTCAGCATGATCTGAGTCTGTGCAGGACCTTGCTGCTCCTTGGAAGGTGCCTGCAGCAAGAGCCTCTCCTTAGCTCTTTTTTCTTGGTGATGTTCTGGCATTAAGTATGCCATTTTCAGGACAGGCAGTAAAGTGTATCCTTTTTATGGCCATGCCTAAAGTACCAGTGAATATTTATGAACCAATTTGCTGTGGCTTCTCTTGTGATGGGGAAAAAGTGCTTTTCTCTTAATTGATGTGGTGGCTTATTTCAGAATATGAAAACTAGGTGTATAAATTAGGGGTTTTTTTTTGTAATTAGAAAATTATTTCCTGCAGATCTTTTTGCTAGAAGGTAGATATTGTATTCATCTGCTTTTTAGTTTGAAGAAGCTATACTAATTGTTTAAAATTGAAGAATGGCGCTATTGTAAGGAAAGTTTATAGCTGCAGACTTAATACAGTGTCACGAGGAGCAGTGTGAAGGTCTGACTTACATTTGTCCTTTTCCAGTTAGAGAAATTTGCGTTTATTCTCAAGGTTTGCAGCTCAGAATGATCACTTGTTACTAAAGAACATTCTGCAGATGTGTTTACAGATCCTGTGATTTTCTCTTTTCAAAAATTTCTGCTACACAGACATTTTCAGCAAATTGGCTGGGCACATCAGCTACCACTTCAAAAAATGTGTGTTATAAATCTTACATTTCTGCTTCGTGATTTGACTTCGTCTAGCCCTAGCAGAAGTATACGAAATCAGCTACCCCATCCAGAGGACATAAGCAGGAGACAACCATTTTAGCTAAAAGTAGACTTTTATGATGGCGCTGCATTAATTTCAGTCATTGTGTGGGAATGCATATGTACCTCTGTCCATATATTTAGATAATAAGAGCAGGATGGGCATATACTTACAGTTCTATGAAAAAGCACTGAGTTACCTTTTGTACCCACAGAAGACCTCTCTCTCCTGTCAGCTGAATCTCAGGATCTGGCAGTTGATCCTAGGCAAGCACTGGAAAGCCTTCGCAAAACCCTTCCCGATTAATTTCAAAGAGCACATTTGTATCTATTCGCTGGCCCTGACAATTTGCTGAGACCTGTGTTCTACGACCAGTTCTCCAGCAGATGAGTCTCATTGTATCCTCTTCCTTGCCTTCCTGCCAGTACTGGCAGACCTTAGGCTGTGGGAATTCAGCCCTGCCCTTAGAGATGCTGACAGAAAAAATATCTTTTTCTTGGCTCAAAGTAGGTTCTTCAGCCAGCTGGAAATTTTGCAAAGCTCTGTACACAACTCCTAACAAATTCAGTACCTAGAGGTCTCTTTGTATTATATATTATATTGAAGATCGGCTTTTTTTCCATTGACTTTATTCACGACACATACAGCACTTTTCAGCACTGCTGGACTGAAGCATGTCTCATGAAGAAGTCTCCCTTCAATACCTTATTCTACAGATGGGAAAACTAATACACAGAAAGAAGAAATGCATTTGGAGTGTACTATATTGCAAGCAAGCAAAAAGCTATCAATATTTATCATGTATGCAAGGAAGAAATCGTGCTGCTGCCTCAGAAGCCTACTGTGACCACGCACCCAGACTGTCTTCAGTCTTTATGCTGATCTGAAGACTCCATATGTGTTTGGTCTGTGCATTTTCCATTGCTCTGAATGTGTAGCATCAACCACGATTGCAGACCTTGCACATAACTTCTCAGTGTTCATGGCAGCTCTGCCACAAAGATTTCTGAGAGCCAGCATATCCCTGATGAGGTCTACAGCAGACAAAGCACAAATATTCCAGATTCTTTTCTATATTTAATGTGTGCCGTGCTTCCTTTTTTGACTAATGAAATTAAATCTTGCATGCTTTACGGTTGCACAATTGCAGATACCTTGAGAGGAGAGGCAGGGCTCAGAGCTGATCCAGTGGGTTTCGCAGACCTAGTCTAGTAAAGTGCTTTTGCTTGACAGATCAGCCTTCTCAAGCACTTGCACTGGTTGGGTTAACCAAAATATCCTTTCACAATGATAACCCCAGACCAGCTCTAGCAGCAGTCTGCCTGTTTCCCAAGTACCACTGTCAATCTCTTGGACAACTCGATCTATTGAGTCTCAGGAACAAGTACAAAAACCAGAAAGTCTCTTCTGAAGCCACCTCCATTCTTCTTCTGCCTTTTCACTCTCTCCTGTTCCCTTTGGACCAAGATTTCTTCTCTGCAGAAGAGTTTGCAGCTGATAGGGTCACATCTATTTGTTTCTTATGTGGATACACAATGAGCGTGTGCCTCCAGTTGTTAATCCTCACACTTTCAAGTGTCATAAAACCACTTTTAGAGAAAAAAAATAAAAGAAAAAAGGTGAAAGCTTTCATAAGCTGTACCTTCCTCTCTTTTTTTTCTATTAATATTATTCATCTTGTTCTGCCCACCCAACACAGGAATTGAAATTGCATTTGCCTGTGATAGGCATGATTTGCAGGTTTATCTGCCTGATCAACCAAATGAGTTTATTTAAATGCATGATTTTGCAGGTTCCTCAACCAAGAAAAATAAAAGCCTCAAATTCCCGTGAAGTGCATCTCTTTTCTCCCAAAATGGCAAACCAAGAAACGAAGCAAAAGCTTTAAATTGCCTTTGAACAATTAAACTGTTCAACAAAAAATTTGAAGTCTTAGAAACTGGTTGTATTAGGAATATCAGAGGGGAATGTTTTCGTTTTTCAGGTATTTTTGGCTTCCGTTCACTTACTCCCTCCTCACTTGCCAGATGAGTAGTATGACCATGAGGGAAGCTAACTAGGCATGGGGTTGACTACATCTACAGATCTTGCTCATCTCCATTCAGGACAAAGGTTTAGAAGGGAGATACAGCCTAATTTTAGTGCAATTGATGTATTGCTTTTATACATTTCTGCAGTGATACAGAATGGACTAGTTGCATGGAAAGTTTGATATCAAGATCATGCGCACATCTTCTATCTTGTACTTCAAGGGGTAAAGACAAAGGAAATGGAAGATCTTAATGATAACAATTGCTTTATTAGCAGAAAATCTGTAGGATCTATTAGTAAATTAGAGGAGTTTGCTTGTACTGTAAGGATGTGTGCTTGTGCCACACACACCCTACTCTTCCCTGGCTGCTATTTATTTTACAATTGCTAGTATCACTTGGTACATAGCCAATGCTATTTTGTAGAATTGAATTTATTGCAGTGGGGCTTCTTTTTCCTTCTACTGATTGCACCTGTCTGGTCAAATTTCTCAGAAGCTTTTTAAAAGATACTGGTGATATACCGTGAATAATACTGTGAATCCCAGTATCTCTCATATTGGAGATTTCCTCCATCAAGAAGCTGAGTTCCCTGGCGTCAGTCCAGAGGCCTGTAAATCATTTCTCTGAAATCAAGAAATCTGCTCTCATGTTTAGAAGTTCAAATGCTGAAAGGATCTGCTGTACAGGGGCCAGAGTAATCACCATGTTGCAGGTGAGTGCTCCCAGTACAGTGCAAAGTCAGTTAAAGTTGATTGCTAACCTCGGTAGTCTTTGGATTATGTTCTGCGTGAGTGCACTCAGAAGAGATGCGATCTTTGCAGTTGGACCCATATGGGCTAACATATGCTCCATCAAAGTTGTGTTGGCTTCAGTACCATCCTTGCATCTGTTCGCATCTAGCTGGGGGACACAGCCCGCAACTTGCTGTGCCCTTATGGTAGAGGTAAACAAACGGCTCCTCGTGCTCAGTGGTGTGATGCATTAACCTAAACGTGTGCGCAGAAGCAGTGGGGATCAGCAGTACCTGAATGCAGCTGTAAGCACTTGTGCTTGTTAAAGCAGTTGAATGTACTGGGATTTCCTGGTGCGTTTTCCAGGAGAGCTTACTGCAGTTCTCCTGGGCATTCAGATTTCAGTCTCTAGCTGCCTTGTCTATTCAAGAACAAACAATCTTCAGTGCAGAGACTGCAGCTATTCCTTGAAGTTTGCGTAGCTGGCATGGTGGAAGTTCACCCTTGGCTTATGTTTATAGATACTCCACCAATACTAATGCATTGTTGTTGATTAGGAAATGGGCAGTTTGCTCATTTGGAGGCAATCCAGAAAATCAGACTGATGTAATGCAGGAATTAACGTGCTAAAATTGATTAAATTTGTGTGCTAGCAGCTTGCATGGATGTATTAGACCTTTTTCAAATCTATTCCTGTTAGTTTTGTGTTTGGGGTCACACCTTATGCTGCTTAGGTGGCTGGACTTGCTAAGAAAAGCAGTGGATAGGCGGTTCCAAATAATTGTTAGACTATGGGCAGAAATTACCTAGTGTAACGGAATACAACGACAGAAATGCGTAGGGCATATCACACACTGTACTGTTCATCTCATGAGCTGTGCTGCTTGCAGCCTGCTCTGTGTTCCAAGGCTCAAACCACCAGCCTGGATATCAGCTGTGCTCAGTCCATTCCAGTAGCCCAGATGATGTCTGTGACTAGGACATTCCTCTGTCTTGGACACTGTCAGTCATATCTGCAGATGGTTTTAGCTGGAAATGCAGCTGTGAGCCTGCTGTCCTTAGAAAAGCCAGAACAGTTCCACACCATAAAGAAAGGGATCATACTGACACCTGACTTGGGTGAAGAAACCATTCAGCTGTAATCAGATAAGGACAGATCTCTCCAGTGGTCTATCTGAAGGGATGCTACTCGACTGTTTTCATTATACGTACAAACTCTCCTGGGCAGCCCTGTGCTGAATGTCTGTATCACACAGTCTGGAGCTGCCACATGCCCTGCATCTCACTGCTAAAGCAGGTGGTTAGCATAGCTGCAGAGCTTGCAGCACGTGGGCTACTATTCAACATGCCTATTGCTCTCTATTCAATCTGTTCGTTTCCACTGATATATGTATATGTGTGTGTGCATATGTGTATGTATATACCAAGAATTAAGTTGGTGTCAGTGTTTTTTTTTCGTAAGAGTTTGAATGTATACCAAGTATAAGTTCATACCAGGTACAGTGTTGATATTCCTGCCCTGAACTAAAAGAAAGATATGAAAAATATTGATGTGTAAAAATAAATGCATTTGTAACTGAGGTTACATCCTGAAATTATGCAGAATACAGTTTTCTGGGTAGAAAGAAGAAGTTTTTTCTTGCAGTTTTCAATCAAAGCTATTGGTTTTTGCTTCCTTCTGAAAATAACAGTGATAAAATAGTTCATGAGATGCTTATTTTCCTTCCAGTTTGCTGTCGGTCTTAGCTTCAAAGCAAGTTCAGCTCTTCTGTGAGAATATGTAAACACTTCATCTCTGAAAGCAGCAAATCCAGACTGCAGTGTTATGTACTCATTCTACAGGAAGACCCTCTGTAACGTATTGCTGGCAAGGGCTTCCCTCTACATCTCACAGCTTCAGTATGAAGCAAGAACTACAGCAATAGCGTATGCCAAAGAAATCTAGCTGTTAATATGAAGGGAATTTTACATTGGCCTTAGCTGTAAGTCGCTATTTGCTGTGCCTAAGTTATATATTTGTTACTGAAAAGTGCTTTGAGGAGGAAGTGCAGCAGACTTCACCTGTGTAACAAACCTGTGACTGCAGTTAGAGCTATGACTAGATTTGCACGTACTTTGTTTTTTAAACAGCAGGGCTCTTATGAGCAATCCTGAAACTCCACAGCGATCTGCTGGCCTGCCCACGAGTGCATTAACTCTTATTAATGTCAGTGGGGTTGGCATGCAAGGACTGATATTAGGAGAGTTGAACTTGGCTTTTCCACAGCGCTCTTCAGGACCTCCCTGATGCCACCAGCACCACACACCATCCCTTAGCACGTGCCTTCGGTGCCTTTGCTGCTCTGGGATGAGGAAGCCTCACCTCTCTCAGAATATTGCTCCCCAGGCCCTGCAGTAATCACCCTGCAGGCACCAGGCTGGCTTTGGATATCTGCCTTTGCTTTTCATGCTAACCAAAGGGAAACCCTTTCCAAATCCATCTCCCAAAGGCTGTCCTTTCACGTGACTGAGTACTTAGTTCAGCAGCACAAAATACTTTCTTCCTCTCCCTCACTATCACCTGTGTCATTTGCTGGCTGAGTGATTTTTTTTTTTTTTTTTTTTTTGTCTCCAGTAAAATTCAGAAGCCTCAGATTACCAAAACAGCTGCACATGCTTTGTCTGGGTTAATGCATTTAAGTCAGGCTCCGGGCTGCAGTAAGTGGCAGGATCCTGGATCAGCTGCTTCACCAGAATTATGCTGCTGTAATGGAGCCCTGCATTACTCTGTTGCAATTATTTTGGCTTGCAGCTGGCTGTTCCCTCTATATTTTTACTGAAGTGAGATAAAAGGATTTTGTCTTTAAAATAGAATTTTCTTTTCTGAGTCTTGCTGAAGCTTTGAGTTGCATACCGTGTCTGATAGAGGCACCCATCCATTTATCTTCGGATTTATCTTCAAGAAGGAGAGTGAACCATTTTTCTGATAGATTCTGAAAAACAGGAACTAAAGGGCCTTAGACATAAAATAGAAGGATAACTGAAAAGAGAATAAAGTAAGCGATTAAAGCGTCACGTAATAACATGGTTTTAGGTTCTCAGCCAGAACAGGTTTATTTTCAGCATGAAGCCACTTAGCAGTAGCAAGTTGTGCTTACAGCTGTCCCTGTAATTTAGAAATCCTTTGTATGAAGAAGTAAAAGAACAGATCGAGATTTTAAACTGTTTCCCCAACTTTGAATCTCCTGTATTTGTATCCTTTCTAGCTCCTTTTGATGCTTGTTAATATACATTCCTTGTCAAAAACCAGCTCTCGGGTTCTCCAGCTGATAGTGAAAAGTAAACTGAATGCAATCATTTATCTTTGAACTGTTCAACTGTGCCCTTCTTCGTGTTCTTGTTAATAATGCCAGGTCTCCTAGGAGTGCTCTCACGCAATTTTATCACATAAGCTTTTTGTTTGACCTTACCTGCTGTTCCCCTGGAACACGGGGGAGGAAAAAAGCCAAAATGCCAGCCTGCCTTAATTAAAATTTTAGTCTCAGAAGATGTTACAGTCTGTGATTTCATTAGGTATATAATGACAATATTTAATCATATCTCTTATTTGTCTGGGCTTTTTTACATGCAGAGTTTTAAAACAAATCTTTTCAGGTATGGAAAAGTAACTGATGGGCAGGTATGCATCTTTAAATTCATAAAACTTCTTTCACGATATCCATGGTTTTGCATATGTGCCCAAAAGACAGCTGCTTGAAGAGTGGATTGGAAGGGTCTAAGTAACAGTTCAGAGTGCCTTATGAAACCATTCTCCATTAGAGAATGAGCACACATATATAAATGTTTTTGTTTTAAATTGATGTTATTCCTTGTCTCCAGTGGTTAGAACCTGGCTTCTTAGAAAAAGGGTAAAAGAAAATGCAATGGATGTTTCTTTGGTGCTGACATGTAAGAAGCTCAAAGTGTCGCAGGTATGCGGTGTTACTTTCATCATTTCACACTGATACAATCTAGACCACCATATCAGGAGGCCTTCTTCCAGCAAGATGGGCCATTTGTTTTACACTGTTACTATTCTGGAAGAAAAGGCTATGCACAAAGCACTGTCAGATCTGGTACAAATGTACCTCATTCCAGTTTATGTAGGACAGGCAGAGTTAAAAATAGACTTGTGAGGCCCTGATCTAAATCATTTGTACTGGGGGGGCTTGCTTAGCTATGGGATGTGTTACTCCTCTGATCTTTACATTTTATTAGCAGCTGGGAAGTTCCCTGTGTTGTTTGCGGTGTCTGCAGCAGTGCATGAAACCGTACTTCAGATGTTCTGTGCTTTGGGTTTCTTCCAGCCTCTGAGATTGCAAAACAAGATTTCACATAGCTTTTTGAAAAAGAATAAATGGCAAAGACAAGGATGGGAGGTTCAGCAGATAAGACAGGCCCTGCTCTACCAGCTGGATATAACTACCCAACGGGGGATTTCACAGTTGTTACGCACAACAGATTTTCTTTTGTGTACAGGTATTTTCATCAGCAGTTTTAACCAAATCCTACAAATGGGTCCTTCTGAAATAATGCAAAATTGCAGCCAACTTCCACATTTTATTTCTTCTTCTTCTGAAAGGGCTTTAATACTGTGTTTTGCACTGCTGACTTTGTGGAACAGAGACTTTTGCAAGCCAGATGAAAAGCAGGGGGAACAAGCTGTCTTCTAACCAATGCTTTTCTTCCTTCTATTATGATAATAAAGTCTTACTGTCTTTTATCTCTGATACATACATCTTGCTGAGCTCTATAATGCAGCTGGATGCGATCCCTTTTCTGTGGGCCCACCAGCAGTGATTCTGTTAATCGGGTTCAGGAAGCAGGAAGGTGCTCTTAGCAGAGCTAAGGCCAATTTAGGAACCAGGGAGCTGCAATTCTGGTGGCAATTATGTACTGAGAAAGTAAATTCAAAATCCTGCTGTTTTATAACCCCACCTCTTCACTTCAGGCAGAGGTGCTCTTGTTTTTCCTCTGTGCATGTATGAAAACAAAACAATTGCGTGGAGTAATGTTTTGAGGGGAAGGGAATAGATTTTTAGTGTTAAGCTACTGTGTAATTGTCCTTCCAGCTCACATGGCATCCAGCTTACACCCATAAATTATCTGAGATGTCTTCAAGGGGAGCACAAAGCCCAACTGTCTTACTAGGTGAAGACATTTTTATGTGTAGTGCAGAGAGAAAGCAGACACAGTAGGAGTGGATTGATCCACTGCAGCAGATATGGCTTACAGCACGTCTTTCAGATCTCAGATCCAAGCTGAAGCAACAACATTGTGTACAAAGTGTTTTGGATTCCAGCTGCACAAGATGCAGTTTAAATCTTCAGACTGGTGCAGAAAATGACACACCAGTAGGGAGATGTTAATTAGCGTGGCTTCTGTGGGAGAATTCCAAACTGCAGACTGAAATCCAGCTCAGCTTAATTTTACAGCAGTGTTTTCAGTGAGACTTCCAGTCTGCTACTTGTGCGAAACTAGCCAAATACTGACCAACTGCACAGTGGAAAAAATGAAATTATTTCCTCAGCTGCCATGGAAATGTAACACGTAGTGCAGATGTGGGAAGCCAGGCTGAGCACGGTGCGCCAGAGCCAGCAGTGTTTGGGGAGGTTTTGTAGGTGGTCGTTATGTATTTGTGTGGGAGGTGAACATCTGGTTGCAATACAGATGTGAGGCAAAGAGCATCAGCAGGAGGTACCAACAAACCCCCATTAGCACACAGGGTTTTGTTCGAGCTGGTTGAAATCTGTTGCATCACATTCCTTCTTTCAGTTGTACTGGGGAGGGACTTAAGCACAGATGTCTTATGGCTTGGCCAACTGGCCTGAACCCAAGTAAGGGCAGAGCAGAGCCCACTTCCCTCGCTCTGCTTTCTTTCCTTGTATTTTACAGGTAGTATTTAGGGACTGTTGGAGAATCAAAGGGTTCTTTGTGTTAGGACAGCATTTGTTCTTGCTGAACTGCTTGCTTCAGTTTTGTTCATTCTTCCAGCTTTGCAAGTACTTTGGGTTGGACCAACTCAGAGCATTTGGCAAACAGGTGAGTTGCCACAACTTGCTGCTGTGGGCATGACTGAATTGTAGTTTTACAAAGGCAGATTTTCTTCTCTGGCTGGTAACTTCAAATTTCTCTGATTATCAGCAAAAACTGCATCCCACTCATACCTTATTTTAATATTTAAAGATAATTATAGCCTGGCAAAATTGTGGAAACTGATACTGATCAGATTCAGTCTGCAAAACTTGGGGAGCCATTACTTCAGTGGGGGGAAGCAACCTAAAGTAGCCCAGAAATATTCATTCAGTAGCCACCTTATGTATGTGAGTTCTTTGCATGTGGGGTCAGCTTGATGGCAACGCTGGGACGGGATCAAAGGAAAGAGATGGAGGAATGGGAGTCCATGTCACACACAGGAGTTCAGTGCTTTTCATTTTAAGACTGAAAAAAATATCAAGAGCTGACTGGCTAACATTTTCCATAAGTTTTTGAAGTCTGGATCATGTAATTTAATGCCCTGAACTGTACTGGACGCAGCGCATGCTCTAATCATACCTTTCTTCCCAAAAGTTCTTGTTAAGCTGCCATCTAGCAAGCCATCCGTTCTCATTTTGGAGATTTCAGGTGACAGCAAACGCACTTCATCTCTAGGTCAGTTGCACACTTCCTAATTACAGGTTGTGCTGAAATTTTGCGCTTTATTTCTAATCTGAACAGTTCTAGGTTTATCTTCCAGCCATGTAATGTAATTATGCCATTTTCTACTCTGCTCAAGAACCAGAGTAAGATTTGCGGTTCAGGGAGTCGTGCCAGGCAAAATTCTCAGCATCCAAAGTGCTGATTGCTTTTTACCTGGAGTGCTGATGCACATAGTATAAAGCTATCTTGCTAATATATGCTTCAAATCTGAAAGGAGTGGATGTGCTGTTCACGAAAGACATGTGCTGAGGCTAACAGAGCACCCAGCCTGCTATAATTACAGCTCTGGGTGATGGTACTGGCAGGGGTGCGAGACCACTGCATTTCCTCTTCTAAGCTCCATAGCCTCATTAAGAAATTAAAACATTTGTGGGTGTTTCATGTAGTGTTTCTCCCTCTGGGAGGTCTCAGCTAGTTGACTGTCAGCATGGTGATGCAGGCTATAAAGGTTCAGAGCATTACCTTGATGATACGTCGGACTCTTCCATTTAGACTGCAATCCAAGGCTCGTTTTTCCTCTGAGGCTTTCATTGAAATTCTGCGCACGATTTGTTCCTCTGGTTGTTTAACAATGTCTCTCATGTTTGCCCTGATTTAAAAAATCCTCCTTTGTAGCGGAGATAACATGGAGCAGGATGATATAATTGCAGTAAAGAGGCCCTGGAGCTCACAGTAATAGGATGGTTCATCTGATGTGTACTGCCATTAGAAAATAACCCACGTATGTGTGTTCTCAGGGGACAGTAAAGAGGCTTTTAAGGATTACACTTTATGTAGTATGAAAGCTAACGAGCAAAAGAGCAAGTATGAAGAAAACTTACTGTAGAAAGCATGGTGCCATTTCCTGTTTTCACCCATTTCCTGATACCTGTGTAGCTCCAAAATGCCCATCTCTGCCCAGCAACGCATGGCTTTCCCTCCAGAGCCTTTTGAAAACACCATATTATTTTCATTTCATTGAAAAATAAATAGCATGTCAGAAGCATGAGAGAGCTGAGTTCCAGATTGAAACCACCATGCGTGTACAAAGTAAATAGTGTTGAGGAAATAGCAATCTGATTGTCTGTGCCTTCAAAAAATGGGTGGTTTGCTTGAATGATAAGAGTTTCACAAGCGCTGCTGAAAGGCTGAGATATTGAGGCTATCAGGAATGAGGAGTCTTACTTCTCCCATCTCCATCCTTTCCCTGGACTGTGTGTGAAAACATAAGAAATGAAGAGTCAAAGCTGCCCAGTTTTGGCTGCAGAGGTGGAAAATTCAGAACACCTGTTTTCTGGTATTATCAGCTTCTTGTACAAACGGATTGCTGTAATGTGCCAGTTCTTTCACTTCTGTGCAGGAACAGAAGCCAACCAGTAACCTTCTTAAATATCCCATACACGATTCATGATTCAAGGGAGCTGTGGTCAAGAGACTGCAATAGCTCCTTCTGGACCACAGAAGTGACAATTTCCCTTAAAGAGAAAGAATAGTCAGGACACTGTGCAGGCAGATTCTTACATTAAGATCTCTTTGCTTCCATCTAATCGCATTGGAGCACGTTAGAGTATATCCAAAGTACTTTTCTGCTTATATTGAGGCCCCTCTGGGTGGTCAGAGCATTGTAAACAGCTTGCACAGGAGAGTGGGAAAGTGGTCTTCTCTGACTGCCAGGGCAGCAAGCAGGACTCTTCGTGCTGGGACATGGATGAGGGGTGTATGTGCCCCATGGGCTGAAGAAAGTCCTTGAAGAGTAATGGGGTCATTAAAATAACAGTCCATAGCCTGGCAGACTTCAGCTCTTGAACCTTTTTAACACTTTTTGCATTCTTGCACCTAAACTGCATAGTGGTTATACCGTCAGCTGGAGCACTTCTCCTATGATGAAAGGTTGAGGGAGTTGGGATTGTTTAGCTTGGAGAAGAGAAGGCTCAGGGCAGACCTCATTGCAGGCTTCCAGTACTCAAAAGGATCTTACAAGCAGGAGGGGGGTTGACTTTGTACACAGGTAGATAGCGATAGGACAAGGGGGAAAGGATATAGACTGAGAGAGAGGATGCTTAGGTTAGATGTTAGGATGAAATTCTTCACTCAGAAGCTGGTGAGGCACTGGCACAGGCTGCCCAGAGAAGTTGTGGATGCCTCATCCCTGGAGGCATTCAAGGCCAGGCTGGATGGGATCCTGAGCTGTCTGATCTAGTGGTTAGCAACCCAGTCCACAGCAGGGGGCTTGGAACTAGATGATCTTTGAGGTCCCGTCCAACCCAAGCCATTCTATGATTCTGTGATCTACTAAGCAGTGTTTGCTGATACAGAGAAGGATTTTGTCAATACATTTTGGCAGGTAGAAGTTCTCACAGCCCTGTGAGATGACTCCTATGTGTTCAACATAAAGGTGGCATCTCATCATTTTCATAACTTGTTTCAGCTTGATACTCATTTCAGCACTGGGCAATAGATTAATCCTATTGGTGAATATGGAGCACAACGCTGAGGTGAAGAAACAACTATCAGCAGCAGCCTGGTTAAAATAATGGTAATGCAATTACATCGAGAGCTGACAGCAGGGCTGCTCTGATGTTGACCCCAATGGTGTCTGTCTGTCTGTGGAGCACCCGTCACTATCCTATTGCAGTGCATCACGATCCAGAGCCCAAATCCAACATTTGGTAGCATTCCTCAGATTAGCATCATTTGGTCTCTGGTCCACCATCAGTCCATTGGTAATTGCTGCATCTGCGGCTTGGTTTGACAAATGTCACTGATATGAAATGAATTCTCTTTTGAGGCTTCCACTGTCAGCTCCTCTCTGCTTAAATTTCCAGTCCTGCAGATACCAGAATAGTAGTGCTAAATTTTTTATTTCTGTCCCTTCTGCCCTCTCTCTCCATAATTGGTATAAAGGAGCAGAAGACGACTTGCGGTTTTATTACTGCTTCATAAGCCTTCTGTAAACTCAGTTACAGCATTTCTGATGTTGGTAATTTTTGTGACTGAAAAATATGCTGACTCTGTGTTTGTGTGCAGGAAAAGAGCAAATCTGAATGTATAATAATCTGATGCATTGGAGAGACGTTTGACGCTATATTCCAGCCAAGTTAATCACTTGTGGAATTAATTTTTGTTTTTATTATTTTGCTTGGCTGACAGGAGACATTAATCTCAGATCTATGAAAAAGGCATCCTTAATGCCCCAAAATGATCAGAGATCCCAGAGATCCCCAGCATTTCTCAAGCATCAGGAAAGGTTCTGAAGGAGAACTGTCAGTTCTCAATAGGCTGGCAGAAAGAAACAGAGACACAAGTTACTTTATTTTTCTTACATAATGAAGAAATACTCAGGTGATGATTTCCAATTCATTGAGTGTATCAAACCATGTACTTTATTCATGAATATAAATTGAGCAGACGCAACGCACATTTTTCATATAAAAATAACACAGCATTGCTGCTTCTGATAATTCTTCTTTGCCTGAAATATGCTTATTCTGAAAACATTGCCGCAGACTTAGTAGTGCACTGCATAGCTACACGTTAAAAATATGAGTGCTAAAGGACGAAGATGACTCGAGGAGGAATTATTCAGAGATCCATAATGACCCCGGCTGGCTGTATTTTTCAAGGACAAGGATCTTTCTACATCTTCTTTTCCTTTTCCACCTTTTTTTTTGCAAAATTCTTCATCTCAAACCACTAGCCTCCGCCAGTAAGCTCACTCTTATCCAGCAAGGCTGGGTCGTGTTGCTGCCACGTTGTTTCCCATCCACGCTCCTGCCTCATTAACAGCTTTGCCCTCTAGATCTTCTGGGCTTTGTGCATTTCTCAGTCAGTCCTACAAAAGCTGTCCTGCAGAAAGCCAGACATGTTGTGGTGCCTTTGAACGCAGATCAATGGGGGCCTGGAGTAGAAGCACCAGAATTTCGTCCCTGGGCAGGTACTTCTGAGTTCCTCTTGTGCCAAATGTGAAATGAGTGGGATGGAATATGACCCTTATGTTATATGTGCTCCAGTTGTATAGAAAACCTTGCCAAGGGGAGCTGCTGAGTATATAGATGCTGTTCTTGATTAAATAAAGCCATCTCTGTATACATCATACTAGTGGAGCATTGCGAGGAAGGTAAGAGGAAGGGAGGGTGCTCTCTGAGGCACAAATCTGAAGATAAGAAATGTGACCTGAAGGAAAGCTGCCAGGTAAGATGGTGATGGCCAAGTGCTGGTGTCCTTGAAATTGATGGGGAGTGACCTCAGAGGAAGAAATTGGCAGCCAGTGGCACCCTGTGTCTGCACAGGGCTTTAAATTGCATCCTGACGTCACAAGTTCCTCAGGGTGGCCTCTCCCCTCCTGCAGGGCTGCAGGATGTTCACCGTGACTGAGAATGGTTTTAATTGTGACCCTAAAAGCAAAAGCATATGTGAAGGTGGCATTCTTCTTGCAGGTTACCAGCCTGTCCTGCCGAACCAGCAGCAAGGGTTCCAGGGCCTCATGGGAATGCAGCAGCCTCCCCAAAGCCAGAGCCTGATGAATAATCAACAGGGAAACCAGGTGCAAGGCATGATGGTGCAGTATCCAGCCATGTCGTCTTATCAGGTATCACAAGCTGCAAGGACTGCTTTTTTTTCTTTGCAGAGTGTGTAATTGAATTAAGTTTTCATGTCACGGAATGGTCTTTATTACTTCATTAGGGAAGCATGTGGCAGGAGGTCTCCAGGTAAATGCCCTTTTAAGTCAAATTGGTTTCTCTGCTTCCTGTTTATGTATTCTTAGTTCTCCCGATTTTCATTGTGAATTGGGAATACATTAAATGAACTATTTATTACAGCCTGCAGTGCGGGTGAAACTTCACAAAGCACGAAGGAATTATACTACTTCTTGTGCCAAAAATGAACTGAAGAAGTAAGAGACAGAAACACTGTTCTGTTTTCCTTTTTTTTTTTTTTCCTGCCAGTGCAGTATTGCTTTCTGTAATAAAATTGAGGGCTTTGCCTGATCCAGTTAAAAATCACTCATCTGTGAAGACTGTTGCCAGTGTCTTAAGAGAGAGGATCTCACCCTGCCTTCTGAAATATGCTGTGGCCAGAGAGAGATTTGTTTATCGGAGTTAGGAAGGATGTAGCTTGTGTTTCACCAAGCCCTTAAGTTACCCAGACATCTCCCTTATACCTGGGTTCTGTGAGTTATGACAAGAGCCTACAAGACCGCCTACAAAGTGGCTGGTGCTTATGTTTCCTGGCGATCCCTCTGGAAAGTTACGAAATTCGATGATGTTAATCCAGTTCCATAGATTGCACTGATAAAGCATCCATTCACCTCTTCCATCAGCCCACATCAACCCAAATGGAAATGGAGGAATTGCTTGTGTATTTTTCCCCTTATGTCTTCAGATTTAATATATAGAAAACATGTTTTTAAGGTAATGAACAGGTTGAAGCCCTATACTTTTTCAATGGCCTAGATATATTAGGGTTGAGTCTTCTGTTTGCACTGGTGTGGGCAGTTCGTCCTCAGCCATATCATGGCAGGGCCAATTGACGGTACCAAGGAGCACCAAGGAGTGATTTCTCTTTAACCCATCTCTAGTCAACAGAAAGTCCTCAAGGATTGGAACCATTTTGAGCAGCAGAAAAGAACATTGTCTGAGCATGTTCAAATTCAAATAGAAGGAAAACTCAAATATTCAGGACCTACTTGAATTTACTTACTAATTACTGCTTTTTTCGACCTATTTTTCTACTCCTGTCTAGGTGCCAATGACCCAGGGTTCTCAAGGACTGCCACAACAATCATATCAACAACCAATCATGCTACCTAATCAATCAGGTCAAGGAACACTTACAGCCACTGGAATGCCTGTTTACTGTAATGTCATACCTCCTGCCCCACAGAACAACCTACGGTTGATTGCCCCACACTGCCCCTCCAATAACGTTCCAGTTATTTCTGCCAGCTGCAGGACAAACTGTGCGAGCATTAACAATGCAGGCTGGCAGGTCAAGTACTGACGCTGTGGCCTAGCGTGGATATACAAGGATAGCGGTGCATTATTTGACAAATATCTCATGGCCTTCAAATGAAGAGGAACACAAGAGAATGATCAGTTGAGGACATAAGAACTGACTATGCTCAAGTGATTTGCTGCTGGAAAAACCTGTAAAAAAAAAATAATAAAATTTTGAAAAAAAAAAAATGTTTGCTGGTTAATGGTGCATATTTTTGTCATGTCTGCTAGGTATGCCTTTATAGCTTAGCTAGTGACATGAATTCATTGAGGTAAGATTTTTTCCTACCACTGAACACCACTGTGTAGATTGTAATATCCCTGATTCGGATTAGTTTTGTACTTTGTGTTGAGTTTGTGAAGCTAAAAGTATTTAAAAAAATATAATAAAATCACATTGTACCAAAGCTGTAATGGAGATGAAAAAAACGAAAACAAGAATTACTGAATGGAAGGAATAATTTATATACACTATAGAGTTTTTTTTATGGATATATACTGTATTGTAGTGTTTAATCACAATAAAGCTATTTGACCTCATGGAGAAAGGTCATCTTTCTACCACTGCTTGGTCTCCTCTCTGTTTCTGAGTGAGTGATCTTCCCTGAGGTTCTCTATTGTTTTGTTTTAGGCGAGGATAAGGGGAAAGTTATGCTTAATGGGTTTGTGGGAGTTTGGGGAAAAGGCTGAACGTCTTAATATACTGCACCATAACTGCAAAGGCCGCTTAGAAATAGGAGCGTACACACTCAGAGGTGCCAGATTATCTTAAACTAAATTTGTGCATTTCCAGTCCCCAGCTCCACTGACGTCACTAAGATGATTTGCTGCAGCCGCTAACTTACACCCGTTCAAGAGGTTGAACATAAAGCACAGATGTCCAGCAGACCTCCTCCGCTGGCTGTGGGAGGTCAGTTGCCACTGGTGCAGCAGCCACAGAACCCAGCTCTTCTTCCACAGAAAGATACAGTCCCAGTCATTGCTGCTGTAGCTATAAGGACATTTGAAACAAAAGGATGACTGCCCATGATCTGACTGATGAGGATGAAAAGGATGACTGATCCATTACATTCAAGTAATGGGGATGAAATACCTATTTGGGGCTTGGGCTCTTAAATCATATGGAACAGTGGTTTGCCAGAAAGTTAGATTTTTATCAAAGTTTTTGCGGTGTTTCTCATCACATTCGTGTTCACCCAAATTCCCAGCTTGTTTTGATCAATTATTCTGCATTCATAAATGCTGCATGCAGTTCCTCAGACTGCTTCAGCGATGAGGACATTTGAGTTGCAAATGTGTTTACCAGACAAGTGTCTGTTTTTTCTCTCACTTAAGCTGCTTTCAGATCAGTTCTGAACACCTTTAAGACAGACAGCAGTTGTGCACCCCAGAATTCTGCACACATATCATGAGAAAGCCTGAGATTCTTCTGTGTGTAAAATCTGCATGTGTTCTAGTAGGATTTTAAGTATGCTCACAATGATAGCAGTCGCCAATGCCTTTGGCCATGGCTAATCTGAATGTGAAACAGCTTTCGTTCTTCCCTCAAGAGCAGCATTTCCTTTAAACACTTCAGCTGTGGGAGCACGAATTATAAGAGCTACAACCCACATTTAAAACAAATATTTTTCTTTTCCATATGATAAACATATTTTTGCAGGGATCACTCTGTTTTTTATAAATCTGTCTTAGAGTGTGGGATTTCTACTGGAATGCAGTCCTGCGGGATAGTAAAAAAGCGGAACACTGACTTTTATGTAGAGTAATCACAACTCATTTGCTGAGAGGCAGTCAAGAACAAGAGCAGGTAGGCAAACACAACTCGCTCTTCAATTAGAGGTGAAACGCCTGGGGAGAGCAGACTGATTGAATTCTTTTTTCTTTCCTAAATCAAGACACAACATTTGAATTTTGCCTGTGACCCAGAACTCATTTCAGACACTCGGCGTCGCGTGGCTTATTTGCTTTTTAACGTTTTAAACGCCATTGAGGGTTCTCTCCTAGCATTCATATAATGACACATAATTGGATTTGCTGCTGCTGAATGAGTGATTGCGGAATGAACGGCTGTCCTTCCCAGTCAGAGCTGGAATCCAGCAGGAGGGACAACCAGTGACCTTGGGCAGGACAGGTTGAGCTGGTGGGGAGGGTAAGCAAACCACTGTAAGCGGTGTCTGGAGAGACCCCTTAGCAACCACTGTATTGAAATCTTGTTTCTTCTCCGAAGCATTACTCTAACCTAATCGATCTTCCTCTGCGTCAAGAGAACCAAATGAATTGCCTGCTAAAAACCACCTCCCCTCAGCATCGTACATCAACGGGCTGTAGGTTCACATGGTGGCAATAGGGAAGGGAGTCAAAAAGCAAAGCCTGGGAATTTTGCTTCTGTTAAAATACAATTTCCTCACTTTCTTATGCCACTCAGTTGGTCACGTCCCTTTGGCAAACAGCATATCCATGACCAATGCTGTGAATTCCCGTCTCTCTCTGCTTATTCAGTGAAGTGGCTCACATAAAAGATGCAAACAGCCTCATGCAGGAGCACCCACCTGCAGAACCAGGAACCTTTCTGCTGAAGGGTGGCTTTAATTTGCTGTGTAAATGGAGCAGCTTCGGGAGGAGGTCACAGCCACCACCCCAACACGGCCTACATCCCATGATTTTCTCACTCTCCATAGAATTTGAATCTCCTTAGGCATAAGAGAAAACCAAATTTGATCTCCCTCAGCTATGAAAAATGCCCTAATTATTAAGGTATCATATACATGGGGGACACATCTCACATGGTGGGGCACGTAGGTGCTTTACTCTGGAAGAATTTATAATTGAAGAATTACAAATTAATTCTGTTTCCATATCAAGTAAAGTACAAAAGTTAACCTCTAATTTAATTTTTATATCACAAAATTATTTTTTAAGCTTTTCTAAATTTTGTTTTTGTTACTGAAAATATTCCAAACTGGATTGCTTAGCAGCTTTCTGCTATTAAACTAGAAATGCATTCAGCCACTGACAGAAGATGAAGAGGAGCAAAAAAAGAAAGCGATTTGTACATAAATGTAACTCAAATGCTGCAGAATTGCTTGTAGCTGCGTTTTGCTTTCTCCTTCTTTTTTAGATTTTGGAGCTGATGGAAAGTTCTCCCACGGCCCAGTATATATTTTGTCACCGCTTTTTTTTATTTTGTTTTAAATTCTTTATTTGCACTTAAAAAAAAAAAAAAAAAAGAATTAAGTTGATTGCATGATTGCATCAGAGGACACTGCTCAGACTTTTGGATGTGTCTAACTCACGTGAGCTATACATCCTAAGAGAAGACAGATGCCATCTGCTATTGTTTTGCCCTCTGTACTACACGAGAAGCCACCGACTTCCTTCTTAAACTGTATTCCATTATGTTTCCATTTAATTCCATGTAAGCAGCTTCTCATACTCAGAAAAGACTGCACAAATTACTCCAGCAGCAAGGAATGGCACAGGGAGATAGCAGTATCCCATTCTGCCCCGTTAGCTACTCTGCAGCATGGCAACACATGCTGGCACCACCATTGGGTGCTTGAATGCAATTTCTCCATCAGCATTCCTGACAGCGATGCAAAATGCTCACTGATCAGTGTCGTTTCAGCCCTCCTGTCCACAAAGCTGCTGAACACTGGCATGTGGTGCCCTTCAGGGTTAAGTGCGTTAAACCAGACTGCTCCCTTAATACTGTGATGAGCTCTGTGGGTGCTGACATACAGGTACCTGTGACTAAAAGAGAGTTTTGAATTAAGAATCATAGAATCACACAATATCCTTAGTTGGAAATGACCCACAAAGCTCACCGAGTCCAACTCCTGGCTCCACACAGGACAACCTAAAATTCAAATCCTATGTCTGAAAGTGTTGCCCAAATTGTTGAACTCTAGCTCTTGGGGCTGTGACCACTGCCCTGGGCAGCCTGTTCCATGCCCACCACCCTCTGCTGCAGACCCTGTCCCTAATCCCCAACCCGCCCCTCCCCTGACACAGCTCCATGCCGCTCCCTCAGCCCTGTGGCTGTCACACAGAGCAGAGCTCAGCGCTGCCCCTCCGCTCCCTGTGAGGAGCTGCAGCCACCATGAAGCCTCCCCTCAGCTCCTCTGCTCTGGGCTGAGCAAAAGTACTTGGTGTCTTTTTCTAGTTGGACCTACAGTGCAGCCTCTGGAAGACTGCTGACATTGCAGTGCTCCACCTGGATACACAGCTACTACCTTGCAGATGCCACGCTACTGAAACCATGGACCATTTGCACTCTTCTACTCTCACTCACACTTCCAGAGAGATGATCCAGAACTGCCTGAACACTGTCAGCAAGGAGCTGCCCCTGCCCTGCAGGGAGATCTGAACAAGAGCCACCTGAGGAGCAGACCAGGTGCCCAGCTCATGCAGGGAGCAGCTGCTGGGTGAGACAGGAGCCTGCTGGCAGCACCAAAGGAAGAAGGCACAGAGACAGCGGCACCCACAGGGCTCCACCACTCAAGCGCCCTAAGAAAGCAACCATCCAAACCAGTGCTGCTCCAGCCCTGCCAGCCCTGCTGCAGCAGCACAGAGGGAAACGTGCCAGCCTCTGGCCTCCTCCTGCTGCCACTGAACAGCAGCCAGACCTCGGCTGCCGCTTCTGCTCCTCCATCTCACACAAGACCCAAATTTACAACCGACCCAGCACAGCAGGAGTTTCCCCAGCACCCACAGGCAGCAGAGCGGCAGCTCCTCAGGCCCTCCTCACCTCATCCCCTGCAGCAGCCATGCAGGGGCAGCCCCGTCCTGCCCCAATGGCACCTGCAGCTCTCACCGGGCACATGCAGGGGAAGGGAAGGCATCCCAGGGTGGGACCCACTGCAGGTTCATAAATTGAAAGGTGATAGATAATATCTGGAAATACGTTTGAGAAATACACCTTCTGGAAATAAATTTTTTGAATAATAAACCTCTTCAGTTGTCATGTCTTTTTAGTCATTCATTCATTAATTCATTCCCTTAATGGTGAAATATCTCAGATTGACTCTGTATTTTGTCTCTCGAAAGGAAGTAGAAGCAATGGTTCTAACAACTAATGGTTTTCTGTAAGAATCAAGCTCTAAATTCTTAGCTTAGAAGTAACACAAACTCCAAAGCATTATATTTCATTCTGCTTTATAGCTTCTTAGCCCTCCTCTGGATGCTTCCTAACAGCTTTATGTCCTTCTCAGATTGCAGTGCCCAAACCAGCAGCCAGTGCTGCAGGTGAGGCCACACAGCACAGAGCACAGCAGGACAACCCCTTCCTTTACCCACACTGTAGTTGTGGGCCTGATGCACCACCTCTGGGGATGGTTGGCCCTTTGGGCTGCCAGGGCACAATGCTGACTTATCTGAGGGAGACTCATTTCCTTAGACTTCAGGAATATGCTACTCACACTTAGCCCAGAAATTACACTATACAAATGCCCCCATCTTCGACACATGCTTAGCTCATCATGCAATTTCTGGTGTGGATCATCACCATGTTCTCTCAAGCAGTGGTTATGAGCTCAGTGCAGAAGAACCCCATTTCTAATTGAATTTCTGCCCCTGGCTTGGCTGAAGGATTGACTTTTCCTTGCTGCCCCTGGCTTCGCTGAAGGACTGACTTTTCCTTGCTGGTTCCTCTTGTTCCTCTGAAAATTGGATATAATGAGCTTTTATGGCAGTGGACTGATGGTTAAATAATCAGTATCACATAGTGTTCCCAAGGTTGGCTGGTCCAGCATTCATTAAGCGGCATGAAGTACTGCTATACCACTGTATGTTTTGTAGTGTTAGAATTTGGGAATAATATTACTAAAAATTCTGCTTTCCAGCACATGGCATGGGGGAAGAACAAACCCCCACTCTCTGGTTCTTCATGCAATGTCTCACCAGTCATGGAAAGAGAGGACTCCTCACTACCTCTCCTGATACAAGGACAAGGGGAAATAAGAGAAATAAAATGCTTATTAAAACAGAAGTTTCCAAAACAAACAAAGCATCCTTTTTTTTTTTTTTTCTTTTTTTCTTTTCTCATGCAACGTATAGACAACCTGTTCCACTGCTTGCTGCAGGACGTTAGGCTTGGCTTCAAATATGGGGGGGCAAGGTCATAGAAGGAAGCTGTACTGAAGGCTGCTAGATGCAGAGAACCTGTATACATCACACAGAGGCAGATCATAGCCTAAAGAAATGTCACATAATTGCCCTATTCTTAAACCCTTTTCCAGATGCTGTTACAGATGACTGGTGATGAGCCTCAGGCCTGACTAGACACAGCACTTCTCTAAAGCAATACTCATCATCCAATGCTTAATAAATGAATTAAAAAGCATTGATATCATCTGGCATTATCCTGTAAAAAAAAAACCTGTAAGAATCAGAAGGAGGAGGAAAGTCTAACATGAGCTTAATTTTCATCCATGTGTCAAATGCCTCTAACTGCATGAATAACCATTCCTGGCCTTATGTAGCATGTTGTTCTGCTGCTCCGAGAGGGATGTAATGCCATGCTGAGGATGTAATAAACCTTCCAGTGGGAAGTGCCTCATGATAGCTTTCCATCATCTTTCATTTCTTCTCTGTAGCATGTAATTGTTCATTAGCTTTGTGAAGAGTAATTATGTTTGAACAACGCTTTTGTGCTAAGAGGTTTTTCCTTCACCTGATAGTAATTGAAATACTTTTTCAGGTGACTTTATTTTCATATAATCTGTAATTTTAGGTCAAACGTCCTGGCTTTTCTGAGCATCAGATATAGTTGCTACTAAGAGTGTTTTTTACACTGTTTTGTAATTGACTTAACAGAGGTTAATTGATGGAGGCACTGTATGAATAAACTGCAGTGGAGCACATGAGATTAGCTTTTAGGCTGAAGAACAGCAAGTGTTCTGGGTGAACTCATGGATGGCTTGCTGGAAAGCAGAACTGAAGTCTTCTTTCCCAGTTTTCATTGACAGATCAGCTGCAAGCCTGCTTGTTCTTCATGAAGCACTGAACCTTAGCTCATCCTTGAGTATCGGAGGAATAGTTTTAAGGGCTACAGATTTAGGAAAGCAAGTCAAAAAAAATCCTTGTCTTTTATGTTGTGGTTGCAGTTTTACAAAAGACGGTTGTAAAAAGGAAATGTAAGCGCAGGACAATGTTACAGCAAAGATAAATGCTCCCCAACCGAGAAATTATCTCCATTGAACTCTACTAAGTAATTCTCTAGAGGAATGCTTTAAAAGAGTCCCCTCAAAGAGCGCTGTGTATCCTGAGATAAAAAGCAGAATTCACAGTTCCTAAGCCTATATAGTTTTTTTCAACCCTAAGGGTGAAATGTGGGTTTGAATCAAGGCACTCGCAGTAGCCAGGTTTAGCTTGCAGATCTACACCAGATCACCTCCACCATGATGAAGAACTATCTTTATCTTCCTGGAAAACAGAGAGACATGAAATCCTTTGGCAATTTTGCTTGTAGCAACTGGCCCAGTCAGTGTGATAGCACAATCACGTGCACTGATAGCAGACGAGATTATAAATTTTGTATTTAGCTCCCAGTGACTTCAATCCCACTGGAGTCAAATGTTATGCCACGGGGAGACAGATGGTGGGAGAAAGGGCCTTCTTTGTATGTAAGTTTGAGTAAAAATGTTCATAAAGATGAGAAAAGATGTACTTCTTTTCTGAAGCCTTTCAAATAAAAAGACAAAGATTTTACAGAATCTCCTGTGAACTGTGCTTCTGTTTCCCACATTCGGTGTTGCTGAGCCATTGAGGGAGTGATTTGGTAATGGGACACACTGAAGGAGATCTGTGGTCACAGTATAATTGTTGATGTGTTAAATTTCATGCAGCTATTTGGACACCAAATTGTCTCATCTAAGAATCAAGGAGAGAAAAAATTGACATTGAGATCAAGTCTTAATTGATAAATTTTGACAAATTCTGGCTCCAACATAAAGAAAAGTGTCATATCCTCTAGTGGAGATTTCTATGGGAATTAAAAAGAAATTATGTTCAGCACCACAGACGATACCATTGGTTGCAAAGACCAAGAGGTCAAATCTTAAAGTCTGCATATTTGTATGCCTATATTTGTGTGTACATATTTGTATGGAAGTACATATTTGTAAGGTTCTTAGAAGCAGCAAGGTCAGAGTAATGCACACATATCTGCTTAGTGCACCACTGTAACAGAAAATGAAGCAGAGCCCCACCAGCATCCCTGCTGGGGAGTCCAGAGCCTCCCTGCCCAAAACCCTCAGCGAGACTCAGCTCCTGACTGCACTTAAGGAATGAAATTGCATGAAATTCATGTGCAGCACCTGAAACGCCCTCCTATACATACTAATGGCTGCTCTTTTTTTGTTTCATCTGCACAGATGAAAGGCTGAGCTGTGCAGTGTGCTGCAGTTCAGTGTTGCCTCTGGCACTCACCACCCTGCTTCCTACCAGGCGCACAACACCACTGGGCAGCACATCCCCAACACTATGGGGTTTGATGCCTCTTTTATTGGCACAGAGATTGGAAGAGCACACGTCGCCAGGCTTGCTGCCTTGTACTGGGCTAAAATTATCAGCGCATGGTTGGGAAATGACAAAGGATTCCAAATTATATGGAAGACACTCAGATAAATCTGGATACTTGGATAAATCTGGAGCCTTCCTGCTGTCCTGGAGATGGAGAAGAGGAAAAAATTGTCTGTTTTAAGTATTTCATGTGCAGATTTTTATCTCCTCAGTCCACTGGGCCTGAAAGCTTATATATAACTGGCATGTGGGGGAAGAAGTTACTGCTGAAGTGCAAATAAAGATGTTGCAGACATCAGAGCTGTCACACTACAGTGGAATGAGCTCTGGACATGAAGCATTCATACTGCATCGGAAAAATTTTGATCTAAGAGTTGTCCTATCATTTATTCATGTGCTTCTCTGCTCCCCTGGACAGGAACTGCATTTTTTAGAAGTCCGTCTCGTGCTACAGCAGATGTTCTGTGGTACAGAACTAGAAGCATTGCCTCTCCTTGCTGAAGAAATAATTGGGGTTTGGATCAAACAACTAATTTTTCTTTTTTTTCTTTTTACGTGTGTATCTGTTCAGCATAAATGTCTCCTGGTGAGAATAACTCACACTGACCAAGGATGAGTGCGTAGAGAAAAGCGGCAATTTTTTCAAACCATTCACTCCATGCACATAGAGTGCAGGACTCCATTGGTAAGGCTGTAATTTATCAATAAAGCAGGAGGGGTTTTTTTTACATAACAGGGAGTGGTATTTAACTATGAAGGTACCAGTGACTGTATTAAAATGTGCAAAGGACTACACCTTTCTGTGAGAAGCTGAGAATGTCTTCTGCATTCAAAAGTAGCAGAAATACAACTGCTGTAGTAAGAGAGAGGGAGTAAGTTGCTCGTAGTGAGAGCAAGCTGCTGTGTTTTGTTTTTTGGCTCAGCTCTGCTGCGGTGAGCTCTGTAGGTGAGTGCTGCCAGAAGGCACCCGTGGCTAAAAGGGAAATTTCATTCAGGACCCACAATGATCACCGAGTCCAACTCCTGGCTCCACACAGAACCACCCAAAATCCAAACCCTATGTCTGAGAGCAGATGCTTCTTGAACTCCAGTAGCTTGGGGCTGTAAGCACTGCCCTAAGCAGCCTGTTCCATGCCCACCGTGCTCTGGTGAAGGACCCGTCCCTAATCCCCAACCCGCCCCTCCCCTGACACAGCTCCATGCCGTTCCCTCAGCCCTGTGGCTGTCACACAGAGCAGAGCTCAGCGCTGCCCCTCCGCTCCCTGTGAGGAGCTGCAGCCGCCATCGGGCCTCCTCTCAGCTCCTCTGCTCTGCGCTGAGCAAACCGAGGGATCTCAGCTACTCCTCACATGTATTGCCCTCCAAACCCCTCCCTGTCTTCTTCATTCTTTTCACATCCTCCCCTCCTCTTTGTGTTGTCCAGCTGTGTTCCGTGTAAATAAGAGGGAAGGTTCTGGGAGGCTGTGCAGACACCACGTTGCTGTATGCTTGTTGCAAAGCCTCTGCAGCACTGGGCACGTGCCTGCAGCAAGGGGCCGGGCAGCAACGTGGCCTGCAAGAGTAGTTGCAGCCCTGCTGCCTGCTCTCTGTGCTTATTGGTGCAGTCTTTGCACAGTACAAGCATAAAAAGGCCAGGTGTGGTCTTGCATGAGGTGCCAGGGCATTTCTAATGCCAGCAATATGAATAAGATCACTAGGAAAAGGATGCCTAACTCTCTGTTACCCCCGAGATCCAGAGGGGAGATGAAAGTGATGCTAATAACCACATGGTGGGAGCGTTTCTGCGGGAGAGGACTGATCTTTTGAGCTCATACAGAAACGCAGGCAGAAAAAAGCACCATTAGAGCCAGCCCCAACTGGTGCTGCCTGAACAGCACACGTCCCTTTGCGGCTGCTGCCTTCATTAGGGGAAGAGCTATTACCTCAGTGAAGACAAATCCTTTGCAGAGAGCACAGTGTCTGGGGTGGAATAGATTGCTCATTTTAAGTCTCAGCTCCTCTCTCTATTGACAGAGGGGAGACAAGACAATTAGTGCAGCTCAGTGTCCAGCTCCCAGAAAGGGAGACGTGAGATAAAGGGCACCCAGGGAACAGAAATCTTGCCAGGGAGACCGATGACTGTGAGCGCTGCCTGCTGTCTCCCGTTATCACCCACTCTTTGGATCCCCAATATGTTTTACTGGGCTGCATTGCAGAGCAGAATGCATTCTTTCAACATGCATCAGTGCAGCGTATCCCAGGGATCGCAGCTGGAGAGAAAAGGCCTCTCTCACAGAATGACTTTCTCAGAATTAGAGGTGTGGTGGGGCCAAGGGAAGGATCTGGTGTGTGCTCCCTGCCACTGACAGTGAGCAGAGCACTTTTGTTTCCACGCGCCATGAGTCCGAGCAACCCAGGAATCACACCCATGCTGCTTTGCAGGCTGCTGCCCATGGTGTCTCTTCTCAGCAGCCATTTGTCTGTGCCTGGCACCTTGGCAAGCCCGTTCCGTAGGGATATGGTGGCTGGCAGCCTGTAAGATCATCTAGGGCCCATGCCAGCCCATGGTGAAGTCCCAAACCTGAGAGCAGAACCCTGTGTTGTCAGTGGCTTTCAGCTAGTAGTGAATGTCATTGGCAGGCCCAACTGCACTGACAGATGCGCATTCCTGTCTGTCAGCTGCGGTCACATCCACGCTTCATTTGCAAATAGTGCCTGATGCCGACAACCCAGACATGCAGTGATGTGGCCTTCTGGTCACTTGTGCAGACCGAGCCAGCCTGGCACCTGCAAGGCTTGTGGTCCCAGCACAGCGGGCATGCCACACAGCAACCTGCTGCAACACTTGACACTTAGTGGACTGCAAGCCAGGGGTGGGCAGCACCAGCACATACCTGTGCTTAATGCACTGGGTGCTACTGTACGCTGTAGCAGCATTTTTTCATTTCCATCCTGTTGCTATAGAAATAGGCTGGGCACATATGGAAGTTGCATTAGCCTGACATCAGCCCTTCTGAAAAGCCAGATAATTAAAATCATGTTATGTTCCAGTTTTCTAATGTCTCTGCTATCAGTGCATGTATGATGATGCCAACAAGGGCAAGTGTAAATAATTAGCTAATTGAGTTTTGCTTCAGAATGCCTTTCATTTATTCATTCATTTTTATTTATTTCCTCCTTCCCACGTGTGCTTTCTCAGCTGCGCATTCTTCTTAAAATGCCATTGCCCAAGGAGCACCATCCAAATTACGAAAGGGGAAAAGTTATTCTTTAAGCTTTGTCACCATCTCCAAACTTTGCTCTGAATTGTGTAGATTTTAAATTCACTATTTCCCAAACTGATTTTTTTTTCTTTACAACAGTTTTCACAGCTAAACGATCTTGGAAATGGAATGTGGTATTAAAAGTACAAAAACAACCTATGCACAGCAAAATATATTTTCCCCGTACCATAATTATCTTAAACGCTGCTGGCACTCAGGTTAGCTAATATGCTTTTGGTTATGAGACACTAGATACCAAACATGATTTTAACATGATTTTAATTGGCACGTCCCTTTGAGTGTTCCGCTTGTGTGTGTTCATCCAAGCAGTCCTTTATAAAACATAGGTGGGCAGCAACACTGCCATCTGACGTACAAAGCCCTTGTAACTCCTTCTTTCACACAGGGTAACATGAGTGTGAGCTACAGCTGTGAGCCTTCATTGAGATATCTCTGTTTTGCACATCTGTGCCCTTCTATGTGCACTGATTTAGCTTCTAACACATACTAGTATCTAGAAATAGCTGTAGTGACACTGATATGTAGGAAAATGAGGATAGTTTTGGGAGTTGATATTGTGGAGCTTTGTGACTGAAATCTGCTTTTTTTTTTCTCTCTCTCCTTTGCTTCTGCAAATCTTAACATTTCTACCCTCTTTCCAGGGAACTGCTGATCATGTAGGAAAATACTATTCAGTAGCATCAGATTCTTGCTAATAACTTTCCCAGGTGTTTCACAGTACATTCCCTGAGTAAGGAGGTCATTTTCATCAGCTCTTAGCAGGTGGACCCACTTGGGAGAATAGCTTTGACCAAGATCATGCAGCAAATTATCATGCAGCAAAAAAAACAACAACAAGAAATGCAAGAAAAATACAAGTATTCTCTCTGAAGCTGATGTTAAAGCTAGGAGACATCAGTAAGGCAGTGCTCAAGACTGTAATGAATTCTTCACAGCAAGTGTTGAAAAGGAAGGTGCAGAATGAATCCCATAGGTAGGATTCATGCCTTGCTCATTCGGAGCAGCTTAACTTCAAAGGCAAGGATCAAGATTCGCGTGGTTCCCCCTCTGCCTTTTCTTAATGTATATTTTAGTTCAATTAATTTTTCTTTCTCCTAAGTAGTAGTTAACAGGGCTGATGATACATTGGCAATGGAAGAAATCCAGCTTAGCCACGTTATAGAACCTGACTTTTCAGATGTCGTGGGCTTATATATATACATATATGTGCTTGTTCTTTTTGTTATCACTGGTAACAAAGATAAGTTGTCCAGACTTTGGAGTGCAGTGGAGCCTGGGAGAGCTGGGAAAGCTCAAAAAAGATGGACAAAACCGATATTTTTTCCTACTCTTTAACTACCACAGCTCTGGTGAAACAAATCAAACACAGATTTAAAACTTCCCTGCTTGAACTTCTCTTTCCCTTCCCTCTCCCCAGGGTTTCTGTTTTAGAGCTCTTGAACTGATTTGTTGAGACAGATCAAAGTATAAAGTATTTCTCAGCTGGTCTTACTTCTCTCACTGGATTGTAGTGGCAGGAGACGGGCAGCTCATTACAACTGGGAGAGCGTTCCCGTGAAACCAACTTGAGGAAAGTAAGATTCTGCCGGAGCTGTAGTCCATTCTCACCGTCACAGAAGCAAATTAGTTTAGAATGAATAAATAATGCCATACTGCTTCTCATTAGGGTATGAGTCTCAGTATTAACATGATGTTAAATATATCTGAAGCACTGTCTCTATTCGGTACTGTGAAGTCTTCGAGGCACACCCTGGGCTTGTCCAATTTCAAGCGTGTCTCCCCCATGCTTATTCCTTTTCTTCCATTTTCAACAATGTTTTAGTGAACAGAGAAGAAGAGGAGAAGTTCTGCTCAACACTTGTCAGCCTTCTCTGGGTACCAGCTGTGTTTTCTAAGTCACCAAAGGGCCAGGCATGTTTGCAAAGTGCTGGTGAATGTGGCTCTGGATCCTGGAGGACATTAAAAAGCAGGTTGAGGCATCCCACACTACTCTGCTCTGGTGAGACCACATATTAAGTACTGTGTCCAGTTCTGGGCTCCTCAGTTCAAGAAAGACAGGGAACTTCTAGAGAGAGTCTAGTGGAGGGCCACAAAGAGGATGAGGAGCCTGGAGCAAATCACTTAATAGGAAAAAGGCTGAGAGAGCTGGGACTGTCAGCCTGAAGAAGAGAAGGCTGAAAGGGGATCTCAGCACTGCTTATAAATATCTAAAGTAGAGGAGTCAAATGGATGGGGCCAGGCTCTTTTTAGTGATGCGCAGTGACAGGACAAGAGGCAGTGAACAAAAACTGGAATACAGGAAGGTCCATGAGGAAGAACTCTATTGTGAGAGTGACAGAGCACTGCAACAGGCTGCCCAGAGAGGTTGTGGAGTCTCCTCTGGATATATTCAAAATCTGCCTGGATGCTTTTCTGTAGGGAACCTGTTTTAGCAGGGGGGTTGGACTAGATGATCTCCAGAAGTCCCTTCCAGCTTTGCGATATTGTGATTCCGTGTAAGCCAGATATGGCTCCTCACTTCTTTCAGGAATGCACGATGGAGGCATCTATAAACAGTACGTGCTTCCTGGAAGTCCATATTTCTTCTTTCAAGCAATCTAGCAGCCTATTTGGAACCATTTCTGACTAATTCTCAAGGGGTTCGTGTAACTCATGGGTGTCCAACCTTTTGGCTTGCCTGGGCTGCACTGAGAGAAGAGAAATTGTCTTGGGCTACATATAAAATACATAATTGAGTTAATGTATATAAGTGACAAAACATTTTTTAATATATATTTTATTGAAAGTTAAAAAACAGCATCAAATACATAAAGCTAGTGGGATATTTGACCTTGTTTTTGTGATACTAATGCATCAGTCTTTGGTTCAGTGGTTGCAATTTTCAGTGAGCTCTCAAGGTATTCATCAAAGGTTTTTATTGAAATATTACTCTTTCTGTGAATCATCCTTGAAAACAGTTGTTCACAAATGTATGTATTGCCAAAAAGCAAGGACATGAATAAGGCATGATTATGGAACATGGGATATCTTTCTCTGCTGAAATAGGTCTTACAGAAGGTGTCATGTCTCTAGTGAAGAGACATGATAAAATTTTTTTGAGTCAAGTGTCTGATTGCAGCTCTACACATTCCATGTGAAAATGTGCAGACAGTGTATTTATTTGTACTGAAAATGGAGTTGCAGATACACAAAAAAAGAATTGATTATTTTTTTTGAAATCTTGAAATCTATTCTCAAATTCCTTTACCAAAGCTGAAAGCACAGATGCATATTTTTAACTGTTCATAGGACTGTGTTTAGCCAACACATCAAAATGCATGAAATTATTTGCCATAACTTCAGCTTGCCATACTTTAAGTTTCATTTTGAACTGTGTTACAGCTTGAAACATAGCACAGATAAGTTGATTTTCACACAGAAGACACACGTTTAATTCATTTATATGAGTGGTCAAATCCACCAAAAATTGTAAAACTGTGAGCGCTTTTCATCTTCAACTTCTGGCACAGATTTTCCTTTTGATTCCATAAATGACTTGGTTTCATTTCACAAATCATAAATCTTTTCAGCACTTAACCCCAACTTAGCCACCTTCCTTCCGAAAAGTAAATGATATCCTTATTATCAGCACATACACTTTTAAGGAACTCCTGGAACTGGGGATGATTTCAGTCCATTGGACTTTACGAAATTCACAGCTCTGATGATGATTCGCTTGGCATTATATATTTTTATGGCTTTCACACATAATTTTTCTTGATGCAGTGATATTTCATCAAACATGAGCTGCCAGTGGCAACTGCATCATCTTCTATTAAATTTATAAAGTTCCTCTTTTTTACCAACCATCACTGGGTCACCATGGAATCATAGAATCACTAAGATCATCCAGTAGCTATACCAAGCATGTTGAAAAGGGCCAAAGAAAATTGCTTATTGTAATTTTTACTGCTTTATAGATATCAAGAGATTTAGTTGTGTCTTTCAGTGGCACCAAAGCAGCCATTTCTTCAGCGACATTTTTGTTATCGGTACCTCTAATGAAAATGGCAAGTTAAGCCATGTCTATAACATCAGTACTTTCATCTATCACCAAAGCATAGCATTTGAAATTAGCAGCTCTACTCTCCAAATTTCTTTCAGTTTTTTTTTGCTTCTTCAGTTCACCTGACTACAGTCTGGCGAAAAGAAAAATCCAGTTTTTTATCAGGACTGTATGGGAACTGCTGAGTCACAGCCTCAACCACTGATTGATCACCTGAGACAACACTGAGTCAACCATGGGAGCACAGGTGAAGGCAATTCAGCTGTGTGACTGAAGGGGTGGAGCCTGGCTGCACCTCTCTTAGACCCCATTTAAGTGGGGAAGGAGCTGTTGCTGGTGGATTTTTCTTCTGTGAACCTGGAATCTTCTATATGGGTAAGTAATCTTTTTCTTTATAGTACCTTTTTATCGTGCTGATCTTCCCATTGTATTGGTCTGTCCAGTTGCTACAAGGACATCTTATATCTGCATCACTTCCCAAGCGCTGCTGAATAGACTCACCATCAGTAAGTGGTTTTAGTATTTTTGCAGTCAGATTTGCTATCGCGTAACTAGCTTGTATGGTAGAGTCTGTTTGAGTTTTGATTTTTTTTTTTTTTTTTAAGAGCTTTTACTGAGATGACAGACTTTTTTTCAGTTCCACTATTTTGTCTTTATGAAGCATTCCTTGATAAGCATTGGATGTGGCAGCATGAGTGAAGGGAAGGAGCCTGAGGTTTAGCCACCACCATGATGGCACAGGGTACGGGTGAGCTGCGTTGCAAACTGTGCTGGGTCGCGTGTGGCCTGTGGGTCTCAGGTTGGACGTGCCTGGTGTAACTCAAAGCATTGAGGCCTGCCAGCATCAAGCTCCAGCTCAGAGCAAGCAGGCAAGGAGACTGCTTCTTGCTGCAGTCCGTACGTGTGAGTAGGACAAGCTTTCTGTCTTTGCCTCCTGCCCTCATCCTTTCCCCCTGCGTGAGCCTTTAGCAATCCTAAAATATTTTGAGAAACCTTTGTTTCAATCAAGGATCAATGCCATGGCTTGCTCACAGCTATTCATGTGTTATCGATGAGGCAGCAGGAATGGTGGCTGTGTCACCCAGAAGCAGAGCTGGTCTGTGAAAGTATCTTCTGAAAGAGCAGATCTTGGAAAAGATTTTAATTTAAAAAGGAAAAAAAGTGAGAAGAGAAAAGGGCCAGTCAAGGCCATGATTTGGTGGCAGAGATTTCAGGTCTCCTGACTGCCAGATAATAATGCCCAGTTCTGAAATACGTTTGAGGTGTATACATGGCTTAGCAAGCACATTGAGATATGGCATGCAGGAAGCAGGATGTAAATGTCTTGAGTTGGAAAAGGACTCTCCTCCTGAGCGCTTGTGCTTCTGCCTAAATGCAACCTGATGCAAATTCTAGGCTCACTTCTTCTTCTTCACATGAAACAGAAGCAAGCCAGGGCAGGATATGTTCCTATAGAGAAAGATAAGTACACTATAAATCAGCAGGTGATAATTATTTTGAGTGACAGGACTGAGCATTTTGGCCAGGTCTGACTAACACACAGCAGATTTTGGCAGAGAGACAATAGGTACTGATGCTGGCTGAGGAGAGAACCTCATTTAAGTGGGTATGTGACTGTACTTTAAGCCAGTGGAGTTGGCCCCATCTACACAAAAGCTAAATTTTGTTTATGCTCTGAGGAAACCTCTCTTCCAAAGTAAACCAAGATTTGAGATGGAAGCAAGGTCATAAATGGTCGTTAAAATGAGACACTGTCCGGCCAAGTTCTTGTAAGACAGTGTGAAATAAGGTTTTGTGCTGTGAGCCCAGATGGAAGGTCTTCTGCAAAGGAGGACCAACAAAGCTGTGGTATGAATGTATGCTACTGAAGAAGGGCTGAAAAACATCCAGTTCCCTCTGCACCCATTTCAGGAAGCTTACTGTGAAATTAAATTTAGCTGACAAGGTTTGAAGAACATAAAGGACATGGAATTTCTCAATGAGGATGTATTTGAAAACTGTTTCCTCTGATGCAGTTCCACAGTGTAAGACAGGCCTTACTGGGATTTCCTGTATGCTAAGCCATCCTTTGACAGCTCATTTATCTCACCCTTCCTGGATGATCTTACAAAGACACACGCATTAAGGATCTTCTCATGGGCACACACGGAATAGCTAAGCAGAAACAAAAGCATCGTGAGGGTTAGCGTTTTTATTATAAACATGAACATAGCCTAGAAGGTACCTTCTGTGTCACTGAATCTTGTTCAAAGCACTGAGTCACCCTGTTGTGTTTACTCATGCATAACCATAAAACCATACAGACATTTTGCCCCCACCCACGTGTGTGTGGTTTGGAGCCATGCCCACGCAGTGCTTTGTGATCTCCTGATATCCTACCATCTGGCAAGACTTTCTGAAGTTACTGTAGAAAAAGTGATTTGGGTACCTCATGGATGGTGGAGCCTCTACAGCAATAGGGTTAATCCACAGCTCTCACTTCCTGACTGTGTTTCGGAGCTAAGGATCACACTTCTCAAAGACATCATTTGAACAGAGCTGAGGAGTTCAAGGCTAGAAAAGCACGTCAGATCTGTGCCTGTGTCATGAATTTTTGTTTGTCTGCAGTGACTTTCTCAAGCTGAGAATTGATCTGTGTGCAGCATCCTGCTGTTTCCTGAGCATTTTCTGCTGCACAAGCCTTTCTGCTAGGGGATGTGGAAAGGAACTTAACTTTAGGCAAATATTTTGGTGTCCCTACTCTCCTGCCTCAGTCTTACAGGAATTCTTCAAAACTAGAAAAAGCTTGACAGACATCTTATCCTATTGGCATGCTTTTGCTAATGAACTAAAACTCATCAGATATATCCTACAGATGAAATCCAGGCATAGAATCTCTATTCCACTGACATCCTTAAGAGTTTCCCCAGTATTTTAAAAGGACTTGGGCTTAATTCTCTCTGATTAAGTTTTGGCTTCGTTATTGTACTGGCTTTGTCTGGAGTTAATTATACTAACCTGTGTAGCACTACACTTTGGATCTGTGACTCACTGATGTTTTCCCTGTTGCTGAGCAGTGCTAGACAGTGTCTCTGTCTCACAGTGCCCCACCAGCAAGAAACTGCCAAGGACACAGCAGAACAGATGACTCCAAACAGATATCCCATACCACATAATGTGGAGCACAGCAATAAAACCTGGGGCAAAGAGGAGGAGGGGGTTGTTCAGGATTATGGCATTTGTCTTCACAAGGAAGAATTCTATGTGATGAGCACCGTTTTTCATGAAACCCGCCTGCTGATAGAAAGTATTGAGAGGGTTCTTTATTTTAATTTACTTGTGTGCAGTTTTTGTTATATCTATTGAACTTTAACTCTTCCCATTCTCTTTTTCCATCCCACCATTTTTGGAAGCTAAGAGTGAGTGAGTGGCTGAGTGGAGCTTAGCTGCCAGCTGAGTTCATCCACAACAGTTGGCATCTGCTGTGGGCTAATTACACCCACTGGTTGCGGGGATGGGGTAGCTGTGTAACTGATCTTTCCAAGAACTTATGGCTATTTTTCAGGAGAAAAGAAAGATGAGCTGAGCGGAGTTGTGGGACAGGTGCTGGTTAGTGCTGATTCCAGTTGTTATTGTCTCCTATACTTCTGGTACCTAAGGATTTGTGATTGTTTTGGATCAGTTTCCGTGTGCATGCAACAAAGACAAGCTTATCTACTGTAGTAAAAGGGAGTACTGTATCAATCTGGATAGCTCTATGACAGGGGTAACATGCATACTGGGGAAAAACTGGGAGCAACAGTAGTACAAAATTCCTGTATACCCCAAAGCTGTTTCCTGCTTTTGCACGAAGTTGGGCCCCTACTCTTGCCTCCTGGTTCCCTGGTCATAGAATAATCACAGAATCACAGAATGGCTTGGGTTGGAAGGGTCCTCAAGGATCATCAAGATCCTACTCCCCTGCCATAGGCAGGGCTGCCAGCCTCCATATGTAATACTAGACCAGGCTGCCCAGGGCCCCATCCAACCTGGCCTCGAACACCTCTAGGGACGGGGCATCCACAGCCTCTCTGGGCAGCCTGTTCCAGCACCTCACCACTCTCATAGTAAAGAACTGCCCCTTGATGTCCAAATTGAAACTTCCCTCCTTTAGTCATCTTATTACAGCTCATAATGACCTCGGTATAGATTATTGCTAATATGTAGCCTAATCTTCAGGTCAGGACTGTCCTCAGTCCTTGAGCTATTGCCCATTCCAATTCCTGCTTCACACAGCCCATACTGCCTGCTCCCATTTGCTTTGCCTCAGCTTGGCTGCCAGGCAGAGCCATCAGTTTCAGCAGTCTGGTGTCTGTGTGGGTGGCAAATGCACTGCAGTTGTAGTGGGCTTCTAGGCTTGCCCACCCAGAAAGCTCTGTATTTCTGTATCACGAGTGCTGAAGAGGAGACCCTGTCAGTTCAGCAATGTGTGAGGGCTGATAGTAAAGTCTCCTATTTTTGTAAGCTGGCCTATGATGTCAGAAGTGGATGTTGGTATGGCAGTAGGGGTTGAACCTTCCCCGACAGTATTCTGTTACATGTTGTGTGACAGATGGCAGCAGAGGAGCAGTCTGACAAAATGGCATCTGACATGGACACGTATCTGAAGCAGATGTGTGTTTCTGAATTCCTTTATGTGGAGAAAATGGCACCCACTGATATCCATTGATACTAGCTGAATGTTTCTGGAAACCAAACAGGGAATGCATGCACAGTGAGGCAGTGGGCATTGCATTTCAGCAGTGACATCATCATATCAGCTGTGAAACACTGGGACAACTGGGCTGCTGCAGGTGCTTGAGTTCAGCATGCAGGCTCTTGCTCATTGCAAGCACAAATGCACAGCTAATGGTGGTGATTACGTTGGAAAAAAAAGCGTTTTGTAGCTGAGAATTTTCTCTATCAAACAGTGTTATTTTACTCTTAGCATCTGTTTTAGTTTCTATAGGAATAAATAGGAGGCATTACTTTTGCAGTACATGCACATATATGTTTAACACAAGTGTGTGTTGTCACCATTGCTAGGGCACTGTAAAGAATGACAACTAGCATGTTCTCCTTTGTGATTGTTATTTCTCATTAATGGTGGTCTGAAGGTTTTTTCCTCTTGCTGGCTCCCCACAGAGCTATGTGGAAGTTGTGTTTTTATTTTTATACTTTCAGGACTTTATTAATGTCCCCTTCTGTGCCTGTGGGAAACCTAGTGATAAATGTCAGACTATATTTCTGACTAAGCCTTTTCAAAAATTATTATTTCCAAGTTCATGACTCTGAAAAAAGATTCTCCTAATATTATGGAATAGATAAAATAGGAATAGATAAAATAGTTATATAAATGGTTAATAACTCCACACATCTAGACTGATTAAGGTGGCAGCTGGTGTAGCAGACCTGTTTCAGCCTTCATTGTATTTCTGCCCTGGGTAGCAAGCAAAAATAAAAGTAATTTAGTTAAATCATATTGCTCCCCCCCCTTTGCCTTGTAGACCTTGGACTACAAAATGTGACCAAATAAATAAAAGGGAGAGGCTCTAAACAAGAATCTGTTAAAACAGTGACCTTATGCTTTAGTGGTATTCAGGTGGGTTTAATAACTCAAACTGGTTTCTGAGGTGTTCCTGCCCTGTGCAGAGAGCGGGCAGTTGGCAGTTACCATGGGTTCAAAGGCTTTCCTCATAGTCACCTATAGCAATCTGAGGAGTTACCCAGTATAAATCTGTGCAAAACTATGATGCAGAAAGTTGGTCATTTTGCAGACTTATTTTAATGCAGTGTTTTTTGTCAGGTTATCTACCTTAATATTGAGCTCCTGCCATGTGAGGGCCTGCAGTGCACAGCCAACTGGAGATTCCCCAGCAGAATGTTTTCTCATTCAAAAGTACCAATTTGTCAGAGGTTGAGAGAAGTTTTAGACTGGAAAGAAACAAAACTTCAGATCCCCTAGCAAAAACAAAGAAAACAACAACAAAACCCCTAAAAACCAACAGAAAAGCTCTCAAAACCTGGCAGCCTTCTGAAAACAGGAAAGTAGAGAACGCACTTCTAATTTTAACTTCAGTTAAGTTTGTCATACAGTTTTAAAATTCCAACTTACAGTAGTTTGGTCTGGGCTTTTTTATAAGGGAGTTGTTTTGCAATGTTTATTTTATTGACTTTTGTTTGACTTTTTTATTTTCTGTGATTTAAATCACAGAAAGAGGGGTTTTTGGCATATAGACAATATGAAGATCCTGGAGGTTTCTTGTATTAAGTAGAGTTATGTCTCTGCCTTACTGAAAGAGGAATAGCTATCCGAAAGAGGAATGAAGGGCAAAAATGAAAGGCCTTTAGTTGGCCTTTCTCTAGAGGAACACTTTGAGACAGGCATTGCTCCTCCAGATAACAGAAAAAGTGGAGAAGGAGTAAGTAGCTATTAAGGACCACTGTATCCCTTAGCCAGGAAATCTGCATCTGGGTGTTGCAGTTGAAGGACCATCTCTTCTGGCTGTAGTAGTTCTTAAAACAAGATTCACCTGTGGTATTTTTCTTGCTACCTGGGACCTTCTTTTTGTATGTAACCTTTTGTCTCAGCTGAAGAGTGAGTTCCTTGTCATACATTTGTCCTATAGCAAATATTTTCTTTAAATCTTCCAGCTATGACCTTAGGTATTCTCTGTAGTCATCATAAAGCAAAAATGATGATCTATTTCTTATCCAGCTGTCTGCTTTATAGGAAATGAGTGTGCCTGTAATTGGGCATGAAGTATTTTAAATTGGGCCATCAAATAGAGTGCATCTGTTGTTCTTATTGTTATTCATTACTCATCAGAGCCACTGATGTTGTTTTTTCATTAATTTTTCTATTAACTTTCTCCATCAATGTGATTAAAGATTCATTAATCTGAAGCAAAGAGTAAAACAACCTGCTGCCACCCTGCATGCTAGAGATCACATCAAAACCATCCTGCATATAACATTAGGCGAGAACTAATTCAGCCTTATAAAAAACGAGACATCTCTGAAAACAGATATGTTAGCAAAGGATTAGCTGTTCAAATGGTCAAGTCAAACAAGTCATAATCAGGGTTATCTTTACACCTCCTCCTCATCTTACTTCTGCCATCTATGATTTCATAGTTCTTTAGATGGCAGTTTAACTTAGTACCAATTATCTACTTATTTAATTTGTCTGTGTAATTGGCAGACATTTCCAACTTGGATAATTTTTATGTGCTGTGTATTTAATGTAGCTGAAGGTTGTTCTTTGTTTTACTCCCTCTTGTTACAGTGAGTATTCCTGACACATCTTTCTGGCTGCTATAATCAATGTTGCTTTTAAACGTTTGAGAAATACTGTTTTTAGCAACTTGTAAAGAATGGGAAATTGATGGAAACTCAAGTCAGAATGCTTTCAGCCATTGTATTCATGTGTACGTAGTGACTGTAAATTTTAGGAACCCATTAGTAAGTCTAGTTTTACTGGTATTACTATTACTGCACAAACAACATTCATGCTTTTTCCTCAATGTAAGACAGTTTTCTTAGAAAACTGCTACCGAGTATCCTCCTGTTTAAGGCACTCTAACCAAAGGTAATACAGCATTATCAGGCAATATTCTTCAAAAGTGAATTCTGGTCTTGCTATTCAATTTTGAGTTCAGCTCATGTTTAAACTTGTCTTTCTCAAAATCCTCCACGGTCATCTCTGCCAAGCTAATTTCATGTCAGTGCTTTGAGGGAAGCTGATTAAGGGTTGGATGTGCTTTGTCTGAGGGCCTTCTGGTGCTCACTGAGTTCCATGCAGGAATTTGGGCAGGGATGCTAAACTTTGTTCCAAGGGCTACTACCAAGAATGGTAATGTTAATGCTAACAGCATTCTCCTGTTGGAACTTACAGACAGAAAAGAGCACAAACTGGTACTACGTGGTTGGAAATTGATCAGTGAATGAGTCGTGGGGTACCTGGGATTTCACCGAAGCACCTGAGAATAGTGATTTCAGTCTCTGTATGACGTCCTTCTTGAAAACAGGAACTTCCAGGTCCTGTGGTTGGTACCAGCCCTTTTGAAATACTGTAACAGATCATGATTCTAGTTAAGACTAAACATAACTTATTGTGAGGCAAAATCAGCAGAAATGTTAGATCAGCAGGCAGAAATAACTCAGACAAAAGCAAGATATATATGTATAGTTGCATATTCTGCAAACTCCGTCTAGTTTCACCCTTATAAAAGCCCATGTCTGTGATCCAGATCTCCAGTGAAACTTCAGTTATTGGGTTTTTTTTTATACTGTTTTTGTCAACTGGGTTTGGGGAGAATTCTCTGCCTCTTTCTCTTTGGAGAGGCCCTCAGAGTCTGTAATTCATAAAGACTATATTTAATTCAGGCATTGGGAGAGGTAAGTGAGGGAGCTTGTTTTGTCTCCCAGTTTTTGTATGTTGATTGTCCGTATTCAATTTTGCAGAAAGAAGAATGCTGTTGTCCTCCAGGCAAGGCTGGATAGAGCAGTCTTCTAGTCAGGCAATTAAAAAATACGTTCTCTGAGTGTTAAGACACCCTTATGACTGGCTGGGCAGTAATACAGCAGTAACAGACTGTTTTATACAGATGAATAAGTGAGACTCGTGCATGCCCTTTGTTCCTCGTTCTTGATAGAGGATATGTATGATAGCGGTCCAACAACTTTGAGGTGACAGATCCTGCATAAGAAAATTCTTAAATGGGCCTGATATTTAGACATGAAAGGTTATGACATTTTGGAGACAGACCTGTCTGGAAATCAAATAAACCAGGTCATACAAAATGACTTAAACACCAGCAAAAAACTTGTGCTGCGTGAATCTCAGATACTTGAAAGGCTGTTATAACCAGTAGTTGTAAGCCAGCGTTGACTGCAATTATGTTCTTATCAGTTTGTTGGATATTTTTAAATGTTGATCTTGTAAGATCCTCTGCATAAGTACTTCAAGTGAGGTCCAGGTTTGGATTTCTATATGTAAATCTTCATTTAAACTTTTTGAGAAAAGCATGAGCCACGTTTACTGGCAATGCTCAGTTCCACTTTGTACAGACTACTTGAGGTAGTGAAGCACAGCAGACTTGGAAGTGTGAATAGATTTATCTTATTTGGTGCTTACTACTTACAGTGATGGAGAACAATTGTCTAGAAACTCTTAATTTCACTATAACTGAGTGCCAGAAGAAAAGGTACTGACTAGCTCTGAAGTGGGAATGCCAGAAAAGTTGGTTTTATACATACCCATTTACAGTTTTACTTCATCTAAAGTCTGTGGGTATATTTGGTGCACAAGCAGAGCACTTCATAGCACTGTGTTAAACTGGAAAGAATGGTTTAAGGCATTGCATCAAGGAGATGAAATGCAAACAAAACTGTTTGCAGCTCTGAGGAAACAACTAACACTTGGATGATGAAAAGTGAAAGCACGGATTTTAAAAGGAAATATTGCAGTCGATAGGGATATTGGTTCCCCTGGAGACAAATCAGAAGGAGTTATCCGTATTGCCCTTCAGAGATGATGCCTTTTTAGTCTATCTTGAGAAAAATGCACTATTTGAAAATAAGATGTCCAACTGTGACTCTTTTAGCAAGACTGTTCTCTAGAAATGTGCTGTCTAAATTCTGGCTGGACCATTTAAGTCTTGCTGCTTGTTTTTCTTTAACTTATTCTAACTACATAAACACTACGTGGTACAGACAGCTGCAATGGAATTTGACATGCAGCTGTGCAAGGAAGGAGTCCATCTCGAGGAGCAGAGGCAGGAAGGGCAGCTCAGTCCATTGCTAGAGATAGATTAATAAGGGATGAGGTGAAGCCTGAAAGCTAATGCTGACTAGAAATGGTTTCCCCGTCAGATTTAAGAGCTTTGAAGTTAGCATCCAATTGTTAGCATGCATAACTTTGTTGGGATTGATTGCTTTTCTACGTGGAGCTGCAAATGAAAAAATGCTGGGACCTGACATTGCTGTGTTTTAACAGACAGTGAAAGAAGACCTTGAAAATGCTGCATCTTTCACGTTCATAAGCTCACTTCTACTCCCCCGTGCTTATCCATCCCCCTTCCCCCTTAGGGTTTTAGCAATCAGATGCCTAAACAAACTTGTAATTTGTAAGTGCAGGGTAAATTACCTATTTCACACGAGGAACACAGAAGGGCTCATGAATTCACAGAGATTATTTTTGTAATTTCCTCAATTGAAAGCAAATTGATGAAATGGTTTGCCCAACTCATTAATTAAGTGAACTGACCCCTGAAGGTTAATGTAGAGCTTTTGAAAGCGTCAGAGCAAAGAAAAAGGGAAGACAGTATCAGAGCAGCTATGACATGTGCAACAAATTACTGCCTTGGTGCACAGACAGCTGTGGGATGGGATTCAGACCTCTGTTTTTCCAGCGCTTCCTGAATTCCAAAATAGCTTGTGCTCCAAATCATACCCCTGGTGATAGTAAACAGCTCCTTTCACCTATTCTCAAAAGAGCCACAGGCCTGAAAACTGAGAAGTGATGTTCATTACATGCAGGGCAATGCATCATTCAGTGGAATAAAAGAAAAACAAACCACATGTAAAATAGTAGCTGTTAAGTATGTGTGGTTAACGGGTCAACTGCAGCCTACAATGAGTCTTTTTCCTCTCAGATGTATCACTTTTACAGTGGTGCAGTTCTGCTATTTGCATGTACTTGAACGATTCTTCTGAATAAGAGGAGTAGCAAGCCGGTGCCGCTGGTATCATTTGCCACACGGATATTTTATGATGTGCCTAACAAAATATTTTTTTCTACATAGTAATTACTTCATGTGACTTGAAGTTGTCTGATTCATCTGCCTCAAGGTAGCGATCACCTGCCACTCACGTGGGAAGCTCTTTAGCAGAGAAGACACCATCCACTTGTTTAGATACTGCAAGACTATAGAAACTACTTCTCAATCTTCCGTATCACAGGAAGAAAGAGTCGAGAGAGTTATCTGCTGAGATACAGCAGCTGCTTAAATAGTTGCTGGCTCGATCTAGTTTGCAGAGAGAAGGGGGTAGCGTAGGAGCAGGGACAAGCAGCCAGGAGAAAGGAGGTGGCAATGTCTCCAGCTGTTTGAAGAATTTCTGCCATCAAGCATGTAACTGAGGTCTGCAGATAGGCTTTGTAAAGTGCACTTCATGTTGATTTCTGTTTCACTTAGGCTTATGTTCAGTGTCGACAACAAGCTGTTCTGTAGTAGCTCTTGTTATTTTCCCAGACAGCACCCTTAGGACTGTGTAAATGGCAGCAACAGGAAAAAAAATATTGAGAACATCATTATTCTCTAAGTGAGTTTCTGTTGTTGTTACAGAACATGGAGAGACTGGAGCACTGGGACTCATAAAAGTGTCTTTGATTATTAGTTCTTACAATTTAATCTTTTTTGTTATGTTGGGAATGAGCTGGGATCCTGAATGAAACATGCACTTAAGTTGATGGTATTTCCTCGAGTTTATGGAACACATGCTACCATATGATGAACTGATATAATATGTTTATTTTGAGTGCTCAAAAAGATAGAAATCCTCACTTATTCCGCTCTTAAATAAATAAAATTAGTTTAGAACGAAATTTAATTTGTAATGTTCATGGTTAGAAAAAACTTTGAGGGAAAGAGATTTCTTTATTATTTAACTTCAAACCATTGAGAAAATGATATTTTTGAAATTTAGAAATATACTAGCATCCTCTTTATGAAAAGTCCAAGTGTAGAAAGTACCTTTTCAATGATTCAGCCTGCCTGTATTTCCAGATGTCACAGCTACAGTCTAAGGTACCTTGAGATGATGTACGTATGGGCCTATATTACTGATAGTGTGAATGTAATTGAGTTCAAAATTTCATTTCCTGCTTGCAAAGGATTTAGGTAACATAATGCTGAGCAAGACACCAAACTTCTTGCAAGCAAATGAAGTGAATTCTGAGAGGCAAGGGAACTACCTTGTGTTGGGTGAGACTGGACCTGCACGGGTACCCCACACTGTCCATAACACCTCTAAACACCATATTACCTCCAGGCTCTAAGTAAAGATTTGGAGAGTACAACACGAGTCATAACTGGGCTGCAGCCTTCACTCCTGATTAGCACCACCTTCCTGTTTTTCAGCCTAGTGGGAGAGTATGTAGTTGAGTTGCATCACCTTTTGTGTTGGGTTTCCATGGCTTAGTGCTAGGGTTAGCCCAATAAGAAACAGGTTTTTCACTTCCTAAGGATTACCAGGTCTTTTTTAATGCAGTGTACTGAAAATGCATCATGAGTTTCTCCTGTGCCCTTGGCATGTCTTAGAGCATCTTGTATCTGATTGATACGAGTGAATCTGTAAAGCATGTACTTGAGGATATAGTTAAGTAGTTACACAGTCTGAGGCTGGTCAGGTTGGACAGATGCTCTTAGGGCCTACCACCACAAGGAGCTGTAAACACCACCAAAAGGCTGACCTACAGACATGTAGGGGTCAAGCTTTGCATGGTAAGATGGTCAGGAGACCCAAGCGCTGGGACTCTTCAAGCCCCTGGCCAACACTCTGTGCCGGAGCAAAGTTTTCTTCCTATTTTCAGTGTAATGTTCTTATACGCTATTTTTAAAACCATTGAATAAAAGCATAAATGTTTAAGTTATGTCTTCACTAAGTTCAAATTTTTGTGAGATGACTTTGGAATCAAGTGTTTAATAACCTTCTTTTCCTTCCTGTTAAAATGCAGTCCTCTGTTTTGAAGACAAAGGATTCAGCATCTCGCCTTTTACTCAAAATAGCAGTACTGATCACCATTCTGTGACCTCTGGCTATTAAACTAGGCACCCACTTCTGGTTTGATGGTGTGGAATACTGTGTCTCTGTGTACGGTAATAAATGCTGATCTAGTGTTCTTTGCAGTGACACGTCTGAGAATCCTATGACTGCTACAACAACTCCAAATACTGTGCTAGTCTCTTAGGTAATCATCTTCTCCTTTGTATCGTGTGCTGGGTTACTTTTTAATTAGAAAAAATGCTATTTCTTATAAGCAAGAGGCTTCTGTCATTAGCATCATGTATCTGTCATTGGGCGTTTGGTCCCAGATTAATTTATAAGCTGAAGCAGGAGCTGTCTCATGAGCAAATTTAGGTTTTTCCCCTGTCATCATGAAAGATGTAAAACACTTTCAGGAAGGTCCCACTTTGAGGTGGGCATTAATACTGGTGATTTCTGCTGCTAATCCCTCGTGATGCCATGAGATCAGGTTTCAGTATGCTTAAGAGGTCATTCACTCTTTCAGGTTCTGACACTACACAATTGGAATGCAGGTTCTGCTTGTTCTTTTCCATCTGTGGATACCTTAAGCTGAACCTTACCATGTCTTTTGCTTTCTGTGCTGTTCTTCTGCTGCCTTTGGTCTCCTGCTTTTTTTTTTTCAGGTTGCAAACTGTTATGGATCTACCTCAGCTTGCTTCCTCCCAGTTTCTAGACTGTTTAGATGTCTCCTGTTTACATCTACCCCATTTTCTGTATGGTCTTACCTTTCCGTGGCAAAATCTACTACCCTGCTTTGTTCCAGGTTCGTGTGCAGTTATGATACCAGCAGCATGCTTTGCTCAGAACCAAAATTAAATCAAAATATTGGGTCGATGTATCTGAGAAAGGTGGCTGTTGTTCCTCAGCCATCTGACCATGCTTGTGCCTTCCTGTCTCCCAGGAAACTGAAGTGGAAAGAGGTTAAGCTGCAGTGGGAAATCGCCTTCCTTGTATAAGATGGAAGTTGTTATGCTGTGATTAAAACTACTGTACTGCCTGTTTGAAATGTAAACCAGTGTGCTTTGCATGCGGCTCATGTTCTTTGACATGATATTCATTTATCCTTTTCTTGAGATGTTGTCTTCAGACATTGGGTTTCCTTTGCATCACTTGGCATTAATAACTCTGCAGCTCTGAATAATTTTATTACTTATTATTCTGTATTAATGCTAATGAATTAGTAATTTCTATGCCATTATTTGTTATTGTTCTTCATTAAAATTGAGACACAATGTATTGGTGCTTGAAAAATATCCTGTTACTTCTTAGAACTTGAACTGCATTTTGTTTCTGTGTTTAGATCTTTAGCTTTCTTTGATTTGTAAGGTTCATCTGATGGCACATTTCTATATCTCTGAGAGACTTAAGACCCCTTTCGTTTGGAAAGTTTACAGATTATGGAACATTTCAGGTGTTGTCGATTTTCCCCAATGCATTTCCATCAACTCCAGTGATGAAATAAAGCAGTAATTCTCAGGAATAGTTTTTGGAGTCATTCAGTAGACGTATTTAGAGAGCGTCTTGTAGGCACCTTGAAGCCAGGGAAATTATCACATAAGATTTTAGAGGATTCATCTATATATTTAAAAAACCTTAGAATTAACCAAGTTCTTTCATCTCAGGATTGTCCTCTGTTATTCTGTTCAGATGCCTTGTATTCTTGCTTGCAGCATATCATGGGATATACTAATAGCTTTTTGCTTATTCAGGAAACAGGATCTTAAGTCAAACATCAGTTATCTGGCACTTCTTGTCATGTGTGACCCTTCTTATATCGTGAACGCATTTGGTTTATGGCCTGCATTTATCACAAAAGGCCTTTATTCTGCATTTACAGTGGTAAGAAGAAAGGGAATGAATCTATGTGCATATAAAATGACTTAATAACTACAGTCATACTAGTCTGAAACAATAAGGATACATTATTTTTGGTGGGAGGTAGGAAGAAATAAATTCCTTTGCCACTGTAATAGGTTTCTTGATTTGTTTTGTTGTTTCTTAGTGTCCTTCGTAACTATATCATTTGAACAATATTGCTAGTAAGAAATCAGCATGCTCAGTTACCAAAATAGGAAATCCTGTTAGATTTGTTGTGTTGGTAGTCATAAACAGAGTGAAACACTGTCCATAAATGCAAGAATACGATGCCATGAGAAGCCTGGCTACTTAAGTTTCCAAGCAATTTCAGTTGATAATGCCACCTCAATAGGTATTAGACTTGAAAATGAGTAATTTGGGCAAGGGAGATGAAGTCAATAGAATTTAGTAGGTTATAAGGTTATGTAGGACTCGCATAATTTGTCTGGCAAGGTCTATTGTCATATAATCCAATGCACAAGGGGTTTCCTTAAAAGAATTTAAATGATCTTCTTCAACTTGACAAATCTTTTATTTTAAGGAGATTAATCACTCCCTCAACAGTCAGGCCTCTATAAATGCATTCCTACCTGTGATCCTAGAGAGCAGTGAGTTTGAGTTTAGGACAGATATCTTTTATTCCAGATGACTGCAGCATAGCTTTAAACAGTCAGTTTCTTCCCATATCCAAAGCAATAAGATAGCATTAGGTACTGGGACAGGGATCTGGAACATGAGTTTTGAACTACCTCTGGCTGCCTTTACCTCCCAGCTAGGGTCTGCAAGGGCCTCTTCCTCAGGACTTGGCATTTGCAGGATCAGACTTGACTCCAAATTTGCGACTTACCATACTGTACATCCTAATACCTGACCCCTTCCCAATTCACCTGAACTAGCTGTGTGCCTCCTTGATGTTTCTACCAGGCTACTTATCTCTGAGGACACGTCGGTCAGTTTCAACTAACCTCTTGAGAACTACAAGTTCTTTCTATTCAAGCTAATGTTGTACTCCTGAGTACAGAGCTGGAAACAAAGTTATGGAAGAAATTAAAAAAATACTTATTAATATTCTATGACATCTCAATGTTCTGTGAAAACAGCTGATAGATCTTTTTCTTGGTGATGCTAGCATCCTATTTTTTTTTTAATATGGAGTCTGAGGAAGTAATTAACCATGTAAGTTGGTCTTCTATTAGTTCTCTTAGTTATCATCTGGGTGAAGCTCCCAGACATCAACCCTAAACCAACCAAATATCTAATATCTTTGCCTATGAGAGCAGAAACCTGAACTCTCACTTCTTCTTTTTCAAGACAACTCGCTGGTTCCTTTACGAATCTGTTTACTCATCTTTTTCCTTGTGCTTTCATCCAACAGAAGTATAGTTGAATTGACTTTATACCGTGGATTGATTATGATGGCTTGCCTCTTTCCCTTGTTGTCTTAGGAGTAGGATTTTCTTGTTTATTTGTCTTGGTTAATCAGTCTCTTTCTCCATATCTTCATACAATATATATATTTTAATTTTTTTACGTGTTTAAATGATTGGTGAAGATTTTCAACAGGTTTGTTACGAGTTCAGGAAATGAGCTGATGCATCTTGAATAGACGTTGTATTGAGAAAGACAATTCATAGTGTGTAACTTTTTATCTTTGAACACGCAGCTCTACTTGTGATTTATCTTAACACTCAAATATCCTTGTCTTCAGTGAGAATTGCTCTCCTTTCCAAGAAACTCTTCAGAGACCAGGGGAGGTGCAAAGTTAAATGAACAGCTTGAAGTTTTTTGTTCTGGTGCAACAGAAACCTGGTGCTTTAAGCTGAAGCTGTACGTTAGTGCAAGCTATTAAAACATTTGTCAGCACTTGACAAGGTGTACTGCTTTAATAATTTAATCATATGTATTTATCCATCTAGCTGCACTCCGACTGGTTTTCAAGAGGAAGTGCCTTTACACAATGGTGTGATTCCTTTATAACTTATATTGCATTTCAGTGTGTCCTGCTATGAAATGGAGGACACAGATGGAAGATCTGTGTGATTCTGTGAAGAGATCTCCACCCAGATGGAAGAGATATGCACTTAGTTGTATATCCCTTTGGCCAGTTTTGGGTGTATCTATAATATATGCTGAGCACAATATATTATAGCAATCTCTTAATCATTCTACTGAAACTCCATCAAATTAAAAACGAATTCACAGCTTGAAGCTCATGATTTTTGAAATTCTCTGAAAGATGAAGAAAACTGCATATCAAACTATAAATTCTTTCAGATTCAGTGAACTTCTAATTGTGTATTGGCAAGTTATTATATAGTTTAGTCCTAAATGAAAGATTAAGGAGATCTGCAGCAAATGACTTAGACCTAGAACTAAATAAATACTGCAGCAATTAAATGATTGCACTTGGTGGTTATTTCTTGTTCTTGTTCTTCTCCTAGTTATATTGTTAGGCTTTTTTTAGTTGGTTGCAGGCTTTTTGTGTGTGTGGGGGGGGGGGGGTTGATTTCTTTTTCTTATCTTCAGGCAATGTGAATAGAGTATACTGGATTTCCCTTCTCATTCAGGGATATCACTGAATTGTTCAGTGTTGTGCACTCCCTTATTTTTTTTGTCCTTCTTACTAAGCATATTAGCAATGAAGGCAATATTTGAATTCAAATTGGAAAAATACCTTAGTCTCCTCCTAATGTCTGAAGTTTCAGTATAATGTCTTGGAGGCATTATTCTTGCATGTACCTGTTTGTCAAATACAAGGTGTTTTTTGACAGTAGAGTATCTTGGCTCTTTTGTGCATTGGCTTCTCAGGTTCAGTTTAGCAGGAAAAAGAAGCGGATGAGATTTTACATCTGTAAATGAAAGGAATGAGAAATTAAGGGAAGTGGATTAATTACATATCCAAGGTGTATGCTATTCAGAGAACTACTGGACTGTATATCAGAACTAGCTCTTTGTCAGATGTAGTTAAAAAATATAATGATAACAGAACGTCTAGATAAAAACTAGACTTTAATAATGTGTTTGTAAATGCTTTGTCTGGAATAATGCCTCATTGGCTTGGCTGGCTGGGTTGTTGGGGTACGTAAAAGGTTACATGTTAGTAGCATTTTATTTTTATCGATTTCACTTTTTACTCTGTCAACACTAAAAGCAATAGGACAGCCTGCTGTGATGTGTCTTCCAAGTGACTAAGGATAGCAGCTTCTGAAAGATGGGAGGGGTAGCAGGGATTACAGAAATCGAGTTATGGTTTAATGTTGGCTATTGCGTAGTTGAAGCTCTTGTGTGGCTGTTCCCTGCCCTCTCAGCCACGCTGATAACGCTGATAGAGGGGGTCATGTGTAAATACTGTTATGAAACTGGACTATTTCTGGAGAGAGGATGAAAGACAGAAAACCCACACTTTCTATGCCTCACCCTGGTTGTCTAGTTTTCAGATCAGTGAAACAGACAGAGTAGCAGAGCAAAATATTACAAGAAAGGAGATAGGAAAGTCACAATTTTCATTTGATATGATCAGCTGTGAAGCCTTGTTTTACTTTTTTCATTTCCAGCTCTTTATTTCCAGCTCTTTTATGCAAGTCATTCATTCTACAAATCAGATCTACCAACTCTTCCTGGAAATTTTTCTAAGTGTAATGTTAGTGTAAACTTACTGTTTGGAAAAAAGTATTCTCTAGGACTTCTCTCTTCATACATTTCATTTCTGCTTCTCCCCAGTGAATGTGGACATCAGGAATGTCTGGATAAAGTACCTTAACTGTCTAGATAAATGGAACATTGTATTGAAGCAGCCATATTATTCTGGCCTCCTTGACTTGAGTTCTTTAATCAGGAAATTGAATTGGTACATAACGACCTCCTGCTCCAAAATGAAAATCTCATCACAAATGCAGTAGCAGAATCACCTAGCAGTCTGCAATATACTCACATAATTCATTAAATAACCTTGAATACCAATATCTTGAAATTGAAAGTATGTACTTCATCCGGACAAAAAAGGTTACTGAAGCAAATGTTTTGTGAATTTGTCACTTAAGTAATAAATGTGTGTCAGCTGTAGCTTGAGCACTAACATTGCTTCTGTCATAAGAAAGGTCTTGTATGTCTAGTATGCTTTAATGGCTGCTGGATCCTGGATGTTTCCTTATGCTGCAGAGTTAACAATCTTACAGAGCACTCCTGGATCTAGAAAGGTGCCAAAACATCAAGACGTGCCTGGTTCCTCTGTCCAAAAATAAAAAAAGGGAGACATTTCCAGACTGGGAAATCTCGTTATAACATGGCAATTACAAAAAAGGGTAGATAGTAACTCTGGAAGATTGTGTGATGAAACAGTATGAGCTGACTTTGATAATTTGGACTTTCTGTATGTCTTTCTGCTCTCCAAGGCCACTTATGATCAACTTGCAGCCATAGAAAGTATACTAACCATCCCAGCAGCTCTGCACACTGAATGAGCATCCCAAATACGATTGATTTTAATGGACTTGTGCTTTGCTTTATAGCTAATGAAGCTAGAAATCCTGAAGTTCCTTGCCCTTTTGTATTTGAGAAGGGTGATGCATTGTGGTTTTTTTTTAAAAGGGTGACTTCAATCTCAGGAAAAGCATGGCATCCTTTTTCCAGCTATACTTGCTTTTCTATACGTAGGATTTCCTTTTTCCCCTCTTTTTTTTATTTTTCATTGCAGGCATCTTCTTAGTTCAGTGTCTTCCTGTTCTTAGAATTTTGTTTCACTGTGTACATTTATAGTAACAATGAGCTTTTTGGGTTTTGAAGGATCTTATGTGTGTGGGATCTTATATATGTGGGTTTTTTGAGTACCAAGAAGTTCACATACTTTAAGTATTGAGAATTTTGTGTAGTTGGGTGTTTTTATTTATACTTTGAATTGGCATCACAGATTAGTGGTTATGTGTGGAAAATATACACATTTCTTCAGGAAAAAAACTAAAATGTCTGCTTCTCTCTTGATTAGAAACTTCTTTTCATGCATGCCCTTTGTCTCCCAGCACCTCCTGCAGTCTCTTGAGCACCTCCCCTATTTATTTCCACTGTTTTCAGGCTTGTACTCGAGCCATAGTAGGAGACAAGGCATCAGAAAGCTGTTTAGTACCATAAAAAGGCAGTGCCAGGTTAAACCAGTCTGAAAACTAAAGAGCAGCTCAGCTCCTTCCTTTCTGCTCTTACAGATGTTTCCAGTCCTTTCTTAGTTTTGTACAGCCAGTGGCTGTAGGCTGAGGGCTGTGGTCAGCCCATAGGTGCCAGTCTCTGCTATTCCTACATCCTCATCTTTTCCCTGGCTTCCATCCCTGAGGATGGGCTGCTGCAGCCGTTGTCCTCCATGGGCCCTACAGGGCTCTGTGTTCCTGCCAGGAGCCACCTCAGACCTGCTGTCTGTATGGGAGGCCCTGCTCATTCAGGACCCTGGCAGCCTCCTGCCAGCAGCTGTGCTTTCACACACCAAAACAGACTCGATGTCTTGCACTGATCTCATCCTGTACTGACCTCCTTGTTCTGGTATGCTGGGCTGTGTTAGCTGCTATCTGGGTGACACCATGAGAGCCTAAAGGAGTTCCTAGCCCATGTAGGAAGCCTACTACTGTTTCTTTTTATTTTTCTCACTTCTTGTTGGTCCATCTTCCTTATGCTCTGGCTGTGCTGAATGGCGGTGACACAACTGGCCAGGGAAACACAGAAGACAAACGTGCTCCTACTTCTGGGAGTGGTTGTGGACTGACCTGTCTCATGAATTTTTAGGCCTTTCCTCAGCTTAATAAATCACAGCTGTGATGGTGGATGTAGGTGACTTGGAAGTCAGTCATTTGCTACTGTTGAGTATTTTTAATCTCGGCAAAAGTTGCCCAAAGCATATAGAAGAGTTCCTCTGATAGGTAGCACAGACAATCAACATAAATACAGGCTATTGTACACTCAGTATTAAAGCAATTTAGTTTTTCTAAAATGGGTTTCGGGAGCACATATGTAATTCCACAGTTAATACTAAACTGAAACAATTTAAAAGATAAATTAAACAAAACGGCCAAATATACTTTAAATAAAATGAGGCCGAAAGGTTATTTGACCTAATGACATAATTTGTGTTTAACAGCAAGGTCAATGTGGGCTTTTCATCCACCTCCTTACCCTTGGCAGCTGAGAAGACCACCGGGCCCCTAATTAGCGTGATGGCATTGCCTTGTTTTTTTGTACTGCAACATGGCTGTGATTTGGAGCTTGTCAGCTGAGACTGCTCCACAGAACTGTTGCTCTTTATCTGGGCTGAGCAATCAACTTGACAGGTGAGCTAAATGTCATTAATTTTTTTTGTCATCTCTGTTATGATAGAGAGTTGTAGAGTAAATTTTATGCTTGGCCTGATACATTTTCATGACAGTTTTGCAAGGTTAATTTAGGCCTGTAGCTGCAATGAATGAAGCAGTGCTGGAAATGAGCTTTCTCCTTGCTGAAGCATCTCTTCTGCTGGGGTGTTGTTACCTCTGCCAGCAGGTTGCCCTTGCCTCTGATGTAACACAAGTCTGACAGCTGATTCCCTGACCACAGAAAAGCTGTAGTTTGTCTAGAAAACGCGTTAAGAACGTGGTCCATTTCTTTTGCACAAAACATAAACTATATGTAATAGCATTTGCTTTCTCAATAGACTAATTCTGGTTTCCTATTCAAGACACGTAGTAAATATTCAGCCGATACTAAGGATTATATATATGTAATCTAGACATAATTGTGATGTTGCAGCACATGCCAATAGTTAGAGATCTCTTTTACTATATCTGTGAGATGAAATTTATTATTTACATCACTGAAGACTTTTACTTTCTGCCTTAGGAGTTTAAAATACCAGAATTGTCTTAGGTAACTTAATCAGAATAAAATAGTTTGAATACCCTCATAATATTGTATTAAGAATGTATGACAGGCAATAGGATAATGCAGGAGCATCCATGTTTATAAAATAATAGGCTATTTCCCTGTCAGAGGGCTTGGTTTCTCTATTTTTGCTGTAAGCACATTGTGTTGATCCTACTGATGGGAGTGCGGGTGGGGAAGCAAAGATTCCATCAAGGATGTGGGTGTTGTATCATGCCAGGCTGTGCATCTTTACCCTTTCCTGGCTCTGAATAGAAGGGGTCAACTCAGAGTGAGGGCTCTTAGGCACTGGGCTAAGCACAGTACATTTAGCAAGTGCTGTGTACAGGACTGAAAATGGCATTATTCATGTGTTGGGTTTCAGATAAACAAGGCCAGCAAAGATCATCCAGGTCATTTTCTTGTGTATAGCTTCAGGAATAAATTGCCAGAGGTAGACAGTGTGCTACAACCCTTGTTCGGATAGCAGAACATGGATAAATTGATTATCTGGACACAGCAGCATTATGCTGTCTTTCATTGGCATCTTTAAGGTGTATATAGGGGCAGATGTGGTTGAATTTTGCTCTGTGCAGCAGTGTATGCATTGAAATGGTTAGGGGGCAGATGCTTACCTGGTATAAATTGATGTGGCTTCATTAACTTCAGTGAGACCATGCTGATTTAGAGCTGCAGAAGAGCTGGCTCTGTGAAGCAGTCAAATTTATAAATGACTGCATAATCTACTAGAAAGTCAAGTCAGGCCAACCTCTGTGCTATGACATTTCCTCTGAAACTCACTTTAATAAGGTAATATTTTCTTCCAGTTCCATAAATGCAAATCAGCTGAACTGCACTTCTCATACTTTCTCTTTTAATTAGAAACTCTTGGTTCAACTATACTGCAACTGCAGGTGAAAGTGAATTATTCTAACAATTTTTCATTTTAATTATCTTGATTAGCTTTTCCTTCTTTGCAATTTTATTGTATCTCATTTCAGAAATGTCCTTTAATTTAAGATAATAAATAAAGTTTTATTTAGCAAGTAGAAACTAGAGGATATGATGCAAAGAAGATTCAACTCATTAAGTATTAATGTTACTAATATTCTTACACTAATTATTCATTAAGGTGATTGTCTTAGCAGAAAAGTAGGCTTGACTTCTCTTGTGGATCATCACATTTTATTTGCTTGTGACACAAAAAAAAAGATGGAAATAGCAAAGCTTAGCAAAGTTAATGCTGAAACACTTCAGAAGAAAATGCACTCAGTGATTCTCACTACTAGATGCATTTAAGGACTCTGGTTTGGGAGAAAGTACAGATCTATCCTTTCCACACACTTGTAGAGGAAGTAATGTCTGTTCATGAGGATGTCATCGATGACAGCTCTAATGGTGGAAGTCTCTAGCACTGGACAGTATTAATCACAAGGAGGTTTGTATTGCTGCAGTGTGCAACTAGGTTGAATGTTTGCCTGAGAAGTGCAGGACTAAAGTTCATTGTGATTGGTTGTGAAGTTGATTGTGAGCAATGAACTTCAGACCTGTACTTTGACTATGACCTTAGGGCAATGATAGAACTGCAGTGTTCCTTCCAGGCTGCTGGTGATGGGTAGCACACTTTACCCAGTTCCTACAGTTGTTTAAAAGTAGCCACTACCGCAGTCAGATATATCTTAAAAGAAGACAGAATCCTCCATAGTTCTTCAATAGAAAATACACTGATATTTACCATTAGGGAATGGTCCTGTCCTGGTACACTGGGGGACTGTGTGGTGATGGTGGGTCCTCAGAAGTCAGAGGTGACTAAGTCCCAGCTATCAGGGATGCAAACGTGGCTACGTCCTGGATAAAGCCTACTACCTAGCCTTGCACTGCATACCAGCAGTCCATATGCTTTTGAGAGAACTGTCTACCCTTACCTGTTCCATGGGGATGCTAGTGCATCTGGCTTTCAGTTCTTGATTTTACTCCTGGGAAGGATTGGGTTTGGTAATGATTTCTTGGCTGGACTCATCCACAGTTTAAATAAGAATTTTCTGAAGAACAGGGCAGAAGCTGAAATCTTAAGGTAGAAATTATCAGTTGAAAATAGGGCACAACATGTTTCTGTGAGAATATGCAACTGCTGGAACAATTTGTGATGCTGCAGTGGGATCTCTGTGATAAAAGGTCTTTAGATTAAACACTGGATGTCTTCATAAATGATCTGTCTATCTGAAATGATGTGCTGTGAGTGACAAGTTCTTGGCCTCTGCTAAAACCTCATATCAGAGCTGCTCTGGAAGTGTTTATTGTTTTTTTCCCCACTATTTTATGCTGTTTGGCTCCTGAAATGGAGGGTCCTGGCCCTAAGTGTGCACAGGGTGAATCAGAATTGTACTCTCCTGCAGTGTGTTGTGTAAGGTCTTCATCACAAGGTGCTATTTACTGTGTCAGGGGAAACAGCTGAAGTCAAATAATGAACTAATACTACGAACCCTTCTTTGAATCTGTTTTTCTTTCTTGCTCTGAAGACTTTAGGGACTTTAAATTGGTTCCCTGAGCTACAATACAAGGTCTGGGCTATCTGATAAAAGTTTCAAAGCTCTTATCTGTTTATGGCAGGTGTGCACAAAGAGGTACTTGTCTAATTTTAGGGACAGAATAAAATATCATGATGCAGAAGGAGAACCTGGCTCAATCTGCATTAGAGAAGCTCCTCTAAATGGAGGTATTCTTCAGAATAGGAGAAATTTGGAAATAAGTAATAATCGTCTTAGCCCTTTTCAGACTGGAAAAGTAAAGTGCCTGATGTTGGTATAAGAACAGTGCTCAGTAGCTGATGTTTGAGTCACTTTTGACTTTGACTCCTTGTGACTTTGTTCGCGATGCCAGAGATCCCACATTTTGTAAGATGCTTTTCATTCTTTTTGTTTTTTTATAAAGCAAGATGAAGTGAGAATCCGATAATTAACTTAAACTGGCACTGATTCAAACAGTGTAAATTACATCTACTTTCCATACTAAATCTCCCTCCCCTCCTCTCGCTTTAAGCATCCAATCTTTAAGAAATCCTACACAGACTGTGTAAACAGAGCAAATTGGAGAAAGAAGCATGCCAGTCTTCTACCCTTTTTCCCATCCTCTGTTTGTCATGGCTGGAAGCAGAATAGCAAGCCATTGGCTAAGCTTCTCTTTGGCTCCTCCGAGACCATTTGTTTTTCAGAGCTACTGTTGGAACCAGTGCATGCAAGGTTGCCCAGTGTTTCAAATTTTTTGATCTATGTGATCGATACCAATGATATATTGGGACCAAGCAGGCACCTCTTCTTTGAATTATGATTTACTGAATAAAACAAGTTTTCAGTGACAATGTTGTTATGCTTAGTGGCCTGTCAACACTCACTTCAATGCAAAACTCATCAGACAAGTTTGAGTTAGGCTGCTAAGGATTCCTGATAACAGGCAGTCTTGTAGCTTTTTTCCTCTGTGAAACTTCGCATGCTCAAGCAGAAGAGACTTGAGACCACACAGTACAAAGAGAGTTGAAGAGGAGTTGAGATCTCAGAGGGACTGCATTGCAAGAAATGATGGAAACTAGAGAAACTAATGTATGTTAGTGAGATCAGAAAATTATCTCTATTATTGCCATTCATTTTTTTCTCCTATCTTGGTAATAAGTCAGCTTGCAGAATAGTAATCCTGTAAGGAAAAGCTGATTTCTAGTATATTAGAAGAGCAATAGAGGAGCTACTAAGTTCTTGTAGTGGACAGTGCTGATGGCATTATGAGCTATAGGGAGGTAGCCCAAAGGCATTCATTATAAATACAGGTTAAGTCCTTAGAAAGACAGGTTTTCCTGTGAGCGCTTTCTGTGTGGAGAGGCATATCCCCTGGGTAGAGGAAGGTTATTTACTTGGTCCTCAGGTATTTAAGGAACACTGAAGCCTCACTTGTGTTAGGTTGCTGGCTTCTTGCATCAGATAGCCTGGGACCCACATTGCTTTTGTCTCAATTTAAATAACGAGAGAGTTTTTAAAAAAGTCTAAGTAGCCTTGGTTTCTGTGGAAGGTGAAGAGAGAGCAACTGAGAGTCATATGTAGAGATGTTAATTACTGATTGGTATAGTTTCATCTTTGCTATTTGTCTGTTGTTTCTTAGTCCTCTCCCCTTTGACCTTGCTGCTGATCTTTGTTTCTTCCATCTTTGTCACTTAAACTCTTCATGATTGTAGTGAAAAGGTGGCTGGAAAAACAGGAGGGAGGACGGTTTATCAGGGTGGATAGTGATAGGACAAGGGGGAATGGTTTTAAACTGAGACAGGGGAAGTCTAGGTTAGATATGAGGAGGAAGTTTTTCACCCAGAGGATGGTGAAGCCCTGGAACAGGTTGTCCAAGGAGGCTGTGGATGCCCCATCCCTGGAGGCATTCACGGCCAGGCTGGATGTGGCTCTGGGCAGCCTGGTCTGCTGGTTGGTGACCTGCACACAGCAGGGGGGTTGGAACTGGATGAGCATTGTCCTGGGTCCTTGTTAACCCAGGCAGTTCTATGATTGACCACTTCTTCTCTACAGAGTGGCCAGTGAAGTGGATTTGTGACCGCTTATTGTCTCCTACTTGTTGCCCTTCTCATCAAACTAACTTTTGTTTGGAACCAGTTGCCTGCTGAAGGTGAGAGTAGAGCTCAGGAGAATTGCATTTCCCATGCAAATTCATTCACTCGTTCAGAGCTAGGTCTCCTCTCGCTTTTTCTATTTGACCTGTTTTTATATGATGAATTACTTCTGGAGCTTGTGAAGGATCCCTCTGCAGCAGGAGTCTTAGGAGTAACTTGCTGTTAAATTTCACTTAACTGCTATATTAATTTCTCAAATGTCTTAAGCATAGGCTTTGGTGCTGTGTATTCTTTGTGGCTCCTTAAGAACCTTCTTAATGTGTTAAACACAACCTTATGAGTTGTAGGTTTCTTCTGAGAAATCCGTTGAGGAATACCTGTGTCAGTGGTATCTTCAGCTGTACTTCTGCAGGGAAACTGCTGTGGTTGCTGGGAGCTTAGCTGTGTGCTGGGCATCTCGGCCTGTTAACTTCTTACCAAATGGAAAAAAACTTCAGCTCCAGACATGCTTTGCTTTTGGGAAGTCTGTATCTGACAGGTCGGATCCATCCAGCTATAAATACTAACAGCTGCCAAATGTCAAGTTCAGAATTGTGCTGTGGAGCTGGCCAAGGCAGCAATTACTTGTATTTTAGCTAGTGCTGCTCATTGACTGTGGATACATTAGCTTTAGTGGAGATTATTTAGAGGCTCAGTAGCTTAAAAGCAGAAATCACTTATATTCATATTGGATATTATTACGGATTCAGGAGAGTTGGCCATAAAAACACTTAGCTTCCTGTAACAAAAGGACTCCTAGCCAAGCAAGTAAAATGTTAATGAGACAGCAAGCACTCATTTTCATGCCTGTAGCCTTTCCCTTCAAGGTTTTGCTGCTTCATACTGAGGTTCATTAGAGTGGAAATGGTTGACTTTAAGAAAGAAACACCGGCTAAATTGCTAGGGTGTAGAATTTCCTTTCAGATCATAATTATAGGTGATCAACAGAGTGTGTAATTAGTAAGTTGGGTGAAGGATATTTCCAGAGCAGTCAGCAGCAATTTCTTCCCTGCTGTTCTTTTCTCTGCTCTGAGGACCTTTTGTCTGCTTTGGTAGGTGTGGCTCTTTAAGCTCAGCAAAGAAAGATGCAGTGTAAGTTTTGATATAAGTGATGCTAATAATAAAATGAAGTTGTGGAAGAATACTCCATCTTCGTAGTAATAGGCCTCAGTGACTTTCATCATGTTTCTAACCCTTGAATAAAGATAGTGGTCCATAGCGGAAAACAGGCTCATTTCTGGCCCCTTGACAAACCTGCGAGACTCTCACTGGCACCAGGATTTGTAGTTGCACAGCAAAAATGTGAGAAGCTGTCATTGTTTTCAAATATAATACGAATGCCTAGGCTGTTTCTTGGTACCATGAATAATTCATGGCATAATTCAATGAATCTGTCCAGCTTGGCTAAAAATAGCTGGGTAAACTGAGTGCTTCTGACCTTAAGAAACAAAATCTGTCTCAAATATAAAATAAATAAGTGAAGGACCATAGAAAAATCCCGCAGAAGCAAAGATGTTAGTCTATAAAGATATGTTTGGTATCCTGAAAGGAAATAAGGCATATTTTTTTCCTCTTTTTTTTTTTTAAGAGATTTTCATCTATTGCAGAGTTCTTTAGTTAGAAGAACAAACATTTCTCATAATTAGGATGGGTCAAGGCTTTTGGATGAGTCTCCCTGCCCCTTGCATTAGCTGGCACACAGACATGGGTTTGCTGTCCTTGACTAGCAGCCATCTCCTCCTCTCCTGCTGATCCCCAGCAGATGAGCACTGCAGGAACCATGGCTGTGAAAGCATTAGAGTTGGCATCCAGCACAAGGACCTTAGTTGCAGCCTGAGCTCCCTACGTGCTGAGATCTAGAGTGCTAGGTCCTTGCTGTCTGGTGTCAGGGCTGTGGCTGCATCTAGAATGGGCCCCTCCTTCTGACAGCACTTGCTTTTCCAACCTGGTTGGAGCTGGTATGGCCTTGTAGCAGGTGTGCAGGACACTCAAATCCAAAACCAAGCACCTTCAACAGGGTAACATCCTCCAACAGGTAGCTTTAAACTCTGCTTATACAGGAAAATCTCAGCCATAATTATCAGGTGCTAGCGTTATCTAGATGACAGTACGTTGCCTCAGAAGTATTTTTCTGCTATAAATTTGGGCAGAGTTCTGGGAAACAGTAATGGCTATTCAATTCAATGCAGTGTTAGAAAGTGAGTTTGGACCTGAGGACTCTAGATTCTGCATCTTTCTATTGGTATAAAGGCTAAATTATGCTATAGCACCAGCTGAAAAGGTGGAAAAAATAAATCCCTAATCTGTTACTGAAGATTTCAGACTTCTTGCTTAGGCGTGGGTTAAAGGAAAACCACTGATACTGTCCTGGTCCTGTCTGTTCTCTTCCTATCTTGCAGTGAACGCACAGTACTCTGACCAACCGCAGGTATACACAGCCATAATGATGGCTTTTCCTAGTGCCTAGAAATAGCAAGAAAGGAAGCAGTGTGGGCATGGCTGCCTCAATGCAAGAGGACTGTCCGGCTCCAAGTGCGACCATGTTGCATCCTTCAGCTGGCTGAAATGAACAAAATTTTTCTATTAAAACATTAATGCAATAAAAATGTCATAGAAAATGCCTGCTCTTTCCATATGAAGATATTTTTGGGGCTTTCTTTGGAAACCTAGATTCAACAAAATCTGTAAGTTTAGACTAGATTAGGGGGGAATTTTACTTTCTGTTGTTGAGATGTTTAGTTTTGACATTGAAAGCTTTCAGCACACTTTACATTGTCTGAAGAAAACAGGAATAAATGAAGACTTACTCTGGCAAAGGAAAGATGGGGCAGGGAGGAGAGGAGTTACTCTGGTCATCTGCTGTATCTTTGTACTTCTTCTGACAGGGATTTTTGTTTGATGCAGCAGATAAATAGAGCTGAGTGTTCACCCTATGGGACTTCCAAGGGAGAGATTTTAAATATGTTTTTAAATAAATGGTACCTTCATAATTTATTCATAGCTAGCATGCTAACTGAAAATGGAAGGAGCTATACCAGTTATTTCAACAAAGCTTTGGTTGTTTTCCAATCTAACTCCTGTCAATAGAAAAATAGGACCCAATAATTTTGTCCGAAGCTTTACCCAAATGAAATGTTTACTTAGTGAATGCTATTGGATTTAGGGATGAGTACTTTATTTTCACATGTTGCTTTTTTGTTTATTTGCACTGATAGTTAAAACTGTAAATGTGGGACATGTCTGACTCAGCAGCATGAATTATATCTGTAGCAGCTACTGATCTTTCTATGCAACACAGGATTGTGAGTTGTTTTCCTTTTCTGAACTCCCTATGAGAGTCAGTCCCTCTGCCACTTAAATCATAATTTCTTTCTTTTCCCCAGAGAGTGTGTGTTTTACCTGTTTCCCTTGAGCTGGAACCTCAGTACATGATAGAACTTGGCTGCATGTGTGATTTTTTTTTTTTTCTGGAACTCACAGGTAAAGCATTCATGTTCCTGAATCTGAGACCTGAACTGTCACCTACGACTTTCCCGAGTGTCAGAACTGGGGGGGCTAACATGAACTAATGTTCAATGCCATTTGATTAGCTGAGACATATTTTGGAGAGATCTGCCACTTAGGTTCAGCCTCTTGGACCAGACATTTCCACGGTGGAGGCTTGGGTTACACAATCTGTGATATATAGCCAGTGCTTTGAGTAGGATGTGTTTGTTCAGAATGTCAGGGTCCAGAAATGTTGCTTTGGGAAGGAGCCCATATGGATGTCGTATTAGTGCCAGGGACTCTGGAGATGGGAGTTTTGCTTCTGGTGTTGTCCTGGGCTCACTTTGTGGACCAGATGCACTACCACAGCCATGAGGTGCAATGAAAATGCTGCCCTCTAAAACAGGGCCCATCTCAGTACTCCCACTTCCATGCACTCAACTGTGGGGCAGCGTACAGTGCTCAGAAGATGCCTTCTGAGAGGTGTGCCTATGCCGGTAGCTGTGGTGTGAATGGCCGAGTCCTGTTTCTTCCTTCCTTTATAAACCGTAGAGATTCTCAGGACGCAGTGTTCTTTCCTTGATTCCATCTTTTATGTTAGGAATCCCGTGCTTGGGTTCCCTCCCCGTGGGGGCCCACCCGGATTTGAGTTAGGGCTCATCAGCTGAAATACTGTGGCTTTATCCCAGCCTCTAGGTGGCAATCTGGTGCTCTGAGTCTGGTCGGGGTGCTGATCTCTTTCCATGGACTCAGAGCCCAGAGGGAGGGGAGGAGAGCCTCTGTGAACCATAGTGGGAGATTTGCAACTTCAGCTGAGTTATATGTCTATATGGAGAGCTGATGTGTTTTTTAATGGCTCTTGTGAGAATGCATGCCTGGTGTAAAAGCAGTTCTGCATCTCAAACCAAAAACATCTTCCTTGTTTAACAAGAAGTGGTGTCTAACTGCCTGAAGCCTGCATTAGGCCTCTTGCTTTTGCTTCTGGTGGCACACACAAAATTGTTGCTCTGTAAAAAATGAAATTGCTGTCTATTTCTCCAGGGATTGCTGAGTGCCTCTGGAGTCTCACACTGAGCTTGCAATAGGCCAGGGCTGTGGACAGAATGGAGAACTGATGCCCTCTATTGTTGGAAAAATAAAAATCAGCTAATCATTTTTTTTCTCCATCCTTTCTTAAATTTCTATTTTTTTCTTTGTTTTAATGTTTACCTTTTCATGAAGTTGGCTGCGTGCAGCTTCACAGCTAACAGATGGCTGGTTTCATCTGGCCACCTGAGGGTTTCTGTCACCGAGTAAATTCTTGTCACAAGTGGTCAACAGGGCAAGGCTTCTCATCTCTGCTGTCCTCCTGCCAAGGCATGAAGCAGAAAATCAGCCATGCAAATCTCTGTGCATTATATGTCCAGCATCACTGTGTGCTGACGGAGTTCCAGATGGCTGAGGCACGCATCCTCTGGCTCACCAGGACCTAAAGGGCAGTGTTGCCACCTGTTCTGTGAAATACAGGTTGGCTACTAAAGTCTGGTATGCAGAGATTATGCTGTATGGAGGCTATAGTAAGATAATGACCTCTTACATTTTTCTCCCAGCAAGTGTTTTGTAGTTACTAACTAGTTTCTTTGTAGATGGTGGCAGTTTTTTTCCACCCCCCCCTCGTGATCCTGCAGCTTCTTTGCAGAAAGCTCTGTAACAGCTTTAAGTCATGAAGCCTCACTCAATTCTATTTTATTCTGAACACAAAGCCATCCAGTTCATCAGCATTAACTGCTCCTGATGCATCCCAGACAATGAAATGATGGCTGTCGGGGCTATTAGGAGAAGCCTCCATGGGCTGCTAGATGCAGAATTTATGGTCTGTCTTTAACCTTTTGGAAATGGAGAAATGTCTCATTATCTAAAATGATAGCATTGTACACTGGAGAGTTTTGCTATTTGAACTACTTAACCAACCCCAATTCCAAGATTATTTTTTTTATACTTAAAATCTGAGTCTACAAGAATTGTTATTCCTGTAGGTGAGAACACTTCCACACATATAGAGGAGGGCTATAAATCCATGTGGATTCCAGACTGTCATTCAAAGTGATCTGCCCTCTTATTGCACCCCATACACCTTCTGTTAACAGTAGCTCTTTCAAAATTTCACCTGCGGAAGAATAGCCTTCTGATATTGTATGTTTCACTTGGTAGAATCAAAGGTTCTACCTTGTACCCAAGAAGAGGCAGAGATAATTGAAAAGATTATTACATGAGTTTGTTGCAGAACTGCTCTGAGGAGCAGACTGCGCTCTTGAGGGAGTTTCCTGGGCTGTTGTTTTGGTGTAGTGCATGCTCCAAGGCAGCAGTAGTGAATGAGAACAGGTCTGTGTGTTGCTTGGCTGGCTTCTGGTCAGAGAAAGCATCAGTAATACTAACGAAGGGTTGAACCGAAGCCACAAAGTGGTTTACCCCATCTTTCAGGGAATGTAGTTCAGTGTTACAGAAAAAAAGCTCATCCTTCTTCTGAAAATCTAGCTTGTCCCCACGTGCAGTGATGCCCGAGTGAGGTGCTCTGCCTTGAGGCAGGTTGTATCACACAGGGCACAGCCCTCCTCCTGGACAGCACAGATTGGCAGTGCAGCTCTGTGACCTGTTTTAGGAAATGCCAATGAGCAGTGCAACTTCAGGCCCTTTCTTTTCCAGCTCCTTGGATTTATCCTTGGCCGGTCTCTGTACCATCTTGCTGTCCTCAAAAGGGTCATAAAAATTGTATTAAAAACCTGCGCCTTAACAGAAAGGTGTTCAGACCATACTGCTACTTGAACTGGTTTAATTTTATACATTCTTTTCCTTTCTGTGCTGCAAGAATTTTTGCTTTGTGGGAATTCTCACACAGCTGCATGTTTTATTGTAATGCTGATTCTCAGAGGAAGTTGTCAGGAGCTGCAAGAATATTTTCCCTTTCCTTTAATCCACTATGAAGTCAGCCCTTGAAACTGATTTGCTTCCGGACAACAGTACCGCTTGGGAGTGATACTTGGAATGAGGAGATGCCACAGTAGATGGGAGTTAGTACATATCAAGGTCTCCTTCACAGACACACAAAAATAGGTAATTGCTCATAAATTGTTACGCTGCTTTGATTTCCTTGCTGAGGAGCTCTTAGCTGAGAAGGCTCCTTAGGGTGAAAAGAGGAGTAATGTTACTTTCTGTTGGGTAATACAGTCAACCAGTACTGCAGGTGCATGGTCAAAACTGATGGGTTTTTTTACATGTTCAGAGGACGCTTCCTCGATACCTGCTCCTTACAGATCCACCAGGCTCATGCTATCTGCTAGGCATTTTAAAGCAGGTGATAGTGTTCTTTACCTTCTGAGACTGTGAAATAAATAGCGTAAGTATTTCCAGTGTTTAAGTTTGAATGCAGTGCATGTCAAATAAAAATACAAACCTCCCAGCTCTCCAGACGTGAATTTTTATCATGTTAACTCTCCCAGTGTGAAATAATAGCAACTGCATTAAACTCCAGTTGTTGCAAGAAGCAGGTACAGAATGGGCTCACATTGCATTTAATATATACATGAGCCCACACCACACAGCTCTGTACTATATGGGTGCTGTAAGGATACGAGTGGGCTTTCAGCCCACGTTATTCCTGGGAGCAGTCGGGAGAGTTGGCTCTTCTCCAGTGAGTAGATACACTTCCTCAAGAGGGTATGATCTCCCCAGTAGGGTGGTACTTGGTTTCCAGCATGCAAGTGCAAGCATTGCACACTTGTGCCTCTTGAAAGATTTAAGATGCTCTGTGTAAGTTATCTTGCCTTTGCCGACAGGCTGATGGAGTAGTATTGAATAACTGGCATCCATCCATCTCCATTGCAGTTTATGGACAGATAAATTAAGCCTTTAGGATACTTTTTCTTTCTGCCAGCCTGTGTAGCGTTCAGACTTTTCCCATTCATAAGTCAGATGCCTTGTATTAGAGTTCTGTGTAACAAATGCTATTCCAGTATAGGTTAAATGCTGATATAAAGGCATCCAGAGAGATTGTACAAAGGTGAATGATAAAAACAGCTGGTGTGTAAGGAGTAGAGGTTGCTACTGGATGGCTATGAAACCTTTCACTGTGATCCAGTAAGTACCTGCCATGGTTTGCATTCCAGCTGTGAATTGAAGGAAACCCTAAACTTGGTCCCCCACACTGAGGAATCTGAATTTATTCTTGCATTCATTCAGCAACCAGGCATTCAAGTGTTGAGTTACTTCCGTAACTAATGAAAAGATTGTCATGAAATTCAGTTTATGTGCATTTATTTCTGTCGATGTTTGACTTGCAGGTCTTGCTCGTCATCTAATGCTCTGGAAATATAGCTCATATTTTACAAGCGCTAAGAGTGCAGAGGTCATACTGAATGGGAATAGGAGCCACAATTTCCCATGCTGGCCTCTACATTACAACATATGAGGAATCTGGTGGCTTCACAGCATGGATGGGATCATGGGGAAAGCTGTTTTGCATTTGTACTGCAGCTCCGAAGGCCAAAAACTTCTCTGCTCAGGAGAAAGGATGCACCTTCAAAACTTCTTGATGGGGATGGAAGGGGTCACCCAAATCCCCATTCTTATTGATCAGTTGATGGGCCATTCTGAAACACAGTTGAATCTCTTCATTCTTTTAGTACAACCTCACCTTTCTATCAGTGTCTAGAGTTCTGTATGTAGCTTAGCTCTCACTCTCTCATTCATTAAGTATACTGTCCTTTAGTCGTGACTGTAAATGTTTATCTTTCTTTTCAGAGTTGTGCATAGAAGCTCCTTTCTGCCATTCTGAATTGGCAGAAAGAACTTCTCCCCTGCTTTCCATGATTGGACAAGTTTTCTACTGCAGCTGACTTAGAAGAGTGAAATGATGCTGTCTAGCCTGGATTCTAAACTTGTCATTAAGTGATACAACACAGGCTGCTTGATGGGGAGCAGAGCTGTCCCTGCTTCCTACTTTGAAAGAACGTCCTGCATTTTGATCAAATTAGGTTATTTCTGTTACCTTTCTCCTTATGTTAAAACATGTTTTATCCTGGTTTTGCCCTCCTTCTGTATGTACTCTCTCAGGTTTCTGCAGCCTTCCAAGTATTTTGGGAATGCTTCACCAGAAGCAGTTGTGCAATGTCTCTCTGCACAACTCTACACACTCTCACAGACACATCCCCATACTGTTTTCTTTTTCTCCAATTTGTGTCAGGATGTAGCATGGCAGAATGCGGAAAAAAGTATGCCTCTGTGTTGAGAGGCATAAAAGTATTGCACCCCAATTTCCCAACTCCTTTTGTCTAGCTGCAGTGGCAAACTTTCTCTTAGAATTCATGGCAAAACTCCAGTTGAATTTCACAAAGTATTTATAGCAGGATAGCTGTGTCACTGGAGCACCCAAACTTGGCTGTATTATGGACTAGAAGCTTTAAAGCACCCTGTGCTTTAAAGTGATGAACAGAGACTGCAGAGAAGGATATAGGACAGTTTTCCATTCTAACCATATTAAAGTCTTTTTTTTTTTTGTGGGGGGGGAGGGGAACTGAGAACAGCCTACGCTATCAGATAATCTTTTTTTCTAATGCTCTGTCCCAGCAAGATAGAAGTGCTACTTAAAAGTGTACATAAAGAGGATTTAATTTTGTAGGCATAAGCCTGAATTTTATTTCCTCTTTGCGGAGACTCTAAAACAGCAGCTGTGAGGTGATGGTGGTGGTGGGTGGCTTTTTTTTTCCAACTTTTTTTTTGAGTGAGCCATCTGAGAGCTTCTGTGTGCAGAACAGGAGATGGAGCTGTTTCCTAGCAGTAAACCAATGCGTTCTGCAATTTAATTAAGTGCTAGTAATAGTGGCATGTTGTCCTTGATCCTCTTTTTGTCTCCATGATTACAGTCCCCCTCTAATCCCACTCTACCCCTGAAAATAGCCTCTTCATTAAGCCCAATAGCACATCAGGATGACATTTTATTCACAATCTGAGTTTGTGATTAATGGAATCGATAACCAGCAATCCTTTGCTTATGTCACTGGTGTAAGCAGCTCTCAGAGGTGACAGCTGCTCGTTTTGAGGTGAAAGAAAGATTATTTATAAGGCTCACAGCTGTGTGTACATTTCAGTCACAGGCAACAGAAGAATTTGTCTTCCAGGCTTCTACTACTTTATTTTCAGTCTCCACTCTATAAGTTCATATATTTGTTCTCAGGTATCTAAATTAAAAGCAACTGTTTTCCTTTATTTGTCTGCATAAGAAAAAGTGGCCTATGGATAATGCTCCATGTGTATGTGCATGTATGTTGGCCAGACTATGGCAATTAACTTGTGGACTACTGGTCTATTCTAGTTGCACTTGGTAAAAAAGCAGAGGTCTTAACAACAATTAGATTCCTGCAAGTGGTACAGAAATTAACAGCTGGGTAGTAGAGGAAAAAACATGTTAATGCTCTTGGAGAGATACCCTCAGTGTTCATCCTTTACCAAACATGACAAAATCAACTTAGAAATACAAACTTTTTTGGATACTTGCCTTCTTGATTTTGTTGTTCCTGGAGTTCTTTTTGTTTGGTTGTATAGTCAAGAATCATTTAAAAAGAACACACCAAGTAAATATATTTTACTGGTGTGCTAAGAATTGGAAGACTGTTCTGCGAGGAAAATCTGCATTGGAATCAGTAGTGAGTTTTTAGGGGTTTTTTTGTTTGCTTGGAAGATGTACCAAATATAGAAATCATGCCATCCATTTCCTGGTTCTGATGGGAAGCAGAATAAGAAAGAGAATGCAGTTTTCAGACCACCTAGAAGCAGGAATGTGACAAGTGAGAACATATGTTAGCATATAGCTATCCTATCTCATCTCTTTTATTCCCAAGAATAGATTGATGTGCACTGGAAGTCTTTGGTAGGTTACCTTTCTTCCTTATTTCAAACCACATGTGGGCTACCTGATCTGCAAACAAGAGGTGAGCCATGTCTGGCACAGGTTTCCCTTCTTTTTCCCTATGTCCTCATGGTGTGCACTGATATCTCTCTCCAGACACGGAGGTATCTTGCAGCATGGCAACTGTCATCGTGGCTGCTAACCCAACTCATGTTGCAAACAGCATGATGTTTGTCAGTGCCTGTCCTGAGCATGATTTTGCTTAGTAAATGGAAAGACCTTTAGGCTTGTGGCTTTTGAGATCAGCCAACCTGAAGCATTTCCTTTGGTCAGATTACTCCATCTGCTAGGAAGGGTCAGCCTTGCTAGAAAAGGCGGAGTCCACCCTCCCCTCCATCCAGGGCTGACCTAGGAGCTAAGAACAAAGGTATCAGTGTATTCCAAACAGGTGTGTGGTCCAGTGTAATTAATCGTTCTCCATTGTGAATGTATTATCTGGTTGCTCTTTTTCCCTCTTTCTGAGTGGTCAGCTGGTTCATGGAGTCAAAAAATGCCATGTTACTTTGGATGCATCTTTGCTCCTTGTCTGTCAACACTGAGCTGTGTTTTAGTGCTTGATATCTTGCACAGCTGGTCTGACCCACTGTTGTCTGTTCAGCATTGTCCTCAAATCTATCTGCTGCCATTTACATTTTGCTGACTACCGCATTTGACAAATGCAACAAGAATTGTTCACATCTCATCTAGTGTAATAAGGAGCAGTCGTCATATCCTATATGCTTCAGTCCTGTTAAATTGAAGACCAGTCTACAAATATTACTACATGCTTTCTTATTCAATTTGTTGCAGAAGCAAATGCAGCATTTTCATATGGAGCTTGATACAGTGAAGGTTATTCCAAAATACTGACATAATATAGCTAGACTGTGTGTGCGTGCATATACATATACATGCATATATAGTTTATCCTGAGCCCCAATAGCTCCTGTTCATAAGTTCATGGATCGCATCTAAAATGAATTGAACTGAAAATGCAGCATATGCATACAGAACAGCTGAACAGGAAAGGTAGCCCAGGAAACAGTGCTTTGGTTTAGGCTATAGTTTCAATTTCTGTCCGAATTCTCTCGTCCTTATGCTGCACGTTTGTGTACCAAACTTTTCTTGAGGAGGGACAGTCCTAAATTGCAAGGAAACAAAGCTTGCTTGCTCTCCTGTTTCAAAGCAGGCGCTGTGGAGTTGCACTTGCTCACAGGAATTCACTGTTGAAGAAGATTGCACACAGGCTGCTGTCCCACTCTCACAGCATAGGGCTGGGCCTATTTGTTCCTTCCACTCTCACCTCTAATGCAAACATGGAGGAAATCTCCTTACTGCTGTCACCACCACCTGGGTCTCCCAAACCCTTTCCACCATGAACAGGCTGGTCCGGCTGCTCCTGATGTTGAGCTCTGGCCAGCCTAGCTGTGACAACAGGACTGTAGGGCTGTGACAGGGCAATCTGGTTTCCTATGTGCAGTGTTGGCTTCCCACCCTTGCTTGCTCCAGGTTCACAACACTGTAAAGGATTGTATTTTCTAGCAGATGGGCTGAATGCAGTACACTAGCTCAGTGTGACTACAGGTTTTGTGTTTACCGTGTGTTTGAGGGCTTGTTGTTTTGGTTGTTTTTTTTTTTGCCTTGACTTAATGAGACCTTGGGATGTAGACCTTTAAATATGGGTCATTAAAAAAAAAAACAAACTAAAATCCGTTTGAGCAGAGGAGCATGTACAAATTTCAGTATTTATTTGCCAATTTATTTAACTGTGAAGAACTGCTGAAGAGATGATGAATACGTTTTCTTGAAAATTCAGTGGGTATTATATAATAAGAACAAAAAGAACACATTATCTTTTTCTTCCTGAGAAGTATTTTCAGTCCTTGCTTCCATGAGTGAAGAGGCTAACAAACACTTATTTCATAGAAAAAAATGCTCTGATGTATTGTAAACTTACTATAATGGATGAAATCCTATTAAGTGTAATTCTATAGTAAGGAATAGAGTATGTACTTTCAAATATTTTGAGGTGAGTTTTCCTTTTTCTTTGTTTATGAAGGGAAAGGATATGTTAATTAATCAGAATGGCTAAGACCTCATTGGTATTGGTGTTGCCAGTAGTGAAGTTTTCCAGCATCCTTTCCAGCTCCGAAAATGAAAGATACTTGCTTAGGAACAGAGTTCTTATCTGCTGCTATTACACTCCCTAGGAATAGATATACGTTAGAAACGATCTGGAGTCTGATGGCAGTCCTGGGAAAGGTTTTCATATGCTCTGGAAGAAGACTGAAAATGCTGCTATGTAGATTTTATTGTAGCTCAGAAGGAAGTCCTGAAAGCTGGCAGATATAGAAACCACAAGCTGGAGTTATTCTATCTCAATCCAGTGTGTTTCAGCCAGATTCTCCTTTTTTTGTTGTTAAACCTTTGGTTTGGCAAATGCATCATTTCTCGAGATGGCTGAACTCTTTGCTATGAGATTTGACACAATAGACAGGTCTACTTGTCCTAAGGAAGTAGTAGGCTCTGCCTACAATAAGAAGGATGAAAGCTTTCCAAGGGGTGGCCTGTCTTCTGAGGTAGATTTTGTATCTGACATGTAGAGATATCTGCCTAAAACTATAGCAACTTGGCATTTCTTAAGTTACGGTCTAACATGCACCAAAGTGTGACTTAAATGATGTGAGTTCCATTGCCTCAGGCTCTTAGTCTAGGTTCCTAGAAAAGCTTGTCTGTTTTTTGATTCTTTAAAGCAGGAAGAGTTCTGCTCATCTGTGATGGGAAATCTGTCACCGTGGCAAACATCTAGCCATTAATCAGGGACTTTACCATCATCAAATATGAAAAATATTTTGAGCCATTCTTCAAAACACACTGATATCTTGAAGTCTTAAACACAAATAGGTCCAAAATCTTAAAAACTTTACATCTGCACAACTGAACTGAAAATGTATGAGATTGTTCCTGTCTAGAGTGACTGAAACACTGGCTAGTGGGAGACTGAGTGGTCTTTCAAGGTTGAATGTACCTGTTTATAACACAGAGCAAGTTTAATTTTCTTGCCTTCACATCACCAAGGTCAGCAAGTCCATGCTATTAAACACTTCTGCCATGTGAAAGCACTGGCACACAGTAAGCAAATTACTTCTCAGTCTTCACTTTGATAAATCTTCTTAATCAACCAAGTACTCTTGCAAGCTGCTTCTATTCTCCTTCATGTTTTCACATTCCTCTCAGGTGTGAATACCAAACTTGGACAAACTAATGTGGTGCTGTGTACAGAGACTAGCCCAACTCCTTTTTTGAGAGTAAGATAGAGTAAGATACCAGAGTGTGGTACTGAACTTCAGTTCATGTATATATGAGTCACACCATTTGGGATAAATGTTTCTTACAAAAAATGTTTAATACAAAAATGACTTTCACTGGATATATACATTCCTCAAAAACAGATCAGTGCAAACGTATAGCAAATGAGGAGGAAGAATAGAAGTTATATATGTGAAAACAGCACAGTCAACAGGTTTAAAATTAAATTTTATTTTTAGTGACCGAATTAGTAGCTGTGAGAAGTTCAGGTACATTCTACAGTATCCCCTTAAAATGAGTGATGTCATATGAGGTTGTTCTTGTTTCCATACTCAAGTGAGTAATAATAGCAATGTATCTTACAATGCTAAAATATCTTAGAGTCTGTCAGTTCTAATTCTTGAAATGAATATTTTGATACTTAAAATCCTTATTTCAAAAGTATTTATTGTAATGCTTCATTTCTTTTTTGTTTTTACTTCTTTACGCAGTTAGTGGTGAGGTGCTGGAACAGCTGCCCAGAGAGGCTGTGGATGCCCTGTCCCTGGAGGTGTTCAAGGCCAGGTTGGATGGGGCCCTGGGCAGCCTGGTCTGGTATTAAATGTGGAGGTTGGTGGCCCTGCATGTGGCAGGGGATTGGAGCTTCATGACCCTCGAGGTCCCTTCCAAACCAAGCTATTCTGTGATTCTTTGATTTCTTCAAGGGAGATCAATAGAGGTTTTTTGTTTCGTTTTATTTTTTCCCTTCCGTTGTATTTGCTAGAAACCCTACTAGAGTAGTATCTAGCTCTACAAAGCAGTGCATAAAATCGAGCTAACACCTACTTTTGTATCTTCTGGTACCACTCTTTGTATTGTTTTTTCCTGAAGTGTCGCAATGAAAGACGAGGCCACTGTTTCCATTCATTAACTCTGTGTTGAAATATGGCATACATCTTCCAAGTCTGTCACCTGAATCAAACTATCTCCTCAGCAGATTTCTGTACTATTTCCACCCACACACAAATTAAATTAGACTGTGCTTCCTCTTGTTAATTACTTCATTTGAAAAGGAGAGGAAGTGTCTTTTATGCTTATTATCATGTCTGAGTTTTTACCCCCAAAAAACTTCTCATAAAATCTATTTTATAATTGTCTCATTTGTAAGTAAAATAACCATTAGTAGAGATAGTGCTATTCCCTGATAGTTGATAGCTACCTTTGTGGGTTTTCCTGCTACCTATCGCAGTCACAAATATTGCATTAGTTAGCAGCTTCCCCTCTCCCTCCCAGTTAGGAGGAGTTGTCAATCATGCAGCAAATGAATGCTACAGGAAATTCACACTGTGTTCAACACAATATAATTTCCTCATCTAAATCCTTCGCTCTTAAGAAATGAACATGAAAATTTGAAATCCAAACCGCTTCCCCTTGGTCCTCACTGCCCTGAAAACAAAAAAGTTTGCACCCCTATCTCATGTTCTTAACCTTCTATCTTATTGTTGTGGTTAGCATGAGAGGACTTATCCAAGCAGCTTTCACAGGGAGAGGTTTTGTGACTGAGACTTAGAGGAAGCTGAAAGTCCACAAAATGGCCCCTGGAAGAATACAAATGAGGCCATGCACACCTTTGCTTTGGCTTATCCTGAGCAATGGGAAGGGTAGGCTTTGCAGAATGCAAGGGCTGTTCAGCGTCAGAGATGGAGGCAGCTGACTCTGGGAGTTTTTCAGCATTTCCTATCGAACCAAAAATGAAGCACCCAGTACTTGACAGACTTCTGTAAAAGTGAAGTCCCAGAAAGGGGGGGAGCTCTTGAGTTTGTTTCTTCCTGCTGCATATTAGTATGTCAAAACCAGTCAATGTTCAGCCTTAAATTGAAAGGTCTTCACTTCCCGTGTGGATATAGTTTTAGTGGTCCTGCCCTTCCTTGGAAGGGTCTGTCCTTCTGCTTCTGCAGCATGCTGTCCTTCTGTGGGTTTCTTTCAGGAAGGTGAGCTTCCAGAAGCTGCAGAAGGTCAGTCTAGTTTGAATGAAATGTAGAGGGTGCAGTTCTTGAGCTGTGTTTGAAAATACTTGTATTCATCAGTGTAATGCTCTGTGCAATTGTCTTTTTGCCCAGTGCAGCATTTGACTAAATATTTCAAACTTCACTCTGTCCCCCGCAGGGGAGTTCAACCCTGAGAGCTGAATCTCTGAAGTCTGATAAGTGTGCATTTGTTGGGAGGGGATATGTACAGGTCTTTCCCTCCGTGGATGCATCAGTAGGGTTTCTGATTTCCAAAGGACTGCCTGTTTTCAAGAAATCAGTAGGAGTTCATCTTTGGTATGCAGTGAGCTAGTTAAAATTGCCGGGCTAACCATGTTACTTCACCTGTGTTCATTTCTTTCCTTAGTAAGTTCTTTCTTCCTCCTGAAAGATGCTGATAATGAAAGCAGACAGAGCAATATGTTGTACAGCTAAGTGGGTGTGCAGGAGAGGAAGGAGCTGCATTGCTCAGTGAAAACTCAAGCTTCACATTCAGCTTAGTGATCTCTCTTCTTTGTGCATCCAAGTGAGAACTTCAGGAAATAATAACCACAGCAAGTACCTGGCACAGGTAAATAAAGTCCCTATTTGCATGTAACTAAACAAAACCTAACTGTTTTAGTGATGAGCTCAACTGAATCCTGGTATGTCTTAAAGAACTTCTGCTGTCACCACATCTTTCTCTACCAGAATTATTCGAACTGGAATTATCCCATTATCCCAGTATCAGATTGACTGTCTCATTAAGTTGTTAATGAGTACATTCTTATACTGAAAGTACATTAGCGTTGTTTTCTGTGTTTTCCCATGTTCTTAAGGCTTGAATGAAAAATTTTAATACTTTTTCTATAAAAAGATTTCTAATTAGGTTAGAGCAAGGGTGCTAATTAGTAAAATTTGAAAGCACATTCCAATGTGTTGCTTGCACCGTTGTTGTCTTCAAGTTGCACACTCAAATTAGGCAATTATAATCACTTCTGCATCATGGGAACTGTCTAGGCTGTCTAGCAGGTGATGGCATTTGAACTGTAGCTCACTTTCTTTTTGTGATTCCTGGTGTGCCTTTTCTAACAGTACAGGATAAAATCTATTCCCTCGGTCTGTTTCTTGCAGCTGTAGACACTGTGATTCTGCCTGAGAGCTAATCATTGTGCAGAGGCAGCTAATGCTTTGTCTCAGGACTGCTCATTAAACAAACCTGATCCCCAGACAGCCTGAAGTACAGTGGTGGGACACAGTACAGCTCTGGGAAACAGTGTACTCCAGATCTAGGCCAAGGATGGAAAATGGTAAAGACCCAATTGCAACTATGATTATTGCGTTATGCATTACGAAAAGAATCATAGAATAGCCTAGGTTGAAAAGGACCACAGTGATCATCTAGTTTCAACCCCCTGCTATGTGCAGGGTTGCCAACCACCAGACCAGGCTGCCCAGAGCCACATCCAGCCTGGCCTTGAGATGCATCACTCCCTCTCTCTCTCCCCATCACCCCCTTCCAAAAAAAAAAAACAACACACCAAAGCGTTAGAGAATAAGTGAAGACTTTTTTTTTGTAGTGGAATTCTTTAAGTGTGTAAAATATCAGAAAGTAATGCCTCCTATTTTATTATGTTGGTCCACTACGTCAAAACATCAAAAGTGGATGTTGGTGGTATGGCAGTGGAGATTAAACTTCCTCCAGTATTCTGTTAAATTTTGTTGCTGTGTGGCAAGTGGCAGCGGTGGGGCAGTCTGGCTGAATGGTGCTGACATGGAAATGTCTGAAGCAAAGGCATGTGTCATAGAATTCCTTTGTATGGAAAAAAATGGTGCCCACTGACACAGTGGATGTTAGCACAGTGAAGACTGGACTACGTGGGCAATATCTTCCTAGCAATTATGCTATCACAGCAGCTGTAGAAGAGCGGTCACCTCTACTGCGGGTTTTCATGAATGTAGCAGGCGGACTTGTGTTCATCACTGGTGAAAATGCATAGTTAACGGTGATGACTGTTGAAAAATGGTGTTCTGTAGCTCTGAGTTTTTTTCTATCAAATAGAAAATATTCCTATCAAAATATTCCTATCAAAAATATTTCTATCAAATAGAAAATATATTTTTCTATCAAATAGCTACTGTGCTGTTAGTATCTGTTGTGGCTTTCATGGGAATAAATATGCAGGTCACCGTAGGCGTCCTAGCAATCACATGGAGAATAATGTCTCATCTTGTTGCTTCAGGCCTTCTGTTGCCTAACATTCCAGCTCACATTCCTGACAGTTGTTTTTGATGACTATTCTGATTGAATGGTAACCCGTGCTGTCACAGGAGTGGCAGAAACTCTTACATTGAAGTTAAAGTATCTGTGTCTTATTGTTAAGTCTGTATTCAGTATTCGTCTGAAATAGCTTAGGGCTAATTATTCTCTTTCCACTGAATGTTGTGTGCTAACAACAGTAACGTTGGTCAATCGTGTGATTTTATAGTGGAAAAAGGTAATTGGAAACAGATATCACACATTTCTGCTTGCTATTTATTTTTACTGAGCTTTTTCCCCTTCAGAAATAACTTCTCACAGTAACTTAGCTTAGCTTCTTGTGATGTTCTTTGTTTTCTTCCTTTTCTGCTTTTCTTCCATTTGGTAGCACTCAAATGAAAGCCAGAGGCAAGGGTGTGGAAACATAAATTCTACTGGAAAAAAAGAAGTGTGATTGGTGTGAGGGATGCTTTCCTGTCAGTGTGGAGTGAAAAACAAACACGTTAGCAGAGAGCTCAGGCTTTCAATCCAACTGCCTGCTATCTAGCTTGGGTATTTATAGGCAAATGTGGATAAATGCTGCCTTCCAAAAACGAGCAATGATTCAGCTTCCGTTTATAACTTCCAGGTTATAACTCTCGACTAAAACAAGAAAACTTGTCACTGAATCTAAGTAGTTCACATTATTTAACCCAAGTGGCAAAATCTATAGTAACTAACAATGAAATATTGCCTGTGTCAAAATCAGTAAATAAGCAAATTAGTTTCAGTGCTTGATTGGTTAAATCACCATGCTAATAGTGCAGAATAATTAGTCCTTGCTGCCCTTCACTAGGGAATCCTACAGCAGTATGGCAAACCTTTAACTGTGATCTAGTGAAGGATTTTCTCCTGTATTCAAGGGAGCTAGCATGATCTTATCAGAATCAGATGTCTTAAGTTACACTGCAGTCTTAAAAAAGAAAAAAAAAAAAAATCCAATTTGAGGTAACTATAAAAACATCTAAAGAAATTTGCTATCGTAATAAAAACACTCAACATTTGTTCCACTGCAAAGTGAAAAAAGCCTGCAGACTGTGATACGTTAGTTATCCTGACAGGTACTAAAGGCGGTGTTCTTACTGATTTTGGTAAACAGGGCAATTAAGAAAAGCATATTTTGGAACAGTAAGGCAGACAACCTCAAATCTTGATAGAGAACATCTATCTATTAAACATGACAAGATGAAAGCCAATAAACATTTAAAAGAAGTTAAATTTTGTAGATTTACATGGTACCTAAGTATTTTCATCACAGTAGATGATGTTTCAGTATGTACAATAATCTTTTCCTTTGATTTTAAAGCAAGTCAATAAATGTGTAGTATCTTGGTAGGTCTTGTATTTCTAGCAAATCAAGACTTATTTTTTCCTTGTCAGACCCTCGCTTTAACATGGGAAATGATGATATTATCTTACATAGTTTAGAATGATGTATGTGTGTTAGTCAGTAATCGTGGAATGCTTTTACTACGATCTGTAGAACTACACAAAATAAGATACCCATTCACCCAACTTTCAATTAGAGGTTCAAATACATTTTTCGTAAATCTGAGCTGAGACTACAGATTTAATGTTGAGAAGCAACATACTAAGTTGTCCTTTGTGTTTGTAGGGAGAATTTCAGTGAAATAAACGCTGATATCAGAGTATATTATGCAATAACTCTAGCTATAAATGATCCAAGATCCAAGTTAAGTAAGCAATGGTTGAAAGCACCTGGTAGTGTGCTGCAAACCAGTTGATCACGTATTGAATGCATAGCAATGATCTGTACTGCAGACTTCAATGCAGTGCTTTGTACCACAGATTTTTTAACCAGCTGAAAGTTTTTTGATGGGTAACATTCTGCCACTTTCAAAAGCAAGCAGAGCTGTTTATATATCCAGTTTATGTAGTCTTATGTAGTTATGTAAGTCTTCAGTGCAGTTATTGCTGCTTCAGCTCAGGGTTATAGTTGAAACAATCTTAACAGAGCCTTAGCTTTCCAAATTTAGTAAGATAAGTGATTTAATTCATCCCATATGTACTCATTCCTTCTGAACTAAGCAATCATTTGTAATTTTGAAATCTGGGTGTAAATGATGTAACTGAAGAATCCTTTTCAGAGGGTGTTCATAAGCGTGATCCCAGGGAAGTGCTGGGCTGCTGAATCAGAGTGGCGAGCAGAATGAAAAGCCACTTCTCCTAGTTTCCTCCTAAATACCATGTCTAAGAAATCTTAGTGGGGGAAAAAGAGCCGCAACAAAATGTTGTAGTATTTCTGTGAGACTCCTATGAGACAACATAGCTGCTGTTTAACATAAGGAATTTGATGAAGTCTGAGTATTTTTTTTGTTATATCTTATAGCTCAAGACACAGTGAGATGAGAAGTGGCTTCTAGACATCAGTTCTAGTAGACTAGATACAGAACCAATGTGAATTGATTTTGAGTTTCCTAGTGTCTGAATATGTTTATATTAATTTTAGAAAGGGATTGAAATTATTGCCTTTTGGTTTTTTAAAAACACCCAAATATTAGTTTTACCTGGAAACTTACTTAAAGTCCTGCTGAGGAAATATTCCACTGCGATCAACTGGAGGGAAATGTTATTTGCATCTTGACTTTTCAAAATATTCAATTGCAAGAATATGCTGTAGGAGTTTAGTTTCCAGAAAACTAGTTTTCTACTTCACTTTGGAGGTTGCTGGTGGAAGTGGATGACTATTGATACTGATTTTTCTGGTGATATCTAACCTTCCTCTCTCTCCTCCCCCACATTGACATCAACCCTGATGCTCTGCCCTGTCAAATACGGATGAGCTGTGAACTCAGATGAAATGAATGACAAGCACGAAGAAGAGCAGAATGTTCTGTTCTTGGAATCAGTGTTGGTACTCAGGTAGTATACTTTCTTTTCACTGTACTTACATACGATTACCAAAAATTACATCTTGATGTGCCTGACTAACCACTGAAAGTGATTGATAAATAATTTAGGATGGAAGTAGGGGAGTGAGGAGGGCAGTCCCAGTAGCTGGCATAAACCTACCTTAAATCTTTCGTCCTAAGTCACTGATTTTGAAGTCACTGATTTTACTATAATGACATCAGTTCATCTAGTTGAGTATCTAAGCCTTTCATAAAGAGATTATATTGGCTTCAGTGAAGCTGTAATTTTATCTGCTCAAAATCTGCCCTCTGTAACACATCTGCCTTATTGTACAGTACACACAAGAACCTGCTTGAAATAGAGCCTCTGCTTTGTACCTGAGTGTAGAAAAGTGAGAAACAGCAGCTGAGCTGCAACCCAGTATCTCAGTACAAAACCTTTTTTCTCTATCCATAAGTAGTTTCTCAACTGCATCTCAGATTGCATACCTTTGCCTTGACTCTGCACAGTTTTCCACAAAACTTCAATCAGATTTTCTTCTTTCCTTGAGATTAATAGTAGTCATGGATGATTAGAATAATTGATTGTATCAAACCAGTGTGCAAAAAAGAGTTGAAGGTATTTTACTGAGCTTTTATAGGTGTGGAGGGCTGAGAAGAGCCCTAGCTCGCTCAATGCAGAAACTTTTTGTTTCTGCCTTCCTATTCTGCTAAATGAGGCCTGAGTTTAACAATAATGGGTAAACTGCTCTCAGTTTATTGATTGTACTCTTGTGTGCATGGAACCAAGTGGTGATGAAGTGGGAATGTATTTATCCTTCACCAATATTCGTGCCTTGGATGTGCAGTTCATTTCAGTTCTGCATCTCGTAGCAGCCAGTAATGCTCTAATCCCAACTGTTTAAACATACCTACTGCAAATAAGATCTGAAACTTGCTGTTGCAAAACTACTGCACAAAACAGCTCTTGACTTCACATGGCTGTGTACTCTTGGCTGGAAATGTGGATTTAAGCAAGGAATGTTGAATATAGGAGCTAACTGTTAGGGCTGTAATGCTTTTTACATTTATAATGTAGAAGAGTGGAAAAGAGTTTAGAAAACTGAAAAGAAACCGTGTGGTTGTTGAATTACTGGTGCCTTTCAGAGGGTCTAGGATTACTGAATGAGTTTGCTGATATCTGATTGCTTATATAATATAGATTTGTAGTCAGTAATCTTTTTTCCAAGCACAAGTGAGGATGCTAAGCAAATGATGTGCAACATGTTCTATCAAAACTGATTTCTTCCCTTCTCATATTTTTTCCAGTGCAATTAGCAATTGTTTGGAAGTACAGCATTGCACTGGCATCTCATCTTACCTCTTTTCAACTGTTTGTTCAAAAGCAATTAGCAATAAGCTATATTCATTATTTTTCAGCATGTTTACAAAAAGTCTCAGTATAATTATTTTGAGAATTCTGTAGACCTTCATTTGTAGCTTTGAAGTTATTCGGAACATATCTGATGCAAAAAGCAATATAAATTAATACTGCTTTTAGATAAAATGTTACTTAGTAAGTGCCACACTTCCTTCTCATAATAAGCCTCATCCCAACACTATTTGCATAATGGTATTGTTTCTGACTCCTTGGAGAGGAAGGATTTGTGGCAAGTTAGAGATACAAAATTCGAAACGAGATAAAGGTAAAATGTGGAGTTGCTGAAGAAGCGGATTCTTCACTTTTCCATCAGAATGAAGAAATTTTAGCTGATTCTATTTATTGTTTGACTGCTAAAATCCAGAACATATTCCATAATGCTCATAGAAAAAACAAGTAGAGCCTTTTTCACCAGCTCTCTCAATAGCTTGTATGTGGATGCTCTTCAGATAACCCCCTTTCCTGTGGTACGGAAGGGAGGAACAGTTCAGGAAAAAGCTGAAGGAATTAAAGCTTGAACTTTTCCCTTTCCATACGGTTCCTATTATGCCGTCTGTGTTGTGTTATGTTGCATTATGGCCCTGATAGATACGTAGACATATATATATATATATATTATCTGTTGAGTAACATAAGCTTTCCTCGTTAAACAACCTCGGCAACAAATTCTTATATTGGTTAAAACTTCAGTAGAGGGAAACATGCATCTTGCTGAAAAGGGAATGGGCTTGTCAGTATTAAAAAATAACTGGAGAGTGGCTTCTGTGAGATGCATCCACCTTCCATATCAAGATGGAGTGGTGAGAATTTATTTAGGCCGGCACTGTAGTTATGTGTTTTATCAAGTTTCAGTGATAAAAGCCTGATATGGAAACTAGATGCAGATCATATCTTTTTTTTTAAATGGCTTAGACATATTTATTTTTTTTATTCCATAACAGTTGTATTCTCTTTCACAGTGAAATGTAATCAACATGCATTTACATATTTCACGTAATCAGGAACTGGAGGTGCATGCTAAACGCAGGGTCAGAGCACCTAGCCTCATCTTGGTATAATGAAACTATTCATGAAAAACAACTGCAGAAATATCTGAAAAGTGTAATCTGCAGATTCTTGTTTATTTTGTTCTTGAATCTGTACAACTTCTTTTATATCACAACCTTAGAAACACTGGAAAAACACCGGGTCTTTCTGGAAGGTTAAGCTTACACAGGCTACTGCCAGCTCTGGGAATGGAAAACACAATGACAGACTTGTAGGTACTGGAATACTGGCACCTCTAGAAATCATCTAGACCAACCATCCTGCTAAAGCAGGCTCCCTAGACCAGGTTGCACAGATAGGCATTCAGGCAGGTCTGGAATATCTCCAGAGAAGGAGAACCCACAAGCCCCCTGGGCAGCCTGTTCTGGTGCTCCATCACCCTTACCATGAAGAAGTTCTCATGTGCGTTTGTGCAGAACTTCCTATGCTTCAGTTTGTGGCCATTTCTCCTTTTGGCACATACTGCTGAAAAGAGTCTGGCTTCATCCCTTTGCCTCCCACACCTTAGATATTTGCAGACATTGATGAGATCTCCTCTCAGCCTACTTTTCTCAAGGCTGAACATGCCCAGGTCGCTCAGCCTTCCCTCATAAGAAAGATGCTCCAGGCCCTTTACCATCTTCATGACCCTCTGCTGGACTCTCTCTATGAGGTCCCTGTCTTTTTTTTTTTTTTTTTTTTACCAGGGAGCCCAGAACTGGACACAGTATGCCAGGTGAGGCCTTTCAGACTGACCCATGTTAATAATTGTATTGGGCCTGAGGAATATGTGATCTGTTTCCTTTTTATGGCTTGGTTTCCTGTGCTTTGAAAATACATCCAAGAGGTTAGGACAAAAAGGGTTTAATGTATGTATATATATAATATATATTTTGTAAATATGTACATATTTATAAAGAAAACTTATAAAAATATTTCAGAAAATCACAGAGGTCACCAGAGTTGAGAAACTCTGATTTGACTTAAGCAGGGCATTCTGTTTTGAAGTCCACAGTGTGCATCTTGACATTCAGGTAAACATATCTAAGTGATAGGAAGATAGTTTCAGTCTAAGTAATAAATTTAACCTTCCCCCATCTTTTTTTTTAGTGGAAGATTCCTCTACTTTTTTTTTCTTTTGCTGTCAGCAGGAATGCTGCATCTCTTCAGTTTTGGCATCTTTGAGCAAGTCTCAGTTTTACCACCTGCTCCTTACAGCTTGTTTCATGGGTAAGATCATGCCAGGGCCCTCCATGCTTACTTTGTGAATATACGTCATCAGTATGAATCTGCACTCCCAGTCCTAACAGAAAACAGCTCAGCTTGTTACCATTTCTAGCATCTTCATCTGTTCCTTGATTTACCGCAGCCGTACAGTAGAAATTTCCTTCTATTTCTAGGAGGCACAAAAAAGAAGCAACGTTACAATTTTAAGCCACCAGAAGTGATTCACATCAGCATTACGCTGTTTTTCCCTTTCACCATTCTTCGTTTGTGAAAGCAGAACATCTTCTAGTATAGGAAGAGACAGTACAGTGAAGCAGTATGCTTACAGCACTGACTTCCAGTAACTGCAAGCAAGGAGTTGACCTGCTCGCTTCATGGATTCTCTCTTGAACAGTGGAATTATGGAAGTAGCATCCTACAACTGTCCCAAAGCTCACTGACCTGAGGTGTCAATTAGGAAAGTAAAAATTCTGACTGAGGTTTTTTCTGTGATTTGAATTCATGAGAGTGCCCTATGGGTTCCCTGCTGATTAATGAGGTGCATTCTTACAATCCAATGATTTCTTTGATTACAGATTGCTTTTCAATCTGTTTGTTTTAATGAAAAAATTAAGTATGATTGAAATATCCTCCTCTGTCTAATTTCCTTGATTTTTGTCAAGATTAAAAAGTTAATAGTTAAAGAAGAGACAGGTGAACAAAAAAGGCAAGATCCTTTTTCCAGGAGGTGGGGATACCAAAAGAAATCTGAGTTTTGTGGAACTAGAGAAAAGTTATCGTAGTATTGGATGAAATCATATGGCTTAAATGTAACACTTCACCTGGTTTTTATAGAAGCTTGTCAGTTAACTCTCTTTTACTTCAGTATAATTCAATGTCACTAAATCAGGCTTTACCAATGAAATAACTTTCCAATAATTTGTTAGGTAATATTGACCAGTTTTGATCTTTGTTATACATTCAGACAGGCTAAGAGGATATTGCTCTTTTTGAGAAGGGTGATCTGAACTTCTTTTCATGAACATGTTTTGTTCTATGTCAGCTTGAAGGGAAGATAGAAGCTATTCAAACTAGTCGCCTTAAAGGAATTGAGGTGGGCACGATCAAAATGTCTTCACATCCTTCTTCTGGAAAGAAGAGTTTTCTGTCTGTCTCAACTTTCTTTTGTTGTTGCCGGAAGAGAATGTCTTCATGCTCAGCAAGATCTGTCTTCGTTGCTATGAATTACTGAATCAGCCTGCTTTGTTTTGAACTTGTTTTTTTCAGTTTGCTTTTTTCCCCTTAGCCTGCCTTATAAGAAGTTTGTATGCTGAGAACTGTGAGTTAAGGAGTTGTTTTGATTCTGTTCTAGCATAAGTAGATTTTTCATTAAAACTAAATGTTAAACAAAGAGCAAAAGGTGATCAATCACTTCTAATAGTTAGCATCGCTGAATGCAATCTGTGATTCAATTAATGTTCTGTTAAGAAAAAAAATCCAAAACACACTGACCCACAGGGAACATCAGGTACTCATTAGAAGTGTTAAACTGAACATTAACAATGTAATTGTGTGTTTGGAAACTATGACAACAGTAAGGAGTGGCAATAAAAATAATTTTCTATTATCTATATATATATGAATTTTTTCCTGTATTTACACTTGATCCCACTGACAGATAACTCACCCTAAAACTGTGTGTGTGGCATAGAAAGGGAAAATATGTCATAGGAGAACTGGGGAAAGCGAATAATGAAGCCAAGGTGAGGCTCCCCCCAAGGAACAGCTTAAGCTGAACATTAAAAAAAAAAAATAAAGAAACAAAACTTGGAAACTTTAGTCATAATGGAGGTACAAAAGTGTCAGCCAGCTGTCTTCAGGTTCTGTAGTCATTAAAAACTTCTTCAATAGGAAATCTGAGGCATAGTCTACCTTGAAAATTCTCCTTTACTGAGAGTTTTCAGTAACAATGTTTGCTGTCAAGACTTTTCCTCTTCGTGGCATGGACCAGGAGGATTACAATGGGGTAAAGTCATCAACAACGTTTATTGAAGACATAATTTGGATCTCTGGTGCTGTCAGTGAAGCTGAGCAATAAACAAATAATCAACTGTGAGATGAAAATCACCATAATTCCAAATGTGGCCTAAGCTGGTAACACCAGTGGCATGAGTAATCGGCCAGTTTATTCTTCCAGAAAGTCACTGTTATCAATAATTGCTTACAAATGACAGTCACCTTAAAAGGTTTGTAGAAATAAACATATTTTTGTGTTTGCATAGCTAATAATACAACGAAGTAGTGAAATAGAAGCATCCACTGAAGTATAGAGTTTGTACCTGGAGAAATGATGTGACCCAGGACACTAACCAGCCACTGCAGAGTGCAATGACTCGTTCTGCACTATGCAGGGTTTTCTCTCCTACAGCCATTTTAGCACAACGTTTTTGGGCAAAACCAAAGTATTCTGACTCTCAGAATCTATATGATCATGAGTCTCAGGGAAAAAAAAAATCTCTGCCAAGAACACCATAAGCAAACTGTAAGTCTGGTCAGCTTTTAATCGTGTTTGCCAATTTGTGGATAATTCTTTTATTTCCTATATTTTGAGTGCCAATTGTGGATATCTTTTGTATTTATATCCTTGGTATATGCATAGTGGCATCTTTATTCAGTTTCTGGAGCGTGTTCTCGAGACTTACAACCTCTGTGCTCCACCACCTCCCCCAGAAAAATGCATCTTGCTGTTTGTGAGCAGTCTGGTCTTTGCCTGATGTAAAGCAGCATTCCTAACGAATTTGTGGCAGTGAACTGTTTTACAATTCAGCCTGTTAAAATACCAGCTGAAATCTGGTGAGCAGCTAAACTTTTTACCTTTTTTGGACCCTCTTGCAATTTTGTTCTTCAAAAATAATGTATTATCTAGTTAATATTAGAACAAGCCGAGTGCAGTGTCCGAAGGTATCACCCTCCAGTAATCAGACTACCTTTTTCAGTAAAAACTTTTTGTACGCTCCCCTTTCCTGCAATATGAATCCTACTCTTAGAGGAAAAAAAGAGAAATAATGACTTTTTCTCAGTGTAACCTCTTCAGTGAAATTCAGGACTGTGTTATGATTCCAAGGGGAAAAAGGTAGAAACACAATGAAATGCATGTGACAAACAGATCTGTGGCAAAGTGGTAACGCTCATGATTACACAAAGTAATTCTAACAGGAAGATATTAATTACTGTCTGGTGACTTTCAGGATATCTTCCTGTCAAGCATTTTTTCATATAATGGAATTATAAAGCAAGCTAGCTTTCTGATGTACAATTGGATTAGGTAGCAGATGGCAATTTCACAGTCTCACATTTTTCGTGGTAAAAATTAGTCATTCTGTTCTACCTCCAAAACCTTGCAAGGTCAATTCATGGGTGGGAAAGAGGAACCTACAGTAGAAGGAAAGCTGCATCCACTGAAGGCCCCTTTAAGCATAAGGTGGAAGACAGAACTCTGCTTAAGAGTCAGAGGCAGTGGGTGAAAAAGCCAGCCCGAGGAATGGGAGAGAGAACTTTCTCCTCTGCTTTACTGCAGAAAATGGAGAAGAAAAAAAATATAGGAATGATGTTCTGAGGCCTCAGAAATTTCAAACTGTCAAGTAATACCTAAATTGAGTTAGTCTCTGAATTGTGAGGATATGTTTGGGGCAAATTGGGGCTTTATAAAGCTAATAGAAATGCTTTTTATGCCTTTTGACCTACCCTTTTTCCCTCATGCTAGCACAAGGACAGTCATAATCAAATGAAGTCTAAGGGTTGCAGCTGTGTAGACCTGAATACAAGAGCGTTGCTGAGCATGGTATCCATCACTACCTGACTGATGGCACTTCTTGCTTTCACACATTTCCAATCAATTATTTCTGTGTTTTCTGCCAAGCACAGTGATTTGTCAAGTGTACGTCCGATCCAAACAGCAGCTCTAGCCTTTAACTGAATATCTGCATGATTCCAATTCCTCAACTGTGCACCTAATTCTCTGTCAGCTGCACAACACCATTTCTTGTGGCAATATCTATAGGAGAGTCATAGTCACTTTAGTCTTCCTGTTTCCCCAGGAAATGCTGCATCTGTACAAGGGATAGGAAACACTGTGCTACCATCCATCCAAAGGAGAAGAGTAGGAGAACATCTATCTTTGTCTATCCTGACTGAGAAAAGGAAAAATGTTTTAGCTTATGTGGATATGGTTGTCTTCTCTTTTCTAGGAGATAGATGAACAGGGAAGGTAGCTGTTAATGCTACCGAAGTATTGCATGTCATATTAGGGAGTGGACCTTTTGGCGACAAGCTAAAATGATGCTTCTGAGGCAAAAGCTGTAATTTCCCATTGAGCTGCAGAAGAAGCTAACGTGATAGCAGCTTTCTCGTGGCATTACATAGTTAAACATGCTGCACGCAGTCAAAGATTTCTGTTCTAGTTGTTATTCTTGCATCTGTAGTTAAATAGCCACTTAGTCTAACTGCCCCCTTCTGCTTCATATTCATTTGAACTTCCTACAATGCCTTTTCCTTTAATTCATTTTCTTTTTTCTCAAATTACATAAGAAATATTCAGTAATTACTGAGGCTTCCATGCAAGCTCTGCTCTCATTCACTGCGGCTATAAAACCTGCTTGTATCAGTGGCTCCCTTTTCTTATTTTTAGTTTCACTTGAGTGATACATGTCAGCTTAGTTCATTTCCACAGCAGCTAAGCAGACTGGTATACGTTTCACTAGTCCAGTTATACTGTTGTTAAAATTTCTAGATTGGTTGTTTTTATTTTTCTCATGACTTCATTCTGCAATAGTTACCTGATGAAAAATACTTAGATGTTAGCCACATCAACGTACCCTGCAGCCCAGGGACTTCAAACATTTGGAGTTCCACTGGGAGGCTGTGAACTGCTAAAATATTTTATATTAGCTGCGTGTTCTTCTCAGACGTGATTCACCCAGATAGAATGTTTACATTCAGGAGAAAGCTGTTGTAGCAGTGGTTGACATGACAAATGGTTTTGTAAATGCAGCTCTAGATGGATCCAAAGTTTGTAGAGTCCATCTGAATGAAGGGTTTGTCAATACAATTATTTGTTCTGTGATGTGGATGCCATTAGCCACAAAACTGTGCCATGCTGTGAGTATGGAGTTTGGAGATGAGATAGTTTTGCAAACAATTAAGCAATTTGGCAAAATAATCAGATCCTGAAGCCATAGGAAAAAGAGCTATATATCAGCCTATCTGATGATTTGAGAATAATTAGGGATTTAGAAACCATTTAATGGCTTCATGTAGGGAACCTGTCTTCTAAATTAAGTCTTACAACTCCTGTGCATTTTGTTTCTCCTGGAAAACTTCTTTGAACTTTGGACAGTGACATCATGGAACTTCCCAGTGATGGTGCTTGTGGTTGAAATACACCAAACTCAAAAGAGGCCACGAGACACCACTGAGTGCATCCTTTCTAACAGAGCTGCAAATGCACTAGACAGATGCTTGAGGGAAAAAATAGATAGGGCCTGTTGGGATGCCTTCATCACATTTTTATTTTTTCCTTCCCTGGGCAGTGCTGACCCATGTGCTGAGAATGGATTGCCTTCCTACTGAATTGCCTCCCAGAGCAGACATTTGATAGGAACTGCCCCATCTAAGCTGGACAATAGCCACTGGATTGGTGGTGAAAGAAGTCTCTGGTACAGCTGCATCTAGCCAGTGTTAAACTCTACCTAGCTCTAGTAGTTATCGACTAGACTTTTGTTTTCTTCTTATAAATTGTCCCGTCAAATTCTGCTAGGTCCTCAGCAAATCTAAGTCACTATTGTACGTCTTATAACAATATACTACTATAGTTTTTCCCAGCCAGGCATTTGTCACTGAACGTTGAATCTAAAGATGTAGGAAGAAGCTGGAGAACTCTTCTAATTTGCTGCTTCTCATCCTTGTTGTTAACTTCCTTTGGCTTCATGGGGGCTTCCACAATTGCATCAGGAAATGGGTGTGTAGGGAACTGGGAAACATCAATATTGTCTAGATGATTGAGAGGCATGCCAGTGTGTGGGTGTTTTATAAAGGGTTATGTGCGAATTGGATAGATTGAAAGGGAGTCTTTGGCAAGAGGGCAGGAAAAGCAAAATAGTTGTTCAGATCCCTACTAATAGCCGGATTTGCTGCTGTTGGACAGGATTTTGCTCTGTATGTTTTTACCACAGAAAGAGATTCAAAAACACTCATCTGTGAGACTGGCCATCACAGTGAGAGCTGGGAAAAATAAAAAGGCCTACTGCACATATTCTCAGAATGTCTAAATTGGAGATTGTTCCCATAGCCATAATGAAGGCCTTGAAATGAAGGCTAATTACAGCTACAACTTGGACACCATCAATTCAGAAGTGTTTCTGGAGGGCCAGTCAGTTGCATTTGGTAAGCTAAGCCATATACTGATATGGAGGATCACGTCCTGTGCCACTGTGCCCAATCAGTGCTTTTAGAGGAGCTTCTGATGGTGCCAGGCTGAGTGGGTTCACTTGGTGGTACATTTTGCAGCAGCAGGGCTGTCACGTACCAGTTGGTGGCACAGAAACAGAGGCAAGCATTAATGCTTTAGAGAGCAGTGCTCCTGGGCTCTGAGCTCTCGAGGTGGGCTCTTCAGTTGGGATCTCAGAGGATAGGTTGTTACATCTCAATCGAAAGTACAGAATTCATTTTGAGGAAAAGCCAAACATAAGATGGAAGCGTTCAGGAGTCCAAAGGAAATTGGTAGAATTAATTCAAGCCTTTCCCAAATCAGTGCATGAATGCCGTGTACTTCTCCACAGAGAACCTGGGGTGAGTCAGTGCTGAAGGGTGAAGAGCTGCAGCTCACTGAGAGGAGTGGGTGGACGTGGTAGAGAGGGAATGGGATTTCATTCCCTCCCACGGTGCTGGGAATATTGTCTACCTTTCTCTTGGCGAAAGATTCCTGAAATTTCTATCTCTAATGAGCATGGAAAAATATTTATCCCTTTCTCTGTAGAGCTAAATCTCAAAGAGTATTATCATGTCTCTCCCCAGTTGTCCCTACTCTAAACTAAGTAACCCAAATTCTTCAACAGTTCCTTATGGGATATTCTTTTCCAGTTGTCTTAATTTGTCTTCATTGTCTTTCAGACTCCCTTTAATTAGACTTTATCCTTCTTGAATTATGTTACTTGTATGCTAGCTGAGGCCTTACTGATAAAGCAGAATTGCTTCATCTTACAGACAATAATTCCCCTACGTTCCCATATGGACTTTAAATACAAATTTTAGTCTTGTGTTTGGCTTGTGATGATGTCTCAGTTTCTTTCTGGAGTAACAAAGCTAATCACTCCCCATATGGTAAATAAACAGCTGATTATGCCTACCTATCTATAGATCTTTGTTTTCCTCTTAATGGATTATACCCTTTTTCTTACACTAGACAAATCGTTCTACTTTCAAGATAGTTTTGAATTCACTTTCTGTTCTGTGATATGCTTCCAACCCCTCTAACTTGCTGAATCTGCAGATTAAATGAGCACTTCTTGCTCGTCGTCTCCAAACCATTAATGTAAATTTGAATAGCGTCAGGCCCAGAGCACACCCCTGCAGGATTCCTTAGATGTGTCCCACTGGTCTCAATCTCGACCATTGATATGTACTTCCTAAACACAGTTCGCTGCTCATTTATGCACCTGACCGGCAGTGCTACCTATTAGCTTTTGTCGGGTGATTTCAGATATACAGAGAGAGCAGCAATAGTTCCTCTAAGTTGTCATGTGACTGAATGGAGCATTTGGTCCTCTTGTAAGACAGACTTGTCATTTTTCTGAATTTCTTGCCCTTCTTTGCTACTACCCCAGTGAAAATGCATTATTTTCCTGAATATGAATGGCCAAAATTAGTCAGTATGCCAGATGTCTCAGGATGCTGATTAATCTTTCTCTTTCAACTAGAAATACATTTCTAATTACATCAGGGATCTTATTTGTCTTGTTCCAGGGTAAATCCAATCACTGGCTTGTAGTCATTCTGTGATTGATAACCGGTGGTTGTTCTCCTTTGGTTTTCATTTCAGGAATCATTTGTTTACTAAGCTGTAATTCTTCTTTCCTAGTCATGGGAAGAAGGGGGTTAAAATAATTTAATGATGTGATTCAGTTTTCATGTAGCATCCCACAGAATAGATTACGTTGGTTAGTGAGAATAATGATCTGAACGCTCCTAGACTTTATTTTTGCTGTAATCTTTTGTCTCCATTTAAAGACACTGTAAAAACTGAAAACAAAACCAGAGTTGAGTGATACCTTGGTATTGTATGAAAAACCCCAAGAGCTCAATGGGAACAAATTTAAATGCCCAGGTGACATCTTTAAATTTTGTTGGAGTTGACAGCATGATGGAAATGTTATATCCTGCAGCTAAATTAAATAGTCTCTAGTTTAATAATGGTAGTTTATTAAAATGAGCTAATTTAAATTGTCAGCGTACGTATCACAGGTTTAATGCCATGACCCTTGTAAGGTGATTTAAATGACTCAGGTTACTCTCCTTAGCAGTAGTCGTAGTGCTAACGATTTAGACAGGCTGCTCCCTAATGGCAGAGGACTTTTTCCTGCCAGCATCACTAGTTCTCCTGCACTCATCAGGATGAACTACAACAAAGGCATGATAATTCCTTCTCATTGCCCAGTCTAGACTGCATGGCAGTGTGCTGTGGCTTGGATTTGTTCAGCCTGAAAGCCAGATCTTCTCAACACACAAGAAGTGAAAATTTTGCAGTAAGCTAACGTGGACATAAACTGCTGCATGTAGTTCTTGTATTTATTGGACCAGCTTTTCATTTGATACTCATTCCTCAAGTAATGGAATAGCAAGCACTGATTTTTCTCTCCTGAGCTATGTTTGAACAGATTAGTGAAGCTTCCATCTAGAACAGCAGACACTTGTATTTTGTATGCAATAACTAGTCCATATTGACTGTTATTTTCTCAGAAGAGATACAACCTGATCAACCAAGAACCAAAGAGCTTGGCTGCCATCAGCTTGCTATGGGATACAGAGCCAGATCATTTAAACTCCCTGAGTTTAAGCTTGTTCATATGTAAAATAGAAATAATAAAGCTTTTGAACCAGTGGATAGTGCTTTGAAATCTACAAAGGAAACAACTATGGAAATAAAGTAGTTTGAACTTACTTTTTGACATTTAAGGAGTTATAAACATGAGAAAGATATGAAGCTCGCATATTTACATGAGGTAGTGCAAGTTAAACGATGGGAAAAAAGGAAAGCCCATTAACTGGAAATGAAGCTCACTGTAATGGTATTAGCTCTTTAGTAGATTAAATTGTAGGATTAAGTTTGCCCATTTAAGAATTAAATTACCTTTTATTGTTAGCCTTGTTCAATGATATAATTTAGGACCTAGCTCCTTCCTCATTTCTTACTCATTGCCTTCTACAGATGTGCATGGGAGAGCTGTTCTCTTTAACATGAAAACACGGCCATCTCCCACTCTGATGTTTATTGTACATTTAGCTGTACTCTTGTGACTTCTGTCTGAGTCATTTACCTGCGTTTCCCAGTACAGCTCCTCAGAACTACTTTGAGGAAGATTTCAGAGTGCTTCCAGAAAGACAAAAGGGAGTAGAGGATGTTGGAGGATTTTAAACTTTGGAAGTGAAGGTGCTGGAGTCTGGGAAGAACGGTGCAGGGACTTAGAGCAGGAGATTCTGGCCCTATGAACAACTTTCTCTATTCCATAGGCTCTGAAATGATATTTATCCTGTTTCTTTCATTGGCTGATGTAGATACTTTCGTGATTTTCTAGAACCTGTTGCATTATCTATAGGCTCTTCGATAAGAATTTTACTAGAACTCAACTTCTAATGACTTTCCCCTAGATTTTCCCAAGGGTCGTTTTTGGAATCTCTGTAAGAACTGCATTAGCTTCTCCTAACCAACATCAGCATGCAGGAATGAGCCTTTATTTCGTTTGACCTGCCTTGCTGGCCAGCTTTTGGCATAGTGCTTGGGGCCACTTCCCATTGTAGGAAGCTGCTAGCTCCAAGGAAAGAATTAAGCTATCAGAACTGGAGGAGTACTGCTGGATAACCATTTTGCCAAGAAACATAATGGGTGCCACATGTCACTGCTTTATATAAAGGTCATGAATCCATTTTATTTGATTACTTTTTTTTACCACAATTAGCTGAGTACTTAATTTTTCTGTTCGTTTCATGGGTGTTCTTTTCCATGAGCAATGAATAAATTCACAGGGTGGTAAAAAGCATGGCAAAAAGCTAGAGAGCTTCATGGTTTCAGAAATTATGTTAATATATTCAAGTCTATATTCTGCTTTGAGCCTGAAGTGTATAGAGATAAATCCTTTACTCCCTGTTCTGCCCTGGAAATAATTAGAATGTGTTCTATGTCAACAGAGTAGTGAAAGATGTGTTAATGTTTTAATAATCCTGCATCTTGTGAATTAATGGCATGTTTTTGTTACATACAGTGAGGAGACTCTTCTCACAGGTACGTGGTAGCGTACTGTAATCCCGTTTTACCAAGGTAACTTGATAACAAATAACAAACAAATAACTTGACAAATAGCTTTTACTCTCCTTTAGAAGTGCTTGCTGGGTCCAAATCTAATTGCCAAAGTTGTCTGTGACTGAAGAGGAAGGATGAAAAGAACAAGCAAATTGACATTCATTCATTTACTGGGACTTTGTCCAAAAAATGTCCTGGATTTTCTAGCCTGAGAGGGGAAAACAATTACAGAAACCTTAACGGAAAACAGATCTTTGCAAAAAGATTGGCATTTCTCGGATATGCTGAAGTTTTAAATAAAGATTGAGCAAGGCGTTTTATCACTGGAAACCAGCATAGGTGGGCTGCTCTGAAAGTAATGCCTCCTATTTTATTCTGTTGATCAGCGATGTCAGAGATGGATGTTACAGAAGCTGACATAGCAGCTGTGAAATAGCGTGTCACCTACACCTGTGCAGATCTTTATGAGCGTGGCATGCAGGGTCTTGTTCATCACTGGGGAAGATGCATAGCTAGTGTTGACAATTATGTTGAAAAAATAGTGTTTTGTAGCTGAGATTTTGCTCTATCAAATAGTGTTACTGTGCTCTTTGTATCTGTTGTGTTTTCCACAGAAATAAATTGGAGGCATTAGTTTTGGAGCGACCTACTTATTTCAGTATCATCACTAGAAAGGTGGTTGTAATACTGTATAGTGACTGTAGTGACTATACAGTGACTGTATTCTGCTAGAGGTGGTGATGAGTATCACATGTCCGGAAAATAAGAAACTGGGGAAAAGGGGTGAAATGCAAGAGAGTTCATTTTTTGACTTGCATAAGCTAAATAAGAAATTTAGCAATAGCAATCAAAAGAGCATGAAGTTTACCTAGTGAACCCCGGTGGCAGCCAAATTTTAGGATCAAAGCTTGCAGCGCACAGTCAGCTTCTGTGCAACTTTCCAGAAAGATAGTGGTACCACTAAGAGAGCTGTTGCTTTGCAGTAATTCCTTTTTATGTAAGTAGTCATCAGTGAGGCCGTGTAATCTCCCTCCGCCCCTGCTGTTCTTCCACTCAGCAGCACTCTGCCAGTCACCCACACAGTGACTCACCCGAGAGCCCTTTCTGCTATATACTTAGGAAAAGGTTAGAAACATTAAGCTGTTCCTTTCCTGTTCTCCCTCTCCCCCTTCCCTGTTCATAAAATCACTCATAGATTTTTGGCACAGCTCTTTGTGTTCTCCCTCAGAAAACTTCTTTTTCCTATAAAGATAAATACCTGTGAAAGTTTTGCTTTGAAGTAATGAAATTGCTGGCTCTACTAGAATTCAAGACCAACCATTTTTACCTTGTTTTTAACAGACTGATCCTTCAGTGATTATAAGAATGGATATTCAAGTAGACGTTCCTTCTGGCCCTAATAATTGATGGCCACAGCCTGATGATTTTGTTATGAAACTGCTTAATCCTTTTCTTAATTTTTAATGGAGTATGATAAAGAAAATAAGACTACACTAATGAAGCATGTTTCCCCATGGGCAGTGGAGGATCGTCTTTTTTTCCTATAGTAGGCATAGAAATATTACTGGGGAAAATCCTCTTCCCTAGAAAGAAATTCTCAGTGTAGCAGGTAACTCAAATACCCTGTTCGTATTTCCACAGAGTCTGCTTGTTCCAGTGCTGTTAGACCATGAAGAGTTAATACTGAACAAACAACCTGGTAATAAAGAGATGGTAAAAATGAGAAATGGTGATTTTGACACTCTAGGCATTAGCTGCTCTTCCGTAAGTCCTACTCTAGTAGGTTTTGGAGGTGTAATGAAATAAAGATTAGTTGCTTATTCCTGGTTCCCATCTGCTTATGTATTGATTTTTACATCTATGCCGTAGCTCCTGTGAAAATGCTTCAGCTGGGTTTTTATCAAATTGCTTGGTTTGTTGTTTCCTAAATGTTCATTTTGTGTTTACTTACAAACGAAACATTAAACGAAATGACAGAGTAGGAAAAGAGAAGATTTATACAGCATTAAAGCTGCTTATGTGTGAGTGCTATAAACTTCTATCTTAACAGCATGACAAGCATCTCCTAAGACCCCAGTGCTCATATAAGTTCTCTGAAAGGAAAATAACACGGAGGTCTAAACAAAGGGAGAGTCATTTCCAGAAACGACTCTTGATGTCAAATCCTGACCAGGGCATACTTATTACTGCATAATGGATCTGTGGGATATTAATGAGAGATGCCTATATGCAGTTTTGTAGGCAACAGCGTGTCAAAATCTACTTCTGTTCTGAAGGAGCACTTATAAAATGAAGGGAAATCAGTATGTTGTGCAGAGAAACGGTTTGATTCCAGGAACAGTTTGACCCAGGAATTTGAGCATCTATTTTGCTTGCAGTGATGTTAGAGATCAAAGAATGTTCTGCAACACGTCTTGTTCTTCACTGGCTTTAATGAAATCTAATAAATATACACAGATAAGTATCTTGTTAGGCAGAAGACGACTTGCTTGGTAAAAAGAAAAGAAATAAGCTGAGTTTTAAGTTGTGGCTGGAGCATGACCCCATTGGTGCTTCTTCGCTCTCTGGCTTCAAAAGCTCACAGTACACTCAGCCTCATTGCTCAGTTGAGGAGCTCCTAGCAAAGTGTTGTCTATAAAGCCTTTATGAATCAGCAGTATCCACTGGCAGCAGAATCTTCCTGTTCATTTGTTTATAAGTAAGCTTGGAACTCTTTGCTTTTTGCAGCTCTGGTGACATGGGCACCTGCCTCCTCTGCTCAAGCCCAGTTTTGTTTTCCCTTCTGTCTTTGGGAGTCTCTTCGTCTCTCTGCTGCTTTCTCCAGTCTGCCATTTCCATGCTAAGGTAAATGAAACGTAGATCTCTGGGAAACTCCTGAGGAAAAAAAAGGTCTTGCACTCTGCATGGACGACTTTCTTTGCAAGTCCTGTGCACTTCAATATACTGTGTTACCAGGAAACGAATGATAGCCAATGGGATACTTTTAATAAAGGTAAAAATTAAAAAGCAAGTCAGCATTTCTTCAAGGACAGCACAAATTAAAACATAAATTAGCTTAAAACCCACAAATTAGCAGGATCTCCACAAGTTCTATCGGTAGCATTCATTAGTATTTATGACCTAACACGGCCCAGCTGTGCCCCCAAGGTCCAGAAGCATCCCCAGCTCAAGGCTATGTGCATCCCTACAAACTGCTCACAGATCTTGTGAGATTGATCATCTGCTGGCTTGTTTGATAAGCACTGACTGCCAGGACAGTGGGAACAAGGCAGGCTGATCTAGTCACTTCAGGTAAGTATCTCTTCATGTATGGGCTGGATCAGAGGAATTTGTGCTGTGTAATGAGAGCTATTTCCCCAGACCCTTTTCTGGTAGGTAGTAAGCAGACAGTCAGCAGGTTTTGTTTGTAGAGTGGGCACAGCTGCATGGTACTGGCTGTGTCACCTTGCTGTTGGCTAAGACTGGAGGTGATGTAGATGCAGGTGATGGGTGCTTGCTATGTTATTTCAGCAGAGGGGCCAGCTTGCAGGATGCCTGATGGTGATGGATGGAGGTGACCTACATGATCTTGCTGTTCTATATTAGCCAGAAGCAAGAGAGACTGGGAGCACAGCCCTCACCAGATGCTCATCAGCAGCTTGAGCTGACAGAACACCTCCAGAAGACTCCTTAATCAGATCTCCTTAATCTCTTCTGGGTGGAAGCAAATACCTGTAGATGACTGGGAACAAAGAACAGGAACGGATCTGCTGACCAGATCAGCTAGCTAATTTCTTTCTGAATAGGGTATCTGCTGCAGCCTGTAACGATTGTCTTGGCCAGTATTTATATGCAGAGCAGCAAATGATTGTAGGTATAAGGCCCTGAATGGCTTCTGCCATCTTCCAGTAATAAAAAGAAAAAAGAAAAAAAGAAAAGATTAACCTCTGTTAGTAACCCTAGCTCATAAAGATCTAGATAGGTATTAAAGTGTGTTTATATTCACTGAGTAATAAGACCTGGGGGCAGAAAAAGCATCACAAGCAAATCTGGGATGACAATCTACTAAATCAAGGCCATTTGACAGGGTAGGGATTATTTAGACTAAGATATTGAACGAGTTCAGCTGTGCAATGTGTTCAACAGAAGAGGGAGTACCAAGAAGGAAAAAGGTGTCAAGATGAGCTAAACAGAATGAGTGATAATCTCTGAAGCTCTTTATTGTAACGTGAATTATAATTGGATTGAGGTAGGTTTAAAAATTCACCAAAGAACTGATGTTTTTGGTTTATGTATACTATACGTGAGGGTTATACTATCTGAACAAATCACCTATAAAAGTTACAAGATGGGAAATGAGGAGATAACTGAAAAGGGACCTTTGTGTTAATTTTTTCTGTAGTCTCTTGTCCCTTTTTACAATTTACTATTTCGAGCTTGTTGATAAGACTTTCAAGAAGATAAAGGGTTTCTAAAGAATAAATCCTATATTTTTCTTCTTAAAATGCTCTTTTGGAAATTATTTTCATAGTTGTTTTTCACTAACGTTGCACACAGATCGCTCTGAAAGTAATGCCTCCTCTTTATTTCTATGTAAACTACAGCTGGTACAAAGATTGTAATGCACTGTCATTGTTGCTACTGCTAAAATGCACCATCCGGTGCTTCACTGTGCTGACATCCACTGCGAGGTTCCTGTAATTGTTCAGCAGGGGTCAATGAATGTCAGTGGGTGCCATATTTTCTGCATGGAGGGATTCAGTGACACACACATCAGACACCATTTGATCAGACTGCCCCTCTGCTGCCATCTGTCACACGGCAACAACATGTAACAGAATATTGGTGGAAAGGTTCAACTCCTACTGCCATACAACCAATGTCTGCCTCTGGTATTGTGGGCCAACAATAAAAAATAGGAGGCATTACTTTTGGAGCAGCCGTCGTATTTTGAGGTATAGATCACGCTGCTCTGGGTGCTGGACTTTTAATTTTAAACAAATGACTGCTCATGTAGTGGCTCAGATAAACAAGCCCAAGCCTAAGATGTTCTCTATTTATTTATGGTTTATAGAGGTAGTGCTGGGCTCGGCAGCTTGCTTTGCAGAGTTCCCTCTGCTTCTCTGTCATTGTTTCCCACCAGCACCAGGGGTGGGAAGCTTCAGGATCAAGAAGCTAGCATGGTAACTAAGCGTGTTTAGTTAGCATGAAAGCTGGATGCTGCTCCACTGGGGTTTTGTCTCAAGTAACTGTTTCTTCTCTAAAATCTAAGCCAGTAATACAATCACACCTCGCTTTTTATCAGCTGATTAAAGTTGTCATTATAAAAATTTCTAGAAGAAAAAATATGGCGATGAAAATATGTAGGCTGTATTAAGTTGTGTTTGCCTGGCAGTTCTTGAGCTCACAAGAGGTATGTTTTCACTTGAGAGTAACTTTTGAGGAGCTGTGTCCTAGCTTGCTTCTCAACAGACACTTTTTTTTTCCTGATGTTCTCCAAACAGAGACTTTTCCTTCTTCTTTCTCACTGATGTTTAGCAGTGTCTGGATATCAGGTTCCTGTGCATAATGGTGAGAGCTCCAGCTTACTGTGGTTGTTTTTCTATGCATCAGTATATGAATTTGTCTGTGTGCTGCAGAGCTTCTTTGGGAGTTAGTCTGAGTATCTCTGGATGAAGATTCTGAGTAAATGCTTATACTCATATTTGAATGGAGCCTTGTAATCAGAAGGGAGTTTTAAGTTCAAATGATAGCTGGGAACCATCCTTTGGTCCTGACTAATCTTTAATGCAATTTGAACCCTCTATGCCCATGCAGGCCTTTGCAGAATCTCCTGCTATTTTATAGAATTTTTCTTTTTGTTCTAACCCTGGGGGTTTCGTTCTGCCCAAGTGATAGCACAAATCGTGTTTTCTGCAGTATATGGAAAGTTGGTAATGTGTTTCCTTTTCAGTTTCTGTGTGACTTCACCAGTTGTTGTGTTTATCTGGGTGAATGCAAAGAACAAAAATTAGTAGTCACACATGCTCCTTTCAGTGTGGTATAATAAAGTAAGCCCTACCAAGTGGGAGATGGATTTTCAACGGAGGGAAATACTGCATTCCTTTCCTAAACTTTTTTGCTGATTTATTTACGCTTCTTTCTTCCACCTCATTTTTAGAAATGTGTGGTAGGCTTTTTCTCCTTTAGAGCTTGCTTTCTGAACCCATAGTCACAGATAGCATCTCTTCTGCTTCTTATTTTCTCCTGTGCTTGGCTTCAGAGGGACCAGCAGACTGACAGTACCTCTTTGGAAAGGGTTCTCTTATTAGAATCTTGCTAACTGTTCCTCTAGTGCTGTTTGTTTCCTCTCCATGGTTTGCAGTGTGTTTTTTCTTTTTTTTTCTTTTTTTTTCTTAAAAAGCAATAGGAGTGTTTGAGAGTTGAATATGAAACTTTTGTTATAGTATATTTCCTAAATCTAAGGCCTTGCCCACTGAAAAGGGAAGAAATCTTAAACAAATAACAAGCAATAATAAAAGCTTTGGCAAAGATAAATGCTGATACAAACTTGGGGAAATTAGATTTTATGAGAAATGTGTTAAACTGAGATTAAATATTTTCAAGAAGGAGGTTGGCTAATGTACTGTGCTTGTACTTCTCTGCAATGGATGTGTGCTTTGCCTTTAAACTTACTCCTGAATGAATGCAACTGGCCCTTGTGCCTCAATACTCAAAAGCTTACAGAAAAAAAAAATACATATATATATATATATATAATCCTTTCATATATATATATGAAAGGATTAAATAGACGAGCTGTAAGAATGATTTCTTTCTTATGCAGTCGCAAAGGATCCCATGAGCTCAAGTTGCTCATGGGATTAAGAAGTTACTGGTAAAAAAATTTCAGGTGCTTATGCAGAATGACAATATCTGGTGTTAGAGGCCTTTTAGATCTCTTTAGCTTACTTGTCTTCTCAACTGTGTATTTCTAAGGCTTATGCATAGGAAGAAATATTTTCAAATGAGAATTGTTTTCATTGAAAAATAGTCTCTTTAGTGAAAGAAAGATCACCTCTGTTCTGAAATAACCTGAGCTTGTGATAGAAAATTGTTCACTTTTAGTGCAAATTCAACACTTATCTGTTTTCCAGTGGGTAAAATAGATAAACTTTTAATTATGCTTCCAGGTTTTTTTGAGCATCTTTCATGTACAATAGCTTTCGTCCGGCTTGGATGTTACTAAAATGTCAAATTCGTAATTAATAGTTCTTTAAATTCCATTGTTTACGTACCAGTGTAGTACTAAGTTCAAATTCATTTGAGACTGGGTTTAGCAGTCATTATCTAACATGATGGAGATTAGGAAATAAATGTTTGCTATGACTCTTGAGGTTTCTACTTCTCCTTCTGCCCATATAACACAAGGGATCTTTCCTCACTCAATTACTGTAAATATCTTTGTATTCTGTGAGATATTATTTCTAATTTCTTGAGGCATTGAAATACAATGTGATGTGATTATTCACACAATCGCTCCAATTCAGCGATTGTTCACCTGCTTTTTTTTCTTTCTCATTTTCCTTTACTAAAAAAGCCTTCAAATTACTTTTTTTTTTTCAGTGTCATACATATTACATCATTTATTTTTACCTGAAATTCATTAATATATCATCGTGCCTCAGTACTAGCAACTGAGCTCTGTACGCTGTTAATTTGCCTTGAAACAATCAGTTTCCTGAATGCTGTTGAATAATTTTGTGAGAGCGTTAGTCTTTATATATTTGACTGTTCTGATGCAGTAATATTTGTCTAGACCATCTCTTACATAAATTCTTCCCTAATACTTTTCTTTACTGGAAAACCAAATTTTCATTATCTCTGATACCCACCTGGGAAGTTGCTGTCATTAGTTTAAATAGAAACGTTATGCTTTAGCTATGTGTTTCTGCTGACAAATGCTAATTCTTGTTTTCAGTTCAAGCATCACTATTCATTAAACAGTAAGCTGTTGAGCAGAAGTCCCTGTGCAGTGACTAAATTGCCATCGGTGTGCCAAGAGAAATGTACAGACCAGTGCTAAACCAAGACCAAAGCCAGTTGTATTCACGTGTCAGGTGATGGCTTGCTGTGCCTATGCTAACATGGAACCAGGTGATCCCAGTGTGCCTCTTTCTCCTGGATGTTTGCACTGTTTTGCTTTCACAGCTTGTTTAGATGGCAGAGGCAGTAGTAATTATTAAGCTGCCCAGTAGGCTAGCAGGGTAGGTGTCCCCTCTCAGTCAATTTGTAGCTTTTCTCCCTTGGACTCATCCCTTTTTGTGAAGGCCTCTGGTGCAGACGGCACCTTTAGGTGACTGATTGTTGATGCCGTGGGTTTGGTTCAGCCCAGCTCAGTTTAGACACCCTGGGGCGCTGGTTCTACATCTGAGCACCCTCGTGTTGGCAGTCCTTTCCTTTTGCCTGACTGGAAGTTGTCCATGCTCCAGTGTGAGCCTGGTGACTCTGGTCCTTCCAGCACTGAACACCTGGGGGAAAAGTCAGCTTTCACCTCCTGTGCCACACAGTAGGCAGCTGTATTCAGTGCTCAGATCTTCCCTAAGCCTTCTCAAAGCAAAGCAGAGGCCTCTCCCTTACACTGCCCTGGGATGCCGCATGCCTTGGGCCCTCCCCAGCCCTCATGCCCTGGGATGGGCCCATAGACTGATGGATGAAACATGAAAATGGTGAACCCTGCTGCTCACTTCAGCTTTGCCTGTCCAGGTCAGGAAGAAGCCTCGGAAATGACATCAGATTTTAGGTTATTTTCCCTGCCTGCATTGAAGCTGCTTCTCTATTTCTGAGCTACTGGTCAGTTGAACTATATCTGAACTCCTGATCCTGTGTTCTTTTACAAACGGGTCCTTCTTCAAGCAATCCTATGCAGTTCCTGATCTGTCTCAGGAGCAGTTTTTATCTTTCTTTGTCCTTTAGTAGGAATCGAGGATGCTTTTAGAGTCTCTCTTCGATCGATACATCACTCACCATGTCCTTCTTCCAGCACAGGCACGTAGATGTTAGAAATCTTATTTGAGGAACTGCACAGTCATTATCAATAATACAAGGTCTGCTCCAGAAGTAATGCCTGCAGTTATATTATGCGTGCCCATGACTTCAGAGGAAGATGCTGGTAGCATGGCAGTGGAGGTTGAACCTTCCTGCTAATATTCCATTATATTTTCTTGCCATGCAATTGATAGCAGCAGAGGGGCAGTGTGACAAAATGGCATCTGACTGAAATAGGAGGCATTACTTTTGGAGCAACCTTCATATTATGTCCAAACAATTATTCTTCAGTACTTTTTAGGCAAAAAGCTGAGTAATTCCCTTTAGAGACGAAGAGAGAGGAAAAGGTTTGCCTTCCAAACACCACTCTGAAACTTTTTTTAGACTTGGTAAATAACAGCTGGTTGCTTTCGTATTTTATTTCCTGTAATGAGTTTTTCGTTCCATCTTTGTATTATTATTATTTTTTTTTTTTACAATGAAAGACCTCTGTTATGCGTATTATTTAGCTGTAATTGTTTTAATTCTTTTTTGATACTGAGCGAGTCAATAGCATATAAGCAAATTTAACTTGGACCCCTAATTAATGTATATAGGGAAATCAGATATGCTTTCTCCTATTGCTTGTTTTCTTAGGGAAAATCAGTATTTCTTTGCTGATAAATTTATTTAGTCTACCTATTTAATATTTTACTGAAGTCTCTTCAGCTACTATGATTTGACTCTTGAGCAAAATGTGAATCACTCATAACTGTAAGTATTTGTTCTTGTTGACAAGCATTTGTAGGTTTTGCTTTTCCCAGTTTCTAGGTCTCAGCTGAATATTTTGAACTTCGATATATGATGTTGATATCCCCTCCTGCCATTAAAGTGTGATGTGTCCCTTCTTTTTCCTTCTAACTTTAAATCTGTGCTCCACTTATTGTTTTCTTCAAATAGATTGTCATTTTTTTCTTGTCATATTTCTGAATCTTTTAGCTAATTTCAGTTAATTTCTTTTGTTTGTACTAGACAGAGTTACATTTAAACTATAGTTAGTTTTCCTCTTGCTCATAGGTGCCATGAATCAGGTAAGCACTGGTGGCATAATTGCTTCAAATGTTTTCTCTTTATTAAGAATTAATTTTTGAATACCGCTTCCCCTGGCTTTCAAACACCTACTGTCATAATTTGTGTGCATAATTCAGCAGATCAGTGCGGATTTGTATGCATAATTGTAAACATTTTCAAATAAGAGTTGACAAATATTTGTTTCTTATGAGCAAGTAGACAGTTTCATCACTTGAGCCATCTTGATCCTTTTGTAATGCTTCTATATGATCATTTATTCCTTGCTGTTTTTAAGGTAGTGGAACTGGAAGCCAGCAAAAATTAGAGAGGAAACCTGTTATTGTTTTATTGACTTAGAGGCACTCTGCATTTATATTCTTCTTTATGGAAAAGGTCACTTGAATCAGTAGTGAATACTTCAGAAGATTATTCTGTGTTATCAACTCTGCTTATTTGAATAGCAATTTGATTTGGATGAAATTCCCTTAATTGGAAGAGCATGCATTTGCAGCAAACTGCAATTTACATTGGAGAGTTCCAAGAAGAGAGCTCTCTTCTGGTCTGACGATCAAGAACTGATTGACAGAACTAGGATTGCATCTTCTAAAGTGTGACTAAAGAAACACACAACAGGACTGCTTAAACATGTACAAGGGTGATGCAAAAGAGAAGACAGTGTAGTATTTAGAAGATCAAGTAGATGGGGGGTAGATTTAAGTAAGAAGGATTCAGATTTAACAGCAAGAAATTTCTCCTAGCAGTTATTATAATGAATGAAGCACAAGGATAACTTGCCTAAGGATGCTATGGGAATTTCAGTACTGGAGATGTTGAAAGTGGAATCAGACTGACCCAGGTTTAAGGCAGCACATGACTTCTGAAGCAAGAGATGGATTAGATGTTTTCTTAAAAGCCCTTACAGCCCTATTTTCTATGCTTGCTCTTGCTCTTAGAATGCAGACTTGCTCATACTACTGTATGTAGGTCGCTCTGAAAGTAACGCCTCCTACTTATTTCCGTGGAATATGCGGTAGATACAGAGCACGATAACAGTTTGATAGAGCAAATTCTCAGCTACAAAATACTATTTTTCAATGTCGTCACCACCATTAATTATGCATATTTGCTGGCAATGGACAAGAGCCTGCGTGCTGTGCTCGTGAAAGTCTGCACCAGTGGAGGTGACTCATGGTCACTGTCAGCACTGCTGAAATGCACCACCTACTACCTCACTGTGCTCACATCCACTGTTTGATCCTCCAGAAATGTTCAGTAAGAATCCATTAGTGTCAACGAGTGCAATTTTTTCCACATGGAGGAATTCAGTGAAACACCTTTGCGTCATACACACATCCATGTCAGGTGCCACTTTGTCAGTCTGTCCCTCTGCTGCCATCTGTCACACAGCAACAACATGTAGTGGAATATTGGTGGGAAGATTCAGCATCTACTGCCATACCACCAACATCTGCCTCTCATATTGTGGACTGACATAATCAAATAGGAGGCATTACTTTCAGAGCAACCATCTTACGTTTCCAGAAAACATAATTTTGTAAAAAGCCTGGAGTGAGGTTTCTGTCTATTTTCACTCAGCAGTACAAGGTTAGTTTGTTTTTCAAACTCTTAAAACCACTGACACCTTCAGAGTATTCTTATTGCTAGCAGCAATAAAGGTTTTGTCCTGTGAGTCTATGATGCCTTCTGAAATAGTCTTCCTAAGTCTGATTCATCTCAGTTTTAGGTTAGATACCCACCTTTCAATTAGCTGAGATTACTGTCCCCATACCTACTATAGCTTATAGTGAGAGATGCCACTTATCCTACGCTCAGAATGTTGCTTTAAAAGAGTAACATCACTTCTGAGACAAAATAAAGCTTTTCAGGCAGATATTTGTTTCCTATGTATGAAATTCACCAAACTAATTTCATAACTTCTGTACCTTTGAAGAAGGAATAAAGCCATATGAGAGTAATACAAGTCATGCACAGTCTGTGATACTGCTCACTGCTTTGAAATATGTGCCTCTGCTTTTCTCCTGATTACATGAAATAAGCTAATGTGTAAACCTGATTTTTTTCACAACTGTGACATTCTCATTCACTGTGAAATACAGGATCATACAATTTTAAATAGAATCCAGTCACAGAAATTTGTTATTGTATATTTGAAACTAGTACTAACAGATACTCAGCTCTCCTAATAGAACAGACTTTGCTGAGATTGAAGAGATTTTCTAGTTCTGTCCAAGTTCAGCTCTTTGTAAAATAACTGCCACTGATAGCCAACCTGCTCTAAGAAGTGTTTGTCTCTATTACGACTGTTTCCAAAGTATTTGTTGCTCTAGCAGTTTGATGAAGGAAGCATATACAACTCTCCAGTTGATAAGTGTGTGGCAATAAATCCACTGGGGGTGTGACGGAGGATCATAAAACACAGCCTCTGTAGAGCGGTATGATTGGATCCTTATGAGAAAGATGGAGTTCAGCTCATATGTCAAGCTGTGATTCCTTAAACTTTTTTTTTCTGGAGTTGTTCCTCCCTCTCTTATTGCAAAAGAAGAGTTATTTGAAGAGCACTCATCTCCTTCAGTGCACGCTTGTATTTTTGAGAAGCAGGATGGGATTTCTCCTGCTCACTGTTCAGGAATGATTTCCATCTTTAGGTAGGCAAGCACCAAATACAGCCAGCTAAACCAAGAATTTCTACATGCTGATGGAGATTTTCACTTAAATATTAAAGTCAGGTTAAAGACTTCTATAGTGTTTCCAGATTTTTACCAGCATCTCACATTCACGTCTGTATTTCTTGTTCAGTCCAAATTTACCGTGAAGTCAAAGGGGATTTAATAAATCAGTTCTTTTCCTGGGACAAAAAGTATCACTAGTTAATAAGATTCAGTATATTGGTATTGCAGGAAGGCTCAGGGGATTTTTTCCAGACTAGAAATTAGTAACAGTGAAAAAGAACTTTAAGAAAAGTGGCATATATAGTGGAAGGTAATAAATATACCTTACAATCCATTACCCTTGAACAGACAGCTCTGAAATGCAGTAATAAAGTGTTTCATTGTAGAAAGGTTTGTGACATTACACTTGTTTTAGTGCTGGACAATGAGAAATAATACTGGGGAAAAATACAGGGATGGAAAGAAAACACAATGTAGTACATTAGCCTTCCTAAGTGTCATTATATCTGTCATTATATCTCTTAAAAAAAAAAAAAAAAAAAAGTATAGTCTTCGTCTCTATTAAGCTTTGAAATAATCAGTTTACAGGGAATAAATGTGTTTTTTCAGTTCTTCTCTAAAGAATCTTATTTGATAGTCATCCATAAAGTGATAGAATTATGTAGTAAATGTACTGCAATATTAACACAGGGTTTTATCCATAAAACTTAACTTTCTTTTCCATAGCTGCAGCAGGATCTCGTTGCTACTAATCAAGACCAGCTTCTCTTCCAATTAACTTTCTGATTTTCTTTCTAAGCTCCATAGGGTGCACCTCAGGCTTGTTTAGGAAATGGAGTCTGTGGCCAGGTTTTTCAGGATTGAGGCAGCTGGCAGTGTGTACAGTGTACGTGGTTGTTCCTGTGTTACAGCTGTATCTATTGCTCTAAAGGAAAGAGGGCCATAGATAAAACCCTGACTGCAAAATCATGTGAAAGTTTTATGGTGTTGACCTGAGCCGTGTCTTGCTTGTAGTTTGAATGCCAAAGATCAATTCAGGGCAAATTCCATTTACTAGTATGGTATCAAAGTGCACAAAGGTCCTTGTCCACCAGAATGTCTGTGCCATGCCCAGCTGTAGGTTGATTCCAACTGCTGAGGTGGCACAAACTTATTTTCTACCACGGTTAAGCATGAGGATTCCTCCCTGTATCACTAGCCAAAGCCACTTATTTAAACTGCATAAGCGCCTTTTTGGCTTTATCACAGGGAATTAAGGAACTAAAGGGGAGACAATGGACTGTCCTATAGTCCTTCATATTATGAATCCTTGTCCTTTTTTCCGACATTCTTTCGTTAATTCTTTTTCGCTCTAAGGTGTCACCAGGCTTTGTGGAGACCAATACTGTATCTGTTTCCATAGTAACAAAGACTTCAAAAGATGGAATGAGCTGCAGATTAAAAAAAGATCAAGGTGTAAACAAAATAAAAGTGAATGACAGAGACTCAATATTTGATGCCAGAGGTTGTGTGGCTCCTTCTTTGCAGTGACCCAGGCTAATGCGAAAGTCATGTTGTGTTCATATCAAATGCACTAAAATGTGCTCTTCCTAGCAGTCCAAATCACCACAGCTTCTGTGCTGACTCTCCCTCTGCTTTGGTTCTGTTTCTTTACTATTTTAGTCTCTTTTCTGCTTAAGCTCAAGGGTCCAGAGGTATCTGGAGGTGTAAAATTTGATGTCATCAGTCCTACCCCCCAGCCCAGTATAATCCAAATGCAGGACGTGCTTGACAAATTGATGCAGCTCCTTTCAAAGATACTTATCTACACCATCTAAGTATTACTTGGCAGTGCGTTGGCAATCTTTTCTTGTTCAAGTCTGCTTTACATCAAATATACATACAGTTAGCAGCAATATGCCTGAATATTGTAACATTCTACAGTGGTTTGTTGTTTGGGTGTTCTTTTTAGTTCTGTTTTGAAATATTTCAGAAGAAACTCTCCTACTTGTTTTGAAATATTTCGGAAGAATTGCTTAGCATTTTGCCTTGGTGCTCGAAATACCTAAGCTGAGGAGCATTCTGTCTATACAGCGTATGCTGGAATGAGTATGAAGTTCTTTAAAATATGAAGTGCTACATGTCAGTGTCTGGTGGTGGGGTGAAAATGTTTCCTATTAGTGTGCCCAGAATCCCTGAGAGAGTATTGGCGTCTCCACATGAGAGGATAAATGCTCTTGTGCCAGGAATCCAGCTCTATTTCAAGGAAATGAGTTGGTGATGATTTTGCCCACTATTTCTGGAAATTGCTCTGGCGGTCACCCCATCAGTCAGCTTCAGAAGCTGTGGGAGCTCCCACGTCTTAGGGCTGTGTGGACTCTCCAGCTGAGACCTCCCAGGCACATACATGCATATCTCAGAGTTAAAATGCAGTTCTTTATGGCTAAACAGCCTCTAAATCCTTTTTTTTTTTTTTTTTTTCCCTCCAGATGGTAATGTTTGTGTAATCAAGCATTTGGCAATGTTGGCATAAGTAACCATGCCCCTTTTGGAGTATTTTCAAAACAAACACACAGTGAATGTGGATAGGGTGATCCGGAGTCATTGTTTTTCTGGGAAAGGATGGGTTTTTGTTTGCTTGTTATGTTTGCTCCTTTAATGAAGCTCAGCCCTGAGTGGTAGTTTCTGCCAAGACTGGCATTGAGATCCGTGAAGGGTATTCATTCTGTCTCTTCTGTGTAGGAATGGGTATCTTTAGCAAAGGGGAAGATCATTAAAAAGCATTGGGTGTGAGAAAGTTGTATCTAAACTTGACCTGGCTTAATCCTGTTCTGTAGTGATTGACTACCAAGGCTGGGAGATTGGGTTTGATTTGTACCTTTGTCACAAAAGGCTGGGTTAGTCTGTGGGCAGAGGGATTAAAACACAACTGATAAGAAGCTTTTTTCATACACCTATGGGCTAGCACTTCATGCACACTGGTAAAAATGACAGGAAGTGTGAAGAAGTGATTGGGAGACCTCAGAATTGTATTACTTGCTGCAAAGCTTCATCAGCATAAAGTTGGATTCAGCTCTTCACAGAAGTCAAAGGAAAGAATAGAAGTTAGATGACAAGTACCTTATGGATTTAATGAGCTCTGAAACACAGGTAAAGTTCTCAGCACTGTGTGTCCAGTATGTCTCAGCCCAGCCTAGGCTGCCAGTTACTGCCTATGTTTCTTAAAATGAGAAAACTGTACAATATCAAGGCCTTCAGTGTAATGACTGTTGGCATGTTGCAACTTCCAAATGACTTACTGTAAATTAGTTATTAGATTATTTTAAATGTATTCTGAGGTGAACTGTCTGGCTAGGTTAAACTTGGATGCCTTAAAGAACAGAAACCACGCTGACTTGAAGTATATTTTGTAGATTGTTCTTGGAAGGAGAGAGGGCCAGGGGAAAGGTGTCAATAAAAAGCACGGGAGGATGAAATTTGATAGCTGAGTTTCACAGATCATTCAGTCTCACATATTTTTAAATATTGGCAATCTCTTAGGAATGCTGCTAACATTTTTTAATCAAGAATGTGTAGAGTTTCTTTAGGGAAAAAGATTTCATGCTTCACTTTTTTTTTTTTTTTTTTTTAATCCAAAAAAGCCCCAGTTCCTGATGTCCAGTTGGACCTGGAAAGCAGTTCTTCATCACCCCACTGACTAGTTAAGGGTATTTTACACAGGAGTACTTTCTGTTCTTGTATGTGTGGTTTTGGCCACTGATATATTTATATCAGTAAATATATATATATATGTTTACTTCCATCAGAACTCAGTCACCTCACTCTTTAACAAACCTGCTTTAGATTTGAAGGCCTTATACTTGCCTTGTTTGAGTGGCTTGCATAGAAGCCAAGCCTGCTAAATATGACTCTGTAACCACTCAAATTTCAGTGCATTTGGTATTTTACTCCAAATTTGAGGGTTGTAGTTTTATCCTACTTTAACATGGATCAGCTTGGTCATTACAGGAAGCTTCAATCAGCTGCATTCTTTGGGTTCAAAAAACATTGAGTCAATTTTGTTTTAATTTTTCATTGCAGAGTGCAAAGTATGTCCGTATAAAGTCCTAAGTGAATAGAGGAAACAAAACAATGAAACAGTAATTACTTTGTCTTTTGACCCTATGAAGTACTCAATCCCAGGAAAATTTTAGTCTGTCTCCTTGGACAAAGATGGTTAGATAGAACGAAGATAGAAGAACAGCCTGAACCGAGTCTGCAATGCTCTTCAGTCTCATTTTTCATCTTAATTAAGTTATTAAAGTCACATGAACCTCATGAATTTTCTTCTTGCATGTAAGGGAAAAAGGGTCAATGAAACAACCTGTGGTTTTGAAGCTTGTGAAGGAGACAACGTACTTTGAGAAGTGGAGGTATTAATTTTAGCCATTTTTTTTCTGCTAACACTTAACTTCAGTCCCTTTGTGACGAGGGTGGCTATTTGCACAGCTCGAGGAAGTCATCTGTACACATCCTTTCTAGCTCCTCCTCCTGCCCAGGTGGCTTTATTTTGCAGGACGCTAACTTTTAGGAGAACTTAGAGACTGGCTGACACGAACAATAATCCATTTGACCCTGAGTTTGATATGCAAGGTATAACAGCCATCTGTAGGAAACAATGGCAGGTTCTGCATTTCTGGCCAGTGAAAACAATTAACTTAATATCTCTGAACGTGTCATTAGCTAGCTCTCAAGTTAAAGGGCTAAATATTGTGAATATGTGCAGAGCAACCATTAACCTCAGTGCTTGCGCCTGCCTTGAAAAAATATCCTATTATGTCATCCTAGAGGGAAGCAAACAAGAGTGCACTGAATGTTTGATGCATTATGTAGCACAAGGAGTATTTTTCCTTGACAGTTATAATCTCCGTGCGCTGTCTCGAATGCCTGAGAGGATTGCCTTGCTGTTAGCACACATGGTCAACAATGCCGCTGTAGCTCTTGGAAATAAACATGTCACTAGGCAGAACAAAACAAGGCACTTTTTTTTTTTTTTCTCCCCAGCTCTCCTGGAGAGTCAGTGACATTTTACAGAATTTTTATCATTATGGTGTTCTGGCTGATGGTCTATCGCTGAGATCCCTTAATCATTATGTATCTGTGGCAAAGGCAGTGGTAAAGTGAGGTGAGGTGTGCATTGTGGAAGGTGCTGCAGATCACATTCTTTTTTTTTTTTTTTTCCCTGCAGGAGGGCTGCTGTTCTTTTATCTACTGTTATAATGGGAATGGCACAGCTATAGTGACCTGCTCCAAGGATCTTGTCCAACATAGTCTTAGAGGATGCTGCAGCGGGGATAATCAGGTCCTTGAACTTGGGAGTTCTCCCTGCTATTAACCTCCTATATTCGCTGTGTTACTTCAAGAGGTTATTTTTCATACTTGTATGTTTTTGACTACCTAATTTAGAAGATCTAACGCACCTGTTTTCAAAATAAAGGACATTTTATAATACCCAAAATTACATGGCAGCCAGTGCCTGATCTCGTATTAATGGGGCCCATTAGTACTTTGGCCAGGATTCCCTGCATTGGGTTCTCTGTCTTAATGCTGTTTTCTGGCATAGACTGATTCTGTTTTGAAGAGCTGCATCGAGACATCTTTTAATGCTGCCTTGCTTCCCTTCCTTTATTTTCTCCTGAATTCAGCCAGTGCTACAACTCCATCCTTAAACTCATCTTGCCCCCAAATACGCTTCACAAAGAGACTACTACAGACCTTTGGATTCATTCTTGCCAGTTTAGTTGCTTGGTTTTTTGTGATTGTGAGTTTTTTTTTTTTTTCTTTGGGGGGGGGGGAGAAGAGGGAGAGAGAGAAAGGGGTCAATTATTTTTTATTTGGAAGCTGTAACGGGGATTTGTCAATTGGAGATACTCCTCAAATGCCCTTGTGTCACATTAACCAGCTGACATTTATTTTTGTGCTTAGATTCTATTGCCTGTACTTCTTAGAAGATCAAATTATTAGAATCAAATTGTGCCATCGCATTTTTTTTTTTTCTTTTCCAGCCTCTAGATTTGGGTAAGATTGGAACAAGAATGTAGAGGAAGGGGGTTGTCTTGGAGAGCAAGTCTTCAAGCAGTGCTCAGAAAGAAGGCAATGATTGTTGCTCTTTTGAGGTTTGGTCCTAAATATTGGATGCTTTGAGCTACCTATTTCAAACCTCCCATCCAAGTCAGAAATGCAAGAATTGCTGAGTTTTCTTCTGGGTTCATCTTTTTTATGGTAGCTGGGTTCTGTTCCTTTGAAAATTTTTTTTTCCTCAGTCCTCACTGACTTTGGTTATTTCAGTTGCTGATAGTCAGGCTCTGTGAGGCTTATCAGTCTTTTATGTGCCCTTTAATTATTGTATATGGCATTTTTCTATTTGGAAAGCGTGAAATGTAATACCAAAAGGCTGATGCTGCATTTGTTATCTACGGCATGTCTATAAAATTGAACTATGAGAGCAGAAAAAAAGAGAATTAAAAGATTTTCTGACTTTTCTCCTTGGTCATTTGCTTTCTGAAATGATAAGCTGTGCTTCTGTGAGCAAATAGCGCAGTACGTTCAGGTGGAAGCTTAATCAAAGACTCGTAATATCTGTAGCAACAGAAAAATAAACAAATCTTTGTGAGAAAAGCTTGTGCCCCAGGAATGTGTCATGTCTCAGTCTGTAAACCTCACCCAGTCTTCTTCTGTCTTGCAGAAAATAATACATTGCAGTGGCACAGGTATACTACCTTGGTCCAAATATCTGTGTATTCTGTAGTAAATGTGAGAATGCTGGAAATAAAGCGTGGCTTTTATTTAGTCTTAGGGACCAGTTTTGGCCTTAGATACTTCATTTTACCCGCCTATCTGGTTTATTTGGACGCTGGATGAACAAGCATAAAATTGTACCAACTGGTCTGTATTCTTCAAACTTACTAAATCAAACTTCTGTATGTGCACTTGTGCACTTCTTTCATAGAGAGTCTGCTACATAAAGATGCCTATAATTCTTTCTCCTAATTACCACTTCAGCATGTTGGGTTGTTAAACTACAAGAAACATAGATCACAAGCTAACAGCAGGGCTCTACATCAACCTTAGCCCCTCCAAGATTATTGGGATGTTCCTGATGTTTCCCATGAGTAAAATTGCATTTACATACTTGTCTGAGATTCAGTTTGTGAGGCTGCAGATGTTTCAGTTCAGATATCCCTATGCTTGCCTGTGGATGTCATCCTTCTCTTTGAATGGATTAGGTCCACTTTATTAATTGTAACCTGATGGAGGCTGTTGCAGGGAGGTAGGGAAGAGCCTCTGAAAGCAGAAGATCTCAATTGCCTCCTCTCTGAGGAACTATCTAAAAACAGCCCTGATCATTTTTCTCCAGTTGTAATTCCTTTCTCTTTTAACCCACTTCCTTCCCTTGCTTTCCCACAAAATATTACAGAGAAACAACACTGCAGCTATTGATTCTTTTGAGCTCATGTTAATGACACAGCTCCTTCCTCAGGTGACTCCATACTATAGTTGTTAATCAAATGCCACGGCTTATGAGCATACGGTCTTTCTTCATTGCCAGAAAGCAGTAATTGGCAGCAAAGTACCAGTAATACACCCTAGAGAGAAATTTTTCTTGAAAGTGAAAATGCTGTTCTCCTTTTCCATGCTAAGAATCGCTGGAGTGCATATGTACAACTGTAGAAAGCCTTTCCTTACAACAGCCATTCCATTTGTAATCCTCTCTTGGCTGTAATGCTACAGGAGCTTGGATTGCAGTGTACCATTTTTAGCACTTATCGCATAGCAGCAGACAGCTGGGTTTTTACATTACAAAATAGTCACTACTACAGCAGTGGCTTAGATGGCACTGAGGTACTGTCCATAATGTATGATCTTGAGCAATGTCTAGTAGCCAGAATAAAAGTCCATTTGACATCTCAAAAGACTAAATGCAGCTGAATGGGCTTGTTAAAATGGGCTATAACAAGTGAAGCATGTTGCAGAACCAGGAAAATACATTTGCTCTTGGGCAAGCTTAATTACCTTCCTTACAGATTACTGCTGGGTTTTAGAGCATAATGTCACAAAACTAAAGCAGAGAACACAAAATGGGGTACCTAGCCCATCTCTCTGCCTGAAAGTTGCTCCATTAGCTGTATCCCAAGACAGGGACCACACAACCTCCTAATGAATGCTTGACCAGTGTGCACTTTATTATTCTTTCGCTTTGTTACTCATTCTTAGCAGTAGCTTGAGTGAACATTTTTTTATTTTTCATTTTTTAGTATTTTGGGATTTAATGAGATTTTGCAAAAATATTTGGTTTTTCATATCAGACTTGCTGCAAATGTAAGCTATCTCCTTAAGACTATTTGCTTTATTTCTGCTCACCATTAGCCACCCAATTAAAGCAACTAAAACAATGTGGCTGATCATTCTTAGTTAAATAAAAAAGTGAAATGGTTTTGGCTCAAAAGTTCTCAAACAATTAGTATAAGAGGCATTCTGTCTGAATCAAAGGAAAGAAGAATCTAAATCTCTTACAATACAAGTGAAACTCCTAAATCCAAAATTGTTTGTTTTGTAGTGGAAATGCTAAGTCAAGGCTTGAAGCAGTGATGGAGCACCTTGTAGGAATGCAGGGCCAACCCAGGGGAGCTCAGGTGTATGCAGTGCAGCTGAGTGACGAGAAGGAGTGGAGCCAGGATCCCCTCCTTCCCAAACCTCATTTAGGGACTGGCAGTGGAGGTGAGGGTATCTTCCTGGGGATCTCAGCTTACATGAGGCTTTCTGGAGGTAAGCAGCTTCTTTCCTTTATTTCTGTGCCTTTAGCTGTTGTGTTTGAGCAAATTCTCCCTTGCTCTAGCCTGGGATCTTTCTGCTCTGCTGTCATGACTGTGCTTTCCATTGTGTAGCAAGCACATAATACTTAGGGGACGTTACTTTTGGAGCAACCTATTTATCTCCATGGCAACTACAACTGATACAAAGAACAGCATTTGATGGAACAAATCCTGAGCTATAACACTGTTTTCAATGTTGTCACCACCCTTGGTTATGCCTTTTCCTCAGCGGTGAACAAGAGCCTGCATGTTGTGTTTTTAAAAATCTATACCAGCAGAAATGACACGCTGTTGCATCATTGCTAGGAAAATGTTGCCCACGCAGTCCATCTTTCATCACGTTGAACAGAGGGAAGTCAGTAGGTGCCAAATCTAGACTGTAATGGGAGTGCTGCAGGGCAATCTAGCCACAAGGTGCACTGTATACCTCAATCTTCAGACTGATGTGGGGCTTGGCATCATTGTGTTGCAAGAAGAAAGGTTGTTGTCTTTTCTTGCCTGACTCTGGAAGTTTGAGCTTTCAGCTCTGTCAGTGTCACGACATATTATCACTGCTAATGATGCGATCCAATAAACTGTCACCTTCAGCCTCATACTGACAAACTTGCATGCGGTGTTCTTTCTGTTTCTGTGTGAGCATTTGTAGGATTCACTTGGTGCAAACTTTGCAGTATTCCAACATTGTGACCACTGTTTTCAAGGCGTTGAAACCGATATTCAACCCTATACACAATTCCTCAGTTATAATCCACTGATTCCAAAAGATTAGCTGATTGAGATGCTTTTCATTTTGTGCTGTGACATCTACGTGTGACTGTCTGGAATGTGGTTTGTCTTTTACGCTGCTGTCACTGCTGTTGAAGTGCACCACCCATCGCCTCACTGTGCTTATCTCTACTCTTCAGTCTCCAGAATCTTTCAGCAAACATTAGTGTATGTCAACGGGGGCAATTTTTTTTTGCATGCAGGACTTCAATGGTGCACCTTTGCTTCATACACGCTTCCGTGTCAGATGGTATTTGGTCAGATTGCTCACTCTGCTGCCTTTTGTCACATGCCAACAAAATGTAATGGAATATCGACAGAAAGGTTCTATTTCTACCACCAACATCCGCCTCTGACATTGTGGGCCAACATAATGAAATATGAGGGCTGCCTCCTATAATCAAATAGGCTCTACCACTTCAGTGAAAGAGGCAGATCATGATTTCTAGGCTGTGATGGTGGATTACACTTAGCCTTCCTTGCTTTGGGCAAGACTTGGCTTTGGAGCTCCATCTCTGGTACTCAGAGGAGTTCCACATCTATAGGGAGCCTGATTTTGAGGGTTCAGTTAGATTTGGTTCAGTTAGAACTAAGGAGACCCACGTTTTGTCCACATGTAGATTATTTCTCAAAACCCTACTTATTTTCTAAAATAAATCTATAGCCTTTCCCCTCAGGCTGATCTCCAAAGCGTGTTTGCTTAAAGACTTCCCTTTTGCTCTTGTAGCTAGCGTGACTTTCAAGCAGTGTTGCTTTGCTTGCACAAAAATGCAGTTGCTGGAAATGGTGTAGAGGAGCTCAGCTGGGTTTGTGCCAGTCTGCTGCTTTGGGTTCTTCATGGATGTACACAAACTGACGGGAAGACTGCTGAGGCAAAAATAAACTGATTCTACTACTCTGGGGAGAAACTGCAATGGAAGCTTGGGAAGGAAGGGTTGGTGGGAGGATTTGTTGCAGAAGCACAGTTGAAAGTAGGTTTTGTGAGAAAAGGCAGCTTTGGAAATAGTGTGAGTTGAACAGCTTGAGCTGAGGAAAAGCTAGGCACTGTGAAAGGGTATGAAGATTCCAAATAAACTTGAGAAGTTTGGAATTTGCCTGGAGGGTGTAGTTTGTGCAAGTGCTGGGTGCCATGCCAGGTATTTGGTATCAAATAATTGATTCTCTTCCTTGTTATAGGAGCATAGGATTAATTGTCTAATTTAGAGAACTGTTTTCTGGAAACCACACTGAATTTTTTCACTACATTGAGTTCAGCTTGCTATGCTCGCAACTCCTAGAAAATGCTCGAGTATATTTCAGTGTATTTCAGTGCTTGTGCATTTAATACAATTTAGGGTAGAGAGTGGGAACAAGGGACATGGCAAATTTGAATCAGAAATTAATGTAGATTTCTGTAAGAAAAAAGTCTGTGATGCTGCACAGCTGTAGCTGCAGACAGCTGCAATGGACTGTGGAGAGAAAAGTCCATTTTCTGTGCGAGGTGATCAAATTGCCCATTGCAGTAAACATGAGCCTTGTTATCAGTGGATGCTTTGGATCAAGCTCTGAGTTCTTGGCATACTGCTTGAATCAGAATTTTTAATGGTTTTCTGTTGTGTTGAACTCAGAGTTTGCATTTGATGCACAGTGGTAACTGTTCGTCAGTATAGCTTTTTCATATGCAAATCCATCTCATTTGTAAGATGTTCATTTTAGGAAGTTTTAACCAGCTGTCTTCAAATGCAGACATTTCTTCTGAACTTCTGCACGTGTAGCTAGAGAATACAAATCTGGAGAGTGAGAAACAGATATCTTTAAATACATCTCTCTCATAATGCTGCAGGATTCCTATTCACTTATGAAGCTCATCTGTAAGTACATATTCTGTTAAGGTATTCACGTACTCAGTGTAGGATTATTTTTTTTTTCCCTTAGTTTTTCTTAGGATTCTGCATATTGTTTTTTAGCTGGTTGTTTTTTTTTTTTCCCCTTGGAGGATCAAGTAAATATAAGCGATAAATATATAAGGTGTGTATATATATATACACACACACACACACAAGAATGCAGAAAAGGAAAGAAGAATGGAAGGATATAATTGGATATGAGGAGAAGTCCTTTACAGTGTGAGCAGTGAGGCACTGGAACGGGTTGCCTAGAGATGTGGTTGATGCCCAGTTCCTGTAGACTTTCAAGGCGAAGCTGGATCGAGCCCTGGGCAACCTGATTTATCTGTGCATGTCCCTGTTCATTGCAAGGGAGCTGGACCAGATGATCTTTAAAGATCCCTTCCAACTCTAAAGATTCTATGAGTCTATGAAAGGAGATCTTAAGTTACAGTTTTAACACATCTTGTCCCTTCTTTCTTCATTGAGAAGAGCAAATGAAGCTAAAAGGGCCAACGATGGCACGCACAAGGCCTCCTTAATTTTTGATGTGGGCTCCTCCGAGTCTTCTAATGGTCCTGCTCTAAGCCCCATTGAAATCAGGTGTACTCCCCTATCACCTGCAATTCATGTTTTAGACCTGATAAACCTATAACTACCAAGGACAGCAGGACACCTTGTGGTGGAGGGATTTTTCTTTCTCCAAGAGTTATGAGTACCTTAAGTCATTTGTAATAGATGGATGAAGGCTACCTTCTCTGTCATAAGTGGACAGTGCAATGAAGTCTATGTTGAGGCAATGAAGTTCACAGTTGGCAATGCCTGTGAACAGCCCTCAGCTTCCAGCAGTAACAAAGGAAGCACAGATATTTGATCTAATCTGAGCATTTTGTTGGCTTATGAAGTGCTGAAAGAATGAACTAAAAATTACTCTAACCTTCGCATCTTCCTCTTAGTTCTCATGGCTACTTTACTAAAGAAGCATGTAAAACAAACTTATCACGCCTGATTCACATTAAGTTCATTGGTTTCTGTATTAATACCATGTTTTTTGGTAAATCTAGCTAATGCTTCAAAAAACTGAGCTCTTAGAGGGCAAACAATTGCTCAGCAGTAAGCTGATTGTATGTGTCCTGGATAGCTGATTTCCAAATGTGCCTTAGAAATCTTGAGGGTCTCCAGCAAACAGCAATCCAATCAGATTTGCAAAGCTGTGATCTTTGAGGATTCCTGAGTATCGTGTGAAAATCAATGGCATTACATGCACTCCTCACAGAATATGAGTGAACTGGAGGAAGGTGAGTGATTAGGTGAGCAATAGCTTGATTACAGGCTGAAAAGAGTGGGGACAGTGATGCTAAAACAGGGGTGAAGCTGTGGATGGTGTAGGATGGAGCTTTTAGGTGGTGGTGAGACAGTGCCTGGATCCAAAATACCAGAGTTCATCTCTGTTAACTGCAATTCAGAGAAAAGGAACAAACCCAAAGTGTTTATCTTGGTATGAGGAGAAAGCCATGAAATATTAGACTTGATTTATTACAGCCATTTTGTTTACTTGGTGGTCCTCTGAATATGGCCATAATAAGTGGTGCAAGTGATCTGGGAGCTGTATTTTCTCTGATCTGAATTGCAGAAGTACTTTAATGCTTGCCAGCGTATCTCAGTAGTAGGAAATGCTTTTAAACAGAAGAGTAGATACCTTACTCTTATTTAACATGAGTACCTCAGACGACACTGAGTGATGGTAAACTTGCTTGTTAGACTACACTGCTGAAAAGATGTTTGGTTTTTTTTTTTGTTTGTTTGTTTGTTTTTTCTTTTTGGATGAACGGAGATGTGTTGCAGAACTGAATAAGGAAAATCAGCAAAAAAGAAAAAAGATATTAGCTATTTCAGAATACCCCTCCAGACCTTAAGGTAAAGGTAGAAGTTTTCAACGAGGGTTTTGTTGTCAGAAAAGGCAGTCTTAACCAAATAGTTGCAGATGCTATTCTAGTATGATATAGACCATCGTGTTTTGTCTTTTTCAATAATTTGTACTGTATTTTTGTAGTAATGAATATCAGTTGCTATTTAGAACCTTACATATTTCCTACTTGAGCTGCAAATCTTCAACGTTTAGCTCAAAATATTCTACTTATTTATTGCTGTAGAGCAAAATAAGCTCATTTTGTTTAGGTATTTTGACATAGAGCAGAATGAAGTGACGATGCAGACTTCACATTCCCAAGTGAGAACAATCCAACGTCACATTATGGAGAATTCAACTTTATGAAGAAATCAGGGCAGGGAAAATAAAATGAAAACTAACCAAACTCTTGTCTTGATTAGAACAAAATGAGATACTGTAATACCAGAATTTTTGGTTCTCAGGGCTGTGGTACCATACGTTGGTGCTAGTTATGCCATGCTGCTGTCTGTACAAAGTATTTAGAAGATGTTTGTATCCTACACTTGAAGCCCTAGTTTATCACTCTCCTGTGTTTGTAAGCAGCAGCACAAGAACTACGTCTGTGGGACTTGTATCCTGGGGAAGGTATTAAGTGAAAACTGGCTTTGGGTCAGGGGATTTTGATGAGAATTAAGTATAAAAGTGAGCTTGATCTTATGTAGCTCTTTGCCTCTTACTTTACTTGCCGAAAGCCAGACAAAATCACAAACACTCGAACATTATGGTATAATAATATGCAATTTAAACGTATGTACTAATTGCCATTAAGAAATGCTGTGGTAATGTTAACACTGTAGCAGTTATATTACTATTAGCTGTAGTCAGGGGCATGTCTCTAACAGACCATGAATGACTTGGCTGCCGTATCAGTAGGCTGGAGCTGATCATCTGCCAGTATTTGCACGTATTGTGCTTGCCAAATGTCTTATCTCTAAGAAGGTGGAGATGCCACAGTTGTTTACATACACGAACGAAATTGCTTACTAATAAACAGGAGATAATATTGCTGGAGTTTGGGAAACAGACCAGGCAGCCAGCTTTTGCCCTCTGTGCTCTTGCCCCGTGACCCAGGGTTGCTCTGTGCTGGTGGTGAAACAGGCGTGAAGCCGGTTGTGAGGTGGCCAAACACTTACCTGTTTGTGTATGAGCTAGAAATTTCCATGACAGCTGCGTGCAGTGTTACCCAGGACCAGCAGATGGAGCGGTTACAATGCCTTCCAGCCCGCAACGCCTCGTTACTCACCAGCGTGTTTTCCCCTGCAGAGCTCTGAAGCTTATTTCTCATTAGGAAATCAGCTTTTTGTGGTTAATGGTATTGCTGCTCATTGTCTGGCTTCGTTTGGCGATCGCTGCTGATGTGTGAGGGTTTGAGGCACTGTTTTTCAGGCCAGTGTCCCAAGGGTTACATCCTGACAGTGATTTGTGAAGCAGCACGGGGTGGTCCGTAGCAATGCAACTTCACTTTGTTTTCTAAGTACCCTGTTATTTGGTGTAAGAGAAGACAGCCTATAGAATACCCACACTCTGGTTTTCTGAGACTAATTTTCTGTGACGTTTTATCTTTGGAAAATGTTGGTTTCTCAAAGTTCAGACCTCTTGTAGGAAGGAATGTGTTTTCACTTTTACGTACCTTTAAAAAAAATATATCAATTTATCATATTGATATAATATTATATATTTATTTGATTATTTATTTATTTGATCTACAAAGAATAGAGAATACTTCTGTCATATGATGTGATTAAAAACCAAGTGTTACAGGCAAATGTAAAACACGAAAACATTTTTGACTAAGACCTCAGATACTCATGTTCTGGGATTAGTATTCTCTATGAACACACTACAAAAATCTATTTGGAAACATGATACAGCTTAAACCACTGAGCACCTTTGAGTACAGCAGTGCTCCATGATGGGGATAAAGGACTGGGAATCAATTTACCATATAAAGTGGCTTTTCTCCATTCATCTCATTTCCTAGCTCTGAAAGGCAAATAGTTGTCATAGAAACAGTAAAATAAGAAATCCATTTCTTGGGATTGGATGATGTGCTTCCTTTGAAAATGCAAATAAAGATTCAGCAGTTAGATTATTTTATTTTTATTTATTTTATTTTTTGTCAAGTGTAGATCCTGCCAGAACTTTTAGCTTGGAATAATATGCTTCTTGTCGTGATTGTTTCGTTTAAATGGCTAATCCTTTCCATGCTGGTTGGACTTCTACAACATGCTGCTCTACTTCCTGTGATTTCATATTGCGACTTGTAATCTTACAAATTTCAGACCTGTGTCTTCCATCCTACACCCCCCTGTAGGAACTTTTGAAAATTTGCCTGGAAACAAACATGTCAGAACCTCTCAAGATTCATTTCCCTGTTATGTTCTCATCTGCTTTATGAGAGCCATTTCACCAGTCAAAGGCACACTGACTGCAACTGGGCTTTGCAAGCTTGCAAACTTGTTCTTCTCCACCTGTAAAATGGCTAACAGTAAGCTGCTGTTTTGGACATCACTAGTGATGGCACTACTATTGCTAGTCTTTGGCCCTGTCTGTGATGTTCTAGTGTGCTATGAAATAAATGGCTTGGGATGCATGCGAAGGATGCAAAAATGTAAATTGCTTCACTTACTCTAACACAAAACAAGAGCCTCATGTTTGGATTGAGAAACTAAAATTTTTCTAGCCTCGGAATAGACCAGAGCTAAAAGTACAAACTGAATGTAGTGATAGGCAGCAATAGTACAGATATGTCTGGTATTAAATGGGGAGGTTGGTGGCCTTCCATGTGGCAGGGGGGTTGGAGATGCATGATGCTTGAGGTCCCTTCCAGCCCTGGCCATTCTGTGATGTCCAAACTCGCTTTGAAGTAGCTCAGTTTCCAGCACCAGTGTCATGGTTGGAGCTCATTGCAATCTGACTTACTTTTTGGAAAGAGTTCTGTGCTTCCTTGTCAGATCGTTACTGGAACTCAGGCATGAAGCAAATCAGACCTTTACAAGACTTTATGAAGAAGGCAGCTCAAGCCCCTTAGAATACCAGAACACCTACTGCAGCCAGTATGTGCTGTGGTTACCCACTGACTGTCAAATTGCACTCTGAAGTAGTTCCACTGCTTTTTGAAAGTGGTTTATGTGATAGTGGCACCCTGAAAAATTGGGAATACCAGGAAGGATCATTTTAGTAGGGGACAGCTGACTCAGATTTGTGTAGTTCTAGAGGGAGGGCTGATCTGGAATCATGTATGTACTCTATGCTGAAATGGAAGAATCTATCAGCAGATTCCCAGCACAAGCTCCCAACTGCACCGCGGTTGGTCATCTTTGAAAACCAAAACAGTGGCTCTGGCCTGTGCACAGATGAATGCTGGGGTGTGAGAAAACCTACCGAGTTCTGACAAGTTTATCAAGTACTTTGGAATCGGTGGATTTGGGGCCATTTTTAAGACATTGACAGTAAATAGTTTGACAGAGGTTTCAAAGACAAAAGAGGCCTTCTGACTGAAAGGAATCAGTCGTGCTTTTACCGCTGATTTCAAGCACTCAAAACTTCACGCTAAAATGGTCCTCAAATGGAAGCTGCATTTTTTGGGGGGAAAAAAATAACGTATGCCTGTTGTTTGAAAAGTAAAATATTTTACCTTCCTGCCAAACTCTATTTCTGAGTCTGTTGCAGCATTTCACATATATCTCATAAAGACAGGAAAAGATATGTAAATTTAGCAAGTCTATTTAAAAAGCTGTAATTCCTTGATATGAAGAGTAATAATAAAACCTTGAGAGAGTTTCTTATTGCTATTTTATACCCAGTGACTAACATTAAAGGAAATGATTACCATTCCTTTAACTTCAAGCAGAGAATTCCAGCAAAAAAAATATTCGTTGTCCACACATATAAATGCAGATGTCACAAAATGTTTCTGAAGTGTAGCTTGATAATATAAAATATAAGAAGTATTTGCAACATGTGTTCTTCAATTTTTCTAAAGCTTTGAATTTTAGAGGCAAGTTGTAGCAACGTGGGCTCTTCATTTAAGAGTGGAATGTGAAAATAGGTAAATAGAGAGGAATTGGTGGGTTTTTAAGAGGATAAGAACATCTGTCTGCTATTTTTCAGAATCCAACTTGTATCTTCTTGAGTAAAATCTTGTCTAAAATGTGCTTTTTTTTTTCATCTGCTGTTAGTCTCTACATGGCTATGGCTTTTTTATATGCTTTGGCTAAGAGTGAACACAGTTCCAACTTGATATTGTAAGAGCCATACTGTTGAGACTTCCTTCCAAGAACTGCAGCGTTCTTGTAGACTGCTTAAGAAACTTGCTATGGAGAGGATTTAATGCCAGTGTTTTAGATGAAGAGAACTGAAAAACAAATTGAAGAACCCTTTGCATTTTGAGAGTTTTTAATATTTAAAACTGTAAATCTTCAGAAGTTCCTTTTTTAGTGGAGCACCAATGCTCTTTCAGGAGAGCTGCCCCAAGTGATGCAATGAAAATATTCCTGTTACCAATTACAGCACAAATTGTAATGCTTTCTTTGAAAATGACTTGTTTCAGATGTGCTTGAGGATTAAAAATTTATACGTATGTACTATAAAACTTGGAAAGTATAGTTTTGTTATCTACTACATTTACAATGAAGGTATAAAATGATAGAGAACAGACAGTATAGTCACACAGATAGAAGAGGACAGTGAGCTATGTGTTCCAGTGAAACCATGTTGTTCCACACGAATATTTGGCCTTTGGCACATTGCTGATAAATTATTTTATATCTATCTTCTGGGAGAACGTGGAGACAAAGTAATGTTTTGTCATTCTCTGTTTAATATTCTCAGGGAATTTATTTATATGGGAATGAGGTTGTTGTTGGTTTTCTTTTTAAAAAATAATTTATTTTTATGCCTCTAAGAACTACAAATATTTGAATCTGTAGAAAGCTTAGAGGAAGGGCAGTTGTCAATTTTTAATAGAGAAACTGCTTGCATAACTAAAGAACAATGGAGCAACTGGAGGGAGGCAACACCATCTGGAGAAAAAAATTGATAGATTATTGAAAAGCCAAGGGTCTGTGCAAAAGATGTCTTTAGGCTGCATAATTAACTTGGTATTCTCTTTCTTTATAATGTGTGGGTTGTGGGTAGTTCAGAGACCAATGAAAATCATGCAGTAGTCTTTGAAGGCTGGAGAGAGAGAGATGCTCGTGGCTTAAAACAAAGAGCTGTGATATTGTCTCTTCTTTTTTTTTCCCCTGGAAGCAAATTTCTTTGAGCTTCCTGGAAAATGAAATAATTCTTTGTTCGAAGTTTTCATCACCTGTGTAAAACTCGTCTCTCCTGGGTTTGCTGGTTGCAAACAAAATCTCATGATTTGGCAGATGTTACAGCTGCTCTTCATACTTGTCATGGCTTAGTGTGACCTCCAGTACTAAGAGGAAACAAATAATCATATATCCTAATACACTTAGTTCTTTTGTACAAATTGAGATTACTGTCCTTTATTCCTCCTTTTCTCATGCTGGTCATCACTTTTTTGGGCTACTGTATGCTCCGTGGAATATTTCCATGATGCTAAGAGCTTTGCTTCAATAATTATGGGGGACAGGGAAGTTAATGCCATCGAAGTATCATCCAGATGTTCCTTTATCTTTTCCATTAAGTTTGAATAGAAAATTGCAAGAATAAAATGCTATGTGAGAAATAAAGCTAATTTTCATCAAATGTAATCCAGTAATCCCACAAACCTATTTTCTTTAAAATCAGTGTTAACAATTGGCTTTCTGAGTCTTCTCTCTTCCATTTTTCTGAAGTGGCTTTTGTGAACTGTATTAAATAAGCATTTTTTTGTTCAAAACTTGATTCTCCCATTGACTTTTTTACTTTTGAGCTTTAAAGTACTACATTTGTAACAGAACTGTTGTTGAAAAATACATTCTGGGGCTACAGTGCTAAACTATAAGGAAGTATAGGTAGATCTTTAGGCACGCGTTCATCATTCTTTTTTAACATCTATTTTTAGTATTTTACAAAATCCATTTTTGGATTTTTGGTTTTGGGAATCTCTTATTTTTAAGCATTCTCCTCAGATTTCTAGTAGTGTAAATGCCTTTAACATAAACATAAAACTAGGAGAACAAACATTCACCATTTGATCAAGGGGAGCAGAGTCACGGAATCACTTGAGTTGGAAAGGACCCTTACAACTCTTCTAGTCCAACTTCCCTGTGATAAGCAGGGGCACCCACAGCTAGATCAGTTTGCTCAGAGCCCCATCCAGCCTGACCTTGAGTCAGAATCTGCACTAGGTAACAACTCTGGGTATGAGAATATAGAATAAATTCAGCTTGTGTTTGAAGAGAAGAACTTTTTACACAAATAGAACCACTAGAATTACGAGCTTGAACAAGGGCAAACATCAGAAACTTCAGCTGAGCTTAACAGGGAGGATCCAATTGCTATTTTGGGAAATCAACGTGCTGTGTTAGTGCTGCTGTAATGTAGTGGCTGAATAATTCTGATAGATTTTACTGAAGTTCTGTCCGTTTCTCCGCGAGAAATGGGTGTAAGGTAAACATCAGAAATAAAATCTATCAGAAGTCCCTCAAGCATAGGCCATGCAAGGTAGCAGTTCCTTACTAGAAAACATGCAATCCTTTCCTTCCCAAACAAATACAAGCTAAGAACAGAGTTGGTAGCTGCAGCTATAACAGTAGGCCATCTTGGTGAAGATTTTACTTCGAGGAAAGCCCAGATTCATGAGGCACTGTTGCAACTGAAGTACTTGTTAACAGCACCTCCGTGGTACCCGCTGTCATCTGATCGCTGGCAGACTGATAAATACGCCCCTGCATGAGGCAGTGCGACTTCTGTGCTGTGGGCTTAGACTTCAGCTGTATCAGTTAATACATCAAATGTGTATTCCTACCCAGCCTGGAGACACTCTTTCATTATCATCCCCTTATTGGAAAACATCTATAGTTAATGATTTTTCCAAAAAAAAAAAAAAAAGAGGAAGAAAGCAGTGATGTTTTCTCTTCAGAAAAAAGGAGTTGCACTGACAGAATCCCAGTGACGTTAATCAGGGGAATGTAGTCTGATGAAGGAAAGTGGTAGGAACTCTGTCTAAAAATAGCAATGTAATTTAATTGTCAGATTTTTCTAAAGAAAAACACAGACCAGTACTCTTAATTGGGAAAATGTTTTCTGAGCTGAAAGTAAACAGCTGAGAGTGCAGCTTTAATTGGGGCAAAGTTAACAAAAGGAGGGTTAGGAGTCTATTTGTGTGCACGTGTACAAAGTTGTTTTTTTCTGATACGTCATATTCCTGCAAACCTACATTGGCTATTAAAACTGAAAAAAAAAAAAAAAAAAAAAGAAATGCTGCGGGTGCTTATTGGCTTCTGTTACACTGAAGCTGCCTCACTTTGAAAAAGCTGTATCACTGTGTGTGGAGGACAGTGCCTGTTGTAAATAAAAACACAGTAAAAGCAAAGGAAGGTCTGACAAAAAAAAGCAATCCAGCACACTTCATGTCGTTCTTGAAGGAAAGAATGAAATGGAAGGAAGCCTTTCTTTTTCCCCTTTTTCTAGTGGCCTGTTAGTTTCTTTCCATGGTGGAACCTGCCAGCTCTAGGGTATCTCTGTAACTGTGTTATCTGCTTGCTCAGAAAGTATCTTGGCTAAGTAATAATCAGTGGCTCTCCTTGAAGTAATTAAGTGCTTTGCTTCTGCTGAAACTTTCCTGCATTGCTCTACGTAGAAGTGAGGTACAGATGGTGCTTCTTCCTTTATGTGAAAACTCCTAAATATCATAATATTTAAGAGTGATACACGGATATACATTTCCTTCCTTTCTTCTTCCTCTTTACTCCCCCATACGTGTGCTGGAAGTAGAATTACAAAAGGTCCTTATGCAGGCCCTACAAGACAAAGGATGAGTGCTGGGGTTTCTGTATGTGCTCCCTACCTCCTCCTCCTCCCCTGCATACCACCCACCCATACACATGCCTGTTTGCTTGCCTACAAGCCTATTACAGTCTGCTTCTTGCTGAAAATGACTTTTATTTTTCATATATATGTATTCAGAAGGTCTTGGGAAGGCACCTTCCCTTATAATTTGCCTGATGAGTAATTTTCAGGTGTGTTAAGGCTGTAGATCAGTAAGGTGCTGGAAGTTGGACTTTGTGTTTTATTTGCATTATTATAGGGTGGCTCGTGATAGCTATTTAAGCTTTAAACCATTTCAGCTGCTCTGCTGTAAATGGAAGTCTGGCTTCCTATTAGAGGAGAGTTACAGAACAATGTAATCACACAGTCAGGAATTCAAAGGTGTTGCACATGCAGTTGCGTGTGACTGAAATGTCATCTTCCCTAAAACCTGAAGAGGAAGCAGTTCCAATGCTCAGGCTGTTTCCATATCAAATTGATTCATAAAAAGATCTATAAAGGTTAGACTCAGGGCAGCCAACACCTCTCGAAGGTAAGCACAAGACAAATAGCTGCCTCAATTAAGAGTATTGGTCTGTGTTTTTCTTTAGAAAAATCTGACAATTAAATTACATTGCTATTTTTAGGCAGGAGATAAAGTGGAACACTGGGTTAATGGGAAGCAGCCTGTGCAAGCTGAGCACTATGGAATATTCAGCAGAATGCAGCATATGTACAGTAGGCTCTATGTCTGAGGGAAACACACACAATCCACCTGCTTCTCAACTATGCCTTAGATTTCTTTTGCCTGAGAAGAAAAGCTGTCTCTATTGGCAAAACAGGAACTGTAGTTGGAATCAACTCTGAATGCAGTCCTCACTTCCTGAGTTCCTTGAGCTTATTTTAGAGGCGAGACTGCGCTAATGCTGCCAACTGAATGCAAAAGATGTCGAGCTGTAGGAAGGGAGGAATGTGACGTGTGCAGTGGTATTCATGGTGCCCTTCTGCAAATGGGCTGCCTGCTTATTCTATAGCATATTCCCTCAAAAGGAAATGTCCTGAATTTTGCAGCTCCTTTGGGCCCTCTCTGTATGCTACGCAATGTTTTGAAGGGTTCTCTGTTTGCCAGTGTTGTCATATCATTGGTGCTGTTTTGGGCAGATGAGTTGAATGAACAACTGCACTTTTTGTGGCTGTCGGAGGCTCAGTTTCGGATTCTAGGGATGACTGGTAGATGCTTCCAGATCTAAGTGGTTGCTGCTTTCAAATGGTTGCTGATTTTGCTGGTGCCGTTTAAAGAGAACAAGCTCAGCTCAAAAACGTATGTAATGAACGTTAGAGTAAGAGTGCTGAATTAACATGACTTTTTAATACAACATAAGATCTGTATAAAAGGAGCCTTGTCAAGTTTCTCATTTTCATCAGTTGGTGTTAAATGTGGTGGCCTGGACACAGCCTGCTCCATATAGGAAGCCCCTAGATGCCTGTTTGTAGGAGATCTTACGAGGAAGGGCAGTGTTCAGTGCTGGCCCTGTTACTTCTGCTCCTCCCTGAGCATCCTTCCTCCTGGCCATTGTCAGAGGCTTCTATCTCTAAACTGGGACGTTGTGATTTCTGGGTGATGAGAAAAAGCCAAGGGGGAATTCTCTCAGTCTGAGGTTACAGTGACTCATTGTCTGTAATGGGGCAGTTCATAGGCTTAAAGCAGAACATACACCAAGCACCTCGCTGTACCTGACTGAAAGTGGGACAGGGAGCAACTGTCAGGTTAGGGAAGAGTTTGGATGGGAGAAGAGGGCTTTCTGTGCAGCTCTCCCATCTCTCAAGACCTAATATGGATGAATTAGAGACTTTAGACACAAGATCATTTTTACGATTTTTCTTTTTTCTCCAAGAATGAATGGATTAAGGGTTGATTAATTCATGGTAATTGTCAGCTTAATGAGGAATATAAAAATCACAGGGAAAAACCAAGCTCTTTCTGACTTACAGGATCTGATTAGAGCAGTCATCTGGAAAGTATAAGCTATGATGGTACATCTGTATTTCCAAGAGTAGATTAATAACTAAATTGGCTGTTCTGTTATAGCCTTTCTAACAGCTACACTCTTTGTACAGTTGTCTACACTCTTGGTATTGTGTATTTTCCAAAGGCTGCTGCTCAGCCTGAAGACCAGCATGTGTTCACATTCTTCCCAGCTGGAAATGGCCCTGTTGAGCTGTTGGGTTGGGGCGGGCACCAGCTGCAGCCTCTCAAAAGTGTGGGGTGGGAGTCGGAGGGTTGGGTGGGTTAGCTGGGAAGCACTGGGGCTGCTGCTCCTGCATCCATATATATATGTTCCTCGTGCTTAAAGTTTACTTTCGACTAAGCACATTCTAATTGAACTGATAACTTTTAAGGGTATTTCTGCTAAACTGATAGTCAAAAATAATGTTGTCCTTACCTTTGCGTTTTGAGATTTGCTAGAAGCTGTGTTTTTCCACCTATGACCTGGTTTAGCTGCCAGTGAAGTTTACAGGAGTTTTTCTGCTGGCTCTATCCAAAACCAGATCAGGTCACAAGGGAGTAAATGATAAATTACATTCATAAGCTGGAAGCTATCACAAGTATTGATGAATACACACGTGAATTTCTGCCCAAACAAGGTTTGCAATTTGGCACATTTCCCTCAGGAATACCAGGATGCCCTCTGTGGTACAGGGAAGGGCACAAATCTAAAGCTACACTGGATTTTACTGCCCTGCTGAGGATCTACCTGGAGCAAGTATTGAGAGCTTGTCAAAGGAATCGTCGGTCTATTGCTGTGGAGGTGCCAGGCCAAGAGTGGTAGTCCTTTTTGCTCAAGTTTATTACGTTTTGAGAACCTGTCCTTTCCCTTTTAATGCTGTCAGTTATAAAATCTCAAAATTTTCCAGTGAAAATCTTTCTTGATTTAAAATCATTAGTTCTTTAGTAAAATGGTGTGCATAGAGATAGGTATGAAAAAGCATGTAATTTCAGAATTCTTTACCAAAAAATATTCCTTAGTTGATTAAATAAATCTTATGAGATCTTCTAAGGTGTTCTTTAACCTACTAAGACCAGATATTAAATGTATTTCAACTTCAAAGTAAGGGTAAAAATATCACTGAATATATAAAGTGATGCTATTTTTTTTAAACGAAAAGCATGACTATTATCTTTCTTTTCCCGAGGTACGTTTTCCCCATTATGTGCCTTGACAAACAACTATTCTCACATAAATAATTCAACAGCAGGAGACTCCAGAGCTGTCTGTATAAAACTGGCATATATTAGCTGATGCCCTCAGTAGCCAGCAGGTTTTAAGAGCTCTAACCCTGGTGAAGTGGCATTGTGAAATCTCCAGTCTGTCCCCTGCATTTTTGGTTCTCTTCATTTAGAGGCTTTTTCTTTTCCCTTCTGAAAAGAAACATTTTATGTGGCTGATAGGTTAAAAGGGGAAGCAGTAAATTGTCTGATCACCAAAGGGAGGCACCGTACCCTGTGCCCAAACTATTTGTGTTGAACTGTATGTGGGTAATTAACACTCAACATACGTTCTTCAAAGCTTGAGGGTCACACTAACTTGAGGAGAGCTCTTTATTTTGAGAATCTTTGTCGTGAAGGAATACTTAAGGAATGAAAAGGTGAGAATAATCAGTATTATGCTTTCACCAGGTTAGCTAACTCTAAGAGAGAATTGTGGAGCAGGTAGCCAGACTCAAAGCTCACATTGGGAGCTCCTTAGCCCTTCAGAGACTCCCTGTGCTTGCATACCTCTGGCTTTGGTTTTAGCTGTGCAGCTCAAAGCAAGCTTTGAGCCTTCTAAAGGCTTAGTGGTAATTTCCAAGTGATGAAAGGTATATGTACAAACATATTGCAGTTTAGGGAAGCCCCGCTTTTTAATAATAATTTTATCTATGGGAGATAAAGCTTCAGCAAAACTGTAATGCTTTTTGTTTGGCTTTCTGCAAATTGAGTTTAAGCCTTTGTGAAACTGTGAAGTCAAAGCGGAAATTGGTATATACCTCTTCTGGGCTTTGTGTAGTTAGATTTTAATACAGCACTATTTTCTTAAGGGTTTTCTTTTTCCTTTTTTTTTTTTCCAATAACACATAGAATTCTCAGCCCTATCCAAGACTACATCAGTTCACATGCCTAAAACTTACAAGTGAGATATACAGAGGGTGGTAGGCAGGAAAATACTGTGGGTTTTTTTTGTTTGTTTTGTACTGATGGAAGGCTGAATAGAGTGAAGTCATTTACACAAGATCAAATCCCCTGCACACATTTGTTGTTTTTACTGTCAAACAGTGTTCTTAACTTTGCTGGTTCTGTGATAGTTAGTGTTTTAGTAGGTGTGCTCCTTACCTGTTGCAGGAAAACATTGGAGGAAGACACTGGCTAAGGCACAGGGGGCTGGCTGCCCTGTGGACTGCTAGACTTTGTCATCCTGGCAGAAAGTTAAGGAAGCTACATAGGATCTCTGCAGCATCTGAATCCAGCCAAAGCCATTCATTACTGTCTGCTGTGGACGACTGAGGTTTCCACCAGTTTTGACATTTTTACAGGGATTAGAATGAGTAATGTGAAGGCAAATCTTGTAAATGAAAGTCCCTGTTCTGTTGTAGGATGTAGGTAGTGTATAAATAGCAAAGGATACCACCTTCTTGATACAGACGACTTGTAATAAAAGAAAGGCATTAATGCACATAGTTGTATACACATATATAGGTGCCACTCAGAACCCATTATACTTTTTATCTAGAAACAAGACCAAGCAATTTGCATCTGAGAATACACAATCTACCTGAACTAGTGTTGGTTTTTGTTGTTGTTGTTGCTGTTTTTGTTGTTTTGGGTTTTTTTTGTAGTACAGTACAAGCAGTGCTGAGTTTCTGGGTTCAGGAACTTGCCCTTGTCTTGCACTGACCCTGTGACCCAGCAGAACCAGGAGCACATCAACCAGCCCATAAGAGTCTGGTGCATGGGCCAAAGAGCTGCAGAAAGGAGACAGAAAATTTGGGGCCAATTTGAGAATAGAACCCGTTCTCAGACTGAACCCTAAACTGAGCCCTAAATTATTTCACTAATAAATTCTGAAATGCAGTGTCCTGGAGGCTTCAGAATACACCACTAATGAGTTTCTGGTTTTGCAGAATTGATTCTAAGCAAAAGTTTTTGTTTAGAAGTAATTTGTTTTTCATGGTAGGCGTGGTGAAATGAACAAGACTGATAACCTCATTTCAATTAAAACTTGCTTTTTCAGTCTGTCTATGAAATTCGTTCCGAAGAGAAAGTATTCATATGGAAGGGTTTTGGGAGAAACATAGGATTTTTTGTTTGTTTTTAAGTTGTGTGTGAACATTGTCCAATTTTATCTAGTACTAAAAAGATTGATCAAATTTTGCTTGTTGTTGTTGTTGATTGGTTTTCTCTTTCATATTTGCTCGCTCTCTTTCACTTTCTTCCATTTGCTTCTCTTTGAAATATTACACAGATAAGTTCTCTTGGAGGGATAAAACCCAAATCACCGTCTTTCTCCCCAGTCCCTCCCATCAGAAAGGCTGTAGCTCAGTGATGTGTGGATAGCTCTGCTCATCCTCCAGTCTTACAGCTCTCTTGTGGTGGTCAAGTGGCAAAAACACACAGTGCTGTGAGGACTCAACCCACATAGCCAGGGCCCATGGCAACCTGCAGCAAGAAGGCAAGGCAATCGGAAAATTTCTGAAAACTCTGCCATGTCCTGTGTGAACAGCATAGAAACCATATTATCTGTCTGCAGACGTGAAAGGTTGAGATGACTTCTGCAGGAGAAGTTCTGTAGGTGGCCCTGCTATGTAACTGTGAAGGGGCAAGGTTGGTGAAAATCATCTCTGGCTGTGATTTACAGATGCAGAACTTACACTAAGCCATGTGCTAGAAGGAGTGGAGGGAGGAAAAAAAATTGAAAAAGCACAAGTGTAATAGAAAACATCAAGAGCCTGTTTGAACATTCTTTTTTTCAGAAGATGCAGTTGTAACCCTCCTCAAAGGCTCTCAGGGGTGTAAGAGAGATTGCCTTACAAATCATTCATTAGGAATTCAGTTCTAAAGTTAGTCCGTACGTGAAACTTCCAGTAAAGTTTACAAAGATTTGTGCTTAGAGATTCTTACGACAAGTACCCAGCAGAGCTTTGTGTTGTTTTCTAATTAAAAAAAAAAAATAGAAGGAGGGGAAGAAATGCTTGAAATTTCCATTACAGTAAAGGACTAATAAATGGCCAAAACTCTATTATCCAGTAAATAAATGTGCTCTACGCTTCTTTCAGACACTAATTGTTGTGTTACTACTATTATTCTAGTAAACAAATAGGCAAAGCAATACTGCAAAATATTAGTCTTTATTAAACATATTTTGAGATGTGTGAGTGGAAAAAAATCTTTTTGGATAAATATGATTTCCTAATCTGTGATTAAAAATTGAGACTGACATGTATTATGATATTTTTCAGTAAGAGAAGTCTTACTGAGCAAGGCTTAAAGAAGCCTTGCCTCCTTAGCAAATTCTGTCTCTGAGATCCAGCTCACCTGAAGCGCTGCACCTCCATTCATCCAAAAAGGAACAGGGGAGAAGGTACCTGACCCTGTTAAATCTGATACTTTTTAGGAGTTGGAAATGTCCTGTTTGCTCTTTCTTTTTGCTTCTGCCAAAAGCAGGAAGAATGCTCAAAAGTTTTAAGTCTTGTTATCAACCTTTCTAAAGGCTAATGGCATACAAGCATTAAACTCCCTGAAAGACCAGTTCCAGCTCTGGCTCTTGTGTTGCAGAAAGACTGCAGCTCTTTCATCCTCCATCATGTGCTTCCATATATCCTTCCACAAATCTGAACCTTCACTGTAAATCCTCAAGATACTCTCTTACTTTCGAGTTCCATCTGGAGGTACCAAAGCTCATGCTTTTCTAAAGAATGGTACTTAAAACTGTGCCACTAGGAGTGTATATCTCTGGAAGTTAAGCTGCAGTCTGGACTTTCCTCCTACATGTCCTGCATAGTTACATGGACCAGGCATCTCCTGAGTGCACCCACAGACGTCCTCTACAAAGCAGAGTGATAGGTGATGTTGCAGTTGTCGTCTGCCTGGATGTTTGTTCTTTGGAGCCTGTTTCTCCCTGTTAGAGGGGATTTGCGTCAGCATATCTGTCTGATCTGAAGGCCAGGCGTGGTCTCATCTGGGGAAAACAGCTAGATTGCTCTGCCCACAGGCTGTGGATGCCCTGTCCCTGGGGGTGTGTGAGGCCAGGTTGGAGTCCTGGCAGCCTGGTCTAGTACCAGATCTGGAGGTTGTTGGCCCTGCCTGTGGCAGGGGGGTTGGAATTTGATGATCATTGGGATCCCTTCCAACCCAAGCCATTCTATGATTCTATAGCACAACCTATCCTTACCAGGATGATGCAACCATTTCTGAAGGCATTCAAGTCTCTACAGGTGCTGCCCATGGAGGCTAAGCACAACTCAGTGCACTAAAATCTGTCGTTTAGTTTCAGGAGAGCTAAAACCTGGATGTGATAACAGTCCAAAAGAAAGCAAAATTTTTTCTGGAAGTCTTGTTCAGCAATGGGGTGATTTGTAATCTCTAATAATGACCTGGAGGCTTGTAAAGATTCGATTAGGAGAGCCAAGGCACTCAAGATTTTTTTTCCTCCTCTGTTCTTTAGAGGTTTTACCCATTTTCATTTCTTCATGTAGGACCTGTGATGGACGAGGAAGGAAAGTATCAAACAGAAGATTTGTGAAGATCAGGGATTGTAGAATATTGCCTTTCAGAAGAAGCAAGGTTCAGAGACATAATAAATGGCAGAGGAAGAACTAGGACTTGGAGGAAAGATGAGGTTTTATGTAGCGCTGTTTGTTTTCGGGTTCACTCCAGTTTTGGAAACAGTGGCAAACTGAGGGGAAGAATGCAAGTACAAGGAAATGCTAGTAAGGCTGTTAAGAGATTTTGATAGTCCATGCTTGTGAAGTATAAAGTCTAGCAGCAAGCAGCTCTTACACAGAGTTCTAATGCATCTTTTATGTTCAACTTTATGATGCGTGCCAGACAGATCCAAAATGTGTACGAGTGCAGATGTGCTGAGCATGGATGAAGAGCTGTGATAAATATTTTTAATGTGTTTGAGAATGTAAGAATGTTTTGGGAGCACATTAAAAATAAAACATCTGCCCTATTATGATGCTTAACTCAATAAAACAAGAAGCAAGAAATGGAAGATGTTAATTTATTTTTTCACAGGATTAATAAAAAGGAGAAGTAGTCTCAATTCCTCTATCCTTGAACTGCATCATTTTTACTACAGCTATATCTTCATTGGGATTGCACAAGCTGGCTTTCTGAGCAAGGATAGAATCCCTAAAAATAACTGTGTTGTTACAGTTTGGTTTTAAAATTTGACCCATACAATTATCCCTTGAAAGATCTGTTCAAATTGCAGGAGGAAACAAGAAAGGTGAAAACACTTAAGAAATTTCATCTCAGTATGACAGGAAGTCTCTGATAACCATATTTCTTTTGTGCATAAAAATGGCATGCTTATTACCTACCTATCTCCACAGTAGAGGGAGATGAAAATTGGTATCTGTCAAAATGGTAGGTGATTTGGAGCTGTGTGGTATTAAACTCGTACATTCTTTTTCAAGTTTTCTACTGTGTATTTTAATGGAGAAAGAAGTATCCTTGTGCTTTTGTCTCAAAGTCAACTTAAACCCTGAAGGTCTAGATAGTATGTGTCAGGACATTGGTGCTGCCATAAACAAATAGCAATAGAAATGCCACAGTTGTTCAGCACAGACTAATCTCTTTCCTTTAGCTGCTATTTGAAATTAATGTATGTGCCTTCCTCTTCCTCTTCCTCTTCCTCTTCCTCTTCCTCTTCCTCTTCCTCTTCCTCTTCCTCTTCCTCTTCCTCTTCCTCTTCCTCTTCCTCTTCCTCCACAAGAAGGAACAGGAGAGCATAGATTAGATTAGCTCTATACCAATGATGTAAAGTTAGTTTCTTTTAAAGAATCATAGAATCATCTAGGTTGGAAAAGACCTTCTGCATTACCAGATCCCTCCATCAGCCTGGCCTACCAAGTCCACCACTAACACCAAGTCCCTTAATGTCCTTTCTGAGCGTCTCCTAAACATTTGCAGAGGTGGGGACTCCGCTGTTTCCCTGGGCAGCCCATTCCAGTGCCTGATCACACCCTCTGTCAAAAAAAAAAAAAAAAAAAAAAAAAGCCATCTTCCTGTATACGAGCTGACTTTAGGCTGGAGTGTTGTTCCTTGCTCTCAACAGAGTTTGATTTATTTTGTCTTTTATTTGTTAAATGAACTGCTAATCTCTTAATAGCTAAATCGCTGAGTCTTCCCTTTGCGCACACAAACACAAACTCCTCCTAAAGCACTAAAGAGTGAGGCAGATTTAAAAGATGACATAAAGAAAAAACGTGCACTTCTGTTAATTTACATGTAAAAGGATTGAAATATATTTAAAGAGGGGAGTTTTAGAATAGGTGTTAGGAAGAAATTTTTTACTCAGAGGGTGGTGAGGCATTGGTACAGCTTCCCAGAGAAGCTATGGTTGTCCCTCTTTGGAATTGTTCAAGGCCACCTTGGATGGGGTCTTGGGCATTCTGATGTAGTGGGTGGCAGCCCTGCCCACAGGAGGAGAGTTGGAACTGGGTGGTCTTTGAGGTCCTTTCCAATCCAAGCCATTCTATGATTGTATGAAATCACAAAATGACATCAGCAGCTGTACTCTGTATGCTGGGAAACAGTATTTACCGTAAGGGGAAAAACTTGTAATTATAGATTACACCTTGTAGTTATAGACTACCTTATTAGTTTTTAAGAGTTTTAAATTAGTTTGAATTAGTTTTAAAGGTCTGGGGTGGCCACACTGAAGGCTTTTGTCTTTTGGTTCTTGGCATTGCTGGCACATATTTTGGAAATCATCAAGTAATAAACCAGGTGCTTGATACTGCTGTATTTTTATTCTCTGGCTGAAAACCTTTTCCTCTGATTTTCATGTATAATGAAGAAGGCTCAAAGACCTGTTTCTTTTTTCTTCTAAGGAGATGCCCTTAATAATTTTAACAGTTTGTGTTTGATATCCTATGTATTTTCTGACAGTATGTGTGGTTTGAAATGTCTTTGTAATTGTCTGAGACAAGCTTGTGATACTCAGTGTTGGTTTTTTTTTCCACCTTCTGGAGACCAATTAACACTGCTGACTGAGAGATTTCTGAAGATGGAGTCAGTGATAGTATGCCTATTCATCAACAAAATAACCCAATAACTCCTCTTCTATTCCTTTGATTTCAGTGAGCCCTCAAGCAGAAGAGAGAGGAATCTCCTAGTTTTCTTCACTATTTCCTTCTGGCATGCAAACTACAGATCACCTCTAGTCTTGTGCTATAGCCTATACCATCTGCTCTGCTTTGGCCAGTAGCTTTTCTTAACTGCTATGTACAAATGGAAATAATACTTTGTGTTTCTTCAGAATGAAGTAACAGCTACTGTATTGTGGTATAATATACTAGTGAATGAATATCTGGGAGTTGCTGGAATGTACAGTGATGTAATCAAAAACTTTCTTTACGGCTACATTTGTAAAGCAGAAGGGCAAGAAAGATAAATTATTTAACTATTTGCAACATGATGCTGCAGTGAAGATGGAATCTGTGAAATTACAGTGTGTGCAGTAGGTTTATTATGTATGCAAACTGACTGTTGAAAAAAATAGTTTCTTTCCATCTCTCCTGCTGTTAATTAGTTGCCCATCTTTTACACAAATCCCGTGCTGAACAATGACTTCACCACTTTCTGTTCTTTCACATTCTGAGTAACTAGAATAATTTAGAGACTACAGCAACAAAGATAACTGACAGCAATACAGTTGTAAACAGAGAAATGCCCAGGAATGAGAGGAGATAAAGTTCATATCCTTGCCCTGCTTCATTTTGTCTCTGGTAAATTCCCTGTATTGATGTTTATGTAAGTAAGATGCCTTAACAAGTGAATGATCCTGATCTCAAAACTCAGATAAGTCAGCACAGGGGTCCCTTTTGTAGAAATACCTGTCAGAAAGAGCTTTGTGTAAGGATAAGGACTACAGCACAAATTTCTCTGCACAGTGAAAACAGTTTTTAATGCTCTTATGTGTTTAAATGCTCCAATCCTCTCATCTTGATTTTCAGATGAGAGCTTAAGTCTGTGTTTTGCCTTTTTAATATCTGGGAAGAGCAGGGCTGTAGGGCTGCTGTGAATTTGGAAAGAGGGGAGTGAAGCTCTGATTGTTTGTGCTTGGGCAATAAGCCCCTTGAAATCCTAAACCAAATGGGCCTCCAGAGGTCTGTAATGGTAGTTAGTCCCAAGATGACTATTTGTGCTGTGACAATGTGTCCCAGATTGTTTTTTCCCCAAGTTAGCGCAGAAATGAGGATGAATTCCTTAGGAAAAGCAGTGGCAATTTGTGTTTCACACTTGGGTCCTTTCCTGGCTGTTCCAGCTAAGGGATGGTGATTTTTTTTTAATGCAAATAAAGCTCATGTATTGTAAAGTAAATGCTGCTATTTTGTGAAACACCACAGTTGTGGTAAAGGATACACAACACTATGGTGCCTGATGTGTATAACCGCTTGCGAGCATGACTTGTAGCAGCGTTACTTTTTCGAGGTGACAGGAAAAAGATCTTTCCTGCTGAGACAACTGGGACAATGGCCACAGTCAGATGACTCTTTCCTATCTTCTGTCTTCTCTCTACCAACTTTCATCAGGATGCCCAAAGAGTTGTGAAGGGGATCAGAGCAAGGACACAGCCCTACCTGCGGCACACTGAGCACCAAGCAGGCCTGGCAGGAGGGCAGCAGGCCCCATTCTCTACAGCTGCCATGGGCACACCGTGCCTGGCTGCATGGTGTTTACACAGGGACTTTCCAAGTCCTTAGTTCACATGCTTAACTTCACCCATGCCCTTATCTGTCGTGGACTGAGGCATGGGTACACACTCTGTCCCTTGCAAGGTGTTGCTTTCATGATATGGGCAGTTTGGTATAACAGTCAGGAGGGAAGGACAGCGGGCTCAAACCAGCCCATGCTTATTAAGGGATCTTGCATGAAGCTTGCACCTGAATAAGCCTTATGCTCCTTTATGTGGGGAAGAAGTCTCCAGAAAACTGGCACCATGGCTGTTTTATTTCTGGCTCTGAAGGCTGACAGCGGTGCTGACGCTGGGAAGAAGTGCTGTCAGACCCCCCTGCAGGAGCACACAGTTGTGAAGTAACATTTTCCAAGTGACTCTGGAGTCCAAATGACACAGAATTACCTTCTGAAGTCATTTTTGAAACTGTTCCCTCATAGTTCTGGTAATAGGCCTCCTTGTCCGCATCTTTATTTTGGAAATATTGCCTCTTCATGCCAATTCATGAGGCTGTGTCACAACGCTGTGCCTGCTTCATCTCTTGTCTCTGGGGGCTGTGATCCATGTGCAGCCAGTGGCAGTAGCTGGAACGACAGCCGTGACCCCTTTTTTTATTTATTTGGAAAGTCAGTCTGAAGTTTATCCTCGCCTTTGGTTGGGCTCCAGCTACTTAACCATAAGTGTGCTGATGGAAAGCTCTCCTATACAGGTCACAGAAGCAGCCCCTGGAGAGGATTCTGTTGTGATTGCTTTGATGACTGCTGATGTTCCCACATTTAGAGGGGATGAGTGGGGGATTGGTTTTTTTTCTTTTCTTCTTTTTTTTTTTTTCAAGTCCTCTTTCTCACTTAGCCTTCCTGTGGGTTGCTTTTTAAATTTAGATAAGAAGGAAAGCTGATGGTTAAAAGCAGCCGTTTTTTAGCTGCATGCTTTTTATTGCATCTCCTGTTTTTTTTGTTTTTTTTTTTTTTGTGTATATTTTTAACTTTTCTCATGTAAGCACTTTTCTTATTCTTGAAAACTCAGACTATAAAATTCAGATCCAGCAGGAAAATTCGAGTTGTGCAAGTGGCTGTTCCCATGATGTTCTAAGCATGTATTTAAACCACCAGTGTCACAAGCATTTTAAAAGTTCGTATTCCTTCCATTCCACGTGTATATCTAGGAAATGACAGAAAAATAAAAGGAAACAGTTTCACAGTTGAACATCCTAAAACGTGTTGTTTTCGGTGTTTGGTATCCATTCTGAGCCAAACCCTCTGGCAGGGAGAGGGTAACTTCTGACATCTTCGTTGAGCTCCTCAGTTTTGTTCATCTACAGTCTGCAATGTGCAACAATAATTCCCAAATGGCTGTGGTGAGAATGCCCAAAAGGTGCATCATCTGTAAGTAGTAGTAATAATATATGATTATGATACATAAATAAAAGCAGATGAGCAAGCTGCTACTGAGCAGTTTTCTGCATAATTATTCTACATAGGTGTCCGCAGCTTGGCTGCTAAGCAAAAGCCTCTTTGTTCTGACTGTACTTTGCACTGACGGGTTGATGGGCTCCCACTGCCCAGCGGCCAGGCCCCTTCCCTTCTCTTTAGGAATTTTGGTAGTTGTTGCTTTTTCCCCTAAAGAAGTATCCTTTTGATTAGTATTCTTTCCAATGATGCCTGCTTGCTTCTAGTCACTGAAGTGTAACTTTTGGAAACAATTAGCTAACCCTGGGCCCTAAAACAGTAAGTATTTTGCATTTCCTATCTCTTCGTAGAAATGTGAGGCCATAGGCAGAGGATTTTGTCCTGTTTCCTGTTAAATAGATTTTTGGCAGGTGATAGTCCGTGCTTCACTGGTGCTGTTTTGAAATGCAGCGATGCTTAATTCATGTAAATTATGATGTACATGGATGATAGCAGTTTAAATGATGCTGGACAAACAGAGGCATGCTAGATATTTGATGCCTAGTGAGAATTGGTAATAAACCCAGTGACTTTTCAGCCTATGCTGTCTATCGCTAAAGGCAACTGAACACAATGAATAGTTTGCTTGTGTTCTGCGAAAAAAATCCTGTGGATGTGTATAAATATATTTCTCTTCCAGAGCCAATTTTGCCTGTGATACTGACATGGATTTTTTTACTTGACTTGGCCTGTATTTTTGGCATACGTGACGACCCTAACAGTTTCCTCAATTTTTCTGTTCATCTGAGGACTCATAAAAAATATACTTGGCCCTTTTCCTAAGCCTATAAATAACCTCTCTATCATTTATAACGTGTTCTTCTGTAACATCTAAGGAGTCAAAATTCCTCTGGCATTAAACAAAATCCTATCTAGTCCCTAGAATGGCTTTTTAGATTGATAATACCGTGGAGGCATTTGCTTCTCTGACCACCCTATGCTTACAGAAGGAATTAAATTCCTCAGGCTTTCTTCCTCAGTAGAGGGTCTGGCAGTCATAACTCGCATACCCTTTGAGACTAGACTTTTGTTTGTTGATTTCTTTCAGTACAGCAGAAGACGTACTGATCACATTAATGAAATGCTCCAGAGAGTGTGCAAGTAGTCACTTAAAATCCCTTGTTTTGGGTTGTCCTGTTATATGTTTGGAACTGAAAGTACAATCCCTTCATTCTCAAAAGGCAGGAGATTTTGCTGTGCCTTTGTATCTCTTTCGTGTGTCTGGTGGGGTACTTAACTGCCCTGTCCTCCCTCTAAGGATATTCCAGTTGTTTGACTCCTGGTCTCTAGCATTCTTCAATAATCACTTGGAGCCAAGCTGCCTGGGAGAGCATGGCTTCCTGGGATGCATGACTGCCCGGTACGGCATAGCACATACTCCTGCATAGCAGGGTGTCCAATTACCAACTGTTTTCATCCTGGAGGTTTTCAGTTGCCCATGTGTATTATCTTTAGAAAAGAAGTAATGCGTTTTAGCTTAATATTTCTGCTGTCAAAACACAGAGAATTCTCTGTGCCTTTGTGAAAATGAGGTCAGTCAGCTTTGCTGATAGGAGATCTATTTGTATTCTTCAGTTCGAGCAAAATAAGGCTTAGATATCAATAGAGACATCAGAAGAGATCTTAGGAGTATAAAAGCCCTTGTATTCAATCTTTTTCAATTTTTTCTTCTTGGTGTATTCAAAGGACATTCTTAGGAGCCTGTATTTTAAGTGATACTTTAGTTCCCCTCATGCTTAAATGGCCAGCAATCTCTGCCCTTTCTATAATGCAGATATAGTAACTTGCTGTGGCTTTGTAAAAGAAGTCTGAAAGATATGAGCGTGTATTTCAGTGCTGCACCTTGACTTGTTTAAATTCACATAAGTCACTCGTGTAAACTCATATCCACAAAAATAAAATCGGAAAAAAAAATTGAAATAAAGCCTGAAAAATTGCATTATTTGCTACAGCAACAAGAAAAGGGCCTTGATTATGGTACACAAAATATTTTTGTCTCTGAAGTTACATAACACAGAGATAAGCAGTAATTGCTGAACAATAGAGTGTAGAGTATTCACTTTCCATGTCCTCAATATAGCAAAATGTAATGCATCAAAATGATAAAGTTCTGTGAGTTTCCCAGTCCAGATTTTGCTGTGCTGAAGATGGAAGATGGCATGAAGGCTGTGCTGTTGTTGCTGTTGTCATCGGCACCATCACAAAGCCAGCTCCCAACCACAGACCCAAGTTAGTGTGGAGAAGCAAATCTGTCTTAGATTGGTTTAGTGGTATTATTATTATTATTATTATTTGCCTTGCAATGTGGGGCAGGAGATGGAGCAACATGATTCACTTTGTGGGAGGCAGTGGAGATGCTGACTAACAGATTTCTTGCTATGGCCAGATCTTGTGATGCTTACTTTGATCTCTTTGGTTTTCTACCAAAACCAAATGTGGCATTTTATTAACTGTCTCTTTAAAAAAAAAAAAAGAAATTAAAAAAAAAACACAACATTTTTGAACCAGTAGTGCAATATATCATGGTAGGGAGTGCTTTGTGGGCCCGTGGTATGAGGGAGGCACTCGACCCATTTAGAGTAAATATTGCTTCTGTGGGTTGGCTGCAACAGCCAAGGACTGCATTCCATGACCCATCTGTCCTTCCTAGCACTGATATCCAAAGCAAGTAGTGTTTTACGTCAAATAAACGCAATCCCCAGCCCCCAACTATTTCTAAACAGAGCATCCTGCAAGCTATAGACTCTGACATTTACTATTTTACAAGGAAGTCCTTAGATACTTTGGGGATGGATCATGATAAAATGTAAACAAATGAATAGCTCTGGGTTGCAGGAACTCTCATAGGAAAGACCTGTTAGTTATCTGCAAACGGTTCCCTCCTCCATAGCGTGGCATTGCTACCTAATTACATATCATTTAATAAGAATGCATTTGTTCAGTCTCATTTGTGAGGCGTCTGCATCTCTAATAAGATATTCACTCTCTTTTGTGCATCCATAGTTATAAACATCTCAGAATAACATGATATTTCTTCTGTTTAATGAGGGGAAAAAAACATTTTTTTTCCCCCACGAAGACTTATAAATACAACTTATCGCTATTGTTGTTATTCTTGTTATTTGTGATGTTTGCAGAATTAATTTGAATGTATGTTTGAAGCCATTGGAGCTCTAATTTCTTTTTCTGGGTGAAAATCTTAACAGAGTGGTTTAAAAAAAAATAATAAATCATCTGGGGCCTGTCATTGGTGACATGATGTGGGAAGAAGGTCGACAAATTGATGGAAAACCTGAGTCACAGCTCGTCAGGAGAAGATTAATAGTAGGAATTCCTCACAGTTACTTTGTTCTCAGGATGTGTATTCTTAAAAAGTTCCAATTTTATGAGTTTGAGACACACTTTTCATATTGGTCCATGCTGTGCTCATGGGATGTGAGTGCTCAGTACCAAGGTCTTGCACAGAAGATGACTGTGGGAATGTGTAGGGAAACTAGTGGAAAAATCTGATCTCACGTGGCATCTCCAGAAAGTATAAGTTATACTTCAGAGAAACCTGTTCAAAAGTTTAAATTCTGTTGTGTGAAATATTGAAGTAATTTTCTTGACAGAACACTAGGGAGTTTGACATGGTTCAGAATGTTTTAGTCTTGATATTTATAAACCTGGCTACTTTTTCTCTCAAAAATACCTTTTTGAGAATAGCTTTTCTATATTTTAGTTATTGTCTAACTATGTATGCACACAATATAATACACTAATAACTTGGCAAGAGTTCAGCATCAGTGTTCAGCCTCATCTTTTTTCACTTCATACACTTACGTACATGTATCAGGTGTATGAATTTTGATTTCCTTTCTCTTTTTGCTTAGAAACTGAGGTACCTAGGGATATGGCAGTAGGTACAAATGAGGAGTTAATTTGTATTCTGTCAAGATTGGGAGGAATAGAACTTAGGATTTGTAATTCAGAATGTTTTAATTTTGATATTTATGAACCTGACTACTTTCTTCTCTCGAGAATGTTTCTTTTATGAAATAGTTTGGCAATATGAGTTGTTATTTAGTTTTAATTTTATCCAGTGTTCTCTTTATTCCACCAGCAAAAAGCAAAGATGTCTAGTTGACATTTAAAGCACCAAATAGGTCTGAGAGCCTCCCTATCTTGCCCTCTGCCCCCAGCTTGAATATGCCTATTAAACTTACTTTCCCTTTTCTGGAAATCTACCCAACTTTCTTCCCTTTATCCTAATATCTTGTGCTGATCTCCTTTTTGAAATACGCTTGGCAAATTGTATGCAGTAGTTGGTGCAGGGGTGGAGTGCTGTTTTTATATTAGCAAGGAGGACCAATAGTAACACTTTGCATTAGTTCAAATTCCATTTTTTTTTATAGGCTAACATCTTGTTTTGTTCATGCTGCCACTCTGTGCTGGTTTTCTTGTAGTACCCACTGTGATACCCAGGTCTTCACCTCAGGTGGTTACAGATGATAGATGAATCACATGTAGCAATCATTTTTTCCCAACATTTCAGTGTGTTCTTCAAGGAGAGATTTGTATTCAGTTTTGGTTCTGCCTTCTTATTCCGAAGAAGAGTCCTTCCCATCCTTGCTATACGGAGCTCTGTAGCTCTGTGCAGACCTCAGGCTTTGTCACCTTTTATTCCTCCAGAAAGTTTAAAGCTCTAGTACAGCCCAAGTAATTATTTTGTATGAAACAATAGGAAGTATTTTTTAATGCTTTCTTGTCCCGCTGGCGTACTGGCAAAGAACTGAACCAATATCTGGAACAAGAATAAATAACCAGTCAAACATCTGGGCTGACCCTACTTTAATGCTTGCCATGTTTTGGTTCAGTTTTCCAGACCTATTTTCTTGTGAACAGGCTGACAGATCACTCCTTTCATAGACAAAATTGTCCAGTAAATTCCTCTGTAACACTGACAGATGAATGATGCTATAGCCTCCACAAACATGGACCACAATACAGATAGGCAAAGGTGTACTGATGAAACATGTTATAAAAGTGCATTCAGGATGCACAGTAAGTCAATGAAGAGATGTAACAAATTTAAGTAGTAAAAGGAAAAAAAAAATCTTTAGACATTGAGATCATGAAGATAGTCATTTATCTGCTAAGAAAATTTGTGAGAAAGAAGAGAAGGCAACACGGAACATGATTAAATATCAGAGAAAGCCAGATGTATGCCAGGCAAAAAGCTACACGTGATGATGGTTAATTACTGGGATTTCAAACTAACCTGTCCTGCTTCACAAGGGAGTGCAAATGTTCGTGTAAAGGGAGGTAGGAGGGATTTAACTTACTTTTATCAAGAATCTGATGCTATTTCTAATGGTTTTAAGCAAAATATTACTTTTAAGTATTCTGTACCTTGTCCTCTAGATAAAACTGTACTGTAAATAGAGGTACTTGAAAATGTTTGGGAAAATTACTCATTCAAGTTATTATGACATCCAAATAGTTTGATAAACAGTGAGTATACCTTAACTGGTTCCTCTTATCACTTTGGGTTTTCATTTTGAAGAACTTGTTTATAATTGAGCCTCATTAAATTTTGGAGATGTAATACCCTGCACAGGGATGTTAATTTGTCAGAGCGCTAAAAGGAGTCGTTTAATCTTCCTTAACTTGTCTGAGACAAGCACGTGGTTGAATTAAAGTCACAAAACTTTATCTCCACAGCTGATTTGCTATTGCTTTGAATGTTACTTGATGCTATCCTGTGGCATGATCTGTCCTCTTTGCACTCTCTTTTTATTTGCCTGTGCAGTGACTGCAGTGTAGTAGAACTGAAGTTCACCTTTCCTGGCAGAAATGAGACTTCATATTCTGTAGTCTCTGCAACGCTGTGCAGTGAATTATATGCTGCAAAGTAACAGACCCAAACAGAGGAGGTCAGTCCAGTTAAAACTACAGGCTGGTATTTGAGGGTGAGATGTGGTCATTGTGGTTTTTCGGAATTTTTGCCTATAAGATTAGAAGAATTTAGCATTTCACGCTGTTACGTGAATACCCAGCACCGTGACTTTTATCTTCTTGTCTGGGTTATGATTGCAATGCCTTGCTGAATCCCGTGTCTCAAATCGCTGCCACTGAAATACAGAGTAATTTCTGAGGCGTATAAAAGCCATAATCATTATTTGGTAGGGTGTTTATATTGCGGACTAACACAAACTGAAGAGGTACTACAAGCATGCATCCAGTCAGGAAGGTAGGGAAATGCCACATGGATGCAGTAAAATGCAGCTCCCTGAGCCTGATCCTTGTCAAGGTGTACGCCGTGATCTCAGATGGAGTTGGGGGGGGGAGGAAAAACAAACAAAAAATGCACAAACCCCGAAAGTTTCACACAAACTGGACTAAGTGTTAAGTGTAGTAGGTCCAGGAGAAACTGCTCAGGTTGGCAACGGTAGTATTTTGCACTTCTAGATCTCTGGAATTCTAATAGAATAAGATGCTTGCAATGTTGCTTCTTTCTTTTAGTGAGCCAATTTCTACAAATAAATAGTCTTCATAGAAAATAAAACAGTAAAGATAGCACACACCCTTAAATGACTGACTTTAGAGATTACTAAAGCTAGAACAGTTCGTGTACCTAGCAGTAAGCACAGTTAAGAGAACTTCACAAGCCTAATGTGTTAGGGTGCATTACACCATCACTGCTTTGGTGTGACTGTAAGGTTACAGTGAAACTTCCTTGAAATGCAGTTACTTACTTGATAAAGGACTAATCCTTTGAAAAAGCAGAAAATGAACAAACTTTGTTTCCCTTCTCAGATCTTTCGATGTGCATCGCTTTAACACCAAGTGATTAGTACTGAATAGATCAAAAACATGAGTTAAATTAGCATTGATTGCCCTTTAATCCAAGGAAAACACACACTTCAGAGGTGCTTTCTTTCTTTCCCTTCTCTTCAGATCATGTTCAAGCAACCTATTGAGTGCCTATATAGTGACAGCCATTGAGAAATGAACCTTTTTTTAAACCAAATCCAAAGGAGAGGGGTCTGCACAGTGCATGGATGAAAGCTGCTGATGCTCAGTGCTCAGCACAGAAGTACAGAGTGGTTCAGTGGGTTTTACAGGAGCCTGATGTGGCAGATTTCACTTCCATTACAAGAAATTAATCCCCTGTTCAACAGACCCAAAATAGAAGCTCTTTTGCCTGCCTGGTAATTAGTCTCTTGCATATTTGCATCTCATTGGCTTTTTCTCTATCCTTAATGGTGCAGCTGCTTTTTGCTCATGATAAATTAGAGTGGGAATCAGGAAAACATATCCATTTGGTAGTAATGGTCTGTCTAATAAACTTGTTGCCTCTTGAGTTTTACAGTCCTAATGGTAATCTCCTATTAGTTCCAGGAATGCTTCATTTCTTTCCTTCTTCCCGCTCTGTTCCCTATTAGTTAAATGCAGGTTTAATAAGATGAATTTCCGCATCAACCATCTTTTATTGAAAAGCTCATCTGTTGTTGAAATGTTCATACCTCACATCAGCCATTCTGAATGGATGCCTGCACAAACTGCAAATAAGAAGAAAGAGCAAAGTAGGAAGTAAATGGCCAGTTCAGTTTAAGCAAGCAGGAACATAATTTTGCTCCTTTGTCCTTCACCTGCAAGCTGCATATAACCAAATTCATATTTTCCATGTAATGACCGAAATTCTTCGTTATATGTCACAGTTTGTATGTTCTCTGTTTAAGCCAACATGAAAACCAGGCAGCCCCAGGTTGGGCATCCTGCTGGTTCTCTCAGCCTTCAGTGGTGATAATGAGTGCAGAGGGGAGGTGAGTTCACAGTGCTAATTCTCTAATTTGAATAGCTGGTGAAAATTTAGGATCTCAGTAATGAAGAAATATTGGTGACAGTTACGTGCTGTGGCAGAACTCTACCAACTACCATTACTTATCAATGTAAGCAAAAATCCTGCTTTGCTGAAGGCTTTGTTTGATCATAAACCAAAGGGAAATTAAGCCAGTATAGGCTGTATGGAAACCTAACTAAAAGTTGGAATTCAAATTTCTTCTGTACAGGCTTGTATTATGTAAAATCACTGCAAGGGTGTTCTGTCACTAAAGAACTGTAGCAAGAAATTCCATGGTTGTCTTGCTTTCATAATATAGAAACTGCTGAGCAACCACAGCATGTTTACTTAGCTCTGCGCTTGCTGAAAGCTAAAATATGGTTAAGCTATAAAAGTAAGTTTTTATTGGGAAGACTGTCTTGAAATTTACATTACCTATACACGTTTTTTCCTTAAGATTTTGTTCCTATGCAAGTATTTAAATTTGTTTTGTATTTTAAAGTCAATGTTTCTCTATTTTCCACTTTGAACTAGAACTGCTTTTTTGAGTAAGTTGCTGATGTCAGTGCTTAGAATTTGAAAACAAATTATTTGCAAGAAGAAGTAAATAGAAGAGCTTGCATTGATCCCTGTTGTTTCCAGTGTATAACCTTAAAGTGACATTACTAATTCTTTTAATCAAACCAGTAAGGAATTACTGAAAATGCCTTGGCATTTCTGCTTTTTCTTTTGACATTCATTAGACTAAATTAAGCGATAAATCTGTGGGTAGAACTAGCAGACTAATTACTTTAACCTTTCACCTTAGAATTTGTTATCGTGGAAAGGAAGATGTTGCATGCTGTAAAAGAGGAGCTTGTTACAGTGGTATGTGGCACACTTAGAGTCTGTTGTGTCTGAATGGGCATAAAACAGTTTCCTGTTTGCAGCATGAAGTAGTGGTGGATCCTGACTGGAGCTCACAGGGTCACAGTGTAGGAAGGCCAACCGATCTATCAAATTTCTGCTGGTCTCACCAGTAGGTTGGATCTACACAACTCAAGAGCAAAATGACTGAAAATAAGGCTAACAGCAAATATTTAAAAGTTCAGAGAAAGTACAGCCAGAAGCTCTGTTATGGGGAAAAAACCCTTGGAGCCAATCATCAGCAAGATGAGCTGAGCAGCTAACTAATTGAGCATATGCACACAATTGCAATGATTATGTATTTTAATTTAGGGTTAGATCTTGATGTTTTATGACAGATTTAATGAGAGACTTCCCTCCAGGCACTCTAAAGACCCTTGGGCTTCTTTCTGTTTAACAAAGCAAAAATGTTTTTAGTTTAAAAACAGCAACAACAAAAGACATTTTAGTTCATGTGCAAACTCAGCAGAATTTCAAAAAAGTAAGAGGTGTGGAAGAAAGAGCCTTAGATGCCGTGTTGAAGTTTTATCCCTTTCCTAGATGTCCTTGTTTGACAGGAGACATATCTGGAGGGATTTAGCTGAAGGGGATCATGCAGTCCAGGAGAGAGCAAAGTAGAGCTGTGGCACAGATGGATCTGTGTGCTTTCTCTAGCAGGCAATTGTAATACCTACTGTTGGTGTGAAAAAGGTAAATTAGTTGTTCTTTCATTTCTAAACAGAAAAGGTGAGTGTTTCACTGTTGCCTTTTGTAATAGCAGGGCTTTCAGCACTTCATTTCCCTATTGAAGGTCAATAAGTTTTTGTATCGAAGGAGAGAAGGAAAGCAAAAGCGCAGATTTGTCCCCCCTCACTTGCTAATTGCCCAGAAAGGAAGAACTTCACTCCTGTCTTCTTCATCCCAAGCAGCCCAGTGCTTGGGCTCCACCAGGGCCATATCACAGCCCTTTGGACCTTCTGCTAGTTCTTGGCTTTAGAAAAACGTGAAAAGAAAGTCTCCGATGGACACAAAGTATTTTGTTGTTTCAGGATTGTCCCTTCGTTAATACTGAGGTGCCTGTTTACGGCCTGGCAAAAGGGAATTTTATTTCTTGTTGCATACTGGGAGCTTACAAACATGATTTCCTTTGAAGAGCAGGTACTAAATTCAGATTATAGAGAGAAGACTGATACGAAGTGTGATAGCGCATAGTGAGTGAGAGAAGCACTTCTTCAAATGCATAATTTCATCTGCCTCGCTAGCTATTAATATGTCTAATGTAGAGCTACTGCAGACCGTCAACAGCTTCTTCTCATCAGAGATCCTAGCTTAATGGAAATGAGGAAGTTCTAGTAAAACACAGCTTTTCCCTATAAAGCTGATCGACCTGGTGATGGTCATGGAGAGTCCACTCAAGGACAAGTTAACCCAAGTGGACCAGGCCCTGTTCAACCTGCTCCATCTGTCCCTAATTTGGGTGGGGTTGGAATAGAAACCTCCAGAGGTCCCATCCAACCTCAGTGAAAGGAAGCTGACCACTGGGTAGCTTTGAAAAGCCTTTGTTCTATGTTAAACCGAGAGAGGATATCAGCCTGCCTTACTTGCCATCAGACCTTATCTCTGAGAACTCATGTAATTTGTTGTAATAGAGTGGCTGGTGTAAATGCATTTGCAACTCTAAAAATGACATTTAATTTCAAAATTAGCATATTTTCAATTAAGGCCCTCCAGTCTATTGCAAAATAAGAAACATGTACATTAACTACTTGTTGTTCTGTCACGGTAAAATATATAAATTAAACCAACAAATGTAAGAACTGAGCACAAGAGTTACATGTGTTAAAGCTGGGAAATAGAGCAAGAGAACTGAAAATATGTTTAACGTAAGTTTGGTATGACAGAAGGTGGTGTGGGGGAATGAAATGAACAAGGTATGCCCCATCAAGACATAATACTGATTATTATTTTTTTAATGACACATCATCAGGTGTGCTATCTTTAGATTTGTATTTGGTCACAGCTGCTACTTGATGAGAGGGAAACAAAGGCCAGATTTTTTTTTTCTTTTGTTTTTCTCCCAGTATTCTACAGACTTTGGGATGATGTAAGCTGATGGTCATTCAGCTTGTGACCATTACTGCCTGGGTGACTCTGGGTTGTTTTTGTGGATTTGGGTTTTTATTTTTTCTGAAATGCTTTGTGCTTCTGAAAAAAGTAAAACTTCAGTGTTTAGAACTAGGCTTTCAAAACTGGAAATAATCAAGATTACAGAAGCTTCTTTGACTACTTTACAGCATTGATTATCCTATTTGCTGTAAATTATTCCCTTGGTTGTAATAATGAGAATAACCTTCATGATCTTTTTTGATGCAAATACGATTGAGACAGATGGTAACAACACTAAGAAACTTCTGTCTGAAAGGTTAATCTGATTCCTAACCAGGAAACCTCATTAGCCAAGAGCTGTCATTCTAACTCAAAACCTCACACCTGTAGTAGTGGAAATTGCCAAGTGGCACATAGACTTGTAGACATTAATCACCCTTCAGCCAAATGCCTGCTTTCTGATAAGTTTTCTTGCGTTCCTATCTCCTCTCTGTTGCTAAGCATTGCTATTTTAATATTTGCTTTCTGCAGCCTAATTTATTGCCTATTTTATCTTCAATACATTTGGACTGAAGCTTAATCTGAGTTCTGAAATTTGATCTACCTGTGCAAATAGTTAGTTTATTCCAGCTAACAAATTAAATCGGGTGATGATGTAGGAAGATATGAATGACCCTTACTGCACTGTTTCAACTGAGTCATTGCAGTACCATGGACTATTCCATAATTCAGATTGAGTGACACATTGCACTAGCTCGTCAAAATTCCATATGCACTTCTTACGAACAATTGGTTGTGAATGTTTATTTTCTCTATCTCAGTCTTTAATACTCTTGTCAATAAGTCTGCAGAAGTTTCATCTTTCTCCTTTAACACTTACGTTATTTGGAAGATATATCCTGACCACCATGTATTTCATCATCTTACAAGAGGCATGTTCATAGGTAGTATCAAGACAATGGAAAAGCAAAGGACTAGTCACAGATACAAGGTGGGTGGATAGGCAGCCGGCCAGCCTCATCATGCTGAGATCATAAGCACAAGACGCTGCTCTCCCCCAGTGATTTCTCACCATGCTACCCATCCTGAACTATTTCTCATAATACACAGCCTTGTAACACTAGCCTCTCAAATCCTGGTGTCCGGCTTTAGCTGTGTTTCTTATCATGTTAAATATGCATAAACAATCTTTCTGTATGCTGAAATAGTTAACAAAGTGCTGTCTTATATATTTATATACACATATGTTTATATACATAGATATGAACAGTTATATTCTTTTAATAAATATAAGTAGTGCTAGTAGGCTGTCCCAGGTTTTATACTTTAATCTGAATTGGATATTTCAGTAGGTGCACAGTATGACTTTTTTTGAGGTTTCTTGCTGAAGACAGGGAACATCTTCCTGGTACACTATGCTCAGGTTCTAGAATTATAGAATCACAGACTTGTTAGAATTGAAAGATCATCTAGACCAGTTCCCCTGCTATGAGAAGGGACATTTTCAGCTTGATCAGGTTGCTCAGAGCCTGGTGCAGCCTGACATTGAATGTTTCCAAAGAGACATCCACCACATCTCTGCCCAGCCTCTTCCAGTGCCTCACAACCCTTACTGTAAACAACTTTTTCCTTATGTCCAATCTAAATTTCCACTCTTTTAGTTTGAAACCATTTCCCCTTGTCCAGTCACAACAGACCCTGCTAAAGAGTCTGTCCTCTTTCTTTACAGCACCCCTTTAGACACTAAAAGGCCTCTTTCAGGTCTCCCTGGAGCCTTTTCTCCAGGCTGAGCAGCCCCAGCTCTCAGCCTGTCCTCATAGGAGCAGCGTTCCATCCCATAGAACATTTTCGTGGCCCTCCTCTGGACATACATCAGCAGGCCCATGTTTCTCCTATAGTGAAGACTCCACATGTGAACCCAGTATTCCAGATGAAGCCTCACCAGCTAGAGTAGAGGGGCAGGATCACCTCCGCCATCCTGCTGGCCATGCTTCTTTTGATGCAGCCTGGGATACGGTTGGCTTTGTGGGATGTGAGGGCACATTGCCATCCACTAGTACGCTCACTGCCTTTTTGGCACAGCTGTGTTTTACCCTTTCATCCCCTAGCATGTACCGATACTGGGGGTTACCATGACCCAGGTGCAAGACCTTGCAGTTGGATTTTTTTAACCTCATGAGGTTCACCTGGGTCCGCTGCTTGAGCCTTTCTAGGTCTCTTTGGATGGAATCCCATCCCTCAGGCATGTCAACCACACTACAAAGCATGGTGACAATCGCAAATTTGTTGAAGGTACACTTGATCCCACTGTCTACATCATTGACGAAGATATTGAAGAACATTGGTACTGACCCCTGAGGGACAGGAAAGGCAAGGCTTTCCTTTTTGCAATCTGTACCTGACTGAGATCACTTTGTTAGTCCATCATTTTTATAAGCATTAACCTAATGAATATTTGACATCTCTGTGCATTAGAAACTCTATATAATATTAATGAGATTCTTTTGTTTTTTTTTTTTTTTACCTGTAGACACTTTTGTATCAAAACAGCCCAGATCTACTGTGGATTTTTTTTTCTGAACATTGGTTTAAAAGGTAATTAGAAAATCAATAGGAGACAAGAAATCCTTTTTTGTTCTTGAGAATTCTTGCTAAATATCCTCCCCTTTCAAATCAATTTTTCCTTATCGTTCATCAACTTCAGATGACCATACTGATCTGAATGTGACCTTCAAAGTCAATCATCATAAAATAGTTTTTGTAATGTTGCTGCTGAAAGTGCTCCTGATGTTTCTTTAAGGAGCTCTTGTTTATTTAACTGCTTTCAACAGTGATGCATTTCCAGATGAGCTGGCCTGCTAAGCATTGCTGTGCTAAGTGCTACCAAGAATTTATTGTATGCTTTCGGGGTATGAGGCTGGGCTACATCTTTACTGCATAATCTATTAAGACAGGAACAGAATTACTTATGAGGGAAAGAGAGGTCGAGTAAAGATTTGAAGGATTGTTTAGGTTTTATTTTCCTCTGTTTATTAAAAGAAAATCATGGCAGGGCAGAAAGTTGAAAGGACTGGGTGTGCATAAGGTTGAAGAGAGGTAGGAGAGAAGTTGCCTTTTCCAGGAGAAGATGGGACTCATGCTGGCACCTGCTCTTCATGCCAGCAAAGCCTGGGAAAGGTCCTCTTTCAGTAAGTATTTTCTGTTACTAAATGAAACCCTATTAAGAAAGACTGGAAAACAGTGTTATCTATGACTCAGGTGATCTGAAGAGCATCAGTTTCTAGCCATATCCTGAAAACATCACATTCTGCTGCTCAAAGAAACTTCAGTTTAGGAGAAGGTTGTAGGGAAAGTTTTCTTTCAGACAACATATGAAGGTGATAAACACAAACTATCTTGTTGACAGTAGGAGGGCTGAATATGAAGGTTAGTGGACAGCTGGCTCAACTATTATGGGATACTGTAGGTGAATAAGTTTCTGGATTGATCAGAAAGTAATCAAATGCATTATTAGACCAATTATTAAATTTAAGTGTATCTATTTGGTTAAAAAATGGTGGTTAGTGTAGGATGGGGGGTTTTCATGGCTCTTTACTACACTCTATTGAATAAAGCTCTCGTAAATTTCTTGGTCGTATTTTTCTGCTTATAAATTCTCCTAAAAAATCTTGCCTTGGACTTCAGCTGTTAGTGCACATCTGAAGCAACATGACCAGTAGAGCAAGTAGTTTTGGTAGAAATACAGATATTTAACCATCTTAAACATTGCCATCTGTGTCTTCAGCAAGAACTGGTCCACATGTGGCAGAGTGTAGAGATAGTAGCTTTGTGCTTGTTTGAGGCTTTCTTTAATGTCTTGTTTATTTTACCTGCACTGATTTTTATCTGTTGGCTGAGTAAGTAAATGGCAAGCCTTCCTTATGCTATGAAACACCTTGAATGGAGCTGTTATTTCTTCTGTGGTTCCTTTCATTCTCCTCTCTATATCCCATGGATGCACTTCACCTAGTGCATCAGCTTGTAATATGGCTGTGTGGAGTCAGGACATCTAACTGGAGAGTCAGATGAGGCTGACATTTTTGCCTGACTTCTAGTTGTAAGTAACGTAGATTTGTAGCAAGCTGAGTTTCTGTTGCTGCAGCCAGTCAGCATAGGTAGTTTGGGCTAGTTATAGAAGTTATTGATGATAAATATCTGCAGATAAATATTCACATGTCCAGCTAGACATGTGGTTGATATCACTGTGCTTTGTTGACGTGAATAGAAACCCGAGTCTCAGTAACTGTGAACAGATAAAATCAACTGCAAAGACACAGATAGCAGCGTTTATAGAGCAACAGAGTACAACAGCAAAGGTTAGCTACATAGAGCATGCGCTAAAACCTGAATTGAGCTGATAAGGACTTCAGAAGACAGATTTCAGCAGTTCCCCTATAATTTTAAATATTGAGTGAAGGCATAAATGCGTTCATTAGGGATGTTATAGACCACCTGCATGGGCATGTTACCTTGTAGACATCTAGGGGTTTCTTAATAATGCTAGGTAAATAATCATTCGTGATCTTTTATGCCTCTGATTCATGGAAGTACTTTGAAGCATAACGTGGTTACTATAAAGAGACCTTGAAGAGGAGGGTTTGTCTCATACCAACAGTTTCTCAGTTTTATTGTCCATAAAAATGATTTTGCACCTTGAGACCCATGAGTCTGTAAAAGAAGAATTTTGTGTGTGTGTGCATGCATGTGCAGGCTTGTTGTGTTCTGCACCTTCTGTATCCTTGTCCTTCAGACAGAAATCACGGTTACTTTAAGAGGTGGAAGCATTTCACAGGCAGTACAAATGACACAGCTAAGAAGCCAGCTCTGAATTGCAGCGTAACTCTTCTTTGAACAGATGTTACCAAAGCACAGCTTAAAATATTGTTGCATCTATGAGTTGAATATCACTGTTGGCATACTTTTTCCCATGCCTACACAAACTTTTGCCAAAAGATGAAACATGGTGTGCGATATTCTGTAGATTCAGTGATGAAAGAAAATTGAGAGGAATATAAGCAGCAAGTCAGTTTGATGTTTCTGAGTTTACCGGTGATCTTTATCATGAACCTGAATAATGTGTCTGGGCTTTCTAGTTTGAAAAGGTAAGGTAATTCAAGCAGCAGCACGGGCAAGATACTGCTCATGTATTGTAACATCAAGACAGATTTTTGAAGGAGTTAGGCTTTGTACCAATGATCAAGCTCAGCTGTCTGGAGGGGAATCAAGAAGTCTGGTGCAGGCAAAGCTACTCTGTGAGGTCTTGTAGTTCTGATTATGCTGATGAATAAGATGCATGGAGTTGTCTGAAATGGGCTGGCTGCATGTTGGTATGGACCTCATTTGTCAAGAGAAACCAGTAACTGTCACAGAGCATTCCTATTCCAGGAGCAGAATGGATAGGTATTTGAGGTGCTGTATTTACAACGTTCTAAGTTTGTATACACAATTTGTCAGCACTCTTGAGATCTACTGGACTTTGCTGATGAGTTTTGTGCTACAGTAGCATTGGTTTCCCACCTGATTTACTGAAAGAAGAATTTGTCTCCTTCCTAGCAGAAGACTGCATGATTTGGGCAAACCACGTTTTAATATATCCCTACCTTTTTTCATCTGCAATACTGACTTAGTAATAAAGCAGTGTGTTATGTTGTCCCTTAGCCATCATCTCCAGCCTTGTATCGTGTCTTGCTCTTAATGTAAGCAAAGAATTTCTGAATGCAAAGTGGCATTTAGAGTTCTTGTTAAATGATATTGTAGGTCTGACAGGACCAAGTCAAGAAAGCTTCTCTGAACTTAAACATGGTTTCCTAACTTCTCATTTCTTGCGGCACTGAACTCTCTGAAGCAGTGCGCTTAAAAATATTTGACTTGCATCCCAGTAAGTCCTGTAAAACCTGAAAGAATAAACCACATCGTGTAATTATATATACACGTATATATTTAGTGCACTAATAACTTGGGAGTTCAGCATCAGTTTTCAGCATCATGGAAAGACCTTTGCCTTTCTACACTTTGTACTCTTCTGGATATGTACCAGGTTTATGAGGTTTTGCTTTCCTTCCTTTCTTTTTTTGCTTAGAAATCAGAGGTACCTCGGGACATGGCAGTAAGAATAAATGAGGAGTTAATTTGTTAATTCTTATAGGGCTGGGAGGAATGTAAACTTGTAATTTATAATTGGCTGTGAGACATTTAGAAAGCTGGAATCATTTTTCATTTTGACTCTTCGTGGTGAAATTCTTCTTTGGGCTCTGCTTCAGTTTGTGCTGTGGATCCCACCTTAGTTTTCCCAGGAAACTTCCAGCAGTTAAGGACCCTTAGGGTATGATCAGATAAACCCTGTCTCTCAGCAATGGGATTTGCAAAAGGCTTCTCTCAGGAGCTGAATAAGCAAACACAGCTTCCCCTGCATTTCAGTGGCCTGGGCATAATGTGCTGTTGGTCAGTTGTTCGATTTCAGTGGACCTTCAGAAAATTCTTAAACAACACAAGTACACATTCTAATGTATAATCCAAATGTGTTCTTCCTACCAGCGTGCCTATGTTTATTAGAGCCATGGCCTGTTTTGTTGCTTTTTTTTTTTCTTTTCCGTTCCGTAATTGATAAATAGTTCAGTCCCAAGTAATCTTGCAGCTGTATACGTAGTGAAATTCGTAACCTTGCATCTTAATTGTCTTCTAATGGTAGGAAAGTTGTAGCAACAAACGTAGCTATAACCATATCAGTGTCGGCAAGACTTCTATTTCTTTCATTTCCAAAGAGATGTGCATTTTTAATTTATTCTTTAAAATCACATTGCGCTGCACACATCACCTTACACAACCAACTACACCAGGAAACTCTCTTCTTAATGCAGCGTGATATGGTTGTTTGTTGCTGAACCAGAAAGTTTCACATTTTACTTTGCATTTCCTTGCGTGCGTTCTATTGTACATTCCAGATGGGCCCAGGTGCCTGTAGGGAGCTTTGGTGGAGCTAAAAAAAACTTGGTAATGCAGAGAGGTCCATCAGAATAGAACTTCTGTTAGGACTGAAACTGTGCCAAGAGCTGGGCCAGGTTAAATAAGAATTGATGTTTTTAACTCCTGTCTTCTATGCTTAGTTTTCCTTGGGTTGGTTTGTGGTGGTGGTACGGTTGGTTGGTTTTCTTTTTTAAATATTTCTCTCTTTGGTGTTTTTTTGGTTGGTTTTGTATTCAAGCATTTATACATTTACATAGTGTTTTTCAGAAAGCATTCTGAGTCATGTTCTTTGAATGCTGCTGTCTAAATCATGTATTTCAATTGATTAACAGTTTAAAGCCTTTCCTTAGAACAGTTGCTAAAATTAGTAACATCATAAAAAGACTGTCTGTAAGCTATGATAATGGCTTTGAAATAAAACAGTAGGTTATTCATTTGCAGTTGAAGTTCATCCAAGCTATTCTGGTTGTGTTCAGGGTGGGTTCTCAGGTTAGATTATATTAATCCACAATTAATGAACATATTGTACTTTGAGAACTATAGATTGAACAATAGCTAAAATAACTTCACATTTATTCAGAATTAGAAAATCCAGCATTTTATGTACAAGAGTTCTAATCTATAGAGATGATCAAGGAAAACGTGTCTGTTTCATAATGACACTTAAAATGCATTTTTCCTGGTTATTTTGTAGAAATAAAAATGAAATGTCTGCTGTCTGTCTTGTTCTTTCCTTCTTCCCGCTCCCATAACATTGAAAGTGAAGTGAATGGCAAAGAAATTCTAAAGCTTTTAACCTCTCTGAAAATGGCCGGAGTTTGAACGAGTGTAAAAAAGGTGAGATAATCACCAAAAGATTTAAACGGGAAAAAGTTACATCCCAGATGTTAGCAGGAGGATAGAATGGTTTATATTGTACAGTAATCCTTCCTCCTTAGCAGTTATTGGTCGTGTTTTGGATTGAGATCCTCTTTTTCTCTTTGCTGAGATCTATTCAGTGTGCTTAATTCTCTGCTGGTAAGAAAAAAATCCTATTTCACTAGAACATAATTCAGCCTTTTCAAAAAATTAACAAGTCTTCTTTGGATTCAAATATTCCGGGTACAAGCAGAACTCCTTATTCCTTATGTTATAAAAGTAAACATACTGAGGAGTTAGTTATATATACCTTTAGCTAACTGTACTTCTTACCTCTCTTTCTGAGCCCAGAGCAGAATTGAAACAGACTTTTTTTTTACCTTTTGAATGCATCTGAAGGCTAAATCCTATCAGTATAAGACTTCTGTTGGTTCATTGATGGGCTCAGAATGAAAGAAGACAGTGCAGTGAGCAAACAGACTTGTACAGTCAGATCCACTGAAAGGTTCTGTAATCCTGGTGGCAGTGCAAAAACTTTGTGTGCTGGAGTGAGGGGAGGGTGGCAGCTCAGCGCACACAAGCCTTTCCTTGGATATAGATGGGCTAATTGTCACTAAATGTTGGGTTGAACCTTGATGCCTAAAGGAATGTACAACTCAATTGTTGTCTGTTCCAGGCACAAAATTATGTTTCCAGTCGTTATTAGGTGCATTAGGCCTGAGCATGTGAGATGCAAATGTGGGAATATACATGACAACATTCATCATTGCATGCCATGTAACTATAGCCATCAGTAGCAGGAGGTCTTTTTTTACCTTAGCAGACAAGGGACATGCTGAAGCCACTTATTTTGCTCACAGATTATGAATGAAAGGTGCAAACAGAGACCTTCCTTAGTTGCTGTGATTTGATAAAGGACTATTGATGATGATTTGTATTGAAGGTATACCTGGTAAATTTCTACAGAGCGTGCTCTCCTCTTTAGCATTCATTTAACTCCTTATGGCTAATTGGAGTACTTTGAAACTTTATAGGCTCTAAAATTCATCAGTGGTGTGAATATTTTCATATACAGACCAACATGAAACTACCTACTTTGTTAAATATCAGATACCCACATGAATTTGCTTTATTTTAACCGGTGACCCACTACATTAATACTGAACTTTCGAAGAAGAGCTCCAGAATCTAATGGAATTACCAAGTGGTTTATTTGTAACCATAGAAGGAGACTTCTCACTCTTGTGCACCATAGTATGCTTTTTTTCTCCTGAGTTTTCTTGATGCTATCAATTCAAATATCTTAAGGTCATTCCCTTCACTGTTTCTCATTATAGCAGAATATATCAGTAGCTGTGCCTTCTCCTTCTTTCCTTCTACGAATAATGGTTCTTCATGTTTACGCTCTTATTGTAAGGTATCAGACACAATGGAGGTACCCAAGAGAATGAGAACAGGAACATGTTACTACTTCTGGTGTCCTCCTGGGACTGAAAACACAGGCTCTGGAGAAGGCAGGATTTCATTCTCTTGGAAAACTCACTTTAAATCTCTTAACAAAGTTATCTCTGAATCTAATGGGTCTAATTCAAAACAGACTTTGTTCTTCTGATAGCTTTTGTAAGTACTGGGAGGAAATTTGCTACTCTGAGTAGTAGTTCTCGCTGCATAGCATATATAATTGGGCTACATATCATGCTTTCCAACTCTGGATAAACAAAGGTGTTTTAAGGTCTGAATGGCACAAACATTTAATTTAGAAAAGTGAGATACTGCTGCCCCATCCATATATTTATGTGGCTTCTCACCCAGTGAACTCATCCCAGAAGACTTTGAAGAACAAAGCAGCATTCTAGCATTGTGACAATAAGACTTACTATAGTTTATAAAATTATACTTTTTTTTTTTTTTAACATTTCAAAGCCTCTAACAAACAAGTGTGTCTTTCTATTCTAGATTTAAAGTGGAACAGGAAATGCTCTTTTCCTTTCTTCAAAGGTAGGGCAAGTTAAACAGTGAAGGTGAAAACAAATCTGTTCTAATCCTAGATCTTCCAAAGGAAAATTAATACATCAACTATCTGTCATTCATCATTCTCCCAAATTCAGCTTGAATGTAAGCCATGTATCTCAGGATTTAAATTAAAATAAATAAATAGCTAAAGACAGAGTGCTGCTGTTTTGTTTATCTTTGAGAAAGATGGGACTTGCAGTTCAGGTTATCCCTTCATTCTATCTAGAAATCCCTTTTGTTATAAACCAGTTTGGGTTTTTTTTTCTGCACAGATTGTGTATGCGTTAGTTGGAGCATTGAAGAAAGTCAGTTTTTGAGAGGAAATTTGTGTGAGTGCTGTTGCATGGATGTGAAAATGTAGGATTCTCTCAGTTGTTCATGTTACAGAGCAAAATTAAGAAATGATGAGATTCTTTTCCTTCTGCTGTAAGGTTAAGTGTCTGAAGACATATTGAACGTACTTGGACAGCTGAAGGTTCAGTGGGACACCCACTGAGAATCTTCAAAAGTAATTATCTGCACCTTTAAATACCTGCATACTTTACAAAAAGTTATGAATCGTTCCATTGCTGAAGTTATTTTGAATGTTTCTACTCTCCAACAGTCTCATCAGTGCTGAAATAAATAAGTTAGTTTCATAGCAACAGTTTCCTTTGTGTACTGTAATGACCAGAACCCAAACCCCCAGAGCACTGCACTGTGTTAGTCTATCTTTAGTCTGCCTTTACAACCTTTCTCCTTTGCAATTCAACAAGATACATTTATCAGCTAGGTGACTGTCCCCTTGGAGATTTGTGCCATGCAAACTGCTGCTTCTACATGTTTGGGGTACTGCTGTCTATTGCTGCATAGTCCTGAAGGGCATTCTGGTGGAAGTGTGCAGCTATTTTGAACACTTGATTAGAAACAAAACAAAAAGAAACCCAAAGACAATAATAGTAATACAAAAAGCAAACCTCAAAACATCCAAACAATAGTAGTTCCCTAAACCTAACAATATTCATTTATTTTTAAACTAGGGACTTGAAACATCAGAATTAATTTGTTTTCCTCTCTTTTTCTTATACTCTTACCAAATTGTTGAACTGACTGATGGCAATCTGGCCTTTTCTCCCAGAGCATCCGTGACTCCTGCAGTAAAATGTTAATGTAGATGTTTTGTGAATTCAACTTTTTTGGTTTTCACTTCTTTCCAGTGACCACTTCTCAGAAACTGGAGAGAGCATTGCACGTTCTCCACAGATTTGGATGAGATCAATGCTGGAAACTTTAGGGAGGCTCAGATACAGAAATATACAGAAATATACACAAATATATATTGTGGCACAATACATATTGTTACTGTGTAGTTTGCATTAGGATGGTAGTTTGCCTACGATGCTCCAGTACTCAAAAATGCCTTTAGGAAGTGCCATTCAGGCTTCTCTATCAATCTAAAACAGCATGATAAAGAATATTTGTTTGAAAATAATTGCCAAATTTGCCTTTCCAGTAGCTTATGCTGATTATCAGACTCTTCTTCTTTCTTATGGCAGTACACTTTCCTAGAATACAGCTACAGTCTCAGGACCTAAAGTTAGTCCTGTACCTTGACAATGGTCAGAACCAATTCTTAGTTAAGAATGGACATTGGTCACTGCTTCTGCTCCTGTGGAGACTTGATGTTCATTCTTTCAATCTCTTCATATCCATCTCATTTAGTAAGAAGAGCTTTGTAGTAGTCTCTTTATGCCCTCCCTCTGTTCATGTCCTCCTCCACCCCACTTTCCTGTCAAATTCTCATTGTCATAAGCTAAAAATGCATTGTATTTGGATGTAGTAAGTGAACACCTTTCTAGTTGTGGTTGTGAATTTATGTAAGTCATCTTCAAAATACATTTCAGTAATCCTAGAATCATTTAAGTGGAAGGGACCTTGAGAAGTCATCTAGTCCAGCCTCCTGCTCAAAACTGAATCAGTAGAGTTATGGCTTCGTTGGAGAATTTGCATTAGTGAGGTACAAACGGATGAGATTTTAGCCACTATAACTTTGAGGCCGTGTATTAGTCAGTTTGTACAGGATGAAATTATGCTTTGAATTTTGCTGGCATTGTATGAATTGGTCACTGCTGGCAACTTGGTTACGATCATAAATTTATGCTGCTAAAACTCTCTCTACAGCCACCACGCTGATCTTATTTATGTGAGCAGCAATTAAAGTATTTGTAGAACTTCATTTTCTTCTTCCTAACTACCCTATTTTTTATTTAAAAAAAAAAAAAAAAGGACAGGACACAAAATTTTCCTAGGGGCTTTCACACCTTTCTATTTGTAGCTGGGAAATGAAGTAGGAGCCTCTAACATGTCCATATTTTTAAGCACAGAAGTGCAACTCCTAATCAAGTTTCCTACATCTCCTCATCCAACAGAGTCACTTCCATCTGCCTAGCATTTTGAGAGAAAGTCCTAAGAGAGAAGAAAAACAATTTAATATATGACGTGCCACATACTTCGTGCCAAAGGCCTTGTTAACATCCTTTTGAGATTAGGGTTATACAACACATTATGCCTCCAGTAAGTCACTGTGCTTCTGCTGTGGTTAGCTTAGGGCATACACACACTGTGAATCCTTAGCAAGCAGTGCTAGAAGTATGTCTAGTTCTGTGTACTGAGAAGTTATGGGTGTGACTGTATCTTCCTTGATCCTCATACCATTTTCATGTACACTGCAGCATGTCCTAAGATACAGGTGTCTCCAAGAAGGGTGAATATGAAGCAAGGAACAAAGAGTTGATACGCTGCTAATAGAGCTTGTGTCAAGAAGACAATCTTCCTAGAATTGTGTTAAAAACTTGATAGTTTTGGAGGAGGGAGAGAAGAATAGAAAAAGCTTTGTGACTGTGAAGCATCTTCATTGTAAACCACTTCCATGCTATTGTTGCAGGTTTTTTTGCTATGCTGTTTTTGTTCTCCAAACTCACTTCAGCATGGATTGTGGAAACTAACTAGTTTTATTCAGTTTTTACGTTCTTTAGTTAGCTGAATCTCCACAGTGCAGTCAACAGTAAACTTCTTTCTGCATGGGAGTAAGATGATAGGCAAGACAAGCTCTTTCTCTGGTATCTAAATAGTTTTTAAATCATGGAGAAATAGATTCGGTGCCGGAATATCATTTCTTCCTTCCTTCATTTGTTTTGTTTGATTTATTTCCCATTTTGAATTAATAATGCTCTGAATAACCTGATATAACTTTGAAATTATCCCAGACAATGCAGTATGTTTGGACCAGATGACCTCTAATGGCCCCTTCCAACCTAAATTATTCTATTGTTACAAATAAACATGCAAAAGTCTTAATCCTATCTAGTAGTAAAAGGTAGATATTTTCTCTTTGTTTTGTTACCGCAGAAGATTAATGCTTAGGCCAGAATTTTGAATAACTACATTTTCTTTTTGAGGACCAAGGGGCACATATTGCTCTAGATGTGAATCTAGAATTCAGTCCAAGTAAAGCCTTTTGAAGTCTGGCATGGTTGTGTTTTGTCCAAGAGTAGCTGACATCAAGAATGAGGTGCTAGGGAAAGAACATTGTGGCTTGAAGTATATAGTAGGTGTTGACTGTAGCTCCTCCTGTAATTCCCGTACTGTGCAGAGACAGGCTAGCAAACAAGCAATTGGGATTGTAAACCTTTCTTGGCCAGTTTTATCATATAAGCTTCAGTTGTTCTGACAGATGGAGGGAGGCTGAGGGGATGTTCCAGTAGATATAATTAGATTTATTGGGATATTATGAGGAAAAACGAAAAATTGAGAGAATATTTGAAAAATCTTATTTTTTGTTCAATACTTTATAGGACCTTAGAGAACTTGAAGCTTATGTTATGTTGGTACTTGTAGAAACAACAAAGCAGAGAGGGCTGAAGACTGAAGCAGAAAGACAGCAAATAATTGAGAGAATATTATGCAAGTTGCTTAGAAAGGTGTGTTCAAAGAATGCGTAATTAAATAAAACTTTCTTGGTTGACTCACTCTTTTATTTGCTACAGGGAAGAAGTGGGACTTCACAGGTCTTCAGAATCATGCTGAGAAGTGTTGGAATGCAGTCCTCCCAACACCCCCAGGGTATCAGCTGGCTCATACTTCCCAGGTTACTTCAGTCAGCTTCTACATTGGCATCTTATTTGAAATGAGTAATGCTGATTTGGAATCATTAATAACAAGGGAACGGTGTCAAAAATTAAGATGATTCTCAGACAGATTGCAGTTTGAACTATCTGTAAAGAAAGTGTTCATCAAATAATTAACTGGCTTTACTACCAAATAGGCCTCTCCGTATTCTGTCTTGCTTCCAAAAAGGAAAAGTGGTCACTTTGTACCACAGTGTGTACACCTAGTGGTGTTCCTAGAAGAATGATGTGTCTCCCATCCTTTTATTTCCTGCAGAAGTTGAGGAAGTGTTTCTGGCATCTATATTCACCATATAGATCTTTTTTTCTTTTGCCAATCTCCTTATTTCCAAACCTCTACCTCACATCTTACCATTCCTAGTGTTTATAGGATGGAATCAGGTGCCGTAAAGGATGTAACTTCAAAAAGCATGTTGGCTCACTGAGAGCAAGATATTTCCATTGCAGGCAGTGTAGTTCTGTTGCCAACTGTTTTTTCTTTGAGCTCAGTTTTATTTGTAGGTATATGAAGAGAAAATATGCCTAGGCTACTTTCTAAAGTACACGTGGCAAGTAACATAAGAAAAGAGGAGTGGAGAAGCAGAATTTAGATGTCTCTTACCCCATAAATTATCTACAGTTCTCCATTGCTAGGCTGTAGTGTTCTTATTTTAAAAAGCAAATGTGAGAATGCCACCATGCAAGAACAGCAATGCCTAGTATCCACTTTGTACTCATGTGATTGCGTGATATGAAGACAAATATAGCTTGAGCCTTTGCATTTGCATTTTTTCCTGCCCTTCCTCAGAAAATATGACCTGGGGAGCGAGTAGTGCCATACCTTGTTTCTAAGCTCTTATTTTCTCTTCCTGTAGCATATTAAAAAGTACATTAAAAATTTCATCTGAACTTTTCTTCTCCTTGTGATTCTCCTGCTGATGGATGATGACAGAACCATGTAAAATATTGCCAAAAATTTTTAATACATGGTACATCATCTATCATCTAGAGTTTATACGTTTTGAAGTCATTGCCGTTCTTTATTTAAACATAATGTGAAATCATAGCTTTTTGTGAGCTATGAAATACTACCCACACCTTTTTCAATATCAAAGATGTAGTATGAGTCACTGTTTCATTTAATTCAGCCAGTGACAGCTGTGTTCATGCAGCCTTAGAGAAAGCAGAGTAATGTTACACAGTCTTTGAACAAAGCACATTGTGGGAAGCATTACAGAAAGCCTCTAGCATGACTGGGCAGCCGTCTGGAAGGGCTTTGTTTGGGAAGTGAAAGAGAAGTATTAGCTAAAGGACCGGGTTGCTCATCTTTGCCACTATAGCAAGGTGATTTTGTTGAGTGCACAGAGATTGCAGTCTTAAAAGGAATTACAGAAAAGTTGTTGGGTGATGCTCTGTTTAAACCCACCTTTACTTGAAACTGTTTTTGTTGCAGAATCTCTTTCCTACTTGCATTTCCTTTGAATCACTGCTACTGAATGTGACTGGTGCTCTGAAAGTATGTTACAAAGAAACTTGGAAGGAAGGTGAGAGAAAGCAGGGGACTACTTTCTGTTTCTTTGCACTTAGGGGTGCAGTGCTTCGGCTTGACAGTTATCAGAGCTCAGTTTCCTGCAGGAAGTAAAGATGCCACAAGCATTAGCTTCATCCCTACAGAAACTCAGATTTCTTCCTGAGGCCTTCAGGGAAAGATTGATGATAACTGAAGAAGAAGAGACCACATATACGTCTATAAATGGGATCCTGAGAGTACATCCCAAATGCACAGCAGTGGAGAAGGTGAGGGTGCAGGTTTGACCTCAACTGAAAAGAATGTGATGTTTTTACTGTTCATACTAGTTGGCCACAATCTCTAGATCACTAAAGAAACTACACACTGAATTGATCACTAGGATGACTGTGAACACGAAGTCTCACCTCTCTGCTGCATTAAATAATGGAGTTTTTGGGTAGCACCTCAGACAGTACGCTACTGGTTCAAGACAGTTGAAAATTTTTTTAGATAATGACTAAAATCTTCTTCAGTGTGTATGTGTTATTTATAATCAATACTTTTAAAACCCCGCAAATTGACATATTTGGCTGCATTGAGGATGGTTCTGCTGAAAACACAGATTGTGCGATACAAAGTTCTGCCTCATCGAATTTATGAATATCAAGCGTAGGAAAATCTGCTTTGCTCAGAATTTGTAATAATTCAGCATATGTTATTTTGTCATAGACTTTCATTTGAAAGAGGAAATTGCTCTTAAACTGTTCAGATGGAGGGCCCATATATATAAGGATATCTGTTTGAGGAAAGCATCTGTCTTCTTGTATGAGGATTTTTTTTTTTTTTTGCCAAGATTAGTGCTATGAATTGCCTATTCCTATTACTGAGAACTCAGATAAGCTGTATCTGTATTGTAGCTGAACTGTATTATACTTCATGGGTTTCTTTATTATTATTTTTTCTTGGTTAAACAAATGGCTGAAGTTGAGCTTGTTTCATTTTACAGCCCTTTTAAGGAAGGCTGAATGTAGACCACTCCAAGTTTTTTCCCATCAAGGAAGTCATGTAATTTGTTTTCATCATTTTAGCTGGCTGAATCTTTGGCTGCTTGTTATGTACCTCATCGTTCTCCTGCTGAGTAGTCCATGTGATTGCTTTCCAGCTGCTAAAATCAGTTAATCATAGACTTATTAATTACATTATTTATTCTAACCAGGCTGGCTGAAGAGAGTGTATGTACGAGATTCATATGCCTATAAGCATGCTCTTAGTAGAAATGCACTACAGAACCTGCACTGATGGTATGTAGTGTGTAGCACTATCTGGATAGATTGGCAAATTCTCACAAAAACTGTATTCACACCAGGCCTGAAATTCACTGTTTTCTGGTCCTCTCAGCAGTTTATACAGAGCTTTTATATAAATATTCCCTCATTTTTTTTCTACCCCTGAATAATTCTTAACTTTTCCACTCCACAGATATTTCTATCTACCTCCATTTTCTTGCCCTCCCCACCTCCCAGTTCCCAGTGCTGTGTGTGGAGCAGAAGTTGGTTTTGCTATTTTTATTTGATAACTTGTATCTGCAGTACATAACACTTTATTTGACAGAACTTTGCGTGTTCCCATAAGCATCCAGTGTGATGGTGGCAGAGATCTGAGAATAGCGTGTGCTTGCTAACATTTCCATTAATTGTTAAAATCTCTTCTTGTTACTCTTTTCCACCACCTATAGTATTTATTAAGATAAAATACACTGAGGACTAAAACTCAGAAGTAATTCCTTAATAATTTTTCTGCTGATTTCTTACTAGTTTTACATGACGGACAAAGAAAAGAACAGGAAAGAGGTTTCTATTGCAGGGCAGGGTAGCAGCCTGGCTAACTTCAAACCTCATTCTCTTCCTTCATTTTCCTCTCCTTAATAAGATGTAGAAAGCTCTGAGTTCTGGATTGTGCTGTTTGTAGATTTCATTTTATTGTGCAGGCTTGTATCTCAGAAGACTTTATATCTCTGCCTCTTTGCAGTATTAACTTTGCTACTACTGAATTACAAACAGCAGCTACAGGATGCATGGATGCTACCACCTTTCCATCCCAAGCTTACAAGAAAGAAAGGAGGGAAGCTTTGGAGAGTTGTTCCAAATCTTCAGTCTCAAGACCAACCCTGGATCCATGAGGAGTCAGAGTTCTTTTCAGGCTGTATTAATTCATGCTGTAGAGGTATAATCCCGGTTGGTCTTGATGTTGCCATAGATGTGAGGAATTCTTCTTCACCCCTGAGCCTGATGCAGGCCCCAGTGGAACAGCAGGAGGCTGAGTGTTGGCTTCACTGTTCTTCTAGTGTTTTCCTCTCCAGCTGTTTCTATAATGCTGCAAAACACTCCCGAAATTATATTCTACCTCTGTTGCATGCTTTGAATCTTAAAAATCGAAGTGATACATATTTTAACTGCTTTTTGTTACCTTTCGGTGCAGGATGGATGTTGCATCTTATGATAGTTCTGCATGAGTTGATTTTTGTAAGAATTCAGAGTGAAAACTGGAAACTATTCTGTGGTTTGACTGAAAGATTAGAAATAGAGACTTACAGTCTAAGTGGCTCAATTTTATTTTGGGTTTATTTACAGAGGCTGAGATATTTGCAGTGGTTATCATGATAATACTCTTCTCAGTTTCTGGGCTATTCTGTAGCCAGTTGATTAAATCAGGGAGAAAGAAATGAAAGTGAAAACGCAATAAACCTATTTTTTCTCCAAATGAGAAAGCCACAGCATCCGAATTCTTGCGCTAGACATTCCAGCGATAAGCATCCTGATTCACAGTGACAAAACTCAGCCCTAATAAAGGACTGCCGTGCAATTAGAGTCATCTTGTGAAGATTAAACTGCTCTGCCCTCTGGGAAACACTGCTTTTATCTCATTAAGGATTCTTGCCACTTTACAATTAATAAAACACAAAAGATTCACCTCTGTTGCAGATAGAAGATAACTGGAGAATGGCAGCCGTGTTGCCAGACGAAGGCTCACCTCCATCCATATGGATGCTGGTAGCACTGAGCTACCACCACCTGCCCTGGCTGCAGGAAATTATGTGACTGGCTCCCACCAGCGTGTTTTAAACCTCTGTGACAGGACTGAAATGGCAGCAGCTGTAACAAAAAGAGGATTTTTTTTCTTTTTTGCCCTACAAATAGTTTTAGTTCTGAAGCGTGTTTTGTGACAGCTTGATCTAGAGAATACTCTCCATCTCCTCTTCACATTTTGACTTACTTTGTGATGGAAGGCATTTGAAAACGTAGACTATGCTTCTTAAAATTATCCAGTACTGTGAGAATGGATTTGATACTGCATCCCCCAAATCAGCAAGTTGCTGACACTTTCTCACATCTTCCTTTTGCCATTATAATCCAAAGGAGGTCAGCACTCGTACTGATTTCACTATAGGTTTACAATGCTTGGAGTTGTAGCAAAAGACTAGACTTGATCTCTGCTGCTGACAGTCTACATACTTGGAGCAAGGCACTAAATCTTGGCTTGATCGCTGGTGAGAAGTAGTAGATCAAGCCAAATATAGCTCAGCCTGGTGAGGAACTATTGCTTTGGATTTGGCAACACCTATTACAAAGCATTGACTTATTCCTGCCAGTTGCAGGAAGGTGCTGCCTGTGCTTAGAACATGATGCTGTGGTGCAGTGTGTGAGGTGGAGTAATCACTGGGAAGGAAGGAGAAAAATGCAGTCCAGGATTTAAAATGCAAGTATACCCTTGTGAGTATAACCCATAAAATGGATTAATGGTAGTGGCCATCTTTGCAGTGATTCCTATGAGATCTAGATGAAATTTCAACTGCCTACTGTGAGGATTTTGAATCACTTGAATGAAAAATGTAGCCTTAAATAAACACTAGAGTGTCCCTGTTTCTTATACTATTGGATTTCTGTGAACTTCAAATCATTCAAATAGTCTTAAAATTCTGGTAAAGAGTAAATGCGTGAGACAACATGTAGTACAGTACAAATGCTCTTGTAGAGAAAGAAGATTTGGTTCCTTAAACCTGCACGTGGGACAACAGTGAGACAAGTGTTTGGAAATTTATCCGTCTTCCTCTGCTGGGAGAAAGGACTGAGAAGAGCATATAGGTGGATAAAAGGTATTCATTCTGAGATGATTTCAACTAAGTATATATACAGTTTCCTCCTCCTTCCATTCAACTTTTGCTATTTGTTAAAATATGAATTAGAATGCAGAGACAATATCTTGAAGTTTTCACAGTGCAAATAGGCAATGCAAGCAGGGCAATACTGTCTTTAAATGTGCTTGCAGCTTCTTTCTAGACATGAGATGTGAAATGTTGTATGAAACCTCCTGTGTGTTTGAACTGGGGCAGGGAGATCATCTTACTCCCTTGAGGAAACTGCAGATTTTTAACAGGCTTTTATTACAATGATGGCAACAAGAAAAAACAAAATGGTAAATGAGCAACTTCTGTGGTTCTTAATCCTGCTCTATTTCTCCTTGTAAGTCCAAGGTTGATAGCATGACTGATAACTAGCACTGGGCAGCAAGGAATTTTCTATAAAGAGGCTGAAATGTGCCTTGTGGTAGGCATAGGCATTTTGGATGGCATTAATTAGAATAATGAGTAGCACGGCAGATAATTGACATACCAAATGCTTATGTCTTCTACCATTCATTCACTGCCTGCCAAATCAGATTGCATCTAAAGATCATTTCATTTCCTGCTGGCACCCGATGTATGCAAACAATTAGCACTGTGCAGTGTCTTTTAGGTCTTCTGGTTACACGCTGAGTTAATTGCTGGTATGTTTTGATGGCCACCACTCTGCTATCCTTATGTGAAAAAACACTGTTATTTTTAAACTGGAAGTGGGACACTTCATGGGAGCTCATTCGGTATTTAATTTCTGTTAGAACTTAAGTAACTTATGTAAGAACTATTAAGAAAAGATCTTTTTCTTACACCTCCTCTTCTCTGGACCTTCTGCATGTTTGATCTAACCCTCAGGACACAGCTGTTCCAACAAACTGTGTAGGAAAGGTTTTGCTGTTGTTATACTTGTCTTTGAATGTGATCAAATATCTGGCCCTTTAATTGCTCTTAACTTCCAGGACTAATAGTACTAATAAGTGTAGTGTTCAAGTAGTATTGCTTTCTCTCCAAAGAAATGGAGGTTTTTAAAAGTTCCTAATCATGAGATCATCATTTCTGTATATTCTCATAGCGCTTTTAAGGAGACTTTTCAACTCGTAGAAACAGTGCTATATTGTTTTAGATTTATTTTGTGCCTCTCTCTCTTTTCTTTTTTCTTAGCTTTTTTTTTTTTTTCTAATTTCTAGACGTATTTATTGTAAAGAAAACTGCCATTTCTCATTTTCATTTCATCTTCCATTTGATCCCTTAATGTTGCTCTAATAATGTTGTGGCATCATTGTGGACAGCAATGACTATAAAGAATATCTTTGTCTTTTTACCTGTTTATTTGGCTTTTTTTTTTTTTCCTGTGCTGTTAGTATTGTCCTCACTGTGTCTATAGAGAAGTCTGGTTAAATAGCATTGTTCCAGAGCCTTGCATTTTGAGAACTGCCAAAGGGCTGAGCCCATAAAAAACTGTTTCAAGTGTTCAGATCAAGGTTTGCAAAGCAATGAATTTTTTTTTTAAGTCTGTAAGTAGTGGCCATACTGTTAGATTAATTCAGTATCTACCATGCTACCACGATGAGCTCTTCCAATAAACTTACTGTTTTCTTCTGGCAATTCAAAGAATACTGGACTGTTGAAGAGGTCCATCATCAATTAGGTTTGATGAAGTCCTTTAGGCTTTGATGGTCAGTTTTTGTAAGTATGAAAAATAGTTGTTCAAATCTGTATGCATTTTACTGCAACACTGAAGTGAAGACAGGAGATGTCTAACGGAGGAAATTCTGGGCTGTTGCAGTAGTTGTTGTTGGTATTTTAACTGTAGGAAGAAATCTCAGGATTAAAGGATATTACTTATAATTCAAGTGACCAAAATCACTAGGTATGAAATAGATGCATCTTATACTATATACATATAAGTGGATTGCTCTAAATGTAGGTAAAGTAATGCCTCCTATTTATTTCCATGGAAACTACAGCTATTAGAAAGAGCACAATAACATTATTTAATGGAATAAATTCTCAGCTGCAAAACTATTTTACAATACAGTCATCACTAAGCTGTGCATTTTCACCAGCAACAAAGAAAAGTCTGCATTCTGCTCTCATAAAAATCCGCACCAGCAAAAATGTCCCACAGTTTCACAGCTGCTATGACATAGTTGCTAGGAAATTGTTACCCATGCAGTCCATCTTTCATTTACCCAAGAAAATGGAAGTCAGAAAGTGCCAGATCTGGACTATACAGTGGTTGTGGTAGAACAGTCCAGCCAAGATTGACAGTGTGCTCCGTGGTCTTCAAACTGGTGTGGGACCTGGTGCTATTGTGTTGCAAGATAAAGTTTGTCGTCTTCTTGTCTGGCATGACTCTAGAATTTTAAGCCTTCAACTTAGTCAGAGCATTGCAGTGTAGTTGTCAGAGTTGATGGTCTGTCTGTCTTCCAGGAAATCCAGATGGATCACCCCTTTCCTATCCTGAATGACAGTGTACATCACTTTACCTTTTGAGGACTGTCTTGAACGTTTTCTTCCATGGGAAAATTCATGTGTCACCACTCCAGGGGCTGTTTTGTTTCTTGTAGTGGTGACAACACATGTTGTCACTGGAAGTGATGCGATCCAGGAAACGGACACATTAAGTCTCCAATTGGTCCAATAGATCCTGACAGACTTGCACATGGTGGTCTTTCTGTTCCTGTGTGAGCATTTGTGGGGCCTACCTGGTGCAAACTTTGCAATATTGCAACACTGCCACTATTGTTTCCAGTGCATTAAAGCCAATATTCAGCTCCATACACAGTTTTTTGGTTGTAATCTACTGATTCATGCAGATGACCTGATCGAGACATTCTTCATTTTGTGATGTGACAGCTGTGCATGGCTGTCTAGAACATGGCTCGTCTTTCACGTCGCTGTCACCACTACTGAAACACACCACCCACCACCTCTCTGCACTCACATCCACTGCTTGGTTTCCATAAAAATCCAGCAAGCATCAATGGGTGTCAGCGGGAGCCATTTTGTCTGCACTGGGGAATTCAATGGCACACCTTTTCTTCAGACACACTTCCATGTCAGACACCATTTGGTCAGACTGCCCCTCTGCTTCTTTCTATTGCACGGCAACAAAATTTTGCAGAATATTGGTGGGAAGGTTCAATCTCTACTGCCATACCACCAACATCTGCCTCTGACATCGTCAGATAATAAAACAGGAGGCATTACTTTCAGAGCAGCCACAGTATAAATAGAAATATATTTTCTCTGGAGTTGGAAATTCTTGGATAATAATTAATGGACTTAGCACTTCTGTGGCCTAATGTGTGGGAGGCAGAAAAGAAATGGACAGCAATTTGTCTTTTTATAATCGTCAGAGTTTAGACTGTCTTCTGGACCAGTGATGGGCACTGGGTTTCCCAGCTAGGGAATCATAACTGTGACAGATTCAGCTGACTCTGAACCTGTGGGATTTGCTGTTCCAGTTGGATGTGCATAAGACTATGAGGCCTGATGGGATTCATCCCTGGGTACTGAAAGAGCTGGCTGATGTCATTATGAGACCTCTCTGAATTATTTTTAATGATCTTGAGAAGTCCCAGTCAATTGCAGGCAGGCAAGTCAATACACAAAACCATAAAGTTAGTGATATTACAAGGTTTGGGAAGGTGGCATGCTAAAATAAATAGGCTAGGGGAAAAAAAAAAGTCCTTCTGTACTGCGTTTTACAGGAGCACATTTAGATTGAGCTTCTCAGGACAAGGGATATGGCTGAACTGCAGATGTAAGTAATCAGGATTCTGTTCTGGCAGCAGGAGTTTCCTGCCAATATGTTACTCTAAGTATGATAAATATGGAGTATAGTATAGGTGTATTTGTTCACTGTGATAAACCCTTGTTTTCAGTTTAACTTGTAAGCTTCCCAAAGCAGACTGTGTTGCTTACACAGAACAGCTGTTCAACTTGCTTATAGAACGGCATGGAAACTAGGTAGCTGCTAGGTCATTTAGATAATAAGTCTCATTTCTCAATAGACTTAGAACACCAGCAAATTTTCAGTATCATTTAAAATGTCATTTGTATTCCATATATCCACGGAAAGCACAGTGACTTTCAGTACACAGATACACAGTCAGAGCTCATTCGCAATAATTTCTCCAGAGCATATAATGTGTTTACATGCAAGGATGAACTGCAGTTTTGAAAGTGCTGCTTACTGCAAACAGTAGAAGTTTGAAAGACAATTAAGTAGTTACATGAAGCGCTGCATACGACCCTAGGGAACATGAGCATCTCAGGACCGGGCTTAGGGAATATAACAGCTACATTAATGCAATTACCTTAAAAATGTCTATTTCGAATGTTCTTATTGACTGCTATGGCTCATTCTAGATTGATGGAATGAGCCTGATATTTTTCTGCTTTTCTATTATTGTACACTACAATTTAAGTAACCTCTGAAGTCTGATTTGCATTTCAGTGTGGCAGCTTAAGTACCTGATGCATAACAGTTGTTTTAATCTTACTATAGCCACGTTTAACTATTGAAACCAGTCTCCAGGGACATTTTTTCCCTTTTTCTTTAGTTATTTTTTCTGAGCTAGTTTCTCTGGCAGGACCCAAATCTCCTCTGTCAACAAATATGAAAGCAACAGAGGAATTGTTGACAGCTCTGTGATTCCCTGCTTGGCTGGAGACTGACCTTGCCACAGAGTAGACCAACTTCAAGACTTTTTTAAAGCTGTTTGCCCAAAATTTGCATTAGAAATATTTGATGGGGTCAAGACCAGTCTTCCCTCCACATCTGTTTGTGGTCAATATGTTCCAAGTCCTGACATACAGTAAATTGATCCCGAAGGACCAGTGCAACGAAACCAACAAACCTTAGGAGTACAAGTATGCCTCTTCACATAAAGTCTTGTTCAGTTAGGCCTTTATAGATAGTTCAGATTTATTATTATTATATTTTGTATCATTTCTGCCTGCATTTCTTTTATCAGCCTAAACTCTGAGATACGTTTAAATAACTAATCAGAACTGCTATATTGGGATTGTGTCTTGGTTGAGCTGTTAGGAGAAATTACATTTCTTAATAAATAAGTAAAGTCTGTCTAGCAAGTGCTAGAATCCATGCTCTTCAACCGTTTCCCATTAATTGTATCACTTCTGCTTGCTTTAAGTTATTTATTTATTGAGAGATCACCTGCTGTTTTTTCCTGAGTCCATCCAAAGGTCTTTGAAGTTTCAGACAAGTCAACTGGTGTTGTTTTGTTTTGCCTTCTTCTCGCCCCTAGGAGAAGAGAAAAAGAAAATAGCGAGTATCTAAATTGTACGTTTGTTTCATTCTTCTGACATACAATTTATGATGCATTATAAAGAATGAGATTTTTGATTACTTGGGTACCCAGCTGAGAACTGTTGAGGGCAGTTGGTTTTGGAGAAGCTTGAGCAATCAGGATCTTCCTGAAGCATTACAGATCGAGCATGAAAAATGACTCATTTCTGTAATATTTTCTAAGATACACCGAGGTAGTTCTGAGGAGGGTATTAAAAAGAAATTGCAGAGTATTTATAACCTTAGGCTGGCTTTGTGCAGACTGTTGATATTATATCCACGCTCACGTCTGACTTATATTACCTTTAACAGAAGAACACGGGTCCTTGGGATGTGAAAATGAAAACCCCGTATTATGCTTAATACACATATTTTTTAAGCATTACGTTACATACTGAAATGGTGTAGCTTGTAAGACCACATGCAGGAAACAATTCCTCAAGTGTATTGTTGGAAATCAGCATTGGTTTAATGTGAAGTATAGAGGAGTTGTGATACCATGCATAGAAACTTTGCTCAGTGTTTTACAGTCCCCTAGCACTTCCAGCTTTGGTATCCAGTGTCCTAAATGCCCTATCTTAATTAGATTGTACTTCTGGTAATTAGTTTTTCTAATGCAATATAGTCAGTCCTCTATGAAATTTTCTTTTGATGCCTGGGGACGCATTATGTCAAAACCTGATGAGTGCTGTAAGCTTATGTATGCAAAAGATGACTTATAATCAAGCTCACTGCTCTATACTAGGATAGCGAAGAAAGGGACAACAAGAACAATCATCTTTCTGACTGCCCCAGCAGGAAAACCAACTTCTTCTTCTTCATTACCATGCTAATATCTTGCAGAAATAGGAACCATTGGAATTTAAGCCCTGCCACTAAGCACAGCAAGGTTTTTTCCATTTCCATCCATTTATTTTGGTGGATCATCAACACCTGTGCTCAGCAGTGAATATATCAACCACGTACACTGATCACCAAATAATAGCTGGAGTAGAGAAAGGCAAGCATTTTTTTTCCTAAAGATCTTTTTTCCACTCAAAATTATATCTTTGACTTGGCTACTTTGTTCTTTTCAAATTTGTCAAGTTTACTGAAGAGCAAAAGGGGGTCAGAATGTTTTGTTTGGTGCTTCTTTCACTGATATTTTCCAAAGTGATAGTATTACGTGTCTAAAAATATTCCACCATTAATAACATATTGAAAAAAAAATGCTTTCTTTGATGAAACCTAGGACTCGAGTGGTTTTTTTTTTATTGTTCTGCATACTACAGAGCTTCCTATACTCCCACAGACAGCTGGAAAATTCTAATTGCCTCAGGCAAAGCTGAGTGCTAAGTCCATCCCTTCAATACATTAATTTATATCAGGTGCTCCATGTTTTATTATACTCCTTGAGTATTTATTAACCTAACAATGTAAATGTTAGCAAGGTATTTCTATGTGGTATTTTTAATGATAGGAAAATTAAATATATATATATATATTCTATTTTGCAAAAGACTATGAGATATTTTATCTGTTAGTGAAAGTGGGAAAGTTGGGATAGCTGTGTCATAAAAACTTTCAGAAGTCATCCTGTGTGAAAATATTCTGGAGGTTTTGGTTTAAATTATTAAAAAAAAATTCAGACTGATTCTGTGGATGTCACCCCCCACCTTGAGGTAGCTTCTTACAGTACATTTTTCTCAGTAAAAGAAATAAAAGAAAAAAATAGAGGGAAAAAAAAAAGGAAGGAGGGTAGTTAGAAATGCAGGTTAGTCTGTATCTCCATCCAGACAGTGCACCCATCCCATGGATACATCTCTTATAAGACTCACATTCCTTGGATGTAGTGGAGCAACAGGCAGGTAGGTGGCTACAGGGGGCATTACCTGCCAACAGCCTGAGGCTATGCTGGAACTTGGGGCCAAAGCCAGACTAAAATGCCAGGGGTGCTCTTTCCACTTGTCCTGTGACGATGCAGATTTCAAGGATCATGATTAAAAATAGGTTTCCAGTTACAATCATAGGCTGGATCAGCCCATGGATATGGATGAGAGCACAATCTCCTGGCAGAAGGCACAGGAGGAGGACGGCAGCAGTCAGAGGGTGGAACTTACCATGTTTTTGTATAGAAGGTAGATTATTGTACAACCTTCCTCTGACAGAACTGCACTTCTAGGGAGTGTAAGCTGGGGAAACAATGAGACACTAAACTTCTTTTTCTCAAGTCTGTGCAGTGATGAGACATCACAGTATAGTGTTTATCAAACTGATACATAGTTGATGTTTTTAGATAGGTGAAGTGAATAAAAGGAAATATTCTGGGTTGAACAAACCAGAAAACTTTTGATTTTTTTCTAAAATTACACTTTTCACCAAGAAAGTGTTCCAGTACAAAATTTTCCCCTGGTTCTAATTAAGTAGTCTAAATATAAAACATAATGTACACATTTCAAAAGTTTTTCCTGTTTGTGAAGCCTTTGTCAGATCCAGAAAGAGTTCTCCATTTTAAGTGCAGAGATAAGTGCCACGATTTGCAATGCCCCTAAAATGGGAATGAACTAAAATGAACTCATTACAACATTGTTTATAGCAGGCAGGAAAGAACAAACCGCAAGTATGTCAGTCAAAATGTTTTGTTTTGTTGATTTTTTTTTTTTTTTTTTCATGTCATGTTATGGAAAATGAGAACAAAGGAAAGAGCAGTCATCACGTTCTCTTCTTAGCTCTCGCTTGTGGACACAATCTAATATTGTGCCTCAGAAGCAGAAAGCACAGCGGCAGACTTCTTGAAACAGAGAAAATGAGGCTTTAGCATTTAAAAGAGAGCATGGAAAAGGAATATTAAAGCAATTTCTCATTTAATTTGCGTAGCACATTTCTGCAGCTGCAGCTCAGCTATATCGAGGCAGTGCTTTGTGGTGAGTGTGATGCAGAAAAGGAGCGTTGGTGGCCAGCCTGTGATGCGGGCGTTTGGTTCATGCGGGGCTGCCTCATTCCCTGTTGTGCTTTGCAGTCGGATGCAATCCAGCTGGCTGTGACACATGTGCCCAGCTCCCCTTTCCATAGAAAGCACACCGAGGAGATGCAGGGCAGAAAACAGTTTATTCACTTCATCTAAAAGCATCAACCGTGTATCAGTTTGATAAGTGTTATACTGAGATGTCTCATCACTGCACAGACTTGAGAAAAAGGAGCTTAGTGTCTCCTTGTTTCCCCAGGTTACACCCCTGAGAAGTGCAGTTCTAGAGTCAAAATGGCTCCAGGTTGAGCACGCAGCTTTGGGAAATGACTCCTGCAGTTTATCTGCAATTTTTTTACCCTCAGCTTGTCTCCTGCACAAAAACAGAGCAAGCACACCCCTTGGCATTCTCATTAGGTTGTCTGTGGATGCCTGCTGAGGGTTTTAAGGCATGCAGTGCAGTTACACGACGCAGCAAACTCTACACGTGGATATTTTAGGTGGGCATTTTTATCGTGGAGGATGTTCATCCATTCATTTTTCACTCATTAATTCTCTTCTTTAGAGGCATTTTTTTCTGGCAGATTACGAAGGCAGCAAAGCCTGGGATTGGACAATTAGTCTGTGCAGCATGGGGTCCATTTGATCCCTTTTACCCTTTGTCCTGTAGAGAAGAGGTGACCATTTTCCACTGCAAGAATCTCCTCTGTTTCAGCAAGACCAAACTTCAGTTTAGAAACTCTCTACCTGAGCACAGCACTGGGGAAGATTCCTTAGGCAGCCTTTCAGTCCCCTGTGGAGCAAGCAAGTTCCCAAGCTTGGGACAAACAGTGCTAAAAGAACCAAAATTGAAGCCCATAGCAATGATAAAGGACTCAGTGGGATGGGGATTAGTTTCATGTAAAGCCCTTACTGGAAATGTGGATGTTTAACAGAGCTAATTAAAATCTAGGCATTTACACCTTTTTGGAGTTAAGGGAAAGAAAGAGCCTTTCTCTTATTTCCTAGCACTTTCAGCTCTTCACAAGAACTAGGAAACCTGATGATAGACTTGTTTTCTTAAATTAGTGGAGGCTCTGAGAGGAAGACTTTGATATAAATTCATTTAGCCCTCTCTACTAAAGCTGTGATCTGTTTAATTACAGACACAGTATGTTTTATAAATATTTGTTTACAGCTTGCTGCATGAAAGTAAGGAAAAATATGGAAATAAATTTATATAATTACAGCTTAATGATCTGCATTTTAATTGAGATTTTACCAAATAATTTTGCAAAAAGTCAGGAATGCTCCAGTAGTGCTGCTGTATGGTTAGATGCTTAGGGTTTTAAATCTCCTCTTTTGTTATATTAACACCTATAAGGGCACAAAGGCAGGAGCATTAAGATATTTTGACATGTTAGGGTTTTTTTTTTCTGTCTCGTGTTTATGGTATTATCACAGAATCACAGAATGGCCAGGGTTGGGAGGGACCTCAAGGATCACGAATCTCCAACCCCCTGCCACGTGCAGGGCCACCAACCTCCTCATTTAATACCAGGCCAGGCTGCCCAGGGCCCCATCCAACCTGGCCTTGAACACCTCCAGGGATGGGGCATCCACAGCCTCTCTAGGCAGTATTCTAGAGAAACATCTCTTATGTATGGCTGTTTCTGGTCAGTCAAACTATATTAAGCAGTGTTTTGAAAAAGAACTTCAAGTTGATAGTTAGGTGTACGTATACGTGAAAAATATACTCTGTGCTGCTGTTACTCTCTGAGATGCCCGCTCCCTAACTCCCCTCTGAAGATAAAACCACATTGTTCTTGTTTTCTACTTGTCTCATCCTACAGGTTCTGATTTACTTCTCATCAAATAATCACTTGACAGATATTGTCACTTACTGAATAGAGTGTTGAGAATGAGGTGGTAGAGCAAGCTGCCAGGACTTAGGTCTCTTTTCCTAAGATCTCTTTTTGCATAATTTATGACAGTGTGACAATTGCCATCTTGGCTTAGCAAGCAGGAGTTGAACCAAGATCTCTAATGACCTGTGATATTACTATTTCATCCTTATTTGGAGCTGCAATATACTCCTCGACCCTGTCAATTTGGTCCAGAGGAAAAATATGCCCTCAATAATGCTTATTTTCTCCCCTTTGCCTTTCCCTACTAACACTGATGTACTTAACAAATCTTAACAAATATTGCCAGAAGCAAAATTGTGTCCCTCTGGGAGTGATGGTGATTTTGCTCCATGTTAGCCACACCTTAATAAGTTCTTGCTCTTTAGGTGCAGATCTGCTGGAAATCAGACCTTGTCGTGTGAGGTACTGACAAAGAAATTACCAGTCCATTTTTTGCTACTTTTCCTATAACTCTTCTTTTATTTGCCCATATTTCAGACCAGGCACTGAGAAAAATATCAAATGGACACAGTTTGCTGTTTTCAAAGCGGTCCTCTGTGGCAATTCTTGTTCCCCTACTGCTGTGTTCAAAGGGCCAGGATTATTGACTTAAAATTATTTCTTTTCTTTGTGATTTTTCTTCACTGCCAATTCCAAGGCATGTTCTGCAATTGCTAAATCATGTTTTGTGATTTCTCAATAACTACAGGTGCTTATATATATATATAAGTTTATTATTAAATCAAAATTTTCTTGGCAAATGTACCAAATGAAAATGCAGCTATACCCACCTTCAAGGATAAAGCCATCTGGTGGATGCATCCCTCTGAATATTATCATCTTCCTCATGCACAAAGTGATTCTTAACCTTTTGGAGTGTATTTAAAAGTCACAGCTAAATGCGTGACCCATTAAGGACGGATTGAAAATTGTGTTGAAGTTGCTTTTGGTAGAGATAAGTTGTAATTCTGTAATTTTGTGTGTGCCACTTTTAGTTTTCCTAGAAACATCTTCCTCTTCCATGTCTCTCTTCCACTGTTCTGCTTTGCCTTTTCTGCTATAAGCTCCTATCCATCTAAATTAGTAAAAATTAGTCTATGGAGCAATAAACAGTGAATTAGGGCATTATTCCTTCTGGACAGCTAGATGTGCAATGTATGAGCACTATTGAGCTCTATCAAATTTCTCCCACAACTTGGAAGACTCTGAGTGCAATTTTGAGTGGCTAACAGATTTGATTCCCAGTAAATATCAGTCACATATGTCATGTAAAGGACATGTAAAGGAGTGGGAAGTTTATGCTCTTTTCTCTGCAGGTATTTTTCCAGCTGTGCTCATGTGTAAAAATAGGTTATGTGCTTCAATTATGCATAGAAGTCATCCATACATAACCTCACTTGGTTGAGAAAGATCTCTCATGCAATAGACACCTCCCTGTCTTTTACACACATCCTTTGGAATTCATGTCTTGGGCATTCTAATAATATCCCTGATTTTAGTGGATACCCTTCAAATTAAACAACTTTTTCTACTTCATTATCTTTCTCCCTGCTTTACATTTTTTTGTAAAATAGGAATTATTTCTCAGCCACAATATGTAGCTATCTCTAGGTAGACTGCAGCAGAGAGTCTCTGTTTTCCACTTCTTGTGATTACCTTTGTTTCCCGTTTATAGATAATGTATTCTGAGCTTTGCCATATGCTAAGCAGGCAGCCTGATGAAAAATATACAATCAGCAAACAAACTGGTATTTAAAAACAGGAAAATCAATGCTGCAACTAATTATCCGTATTCTCATTTAACCCTAGCCGATATTCTGTTAGATTTTGATCCAAGCTTGCAGCAAGTGTATGCAACCCACAAAACAATTAATAGAGAGTAATACTGCATTCTTTTCATCACTGCAAAATGGCATTGAAAATAGCTCTCTATTGCTATTCCATCTAGGTTGAAAAAAAAAGCACATTCAGTTTCATTAGATAAAATCCAATATGTCATGAAGCATCTGAAGTCTAACAGTCTAGTAGAAATTATACAAAGGATTGCTAGTCCCTAAGATCTGTGCTTTCTTTCTTTATGTCAGCCTGCTTACCGGTTGTGCAAGTAAGGTAACAGAGTAGAAGGAACATCATTGTTGTGTCGTAAATATAGTCCATATTGCATAGGGAGATAGCAAGCTAAACTTCTCTTCCTGCACTGAAATCAGTAGCAGAATCTCCTGTAGGATCAGGGACAAAGCAACTGAGAGATTCTTACTACAAGCCGTAATTCTTAGGAAAAATCAGAGCTCAGGCTACAGCCTTGTCCCATGAAGCTAAATATGGGGGAAAACTAAGCCTTTCTGTGTTATTTGTACTATTGTGGAGTTGTGAAATCCTTGGAGGATGAAGGGGCAGATCTGAGCAGAAAGCGTGTGATATTTTCTGAGCAAAGAATGTTAGTTCTATGAATCTAAATATAGAAGGTGGACAGACTGCATAACAGTCACAAACTCCTAAACAAAGTGTGAGAAAATTATAATTACCGTGAGTGTAAAATCACTGTTTATGTAATGTCATAAGAGCCCCAAACTTTGCCAGAAAGAAAAAACGGAACCAGCATTTTCAGAAACTCTTATTATTCTTTGGCTGGAGCTCTTAAACAAAATAGGACAGAAGCTAATAGCTCTAAATAGGACAGAAGGATGTCCTATCTTTTAAGACTGTATTTCCTGAATAGAAGGTAGGTACCTATAGAAAATGAGGTGATAATTTACTGCCTTTTTGGAGGACTTCAGTTTCAAAGGATTAGCTGCAGAAACTGAATGCAAAGAAACACTGCTCTACCCCAAAACTGTTTTTAATACAGAAAGCCAGATTGTATTCCAAGGCCTCTTAGACTTTTTCTCCAACTTTTCATCTCTATCCATATTTGCTCATGCAAGAAAGCACGGAACAAATTTATTTTATCTTCTTCCTCATCATTATCCTGAGAGCAAGAATGAATCTGCATTGTGTTTTTTTTTTTTATTATTTTTTTTTATTTTGCTTCCTTCATCTCTTTGGTAGTTTTTGATCTTTCACTACAGTAAATCTCAGGTAGTTTGGTCCTTTAATTTTTGTGGGGAGTCATCAGCCTGGCGATGGCTGGAGCTACAGCTGCCAGTAACAAAGGTAAATGCACTACAACTGTACAGATCATCATAAAATCAGAAGTGATGAGTGTGAGAAGCTCCCTTTCAGCCTAGGGAGGGGGTGGTTTCTTCACACTCTTCCCTTTCATGCTGCCAACAGCTATTTCTCTTCTATTGACAAGAGAGAAACCAGGACGATGTTTACTGCTGTCCCCATTCATTTGTTCATACCAGGGGGAATCAGGCAAGAAGCTCTTATTCCTCCCATTAAATTCAGTGTTTGTCTGCCTGGGGCTGAATGGGGTGATGGTGCATTGAATGTAGCCCGCTGCACTGGTCCATTGCACTCAGGGAGGGCTGCTGAATCATATGACTTTGAAATAAAAGGTTTTTTCCCCTATACTGCTAGGGATTTTTTTCAGAAGCTGACAGCACTGGATTGTTAGTGGTTTTGGTGTCAGATGCTGGTAAGGGAACAGTAACAGAATTATTTACCTAGAGGGAAGCTCATTTAAAAAAATAAAAAGCTCAGTTTGTTCTCTCTGTTTTTTTTTTTTTTTTTTAAACTAGGGCCATGATATAGAAATATAATGATGAAAAGCTAAAGGGGAAACATTAAGATGGTGAAAAAATAATTTGATCGTCTTAATGAGTCATAGCACTGCTCTGCTTACTGTCTTTTCCAGTTTCTTATTAGCAGCCAAATGGACATACACACAGTATTTCCTCTCACTGGCTTACAGCTGAACTGTATGTTCAGCTGCTTACAATCCTTCAGCTGGTCATCTCCTCTGCCTTGGTTTAAGTGACTCCTCAGGATGCTAACGCAATGGTTGGATGTTTTGGCTGATTCCAAAAATAATCCCTTGTGAACGTCCCTGAGTTCTTAAATGCATCATTTCAGACCTCTGAATCACTGAGACATGCTACCACGGGAAAACAATAGCCCCAATCAGTCATAGCTAAATTTATGGCTAAAAAGCTATAAACCCAAGGCTTGTATAAGCAGGATTCTGATTCATTCAAATACTCCAAACCCAAGATGGAGAATGAGGACAACAGCTGCCTCTGAGCAGTTTCAAGCTAAATAAACTCCTGTCTGTGGTACAGGATGCTGAATTGCAACAACGTCCTGTGCTCCTGTTAGGAGGCATAACTCTTCAGCCCTGTATGGAACTGTTGAGTCAAGGCCTGAAGCACTGATTGATCACCTGAGGCAAGCACTGAGTCAGCCATGCAGCACAGGTGAAGGCAATTCAGCTGTGTGACCAAAGGGTGGAGCCTGGCTGCACCTCTCCTAGACCCCATTTAGGGCTGACTGCCACTGGGGAAGGGTCTCTTTCTGCAGATCCCTCTTTTTGTAGTTTTCTACTGTGAGCTTAGGGCATGCGTGAGCATTTCATTTTTGATTATCTCTTTCCAGCACAATAATCTTTCTGACTATAAACCTGTAAAATACCAGCCTAACCACACCACTCTTCTAACTGTACGTTTGTTAATTGTACAAGTTCTCTCTCTCATCCACTGTATAGCAGATCAAAGATGGGTTACACACATCTCCTGCAATGCATGTGGATCTTCCAGACCTTATTTATTCTAAGCAGATGCAATCAGTAACCACACTCATGGGGTGACTTTTTCAGAGATGATCTAACGTGGTGTAATTTGCTAGTGGTGCTTGGCATGGCTGCAGCATGTAATTTGTCCTAACTCACACTAATAAGAAATTGCGTCTCTAAAAGAAGATTCTCTAGCTCTAAGAGTTAGTAACTTCAACCTCAACCTAGTATTGCCAGTTTTATTGAGGTTGTTCACACCTTCAAATGGGTAAATAAAATAAAATAGCTCTCTTGGATACAGAAATTGCTATGACTTATCCCAAAGAAGCTCAACTGGCCCTAAAGCCATACCAGGCCTTTAAAACTTTTGCTACATGTTGATGTTCTTCAGCTTCATCTGTGAGCTGCAGATGAAGACAGGGAAATTTCATCCTTATTGATTTCTAGTTTGTCTGTGTGTGTTTTTCTCATGAGAAATGTGTTACGGTGTACCTGCCATAGAGTACAGAGCCAGGATATATAATCATTTATATTGTCTGCTAGGTAAATTAGGTTGGATATTAGGAAAAAATGTTATCTTAGAGTGGTAAAGGACTGACACAGGCTGCCCAGAAAGGTGGTGGAGTCAGTGTCCCTGGAGATATCTAAGAAATGTGTAGATGTGGCACTGAGGGACATGGGTTAGTGGGCAGCATTGGTGGTAGGTGGATAGTTGGGCTAGATGATTTTAGAGGTCTTTTCCAACCTTAATGATTCTGTCTTTGGGTTTTAAATCCTTTTCATCCCCTCTTTTTTTGAACAGAGAAGTTGTTTTACATTAATTGCCCATTTTATCTTCCTAATGCTTTTTGATCTCCTCCCAGCCCTAGTGGGACTACCTATTTTATTAACCAGGTAGTTTTTTTGTACGTTGTTATATATAGATTCCCTTGTACTTTTTCTTCTTTTTTTTTCCCCAGCATTGTAATTCTGTAGAGATGGGCTTTTTCTACTCTGATACTCTGTACACCTTCTCAAAATGCATCTCACAATGCGCCCGTAAACAGCACCTACACAGTTTTTAAAGTGCACAGAATGTTAAGTGTGGGCGTTTGTCTGTAAGCATACTTGATAAATACTGTGCATGCAAAATATTGTTGTTTTCTTCTTTTAGTCATTGCACACTTCTCATGTATGATATGATATTCCATTTAGAGGACCAGGGGCCCGGTGTTAATGCCTTTTAGTGTGTGGTTAACTCATGGGAAAGTGCAATCAGACGTGACCAAAGCTTCTGATACACATCATGTAAATGTGCCTTTTCTGAAATACATAAGATTTAGCTGAATGTGCAATTACTACTTGATTGAATGGCATATCTGATGATACTTTTAAAGGAAATAATAATAAATCTGGTAGGTATCCTGTGAACTGAGGTTAAGGATAACTAAACTGTTCTTGACAAAATTGGATGTGAAGTTAGATTCAGGATGTTTTCGGCTTCATTGTTTGCTAGCTGAAAAATCAATTTCTCCATGACCTAAACAATCTACCAGTGGAAAGTTCAGAAGCAAATTTCCTTTGGGAAAATTGAGGGCTGTATTGTAATATTCCTTCATATATTTCCTGTAACATTTTCAAAGTGAAACCATTTTCCCATTTTAAATTCACATGTTAGATTCTGATAAACAAAATTAAAATTTCAGAAAGATATGAAGTGCCAACAGAAAAGAACAGCTTTAAATCCTTAAAAATGTTGTTGCTTTTTTAAATCTAGTGAGAAGTTGAGGGAGGAAATATTATAGTTCAGAGCACCTCATCTAAATCAGGCTTTGTTTGTGGCAGGCTGGTTTGTGATTTCAGTCACTAACCCCAGAAAATCAATTATCTCTGCAGTTCCATCTTTCCAAGTGCTATGCTGAAAAACAGTTTTAAAGTTTAGAGACTTTCCTTAATTATTCCTACAGCTATGGACTTCTGCCTTCACACAGAACTTGTGAGATAACAGAAGATAAGCTGTCTGTCTTCCTTTTATGTCTGGGACTAGAAGGATGAGTGAGAAATACATGAGCTGGCCTATTTTACTAGGCACAGAGAACTTGTCAAAGGTGTCCCAACACCCCAAGAAACCTGCAAGACATTCAGAGAAGTGTTCCAACTTCTTGCTACAATTGATTCCTAAGCTTTCAACCCTTTGCAATTCTGCCAACCTTTGATGAGCTCCCTTCAATTAAGTAAAAACCAAATCTCCTCCTTCCCACCTGTAGAAAAAGGAGTCCACTGCAGGGAAGAAAATTGTTAGCATTTGTTTGGTGAGAAGTTCAAATTATTTCTTCCATGTGTTTTATCCCATTCCTTCTAAAAAGAAATGCCATTTTACAGAAGCGTTGGGAGCATTTTTATTCTGAAGTGGTACAAAACTTGCTATAATATCAAGTCTGTTTCTTTAATATTCTTTTTACATTTTTGTCCTTGTAAATGCACTGTTTTGGCTACCTGAATAAAAAAGGGGAATAAAATCAATAAAGGGAATTCATCATACTGCCAATCTAGTTATAAATCAGCTGTCAGCTAAAAATAGATACATATTATCTAAAACAAAACAAACTGTAAAATCTGACGTGTTCATACTAAACCCAAAATAGTGCAGAAACACTACACAGCTTATCTGGGACTTTGCTGTTTATCCTTTTGACTGTGGATCTGTAGAAGTGAAAAGCATTTTGATATATCACTGTAGTGGCTATGTCTACGTTGTCCTGCAAAGACATTTCTAGCAGCAAGTTCAAGGCTGAAAGCTTCAAGTGTCTACTTGCTGTTGAAATTCTGGGAACTGTCATGTAAGCACTTCACCTGACATGTTGGGAGTCCACAGAGGATATTTCAGGTGCACATTGCTCCTGCTGTGCTGTCAGTAGGATCTGGCATGGCCAGTATGGCTGATGCTTGCTCAGACGGACCACCATTCCCCTCCCAAGGGGCCAGATGCTCCTAGAGCCCTGTGCTACCATGCCTTCTGAGAAATGTCACGTTAGATGGACACATTGCACTCTCCCTTACTGGGCAGCCCATAGGCTTTCTGCTACGACCCTTCCTTTTTCAGGCACTTTTACCACTGCCCTCACTGAAAGAGATGATCCACGTGTGTCACCTGAACTTGTTTTACAGCTGCTGTCCATGAGGGAAGAGCTATCTTAGTGAGGACTTGCAATGGTAACTCCCATGCCTCTGAAGGCCTTTTTTTCTACTGAGGCCACAGTGGCTCAGGGCTTATAATCTCAGGGTGTGATCCCACGGTTGGCAGTGGACATCGCCACGTGGTTTTTTTGCAGGTGTGCTCATGCACTTTATAATATCTTGGGCCTATTCAGCTTCTTTCCAAGGCCATTACTGCTGCTGTCTGAGTCTTGCCTCCCTTTCTTCTCATCCTCATCAGCAGACCCCAGTCCAGAACAGCTTTCCTAATTTCAGATGGATGCTAGTTCTGCTTTCATCAAAGGACTATAGAAAAGTTAAACCACTCTCATCTTCTTTCATGCACACTATTCCTTCTCTGTTTAAACTGGGGCATGGCCATTCACTTCTCTGAGCTGCTTCCAGGTTTTGATGGCAAACGTAGCTCCGTCACCTTCCCCATAGGCAGGGTTTCAAGAAAATCTGTTTCTACCCAGTAGGTGATGAAGTCAAGTGGGGGGATTCAGTCATATCTGTAGACACCTAAAAGAAACAAAAAATCAGGACATTTGTTAAAGGCTGGTTTTTTTAACTCAACTTTCCCCCCTCTCTCCTTTTTTATTCATATAGTTCAGTGAAATATTAATTTTTAAAATGCCTATTTTAGTCAGTGATTGAGACTAAAATTTTCTAATTATCTCAGATCTTATAAAAAATTGGGTAGTCCTCACATTCTGGACTTTATTTTCAAAATTGACTTAATTCACAGTAAGCACTTAGGCAGCCAGCTAAGAGAACTGATTTTCAGAATTGTTCATGGTGTTGGATTATGTAGGTACTTAAAATTTCACCACAAACGCTACAGCAGGAAGATACTAAAAATTATCTGGTTTTCAAAATACTCAAGGTAATAGCATTTCTTTCTCTTGTTAAGGGAATAGATCATTTGGAAAATCCTCCAGGTAACTGGAAATTTGCAGGTACCTGGAAATGGGACTGCAAATACTCTTGGACTGATTGCCCAATATAGTTTTTGCAAACCCGATTGTTCCTATCAGTACTGGAGAATTTTAAGAGTCTTCTGTATTCTGGCAGCACAAAAAGTTTTGTGTGCCTTTTTCTCAGAGGTTTCTGTTTTGTTTTTCAGAATTTAAATTAAGCCTTCTTTGCAATCAAAAAAAATTGCTTAAGTCGGTGCATTTTCATTTTCACTTGTAGCTTTATTGAAAGGAATGTGGCTGGCTGGTTTTGTTTGTTTGATGAGGTTTTCAATTCCCTGAGGTTAGAGTGATTTCGTGATGACGTCTCCCAGTTGTAAGTGCTTATAGGTGCAATCAACATATATGTCATTGTTCAGTTATCCTAGTACAAAGCTACCACTCGTGTCCATAAAGTCATTGGTGCCTAATGATAATGAACAACAAGTAATACCTGGAGTGGTCACTGTCTTCCACCCGATTTTTAATTTGTCATTGAAGTCTCCTCTTCTGTATAGATATTCTGCTTGTGTTTAGCAGTTGCTGATGCTCAGTGAAAATAAAAAGTAGTGAGGCTGGTATACAAAGTAGGATTGATGTCTAATTTCTCACTGAAAGGGCAAGGCCTTGGCATAGCCATATCACTGGAACAGGAGCAGAGTTGCACTTGGCATCGGAGGCCAGTGGGGTGCTGGCAGCAGGCTGTAGGATGAGGAACGAACTGAGCAAGTGTTGATGTTGGTTGGAATTGATGAATCACTTCTAACTAAGCGTGATGCACCCGTATCCTGAACTATTACAGAGGTTTCCCAGGAGTCCCCATGACTGATAGGCTCAGCTCACTAACTCATTGCATGAGTATGATGCCAATCCTAAAGTAGAAATGAACACAGTAGCACTTCAATCCCACTTGCGGGAGGAAATGGTTTCATATTTTTTCTGAGGAAATGCGTTGTTCTTCCATCAAGTCACTAAAATGTCCTGCAGGCAATTGAGTGGGAATGAGGACTGGGGGAAGAGGAAATAGAGCGGATATGTGGCAAATGGAAACAAAAGACTTCAAGACCAGAACTGAGTGCTGGTCTAGTCTCTCTTTGACAAATTAAGAAAATTGAAATCACTCTTTTTTCCCCTCCTTTTCTGTATTTCTCCTTAACAGTGAAAATCAGTAATTCTCATATGCCATATTATGGACTTTATGCTTCTTTGTAGGCTCCTGCATGTTCAGGATCCTTGTCTTCCATTCTCATAACTACTATTAGCAGCTGTTATTTCAATAAATTTTCTGTAGAGGCATCCTCATAGAAATATTCAAAGAAGCCTAGTACTCAAGAGAGAATTACCAAGCAGCGAGAACAGCACAGCAGGCAAGCATTTCAAAATGGAGTCAAAGCTGTAGTGAAACATTTGCCTCAAGCTAAAATCAACCAGGTAGATCAGAATTAAAGCAATTGGATGGTACAGACGCATGCTGAGTAGTTGTCGTGTTATTATGTTATCATAAAATCTTCCACACTTCATTGTACAAAAAGGTATCAGCTACGCTATCATTCTCTAGTCTCTCACGGTATTAGTACTATGTACTGGCCCAGTACACCCAGGTCCTTTTTGGCATGGCTGTGATCTATCCTTACATCCCCCAGCTTGTGCTGATAGTGAGAGCTGCCATGGCCCAGGTGCAAGACGATTTGTTGAACCTTGTGTAGTTTTCCTGGAGCCATTGCTTGAGCCTATCTAGGTCTCTTTGAATTGCATTCTGTTCCTCAGGCATGTCAACTGTACTACTCAACTTGGTGTCATCTGCAAACTTGCTGGGGGTGCACTCAATCCCATTGTTTATGTCATTGATGAAAATATTGTAGAGCGTTGGTCCCAGTACTGACTCCTGAGGGACACCATTCATCGCTGATCTCCCTCTGGACATTGAGCCATTGACCACCATTCTCTGGGCATGATCTTGCAACCAGTTCCTTGTCTATAGAACAGTCTACCCATCACATCCGTTTTTTTCCAATTTGGAGAGAAGGGTGTTATATGGGGACCATGAAAGACTTTACTGAAGTCAAAATAGATGACATCAGTATCTCTTATCTCATCTATTGATGCACTTATCATCATATAGGGCCACTAGGTTGGTCAGGTAGGTCTTCCTCTTGGTGAAGCCATGCTGGTTATGCCATATCACTTTTTTCTCTTCCACGTGCCTTAGCATAGCTTCCAGGAGGATCTGCTCCATGATCTTCCCTAGCACAGAGGTGAGGCTGTGGGTTAGTAGTTCCCTGGGTCATCCTTTCTACCCTTCTCAAAAATGGGTGTGATACTGCTTTTTTCCAGTCACCAGCGTCTTCACCTAACTTCTCAAATATCATCAACAGAGGCTAGGCAACTGCATCAGCCAAAGTCAAGTATAAAGTCACTCAGTGAACCCAGTGAATACTGGATATATATGTTCATATGGAGGTAGATTCTGCAGTGAATGCCCAGAGATGTTGTGGAGTGTCCTTCTGTGGAGAGACCTGTCTGGTTGCTGACCTTTGCAACCTATTTTAGGGTACCTGCTTTAGCAGGGAAGTTGGATTCTATTGGACAATATGATCTCTTGAGATCCCTTCCAGTTCCTGCGATTCTGTGATCTGTGTTGTTATATAGAACTGTACTTTAGTCTGTTAGATGAATTTACAGTTTGTGTGGCCGTCCAGAGGCAAGTCTGTGCCGTGCAGAGCATCCAGGCTCCATATCCATGCTGATGCCCCTCTAGATGGGCTGTCCAGACCTCTGGATGTTGAGTAGTCGGCTCAGACTCATTGCTGCAAGGAGCAGTCTGCATGTTTTGAGATCTCAGAGGAGTAACTAAGTGCTTTGTATGTTCCTGGTTGAAATGTCTGAGGGATCATTTCAGGAACATTCAGACACATGATAACTTTATCCCAATAAAAAAAAGTTTCTCGGTATCTTTATTTAACACGCTCACATTCTGTTTATTTACATATAATTTTTATTTCAGAACAATATTTTTTTTCTTTCTTTTTCTATTTTTATGTTTCAATTCTGCTGCCTTCTTCCTATCCCTTATTTTTTCTTAGCTAATAGGCATTGCTATAGGTATTTTGGACAGGGTGCCTAGCAGGCCAGCATGAGTGAAACATGTCGAGCTTCGTCTGAAATTAATAAAAGGGCTTTTGATAGCAGTAGGGATCCTGACATGCCTGTGTGGCTCCTCTTAGGAGCCTCTGACACACTGAGCTTGATGGTGGCTTTTAAGCTAGAACGTTGGTGCCTAGCTCCTGGCAGGCAGTGGGAGTGCCTGCCGCTCTATTAGAAGCACTCTCCTCGTCCTGTATCTTGGACCTATTGCGTGGGCAGAGAAAAGGAAAGAAAGCCCTCTCACCTCTCCAGACCTCATTAAGCATCCTGCTTCCTCAGGGTGACAGTAAGAGTGAAGGAACAGTCTCTGAATGACAAACAACACAGGGACTGCTCTTATTGGCTCACCTGCTGAACTGGCTGCTTGCAGGGAAGAAAAACCTGCAACTCAGAAATGTTGGGAAGGTAGCTGAGGTTAGTTTTTTCTTCTGTAGTTGGCAATATATGGACAAACAATGATTAAACATGCATTTGTGAACCATCTTTAATATGTCACCCTCAGTTAGCCCTGGAGACTTGTACCATTTTACTGCGACATATGCACACGTTCTTTCTGCTTGGCAGATGTAGAAATAATTGTTTGCTTTAATTATGCTGCAAAGAAGGAAGAAGCATAGCTTGTATATGTGTAAATGCTTACTTTTACCATCAGTAACACCAACTCTATGTAAGGAGATGTTAACATTTGAGAGCAATTGATTTTCTTCTGATCATACTCTAAGCAGATGAGTAGTAGTTGTTTCTACAATTGCTATTCCTAAATGTTAAAGCAGTACTTGAAATGACTCAAAGTTCAATGTAAATGTTTTCTGCTGGTTGCTCTGTGTTGATGTTACCATGACATATTTTCCAGTAGCAAAGTAAATAATTAGCACGTTGGAAGAGGTTATTTTGTTAATAAATGGCATACAGTGCCACTTAGTTGAATATAAACCTTATTGTATCCTTCTGTTTAGGCAGCACGTATGCTCTATAGGGCCATGGCCTCATAAATTCTAATCATCTACCCAATGCAAGGCTGGTTACTGTGCCTCTGAAAGCCTGGACTGGCAGAGAAAAGGATGATTCAATACTTGTACTACTTCCTTTAAGTCACCACCAAGCCAATTGTCCAGGGTAGATATAAGGGATCCTCTGCCTCTGGACACGCTGTCAGATTTACGTTCTTCTTCCAGCCAAACTGAAAGGGATGCAATATAAGTGCCTGTGGAAACTGGGGCAGACCTACTCATATCACATGGAACAGGGCAGCTGAGTTCAGTTCAGGATGAGGCACAGCAAACCCAATAGTGCAGGTGGATTTGGACAAACGGTGTCCATTGCTCCTCCAACCAAGACAAAGATGTGGCTCTTCATACAGATGTTGATGTAAAGAGGCTGAGGCAGATGGCAGAGCCCACCTGCCTGTCAGGGCAGCAGGCAACCTCACCGTGTGAGTGCCTGATTATCAAGAGTACAGCGGCAGACCTTTTAAATGAATTCACAATAATCCCAGCAATGTTAAGAGGTGTTTCAGCCCCTGAACTGTTTGCTTTTTAATGGGGAAAAGAACAAAAGTGCCAGTGAATTTGGAAAGCAGCCAGAGCCCAAAGAGATGCGTTCTGAGCTGGCATTTGCCCAAATGGGAGACACAGTGAGTGGGGTGTAATGGGATGACAGCGGGGTTGAAAAAAGACGTGTAAAATAAGAGGGCTTCTTTTCTAATGACTGATGCAGATGAGTTTCATTTTCTTGAAGATACAGCTTTCCAAAATCTATGATGCTCTTTCAGGCTGTAGCTTCTTAGAGCTGTTTCTTTTTCCTTCTGTCTCTCATGCAGTCATCAGATGAAAGCATAGTTGCCGCAAGCTTGAAAGTGAAGCTTCCCTTGCCTTAAAAGTACTGCTTCTCACTTGTTTTTTGCAAAGCTTTGAATCACTGCGACAAGCAGAACTGCTAACCTTAACTCTCCTCCTTCTAATTAGGCAACAGCATTAAAACTCTTTATTAATGCCACCCCTCCTGGGTAGTTGCAGATATATATATTTTCGCTGCTTAATTGCTTTCTGGCCCTCATTTTAATTAGAGTCAGGGAGGCTATGGGATTCCACCACCTTCATTTCCCACTGGCTCGTTGTGCCTACAATGCAAATTCAGAAATGGGGAAGTACTTTCCAGATATGCATCTGAGAAAATGTGCAAGAAGGAGAAAACCAAAACCCAACAGTGTTGCTTTCTCCCTAATTCCTCTTACATCTCAGCAAAGTCTTTCAGTTTGGCTCCTTTGTTCACTGGGATTTCAGATTTCTGACTTTTGTCACATTTGGTGCAGCATATAACTAGATTAACCGGGAGTTTTAAGATCATTTGAGGCTATGCTTAAATGTTAGTTAAGGTTACAGCTGTTCTGCAGAGATGACCCTCAGTTTTCTGTGTCCTTAGAGTCTCAGGCATGGTGTGGAGAGAGGGCTGATGTCGTGGGAGAAGGGGAATGCAGTACACAACCTTGCAGCTCCAAATATGAAAGGAACTGCTTCTCCCAGCTGAGATTTTGCCAACCTTAGCTTTAGAAACATGTTTTTGTTTTACTGAAGTTCATATTTCCCCGGAAACAGATCCTTTCTGAAAAGAGTAAGGAAACCATTTACCAGAAGAGAACGTTTTTGTCAAAGAAAGTCCATCAAACCAATAGATTGGATGGGAGAATGTCTGATCATACTGAATTACACAAAAAATAGGAGGTCTATTGCTCGAGAGAGAAATGTAAGTCTTTGAGATATGCGCTTCAGCTGGATATTTGAAATGAAATGAATAATAGTGAAACGGCAACGGTATTGTTATTATCGGTCTTCAAAGTTAATATATGCTAAGGTAGATGAAGTAATTCATATCCATCTAAGCTATTGTTTCAGACAATGGCTGCAGACACTTCTGCTCTGTATAGTGTTCCAATTAATGTTTTCTAAATTATAGTCACAATCATAAGGATTAGAAACTGTAATTACTCAAAGAGGTGTGCAGATACGACAGTATGAAAAGAAATTCTATCTCTTATTTCAACATTTTCAAATAAAGTTTTGTTCAGTTCTTTCTGTATTAAAGCCAAAATAACTTCATAAATCTGCAGGAATATAATTGCTTTTTTTGAAGGTTTTTTTTAATATTTCATAGTTTTGACATTTTTTTTAATTAATTCTGCTAGAACTTATGATCCATCCTTCAGTCTTCTGTATTTCCTTTCTGGAAAGCCTCGCTACCAGAGCACAGTTTCATGATGGTCTGTCTACAACTCCCAAGTGCCAGTTACAGAGCTATATGAGGCTCTGCACCTGGGCATCATTTGGTTGCTTCTTTCAGAGTTCCTGATAAAAGGCTGATTAATGCTGCCAGCTCCCATGCACAGTTGGGTGTTTCTAGAGAGGACAGTTGCTCCTCATCACGTCTGCCTAATTAGGCTGATTGGTTCACAGCACCAAGCCAACCTGATTGAGAGACGTGCTTGGCTCAGTGTCCTGATTTCTGACTGGTTTTGTTTTGCATTAAATGAAACTTTGCTGAGCCCCCCCTGCAAGCTGCTTTCCCAGCTAGAGGTGAGGCTGCATGGCCAGTGTAATGCTGAAGAAGTAAAACCTGTCTTGCTGACGTGCTGTGGGTGAGCTATATCACAGATATACTGAGGTCACAGTTCTAGGTTGTGGCTGCATTGAGATTAAAAAAAAAAAAAAAAGGCTGGATATGTTGCAGATTAAGGATTTAGAAAGACTCACAGAACAGTGAACAGTATGCAGAAATAAGGGCGTAATTGTTATTCAAAGGCTTGTCATTTAAAGGTTGTTTGGCCTTCCCAACGTGCCTTAAATCTGTACAGTATAAGGTCTGCCTATGAGAGCTGTGTTGTTTCAGAGACTGACTGAAGGAATAAGATGTAATTCTGCACCCTAGTTCTTGCAGACCTTTCGTAATCCCACTCAATTCCCTTCTAAGGACTGAAACGTTTGCTTAGGACCTCTGATCCTAGAAATGCAGCTTCCAGTGTTGCATAAGACGTAGTCTTTGTAGTAGCATCAGTAGGAAACCTTGTGAAGAGGCTATACTTGCTAAGTTCCACTGGAGCAGAAGGATGAACGGGATGGGGTTGTGACTGAGATGAACTGTCTGACTAACAGGCTGCAAAATCAAGAGGGAGGCTGAAGAGGGGAAAGTATTTCACCATGTGATGCACAATTCAGATATAGGTTTGTCTTCTAAATCCCAAGTGTTGAGGTGTTTAGATCAGTAAAGCTTATTCACTCTGTAGTGGTGGTCCAGAAGCTAATTCTGTAATTATTGTTACCACATTAATTAGTAGAGTGTGCCATGCCCAGGAAAGTGATCGTGGCGTTCATATGTATATATCTGGATTTTGAATACTCTCCTAAATGTGGAAGTGCACAACTCACAAAGAAAATATAGCTCTTACACTGCAGCCTTTATATTATCTACTGACTTCGACAAGCAGTCATACAGCATTTCTGCAATAATAATGAATTTGGCATGGGAAAATGTTCTTTTTTGTTGACCTTTGTAAGTGAAATGGTCATAAGTGTCTGAAAACCTAAAACTGTCAGGTGCTCTACTGCGTTCAAGTTTTGTAAGCTAAAGTAGAGTTAATGTCAAGTGCATCAAAGTTTGCAGAAATCACTTTCCTCTAAAATAGATGAACCATCTGACAGATTTACATCAAAATCACAGACACATTCTGAAGTTTCATTTGATTGCATGTGAGAGTGTTTCATAATTGGTTATTTTCCTGTGAAAACTTTGAGTGCTGCCATTAGCTTTGAAAGCGTGGCAGTGAATTCCACCATCCATGTACCTGACCCATCAAAACTGAACCCAAACCCCACGTACCAATCAAGCAATTCTTAAGGATAAATAAAGGGAAAAGAGCAGAATAGTAAGGGATTTAAATACATACCTACCAAGATGTACCTTTTGGAAGTCAAGGAGCTCATACATCTGCAGCACTGCAACATTTGATCCTTTTTTCCATTTCACATACTCATTGGTATATACAGCTGATCACCAAAAGAATTTTGCGCTGGGAATGAAAAGCTCATTTGAATACAGTATATCCAGAGAATTCCCTTTTTTTATAGAAAGACTTCTGCTCATGAGTAATTGCCTGGAAAAAAAATGTATTTGAGGTACAACAGATAAGAAAGCAAAGCATTTCCACAAGCACACTGCTTCATATCTTTCTTACATGAGCTCACGTAGCTTGATCAAGGTCTAATGACTCACAGGTTTTGAAGGCTTTGGCCGCATTGTTGATGATAAACACTGGAGGGGTTTGTCTGAAGAGACAAGAAATTATGCACAACTATTGTAATGAAAGGTTAAAGTAGATCATTGGTGGGATAGTAGTTTACACTAGTCTAAGAGTGGGGGAATTTGGGAATTGATTTAATGGTTCAATAACTAGATATAGGTATTAGTCTTTAGAATATATTGCCTAAAGTCTTCATGCCAGCATGATTAAAGCACTAGAACTGAAAAGCCGAGCCTAGGAATGGCTCAATAGTCACTGATAGGATATTTTTCATTGTTGATTTAGAATTTCAAGGAGTTAACAAAAAAAATATTCCTCTTCTTTTTGAATGACAGACTTTCATGCTAGCATTGAGCCTAAGTGGCTAGCGAGTTTATAGCAGATAGGTGGTAATTTTTGAGAAATAGTGAGCAGTTATTCCTCTTAACTCAGTAGGAAAATACATCCAAGAAGGCAGCAAATCAGTGCCCAAACCCTGTCTTTCTCTCCAGCACACTGTGAAACTTGTTTACAGCTCATTCCCAAGTCCACATTGTGTGAACCCAGGCATGCTTTGGGTGAACAAATCGCAATATAATTCCACTTGGGAAAGAAGGGAAGATTCTCTGGCCACAGCTCAAATGGGCATGCTCAGATATGTTCATACCTGTTTTCCAAAAGCCTTCTTATTGATGGCTCCCCACCAGGTGTGCAATAGGTCTTTAATTAAGGCTAAGATATTAGAATTGCTCTCGCTGACCACACTCCACCATACTGGTAAAACCTATCTAGCTTGTTACAGCATTGCCTCATCTGACAAGCATTTCTACATCTTCCAGTAAATCCTGATAGAGATTAGTGTGTTAGAGTAAAGAATAGAGTAAAGAATAATTGATTAAATTGGCTGGAGAGCTCTGACAAACTCTTTGTTAGATCAGTCCCTTGATATCAAAGCTAGCCCTGTAGGGAATATATAAATCATTTACATGTCCAGTGGAATATGAGATGAGATGATAACTAAGGTTACTACTTTAAGTAGAAAATCCTTTTGTATTGAACTAACATTTAACATTTGAAGGAAATGAGAACCCCTGAGGCAGAAACAGGGACGTGGCTTTTAAACTGTGTTGAAACGTACTGGAATAGTTACATGCCTTTGTGAGAAAGATTATACGGGAAAAAAACAGAAAATAGTGAAGAGTGTGCTAAAAACAGGAATTGTCCTTTTTGGGTAGGAAGGAATGTCTGACAGCTAAGACAAATTGGTCCGGTTTTGTCGTTCAAAATAGCAACTGGTATTTTGTCAAGTTGCTCCCTCATGGGTAGGCTCTTACAAAATGAGAGCAATGATTCCATTAACTTGTGTCTCTTCTGTGGTCCCAGATGGCACAGTTAATGTAGTTTCTGTAATGCCAAGTTAATAATTATTCTTTCTTTCGCTGCATTCTTCTGTAAATTTGCCCTCAGCTCATATTATACCCTCTGGCAGCAGAGAAGTTGAAGGTTGAGAATGGAGGCTTTAGGCTTCGTCTAAAAACAAAGTTTAAGAGCTGTTAAAATGTAGCTTCCAAATGTGTCTTCAGATGCAACTCGAGTTTACCTGCTTTCTGTGATCTTTCATTTCATGTCTAATGCTACTTCATTTCTTGTGTTACCTGTTTGTGTAAATAGTGTAGATCTCTAAAGCCAGGGTCTGTTCAAACCCATCTGAACACCAACCAATATCTAGCCACAACTGATACCAATACCTGAATTTTCACAGAATTTTCCCTCTTTCATTCACCTTTGTGTGTCCAAGGAAGCCTGGTTGAAGGAAGCCTGGTAATATGGGTCATCAGATGATCTCCTAATTCATCCACTTTTTAAGTGAGATGAAAAAGACTGCAAACTGTATTTGTATACAGAGAAAACCATTACATGTTCAGGAAGGAATTTCACCCCACTTTTGATTTCTGTCTAATGTATCCGTCACAATGGATGATGTTTAACAGTTAACACAGAAGCTATCAGTAAACTCAATGGCTCTAGGAATTTGTGACCAATCTTCTCGGAGGTGAAGTCAAAATCAATGTAAAACCATACCTTTCAAAATAAATTTTTGTTTCCAGGGATCCTTGTTTCTGTTTTTATCAATAATTCAGTACAGTCAGGTGGTACAAGAAGTGTTAGAATGAGTAAGGATTTGAAAGAAATAATACATCCGGGTCTCTCTTCTATTCTGTCATGCCACGTGGATGGCTAGAGTAAAGAATAAAAAGGTTAAAGTGTATTTAAAAGTGATGCTGATCCCACAGACTTAGGTTGTCATAAGTGAAAACTTCAGGGAAGTTTGGCTGTATTCCATTTTTTCAGCTCTCTGCTCTTTTAGGAATTTTAATTTTTTCTTGGGTAATTAGATCACTGACAGTAGATGCATGTAATTAACAGGGAAGGAGGTTTGCATGATGACTATAATAGCACTGACTGATCCCTTTGCCAGATAACTGCTATGGCCTGGCTTTCCATTATTGTTTTATTTCCGCAGATATCACCAGACATCCCTATCCGGAACCATCCGTATTTGATTGCAAGGATGACATCTTGGAACCATTTATTAATTTCACTGCACCAAGAATTCTGCATGCATCCTCAAAACTCCCCTTTAAGATGGTTCTCTTTACAAAATTTTTAGTCTTTTGGTAGTTGAACGTGAACATCTTCCTCTTTTCAGTAGTATAATAGAGCTGAAATTTCATGTAAAAAATAGTTTCTCAGGGAAGATGGTTTTTAGAATTGGCACAGAAGCTTTTACTGTAATTCTCAAAATTCTCCCTAGGTGGGAGGAAGATGTGTTCTCTTTAAAATAAAATGAGCTTTATCTATCTTTGGTTAAGCAAAATTCAGTACCCTGGTGTCATTCATGTCTTTTGGAAAATTGCCCCCAAGTCTTTTTTGATAGCCTATTTACCATCTGCTAAGCAAACAACACCTAACCATAAAGGGTTGGGAGAAACACTTATGGCTGTTTTAATATAATGTATTTTATGCTACTTACAACTTCCTTCTTACGTTTAGATCAGATAAGATTTAGGTTCATTGGAATAAAGCTTTCAACATGACTTTTAAAGGAGTAAGAATATGCACATAAGATGGGTGAAGCATGCACCCATAGATTATATGTATTTTTCCCCTGAGCTTCGGGGCCAGGTGTGATTTCTAGGTGTTTAATGCTGAAAGGAATGGTAACAAGTAAAACAGATCTAAATCTTTTTGGACAAAAATGGCAGTATGAATTAGAGCTAACTGCTTGCTTTTGGTCCAGCTGGTCTGTCTTTGTCAACGGAAGACGGCTTTTACATCTCTGGAAGAAGACAGAGCCCCATGAAATATTTTTGAAAATTGCACCTATGAGGGTATGAGCAGTGTTTCAGCTGAGATCATGGAGAAATGGCTTTTAAGACCTATTAACAAGGACCGTTATAAATCCACTGGTAGTAATAGAATTAAAAAATACCCCTCAAAAAGTCAAAACCCTTACCAACTATTTGCAGTTAAAATACATCATTCACAGTTCTGGACATTCTTTGCTTTTCTATGTGGAAGATAAAAATAGATTTGCTACACAAAGCTCTCATTAGGGGGTCACACAAATACACAGCAGCCATTTCTCCCTAAATTGGATCATTCTCTACGCTTTTTCTTTTGATGTGAAGTCCTTACTGCAGTGATCTTTCCTCATCTTTTCTGAGTGCTACTACCTAATATTGTCTATCTTTTAGTGCATTGGGTTAAGTACGCCACATATGAACACATAGATTAAGAAATCTACTGTTTAGCTACTACTTCCTTACTTTGATGTCTTTGTTTAAGGTTTCAGACTTGAAAATATAACTCTGGATTCACTTTTTATTTTTAAAAATGCTTTTATACTTTGGATTCTAGTGATTAGTGTAGAAAAGCAGAATTGTCTATCGTAGCAAAATGAGAATGCGAGTGAGAGGGGAGAAAAACTAAAGGAAAGTTTTGATGATAAAATCTTTTGACACAGCCAAGTGTTGCACAGGTTAGATTTACAGTGCCCCTGGGATTGACCAGGCACACATCCACTTTTCAACATGATTATTTGTTTTCTTTAATGTAATATTAAGACCAGAAAGAAAGCAAAGCTGACTCCTAGGTGTTGCACAAATTCAAAAAGGAAGGACGATATTGAACCTGAAGAGCTCACATTTTAGCCATAAGCTCTGTTTGTCTGCAGGAGTTCATATCTGATTACTGGTCGCATCCACTTGGGAAAAAAAAACAACAACCTCTTTTGTTATATTGCACCTTAATTACTAACACTTTCCTTTTCACATTTCTTATGAATCAAAACACTTTTCTGCCTGAAGTTATATCTTCATAGTGTCTGCAACTTCTTGGCTGTTCTGATCATGTGGATTACCACATCCTCTGGATTTTCTTCTCCTTGGGATCCCGGAAGGATGCCCCAGTTTGGAACAATCCCTTCTATTATTTGATGAAGGCTATCCCTTCTGCTATAAACTGCTGCTTTCTTTAACTGTAGGTCTCTTGCATTTATAAAAGTCCAGCCACTTGTTCTGAGTTGTTAATTCTTCCTTTAGCTAAATTAAAGCATCCCAAATATTACCCTTTCCTGGGAATTTGGAATGACTTGCTTTTCCTACAGATTTCAGCTATCATGATTCTCAAAAGTCTTTCCTACCCTGGTGGACCAGTAAAAAAGATTAATAAGAATAGAAGTAATATGGACTACAAAATTAAAATGGAATTTTACAATTACACAGAGCTGTATTGCCTAAATTGTCAGCCATGTAACTTTAAGGTTCTGAATACTCTTGCTAAAATCAATTTATCTAATCACATGAATACATCTACAACGTAATCAGTTGTAGATTTAAAAGTCTGAAACCACTATGCTCAATTATTAAGCCTTTGAATTTGGGATAATATATTCCATGGAAAGAGTGGGAGAAGTCCAGGTCTTCACTAGATCTGGTGTGCAGACCCTGAACAGCTGCACTGAACCATCAGAATTACACGTACAGCATGGTGCTACTGCAGGCAGTACGACTGAAGAAAGAAAAACATTACTGTTGTGTGGTTTCTTTTTTCTTAAATCTATTGAAGAAATAGAAGTAATTGAGAATGTGGAAAGTAAAGTCATTTATACAATTTTCCCCTCTTTTTTTTTTTTTTTTTTTTCCCTTGTAATTTCTCTTCTTTTCTGCTGTTTGTTCTGAAAATCTTGATTATCTTTCCTGGTGAAATTGTTTGCTCTTGCAGCTGGACTTGACTCCTTTGGATAATAAGGCAGTGATAGAAAAGGAGCAGTGACTCAAAAGTGCTCTGTTTGGAGATTTCAAATGGCAGCAAATGGTCATTCAAGCAACAAAATACAATGATTTTATGTACTAGAGCACTTTAAAAAATGGATGGTCTTTCTATGGAGAAATCCAGTTGGGAAGATTCTCAACTGAAGGACTCAGTAGCTTTATCACTGCTTCTAGACAAGATACTGAGACCTAATTTTTACCTACGTAAATTGACCTTTCTCAGTCCTTTTAAAAGGTACTGAATATGTTTGATAGAGTCAGAATAGTAATAGTCAGGAAGACAAACATTCCTACAATCATTTTGCATTAGATTATAAGAGTTTAGTCACTTTAAAATCAAACAATACAAAACATTACAGTATTGTAAGGTTTACCTTTTTTTTTCTCTCTTCTAAAATTTTACTTCATGTTTTTATTTAGAATTGGTAACTATGTAGAGAGAGCACAGCCCATTTTCCTTTAGTATCTTTCAAGCTTTGCATCTTGTCGACATTCAAGAAACAAAAGCTATATGTGTGGGCTGTAAGATACTCACCTTTCCATTCAATTCATAGCAGGCTGAATGTTTCCTTTATTTTTGTTCAAGAGCTGTAATAGATCATTATAATAACTTATGTAATAGTAGGCAGCCCTCATCACACACGCTTCTATTCCATTTGACACATGCACTAATCTGATAGAGCAAAATGTTAATCTTGATAATGATAATTTCTGATGTTTCCGTGAAGTCTTTCATCCTACCAGATCCAAAGGCTCTTAGAGATTTGCTGTGAACAACTGAGTTGTGCCACACTCTGTAGAAAAGCCCTGCTTTTCTAACAAAGGTCGGCGGCGCACTAAGAAATCCTTTTTTTCTTTCTATGCAAATTATGGTAACACAGCTGTGTAGACAGCAAAGTTCATTTTGCATTCAGCATGCATGTTTGTGCCTAAATATTACAGTGACAGGCACACTCTACCTAAGGCAGGAAATACTGTGCACGCACACCCTTTTAAGAATTGGTGCATAGCCATAAGATATCTGCTCAAAAAAAAAAAAAGCTTATAGATATCCTTGTATTCATCACTAACTATGCTGGGAATGTTTGCCAGTGCTTGTTTTAGATTCTGTTTACAGACTAAGCAAAACATTGCTCTAAATGCATTTTAGCTGGCGTTAGTTAAGAAGTAGCTCATTATGATGCACTACTGAATACCAGAGTGATGGAGAAAGGAGGTACGTAAGACAAATCCACTGAAGCCCTGAAAGCTGTAGTACTCATGACTGGAAAGGATAACAGCTGGACAAGGGAATTTCAAGGAGAATTCAGGTTGGGGAAGGTTAAGGAAAGAAAAGTGACTAAAAGTTCCCTCCCACTGAAAGTCATTCAGGAAAAAAGAATAATACCCCCAAGATCCAGGGTGGTTACCCTGTGAGGATTTCCTCCCGCTCCACCTTCGAAATGGCTGAGAAAAAGAAGTAGGTAGAGTTGATTGTGGTGATAGGAAACTCTCCAGAGTTGTACTGAGAGCTATCAAGAAGAATCCCACTTTCCATAAAGCCTTTCATCCTGGGGAACAGAAGCGAGGTTAAAGCAGAGTCCAGAGAGAGTGGGAGAGATCAGTACATTAGTTATCATAACTTTATTTCTCTAAATATCTGGAGCACAGATACTCTGAAAGGATTTAGTACGTTGTGCTTGTGTAGATGAATCACCATCACAGCCACTCACTGAACTGGGTCAGGGCATTCTCACTGCAGTCATATTGGACTGCTTCAGGAAATGGCTATTAAATGCCATGAATTTCTAGGAGCATCTGTGACTTGCATGAAGTGGTGCTACTGATTCCATGGGTCTCTTTTTTTTAATCACATTCCTATAAAAAGAGAGAAGGAATCTCACTGCTAGCAGAGATGTAAAATCAGGTCGGGACTGTCGCTAGTTATTTAAAGGTATTGAAAAGCTTTTTGTAAGCCCAAACATATTACATGCTGTATCTTGGCTAAACTCCATGTTTTGTAATTACATCCTCTTCTCCTCTTCTCAAACAACTTTTGTTGTCACAAGAGGATGCTGCTTTCTTTGTTTTCCTGAACTAGAAGTCTGAGTAGCAGTATTTTAATCTCATCGTGATCACTCTGAAAGATAAATTCAAGTTGCCCGAGATGCGGCATGGTTTCTGCATCACTCCCTGCAGCACTGCAGTGTATGAAGAGAAGGCAGGTTTTGAAATTTATGTTCAAGCAGAGGTTCCATTTTTCTCTGTGCTTAAGTACAAGCGCAAATCTGTTTGGCTTCCTCCTCCATTACTCCCTTGCTGCAGTACAATCACTCCCAGGTGCAATAGGAGGCTTACTACTTTGACTCGAAAATGTATTTTGAGATCACTGTAGTCAAAATGCAAGTCATCACTATCCCATTAGCTCTTGGAATGCTTTCAGAGCATTGTCTGGTTTCTGCTTCCAATCTGATGAGCTGGTGACTGTAGCCCTTGGATGGCATTTTCATAAGCAAAATCCTGAGGGAGGTGGTGGCAGTTGTTACCATGTTAGCCACCTGATGAACTGCCAAGGTTGTATTGATAGCAAGCAAGAGGTATGTCACTACAAACAAAGCAACAAAAACAGCCTCTTTCTGCTATTTTACCACTGTTTTCTCTGTGGGCACAGTGTTTGCTGGCAGAGCAGTGCCCGTGAGCCTGAAAATGCAGGCAAATTCTCTGCTAGCACAATAATCTGGTCTTTGCCATCTGGTAGCCAGCTGTGGGCAATAGTGAATATCTGAGAGCACAGCCTATGAAGACATCCACCAGTATGTCTGGCCAAATGCACCATGCGAAAAGTAAAATTCCCATCACGAAAAGCAATAGAGGCATAGCCTGTTGCCAGTTTCCACAAAGACAAAATTGGATTGAATAAGAATTGAAGCTACTATTTCTCACCTGGAACACTCACAAATTGAACTGAGGGACTGAGAGAGAGGCTGATTAAGTTGCACTTCAAATGCCAGAAAGTCAACCTTATTCTGTGGCTAATGGTTTTCTGTAGCACTCAGTCTGCAGCCAGTTGGATGTTGGACTTTCAGTGAACTTCAATACTCTTCCCTCTGAGGGGACTGCTTTGGTGGCAGACATCCTGATTCCTCCTGATTCCTGTACTGCTTTGTACATCACTGGGGAGAGGTACATAGTGGTTTAGAAGTGCCATTTATTAGTAGTATTATCCCTGTAAGCACGTTTATACTCTTTTTGCTCAGGACTGTGAGATGGTTTATGTGCCAGGCAGAATAATGACACATACATTCGTTATTTGCTGAATAATGAATTCTTCTCCTTTTTTTTTTTACTTATTTTTCTCTAGTAATTACATGGGGTGTGTCCAAATGGGTATAACATCCTTGTTATTTATATATATATATAAAAAATAAGTGCTGATTTCGTAAGTTTCCTCTCAGTGAAATACAGCTGTGTTTATGCACTCTTTTTGCAGAAAGATGCCTAAATATGTTAGAGGAAGAAGGTGAAGGAATATGGTATAGGCCAAAACATCTACATCAACTTAACCTTGCCACTATGGAGCTTAAGAGCAGGTAGGACTCGGCAGTACAAAAATGTGTATTGATAATGAGAGTGTATTTTCCTGTGCTGGGAGCTTCTGGGATGCTCTCACTGGAGAACTGGATCTCCAGCACCACGTCATGTGCTTGCATCACACCCCATCACCCTCATGTGTGTGCTTGGACACAGGTGAGGCACAGCACTCATGTCCTCAGCCTTGCTCTGCCCAACAGGAGAATGCTTGGCGATGACTCCAGGCAGCATCCATGCACCTTTACACAGTGCAACAATTTCAGCTGGGGGTGGAGAATCCATCCTCATGTTTTATTCATCCAAATTTCCTCTCCCCACTCCAGAAATCTACACTCATCTCTTCACTGGAGAATCTGTTCAATTTCCTCTCATTTAGCGCCGTGCTGCAGCGCTCACATTTCTGCTGAGTACCTTCACTCAGTGAATGATCGGCACTAATCACAAGTCCAACTTCTCAAGAGTGAAGCGTGGGAGAGAGAGGGAGATGTAAGCTCATCTAATTTGATCAGTCTGTTTTGTTATCCCGAATATTTCATTTTTCAATAGCCAGCTCCCTTGGAAGGAAATAAAAATGTGAAAAAATCCAGCTTCCTTCCCTTTTTGCTTTTTTGGTAAGATTTTTGGTTTGACTCATCTTTCCCAGGCTAATTGTCAAGAAAGTGACAGATCACTCATGGTTGACAAGTGAGTAATTGGGAGAAGAGAGGGAGTGCAGCAGGTGTTAGTACTAATTTGGTAAAACAAACGGGGGGGAAAAAAAAAAGAGGAGTAGAGAGTGGTATGATAGTCACTTTCACAGTCATGACGCTACAAGCACTTCATACAAAATGTGTGCAGGATTTTACAACGCTGAGAGTGTTAACTATTAACCAGCCACTCCAGACGCACTTCAGAGGTGGCTTGCAGTTCACCATAAGAAGATGCTTTTGAGTCTCTTAACGACTGATTCACAGCACTGCTGAGGAATGGGATGGAAAAACAGCTTCATGATTCTCACCTATCGTGTTATTGGGCAGAGCAGCCCTTGCAGCAGGCAGACTTGTGCCCTTGCCTTGATGGGCTGCACTAGGCTTGACCATCAGGAAGGTTACCACTGTCAGAGCTGGATCATTCTATTGCTGTCAAGATCTCTGTTGTCTACAGCTGCCCTAATTCTCCGAAATTGAGACTCAGCCCAGTCCTTGGTCATTGCTAGGACCTAAATCTCACTTACTGGATGGAAGAAGTGAGCTTTGTGCCTGGAGAGTTGCTCTGGCTCTGAAGAGAACAGCCAAAGATTTTGCTGTGTTTTAGATATCAAACCCTTGGAAATCAATTCTTTCACTTATCTGCCAAATCTGCTCCTCTGAGCTCTGTTTTCTTGCTTCAATCTCAGATGTCACTGAAACTGCCTCAACACCGACCAGTGTTCTTGTTTTGATCCCTGTAATGGTGTTAGTGAGGCCAAATAATGGATTCTGCCAGCAGACTCCTAAGACACACTTTTGCTCTAAAGTGGTGGTACAAATAGCATTGCAGCATTTCATGTTTATTGCCTCCTAAAGATTTCAGTACCTTATATGCTCTATTTCAAAGAAAAATGCTTTTTTTTTTTTTTTAAACCAGAGATTCAAAGAAAAGTGTAGTTTTTTTCCAGACTTCAGCACAGTTATAAAGAATATTGAGGCTGCAGGGCACTTTCTGCTCTGGCTTTCATCTGTACAACCCCCTAGTGCCTTGAAATCCTGCTTTGCTTTCACCCACAGATCATTTGGGCTAGAGCAGTTCTACAGGGCAGCCCTAGGTAGCAAGAATGTTTCTAAGGGATAGGACCAAAGTGAATGTGGTACCCTCTCTTGAGCTCCTTTCTGGCTCAGATGTCGGTGCATTACCTCCAAACACCTTTGCCTGTACCTCCAGGAAAAAGCAAGAATTTTTTCTTCTTCTTGGATTATGGGATGTAAGTACTGATCATTGGAAGCACACTGGGGTTGCTTTTACTTTTTCTTCCCCTGCAATATAAAGAGACATCTCCCCCAGCTGTATGGAGTGGATCCCACTCCACAAAGCATACACGTGTTGGGGAGCACATCTGTTCAACCTTTTGCCACGCAGACCTGAAGTCAGCAGGGAGGAGAGCATACAGGTACCTTTGCAGCTGATTTAACCCAGAGGCGTGGGTTGAGCCTGCCAGCAAAGTCATGCCGTCCTTCTGCCAGGGCTACCGCAGCTCCGAGAGTGACTTTGGGCACTGCATCCTCGCGAAAGACGGCGCCTGGGGATGCCGACAGCTTTCCCACTGCAGCCCAACCGAGTGTCATTACTATGACAACCTCCAGGTACGGATCTGCGCAGCGCCGGGAGCTCCGGCAAGCCCTGATTGCATGTGCACGGCTCAGAGCCGGGGTGCCCCGCCTAGGAGAAGGGTAAAAAGCGCTCAGAGCCACAGGTGCCCCTCTCTGGCTCTGTCCTGTTGCTTTGGGGTGTGAGGCAAAGCGTGGGTGCTTAAGAGACATCAGTAGCTAGGATTTTTAATCATCTTCTCTGGGACAAAGTAAGGAGAGTGTTGCTTTTCCCTTAGAGCTCTTCTTCAGAAAATCACCAGACCTGTAAGAATATAACGCTGCCCTTCAGCCTGGTAAAAAGGTAAAATGCTCCCATACCTCATGCATGCTGTATGCCCCTGTGTGTGTGTGCATGCATGCACACGTTACTTTCTTACACTACTATGACAGCACACGCTCCCCAAAGCTATTCACAGCATTAGAAATCCAACTCCTCCCTCCAGTGCCCTGTATGTGTGTGGCTGGGGCTTTCTGCTTTGCCTCACTCTCAGCTGATTGCGGGCTGATGGTCACGACGCTGCTCCTCACCTCCGGGCTTCACGCTGAGGAGAGAAGGATCGGGGGAAACGGAGAAGCTGGCACACAACTGCCCTACGGAGCTGTCGATAACTTGCTTCCCGTGCAGCAGAACCACACAGGGGAGGGGAGGGAGGAGGGAGGAAAGAAGGGGAGGAGGAGGAGGAGAAGGAAAAAAAAAAAAAAAGAAAATCCAGAGAATTCTAGTCCTGCAAATGTAGTGAAACTGAGTGGTCAGAGTTCATTTGCTCGAGGAGAGCAGAGAAGAAAGAGGACATTAAATGAGAAAAAGCAAGAAAGGTCTGTAGCTCGTTTTCCTGATACTAGCAGTGTTTTAGAGGGAAAATGATTCCTCCGAGCAGCATGACTGAAGTCAGCGTGGACAGTGTGGAGAAAGAGAATGAAGTGGAGAGCACAGAGCAGCCTCCATCTCCAGCATCAACCACCAGTCAGGAATCTAAGGTACTTGGATCTCTCTTATTTCTTTTCTTTTCTTTCCTTTTTTTTCTTTTTTTTTTTTTAAAGATGCATTGCTCTGATTTGTGTTTGAAGCTCTGTGGCAGGATCAGCAGTGGAGTGCTGTGAGCCACCTCCGATTGCAGTGTCTGCTCTGACATTCCTACTACGGAATTCTCCCTGTCACCCGGGAGGCTCGGGGGTCTGAAGTGGGGAACACTTGTCTTTTGAGATGGTTGGGTTTGGGGAATTTGGTTTGTGTTTTCACCTCCTTATTACTCTATGGACTTGGAGGAGGAAAGGGGGTCGGGGGGGGATTGTTACCAACAGGTGATTTTAGCTATTTTCACGTTCATGGCTGGAATTATTTATTTTCTCACTTGTCCAGAGAGGACTGTTTTGGTGGGAGACTTCAGATGTTCCTCTTCCCTCTTCCGCTCTAGCAGACCCATCAGTGAACTTTCACTGTTTAACGAGCCAGTAGTTGAAATGAGATGTAAGTGACAGCTTTGGCATAAGAATCCTTTTCTACACTACCCAGAAAGTGTTGTTTTTGTTTTAGTTCTCCCAGCCTTTTATTTATTGATTACTAAACGTGGTTCTGTGTACCTTACTGAAAACCAACATTCAGCTCAAATGGCACGGCCCCTAAATTTTTAATTGACTACTACATGAGAAGTTTTTCTGCCTGCCAATATGCGACTCGGAAGATTGAGTAGAAAGGGGAGGAAAGTAGTATCCATAGATAATGAATGTTCTCTGCAGCTTTCCTGGATAATATGATTTTACTGATCCTCTGCTACTTACTTATGATTGATATCATGATAGCAGCTGCCAGATCTTCCTGTGTGATGCTGTGTGCTGGGTAAATGCATCAAAATGGGGAGGTCCTCATCTCTTGGAGCTTACAGCTGGGTAGAGGCTTAGAAAATACCATGTGAGCAGAACAGCTGCCTGACAGGGAAGGTCCGTGTTGGCCTGAGTTTAAAAGGCACTGGGTGCCTGCTGTACCCAGTGTACGAAAAGTGCTATGTACGAAAGCTGCTATGTTAGTCTGCAGTTAAAACTGGGTTTCCAGAGTGCAAGTAGCAAGAGTCTGTGTGGGTAGAAGTCTGACGTAGGCTTTGGGATTTTTTTTGAATGCTGTACTCCAAGGAGGAGAACTAAGGTATCTGCTATGTAACACAGCCTCTGTAGAAGAACTTTCCCAGCAATAATATCATTCCCTGTTCGTGTTGTTCACTATACACATTCAGCACTACTGGGACGCTGCTGCAGTCTTCCCGGGGAGAAGGGAAAGAGTAAATGTGTTATTGGTTCAGCCCTAGACTCTAAAAAGATTTGGTTGATAGGTACCTAAATCCCCCCACAGAGAGCATTTCCCCAGAATTGCTGTTGGTATTTATCCAGAGGGGAGCTCAGCCCCCCAGTGAGGTCCCAGTAGGAACTGGAGCCTTCACTGCACTGCCAGCACCAGGTTCTCACTCGTGCTGGACCTCTGTCTGGACTAGCTGGAATGAGTGCTCCCTCTGCTCCCAGGCACAGCCAAGCAAGCTGTTACAGAGCTAAGGTGCTGCTCACATGAGGGATTTTCCCACTGGGTCACAGAGCACTCAAGTTTCCCAAAATGAACAGACAGGCAGGAATCCTAAACAAAGACAAAGCAAAGCGCTGCATGTAGGGATCCTTCTTGCTCCTTATGCGTGCTTTCAGAAGGGTGACAACAGGAGATAGGCACATCTAGCCAGAGAGCAAAAAGACTACTAAGCAGTTTGTAATCAAACATTACCATCATCAATTTTTCCAGTCTTGTGAGCATTAGGAGTGATACACTGCAATAAGCAAAAGCCGTGACTGTGCTGCTGATGCCATCACTTGCACACAGATATTTTAAGTAAACATGTAATCTGTGTATTCACATTTAGAACTGCAAATAAGATCAGAAAACGTTCTGTATTGTCATTTCAATAGATGGAGTCAAAAGAGCCCTGTGATCACTAGGTTCACAGAATCACAGAATGGCCAGGGTTGGAAGAGACCTCAAGGATCATGAATCTCCAACCCCCCTGCCACATGCAGGGCCACCAACCTCCACATTTAATACTAGACCAGGTTAATAAAATTTTTTGTCCTTGTAAGCAGAGGGATGGAAAAATTACCAATGACTTCATGATTTTTTTTTTTCTTCAAGAGAGCTTATGTAGTTCAGAAGCCAAAGATTGTCATAAAGACATATGTCAGTGTGTGCCAATGGCCTGTGCACTACATTCATTCCACTATGTCTGCTGCCTACGCTGCTGTCTTGTCAATCACAGAGGGCTTTGCTTTCTTCATGTACCTTCTGTTGTGTAAGTTAACAAGTTCATGCCTTCTGCAGTTACTGCAGAACAGTTTGTGCAGGGTCTAATTACCCCACAATAGCTTGTTTCTGAGGTAAAACACTATTATGACTCCAAATATAGAAACGGAAACAACGTGGATAATAGCAACCTTCAAAATGCATTTGAAAACATTTCAGTGGAATGATAATTTTGAAAAGCTAATGTAGAGACATTGCTTCCAGCCTTTTGTAATCATAGACTGTGACACATAGTCCCTTATAGTAACAGAGTCCAGAAAAAGGGTTTTATCTAGCACACTCCAGGCTGTACTCAGACGATGACGCAGGGGAGATACTACAATTCCTGACTAGCATGAGTTTGAGAAGCAGAACTTTAGGATGTTACCAACTACCTAAAATTTGAAAGAATGACTTGCATGTACACACCCTTGCCATAGGAAAGCTATGGCTGCTACAGCTACCCTGTAATAAAACCTAAAACTTCCCACCACATTTTCCTATGGATTAGGAGCATATTTACTGGTGAGTACACACAGACACTGAAAGCTGGAAGGCCTTCCTCTTCTGCATGTTTTCCTCATCATGAGCACTTTCATGCCTGAACTTCAACAAAGCTGCTCAGAATGAGGAAATTCAAACGCTCTTTTAATTACACCATGTTGCCTGGTCTCTACAAGCAAGACCATTTTCCATGTTCTAAGTCATAGATGTAAATGTTCTACTTCTTTATCATGTAGTAGATGTAGTACTGTGAATGCATCTTTTGGACTGCGTGTCCTCATGTACTTTACAGGTATCACTTCCATTGTGATGCCTTGTTAATACAACTTCAGACAGGTATCCAAAGGGTAGTAAACACTGTACGTGGGCCATCCTGTAGCACTATATGTATTGCTATTGTGCTAAATACCCTAGAGCTGGGATGGTTAAGAATGCTGCAAAGCTAATAATTAACTTATTAAATTAATCTGTTGACTCTTGAAACCATTTACTTCACATCTAAGTATGACTTAAGTGGATACTTGAAGTATATTAGCAGAATAACTTTATGAGGGTACCAAATTAATGTATATTGTTGCTAATTCTATTACATGCATCTGCTTCTGAACACACCTTCTACCTGCTTAGGTCCTTCACATCTGCCTTCCAAAAGGCAAATAGCCAATTTGCGAAAAAAATTTTCTATATTTTGAATTCAAAGGGTGAGGAATTCATTGGCTAATGAATCCTAAGGAAGGATTTCTTCGTGTTGGTAGCAATTAAAGACGCACTACACACTTGCACAACTTGCAACAGAGGCAGAAATGTGGTGGCAGCAATCAAATCACGTTTCTGATGTCTCTTGTGTATAAAGGTACTTTGAATTTAGTAAAGAAAGGTAAAATTTGATGAAAGATGAGTCTAAAGAAAATATCACATCTGACAATATTTCTGTATGTTTTGGCATAATTGGCACGCAACTCCTTCACCTTTATCCTTTTTATATTTAGCTTGCACATCTATGTGAAGAGGAAAGAGACTATCTGCTGATTTCTGAATAGGTTTGAGTCAAGTCATTATTGCTGTACTGTGAATAATGGCTGGGGATATTCATAGACAGTGGACTGCATCTTAGAAGATGCCTTTCCTGTTTTTAAGTTTTAAGGGAGCTTGAGCATCTGTGATGTTTAAGCTGGTACCTGCAGGATTGGTCAGCGCTGGTCTTTGGATTATTAGTGTCTCATTTAAAGTATGTAAAACACGTCAGATTCTTGCCTGTACTCTAGAAGGAGTACTAAGCCTTGACCCTTGTCATTGGAAGCAATCTCTCATGTAAAATTTACTTATTTATAGATAGTAGTGAATATCTATGAAGGCCAAATATTCTTTCACAGCTTTGCCCATTTCTATCTACTTCTTTTTTTTTTTAAGTTCAGGTATAATTATGATGTACTGCGGTCATGTATCTTTGATGCAATAGCTTCACGCCAGCAGTTTCATTGGCCTAACAAATTGCTTACACTCAGGTCAGTTAAGTAAGTTGAACAGCTGAAAATGGAAGGAAAAAAAAAAAAAAGTAGAAACTAATCCTCCAAATGAATATGACATTTGGAATATGTATTTCGCAAAATAAGTGAGTTTCTCAGTCTGGCACTTCTGCACACATACTACTCATTAGCCAGTATTCAGGGAAATTCATACTATTATCTTCAAATTCAGAAATGTCAGTTCAGGAGAGGCAGCACAATTGTTCAAGCTCTATGAATAACCTGATATGTAATACATAAGATGGAAGTTGTTGAAAAGTAGTAAACCAGGAAGTTGATTCAGCATTGAGGTTCAAGATTTAGATGTAATTTACTTATATCCCCAAATCAGTTGAGAAGGTTGAATTTACTTTCTCCTGTTTGCTTGCACAGGATTTCAAAACCAGGTGTTAATATTAGATTGTGAACAACGCAAACAGCTGGAAACTCTTTGGATTTCAATAGGGTTGTGTGGGATTTACATCATGTAGGATTTGTGCTATGCACTTAAGCAGAGATCTTCCCCATTCAAAGAGTTAATTCTTTATGAGGCTCCATAGATGGTTACTCACCAATGAATATTTAAAGAGGCAGAGAATATGGTGTACAGTTAGTGTTTCACCTTCCACACTACTGCTAAATACCCAGTATGTAAAGCACTGCTGCAGTCTTCAAAGGAATACCAAAGAGCTTAAAAAAATCCTGTGGAAGGGTTCTCCTTAATCTTACCCACATGCCTCTGCATAAAATGGTGAGTACACACTGTGAAGTAAGACTAAGGGAAATAAATGTGCTGAAGTGTTTTTAAGATGCTACTTTCTGTAGCAGGTTAAGTAACTAGAGGATTTCCTTACCAGTAAGAAAGTAATAGTCTATCAATATTTTCTTTAGCAGAGTTCTTGCTTTTACATTTATTTTGTCTTTTCTCTCTTACTTTTCTCCTGATTAAAACACTGCTATTGTTTTTGCTTTGAGATATATGTCAGATCATTTCTTAGGTGCATTGAGATATCTGAGGCAAAACAGAAAAGAGATCAGTTCATTCTTCTCTATCCATGCTTTCTACCTTGCCAAAGTGAAGAAAATGTCTATTATCTTTCAGCAAATAAAGATGACTTGAATCAAGTCTGGCATGGTAAAAAATGGATTTATTAGAAGTGTGAATTTTCAGTGAAACAAAAAGAAAGTTGTTTTCAAAGCTGGAAGACAGTCCAAATCTACCATCACAGCCTATTATCCTGTACTCTTTGTCTTAAAGTAATGCTCAGAATTTATTACTACTCCTTTTGAAAGACTTCTAGCACCTGGATGCTCTAATGGCTAAGGGATGCCCTCTGCTCTCTCCTTCCTTCTAATTCCAGTCTAACTTCCTCTCTGGCCAGCTTGTGTGGCATTGTACTTCTGATAGTACTACTGTAGTTGAAGCAGGTCTTTACCATTCTTAATATGGGTTTCCGTCATTTAGGAGTAGACTTTTATATTCTTCCCAAGCCTTTTATTTTCTAGACTAAACAAGTCAGGCTGATATGAAATAAACTCTCTGTTCTTCATCTCATTCTAGTGGCAGATCTGTGCATCTGTTTCAGTTCTTGAAAAGCATTGACTGACTTTGTGCAAAGTAATCCACATGAGTTTTTGTACAATATCACTAATATGTCATTAACTTGCCCAGAAGCATTGCTTCTGATGCTTTTCAAGGTCCTCACTACATCCTCTTTGTGTATTCTAGACACCCTTCAGTCAATCTGAGGCCACAATTCTATTCCTCTTCCATGATTTCCATTTATTGGGATAGACTTGTCCGTTTTCATCTGGAGTGCTTTGGATCAGGTCTCAAGTGCCTAAGAATGCATTTGCACTGTTGATCTCTGTTGTATTTCTGCAACTCCATCCCTCAAGCCCCGAGCCTTTTTAGTTTTGACAATGCCTGCAGCCTCATGTAAGAAAGAAATGGCCTTATGATGCACTTTATCTTTGCATCACATTCAGTAATGAAAATACAGAAGGCAAGTTTGGCCTTAAAATGGCTGGTGTTGTTCTTTGAAGAACTCCACTAATGGTCTTCCTTCAAGACAGTACTTCCTTCAGCAGAAACTCTCATCCGTTGGACTCACTTTCCTTCACATCTTACAATTTCTCCACTACTTCCATTCTTTTATGTCTTGGCTAATAGATTCCTATTAGATAGCACGATGAAATAGACCACATGTTCCTTTGGCCTACCAAATTTTCTTTGACTAGAAAGTTTTTCATCTTGTCCAAGATAACTAGTCTAGGAGGATCTGGTTGTTTTGTTGTTGTTGTTGCTGGCTGCACTGTTTGAGATCAGATCAACAAATATTCATTTTCTGGGATCCCTTTCCCCCGCTTTTGAAATAGATTTTTTTTTTTTCTGTATCGTTTCCTGCTTGATAAAATTTGTTAAGAAAACTTTGTTCTAGACTTGCAAAGTAAAATTTTGTAATAAAGGTTTTTCTCCTTTTCACCTCAGCAGGTATATTGAACTGCTTTTTTGATGTCATACCATCAATTTCTGCAAACACTTTCCTATTATTTCTGTTATTTTACCCTAGGATCATTGTTCTGGAAAGAATGTGAGATGAAGCATTTGATAAATTCTGAGTCTGCCTTTTATCTATCTTTGCTTTACTACAGTCTGTTTCTTCTTTTCCATTCCCCAGTCTGCATCAGTCCTTTGACATTTCCTTAAATACCTTTTGCAAGGGCTCTCTCAGCTTTCCTTTGCAATTAATGTGCTTAAACCTTAGCAGCTCAACTTGAAAGCTCAAATTTCATTTGCATACCAGTTTTCTTTTACTCTTCTTCTTTCTTACTCCACTCCTTACCATTTTTTGTGGACTCTACTCTTCCCCAATTTCCTTTCTGAGGTAACTATTTTCAAGCAGTTTGCCAGGAACATACATCTATGGGATCTTTTTATTCCTTTTTGTTTCATATTGCAAGTAGCATTAACATATTTACTTTGAAGAAATTCTACACCTCTTGCACACCCAAGCACGTCCAATTACCTAATGGTTTCTATTCAGTCTCCTTTCTCTGTGAAGCATGTCTCTAACCTGATACCTCGTGTCTAACAAAGGCCAAGGCCATTCCACACCCTGTGGCCATAGGAGTTCACCAGTTCTCAGTACTTCCTGACAGCCTTCGCTCATTAGCAGCAATGTAGCAACCTGCTTACATAGCCATGCTGCTTTTTAGACCACTGCTAAGACCTCCACGCTGCTTTTCATGGACATATTAGTTCAGACAGACACTAGCTTGGGTCCTTCTGTGTCACACTCCAGGGTGCCATGGTGGTATAAAAGAAATCCCTAGGGATCTGAGAGTGCTGAAGGCTTTGAATTTCTTTAAGAGAATGAAGCACATCAAAGGCTATCCTCTTGAAGTCCCAAACTTTGCTTAGAGGTTCATTTTTTCCCTCACAGTTTATTTAATTTGAATGAAGTAACACGCAACCACTTGATCCCAAACTATTGTTTCTGACAGTCCTATGACAAGTATTTTTCTTATTGCCTACCTGAGCCATTACTGTATGCTTATGATGGGTAGAAGATTGCATTGATCTCATATTTGATATTTTTCCCCATATTTGTCAGGCAGAAAACTGAATTTTCAGTAGTGAATGCACAAGTTGAATATCCTCGACTCTGTATTCAGTCCTGCACAATTTGCAGTTGCATAGGCAAATGACCAACCAATTAATAATTGTGAGGAAAGGGTGTTTCCCAGCTGCAGAACATTGCAAGTTCAATATGGATTTGCAGACAAGAGGCCTTTAGGTGAGTAACAGCGATTGCTTGAATGCTTTTCTTTTCTTGAGACATAATATGCTTCATTTCTGAGTGCCATTTAAAAGCTTTATTGAAATGCCACACATGCACTGCTTTATTAAGATCGTTTTAGCAGTCTACTGATCTGAATAGAAGGGCAAAATGCATCTGACGTACGGTAACTGATGATTACATTTGATTCAGAAAGGAGCAAAATACTACAAGCTGGTGTTCACAAAGCTACTAAAATCATTATTTATATATATATAGCTTCTTTCTCAAAGTCAAAGGATTACAATAGCTCAGGTGAGAGAGCAAAGTCATCCTGACAGCTTGTTGTAGCAAATAGAGTTAAATATGGTCTTAGAGCTGCACTCACATGTCCATTACCCCCAACATTTAATTTCATTTGAGTTTTGCAGAATTTATGCACAGTGGAAAGACCAGCTTTTATAGTCCAAGTCAGATCCCTGACATGAGGCACAGAAATCACCTCCTCGAACGTGGCATGTATAGGTGCAATATTCCTTATTGATTTGCCAGTTTTTCTCCTGCCAGTTTAAAAGCTCTGGTACTGACTCTGAAAACCAAAATATCTCAGGATTGAGCAGAGAGACTGAAAAAAGCTTGCCTATAACAGGGAGGTTGGAATTAGTTAATCTTGAAGGTCCCTTCCAACCCAAATCATTCTGTGATTCTATGATAACGTGCCTTGTGATGATGTGCCAAACATGTCTGATAATGAACATTTTCATAACGATCAGGTGTGTTTGTCAAGTGCTCTTTTCTTTTTGGTCAAAGCCTTTGGTTTTGGAGAAGTACTTACTGAATGTGTGAACTTTATTGAGGAACCCTTCCCTCACTGCAGATGAAATTTGTCGTCAAAAGAGGAGAAAAATCATAGGTTCATTCATACAGGCCCACCTGTAATCAGAGCCCAACTTTTGGCAGTTAGTAGTTCAGTCTCCCTATGTTACAAACAGGCACAGACAGAAGCAGTTTTATCAAAGGTGTAATTTAAAGCAAAAGCCTGTCTAATGTGTTCTGAATTAGCCTCTTTGAGAGGAAATCACTTTCCTTTTACAACAGTACACAGCTACTGCTGAGTTAAGAGCTTGACTTTAAGTAGGGTGAACACCTCTTTGAATCTGTCAGAGCAAGGCCTTGAACCTTACAGACAAAAACTGGCCAATTGTTTCCTTCCCTGGAAGTTTACTCTTCTGCCCACAGTCCTCTCAAAGACATTTTGAAAGGCTGCAGTTGTTTTTTTATGTCAATGTGGAAAAAAAAAAGAAAATCATTCAAAATCAGAACTTTCTTTTTGCTATGTGGAATTGCTGTTTTGCAGCCAGTCCTATAATGGAAAGTTATGCACCTATGACAAAAAGAGAAAAAAAATTGAGCCTCTCCAGGCTTCAAGATATGAAGCACTGCTATTAAACTCTACCTACAAGATCAATCATGCTCGTTTCATGAAGTATGGGCGCAGGGCAGTCTTTGGCAGGTGCACAGCAGTTAGATCTACCTCCTGTAGTTAGTCATAATGACAAATGAACTTCACTCTCATGGCCATCCAAAAGATTCAGATGAACACTTAACTTTTTTTGCTGGCTTGTTCACTCTGCCTTTCAGTACTTCTCTCTCCTTTTCTCACCCAAATGCTTTAATCCGGGACTAGGTTCTCTGACACAGTGCAAGGTTTGTCTTTTGAGGCAAGATTTCCAGGTTTCCAAGGTTAGCCAAGTTTAAACATGCCTGTTAAGAAAATGGATGGTGGTTCTTCAGTCAGGGAAGGGACCTTTTAGAATTACCACGTGGATGCTGGCACTCATGCCGTAAGTACTCTTGGAATAAAGCAAACCTTACTGTTTGCACTTTCCTTTTCATCTGTGTCCAGGCTGTGCTTGTTTTATTCACAAATAAATTCTTCAAGTTGCACTGTAGTTTCCCTGTGTTGTCTGGCGTTACACTGTCTGTGCTCTGCGTGTGGGTGCCTATTTAGCTCTTAATGTAACATCACGCTCTCTTTATAACGTATACGCAGGAAACAATACATAAATTTAGAACTCAGACAACGAGGTAACAGAAAACATTCCTTCTGCAGATGAAATTAAACCCTCTTAATCTCCCCTTGTCTTAGTCTCCTATCTAGGTAGCTAGTAATGGAACTCAGGAGATCTCTCTTAACTCTGTTGCCAGTGGATGGTTTTTGAGCTCCTGCCTCCATAGCAGTGTAGGTTCCTACATACAACCCTAGGCTGCTATTCTGCCCTTGGTAGCACTTTTTCTTTCAGCAGTTCCTACCTGGCATCTAAGAAAAATGTTCTGGACAAATGAGTCTCTGTAGATACTTAAATCTGAAATTAATTCTGACAGCTGTAACAAACCTACTTGAAGCTTGCTAGAATGTAGATGAATTAAAAGCATTTTACAAAGTGTTTTTTTTTTTTTTAAAGGAAAGCCAAACCTAAAATTTCTGAGGAGAATTCAGCTGTGAATAGATGGTGGCCACAAGAAGGAGCCCCTCAGATCAGAGAAAAAGAGCCAGATCCTTTTTAAACATGATGAAAAAAACAGCCTGTTTTTTCTGACTCTGCAGGGAACACATTACAATAAATACAATATTCCTGAAGTAGCAAGTGAGGTAACATCATTTGGCCTTTACTACCAGCTGCTCCATTCCAGAAAAAGATCTCCTTTCCGTGAGTTATCATTCCTCCAGCGCAGTCGTACTCAAAGTCACTGCTGTGTATAAAAAAAATCAGTTGATGAGAAAAAGCAGGTATAAATCTTAGAAGTTATCAGTGTGCTTGCTCTTCAATTCAGCAGTGGTTGCTTGCCCTTCAGGCTCTGATATCTGCTATAATATGCCACACTCCTCATGGATCAGTGCCACTCTGCTGATACCAAGAATGGTGGCTACTCTGACAGCAGCTTAGCCAAAGTGATGCATTTCATGGAAATAACCAGGATTCGTGCTCATGTTTTTTCCAAACATGCTCAGTCCTCACTTGGCTTTCTTTTCCTCTTCTTCCCCACTGTTTTCTTGCCTGCCTGAATCCCTCACACAACCCCACTGAAGTCACTCCCATTATTTCTGTCAGACAACGGTGTGTTTTACTCATTTGAAATCCCTCACTTTCCTATCATAAAAAGAATTACTGTAAAATCTGTTGGTATCATATGTCAATACCAAGCTCTTTTCTCTCTCAACACCAACAATCTGAAGTTTAAATATGCTTCATTTTTTTTGGAGAGCCCAACTGTGTGATAGTGTTACAAGTCTTTTATTAATTTATTTTTTAATTCTTAGCTCGTTGTGCACAGGCTTTCAGTAGCAGCAGCTAAACTTTAAACTTGGATTCTGAGGGGCTTAAAGATCCCTTTTAGTACTGAGTAAAAGCTGTAGTACCTCAAAGTTACAGTCTTAAATTCTCTCTTTCTCTTTGTGATATGTGTGTATAACTATTTTTCTTTTTAGAAGAAGCTAGATGTCTCAGTGTAACAGTGCAGTCAGTCACTTATTGTCTTGAAACTTTGATAGAGATAATTTGAGAAGGAAAGTTGTACAGCTGGTGAGGATAAAAATAAAATGTTTTTGTTTTGCAGGGTTGATCTTGAAACAATAGCTGGCTGAAAATGTTCAGCAGCTTGGAGGTTTAGGAAAAATACAAAAGAAACAGATGAGCCTGAGGTAGAAGAAGGAGTAAAAGATGTGCCATAGATCTCATACATAACTTGCCAATTAACATCTCCAAATATATATATTTACATTGTAAACTTGATGCATTATTCAGGTCTTAAAGTATCTCCATCAAGTGCCAAGTAACTGTAATTCCATATATACAACAACAGCATCATCAAGATAAACTCTTCATGTGGGTATTTGGTTTATTCTTTATGTACAACACTGAATGTAGTTTTTGCTGAGCATCACTTACCTGGAAGGATGGTAAGACAAGGGACAGACTTACTTAGATGGAAACTTTCTGTACTAGTAAAAGGTTCCTTGAAAACTGAGTAATACAGGAGTAATTTTCCTTCAAATGATTTGGGAGTGTGGTTTGAAAATTAGAAAATGACTGGAGTAGATGTGTTGGAAGGTGTAAATGCATGCCCTAAGTTGCATTATGAGAAGAACTATAGCTAGAAAACTGTGCCAGATCAGGACTGGATCTGGAAATAAACAGATCTCTGCCATGGTCCATAGTAAGGTAATTAGATAACAAGCAAGGAAGATGTTGCCAAGGTGGAAAAAGATTTTGATTTATAAATGACAGTGTTTGCTATGTATCTGGTAGCTGCTGTAGGACTCTAGAGCTGGAAAAACAAGATGAAAGAAACTCACTGGGGCCCCAGGTGGAGCAATGAGAAGCCCACAGGCATTAACTGGCTTTGCTCCACCTGCGCTGTTGATGCTCCCCCCAGATCCTGGGCTGCAGATCAAGTGGTGCCAGGGCTGTGTCGTATCTGCACACCAGGACAGCCAGGGTCCTGCTGGGCTTCCAAACAGACATTGCCAAAATAACCTGGTCTCCAGAGCAGCTGGCAAGATGCAGCATTTGAAGGATGGGACGGTGTCGGGATTTGGGAGGGATAAAAAGAAGACAGGAGGCAGAAAATTGGCTACCAGGTTGTAAAAGTAAGCACTTGGAGGGGAAGGAGGTTGTGAAAAAAGAAAAACTGAAAATGAGCCAACAAACACTGCTAATATTCTGTAAGGCATAATCTTCCCACTAAAGAGTTTGAAGTGGAAAGATGGGAACAAGCTGTATAATTCAGACGCGAATCTGTTTGTGGATTGACAGGAAAGAAGGAGGTGCAGAAACCTTTGGGATGAAATAAGCCAGAATAGCTTTGTTTGTGTGTGTTGGGTGGGTTTTTTTTTAAAGCTAATAGGCCATATAGCAACCAAATCCTGGCATTATGGTTTTGTTCTTTCTGTGATCAGAAAATGAGCTAGCATTGTGTCAGACTTAAGGCACAGTAGTTAAGCAAGAAATCTAGGCAGAATGAAGTCACTCTAGGTACAAATTTGAAACAAACATATGGGAAAAACAAAATCAAGAGGCATAGGTGTTCTATGAATCTGTCAGCATTTGGTTCTGGAGAAGAAGAGAGTGACTGACAGGGTTTCAGAAACAGGAAGGATGGATAAAGTCCTTCAGATAACGGGATGCCACATGTGTTCAGGTGGCTGTTCATTCTGCACGCAGAAATCCTTTGCTTTTAATGCACAAAGTAAAACAGTAAAAAAAAGTTTCATTTCAAAAGAAGCAAAACAATAGTCCTGCCAAATCCCCAACCTTTACTTGGGAGCCGTGCTCACTGAAGTCAGCTGGAGTTAGGAGTGAGCAAAGACCTTAGGATTTGGCCCAGTGACAACAACTCTGTTCTAGAGCTGAGCACTTATATGCTTTCATCGTGAAGCAATTTTAACAGCCTAATTTTGGAACCCCAGAAGGAGGAGTGGAAACACTAAAATATCAACTATCACAGCTCCCAGTAGATCTCATTCCTCCTTTTTGTGGACAATACAAATGTGATTATATGGTATGTGGGACCTGGTGCTGATGTTAATTGTCCCCCTCGGTTACTGTCAGCCTCCCTGCCAGATGTATTTCCATGTTTGTTTCAAGAGACATACTACCATTTAAAGTAGTGTCTGTTTTAGCTGAACAGCTATACAGCTCTGCTTGGAAAAAAAAAAAAGAAAAGAAAGAAAGGAAAAGAGAAAAAGAACAAATGAACAAAATGAATTGGTGAAAATTTATACCATAGGTAGAACAGCACTTCTTAGCAGAAGCTGTCTTTTTTAAGATGATCTGGGCGAGCTTTAATTTTGCAAAAGAACAATAATGGAAAATAACGATGCATGCTTCATAGGTGGACAGATACAAGGCACAGTCGTGGATGATTAATCCCACATTCACAATCATATTCATCACAGATGATTCGTGAGAAGAAAAAGCAAAATTCGGGCCTTATTATTATTGTTGCAGACTCTCAGCAGGTGCACACAGTGTAGCTTCATTCACCTCAGCAGGGCTCCTGGATTTACATTACTCTGAAATCCAGGCTTTTAATATCCAAAATTCATTGTGCCACTTCCACTGCTGCAAAGATTATTACAAGAGTACGTCAGGAGTTACCAAAGGGAAATCACTGTTCCGTTTAGAAGGTGAAATGGAAAAAAGATATCCAAATGGAGCATCAAAATGCAGGATTCGTGGATGAGACCTCGGAGACATCAGTCTAAATTCCTCCTATGTCAAAAGTTAGGAGATAGCCACATATGCATATCGTCGTAATAGGGACAAAGTATGGAGATGACCAGCTGCTTAGCAATCAGATGCCTGAGGTGAACCCAGGGTACCAACCAAGAAGTAGAAAACACATCCATTTTGAAACCGAAAGTTAGAAGAGGATTGTAAAGAAATGGAAGGACTGTTCCTCATCATCTCTTCCTTGTGTTGTAAGCTTGTCTGCTAGCACCAGGAGGAAAGACTGGAGATTAAATTGCCTGGCCATGAAGAGAGGAGCCACAGAGAAGTTTGTAGCCAGTCATTCCACCAGCCACTTCTTATAACCTGAATTACAGGAGATCTCCCACAGCTGATGCCACCCATGTTGGAACAGCTGTTTGGTGGAAGGGAGAATATATTCCTGTGATTAAATACAGAATTTATAGTCTTGCTGCCTTCTCTGGAAAGAAGCATCTCCTCCTTAGTAGCTGAGGCAAGAGAAGGGACAAAGCATTTTCCAATCCCAACAAAAAGCAATCAACATGTTTTGGGAAAGGATGAAGCACTGCTTAGTTTGATCTGTAACGTGTTTTCATCTGTGCATGAGTTCCCAAAGGAGGAAGAACTGATGATCACTGAGCTAAACATGATGAACTCAGCATATCTGACTTTGGGGCTCTTAATCAGATTTTCATGATTTGGATGAGAAGATTCTCTGAAAGATGTTCTTGTGAGTTGTTAGCTTGTAACGCTGCAGATTTGAGAAAGATTCACCGGTTTTCCTCTCTGCTAGAAACAGGCTTAATAGCTCTTTCTAGCTCAAACCATGATTGAGTGACATGAGTACAATGATAAAACAACCACTCTTTCACAAGCATTCTTCTCAAACTCAACTTGTTGTGAAATTTGAAGCAATACTAATAGAGATGAAATCTCTTGGGAACACAAGTGTAACGTGAAAGTCTTTTCTTTCTAGATTACTGATTCTAGTGTAGCTAGATTAAAAGAAAAAAATGCTGAGTACATCGAAATAGGGCTGCTTGAAAACTCAACAGAACAAAATTCTTTTAGATAGAACATTTGAGAGTTTTGGCTAGATAAATAAATGTATTTAATGTTGCTGTTCTCAGGGGGAGAAAAAATTGCTTCGTCTTTGATTTAAAAAATTAATTTTCTGGTTTTCACATGCATACAAATATTGTTATATTTATTTTGCATATGTTGCCTCCTTTTTACAAGCTGTTTTAAAACGTTTAAAGGACAGTGAGTCTTTAGAAGCTAGTATGAAAATATATTTGGCAGGGAAGTTAATATAAGCTCAGGGTAAGTCACAGTTGCAGAATATCTCACATAAAGTTTACTCTCTTTGTGCCTTATGACTAAGTAGCCTACTCAGAATATAATGAAGACAAAAATAATTCCCAGGAAATTTGATTGTAGATAATAAATTGTTTGTGTTTCCTCAAGTGTGTCACTCCCTGGAAGGCAGTACTTTGTGCTGTCACAGCTTATGCTGAATTTCAAGGCTATATAAAGGAATTTAGAGCAAAAGGCAAACCATTTCATGTTGTCAGGCATTTTATTTCACATTTGTTTCACATTTTTGCTAGTTCTGGTTCTTTGCAATGTTAGAAAATGTACCTCGAATTTTAGGTTTTTGGACCAACAGCAGAAGGTGTTGTTCAGATCTAGGTATTCAGGATGCTTTAAAGCAAGCCAGAGAGTTGTATAGAAGGGACAAAACTGCTAAGCAAACAGAGTTTGGCTACACGTGCAGACTGTACCTCTTGATAATTTAGAGGTCTGCCAATTAGATATGCAAACACGCAGCTGCCAAGGATGTAGTACATCAGTAGAGGGCTGAGAACGTGTGATTCACAGTGACATTTGGGGAACGGTGACAACTGAGCATCTCTTCAGATTGCGTGCTCTGAAAAAAAATCCCTGAGGCTCTTTCAGGAATTTTTGCTGCTACGCTCTGATGTGCCAATCAGAGCATTTCATTGTAGTTAGGACTCTGCATGTCAAACAAAATCACAGTAAGAGACCTCCCTGGAAAGGTTTATATCCTAAATTGCTTTGAGGATCAGTGGGTGAGTATCAAAAACAGTGGAGTTCAGGGAGAGTAATGTGAGGATGATGGTCAGAGCAACAGTAGCCAACCAGAGTAGCTGGAGGTACCCGAGAAATCAATAATATTATTATTAGTTATTACAGAAAAGATTTTCCCTTTGAGTAGTCCAGTACTGTATTTGAGAAGACAGATGATTGATTTTTTTTTTTTTTTTACAGCAATAACAAACGTATTTGTTCTAATGGCTTTGCAATCTCTTTGGGAAGAAAAAAACCCACAAATGTTACGTAGCAGATTGTGCAGTGATGAGCATTCTCTTTTTGTCTGTAGTGAATTAAGAGGATTAAAAGCTTCTAAGAAAGCTGTCTAGGGCAGCCACAAATACATGATAGAGCTAGATTCTCAGACTGTATAAATTGGCAGCGATTGAAGTCAATTTAGCTAATTCAATTTGTACTAGCAGTGTATTTGTACTATTTATTATTTAGAAAGGAGAAGATGGAAAAGGAATCAGCTTTGGTTACAAACTTTATCGTGGATGCTTTGCCAAAAAACATACCAACCCCTCAAGTGTTTGAAATGTCCTTTTGTCTTGTTAATTTTATAAGACATAGTATTTCTCTCATCAACAGACAAACACGTTATTTATAAAACTGCATACTGGCTTTGGACATATCATAATCTTATTTTGCTCATTGAAATGCCAAGGCAGTGCATTTTTAAATCAAAACTAGAGAAGAACACAACAACCCCACTCTCATCTGTGCTCAAAAATCACTTGCTTTTGTGTCCCTCAATTTTAAGAAGAAAATTGCGAGCCTCCATGCTCACAATAGCAACATTTCTGTTGGTGTAAGTTCCTTGTTTGCTCTAATCGATCCAGCGTGCTAAAGCCCAGCAGTGCCTTCAGGCTTGCTGACACCCTGGTAACATGTAGTCCTTCAACAAATCCATTTAACATCTGAAGTATATTCAGGGGGTTGCTGGTACAAAATGAACGCTCTTTGGCCCAGAAAATGGATTGCATTTGGTAGAATAGATTTCATTTGTCAACACTGTTGTTCTTTCCCTTTTTTGAAAGACTTTTGGTTCGAGTCCCTTTTGGTAATGCACCTGCCATGATCTCTAGTTAATCAGCACAACAGTTCTGCATGTTGAAGTCCTTCATTTATAATAACAAGAGTCAAATAATTCGGAAAGTTGTTTTAGGAAACTGAAAGAAGGAAGAAATAATTCCTTATAGAAGTTGGATGTGTTGTTTTAGGAAACTGAAAGAAGGAAGAAATAATTCCTTATAGAAGTTGGATGTTTATTTTGCAGCAGTGAGCGAAAACCACTGACAGCACTTACAGTCTGCATAGCTAAACAAATGAGGCACATTTTATAAGAATTGCAGCAATCAGACTGTCCTAAGGATTCATCCCAACACCATTAATGCCTCGTGTTACTTGTAATCCGTCTAATGATGTTGCTAACACTACTGTGAAGAAAGGGATGGAGAAGAGCAAGCAATCACCTTTTTGTTGTTTTTACTAGGACATTAGCACAGCTGACATCTGAAAATCAGGTTTTTGTCATGTGGCCTGTCAGTAAAGCGCAGTTGGTGAGCTTATTTCATTTGTTCTTTTCTTGTGGAAGATGAAGTTAAGTGTGGAAATTTATACAAACAACCTTCTTGTTGGCCCCGTGCCATCCAGGAGCCTCTACTGCTGCCAAGGATGGCTAGCAGTGGCTGAACAGGGAGCAAGATGAAGCATGTTGGGAAGTAAATAACTCCCAACAGGATTGCTCTGAATGCCAAAGCTAATGGTCCAAGCAAACACAATATAGTGAAACTGCTTGTCCTTCCAGTTAACTACCATTCACCTTGAGATAACTAAGGAGAGAGTTTATAAAGAGGAGAGAAGCAATCACGTGAAGGGAGCAGGGCTTTCTCTGAGCTTTGAATGGTAAGAAGGTGTGATGGAGAAGTTTTTTTAGAGAATTGGTGATGGTGAAGAGGAAACTTACCTTAGCATTTTAATTTGGTTTGGGAGTGCAGTTTCAAAGCTAACCTCTCAGTTACGGAACCCCCCACAGTCTCACTGAGCGCAGACTGCATCTCTTGGGGATTTGCTTCTGCTCCACGTGTGCACTTAACGCACAGAAGGGCTAATGGGCTGCTCTCTTTCAGAGTATTCTGTGACCTGAAATGTTTACATGCCATATGCATTTCAACATCCCCCAGTTCGCTCTGCTGATCTGCTCCTACTGAGCCACGTTGTCTGCAGTTGTAGGCAGATCCAGAAAGTCTTGGGAAAGAAGCTTCTAGATATCAGGGAGGCGATTAGGAGCCCAAACAAATTATTCTTTGCAGAGTGGACAATTGGAAATTTATATGTTTATCTTTTCTAATTGCAAAGTTAATGTATATAAAGCAGTTCAAATCACTGATATCTTCCCCGCTTCACCTCAAAGTTCTTAAACTGAAATTGCAGACGAGAGTTGCGTGCTTTCCACGTAAAATAAAGCCTCAGCAAGGGCAGGTGCAACTCCCATTCAAATCAATATCACTGGCAACAACATCACTCTAGGAATGAATTTCAGTAGCTGTCCTTTTGCTGCCTGCTGCTTTCTGGTTATAGCAGCTGAAGAGCTATAGTAAAGGGAATTCAGAAGCAGAGGAGGTGTTGATAAGCTGTAGTTCATCAGGGCTTCCTGATTCCTTGAAGCACGAACGTTCAATAACTCTGAAGAAGATGGAGATTGTGTTGGATAATGCTGAAAAAAAGGTTAATAAAGATCCAGGGTTTAGCTATTTCACTTATCTCCTCCTTGTCCACAAGTTTAATGTATTGAGTTGTGTGACCGATAAAAAGCTCTTGTGCTTGTGGGAATTTTAATTTGATCTTATTTTATTTATTTATTTAAGCAAAAGCTTATTTTGTAACCTTCCCTTCAGGACGGAAAATGTGAAAGGCCTAGGAGAATTATCTCCAGTGTGTTTCTTAGAGCCTTTGAGTGATTGGTTTAGGTCTTTGTTCAGTCCATGATTTTGTTCGTGATATTTCGCTGAAGTGTTGGAGTAGGGTCAAACACGGAGCAATTACAGTCTCACCTCTTTGCAAAGTTCGGTAGTGTTTTTGTCTGTGACTTAACTTTGGACTGAATTAATTCTGCAGAAGGAAATTAATCATACTAAAATTTGCATACTTCTTTCTCTATTGACAGAGCTGGTCCCAGTTGAATTCCAAGCTTCTCCCTTAGGAGTAGCATCACAAGTAAATTAAATCAGTTAGTGGCAGATCAAAACCAGGCCTGCTATAAGCCAGTGTTTACATTTAAAATCTTCCAGTTAAAGAGTGGGCCAGGCTGTAGCACACTTCACAGTGAGAATTCTCCATTTGAGTAACAGCAAGAATGCCCACCTTGTCTTGAAAATGATTTTAACGCAGGACAGTGCTCAGGATTAGTAGCTCATGCAGAGATGCCTGCCAAGCCTGTAGATGTAATTTGGTCTAATTTTTCCTGAATATCTGTGTTCTGTTCTGAACACTACCGAGGCTGTAGATGTATAGAGTATGCACAGCTGCACACTCACCTGAGTGCATATGCATAGGTTTGGACATGCATGGCCTGAATGCTGTACTACCCATCTTTGGAAAACTACTGACTTTTCTGCCAAGGGCAAAAAAGGGTGCTGGAATATCTCTAAACTGGCAAACAACTGTGCACAGGAGAATGCTATAAAGGTAGTAAAAGAACTCCTTGAAACATACTGCATTGCTGTGCTTAAAAGACAGTTGATTCATGATAAAACAAATACTGTATTGCACAGCTTAGTCTTCTTTCTGTGGCAGAAGCAGTATTTTGAAATTTAATTAACTTCGTGTGACACTATAGAAATGGATGGCAAATCAATAATGAGTGCCATTTCAGTCACCTTGTGGTGGTGTAATTCTGTGTTTTTCTGCACTGATTAGGTCTCACTTCGGTGGGAAGCACTTTGGTAGCAAGGGGGCAAGTTACTACTGAGCTTCTGGCTGTCATTGGGAAGATGAAGTAGTTTCAGCACTTAGTAACCACAGTGATTTTGGGTGCCAGTGTCTTAACATCTAAGCAGGAGAGGAAGAATCTCACTTTGTTGGTGCTGTTGTAAGGTGGTTTTCAGGCTCAGCAAGTCCTCTACTTACCTTCAGCTGAATGACTTTCAGAAAACAGAAGTCACTCTTGCCTCAAAGTTGGCATTTATTGACTTACTTAACTACTCGTCTCACTGAGACTTTGACAAACTGGTGGGAATTTCTTTCCTTTGGATCCAGGACTCCCCCTGTTGTGCCCAGAGAGAGATGTGGGACAGGCCCCTAGCTCTGATCCTCCTGGCTCCCAAATCCACTACGAAGAAGCAGCTCAGGGAGCAGAAGGTTTCTTTAGCAGGATGCTGGGAAACCTTCCATGTAGCAAACACAAATGCTGTTAATTAGAGGTGATGTTTTTTGCCCGTTCATTGAGACTGAGGAGTTCAGTGTTGTGCAAAGTGGGGAGAGAGCTGGAGAATCTCCCTTCTTCAAGGGCAAGCTGCCTATGTGTGGAAGTGGTAGAGAGGCTTCCCCTCAGGATGCGTGCAGGCTCCTATCCCATAGTGCAGTTTTGGCTGCATTGCAAAGAAAATGGATGGATCAGAAATTAGAACCGGGAAGAACATGTACCCTGGGGCCACTATGTCAGTGTGACAGTCCTATGCTTTTTTGGGAAAGCATGTGAACTCTTCCCTTTATATCAGCGTGAATTATGATTCCCAATCGTCACTGTTTCTAACATAAACAGCTTCTAATATAAACCATTCCTGCTGGTTTGCCACAGCCAGCCAACGAGGCATGGAAAATATCAGATGTTATATCACATTTGTCCAGATAATTGCAGCAGCGATTGAAGTGATTCTGTGATGGTTGATTTAATGCTGAGGAAAAAGACGGGATGGAGGTATTACACTTCAGAGACAGCAAAGATAAAGTGGATGCAAAGCTGGCTTTCCCAGGATGCTTTCCTTTTACCCTACTCATGGGTGATCAAGTTGATGAAATTGCAAAATGATGTGGTTGATACGCTGATGTCTGCTGTGGATCGCCTTTGTGCCCTTCTCAGCCTTACATAAAACTCTTTGGGGGAAGGATGAAAGGAACTCTGATAAGGTACAAGACACTTTGTGGGTAAAGAAACAGTATAAATTTGAGTTGATTATCCCTCATTCTGATACTTAATATTCTGGTGTATGGGAACTGTTGAGTCACGACCTGAAGCACTGATTGATCACCTGAGGCAAGCACTGAGTCAACCATGGAGCACAGGTGAAGGCAATTCAGCTGTGTGACCGAAGGGGTGGAGCCTGGCTGCACCTCTCCTAGACCCCATTTAGGGCTGACTGCCAGTGGGGAAGGGTTTCTTGTTGGAGAGCCTTCCTCTGTGGAGTCTTTCCTGTGAACCTGGATCTTTGGATACAGGTGAGCGTTCCTTCCCTGTTTGTTTCTTTCCAATTCTAACCACGATAATTTTTCCAGCTGTAACATCTGGTAATGAATATACAATGGAGTTTATAAGAAATTATATGGATGGTTGTTAATTAGTATGAATTAATTAATGCATTAACTATCAGTTGACTACTTAACTATACAGTTATTGCTCCTCAACCTTTTTTTACCTTTTTTAAAAAAACCAAGCAAGTATTCCTTTGTCAAAACTGTAGTCTGTTTCTGCCAAATTCGAGGCATTTAATTATATCTAATTTATTTACTGAATTCACTCTTCTTGTAATGCTGTTTAACATCTGTTCCTGAAATGGCTTTAAAGGCTGCTGAAGGCTATGCAATGGCTCTAACTTTTCTCATGCTTGAATGCAAGGAATATATTCTCCAAGGGAGTATGTGTGCAACTCTCTGCAGTATCTCTTGGTTGTCATACGTAAAAGAAAAGACAGATAGCATTTCTTAGGGATATGAAGTTTATTACCACATCAGAAAATATATGAAGAGTGGTTTATTTTCAAGTAGGGACCTGTTGTTGTTGTTTTTTTTTTTTAATTTTGGAATTGCTAGTTAAATTCTAGAGTTGGTTTTATTGCTCAGGTGGCTCCAGGTTTGCTAATGGCTCCTAGGTGCCCCAGGGACAAGAAGCTGTCTCTTGCTCACTTAGCAGCAGCAGATGCCAAAACCAAGAGCCTCGCCTTGCTGTTGAAAAGAAAGAGGTACTAATTGTAATTGGCTTCTTTGTTGCAGCTGCAGAAACTCAAACGATCACTCTCCTTCAAGACCAAAAGCTTGCGGAGTAAAAGCGCAGACAATTTCTTCCAGAGGACTAACAGTGATGTGAAGCTGCAAGTAGACTTGATGCCAGAGGTGAGCACGAGCACAGGGCAGCTCCCCAGCTCGGAGAGCCAGGCATCCTCACCCACCAGAACCCAGCAGCTGTCAGAAAACAACAAGGCTCACATCTTCCAGGAGCACATCTTCAAAAAGCCCACCTTCTGTGATGTCTGCAACCACATGATTGTTGGTAAGGAACAATTTTCAAACTCTCTGTAGGCATCCACGTTAGAAAGTGCAGGATGACTTTCCATAATTCGTGTGAGCCCAGATGTCCAATTGAGGGTTCTCATACAAAAAGGGTCTGCATTTAAGTCATATCTGCTGTAAATGAATATAAAATATGTATTCACTCGTGGTTCTCTTTCCTTGGTGATGTATGCAGTCATAAATAACAAGTGAGGGTTTCTGCCAGCGTTAAATTCTGTGCTCATTTAGGTTATATTGAGCACCAAGTGCAAGCTTTGTTATATATTATACTAGAAACAGCAGAAATCCATCTTGAGAATTTGTGCTTGCTGTTCTTTCTCTTTTATACAGCAGTAATTCTAATTCTTGTTCTTTATGACTGGCCCAACCCTGCAGTGCCCCTTGTTTCCCATTAAATATGGTGACAATGCCCATCTACCTCAGCTGACAACTGAGCAAGAAGTAGCATCTGCTGGGTGGTAGGCTCTGAGCCACCTGTGTGTGCATGTTGGCTGTTCAGAGCACGTGCTTTGGCAGTGTAGGTCAACTGAACAAATAAGAACTGAATTCATACTGTTCATACCAAGGCTTTCTTGGGATTGTTGACTTAGGTGTCTCTCTTCTAGCTGTCACAGACAATCCAAAAACTTCATACCTTTGAAGGATCTCCCTTCCTCATCTCTGAAACTGTCCGTGACTATATAAGTTACTGCCATGGACCGACTGACAGAAACAGAGGCCAGAACTAATCATTATTATGATTAGTTAATGTATATATAAATATATTATAATTATTATTCTCTTGAGCATCCAAAATGCAACTCTGTGGTGAGCTCTGCTCATAAATTTTCAGTGCAGAGCGGAAGATCTAAAAAAGGCATCCTTCACCAGCAGGTTATCTGTGGGGCTGTATGGGTAGAGGTCAGAATAGAGATGCTAGCAGGTGACTAGAGGTGTACAACATATGTGGTCACTACTATGGGAAGCTCCAAGAGTTGCTATTCAGTAACACAGCCCTACGAATGCATGTCTCTGCTGCTAGTTTAGTATGCACATGATTTGACCTCATTGTTTATTGTCTAGCCACAGCACAGTAAGAAAGAAATAAATTCAGTGGCAGTGTACCAGCGTGAAAGTGAGTGACAGAATTTCCATGTGTTGGGGCAGTACGTGGGATGAAATGCTGGTTTAGCTTTATGTAGAAGTAGAGCAAGTCTTTGAGTACAGACTATTGTCTGCGGTTTGTTTAGCTTATTGTAAGAAGCAATGCTCCTTGGCGTGGAACTGCTTTTCATATGAAAGCTTGGTAAGCTCTTGAAAGATGTTGATAGGATTGTTTGACCTTTCTCAAAGAATGGTACCTTATTTTCCACATAAGGGTGCTTGGTGTCCCCCTGCTTGTTTGAGGAATTGTGTTCTTTGCATAAGGCAGCTGCCAGTCAGCAGGATGTTAAATCCAGTGCAAAACAATCCTGCTTCTGTAAATTAAATAACCAAACATATGAGTCTTGGTTTCGTCCACCCCACAGCTTTACTAAATCAGGGAAATAGGAGTTTTGATTCCATGTCTTTGTTTCTTCCATTTAAGAGGTAGAACAAGTCCAAGGGAGAAGGATAAAAGCATCAATACCAGGGGACTGTATAGTCCAGAGATTGAAGGAATGTCTGGAAGATAGGCAGACAAAATAGCTTCTTGTATGGAAGCAGGCCCAGAACTTGTTTCCTCCTGTAACGTGAATGAATATTCTATCATAGCTCAGTTTCACGAGCATATACTGCAAATACAAGTGCTTCTCATTTCTGGCAACTTCTCATGAAAATTGTATGGAGATTAATATGATCACAAGTCTGCGTGACTCAGCAAAACTGTTCCAAAACACTGCTGCACAGATCAGATTATTACTGTCAGCAAACTTTGCAGAGAGCAACTCCAGTTCAAAAACATCTGTGCTATTCTTCCTTGCTAGGTTCTCTATGTCCTGCCTGGGGTAGAAAAGTCCTGAAACATATCTACTGAGATTCAGAACATCAGCTTTAACCCCACCCGCCTTCTGAGTTTTTTTCCTTTTCTTTTGTATCCTTTGAGGGCTTCCATTTGTTGTTCCCCGTCTTAGCCTCTTAATTAGGCAATGAAGCTTTTTGTAATTGCTGAAGAAGCTAATGCAGCCTACTTTGGCTGGCGGCAGGCTGAGTCAGGTGAATTTCTCTGACCTCCTGTAGCGTATCTTTGCTTGAAGGAACAGCAGAGAAGAAAAGATGTTAAGAATTTTACCTTATAATCCATTTGAGTCAAATGCCCTTATTTTCGTAGACAGAAGTCTACTCTACTTCCATCGTGTTCTATCTTTGATCCTTACTACAGTCATGCCTGGTTTTTCTGTACTATATTTTAAGCAGCATGGGTGATTTGGGTGTTGCTGTTTGTAGCCCAGTTAATCCACGTGAGTTGCACAACTGTTGGTCGTGGGGTTGGTGAAGCAAAACAGGCAACTTTTCAGGACATCATGTCAAGCCTGCTCCCACAGGCAGACAGAAAAGAAGTCACTTCTGTGCAGGAACCCTGTATTTATGCTTGCAACACGGAGTCTGTTTGTTCCCTCTATTTGCATTTTTCAAGGCCAGTGACATTTGAGAGTAATGTGTCTCTGACTTTAAATTCCTTATTGATGAGAGTAAAGGCAAAGGCTAGATGCGTGTTTTGAAGGCTGGGGGAAAGAGTCCAGGAAAATCCCAGCTTGACTTTAGATGGTTTCAGTTTTGCCACCAAGAATGATTTTAGGTTCACCTTAAATGGTTCTCCAATTCACAAACTGAGCAGCTCTGTTTGGGGCAGCGTGATGAACTGTGCATGGCACGAGCATGCAGCGCGCACTTCAGACTCGCTGGCATGGCAGAGCCTGTCTGTAGCTTCAACAAGAGCAGCACACTTGGAACAGAGGCAGCAGGATCCCCGTGCTGCTCTTTTCTGTGACAGCAAAATTAAAATAAAGGAGTGTGAAACACTATCTACCTACGAAAAAACAAGTGCATCATCCCTTCTTGGTTGTTAGACACCGGGAGCCAAATTTTGCCATTGGGACACAGCACGTGTTCCTGTTTGTTCATTTGATAGAAGTACAGTCATAAGGTAAAGGCCAAATGCATGTAAGAGGTTTAAGCACTCAAAGGAAGGCGTTTACTAGGATGACTATAATGCAAATTTGCTCTTAAACTCTTGTCATTGGTTCATTCTCAAGAAAAGAAAAAGCAGTATTAATTAATATTAATATTGTGCTTTTTACCTTACATTAAAGACAGCAGTGGCTGTGAGCCGCAGTCTGGTATAGTTAGTAGGAACAATTTCCAGCTCTTCTAAAGAGAAGAAAAAATTGACATAGGAGCAGTAATTTGCTGCCTAATACAATATGCGAAATCATTTCGGATCCAAAGCAGTACTATGATGTGCATGGAGCATCCATCTGTTAACGGGGCCTCCCAGCACCGTGAGATGCCACGATACCATCTCCAGTTCTAATACTGAACTCAGTAGTAATACTTCACATAATTTCAGAGCAAATCAGTAATTTGTTGGATTAAGTATTCACTTCTGTCACTCACTTTTACGCCACTTTGTATTCCCCCACTTCTGCCACTGTGAGCTCCAGGCACTGGTTGGGTTACGACTGAGAATTCAGCTCCATGATGCATATTTTCCTAAGCATGTTTGCTTATGAACATCTTCTCCCAGCGTGACTTTTAGAAACTGGTTGAGTTGCTGTTCTTGCTCCTAATTTTCCTACTACTACTGGTTTTAGTATGATTTTAATCTCTAACTTCAACAAGGGAAAATCTTGAAAACCAAAGTATCTCATGCAATGTATCAGTAGGTCATTATTTAGAAGATGCTGGTTTGTTTATTTCCTATCACTGAAAAGAAGATGAGGCAGATTCAGAGATGTTTTGGCTTGGTGTTATCTACAATGTTCTGTGTTCGGCAAGAATGTGGTAAGCTTTGGCAATGCCCAGTAAAGGGAGGCAAAGCTGTCTGGCATCAACAAAGAGAGAAACTCTTAAATTAATGTTTGCATCAGATGAGAAGCTTAAACTATGCAGATCAGAAGGAAGTTCTTGCTTGCTCTTATTCAGTCTCTGGTGTGTCATCAGTCATTTCTGTGGTACTTTGCTCTATAAGAAGTCATGATGTCAGTACTTTGCTCTGGTGTATTAAAAAAAAACCATCTCCATCTGTAGACTACTCAACGTTCTACTCATTTGCAGTTCATTTCCTGTGCTGACTCATATGGAAAAAATTTTATTTTCCACACATTCCAAGCATATTACACATAATTAATATGCTTCCATCTAAGTCAAATATAAGTAGTGTAGCTTTGCTTTTGAAAATAGCTGACTTGAAAGTTGATCCTTTAAACCTGTGTTTTAAGGGAATTGCTGCTCGTTTATAAGCATCCTCTTGTGTGTCTATGTGTTAAAGAAATGTACTTAGCAGTTTTATTCTATGTTTGATCTTGTCACTGACACATATTTCTGACCAACCACTTGTTTTATTGGGGGTAACTTTGTCTGGAGAGATGGTAAGCGACCACAAAGATTCAGAATGACCAAATGAAACTGGTCTGCAATGTCCAGCAATGGTTAAAATTGTGTCTTTTTAGATTGTGCCAATGCCACTTTGCCCTTACACATTTTGTAATATTTATACTAGGAGCAGTAGTGAGACTACATATAAATGCAGGGACAAAATGTTTTCATTAAAAGTACACATATAGGCAGTATTTTTTTGGTTGAGTGTTCATCTTTCACAGACTGTGTGCTGCCATGATTGTCCATATATAGAGATAGACTAAATTTAATCTCTGTATTGAAACTTCAAGAGCAAGTTGAACCTGTGACTTAGATATATGCATTTATAGTTGGTCTTGGGGCAGATGAGTTTCTCACTTAAAAGATCACTTGCAGATTCTCCAGACAACTGCAGTCCCTTTACACGTAAATTAATCTACCTTCCCTCTCAGGGAGCTAACTAAGTTCCAGACAGAGAAACAAAAAGATAAAAACCAATAATAACTCCCAGCCACAGTTTACTTCCAGTCTGCTAATAGTAATTAGTGCACTTCAACAGTAGAATTGTGCTGTCTCTTCAGTTCTGATTCACTTCTACCACTGTCTGTTCTGGCTTAGCTAGTGTATTTGGAGTTCCAACCAACCATCCAAGTGCCATGAATAATTTCTTCTGGACACATCTTTAAAATAAATCCTTTACTACTTTATTTCATTGTGCTGCTGCAGCTTTTGGAACCTTCAACCTTTTTCTCCCTTCAAAGTGGCTTCCATAAAGATGGACTCAGCACTGATAAATTGGCCCCAGCTTTTCAAATGCAGGAATGAAGGAAAGAAAGAGTTCTGCGTTGCAACTTCCTGACTGACTGTTTCAAGTAGATGTTCTGGTTTCATCAAAACCTGCCTGTATGGGTAGACAAGGATGCAATAGAAAGCCACAGGCTGATCGTGGCTGCCTGACATCTACACAGGCCTATGTTTTTTGAAGCTTGCAGTTTGGAGCACTCCCTTAGAGTTCCTTTTTTTTTTCTCTGAAGGTGAACGGAAAAAATAAAGTACTGGTTTTCATCCTACCTTTTCTTCCTCCCAGTCCCTCTACTGTCTCTCAGTCAGAGGTGGCCTTGGGGCCATAGGTGTGTATGGCCACCACCATATAGGAGATGCCCATGGATCAGCTTGTGACCACCTCCCCAAGTGGGCTTATATGGTTACAGCTTAGCCTTCCCAGATCCATTTTCCAGATGATTATAATCAAGTGTAACATTGTCTGTTTTATTTATTATTGATACAAGCGGGCAATAGGTTTCCCTATGGAAAGGAGTTTTCAAAGCATCTGAGACACAGAATCAGCAAATCAAAGGGTTAGAAAGGACCTCTGGAGATACCATCTAGTACAACCTCCCTCTGAAATCTGGTTTCCTTAGAATTCAATGACTTTTTATTTTCCTTGTGAGGGAAAGGGGCAGTAGCCTTGTCAATGACAGGTTGGCACCCAGTACCAATCTATTATTTAAATGGGTGAAGAGACAAGGGCTTCAGTTTTCCCTTCTGTAAAGATAGTCCTGGATTTAAGAGACTTAGATTCTCACTCGAATTGATTCTGAATAGTTCTGGCCACCAAAACCTTCTTGTGAGAATCAGTGGGTAAATGAAAGTTACTTCAATCCCCTCTGACCTTCTGTGCAAGAGTTTAGGAGAAATGTGTGCCTCTTTTTTTTTTTTTTTAATGTAGGAAAAAAGATGATAAATTTTCAGAGAATGGGCAGTTTTTACATCAAAAATACTTAAGATGTGGATGAAGAGAGGGAAAGAGAAGTAGATGCACATAAGGTATATGTACAGTAGATGTGCTCTGTGGATACTTCTCCCATTTTTTCTAAGCATGACAAAAAATACACAGGCTTGTATTTGTGAAGCAGCTACAGAGGACTAAACATCATCCATCTGTTAAATTAATATTTTTCTTTGGTAATAAATAGTTAATCTTACTTTAAAGCAAATATTGAAAGGCAAATATTTAGTCTGTTTATCCTTTGGGAGGGCTTCCTCCTCTGAGATGAGAATGCTAACACTAAATTGGATAATCAGGAACTGCTTAGTTGAGAAAAGAGGATGGAAGTATATTTTAAATTCTAATTTGTCCTTGAACAGCATCAAGCATGTTTCACACTTGTTACTAAATAACTTTCAAGCTCACTGTAATTTTTGAAAAATTGCTATTAATATGAAATTGCAGTTAATTCTTAGTGAAAAGAAATGTTAGGAGGGCTGCTCTGAAAGCAATGCTTCCTATTTTCTTACGTTGGCCCACAACATCAGAGGCAAATGCTGGTGGTATGGCAGTAGAGGTTGAACCTTTCCACCCATATTCCATTAGATTTTGTTGCCATGTGGCAGGTGGCAGCAGAGGGGCAGTCTGACCAAATGGCATCTGACATGGAAGTTTGTATGAAACAAAGGTGTGTCACTGAATTCCTCCATGTGGAAATAATTGTACCCACTGACATTAATTTCCACTTGCTGAATGCTTATGGAGACCAAACAGTGGATATGAGTGCAGTGAGGCAGTGGGTGCTGCGTTTCACCAGTGGTGACAGAAAGACAAACCATGTTCTGGATGGCCGTGCACAGCTGTCACACAAAGAGTGTCAGTTCATCTGTACGAATTGACACAATTGGGGAGCTGTGTACAGAGCTGAATATCAGCTTCAGTGTGTAGGAAATGATGGTGGCAATGTTTGAATATTGTGAAGTCTGCAGCAGGCGAGTCCCGTGGATGCTCGCACAGGAACAGAAAGAACACTGTGCAAGTTTGTCAGGACCTATTGGACGAATACTGAAGGTGACACTTCCCTGGATTGCATCATTTCTGGTGTGACCATTATAGTCCAGAGCCAAAACAACAGTCCATGGACGCAGCCCACACAGGTCAAGTGATGTGCACAGCCTGTTGGGAAAGGAAAGGAGTGATCCTCCTGGATTTCCTGCTATCCAAATAAACCATCTACTCACATTGTTACATTGTGAGACTGACCAACCTGAAGACTCCAGCTTCCAGAGTCAGGTCGGAGAAGAAGGCAACCTCTCACTTGCCGTGCAATAACACCAGGATTCATACCAGTTTGAAGATCGAAGTGCACAGGGCAGATCCTGGACTGTGCTACCACACCACCATGGAGTTGGTGCCTTCTGACTTAATCTGTTCAAGCTGATGAAAGATGGACTGCATGTCTTCATAGCAGCTGTGAAACAGTGGGTCAGCCCCACTCATGAAGATTTTTGAGTGCAGCATGCAGGCTCTTGTCCATCACTGGGGGAGATGTATAGCTAATGGTGCTGACAATGCTGAAAAACAGAGTTTTGTAGCTGAGATTGTGCTCTTCGTATCTGTTGTAATTTCTTCGGGAAAAAAAAAATAGGAGGCATTACTTTTGGAGCAACTTATATAAATATGTTGACCAGCATTTACTTCCTAATTAGATGGAAAACAGTAAACATTTCCAGTATGTATCCAATCTATATTTGAAAGTGATATTAGCCTACACGATTTTGACAAGACTATATTGAAAAAAGCCAACATAGCTGAAATAATGCTTCTCTTAGGTTCTTTTCCTGTCTTTGTGACTGCTCAGTTAACGTCTGTTGCTCCTGAGATCAAACCTAGAGAAGAACATCGTGGTAAACTTAAGTTTTTATGGGGATGAGGAAGAATGCAAAACACCTTTATGTCCTGCTATGTATTTTTTTGAGCTCATATGAGACATCAGATATTTTCAGATAAGCAAATTAAATGCATCTTTGAAGCCAGTCTTCTAGTGAAATATATCTATATTTTTTTATAGTCTTTTTCTACCAGAGGATCACTGATACGCAGAGAACAAATTGGCACAGAGCTGACAAAAGCATTATCAGGAAGGAAACTCATTAGAAACTTCACTATGCAGGGTGTTGCAAAAGCCATAAAATGAGGCAAGTGGTAGAAATGTCTTTGTAAGAAATAGAATATTGCTATTATATAGAGTAAAATGCCTGCCCACCCTTGCCTGTTACTTTCTTTGACTTCAAAGGATGTCTCAGAGAGCAATGATTCTCATGGCTCGTACAGAGCACTGATAGAGAGAAAATACCACTTTTGCCAGCTTCCTTCTGCTTCTGTAACGTGAACGCAAGGAACAGAAGTTCAAAGAATTATCTACTCCAAGCTGCATTTGGTTTAATTTTCCAATTTATTTACAGTCTGTAACTTTTTTCCTCTTTGATGTGAGTACAATAGACAGAAGTACATTTTGAAGCGTGTTGCATACATATGGATTACCTCCTCGTCTTTTAATTCAGAAGATGAGCTCTGCAGTGAGATCATAGAATTGCTCAGGTTGGAAAAGACTTCAGAGATCAAGTCCAACAACAACCCAACCACACTGCCTCAACTGTACTGTGATTTCATTGTAATTTCCTTTGTAACACACAGTGAATGATCTTGAGAATCCCGAAGTACTTTGTTTAGACCATGAGATTGCTTCCTGCTTAATAAAAGGGAGGGAAGGAAAAAGAAAGTGTCCATCACCCTCTCTCCAAAACAATTCCACTATCCTAGCCAAGAGAGGAAATAGGGTATGGCTGCTATAACCTCTAAGTTATTGTGAACTAAAATGTTATAGTCAGTATTTCCCTGCTATGCTTTCTCAGCAGAGGGTTATATGTTAATGAGCGTTGGGATTATTGGTGAGGGAATGTGTATTTGCAGTGCTAATATAGCCTGTTTTACAAGCTGCACCTCTCAAAAGTGAAGCAAGCTCTTATATCCCATGATTATCTGAGTTACATGGAAGTTTCCAGACATACACTGTAGTTCTTTGCCTTTTTCTGAAACACAGAGACAAAGCAGGGGGGCAAGGTGATGCATGGCATTCCTTTGTAAGCACAGCTCAGCATATTGGCATTGTAAAGGGCTCATCTGCACATCTGTGTACAGCTGCTTACTTGTTTCACAGTGTCTGTTATAGCTAACAAATATGGAAGATTTACACCAAAACTCTGTTTTGATAAACTTAGTCTCTCAATGCAGCTGAGCATGTAAGTCCATTTTGTATTAGTAATCTCTGGATGGGACAACCTCTGAGTACAACAAATCTCAGATGTCACCAGGAGTGGGAACAAGGATGGTTTCTTTTGAAGAGCAGCAGATGAGCAACAACCTCTGATAAGTAGTTGTTTTTCCAAGATAAGCTGAAGGAACACTGTAGCAGGCCTGCAGGGGCATCGAACTCTTTGTTAGCTGAAACAGAGGTTTTCTGAAGAGAGCAGAAAATTCATCTCTTGGGTACACCTCTTACAGATGCACTTCAAAGTGCCCTACCTGTAAAATATAGGCTGTTTTTAAACCAAGGAAATGCTGACCTCTTATTGCAGGCAAGGTAGTATAAATGCCAACATAGATCTGGATGCTGGGTTTTACTGAAGAACCAGCAACGTTACAACCTTTATCCTACTTACTATCTCCTTCCCTCCCTCCCCACATCCTTCCCCCACCCGCAATGTTTTACCCCCTGGATCTCCATCTCCCTCCCCTGCAGTCAGGTCACTGTTGGCTCAGGAAGTTTGGGCTGAAAGATGTTCCTGTAGTGATACTGCTCACGCTGAGTGATCTAGGACAGCACAGACCAAGATCCCTGGACCAGCACTGATCTCCACATCGTCCTGTGCAACCTACTCATCAAACTACTTTAGCGGAGAGTTGGACTAGATGATCTCCAGAGTTCCCTTCCAACCCCTATGATTCCATTATTCTGTGATCATCTCCAGGATGTTCTCTTTACTACAACAAGGATGTTGACCTTGTTATCCTTGAGAGCACCACTTTACAGGAACCCATCTTCTGGCACCAGCTCTTCTGGAAAAAAAAAAACTGGCAGTTTTCTCCAGTCCAACTAGTATATATGCAGAAAGAAGCACAATCCACAATCATACTTTTAACTGAGATGCCTGTCACATGCCTTTTCATTAATTGGAGAAATTTGGATGTGCCACTTCCATTTAATCTGTGTTACCATAATTTCCAAGCAGCCCATACTGGTTGAAGCTTGCAAGTAACAAGCTTCAGAGTTCACGAGTTCAGTTTTGGACACTTAACTTATCCATGCTCATACAGAGTTATCTGTTCCATGATGGTGTTCGCTATTTCAGCTGTGTTTTGCTTCTGACAGTTCCTAAATCTGAATGTATGTATTGGCTCCGCTGCCCTCTAATGAGATCCAGATATGTGCCTGTGCCTTCTGACATAAAGATCTTCTGCCCTCATCCTCCCAGAAAGTTTGTGGCTTCTGAGACTTCCAACCAAACAGCACTGGAAATCATTTTGTTAAAAGCAAAGTTGCCTGCTGGAATTTACTGCATTTTTTTTTTACAGTTTATGTTGTTCTACAGGCCAGACGGTTGTAGCTACATTGTGTTGCTATCCCTATTGTTTTCATTATCTCTGATAGCGGTACCGTAACAATTGCAGTCTATTTTAATTCAGACTTTCACATAACAAATCACATAAGTCATGCTGGTGCAAGCTGCATGTGTAAATGAAGGAAGTCATGACCTGCTTGGGTTTGGCTTATTCCTGCTTGCATCTAGGCTGAATTCAGATAATGCGAATCATTGTTAACCGCAGAGAGTTTAAATGATGCCTTGGAGCTATTCCTGCTGATGGGTAAAATGTTAGCAGTATGGCATTTTTGGTTTAAAATTTTAAATATGCAGCAATAATGTAAAGTTCCAACAAAATGGTTCATATTTCTTTGTGATTCCTAGATAGATCCCAGCAAACATAACGCTCTTTTTGCATTACTGAGCTGCAAGAGCTTATTCATGATCATTTGGCAGATGTTTTCCTTATCCTTTTAAACAACAGCTGATACCACATAGAGGTGCACTTGTGAGTGTGCTTTAAGCCAGAACTGCTATGAGTCAGGGACTAAATTTGGTCTCAGGTCATAACAGTGAAGGTTGAGAGAAGCCTCTCTGAGCAGATGACAGAAGTAGTCAAAAGTGTTTTTCTATCCAGCTTACGCCATGTCACTAAAATGACTAGAATTTTTCTTGAAAATTGTCAGTTTAAGCAAAAATTTGTATGGAAAAACATTTTCCCAAGCATTTGCACGTGAGTTGAAAGGTTTCATTTGAATGTTTCTCCACATTTAGCATTTCATCTTTTTGCTTACCAAGTTGCTGTGAGAAAGGATCTGAAACAACCCATTATGAAATGTGATTGTAAAATTCTACGAAGAAGCAACACGTTGTGACTAACTGCAAAAATAACTTCCATACCAAACTGGTAGACCTGCCCAGTTACCCATGGTGTGCCCTCAGTCATCGCTAGCCTTGCCATATCCTGCTGTTACCTCCACTTGCAGCCTCTGATAAGGTCTTCCCAGCTACATGTGCATCCCAAGGGCGTAAATGGCTCTGGAGCAGGAGCCAATTTGTGGCCACATCCCTCATGTTCAATGGGTGTTGGGCAGAGGAGAGCATGGTTATCCTGCCTCTATGCTTTCCAGCTCCATTGCCAGTTGAAATGAAGAAAAAAGGATGGAATGGAGAGGAATTATGTCCATGGCAAGCTGCACGTCAGTATTTTGTGTGTGAGGCCATTTGCTGCAGATGTTGCCAGTCTGTTTGCACTAATGAAGAGCAGAGGTTACGCTGATGAGAGAGCTGCAGGATGAAAGAGCCAAAGCCCTCAGTAAGATTGAAAGAGCAGAAGGCCAGAGAGCAGTTGGCTGTTTACATATCAGGTTTTTTTTAACTAAACCTTTTATAGTCAGATTGCCCTAATCTTCTGGCACATAGCAGCCTCTCATTTCAAGCCTATTGATGATGGAGCTCTGTAAGCAACAAGCAATGTTAAAAATCCATTAGCAGAGCAGAGAGGATATTAAATTCCTTTGCTGAGGGCAGGCTGTTCTTTTATTCTATAACTTTTCTCCCACATTTCCAGCAAGTCCAGAGCCACTCTCTTCATTTTGCATCACCGTCTTTGTTCAGATATCAGCTTTCTACTTTCCAACTTCTCCCTTTCAAGGGCACAAAGCCCTTAGAACATCAAAATTTCGGCATCTCTAAGTGGCCTTAAAATATGCGGATCCTTTTTCAAAGCATTTTAAAACAGAAAGAAAAAAGTTGTAACTGGATTTCATTTCAACATATGTAAGAACACAGGTACAAATAACTTAAGCCTGCCAATGTGAAAGTCCTGTTTGAAATCTGACTTTCATCATCCTCACGTCAAGAAGAGTTACTGGCCACATTATAATTGCTAATATTACTGAGACTGAGATCAGCCACTGATCTCTGATGGTCTTTCTTTGAGGCACTATGCCAGGCTTAATTTTTTCCTGTTGCCTTGTCCTGCTCAGCTCTGGTACAGTCATCATCTCTGGTGCAGTTTAGCATCAACCCCCATTGGCAAGTCCATGCCTATCACCTCTGAGCTATTTTCTTTCTCAGCAAAACAACCCAGTGCAAAAATCCACAAACACAGGTTCAGGATTGCTGGCAGCAGTCTATAAATGTAGTTGTTATTGAGATATCGCTGTCAGTTTGTTTAGAGAGAAGAATGCTAGAGACAATTTATGTTTGGGTTTTGGAGGACTGGGGTTTTTTCTTTCGATAATGCAGTTAGCTGTTAGTTTATTTATCGTGATGTTCCTGCATTTTAACTAACATTTAGATGATCAAAAACGTGAGAAAATATTTTAAGAAATACGGAGGTGGATATTTCCTTTCAGGGGCAGACATTTATAGCTAAGCTGCAGAATATGTGAAAAGTGCATTGCAAATAGAAACTCTCGCAGCCAAATTTTTCAGTACAGGGCAGTGGATTTTGTCCTTTTCTTATCACTATACACTAAGAATGAGAATCCCTTTGGGACCAAGAGACCAAAGGGAAAGTCTATTTCCCTTGTAAGTAAATCTCATTGTTCTTTTACCAGAGAATAAGAAGGCTGGCAGCATTGGAAATTCTTTGTCAAGGAATTACAAAGTTGACTTGCAAGAGGAATGAAGGCATTCTCTCTTCCAGATACGTATGTTTTAAAACCATGAAATTAGAAGAACTTAACTTTAGCAGGGATATTTTTCTTTTCTGGAACAGCCCCGGGAGAAAATCCTGCCTATTACTGCCTCAGCACATTGTTTCTAAAGAAAACTATGTCACTAGGAAGTCAGTTCTAATTTTATGTGCTGCTTTGTAGCCTGCCTACATACGAGACAACTTTTTGTGCTATTTAAACATTGGATATTGTTACAGGAAAATTGGGTGGGGTGGGCATTCAAACAGGCCCATACTGCTCAGTGGCACATAATCTAATATTTATTAATTGGACAGAACAGGTACTATGGTTGGATATCAAGTTGTACTCTACAAACAAGTTTATTTTCCTCCCACCCAATTCAGTTCAGACTGACACAAGTTGGACTCATGAAAAAGCCGAGATGTCAGGCCCAGACCTGGCTGCTTGGATGCAAATGGAGGGATTCCCCTTCTAGATCCTATGTGTTGTTAGATCTGCCTGTACATTGTACCCCTTCCTGAGGAACTACAGGTTTAACCTACTTGCAGCTCTTTACATTTCAAACTGGCAAATTTGACTGTAAAAAAGATACCAACTAGGAGGTAAAATCTTTGAAGTCAATCCCATGCTGTCGTTATTCATGAAAAATTGCCTAAATAAGATTTCTGCCTACTTTTCTGTATGTACTTTGAACTCTTTCATCTAACTTGTCTGATATTCAAGCATGGAGAGCTTTTGCTGCAGTGCAGAAATGAGTGTGGGCCACCTAGTCAGGTCAAAAAAGAAGCCTACTTGTAAAGTGTAATTTCTTCTCCTTGAAAAGGAAAACATCCTATTGAACTGTTGAAATGGAAATGCCAAGAGCTGCTGTAATCCATTTATCTGTAGGCGATCTAAGAAGAATACACAGCAGACTGCAAACTGATTATTTCCTTTCCTTATCCCTTTTTTCAATAATCCATTTGGTCGAGGGCTTAGCAGTAGAAAGCACAATGGGACAATTGCTAATGGTGCTGGTAATTTTCTGTGATGTGAATATTTGTGTATCAGTCAACACACCTGATCAACAATATACAGCTGCTATGATATCAGTGGCGAGCATCTAGGATGTCTGGGAAGCATGGGTTTGAACTCCAGCCTGTAGGCCAGCTGGGTATTTGCACGTCTGCCCTCTCTGCACTGTCAGCTGGGGGAATCAAGATTCTTAACTTTTAAGGGATGGGTATCCTGCTTAGAAAATGCCATTCTCTGTTCTGCCCACAGCTCTCATGCTCTGAGGCCATGCAAAGGAGGAAGGTGAGCAGCAGCCAGCTCAGGGGACAGGAAGTAGCCAAAGATGAATTTCTAAAGATAATTTCCATCCTTTCAGCAACAGAGCTGTTATGCAAAAACGATTAATTCAAAAAATGAATTAGAGAGCAGGGGGGAGGTTGGACAAAGGCTGAGATGGATACAAAGGCACCAGTGCCATTACAGGGACTTCTCTTTGTCCTTCTAAGGTGACATCCCAAACCTCTCACTGTTACAGTACTGGCCCAGCTTGCTTAAAATCCTCTATTTCCCAGAAATTCTGGCACAGAGACAGCTTTCCAGTGACAATTCCAAATGTGCTTTGGGAGAAAGGGGCAACGCACTCATTATTTATATCAGCCTCCCACAGCAAAACTTGAAGTTCTGTGGAAAATATGTAATTTTAAATGTGTTTATTTATGCAAGCTTTAAATCAAAACCATTTCTGACTGGCATGTTCGTCTCAGCTGGAACAACAACAAATATTCACTGGGTTGCAGTTGGATTAGCTGATTAGCTGGAGATGACAGTCCATGCCTTTATGCCTTTGCCCTTCTTCTTTCTGATAGAGACCTGAATATTTTTACCCTTTCTTTTCTTTTCTTTTCTTTTCTTTTCTTTTCTTTTCTTTTCTTTTCTTTTCTTTTCTTTTCTTTTCTTTTCTTTTCTTTTCTTTTCTTTTCTTTTCTTTTCTTTTCTTTTCTTTTCTTTTCTTTTCTTTTCTTTTCTTTTCTTTTCTTTTTCTTTTTCTTTTTCTTTCCTTTTCTTTTCTTTTTTTTATTTCTTTTTAAATTTAGCCTAAGTGCCTAATATAGATATCTTTATTCACTCAGCATAATGCCATGCTCTTACCAGCATTTGCGGTTTCCTTTCAGATTTCTTCAGGCTGCAGAGATCATTCTCACTCACTAGCTATTAATCTTATGCTGAGTCTTTAAACAACAGGCAAAAAGCACCAGCCAGCAGTGTTGTGGCCATAGCTGTGCTGGCCAAGAGGATGATAAAGGTGCCCTTTCTGCAAGCATGAGACTAACATAATTCTCATTTGCATTCCTTGAAATAAATGCCACTCTCCTGAAAAGCAGTGTAGTTTCTAAATTATTTTAATTGGAGAGACAGGCATAAAGCCTTGAAATCAAATTCTGCCCCTTCTGTCTCGCTCTCTGCCTTCAAATTCTTCCATTCATCTGGGTTGAAGTGTTCTGATCTCATTAAGGCTTCCTCCAAAAAAGCTTACATTTATGAAAGTGATGTAGTGTGTCCTTTGGGTAATATTCAGGGTCAGATTATCAGAACAGTTCAAGATTGAATTTTCCATGGCTGTTTTGAAAAGCCTAGCCACTGGTTTAGATATTCAAATGGGAGCTGACCCAGTCGTAGAGTATTTCTAGCAAGGTGTTATTAAATATGGCCTGCTTCTCAAAACAATGTGTCCTTCTAGTACTGGGAGTCTGGATGTATTAGTTGGTATCTGAAGAAAATGACTGTGACAGAACCTCATTTGTAAGTCGAAGAGCTACTCAAGTGTCCTGACGTGAAATTTCTTCATTTTCTTCCAGCGAAACGTGGTTTCTTTTGGCAATTTTGGCTTTTTCATTTGCAAAACAATACCAGATTTTACTGACTATTAGAGAATGAATAGATACATTAATAAACAGGACACAAAACACACGCACGTGCATGTGTGCTTTCTTCTTATAAGTATTTCATGACTTTGTTGTCTATTAAGTTTATACGCAGAAGGAGTTTGCTGAACATGACCTAGTATTTTCCATTCTAAAGCCCAGTTTTAACAGTTTGCAATTGTCTAGGCCAAGTAATGCCCATCAGTGACACCTCTGATGGTTTTACCATTGATCCATCAAATGGGATCCATGCTATTCGAGTTCTGGCAAATGCGTTCATATCACAAGGCACAAAGAGACAAAGATAGTGAGCCCACAGGTAAGCCTGTGATGTTATTCATCATCTTCTGTTTGGAAACGGTGCAAATATGATACTCCAGAGGTGATGTAAGCAAACGCATACAGACCAATGAGGAAGTGTTGAATAGAGCTGGCCACTCATTGAACACTGACTGCCCTCTTCACTGAAGGTAATAATGTGCCTTGAACAAAAAAATCTCACATTGCAAGACTGCAGAAAAAAAGAGAGTGAGCAGAACCTTTGTTCTAATGTGTTCAACTTGTAACAATTTGATTAAGTTACCATAATAAGGGTCTTTGGAGAAATGAATGGAGATAATTATATTTTAAAGGTAATGATAAAGAGTCCATCAAAGCTATTAATCTCCTCCTCCTTTGAAAGAATACTGGAGCAAACTATAGCTAGGGTGCTCAAAGTTTAGCTTAATTGCTAAGCCTTCAGCTCCTGCATTTCTGATCCACCACAAATGGAAATGACTGGCACATTCCGTGTGGATAAAGGCATTTCACTGAGTACTTTATACTAGTAGCTTCCTGCTGTGCTGTAAAATTAGCATGGAGGAATATCTGCTAGTGGGAATAAATGGTGGGCTGCAGTCAGGCTGCCAGCTATTTAGGGACAGGAAACAGCAATATGGCCAACAGAAGTCCCAGAGGAGAGTGTTTTAGTGTCCCAGGCTTCACAGGAATAGTGTCACTTCCAGACACTGCTCTGACCATCTGAAATGTAATTCTCTCTGATCCCCACGTTTCAGTCTGCAAAGAGATTAACCCAGTGGGAATAAGCAGAGCACAGAGTGGCTTTTAACTTCATACACACCCTGTTGTCTCCTTCTGGGAGACAAGTGGAACTGCCCAAGTTCCCCTCAAATAATCTGCCCCAGTGAGTCATTATTGTTATTAACATGATTATTATCATTTTTTACTTGTAGTCATTAAAATCACTTTTTTTTTTTTAATTATTTAAAGTATACCTAGAACAAATCCCTCGCTTTCACGTGCTCTCTGGAGGAATATATTTGCCAGCAGTGTTTCAAGACATCGCTATCTCCTGTGCCACCTCTTTAGGCTAATGAAAACCTCTCTTATTTTAGCATGACTGTCAACATGCTCACCCAGCACTCATAACTTGCTTACAACACCCATGTTCTACCTGCTTTTTCCTTATTCCAAACTACAGAGATGCCTACAAAAAACAACCCCATTCAAGCGACTACAAAGCCAACAGGCTTGCGTGCATGTGAGCCCAAAACCAGACCGCAGTATAAATCCTGGCCTCATTCACACCTGTGCAACATGTAGATCGGTCCTTCTCTGCACTGTGAGCTGTGACTCCACTTCGGTTCTGAATCTCAGCATCCGGGGGGCAGATACATTGTCAGTATGCAGTTATCTAACCTCTGGCATGCTTTTGAAACTGTTCAGCTGTAATCCTCCGAGGTGGTTTGAGTTAGTGTGGTGGAGATCAGAAACTGGAGAAGGAAGAGTTATCCCGAGGGAAAATTAAAATATTTCCCATATAAGTGTCCTTTTCAGAGCTTGAGCTATGATGGGTAAGTAAATATGGAATTAACTCTTCTTCTTTAAGCCCTTTGGTTATTCCTCAGAGGGAGGCAGGGAGATACATGCAAATTACTTCCAAGCTGCTTATTCCCACAGTAAACCAAGTACTTAGAAGTGACAATGAATTGATGATTGAAGCTTTTGATAGTTAAAGGCAGCTTCATTTTGATTTTAAAATCTTTCCTGTAGACTCAAATGCGTGGCTGAATTCTCTCTTTGAAGCAACTGTTTACCTACCTGTAGGTAACGAATGGCATTCAGCAGTAGAAATATAGTATTACTTTTTTGTAGTTGTATAAGACTGACAGTGGCTCATTCTTACATGACCTCAGATTCCTCTCCTAAAAAGTTGTTTTTTTGAAAATAGCACACACTGTGTGCATTTTGCACATCGGTTGGATGTGCTGCTACATCATCGAATATGTCTCTCCTGTGATCACACAGTAATGCCATATAAGGACCAATATCCAGCTTGTAACATATTAACGTGGGTAGAACAGCATGATAGAGCTGGCAGGAAGGACTATGGCACTGACTGCCCCTTCAGCTGAATCTCAGGAGTAGTATGGTAAAGCCAGGTAAGAGCTATGCATCGCAGATCAGCGAAAGAGAATTAGACTCAGTGTAAACAGTGATTTTGAGTGCCTGTTGTGTAGGCAAAATATAATGACTTTTGCTTTTTTCATTCTTACCTGTAGATCTAACAAAATAATGTGGAGGAAGTCCTGTTTTCTCATAGCTCTCTGTGTTTATCATAGCCCATCAGAAAGGGTGATAAAGCATTTCAATTCTCAGCAACACAAGCACAAAGCCACAGAAGTCAACATTGGTTTGAGCATCTGTTATTGAAAAGAAAGTGTAACAGGAAGAAAAATCATCACAGCACACTAATCCAAGTGCAACCACTCAGAGGGAAAAGAAAATAAAAACCAACAGGGATAATTTGCAGTAAATCTGGACAAAGAGCCCAGGGTGAAGCTAACTGCACATATCCAAGCAGTGATGCATCACGTGTTGACTCAGCCAAGAGGGGTCATGCAGTCTGCACCCAGGGGCCCTTGGTGTGCACCACAAAATGCCAAGCCTCATTCACTGCTCATATCTTAAACAGCCTCAGCCGGAAGGCAGTGACTTTGCTGATTACCTGGCCTGCAAACAACACGCAAGTGATACGTCCAAGCCTGTCTCAGTGCAGCCGTCAGCTCTTGCAGCCTGCCTCCACCTGACTTGGAAGTGGCCACTTCAGGGACCTCTTCCCCTGAAAGTGGTCTCAACAAGGCTTATGTTCTGGCACCAACTTGATGCATCTTACCCTGAAGTGCTTCTTTCTGAAGCAGCTTTTCGCTGAATTCAGTCAGCAACGTGTAGGTGATGTTAACTACTCAAATAATCAAGATCTACATGAGTACTTTCAGATGTGGGATCTTCTGACTCCTCTGACTAATATTCCTATCATGTCTGACTAATGAGGGCCAGTTTAAAATGTCAAGAGGTTTTTTTGTTTTTATTTTTACTACCTTGTTTCTTATTCAGTCGGTGGTAATGAACTGACATGCTGTTTACTCATCCCATTTACACAGCCCTGTGGCAGGAGGAAAAGAGTTGCTGCAGCTTAACTGCTACTGCGTAGTTCAGGAAGTCTTATGGGTGTATGAATAAGAGTGACTGTTTCTTCCTGGAAGACAGACTATATTCTGTTATTTCAGAGTAGGTCCACACTGAACGTAATTCAGAGCTACTGTTCTCCAGTACTGGGAGAATCTTCTCTTCTGCTTCTGTATGGCAGCATTTCTGCTGGAGCTCCCCGATGTGTCACCAGATTTTTCCATTGCCAGTGAAGGAGAGAGAAATCAGGTTTATGTCATTCTTGCTGCCCAGCTCAGGGATGTGCAAGGTGCAAGGAACAATTCCTGCATGCCCCTGGACACTGATCTGAGGAAGCAAGAGTGGCCCCTTGGGTACATCGATAGGCAATGCAAAGGAAGCAGGCTCAGCGTGCTCACACTGTCACACCACAGAGCCTAATCTAATAGATATCCAAAGGCAGCATTAGCCTGGGAAGGAGCCTGGAGGATAAGTGCCTGAAATGAAAAGACTGTCAAAAAAAAAAAAAAAGAAAAAAAAAAAAGAACATGTATAAACATGCCTTAAAAAATAAGCAAGGCAAAGTTAGCCATCAGTATTTACACTACCATCACTGGCTTCCCTATTAGCTCTTTCAGGTCGTTCATTAAATGCATGGAAATTTGTTAAGTGCATGGAAACTATTGATTTTGTCTAATCAAATCATTTCCTTGCATTTCACAGGGACAAATGCTAAGCATGGACTGCGCTGTAAGGCTTGTAAGATGAGCATCCACCACAAGTGTGCAGACAGTATTGGACAACAGCGTTGCATGGGCAAGCTGGTAAGTAAGCAGCCCAGGGCTGCAAGTGCAGTTGGGGGCATGTTGCTTTGTGGGCCAGACCCCCTGGCTGGCATTTAGCTGAAAACACAGTTACATAATCTAAATTGAACTAAATATTAGAATTAATTCCCATAATTTGAACTATATTTACTGTAGTGGAAATCACTGTGGGGAAAGCTACCAATTAGTCAAAATATTTCAGTGGGTTTTAACAAATGAAAAATCCTCTGCATTATTGCATTTTTTTTTCCCCATTGTTAGGGCCTGAAGAATAAGCATAATTCATCTTAAAAAGAAAACTGAAAGATATTTCACAGTGAGACCCTACAGAGCTTGCAGAAGTCTTTCAGTAGGAGAGGGTTGGAGGAGCCCTGCCCTGTATGGAGCACAGCACTTTAGTGCCTATGTTATTGGCAAAGGCAGGATACTGTATTTGAAAAATTCTAACTTGGTGGCTTTTTATGGGAAAATGATTCATTTGGTTACTCCTGGGGGAAAAAAAGAAAAAAAAAAAGACTTAGAAAAATGACAGTATGGCTTAAGAAAATTGTTGGAATATAAAAACTGAGTACACATGTTGAAAGAATGATAGAATCATAGAATATCAAGAGTTGGAAGGGACTCACAAGAATCATCAAGCTCAACTCCTGGCTCCACACAGCTCCACCCCAAATCCAAACCCTATGTCTGAGAGCATTGTGCAAGTAATTCTTGGACTCTGGCAGCTCAGGACCGTGCCCACTGCTCTGGGGAGCCTGTTCCATGCCCACCACCCTGTGGTGAAGAACCGGTCCCTAACCTCCACCCTGACCCTCCTCTGACCCAGGTATGGTTTGGACTGCAGGGCACGCTGCTGACTCAAATTCAACTTGCCCATCAGCCAGAACCCCCAGGCCCCTTTCTGTGTAGAAAACCTACTATCTTTTCAAGTATATTCAATTATTGCTATTGTTGTTCATAGTCCTGATGCTTTTAAAGCATAATCGTAGTCCTGGTTTGGTGTTTTCTGGTATAGGAAGTTGATCAGCAGAATTATCTCACTGCAGGCTTGGGACAAGCCAAATATTAAATCACATTAATTGCTTCACACATTGCCTGATTCCAGCCTCAACTCTTGTGGTGATCAGTTTACAAAAACAGAAAACAAGAGGTCAAATTTATAGCAGGAAGAATTCCAGCAGAGTCATGGGAGTTTTATGAGTTCATGTGGTGTCTGAATTTAGTTTGGGTCTAAACTGAAGCTGGGGAATCTTGGAATTGGTTTCTGTCAGTAACCAAATTTATCAGCCCCTTTGCTCCTTCTCAATCCATACTGCAGCTCATTAATGAAAAAGCTTGTACTGTATAATTTTTTAATACTGAATATAAGATACAGAAAAGATGCACATCCTCATGATGCCTTCCCGCTTCTCACTATGGCTAGAAGTTCTCACAGCCTGCAGAGATCTGAGAGAACTTTTGTGAATCTCTAATGCCTTGAATGGCATTTCCAATGACTTAGGTGTTAGCATCTTCATTTGGGGCACTCAGCCTTTGCCTGAAGCATTCCCAATCTGAGATGGTGAACAGAAAAATAACAAGAAATATTCAGTCTTCTAAGAATCATTTATAGAGTGACATAGGGCACCGTTATTTAATGATGTAGCTTGAGTTGTTATAATGCATTTCTCTACAAAGAGATGTTTAGGGGGCATGTGGTGATGACTTGGGGAGTTTTTAGACCTTGTAAGACAGGAAAAAAAGAAAAAGAAAAAGAAAAAAAAAAAAAAGAGTGGAAACTGTGGTCAGTCAGCAGCAAGTTTTAGAAAAACCTAAAAAAACAATACGTGAAAACATGGAGAAGAATAGATGCACGTTTAGCAAATGCAAAACAGTGCAAATGCACATCGCATAAGAAGAAATGGAGAAGGGAACTTAAAACTTCTCAGAACATCTAATGATTCAGCACTTCTACTGTAATTAATTAGTGTTGCTTTTGTGTAAGACAAAAGAAAAGAAAGGCTGGAAACGAGCTCCTCCTTTTTCCACACAAATACGGGAAATTAGCTTCTTCCAGGAGAAAAAATTAAACAAAACCCTGATCTCTGCTCCCCACAGTGACTCAACAGCAGAAGGCAAATTTCCAGTCTCACCACACTTTGCAGAAGAAATAAAAAAGCCCTGTTATGCCTCTAGCCAAGGAGCTGAGGTTATTTCTACTATGTCAATCATGGCAGCAATGCGCTTCACATGTTTTTGCTTTCTCTCCCTCCAGCCAAAGGGATTTCGACGGTACTACAGCTCACCACTTCTCATTCATGAACAGTTTGGCTGCATCAAAGAAGTGATGCCTATTGGTAGGTTCTGATTGCTTTTCCGTTCAGTCTCCCTTTGGCAGTGCTCTGCAACAGCAGCGGCAGACTTCCAGCCATGGTATTTGCCCTCAGCTGCCTTCCAGCTCCTTTCAGTGACTGGATGTCCTTCTGCCATCTCAGGAAAGGACCACTTCAAAGATACAAAGCTGGAAGAGGAGAGGGTGTGTCTATTGTGTGTTTCACTCAAAACCCCCTACATGTAACCTCCTAGTAGTCATTCTGTTTACAATAATAACTACATGAGCTCAAAGTAAGGAACTTAGGAAGAAACTGTGGAATATGAAGTGAAGGTCTGAGCTGGGAAGAGCTGTGTAAGAGACAGAGATCGCAACAGTGGGATGCATTTAAATCACTGGTCTGGCCCTTATAGGATTTTGTAAGGTTCTTTTTTCACCCATCCTTTTTACTTTTCTATTTTTTTTCCTTACAGAATGTTTCTGCAGTTTGTCCAAGTATTTAAAAGACCACATTTTGCTCACTGTAATACCTGAAAAGAAAAATTTCTGAAATGGAGAAATTGAGTTGGTCTTCAATAATACTTCTCCCCAGTCAGAAGCAGTCTGAGCAGGCAAACCTGGCAGTATAAAAAGAGGAATGCCAGAAATAAACAGTCAGTTTAAAATGGCTTACCTGAGAACACTTATTTTGTTGTTTAGAGAAAAGGAAATCAGTTACATAGATTTCATCTAAGTTTCTCTTTCTCAAAACCATCCATCATTGTCATTTTTGTCATTAGTAATTGAAGCATTCTGAGCAATCTCTGACTTAAAAATGAGATCTACTTCGTTCCCGTCAAAAATCAAAATCCCAAGCATTTTTTTAGTACTTTGCCCAGATTTCCCTCCCATACAGTGTTACTAAGATGCTGTATTCTAAGCATCTACTGCTGGTATGACAAGGGAAGCTGAGGTCTAACAAGGCAGTATGTATAGAAGGGTTTCATCTGGATCCGTTCATGCCACTTGGAGATGTTCATTTCTCTTTCACAAGAGATTACTTTGGGGTTAGCTAAGAGGGAGAGTGTGGGAGTGAAAATGATCAGACATGCCATGGGGTTGGTGGCCTTTCTGACTACTTCTAGATTATGCTGAACAACCTGGAATGCATTTCCTATGGCAGGTATTTTCTTATGACTGCCCCCAGATTCCACACTGGTGCTATCAACCTTCCCAGGAAGATCCAGGTCACCTTATTTATCCACATTATCCCAGTAACAGCTCTGTGAGGGTTAACGGCATAAAGGTGAAAGCCTGCACACACCACCTAGATGCTCAGGGAAGATGCAAGTTTTTTCCCATCAAGTATGCAGCATGGAGAGCAATCTAAGAAGTTAGTGGCAGGAACAGGTGAGAATCATGGATTAAAGCCTCCTGATATGTTGACTCACTCCTGTCAGTGTAGACAGCATTGGTGGAGATTAGGGAAGGAGGATTGCAGATGGACTGAGATGAGGCAATGACAGGGACTCAGAGAGCCTGTGTGAAGGAAACGTAATCTTAATGAAGAGCAAAGAAGATACAGCAAAAAGCCACTAGCAAAAGCCAATTCTATTAAGACTTTCAAATACATTTTATAAGGATAGTCTCACAACCTGTATTTCTAAACACGTATCCCAACATGTCAGTACAAGCAGGTGTTTCTACAGGTGGAGCAGGAACCAGGGCAGAAATATCTTTGAGGCACTGATGTATGTTTTCCTCTTTCCATTGCAGCCTGTGGCAATAAGGTTGATCCTGTGTATGAAACTCTCCGCTTTGGGACTTCATTAGCCCAGAAAACCAAGAAGGGCAGTTCTGGAAGTGGGTCTGATTCTCCCAATAGGAACTCTGTAAGTATCCCACATCTTTCTTCCATTTTTTTTTGTGGAGAAACAGTACTTATTCGTTCACACGAGTCCACAAAACTTGTATTTCAAACTGTAAAACAAATACACACAAAAAGAAAAACACTAACAAACCCGTTCCCAGCTCCCAAGATGAGACAAGAAAACGCTATTTTTATAAACTCAGTATCTTTTAGATGACTTTTGAGAAAGAGAGAAAAATACAACTTAAGTGAATAATCTTTTATTCTCATGAGAGAAACATCACAGATTCAAGCTCCTCTCTCCAAACCTCAAATGCTGACAGGAATTCTCAGCCTGTTATAGAATCATAGAATCACAAGGTTGGAAACGACCTATGAGATCATCTAGTCCAACCGTCTTCACATTACCGCTGCTACCACGAGCTACTAGACCATATCTCGCAGCTCCTCATCCAGACAAAGAGATTTTCACCTCCATATTAAAACTTATCATTCATTCTCCCCCATCATTGAAGTCAGTTTCTTCAGGACCATGGCAAGAGAGTGGAGAATGAGGACAAGGGAAGAAAGAGTTCCTTTATCTCTGCTTGCTGTAAATCCCTGCTTAGTTCAACAGTACCACTTGACAATTAGAGTAAAGAGAAAAATGATATTTCAGCAGCGTTGGTGTCCATGAAGTCAGATTATCTCTTTTATTCTTTACCAAGAGATTGTCCCACGTCTCAAAAAGCAGTCACAACTAAATGCTCCACAGATTGGATCTGATTATCATGTCTGAAAATTAGACCCAAGCTATCTGTCAATGTTTCCTTTGCTCACATCAGAAAAAAAAAACTTATCATGCACTGAAAAACTGTAAGACTTGGTCTCCAGGCCTCTGTGCAAATATTTACATGTTTAAGTTAAACTTGAGCTAAAATATAGTTACGTTTGGTAGGGTGTCTTCCTAGGATTTAAAAATATACTCACTCATGAGTGAGTGGTACTTCAGATGGCATAGGTGGTCTCTAAACAGATGCTCATTTCTCAGATGGGAAGAACACAAATTTACCCAAGAACTAAGTGAAATCTGGAAGGGATTTATTAAAGGACATGTCCTTCATCCACTCTTGTTTGTGCTTTAGAAGGAATTAGGTAATTTTCATTCTTTTTTAAAACCCAAAGTGACTTTACCTCCTGTCCCACTGTGATTACACTTCTTTCTTTCAATTATTTCATTTACTTGAAACAGAAGTTCCACAAATGCAGTTATTGCTTATTAAATCAATAAAGCATTGCACTGAATTATGAATGACTACTCAAGCGTAGAAATCATGAATGCTGCGTTTTCCCTAGAGGAGTGATCGTAACTAAGTAGGGTGTGGGTGTAGAATGAGGAACGCAGGTTCATTATGAGAATTTCTGCAGGGTAGTGAGGCTGAGAGCAAATGTAAAACGTGTCAGCATACAGAAAACACTAGAGAACTGAATAAACAGGCATATGAAACCACAGATTCTGCTGGTGCAAGCTTGTAGATTAAGTCAAGAACAAAAAACAGGGACAGACCCAACCCTGATCAAAATGATGAGTGCATAGAGCTTCACAACTGTGATGTGTGACCAAGGAGCAGGCACTGACCAGTGGCCAGAGGAGAGGGTGACAACGAGCCCTTAGAGCCCAGGTGAAAATGCACCAGAGCATGCAAGCTATCGGTGCCCATGCAGTTGATAACACACAGGGACTACAATTCTTTCCCAGTGGTCCTCCCTGCTCACTTCTGTGCTGCTCTTCTCTTGAAACAGATGCATTAATGCAGCTGCAAGGCTCATAGCATCACTGAGACTTTGCAGCTCAATCATGTCCCCATCCTGGCAGCTGAGGAGTGCTTCAGGGTTCTGCCATGGGACAAACCAGGGACATGCTGACACCCGGGTTCCTACTGCACCTCACAAATGTGTCCAAGCCAAGAGAGGGAGAGGGTTAGCTCAGGCTCAGAGCAGTATAGCTGTAACTGCCAAGAATAGTTAACAGCAAAGGCAGCAAGCCCAGGAGCCGTGCCCTGCCTCTACAACTCCTAGGACTGAAGCTCATGTCTGCCCAGAGTGGAGATATCATCTTGCTCTGAACTAGCCAAGGTATTTTTAATATGACTGAGCAGCGTGGATGCACCCACTGTGATTTTCAGCCTGGATTCTGCACTTCCTCTAAAAGAAAGTAGCCATATGTTCCAGATTTACTACCTACTGCTTCCTTCAAAATGTGCTTCTGCAACCCACATTTATACAGAAAGTCACTTGAGGTGATATAAATGTGATTCCAGTTCTTATTAGTCTTCTCAAAAGCAGCTCTGTACCTCTACCATGAGACTCTGTTATGTGCTTCTTGTCTGAATAGTCCTTAAATGTAAGTGATGTTATTTCAGGAGGTTTTGGATTAGTTATATACTGAAGAGACAGTCACTGCACATCCCATATGCAGCAGTATCAATAAAATATGATGCTAATCAGTAATTTTTATGCTAGTTCATGAAAACTGAAGAGCAGTGGGCTGAAAAATAGTTGCAACTTGCTATTTCACCAAAGCCAGTCTTTCCCTCCCTCACCCAGTGACTAGCAACCCCTAGCTATGCTCTACTCTGACTCATTGTTATCATTTCTATCCCTTCTCACCCAGGGTTGACCCATTTGTACAAGGTGCAAGACAAGCATGACCTTTTCCTAAAGGGTGAAGTCTAAAAACATTGCATGATAGAAAATAAAGTGGAAGGCTGTGAAAATAGTAAGAGGGACATGATCATCACAGAATACCTACAGCATAAATCTACTGTTAACTTTGTCATTCAGCAGTATATTTGCAGTGAGAAGTAGCTAAGAAATAAAATTCCTAGAAAATATAATGAATTGCTAATATATTTTCTAAAATGAAAGTATTGTTGGCAACACTAGTGAAAGGAAAAAATAATATAAAAAGCTATGAAGCAAGCTTCAGTTTAAAGTCGTTTGTTTGTTTGTTCATGTGGTGATGTTTTATCCAAAAGAAGTCGTAGGTGGGAAGTTCAGAAAGAGAAGCTCCTTAAGGTTAGATTCGGACAGAGCTGTTTGGCATGGCTCCTGGCTCCTGTCAGGTTATGTATACATGGAGAAGCCAACTACCCAGCTGAGGAATCCAGCGCCTTACGCAGAGTGCATTTGAGAGGCTTGGGATCTTGTCATCCTGTGTTTTCCTATGCCCTAGAACAATTGGTCCCTAATCATGATTGACATTAATATGGTACACGTAAGAAACCATAGTAATTCTAACAACAATATTTGAGCTTCGTTATACCAGCCAGATTGAAAAAAGAAATCGAAGGCAGATATTTCAAGGCTGATTGCATGACTCCAATATACTCCTTTTTCCCCCCAGACTGTTAACAGAATTAAAATCACACTTCCCTTACTGAAAAATGTGTTCAGAAATAAATTGTTAGTCAAAAATTGTTAGTCAATAGTTTCAATTAATGGCCAGTCTCTTCCATCATCAGCTATTTAAAAAAATCTTCATCTCCAATCTCCCCAAACTTCTGTTTTACACAGACACTCAGATTGTTTAACACAGTCAATTATTCCTTAACTTTCATTTTACCTTACACTGCAAGAATGTTTTGTACTCAAGACAGGAAACTTTCTCTAGAGTCCTTTGTGGGCTTTTATTCCTCCCCATAAAGCAGGGTATTTGTTGTGCATCACCAGATACAGTGTTTTCTGCAGTCCCATCAGGCTGACTTGCTCTAATAGCACCCAAGTTCTGCATTCCCCAAAGGCTCGTGTGAGGTTTTATTTCACCTTGTCGCTCACTTTCCCTGACTTTTCCCATCTCATTTGCTCTCTCTGTCCCTGCAGACAGCGGATCTGGCAGAAGTTCCTGAGGAAGCCGATAGCAGCCTTGACATAAGCAGGAAACGCAGCAACAGTGGTGAGTGCTGGTAGGCCTGGATGGCATCTTTGCACGTGTTGGCCTTGCGTAGAACCTATTCCTGGTTTTGGAAGGGAGAGGTGGGTGAGGCAACAAGTTAGTGAAAGAATTTGGGGAATGCAGAAGTTGAGCAGCAGTTGAGATCCAAGCCACTGGTTTCCATCACTGGACAATATTCAGGTCTATTCCTTATCTCCTGTGCTTCATGACTCTAAAGTTTCAGTTTCACATTGGTAAAGTGGAATAAAAATAAGACTTTTTTTTCTCTTTCCATATGTCTGACTTGTCTACATGTCTCTATATACACCACAATCTCTCTGGTATAGGAAATGAATCATATAATATCCATATGTCTGTAAAATATACATCACAATGAATCTTGATTATAATTGCATCTTCTCATTACAGCTACAGAATGTGCCCCCATAATATTAATAGCCAATTCCTTTGTCTGCTTTTTAGGAAGTAATGCTTTTGCATTACCAGACCAGAGCTGAGTGATGAAATCTCAGCTAGTGTGGGATGGTGTACATGACCTTCTTTTTGAATTCAGTCATGGCAAGGGAAGCAGTAAGTTCCAAGTGGGTTGGACCACTTCTAGTAAAACTTCAGGCCCAGACCATCAGTGACTTCTCTAGCACAAGGAGGCTACATAGGTAAAGTTCACATGAGATGTACACTACAAAAATAAATCACAGAGAACATCACTTTTTTTCTGTTAGACCCCTTGTGCTCCTCACATGCAGCTGACAACTCATGTAGGTGAGATGCCAGCTTTAACTGTTCATTCCACTTTCATGCTGTCTCTTTCTCATTCCTTCCTTTCCAAGTGTTCCTATCACTTCTCCTCACTGTGTTCAGTCATCTCCTCCCTTCTGTTTTGTCAACATCCCATCTATGTTCTCTTTTCTTCTGACAACTTATTTAGCTTCTCCATCTCACCAATGTGTGTGGATCTCACTTGGTTAAAGATAAAAAAAATTTAACCTACTTCACATTTTTTAATCCTGCCCACCTGAGATTAATTTGGCCTTGTCTGAGTTTGCTGATAACTTTCTTTCATTGTCAAACAGCAGCTGAATTTCTGAAACCAAAAGAAACTTTTTTTGCTGCAAGACCTGCCTTCACTGAATGCACTAAGAGGCATTCAAGGAACTTACTCAAAGAGATTAGTTTAAAAACCCAGCATCTGTCAAACCCCCAAATAACTTCCGCGGCACATTAACAATTCCTTTGATCAGCACTGGCTTTTTACAATCCATCCTTCAGAGGCTCGGAGTATAAATTATGCATCAGTCACTCCAAAAATTTCCCCTTGGTAGATTTTTAATAAACTGCCCGCACTGTTTGCACAAGCTGGAAATGTGGAAATGGTAAAAATCCTTTTCAGACTGTCAAAATCTCTGGGTTTTTCAGGGTGTTTTCGGTTGGTTTTTTTTTTTTCCTTTTTCTTTTTTCCTCTTTTGCTGCTAGGGCAAGCAAATATGAAAGGAGATGGATTTATGTTTTGTAGAAACATGAACAACAGAGCTGTATGGCTTTCAGACTCCAGTGCCTCCTAGAAATATCCAGAGACCATGAACTAAACAGAGATTAAAAATTTAACAAAGTAAATTCAAAATGTTGCTGCAGGGTGATTCACCACTCCTTTTTCCTCTGTTGTCCACTGCCTCTTTATCAGGCAGTTCCACATTAATGCCTTGATGAATCAGGTTCATACTGGTTATTTTTGTTCCAATAAAACCTGCATTCTGCAAACAAGATTTTAGGAACATGCACATTTGAGCCTCTTTGTTTAAAGAGAAAAAGCAGAAAGGACTCATCACGTGTGGCAATGGAATAAACCCTATAGGCATATTACAGCAACTTCAGGGGATGATGGATTATTTCAGGCCCTGGCATGCAAACTATCCAGCAAACCTGCCCGGTTTACAATTCTAAGATGACATACCTAATCACCAGCCCTTCAGCTTCCTCTAAGCCAGTTACACTCCTGCACTGCTGTGAATCGTTGTCCATATTGGAAGCCCCCCAGGTCAAATTGTACTTTAAAAAGTACATACGAGCCTGTTATCAACAAGGATTTCAGCAAACATGGGACAATTTCCTGACAAAGCCAGGTTTGGTGAGCATTTCCCTACACACACAAGGGTATGTGTACCCCATTCCAACCTCATGAAGTTCAGTAAGGCCAAGTGCAAGGTCCTGCCTCTGGGTCAGGGCAATCTCAAACACAGATACAGGCTGGGCAGAGAACGGCTTGAGAGCAGCCCTGGGGAGATGGATGGAGGTGACGCTGGTGGTTCTAGCTGCTAAAGGATTCCAGGTAGTACAATCCTATTCAGACTTTATCCAGAAGCATAAAACACCAAGCAATTGTTAAAGTGTAAATTGTTAAAATTCAATCAATTTAATAAAGCCAGTGTGGCCTTTTCAAGGAGATAACTGAGGACAGATATCTGTCATATCGCAAAGCAATTACGAATACAGCGGAACTGATTTGTATCAGGTCAGTTGTAATCTGTGATTCTTGGTTTATTCCAGGAGTTTCTGATTTAGTAACTTAGAAGCACGTTTTCAAACAAACAGGCCATATGTATGCGTTTCAAACAGACAACCCATCTCAACTTATGCTTGAAGTGTTTCTAATATCCCTCTGTGATCAGATGGAGAGGGCATAGCCAGCGCATCCAGGCAGAGGTTGCCAAAGAGAAAGAGCAAAGAAGTCCACCAAATATGTGGAGACAGAGATACAGGAAGAAGGGTTCTTAGCTGCAAAATATTCTCAATAATGCTTGTATACAATCATCACATTTTGAACTTGCTTTTCAAATGGAAATTCTTCCGCTCTTAAACACAAAAATACAGCACCAAGTGTGAAAAAAAGGCTTCAGGACTTAAAATAGTAGTGCAATTGGGAGACTTCAGTTCTGTGCTGCACCTACCTATAGCCATTTGATCAAAATTGGTCACGTAGTATGACTGTAAACTCTTCAGGATAGAAGTGGTTTTGAGCCACGCGCCAAGTTCAGCGGAATACTTGGTTTTGTTGAGGGTTCAGAGGAGACTGGGGATGAGAAAAAGTAAGGGGGAAGAGTTTAAGAGAACTAAGCTGGCCTTGGTGAAGTGAAGAGCCTCAACCTATTCTAAAATGCCATGTGTTTGCTTTCTTTCAGTGTTTACATATTCCGAAAATGGCACAGAACACTTTGGAGAAGAACCAAAAAGTATACATTCACCGGTACGGCTGAAAGTCTTCCGAGAACGCAATGAGGATGGGAAGACATAATATAGACTGGGGAGGACTTTTAGCTGTTAAATTGTGGTGGGACTGCTGGAGGCATTATCCAGGGCAAACATCAATATCTGCTTGTCATATAATTGTTCCATTTCTGGGCCCCTGGCCATGCTTGGAAGCAGTATACAGGACTGGATGGCTTTTTGGTTGACCACTAATGGAGCTTTTTTATGTTCCTATGCTTATTATAATTTCATGTTATGAACACAAAATACTCAGTGTGGAGGCCGTGTCATTACAACAGAACGGTAGAAACAAAAATCAAAGAACTGACATAATTTGGAAAATAACCTGGGGTTTGGTTTAGGTGTTTTTTTTTCCTGAAGATTTCCAGCAGAGAGGCAAAAGAGTAGCCAGTCTTCTCTACAGGAAGCAAGTGCACATAACTTTCTGTTTAAGAATGTGATTTTCCCTCTCTATTCATTGGACTTATGCACTGTACAGGTTGAACTCATCCGTAATGAGGCCTGCATAATAGACACATTATATAATGCCAGCAATATACTGCTGGGCTTGCAACATTCATATGTTAAGGAGTAAAAGGCAAGCTCACTTTTTCAGTCTCACCTAAAAGACCAAATTGTTCATATTTCTGCTACAAAATTGATCTTGGGGTTCAAGGACTCTTATTCCTCCATGAAAACATTTATTGCCTTGGTGGCTCACATTATATTTAGGCAACTGTCCTCCAAGATATGAAAGCAATGAGATTCTGTCTCATCTCTTGGAATTACAGACCTTGATTGCTCACTATAACAATGTGAACAGAAGTCCTAGGTTTTCCAGGGTCAATAAGCTCCAGATACAGGGCCATATGTTACACTTAAGTATTTGACAGACAGATGTCTACATTTTCTCATTATTACTATTTTTTCTTAAAGGGACCATTTTATAAAAGCACGTTACAAATGAACACCTATGTTGCCTTGTACAAATTTGTACCACAAGAAAATGAAGACTTGGAGATGAGGTAAAGCCCCAAAATATTTATTATTTGATTTAATGCATGCAAATTAAGGCTCTTATTGCTATATATGACTTGAGGGCGAAGGAAAGAAGGAGATTTATTCTGACATTTTTCCTGGACATTTTTGAATATAAGTACTTGTAGATACAAACTTATTCACATAGGAACAAATCCAGTGACCATTTTTTTTTTGGCAAAGACATAATAAATGCTTAAAAGACACTTATGTCACTTCAGGAATATATAATCAATGAATATACAGATGCCATAATTAAGAAATATATAAGAAACTTAGGCTAAACAAGTTATCACACCAAAGAAGAATGAATGAAAAGCTTACCTTTGTCCTGGGCTTGCTGAGAAGACTCCAAGAGGAGTAATCTCCAAAACAAATCCTTCCTCACTGGCAGTCAGCTCTTAAATGGGGAGAGGTGCAGCCAGGCTCCACCCCTTCCAGCAGCACAGGTGAATTGCCTTCACCTGTGCTCCCAGGGCTGACTCATTGCTCGCCTCAGGTGGTCAATCAGAGGTTCAGGTCCTGATTCAGCAGTTCCTATACAAGGATTAAGAGGGCTTTCCACTAGAAAATATTCAGTTTTCAGTTGCTTTGTCATTTTCAAACATAAATTTTCAACTAGGAATTCCTTGCTAATGCTGAACGTTTTGCAAGTCCTGTTTGATTTTTCCCTGCCATTCAGATTATGGATGAGAAAAAAGAATGATGTCCAGTTGATGGATGGCATTTTTTCACATTAGAAAACGCATCCTGAGCTTTGCAAATGTCCTTGTCAATTATTGGTTTTTAACACTTCTTGCCTCAGTTCTGCATCAGTCGCTGGCATCTCAGGATCTAATCCAAACTCACCGAAGTGTAAGAGCAACTTTTCTTTGAGTGCAATAAGCTTGACTCATGCTGTTCATATTTTGAGGGCCTTCCTAGAGCTGTTGACTTTAAATGTGTCAGTTCTCTCTAAGGCATTCTCTACATGATAACAGTCATGCACTTGCCACAAAATTTAAGGAATTGCCATAGAAATGCCCTTGTTGTCAGCATCTCCTTTTTAGTATTCCCAGCTGTATCTTCTCATTGCTCTGGAAAGAATGAGTGGGATGTAAGGCAGAAATGACAAGTTTCCCTATCATTCTGTTTTGCTAGCATTATTTTAGGCATGACAGCTCTTCAGGAAATAACCACAGGCTATGGTGACCTTTAGTGCAACTTGCCAGCCATTCTGGTTGGGGGATCCCACTTTGTATCCTGCTCCTTTAAAGGTGTATTTCAGCTTGAGCAATTTTCCCATGGAGAGGAAGTCCATTCAGACACACATCCTCTGGCATCCTCAGCCAGACACAGAAAACCAGAAAATGCATCATTCTCCAAAATTCCCCTGTCCCTCCCATGGAATGCCAAAACAACCTATGGCCTACAACCTGAATGGTCATTACTGACAGGCTCTTTCCATGGAGACAAGAGTCAGGTTTTGGAATATCGTCATTAGGCTACAGCAAAGTTATCTGTCCCATGACCAGAAATTTAGTAATACATGGATTAACACTGTTTCATAAGTGATGCCAAATAGCTAGTAATGCAGTTTGCTATCTGCAGGGCAGGATTCAGGTCATTCGGATGAATTTTTGTTCAACAAAGTTGAGTTTTTGGAGATGGGTTCAGCGCAGCAGTATTGTCAAGATTTGATATGTACTGTCCTGGCAGCCCAAGTCAGGGATCGACTGGACACTGATCATCTTAACAGAAGGAAGAGAACTAGTAGAGGAAGGAGTTGAGTTGGAAGGAAATGTTAAGGGAGATTTGTGGAGATCTGAGCTCACATCTGAGGGCATGCAATGGGCAGCAGACTGCTGCAGCTGAGAGCTTGATTTCAGCAGCAATTCGTATTTGACACAACCTTGATTTCTTCCTTCCTCAGCAGCAGAAGCAATCAGTCTTGCTTTCCAGAGCTCTGGCTTCAGCAAAAAGGGATAGTCCAGTAACAAGCTTATTCTAAGAGATGGCCATATTTTACAATGCCTAAAGCAAGTTCTGGAGTAAGGCACCTGAGGTTTCAGATATTGCATTGATAAGCACCTATCTTGGCACCTACTGAAATCTAGAACACTGATGTAGAGCAGAGTACTTGTCCAGGGCTGTGATGCAGTGGAAAAAAAAAAGAAATAGGGTAAAACCAGAGAGCCATTTCAACAAGCAGTAAACACCAAGCAGGTTGCCCCCTATCAGGGATTTTGCAGCCTAAATCCATGCAGAAAAAGTAATATAGATTCACCTGGGACTTCTATTTATGAATCCTTTCAGGAGATTAGAGACATCAGTGTTAGTCCTGTACTAAAAAGTATCAGCTAAATGCAGGTCTTGTATGTAAAATCTCAGTGCTCAGACCACTGATGTGGAAGACTTCAGGTTCAGTTACCCTCTTCCTCTGACAACTTGAAATTTATTTTCTTCTAAGTTTTTTTCTACTCACCAGGCTGGAAGGTATTTAAAAGGTGGAATTCTCTAAATCTTTCTTGTTGAAGATGTTCCTCCTTGCAGTGTCAGGGTGCCAGTAACATTACAGCCTGTTCACTTTGGAGTGACGCATTAGGCTCCTTCAAAACCCATGTATCTTATATTAAATATTAACTGGACTTGGATGTCCTTTCCTATGGAAGAATTTTTTTACCACAAGGGTACCAAGTCATCCCTTTTCTCTAGCTTCCTTTCTCACGGCAAGAACATTTAATTATTCCAAACACAACAGAACAGCTTCCCAAGAAGGGAAAAGCCTCCTCTATTGCCTTATTGATAGCACCTTTGAAACCTAAAGATTCAGGTTCAAACTCCACCGTGTTAGAAGAAAGACTAAATTCTTGTATCTCCATTTGTCAGCAGCAGTGATAACTGTTGGGCAAATAGACAAGAGAGGCTTTCCAGCTGGACAAGTGCATGTCTTCTATGTGTGTTCTGCAAGAGCGCATTCAATTCTCTATTTATCACATGTTCTCAGTGTGTTGTCAGACTCTTGTGCTGTTACCTCACTGATACAAAGAGACCAACATGATATGCGAGGAAAGCGAAATAATTAGAGGTCAACCATTAATTTTATTAAGATCAAAGAGATGCCTCTTATCAAGCAGACAGATTTCTGAGGTTAATCCATTTGCAAATGGGCTGCCACTTACATTCTGCAACACAGTGCGATTATAATGACACAATAACGTTAATGAAGTGCCACCAATGGGGAAAGGAAGTCAAATAACTGTTCAGCTACCTGTACAAAATCAGCTCGGCATGTTTCACTATTAGCATTTCCAGCCAAATTATTCTCTTAGCTCTGCTTTGGAACTAGTCAGCTGGATGCTGATACTTAGCAATTACAACCCTGCATTGTGCATTATAGAGGTAAATATGTCCCATTCAAAAAAAAAAAAAAAAAAAAAAAAAGACATTCCTGGGCAGAATTATATCCCTGCTGACTAATTGCCTTTGTCAGTTAAATAGAACCATTTTCCTGCTGCCTTCCTTCTGCAATCACAGCTTGAAAACACAGATGATAAAGTAGTGTGTCCCAACAATGCAAAATGTCTTGAAGTAACAAGATAATGCCTGTAACAAATAGGGACTGCATTTTAAACAGTTTCTTATTAAACAGGAAGCAGAAATTCCTGTTCACAGAAGGTGTTGTCTCACAATAAAGCCCCAACATACAGCAGTTCTCTTCCTACTTTACTTAGTATGATTTAAGAAAACTTTGCTGCCTCATTGAGTCTACCTGCAGTAAATGCTCAGATAAAATGACCAAGGAAGGACCTCCTTCCTATTAGAAGGTAACTGTGGGAGCCGATGCAGCATGGCTATTAAGAGTCATTTTAATCCACTCTTCCTCTTCTAATTACAGGCCAGGGGATATGATCACTCTTCTGGAAGACTCCAATGAAGACTGGTGGAAGGTATGTGCTAATTATTTTGCATCTATCTGTCTCATTTCCAAAGGAAAAAAATACGTTATTTTCAATACTGAACTTGCATTAAAGCTACTGGTGTTAACAGCTTTCTTCTGTCAATATATTTTCTCCACAGGGAAAAATTGACGACAGAACTGGATTTTTTCCTGCTAACTTCGTTCAAAGAGTGCAACATGATGAGAAGATTTACAGATGTGTCAGGACATTCATTGGCTGCAAGGAGCAGGGGCAGATAACTCTGAAAGAGAACCAGGTAAACGCAAGAAGACCCACTGGGCTGAATTCCCACCAGACTTGAGTATCCAACAGTCAAAGTGCTGTGACCAGAGGGAAGGTGCAAAATGGACACAAACGGATGCTGTTCACTGCAGTCCAGCTATGTTTTCAAGATTTACCATTAACGTGGTAATGATCTACTAACCAGCTAACACATTTTCCCTATTTATTGTGGCCTGAGTTTACCAACTTACAGATGTTCATAAAGATATTTATATGTCACCTGCTGACCTCAGAGAGACAGCTTGGAAAACAGAGTTGTAGGGGTAGACCTGAGTGCCTAACACATGGTCTGCTTTTCTCCACACTATTAGAGCTAATCTAATAAAACAGAGTAGTTCCCTTCCCTTCCCAGACCTTACCTTATCTAAACATAAACACAGCACATTGTTTCAGCTTCAGCAGGAGCAGAGTTAAGACACATCACTGAAAAAACTGTAAATCTTAAATTTATCCCTTATTCACTGGTTGTAAAATATCTTTCGTCATTAATAGCTTGTGATGCTACTTACACATTCTCTCTACACGTCATAATTTAGCAGGTGGGAGTTTTATTACACCACATACAGTGAAGATTCACAAAGTGCATTCACCTGCCATATTTTCAGCAGTTCCTTCTGCCTTGGGTTATTCGGGTGGGTTCACAAGGTGGAAACCACAGCCACCATTATGCCTTTGATCTGATTTTAAGTGCACTTGTAAACAGAATTTTTACCAGGCTTTTAGTATATCTGATAATACTGCTATAAATGTTTGCTGGGGTAAAGCGAGAGAAGAATATGGCTCAAAAGTTGCATTAAGAACAATGAGGTTTGTGGCATAGGGTCAGGTAGATAGAAGGATGGCTGGCTGAGGGCCACCCACAGGCTGAGTTCTCCAAGCCCTGCACAAAACAGGATGCTGGCTTTCTATTGCTTTATTTTGTGAAGCCCAGTTTTGTTCCACCTTCCTTTCCTTTGGCAGTTTTTATAACATCACCAGGAGGTGTTTGCCTTACGGTGCCTGGAAAGCCATTGATTTTAGGAAAGTGGAGCAGAAATCAGCAATAGGATGGACTCCAGGGTTACACGTTTTCCATGCAGAACTTTTGTAACACTTCAGTCCAGCAGTGGGTTAGGTTAACTCGTACCTTTGCTGCTGCCTTGTGGCACAGCATAATGTACTAATGCTAACATTGAGTATACACAGCTTTTTAAGGAAGGCGTAGTATTCAGTAACAGGGATGTATTTTTGCTGCCCTGTGCACTTAGTACATTTGGCAACCTTCAAGTTAATGGAAAGAGATAATGTGCCTAACTTTTTTTTTTTTTTTTACCTTGCTCATCTTTTTATTATTTATATTTGTGCACACAGGGAAGAAGTCATTACCAAAGCCAGGCTGGAGGTTTGGCACCTTTTGTGCTCTAGGATTAACAATGCAGAAGCTTGAGGAAATGGGAGTGTAGAGATTTGCTCGCCAGCACAAAGGAAGGGCTGCAGTCTGAGTCCTTTCTTGTCAGCAGGCACACCATATCCTCTCTGTCAGTGTGGCTGCTCCTGCAGACAGTGAGGGTGCAGTTTCTTGCCTCATTTCTCACAAGACCACAGTTTTTAAGTGGGCAGGTCTGGCAGCAGCATCTGAGCACAATGGCTTCTTCTTGTTCCTTAGTTCATAATAGGCTCACAAGGGAGCTCGCAGTGAGGAGCGAGGCATTGTCTGTGGTAGGGCAGGTGGTAAAAATGGGGTTGTGAATTCATCCTATTTGTCTATCCCCCTCCTTTTCTTTTTTTTCTTTCTTTCTTTTTTTTTTATCCCTATATATCTTAAACAAATGCTGAGGGTTAATGTGAAATGAAAATCTGCTTAAAGCAGGGGGGGGGCAGAGACAAGGCTGAAGCAGCATGTGAGCTTAGGGTGGTGAGAGCCTGTTCCATCCTCGCACAGATTATCTTAAAAAGGGGATGCTCAAGGAACTGCAAGGCCATTTTGAGTAATTTTGAAATGGAATAAGTTCCAAAAACTCATCTGCTTGCTCCTGCAGTCCCATACGGGGGCTGAACCCCCCAAGACAGTTCCTAGTGAGAGCTGGCAACCTGCATAGGGCCAACATGTGGTAGCAGCATAGGGCCATGGGCCAGACCAGACCACAGGATGCATGCCTGCCTTAAAGATCACTTCCTCAAGGGTATCATTTATTTATCTTTTTTTTTAGCAGAACAGTGCTTCCTTTCCTGAGGAACAACAATGCGTGCTGTGAAAGAAAATGTATTTGTTACCAGGAATTTTTTACTTCAAACATTTATTTTATATTTCCAAACTCAGTTTTCCTTCCTTCCTTCTCTCTTCAGGTATTTCTCTTATTTTCTGTCCTTTATTTCTCCCACCGAGAGAGTTAAACAAAAGGGAGGACATGGACAGAAAAAGAAAATAATCTGAATAGGACTTCTGGAAAAAGTTTTGCAGAATTCTTTCTTTTTTGCATTCTGCTTGGGGATTTCTGTGGGATCTAAGCAGCCATTTTAGCTGTCTCACAGCATTTGGAGTCTTGGGAGCACAATATATGCACTACGTGCAAAGCACTGACTTGTTTTAGATTAGCAAGGAGGAGAAATTATTCATTGCTACCAATTCCTGTCAAGTCTCACTTTAGCTAGAAAAACTCATTAACTGGTCTCATAAATTCCTGTAACTATAACGTGGCAGACTGTCTTCATTTTATTGTGTTAATTCACTGGGTAAATTGTGCAGGGTTTTTACAGGAGTTCAGAGCCATTCTTACAATGAGGGCGAACAGGAAAACTTATCCTGTTCCTTTAATATGAATTTTCAGTATAATGCTTGATAACATCCGTGGTTTATACTGCAGGTTGCCATCTCTTTTGTACCTTACATGAATGTTCTCAGGTTGAGAGTCTGTATTTCTAAGGAAAGAGGCAAAAAAAATGATGGGTATTTTTTTACACAAAGGAATCTATGGCTTCATTTCAGGCAAGCAGAGACATTTTCAGAGTTTGAAGCACAGTAGGTGAGGCTTTCTCTGGAATCATTTGTTGTTTTCTTGTCCTGTGAATAGTGCGTTGGGTTTTCAGCTTCATGCAGACCTTTCTGGCAAGGCCAATACTCAGGGAGAAGACAGGGAAAAACAAAGCAGCACATTTGCATGTCTTATGCAAGATGCACGGGTTTATCTTCGCAAAGGTTCCCTTGAAAAATTCATTATGAAATAGGAAACTCAGCTTGGGTATAAGCAGTACTGCTTCAGAAACAGCAACATCTTGGAGTTCAGGGTGTGCTGGCAGATCCTGAAACCAGTGTAGAAGGTGGCTGGGCTCTTTGCAGCAGCTCTGCAGCTGGGCTCAATCAGATATGCGCAGGAGAAGGGCAGACTTAGCCTTGTTTTTAAAGAAGAAATAACATTCTGTTGTTTGTATGTCTGTCGCTCCTCCTTTTCTAGTACCCTAATTAAATAAAGGAAATGCCCTCTTTAAGAAAACCCTGCCCACACCCTTTACTGGCAGCTCCTCTGACGTCTACAAGCACACAAATATAAACCACATTAGGACCGAGCTCCTTGAGATTAAATAACACTATTGATTTTGAGTTGCACAAGCGATCTTGTGAAACAGAAACGACCCCAAACCACGACATCTGTAATGAGGTTAGCAATCAGAAACTCTCTGCCTCATCCAAATGTGGGCTGTGAGTTTACATAAAGGTCAGTGCAACAGATCCATTTTGCAATGGATGTGTTCTATAAACGTCACTGATGTAAAGTAGCCCTGTTGCAGGAAGCATCTCCCATCTGGGTTCCACAGTGACCGCAAAAAAGGCCATGGCTGTGATGGCTGCAGCTCCCGAACCAGAGCTGTCAGCCTTGCTGTCCCCAAGGCATCCATATCCTTACACCCAGTTGCTCCCATTTCAGAAGGAGTGACTTTTAGGTATGTGTAAATCAGCAGCTAGATTCAGGTCTGATCCAGCCACCTGAGAAGAACCCAGAAATGGACTTTGATCCAGGCTCTCATTCTGGAGAGTGGATTCAGCAGGGCAGGACTGCAGCCCAGGTCTCCAGTCCCAGGGGATTCACCTGCCTCAAGTCTTCTCATTAGTTCATATGTCTTGTTGGTGTCTGGCTTTTCACCTTGCTGCCTGGGAATCACATTAGGGCCCCTCATTTTTCATCCTGAGGTACTCCAGAAGGATCTGAACTTAAAGAATGACTTGGCTGCCTTTGAAAATCAGCTGCACTGCTGAAACAAATCCAGATCTGAAAGTGATGCTGAAGTTTTACTCCCCTGCAGTAGATGCTACTTTTCACAGCTAGGCTTGAGGGAAAAAGGGTCTTTCTCTCCAGCTATCTCACTTTGCACCGATGCCTGTCTTGTTTAACTGGGACATTTGTTCAGAGACACTGAGTGGCACACAAGTTGTGGAAGAGTCTAGAACCTGAGCACAGCACATTTTGTATCCAGGTCATCTTTAAAACCCTGAACAAATGCCATATGAAAAACAAGCTGGTGTTCTTGGTCCAAAAGCTAGTGAAGCAGTGATATAAAACCTGTCATCATACACACTGTAGCCAAAATAGCACGAAAACTGAGTTATCTACCATTTCCATCCACAGAGGATGATTTTTACTTTTAGGCAAAAATTTCAGTGCATAGACATAAGCAGATGTGGAAACTCATCGTGTCCCTGTGCTGTCACTGCTAGAGACAAGCAGAAGGCATGAGCTTTCAGACCTCTTGACCTGGCACTGTCTCCAGGCTCCAGAACAGCTCTTGAAGCTGTGCTGTCCTCATAAGCAAATTCCTGTCTCATCACAACTAGCCTGTTACTGACAGGTTAAATATGTGAAAGGGAGAAGATAAGCAAAAGACAGCTACAGAAAACTAGAGCAAGTTCAAAGTTACTCTGGGACAAAGAGAATTTGCCACAGGACTTAGAAGCACAGGAGAGTTCTGAGAGCAGCTTGAAGGATCATTTCCTGATTGCTTGTATCTCCCCTGCTGAGGGATAAAGAAATCCCAAGGGCAGATGTTGACAAGTTCAGACATCAATCAGGATCTGAGCAGTAGTTTGCTTTATTTTTGTTGTGTGTTTAGTTTGCTTTTTTTAGAAAAATGAAAGAATGAGAAAGTGACTTTATAATACTAGATCCCACTTTCAGTTATTTCTGTAGATCCCTTGATGACTGAGAAGTAGCCTAGATGTGATTGCTTATCCCACGGCTTACTCCATTAATAACCTCTTGAGCCAGGGCACTTTCTATTTTCTTTCTAAGAAAAAAAAAAACAACCACAAACTGTCTCCATTTGTGTTGCTGCCGAATTCACAGAGGAATAGCTGCTCAGGCACCTTGCCCCCAGAACACACCAGCCTGAGCAGCTGTCATTTCAAGCAGTTTCCAGTTGGATGCAGTGAACTGTGGGTGTCTGATGGCAGCTAGGCATGCTGTGCCTTCACAACCATCACACTTGCTGTCACCAGGGCTAGTCCTCAGCGACAGCTGATTCAGCAGGTGGAGCCCAAAACTCCACCATGTACTCCTCCTGACTTACACCCACTTAAGAAACCCAGATCCCAAGGCTTGTGGATGAAACCCTTGGCAGCGCTCACAAAAGGCAATGAGGACAAACGTGGCCAAAGATGGAGTTGCATTCCCCCTTTTCTGAAAGTACAGAATATGGAGAATCTCCAGAGCTGTGCAAAGCTCCAGCAGCTGCTACAGCCTTGGGGACCCCCTGACTTGTACCATATTAGTAAAGTGTGTTGTACTCAACCTGCCCTTCACCTATCCCCTTCCTTGGGAAAGGCCTCTGCCATTCAGGGGCTGGCACATGCAGGGCTTAGCGTATGAGTGTGAGAGAACTTCAGCTGGAATTTGTGAGGGTGCAGATTGATTAATGTGTTAATGTATTAGTATGAGGAGCGAGAGAAAATCTTGCAGAAAGACCTTGTTTTCCACATACCCAGTGAAGATCTAAAGCTATTGCTATAGCAAAGCATTCCCACTGATACGAGGGAGAGCTTGAATAGCAGCAGCAGGAAGAAAAAAATTTTTAAAGTTCAAATTCGCTGTCCTTTTTCCACTCCAAAGATAAAGAAAACCTCTGTTCAGAAAGTTCTGTACTTTTCTTTTGTCCACAAATCATTCTGCTGACAGTGCAAGACATGAGGGAAGAGGTCTGTCAGACTTTTTTAGTCAGGAGGTAGCATAGTGATGGAGTCAGGCATCCCTTTTAACAAGCCAGGCCCATTACAGAGAGCCTGCAAAAGTTTATTTTCCCATGCAGGGATCAACTGAGAATGGGCATCTTTCAATCAAGATGCTCTTCCCTACTTTTGAACACTCTGCTGTGTTCATTTATCCTTAATCTGGTGCTTCTTTGTAGGCTAAAGAAAACTTTAGGTGTTGAGGTTTTCATAGTCTTCCTTAAAGACAGAGCAACATCTCGTAACACTCAGAAGAACCTTCCTATATAGCTCTGCTTCACGCATTTCTGCTTCAAATGATGATGTGACTGCCTAGGGAGCTGCTACTGTCCTAGAGATCCATCACACAAAATTAGCTTGGCTCTTTTGCAACAGTACCTGAACAAAAACAGCATCACTTGCATACCTCTCTCTCTCCTTCTGTGTGATTTAGCCCAAACAACAATATATTATTTTGTTTTAATTGGATGTCAACTCTATTGGTGTGCTCAGTCATTCTGACCCAGGAGTGCAGTTCAGATAGAACTAAGTAGGTAGCCTAAGAATATTAATGAGCATGTTTGTTTTCCAAACCCTTGTTTTCAGCTACAGAGATACATCTGGCCATTTCCAAATACTGAAGGTGGGGCAAATATGAAACATCCTCACCTCCTTCATATATCCTTTCATTTCCAACTGGCAGCATCAGTATTGCTAGCAAATTTTAGGCATGTAGCAATAAGAGGACAATCCGACCCACAGTTGAGATATGTTATTTAGGTGTCACCATACAACTTGTAAGAGTCATGCTGAAATGCATTTAGTCAGGAACATTTTTAGCCATTTGGGGTTATTTCAGACTCTCTGAATTTTTGTAAAAACCCATCAGATAGAGCCTTTGTGAGTATTAATGCAGATACAGAGCTTAAACGACCTGGCACTTTCATCATGAGAAATCAGTGAGTTGATCTCAATAGCGCCATCAACTTTCTGCCTATTTTTTAACTGTAATTGAATAATAGGAAATGTATCTTTCTTTTGCACACATGTTTGAAAAAGAAATCTTAATTTTTATGCCTCTGTGCTCAACTGACCAGTCAAAGTACTGGTGCTTTCAAATGGCTCATCCACTGCCAAAGTAGCCTCAGATGGGCCCTAAAAATGGAAGGAAATACCTGACTTCACAAAGGTCTTTAGGAAATGCAGATCCTTCACATGATATATTGCATATTGTGAAGAACTTACCGTTTCCATCACACTTATCTCTGTTAGGCACAGGAGCTGTGCACACACTCACTGAGCTGTATTCAGGTCACATACCTCGGTATCCAAAATAGACACAGGCACCTGTAGGTGAGAGAGCTGAGTGAATAACATAACCCGTTGCCCATCCGAGAAGCACCTTGGCTCTTTAAATATGCCAAAGAGAATATGCTTGCATTCAGATCAGCTGCTATGAGTGACCCACCTTGGCACTGTGATTATTTTTCATCAGCTGCTGAGGGAGCCTGATAGCTTGTGATCTGAATTACCCACATCTCTCAAACACAGACAACTAAATCACGATAGTTACAGTAGGTTGAAGTCATAATTCAAGCTTCAAAATATTTGATCCTGTACTAGGGTGTTAATAATTTTAACATTTCCCATTCATACGTGGCACTTCAGAGAGTCAGGGGGAATGGTAATGCACTGAACATATGACTTCGAGTTTCTTGTCAAAGCAGTGAGCCTAAAAAGGATTATTCTACCTGCAGAAGCAACCAGCACAGTGTCCAGCCTACCAGATAAATAGATTTCAATAATTTATCTCCTCATCATGGCAAAGAGATTTTTATTTTTATACCTTCTTTGCATCCAGATTTGCGTGACTTCAGAAAAGGAACATGATGGCTTCATCAAAGTATACAGCGGGAAGAAGAAAGGCTTTGTCCCCATAGACGTCTTAGAAAACATCTGATTGCAACAGCCCGCTTGCTGCAGTAGGAGCCCTTTGTTGGCAATGCCTGTCTGCCTCATCTCACACTGTGTCAATCCAGATGGGCTGTCTTGCAGATGTTCAGGGAAACAGTGGGAAAACTGCAACTACAAGAAGAAAAAGACATTTAGACTGCCGCAGCAACACTAAGAAATAAGAAAAGCGGAATGATTGAAAGAAAATATAGTCAGAAACCACTAGGGAAATGAGAGGCCCTTGGGAACTAATAGGAATAAGGTAAGAAAAAGAAGTCTGGGCTGATTTCTGGTGCAAGATGGCTATTGCAACCCTGATGGAAACGGACAGCTGTTCTAAAGGACTAAACTCAAGTCTCGTGTCTTAGAAAACTGTTGGACTACTTTGTTGTTGGAGATGTGTGTTTGGGAGGGAGGGACGAATACCAGTCAGACTGTCCTCATACTACAGCCCAAAGCTTGTAGTAAAGTGTGGCTGTGGTTCTACACTTCTGTCCCCTGTATCAACCGACCAGTTTAAGCGTTTATTCCTGATGTTAGTCTCATATCAAAGCAGTTTGGAGTCACCATGTGGCCGTCAGTTCAAGAAGTGCACTGTGCCCTGGAGGTCAGCAGCTTTCTCTTTCTGTGCAATCTTACCTTATGAAAGAGTAGCGACCTTGTATGTCCTTTGTTTTCTCTGTATACAAACAAAAGCTCTCAGTGTGTGCCAGGTGTGATGGCTGCTCTCATAGCTCCCAAAAATGGCCTGCCCTGCAATTCAAGAGCCTTCTTGGAAGTGTCCCTCTGTGTTTCCTGCACCCTTATCTGGTGAGGGAGAAAATGGGAGGAATGCTGGGAGAGAGCCACAGGCTTGAAATGTTTTGTATTTTTCTGTGTTTATTGCACTTATAAGATTTTATATATTAATCCTATTTATAAAAAATAATAATAATAATAAGACAGTTAACTAACCCCCTGGAAGACTGAAAATGCTAGGAAAGGACAGACTGCGCACAGAAGTGAAGACTGTCCCTAAAATCCAGAACTTGTGACAGTAAGGCACTGAGTGTCTTAGCATTGTGTTCACCCACCAAAGTCGTCATCTTCATTTGCTAAAATAGTTTTGCAGATTCATCAGTAAATACACTCACATGAGTACCTCCTTGGCATTAACAACTGTGAGCCTCCCATAAGCCCTCTCAGTCCCAGTGCAACTGAACAGACAAGTCTGGCTTGTCCATGCGAGCCTCCATCTTCAAAAATGTTTAGGGTATCAGATCTGGAGAGCAGTCTGTGGGACTTGTGGATTTTGACCAACCTATACAAATCAGCCAGCGCCAATCGTGTTGCTGAGCAGGGCCTTTCAAAACAGTGAACCTAATTTCCGAGTATTTAATTGGATGTAATTGCACCAAATACACTTTAACAGTTTAGTATGTATTATGACGTAGAGATTAAGTCCTGTCCCAAAGCTCCCTGGTGAATTCACGCCTTATTTGACCAGCCTGAGATTGAGTGCCAGTCTTTAATACTATTGCAATTAGCCGCAAATGGATATCCTAAATGCCAACACTGCAAGAAGAAATCCAGATGCTGCCAGGTTAGTACAGGCCTTTGCAAAGTTGACATTATTTCTAAAAAGATGCTGTCCGTTCTGCTTCCTTATATTGAGGCAGTTTGAATCTGTGTTGCACAGCCCAGGTCTCATAGTTGGGATGCCCAACAGCTGACCTTATGCAAAGCCTTATGAAATCCAGTGCTGTGCTACACATGACCAGAAGCTCACAGAGCAGATCAGGCTGCAGCCTCCCAGAGACACGTTTTGCAGTTCTTATGACTTAATTGCTGAGGAGGAAGTTACAGGGGTGTCAACTGTTGAAACATCGTCCTTTGTAATACAAATGGTCTACACCAATAATTCACGTCCTTCTGGCTGATCAAAAGTATCTGATTTCATATCTCCCTCTATGGGAATATCAGCAGTTTATAAATGGCTTTTCTACAGAGCAAACAATGAACATTTGCTCAGCTCATTCTCCTAAGTAACCAGCGAACTTAGTGGGAAGAGGGAGGATTCTGACAAGCCTTAAAGAATCAAGACAAAAAGTAAAGTCATGATAATCCACTCTGCTTTCTATGATTTTTATATATATATTCACTACTTCAAAGAAAAAAAACTCAAATGTTTGTTAGAGTTGAAATATTTGCTATTTTTGATCAGACCTGTCAAGTGGGCAAAGGAAATCTGTATTAATCTATACATATGTGCTACTGTTTACATGATTGCGTCATACTGTGATTCCCTATTTGAGTCTTCTACGATTTTAATTTGTCCCTACAATGTGCATCAAGAAAGAATTCAAAGATATGAATATTACCTACAACTCACAATGGCCTTTAATCAATGTCAGTTTGATTCCTTTTGATACTGAGCAATAAATAATAAAGTGATTGAGTAAAACAAAACAAACCCTACGTTGACTGCATTACGTCTGAGCAAGCATTGCTTCTGAACCAAAGCTTTCATGGTTATCTTTTCTTTGTGTATTTTGTTTTGCCTTTTTACTGGGTTTTTGCTGCTGTTTAATATGGAGATGTAATTTATACCTAATTTAGCAAGAAGCACATACATGAGTCTTATTTAAGCATGTGATTCATTGGCTATTTGCACGCTTAAAGCTGAAGCACTTTGCTGAATTGAGGACATTTTCCTCAAATTAATTTTGGATGCCTTACTCTGAATCCAGATGAGTATCCCATTATTTTTTTTCCTACCATATGCAGTTTGCAATAGATACTGAATTAGCAAGCAGTTAAAAGAAGCTGGAGTGGAATTTATCTGACGTTTCCTCAGAAAATTTGAACTTTAGGAGATGAATACTGTTCACACTTAATATTCTGCTTAATAAAGAATGTGCAATGGTTGGAAGGAGAATAGAAGTGTATGTTTCTTGGCTTCAGCCGCTATCATTTTCAGTCAGCCACCTCTGAGAGCATTTACTACAGTCATCAGCAACAGACATCACTGAGTACTGCCATTTCAAATCTACAGCACTCACATTTGCCATATTTAGCAAACCATTTCTAAAGTGGTTCTTCTGTAATGTATGTAGCATGCGTAGACTCAGAGCGAAGTTTTGCAGTGCAGCCAACCCAATCATTTGTTTCTGACAGATCAGACTATATTTTAAGCCATTCAGCATCTCGTCGCAGCATAAAATTGGCTGCAGAATATTTTCGTAAGTGCTAGGGAGATTGACCAATGTGAGCTGAGGGTGAACTGCCTGAGTCATGATTTATTCCCGTCCACAAAGAACACGGTATCTATCTCAGCGTATCATCATCCTGCTCTAACACCTGACCACTTTGTCTTGGTCACTTGCTTCAGCCACAGATGCTGCAGTGCATGGTCAGATGCAGACTCATTGCACCAGGGGGACTAAGACTTTGTAATTATTGGTTGAGATTCAGTTGACTACCGAGTACCACTATAGACTGAGGAGACTGCAAAGTAGTGGGCAGTGACACTGGAGACTTGGAAGAACCATGCCTTATAAAGAAACCACTGGGGACCATGTAAGTTGTCTAAAATGGCATTAAGCAGAAATGTTTGGAAAATGAACCCTACTCGTTTTTCCTAAATGTATGCAGACAAGTCTGATTTATTGAGCACTCAAATTACATTTCTTTCCCTAAAGGATACTGAATAAATGCAGCTCAGCTTATCAATCTTCTCTCATTTAAATCCACCATAAAAAAAAAAAATTCTCTGAATGCCACAGGGAGCGAAGTTGAACTATTATGCTGGAAAAGGCTGGTCATTGTTATCATTCTTCCAAAACTCTATGATGTAATTTATCTCATCTAACTGAAAATGTCTACAGCTAAGCTAGTAAATCAGTTGGCTTTCCTCCTTCCCCAGAAAAGAGAGTTATGGGCACTTCAGTACTATGGTTCATGTGACCTACTGAAGCCTTCTGCTTTTGCTTGTTATATTGTGCCTCTTAAGTGCCTGTTTCTACCCATCAACTATCATGAGAGCCTTGGCCAGTGGGATGCAGAGCACTGCAGAGCAAAGTTCTGTATCAGGACAGAGGAATTCGTAGCCCTAATTTTTGTAGATATAATACATATATGTGAGTATTGTGTGCTTGTTTGATGCTTTTTATAACACTTCAGAAGTTACTAGTCATTACCATTAGAAATGAAAACAAAGCTGCATTTTTGTCCCGACTTTCTTTTTATAGAATTTCATTTACTAGCTGGTGGGCAAGAGTGGCCTTCTCAGTAGAACATGTTGCATTTCACTTTAATACAATATTGAACTGATCCTAACAACATCCTAATTTAAAACACAGAACACAGGAAATACTAGCCTGGCTCTAAGTCTACCTCCAAGTATAGTGCCTGCCCACAAGTCCTGGAAGCAAAAGTAACACACACTGATTGTAGTCCCAGGGAGGTTGGTTCAAGTTTTCATCTCTTATTTCAGACACTTCAGAAAAATGTAATCCCAAATTATCATCCAGACTGTGCGCACTACAGTTTGCAAAGCAGGGTGAATATACTTTCCCCCGTGGGATTATATGTCATCACAACGTTGAGTTTTCCATAGCAGAAAAAAATAAAATAAATCTGAATATAAGAGGTATATAAGTTATTTTTAAAACTGTTCTTTATATAGAAAATTGCCATGTGCCTGGGGAATGAGTGCTTGGCAGGCTCACCACAAAGAGGCCCGGAAAAGCTCTATCAGGGCTGTGTCAGGTCCTAATGTATGTCCTTTTCTTGAGTAGCTCTAGGAAAATTAACATCACTCATTCTATCAACTAAGATGACATTCGTTTGGTATTTCACATATATGTACAAACAGACACTACATAAACACAAAGCTAGGTTGATAAGCATATCCCTCTCTATATATTCATTACATTCAGTAATGGTACTCAGTAACGTGAAGCTGAAGGCAAGAGGACATTCCCTTAAAAATCTGTCACAACTGATTCATTTCCTTATCTTAACATTCCCAGCACCAGGTTAGGATGGTTGTCAGCGCCCTACAAGCACTGAGAGAGCTGTATAGGCAGAGAAGTGTAGCCCTGACAAGCATTAGCTGTGTTAGACAAAGCATATAGCATATAAACCCAGAGCTATCAGCAGGTGAACTGCAAATGTGCAATGCACTGAGGGCAGTCAAGACACTTGCTGCTCCAAACTGTGTGTGATCCATCCAGCAAAGGTAGGGCTGCATGCAAATGGGCAGCCTGGAAACGGAGTCAGAATAACATGTAAATCACACCTATTTGGAGGCACCTGGGTCAAAGAACGAGGTATGGAAAATAAAGGATAACTTCTCCTTGAAGGCTTGAAGGAGAGGAAGCTAGGAGGAAGAGAGAGGGCGCATTCCCAGAGGCTTCAAATTAACAAAACACAACAAAAAAAATGAAGCACCAGTCAGTCACACTATGAAGAAAGAACATATATTACCTTAATTAGAATAAAGAAAATCATCATCTGTGTAATTACTATGCTACCAGTGGCTTTCCAGCTGGTAGGGTCAGAGGTCGACTACATGAAACTACAAGACTGTAAGAATTATTTCAGCTTTTCATCACAAACAGGGAAAACTGAGATGTAGCCGAGGGTGAAACCTGATTTAAAGGACACATCCCAGTAGCAGCAACTGAAGCAACCCCTTCAACATGCCCTGGGTTCCTGCAGCCCTGTCCTGGGTGGGGGTCTGGGGAGGATGGCAGCAGCCCCAGCCTCACGCCTTGTCCCCAGAGCACAAGGCAGACCCCAGCCCCTCCCAGCCTGCCCAACCCTAGCTGGCAGAGCCTCTGTCCACCGCTTTCCTTCCAGGAAAAGGTCACAGTGTAGGCCAGCCACTGCATGCCCTTGTGTATGGCAGAAGAATGCCAAAATTACCCCTAGCAAACAGAAGGCAGACCGATAGGGTGGCTCTGCTCCCCAAAGCAGAGTCTTTCCTGTGTGTGTTGCAAAGTGACCCTGGCACCTCCCTGCAGCACCTTTCTCACCAGCACTCTGGGTATCTCATGCTCTGTCCCACTGAGAAAAGCCTTTCAGGGCCATCTACCCAGTGTTTAACGCTTGCTGTGTCTCCAAATTCAACCAGCCTTCCCACAGAGGCACCCTCCGCAGATGGGTTGGAAGCTCTCACTGAAGGTGGGGATGGAGAGGGACCACGCCTGTATGATCAGGAATGGAAGGGGAAAACCAGATGCTACTTATTTTACCCTCTGGGAGAAGTCTGGTTCCCTAAGGCCCAAGTGTTACATGGGTCATACTAAATATGGGAAACAAAATAAACTTTTGTGACCAGCTTGTTCACGTTGTTTATTACTCTGTCAACATATTTCACTCCAAAAATGCAACATGAATGCAAATTGCCCTTGCTCTCTCTTGCACTCACTCCACATCTTCATCAGCCACTTCCCTGTTTCTTGCAAAGGTCTCCCCTCCCCAGCCTTTCTCCTGCAGCCAAAGGCAATACTTCTTCCAGAGACAATTCAAGCTACAGTGGGACATTCCCCTCTGCAAGATGTTGGGTTCGGCTTATCTGCATTCAGAGTGTTTACCAGAAGTTTCCCTGCCACACAGTTCTCATCATGTGCCCACCAGCGTCCAAGCAGAAAGGAGAGAGAGAGGCACTGACCTTCATTAGTGAAGAACCTGACCTCCAGCTGAGCAGAGCCAGGCCCCACTGACATACTGTAGGCAGTCAGGTCTGAAAATGGCCAGCACAGCAGTTTTTGCAATTCATTCCTACTACGTGAAATCCTTCCTGAACTGCAGGGTCATGCTGGATATTTTTCTTTTCCTTTCCCCTTTCCTTTCTCTTTCATTTTCCTAAACCATAAACCTCAATACACACCTTAATCAGAAGTCACTAGACCTCAAATGGGAAGGAAAATGATTTAACTGGTGGGGCTGAGCGTGATCACACATAGCACATTTGCTTACCACTTCTCCATGCTTGCATCCAGGATTGAAGTACATTGTCCTACATGAGCAGGCAGACAGGACACTAAGCTGGCAGCATCAGAAGCATGTCTGCTGAAGCAAGAAGAAACAAGCCAGGCTGCTATACTCCAAGGAGAAGGTTACCCTACAAAAATAGTACTATGGCTTCAGCTTCTTCCTTAACCCTGGATAAGGAGCTTCATCCAGTAGTACTGGAGCTATCAGGGATTTAATACTGTGGTGAGACAACCTAGAAAAGCAGACTGGAGCACATACTTTTCTTCAGTATTTACCTAGTTTGAAGCATTTTACTGCATTATTCTACCTGTAAGTACCCAAAACAAAATTATTCCCTGGCTCCTAGCCATCATCGTAGACACCAGCTGTTGAACTGCTAACTTCCTCAAGAGATACCTATGGTCCCGTGGCTTCTAGAGGCTACTGTCATATGGACCATTAATACAAATAACAGGCAAACCTGCTTCTCTCACACGCTGAAAAAAACTCCCAGGAAAGGATAAGCAGTTTAATTCCCATACTAGGAAGTAAATGACATTTTCCACCGCCTTTCTTAGAAGAGCCAAAGGTCTCACATTCCCAAAACAGAAGAGAGATTTCTTCACGAAGACTACCAAAACCATCTCTATGTTCCTTTTTTCCCAGGTCACAGTGCTCTAGATTCGTTTCACCAAAATCCCAGGGGCCTTTATTTTGGCTTGCATGACACTGGTAAAGATTGCAAAAATATAGTTTGCCTCTCTGTAATATCCCCTCCCTCCTAAAAAAAAAACAAAAAAACCCCAAAAAACCCACATCATTAAGTCAGAATAGCACAGCTGCTGCTGCTGATTGCATGCTGGAGCAGACAGGTGGTCCTTCCTCTGACAGCGCTGTGCTTACTCCTAGTCTTTTGTTACATAAAAGTTGCTATCTGAGAAGGAAAGTCCACAATATCTTGAGTTTCAAGAGTTTTTCAAGAAGCTTCAGTGCCCCAATTAACCCCCCTCATAGATTCAGCATGCTTGTCACACTTAATGGCAGCAATTAATGAAACAATCTGCAGTAGGCCAGAGACATCAGAGCAGCATTCCGCCTGCAGTGCAGCCTCTGCAGCAAGCTCCTCTGCCTGTCAGGTGTGGACAGGGATGGCAATCTTTGCTTTAACTCCCACAGAGTGGTTCTCTGTCTGAATTAAGTCAGCTTTCCATGATCCAAACTCCTTTTAAATAACACCACTGTGGTTCTGGCCTCAATCCAGCCAGGACAGATCTGGGAGGAAGAGGGAGCAGCACCTCCTGTGCTCTTGTAGCCTTCGAGGCTCTCTATGGAAGGCGAAGGCTCAGTGTCTGCTTAGCGGAACCCCAAACACAGACTAGATAAGTGCTTCCCTCACTGTCTTGGGAGCAAGGGGAGGAAAAGCTGTCAGTGCTAATGAGGCTCAGAGCAGGTGATGCAATTATCATCTGAGAACATGAGTAGGATGAGACAGATGTTGCTTTCAGGGTTCACTGCTTTATTAGAGACACCTGCTAGCCATTTTGCATGATATCCCCCCAGCCACACCAGATACAGCTTGTCATAAAATGAGCTGGTACAACTCAAACCAAAACCCTCTGGGCAATATCAAGGCCATCCTCAAGGCTGCCCTTACACTGTGGGAGTCCCAGCAGGAGTTGAAAATGAGACCATTTTCATAAAATAGCTATGCCACTTTTGCTTCATGAGACTCTGCTTCCAAGCTTGTACTTCATCACAAGCCCCTTATTTCCAAACCAGAGTCCTCCTCTCCCCAGCCACTTGCAGCAACCCCAGTACCTTCTCAGTCCATTTCCAGCCCCTCTGGATGCGATGCTGGATCTCACACCTTCTGCATGGCTGGGGCTGCATGAAGTCTCAAGTCAGGACATGGGGACAGCCTCTGTCACTGCTGGTGAACACTTAAGGCAGAGACTCGTGTTTGCATGGAGCTGCAGAGGAACAATGACTCCATGACGATCTGCACACCAGGGATGTGCTGGCTAACTTCAGGCTTGAGGCTGCTGTAAGAAGCGAGCCCAGCTGATGTTTGCCTGATTCAATACAAGAACCGCTAGTGATCTGCTGTCAGAATGATACAGGGAGGCTTGGGGTGCAGGAAAACAGCCCTTGTGTGAAATCACAGCCAGGCACCTGTTGTAAAGCCTTACGTGGCAAATCATCACTCAACAAGTTTGGGGACCTGACTTTGGACTATGGAGGATGAAGTGAACCAGGCAGTGTGATACCATAGTAACAACTGGACTTTATTTGTGCTTGGATCCACCTTCGTTCACGCAACTGGGAGCTGAGAACAAATGAGCAGTCTGGATAAAAATCCATTAAAGTGATTTATGGCTGCAAAGCACTTTAAGAACCTTGTACCCAAGGTAGTGCTGGAGTCCAAAGCATGATCTCAACACAGATGTCTGGCAGCAGCAAGAAGCACTTTGTAGATCACCACAGACCGAAATTACTTTAGTTTCAGGGTCATAGACACAGGCATAAAATCACACCTGTGAGATGCGTTGTTTCTGCTCTTGGGCTGGGTTGGGGGATCAGCTAAGATCTTCCTCAAAGGAAGCAAAAGAAGCTCACAATATCAACACACACGAAAGAAATCTCTTTTTACCACCAGCTCAACTTGGCAAGAGAAAATGACTCTTCTTATCGGTTGTGTTCATTCATTTAAATATTCCTTGGGTAATTAACACTGAGCAGCAGCAGAGCCGGTGTTCCCTGAAGAGTGAAACATTTATTACCCTTCTTGCCTCCCTGAAAGACTGAGATGAAAGGAAGGTGAGGAGGAGTCTTTTCTGGGTTGTCTTATTTCTCTTTTGTCTTTCACATTGGTTCCAGGAATGGAAAGTCATTAATCACCTCTTGAGACAGCAGATAAGAGTTGCCTTGGGGTTAGCACGGATTGAAAAAGATCATTTAAGCATGGCAATTAATTGAAATGAGTAAGATGAGGACAGACTCTTTATGCAGAACTAAGTAGCAGGTGATAGGTAGCAGATTTGGATTGGTATTAAGAAAAATGGAGTGAGGAATCCTGGCTGACAAGGAAGAAAAGTAAAAACTGAGTTATAAAAAGAAAAAAACCAACAATACAGGAATGGAGAAAAATGCTTACGGTGATAATCCCAGTTTATTTGTAGCTTTAAATTATTCAAGTGGAAACCTCTGGCCCTATCTCTCCTCCTAACCGTGTTAGTCATGTCGGCACTGCGCAGACAGAGAGTATCAGCCAAACATCAGCCACTTTGAGGCTCCAGAAGAAGGATGCTTCAGACAATAATTGTATTATACATCTCTGTGACAAAGTTTTCTCTCTCTGCTAGACTCTGGAATCGGTGCAGATATATGTCCTGCACTGCTGCAGCTGCAGGGTTGCATGAGCTCTCATTGTATGTTTGCTGGTTTTGTGCATCCTGTCTCCCTGCCACACAGCAACGTTATGCCTGTATGTTTCCGCTTACCTCTTTTGATGTGAAAATCCACTGTTTGCGTAAACAAATGTGTTTTCAATCCGTTTTTTGATGTCTCAGGGATGCCATCCTTCTGATGATGTGTGCTTGCATTAAGGGCATACTGTGTATGACAGAGCATCAGCGACTCCACTGCTTGAGCACTACGCTTCTTTAGCAAGCTGCTGCTCACATGCAATCCCCCCTGGCCTTCTGGTACTCACTATCCCCTCCACCACACTCCTCTTCTCACACACCCATGTGTGAAGGAAGCCCTAGGAAGTTCCTGCTTCCACACTGTTCTCTCAGGTAGGACACAGATACTCACTGCTGATGTGCAGAGGCAAGCAATGCCACCAGGTTCTGATGCTTTGCTGAAGGAGCTTTCCCCATAAGCTGGGGAAATGACCTGTTTTGAAGAGCTGACACAGAACAATAATATGATCAGTACAACCAGGGTAGAGCATCGGTGTTCTGTGGTGAAAAGCCTGAATTCATTGGAGTCTCTGGGAGGTATGATTTGTCCAACATATAACTCTTTACGCACAATCAGTTTCCATGTGGGTTACTTCTACCTCTTTGTTGAGCTTCCCATATCTGCTCAAGAGACAATTTCCCCATGGCACATTCAGAGCTGAAGTTTCATTCAGGTAAGCAAAATCCCAAAGCAGATGTTTCAGTGTTTACATGTTGCAGTCTCTGTAGAAGCAGTGGCATTAGGAGAACTCTACCTCATTCAGCAGCAACGGCAACAAGTGCTGCTTCTTAAATACCCAGACCTCATAGCAACACAGCAGGGCTGCAGCATGTCGGGCTCTGTTGGCAGGGTCTGCCAAGCTTCACAATGGAGCCTGTTTGGATTTTTGGCTGAGGTCCACTTGCTACAGGCAGAAATCCCACCAGAGAGCAGATAGGATCCCAGTTTGTCACCTGAGCAGCTGTCAAAACAAGCTTTTGTCTCTGAGGAAAACTGAAGAAGGGAAGGATTTCCAAATGGAAAAATTAATTAAATTTACTGATAATATCAGCTGGCTAAGAATTGTTACTCTGTGGGGGAAGAAGGAAAACAGGAGTGAATTTCATTTCAGAGACAACCATGCGTTTAGAAGACAGAATTTCTCTCCTGCTTGTCACAGAACAACTCACAGGGGGGCATTGGTACCCAGCATTGTTTTCAGCCTCTCTGTGAATCCTGACATCAAGCCATAGAAGGTCGGGGTCTTTTGGTAAATATACCTAGGAACAGTTTTTTCCAGCTGGTGATCTCCAGACAAATTAGCAGCCTCTTAGCATCACCCCCCCTTGCACCTTCATCTGAAACAAACTGCTCTGAAAGGGCACCCTTTCCTTTGCAATAGATGGCAAAATACATAAAAAACATTTACCTCCTGGAGCTGGCAACTGCTCCCTGTGCCACATGTGCAGAGCATCCAGTTTTGATTTTTTTCATTCTTGATGAATCACAGAATCACAGAATGGCCAGGGTTGGAAGGGACCTCAAGGATCATGAATCTCCAACCTCCACATTCAATACCAGACCAGACTGCCCAGGGCCCCATCCAAGCTGGCCTTGAACACCTCTAGGGATGGGGCATCCACAGCCTGTTCCAGCACCTCACTACTCTTTCTGTAAAGAACTTAGTGAATAAAAAGCCAGTTTTAATATATCTTTGATGCCTTCTAATCAAAGTTCAATATTTAGTACAATAAGTATTGGTACATAAGTACCCAGTTCAGCACGTAGCCAGGCTGATCTAAAGCATCAATCTTGAGGAAATTGGAGGAGTTCATAATAAGCTCTCAATCACATTTGCAGTGCAAGATTAACACCATTTCTGCATGGCTTGGCTCAGTCTAAGTCCTGAAGGACCAATAACACCCAGAGCAGCTGTGATTAAAGTTCACATACTGGGCTGTCATTTAGTGGACATTAAACTAATTACAGAGCTGCTGGCTTCAGAGAAAAAATGATTCTGCCATCATAAAAGATACCAGTGCTGTTGCAGTGGCATCTGTTCAAAATAAATCTCAAAAGAAACTAAAGTTTCAGGTAGCAACTTCATCCAGGAATGGAAACTTGAAACTAGCTCTGCTGCAGCAGGGCAGATTCAGCTTTCTGAGAACAGTGCTTTCTCCAGATACACTGGCACGCTCAACTCTCTCCTCGTGCACTATTACTGCACAGTATAGGGAGCATGAATCACAACACATGATAGCTAGGGAAAATTGAACCTCTGAAAACTGAGATTAAAGGAGGAAAGCCACAAGAATAAATAATAGTATAGAGAGATAGGGCCAGAGCATACAAATTAGATGTCTCAGAGCTGGTTTTACCCTGTCATGTAGCCCTTGGTAATGGGCTGTGGACACACTTTATCTTCCTAACATCCTATGGCAAGTGTGAGATGATAATTAAAAAAAGTGAAGCATGAGGCTGTCTGCTACCAAGTCAAGATGTGCTGATAGTTAAGGATCAGAGACTTGTATATTCCCCAGTACAGCCTTATTGTCAGTCCCTGGTAAGCTGGAATAATAAAAATGGTAGGCAACAGTACCTCAGTGGTGTAACTAATCACAGAGTGCTCATGGGCAGCTAGCAAAGGAAAACTTGAGGGTAAAATGCTGTAAATGCACCACATGGCTCTGGAGCATTTAACACATCAGCTGAACCAGGAGTTACAGCTAAATTGGAAGTCATACTGTAGGAGAGAGAGAAAGGTGCAGAAAAATTTGTTGTACCCAGAGTTGAATGAGCTGAGTCTGTAATATCTATAATGTTTTGTTCAGTATCTACATCAGTGACCGGGATGAAGGGATAGAATGCACCCTCAGCAAGTTTTCTGCTGATATAAAGATGAGAGGAATGGCTGACACACCAGAAGGCTGTGCTGTCATTCAGTGAGACTTGGGCAGGCTGGAGAGTTGGGCAGAGAGGAACCTGATGAGGTTCAACAGCAACAAGTGGCAGGGTCCTGTACCTGGGGAGGAATAACTGCATGCATCAGTACAGGTTAGGGCTGACCTGCTGGAAAGAAACTGTGCGGAGAAGGAGGCAGGAGTCCTGCTGGACAACAGGTTGGCCATGAGACAGCAGTCTGCCCCTGTGGCCAAGGAGGCCCATGATATCCTGGGTTTGTTAAAAAGAGCGTGGCCAGCGGGTCAAGGGAGGTGATCCTCCTCAGATACTCTGCCCAGGTGAGGACACATCTGGAATGCTGTGTCCAGTTCCAGGCTCCCAGTTCGAAAAAAACAGGGAACTACTGGAAAGAGTTCAGTGGAGGGCCACAAAGATGATGAGGGGCCTGAAGCACCTCCTGATGAGGAAAGGTTGAGTGACCTGGGACTGTTCAGCCTGGAGAAGAGAAGACTGGGAGGGGATCTTAACACTGTTTATAAATATCTAAAGTGCAGGAGTCAAATGGATGGGGCCAGGCTCTTTTCAGTGATGTGCAGCAACAGAACAATGGGCAATGGGCACAAATTGGAACACAAGAAATTTCATACAAACGTGAGGAAGAACTTCTTTACTGTGAGGGTGACAGAACACTGGAACAGGCTGCCCAGGGGGGTTGTGGAGTCTCCTTCTTTGGAAATATACAAGACTCATCCAAATGCTTTCACGTGCAACCTGCTAAAGGGAACCTGCCTTAGCAGAGGGGCTGGACAAGATGATCTCCAAAGGTCCCTTCCAACCCCTATGATTCTTAGATATTGTCTACCAGGACTTCTGATCTACGGTGCATTCAGGTGCATCCTGACTCCATCCATCTTACCTAACCCTGCCTGCAGCTCAGAGGACCTTTCACCTCTCTCCCAAACTCCCCATCTTTCTCAGAGCCTTTTCCCCAGCACCTCTCCCATAACTCTTTTCAAAGGCTGTCAGTTATCCTCCCACACATCTCTATTCTTTGCAGCCAAACCAGTAGCTCTCTGGCACTGCCCACTTTGCCAAAAGTCCCTGCAGCCCCATGCAGCCTCAAACTCAGCTCAACTCTAGGAAGGGCACTGGGGACAAAAGCTGCATTCTGGCTTTGCCCTTTCAGTCATTCAGTTGAGATATTGGTGGTACAAGTGTAAGCACTGCTTTCCTACCTATTTATTATTGTTATTTACTTTTGAGTCTGACTTGTGAGAAGTTTTCTTGTAGTTTGTGACACAAATGTCATATTTAGTAATTGGTGTCTTTTATACTGCTGGATGATTCTAAGTGCTGCTTACAACTAATAAATACATTTCTGATAACACTGCTTTGGTTTAAGGAAAAGATTGATCCTTCCTGTGTCTCTGTCTGTTTGTACAAATGCACAGGCAGAGCAGATCACACTTCACCATCTTTGTTGCTTCCTTCGAGATCCCAAGAAATTTCTAGTCTGGCAACTGAGAGGAAAACAAGGAAGAGATCAGGAAGATATCAGTGAGCAAAGAGAAAGAAGTCCTCTAAAATGTCCTGCTGATGCACTGGATCTGTAGATAAACACACATACATACATACATTATCGTTTTGTGGGTTTCTTTCAAATTGACTCTCAGTAGTAAGATGCAGCAGCTGACATTATAGAAGAGTGGATGGTTTCAAATTAAATTAAAAGAAGACAATAGCTTCATAATGGCTTTTCCCAGAACATGGGCACCGTTCCAGCAAAAGATAATCTAATGTTATTGTAAGTTGCATTAAGCTTTCACACTCAAATTGCCACAGCACTGCAAGCATAGATTCATGCAACTCATGTATTATTTGTCGTCCATGGGCGTACTAGACTTGCACAGGGTGTGCCATCTGCCCTTTTGTTCTGTATCACTTTCAGTAGTCAGAAGCAAGTCAGAAACACTTTGTTAGCAATGCTGGGATGTAAGTGCAAGGGGAAATCATCTGGTATTGGCACACCCACACGTCCTCCCACCTGACAGACGTCTTTTGTTGAATCAATATCACCAAAAAGACTGTCTCTTTCACTGTGTAAACAGCACTTCATCAGCACCCATGAAACAACTGGGCACCAGCAGTAGTCACTATCTTCCCTGAAGATGGAAATCCCAGAAGAATCCCAGGGGAGTAAATTAAATGTGTAGACTCCATCCTTGTTTTAAATGATTATCTTCATTTCCAGTGAATTGATCCCCAGTGGTATTGGAGGCTTTTTTGTGAATAGAAAGGTCCAGCTTCCAGGATGGAAGTTGCACTGATCCTAGTCTCGCTTCCATGGAAGTCAGCTGCAGTCTCCCCGTAAGAGTGCTATTCAGCTACCCACTATCTGCATTCTAGAGTTGGAAAGAATTAAGGAGCAGGTAAAACAGGATAGGTTAAGAGTAAATTTAAATACATGATGGAGGATGGAGAGAAGAAAGGTGATACATTTGGAAGAAAACGTGACACTTTGAGATAATGAGTGACATGCACACTATTACAATTAGATGAACATTTTAAGTTGAATACTTACATATGCTCTCCTTAAGGCAAAACATAGTGGATCTGGTGAAATGCATGTATGCCTGTCTCAGGAGATCCTACAGCCAGAGTGGGAGTCTACTCTACCGTAGATACTCTATTGACCATTGGAGCTAACGTCGATGCTGAGGTTTCAGCTCAGTACTAGACAAGCATATCTCATTTGTTTGGAAATGATCCACAACCAAGGATGCCCCATCCCTGGAGGCATTCAAGCCCAGGCTAGATGTGGCTCTGGGCAGCCTGGTTTGTTGGTTGGTGACCCTGCACATAGCAGGGGGTTGAAACTAGATGATCATTGTGGTCCCACAGGTGCAAGCTCTATCCCAGACTGATGAACAGAGACGTTTTTCTCTCCGGGAAAACACAAACCTACAGATCAGGATAGTTGCATACCGAAACACAGTGAAAAGGATTTAAGGTTTACACACAGCACAAAAGAAACTTCGGTGAGATGCGATAGGGATTTTTAGAAAAGATACAAGGATACATTAAAAAAAAAAAAAAAGTATATGGTCAACTATAAGGGAGATTGTGTTGGAGATTGTGTTACTCATGCAGACAACACAGATAAGATGAACACGAGCTGCAAAAATTCCTGCAATTTAGGTGCTGAAAAAAAAACTGCTGCTGGAAAAAGCATCAAAAATGATACTGAAGATGTTAAAAATGACTCCCAGTCCTTCAGAAGCTCACTGAAAGGATAGTTTCAGAGTAATATCCTCCTCAAGCGTCATTACTTTCAGAGAGCAAGCCCAAGGTCAGTGACAGGGTCATTATTCCAAGACAGACATAATAAAGCAGCAAGGACTCAAAGATGAATGAAAAAAATCCAGACCAGAAATAAAACCTGCATTTTGAGAAGTAAGGGTAGCGGGCCAGTTGGACAAGATGCTATAATGGCAGAATTTCCATCCTGGACAGAGATGACTGAGAAAAATAATCTCCCAGTATCAAAACTTCAGCTCCAAGACAGAAGTAACGCTACAAAACCAGGGGGATAAAAAGGGATATGTGGGAGATGGTATAAGGGTTGGTTCTGAAACTGGCCTTGAAGTCTCTGAACTGTTGTTGAAAATCGCCATTAACCTGAAGTACAAAATGGGAGTGAATCATTCAAAGTATTCAAGAGATCTTTCATTGGAGGTAGCCTTGCACTAAGTTATCGACCACACTTCAGAGAAACAAAAAGGAGCAATTGTGTTATCCAGGAACAAGGATTGGAAATTATTTTAAGCCTTCAGATGGCACTTACTTTTTCAAAAAGCGTTGCCCAAGTGTTTGCAGTATTAATCAGTTTTCAGTTGTCTAATCACCGTTAATTTCAACCTCAAAAACCATTATTAGTTAGCCATCCGCTGGAAAGCAAAGGGAAGGAAGAGAAGATCTTGATGTCACACCAGTGTTGATGCAGAGCAGCCCTAACAAAGCCAGAAGAGCCACGGTAGTGCAAAACACGTGGGAAGGCATGTTCTGACTCTGGGGGTTGTACTCCTGCCAATATGACTGGCACAAAGACAAAGAGCAGTGAGAAACACTCCTATCTGGGCAAACAGGCATCTGCTCAGCCATATCCGCAATAGGCAACGGGCTTACAGAAACCCGGCTCTAGTAGATGGTGGGCAGCACCAAGCACTTGAAAAAGAGGCATTAAAGTACCAGGAACCAATCCAATATGCACTGAGGAACCGGTTTTATTCAGAAGATGGTGAGCTTAAGTAGGTTAAGTAGGTTCCCTCTATGGCCAGCCCTCTGACCACCCCTGGAGTTGTAACCACCATTTCTGAGTCCCAGGTTCTGACCTGTTCAGATATGGGCCTGTAGCAGCCCATAGCAGGGGACAAGGGGATTAGAAGTCCCCATGGGTCAGGTGCATGCATGTCTTTCTGTCACTGCTATTATGTGTGCCCCAACTAACCCAAGAGTGGGTGAGATTAACATTTGGATTGTGTACTGTATGTTAATTTTGCAGTTATATTTTGCAACCCCAGATATCACTGATCACACGGAAAAGCTGATCTATGCTAATAAAGCTATCATAGACAATCTTTTATCTTAAGGAGACAGGAGTGAGGATTGGCCAGACAGAAATTTGCTACTGAGGGGGAAGAGGGAGATTGAAAACAAAAAAAAAAGGAGAATCACACCTGTTTCTATAAGACCCAGTATGTACTCATCAGCCACATGTCTTTATCTGTCCCTGGTGAGAGCAGAAGACACGCTGTTGTGTGTCTGCTGAAAATGACAGAGAACATTCCTAATGCGTGCTTTGGAAACAGATTTTCCCTTCTGCTACAGAACTACGTAATCTTTTAACATGATCCTGGGAATTATCTTTTTTCCAGTACCCCATTTAACTTTGTTGTTGATGTCATGGAAAAAAAGCAGTCAGTTGTTTACCGGAGCATTCGATTTCTTATCAGCAGATCTGACTATGAATAATTATACCACATACTAATACCATAGTAAGCCAGTTAATGGGCTACAGATGCCTAACAAATAACAGGATGGGAGAATAAAGGGCAGATTGGCAGGAGGTTGTTTGCCTTTGCGAGGGTTGAATTATAGAACTGGCTAGGCTTCAAAACTATGAATCATTAAGAACATGCACACAGCAGTTTTACATCAGTGAGCTCTATTGACTGCAGAGGAGCTAATATTGATCTATGAAACATATGGGAGTGGGGAAGCAGGACCCACATAGTTAAAAATGTATTTTAATGTCTGTCCTTTGAATTGTGTTGGTTCCCTGAAACACCCACACCTTTCTGACATCATGACCAGACCTTTATCCAAAGCTTTTGGAATGATAGCTGTTTCCTTTCAGGTTCAATGCAGAAATCTTTGAAGCACGACTAAAAAAGATGATTGATACTTCTCTTTTCTCCTCTCTGCCTTTCCACACTAGCTCAGTTGGCATTGCCTATACTGGTGTCCACATTCAGAATTAACTCACCTTTTCTTACCAGCTATGATTTATCTTCATTTGTGCAAATGGGATGAAAATATAGACTCGTGGGTCTCTGGACATAACCATTGTAAAGTACATTAGCAGCAAGAAGTCAGAAGAATGAACATCATTGACCATGCAGTTGTGTTGACCCCAGGGAGGGAAATCTATGACTCTTTTTCTACCCATAAATTAACTTCTTAGCACTTAGAGACCCTGGACTAACATCATTCAAACCATGACCATATCGGTTTCCATAGGTGTATGCAATTATATATTTGCATATAAATGACACACAAAAAATCTGCATGACAACATGTCATATGAAAACACTGAATTTGGGATCTTAACTGTAACATGATTTTTCTTAAGGTGAGCAATTAACACTACTGTCTATATATGGAGCTTTATAAAATATTTGCATCTGTGATTGAATTTAGCATTTAATTGACTTGATCATTGGGCTTCTTGACAGCACGGTTTTCTGTGCCCAGTGACTTGTTGCTAACATCCTCTCACTTTGTTCTTCCATATACCACAGCCACATACCTGTCATGGTGAGCCCAATCATGGGGCTGGCAATAATGGAAGATGAGCACAGCCCTCTTTTTTCAGTCCAACAAGACGACGCATATCCACAAACACTTCACAGTCCTGACAAATCCCAGTAATTATAATTAGATCTGCAGCCTGTTGAAATACAGACAAGAGCCTCTCTGCAGGGTAGGTTTACATGAGATACGAGACATTCTTCAATTCAGGAGCTGTTTTTCCATCTCTCCACTGTAAAGAGGCAGTGAGTGCGCGATAAGCATCTGTTTCAAAGCAAAGTCTGTTTTCAACATGACCTCCATAGCTTGTGGGCTGTGCACCAGTAAAAAAGGCAGGCATGATAGAAATCTATCATTTCAGGTTTGGCTATTGAAAAAAAGAATATGTGTGATTTAATTTTCATTTAATGAAGCTGATGAACAAGGCACACAGCTCATTCATTTCTCCCATTAATACAACGCGCCTCATGAAATATCTGAGCTGTAGCCCTATGTGACCCATATCCTTTGCAAGAGGAAGGAAGGAAAACCAAAGAAATTAAAAGAACAAGGATAGTAAAACATTGTCTCAAACGACCAAGACACTAAAAAAAAATTCAAAGCCAACAGCTCACTATGAAGCATCCAGCTCTCCAGTTCCCTGGACCCTTGGAGGGAGCCAAACTCCATTCCTTCCATTATTGTCTGCCTCTCCTTTGGAGAAAGTACATTTCCAGTAGTTTAAAGTTATGAAAGACACATAAGTATTTGCTCTAAGATTGATTTTGACATGCAAGATCTCAGGGAAGGACCAATTTAGCTGATGGGCTGCATGGTCTTTGCACAAACATTTGGCCATTTTGAATGTGATCACTTTAATTCACTTGATCACAGTCAAACTGTAGGTCAAATTGCATCCCTTACAGTGTTTTGGGAAACAGATGAGATCACTGATCAAATAAATTAGTGCAGAATATATTAGATATTTATAATCCATCTATGTGCTGTCAAGAGATGATTTGACTGTAAAGAGAAGTGTGATCTAATGCAAGAGGACTGGATATGGAAAAAGATTTCATTTAATATCAAGTGTATTTAAAATGACTATTTTGTTACAAACTTCTAGATGAAATACAGTTTCTCTGACTGCAGCTGACCTCCACCTGCATAAATGAGAAGAAAATCTGGCTGACAGTGCAAGGGATAAAAAAAAAAAAAAAGAAAACCTTGTTTCCTTCCCATAAGCTGTAAATACCTGAATCTTAAGGAAACTTGGCAGCTTCCAATGACCGGAGGTTATTTGTGGTACTTATACAATAATCACATTCACATCTTTTGCTTTATGATATATTTTTCACCCCTCTTATTCAAAACCAATTTGATTAAAAGCAGTCTTTGGTCTAATGGAAATTCTCTTATTTCGCTTCTAATAATTCTTACTGTAATTTAGTAACTATTCTCCCTTTGAATTCCACAATCCCCAACTCAGATGAAATTCTGGTAAAGCTTTCAGACTCTTCCCAAGCACTGTGGCTGTCAGATCTAAAGCACTGCCCTATATTGTTCCTCACTTTAATGAGTCTTGTACCTGCTGGACCTTGAGCAAACACTGGAAAAAGTCAAGCAAGGCCAATAGGAAAAGAAAACTTGTTCTGCCTGAGACTGAGTTATCTTCTGCCACAGCCACTTGGCTCACTGCAAGGGAAGAACTGTCCTGCAGGAATGGAAGACAGAAACCAGAAAAGGGTAGACCTTCCCTGTTCTGTAATGCAAGGCAACACTGTACTGAAATAATCACTTAAATAATTGCTTAAGTAGGAATGAGCAAAACTCACTTTTAAAGGGGTACCAGATTTTTATCCGACAGGAAGAACCAAGTGATCATGAAGATATGGAAAAAAAAACAAAGAAAGATCCTTACTCTGCTTTGTCTGAGCCCTGGACCCTTCAATCAGGCTGCTGCATTTGAAGTCTCATATTGCTCACCGTCATTTTATTCAGTGCTGTTTCAAGTATTACAGTCAAGGGAAATAATATACCCCCAGTGCCCCTTTTCACACTGATCCTGCGCTCCACTGAGAGTTTGGATTTCAAGATTCCTCATTCATTTCCTAAACATAGAGCTAATTACCTTGGACAGATGACAGACCACACTACTTAGAGTAACACTAGCAAACCTGGCAAATTAACTGAGACTCACATAACTTCACAATCCCCATTTCAGGGAGACATTAAATTGAAAACTCTCCTCAGATTTGTAATTGTGTAGTGCATCCCCACCTCCCAAAAGGATCTGGCCCAAGAAAGGGGCTACAGAATGGAGATTGCTATGAATATAATCAAATTTACAGGAGCAAAGGCAATTAGGTTAGCTTCTCAATGGGAGATTTGGTTTCCTGTACTATTTTTTTTTTTTAATAGCAATAAATATGTGGAATTGGAATAAAGATCTGATGACAGGAACTGAACTGAAAATAGAACCCTATACAGTAAATATTCAGGTGACATTATCCATAATAGAAGCTGATACATTGCTGCTATTTGAATTAATGACCAAAAAACCCTGAAGCTGATCCCCCAAGGAAAACGAAGTTTCTTAAGACAAGCAAGGATATTACCAGGAAATTCTGTCCTTCCTTGGCCTCATTTTAAGACTCAAACTGCTTCAAAAATGTTAATAGGATAAATATTCATCATTTTTTCCTTCCTCTACCATCTATTCTTCCTATTTTTATCTTGCTAGTTATCACTGCCATAATATAGGCTCATTAAATTGTACACTGGCTCCAATTTGGAATGCCTGATAAGAAATCCTCACTTGCTCATGCATCCTTGTTAAGCCCAATGGGACAATTTGTGTGTGGATAGTTTACATAATTAAGGGCTGTGCTACAAGATGTGGGGCTAACAGTGACATGCTCTGTGTACTCAGTAATTTCTATTAACATATTTATTAAGCAAGACAATACATCTAGATGCATAAGAATTGTTATTACTCTACTGTATTAGAATAAACAAAGGAGTAGGTGTCCTACTGTTATAATTACCACAAGGCAGGTTCTCAGAAAAAAAAAAAAGAAGAAGAAGAAAAAAAGGAAAGATGGAAAGGAAGGAAGACATCAGATGAAAGAGACACCAAGAAGTGTTGAGGTAAGGGAATACCAAGAAAAATGTTACAGACAAGGGCAAGGGAGAAAGCATGATACACTAGAGTTTTGTAAAACCTCTAGTACCGTGTCACAAAATCACACTGTCAACATTAATTCCAGTTTCTTTGGATGTGAACACTGCTACCTGGACCAAATCTTGGACAGCCAACAATGAATGCGGGTTAATGACAGCAAGCTGCAATACAAAGCCAAATTATGAAGTGTATGGTCAGATTCTGCCTGAATATGAGGTTTCAGGAGCTTGGACATGGTGTCAAGATACCAAAGGAGTTTAGAAGACTGCTTACAATTGGATAGTAAGTACTGATGTAGAAGAAAGGGTTATAAGGTCTAACATAGTTCAGATCTGACACTGAAACCAACTCAGATACCTGTGTGCTGGTAGTCTGCTAATCACAAGCAGTCTGCTGTGACTACACAATAAAACCACATATGTAGCTCAAGCACATGCAAGCAGACCCAGTTTTGGAGATCTAATTCTCCCACATTTACTCTGCAGTAGCTCTAAGTAGGCAGAAACCTAAGAAACAACAGCAGCTATTTCCTGTAAAAGTCACACTTCCTGAACATAGTGAGCAACAGTCATACACATCTGATGCAGGTTTAAAACCTCTTGCAGCATGCTTACCGGAGGGCATTTTATCTCTTCCAATATGACAGCATTCCCTCTTAATTAATTCCATAATTGGCTGGAAAAGTTAATAAATTAAATTTTAGTGTATGCTTTAGTAAATTGACCTTCCAGAAAGGTGAAATTTTCTGATGTTGGGAGTGGCAGTGAAGCAGGGTAACAACCAGATCCTAATCAACTTCCCATAGTTGGAGAGGTGTCTGAGCTGGCTCCTCATGAGCCAGTCCAGAAGCACAAGCTGCACAGCCACAGTCCAGTGGCACTGACTTGTGTCCACCTCCCAACTGGTTCAGCACCTCTCTGATTTCCAGTTCAATCTCACACTTTCCTCTCCTCTCTGTCACTCCTTGCTGACATCTCAGCTACGCCTTTCCTCTCCATTAGCACAGATAGTCAGGATTAGGTCAGTGAGGGAAGGTTCATCCTCCTTGCCCCAGGACATGCTGTAGGACCACAGCTGGGATGTCTTGATGAGAGCAGGCCTGCAGGCATATTCCTTTTCCAGTATTAGCTGAAAAAAAAAAAAAAAAAAACTGAGAAAAGTCACTTGGATAGAAAAGATAACAGCGATTCCTGATAGCACAGCGATGTAGCAAAACTGGGGAAAACACCCTGGTGGCCCCAAAAGCAAGAGATTGGAGGCAGAGCTGGGGAGAAGGCTGTGCTCAATTCTGTTCCTACAAATGCTCAGAAAGTCCAGGGCACACTGGATGGAAAAGAGCTATTTCTGTGCTCTCGTGTCTCATAAGGCAGCAGGGGTTCAGCTGTGACTGATGGCTGAGTGAGGAATACACTGCAAGAAATTCTCATCTCTGTCTCCTTCCATACCACCCTACCAGAGGGGGAAGGAAAAGACAGAGCAAGAAAGCAGGAATTAATTCCAGCTTGACTTCAGTGCACTTGTTAAGAGTGCTCTGTGCCTGCCAAATACAAGCACCATGGTAACAGCTACAAGCAAATTAATGAATTAGAAAACAGTGATCTTTGCAAATTGTAACTGTAGCCACAAAACCCCATACAAGGCAGAATCGTACAAATTCAGTGACAGGTGACGCAGATCTAATGCAACCACGCAGCTCCCTTGCCCAGCCACAGAAAGTTGCCAAATCGCAGACATGCTTAGGGATCAGATCAAGGATAGATTGAATAAAAAAGACTGGTGTTTTGTCCAGTTTGAGTTCTGCTTTTGTTGTCATTAGACTCTTGCCATGGGAGTCCCTTGGAGGAAGAATTCCATCTATTATTATTGTAACAGTAGGTGGATTAATAGTGAAAATCAGCAGGCTGTTCTCTTTCCCAAATCACGCTGCTTTTACAACTGCCAGTTTCTTGCTCAAATAGAAATACAACCAAATTTCAGGAAAACTCAGGAAAGCAAATGCATGCAAAAATCTTGATATTTTAGGTATTTACTAAGTTTTTTTTTTTTTTTTTTTTTAGGGGATTTTTTGACTTCACAGCAAGTGAAGGTGTTATTGGAGGATTCAACAAAAGATTTGAGATCGCTTTTTTGCATGCTTAATATTTCCTAAATGTGAAGGCAAAGGAGAAGGAGCCGCCCTAAAGTATTCCAAATATACGAGAAATAATCAACTTACAGAACAGCAGAGTTGCTCCAAAAGAGGAGAGATTGTTGATTAACAGCTAAGAGTTGTGATGAAGGATGAACAGCTGAGTTTTTTTCTGCCTTGAACTGGAGCTGAGGATGACACAACAATAGGAAATGCAAGACAGGCAGGCTGAGATTTCATTTGGACATAAGCAGATGGATCTGGAACAGAGAGATTGATCTGAGGCTTGTCCATATAAAGATGGTAATTAACTTTGTACTTACAGATGAGTCAGGTGCACAAGAAAAGAGAAGGAAATCACAGGCAAACATCTACGAGACCCATAATATGAGCTAATATTTTCCTTCCCTGTTTTCATGTCCATGTAATAATGTGTGCTTTTTCATGTCACTTGCTTCAGCATTTTCTTATTTTAACACAGAAATCAGATTTTCCACAGCCCTAAGCCTTCAGAGAAGCCTTGCAATACAAAAATATCATACTGGCAGTAGCACATATTTCAGAGGGAAAAAAAAAATATATATATATATTGCAGGTTTGGGAATCTAAATGGCTACTGACATATGTACAAATAACTATAAGCAATAAGTTGTATATTAAATACTGCATGCAGTGAGAACCATTTTATATGACACTTTGAAAAGAGAAAAATGGAGTTCCATCACTATACCTTTCTGACTGAGCTGCAGACTGAAGCTTCTGGTCTTCCATTTTGCTGACAAGATGCACCAATATGCCTTGAAACTGGTCTCTAGCACCAGCCTGTATTGCCAAGAGGCTGATTTTACTGACAGTGAATACTTTCTTTCAATACACAACACATGCATGGGATGCAGAGTTTCCTTGGTTCCTGCAGGCATTCAGGAAATGCTGAATGAATTACAAGGTGGGATCCACAGCACTCTGTGGTCAGCTCATCATTACAGAAACACAGCTGCTGGCACCCACCAAAATGGAACTGATTTAGGTATCTCGGTAGCCCCCAGTAAGTTAATACTAACAAATACTCTCACTGCCATTACCCTTCCACTGTCCCTCTTTGGTGCCTCTTCCACCTGCAATATCTTCTGGAAAAGGCCAGGTTGCTGCACAGTTTTTGTGCACTGAGTGCCATGAAAATATGCACAGCACATTCACACTTGTTGTTATCAAGGCTTTATCTCGACAGCACAATGGCTAAAGGGACACTGAGTAGCACAGATTTCATGCTGTGGGTACAAGGATTGGTGCACGGATGCTCCTCTACAGACAACTTGGAACAGATATGCTGTTGCAATCTGATTTTTCAAGGCAGGGTTGTGTTTTCTGAACAAATGTCAGTTTAACCAGATCCAAATTAAGCATATGCTGCTAATTTTGTTTGCCATTAAGGATATTTTGAAGTGATCTTTATTAGGATATGAAACATTATTAGAATTCTGTTAGCTAACATATCTACTTTCATTTCAACACGAGAATTTTCTTCAGCTTCTCCATCTTCTCTTTTCTGCTCTTCAGGTCTTTTAATGATTGACATTTCAATGCACTGCAAGGGCATCAGAGAGTAAGAGATTACAGCTGGAGGCAGAAGGTCCATACTGCATAAAAACGTATTCTCTTCATTATTACCTATTTGACAAAGATTTAAGAGGGTTTTTGCAGCTGAGGCCACACAGAAAAGATTACAGATCATTTCCAAAAGACAAATTGCAAAAAGCCTGGGTAATTTCCAGTAAGATGTACTCACGTACATTAAGGAGTTGATGAAAGCACACCTTTAGGGTGAAATACACACGCTGCTCATATCATGGGAAGGAAACTGGAAATGGCAGCCAGCAACAAGGTTGGCTGAAAACTTTAGGAATTAAATATTCTTCCACTGGAAAATGGGATTTGGATGAACCGGTAAACAGGGAAATATTCTGTTTTAGTTTGTTTTTCCATCTGTTTTGCTGTTAGCAAAAGAAAAGGCATATGTTTTGCCTGCAGCTGTGTGAAGGAAGAATTGGCATTGGAATCAGAGGCACTACAGGGCTGCTTCAGGTACCAGGGTAACATGCAACCTCCCCCTCTGCTCTTGTCCTCACTCTTCACCTTCATGCTCTGTTGCTGAGCTCAGAGGTCTGCAATTTATGATGGTTATAATCCTTGCAGAGCACAGCACGAGAAAGGGCGCTTGGCCAGAGAGCAGGGGAGCGCAGGGAGGAGGGACGTGGAGCTGCAGATCCCACGAGGGCAGTTCAGGCAGATGGAGAAACAAACGACAGCTCATAATGTGCAAAGCATTCAGAGAGAAAGCCAGATTTACATTCTTACATGCTGAACCAGATTATGGGAACCCACATTAATCTCTTATTTAATACAGGACTGCTCTGCAGTGCCAGCCATCATTAGCCTCACATACACTGGTTCATTTATAAAATCCAAAGATACTGGTGTTGATCTTCAATGACCTTGATGACCTGAATGGTTTAAGAGATGCCAACCCACAATGTTGTGAATCACCTCATGTTTTGTAGAAAAAGTAAAATTATCTGGGAGGTCCTATGGGTTATATTTGGTGAATGGCCAGTTGGTGTAGGCAGCAAGGAGCTATCAATAAGCTTTTGCATTCAATATAATCCCAGTGGTACGGACATCTCTTTTTGTGGACTTCTTTGAACAGTATTTGTGTTTAGATAGAAGACACCAAACATAACCTGAATGTTTTGTTAAAAAAAAAAGAAAAAAAAAGCCTTTACAGGGAGCTGCAGAAGGACTGCATTTACTCTATTCCATACTTGGTTTGCTTTTAATATTAGGCTTTGAATAGCACTGAAAACGTGTGCTTTCATCTTTGCCATTTCACAATACCAAAACAAACCAAAAACAACTACTCTGATCAGTAGTAATAAAGGCATAAGAAAAGAAGTATGACATTAGGAAATTTCCTATCTTATCTCAACAGAGATGATTCCCCTCTGAAAATAATTATGTTAGTAAGGTTTCCAGAGTATCATCCCTTAGAGATTCTCTGATGCCTGCATAGCAGGGCTTACTGCCTCTTCTCTGAGAATGCAATACTCTCCTCCACTCAAACTTATGTTCGTAGGTCTCATAGGAACTTCAGTCTTTTAGACAGATCCCTCTCTCTCAGATGTGGGTGATGTTGGCAAGGAGTTCAGAAGTCTGTAGGTAGGGAGACACGTACCTCAACAGTGTAACCACACAGCCTCATTTCAGGCTGTGCACCCAAAGAAGGTACAGATACACCACTAGAAGAACCTGTAAGTAATGTAATAAAGGGACAGAAAAAAATGCTAAGAAGACAGAATAAGTAATGATTCAACCATTTGCTTTGCCAAATGCAAGGAAATCCACAAATCCTCCTTGCTTACAGTGCCTGCAACAACAGCAGTTTTGCCTCCTAGATCTAAACCAACCCGATGTTCATCTCACAATGTAGAAACAACCAAGTAGATTCACTACTTGGTCTCCTATGTGCAATTCTCTCTATTGTGCTGGGTGGGCAGACAGATTGAGAAAAGGGGTGGTGTAGACTTTTAAGAGATGACTTCTTCTCTCCTTCTTCCTTTGCATCACAAGTGACCTTTCTCAATCCTAGCTAACAAACTGGAACAGGAACATCTGCTGGAGGACCAGTGCCTGAGTGACACGGCACAGCTTCAAGGCCACCAAGCAGCAGGGAGAATCGGTATGAACAGTGAAATGGGCTGTCAGAGGGCAACTGAGCAGCTGGCATTACCACCTGCTCCAGGGAGCACAGGAAGCTCACACATATCTGCCATCTAGCACTTTGCATGGATTTTGTTTACCTGGGATCTTGTGCAGAATGTGTGAGACGTCACTGCTGATCATCTGTGGCTGCAGAAAGGGCATGAAGAAAGGAATAGATGGATTAGCAGGGAAAAAAGAACAGCCCTAGTGCAAAATACTCATTGAGTAATTTGGGTGTCCTCATGCTAAGACTAAGGATGTGGCTCAACTCCCTACCAAGTCACAGGAAAGACTCTCATGCTCTGATCACCTTCTGCCTTGCTTACCAAACTAGAACTCTACTTCAAGGTCTACATCCTGGTACCCGGTATTTATTTCCATTTTGTAGTTTTTAAAACCTCGTTTATCTTAAAATCAAAACAGAGATAAACGTATGCAGATCCCATAACTCCATGACCTTAAGTCCACCTAACACCTACAAGATCCACAAAGCAGGTTTCAATCTTTGTCATGTTGACTGAGTGGTTCTGCCTAAAATTGTAATCCTGCCCTGCCTTTTCTCCCTCCGCAAAGAAGTGGAGATAATAAACAAAAATGGAATGGTTATTTTCCTGACAGGAAAGAGAGCACGCTTTCTGCAAGCCACTAAAACAACAACAACAACAAAAAAAGCTGTGTAAAAAAAAATATGCACAACTCTAAATTTAGCAAGTGTCAGAACATTGTTTATCAGCTGATGGATGGAATGCTGACAGTAAACCAAACCTCACTGCCAGCATCTACTGAATAAACTACTGATGTCATCAGCATCAGTAGGCAGCTACAGTAATGATAATCCTTGCCTTGCTTAAAGCAAGGCATTAAGTTAGATTGAGTAACCTTTGGTTAACCTAGTTATTCATCTTTCACCCTTTCTTTTCCATCATCTTTGCTGGATCTTTGGTTCTGTAGGCACATCAATCTAATGCTTCCGCTGGCTAGCTCTAAAATGTTCCTCATTCAAAGTCCAGAACATTCCCTTGAACTGGTCTTCCAAGTCTTTCAGAAGCTTTGAAAGAGAAAACATGTCTGACTTTGCTTCTGTGGTAGGAACATGAAGCAGAAACGCTATGTAAGTCCACACAGAAGGGCTGAAAGGATGGATCAGAGGGTCAGACATTGTTATAGGGGCAACCATGACTTTGTCACCTACATGGCTTACTCTTCTGATTTCTACAACATTTAAGTATTTTTTACTATCGCTATAAAACAAAAAGGAGTCTGAAAAAACTTCAGACTTTTCAAGAAAATATGAACAAAATCAGCCAGTAACAAAGCGAGGCCTACTGACAGATGGCAGAGTAGGAGTTTGAGTCAGTCAGGCAGTGAACTGGGATGGACTGATGAGAAAGTATGGGCAGTTACACATTTTCACATTTACCACTGATGGTGCCAAAAATTGTCAGAGTATGTGCTTGATGACAGATCAGTGTCCAGGGAGTTCCTGAACCACTCTACTCACATATTAAAACAAGTGAAGAGCTGGAATAAGATGAGTCGCGTACTAGCAGATTCACTTAGGAGAGGAATAAAGAATACAAACATTATCACAGAGGGGGTGGCTGTGGTCTGGGTGACAGAAAAGAAGATTTAGTAAGGAAAGTGGAGAGTTTAAGAATCATGTCAGAGAGTGTGAATGTCATGTTCTGTTTGTTAGAAGCCTTCGAGTCTTGTCAGGAAACAGTTCATTAGAACTCTGCATCAGTACAAAATGTCTGCTCCAGATGACTCGCATATTCTTTAACCTTATAAACAAGCTCAGATATAAGCATATCATGCCTAGATTTCCAGTGACAGGTATTATCATAGTTATTTCAGAGCATGTATGAACTGCTACACAACAGGTACTCTAATGTTAGTAATTAATCAGAATGCTAGTGGTAATACAATTCAGACATTAGAAAGCAATTTATCCTGCTTTTTTGACTGATATGTAGGACACAATCATGAAAACAATAAACCAGCTAAAAAAACAGTGGAAGTTTTAAATGGTGGTTATTTAAAACTTCCTTTTTCTTGGTACCAGCATCAGGCTCTCCAGTCAGGTTAATTCTCCCACTGAAGTCTTCACCAGTGCAAATCAGATTTTTACCCCCTTGTATCCAGAGATGGATGTGGATAGGGACTGGTAGCCAGTTCACTGGTCCACATTCCCAGACATGCAGGTATTAGCTGCATGTGCTTTCCACCAGGAAGGCTGTCTTGGTGGCTGGTCCTTTCCTATCTTGTGCTTTCAGCTACAAAGGAGAATCCAGGTCTCATTTCCTAATCTCCTAGTACCTTCTTCAGCTTTGCTGCTGGACCCTTCTAAAACATCACTGGTGACTGATCACAAGGACTGCAACCGGCACAACTGCAAAGGTGCATTTTTGACCTTCCTATGTAGTGCAAAAGAACAGGTCTCAATTTCTTATGGGCCCCTGGGCAACAAAAGTAGTATGAAATAAACTTCAGAGGTCATTATTAGTTAAAGCTTCTCCAAATTAAATTCTGCTTCATTGTCGTTTTGGGTGTTTTTCAGTATGATGTGTCACAATTACTTCCACGCAGACAGCTTCATACATTAGAACGTGGTCAGATCTTTACTGTTCAAAGGGAAAAATACAAGCAATAACTTGCCATGGTTAAAGGTAGAATGAACTACTATCCTTGTAAGGAGCAATTTTTCACTGTGTTCAGAACTCTACCTGCTGCAAAATTATAAAGATCAGCAAATACCTTTGTCTTTCAGGGCTGTTCATCTCATTTGCCACTAGAAAATTAAATTCATTCTTATTACTCTAATACATGGGTCACACAGTCAACATCACTGTTGTTCCAGCTGGTCACTACCTAACAATCAAGAGACATAGCAAAACATAACAAAATTCAAGGCTGACATGTTTCACACATCATGGACACCCAATATTTAGTTTCTCCCTGTAGGCAAACCAGAAGACAATAACATCATTACAGCCTTATAGCTTTCTTGTGTTACTGGTCTTCATGTTCCAGAGCTCAATGAGGTCCTCTAAAAGGCTGACACCTATGCAACGGGGCAACAGACATCCTTCATTTCAAATTATCTAAAACACAACCATTGTTTATTTTACCTTCATTCTCCATCACTATCTAATTAGATTAATAGAGTAAGTGATATATTAATCATCATCCCTGTAAGCTTTATGGAGAACACTGGGTAAACTGTGCTCCTACATGCAGGAATCACCACACCCAACACTGGAAGATCCAGGAGATAGAATAAAAATCCTGTGAGCAGCAGCTACAAAACAACTATTTAGACCTAGACATGCAGAGGAAATTGGATACAGATAAAGCTCCAGGGGACATTAAATATGGATGCAGTATCTTTGGAAGAAAAAAGACAAGGTGCTATGTCACAGTCTTAAAAGATGCACTAAGTTGAAAGATTCACTGCTACAAAAGAGAACATAGTCCAGCACAGTCAGAGACCTGCTGTATTACCTTGTGAAACATAGCTTGACAGTCCTTTGACAGATTTCAGGCAGGACCTATTCATACTGGAAGAGTGAGACCAAAAAAGAGAGAGAGAAAAAAAAAAACAAAGAAGAAAAAAACTGGAGAAATTGGAGAACTTTTTTAGTGCTTTCTATTTCAGAATAATGACAGTTAATTATAGCAACTGCTCTCGTTAGGGGTGACCTCTGCTCACAATGACTGTTACCTTGCTACTGGAGCCATCGGGTGAAATAATGACTTAAATCACTCAGTGCTGTTCCTGCCTCTTCAAAGCAAAGCAAATCTGGCCCTTGGTTGGCTGTGCAGTCGTCCTGCCCCCAAAAATTTCCACTAGAATGTACTTCTGTAATGGAAAACACTGCAGCAGTACATCTCTGCATGGGTGATACATGATCCAACTGAGCCTAGAAAGTTCCAAAAATAAAAATAAAAAAAAGAAGGAGAGGAGAAATAATCAACATACCTGTGGTTTTCCATTATGTTACCGTCAGGGATAAAATTGTGATTGGGTTTCTGCTAAGGCGCTAATGCTTAAAGGAACATCTGTATTCTTGACTTGTTTTCATCTTTATGAATAAATTCATGTCACAGACATCTTGATTAGCTAGCTACTCACAGATATCAAAGGAGAAATGAAACTTTGAAGGGGGGTGGCAAGATATCATTACGAAAGGTGGGAAAGAAATATTTCTCTTGCATCTTTACTTAACAGTCATGGGAACAAAATTAAAACGTTATCTCCTTTCTGGATAGAGGAAGAAATACCTTTCAGTGAGCTAGGGAATTAGATACCTTCTATCACGATGTTGTTTGGGCAGTCAAATACCACATATGAAAAAAATCCTTTCAAACTTGAAAATTTTGTTTAGTAAGTGATTAAAAGGATATTTAGGCAATCTGACATGTTTATCTTGATTTTTGGCCTCCTCCCTTTTTTTTTTTTCTGAAAGAATCTCCACTCTGAGCTCCAGGCTTTGCCTTCTTACTCTAAGTCAAATGAATTGAATCACGTTGCTGACCAGTAGATCCTCTTGAATATAGAAAAACAATTAAGATAAAGTTACAACTACTGTACGGCAAATTATTTTGCTAGAAGAGAGAAGAATTCAAAGACTGTACAGATGCAGAATTTTTTTTTTTACAATTTGTGAAATTGCTAAGATGCTTTGACCAATATTCAATAATTGTATTCAGTGATAACATGAATAAAATGATTCACACATACACATCAAAAGTAGTTTCAAAGACTGATGGATCACTTCTCCGTTACAAGAGTTTGTGTGCAAGCAGTGCAAAGGGTTAAAAACTCTATCAATTTAAGAAAAGGGAAACAAAGAGGTATTTGTTCTCATTGTGCTCCACAACAGAGCAACCCGTCTTTTCTTCTAGAAAACCCGGGAATAATATGTTTGGAAATTATTAGCAATGTTATCACTCCAAAAGGTTAAGGGAAGGATTTACTTACTGTTAAGATTTATGGAAGTGACAAGACAGTATACAAATGTGCACAGACAGAAAAGCTTAGAAGGAAATCATTGTGTCAGGTCATCAAGCAGATAGATCCTTTCTGTAATGAAAGAAGTTCCCTGATTCATAAATCAAATTTGTCAGGAATAAATATAAAACAGAACCAAAGTTGGAACCTTCCGTCTTTACCTTGCACTAAGCAACAGGGTTCTCTCCCTGGAGCATTACACAAGGAAGCACTATTTGTTGATCTACTCCAACAAGGCATGTCTGAGTGATGTTTTCCACCCTTCGTGTGGCGTTTGTGCTGTGTACTATCAATATTGGCTGCTGATGCCAAGGTCTCAGCTGTCAGCTAAATGCTCTGCTGTGACTTGGGTTTTAAGCAGCAAATTGTCAACGTCCCTCCAAGAGATGGACAGTGCAGTAAAACCTGTCATTTCCTTTAATGGCCCAGAAGTCAGAGAGAAGTTTTGTCATGGCAGATGAAGCTGTCTGTTAATCCTCCCCCTGCTGCATTGAGAGCAATGGGATTGCCATGCTTACTCGTCTAGCAAAGCTCCCCACATAAATTAGTGCAAGCAATTTCTCAGAGTGTAATAAATAAACATCGACCTCTCACCAATGTTCGCTGGGGGGCATTGCTGATGAGGTGCTCCCAAGGACATGCTGGTTTGGCTCAGCAAATTTTAACCTTGGGACAGGAAAAATACTTGACATGATGGAAGAACCTACCAGAAGAACTTTCAGCTCCATCCAGGATAACTGTGATTTGAATAGGGCTTCTTGTAAGTTATGGCATTGATAAAGATTAGGTCTTGGACTGATGCTAGTTCTTCTCCTATCATTAAGACAGAGCAGCTGGTAAATGACACTATGAAAAGGTATAATCTCTCCTTACTTTTATGATATAAAATTCAGGCACCTATTTTAATGCAGTGGTTTGGACCTTCTCCATAGTTGACATCATCTCCTTACAGCAGTTCATCTCACCTATTTTAGATATTTACCCCGAGAACATTCTTCAAAGGAGCCTCCCTTTTACCTTTAAGGAAGAAAAAAAAGTTCATTCACAGTATTTGAGGTGATTTAATGTAAAAAAAAAAGCTACTCTGGACTTGAGTGACAGACACATTTTGTTTGCCTGATACTGCTCACACTCTAGCAGCTATCTTCAAACAAGAAGTGCAAACAACTATGCTGAAACTATTAAAAGCATAAGAACAGAGATACTGGGTCAGACCAAAAGTCTAGCTAACATAATATCCTGAATCTAACAGTGCCCCCAGGAGATGGTCAGGAAGACTTGTCAAAAAACAAGACAGTTTGATATTTTTCCAATTTGTCTAGCAAGCATCTAGCTTCAACTTTATCCTCAGTACAACTTTACCTCTCCAGATATCCTTTGAGTCACCAGAGTCAAGTCAGTGAAGTCTTAATCAAAGCTGATTTTCTGTACATCTGATTCATCAACAGTATAATTCATTGACTGCACAGGCAGCCTACACCAGCTCTCAGAGTGGCTGAACATTCAGATAAGGTTAAATAGAACACAGGCATTTCTAAAGGTCTTTGCTTATGGAACAGGATTTTATCCATCTCCACATCCTGACACGAGTTTAAACACACTGCATATCTATAAAACTACAAGAGAGTTTCACAATCTTCACACACTCAGCATAACAAGCAGAGTGAAGATGGGAAATCAGCTCTGGTGGAAAATGTCCAAAGATATGATTCTGAAGTAGAACTTGGTTTTGGGCAAATGTAGACTCAAAGGCAAAGATGCTCACTTTATGTCAGCATCTGAGATGGGTTCACCAATTAGAAGGAATTAATTAAAAAATGAGTCACTCAAAGTGAATCTCAGCTTCCAATAACTGCACATCACGTGAGCCACAGGCAATAGGGAAGAAGCAGATCTGTACCATGAAGAACATCCCTTTCTTGTAAAACCTTCTTCTTGTGTGGATCTGCCACTTCACCTGCCATTAAAACCATAACTGTGTAGATCTAGGCCACCCATTCTTGCATTTCCAATGACAGACAAGACCAAGAACACTAAGGTAATTTTTCTATGGCTGAAGGAAAACTGCAAGCTGACTTCTGTTAGCTTCAAGGCAAGTCTATCTGAGGAGTCAGGCAAACAGAAAGAAAATGTACAAATGTAGAATTAGCTTGAGCTGAAGGTAAAAGGACATCCTGTCTTTGCTCAAGACATGAAGAAAAATGGCACGTGATTTGTTTGGTCCTCGGGCCAGGAATATGCCAGGAGCTGAACAAGAGTTACTAAAGACTGGCACTTTTACAGACAAAAGCCAGTTGACAGAAGGGAGACCAGCCCCTCCCAGAGGCAGAGGTGTCCTTGGCCTACACAGAGGTAACATCTGCAATCAGAGCACTGTCTGTGTGCTGATTTAGCTTGCTTCTTCCAATAGCAGTGACCCAGTTCACAGCCCGGGATGGTGCTCTCATAGATGATTTAGCAAGATGTTGGCAGAATATCAGCGGGTATACCTTACACTTGTCAGTGCAGGACCAACAAGAGCCATTATGGGAAACTGTGTCTGTCATTCTTCTGCAAGGCACAGAGCTGCTTTAGTGTTTGCAGTGAGCAAGTGGAAGAAGTACAGCTTTTATTCCTTTTCCTTTTGTTTCTCAGGAACATTCAGTAAATATGTATTTAGCAGGGTCGATGAAAACTGACAAGTGCTAATATTAGGAAGCAGAAGCCCTCATGGTTGACAGCGTGCTGGGATGCTCTGTATTAGTTCTGTCGCTAGTGTGTCACTTCAATTTTTTCCAGCTAATAAATAATGAACCAGAAAACTTTTCACTCTTCTAGCAAACTTCCCTTGCCTTTTCCCAGGCCCCCAGCCACTCATTAATCCACACCACACATCTCTGTCCCTTACCTGCCACTCTTTACTCCAACTCAGGCTAAAGATGCTCTTGCAATACCGTACATCCTAATGACATCTCAGAGCAAATCAAGGTTGTTGATAGGGGAAAAGAAAGATTGGTCTCAATTATAATAGTGCCCCTCTTCTACGTTTCTTGTATTTCATACAGTACTTTGTGTCTAGAGATTTCCATTCCTTTTCAGATGTCAGAAAGTTAGCTTTGTTCATCCTAAATAATAAGTGTTTCCTCATTTTGCAGAAGCATGAAGATGACAGATGAGTTTGCCTCATTTCAGCTTCTGAAAAAATGAAAAACAAACTTGGGCTGTTGCAATTCTCAGTATGATCCTTGTGCAACATGCAAATATTTCTGAGCTGGACTATGACATTGAGTCATGTTCTCCCATCAGTTACCACAGGTTGAAACAAATCTTTCATTGGACATATGCAGTATGCTGAAAGTTTGATTTGTTCCTTTCTATCTCACACAACAAGACTAAGAAAGGATGGAAATTATTTCTCATCAGAAAAATAGTTGCACTTTCTCTGGCACAACCATGTTCTGATAGCGTTGAAGGCAAGAAACTACGTAGGTCTAAGATACTTTATTATAATTCCCTAATTTTGCTTCTGTCCTTCTACACATTACATATGCGAACAGAAAAAAAAAAAAAAAAGGCAAGAGAAAAAAAAAATGGTTTAAAGTGAAAAAAACTCCTTAACATAAAAAATTTTAAAGCTTTTTTTAAAGCTTTAGAACTCAAGTTCAAAATTCTCAACTACACTCTTTCTCAGCATAGGCAAACTCGTTCATCCATTATCCAACCCTGTTTTGTGGATGAACAGTAGCAGAACTTGCTTGCTTTCTACCTGTGGAAGGCGGAATTCAAAGTAACATCTGGCAGTTTACATCTTATATTTTTATGCAAGTTAAAAAATCATAGAATCACAGAATCACCAAGGTTGGAAAAGACCTCCAAGATCATCTAGTCTGACTATTCACCTACCACCAATGTTTCCCCACTAAACCCTTAGTACCATCTACCCTTTTCTTGAACACCTCCAGGGAGGGTGACTGCACTGCCTCCCTGGGCAGCCTGTGCAACTGCATCACCACTCAGCGAAGAAATGTTTCCTAATAGCCAACTTAAACCTCCCCTGGCACAGCTTGAGGCATTACTTCTCATTCTATCACTAGTTATGCAGAAGATGCCGATCCCCACCTCACCACAACCTCCTTTCATATGGTTGTAGAAAGCTGTAAGGTTTCCTCTGAGCCTCCTCTTCTCAAATTCTCTCAGCTACTCCTCATAAGACTTGTGCTCCAGATCCCTCAAAGCTCTGCTGCCCTTCTCTGGACACGCTCCAGGGCCTCGATGCCTTTCTTGTAGTGAGGGGCCCAAAACTGAACATAGCACTTGAGGTGCTGCCTCACCAGAACTGAGTACAAGGGGATGATCACCTCCCTGTTCCTGCGGGCAACGCTATTTCTGATACAAGCCAGGATGCCATTGGCCTTCTTGGCATCATCTGTTCCTTTGTTTAGCTGCTCCCAAACTAATTGCAATGAAACTATTAGTTTTCCAATCAGAAATCTAGTTCTGTCAGATACAATAAATACAGACTGTAAAAGCACTAAGATGCTACTGAATCTCCCATTTTGACAAGTGGATGGGGATCCCTTTCCTTCTGTAGAGATTTCTGGAGTTTACAGTAAAGAAGAATGATATTGAATCAAGCTGGAAGGTATTCATGGCTGTGTTTTTCCTGATATGCTTTTCCCCTTTGAGCACACACAAAGGTCTTAATGTGTACTGTTATGTCCCAGTCAAGCAATTTGAAGAATTTTCCCAAAAAGCTTAGAGAGTGGTGGTCCTCCATTAGAAACTCCATATAAAACTCCACTTATGGTACTGGGATAATGAACCCAATAGCTACCAGGAAAAAAAAAAGAAAAAATAGCAGCAAGTACACTGTATTATATGCATTTCTGCAGACAATTCTAAGAAATGATACTTCATCTAAAAACTCTCACAGCTCTGACATCTCTGGCATTACTGCAGGATACTAGGAAAATTATTATTTCTATCATAGCTTCAGATACACTACTTACTTATGACCAGAGATACATTTATGCTTTCACGCATGACTTCACTTCCCACCCTGCTGGGACCTGTCACTAATTGTCTCTGTCTATTGTTGAACTTAATAGTCAACAGTATGACTAATTAAATAGGACAGATGCTCAAGGGATACATATCCTTCAAAAAAACTCACACAACCTTGAGAGCTGTTTTTACAGATAAACTAAGGATGAATTTTCTTTAGAAATAAATCCTTTAAATGTTCATATAATCAAATAGATTGTACTTCTATCCCATCTCAGGACTTGTTCTCTCTTAGTACTCTCTACAGACTAACAAACAGAACAGAAGGAGGGTTGGGGGGGGGGGGGAACGGGAGGGGGAAGGGGAAGGGGAAAGATGATGTAGCAGATGACTGAATAAAAGCTTCAAAACACAGTTCACATTGTGCTCCCTTGGCTGATCCCCAGGAACACCAATTCCACCTATGAAGTTTCAACAAGAGTCCATTAGAGCCCTCTCATTGTGTCTGTATGATCAAGGCTGCCATGCTCTGCTCTCTGCAGAGCCCATTGCTTCTACCCACAAAGACCGTAGAATTTTTTTTCAGCTGCACTGTTCTTGCAATTTAAGGAAGAGCTGCACACCAAGAACCTTTGTCATCATGGATGCAAGGGTGCAATCACTGTGTTCAGCATTTACATGATAGAATCAGTGCTTCTTCTGGTATTACATCCCAGAGTCGTAATATCCAGAGCACAGTCACCTGCAGCAATGCTGATTACTCTTGGTGTAGAAAGCACCCATTAAAATGAGACGATATGATTCTCTGTAGTTTTCATGACACAGAATGTGGTAACATTGCATTTAACATTAAATTTCCATTTACAAATGGCTAAAACCACTAACACACCTTCTAACTGATGTTATGTCAGTAACATATCTATCTGCTATACTACACAGTTGTAGGCAAGTGTACAAGCAAACTATGGAGTGATGACAGCAACCCATTGGACATGTGCTTCACCTGGAAGAATTCTGAGAAGTTCAATTGTCCAAAATTATCAACAGAAGTTTAGAAATGTAGATAAAGATTTTCTGTTTTCAAGAAAATGGTCACTATCTAAGGTTTCAGTTTTCAAAAAGAATATTTTCAAGGAATACCTACCTCACTGCAATTGGCCTTAGGATAGCTATTTGAATGGCCCTTCTGGTCTCCTAGACAGTGACTCAGAACCGATATTAAACAGGAAACTCATTGAAAAGCAAGAGGAAATATTTTAAGTGAATGAAATTGGGCAGCAGATTAGAACACACTATTCTCAATTAAGGTTTTGAATGGTGATGCTGTCATCTCTTATTTTTCCAACCAACTAGGATGCTAATGTTTCAAAACATATCTAACTGCTAATATATGCAGTAAAATGAAACCTGAACTGACAGGAAGGGACATCGCGTTTGAAGTAGCTGTGCTCCCTCATGATTCTTGTGGAGGCAAAGAAACCATCAGACAAATAAAGAGGCCCAGCTCAGGTCTAATAGAGCAGAGAAGATTTTCTTGCTTCACTCAGATATTCCAATTTGACCAAATTACCCTCCTCTGGAAGACCGTGGGTGGCTCCACTGGACCAGCCTGGCACCTCAAAACCCTTGGAAGCACCGTGCTACCCATGTGATTGAGTAGACATGGAGGGCAGTGAAAGAGGACAGAAGAAAAATAAAAATAAACCGCAGCTCCTGTGGAGAGCACCATTCTCATGGGGTAGTCTGTTGTTATCATACTTGTAAGAAAAATGAGGGCTCAATCAGCACCGTGGAGAGAGCTAAGATTCCTGTTTCAGGCTTTCCTGCAACCTCTTCTCTGGTCACATCACTTCTTTCTTCTTCTTACTCAACCCATTTTTCATCCTTACCTCCTGCATTGTGCCTGGTCAGTCCCTCTTCACTCTCGTACACAGACTGCAGAGCTGTCAGCCCCTTCATGCTCACATTTCTTGAGGTGAGACCGACCCCATCACTGCCAGCAACAGGGCAAACCTTTACTCCCAGGACTGGAAAGCAAGTGAGAGAAAGTATGGGAACTAAAGACAGACCAGTGGCCATAAAACCCCTATGGTTTTACTGTTGTGGTCCATTCAGACATATGCCTAGCAGAGTCAGGGCAGCCAAGGAAAATCCAGACAAGCACCAGCAAGGAAGAAATGACTGAATATCTTTTCTAGGCAACAACAAACGTGCATTAGCTTCTTAAATCTACATTTAGGAAGACTTTGTTGATCTGCAATTCAGGAAGCAAACAGGATTTTGCTGTTTGATGTATGCATAGACAACTTGCTGAGAACAAAACCTCTTTTGCTGGGTGGGAATTCTGTCCTTCCAGAGTTTCTCTTTGCGATGTTTTGTGTTCATTCAAATAATGAAAAAGGTTATAGCCTTTGCAATAATTATCTCAAACAGAGACATTAATGAATCATTCATCAAGTGAAAGGGAACAAGTGTTATATAAAATGCTTTAGAAATTTTGCCTTTGTTCCAGTAATTTAGCAGCTGGCAGCTGCCTCATCTTCACACACACACACACACACAGGGATTAAACAATGAGAGAAAAATTGGGCTTAAAGCTACCATGGCCAAAGGCTAGAGGGTAAAATTTTCAAACAAGCCTATGTGATTTACACACTTGTTTCCTACCCAAGAGCACAATTTTGAGCTTTCCATTACAATTCTCTTGCAAATCATTGTGCAGGAATCCAGTTTCCCTGATGGTACTACAGCCCCCAGTCATGAAGGCAAGTGGACAATCCTACCCACAACCATCCTTCTCTGGCCTTAGGAGATCCAGCATACAGACACGCTCCCTGCAAGGATGGGCACCTCTCAGAGACTGGTCCCTATGGACGAAAACCACAGCAACCAAAACAAAAACACACCTTCACACCATGCCTGGTGCTGCTTCTCCAGGCTGTGTGGAAGCTCTCTTTTGCAACAAATTCTGCAGCTGAATTACGCCTCCTGCCAAAGGATCAAGCCCATCCACTTGGACAGTTGTATCTGCTTGCTTAATACATGTGTTTTATTATCTTTAACTGCTTAAACAGAAGAGAGATGACAGTTCTTGGGCAGATTTAGGGATTTTTCCATTTCTCTCCTTAGTGTGATGAGTAGTGTGTCATTGAATAAACAGACAAGCCAGACCCTGGGAAAGGTCAGGATTCATTACGAGTGAAAGGAAACAACTTCTCCCCAACATGCATATAATTGAACCTGACTTCCATTAATACAAAGCAAACAGGCAGCTTCCAACTGGATAACTCAAGGGAGTACTACAAAAATAGCTGCAGGCTCAACCAAGTCAAGCCATGTAGGAGAGGAAATCAGCACAACAACCAACCAGAACACACAAAAGAGACTAGTGAGAGGTACAAAAGAGACTGCAGGTGACTGCTTCCCCTAGACGTGTTTTGCTGCATGCACTGTGATGGCTCCCAGGTTAGTCTGGAAGGGACAGAGCAGGAAATCTTTCCAAGTACTTCTAGTGCATCTTTTGTGCAGGTCTGATACTGAAACAATTCTGCTTCTTCCAGATAGCACTTAGGTAGCTTTGGCTTTCTTTCTTTGCTGTTAGCTGTCAGCTAGATCCTACTTTGGTGGTGGTTATCTCAGAAAAATCAGCTGGTGGCATATCTATTAACTTTAGGACAGCCTTGTCAGAACGACCAATGCTGCAGTCAACTCTGCTCTGGACAGAAATAATTGTAACCAGTGTTTGCAAAAAGTTTACTAGGTTCTTGTTACAGCCCTGGAGAAGATAGTCAAGAGTATTGTTTCACCAGCTTCGTACCAACATATCAGTGTGGTTCCAGCACAGAAAATGTAAATTCGGTGCAAAAGTGGTACAACCTGCTGGCCTCACACTCATTGCTTCAGGAGCCATCACCAAGTGCTTAAAACCAGATACCGCCATGTCCTGCTGTGTGTGGACATGGCTCAATGGGAAGGACTCAATACTCCTTCATCTCTGCAACCACAGGAATGTGGAAACTCAGTTAAGCATCTGTCACCTCTCCATACTTATAAGACTGTGCTATCTTTTCATTAAAATGTCCTGAGACGTAGCAATTTCCAGCTTGTATCATCACATATTTAAAGAGTAGATCACACATCCTAGTAGAGTTCTGGCCTGAAATTTACGCTTGTCATAATTCTTCACCTCTATTCAACACAGAGGCCCTGTCACAAATGCTAGATTGACTCCTTGGGGGGAAAAAATAATTTAAAAAAAAAAAAAAAAAGCAGTTTCACAAAAATCAGTTTAAGAAAAAAATAGAAGGTAGACATGCTTAATGTAAAATTTCTAAATTCATTTCATTTGTAATCAATAAACAGAACTAAGTACTGAACACAGTGAAACAATGTAATTACAGAACAAGAAGTGAAAGTTCAAACCACGCATGAACTGAGCACAGTGCAATTCCCAAATACATAGAGGCTGCATCTCCTACCCAGACCTTAAAAGATACAGGACTCTGCAGTTCTACACAGGTAATGGCATGATTTCCAGTGATAATGTCTTTACTATGAATGTGAATTACAGTGAATGAAAATATAAACTCTTTGCAATATAGATTCATGGCAATATGCAATAGCATAATAGCAACTAGAGTTAAAGTCCACTAAAACTCATCTATTGTTGAGTGTTTTTGCCCCTAAGAGAGTTTTTAGAACCTGATCTGATGCATCTCCACAGAATTTTCCCAAATTTTAGCACCTAATTGGAAGAATAGCAATGCAAAACAATATAATTGCTGTATGCTGCCTGGGTTGAACAGTGACAAATCTGCTCAAATAAGTGGAAAAAATGGTTTAGTTGCTCTCTTTGCAGCAAGAATTTGTCAGATGAAACATGCTTCCTTTCTCCTATCCCACATCCCTGAAGTTCTTGTAGTCTATTAAAATAAAAGAGTAAAAAATGGCACTATTCAGGAACGTGTGCTTGTTAAATAAAGCATCATAAATATGCAATTAAAGTTACAACATGCTTAAGTCTCATCAATTTTGGACTAGATGTCAGTGCTGTTCTGAAAGGATGCCCAAATACATCACAAGCTTTGCAGAACATCTTGGCCTTGAAGGACATGAGATCCAGCTGGAAAAACACAGAAATGCGTGACAAGAAGCGTTAAGAGTGGTCTCTGAGACATAAGAGCCAGCTCCTCCATGAAAGGTGCTGATACCTCACCTCCCTCGCAGGCAGATTAAGACAGACAGTACCATGTCATAAATAGGAGGTCAGAGGAAGGCAACATCAAAGACCTGAGCATTTTCTAAAATCCTACAAAGCTCACCTGCACATCTGGTTGCCTGTTTCTGACTCAGCAATGGTCAGAGTGACTGCAGTCACTACAGTATGCCATGAGAAGTACATGTCCACTGACCTTCTCTTCATCCGTGGACATAGATGTGGCACCAATTAATTGTTAAAACTGATTTGATAAAATGGCCAATAAAATGATGGGACTAAAGATCTTCACTAACAGCTGTAACTGAAGTGAGTAAGGCCTTACCAAATGATGATGTGTATTGGACTGGTATGGACAGTGCGGAAGCATAATCTGCTCCTGCTGATTTAGCAGAGAAAGGAATTAAAAGGCTTTTACTGTATTTTCTGTAGTTCCTAGTGAACAATGTTAATGCTTTCAAGTGAACAGGAACATTCCTGATATGCAATAAAAACCCTGACTATTGGTTTAGTTACTACTGAGAAAAGTCTCAGCATTGGGAAACCCAGCCAAGAGTTTCCAGCAGGTCTTTCACTGACCACAGATGTGATAGGGAAAAAAAAAAATGAGTGTTACAAGACAGGCAGTTTAAGTAATTCACCCAACTACATCACTGCATTTCTTGCCAGCAGCAAACAGAAAAACATAGACTTGCCCTTGCACATTTCTGCACCTATTGATTACATCATTAGGTAAGCATAATGGTTACCTCACTTCAGAGTCAGTGCTAAATTATGGTCACTAAGGTTTGTCATCACCTTAATAGGATATTGACTGCAAAGAAAAGAGGATGTTGAAAATCCTTGTATTCCAGGAGAAGATACTGTGAAGGAACACTCCCAGCTGACACTGGGAGCACAGATATATTCTATAGCATGCTTCATTTTGTAATATATTGTAATTTATAGCAAGGTCAAAATTCAAGTCATTTTAAGTGCTGCAAGCATTCATTTTAACAGATTAAATAGGCTTCCTATCAAACACAGGTTTTCATAATAGTTAAATTGCTCTGTCAATGGTCAGCACGCTGGTCTCCCTGCAGACAAGAGTTCTCAATGCATTAGTGATGGATGAGCTTCCTAGAGGCAGAGATGGAGCAGAAACAAGGAAGTCTCCCACAGCAGGGATGCTGCTCAGGAAGTCTCCCACAGCAGGGATGCTGCTCAGGTCTTGTCCATCTTACTCTGGGGTTTTATCTCTATCCCTGCCACTGCCTTCACTGAGGGCTCCAGGTTCTGCACACCTCTTTGTGAGAAAAGGGGATCAGACTGCTTTCACCCAACTGGAATACATCCCTAGCAGGGGGAAAAAATTGTCAAACTGACTGAATCTCACCAGAGAGTGACTTAATCCCATGTCTGGTTCTTCCCACTCACAGTATGTGTGCATTGTTTGCTGGCTGTAGCTCACATTCAATCTTCTTCACCCTGCTCACTGTTTTCCCAGTTTTCACCTTACAGCACAGTTATAATGAGAGGGTTTCCTTCTTAGGCAGGTTAGCCTTAAACTCTGTGAGAACCTCTGAGAGATATGCACATCTTGACCTCAGCTGCAGTGAAAATATATTATCACTACTCCTCAAAATTGCCCCAGTCTGCATCAAAGGGGCAAAGTCACTAACCACTAAGCAGGAAGATGGAGAGGGATGGCTCTAGTCGTGATTAGAGAACATACAAGGCATCCACCCTAGAGTAAGGTCCCCATTCAGCAATCCATACAAACATACTCCATTTCATCTCAGGAGTGAAAAAGTAGATACCATTTTCTGGAAGGATCTCTCTGTTCGTCACAGAAAATGTTCATCAATTACCATCGGCTTTTAGATTAGGCCCTTAATTACTATTAACTTAGGCTGGGGATTGGAAAGTAGCTTAGCACCAAATGGGTTCCCATTTCTCCTGGTGAGTACCAGAACTGCTCGGCCACCCTGACAAGCACTGTGCTCAAGCTCAGTTTAGGTCTGAAGTAGACATAAAGGTTCTCACCTACTTAACTTACTTTTGTTTGTCTCCATACTCCACGAAGTGGAGAAGCTCACTGCTTTTTCTGGCAGGACATCACCACATCAGTTCAGGGGGATTCAGTAACACATGTGTGCTTGAGTATGCAGCTCTGAGGCAGCCATCTAACCATCACAGCTGTGCCTGCCCCAGAATCAGTACAAGGAATGATAACCCAGCTGATCCCTACTGAGACAACGGCCAAGACTTCCAGTTCTAAGGAGAAACAGAAATTAGCTCATTACAGAGGTTCCTGCACAGCCTCCTTGGTAAGGGACCTGGGTAACAAGGGATGATGTGAGAGAGATGCAAAAGTTAACAGTGCTTGTGAATAAAGACTCCTGTGCTGAGAGAATGCCCGTCCCAGAAATTCATCTTGCCACAAGGAAATAAACAACAGAGTAAGTTTGATTAAGGCATGATCACACAGATCAATCAGAAGAGGGGGAATCCCTAAGAGACTTCAGAAAAGGAGTTGGGGGAGAAGACTTAGATTTAAGAGGGAGTTTAGACATTTATAGGCATTAATTAACATCTAGTAACAGGGTTTATCTTTTGTATTGCTAATACTGACACTGAACATATAGTTCATAGAGAGACAGTTTATTAGGTGTCTGGAACAGATCAAGCAAATGCTTTAATTTTTTTTTATTTAAACCATGTAAGCCAAGTAGATTTTCCCTGCAATACACCAGAAATTTTCCTGACTGCAGGGAATAGAATAAGAGGAAGATCAGGCTTGTAGATGCAAATCCAAATTGCTTCACTCACCCCTGAAATCATCACTCATCCAGCAGTAAAGACACCCATCATCTGGAAGTTCAGTGCTTCACAGAATGCTATGAGATGAAAAATGCTATAAAAGTATACTTTATGTTTAATTTTTTGGCAGATGTGACGTTGCATGTAGTGGAAGGTAATGAGAGATATCTGAAGGATAACACGTTACAACTTTATCTCATAAATCAGCCCATCCAAGCTTAAGTTTTTATCCTGCAAGTCAGACAGAAAAACAAACAAACAAACAAAAAACAGAAACTATCCAGAGGACTTTATTTCTAATGTTATATTTGACTCCCTTTCAAATATATATATATATATTTTTAAAAGGCTGAAAGAAGTCAGATTAGGTTCTTAAACTCGGTGCCTTTTCAAATGGGAACAAACTCAGAGCTCAACTTTTAATGCCTATATTTCCTGTAGCTTCAAGCAGAACCATATTGCCATTTGTGCTCCATTCGAGGCAAGACAGATACAGTCCCAAACTCAAATATGACTAGATAATAAAGTCCGCTATAAGCCAGGCATTTTCTGAGCTGGTACAATCAGATGTTTTCTAACAGAGATTACTTGGCAGTCTTATTTTCCCACAATACTTTTGTATATTCAGATTAAAGGACCCAGGGAATGAACTGCAGCTCAAACTGTGCTCAAAGCCAGAGCCTGAAGCACAGGTACAGGTTGAGACATGAAGGAAGGAAAGGAGACTCTGTTTTCTCTTCTTATGTTCCTCTGGGTCCTCCAAGCATGTAAAGGACTGCAAAATAAATAAATAAATAAAGTGCTTATTCCTGAGATTCTTTATTAAACTAAGGAAAACTATATGATCCCTAAAGCTCCTCAGTCCTGGATGCACTTGGGTGAAAAAAAAATGTTCCTCCAAAATGTATACCCTGAAAGCAACTCAGTGCTCTGCAAAGTAGGCGATCAAACCCATCTTTCAGCAGTTACAGAAGGAGCAGACGCTCAGCAAATTCCAAGTTTTAATACAAAATTAAGAACCTGTGCCTTGTTCCTATAACATCTGCCCTGTTACAGGGACACATCTGACCTTGCAGCTCATAGCAAATCTGTGGCATGCACTAACCTACTTTTGAATAATATCTCTGTGGCAAATTTAGGAAGCTCACTCTCATAATTTTCCTGCCCTGAACATTTGCATCAGATAGCAAGTGCCTATAGCACAAAAGCAAATATTTCCTCTGTGATTTCAAATATTTTTGCTCCTAGGCATTTAAAGCAAATTACATTTTATATGTGGCTTTTATTTTTCCTAAGTTGTGTATGTGAAGAACCTCTTTCAAAACCATCAGCAGTAACATGATTTCTCATTAAAAATGTTCTCTAGACAGGAAATTTCTTTTAAAGCAAATTACTCACTGACAACTCAGGTCATCCCCTTAATTTCCAGGCTACCAAATCAGTGTGACTGTGAGTCCCCAAATATCTTTTTACTTATTGCAGACTGATGCGTGCCCCACTCATGCACACATAGGCTCCTGCCTTTAGAGCTGGCTTTTAATGCCTACTGTGAGACTTCTCAGGAAGTTTTAGTGCCCATCATGGGATTTAAAAACCCCAAGGCCCCAGTCTTGTGCCTTTTGTCAAGACTGAACCAGCAGAGCCAAGAAGCTGGATGAGATGAAGGAAGATGAAGATGATGCTGAGCTGGCAGAATCCACCTCCAGAGCAGGAGGAGGCTGCCTCAAAGGACTGAGTCCTCCCTCAGACCACGCATCTCAGGATTGAGTCTTGCAGGCATTTCCTCACAAGGAGTTCTTCAACTTCCACTCCTGAGAGCAGAAAAGTTCTTTTAAATAAATTGGTCAATATAAAAATATTTTCTCTACTCATTACTTGTCTTCCCTTGTGTATATCTGAATTCCACTAGTTACATTCAATCTCAAGAACTGGAAAGCCTAGATTTGCTAGAAGACATAGAGGACCTATTAGATCACATAACCTATTGCTGTCAAAACTGGATCACTTTAATTCTATCTGAGTTTAAAATGTAAAAATTTTAACCACATATGTTGCTACAAGGTGATACTCCACGAATAAAGATCAGAGGGATGTACAAAATATATCTCATATTACTCTGGCACCATTTCAGCTATCCAGACCTTTGGAGAGGCTCCCACAAAGCTGAGCTATTTTTTATCGGATTCAGCTCTGGTGAGCTTTGTAGTAGATGGAGAGACCTCTAGTGTAAGAACAACGCACTGCAAGCATAGATACTCCAATAGCTTCTACAAATTAATTTTATGCTCAAGTAAGAGGGAACCACCCTCAGAGGACCTGCTCATCCCTGTCCTGCCTGATCAGAAAGGCATCCCTATAGTCACTTTAAATCATCAGGGAGAATAAATGTTCATCCACTGTAAAAATTTATATCAACAGACTTGAAATCAGATCCGTATACATATATTCAAAATGCTTACAAACACCTGATTTACCTGATTTTTGGTTCAAAAAAGAACGTAAAAACAACAACAACAAAAAGAGGTGTGTCAGAGAGCAGAGGAAAATATGTATTTGGTTACAAGAAAGAGACACTGAAAAAGCTCCCCTCTCCCCCCGCCAAAAAAGCATGTGAACTTAATTTCTCTAATATGAAAAGCTCTTGTGTATCATATAAAGCTTGGGCTCAGCTGGCTGCTAGCAGAGCTGGGTGCATTATATACAGACTGCAAAAGTGGTCAGTGCGTGAACAGGTGTTGCAGTAAATCAAGTTCTCACGAAGTATCTGATAAAAATAGGGTGTTACAACAGCAACGAGCACAGTGTCTGTGTATTAGTGCTCCAATAACTCCTGTGCCTTAAACCAACTCTCAGAACAGCTTCTTTGGCATCAGAGAAAGCTTTTTACACAGTGCAAGCTAAGTTACCGAGCCGTGCAAAGCAAACACACTCCACCAAGCTCAGTGATGGTCCTTTCTTCCTCAGGTTCAAACTCTGACTTCTGAGTGCACCACCACCTGGATGGCAGCTGAGCTGCAGCAGTGGGATGGCTTAAATCCTGGACTTGAGAGACCAAGTCTCAAAACTTGGGCTAAAAGCACCTGTTAGAATAGCTGGCACAGCCCAAGAATTGCAGTCTCTGGGAACCAGAGGTGGCTGCAATTATTTTACTAGCCATTCCAAGGTGAAATATTAACAACTGAGGCTCCCCAAGCGCAGCCTGGAAAAAAGTTCCCTCTGTGACATCATATGAGAGCAGCAGTAAGCAAGTTCAGGATGACTGCACACAGACGCTCCAGCGTTCCTTTCCAGTTTCTGTTCATTTTTAATATAATCCACTATGACAATGGTACTGGTTACCTTTGTTCTCTATATTGAGATACATACAGGCAGTAATTTGGAGAGGCTACTGCTGTCACAGTGCTTACACCATGCCTGAAATGCTACCGACTACATCCTGTGGTGAGCAGAGGAGTGCTCGCCAGCACCTCAAAGGTCTTTCTCTACCATGCATCTCATCTTCTCATGCCGATGCTGGATTCTTCTGGAGAAAATGCATGAACTCAATGAAGAAGACTGCAAAAAAAAACCCAAGTGTTTGCACCTAACAGGATGACATGGGAAAGAAAAGCAAACTGGGGGCATGGGGACACTCTGGCTGGCTGGGGTTGCCCTTTTTGGAGATAATAATCCTTTCTTTCAGCTGCCTATCTCAACTAAGAAAAGCCAGCAAGCAGCATGGCATCCGAGCTCCAGCAGAGCAGGCTCAGTCTCAGTATGGTGCAGGGACAAAGCTCCTCAGCTCTGACTCAGAGGAAAGGACACAGCCCACAGAGTTTAGTAAGATGAATAACAAAATACCACATTTTACCTTTACCATCTCTGTCCACCCTCAATCTGTTTATGACTCTGAGACATGACTTACAAGACCGTCCTCCTGCTTTCCTCCCTGGTATCCAATGGCACTGGATGGCATCTCACTGACAGCTCGTCATCTTGTCTTGGCAACAGGCACAAATGTTGGTGGTCATCTTTCAAGCAGATAAAAAAATGGGAAAAAAAATCAGAAGCAGGGCTAGTTCCATCAGCTGGGGACACCTTGAGGGACACCAGAGGGAAGAGGTGAGGAGGCTGCCTTAGTGATCACATTTGCAACGTTGGCCTTGTTTCCACAGATGTGCAGAGGAGGTATCAAGAAGATTTCAATTTTAAACTGGTCATTTTTCCACCTTCTGGAGATGCTAGAAGAATAGCTATATATTTCAACTGTTTTTTTCTGAACTGGATTCAAAGTCAGGGTTAACCTATAGGAAAAAAAAAAAAAGGCAAAACAAAACACAGAAGCAACAACAGTTCATGGTACAGTTCATTTACAAATTAATACAAATTAATGCTGTTGCCAAAGCAAAACCTTTCTGCAAAGCCAATTCCCGGGCAGGACTAGCACCCCGTAGTATCAATTGCTCCCATTTTTGTACCAAGAGCACCACCAGGTGGCCTGCCCCGACCATCGTTCCTTCCCCTAGTAACTAACAAAACTGAAAGACCTGAAGGGGAAGGAAAATCAGAAGGTTGTGCAAAGAATTACGTATGAAACCCATCCAGACAAAGAGCAATGAACAAAATCCTATATAAGATCACAGAAAACTCGTTTCTGTAGAGGGTGTTTTGCAGGTGTGTAGTACATATCTCTAAACTTTGGAGATCTTGAGGTTTAATATTGGGAGTTTAGAATCAGGGAGAATAACATCAGTAGCTATTCATGTCAAGACAGTGGGATTCTGTGTATATTCACAAGCTGCATGAAGTAAGAATACACTGAAATCATAGAATGGCCTGGGTTGGAAAGGACCACAATGATCATCGAGTTTCAACCAACCTGCTATGTGCACGGTCGCCAACCAGCAGACCAGGCTGCCCAGAGCCACATCCAGCCTGGCCTTGAATGCCTCCAGGGATGGGGCATCCACAACCTCCTTGGGCAACCTGTTCCAGTGCCTCACCACTTTCTGAGTGAAAATCTTTCTCCTAAACCTCTCCTGTCTCAGTTTAAAATCATTCCCCCTTGCACTCTCCACCCTTGTAAACAGCTGATCCCCCTCCTGTTTATATGCTCCTTTCAAATATTGGAAGGTCACAATGAGGTCTCCCTGGAGCCTTCCCTTTTCCAAGCTAAACAATCCCAGTTCCCTCAACCTTTCCTCATAGGAGAGCCCTCTGATCATCTTAGTGGCCCTCCCCTGGACTCACTCCAAGAGCTCCCTTCTCTGCAGGGCTGCTTTCAAGGAGATCTTCCCCCAGTTCGTATACACAGCTGGGATTGCCCCAACCCAAATGCAGCACCCTGCACTTGGCCTTACTAAACCTCATTAGGTTTTCGTAAGCCCACTTCTCCAGCCTGTCCAGTCCCCCCTAGATGACCTCCCTTCACTCCAGTCTACTGACTGCACCACTCAGCTTGGTGTCATCTGCAAACTTGTAGAACTGGATAATCATTAAGGTTGGAAATGACTTTTAAGATCATCTACGCCAAAACCCCAGCCCTGCACCATCATGGCAGCAGCTCTTTTCTTCTGAGCACACACCTCCCTTTCCTCCTCACTTGATGGTAGGATGTGAACACTTTCACACTATTTGAGGCATGTAGGGTCAACTGATGGGGAACAGCCGCCTACACACCTGTGCCCCTAAGCTATCTTCTCAAGAGCAGTATACCAGAAACTGCAGAGTTCAAATGTGTACAAACTACTTCTCAGGAGGAGTGACTGATATCCAGCTGTTCTTTGTGCACTGCCATGGAAGGCCTGGCTTCACCTCCAACCACTCATTCTGTGGCCAAGGACAACAGCCCCGAATCAGCTTTCCCCACCTCTGGGCGCAAAACCCCAGCACCAGGCCCCAAGGACCTCACAGGCCCTCCAACGCACCCCCTGCAGTCCCAGTGCGGCCGCCCAGAGGACGCCAGGCCCTCTCCTCCACACCCCTCTGCTTTGGCATCAGGGCAGAAGAGATGCCACCTTCTCACGCTCCTGGGGCAGAGATGAGGGATGGCAAAGGACAGCCGACACGACCAAGAAACTCCACTGCTTTTAATGACTGCCTCTCCCTCGGCTGCCTGCGGGGCATCAGCATGCTTTGCTCCTCCTCCACCCCAGGCAGCTGCAGGGGGCTTGAGAAGCCCCTGCCCCACTGACCCTCTTGCTACATTCGTGCCACTGCCTCCCAGAAATGGCCGCAGGCCCCAACTGCCAGCCGCCATGTTTGGGCCAGCACCTGGTGCTCAGAATCCTGTCGCCATGGGCACCCAACTGCCCTCAACCGCAGTCTCTGAGCTGACACAGCCGGAGACAGTTGCACTCCTAGCTCTCCGAAGGAGATACTTGTTATTTCTGAGGACGGGATGGAGCAGCCACCCTCAAAGAAGAGGCGGCTGCTGGAAGAGGCTGATGACATCGAGCCCATGGAGGTGGACCCGCCTGGCAGCCAAGAAGAGCCCATGGAGGTGGATCCACCTGTGGCAGACGAGCCGATGGAAGTGGATCCACCTCCATCGGGGCACACTGGCCATCTCTCTGCTGCTGCCAGGCCAACCAGGAAGAGCTCGCGCCCCAAATTCCATCGCAGGGGCGCCAGGATTCGTCCACCTCCCGCCAAACGGCCGCCTCGACGCCGGCGCTGATCCTCCCGTCCTGTAAGTTTGCCCTTACCCGGGAGAGCCCCAGCTCACGGCCATCCTGCGGGCTCACGTGGAGCCTCCATTGCCTGCTCCTTCTTCTTTTCACAGCCAAGGCTCCTATGAGCCCTTCCCTCCCATCCCCTCGTCCCTTCCTAAGTCCTCTCATCTCTTCTTCGCCAAGTCCTGAGGAAGAGGGCAGGGCAGGGACTGCCATCCTCGGAGCTGCTGTGCCGGGGCAGCGGGACGAGTCTGACAGAGGGACCTCACACATCTCAGGGTAAACTTACAGGATCCTTGCATCCCTTAGCTGGGAGGGAGAGCACTGAATCAGGGCCATCCCGTGGGCTCACACAGAGTCTCCATTTCCTCATCATCCTTCTCTTGACAGAACAAGGCTCCCATGAGCCCATCTTTCCTGCCCCTCTCCCTCATCTCTGCCCAGGGCTGGAGGAGAAGCCAAAGAAGGGACAGAGGCAGCTGCTCCTAGGAAGAATCACACTTCAGTTCAGACACAAAGTGCTGAACTGCAGCAAGAAGATCCAGTCCAGGTGCTGCGTTTGGACTTTTCTGTCAAGCTGGACAATCATCAGTTTAAAACAACAATAGAAAAAACAAGAAAAAAAGTCAAAACCACAGAGCAAAATAAACATATTTTCATTTTAAAAAATAAAAGCACTGACTGTCTCTCTGCTTCAGGAAGCTTCGAGTTTGCACGTAGGTTCCCGCGTCCCCTCCTTGCCTCCCGCACACACAACGTACCCCGCAGCAGGACACGCTGCCCTCACTGCCAGCCCGAGGAACAACCACCGCACCGCATGTTGCAACTCCATTTTCAGCCAACATAAATGCATTCTCTGCAAATTTTCAACTGGAATGTAGAGAGTTGCAATCATTCAACTCAAAATTCTGATCATTTCTCTTTACCAGACCTTTATAAGCCCCATCTGACCAGATGGGTCAGTAATCCCACCATGTCTTTGTTGCTCCCTTTTATATTTTAATTAAAAATAAATAAACAAGTTTTGTTGCTTATACACATTAACTATACTACATACAAAGGCTGCTCTGAAAGTAATGCATCTTATTATGTCAGTTCACAACATCAAAGGTGGATGCTGGGGTATGGCAGAAGAGGCTGAACCTTCCTGCCAATATTCCATTACATTTTGTTGCCATGTCACAGATGACAGCAGAGGGGCAGTCTGAGTACATGTTTTTTCTAGACGTTAACAGCTGTATGATGAACCTCATGTTAGAAATATCAAAATAGAGAAAGAACGAGGGAGAAAGAGGGAGAAAAAAAGAGAAAGAAAGCAAGAGGGAGAAAACACCAAATTGTCTATTTCATTCTTTAAGCTATGTGCAAATCTATGCAGATTTTTTTTTTGTCCTACACCATTAACTTGAAGGTAAGAGATGAGTTATCACTAAATCATCATGTGCTTTTAAAACAGAGTAGCATTATTGTATTTTACTTTGACACAAGTTGTGATTTCAAGAATATTTGCGGTGTAACATTTTTCCAAGTTAACACAGTATTAATATCTGAGGTATGCCCTCTCTTAAACATTATTTTTCATATTGCCATTTTTTCCCTCTAAAATGCATTTCATACTGTAACACCTGTCAGCAGTCTACATCTATTTTTTAAAGCCAGGTTTGAAGGTTCTAGCAATGATACAGACAAAAAAATGTTTTCACTGCAGCAACTGCAGAAATATTTTTTGTTGTTCACTCTCACTGTAAATTTCCACAAAGATTACTTTTCAGCAGCTACATTTTGAGAAAAGTTAATGGATTCTTTTGTTTATCTGTGACCTGCAGTTTTACACCCCATTTGTATATCCTTTAGGAAAAGTTTACCCAGGAGGGTCTCCAGAAGCTGCTCCACAATTGATGTTTTATATAGTAATGGCAATGAGGAGTCTTGATCAGCTCAAGCATCTGTTAATACCTAAGAAAGTGACAGCAATCCTGCAAGAGAACAGGACTTTACCCATCTTCTCTGTATTTTTCTACCTAAAGCCAGCCCTGTTACATCTCCCAAGAAGTGACTGTGGAGGAAAAAACCAGGTGCAGAGAGGCTGCTGCAAAGAAAAAAGGAATAAATAAGCTGCTCTCCAAACCCGTTCTGTATGCAGGAGCAATGAGCTAAGATTTTGTCAGGATACTCACTTTAGAAAATTAGAAAAAACTTTCCAACAGTAAGAAGGGTAAAATTCTATTTTTGATTGCCTTAAAAGCATACGTGATCTTTTTCATCAAGAGGCAGTCCAGTGTTTGTCAGGGATGGCACAGACATCTTACCTTGCAACAGGAGCAGTGACCTCCTGAAATGCCTTCCTGTCTTCTGGAGAGTCACAGTAAAGGCTTAAGGTTAACAGACAACGGGCTCTAAGGTACATCTTCAAGCTCAAAATTTCCTCTTGGCAACCTCTGCCAGTTCAGGTGAGGCCTTTGTGACTTTTTTGCCCTTCTCCACACCCTTGGAGCTGTGGCATGTGGCTTCACACACTGGAGTGTAGGGTGTGGGAAGTGCAAGGAGGGAGCTGAGTTCAGGAGTTCCACACTGGATGCACAAAGCCAGGTGGATCTGCTCAGCATTCTTCTGACTCGAGTTCACTGCAGTACCCCTGGCTGGCCAGGAAGACTGAATACATAATGCTTATAACATACACTGATATATTTATGTGGTTATAACTAAAAAATGCCATTTGTCAATCAGTCTCCAGCTGCCCTTATACTCACATATCCCAGACAGAAGATGTTTCATCTTTAAAGTATCATCTACTCGCAATTCAAGCATCAACTGCCATTTAGCTCTGCAGTAAAAAATGTTTATCTTGGTACACAGCAACCTCAAGCAGCTTATATAACAACATCTTGCAAGACATGAAGGGAAGCTGACATTCTCAAGTAGAACAAGAATTCAGAGGAGGTAGACTGTGCCTTTCCTTGAAGACAGAGCAGCCTCCCTGCATCCCTTGCTTCTCTCCCTCCCTTCCTATGGAAATTCCACAAAAAGTAGAGCAACATAAGCTTTATGAGGGCTGTAGAGCTGCTGCACGCAGTCCTGAAATAGTAACTGCTTTGTGGAGGCTTCCAAGTGATCACTCCTTTACCCAACTAGAGCCTCAGATACCTCTGACCAAAAGCTCTGAAGCTTCCTTTCCATGAACTTCTTGTGCTGAGCCTCACTTCAACGTCTGCCTTCAGATACTGAACTTGCTTAGGGAAATCTATTCAATTAGAGATTTAAATCAATTAGGATGACTGACAGCAGGATTGTGTCGAGCATACTTTTAATTATAAATGCAAACACTCAGCTGGAATAAATACCTGCCTCATAAGGATTCATTGAAACTTAGTTAGTTAATATTTGTGAAAAGTTTCTAAAGAACAAAGTGCTGTACCAGCACTAAGTGCTCTTCTCACCATTCCCAGTAGCCGAGGCTTCAAAGTTGGACATAGCAAAGGTGAAATGGAAGGATTTCAAGGAGAGGTGACCTGCAGCAGTGCTGCTGCAGACCACAGCTGCAGGAGTGAGAGAACAAGCTTATGTCAGACTTTGCTCTAAAAGTCTCTGCTCTTCTGTATTCATGAAGTTTTCCTCGGGCCTCTGCAGGATGGGAATAGCTCCTGACCTCTCCTCCAGACTCCACACCAGCCCTTTTCCCTGCTCCTGAGCCAGCATGGGATGGGAATCAGACTCATCTGGAGGCCAGCAGCCCTCCCTTCTGGTTCTGCATAGCACAGCCTTTGCTGACTGCACAGCTCCTGAGGGCCAGGGCTGTCCTCCAGCCAATGATGACATTGCTCCAGGGAAGGAATTAAAGTTGCTCTGCTTTTACAAACAGCCTATTGCAAAGCCATTTACTGAGGCATCAAGGTGATGATACCTTATTAATAATCAGGAGCTAAGTTCATAAAGGCTTGTTAGGGGATCCAGAACTACCATTACAGTTACTAGCAAGCCAAGGGGTAGGAAAGCTCCCTGTTAACAAAAGATATCCACACACCTCAGCAACACAAACCGTTCCTTTTTTTCATACAAAGTAGCATGTATAAAATGAGTGTCAAATATTAATTCTATTTTGCTAGTGGTGTTCAGCACTAAAAAAGATCTAAAAACTAGTAACATTACATGAAAATAAAAAATGCTTTTTTAAGAGCACACAGAACTGTCCTTTTCAACTGTGGCAATGGGTACTTATATGTGAACTGGGAAGATTTTAGTTTGGGACTCACAAAATCTAGTTTGGACTGACATAAATAAATGAATAAATTCTTAGAACAAAATTGCTCTGACCTGCCAGCAAGGAGTCTTTTGCTTGAAAACAAATCTCTTCCAAGCTTGCTTTTCTTCTACCCATTCATCTGACATTGGAAACAAATTGAAAGGCAACAAATCCAGACTCCTGATGATTTACCTTGCTGGAATGAAGCTGCTGAATTATTTGCTATCTTTCCACAATCCCTCATATGGGATCTGTCCAAGAGCTCACCTGGCGTATCCATAAAAGCTGATTTGTTACTGGTTCATGAAAACAATGACCTAATGACAGTTATTGTTAGCTCATTTTGAGTAAGGTATTCTTTCTGCTACATGGAGAGGTAGCAAACTGCATGACTCCAGCAGCAGCTCCATGAATACTAAAGAGCAGTCACACATCACAGCATCCATATCATGAACACAACCTTGCACTTGCTAGAGAAGCTGCTGACCCAAGAAGCCTCAGGGGAATACTGAGCACCCTGCAGAAAAACAAGAAATAGTCACATACAACTAAAGCTCGAAAGTTTCCACTAGCGTACATAGTTCCAACCCAGTGAAATCCCAGAAACATCCTCAGAAACACTGAAATATTTTTTAATTTCAAAGTACATATTTCTGAAGATGTTTGTGATGGAATCTTTGGTGATGGCAACTACATAGATTTCTATGGCACAGGACTCAGGTCCTGTCTTAAAATCTTTTTTTAAAAAAAAGATCAACAATCAGCAGGAGATGCTCTAAATGAAGAGCAGGATTTTCAAAGCTAAGCTTTCTGCTTCTGCAATAATTATCAATAACAGAAACCTGTTATCACAGAAAGTGATCAGCTGAACCCTTTCATGGTAGTTTTTAAGTTCTTATCCACAAATTTCACTATAAAAGAAATACAGGATCATTTGCAGCCACATTCAGCAACCTGCTTGGCAATTAAAAAATTGATTGGTTTTTCTGGACGTTAAGGGCTTTATCTGCATTATCAAGTTTTTCTTGTACTTCCTGAGTCCCTTCTGCAGGTGAACTGTGCACCTAAACACAGTTTCTGAAATATTCTTCTTTTACAGCCTTACCAGACATTTGCCAAATTTATGTGAGGATTTATCTGCCAGGAGTTTATTACTGTTACATTCTGGCACCCAGCTCTATTTGTGCTTTGCACATTAACTGTGTAAGTTATGAAAGCATTTAAGTATCAACTTCCATAAAATCCTTCCGCATCTGAATAATTGCTCCACTATTTACATGGTGGAGCAGTTTTTTGTTTTATTTCTTTTAAGGGACTTAGCTCCGGTGCCATTGTTAGAGAGCCATGATGCAGGTGGAGGATGTGAGCAGTTGTTATAGCATCTGCTTCCAACCAGGTATCCCCAGGGTACACTGAGATCACTGGGGAACCATCACAGGAACTCTACACACCAGCGAGAGTGATGACTTTTGTATTTATTTATTTCACTGGTTAAAGCTTTGATAGACTTCTCTGCAGCTTTGCTTCAAGAAAACACAACCATCTGAAAAAAAGTGAAGGGCTTTTGTTATAACTTCTCTTCCTGCTTTTTTTTTCCCATTTTTTTTTCCAATCATGTTCGTAGTTTCTTGGGGCTACTTTACACAGTTGCTATTTTTTTGTTGTTAAGTACAATGAAATAACACACTGGAATATGTGCCGGCCTTTATCTAAACAGCCTTAAACACTTACATTTTTAAGAGTGCAGTATTAAACTTCCATTTTAAATGCTAGTCAGTAATAATTTTCAGTCACCCATCAGTCACTACATGCACAATGCATTTGTCAGTAAGCTTCCAGCAAAGTTGAAACACATAAAATGTATCTGAGCCATTCAGTTCCATCATTACACTATGGGTAAACTTATACGTTGGAGCTTTACAATATCATTAAAACAGTCAACACTGCAAGACATGTAGTTGCAAACGTCCAGCATGATGGAATGGCACTTTTTTTTAAAAGTCAGTAATAGGATTTGGTAAACAACTCACCATAGCAGTTAACAACTGTACACTTCCATTTTCTGGAAAAACTGCCACCACTGAGATCTTTGTCACTAAACATTTTTTATAATGTTTTATGCTCGTTTTCTTTCCCATAAGAAAGGCAGTCTTATAATATGATGTCAGTCACTGAAATCTAGAAAGCATTACCAACACAGCAGTAACAACATAGAAATAACCTTTTGTATATGATGTGCTCCCTTTTTCCAGTGATTAGAAAGAACTTATTCAGTCCTACACTCCTCATTCAGTACAGCATTCTCCAAGCATTTCTGAAAGTTGATTGTTGTAGCATTTCTCTCTAGCAATGTACTGCATGGCTCTGTATTTCCAGCAGGCAAATAAATGCTCCCATTGCTTGGGTTGCTGATATGCTTACTGCAGGAATAGTTTTTTTCATTTCTCTACATTTCTAGTTGTTTCAGTTCTTCATTTCACATTCCACGTTCAGAAAACAAAACTTACTTGCAGTAACAGTTTAGGGCTGTTAACTTTTCCATTTTTCTAATTGCTATGCTATCAAAATAGCTCTCACCTCAAAAGACAGAATTCTGCAGGAATACAACACCTGTTTATAAAGCAAGGCACAGAGTGAATCAGCAGACTGGATGATATAAGGGATCATCTTCTCTGAATAAACAGCACGTAGCAGTCACAACGCTAATGGCTCATTTCAATAAAATATTGCTGGACTCTGACTTCAGCTATCAACAACGTGGGAAATACTCCTAACAAGAAAGCATTAAATCAGTTTTAATTAGCCCCCTATACATAACATTTAAAATGCAGAGCAATAAATTCATGTGGCTATCGTAAAAGTCAGTCATTCTTAACAGCCTGCAGTCATTCTAAGAGTAGTGAGGTGGCTGTGGTCTCTTTAATGACCAATATGTAATAAATGAGAACATGTACAGGTTCTCACTAGCAGAACTTCATTCTACATGCTCACATCCAGAGAAGAGGCAGGTTCTTCTAAAACATCACTGATAGATTAAATACATTTTTATTTCTACAGTTTCAATCAAGATTACAGACCTGCAGGAAAAGAGCATTTTTAACAGAAGTTACACACAAGCAACTGAGAAACTCTCTCCTTTGAATCAGACACTCAAATAACTCAATTTAAAATACTATGCCTGTTTCCAAATGAAATCTATTTTTAAATAAATTTGTATCTGACAAAAAAAAAAAAATCTGTGACAGAATGCAGTTTTGCAGAATAGCTGACGTCAGAAAACCATTAAATCTGCATCTCTGTATAACATTCTAACCGGCATCATAGGTGTGTCTGTTATTGCCTTTTTGTCTGCGGGGTACAGGGGCAGTGGAATCCTCCACTTACCTTATCTATCTGGGTAGTGAGTCTTGTGAAAGGTTGACAATTTAATTACACATCGTGTGTACCTTTGTGTATACCTACAATCACCCATTCCAATGCTACAGATGGCGTAGAGTCTGGAGGACAAGATGTGTGAGGAGCAGCTGAGATCCCTCGGTTTGCTCAGCCCAGAGCAGAGGAGCTGAAGGGAGGCCTGATGGCAGCTGCAGCTCCTCACAGGGAGCGGAGGGGCAGCGCTGAGCTCTGCTCTGTGTGACAGCCACAGGGCTGAGGGAACGGCGTGGAGCTGTGTCAGGGGAGGGGCGGGTTGGGGATTAGGGACAGGGTCTGCACCAGAAGGCAGTGGGAACAGGCTGCCCAGGGCAGTGGGTACAACCCAAACTGCCAAAGTTCAAGAAGTGCTTGGACAATGCTCTCAGACATAGGCTTTGAATTATAGGTGATAAAGGCATGGGTTGGATTTGATGATCCTCATGGGTCTGTTCCAGCTTGGGATATTATGTGATTTTATGACTTTTATGACAGCTGTGGCTGAAAGCTTTGATTCCAAGTGTTGGCACAATGAAAAGAAAACAGGAACACTGACTGGGGGCATGGGTGTTGCTAGGAAATGAAATACAGATGATCCAGTTCTATAAAGTTTATATGTAGATGTTGATGTCTCAAAAGTCAAAGGACCCTAAAAGCAATGGAAGAAAAGAGGCATTTTTCTCAGTAGAAAAAAAAAAGAGGAGGTGGCAAAAGCCCTGAGAAGCACCTGGAAGCTTTCTGAGCCTCCAACCTGAAGAAGGAGGGCTTAATGCCACATGTTTAGCAAAACCAAAGCAGTCCCTCAGTGCTGCCAGAGCAGCGTTGGTGCTTACAGACACTGGTGGCAGCACACTGTGCTGTCTGTATTTGGTCAGACTGGGACCTATAGAAAATAAGAGAAAAAGATCTTTGAAAAAATATTACTTTCATATTCATCACATGCAAATCCTCTACCTCGAGCACCATGAATAAAGCTGCAGACAGGTTCTTAAAGGCGACAAAGAAACCTGTAATACAATATCAAAGCCCAAAGCTTAATTGTTGATAATAGTTCTTTTTTCCCCCACTTCAAACTTAATTCCTAAACTACTATATTAAAAATAATTACAAAATATAATATTGCAAATCATAACCTGTTTTTCCATAGTTTCATATCCAAGACAGACAAATTAGCAGAAGAGATGTTATTACTAGCAATCAAAGAACACAACACATTTAGAATATGAGGTTACACACAGGAAAGCTCTCAAATTCATTTTTCTTTTCAAGAAAAGTCTTCTAACTCAGGGCCTCCAAAGCAGAGGTAATGACATGGAATATAAATACTACTTGGGCACACAGTGAAGTTTTGATTTGTTTGTTTTACAAACCGTTGAATTCCTCAGAAAGCCTCAGTCCAACATGTATTAAAAATAAGCCAGCTTGACGGAAAACGCAATTCTGTTGTATGAACCAAGTTGCCTCTACTCTCTTCTTTCAATCTGGAAGCAAAACTGTCAAAGCTTGAAACAGAAACACAACGACAGCATCACACACATCTTAGTAATTCAGAAAGTTCACAAATCTTAGCACTCAGCAAAAATACTTTTTCTTATAGTTATGAAAGCGTTCTACTGATTCTGAAATGCCTCTGACATCTGTTGATATGAAATACCCTTATTCAATTCTACACACTATGAGCTTGATGCGAGTAGAATTGGTGGTTTTATTGTCAATGTTATTTGCTATCACACATAACTCATGGACAAAGAATTATCAGACAACTGAAGTGCTTTTTTGATTCAATTAGTTAACCAAAAGTTTGGAGATTCAGAAGATCTCCCAGGTCACGGTCTTTCTCTGGATGATAATCTTCCCCACTAGATTTCTTAGAACTCCAATTATAAGTAACATAAGCAATGAAGCATCTGACACATACCCTGGGAAACCTTCCCATAGACTAACAAGAAATTGTTTTTCCTGAGTAATGTCATTTCATACCATTGCCCATTCTCATGGAATTGAGGAGATAGAGTCCCCAGAGAAGATAACTTGGAAAACAAAAAGTTTGCTGAACTACACTGAAAAGTGTATAAAAGCAATTCAACTGTGAATCATGTTGATAACAGGGGAACCATGAAGGTAAGAGCTAACTTAAGACACAGAAGCAGCTTCCCAGCTCTCTATTCTCCATCAACTTGAAAAAGTCACAGATCCATGTGAATGGTTCCTAAGAAAGAATTCAATATGAGAAAAAAGCTTGGCTTAAAATTCTACAGATATACTTTAGGGAAAAAAACTAATGCTCCCTCAGAACAGTTGACTTCCCACTTTCCAGAGCAGGAAGAAAAGCACTGTGAAAGGTATCATTACAGTCTTCAAGCTGTATCAGCCCGGTATCTTCCCACCTCTTCTTATAAAGAACTGAAACTATCACACTATACAAACTACAGTAGTTTAACAGAACTATTACACTGGTCCTGAGAACATCCCATGAGAAGATGTTGCCAAGGGAGATATCACTGAATAGCTAATTTCAACTATAATGATTTCTTTTTCCCCTCACAACTTAATAAACAGTATTTTTATCTTTTATTAACATATCCTATAGCTAAATATTTATTCATTTATTTATATTTCTCTCACCTTCTAAATTGCTAGCAGGAACTGGTGAGAAATCAATTTAGAGTATTAGTGCAGAATGTGTGAGCAGACAGCCATTTTGACAATGCTACAAACATAACTTAAAAGCAAAAAGTAGAATTTATGGAAGATACCATACAAAAGGAGACAGGAGAAAGCATTTCACAGTCATCACTGAAGTTAGACACAAAAAGAAACATTTGTAATCTAAAAAAGATATACATTATGTAATGTAAAAGTTCAAATGATTATTTAAAGAAAAATAGATACCTTCTGGGAAACATTTAGTACCCACTGTTGTCAACAGAGACACTTGCAAGTAAAATTACAGGGAAGTGGATGCAAATTTGACCTCTGTCCTTCAGAATCTCAGAATCAACAAAAACAAAAAGAGGCATAGCAATTGCCAGCAAAATCCATAAACTAAAGGCCAAATCCATTTAGAAAACATAAATAGTGTGTTAATTAATAAAAAAAAAGGGTAGATGAACTCATTGATTTCACGTGTCTTTATCTGCAGCCTCCTTCCGGCGCTGGGTCCGGAAATGACGCTCAATATTTATCGTTACTTCCCTTTGCAAATTTCTCTTGTTAGTTTTTCCAGCTGTTCTGATCCAAGGATGCTGAAGTACTTGCCGTGCTGTGTAGCGCTTCTGGGGATCCACTATCAACAGCCTGGTAATGAGGTCTTTTGCTGCTGCATAACAGAAAGAGGAGAAAAGAAAAGCAGTGTTATGATTCTGACAGTTACACCTAACAAAAGGTCCTCATTTTTCTTATTAGTTTTACCATAATGCATATTCAAAGAAGGGCAACAAAGATGGTGAGGTGTCTGAAGCACAGGTCTTATGAGAAGCACCTGAAGGAGCTGGGATTGTTCAGTCCGGAGAAGAGGCTCAGGGGAGACCTTATTGCCCTCTGCAACTACCTGAAGTCAGCTGGGGGTCAGCCTCTTCTCTCATGTAACTGGTGATAGGACTAGAGGGAATACCTTCAAGCTGCGCCAGGGGAGATTCAGGCTGGATGTTAGGAAATACTACTTCTCTGAAAGAGTGATCAGGCACTGGAATGGGCTGCCCAGGAAGGCGGTGGACACCTCCAATGCTGAAGGTGTTCAAGGAACATTTGGACGTTGCGTTGAGGGACATGGTTTAGTGAGAACTGTTGGTGATTGGTGGATGGTTGGACCGGATGATCTTGTAGGTCTTTTCCAACCTTGGTGATTCTGTGATAATTATTATTTTTTCAATAGCTATCCCCAGGAGATATTGTAGCAACCAATCTAGAATTAGTTACAGGAGGTGTTAGAACTCCAGTACATTTTTTACTGATTCCAATCTCCCCTGAACAATGACAGAAGAAAGGAAAGGGAATTTAATCATGAAGGCATCCTGGAAGCATGTGGCTAGGAGTTCTAATTTACAGGAATTAGCATTGGGAATCTTGTCCCTCAAAGAACATAGAGGTCATACAATGCTGCAGAGCATGGTCTCTAAAAGATCATAGGAGAGGTGGGTTTGGGGATCTTGGATTTTGAAGAGTGCAGAAAAGACACTACTAGCCTGCAAGAGGAAAGAAACGATCTCAAAAATTATCTCCACAGAAAATTCACACTGTGTTCTGCAGAGCAAGGACTTGAATCTCAGCTTTTGAGATTCTTTTACACACATCTTTACAATAAGGCAACATAAGCCTGGAGATAATTTTGATGCCTTTTCTTCTTCAGGGACAATTCTTAGAAGTAAGGTGAGCAAAATCTTTGTTCTTGCCTCAGAAAGGGAGCAATCTATTATATCAATCAGACCTGATATTCATATTCACAGCAGATGATACTATGAGAGGACTACATTCACACGTAAAGCATGTAATCATATAAAACAAGCCTGTAATATACTCCACCAAAATTGCTGTTCTGAAGAAAAGAGGAGTTTAATGTGTTCAAGCCACTCTAGGTAAGAGTTTTATCAATTTTCAGAACTGGTATACATGAATCTTACCTGCAGAAATATTGTCCCAGTACGGGGAAAGGAACTCATAGTGACCCAGCTGTATGATTTGAAACAGCTCTTCTTGATCACGCTCCTGACTGCGAAACGGGGGAAAACCGCAGAGCAGAATGTAAAGGATCACACCAGCTGCCCACATATCTACTTCGAGCCCATAGCCTGAGGACGAAAAGACAAACCATGGCTAATGATCTTTCACTGGAAGTTTTAGCATTTTATTAGAGTGTGTTTTGGGTTTTTCTTGTTTGTTTTAGTTGGTTGGTTTTTTTTTTGTTTGGCTTATTTTGCTTTTTTGAGGGAGGGTGGGGAAGAGGAAAGAAGACAGACAAAAAGAAAACCTTATTCTCGTAATTGATAAGCAACTATTTCTTTTTTCATTCCATCCTCAAAGAAACAGAGAAGCTTTGCCCAGTTTCTAAAAAAGACGAGGTCAGCAGAAGAATAAGTGGCTGGTACACCACACTTGCAAGCTGATCCTCTCTGTTAATAATCACAGTTCTCACACAATGCCTCTCTTCTCCAACATGTTTCACAAGTGTTATCTAACAAGACCAGTGTCAACTGGGGACTAATTGAGAAAAATGCACGATATATTTCTAAAATAGCCCTCTCATTATTTTTAAAAAGAAAAAAAAAAGAATTAAGAGAGTGCCAAGTTTCCACTGAAATGTAACGTAATACGAGATGTGCAACCCAACTCCACAGAACAAGACACAGAAATAGCTTTTCTTGAGTAATTAACAAGAATTGACTCCTTTCCAGGTCTGAATCTTTTTGGATATGAAATAACAAAAATTCTCTCTAATGTGAACCATGCTTTAGCTTGCAAAATAAATTTAACATACATGTTCACCACGGCTCTCTTCAAGGGCCTTGAAAAACTGTTCGAGTTACAGACACAAAACAGGGGTGACCATCCTAATGTTCCAAGATAAAATTTTGCTTTTTTCCCCATTTCAGCAATCTATGATGTTGTAATGCTTTGTCTGCTTCAAATGCCTTGTCTGCTTCAAAAATCACAGCTATATATCATATAGACATTAATAAAGAAAACATGACTTACACCATGCTTGTGTTTGTCAAAAGCTAAGAAGCTTTCCTTAGCTTTCCTTTCCTTTCATAGATTTTGCTACTAGCCAACCTACCAGTAGGTTGAAACATTCTGGAATATTTCCATGATTACAAAGTTAGAAGTAATTTTATGACTTGCCAGAAATCATAGATTTATACACTCACCCTTCTCAGCAAGTATCTCAGGGGCAACATAGGTTGGTGTTCCACACACAGTAAATATGGGTTTTGTAACCAGCTTTGCAAGGCCAAAATCTGCTAGTTTCAGTGTAGTAGATTTATCTGCATTGTGCTGAACCTATACTCAATGAAAAAATAAATATTTAGTTTGCAGGCATTTTAAGATTGCAAAAGATGAAGGAAGTAGTACTTTTGTAGTGAAGAGTAAGAGGTTCTAATAACAGTACCTTCAAGTAAAAGAAAATGAAATGGAAACCATATTTTGACAAATAGTATTCAAAAACTTTTCTCTTTCCACATAAAAAGATGGCACATGTATTTAGGAGGAAAAGCACTAATGGAAAAGGACAACTTTGCTCTACAAGTTCTGGCACACACTTCCAAGAAATGAAAAAGATGACCGAAAATAAAGGAGTGTGAACCAAAGGCTTATTTTTCCCCTTAGAGAAGTGAAAAGGAAAACTGTGGGCCTCAAGATGCACCAAGACAGGTTTAGAGTGGGCATTAGAATTTCTCTACAAAAGGAATGGTCAGGCATTGAAATGGGCTGCTCAGGGAAGTGGTGGAGTCCCCATCTCTGGAGAGGTTTAAGAGATACATGTAAGCTTCACAAAAGGACATGGCTTAGAGATGGGACTTGCTAAGTTAGGCCCATGGTTGAACTTGATGATCTTGAAGGTCTTTTTCAACCTAGACAACTCTGTGATTTATAAAAGTGATATTTCCAAATATGCCACAGATTTTATGCAGTCATTTGAAAAGCCTACCTGCATTGCAGGTGTAAAGTGAGAGATAGGGTTGAAGGAAGTGTTTTATTTTCTTTACAAATTACTCTGCTACTGTACCTGCTGCCCTGAAAATAAGAGTCACTATAATCACACAGTAAGAGCTGGAAAAATTGATCCAACAGAATGCTCCCAAATGTGTCTTTCCAGCAGTTTCCACCTCCTGCAATCCACACAGATTCCAATTCTGCACGCATGAGTGTTTAGCATTACTTTGTAATGCAGCTAATGAAACATTATTTTAAGAAAAAGTACTGAAAGGTCAAGTCATGAATAAGATAGCAGGATAATTAAGCACATCAGTATTTTTAACACGGGGTATGAAACTCAAATATTCTTTAAGTAAAAAAAAAAAAACATTCATTTTTAATGAGAAATTACCTGTCTCTAACTATGAGGCAAAAGGACCTCACATGACTACAGGAAAGCCAAGAAAATCTGTTTTCAGGTTTTGAACAGACTGAGCAGAATATGATGTGACAGGCATACTTCAGGCTTTAACACTTCATACTTTGCCATCAGGCAATGCTTAAGGCAGCCAAAAATTCAAGATGCTCTCTTATAACTAGGGTACAGACAGGACAAAATTTGCACAGCCCTACATTACAGCCAATTAATTCCCATTTATCATCTTTACAGAAGGTATAAGCACTCTTCCAGTTGTAACTAAACAAAAACTTTCAAGGTCTTCTCCTGTTTAAAGAAAAAAAAAAGGGTTTCTCAGTGTGAAGAACTTGTCTAGAGCTGTGCAGACAAACTTTCTGTAGGAGAAAGATAAAATGCTATCTTCTCTTTTACTGAATCAGTTAATTTCATGAAGGTTTTCTGTCATCACAGTCTCCACAGCTAACCAAAATGAAAAATAAATAACACAGTTATTTTCTAGAGCAACATCTATCCACAAGATTAATATTTTAATAATGTGGTTTACAGTGGTAGAAAGTTACAAAAAAAAAAATCACAATTGAAATAATCAATTTCATACGTGCTACACGAGCATGAATATACTTTTTGACCATGTATATAAGGATTTTTAAATTTTATAAGGAAATCATGGAATTTCAACTAATATCCTGCATTGTACCAGGACAATTAACCCTGAAAAGTTTATACAATTGAGTTTTTTGGTTTGTTTCTTTTATTAAAACCAGCAAGAAGAGAATTACAGGTCTGAAGTCCGACTTGCAAAAGCCAGTAGTAATTTCACTTGAAATATACAGTTACACTTTTTACAAGTAAGCCATAGCCCTAATCTCACATCAGAGCACAAGGTGGCAATACTGCACCATATGTTTGTGAGGACAAAAATCACTGAACTTTCCTTTTATTTCACCGACCAGCTAGGAGCACTGTGCAACGTGGATATATTTTCACAGCTTTATGATAATAATTTCAAAGACAGCATGAAATCTGTCAGCATGTCTGGAAACCTCAACATCCTCACTCAAAATAACTCAAGGGCAGCACAGGTCAATTGAGCATACACTTCATCTCAAACTTCGTGTTCTCCAGTTCACCTTTCCATTACCTGACAGCAAAACAGAAACTGAGGCAAATATGCATTTTACAAAGAACAGTTCTCAGGATATTCCCTCTTGAGTGTTTATTCACAGAAGTAACACAGAAATCTACAGTCTTCTCAAAAGAGATCTAACCCCTGACTTCTGCCATGTACGCTTTGAGATGGCAAAAACTGTAACGTTAGAGAATCACACACTACCTTTTATCACGATACCTGTTACAGCATCTGTATTCAAGACTACACAAAAATGGTTCCACAAGTTCTTTCAAAAGAGCTGCCTCGTCTTACCTGCCTAAAGAGCTAAGTGAGATGAGGAAAAGCAGCATTCAAATACACTTTGTCAACAGATGGCCAACTTAAGCCAAACAAGTACTTGTGCCATTCAGCTGCAAGGTAAGCCAGCAGTAGTAGCCCCAAATCAAAGGGAATCAGAAATGCTTGCTACTCTCTTGAACACAGGATATCCAAATAGCCTGTGGATTTCTAGCTATACACCTGAAAGATTATATTATACTACTACAAAACAATGCTTATCTTCAAAAAGGGATAAATCTGGTCTTTTCCTTTTTTCCTGATTGCTGGTAACTCCGAAGTTCTTGTTTGTTTTCATATCTATATTGGGAAATCCATCAGGGTGTTTAAAAGATGATTTATAACATTAATATTCCTCTTTATGCATGTGTGTTTGCTAGTCCAGATTCCTCATATCAACATAATGAAATCAAGCTGACCCATGGGACTTCTAGTATATTACAACAAGAGCTGAGGAGAAAGCACTGCTTATGCATTTGAGCTTTCAGTCATCCCATACTGATAGACAGAAGAATCTCTCCATCTCTCACAAAGAAATATCACAGAAAATATGCTGCCTAGATTTATCATACTGAAAGCACCCAGCAGGACACTTTTTTTTTTTAATGTCTTTATCAATGATTTAGACAGGCATACTGAGCACACCCTCAGCAAGTTTGTTGATGACACTAAGCTGAGTGGTGCAGTTGACACAATAGAAGGAAGAGATGCCATCCAGAGGGACCTGGACAGGCTTGAAAAGTAGGTTGATGGGAACCTAATGAGATTCAACAAGGCCAACTGCAAGATGTTGCACTTTAGTTGAGGCAATCCCAGATATGCTTACAGACAGGGAGAAGAACTCATTGAAAGCAGCCCGGCAGAGGACTTGGGGGTCCCGGTAAATGAAAAGCTTGACATGAGCTAACAGTGTGCATTTGCAGCCTACTGCATCAGAAGAGGGGTGGCCAGCAGAGCAAGGGAAGTGACTGCCCCCCCTCTGCTCTGTCCTTGTGAGGCCTCATATAAATTACTTGTGTCCAGGCTTGGAGCTACCAACACAGGAAGGATGTGGAGCTTTTGCAACAGGTCCACAAGAGGGCTGTGAAGATGATCAGAGTACTGGAGAAACTCTCCTACAAAAAAAGGCTGGGCTTGTTCAGCTTAGAGAAGAGAAGGCTCTGGAAAAACATCAATGCAGCCTTCCAAGTACTTAAAGGGAGCTTATAAGCAGCAGGGAGATTGACTTTTTACAGTCTATAGTGATAGGACAAAGGGGAATGGCTTTCAACTAAAAGAGTGGAGATTTAGATTAGATATTAGGAGATCTTCTGTGCAGAGTGTGGTAAGGCACTGGAACAGGTTGCCCAGTGGATGCCCCATCCATGAAACCAATTTAAGGCCAAGCTGGATGGAGCCCGTGGCATCCTGAGATAGCAGTTGGAAAGTCTGCCCACAGCAATGGCATTGGAACTAGATGACCTTTAAAGGTCCATTCCAACCCAAGCCATCTTCTGATTCTACAGTTAAACAGGATTTTAACTCCAGTGCACTTGGAAAACTCTGACAGCGTTTTGTGTATTTGTAAATAGTGTCACAAAACCAAAGTTACTTCATAAAAAGGTTACACTTCACAACGTCATATACACACATACAATGAAAACATGAGGAATAAAGAAGGAACAAGAAGAGAAAAACCTCAAACTCCTAAGAAGCTATAACACTATTAGTGTGTTTGGGACTGGTACAAGGATATAAGTTTACAGTCACAAATACAGAAATACGCACACCCAACATAAAAAAAAAGAGACAGGGATGTGGCTTTACAGTTATAACCTGGAAAAAGATTCTCTACACTTTAAATTTTTGACCCATAAGTCACCACCCGTGGAATTAAACAGCAGCCCCTTAGCTAAAGATCTCGGTAGGAAATTCCACTCCTATGCTCTTCCAGTTAGCCTTAAAGAAGTGACCACCTTATTTTGTGAGACCAAATACACCACACTGCAGAAGCTTGGTAGCAAAAGCTTTCTTGATGAACATCTAATCCTACGCCAGGTGATTCTGTTAGTGGAAAAGGGGGGTTTCAAAGCAGGTGTCTTCACACCATCTGTCACACAGATTTTGTTTTGGTAGCACAAGTCACCACCTTTCTGCCTCACAGCTATACTGCAAGGAATTTGAAAGCTGGGGGCAGACACAGTAAGGAAAGACAGAGGGAGAGAGGCAAAAAGGATACCAGTGGGCTGTTACAGAAGTCTTTAACTAGAGAATAGTGCCATAAGAGCAACAGGAATAGCACAGCAAACTAATTAAACCAGATTTCTAGTTCCTGTGAATAATTTCATAATTCACTAGTCATCAAAGTATATTTGCACCTTTTCCTCTGTAAGGAGGGAAACAGTTTCTCTTCTTTCCCCAACTGCTTATTTTCATGAAACTTCTGGACTAGATTGGATATTAGGAAGAACTTCTTCACAGATAGGGTGATGAGGCACTGGAACAGGCTGCCCAGAGAAACAGTAGAGTCACCATTCCTATAGGTAATTAAGAGCCATGTGGACATGGCATTAAGGGAGAGGGTTTAGAGGTGGAATTCCTAGTGTTAGGTGATGGTCAGACTTAAAAGATCTTTTCCAACCTAAATGATTCATTGAAAAAGGGCCTATTTCTGTCCTCTGTGCACAAATCGCCTAGGGAGACCAACTGAGACAGAAATCTGTGGTGTAAAAATGTGAAGCGAAGCAAGAGCTATCCCAGAACCAAGGACAAAAAGGAGACATTGCAGGATGTCAGCACTTCCAGAAGACAGCTTCCAGCCCCTTGCCCAATAACAGCAGATAAACCCATAAAATTTGCTTCACTAATGGTTGTTACTGTTCAGCTCTGGCTGTCACTAAGCTCAACAGGAGCTGTCCTTCCTACTCTAAGGAGTCACCACATTAATATTCAGAAAGGCAGACACCTGCTCAAATGGCCTGTATTTTTAGGGGTACTTATTAGATAGCTGATGAGCTAGCCAATATTATCAACCATTTACAGACTCATTCGACTTGTTGAATACACTAACTTAAAAAAAAAAAAAGCTGTTTCTAAAACAGCTATTCAACCAATTAACAAACAAGGTGAAACCAGAAGAGGTAAAATTTTCTTTCTTGTTTAGTTTGTAATGCAGTTCTTACATGACAAAATACCTACACAGTGAGGGGCAAGGCTGTTCTTGCAAACACATTTTCTGTGCTTTCAGCCAGAGCCTCAACACAATGACTTCTGTGCTACAAAACTTTGCCACTGCCCATGGATCTTTGCATGGCCGTGGACTACAAGTGAAAACAATCAGATGAGACCTGAATCATGCCTCTCTTTACACTTACTGCATCACCATGAAGATTACATATGATACACAGTGTCTCATGTGTTTCATATGCACTGGTTTAATTTCAGTAAAGAAGAAGGAGCAGAACCTGGCTTATAGTGAAAAATCAGCTTCTGGAACAAATTCCTTCAGTTCTGAGTAAAATTTTGCTCTAATAGCAAAACAAGGGAAGATGGCAGGGTCCAGAACCATACTTATTTCTGCAAACCAGCTACTTGCACTCCCTATCTTTTATTTATGCAAACACAACACTTAAGCATTTTCGTCAGACTAATCAGGATGTGTAGGAGGACCAAATATATACACCACTGGTTAATCAAAAGGTCTGGATACAAACCTTACAGGCCCAGCTTTGTTCCACCTCTGCACAGCCTACAGGCTACACTGCTGCCTTTCTCCAGAAATTCACACTTGCTAACGTTAATTCCCTTAAAGAACTGACTGGCACATAGGACTAAATTGTCTATTATCCTTTTTTGGCTAACTACAATCTTCCATCAGCAGATCAAATTAGCTCTGTTAGAGAAAAGCAAATATTTGATAACTGCCTGCTATGAAATTTGGAACCTAGGAGAAGAGCGTAACAAATGACTGGCAAGGAACAGTTGTTTATTTTCACACTCCTATAATGGAGTCATACCAAGAGTCAATATTGAAAACATTTCTATGCATATTTACATGAGAGTAAGTCTACTAACTTCAGTGACGGATACAAAGAACGTGATGGAAGAAAAACCTATAGAAATCACTACAGTAGAGGACTATCACACTGCTCTTCAGGATGGGTGACTGCAGTGGACAAGGACTCTACCAAACGTATTAAAGTTGCTAATGTCACTTATTAATTTTGATCCGCAAGGAAAACAGCTTATGATTCAGTACATGCTTTGTGAATGCATTCAAGCTTGGGTACCTAAATCCAGATGATAAATAGCATGCTAGAATTTCAGAAAAATACAAATGTTCACTAGCCCTGAAAGCGAGGCTATTTTCATTTGAATTTCTACTTGCAAACATCATCTGCTGCATACAGTAGATATATGCAAAGTGATCTGAAAAGCTAATTTCATTTCAAGGTTGCATTCACTTTTCCAAGCAGTTCTGCGACAGTGTATTCTCTCTGCATATTCTTTGCATAAAACTATTCAAACATTCATAATAAAAAGGAAAATAAATCCAACTCCAGCACAATGTTTGGGAATGCTTACCAAAAGGTTCTCTGGTTTGAGGTCCCTGTGGACAATGTTCTTACTGTGAATATACACCAGGGCTTCACACAGGTCAGTGATCATGACAGCAGCATCATGCTCTGTGAACTTCACACTTTCTATGATTGCATCAAATAAGTCCCCTCCTGGGACATACTCCAGGATTAGATAGATCTCAGCCTCCGTCTCATATACTTCAATTAAGCTTACTATATTGGGATGAGAAAGACTCCTAATGATCAGAATTTCGCTTTCCATCATGTCCTCCTTCCCCTTCAGCTTGGATTTATCAACAATTTTCATGGCGTAGATCTGATTTGAGTCACAGTGGCGACATTCCTTCACCACTGCAAAATTCCCATCCCCAATAGTCCTGCCAATCTCATAGTGGTTTTCTACATCAGTTCTGCTTTTTATGGCATGCCTTCGGCTTGTGCTTTCCAATCCCTGAGCCTTGTTTTCTTCTTTATTCAATCTACGCTCTCCTGTTTTCTCTCGTCGTGTCATGTCACTCTCTCTATGTATGGTATTTCCCTCTCTCCTGACACCGTCCTCTTTAGCCCTTTGTCCCTCTCTACCATCCCTATGCGTTTTAGATGGTTTCTCAGCATCCCTTGGAGTGTCTTTCATTAGCCAACCATTTTGGTTTGTTACACAGCTACTTCCATTTTCTTCCTTCATTTCATGAGCTATCTGACGCCCTTCTGCAGCATTCTTCTTTATTTTTACTACTTCCTTCTCACGGTTTTCATGTTTTTCCAGATCTCTTTCCTTCTCAATGCTCCTTTTTTGTTTTTCCAGTCCTTCATTAGCATTCCTATGTAGAGGCTTCCAGGTCCTTCTACAGCAGTTATCTTTCCAGCCAACATCTTCATCCTCTAGAGGAATTTCTGAAGCTTTCTGGCAATTCCTGATTTTTGCATTTCTTTCTACATGGAACCTCTGACACGCACGTGCATTCAGGTCTGCGTTCTCAAATGAAGCCTCAGCCTGCCTTTCTCTTTGCAACTTTTGCCTGGCCTGCCTTTCCCGTTCACACTTCTCACACCTCAGTACCTCCACTGAACTCTCTTCTAACCCTTTCTCAGGACTCCTATCTTGGTTAAGGTACCTCTCATCTTCTCGAGCTTTTCTAGAAGCCCTCACTCCTTGTTCACCATTCCAACTCCCTCTGGTCCACTTTTTTTTGGTTCTCATTTTTTCTTCTTGCCTTGTCTTGGATTGACTTTTTCCAGCAACCACTTTGGGAGACACAGCATCACTGCAGTTCTTGGCAATTTCCGCCTCATCGAAGCCACCATCCACTTTTGAAGCTTTATCACACAGCCTGCTCTTCAGTTTTTGGGACTGCTCCTCATTCTGCTGAATTGCACTGGCAGCATACGGATTTTCAGGACAAAGTTCTTGTATTGCCACTTCCAGGTTCTTCAACGTAAGGGGCTCCCTGCCCAGAGCTATGAATGCATCACCTTCTCTGAAGAAGTCAGAAACACTTTGGATTTCTCTGCCTCTTAGACTGTAAAGCTTTCTCACACGATCATTCTTCCAACGCGGAAATCCCAGAGCTTCTGAAATGTCAGCCATTAGCTGTTCAAAGGTCTGCACTGATCTCCTGTTCAGAAGCAAGGTTATCTTTCTGAGCATATGCCCACAGGGTCTCACCACTGTAATAATCCTTGGCTTCACAGGACTGTGCTCTGAATGTATAGTGTGAAAATCATTCCGGGGATTAAAACATGAAGATCTACAACTGCTTGCATTCACACATTGTTTTCCACAGTTTCCACGACCAACAGGAGGACAAGTCCCACGCAGTTTCCTCTCTGTTACCTTTGAGCTTGCACTTTGTGACATATGCTCAAACATGCTTCGGTGTCCTAAAGCAAAGAAAGAGTGGTTATTCATTTTGCATCATTAGATCTTTATGAATAATATTTTCTATGTAACTGCTGAGGTTACAAACTCAAAGTAAGAATACTTGCATTCAGTGCTTCAACAAAGCCACTAAAGAGTAATTTCAGATACATGCAACTACAGACGTTGTTTGTGAGGAAATACATACTTATGTTTGTGAGAAACCATAAATACAGGGTTTACAACAAAGAGATTCTATTTGGAAAAAATACAGTGCCTAAATGCCTTCATCTGCTAAAAATCCCTCCCTTAAAAGAGGCTTACTTGTTTAACATCTTTTTATAAATTTACCTTCCACGAAACTTACTTGTTTCCTTTCTGAACCCAATTACAATTTTCACCTCTAAGCCCTGCAGCAAGTTCCACAGTTATACTGCATGAATTAAAAGATATTAATTAGTTTTGTTTTCAAATTGCTACCAGATGAGTATGTGCGTGCAACCTTCCATTCTTTATAAATACCTCCCCTTTACGTTCCCTGGACCATTTGCTTAGTTTCTAGATTTCTATAACAATTATATTAAGTTACTTTATAGCCATTTTTATACTATTTTTTAATACTTTTATTGTATTTTTTTCCTTAAAGAAAGGTCATTTTAGTTCTGTTTGATATTTTGGTTTGACATTTTCTTCTAAAAACGTAAGTAAAACCACAAAGTCTTGAATAACTTTCAGGGACAATCCTTCCTCCAATATTTCACCTTTGAACGCCAACCAACAAAGAAAATCCTTCACCTTTCTTCACATGTATTAATGAAAAAGTAGAACTAAAAACGCAATACATGGTTATGGCCAAGTCATAGCATAATTCAGTTTATAAACTCAAGAACAAGCTCAGAATAATATCACTGTAAGTATTCAGATCTCATGTACTTATTAAAACTTGATTGCCAGGCAATTTTTTTCAGTCTCAGGAAATACACTTCTATGATGAGACTACAGAATACGTCCAACTCCATTTAATAGTCTTATAATTCAGAGGGGAACAAACATTTAATGAATTTGAACTAATAAGATCAACCCAAAGGAACAGAATCACAGTGATTATTGAACTTGTACCAGGAAATTCCCATACTTATCTCTCAGAGAATCCCACCCATTTTTAATACATCATTATGACTACACAGCCACATGACAGGGTTACAATCTGCAAAGGAAAACTCATGCATTTGACAGCTCCTCTTGGGGCTAGAGATAAGACACACATGTTCAAGAGCTCTGGCAAGCTGAAACCTATCACGTTTTTGTTTTCAACTGCTGAAATGCCATTTTCAGTATTTCAAGCTCTGTATTTTTTCTTTCTTCAAGGTAAAACAGAGTGAAAAGCAATTATACCCCTCACCTAGGAGAACTAAGAGATGTTGCAACAGGCCCCATCTCTGCCACTGCCTACTGTTCGGTGCTATGATGCTGGCATTCCTTCGTTGTGATGCTCTCACCCCTAAGTGTTGTGTGCCCCTCAGCATGTCCCATAGCTCTTGGCTTCAATTCACTCCTCTGACAAACAAATAGATATTTTCTTCTCCAAATAAATATTACGAAGACACCCGGCTGCCAATATGCTGGTTGAAGACGTAAGCATTATATAAGAGCTATGTGACTAATGCTTGGTGGTGGCACAAGTTATTTCTGTCTTCATTCTAGTTTTTAAGGATGATCTTGTTACTGAAAGATGATAACATGTGCTAGTAATTTTTAAAGCAGGTATTTACATCGTACCCAGAATAAAGCCAATTGTGAATGGGGGGGTGGGGGGGTGAGTCAGATGTAATAATAGCTCTCTGAAATCTAAATCAATTTCAGGCTATGTTGCTTACCACGAACTGCTGAAACTCTGATTTTAATCAGCATTTTCAGATTCTTGTATACCCACTGTCAAAGTATTACCTTGCTTACAGGAACGGCACGTGACATTTTTACATTTTATTATCTTGACGCAAGACAAAAACAATGCTGCACTAATAATGACTCTTCCCATAGATTATGCTTCTCCCAGCTATGCTAGCATTACCACGCCTTTTGCAAACCATTCATTTTAAGTGCCTGGTTATACTGTCGATTATTTCAATTACATCAATAACGTCCCCCTCTCTTCGCTAAGTCAGCTAAGCTTTAAATGGAAACCACAGTTATTTTTTATTCTGTAACTAACAGAATAAGAGCAGTTTTATTCAATTAAAACGAACAACCCAGGAATGTGTTTTTGTGCTTGTTAAACTGCCTTCATTCCTAGCCAAAACAGCTTGACACAAATCATAAGTTAAAACACATATATAACCATTTAAGGAGTAAGAATAATATCACATCTTTTTCTAACAGGAAAAAAGTTACATGAATGCTAAATAAACACAAAGTTATCTCCTACTGTTTCCTGAGGAAAGTGGGAAGTGCCAAACTTTGTCAAAGCAGTTGCAATGACTAATCTGTATATTACATAAACTAAAAAATAATTTCAATTGCCTGTTACAGCTATGCATTTTATTCATTTTCTAGTTAAGCAAATTTTAATTATCTGATATGAACCAAGCCCCAGTCTTTCAGGAAAGAACAACACAAAGCAACGACAAGCATTTCTAGAAAGCCTTTAAATATCTTAAATGAACCCTAAAGCTTCAAATCATATTGCTTGAAACCTCGTTTCTATATTTAAGCAGAAGTGGGAGAGAAAGGAAGAAGGAGGTGGGATTAGAAACACACTTCAATGAGTCTGAGTGCTGGCAACTGATACATCAGAGAATAAAACTTGTTTTCCTTTTTACTGTCTTTGTGAGAGCTAATGGTTATTAAAATTTATAAGAAATATGTATATTTTATATGCACAAACGCATGCATATGCAGTGGTTGTTCTGTTTTTTGTTTTGTTTTTTTTTTAAACTATATACACTTGCATACCACTAAGTATTAAAAAATAGGGTGATTCAGAAGATGAAGGCAGAGAGCTAGGGGAGCAGCAGGGCTGAAACTGCTGCTGGAAGGGCAGAAGCACTGTGTGTCCCACCTAAGCCATCCACATTGGCACTGAGAAAAGAAAACTAGGGCTCAGAGTAATACAACATTCCAGATGAAGATGACATGATGGTCTTCTGGGGTAAATTGATCACATCAAGTCTTTAAAGGAGCAGGGAAGATGAGACAGAGGCATTTGAGGACCCAAGTACATAGCAGGTAGAGTTCAGCCATCTGCTGACCATGGTGTAAGTGCTTCCTGGAGAACATGTTGGTTGCTGCATGGAGCACAGCTTCTGGGGTTCATTTATAAAAGACAATTCAAAACCCATTTGCAAAAGTCACAGTCAATTCTAATAGGAGTGGAAGGTGAGCGTGAAGTATAGGATGGAAAAGCATTAAACTTCCTCTAGAAGACCCCTCCTCGTAGGGGTTTGGTTCACTTAAGCACTGAATAACGCGTAGCAAAGTTTGCTAGAGGTCACCAATCATGGCAATTAAAAATTTATTGCTACTATTTGCCCTTCAAAAGTTATCCCTTCCTTTGAGTAGCCTAAGATTTGCTCGTTAATTAAAATATTTCCACTCATCTTACATTCCTTCTTGGATCTCCAGTTGGAGATCACAGTTTCAGTAATTAACTGAATGGTTTACCCAGCAGCTAATTCTGCTATCAAGGCACAGGTTGCCGTGCAATTAAATTTTTACAAGGAGTATTACAACACAATTTAAAACAGAAAGAAATACTGAGGTAAGATTGAGTTATCGCATCATATTTTGTGAGTAAAATGCTGTTACTTAAGCCCTGTATTTTATTCTGAGGGCTTTGGATCAACATGAGAGTCTTCACTCATGAAAGCTCCCTAAAAAGTTATGAGGATTACTCACACAAATAAAGCTGTACATGATAGAAATTGTGTATTGGGAGTGGTTTTGATGTATTGGTCCCAAAACAGCATACTTGAGGTACTGTTTCAAAGATGAAGTGAAAGAATAGCACTAAATGCTGTCTATTCCTTAGGCCCCAGAAATTCCTGTTGAAGATATACAAAACAAAGATGCTGGGATGGGAAAACAGTCTCAATTTGAACCCAACTCTTCATTTGTGCTGAAGTAATAAGAAGCATCTCCAAGTAGTTGGAAGCAAAGAATCTCACCAACCTTGAACTCAGAGAAGCAAAGTACATAACAGGTTACCAGCGTGTATCAGCAGCCAGATGCTCTGGAAGTGTGCTATCCTGAGCTCCTCTACTTGCTGTAAATTATTAAATATTGCAGGTTTCAGGGCTAGTCTACACCATTAATGTCTGAGACTGAAGTAGTAGTAAGACCAGTCTCAAGGTACTAAATTAGTTACACGGAAACAAAATATGATCACAGGCATCCTTTTACAGCAAGTAAATTTTACATGGGCATTATTTACAGTTCTACAATTGGAAACATTGACTTTTTTTTTTCTCTCTCTCTCTAAATAGCCATAGCTATAGCTCCCTGTCTTTTCTGCCCTCCCGATCACTGTGCCTCCCTGCCAGGCTGTACAGCATTTTAAGAAGAGATTTTCTTTGAGTCAGGAATTTATTATAGTAACAATGAAAGGCTTTTACCCCACATCAATTTTGACCAAATAACATCCTATGCAGAAAAAGGAAGTCAAAATTCACAAGGTGTGGATGGAGACAGTGTTGAAGACTGCCAGACAATCCCAGCTGGCTCCTAAGAAAGCTCTAAGGGCTTACGTGGCTCAGAACCAATGAGGGTCTTTAGGACTCATGCTTTAGCCCTAGCAGGATCAGGAATTATTTGTGAAACGTGGGATAAAGAGGCTGGGAAAATGGGTTAAAAATGGAAGTTGACAAGGGAGGAACGCAGAAGAAAACAACCACAAAAGGCAATGGGACGTAGAGCTTGTAGGGAGAGAAGAAGACTGGGAATAGGAAAAGGACCTGAACAGGGCCTTGCTCTTCTGATATCATATTTCAGAAGTCAGCCTGCACGTAGCTGAAAAAGGAAACCTAGCTGAAATTTGGGACAAGGGAATAAGAGAAAAGAGAGGACCAAGAAGTCACAAGTGGGGACTGGGATTGGCTGCACAGAACATGGCAGATAGGTCCATAGTTAGATCCTGGCCAGCAGCAATTTCTGAGAACTTTGCTGACCCAGTGAGAGCAGATGGCGATTGTAATTTGGATGCAATAAAACATGAGAATGAGAATGTGAGCAGGCTGGGAAGTCAGCCTAGGTGCTGAACTTTGGCAAAAGGACAGGACTGGGAGCTGTAACAGAACCATCCTCACCCCCTGGCCGGCTTCTCTGCAGTTCTGGATACCTACCTCTTTCTGTTGCCACTTCACTCTTTTATAGATAAACTGGAATCAGGACTGCACAGTCAAAAAACATTCTCTATAGAAACTTAATCTCTGCAATCTGAGGAGTTGAAAAGTAGTAAAGAATATAAGAAGGAGAGTTATACTGCCTAAGGGAGCACAGGTCTGGAGAACTGGGTAGTCTGAAGCAATTCCACAGAGCTTCAAAGCAACCAACCTCATCTCTATTTTTCAGAGTGGATTATATTCTGCTGACCAAAACAACATCCTGAGACTTGATCTGCAGAACTGTTCAGTGCCCATACTTGTAAGGGAATTTGCTGGAAGCTGTATGTCAGACACTAAGTAATACAACATAACACATATGTAACACTAATTCATCCCAAAACCTCGGCCTGTGCATCTCAGGTGACATTTCTGCCCATGTTAAGGTTTTTTCACTTAATATTTTTGTATCTTGACTTCCACTGAACAAAATGCAGTCAGTGTCCTCCCTTTAGTGTTTTCACAGAGATATCAACCCACGCTTGCTGCTGTAGCAAAAACCATAACAGAAAATCCTACAAGTTAATAAACCAGCAATAAGAGCAGGGTTCAAAAAGCATGCAGTGAAAGGCATGAACAGCCAGGGTAAACTGTGAGCAGATGCTCATTGTTAAAGCTTTGTCCATCCTATGCACTGATGGAGCCACAGACCCGGGGGAAAAAAGCAGCCTCTGATAATTTAATTAATGGTTATATCATAATGCACAGGAACAGAAGTAGGTGGCAGCACCACTCATCAATAGTCATAAAGGCTTGACTTTGTAACCTGAATAATGTTAGATTCTAAGTATCTGGCCTGGTGGAAGTATACTGAGCAATGATACACGTTTGGAATATCTTTGATGCTAAGACAGCTCTAAAACATACTACATGATAAAGTGCTATTGTAAATCATACTGGATCATAAACATGATCTCCAAAAAACAAATAAAATAAGCACAATCTAAATATTTCTAGACAAAGTGTATTTTATTAGATGACAACAGAAATCAATCCATCATGCTGTTTGCATGTATTCCAATCTCTATTAGCTATTGGTGCAGCAGGAAAACAAAAACACATTCAATCTTCCAAATATTCTTTATCACCTGGACACCTTCAAGAACAGTTGTAATACCATCACAATCAAAAAAGGAATTTAGTTTAATCTCTATAGCATCAGTTCTACTACCCTCGTGGGCATCTCCAATTATGCTCATGCCAGCATATTCGCGTTCAGTTTGTAGTAGCATAACAGAGATAACTGCTGACCCAGTCTAACCCAATCTGTAGAAAACTAAAATTCCTCAGCAGCTCGGGCAGCATTCTAAGTTCACTGAAGAAAAACTAATCTGAGCTTATCTACAAAAAGGAGAAACAAACTAGAATAATACATCTGCCTCATAAATATACAGTTTATACTAAAAGATCCTATAAAATTAGTATGATTGGCTTCCAAGTTCATCATATTTCATGATTTCACATCAAGCATGCTTAACTTTGCACGCAATATTATTTTTTTTTTAACTGTCATCCCTGCAAATTCAGCTGTGTGTCAAGTTGGGTTCCTTCTTTCCCACACGTCACCAACAGAACTGAAGTTTCTCCTGGGCAAATTATGTCTGGTCCCATTAAGCGACAGCTAACGTGTCAGCTGCGAGGAAAGACAACATCCTTAGAACTGATCATGAAGTACAAAAAAGTGGGAGACACACACCTTTGCACTCACTCTCTGATCTCATAAGCCCTAGGCAGGCACTGAGCAAGCTTTTGATTTTAAGAACGAAATAAACATTATGCCATGCAAACCAGAAGCTAGAGATCTCCAAATCTTTCTGTCCCCAAAACGTCCATTCTCATTCTTTCACATATTTACTTCTTTCTCCTTGTCCGTTTTCCTTTCTCTATCCATTACCAGTTTTGGGACAGCAGCACCCAAAAAGCAGGCAGATGTAGAGAGGGCACATGTTAAGATGGGAAAGACTGTCCAGTGGGACAGCCTGGGTGAAGAATCTTGCATCCAATTGCACTGCAGCCAAGGGAGGAAACCTGAGGGATACCCACCCTGGATCTCTTGCTGTAGCTACACGATCTCTGGATTCTTCCATTCTGAGGACTGATGCTGCCTCTGTGTCACCCACAGCCCAGCGTGGGTGCCAACCTGCAGTGGAACACATGTAGGAGGCTCAGCATGCAGGAGCATGTGACCGTATTTACTGTATTTGGGAATCATGAGGGATAAATGACATTTACCAGCTATCCTTCCTTCTTTCTCGTCAAAGAAGGTAAACTCAAGAGTTTTCCTTTTCTCTTTTTTATTTTCCCTGCACTTCTGTGAAACGTCCAGAGTCACTTTGTAGGCTGCCCTGTTCCTTTCCCATCTGGCTCCCCCCAGAGACTGAGACTGCTGCAGGGCAGCCAGATTTGCCCTGATGGTTTTACACTCCCTTTCTCCATCTGTCAATGGTGCTTGGGCAAAAATAACCCTCCTGGCCGCTCATCTGCTCCCCCTGCAGGCCCTCAGCAACCCCACCACGCTGAGGTTTTCTAAACCAAGCCATTTGTAATTAAAAAAATAAAATATTTACAGCAAACACAGATGGCTATTGCCATGTTAGTGTTAAACTGAGCTGAATCACTCAGATCAGCAGATGAAGGTAAAGATTACATGTAGTCTGGTAATGAGTCACAAGTGCCATCATTTCTATGGGGTTTTTTTTAGAGTAGAACTCCACTTTCATTATATATTCTTTCTGACATTTTAAGGGTAGAAAATTAAAAAAGTGAGCATGAAGAAAGTCCTTTAAAGAAGTATACAAATGCATAATCTGTAAAGACCAAGTGCACTACATGTGAAATCAATCAATGCTTTCAGATACACGAAGCTCAGTTTAACTTATAACCCTGCAAAATGCCAAAAAAAGAACATTATGAAACTGCTCATTTATTTCATTTTTTTCAAAGATGACAGGCAGTATATTTTACTGGGAACAGCCTTGCCTGCTTTTTGGAGTTTGACAGGTTTAGGGTCAGCCTCAGGAACCAGAGAAGCGAGCTCTGCAGTCTGGGACCTTCCAGCACAAGAGGACAGAACTGACGGAGGGAAACAAAAGCATCTTACACAACAGCAAGGTTTGCCAGGATCCATCTGGCAGAATTCTCCATCTGTTTCTCAAGGCTCAACACACAGGCAGTTTCACTTCTACATAGATGCTCCTGACCTCTAAACTGTAGATGTAGGCTGCTCCAAAAGTAATGCCTCCTATTTATTTCCATGGAAACTGCAATAGATCCAAGGAGTACAATAACACCATTTGATAGAGCAAATTCTTAGCTACAAAGCACTATTTTTCAACATCATCACCACCATCAGCTATGTATTTTCACCAGCAACAAACAAGAGCCTGCATGCCATGCTTACAAACGTCTGCACCAGCAGAGTTGACCCACTGTTGATGTCTGCTAAAACACACCACCCACCACCTCTCTGTGCTCACATCTACTGTTGGGTCTCCATAAACATTCAGCAAGTGGCAATGAATGTCAGTGGGTGCCGTATTTTCCCGTACGAAGGAATTCAATGACACATCTTTGCTTCTTACAAGCTTCCATGTCAGATGCCCACTGCTCAGACTGCCTCTCTGCTGCCATCTTTCACATCACAACAAAATGCAATGGGGGTATTGGTGGGAAGATTCAACCCCTACTGCCATACCACCAACATGTACCTCTGATATCGTGGGCCAACATAACAAAATGGGAGGCATTACTTTTGGAGCAGCACTCGCATTTCTAATTAATTGCTGCTGTTTCATCACAGGTAAGTTTTCACTGCTTTTTAATACTCTTAGCCAGCTTTGTCTCAACTGAAGGAGCAGGAATCTGTTTCTTTCAGTTTGGGATTTTACTTCCATTGCTTCCTAAATCTCAACTTGATGACTAATCAGTTGCAACTGAGCAGACCCAGTGGAAAAATAGAGAGCATGCAGAGGTGTCACTGAGGGTTTAATTAGGCTTCTAGATTCTTTATTACCCATAACTTTGTTGCATAACTAAAGGAAAGACCTGCAGGAGCCTGATCCTCCATCTGCTTTACAAAAGGGTGATTTACCCAATTTTTTTACTTGAAAATCCAGCACATTCAGGAGAGGTTAACTCACAAATGTAGAATTCCCTACCTATTGTTACAGGACTATGTTTTCAGAGGAAAGTCATATACTGAAGTAAACATTGCAAAACAAATGGTTTTGCAATACTTTTAGAAGAAAATGGGTTTCCCAGGCAAAACTCTCAGGCCTTCATTAATTATACTTACAAACATGATGACAAGCAGGAAGATTGGGATTTGCACATCACTAGACGTTTCTCAGCATTTCTACTTACTGTATCATTTGAGGTGACAAAAAAAATTAACAAAAAAAAGTGGAATCTGAGTTTATGTGCAGGCTATCAATACTGACAGAACAAGAGACAGTGTTTTCAGAATGATTATTGAGAGCTTCTTCTAAGAATATATGACATTGGCAATTGTTTTGCACTCCTTACAACAATTAGACAAGTAAATTACACTAGTAACAGAGGGAAGCTGGTAAATGCACCTTTCATTTGCAATGACGGTAAATTGCTGCTAGATAAGATGAACAATTTGCAAATACTACCAAAGCCTCAAATTTATATTAGAACCAATTGAGGCAGAAGCCCTCCTGTCCTTTGGTCAGTATTTCCAGTATCAGATGAACATTCTCCAAATGGAGAATGGAGCACATATTCTGAGAACAAAAAAAGCCTGGAAAACAGTATGACTTTATAATACAAGAAATGTCACATTCACCTCTTTCAACCATCACGTTCTCAGCTCTGATCCAAGTTACACTGAAGCTAATTAAAAGATCCACGTTACCTTCAGTGAGAGCAAGAACAGAGCTAAGTGAGACTGCTAGTCACCATGATGTTCTCATACTAATTGCGTGTACAAGAAAATCTATACAACACTGACTTGAAATGTTTTTAAACGTTTAGGAATCAAGTCAAAGCAAAAGGGCAAAAGCAGCAACAGAAACCAAGTCAATTAGCCCCAGAACTGTTGGAAAAGAAGGAAGGACCACCAGCTTCCTTGTTCCCCACCAAACTGTAAGCGTTTCTGTAGAAAACACACTGAGCTTAGTGATCTGAGAAATGGGGAAATGAATCCCACACAAGTTCCCTCAGTCACCATGTGCTGAAAGCCCTGCAGATGCCAAAAAAGTGAAGCTCCACAGAATGCAACTAGAAAAAGCAGCGGTGCAGACATTACAAAGTATACAGGGTCAGTGCTAAAGGTACCTTCAAAATGCAGTTTACCATGCCTAAATTAATTAACTCGGAAAACAACTAACAACAATACAAAGTAACTTCTGCACAGCTCAAATTCAGAGTCTTGAACAGTAGCCAATAAGCTGAATTAAAACGAAGTTATCTTTCCCGACAGCTTAAGCCCAATTATCCAATTCAGGTTAATGAACCACAGATGGAGATTTATCAGAAGCTAACTCTCAGTGGAGACGTGTCAGCATCCTATCCATGAACATCTTCATGGCAAGTACTGAGCCATTCTGGTAGATCCACACCCACTGCGCTGCAAGAAAGAAACTCTGTGGGATCAGTCCTACCCAAAAAGCTGCAGGATAGCTTCCTTAGCTGTAAAACACAGCTGCCTCTTCAGAAAACCGTGACAAAGTTGCTGTAATAACTGCACTTGCACCACATAGAGCAGCTCTGACATGTGCTCTAAGCTTTGCTGCGCCTGCTGTTCTGTCAGTCTCTGCTGGTTCTCAACATTTCAGAGTCAAGACTGCATTTCAAGTATATAAAAAACAAGTTGAGAGGAAAAAGGGGAGCTGAATAAAAAGATAAAAAGGAGGTGGGAAAAGAAACCCACATGCAACCAAGCACATGCGTATGTTTATTCTACATAATGTTATTTCTACATAAAGCCCAAAGCAAAAGCATGCAAGATGCACTACCGGATTCAGCATTAAACTCTTAGATTGGTCCCTCACAAAATAAATTCAAAAAGGCTCAGAGGAAGAAGCTAGAGTTTGGTTACACTGTCGTTAGGTTTGTCTTTTATCTCCGGGTTCCCCCTTTTAATGAACTTCTCAGTAGGCAGCGCAGAAGTTCCTGTCTGTGGGGTTATTCTAAGCTCAGCATCTCACAAGATGAAAGCCACCAGCAGCCCAGCCAGATTCACGGGCAGTGCTCACTGCACGTCCCCTGAGACAGGCTGTGGAAAGTTAAGGGGCACCTCTCCCATAAACACCGGTTCTGTTATTAAGAAGAAAACAACCGATCCCGCTACACAAGACGACGCAGCCGACGTTCTCCGGGGCTGATCGGCTGCCTCACGCCTCAGCCCCCCGACATGGAGCACCCCGACCCTCCACACCCTCCGAGCCCCCGCGGAGCCCACACGGAGCCCACGCGGGCGACTTAAGCCCACCAGCACCACCCTGCAGCCCGGCTGCGGCGCTCCCCCGCCTCCCCACACGACCCTCGCGGGCTGTGGCGAGGCGGGAAGGGCACTCACCCGCGCAGTGGCCGCAGGAGCAGCAGCAGCCCGCCGCGGGGTGCAGCGGGGGCGGCGCGGCGGCCGGCATGGCGCGGAGCTTCGGCTCGTCGTCTCGCCACACCACACCTCTCGGCTGCGAGGGCTGGGAAAGGGAAGAGAGGCGGCGGCGGGAGGCGGTGCCAGGCAGCGGTCACACCGACGGTCACACCCCTCCGCCTCCCCGAGGCTCTCCGTCGTTTAATTTGGGACGGATGGAGAGGGCGAGCGCTGAACCGTGTAAACAAAGCGTGTATCGAATGCGTGGATCTGTTACTGCGATGAAGGAGTTGTGATTTTATAACTCTGCGTACGTATCTTCGCAGGGGAAAATACCTGGAGCTAAAAGGTCCTTTCATCTTGTAAAGAATAAGGAGAGCCAATGGCTGGAAACTGAAGTCAGTCAAATTCAAATCGCAAGTTTTATCAATGAGAGTGAAGAATCACTGGCACAAATTACAGAAGGAAGCTGTGTTTTCTTCCACTCCTGAGATCTGCTACTAAAACAAGATCTCTGGAAAATATACTTTATGTCAGTAGAGGTAATCAGACTTACCACGGGGATAATTGGATAAAATTGAGTGGGCATGTAGTAGGTCAGATTAAAAAACTTAGTACTCCATCATCCTGGCCTCAAATTGTATAAGCAGGACAAAGCAGAACATTTAAAACATATCCCTTATACTCTTATTTTCTGAAAGATTTGTCCTGCTATCCATTTTAATTAATTTGCCTCTGATGATTTTACTTCCAAAGTACTTCATCAGTACAACCTGACACACTCACATTTGTTTTAGTTTTCATTAATATCTATCCTGAAATGTATTTTACTGTACTTCTAAAGAATTGAGTGGAAAGACCTGGACAGAAAGCTCAAATACCCTCTCTGGCTCTTTGAGAAAGTGTATACATTTTGCTAGACTATCTGGTAAGGGAAACCACGTAAAACAAAAGCTTAGACAAAATCTATAGCATAAGCTAGTCAAGAAGTAGACTGTCAAAACCTGCATCATGTTATAATACCAAATCAGCATGTTGCTAACTAGAAGCTTAGCATAATTACACTTCTATTTAAAACCTGTCAGTTTGATTAAAATTTCAAGTAATTTCTAGTTCTATGCTTATTTTTTTGTATTTTCCTTGCCCCTCTGTCTAAAGCTTGGTAAGCCTACAGTCATCATTTCTTTGCCTTGAGTACTAAAGTTATATTCAAGTCTTCAGGATTAGAGCTGCCTGTCAGAGTCTGGGCTCCAATTAAGTCAATGGGAGTTGTATTCTGCTATTGCTCGTCTTTCCTTTGGATCTTTAAGCAATTTCTGCAGTTCTTGGCATCTCGGTGCCTTCTGGATGAAGCAACTGCGACGCTGTTGGAAATCAGGGCATATTACTGTCACCAGTATGTTTTAATAGTGATCACAATAGCAAAAGTACTTCCATAGTGGTAAAATAAAATATTTCATCCTTCTGAATCTATAAACAAAATACAGACAAAATATAAATTTAAATAAACTCTAAAAGAGATCATTTGTCTTTCTCAACTTTCCTATGCTTTATTAAGAGCGTGACTATGTCCAAAAAAGCAGAGATCAAGAATACGTCACTGTCTTGAGAATTCAGGGACTGTGATCTATTCCTGGCTTTCTAAATGCTACCATTAAATTACTCCAGATTTGTAAGTGACCTTTTCCACCTGTAAAATGTTGATAATTACAGCTGTTAAAGAGATCTGCTGTAGATGCAAAATCCTTAGAAGAGCCACGTATCAATCCTAATTATCTGGTTTTACTCTCTACAGCTGGTTTCCAAACTAAGAATGCTACACTGATGCACTCGGAAGTCAGCATTCCTTGGTAACACGCACATTCTTATGGCAGAATAAAAGGAGGTGAAAAGAGAATGCAGACTTCTGAAGACATCTCATTCGTATGAGCTTTTGGAAAATTGCTACCTGTGTTCAGTGGGCAATGAAGCCAATTCTCTTTAATCCACTTTTCCACTAGCCAGTATCTCAGCCATCCCATCCCACTACTGAATCATCTGCAACTTCCTGTCTCTGTCTTCATAAGCATAAATGAGACCAAAAGATTTGTTTCTCACTGGTAGTCTTTTAATTTTTGCAAATACTTAAGGCCTTTGTTCACAAACTGAAGTTACAGGCTAACGGCCCCATAACCAGAAAGTTGTCAAATACACGTCTCTGTGTGTTCCAGACCCAGGTCATACACAGTCCCTATACGTGGCTATGACTGCAAGATGTAGAATAGAATAAAATAATATATATTATTTATATATATATATTTCTGTGGATATAACTGCAGAAAAATATGGTTAAGCTCTTTTAGAAAGAAAACCTGCTTTGTCTTGACCTTGTCCTAAATTCAGTGACTTCTTTCTGTCTTAGAAATCACCTGCTCTTTCCCTGTCCTCTTCCCATCCCCTGAGACCCATGCTGTTGCTGGCACCTGTTCTGTTTCAAGGATTGTATTTAAATGAAAGGAGATCTTTAAAATAAAAGATCCTGCTGATCCTGTGGAGGAATTATTCTCTCTAAATGTTCATGCTCTGGCATTGCATTTGCGTGTTTCTCATTATGCTCTTAGGAAAATTTAATTAAACTAAAACCCTTTTTTTTTTTTTCATAATGGATCTATTCAGTTGTACCCTAGATATGACATTTCTTTCTGATATCACGGCATACTACTTTGAGAATGTTAATTCACCCCTACACATATCAAGTCTGGAAAAAGTAGCAAGAGCTGAGGGACAAATGAACTATGTATATTTATTTGCCTCTGTTTTCTGTGTAAATTAAAAGGCATTACAATTGCCACGGACAAAAAAACCCCAAAACCAAACAACTGAAAACACCCACACACAGCAACTTTAAGCTTAATTTCTTCATTTTCAGTGTCTGATGAGAGTTGTTTTCCAAATGTCCAGACATCTGATCTAGAATATTGAACAAATCAGCATAAAAGTAGCAGTTTCATCATACATTTTCAGTAATGAAAATGTTAGCTTGTCATTTCTGTGAGAAAGTCATTTGTACACAATGGCTTTCCAGCTTGCTAACAGTCCTCGACGAGGCAAATTAAGCTCAACATCTTGAGACCCTGCACTATAACATAAGCTGCCCTTAGTCTATAAAGAAAAGTTTGTGTATCCTTTTCAGATGAATCTCAGCACTGTAGCACAGGGGTATTCTAAACACACAAGAGCCAGTGGCTGCCTTGGGCATTTTAAGCTTTGTCCCATCATGTGGCTCCAGCCAACACAGAACTTGAAATGCAGGCATCTGTGACAGGCATCCTGACACAGCTGCTATTGGCAGAACTACAGAGATGATTTCATATTTGCAAAATGTCTGTATTTTAAATAAGACAGCAGTTAATATGTCTGTCTTTAAAAAAAGAACCCGATGCATTTCATATAAAAATAAAGACAAAAAACTTGACCTTTAGAGAGGGCTGAAAATAAGACTAAAATATATCTTAACTGAGATCTCACTGAACCATGTTTCTATCTCCTGTTTTATGGCTTTAATATATGAAATACAAGGGGCAAAAGATGAAGGAATTAATATGGATGAAGGTGAGAGTGGCCAATGAAAGTCAGATGCTGTTAGAACTCTAGAGGCAATTTTTTCAGACATTCTCAAGAAGAAGTAGTAAAATGTCAGTAAAAAAGTGAAACTGGGAAGCATTATCTAAAGCGCAATAAACTCATGCCTAACTATGGAACAAGATGGATTTTAGCCTCTGTGCTCAACAATTATTTTAAAAAATCAGAGTTTACATCTATGCTATTCCATAGATGTGTGCCAAATGTAACGAAGAAAATAACTGCCAATAGAAATGGAATCCTAATACCTGAATGGAATCAAGAAAAAGTATCATTTTGCTAAAACAGTGACATTACAATCATTTACACACAATAGCACTAAAAAAAATCACAAAATCAAGAAATCCAAAGCTTCTTCATTCACAGACAGTAGACCAGACTCAAAGCAAAACGCCAACTTTAGCAACTTACCATTGTGCAACCAGGAATAATTGCAATTTACATAACTCTGTACTTCTTTTACAAAATCACACAGAATGGCCAGCGTTGGAAGGGACCTCAAGGATCATGAATCTCCAACCCCCTGCCACATGCAGGGCCGCCAACCTCCACATTTAATACCAGACCAGGCTGCCCAGGGCCCCATCCAACCTGGCCTTGAACACCTCCAGGGATGGGGCATCCACAGCCTCTCTGGGCAGCTGTTCCAGCACCTCATCACTCTCACAGTAAAGAACTTTCATAGCAAAGAACTTTTCAGAATTAACTTTTTGTTTAAAGCACGTATTCAGAAAAAAAAGCACTGTAGTTTCACAAAGTGAGCTGTGTTATCTAACGCATTGACTTATTTCAGTTTCTAAGTTTAATATCAGCATCAATTGCAGATTATTAGAAGGAGTATTGATAATAGGTGCAATTTAGGCAAGAGTGTGATGTGGTGGGGTAATTCTCAATAGATTGCTTTCCAAAATAGTTGGTATGTTTTTGGAAGACAGACTCAGTGGTATCAAATTAGTAGAAACTGTGACTGACTGACGTTCCCTGGCACTCTGAAATTGTGTAATTCCTATGCTAAATGAAGAAATGCTGGATTATGACTCTTGCCTTCTAAAAAGAGCTTGCAGGGTAGCATGATCCTCACTAAGGCACTTCTCAAAGGAGACATTTTGTATACTAATGATGTCCTTCACTTAAAGAGCTCAAAGTTTATCAACATTGACTGAAATCTCATACAATGATGTAATGCATATAAGATCTTCATTAGCAGGTGACCTGATCATAATTTGGAGCTAGAGCAAAACAGTTACAATTCATGATTTAGGTTTATTTAGGTTCATCTGGAATGAATATTAGAATAGAGAAGACTGAGGCACAAAGAGCCCTGATGGGGGTCACAAAGCAAGCCACAAGCAGCTAGAGTACTCAAGCTGCCTGACTTTCTGTGCCTCGATATTTATCATTATTGTTACAGATATTTGATCCTGGATGCCTTTTTTGAAAGTAGCCTGGATTCTCAAAGGTACTTAGACACCTACATACACATATATCTCCTTGTGAATTCTTAAGAAGCCAAATTCCCTGGTTGACAACATTACTTTAAAAATATTCTCCCTTCCTTGCTCAGAAGTTGTGAACGTTCTTCCTGCTATGAATATCTCTACTTGCTACATATCTGTTTATCTCATGCCCTCATGTTAATTGAAGAGGAACCTTAGCTTATAGGAGATATTGATTTTCGCTGCCACTAATGGCTCAGGCAGCAAAGAATTTAGCTGCAAAACAGCATGAGATAATGTTTGTACTGATGTATTTGTAAATTACACAATTTATAGCATTTGGAAGCAGCTAGTGTGTAGTTTTTAATCATGTCTATATTCTTACTGTAGAAATTGAAAACTATGAAGAAAATAGGAGATGGGAAAAACAGACCAGTAAACTCTAAGCACTGGCATGACACAGTGTTTCATCTCAAGGTCATTTAATCTAGCATGGATCAGTACTGATGAAGATGTCTGACTTCTGAGCACTGCCAGAGCTGAACAGCTGCTACTTACAGAGCAAGAGAGTCATCTCTGATTTTCTTCAGGATCCTTGATGGGCAGTATACGTTCTTCTTGATGGGAAATTCTACTTCTCACTTCCTTATTGAATGAAAAGGCTGGAACAGAAAATATTTCTGTTTCCAGTAGCTGGTGGATTGGACTCAAACCACCCAGTCTCTGTTCTATCTCTGGCCACTGCCTGTTATCTTCCTAGACGTATAAGAAAGGGATGCACCAACATACTGCAGTTTGTCTACTGTGTAACACAGCTGTAGGATCTTCCTGAAATAATTATTGTTCAAATCAACACATCTTTTAAAACAAGGACTTGTCTTGACTCATGTTTGGTGGGAAAAGCAAGAATTTGAAAATTGAGATTTGATCTGAATAATATCCCAAATTATATGAAATAAGGGATGAAATATGAGCTTTTGCATCATCGTAAGAAACATCTTATTTCCTGTGTCTTCATAAAGAACATTCGAAAAGTATCTTTTGAGAAAGGTCCAGTCTGATTAAGAATGTTTATGATTCTTAGGAAATATTTTCTTCCTCACTCTTGAATACGGTCACAGCACCTAAAATTCAGATAGCAAGTGAGGCACCATCATCATTGCTTTCTGCTTGTTTGCTTCATGCCTTTTGTATTTCTTCTCCAGAACAGAACTTGTTGCTTCCTCATGTTTTTGCAGTGCTGACCATGGAGGAGTTCTTGGTGGCCTTCTCAGCCTCTCCAAAAGAATCACGAGTGATGCAGAGGGATCACAGAATCACAGAATGGCCAGGGTTGGAAAGGACCTCAAAGATCATGAATCTCCAACCCCCCTGCCACATGCAGGGCCACCAACCTCCACATTTAATGCTAGACCAGGCTGCTCAGAGCCCCAACCAAATCTTAGGCAAACAAACTGATTCAGCAATTTGCCACCCTTTCCCAAGGAGAATTAATGAGATAAGTCTATACAGTGGGTGATCTCCCAGATGCAAATCTTAGGGAGACTCCTCAGCAAGTATTTCAGGCTGGAAAAACCATGAGGGAAGACATTTTAAGACCAGCCTGCTGTTACTGTATCCTTATGAGAGCTGAAAATGGCCAGAACTCTGTACAGAACCTGTACAGACTCCAGACAAAGACCCTGCAGCAAGTGGCAATCCATTCTTTGGTAACCAGCAGGGAGGAGAGTTCAGAGCATGAAACATCCCTTTACTTGTACTACCCCTAGTACCCCCAAAATCCTAATTATTCCATTCTTTATCATCATAATACAATACTGAGAGGTGGTGATGTAAACTGGAGTATCTCTGTACATCAAGTTATTATGAATGCATTGAGACCCACAGGACTAATAGCGTGATGAGCTGGGACCAAAATTACATTTCAATTAATTATAGTTTGTCAGTTCCGATAGGAAAGAAGTACAGTGTTAAACTACATGGAGTAAGAATGTTTTTAATGGATTACAACCTACACAAGGAGAAGTTAAGATATTTGTTTTTATGACTCATAACCTCTTTCATATCCATGGGAACTTACATTTAGCTATTTAGTTCAGAAGAATAGAGAAATAAAGATCATTTGCAATCCAAGTCAATAACAAAGAAAGAAAAGTTCTACAAGAAAGGAGAGCTTATTAAGAAAATAATGTGATGGGAAAGCAGTTGTATCTCTTTGACAAGGCCAGGAGACATGACAAGCCTGTGCATGGTTAATGCATGGAGTGTTCATGTATTTGTGCTAATGTATGAACTTAACGGGACTGTTACTCTCAGGAGATGTCACAGCAGCACGACATGCTTGAAAAGCATGAGAGGTAGCTGAAACCTTGAAATAAACTTACATCTTTTTTCTTTTTCCTTTTTTTTTTTTCCTCTTCTCTCGACAAAAACTTTAACACCGCACAAAAGATAATGAGTGCTGCAGAGCCGTGTTCTAAGACACGGTGTATTTCAAGCACTTCACACAGCCTTCTACCTTTTAAGTATTTATGTTTCCTAAACTTTTGAGTTTTGTAAAACCACGTTCAAAATGCAACGCTTTCTGGGGTCCTTGTAGGGTGGCAGAGGAGTCCACAGAAGAGATTCTGACGGAGAGGCAGGAGACTGAGCTCTATTCTCAGCTCAGACACTGATCTGCTTTGGAGTCTGGCACAAGTCACTTTGTGGTGCCTGTCTTTCCTCATCCACTCTTTGCCTAATTAGCAATTATGATATTTCGGGGGAAAGGGATGGAGGGGAACTGGAGAAAGGATTATCTCTCGCTGCACATAGATACAGAAAATAGTATCTTCAGTCTCTACTTTCAGCTAGGACTTCTTGGCATTACTCAATTATAGATCAGAATATTACATTACAAAGCACCCTTCAATATTTAGGGGAAGATGTCTAAAATCAGTCACCAGCTGCTGCTTTTCTACATGCTTAGAATGATTGGTATATCCAAATATTCCATATCTCTTGGAAGCTCTGGTTAGAAACAGCTATTTATTCTGGACTCTGATGAAAAGACATCAATTCACCAAGAGTTTTTCAAATCAGGAGAACCACTTCTGGCAGCACTTTTAAAAAAAAATGAATCCTGGAATACAGCAATGATTTTTTGAAGTCTCAGTTATGGTTATACGAGTAAGAGCGCCTTGAAAATAAGAGCCCTAGAGATAGAAGAACAAGTAGACAAATGCACTATACAGGCATTAACTGTTTCAAGCCTGACTTCCTGAGGAAGAAAGACATCCTGACTGTGATTTTCTCCACCTGCCTTATTTTGGATTTCCCCTCTTCTCACCCAAAACTAACAAGAGGGCAGATATTTGGAATGTAACTGTCTTGTATGTATTCTGTGAAAACATGAAGCTGGATAGAACACAATAAGCCAAATTACTTTCTCTCACGAGGGAAAAGTAGCCTGGATGTTGCTGCTCCTCATTTGTGGCTGCCAACTGATTGCTGGGTGAGTGCATATAGTCACCCCTGGGTAGATTTGCACAAGCACTGTCCCTGTTTTTTAGTGCTGGCACCAACAGCTGCTGCATTAACAGCTCACAGTAGAGTCTGACATTACTCAATTTGAAGCAAAGCTTAACTGGAGGCAAAGAACAGTTCATAGGGAAACCATGACTGCTGTCTGCTCAAAGAAAAACTTGCTCATTGGTTCTAATGTAGGGGCCACTCCACAGCCCAGACTCTCTTCCAATTTTAAAAGACCAAACACAGTATAATGCACATGACATTGATTTCAACACCACAAAGAAGCACTATAAAAGCCATGCCACCTTTTTGGATTGCACTTTCCTTTGCTTCCCGTGTCAATATTCAGTGTTACATTATTTACAAGCTTTTGAGCCTTTTATGCAGTCATTTCATTTGCCTTCATGACTTAGACTTGGAAAACAAAAGTGCAAGAAATGCAGATGGATGAGGTGAAATATTACGAGAAAGTATGTGCTTACTGAACTTTGCTCAACCCCAGAGGACAGAGCTGAAGTACTGAAAGTGCTTCTTTTCAGCTGACAAGTCATCCAGAGCCAAGCAAAGGAGAGAGACTTGAGAGGCCAGAGAAGGCTTTAGTTAAATGCTTTACTGGAACCTTGGTACAGGTGGTGTTTCAGCACACAGCCACATGGAAGCATGCCATTTTTCCTCTGATTTTTTGCCCTTCTCCTTGTAGTGCAGTGAAAGAAAGTGGAGAAAAAAAGGTTGAGGGGTATTCTAAACTAAGTCCATCCAGACAAGACTATACCTAATACAGCTTTTCCTGTGCTTTGCATCCTTCTGATACAGTAACAGACCCATGGGGGGAAAGGGAAATGATCTCCTTTCCCTGCTCCTACCCACATACGTTTCACATGCACAACCCTCTCTTCCCCTTCCCAACTCAGTTCAGACCAGAGCTTTATACACTGAATAATGAGGAACAGTGCATTGATGTGAATGCTTTTTCAGTCTCCTCAGACAGAAGACATGGAGGAAGTACTAAATCTACAGTCTACGCTATTTATTGTTACAGCTACAGATGGCTACAACCTTTTATTTATACTTTTCTCATTTGACAGCATTCCTCACAGTCTCCATCTATGCCACGGAAAACCTGACTTGACATTTCAGTGGTGAAAAGGTGACAAAGGAAAAACAGCTGGCAATTTTCTTCTCTCTGAGAAAACGACTGTCATCAAAGCCAGTGTAAATCCATTGCAACCCGCTTCAGAGACCACATACAGCACCTCACTTCATGCACTACCAAAGCAGTGGAGCCTGTGTCCCTTTATCTTGTCACGTCTGCTTGGAAAACATACTAAGTCACTCAAAAACTTGAGTTCACTTCAAAATTTTCCCCCGCAACAAACAACGTTATTCCTTCCCTTAAACAACCAGCAAGTCTCACTCGAATAAGGAAGCAGAAGAGAAGCAGATCAAAGTAAGCAACTGGTTTCTAATCCCTCTACACTTGTTAAGAACCGGCCCACAATGGAGTATTTGCTCATACCCTGGGAGCCTGGGGACTGTATTTTGCTACCCAGGCAACTTATTCACATCATCAGTAAAGCCCAGTGGACAGTATCTGCAAACTGATTTGAATGAAAAATCCTGCATCTCACCAGCTGTCTGTCTTTTGTTTACTTAACAAAATGCCAATACAGTGTCTGTTTGAAGGCTTTTATACACAAAGTAGTGAAGTTCAGAATGAAAACATGAGCAGAGTGGTAAGACATTGCTTTATCCTCTGGTGTCTGTGCTGAAGATCACCATAAGGCTATGAAAGGATGCAGTTCCTTTACGTGAAGCTTGTGCTGAAATGTGGCATACCTTACACCTTTGAGAGAAATGGAAGATTTGATTCCAAACACCATTATTGTACAAGGTTGTATTTGTAATGATCTGTTTGAGTTCTGCCATTAGAGGTGAACAACAAGAGCAAGATGTGAAAATTCCTAGTCTGCCTGTTGAAACCGAATGAGATGCCTTTACGGATAACTTTGCTCTATTTAGGGGCAAACCTAGAGATGCTGCTCTCCAAAGAGAAAACGAGTGTTCCCTGTACATATTCTTCCCACTTTATGTACTTGATGAAGTCTATCTGGAGTTTCGGGTATTTTTAAATACTGTCTGGATAAAGAGCATAGGCCACGCATGTGAGAATGCACACCTTGGCCATATGCCAACGCCTACAGTGCGTGACTGGTCCCCAAGAATCAGTGCTGAGGAAGTGAATGCAGTCGATGCAGAGCTGCCTTCAGCATTATGTTCTGAATACAGTCTAGGCAAGCTGTTCCTTTGCCCTTTCGTGGGAAGATTTAAGGAGGCTACAGCCATTATTTCACTTTACTCAGTGTTTCATGTACCACAATGAGCATGAATTGCACTTGAAAGTCGAGCCTTTCACAAAAAAACTGCCTCCCCAGAACACTGATCAGACAAAGAACATCACCATGTGAACAAATTCTTGCTTCACATTTTCAACATTGTTTTAAAGGCAGGAATGGGTATATATTTAGTTTTGATATTTAAAAAAAAAAAAAGATGTTTCATTCAAATTTCAACATTACAGTATTAAATACACTAAATACATTGAGAGAGCATAGGAGCATCTGGAGACAGCATTACCCCCTGAGCAGTTTGGAATATGCTCCAATGGAGGTTCCTTTAGAGAGAATCATGCTGTAGTAAATGCTGAAGGTTTTCAATGAGAATTCTTTCAGAATAAAGTCAGTCTAAGGCTGGGTTTTCCTGCAGCCATTTGCTGAGATGATAATTGAAAGGAAAGCTGAACCTTTCTGTTATAAAATCAACGAGTGGATGCTGTTAATAACTCCTGTAGGATAGGGATGTTTCCACAGCTGTGTTTACTTACTGAGTACTTTTTAGAATAACATGGCCTAACTCCAAAGGGAAACAATTAGTAGCCAACTCCTGAGAAACAAAACTGTGCTGGTCCCAGACTCCCGGAGGAGTGACCAAGAGCTAGATATAAGCAGGAACTGAAAGGTGCAGAAGTAAGGCGTGAATTCACTGAACCAAAATGATGTTCTTGAGCATCAACTCTTCCCTCAGCCATGTCTAAATACTCTCAGCACCTGCATTCTTTCCAGTGGCCATTTAAGTATAAGATGCAGAATCATCAAGAAGCGTGTGCAGGCTTTGTCATGAAGTGACCTCAGTGCTAGTCCTGCTCCCTGCATCCCCTCCCTTGCTCGCCTAGTAAATCCTTAGTGATCCCTCCATGTGAAAGAGCCAAGTGGGAGCCTTGCGTTCAGCTTGGCTTTCTGTTATGGTGTTAGGATGGGAGATGTTGCTTTGAATATATGGGGCAAGGAAGAGTTTGATTTTACTCCCATTTTCTGTCAAATGCTCTCTCCATTTCCATGTTGTTCTCAGGATGGAACTTTAGAGAGATGGATCCTGTGTAGACCAAGGCAACTCTAACAGAGTTTCATTCACCTCTCCAGCATTTCCACGCATTTCACTTGAGGCAGCTGTCTGTGTGTTTTAGTGGTCTCGTAAGTCAGTGTAATGGCTGCACATCCTTAAACATCTTATGCTGTGTTTGAATTGTGTGTATTTCTGAACTGAGGATTTTGGATTTCATTGCAGAGCCATGCACTTAGTATTTGAGTGCCTAACACATTTGCTGGAAGTATTAGCTGTAGTGTGCTTTGAATGGAAAAGAGAAAGAAGCAGGCTTGAGGTCACCACATCATTTGAGACCAGCGGTTAATTCTTCATTACTCAACTGATATCAGAGAGAAATCCTAACAAAATTAAACTCAACAATGCAGCTATCATCAAATCCACACAAAGCCTCCAGGAGCTCAAATAGAAAGGTACCATATGGATAAGGCTGCAGAAGCTAATTTTAACATTATTCAGTTCAGCAAAGAACACATCCTGATTCAAAATGGGGCTTTATTCTTAGCTCATATTTGTTATACTTACTTATTTTTTCTGTAGATCGATTCTCACTTTTAGTAATTATTAAGACATGCTTTTTTGATAGTAAGTGAGGTGTTTTTACTAAATCTGGTACTTTTTCTTTGATAACTAGAAGAATGTATAATTAGATATCTTAATTTTTAGACTGCATTCTATTAGGAAAAAAGCAGATAATGCTTCTCGTTTCTAAGGGGATTGCTTTTTATTCATTATTTAAGGTAATTTGGGTGGAAATTCCAATTACAATGTGCTTTAATCAGTTAAATATAATTACACAGAATATTATGAATACAAAATATTTATTGAACGATATTTTGAAGTTAAAACTATTTGGATTAGGGATTCTTTCTGATCATGTGCCCTTCAAGATGCCCAGAAGCAGAGAAGGTTAACTACTTATTTTCTAGGCTTTGTTGTATGTCATAAGCTATCAACACATTCTAGTAGAAAACATTCATTGCACGTCTTTTTGAAGCCATCATTTTTTCAGTCTACCTTTTCTCACTGAGGCAGAAAAATAAACCATCAAACTTAAATTTTAGTTCCTTTGTTTATCTACTCTTAAGTCAGTCTGGACATGAGTCAGTTAATACTTTTTCGTTTTGCTTTAGTTTTTTTTTTTCTCATAAATGAAGCAACAAAAAAAAAATCTATTTGTTTGTAAAACTGTTTTGGCTCAAGGCTCTGTATCTCTTTATATCAATCAGCCAACACTAATATGCGTGACAGAAAGTAGGACAGAGATCCCCAAAGAGGGATGAAAAAATGAAATGACAAACAAGTTGGAAAAGATGCAGGGTCGTTTCCCTTTCAGCTTCAGTGAAATACCTTGCCTTTATGAGTCAGCATTTGAGATGCAAATAGTTTGCCATTATAAAAATAGTAAGATGATGAATGCCAGATATTTGCAGAATATATTTTGGTAGCCCAGTTGAGTGAAGCTGGAACAAACAGGACTGATTTTTTGGAGATAAGCATTAGAAAGCACCAACCCAGGAGCTGTTTCCACTTTGGATATCTGATGAAGCAATCAGAACACCAAGCCCTTGTGAGACAGGAGTAAACACCTCCCAGAGAAAAACACTGGAAAACAGAGAAAAACCAAGTCTCACATTTGGGGAACTCAGCTTAAGAAATCACTGTATATAGAGAGACCCATTCTCCTAAGCCACAGTGATCAATTCCTTCTAGAAGGTCACTGAGAAAGTTAGAGGTTCCTTGACCCAAGGCCTTCAGCAGCAGTTCTGTACTGTCAACGTCAGTCAAAATGCCAAGAGAACATTTCTTTTTCATTTCTGACTGACTGAGTGGATCAGATCAGTTCAGAAAGCCCATCTCAGTTTGAACATGGAGACCTGACTGCCCTGCATTAACATCTGACCAGGTTTTTACTTGCTTTCCTTTTGTACTGGTGCAATTCATCTGATTCCTACCAGATTCACTCTACTTTCCCACAAGCACAAATGAACAGCAGAACTTACAGATCCTTCCGAGCCCATGTTTAAACCTTTCACCCAAATACATCTCCACATAGTCCTGGTATTGACCTTTCGTCTTTACAACAGCAGCCCAAGTTGGCAGGGACCCACAAGGGTCACCAAGTCCAACTCCTGGCTCCACACAGGACCATCCAAAATTCAAACCCTGTATCTGAGCTTTGTCCAGATGCTCCTTGAACTCTGGCACCTGGGGCCATGCTCACCGCCCCTCTGGTGAGGAACCTTTTCCTAATGCTTTATCTGTGGAAAGCTGATGGATTTATATTGCAACAAGTTATCAGAGATACTTCCTTCCTCCACCCTTTCCCCCATCTTCCCGTTCAAACAAATTCTGAGAAGGAAGGATAAGATTTTGCAGGTTGTAACAGCAGAGATACTCTCACATAGTGATTTTTTCTCTGCTGTTCTCAGAGAAGAAAACTCATTTTCTAGGAAAGCTTTAAAGTCATCAGCTCTAATGAAAGTGACAGATAAATTAAGCTTGATTTGGGAAAATAAATGACAGTGTATTCCAGGGGAAGGCTGGGTCAGGCACATGTGGAATTGCTTGTGTTAATGCCAGGCAGCTTGTCTGAGTCTGAACAACATGAATCAAGAGTGAGGTCCTGTGCTGAGAGCAGAGGGAGCCAATCAGACGAGGTCCAGCCCTACAATCAATATCCTCGTGCACCTAAAGCTCATGACATCGTTCCCAAACTTCTCTATTTCTAAACAGGAATGATGGATTCATGCCTACTGGGATACCGTTAAGCTCAGCTGCCTAACGTTCGCAAAGCATTTTGACAGCCCCAGGTGAAATCTGCTCCATAATTACAAGAGCTGCACATATCTCCTTGATGCCATTGCACTTTTTATCCCACCCTTTTATCGCCCGGTGTTTCCTGCACCCTCCCCTGCAGCCAAAGTGATGAGTGAACAGAAATGACAAAGTGCGCTTCCAAACTTCCCTCCCACTCACCTCTCCTCCATCTGTCGGAGAGAGAGATTTTATTTGCTGCAGGAGTACTGTCTGGCTAAAAATGTGAGCACTCTTTACAGCATGATCTCACTCTCTCCTCCACGCACACCCACTGCTCAAGTGCTTCGTTTTCAAGTATGACATTGCTTCCTAGCTAACACCCAGTGGAAGAAGAGACTTCTAGAGATGTTCTATTAGGTGCTGACTAAAAAGTGGCTTTAACATCCCACATGTTCTTCGCTGATCATCTCCACCCTACCTCTTGAGAACAGAAAGGAGCGGAGGATATCCGACAATTAAGATTATTTTGCTTTCTCTTTCCCCTGTCACAAACAGTCCATTTCAGTCATACGCCTCACTATTTCCAAATTTTGAGCTTTAGCCCCCAGTCCCATGACAAATTGGTACTCCTCTTTAATTCCAGGTACTCCTCCTGGAATGACATGTCTCCTCCTTCTTTGAAGGAAAGAAGTGCTTTTGTATAATTTGGGACTTTCTTGAGGGTGATTGGCCGAATCAGTGATCTTTCTCAAGCATGTATAACACTCTATCAACCTAGATAGATTTTATCCCATATTTTTCTTCTTCATGTTATAGTAGCCTTAGCAGAGTACAAAACGGGGAGTGTTGGAAGATGAATGTCAACAAGAAGTGGCATTTCTTCCTTTGTTTCACCCCAGTTTTGTTAGCAGGAATATGGAGATGAGAGATCCATAGATTTGATCAGACAAAGATTGTGTCCTTTCCTTCCAAAGAACACAATTTCTTCATATTATGTTCTAGCAATTCCTATAAAAAGGCTTCAACCAAGAAAGCAGATGTATTACTGATGCCAATTAAAGGCGCAGGCTGTATTACCAGATGATTGCAGCTCTTATTTAAAGCTTGTTACACCTGGAAGGAAATGGTTTCCAGTTGGAGAATGGTGACCAGACAACTGGTGACCCCAGCTTTGGATAAGCTTGAGTCAAATCCAACCACTGCTCAAGTCACAGCTCCTCCAGGCCAAAGGGGATCACCCAAAGCATTACTTACTGAAGTTTCAGCATCATTGACATCTTGGCAACTCAGAAGCCACAAAAGATTCAAGGGAGGGGAAGAGGAAAGATCTGCAGCCTTAAGGCGAGGGGTGGAGACAGGCAGTATTCTCCTTTCTCTTCACCCATATTCACAGCTCTGTGAAACAGAGAGCAAGTTTGTATTGTCATCACAAAACTACTCCACACAACAAAGCCTTTTCCCCACTGCAACAAGACTGCATGAATACCCTGGCTCACAGGTACAGCTCATCGTACTACAAGTTTATTCATTTTTTAAGCATCAGTGACTCCTCTAGCCAAAATAGAATGGTGAGAAACTGTGAATGTAACATATTGGGAAAGTCCTTCCTATTAGCTGGTGTTTAGTCTTATTTGAACAGCATCAGACTGAACAGAAACACATTCAAAGTGACAGGGTCAAAAAGCAGTGAGAGCTGCCCAGGCACTTTATTTACCAGGACAAGCTGAGCAACTGGAAGCTTATAGCTTTTTCATTACTTCCTTATGCACTTCAGCTTGGTTCCTCTGTTCAATATGCAGGTCTCAAGCCAAGAGTTCCTTGTTAATGGCGCAAAATGCATCTGTAAGGAAACTTGTCTATGATTATATCTATGAACTGTGGAAAACAGTTCTGCATGGTTTGTTCAAACAAAGATTTAAATGCTTTATATCTGTCTGGCAATCACGGTTCAAATGAATACAACAGCAGTGATATCACTTTTAAAGGAGAAAAAAAAAAAGTTTGCAAAGGATTAGTCGTCCTAAAACTTCACAGTTCCAAGAACTGATGGAGTCGTGTAAGCAGAATTAATACCCACATTTACTGGACCCAGTGCAGGAGTTCCTAGCCTTGAAAGTAACGTCACGTCATACTTGATCCTGTCAAGGAGCAAATTGACTGAGGGAATGGAGAGAGCTTTTGAAGAAAATGGGTAAAATCAGCCACTGTCCAATACTAAAACCAAGGTACTGGGCTGCATCACCATTGGTACGACCCAGTTCTTCTCTTCCTAAACATGCAGAAATGTCATATTATGACAAGGCTGAGCTTACCTACCTGTAAGTCCAGCCAAATAAGGCAGACAGCTCCTTCTCAGCTTCTGCCTCCACTCTGTGAAGCATTCCCAGAAATGTGCACACAGCAGTAGAATGATGGCCTCCCTACAGTACATGGAAGGGGTCAGCACTGACAAGTCCCTGAATCAGAGCGCTCTCCCAGGGAACAGGGCATCCAGGCTTAGCAGAGGATGAGCCTGGCTTCTAGGCTGCAGGTATCTCCACCTGAGGCAACAGCAAAAAAGTTCTGCGGTCTCTTATCAGAGAGCAGGGGCTCAACCTTACCCTCACAAACACGATCCACTGATACAGGAGCTGCAGATCGCTTTTCAAGGTCCAGTTTGTTGGTTTGTTTTAAATGCAAGACTACTAGTGCTGATACCTGCAACTAGAATGTACATCCTCCTTTCCTAAGCGGGTCCCTCCTCACTCTCTCTTTAGCCAAAAATACCCTTCGTTAACTTATCTTCAGCAGTAGCTGAAGGCATATCAGCACGCAGCTCAGCATCCTCCTGGCAGAGGCCAGTTTAAAACCTGACTACCCAGAAAACAGAAGTACTTATCATCATTTCGTCCTCTAAGTCTCATTTGGCTGCCTCTAAATGAAAATAAGTAACTCTGATCTGTCCTTTTGAAGGAGAGACTAATGCAAGCCTCTAGGCTGCACACTACATACACCCTGGCTCCCCGATTCCCCCATTCTAAGTTCCAAAGATAGGGAGGGGATCTGAAACCCACCTTTACTCAGTATCTTCCTTTCTACATGCCTCTTGCAGACACACACCATTTCAGGTTGCCAGCAGCTCTGTATCTTGTCCTGAGATACTCAACTTTCTTAATGGGAAAAAGGGACCTCATCCACTTCTGCTTCAGTGTCCTTTTAGGCAATGCTATGTTCAAGGGCTCCTCTCTTTTTAGGGACCCTGTCTAAGACTACTAAAAATGTAAACTTCTGAGAGAAAGGCAATACAGTGCATGCAAAGTGCCCCAAACTATATAGATAGTGACTTTGACTGGGATATCATTAATTATATTGGAGCATCTCAGAGCTCAGCATTATTTAAACTGACTATTTGGTAGCAGATCTCCTTAAAATGTTTTGCTCTAACCTATTTCTATGGCAACTGCCAACTTTTAAACCATTCAAACATTCTATCCCAGTTTGAAGGCAAAAGAAAACGAAACCTTCATCCCACAATTTCATAATGCATTTCTAGCACAGGATAACCAAATGTTACAATTAATAACTTGCAGAGGCACATGAATGACACAGCTTTGGTGAAGTTGAATTGATCCCTTGGCAAAAGTGAATTGCAAGCTCTAACTGTTACAAGATTTAAAGAAAACTGTATTAAAATTTGCAAATGTCTGGAAAATTGACATTATTTAAATATACAGAACACATTCCAGAAAGTGGATTAAAAGCAATATCAGAAGTCTAGAGGCCAAAAACTGAAATAAATGGTCTCATTTTCACAGACACAGAGTACTTGTTTGTAATGGCTATTAAGCTGAATATCCAGCTGCTTTGATTGGCATTTGACTTTTAAGTGTCTGACTGTTTCACTCTGACTTTGAGTATTTGTACATTCAAAAACCTTAAAATACAGTCATAAAAACTAAAAGATAAAACATGTAAAGTCTCCCATGACCCAGGTTAGCCACGAGGAATTCCCACCCCACCACCCCACCTCTTCTATAAAAGATGCTCTTTTTTTCCTTCTTTCCATGCAGATAACCAACATTTGACTGTACTCCCTGAATGTAAAAGTTGCAGCCTACTTCTTAGAATCACCAAGGTTGGAAAAGACTTCCAAGAGCATTCATCTGTCTACCACCAAAATTTCCCTACTAAGCCATGTCCCTTAGTACCACACCTAAATGCTTCTTGAACACCTCCAAGGACACTGACTCCATCACGTCCCTGGGCAGCCTGTACCATTGCCACTCTTTCTGAGAAAGAAATTTTTCCTAACACCAACCTGGACCTCCCTTGGTGCAAATGGAGGCCATTTCCTCTAGTACTATCAACGTTACCTGGGAGAAGAGATTGATTCCTACCTCACTGTAACTTCCTTTCAAGGAGCTGCAGAGATCAATAAGGTCTCTCCTGAGTTTCCTCAGCTGCTCCTCATAAGTTTTGTGCTCCAGACCCCTCACCAGCTTCATTGCCCTTCTCTGGACACGCTCCAGGGCCTCAGCATCTTTCTTTTAGTGAGTGGCTCAAAACTTGACTCTGTATTCGAGGTAAATCCTCACCAGTGATGTACAGTGAGTACAGGGGGATGATCACCTCCCTGCTCCTGCTGGTTACACTACTTTGATAAAAGCCAGGATGTCTTTGGCCTTCTTGGCCACCTGGGCACACTGCTGGCTCAGCTGAGTGTCAACCAACACTCCCAGGTCCATTTCTTCCACTCTTCCAGCCACTCTGCCCTAAGCCTGTAGCACTGCCTGGGGTTGCTATGGCCGAAGTGCAGGACTCAGTACTTGGTCTTGTTGAACCTCATCCCACTGGCCCTCATCCCAGGGAGCCAGCCTGTCCATATCCCTCTGTCGGGCCTTGCTACCCCCAGGAAGATCAACACTCCCTGCCAACTTGGTGTCATCTGCAAACTTACTGAGGGTGCACCCAATTTCTTCATCCAGGTCATCAGTAAAGATATTAAACAGGATGGACCCCAGTACAGACTCCTGGGGAACACCACTCATGACCAGTCACCAGCTGGATTTAACTCCGTTCACTAGCACCCTCTGGGCTGGGCCATCCAGCCAGTTTTTTATCCAGCAAACAGTGCACCCATCCAAGCCACGGACTGCTGGCTACCCCAGGAGAATACTGGGGAGACAGTGTCAAAATCTTTGCTGAAGTCCAGATAGACTACATCAAGAGCCTTTCCCTCATCCACCAGGTGGGTCACTTGGTCATAGAAGGAGATGAGGTTAGTTGAGCAGGACTTGCCTTTCATGGACCTATGCTGGTTGGGCTCAATCGCCTGGTAGTCTCATAACTTCCTGCAGAAGTACATTTCCACACACCTACATATTTCTTCATGGATGTTAAACAAGACACACAGAACTGACCATATCAACTATACCAAGATAAAAAAGTGAACAGAATGAGCGTTGCCTTGTGCTTTGCTAATACACTTCTGCATTACATGTTAATTGAAAGCCTGAGTGACAGAGTTGCCATAAATCCAACCTGGAGACACTTTAGTAATTGTGGGTGTGAAGGTTTCCACAAAAACTGAATGCTCCCAGAAGCAAGGCAGAAGCCCAGCAGCAATGTCTGTTGTCCCCATTCCTGTAAGGAAGGGGGATTCACAATCGGTTTGGAGCAACTAACTTCTTAGGGTTTGCTGGCAGGAAAACCTTTTATTTTATTTATACTAAGACAATTTCCTTCCTCCTACATTTTCTGTGAGCATAAAGGCAATAGGTTTCCCTTTGAGAATGAAAGCAAATACTGAAAACATAGCAAGTGCTTGAATGTCTTGCTGAGTTGGAGTTTCTAACAGATGATTACTAGAAGAGTGCTTTGAAATAAAATTATGTGCACACTTATACAACAATGCTTTTAAGAGGAATACAGGAAAAAGGCGAAAAGTGCCCATCACTTACCACACATCCTCCAGCATTAATATGAGGTTCAAATAAATAAGAGATCTTTTACTTCTTGAGGAATTTGGAATTTTAGACCCAAAGCTACCTTCCCACTATTTTAAGTGGGTCTTCCTTCTTTTTCATTTAGATGTCATTTCTGTATCCCCAGGGAGAGAAATTTTAAGCCATCAGTTTCTGTACTTTTGAAGCCTTCTCTAAATTCTTTTCAGCTCAATAAGGTTTAGACAGGCAGAAGTGGGTGGATCAGCTTGACAGCCTGCATCCACTACTAAACTCCAAGGGTTTCAGTGCAACATGCATCTTGTATGTACCAAGGCATCTGTCACAGCTCTTAAACCTCTTAGAGTCAAGGCTGTAAGCTGGTGCTAGAACACTGTGGCTTCTACTAGGGGCCAGAAGGATTTTTAAATAAGTGAAAAGCCAAGGGTGTATCCCTTTTTGCTAATTAAACTCTCAAACAGGATTAACACACAGAGATAATTATTATCTGAATAGAATGACATGGAAAAGAGAGGTTTGTGTTTATTTAAGTGCAATGTCACCAGAGGAAAAAGAATTGTAAGCACTGTCACTAGACAGGAAATCCAACTACATTTCCATTTTCAGCTTGAATATTCCTCAAATCTTGGTCTAATACATTTCTAAAACTGTGAGTTTGAAATTTAAATTGCCTGTAATTTTGGCTATCAGTGATTCAGAGACCAAGGATCACGGGTCCCTGAACTAAAGAAATGCACTCCAAATGAAGTTATCAACACAATGTAATTTCTGTTTTTTCTTCTCTTTGTTTTCTTTTTGCTTAGTGTTTTACAGTGATACCATTAAAGCTTCCCTTTTCCTGTAAAGGGAAAGAAAAAATATGATCCCTGAGTGAGTGAGGAGTCTTAAACTGTAATTACTTTAGAAAGTTTAGGTAAGATTTACTGCTACAAATGAGTAAATACTTGAGTAAACACTCAGATCAAGAAACTAATCAGCAAAATTTCTAAGAGTAATTTCAAATGCAAAATACATTCTGTTATAGAAAATAAAGCCAATGATGTTACATTAATGCTCTAGCTTGCCTAATCCTTGATTTCTACATTGCAAGTGTAGCACTGCATTTCATGCATGAGTATTTTTAAACTGCTTTCTTGACACTTAAGCAACAAGGCTTCTTTAATAAGCAGCACTTAGTAAAGAGTCTTCTGGCAGACAACAGCACTTACAATGCAATAGAAAACCATCACTGCTACTCACACTGCTCCATTCTATAGCAGCACTTCATTTTGATCCATGGAAATTGTCCCACTTGGAAAACATTGGGCATAAGAGCAAGTTCCTGAGCTTTTGGCAAAAGGTAATTATTAAAACAATTTGTTAAGTATACAAGAGCTCACTTTTCAAGATAAAATATTTCAACATCTAAATAACACTGTAATTACGCACGTGAAACATACAAATGCATCCATCTAAAGTGAGGAGATCAGAGCACGTTGGAGATGCTGAAGTCTCAGAAGTGAAATAGTGTCGTCATGAACTGATACTCTGGCCCAAATTGTGCCCTGCTCATATCGTTGGTCAGGCAGCTGTGGCTTTCCCAAAGCATTCAAAAATAAGACAAAATCACACACTTTTAACCGTCTTACAAATTTTATAAAATGTTATTGAACATTACAAAAGGCTTTCTTTGATTGAAATTTATAAAACACCATGTAATACTCTTAAAAGAGAGATTATCTGTATTTCAATACGTACAGGTAACAGTTTATATCAAAACTTTATGAAAGAGAAGAAACTTCATGATTTTCTTACTTATCTAATTAGAAATATATACATTGTCAAAACAAACAAACAAACACGAACAAGCTTAGGAATGATCATTGTTGTCTATAAAAATATAAAAGAGAGGTACCCCAAGTACTTCACCTGGCGACTTAAAAATTTCCAAACACAAGACACAAGAGACAGTAAGTTTACAATGGTAATCTAAAAACAGAAATTAAAACCTCTTAAAATCAGAGAAGCTATCTTTTTTTCTGAGTGTTCCAGCTCAGAAGAATGATTATGTCAATTAACAGAGAAGAAAAAAATACGAAGACTTGGTAGAAAAATACCCCTGAGATAAGGCCAAAACATGACTGCTTCTTCCTACTTGCTGGTTTCTTTGGCTTTTGGTTACTTTCAAGAAGCAATGTAGATCTGAAAGGAAATTTTCCTGTCATAGGTTTTTATCAGCTACATCATCAACACAAATCATTATTCTGACAGAAGTGTTAACAACTGCGTAAACTGCCTTTTCTTCACATTCTTCCAATTTCTGACCCCAACACTCTATTCTTCTTTTTAATAAGCTTAATATTTTATTCTAACATTAGATTACCAGAGGACAGAATAGCAGCTGCATATTTTTTTCTGATCACCATTTCCCACATCTTCCTTTTTTTCTTGATGGTTTTTTATAAGCAAGCTCTTCAAAAGCCATGCTTTCATCTTCTACTTCATTTTCCAAGTCTCTATCATGCACAAAGTCTGCATTAAAAAAAAAAAAACAAGAAATTAATGCAAAATGGAAAGACATGACATCTTTTCTCTCTTAATAGTATGACAGGATTTACCACTAGGATTTTATATGTCAGCAAAATATCTTCATACGCATACTGTCATGTTTGAGAAGTACTGTGTTTTACATGACAAAGCACCTTGCTGCTCTAGTCATTATTTTTACACTCAACATCTGTTTTGATTGCTTTTGGCTTTTTTAAGAAGAGTGTTTTTCCCCTCTCAAGGTTCAGTGTCAGCAGTCAATACATTTGCTTATTGAGTTCTAAAGAGGGAGTGACAGAGTATGATGTTGCTTGTAAGACCATGAGATTACTTTCATGCAGTCTTATCATTTAATCATTATTGGAATAGAAAATTGAAACACAAAGCTTTATCACAATAAAATTCTCTAAAATACAGCCACTTTGATACTTTACATACAGTGCAATTTGTAAGCACTTTATTTCTGCTTTTTTATACAGTTCTTGCAATTCTACCACTAGAATATGTGCTTATCCTTAAACATAAGGGTAGGCACAATGAAGACTTAAACTTGCCTAAAAGATCTCTGATGCAATTGACAGCATCCAAGTATATTACTTTTGATCTAATACAAAGTAAAATGACCAAAACCAAAAGAAATCTGACTGCATATATTTTTATTTCACAGAGGTCTTAAAAACAAGCTGAAGATCAGTTTTATTAGGACACTGGTTTTCAAGAACTCGGGGCCACTTAACTGCCAATAAAAGCAGTGCTGAAGCACAGTTAAAAGCAGCAGTAATAGGTGAAAATGAAGACAGCTGCTCTTCTGTCCCCTCACTCAAGTTTCTATCCTGAGGACTTCGCCTGAGCCATAGCTACACACACAGCTGTATGCACACACACATGCTCCATGCAGGCTGGGACACACTGAGTGCCAGCAATGGGGCCCTGCTCAATCTGAGTTGGAAGACCAAATACGTCACACTTTCCCTAACCCCCTGTGCAGGTGCCTGTTTTTTGTTGCCTGAAGTTCTGTGTTGCTGACCTGGAGAGTAAAGTGAGTAAAGCTAAGAGAACATTACCAAACAGGGACCACTAGAGGGCACAGAAATCTGTGTAATTTCAAAACGTACCTTCTTCCTTTATTCTCTGTAAATCCATTTTCTTCAGCCACTCATAAGCCTCATCAGTGACAGCAAACAGTTTGTTGGCATGTTCAGTTATTATTTCTTCAGCTGAAATGGAACACAATTAGCATTCTGTAAGAACACCAGCTGAGTGACAGACAGAAGCTAAAAGCCAAGCATGCTGACACAGACATATGTACAATAATGATGCAAAGCAAGAAGGCTTCATCTCCAGTGATTTCATGTACAGACCGAAGTCACTTCTGGGGATGAAGAGGCTGTATGTATTACTTCCCCAAGCCAACTAACACTGCTAACACAGAGAGGAGAAGCTCACTTCTCCATCCTTGTGCAGCCCTTTGAAAGCGTACCTGAAACTCTTGGACGTATTCTGGTTTATCTATTTTGGAGAATTAAAATTTCTGGCTTCCATTATCCCTCTGAAATTCTACATGTCAAACAACGAGGACAACTGTCATGGTTCACTGAGCAGAAACCTAACTAACAAGCAAAATTTGCACATTTTATCCATATTGAAAAGGTTTCAGTTAGGAGTGAAGATAAAGCTTTCACAGTAAATTGAAGACCATAACCTAACATTTAGTTACAGATTAACGTATTGTACTGGTAAGAGCTGAGGAACACATAGAACACTACAGTTTTTCATTACTGTCAGCCATCACAGTGACAAGTTGACAGGGTTGCTGGATTTCTACGCTAAAGCCAGTAACAATATTTTGATGTAAGATGTCACTATTGCACAGCAAGTACCCCAAACAATTTTGCTTGCAGGCTACTCACTCAGTGATTCAATTTTGCTTGCAAAAATCATCACAGAATGATGCTTTAAGCAATGAGAAAGAAATCCTATATCAAAATATGTATCTCCTAAGTACCAGAACTTATTGATCTCTGTACTGAAACATGTAGTGTTTTTTTATTTCTTTTGACCACATTAAGATTTTTGAATGGAGCTTTGTCATGTCTAGGTTTGGCCACAAATGACATATTGCATTGTTTAAAAGAAAAACGAAAAGTCTCACCTTCAGCCCAGGCTTTTCTCTCATAGATTTCTTCTACTGCATCTGAAATCTTCTTAATATTCTCTTTGATTTTTCTCTGGCATAAGTTGGAACCTTCTTTATAGGCTAAATGGTCTTGAGTGTAAGTCTTTTCTGTAATGGCCTCCACTACATCCAGTCCGTCACGTATTTTTGGATCTATCTTTCTTCTGAAAAAGTCAGCATAGTTTTTGTAGGCAGCATTATTATTTCTGTGTTCATCTGTGTTTCTGTGCTCAATATAAGCCTCGCTGGCTGCAATAATTGCATTTCCTTCCACTTGCATCTTTTCTTCTGTTGGTGTCACAGCTTCGGCAGTGTCTGCCTCCACGCTTTCAGCCTGGCCGAAATAGTTCTCAGAGCTCTGGATGAATCTGACTCCACAGAGGTCACACTGGGTTTGGTCAATATCTGCTTTTTTGAAGATATCTGATAAAAATTCCTCTCCTTTCACTGCTACAGGCTCTGTTTTGCAGCAGGCCTTCCTTTTCCACCTCATGCAAGCAAAACCAAAATGGAAGATGCGATACAGCTGGCGTAGAGCAGATGCCTTCTGCTCTTGCTTCTGTTGCTTGTTGAGAGCAATCACTTCCAGGGGATCCTTCTGGTCCTCTAAGCACTGATCACTTTCGAGTTCCTTCTCTATCTCATCAGCATATTCTGTTTTATCCAAAGAGGTTATAAACCTGTCAAAATTTACGTTTTCATACAGGATACCCCGTATGGGTGCATAGCCCTGAGTATACACAGAGTCCCACCTCCATCGGCAGTCAAATAAGTACTCCTCATCTCTCTCTATCAGAAGCTCTTGCAGGCTTGCAGCGATTTCTCTTACACTTGAAGCATCAGCCACTTGTTCCACGACCTTTAGTAATCTTACAGGCACTTTTGAGGGAGAGTCTTTTCTCATTGATTTCAGCATCGCCTTTATTTCAGGAAAGAGTTGGCTTAGGAGATATTTACACATAGAATTCTGCACCTGGTCAGCATTCAGTATCATCACTAAGCTCAGCACTACAGTTCGCTCAGCCTCTCCTGAAGTTACACAGTCAGGATCCTCAAAAGCATCCAGAAGGACGCTGAAATTCTCATGAACTCCACACAAAATCTTTGCTAGATAACAGAGATGAAATTTGAAATTCTGTTCAGCTACATGTATGTCCTTTGGTCTATACTCTTGTATAATGGAAAATGTCTCTGTGAATTCTTTGCTACGGCCTCTGTTCCTGAACAAAAAATCCCAATAGTGAACGAGAGCAATGTAACTCTTGGGAAGGCACAGAGTCACATTCTTGTTGAGTCGCATCAGGACAGCACAACAGATAATATACTGGAATTCCAACAACATCACTGTATTTCCTATGCTTGGAATCAGGTACCTTGTGCATTTCTTGACCAGGACATTCATAAAACGGAAAAACAGCCTTTTACAGCTTTCAGGGTTCTTATAAACATAGAATTGCTCAAATGAACTTTGAAGGAGTCGAATGAAGCACAAGTGTGTTCTTCCTGCATGTTCAGTTTTTTTGTCAGGTTGCAACATGCCATGCCTGCCATCTATTCCTTTGATCTTTCCTGCTTGGCTTTTACTCTTTGGGGAGTTTTTTGCCTTTGATAAAGCAAGGCATAGCTCTCTGTTATAATCGTCCTCTTCCTTAAAAAGCAGCTTCTCAAATTCTTCAGGATATCCGGAAGATAAGAGAAAAACTTTCATGGCACTTAGCCACAAGTCACTTGATTCTCTTCTGGCTCTAGCATCTTCATTTTTAAACTTAAATGAGATGTATTCATTCAACAGTGCTCGACAGGGCTTGGAAGTAATGTTACTAAATCCCAGTATTTCTTTACATGCCTTTGGGTTCTCTGACAATATTCTCAAATGGAAATGATTAGGGAAAAATGTTTCTAGAAGGGCTTTACACGACATATACTTGTCAGAAGTCAAAAGACCATCAAAGCTTTTGCAGTGACTCAGCAGCTCTTTAGGGAAAGTGTGTGTGGCTTCCAAGAGCAGTCCGTTTATTGCTGCTAGATTCATTTTACACTGAAATACCATCCTTGCTTCATGGCGCATCAAGGGCTTATGGAAATCCTCACAGGTTGTATCCTCACAGTTCAAGCCAACAATGAACTTCATACAAATATCGGGGTAATGCTTGTTCAGTAACTCATGGGTGATAGAGCACAACCTGCTCAGCAAGTGCTGCTTCAAAGCTGATTTTACTGCCTCTGTGCTTACTGAGAAATTACCTTTTGTTTTCCTCTCTTTTAGACTTGCCTTGTCTAACAAAAACTTGAGGATGGGTTCAGCTTCATTTTGAGACACCTGGCAACAACTGTCACCTGTTGGGACGATACCAAAATAGGCAAAGCATGACTTTACCATATCTTTCTCTACATTGGTGGTTGCTTTCTTTAAACTTTTAACCAGATCCAGGAGAGCCATTAAGCCATGTGTTGCCTTACAGAGGATGTCCTGGCTTGGTGCACTGCAGTGAGATAGCACAAAGAGAACTTCCACCGCACCAGCAGAATGATTCAGAGATAGAAACTGACAATATGCGTTGCTCAGCTTTTCAAAGTCTCCCTTCAGAGCTCCCTGCAAAAACAAAGCCTCAGCAATGCCTGACTTCTGATTAGTTTGTTCACAAAGCTCAAGGGCTTCTCTTAGCATAACCTCTCTGTCCACCAGGTCCGACTCTGAACAATAAGTTGTACCAGCACGAACTGCAGCAAGCAAACAAGATGCACGAAACTCCTTTACAGCTGTGAGGTTGGCTGCTTCAAGAGCAAACCCATGTTGTTTCATTAATTTTGCAGCTTCTTCCTGTCGACCTTCTCTTTTCAGTAAGTCTGCAGTTTGGTGCAAGCATCCACGAGACTTCAGAAACTCAAGTTGATCCTCTATGTCAAGTTTTGAGAGGACCTGCATCATTTCCTCAATTCTGTTCACACTTAGGTACTTTGCAGCTGCTTCCAAATACAATTGGTTTGCTGTACATGAGAGTTTGGATACCATTTGTCCTCTTGCACTTAACATCTCTTCATATCTGAAATAAAACATATGTCAATTTACTATTATGGATGATCAACCTAGAGACAAAATCTCTGCCTTTTTAAAAATTGCCCCAGCAAGAAACAAATAGCTACCCCAAGATGCTCTTCCATGAAAAAGGACAGCTAGTTCAATTATGACTATTGTTTATCATGCAAAAAACAGTCATGTAATCCAAAAGATTTAAAAAAAGAATTCAGTTAAAACAACAGAAGGTTGCCTGACAAGAACATTAAAACTTCTGGTAAGAACAAGATCATGAGGTTTACAGCATTAATTAATCTTTCTCCACGCTGACAAATTACTCCAGTCACATTTTATCAGTAATAATCTTCTGTTTGCTAAAGTCAGCCTCGATGTAGAATGGTTATTTACATGAACAGGGATGGGAATGAAAATTGTCTTATGAGGAACAGCTGACAGAACTGGGATTGTTTAGTCTGGAGAAGGCTCATGGGAGACCTTATTGCTCTCTACAACCACCTGAAGGGAAGTTGTGGTGAGGTGGAGGTCAGCCTCTTCTCTGAGGTGACTAGTAGAATGACAGGGAATAGCCTCAAGTTGCAACAGGGGAGGCTCAGGTTGGATATTAGAAAAAAATTGTTCTTAGAGTGGTAAGTCACTGGAACAGGCTGCCCAGGGAGGTGGCAGAGTCACCCCCTCCGGAAGTGTTCAAGAAATGTGTACATGTGGCACTGAGCGACGTGGTTTAGTGGGCATGGTGGGGATGGGTTGACAGTTGGACTAGATGGTCTTAGAGGGCTTTTCCAACCTTAATGATTGTATGAAATTAGAAAATAAATCAGTTCTCCATGAGGCCATTAGAGATAGTCAGTGTAGAAAACTGTTTCAGTACTGTCACACATAGTCTTTGCTGCTTACTGAGTGCCTGAGCAGAGTACCTGGCTGCATCTTTTAAAACATATACTTTGAAACATTCAGTTATTAATAACTTCTGGCTGACGTCAATTTATTAAGCTATTCAATAAGCCAGTCTTGCAAAAGGATTCTCTCTCACGTGCTGAGAATGAATAATTCCTGATGGGTGAGTGTCTCCAGTTACACTGCCTGCTTTTCTTGTTGCATCATTTAGCAATCAAGTGCCTGTCACCTGGCAGGCTGTTGGGTATGCATACTGCTGTGTGGTGGCTGTCTTTTCCACAATAATCCCTGCAATCCCTGCAGCCTGACCTGCCCTGAGAACTCAGTAGACAGTAGCCAAAAAATCAGTTCTTTCCGGTTGCTCAACTCTATGAGTAGCCGTTGAACACAAAGGCTTGCCAAGCAGGATACGTCTCGGTGATGCTGAACAAACTTTGAGACAAGAATGCTCCATACAAATCTCTTACAGTGAGTAAATTGTTATTAGCTTTTCATTACTATAATTTTTTGTGATAAATGTGGGAGTGCAGATTTTTGTACTTTTGATGGTGAATTCATATAAATGATTTGGGGACGTTCGTTTAAAAAAAAAAAATCATTAGTTGGTAAGGTGAGTTTAATGCTTGAAGTTTTGGACCAAACTATCTCCACATACTAAACCAGCCAGCTCTAGTCCTTTAATACTATTATTATTTTTGTTACATTTACCATAGAAACCTAGTTCAGAGGACTGGTCAAAGAAGAATTTACATGACTAGTAATTCAGGACTGGAAAAGAATCCTAGGAAAGTCAAACTAGTTTCCGGTCAAACTGTGAATGCAGTAGAATGTTTTGCACGTTATCATGACCCCGGTGAGAATTCTGACAGTTAATGAATTTAACTTTATATAAAACAAAGTCACCAGCCAAAATTCTCATTAAAACTTTATGGAGAGCCAGCTGTGTTATAGTGAGGTTGGAGATGGAAAAGAGAATTATTTTCCAACACAGTATTGAAAGATACCTTTCAACTGCCTTCGCTGCTTCTTCATAGAGCTCCTCTTGACAATACATCTTAATTGCCAGATCAAACTCCTCAATTTGTTCGTAACATTCAGATGCTTCCTTGTAGCACTGGTTTTTCTGATAGTACACTGCAGCATCTTTCATCTGCAATGCAGAAGTCAATAATGAAATCAAAGGGCTCTAAACAGCCAAAACTACATGAATAGAATAAAATTAGTAACTATCACGTAGGTGTCTCATACACAAGTACACTCTAATAAAATGTAATCAAAGCCTTTTAACGTAATCAAGTAATTAGTAAGTGGCCACCAATAAAACTGAAGAAATTTTCTTTTTTTATTTAAAATTTAAAAAGCCTTCAAAATACTTGCGTTGGAAAAATTAGAACTTAAAATTAAGGATTTACAAAGTATTTGTCATTCTCCATTGCCTATTATTAAAAAACACCACACATACTTTTGTTGACTTTCACACTTCTCAAAATCAACAGGAGTCAATTAAATGAGAACAGTTCTATCTGCAGAATAAGAACCTTAATCTTGCATCCTAACTTTAAATATTCGGGAACAATCATTTTAAGATATTTTGGTGGAAATACTCTGCAGATAAAAACAACAACAAAAACCCCCACAAACCTAGAAAATTGTTCTCAGTACGTTTCTTAACCCATGCAGATTTCAGGGTTCCATTTAGATGTTTGTAATCAGTGAAGCTGCAGAATCATCACAGCAATATATGAGAGAAATAGCAGCTTGTATTTCATGAAATCAGTCAATAATTAACTTTCAACTGCAAAGCAGAAATGACTGATGCTGACATTTGAGGAAAACCAAAGAAATAAATCTAGACTATATAACTGAATTGTCCTCTTCATTTCTCTTAGAGCTATTCTGTGACAAATGCTTCCTTGTGAATGTGCTCATCTTGAATGCCTAGCATAAGGAGCTGTTATGGACAGCAAGACACTATTGTTTTATGAGCTCTGAAATAGAGCACGTTTAAAAATTCTATAGAGATGTACAAGCACAGAATTAGAGGGGAAAAAAAGCTGTAGGAAAATGAAAGAGGTAAGGAGAATACAGTGCAAGGATGTAATACCTTTCCTAACTTTTTACACAGTTCTGCACAAAGCCGGAACTCCTTTGACTGAAACAGACATTTTAGTGATAGTTTTGGTTCTCCACATTCCAAGTAAGTTTTAGCCAATGTCATATATTCCATCTGTTTTTCTCTGTAGAAATAAGTAAGAGAAAATTATTCAAATTAAATGAAGTTTAAGATCACAAGATTATCACTGAATCCAACCAACGCTGACATAATGCATTCTTCTTCATAATTAAACTGATGAGGCATTACTTCTCAATTAGCTGGATTTTGGACTAACACTGCTCTGCCCAGAAGTCTGTTCCAGAATTCATAAGCAGTAAAAAGCTCTTCTTTAAATTTCTCAAACCAAGTATAGTAAAGGCTAGTATGGTTTCGATTTCTCATCTTGAGCTTAACTTGCTCCTTCCTCCTTCCTGCTGTTTAGCCCCTATGTCATTAAAGACAATAATCAAATTTGTTCTGTCTTTGTTTTTTATGACTAAGCCTTCTTGGTGTCCATGCAGCCTATCGATCTTCCTCCCAAAAGCAGTTTGAATTCACCATTCTTGAGTCGAGAGAATCAGACCTGCACAGAGTATCTCATTCCATAGAGCATACAGGAATTTTATTCATGCTTTGTGCAAGAACATTAACATTTTTAATTTTAGAAAGCCACGTGTACAGCTTCATTATGATGTTCTGTCAACATATCTTGTTCTACACCAATTTTCTTTGTGTCATCTTGTATGTCATTCTATCCTGTGTTGATTTATTTTACAAGTTATCCTAATAAACCTAAGTTCTCATATTCTGCCCATCTGACAAGCACTCCAGCTTACAGCCAACTAAAAATTTCAGTTCCCTAAACAAATTTTGATCACAGAATTTTATGCCTATGCTTGTACTTCTTGCCAGTGCTATTAATATAAAACGAGCCTTTTAAAAAAGCTAATCCTTAATAAATTCCACTCGTAACATTTTTCCAGACTTTCCTTCTTATTCCCTCAGTGCTGTCTTCCTCTGCTCTAGTCACATTCTGCTATAAGCTTTTTCCCCTGTCTTACACACATCAAATCTCAAACAGTTATTCAGCCTTTGACTTCAGAGAACTGCAAACTTTCTCTCCAGTCCAGCCCTGGAGCAATTTTGCACAACTGACAGAATAAATAAATGATTCATCTCAAAATCTGTCCCCTTTTTAGAATGCTCTTTGGTTCAGATGTAGTTCAGGTTGTTTAATTTAGACTGACTCAAACACTAATTTTACTTGAAAGCTCACTCTTCGTTAGCAGCTTTTCTTCCCAAATGTAAAACAACATCCCTTCTTCTTGGTTAAGTAGTAGGATTAATTGAAATTGAGAACTGCTGATGGTATATATATGCTTTCATATCTACATTTGAGAAAAAAAGCCTCTTCTGGTAATTCAAATTCTGTTCCTTTTTCTCATGGAATCCTGCAGTGGTCACATTTGGTCTGGACAGCCTACAGTCTACAACTGCCTTCACTTTTTCCCAAAGGAGGCAGCAACTCAGATCCTGCAGCAGCTGTGCTGAACTTTCCAATTTCTTCACTTTCCTTCAGTACCCAAAAAGCTGTAACAGACACCTCACCTACATGCCTATTCCAGGTCTCCAGTTTGGTCTCACAGCTGTGGTGGGCATCCTCCCCAGCACACATTCATGAGTCTGGCACCCCAGAATGATGCCCACTCATGTTAAACTTACCTGGGGCTGCTTTTCTTCGAGTGCACTTTGAGAACAGCATCGTGTGCCAGGGCCAGCTTTGACTTCTCAGCTGCTCCTCCCTTTTGGTAACATTTGGCTGCAACCTAGAGTGAGATCACACACAGAATTTACCCATGTGCATCCAACCCGCGGCTTATCACATAAATGCAACTCTTAATTTTAAAGTCACTGTAATGGAAAATTGAAAGACCACAGAGAGCATGAAAGAAGGAAAAGGTGAAAGAAAGCAGTGTATTCATAGGACAAAAGGAACAGCTTTAAAGTCATTTCACACGAGACTGTATCACAATTAGAAATTTAATAAAAGCGTTTTATAAAATCGACATGGAAGCAAAAAAAGCAAAATTCCTGAGAGGCTGATGGCAAAACAAATAGCACACATGATTTTGAATGATGATCCAAATCATTAATTGGTAAGTCACTAGGCATCTGCCACATTAAATCTATTAATAAAAACTAGAAAGAACAACTTGTGCGAAGTTAAATCAGATGATGTGGAAAGTTTATTCATGCTTTTACCATACTGGTCCCCTTGTGTGATAAAGGGAATCATCGAGAGTTAACTATGCACCTAACAAAGCTGGCTTATTTATCACCTCTCTCATTTTTCCACATCACATTTCTTTATTCAAACCATTAATTTTTTGTTTAATTCAGTTTGGAAATTCCATATTGCAAGCCACTCTTACAGACACACTATTGCCCAGATAACTTCCTTTTATGTAGCAGAGATAGTAAAAAAAATCAAGGTTATGAAAAAAAGAGAATGGCAGATAATATGGATATTACATTTGGAGATTAAAAGATTATTTATTTATTTATTTATTTATTTATTTATTAAATGAACAATTTTCTGTCCATTTATAAAACTGCCTTTTTCCTTCTCAGGAGAGATAAATACCCTCAGTATAGAGGCAGTTTATTATTTTAATTTTTGCCTTCTTACAAGTATCTATTTTTCAGTGAAAAAAACTATGCTGCTTCCATCAAAAAGCGGAAGCTTTCCTTCTGCTATCACCAAAATAAGTATTCAAAACTGCATTTCCACTCTGTCTGCTGTCACGCCAAATCTTTTTGTATTTTTGAATTGTGTAAACTAACAATTTAGCAAATAAATAAGTGTAAAATCTCCATCTTCTTTAAATAGCAAGGGAGGGAATGAAACAATAATTTAGCTGCACTTTTTCCAGATTTCTTGGTGTAGCAAATTCCCTTAGTTCTTACATGTTGTTCCTTAATATGCATTTTGTATCCATCCCTAATTACTGTTAAAAAAAAAAAACCAACCCATACAAACATAGAAGAGCTCTGAGATCATCCCCAAATCAATACACTCCAAATAAGTGCCTACAGGAATTAATGTGTAATGATAGTGCCATGCATGTGGTTTAGATTCACAAGTTCCAGTACTTTGTATTGTTGCTGACAACTGTTTCCAATCATCTTTAATTTGTGCATATTAAAAAGTTTCCCCCTCCCTGACCTGCATATTTCTGTCTGTAATTTACAGACAATAGGCTGCTCTCTCCTTGCTTATTTCTTGCAAGTTGTTTATAATTTGTCTGCAGACATCTACAGAACTATAAACCAACAGATAAGAAAAACACTGCTATTGAGCCACTAAAGGTTTACAAATAATTTTACAGATGTCAAAAAAAAATAGGAAGGTTTCAGAATAGGCAAGAATCCTTATTTCAGCACATGCTACCACATGCTCCTACCTCCCAGAACTGGTGTTTAGCATAGTAGTCTCCCTGTGCAATCCATTCTTCTGGAGATGAAGTTTTAGCAAACATGCTATCATCCAAATCTAGAACATTATGGGAAAAAAACTGTTATGTTAGAAGAGATAAATAACAGAAATCACTTGTTATGCACAAAAGCTAAGCATGAATATCTCATAACGTTCCAAATTCTATGTTTTGTGCTGCTTGTACCTACTCACATCAGTAATGGTAACTGCGAGTTAAATAAATTTTATCTCTTCCAGTCAGTCCTGGACATAAATAGTTTTGAAAAGCCTATAAAAATTCTGCTTTTTATGGATAAAACTAAGTAAATTCACTGTCTTTATAGAAACCAAATTCTCTGATTTGGTAAACCTCTTTTAGCCAGCATGGTAATCCACAGACTACCTTCAGTACTGTGCAGGAAAAATGAATTAGCAATTATGTTATTTATTAATACATACAAAAGATCTTTAGAGCCCAAACAAGTAAGACCTACTGAAATCAGTGAACATTTGCAATGGCAGTATCAAAGCAGGGCAAAAATCAATGGTCCCTCTTAAAGGGACCAAAGAAATTAACATTCTTTATTATACAGCTTGAAAGCAAGAAAGTATTCAGTAGGTTGTCTTGTATTAGACTCTTTTATGGAAGCTTTAGTATAATTTTACCTTTATTTTCATCTGTTTTGACAACTTGAACAAATCCTCTTTTGATGAAATACTTAAAAGCTGGCGCTCGTTTATCACTGTTTTCATCAAAGATCCAAAGATTGACCCTGGCTCTTGTAATGGCAGTATACAATTGCTTCAGTTCTCCATTCAGCATCTGAAGCAGAACATCACCACACACACAACACAAAATAAAATAGAATAAAATAGAATAAAATTTAAAAATAATAAAACAAATGCCAGATTACCTGATTCGTTATAAAGTGACACACTTTGCAGTTTTAAGAAAACAATGAATATGGACAGAGAATGACAAAGAAAGTACCTCCAACTAAGCAGATCTAAATATGAAATACATGATTTTTTAGCTACGTAAGCAACTGTTCATACAATGTGCAAGCAACTATTACCACAAATCTAGTAGCTGCAGGTGTGACAGTGTTTCTAATCAACTGCACATGCAATTACTTGTTTTTTTCCCCAGTATAATTCTGAAAATATCTGACTCAAGTGAGCATAAATAAAATGTCCTTAATTTTGAAGTACTGACAATGATCTGAAACCAGATTACAGTAATAAATAACACTGACGAGATGTTTTGCTATTTGTTTTAACCACTGTGTATATACCTAAAAGTCTAGTTTTTGTTTCTTACCACATTGCATTTACAAAAAAATCTTTCAAAATCAATTCTAGATTATACAATTAGGATACCAAAAAGATAAAACAACCTCAATAAACATGTAACTAAAAGATTAATGTGATTCTTGAAGAAATCTCCCTACTTTTAAGAGTTTAGTGTAACCTTGATATTCCCAATGTTATGAAAAACTCACCTTATACATTTCTACATTAAAAGAAGTAGGTCTCTTCTGCACAGCAGTAGCATCCTCTAAAGGCATTTCAATTAGCAATTTGCTTCCTACTTGCACATCTGAATCAGGAGTGTAAGAAGAAATGATTTTCCATTCTTTGCTAGCCTAAAACATCAGAAAAAAATGAGGTTACATGTATACAGCAATTACTGCTGCCCAAAAACGCAAAAGATAAGGTCATATTTTGTGATCAACAAACCCCCACAGCTGAAGACTGAAGAACTGAAGAAAATTTCTCAATTTTCTCAAGGAAGAACTTAAAGACAACCAAAAAGTGGAATTCCATCTCAACACATGGGAGATTAGAGAGTAACATTTGAGACATGTCTGTATCAGGTCATCATCAGGTTGAACATACAGCTTTTCCTGAAATAGGTATTACAAAGCTATGTCACCCTGAGCTTGTCGTCCCAACACAGGGAAGGTAAGCAACTCAGCTGAACACAGAATAAAGAAACAGGGCAACAAACAAAGCAAACCTGGATGAAAGTAATTGGCTTGAGCTGGCTTCAAGCTACATTCTCCTTTCCTGCAATTGTGGATGTCTAAAGCTGTGACAGTGGAGCAAACAGGGGCTGTTTGGGAACATACAGGAATCATGTCTGTATTGTGACTCCTCTGTATTGCCACTGTTGTACCATACTTCTCTTGTGATTTCAGCATACTGCTGAATTAGACTTCGAAATCCAAATCACATATAGCACCACGTGTATCAGTCATCATCATCTGATATCAAACACAAAATCCTCCTTGAACAGACTATAAATTTGCAGCTAAAGCTGCAGATACACTCCTACAATAGATGGCTCATCAAGGAGTACATCAGCTTCACCTCACCATGGACAAGGCTCAAGCTGTGGTCCTATGGCCAAGGATTCTTCTACAAAACCCAAAACTGCAGCAGGCAGACTCACTGTGTCTGCTTCCTGCCTGGGATGGGTTTCGAAGACACTAGGAGAATGCTGACAAGTTGCAAACTGCTGTGCTAAAATGTGTCATGTAAGAAATGTTGAATAAATCCAAGCCTGAAGATTAGGATGAGCAGCCGCCAAGTTTCCATGCTACTACAGGGATGACAAGCTCTGTGAGTCAGTGAGTTGCAGGCAGGTTGGCCCACAACTCACTGACCTCATCCCAGAAGCACCAAGGAGACCTGCAGCAAGCAGAATCCAGGCAAGCAAAGGCAAGCAGTTGCTGTCCTTTGGATGGTGCACTTAAGAGGCATTTCACTGAACCCCTCAGTAGGAAAAGGCTGTGGATTATGAAGAGGGACATCTGGGACATTACCTTTACAAACAAATCATCTCTGGCAATTTAAATTGTGATGGGCTGGAGCCCATGGACAAAACAAGGGAGCCATGGAGGTGGATCCACCAGTAGCCTGTATAGGTTCTCACCATCACTGAGCACATTCATGAGATCTGGTCAGTCATGCAATGAATTTATTTAGGCTCAGTGTGCAGTACTGGTGATTGCTAGTGCTGGTCTGAGCCACAGGGTAGACCCTAAGTCACCAACACACCCTCCTCCTTGAAAAAGGGTTAAAGAAGAGCAAAAAGATATTCCTGTGGAACATCTAAAAGAGCCTGGTTGGATTGTGTTGGATGGTGAGACAGGTACATGTGAGTAAATATGAGCCTGCAAATGTGCACAAACTTGCTTAAATGTACATTCAGCATGGCAGCAGATTTCTGTTGGCCCTCTCATGCCATGTAACAAATGCCAGATCCCAACAACACCTTTGTGCAAGCTCCTGATCCCCCACAAAACTAATAAAATAAAAAATCATATTCTAAAATGTTGCGTTAATTTTATTTCCTTTTTGGTGTTTAAAGGAAAACTGACTACAAAGTGCTGAGTTTGTGCCACAAACTTAAAAATACTCTTATATGGCTAAAACAGCTTTGTTTTCTGCAGCTCAGAGCCCTAAGCAACCTAGCAAAAATGCAGGACATTTGCAAAACCAATTCTGAAATTCTGGTTACAATAAATCATCAGTCAAACCATTCCTAAGCCTGTTACAGATTATAAAATGACAGCCAGATAATGGAATAATTTTGGGTTTTAGAAGTTTGGCTATTTTTTACTATTAGATTCTTCATTTAAATCTGCATCTCGAAACAGAACTCATTCCAAATCTCATTTTCAAGCCCCATAAAAACAAAATCAAGCAAATGATAAACAGCACACAGCAACATTCGCTTTCTTCACAACAGTTCAGAGGTTTACTTTTTCAAATCTGAAAACTTCAGTGTGAACTTTTTTTCCCTGCTTGTTTAACTACTCAAATCAACTCAAATACTCATGACTTGCCGAAAAACTGAATATTTATATGAAAGCAGTTCTCCTGGTCTGACATAGATCAGTCTAACTAAATTAAAAATGCTCAACACATTAAACTCTGGATTCTGCTATTAGTTCTTGTTTTTCTAAGCTCAGCTCACATCATTCAAAACATATCAACTTTGAGAAATCTGTCGTGACAGCCAGTATCACAATGTCCCTGAATCTCAGTAAGCCACATTCAAGTCATTTACCTCAAGCTCCCTCTTTTCACCCATACATAGTGCTTACTGTATGAAAAACCACCAGCAAGCTGCCCTCAGTTTTATTTTATACACCTGTGCTTTTCAGTTGCTACAAGTCATGTCTGAAACACTGATACCATAGGGTATCTGGGAGAGAGATATTCACACAGAATATTTAATTGCATGGTAACTCAGTCATGGGTGTGTATAAGTCTGCAGGCACCTCCAGTAAGGATACTGGCTACTGCCTGGCCACAGAGGTTCAGTGATGCTCACAGAAGTGAGACTGCTGTGGTTAATAGCTCTTTGTGGGGAGCCCTGAGGTTGCATCCCTCTGACTGACAACTCTCTCAGACACATGGTTTGATTTCTGGTAGCCCTATGTGAAGCCAGGAGTTGGACTTGATGATCCTTGTGGGTCCCTTCCAACTCGGGATGTTCTATGATTCTGTGACCTCCACTAGGCCTAGTAGTAGGTGCTACTGGAAAACCTGGGCAGGGTCTGAGCTTCCTGGAGAACCACAAAGGGAAAAAAGGGAGTGGATAAAAAACCTCAGCACCTCCAGGAAAGAAGCTTTCTTCATCCAAGGCCATCCTAGGGAAGATGGTCTCTGCTACAGACTGTTAGACCTCCTGAAGTTTTTGGAATTAATCCACAGACTGCTATAGAGCATACTTCCCTTATAACACACACACTACTCCCTTCTGAACATAGTTGTTTTACAAAACCTTCAATTAAAACAAAACCAAAACAAAACAGCATTCGATTTGTATTAATTTGTCTCCAGCTGACAAATGATTTCAAGTCTGTAAGCTATCACAGCAAAAAAAATCACTCTGTGAACACAGTAGTGATGCAAAGCAGGGGCTCTAATGTGCTTTTTCAGGACCCAGCATCCTAGTATAAGGTAAAAGGTATGCAAGGATAGTAGAATGTCACTTCAACTGCTCTGACCTGAACAGGTCACAGGCCAGGATGGACATGCTGCAAGCTAACAGTATTCTTGGCACACGGCAGAAGTGTGATTCCTAAGGCTCTCCCTGAAATTGCAACAGCCAGTCTAAAGAAAAATGCAGAACTAAGGGAAGTCAGGCTCATTTCATAAAACTCTGAGTCTGTTTTCTACTGTGGTGAAACTACCTGTCTTCAGAGGAAACTGTGAATCCTTCCCCAGCTGGAAAGCCAAGTAGATCACATGTAAAATCAATATGTTAAGAAAAAAGGCAGAAAAGGGATAAGAATTAAGTACCTCTGAGTCTGTGAAAAAGTTATAAAGGAGCACATCATCAAATTCCAAGCCCTTTGCTTCATAAACTGTCAGTACAAGTGCCAAACTGAGTTCCTCGGGTATCTTCTCCTTTGCTGTTTCATTTGCAACTAATACTACCTATAATAAAATATATTAATAAAAATAACATGTTAGAAAGCCACACAGAAGACACACAAACATGTCAAGATAATGCAAGAGGTTTCCCAAAACCAGGCAGCATTTAACAGAGACATTCCAGCACACTACACAAAGCTGCCCCTAGAAGACTGACAAATGAGGGGAGATTTGCAGATCTGGTGTAAGATAATTTGGAGTTAGAAAAGAATGGGACAAGAATCACCTGATGCAATAAAGGGCAGATAGAGCCAGAAATGCATTAAGAAGAAAGAAAGAGAAACCAATAAAACAACTGTTTCAGAATTTTAAAGGCATAATTTATCAGTAAAATGGAAGGGATTAAAAAAAAAACAACTGTGGGCAGCTCCACAGTTGTGATAAAGTGATTATCTATTTAGCAGCACAGCTGGAACAATCTGCAAAAAGCCGTATACCTAAGAAAAGCAAACCTGATGTGCTCCAAATTCAATAGGCTGTGTTTTCCTTTTGTTGCCTCTCAGCAGAATTGCCAGGTCACTGAAACTGCAGGACTCCAAGACTGTAGGCTTCGGTCCATCAAAGAGACCACAGTCTTTTGGAAGCCGATCAAAAGATTCTGGGAAATAGTACTGAAGCAAATCAACCACTCCAGATGCAAGGCTGAGAATACCTACAATAAGCAGAATATAGATTTTAAAGTTCAATCAGACTGTCTCATACTCTCTTAAAAGCGATGCTTTTAAAAGATTTTGTTAAAATTTTGATCTTAAGAAATATAATTACAAAAACAAACATGAGTGAGAGAAGAAAGAAGCTGTAAGGCCCACTTCATGTTTCTGATATTTTGAGTAGACCTCATTCTTGAGCCTGTAAAGATCACAAAGTTTGCCACAAAGACTTAGCAGTGCCCTCCTCACAAAATGAAGGTCAAACGAAAAACTAATATGAAAAGTAAAAGCAGCTCAATCTTGCAAAATCTAACAATTTCAGGAAGAAAAGGAAATGCATACAAGTGCTCTGATTACTTTTTGAGAAGTTACCTTCAAATCAAACAGACAAAACATACATTAAGCATGGCTGTTCAAAAAATTACAATTTTAATAACATTTGTTCATGTTTTTCCAGTTGCCACATCAAAACACAAAAAAGCTCATCTGATCTCTTAAAAAACAAACAAACAAACAAAAAAACAGCTGATTGAAGATGCTTTGAAATGGCCAATAGCAAACCTCAAACGTTAGTGACACCTGAAAAGCACAAGCTCAGATAATAAATTTCATACTCTACCTGAATGAGACCTGTAGTTTTGGTACAATTGATAGATCCTTTTCGGTTTTCTAACACGCTGCTTCTTGTCCATGGTGTTTTTGCTTGCATAATGAAACAGTGACCTCAGATCACTAAACCGGAAAGCAACTCCTTTCATTATGCTCTGGGCAGTGTCACCAGTTAAAAACATGGAATTAGGGTCATTGATGCATTTCATTAACAGTGCTAACTCAGCCTGGGTGAAATCCTGAATCTCATCACCATAAAACTCATGGATGGACCATGGCAGCTCCCCAAGTTTTGAGAGCCTTTGAGATAAGTTATACAGCAAGTCTTCTTCATCAAAGTAGCCTCTCTGAGACCTGATCTGTTGATAAAGACAAAAGAGGTGATAGATTTCACTTCTGTCTTCTGTGAAGTTTGGTGATCTCTTCCGGCCCAGTTTTTTGTACTGCTCCTCAGTAAGTTTACCCCCGAAGCAACTCAGTGCCTCAAAAGAGCCTTTCAGAAAGGACTTTATTTCTTTCCAAACAAGCGCAGGATTGTACAAGCTTTTACCTTTTATCATTTTTGGCCAAATTTCATTTGCAAATAAATCATAAGTCACAAAAGTCCGAGGGTCACTCTCCCTAGAGTATCCATCAGCAGTTCTTTCCTCATCACCATCTTCGGCTTCAGCATTACCCTCTTCGTCTTCATCTTGCCAGTTTGGTATCACCAACTCCTCCTGGGGACTCCAACCAACAATGGTTCTCTTAAGGCTCCCATCTTCATTCCTTGGAAAAAATGGGTCAGGCATAGATGCATCCAGTAACAGCAACAACTGCTTGGAGGTGATGAACAGTGGGAAATTTTCATCTTTAACGTCTTGTAGCCTGTGAACATTTGGTTCCAGAGGCTTGAAATGACTGGTTACCTTAGAAGACTTGCTAAGTTCAATGAAATTCTTCTGAACTTCTTGGCACAAGACGGGATTTTTTGTTACAAAGATCTGGTGCAGATGCTCCAGTCTGTTTGGTTCTTCTGAATCACACATTTGGTCTTCTTCATGGTCATCACACGGATTTGTCTCTGTATCAGTTGTGCCCGTAGCACTTTCTTCATCCTCACTGTCCTGGTCTTGCTCCTCACTCACCTGCTCCTCACTTGAATCATCGCTGTCCTGTTTTTCTTCATGCTCTTCGTTCTCTAACCTAGGTTTTTCAACATCACTACACTGTTTCTGTCGCCAAGTTTGCCTCTCCAGCAGAGGACTATTTGCCATGGTGGATTTTTCCCAATATGAATAAAATTTCTTCCAAAGCCTATACAAGCAGCAAGTCGTCTTCCCTGTCCCACTTCGCCCAATTAAAATGATTGGTTCCATGGGCTTTGGATTAAGGTCAATTACTGCATACTCTAATTCCCCAACTCGGAAAGGGTACTCAACAGCAGAATGTACATCATTTATAATGTTAAGTGCCATGTTAGTACTGAAGCTGTGAAATTTCATTATATTGTATTCCATTTCTGCTGCGCTGGCTGGAGGGAAATATTCAGGGATAGTATGTTCTTTTGATTTTTCCCTCTCCAAGTCTTCAACATAACAACGTGGAACACGCTTATGTGTTGTCACATTGTAGTTCTGATGTCCTTCATTTATGCCTTTGAGCTTTTTCCTTAAGATGCAAGATAAGCCACGATTGTAGGACAAGCATATATTGTCTAAAACACGATTCAGCTTACAGTGATCGAGAACAATGGCCCAAATTCTGATCATTTCTGTGTAAACTCTTCCTGATTTTTCTGGAAGGCTTTTTGTCTGTTCTGTCTCCATAATCTTTTCTGCACTCTCACTGCAACGAGGAGAAAAGTCAATCGCAAGTTCCCATAGCATTCTTGCACCTTTGCCCAGTTTGGCTTCATACAGCTGGATATCGGCTTTTAAATGTTTCAGTGGCTTCTGAAGACCCCTAGTCCATTCCCCATTGCCAAGCCTCTTAATTGTCATTATAGTTTTAGTTTTCAGGTAATGAGGTACATCTTTGCTGCCCAAGGTCTTCAGTGCTTCAGGAGTGCACTCTATTTCCCATGTCATGTTATCAAACTCCTGCACATATGCCTCAACGTCCAGAATCTTCTCTTCCTCTGGTTCTTCCTTCTCTCCATTAGACAGACCCACACTAAATTCCTGCACTCCCTTCTTTTTCTCCCTGTCATCTCCTTTTCCTTCAGAATAAACTATACTTCCACAAAGCTGTAAGGATGCACTTCTTCCCTCTTCCAAATTGGTCTGGCCTGAAGATTGTTTTTGTACCACAGAATTATCCTTCCTCAGGGCATCACCCCATTTCAATTGCTGAATTAGAGTTGCAATTTCCTGCACTAGACTTTCCTGCATAGTTAAGGGGTTGTTTATCTTTTCCATTTCCTGCTTTGATAACTGATCATTTTTTGTCTTTACAGAAGACAGAGTTTTTACATCATTACGTGCTGCATTGCCAGATGGTACTTTTAATAAGGATCCAGAAGATGAACGTCCTCCGTTCTTTGGCTGTGACACATCAGAAGCTGGAGTAGGCTTAAGTGTTTTAACCGACTGCCCTGCTATATCCTGCCGGTACTTCTTCTTCTCTGATACAGCAGTATTCCAGGCAAGTAGCAGTGGGTCATTTTTCTTAATTCTGTGCCTCACGTCTCTTCCTAATTTGTTCTTTATATTAAAGTTAATATCAAATTTTGCCAACGAATCCATTATTCTCTTTGTCTGCTTTGAAAATCCTCTCTGAAAAATAGCGTGCATCACTGTATTTCCATTATCATCTTGTACATTTGGATTAAGATACGGAAAGTCAGAAGGTTTTGAAGCAAAGAGATCAAGCAGATAGTTCAGGATGTTTATGCCAGTGCCATCTGAAAGCAAGAAAAAAAAAATAAATCAGTTGCTTACAACAATGCATGGTAGGCCAAGAATTTTTAATGCTTTTTTTTCTGCAAAATCAATTTGCTTTCGAAAGACAAATTTTACATCTCATGTTTTTAAAACAAGTTGTTTGAAATAGCTCAAAACAGCTTTTCTAATATTCAGAAAAAAATCATACAGTGGTAGCAAAGCTTTAAAAATCTCTAGTTTTGTAGCTGCTTATGGAGCATTAGTCAATTTAATTCCTTTTTAGCCTTCAAGTCATCTTCCAATGTCAGCCCTGACAGATACCAGAGTCACAGGATGGTGACTCTGGTCATCCAGAAAACAAGCAACTCTGATACGATACTAGGGTCATCTGGTTCATTTTATTACACTACCCAGAAGAAATCTGCAGCACATAGTTTTGAATTACGCAACTAACCTGTGGCAAATCCCAACTATTTCCTGATACCTGAAGTTCCTAGTGCAATTTCTTACTGAATATAATTAGCCCAATACTTCTTTAGGAAAAAAAGAGAGAGAAAAAGAGAGAGAGAAGGAGAGAGTGCTAATGCGACAGCATTCCAGTTTTAATCCAAGTAGTGTATATGACTTAATCCAGATTACCTGAAACATTTATTTCCTAATGAAAACAATGATTAATCAAAATCATTATAGAGGAATTTCACCTCAAAAACTTTGCACAGTGAAAAATACTCAAAGAAGATACCAAGTTCAGACTCTTGATTTAAAGTCTACAACTGACCTATGTTTTTAATCTCCCTAAAGCTATTAATGACATGTGCGTACTTTATAAACGAATAAATACAGTGCCTTTAATTATTTTACCCCTTCAAGTCAGAAATGCATTTTTTACTAATTTAAAATTAAACCTAAGTTTGGGGCTTAATTTGACAGATTTTCAGATTTTCTCACGTTTATGTAAGCCCTACAGTCCTTTCACTCACTCCTCTGAACAAAACTCTGCTTGAGTTTCAACTGAACAAAAATAGTCCAATGGATTTCAGTTGTCACTGTCAGATTTCCTTCAAAGTCTGCTGATACAGCCCTGTTTTTTTCTTTGTTTCTTCCTAGATACTTTATATTTAAACCATTCCCATCTAATACAAATTTTATAGGTTTTCAGAGAGGAGCTTTGCTTTCTAAATCAGCTTGATTAAACAATAATACAGTCAGAAAAAAAACAGGAAGCAATGGAAACGTTACAGCTGCCTCAATCCCATCAATCAATTGACCAGCCATTAACTCTCCTCACAGCTCCAGGCACTGCAAATTAAAAGCAGAACATATCAGCTTAATAAAGGTTTGTCCATATCCTTTGGCCTACAAACTCTGGGGACTGAGATACGGCCAAACATCATGGTCTGCTGCCTCTGCTATCACATGAAAAAAACAGCAGAGGAAGTGGGGCTGAGCTGAACAGGTAAGAAATGAGATCATGAATCATCGTATCACAGAATATGAAGGACATCGTATCACTGAAGTCTGAAGGACTCGTAAGGATGATTGAGTCCAATTCTAGGCTCCACATGAGACCACTCAAAAATCGAACTGTATCTGAGAGCACTGTCCAGACACTTCTTGAACTCTGGTAAGCTTGGTGTCATGACCACTGTCTTGGGGAGCCTGTTCCAGGGCCTGGCCATTCTCTGGTGAAGAGCCTTTTTCAATATGAACTTCCCCTGATGCAACTTCATGTCATTCATTTGAGTCCTGTCACTTTCACCAGAGAGCAGGGATCAACACCTGCCCCTCTACTCCCCCTGTGAGGAAGCTGTAAGCCACCATGAGGCCTCCCCTCATTCTCTTCTTCTCTGGGCTGAAGAAACCAAGGGACTTCAGACACTCCTCACTCATCTTCCCCTCTAGATCCTTCACCATCTTTGTAGTCCTCCTTTGGACATTTTCAAGTAGTTTTACGTTCTTTAGGTATTTTCAACATTTGCTGTGAAAATGAGTGATCCTATCATCCCACACATCCCAGTGGCTAAAGATATTTGTGTCCCCTAGACTTAAGCACACAAAAACTTTACCTCTTTTATCTAAACAGATGTGGACTGCAGCATGCAAAGGAGTATCTCCTTTTGCAAAGGAGATATTTCGAGGATCTGCACCCTTGGTCAGCAGCAAATGCACCAGTTCAAAGTAATTCTTTTTCAGGCAGATTTGCAGCGGTATTTCAGATTTGGCTCCAGTCCCATCTGGCAGAGCTAGTGTGAAGGATATGAAAATAACAGGGGTTAAATATGATAAACCAGATTGGCAAACTACAGAAAGTGCTTGTCAGAGGAATGTCCAAATTGATTGCTGGGCAGGCAGAAAGAGTTTTTGAGGATGAAAATCTTCAGAATCTCCTCTGATCTCCCTATAATCTAAGCAGCCAGTCCTCCTTTTGCAGCAGAAAAACACAGGCCAGAACATATCTTCTTCAAGTAAGTCAGTCACGGATTAAATAAGCCTTCCAACCCCAGACAGTTACAAGGCTGCAGCAAGACCATGTCTCCCCAATTTATAGCTAGTATCAAGTTATAACATGAAGTGAAAAAATGGCAGAGTAATTCTAGGAAATGCAAAACAAGAAAAATGATAATGTTCACAGTTACTGAGAAAAGATACTTGGTCATGCCCTTGAATTCACTGAAGTAGCCAATTACTTGTGACATGACAACAGACTTAACCCCAAGACTGTGAATCACAGTCAGGACAGGGAAATTAAAGCCTAGGAAAACTATAAGCAAAGGAACAAGAATCTTTGGCTTTTTACCTCCTAATCTAACTCTGACAGCCAAAGTTTATTTGAAAAACATCTTCCATCCTACACAGCCCTAATAGGTTTCCAGTGTAGCAGCAAATGTACTGCACTTCAACAAGCTTCAGCACTTACACAGAGTCACAAGAACTATGCTATCTTTTAAAAAAAAATAATATTCTATTTTTTTCACCTCCTCTTTCTACCAAACATCTTATGAGGTGGACTCGCTCATCCAGTCTGTCACACTGCTGGATAATGCTGCCAATGTCAACATCTGAAAGACTGCAGGTTTTTAAGAGTCCTCCATCTGATGTGTTTTCCCCATTGGCTTTCCCTGTTAGCAACAGCAAAACTTCATGCCACATTTGCTTCTTCAACAACAGTTTTATGATGCTGTTGGCACAGGCCTGGGGGATGTTGCAAAGCACCCCTTCAGGAATTTCTGCAAGACAAACAGAACAAAATAACTCACTCAAAAACAGACAATAAAATCCATCTCAATGTAAACAAATTTCAGAATAATGAGCTCATTAAATTCAAATCACAGAACAGCAAAATTCTACACTTGTATCCTTTTGTCTTTATACTGACAGATAAATCATTTTGAATACTTTTATTCATCATACTGAATTTCTGTACATATTATGAAGGGTTTTCACTGCAAAATACAGCAGTAAAAATAAGTAAAAGTATTCAGTTCCAGTAATATCAACTGTAGAAACAAGGAAAAAAAGGAAGGGTAAGAGAGCAAAAACTGTATGTTAGCATGAAAACAATTAAGATGAGAAATGGGAACTCACTGTACCTTTCATAGAAGAAAGCAGTTTCAGAAATCTCTGAAACACATCTTCCTTCAATATATTTTTATGATGCAACCCATTTTCAAAACTGCAGAACTTGACAAACTGTTCGAGAGCATCCAGGAAAGAATCGACTACAGCTCTTCTTCTATCTTCCTCTGCAAAACATTACAAGAATTGAAAATCCAGTTCTTCATGGTCACGGTTTCAGGGCAGGGTTGTAATACACTGTATTATGTTTTGTATTCCAAAACACATTTGATACAGTCATTAAATACTCTTTACATTAATACATCAGGCTGAAAATTGCAATAGCAGACAAGCTGCTGTACGTGCAGGCAGGACATTTCTGCCTTGCAATGGTAAGAATTTTCATAGTAGATGACTTAAGAACAGTAACACTTCCAGTATATGTTTCTAATCAGATACCCTGAGCTTGTCTGAATCTTCACTGGCATTTAACAAATACAGCCAAAAAGTAATTTGCCCTTATAAAACTAAACAAACAAACCAGAACAACAAACAAACCCATCACAGCAAAATGAAACCTACAGGTTTAAGATACTTGGGTAATGGACAATTGCTGACTTTAAATCATGTCCTAATAATGGCTTTTAAATGAAAGACTTGGCATGAATTTCCTGTAATTTTCAGGGAATTTAAGTACTTCAAAGATGGACAAAACAGTAGCTTTTCCCACTCGGACAAAGAAATAGATAAGTCACCTTTTTAGCAACCAGGATTAACCCCAGGGGTAAAGCAGTGTCTTGCTCTCCAGTCTCTTGCTTTACATTAAGCCTAGAAAACTCCTGGGGACTGCACATTGTGGAAAATAAACTGACCCCCAAAAGTGTGCTGAGATATATGGAATACCAGCCAAAACAGTTACCTCTATAAGGGCAGTTGTGTAAACCTCAGAACCACTGAGCTAAGATCTGCTCCAAGAGAAGGGCAAAAGATCTCTACAGTAAAGAAAGAACTATGGGAAACTGCTTGCCAGGAGCCAGAAAATGCAACTGCAATGAAATACAAAGACTTCCAGTAAACTTATACGTAATATACATGTGAAACCAGAGATACAGTCTATAAGTTCCACTTTTTTCTGAGTTTGATCTGCCTGTGTAGGTCTTTTCCTCCATGTATGCCCTAAGAACTGCATAACACAAATAAGTACTTACATTTGAAAATGGTTTGAAAAGGGTATGCTTTGAGCTAATATGGTAATACCACTAATACAGACATTACCTTGGCTAGGAAAAGATGATCAGGCACCAAACCATCTTAGAAAGACTGTACTGAAGAAATGGTTTTAAGAAGAGCAAAATCCCTGTTTGAGGCTTAATAACCTTCTTTCAAACCTTTCCATCACTTGGAAAGGTAAGCTGCAGAAATTGCCACCTCAGTTCCTGAATTTCTAAGTCCTCCAGGAACATCCTGCCTAACCAATAAGTCAGCTCTCATGTGGACATACACAAGAGCTTCTCCAAACAGCCTCCTACAACCAGATCCTCCGCTGGAAGTTTCTGTGCTCCCCTCTCAGTCTCCTTCAGAGCTAGAATGCAAGTACCATCCAAGCTGCCATGCTGCCAAGACAGCACTTTCTGCAACAAACCTTCAGTCCTGTGGGGAGACACTTCCCCGTTACTTGTCCTAACCAGCATCTCTCTGACGACACTGCAGTACAGGCAGCTCAGGCTTATGCCATTTGTTAAGGAAGACAGGAAACTATCTAACAGTTAGTTTGACACTGGGATTTTATTGTACAATTTGTATGTTTTCTCATTCTGATTTATTGATGTCAAAGTAGAATTCTCTGTTATTTGGGCAATCGTGCACCAATTTCCAGAACAGAGAACTCAGAGTTTTTTTCAGAACTGATGGGCAAGAGTAGACTGAAAACCAGTTTAGCGTATCAACTCATCAAATTCCATGTTAGCACTGGGAAAATTAAGATCAGCACTTTTCCATAAGACAACTGGTCTTTCACAAACTACCCAGAAATAACAGTAATAGTTTTTAAAATAATTTGCAGTTTGCCCTTACTTCAAGATTGTAACTAAATTTTAGGTCCTCTGTTTTGGTTATGGGAGGCTCTCCGATAGTCCACTCTGCTGCTCTTGTCCTTTTTCATGTGAAGAGATTTTAAGTTTCCTTGTAACATGGGAGTTTCAGCTGCATATCACCCATGTGGATCAATGACGGCTAAAACTTTCTGAACAAGGAGGATCTCTCACTAAAACATTTTGTTTTCACATACATGTTCATCACTTCAGGGCTTCTCTTTTTGGTCAACGTATTTTCTTTATCTAAATCATTTTAAATATGTCACGGGTGTTTTTACCAAATGTTTCATTTGCCAAACACTAAGGTGAAGCTAAATGGTCAAAACTGATAAAAGCATCAAAAAGATGCAGTTTCTATGGCAGGAGGGGAGCCTTGTGCTAAGGAAAAAAAATCCAGCAGTGGCTTATAATAACTTCCAGCAATTTGTAATTACTTATTGCATGATACACTAAGAACGTTAGCTGGACAGAAGACACCTTCAGGCAAGGACAAAATGTTCAATGTTGACTCACCAGGGTGACAACACATACAGAAAGTTACATAAGTTCCACCTACTGTTGCCAATTACAAATAAAGCGATTTTGCATGCAAAGGTTATAATTTATAAACAGAAAAAGCACCGAGTCCATACGGTACCTTCCAGTTCCACAGAGGAGGAAGTGTGTTTCTCAATGTGACTGCTGACTGCTTTGACAGCATCAAAGTTTTTATTCTTTTTCAAAATATCTATGACGTTTCTTGACCGTGCATCTGGAATGGTAGGATCAGCCCCAAAATTCAAAAGCATAAGCACATCTTCTGTTTGACCTAAAGCATTATAAGAAAAAGCATTAGAGGGGGAATAATTCTCATTGTTCAGGGGCTGTTTTGTTTTGTTTTCTTGTTTTCAAATGTGGCACAATTTCTAGCACACATACACACATATATATATACACACTCAGATATATATATAAAATTCATCCAGTGTCTTAAGAATTGCTAGGTATTATATCCAAAAGAAACTCAACAAACTGTTAAAAAATAATTATAAACTCTCTCTTTGTTATGGTAAGTTGGGAAATGGGAGCACTGAAACACAAAGTGATGGGGTGCCTCAAGAGCATCCTGGTGATCAGAGGCAGTATGTCAAAAGCCTCGCCTTTGCTATGCCCCGACCCTGTTCTCCAGTTTTTAGGCAAACTGCTCAGTACATAAAGAAAAATCAAAACAGGAGATTTTTCTATTGTTATTGTAATTCTTTAAGTCACAAAGTGACTTAACAAAACTGTCTTTCACATATTCAAGCATGAATACTGTGTACTGATTTTCTTTCCTGTGCAGCAGAAAACACATTACTTTTGTGGTAATAAGCCTTGTAATAAAGATTCCTAGTTTAATTAATGGTGTCATTGCTTTCAACAGAAGTCACTTTAAGTGTTTTGAAATGCTATACAGAATTACAGAACAAACAAAGACAATAAATACAATGGTGACTTAAAGGTTCAACACACTGTTTAATAACTATTGTCGAAGATGAGAAGCTCTCTTCTTGCAACTTCCCACTGCACTCCCAGGAAGCACTTTACAGCCCTGCAAGCAGCAGTACTGATCTTCCAACAGAACAGCTGGAAGAGCACAGGAACACCAAATCATGTAATGCAAGGGAAGATGAAGAAACGCTGAGCAAAGAATTGTTAGATCATTACACTTCCCAAGGCACAGTTCCACAGAACATAGTTTCTTTAATTGCATGTGCTGAAGGAAAAATCTGGATGAGGAAAGAGTGATGCAGACTAATACAGCTGCTGTGCTTTGTCTGTACAAGTCTTACCATTCAAGCTACCTTAGGAATTATTTTTTGTTAATGGATGGAAGCAAGGGTTTTAATACATTTAAAAACATATCTCTAAATATATATGTGGCCTCTTGCAGAAACACAAGAGTCCTATAGTAAAAGATGTTGCAAAAGAAGTATGACTTCTTTCCAGGAAATGAAATTTGTTAGATAGAGACTGCCTGCTTCTCATTCTTACTACGAAAGGGAGCCATCAGAATGTCAATGTGTTCAACGACCTTGAAGAGTGGAAGTATCTTGGCGTTGATGCTTGTTTCCTGAGGCCACCTTGTGGGGAGTGTAAGAAATACAAGGAAGAAAGCCAGGCTATATTAACGTAAAAGAAATCTCACAGAAAACTTGAAGGAAAGCATTTCCTTCCATTTTTCATCTGACAAGGTACACTGCACTTAGGTTTTAAAGCTTCACCTTGTCAAAACAAACAAACAAGCAAACAAGAGAACAGAAAAATAGGATAGGTCTCTAGGAGGTCAAGGCACGTTTAGATTTAAAAGGTAACTAAAAACTGCAGGGTACTTACTGGAAAGTCATAACCAATCAAATCAAGAAGCAAAAATTTAGAAAGGTCACCAAATGAAGTATACAGACTAATAAGGGAATTACTGAAATGCTTATATTTAAGTTATTATGCTCAACTAACAGGGCTTTCTCATTTTCTTCCTTGTATGTAGTAGTAAACACTGGAGTCTGAAATTTTCTGCCATTCTTCATTTTTCCATATGAAAACAAAACATCACACAAGTAAGAAGAAAGAAAAAAGAACTGCATTTACTGCGTTTCCGGGAATAGTCACTGGAAGATGCCACAATGTGCAGGAGAGTGCATCCATCTCTGTCTTGCTGGTTGATTCTATCCTTCAAGTCTGGCCTCTGAGACAGCAACCATCTGAAAATATGGTTCTTTTCTGAAATAAGAAAATATTTGTTATAGAAAATAGATGCAGTAGAAATAGATACTGTTTTTCCCCCAATGGCACGTAAAGATGCACCTGTATGAAAGCCTTTCACATACATGGGGAGTAAGGGAGGTTAAAAAAAAAAAAAGCAAGAGAAATGATACCATGAGCCAGCTGCATTGTGGGAGACCTGACACTAAGTTCTCACTGACTCTCAGCATGCATCACTTAGTTGACTCATGAATCTTCAGCGCATACAGAAAATGTTGTTCCACACTGAGGTGGCAGGAAGAAATACTTAATTTTTGTCAAAGTTGGCATGCCTAGGATCTGAAAGAACCTCAATCACACAATAGCTCCAAAACATAGAAGAGAATATCCATATTACGTTTTTATTGCTAACAAGCACAGATAACAAATAAGAGAGTTTACAAAATTCTTAAAAATCACAGAATCATAGAATGGCTTGGGTTAGAAAGGACCTCAAGGATCACCAAGTTCCAACCCCTCTGCCACAGGTAAGGGTTGCTAACCACTAGATCAAGTACTGAATCAGGTTGCCCAGGGCCCCATGCAGCTGGGCCTCAAACACCTCCAGGGATGAAGCATCCACAACCTCTCTGGGCAACCTGTTCCAGCACCTCACACTCTCAGTAAAAAAATCTGCCCCGACATCTAATCTAGATCTCCTCATCTTTAATTTAAAACCATTCCCCTTTGTCCTATCACTATCTACCCTTGTAAAAAGTTGATTTCCCTCATGTTTATGAACTCCCTTTAAATACTGGAAGGCCACAATGAGGCCTCCCCACACCCTTCTCTTTCCCAGGTCAAACAAGCTCAGTTCTTTCTGCCTGTCTTCACAGTAGAGGTGCTTCGGCCCTTAAATCATCTTTGTGGCCCTCCGTCGCATCCTCTCCAAAGCTCCACTTCTTTCCTGTGTTTTAGTGATACACCTAAAGTCATCCCTACATTATCTGATTTAATTATATTTGCTTTTTCTCTGAAGACGACATTTGGTTTATTTTAACAGAGGATGTCACTTACTTGCTTTGATACACAGTCTGATAACAGCATGAAGGGGATAAACTCCAATGGATTCAACTTTTGCCCCAATGGAAATCAGCCATTTGACTAATTCTGCTACATTTTGCATCGTCTCATCACATCCATATAACTCAAAAGTCTGATAATGAAGAAAAGAATTACAACAGGTTATTTTATATTCAGAAAAGACATTTTAAAATCACAATTCCACTTTTTTTTATGAATTGGTCTGGAATTGGTGGAACAGCAACAACCAAGTCATATTAATTGTTACTATAAACGTAACAGATCCAGTAGAAGTTCAAAGCAAATACATTTTTCCAATGAGATATTCATGAATTTTGAAAGACTCTTCTCCTGCTCTGAAAAGCACTGAATTTGAAGCCTATTTTGTAATACGTATTTCTTTATTTCTTCCCCGTAATTCATGGCAACTTTCTGCTATACAAGTCTATTAAATGTTACTACTTTCCAGTACACATGTTGCTGTAAGTAGGTATTGTACTGTCTAAGCTCAGATGAGGCAGCTTCTGCAAGCAGTTATCCTAAAGCAAGAAAAGACTGAAGAAATGTTTTAAATTGGAAAACAGGAATTACTGACTGAGGGAAGGAGGTATAGACAACCCAGGTAATATCTCCTCATACAGCTCAGGAATCCCATCAATGGAAAGCAGGACAATGCCTCATTCTGTCATCCAGCCCAGGAAGCATCTAGCATTATTAAGACAGCAATGATAATAAAACTGTTCATACAAAGAAAAGCTGTTAAGTATGAATTTTACAGGAAAATTTACACACCAGGACTGAAAGCACACAGTCTGAGAAGGAAAAGTTTGAACCAAAAAAGAATGCTTTATCAGGGACTTAATCAGCTTCAAGCTCAGCCTACAAGCAACAGGGACATTGACACAGGAACTCTGGAGGTGAGCTCAGAGGGAGATTGAGACAACATGCCAGAAGGATCTGGTCACGAGGAGGTGCTCAAAAACAGTGTTTAGACATAATTGCTTCACTTGTGCCAGTCATTTTTTAAATAGCAGGCTTTGCACAGCCTTCCAACATCCACAAATAAATCTTTCTTTCTAACACCTCATGCCAGATTTTGACTGGCAAGTATTACTGTTTGTGCACAGTCACAAAAATAAAATACAACTACAGGGTGGCAGCAGGGGAAGTTCCAGCTGTCAAAAACCACATTTTCCTCTCATTTTTGCAAAAGATAAGCAGTGCTCATTGATCTTTCAGGGCCTGGATTCTGATCCACCTCTCTCCCTGCAAAGAGCTGATCAAATGCATGAGGTATGAAAGAGGGTAGCATGAAGTCCCATTTAAGCTCCTCGAATGGCATTACCACAGCACACTTGTCCAGTGCTAGCTAACCATGGAAAGCTTGTGTAAACACACCTGCTTTGTAATGGTCCACAAGAAATGCTTTTCCTCAACTGTTATTGAAACGGGATGGGCAACCACTGCATAGTAGCAGATACATGCACTGTGTACTGCTTTCAGAAACTTGGCATGATACTGCTATGGACATCAGCTGCTCCTTCACATGCACAAGGTGGGCACAGATTGACTTCTGCTGCTGGCAGATGCCATTGTTTCATTGAAAGGCATTGGAGTTGTGGTTACTTAGTCTATACATTTCCAGCTTGCCAAAACCCCCTACAGTATCTGGAAGGTAAGGCTTCAGGGAGTCAGTTTAGCAGCCTGTATCTAACACAGCATACCAAAAATTTGGGGCACTGAGTAAAGACAAATTCCAACACAGCAATGAGCTCAATTTCTCATAATCAGATGCAGTATCATGAAACAGTCCAGAAGCAAGCCTGCAAAACATAATACCACCCTAACCCAGGAATACTGAAAGTCATCCTGGTTGGAAAACACATTCAACTTAACAGATGTCAAACATTTTTCTGCATTAAATTTAGCGTCAGGTTCCAGGTCTGACATGAATACCTTGTTGCACTTGAGAGGAAGATAACTTTTGGTGACCAATCAAAAGAAATACTAAATTGCATACAAAAACTACACAAATTAAGGATCCTTTTAATGATCAGATGAAGAGACAAAACAGATTATTTAATATAATCATGTATTATTTAACATAGCCATGTATTATTTTTCATTTTATTTTTCTCTCATCTGCTTTCACCTTGCCCACAGGATGGAAATTCTCCCACTGAAGAGAACAGAAAGAAAAGAAATAGACACAAAACTTAAAAAGCTTGTCACTTTACCTCAAAGAGATTTTTCAGTGGTAACTGGTTGACTCTGAGATTGGTGGGCAAGTCTTTCTTCTTGGACAACAACAACAGAAAAGACTAGGAAACAAAACAATAGTGAAAAGTGTGCTTAGAAACTTTGTTTTTCACTGCATCACTAGACTTTGTAGGAAAGTGAAACACGGACTAACGACATTTCAGATGTTTTTTTTAAGATTGTAACACATCACCGAATTTCCCTTTTCATTTATCAATTGAGCTAACATATTTACAGTGGACTGCGGGAACCTATGGCCAATTAAAATCTCATCAGAAATAGAAACCACGAGGAAAGGTCCTAAAAGTATCTCCAGTACATCTTTGGTAGTGGTTCTTTTTCAAGGATAAGAAAGAAGATCTATGTAATTACAGGCCTGTCAGTTCTATTTCAGTGCCTGATAAAATTACAGAGAAGATCATTCTGGGAGTTACTGAAAAACACATGAAAGACAGCGCACTCACTGGTCACAGCCAGCACAGGTTCATGAAAAGAAAGTCCTTTCTAATGAATAATTCTCCTTTCACAGCAAGATTACACATCTAGCTGAACAAGGGAAGCCAGTAGATGTGATGGTTTTGGATTTCAGCAAAGCTTTCAGTACTGTTTTTCATGATGCAATGGGTGAGTTCAGGTTGGGCTCCAAGAGTGACAGTAAGCAGGATTACATCAGGCTGGCAGCCAACCGTTAACTGGGATTCCTCAGGTAAGGCTTCATTTTAGGGCCAGTTCTCATCAGTGCTTTTATCAATGACTTGGATACATGACTTGAAGGTATACTAAAGAAGTTTGAGGATGACACTACATTGGGAGGAGCTGTGGATTTTCTTAAGAGCAGAGAGACCTTGCAGAAAGATCTTAACAAATGTGAGGGCTGAACAGTCAGCAAGCACATGAAGTTAAACAAAGCCTGCAGCTCACAGGGAGCAGATGGGCAGCGCTGAGCTCTGCTCTCTGTGACAGTGACAGGGCCCAAGGGAATGGCATGGAGCTGTGTCAGGGGAGGTAGTAGCTGGGAGTTAGGGAAAGGTTCTTTGCCAGAGGGCAGTGGGCATGTATTGATCATGTACTGATCCACCTAAGTGTGTCTTCAAATCCTGAATGGTACTCTTGTGAGTTGACCTTGTATGGCTGCCAGATGCTCCTCCTCTTTGATCCTGGTGCTCACAGGGCTTTCTCATGCTTTTTCCTCACTTTGCCATGCAGTATTTTGCCTTTTCCTAGACAAGTTTCCCTGAGGCTCCTGCCAGTTGCCATTGGGCCCAGCAATGCCCTGCAGCTGGAGCAGGCTGGAAATGGCTATGCCCAGCATGGGGCAGACCCAGCCTCACCACACACTGTAGCCCCACAGCCCCCTGCCAGCACCTTGCCACCAGCACTGTAATTGTGGCAATGAACCATTTTTCATACAGTTATTACTTAAAAAGAGGGTTAAAATGACTTTAGGTGATTGTCCTTCTGATTGTCCAAAATAATCCGTCTTTATTGAACAACCTGGATCTTTCATCCAAAAGAAAAAGACACTACAAATAAATACATTTTTTATCCCTTCAATGTCTTTCAAGAATAATGGAGCCCCTAGGTAGAATGAAAACAGACAATAGCAGGAGACAAGTGGGATCTTAACTTTGTTGTATACCTTTGAGAAATGAATTTTGGAAATTATTTTGAACTAAGAATATTTTTCAAGCCTAAAAATCAAGACAATTGAATCAAGGAACACTAAAATTAATTGTTTTTTTTTTATCTTAGAGTAAGACAAGCTTACCCTGAACAGGTACCAATGACTGCCTTTTTGTGCAGCAGTATTACACTATACTTGATCTTAGCCAAAAGGCCAAGAAGCAAGTATGTAACAGTTGTTTTCTCTTCACTGGGACAGACTTACCTGCCACTTCCCTTTCTGAGCCAACTTTTCCATCACAGATTGCCAAATGAGTGCATCAAACCTTGCACTGAAAATATAATCATATGCGGGGTAGAAAGTTCGTGGCAAAACTCGTTCATCTGCAAGAGTAAGCAGTTATGAAAAGCATGTAGCATACGCAGTGCTATTAAAGTTGTGGTCTCCAACTAAACTACTTCACTGCAAAGCAACAGCTTTAGTATTAACACTCAGGAGAATGCTAATAGGGAGCAAATATCTGACTTCTTTAGATGACAACCCTTTGCCACCAAACTGTGCCATTTTATCATCAACCAGTCTTCTTTAAACACGGGAAAAAATGAGTCTATCATCACTGAGGGGTTCTTGAAATAATTAAGCTTTTAATTTGAGCTTACCATTAACACTTGTGAAGATTCCTGCTATAAAATCAGCAACTTGAGCTTGGTCTACAGAAGCATTTAGAAGAGTCAAACCTCTATGAAACATAGAAACCGCGTTACAAGTGTTTGATAACATGATCAGCGAGTGGCCAGCTCTATAATAAGCCTATGAAAAAAGAAAAACAAAAAAGACCATTGTTAGCAAAACATTCAGAGATTCCGTGATTCTGTTGTCGAGATCTCAGGGATTAGAAAGGATCTCTAGAGATCATCCAGTGTCCTGCTAGAGAAGGCTCCCTACAGCAGGCTGCACAGGTAGGCATCCAGGCAGGTTTTGAATATCTCCAGAGAGGGAGACTTCACAACCCTCCTGGACAGCCTGTTCCAGAAAAGTTAACAAAAAGTTGTAATTTTCTCCTAAATTCATTAAGTATGGTATAAAATGGCACGTAGTGCTATTTTCACAGCTTCTCACACACATACACCCTCCAAAAAACAATCGAAATCCCTTGTAATTCACACTGTGCTACTGATGTCATTGTGCGTGCTAAGAAAGAGCAATAAATAGATACAGATATATATAGAAAAGATAGATAAAGCAGTAGAAAATATCTTGGAAAACAACTAAAGGATGAGAAGACATACTGTTAGCAACTATCCTGGACAGAAATGTTTCTTGTCACAAGGTCCAGAATATACATTCATGTCATTGTACAATCAGTAGGTGTACAATTGTACAATCAACAGGTATACAGAAGTTAGGCTTAGTAAGATTATCATGATGGAATGATAATCAAAATAAATAGAAATGCTCATCAGTGTCACAGGCTCACAGTAAATTCCACAAGGAGTGAACTCCAGCAAGACATCCTTCCTCAGTAGCAGTCAGCACTTAAATGGGATCTAGGAGAGGTGCAGCCAGGCTCCCCCCTTCCAGTAGCACTGGTGAATTGCCTTCACCTGTGCTCCCAGGGCTGACTCATTGCTTGCCTCAGGTGGTCAGTCAGAGGTTCAGGCCATGATCAACAGTTCCCATACAGTCATTATGTCACTGTTCAGTAGCATTTTGCAGTATTTAAAACAATGCAGATGTTCTTTAGCAAATGGCACCTAAACACATTAACGTTCACCACTGAAGTAGGTTTTACTATCTCAGACTCACGGTGGAATCAATTTGTTCAAAACATTTCCTGGTCAATCCTGCATCACCCTGGGTTCCCAGCATCAAAAGAGTGCATAAGATTTTATTACTTGCTAGCACCTCGTTTGTGACATTAAAAAAACAGTTGTCTTCTTGAAAGCATTAGTACCTTTCCTGCTGGGATGAGAAACAACAAGCAAGCAAAAGAGAGCTGCTTAATTTTATTAGAAGTAATATTACAATAATATTAGAAGTAATTTTGATGTTCATGTGCACAGCTGGATACCTATTCTGTAATTTTTATGCTACAGTACATGTTAAAAACAAAACATAACAAAAAGCAGATATTGGCACTTGAGTTAAAACATAATACAGGCAAAAAGTTGCCAGCTTCAACATGTGAATACCTTAACATACTCTGGATCCCAGCGTAAGCTCTCAAAGGCTGAATGCATTGCTTCTCTCCATTTACCAAGATTGTACAAGCAAGTTGATTTGTTGCAGTATAATACAGCTATGTCCCCAGAACACCTGAAAAAAAGTTACCAGCATTACTGCTTATTCAGTTTAAAAAAAAAGAAAGGATGCAAGGTACTTTATAGTTAGCAACAAGAAAAAGTGCACACATCACCACCTAACAAACTCAGAGGGTAAAACAGAGCTGTAGAAAGCGAATGTAATTTGAACATTAGCTACAAAATCTCTCAGTGGCACCCTATTGGTATCTTACTGACATTCTGGTCCCTTCTGAAGCAGAAGGTCAACCCACTGGACTATTGCAGTAAGTGATGAACTCCATGATCCTGGGGGTCCCTTCCAATGCAGTAAGTACATTCTACGATGCTATGAGAGTTTAGTGACAGTTTAGAAAACCTAGAGACATTTAGTGAAAGGCAGCAGCCAGAAATGGGAGAGTATGGACACAGGAAAGGTGAAACAAATGCTAGACTTTAGACACCAAAACACCAAAAAGTGTTTTACTGTATCATCAGTTGATGATGTCATCAAAATGATATCAGCTGAAGAAATAAACATATTTCAGAGAACTGAACATACTGAAATACGTGCATCTGGATGTAAAAATTTCTGGAAAAAGCTTCCCAAAATTTACAGTACTACACACGGTAGCAGGGAGCCTGAAAAGTCTGTCTTGTCTGTGCTCAAACAAATATCCTGTGGCATAGTGCTGCATCCTCTATCTTATTCTTATCTAGCAACTTACACTCGAGAAAGTTGCTTCAACTATATTGAACATGTTCAGAGCACACTCTTGTATGCAAGCAAACCTTGCCAAGGCAACCTACAACAAAGGGAAAGGGAATGCTCAGGAGCAGACCCCAATGGAAAGAGAAAGCCCCACTTCCTGCAAAGGGCAGAATCAGGGCCTGGTTGGAGATGGCCTTGTTGGCTCTGTCTCACTCCCAGCACAGCTCCAGACTGCCTTTTACCATCCTTTGTCTAATGGCAAACAGTCAAACTAAATTAATGGCTGGTGTTACATCAGGTTCATAGCGTTGCTAATACATGGTAATAATGAATACTTAAAAGTTAACATAATGTCCAACTACTTAACCATTAACCATCACATTAGCAGCCAGTGTTAACTGAAGACAACAAACATTGGACAACAAGCATTTGGAAAGAAATATCCACAGAACTCTTTGGCTGAAGTTAGTTTTGAATAGATTTTAGAACACCAGGAAAGCTCAAATACCAAGAACAAAGTAACCTGCATGAATTGTTTTCAAAATAATCAATGATCCATGTAACAACAGACACCCACGTTCTTCCTGTAACTGGCAGAACAACAGCAACATCAATCCACAGCATCTCAGGTACAAAGCAGAAGTAATTTAACACAAACCAACATAATTTATGGAAAAATAATTTGGATCTTAATTATAGTTATTACTAATGCTCATATAAAAACATTTAGATTAAAGTTGCTAACTTATCTCCCGCATGATACAGCAAGAACAGCAATTCCTCCTTAATTATAAAACTGATACAGCAACGAGTGTGACAAAAGACATAAGAAAATCATGTGTCAGGGTAAGAAATACAGTTCTGAGTTAACCACAGAACTGAACACATTTCTGACTGTCCTACAACTCACAGCTTGTAATTAAAGAATACTTACAGGCCCCATTGCCTTAACTGAACGAGCATATACAGAGCTTGATCATACTTCCTGATGGCCAAGGTGTAATTTCCATTTTTAAAATCCTGATTCCCATCTTGTTTCATAAACTGTGCATATTCCATGGCATCCATGCTGCTGTGAGGGGAAAAAAAGGAAAAAAAAACCAACAATCAGTGATTCATGAGACACGTCATTCCCCAAAATCCATTTCAACTTTCATCTTAGGTTTTGCATCTTTGAAAAGTAGGATGAAAGAGTACACCTTTTTGCTATGTTGCTGTTGGAATAGTAAAATGTAACTCAGGTACCAACCTCATCTATGCTTTTGATACATCAATTTTCCAGCTATTTTTTAATCACACTTTTCTTATTGTTTTCTTTGGGTCTTGAACTTTCTTTTTTAAAATTAAGATTCCAAATTATTTAAATGCATTCACATTCTTTAAAAGCAGGAGGATATGAATCTGAGACAACACAGTTCATATAGTTAAGAAATACATGAAGTTACACATTTCAATTAGTTAAAGACAAAACTAATTAACTTGCTTTTTAGTTACCTTTATGACTTTTCCTTTGTCCAGCCTTTCCAGCAAGACATTTAATAATCCAATGTAAACAAAATTGCTTTGAAACTTGATTACTGGATGAAACTGTAGTGATGTCAGTCTGTTATTAGTGCCTGAAGACCTTCGAATGAATTTAAAATCGTTGCTAAAATAAACATATCCAGCACTCGGAGAAACGAAAGGTTGAAACAGGCATCAACTGCAAGTGATAGAAAAAGCATTTCATAATTAAAACTGTAAAATTAATCTCCTTACATAAAAGTAATCACCATTTCAAGAAGCAGATAAACAAATACAAGGGGAAAAAACAGCCACATGTATGCTGTGAGACAGCACGTCAAGATCACAGATGAAACAATCAAAAAGACTTGAGCAGCATCATTCTTCACAACTGGATTGTACTATTAAAAGCCATTTCCATTACCTGTGAAAGCCTCTATTACTCTCACAAATCTCTGTATTAGCAAATAAGATTAATAACCCCAGAAGGAAAGCACAGGTTTACTTATTATCCTGGTGTTAACCAGCATGGAACAGAACCAGAGACAACCTGTAACATCACAGCCTACTAGATAGAAGCTGTAAAAGCTCCTCACAGCAGACCAAACGAGGTATTTTTAAGTATATGAGCCCACAGACAAAGCACCAAGTAACACTGACATTTTCTCCATAGGTTCTCAAGGCAAACCCAAAAGGCTGCTGTACTGTACAGAGGACTAAGAGGCATGCTATGGCTGGCACTGTGCCGTGGAGATGCTCCATCAGGTGAAATGCAGTGAGCCTACAGGAGAAGCAGTGCACACCTCTGCAAAGGCAACAACAAGAGAAGTGGGTGCTACAGCAAAGCTCAGAGCAAGGCTGCTTCTGTCTGGCTGCAGAAAGGCCACTCAGAAATCAGGCCTTATTTATTTAAACGAATAATACTCCGTGATGATGTATGCAATGCAAACATTGCAGGAAGAACTAATTAAGATCCTGGATATAGACTAAACCAACTATACACTGACTTATAAAAGGTTCCATCTATGCAAGGTCAGGGGAGGTATGATGACAAGGCAGTACTGGAGGAGTAATTATGACAATTATGCCATGCAAATTAAATCATCACTTCATTAAACCATGTGCATATAATATAGAGTTTCAAAACACTCCTTATGAGACAGCAAGTCAAGTGTTCTCATAGCTTACGTGGGTCTTTTGGACGCTGCGTAGTATGAACATTATTTAAGAGGGAGAAATAAAAAGGAGAGAAATTTAAAAAAAAAATAAGGAACTATATTTTAGCATTTGTTTTTTATTTAACCATTGGAAGGTTAAATAAGAACCTCCCCACTCAGAGCAGATTTCCAGCAGAACACATATTCCCATGCTTTTCCAGCTTGCCAGCCAAAACACCAAACCATAGGTTATTTAAATCACCAGGATGCCTGCTGAAGGCTTTAGCAACTATACCCAAGAGATGCACAGACATGCAAATCTGACATGTAAGTAAATTACCCAGAAGAACTGCTGTACTGACTAACACAGTATGTCTTGCTATTGCCTAACATTTTCTTGAAGCATACGCAGTTTTAACTCAAAAAACAGAAGACTGACACCTAGTGCATAGTGTTGAGTGTGGCTAGCATTGAACAAAAATGTCCTCCATTCCTATGCCTCCCATTGGCAAAAGGAAAGAGGAAATGCCTGGACCACAAATGCATCTGAACATAACTTATAAAAGACTTTGCCTTGGTGAGACAGGTTCCTTTCCAAAAGTAGGGGTTTCTCCATAAACACAAACTTGTTTGGGAAAACTCTCAGGTCCAAGAGACTCATGGTCAAGGAAATGCTGAGCCCTTGTCCTTCAAAGGAAGAAAATGAGAAAAAAAGAGAGCTAGACAAGATGACCCGTTGTCAACAGTTTACGAGCTGGTTCAGCCTGGTTCCATGTGGGAGGATCCATGGACCCACACTCTGGGAAAGGGGAAGTGAAAAATCTTGTCTCAAACCTCAAATTTCAGTCATTTTCAGAGGTCAAGTAGTAATGGTGACAGTGTCTTCCTTACCTTCTTCTTCTCTTTTAGCCCTCCTTGGTGTTGGTGACCATGGTCTTGCTGAGGTCTCCTCCCCTGGATCTTTCTGTTCTATTTTCTTGTCTTGTCTTACAGTACCTTCTTCCTCTTTCTTTCATTCTAAACGAGGCAACGTTCATTTCAATTTCCATCCTCTTACATGGGCAACTGACATTGATTCTGGTGTTTTGTGTGATTGATCAGGTTGGTCAGTTCCGATATTCTTTCTCTCTAGCTCGGCTTGAAGTCTGTCTTGTTCAGTTTGGAGGGTGTCTCACTGAGATTGGAGTTTGTTTCGTTCAGTTTGGAGACTATCTAGCTTGGATTGGAAAGTATCTCACTCATTTTGGAGGGTGTTCTCTTCAGAGTGGAGGGTGTCTTGCTCAGAATGGAGATCTCTCTCGGATTGGAGACTTTCATCCTCAGCTCAGAGACTCGCTCAATTTGAAGATCCTGTTTCTCAGCTAGAAGACTCTTTTTCTGGACCTGGGGATTCTCCCTCTCGGCTCTGACTCTCTCCTGGAGACTCTCCCTTTTGGTTTGGACTCTCACTCAATTTCAGAGACTCTCTCCCTCTCTGAGATAGTATTGAAAAGTTCCATGACACCAGCGATGCCCATTTCTCTGAGGTCTCTCCCAAGTCCCTCCACACTCCCTGCCACTCAGTACTCTCTGGCTCTGGGGAAGCTTCTTCAAAATATTATAAATACAGATACTGAGTGAAATGATGAGGAGTATATTTAGGGAGACTGACACGATGATCAGATAAGCATTCAAAACACACATAAAGGATTCAAGGGAGAGACTGGAAGACTGTTTAAAAATCCCAAGTTCTATAATATTAGCAACTCCCTCTAGAGTTGCATGCCACATTGTATGCAGATACCAGGTAGCTATTTCTATCAGTACTTTTAATTCATCATATATATGCCACAGAGCAGAGTGGCAAACTTAATTAAGACCCAGCATGTTCTGAGCATTAAAAGAAAAAAAAATATGGAATGCAATCCCTTGAAGAGCAGTTTTAGAAGAGAAAGTATTTTTTTTCCCTCTTTACGGAAGCAAGCTAGCAGCAACCAAAAAGTTTACAAATATCCCAGAATACTGGCAATCCGCCTGGACTTTCAAGGCCATGTTTTCAGTACAGGACCTGCAGTACTGATAAGATTTCTAATGAAGCTCTCTGAGAGCAGGGAGAGATTTGTTCTAAAAGAACGTCTTTTCCCAGCCAAGGTGGGCTATGCCTGCATTCTCTAAAACATCAATGGTTCACAGGTTCGGCCCAGTTCTGTGACTAGTGGGGCAGGGGGACCCAGAGACCCACATCCCCGGAAAGGGGAAGGGGAGAAAGGGTAGGGAGATGGGCCTAAAAACTAAACAGTGGCAACAATCTGAGGAGAAACAAACTGATTTACTAAATATGATCTCGGAATGCAAGATAACACACTATAATACAATGTAATTAGAATTAAAGCTAATAAATCAAATAAAACGAGAAAGAGAGCATCCAAAAACTGAAGGCCTTACTCTAATGGTGAAGGTGAGACAGCAAGGGAGCACACGTGCTGCTGAGATGATCAGGAAGGGAAAAGGAGTGTCTTGTGATTTACAAACAGTTTTATCTCTCCCTCTGAACAGACAATGGAAACAGAAGAGCAAACAGTCCTCTGGGAGATGTCATTCTTCTCTTCTGAGACAGGCATACCCAGAGCTATCCATGACCCACAGAACTGGAGCACTAGCTCTTTAACTTCCAGTGCACTACATGATGTTATGATATGGAATACCAAGAACAAAAATGACACCATGACATCCGTTAACTTTTTTGTACGGCTTCTGAGACCACCAGAATGACTGTGGCAGCAAAATGAAGCACATCCACTTACACTTGAAGAAGTACAACACAAGATTATGCAGTTAAATCACAAACAATTAGCTCCAACTTCTACTGTTGTGTTTTTTGCTGGGATAGGGTTAATTTTTCTTCATAGTTCCTGGTACGATGCTGTGATTTGGATTTAGGAGAAAAAAAGTGTAGATAACACAGCCATGTTTCAGCTGGTACTGAGCAGCACTGCACACAGCCAAGGGCATTCCAGCTCTTTGTACTGTCCTGCCAGTGAGTGGCTGGAGGACAAGGAGCTGAGAGGGGACAGGACTGGGACAAATAACCCAAACTGGCCAAAAGGCATATTCTGTGCCATATGTTCTTGTGCTGAGCAATAAAACTGAGGGAGCTGGCCATGGGGCTGCCGGCTGAGCATTGATCAGTGAGTGAGTGGTGAGCAACTGTATTGTGCATCACTTCCTTCGGGCACTTATTGTTGTTGTTAGAGTTTTAGTTTGTGTGGTTGGTCTTTTTTCCCCTTTTTTTCTTTTCAGTTTATTAACTGTCCTTATCTCCAACCACAAGTTCTTGCACTTCTTAGTTCTCTCCCCCATCTCTCTGAGGGAGGAGTGAGGTGCATGGTGTTCAGCTGCCTGCCAGGTTAAACCCAGCATACTGCCAAGTGTGCAAAATGCCCATTTACTCCACGCACTGCCAGCTCTTGAGTTATCACAGTACTCTACATCCCACTGAACTGCTTCAATCAGACTTTCCTCAAAAGCAGGACTGTTTGGGGGCTTACAGAGCTAAGTGTGATTCCTCTTGCTTTGGTAGATCAGCTTGAGAACCCAAACGCTCTGCCCACAAAACCAATTTTTCATCCTTGAAAAATGCAGTGGTCCTTACACTGCTTCCAAGAGGCCATCTCGTGCTTTCTGAAAACTTCATAAATCTGAAAGTGAACCTGAGCAGTTCACTTGTTCCATCTCCATCCAGTTTACACGCTTTGAGAGACAAAACCTCCTAAACCCCTCCTCTCACATTTTATCACTGAGCTCGACGTGGTACAGCACAGAGTACCCCGTGGCGTTACCTGCCTGTTTGTGTGCCCTCTCAAACTCTTGTGCACCCCCAAATCTATTCACTGGAGGACAAAGTGAGGAACAGAGAAAGCCCTGATGCTGTGCAAACGCTGCTCGACAACAGCTAAAACAGTGGTGTGCTATCAGCATTGTTTTGGTCACAGACCTAAAACACAGCACCTTGCCAGCCGCTACCAAGAATATTAACTCTGTCCCAGCCAGTGCAGCAAGTGCTTGTTCATAAAGGAAAAGAGGAAGTTTCTACATAGCAAAGCTTTTAATTATTGTTGGTACTGGAGGTCAAGCCTACAAGTTTCAATCCTATGGTGTTACCCTGTGTTATAATGTTTTTATTCATAGGCACAATCGCTTTCCATAACGCACATTTCACCAACATTCAGGGAGTCCGTGTTTCCTCACCAGGCAGCCTCTAGGCATCCATTACCTGCCTAGTAGCCAGTTCAGAGAAATCTACCTTGAATACATGCACTACCTCTCTCAGAGTGAAAAGCAGAAAAATACTTCATACAGAAGCTTTGCTTTTCCATCTCACACTGAAATGGCAAACAAAAAGTCTTGAAACAATCCGTGCTTTGAGAGGAAACCTTGGAAAAGTGGCAGAGATAAAAAACACAATTTCTGCAAGCAATATGAACGGGTTTGAAGTTATGAGGTCTAAGTGGATATATGAAGAGAACTCATGCAGAAGAAGAGAAAGAGATGAGATTTTGGCATGGCCAGTCTCAAGGATCTGTTTGGACTGGAAAATGTCATACTGATATTTGTGGATACTGAGACATTTAAATCCAGTGTTCTGGCAATATCTCATACGGGCTGTTTCTAACCTTTGCCAAATACGTCAGCTCACCTTGGAGAAGCAGGTCTTTTCAAATTGTTTCATTCAGAAAGTAAAACACTTTCTCACTCTGCAATGCAAAACAACAACTTGCAAACAGTCACCTTTCTAGATCTGTACCAAGAATCCTGACAAAACCAGAATTTCCTAGAAGAAATTCTTCACTACAAGAGTGGTGAGGCACTGGCACAGGCTGCCCAAAGAAACTGTGGCTGCCCCACCCCTGGATGTGCTGAAGACCAGGTTGGATGGCACCCTGGGCAGCCTGGTCTGATGGGTGACAGCCCTGCCTATGGAAAGGGGTTGAAACTGGGTGGGTTTTAAGGTCCTTTCCAAACCAAGCCATTCTATGATTCTACAAACCCACCAAACCCATGGGCTATTGCCACGTTTAGCACCATGTCTCACACATAAGTGCTGTGTCTGTAACTGGAAAGTTAGCTGTGAGACTTTTCACCTCCATAGTTTTGCTTCTGAGATATTAAGCAGTTGCTGGTGCCTGAGCTAGATGAAACATCCCTGAGCACCCTCCAGCCTGCACGGAGCTTTCTCCAGGTTCTGGAGCAAACTGCTGACTGTAGGGCACAGACAGTCTTATTGACCTGTGGCACACACCACATATTGGGCTACAATTAGCACAGATGTCTAGATGTTCCATCACTATCTCTAATGCTGTGTACAAAGCAGATAAGAAGAAGATGTGTGCAAGGCCTGGGTGAAATGAGGGAAGCTGAAGACAAACACGGGCAGACTCACGCACTGCTCCAGGGCCCTGCTCTGGGCAGGGCTAGCCACAAAAACCTCCTGAGGTCCTCTTCCTCCAGATAATGCTGAGCACCGGTTTCTATTTACGCACACTGTTATAAAACAATTATTACTCATAACTAAGCCCAGCTGACTGATAACTCCAACTCCTCACACACCAAGCACACGTAGCCAGCCCTGCTTGCAGCTCAGCTCTCTTCAGAAGCACAACCAGCAGCAGGGCCACCAAAAAAGGACTTAGCCCAGCCAAAGTACAGAGTCAGCCTGCTGCCTTGCAGAAACTCAAGCAAAATCTAAACATAAGGTTGCTGCTAAAGTGTTACCAGTGAATCCTCAAGAGGCTAGATTTGTGGCTGACACACATGCGGGATAGGCACTATGCCAGGAAGCAATATTCGAGCTCAAAGAGGGTAGATTCAGGTTAGATATAGGGAAAAAATCTTATACTGTGAGGGTGATGAGGAACTGGAACAGGTTGCCCAGTGATGCTGATGCCCCATCCCTGGAGACTTTCAAGGTGAGACTGGATAAGGCTCTGGGCAACCTCATCTAGCTGTAGTAATCCTGTTCATTGCAGAGGAATTGGAATACATGGCCTTCAGAGGTCCCTTCCAACTCTAAGGATTCTCTGATTCTATGATTTAAATATGGCAAGGCAACAGGAATCAAAAGCATGTTACCAGAACAAGACAACATTTTCCAATTCTCGTCCCAGGATACAAGACAGGCACCAGCACACCAGGACAGCAGTTCTGCATCTGCTCCCTGTGGAATCAGAGCTTTACATCCATTAGCTGCACTGCTTAGTCCTGGCAGACTAGCTCTCTATAGTCCCAAACTTCCTGGGTCCATCCTTAATCCCATATGGTATCTTCGTATCATTAAGACTGCATCTCATTTTGGGAAAGCCCCTGGAAAAAACACCACTGACAGAAGAACTGTATCTCTCAGCTTGCAGGCAAGACCTTCACGTGTTGCTGACCAATCTGGCAACAAAGGTCTTTACACACAGCCATGCCCCACCATCCTTGATTTAGGGTGCTCTCTCTTAGCACTCTTCCTCCTTCCCTTGCAGCCTGAACTCATGCCTAGCACATGGGGACTGCCCCTCTTTGAAGGCTGCTTTGCAGCTGGCAGCGGTGTTGGTCTTGGCTTTGCTCCCCAGCAAATCTTGTTTTGCTAAGTGAAACAAAACAGAATTTTTCTTTCAGTTTCAAATGATCCTTCCCCTCTTTGTAACCTACCAGTAACAAATTACACCTCAGAGAAAGGGTGGTAAATAAGGCAAAGGCAGAGTTGTGTTTTCTGGAAAAACACTGTGAATACATACATATATTTACAAAGTAGCACTACTTTAACAAATTAAGGACCTGTAGCTCCCATTTTATATACTCACACTGAAAAAAACGTTCAATATTTTATCTAGAAGATGTCATTACTGTTTTACAAACAATAACAAACAAAAACTCACAGAACAGTGGAAATAGTTAATCCCACTTCCTATGACCTGAAACAACAACCCCAAAATCCGCCATCCAGCTTGGCCAACACCAGCCCTAACCCAGTCCAAGAGGGAGGTATTTACACTGCTGCTCTTGTTTACACAGCCTGACGATGTTCCTGTCATCAAACAGTGATGGCCCAGGAAGAAAGCAAATGGGCTCGAGATTAGCTCAAGGTAGTAAAACATCTGGAAAGGAGGATAAAAACTGAAAACTAACAGAAAAAAACCCAGCAAGATTCCCCTAACAGCAAAGTCTTCAAGCCTGTGCAGTTTGCAGCTCACACCTGGCACGTTCAATTGCACACAGGTAAAAGCTCTGGTGACAAACACTCCTCTTTGCACGTTTTCTTGAGAATGCAAAACCCATTCCCATTTGCACTAAACTCGTGTTACCAACCTGAAGTTGTCTGTAAATCAGGCAGAAAATACAAAGGTAACAGACCTTTCGGGTCTTCTGAAGCGCACACGGTGCCCCAGCTCCCTCTCAGATGAACAGGTCTGCCTTTAAGTGACCACTCCACGACCTTAAACACAGCACTGCTTCCCGGGGAAAGGATCCAAAACCGCTACAGACAATGCTCAGCCGGGGGGCCACACCGAAGCTCCTCTCGTCCAGCAGCACGCCTCTCCCCCCGCTCCTCCGTCCAGGAGAGCTGCGGGAAGGCCGGAGGCACATCCAGCTGCAGGGCAGGAGCAGCAGGAACGCACCCTGCCTCCCCCCGGCCGCCCCACGCACCGCCTGGCAGGCTTCCACCCCGCACGGCCACCCCTCATCCGGGAACTACGGCCCCGCTCCGGCCGCGGCAGCCCCCCAGCGGGTTCAAGGCGGCCCCGGCACGGCGGGATGCCGCTCGTGGGGAGCTTCTCCCCGCGGGACGCAAGCAGAGCCGTGCAAGGCACGCAAAGCCGCGCAGGGCCACGCAACGCACGAAGCGGTGCAGGGCCGTACGGCGCACGCAGAGCCGCGCGGCTCCCGCCGCGACCACCGCTGCAGCTCCAGCCCCGCACGGAGCGGGCGCGGGGCAGGCGATGCCGCACCGCTGCGGACGCGGACCGTAGGCACTTACCCGCCCGCCGCCGAGCGCCGAAGCCCTCTGGCTGCGAGCCCGCTGCCGCCCCAAAACACGGCGGAGCCGCGGCCCCGCCCCACGCCCCTCCCCGAGCATCGCGTCACCCGGGGCCGCCCGCGGGAATCGAAACCGGGAGACACCGGGCCCAGCCCTTGCGAGCCGCGCGGACGTTGGCGGAGCGCCGAGGGGCGGCGCTGAGGCGGGAAGCGGCGGGGCTGCGCGTGGGGAAGCCCAGCGCCGCGCGCCTCGTCTGCGCTACCACGAGGTTCTCGTCGTACTGTCAGGTCACCAGTCCAACCAGCACGCAATGCTGCCGAGCCCCACCACTAAAGCGCGTCCCTAAACACCACGTCCACACGACTGTGAACCACCTCCGGGGATGGGGACTCACCACCTCCCTGGGCAGCGTGTGTTTCCAAGCCCTGACCAGCGTTTCTGTGAAGAAATGATTCCCAGTATCCAATCTGAACATCCCCTGCACGACCTGAGGCTGGTGCCTCACATCCTATCGCTTGTCACCTGCCTACCTTGCTGCAGCCCCCTGTCAGATGCAGCACAATAAGCTTCCCCTCGGCCTCCTCTAGACTGAACAGCCCCACATCCCTCAGCTGCCCCTCACAGGTCTTGTTTTCCACTCCATCGGATTTGGTGCTCTGGGGACGTCCCAGGAGCTAAACCCCTTCTTGCAGTGAGGGGCCCAAAAGTGGACAGGGTGCTTAAGGTGTGGCCTCACCGAAGTTCATACAATAACTCACTCTCCTTGAACAACACTTACACAGGTCTGCATCACCAAGGGCCACAATCTGCACACAGATTTCTGACCAAGCATCTGTCAGCTGCCCATGTAGTGGCTAGGGAACGGGTGCAATGCCAACCTTGGCATGGGCATTGCTCTCCTTTCACTCAATGCTGAATGCTCAAAAGATTGGGAAAAGCTACTGTTTAAAGAAGTGGTCAACGCTACAGCCAATAACGCTGTTTTGGAGCAGCATGGATAGCCGGTGGGAGAACTGCACACCCCCCTGCATGCACTTGTTTACTAACAGGTCTAAATCAAAATCCACAGGAGAGATTTTCAGTTCTTACACAGCAAAAGTGCTCGTTCTTAAACAGGGTCAGTGAGATAGAAATGCCTGGAGGAAGGACTGGCTGACTGGGACTGGTGCACCTGGCATTCCACTGAACCCTAAGCTCCCTCTGGTTGTCACTGATGGGACGCTCCACTTCAAGAACCCTGCTGGTTCTGCTGCCTTTTGGTTCAGAGTGGACTCTGACCCGAACACTCATAGACAACAGCCTCTGCTATATCTATCTGCTAGTCACTGACTTGTTTGTCAATCTCGTCACCAAACAGAAAACGAAACTTGGGTTTCTCTGAATGAAACTTGGCAGCTTGCAATTCTTCCTCCTGGGGTGTTTTCCTCCTTTGCAGGTCAAGTAACTTCCCCTGCTGTGTCCCTGCCACATACACATTGCCAATGAGTGTCTGAGTCTGCAAATTATGGCATTTCCTGATTATGAGCAGGCATGTGAGGAATAGAAACTGGAAAGTGTGGACTTAATTTGGGAGGCAGCTTTGCATATCTGCGTGCCCAGAGGGCAGGGCAGCCATCAGTCATGTGGGATGAAATGGGTGCTTCAGCACAGGAATACTGGGTGGAGGTGCTCATAACATCCAGCAAGGCAGCACATAATGATGCATGAAGTCTTTCTACCCAGCTCCTAAACACCTTCTATCACAGCTGCAGAGTAGAAGCATTGGTATGGAAATGTTTCCATGGGAAATTTTTTTTTTTTTAAATGGGAAAGTGAGAAACAGATCGTTCCACACATCGCTCCACACATCAAGGTATCCCATCTCACACCATCCTTGACACCATCCCAGGAAACACATGCATTTCTTGTGTACCTGCACTTCTGTCAGTGAAAGTACACTGCTCACAAGTGATGCCTCCAGGTATTGCAGCTGTAAGGGCTAAAGTTTTCAGTGTGAGTGTGGTTCCATGAAGGCATCTACACTGCAGCTTTTATCAGTGAGACTACTTTAGGATGCTTGTTTGATTTTAACAGGGTATCTCCAAACTGATGTAATAAACGCACCCATGTGCACCCTAGTTTGCTTCTGAGACCAAAAACTTGTCCCAGAGAAATGAGTATTACTTCAGTGTGATAGCTTTAAAAGAACTTGCAGTGAAATCTTAAGCACACAGTCAGTAGAGGATAATGCAATACAACCAATGGCAAACACCTACCTATTTCATCATTTTGCTTCTACTTGGCCTACTGCTGAAAAATCCCTTCACATCTCTCCAGTATAATCCTTCTTGCCTATTATCCCTTCCTGCTACTCCATTTCCTAAAAACCTAGCTGCTTAATTCTACCTGCATCAGCATCATGGGGATTGGTCCTTTTGTAAGCCATCTGAAAGCCTGCTAGTGCACGAAGGCCTCCTGGTCTGTTACTGTACAAGCAGTTGGCTGTGACACACAAAATCCTTGCTGTTCTTTGCAAGACAGAGTTTTTTTTTTCCCCTTGTGTTTGCCACATCCAAAGCCTGCAGCCATTTTCTGGTGTTATTCTTTATACATGTAAAACAGCTGTGGCACAACACATCCTTAGCTGGGACTGGAGCCCTGTGACAGCCAGCACTGTGTATCCAGCTAGGAAAGCAATACAATCTCTAACACTTGTGCCTGCTGTGCATGAAAAGACTGGTCCAGGGATGTATGTATCTCAGCTGGACTTTAGTCTGGCTATTGATACCAGCATTAAAATTATAGCAGAAGAAAATGAAACTCATCTAGTATCACAAATAGTTATCTCCCTTCTCTGGTATGAGACGTAAGAGGAACTGACAGAAACAGGTGACAACAAGATGGCAGGAGGAGCAACAGATGTGTGTGCTCCTTCTGTACCTGTCCTCTCCATCCATTTGATGAGGGGGGAAAGTAGCTGAGCAAGGGGAAACTGGAGCAAAGAATGAAAGATAGAAAAGTAGAGAACTGAGAATGCTGGGGAAAGGCAGTCTCTGAGCTCACTGACACAGGCTGGCACTGTTGAGTTGCCCAGCAGCAGCAGCTGAAGGAATGTGGAGAAAGGGCAGTCACCTGCCAGAGGCAACATAGCAAAGAAAAGTATGGGGATTGTCCTCACAGATGAATCATACTGTGAAAAACAAAACGAAGATGCACACTTCTGTGTTCTTTTGTTTTGAAGTAAATCATAACTTTGCCCCAGTTCTACGTCTGGTAATTTTATATTTATGTCCCTGTGCTTCCATACCACTATTTTATTACAAGGTGCAGCCCTACAGCTGGTGTGATGCAGGAATGCAAAAAGTCCTTTTTTGCAGACAGATACCTAAGATTGCATGAAGCCAATCATGAAACTGTAGCAAAGGGCCACTGGCTGCTTTGGAACAGGGAGTTGAAGAATCAGCTGGTGAAGAACATATCCTTATTCAGGTTGGCTATTAAAAAAGGTTCTTCACCAGAGATGAAGATGGCCAAGATCTGGAACAGGCTCCCCAAGGCAGTGGTCACAGCTCCAAGCTGCCAGAGTTCCAGAAGCATTTGGACAATGCTCTCAGACACAGTTTGAATTTTGGGCAGTCCTGTGTGGAGCCAGGAGTTGGACCCACTGATCCTTGTGTGGAGTCTCTTCCAAATTGGCATATTTTACAATTCCACACTCTAGGACAGGAATGTAAAGCGGATGGGGTCTTATCAAGAGAGAGAAGCAATGAGCCTTACTCTGTGAAAAACAGGATTGAGCCTGGGTGACAGAGATGAAGAGGAATGCTCCCATAAGAGATGCCCAAAGGCTAAGAGATGTTTGTGCATCAGGAATCTGGTCAGGAAACTGCACGGGCTGACCAGGACAGCTATCTCAACTCTGTTCTAAGAACACACATTCCTCTCCTGGCTGCAATCCAGATGAGATTGGCAGGAATTTCTTTCTTTGCTTTTGTAATGAGAGCATGCCAAGTTTTAAGTAGGAAGTGTTTGTTTTTACTGCCAACAGCAGGCACTGTCATGGGTGCAGAGAAGCAAATAAACTTTCCCAAATTTCTCCTTTTCACTTAAGGAGTTCAGCCTCCTGAAAGTAGCTTCTGACACTGATTACTACCTGTGGCTGGAGAAAGACACCTTCTGCCACCTATCCTCCAGGGCTATCGCACAGAGCCAGCATGAGCCCTCCACTCCAGGGGCACAGTGCAGCTGGCATGGCCACTGCTGCAGAACAGCAAGCATCCAGCCACCAGGGCCCCTACTTCAGCTCCATCCATGCAGGCTGCTTCCTCTGGCTGCCACTGCTTCTTCAGGCAGTGTCTAGACCTTTGCCTGGGTCTGTGGTTGCTGGCAAGATTTCTCCTTCATACTCCTTATAGAGAGATATACTCAGCCCTCTCTCACTTGTGTAAATGCCTGTTGTGTTAAATTGAAGAAGGAAGTGATGAAAAGGAGATTAGTTTTGTGTCCATTTCAGTTTGTCAAGGGAAGAGCCTCATCTTGCAAAAAGCCATGTCTTGCTTATATAGTTATATAGAAGAAATCAGATATAAATAAATTCTGATTACCTTGAAAAGTGAAAGGAATCACACAATTTAATGCCTGAGTACTACATACTCAAACATCTCACCAAGTTTTTCACAGTACTTTTAATTCTCCCGTGCTTATAAACCTATTTAACCATAGCACAGGCAGGCAACAAGTTCTGAATTACAAACTGAGGGTATTATTATCTAAAAGGCCCATAAGTCTCTGCAAATTGTGATGCAATTTTTCCGCAACTCTGCTTGTGCCCTGGTCACAGTGCTCTTCTGATTACATGAATCCTCTGAAAAATAGCCACGTCTGCAGCACGTGGGTCCCTCTGAAAGAGCACATCGTTATTTACCTTAGGGGCTTTTGTTTGTGTTTCCGTTTGTCATTTGAAGCAAGTGAAAAAAGTGCAAAAGTGAAACTCAAAAGTGAAAACTGCCGTCAGCAGCCCATTTGCCCTCTACTCACACAAAAGCCTCTTTTTACTTCTTACAGTTTCCCCCTTCTTCCTCTCTTTCCCCTTCCTGCTCTCTTCACCAAGTCTGCCTTTTGCAACCCACCCTGTGCAGAGTACAGCACTGTAGATAAACCACATGCAAACCACAAGTTATGTTTATTCAAATCCTGGTGTCAACACCATCGTCACAGCGGTGCAAACGTCGGTGCATCCAAAATTCTGTATGTACTCTCAGCTGGTTGAAGTCCATTGTGCTGCTGCTAATCTTAATTTCCACAGAAATTGAAATAGCCTGCAAATAGCGGTGATAAAAATTCCCTGGGCCCTTCCTAGTAATTGAATACAGTTACAGAAGTGTTTAAATAGGATTTCTAAATTTTACAGCATACAGGTCACTGACTGGAGATGAAAGATATATCTCATTTTGATATATATGTATTTAAATTTTATCTTAGAAAGTTCAGCAGTGTGATGTTGGCTTCCAGAGACAATTAGAGAGCTCTTGGGCCAAAACTCAGATATCCATCAAGAGCTAATTCCTCTACTACAGGAAAGGCACTGAAATCTCAGAATATGTATTTTGCCCATTCTTGGGAGGTATTTAACTTACAGAGAAAAATCAAATTGGGGCTTTTTTATTCTCTAATAATCACTATCAAAATTAAGTTAAAACACTCCTAATAATTGCTGCAAAAGAAAAGTACAAAGCAATTATTTTTCCCTGCAGTCCAGTCCTGCAGTAAGGGCAGCTGTGTATAATTTCAAGTATATTTTTATTCTTCAATTTACTGTCATCAACTTATCATAATTCCATGTAGTTAATATAGTACTTTTTAAGAGTTAATGTAGTAATTTTACATGAAATCTTAACCTTCTCCTAACTGAGACTGCTAGAAAAACTGGTCTTTCAGTTCTAGATCCAGAAGGAAAAAACAGTGACAGGACACATAGAGCAGTAGTAGAATGCCATCGTACAGAACTTAAGGACCAAGAGCTCACAGAATGCTCTCTAAAGACTGGGTAAGTTTTATACTCTGCAAAACAGTCACATGGAAAATAAGTAACAACATGGAAGGAAGAAACTGGGACTTCTGTTTCATACTTCACAACTGGACCAGTTTTTTGTTTGTTTGTTTGTTTCAAAGGAGAAGATGAGTAGAATATCATATAGAAAAAGAGCATCATCGTTAGCTTGGAAATATCTAAACACTGTGGAATCATGCCATTGCTGTCACTGGAAAAAAAAAAAAAAGTTTGCTTATATTTATTCACAAAATTAAATATTTACACAATTTTAGGAATAAGGAAAATGCTGCTTCCATACCAATGTGTGATTAGTTTACATAAACATTCTGCTTGTGAGAGTTTTTGATGTCAAATAAAAAGAAGACAAAAAGCTGAGAAGTTGCTGTGCAGTAACGGACCTGGGGGTCCTTGTGGACACCAAGTTGAACATGAGACAACTATATGCCCTCATCATGAAGGAGTCCAATTATATCCCGGGCTGCATTACAAGGAGTGCTCCCAGCATGTTAAGAGAGATGATCCTTCTCTTTTACTCATTCAGCACTAGTGAGGCCACATGTGGATGCTGGGACCAGTTCTCGGCTCCCCAGTACAGGAGAGACTTGGGTATACTGGAGAGTCCAATGGAGGATAACAGAGTTGATTTAGGGACATTTTGCAGTCCTTCTCCTTAGAGATAGCCAAAATCCAACTGGTCATGGTCCCGGGTAACTTGCTCCAGGTGTTCTTCTTGAGCAGGGATTGGACCAAGTGATTCCAGTGGTCACTTCCCACCTCAGCCATTCTGTGCAGGAACATTCTCATCAATTGGCAAAGGACAATCTCAGAATGGTACTGTCCTCTCTGAGAATGAGGACTTACCTGCAGCCAAAGTAAACATGGCTTTTGATATCACAAGTAAGAGGGTGCAAGGTTTGCACCAGCTTGACAATACAGGGTCTCAGCACTTTCCTGGGTTATGATAGCCTAAGTTAATTTTGCCTCATTTTAGCAGTGAAAGCAATTCTCCAGTGGTCAGATTGGGTTTAGTTTACTATAGTTTATATTGACAACATGTAGCTTTTTTTTTTTTTTTAATGGATTGCATAATCTGTTGTCCTGGAACAAATGAGAGGTACAAGAATCAAAACATGGAATGGTGCCAGAGTACCAGCCGAAAAACAGAAATCACGTGGTCATTATAGGAGTCTTGCTAGATAAGTTTAGCTATAAAAGAAAGAACAGAAAGACTAACTAATTGAAAACGAAGGAAGAGAAAGTTCACCCACATAGATTACACTAAGAGGTTACATAAAAATAAAATCAAGCAGTCTCTAAGACAAAGGAGGAAATGACTTCCAAGAGCAGCACCCAGCTCCTCCCAGGGAAGAGTCTTGACACTCTTTGTGCGTGTGTGACACTCTTGTGTGTGTGTGTCATTCTGCAGCCTCCCTGTCTCAGCACAATGGGGCCTGTTCACATGGGAACCCAGAGGGACACTGCAGGAGGGAGCACAATGCCAAAGAAAGACGGCAGCTACTGGGAAAATTCTGCTGTGGAACTATATTAACTGTATCACTCAGACTTTCCTGCATTAATCTGGAGTACGAGCAGTAGGAGTATTGCTACCAGGCTAATGTTAACGCTTTGTTGCATGTTGATTAGTCTGCTTTCAGCTTCTACAGCAGAATGATATGTTTTTTCAAAGAAATGCAACTCTGGATGTCTTAAGGTCCGTATAAATAGAGGTTCCATATAAGCAAATAAACTGACAAAAAGAACTAACTTGGATTCAATCCAGTACATCCTACAGGGCATTAGGTCCTGCTCATATTTGCTCTCGGGACCCATAAAATGGACGTGACAGAAATTCCTTTCCTGACAGGCTGTGCACACAGAGTATGATAAGGAGAGAGAAATACCTGACATCTTGACTTCAAAGTTGTTCTCTCATCATGAGCCTCCAAAATCTGCTTTCCCTCAGAGCTCACAAAAATGCACCATAAACTAGGGGGAAAATCTTAATTGGGGCAATATTTCCTAGCAAACCACCTCTCCCTCCCTCCCTCCCTCCCTCTTTCTCCTTTTTCCCTCCCCCTCTCTTCCTTCCTCCCTCCCTCCCTCCCTTCCCTTCCCTTTCCCCTTCCCTTCCTCCTTCCCTTCCCCGATCCCTTCCCTTCCCTTCCCCCTTCCCCCTTCCCTTCCCTTCCCTTCCCTTCCCTTCCCTTCCCTTCCCTTCCCTTCCCTTCCCTTCCCTTCCCTTCCCTTCCCTTCCCTTCCCTTCCCTTCCCTTCCCTTCCCTTCCCTTCCCTTCCCCCTTCCCTTCCCTTCCCTTCCCCCTTCCCTTCCCTTCCCCCTTCCCTTCCCTTCCCCCTTCCCTTCCCTTCCCCCTTCCCTTCCCTTCCCTTCCCTTCCCTTCCCTTCCCTTCCCTTCCCTTCCCTTCCCTTCCCTTCCCTTCCCTTCCCTTCCCTTCCCTTCCCTTCCCTTCCCTTCCCTTCCCTTCCCTTCCCTTCCCTTCCCTTCCCTTCCCTTCCCTTCCCTTCCCCCTTCCCTTCCCTTCCCTTCCCCCTTCCCTTCCCTTCCCTTCCCCCTTCCCTTCCCTTCCCCCTTCCCTTCCCTTCCCCCTTCCCTTCCCTTCCCTTCCCTTCCCTTCCCTTCCCTTCCCTTCCCTTCCCTTCCCTTCCCTTCCCTTCCCTTCCCTTCCCTTCCCTTCCCTTCCCCCTTCCCTTCCCTTCCCTTCCCCCTTCCCTTCCCTTCCCCCTTCCCTTCCCTTCCCCCTTCCCTTCCCTTCCCCCTTCCCTTCCCTTCCCTTCCCTTCCCTTCCCTTCCCTTCCCTTCCCTTCCCTTCCCTTCCCTTCCCTTCCCTTCCCTTCCCTTCCCTTCCCTTCCCTTCCCTTCCCTTCCCTTCCCTTCCCCCTTCCCTTCCCTTCCCTTCCCTTCCCTTCCCTTCCCTTCCCTTCCCTTCCCTTCCCTTCCCTTCCCTTCCCTTCCCTTCCCTTCCCTTCCCTTCCCTTCCCTTCCCTTCCCCCTTCCCTTCCCCCTTCCCTTCCCCCTTCCCTTCCCTTCCCTTCCCTTCCCTTCCCTTCCCTTCCCTTCCCTTCCCTTCCCTTCCCTTCCCTTCCCTTCCCTTCTCTTGTTAACTTCAAACATTTAATTCTCTGCAAGTGTGTTTAGTAATACATAACAAGTCACCAGTAGCTGCAGTACTATTGTGTGGCTAGCTTTTCAGTACTGATATATAGTCAATCATTTTAACAAAAATTTTGCGTTAATATTTTAGCCTGTATCCTAAAGCTGCATGAAATCCTATGCAAGACCAGTGGATCTGTATTCAGCAATGCGGAGAGTTAAAAGAACTGTCTTGATGTGCTGGACATTTGTCAAGACAAGCTGAAAAGAAACAGTACTGTGAATCAAGGTTATTCAGTTTGCATTCTTTCAGCTATCTCTTTCTAGCTAATTGGAGGCAGTTTTAAGAAGCTGTCATAAATGTTGCCGCTGCTTAGCAGTAAAAACTGTAAGAAGGCTAAAAAATAAAATTTTCCACTAAATAATAATTAAAGGGCAAATAAGAGGCATTTCCATAGGTTGGAATATCACCAGAGAGCTGTTTCTTGCATGAATTTGATAAAACTCTTGGCACATGGAAAAAAAAAAAGCCAACAAAAAACCGTGGAATGCTGCTGAGCTTGTTTCTCTCTTAGAAGGAAAAAACCCAAGCTTTTTTTGCTAGAACTGTCTTCATGCTGCAGCTTCCTATTTTGCTTTGCCTGCAGCCTAAAATTCTCCTAATTTTAACCTTTAACTTGATTTGACCAAGTTATAACTTCAGCAGATGTACAATAATCTTTCAGCACATTTTAAACAAAGGAGCAGTTTTGCAGATAGAGAAAAATCAGCCCCTTCCATATTTTTGCTGTAGTACCGCACTCCTCAGCCCTTCCTCAGACATAGCAGAGCTCCGCCTTTTTGTGGCCTTGTGTTACCCTGTGCAGTTCGGGGATCTTGTTTGGTAGAGAAGGCAGCATTGTGCCAACCAGGATCTTGTTTCCCCCATGCCATAATCCTGTGTTCAAATTATTTCTTAAACTGTATTTACTGTTTCTTAATACTGTATTTTAATCGCTCAAGCCAGATAAAGCAGTGTTGATTTTGAATGGGTCAGTAACAAATTACAAGGAAATTAAAAACTGCTTTCTGCTCTTCTTAATGCACTTCAGTTGGATACTGTGCATGCTGCTGGGCAAGACTTGAAAATGTTATACAACATAGCAGATTAATCTTACCACAACAAACTGAAATGCACTTTATATTAAAAATAAAAGAATTTTAAATCCATAGTATTTACTGGCACTAGGACAACCTCTTCTTAGCAGTGAGAAGGATTCTTGCTGTTCAGAGACAACAAACTGCTTTTTCTATCTTTTATTTTTAATTTCCTCTCAGAATCAGACTGAGAGGTTGATGTTTGCCTCCCAGTCTACCCGAGCCATGCTTTGCCCAGCAGAGGTGTGCCAGCCCAGTGCTGCCACCTGTGCCACTTCTTGTGTTGGGGGCCTCCGAGACTTGGCTGCAGCTCTCACAGCCAGACCATCTTGTCAAGACCATACTTGCATAGGAAGCCCAGAATGATGCTGTCCTGCATGCATCTCCCATCACCCATCTACAGACATCCTCTCGATCTCTTGTTGGAGCCATCAGAGCAGGGATCTGAAGTCTCTTGGATGTTGATGGAAAAAGGCAGACCAGAGCTCAGGTGGGAAGCTGTGCTCAGGAGCCAGGAGCACTGGCTCTGCAGGCCCCTGCTCACCCAGCAGGCCACAATCTGAGCATGCTGCAGGCTGCAGGACAGGACACTCGAGAAAACTGACATCTGATCTCACCGAGTATCGGGTGGTTTTATCTTGTGACCGCATACAGCACAATTCAGCTTTTTCTTTGCCCACCAGAGTGCACAGCTGTGGCAAAGCATATGGATACAGGGGATTACATAAGCTACATCATCCTAACTATGCCCACAGATGGGGCAGGTCCAGTCTGATGCCACCTCTACAGTGCCAGGCTGTGTAGCGGGCTGTGTAGAGATGAGGTCAGGAAGCTGCTCCTCTCACTGGCACTGCAGTGGGCAGGCAGGGTTGCAAAGAGAAAGAGGTTGCAGTCACTCACTGTCCCAGGGGCAGGCAGCAGCAATGCCCTGGTCCATCAGCAACAAACTCTCCTGGCTCCTGCTCCCCATCAGATGCCCTGGGTTGACGTACCTGTAACACTCACCTCCACTGCTGCGAGTGCACCCCATGGGGCCCCAGCTCCCCGAGCCAGGCAGGGACAGGGAAACGCTGGTGATGCTGTGGGATGGGCACCAAGAACTGCTGTTGGCATTCCTACAGCATAACTCAACCAAGGCCTCATTCAGTGCTCCAAGTTTCACAGCTGTGCTCAACGGGAGTCCAGGAATGGATTCACACTGGTGCCTGAATGTATAAAGCAAGGGTGAGTGAAATCACGGTCACCTATCGCTGACTTACAACCCCTTGGTCAGTGACCTCACAGCCCGCTGATGCATGTATTCAGGCACTGGTCTGGGCCTCCATCACTCTCCATCATTCAGTGATTTTCCTTTGTAATGATGATACATTTGGGAAAATAAAAACTGCAGGTTTACTATCTCCACACTAATCCATCTTCTGTGAACTGTTTCCACTTTCTGAAACTTCTCTGAGAGACACATTTTTTCTGGTTCTGGTTTGGATGCAATACAAATTGGTGACAATCTCTATATCAGGGCTGCTTTTTGCAGGCTGTTTGCTCACACTTTCCTCTGCAACTTACTCTACGGGACCTGCTTCAGCAGGGGTTGGACTGGAGGATCTTCCTATGACTCTGTGATCTTCTTGATTTTCTACTGGATTTTTTTTTTTTCCCCTGTTTTAATTAGATTATCCTCTGTGTCTCCCAGGGAAAAACTAACTACACATCTGTGTAACTATGGCGCTGTTTAAGTTTCTTATGTTCTGATTGGAAGAAATAGAGCACAATGTATGTTATAACTTGTTTTTAGAAATAGCTGATTTGAAAAAGTAGAAATACCATATATTTTAGCAGTATATTTTAGAAATATTGTTGTATTACGTGATTAATTCTTGCTTGCAAAATTGCAATAGCTTTTAGATGTTGCAAATATACTATGGATGTAGTACTATAAACTAGAAAACATGCTGTAAGGCTATTCTGTTTTGATAAGAGACCCTCTGCAGAAGAAACACAATAATGAAAGCCAGGGCCTCCATACAAGGCCAAATTGTCTCTCTCTGGGATTAGACTGGGATGCAACAGACAGGCGTCAAGATACTCCCCTCTATCCTCCTTATCTTCTGCACCCCAGCATGTATCATTAAAAGACGGGTTGCCAAACTTATCTCTATTCAAGGACAAGCAGATGTCCAGAAATAATGGCTGAGTGCTGAGTGAGGAGATGTTACAATTTCAGAACTATAAATTACTTACAATAGGCATTTCCCTAGTGAGCATGTGTCCATGAAGAAAGTTCATGTAGAGGACAAGCAAGGAAGATCATTGGATGAAGTAGAAGACTGTTGGTTGGACTGTCACGATGCTAGAAGGATGCTAGATGGTAGAAGAGACCATGGAATAGAAGACTGAAGACCTCATAAATCGCTAGCTGAGATATATGTTAATTGTCTTACACATTGTAATTGATAAATATGTACTACCTGTGGAAATATAGTGGACTCTGAATCGTGTGATCTTTGAAGCGATTATGGTGGAATTATCCCCAGTACTGCTGGCACTGCTAATAAAGAATACCTGATTTAGCGGTAACAGAAGTTTGCTGTTAGGTTTCTATGCATCAATTTCTTTGATTCAGTTCCTAAGGAACAAATATTTGCCTTCTTTGCATTCACACTCTCTTCTTTGTCATCTTAAAAAAAAAAAAAAAAAAAAAAGTAAGATTCCAGTCATCATTTTTCATTAATTCTTTGCCACTTCTGAGCCATGGCATCAAAACACACCGGTTAAGTCTTCCTAAAATGTTCAAAATGAAACCAGGATTATCTGCTTTTGATTTCGCTTCAGTAAAAACGAATTTGTCTGTTTCTCATCCTCCCAGCAAAACACCCAAGGACAAGCCAAAGCAGCCTGTTTCTATGGCCATACATCACGTACGTCTCTACCAGGCTTTCAGGTAATTATTTTTAGCGACTGATCTGTGACCGATTGGTGCCAGCACAGCCCGTAGGGCACCAGCAGCAGCGCTGGCCGCCAGCGGGAGGCGCTGAGGGACGGACGAGGGCGTGCTTTGATGGATACGTGCTGCCAAGCAGCGGTAAGCTTCGACACGCGTGTCTTGCTTCCAGGAAGGCGCTGTAAGGTATCGTTTATAACGCTGTTTACTGTAGCTAACTCTTTTCCAATCCAAACGACTACTATGGGTCTGTGGAGGATGGCAGCACGAACAAACCCCGCACGCGTCACCAGCCCCATCATGGCTGCCCACACCCCCACAGCCCGCTGTCACGGCGCGTCCTCCACAGCGCCCCCGACACCCGGCGGCGTCCAGTGGCAGCTAGAAGCTCCGCCTCCGTCGCACCTCTTCGCCAATCGTTTTTCTACCTCTTGCCGCGGGCGGGAAGGCGGGCGATTGATGGACATTCGTTTCTTCCAATCGCAGAGCTCCGCGGCGCCGCGTGGGTGGTGCGGGGCAGCGCTGTTGTTTGGCGCGAGAGGGCAGCGCGGGGCTGTCTAGCTCCGCGGCCGATCGCCCCTCGCAGCGGGCGAACTTGCGCTGCGTCCCGCTCCTTCGCGGGCCGGGCTCCTGCCATGGCTCTGGTAGCTGGCGTCATCCGGCGGCTGGATGAGGCCGTGGTGAACCGCATCGCGGCCGGCGAGGTCATCCAGAGGCCGGCAAACGCCATTAAGGAGATGATAGAGAACTGGTAAGCTCCTGCGCCCCGCTGGGGGGACGCGCGGCGGCTGTGAGCACGGCTGGGGCACGGCTGGCCGTTGTGACGTGCTGCCTGGCGGCGAGGGGAGCTGCAGCTACTGCTGGGATGCTCCGGCCGTACGGCTGTGCCTGCGCCCAGCCGAGGGGCGGCGGGAGATAACGCTTGTGCTGAGCGCCTGGAGGGACGGCTCGCCCCACAAGGATTCCCTGTACGGGGGTTGGCTCAGTTTGCTGCTGTGTTGGATGTGAATCGTTTCCTCTGAGCGCCAGGTGAAAGGTCTGTCGAGGATACAAGTTGTGGAATTTCACAGTTTCACCTGCACGTCCCTTGGTACGGCAGCTGCACGGTTCTTGGACTCCTCCAGGGATGGTGATTCCAACACCTCCCTGGGCAGCCTGTGCCACTGCGCCACCACTCTTGGAGAAGGAGTGTTCCCTAATGTCCAACGTGAAATATACGTATTTATTCTCTAGAATTGCTGTTCTGTAACGTGCTTTATTGGTTTCTGCAGTTTGGATGCTAAATCTACAAGTATCCAGGTGGTAGTCAAGGAAGGTGGTCTGAAGCTCATCCAGGTCCAAGATAACGGCTGTGGTATCAGGGTGAGTAATGTTTAAAACAGATGGCTGTGCACTGATATTTTATACATAATGCCTCTTAGAACTTAATTCAGTTTATAAATACTTATGCTCTTGAGTAGACACAGAAATAATCGGAGGTGCTTAAGGCTGGGTTGGATGGGACCCTGTGCAGCCTGACCTGGTGGCAGACCTGCCCTTAGCTGCAGGTTGGAACAGGGTGAGCTTTAAGGTCCTGCCCAGCCTAAGCCAGTCTATGATTTTTATGAAACAGAAAGCAACTGTTATAATTCTTTTGTCTCTTTCACACAGAAGGAAGATCTGCACATCGTTTGTGAGAGATTTACTACCAGTAAACTGCAGAAATTTGAAGACTTGGCTAGTATTTCAACGTATGGTTTTAGGGGTGAGGTAAGCTCTTCATCAAGGTTTTGAAATTGTTCACTGTTCATAGTTATCCTTTTGTACTGCTGTTCATGTAACTTCTCATTCTGAACACGCTTTACAGAAGGTTCTGTTTTCTGAGAGTCTGTCTTGTGAATACAATCAAGATATATTTCTATGTCTAAATGGGTTCCTAGGGAGAGGTATATATTCTTGTTTTCTGGAGTAAGAAAACTTCTTATTTAGGCAAGGCCTTCTTGTCACATGTTGCTTCAGGAGTCTGCAAGTGAAAGACCATGAAAAACTTGACAGAGTGGTAAATCCTTGATGACAGACATTGGACTAAATACAATAATTAAAGGCAAAAGAAAGTCCCGGATAAAAGTCAGTTTTTTGCGTTTCCCTAAACCCACATTCATGAGAGCTCTACTGACCTGCTATTTTCTTGTGCAAGTTTTTATTAGTTACTTGCAAGTAGTGTATAAAAACCTTGTGATGTCCTTTAAAGTGTTTAGACTTGTTTAGCTACCAATGGTCTCTAGAGCAAAGTTTAAAAAGATGCTTTTTCTTTCTCTAGGCATTGGCTAGCATCAGTCATGTTGCCCATGTTACAGTAACAACTAAAACAGCTGATGCAAAGTGTGCATACAGGTATGCTAGTTATTATCCAAGTAACTCATGCTGTAGGTGATAATGAACAGACTCTCTTTACAGTGCTTGGTGGTGGTGGGTATGGATACTGAAGGAATATTTTGTTTCTAGAATAGTTATAAACAAGGCCCAGAAACAGAAAACATATCAGAAAACAGAGCTTGAGTAATTTTTGTTCCAGAACGTAAAGGTAAACTTTATCTAACCGTACAGTTTAAAAGTGGAGGGGATCTTAAAAGGCATTGAACTTTTGCAGCTAATGTAGGGTAAATTTGTCTTTTTCACATTTTGGTATGAAATATATGTACACAGTCAGCATTTCTTGCAAATTTCCAAAGTCTCTGAGCATGGGAGTTTGCTTCATGTTGCCTGATCAAAAAAATTTTGAGTACTCTCCTCAAAACTCAAACTCAAATATAAGTAAAAATATTTCTATTATTATTATTTTTTTTTAATTAGGTATGTAGGGTCTGTGAAATGTCAAATAAGGAAAGAAAAAAAAAAAGAGTGCCCTTTGAAATTCTAGTCTATATAATCTGCTGAAATAACTGAATGGATCAGAAATCGTTTATGCTAAAATCCTTTTATGGACAGAAAAGAAACACACCTTATATGTAAAGTCAAGAATGTCTTAACAGTATAACTCAAGTATAAACTTTAGGGGAAGATTATTATGAGTACAGGTCTAAATATTAAAGACACTAAAGGACAATAATCCTACTCTTACAGGAAAGTCTGAGTAGTGCAATTTCAAAACACATATCCTTTTATCTGGTACTTTTTCTGTTATTCTCACTTTCCTGCTTCTCCTATGTGTGCAAAGGTTATTGAGGACTACTTTCCTCTAGCAGGAAGTGGGGTGTTGCAGTTAATCCTCAGCAAACCAAGTTCTCTACTGGTAGGACTATGATGATGACAGGGTTTCTGTCCACTTACATCTTTTTTAGTTTTTTTTCCCCCCACCTCTATTAACTGTTGGACAACTTTTTATTTTCTGCTTAGAGCTTCTTACAGTGATGGAAAAATCAAAGCCCCCCCAAAACCCTGTGCTGGAAACCAAGGGACACAAATCATGGTAAGTTGGTTGGTTGATTGGTTTTTGCACATTCTCCTACTGTTCCCAGGTCTTTGTATCACCTATTGTTATGTGTTGCATTGCAAGGTATATGATAGCATCACTTAGAATATTTTTGAAATGTTTTTTTGTGTGCCTTGATTGCAACAGCTGTTTCAATATTTATTTGCATTTCATTAAAACATTTTAGTTGGAGAATCCAGTGCTATCTGCAATGGAAGAAATGCAAATTTCAGTGGAAAGAAATGTTTATGGGGTTGTGGTGTTAGTTTAAAAACAACAAAGAACTTAAACATTGCATTTTATTAGGTGAAACTAAGCAAGTAAGGAAACACTGAACATTGATCCTTTATAATGGACCCTTCATGCTAGGCTGCGTAGGGATGGGGTCAGGAAAGCCAGGGCACAGCTTGATGCCAAAAAGAACAAGAAAGGCTTCTACAGGTACCTCAGCCAGAAAAGGAAGGTCCAGGAGAGTTTACCCTCCTCTAGTGAGTGACACAGGCAGGCTGGTGATAGCAGACAAGGAGAAAGCTGAGGTACTTAACTTTTTTGCCTTGGTCTTCCCTGATATCTGCTTGTCACACAGGCCTCAAATGTTTGGTTTGGTAAGAGGGGATTGGGAAAGCAATGTTCCTCCTTCTGTAAGAGAAGGTCAGGTTCACAACTACCTGAGGAACCTGAACATCAACAAATTTATGTGGGTCCCAATGAGATGCATCCCAGAGTCCTCAGGGAATTGGCTCAAGTAGTTGTCATGCCACACTGTATGATACTTGAAAAGTTGTAGCAATCAGGTGAAGTCCATTGTGACTGGAAAAAAAGGTTACATCGTAACCGTTTTTAAGAAGGGTAAAAAGGATGACCTCAGGAACTACTGACCTATGAGACTCACCTTTCTGCTGGGGAAGATCGTGGAACTGATCCTTCTGGAAGCTATATTAATGTACAGGGAAGGCAGGGAGGTGATATGGAAGAATCAGCATGGCTTTACCAAGTGCAAATCCTGCTTGACCACCCTAGTGGCTTTCTCTGATGGTGTCACTGCATCAATGGAAGGAAGGGAAGAGCCACTGATGTCATCTATCTGGACTTCAGTATGGCCTTTGCCACCGTACCTCCCAGCATCCTTCTCTACAAATTGGAAAGACATAGATTTGATGGGTGAACTGTTTGATAGACAAAGAACTGGCTGCATGATCAAGTCCAGAGAGTGGTGGTCAATGGCTCAATGTCTGGATGGAGATCAGTGACAAGTGGTGTCCTCCAGAGGTTGGTGTGGAGCCAATACACTTTAATATCATCATCAGTGACATTGATGGTGTGGTTAAGTGCAGCCAAGTTTGCAGAAGACGCCAAACTGTGGTGTAGTTGACATGCCAGAAGGAAGGGATGCCCTCCAGAGGGACCTAGACAGGCTTGAGCAGTGGGCCCAGGTGAACCTCCTGAGGTGTAACAAATCCAAGGTCTTGCAGCTGGGTTGAGGGAACTCCAATTATCAATAAAAGCTGAAGGATGAAAGGATTGAGCGCAGCCCTGCTGAAAAAGACCTGGAGGACTGGTGGATGAGAAGCTGGACATGAGGCAGCAGCGTGCCCTCACAGCCCAGGAAGCCAACTGTGTTGTGGGCTGCATCAAAAGAAGCATGGCCAGCAAGTTGAGGGAGGTGATCCTGTCCCTCTACTCTGTGCTGGTGAAGCTTCACCTGGAGTACTGCATCCAGACATGGAGTCCTCAGTACAGGAGAGATGCAGACCTGTTGGAGTACATCCAGGGAGGGGCTACAAAAATGATCCACAGAATGGAACACCTCTCATACAAGGACAGACTGAGAGAGCTGGGGCTGTTCAGACTGGAGAAGAGAAGGCTGTGAGGTGGTCTGATAGCAGCCTTTCAGTATCTAAAGGGGAGCTATAGGACAGGAGGGGACTGACTCTTTAGCATGGTCTATGGTGATAGAACAAGGGGAAATGGTTCCAAGCTCAAAGATGGAAAATTTAGGTTAGATACAAGGAAAAAATATTTTACATTGAGGGTGGAGGGCACTAGAACAGGTTGCCCAGAGATGTGGATGGTGCCCCATCCCTGAAGACTTTCAAGGCGAGGCTGGATCAGGCCCTAGACAATCTGATTTAGCTGTGGTGTCCCTGTTCGTTGCAGGGGAGTTGGAATTGATAGCCTTCAGAGGTCCCTTCCAACTCCAAAGATTGTATGATTCTATAAACTGAAATGTTGTCAGAAAATTTTGTTCTATTTTTTCAGAAAGTAGTTTAATTATATAGTGATTTTTTTTAATGGTCTTTAATTGTGACCTTTGTCTCTTGTAGGTTGAAGATCTTTTTTACAATGTAAATACAAGGAGGAAAGCTTTAAAAAATCCGAGTGAAGAGTATGCAAAAATACTAGAAGTTGTTGGCAGGTAAACTGAAATAAGCAGCTCTAATTCCTTTTGCCATGAAGAACATGGGTTTTTCAGAGAGATTAGTGTATATGATATTGTGATGTTGTTATTTGGTTTTTTTTTTTTTTTTATTGATGGAGAAAATTTAGATGATGAAAAACTATAGTCAATTCAGGTGTATTATTACTAAGAATCCCAGCAAACAAATGGAGATAGACTTGAATAAGTGAACTTTGAATAAACTAGACTTGAAAAGAATCCAAGTAAAAACTGAATAACTGAATGTGAAAAAGCTGAATGGCAATTTGACTTCTTAAAAATGTACATATCACTTTAGCTACCAGATATAATGTTTCCTTATTGGGTTCCTTTTCTGCATCTGATATGTGCAGAGGTTTGCAAGCAGGACCTATGCAATTTAACCACATAAAACCGCTTTGCACTCTCAGTAAAAACAAAAGATAACAAAGAATAGCAGGGCACTGTGTTAAGTTTTAGCTCTCTCCCTGAATGAGCTACTTAGTCTTCACAGTGAAGGAACACTTCAGCCAGGAAGTTAAGGGGCAGATCTGACTGTTATGTGGAGTGGGCTGATCTTGCTGAAGTCTTTCTGAGTTTGTCTTCCAACAATGGAGTGATGGCATCAGTGTGCAAAGGAAGGGCAACAACTGATGTCACCTATATGAACTTGTGGAAGGCCTTTGACATTAAGGCAAGGTTATGCAGCTGATGTGTATCGTAACTTGGCCTTGGATAAAAGGCAGCTGAACTGTCCAGGTAGGGTAGAAGCCAGCCATTTCTCAGCCCTTTCTTCATACAGATTGAGAGTTGATTCTCTTAAGAGAAAAGCTAAATGTTCTCAGTACTAAAACTTTGTATTGAAACTGAACTAACAAGATCTGTGTAAGTTAATTAGCTTTGTTGTTATTTTTTATGGTTTTTTTTATTATTATTTTAGTTTTTCTTGAGAAATAAACTAAGCTGATTTTTTTTTTTTCCCTCCTACATGGTTACAGTTATAAACAGATCAAACTTTCTTAATATCTGTTAGGTCTACAAAAAGTTTAGTTTGGCTCAAGTTGCATTACTGTCTAGCAGGGAATGATTTTTGGACCTGTTACTAGCTGCTTTTTCAGCATTCAGAAGCAGGAGCCCTTCATTCATTTTTCTTTCATGTACTGCAGTCTTATGTTGGCTTTCTTTTTTTTTTTTCCTCCAGGTATGCCATCCATAACTCAGGTATCAGCTTTTCAGTTAAAAAGGTATGTAAATAAAGTCCTTATAGTTTCACTATATACATATCTGGTCAAGTTTTTATATATATTTTTCTATCACACACACAGATACGAAAGCAACAGAGTAGTTGTATTGCCTCTTTTGCAGAGGGAATAGCATATGGAGCTTTCCCTTGTACTGAAATGTTGAAGTGTACTTTGTTGCAGTTGAGTAGAAATCACTTCAGCAAACAGTAAAGAAAACAATGTATTTCTCAGGAGTTTGGTGTTTTCTGTGTGATCAATGTTTCATTTGTTTTAGTTTTATTATAGAATCATAGAATGACTTTGGTTGGAAGGGATCTCAGAAGATCATCTAGTTCCAATTTCCCTGCTGTAGGCAAAGCTGCCAGCCATCAGATCAGACTGCCCAGAGCTCCATCCAGCCTGGAACACATCCAGAGATGGAGCATCCATAGCTTCTTGAGGCAGCCTATGTCAGTGCCTTGCCACCCTCATGAACAATTTTTTTCTTATATCTAATATTAAACATATCTTTTTTTTTTAGTATAAAGCCATTCCCCCTTTTCTTATCAGTACAGTCCCTGCTTGAGTCCCTTGCCTGCTTTCCTGTCAGCTCAGCCCCCATTAGGTACTGGAAGTCCATTCTCAGGTCTCTCTAGAGCTGAACAACTCCAGCCTGTTTTCATAAGAAAAATGACTCAGCCCTCTGAGCATCCTCATGGCCTCCTCTGGATCTGCTCCAACAGGTCCATGTCCTGCTTATGTTGGCGGCCCCTGAGCTGAATGCAGTGCTGCAGGTGGGGTCCTGAGAACAGAGCAGGAAGGGAGAATCGCCTCCCTTGCCCTGCTGGTCATGCTACTTTTGAAGCAGCCCAACCAGGATACAGCCGGTTTTCTGGATTGCAAGTGCACACAGCATGTTGAGTTTCTTTCTCATCAACTGATGCCCCCAAGCCCTGCTTACGGCTGCTCTTAATCCATTCTCTGCCCAGCCTGTATTTGTGCTTGAGATTGGCCTGTTGTAGAGGCAGGACTATGCACATAGCCGTGTTGAACTTCATGAGGTTTGCACAGACCCACACCTTGAGCCTGTCAAAGTCCTTCACTTTCCCTTCTGCATGTTGATTTCACCACATAGCTCAGTGTTGTTGGAAAACTTGATAAAGGTGCACTCAATCCCAATGTCCATGTTGCTGACAAAGATGTTAAAAAGTGTCAGTCCAAGTATCAACCCCTGAAGGACATCACTTGTCACTGGTCTCTACCTGATCATTGTGCTGTTGATCACAACTCCTTGAGTGCAACCATCCAACTAATTCCTTATCCACTGAATGGTCCATACATCAGATTCTTGTCTGTCCAGTGTGGAGATAAGGATTTGTGAGATAGTGTCAAATGCATTGCATTTGAAGTCCAGGTAAATAATGTCAGTTCTTCCCTTTTCCACCAGTGCTGCAATACTGTCAAAGAAGGTCAATATATTTTTTCAGGCACAATCTGCCCTCAGCAAAGCCATGCTGGCTGTCACCAATGACCTGTTTTCCATGTGTCTTAGCTTAGTTTCCAGAAGGATCTGCTCCATGACCTTGCCAATCACAGACTGGCCGGTAGTTCTCCAGGTCTTGCTTTTTTCCTGTTGAGAAAACAAGGGTTCTGTTTTTCCCTTTTCTGGTCACAGAGAACTTGACTGGACTGCCATAACTACTCCAGTATGATGAGTAGTGGCTTAGCAACTTTATCTACTGTTTCCCTCAGCACCTTTGGATGCATCTCGTCAGGTCTCATGGACCTGTGCACTTTCAAGTTCCTTAGATGGCTTCAGACCTAATTTACTACATGGGCAGTTTATTATTCTGCCAGTCCCTCCTTTGCTATCTGTGACTTGGGCAACATGGCTAGAGCACTTGGGTAAAGAATGAGGGGAAAAAAAAGTCTTTGAGTACCTCAGCCTCCTCTATATCCTGTGTAACCATGACTCCTTCTGGAGAAAGCCCATGTTTTGTTCCTCTTATCACCAGTGTACCTATAAAAGCTTTTCTTAGTGTCGTCAATGTCCTTGGTCAGATACAATTGTTTTCCTAACCTAATCCTAACTTTCCTAACCTGATACCTGCCTGCTTGGACAAATCCTCTGCATTCCTCACAGGCATGCTTCCACCTCTGTAGGCTTCCTTTTTGTGTTTGAGTTTGTCCAGGAGCTCTTCGTTCATCCATCTGTCCACCAGGGCTCCTGGTATTTTTGCTTCCTCTCTGTTGAGATGCATAGCTCCTGAGCTTGGAGGAAATGATCTTTGAATATTAACCAGCTTTCTTGGGCCCCTCTTCCTTCCAGGGTTTTATCCTATGTACTCTACAACACAGGTCCCCAAAGAGACTCAAGTCTGTCAAAGAGAGCTTGCAGTATACCTTTCTAAGGATTCTGAAGTCCACTATTTATGAGTTGTTTCAGCCTTTTCTTAAAATCTGATTACTAATAACTGTGTGAAATAGAATTGTGTAAAGTAACATGATGTTCTTGACACTTATTTCTAGAACTGCCTATGTTCTTCAGTTCCAAAGATGAAGTATTAGCCTGAGTAGCTCTGATGTGGTCTAGCAAATTCTGCAGTGCCACTTCACATTTATTGCTTTTCTAAACACAAATAAGTAAATGATATAAAACATCCAATGACACTTTATCATTTGTTAGAAATATTATTGCTAAGTTTCATGTGTTTATGAAACTTCAGACAGAAGTATGAATTGACTCATAGTCCTTTCTGATCTCTTCAGCAAGGTGATACTGTGTCAGATGTTAGAACTTTAGCAAATGCTACGACGGTGGACAACATTAGGTCCATCTTTGGAAATGCTGTTAGCAGGTAAGTTGATGTCATGTACTAGAACACTTCATGTCCAAATGGAACATCTCCCTCTTTCTTCTCTTTTAAAGAACACAGGCTGTGCTAACTCTTCCTGTTCTTCCTTCAAAGTGAATTACAGACAGTGACGATTGCAGTAATTAAAAAAAAAAAAACTTCTCTGTTTTGCAGGCTTTTTAAAAATGTATTTTAAACTGTATCAAATGAAAAAGGAAGTTGTAGTTACTCCTTCACTGGAAGGGAACAATCTGCTTGTAATTTTTATGTGCTAAACCAAAAAGACTAAGCTGTACCTGTTTTCTCTACAAGTTTCTGTCCTTTTCTTACACTTTACCTCTTCATACTTCAGTTTGCTATTTAATAAATTTCAGTCCTTAATTTTTTTTTTTTTTCTGAAGTCTTATGTATGAAAATTTTGACAAAAGCTTCATTGGCTGAGGCTGGGTAAACCAGCCAGAAAAGCTGAAAACAAAACCACTCCTCTATTTGCTGCTTAAGGTAAAATTCTATCTTCATTCAGCTAAGAAAAATTGATAGCACACGTCTGGGGAATGCATTTGTGATCTCCCTAGGCATCAGTTCGATTCAATTACTAAAACCACAGTTCACATGTAAGGAATTAGATGTCTAATACATGAAAACACTTTTAGGTTCAGTATTTATTTACCATGTACTAGTTTTTCTCTACTTCCAATGCTTGTTTGATGCAGCTTTTCCTTTCCACTGCCCTGAAGAAGGTGCAGAAAGAAAACAAAAAGAGAAAGGAAATGCCAGCTGCATTTTCTTATTTGTGAGGTTAAATAATTTTATAGCTCAGCAAAGAATGTTTGAAGTCTCAAATAATTCAAATGTTATCCTTAACCATGACATAACTACAATATAGAACAAGTATGTTGCTATTTGTGAGGGCTGTTTGAAATCTGCATTAATGGAAGAATACATTTTGTGTGTGTGTGTGTGTTTCTGTCAAACTGTCAATAGGGAACTCATAGAAGTGGGCTGTGAAGATGCAAATCTGGCCTTCAAAATGAAAGGCTACATCACGAATGCCAACTACTCTGTGAAGAAATGTATATTTTTACTCTTCATAAATCGTAAGTTAAAAAAAATAAAAAGCAACATGTTGTACAGTCATGCTGCTTACGTAACAATCAGTAGAGCTCAGCTTCCTGATGAATTGCAAAAACCTTCTGAGTATGAACATTTTTTAAAGATGTCAAAGAATTAATATTAACTGTAGATCTTAATGTGTTTTTCAATTTTTAATGTGGGTCACGCTAGTACCGAAAGTACTAGAGAGCAGCCACTACAGTAACTGAAGCTTGTAGAAAATCAAGGTTATGCATGCCATTTGAAGATGCAAAGCTTGAAGAATTGGTTTGAAGGATTAGCTAGGCACCATCTAATCTATTTCAGTGGCATTCTTTGATAATAGCATTTGATTCTGTTTCAGATCGGCTGGTAGAGTCAACTGCACTGCGGAAAGCCATAGAGACTGTGTATGCTGCTTATTTGCCAAAAAGTACTCATCCATTCCTATATTTAAGGTAAAGGTAATAGGAAGAAGTAGTCTGACAATACTGCAGCACACTTGAAATCTTGGGACAATGACCAAGAATCACTGAAGCTATGGGAGAAGGCAACAGGGAAACTCAAGGAAAATACTTCAAAGGAATTAAGGAGTTCTCCTCCAACAAGGTGACAAGGCTGGTTGCCCAGCTGAAGTGCCTCAACATCAATGCACACAGCTTGGGAAAAGCAGGAGGAGTCGGAAGTCACTGTGGTACAAGAAAACTGTGATGTACTTGCTGTTACTGAAACCTGGTGGGATGATTCCTGTGACTAGAATGTGGCTTTTGGCAGCTATGAGCTGTTCAGAAGGGGCAGATGAGAAAGGAGGGCAAGAAGGATTACCCTCTACATCAAGAAAGGAATAAAGTGAGAAGAGCTGTCCCTGAAGAATGGCCATGAGCCAGTCAAAAGCCTATGGGTGAGAGTTAAGAGACTGAGGCAACAATGGGAGCCGTGTGGCTAGTGTCTATTACAGGCAGCCTGATCAAGCAGAGCCTGTTGATGAAACCACCTTCCTCCAGCTACAGGAGGCACCTGTATAATCACAAGCACTTGTCCTGCTGTGGGACTCAACCACCCTGACATCTGCTGGAAAAGTAGCATGGCAAGCTGTAGGCAATTCAGGAGGCTTCTGGAATGTATCAAGAATAACTTCTTAAGCCAAGTAATAGAAAGCCCCACCAGGGGGATGCAGTACTGGACCTGTTGTTCACTAATACAAATGAACTGACTGGTGACCTCACGATATAAACTATATGTCTAAAAACATTTTAGTAGTCCAGTGGAGAGGTTGATTTAAGGTTATTTATGCAAGCTGACTTGGCTGAGATCAGAATAGAGTTTTAATACACCAAACAAAACTGACTGTAGTGTAACTTGAAGTTTCAGGATCCTGGGGTGATTGGTGCCTGGTTTGATAGATTTTTATACTGAACCAATTTGTACCCTCTCTGCCATACATGGGTAACTTTATGTTAACTTCTTTTAAAATGTTTTCCAGCCTGGAAATAGCCCCTAAAAATGTAGATGTGAATGTGCACCCTACAAAACATGAGGTCCACTTCCTTCATGAAGACAGCATTCTAGAGCGTGTGCAACAACATGTAGAGAGCAAGCTGTTGGGTTCTAATTCTTCAAGGATGTACTTTACTCAGGTGAGGATAGATGTTTCAGATAATCACAGCCCTGTACAAAGTACTTTAACGGTAGTGGGTGTATTATTTGCTTTCTTCAAAAGCACAAGCTAGGCTGGTCACCAGCGTTATACTGGTAGCTTGAGATCTTTAATGTTTCGGGGATGAAATTGCCTTAATATACCAATGATAATAATGTGGCAGTGAACTTACTGGATAAGAAGTGCATGAAAATATCTTGAACAGATACTTAACAAAGTTATTTAATCTTTTTCATTTTGCAAGTATATTACTCTCCAAACTTGGTCCGCTTTTGTTCTGCCCTTTTCACAAGAAACATGAGACTGAGGAAACTGTGTGTTTGATGACACTGAATTTAACCCAACTGGTAAAATAGCAGGAAAAATGTCCTAATCTCTTTTTAAATAGAGGATAGTATAAAAACTATAACTGTGATCTTTTTTAAAAAAAAGTTTTCTTTGTGCTTTTTTTACATTAAAGATTTGGAATTTCAGACAAAGGAATGCTAACTGATGATTTCTGTAGTTGCCATGATGACATTCATGTTATGTGAATAGCAAGTACAGGGCTGGTGGTTGTCTAAGCAGTTGAGATGGTTTCTGTGGGGTTCGGAAGTTACTTGCTTTCAAGAAGTAAGATGCTGTGAGAAACGTAAAAGATCTTTGTGTTGTCTGTGTGCTCTTGCTTACGATTGATCTCTCTTCTTTCTCATATCATAATGAAGACATTGCTTCCAGGGGCCGAATGTTCTTCCAGTGAGGTGGTAAAATCAGCAGCAAGCTCTTCTACAGCTACAAAAGGAACCAGTGATAAAGTTTACGCGCACCAAATGGTCCGCACTGATTCCCGAGAGCAGAAGTTGGATGCTTTTCTTCAGCCAGTGAACAACCCCCTGAGTACAGGCCCAACCGAAGAGACAACAGGGGTTAACGTGGGACCTCCGGAGGGCACATCAGGAAGCCAGCAGGACTGTCCTGTTAGGCCACAGGATGCTGAAATGGAAGATGTGAGTGAGCTTCTTGAAACAGCTGATTTAATTGAAATGGCTGACGTTCAGCAGGACGCAGTGATGCCTGGAGGGCTGAGTAAGAGCGGACACTTGTCTCCTGAGAAAGCAGTTCCTCGGTAAGTCTCATCTTAACTGAGGTCCTACCTATTTATTTCATGGCATCAGCCTGAATTCGAAGGTTTTTCTCATCTCTTTGGACTTCTGCTTTCAGAAGGATGTTTTGGCTGTTTCTCTAGAGTAACTTCTTACAGCCTTTTAATGAGAAATCCAATTTCATATATGAACTGTAAATTACATAAACCCGTTCCAGTTTTCACAAGTTTCTGTGCATGCTGCAAGGCAGGAAACAGTATGAATAATGATACTGACTTTACTTCAGAGATCATATCAGTCTGCCTCACTTCATGGGTTCACCCTTTTGTGGTATGATGGAAAGATAGCAACTACATCACAGCATTTTGCAGTTATTACCCTAGTAAAGATAAAAACCCTGTAGTGTTTTACAGCTCCCTTGGGGGCTGTTCTGAAAGGCCAGAATCTTCTGAGGGAATCTGGTTAGTTTTTTCCCTACTATTGCAGAGGAATTAGAGTGGAAAAGGCAATCAGAAATAATTATCCTTTTTCTAATGAATTATGCCTAGGAAGAAAAGTAAAACAGTATTTCTTTCTGGGAAATTGAGGAAACTTCCTGCTTTGCTTTATAATGTAGAGTATGTGAATTCAGCATCCCATCTGTTTGAGTGTGCTTTGCTTAAGTGATAGAAAAGTAGGGCATCTTTCCTCTTTGTTTCTGTATTGTAGAAAGAGACCAAGGGAAGACACAGACATACAAATGGAAGAAGACACCAGGAATGAAATGACTGCTGCCTGCACCCCTAAAAGAAGAATTATCAATTTGACCAGCGTGCTGACTCTTCAGGAGGAAATTAGCAGCCAGGCACATGAAAGTAAGCAAATGTTTTGTTTCTCAGGTTTGTTGTACCAGATAAAGATGGTTGTTTGGACTACTAAGGGGGAAAAAGTTAAAAAGGTGTCCCAGATTCTTTAGAACATTTTAAATAGGTTGTAAATCTCAAATTGCATCATAACTAGTGCCATAAAATCACAGCTTGAAAAATTGAGTTAATTAGTAATTTTCAAGCAAATCTAAGTTGCAATATTATTATAAGAAAATTGGCTTAGTTGCATGACTCCAAAATAGATTCATAAGGAGAACATAATAATGGGACAGAGTTGATAATTGTATTTTTTTTCTATTTGGATCTGTCCTACGTATATAAAGGGAGTTTAAAAGAGACTGGTGAAAAAGTTTGGAAAAAGATGAAAGATTTGCTGTTCTTCCTAGGGTTGTTCCCTCTTTATTCCTTCAGTTGCTTTAAGAGTTGCATAATGACATTGAGTCACACAGTGCTGTATTATTCAGTTAGTCTAAATGTTGGGAATCTTTTCTGTGTTGTTTTGTTGTTGAAATTACTGTGATTTTTCTGCTAGCAAGAAAACTGGTGAGCAAGAAACAGCAAGAAATTACTGGTGAGCAGCTCTACAGCTAACATGGCAAAACTAGCAGACTTCTGAAATAAATAACTTGTTTTAAAAAAAATTCAAAAGATCAGGATTTTTAGTAAGCATGTACTGACACTACTTGTGCTCTAGAAGTTTTGCAGTAGGATGGTAATTCTGAACTGGTAGTTTCATAGTTGACTGTCACAGTTTAAATACTGAAATCACATAGTTGTAGTCCTGTTCTATAAAATTCTCCTTAAACTTTGTGGCAGAACTTGTGCAGCTGCTCGAGATTGCCTTATCTCCACACATGTGAGAAATTCTTTTCCTGCAATATTACAGTATTCTGGAAAAAGTAACAGTAGGATTTGTTAGCATAGTGCTTTGCGTTTCACGTGTGATTTTGCTGTGATGATTGCAATGTTGTGCTTCTATAACCAAGTTTCTTCTGCAGGTTGTAGTGACGTTTGCAGAATGCCTAAAATGAACATGGAAATTGGACTTGTCATACTTATACTTATGTTTTTAAATACAAGAGAAGGCCAGAAACTTATTGAGGGGGAGAAGGGAGGGATTATAGACCTAACCTACTGCGTTTCCAGAATGCAGTCTGACAGCATTAGATTTTGTTGTAACTTTGTTCTACATCTAGAAAGAAAGCCCAGTGCAGGGCCACAAAGATGATAAAGAGCCTGGAGCATCTCATGTATGAGGAAAGGCTGAGTAACATGGGTCTGTTCAGCCTGGGGAAAGAAAGATGGGGGGGGGAGGGGGGATCTGATTAATGTTTATAAATATCTATAGGGAGGTGGGAGGCAAATGGATGAGGCAGGCTCTTCTCAATAGTGATAGGACAAGGAGCAATGGCCTAAAACTTGAACATAGGAAGTTTCACACAAACATGTGGAAGAACTTCTTTACCATAAGGGTGATGGAACACTGGAAGGCTGCCCAGAGATGCTGTCGAGTCTCCTTCCATGGAGACATTAAAGATGCATCTGGATGCCTACCTGTGCCACCTGTTGTAGGGAACCCGCTTAAGCAGTGGGTTGAGTTCAATGATCTCTTGAGGTCCCTTCCAATCCCTTCCCTTCTGTGTGATCTGCTGTGTTGTTTTTCTGGTTTTGGTGTGTTGTTTTTTTCTCCCCCTGCCTGTGTTCCCTTACAAACCTCCTGTGGCTGAAGCAACTTGAGAAGGTCAAGTCAAAAGGAGAAACTCTTAAAAATTTGCATTTGCAGATTAACTCATAACCTTTCTCATTTATGCTTTAACATTGAGTATATGCATATGCAAATAATTAAGATTTCAAAATGAATTGTAGCATTACAGGCCTATATTAGAAGCTGTAGCATAGCAATGACCAAACAGTAACCAGACTTTAAAAGTCACAGATGACTCAGCTGAATAAATTCGGGCACACTTAGCACACAGGATATCATACCTTTTCTCTTATTGTTTTCTTCCTTTTTCTCTCTTCAATTTCAGGTCTTCAGGAGATGCTGCGTGATCACTCATTTGTTGGCTGTGTCAGCCCTCAGTGGGCTCTGGTGCAACATCGGACAAAACTGTATCTTCTCAATACAACTAAACTCAGGTAACAAAGCTGCTGTTTCCAACATGATCCATGCTTTTTCCCCTCTTAATTAGGATACCTTGGAGATGCACGATTGTGTTGATACAACAAATGTTTGTGTTTTACTTTAGCCAAGAACTCTTCTACCAGATACTTATTTATGACTTTGCAAACTTTGGCGTTCTAAGACTCTCTGTAAGTATACTTTACATTGTATCCTATGTAAGATTATTTACAGTAACCCTGTCCTTTCAAATAACATATATGTTTATAGGTTCTTTTTTGTTCACTGTAGGAGTGATGTGCTGTTTCCTTTACAGTAAAACAGAGTGGCAAACCTGTAGTAATTTTGTAGCTGCAGCTGTAGATTGTGATCCTGGCTGCTAGTTGTGCTTCTGACTCTTCACCAGGCTTTGCTCATACATCAGTACAAATAATTGTAACGTACTTTCTGTGCTTATCAGATATACTATTGAATGATAGTACTTATCCCGTGAATATCACAACACTTTGCAGAATTGTGGACTTCATGGAATTTTTTTCACAAATAAATTCACACTTTTTAGACTAGCTGATGAGCTGATGTACTCTGCAGGCTAGAAGCTGTATATTTAGCTCACATTTCATGTGAAGGAAGAATGTCTTTTTTTTTTTTTTTATGGGTGGGAGCAGTGGACTGATGGTTAACAACACTTCTGCTTCTTCTACTTCTAGGAGCCAGCTCCTTTATATGAGCTTGCAATGCTTGCTTTAGAGGACCCAGAGAGTGGCTGGACAGAAGAAGATGGCCCAAAAGAAGACCTTGCTGAGTACATAGTTGAGTTTCTGAAAAAGAAGACTGAAATGTTGAAAGATTATTTCTCTCTTGAAATTGATGAGGTGACTGCTGCTATTACTCTTCACACTAAATAGTGCTACGTTTTGGCATCTGGTAATAGCAATAGTTTGCTTGCAGTGCTTACTATCAGCAAGAGCTAGCTCTGGTAAGACTTGGGTGGTTTACCCCTTTCATTAAAAATGCTCAGGACTTATGCTGCTTTTAAAGGAGGGCTATGCAAAGTTTAATTATATTAATTATCAAATAAAATCCTTGAGTCATTGTTTCAGTAACTAGCCTGTGGCTTTCCTGTCCAACAAGATGTGCAACCTAACTTTAGTTGAGGCTGAGCTACAGGATCTCCCTCGCTTCTATTATTTGTGTGTGGCCTATGGCATCTTTTATTCTGTACAAAACTGAACAGCTTTAGCTTGTCATATAACCTTGACTTCTCACCTCGTATTCTCAGTGGAAATAGGATCAGCATAGTCAGCAGGTAGAGGAGGGAGCTCAGCTGAGGTCTCCCAGAGGTGAAAGCTCTAAACTGAAGCGTTGTATGTGAAACACCACCACCAACTCTTTTCCTGCAATGGCTACCTGGTATTGGGCTTCAAAAACTTGCAACTTCAGGTATCTCCTAACACTCAGCAAGTTTAGCAAGAAACAGCCTTAAAACAGATAACAGTTCTAGTTGTTTTTGCAGTGGATGCACCATATTTCTTACTGAAGCAGCAGCACTGCCTTTGCAGGAAGGAAACCTTACTGGATTACCACTTCTGATAGACAACTACATTCCCCTGCTGGAGGGACTACCGATGTTTGTCCTTCGGTTGGCCACTGAGGTATGTTTTTGTAAGTTAGTTATTATCAAATGTCTTTTTTTAACTTAGGAAATAATGAAGTGAATCAAGTGAATTAATGATAAGCTGCAAAGGAGGGGCTGAAATAGATTAAATGCACTGTTACATACTCCAGGCACTCTTGCAATAGTTACTGATTAATTGGATTTTGCCTCTACATTCATAACTACTAATTGAGTATGTTTTGATTTTAATTGCCTTCATTTTTACTCATTTCCGTTCAGTGCCTTCACCTTACCAGCACAAAAATGGTCAAAGCATTATTCTGTACTGTAGGGAACCTGCTTTAGCAGTGGGGTTGGACTCTATGATAATTAGAGTTCCCTTACAATTCTGTGCTTTTGTGATTTTTATTTTTTCCCCCCTTATCAGGAATTGTTACCAAGTCTCTGGCCACTTATCTAGATTTTATTAAATTACTTCTTTCTTCTAACAGGTAAACTGGGATGAAGAGAAGGAGTGCTTTGAAAGCCTAAGTAAAGAACTGTCTATGTTCTATTCCATTAGAAAACAATATATAATAGATGAAACCAACCTGACAAGCTCTCAGGTACCATAATATGTTACTACTTATGTAACAAGAATTAACAAGACAAACTCTATTTTTTTTGTCCCCCAAACTACAGACAAAATGCAGTATACTTCATGTATACACTTAGCCTCAGTTTGGAAAGTGTTTTTTTAACCTGTGGTGGATGCATATAAACCTAAAATGTAGTTTGCTTATGTGTAAGTATCTGTTTAATCATTCAGTTAAGCTAGCCAGTTCAAGTGACACCACTCAAATGGATTTTTCAGAGCTTAAAATTAACTTTGCAGTACAGAATGAACTTGATTACTAGCAGAATTTGAGTCTCAGTAGTCTGACAAAGTTGAAGTGCTCTCTGTTAGTGAAATAACTTCAATTTGTTTATCCTTTCTGTTCCATGTTTCAGAATGAGGATTCTGACTCTGGTTCACCACCATGGAAATGGACAGTGGAGCATGTAGTTTACAAAGCCTTCAGGACTTATCTTTTACCTCCTAAACACTTCACAGATGACGGCAACATTTTGCAGCTTGCTAACCTGCCTGACCTGTATAAAGTTTTTGAGAGATGCTAAGCGAGAAATTATTTGTATAGATTTGTGCATATGTAAAAAAACTTGTTACATTCTGTTATATTTAGATAAAGTAGGGGAGGTGGTGGGAAGGGAAGAGAGGATTTAATGACAGCAAATAGATGTTATATTTTTTCTTCAGTTTAACAGAGAATAAAAAGAATCGATTATGTTCCTAAAATAAAAAAATAAGATTTCATTTATGGGCTGTGCATCAAGTTTGCTTGAGAAGAGAAGCTAACTTGAGCTGAAGCTAACTGAAGTGCAGGTGCTTTTACAAGTGCTTGAGCCCCAAAGGCAAGATTATCAACTTCCTTTTGTTTTGATGATGCAGGTACTGTCAAACAACAGTCTTCATGAACATCAACTTAAAGCACATGCAGTAACTTTTTAGTACAGGACTAGCTGATGTGGTATTTCAGAACTCTTCAAATAAGGGGGATCACTTGCCTTTATCAAGGAGTCTGGAAGTGGAAACAGGAATTTGATGCAAGGTAGCAAGTAAGTTTGCAAACATTAAATCTGCTTCAAAGAAGAGCTGCAGTTGATAAGCTTGAGCGCAGGCTCAAGAATGAGAGAAGACCATTAGTCCTGCTCAGGTAGAAAAAAGCCTCGTCTTGAGATCTTCCCAACTCTGAATGGGTGCAAGGACATCTTTGGTCCTTGACCAGCTTCAACTGTGTGCTTTAAAAAAACAAACAGCAAGGCTAAGGCTCTGGAATAGAAAAGTCCTACAACCTCCTTGCTGTGATAAATGCTCTCGAAGTGCATTGTGATTCCACTTGGTATACTGCCATTGCTATAGCATGCTTGTCTTGTGATTTCATAGAATGGCCCAGGTTGGAAGGGACCTCAAGGTCAGGAGGCACAGTAGGGATGGGTGAATGGTTCAACTACATGATCTTAGACGTCTTTTCCAACCTTAAGTCGACCTGTGATTCTATGAAATACGCTGGCTTAGGAAATGCTTGCAAATCTTTACCTTGAGTTTGCTATATGTTTGGTATAAAATACATTTCTCTCCCCCCTCAAGGATTTTCTGCCATTACTCCATCTGTCTTGTTTTTCTTTACAGCTACTGTTTTAACTCATCCTCCTTTTCTAGTTTTTTTTTTTCTCCCAAGTATTAAACTGCAAGAAGAAGCTGGCACTGAGAATAAGTTTACAGTTCTTGTAGTTCAAGAGGAATTCCATACTGCTGATTGAGAGAGGTATTAAAGAAAAAGAGTGATGCACTTTGATGAAGCTTACAAGTAATAAAGGAATTGCTCACCTCCTGGCCCAGATAAATTTTTCTCGTTAAATTTAATATTTGATCAGAAATACCCCACCGTTATCAAGAGACAGCTTCTCAACTTTTGTTCTTCTAGTGATTTATTCTTACCTGCATTCTCTGAAACAGATCTTGAATATTCTGAAGGATAAAAAGATATGTTAGGATCTACTCAATAGTGACACTGGAGAACTTCAGCAGCAGCACATTGAAGCCAAAGTGCCTTTTCACTGCCTTCAGTGTATAGTGATCTTCCACATGAAGGAAGATGGGATGCCTCATCTTTAGCCATACACATTTACAGAACTACTATTGAAGCAAAAAGGGCAGGTTATGTTTTAAGTTGCCATCAAGCTTTAACAATAAAACAAAATAAAATAGGTATGAAGGTATCTTCAAATAACCTCAAATGTAGCTCTCACATATAGCAACACTTCATCTCTCTCCTTTTCTTTTGTAATGCCCCAAAATGTTCATTATGTGTGGTCCACTCTCCCCATCAGATCCTTGTCTTTTTTCTGTGTGCTGTGGAGCCCAGAACTGGACACAGTACTCCAGCTGAGGCCTGACCAGGGTAGAGTAGAGGGGGAAGATACCTCCCTTGAACTGCTGGCCACAGTCCTTTTAATGCACCCCAGGATCCCATTTGCCCTCTTGGCCACCAGGGCACACTGCTGGCTCATGGCCAATATGTCCTCCACCAGGACTCCCAGGTCCTTCTCTACAGAGCTCCTCTCCAGCAGGTCATCCCCCAATCCATACTGATACATGAGCACCCAGACCACCCGCAACACCTCATAACTTAAGCTGTAAACAGATCAAAAACCTTTGCAACCAAACAGCCCTAAAGGGCAGCTCGTAATTCACTTTTTTGATGACAGGGAGTTTGAAAGCTGTAGTGGCTCACAAGCCCATTTTCAGCTTACCGGATCCCTCTTCTTCAGTCTCAAGAATAATCAACACACGTTTTAATGACTTGTGGATTCGCTTTAGCATTGGCCTTTTAGTGGAAAAAAATCTGTAAATTGAAACAGTCAATACTGGTGCAAGGAAAAACTTAACAGTTAGACAACAGCTCGTGTTCTACCCTATGCTTCTGTTTCACAACAACAGAAATATTGCAAAGCAATGGAGTATGTACACCCAAGCATTGGTTAATACTTAAGATCTGTAGGTGAAAAATAAACACAAACCACATCTTATACCTACATCCAACAACTGATTAAAGCTTCTCTTTACTACAGCAATAACACCACAGTTTGCAAATGCTCACTTTCTCCACTTTGCTCCTTGAACCTGAATAACATCCAACACCAGCACAGAAATGGGAACCAAATTATTTCAAAAACCTTTTTGCATCCTTCTGATATCATGTACACAACAGTGAAATCAACGGTGTTCTGCTCGTACCAACACTGCATCTCTACAGGTATTCAACCAGAGTAAGACATTCTGCACAAAATGTAAACCAGAATCCTCATAACCCTACTAGAAACAAAAGAATGCTACACACTGATTTTTCATCTGACAAAGCAACAAAGTATCACAGTGCATTAACCACGTTTTAACATTTTTATTTTAGAAAGTGAACATATCCATTAAAAAAAGAAAATGCACGGAGTTAAAAAAAAAAAAGTAAACATAAAACTAATGACAAAATTGCAAAAACATAAAATTATTTTACCTAGTGAGTCCCAACCATTAAATATACTTCCACCACAGAGAAGTTTTACTTCATTATATTACCAGTCTCTTGATTAGGTACACAAAGACAACACTTTCCAGTAATTACCTAGTCATTAGAAGATCAACTTCAGGAATCACTGAATAATACATCATGGACAAGTATTTTCATGCCACCCAGGAGGCAATCTAATATACATATGTCACAAGGTACATCTTTGTGAGGTATTACAGTACATGGGAACCATTCCCTTTGCTTTCTAAGGAATAAATTCTCCAGTCAGCAGCTCCACCAGCAACTCAATCACAGACTGTTGCCAGAGTTTCCAAATCCCCACCAACTTCCCTCAGAGATTTTCCTTCTGTAACAGATTACACAAGTTAAGATGAAAATGATCAAAACAATAGATACAGAAAACAGGAAGGTTCAGAAGAAACAGTCACCCACTATTTCAGACAGGCAACAGACAGTCTCAAGTCAGAAGCTTCAACTGCTCCGGAACATTTAATACGTTCTCTAGCTCAAGCTTTGCCACATGTGGTAAAATGAAAGCATATGGTGAGATAACTCTGAAAGTAATTAAGTAATTTCTAAAATATGAACCTATTTAAACAAAGCACACCTCAAAAATCTTAAAACGCAGCTTGCATAATGCAACCCACTTGTGGTATTAAACAGTAAAGGGGAAATACTGAAGCAGTTTTGTCCATACAATCTTTCAGAGTCACGGATATGTCCTAGACTCAAACTGGAAGAAAATATCTTCCTAGTACTTCTGCATCCTCATCTCCATAGACATTTCCCTCCTCCTTTACTTTTCCACTTTTGGTCCACCACTTTCCTTCCAAGAAGCCAGAGAAGAAATGGTAGAGGAGCTTCATCCCAAGTTTGCAGCCTTTTACACTCAGCACTGGAAGAGGGGCCTCAGACTCCTGTGTTTGAGTTAACCAGAATTCAGGGGCAGAGGAGCCTAACAACTGGCTCTCAAGAATATGAGAGGATTCCTTGCTTGAGTTTTGTCAAGACTGCAAGATGAACTCCTAAGAATCAGTCCAATCATTCAAATAATTTGAGAAGGAGATATTAGAAATGAGTATTTAAGATTATTCTGGTGATATGCAGAGGAACTTACCTGCTTTTCCATATTTGCTATACAACTGGTTTTTCACTGTCTTGTTTTTCTTCAGAGTCTTCATCAGATCCTGAACAAGAAGAGAGGAATGTCATCAATTCAGTTGAGAAAATAAGTACTAGTAATAACTCATCATGCCAAGGAATAAATGTTGGCTCCACTTTTACTTCCTTTTATACCATATTCTACTATATTCTGCTGTCAGTAGACTACTTCTACCCATAAGCCTCAAGACAGACTTCACATCTTTAACTAAAATACTTTTTCAGTGTTAATCATTAGTCATTATTTTTAAGCCACATTACTCTCAGAGGTCATGCTACCACATAAAATTCTAACACTTTCCACGTGGATAAGACTGCAAATTTATGTTGAATCAGAATCACAGAAATGTTTCTTGACAGTATGCTGGTACAGCACAGCATTACACTCACGATTGTTTTAATGCTATGTCATCCCTAGATGGAGCTCTAAGTCACTTATTATACCAAGACACTCAGCAATCACAAAGGCAGCCACTAAATGAGAAGAGTCATCAACATGAATTTTTCTACAATGCAAGATGGGCAAAAGCATCTGCAGCTATATGTGGATATTATTATTTTAAATATATTGCACAGTAAAGCAGAGCTTTACAAAATAGATTTCTCTTTTAGGGTAAGAAGACTGACATGGGATCTTGGGTTCACAGTAGTTCAGCCCACTTAACTGAAAGGAAGTACTAATTTCCTTGAAACGTCTGCAAACCCATTCTTTGGTATTGCAGTATTCCCATTTATTGTTGGCTTACTCACCTCACAGCTCAACTGGAACAAAGTGCACAGTACACAGACTCAAGGTATAATTAATACTTGCTCTCAGTTCAACACGCTCAGCATTTCACACAGGAAGCTTTTTATTATGAGAAAGGAGCCTCCAGCTGAAACTTCAGTTGGTCTTTTGAGCGGTTTCAAATTCACTGCCTCCCCTAAAATACTGTAAAGCTTCAAGTTCAGACTGGATTAAATAATCTAATGCTGAATAAATACTCTGTCTGCTAGCAGACAGAGAGGTCAGAAAAACAGTAGCCACCTCCATTCAGTTGCTGCCCCATTTTCTTCGAGACTATCTTTTTTCTAACACCTCTGGGACAAGTCAGAAGACTCACTAACTATCTGTATTGCAATTCATCTGGTAGGTCTTGAACAAAATGAATTGCTGAATAAAATAATCTTTTATTTCAGGATTATGAAATACAGTCTCCATTCATCCTCCACTCCCTTACATTACGAAGAAATATGCAGAAGTTTAATGCCAATAAGAAAAATCTTCACAAATGCTAACATAATTACCTGCTACAGATTCAGGAGGGGAATAGAACTGGCCATCAGACAGGACTCCTGGGTGAAGGAGAGCTGCTCGTTCAGAAGCATCCTGCGCTATCAAAAATCCTAACAGGAAAAAAAAAATCCAGACATCATCTCACAGCTTATATCTTAAATACCAAGATCAAGCACCTTGAAGACTGAGGTACTGTATTAGCATTAAAAAACTGCTGATTTAACGTGCAGTTTCTGTTATTACAGGCAACTAATGCAACAAAATCCAGCAAGAGAGGGTACTGTACACCAGTTAAGGAATCCTTCCTTCCACTCCATGAAAAGGCATGGTTAGGATGCCATATGTGAACTTAGCAGTATCCACCGTCTAACTAAAACTCTGAAACATGTATTTTTAATGCCCAGTGAACTGCCATGCATGATCAAATAAATCAAAGCTCCTTATTCACAGCTTGCTTTCACTCATTTGTCTCAACACACCTTGTAAATCCTACTCCTTTTGGCTCAATCACTAAAATCACAAAAATGCAATAGATAATGGGGCTATTCTGGTGTACATACATACAGGACAAATCTAAAGGGGGCTGGGAAAGAAGAGAATTCATCTTGTTCTTACTGCCATCAACAGGTCTTCTGATAAGTAACAGGGCAAAGGCAGCATTTTGGGTCACCTACTGAACTTGTCACCTTCACTCTCAGCCATATTAAAACTGATGGGGAACAAAAGCTTGATGCTTAACTGAATCAGGAGAGTTACCTGGGATAACCAGCAACTCTATTGGGAGAAAAAAAAAATCCCTCTTTCTAACATAAGAACAGCAGTTTATCTTATTACCCAGTTTAAGTCTCCAGAGGAGACATTTTTTTTATGAGTGCTGCTCTGAAAGTAATGACTCCCATTTTATTATGTTAGTCCACATTGTCAGAGGCACATGGTGGTACAGCAGGAGAGGTTGAAGCTTCCCACCAATATTCCATTACATTCTGTTGCTGTGTAATAGTATGATCAAATGGTATCTGACATGGAAGTGTGTCTGAAGCAAAGGTGTGTCACTGAATTCCTCTATGAATTAAAAATGGCACCCGTTGACATTCACTGACACTTGCTTAACCTTTATGGAGACTAAATAGAGGATGTGAGCACAGTGGCAGGGCAAAGGCCAGTGGGTGGTGCATTTCAGCAGTAGTTTAACAGCACTGTGAAAGTCAAGCCACGTTCCAGACAGCCACATACAGCTGTCACACCATGAAACAAACAACATCTTGATCAGCTCATTGGTTTGAATGGACAGATTAAGAACAAGGAACTGTGTATAGAGCTGAACATCTGTTTCAATGCAATGGAAACAATGGTGGCAATGTTGGAATATCAGAAAGTTTAAGCCAGGTAAGTCCCACAGATGCTCAGAGTTTGTCAGGATATACTGAACCAATACGAAGCTGAAGGTGACAGTTTCCTGCATCGCATCATTACTGGTGACAAGATGTGGTGTCACCACTATGAGCCAAAGTTAAAACTGCAGTCCGTGGAGTTGTGACAAGAGAATTCCCCATAGAAGAAAAAGTTCAAGATGCAACCCTCAGCAGGTAAAGTGATGTGCACTGTCTTTTGGGATAGGAAAGAGGTGATCCCTCTGGATTTCCTGGAACCCAGACAAACCATCAGCTCTGACTGCTACATCATGACACTGACTCAGCTGAAGGCTTGAACTTCCAGTCAGGCCAGAGAAGAAAACAATTTTTCTCTTGCAACATGATAACACCAGGCCCCATGACAATTTGAAAGTCACTGAGCACACTGTCAATCCTGCCTGCACTGTCCTACCATACCCGCTGAATAGTCCGGATTTGGCAATTTCTGACTTTCATCTGTTCAGTCTGTGGGCAATATTTTCCTAGCAATGGTACTGTCAGCAGCTGTGAAACAGTGGTTCTCCTCCACTGGTGCAGATTTTTTGTAAGCGTGGTGTGCAAGCTCTTGTTCACTGCTGTTGAAAATGCGTAGCTAACAGTGGTGACTGTTGAAAAACAATGTTTTGTAGCTGAGAGTTCCCTCTATCGAATAGTGTTACTTTGCTCTTTGAATCTGTTCTAGTTTCCATGAAAATAAATAGGAGGCATAACTTTCAGAACTACCTACGTGCTTATATTTCCATTCTGTCCAAAAGAGGAAAGATAACATCAGGTCAGAAATAATGGAAGATATTCTGAGTGGGTTTTAGCTTTACATCCTCCTCAAAAAAGGAAACTTTTAGAACTGGAAGTCTCTATTAATGGAAAGAAGAAAGAGAAGTAAAGGGATTGATGTCGAAAGATTGTTTCAAATCACTAAGGAATGAAGGCATCCACGCCCATGTAAACTTTTTGGTTTACCCAACAGGAAAACATGCCCTTGCAGTTGTGTTTCAGACTATTTCATGTGGTGATACACAAATAAGAGATAAGCTATACAATTAGTGCCTGCTGTTGAAGCTAACAAATCATCTGTAACAGAAAACTATGCTTTCTTTTCCTCATCACCCAGGAAAGCCTCTCTTTCAACTAGATCAGTGGGTTTCCTCCATTTAGTTGAATACATTCGTTGACAGATGACCTGCTGCCTTATCCTGAATTCATACTTGCTCTGGTCTCCTTCTATTCATGAAGCAGATTCTCCACAATTTCTTTGCTTTTCCTTTTCCACCTCAAAAGACAGTCAGCATGAGAGTTAGTTATTGTGTCTACTCTACCTAGTTGAAAAGCCAGCAACTTATTCCATGCATTACCAAGGAGATAATATGTTATATGCCCAAGTCAGTTAAATTTTCAAGCCTTAAGCATGCAAAATTAAATATGCTCTTCAGTGCCTGACAAATACTGGTCTGGCCTTGCAACTTTTAACTTTGCATGACTAAATAAAAATCCCACTTCACTGAAGTGATATTTCCTTCTAGAAAAATTATGCCACATCATTAAATTTTTTAAACAACTCAATGTTTTTTAGAAGTTGGAAGATGCATTCTTCTGCCATTCTTCTGACAATATGGGACCAAACACTGCCAACTTCAGTGATTGAGGAAGACACAATAGAAACTTACTGTTTTCTTCTTCAGCTTCTTGTGGTAACACTTTGAAGTCCAAGAACCAGGTTTCAATCCAGGCAAGTATAAATGATATGATGGGCAGCACGTAGCCAAAAGCACCCTGTGAGAACAGCTAGAAGAAAAAAATATATACAACATTATAGAAATTTACCTGAAGAATCCTGCTTTAAAAACAACCAACCAACCCTGAGTAAAGCAAATGTGATTAGAATATATATACCTGTGAAATAATTACTTTTGCTAGTAAAAAGGCACTGGTCACCGCTGTTGTAAACTGAAAGAAAGAATAAGAACAGTTAAGACTGATAATTGTATTTACTTTTTCATTGCTGCCATTATCTGACAGTTTCAATTTGAAATATTTATCAAGAGAAACATCACAGATTAATAAATCTTATCAAGTGTTATTAAAATAGCTTTGTTATTTTAGCCTTTTTAATACAAACAGCTCCAAATGTTGATTTTCATGCAGCTGATAGGCAGTTCAGGGACTAAACAGATGATAACACTGTATAAACTGTGATCTTATTCCACAAAGAAGATGCAGTATTTTCACTAACTCACTTAGATAAAAAAAAAAAAAAGACAGTAAATCTAACTAATTAGGAAAAAGCAAACAATTGCTTGAAATGATTTTCACTGCCATCTAAATCAAAGTTTTTATTTCAAATAACAAAATATCTTTGCACAAGGAAACTTGAACTAATAGTTTAATTCCCATGTTCATATTATGAAAATTAATCACTTGACATGGTTTAAAAATAGGAGGTGACAAACAAGTACCTAAAAAAAAAAAAACCCAAACCAAAACAGAAGAAGAACAGTGGACAAGTGCTATCCACTTCAACAAGGCTTCTAACTCTACGTGTTTAGTCCAGCAACTCTTTAAATAACAGCAGGACCAAACTACCATCTGGTAAGCACAAGTAGAATGTTAAGACCAACAGCTTCCTCAAAACATTCAGTGAAGCTTTATAGATCTATTGCTTACCACCACGATGGATTTGCTCTCAAACCTGAAAACCACCTGTTCAAGTTGGAGGATGTCAGTGGAAGAAATACCCCAAAAGTTACATTTCTGAGAGAAAGGGATTCTGAGATGTGTGCACTTAGAAATAATAAAAAAATCACAGAGCAGCAGTTGTTATTATGTATGTACTCATATCATGCTAATAACATGATCTCAAGAATATCATGATGTAATCTTAGACTGAAGAAACTGTATGCTACTCCCTTGAAGAAAGTTACATGTGCACATATGCATTTAAACCACAGCATGAAGTAAAAAACATCTAAGATTGACAATGTACTGAACCAGTAATGTATGCATCATGTTACATGCCACAGTATTAACTGGAAGTACAAGTTCATCATTTTTTCTCATTCACACACAGTACAACTGCACTAAAGATACTTGTTTCAATTCACCAAAAATATGTATATAATTGACTATATGTATGTAATTGACAACAGTTGTCAAGAGCCTCCTTTTTAAGAAGGGATGCATAATCAGTATTCTGTATTGGAGCAAGGAGCAGTACATGTGCCGATGCTCATGGTTGGTATATAAAATTCTAGCAACTAAAAATATGTGAATTAACACTTAGCTAATTCTTGGTACAACAAACGCCAATTATTTTTGAAATAAAATTCAATATTTCCAGTGCAAATATATTTCAAGCATTAATTAGTAAGTCAGATGCTACAAGTGGTTACAACTACCCATTCATATTGGATGCAAAGTTAGTTTCCAACTTTTATTAACATGATACCTAACAAGGATCACATACGCTATGCTATTAAATTCTTGTCTTCAGACTTTAAATCTTCCTAAGCATTTGACCTGAATGAATTTTCATATATACCATCAAGATGATTCTTAACATACAAACATTAAGAGGCATCTAAAAATTTGCCTGTTTGATCCATTCTAGTTGAAACTCCATTATGCTTGGCTACTACTCACAGCTATTGCCCACCAATGGCGCAGTCTGCACATTGCATATGCAAGTATTAACACCTTAAATCGAAAGACTGCCAGTAGCTATAGAGAAAGGAAAAAAATATTTGTTGGTTAATTCAGAACAAAGAAGAACCACAAGATTCTCAGCTCACTAAAAATATGAACCGCTTACGAAACAAAACAGGACAATCAGTTCTACTATTAAGAAACAAATCTGAAGGTGGGTTTGCTTTTAAAAACAATATAATTTTCCATTTTTAAAGCACAGAGATGACTGTATCATTCACATGGCTACACAGACTCAAATTTACAAGCGTGAGCAACTGCACAAATACGAATTAGAAATAAGCTGGACAGAATACGTTTATAATCATTTTACCCAACTGGAATGTAAGCAGTTAAATCTAGATGTAATTAATCCAGCAAACACCTTGAGCATCACTGTGCTGATCCTACTAGTGTGCTATTACTGTGCAACAGTATCATTAAAAACTGTAAAGACTTCAAAAATGCAATGCTATGATGTTTATTTAACTTCTTTAATATTGACTGAAATGTTTCAGCAATCAATTATTCATTATGAAGATGCCTGCAGAACCAAGCTACTCCAAATATTCTGCAGTAAAGATGGATGAGTTATGGGATTTCTAGGCTAGAAAATGAAATCAATAGCAGACAGATGAGATTAGTGAATCAGGGAACCTAATCCTCAGTTTGCCTGCATATTTTGATACTAGACTCTTCTAACTTGCTTTAGAAGATGTGTTCAGAATTTTAAAAATGTGAAAAAAACCACTCAAAAATGAAAAGGGATCTGAGACAGATATGTTTCGATATTGCACATTGCAAATACATTTCAGCATGTATAGCAGAAAAAGAAGAAATTCTGTACAAGTCCACAACTCATTTTGCAGAATTCAATTAAGTTCTTTATAGAGAGAGTGGTGAGGTGCTGGAACAGCTGCCCAGAGAGGCTGTGGATGCCCCATGCCTGGAGGTGTCCAAGGCCAGGTTGGATGGGGCCCTGGGCAGCCTGGTCTAGTACTGAATGTGGAGGTTGGCAGCCCTGCATGTTGCAGAGGGGTTGGAGATTCATGATCCTTGAGGTCCCTTCCAACCCTGGCCATTCTGTGATGATCTAGTCCCTTCCCAGGGAATAAAAGTCAATTATCTAGCATTACAAGTATTTAATCCTTGGTTCGACCACAGGGCAATTTCCAGAGAATCGACAGATAAGTATTTTTTTTTTCCCCTCCCTCTTTCTAAATAAGGTACATCACAGAAACCTGCCAGCAAAATAACAATGAGAGAAAAGGAGAAATATAGTTTGCTATCTTCTGACATTTTTGTATCCAGTATCTCATTCCATCTGACTTGGCAAAAGGCCCAACGCAGAAACCAGAACAAGCTTCTGCATTGCAACTTTAGAGCTACAGCTTCTCTGACATACAGAAAAGTTTCCTGAGGCAGAAGAGCCCCTTCTGTGCACTTCAGATGCTTATATACAGGAGAAATGCTCTTAATTGTTATCTGCTTTTAGTACAGTGTTAAAAAACCCTGTTTGAGTTAAAATACAGAAATCTGAAAACACCTGACGTGCACAGGCCAACCTGTTAACAAGTTTCTCTCACTGCAAAAGACTTACTCCTGTGGAAGGACAAAAATGTCAATTTAAAGAAAATGATGTTACAGAGGAGGAGCACTGGCCTTCACCTCTTAATAAAGTCTCTCTATGTTAGATCAATCTCATTCCTCACTTTTTCCACTTCTCCTTCTCTCAAAACAGAAAATGCAATTTAAGTGTGCCAAAGCACCTCAATTGAAAAACTCCTTGAGAACCTGCTGCTTAAGGACTGGGCAACTCCTAGACAAGTGATATTTGGCACAAACTCTTCTGGTTTAAAATAGCAAGAAGAGACCAGCCCTGTCACAGGACTCAAACCAGGAAACATTTGAGGGTGGAGGAAACTGAAAAACTGTACTTTTGCTTCCTCCCTCCTTCCCCCCCTCCCTTTTTTTTTTTTTAAGAATACTTACAAATATATCAAAATATGAAGAAGAATAGTCATAATGTAGAACTTCTTTCTTTAAGGTAGTCTCAATGCCTCCCTTTACCTGCAAAGAAACAACAGGCATAGCTTGAGAACAGAAATTACTTCAGCCAAAAACACAGATGTAAAACATTAACTCAGCAATTCCTGATCGACATACACAAGAATGATTAAACTAATCAGAGGAGATAAATGCTAAGAAATCAATTTCAAAATTATATTCAAGAAAAACAGATGAGGATGCCACACAATTTATCACTGTTAAGAACTCGTGCTATATAAGCTACATTTCAGACTGTCCTAAAATAAAAGCAAACAAGTTGCTGAAGGTAGAAGAAATTAAGTGCAAGGTCTCCTACACAAATTCATAACCATTTTGTTTCAGAAGAATATAAACAGCTGATCAGAAAGCCATCCAGAAATCAGCTCTCGTCAGCCACATTTAGTAAACAGGTGATACAAAAAATCCCTTCTGATTCTTCAGCACTTGAATTCAATCAAATTCATATAATTCATACACTTATACTCCATATATATTTTCCTTAGCAATATATGTGCTACTTGTTTCCAGAAAAATGAGCACAACCAAAAAAAATACTGCACAGAAGCTGTGATCAACAGTTATTTGTAGAATGACCTAAAACAGGTTTAATTCCTTCATTTGTTTGAGGAGATTCAAAACTGCATTGTCCTTAGCCACGTATCTTTCAGATGGAAGTGCTCATGATCTTTCTATCCAAAATGGGCTACTAAGAAAACAATTTAAGTTTCACTGGGCTAGAGACCAAGAGCAGCATATCTTAGCAAGGAGTGAAGAACCTTTATGTCCATATTCCATTCCAAAGGCTATTTGTTTTTAACACTAAAGTAGATAAGTGAGCACTGTAACATAGTTATGTAAAGCACTGGAAAACAACAACAGAAAGCTTTGAGTTTGATTACCATCATGCTTTCAAAGCACAATCAAAGCATCCCACAACACATGCTCACCATCTCAAAGCAGTACAACCCCAAGTTTCTTTATTCTTTCGTCTCTTCTCCCTCCCCCTCTGTAGATAGCTGGCAACTGCCTAAATATAGCTGTCCATTGCTTGCTGCTCTACACCAAGTATGACCATTTATTTCCAGCATAAATAAGGAAGATTCTAGTGAGAGAGAAATTGTATGTATGTTGCTCATAAACCTTTGGAAAATATTTAGGAGGAAATGGAAGGGAAGAAACACAGGAATTAATATACAGAACATTGCTGTATTGCACTTCAGGTCAATTTAAATAAGGGTTGGCTGGTCTTTTCTTTCTCTCCTCAACATGACATCTCAGCCCTCTCCTACAGGATAAAGAAACTAAAGAATAAAAACACAACACATCAGCATTAGCTTATGACTGAGTTCTGAGACAGTTCAGCAGCCTGTTCTGCATGCAGGAGCACCACGTCAACACAAGGATGAACAGAGAACCATGGAAGAATTGACTCAGAGTTCACTCAAACTACCAACAAAGCTACTCTCTGAAGTGTTTAAAAATAAGTTATGCTGAGTAACAAGTGACAATAGGAAAGTCATATTTACAGTAATTCTGGCAGTAATTCTGAAGTTCCAGTGGGGAATCACAGAATGCTTTGTATTGGAAGGGACCTTTGAGATCATCTAGTCTCAAGCCCCATTAGTGAAGAACAGTCCTACCACAATGCTACTGAACTTCCCTGCAAACAAAAATCAGTAAAACAGAACAAAAAAAAACCTAACTGTGCATCAGGTACCAGCTTTCTTTCATTATTATGACTGAACAAGGCAAAAACTTGTTTTTCATTCTTGCATGCATCAGGCACTACAAGGCTCAGGGTTCACAGTAAGTGTCCCTTAGAGAAAGTTTTTCACAAAGACAACTGCTAACTGCTGGGATCTAGAGATGTGCAATGCTATAGCATTCCAAATAGATCACCATGACTTCATAGCATTTCCTACATTCTTAAATATTCGGAGAGCAATAATATGAAAAACTGTACTCTGAATACTCAACAAGAATTACAAAAGCATATTTTACTCCTCCTGGTCAAACAAGCTTTAAGGAAACTAGCTTACAACGAGCAAAAAGAAAGCATCAGAATGCAACGTGTTGGTTCTTTTGAGCCAAGCTAACTTTACACACTGGATACAATCGCCTTTCCGCCTAGCAAGATAACAAAAGTTACAGTCACAAAATTATCAATCAAGCAAAGTTTGCTTTCTCAAATTAAATCAGGAAGTATATTTTTCATTACAGCAAACTGTTCAAACAGTCAGCTCATGAAATTTCATCACGTCAAATCAATAATCAACATCATTTATCTTGTAATGGAATGATGACAAAAAAAATGTTTACTCAAGGTCTTTGTTACCAAAAAAACGTGTACCTCCCATTTTTCATTTGTGCCTTTTCCTAAATACACACTTCAGATTACAAGCTTCAAATCCAGTTCAAAAAAACTGGATGCTACCATCAAACAATAACAAAACTTCTGTCTTATCTACTTCTGGGAATTTCACAAGAACCACCTTGGTTTCCAAATTACGAATGCTAGAGCTATAAGGCAGCAACTGTGGAAGCTTACATTGTTTGATTGTGTCCTACCATAAGCAACATATATTACTCTTTATTTGTCTCAGATATATGTTGCTGTAAAACAAAGATTTTGGCCATTTTAAGTATTTTCCAGGGACTAACCCTTCAGTCACTGACTCTGAGCTACTAAGTAAGATAAAAACCCTTGAATCTTAATAAAATTAACGCTTGCCAAACTATCACAACTATCCACAGTAACACTTCTTGTTTACTTTCTCCTTTAAAAGTTCATTGGACTTTCAATGTTTCTTCAGCGCAGTTCATAGGCTACAGGAACATCAAAAGGTTTAATTATATGAATATAAACCACATATCTGATGACTAAGTGAATGCAGCTAAGCAGATAAAAAGTTCATAAAAGCTTAAAAGAATGAAACTAGTTTCAACAGACACAAGTAGCACACAGTTGGGATAGAAAACGTATTAACCACTCCTGAAGTGAATAAATAACTGAATAAAGAGCAAGCGTACCAAAAAGATAACTCACATTTAATTCTATTATCCACAGCAAAGTTATAAATAAGAGATCAAATGTAACAAATAAACAGAAAGTCCTTCTGACGTCCGATATTCCTTTCTTCTCTCTGACATCATAGGACTCAATCCTGGCCATCAGGTGTGTTGGGTTGATGGAGTGGACATCTCGCAAGGACGGACAGGATTCCACACTGCTACTGTGAGCATTTTCTGCATCATTTGGCACCCGATTCATCCTGGGTTTGCTTACAGTAGTCTTTTTCCAATTTCACCATCACTAGAATGCTGATCCATATAGGAGCAACTTCTAAATAAAAAAGAAATGTACGTTAGTCAGCAAAGCCTCCAAATTCCACTATGCAATTTCACCTTACTATGTCAAGTTTCTCTCTCAAGCTTCAGCATCTAACCACCCTCATGGCAAAGGAATGTTTTCCAGTTCCCAATCTGACCCACACCTGGTGCAGCTCTGTGCTATTCCTGCCCTGCCATTAGTGCACAGGAGCAGAGCCAGCACCTCCCTCTGCCTCCCCCTCTCAGGGAACTGCAAAGTCTTCTTCAGGCTGGGCAGCCTGAGTGCCCTCACCTCTCCTCAAAGCACATGTTATCAGCACATCCAGAGCTGGCACTACCAAAAGATTAGAAGTCCATTAAAATCAAGAGGGCTACAGTAAGCATTTTTTAAAGCAAATAAGCCACTAGTGAGTCTACAGATAAATTCAGCTGCTATCACATCTTATGTTGCCAGACAGAAAGACAACTATGCAACTTCGTGGCAAAAGGTAAGAATGTCTCTACTGACTTCACCGCTTTTTAAATGAGATTATCACGTTCACTTCTTACAAAACTCAAACTGATGGCTATACTACATAAGAAACTTCTTCCAATAAAAGCTCCTGGAAGGAGTTAAGGTTCAAGAAAACGCACAGAAACGTTAATTTTATGCAAAATACTCAGAAGAATAAGCTATATGTGCTGCAACACAAATCACATCAGTGGAGTTTCTGTAACACTGCGGGAGCAACTTCTTGAAATTCAAGAACAAAGCTCTGTCTCTTCCTGTGTGGGCTGACTTTCAGTACACCACAAAATGGAAACAAACCCTTCCCTCTCTTCCATCTGAAGTAGCAACAGCATTCCAGCTTCCACTATGCAAGAAAACAGGCAGAGAAAGCACAGAAGGAAAAAACAAACAGGCATGTGTAACACAGCTCTGGACAAACAGGAGGGAAAAGGAAAGGTGGGGAAGGGAATAGTCAGTGCACATACATTGCAGCTGAGGGAAAGGCAGACAAGTCAGTGTTGGTCCGTGTTTAGGTCAGGTCACACACACACACATCCTCCAGGCAGCTTTTCTTGGGCCACTGCAGGAGAACAGCAGCTGGCCTGCTCCCTGACAGAGGAGCCTCGCCTCTGACTGTGGGAAAGGAGCTGGTCGAGGCAAAGCAAGCCAGCACCAGTCACCAGGTCACTCAGGCACACGGCTACAAGCTGAACCAAGCACAGGACCAAGTACATGCACAGACTGCCATCTTGCTCCAGCCTGGGAACGGCTTTTCAAATCCAGCCCAAAATCTTCTGGCTCTCAGTCACACATCATAGGAACAGAAAAGCTGGCAGTCTTTTGCTGACCATAATCTTTTAAAGAGATGTGAGCAAAGCACCCTTGGCCTGAGAAACTACAAAGCGAGAATATGAGATTTAGTTTCCAGCTCCATTAGGTGGAAAAAGAGTAAAGACAGAAATTGTACTGCATTCTCTCTTATTACAAGATCCTTTCAAGTAAGTTTAGCACAAGCATCTTCACTGCTGCCCATCTCCCTCCCCTGTTAGCCCAGCTTTTGGTGCCAGGACTGCTGCAGTGCCTTCCCTCAGGAGGCACCAGCCTCAGCTCTGTAACCTCATGCTCTCTCTCACTCGAGGCATACACTGATTAGAAATTACAAACACTGCTGAGGAAGTGAAAAAACTTGGAAGTTATATCACATTTCTGCCTTTTTCTTCTTTAAAACATACTTATAAAAGGGAAGTACTGAAACACCTGAAAGTCATACATTAAGAACATGAACATGAGATCATTTCACACTGTTGTATCATATCACAGAATCACAGAACGGCCCAGGTTGGAAGGGACCTCAAGGATCATGAATCTCCAACCCCCTGCCACATGCAGGGCCACCAACCTCCCCATTCAATACCAGACCAGGCTGCCCAGGGCCCCATCCAACCTGGCCTTGAACACCTCCAGGGATGGACGGTGCATCCACAGCCTCTCTGGGCAGCTGTTCCAGCACCTCACCACTCTCACATTAAGGAAACTGATGAACATCTTCAGTAAATAACTACTTTGCAAGCCCTTCTATACCCCTGTTCCTCAACCAGGCGTTGAACCTTCTGCAAGTCACATTTACCAGTTAGTCTGATAATAACCACGTGTTATCTAAAGCAGCTGCCTATGACAGCGAAGCCCATCATTTAGCCATTCGCTATGCAAGGAACCATTTCAGCACAGTACACAGGAAAGCTGAAAGGAAAGAAGGTTAGCTCATAACATCCTCCAGGAAACTCTGTACCTACTGCCCAAGGATTGTGAATCACAAGTAAAACTCTGAAGAAAGCTCTGCCATGGATTTCCTCCATAACAGCAGGCTCACGGCTCTATCTCACTGTGAGCTTACCGGAAGGTCAAAGCATTTAAGAGGGAAATATTTTGCCCTGAGATAAGAATTCACATTAGGAAGTTTGTGACACACTTTCTCCTCTTTTGACTCAAGCCTAATGAAGAGCTATGAGCACATTGAGAACTATCCCATGATTTTCAGCTTGTATTTAAAGTCATTGCCACTACTGCAAACGGCACACATTACACATGCATCAGTTTTACATCCATCTTTGAGATGCACGATTGGGATGGCACTTTTCTACCACTATATTATTCCAATTCTTCCATTCTACTGTACTTATTTTAATTTATTTATATGCTTGCTGAATTCATTTATCACACATGAGCACCAGCACAAATTTTTTTCTTTGCAAGTTAAAAAAATGAAACAGATAACAGAACTTAACTGAAATACCAGAAATGATTTGGGGAGGAGAAAAATAAAAAGCTTACTTGAAAGGCTACCAAGATCCAACAGATCACAAGTGAAAGTGAAAGCATCAAGAGAAGGCAATTTTAGGATAAGAAAACAATAGAAACAACAGCCTAAAAATATCAGAGAAGTCCACTCAATAAAAGAGAAGCAAAAAATAACTGTGTGGATGCTGAAGACAAACGAACAAAAACAAACAAACAGTGGCTGACATTCAGAAAGAAGACCAAAGATACATCATTTCCATTGACATGTGACATTATAGTCAGCATTCAGGTTATATTAGATTATCGAAAGGCCCAAAGAGAAAATCATCATTGACAAAATTAAAAGCAACTCTTCAAATCAATATTAAGAGGATTGTGTCTGAGGATCAGCGAGACAAAGCTCATGCTTGCACAGCAAACCATTCATCTGCTGCAGCTCCCCTGCTCTCCAGTTTGATGCTCATGAAATTCCTGCAAACTAGTAAAGCACACCTTCCTACACTGCAGGATAAGGCAAATCAGCTCCACAACAGCTCCTTCCACGTTGTCCTACTCCTACATCTACATACAGTTATGGATATACTTCATCTTACAGTCCATTCTTTATACTGAGATCCTAACCAGTTACTGAAGGAAAAAAAAAGTATTTACATATTGACATATTGGTGCATTCCATAGGCACTACACACTTTAACCAATGTAAAACTGAAAAATTCAGCTGATGTACGCCCACAAAATTCCTAACCCTAAGTACAAGATACTGTGTGTAGCTTTTTGGCAATAGCCTAAACGCTCAATGAAGCAACACAGCAGGAATTATGAGCTACAAATAAGTCTTCAGTTGGAGGGAAGGGACAAAGCATTCCAGCACACAGGAAAACTCTGTTACTTTGTCTGAGCATTCAGATCTAGAGTAGCTCTGCTTGTGAAGTACAAGCTCTTACCTACCCGAGTCAAAAGATCTTTTCTTATTCGACGTACAAAATGGATACAATATACTTGAGTACAGCACAGCATACAAATCATTCCTGTACTTACAGCACACATCTGATTCCATACTGATAAACCTTGAAAATAATTTACAAGGAGGATTTTGAAAGACACATAACCAAGCAGACAGCTGGATGTTAGACTAAACACAAAGTAAGAAAAGAGACTACAGGTGTCCTGTTCAGAAAGGAAACTGAAACACAAAGGTGTTGTTTAGCTAGCAGATTCATATTTTGTTTTGCCAACTTCCTATTTTCTTTCATGTAGGGTTCAATTTTTGTTTTCTACTAAATGACTCCACAGTTTAAGAAACTTAAGAACTTGAAAATTAACTTCTCATTCAAGAAAACTCAAATGTTAGTTGTGCTTTGGTTGAAAGATGTTTCCCCAATTTTCTTATACTCTGACAGTGATCCAACAAAAGTAATAGGGCAGTTGCACACAGCTCACATGCACACTGAACAAGGTTTTTCTCAGAGCACTGAACAAAGGTGCTGAAGAGTGCAGGACAGAGTTAACAAGCTACAAGGAGAAATGGGAAAAAAAAAAATCAGTCGAATTTTTGGGTCAGTAGGACATCTGAGGGAACAAAGTTATCTTCCCCTGTCCCAGGAGTGAGTTTAACACATTCAGAAAGTCAAAGCAAAGTGCTCCAACCTTGGACTGATTTCTCCCTGCCTGGCAAAATGCTGCCATCCCTCCCTATCATTTCACTTCTTGTTCTACAAGAGCTGAGAAAATGGCAGAGCAAAGAGCAGGTAAATTTGGTATTGGCAATCCTTGCTTTTATCCCTATTGCCACTTCCACCTGTGTGCTTCCTAACAGCACATCCCAAATGTATGATGTGTGTGAGTGGCTTTGTACCTGCACACAGGGATGCTCAAACTAGACTTGGGAACTGGCTTGTGAAAGAACAGCCCCTCAGATTTAAGCCAAAATGACTTTGAAAGTGTACTCCATGATGAATTCATGAGACACTTGGAAACATACCTGTCTGGAGGTCAGCTTTTGTTTAATCAAAGTGTGCTCTCCAACACGCAACCCTATTCTGTTTAGAGAAAAATACTACAAAATGACAAATAAAAAGGATGCGTTATAACACGTTCCCAATTTGAGACTCAGATCTCATTTCCACTCAGGATATTTAACCACTTCAAACTAAAAACTAGAAGCGCATGCATTTCATCCTTGTTAGCATTAATGACACCTAGAGGTGTTCAAGAAACACACAGATGTGGTACTTTGGGACATGGTTTAATGAGCAATATGGGTGGTAGGAGAATGGCTGGGCTAGATCATTGTAAAAGTCCTTTCCAACCTTAACAGTTCTATGATTAAGTACTTAGAACACATAAAGAGCAAGCACTTCTGTTACAGAATTAAGTATTTCATTTGAAACCATTACATTCCAGCTGATAACATTCACTGACTCAATTAAATAATTAGCAAAGCTAAGTGTTGGCTTTGATTTTTAAAAGATATCACCTTTTTTTTTTTTTCATTTGGATGTTACGGACTCGTTTTGCCAATGACCTGAAACTATGTCATAATGTTGAGGTTAAGACCAGTCAGTTCCCCACTGCTACATTAATGAATGAAGTGCTATTGTATGTTTTATGTACACGTACACATGCCCGTAACATACAATAGCTGTCCCCAGAAGGAAACTCACAAACAGCGACTGATTTCTTCAAAAAGTAGAGGGAGGTAAGGAGGAAAAATGGCCTAAAAGGAAAATAGTACAAGGACAGAGAAAAGACAATTAACCTCCAAATCTGGTCTTAGCTCTTCTCAACCTTTTCCTTCTCTGAAGGTGACTCTGTAGCCCACCAGCATCAGTTCTCACTGAGCAGCCTTCTTCTAGGTATCGACAAAGAATATGCTTTATCAAGTCAGCATTTCTCAAAGTAAAAAACACAGCCCTTTAAGAGAGACCAAACATCTGATGCTCACTGGAATATCAAGCTCAATACTGGCCTATTACACAGGACACTTGTGAATGTTTGTTTGTTTTCTCTAACTGAACAACAAACTCATGCCCCTGGGCTGCTATCCACTACTACAGGCACAAGACCAGCTCCTCCTGCACTAGCAGAGAACTCTGGGACTCTTCCTGAAGTACATCAGGCATTTTACATGCTAGTGAGAAACGCTCAGGATTCCATCACCTCCACAGTAACTATTGAACAAAGTGGTGCGAAAGTTTCCTCCATGAAAACTTAACCCCTCTTCAGAGCATTTGAGAAACAGTATTTTTAAAAGCTGATATCCATTTTAAAATACAATACGCTCAAATACAAGCTTGTATATTTAAAAAAATCTGCTGTCCGTATTAAAATACAAGAGAAACTTTCCTAAGATTTTTCATTTGCAACTCCTATTTGATAGCTCTTGTGATACTTCTTTACGCTTTGAAGAATATTCATTCTGTTACTTCGGTTTTAATCCTTAAAATGCTTCTATGACACTGTTAAGAAATAATTACCCGGTTCAAGCAGCAAACACTAGCAAAGATGTGTATCTGAACCTTCAGCATGGAATATTTCCATATCATTCACCTAGTTCTGTCTTTGCTGGGTAGATGTTAACTCCTGATATGTTCAACGATGCTGTTTGAGGGCTCCAGTTGGTGACTGAGTAGCTGACCTTACATGTCAAACATGATGACTATGAGCTACACATACCGGTTACTTACTAAGACTATTGTTTCAACCTTTATTTCTGTTATTATTCCCAGCTGAATTTAACACAGCCAGGCAGAAAGGCAGCGCTAAAGAGCTGTCTTTCAATATGACTGCCAAGAATTCCAGAATAAGAACAATTTTCTAGCTGATGTAGTAAAATCAGAGTACATTCAAGAAGCAATGCACCTACGACTCTTTGAAGTGACTCAGCTCTTGTTGGGAGCTGCTGGCTGACGATGTGAATTCACAGCCTGCTGCTGTCACAAGAGCCGCGTACCATCACTATCTTGTCAACCTCTTCTGCAAAAGTATTGGCCGTGTTTTGCTCGCTCACTTCACCATTTAAAGGGATGAAATCCTTTAATTCTGGCTACTAGAAATAACGCCTCGCCCTATAGAACGCTTCCATCACGAAGCTGCACCAGGCCTACTCACAACTCACCCCAAATCTGCTAAAAACGATACGAATCCTCCTCAATGATCCGCGTTCTGACAACGCCGGCTTGGCTAACTCCAAGACATCAGGACTTCCATTAGCGGCTGAGGCACAACACAGCCCCTCCACCCCAGCGCACAAGCCGAGGTGCCGAACGCACAGCCGACAGCTGCAGGCCTCCCCGCGCAGCACAACCCCGTCTCCGCACGTCCCCGTTCGCTCGCACCGCCACACACGCAGCTCCCGCACCTCCAAGGCCCCGCGGGCGGCGGCGAGCGCTGCCCACCCTCCGTCTTTCCCTCCCCCCCGTAGGCGCGGGCCGCCCCCGCGCAGCGGCGGCCTTCTCGCCCCGCCGACGGCTCCCCCGCTCCCTCGGGGAGTTCGGCCCCCCGCTGCCGGACGGCGGCGCATCCTACATCCTACCATCCTACCCGGCCGCGTCGCTCCGACCGGAGAAGATCCGGCGGCGGCCGAGCAGCGCCGCAGGCCCCGGTTACCGGGGGCGGAGCCGGCAGCGGCAGGGCGTGACTGACCCCTGCGGCTCCGCCCCGCCGCACCGCCCTCCTGAGCGCAAGATGGAGCCTGAGCTGGGTGCTTTCCGCGTCGTTGGCTCCGGGCTCGGGCTGTGGTGCTGTCTTCAGCTCCGTCTTACAGCTAATTGTTCTGTTTTGGAAGTTACGGTGCTGCACGTCGTCCTTCAGGAGTTCAAAATTACCTACCCTCCTTGTTTCATCGCGCCGATTCCTGTTTTACTAACGGTGCCGCTTGATACTGATTCCTTCTTGTGTGCCCTTGAGCTACAGAACTTGGATCGTTGTAACTTCACTTTTTTTTTTGGTGGGCATGAATTCCTCGGTCTTGTTTACAAGCAGCATTGATTTTTTTGCCTCCTGACTCCTGGAAGGATTTTTCCCCATCAATACCAATTTTATTTTGTCTTTCCACTCCAACTGAGCTTTTACTCCATAGTGAAGGTTACATGTTTTCCGGTTCTATTGGAAATAACACCTCAAGACAACACCAAAGCAGACCTCATCAGGATTCCATGCCCACCTGGTGATAGTGGCTAATAGCCATCCTGTAACAGCCAATCTTCTTGGTTTCACATTACAAGCACTACGTTTATGGTAGGCTTTTTGTGCTAATTCCTCATTGCATTAAGAGCCATGTATCTCTGAAGTCTTTAGACAACCAGGTCTCAACATAAAATGACACAGGAAGGCGTCAAAAATTGTTGGTGCAACACTAGTTCACCTGCATTGCTATTAGAAGATGTAATATATTTCAAGAAAAAACAGCCTATTAACTTGCTTCAGCATGTGCATTTCAGTGATAGCTTTATTTAAAGGGGAATACCTCTAAATGTTAATGAATCAATCAACACAAGAGGCAAAGCAGATTATCTGTCACTGGCCTGAATTCTACTTAAGCTCCTGCATCATGTTATAGCAGAGTTTTTATATTTACACAGATTAGGATAAGACAATCCAGACGTGATTGGAATCATTTGGAGGATATGTCAGAAACTGAATCATCCAGGCAGTTAATTAATGTATTCTTCTCTTTGAGAAAACATGTTCTCTGTCCTTATGGAGACCCAAAACTTCTCCAATGCACATATATGTTGCAGGGTTTGTCTGCAGTTACATTTTAATAAACAAATGTGCAGTGAAAATCTGCTCTGAAGTATATGTATATACAACTATCTATCTCTCAAGAGAAGGAAAGACAGACATTCAGCATGGTAGTCACCATGCTCACCCTGGCAGGCTCAGCATAGTACCATGCATCTTCAGGGAGTTCCATGCACTGTTGCAACAACCAGAAGTCCCGGCCAACTTGGATCTGGAGCAGAACTGAAAACAAGAACCCTAAGCATTTATTATAAACAACTTTATGGAGGATGGTAGCTAAGGTGAATCTCTTCGCCTTTGTCCAAAAGAACTGGAACTTGCAACAAAATGCCCTGTTCGCTGCTGTTGGTGGTTGATGAAAAGGGAGAGGAATCAACTCAGCTGTGAGAAAAATCTTGGAAGATCTTTTTGCCACTAATTATTTTTAATCGAAATCTATAAACATGCAATCAATTTCTGCCCTTTCATGGAAACACAGAACCATAGAATATGTCAAGTTGGAAGGGATCCAAGAGGATCACCAAGTCCATCTCCATAAACGACCACCCAAAAATCAGGATATATGACTGAGATCGTTGTCCAGCTTGGGGCTGTGACCACTGCCCTGGGAAACATGTTCCATTAACAACCATCCTCAGTTGAAGAACCGTTTCCTGATGTCCAACTGACCCTCCCCTGTCACAGCTCCGTGCCATTCCCTTGGGTCCTGTTATCACCAGAGCAGATATCAGTGCTGCCTCTCTGCTCCCTTCATGAGGAGCTGTAGGCCACCATGATGCCTCCTCTCAGCCTCCTCTGCTCTGGGATGAACAAAGCAAAGGACCTCAGCTTTCCTCATACATCTTGTCCTCTAGACCCTTCCCCATCATCATGCCCAAGCCCACAGCCAGTGTTGGAGGTGAGGGCACACAGCAGAGAGCAATGGGACAACCTCTTCCCTTGTCTGGCTGGCAGTGTGGGCCTGATGCACCACTTGTGGTTGGCCCTTTGGGCTGCCAGAACACGCTGCTGACTCAGATTCAACTTGCTGTCAAATCAGAAAATGACTTTTGTTATGTTGCTTTCTAAATCTCTAAAATATCCAATAAAAGCAAAGAAATCAAGGAGAGGTTGCACAGCTCCTGTTTATGCCATCAGCAAAATGGGCTTAGTGTCTTCTTCTAGTTGGACCTACAGCACAGCCTCTGGGACACTGCTGACATTGCAGAGCACTACCTGGGTATACACAGCTACTGTCACATAGAAGCCATGCTACTGAAACCACAGAGTATTTGCAAGAAATGGCGACAAACTGGGAAGAGATTGCTGTTTTCTTTTGTTAACATTTCTTGGGAAACTGATTCCTGCCTGCCCCGCCTAGAGAACCATAGGGATACCAAGAAGGTGAGAAGGGAGCTATTCAGGGACAAGGAAGGGGAGGCAAGGCCCAGAGGAGGAGTGATCTCCTTTAAATACAGTTTTCTTTGCTTTTGGACTCAAATTCAAGCACTTGTGGCTCTGTACAGGACCATCAACAAGTGCTGGTCAGTGACACTTGCTCTGGCTGCTCTAGCCAGCCATGCCCTGGCTGTCACACAGCGATGTCACTGTGACGTTTGAGCATTTCCCAGAGGAACCTCCCAACAGTTCTGTTGAGTTTTGCTTGCCAACTGGCAGGGCAAAGACTGACTCATCACAGAAATGCCTCTATGTGAAGATTTCCATCAAACTGAGACAAAAGAATAAAATAAAAATTGAGCCACCTGAATCAGAAACGTCTTCTGTTTCTCAGCCAGAGAAGGTGATTGAGTCCTCAGGCTTGCTTTCTCCTGATCCTTTGGGACAGGATAAAGGAACAATTTGGGATGCTGCTGCAGCATGGATAAAGGAAGAAAAAAATTCACAAATTTTTTCTGATGAAGAGGAAGCCAAATGCTTACCTCACATTTCTTCTGAGGAGAGCAAAGCCAGCATCTCCTCAGCCCCCAGCTTTCCATAGAAAGTCTGGCAACTGGTTGAAAATGATCAATTTAAGATGCTTTAGTGGGGTCACGGTGGAAACTTTGTTGTTTAAAAAGATGAAGAAATGTTTAAGCCTCAAGTACTGGGAAGGAAAGGACCTGTGAAAGAGTTCTGGACTGAAAACATGAAAAACTTCATTCGCCAACTTAATCTGCATGGATTCACCAGAATACACTGTGACAAAGATGTCTATGAGTTCCTGAATTTGTGACAGAAGAAGAAGCGTTTGCTGCTCACAGGAAGGTTGCTCCACAAAGAAACCAACTCTCACAATATTCTGGTGGGGGGGATGGAGGTTCCAAGAAAATAAGCCTTGGTGATAGAGGAGGATGACAGTAAATGTTCTTATCTTCATTTCTTTCTCCGGCTATTTCTGGGTATTTTAGAGGTAACACTGCTAAGTAGCAGAAATATGGATATAATAGATTTGGGTTATATCCAGAACCCACGCAATGAAAAGATAAATAAATCAGGATATGATGCCTATTTATTTCAATATATTTGCAACACATCTTCTTTTAGTCAGCCTAAGCAGTAGGACTGATCTGGCCAATAGACTTTTTTAATGCTCATGTTTGTCTTCAGCAATTACAAGTCTTACTTCCTGTATCTTGCTGTCTTTCAGTCCCAAACTGACAGCAACTCACTCTTTCCTCTCCTTTATTTTTTCCAGTTACTTGCTCTTGTACAACTTCATGCACCTGGTGATTGCCCAGCCTTCACGTTTGTCAAGATCTCTCTGCAAGGCCTTTCTACCTTCTAGGGAGTCTAGTTCCCTTGGGGCCCGTCACCATCACTCAATGCTGTGCCTCCACGCCCCTCATAAGGAGATGTAGTTCACTAGGAGGGTTGCCCCAGGCAAGTATTTATACTTAGGAATTGTCATTACTTTTCACGTAAACGTAAGGAGAATGGCTTCTGAATCTCAGTAGCAGCCTGTGTTAGAATTACTTGTCTCCAAAGTGTTTTGATGCAGTTTGTTTCATATGTTGTAAAAGCAAAAGCAGCAGCCCTTTTTCATTGCACGCTGAAATGAATGTGCATTTAAATAGTGTGATTGACATTTGGCTGAACAGATTAGTAGCATAATTTATGAAAACATATGAAAAGGCACTGTTAATTAGGCCTTGTGTCTGGTTATCAAACTACAAGAAAGACATCTTGAAAGTGTAACCAGGGTGAATAAACACAGCCCAGCTTTCAGCACGCTAAGGCCTGTTGCGGGCTGTGTGTAACCACTGATGTCATAAGATAATACTCCTGCACACACCTGACCAATTTTTATAAAGGAAAAATTTAGTATAATAGAAATAAATGGGATAACCATAATCAGCTGAGACTCAGGCCCCATGTACACATGTGTGCACAGAACCAACCAGCTATCTCTTTAATGGGTAAAAGGAAATCTCTGCCTCCTTCTAGGTGGCCCAACGCCTCTCTTCTGCTGGCGTTATCAAAATGCTTTCTTACACAATTTTGCTGGGGAGAAAACAGTATTTGTTCTGCTTTTTCTCCTCTGTGGAGGGGATCCTAATGAGTGAAGAGCTGTTTCAGTTTCTTCTGCTTAAAGACTTCTCAAATAATTCAAGTAAATCTAAGAAAGCATTTTTTGGGGGAAGGGTTTACTAAGCTTTGCTAAAAATCCTTGGTAATTAAAGTGCTTAGCACAATATACAAGGTCATGTTTTCAGATCTGCTGAAATCCTGAGAACCGAAATATCTTCTTGTGCATCCTGCACAGTATTGTTAATTTCAGATTACCTTAGTGAGATAAGTGACACCTCAATTTTTGAAGCTTATAATCAACTTCTACTCCCCAGTAAGAAAGTGAAAGATTTATGGATTTACATTCAGTAACCACTCTGGTAAATTCAGAAGGAATAAATTATATGGAAATTGGCTTTGAAAGTCTCTGTTTATGAACAGATAAAACCAATCAGTCTCATGATTGCAATGCTGACTGCAGAGAGCACACATTGCAGTGCAGATTCGGAGAGAATGAGCTGAGTGAAGCCTGCTGATAATAAGCTAGTTCTTCCAGGCTGCTTGGTGGTATTTTCCTAGCCCTCCGTAAATCTAAGAATAGGGAGGGACAGACAACATTACATCATGTAAGGAAAAACTATGCAGTTTCTTAATAGTGCTTCGCTAACAAAAGCATTCCTCTCTGTTCTAGTGCTGAAGTTTGCATGTACGCAGAGAATGAAGTGCCTGCTTCTCCCTCCAAAGGCACAAAGCAGGTTGCACCTGGCTCTCAGTCAACATTCCACTGAAATTGTCACCTTGGATTGTGTTCCCACGCACTTATTACAGGGCATTAAGGAAGGAGTGTCTGAAGTCTTTTGGAGCAAGTAAGTGGAAAGAGAAGCACAAGGGCAGGACTCATTGTTTACATCCTAAAACCTTCCTCTTCTAGCATCCCTCTGCTTCTACTTAAGTTTCCATTTTCTGTCTTCAGGTCTGTTCCTCAGTAAAAAGTGTATGGTAATAATAATAATAATAGGTTTTTCAACGTAATAAATAGACAGCGATCAGAACAGGATAACATGTGTGTGTTTTTCTTAACACTGTTAGTCCCAATTTTATATTCTCTCTCCCTGTGGAAAGATGATTGGGGTTTTTCTTCTCTGAGGGCTAGAGGGATTTATAGTCCATATTCAGAAGATGGTTGATAGATAGTAGCTAAAATCTAACTAAAGTCACTGGATGTAAATTTCTTACCAAACATCTCTTAAATGCAAGTGGGATTCCTCAGCCTTAGGAGGCAGAAAGAAGGGCACCAAAAATCATCTCAATGGTACCCTTTAGGAAGAGGATCCCTCAGTGGTTGCCAAGGGCTGGGCCATGGCACAGAGCCCAGGCCTGTGCTGGAAATGCCATACGGGTGCTCATCACAGTGCAGTGTTTTGGGGCAGACAACAGGTGTAAAGGCTTCATAGGAAGGGCAGGGTATTGCCCTTTGCTATCACTTCAGGCGTTGGGATATGGGTTAATTGTTCTTACTCAGGCTAATGTTCTAACATGAAGGAAGGGCACTGCAATGGTTGTCTCTAATGTGCCTCATTATGTCAAGCAGATGAATGTCGGATGGATCACTCTCTGATGTCAGGCCTTTAGGTATTCGTGCTGTGGAAAACAGCCAAAATGTGTTGGTCAGTTTGTGTAACAGAATGCCCACAATGATTCTGTAATTTAAAATGGTTTCTAAAGAGAGACACAAAGATGTACCACGTCACTACACCCCCAAATCTCATTTGAAATCAAAGGAGTAGATCTGCTTAAATGCATTTGAGGATGTGGTGAAAGGTTCATATTGCGGTTCTTGACTGATTCTCAAATCTCAAGCTGCAAACCCACATCCAAAAATCCCTGGCTAGCTCTGAGTGAATGCCTATGTTGGTCTTGCTGGTAAGCTCCTAATGTCTCCTTCTCCCTCAGGAAAAATGAAGTAGATTGTACTTGGGGCAATCAGATAGCAATCTAGCTCTATTATCTCTTTGGGAGGTGATCAAGTATTTCTGTAGTAGGGCAGGAAGAAAATAATCTATTGATCAAGAAGTTACAATGAGTCCAGAGTTAATCTTCTCACAGAACCTACCTAATACACTTTGATGTTGGTGCCTTCTTCGATGATGTGGCTCAGCTTAAGTGAATGAACAACCCAGTGCAGGAGCTTTAAGCTCACCCTGCGGCAAGAAAAGTGACTAAGTGGAAGCAAGAGCCAAAGTCCAGCATTTGTCAGGCATTCAGATAAAGCCTATTCTTTTCTAAATCTGGATTTGAGATGACGCAACGGTACTCGTGCAGGTGGTGATTGCTGCTTAATATGCAGTGCAGCAGCTGTGCAGCACTGTTCAGCAGATTTCAGAGCACTGCTCCATTAAAAGACTGACAGACCACTTTGCAGGCTCCTCTTCATATGAAATTACATACATGCCTTCTGCACATCTTTGTTGCCTCAAATGTTAAAAGTCCCTACGTTTCTAACACGTGCATGAACCAAACTTTGCAGCCTTGTGCTCTGAAGAGCACCTCTCCTCACTACCTGATGTTAAGAGGAGCGTTATCAGACCCAACACCAAGTGGTCTGCTAGAAATATTCTTATTTGAGCTCTTGCCCATCAGTAAAATAAAGCAAATCCCATCTTAAAGATAAGAGCTTATTCACTTGGGAGGAAGAAAGAAATGCTTGTGCTTTAGTTTCAGACAAAAGACCATTTTGAATTTCTTTTGGCTTTAGGAAAGTGCTTTGAGCAAGCAGAGTGCTCAATTTCACAATTTCGCAATTTCACAGGCGATTTGTCATTTTCGACCATTCTTACTCATGTGCTCTCTGCAAACTCTTTGCCTTTTCCCCTTCTGCCACCTTATCTTTGTAATGCATATTATTATTTTCTATTAATTTACCCCCATTCATTCCTCTCTGTTTCCATCTACAGAAGGCTGGTTTCTGTACATTATTGCTTTTTTCATTCCTATTGAGTTCCTCTGCCCTGCTAAAAGTTCTTCACCCACATCAGAGTTCACTGGACGCTTTTAGCAAAAGGGCAAATAAGCAGTTTCAAATATTTAGTGAACTTTTTACAATTTATGTCCTGTAGGAACTGACAATAAGCAGAAATAAACTTTAAAACTCTTCATTTGTACCCCAAACCATTTTGCTAGCTGTGTATGAAAACTATATGCAATCCATGTACACATCATTATTTACCCCAATTTCAGCTATGCTTTTGTGAAATGCAATATATATTCTACTCCGGGTTTGCTTGTTGTCTTTTATCTGCGTTTACATATTTCTGGGCTTAACTGTCCATTGATTCCACCTAAACAAGTTCCTTTATGCACAGAAATATATCTAGTGAAATTAATCTTGTGAATGTGCACATAAACCAAATAAGCTTTTGGTAGTTTTGTGAAGTCTGAAAGGGGAGACCTCAAATTTCACATTCTTGTGACTAGTCTTACTGAAACAGAAACGTTTGCATGAAAAATGAGAACTAAAAATGAGAAAAACTAAAAACTAAAAAAAAAAAAAAGTCAGTCTGAGGTTTTTAGTATGACTCTCTGGTATATTTTATTCTGCTGAAAGAGGAAATATGTTCTGATTACTTTACAGAAACTGCTCTGTCAGCAAGACAGGGTGTTTCACTAAACTGGACATAACCCAAGAATTATTTATGATGCTAACCCTGCAAACCCCAACGCAGCTAACCAACAGAGCTAAGTGCAGTTGCAGCCTTCCATAAACAGACTTACAGATATGGTACTACCAGCTGTAATCGCCTCTGTGGACAGACAGTGCATCTCAGGCTTTAATCTTACCTTGTTAACAATGGAGTGTTATTGGTGTAATACTAACGACATAGTGACCATTTCCAGGATAGTTTACATATGTGCACTGAAGTATTTTGGCCCCAAAGTGTAGTCTGAATGTAAGTACACAGAACTCTGCTAAAGAAATAAAGTATATTTATAGTGCTGCTGGTTCTTGCAAGGCTGAGAATTCTGATGTTGCTTCAGCAAGTGTTTTGACTAAAGCTATTTAAACCATTTGAAAGCACTGCTGAAACCATCTAGTCCTTGTTTCCTCTCTCTTCCTCATCCTCTCTGTTTCACTTTCATAGAATCATAGAATTATAGAGGTTGGAAAAGACCTCTAAGATCACTAGTTCATCTGCCAACCCATCCCAACCATGCCCACTATCCATGGCCCTCAGTGCCACATCCACGTCTCTTGAACAGCTGTGCAAACAGTGACTGCACCACCTCCCTGTGCAGCCTGTTCCAGTCCTTACCACTTTTTCAGACAAGTTTTTCCAAATATTAAACCTGAACCTCCCCTCGCACATCTTGAGACCTTACTTCTCATCCTGTCATTAGTTACACAGGAGCAGACGACCCCCAGAGGGAGTTGTGGAGTGTGGTAAGGTCTCCCCTGAGCCTCCTCTTCTCCAGACTGAACAGCCGCAGTTCCCTCAGCATCTCCTCATCAGACTTGTGCTCCAGACCCATCACAGCTTTGTTGCCCTACTTTGGATATGGTTTAAAGGCGTTCAGATGGAAACACCACTAATGTCATCGATCTGAACGACAGATATTTTTCTGAACTAAACGTTTGTGTGGGACTGCGGGCAAGCGGAAAAGAAGGCACTAAAAATCATGCAAAACAAAGAGGAGAGAAGCGGAGTTACGCAGTTAGAAGGAAAGCTGGGAAATCCGTATGACTGTATCTCGTACTGAATCCAGGCGCCTGCTTTTTCTCCTCCGGCCTCCTACGAAGAATCTCAGAGCCGCTACGAGGCGGCTGGGCGGAGCTCCGGGATGCTCGGCGAGGAGCTCGGCCGTGGGGCGTGCAGCTGACCCCCCCTCCTGGGCAGCCCGCACGCTGCACCGAAACACGTCGGCTGTTCCATCGCCCTCTGGTGAAGATCCTTTCTCTAACCCCTAAGCTGACCTTCCCCTGGCATAACCTTGAAAATGAAACTCTTCTAGAGCTCAGGAAAATTATAATAGAAGATTTTTTTTTTTTTTTAATTAAGAATTCTTAAAGCTGATGAATAAGTTGCTGAAAGAAACCGTTTAGTTTGAAGGGACTGTAAGTAAAAAGTGTGAATAATTTGAGAAAATTTATGTTAAAGCTAATTATTACAAAACAACGTGCTGCATATGGCTGATTAAAAATGGAAAGCTGTCCTCCTGCTGCCCTGCTGCTTCACTGCACTTCAGAAATGGGGAAGGAAGTTCTCATGTGTCTCAGTCTGTGACATAGGGTCTTTGCTTTGCTGGGAAATCCCTCCTGTCACACTGCAATGTGGTGTGGGGTAGGCAGCTGTGGGCTGCATTGTCCATCACCAGCTCTGTAGGAGCTGAGTTTGTTTCCCTAGATATGTTTTGTCTGGTCACTAGTTTAGGTAGCAAGTTCCCTTTCCAGCACACAGGAAAAGCTCTTGAGTCATCACCTCATGGCACTGAGTCCACAGCGCTCTGTCCCCCAAAGGGACAGGGTTTGAATTTGAGCCTTGCATCTTATTAACTGATGGTGTTGCTGCCAGGGCTGTGACCTCACTTGCACAAGGCTCATTTGCCCAGGAATGCTTTGTCAAATGTGACCTCACCGCCCTCCTGCTTGAGTAACACCTCATCCTACTGCACACCAGAAGCCAAGGGGATGCATGACCCCCACACTAGGCATGATGGAAATATCCCTTCCTGTTTCTCTGCTGGCCTTTTTTCCTCTTGCTGACATCAGGGCCATGCTGCAACTACAACGCATTCCCCAAGTACACTTCTCACTGGGAAAAAGTTGTCTTGTTCTTTTTCTTTGATTGCCCACAATGGAAGGAAACTCACATGCAATTAATGGAGGAGGATTATTTGGCTCAAAGCTGGCACCTGCTGCTGTACAAAAGCATTTATAATATGAACCTTTTCCACAATGGGCACTGACTGCCAAAACCAAGATCTCTGCAAACCTGTGAGGTACTGGGACTGTGCTTCACCAGGTTCTGTGGGCACACTGTCAGGGAAGGGGTGCAGAGGGTCATTCATCCTGTCCATTTTACACTGAAGGACAGAATAGTGAGTGAGGCATCAGATGAAGAGGTGTGTAGTTGAATTCATCTTGTGCTAGGAGAAATACTCAACCGGAATGCTAAGTAAAAAACTGCATAGATATTAGACCATACTTTACCAAGTTCTGTGGCAGACAGAGGCAGGGTCAGAAGAGGAGATCAAGGACACTATTGCAAAACAGGGCTAGACAAATTAATGATCAGCTGGTCCATATAGAAATAGTAAGGAAAATAGAGAAGGATGTACCCCCTAACTCTCACAACCTCCTAATTGCAAATGCTGGAGAAATAAGGGGGAGAATAGACCATAGGCATTGCTCTTCCTGCCAAGTATCTCCTATCATTGCTGTTGGAGACCACAACAGACAGCATGAGCCATGGCCCTGACCCAGCTGGGTGTAATTTATATTCTTATTTTCTTATATTCTTAACAGCTGAGTGTGTGCAGAGAACTCAGGCACTAATGTCCTTTAAGTTAATGATAAAGTGCAAGTCCTGATTGGCTGTGTTTATCTGCTCTCTCCAGAGTTAAAGACTTGTTGCCTTTCCCCACTTTTTGTTCAGCCCTTGTGAACCTCCTATCTTCTTAATCTCTTATATGTAGGGTGAAAGGAATCCATAATGTACTATGACTGTTTCTAATGCTGTTGTGAGAGTAGTTATCAGCACTATGCAGGTACTTCATTCTGGTTGAACTACCAGTATTCTACTCCAAGTTTTGAGCTATAAAGCATTATGCAGTATGCATCTACTTTAATAGAGATTAAAACAAAGGGGAGGCCTAGAATCAGATTTTGCTTATGGCTTCTGACCTGGGGTGTTTTCAGATCTACAGGAGCAAGGTAAGCATCTGTTTATGCCAGAGACTTTTAAGATATTTTCTCAGAAAGATGTACTTAAAGGTACATTTTACTCAAATCAGGTAGCCTCCAAACTTAACTAATTAGTCTTAACTAATTTGTAATAATTAGTCTTAACTAATTTGCAGCCTGCTTATTACTTCTGATTTTTATGCTTCCATTATATTATGCAGTGGCTCTCATTTCCTGACCTCCCTCCACCCATCTTCAAACCTCTGTGTTATTGAGCAAGAGGAGTTCTGTTCTCCACTCCCAGACACAGCACAGGAACAGCTTTTGGAAATTACCCAGCTTGTTGGGCTGGTGTTCCTGGGTGGCAGAGTCAGAAGCAAGTTAAGGAAGAAGACTTCCCAGAGATGTGGCTCAGTAACAGCTGAGGTGACTAATTTCAGCACAAGTCAAGCTCCATACCATCGTGATGAGGAAAGTGGTGCTGCAACAACAGCTTATCTATGACCGGAGAGGTGCAGAAACATAGGTATACCTCTGTCTGTAAATGCTCTCATAAACATCTATATGCATGTGGTCCCATTCTGAAGGCAGTAAAGAGCTCCCATGCTTGCAGTCAGAAGCATGAGTCTGTGTCCCAGGCACCAGATTACAGCCATCAAAGGGAAGATCTTGCTGTCCAAGGGCAAATGTCTTTATCAAATAGATGTTTGTTCTGAAAAAGCATCTGTGAAGAAGGACCACAGTTGGTTTGCTTGTTTTCTTCCCAGGCTTTGGGATTCAAGTCTAGATTTTTTTATTTTTTTTTATGTGTTGTACAAGTAATGGGAGTTCTGCTCTGGCTAAAGCTAGTGTTTGCCGTTAGAAAGAGATCTGAAATGAGGCACATAGCAACAAACACTAAAGCAGAGATGTATCAGGGCCAAAGTGAGTCACTTAATGTCCTTGTGACCTAAGCCATAAGTCTAACTAGAACTTTTTCCTTCCAGTTCTTGAAGACAAAAGTTATAATATATCTAGGGATTAATTTAATTTCTTGAACCTGTGCTGAGTGAGCTCTTTCCCTTGCCTTTCAAGTTATGTGAGAGTTATCTCAAAGTTGACAAATACAGCTCACTGGGTGTAACCACAGCAATGCTGCTGCTTTTTGAAGGAGGATCAGACTGTATCAGGGGTTAAGACAACTCACTTGGAAGAAAATAGTAACTATGAAAGTGCAGGTAAGGTACAAAGTACAGAAAATGGGCTGAGTCTCCGAGGACTGCTGCTACTGCAAAAGCAAAGTTCTGAAACAACACCTCGAAATCAGTTAGCTCATGAATACTTCACTGCCTTTTGACCTGTGTGTAGATTTCCCAGAGATTATTGTTGGGATCACTTTGATATTAAAAATGAAATCCTTACAGAATCATGGCAACATTTATTATCTGCGCCCTAACATCAGCAGATTAACAAATGCATCTGGGTGACTGTTTAAGGATGACAAGTTGCCAGAGCACTGAGAGTATAGAAGAAAATCAGTGGAGAATAAATGATGATAAGAATAAATAGAGTTCCTTAAGAAAAAATTCTATTTAATAGATATCTTAACAAAGAGAAATTAATCTTAGGATGTTTAATCAGACAGGTGCCATACAAAATGACAGTCCTTTAAAGGAGATGGCCAAGTCAGAAAAGTGTCTTCTATTAATGTATGAATGGTATCCACTATCAAAGCAGACTAAGCTAAGCCAGCCATCTGTTGATATGACAGTGTTTTTATAGGCTGTTCTGCTTACAACCTAAAAAAAATAAAAAGCATTAAGGACTTGAAAATATTTGTTTTTACTGAACGAAATCCTGTGTACTGGGCACCAGCATGGAGTTACGGTAAGCCTGAACTTTTCACATCTCATTCACGAGTGGTGGGATGGGATAGAAAGCTGATGTTTCAATTGTGGCTTGGTTCTACTCTATTGTATTTTTATTATAATTATGCTGGTTTGAGAGTGAAATTACTGATGAAGTGGTGCATGATTCCCATGTCAACATAAAACCTCTACAAACAGAGATTTGGTCTCTAAAATACACACATCACAACACAGTATCCTATCATTTACATCAAACAAGACATATCCAGTGTTTTGGTTGGCCATCAGCTAGAAAGGAAAGCCAAGTTTCCAACAGCTTCACTTTCCAAACACTAAATGAGACTTCAAAAGCTGTAGAAATGCAATACAAGACTATGAAGTCCTATACATAAAGTATCAAATCTTTCTAGAAGTAACAACTGCGGGTGCAATTATTGTTATGCAAACTTTGACATAGTTTCTGGAAATTACTTACTAAGACTTCAAAAATCTTTTCCATCTGTTCTTTCTCTTGCTTATTTTAGGGTGTGTTTATAGAAATTACATCCTCAATATATTGGGCCACTATATATAGAGATAATATTTGAAATATACATCCCCCTATAAAGCTATGTTTAAAGTAGTCGAACACTGATTCATCTAAAGAGGCATCCAAAGTAATGTAAGGATTGAGAGTGAAGACTGATAATCTTGGCTAAGTAACAGTTTGAGGGAAGGAAAATCCACTTGGTCGTTAACCTTAAAATGGTGAACATTGTCTTCCTATTCAATGCAGATCTCAAGCCTGGGAAAGGGCTGAGTTTTTTTTTCACACGGACATGCTTCAGCAAAACAGAATCCAATCCACAGAAATACCCTTCCTCAGAAAACTGATCATCTATCCCACAAAAATTAGGAGGCTGCACATCCTGTGGGAAGAACAGGATAGTTATTACAGGTTAGTTAATCTCTAGCGAACGTGCTGACACTACGTAAAACACTCCCGCTGCAGCAAGTTTTCAGCTGTAGACTAGTTAAGGATATGTTTCCTCATGCTGACTTGGTTATCTGAGAGATTAGACACATCAGATCATTCCTTCAGCTGCTTTTCTGGAAAGAAGTGCCTATAATACTAATATGTAATGAAACAGTCATGCAAATGCTTGCATATTTAGGCCAAAGACTGAGGACGCCTTTCCAAGGCAAAGGCAGCATTTACCACATTGTTTTTTAAGTTATGACAACTTCTCAAAGTGTATGTTGGTCCACAGTGTTCAGCAAAGCCTAACTTCTTTGAAATTTGGCAAAGCTTTTGTCTACAGTTAAGTAAGAATATAGTTTTCTTCAGAGTTGCTATAGTTATGAGCCATCCCTGGCCAAGGCAGCCTTGGGAATAATTCATAGTATATGAATGACAAGTAGAATAAGTATCATTAGAAAGGCGTAAGAAAGCATCAATAAAATGTTTTCAGTAAAGTGGGCTATTTGGTGATAAGAGCAATAAAGATGTGGCATATGTCTGTCAAAGGACCACACCAAATGAAAATATTTCAGCCAGAGGCAAAACCTGGTGGGCATAAGAAATGATACAGAACCCCCAGATCGATTAAAACAACGTGGAAAGTGATGTGGAAAAAGAAGTGAACAAGCCAAATGTACCACGTCACCTTGATGGGGGCTAATCAACTAAAGCACTTGTACTTTCAGAAGAGCTTTCCATGGGTGCCCACAAAAAAGGTCTAAACAAGAGAATGCCCCTCACGTTGGCCTGTGAGAGGACAGCCTATTGAGCTTAAGACATATTAAAGAACATCAAAACATTTCATTCAGGAGAATGTAGTGCACAAATATATGTGAACATGTGATCAGCTCAGTGACTATAAACATGGGAAACATTACAGTGACAACAGGGTTTTTCCTTTAGGTTTCTAAATAAGGGGTTTAGGGTTCTGTAACTGGACTATATGCTTGCAACTTTCATGAAGTCTAATTAACCAGCCACTTGTAAGCTTTAACCCTTTCTGTGCAAACTATGCTTCAGTCCATCATTTGCTGTGGAAGAAACCAAAACATCACAATGTGGGCAAAAGATCTTGTTACAGTGATTATACATAAAATGAAAGTATTTGTCTTCCAGTGGTCAAAGTGCAGCTTGAAACTTGATATTGCTTGTGGCTGAAAATTGGTACTGAGAGGAAGTTTAGTCACAAAGGAAGACTATGTGTTCACATGGTTGGTGCAGTGTGTGTATACAATGGAGTGTCCATTATAACCCATCCCTTAGCATGTTAAAAGTATTGAAGCATTAAATGCATTAATATTTTTTAGCTTCATAAAATGTAAAACATTTAGATGCTACTAAGAATTACTTAGCTATTTTCCTGAGTGGAATATAATTTTTTTTTTCCTACAAAAAATATGTTCTGTTACTGAAATATTATATTAAGGTTTTCATAAAGAAGGGTTATGTAACATTTCATAATTGTGCTATGAGGTCTGCTCTGAATGTAATGCCTTCTATTTTATAATGTTGGCCCATGACATTAGAGATAGATTTTGGTAGAATGGCAATAGAGGTTGAACCTTCCTCCAATATTCCATTACATTTTGTTGCAGTGTGACAGATAGCAGCAGAGGGGCAGTTGGACAAAATTGTGTCTGATATGGAAGTGAGAATGAGATGAAGACGTGTTATTAAATTCCTACGTGTGGAAATAATTACAGCCATTGACATTCATCAATACTTGTAGGGGGCTTATCTGAAATAACTCACTGGGGAGAGGAGCACGTTGAAGGATGGTGTGGGAAGACAGGCAGCAGAGTCATCATTAAATTTTAATCACGTGGTGGATAAAAGCTGTAAAATTGCTGATCTCTAAAAATAATTTCTATCCCAGTCCACGGAATAATTTGTTGTAATTAAAACAGGCAGCTTCACTTCCCTTGGAGTCACCGATATGAATACTAAAGCCAGAATATTGTACTGGATTTTAGCATAAACAGAAAGGAAATTTACTTCTCTGAAGTAAAATTTGGTAGAAAAGCACAGCTAAAATGTAAAGCCTGAAAAAATAAAGACATTGAATAATTGATTATTATTAACTTCAAAAATCTATATTATGTATCTTCACATTTTATGCTCGGGAGACTGGCAACTGGGCTTTGTGATTTTTGACTATCATTTGCTAAGGAAGCTATTTGCTCAGATTCCATGAAATTAGGTTTCAAAGCCAACAGCCTAACAAAACAGGCTTGCTAAGAGGGAATTTAATGGTGAGTTCAAGAGCTCGCTTGTGCAGTCCTCTAATCAGTGGCATGATGTAGAGTGTTTGTCATGCAGTGAATTTGCCATCTTTTCTTTGCTTCCAGAAGGCACTTCCTTTATTCATCTTATAGCAGCTAAAACCCCATAATTTGGAAAAATAAGTACCATCACTGCAAAGCACCACTGATGTGAAGTATGAGATTCAGATTTGAGGCACGCCACTGCCACTATAGAAAGAAATAGATAACCAAGGAGAAAGAACAGCAAAATTAGGTGGATTTATAGGCTCTAATCACCAGAAGTGAAAAGACCAAACAGCACAATGCAATGGATGGTGGTGGACTTACTTGTGAACTCAAATTTGGGCTTCTTTCTGATGATCATGGGACATCAAATTCTGAGTGTAGAAATGGGAGAGAAAAAATGTTTCCCTTCGTGTCCAGGCGCACCATCTGAGCCTGTGAAGAGGGAGCCTGCACTGAGAGAGGTCACTGAAGATGATAGCACGTGTCATGCCATGCTACTGTGCTACAGTGAGGACTGCAGGGCTGGGCTATGGGGAGGGCAGTGCTCCTTTCCACAGATCTACCTTGGCTGTATCACAATGTGCAAGGCTGCATCCGTGGCAAATGGCATGGAAACACAGAAAGCAACATGGGAAGCATACGCAAACCCTTCCAATGCTGCCAGAGCAGCATTAACAGCAGTGCTTGGCAGCATGTGCTCTCTGCCAAGAAGCACTTAGTGCAGCTGTCCTTCAGCTGGGTCCTGTCCCATCACTACACCCTGTGAAGCCCCATTCTGGAGGAGAAACAGCTGAAAAATGCTCTTTTTAACTCTACATAGATATTTCTTTAAAGAGGGTGCAGTGACGTGCAGGATCCACACAGAGTCCTTGCCACATAAAAAATGAAGGCTTTCTAAGAAGAGTCTTTCTTTTACTTTCTTATAAAGTCCTTCAACAGCCTCTGGTTGGGGTGGCCATTCCCTGGGCACGTCATGCTTAGAGGGCTTCCTTATGGTTCTCCCTGCATGGTTGCATATGTCCAAGCCTCCCCACCTTTCAGAACTCAGTGGTTTTTAACTGAAATAACCTGAAATCTGGCAGCAAGGGACATGAATCAGATCTGCACTGTGCCAACCACGAGTCCCTTTGCATCAGAGATCTGAAGGTTTCTGCATAAGCCAGCTGGGGCTGAGATGGAGGTGGCAGGAGGGCTGAGGGGATGCTTATGCCAGCAGTTCTGGAAATTATCTGTTGGTGTTCAATGCAAAGAGTTTGCAGGAAGCTTTGTAATCCTCCTCCAAAACCTCAGAGCTAGTCTTCTGTTGTTACATTTTGGTCATGCTGTCCACATGCAGGATCCCAAGATACAGACATACACATATTTATATGTGCTTGCACATCTATCTGCAGACACACATGGTCACACACATGAACAAAACAAAGCATACCTGGGATATACTAAGAATTGTTGTTCTGCACTTCTTTTCTTGCACAATATTTCTGAATAGAAGTCTGAAGGAAAGCCCACTTTGTGATAAAAGCAGAGTAAAGGGGTAAGTGAGGCAGATCCCGAGCAGCTGTCTGGGCTAGAGGAATTATTCCCATGAAACCAACAACTAGTTGAAAAAGCTGTAGAAGGCCCAATTTACTTTGCTTGGTGAAGACAGTATGGAGAAAGGGAGATCAAAGGATCTATTACCTCACTCTGCTAAATATGCAGTCATAGAAAATGGCCACATAGATCACGTCATTGGGAACAAAGAGCAAAACATCTCCTTTTGCATAGCAGAATGAAAAGTAAAATTCCTAGCCTTTAATTTAAATCTTTGTTTTATGGGCTTTGGTCATAAACGCAGACACCCTAATGGTTACTATGATTCTCCTTTTGGGAGCAGGGGGAGCGTGTATTTTGAGAATTTCAAGGCTAATCTTAGAAATGCTTCTTGTCTTATTGACCAGTGAGGCTGCCATTTAGTTGTGTTTGTTGTTTTCATAGAAGCTAAAAATAATTTAATTGCTTTGTGTTAGCAAGAAATGCTTGGTTTTTCTTCTATGCTGCCATGTGGCATAGTCTGGGATGTGGGTTTTTAATAGCCCAAGTCGTTTGTGCTGTGTCCCCACAGTATCATCAGCACCACATGCTCCAGTGTACCCTGATGTTTGTACAAGGAAATAAAACCTCCAGGCACTGCAGCCTTTCTTTTAATAACTCTTTCACCTGTTGGATCCAAGTCAAAGCTAGACTATGCAGGTTTCTAGTGCTACATAATGCACACTAAGCTTAAAAACAGCAGGGTTTACTCATAGGTGCTTTTGATGGTTGCAATATCCTTTTGAGCTTTTAAGTCATATTTCAATACTCATCACACTGAACCTCAGAAGTACCACCTTCAGTTATTTTAAAAAAGAAAAAGGACACTTTGGTAGAGGACAAGACTTTCATTGTCTGAGTTTAAACAGGTTTATGGACAAAAGGAACTTTGTAACCCTGCCACTGAGTTATTCCTCACTGAAAATCACAAGTCAGAAATCAAATGAGTTGATGGCTCACACTGCCCTCTGTAAATTTTTTGACTTCTTGTAGCTGAAATGGTATGTTTGATGGTGCAGGTCTCTGGTCAGCAAAACTGAGAAAGAAAGACAGGGATGTGAAGGAAAGAGAACATCCTGCAGAAATATATTACCTGGCATTTTCATTCTAACTAGTATGAATCATCGCATGACACTATGTCAAAGTTTGGAGATAAGGCAGTATGTAAGTAGTCTTATTTTTCAGTCTTACTTTTCAGTTTGTACGATTCTGGCCTCCAGTTTTGTACAAGGGGCAGATTTCAGCCCAGGAAGGGAACAGGACATGGTGGCAGAGCCACTTGTGTTACTCAGCTCACTATTGTGATGGTCTCTGATGCCAGTACACTGTGTGAAAATACTTCTTCAAAAAGAAACACAGCTGATGATAAATTACAAAGCACATCCTTTCAGATATTATGGATAAATTGGACCTAAAGAGTTTCTGAGCAGGGAACATTTATGCAGATGAATCTGTAGCCTTCTCCCCTCTCATGACGAACCTCTTCCCCTCCAGCTCACAGTAAAATTCCTTTTGCAGAAAAGGATTTGTTACCTTCTGGGACTCTTCAGAAAGTCTTTGCCTTTCTGTCCAAGAGTTGTGTTTGCTAATGCTTTTGGGTATCCATCACATTCCAGATGAATACACAGCAAGGCTTTTGTTATGGTCGGTCCAACCATGTGAAATTTGTTTGCTCCAATGTTAAATTCCTTTCAGATTTTTCACTTAAAACTGAGAGAGTTGGAGTGGTGTCTTTCCAAGGGGCATTTTAAATCATATTCCACTGTATCTATTTTTTTACATGCATTTAATTTACTTAATTTACTTTCATAAGTTTCCTCTCAAAAATGTCTAAATCTCCCAATCCTTAAATGAAAATGGCAATTATATCAAATGAATGTCAGAAAACATTCTGACAATCTCTATCTTGCCTGAATGACAGAAAGAGTAATCCAATCTCTATCTCCTGTGAATACAGTAAGGCATAGACCGATGTGAAGATGCACAAGGACACAGAGAAGATTTTGTCTTCCCTTTTGTCCATCACCACTATCTGTTCCCACTGAGGAGACAGAATTATGGAGCTCCACTTCCAACTTTATGGCCACACCAGCTCTGCTAACAAATAAATGTGTGGATGTTTAACAAACTGTCCCTCTAAACTCCCATTGTTTTCACTGCAAAGCGGTCATTTGTTGTATTCCGTTCCAGTACATTAAAAGCTCATCTAATTACATTCTTAATCAAAACACATCCCTCTTTTAGATCAATCATTTACCAGCATCTATGCTAAGAGTTCTCTGTGCTCATCCAAGTTCTTCTCCAGGCTTTTTGGAATGCATGGAGTGGCAGGCAGCATGCAGAGAACTGGTGAGTTACAGAATAGCAAGGAGAATCAGTCTGCTAGGTTAAGACACGAGCCGTGCATCTGACCAGGGACTGAATTTATAATTGTTAGCATGTGTCTACGAACTGGGGTATAAAAGACACCATAGCCAGCTAGTTAATGCCACTTAACAATGAAAACTATTTTAACTACATGGTAGTATTTGCCTTTACAGCCATAGGAAATCTATGGTAAAGCAGCAACTGAAAAGCCAGCATAAAAGCACTATCAGAATATCCAAATGGGTGTCAGATTTTGACAAGAGCATGAAGTAGTTTTTCAAACCTGTTTGTTTTTTTTTTTTAATTTACTTTGATGTCCTAAAGAATAAGAGGACCAAAAAACAAAACTGATAAATTTGAGAGCAGCCCCTAGGGTATAATCCATATTACTCTGCCCCAAGTAGAAATGGGTAGATGCTGTCTGAGCAGGGACAAACAGACCCTGAGGGTGCAGCCTGGGTGAGCTCCTCAAGACCTGAAGAGTGTCAGTGTCAGCAAGGGAAGAGGGCAGCAATCACATGTCCTGTAGGTAGCCCCAGAAGCATGAGTTCACCCGCTCAGTCCATCAAAGAAGTAGTACAAAGGCATGACATGGTCTCTGAGCTGTCCTAAAACCTTGACTCACCCTTCAGAGTTTCTGAAGTCAGACCACTTCTGAGGTTTAGGCAACAAGAAGAGGGGTTCCACGGTATTCCTTACACTCTTCATCACCTTCCAGCTAAGTTCACAGCTACATCATGTTTTCTAAGGAGACAGGGGAAAATGACAGAGTAAAGATATTGCTAGATACCCCAAATTTTTCTACAGATAGTTTTGTGGATACCATCTTTCACCATTTCCCTATAGATCAATCCTTTTCATTAAATCAAATACAGCTTTGGCTGTATTTGTAACTGCTTTCTCAAAATTCTCAACTTGATACAAGACTAGTTGCTTCTGAAGACCTTGAGAAGGTGTGAAGTAGTGGCAGGCGATCAGTACTTGCTCTGCTCTCTCAAGAAACCAGTGTTTCTTGTGAGTGGACTGCTTACCTTTGCAGCAGGCTGGGATCCTTCCTTTAATGGGACACATTTATAGGACAAGTCTCCATTCAGATCTCTGAGCTGGAAGTTGATGTCTTTACGAAGTTCATCGCAGTGTTTTGTTTTGTTACTAGGAGGTTGAAGCTCTGGGCGTGAGGACTGTGACCAACAGCCCAAGGGATTCCCCGGGCTGCAGCCACACAGCAACCATTTGTTTTCTTTTGACAGCCTGCAGGGTCCCTGAAGGCAGCTCAAATCCACCAGTTGACTATAAGCTACAAACCACAATTTCTATTCACTGTTTTAGAGCATGTACCTGACAGGAATATAAGCACTGGAGGCCTTAGCTGTACTTTCCCAGTTGTTTCCTTGTATTTCACGCTGCTTTATTTTTTAAAAGGAATTTTCCCCAGGGGATTTTGGCATCCCCACAGCTGATGGAAGCCAGTTCAACCACAAACTTCTTCTTTGAGGACACATGAAGGGAAAGGTGTTGAGAAGAATGTGAGCTGTTTCCTGTTCTTTTCAAGAAACTTGAACTATTAGGGGTCTGCAGAAAGTACACTGTCCCATCCCAGTACTGTCAAGAAAGTTTGTGTAAATCAGGTTAGGAAATTGTAGAAATGTTTCTCTCTGAAGCTGTGTGTGAGGTGGCTGTTTTCATGACTCCGAGGCACTTCCTGAAAAGCACAGATAGATGGCATTGATAGGTAAATTTGAGCTGGATGCAGACAATGTCTCTACATTGTTTAGTGAAAAATACTGTACCCCATCAGCCTCTGTAGTCATCCCAGGATGTTCCAGCAGAGCAAGTCTGAGAAGAGTTCTAGTAGAAGTCCATTACCATGTGACTGCTAAAAAATGTCTGTCTCCTTTTTACAGATCAAGATGGATAAGTCTTAAATCTGCTAAGAGAGTCAAAAAACTCTTATGGAGACATATTCTTGCAGGGTGAGCCGATGCATGCTGCAAATGAAGGACACTCCCCTAAGTTTTGGATAGATTCAAACCTTGATGAAGAGACCAAAGAAATGACAGAACTCCATACATACCACATATGAAGGTGGTTTATAAAGCCAAACATTTATGAATGTGGCCAGACACCATGGATCCTGCCACATCTGATGTCTGACCTCTTAATTTCTGTAAAAGGCTGAGAGGTTTCCATAGGCTGCCTGGTATACAGTCATCTCTAAATTCAGCAATCCAAGACTTGGGTCAGCAGCTGTTTGCTGGCTCTACCAAAGGCTCTACTTAGCCTACATGACCAGCCTGGAAGGGTACTTATTATTGCACTGTGGTGACTCAAAAGATATCTTTCCATTTTGCTTTCAGGGGAATGTACTCAGGGTAAGGATAACCCCACTTAAACTGTAGTGTGTGGATCTTTTACCCTAAAACTCTTACCAAATGGCTAAAGGGATCTAAACACATCTGAATATCTCAAATGAATTCTGAGTGTCCCACATTCGGTCTGTTGCATATTATAGTTAAGTCCTACCAAGGTAAATAGAACATATACTCTACAAAGAGACAGAGAGGCAAAATGTGAAATTGCCCTTACTGAGTGATTAAGTATGTCAATTTCAGCAGTAGAGGAAAATGTCAGTTGCTTATTGCTCCAGAATTTATCATAAACAGGTAGGTCTGAAATTTTCTAGCAGTGCACAGCTGCAAACACAATATTATTTCTAGAAACCACCCATAGCCTCAGTGCTGAAAGATGCAGAGGGGCCTCAGAATGAGGAACGTCAAGTTGTTGTGTTCCAGACTGCGGTTTCCTTACACCTTTCCATTTTGGCATAATTTTGAAAAAGCACTCTCCATTTTTAATATTTAAATGTTAGCTGACGCACCAAGCATATTCTTGGGAAATGGCATAGCTGCAATTCCAATAGGCATAGCTGAAAGAGGGGAACGTAACATGGCTGTATATCTCATGACAAATGGGGCGATAAGCTACGTGAGCCAAGAAGTCCATTTTCCAACTGCTTAGAGAGTAAGTCTTACTCCTTGCTTCGAACTATAAAGGTGCTGGTTAAAATTAGATGATTCATGTTGATTCAGAGACGATTTATTGAAAAGAAAAAAAAAAAAGCCTCTCTGACCAAATTCTTCAGTGGGCAGGGAAGCCTTCTTTGTTAAAAACAAAAGAAAAAAAAAACCAAAACAAAACAGAAAAAAACCCCAGCACATTCACATACTCTTAAAAGTTACTGTTTTTCCCCTGGAAAATGTGGTTTCTCTAATTGAGGGTTGTAAAAAAGAAAAAAACCTTTTCAAGCATCCCACTCGATTAGTCATTTCAGGGTGGGTCAGTCTTATCATGTGATGTCCAGTAATGATGATGCAATAAAACACATGCTGTCCAAATTTTGTGCCACCAGTCAGCAGCAAAACTATTCAAATCAATCCACGGTCCTTTTCTAGAAATTCCAAGACATGCCATCTTCTCCAGCTTCTGTGTTTAATAGTTTCCATCTTTCACAAAAAACTGAATACACAGTAATTTCTTCTTCACAAGCACATGACAAGAATGAGCTCCAGACTACTGGCAACCCAACTGAGCTGAAATCCAGCTTGCTTATAGAAGGCCACTCCACCTTGCTGAAAAAAGAGGTGAGAAAAAAAAGAACTCCAGATGTTGATTGCAAGTCTGGCAATCTTTACTGTCTGGCAACAGCTATGGTCCATAAAATCCCCTACTGAGGCAATATCAACCTACTTAGACAAGATACTGTACTAATCCTGGAAGTTTTTACCCAAGGAAAGAATGAAGATCACAAAGTGTTATTAATTTTGATTTCATTTCATATATTTCTCATCTAAGGTATTGCACTGTACTGTTAAAGTTAAAAGCTGATTTATTTAAATGTATTTCTGTTAAGGACCTCTCTGTGATAGAGAGTATGTCTTCAAGTGAATAGTTAGTATCAGGTTTTACAAAAAAAATGAGGGAAAACTTAATAAAAATGTTACAACCCTAGATTTTGCTGTCATAAATTGCGATTATGTGAGCATCCCATGAAAAATTACCAGGATGCAATCAGAATGACTAGCATCAAGTACAGCAGTTCCTATAAATCAGACTGTGTAAGTGATAAGGTCTGATTTTTGTGTTGAGTCTGGTTTTACTCAAAATAGTGGCAGTATTTCTACTAAAACAGGAAGCCTTGAAGTTATTTGCAATGAAACTTCATCTGCTGCTGCTGCTGCCAACAATAAATCTACAGCAACACTATCATCTTATTTGCCTTTAAGAAACACCTTCTTAAGATACATGTCTCGCGAAGCTATGGGTGACTTTCTTTCTAACACTTCTAAGTACAACTCTATAATATCTTTCATCTAAGGTAGTTTTGGATATGTAAGTAAATTGTAATGTAAAAAAGTAAATTAGCAGGAAAATATGTTCCATTTGCAATTGCACTTCAAAATCTGTAGACGTGCTTTTTGTAGCTAAGTAAATGGTCCCAAAGATTTTTTTGTGTGTGGAATCAATGCCTGAAGAATGAAAAGTGGGGTTTTCAAAATACAACCTCAGTCGTTGCGAAAAGACAGGACACAACGGCAGCGGCCATGCAGCAACAGATAACAGCTGCAAGGTCAACAGGTGCATTCCTGAGTAAATCTTTAGAAAGGCATGTCACTATTAACACAAGTTTGATTGGCTGCCATAACATATGCACGTTAGAGAAAACAGCTGAGCTGCACAAGTGACTGTGGCAGAGCTGAATGCTCCCAGAATTACCCTCTGTGCTTGAGGAGCAGTATTTTTTTTGCTGTGAGCAGGGATGGTGACTGTGTAAGGATGAGATGTCAGCAGCTTACTGGAAGACAGCTTTTACCCTCCACTATCTGATGAAACAAGTGTATGGTTTGTGGGAACTGGGTCAGGAATACAAGATATTTTAATGGTCTCCAAGCTCCAGCCCAGGAGCAGGGACTGGGAATTAGATTGGATGAAGCCTGAAGAAAAATCCAGTAGGCTCTGATAGGGATTAAATCCTTGGAGAAATCAAAACTAGGGCAATATAATGTTGCTAAGTGACACAAGGAAACAGACTTCTGGTGGGTTCATTGAAGTAGCTGAAGAAGCCTAGTTTACAATAGAGTAGCAGTGAGGCTTGTCTGAGAGCTCATGAAGGAAAGCACTGAAACCCTTGCTTTTCACAGAATGACACCTCTCCAAACTGGTCAAGCTTTGCCAGAATCCAATATCTAAAAAGGCCTCAGCAATATCTGCAGTAAACTGGCAGTGTTGCCTTTTGTACCCTTGGCCTGCTGCTGTCCTCTCTCAAACACCACAATGTAGAGCAGCTGATGTGTGACAGCTGTGTCTGGCCTGGGCTCAGCCCTGAGGATCTTTGAGAGGCTTAATCAGACTCAGACAAGGGAAAGACAACCAATATTGTATTTTTCATCTGACCAATACCTCAAAACAGAGAATGTCCTTTAGACCTTACAACCACATGTTCCCAGATCCTCTCAAAAGAGGCTTCTTATCTGCTTTGTTATGCATGATGCTCCAGCATGACAAGTCAGAGAAACTGCGCAGAAAACAGGAGCACAGAGAACAAGAAAGTGCTTACCTGAGATAGGAATGGCAGGTGCAAGTGGTTTTTGGAAGAGGAGAAGCAGTATCCAAGATCTGTCAAACAAAATCTGAAAGAGAGTGGAACAACTGAGGTAAGTTATTGCAGTCTGAAAGGAACATGCAATTTTTATGCATTCATGCGAATGTGCGAGGGTTAAAAACTCCATAATATTACAATCTATAACATTTACTGGAGCCATCAAAAATATGATGTTTAATTTGGGAAGAGAACGTGCATTCTGAATCACTTTAATATCTTTAGATATTAAAAAAAGACTGTCTAACCTCATTAGATATTTTACCTCGTGAGCTTACCCAGGTGAATGTATGAAAACAATACAGAACAAGAGATTAACCATTCTTCTTTGAAAAAAACATTAGCGTGAGATTTTTGGAACAAAGTGATGAAGAATTAAAATGCTCTGTGTTGTAGTGGTGTCCTTTTACTAGCATACTGTGTACTTAAGTAAAGCCTAGTATACATGCAGCCTGTTTGGTTTAGTTTTCTGATTACAAGACTAAACGCAATGAAGGAATAATTCTTGAGTCTTTTCTTTTGCCACTGTGTCAAATTGATTAAATTCTCAAGTTCAGAACTCACCATATTAGTTTATGGAGTCCACATTGGCAATGCTAGTTTTATGTATTTCTCTGTGACATTCAGTAATTTCTTAATTTTCCTGTCGGCAACATTATAAACTCAAAGAACTTTTTGGAGAAATCCTGGAATCTAGAAACATTCTATAGGGTAATTTGGCAGAAAACAGTAGTGCAGCATGAATAAAAATTGCTTTTTCAGGCTTAAAAATAGCCAGTGTTAACAAGTCTCTAATCTTGAACAGATCTGTCACTAGTGCAATGTAGTCATAAAATGGAGTACTAAACACTTGCATTCTGATGTTTCCATTTCTTAATATTTAAAAGTTCTTGCCAAACCTAAGGAAACTTAAATTCCAGAGATGCTCTGATACTGTGTCAAAGAGGAGTCAATCATTTTTCAATAGATGATGTCCAGGAACAATTCCTGCCAAAATCCCAGTGGGAGGTTCAGAAGGCATATTTTGTATAAGTAAAGGCCAATTTATCTTATACAGCACTTCAGATTGATTCAGTTTTCCAGTGCCTGATATGTGCTTTGAAGTAGCCATGGCTGTCTCATCTTGCTTTCTGTATTTCTAGTCTTGTATTATTGACCTTCATTCATTTCCAGTTCTAAGTTGCAGGGCTTGCTAGTGGTTGAGCTTGGCAATTTATTTTGTTGATCATGCATCTCTTTCTTCTGTGTACTGAAAATCAGCTAGGACTCCTGAAGTCCATTGGGCAGGAAGGGATCTTTGGAAGTACCTGGTTCATCCTCTTGTTCAAAGGGTCATGGCAGAGTTCAGCCACTCTGCATGTTGCACGAAACTTTGTCTAGGTGGGTTTTGAAATCCTCCGAGGTGCTGACTTCTTCTTGGTAACCTCCCCCTACAGGTTTGCACTGAGGTACCATGCCAGCTCACTCTACCAGCTTGCTTTGCTTGGAGAGCCAATCTAGGCAGTGCCGTACAAACATCTGGGCCACATCAGAAACATTCAGAAACTTTCCTTACCTTCGGGTCATGCCTTCCCCATGTCTTATACCATTGTAACTTTTCATTGTCCAGGGGAAAGTTGTCTTGTGGAGAGTTAGAGGAGATCTACAGATTCCCCCTTTTGACCTAAGGAGTTATGTTTAAAGATGGGAAGGGCATTGGAGGGTGCAAGCACACCACGGTCACAGTAGTAGCGTATGCCATGTGAACCAGAGGGAGAACAAGATTTCAGAGAAACAAAAGTAAACAGAACTTCTATCATTCATTTGCTAAAAGTGACTTGTACTTGTGTTTTCCACTCTTAGAGCTGTGGACTTGGACAAGCAACGTAGGAAACCTTTTTTTCCCAGAATTTTAACCAAGCTGGATGAATTTCTGGGAGTATGCTTAAGTGGCAGACACTGATGGGAAAGATAATCAGTTCTAGGATGAATGCTTTTCTACACTGACTCAGACATTGCTCAGTTAATGTTATGTCCAGTATTTGCAAGATCCCAACACAACTCTTGTGGCTTTTACCCATTGGTTTACTTCTTTTGATATCAGTTCCTGGTAGACCCAAAGTGGAAAAAGGAGAAGAGAGGCATGCACAGCCAGTAGCAAGTGATATGGTCCCCCACAGCCAAACTAGTGGTCTACAATAGAATAAAGGAAAGAAATATAAACTAGCCATGAATAAAGGGAGATCTTGCAACATTCTTTTCACAGGAGCAGCAGGAGGTAAAATAATGTGATTGTTTTAAGATGGAGCAACCCTGTGCTTGTGAAAGAGAAATGTTGTAATAAAAGAATAACTGGCAGCATGGATCTGGCCCTGGTGATCAAAGAAATGATCCTTGATCATTTTGATCATTGAAAAGGTGTCTTCAAGAAATTCACACAGGGCAAAACAAATGCATTTTTCTGTATTCTGGAGGTGTGCTTTATATTAAATGCTTGTAATACAAATGAGTGTGTAATGAGTGTCTATTGTATCTTCAACTGTAGAGTACTTCATCAAGGAGTGCAGACTCATTTTTTTTCATTCAGCTTGTGGTTAATAAAGCCCTGGGAACATTTTCCTTGCCCAATTAAATATCAATTTTAACAAAATGATTGAAGAGAAGTGTCATGTTTCTGGGTTATTTGTGTTTACAAAGAAAATCTTTCAAAACAGATGTGTTGCTGTTATCTCCTATTGGGTGAAAAAGTCTTAGGCTTTGGGGTTTTCAAGCTGTTTATACTGCAGCAGCTAGCAACATCTAAGGCATGTCTAATGGTTTCATTTGGGGTTATGCACAGGTATACAATACACAAATATAAATGTTAAAAATGTGACTGCTAAAGCACCTTTCCCACTGCTGGCAGTGACCACTTCAAGATACAGTGCAACAACTGTATTTCTATGTGAATGTTCAACAAAACTTCCTTTACATCTTGCTGACCTCCAACTGAGAAGTGGCCTTCAGCAGCCACTGAACTAAAGACCTGTTAAACATCACTGAACTGAAGTTATGCTACTTACTGTCAGGACATGCCATTGGGAACTCAGTGTACTTCTAATCTAAAATACCAGTACAGATTGTCCTTCTATAGCTGACCAACTGGATACTGTTTACCATGGCTGCTAATTATCTTTCTCAACTCTTAGTCGTCTGCCAAATCAACTCAGTTTCCTTCTCTCACAGATCTTGTGGACAAAACAAAAGCAATAGGTGCCATATATCTTAACCATGTTTCTTATAACAGTAATTAATAAGTTAGGGACACATAGTCAAGATGAAATGAATATTCTACAAAGTTTCTGGAAAACCATATCATGTGTGAAGTCAGAGGGATGCACTGAGTAGGGCTTTTCAGAGAAATAATCTGAGTTGGCTACTATACAACATTTTCATTAATGACATAATGATAGAATGAAGTGTTGTATCAAATTTGCAAATTACACCAAGTTGGGAAGGAAGTTAAGATTAGTATTCAAAGAAATCTTGCCAAATTAGAGTTATATTTCAGAAACAAAATGAAACAAAATGCTATTCCACAGGGACAAGCGTGGGGTATGCAGACACTGAGGAGTAATAACTGGCTGAGTAGCACATCAGTAGGAAAGAAACTACAAGCTTGACCTGAGTCAACAATGTTGTAGAGCTACAAGAAAAGCAGAAACTGGTCTGTATAAACAAGAGGATGACCTTTAAGACACATGGATGGAAAAACCCAACCATTGTGCTGTAACACAACCTCAGCTGAAGTTTTGTCTAGCTAGAAAACAGCTGTCAAAGAGCAGTTGAATCTACTTGTGTTTCTCCTAAAAAAAGGGATGACTAAGCACCATCACTGCAAGTTTCTAAGTCATGAAATCCAATGGCAAAAGGAATAATCATTTTTCTATATCCATATGGCAAGACAAACAACTGTGGGCTAAACATCATCAAGGACACTCCTTGGAGCACGGGAAACAAAGCCTGGGGTAGATGATGAGAAGAGACAGTGAGGGTTTCAGCTTTGGAGGAGACTGGTTAAACACTGATGGGGAACGACACAAATGAAGCTGACCCCCCTCTGGTGTGGCAGAAGCAGACTAGATGGCCTCCTGGAGTACCATTCAACCCTGCGAGCTGGAATTCACTGAACTGCTAAAACAACACTGATGAGTTCAAAACTGTTTTAAAAATGAGCCCATACCACTTCAAAGACATTACTGCTTCACAACCCTTTTTCATGCCTGCCTGGAAACACTGGGCAGTTGTCCTGTGGGGAGATGAGGCTGTACGAGACCACTTGAAAGCATCGCCAGAAAGCAAAGTTTAATGCTTACGGTTCAGTGACAGCAATAAAAAGTTTTTGTGTCAGTTTCTGGTTTTGTCTCTTCTCTTCATTGCAAACATTTATCCCACATCTTATTTTGCAGCATTTGACGTTAATATGTGGAGAGATCCAGTAATGAGAAGATATGGTGCAGGTTTTTTTCCTGTTAATGTCTCAGCACATGGAGAATAAGATAGCTATGTCAAAAAAGCCCAGAAGTATACCCACATATCAGATCATTAGATCACTTCAGAGGCTGCCATCAAGCATGACTGTCACATAGAATCTGTTTTCAGTGTGGTTGAGATCCTGTTGGGTCCCACAAAAGCTTCTCCTAACAACCTCATCAGATTATAGAAAAAATGAGATAGCACAACTGATCCTGTGGATCCTGTGGTCACCTAATTCAGACATTCAGGGATCCATAGCTAGAATCAGCCCCAGCAGAGCTTCAACAGCTGGAGCTGGTGTTCCCAAAGGCTTTGTTAGGCTGGGCTCTCTCCTGGTGTAAAAGGACTGAGAGGTTATTGCTGAAGTTGTCAAAATACTGAAGATATAACAGGTTTATAGAGCTGCATAAGCAGGATTTTACGTAAGATTTCTGGGCTGAAAAGGCACGCAAACCCCTGGAATGCTTTCATTGCAACCAGATGGTACACAAGACAGGGGAAACATCGAATGGGAAATGGTTAAGAGGAGGAGGTCAAATATCAACCACTGAGGTGGTAACATCTGGATGTTTAGTAAGCCTATGTAAGAAGAAACTAAGAGGTCTTAGAGGGAGTGCTTCGTTTTCAAGTTAAATAAGTGCATAGATGATGGAAAAACTCATTCACTTCTTACAATAACAAAATCAAGCAAGATTTTGTTGTCTGAATAGTAGTTCTTTTGATGATCAGCACCTTCTATATTTGAATGTTGAAATTTTCCATCTGTTTGATGATTAAAAGGTTGAGGCTGTTGAGTCTGTCAGCTCAATAACAGACTGTATCTTTTAGACATTACAGCGATGTTCTCTTCTTTTTCTCCTGCTTCTTCTTAGAGCAGCAAAAGCAGAAAACATTTGAGGTGTCAGAGCTTAATGCACTGACAGCTGATAATTGAAAAAAGAATTTATTTCAGAGATTTCTGATTTTTGAAAGTACGAGGTGATGTGAATAATTCTGATTCTCCATTAGCCCCATCTTATATTGCTGTTGATAGTAGTAATGTCTCGACTGCCTTCACTCAGTACTTGGAACTTGAAAACATTTTTGCCTATTACACAGCAATTACTACCGATTTTGTTCTCTTAACTTCAAGGTATACTTCAAATGATTTCATCAGTGTGAAGTTTAACCATGATTAATTTGAGTGTCAGACCAACAAGAAAATGGAAACATGATGATTAGAAGTGCATAGTCTTCCAGGCACATCTGGCACATTTCTATTTTATGTAACCTTTTGGACTCGGCAGTACAGTTTCTCTGGGGATCTCTCTCTGTATGGAAGATTGTTTGGTTTTTTTTTGGTTTTGTTCTTTTTTTTTTTTAGTTTGAAATAATAAAAACCTTTGTAAAGAATATTATCTTCGTTTTACAAAAGGAATGCTAAACTGGTGATCATCACTTCTAATATTTCTAATATCTGTAATGGTAATTTGGAAAGAGGAGCTACAGTAAGCCAGTTCTCTGAAGTCCCAAGCAGTATTCTGTTTCCTAACTTCCTATTGAGCCAATAGTAAATTAACTGTCTAAATAATCGTTCTTCACTTTTTTGGGGGAGGTAAATTCCCTGGACTGTTAAACAATCACATTCTAGGTAGCAGAAAGACTCTTGAAAATGTATTTTTATATTAATATGTAAAACCATCTGCAAATTGCTTGCTACTAATTATTTGGATAGCGGTAACGCTATCACAAAATGAGTTCCTTAGTCACAATCTCTTAAAATAACACCTTTCTCCCACCAAAAGTAAATGGACTGTTCAAAGAAAGAAATATATCTCTGAGGAACAATTTTAACGCTTCTCTTGCATATGCTACATTTATCAATAGCTAACTGAAGGTTTCTATCTTCCAGATAGAAATGAGTAGAAAGAGACAGAATGAGACAGAATGATAAAAAGAGGCAAGTTTATCTAAGTAACTGGGGAGAAAAGGTTCAAGGGATGAAACATTTTGTTGTCTTGAAGTCAGTTTGAAGCAGTTTTTGAAACCTTTTATGTTTTAATAACATGGCTGGGGGAGCAGGGAGTTTTCACCTAGAATAAAACTGGAAGAATGATTCACCACATGTCTGCAGCTGTTCCTTGATCCCAGTTAAGTTTGACACCACGAACACCTATGAGTCAGCAGAGGCTCCTTGGGACAGGCTTTGCCTGCCCTGTTTTGAGCTTGTTATGGTAGAATCTTTACGAAGGCTGGAAATTGTCTTCCAGCATTGCCTGTGTCAGTTTTTCCTACCCACTATCAAATACCACCAATTTCCACTAAGAGCAAGGATATATTACTATATCCCATGATTTCCACAATACGGTTGTAATACTCAGTCTATACTTTGCCTTGACACTCTTTATCATCTCTCTTTATCCAAGATAATGGATGTTCCCATAAGGACGTTGACATGAGGTTGAAGATCTGGATTGGTCAACAAAGCCTAAAAGCAGGCAACTAGAATAAACAGCATAAACTGCAGCCAAGACACTGGAAGGATATTTGTGCCATGCTTGAGAATCCCTCGCTCTTGTATTTTAATATGCTCTGTACTTAGATTTAGAAAATAATTCTGCTTCTTAATAGAGATGATGGAATTTTGGGATTTGTCAAAATGGAAAACAAAGGAACTCTTTCAATATATGAAGCCATATTTTTCACATTTTGCAATTTGCCTTTCTCTGTTTTGCTGAGTTCCAAGATTGCTCAGACCCTGTGAGGTGGTTCAACTTTCTATCTTGACTTGGCCTACAGCACCCTAGGCAACTGTTACAACATTTAAGTTTTTGGCTTATGAATAGGTTTCTTTCTTCTGGAGCCATTTTCAAAAAAATGTGATGAGCAAATGGAAATGGGAATACTTGGAGCATATTTGATAGATGTGCTCGCTATGTTTATACAGAATTAGAATATTTTACAGTATTCCTTGTGATTTCTTTTAGTCCTAAATCTAAACCGAGTTGATAGGACTTTTTTCTTAGTAGTTATTTTATTATATTTAGTATCAGAGGGGTCTGGAGTAGGACAAAGCTTCCGAATGACTGTTTCACTAAGCAATCTTCTATATACTACAGTAGGATATAAGACTGGATATTCTGCGAGGAGAAATCATTTGTGAGAGCCATTTTTCTACAGTTTGAAGAATCAGTCACCATTGCCCATCAAAAATATTTTAAGTACACAGCATGCAGGCTGCTTCTTGAAAGACAGACATTACCAAACAGTATTAACAAATAATTCAGTAAGTGGAAACAAGAATTCCTGACAATCACAGCAAGTAAGCAACAGATCTGGAATGGAAGACAGATTTTCATATGAAAGCAAGCGTGGATGTCTTTCTAGATTTCACTTCAAAGTATTAATCACAAGAAATGTTGAACAACATTAGTGGATAGTGTAGATAAGAAAAATGAAATATTTTCAGGTAAATCCCCATGTCTTTGCACTTTTTCAGTGTAAAAAATTGAAAACTAAACTAAGACCAGTTTTTGATATATGTGCTCAGAGCTCAGTATGAATAAGGCATTTGGAAGACATTCAATGGATGGTCAAACATCTCTGCCAAGCTCTTCAGAGAGAAGATTATCTGCTAAAATTTTTACTTTGCTAAAGGTGATGAGTAGTTTTCCATGTCACTCAGTCTGAGGAAGCAATCTCCACAGTGACTTACCTAGACAGGTAATGATTAAGGGGTTAGTTAACATCCATGTCAATCATATACTGTCATCATTGCTGTTTCTGGTGCAGAGTAATGTTTTTATTCCTAATCTATTTGCTTCAGACTAAATTACTGAGATATACTTTGTGCATGCTTACATCTGACACTTTTTCTGAAGTGGAAGGCAATATGGGATTCGGGTCGCAGTCATTTATGGAAAGCTAGGTCTTTCCAAGGAACATCATACCCACATGTCTGAAATTAAAATAGTAATCTGGTAAATGCTGAATAGAGTTTTCTCATATTGGATTTTGTTCATAAAGTCATTAATGGGATTGGAACTTATTTATCTTGGTCTCTATCTCTTCTTGTGCCATGCGGTTTATGGTCATGGTCAGAGTCAAATTCCTATTCACTGATAGATGATATTGTTTTCTTTTGGAGAAAGGGAGATATCAACTGACATTTGGCTTTCTTGCTTTTCTGAATGTATACAGCAATTCTGTTGCAGCTGACTTCTAGATGTGCACTAATTTTTTAGTCTCTCTTTATTTGATTTATTAGTGACTGGCCAAAAACAGAATTTCTGGAATGGATTATTTGTTTTTGAAATACACGTCAGGAAGCAGCAGCAGAAAATAAAACATGTTTATGAAATACTTATATGGAAATTTTGTATTGGTATTTATTGCTTTTAATTGGCTACAGAGTTTATGACCTCAAAGGCTGACACTGAACACATCTTGCCTGATATTACACTGCCCTTAAACTTCTATTCAGAAAGGAAGGAAAAGTGCACTGGTTCTAATAGTCACGCTCTCTTTCACATGCAACAACTCAAAGATTTGTTTTAAAATGACAATTATATTTTTGTTTTAAAAATGTGCAAAGGAATCATTTCCATTTAGTTTGCTCACCATTTGTACTCTTCGCTCAGAATCCCTCAGAATCCCTCAGAAATCAAACTCTTAAAGCTCCTTACTGAAATATGATCTCAGGAGAAAAAATAGAGAAAAAAATCAGAAAAAAATCATTCCCGCGCTGCAGTCTGGGATTTTCAGCTTTCTTCAAGCCTATCTGGCCATCTATCCATTTCTCTAGACCTTCCAGACTGGGTACAAAAACGTTTCTACTAGTTTTATACAGAGATTCATCTTTGAATCATAACCTGTAACTTGGGATCTCTTACCAGTAGTGTTGCCTTTGGGCCATTTCATATCAACTGAGGAGTAGCATAGGCTGAAAGCTGTAGCTGTTCATTTCCTTCTTACAAGGAGCAGAAGTTTAGTGCAATAAATATTTTCAGACTGCTGCTATTCTTAATGTATTTTGACAGCATCCATGATTATAGAGAAGACCAATGGCCCAGCTGTACTTAAGATCCTAGTTTGCATTTGAGTCTCGCTTTGGATTGTGCATTTCTATATGAGAGAAACTCTTTCTAATTACATTTGCATTTAATTTCTTGGTCAAGACCAAGCTCTTTTCACCAGTGTACAAATACTTCTTTGCAGCTAGCCTTTCTCCCTGGAAATACTAAAAACACATCCCACTTGTGCTTTGGTTTTCTTAAATGTGGAATTTGAATTTCCATTTTCTGTTAATCAAGGCTGAATGATTAGGATAACTCAAAGGGGATCATGAGGCTTTCATAATCTCAGAAGAATGGGAGAGAAGAGAGAGAACAGTTTCAGCAGCATAACCTTAGAGCACACTGAGATGCTACTTTGGGATAAGATCTTATAACCTTTAAGGCAACTCTGCCAGTGCTGTAGTTACTGCTCTCTAAGGTTGCACTTTGTTGTAATTTATCTGCAGGATGTTTTGGGAGTCTCCATATTAAAATGTTGGTTTTGTTACAACAAGCCTCACGTGACTGTTAGATCTGTAGGAAAAATGTTCAACAAACTTGCTTGTTTTGAAAGGATATGTAAAAATAAAATATTATTGAAGGACTATTTGGGAGGAATTTAGAAATATTTCTGCCAAGAATGACTTTTGGAAGTTGATGGCAAGGTCAGTATTGGAAGCTTTTATTTCATTAGTCTCTTAACAAGGTCTTTTCAGTACATGCAACGATACCCTACAATTAGCCATCCACTCTGATGTTCCTGAGTTTGGTTGTAAGACCCCATAAAGGAAGGAAAAAAATTGCCAAAAAATGATATGAGAGAGCTAGAGATGAAATATTTACTTCATCAGAGGGTCTGGTGTTTTAAAATAAATGGCCTTTTAAATGACACACAAGAATTTCCCTCCAGATTGCTCTTGTGAAATGTAGTGGCTTTGTCTCTGTCGTGGTTTGAGTTGGAAGCTCTTTGTTTTAGTTCTCATCCAGTTATTACTTTAGTTGCAGCCTAATGTCAGTTTAGATTCCTTCTGTGGAACTAAGTGCTCTATCTTCAGTATAAAGAAAAAAACCCAACCACAATCAGGTTTTAGGAAAAGACATTCGGCTATAATTCATATTAGCAGTCAGCCGACCCGTAACTATTCTTTCCTCCAGAGTGGGACAGAAAAAGGACTATATTTTTTCAGTCAGTAAGTCTCCTTTGAGATCGGTTGATAGGTACAGTCTTTCAAAGCAACTCCAGAGGGCTAAGAGAACACGAAGTGCTGTTCTAGCCCTTTGTGGCCAGTAGACGAGAGGAAAAAAGCAATACTTGCAAGAAGTAATCAGAAAGTGCAAGAAGTTAGGGTTGTTTGGTATTTCCCTTTTCTTTCAAAATGGTGTGTTAATGATTTCGCTATTAGAAAGACGATACTGTTTACACTTCTGCAAGGACCATAGAATTCTTCCCATCCTGTATGGACTTTCTTCACATCGGTCTTTTAAAAGGATGCTAACTACTCACATATTTTATTGCAAATCCATAAATAACTATGTGCAGCCATAGTACAAAGTTGCATGAAGTTTGTTGTCCTTGTATGGAGAGGCTTAAATCCCCATCGGAAGACTTCATTATTTATTTTAAATACAAGAAGGGTTCAGAGGAAATCTAAGTGAGAGATTGAAGGTGCTGATGAGTAGCTCTTAGTTTCTTGCCTTCTGGTGATGGCTGAGCTGTGCTGGACTGGAAGATTAGGGCTAGATATACTCACGCATTGTACAATATGGAAATTTACATCTGGAAACTTCTTAGGTTGTTGGAAGAAGTGAAAAATAAAGTTGAGGAGAATGCTTGGCCTCCCTAATTACAGACCCAGGTGCTGTACTTAGTTCAGAGGTGGGTGAACACTCTACTTCAGCTAAAGCAAAATACTTTCATATTAAATTATTGGTTATGAATTCAGAATGGGAATTTACATCAGCCACTGAAGTTATGCTTGGAGAAAACGCTTAAATTTAAACCTAAAATTTGCCTGACTTTTCCAAGTCTCTTCTCTCTACATTCCTGGGAATTATATCTCTCTGGATCTCTTTTCTTTCTTTCTTTGGCTATCCATCAATTTTGATAGCCTGAGTAATAAGCTAATAGCAACTTTTACAACTTGGATTCAAACAGTGTTCTCAGTTGAGGAAAATGCACAGAAACACTAAGAAGTAGAGCAGTTCATGCCTCTGTATCAACTCAATATTATTTTTTCTTTAACTGCTATTGTCATTGAAGAAATAATTCATTTTCTCCAGACTAAGCCACAAACCATTCTGTCTTACTGCATCAGAAATTGGAGTATTTGCTACAGAAAATTGAAATTTCAGTTCTAGAGAATGTTCCTTAGTGAAAAGAAGTCAAGTGAATTGAAGTTATTTTCTTCTGTGATCTGATGGGGGTCGACTCTGATGACCTCATTTTGTGATGGAACTAATTTTTCATCTTTCTACCACCCACTTACAAACTTGAGGGAACCAGTGAAAGGAACTGAGGTGCAGGATTCAACAGGTCAAACTTCATAAACCTTTTTACTGTGAGTCAAAGAAAGAGTGGCAGAGAGCAACATTCTGGCACTCAAATACCCTTGGAGTCAGGAAGAAGAATGTGTTCCCCAGGACTTCGAGCACTGGAAGCTCTGTTTTGCATACTAGAAGCAGAAGGCTGCTTGGAATGCCCAAGAAGGAGCATGAACATTCGGGGCAACTGGTACCACAGGTCCACAGAACTGGTGATATCATGGCTGAGCTGGGCACAAAGAGGGAAGATAATTGCTATCCTCCATTTCTGGAGGATTACAATTCTCATGGCTGAGGATTGTAGCAGGGAAAGTTCCATCCTTGGAGATGCATTCTTTGGGGATGCTCAAGATACAACTGGGCATGGTCCTGAGCAACATGGCCTCTCTTTGAAGTTAGTGTTTTGTTGGGAAAGGATGCATTTGAGGGAACCAGTGGTTCCTTTCAGCTTTAAATATCCTATGGGTCAAGGTCTTGCTTGGAGAAAAAACCATACATATACGGTAAAAGAAGACAAATGGCTCCAAAATGGCTCAAAAAAAAAAAAAAAAAAAAGGATTACAAAGAAATCTTCAGATCCTCCAGTTATACACATTTTCCATAATATTCTCTCATGTGTATATTTTGCAACATACAGCAAGAAAGCAGTTATTGTCTGAAAGGATTTAGTTTGAATCCTTAAGTCAGTGGCAAGCTTTGTGGCACTCAGTGAAAAAGCTGAAAGCTGTTGCTGTCTTAGCAGAATAGCTTGAGAAGGTAAGTTCTCTTCCAATTGCTAATGATATTGTGGGTTTCATTTTCATTTAAGAGAAAGCTCATGCTAGAAAACATTCACTGTATCTGTAATGATGATATTGTAATAAGTTTAAATGAGTGTAATTTTCTAAAATCCTCAAAAATGTTCTATCATATTTTCTCTTTGCAAACTTCTTCCAAAAGTAACTCCTTACTTCCTTTGCACATTCTATCTCTGGGAAAAAAAAGTAGTTGTAGGGAAGAAGGAGGAATAAAGCCATTCGTAAGTGAAGTAACGTGATGAACTTCTTAAAGATTAATGTATTTTGAAAAGAAGACAGGTAAAATGTTGTATAAACAAAAATTCCACTGCTTTTAGATCTCATGCTAACATATGGCTTTATAAATGTCAATTGAGTCCTCTGCTAGATACTCAAATATGCATTATCAGTTTCTAAATTTGAAGTCCCACCTAGAAAAGAAGATCACACTCAATAAAATGATGGTATAAATGTAGAATAAAAGCCTGGCTTTATGAAGGAGTCCACAAGTAATGACTTTTTATAATGCTTAGTTTTAAAATTCCTCAATAACTGTGGTTAAAATGTTTTAAGTGCTAAATTGCAAGTTAGCTTCCCAAACTAATTCAAGAGGATGGTATAGTCAATTGCAAACCAATGTTTGCATCTTTTCCTTGAGAGACTGGTCCAAAGCCAGCTGAAGCTAACTGGAGTCTTTCCAGAGAATTTGCTTTGAGCTTTGGAAGAGAAACAATATGTAAGAGCTCATGGTTTTTTAAACTCCTTTTGATCCCAAGCAGGATAAGCAAAGAAAGTGGAAGCCGATGAGTGGATACAAACATCTGACTGTTGGGTCTGAGAAGCAGAAGTGACACATGCTAAATATTCTATTTCGTTGCTATGGCAAATGGTCCACACTGTCTGCAGACAAGTATTGACAGCCCTCTTTCTTACTGGAGGTACAGCTGCAGATCATACAAAGGAATTGGATCCTCCTCCAGGAGAGCAAAATCCTTCCTCAGCTCTGTCCCAAGGCTTCTAGAAGACCCTCACCCTCCTAATTAATATGCCTGCAGGAGATATCAGCAATGCATCTGGGCTTTAGCTTTTTACTGATAGCTCTAGGTGTCTGCATACTAAATTTGACCTTTTTGCTTGGCATGATCACATTGCTAAGCCTCATCCCAGTACTTCCAAGTTCTTAAAATACAGTCTTACATGTTAATATGCAGCATGAGATTCTGAGCTCCATCTCAAACAGCCATCTGTAAATTGCTTTGAAGTCAAAAGACTACCTGAAATTAAAAGATGTTTTTGATGCTCATTTGTCCCATAGATACTGGCATCACAGGTCAATCAGCCAGTTTTGCAATCCTTTTCTCTTTTCATTAAAGCAGTGCCATAACAGACAGTAAAGGAGGAAGAGGCCAAACAGCTATGGAAGTTTTAAAGCAGGATAAAAGCTCTGGAGAAATTATCTCATTCATCCTGCCACTGCTGGAAGTGAGGAGGAGAGGCAAAGCAGGGTGTGTGGCTGGCAGGAGGCACCATCTTCACCCACAGCTCAGACACTGCAGGCCTCACCCCTTGCTCAGCCCATTGCAGTTATACTGCATTTTGCATCTGCAAAGAGCAGGGTCATGCCAGTTTAGCTGACAAGGGTTGAACTAGATGAAGAATCTCCTGTCCAAACTGCTGTGTATGCTAATTGCTACAGCCCCACAATCAGTAATGTTTTAAAAATGCATTACATTTTTAAATGTCTTCTTCGGGGCTAGAGGATATCAGATCCCTAGGATTTCAGAAAAAAAAAAAAAAAGAAACAACAGAAAAAATGCTCTGAAATGTTGGACATCTGCATTCTATAACAGCACAAATGCAACTTTAAAACTGCGCTCCTGTCTGCCCTAGCTCCAATTAATAAAGCACAGATCTGTAGCAATAGGAGTTTCCCAACAGATTTCTGGGGATTTATTTAGATCAAGTTCAGTGGCAGTCTTGGCAGTAGATGTTCTGACATATCTGAATAATTGGTGAAATTGTCTGCTGTGAAATGATTAGCTAGACATCGAAACATGCCGCTTCATCTTGCTTCATTCATTAGAAACACTTGCAGAACCCAAACCCGAGCCCTCCCTGCTGTCTGATGTTGAGCTGATTGCCTTGCATGACAAACTTCTCCCCTCTTGCCTAATGCAAAACTGCTGACTTGGCTCCTTTTCCCCTCTTCATTCTTCAGTTTTAACCAAAAGCTCAGTGCAAGTCTTTCAGGGTCCCCAGCGTGCGCCATTACTGAGATTTCAGCATAGTACCACCCAGTTTGCATGCACAATCTCTGATGTTGAATGTGACTTCTGAGTTTTTATTTTTTTGTTACACTAATTAACTTTTTTTTTTTTGTACCTCAGCTGTAATGCAATGAACATTTAGGGTAAATTTTCTTCCTCAATTCCCAGACCTCCTTATTCCCTAACAAGTTCAGACCATTACAGACTTATGCTGGTGGCAGACCTGGACAATAACTGGGAGTGTAAAACACTGTATACAATGAAAAACAAATACCTTACGAAGTGAAAATACAAATAATGTTTAAAAAATCTGCTTGCTTTTTTTTTTTTTTTTTTTAGCTGTTGGAGAGGTAGAGGTGTTAGAAGTAGCTATAGCCTAGCTTTGCCTAAGGTAAGGGGCTAAGATGTGGGACTGACATAGAATCATAGAATTGTGCAGTTTGGAAAAAGCTTCAGGATCATCACATCCAACAGTCCGATATGGAAAAGTGGAGCCATCCCTTTCCTGGGGCTGGAAAGCTGGCCATAACCAAGATGCTCTTTGGGCAAACACCTCTTCTGGATTTCCTGCGCTGGGGTAAAATATCAGATGTAGATAAAAATATTTTTCTGCAGAAAAATATCAATTCTAATAAGAAGAGTCCTTCTGTTGAGATTTTTAGGTTGGAAATTTCATGCAACAAACTTTGACTAATTCTGATTTTAATATTTTTTCAAGTGCATGTAGACTTATTAGGACCTTGATATAATTCACTATTCAAACACGTAGTGCTCAATAAGCAGCTCTCATCAAATAAAACAGTTTTTGTACAGTGCTGATTCACTTTTTGCACAAATTGATTTTAAAAACCTTCAGAAGCATTCAAACATGCCCTGTATTTCCCCATCAGAAACTTCAAAACAGACTGAAATGGGCATTTAGTATTGCTGCAACATGACAAATGTCCTCATCTGGGCACGTTCCAGGCTTCTCTGTGCAGAGACTGGTCCTTGACAGTGCTTCCTTGCTTAAGTATGAGCTACCTATCAGTCATAGACTTTGGAGCTGACTTTCCAGGAAGACAAAAGCACTCTCCACACCAAAGAAAATCTACAATAATCAACACTGGGCACATGGACAGAGGAATGCTGTCTGGGCAAAATACAAAAGGCAGCAATAAAACATCCTGCTGCTGTGAAACTTTCCCATACAGCCTCATGGAAGCCAGCCTAAAGCCAGAGAAGCCTGTCTGTGAAAGAGGTGGAAAAATTCACAAAGTGAGAAGATCTATGAGAGGAATTTGGGTTTGCCCTCCGGAGCAGTGTTGATAGATGTTAGTCCTGCACATGGCTGGGGGAAAATGTCCTTAAGATTCCATAGTGTTTCTGAGAAAATGATGCAGGGCTAGTATGGTGCAAGCAGGGGCCATACGCTGCCACCCTTCCCCCCTTCTATTGTCTCTGTAGCCCACAGGGTTGCACCATAATCTGGTACAAGGGAAGCAGCGTATCTGTGGGGATTGATCTCTCAAAACAAAATTTAATCATAACATCTTCTAGGAGGAAGTACCCAACTCCACATGGTCGCCTCCTTGTCCTCCCTATGGGAACTGTTTGGACCTCTTGTAGCATCTTCCTGGTCCCAAGGGCACAGCAAAGCTCACCTTTTACCAGGCAAGTCCAGAAATCGCAAACTCCCTTTGGGGCACCCTGTCTGCAGTAGCTTGCAGGCGTGCCTGATTGTGAGTTGCAAACAAGTATGTATCAGTAAGCTCACATACTTTAATATTAGGTGGCTTAAGCCGCTCTCTTTTCATCAGGGAGCATTTTTTCTTAATGTTTGAATGGCTAGGGCTGGCAAAACAGCCTTAATGGATGATATTTGGCGTTTCATGTGTTTTCCATGCAAAGTGAGCCAATAAGCCCAAGGAGGCTGAGGCTGGCCAAATCCTTCTCCTTGTTGTTCAGACTTGATGTGTGCCAAGGAAGCTCCACGAGTGGCTTCACACAAAGGTGAGAAGGCGGCAGGGGGGAAAGGAAACCTTGGCTGCCCATTTCACCTCTCCTCAAATGGCTCCCAACATCCAGGAGAAAAACTACACAGGAAACCTCTCCCTGTGTCCGCAGCCTGGCTAATGGGAAACCTATCTACTCCAGAGCAATATGTGATGGTCCTTTATTTGGAAGCATTTTCTCTCTCACTCCCTCACCGCTGGTGATGAAAACCCCCAAATTTGTCCCCGAAGCAGAGTACCTGAGTGGAAAAGGACAACTGTCTGCTGTGGAAAGGGCAGCAGATTGGGCTGTGGTTACTGACCCTGTCTGCGGCTGAGGGCTCCACCGATGGAGGAGCCTCCGTCCAGCCCTCAGCGATGCTCCTGCCTTCCAGAGGTGGCTGGCAGATGTTGCTGATGTCTTTGGCTGCCCTGTGTGTCCCTCGTTCAGGCCCTGAAAAAAAAAAAAAAAAGAATTAGACTTACATTAAAAAAAAAAAAAAAAAAACAGTTTGGAAAATATGTTGCTTAAAATCAACCCCCATTTAAAAAAATTAGTTCAAGATGTTGTCACTTCCCAAGCCAGGAGACTTTGGGAGTACAATGCAGGAAGCCCGCTCAGTCCTGGCCGTCCCTTCAGACAGGGACAAGTTATTGTGGCGTGGGTGAGATAAAAAAGGCCTTGAGCACCCAGACAGAATTTTCCTTTGGCTGTTTGTTGTGTATGCGTAACCCTGTCTGTGCTTTGTGCTGGCCAGGGGATGGAAAAGAGGTTTGTGGTCCTTTTTTTTGCCACACCTCTGTGAGCTCACCTGTTTTGGACAAAATACAAGCAGTGCTATACATCCAGTAGCATATATGTCATGGTAAAACCTCTTTCTGCCATGTCAACAGTGGAACATGATGGAAGAGAGCAGCCACAGACCCCTTCACTGCCTTGCTGTACCCTCAGCTCAGGGCTGGGCAAGCTCAAAGCCAGCCCCTGCTATAACAGCAGCAAGTGTAGCCCTGTTGCAGCAGCAGCAAAACAGTGTTGCAAAAGATCTGAGCTTGGCACCACGTTATAAGCTCCAGTTGTTTGAAAGCATGGCAAAAGATAGCCAGGAAAGTTAGTGGAGAAAGGCAGCAACATGGTGCAAAGATCAGATCAAACTGTAGGGATATTAGGTACAGATGCTAGCAGGATGCTGATCACAAGTAATGCAAGGGGACAGTGAACATGAGAGATAGGAGTAACTAAAACTCTTAAGTAAGCAAGAATACTGCACTGTATATGTGTTAAATTGAGCATGATATATATGCACGTGCTAAGAGCACTGAGGCACAAGGATGCCTATTTGTTATTTGTTATCACAAAATATATCTTCCAGCACGACAGCGCAATCACAGTCATGATTTATTTTAGGAGGGAGAGAAGAAAGGAGGAATAGCTTTTTTTGTTGTTTTTTTCTTTCTTACCATTTCAGGACTAGATCCAAGTCTCTCTAAAGTCAACGGGCATCTTTCCAGTTTCATTGGGTTTCAGCACACATCCTGATTACAGTAGAACAAACTGGTATTATTATACAGGCAGAGAAATTGTCTGTCACCTTTAATTAGCAGTATGTTTCAGTGCATAAGTCATATCTGGGAATTGATATATTGCTTAATAACACTGGCAACACTGGGAGGTATGTGCTTTTGGAAGGCTCCCTAGAACTGAACATCCCAATGAGAGGGGAAATGTAACCTGGCATTGGCAGAATGCAAGGTGCTGCTTCAAAAGAGCCCTTATTTTTCCTTCTGTTTCTTTCTTCTCTTTTTCCTCATTTCCTTAGCCTGCCCAGCCTTTCCTTTTATCAAAACCTTATTATTGCAGTGAACCAATACTCAGTGTGTACAACACATAGTCCAAGGTGAATTCTTTGGTAACAAAAATTTAATCCTTCTCCATTTTTTAGCATTGCAGCTCTTTTCAGTGTCTTGTAAGTTAAAATATATGGTTTTGCAGTACAAAGTAAAGGCTTACATGACACAGGCAAAGAAATGTGAGTTCCATTCTCAAAACATTTTTAGCAGATATACCACCTGTTCATTAACTTAAGAACCTTCAAAATTTAATAAGAAATTACACTTGTCTAAATTTCTAAGTAAAACATATAGAATAATTTATTCTTTATTCAATCTGTATAAATTTCTGCAGAATAAGAAAAATGTAGTTTGAAAAGTCTAAAGAGTATTCTAAAAAACTTTTTACATATAGAATATGCTATACTAGCATTAAAGATGGATCTTACAAGATTCACCAAGGATTGTATTTCCTACTTTTAGTGTTCTCAGCCAGTATATTTTCTGGAACTGAATATCAGAATCAGAGAATCACAGAATTATAGAGGTTGGAAGGGACCTTTGGAGATCATCTAGTCCAACCCCCTGCTAAAGCAGGTTCCCTACAGTAGCTTGCATAGGAAAGCATCCAGGTGGGTTTTGAATATCTCCAGAGATATCTCCACAAGCTCTGTGGGCAGCCTGTTCCAGTGCTTTGTAACCCTCAAAGCAAAGAATTTCTTCCTCTTGCTCAGATGGTATTTCCTTCATTCTCATTTATGCCCATTGCCCCTTGTTCTATCTCTGGGCACTGTTAAAAATAGCCTGGCCCATCCTTTTGACATTCACCAATTAGGTATTTATAAGCACTGATAAGATCTCCCCTTGGTCTTCTCTTCTCCAGGCTGAGCTGTTCCACATCTCTCAGCCCTTCCTCATGAAGGATGTGCTCCAGGCCCCCCATCATCTCTCTTCAGCAGCTCCCTGTCCTTCTTGAACTGAGGAGCCCAGAATGGGACACAGCACACTAGAGAAGTTCAGTTTTAAGTTAATTTGTTCAGAGGTGAACATTTAAGGAACTTCAGTCTTTGAAATTGTCTTATTAAGTGATTATACACAAATTTAAGAAAAAAATTTTGAGAGCTGGGTAACATCTCTTTGCCTTCACTTAATATCTAAAAAAACCCAAAACTTGGCTGTATACTAACCTTAAGATATGTATCTATCTATACACAGTCAATATTTAATTTTGCAAAGTGATTTGAACAAATGGGTTTTGGTAGAAAAGGAAACAGTCAAACATCAGTTTTCTGAGTGAAGCAAAAAACTTTTTCATTTGAAGGAGTATTTGCTTCATATTTAAGTGAATAAAATGCCTGGCTACAGAGTAAGCAGTTTTCATTTCATTTCTGGTAATCATGATAATAATATCCTAAAAAATCACTTATATGATAAAGAAGGATGAAAATAAAAGATCTAAGAAATGAATCATCACACAATGTAAGACGTGTTTCACTATCCCATGGGAAAATTATAACAAGTCTTGTTAAAATATGCAGTATGAGGCAACAATACTTGCACTCCTACCAAAAAAAAAACCAAAAAAAAAACCAAAAAAAAAAAAAGATGCCTAAATCTGGGAATTTGGGGCATCCAATGCTCTTTGAGAGTAAATGGAAAACAGAAGTAGGACTCGTGATCCAAGGCAGATTTCAACAAATCTACTTGTGTTGCAGCTAGATGAAGGAATTCATGTTTAGTAAATTAAGGTTATAAGCAGGCATTTATTTATTTATTTTCATTACAGAGAGATATGAAATGAGTCAAGAAGTTTTCAACTGAAACACCTTCTTGTTCGCATAGGTTTGTCTAAGAGAAAGAAATTTATAATTTTGTGCTTTAGATGCGTCTTCAAATTATATATATATTTTTCCTGATTAAAAGCAAAAAGAGCTTCTAATCAATTATGCACTTCTTTACCTGTGTCTGCTTTGCCCTCTCTTTCATAGGCACATCTGTGCTGCCCATCTCTCTTCGAAACAGAAAAAAATTCCATTCAACATTTCTTCCTATATTGAAAACAGAGGCAAACAAGGTCATAAAAGAAGAGGTTAAGCATAATTTCTAGCACTACAAATTCATTTAAGACATAAATAGCAAAGTGATTTGGTTTCTTAACGCTTACTATGAATGTAAAACTGGTAGTACTGAGTCTAAAGTGTTGTGAAGTTGAAAGTTAATATTAAGGGTTAGGAAGTCAGTTGGAATTTAGGTGTTAGAGATGGAGGCATAACACAGGCAAAAACTGAGCTAGCTCTGAAGAAATAAGGGTAGGAAGTAAGACTTCCTGAGTTTATGCCAGAGAAATGTTCGTTTGAACAAGTCATTCCACGAAATCTATTGCATGTATGCCAGCAGTCAGGAGCTTTTACAAAGGCACAGCATCACAGTGGGAAATTTTCCTGCTTGCCCCACGCAGCCTGGTGCCAATAACTGAGCATGAGCAAATACACCATGTTTTAGATCTCCAGTTCAGACGGAGAGGTGTCATGCCAGGTGCCACAAAATAAAATGAGATAAAAGGCGTTTACATAGGGACGTAAAGCTTACTTTGAAGCTACCTGGAGGGAGGGCCTCAGGTTAAACCTTGGCCTTGAATTTGGAAGTGTCCATTCCCAGGCCTTCGCTTGTGGTTAGGGTTGCTTTTTTTTTGTTTTTGTTTTGTTTTTTAGTTCATTCACATGAAACAGATGTGTGTCATGACTTTCTGGTGTCAGAACAGGCTTTTCTCAGTGGGTTTTCTCAGTAAACCTATTCTGGTTCAGACCTTCTCCTGACACCCTTAAAAACATCCCTGTAGCCTGTAATGAGGTTATCTCCAGATAATTCCTCCAAATAAAAGAGGTTAGTCAGGTTATTAGCAATGTATCCCACAAACTACCTCAAGGAGGAGTGCACACATACCAATACATGCACTGCGCCTTGGAAGGCCAAGCACTGACTCTTGTGTTTGTGGCACTGAGATTACCTTTTGGGGTGCTCCAGATGCACAGAGGTGAGAACTCTTAGGTTCGAGCACCTAATGGGACACTGGTTCTGTGAGTGAAGTTGATGGATACAGTCAAAAAAGTTGCTGAGCACAAGTAAAGAAAATCAGCTTTGTGCAGAGGGTCATCTCACACAGCTCCCAGGCCTTGACCTTACGAGAAACACGGGATGACAGAAGGCAGAAGCTTGCTTCCACTTTCTTTTTCACTAGCGTTAATCACAGTGAGTGCCACCTCTGCATGTGCTTGTTAGGGGATGCTGAGTTCCTGCAGCCTTCTGCCAAGAGTTCATTAATTACAAGAACAGCAGTGCTGCCTGCGCGCTCTGCCAGCATGCGGCCTGCGGACCTTTGATGGCGTGTGTTTATGCAACTGCAGACAGCTCTGGCGTCTGCTGTGCCTCACAGGGTGACAAGGAAATGACAGTCAATTCAAGGGCATGCTCGTCTACCACTCCTGTGAAAACGTCCTGCTTTCATCATGCCACGGAGGAGCCAATGTCAGTGCTCAGCATCATGAGCTCACCAATGTCACGCTCCACGTCTCCCAGGGTAGCTGTGTGGACAGAGCAGCAAAGTTTAGGGGACTGGTATTTTGTCTCAGAAGGAGCTGACCACTGTTTAGGTCAGTGAAATATTGAGGTAAAACACTGCAGACTACATAGCAGGGGAACTATCTAATCTGGCCATCAGAGCCCTCCTGGGTCTCTAGCCCAGAAGAGTAGGCTGCCTGGATGTCACAGAAAACAAAAGGTAGACAGGAGTCAGCTGCTCCCTCGCTGCCCATTGACGTGGTTTGCACCATGCAAGGACCTGGTGCACAGTTTTTTGGGCCTCTTGATGGCTGTGAGTCATTCACATTCCAACTGGAAAATAAACTCATTTTAAGGCAGTTTAAACATGTAAAATTAGGGCTTAGTTTCTCGCTAGCACCGAACTCAGCCAAGGCAGCTATCTGTAATTTTAGAATGTCCCGAGAAGATTTATAGATCTCATGAAAACACTCTTTTCCATCTCCCTGGTGATTTTGCCTTCCACTTGCTTTTTAACTTCAGTCCATCTTTAGATCCAGTGGAAACAACACCAAAGCTAAACACAGAATGAGAGTGAGCTCACACCACCTGCAAAGACTTCTCATCTGGAGATGCTGTGTTTAACTTAGGAAGAACCCTACCAGTGCAGTGGGAGTTCAAATAAAAAACTTTCTGTAATAAATGTATTTTAAGGGTGTATATGGTGATACAAAGCACCACATTCGCTGATATTCTTGCCAGGATGCATTACAAAGGAACGTGAAAATACAAATGAGCTTCATGAGCAGACGTCAAACTTTTTTTAGATGTAAGACTCAAACAGAGCTTTGTGTTAAAAGGAAAATGGAATAATAAGATTGGATAAACTTTATATAATGATTATAACAGTGGAGAAAGCTTCTAAACATGGTGTGAAAACCATTGTGTATAAGAGCAGTAATCTTCTTATCAACAGTTCTTATGTACGTGACCACAGTGATAATGATTAGTGTTTTCACACTTGGCAGTTATATGTGCTATCCTTACATATATTGTACATAAATAAAATATGCATCCATTACCCTCATATTTGCATAATATACTGCTAAGGTTGAGGGGTGAGGTGGTCCCAACTGTCCTCCACAAAAAGTTCAAGAAGCTTGGTACCACAAAACAGTAGTTTACAATCAGCTTGTGAGTAAGGTAGCAAACTGCCTCACCCTTTTTCTGTCATTCTGGAAGCAGTGAGATGGAGCAAGAGGCAAAGCAAAGTGTATGAAAGAGCTCTGAGTAGAAGCCAGCCATGAAATGGGTACAGAAGGAAGGACTTTTGACAGGAAAAGATAAGCTTAAACTTCAATAGATGACAGCTGAGCTCTGCAGCTACTGCAGATAATTTGAAATAAAATAGTAGAAAATGTGTGAGCCAAATGTGTTCTTCTGAGCATAAATTCAGGACACCAGATTTTCTTCTTATTGTTTTCTAGTGTTTCGGAAAGATATTTTACAAGGAAAAAAATCAAAAACCACAATGAACACTGAATTAGGGAGCCCAGATCACTGCCATTTTGGACTTAAAACAAAAGATTTTTGATATTATCTTTCATGATGCTCTTTCACACTCATCACATTATCACAGCATCACAGAATGGCCAGGGTTGGAAGGGACCTCAAGGATCATGAAGCTCCAACCTCCCTGCCACATGCAGGGCCACCAACCTCCCCATTTAATACTAGACCAGGCTGCCCAGGGCCCCATCCAATCTGGCCTTGAACACCTCCAGGGACGGGGCATCCACAGCCTCTCTGGGCAGCTGTTCCAGCACCTCACCACTCTCTCTGTAAAGAATTTCCCCCTGACATCCCCTGACATCATCTGCAGAGCTTACTTACTTACTGAGCTCTGGAGGTTCCTGCTACTGAATGTTGCAATTTCAATCTCAAATTGTCTACTGGAATGTTGTACTTGCCAGGAAAACATGTGTCTCAATGTCTGATATGATGCTGAATACTTTATTTCTCATATTACCTGATGCAACTCAATGGGCAAGAAAATTCTTTCATTTATTCAGTGAAATACAAGAACAGCCTCCCTGGATTCATTTTCCAAGATCTGGTATGAGGGAGATTCAAAAGTCAAAAATAGATTGTCCATGGCTCCATATACAATCTAGGCTTTTATTTTTCTAGAAAAACTGGATGATGTGGTAGTTCCAGTGCTACTCACAGAAGGCTATATATTAGAAGTATATTACCCTTACAACTGCTGAAAAAGAGCTATATTCTTGAAGACATTTTGAAAATTCCTTTTTGCAGCCTCAAAAAAGTTAATCAAGTGTATTGCTCCAGCAAACTGATGATGGAATCATGTGTTTATAACATTGTATTTATTTACAATTTTTTTCTTGCTCTCATGATAAGTCAGATAATGATGAGATCGTGTTGCCTACAATACCAACAACAATTTTTCAGTTCCAGAAACACATTCAAGGCCATATATGAAAGGTTTCACATTGTAATAGGACTTTATTTTTCTGAATCTGTTTCTGAATTCCATTTTCTACAGAGCTATTCAGCACACAGCACAGCCTTAAAAGTACCCAGAAAAAGTTCTTCCATTTCTCCTTGAACAGCCTTAGCAGCTGTGCATTTCTCTTTACTGTGGATGGGAATATGAGAGTCACACTTTTAACAGGTATCTTATAATTAAAGTTTATTGCTTCGATTGCCAAGTGGCAGAAAGGAGGTGACACAACCTGTTGACTTCACAATTACTTTATAGACACCCATTTGCTACTATGAAAATATTATCTGCTTATTCAGATGGATATTGTAGCAGCTGCAATATAGTTTAACCTGCACAACAATACACCCAGAAGACGTTAATGGGAATTAACACAACGTGCATGCGTTGCCAGGAGCAGGCTGATGCAATCCTCAGTTCAGCTGGAAAAAACTATGATGAGAAGTCTGGCAAAGTAAAGTCACAGTGCTACAGAAAGTGGCAAATCCCCTACATTTTGTGGAGAGCTGGGTGCTACTGAGACAGCACATGCATTTCTGGCTCATTCGTGTGTCTCTTGTGACAAGGAATTAACAGCACAGTTAGTATCCAGAACAGTTGCTCTGAACTCCATCTCTCCAGGCAAGTGTTCCCATTGAGTTTCTTCCAGTATCTTGACTCATGGGCTGTTTATTTTATTGGTGAATGTCCTTCACCCGAGCACTGCAGAGAATGTACACACCGACCTGTAAACATTATTCCTTCATAGGAAATACTTCATTTTGACCGCAATTCCTTACTGAAACCCACCATATAGAATAACCCAAACAATGGGACTGCCTGAAGCCAAAAGAAGGTATATCAGCTGAACCCAATCTCTTTCAAGTCAGAGACAAACTATGTGGGTCAGCCCACAAGCAATACATTCATTCTGAAAATATGTAACTGATACTGGGAAGAAAAAAAAAGGCAACAATTATAAAATATTAGCTTTTGCCAGAAACAGGAAAGCAAATTACTGACCAATGCACAAAGAATGCCATCTTTTAAAAGCTTTAAGATTGTGATTTTCTTTTTTTTGGGGGAGGGGGTTGGGGGGAAGTTTTCTCATACATGTTTTTATTTTGGCATTAAAGAAAGCGTTCATAGCTTATAATTATTTTCTCTCATGTTTCTAAATTGTTTTCTTTTTATTTTAGCCTTTGAGAAGAAAGGACTTGACCAACGTCATATACCCATTAAGATGTGAAAATTCAAGGTCTATGGCAGAATGAATATAGGTCAAGTGGTCACAATTTCTCGAAGAATAAGAAGAATGAGGACCAGCACTGATAAAATGCAAAAGAAGAACAAGATCCTGTGCTGTATTTTCCAAAGTATTACACATATCAAGGATCATGATATTTCCTGCCTGAAAAAAATTTTCTCTGGTGTGCTGACTGGCCAGTCCTGCACAACAACTGCTCACACACACGCATTATCCCATGGCAAAGCACCTTAAAGGACAGCCATGCTGGGAGAGAAATCCATTAAACATGGCAAAAGCAAGTTTTATGTCAAGAAACATGATGGCCACTTTTTCATCTTCTTCTTAGGTAAGAAAGTTGCATATGAAACAAAACTTGAATTGTCTTCCTGTACCTACAATAATTTTGTTTCTGCTAGAAAGCTACTGACTGTTGGGAATTTATACCAGGGATGAACAAAGATCTCCCTGCTCCAGAGAAATGTGGATTAAATAAAGACTCCCCTTTTAATTACTGGTGTAGAAGAGGCCTAATCCCTTTCTTTCTTGATCTTCTTTTGAAAGAGTAATTTAACAGCAGTATATTTCAGATTATTTGTGACATGGAAAGACTAACAAATGAATACTAGATGTGGCTTAGTTATTAATTTCTACATGGAGTGATTCAGTTGACATGCTTCACCATCCATAAATATGTCCTCTGTAATTCTGCCTTGGAGGAAAGCTAAGTCAGCTCCCGAATACAAACTTACTGCTGTTTCTTTTTCCTCAGTTTGTGGCCATGGCAATATTGTAGACGATAGATCACCCCACTAGTCATCCTTTCTCTGTGCCAGAGCTATCATTCACAAGATCATGCAGCAAGAAGGACTAGGGACTCTAGCAGTGCACTACTAAATACTAAATCATGAGCAGATTTTTAAACACATTCAGGGATGGTGACTCTACCACCTCCATGGGGAAGCTGTAAGGAAGTTTTTCCTGATATCCAACGTGAACTTCCCCTGGCACAACTTGAGGCCTCGTCCTGTCACCTGTCACCAGTGAGAAAAGACCATCCCCACTCTCACTGCAATCACCTTTCAGGTATTTGAGGAGATGCTTGTGCCTCTGGGACCTTTTGCCTACTCTGATGTTTCCAAACTATAGTAAAAAGTCATGGTGTTCCACCTGATGCATAGTTTAATCATGTAGGAATACCTCTTTTGTAAGAGATAGAAAGTATGGGAACCACATAAATATACCATGAGATGCAGCTTTTTCTGTTTCATGGATGCCATGAAATCCACAATATGATGCAGACAACAAATTCATCTTGAATGCTGATTTTCTGCAATCTATGCTGAAAATAAATGACTGAGAACATTGCTGTTTCATATAGAATCATAGAATCACAGAGTGGCCTGGGTTGAAAAGGACCACAATGACCATCTAGTTTCAACCCCCCTGCTATGTGCAGGGTTGCCAACCAGCAGACCAGGCTGCCCAGAGCAACATCCAGCCTGGCCTTGAATGTCTCCAGGGATGGGGTATCCACAGCCTCCTTGGGCAACCTGTTCCAGTGTGTCTGAGGTGGGCCAATGCTTTCTCCAATCAATAGCCTGTTGGAGACCAGTTCTATGTAGCTGTGATTGGCAGATCCAGACTTACACTGGTTGTGTAAGCAATGAATAGACTGAGTGGGTAAATGGTGAATATGAAGCTGGTATTATCAATTTAGGAACTATAAAAATGTATGTCCTCTTTATAGGAGGCTGGCATTAACAGACCTTCCATTTTGGAAGTTATACTTCAGGCAGTGCCATATCAGCACAGAAGCTGAAAGGACTACAGGAGATGAAAAGCTGGGAGTCAGTGTGATGCAGTTAAAGGCACTGATGGAAGTGGGAATTAAAGTTTGCTTGCCAGGAGTATGAATAAAGGTTGCTTGGCAGATATTTTGTGAAGAGGAAGGCTGTTGATAGTGCTGATGTGAGTAATGAATTGGATGGCCAGTTGGCCAACTGACTGCAAAGACAATTGCCTCTATTTGCATCCCCAGCCACCTGCAAGATGGCTTTTTTTTTTTTTCAATTAAGAAAAAAGTACAAAAAGCAATTTGTTAATATGCACTTGGTAACTAATCAGTCTGCAAAATTTGTTCACTTAGTGGAGAAAGCTGCCAGACTATTTCTATCTCAGAATTTTGATGTGAAGAATGGGTCTAAGCATGGATCTCATAAGTCAGCAGGAAGCACGAGGCAAGAGATTAATTCCCCTGCCATGAGTACCCCCTATTCAGAGAGCTTTTAGGGAAAATATGTTCTTCAAGTAGCAAGGATTTCAAATTATATGGAATTTGTAAGTTAAATCTGTGTTTCGAGTCATGCTTGAAAATAAACCAGTACTCAATGCACTTTAAGACTATGCTTTCCTCTTTGCAAAAGGCTCCAGAAGGCAAATGAATGTTGAAACAACACATCCTGAAGTAATTAGCTACAGCAGTACTAATTGAATTCCTGTACTGTGCTGTATCTAGCAACATTCCAGACTGGAAGTAACAAATTCCTACATAATTGCAAGGATTGCCACATCAAAAAGAAAGGTCATGTCTTTTAGCCAATGTGAATGGAAATGTTTTGGAAATGCAGGTGTTATTTGGCTTTATTCTTTTTTTAACAATCCCTTCGCCTTCCTCTTTCTCTCTCTCTCTCTCTCTTTCTTCCTTTCTTTCTTTCTTTCTTTCTTTCTTTCTTTCTTTCTTTCTTTCTTTCTTTCTTTCTTTCTTTCTTTCTTTCTTTCTTTCTCTCTCTCTCTCTCTCTCTCTCTCTCTCTCTCTCTTCCTTCCTTTCTTCCTTCCTTCCTTCCTTTCCTTTCTTTCCTTTCTTTCCTTTCCTTCCTTTCTTTCCTTTCCTTCTTTCTTCCTCTCTTCCTTTCTTCCTCTCTTTCTCTCTTTCTCTCTTTCTTGTAAGACTATAGCCACCAATGACCACATTCTGGTTTTATGTCTCATCCCAAATATTTTCCTTTGAAATCCTATTGCACAACAGGGAGCTTCAATGTGATGGCCTTTAGCATGAAGCGAGTGTTGTTTGCAGCACTTGAGTACAACACTTCTGTACACACCCTTGGGCTCAGGTGGCCCAAAGTTCATTGCAGCACTTGAAGCACCTGATCAAACACACACCACATATGTCTTCCTCTTCTAAAGCGCTTTGACAGCCATGTTTCAAGCAGCTGCTGTAGAAATAAAGAAGGAAGCTTTAAAAATGTATTGTGTTTGGCTACCCTTGCCTGGTGTTTTTGGCTGGCCTGGACACAACTTGCCGTGGAGACATTATCCAACATTTCCTCCCGCTCTTAAAAAAGATCCTCCAGAGAGGGCAATTTCATTAGTGAGCAACACATTTGACATCATACATACACAATATTTGCACCGACCTTTGAAGTGCAACAGTGCTTTGTTTCCTGTGGCTTAGCTTTGTGATTGCCTGTTTCGCAATTGCAGCTTCAGTGCCTTGTATGATGGGAAAGGCAGCAGGTGCATGAGAACTTGTCCCGCCTTGTTTCATTCTGGACTTCTCCCTCTGATTATTTCTCATAATGTTTCCCAAAGGGGCCATCTGTCCTTTTCATCCACATCTGTAAGAGTGAAACTGTTGGAAAAAATAATCCTAAGGGCAATACCATTTTGGCAGCATGAGCAAGCACAAGGTGGAAATTAAATGGAAGGGAGTTAGGCGCTTTTAATGTCCAAATTCAGCAGCTCAGTTAAGAAACTTTTCTTGGAAAGAAAAGAACAGGGTCACGCAGGATGATCGTTAATTTCCACTGGCTAGATATGATTTCAGTCTACCCGCTTCAGCTGCAAATGTTTGGTACATCCTTGAAGTGAGCCCAAAAGGTCAAAATCATGTTGGTGTGGATCCCACCCGAAGCCTCCATCCTACTTTGGGGCACCCAAAAACCTTGTATTGGTTGCCACCGGGACATTATGCACTGAGTAAAGAAATGAGCATGTTAGCAAACCCCATGGGTTCTCTGCCAGGCTGTTTGTGTCTTTCAGGAATTTTCATTGCCTAACAAGAAATGCTGATGTTTTTTTAATTTTACATTTGGAACTGGTTTCCTTTGTCATTTCTACAAGCCCATAAAACAGACTAAGAAGAGACAGGCAAAGACTGTTCTGTGTCTTTTTTCTGTCTCCCTCATCTTTTCTTTAGGGAACGATTGACTGGGATACCAGTTTGTTAGGATACTTTAATTTAGCCTATTTTTACTTCTTTTCTTTTCTAATTGCTGCTTTTCTCCCATTCTCACTAAGACAGAAGATATTCCTTACATGGTCCTGAATGTATTTTCATTCTAGAATGTCTCTGCAGGCAGAAAACAGGGAAAAACATCAGTTTTGGTAAGATTTGTCCCATGATAGGGACATTGACTGTTGCTTATTGGCTGTTCTTTGTTCAAGTAAGCCCATTTGACGAGAAAAAAACCAAACCAACCAACCAAAAAAACCTAGCACAGGTGCTCTGCTGGCATAAAACATTATTTGTTTTGGTAATTTACCCAATGCTGAGTTTACAGACAAGTAAACAAACTCCATCACTTTGAGAGGACAAGGTATGTAGCAAGAAGTAATATCTTTCATTAGCTTGGTTGGTGTGGTTGGAAAAACAAGCAAATGCTAGGCAAGAACCTATCTTCAAACCCACAGCAGAAGCAGCATCTTCCAAAGCTGAATGCCAGTTGGGTCTATTTATTCAGAGTGCAGTTCAGGCTTTTTTTATTAAAGGTTTGAGAAAGTATTCTTAATGTCAAATGTTACTGGTACAAATTCATGATTTACTCATCTGAGAAAGTCCACCTGTATCCCAGAGAACTGATCAGCAAAGAAACATCCATTTTATCCAGTGGGATTAAAATTCAGCTGGGTAAAAATTATTTTGTCAGTTAGAAATATAACATTGTCACTGATGTCTTTTGTTAATGGCATCTGGCGGCCTGTAGCTACCAAAGTCTAGGATGCGTAATAACAACACAAATCTAAAAAATATTCCAAAATTTGCACCTCATTTCATTTAGGTATTGCTTCTTCTGTGTTAAGTGCAAAGCTAAGCAGCATCTGAAGGCAGAAATAAAACTACAAAGCCCTACAAAGGTCCTGTGGCAGGCACAGCATTATCATCTTGTGTGCAGAGCCGATTTCACTTTGAGATCTTCTAAGAAATTACTGAATATTTCTAAGCTTATTCTGTTCAAAATTAAGGTGTTTCTCCATCAAAATTTTCTTCGACTGTCATCCATCCAAACATTTTCGAAAGCACCTGCTTTCCTCTAAATTCTCCATTTGCCATTTGGAAAGTAGTTCTAAAGCTGAAAAACTTAGACACTTCTTTATAGATACTGTTTTTGTTTTACTATAATCCTTGGATCTTTTTGCATACTATATCTTTAACTCATAAGTCACTTTTGTTGCCAGTAACTGTTTTACAACACTTCTATAGAAACACATGTGGAAGAAAGTTTTTGTTTTTCTGTCCCTCTGAAGCAACTGCTTAAGAGGGAGCTACAGTCACATGTATCACATGTATAGGTTTCTGCTTACATAGCAAAAGATACTGCTTTCATAAAGCAGATGCACTGCATAACAAAACTCCTACACCTCCCTTAGAGAATTGTGGGGTCTTTGCTGAATTTAAACATCTACAGCTTCTCCAAAGCCCCAGCCTCAGATGGTCAATAGCACTGTGGTGCTTGGTAGTCACTTGGGACACAAACAACAGACTCTCTGCCGTCAACCATCATGACTTCTGGTATTTTCATCACCTGTGGTCTTACTAGTGCAAGCTGCTACCAGCACCAAGAATGTCTATTGCTACACAAGTCTGGGCTGATAGGCACTGAGTAGAGGATACTGCAGTGATAAGCAAGGGCTGCTAGCTGGCACTAGGAGGGTGATAAGAAAAAACACACAAACTGGGCACCCTGTGGTAAACTGCCTCGTTAGGTTAGCAGAAGCATTTCTCAAATAAAAATAATAACCAGCCAGAACAACCACACTGATAATTAGTGTTGAAACAGAGAAGTGAGGCATGGCTTCATGCACACCTTTGCACACCCACAGGGAAGTGGAGAAGACCTACCAGCCCAGTGAGCAGAAGGAGTAATGACCCTTTGAGACCCCTGCTTGTCCTGGGAAGTGTGGTGGCAAAGAGGGGACAGTGGGTAGAAGGTTGAGGAGCACTGTCCAGTGACAGGCAGAGGCTATAAGAGTGTGTATGTTTTCTCCACTGAAAAAGATCGAGTTTCTGGGCTGGTCTGAAAGATAATTTTAGTGCTCTGGTTGAAACACAACCCTCCTTTCAGCGTGACACTGATGCTGGCCACTCACCTATTGCTGTTTCAGGAACATCACAGCTATTAATCAGATCTGGGCAAGCTTGTGAGAAAGTCCAAGGTGCAGGGTGAGCCCATCAGGCTTTCCTCTCCTTCTGCTTGGCCTGGCTTCACTGAAGTCAAAGCTGAGCCCTTTAAACAGTAACAGCCAGGCACTGAGCTCCTGAGCAGTAACCCAGAGCATTTGGTGAGCACACAGGGATGCACACATCCAAACACAGGTCATTTTGCCACACGCTGGAGGGAAGGCTGAGCACCCTCTGTGAATTGGTGTCACTGCAGTAACATCCACAGGGCCGCGTGGGCCCTGACGTGCCATGCCTAAAGCTAGCAAACCAGAAAGACAGAAAGCAGGCCTAGAGCTGAGGACTTTGTCCCACTTTGCAGAGTGGGAAGATAAGCCTGAAGATAGTTCTCCTGGAGAGAGGGTGGTGAGAAGAGTAACTATCTTACCCTCTCAGATGCTTGGAGGCAGCACATGGGGAGGCTGATGCATTCCTGCTGCTCCATGAGCAGGCCTGCAGCCGCTCGCTCACGCCTGAAGAATGCACACCACTGGGCCACCTGTCCTCACCTCCAATGAAACAGAATTGTAGCACAAATGAATTGTGCTTTATTTCATTTACCACGCCGCTTTGGGCCTTCTGCTGAAAGAGCTACATCAAACTTCATGAATTTTTGCTGAAGAGCGTGTTAAATCAGTGTGTACTGATCACGTTTGGAACTGTACCCCAGCAGTTTCATAGCAACGTCATTTCCTACATCTCTTTTGCTATTTTCTTGGGGTGATAACTTTCAGAAGAAACTACAGGTCACTAAGAATGTTGGATGAGGCTAGATCAACGAATGCCAAAATTTCTACTTTATTTCAGGAGGGACAATAAAATACAGAGGCCAGCTGGGGGAGGTGGCCCGATGTTCTCCCTGGTGGCTCACAGGGACTGCTTCCTGGATCGTAACCTTTCTTTCCCCTCCTCTTCAAAAACAGTAAATGCTCAGATGTGTCTAAAAAGCCTTAAAAATTCAGTTAGTTTGAGTGCCTAATTGCAGACGTAGAGATTAAATCTGTATGTGTCCAGGCCCATGCTGTACACATGGTCTCCTAGAATGGTAACTGAAGGAGACCTTGGTATCTTCACACTCAGGGGCCTCCATCTTTTTAACTGGTGTCTGGGGGCTTCTTTTGAAATCTGTATGTCCCACAGGTAGGTAGCAGGCAACTAGCTGAAGATTCCATTACAGTTCTCTGCCATGTGAGCTTGCTTAAGCGCTGGTTTGTGACACATTTGATGCAGGAGCAGTGCTGAGGTCTCTCATCTGCCTGGATTTTGGGGTGCTGGCAACTGTTGATGAGCTAAGGCAGCTCTCACCATTGGTCACTCAGTGCTGTTCAGAGTGCCTTGTTTACATTCTGTTATGGCTCATTTTGGCTATGGATTCTCAAAAGAGCCTGTTGGCATGCCCTGGTAAATGGCAGCATTTTCACAGAGTGCAGCGTGGCTTAAGGCAGCAAAATCTGGCCGTAATACTAGAGTTAAGCAAACTGTTAAAATAGGAACTGCACCAAATGCCCAGATCTCCTCCTCAAACTCAAACTAAACCTGTTTTGAGATTCAGGAATGTTTGGTTAACTTTAAATAAAGCAATGTTGTGTTTCTACACATCCTGCTTTCAGCTAAGCTTCCAAGCAGAAATACAAAAATATGGCAGGCAGCTCTATATTTGCACTATTTCTGGCCCAGCTGAAACCAGGAAGCACTGGAAATCTCACAAAAACAGCTTTGCCTGACAGGCTATCCAGCTCTGAGGTTCTCGTACTGTTGCTGAGTATAATGTATCTCATATAATCTCACATTATTATCTCTCTCAGCATTTATTTTCCACCGGGATAATTTTGATAAACAAATTCCCCAGACTACTGGACATATGAAAGCCTCATTTTTACTTTACTGTGGCAGGAGATCATATGCCCACTTTAACATCATTTTATGTTCATTCCTACTGAATCATTGGTATAGTCACATAAAGACAAAATGTCTCTTGTGGTACATGATAACAAACTCCAACAAATGATAACAAACCAGGTCTCAGGACATAGTGCTTCATATTTGACTAATTTAGAAGAAGCAATCCCCAAATCTGTTATTTGACATTTCTTTGACAGCTCTCTTCCTTGAATTTGCAAAGCATAAGGACAAAGACAACCGCATTGTTTTTGAGGGACATGCTTAGCCATACAAAATCGCCCTGGATGCCATTGCAAGATTTTTAAAGCATGTCTGTGTAACAGACTTCAATTCATGTTTAAAGGAACATTTAATATTATTGCTAGAAATTATATCACCATCAGCAAAACGTAATAAAAGCAATGATTACTCAGCTATCTGCTCTACCACAACAAAGTAATCCCAAACAATACAGTACCACTGCTTCATGTTTGCAAGCCAGATTTATTGTATTTTCCAGACTCCAGCAAGAAACACATATTAAGAAATGCATATTAATCACTGCCCTAATGAAAACAATATGCAGTTAGCATTTAGGTTGTCACATACAAAAAATAAGTACAGACTAAATTAATCCTAAATTCAAGGAACCCCACACCTTTTTTTTCAGTGAAATGGTCACATCTGAGAGAAAAATTTTAATTAATAATCTGAATTTTAGTGTATATGCTTTTGTTAGGCATAAGGCTAAAAAAAATTCCATTCTGACCACAGCTGTGAAAGGAAAATAACCACTGAACCACTTGCTTATGTACTAAAAGCTATGAGTGTACAAAGCAATACAAGCCTGGCCAGCATCTCTCTTCCAGATAGTGGAAGCCTTTGGTTTTGGTCATGCTATGATACTATGGGCCAGTAAATTATGTATCCTATTTATGTAAGACTTCCTATCACTGTCAAATTTGATCATTTCTCTTCACTAAAAGGTACCCTAGAAAAGCAAACTATCTGTGGCTGGGGAGGAGTCCAACAGCCACTAAGGAAGCGACAGAACTTGATAGCTTTGCCAAAACCACACCAAACCTCCCAGTATCACTGTTTTCAGCCAGACAAATAAACTGCTACCTGATACATGTAAGACCACAGTGACCTGGCTTTAAATATATTTGCAAATAATAAATAAAATGTAGAAGTATAAGCTAACTGATTTTATTTGGTAAAAGCTCAAAACCCTATCACCATTCCACAGCTTTGAGGGCCTGAAGGTACATGCAGATTTACTTTGAAATTTTTTTTAGAAGCAAAATATGTGCATTTCTTGCCCTTTTTTGGTTAGTTATTTCCCTCACTGAAACTTTTTATTCTGCCCACCAGAAAAAGATGTCAAGATGACAAGGTTTGAAATGCTAACTAAACAACAAATATGGCGGGCATCAATGGAGTAGGTGCAAAAGAAAGCAAGATTGTCATTTTTGCTTAGATCTCAGTGCCTTCCAACCAGACCATATACAAGGCATCTAAAACCTCTTTCTCCCTCTGATTCCTCCTCCCACCTTCCCATATCTGACACACAACTTGGTCTTTCACAATATCTGGATTGCCAGGCACTATCTGAATGCTGATTTAGCCTTCACTAATTATATATCAAGAACAGGTTTTTATCCCACATCTACCTGGAAGTATACTGGCGTTTCCATACTCTTTGAGCAAAGAAAGACTTCTGAAGATAGTTACAAAACATTAAAGCCTTTTAGAGTGCAGTACCTCTTCATCTCTTTGCATAGGTTAAATTAGTATTGCCTTGAAATGAGAGTGCTAAAGTAAAATATGGCAAAAAAAAAAAGTCTCATTGCACCCTGTTAGAATTTTTCACTCAAAGTGTAGCAAATGCAAGAAAACTTTGGCTTACTTTTTTGAGGTGTCCCTTTCTCTCCTTACTTTCATGCCCTTTTCCCAAGAAACATAAAAGATTTTACATGTTGGTTAGCACTACATGAATAGAACTACTTCTGTTTCTTTGCAGAAAAGAAAAAAAATCAGCTCAAACATTAGACTACAGCCTTTCTGAAGGGCAGTAAGAAAAAAAAAACAAAAGCAAAGCAAAACAAAACCAAGTGAATGAATTTCCATACTTTTGATGCACACTGTCTAACACAGAATATTTTTTGGTCAGGAACGAGATTTTGCGCAGAACATTTCCACTCAAGTCTCCAGAAGTAACAACAACAAAATCTAGCTTTTCCTACATTATATTACCATTGTTGCAGCCTGCTTATGCTTTGTCTTCTTGAAAAAGTAAATAATGAAACCTCTGCAAAAAGGAAAATCAGCCACAGCTTAAATAAATAGTATTTATAAATATTATCTTAGTGGTAACTATATAGTACTTCAACTGCATCACTGAACAGATTAATGTGATGAAAGAGATCTTTTGTGTTACATACTTTACTCAGTTAAATGTTTATGTTCTCTTTCAAGAGAAAACTTACAATTCCCAAAAGAGCAACAATAAGCTTGAAAAATCAGGTTAGACGTCAGCAGTTGACTATTAATAACTATTCTGCTGGCTAATATTTGTTTGCCCGGGGCAGCCAGTGTCCATAATCAGCATTCATCTTTCATCTTCCTTGGCTGGGCTGTCTGGCAGGTGCTGGGTGGGGTGAACACCGAGGGGTCGGCAATACCCAGCTTTAGATCAAAAAAGCGAGTGGAGGTTGTCACACTGTAGTTCTTCGTATAGGTTTCCTGTACTGGATAACAGTCCTTGACTGTGTAAACGCCAACCCAAGATTCCACTGAAACAAAGCAGAAATTTGACTACTTTAGATGACAAGCATGAAGGAATGTGTTATACTGACATCGGAGGGGCCATCCCTCAGGCAAAACCTATAGGCTGGGACTATCCATATTTCTTTGTGGGGCCCTATCTTTCTGAAAGCATTAATGAAGAATTGAGAAGTAGTTTAGCAGAAGATCTGGTGAAATTTCGGAAAATCAAACAGCACTTGCAGTGTAATATGTTGACTTTTTGTTATCCTACAGGCCAATAGTTGCTGATTAGCTCTAGGTTCCTATGCAGTCTGCTCACCATGGCAGCCTTCCCTATTAGAAGATACAAGACAACACCAAGAAGTGCCACAAACTGGTACTGATTTAGAAACCATGGTGATCTTAATCCCGAACATTTTAGTGTCAAGCACATTTTGAACTGTGATACAATCTTGGCGCTGGTGTGTTGCCTTTCAAGTGTACCTCTTCTGAAAGAATGTCACTATTACTTAGTTCCAAATTTAGTTGTTTTCCAAAAATCTGTTTTCTTCTCATCTTTTATGCTACTTTCATGTCAGCATTTATTCTCCTCACCAGTGAGGCACTGTAATGCTCCGGGATTTCTCAGGAGGTGAATGCCTTCAACTTGGGTAGTGTAGGGACATATCACCTTATACTCTGGCCTTAACAAGTTGAAAGGTGTGATTACTGAAAACTTGTCCATTTCACATTGTTGGACCTCAACACAATCTTAGACAATAGAGTTCCCACAACTGTATGAGACATCCAGTTTTTTCCTGTGCGTATTCCTGCACTCCCCTACACAACTAATTGTTTGTCTTCTGCTGTGATGGAGACTTTACACCAGAACTAACATCCCTGACGTCTTGCCTTCACAGCCTTTAGTTATCTAAAATTTTAACCACCATTCTTACAGTGATACACGCACATCTTTAATTTAAATAAATATGACTTTGCTTCACTTTTTTGCATTTTACTGTCTCAAGCACAGATAGACTCCAAAGAAGAGGAATATTCCAAATACAACTCCTCTCTCTCCCCTCTCTTAACTCATTCCTTCTGTTTACCAATATCTGTGCATAATATCACTATCATGATCATTTTAATTTTTTCTGCTTAAACATTTCTACTGGGTCACTCATTGCTTCTGGACTATACTTAATGCTGATCTTTTCCACGTATGTGATGCAGCAAGTCTGTCTTTTTTTTTAGCTTCTGTTTGATTCCACAAAATGCTTATCTCAAGAGTCATTCTGTCACTCTCTTCTACTCTTGTCCTCTGTTATCACCACTACTTCTATTTCTTACATTAATACAATCAAAGCAGTTTCTGTTGAACACCATTCACTTTTAAAACCTCGAATTTAAATATATTTGATTAATGCATCTCTTCTGTGATCTCTCTTTAATCCTTCCATCATACACCACTTTATCCAATTGCTTCATGTGCTTCAGATCCCTTTATAGAGAAAGTCATGAGGTTACAACATGCTTCCTCTGAGTACCATCTGTATAAAATTTTTTCCAGTCTCAAGAAAACTTATTTTCTCTCACTCGGCAGCAATCAAACACTTATTTTCTGTTCCTCCAGTATTGTTTCATATGCTGTACCACAACAGCATTATTGGAAACAGAAAAGCTCCGAGACGAAATGCACGTACAGTAACTAAAAAAAAAATAGGGCGGCAAACCAAGCAGTAGTTGAACTCACCTCTCCAGGACATTGTCATGTACCAAGAATGTCTTAATCTGAGTGAGTTTGCTTTTTAGTATCCAGAAATGGAGGATTCTTTTCCTCAGCAAGTCTTTTATCAGAATTTTGAATGAAAAAATAAAGCAACATATAATGCTACCAAGGTATTCTGCATCACCACTGAAACCTTCACAACTTTAACAGCATTGTACTTTCTGGAATCCATCAAGTATTATCTGAAAGGTGAATGACTAGACAAACTTAAGGCATTATTTTTTCAGAATGATCATACAGAAAAGCACTGGAAATTTAAAACACTACAGGATAAAAATCACACATCATTAACTGAAGGTATCAGGATATTAAGTTCCATAAAAGTTCACAAAATACTGGATCTGAAAAACAAAATTCTTGGAGTGAATGATAACTTGTCACTTGTAGAAAACCAGAAGATACATCAACCTAGTTACAGAGGTCTAATGATCTTACCCTTCATTTTATTTCTACTTTTATTCAAAAAATCTATATTTTCCCCTGGCTAAATGCTCAGATTCCCAATCAGCCCATATATTTGGTGGCTAAAACCTTAAGTACTGCAGTAGGTGAATAATGCCATAAATTTCATGGGGTTTTAAAATTATTTTTATAGTTGTCTGGGTCATCACTAAACCACAGACAAAATTGAAGCCAGTGTGCTAATAAACTGCTTTGCATCCAAAATCTAACACACTGTATCTTGGAAAATTCAGCCTACTTTCTTTATGACGCAGGTGTTCACCTGCCAAATGCAGAACTAAGCCTTGGGAGCAGATGTTTCTTACTAGTGCTGTGGATAACAAAACTTTGGTGCGTTCTAACGATGTCCATTGCTGCACATGGATACGTGGGTATTCTATGACATCTGATACTAGTGTGTAGATACATGCTGACAACTGCTTTGTTTCTGTTATATCTTTAAGCAGAGACATGCTAGCTTGTGTCCCCAATGATGAAGTCTGCTCCAAAAGTGATGCCTCCCATTTTATTATGTTGGCCCATAATGGCAGAAGCAGGTGTTGGTGGTATGGCAGTAGAGATTGAACCTTCTCACCAATATTCTGTTACATTTTGTTGCCGTGTGTAAATGAACTCCTCCATGTGGAAAAAATGGCACCCATTGACATTTGCTGGCACTTGCTGACAATTTATGAAGAACAAAGAACGGATGTCAGCACAGTGAGGTGGTGGTGCATTTTAGCAGTGGCAACAGTGACAGTGGATCGCCTCCACCGGTGCTGATTTTTACATGCATGGCTTGCAGGCTCTCGTCCACTGTTGGTTAAAATGCATAGCTAATGGTGGCAACTACAATGACAAACAAGTGTTTTGTAGCTGAGAGTTTGCTTTATCAAACAGTACTGTTGTGCTCCTTGTATCTATTGCAGTTGTCATGGAAATAAATAGGAGGCATTACTTTCCGAGTGACCTACATATATTACTGTTATTCTATGGATCAATTTTGCATTCAGGCTGCTGGATTCAGGCAAAAAATGATGTTGTTCTATGCCAAAATCTGAATGATACAGAATAAAATACAAATAAATCCCTCAGGCATATTTGATCCTGCTGAGATACAAAATATTTTCTTAATAAAATGCACTGATAATAAAACAATATGCTGTACAGGGGAGATATTTATTGTGCCTTCCTGCAAACTTTATGGAAACATGGAAGGCTGAGGTGAAACATGAACAATTTTATTTTTCCCCAGGTAGCAGATGATTATTATTATTAAGATTAAACAAAAGCATGCACATACATTTCCTGGCTGGTTTTCTGTCAGACCATTCCTGCACCATAATTTGATCTCCAGGTCCCCCGATGTAGTACTGATCTTCAAATGTTGAATTGGCAGGGATATCATATGGATCCCATGGCTCAGTCAGAGCAATCTTCGAGCAGAGCTTTGTAACTTGCTCAATCTGAAACATCACTGCATCTTTATAGAGCAGTATATACTCAAAGAATCTGAAACAAACAAAAACAACGATTAATGTTGATAGCTTTCTATACTAAACAAGGAGCACTGTCAATTAACTAAACCTGCCTTGATTTCTCAGTCTAAGACCATTTTCACTTGCTTTTGACTCTGCCAAACTTTGAGAAAGGCTAACCAGTTCGGCTGAAACTTCCCATGCTGAAAGTTTGTCTCAGCTGACTCTTTCCAAAATAAATAAATCAGGCTCAACTGGCTCAGCCATTTCTGAGAACAACAGAACAACTTTTCTGAGAACAACCAAAAGAAAAACATGTTATTATTACTAGTTTTGTTTTGTTTTTTAATAACTTTCATTAAAAAGCTCTAGTGCTTCCATGTTTTGGAGAAAAAAACTTGAGAGTTGGCAGGGGAGAAGTTTTTACAAAAAGTTGCCCATACTTGGCTAAGTTATAAACCTTTTGCAAAACCTTTATTGTTTGCATAGACTGAATAGATTCAAACCTCCATGAATGTAGCAGAGTCTTTCTTTGAGCTGATTAGACATGGTATTTGCCACTCTCCAAGATGCTCCTCCATGGAAATTCATGCAGTATAGTGAGACATGCTGGTGAAGCAAGAATAGATGGTCCCAAATGCAGGTCTGAGGAACTCTCCCTCCTACTAGCAAAATTTATCTCAGAAATGTACCAGATCCAAGGAAATAGTGACAGCAGAAAGCAGAAGATCAAAAAGAAATTAAAAAAAGAGGCAGACATAAAGGTGTGGAGATCAGTGAGATGGAGAGGCCAGAAGGTTAGGTCAACGAAATGGATAGTTGATAAGGATTTAAAACTGATCTTCCGTATTTACACTAAGAGCTGACAAAGCTCTACTCTCAGGGTAGATAACAAACCTCTTCATGGACATTTTTATGTAGTCCATACTTACAGAAGTTGCTTCAACCACAAATGCTTTGACTTTACCTATGGAAAGGAGGTGATATCATCCTGACAGAGTTGAAATTATTGCAAGTATCAGCTGATATTGAATATACAACCAAAAATTCCAGAGGCCTAACTTCTCTGATGTACTTAGCATTATCAATCACATGCCACGTTGCTCAAAACACAATTTAGACCATCCTCATGATGGCAAAGGAGTGTTGGGATCCAAACTCTAAACTGCCCAGAACTGTGAATTCATAATTAGGAGCATCCCGTGAATTTCTCAGCTCAAGTATTTGGCTACAGTATCCTGTCATTGGATACTGTCATTGGGTGATTCTAGAGAAAAGAGAGGGATGGCATTAACTGCCCAGCACAGCTTCACCTTGCTCATTTGTAATAGTGTCCTCTTCCATTTCCAAATCCTTGTCCCCATCTTTTTAGAGGGATTTAAAGTTTACATAACACAGAGTTGACATCAAAACAATAAAAATGTTAATTGCTGTACCATACAACCATTTAAGATAGGAGTCACTTCACCCACTCTTGACACAAAAAAAATCACTTGAAGGCTGCAATATGGGAAGTGTATAACAGAATCATAGAATCATAGAATGGTTTAGTTTGGAAACCACCTTCAAGATCATGTAGTTCCAAGCCCTTGGCTATAGGCAGGGACAACCTCCACTAGACCAGGTTGCTCAAAGCCCAATTCCAGCCTGGCCTTGAATGCTTTCAAGGAATGGGCATCTACAACCTCACTGGGCAATCTGTTCCAGAGTCTCACCACCCTCACAGTAAAGAATTTCTTTCTAATATGTAGTTTAAATCTACTCTCTTCCAGTTTAAAACCATTTCTAAAACCATTTCCCCTTGTCACTACATGCCCTTATAAAAAGTCCCTCCCCAGCTTTGCTGTAGGCCCCTTCAGGTAATGGAAGGTCACTATAAGGTGCCCCTGGAGCCTTTTCTTGTCCAGACTGAAGAGCCCCAGCTCTCTCAGCCTGTCTGTGTAGGGGAGGTGCTCCAGCCCTCTGATCATCTTCAGCAATGCTGAAAAGCATCTTATCGACACTCTGAAGCATCATTTCTTGTGATACATACAGGATCACTTATGCAGCTGTGTGTGGAAACATGGGCAAGCTAAATGGCATCAGCCAATCTCAACAGCAATGAAGAAAATAAGTGAACCAAGTTGACATGAGGTAAGCTGGGGCATATTGCTCGTGCCCAACTCTGCATATGAAAAGTAGCTTATTCAGCTTTCTGTGAGGAAGTAAGTCACTGGGCACATTAACAAGATTCACACAGAGGCTGATTGTATATTAGCTTCCCTGTGGTAAACTAAATCTTAATAAAATATTCCTGTTTTTGTGATAACCATGACAGAAAGCTCATATGAGCCTAAGCTCATCTGCCATCATCTTAGTCAAAGTTGCAGATCTGTGATGATCTACTGATGAATCACTTAGTTCCTCATATAACTCCAAGCCTGTTTTCAAATAACCACATCTGTAACTTTTGCCTCATACTCAGACCAGAGAATAGTCACAAGAAAACCAACATACACTTACTGTTGTTTGTAACCAGGCTCTAATGTCTCAACCACTGTTCAGCTGGCTGCCCAGCCACTCTCAAGAAAGCAGAATAAGGCTGATGAGACTAACAATACCTGAGATATCTGAGTGATAATATAGTTGTTTCGTGAAACAACAAAAATGTATATATTAATTAAGTGGTATAACTATTGGGAATCAAATGTATACGCTTTCGTTTCTTTTTTCCTTTAAGTCCTCAATTAAAACTTATTTCCCACAGCAATTTCATGTGCATTTTTAACAATACTTTTTTCATTATTTGTGTTTCTCTATTGTTTCTTTTGTAAGTAGTTTCATGGAAGAAGTATCTTAAGTTCTATATATAAAAACCCAAGAGTTGATGTCCTTGTGTGAGGGACTCGTGCCACCACCTTTACTCAAATGAAACAGTAGTTCAAACCTCAATCTGCATACATTGAATTTCTAGCACATAAATAGCCACTGTGACTTCAGTAAGATCATCTAAATAATTGCAGAAGCTCACAATCCAGAGAAGTCTGCTTTCTTGACTTTGCTTTCTAAATGCAGATGGCAATGTGTGCATTCCAAAACAACAACAATGAAAACAAGAATTTGAAAAATGCAAACAAATCCAGCTCATCACCAGACATCTCTGTAGCATACATTCTGCAGAGCAAGAGGCTCCACCACCCACATTTCTGCTTCCTGGAGAGGCAGAGGGAACAACTGTGGCACAAATACCAAAGATACGATTTGATGCACTACTGGCATGAATAGCGGCACACAGACAAGATAAGAACCACAGAGTGTGGCTTTACTCGTGTGAATAAGGATAAGCAGGTGAACTTATCTGTACTGTCACTAATCAACTTTGATATACCTCACATCTCAATTTTAAATAGAATTGCTCACGTGTGTGTCCTGAAAATAGTGAGCACAGGAACACAAGTTTGCACAGGATCTGAGTTTAACTGCACATGAAAGGTGAAGGGTTAAGCTGTTGTTTTATAAAGGGAACAGTGCACCAGCCAAAATTAATAATAAAATGTGTGTGGATATAAAAATTACAATCTAGCATATTTTAAAACAAAATATTTAAAAATCATTTCCTCTTTTTTTCTGTAACAGCCAAGTCCTAAGTGTACTGCCTCTATTTGCTTTAGGTGCCTGAGATTTCACTGGCCGCATGAAGGAAAGCACAGACTCCTGAAAATAAGGCTTGGCAAAGAAACAGAGGAGGAAATTATTTTTAATTAGGGTTTTTTTTTTTCCCCCTAAAGAAGTAACATATTTGTAGCCTGTGCCCACTCCTTATTTTATTTTTATAACGATTTCATTTCTTTAATTGCAAGAAAGCCATAACCCCCTCACATGGCACAATCAGGCAGATCTGCAGAAGTTACTTGGATAAGTTACCTTATTTGTCCAACTGAGACTATTTCCTTTCTTTCCTGTCCTATTCTGTACTACTCTATCCCATGCCTCACACCCTTTGTACACTTTGCGCCTAATGGGTCTCTCTTGCTGTTCTTAATACTCCCTTTGTCTGGGCCTGAAAATGGATGAATTCCAAGACATTAAGACATACACGTTTCTTGCTCCTATACATTAAATAATTTCTTAACACTGGACCACATCTTATGCAAACAATCCCACTGACTTTGCTAAAAGTAGGTGGGATACACACTGTGCTCAGTATCCTGCTCTCCTGACTTGAGGAAAGTCCTTTTCTAGGGAAGAGACCAATGAACTTATCTAATTACCTGTATTTTGAATGGATCATTGAAGTGCACGTTATCAATGCGATCCAAAAGAATAAATTCACTTTTTAAGTGAATACTCAGATACTTAATACTAGTAAGAAAAAAGTCAAAAGACTCAAAACCATGCTAACTGCTTTGCTTCGTGTCCTGCCACAAAGGTGCCGTAGCACCCTGCTATCAGTGCTCAAGCACGTCAGGTAGTGTTCAGTCCAACACATCCTCACCACTCCCACCATTCACTTCTCCACCTCCATTGCTGTCTCCCAGTCGCCAAGCCTAGAAAGAAGGAGCAGCCAAGTGGCTTTTGTATGAGCTAGGGGAACAGAAGTGCTGGCAGCAGCAATGCCAAGGCCTATGGGATGCACTGAAACACTTCAGACAGAGTTACTTGCTATAGAGAAACAAAACAGAGGTTTGAGGTTGAGATAGGGTGAAAGAAATTCCTTGTGCTTAAAATTTGGCTGGTATCATTTTGCTCTGCGGATTTGGACAAGTAACTTAACAATATGGGAGCCCTGAGATTCTGTTCTTGTTATTTGTTTTTTGATTGCTGTAACACCAAGGAGTCACTAATCAGAGATCAAGGATCACTTGTGCTAGGCTTTGTATTAACAAAGAACAAAAACACAAATCCTGTCCCTCAAAACAACAGAACAATGGTTCTCATAAAACAGACTTTCCTTTCCTGCAAAGACATGTGGTCTTATGTGTCCAGGATTTTAACCTGCTGACTCAGTTCTCCCAGCTGCAGCCATTGCATCCTTAGAACTTCCACTCACATTAGTCACAACTTAGAGTACTCAGTAATTATTATAAAGCAATTGGAAAAAATGAAAGCAAAATGTTATGTATTATTTGCATCGGAACTATTGTATTGCTCAGCAGGGAACAGCATTTGATATTTAAAGTATCAAGTTGAGCTTTCTGCAATTATTTCAAAGCTAACTTTGCCTTATTGTTTGAGATTAACCGAAAGCTTGGAACATCTGTCTGCCATTGTAGTATTATTTCACTCTTTGCCAGCTCTATTTGTAAAAGGGCACTATTAAACACTGTGAAAGAAGTCAGAAACATTTCTAACTAGAGGAAATTCTACTAACACCACTCCAAACAAATCCTTTCTTCTGTACACACACTGGTTCCTTTGTAATTTTAGAGTTATCTTTTGATAACATAGCCCATAAAATTATCATATCAATACCAGACTTATTATTGAGGAAAGATGTACTAAGTGAATGGAGACCTCCACTAGAAAGATGACAACAGAATCTCATCTTCTCACCTTCTCAGATTAAGAACTTTTTCAAGGGAGCGAAGCTGCTAAGCAGACATTCAGACAGTTGATAAACACTCTTCAGGTCAACAACATTCATCTGCTTTTGGAAAGCTCTGGATATCTCATTTCAAAACTGAGAAGCATTCGTTTCTCAGTATATTTCTGGGAACTCCCTTCCTCTTTCCCATGAAGTTTCGGTAATTTCAGACTTCTGTTTTTCTTTTGGTGTATCAAACCTCAAGAACAACAGTAATTTACCATATTTGATCTCACATGTTTGGCAGCGATGCTGGACTATGGTATATTGTACAAATATAGTATTGTGCAAATACATGTGACAGCATATGTAATCCGATACTGTGTAGAAGCAGTATTTTTTAGACTGACTTAAATCATTCACAGATTGTAAAAGCCCTTTTTTTAATTTTCAAGATGACCAAGCCCTCTGTATCAGGTGTCTAAGCATGGTATGTGAGGAACTCTGACAGCATTACCAGTTTTTGAAACAGAGAGAATCAGGCATAGAATAAATTCTATTAATGTTGAACTTCATTTAGTGGAAAAGTCGTAAAAATAGGAAACGAAAACTGGAAAATCAGAGCTTCATTAATTGAAAGATTACATATTTCGTTGACTTTAATTACAAAACTCAGTAAAAAATATGCAATACCTTATTCTTTTAATTGCTTTTGTTTTTGGTTTTTTTTTTTCCCCATAAATTAGAGTGGCTACTTGGCAAATAGTGAGGGAAATTAAGTTAGTCGGCAAAAAATGCTCTCTCCCTGGCTGCCTCTTTTTGGCAATTTGACATTCCGTAATAAACAACCTGATCCATCAAGTGGTGCCCTCGAGTACAACGCATTCCAACTTAAGTCAAAATCCAGGAAAACAATGAAGTATTGTGTTTAAGGGAGCTGTGTTCTGCAAGGGGCCAAAATATGCACTGTCCTTAATGGAAAGCACTTCTACATTTCCGTAAGTAATGGTATATTTGTGAATTGAGCCCGTCAGTAGACAACAGCATAGCTCAAAACATTAGGATTGAAAGATGCAGTCAGAATACCATAATGCTTTTAAATGCATCAGTGGAATCATCTCCTAGGGAACACTGTATATCCTAACAGAGCCATATAATATCAAAATGTAGTTGAGGTCAGAGATTATTTTCTTGTTCTGGGTTTGTAAAGATGCTAGTGAGGTCTTGCTGCACTGAGCAAGTTAATGATAATAAAGTTTACTTTGAAGTCACAGCAGAGCTTAGAGAAGAACCAAAAAGAATGAGCAAGGCCAGCACTCTCATCTCAATATATATTAAAGAGCTTAGAAAGCAAAGAATGGCAAGGAGGGAAATGACAGAGGTGCATTACCATTTGTTTATTTATTATGCTTTTCATTCCCATTGCATTATATACAGAAGGGAAGTAAATAATTCAATTGAAGGAACAGATGAAAAAAAAAGTAAGCAGAAGTTTAACATGTGGAGATAGCCAGAAAAATCATGCTTACAATAATTTAGAGTAATTCCCAAAAGAAAAAGGATACGGAAAAGACATACCTGTGTTCTTGTTTTGAATTTTACCTGTAATTGTGAGATTTATCTGGAGTTATTACGCTTTCTTCTGAATCAGGCTTAGAGAGAGCACATTAATTCGGATTTTAGCTTTGCCCCTGTATGATAGTATCTATTCTACACATAAGAAAGACATAACAGAATAAGGTCCATAATCACAAATAAATAAACTTAAACAATCTCCCCCTAAAAGACATTTATTTTTGAATAAAGGAAGAATGAAAAATAAACATAATCTTTGCAGCTGGAATGGGCATGTATATGTATATGAATGTGTATATGTATCTTAACTTCCACAAACAAACAGAAAAGATCTTCAGATATTATCAACAGGGAACACATGAAATCCAAGAGAGCTACGTTACTCTTCACTTAGATTGTAAATTCCATCACCCACATACTTGGCCAGTTAGCTGCTCTTCAGTATGAGCTCCTGGATAAAAATAATAAAAAAGTTTGAAGAACAGATTGCCCTTTACAACAGATAGTGAGCAGGTCTCTCTTCTGATAGAGCAAACTCTTACTTCATGGTGGAACATTCCCTGGAAAAACTTGTGAGGATGTTCACTTGTACCAGATTACTTCCCCAAGATGTAATGATTTCCATCTTCCATCTGCAATGATTTCCTTAAAAGGGATGATTCAGGCCTTTCAGATATCTGTCCAATGTAAAAAAAAATAAAAATAAAAACACTAGATCTATTTTCAAGGGATTCTGGAAGTCAGGCCAGCTAGGATAATCAGACAACACAGTTTGAAAGTTAAGTACACTTTAGCTTTCTAACATCTTTATCCAAAGATCTGAGTATAGTTTATTTTTAAATAAAAATTTGTGGAAGATGGAGATTCACTTCACTGAAAATAAATGCAACCTGAAGTCCTGGCACTGCACTTCATTCTCCCTCCCCACCTCCAACGTAAAAATAACTTCTTTGTTTCATCCATAATTCTTTGTGCAGGTCTTTTTCCTTCAACAGCTATAAATAAAAAATAATACTGTTTGCTGGGCACATACATTAGTGACTGGATTCGAATACAAAGAGTTGCGTGCATGAAAAGTCTAGGTGAAGTTAACTGAAAGTGTGGAAAATAAAGAATTATGGAAAAGAAAGAAATGCCTGCGTGAGAAAAAACACAGAATTAGAGACAAATATTAATTGCTCCATGGCTATAATGCAAATGACATTTTGAACACATATCTGATGACCTGTGGTGCAACAAATGGCGATGATTTAGAAAGGTTAGTTTATAGTGCTGGGTCAATCAGAAGTATCTTCACTTCAGACAGAGAAGGACAACATGCCTTAACAGGAATAGATTTAAGGCTGAGGAATGGCACAAAGATGTAAGCAGGAAGACAGCAGAGTACAGCCCTTACTATAGGGAACATATTGTGATTAGAAAGTTAAAAGCAGAGGATTGAAACTCTCGTGTACTAATTGAGTAGTGTCTTACATTTATCCATTCTTCTGCCCACATCTCCGTAAGCACATAATGATTTTAGTTCTTTCCCATTATATAGTAAAGAAACTTCCAATCCACAAAACGCTTTATTGTGGGAAAAGGAAATAGCTAAAAGCTTTCAGTGTCAATACTGAAAAGCCATTTAAAAAGGAAATACCTTCCTCCTCCAAAACAGATCATCCATCAGGCCTGTTTTCAGTCAGTACTGGCTTTCTTGATGAAAACTGTACTTCACCAATGAAACAGTTAGAAAGGGTCTCAAGTGCATTAAAGAACATCAGATTTATCCAGATCATCTTGATCAGCTGAAATGTACATAAAAAAATTATGATCAGCATCACCATGAGCAAACTGTTACAAAGGACGAGGACTATACAAATTCACAAAGATAAAAAGTGGAATAACTGCTTGGTCAGTAGCTTTGAACAAGAGCATCTGTGAGTCCTGTAGATGACGAACTAAAGATAAATCAGGATACAGACCTGTTGCCAAAAAGTAAATCTCGTTCTTAGACCCATTAACTGCAGCATCACATGCAAGAGATGGGAGGACATTTATTAGCCCTGATGAGATCAGAGTGGTAATGCTCCTTGTTTTGGATGCCATGTAAGGGAACAGATAAATAGACTGGATATAGTTCAGGGAACAGCAGGAACAATGTGATGTTTAAAGAAGATGACCTGTGAAAAAACTGGGCATGTTTAGTCTACAAAACCAAGACTACAGTATGACATGGTAAGCTTGCTCAGAACATAATATGAAGTTAAGAGAGTTGAGATATTCTGTATATGCAGGTTTTGCAAAGAACAGGTTTCTGTGTCTTCTTAAGTTGCAAATTTTATGAGAAGTGTTAAGAAAAGCAGGGGTCAGAGACATTCCAAATAAGGCTTTCCTTCTCCAGTAAGGAGGAACAGGTTTTATGGCAACTCAGAGACCTTCTCAGCCTTATATGTAGCTGATCTTACAATACTGATGGCTGCTTCCTTCTTCTGGTAACAGGCAAGTTTCATCACTAAGTTCTGATACTGTCAGTTGTATGACTGACTTGGATCCTCAACACTGCTGCCTACCCAGAAGTACTGAAAAAACTTAGGTGAAAATTTTCTGAGTCTTCCCAAAAGCAGTAGTAGTGATTGTCCATTCTCTCTGCTGGGTCTCTGCAGAGGATAGAACTTCCATTCTTATTTCATGGTGAGCCTGGGGATTAGAAGGATAGTGCCAGCTCAGATAGTCATAGAATGCCAGAATGGTTTGATTTGGAAAGGACCTTTAAAGATCATCTAAATGAACCCCCCTGCAATCGTAGGGATACCTCCCAGTAGATTAGATTCCCCTGGGCCTCTTTCAGCCTGGCCTTGAACACTCCCAAGGATGGGGCATCCAGAGTTTCTCTGGGCAAACTGATGATCCCCATCACAAAGAAGATGTGCAGGCAGTGGAAGTAGAGACAGGTATGATATGGATTTGATGGGTGGACTGTTTGATGGACAAAGAACTGGCTGCAGCACTGAACCCAGAGAGTGGTGGGCAATGACTCAATGTCTGGACTGAGATCAGTGATGAGTGGAGTGCACTTCAACAGGTTTGGGAATGACACAAAGCTATGGAATGCAGTCAACATGCTCAAGGGACAGGATGGCATCCAGTGGGACTGAGACGGGCTTGAGCAGCAGGCCCAGGAGAACCTCATGAGGTTCAACAAATCCAAGTAAAAGGTCTTGCACTGGGTCACAGCAATCCCCACTGCCAATACAAGCTGGGAGCTGAAAGGATTGAACACAACCCTGTCAAAAAGAACCTGGCAGTATTGGTGGATGGCAAACTGGACATGAGCCAGCAATGTGCTCATGCAGACCAAAAAGCCAACCGTATCCATATCAAAAGAAGCATGGCCAGCAGGTTGAGAGATCCTGCCTCTCTACTCTGTGCTGGTGAGGCCTCACTTGGAATACTGCATCTAGATGTGGAGTCCTCAGCACAGGAGAGTCACAGACCTATTGGAGAGCGTCCAGAGGAGGTCCACAAAAGTGATCCAAGGAATGGAACACCTCTCCTACACGGACAGGCTAAGAGCACTGGAGTAGTTCAGCCTGGAGAAGAGAAAGCACTGAGGTAATCTGATAGAGGCATTTCAGTACCTAAAGAGGGGCAATAAGAAAGGAGACAAACTCTTTAGCTGGTTATGTGGTGATAGGACAAGGTGAAATAGTTTCAAACTTAAGGAGGGTAGCTTTAAGTTAGATATAAGGAAAAAGTATATTACAGCGAGGGTGGTGAGGCACTGGAACAGTATGCCCAGAGATGTCGTGGAAGCCCCGTCCCTGGAGACATCCAAAGCCAGGCTGCACCAGCCTCTCAGCAACCTGATCTTACTCTGAATGTCCTTGTTCATCACAGGGGAGTTGGACTAGATGATCTTTAAAGTCCCTTCCAACTGTAAGGACTGTATGATTCTATCCTCTCTGCACTTTTACAATTAATCCTGACTTCACCATCTCATTGTTTCCAGTGACTGAATGAGTCAAAAGTCCTGCACAAACAGTCCAAAATCAGGTCTGAGGGGACAAGATTCAGGTGGTGCATGCTTAGAATTTAGAGGGAATACTGAAAAGTCCAAACTACTTGTTAAAACTGATCATCAAAAAACTGTGGATTTATTTATTATTATTATTAATTTATTTTATTGCTCTCTACTGAGTTATTGTGCTTCTCATTATTACAGCTGCAATTTCTCTACCTTACGTGAGGAGGTTCCATCTGTTATCACATGTTTTACTTGAAGGGAGACCGTAAGCAATATCCATGATGCACTGCAGGAAACAAAAAGGGAACTGGTGGCCACAAAGCATTCAGAGGTAGACACATGGAAGAGCTTGATTTGATTTGTTTTATCCTATCAATCTTAAGCTTCCTTAAAACAATATCCTAAGGAAATGGTATTTAAAGACAACAGAAGGGAAATTACAGGAGTGAAAATCAATGGTGGATTCATCTGGGAAAAAAAAACACAACAGAACAACATAATGATCTACCTTTAAACATAATGCTGTAAATGCTACAGCAATGGAACTGTTGCATCATGCTAGTAGAGTCTACACTGAAAATGACAACCTACCAATGTGCTCTACATAGACAGGGCTCGGGATGTTCTAAAATCAACTGGATTGGAAATATATAATATTTAAGAGATGAATGTACATTCCAAAACCCTTCTCTTCAAACTGTTGAGTACTTGCTTGAGGGTACTCATCAGCACACTGACAGAGAATTTGCATATTATCTGTCAGTTCATCACAGAAACAACAATTCCAGAAGACAAAGCAATCAGCTAAAGCAAGAGCAGCTAAGAATACATTCTTATTTTTAAGAAAGTCTATAGCCATTTTAATTGTATTAAAAACCTGCCATATTTATTTTTCATTCAGGGGCAGTTCTAAGAACCAATAGCAAGAAGGACAAGACCTGTAAATAATATCGGTATAAATATACAGCGCTGGCACTGCTGAAAGTTTTCCATGACTCAGGGAAAGGTCACTAGACATATTGAACATGTTTAGACTACTCATGCTGAGTAAAACATGACAGAAATAGGTTTACCATTTAGCATCTGACACGAATACACACTGAAGTCTTTAGCAAACAGGTACATCTGCCTCATTTTGGGGTGTTTTCCCAACACACAGCCCAGTGTCATGCGTATTATATTATACTGGCATGGAGCCACAGTTTTCTTTGAGCTATCTAAAAACAAGCTTCCTTTACCATTACTACAGCTTTAATAAATACTATTATAAAATAATTCCTGTTTTAAAAATACAAATAACTGTGTTCTCTGTATGGTGTTGACACTGTTGATAAACCTGTGGAGAGCCAGACCTCCTTCAGCAGCAACCAGAGAAGCAGAGGATGAGGATGCAGAAGGCTTTCCATGCCAAGAAAGCCTCGTGTTGGTATTGTCTGCCCTCAGTCTTCCAAACTGTAGGCATATCACAGGGCAGAATGAATGTGGTGGTATGCAGTCTGCTAAGATCAGCTGCAACAAAGCTTAATTTCTACATAAACGGCTCAGGCTAATAATGACTTATGCAAAGTTTTGGCTATGTATTTGATGCTTGTTCAGATATTACACACAATTCTCAGCAAACATCATACGTGTACTGTTCTCCTGCTTTCTTAAGATTTTAAATGACATTTTCTAAAATGCAAAAGCTTTCTATGGATTTTCACAGCCCAAAACGGCACTCAAATCATCTGGAGGATAAATCACCAAGAGCAGACTGCTTACAAATGGGTTATAAATTGCAATCAGCAGATAATTCTTCATTAGGCCAATGAGAAAGAGAATACTGGAAATCTGAAGAATTCTTCCATGGTAAAAGAAATAACCCAGAAGACACTGAAGATACTGAACAATGTTTGTAGTTACTATTGCTACAGTACATAAGCATCTCAGTTACAATACCCACCCTGCAGAGACATACATGCTTTCTAAGTGATTTTTTCCACTTTTTCAGAAGGACATTCAGCAAACCAAGCTGTGTTTCAGATGTATGTTAGGATTCCAAACACCAATAAATGATGAGATCCTCCCAGCTGACCCACTACAAACACATTCACTAAGGCTCAGCTAACCAGACACGGCACCAACACTTGGTGGTGCCTCCATTAGCAGCTTATGCCTTCCTTCCACTGTGTGTCACTTGGACCTTGCTTGACTATGGTCGAGCGGCCACCCTGAATGTGATGAATTACATCTAATTCTGCCTCCACCTCTGTGTAATTGTTTTCTATCCCAAAAACTAGATTACTTTACAGTGAGGATTTACAGACTTAAAATACCTTGTGTAAGAGGTATATTTGTGAAAACCTCTACTCTTCAAAGTTCTGTAACAAACCAAAACTGTGAGAAAATCCAAAGAATACACAGAAATCTATAGAGAATCACAATCTAGATGCTTACATGTAGATGTTTTGGAGACAGGTGGCCCAAGAGAGCAAGTTAATAAAATGGCAAATCTTTCCTTTTCTGCTGTGCTGAGGTAGTTTGATGTTGCATTTTTGCTCTTCAAGAAAAATAAACTTAAGTCATGGCTCCTCTCTCCTGCCCTTGTCCCTTTTTATTGTCTCCTACAATTTTTTCCTCTATGAAAAGTACAGCAGCCACCACACCTCCACACTTTTTCAAGCACTTTAACCAATCTTCACTCTTTCCTGAGAAAGGCAAGGTAACAAACTGGTCTCACTTTGCAGATTCTTCTGTGTTTATGTGTACAGGTATTTGACATGATAAATAGAGGCTTCCTAGTCCCCTGATGCCACCACTGACAAGAATAAAGATATGAGATTCTTGTACAGAAGATGCAGGCCAAGAAATCTGGATTTAATAAAGCGGTGATACATTAATTTGAGAACTAATTGTAGTAAGAATTCCTCATCCTGTATGGAACTCCGTTTTCCAAATAATAAACATCCTCTGAGAATTACCATAACTGCATAGCATGAATAAACTTTCCAGTGCTGGCTGCCTAACAGTATGGTAGAATCATAAGTTTCCTGGCAAAAAAAAAGTATCTGAATATGATAAAACCACAGTTGCAAATGGTTTTAGGAGATACTGAAAGAATAAAAAATGAGATCTTGCTTTGCTGCACTCATTGCATTAACTCTGTGAACCATACAACTGTTTAGAAGTCTTTAGCATCGCCAGGAACAAAACTGCTCTGAAAACTACTGGATAACTAGCCATTCCCTCTCAGAAACACTCATTTCTGAAACAAGGTATCCACGCAGACAGACTACTTAAAGAGAACAGGCTGCCCAGAGAAGCTGTGGATGCCCCAGCCCTGGATGTATTCAAGACCAGGTTGGATGAGGCCCTGGGCAACCTGGTGTAGCGGCAGACAGGGAGTTGGAATTGGATGAGTTTTAAGGTCCGTTTCAAGCCAAACCATTCTGTAATTGTACGATCCTATGAAACTCCCAGCTCTTCAGGAGCTATAACAATATAAACCTAGCACCAACCTTCCTGTGCAGGGTTTCACCAAAACTCCTGATAATAAATAGCAAATGCAAGTGCACCACATGTTTAGGAACGCTCTCACCTGCTGAACCACCTGATTTTCAGACGAAGTAGCAACCTTACCCTGAACTCCCACAAAAAAATGACAGGAGGACAACAAACTGCTTGTTTGTACCACATCTAACAGATATGGGCAACATCACAGACTGAAACCCTACTCTAAGGGTCTCTTCATTGTGACCTCACAACATTTCTGCTCTGTAACTGGTCCCAGTCACAGAATAAGAACAGAGCAGGACTAAAGCAGAGATTTTTCTCCTTTTTCCCACTGCTAAATAGTACCATTCTGCAGAAGTGGTGTGAGGGAGCTTTCTTTTTTTACCTCATTAAAGCTTTAAGGAAAATTAAGTTAATTCTTCAAGCAACAAAACAAAACAAACAAAAAACCCCAACAAAACAAAAATAACAACAATAACAAAAAAAACAATTAGAAAACTGTTTGCAATAGGCAACCGAGTATATTTGTTACAGATACCACACAACTTTCACTTCTTTAACATTAACTTTACAAAATATGTTGATGGCGTGTTTTGAACATGTACTCAAAAATATGAAATAATACTTGGCAGTAGCTATAAAGATGCAGATTCCCAAAAGCATTTTAGTACACAAGAAGTCAACCAACAAGTACAGCCATTTCTGGATGCATCACTTTTGTACTATTCAAGTGACCTTAAGGTCACTTACGCAGAGCTTTACCACAGTGGATTTTGTTTGTCTTGTTAATAGGGTAAAGAAATAAAGTTAATCATAAGTAGCCTTAATATGTGACACTGTAGTGCATGTGGTAATTCTGTTCTTCTGCATCGTTTTGCCTTCAGTCACACTGTCACATTTCATTATGAACTGCCCTCTGGATACATAATACATGTAGAAAATAAAATATCCAGTAAGCGTGCGATGTTACCTTCCAGCTCAGAAGGACAATGAGGTTTGATGAACTTAAGGAATATTTCACATTAAAAGCCAGTTTCAACTGCAACAAAGCTAGATGAAAATTGTTGTGCTGGCTTAGAAGTTCCAAAGATTCAAAAGAAGGCAGCAATCAAGGTGACTACCACTCTTCCATAGTTCTAAAACCTTGGCATGCTTATGTATCCTGTAGCCTTTACATGGCTCTTTGGAGACATAAGGGATGGACCAAACATTTTTATTAAGTTTTGAAACACATTTTTATTTAAAGACATGTCCAGAAAGCTTCAGATTTAGACTGGTTTGGTATCTGAGTATATCCACAGCCTCTAATAATCCAGATTGTCTTAATTGCTAAAGTCTCCAAGTTCTTTTGACAGATTAGAAATTATTACCAGAAGATTACTACATTCTGAATCGTTTTATATGCAAGAGAAGCAGGCTACACACATGTAGTGTGCATCTGCACACCTGTATGTTGACTTTTACATTACTTTTCCAGTACAGTAGTGTCGGAAAACGATCACAGCAGCATGGAGCTATTGAGCTGGGAGTCCCTCTGGGCTGGATTTGGCTCACAAAATACACTCTAGACCATGCTAGAATGTGAGGGTAAATTTCATTTCATGAAAGGGATAAAATAGGCTTTCGTGGAACGCACAGCTATGTAGATCCTGAGGCATGTGAAATCTTAATAGTCAATGACTGAAAAATTGTAATGACTACAGTGTGAGTACTGTAAAAAAAGAAAGTGCCTGCCAAATTTATGTTCTGATGCCAGAAATTCAGAAAGTCATGAGAATTAGAAAACAAAATCTAAAATAGCAGAAATATGCCCATTGCTAAGCTACAGAAGCAAGTCTTACTGACCATGTGAACATAGCTAGTAAAATTATCAGAGTAAAAACAAGAATTGCAAAAATTACTATTACTTTGTTCACTTTCTGTGGCACAAGGAATGTGTCTTTTAATAATCAAGAGAGACATAAAGCCAGATATGTGCACATAATCTTCAAAAAGTGATTAAATTGATTCTCAAATAAATGCTTGTCAAGGATCTACATTTACAAAAAAATGAAAACAAACCCAGATGGAAACAACTGATTCTTTCTTAGTACCACTTGTCACAGATTATTTTTTTGGACAAGGATAGTTGTGCTGCTGTTGGAAACCCCTAATTTGCTCCTGTGTATGAAAGTATAACAGGTACCAACTCTGGCAGGCAGTACACTGCTGCACACAAGGACTGTCTCACATGTCGAGCTTTCTGTTCTTTCATGCATGGGAAAGAACTCCTGGCAGAAAACCCTGTCCTTGACCTGTGGCTCTCAGATATCAGAAAGCAACCACACTACTGGGAAAACAGCCGTGGGAGGACAAAGTTTCCTATGGAACCTAAACTCTTCTCTCAACATACATGCATCTCCCTCAGGAGACCTTGAAAACGTGGCAGTAAACAAAAACAACTGAAATAAACAGGTCTGCTTGGCAGTGGTGAGGAGAGGTTTCACTGCCCAGTGTTACGCTCAGGTTATGCAATGTCGTGCAGGCATAATGCTCCTTATTCTAGGGGAGCCAGAATGTTGCACAATGTGGCTCTGTTCCATGCAGACTTCACACCTCCCCAGCATGCCAAGCACTATACCGTACCTTAAAAACACCCTGAAGAAAATAATTTCCCCTTCAAGTAAAGAAGAGCAACAGGTAAAAATACCTTGAGAGAGAGAACTTGGCAACCTGCAGGCATGTGATTCCTTGCAAATCAAGCTGAAGGTCATCTGAAGAAGGCTGTGGAGTTGAGCAGCATGAGGGTGAGAAGTTAGAGAGAAGATGCTCTCCTCAGATCCTTACATTGATTTGATGCTGAAAAACCTGGCTTGAGAAGAGCACCCTGTCCTTAATGTAAAAATAAAAAAACTATCAGGCACCAAGCATTAATTATAGTTAGAGCTCAGAGTTTCTAACCTGTTTTCTATCGTGTTCATCACTATACTGCCAACAGTCCCTTTCTAAAACTGAATCAGCTTCTAAACGTACACATCTATTCACATGCTCCTTATTCCTGATCTTTCCTACAACTGGGAAGTGTGACACATCCTTCTTTGCTCACACTCCTTTAAATTTAACCCTCCTGCATGACACATGAGAGAGAAGTGTATTTAACACTTTTCCTGGATGACTTAGTATTATCACCATGCCACTGTGCTGTGATTGAATTGTCGTATCCTGTGAAACTGAATGATCAGCCCACAGCAGAGTGGAGAGGATGGGAAGATATCAATCCTACTTTACAATTTCCCATCAGCTCATGACCTGGACTACAAATAACAGCATAAATATTGCTACCATTCCTCTGACTTGTCTGTGAAAACACACTCCAGATGAAAAACCTGCCCTATGCAGTTACTAAATGGACTAAACTGTCAATATGTGAAACAAATCAGTTCTCTAGCTGGAGCCAAAAATTCTCATCACACGAACAAATCAATAGCAATGCTAAACAATCACAACTGCAGCACGAATATTAAGTTTGTTAGCAAACAACTGGATTGCAAAGTGAAATGTGGGGAAGATTAAAAAAAAAATAAAGGGAGAAAGCATTTTGCACTTTATTAAAACATCCTGCTTCCTCCCCTGAACACTTCCTCTCCTCAAACTGGCTATCACCTACCAAAATTTATCCTTGGAAGCTCTGGCAAAGGGTGTGGACCGGATTCAGAGACATAGGTTTTATCATCACATCTTCCAATTGCACTCAGATGACACAACATTGAAAGCTGTCCACCACAGTTACACCATTGCTGTCATCAACAGGACTAGAGATTGAACGATGGTTTCATTGTTGGCAGTGGGGATCAACCTCAGGAATTGAGGCTGTGTTTGAACTGGAAACGGACAAATGTATTTCTTCTATACATCTCCCATCCCACATATGTTACAAATGTGTGTCTAATGTAAAGCTCTAGGATGTGATCCTTGTGCCAAAGGAAGTTCTAACTGACTTCACTAAACTTGCAGCTCTGTATTAGAAAAGTAAGCAAGAAGTCATGAAAAGACCTTTTGCCCATTAACCCAAACTCTTCAGCTTTTCACTGTCTCTTAGATTGCAGCTGTCATATCAAAGCCCTTCTCTTTTTTTAAGGAAATACATTTCCACTGTACATGGAAGATAAACTATGAGACCAAAATATTCTGTGTGTTGTAGGTCCTACAGCTCTCTCTAAATTCACAAAGCCAGCTCCTACAACCTGCTCCTGGGATCTGCACCAGCCACTTCATACTGGACCAAACTCCCTCACACAGTTTTAACTTTTTGGTCCTTCTACACTCAAGAGATCCAGACCCTTAATTTGAACAGATTTCAATTTGCTCTTCTGCTTCAAGTTGCAGAAATATAATAGTATATAATATGCTCAGTGGCATCCTGAATTAGCTTAAAGCTTTTTCTGTCATGTCTAATACTACAAAAGAAGCCAAGAGTTTCAATGTCCTGGACACTGCAAACACACATTATTCTGGGGAGTTCAAACAAAAGAGGATGATATGATAAGAGGAAGGATGCATCCCCTTCTCTAAATTTAAAGAGTTCAGATGAATAATAAGGATGTAGGCCAACATCTGCTAGTATCAACAGCAGTACTGTGCCAGTGGCTATCATTTAACTGTGGTTTTTAGAAAAATAAAACCTCATGATGATAAACTGTTTTTTTTTTAAGAATATCCAGTCAACTGTATTTGTTACTGATAGGTGGCAACAACCCCACTGTTTGGCAGTGCATGGTTTCTAAACACACTGACTGGAACCCTGGCAAATTATCAGTTTGGGATCACCAGACATTGCCTAGCTGCATTTTCATTCCAGTTTTAAAGGGTTCTGGATCCTGGATTTCAGTTTATTTTTTGCAGCTGGTGTTGGTGGTGTGTTTTGGTAGTATACGAAACAGCTCCACAGCACAGAGGGCAAAGAAAGGTTTTGAGAATACTACACTACACCAAATGCATCATGTCAAGCAATGGAATTGCTTTATTCAAACTCGGATTCCCTTGTTTTTTTCTTTTCTTCTCATACAACTCTGACAAAGATATTACAGTCCAAGGAAATTATCAAAAGCATAACACAGAAGACAACAAAACCACTGTTAAGGCAACAGCCACCAGCTTCTTCTGATACAGTCCACTTGTTGAGCACTGCAGCTCAACATCTGAAGACATTCAACCTTCGCCTCCAAATGGTGCTTTCATCTCTTCCCACTCAGCACAACTGCAACAATGAACAGCGGGGCTGACAACACTGGGAACTTAGAAAACAAAATGGTTTTTGCCTCTCATCAACAGAAGTAGCCATGCTCCTTTCTCCAGATTTGCACCCATCACCAGCAGTGGGCACCTGAAAGAATTTGGAATCTATGGGACAAAAGGAAACTTAGGTTCAAATATCTTCCCTTAGCTCTTATTCTCAAAAGCGACTTACATACACAGCAGCTTATGAAGCATTTTAGATCCCAAGAATGCACATTAGATATAGAGAAACTGCTGAAATCTCAGTTCTTTGTTCCGCTGCAAATTAAGGGTCTCATAAGTTTGCACACTCTACATAATCTTAAAAAATGGGGTTTGGGTTCCCAAGTCCCTTGGCCAATTTTGAAAGTTTTACCCATGACCATATTTCATTCCCCTAAACGTTAAGCTGCAGAAACCACTCCCAAAACCAAGTCTGGGAAACAAATTTGCAGTCGCTCGGCATAGGTCAATACTTTGCCTGTTGAGTCACCATAATGACCACAGAACGGATGGATTATATGATTTTAATAGGTCACACACCACTGTTTTTTCCTTTACAATCACATATCCTAAAGCAACTAAGAGTGAGTTTGAGATAAGTCAGACGCACGTGCTCACATGCTGTTTACTTTGAAAACTTATCATCTTTTTTCCAGAAAGATGCTCTTACATTTGCACCTGATCAGATGGTGCTTCTCTCCAGTCAAGGACAGGATTGGCACATGCATGCTAACAGCCTGCAGGAACAAAGGATGTATTTCTCTACATACAGCCCTGTCACTCTCTTGCTTCTGCAGCCAAGAGAGTCAATTCTGTTCAAAACTGTGCTTGCCTTTTGCAATTACCTTAAAAACTAAAGCAATACCACCATGCAGCTCTGTTTTTTTAAACAAACACTTATACCTCTGGTCTGTTTTTTGTCTTGTTTCGTTTTTTTTTCCTACTCTGCAGTTGTGTTATTAAGACAATAAAGCATTGCAGTCTCAATTACAAAAGTATCCCAATTTGCTGTGCAGTGTACAATGCACGTGGTCCACAGAACAGAAGACAGAAATGAATTTTCTTCCTTCAAGTGATTTGCTGATAATATGGAAAAATTTTTATCCCCTCTACATTTTTTATATGCCAACCTGTGCCTCCTCTGAAAATCACTCTGCAAAAAGCAGTATGGAAGCTAAAGGTGAAACACTGTGAATACAGCGTGTAACAGCTCAGCCTTCAAACAATACCGGTGTGTTTTCTGGCTCTGTCCCCACCTCATGCCTTCCCTCCATCCTAGCTGAGCACCAACCCTCGTGAGTGGCTTCAGCAATGCCAAGATGTAAATTTCCTGCTCTGTTTCTCCAAGAAGATGAAGGATGATGCATGACGTGTGACATTCTGGAAGAATGGAAGTAGCCACGAGGCTGTCAGCGGGGTTTGAGGTTTAGACCTTGGTAGTGGCAGGACTTTTAGTGCAGTGAGAGCACATTCAAATCTGAACCCATAGTGAGACCTCAGCTTACAACAAAACAAACACCTGACAGCCAACAGCAAAGCTGTGCTGAGATCACCACCTGCTCTGTGAAGTGTCCAGTGATCATGGTCTACAGAGGGCTGGACAGGAGCAAAGTGCAATTCACACACTGAGGGGAAGTAACTCTACGCAGGAGACAATAAAGACTTAAAAATCACTCTATGTTTAACAGGTACTGTGACACAGCTCCACCTAAGGGCTTCAGGGAACCATTCCAAGTGCTCCCATGTCACAACACTGAAAAATTCAGTTGGCATGGCATCTTCAAAGTGGCGATTTCTATTCAATAAAAATCTCCTTTTGTCTTCTTATTTCCTAATATCAGCTGGCTGCTCAACAAAACCCCAAAAGATTGTCCTCCTTGCCTGTCTCTCAAATTTCATCCTAAAGGGGGAAGATGCAGTGGGACAGGGTACAATGGGGAAAATGGAAGGTGAACAGTGAGATGCAGAGTGTAGCTTAGGCTGGATCTGTAAAAGAAGTGAAAAAGAAAGTTTAGTAACGAATCCAGCTGGAATAGGTTCTCCAAAAATCTCAGTCTCAGATCATAATCGGCAGTTAATTAAGCTCCAAGGAGCAGCACAAGCAGTCAACAGCACTACCCATGGGAACACCAATTAGCTAGCTGAAACAACCACACAGTGGCCATTCAGGCAACCTGTGAGCAGAGGAGAGAGGACAGCCTCTATCAACCCAGCAATTGGACGTGGGGTACTCATGAGACAACTGGTGGGTAAAGAAATGATGTTAATGAAGCACTGATGGGCTATTTACCTTACGGTTACTTTTCAGGAACATAGGGTGGAAGTAGGTATGAAAATGCCACAAAGCAAATGACATGAATTTGAAATGTACATCTACATGGAAAATTGATGCTTTTAGGTTTTCTGGTGGTTAGGAGCCTGAAAACCACTTGACACAGGCAGAGCTTTGTGCTCCTGATCAATCTCGGGGACTCCAACAGAGCTGTGTTTGATTGTGGCCACATTTCTAAGATTCAGAAAACACTGCATAGAAATTTGGTCTTCGGCCAATCTTGATTATTGCATCTTGTAGGAGTAAATGCGTCTGTGAGAATTCATACTGAAATTTCCCCAGGGACAAAGAAAGCATTATTTTTCTTGATGCTTTTGTAGTCACTGCCTCAGTGTAATTCTCTTTTTCTTGCCAGCATCAAAGCAGAGTGGGAGAGAAGTTTTTCCTCCAAAGGCAAGATAAATCCTCTCGCCTCTAACTTCTGAAGGCTTCGACTTATGACTCACAGTGTCCGATGTGAACTGAAGCTGTGCTCTCAGCCCCAGATCTGACCCAACACACGCTAAAATCAATGGGAGCCTTCCTGCTGACTCCGATGGAAGCAGGGTCACACCCTGCGCTGACGTGAGCCACGCTCCTAACAAAACCACCTTCTGCTTTTGGATGGCAGAAGGCACGGCGGGTCTCAGTATGGTGGGGATGCCTGAGGTCAGGGATTGTCTGCAATGATAAACCAGTGCAGGCAAAACTAACAGAGTGAGCAGCCAGCACACCTGTCCGCACCGCACCCTGCGCTAGCACTATCAGCCCAGACAAAACAGAGTCCAGAGCAAATATTTGTCAAAAACGTAATGAGAACTGATCTTGGCAGAGGCCAAAATCTGGCCCTGAGTGGAAAATCTAAAATAATTAGTTCATCTTAAAATAAAGTCTTCAGATAAAATAAACACGGGCCTGAAGAAATGAGCTCAGTGCAGCTCAGAAGCTAGAGAACACTCGCATCAGGCTTTGCAGAGAAGCTGTTGAATGTGCAGGTCAACCCAGGACTTCTGAAAGAAGGGGTGCAGGATTTATGGACAGTGTCAGATACACTGTACATCAGTAGAACACCAATAAACTGTATCCTGCCTGTAACACTTCATACAGTTCCTATTTAAAAACAGTAAGAAAGAGGGAAAAAAAAACCAAAACTATGGGGAAAGGTGAATTTTACAACGAGATTCATGTAAAACTGTTTTGAGGCTGTCAGAAAAAGGAGTTTGGTGGGAGCACTTCTGAAAAATGAAAACACTGAATGTGTCATGTTGGTAAGGGATTGAATATAGGCAGAAAGAAGCCAGGAGCAAAACTGAATATTGACATTTCAACAGCAGAGAACTTTCAGGTTGGATGATACAGCAATTTTGCGTTGCTCTGCTCCTTGGCTTACTCCCAAGCTGATGCAGTTATCTGAACAACTTCGGGTGGGTGCGGCATTGTGGCAGCCCCGTGGGCTGGTACATCTCAGCACGGTGACAGAGGGACCGGCACTCAGGGCCCGATCACAGTTTCCATGGCTCCAGGCTGAGGAAACACAGGCCCTTCTGCAGGCTGCTTCTTCCTGCACTGATTTGCCACCCAACCGAGAAACCGAGGTTAACAGCAGGGAGGTTAACAAGGTTAACGACAGGGAGGTCCTGCGGGGCCAGGCAGCCCGTGCAGTGTGTGCGAGCACTGAGCACGGCTACCGGCTGCGTGCTCATCCCTGAGCTGTGCTCGCGTTTGGAGGAACGGGGAATCGCAAAGAGAACGTGACTCAAGCTTGCTAGCAACTTACCAGAATTATATTATTCCAGCAACGTCTCTCCTAGCTCTAAGGGTGATTTTTCTACATTACGCCGTGCACTAGGGCTGGGGGCGCGCAGTATCCCTAAGCACTGCGCTCAGCACGTCCGTCCCTGCACGCACACCCACGCGGAGCGCGGACGCCCGCTGCCAGCCCCTTCCCTCCCTCCGCCGTGACAAGCCGCCCCCCGCGGCCCCGCCTCCCACGCGCCTCTTGGGGACCCCGGCCCCTTCCCCGCCACCTACTTCTTGCAGGGGATGAGCGCCTTCCTCTCCTCCAAGATGCGGAGGCGCTGGTTGAGGCCGTCGTAAGAGACAGCGGCCCGCGTGTTTCGGCCCGTGCCGTGCTCGTAGCGCACGCTGCGCCCTTCCCACTGCCCCGGCGCCCGGCACGGCTCGGCCCCCGCCCCGCCGCGCACCGGGATGCCGCCCAGCAGCAGCAGCAGCAGCAGCAACCCGCCCGCCGCCGGCGCCATGCTCCGCGCCGCACTGCGCGCCCGCCACGGCAACGGGGGGGAGCTGAGAGAAGGAGGGGCGGGGGCGGCCCGCCCCCAACCCGGTCCGCATCGCCTGCGCCGGCTGCGCGCTGCTTGCGCCGCGTGTGCCCCGCACGCACACGCACTCAAAATGTCGCCTGGGGATCCCGGCAGCGCCGGCGGCACCGTGTCCCCCCTCACTTATACACACACATATGCACACACATATACACACACATACACACACACACACAAATTGTCGCCCGCTCGCAGCTTAAGGGGCAATCGGGGGTACGCTTCCAATGCCGCCAGCCGGGGATACACGGGCACGAGGTGCTGCGTGGAGGGAACGGCGTATTCCCCCACAGACGCTGTCACAAAGCTCCCGCTGCTCTCCCCTGCCGCAGGGCGCTCCGCGAGCACCTCCTAACCCGGTGGAGGCTGCCGGGGCTCCGCACCAAAACTTTCCGCTGGGGGTCGGCAGGAGGGGAGCGCGGGGCTCGGCCCGCAGGGGACCGGCGCGTGTGCGTTTGTTTGGGTTCGTCCCCACACCCACACCCACACACACACTTCCACGTCCAGGAACGCGTTACACAGCCGATAGAGGGGCGCGGTGATGTCGGCGGGGATTACGGCGGTGGAGGTGATGTCACGGTGCACGCACGCACACACACACGCACACCCCCTCCGGCGCGGCGGGGCTGCCCGGGGAGCGGATCGGCCCCACGTCACGGGTACCGCCGGTATAAATGCCGTCCCGCGATTTCCATGGCTGTCGGCGCCGCTTCCGACACCGAGTGCGGCCGGACCCAGGGGCGGCGGCGGAGGAGGCGGCTGAGAAGGAGGAGGAGGCGGAGGAGGAGGAGGAGGATGCTGCGCGCCTTGGTGGCCGTGTCTCTGTGTCTGCGGGTGAGCCCGCGGGCGCAGGGCGCGCCGTGTGAGGCGGTGCGCATCCCCATGTGCCGCCCCATGCCCTGGAACATCACCCGTATGCCCAACCACCTCCACCACAGCACGCAGGAGAACGCCGTGCTGGCCATCGAGCAGTACGAGGAGCTGGTGGGCACCGGCTGCAGCCCGGTCCTCCCCTTCTTCCTCTGCGCCATGTACGCGCCCATCTGCACGCTGGAATTCCTCTACGACCCCATCAAGCCCTGCCGCTCCGTCTGCCAGCGCGCCCGCGACGGCTGCGAGCCCATCATGCGCCGCTACAATCACAGCTGGCCCGACAGCCTGGCCTGCGACGACCTCCCCGTCTACGACCGCGGCGTCTGCATCTCCCCCGAGGCCATCGTCACCGACCTGCCCGAGGGTGGGTGAGCGCCCGGCCGGGGGCGGCGGGGCGGCGGGGGGCGGCTCCTGACTTCGCGGCACCCCCCGGCCCCGACCCCCCCGACAGCCCCTCTGTTTGCAGATGGGAAGTGGACGGACTTCACGCAGGGCGTGCTGGTGCCGGACAGACCCCCGCAGCACGAGTGCAGGAGCCGCGGCCAGGGTGAGCCTGGGGGGCCTCCCCACCTCCCCTTCCCGCCCCGCACCCCGTAACCGCTCCCCTTCTCTCCCCCCGAAGAGCGATGCAGGTGCAAAAAGACGAAGCCTACGCTGTCGACCTACCTGGCCAAGAATTACAGCTACAGTAAGTGCTGCAGGCTTTGCCCTGCTCTATTTCCCACCCCTGCACTCGCCCCCTCTCCAGGCCCCATCTCCAAACCACGGGTGTTGAGGCTTCTCCATCCAACACTTTTCGTGGGGAGCAATGACCAACACACAGATGTTGATCACCGTTTCCCACTTTTCTGGGAAAGAGTGGAATTTCGGTAGTGTATGATAGGACCAACAGGTCACCCCGCAGGAACAGCTCTTGCTGCTGCAAAGGGCACTCCACTGAGTGCAGATGAGTGTGGCCTGATGCTGCTAGGCCAGCTCCCGTGCTTGTCCAGCAGCTGGAATTAACAGATTTATTACCTAAATAGAGCTGTAAACAAAGCCACAGTGAGGTAAAACTTTATTACTCGTGCATATGCTTTTACTTGCTAGCCGGTGCTTCATCTTGTGGGGAATTGTCACAAGTTAACTGAACTCAGTGACAATTTGCAGCAGCCAGGCGAGGAGTTGGCTGGTAGTTTTTGTGTTGCATGACATTGTGGCTGTACAAGTAAGTATTCACTGCACCCCTTGCTCTCCTATCCCATCCACGGGCTTTCTGCTGCTGGGAGTCAAGAGAAATGGTAGTTAACATTGGTTACATACCAGCTTAAACATCTTTAATGTCAATAGAAAAATCCCTGTTAATAGTGAATTGAATATGCAGTATCAGGCTTAGTAATTTATGGTTTTTTTCTCAGAGAAAAGCTGTTTCTTCAAGGGAAGTCCTGAATTATCTTACAATAGAGATGTTATATGTAGTTGACTCCTGTTTATCCGATAGCAAATGAAAGCAAGTTTGTAGTTATTGGCTTCTTTGTTAGAACGTGGGGAAAAAAATCCAAGTCATTTTGGTGAGAGTAATCAAATCGAGCAGGAGGGTTGAAACTAGATGATCTTTGAGGTTCTTTTCAACCCAAGCCATTCTGTGTTTCTGTGATTCTATGATCTAACTTAAAAAGGATATTGCAGACTTTCTTGTCAGGGCATTTTGGTTGATTTATATGATATTTTCTTTTTATGTAATTCCTTAGCCCGTCTTGATACACCATAAGGATGTGTTCAGGTGGGACAACGAATTTTCACACTGCACTGAAGTATATGTAAACGAAGTGATATAAAATGATTGTTCTGACATGAAATGTGGGCGTTAGCCATGCAAATTCTGATTGCAGGGTCTTCTCATTGCAGGGGCTTCAGTGGGAGTGTTACAGGAATAAAAACTGCAAGTTGGATTCCAAAATTTAGAAAAGATTGAAGGATTTCATTCGACTGAACTTGTAAAATCAAGATTTTGTGGTTGAGAGGTAGATTTGTATCCGGCCTCCTGAAAAATAGATAGGCATGTTCACATGGAAGAGGGATTGAGAAATGAGAGAAGGGAGAGCAAGTTGCAAACAAAACCACATTTTCCTGAAATGCTTTAAAGTAATACATACAACAGATTGTATTTCTAGCTGGTCAGAACTTTTCTTCGTTGTTAAAACTGTGAGCACCATAGCTGATTATAGGCCCATGGCTGTTTTGATAGGTGTAATTTTAAAATGTTTTCAGAAATCATTCCATACAACATATGTTTTTTTGTGCTATCAATATGAAGCCAACGTCTGGATTCAGTACAGAAAATTCCACCTTTTTTCTTTTCTTTTTTTTTTGATAAATATTATAGGTGAACATTTTCAAAGCAATCCCTGTTGCGTAGGAGCTGCAATTTGTTTTTGAACAGACTTGAAAGTGGATTGTGAGTCTCTAAAGCTGAAACTCTTTTTCTTCTTCACAAAAGAATGGTGTGACCATTTAAAAATAAGACCCTTCCTATTTTGACATTTCCTAGGGACAAAATCCCTCATTTTGTTCCATTTCACCCATCCGGTGCTCAGCACAGGGCAGTGGCAGATACTCCCATGTTGCACAGAGTCGAAGTCAGTCGGGTATCAACCTCAGAGCCATCTGCAGAACTTCTCCTTAGCCTTTAGATCCTTGTAGATATGCAGATTTCTTCAGTAAAAGTGTGGGTGCTTGTGCATTCAGAATCAGAAGAACCTCTTTCAGAGTTTATTTTATATGAGAATGTTACTACTGGTATGTAATCTGAATGTAAAAGAAGAAAAAAGTTCTTAGCTGAATACGGCGTGGAAATCCCAACCCTCTTGGCTTCTAAGTATTTGTTTTAAGTCTTCCTTTCTTATATTTAAGAGAAGATGTGAGTTATTGGGTTTGACCCATGGTGAAATGACTTTGCTATTGATAAGGCTGTATACCATCTATGAGGTTAAATTATCCATTGCGTAACTGGAAGCAGCAGCATGTGGCTGTAGAACAGTCCAAATGTATGTGAGAAGTTGCTCTCAGCTGACTCAAAGGAGCTGCCTGTGCTTGTGATTCCCAGCTAGGTCGCCTGGCCTGATCTGGCAGAGCTTTAAGCACATGTTTCATTTCACAGTTGTCAACAGTCCTGCTGAAAACCAAAATCGGGATCAGTCCTCTGTTATTCTAAGCCACTGTATGTGCCCACACATGAAGAAAGAGCTCTAGTTTCACAGCCAAAACAACAGCTTTCAATTTAATGTGTTTTATTTAATTTTAGGTGGTGTTTAAATTTCTGAGACTGTTTGTTGTTCTTACGCCACTGCTTTTCTACTTGCAGTCATTCATGCGAAAGTAAAAAGCGTGGAGAGGGGGAACTGCAATGAGATAACGACCGTGGTTGAAGTAAAAGACATCCTGAAGTCCTCGATGCCAATTACTCAGTCCCAAGTGCCTCTCCTGACCAATTCATCCTGCCAGTGCCCACCTCTGCAGCCAAAGCAGGACGTCCTTATCATGTGCTATGAGTGGCGCTCCAGGTGGGCAACTGCGACGTGGTTTAGTGTAATGGGAGAGAAGGAGGGCAACACGGCTCCCTTTCTGGTCACTTGGCAAATCTATTGTTAATACTACATCTCCACGTCACAATTACCTTCACAGTTAACTTTTTCGCTTAGTTAATCTTGCCTGTAACAAACCATGGTTTTGTTGGGTGCTGGTGGCCAATTGCTAGGGGCAGTGCAGGCAGTGGAGGCAACTCCAGCTCTCTGTGGCTGTTCTCTAGGACTGCTGCAGGTACATCCTGCCAGCCCACTGGTGGTCCGTGCTGGTAGGATGGAGTGGCTCAGAGTAAAGCAGAATTCTGTCCCAGCGGAGAGGATGGGAGTCCACAGGACACAAAGCCAGCCCTTCTCCCCTGGCCTGTCTATGTTTCGGACCGATGCCATCAGTGAGATGTTTCTCATCCCACAGCTGTGCTGGGACCAGCCAAAGCTGCAGCCACTGGAGCTGTGCCTCCCGGATGGCAGATGAAAAGTAAATAAGCTCAGAGCAGCTTGCCAGTTCTGCTGTATGATTAAAAGTCAAAACAAAACTGACTTTACCAGACCTTTTCTCTGGCAGTCAGCCTAGCCCCAGGCATGGAAGGAAATCCAGCATGCTGATCTGGAGGAGAGGAAGCAGTGGACCGCAGCGTGCTTTTCTTTTTGGGTTTTTGAGGCAATGTCCCATCCATTAGCGCCTCAAGGTAATGGTAGCAATGATAGCAATAGGACAGCTTGTGGTGTGGTTGGTACGTGTGCCTCCATGTGTGGGTCGGAGGTAAGATTGTTTGTAAAATGTACAAGCTGGTTTTGTATATGGCTGCTGACAGAACATACAGAACATGTGCTGCTGTAAGGATCATAAAACATCTATGCGCAGAGCTTAATGGACCATATCCATATTTTCAACCTTTTTTTGTATTAATATTTTAAGAGGGTTTTACAGGTGTTTGTAACACTTGTTTAAGTTGCCATCTGGTCCTTTATTATTACAGCTGTTTTGGGGGGAGCTAAGGGGCTCACAAGTTTTTTATTATTATGAGTATTTTATTATTACAAGTATTTTATTGTTACAAACATTTTATTATTACACTTTGCCACTCCCGATCTGGAAGTATTTCACAAAGATTAATTTAGAACCCTCTAGTAGTGTTAGCTTTGTTTATGGAGAGATGCTCTGTGCCACTTAGAAATAGCATGACTGAGATTGCTCTGAGCTGCAGAGCTTTGCTGGAGTGAATCCTCAGCAGGTTCTTAGAGAGAGGAGATTTCAGGAGTGAAAGGTCTTCATCATCTTCTCCTTTACTATGGAGAAAACACAACAATTGCTAAATATTTTCTAATGGCTTTTATTTCATCTAGATTTGCAAAAGCAGCATAAACTATTTTATGTGTTTCCTGTTGAACTCAACAGTACGTAGACTGAAAGTTTTGAGTTACAGTAACTTTTTGAATGCCGGAGACAAAATAGGTGGAAGCTACAGCCCTCCTGAAGTCAATGGCAGAACACCGGTTGCCCTTAAGTAGGATTAGGATTTCACTCACTAACTTGGTTTGAACAGCAGCTGCTGTTCTGATGTTCTGCTTGTTCTGATGTCTTCACCAGCACTGATGTCTACAGGGAGTCTTGTAGCAGTAGGGAAGTAATACTGGAGCATATTAAGTCCCAAGATTGAAAAAAAAGAAAAAAAAGAGAGAGAGAGAGAGAAGAAATGAAGAAGAAAATATTGAAAATAGTTATCACTAGAGAAAATACAGAAACTCCAGCATCCCTCCACTATAAAATAGTTGTTTCAACCTTGGTATTCATAAGGTATTCTTTAGAATAAACTCTCTTAGAAGCTCTGTAAGGCACACACCATTTAATAACTACGCTTCTGTTTAATTCATTTTATAATATCTAGACTCGGTATTTTCATACAGGAGGTGGCCAGAATTGATTGGTAGACAATACCAACACCCATGCTTGTTCCAAATTCACTTTAAAACTCTCATTAAGTAATTACATATAACACATAAATAGTGTAATAATCATAACGTATTTGTAGATAGCAATGGAGACAATTATGAGTGATCAGGTAGTGTTACCATTTGTCAGAAAAGCTGTATTAACTTGTGCGTGTAAACCTAGCTTTGTTTTCATCAAAGAAGTCAAATACGTTCATACAAATACATCAGTTTAAACTGCTCGTTTATGCACACACACACATTGGACATAAGCAGAAATCTGTGTGATAAAGGCGTTTAAGTAGCTTTGTAGGATGTTACCCAACTCATCACTTTCTGTTAACAGCAATCAAGGCAGGACAATTTTCCCCCTCAGCACAGTGGCAGGTGTGGACAAAAGGCTCAAAATGTTTTCTCAGTACTACTTATATACTGTAGCTTTGGCTCTGAAATGCATTTCTGCTCATCTTCCTGTATGCAGAAACTATCAATACCTGCTAGTTCGTTGCAATGTCAGTCAGTATTAAACCATCTGGAATGACATCTTAGGAATCAAAACCCAAACTGTCTGCTTGTTTCTTGATTTTCAGGTTGATGCTTCTTGATGGATGTCTAGTTGAAAAATGGAAGGATCAATTAAACAAAAGATTTAAGGTAAGTACAACGGAAGAAAAGAATGTTAATACTCTTATTAAAAAGCTAAACACCACTGTGGATTTTTCAGCATTTAATAACTTGCTTGAACTTTACATATGCAGAACACCTCTGAGTAGTATTGTTTTCACTTCAACGTTTTAATACCTCCAAAAATCAGACTGCTTATCTATGCTTAGTTATATATAAACGTAAGTGAAAATCTGAAAACTTCAGTCTAGAATTTTAAAGTCTCTAAAATTTTACTTCTATTTTATCTGCCAAATGTCCCTGAGTAGGATGTTGTCTGATCTTTGTGTGAACTCATATTACAATAATTACTCCGAGAATTGCCTTTATATAGCTGCTTAGTGAAGTAGCTGTCTGGTAATAAGCAGATGAATATAGAGTCCATATTGGGTAAGAAGGGAAGTTAAAATGCACTGCTCCTGATGAAAGGCCTTTGATGTATTGAAGTGTGCAGTCCTGAGACACAGACCACTCACCAGCTACATCCAGATAAAGACCTACTGCAGGTATTGTGCTTCCCCTGGATGCTTTCAAGGAACATTGGAGGAAAAAGTCTAATCCTTGTTATCACTCCCTGCTTGTAAACTCTCTATAATATAGAGACAATGTCTGACTCTTCCTCACACTTGTGGAGATGAAAGAGATTTCTCTAATTCAGGAAAGATTTCAGAGCGTTGAAGACAACAGGTGTATGTACCTTAATTAAAGAGAGGAGGAAAAAGATTGCATATATTCATCTGTAGAAACTTTTAGATTACAGACCAACTTCTTTCAGGCATCTGTACTTGATGCTTTTATCATTCCCCTTTCTCCTCACTTACTCACATGAAACTTGTTCATGAAAAAAAAAAAAAAAAAGAACTTTAAGACTGTAAAAAATAAATATATTGCATTGCAGATTAAACCAGGCAGGATTTGGGAGATTAGTGACATGTAACTTGGATTCTTGAGATCCCATAGCTGTAAACTTCATGACCAGTTGCTGGCACATGTGTTTTAGTGGGCTTTTCACAGTGTTTTGTGATTTCTGATTGTAGCTTGAAACCTGTTTGGACATTCATTTTCAGACAATCAAAATAGATGCATGGCTGCAAAACAGACTGCATCTCAAAGCCTGTGTCCTTCCTTCTGATATTAGTAGCTTCCTAAATTAAATCCTCCTTTAAACAAGTTTGAGTGATACACACTTAAATGCCTGCTGATAGTTTTTGTTTGATAAAGATGTCTATGATGACTCTGCCTATGTAAATATAGCCAATATGGAGGGAGGTGTTGAAGTGGATTTGTTTAAATCCATCATTCATCTCTGAGGACTTACATTCAACATTTATCTTGAGTTGCTGATTAAAATGAATATTTTGAGTTGTCTCTGGACCACAAAAGACATCTGTTAACATAACCACAACATGGCTGGTCTCTTTTCTAGCCAGGCTGAGAGTCTGAGTAGCAACAAGGTCAGTGCAGGGAGATGAAACAGGAAAGCTGCAGAGCATTGCTCTTGCTCTGATCACTGGGCAAAGCCCCTTCTTTGGGAGTTTCAGACAAAAAAGTGCATTAGTAGAAGGAAAAGGTGAGGACCTTCTCCAGCTTCTACTATCTACCTCTCTTTTCTTAAAACATGTTTCTGTTTCTAGAGGTAAAAGAGTTCTGCAGTGTTGCAGATCTCCATGTTTTGGACCACCTAATCACTTCACAGCACTTTAAAAACCCTTGATTTGTGGAAAGGGATGAGAAGCATGCTCATAAGCAGCGCACAGGAGAGATGTGCAGTTGTCGTTTTCATCAGCTGATACTGTGAAATCCTTCCACCCAAAAACATGTGGCAGGTTTCCACTACAAGCCATACTGAGCTTGATGGCCCTGCAGGACAGAGCACAAAGCTGTTGAGATCCGTGGTTCTGGATAGATGTAATTATTTATGGTAATGTCTTTCCCTCTTTTTCTACCCTTCCACAGAGATGGGAACAGAGACTGCAAGAACAAAAGCAGCGAACAGCCCGCAGTAAGAATCAGAATGCAGGACGCAGTGGTCGGAGTGGGGCCTCAAAACCATCAAACAAGAACACCAACACGCTGGTCAGTGGCCCCAAAAAGGCCACTAAAACGAGAAATGGCCAGAAAGAAACGAACGCTAAGAAAGTATGAGTGTGACATTTCTGGCAAGAGAGGAAAGATTTTTCTTGCATGATGAGGGTCACAATCCGGTTTGACTGGCATGTTTTATTAATCCAGAACTCATCGACTTAGAAACTCCATTTCTACATAGACATTTTTGCTGCACTTTACTTGTAAAGGTTTGCTTTTCCTTTCAAGCCACTGCAAGCCGCAGAGCGTAGGTTTGCACTAATACGTGGTAGGCATATACAGTCTGACTGAGCTTTATCTTAGGGCTCTCATTTGCAATTCTAGGTAGAGCTGTCTTGGCTGCCAGAGGTTTTAACTCTGTGTCCCCGTTACCCTGCCAGAGGTTGGGAGGGCTGCACAAGGCATCTCTTCTCTGCTCAGAAGGTGCACTTTGCAGCTAGGTGTGTTAGTTGGCAAGTTACTCTGTGAGTAAATCTGGTGAGCTGAGAACCGTGGCAGCTGAGGAGCAGCAGGGAGATGTAACTTCTGGCAGAGAGCTGCAGTAACTGCGACAGCTGCTGTAGCTGAATCTATCTGCTGTTGGGAATCACAGCTCTTACTCAGAGCAGTCAAAAGCATAGTTTACCAATAAGCATCTGGGTATGCATTATGTGATTATTTACTTTTTACGAGTGCCAGAAATATGCTTACAGTGTTAGTTTTTGACTTTGTGTAGCAAAAATGCCTTGAAAGCAAACTAATTTTTTTATTATTACTGTACTTCAGGCTGCCTTCTGTTGTTATAATTTCAAATATATTTAAACATCTAATTGAAAAAAATCAGTATTTTTTAAAAGGACAGATTAAAGTGAAGCAGATCTGCAGAATTCTTAAAAATAATTAATGTATGTTTGCTGTAATATATCTTTGTTACAAAAACTGGAAGAGAAGCATTACTCTAAACATAACTGACAGCTACTGAACAGTATTGAAAAAGAGGGCTTCGTGTGGCTCTATGTTCATGTGGATCATTTTTATCATTTGATACCAGATAAATAAATAAATAGACTAATAAATAAGAAAGATGATTTGTCCCTGTTCATTAACTTCTGAAAACAACTGGCTAGGTTCAGTTCTGCTGACTGTAAAGTAACATTGACCCTGCAAGCTGCTGTGAACAAAGCAGTTGCTAATATTTATGTACTAAGTTTTACTGACCTGTTTAGCTGTGTGAGCTATGAAAAAAGCAAAGGTGATACAAATCTAACTGGCATAACACCAAGATGGCATTTATGCTCTTCCTGCCCAGGCTTTACCTTAACAACTAAGGAGGTAACCTTCATTGACATTGTGAGAGCTCATGATTGATACCTTGAACTTGAGGAATTCCTACAGCAAAACTGAAGACTAGATTTAGTGTTTCTGATATCTGTAAAACAAAACTGATATTTCTAAAATAGAGAGGGTCTACATCAGAAAAAAATAACTAGCTCTGTGTCAGTGAACATAAAGAGTTTAAAGCAATCATGTCAGTATATTGATCTACATCCCTACCTGAATTCCAATGCAATTTGCATAGATTAATTTTAAGACAAAATATGGAGTGACTGTGGTAGTAGCACTAACACATTTAGCAATATGCTAACACAAGGCAAAGATGTAAATTCTAATTTAGAATGCTTAAAACAAAGGGACAGAAATGGAACAGAAAGAAAGAAATTTTTTAATAGCTTGTGAGGTAGTTCAGGGCAAAAAAACCTACACAACTTAAGTGGTCATTGGTTGAGTTTTGAACTGTTGGCTAACATAAGCAAAGGTCATCATATGAATGTAGGTCTTTTCTACTAATTCTGAGCAGATGTGAAAATTTATCTCTATGGAACATCTGCAGAATAAGATGCAAAATTTAATCCAGGTGCCAGAAATGCTGAGCGTGTACTGGGTTCATTGGCTATAATGAGAACTGTGTGTGTTTAACATGTCAGAAAAAAACAGACCACAACTTTGGTTCCTGAATTCAGACTGTAGGTAAAATTTTAACCCTGTGGGATGAAATGAAACATAATAAATTGCCATGAAATGAGAAAAAATTTCTCTGCTGGTGACTATATCAGGCAAGTTTGAAAATGATGACTTAAGTAAGCACGGCCTAAACAATAAATACAATTGGAAAGTTTCTACATTTTTCTATTGTGTAGCAGAAGTTCTTAAACTTTGATTTCCTATTGATGTCAATTTGAAGTACTCCAATAAATATGTATAAGGGTAACTAATCAAAATTGATCACAGTCCTATCAATGTGAGACTGAAAAAACAAATACGGAAGCCATGAGATTTCACTTTAACAACTTTTAATGATGAATACAGCCAGGGGTGATGTGTATTGAATGAACCCTTTGGAATAGCTAGGTAGACTCCATACCAACTTTACATACTATTTTTCAATTGTTAAGACTTTTTCTGTATCAGGGAAATGAAAAGCTAAAATTATTTTCTAAAGAGAGTTTTGTGTTTCATTATGGAATAAACTTTGATGCACCAAGCCCAGTATTTCTAAATCCCTTGACATTTTCATATATGCTTTATGCTGAATAAACTAACTTTCATTCTGATGTGGTAAAAGATACTGAGGAAGGAAAGGTAGTACAACAAAAAGCAGGGGTTATCATCATACAAAGGACAGATGTGCAAGTAGAGGAAATGGATTAATAAGATTTTCCCAAATCCATTCTTTCTGGTTTTTGTTTGGTTGGTTGGTTGTTTTTGATGAAGCCACGAATCATCTCAATTCAGTACTAATACAACTCGACCCATTTTGAAAATCCCTTACACTTCTTAACTTCCTGCAACACGAAATTCCAGCTGAATGCAGACTCAGAACACCCCCGTCCTCCAGTCTGCTGGCCTTACCTTTATAAAGATGTGAGACAGATATCAGAGCAGCAGGGACTGTTCCAGCAGGCAAGTGCATCCTCCCGCAGACCCACATGGCCAACTCACCTCTTCTCTCTACCATGTGGCAAGAAGTCAGACTCAGCTCTCCTAGTGCACATCTGGTGTCACGTTAGGCCAACCCAGCACTGGAGTCATAAAACCTAGATTCAGCAGAGTGGACAAGTAGACTATTGATGGATGAAAGCAATTATTGTACCTATTCACAGCTGAAATATTAGCAAGCAAAAAATTGTAGTGTCAAGTGCTTTTTCTCAGTATTACAGCTGCCTTCCTAGTGAGGGTCTTGCCTTTTTTTTTCATAAAAAATAGAAATGGCTTGGGACATTGAACAGATGTTTCTAGTGAGTGTCTTGCTACCTCCCACACATATGTAGCCAATTTAGTAATAACTACCATTGAATATTTTTACTGAATGTTCTAACCTCAATTCCAAAAGGAATGAAACCTGAAAAAATATTTGTTCTAATTGCGAATAATTGGCTTCATTTTCAGGGGCACTGTCAATGCAAATCAGAATTCTTAGGAACCACATTAAAAAAAAAAAAAAAAAGACAAACAAAACAAGAATAAAAAGAAAGCTAAACATAACCTCCCCTCCAACAGAACTTGAATGACCCGGTCACTTTAATTCAATTCAGCGTTGTAATTTTATTACTTTTGTCCAGTCACTGCATATAACTGAGAAATACTTCCTGAACAAACAAAAGGAAGATTTTCTAGTCCAAAATACTCAAACAGCTCTTAAATTATGTTCTTTGCCGTTGTAACCTAGATTTCAAATGAATGGAACCTGAAAAAATATTTATTGCAATTATGTACAATTGACCCACATTTTTTGGTTGTGCTTAGTAGCTGGATGTAAAAGCACATCTGAAAATGTTTCCTCAACCACATTTTTCTAGTAAACCACATCAGCTCCAATTGACCTTGTTGATAAATACATCAATATGAGTCAACAGTTGTTTTGCCATTGATAGTAGAAAGAAGTAGCTTACAAGAACCTGCAAATGAGTATTTCATTTCTATAATGGTTCAATTACTTCTAATTAAATATAATCAAGACTCTGTGGAAAGACTACATTTAATTTCACTTGCTGACATTGTATTTCCTGTAACATCTCTAAAATTGAGCATCAGCCTTATTACAGGGTGAAACAGGATTTTGAGCTTGCTTGTTGGATATGCAGGAAATTGAGGGCATTCCAAATAACCTATTAATGTCAGAGCGGACTTCTGGATCAAACTGTAGAGTAAGAAGCACAAAGGAAAGCACCTGAACAGGAGGACATTCTTTTTCTCCAGATGAGAATCCTGAAATCAAAACATAAACGTATCTTACATCCAAAATGTCATATATTACCGATAGAAAGTTCACAGATACAGGAGAGTGATGAAGAGATGCCCCAAATAGGCCAACACGTGGATATTTTGCTTCCTTCTAGTTTGATGAAAACTTTCATTTTTAGATACTTAAATGACATTTGTATTTATTCTCTGAGCAAACTAATCAGAAAGCTGATTATTCACTCCCAAGGAATTGTGGATAAAACAAGTCCTGACCTACCAGTGTACCTCCTTCACCAGTCAGAGCAAAGGAAAACCAGTGCAGCAGTACACAACCACAAGCTTATTGACTCCATCTTCATGGCAAATAAAACTTTCTTCCCAGTTTCCTTATTTTATTATGCAGAAGTGCAGTACAAATATTAGAATAAGGCATACTAAGGCTTCTTAAACAGTATTGTGAGATGTTGCTTGTTTATCATTCTAAAGTGAAACAGATCTTCAATATATACTTAGTTTCAAATTATGATTTCATTGAAGCTCCTAAGCAAGGAAATATGTGGTCTGTTATGTAACTAAACATGCCCTGTTGTTCCAGTTATCTCCTGCTGGGATAAATATCTGAAAGATAATCATGTTATCTTTTGTTATTGCTGGAAGAATTTTGTCCCATTTCTGCAACACCTAATTCTACAGAGAGCCACAAGACATTTTCTAAATAAAGGGTTGTGGCAGTCACATTCTAGCCACATCACATTTTGGCCATGACAACTCCAGGCAACACTACAGGCTTAGGGCAGAATAGCTGAAAGACTGTAGAGAAAATGAATCTGGAGGCGTCGATTGATTCACAATTGAATACAGGCCAACAGTGTGCCCAGGTGGCCAAGAAGGCCAATGGCATCCTGGCTTGTAGAAATACAGAAATAGTGTAGCCAGCAGGACATGGAGGTGATCACCCCTCTGTACTCAGTTCTGGTGAGGCTGCACCTTGAGTACTGTGTTCAGTTTTGGGCCCTTCATGAGGGGTATATGTACATATGAGTAGGAGTACTATATGAGTACAACGCCTAAATGTCGAGATCAATTTTTAGAGACAAAATGTCATGCTTCTGAATGTATGACATTCTGATAATTCTATAGAAGTCTGTATTTCAGAGACACAGCCTTCATGAATCTGAATCTCCATCAGCTAACTTTTACCGTTTTCAAACGTATCTTCTAAATTACTCCTTTCCAAAGCTGCTGAAAGACCTTGCAATCACAAACGTACTTAGGAGAAACAAATAAACATCAGTAAATTAAATGTTCTCATATTTCAATTTGAGTTTGAAATCTTATGCAATCTATGCCTAATATTCAGTAGGCTACATTGAAATATTATGCAAAGATTGCACAATATTTCAGTGTAATCTGTTGAATCATTTTAACCAGGCACAAAAAAAAGGATCTGACACACATTAATATATGTACACAAATAAATACACTCCTTCAGTGGCTAGCAGTTGAAACGAACAGAAAAACAAATACTATATTGTTTGAGAGTGATGTAACGGAGGATGAAAAGTGATGGTTAAACAAGCAAAGTGATGGTTAAACTTATTATATACAAATATATCAAAGTTAACCATGCAGAACTAGCGTGACCCTGTAACTGATAGAAATTTCTAAGACTAGTATGATAGATAATTCACACTATTCAAAACATTTGTAGGATACCTATAAAATATTTTCTGTTTGGTTGTGAACTTCCATCAGAAGTTTTGTAAGCTTCTAGAAAGACACAAATACAGTTTGCTGTTTCAGCATCTCTGGTCCTGTAAAAAAATAATTCCATCTAAACTTCCAGTGTTATATTTGCCCTGGTGGTAGACAAACCACTCAACTATAGCAAAGATCTTGGGAAACAAAATGAGTTGACATGTCTGAAATCATAATATTCAGGCCTTTTCTGGGACTGCTTCTTGGCTTAAAGTATAACATACCAGCACCCAAAAGATCCAGAGCACTGGAATAATGTGAGGAAGAACAGTCCTAATTGGTTTTTGAAGTGAAAAACAAGCCAAAGAACATATGGCAGTTCTGAGGAATGCTTCTCAGAAGTCAGCTCACTGAGGTGAGATATAAATTCTGCACTAATCAAAACTTCCTACCGGCTCACCTCAAGTAGAGTTTATTGCAATAAAGAAGCTGTAGGTGAAAATGGGCCACCAGGAGAACGCTCAGTCCAACTCCTGCTAGAGGAATGTCTATAATAACAAATTAAGAAATGCCCCATCACAACAGAAATATTTGTCAGGAAGTTCTTTAGAACAGCTAGCTACATTAAATACTGTAGGAGCAGAAGGGAAAGTGTGAGAAGACTTCATTCTTTCTGGACTTTGCATTTATAATCAATGCAATAAAGTAAACCATTAGTTGAATACCATTCTTTAATATCTCAAACTTCAGCAGACTTGAACAGCAAAAGTGAGAAAGCATCAGCTACTGAAGGATAGCTTCAGAAAAGCCAACCAAATTAGACTGGAACAGGATGTTAACTCATCAGTTTGTCGAGAATGTGTATTTCAAGATTAGCTGTACATAAGGGCTGACTTTATACTTTGCTTCATCTGATCTATTTGAGTAAGTGGGCTGGAAAGAACCATCTAGCTTATTGTCCTATATGTGACAGAAACCATTAGAAGATGATAAGGAGAAGGATAAATAATACAATTTTTTGTCAGGGCCTTGGGGGATTCTATAGGCCCTGATAGCCCTAAGCAGTCTCTCTTGGGGTTCGCAGCCATGCTGTCTACTGCGGATGAGACCTGGGATTAATCCCAGCCTGAGCTATGATGTACTACTCGTCCCTGGCTCCCTTTCCTGTTGGTCCTGACAGGACGCTTAAGTGGGTGTTGGACTAGGTTCACAATCTGCCTTGCCTGGACTGCTGGCGGACCTTGTTCTGCCAGGATGAGGTGTTGCTAATTCACCAGCGAGGGCACAGCCTGTGCTACAGTCATCTTTGGTTTGAGGCCCACTCTTACTTGTGGAGTTTTCCCACGCTTGCTAATGTCTTCTGTCAGTGTTGTAACTGCAACCCAAGACCTTTCAGCATTTCTCCTTTATAGACTGCACTAGCTAGCTACCTCAACGGTTTCCAACCTTTTGGTTTGCCTGGGCTGCATTAAGTAAAGAAGACTTGACTTGGACTGCATAAAAAAATACATAGGTCCCACCAAAAGTAATGTCTCCCATTTATTTTCATACAAACTACAGCAGATCAAAGGGCATAACAACTTTTTGAGTTTATCCAATATATCAAACAGCCTAAGTGTTTACCATAACTGAGTCAGCACTACCCTGTGCCCTACTGGTTTCATTCCAGGCAGATCTGGTTGCACACTGCTGTGTATTTGCTGTGAGTGATGGGTGCATGAGAGGGGTCAGGCCGAGGCACTGGAGGGGCAGAGGTGCTACCATGACAGTGCAGAGTGGGTGGCAGCCACAGGGCAGGCTGAGCTGGTCTGTGAGTGGGACATGGCTGTTGGAACTGCTTCTCAGTGCCACCTAGGGAAGGGCTGTCATTAATTTAAAACAAAATGTTTTGCTTTAGTTATGTGTTTGTCCTGACAAATGCTTATTTTGTTTTTCAGTTCAAGTGCCTGAATTCTTTAAGCAATCAGTTGTTGAGAGGAAGTGAAATACTGTGAGCCTTCTGATTCTGCGGAACTTTTCCACAGTCAAAAGGGGATCTTGGCTATTTTCTTGATGATGTGTGTGTGTGAAAGATCCCTGTCACATAGCAGAGGTTGCTGAGGCAGGGCAAGGGGACAGCCTCAGTGTGTGTGCAGTGCGGTGGTTGTTCCTCGGGCTGGCAGTGAGGGCAGCGTGTCCTGCTGCGGGGTACGTTGTGTGTGCGGGAGGCAAGGAGGGGACGCAGGAAGCTAAGTGCAAACTCGAAGCTTCCTAAAGCAGAGACACAATCAGTGCTTTTCTTTTTTAAAATGAAAAATTGTTTATTTAGTTTTGTTTTTTACTTCTTTCTCATTTTGAACTGTTAATTGTTGATGGACCAGTCTTGTAGAGAAAGCCCAAACAAAGCCTCTGGACTGGATCTTCCTGCTGAAGTTCAGCACTTCTTCCTGTCTGATCCAAAGTCTGCTTCAACATGGAAACAGGAAGGATGGGCTCATGAGGCCCTTATCTGTCAAGAGAAGGATTACCAGAAAATTGAGGCTCCGTGAGAGCTCATGGGCTGGCTCTGAATTGGGGCTCTCCCTCCCAGATAAGGGTAAACTTATGGGATCCTCACACCCCTGCGATGTTCGAGGCCCCCAGCAGTTGAGGTCCCTCCACCAGACTCGTCCCACTACCCCAGCACAGCAGCTCAGAGGATGGCAGTCCCTGCCCTACCCTCTTCCTCGGGATTGGTAAAGAAGAAATGAGAGTGATGGAGGGGGGCTTAAGATTCGTGGAAGTGCTTTCACAAACTGCAGTGGGAAAAATAAGCTCTGCATAGTTATCAGAAAGAGGAACAAACATGAGGAAGTTGGGATATCATCAGCAAGAATCAGTTTTGTAGTGCAATCTGGGGGAGAGGGGAAGAGCCTGAGTGAGGAAGACAACTAACTTCATCCCCAAAGACCACCAGCAGGGACCCTTACTGCACACAACGCATGCGCCAGGGGAGGGACTTTATGTAAATGAATTCCCAGAAAATTAATGAGTATGTAGATGGGCTCCAGGAAATCTATTGAATACGCATGAGCTTGGCTTACAAATATGCAACACTTCTGCTTCCTGGTATACAACGTAGGCAGAAAGATCCCATCTTGCATCTGGCGTGTGTATCGCTGAGCATCTGTGTGTGCTCCTGTAACTACTTTGTGGTTATGGAGTCTGAATCTGCAAGTCAATTTGGCACCCCAGATGGGACCATCTCTGTCTGGCTGCAGGACCAGCTGAGAGGGGGGATGCCTTTGGCGCGCCCCGAAATTTCTTGGAAGGACTCCCCTTTCTCACCTGATCACTGCGGGGATAGACAAGGACCATCTATCGGTGGATCAGGTATGGGTATGGAAAGGGGAACCTGTAAGTCATGAGGAGACATCCTATGTCAGGTAAGAAGGAGCGTGTGTTCTCACCCCCTGGGTGAGTGAGCTCACAGGTTGAAATGGTTGCTGGCTGGGGTAGGAAAACTCCTTGAGGAGTTCCTACAGAGGGGACCTGTAAGTCATATGCAGGGAAAGCGCAATAGCTCTTAGGTGATTGCTAACACCATTTTGTTAAATAACTACATGGATTTTTGTGTCCATAGCAGTGGGAATCATAGGCCTTATTATTGCTGTTACCATCTGTTGTAAGTTTTCGGTGCCATGTATTTGAGTTGTTGTTATTGAAACATTTGAAATATTGTCTTGGACTCAGATTTTGATTAAGTCGGCATTGTGTGTATGATTGCTAGTGAGTGTGCTGAATACTTGAGATGCAGCGAGTGCAGAGTATAACGGTGATTGTCGTCTGACTGTCTGTCTTCATGTTTTGTCATCAGAGAATTGACAGGCTCATTAAGAATTAAATGATATCGTGAGTTGTTATAGTTGTGATAACAGGAGTCCTAGGTTGTTTAATTGCAATTGACATTTGTTGTAATTGCTTGATACTGTGCATATGAAATACTGATAATGTAAAATGAAATGCTGCTAATATTAAACCCAGGTAGAATAGGAGTTGTAGATTGTAGAAATTGGGTGAGTAAATGATAATTTTGGATTGGGACAAGGAGAGTGGAGAACTATTTGAGATAGATTACAGTGAAGGGCCAGAAGAAAGGTGCCTAATTCATAGAACAACAAATGCTGTCCATTTTATTTTATACTCTGTTTAGATTGTAAAGAATTATATTGAGGAGTCTGGTGGGACTCATGCTATAAATGCAGGCTAGAGTGGGAGAATGAGTTCTGGGGGTTACTTTGGGGAAATTTTAAGGTATTAGGGGTAAGCTGTGGGGACGTTAGAGGAATAACAACTCAGCAAGCACGTATAATGGGAAATAGGCAAGGAAAAGAAGTACCTAAGAGAACACCACTTGGGTGTATTTTGGCACATTAGGGGGACATTTCTAGAAGACCTGAGAGTAGTCTGAGTAAGAAGGCTGTGGTAAAATATTTCAATCAGTGGTGGTTACTGTACAAATTGTAGGATGGGAAAAAATGGTCCCTGTATAGGACTCTGAATTATAACATGATCTTACAATTAATGTTGTTCCGGGGTGGGAATGAGGACATAAATGTCATTTTCCAAAACAGGACCCTCACTGGGATGTGAATAAGTGCGCAGAAAGGGACCGGCTAGTAGCATATAGGGAATGGGTTGTAAAAGGAATGGAAAGGCTATCCCGAAGACAATCAGCCAGTCTGCGTTGTATGCTCTAAGGCAAGGACTGAAGGAAACTCCTTTGGAGTTTCTGGAAAAATTAAGAGATACCATAGAAAGTCCACTTCCTTAGACCCAGGATCAGAGATAGGTATTCAACAACTCATATCATTATTCATAGGACAATCAACGGGAAACATGAGAGGAGAGCTACAGAAAACGAAGGGTTTGGATGCACGGAATTTAGAAAGTTTACTAGAGGAAGCATGGAGGGTGTTTAGTTAATTGGGAGGAGAAGAAGGAGAACCGCTTGAGAAGGACCGGTGCGCCATCTGCAGGAAAAAAGAACATTGGAAGAGGGAATGTCCACAGAAGGATCAGTAAAAGTTCGGGGCATGGGTTAGGATCCAAGCCCCGGTGGAAATGGATTGACGGAGATCTCAGGAATCTACCCTAGCGTATTATCTGGTTAAAATTAAGCTAGGGAATGAACAATGGAATGTAGAATTTTTGGTGGATATGGGAGCTACTTATTCTGTTTTAAATGAATTTTTGATGCCATTAAGTGAAAACTTTGTAATGGTAAAAGGGTCCACAGGTCAACCAGGAAAGGCATACTTTTCTAAACTGCTAACGTTTAAGTTGAGAAAACAGGGGGGAATACATAGATTTTTGTATTTGCCAAATTCACTGAAATCTCTCCTAGGGCGGGACTTATTTGAACAATTGAAAGCAAAAGTAAAGTTTGAAAAAGGGGAAATAAAGTTTAAAGTAAAGGAAGAACCTATGATAGAACTACTCAGTTTGGCCTTAATACCTACCTCCCAAGTATAGGGATCCCAGAAGAAATAACAGATTAGATTTATCCAGGAGTATGGGAAGTTGAAACCCCAAGCCGAGCTAAAAATGCACCCCCTGTAGTAATAAAAATCAAACTAGGGAGTTGGCACCCAAGAATTAAACAATATCCCCTGAGGACAGAAGATAGAGAAGGGATACAGCCAATAATTGACTAATTCAAAAAGCATGGCTTGCTGAAAGAATGTGAATCAAAATATAGCACACCAATATTACCGGTAAGAAAGCCTGATGGAAGTAATAGGGTGGTACAGGATCTGAGAGCAATTAACAAAATAGTAGAGGACTTATATCCTCTGGTAGCTAATCCATATACTATGCTCACCAAACTATCCACTAAATTTACATGGCTTACTGTTCTGGATTTGGAGGATGCCTTTTTCTGCTTACCACTAGCCGCGGAAAGCCAGCTATTATTTGCTTTTGAATGGGAGAATCCTAGTACAGGATGATAATCACAGCTTACATGGACTGTTCTCCCACAGGGATTTAAGAATAGTCCCATGATATTTGGGAACCAATTGGCTAAGGACTTGAAGCAGTGGGAGCATCCATCTGATGAAGGGCTATTAATGCCACATGTGGATGATCCCTTGATAGCTACAGAGACAAAGGAGGCATGTCTGGAGTAGAAAGTTAGTTTGCTGAATTTCCTTGAATTTAATGGGTATCAAGTTTCTCCACAGAAAGCACAAGTGGCTCAACAACAGGTGACATACCTGGCATATGAGATTGCTGCCGGGATGCAGATGCTGGGGACCGCCCGGAAAGAAGCTATTTGTCAAACTCTCGAACCACACACATCTAAGGAGCTTCAGACATTCCTCGGAATGACAGGATGGTGCCGTTTATGGATACCTAACTAGGGAATAATGGTAAAACTGCTCTACGTGATGTTAAAATCTTGCCCAAAGGATCTGATCTGGGACGGGGAGACTAGAAGAGCGTTCTGGCAGTTGAAACAGGAGCTGATGAAAGTCCTAGCCTTGGGATTACTAGATATCACTAAACCTTTTCTGTTATTCTCCTATGAAAAACAGGGAATAGCCTTGGGAGTTTTGGCCCAGAACCTTGAGCCATATTGGAGGGTGGTGGCCTACTTTTCTAAACAACTTGAAGTAAGCAAGGGGTGCCTGCATGCCTGAGGGCTGTGGCTGCCGTGGTAATTACCATCCAGGAGACACAAAAATTCACAGTGGGGCAGAAGATAACTGTATTGGTATCCCACATGGTCTCTACAGTGTTAGAGGTAAAAGGGGGACACTGGCTCTCCCCTCAGAGATTTTTGAAATATCAAGCCATTCTAGTGGAACAAGATGATGTAGAAGTAACAGTAACAAATATCATAAACCCAGCTGTCTTTCTTAGTGGAGTCACGGGAGAACCTGTGTCTCACAATTGCTTAGAGACTATTGAAGCTGAATATTCTAGCTGCATAGACCTAAAAGGAGAACCATTAGAGGATGCAGAGGACACCTGGCATATGGACGGAAGCAGCTTTGTTCGACAAGGAATTTGTAAGGCTGGGTACGTGATAACAACTGTTGACAAGATAATAGAGGCCAAAGCTCTGCCTCCAAACACCTCAGCACAAAAGGCTGAATTAGTAGTCCTCACAGGGGCTCTAGAATTGGCGAAGGGAAAAAAAGGTGAACATATGGACTGATTCAAAATACAATGCCTTTAGTGTTGTACATTCTCATGGAGCAATATGGAAAGGGGACTGTTGTCAGCCCAAGGGAAAGGTATTAAACATGCCAAAGAAATACTTAGAGTCCTGGAGGCAGTACAGCAGCCAAGGAAAGTAGCTATTATGCACAGTTGATCCCACCAAAAAGGAAATAATGCTGAAGAAATGGGAAATGCGCTGTCTGACAGAAGCAAAGCAGGCGGCAGAGGGTAGTGGAGGGTTCCTTGATTCCAGATGGTAAAATGCAGGTGGATGGAGAGCCAAAATATTCAAAAGAGGATTGGAATTTGATAAATGATTTAGAAGGACGGGTGGAAGAAGAAGGATGGGATGTTACACCACAAGGGAACGTAGTCATTCCAGCAGCCATATTATGGGCTGTGGTGATGGCCAAACATAGGAAAACCTGTTGGGGAGCAGAAGCATTATACAAATATCTGATTGGACAAATAGTAGCCCAAAATTTGTATACTACTATTAGACAATGTCATGGTTTTGTGATTATTGGTTATCGTTATTCCACATCATAACATCATGTAGTGCACTGGGACTTAAAGCCTTAATGCTCCAGTTCTGGGCACCTGTCCAGAAGAGAAGAACTATATTCCCCAGGGGACTTTGCAGTCAAAGAGGAAATATAACCCCTGGAAAGGTCACATTCTTCATCGGCTCTTTGTCATCTTCCTGCTGCTCAACCAGACTGCATGTCTCACCTCAGCATTATGGTGAGGCCTATCCACCTTTTGGACACGCTCTCTCTCATTATATTTGATTCATTAGCTTCAATTCTAATTATATTGTATTATAGTGTGTTATTTTGCAATTAGTAAATTAGTTTGTTTCCATCAGATCGTTGCTGCTTTTTTCAATTATTTTGGGGTCCCCTGTTTCCCTTTTCCAGGGGTGCGGATTTTGCAAAATCCCTCCGCCTGCTAGTCACGGAACCGGGCCGAACCAGCTTGTAAGCCATTGACAGACAAGTAACCCAGCAATGTGAAGTCTGTCTGCAAAGTAATCCTAGAACAGGTCACAAGGTTCAATTAGGGCAAACAGGGAAAGGAAATCATGCAGTGCAACAATGCCAAGTAGATTTTTCAGAGCTCCCAAGAAAAGGAGGGTACAGATACATGTTAGTCTTAGCAAATTCCCTTTCAGGATGGCCTGAGGCATACTTTTGCAGAACTAATAAGGCTACGGAAGCAACAAAGGTTTTGTTACAAGAAGTAATTCCGAGGTTCGGGGTATCAGGGGAAATTTCCTTAGATTGAGGCCCACATTTTATTGCTAAAATAGTCCAACAGATCAGCACACTACTGGGAATTGATTGCCAACTACATACATCTTATAGGCTGCAGTCAAGTGGCCAGATGAAAAAGATGAATCATTTGATCAAGTTGCAAAGAATAAAGCTTGGTCAAGAGGCTGGGATTCCATGGCCTCAGGCACTGCCTCTGAAACTTTTAAGAATTTGGACTAAATCCTGAACCAACGAGGGATTAAGCCCATACGAAATCTTTTATGGACGACCTTATGTTGTACAAAAAGGAATCTCTACACAGGTGGGAGATGAAGTATTGAGTAAATATGTGATTAGTCAAAAGAAGCAATTGAGGAAAATTGAAAGAACAATATTTGGTACCAGAGCACGGGGTCTGGATGGTCCAGTGCATGATGTATTGCCAGGAGATTCTGTGTATGCTATATCCCTCTCAGATTCCCCTCTGAAGCCATGGTGGGAAGGGCCTTATCAAGTACTCCTGACCATGCACACAGGAGCCAAGGTAGAAGGACTGATACTGTGGATACATCACACTCGTCTGAAGAGGACCACTCAATCACAGCGGACTGAGAAGGAAAAAGGACCTCTCCAAGTGATACTTCAAAGGAAACAGTAGAATGAAGGACTTTAGAAGGCTAATGATGGTGGTATTGGGACTACTAGTGGGGAGGGACTATAGGAAACACTTACTTGTTGGCTACCTAACTTTACTTGGCTTAAGCAGCTTTTTGTATCTAGTATTACTATTATCTTTCTGCTACTACTAATGTGCATTTTGATGAGATGTATATTATAGCTATGTAAAAATACCGGGAATAGTTATGAAGAATGGAAAAGGCATAAAATAGGCAGAAAATAGAGAGTGGGGGTTATTTAAGCCCTCACTTTCTTAAAATGGAATAATTTGGCAAAAGAATTTGCTAGGTTGAATAAAAGGGGGGATTGATGGATGGGGAGAGGGGTTGGATTCTACCCATTGCTTAAGACTCGCGAAAGTGTTTTCACAGACTGCAGCAAGAAAAAGGGAACAAACAAAAAGGAGCTGGGACATCGTCAGTGAGAATTAGTTTTGTGGTGCGAACTGGAACAGAGGTGAAGAGCCAGAGTAAAGAAGACAACTACTTCATCCCCAGAAACCACCAGCAGGGACCCTCACTGCACACAGCGCATGTGCCAGGGGGAGGGACTTTGTGTAAATGAGTTCCCGGAAAAATAATGAATATGTAGGTGGGTTCCAGGAAATCTATTGAATATACACAAGCTCGGCTTCCAAATATGATGCTTCTGCTTCCTGGTATGCAGCGTAGGTAGAAAAATCCACCTTTGCATCTGGCATGTGCACCACTGAAATAAAAATAAATGTATGTGCTCCTGTAACTACTTTGTGGTTATGGAGTCTGATTCCGCAAGTCAAGAGGACTTGGGAAGGGATGAGGGAGGGGGTCGGGAAGGAAGGGCTCATAGGAGCCTTGGGATGAAAATAAGAAGGACCAGGCAATGGAGGCTCCACGTGAGCCCGCAGGATGGCCGTGAGCTGGGGCTCTCCCGGGTAAGGGCAAACTTACAGTTTGGGAGGATCAGTGCCGGCATTGAGGCGGCCATTTCACGGGAGGTGGACGGATCCTGGCGCCCCTGTGATGAAATCTGGGGCACGACCTCTTCCTGGTTGGCCTGGCAGCAGCAGAGAGATGGCCAGTTTGCCCCGATGGAGGTGGATCCACTTCCATCTGCTCATCTTCCACAGGTGGATCCACCTCCATGGGCTCTTCTTCACTGCCAGGCGGGTCCACCTCCATGGGCTCTTCTTCGCTGCCAGGGGAGTCCACCTCCATGGGCTCGTTGTCATCAGCCTCTTCCAGCAGCCGCCTCTTCCTAGCAGGTGGCTGCTCCATCCCGTCCTCAGAAGTAAAGAGAAGTAACAAGAAGTAACAGGTTTTCTCTTGCAGAGCAGGAGAAAGCCTCCTCGGCGTCTTCTCAGGGACTGCGGATGAGTGCGGTTTGGTGCCCATGGTGACAGGATTCTGAGTGACATGTGCTGACCCAAAGACAGCGGCTGGTAGTTGAGGCCTGGGAGGCAGTAGCATGAATGTAGCAAGAGGGTCAATTGGGCAGGGACTTCTCAAGCACTCTGCAGCTGCGTAGGGTGGAGTAGGAGTAAAAGCATGCTGTCACCCCACAGGCAGCCAATGGAGATGCAGTCATTAAAAGCTATTGAATTTCAGGGATTGTATTGGCTGTCCTTTGCCATCCCTCATCTCTGCCCCAGGAGCGTGAGAAGGTGGCATCTCTTCTGCCCTGGTGCCAAAGCAGAGGGGTGTGGAGGAGAGGGCCTGGTGTCCTCTGGGCAGCCACACTGGGACTGCAGGGGGTGCGTTGGAGGGCCTGTGAGGTCCTTGGGGCCTGGTGCTGGGGTTTTGCACCCGGAGGATGGGAAGGCTGATCAGGGGCTGCTGTCCTCGTGCTGTTCTCTCCTTGGCCATGTAACAGGTGGTTGAAGGTGAAGCAACCTCCCTATGTAACAAAATGAATACATCGAAGAAACTCAACTAAGTATTATTTTAAAATGAAAACATAAAAAAGAGCAACAAAAACATAGAACTGGTGGGACATCCTACCTTGTTTCTGTGACACTAATGCATCAGTCTGGTCTGATGGCAGTGGCTGCAATTCTGACTGAGTTCCTGAGATGTTTATCATACATTTTTAACATTTTTACTCTTTCTGCTTTTCGTGCTTGGAAACAGTAGCTCACAAATGCAGGCACAGCCAAAAAGTGATGAGTAAGACGTGACTGTAAATTGAGAGGTGGTTCTTTCCGGGCAGTTCTCCATGTAAATCTGCTTCTGTAGGGGTTATAGCAAAGAGCAGTGCTTATGTTGAAATAGCTCTTTTGTTTTTTTGAAAACTGACTATGTCTTTAGATTCTTACAACAGGTAGAAGAATTCTTACTATGGAGTACAGGCAACAAGACTTTTGTCATTATTAATTTAATAGGAGAGAATCACGTGTATTTAACTGATAAAGTAGAAATTCTCTTCAGAAGAGAAATGCTTCCAAGCACTCAAAGTAGCAGATGGTTGGAGCTTGGGGAAAGTGAGGAGAAATCATGAAGACACAGAGCAAAGCTTCTAACAGCATTCAGAAAAAAGTTTCCTGTCTTAAAACTGGGTATTTTTGCTTTCCTGGAGTGCCAGAGCTTAGTGGTGTTCCTTGGCCACCCAAACTCTTAATTAGTTTGTAGATTTACTTTTGCCAAAATGTCCCTGTACCATTAAAGATTGCTTTGTGTGTACAAGTACAAGTCCCATTAAGTAATAGCCTTCTGCGATATTGAACATCTTTTTGGTCTGAAATTTGTTTTACAGTGGTTTTTTTTTCGTTTGTTTTTCTTTTGTATTTTATTTGTTTGTTTTGTTTTGTTTGTTTTGCAAACTCTTTAGAAACTTTGAGGAGAGCACATAAAATATGCATTATTTTGGGATTGGGTTCTGCTCTTGCAGAAGAAGAGAAGTGGTGCCTATTAAAAATGTCAAGCTGTATGACAGGCGCTTCAAATTTTTCAGATCTGATTTATTTTTTCTTTTAGGAAACCCCATTTGAGGAGAGTGTAGGCGAACACAGCTACAAGTTTTGTCACCTACATGAAGGTGCAGCACTGAGAATAAATTAATTAGGCGGCATTTTGCAGTCTTCAGCTCTGAATCTGTCAGAACAGGTAGAGAACAGGTTGGAAGACGGTTAGCAATCCCTCCTGTTCTGTGCTGTGGTGTGCATGCTTGTGTTCAGATGAACATTATTTTCTAATTCCTGAACTGCTTGCATTTAAAGTGAATTTAGAAAAAATGAATCTCTCTACATCTTATCTGCCGTGTGTCTGTATTAGAGCTTCACGTTCTGCTTTTAGGAGCGATGTTTTGATTTTGAAGCTGTCTTTTCTATTTGCAACATGCAGATTTAGTTTAACACAAAAATTGGCTATGCTAAAAAGTGATGCCAGCATTTGCTCTGATGACTGAAGTGAATTTGTAGCTGTCAACCTTTAATAGTAAACCACAATTTGACCTCTCTGCTTGTGAATGCTTTTAATAACAACATGTTACATATGTCACTTGTATGTGTGATAGGAGAGTGCTGTGTGATAGATGTTAAAGGTGATGAGCATAGTCCTTACATCTGCCTATCTCACCTTTTGCTGCGAAGTGTTCCTGAGTCATCTCTGAAATTCAAACAATTCAACTCTGTAAGCATTTCTTCCTGTATGAATGCACCAGGTGTTGGAACTACCACAGATGGTTTCTTCTGCAGTGGGTCCCAGTTGTTTGACTGAGTTACCTACAGATGCAGAGGTTACGGCCCTTTCTCCTCACATTTCTGAACTTAAGTACCTCCTCTTGTTGCAGTTTATGGGTAGTGACTTCCAATTAAATAGAATATGTTTTCGTAACAAATATGTTTGTTTCAAAATAGATCATCAGATTCACTGGAAAAAAGTGTGAAAACTGGATACTCAGGCTCAAGCCAAGGAATCCTGGGATGAAAGAACAGAAGGACTTGGGGAGGCTAGGTAGTGAAGGCAGTAATGAAAGGAGGGATGCTATTACTCTGCAGATGTCTTTGATTCGTTGTTGATATTTACATTAAAGGAACTGTTCAGTGTTGCGGCCTTTAAAGAGATGGTAGTAACTTCTGCAGTTACGATGAGAGTTGTAACATCAGGTAGTTGATATATCTCAAACGTGTACTTTCGTGATCACTTGCTTCATCCTTTCTGAAACATTTGGCCAGAATTTCTCTTTGGAGCAATGATGCAGTAGGTGCTGGAATTAGCTTCATCCTGCCCACTCTCTCCAATATTTATTTTGCAGGTCTTGTTTTGTATGTGATGTTTCCCCCCCCAACAGGTTTGTGCCTTAAATGATATTTAATTGGATATTATATGTCATTTAGGCTGTCGAGGCTTTTCTTGGTTGTATTCTTCTACAGCTGTTCCTGCGTGTGAGTTGCTTCACTTTTATAAGAACACAGTGTGTGAAAAAATACTGTCTGCAAACTGGAGGGGAAACTTATAGAAAAACAGTGTTAAGAGTTAAGACTTCTTTTCTTCTTAAAATAAATAAATAAATAAATAAATAAGCAAGCCAAAGCCCAAGATTAGCTGTAGGCTCTGTTCATATTTACACTGTGGGATTTCACAACTTAACTGTTTTGTTTTCTTTAAGATTGCTGCTCATATCCAATCATTAGAAATGTTTTGAAAAATAAAGTTTGGCAGACACAAGGTGTGTGTGTGTATGTCTGAGGCTGTTCCTTGAAGTGTTCACAGACCTGAGGGTTTCTGTTATCCCCATAGTTGATGAGTTTCCTACATTTCTGCGTTCATACTTGTATGGGAACTACTGAATCATGGCCTGAACCTCTGATTGATCACCTGAGGCAAGCAATGAGTCAGCCACGGGAGCACAGGTGAAGGCAATTCACCTGTGCTGTCAGAAAGGGTGGAGCCTGGCTCCACCTCTCCTAGACCCATTTAAGAGCTGACTACCACTGGGGAAGGTTCTCTTCTGGAGATCCCTTCTCTGGAGTTTTGCAGTGAGTCCAGGATGCGGGTCAGTATTCTATCTATTCTCTTTTTGTTATTATAACCTGCTTAACGAAACTCTGGTTTATTTCATAATTATAACATCTCTATATTCATTGATTATACATTACTGAATGTGGTGTTGTGCCTTACCCAATTTATTCTCATGGGAGGGGCAGTGGAGGGGACAGCACAGAATGGGAGTCCCAGATGTGATGGGACTGAGAGCCTGTTCAGATTCAATCCGCTGCCAACCAAGAACCCCCAGATCCCTTTCTGCAGCTCTGCTCTCCAGCCCCTAATCCGTCCAACATGTGCGTAGAGCCAGGGCTGCCCCATTCCAGGAAGCCAACACTCCTCCCAGTTTAGCATCACATGAGCACAATGCTATTTAATATCTTTATTGGTGTTATGGATGAAATGTTACTGGTTTGGAACAGAGGCTTGTGGAATCCCATGAGTGGCACCAGGGCAATGCTGGGGCCATGGAGACTCCCCCACCCAACAGTATGTTTGGTCACTGTGGGACATTTGTAGGGTCACTATACCACAGCCCTGCTATCTCATGAACCACCTACCTCCTGGACCAATATAAATACATGGACCTGGAACCCAGAACCTCTTTTGCTCTTTGACCAGCGCCTTGACTGCCAGAGCCCTCTGACGGAAAGAGCAGCATTTGAATTCCCTTCCTGTCTGTGGCGAAAGCTGTGATGAAGGGGGATGGATCCTCCTTCACTGAAGAAGTGTCGCCTGCAGGAGAGCAGCAGCAAGCCAGAGCCCACGGAGATTGATTCCAGGGAGAGCAACGGCAACGTGGAGCTGATGGAGGTGGATCCATCTCCATCACAGCTGGGCATCCACTATAAGATCATGCTTGCCCATCAATATTGCTGCATCCACGAATGGTGCTCCAGGGGCTCTCGCTTTTCATCTGGATGTTGAGGAGTCACCATCCACCTGAGAGCCCCTGCTGCTGCTCCCTACCCCTCTTCCTATCCTTCCACCTCTTCTTCCCCAAGCTCTGAGGAAAAGGGAAGGACTGGCACCAGCACTGCATCCCGAGCTGCTGCACAGGGACAACAGGAGTGACCTCCCTGTGGCCTCAGAGTGAGCCCTGAGGAAGAGGGCCAGGCCAGGACTGCCAGCAGCTGGAGGACGGCGAAGGGCCCCGCGTTCCCTGCAAGGCAATAGTCGCAAAGGAAGGTTTGGCAGGCTCTGCTTGGATATTAGGAAAAGCATTTTACTGGGAATTTGACATGGCATGGTAATCTGTTACTTGGCTGTAGTGAAATCTCTATCTTTGGTGGATTTCATGACGTGATCAGGAAAAGCCACTGCTGTCCTGATTGATTGTTGGCAGTAGGTCCATGTAAAGCAGGAGGCTGGGCTAGATGATGTACAGAGATCCCTTCCAACCATCTTAACCACTGTTCTGTGTCTGTCATTCATGTTTCTGGTCAAATTCAAGGCAAAGAACTCTTCAGTGCTATAAATGTAAAGCTTTGCAAAGCCAATTAAGTTTGGTTGAAGTGTTTACAGCAGGTGTACCATAGCAGTGTTTTAAGGACCTTCCTTGACACTGTTTTTAAGATAATTGTACACCAAACACATTAGACTCTTGGGCTATTTGAAAAACATGTGTTTGTTAAGTGATGAAAACAAACAAACAAAATATATATCAAACATACATGAATAAATCACTACTAACATCAGTTTTCTAATACTTATTACTTGTTACATAGATATTCCTTGTTACACAGAAATGGACTTATAACAAAAAACATACAGAGGAAAATAGGTGTGTGTACATATAAGGTTAAATATAGGTGTCTAGGTAGACAAACGTATCTAATGACTTGACTATAAATTTCAAAAAATCAAATACTAATTGCTCAATCTATATCAATCTCACCAAAAACATACTCAATGCTTTCCAGTGCATGTTCTCTAGTAGATGATCCATGAACAGCATTAGACAAAATATTTTGTGCAAACTGAGCTCGAATTGATTCAGGATAGCTCTCTTTTGCCACTTCTGGATCTGTTGGACCCATTAGTTTCCTCCACTCTTGGACAGCATTTTCCTTTGTTAAGACCATCACCACTGATGGGCCCCTGTAAAATCGACATAAGGAAGTTCTTCCACTGTTGTGAGATGCAGATTTAGCTTTAAATTCAGAGATACTGTGAAGACTTATGGTAAACATTATGTTGTCTGAATAATGTTAAACTGTTCAAATTTTAAAATGTCTTTCTGGAGTGTTTTGTTTAAGACAGTATAAACCTACTGATGCCTATATTTGAAAACCACAAAGATTATGACAATCAGCTTTTTGGATTTGGACCTCTTGTCTTTAACAGACTCTCACTTAAAAATTTCTGAAGCAGGACAATGAGCACTTATATTAAAAGTTATATAAAGATACTACAATAAAAATATTTTACTTGCATGAAATGAGTTCTTTGAGGAAACAAATCCAAAATAATAATTACTGTTCATAATTTTGGAAGGAGTTGTAAATTTTCATTTTAAATGAAGGACACTTCATGCTAAGAAGTCTTCATAAAACAGTGAAGAACTGATTGAACTTGCTAGAGAAAGTAACAGTATAAAATCCTCAGCCCACATAGGGAATTGTTTTATTGGGTCAATATATTCAAAGACGTGATGCATATTTTATGTATCTCAGTACTGTATACTGTATAGTTACTTACTCAGTCATACATCCCACCAGCTCTTCAAAAAAGGGTTTTCCTTCGTGATCCTTGTAAAACTGTGTAGCCATTTCACGAGTTAAAGCTGCTTCTTTAATTTTTGAGATAGTAAATCCAGCATCTTTAACCTTTTGCATAATTTCATCTAGAATAAGAAGTAAATTCACTCATGCTTGTTTAAAGTACTAGCTCAAATGAAAAAGGAAAAAAAAATGATGCAAAAAACCTCTTTAAAAGTTTCAGAAAACATTGCATCTACTCTTTAAAATAACACAAACCACCAGTATCTATTAAAATTTTACTTACAATGTCAAGCAATAGCCAACAACATTACAAGCACTTTAAAATTTCCCTAAAATGTAATAAATCACTGTCATAGAACTAAACTATCTCTGTGCAGGTGACAAACCTGTATTGTTACTAATTATACTAGTAGCATTCATTGCTATTTCTGACACTTAACAGAATGTGGAATGTAGTTGGAATGCTACAGCACACACCAGCTGGCCTGATAAAATAAATCTAGATTGTTACAGGAGGGGAAGAAAGACCAACAAAGCCAATTATGAGTTAACAATTGGAAAGACTACTGACCTTACTAGGAAAGAAAAGAAGAATGCTAACAAGAGGCTTTGGTGCCAGAGGTTTTAAAAAAAAAAATGTAGGAACAAAAACCTTAGGCAAGATTGCAAATATATGGTGTTCTTTTTACTTTGACCTTTCCTCCTCATTCTGTATGTCTGAGGACAAGTCAAACCAAGGGCAGAACAAAGAAAGCAATAAGTAGAATTGCAACCCTGAACTTCTGGAGAGCCAACTTTGACCTCTTCAAGGACCTACTTGGAGGTATCCTATGTGTTAGAGCATTGGAAGACACTCTCTATCATCTTTGAAAAGTCGTGGAGTATGGGAGAGCTGCCTGAGTACTGGAGGAAAGCTAACGTCACTCCAGTCTTCAAAACTGGCAAGAAGGGGAACCACAGGCCAGTAGTCCCTAGGAAGGTGATGGAACAGCTTTTTCCGGACGTCATCTGAAGCAATGGGAAGAGAATAATGTAATCTGGAGTAATCAATATGGATTCTCACCTAGGGGAAATCATGCTTGCCCGATCTGGTAGCTTTCTCTGATATCATGAGTGGCTGGATGGGAGCAGTATATACCTTGACTTCAGCAAGACTTTTGACTATCTCCCGTAACATCCTCATGGGTAAGCTTTGGAGGTGTGGGATAGACTAGAGAACAGTGAGATGGACTGAGAACTGGCTGATTGGCAGAGCTCAGAGGGTTGTGATCATTGGTGCAGAGTTTAGCAGGAGGCCTGTAGCTAACAGTGTTCCTCAGGAGCTGGTATGGGGTCCAGTCTTGTTCAACATCTACATCTGGATGTAGGGATAGAATGCACCCTCAACAAGTTTGTTGTTGACACATAGCTGGGATGAGTGGCTGACACATCAGAAGACTTTGCTGCCATTCAGTGAGATCTGGACAGTCTGGAATCTTGGGCAGAGAGGAACCTGATGAGGTTCAACAACGGCAAGTATAGAGTCCTACCTCTGGGGAGGAATAGCTACATGCACCAGTACAGGTTAGGGGCTGACCTGCTGAAAAGGAGCTCTGCAAAGAAAGACCTGAGTATTCTAGTGGACAGCAGGTTGGCCATGAATCAGCTGGGTGGTGATAAACTTGAACACAGAAAGTTCCATATGAATACAAGGAAGAAATTTTTTTCTTTGGAGGTTACAGAGAACTGGAACAGGCTGCCCAGAGAGGTTGTGGAATATCCTCTTTGAGATATTCAGAACCTGCCTGGATGCTTTTCTGTGAAACCTACCTGCTTTATCAGGGTGTTGGACTAGATGATCTCCAGAGGTCCCTTCCAACCCCTGTGAATCCTTGGTACTATGCTACTATGATTGTATAGGAATGAATCTAACTTAGCAGTGACTCATTTTGAGTCAGTAGAGAAAACTGTCTGAAATCAGTAGTGTAACTTAGGAAAACCTCTCTGTACTTAAAAGAACACTGGACAGCTAGTTTGGAAGCGTGCCTGGCTTTTAAACTGTTTAACTAAGAATCCTCTCACTTCAGTTCACTAGAATTCTTGTGAAGAAAGAGCTGTAGGCTACTTAAGAAAGTAAGTGTCTCATTTGAGACCTCGATATGAATTATGCAAGCCCTGTAAAAGCATTTATCTGCATGATAAAAGCATCTCATAGAAAAAATGTAATGCACCTGGCATGGTTTACTGCAGTGTACATTGCTAATATTTTGTAGAAATAACATCTGAAGACATAGCCTATGCTTTCTAGATCACTTACCTTTGTGATTTTTAGCAGCAGCAGGTTTGATTAATGCCAAAGTGTGCTCCTGAGGGAAGAAGAACTCTAATTCCTTCTGAGCATCATTAAATGAAGAACTACCATGCAGCTGATTAATAGCTAAGTTGTCGACTGCATACTTCGCACGTAAACTAAGAGTCATTAAAACAGTGAAAATATTAAAGGGAATAGTTATCTTGAGCTTTAACTATGACTAACCTTAACCTAATGTATTGAAATTGATCTGGCAAATTAAATGCTCTGTGATCTCTCTGGAGGTGTAAGAACCTGCCTACAGAAAGAGCAAGCAAATTTTTAATTAACCACATGAAATACGATCACTTTCCTTCTTGTCATCTTATTATATTTCCTAGGTAATACCAGTTTATGCTTAATGAAACAATGCTTCTGGCAATAACAAGTAAGATGATATCACAGCAGCTTATTAGAACAATACTGCAAGCAGGTGAGAAAATAAGGTGTTAATTCATAAAATATGTGAAAGAAACTCCGTCACAAATAACATAATCCACCAATGAAATTTTTCCTTAATCTAAGAAAAAAGGCATTTGGTTTAAAAAATAATGATGCTATTTCAAAACAAAAAATTGAATACTAGAAGTGCTGTTACTATAATACCTTTTATCCGAGAAAACTGCAGAAATATACATCAGCTTCCAGATGATGGCACTATAGTTATACCAGTTGGAATGTGATATTCATTGAGATGAAGAATATGAAGGTAAATTAGAAGCTGAGTGTGACAGTTTACTATTTTGTGTACTACCTGTTTGGATTTTTCTTCTTTGCCTCTTCAATAGTCTTTGGGCCTAATAAATCTCTCCAGTGTGCTATAGCATTTTGTCGTGTTAGAGCAAGTACAAGTGTTGGACCACTGCAAAATAGAAAATTGGCATCAAAAACATCAAATATTAAACTCTGTGTAACTGGCAAGAAGAATTTGATCACATGTGGATGAGGCAAACAAAGCTTACTACTAAAGGAATTTTCAAACCAGTCTCTTTTTAAACAGCTACAGCCTGATAAAACCTCATGGAGCTTAAAAGAATTTAAATTTCAAAGTTACTGTTACCAAAACGGCAGGAATGTTACAGAATTGGGCTATATTTTTATTATTAGATACAAAAATGCTGATCAGCTCCTAAGATTTTGTATGCATCCCAGCCACGTTACAACTTCATTGCAAGACAATATCCAAATATGATTGGTTTTTTTCCACTCTGAAAAGCCCAGCACACAACCTGAATAAAGATTACTCCTATATACAATCTAAGTGCTGTTTTCCAGAGCATAATTCAACTGTTTTCATTCAAATCAACCAAACTGACCAACATCCTGCAGTTGTGAAGTCGCTGGTAATTTTTAAAAAACTTATTTTTCTACTTGGTAATTATCTCTTTTTCTGCAAATGTCTGATTCCGTTTTGAATTTTACTAAACTCTCAGATATGATGGCCGTGAAATATTCAATTATTTGTTGTGAAAATTTCAGTCTCATTTATAAATCCACAGTCTCATTTTTCATTCACCTTACCTGGTCATTTGTTCTAGCAGTGCTGGGAAATAGTCTTCATTTTCATGTTCTTTATAAAATTCACGTGCTTGTTCTTCAGATAGGGTTATTTCCTTCTGCATTGCTACCTCGAAGCCATCATCTTTTATGCTTTGCATAATGGAATCTGTTTAAATTATTGAAATAATGCTAAATCGCTATCCACTCATCAATTCATACTCTTGCAAAGAAATGAAATGGCCTTCCAATAATAATGTGAATAAGAAAAATAGAAAGCTAATTTAAAGCAACTGCTAGATGTTTTTGGCAGCTGCCTGGATACTCATAAAGCTAATGCTCACTCTCTTAAGGTTTTCTCTCACTTCAGAAATCTCAGTAGGATTCCTGACTGAGAAATTTGGTATGTGCTGCTGTAAATGAAGGAAGATATGGAGAACTTGAATAGACAGATATTCATTTAACCAAGTCTTACAAGAATATGCTTATAAATATCAGGCACAAGTCAAAAGTCTGATTCTCTATATACAGGACTGTAAAATGATTCTTCTTAGCAGAATTTTCTTGATAGTAATCAAGAAAATAAATACATGGAAAGATCAAAATTCTAGTTTTACAAATCTTTGTGTTTATGTCAATTCCAATATGGGAATTCTTGAATTTGAATAAGAAAGCTAACTATGATCTAGCAAGAAATGTAAATATATGTAAGAAGAAATTTGTTTGGATGGAGCTTCATACTAATGGGGTAGATTTTCTGATCCAGTCTGTACCTTGTCTGTAGAAACGTATTTGTGTGCAGCAGTGTCTTATGCAACATAGCACATCCTGAATCTTATCTTTTTCACACTTGTCATTGGTCTACCCTGGACCTGGCAGTCAGGGATAGTATCAGATACTTTATTATGGTGGGAAGTATGTTATGTTATAGTATACTTTGAAAATCCCAGCTTCTCTGAGATATTTTCCGTAAACATTATAAAGATAGTCTTAAAATATCAAAGGAACAAAATGTTTTTGACGTTTATATTCTAAATATATCAAACACACGAGCCATGCAGTTTTTCCTGATAAAGATTACTGACAACTTAATGCTGAGCAGAAAAGATGATCTACCTCTTTTCCATTAGTAGAGTTAGAATTCTTGAAATTCAAAGTATGAGACTTTTTATTTGCCCTAGATGGAAAATGTAGTTACTAAAACTTACCCCGTCTTTCCCTTAGGACACAAGGTCTAATTAAGGCCAACGTCTTTTCAAATTTTTGTTCTGTGCTCTTTCTATCAAAATTTGGGAAGAAGAAGGCGAGTTGCCTGCTAGCATCTTCTAAACTGTCTGGCACATCACATATATTTGATATAGTCTCATTTTCTTCAGTTCCTTGCAGCCTAGAAAGACATAGTTATGCCATCTTTTAGGCAGGTTACAAGAAGTTATTTTTTGACACTATTATTACTTTGACATTTTTTGACATACTTGACATTAGAGCAAAACAGACATTCCAAGATATCATGAATATGAACAGCAAATCCTTGCTATCTACTTAGGTATCTCAGTTAAAAACAAACAAACAACAGCAACAAAAAGCCACCAACCTGCAACCTCTCCCACTCGTTTGCTGGCTTTTACACAGTGATCCCAGGGAATACAGCATACTTCAGTCACTGTCTTTGTGAACTAGTATGAAGTGGAATTGCATGGACTACACTAGCTTTGAAGTACAGCACTGTTCCTCTTAGACAGAAAACTCATTCAAGTCCAGTTCTGAATTAGCAAGAAATCAGCGCCCTTTGCCTGTTATCCTGGGAAGCATGGAGTTACTATGTTCCTCAAGAAGCGTATCAGATATTAATGTACATATGTACATACCAATCAGAGATGTAATGATGGTCTTGTGAAAGACCAGGTAAAGAACTCTGACTGCTCCCTGAGTCCCGTTCACATAGGCATGCAAAAGTATATAAGAATAACTCTTTGTTTATTGTTTTTGGAATACTGTAACTTAACCACAAGTTCCAATTAACAGTGTTATTTACCTGTCTGTCTCTTCAGCCTCAGCCTCACCAAGCATGCTTTCACTTGTTTCACGCAGTTCTTTCCAGAGAGGAATAGCATCCGTTGCTTTTTTTTTAGTGATTATCAGAATATGGCACGGTCCACTCATCATGAATTGAACAAAATCATCAAAATTAGGCTAAAAAACATAATTTTTGTTTTGCCATGAATTTCACGAACTCTGTCATCAGAAATGAAGTCATACTTTAAGTAACCGCCATCCAGTTCATAAAAGGCATTAATATTGATTATTCAAAACCCAGTCAAGCTGTTTGAAAGACTTTTTATCAGTCATTTGAGGAAATAAAACTATAAAAACTCTAAAATGCAATTAATTGAGATAAATGAAGTAACAAAAGTAAATTAAGCAAGCGCTATATATTACTCCAGTTTAAAGTGCAGATGACAAGAGAGAAGAAAATGACTTAGAGATTAATCAACTTGATCAGATGCTATGCTTGCAGTAGCACTTACCACATGCTGCAATACAACTTCATGCATAATTTTTGAAACTAAATCAACTATCTCATAGGAAATATAGAACAAAATATTTGCAAGAAATTTGTGTGCTTTTCCATCGTTGTCTCTGCCAGATTCTTTCCACTCTTCCAGCTTCAATCTTCAATCATGTGAAAGACATTTTAATCAGAAAATAACTTCCCAAACTCTTGTAATTTTCTTGTACTGGGAGCCAATGACAAATAATATAACAGGCTTCTCAACAAACACAGGGCCTTCTGAACTGCTCCTGATAGTTCATAGCAGTTTTCTGTGAACCTGACTATTCTAATATTAACTGGGATTTACTACAGTCCAGTAGTGCTGTAATATATGAAGCACTGTATGCTTTCTCCTTGTCTTCCTCCTGTGTCTCCCCACTGCATCTAACTAATCTCAATTTTGGCTGCTGTTCTCATGAAGACAACATATACCTGTATTTCAAAACTGCCTCTGTGCATCTAAAGTAGAATCCCAGGTTGCAAAACCATCTCTTCATAATTCCTCGCATGTTCAGCCTGTTACTTCCTTTCTTTGTTTTTCTTTCTTTCTTTGTTATTTTCCTTACGTTGTTTTTCCCTGTGGCTTCAGTAAGAACCATCTTATTTCACTCTCATTCACTTCTAGCACTGCAGGAACATTTTCTCAGCTTCTTGTTTTGATTATATCAAGCCTTTATTTTTACTGTGGTCCCTCTGATAATATCAAACAAACCAGCTGTCTCCTTATAATTCCAGACTACCTTATACACATTTTAAATAGAAATAAATATTTACTCAGATTCATTAATTTTTGTTGTGATACAAACCCTTCTGTATAGTTAACTTTAGCTAACTTCTGCCAAAACACGTGGCAATATCCAGTTGCTTCTTTGCTAAAACATTGTCATTTGATGGTAAACAACATCATTTCATTGATTCGTTGAACTATCTGCAATTTCCCCTGGTATAGGGTAGAGACAGAAAAATAACCTTTTCTGGAGATGTTTTATCTTTCTGCCTGTGCCCGTGCTTATTCCCAGTACTGTCCAGTGAGAAAAAATTGTGAAGGAAAGAAAAAGCAATTCATGCTATCACTTATTTCCTGGCTGGAAGACATAGGCCATGATTAAGGATCAAGCACATTCTGATAAGAGAAAGAAGTAATAAAACATTTTAGTTTTTAATTGGAGTTTAATATAACCTAGCAGAAATGTCAGAGTGCTACCAGGCTAAATTTGTAATAAGGTCGGTAAGAAAAAAGGGAGAGAAAATTTTCTTTTTTTCTATGTACTAAATGTCCACTAATTCAGTTCTTCAACATATTAATAAATTATAGTCTAGACATCTAAAAACACGTACAGCCACACTGATATACCCTACCCATTCCTTTTGTTCAGGTTTTTTCTTTTGTTTTTGTTTGTGAGTGGGGTTTGTTTTTTCCTACCTGTTCTCTTTTCTTGTTGTAGAATTCTCTGATTTGCTCTTCAGTTAGCATTTTCTCTTCTGATGCTGCAATGCCAAAGCCTGCGTCTCTAATCTGCAATTATTCAGTCATTACTCAGCGGCATTTGATAAAAGATACATATAAAATCCTATGTAAATCTAGAGATGATTGATTATGGATGCTATTTTAAATTTGAATTATCTGAAATATTCCAAATATAACATTATGTTTGCCTAAATTAAAATTCCAGTTTTTCAAAGCCCTTTGCTGAATTCAGGATAACAATGTTCACCATGTTGAAGTTTTTTAAAAGTACCATGCAGTGCAATGTATGCATTCATGCAGTGGTCAGTAATTCTTTTTATTCAACATCAAATATTTTTTTTTACTATTGTAAATGATAAACATGCAACTACTTCTAAAAATCAGTTGTAATCTGCATTATAATCACAATAACCATTGAAGTGAGTGTTTGTCACTAACTGTTGCAATACAGACAGGCTGAACTTTTTGTTTATTAGACATGAGGAACAGCAGATATCAAAAATAAAATGCATTTTACGATTAACTGTTTTTAATTACATTACTGCACTAAATTCAATATGCACTTGTGTGATCTGTATCAAAATTCATAGTCTCACCGATAAGAGATTTATACCATATATTTATATCGAAACAAAGACAGCATTATTCAGTCCCATATGCTGATATCAGTCTACTTACAAACACTCTGCTCTTTAAAATCCTCTATGATGCTGCTGAGTTTTCACATTGCATTGCAAAGTTTGTAGGTAGAAACCGTAATGGTTACCATCTCATAAGGCAACATACAGATAGAGCCAACCAACAGCTGCTCAGCTACATCTAAATTGCCTTCAAACACTGCCTGCTCTTTCTGCTTTTATTGAGCCTCCTTCTTTTCTGGTCAAGATGGAGAAAGTGCAGACACTGGGCATAAAGCACTAATTTTCCTATTTATGTCACAGACTTTCTCAAAATACTTTCTAAAATTGAAATGTTATCCTGGTATATAGTGTTATGAGCACTTTCTGTTTGTTTTTTTGTATCAGTAGCAGTCAGATATTCCTATAATTATAGGAATGATATACATATATACTATAATACTACAGTATTATATTCTGAAAGGAAAGAGAATTTCTCTTTTCTTGTGTGATGATTTAAATAAATGCAGAATCCTTTGATGTACTGAGATTCTTATTAGTGTCCAGTGACTGATTATAGCAATTGCTAGTGCACACAAATCAATTTACAGGCATATGCTAAGTCACTTACATGCCTATACACACTATGGCACAACAGGCTGATTAGTTGCTCTGTGTGTGCTTACAATTCTTAAAGATACTGTGCAGTCAGGAAATATACCTTCTGCACCTGAAAGGATTAACTTTACCACTGTAGTTTCTAGATCTCATTTCTATTACAGTATGAGAAAAAAAGGCACCCTTCTGCTTGTGGATTTCATGTGTCAGTGATCTCCACAGTATAAATCCATGTCACAGAATCACAGAATCACAGGACTGTGGGGGCTGGAAGGGATATCTAGAGAATATTGAGTTCACCCCCCTGCTAAAGCAGGCTTCCTACAGCTGGTTGCACGGGAAAGCATCCAAGCTGGTTTTGAATATTTCCAGAGAAGGATATTTCACAATCTCTCTGGGCAGCCTGTTTCAGTGCTTAGTCACTCTGACAGTGAAGAAGTTCCTCTTTGTGCCCCTGTTTCTGCCCACTGCCCCTTCTATTATTGTTACTTGCCACCAAAAAGAGTCCACTCTGCTTTGACTTGATTCCTGCACTTCTAAACGGTAATTAAATCCACCCTCAGCCTTCTCGCCCCCTGACTGACCAGTCCCAGCTCTCTCAGCCTTTCCTCATGATACAGTTGCTCCAGGCCCCTCATCATCTTTACATATATGTATATATATATATAATATAAAATATGTCATACATTACTTACTGGCATAAAATATTAAAGCAACAGTATCAATTCAAATACTATATTATTTCAGGGCAAAGTTAACTTGCTTTTACTATCCTTATCAGAGACACATTAATAAGCACTGCTACAAACCCTGGAAATAAATCAGGATCAATTTGATCTTCTACCTTACTGTGCCACCTAACTAAAAAGGGTGAATGAATCTTTTCAAGTTCTGCCTACCTTTTGTTTAATTTCCTCTACACGTCCCTCCGAGACATCATCAGGTTTTATAATTCCAACAGAGTATGTGACTTCTTCTTCTGGAAAACAGAAAAAATCATGTAGCAATGAATACGTATATCAAAATAAATATATAGCTAAATTTTCCATTACTTACAAGTGACTCTATAAATACATCACTATTTTAGTATTGAGATGATCAAAAAGTTTTTCCAAGAAATAAGTGACTCCAGCACATAAAGCGTATCTTAAAGTCTGGGACAGTCCTTGGTCATCTCTAGAATCCACATTCCTGGTGAATTCTGGTTTTTTTTTTTGGGTCATATGGTAGAGAAATGTTCTTCATGCAGCTAATTGTGGTGCAAAATCTACAATTTAAGATGAATGCTTTCTCTAGAAAGCTTTTCTATGAGCAGGACTAAATGTGAAAAGAACAAATACTACAGTGAAAATCTCATATCGGAGACTTCCAGTAAAACGTACATTTCTTGTTAGTGGATGTTGATTTCCTTTGCACTGTGTCATTTGCCATAAATAACTGCTGAAGTGGCACTGCTTGCTTGCACAATCTAACATTAATACAAGTGGTGTTCCTGCTCAAACATGCCATTACATCATCTGTAGCATACACAGAAATGCAAAATTAAAGTGTTCAGAAGAAAATATAAACTGTATCTTTGTAGAAAGTGAGGTTTACATTTAAGCATTAAAATGTAATTCAGTAAGATCTCAAACACTGCAGAAGCAGTTAATGACAGCTCTAATGGAAACACAAAATTTGTTGCCAATACTAGAAAACACTCAAAGGCACCTGCACATGGTAAGGAATGTATTACAGCAGAGCATTAGTGCTTCAAAGCTTCTGAAGGATTCCTTAACCTGGAGCTGAATCCAAATTTAAACTCTTTGCCCTGCTTTTGTTCTAAAATTGACTTCTAAAATAAATCAAATATATTTACCCTCAGGTACAGTCTCCTCAATAGACTCTTCTGACAATTTCTCTTCTAGGAAAACAAGTTCATCCACCTACGGTGATTATAAAAACAGAAGTAAATCACCATTGTGAATCTAAAATTACAAAACAGCATTAGATCTTTACAACACTTTTTTCTTAAAGTAATAATATATTTGCTACCCAGGAAAGCCTGCAATTTGAAGGAGGACTTTGGGATCTATAGTTTGTTTAAAGTTTATAGTTTGTGATCTATCATTTGTTTAAAGTTTCTTTTTACTGAATATGGAAAAAAAAAAGACTTAAAAAAATAAAAAGATGATGAGTTTGACTGCTTTATCTGCTAGTGACATTTCGTTAGCAATCCATCCCTCCATTTCTCTGAATAATATAGCAATCTATAATTTTCCTCCAGTTCTAAAAAGTAAAGGGATATTTCTAAAAAAAAAAAAAAATAAAAAATCAATTGACTACAAAGTAAAGAATTTTTAAAAAATTAAACATTACAGAAAATAACAGGCACTGAGAGAAACCCATAAAATGTTGTAAAAATACTCTTTTATATATATATATATATTTTTTTTTTTTGTGAATACCTCAGGGCGTTCCTTCTGTCCAGCCAGAATTTCCCTCTCTTCTTGTACTAGTTCTGTTACTTTCTTACTTATAAGAGGAGCATTTGCACCTCTCACTATTGTAATGATTTTGCCATTCTGTGAAAGACGAAATAACACTCATCGTCAGTTCTTGTCTCCTCTTTATGCATTTACTTCAGTTTGGGAACATACATATATTTTGTGAGTTTTCTGTTGTTTTTTTTTTATTTCCCCAGAAATGTCACCACTTGTGCCCACTGAAGTGAATACCAAAGACACTAATTTCCTTGCTGGTTCAGAATAAATCTTTCTCATCTTCACTTTATCCTTTCTTTTTTTGTCTAATTCTATGTTTGTTTCCAGATTTACCAAAAGAAGTAAAAAATAAATGCAAATAATTAGCTCACAATTATAAGGGTCAGCCTCTTTAAAATGAAAGAGGGCAGATTTAGATTGCATATAGGGAAGACATTTTTTGTGATGAGGTGATATGACAGTAGAACAGGTTTCCCAGAGAAGCTGAGGATGTTCTGCCACAGAAGTTTTCAAAGTCAGTTTGAACAGGGCATCGGTCAACCTGATCTAGTGAAAGATGACCCTGTTCTTGGCACAGAGGCTGGAACTGGATCATCTTTAAGGACAAAATATCCATTCCAGAGTAGCTAAATGTAGGCATTTATGTGAAGCAACCCCAGAAAAAAACCTGATCTCTCAGTCACAAACTACCAAAAATGTGGCTACCACAAAGCTGTGCTGGTGCTACATACAAACACAACAGAAATGTGCTCAGGAGACACAGATGCAGACCTGGTAAAAAGCCTTAAGTAAACAACATCTGGTAATAAAATCCTATCTACTGTAGAGTGTGAAGACATGACTTAGACAGTTTTATATTTATTTCTAATCGACTGAAAAATTAATGCAAAAATAGGTGATACATTAATAGAAACAGATGCAGGGTACTCACGACACAAAAGAGAAACACGGGTTCACATTTATTCCTAAATGGTTGCAGAGTCTCAATGCTGTCAGCTTCTGCCTACAGTCGGATGAAGAAAATTACGTACGTACTTGTTTGTATCTATGCATATGTATATATGTACGTAAAATCTTTTCTGCTTGAAAGAAAACTGCAGCCATATAACATGTTACATCACCTCAGTAATGTTTTATGCCACTTGCTGGTGATGAAGAAAGAACTGGTTTGGTCATGTGAGGTTGTCCTCCCTTCATATTCCAGCAGCTACTGATGGAAAAACGTCACGCTAGCACTGTTTTTTCCATGTATAAACATACAGAAACAGGGAAGCGGTACATGCAGTCTTGACAGAAGAAAATATCCACCTTATTAAGCTCTTTGTGATGCGGTCAACTCAGTGAAAAAGCACTTCAGATTAGAAAATTTGGGGAATGTTAACTCTCCTTCTATGATAATTTTTTTCCAAATGTAATGCCATTTCTAATCTGCCTCTGAAGAAAGTCTTATAAGGATATTGTGAAGAAAAGGCAACCAGGCCAAAATTGTAATGACTCAATTGATGGATGTAAGGAAAGCAAAACGAAAACATTGTACATACAGACAGATAAAAAGATGCATTTATCATAAACTATATTTAAGTTCTATACAGAATTTACATCCTTACCACTGCAAAATGCAGCACATCATCTTCACTAAAGTCATTCTTCAGTTTTCTGAATAAATTTACCACAGCTTTGCAAGGGCCACACCAAGCTTGATACACATCTATTACTAAAATACAATGTTTTGAAGTTATAAACAGCTGACTTAAGAAACTTATAAAATTAAACATACTTATGAGTGTGTTGGAATGGGACTGAGAAGATAGTTGCCTATACCATCCAGTCCTCTTCTAATCAATAAGTACTTCATGCATATATATAGTGGGTACATCATGGTTTCCTCTTTTATTTCTATTACTTTTGACAGGAGATCTACTTTGCAATACTGTTCGTGATGATTAATCCAAACAGCTACATTTCTTTCTTATTTCTTTTTCTTTTGATGATTATTTTTCCCCCCACTGTTGCTTTTCATTCTTCTAAAACTCTTTATTCTACATTTCCCACCTCAGGAGCTCGTGCATATAAATCCTTCCCCATCATTGCTTTTCTGTAGGTACAATCCAATTTCAGATTTGTTCCCTGTATCCAAATACAAACCCTCAGAGATCCAGGAGATTTTGTTATTGTTCTCAGAACACTGAGAACTGGAAAAATACAGAAGATGCACTCTGAAAAATGCTGACTGATTAACTGATGAGTATTTCTGTATGGTATTAATTTAGCCCCTATGAGATTTTAGGGAAAACCTTCCACAGAAATGTCCGAACAGTGATCATAAAAAAATACTTGAAATGGCACTTACTAAACATAAGTATATAAAAGTGGATAAAGTAATGGATAATATGATTTGTAATGTATTTATTTATTATAGAAGACAACATTTATTCATAAACACTATTTATATTTAAATATATTAATGTAATTATTGTTTAGGAGATAGTATGGCACTAGTCTTAGTAGCTTTCTGTATTAGTGATGGGACGATATATGCAAAACTATCAGAAAGCAGTAATAGTCAGTACCTACTACACCTTTCATCAGCAACATTTCATCCCACTCATTTTGGTTGCATATTGTCATCTGAAATAAAATGAATTGACATTTTAACATCTTTGAAAGACAACAAACAAACAAACAAACAAACAAAACTTTTAATGTTTAGAACCGATCATGTAATTAGAATTTATACCTGAAGCTGGATTTCTTTCTTCTTGCCTGCCATCTCCCTGTACAGGAGGGAATTACAGGAAGCACATCAAAACTTGAGGATCATTTAATAATTTTAAAGAAAAGTGAGCCACATTTATTCTTTGGCCTCAAGCATATTTCAAATTCATAATTGCTCTGATAAGAATGACCGAGGAACCCTGGATGAGATGACAGCTGCTGTGACAGTGAACCATTTCAGAAAACTAATGATTAAAGATCTTCAACTCAAAATGTCATTAGATCAAGTTCCTTGTCTTCTGGAATATATGTAAAGCAATGATTTTCATGTGTCCCACAACTGAACTGCCAAAATGAATCATGATGCATTCATCGTTCCCATCGTTAATAAAACATACCCTTCTCTCTCTCTCTCTCTCTCCCTCTTTTTAATAGATATTTAACTTCGATCTGAGTGGAAAAAACTATCTATTAAATTACATACTTGGATGAAGTTTGATCTCAGTTTGCAGACGGATGTTGGCTGAATGATAAGTGTGTCACTGGATCAGCAGCAGAAGTGGAGGTTTTCACAGCTCTTGGTTAAGATAGTAGACTTTGTCATGGGAAAAAGGAAAGTGCCACCATGAATGTCACCTCTGTTATCTGTGCACTGTTATTTGACAGCTCAACCAGCAAATGAGTCCAGAGGTAGAAGTATCCTGTCATTCACACTGGAGCTGCTCCCTTCAGAGCAAAGACAGAGGCATAGAGACCAATGCAAAAGACAACTCTTGCCTGGTGCCTCCTCTGACTAATTCACACATGAAAATAGGCCTGGGTGCACACTCATGCACACTATCAAAATGACATTAAAAACACACGATCTTTGCATACACACACTCAATACCTTAGCACAGACCTTCATGCACACACATACAGGAATGTTCTGGGTTTCTTCAGTCTGGAGAATAGGAGCCTCCAGGGAGACATTATCACTCTCTACAACTACTTGAAAGGAGAGCGTGGCAAGGTGTGGATTGGCCTCTTCTCCCAGATAACTAGTAATAGGATGAGAGGGAATGGCCTCAAGCTGCATCAGGGGAAGTTCAGGCTGCACGTTAGGAAAAATTTATTCTCAGAAAGAATGGTGAGGCATTGGAACAGGGAGGTGGTGGAGTCACTGTCTCTGGAGATGTTCAAGAAAAGAGTAGATGTTGCACTGAGAGAGGTGGGCGCTCAAGGGTTGATGGTTGGACTGGATGTGGTTTTTCAAACCTTACTGATTCAATGATTCTGTGATTCTATTATTACCAAGCACTTGTGAGATCAGGCCATGCCCCTGTGTGTACAAACAGACAGACACATACAAAGCAGCCTGTGCATTGGATCTTGTGTATAACAGCAGATCCCAAGTAACAACCAGTAGTTTGGGACACACACCTCACCACACAAAGACCCGTGTTCACCCCTCATCACACACAGTGCCCAGAGCACCCACATCTCTGCCTCACCTGAGGCCACCTGTCTGCCAGCACCTCCCAGTAGCCCTAATGGCCACCTGCCCACCCCTCCTAACGGCCCTAACAGCCACCTGTCTGCTGGTGCCTCCCAGTGGCCCCTCCCAAAGCCCAGAAGATGAAGGTTAAAGGCAGGAACCAATCTTTGTGGAGCTACAGGTTTAAAAACCACCACAGGTCTAAGCATCTCTAAGCTACACACATCTCAGTCTGCGTGTTTTTCCTGCTTTGTGAAATGCCGATGCTTTCAATTTCCTCCTGCGGCCCTGTTTGGGCACACTGAGTGCTGTGATGTGCTAGCACCTTAAGAACACCTAGTTCTGGTGAGTTGCTTGTCACTTTACACAAATCCTTCAAGACTGATCACCAAAGCATGACTTGCAAGGCCCCTTACTGAAGAACTCATTTTATTTCTTGAAACTAATATGAAGAAAAAGGTAGGCCAGTGTCACGTAAAGGTGCTGGAATGGAATTTCTGTCTTAAAGCAAAGTCATCCCAAGCTGAAGTGTGCTCATTTCACAGCAGAGGGAACGAGGCAACATTTCCACAGAGCTGCTGAAGTTTTCAATGCTGAGACTGTGCTGTGCCCTGACACCTTGGATTACATTGATACTTTTTTTTCTTTTTTCCAGTGGAAAACTCCAGCACTGAAACTGGGATAAATTCTGCATTGGCCTGCTTGGAAGTGGGGGAGTGCACTTACATAGTCTTTCTTTCTCTGTGTGAAGTGGGAAAAAAATCATAATAGGCTTACAATATTAGAGCTACACAAAAAAAGGAGAGATTAAACTCACCCTCTAAGCAGAAGTTTAAGCTCCTAAACATAGGATCTGTTTTTGGAGTTTCCTTTGCAAACTGCTTACTGCTCTAGCCAGACCAGTTTCTTCACAAACACATAATTTAAATATATATATATATACATACACACACACTAAAAAACTAGTGTTGAAGAGAAACATTAGAAAGAGGTTCTGATGTGTGTTAAAAGGCTGATACAGCCTATTCTCTACCCACTCAGCTAGAAAGCATCAAGTTTTGGGTATTTTGGATATCACATAATATTTAATGCAAAGGAATGTCATTTGTAGATTTGGTATTTTAAAATGTTTACCTCAAAAGAAGAGGCTGATGCTCACCCTATTCATTTGCAGAATTTAGAAGCAAGAAGTAAATGAAAGTTTGAGTTGAGTTGTTTGCTAATCTGCAGTGAACCTCTTCCTCTTAGGTCTCGTGCAGTAGAACCCTCATTTCTTAAGCCTGTCAACATTTTTGACGAGCAGTTATGTTCACATAATACTGCCCACTAATTGCTGGTTGAAGGTTTGCTGGGATGGGGAAAGGGAAATTAAATTTAAGGGCTTTGGTTATGGAAAAATATTTTCTCCATGTTTTTATCTTTCTATGCTCCTCATTATACCATACTAGTTAGAATTTATTTTTGGAATAACAGTCAATGACTGTTTCTTCTCTTGATCCCTTGGGAGATGATTGTCTACACAGACCTTGATTGAAGGTTGTACCTGATTTCTGTGTCATGTTTTTCCCCACGGGAGATATTTTATTCAGTCAGAGTGTTTTAGCTGCCAGCTTATGCAGTTTCAGTACAGTTTGTTGATTTTATGTGGTGTTATTCAGTGATAAACACTCTTAATAGACTGCAAATCTTCACTTTTGGTGGGACAAGTATAATAAAAAGATGCCTCTTTAGCTTATAGCTTAGAGCTCTGTAGAAATCTCAGAGAATTTAATTATGACATGCTTAGCTTAACCAAACCAGAATTTTTAGTGGTTGTTATAAACAGCAACAGAGAAAAGGGATTAGGAATTTGCTGTCTTTTTTTCTTCTTGACCAAAATGATTCTGAAAATGTGCTGAAAGTATGCAGTGGATAAAACAGAATGGGTTCATGATGAATGACTATGCAATTCTTTTGAGTAACTTTACAGCTATTGCACTCCATTTTGAGCTTACCAAATGATTTGTGTGCTCTTTGTCACGAGATATCAATGCCCAGAGTGACACAATTTTAAATGACGAACATTCTTTTACAAAGTAGTGAAAGCTATTTGTAGGCATTGCTGAGATCAGCAAGTAATCTTTGAGATTAAACTGGAAGTGGATCTTCCCTGCAAATCAGTCTTTTAATATGTCCAAACACATGCCTGAGTGCCAGCGCCTGTGATAACTACCTGCTAATAAATACACTGAAGATCTTAATCACCTTAAGGTATTTATGATCTTTTGTCTCTTCTGTAGCTGTATAGTCTGTGTGCATGCTAGTGTTGCAGGTTATTCAATCCATGCCTTTTACTTGATAGATTTCATGGATTTGTGCTGTTGTTCCTCTTTTGCCTTTGTCAGAATTCCCTCTAGGATTCTTAGTAATGAGAGAACCTCTGATCTTCTCAGCTCTTGTGCAGACCTGTTAGCTTGGCAATATAGCAGAGCATGATGTTTGGAAGCTCTGTATGTGTTTACTGCTTTGTTTCTGCTTTGCCCACTGGTAGGTTATGGATCTGAAAGCAGTGGAAGAGCTTTCTGGTTTCTTATTTCCCTTCTTCTTGGAAAATACAGAAAGAAAACATCTGAAAGAGTGAAGATCTTAACATTTTCAAACTAAAAACAGTGATTTTGATTCAGAAAGCTGCAAAACTATAAGAAATTGCTGCATGCTGTTGCATGTGCAGGTCTGCTGTGCACAGCTTGTTGCGGATATAAAAGTTAGAACTGTAGGAGGTAGAACTCTATTGATGATCAATGAAAAGCATAAAATAAATGAGCAATCTAGGAAATTCTGCATTAGGACTTATTGTAACATATCAGCATTTCTTTCTCAAGATGAGAGACCAGATGGCTCCAAAACCAGGTACTTAGCTTCGAGTTAGTAGTCCAAGACTACTTGTATGTTACAGTTGTAAAGGTTTGAGGGGTAAGTAATATTAGTTTCATCCACAGGTGGTAACTAGCATAATGCAATTAAAAGCTTGATTTCAGAGGCTGACGTGGGTCTGTTACTGATAGGTGCATTCCCCTGAAATGCCCTGAAGACAACATACGAATGTCCTAAAGGATATTGCTAATACCTTTCAGTTTGAACCACAGAAGAGATGTTCATGAATACCAGCATGGAATATATATGTCTTCTATAAATGGGCATTAATCCTCCCAAGTAATGTGGCTGTTGTCTTTGGGACTTGATGCCCTGGATCTAGAAAAATCAGGGATATTTTATTCTACATTACCCTAGAATCTCAAAATTATGTGAATGACAATATTAATAGCTGTAAAATAGCAATGTAATTATAAATTGCTGCTATTTTAGAAGTTTTTACTTAGTTTTGATCATTCACATGTAAATATTCTGATGTACTTGTCATTCTTCCTTTGCAGATTATCTTGTCTTTTGATTGTATGAAACATAAGCAACATCTTACATAATGATTTATAGACTCCCTTCTCTTTATATGCTCTCTTCAAGTATTGGAAGGTCTCCCCAGAGCCTCCTCTTCTCTGAGCTAAACAATCCAGTTCCCTCAACCTTTCCTCATAGGAAAGGAGGTGCTCCAGCCTCTTCTATGATCATCTTAGTGCTCTTTTCTGGATCTGCTCCAAGAGCTCCGTGTCCTTCCTGTGCTGGGGGCCCCAGGCCTGGATGCAGTGCTGAGGATGGGGCCTCACAAGAGCTGAGCAGAGGGGGACAATCACCTCCCTCTCTCTGCTGGGGGAGGAAAGTAAGGGTAACATAAAGAAAATGGAGGAAATATAAAGAAACAAAACCAAACCCAAGCAACACAGCAGTGTTTGTCATCCTAGGAAAGAGCAGAATGGGCTCCAATCTTCTATCACTAAGTGTAGCAACTAACAGCCACATGAGGTTATATAGGTACACTGACTACTACTATGGATCAGAATGCAACTGTCTTTCATAAATCACTGACAGCTTTGTGTGCCACCTCACGCCACAGATATCCACACCTTATGTCTGCAGGTGATTTTGGTTGGACAGATGCTGAATCCCAGTGGCTGGAAATTTATATATGAATTTATAAAGGCTTTCTGACATCTTTCTGCTCAATTTACTTACACCTTTTCATCTTCATTAATTTTTGGGAAGAATGTCTTAATGTCTTAATGTCTTCTTATCTGGAAGATCATGTCAAGAACATTTAAACATTTTTTTCTACATCTCACACTGAAGCACACCTGACCCTGCCACTTGATCTATCTAGCTTGCTTAGCCACCTGATCAGTTTATGGAGGCATAGAAAGGCATAGAAAGAAGCCTAATATTTTAATGCAGGTATGAGGAAGACTTTTGTCTTGAATACAGAGTCACAGAATCATGAGGGTTGGGAAGAACCTCTGGAGATCATTTCAAATTAACTCTCACCTAAGAAAGTTCTAATGAGTAAATCTGATCTGGGTCATATCCAGGCTAGCTGAAAACAGGCTAATGATTTACTTTCTGGCAATGTGAAATACACCGATTCACCAGTCCTATGTACAATTTTCCCTCTTACCCGTGTTCTGCTTAGGGCCCTGTTAAAAGAGAGATAGAGAAGACTGATCTTTGGTATGAAATCTGCAAGGTTTACATAAGTGAAGATAAGTGGACTCAAAGTAGCTTCCTGCATATTGCATAACATAACCCATCATAACAAGTAACAAAAATCAGATTCACAAAAACATTTTAAATCAAGTTTAACTGATAAAGATAAAAAGATTTCTGGTTTATTTAACAAAAAGATTTTCAAATCTTGCTTTAAAGACCTTCATAATACCTAACGCATCTTTGATGTATTCCTTTTTTGACTGAGAGATTTCATCTGCACAATCTGAACAGATATATGTGAAAAATATTAGCATATTTGTGATTGTAAATCTCAGATGAGTGGAAAAAAAAAAATAGGGGATCAGGCAATCACATCAACTTAACACACTGAGGTGAGAAGAAAAATGTAACTGAGGAAGGGTTTAAGATGTTGGAGAACACCAGACCTGAGAATATTATGGAAATTTATATGACTATTTGAACTGTGATGTAGTCAAGGCCAACTATCTTGCTACTATCCTGTCATGACACAGGCTAGTATCTGTACAGATGTATTGAGTGGAAATAATAAAGCTTATGAAAGGCAGTTCCTTGAAATGATAAGGGTGGAAATTAAGCAGCATTAAAACAGCCACTGAAAACTTTGCCAGAGACTAATTGAAGTGTTTTTGTGGATGTAATATATAGAATAGTCAAGCAGTTGGAGCAAGATTTGGTTGTTTTAAGAATTTGTGCTGGTGTTGTGTTTGAATTCCCTACTAATTGGCACAATGTGGTCATCTAAAAGAAAAGATAGTGGGCAATTTATAAGTAAAGAGAACACACAGATCAGAGAGAACTGAACAGGTCACAGTAAGAATAGCACTTAGCTGACAGGAGCTTTAAAACATACGTCAGTACCTGGAAGACTGCTGGTTAGAAATCATGGACATCAGTGTCACATTCAGAAACATTTTAAGTGTTTGATGCTGCTTCATATATCACTCAAGACGTTATGGTGGCTCAACTTGCTTAATGGATGCCAAGTTCTGGTTTGTATGCAGCATGTATCTGCATATAGCAGTGTTGGCAATCATCAGGTTTTAGCTGGCACAGGCCACACTTTTTTTTACTGAGGACTTAGAGGGATGAATGCCATGTGCTTTCTCAGTATATGACAAAAAGATGAAATAAACCACAAGTGGTCATTCCTGTCATATATTCCTGTGGATGGGAAAAGGAAATCTGGATTTTCATCACCATGATCATATATCAAACCTAGTGGTCACTGGGAGAGAGAATAATGGTCACTTTTTAGCAGCCATAAGGTTCTATGTGCCTAGAGATGTATTTTTGTCCATAGATGAGGGGCCCTTCTGGAAAAGGGTGATGCGGTGCAAACCCTTGGTGGATGACTCACTCTGTGAGCTGCAGCTTGGGTTTATCCCTGGTTTTCCAGTATAGCCTCAATCAAGACAAACATATGCTAGAGGATTAAAAATCACCTTTGATTCACCTCAAAACCATGCCTACTTTTGCTGTCATGGTTTCCTTCCTGTGTTCTGGCTGAAGACAGCACACACATGCACTTCATGTGCATATGAGATGCTTGCAATGATGAGAACTGCTCTTGCAGGCAGCCCAGGACTACACAGTCCAGAAGGCTTAACACAGAATTTTGGGGAGTTACAGAGTTGTTTCTGCAGTATTGATCTTGAACACATAGGCAGATAGAAAGCATGCATACATACTCTGCAAACTCATGCGTAAACATGTATGCAGAAATTCCTTGTTCAAACTTTGCTAACAGCTCTGCCATCGCATTTGATATTCTTAGTTGAGATAGTAGTATGTTTGAACAATTTTTTCTGAAAAAAAATTCCAGTGGAAAATGAAATAAAGGGATAGGATACTGGTTAGGAAGCTAGAGATATACATTTCAGACAGGCTGCTTCTTTTTTTGCTCATTCCAGAGAGTTACCCTCACTGATCAGATTCGATAAACTCCAAAACCAAAGCTGATGAATTTCAATCTGAAAACAAACTGAAAGTTTATAACCTTTTCTCTTTCAATATGTGCTTTAGTTCTAAAGCTCTGTGTGTTATTGATCCAACGAGATAAATGCAATGATATGGCCATCCTGCCTGCTAATAATTTGTTTTGAATTATTTCCTCTCATTTTCTGTGTTCACAACCTCTATAGCACTGTCTTCATAGGGGAAGTGCTCCTGCGCTCTGATCATCTTTATGGCTCTTCCCTGGACCCTGAGTATTGGGGAAGATTAGAGGAAGATATTGCCTGCAGATGTGAGGCAATATGAGCTTAGTCAGGAAATGTGTGATAGCAGATGGAAGTGTGGAAGAGTCTGCAATGCTTCCTTGACCGAAAACCTCCTAGGGCAACAGCAGCAGGCAAAAATGCTGCAGCCAGATTGTCTGCTGGCAATCAGCTATGGCCCACGGGGACCTCTGCTCCATGCCATGGCTGGCACCAGGATGGAAAGTACAGTGATGTGCCAGCTGAAATTGACTCTAGCAGGCACAAAGCCTGCCTGTGCAGCCCAGATGCACCAGTCTTCCTCTGCTAACCAGCAGCATGTTGTAGCACTTTAAAGAATGGTAGCATATGCCTGCAATACATCACACGTTTCTCTCACGCATTCCTGGGAACCATGAGCAATAGTGACAAGAATGACCACTGAGCTTATGCGATGCCCTTGAGTGTAGCAAACACAACAGAGTCCCTTTTCCAGCACTCACTTCGATCTTCTAACAGTTTCACCCCTTTACTTTTTCTTTACAGTTTACCCCATCTGAGCCCATGACTACTCCAGGTGCCATAGCCTGTCCCTTCTTCTTTTGCATGTGAGGTCTCTGCCATATTCTGGAATCTACCTCAGACAAAATCCTTGGTGGCACAGAGAAAGGGGTTAAATAGACCAAGATGGAATGACATAAGGAATTCAATTATAAGAAAAATCTGGCTGCCAGGGGAATGCACCTCTGTTATGCAGTGCTGAAGAAAAGGTTGCAGGCAGAGAAGGTATAGGTGAAGGTCTGCACATTGGCAAGCACAATATATACAAGGTCTGTCAAGAGTGAAAAACAAATCTAATCATTGTAAAAAATGTTAGTAGGATGGCTGCAAGGAATAAGCAGATTCATGCTGTGTTTTGAGTGCTGCGGTGAAACTAGCCCTGGCTTGAACCAAATGCACATAGATGGATGGCTTCATCCACTCTCCTGTCTTCAGGTCTGGGAGACTGGTGGGGCTGGGCTGGGCTTCCAGGTGTTGGAAGTCCCATTTTATCCACTGTCATTTTGCTAGACAGTACACAAGCTTTTCACCATATTGTCGTCCAGCCTTTGCCTCAGAGCTTATTGCTTCATGATTATATACATCCAAAGCTGTGGCCTGCTGCATCCATAAAAGTAAAGTCAATTAAGTAGGATTTAATTAACATCAATTCAAATACAGGCATGCTAATATAATGTAATTGGTAATAATATACAATCATTTCTGTACCCAATGATCCAGTAAAAAACACTACTGCAATCACTAGAGAGAGGTGTCAGTGTGCCTTATGTCAACCACACAAGGCTCCTGCCCTGGTCTGTTATGCTTGCTGCCAAAGCATTATGAAAGTTTGCTGTGTGAACAGCAGTTAGGAACAAAATGTTCTTTATGTATCAAATGTCCTTTGTTATGACATAGAATCTATGCTTGGAATAAGACCAAAGATAAGACTGGCCCGATTTATCACTCTTCTAAGCACTGCTACCACAGTGATCTCTACTTCCCTAAATGGTATACCTGTATCCAACTGCACAGTTTATTTGCACAAATATGTATTTCTCCGTGGTGTGTGATTCCTGCCGAATGATGGTGTGGCACAGAGTAGTAGTTCATAAGCAAAATCTGCTATAAAATGAGAATCAGACCTCATACAAACTTCCATCTGTGAGGAAGCAAAGGATGCCATTTCAGCCTTGGGAGAGCATTGCACTCAAACAAGCAGAATGGTTTATATAGATGATGGCAATTTCCATGAATCTTCCCTTATAGCCCCTGAGGCTTACAGCTATAGCCAGATCAATTCCTTGCATTTAATGTTCGACTGATTCCTTTCAGATAGCACCAAAATGAAACAGGACTCACACTGAGAGCCCCTGCCCAGTTGAAGGTGTACACTGAGCAAAAGCATGATCAGTCTTGATAGCATGGACTTGAGTGATACTCTCTGTTGTGTCATGGCCTATTGGATTTCTCCTGATCAGTTGTGCATGGGTCAATAGAGCCAGGACTAGCAAGAGACCAGGAAGTTAACAAACTCTTTTCTCCACCAGGGCACCCAGAATGTGATGTCTGGCATGCAGTGGCTGATGCCACATCTTTGCCCATAGCTGACTTCTCACGTGGAGATCACTGTGGAATCACTGGCAAGAATAGCTAAGTTTGCATTTTATGTAGAACTCACTTTTGTCACTTCATCCCCCCCCCAAATACATTTATTCTACTCATAAAAAAAAATAAATAAATAAAATCAGATTACATTGAAAATTTTCTGAACAAATCCATTACCACATGGCACAAAACTACATAATAATTATCTGCAAGATACTGAAATCTGCATCTGCCATGAGAAGAACAAGTCATTTTCCATGGGTCAAAGATGTTTTCTTCTTTTCTAGTTAGTAGAACAGTCCCACTGCAGAAATCATCTGAATTCAGTTTCAAAAAGCCAGGAAATGAGCAGTAAGATATAGGCATGGAAGATTTTCAGTGACTTAAAGAAAAAACATTCCTGGAACACTATTAATTGCTTTAAAATCTTTGTCCCTTCCCTCCTCCTCTCTCCCATCACCTCCTCTCCCCAATTTTCTGAGTATATTGTTCATTAGGTAATCAACTATGTTGTCTTTTTTTTTCCTGCTGGTCAGTAGGATTTTGACCTGGTATCCAGGATGTATTCCTTGACGTATTCCTTGACATATTCCTTGAATCCCTTTCAGAAAAAAAAAAGCTTGGCTTATAAAAGATAAGATAGAATGTACAAAGGAAATGTAGAGCTTGGGGTAGTGTCAGTTTTCCACTTCTATCCGTGATCAGAAACAGGAGGTAACTCCAAATCAGTCAGTCAGTGACTGATTCACCGGTGTGTAAGAAACCTCTCTTAGCAGTGCTGTCATTCAACATAGACCTTAGCAGCTGCAACAGAGCAGCTTATATAATCACCAGCCACAAAAGCAAACACTATTTCTGTATAAATTTGAAGCTGCATCTAGGAAATGCAACTTCCTCCGTGTATCATGAACATTCAAATTATTTCTAACCCACTGTTGATTGATTCTGTGATTGGTATTAATTACTGCGTGGTAATTTTCTAATCTTTTATGCAAGAAATAAAGGCTTCAGGCAGTTTATTTGCAGCACTGCCTAAAGATCTGACAGTCACGGTTAGTGTGCACCATCTGTAGAATTCACTGTTGGGTTCCTCCTCACTTCAGGCAATCATTTTCTTGATGTCTAGTGGAAACTTTCTTAGTGCAACAACTAAATGTCTGGAAGAAGAATCCGACGATTCATCTGGCTTTAAAAAAAGGCCCAAAGGATGTCATTTGTACCTCTGAACCAGAAAAGAGTAAATGGACAGAGGACAGATCACAAGTGAAGTACTCATTTCTTCTCTCGAGCTCTGCTTTCCCTCATCTTAGACTGATTAGGACAAGTTGTAACAAATGGCTTGCTTGTATGTTTTGATGAGTTTTTAAAATGTAGTTGGTTTATAAACTGAAGTAACTCAAGGTTGCGTTATAATTTTAGTTTGCAACTTACTTCATATTTTGGCTTAGGCATTTGTTTTTCAAAATCACATAGAAGTGTTTCATGAATTTTCTTCCTTTTTAAAAAATGCTTCTGTTGAGTTTGTTGTTGTTCTTTTTTTTTTTTTTTTTTCCCCAAGAGGAGACATTTTGCTTTATTTAGTAAATTCAGTAATTGACATAAGAACTGATTCTTTGAGCAGCAAGCTGTGGAAAACTTGATGCATAGTCAGCTCCTGCAATTGCTAAATGCTCTTTTGAGACGCTCTGAAGGTAAACTTGCCTTGTGCTTTTGTTTTTACAAGTTTCTTGTGGATAATTTGTTCTCCTTTAAAAATATATGGAACTGAATATTGCAGACGCTGAAATTCCCAGCGTGGTAAAAATTGAAAATGCTGCTCTGGTTCTATTTTGGAAACAAGAATCTGTGACAACTCTTTGTTCTGTGCTTTCCTCTTGACCAATTGTTTCTAATTCTAAAGTTACTAAATAAATGAATATATCAATATATAACAGTTTATATATTAAATCCCTACATAGCTGCTGGGGAAAGGAATAAATCTCAAATAAGATTTTGTGTAGTACACATTGCCTTATTTGGAATAAAGTTCTCAGTGCAAAACAAGAAGGCCAATTTAACTACAATCAAAATTCATGACAATATGAGGTACTTGGGTCTCTTCCTGCAGAAACAAAAAATGCACATTGCCCTTTTAAATACGAATAGTGCTCATGAGTGGGGCTGCTCACAGAAGTGGTGCTTCCTGTATGTAACTGAAGCATTTGTGTTGAAGGTTAGACAAATCCATGAACCTCCAGAAGTGAAAGTCAAGAGCAGTTAAGGAAATTCAGAAAGGTAAATAAATGCTTCTTAGTGCCCATTGAATGCTGGGAACTTTGATTTCGTATCAAGAGAAAAAAAATCATTTTTCTTTTAATGGAAAGTTGTGCATTTATGAGACTCAGATGTTGTATAAGAATGATTATTCACCGTATTATTATGTCTCTTCTTTTTTTTTAACCTTAATTTGCGTATGTGGTGAATAGAATTTTTTTTTTGCATGGGCAGTTATACCATCAGTATTTTTGATCTGCTTTTGGTTATATTTGCCACAAGACACTACTACAGCTTATGACAGCAGAACCTAGAAACACCCGACTCTGAATACTCATAGTGCTGTAATGACATTAACCTTTTACTGCATATTTAAAAAGGCAGATTGTTTTTTTTTCATTGACAAGCAGAATATCTGTAGTTGAAGCTAAGATACATTGTGAAAGCTCTAACATAATATAAATGTATTATTCACAATAGCAACGCATAAGAAGCTTGTATATGAAACATCTGTATGTGTGTACAAAGTCAGAATGTAAATCTACAGGAAGGAAGACGTGATTTTTCAGCATTCAAAATTAATCCAGAGTACCAGCCTTGAACTGTGTAAATTTTTCAGTTATGTCACGTTCCTGAACTTCTTTTCTTTTGCTGACTGCTGGCTTTCATTCCCCCTGCCTTGTCTCTTGCTGGAGTTGAAATAAAAATTATTGCTCTAGTGAAATCATTTATCCTGCTTGTTTCCCAAGTGTGCTCTTTGAAATGATTAGGAAAATTGGATGTACACACTTTCAAATAGCTGCTAAAATGTTGCCTTTTGAAAACCGAATGTATAAACTTACCAAGATATGCCAGCAAATCTTGGAAAGGAATTGTTTGCAACATCATTAACTTGGGGTAAATACACATATACTTTTAAGAAAAAAACATCCTGGAAAACATTTCAAACCTTTCTCATGCCAGAGATCAAAAGTAATCATCTTGGATACCCTTATAAATAAATCAAATAGTCATTTCCTATCTATTAGATTGTGTTCAGATTGCGTTGCACCACTTGCAAGCTTCCTCTGTACATCAATCATTATCCATCAATGATTTTTGAATAACTGAGATTTTTATCAATAACACTTTCTACTTACGAAGTAACTAACCCAATTAAAAGAGCCTCTTCTGTCTTAGAATGAAGATAGATATGTTTCGATTGCCTGCTCCCACAGCGGTTGTCAGAAATGCTGGAGATGACTGGAGCACTCTGCAGCAGTTCAGCTGCACAATGTATGAACCCTGGGTCCACTGAAAATGTGTAAAGGTGTCTTTTAAGAGCAGTTTTGTGGGGATGGTGCTTGTTATTACTGCAGGTTTGTCACAAAGTTCAGCTGTACCACCATAAAGAGCTATGAAGGCATACTTCGAAAATTTCTTCTTCTTGGTGCTAAAACATCGCCTAGAAATCCCCAAAAAAGTGTTACAAAAGCATCAAATTGATTAAGCAGTCAATAGACAAATGAAAAAGTTGTGTCAACCACAGCATTAAAGTCTTTGCACCTTCAGATTAGATGTCTGATATTCTTGCAGGATATTTTTGTTCTTTAAATAGTAATTTTCTGTCTCTATTATATATTCAGACCTTTCCGACCTCCTCAAAAGAGTTGGAAGCTACTCTGAGATTTTGCTCACTACTTTAACAATCTTTCAATGAGCTCTCACAACTCTGGCAATTCACTCTCAGCCCTCATGGACAGTACAGCACTGAACCAGATTGCATCACTGTGCCATACCCTATTTCTCACCATGGATTTATGAAGAAATCTATTAAAGAGTGGCAAGATTGATTTGTCATCTTGAATCTGGAGAAAGATAATAATTCCCGTTGAGTAAGGGATCTCTTGAAGATTCTGCCAAAGATAATCACCTTCCATAGTCTTTGAATGTGTCCATTATTGACCTCTCTGTGATATTAGCATAGGAGATAAAAGTTTTCTGCCATAAAGAACCATATGAGAAGACAAGAATATATTCTCAGTAGAAAAATAAAGCAAAAAACTATTGAAAGGCAGAAAGACAAGTTTACTCCTAGTTGCTTTATCAGTTAAATAAATATATTCTTCAGTTACGGTGCCTTCACTTACTGTAAAGTGAGAATCAAAATGCTTCATCAAGTATGTTCTGCATTAGCTAACATTTGAGTGATGGCAGATATTTCAGTATCTTTGTGTTTTCATCTACTGATTGCTTATCCTTGGTCTACATCTTTGTTTTTATATCATCCTGTGAGGCTTCATGTTTATATTCATAGTCTATTCGTGTTCTTGCATTAAACTCTCAGCTTTAGCAATAAGCTGTGCACTCAAAGGTTGCTGCTGTACCAGCAGGAAGGTGTGCCTGATGTTCTGTACAATTTGTTGAGTTACTAAGCACTAGATTATGTATGTCACACCAAAATTAATACCTCCTATTTCCATGAAAACTACAACAGATACGAAGAGCGCAATAAAACTATTTGATAGAGAAACTGTGCTCACATTCACTGTTTGGTCTCCATAAATGTTCACCAAGTGTTGATGGATGACATTGGGTGTCATTTTTTTCTGCGTGGAGGAATTTGATTCCACACCTTTGTTTCATACCCATTTCCATGTCAGAAAACACTTGGTCAGATTGCCCCTCTGCTGCCATCTGTCACACAGCTACAAAATGTAATGGAATACTGATGAGAAGGCTGAAACTCTACTGGCATACCACCAACATCCACCTCTGATACTGTGGCCAATATAATAAATTAGAATGTATTATTTTTGGAGCTGCCCTTATACATAAAAAAGCTTCTCTTCTTTCCAAATTGAAATAATTTTGCTATGCATTCAAACTGTCCAATCAGGAACTCATTCTGCACACTGAATTGTCTTGGTGCACTTCCTCATTCTTGGATGGTGCACCTCAAAATTACATGATAGCAAAGATACAAGCCTGGATCTGGAAAGAAGAAATAAACCAGTTGCTGTTCCTCTTTTCTGCCTCTCTCCCTGATGTCCAAAACTACTTTACATTAAGTTTTTAAAGATTATTTCCTTTCATACTTTGGAAATTTGTCACTCTCAGTGTTGTGTGGTTGTTTTTCTTGGTGGGGGGCGGGGGGGAGGGCTTGTTTGTATTGGTTGTTTATTTTGTTGTTTTGTTTTTCCTACAGATGCAGAAAAGCGCTGTCTCCAATTCTGTGCTCATGGAGGTAGTACCCTAGGCAACAGCACCAAATCTCGTGTTTCATCTCTTTGCAGGACCTGTATGCGTTCATTAGTTAGGCTTAGGACAGTCAGACTGCAAGGAGTGATGTTAACCTTTTCTGCTCTGGAACAGTATTGTTTCCTTTCGACCAAAGCTCTCCATTAAGTTCTATGGTCACTTGTGAGTACAGGTGAACCCTTCTTTCCATGGGACAGAATCATGGCAATTTTGTGTCTGCCATTGTATCCCTGAAGAACTCACATCTCAGCACAATTCCCTGACTGAAACAACAAGTTCTCTATTAAGTTTCTACTGCTATCTCACGAAAAATACACTAAAAAGTGCCATAGCATAAAATGAAACATTTTGCCTATTGCTGCCCCAGTTGGTCCTGCCTAGTGTTTGCACACTTGGTTTTTGCTGTCAAAAATAAGAAACAGTAAGATCAGGAAGTTTCATGATGCTGTTAATATAAAAGCTTTGTAGATATGAATCATTTCAGCAGCTTTTTTTGAAGTGGATGTACTCTATCCTGAGCAACTCATATATTGTGTCAGTGCCCCAGCAGGATCGGATCCTGAAGAGAAATGTGAATGGCAGAGGAGTGCAGTGAGGAAATGGTGACAGCTGACAGATCAGTAATGAGTTTGTACTAAAACTTCACACTTTCTCATACAGTTCAGAGTGAGAGACATGTGGTGCCATACAAACAGCTGAGTGGCAGTGTGATTATCAGCACTTCTACTTTCCCACAGTCACTCAGATTCTTTCTTTTGAGTTGTTTTGTCCTTGAAAAACAGAACCAACTGGGAAAAGAAAGGAAAAAATGATTGTTGTTTTTTTTTTCTCTTTTAGTTTTCACCATCTAAGTAGGTTCTTCAGATGTGCCTTGTTAATACCTCTTGTTAAAAACCCTTATTTTCACCATGTATAGTTGAATACACTTTGGAATAACTTCTTCAGTGGGGACCTCCTTTGGACTTGCATGTTCTGTCATGCTTTCTTCTCTCCCACTGGTCTTTTCCTACACATCTAAGACAACACTTACAACTGTTTGGGATGGTTTAATGTAAAACTAGCCTGTTTGCATGGTGGTATTGATTTCAGTCACCAGGCTGTGTATTGAGACAATCTGTAAATGTTAGGTGTTTCTTTGGAGCTCCAATTTTATCTCAACACCTACTTTAGAATTTATTGAAGTGAGGAGGGTTTGCTGAGTTTATTCCCCAGAGCTCAGAGCTGAAATCTGTAGTGGAAGCTGTAAACCAGAAGGTGGCGTTAACTGCATTGGAGGAAAGGATCAGAGATTGTTTCCTTACAGGCACAAGTTGTAGGAACTTGCAATGAACGTTTTTCATAAACAGGTTGTGCACGATGATATTACAGTGCTTTGATACATACTTTGTGGAAGTCACTCCCTTCTCTGGCACAATTAAAATCATCCTTTCAGCCAAAGACATCAGAGGTGAAATAGAGTATGTTCTTTCTTGTACACATAATCTCTTTTAACAGTCAGATTTGAGAAAAAATCATCATCTTTTTCTATCTACAAGGAAACCTATGTGTTTTTTCTTTCAGATATAAGCACAGTAATTTTTAAATAAACTATACAAATAATATTTAAAAAAAGAGATGTAGCTAATGCACAAACCCACATTCTTCTCATATTTCTTTATCTTGTCACAAAAACAAAAACCATAAACATTCAAATATTGCTTCATGAAAGCAAAAAAGTTGTCACTGCGTGCATAATTTATTTTGTGGGGAAACATTTCTTCTCCATTTCTAGCTTTTTTTCCCCCCCAGTCTGTATGTTATGTTTTACTCACGTCTTGATTATCACTCTGTTCTGGATTTGGATTGTATCCAGATTGCTTGGAATTGGATTGTATCATCCTTTCATACCTTTAGGGCACTGGAAATCAGGCTGCTGCACTGGATTTCAGTCTTGGTAGTTGCAGTTCATGAGTGTCTACTTCTTGTCTTGAACTTTTGTTTGAAGTAGAAGAATAAGTCACAGCTGAAAAGAGGGGGTTGCTTCTTAAAGAAAAATGATTTACAGCCAGTTTCCAATTACAAGTTGTATTTTTCATTTAGTTCTTTATTCATGACTCACTGAAATGTGTCTTTTACTAGTAGCTACTTTCAGCATAACCAAACTTTCTGTCATCAATCACATTGTCTGTTCAGCCAGCAAGGAAAAATGTAAAGAATGATAGTGTTGCAGTAGCACTGATGTGGATTCTCAGGGCTTTAACAGAATAAGTGTCAGTACAGATGCACTTAAACATGAACTACTGCAGCAAAACTGAAAAGTGAAGGAAGAAGACAGCCATGTTAGTTGACACTTGTGTATCTTTGTACAATCTGCTTAGTATTTGCTCTCAAGTGAAAGCAAAAGTGGATAAAGAAGATTATGTAAAGCGAAGATCAGGACTCTGAAAACATCACTTACTGAAAATTATTAGTGGAAGACTACCTTTTTTTTTTTTTTTTTTTTGAGGAAGGACAGAAAGACTAATGTGGATATGAGAAATTGCTGTGTACTTTCCTACTGGATGATCATCTGGGCAAAAGATGGGTCAGGGAAGGAATAAATTCTTGAAGTGTAGATAACGCATGAAGCAGCTCAATTACTTACATCTCACCTCTGATACTGGATTTGATGTTTGTTTTTGTTCTTATATGCAATGATGTTTCACATTACACTGGTTTCAAGTATACCGTGCCTCTTGTGATATACTGTGATTAGTGATTAATGTTGGAGAATATATAACTAGATTACACCTCACTATCAACTTCAATATTATGTAATTAATATTGCTTACAGGTTCTGTGTAGTTCCTTTAAACGAGCTCTGATTACTCAGAAAATTATTGACAAATTCAACAGCATGACATGCATCACTACATGTTAGGAGCTGATCTGCTGGGAAGAAGTTCTTCAGAGAAGGACCTGGGATTTCTGGTGGGCAGCAGTGTGCCCTTGTGACCAAGAAGGCCAATGGTAGCCTGAGGTGCATTCAAAAGAGTGTGGCCAGGAGGTTGAGGGAGGTGATCCTCCCACTCTACTCTGTCCTGGTGAAGACATATCTGGAGCACTGTGTCCAGTTCTGGGCTTCCCAGTTCAAGAAAGATAGGGAACTTCTAGAGAGAGTCCAGCAGAGGGCCACAAAGATGGGGGGCCTGGAGCATCTTTCTTATGAGGAAAGATTGAGAGACCTGGGACTGCTCTGCCTAGAGAAGATCAAGAGGAGATCTTACTAATGTTTATATGAAGGCTACTCCAAAACCAGTGCTCCCTATTTTATGTCAGTCCACAATATGAGAGGCAGATTCTGGTGGTATGGCTGAAGAAGTTGAACCTTCCTGCCAATATTTCGTAACATTTTGTTATTGTGCAACAGATGGCAGTCTGACAACATGGTGTCTGACATGCAAGTGACTATGAAGCAAAGGTGAGTCATTTTAATTCCTCCACGCAGAAATAATTGCACCCATTAACATCCACTGATGCTTGCTATACATTTATGGAGACCAAACAGTGGATGTGAGCACAGTGAGGTGGTGAGTGGTACATTTCAGCAGCTGTGATAACAGCATGAAATACAAGCCATATTCTACACAGCCATAAAAATTTTTACAAACATGACGCGCAGTCCCTCACTCATCGCTGGTGAAAATAATGGTGGATACTATATTGAAATATAATGTTTTGTAGGTGAGAATTTTCTCTACAAAATGGTGTTGTTGTGCTCTTTGTATCTGTTGCAGTTTCCATGGAGATAAATAGGAGGCATTACTTTCAGAGCAACCTACATAAAGAGCTAATGATTGGGAGTCAAGTGGATGGGAACAGGATCTTTTCAGCAGTGCCCAGTGACAGAACAAGGGGCAATGGGCAGAAACGGGGTCATAGGAAGTTCCATAAGAATAAGAGGAAGAACTTCTTTACCGTGAGAGTGGCAGAGCACTGAAACAGGCTGCCCAGGGTAGTTGTGGAGGATCCTTCTCTGGAGATATTCAGAACCTCTTGGACACATTCCTGTGTAACATACTCTAGGGAATTGGCTTTAGCAGCAGGGTTGGACTAGATTAACTGCATCTTCCAAACCCTATGATTCTGTGATTCTGTACTAGGCAATACAGCTTGCTTACTGCAAGTATTTCCAAGAGATTATACAATTTTATTATTTTATTATACGATATTATACAAAAAGACTACAATTTTTAAGACCTATCAGTTTGGTTGTTAGAGTCAAGTCTGGACAGAGATCAGTTGGGCAAAAGCTGATTTCCCTTATATTGTCAGCAGTATGTGTATTTTCCTCAGCTGGTTTCCAGAAATTAGAAAGAACAAAGCAGATATCTGGAATCTTTCAGTATATCAAGATAGAAGGGTGCCTTCAAATTTTAATTTTCCTGTTTATCTTGAACAGCTATTTTAGAGAAGGTTAGATTGCCTGCCTATCTCTTCAAGGCTGGCTAAAACTATACAGCTAACTTTTGGGTGGCCACAGTTAGCTGCAGTGAGTGATTTTGTGACGAATGGGAAGTTTAAACACTGGAAGGACGAGGAGAGATAACACCAACCACAGTGTGATTCATTACCACCAAAAGGAAAAAGCTTTTGTAAGCTTTTCTAATCTTTCTCAAAACACTCTGTTAAATGTTATGCACTAGTATGCTTTTTCAGTGAGTGCTTTTCAAACAGAAGAAGATAACCCGACATAATTGTTACATGGTATGAACAGCACTCTAAATTCAAATGTTTTTTAGTGGCTTTCTTATCTAACTAAGTACATGAGGGGTAGCAAACAGGCAGTCAGTCCAAAGGCCATCTTGGATCACTGGTGAGGAACCAGACAGACCTGGACATTCAAGAGGGACTAAAATGTAGGAAGGACAGAAACTGTCCACACAAGTTAAATAATGTCTTGTGCTGCCTAGGATAGTGCTAGGGAGGAAACACAGCTGCAAGTGTGCAAGAGGCTTTCCAAGAGTCTGATAAGTGGTCAGATACATCCAAAAACACTGAACAAGGATGAGAAGACAGCGCTGATGAGTGATTACTCCCACTTGGATCCCACTTGAGTCTTGCATAGCACTGACACCAACAAAAAAAATGCCACGATACCATCAAGTATCACAATTCTGCTAGAGATGTAGAGAAGAAATATGCCAGAAAGCTTCTAATGGTGGCACATTTTGAGTCATCTAACACAACTGATTATGGTATCAAGCATTCAAAGCGGTTATTGGAAAATATGTCTGAATGACTTGACTTAATAATTGCATTGTTATGAAAGCTTCATAATATGGCACTCTTCCTGCTGTCACAGCTATTGCCTATGCACATACAACATTCTGCACAAAAAAATGAGCATATCTCTTATCGTGTCAAAGCTGAAGACTTTTTTTGACGTGACATTACAGGAAAAACGACTTGATAAAGCAGGACTCAAGTCAGAAGAGAAAAAGCAGTTATGTGACTCAATTTCCAGTTATTACAATGGTCTAACCTATCTACTTTTTAAATCAAAGAACAAGTGTGATCAGGTGCCTACAAGAAAGTAGGCTACATGCTAGAGAGCAGATAAAACCAGAAATATCACGTTATCTGCTGGAGATTTGACATAGGGCAACAGATATTTCTTTGGCACTGAAATTATTGTGGTGGGGGGGAGTTTGCTGCTACCTTTCGTCTTCATCAGTAAATCAAACAGTGTTGGCACTACTGCTTTTCTTGTTTGTATTGGCAGAAATAAAGTGGTTTATAATACAAGTTGAAATTTTAATTTCCAGCAGTATAACTGAACTGCCTTTTTTCTTCCTTAGACTTGGTACATTTAACTGTTCTTTATTCAATCTTCAGAAACAGGTGGTTGGTTGTTTTTTTTTTTTTTTTTCAGTCGTCCAAACATGCTTCAGAGAAGATGCAAAGTTACATTCTGATGCACCATCATGGCTTTGGCAGTTTTATAGCTGGAGATAAGCCACAGTTCTGTTAGAGTGCAAATGTAGCCTTTTGATTCTGATGGAGTTTGACACTTTTGATGGCATGTTTCATTTGTTGTACAAGGAGAGCACGCATCTGAAGAACTCGTAGGAGAGTCAGTATCTTCTGTAGCACAGACCCTGCTACCAGATAACCTCATCATTTTCTTCTCTCTGCTTATGTAACCAGTAATGTGAGGATGTCTTTCTTTTTCCAATATGCTGTCTTTCTCAGTGTTAACCAACAGTCTCAATAGTCACAACGTGTCTTGTGCTCACAACTGCCTGTTCTTCCAGTTCACAGACACCTGGTGCTGATATAAGTCCTATTTGGATTGGCACGTGAAGGAGATTACAACATAAAGTGCTATCAACCCATGTGTTTCTTCTGCAAGTCTCACTTTATTTTTCAGGTTCTGGGGGTAGTCAAGGGAGTTTTGAAGTCTACAGACCTAAACTACAGTTTCATCTGTTTATAATTATTTTTACCTCCAAAGTAAGGTCCACCTTCAGATGGCCCCAAATCTCATCTAAAAAAAATAAATAAATTTGTATGTGCTTTTTAAGGTGTTTGTTGATATGTGGTCTGCTCTTGGATGTCCAGGAATGCTGCTTGGATTGAATGGTGCTTCCACACATCCTGAACTGCAACATTTCTTTCTGTGTAACAAGTAGGTAATCAACAACCACTGCAACAAGGATGTTGATAGTCTGCTGGTTACTGTATGTGAAGGCACTAAGGGAGGTTAAAGCCAAAGACTGGTAGGGTTGCTCTTTGAAACTGGAGTTTCAATTCTCTGAGAATTTATTGGCTGATGCTTCATATCTTTGTAACTTTCAGAAAGTTCTGAAATCGTTTTTTTCACTATGAAAATCCCAGCAATCTGTTCTAGGTAACATTACTTGAGTAGGTGGTTTAGACCAGATGACGTCCAGAAGTCCCTTCCAGCCTCAGGCATTCTTTGATACTATGATTTTTTTCTTGCCAATAAACTCGATAGAAGTGTACTGGGAGTCAGTGGGCGTCATGACCCCATCATATCAGGGTTGTGGAGGTTTTGAAATTCCCTCAGATTAAATTAAAGTGAAACAACAACAAACAACTACTTGAATGCTTATTTATTTCCCACTGTGATATTTAGCACAAGATGCTGAGTACGTATATATTTACATATCTGTATCTTACTGGCAAAATGCTATGATTGTGTTACTTCTAATATAATTTGACAAGAGAAAAATAAAAAGAGAAAGGGGGAGAGGATTACAATGACTCTTCCCTCCAACTGTGTTGGGAGTCATGGAGACCTGTTCCTTATCACATAGGTCATGTAGGAATTTCTGGCAACTGGGAAATTTGCACGTGGAGAGAGGAAGGAAGGAGGGACATCCATCCTCCAATGAACTCTCCACCCACTTTTGGTTCCCTAATTCCAGCTGCAAACTAAATGCACAATTTCTGTTCCTTCTTTGCTTTTAAGCAAAGCGCCAGTGTTTGAGACCTGGAAACATTTTTAGAGATTGTTCTCAGAACTTTCGATTGGAATAAGTTCTGTTAATCCTTCGTGCCACTTACTCATTGGTGATATCATCAGCACAATTACCAGGCAGATCTCCCACCAGTCTCTTCCTTCCTAATATAGCTGCTGTAGGGATATGAAATCTAGTACGATCAGTTTGCATCTATGTCTGAGACACGTAGAGAAACAGCTGCAAAACGTCTATCTTCCCTCAACAAGTGGGGAGAAGAGCTCTAAGCATTGAAGAAAAATTAAAGAGGAATTGAAATAGGGTCATTTTCCCCACTGCTGCAACAGAATTATCATTCATCTAGAACTGCTCAGGCTTTGGTGTGTGCTGAGGCAGTGCTGAGATATGCAAAGTAGAAAAGTGTGATAGTAGTGCTATACATATTGCAATAAAATCCATGCCTAACAACAGTCTTCCTCAATATCGTTTAGAATCAAACTGGTACTATAATGCTAATACATGACATAGGAGATTTGGCAAGAAAGGAAGAGGGAAATTCTCTACAGCTGTAATGGATGGAGACAAGAGATGTTAATCCTGTAAAGAAGTCTTAACCTTTAACTCCTCTGAGTGTCTTGAAGATTGATTGTATGTGCATTTCCATGCTGCCCACTCTTTTATCTGAGGGCATGCAGCACCATAACAGGACTCTGTTTAAGTACAGGGAGTCACAGAGTGACAGAATATTGACATGCTGTTGTGATGTGGCACAATTGTTCCTCAGTTCAGTGGGTAATTATTTCTTTCCTCTTAAGTCTAATGCATGTTCCAAGAGGTGTTTCCCTGAGCACAGTTGTTTAGTGATCAAAAAACTGATCTTTTGGTCATTACTGAGTCTATTTGGAATGTTTTATCAGTACCTCTTCTAAATCTACATAAACCTTTCTCAAGTTACAAGACAGATTAATGGCATATTTTGACTGCTTGAAGTCTTACAATTGTATTTTTATGTATTCACATAATTATTTTTCTGACACATATTATTTTCCAGCTAGCATCCATCTCATTTAACTCTCAGAAAGTGTATTTTGTTGATTCCGTTAGCTGCTTAAAAACTGATATTCCCACTGTCCTTCTCAGGAGCAAATACCCAGCTGTATTCCGTGGGAAACACCTCATAAAATGCTCTTCCTGCAGAAAACAAAGGTTGGGATTACCCTTAGCAGAAAGGAATGATGGATATTCTTTTCTGGTTTTGCAGGAGGAACAAGTCTTGGTGATCCAAAATTGCTGGATAAAGTCCTTTGGACTCTCTTCTAACTCACAAACTCATCAGAAAGATCCAATCTGTACCTTACCTGCCTGCATCCGTGCTCTTTTCCTATGGCCTCAAGAGGTTTTGCAGATACTGAGGCTGCAATCAGTCACTTACAAAGAAAGCACAGTCTCAGGCATGAGCCAGATTCCCAGAGCAGGCAACATCCTTCAAGTATTGTATCCACTGTTGTGATTCTTTTGCAGTTTCATATGTATCTTGAGTAACTTTTCTAAACTTTTCTAAACTTGACATTTTCTGGCTTTCCCATCTCACAACTGACAGAACCAGCAAATATTAGATGAATTCTGATTTAATTGGATGACATCTAAGGGCCTTACCCCTCTCTGGCTCCTCGCTTTTCTCCTAGTGCCATGATCTCCCAGGCAGAGGTGTTGCAGGCATATTGCTGCACTGTGTGGTTGTACTACAAAGGGACACCGCTGAGATGGAAGTATCTCCATAATATTTCAGTGGTAGTGCTCTCTGATGACAGCAGCACAGGGAAACCTGAGCATGAGGAGACAGTACAGCAGCTGAGAGCCTATTACCTGTTGGCAGACAAGGCAGGATACTTTGATCAGACTCCCACTGGCTTATGCCACCAGTGTGAGTAGGAACAGAAGGTGAACTGAGAGCTTTCTCCCAAGAACTATTTTGTCAGAAGCTAGCTACTGAAGAAATATCTGAAAATGAGTTGCTTTCTTATTACAATATGCGATCTAATTAAACAGATTTTATTCCATCTGATAATGACAGAAGAGCTTTCCTTTTTCACTGAATTCCTTTTCAAGATCTGTGAGCAGTAGTAAAAGAATAATTATAGAAGGAAGCTGATGATATTGGGTATGCTATATTTAATGATAGAGATATTATTCTGATTTGGGGTGACTTCAGGGAGCAATTCAACTTCTGCAGGTGTAATCCATGACTTTGGTCTACTTACATTCTCCTGAAAATGCTTTGACTTTTTTCTTAACAGTCAATCTTCACCATTACTGCTAATTACTACTTACTTCCTGCTTATTTCAGTTGCCTCTGCTTATCAGTCAGCCATGGTCTTTTATTTTGAACCATCAGATTTTGCTAGCTTGCTTCAAAAATATTTTTGGGGTTATTTCTTTTGTTTCTTTGCCTCTTTTTATATGTATTTCTCTCTTAAACTCTCTATAAACTTCATCATTTTAAATAACAAACAAATCATTATGACTTGTTTCCTTCTCCTTCCACTTTCCCTTGCTTTGTTTCGTTCTGGCTTATAATGATCTGTGTTTTGTAATTGAGCAGTTTTTCTTTTATAAAACATAAGAGGTGGGTTTTCTTCTGTTGTCTCATTCTTTCAGACTTCTCAAAATTCATTCATTTCCTCTAAGTCACTGTAATCTTGCTCCAATGCTTATCAGGCAGATACTAGTATGTGAAATTATTTTGTAAATGATTCTTACATTTATAGAGCCTGTATTATCAGAGGAAGCAGCCATCAACATTGTCCAGAGATTTAGATAAAAAGCCCATGCTTCTGCACAAAGACTGTCCCATGAATCATGTCCTTTGCATGTACGATATGGTTCTTAGTACAAAGTTGTATAGGTAGGGCATTTCCATGGTGGGAAACTTCTTAAATGGCAAAAGTCTCTGTATGCCAGCAGATACCAGGCTTCAAGAGTTTTCTTAAATTAATAAGCTTTAACGCTGTTCAGAGTTTCTGAAAAGTAATTGTAATCATAACATAATCTTGGTTTAAGTTTTCAAACCTTCTATTTTCTGTCGTCTTCATGCCAGAACTAAATTGGCAACAAATCAAATAAATGATGTTAGAATTATTAATATAAATTTAGAAACCTGAACAAATTACACTGAACATTCTGGTGCTGAGTTAGCTTTCTCACCCATCAGCAAAAAGAAAACAGAATCTGGCTATAAAGATAAAAAGAAAAAAAGACGAGGTGAGGAACCACATATCATGTGATGCCCAACTGGACCTTTCTTTAAGGAGATTGAGAGCTATCCAAAGAGCTATTTACAGACCTCCACTCTGGTTTCTTAGTATAGTCACTGACCACCTTGCTTTTCAGTTTCTGCCCAGTTTGGGATTATTAAATCAGAAAAGTATGACCTCCTGCTGGTAACCACAGCAGTTGGCTCTTGTCCTGCTCCCTTCCCTGCCTAAAGCTGCTGCTCTACTGACTGCTCCAGCCAGCTGTCCTACTTCTGCTCCTGCCTCTTGCTATAGCAGCTCCAGTACTGCTGCCTCATCTGGATGATAGTTGTCACTTTGCTATCAGTGCATCCTACTTCAGCAAACAGTACACGACTATGCACATACATGTTTGTACTCTTAAGTACACACCTGCTTTTTCAACTTGGATTCTCATCTTGCAGTATACCCTTAACATTTGCTATGCATTTTCTTTCAACTTCTGTGCTTTACTTCTGTAAAACCTAGTGTGATCTCTTACTCTCATGTATGGGAACTGCTGAATCACAGCCTGAACCTCTGATTGACCACCTGAGGCAAGCACTGAGTCATCCATGGAAGCACAGGTGAAGGTAATTCACCTGTGCTACCAGAAGGGGTGGAGCCTGGCTGCGCCTCTCCTAGACCCCATTTAAGTGCTGGCTGCCACTGAGGAAGGATTTCTTCTTGGAGATCATTCCTTGTGGAGAATATTGTGAGCCTACAACATTGGTAAGCATTTTTCATTTATTGTCTTTCCACTGTGATAATCCTACTTAGTTTAGCCTCTGTACACTTATTGATTGTATGCTCTCAACACTCTTAACTCAAGCACTTAATCCATACTTTTTCATGGTTATCTGTTTCCTTTATTATGTGGATGGCTATCTACTCTTACCAAAGTAGAAAGGTGGCTGCTCTACTCTACTGAAGTAGAAAGCCTTCTTAATGAATAAAAGCTAATGTGCAAATTAAACTTGTACTTCTGTACCTTGTTCCCTTCTACCTATCTTGCTCTCTTCACCAAATATCAATGGAGAGCTCTTCATTTTAGAACTTTCATCTCCCTCTCTCTCAATCATGTCCTGGTGCCAAAGTCTGTATCTGTTTGACAGAACAAAAAGTGGCCTTGTCATATGCTAGGGATGTATTCTGTGTTCCCTTCAGTTTGCTGTTGGTTGTTAAAAACTTCAGGAAATTGCAATAATTCAGGTGTAACTTTTGCTGATGTTATTCTTCTCAGAGAGCAAAATGGTAAGATTTCAAGGGAAAGGGGAGTTTAGAATAAAAAACATTGTCAGTTTTCAAGACCCATGTTTCTGAAAAATGTATTTCTTTTATCAGAGTTCTAGGACTTAAGAGGAAAGATTGTTACTAATTAGGATAAGTGCCTTTTTATGCTTTTAGAGTAACTGTAGAAGCAGGAGTGTGCCTAGTTACCTAAGTTCTATAGCTTCTTCATGGGAGAAGGCTCCTTTAGTCTGTGTACCTACATTTCATGTTTCTATAGCAGAATCAGAGGACAGAAAGGGAGAAACTAGGAGCAGCAGAAGAGTCATAGAACCCTAGAGTCACATCTTGGGTTGAAAGGGACTTTAAAACCCATCTAAAACCCCTTGCTATGGGCAGGGTTGCCTCCCTCTAGATCAGGCTGCCCAGGGCCTCATTCAGCCTGGCCTGGAGCACCTCCAAGGATGGGGCATCCACAGCCTGTGCCAATGCCTCTCCACCCTCATCATGAAGGATTTCTTCCTTACATCTAATCTAAATCTACCCTTTCAGTATAAAACCATTACCCCTTGTCCTATTGCTACATCATGGTTGGCAGGGTATTCATAATTATGGAAAAGCTTTTTCCTGAATTAATTTCTTTGTATGCTCCATCCATAGTATACAGGAAGGAACTTGACTAGGGTAAGCTTCGGGAAGAGAGGCTGGTATGCCAGTGCTAGGAGTGAAATAAAGCATGGTGTACAGGATCAACGTTACCCCTGTCTGCTTCTTAAAAAGTCTATATTTCTCCTACCTCTCTGTTTTACCAAGTTCATTGGCTCTATAAAATGCCGAGACTGGAAGTTGCCAAGTTCCAGTTACTTTTATAATCTAAGGTGAGTTTGGTTGCTTTTTGTTGTGGTTGTTTTTTCCAGTTGTAGACTTTCTCATTAATCTGCTTGTTTTTCATTGCAAAACTTAGATGAGGTTTTCCACTGAGAGGATATGAAGATGAAAGAGGAAGAATTGCTATAGAAAGAGGTTTTATTTTAAAAATATAGCGGAAGGTTTTTTCATCATATCTTTGAGTAAACATTAGTAGGGTAGTGACAGAGGATGTGTCACTGGATTTATTTACTGTAAGACAGTTCTGCCGAGTAAATGAAAGCAGCATCTGTTTTTTTTAAATATAATGTAAACGGTAAATTATTACGGTGACTTTATTTTCTTTTTGTTTGATGGATTGTTGCCATTTATTGCCACTGAGTAATTGTACCTACACTGTGTTTTACATGACAGTAGAATGTCTTGGGCAGCGTAAATCAGCCTCACCAAGTGTTCAAGAGAAATAATGAAAGAAAGAACTGGCATGCAAGGCAAGTGTCTTCCAGTTTGTCTCCTGCAGCCTTCCTTCCTCCGAAACATTCATCATCTTTCTCTTAGTTTGCTGGGATCTAAAATCAGGCAGATATTTTGTTATTAATACTGAAGCAGGGCACTGAGAGCTACCATCAGATCTTTCTTTAGCTGAAGTAATTTTCTCTCAGCTAAAGCTCAGCTTTCTCCTGCTATTTCTAAGTCTAGTGCTTCAAAGCTGTGTTACCTGGCTTGTATGCTATGTGCACCTTGATGATTCCACATGTTTTATCATAACTGATCATATAGAATCATATACATATTCTTAAAGCAGGAGAGACTCTGTAGGCTGGGATAGAATCTCAGTCCCAAATGGGTCAGAAGCTAGGAGGTAAGGGGTGTGCTAGTGCATCTAAAGGGGTAAGATACAGCCAAGAAATAGAAGGTACAAAAACAAGGCTACCAAGTAGCTGAGTTTGTGGAGCAGTGAATGTATTTGCTGAGGACTTCGCATCCTTTTGGAGAGAATATCCTGGGACTGGTTGTCAGCATATAAGATGAATCAAAATGTGAATCCTCTCAAGAGTTTGCATAGAAAGCATGGAATCTAATGATTCAGAAATAGAGCTGCTCAAGGCACTTGATTTTTTTGTCAGACTTTCCTTCTCAGAACTCTCAGGAGTTTGTTGTCTATCTGTTCAGCATAAGGAATGTTTTTACTGCTAAGGAGTAGGTAAAGCAATTTGCTGGCAGAGACCTTGCCTCTTGTTCTGACCAGATAATGCCAGAGCGTAGATCACTATGAGCAATTACAGTCATCAGTAACAGAATTTAGAAATGGCATTTCTGCTGTTAAACCATTACATTATATAACTTCTACAATGCAGATCTTTCATCTGGTACAACATCTTCTTCCTCCTTAGCTATGACTCCTGCCCTCTCTTTGTCTGGTTCACTGAATTGCTAGTTGATGAACAAATAGTCTGTGCATGACAACAGAAGGTTATGCCTAACTATTTATTCATTACAGCCCTTAACCAATAGCTGAAAATGATGTAGTAAAGAAGACATTAAGAAATGTTGTTTTCTGATGGCCATTTGTAGCTTGAGGGGAGGGCATTTTATTGCTTTATTTACATATTTAGTAAATTTAGTAAATTCATTTTTCATATTTCTGTGTTTGTTTTCATCTGATATCTATTTGTGTAACAATCATTGCTATAAATGCAACCCTCTCAGAGATTTGTGCAAAGTCACTGTTGAAAACACAAAGCCTTCATTTATGGATAAAAGTAGTTTCTAACACAAAACCCCTTTCACAAGTTTACTCATGTGTGGTTACACTCTGTGTGCCAGATCACTGCTCCCTGGCTTAGGCTTTATGAAATGCCATGGCATCAAGATCCCAAGATGGATTATATATAATAAAAGGCAGGGGCTGTAGTGGGCCTTTATGCATGTGTTGCAAGGGAAAATATATGGTTGTGAAACCTGCTGTTCTGAACAAAGACACCCTGCTGTAAGTGAATCCTTAGTTTGGGGACCAACTCCCTCATATCAGAGCCATGCTGAAATATGTATCAGAATAGCCAGGAAAAGAGATTCAGACTCAAACAATGAAAATTCAAGACACCTTCTTTAGTTCTTACTTGTGAAATTCCAAAGGAAATGATCTTCATCTACTGCAGACAGCAGAATGGGCAATGTAAATAGTAATGAGCATCCTGCTGTGAATGAACAGGCAGCTGAGCTGAGCCTGTCTGAGGCAAATAGCATTACCTGATTGTGTTGTTTTCTCCACCAAAATCTGTTAGTGCTCAAAATACTAATGCTCATGTGGAGAAGAAAAATAAAGGAAGAGGAGGGCTGTGTTTCCTCCTAATGAATCTGTTCCTTCAGCTTGTTTACAGTGAGGGCCATTCTCATCTGACAGCATCATCAATACGACCTTACTGTATAAGCAAGCAGAAGGAATAGATGCACAAAAAGGTAATGGAGACTTTTTTCATTTAGTATTGTCATTCTGGATACTAGCAGATATGAATCACAAAAATATGACTCTAGTGCAGTTTGCCTGTGAGTGGGCTCACGTCACCCTCAGCTCTTTTAAAAAGGAGATGTCTGAGCCAGGTATGAGAGGCCAGCCATTGTAGCACTGTAGCTGTGACAGGAGGGAGTTCCAGAAATGCTCACAAACATTTGGGCATGTGAAGTAAACAAATTTTTTTGTTTTCTACATTTCCATTGAGATGTCCAGAGTAATTTCACTACGGAAGACAGCATTTATACTCTATGTGTTTAGAGGAACCAAGGCTGATGTGAATGTAAACTGATAAAACTTCCTATTTTTCAAAAGTGCCTGGGCTGTGGTCTATCAGTTCTTCTCTACTATAACAGAGAAAATAATCTACTGTGTGTGTGTTCTCCAAGCACATTTTATCAGAGAGAATGCAACATCTGGGAGAATGAAATATATACCTAGAGTCCTGTTGACAAATTACTTCTTGATTGTAAGAATTCTCTTGCTCTGCCTACAGATTTCTATTACCAAGCTAATTTAGGAAGTCAAGGTATACAAATATGCTTTTGGTTTTCTTTTGTTTACCTGTTCTTCTCAAGCACAATTTCATGCAAACAGCAACACCAGAAGATGCATTTAGTAGTTTGATATTCTTTCCTTTAGAAAGTCTGGGGATTTTCCCGATGTTCATATGAAAGCATTAAAAATGAATGGGATGACTAAATGGTTTATAATTTTATATACTCAGTTAACATGAAAGCAATTACTAATGTGTATAATTATCTCCAGAATTACTTAGATTGTATGAACAGCATTCAAGCCGACAATTTTAACTGTTTTCCAGGGAATGTGTTGTTACATATTACATAATAAGAATAATCTTCTACAGTCTGAGCTCAGCTTTATTGCCCTATCAGAATTTACTTCTCAGATTATCTTCTTAGAGAATGAGTATGATGACTTCCTATTTTAACCAGTATTCAGAATGCTCACAGATTTCAATGGGTGACTGGGTTTTGGTTATGGCCTGTATAACACTGTCTCAAAGCTAATAACACTGGTATCAATGCTCAAACCATTGTTCTCTGAATTAAGGGAACCATATTGAGATCAGTGAGTGGTTTGACCTTACATGGCTGAGCTCTAGTCAATGAGAGAAGAGACAGAGAAAGTGGTCAAGTATTAAAAAGTGGCTTAGGTTGAAATATAAGGCCAGATAGATTGGTGGTGAAGATCAAGAGATAGAGGAGTGTATCAGGGTCAGGGTATGATGTTATATGGTATGGAGTATACCTTTGACAAGTTTGGGAGAGCTATCCCATCAGTGTCTTCTCCTAGCAGTCCTGCCTACTCAGTGGGGTGCAAAGTGACAAAAACTGAAAGTCTTGATGCTGTGCAAGCACTGTACAGTGGAAGCCAAAACACTGGTGTTCTAATAGCACTGGTTTAGGCACAAATCAAGAAATCAGCATCAAGCAGGCTGCTAGAAACGCTGTTAATTATGTCCCGGCTAAGGCCAGTGCAGTATACAGTCCCATAGCTCCTAAACAAGACAAGGGGAGCAGGTCTAGTGATGGCCAGCTATTGCCAGTCAAATGCAAAGTGACAACTTTGCTTCAGAATCAAGCCAAGTTGAATGCAGACATTGTACAAAAGAATGTATTAGCAATTTAACTTCTCAGATATAGATGGATATGACATGCATAGTGTGATCAACATTATACCGATACATGGAGCACAGAACACTCCTGATCTTCTCATACCTTCAACGAGGTACTTGCTGCCCCATCCAGGGCTTTGCCAGTTTTCCTAAAGACTTTGGCAGATCCAGCTTAAAGTAACTATTTCTGGTGACAGATACACGAACAACTTGTCTGCAGGCCCTGTCTCTTGCTAGTTTTCATCAAAATTGTTCCGAAGTACCAAAGCTTTGTTTAAGCTTTTTCACCTTGAGAGTCCCCGGGTCTCTTATGAGGTATGTAAGGAGCATCCTACTTAGAGAAAGATTTCAGAAACTGCTATTTTGGGAATCCTTTTTAGAATCTGTCCTTTTGCATTGCCTCTCTGTTGTACTCTATTGTAGCTCTAACTGCTCTCTTTGAGAATCATGGACTGAGAAGACTGCAGTGAGAATGGGAGTGGATCTAGTATCACTAAGGGAAGTATGGGACTTTCAGAAGGCTTTGGGTCTTGCTAATAGTTCCCTGGACTCCCCTTTTTTAAAAGAGGCAGAAAAGATCCTGAAACCAGTGGGAATTTCAAATGAAATTTTAATGGCAATGATTAAAAGTAAAAATCTCTTCAGTGTTGGCGAGTCAATGCATGCTCTTTTGTTAAAAATTCAAAATGCCAGTCTGAGACATCACTGGCATTACTTGATAGGTGTAGCCCTTTAACTCTCTCAAGTCAACTATGGACCCTTTTGCATCCTGGCGTCATAACAGTTCTGTAGAAAAGATAGTCAGTGCATGAATTCTGACATCTCATGGTGCAATGGAGAAGGAAATATTGTCTTGGGTCAGTCTGGGGTATCTGGGATGGGTGAAATCTGGCCTCAGGCTGTTGTGATGCAGCAAATGACAGTGGGGCCTTAAAAGGGTTAGAGACCTTCTACACTGAGCAGAACAAGCATGCATGGAAATAACTTACAAGTAATGAGGAGAAACAGACGTTTCCATGATGGATGCAGTTCCTAAAAAGCAAGACTCAAGTGTTTAATTCCACTTTTCAAGGTCACAAATAATATAATCCATCTAATGGAAAAAATATACACTCCATCGAAAGTTTATATACACGTGCAGGAACATATGTTGAACTGATTAAACACAGTTCAGTTAGTTTATTCTGGTTTTGCTTTGTTACATCTATAAATGGAAAAATATGGCATCTGATAATAAATAGCAGGCAAATGAAAGTGACCAGACATCAAATACTTCTTCTGATCAAGGATTTTTTTGAAGTCTGATAGACTTGATGTCAGAGAGCAGCTGATCCTTCAGCAGGGTACTGAAGCCACCAGTCTTGAATTCTAGCTCCAGTTATGGGCAGGGAATGATAGTAGCTGTGATAGACTTAGGGAATAACAGCCACCAATTCAGTCCTGGTGGGAGATTAACATAAAACAGTGTTTTTTTTTTTTTAAATCTGTGACCTATTCAACTCTTGCTAATTCTAATGGTATAAGTACTGCAATTCAGGGGGCTGCTTGTGTTTTTTAAATGAAGCAAGTAAAGATGAAGTTGTTAGGTTCTTAAATGCTTTCATTTGGTTTAATATACACTTTGTAGAGGTGAAGAAAAGAAGCTTCTTCTAAAATACTCTGCTAAAACTTTTAATTCATGCCCTGTTTCATGCCTTGAATATGGTTTTTAGTACAGTTTACGTCCTTGTTATCTAAAATCCCTTGTGGAAAAATACTGTAAAGAAATGTCTCTTTTCCTCTTTGGCATCACAGCTGTCAAAAGACATTGTTAGGTTTTCACAGTGGACAATTTATCAGACACAATGGCTTGTTACTGAGATGCTCTGAGAGGAAAAAGACGAAGGGATGGACATAGTCGTACTGCAGTGGTTAGAGAGACAGCTGAGGAAAATCTTAATGAAGATTCACAGCATGACATTTAGGTCAAAGTCCAAAGTAAGGTTCATTTGTCTGCCTTCAAGGAAGAAGATGAAAAACAGTAGCTTCTGAAAGATGTATCTTTCTAGCCTGTAAAAGCCAGAAACTAGTACAACCCTATGTGGCTATGCTTAACACTCAGCAGTCTCCCTGGCCCAGTGAAGTCCTGGCACAGTTTTTTCTGCCAAGAGCCAGTACTGGAACTGTTAGTTGGATTTCCTGATAGTTCTTAGTTCAGTGGGCTATGCCTGCTATGAAGCACAACATATCCAAGCAACACATTGATGTTAAAGCTAAAAAAATTTCATTGTATGTGAGAAGTTTATGGTCTTTATCCAGGTGGAAGTTTTGAATGTAATATACTCTGAATACATGATGAGGTATAAAACACACTATTGTTACAAAGGTGAAAAAGAAACTCTTTGCCTGGGCCCTGAATTCCACATGGGAGTTGATGTCAGGCCAGTATTTCACAGTCAGTCTGCACATCACAGATAACTGGATTATAGTGAGCAAACCACAGACTGCCAGCAGAACTCCAACCAAGCAGTAGTTTACTACCACCATGGGCATCTCTTTCATCTCCTGCTGGAACTGAAAGCATTGAGAGGAAGGGTATGCTCTAGAGGTGCCATAGTAAGAGAGAAAAACAGGAGCAATCACCAGAGCTCCTAGCATCCAGACAGCTGTCACCCAAATTGTAGTGTAGCACTTGTTGAACTCAAGTTGAAAGAGACGAATTACGATGATAGCAACGTAAAAGGTGAAGGTGGTGTACATATGGAGGTAGATGGTGGCACTTACTAGCTTGCAAGTGAATGTCCCAAATTTCCATTCCTGTGAAACGTAATAGCTGAGGCGGAAGGGGATGCTGAGTAACAGAAGAGTGTGCAGCACTAGGAGGTTGATTATGATGATAATCATTGCAGATTGGGATCTCCTTCGAAACAACTGGTGAGACATCACGAGGACACCAAGAGTCCCCCCAGCTAGATCAATGCTGTACAGGGTTATGAGAATAGAGCGAAGCCTGTCTGAGGTGTCCGGCACTGTCCTGATCATAGAATGATTCTGCTGGGTTAAGCTGCTGTTGGACATCCTGCTAAGCACCTCTTTTGGAGGTTACTGAAAAAGAAAAACAGGAATTAGTAAAATAGACGTGTTTTCTTTGTTTCTTTCCTCCTAACAATAAAGGAACTACTTCTGTTAACTACAGGAATGTCACAGATTCATGAAGTAATATTTAAGTGCACTGTTTGACATTTTCTTGCATATACCTAACCTTAAAATAGTTCTCATGCTGCATATGACAGCAATAAGCTGCATCTCTTAGTGTTAAAACATATTGTTTATAATAATGAAAGTGTTTTCAATTCGGTAAACTGCATGGAAGGGTATTTTTTTCGATTATTTTCCTCTATCAGCCTTCTGAAATAATTAAGACACTGGCTGTTTGAAAATTCTACAAGCTTAATTTGCATCTAAGATTGAAGGAGGGGAAAACAATGAAATGTAAAGAGGCTGCACATACAATTTATGCATAATTTATGAAGACACCAAGGCCATATTTTTAGCATTTTGCTGGATGACTGCAGGGCTCCCAAAAGGCAGCAACAGTTTCTAGATTTGTAGAGCTCACTGCTAAGGATCTGCAGATTAGAAGTCAATTTTCTTGCTTTGTTTCCAAAACTTTTTGCTACAAAATTTTCCTTGCATTGCTTTATTATGAAAAGTAAAGAGAAGCTAAAAATAATCAAGGATTTTTTAATTTTTTTTCAAGGAGAAAAACCTATTGGCACTTGTTGAACATAGCCAGATACATCCGTGTTCATATTTAGACGTAAGGCTTGCACAGAGTTCTGTTAGCACAAAAGTATATGGATGTAGCACGCAGAGTATGTGAATATTTTGCTAATGAGATCTCACCTTATAGCGACTAACAAAAGAATGTAGTAATGGCTGAAATATGGTGTCTCGGAGAGGAAATGGTTTCACTCTCTGATTACTCTCTTGTTTGGAATCAGTAACGTGGCTTTAATCTGCAATCCTTAATTCTGTTGCACTCATCTGTGAAATGATTATAAAGTACATTTCCATTATTAGGGTCATGTTTTTCCCAGTAATTGATAGTAACTGAAGAACATTTTCAGAGAAAATTCTTATTTTTTTAAGCACCAGTCAAAGCATCTTTAGAAGACCATTGGAATACTGTGTCCAAATCTGATCTAAACCATTTCTGTTCTTTTAAAATGGCATGTTCTAAGAAGAATTCTAAAGAATTTAAAATTTCTCATGCCCACTAATATTTTTGAGACAGGCATGAGAAATTTGCTTCACTTTGCTGTAAGAAGTTTTACAAGGCTTATGAAGATGACTTTCCACTCTTGGCGTAAAAGAACTTTCCACTATATGTTAATATTTCAAACTGGCTTTAAGTAGGAACAGTTATTTTTTAAATGATTAATAAGTGGTATAATTATAGCCCAGACACCAACAGTTTATATTACTCAGAAGTAGATTTGCTTTTTTACTCTTTTTATAGAAGTAAAATTATTAATTTTTACCTTGTAATGTCTTAGTTTGGTGATTCCTCCTCCCTTTATTGCCATTTCATGCATCCGTAGCATACAGCACATATAATCAATGTGGAAAAAAAAAGAGCCTTGATAGTTGCTATTCACCTAAGAGCAGCAGAAGGTTTTCTCAGCCCACATACAGGAAGGAAGAAGTCATATTTTAATTTGCAGAGATAGCGATCAAGTAAGTTCAACTTCCAGTATTACTCTATTGTTCACGCAGAAGGAAATGCTGTAAGGTTGCTGAGCTGTCAGAAATTACCACTATAGTTGGGCATGTAGGACAGACTGACTTGGCAGGACTGCTCCTCTCCACGCTTGGTCAGTCTTAAGCTGGGCAGTGATTCCCTCAGCTGAACAACTGTTACAAGGTACTGGATTTTGCTGTTTAGCAAGGAAGTGAAGAAATATGCATCTGAGTAAAGGATTTTTCATTATAAACGTATTTTATCCTGCGCTTGCTCTATATTTAATAGTTTATAAAATGTGCCAGAATAACAAGGTGTTTAGCAGAGTTAAAAAATAGACATCACTTGGACACTCTGTCTTCAAGAATACAGAGGTGGTTCCTCACAAAGTAGCACAAATAAAGTAAACTTCATAGATACAAAGCAACTTAAGAGTTTCTGCTGTTAAAAAAAAACACTGGCCAAGACCAGCAACTACTGAACTACATGAAGGCTGACCCCAAGCCAAAGCATAGCTGTAAGGCAAAAAGGAAAGCACTGAGTCGGGATTCTCCACAGACTGCAGAAAGCAGTTTATTGATTAGAAATGAAAGAGAAAACAAAATATGTGGTGATTTTTTTTCAATTAAATTTCTAAACCGCAGTCAGAATGGTCAATATTCAAGTAAGAAAGATTAATATACAAAGTCTTGTGAGCACTAGAATATAGCCAGTATTCCAGCAGGGCTGAACTAGCATCACTTCTGCAATTGTAAACAGTCATCTTCTGTGGAATGTGAGGGTGGTTCCCTTTGGGCCACTTCTATTACTAAGTATAGTCATTAGGAAGAACTGGATAGACAGTAAGTACAAAGACACGTACACAAAAACAAGGGCACTGAAATTCAGGAAGAAAAACAAAGTTTTGAGTGTGAGCAAGAGCACACAGACTGTGGGACATTCTCAAGATAAATTCTGAAAGCTTTGAGAAAACAGTCAACATTGCATTTAGACAAGGATGCAGAGTGAGTAGAAACCCTGTTTTGGAGACTGCATGTATTGGTGGCTTGGGGGTAAGAGAAATGAGTAATTGCTCCAACAGACAGAGTGAGAAAAGAAAACAGCTGTGTGAATGATACTCACCAGGTATGGATCCAGCTTCTTAATACCACATAAGGACAGGCTGCTTCCTGATGTAGTAGTAGTAATATTTGGACATCAGAATGATTGGTTGGGTCTGCAGAAACATACAAAGGAATAGGGAGCAGCATGGGTGTCAGACACCAATGCTTTTGGCAGGTTAAAGTGCCTGTGGAACTACCTACATTCACAGCCTCTGGGTAAAGCAGGGAAATGCATGCAGCCTTGTGCTCTGTCTACAGGCAGCATCTGGAGCAATCCACATATTGAATCACCAAGTAGCACTGAAGAAGAGAGATGGAGAAAGTGATTTGTTGAAATGACAATTGTGTAACAGTATATACTCCAGGCAGAGCCAAAGCCAACTAGAACATCAAAAGCTTTGCATATTCTCTTGCCTTACCCAATCAAGTCTGAGCTCTTTGTATGTATAATAATTCCAAAAACTACAGCCAAAGGAGCACCTTTGGATGACATTGAAACAGATGTGGGGCAGAAACTGAACTTCTGAATTGATGTTTCACATCCCCGATTTGCTAAGTATGATGAAATCTCAGTGTTCAGTGTGTTAAACTTTCATCTTCATGTTGTGCTTAGGAAAAAAAAAAAGTTAAAGAAATATAATGTGCTTAGCAAAACTAGGTCTTATGTTTTAGGTCAGATTCCCACTAGGGTATAAAAGGAAATCGAGTCATCTCAGCCTGTACAAATGAACCTTAAGATTTTACTTCTGCTTCTTTCATTGTAGCACAGTTTGCCAGTGGTGAGAATTAAGACTGAAAGGGAAATGCACATATACATGTCAGAGATCCAGGTCAAGACTAGTATCACAAATAGAGTTTAAGGAGGGAGGAAAGACTTGCTGAATGTTCAGAGACTGGATGAGTTCCTCTAAACAGTACAATTCGATGTATTTATTTTATTTCTGCAGGATTGCCTTTACTTTCGATGTCACCGTGTGAGAGAATGTGTTTACTGGTCATTATAAAAGCAACTATAGTTTCACATGTGAACTCAAGAGCTCCTATCTTTATAGTATCTACCATAAAGCCATGCCACTTTGTTTTACTGGATAGATTTTCAATTTTATCTACTTCCAATTTAGTGTCGTAATTACTGGTCATTTCAACTATTAATACTAAATATTCTATAGCTGGTTTGCTATGGAACCTTAGCTCCATATATGCCAACCATAAACAACATCAGAAGGACAGGGAATGACTGTGTTACATCCCAGCTTACCAGTTTTTCTGTGGTTGCAGCAAGTAGTTCTTGCTGTCACACTCCCAGTCTATCAGAAATGGGTCATCACAGGTACTGGAAAATGAGCAAACCGTATTCCAGCGTTTTAGGATAATTGCTTTAAATTGCAAATCCCACCCACTCATGCTTCATGAAGAAATGTATAATTTCAGTCAGTAAGTGATAAAAAAAAAAATCAGATTTCAGATTTTTAGACTAATCCTCTATTTACTTTGTTGCAAATTTGAGAAGTTTCTCAGGCTTTGTCATGATGGAAGAGACTAGCTGTTTATTAGAAATAATAACACAACATAGTTGCCTTAGTCATACCTATTTAATATGCTTCAAAATATTAAGCTTTACATAAGAAGAAAAAAAGCATGTTGAGGAGTTCTACAGAGGAACTTGACAAGGTATATCAGACAAAAGTTACATCTTGCTTTTTGAAACAAAGCTTACTTCTTCAGTTTGAAGTATGGGGATAATATTCATTATTATAAGCAGAGGAACTTGTGGGCATTATTCTCCTGAGTGGTAAATAGCAGTTCAGCAGTAAGATAGATGACTTACAAAATAGTCATGTCCTGCTGTTAGCTCTAGTTGTTCTCAATGCTTGTAAAGGCAATTGATGTCTTCTCTGCTTTTTGTTGTTCTAGGAAATTGATAATACTAGCATTAAAGCACCTTTCAAGGAAACAGCTGCAAAGAGCCATGTGTGAGGAGGGCTCTGGCACTGACAACATAACCTTTCCCTGGCCCAAACTTCTTTCCTTTCTGTTGGAACATGCTGCCACCAATCCTCCTCATTACAATTGATTTCTTCCATTTAGAGTCCTGCACTCTTTCTCAGAAGTCTGCTTTTCAATAGCCACATTCAATACTGTTGCACCCTTTTTCTCTCATTCTTTTACTTGGTAAACAGTCATACAGCCACAACAGCAGTGACTTCTGCTAGCAACATGCAGAATCCCCAAGGCCTCTATAGGGGGTAAATCTTGTGAATTTTTGTGGCACGGAGGCAAATGGAAAGAAAACATAAAGTATGTGACTTATTCCAGAAATCAGAGATCCTCACTGCATGGATAGAAGTTTTAAAAGTATTACAGAAAGCGTGAGCCGTGCTCAAAACAAAGAGGTTGTGCTTTCCAAGATGGGCCATGGTATCAGTTTTGCGCTTGTTTTATATATTAAAATTTACTTTTATATGGTACTTCTTATTAAATAACCACAGTGAGCATTTGGGGGAAAAAAAAATGAAAACCACAGTGTCATTTCTATTGTCGTCTTATTAATTGGGAAAATTTCATTACCCATGGTGTTAGCAGGAAGAAGTTAAAGTGAATGCCATGCCATATGTCTGTTTATACCCCCTGCTCTCACCGCATTGTAAACAAAACATAGGCAACAAATCAAAATTCCCTTTTACTAAAATGATCATGATCCTAAATATCATCAAACTGTCTACAGCAGTGGATCCAATAGCTTTCACAACTTCATTGTTTTTTCAGTTCAAGGGTTTGAGAAATTACTGTAATTATAAGAACATTTTCACCCTCGAGCGTAGATGGGCTGTGCAGCTAATTAACATACTTTAAGCTAACTCTATGGAAATGAAATATGTGATAGGTTCCAAATGAATCATTTAGCAGGATCCTGTTGGACTTATCTTTCCATGCTGACAAAAATGGATTGTAGAAAAATAGAATGGAGGAGGATGTTAAAGTGATTTAGTGATTAACTTAATTGCTTTTCTTTCAACCATTAGCAGTTCCTAGATGGGAAGGATGGGAAGGCAAAGGACACTAGCTTTTTTCTTTTTTTCTTTCTTTTTTGGTTATTTATTTTTTTGCACATGCACCATGAGGTTACTTTTTCTATAGGTCTGGTTTTCAATACCTGCTAATTTTGAATGACTGCAAGTCAAATGAATACAAAGTGTCACTAACTCAACGCTTGAGTGATTAAAGGCATCAGTTGCTAATTGATCAGAAGGTAGCAAGCGAATCTAGACCAAACACTTCTGATCCATGTATTGTCCCACTGTAGTAATCTGTCTTGGCTAATTCAAAATGTTAATAGGTGAACATCTTTGAGTCCAGGAAAAGTGTTGAATAAATGAAATCTAGTGCAAATACAACACCTCGCTAGTGATGTGCTACATTCCCAAAGAGTAGAGGGAAAGACTGAGGTCTGTTCTCTGGAGAGCATCTGCCAGATGCATCATGGAGGGATCGAAGCCACAGGATGTTTAGAAATGGATGGGCATACTTGGCTGCAGGGATAAGATTGAGGAGTGAGGATAGAAAAGTTCTTAACGTTAGACAAGACAGATGATAAAACAGTTTAAAAATAGAAAGTAAATCAAAATAAAGTGATATTTTCATTGCTCAAGTAAGTGAGAGAAAATGGGAACTTTCCCTCCTTTTTATCCAGATATAGCAGGAGATAGATTTGACTGCACTCATATTAGATTGCTGCAAGTCTGAAAAGGCTTCCATGGTAGTACTTCTTCATCCTCAGAGCAAATGCACATTCTGGAAAGAACTGAAAGGAGAAGCTTGAGGTTCTTTAATCATAGCTATTGGGATATTAAGATCCTTGCAATTCTGCCTAGATAATCTCCTACTGTACAGTGACAGTGTTGTCAGTTGGCTTTTCATCCTCCAGGATCTCAGAGGGTACAAAGCTTTCTGAAGGGAAATGCAGTCATTTGAACCATGAAATAATTGAAAAGGCCCAAAGTCCTTGATCAGCTCCCATTTTAAATGAAAGTGACAAAATGTAATGACTATACTTCTTAAACCACCTCAGGTTTTATAAATCACAACACTTTTACTACCAGTATTCTTCTGAGATAAATGGTAGCCAAAAACTAGCACCTGTGTTTCTCTGCCCTGTGACCATGAGTTCTTTCTCACATGGCACTCTCTCCTTTGCATGTCACAAAAGCTGAATTGTGCCAGCCTTGGCATCACATGCCTTCCAAGTGTGATGGGGCTGGTGGCTGCTCCCTGTGGTCATCACCGACCTATGTTTCCCCAAGGTTTTCTTCTCAAAGAATTTTACTTTCAGTATAACTGCAGCCACGCACACTTGCACAAGGTGCTAATGGGGGCAGCTTCCCATGGTCCAACTATCATGTTCATTCACCTTCTCCAAGCACATGTAACAAACCTTCAGCAGCCATTCATTGCTCTGAGAAATAATTGCATGAAGACTTTCCTTACAAGGGGTCCTGTTTTTCTCCTAAGTAAATCCTGAACTACTGGAAAAATTATTTTTCTCACATCTGAGAGTGAAAAGAATGTCTTAAATGTGATTAATTGATGTAAAATGCAGATGAAAATCAGGAATGGAGTTTATCTGCAGGTTTCAAAGGTACATAGATTTGCGTGCAATTCTGTATTTCTGTACATCTTTATTGTACAGACTGCCTGAAGTAATTGTGGTAGAAATAACTGTCTTTAAAAACGTTACATTCATTTGTAAAGCTGGAGGCCTAATTTATCTAAAAATACAGTTATGTTCTTTTGCAATCAGAAGATGTAAGGTCTTAGACATAAACCCAGGGATTCAGTCATCAGTTCAAAGAAAGACAGTGAAAGAGGCAGTTAATGATCTTGCTGCTATTTTTTTGTTGTTTGCCTGTTTGCTCTGTTTTATTCCATTTTTTGTAGGTTTTTTTTAATTAGGGATGGTTTAGGCATGACTTTCAAAGCTTTGTCAATATTATTTAATTGTTAGCTGTTAAGGGCTGAAAATTCATTAGTTTAAAAGTTTCTGTGAAAGCCTTCTGATAATTGAAAAGCCACCTGATTAAACTATGAATATGTAATATATTTTTCCTATTTGATCTTTTGGATTTTATTTTATTTTTTTGCTTGATATGCTCAAATTTATCCATTTGAATAGAAGTATCATTGTACTGAAATGCAATTAAATTTTCTAAACTAAAGCTCTTTGGACTTAGTGCAATCCAAAGCACTGATTTAAAAAAAAAAAATACAGCATTCTAATGCCTTGTTTAAAAATGTAGCTTAATTTTGGAAGTGTAGTATGTTGTCCCCAGCTGGCAGCTGAATTTCCATCCAGTCAGTCAGACAATCACCTCCTGCTGTGGGAGAGGAGAGAGAACTAGATGAGCAAAATATATATATATGTATTTAAATCTCGTGGATCAAGATGAAGACAGTTTAATCTGTGTAAGAAAACAAGCAAAAAAATAAATCAGTGATGCAAAACCATTCAGCACCAGCAGGCCAATATCCCACTAGTCTTTGAACAACATCTACTTAGGAAATGCTTCCCCCTGCAGTTTTATTGCTGAACATCACGTTGTGTGACATGGAGTATCCCTGCGGTTACTTTGGTTCAGCAGTCCTGCCTGTGTCCTCACTCCAGCTTTTAGCCCAACCCCCAGCCAGGATGTCAGATGTGAGGTTCAAGCATGGCATTGGAAGACCACAGATAGCAACAGGTGGCAATTAACTAATTGCTCCTCAGTGCTGGTTTTGATAACCTTCAACATAGCACAGGCTTTTTAAAAGGAGTTAGCAGCACGACCTTGTGATGTGGGATTATACAGTGCTGTGTTAGCCAGAGCATGGCTAGGAGATGGAGGAAACTGGGTTTAACCAGGAGAAAGAAGGACCAAAGGCTAAGGGCCTAGCCTAAGGCTAGGTTAACTGGCTGCTGCCTTCCTGTGCACGGAGAAGACAGAGCTAAACTCCTTCAAAGTTAAATGGTGAAAAGGACAAGAGGTGAGTCTTGAGTTGCAGCAAGGAAAGCCTGAATCTGAATGATGTACAAAAAGAATAATAATGATAATAACGTGAGACTGTTGCAGCTATGGGTCAGCAGCACAAAGGAAGTCTTTGGTTTCTCTGTCTTTGGAAATTTTGACAATGCAAGCAGAGTCCTGAGCAGCCTCATCTAACTTTGATTTTAGCCTTACTTGACTAGGGGATAGAACTACAGGAGCTCAAGAAATCTCTTCCAACATATTTTTACTATGATTCTGTATCTTTAACTAGTCTCAATACGACAGAACTAAGGTAAAATTCCTTTCCACAGGTTTTCTTTGTGTTCAGAGCTTTGTGAGGTTTCAAGATACAAATTATAGTTACTAAATTCACTAACTTGCAGTAATTATTAGCGTGGAACACTTATTAACATAAAGCTAAGTTAACATTTGCTTTTACACACGTTCTGACCTCCAGAACAAGATTTTGTCCTTGCTAATATTTCATCAGTTTGTGGTTCTTTGTTTTTGCTTTTTTTTCCTGTAATGATGAAAATAGCTTTTAGAAGGTGGAAAGTATTTTAGGCCAACAGATATATATATATATAACAACATATATGTGTGTGTGTGTGTGTGTGTTTATTTCTTTATTTTTACTTCACCAGTAGCTGCAGAGGCTTCACACTCCTACACTCTTTAGTAAAAGATATTGTTATGGTGATGTATTTCACATGCTGCATTTTTGCATGTGCCTCCACTACCATTTTGTTATGTCCCTCATGCAGTTAAATAAGCTCACCTGTGATCAGTTAGGGGGAATTTAGCCAAGGAACAGCTGGCAATTTTCTTTCAGATTCGTTTTTGTCTTGCAGCTTGGCTTTGCTTGTTTGTTCGTGAACTGCTTGCTGCCTGATTTCACTTGTCTGGTTTTTCATCTGTTCTTGTAGTTTTGCTGCCTCGTGTAGCTCACATTCACAGGGTGAAGAGTTTGCTGTTATTTTTTTCTGGCTTTGTTTATTCTCCACACTCCACTGTTGCATTGCAAAAAGCTTCATCTCTTCTAAAGCACCAAAGAATGTTCAGCCTTTCAAATTGCTTCATTATTGGAACATTAATACTGCTCAACCAAAGAGGTATCAGCTCGGGTTTGCAGTCTGCTGTTAGTGGTGGAATGTTGTAATTTAACCACATTAACAGAATGAAAACAGCACCCTCCTCTTGTGGCTTTTGGTGGTGTTTTGTTTTTGTGTGTGACTGAGTTTGCAGGCTACTGTTGAATTAAAAACAAAATGCATATGGGTGCAATATTCACACAGCAGCTCTGGACTGAGCACATTCTTGAATATCAGGAGAGTTCTATGGGAAATTGTCTTGTTTATTTTAAGATTGCATAGAGGGAAGATATAGCAGAGATAGCGAGAATGTGCATATGTACGGGTTACGTTAGTGATGAGAAACAGCTACGTTAATTAACTCCCTAATGAAATTAAATTCATTCAGTAAAATGCATTTAGAATAAAGACAACACAAAACAATACTATATCAGTTTCTGGTTCTTTCATAAGGCAGGGTGACATAAACTATATCATGATTATGTATTATCTTGTAACATAATCACTGGTAAAGAGGAAGGGGAACTTTCTGTTGGTAGACTGAGATTGTTTTAGTTTCCACCAAAGAAAACAATAGCTGCCTTCCTTACCTGCTTTCTCCCCTCCAGTCATACAGACTGTTAAATTAATGAACTGTTACTCTCTCTCACTTTTTAAGTTATTTTTGGAAAAAAATATCTTGATAAATTAGCACATGTAAAATCTTTGTAAGTAATGTAAGCTCAGAACCTGAGCTTGGAAACATAAAGCAGTATTTTTTCTCACTGAGCTAGCAATTATTTTTGTGATTGATACAATTGTGATGAGGGCTGTTGGTGACTTTATTTTGCTCTGTAACATTCCACTTGGCTTCCTTGATGGTCCTTTGGTCAGTCTGAGAGAGAGCCACATTGACTCCATCACTGCCAGCTGGATGTTGCCTTGGCCACACGCTCTTTTCTTGGATGCTGACCTACATTGTTCAGCTGGGCCAGCCTGGTCTGCCTGTGCTCTTTTGTCCCGTAAAACAGATGGGTTTTGGAGGCTGGGATACCTAACAGTTGTGCACTGGACGTAGTCTCTGCTGGCAAAAGGCTACATGTCTTTAAGGTCTATGTGAGTGGAAGTTTCAGATGCTATGCATGAATTTCTTCTAATGGAGACCTACATGAAGGCTCTGCACCAGCCTCTGCTTTGGTGTCAGTACCAGTGGGATCCTTTGGATGTGCATTGGCTGTTGGGATGGATGGTGCAGCAGGAACAGTCAGCACAGAGACCAGGTCCTCCTCAGTCACTGAGCAGCTCATCACATCTGATGTAAGAGAGGTCAAGGTGAGCTCACATCTGGAGCCTGCTCCAAACAGAGCTGAATATGGTGAACAGCTTATTCTTGAGTGGTGACCTGAGTTCTTAGAAAACTGCGCAAAGCAAATTCCCAAAGAACAGTTCTATTAATTATAGTCTGTCATACACTCAATCAGCATTTGACTTTGAGACTGTCCTGGTTTTCCATGTACCAAGCTGAGCTGAGACCACAAATATTTCAGTTCTTGTATGACTTCATTAATTAATCCAATTCCGTCATGACCTGTAATACTACTGGAGCTCCAAAAGTTAAAAAGATGTTGAGAAACTGCAGAGCAACCTCAGCTCCTTTCTCATAGAAGTGGATGGAGAACACAAAATTTTGGTGATGCCATTATCCACCCCAAGCTGTCTAAAGTCATATCAATATAGTCAATTTGTCCTGTGCTAAGTTCTCCTAGTTTAAAACAGATTGTCCAGCAAACTATTCAGCCAAGTGGTTCTTTCTTTTTCCCTGGAACACTCTGTAGCTGGTTATGAAGAGCTCAACTGTGTATCTGATGATGTTTGCATAGGCAGAGGATGAAAGTTTTCTGACACAATCACTGCCATCATGGCCAGTAGCCATATGTCCTTTTTTGATGATACTGAATCTATTCTTGATGTTTACATAATGGAAGATTCCTCTTTTCTCTGCCTTCCCTTAATCAGCTTCTCAACGTCTCCAAATTGTAGAATTTCATATCTGAAATCCCATATTTCATAGGGAAATAGGAAACTGTTCCTTCTCACTAAAGCTGCATCTGAAGGGGAAGAGGTAGCAGTGTACACGTTTTTTGGTTTTGTTTGTTTGTTTTTAAATAAATCCTTCATACTTACTTTGCAAGCAGATAGTATTCACATCTTGGCTTTGATTTAGTGTTTTGTTTTACCTTTTGCATTGTATTCAGCTTTTGGAATCATGTACTTGGAGTATTACTTATATTTTTGTAAAGTTCTTCTGTAAATTACTTCAAAGTCCTGAGACACTTCTTAGTTAGCAAGTGGAGAAATCTGTTTGACTACTTATTTTATGTAAACTGCTCTTGCACCAATTTCTGATATATGCTATAGCCACATAGTGAAACCAGTCATTTTGCAAAAGGACTAAAATCTTCAAACATTTCTCAAAATTACTTCCAGTTATTTTGTAAAATGACAGAAAATAGTATATTAAAAAAAGTATTATAAAAAATGAGTAATCTCTGGCGCTTTTTTTTTTTGAAGTTACTAGCTTAAAATACAACAGAAATAGCTATTTTGTTTCATTTTATTTTATTTCCCAGACTGTTCAGAAAGGTACAATAGATCACAGAACAAATGCTGATTTCTATAATAGAGACTATTGTGAGGTAATATCTGCTTTATAACATTTGGATCTACTTTTAACTTTTATCTTCCACTTGGGTGATATTTGACCTCCCCCATTAGAACCATACATATAGGCATTTCATTAAATGCTAGCTGGAACAGGTTGCCCAAGGAGGCTGTGGATACCCCATCCCTGCAGGCATTCAAGGCCAGGCTGGATGTGGCTCTGGGCAGCCTGGTCTGCTGGTTGGCGACCCTGCACACAGCAGGGGGTTGAAACTAGATGATCTTTGTGGTCCTTTTCAACCCAGGCCATTCTGTAATTGTGTGACTAGATATTTCAGGTGGTCCCCAAGTAAAGCATGGAACGTAATAATGTGGCCAGTATTTTCTGGACTGATTTATATCTCCAGTCCCTTTTCTCTCATAAGTGGCTGAAACAGATATTCCTTGAAGGAACTGCAAATTTGTTTTTATTTTTATTATTTTTTTCAGAATGTCTGCTTCCACAGTGCCATCCAAACACGGAGTTTATGTTCAACTTGGGTTTAAACTTCCAAAGGCAATTTGCTGTAGGGATGACTTCATTCATGCAAAATGAATTTAGTTTACAAGCCATTTTTTCTTACATCAGGTGATAAGGGTCTGGGTAAAACTGCCTAAAAGAAAAAAATTGGAGCCTGAGAAGGATGAGACAAGGAAGACTAAAGTCTGATAAATACCCTAAACCAGCATCACTACAAGAAAGCAAGCTCGTTGTATTTATCCTCGTATTAACATGATTTTTCATGGCTCACTGGTGAACTACTGGGGAGATTTATGCAGCTGAAAGGATGATGTAGAAGTAGGAACAAAGAGTAATGGAAGTTTAGCTTGCTCCTGTCAGTGGGAGTTCTACTTCTTGGCAGCTTTAGGGGTTTGGTAAACAGCATGAGATGATGTCCAGAGACAGTCTATTACCTTGTGTCTGTATGGCAGAAACATGCTCGTATTCTGCCTTCCAATCCTCTTCCCTACCACCTTCTGCAGGGCCTGTGCCCTATATGTCCTGCTGTAATGGAGCTCTTTTTTTGCTTTGTTTTTGTAGTTGTTTTCTAACCTCCTCTGTAACAGAAAGTTAGGAAAATCAGAGTGTCTTTTTAGGCACTGGTGCCTTTGACCAAACAGTTGGTGGTAACTGGAAATTCCCCTTTTCTCTATGGACTGGCTCCTTGATGTTTGCAGCTCCTCACTGCTTCCTCCATCATCACTGCTCACAGGAGCTGCTTGGCTACATTTCAGGTGCTGATCTGGCCCTGTCTACATTTTAATTTTCAGCAGCTTTTCTGACTTCTCCTTCCGCAGCATTGCCTGGCAGCACATCCAATCCCTCTTCAGCCCTCCCAGGGGGAGTGGACAGGAAAGGTGCCCAGGAGGGTGGGACAGAGCAAGAACAGAGACCACCAGCTGGCAGGGCAATTCCTGATAGGATTAACAAGGACTTCCTTCTCTTTGGGCAAGGGGAGACTTTCTCTGCCAGACTCACAAAGTGAGATGAGTGGCTGATGTGAAGTTTGTCAGACTGTCCCATAGAAATCTTAACACTGTATTGACTAGTATTGCCAACTCAAATCATGGAATTGCATCCCCTTAATTCTGCTCATTAGCATCATGAATGAACATTACAATTATTAGCATCAATTTCTATTTGAGAAAAAAGCACCCACTGTGTGGTATTTTTATGATGCTATGGTATTGCAAATATATTTGCAAAAATTGAACTACTCCCCATTTTAAGACATACAGGATTAGTTAAGCTATATGACCAAAATGTACTGTTTGAAATATATGATTTGTGCTCAAAAAAATAAAGCTATTTTCTTTGATAAAAAAGCTTTATTATATAAAAAGATTTATAAGATAGCGTTACAAAGATGCAGTGCTTACAGAATGCACATAATATATTTTTCTTCACCAAAGATGTCACTGCAAGAGGAAACAGGAATGTACCATAAAATCACAGGCTGTTCCTAGTTGGAAGGGATCCACAAGGATCACCAATCCAACTCCTGGCTTCACACAGAACCACCCAAAATTTGAGCCCTGTGTCTGAGAGCATTGTTCAAATGCTTCTTGAACTCCAGCACTGGAAGAGAGGTGCTGTGTCGCAGGTGCAGAATCTGGTGCTCTTGTTGAACTTTATGCCATTAGTGACTGCCCAGCCCTCGCATTTGTCAAGACTTCTCTGCAAGGCCTCCCTACTCTCAAGGGTGTCACCAGCTCCTCCCAGATTAGTGTCATCTCCAAACTTTGCTTAGTATGCTATCAAGTCATGCATCTGAATCATTTATGGAAATATTGAAGAGAGCTGGCCCTAAAATGGAGCCCTGCAGAGCCCACTAGTGACTGCCTGCCAGCCTGTAATCCTTTGAGCCCAACCTGTTATATCTCTCTTCTCTCCCTCTATAGGGTAAAACTGTTTTGTTCATGTATTTGTGAACTAAATATGGGTCAAAGTAATTTATTTCTTTTTTGATGACATAAAGTTAACTGGCAGACAGCAAACTACATGTTCAAGCTGACTTTTTCCTTGTTTTAAACATCTCTGTAGTTTCACTGTTTAATATGGCTGGTGGTCCCCTTCCTCTTTAACATGATGCTTTTGTGGCAAACACCTCAAACAGTTCTGTTTCAGATTCACACACATTGCAGACTCTCACAGTTCTCTCCAAACAGCTGTTGTGACCCATGCAGTTTGCCAGGAGTGGGCCATGTGAGCATCGCCGTGTCTCCCTTATGAACTTCAGTGATTTCCTGATCACAGATATTCCTTGTCATGTAGCAGTTCTCAGACTGACCTGAAAATAATCTCTCATAGTCAGATCTACTGAGAGACGCAATAGAGCTTGAAGCAGGAAGGAAGACAGGGAAAGAAAGAATTTGGAAGAAATAGGATCTTGTGATGTAACCACCTTGGACATCACTCTTTGATGGGATCAAAAGCAATGTAAGATAGCAGTAAGATTGCACAGGTACAGGAAGATCCAACAGTTATTATTTGATTGCTGTATGGTTAGAAAGAGATGATGAAGTAGCAAGAAATGGAAAGATTCAGCAATAGGATAAGGTGGATTTCAGCAGCATCGTGAGAGGAGACTTTGACTGGAAATTAATTAGCTGTTAACCTATTTGTCAAAATATCAAGATATTATTCCACTGACTAAATTAAGAAGATGACCTTTTACAGATGTCAAGAGGAAGAAAGATAAATTAGTCATTGCTGTCTTGTATTACAGCACTCAGAATTTTATAGTCTTTTTTGGGATACTGTAAAACAGAGCTGTGAAATCCTAGATGTCTTCTATAGAATTATTTTGCTGATTTTTTTTTCCTCTTTTCAAATACAGATTAATTCTCTCTTCAGAAATAGCAACTCATGCTGTGTCACTGAGATACAGTAAGATTTTTAGATAGACCAGGTTCATTAGCTTTCTCTATCCCTCCCATCTGAGCAGTATTGTTCTAATTTCTTCAACTAGCCCAGGGTACAACACTTATAGAATTGATGTCATGTTAGATACCAAAAGAAGTAATTATGTACAAACTTAGAACTGCACAAAATCAGCACGGGTGGAAAAAGAAATGCTTTACATTTACCTTGGAAACATAAAATATTTGTCTTTTTAAGAGAGGACAACTGTTACCTGGATGATCTAAATAAAACAATTCTCAACATTAGTATTTCTTGAAAATTGAACAATTCTGTAGCTTTTAGTCTAAACATACAACATTCAGTGATGATGTGTAATTTTTCTGCTGGAGATGTATGGGAAAGAGAAGAACAAAACCTTTTTCTGTTGTAATGATAACATCTCCCAAAAGTGATTCTGAGAAAATCTTTTAAAAAAATAAATAGGTAGTCATAGTTTGTTTTTAAAGAGTTGTTTGAGTTGCTCAGTACATTTGGAAAGTTACACTTGTCTTTACAGTGAAGTAGAAGACACATTTAAGTGGAACAATAGCTTCATCAATATTTTACAAGAGTTTGCAGGAAATAAATAAGATATGCATGTGGAAAATATTATGGATCTTTACATTTCAAAACTCTGTCCCAAAATCCATTTAAAAATTACATTTCTTGTGTCTGTGGTTTAACACACTCTGCAAATTCTCTTGAGTTTCATTGTGGTGCCTTAGAGTTCACAAAGCTTGATGTAAAAAAAATAAAAATAAAAATAAGATTGATGAGGCCATGCCCTTTCCTCCAACTCTTCAAGGCGTATCCACTCCTCACTAAGCAGGGCTGTGAGGAAATTCCGGAGGTAGGTCCCCAATCAACCATGGGAGATGTGATAGGTGGTTCACCCCATTATTTTGGGGAGCAGGTTTATGTTGTTTCCAGTGCCTGCTTTGACGTGCTGAAGAGTGGATGTGCCATGTCTCTCCAGCACTGTGCTCTGCCGGATTCCAGGTCCCCACGCAGTTGGAGCTAGCAGCAGGACAGCCTGCTTCGAAGTATGCCAAACTTTTGTTTGAAGAGACGGCTTCCACTCAGCACAAAGAACAGCAGGTCCAGGCAGCTGAGGGCAGTCAGGCTCAAAAAAACTTCATTGTAGCTTTCTAACTTTTCACTATCACTCACATACTTTATGTAGTAGGCTCTAAAGAGGTGATAGGGAAGGAAGCAAATTATGATGACACAGATGAATATCAAGTTCTTCACCTGGGCCCAGAACTCTTGGTGTGACCAGAGAGAAGTGGAGAGTTTTCTCGATACTTTGACCAGAATAAAAATCTGCAGACCCAGGAGAGCAGAAGTAGTTAAGGCGACAGCTGCAATGGTTAGGTAGTTCAGGACTTTCACACTGTCCTGTTTCAGCTCCTTGTGGAATTTAAAGCATGCTTTGTCATCATACTTCCCTGAGCGTCCATACTGAATGCAGAAGACTGGCACCATGAAGACGATGACGATGACCCACACGGCGACGCTTGCGGCAATGGCATGTAGCTTTCTATAAAACTCTACCTTATCCTTCCACTGAAAGAAGATCAACCACCGGATCACCAGTGTGATCAAGTAGAATAGGAAAGTCAGATACATGTGGATGTGCACCATAGCACTCACCATTTTACAGAACGGCATGTGGAAGATCCACTCTCTATTGATATAGTAGTGCAGACGGAAAGGGACTGTGAGGAGAAGGAGACCATGTACCACGACTAGATTAATGATGGCTGTGGTGGTCACAGACAGACTGTTCATCTTGACCAGCACAAATGACATTGCAGTGGAACCTATTCCACCTCCAGCAAAGGCAACTGAGTAGACGGTAATCAGGATAGCTCTTGTGGTGTTGGTGTGGGCAAAGGCAGAGAAGGTGTCATTGCTGGCTATGTTCTCTTCAGTAATATTCCTGAAATCTTCCTTGTACATATTCTAAAAATGAAAGAGTACATAAAGACTGAGGTAAGATGAGAATAACAGAGAACCCACCTGAAAAGCCCGAAGAGCTTTCAATCTGGTTCTTACTTGAGAGATAATGGTGGAATCTCACACTTGGAACAAGCTGTGATGGTTATTCAAAAATCCTCCAGCCTAGAGAAAAAGGTTGAAAACCTTGGGAGTAGAACCCTGCATTAGATTACAACATTACAAACCATCCTCTTAAAAACAAGCATGATCTTGTAGTAAATGCAAAAAAGAGATCCTTAGAGAAATCATGATTGTGGTGGTTTTGAACTCTGCTACTAGTTCACCTTTTTCCTGAGCATCTGAATGTTTCTTTGGTGAACACCAGATACACTGAATTCTGCTAGTCATTCATCCGCTTGTTTATCTGCAGCACAAATCTGCCTTTCCCAAAGCCAGATAAGAACCACATATTTTTAAATCAAAGCTATACATTTTGTTTGCTATTGTGTGCTGAGTTTTATACACACTGCAGTCAACTCCTGCATCTGAATAAGAAATTAAGTAGTATGGATACACAGGTTCCATGGAGATCCTGCTCAGATCCTGCCAGCCTGAGCAACGTGGGCGATGCTGGTCTGGTGCTCAGGGCCTTTTCACATCTAATACATGGTGTCAGGGTGTTACAAAATAGGATGTTAAAAAATGTTAGGAAAGGCCATCTGGATTATAGAAAATAAGATTTCCTGGCCAGATCTGATGGAGATTAATGGAAAGTTTAGTAAGTATGCTGTACATTCTTAATATAATGTCATTTCAAAGAGAGATTAAATAGAATTTTGAGAAGTCTAAATGCGAATTCTGTTAGCGTTTTTAAGTATTATAAAAGTATGTGAAAGAAGAAGTGTTCAGGTAGGGCATCCTCCTGAAGCAGGAATCTGTGGAAGTATCAAAAATGATTTCCACGTTAGTGTCACAGAAAGCTTGAAAAACTGAACAATGCTGAGCACAGTTGTATTGCTAACAACCTGAATAATCTAATTTAAAACTGGTGTGAATGTTGCAACAGAAGGTTTTCTTCCTGGATGAGTTTTTGGAATCTTTTCTTTTGATACTTCACGATGAAGTACCTGTATCTCTTTGTCTGGTTGGTATTTCAGGTTGTTTTCATAAATACACTGGGAGGGAAAAATTATTTAGAAATTCCCTCTCCTGTGGAAAATCTATGTGGTTTTATATCTATATAAATATCTAAATTAGTTTTATAAAGTGGTTTTGCTTACAGTGAGGTGACTGTATCTGTAATGTGTCTCAGACATCTTTATTTTTTCTTAGCAATGTTTCTAGAAATTCCCCTCTACGGTAATCAATATCTCTTTACACACTAAATAATCAGGCATTCTCTAGTTACGACAATGAAGCTAAGACTTCAGACATTTTATTACATTCAACATAAATAGAACTCCCATTCCTCAAAATCACGTGTAGCGTTGGTTGGCACACACTGACCTTTTATGTTAGAAAGTACAATCAGACACAAAAAAGACCTTCTTACAGGTACTGCTAATTGGCATATCACACTGCAACTTTTGCATCAGAAACCATAGAAGTTCCTTCCTGTTCTGTTCTCATTTCTGAGATGTTGCATTTCAGCTTCAGTGCCACTCAAGCCAGAAGACATTAGCAATAGCAACTCATCAGTTTTTCAAGCTGTTCAACTTTAGTTTGAGAAGATGTCTCTACAAAGTGGCATTATCACACTGTTTTAATTTTAAGCGCATATTTAATGTTTAAAAAGTGTCACGGCTCTAAAGGCAACATGCTGCAAGTGTGGATAGATGTTAGCAGCCCCAGCAGCAACGCTGTGCTGTGAGAGGAAGGACCTCTCGTCGTCACTGTTCAGAGTCCAGCAATGAAATCTGATCTGAAAGAAGGCAGGAAAAGATGAGCAGAAGTCGGATGACTGACACTATCCTCATACCTATATATTATCCTGTTAGGTGGATAGATAGAGACTCCTTAGTGCCCACCTAGTTGCTGAAATATAGGCTTCTGCAGAATTTTGTAGTATTGCTAACTTCCTTTATTGTAAGATTCTGCTGGAAATCTCATTTTCTTTACTCTCAAAAAAAAAAAAAAAGAAGGAAATTTACCACCAAATAGGATATATTTAATAAGCTTATGAGCTCCTCTCTGCTATGAGCATCCAACTGAAATATCATTGTGTGGTGAATACAGAGTATTGCATGATTCAGCGAGTTTCAGAGAGGAAATGCTGCTTTCATGTAAGATGAAGCTTTCTGTTGTACTGGCAACCACATGGCTACATCCCACTGATGTGAATTACAACTAGAAATTCCTTTGGCCAGCATTTTATAGGAGGTACATGGAATGAGAAATGATGTAGGTCTTACAAGAGAGCAATTTCTTATGCGTAGCTGTAAGAGCAGGTCCAGACGAGGGCCATGAAAGTGATCAGAGGGCTGGAGCACCTTTCTTATGAAGAAGGGTTGAGGGAGTTGGGTTTGGTTAGCTTTAGAGAAGGGGAGGCTCTGAAAGACCTCACTGCAACTTCCCAGGACTTTAAGGGAGCTTGTAAACAGCAGGGAGACTGACTATCACAGGATCTGATAGTGACAGGACAAAGGGGGAATGGTTTTAAACTAAAAAGAGGATATTTAAATTAGGTATTAGGTGGAAATTCTTTACTCAGCAGTGGTGAAGCACTGGAACATGCTGCTTGGAGAAGCTGTGGGTGTCTCGTCCCTGGAGGCGTTCAAGGTCAAGCTGGACAGGGCTCTGAGCAACCTGATGGAGCTGTAGGTGTTCCTGTTCATTTCAGGGGAGTTGGAATAGATGAGCTTTAAACATCCCTTTCAACTCATGAAATTCTATGATTCTTTGACCAGCCATGAGGCAATGATGGCAACTACTTCACTTGAGCGCCATAGCAGTTAAAGAGAGATCTGCTGGTACCAAAGGCTCAGGGATACTCTATTCTGACAAAAGAGGCCAGATGCTGGGTACTTTCAGAAATATGATCAGCAAAAAGATTTGTATGCTTTCAAGAATCATCAGTTACCAGTGTGGATAACACCGTTATATTCATTTTGTGTTACTTTCTGCACAGAACAGTCCACAGAACTTCCCTGGCCTGCTCTGGTCAGGTTAGAGCATGTTGTTCATACAAATGATTCAGTCTCTTTCAAAAATTTCCCAGGAAAAGCATATTCATTCCAACCTACAGGAGTTTATTTCTCTTTTATCCTATAGTTAATCATCCTTCCTACTGTTTAAAAAAAAAAAAGGTGAATCATATTTCTGGACAGAATAAACCTGTTTAACTTTCAGGCATAATATATGCTTATGCTTTTGCCTTTTGGTTTAAAAACTTTCGTCAAATCTTTGTTTTCCCAAAATATAAGTAGAGATAAGAGATTCTTATCCTCTCTTTATTCCGATCATACTTGTGGGTCCTCAATGAGCTGCCTGTATGTCATCAACACTGTGCTCCTGCTCTTTGCTTCTTAGATGAACATCTTTGCATTTCACACTAGTAAAATGCATGCTGTTAGTTTGCCCCCAGCTTAGCAATCCAGATCAGTCAGTCACTGACTTGCCCTCTTCGCTGCTTACTGTTTTCCCAGGCAGGTTCAGCAGTTACCGTTATGTTATATCAACATGATATCAGCTTATCTGCAAATAAATAAATAAATCACATTTGTCAGCAAAGATGACAGCCCTACAGTCTCTGCCAAACAGTGAGCTCTACTGTCTGTATAACAAGTGTCAGCAAAAGCAAGCCCCATGTATACATCTGCTGAGGGACTGGAAGGCTTCACACGGATTTTCATGTGTTCTGACAGTTGGATTATGCAGAAGAAGCTTTTGCAGCCTGCATTCAACCAACTGAGAAGTTTCACTTAAATTTGCAGAGGGGAAAAGTTCAATTCGGAAGAAAGACTTCTATTTTTGACATACTTAACAAAATGGAAAAAGAAACGTTTGTCAAAACTGACATCTCTGCAATAAATCAAACTAGGTTGGTAGCGATGCAAAACACAAATACTGCTTCACAAAAGCCTGCTTTAAATGTGCATTTGTTTCACAAACATCCTCATTTAGTCTCAGAGCTGCTCTCTTTTGGGAGCTTTGTAATTGCTTTTCGATTTGCTCAAATTCCATGCTGTGTCATGGTAGTGCAGGCTATGTCACCAGAATAATTGCAGTATTCTCTTAATTTCAAAATAACCACACACACCTGAATTTTGAAGCATGGATGTCTGCTGAAAAGGAAACATTACACATTAAAAATAGGATCTCTTTCTTTTTCACATAGATTTTAGTGATTCCTCTAACTTATTCTCATCCTCTGACTCTTTTACTCGTGTCTTGTAGGCTGTCATCGTTATCCTGGCCTTTTTTAGTTTAAGTTCAGCCTACTGAAGCATGAAAAAGATGGAAAAACATGTTGAGTCCTCTTTTATTTGCAGTTTTCATTGTTTATACACAAAAAGTGGAAACTATGGAGTCTTCCTAATTATTTATCATTCATGTTATTGAAGAGAACAAATTTACCCTTCTGTTCTTTACTAAGGTTGCGTGGTAGCAAACACATACACATGCAAACCTGAAAAAATTAAGAACTACTGGTTATCATTACAAAAAAGGCTGAAGCAATGTCTTCCTGTACTAGGAAATTACAAACACAAGTGATGAAAACAGTTGTGCAGAAGAGCTTTGAAAGAAGTTCAAAATAACACTAGCAAATGGGGTTATTTTTAAAGCTGCAAATTCATTTTAAAAGCATTGCCAACCAAGTCTTTTGTTCATTCTGTGCATGCTTATAGCTCAGCATTTATCTCCACTCTTCAAGCGTTGTTTACTTGGCTCTTCGTTTCATGTTAGCTCTAAGAACAAAAAGGAGAACACCTGCAATTTTAAAATGCCATTGCTTTACTTATTCCTTTGAACCTACGACAGAGCAGCAACCATGAGCTCGGCTTTGTGAGGGCAAGGCTATCCATAAGCACTCAGCCTCAGGAGAAATACTGGTTGTGTTCTCAGTGACAAGTTCATGGGGAGAAGAAATGGTCTTGTGGCTTACACTTTACTTTCCCTACCACTGATGTGATGTCTTGTCAGAACTGGTTTTTAGGGAATTTAACACAGGGTCCCTTAATTTACAGCCATTTGTTAACCTTTGGGAGTCTTCAAAGCCTCCTGTTTCTGAGCAGTTCTGTTTTTCTACTGCCTAAAATAAACAAGTTTACACACATGTGTAAACCCCATAGAGATGGTTGTTTGGAGGGTTGCTCCTAGGGCGGAAGGGATCATTTGAAAGAGTGTTTTGATTAAAAAACACCAGTAGTACAGGAGCATGATCCATACTGCATCTGACAAAAGAGTGAGTTTGGATATGCTTAAAGGATAGATGTCTAAATAGAGGGATGCACTTTGAGCCACATCTCATCCATGCTTTCTGCCAAGATTGTTGCTCAGCATTCGGCTCTCTTGGGTCTCTCTGCCACTGCTACGTGTGTGCAGTGCTAGCAAAATCTGTCTTGAAGATTTTAGTAAATAAACATTAGCCATATCAGTATTGAGATCTTATTGGGAGCAGTGGCTGTGGGGTGCGTGTAATAAGAGATGCCTTAATGCAGGACTGAGCCTCTGTTCTGAGTCTGAGCAAGGTCAGCTTTGCCCTCCTGCAAGCTTTACTCGTTCCTGTCAGAACACACAGTTATATTTGGGTACAATGCTTTTGAAAGCAAGGGTATAAACATCCAACATTCAGATACAGTCTTATGTAAGAACACTTTAACTGACTACATCCTATTGCTTCACATTGGTTAAAAAAACACCAAGGACATCTGTTCTGCGGTACTTCACAACAGCCTGCTCTTGTTAGAGACCTTCTTTTTCACATTTCACGGTTTTAATAGTGACCAACAGCAAAAGAGGTACAGATAGTAATAATAAAGTGGTGATAATCATAATAACCAGCTCTTACCTAATGTGTTTCTTTTTGATTTCAAAGCCCTGTTAAAAGATACACATATAGTTCTCTCCACGCTACAGCTGAAAAGCAGAAACCATTGTGGCAAAGCCAGATATAATGCTAGGATATCCTTAGATCAAGTCCTGTTGTCTTTGCCCCTCTAAGTCTTGCTGTAGAATAAACACATGACAGTAACAGTAGTAAGAAAGCAATGATAACATATCTGCAGGTAGTATTTAAATTTTTTTGATGTTTTATAATATTATTGATTCGTAGAACAAGCGAGTGAATACATTTATTACTGCTGGCATTTATAATAATTACATAATGTTTGAGTTATATAATATTGCTGATACGTAACGGTGTTACTTTCCTGAGTGATTATCACAAATGGTACTTCCCATGTTAAATTATTTATGCATTGTTTGCACTCTGCAACAAATTTTCAATTCTCTTACTACTCAAAATGAAAATAAATATTGAATTACCAGAGTTTGCTCTGGGACAGACATCATTATCTTTGTCTCTACGTTGTAGTTAGTGCCAGTTCTAGGTAAGAACTTACCTAGAAATCAATATGCATAATTGCAATTCACTTTCCCTGCTAAACTGATGCGATTTTGCTCAAGATTTTATCAACAGAATGTTAAATTTCTAGAGTGTGTTTCTCTCACTACAGTTCAAATAATAGATTTCAGACTGACACATTCAGATTTTCACCATTAATACCCTAAAGTGGTGAGAAAATGTGATCATTGTAGAACATCATATATCAGCTGAATTTAAACACACATGCTAGAAATGTATATATTCTGTAAGATGTAATTAATTTCTGAGGGTCTGAGCAATATCCCAAAATGTTAAAGGATTATGATAGCAGTTTTGCCTAGTCTCACTATGTCACCTGTATGAAGCCGCCAACTAGTTTAAATTTGCATGATAGGAACAGTTCCTATATAGTTCCTAAACAGTTGAGAGTCTGGCCTAGATTTCAAGGACTACTTGTCCTGAGCTCCAAGTAGCATCAAGGCTCTTTTGCTCTGGATCGTTTGAAAGATCCTTGAGAAATGAGAGCTGTTTGCTTTCTGCTCAGGCATAATACCTGCAGTCGATGGTTTTTTCAGCTGTTCTGAACTTGGAGATGTACACAGAATAACCATGGCAACCCAGGAGTTTTGATTTTCTGCAGTTATTTTGTCAGAACTCAAGATCAGGAGTACTAATTCAGAAGTAGACAATACAGCGTGGTGGGAAGTATGCAGGTGTGATGGTTTGGTCCTTTGAAAAACTACTTTTCTTCACCTACACAGGTGGCAGAAAGCAGAATATAAGATTCACCTGAACACCTAAAATTCATTGTGGGTAACCTGACTTCGTTACTTGATGGTAAAGCTGGAGTGACATTTTGGGAAACACTGAGCTGATGCCATGCAGAGAATCAGGGCCCCAGAGGGATCCCTAAGCCAGAGGTAGAGTGCATTCATGAAAGCATCAGGGCTTGAATTACCAAAAACCTATTTTAATGCTTGACACCTAGCCTTCTATGTCTCTGTATATATTCAGAGCCAACACTTCACCTGCATTTATACTAAAAAGCACGTGGGTTGTTCCAAAAGTAGTGCCTCCTATTCGTTTCCACGGAAATTGCAACAAAGAGTACAGTGACATTACTTGGTAGAGTAAATTCTCCAAAACACTATTTTTCAACACACTCACAATCATTATCTCTGCATTTTTACCAGAGATGAACGAGAGCCTGCTTGCCACTCTGTTAAAAATCTGCACCAGTGGAGGTGACCCATTGTCACTGTCACCACTGCTGAAACACACCACCCACTGCCTCGCTGAGCTCACATCCACTGTTTGGTCTCCACAAATGTTCAGCAAGTGGTGATGAATGTCATTCATCATGTCAGTGGGTGCCATTTTTTCTGCATGGAGGAATTCAGTGACACACCTTTGCTTCACACATACTTCCATGTCAGACACCATTTGGTCAGACTGCCCCTCTGCTGCTGTCCGTCATACAGCAACAACATGTAATGCAGTATTAATGGAAAGGTTCAGCCTCTACTGCCATATCATCAACATCCACCTCTGGTATTGTGGTCCGACATAACAAAACAGGAGGAATTACTTTCAGAGGAGCCCTTGCATAAACTGAGGCATTGTCCCATAATGGCTCACTAGTCCTGTAATAAGCCATGAACTTGATTCTTCTCTCTGCTATATAATTTTAATTCAACGTGCTTCCAGTTTCACTGATAGTACTGCTAGTAATGTGCAGTGGGACAGCAAATTAAGGTCCTGCTTCTTCAATTTTCCCCTTGAGTTATACCTGAATATAAATCAGCCAAAGGCAACTATGGCATGAAGACAGCTTCCTCTGAAACCACTTCCAAAATCCTGCAATAGAGATACCATGGAACTGTCCAGATAAAACAAGGTTTAGTTTCTTGACAACTGATATGATTTTAATCTATCCTCTGATAAACTGGGGGAAAAAAATTGCATTTCCATGTATGTTTGACTGAAAGAGCTGGTTTTAATAGACTTATCTGTAGGACGACAAATCCCAAGCATGGTTGTGTTCCACACACCTTTTCTTATGATGAGTCAGAGCAGTGCCCTCTACAAGGGTAGTGTCTGGTACAAGGATGACACGTGGGAAAGCATCTTCTGCTGCATCCTCCTTACTCAAAGCTGAGATCTGTTCAGAGTCTGTCCTATGCCAGATATGGACCAGGTCCTACTCTGTAAGAACTGGCTGAATCAGTAATTAAGCTCTAATTGTGACAGGTTAATTGCAATTTATCAGTAAGCAAAAGATCAGCTGCTAATAAGAATAACTGAAATTTAGAATGCAGTTAAATTAACTTCTAGTTGCTACTAAGACAATTATATTTCTGACTCATATTTCCAATGTGCCTTATTACTTCAAGCACCTGAATAGAAATATAATAATTATCCATGAAAAGAAAAATGTTCAGTATCAGTATCAGCCAGAAACATTTTGTAGGCAATAGGTTTCTTAAAATGTCTCTATCTGGGTTGTGAAGCAGTTGTGGTTTATGGCTGTCACCCAGGTGGTATAAAGCATCTTCTGAGAGAGAAATACTGCCTGTGACACATCTGAAAGAACATTTTGCAAAAAGTATAAGGAAGAAAATGTGACTTGCAATTCCTCATTTCGCACATCTTTGCACAGCAGAGAGATAAATTCAAGCCCCTGTGAGAAATAGAAACATGTCTGGGTTTTCCCTTCTACTTCCCTTTTCTAGGAACAAAACATTTTGCAAGATACTATCCCCAGGCATCATTACCCAACAGACATTAGCTTAAAAATACCTGAGCCAAAGTGGTGTAGAGAAAGACTGCTTCACCCTCAGTCTTTCTCATCAACTTTCCCTTCTTTGCGAGCACTGAAATTGCACCTCACTCCGTGTTGAAGAGCAGTGTATCAGTAAACCTATCTCAAATTTCTGTTCAGGTCTTTCCCTAACCCAGATCTCTCACTAGAGGACTACAGCAACGACAGCAACAAAACCAAATCCATATAAAAATCTGTTGTACTACTACTTTGATAGTGCGGGGAAGGATCTCAAACCTAGAAAAAAAACCTGTTGTAATTATAATAATTTGCCTCATTTTCTCCATACCTTATGTTTTCTGTTGGCACTCTGCTTTGGCTACATGTTTGTTGCCGAGGAAGGCAAGAGCCATCAGAACTACAGACAAAAGCCATCTGTGCTCATTCTGGTCTAAAGGGGTCTTTACAGAAGCTGTGTGATTTATTTTTAATAGCTGCACTTTTCCAGTAGTCTATCACCAGCTTTAATATCATCTTGTTCTGCAGGATTTTATCAGTTCACATCTCTCACATACCAGTAGCTTTTTCAGTAGATTCTTCTTTCATAGGGAATCCAGCGCAGGATTCACTTATCGGAGCTTTTTCTCACCAAGATTTAAAAAAAAAATAAAAATAATGGAGGGAGGAGCTGATTGACAAGGAGATGCATTACTCTTGCCATAAGGTTGACATTAGACTGCAGAGAATGAAATCACATGTGCACTGCCATGCAAATCAAGTACGTATACATGTCCTTCTGAGAAGAAAAAGACATTCTCTTCACCTAAGAATATAGTGCTTACTCTAAAATGTGTTTGAATTATGTACTAGCCTCTTGTTAACTGCCTGCTAAGGCAGGAAGCGTGTTGTGGGGAAGAATATTTTTTATAAATATACAGCACAAGTCCATTGCTACTCGTCCTGAAGATGTTTCCTGCAATTGCTAGTACTGATTTATCCTCTGATCTTTTGTTTCATTTGATTCCTGACTGCAGATATGAAACAAATGCTATCATAGAATGCAAGAAAGAAGAATCATTACAGTGAGTATCACTTTCCTGATGAATATCCACATATATATAGATATAAAATTAAGCATACTAAAATGTGCTTTCTAGTTTGGCAAAGGAACATACCTCCCTACATTAGCCTAGATTGTCTGCATAGGAGAAGTACCAAAAGCAAATCTTACTGCTAGTATTGTTATTTTGATACTAAAGATGCTTCCCCTACATCAGCACAGTGAAAGGGAGTACTTCAGTACTATTACTGGGTAAGAAAGGAGCTTGCAATTTAGGATTTTAGTTCTTCATATATCTTTCAGAAATGAGGAATGTACTGTGAGTGAATTGTTCTGCACTGCATTCAAGAAGTATATGTATTTGCAAGAGCCTTTCCTGGCCAACAAAAGTAAGGGTTGTGTAAGAAGTGAGGCACTGTGTGCATGCAACTGCTCTAATACATCGACTTGTTTGGGCTGAAATGGCTCATTTTACTATTAAATCTAGGGATTTCTAATAATAAGCATGATGTATTTGCTGAAATGTGATGCTAATTGTGATAACAGTAAGCCCATTAATTAAGAATTTTGAAAGACTTTTGGCTATTTGAAGTGTGGCTGAAATTACACAGAGTCACAGAATTGCAGAATTGCAGGGGTTGGAAGAGACATTAAGAAATCATCGAGTCCAGCCTCCCTGCTAAAGCAGGTTCCCTACAATAGGTGGCACAGGTAGGTGATCAGATGGGTCTTGAATATCTCCATAGAAGGAGACTCCACAACCTCTCTGGGCAGCCTGTTCCAGTGCTCCATCACCCTTACCATAAAGAAGTTCTGCAGGTTTGTATGGAACTTCCTATGTTCAAGTTTTAGGTTTTAGGCCATTGCCCCTTGTCCTATCACTATACACCACCAAGAAGAGCTGGCCTTGTCCATTTGCCTCCCACCTCCCTATAGATATTTATAAACATTAATCAGATCCCCACTTAGTCTTTTTTTCTCCAAGCTGAGCAGGCCCAGGTCTGTTAGCCTTTCTTCATAGGGAAGATGCTCCAGGCCCCTCATCATCTTTGTGTCCCTTTGCTGGACCTCTTCTAGAGATCCCTGTCTATTTTTAACTGGGGATCCCAGAACTGGACAAAGTATTCTGTGTCTGAAGGTGTCACCAGAGCTGAGTAAAGAGAGAATATGCAGCTATGGTGCCCAACCAGGAGCAGATGTAGAAACAGCTAGCATAAGAGTTACTGTTTTGGACCATGGGAGGTGTAACCACATCTACCTTTCATCCCACTGTCCACCTAATTTGTGTTTCCTGAACCTTTCTTTTCTTTCCATTTCATTGACACAAGAATCTGAAGAAAATCTTGGGCCATGCTGCTTGTGGCCACAATGCTGTTTTACCACTTGTGATTTGTGTTTCCAAATCTATTTGGTTTTGGAGCTCTGCAGAGCATAGGCTCATAGGCTGCTCTGTGCTGTTACACACAGCATCATGCTACTGCTTCCTTTTCTTGGCTGTTCTCTACAAAGTAGAATTAGAAACAAAACATCAATTAACTTCCCTGCATAACTTTCTTCTTTTCATTTCTTATAGTTTTTTGGTTTTTTTTAAATGTAAGTACTGCATAGATTTTCAGTTGCTGGAAAGCATATGCCAAACATTTTACTTCCTTATTATATAAGTCATAATGAGCTCTTCCTAAATGAAGCCAGACTGAAGAACAGTCAGTATGTTATTATGAGCCCTTTGAGATAGAACCCATGAGAAAGAAAGAAGGAAAGGAAGAAGGAAAGAAGGAAAGGAAGAAGGAAAGAAGGAAAGGAAGAAGGAAAGAAGGAAAGGAAGGAAGGAGGAAGGAAGGAAAGGAAAGGAAAAGAGAAAACCAATGAAAGTTAATCCATCTGGAGTCAGTGGAACGTGGTAGAGAGAAAGCACAAATTATAATTTGCTACAGCATGCCTATTGTAGGAGATAGCCCACGTCTACATGAACTCAACCGTATTTGTTGGACTGGACATAACATGCTTCTGTAACTCCATTGTATCTTGTTCTCAAGTTAGTAAATTAAGTACTAGTCTAAAGACATCCCACAAGTAGTTTCCCTGTTGATTTCAGTGGTGTTAAGGATTCAAGAAGATAAGGAAAGTAAAGCACACAGTTAATGTTTTTAACTGTTCTATTAAATTGGAATTGAGAAGCATCAACTACTGAGAAGGGATACCCATTTTTTCCCAATCCTTCTCTCTTTGCACCAGGAAATCAGGATCGTTACTGGAAGTGATTCAATGACTTCTACAGCTCTCATGGTGAGAGGTATCATGATTCACTGTGAAGTATCATTAACACAATGCAAAGTGCAGATACAGCAGTGCCTTCTGAGTGTCCATTGCAGACTTTCTGTTATGCCTCCCTTACCTTGGCTGAAAACTTTTCCTGCTTTCTTTCACTTAAGAAAGATTTCATTCTGTTCAGTGAGCTGACAATAATATAATGAATTCAGTATCATGAGCCATCTCCACTTTATTTTCAGATTCACTTTTCTCTAGACGACCTACTGGACATCTCAGCTCATCTGGTGATCAATCCCTTCTCACTCCTAAGATTATTCTCACATTAACTTAATTTCAGCTGTGTGTAAGAGAGCTCTTCCAGGTGAGGAAGAAATCGGTTAGTTTAGTGAGAGGTTCCAGCATTATATTTTGTTATGATTTTTTGAAGTACTAGTGCTGCTCCAAAAGTAATGCATCCTATTTTATTATGTTGGCCCACAACATCCAAGGCACACGTTGGTGGTATGGCAGTATAGGCTGACCCTTCATGACAATATTCTGTTACATGTGATTGCCATGTGACAGATGGCAGCAGAGGGGCAATCTGTCCAAACGGCATCTGGAAGTGTATGAATCAAAACTGTGCTATTGAACTCCTCAGTGCAGAAAAAATGGCACCCATTGACATTCACTGATGTTTGCTGAATGTTTATAGATGTGAGTGCAGTGAGGTGGTGAGCGGCATGTTTCAGCAGTGGCAACAGTGGGTCATCTCTACTAGTGCAGATTTTCATGAGTGCAGCATGCAGGCTTTTGTTCATCTCTGGCAAAAATGCATAGCTACTAGTAATGACTACATTTTAAAAAATATTGTTTTGTAGCTGAGAATGTGTACTATTAAAGAATGCTATTGTGCCCTTTGCATCTGTTGTAATTTCCATGGAAATAAATAGGTGTTTCTTTTGCAGCAACCCAGATATTTTTCCCTATACTTTTTTTTTCTGATCAAGAAACAGCCTGAGCATTTTGTTTCAGTGGCAAAAGAGCAAAACTCATGCAATTGTTCGATATGGCAGCAGAAGATATATATTGTAGCATGTGAGTCTGAGGTATGCACACAATTCATAATGCAATGCTATGCAGAAGGATCTTCAGATAGATAACTGGTGGTAAGCCTACGTTGTTGTGATGTTCCCTCTGGTCTAACTTATTCCAGTTTCCTAGACCTAGGGGTTATAGTATATTTAATGCTTCAGGTAGGCTGTACAGAACTAGTTTATGTGCCTCTACATAACACTGCATGTATGCACATTCAAGTTCGTGGCTGTTGTGCCTATAGAATCATAAAAACATTCAGATTGACAAGGATCTCTAAAGACTGCGTAGTCAAACCCCCTGTTGAAAGTAAGGCCTTAGAACAGATTCTCCAGAGTCCCATCAAACAAAGTGTTTCTATTTCCAACAGGGGTGATTCCACCACTTCGTATTTTTCAGTTTGCTTTGAGAAGGAGATCAAACCAGGGCACAATATCCTACTTGTCACCAAACAGGTTCTAATTGGAGTACCATTATCATACCCTTGACCTGTTGTCTATATTCATGCTAATGTGATCTACAAGGTTTCCCTTCAAGCTAGCTGTAAGGGCACAGAGCTGGTACATGTGCAGGTTATCATCCACCAGGACACCTCAGGCTGCACCTTGGCCAGTCAATCCCCTTTCTTCCCAAAACTGCAGACTACTCTGTCAACAGCATAGGATTTCACTACTGCCTTTGCTAAACATGGTGCAATTCTTGTTGATCTGGTCTTTCAGCCTATCACAATCTCCCTGTTTGGTGACCCCTCCTTTCAGCATTTTCCATCTTCCAATTTGGTGTAATCTGCAAACTTGCTGAGGATGCATTCAAAACTGTCATCCTGAATTTTTATAAAATTACTGATAGTTTTAGCCCCAGTATTGACTCCTGAGGTACTCCACTTGTTATGGCTGCCTGTTAATCACAAAGCTATTAACCATCACCATTTCAGCTAGCAGTTTAGCCAGTTTTCCACCCATTTCACAGTCAGTCTGTCCAGTTTATATCTTGTTAGACTGCCAATAGGATGCTGAGGATGACCATGTCAAACAGGTTGCTAAACATCAAGGTAGATGTTGCCCACAGAACTCTCCTCACCTACTTAGCAAATTGTTTAATCATGGAAGGCATTGCAGAAAGACAAAGACATTGCAGTGCTCCTTGTAGGCTGATAGATACTTTCCTCCAAAAGAAATCATTTTAACATCAATCTTTTCACCATTTGATAGCTCTTGGCCTCAAAACTTTCTTCTAATAGTGTCACTAGCACTGCTAATGCTTCTTATAACCTCAAAAACATAATGGAACAGAATTCCAACTATTTTATCCAGTTACTGGTATTGCTAGATTTTTGACATATAAAATGGCAAGGAAGATCTTCTCAGTCTCTATTTGCTTGTGACAACATACTTAGAAGGCCAGCAACTTTACATAGCAGAATGAATTGCAAGCACATAGCATAGAATCATACAACGAGACAAGGCAGAGTAGCCCACCATGCACAGCACCACTTTTCAACAACATCATGTCCTTACAGCAGTTCTCTTGGCAAGATGAGTCTGTGCTTGACTCACAACCTGCAGAGCAGCCAACACAGGTTTTTTGGGCCAAATATAAACAGCATATTCAAAGGGGAGATTCCTTTCTGTGGGTGCTAACAACAACGAGGAGATTTAAGCTGACATGTAGTGAGAAGCTCCTGGACAGCAGCAGCGTACTGAGGGGTATATATGGTGCCATTAAAGTTTATAGCATAGTTTTCCCTGCTGGACATTATTTGTGTGCTTCTACTGGTAATGTTGGCACAAAAATGATACAGTTCGAAGTGAAAGGTGAGAAAATAATACTTCTAATTCCTGTCTTCTCAACTGTGGGTTTACAGTAAGGGTGGGGAAAAAAAAAAAAAAAAGCTGCTACTGTTTGTATAGAGGTAAAAATCATCAGCCTGGTACATGATCAAGCAGCAAAGTTCCAGAGTCCAGACAAATTACCTGAATTATACATGCATTCATTAGCCAACATTCAGTGACACAGGTCACTTTGCTTGCACCTTCTGATTATTTTTCTCTTCTTTTCAGCCACACCTCTGTTCTATGTGATTTATATGCATCTCTCCATTCATTTTTTTTTTCCCTGTTCATAGAAGAAGGCACTTAGCTGCTCTTCCTGGCTAGAGAGAAAGCTCTTCAACATCAATAACATGGAAAAAAAACGCTATCCACAATACCTTTGTTGACTTCCTGATGGCCTCTTGCACATACTGAACAAGAGGAGCAGAGTGATGTAAAATTCAACATCAGAGCAGATAATGAGTGGCTAAATCAGCTACCCAAAGTTCCTGAGGAAGTGGATGCTAAACAACTCACTAGCCATTCTTGCGGGGCTGAATAAGTGTCTGAAAGCATCAGGGAAGGTGTCCAAAAGCTACACAGAGATGGCAGAGCTTACAGCCCTCTGACTGCCAGGGAGAGTTGGGATTCTCAGCAACTGAGGTGATTTTTTTCATCAAAGCCAGTCAGAGAGCTAATAGAAGTAGTATGGAAACTTCCTTCTTATTCTTTGTTTAAAGATTACTTGCTGAAATTACTAACAATACTCTTGTATTTCCAGGTTAAGCTTCCTTTTAATAAATCAGTCTGGGGGAAGTGTTTTGGAGGTGGATGTGTTGTTTAAAAAGGATCCCAGATGCCTTTCCCTGATGAACGTAATACACATCTAACTGTGTTGTGCTTTGTGTCAAAAAATCGCACAAAATCTGACATTCACAACTGCCCCAGAGAAGTAAAAACCCAAAGCACTTCTAACTTTGATCCTATACATTTTCTCCCAGCTTAAAGTTTAAAGCATTAAGCTTACTTCCCACCAGGAACCTTTACGGTCCATCCAGATCTGCAGCCTTCTCATCTGCTTTTAACACCATTCCCCTTCTCCAAGGTGAGGGAAGAATATCTGCATATCTGACTTCAATACCTCTGCTGAGTACTTTTCCAGCACTTACCTGCAGACTCTGCAGTGGCATAGCAGGAGACTTTCCTCACTCTGCACATCTCCCTGACTTCACAGAGAAGTGTTGTTGATGAGGAACTGCTTTTGCAACAAAGCTCTTTCTTCTTCCTGAAATATCATCCACTGCCCATAAACCACAAGCATGCTCGGACCAATTGTGTTTCTTTGGTTTTTGTTGTTGCTGTTGTTGTTTTTTTTTATAAATTATTCTTGTTCTGTTCAGTGCATATTAGATATTGCCATTTAATGTGAAATGTATCTGCTTGTAAGCCACTACAACAGCAGGAAAGAAAGAGCACTATTAGGACTGAAAGTGAAAAAATGCACGTACAGGAATGAGATTATAAGCAGGTACGTGGATTTATGAGTACAGACATCTCTCCTGTGGTGTGAAGGTCATTCAGCCTCTCCACATTCCCTTTGTTGCTCAGATAACACTTGAGTGTCAGCACTAAGATTTTCTGCATTCTGTGGTCTGAGTGTGCCCATTCTGATGACACAGCCCCATATGCAGGATTGATATTGTGTCAGTGGTGAACATATTGACCTGAGAGTCCTTGCAGGCACTTTCTTTATGATGCAGCAATAAAGCATGTGTAGTAAACACGAAGCAGGTTCAATGCTTTCCGGAACTCTTGAAATATTTCTGTCTCATTCTTGAATTACAGTCTTCCAAAGAGAGAAGTTCTAATGTGCTGTACGTACACTACAGTCTTTTTATTAATGAAAAATATCGACTTGTTTATAAATGAAAAATAATGTGAGGAGAAGGAGGTTTTGGCAGGGAATTACTATTATAATTTCTCTCTTCACTATACACTACTGGAGATATTCTTAACTGTATTCAGTGCATGTATCTGTAACCAAAAATCTGCCAAAGCAGCAGAGGTGCATGCAAAAGCCTAGAAGAATTCCTTCACCCTCTTTAATTTATGAATCTTGTATCACTGCTGCAGCAGAGTGTCTGCAAAACCTGGCTATATAGGAAGTAGCAGAACAAACACACTCCCCTTCAAATCTTGAAGATACATTCCCAGGAGTTTCAATATGAATAATAAAAGTATTCAGAGTTAGGATTTCTCTTTCTTCCAATTAAGGGGATATGCTTGGGGACTTTTAAATTCAAAAGCTCATTAAATGTTCTGTGCTATCCCTTTGTCAAGATTTTCTGAGATAAAAAGTAATAGAGTGGGAAAATAGCACTATTCCTAGCAATGTCTAACTCTTCTTCTTAGTTTTAATAAGGAAACTATTGCTCCAATTACTGGTTGAGCTTATAAAATATTCTTGTAAGACTTCAGTGATCTGCAGTTTAAAACTTAAAATAAATTCAATATTAAAATTTAGCGAGGCTTCTCATAAAATAAGAAGTACCGCAATATTTTCCACTACATCTAAATGCAAAAATTCGAAACAATGTTGAATTTATCTCAACTGAGTAATATCCTTCTAGTCCTATGTTAGATGTTGAGAAGGTAAGGCATAAATAGTTAAAACGATTTCTTCAAAGTCACACAGCAAATGTGCTACTGAATCAGGATTAGGCTGTATCTCCTAATGCTGTGCCTTATGCTTTGAGTGTAGGCCGCATTTTGCCTTTCTGTAACAATCAGAAGGGCTTCCAAAACTAAACTTTTCACATTAACTTGTGAAATACAATAACCTCACTGTTGCTTCAGGCCAAAAACAGCTGTAAGTTTTTTAAGAGCTGCTCATCCTAAACACTGATACAGACAAGGGCATTGAAAAGCCCTGAGACTTTGATTCTTTGAGGAGTAAAGTTTGCACTTTGTCCATGGGAATGTAGTTGTATTCATGGGTCATAAAGCCTGATCCATGTTCAGAACACTAAGGTAATACAGGATATGGACTTCTGGAGGTCGTTTGTTTTAACTTACGGCTCAAAGTAGGCATGTCAGGTTGTTCAGTGCCAGTTCAGTAGTTTGAATAACTCCAAGGATGGAGAGCACATCATCCATGGGCATTTGTTCCAATATTTGACCACTCTTGCAGTGAAAATACTTTTTTTCCAACATGTAAGTGAAATTTCCCATGCTGCAACTCATATCCATTGCCTCTTGTCCTATTGCTATGTAAGGCCGGGAAACATCTGGAGATAAAGATAGCAATAAGGTCTACCTGTACTCATGGTAATGCAGCCCAAAATACAGTTAGCTTTTTTGTCTGCCCTGGCTCATGTTCATCTCCTTGTCTACCGGGTACCTCCTGATTCTTTCCTGCAAACCTTGCTTTCTAGACTGACAGTGCTCAACCCACACTATTTCATGAGTTTATTCAGTCCCAAGTTCAGAGATTTGCATTTTCCATTGCTGTCCTTTGTGATGTTCCTTCAGCTTAATTTTTCCAGTCAGTCCAAATCTCCCTTAATGACCTTTAGTCTTGCCCTTGAGCGTACCAACCACCTGTCTAATTTGGCAACAGCCTCAAACTGACTGAGGTGCACTCCATCCCATTAGTTACGTCATTAATGCAGATGTTAAATAGTATTAACCTAAATACAAGCAGAGGAATGATACTACTTGTTTGTTGTCCTCAGTCAGTCCTTCCTGAATAGTCCTAGATCCTGGTGATCCCTCAATCTCTGTGAACCTGGATACTACTTCCAAACTGACTTAGTCCATAAGTAATTGGTACTATTTTCCAAAGATTGCTGAGATCAACCTTATAATAATATGAGGAATCTTAGCAACATGAACATCACGATAAACATGTCCCGTGGATCGGACCCTGTGGAACAGGGGACATGAGAAGTCAGTGATGTCCTTGGTGAAGGTACACAAGATGGGTGTTGGGCATAGAACCTTATGGAGGTACTCACTGTTTGCATCACAAAGGCTGGCTACCCTGAGAGGCAGCTTCCGTGCAGGTACAGTAACATCTATGCTTCTGATGACATAAAAGTGAAAAATAGGCAGTGATAGGCAGTGAAAAATGTAAAAGTGAGTAAACAGCTGTTGCTTATCTGCTTTATTTTGGAAGTAATTTGTCCTGGTGGTTTGAGCATGTCCATCAATAAATCACACCAGAAATCTGAAAGACTTCAACTATATGCTTAATCTTTACAAGGAAGAACAGTCTGATTCATGCTGTCATTTCCAGAGAAGCAACAGAACTGTTTCTCACTATCTACAGAACCATGAAGAGAGACAAAAAAGTTGAAGCAAATATCTAGTTAATACAGTGTGTAACTTTCATGGCTTAACTCTTCTATGATGGTCTCTACTTGCTGTCTAGTTCTACTTGGTGCAAATAGAATCTTACAGTATTGCAAGATAGAGGAGTGAGATGGAGAATATGGAAGGTCTGACGTATTGTGACAAGCTGTCTGATGTATTGTAAATAAAATACTAGCAACATTGATGATCTCCAGGACACAAATGGCTTGGGCCAGCCGGTTTTCAATCAAGTTCTGCTTCCTGCTCTGTGCAGTACAGCATCTCTATGGGGATTGTTATCAGTTGCATCTGATGAAAATGAAAGTTGTAAGCATATCTCCTGGGTAAGTTGCTGAGAAAGATCACTGGGCGTTTACTCTTTGCTTCTGTCTATCATCTTGAGCGGTGAAGAGAAGGACAGTGGATAAGCCTTTGAGAGGCTCAGCTGGTACACAGAAATCACCTACTATGATTTCTGTCATCCCAGGAATGTTTTGCTAGTGAGTGAGTGACACAGTTCGAACTAGATAGGAGAATACAGCAAGAAGACTGAACTCCCAAGAGATGTCCTCAGCAAATAACATTACATTTCTGTACGTTCGTAGGTCTCATCACACGTGTTCAGTAAATACAGTAGATACTTGATGTTAGCATTAATTTGTGCTATTTTCTCCAATTTTTTTTTTCTTACAAATTAAAGATGATTGATAGGGAGATAACTGGATCGTGGGCAAATTGTTTGAACATTGAATAGATTATTGAACTTCTTCAGAAAAGCCAATGAATTGTCTTCTTAGAGGAAAATGTGAATGATTTCTGCAAGAACAGGACACAGCTATTTTAGCTGACCTTTACTAACCAGAAGAGGCACGGGTCTGTTGTACAAATTTCATGTTATTTTCCTCGTTCATAACAAGTCAGAAGTGAAGAAAAGGTAGCGGACACGAGCTGATGCTGAGTCTTGAGTTATCCACCTTAGTGATGAAACCTTTGAGGCTGTATCTTTCCTGTGGTGAGCATGATATGTCTTTTGCTGCAGTGCCAGAAGAACAGCATAGGTTGCTTTTGTGGTTCAGTGCTGTGCAGAAAATGAAATAGAAAGCGTTCTTCGCTTTTTATTACGGTTGCTATGTTTGGGAATAGGCTTGCCTACAGGCAGAGAGAAACAGTTCTGAGGCAATGACAAACTATATTCTGATGTTTGGACTTTCCAGCACAGCTATCAGTGAAACAGTCTTCAGTCAGTTAGGAGAAGGAAGCAACTCAGATACAAGAAAACTCACTAGAAGCAGTGAAACCACTCAGAGAAAGAGGAATATAAAGAACTTACAACATCAGCTCCTTTGCAATGAAAGTGAATGACTTACTTTCCTAAGGCAAACTGGAAATGTAAAGAGCTGAAAAGCTTTTTGTGATGCAGTCACCTTCTGTTTGTCTCGTCTTCTGGAAGAACCACAGAAGTCTTTGGCTTCTGGGAGGGTTCATCCTCCTCAGGACTCATTCTCTAGCAATATGCCACACCTCTGGTTACCATCTGAGGTGAAAAGCTAATCCAAGGAAAATATCTTTACTTCTATCACAGAACCACAGAATATCAGGGATTGGAAGGGACCTTGAAAGATCATCTAGTCCAATCCCCCAGAGCAGGAACACCGAGATTACACCACACAGGAACATGTCCCAGCGGGTCTTGAATGCCTCCAGTGAAGGAGACCCCACAACCTCTCTGAGCAGCCTGTTCCAGTGTTCTGTTACCCTCACAATGAAGAAGTTTTTTCTAGTATTTATGTGGAACGTGTATGTTCCTACTTGCACCCATTGCCCCTTGTCCTGTCTTTGGATGCTATAGAGAACCTGGCTCCATCCTCTTAACACTCACCCTTTACATATTTATAAACATTAATGAGGTCACTCCTCAGTCTCCTCCAAGCTAAAGACTCAATTCCTCAGCCTTTCCTTGTAAGGGAGATGCTCCCAGTTCAGTTTCTGGCATGTGGTTATCATGGTCGCCAAGTCTAGTTTAAGAAAAGAATATTATAGGAAAATAAGTCTTTCCAATCACATGGAAGGAAAAACAATATTCTTTAAGCACTGCTTCTGCTTAAAACAAGTTGCATGTATCCACTACGAGCATTCATGGCAGACATTCTTTTTTGCGCAAGCAGACTTGGAAATAACAGGGATTTTTTTTTAAGTATCATTTAATAAATAATGAAAACTCACAGTAGATGCAGAACAATGATGAAATCAGATTTAGGGTTACTTACCCATATACAAGCAAGATGGATAAACAAGATGCAAATGACCATTCAGCTGCTGTAATAGGACAGAAAACTGCACCCCAGAACAGTCAATAAGCTTGCCTTGATGCAACTGGAAGCCACAAGATTTCACCTCCCTCTGGAGGAAGCAACAACTGTTCTGTGTGTTGTTGTGGGTGGCAGCTCAGTACTTTCACAGAGTAAATAAAGTGTATTGTCTGGAAAAAGACAGTGATGTTACAGAAAGAAAATAGCCATAACGTGTAAAGGAACACAAGGCAGAAAATAAGAAATTAGAAGTAAAGACATGAAGTCAAGAATATGACACCACTGAGACTGCAAAATCAGGCGCTCAGAAATCAGGAAAGGGAGAAAACTGAGCAGAAGTTTTGCTCTCCCCATCTGGATTTGTCTGAGTCAGATTACTCTGTTTGAGATAGAGCATTTTCAATTTGCTAAGTACTAGAAGGATGGAGAAGCAGGGAGAGATGACACTACAGCCACCATAAGCTGCTTGAGCTACCCAGATCAGTATGGGATGTGCAGTCTGAAGACTGTATCTCCCTTACCTTCATATTTTTATGGTGACAGTTCTAAGAGATCTGATAAATGGAAAGTTCAGACTGGTGCTTTTGTTGAGCCACTTTCAGTTATACGCCACACTGAACACTCAGCTTGAACATATTTTACTTCAACTACAATAGCTAAAATTGAAATCCTCACCTACAGAGGGAGGAGCATTACCTCCCCAGCTCCATCTTCCAAACCACCCGCTCAAGGGGTGTGTGAGAAGCAGCTGCAAGTGAAGACTGAGGCAAAATAGTTGTTGAGTAGCTCAGCCTTCTCCTTGTCCATTGTTATTAGCCTGCCTGCGTTGCTCACTACAGGGTGGTATGCCTTCTTGGACATTCCTTTTTGGTTGGTGTAACTGAGAGGCCTTTCTTCTTCACACCCCTTTTGCCAAGCCCAATTTCAGATGGGGCTTGGCGTTTCTGAGCCCATCCCTACACAACCTAGCAGCATCCCTATACACTTCCCAGTTACCTGTTCCTGCTTCCAGCACATATGTGTTTTCTTTTTGCTCTCCAATTTGACCAGCGGGTCATGGTTCATCCATGCTGGTCTCTTGCCTTCCTTTCCTGACTTTCTACACTTGGGAAAGGAGAGCTCTTGTTCCCTAGGGAAAGTTTCCTTAAAAATCTGCCAGCTCAGCTTTCTAGCTTCCATTTTGAAAGTAGACTTTCAAAAAAGACTTACTACAGTGCAGCACACTGTTCCTAGAATCTAACATGGAGGACATCTCTAAAATGGAAAGGGGCACAAAAGCAGGCTACGTGCTAAGTCTAAAATAGCAACAGTAACGACAGCAAAATTGTTCTTCTGTTTAAAATGAATAATTCACCTGGGGACTAGTGAAAATAATGCCAGCTTCAGCTGATCTGGCATGGACAGAAGCAATAATTTTGTTCAGGTTATTGAATCACACACATTAGCATGTAGCACTGCATCTTATTTTACTATCTGTAGTTCCTCAGAGACCCTGGCTGAAAAATAACAGCATAGCTGGGTTACTCACAGCAGTCCTCTGCAGCAGCACGGCAAATGAAGAAGTGAGCCAGTACCTTGCCACATGAACCACTCCAGCCACAGGGCACCACAGCTTTTGTCCATCACACAGCTTTTGTTGAAAGAGCTGAAAGTTTTTACATTGCAGTCTACTACTATAGAAGCATGTGATTTAATCTTTGAACTCACTGGGGAAACAGTTTACACTGATTAGAGTGTCTCTGTTAGTCTAAGAACAGTTATAAAATTACTAAACCATAAGAACTCATTTGCAGGTCCATGAGCACTGAAGACTTTTTTTTCTGAGCCCACTCATAGCCTTAGTCTGTGTCAGAATAGCTTCAGCTTTACAACTGTTATCACTTCTAATCACTATCTTTAGCTCTATCTGCATAACCTTGGAGATAATGTCCTGGCTTTCTTTCTGCTTCCTGTTTCTGTCACTCAGGTGTACTTTCTGCTGGCCCTGTTTTAATGCACACAAGAAATCTCAGAATTCATGTGACATCAAAGTACTTGGTTTTTAAATTCCACGGAGATTGTCTCAGGGGAGGAAAAAAACTCCTTGTTTGTTCTTTAACATATAGTCCATTTGTTCATTAGAAGCATTTGTCTGGTTGTCACTGAAGTTCTGGCACGCTGCATTTTCTGTTTTGCAAGAGTTAGCAGGGGCAAACCAACAGTTTTGATCTTTGCTATGGTACTACGGAACACAGATTTTTCAAGGCCCTGTCTGCCTCTTTTTACCCTTTTGAGAAAAGAATGTCCAGGGCATGTATTTGTTAACTGGTGCTTGTAATGGAACAGATTAATGATTTGATTGTCATGATATAAGACCAATTCTGAAAGTGCATTATTAACTTTAAGCATTAATATTCTCATTCAAGTCAGTCATTATTCCTTTGCTTAAGTACTTTGTTGAAGTGGGTCCGGAATATGAGGCAGCCCTGTGCTATAAAATTAATTTCCTGAATGCCTCTCTGCCCCAAGGGCTTAGCTGCTTTGCTAGCAGAACCAGCACAGATAACTTATATACACCATGCACAATGAGAATTAGTAGCACAGCTTGACATGACAGCTGCCTGAGAGAATGACCAGCAGGGGAAAGGTTTCAGTGTGAAACTGAAACCTAACAAGCCAATGAACCTTACAACTTGTTGTGGTCAAGCGTAGTGAGCCGATGAAGGCTGCAGCCTCCGAGAGCAAAGTCCTGCACTGAGGAGTGCAGGGTGAGAAGCTACCAGACTATGCTGGGGCTGAGGGCAGCTGCCCTCCATCCTCATGGCCCTCAGAGCTCTGCTCACGTGGCAAGGAACCCCAGCAGTGAGAACACGTGGCTGCAAGGAGGAAAACGCCTCCTGCAAAGGATGTGGTGGAAATCAGCCTATCTGCTCCAAAGCTAGAGCTGCAGAAGCCAAAGCAAGTTTCAGATGGTCTCAGTTATAGGTCTCTAACGCCATCAGGACATAAGTGGGCTCAAGGACAGGATGGTGTGCAAGTGTAGAGGAGATTCTGGTTGCTTTTTTTGTTTGTTTGCTTTGTGAGCTCTTACCTGGTTTGTAATTCTGCAGTGGAGAATTCTGATGAATTCTGGGCAGGAATGATGCAAACATCTCTCACTCTCCTGCCCCTCCGCTGCTTCCCCTCCCCTCCACAGTGAAAGCATTTACAAGGAAATACAGAAAACAAACTTATGGTAAAATCTAAGGTTGTCTCTCTGCCTCAGTGGCCAAATTGAGGAGATTGAAGGCTGATTCAATGAGGGAAGAAGATGTGGTATTACTTTCTTCCCTAAGAGCAAAGCGTATGAGTTAGAATTAACTAAGATTGTCCTGTGTTTTAGAGAGTATTCACACGGGCAGCTTTTCCAGATCTGTCCCTCGGTTTGCATCTGACTTATCTTGTCATGAAAACCAGAGGAAGAGCTCAATCCCTTCACTGTTGTATGGGAGCTATTGAATCATGGCCTGAACCTCTGATTGACCACATGAGGTGAGCAGTGAGTCAGCCCTGGAGCACAGGTGAAGGCAATTCACCTGTGCTACTGGAAGGGGTGGAGCCTTGCTCCACCTCTCCTAGACCCCATTTAAGTGCTGGCTGCCACTGGGGAAGGGTCTCTTGGAGATCACTCTTGGAGTCTTTTCAGCAGACCTGGGACAAGGGTAAGCTTTCCATTCGTTCTTTAGCATAATAGCCTGCTTAGTGTAACTTTCTTGTATATTTCTTAGTTATAACATCCGTATATTCATTGGCTGTACAACTGTATAAATAGAGTGGCAGAGCCATCCCAGAGAAATGTCTCCAGAAGATCCCTTCTTCTAACAATTGAAGTAATAAATTTAACATTTTCATTATTAAGGCTTAAAATAAAATTGAAACCAGCAGATTTTGTGTTTGCCTTTTGTAATTTCATCACAAATACAAAACGTATTCTATTTTATATTTTGTTGCTTTGTTAGAGCTTGCTGTAAGGGCTATTTTTCTACAAGCCTATCTCAAATCTGGGGGGAAAAAAAAGTAGCATTAAACACATAAGAGGCTGCTGTGAGGTCTGTCAGACAGGAAGAACTTGGGGGGGGACATTGTATGGTCCACCTGAGTGTCTCAGTCCAGCTCTGTAGGAGGTAGGGTGTGACACAGTGTTTAATGCAAATCAACTGGTTTTCCTGTGCAAACACTTTAATAGAAACATACTGTTTTCAGACGTGACCTTATCTATGGAAACTAAAAAGGGGCAAAGACAGACCTCTGCAAGATGGATTCTAAAATTCATGCAGAAAGCAGTCAGCCTCTCAGTGAAAGCAGCCATTTCAAGAGGTAAGTGGTGTTTGAACAGGTGTGCTCATTACTGTGTCTTCCAAAAAAAGTGAAAAGCAAACAACTTCTAGAGCGTCTAGCATACATTGTGAGGTGGATGTTTTCTAGCATTATCGAGGCCTGAACGTAACCACATGTACTTCCCAGTACACTAAGAAATTGGGAAAACACTATTTCTTTGAGATTTTGTCCAGTTTCTTTTTTCTTGTTAGGCTAAAATAAATGTGAGATAAGGTTGTTTCCCATAAATTTTAGTGCGTGTACTTTCTGGTTAATCCAGACAATAAAAAGTGTGAAAAAAGATGAACGTGAAAAACTGTTTTAGGGTGTTCATCAAAACATTTCATAAGTCAAAAATGGGATTAAGCTGGTGTTAGCTTTAAAAAAGAAGTTATTTTATTAAAGCAAAACTGTACAAAACACCCATGTTAGGTGGGGGAGGGAGTAGAGCAAAAGGTGTAACGTGGAGTTTGAATTTAGATTTTAATGTTCACAGTCCTGCCTTGCCCTTATTCATGTAACCAGAGCGGTCACCCAAGTTGTGATCCCTCAGCTGTCTCTGTGGTTTTTGTAGTTTTCAGGCATCTTCTGTGTCTCGAAGGATGGAGATGAGAAATAAAGATCTGGGCTCCACTTTTCCAGAGGTCAAGAGAGATCCAGAGCGCAGAATGAACAGAGTAAGGCATTACATGTTGTAGGGGTCTCCTTATGTATCTTTGGCCAAGGACATGCAAAGTGTTGTGGTTCCTGCAGCCAATTTACGGAGAGGCCATGATCAAGATGCTTATATTCCCTTGGTATTGTTGCAGTTGGCAGAATTTTTCCAAGTGATTCAAAGTGTATTTCAACCTCTGTATCATGTGCGCCAAAATACTTATTGAGAGCACTGCGATGAAGCACAACTTGTAAGGTCAGGGATATTCTACTTCTAATTGTAAAGAAGTTAGTGCTCTGGAGGGGAGAAAAAAAAAGCTATTTGTGCTCTCCAAATACTTCTAACTTCCAAACAACTAAAGGTAACCTGAAAATATGACCGAAATATACTTTAAAGTATTTGAGCACTTACGTAGAAAACAGCCTTCATCTTCCTAGTATCATTGCATGACTCTTGTGATCTTAATATTTCAGGCATCTTTTGAAAAGGAAATTATGTCCTTGATTGAAAGCATACCTAAAATGGCAGTTTCTGCAGTGGCACATTTTCAGATATTTTTATTTTGGTTTCATTGTATTTCTTAATGAAGTCTCACAGGGAATCTTTGTCACTTTTAACAAAAACATAAATTTATAAATAATCAAGAACCCTTGAATGAAGGGAATGGAGGAAAAAAAAACTACTTCCCACTGCACTGTTTCTTCATACAAATTTAATTTTTATTTTCCACTTCTTGAATTGTGGATGTATACGCATAGCGTTGATTCCCTGTTTGGAGTGCAGAAATCACTTCAACTTAAGTGATCAAATAACATATCTTGCCATTAATCATTTGATAAAATCTGTAGTATGCACACTTCACGTTTTGACTTGACACAAAGAAATGGTCAAACCAAGACATCAGTATTTCCTAAGGTCTGGTTAATTTGCACTAGAAAATATTTTTTGGGGAAGAAACCAGGTGAAAGATACCCTGATTAGTGATAAAAACAGATGTGAACTGTGGTATGCAGGGTTCTTAACCAGGATGGCATTTGGTACACTAGGGATTTTTCACATGGAAGAAAAAATCCTGTTTCTCATCTGAAGTCTTTGCAGTTTAGATACATGCACAAGAGTACTTGAGACCAGAATTGCTGCTGGTGGTAAAAACAAGAGAGGCCTCGTTTTTTCTGTTTAAGCTGGCTGTTCTAACAGTTCCTACATGTAACTGCAGTATGGAAACATTGTCAGCTGAATGCATGAATAGGCACACACGCACACTTCCTCTATCTTCCTTTGACTGTAAAACATTCACAAATAACTGCCACAGGAATTATTTGATTTATCATTTTCTAAGAGGAGTTAACATTAAGAAAGCTTACAGATAGTCAGTGAGATGTGCAGAGCTTACAGCACAATTTGTGTTCTGTTTCCCATCTTGCCAAACCCACAGCTTCTCCCTCTGTCTCACTTTGCCCAACCTCACCCACTCTTAACTTTTTTCATTTGACAGACATGCTTACAGGAGCTGGTGAAAATGACGGAAGAAATGGAAAAGGCCATCATAAAGGTACCAAAATGCCCTTATGAGGAAAGAAATTGTCATGAGTTGCAAAGAAGAGTGTGAGAGTCTACTATAAGATTATTAACAACTGTAAGTTTGGACTTCCATCAGAGCACTGAAGACCATGTCAGTGTAGCTCTGTGATGCTCAACTCTGTCAAGACAGGCCCACCAAAGATTTTGCTGCTTTAACTGCTATGACAAAAAAAACCCCACAACATTGCTGTCACTGGTACAGGAATGATGTAAAACCTGGCTTTCATATGAGTTGGAGTAAATTTATGACTTACTGAGTCTCTGTGGTATCTTCCAAAGCTGCCCATCGCTAATTAATTGTTCCTGTGCCATAAAGAGATGCTTATGGTGTATGCTCTCATGGATATCAGTGTATTTTGTGGGCATAATAGTGGCCCGTTCCAGTAGCTTTTTCTCCTATTTTGATTCTGAGCAAATATGAACACTTGAGTAGTTAATATCTTGGTTTGTCCCTCCAGTGAACAGGGCATTGTGTTTCTGAACGTGAAGCTAGGATTTGAATCAGCCCCTCGGAAATAAAATCTTCTATATTCCATCAATCATCATAAGACTTTAAAAAAGCACATCAGTAAACAACATAGACCGTTTTGATTTATAAATGCCTTTTCCTGCCTTCCCTTTTTGACTGGCTGATAGTTTCTTATTGCTCAGTATGCATAAAAGGAGATGATTTTTTTTCCCAGCAAAACAATTAAGTGCAAGCATTTGTTGTAACAAGGTCTCCAGCAAAGTTTTGAAGTGGCGCATCTGTCTGTGATTTCATGCTAAGTTACAGAAGAGCAGATGCTTTACTTAGGAGGGGCCTCCATAAACCAAGGTAACTTGATTTGTGAGTCAGCAGAGCCATGAGATCACAGAACAATACGGGGACCTCATGCTCAAAGCTTAATCCAGAGTGCTCAGGCTTGCATCCAGATGAGTCTGCAAAGCATCTGAGGATGAGGCCAACACAATCTCTAGATCACCTGGATAACTATCTTGGGGGAATTCTCTGATCTCACTCCAGCTCAGTAACATGCATCGTGTATTGAGAGCAATGCAGTGTGCACATGTGGTCTAACTAGTGTTGAATAGGGATGGATAATCTCTCTCTTCAACCTATTGGGCCGTGCTTCTATCCCTAAAGGCTGCTGGCCTCTATTGCTGTTGGGGCATTCAGGTGGCTCACACTCAGCTCCCTACTGATCATCCCCAGGCTGCTGTCCTCCTGAGGATGCTTTTATGATTAGGGCATTCTGCATCTCACCAGCTACAGACTCCGCAATCCATGTGTTTCTATTAGTTTCCACTGATAATGAGAAAGAAATCATCCCACTGCCTGCTTCTGCATAGAACCTCTGGGGTCTGCTAAAATAGTTCTCTTCTCTCAAAGCACTTATGTCAGCATGGGCATTGGCTTCAGCTTCTGCCTTCTATCCCATTTCTATTTTTACCAAACGTTTCACTTCTACAAATTTCCTTTCACTGCTGATATCAGCCACAACTTCTAGGGTTAAAAAGACTGTCAAACATACGACGTGTTCACGTAATCCTCACTCCTGCTGAATACTGGATTAATAGAAAGTCCCTGGTTTTAGCTTTTTACTAGAGTCTATTTAAAGTTGGAAGTTTAGTCGGTGCTACTGTTTTAATGTTGATGCTTTTTTCCTAACAAGTTATTTTGTTGTTTTCTAGGAAAAAAGTGAAATATTGGAAGAAAGTAAGCGAATCATAGAACAAAACAAAATCATAGAGGTAAAACATCCCATTATGTATCATGGTACCTGCTCTTTCTTTGTTTAGATCAGTATCGCTCAGTGACAGCCTTTTACTAAATTAATTACAAGGTTGTCAAAGCAATAGAGTGAAATACAGTACAGGCAAGCGTGCAGGGAGTCAGTCTGCTGGTAGCTTCAGGAACACAAAAATAATGCAAATCTGAGAAGCTGTAGTTTAAAAGTTTTGTAGTCCGTAGCCTGCAAACGAGCAAGCACGCCTTTAAAATCAGTAAGCTTATGTTATCTGGAACATAAGTCATCGAGAAAGTTGCTGTAAGACAAAATAATACTGTGAGGGCGGGTTCTTTTCAATTCCTATAATAGCCAGCTTGGGAGAGAAAATATAATATTTTCAAGGGCAGCACTGATGCTGCTCTCATGCTAATAAGCTGTTACTTCACTTTTATTACGCAACAGACTAATGGACTAATATTGTTTCCTTTTCTTTTAAACTTTTAAGGGTATGCAGAAAAAAGTAAACGAATTCTTAGGAGTGCAGAACCTTAAATTTGTTGAGTTGTGAGTATTAATAGTGCCTTCTATTCTGGGTTTATTATTTTATAGTATCCATAATGTTTCCACATCAGCCATACCTGGAGCATGTACTATTGACTGTAAGTTAATACTGTTACGCAAAACCAAACAAGTTCCTCAAGTTTATGTAGAATAGCTTCTTTTTCTGTCACCTAATCATCCAACCAAAGAAATGCGAATGAAATTTAGATGTGGAAAGTCTCATCGCACTCTCAGCAGACACCAGGAGCAGTTTATCTTTCCATGAGAAAATAAAAGTTGAGGGGCATATCCTAGATATTTATTTCAATTCTCTTTCTTTATAACCTGCACCAGGTTCCTATTATTAATTTGTGGAATGAAAAGCAAAAGCAACAGCTCGAACAGGAGCTGTAGATTCTGCAACCACGCAGTTATTATCAGAGCAACTTCTCTCTTTTGTTGGCCAGAGTTCAAGTTTGTTAAAACCATGTCCCCTCACCTCACTGCTGGACCGTAGTTTCCTGTATGTAACAAGTCATGTAAAATCTCTGAATTTCAAAACACCACATGCTCTCAGCATGATTGAAATACAAAGACCATCCCAAGCACTGAGCTTTTCACTCTCTCTCTTCCCTTTCTCCAATGTTCTGCAGTTCAGAAAGCCTCTAAATTCAGTAAACACAAGGGGATTAGGTATTCCTCCTGGCAATCACTTCCAAATTAAGCACAAAGTATGAAGTGCTGGCACTGAGTATGAGCCCTGCTTAAAAAGTCCTCTTCCAGTCACGTGGAGTCATTCAGGATTCAGTTTCATGTTCTCTGTGTTCTGAGGAGCCACGTAATGACATTATGTATGCACCACATGAAATGTAACAACAAAGGCTGAAATATAATTTCAAGTTTAAAATAAGAGTTTTCATCTCCTGAGCTGTTTGCACTGGTAGGGCTACTCTACAACTAATGTATGCCTCTACTTTTATTTATTGTAGTGTCTCCGTCAGGCAAAGTTGGAGGGCATTGTAAAAAAAAAAAAAAATACCAGATCCTTCTTGCCAACTTGCTGCCATTTTGGCATGAGCTTGATGTTATTGATACAGCAGTACTAATGCTCTCCTCCAATATAATAATCAAAAAAACGTTATCTCTATGCCATTGGTATCCACTTTTATGACAGTGTGGGTTTTTCAGAATTGCAGAGTTTTGCTAATTATCCCAGACTGGATGAACCATATTGTTCCATACAGTAATTCCTATTAATTACTACAGAAGTCAAGGAGTTTATAAATACTGATCTAGGAGTTTATAAACACACAAGGGACAATATTTCAGTAAGGAAATCCGAGACTCTCTGTAAATTATTGTATAAAATGCAGCAGGAAAATATATAGCACAGCAGTCCCGAAATGACTCTGAGCACAGCTAAGAAGATGGAAATCACTGCTTCTTTTTCCGATTTCAAGAAACTTTCAGATCAATTGCAGAGAGAAGCCTTAGGAGCAGAAAGCAGGCAAAGAAGAAAGGGAGATGAAAATGAATACACAAGATGAAAGGCATGGGGTTTGGTGGAGGGAGAAATTTGAGCAGTCTGAGTGACCAAAAAACAAAATCATCAATTCAGGCTATTGGCTCAGTCAGCTGACATCATTGCTTGGCCTGGAAGTTCAGCATGTGCCTCTCCTTGTCTCTGCTTTTGCTCCTGAGGGTTGACTCTGACCTGGGAATCCTTACTGCTTCCCCACTGCCCAGATGGCTGTTGGAGAGAAATGATTTTTGGAATTTGACTGCCCCTGAAGTAATGCTCTTAAAGGCTTTGCTCATAAAGAGATGAAGTGGAGTAGAGAGATCATGATCAGCATGAAACATGATATGTCCTTTAAGAAAAGAAGAATCTAGCTGAACTTAGACACAGAAGATTTAAGATGGAGAGAAATGGAAGGGACGGAGAAATAAAACATTTCTTCTGAAGTTTTCAAACTGCTTGGCTTTGTCATCAAGCTAGAATTTTTCTTTGCACAGTTTCTGCAACGTTTTTTATGAAGTTGTCTTTGAAATGAAAATCAGTAAGAAGCATCTCTTTGTGGGGATGCATTTCCATTTAACTCCATGCATTTTACTGTCAGGAAGCTGTTTCTAACAATACAGGGCATTCACCTGTTGAAATAATATTCCAAAAGGAACAGTTAGAAACACGTTGGGTTTCTTTGAACAAAACAATGGAGAAGCTATATTAACCAAGAATAGTGCTAGGCTGAAAATGAATGCTCCACATTTCGCATATGACCCTCAGGCAAATTTCTTCCCTCTGGGCTTCAGTTTCCTACATGTGAAGTTACAATAGTTTTCATTTTCTTCATCTGGGTCTTCCTCACGTGCTCACATCACAAAACCTTTGGTGGCCAGAGTTGCCATTAAGTATTAAGCACTTGCTAGTGATGGACTCTGTGGTAATATTGCTGGCAACAGGAAGGAAGGAGCCTGCTTTGGTCGGGGCAAAAAAATACAAGATTAGATAAACCAAAAGGATTTAATTGTAATAGAGTGCAATGTCTCTACTTCTCTGTGCTTTTGTCTTGTTGCAGGAACTATCTGTGGCTGTTTAGCAGGCCCTTAAAATTCTATGCCTGCTATTTCATCGCACTGCTGTTGTTTTATAAATCCTTACATGTTTTGGCCTGGCTATGTCTTCAACTGAATAACATCTACTGGCACTACCTACCATGTGAATATCCATACTGATGCAAGAGGATTTGAAAAACCGGCCTTTGGTGGTTACTGTATTGCATCTGCAGAGACAATAAAGCAAAGTAATTCTAAAATCATTTGAAAATGTCTGTGAGAACTATTTTAGACCCTCAGAGGAAGAAACTTAAGTACTGCACATCTCAGGAAGAGAGAGAGTGCTTAGGTGCATTCAGTCGTGTGCATTCAGTCTGCTTGGGGTGGATCCGAGATGCAAAAATTGCTTCAGCTTCCACGTTCTGATTGCCCTCAAATCCCTAACAGTCCTGCCCTCATCAGCACAGGCATGAGTGCAGGAAATCTGTAATTACATCTAGGTAGGATCTTCTGTCGATGCAAATTGAAATGACCCCATTATGAGTGGTGCAGAGATAATTGATGGGAGCTGAAAATCTGTTCTTAAAAAATGCTTCTTGCAGACAAGCAACCACCATAATGCCTAACCACAGCAGACCTGCAAATGGCTGCTCTTGTATATATATGGCTATATCACTGCACACCCACAGCACTGTCACGAAGGATATGAGGGTGCCACATTTGCCTACAGTAGAGCTTCTATCTGCATTCTGTGGCAAGCCTGGGTGTGCTTAGGAGGTGTCTGTCTTGTACACATCACGTGTGACAAGATTTCAGATTTCAAATTTGTGCATGTTTCCTGTGTGCTCCACTGAGCGGCCAGGCCAGTCCCATCCATCAGAGCACACAGGAGGCTTCAATCATGCTCAAGTCTCTCCTTTCCTGCAGGACAGTTCTTTGTGGATGCTTAAAGAAGACTTCAGTACAACCGTCCTTCTGGGCTTGGCTCCTTAAGGATCCTCTATGTCCTAATTTCCACTCTATAGAAGGATATTTGCACCCTCTGTCCTGGTTTTGAAAAGGGTGTTTCAGTGCATCAGCATCAGCCCATGTCATTGTCTCCAAGTCTGGCTGACAGCAAGTTTTCTCTGCATCCTCCTGGTTCACCACTCACCGCCTGTCTGAAAGCAGCAGGAAAGAGTCCTGCCAGCTGTGGTTACTAAGTCATGCAGCAGTGAATTAGAGCTGCTGAAGATCAAAATACTCCAGAAAATGGTTTTAACTTCCTTCTCATGTTATCTCTTGCCACAGCTATTTTTGCTCTTTTTTTTTTTTTTTTAACAGATGAGGAGAAGCATGAAAACTGCTCCCTGAAGAGACATTATCTTACAGGGCTGTCTTGTCATACACCCTATTGCCTTTCCTGGGAAGTACCTGATGTGCAAAAGGAGCTGAAACACCAAAAGTTGGGAAAGTAAACACACACGAAATGCTAATGATAGAGGAGAAAGTTTGCTGAAAGCAAAACACGGCGGCAAAACTTCCTGTTTCTGTGTAGAAAATGGTAGATTTCAAACTTGAAAAAGAAAATTCATTAAAGCCATGAGAAGGAAATAGGACTGCAGGGACTCCATTTTATGAGACAGAACAGTTCTGTGGGAACTGGTATATAGCCTTCGTGTGAAAATATCATCTCTCTGACATGAGACGTTACATTTTAGACACAATAATCCTTATGGATCCCTTCCATCCCATGGTATTCTACGGTTCTATGATTCTTTGGTATGTTTTCTGGTGTGTTCTGCTGTCCTGCATCCGGATCACAGTGTGCTTTTAACACAGGCACTCTGTCTGACACTGTGCTGGCCTCGTGTAACCTGGGGGAAATCTGGAAATGTGTCCTGAGATGAACATCTGTTTGTTACTCTCTCAATTCAAAAAAGCTATTGTCCTAAGCCTACGTTATTCCCTGTAATTGCTATAATCCACAGATTGTGATCGTTACGAGAGAAGTCATTAATAGAAGAAAGTGCAGAGGGGAATAATTTTAGTACTGTTGTTCAGCTTTGTGAGTGTGAATCTTTGTGGTCAATTGACCACAGAGTTTAAAATGCAAGAAGAAAGCAGCATGACACCTGATGGTGATACAAAGGAAAAGAAAACGCATTGAACGGCTCAGCTTCCAACTGTGCTAGGTGGAATGAGTGGAGGTTGCTGCAGGGAGGGCATGTGAGGGCAATGGTATGGCACAGGAGAGAGCAGTTCTCTTTTTGCTGATAGAAGCCAATGTAGCCATCCTGTCTGATCGAATGACAGCTGTTCCTTCTCTCCCTGGAAAGGAGGAAGGAAACTCTGAGTAAGCCTCACGATGCCATGCTGCATAGGATGCATAGCAAAACTCTTCAGGTGATGCAGTGGGAATGATGGTGATGCAGGGAGCATCCTTTCAAACCCCAGTAAATAGCCACAGAAGCACCTGCCTTGATTAAATGGATCTGCTAGAAGGGCTCAGTTGGCTGGACCAGGGAACAACATTCTTTTAAATATAGTCATATTTATTCTGGTGACAACAGCTGTGGCTTTACTTCATGTTCCCTGCACCGTCATCTTTGTGCCCACCATGCTCTTGCTGATCAGGGGCACTGATGTTTGTGATCTCCTTTATAAAGTTTTGTTCTTTCTCCACTTTTTCCACTCTTAGGTGAAGAAAAGCAGGATACTAAAACCAGATCTCAGCATCTTGAAGGACGATGTGGTCATCTGAGTTCAGACTGAATCACCCAACAAATCCTTCCAAATTTCAATTCTGCTTCTATCTGAACCAGTGGGTTCTGTAACAGTGGGTTACAGTAGAACATATTTAAGGATTTTCTTTATATACTTCAAACACAGTGGTGTTGAATACTCATAGTCCCTTCTTGCAGGATCTGGGGGAGGTGTGAGAGGAGCAAAGATGTATAACTAGGCACACTGCATAGCAGGGACCTTTTCCTAGGTGCAGTAGAGCCACCCAATCATCAACACACTCTGGGGGCCCCAGACAGTTAGGACAGTTATCATTCCTCTCTTCCTTTGCTGTTGTTGCCCTAGATGGTTTAAAAGTAGGTTAAAAGAAGGCCAGTTAATTGAGCTTTACTGCCTTTGACAAGTGCCTACGTAGATGCTGTTTGCATGACCCAGCACAACACAGGCCCTCCAAATGGCTTTCCCTGCCCTGCAACCTGCAAAACTGAGTTTAGATGGGTACAAAGAGCTTAGACATATTTGTATCTGAAAGCCTGAATAAGTAGCTGGAAGAGCAACATCTTGAAGATGACTAAATAAGAAAACTCTATCAAGCACTGAAAGTCCTCTGAGCTGAAAATAGCTGGAAGAAAGCAGTCAGGGGAAGTGCCACGTATTCTTTGTCCTATTCTTATTTTTCCATGGGTCTCTCCTTATGGACACTATTCTTACACACATTCTGCATATTAGATACATTTATCAGTCCTGTCCTGAAAAGGGTTGATTTATATGATTTATATAGTACCACCTCTGGAGATGAACTGTCCCACAGGAGTGTATAAACCACCCTGCATGCTGTCCTTATAGACACTGTGGACACTTTGGTCAGCCCATCCCCACTGGTGCCATTGTGGAAGCATGCTGCTCAGGGTGCAAGTTTGTGCAGCAGTAGTCTTGCTACAGCTCCTTTAGGTGGATCTTGGAGCATCAGTGATAAAGCCCTCAGGACTTTAGTCAGCAAATGAGCCTACTACAGGTGACACAGTGGGGATGCAGCACTTTCATTTATTCCGGTGCATCTAAGTAGGCATGCTGATGGCTTCCAGTTTAGATATCTGTGTACATTGCCTGTGAGGGTACCTGCAGGCCTGGGAAAATGAACAGCAGTGATTTATCAGATCTTGTACAAACGCAGCCTTTGTGTTGGCAGGTGGGGATACTCAGATATTAGCAGTGAGAGGACAGAAAGGATGAGTCTGAATAAGTAGAGTCCAAAGAGGAACAGGAAGCCTGTTCTCCTGTGATTACAGTGGGTTGCATGTCCAGGCATTTGCATGCATTATCTGAATTATTCGGGAGAAGCTTGAGGCTACAGGAGTTAAAGCCAACGATTTCCATATCAAAGGGCTTTTTGAGAAAGTATCAGCACAGACATTTCTCTAAGTGTTTTGGATGCTTTTTTTCCCCTTTCTTCCAGAGATCAGACAGAATAACGGCTTAATCTTAAAGAAGCCTTGATAATTTGTTAGCAAAAATTTGGCTTTGGAATGAGGTTCATAACTTACAGCCATTGGTGGCACACCTTGAGCAAACAAGAAACGTCCAGGTTCAGAAAAAGGAGATAGTTTCTGTCGTTTTCAGGGGGAAATTGTCTAACGTCTTCTAAAATAAATTATACTTTCAGCATTTATTATTGTAATTGCTGAAAACTAAGTGAGCTATACTTTAAAGTCTGAGCCACACCATCTGGTTCTGTCACTTCTCAGTCCCCTAAGCATTTGTCCAGACTGAGCACATTTCTTTTCTCCTTTCTTCTATCTCCTTTTTTATTCTGCCTAGGCTCATTACCTTAGATTTCCTTGCACTGAATCTATGTGCATAAGACATTTGTTTGCCTTCTCTCTCAATCTGTCTCTGTGATTCTGAACATCACCTACGCTGGACTGGCAACTCCACAGTTCACCTTGTCAGAAAAATTATTCACCTTAATTCATATTCATTCTCCTTAATCGTGACGTGTAAGGAATAAAATTGGTCCTAAGGATGCTCATTGTGGCATTTTACTGCTTGTTTGTCATCACCAAGGACCATTTTCATGTCAATTTACTCTTCTGTTTCTCAACTCTCGTGTACAGAGAAATTACGGTGATAAGGTAAAGCTGTTATCTGTTGATAAAAATGGTTTAGAGCAGCCCTTGTATACACATTTTTTTTAACTGCATGGTGCTTCAGTTGAGTGAATCTCCTTGAATAAGTCCTTTTTTTCTTGCTTAACAACTTGAGAAGCACTCTGAAGATCAATTTTTTTTTGCAAAGACCCCTCACTTGTTCTGTTCTTCAGGTGAGGATCCACGGATACCTCTCATTGAAAATAAATTAGTGAGAAGATGATATGCTTCACCCATTCTTGCCTCTTGGCTGTCCTGCTGAAGCGCTGTGTTTCCAGCTGTGAACAATTTCTGAAGCCAGGAAGAAACAAAGCTTAATGAAGCTCCAGCTGCCTAATTCTTGCGGTGGTCGTAGTGATGAAGATATTGCCAGCACTGTGCAGCTCATACTTCCATCAACAATCCTTGTTACTTTCTGCGAAGACCTCACTGTTGCAGAGAATTTGGTTAATACTCCTCCCTGTGCTGTGCACAGCTTTCATCTAGGTTTATGTCCGGACATGAGGCATCACTGCCACAAGATTCTTATCCAGTGCAGTTGTTCATAGATCATAACACAGAATCTGCAGAATTGCAAGCCATGGTGCTGTATCAGAGGAGGTCTGCTCACGAGTTAGTCTGTTTCCATGGGAAGCAGTTTGGTTACAAGGAGTTAAACAGGTCCTGTACAGCCATCTCACCAGCAGAAACTGGTTATTCTCAGTTCTCTTTCTATCATCCTTGACTAAAGAAAAATCGGTTTTCTGTAGCCCGCAGTAGTCCTTACTGCAGTGATATGTCCAAAATATGGAATTTGAATCATTTTTTTTGCTTCAAGTGAGTCGCTGTGGTGGTATTTCAGTTTTACTGTTAATCAATACAGCTTAGCAATATGCAGCAGCGTGAGGATATGCAGATGATGTGGTATGTCCTTAACAGCAACCAGGACTTTCTTGATAAAAGGGTGTTTAACCTGAATTGGCTGTCACAGACGCAGTAGGGCTTCACAAAATTGCAAATGCATCAACACATTGGTACAGGCTTGATGTTTTCATTTGACTTTCATTGGTGAAAAAATCTAAAGGCTTGGAAGAGAAATAAACCACGCCAGCTTGAACAGAAAATACAATACAACTGCTCAGTAGGAAAACTACAGAGGCAGCCTACTGCTCTCAAGGATGAGGACAATTTTGTTGCCTTTCACCAGGAGCGCAGGGAAAGCTGAATGCTGCTGGGAGAGCATTAGCATTACTGGCTATTTTCTGTGCAGTGTTATGCCTGCAGTAGGGAACAATAAAATCAAAGCTGATGTCCAACAGAACAGCCAGGAGTATTTCATCTCCCTTGTATGGAAAATGCTGTGTTAAATGTAACAAATACAAAAGTTTATTTGGAAGAAAGGTGGTCTTCAAGTGAGAGTTTTGGCTTGGCAGTGCAGATATATCAAGTGTCTTTCTACCTCTGCCTGATGCCACGGGCAAATCATTTAGTATCTGTGACCTTGTGTGTCATATCTGTGAAATTCTGACCTTATTTATTTGTTCTGCTGTCTTCAAAGGTGAACAGGAACTTCCTAAGTCTGAAATACACAACTCAGCAACAGATTCACCGTGTGTTTGAGAAGTGCCCTAAGCAACTGCACTACAGTGGGATAACTGTCTCTAGTGAACAAAAGAAGAGAAAACCTCTCCAAAATGAATAATCAGCACCTTCCTGGGAGACCTGTGGTTCTCCCTTTGGTTACAGAGCAACTGAGGACCACCTCAGCAGTGATGGAGCCTGGAGCCGTGGTGCCTCTCCATGGGCAGACTGCAGAAATGCTGCCTCCCAACATTCGCTTTTTCCGAATGACTGTGGAAGAAGAGAAAAAAGTACCATTTTCATCTGTGTTGCAATTTTTCTGCATAAGGAAACTGTTATGTTGCAGCCCAGCTCTTTGGCCCACGTAGGCTGGCTGTCACACCTGGTGTGACAAGCACATGGGCAATAGATTGCCTCCCTCCTCCCATCATCCAGAGATGGCAAAACGCTCACCGGAGTCTATCCTTGCTCCATGAGCATCCTAGAGAGCCCTCACGGTCCAAACAAAAGACTGAGGCCGTGAAAAACACAGCAGATGCAAAATGCCTTCACTTCAGTCAGTTTGGTAAATTGCTTCTGTTTTGATGGCCATGAAAAATATCTTTTTATGCTGGAAAATTATTAACTGAGTTGTGAGTTGCCATGGATGCAGCATTTGGTTTATTGCAGACTTTGTCTCGTACTGTGCAGGACTTCATTCTCAGCACTCTCCTGGGCTGATAAATATTGAATAAATCGGCCCACTCTTTCTCAAGAGTCAGAGGCAAAATTGCCACTCATTTAGACGTGTGGACTCAAGCTTGTTATATTGCTTTCCTTTTTATTTTTTTTTACAGCATTGATCACCCCTATTTTGGCAGTCTCCTGATTCTGTCTGGCAGGTCAGGCTTCCATTCAGGTATAAACAAATCTTCCAAACAATTTTAAAAAAAGGAAACTTAAAAATCTACCTTTCCCTCTGTAAACCCACACTGAAAGCCCTTGTCCCTTAGAATGGTTTTGGCTGGGACTCCATGGCGAGCACTCTAGTGAGTATATGGAAAACTGTAGAGAAATTGTCTCTGCATTGCAGTGAGGTATTTGAAGGAATCAGAGTGATCTGCATATCTTGTGTTGTTTAGCTGCAGTAGTTTTCCAGGCAGCCACAGTGTCAGGAGCTGAATTGATGGTGCTGACAGATAAACGTTTGAGAATTTCTTGGACTGACTATGGCTGCAATTACTGTAATGAAACAAAATTTGTCTGTGGCCCTCTCAGAAGTTATTTGCAAATAAATAGGTAGGGACGGGGTATAAATCTGCAAAGCCAATTGGCAATATTGCTAAAAAAATTATGGAAATTGCCTAATACTCAGTTTCACTCTTCTTTCTTTCCAGAGGAAGGAGCTCTGCGGATGCACAGCCTTTTGTATAAATATTTTTTCTCTGCAGTTAGATCTCAAGTGTTTCTTCATGATTAAACCACAAAAAAGAAAAAGATGCTCAGCAATTCGGGGACACTCTTGAATTTGCAGCTGCTTTTCCTGGGCTCTAGTACAAGCTATCAGACTTTAATTCTCCTCCTTATCCACCTGAGCAATTCCAGATACACAAGGACAGCTTGGACTGCAGTAGAGCATGGGAGCTAACCAGAGCAAGACCTGCTCTGTGAGATGTTCCACAGTGGGAAGCCTGGGGCAGTTCTCATGTAGGCCTGCTTCTGTGCATTTAATAAGATGTCTTGTGATACTTGCAACGGTAAAAACATCTCACCAGAATTCCTCATTTTCTCAATAACTTTGAAGCTGTCTGCAGTCAGTGTCCCCCATCCTACTCAACTGACTTTTGCATGCAAAATTAAATGCCTGAAGGAGAGAACAAGGATAACATAGTGACTTGGCCAAAGTTGCTCTAAGTAGTGGTATCCATCGATATTATTATTTACTCAATTCTGACAGCTTATTTGGCTTATTTTAACAAGGAAACAGAGGAAAATATTGCATTTCAATTGTCCTCTCTGACTACCTCTGTAGGGGTATACTGTGTGCAGTGCACAAGCACTAGGAAATACCTGTGACCTGTTCCATCCTATAATAAGTATCTCTATCCCAGCAGGATGTCCTTTGCAAGAGCCAGGATGAGGAATCTGGACTCACAGCTTCATGTGATTAAGGTTTTAACCCTTCAGATCCTGCTACACTTTCTTTTTCTTGACATCCTTCCAAAGGCATGCTGTCCATTGGAAACTGGGTATCTGAGTCAGAGAGAATGAGTCAGAAGAGAGAATGAGACAGAAGCTCAACACTGTTTTTTGCATCTTGGACTTCTCAAGCAAAAAAAAAAAGAAAAAAAAAAGCAAACTGGAAGCTTTTTGTTCTGCACTGGCAGAAGTTTTTCAATAGTGATTGAAATTTGGGGAGAAAAAGTGGATTCAGGAAGAGAACAGCAACAGCACACAAAGGGCATCCCGAGGATTACTGGACCATACTGGGCTCAGGGCAAATCAAAATACTGTAGACGAAGGGCAAATGCCACCGGACAAAAAAATGGTGTGGGTTTGACTTTAAATAAGATTTCATAAATCCAGGCTTTGAGAAGTGAGAGAGAACTAGGAGAATGAATCATCCCAAGCAATTTCAGGGTAGTTTACATAGTCTGACACTTTATGTCAAGCCACCCAGCTCTTCTATTTTTAGTATAACTAGAGATGAGTCCAGAATGTGAGGATTAGCAGTAATACTTCCCAGCATTTGCAGATCTTCGGATAGAGATTTTTGGCTCATCTGTCAGTAAAGATTAGGTGCATTTGCAGAGTTTGGAAGCAGAAGTATTTAAGGTTTTCTCCAAGGTTCAGGTTGCATTGTGCTTCAAGGCTTTGGATCAGGAAATTTTTGACAAATCAAAACAGTAAGTATCAGAATTGTGAGAACAAAGAATGAAAAGATTTCCACCTGATGATAGGTTTTCTGTTATTCAGTAACATGCAAAAACAGGATTAAAGCTACCACGTGAAGTCCTGGGGCAAAGAAGCAATTAGCAATATATCATTCTTCTTATTTCCTAATTGGGCTGTACAATAGCTACATTTAATTACACCAAAAGTTTGGAAGTACAGAAGAATTTTCATAAGTAATCCCAGTTTGTTTAAATGCAGCTTAATTTTATTTCTGTAAAAGTTTAGTTGCTCAAACTCTCATAGCCTTTTCTTAGGCTTACTTGGATTTGAACGGAGATTTCAAACACCCCAAGCAATATTGATTCTTTCATCAGTAAGACCTTGGTCTGCCATGCACGGCCGATGGCTTTCACTACTTTTCCCATTCCCTGTCTTTGAGTAAAAGAATCTAACCTGTATAATTGAGATAATGTGAAGACTGGTTCATATCTGAAGACTGGTTCAGGGAGAAACATATTTTGTTTGCTTTCCCATTAAAACCATACATACTCTTGTTTTGCTGTGACTTGAGTTTTTATTCCTGAGAGAGTTGGTTTTTCCCAGCGTGAAGTAAGAGCTGGTGTCCTTGACACAAAAGCAGTTTGTGCAGGTTTTGCCTGGGAGCATTTTCTATTCCTCTTATTAAGCTGAGATGGCACAGCACAAATGCCAACCCCACCATGGTGGTCACCTTTTGCTGTGGCACCCAAGCATCCTAATTTATGTTACCTGTGGGAAGCCAGGCTGCTCTTTCAGCTACAGAAGGGAAAAGTACAAGTAAAGGGCAGCAGCCACTTCTGGCATCCCTGAACCAAATGACAGGCTTCACCCACGTGCTAACTTAGAGAAGATGACATGGGGTAATATAATCGTACAGAAAGTTTTGGGAGACCAGTCAGAAAAAAAAAGTGTTTCCTCCAAGGTTTTTATTCAGATGATTTTACAGTCATTTCAAGTAATAACAAGGCTGCTTTAACCTTGACTTGATTAAATGATTTCACTCCACTGCGGCTATACTCTTAACAAGCACATGTGTCAGAGCTGATTACATTCATACCCACAAAGTGAAGAATAAGTTCAAATGTATGGAATTTAATGAATATCCAGTTTCAAAAAGAAAAAAAAAAAAAAAAAAGAGGGGAAAAAATAAGAAAGAAAGCAAAAAAGAGTAAGGAAAAACAACTCAAATCCCAGTTTGTGGCTTTGTCTGGGAGTTGGAGTATCTTATACATCCACACATCTAAAACAGCAGAAGCTTAGTTTCCACAGTGTTTTAGCTCTTCTTTATGAAGGTTTATGGGGGGTGATTGCTTTTGTATTGGAGGGAGGATAAATTTACTTTTGGCATACTATAAGGCATGGAGGGGGATTTAAATGAGAATTACCTGGTTAAGAACCAACGGTCATGAGAGTCTCTGAGGAAAAAATTTCTTCAGTGCACTGTTCACCACTTTCTGAGATGGTTGTGTTGCCCACAGAGCAAGTAACACGGGATTAACACCAGATATTGTACAGCATATAAAACCTTTAACTGCTTTTAAAGAATTTATTTGTTTTAATAAATCAGCTTCTTCCAGTAGCAGTTCTTCAGGGCAGTTTTTTAGCAGGGAAAACTGCAGGAGTTTGTCTGGAGGCCCCAAAAAGATGCTTGATGAGTTTCCCCTGATAATCTCCGTGCAAGTGAAGGGACAGAGGAAAGTTCTTCTTGCACCTCACAATGTGAAGGGCTAGGGGAGAGCTCAGGAGCAATATCTCCATTGGGCTGTTACCATTTCTCCTCCAACACTGAAAGCAAGTTACTCCAACAGAGTTCAAGGAGCGTTTGGACAAAGCTCTCAGACACACGGTCTAATTTCTAGATGGTTCCGTGTCAATCAGGAGTTGGACTCAGTGATCCTTATGGGTCATTTCCAACTTGGGATATTCTGTGATTCTATGACATTTGGCTGTGCCTGCGGGGTGGCAATACCCCACATGGTGGCATGTGGCTTTGCCTTCCTCTGAGGTGCGTGCCATGGTGATCATTGCCTAATCTCTCAGCACAACACACAAATCTCAGGATTCATGAGCCATACGCAGGAGGACACGTTGCCTTCTCTGTTCTCAAGAACAGATCCTCTCTTGCTCTATGCTACAACATCCAGGCACTCCTCCATCCACTTCCAGGCCCTCCTCCCTTGATCTGCCACAGTGTGTAACTGCTACTTCCCCTCCCCTTGTTTTTCTTGGAAGAAACTCCCAACAAAAACTGAATGACCTGTTCTGAGCATATTCCTCCCTGGGAACAATTCCTACAAGGATGAATTTCTGCTAGATTGGCTTTACACTCCCCCAAGGCTATCTCAGCAACATTTTCAGAGATAAGCAACAGATAACCTGCATTTCATGCTACAAAAGAATTTCCCTCTGAAATGTAACAGCACAGGCCCTCATATTCTTACGGGCACTTCAGCTGGAAAAGTCTAATGCAAAATAATAATTGTGTCTCAGAGCTGCAGAATTTGTCATACAGGGCCCAGAGGATCTGCATGTCTTGGTGTTATCCATGTGGACAGTGCTGCCTCCTTTTAACAACCTATCTGCTACCCACTCTCTGAAGCAAGTGCACTTAGAAAGGTATCTGCAACCCTAAACAGTGGGAAACCACAGAGTCTTTTATTATAATAACAATCATTACTGTAACTATTGAACTGATTTCTATCCTTCAGCACCTATTATGGGGGTTTTGGCACATGTGGTAGCAAGGATCTATTTCATTGCTATATTTGCCAGTCAAAACATATTGAGGATGCTGATACTTAAAGTCAAGCGTGTAAAACTGTCATCATCTGTCTAAATTTAAGATATAGGTATATTATGTTGTAAATATTTGCAATCAGTAGAACTGAATTCTTGAAACTGAATCTGATGCCTTCTTTTGCTGCCCCACAGGATGACTCTAGTACAAATTAAAGGGTTGGCCAAAAAAAAAGAAAGCAAGACATATTCTTTGTCACTAAATATAGGAAAACCCATGCACTAGCAGTCCAGTGGCTGAGGTTTGGCACGTTGAAGTATGTCAGGATAATTCAAGGTTATGGTTCCCTCAGCAGCAGTATTTTAGTCACAGAGCATGTATGTAATCAGATATAAAAGTTAGTGTCTCATACTGTGATACAAAATGCTACAGATGCCCAAGGGGCTTTGAGTTATGATTTTTGCTGGAGTTAATTTGGTGCTGTTAGTGGAGTGATTCCTTTAAAGATGCAGTCAAGGTAACATTTTACTTTTGATTTCCCCATTGCCATTCTCTTAGGCCTTGTCAGCTGTAAGAAAAAATCGATGCTGCATAAATCTATGGTCGTGTAACTAGGTGGTAACAGTGGAAGATGCACAGCAGGGAGGGCAGAAACATGACTTAAAATACTTAAAACTTGGAGCTTAATAATATGTTGTCTTAAGCATCTCTCTTCCCTTTCCAGATGCTTAACCTCGACTGATGGAAACGTATGAAAAGAGAACTTTGGCCAAAATAGAGAGAGGCAAGACAGTTATTTGCCAAGTCTAACCATCATTTTTTTCTGTTGTTGTCTGACTGTTTCGTGGTTTCACTTTCCAAGAGCCTTCTGACATTTTTCACTCGCTAGCAAGCTATTGTCCATACAACAATACAGAAATACTTTTCAGGTGATAGAATTCATAATGTGGCTTAAATAATTGTTCCATCTAGGGAAGAAATACCTAACCACAAAGCCAGGGGGAAGCACTCTAACACTAATGTAGCTGGCATTATTGCTCCATGTTCAGGATGCTGTAGACTGGTTTCTCACGTAGTGAGAGACTCCTAGTCCTTCTTGCTCTCTTTCCTTACTCTCCCTCCCTCTTGAATATAATGCTGATAGTAACTGGAATCAGGAAAATCAAATGTTGTTCATAAGAACGTATAGCAATAGGCTGAGAAAACCTGTTTAATGCAGTCCTTCTGATTGGTTGTTTTATATACGTGACAGATGTACTCGGTGTAACGACCCAGACATGAGCGCATTTCTCAAAAAAGCAACAAGATCCATGCAGTTTCATTAGCAGAGACACAACAGATGTTCTGTGAAATTTAGATTTTTGAAGAGCAACTGGGATTTCTTGGTAAAGCTCATGTTTCCAACTGATAGAAGAGGACAGCAAGCCTCCTACCACTACTGTACAATCCTTCATCTGTTGCTAACTGTAGCGGCTGGTGTTTTACATATTGCATTTCATCCGCAGAGCCAAACAGCAGTGGGTATGAGTTACTCTCTGTAGTCCCAACTCAATACATGCAGTAACTGGAAGGCAGTGGTTCTATAAAACTGAAGACGGAAGCCTGTCTTTGTGGACTTCACCAGGGACAAAATATCATGCCCTACTTAAACAGCTGCAGCTACATTTTCACATGTGTATTACAGAGGCCTGTTTTCTTGTTTCCAAAAAAAGGAGCAAGTTCACACAGACCTACTGGGAGCTGCAAGCACTTGATGTCTTTGGAAAGTAGGTCATTACTATGTTTGTACCTAATCTGAGGTAGCCAAGGCTTCAGCACTGCCCCAATCGCTACAGCAAATACTGTGCAGCAGATAAGTGAGAATACCAGCTCAGTATCCCACTTTCCAGTCCCTGCCATTGGTAACTCATGTTTTCTGTGGGATACTGATGCAGAGAGAACCTGAACCGACTCTTCTTGATTTTTCTGTGAATCAATATATATTTTCTCCTTAAGAAAGTACCTAAGCATTACTGCATCCACGTTGAAAGATGGTTTAATCGTGCTTCTGCTCAGAGCACCATCACAGCCACAGAAACAGAAGACATTCCTTTTTTGTAATGAGGATTTTGTGACTCCCTTGTCTTCTCCCGTGTGTGTCCAATCTTCTTGTTATCTGAGGTGGTGAGTCTCAGCTGATACAGCAATTGCTGTGTGGGTCCACTCTTACCCCTCCTTCTAAAAGCATTGTTATTCTGCATCTGCATCTCTCCTCTATCAGTCTGCTGCTCACAGCTTGGGAAATTCCCACTGCACAGCAGTCCTGAGGCACAGATTTATGAGAAACACAGAAAATCCAAAAAGAGCAACATATGCAGTGATACATTTCTAGAACTGAGTCTCAAAATGAGGGTTGAATAACACAGGATTTTTGTTCACAATTATGACTGAACAATTATCAACTCTCAGGTGTGGATTCACAAAGAGGCTCTGGTTATAATCAGTGCAGAGATACAGATTGCATCTCAGCTGAGTGGTCAGCATTTCCCACAGCATACCTTGGGAACACAGTTCTATGAGCATCCAGACTATGTGTTTTTGGCACATGCTGCAGATCCCTTATAGCCCATAGACTCGAGCTTCTGTCTAGAGAAAAATGTTGGTCAGGGAAACACTGGGCCAGAAGCAGGCTAATGACATAAGAGCTACGTTGGGACTAAGGATGTACTCAAATATTGAAGCTCAGACAGTCCTCTTCAAAAGTCAAACAGGCATCAAAATCTGTAGGCTTCAGCTCAAGAAGAGAGAAATCCATCAGAGTGCTTTTCTGCAAGTAACCCTCACGCCTAACTTGGTCAGCCAGATGAGGAACACAAGCACATTTTACTTCTGTCTTAGGACTGGGGCTTTGGCCACCGGGAGATATTTAACCAGTGGTTCTTTGGCCCTACCATAAAGCCCAGTTGCCAAAATAATTTGAAATGGAGAAATATGCTCTCTAAATCAATTTAGCCAATTAAGTGCTGGTTCAGCTAGACGTCAGCGCCTCGTGTAAAAGATACACAAAAACAGGAGGAATTAAATGAGTCGTAAAAGTATAGAAGGTGAGAAGGAGCATCCGAGTGAAACCCATGTGTTTGTGAGGCCATTTCTGTTGAGATATTAGCAGGGATCAACTGAGAACCAACAGGAGTAGGGTGAGGAAGATTGTGGCTATTTAGCTGTACGGCCATAATCGTGATGAAGAGCTGCTGCACCTTTTTTGATTCCTCTGTGTACTGAATATCTGTGCTGTAGCCCAAGGATAAGATGGGCTGCTTGCAGCTCTGATGACCCTTCATCCGTCTCAGGTCACCAAGAGGACCCACTATGCAGCTTCATTCTATTTTATAGAACAATACAGCAATATAAGGGCTCTTCTCAGGAGAATGAAATGACTTTCAGTGCCAAAGGAAGAGAATGGTAAGCAATGTGAGGATGTGCCCTGCCAGCCTTCTGTGCTCAATGGAAGCCAAGGTGAGGCATTAGTAGTCTTGGGTTTTGAGAATCTGTAAATTATCCACATTCGGATGAGAATTGCAAGCCAGCATTGCTAATGCTGCCAAGGGCAGGTGCATGAACCCAGTCAAAGAGTTTGTGCACTTCATTTGTTCATGAGCAACAATGGAAGAAAGGCCTGCAGGCCGCAGGCCGCAGAGTTCCCATTTGCTGTTAGCACCTAATGCTGCATTATCTGCTTCCGATTACTTCAACCTCACACAGTGGTAGTGCTGAACAGCACAAGCCTGTGTGCTTGGAGAATTCGGGGGTTAGGAAATTGTTTAAGAGCAAATAAATCCAGTGCACATGAGGATCTCGTGCTGTGGTGTTTTTTCACAATTAATTACACTTTGCTTAGTGAAATTTGAGCAGGGAAATAAACACTTCACACAGCCTTCATTTATCGCTGAATATATAGTCAAAACCTAAAAGCGGTCAACCAACACAAGTTAAAAAAACATTATGACATATAAAAGAATACCTATCTCATGAAAGTTATTTGGCAGTGGTGGGAAATGTTTCTCCTGAGTCCTTGGAGACATGGAAACTAGCAGGGGGGTGGGAGGCATTGCCAAAGAAAGGAGTGGGACCCACTGAGAGATTCACAGAGCAAAGGGCAGCTTGCAGGGAGTTTCTCCCATTTGTCAGAGATTAACAGTAGAAAGCGGGGGGGTGCTTGTTAGAAAATCCTAGCAAAAAGTAAAATGCTCTTCCTTGTATGTTACGTTGCCAGTATCCCTACCTATCCATCTCTCTGTCTCCAGGCAACTGCTGCAGACAAAATGTGCCACCGATTTGCAATTCAGAGCTTCATCCCTCAGTGACCACAGACTGGTAGTGGTGATGACCTGAATGGTGACCAAAAAGGACAGACAGGCATATTGCAGGACTGTTGCTTTGGAGGAGCTGGAAATAGGTTTTGCGTTCTGGAATTCAGAAGTATTTTGGAAAAGGATGTTGATGTAGGACTGTCAATATTGTGGGTGTCTTTGCAACTGCAGTCAGCCAGTTCTCCAGAACCTGATGCAGGCAGACTGCTGGCATTCCTGAGCTAGGTGAGAGGCAGCTGAATCATTCATGCTGTGCACTGTGGTTGATAGAGTACTGGATATTGACCTTCAAGTCAGACGTAGTTCTGCCAATCTTTCTATGACACACAAGAGAAAAGGAGTTCAAGAACATTGGGGACAGGAGCACTAAAAGTAATAGCGTTTGTCTTGCTGCAGCAAGAGAAAACAGAAGGTTTCTGCTGTCACTTTTCATTAAACTGCAAAGCGATATTTTTATGCACTCTGTAAACATGAATATTTCTTCTTTTCTGCCGTGGTCTATGAATAGGTATAAAACTTGGGTAGATCAGTTCCCAGGAGAGATATAGTCTAAAATATTTTTCCAAGAAACATCAAAAAAGTGTATTCAATAGATGTCCTTCATGATGTACTGGGATAAAGAGCAGGAATTTTAGCCCAGGCGTGTATCCTGCCTGTGCTGGAAAATACTGCAGATTAAAAATTGCCTGAGTACTCTTCAAAATTTTGAGCTTTTACGGAGTTCTCCATCGCATTTATTCCCCACCTACACCATCAACTGCAGAGTCTGCAAGGACTCTTTTTGCTACTTCTTTGCTGTTTGCTCTTCTTTTAAGGGATATTGCCTTGCCCACTGATGCCTTCATTAAGTCTGACCTATAGTTTGCAGTGGGCAACTGGGACCTGCAGCCAGTGCTGTGCAGTCAATGCTCTGGGACTGGAATCCCTGGAGACCCTTTTGAGTCACCGACTGCCTCCTTCTCTGGCTGCACCAGAGGACAGACGAGGCCACCAAATTTCCTCCTTCCACATTTAAGCTGCATGGGAATGGAGTGTTCCATGCCACATAACTTACTGTGAAATCTCCCTAATGTGGCTTGGAAATCTAGGTGCTCCTCTGAAATACACTCCTAGTATTAGGAGTGTATTCTGAAGAACTAATAGTGACTCATACAAGGGCAAGAGGGTTTTCATTTCCTTTGGTCCTGCACCTCGCATCACCTTATGCTTTGGATGTTTATGCTGACAGGTTTTGTTCAACGTGACCACACTTCCTCCCAGTTTGTACCAGTTTAATTGAGGTTCTCCACTGTAAACTCCAAACACCATGGACAATGCCACTGATTTTAGTGACACAGGTGAAAGGCTGAGCTCACTTTTGAAAATGTAGTGTCACCTCCTGCTTTTGGCATCAGAGACACCATTTCAGAACAGGGTATGACATTTATCCAACCAAGCAGAAGTGGGATAGAGCAAAAATGAGAAATTAATGTAACACATATGGCTTTATTTTCCCTGCAAATCATGTTCAATTTAGGCCATAATGATTTATTTTAAAAGTGCGTTTAACTCCAATTTGGTTCCATGTAACAGAACAGATGGGGGAAATCCACAGAGCTGTGCTTTTTTGCATAAATAAGAACGGTTGCATTCATATCCTGATTCTTTTATCTTTTCCTTTCCCTTGCACACTATCTTCAAACATTTGATTTTTGAACTTTAATTTAAAAAAAAAAAAAGACAAATAATTCATGTCCTGAATATATGCTATTTGGGGAGGGAACAGAGAGATGAGTTCTCAAATTAGTACATAGCCATTGTTGTGCAAAAACAACTTTGTCATTCTTCTCTTCCCCCTTCCTCCCCTTGTCCTATATTCCCACACAAATAACATTGTTAATATAGGGCCTACATTGTTTTGTGTTCTGCTTGTGTAGAACACACCGACCAGTGGAGAGAGAGGGATTACGTGTATTCCCACAGCTGTGCTGGCACAAATGGAGATGCTGGTGCATCAGCATGGGAGCTATCAAAACAAAGGCAAACAAGGCTGCATTGTTTCAGTTTCATTGAAGAAAACAAGAAAGATTATTTTCTTTTCCAGTCTTGAAAAAGGAAAGAAAAATAGAATGACTCGTCTTGTGTTATTTTCAGTTAGATTAATTGACATCTTTAGGAACTTCTAGAAAAAGAAAAAATCTTACCTTGAAAAATTAAGACCAAATCAAATACCCTGCAGCTTCCTCTTTCTTTTCTACCCATTTGCCAGGACTTGCTTCCCAGGCCAGCAGCTCCCAGACAAAACATGGCTAACAGCAACTGCCTATGCTGGTTCTGTCAGTGCTGCTTCCATCAGAGCTGTGTGTAGGTATCCATCCCAGTGTGGGAACTGCTTGTGCCAGCAGCCTGCTCTGACTCTTTCCAGCAAACAATTTTACTGTCCTGGTAATGACTCTGGGCTGGCAAATGACATTATTTTTATGGTCCATTGCCTCACTGCAGCACTCCGCTCTATATACTTTAAAGTAATGTGTCTTTTTATACACTGTTTTACCACCCTGTTATCTCAGCTCTTTATACAAGCATCCTTCCACAAGCAGTTTCTTACCATGCTGGCAACATGCCTTGACAGCAGCATACATTAGCTTCAGCATCATTCTCTTGGGCTCAGCAGTCCAAGGGCGGTCTGCCACGGGGGACAGATGGGAGGGCAATTAACAGGCCTCTGCAAGAGGTTTCCCTCCCTCATGCACACTTACATCCTTCCCCAGTCACTACTAGAACTGCACTTTTGGCTTGTGTCCACAAGTTTCATTGGCCTTGCATCATTTCTTGTGGTCCCTTCAGGCTCTCCTCCCACCCAGAGTGAAATGTAGGCTCAGGTTGGAAAGGGAATGTGCACACAAGAAATGGGAGGGTAAGTATAGCTGGGTTTGGTATAGTTGGCAATGCTTGTTGTGGTCTACAGAACTGAGATAACTAAAGGTTATAAACTGAGGTTATTCTTGTTTTTAGGAGAAGAAATCCGAATTCCAAAAGATCGGTGGTTAATTTGCCTCTCCTACTTTACAGAGATCATAAGTTCTTAGCCACTCCTCCACAGTTATGCTGTGCCAAAATTGCTGATAAATCCATAGCTATGCCTTTCAACTCTCTTCAGAATTCCATGAGCAAATTAGGAGTCCAGAAATCTGCTTTTAGGAGCCCAGGAGCCTTTCTGCAGGAGTCCAGGACTTCTTATTTCCAGAAGCTGATTCACTAATCCCAAATAGTAAACTTTTCAGAGGTTCAAAAGTGAAAGACAGTAATGTTGGGTGCCTTTAATTATTACTTCTTCCACGTGGAAATTAAATGCAGCAAAGTGACATAGAGTAATGAACACTCTGGAACTATTAGCTTTATTAAATTTATATTTCTCAGTCAATAAGTAGCATACCAGTGCAAAGGAAAAACAAATGGTCAGCTGCTACAGGCTTCAACTCTGGTTCTTGGATCCACTCAGCAAAGTTTTTTGCAGAAATTTACCTGGCAATAGTATAAGTGAAATTACATACTGAGGATATCGGCTCAGCTTCTTTCTCCTTTTCTCTTGATTGTCCCCAGGAAGAGGAAATTCTGTCCCATGAAAAAGATCTTGACACAAGAAAGATGCTACATGGGCCAAGAGCTTGGACTTCATGTCCAACTCTCCCACTAGGGAAAAGCAGTATCAAGATTAATATTGATGAGCTCAGGAAAGACTTAATAGGTTGTAATTCATTCATTACATTGAGTCTTCTAGGTATTCAAAAGTCTTTCTGCATTTTTGACTTGTCTTCAGGCCTGTCCCAGCTGGTTGTTTCCTCCAACTGCATTCTCAGCTTCCTTGATCTCAATTTCAAACTACATTTCTTCCTGTTCTCTCTTACCCTCCTTTTCTTTCCCTCTCACTCTTCTTCTCATAATTAACCATCTCCTCTAGCTCTGCCCACCCTAATTTCACAAGCACACTGGCCTGACCTGTGCTAGGTTTCCTGGGACTGCCTTTCTTGCTGCTTGGCAATTGTTAGGCACATCTTTGCTGCCCAGCCTCTTGGAGAACCACAAGATGGTGGCTTTTCTGCAGATGAAAATGCCACTAAGCCACAGGCTTCAGCCAGTTATGGGAAGTGGTAAATACATCCAAAAATGATCTGACAGGAAAAACAAATTAGTCACCCCAACCAACAACTCTCCTGTTTTGAGAAAAACAGAAATTGACAAAAACAGCAAAGACTGTTGTGAACATGGTGGCAAGAGTACTGAACTGGTGCAGCTTGATGGGTATGCTCCAGAGCATGTGCTCTGGCTGCCAGAGTGTCTCAGAACACCGAAATCGCATGGACAAGCTAGTGAGAAATAAATGCATTTCATTCTTCCATCAAACCAGTTGTAAATCACTTTTATTAAAAACAAAATGTCCTTTCTTCATTTGTCTCACAGAACTGTGAAGAACACATACTTTTCATCAAATAAATGCAAGTGAAGTAAAAGAAATAATGATTATTCATTATTGGTGGTGGTTTTTTTTTTTCTATTAATTTTCACTGGTGTTCCTTTAGGGCTCCTGGCCTATACTATAACATACCTATTGCAAACCTTTGTGGTCCTGTTCCCTTCTCCAGTCTCAAGGCGATGTGGCAGGGGATTGCCCTGGAGTTACTGATTCGATCCAAGATCAGACAACTTCAGTTCCTGGATTGCATGTCTGCATGTTGTCATATCTGGAGGACACTGAATTTGCAGACACGTCTCCATGTGTATTCCATTGCTGATAGACCTCCAAATTAACAACCACGTTCACATGCACCAAACTAACTTGGGCATCCATATAGGCCTGTTTTGATCCTGCAGGCTAGAAAAGGTGTGACTACTTGCATGCCCCTGCGGCAAAAATAGCCCAATGGAGAAAGAGGAGGACTTCACACCTTCATTCCTTCCAGTCATGGCTGGTAGGAGGTACATCTGGGACAGATAAGCAGGGAGCTGTGAAGGGAATACCAGACATTCCTCAGAGGCCGATATGCAGAAGAAGTGTAGCTTCAAAACAGGAGTGTTCCTTCACTTTCAGAGACCTGCCAACAATTCACTAGCTCAGTTATGGATTCTAGTTCACATGCATGGAGTTTGCATCCCAGCAAAAAATTCAGCAAAAGGGGAAAAAGGAAGGCTAAAATATATTACTGCTTGGAAAAGAAGTTGGGATTTGTCAGGTTTTTTAGGGTTTGACTATCTTTTCGAGGAGGATAGTAGTTGAAAAACAAAGTTAGTAAACAGTATGAGAAGTACAGAGATAAAGGCAGCATTCAAAATCTCACATTTGGGAGCTCTTCATACAGAATTTGAAATAGTGAATGTATTTATGAATGGAAGGATTCCAATCCAAAAAGCTGTATGTGTGTCTGATCTGAATATCATGGGGACTGTCCTGTGGCTTGCAGTGTACTCCATTTCTCCACTTATACTTGTTCCTAAATGTCTTCCACTATCAGAAACAACGATTCCTGAAAATTGTTAGGAATCCAAGACTGCCGTTTCCTGTCAAACATCTGCATAGAGCTTTGTTCAGCTTCAAAGCTTAAGTCAACTGTGTTTAATATCTGATTTTGTCTCTGAAGCAGCAGTAACAGCAACTGACAGTAATAAAACCCTACAGGAAATAAGCTCAGAGTACAGCATATGTGAGCCAGGTCTTGGTTAGATCTATCTTAAAAGCCAGGATAAAAGGCAAAGCAAAGAGGACTCTGCATCAGCAGGTTAAAGTATGGTTGCCAATTGCTTGTTGGAATTAAAGGATCTTCTAGAGCTTTTCTATTCATCCCTCTCACACAGCGACTGCTGGGTGTTAAGTCAGCCAAGGGTCTGATATTCCTGGCTATTTTGGTGCATTCTGAAGTTGTTTCTATTCTTAATACTCTGTAGCCATTAAATTACAGCCAGCTGTGTCCTGTCATTGACATTTTTTGCAAACTGCTTTTAAAATGTGGTGCTTGCAGTTTGTAGATTTTTGGTATCCTGGAGCAGGATAGCGCAGTAGAACAGAAGGCAACCCATAAGCTTGCCTTGAAGTATTTCATAATTATTATGAAATGCAGTCAAAGTGGATAAGGGATGAGATGCTGCAGAAAACCCATCATGAAAGGGGTTGTATGGGAACTGTTGAGTCACGGCCTGAACCACTGATTGATCACCTGAGTCAACTATGAAGCACAGGTGAAGGCAATTCAGCTGTGTGACCGAAGGGGTGGAGCCTGGCTGCACCTCTCTTAGACCCCATTTAAGGGCTGACTGCCATGGGGGAAGGGTTTCTTCTGGAGATTGCTCCTCTTTGAGTTGTTGTTGTTTTTGGTGTGTTTTTTTTTTTTTTTTTTTTTAATGTGAGCCCAGGATGCAGGCAAGCTTTTCCATTCATTTTTTTATTATCCCTTTTCAAAGTGATAATCTTTCCAGCTATGTGCCCTCTAAATATCAGCTTAACCACCCTGTATATTTGTTATTATACAGGGGTTTAAGACATAGAGGAAATTAAAGCTCAGACTGATCTTGCTTAAATGACCAGGAGTGATATTTTGATGTGGCATTTAATGTTTCCCATATAGATTGAACTAGAGCTGATGTGAAATCTTTCAAAGCATTTTACTTGTGTGCAAAATGACCCTTTACAACAGAAGGAAAAAAAAAACAGTGTAAAATTGTTGGACAGTTAAAACCATTCTAATTAAACAGTTTAGCTGAAGCAGCACCTCCCACGTAGGAGGCTTGAAGTGCTGCTTCAAAAAGACTGCTGCTGGCCCAGGTCTGCTCATTGCAGGGGGATGATGAAAGGATGAGTTGCAGCCCATCCAAGGCCTGATCCTGTGCTTCAGGGCAGCTTATTTGCTCCTGGCTACATCAATCTCATTCATGGTAGGTGGCTGACCACACAAAGGTAAGGACTTTTTAAAATGAACTTCTGACATTGGGGATGTTGAAGTGTCTACACACCAAGCTTGCAGTGCTCCATGGTATCGTGATTTTCCTGCAGTTTGGTGCTCTGCATTTTCTGGAGATGTGGCTCTGAGGAGTTATGGTGTGGCTGGCAGACAAAGCAGCCCATTGCTTCGTGAATCAAGAGCTCAAATATGTGATGACAGGGTCCTGAAGTCTGGCAATTTCTTTTTCTCTTCTGCATCAAACTTCCACCTAAGGCTCATATTGCAGAGTGGTGGTGTTTGAATGGCACTGCATGGTGCCTGTGTCTCTGGCAGGCAGGAGCCACATACACAACCCTGGTGCTGGCTGGCACTTGGCAGAAATAGCTGGTGAACAGAAAGAAGGAGCACGAGGTTTATGAGGAGTGGATCTGAGATTGTTCACTCTGGTGAAGAGGAGGCTCAGGGGAGACCTTATCACTCTCTGCAATTGAATGAAAGGAGGTTGTAATGAGGTGCAGGTCAGCCTCTTCTGCCAGGTAACAGCAATAGAACAAGAGGAAATAGCCTCAAGTTTTGCCAATGGAAGTTCAGGTTGGATATTAAGAAACATTTCATCACCAAAAGGCTGGTGAGACACTGAAATGGGCTGCCCAGGGAAGTGGTGCAGCCACCAACCCTGGAGGTGTTCAAGAAATGTTTAGATGTGGCACTGAGGGGCAACGGTTAGTTGGCACTTATTGCTAATAGGTGGACAGTTGGACTAGACGATCTTAGAGGTCTTTTCCAACTTTAATGATTCTAAGAATCATAGGAAAGAAAGTGGGAAATAGGGGAAAGAAAGTATGTGGGGCTAGAGCATCTCTGTAAGACAGTAACCAAAGAAATGAAGGATTTTGGATAAAAAGTTATTTGCAACAAGCAGCTTGACCTGCTCTCCAGGTGACCTTAATCTGCCTTGCAAGGGAACTTTAAAGCCTAATTAGCTGTTGAGGAGCTTTGCTGAGGAAGGTTCTCCTAAATGCTGGGCAAGATGAAAGGCATTATATGGCTGTGGGCTTTCTGTGTGCCAACAGCTCTGCTCAGGGACACAGGGAGGTGGAGTTTCAAAGGTTTTCTCTCTGCCAGCCAGTATCTGAAGTCAGGGCTGTCTGTTCAGGGAACAAAGGCAGAGCAAAATGCACGGAGGCCAGGAATTCAGGGGCAGAAGGGCTCACAGCTTTACAAAATGAATTGGGTTTTTTTGAGTGTATGGTGTAAAATGCTCAGAGTAGAGCGACTTCTTTCCTGTAGTACACCAGTCCTCCATGGCTTTTGAGAGAAGTTGGTGCTTGCCTCCAAATGTGTGGCAGGGAAGGGTCTGCCTGATTGTAGCTTTTCCATGAAATACATTTCTGCAGCTCATGTTTGGAAAGGAGCACTTTTATTTCCTTGTCTTCTGCATTTATTTTTTTTGAGTTACCTCAAGCAAAAAGGTCACCCAATAACCCCCAGAAGATCAGCGAATGTTCTGAGTGCCAGTAGGATATCACTCAGCATAGCTAACTTCTTCTTTCCCAAATTGTCTAATTTTCAAGCAACTGTTGCTGCCAAGCAATTTGTCAAATGGACTGAGACAGTTTGGGCTGGAAAAAGAAAGATAACTAAGATCCATTTTATTCCTTATTTTCAGTAGAAGATCTAAAGTGAGTGTGGTCCTACAGAAAGCAGAACAGAAGGAAAGAAAAGCAATGGTTTATTTTTCTTAAGATGTGTTGCAGTCAAGGTCTTGAAGGCTCCTTCAAGGAGAGCTGTAGCCCATGTTACAAACTCATGCTTCTGGCAAGAAGAAAAGACTGCAAGAATCAAAGGATCTTCAGACTGTGTGAATTGGAGGGGGGGAAAAGCACATACTTATAATGCTGAAGCATCAACTCACATAAATTGTAATGAGCAGCTATAAAACAACTCTATCAGGCCATAAGTCAACATTGCTGTGCCTGAGTCCCCTCCAGTGTCAGAGATTGCTTAATATTGATATTCTTCTCATTTTACTCCTATGTGAGTCATGCACTTGGCATGCTTTCCTCCCCACTCCCCGCATGCAGCAGCAGTGGGAGCATGTTCCTGGCCAGGCACAGAGGGCTTGCTGCCAGCTGCAAGCATGGCTCCTTTTGCAGGAGGGGTTTTACCAATTGCTCCAGAGGGCTCATTTCTTATGCCCTTCACTGAAGATGCCAAAAAGCAGGCACGGTCTGAGCTCCCTCCCTGAGGAGATGGGGAATGAACTTGCTCCATCGGTGCAGTTCTCGGGATGTCCCTCATGGTGCTTCACTGAGTCTCACCCTTAATTATGTCACTGATGGAGCTGCTGCTGCTTCTCTGCAGGGATTATGAGTCCTTTCAGCTCTTCACAAGAAATTCTTCTGGACGGCATCCTCTATGATGGGAGAGAAGTGCTTTTCTCTGCAGCAATGTATTCAGGGCTATGGAGAATGTTGGATGCTTTCATAATTTGTTTATGAACAGGCTGCAGGGTTTGCTCTGTGCACTGTATTGAGTTGTGCTGGAGGTATGGAGGATTGGTTTCTACCTGGAACAGGGAAATAAGGGAGAAAATACCTGAAATGCCATTAATTTGTGAAAGCGTGCTATCAGCAGTTACCAGGCATCGCATGTCCAGGTGGAGTGCTGCCTGTTTAGGTGGGAACAGTGGTTTGGGAGTGAGAGAATTTCCTTTGGGAACAAAGGAATGTTGATAGCCCTAGTCTAGCTGTGTGGATGTCCAGTTCATTTGGTGGACATCATCCCATGTCCTGGGATTATGATGCCCTGGTGGGGTTACAGTTCTGCAGTTAGCACTCAGACTCAGGCATCTGTGCTCTCCTTAGGTCTCTTGTCACCTCTGTGAAGCCACAGCAGCACAGCTTGGAAGAACATAGCAGGAGACATGGTGGGAGATGGTGGAGGTTGGATCTTCGTCCCATGCAGATCTGTGCATGGCAGGAGGAAGAGGTCTCAGATACCATGGAAGCACCTGCTGGTTTAGAACATAGAAATGTGGGAATGAAGGCATCTTTCTATCAGCGTGGTGTGACAGCAGTGTGTAACTCAGTGTGCTGTCATCAGGCTCAGTGGACTGAGATATGCTGTATTTTTGACAAAAGCTGAATGCATTGGACACAGCCACTTCTAGTGACATTACTCACCTGTCAATAGAGTACTCAGGAGCAACTGAGCTCACTTGGGCTCAAGGATAGACATCAAAAGGAGGGTGCTAAAAGCAAAGGTAGGACTCCATCTTCCGAAGGACTTTTGGCTGCAGCTGCTTTCTGGTGGTATTTAGGGGAACTATGCCTTGAGCTGAGATTTCAGCTACTAAGAAGTGAAAGTCTTCCTCCTGAGGGTGCTGCTTACAAATCCAGGATAAGCCAGTATTGGAGGTGGGACACAGGACAGAGCATGGATAAATGGATCTGAGCAAGTGATGTCCCTACAAGTAAGAGTAACATAGCCAAGAGCCGAAGGAGTGAAGCGCAATGAAGACAGCCAGAAAAGGCCTCTGGAATGTTAGTGCTTAGTTTACTGAAGAGAAAAAATAAATAAATCTGCAATCTTGCACAAAGGCAAATAGAAGGCAGGCAACTTGGCATAACGCATGAAAATAATGGGAATGAAGAAACGGTGTTGAGTAAGAGATGAGAAATTGTGTTAATTTATTATTATGGCTTTTAAGGGAATTTTTCTGAAGCAATTTTAGTGAGTAAATTAGGAGATAGAAGTAATTCTAAAAAAACAGCTCATAAAATCGTATGGGGAATCACAGAAAGGCACCCAGCAAACCTGCAGGAGCAGCTGAGGAATTTGAGTGGATGCCAATAATACGTAAGTGCCTGGAAGAGCTGCCCCACACTCAGTGCCCTGGGACCATGCAGTTGGTCACCTGGAGTTGGTGTCCTTTCCACCATGCAGAAGTGTTCTCCACCAACAGGACATGAGATCTGCTGTGATATGGAGAGCACAGGTTGTACTGCTGGACACCTGCAGTCTGTCAGACCTACCAGGGACAGAGAGAGGAGGAGCCTAGGCTCAGTTTCACCTTCACATACATCCTCAGTTCCTGCAATTAGGAGCCTAACAGGAGGGATGCCTTGCACTGTGTTCAGAATAGAGGAAAGTAAACTGTTTTTCTGGTGATTTCACTTTGCACCCAGAGCATGTGCAAAAGCAGGGACATGTAGTGTTATGTCATTGTTGCACCCTTCTGCAGACCTCTGTGGCCCCATTAGTTGGGGGGAAGGTCTGATTATATTGGGAAGCAGGCTGCTTGATTGTTTGTTTGTGGTCCTCATCATGCATCAGGCAGGAAAGACTGCTCACTTTCTTCAAGGAGCACTTAGGGCATCATACAGAGGGCGCTTGTTGCTTCTCAAGACAGGGAAAAGGAATTTGGGATGCAGCTGGGTTGTAAGTACTATTCTGCCTCTCCTCACCACTTCTGTTTGCTAACAATGGGTTGCCTGTTTCAGATAAAAGGTGATTTTTAGCAAGTTGGCAAACAATGGTATGTGTGATCTGCTGCAATGCATGAATGTACAGGTGGGGAGGTAATAATCCTGGGACAGATGCTCTTAGCTACTTAGAGCCAAAATCTGAACCCAGACTCACACCTGCAAACAGGCAAGTTATGAGGTCTGTGGAAAACCAGTAAACTGATGATTTATGATTAAAAGAACAGGACTTGCAAGTATTTCACAGACATAAGCAAGGCTCACATTGATACCATTTGGTGGGATGTTCCTGGAGGAGGATGCACTGTTCTCCAAGGAACGTTTGGCTCTGTAGGAGATGGAAATGTGGGGAGAAGATGGGTGGCCTATATGCTACCGATGTTTTATTGACTGTGGGCTTTTTGCAGGAGAGCAGCAAGTCGTGTAGATGGCCTCCACCTCTCTGAAAAACCATGCCAGTTGATGGGCTCAGAGGGGCTGTTTTGGGATGGGTTCCACCAGCTGCACTTTGGGGTCTGGTTTGGGACCTGGAGCTGCAGCACCAAGCTGAGCAAGCGATGCTGTTTTTGTCTGGGGCCTGCTTCCTTCCAGGCTGAGTGCAGGGACTGAAGGAGAGTCTTCTGGCAAGGAGCACCATCCAGCAGAGCTGCCTGTTCCAACAGTGCAGCAAGATAAACACATGGGCTGTTTCCTTTTCCAAAGGACTGTGTTTTATAGGTGTCTGCAGGGCAGGCATTTGCACTAACAGCCTGCCACTCAAATCACAGGCAGCGTGCTGTAAAGGTCACCCTGTCACTTATAGGAAGTGAACCAGAATAAACAGTCTCTCTACCAGGCTTTATTTTCCAGCAGGCTGCGGAAAGCTTCAGCTCTGCTCTCCGAGGGAAGTTGCCTGCCGTGAGATGTCTGGGGATTTATCTGGCTGCGGCTCAGCTCACTTGCACGCTTGGTCTCCTCTCCCACATCTGCTTCCTCTCCCACCTCGTGTTTGGCACCTCCTGCTTCTGGCTGTTGAGCACAGAGGCTCCAAAAGCCAATCTGTTGCTCTCTGAGTTCAGATGAAGACGGCACTGGCTGTGTAATATCAGACTGATTTATTCCAGCATTTTCCCTCTGGGAAATAAACCTGTTAAAAGCATCTCACTCCTCTAGGCAGGTTCCCAGTAACTCATGGGTTGCTGTGTACAGCATGTTTGTGATTTCAGCTGTTTTTTCAGGAAAAGCTGGGTATGGAGGGGTGAAGGTAGCTGTATCTTCCCTTGTTCCGTACCCGAGGTGAGTGTGGTACTGCTTGCTTGAGCCCTGAGAGCTCAGTGATGAGCTGCATGCCAGAACATCTGCACAGGAAAGGAAACAGGCCCTTTTCTCACTTCCCACTCACTAAAACAAAGGCTTGTTCTCAAGGTTTCATGCTTTTTCCTGAGCTATTTCTCTACAGATGACTGCTGCAGACCAGCATGTACTGATAGCATCAAAGTTTCCCTTGGAAATGCTCCAAGGTGTTCAGCTCTCTGGACCACATGGTTGCTGTTCACACCCTTTGGGAGCTACTGATCTGCCTGCATCAGACTGGACTTTTCCTTTCTGTGCCAATGACTTCACACTTTTCTCTAGTACCAGAACACGATGAGCATTTCTCATCTCTAGAAGCTGAAATTTATTTATTCTTAGGGCTTTGTGTACTTGGTATGCACACATGTATCAACCTAAGTACCCACAATTATCTTGGCATAACAATGGTACTTTTCTCTAAGACTAAACTCACTGCTTTTCTTTATAAGATGTATTAAACTGTTGCGTGCCCCAATCTAAAAGGGAATTTAGGTGAGAGTCCAATAAGAACCTCTAAGACTCGCTGTGGGTGAGATCACCCAGCTCCAGAAAGATGTGTCAAACACCCAATGGCTGAACAGTCCTTGTAAAATAGTTTAAGCTATCCTTGCCTTTCAGTTTCAATAGATCTCTCTGTGGTGGCTCCTAACCTAGGGCTTTCTCCTAGTTTTCGCTGGTTTTGAAGTTCTTTAAGTGTTTTTTTTCCTTCTTCCTTTGCTTTTTTGGGGATTGGAACTAGATGATGCTTAAGGTCTCTTCTCACTCAAACCAATCTGTGATTCTAAGCCATAAGAAGGGTGGGGTGGCTTGTTGAGTAAACATCTTTGCGTGCTTTTCTGCTGGGGTTATCTGATGCTCATGGTGGTGTAGGGCTCATAAGAGGAATTACCCTTTTTGTGTCTTATCGGTTTCTAGGTCTGTGCTCTTACCCCTTGCTCATGCAGTTCACAGGTCAGCAGCTGCTGAGAAGCAAGAGGGAAGTTTTCCTGCCTGGGCTCTGGTTGCAAAGCAGGCATTGTTCATTGCCCAGAGCAGACAGAACCTGTGCTAGCTCAGGCTCAAGCTTTGAGAAAAGTCTGGTTTTTATCTGTGTGTGATTTTACCCTAATGGGACTGCTATTGGGGGAATCCAGTTATCTTGGCAAGATTTTTATTTGGCGTTTTGGATCACTTTTTTTGGCAGAAGTGCACAGTCTGAGAAATGGCTTGGTGGGCCCAGGTGCCAAAGATTCTCTGCTGAGTGAGCATCAGTGGCTGCTAGAGGAGACAGTCACTGGGGGAGATCAGAGCGCTGGGACATGGCCACCCCAGGGTCTGCAGGGCAGTTGTAGGTACTTTTCCCTAGGAAGCTGCTGATATCCTATTTCTGTGCATGAGGAGGGAAAGCAGCCTAAACGTGGTGCTCCTGCCTAAGTTTTGAGCTTGTTCATACCCATTCTTCACTCCAGCCTGGCTTACGCCATGCTAGAAACAGTTATGTATTTTCACTGTATTGTTAATGAGGCCTTAACTGCTCAAACAAGTCTATTGTAGTTAAGATCTCAGCATGAATGACTTTAGAAACTTTGTTAGGAAAGGGTTATTCTGTTATGGACAACTTGTTTAGCAAGTATTCACACAGCAAGTTTAGTTAGTCCTTAAAGGATTAACTCTGGCAGAAGGAATGTGAGAGCAGTATCTTGTGGGGAATAGGCTCCTTTCAGTGCACTCTTGGACTGTAGCTTGAAGAAAACACATCTATCTAGATAATGTGATAAAGCTGTAATGAAAAATGTGTGCTGAGGTGTGACCGTTGCTACAGTTGTTCTTGTTTCTAGAAGTGTTCTCTTGGCAAAGTGAGGTATGAGCATCCAGCTCCAGCCTTCTGTCACTGGCTCATGCCAGTGCCCTGGGCACGTCCTCTCATTACTGAGCCCTTGTTTCCAAGTCCTGAGGTCCATACAGGCACTGCCCTGTACTTACACCAGGCTGTCTGTCACATCCGAAATCAGATGCTCATTCTGTCTTCCTCCTTCATGCCTTCCTCAGCCATGAGTTGCATTAATTCAGTGAAGCTGCTCATTGTGATGGGGTTTCTGTGGAGTCTGCAGTGACCAGCCTGCGCTTGGAGATGCGTGGGGGAAAGGCACCGTGTCATTACCAACAACTAATTGTGTTAAGTCCATTACTGTTTCCTGCTGGAAGAATCAGTATTCAGAACCTGATGCACTCCCACAAGAAATCAGTGGGATACAGGGTTTGTATTCATTTTTCTGAGAGCTCAGCTGATCCTTAATGAAGACACTGAAGGGCATAAAATGTTACTTAAGAAGTGGTTACTGTGCCCATGTAGGAACAAAGTGCATCTTTTCAAACAGCGTGGTTTTATTTCTCTCAAGCAGCAAAAGCTCACAGCTCTCTTTTCCAGCGGCTATCTTTAAAAGAGCTTAAATACACTTGAACCTTAACTCCTGTGTGCACCACCCTCCCTCCTTGCCTGCAGCGAGCATCTTCCCCACTTACATTCCTCTTCTTTTCCCTCCCTTCTTTGACTCCTGTTGAAATAAGCAGTTCCAGGCCACATCATCCTCTGCCCAGATTCTGACATTTTTTTATTAATGTTTGGAGATGTAAATTAACATTTTCATTATTCATCAGATAATTCCAGCATAGAATACTTATCCTTGTTCCAGCTGCCCTGCAGAGGAACAGCCAGTTCTTAGATGGACAGGAGGGGAGGCTGCTTTATTCACTTCAGCTCTGGTATGCACTGCTGTTTTTCTGGTCCTTCCCAGTAATTAGGAAACTTGCCATAAGGATGCCTCACATCTAAGTGGCTGCAGCCCTTTTTCCCAGAACGGGGCACGCATGTCGAAACTTCCCTTTTCTCAGTAAAAAGGGGAGGCCAGTCATGAATGGTTGGAGGAACTAGAAAAGCACTGCTTTCTCCACCATCACCAGCACTGCAAGTTCTTCTCTTGCTGAGACCTCACACTTACAGATAAAACCAGCTCAAACCTCACTGACACATGGTTTGTGTGCAGAAATCTGATAGGAGTGATTCTACCAGGGACTGGTAACCTCATCGATGCACGTAGTCTCATAGAATTGTAGAATTGCCAAGGTTGGAAATGTCCTCTTCTAGGTGTCTTCTTGGTGTCATACGCAAAGTTACTGAGGGTGCACTCCGTCTCCTCATCCAAGTCATCAGTAAAGGTTGGGCTGACAGGCCTGTAGTTCTCTGAATCCTCCTTGTGACACTTCTGGTAAATGAGAGTCACACTGACAAGCCTCCAGTCCTCTGGGACCTCTCTGGTTACCAGGACCATTTATAGATGGTGGAAAGAAGTTTGGTAATCGCCTTTGCTGGCTCCCTCAGCACCTTTGAGTGGATGCCATCTAGCCTTGTGGCAGTCCACGTGGAGTTGCAGGTCTCTGACTGTTTCCACCTGAATAGTGAGGGTTAATTCTGCTCTGCATCCCAGACTTCCAGGTCAGGGTATAGAATGCCCCCAGAATAATTGGTCTGACTTTTAAAAACAGATGTAAAGAAGGCTCTAAGAAACCAATCCCCTCTCCCCCCCCCTCTCGACTTCACCAAGAATAGAGAGCTCTACCACTTCATGGTTGCTTTACTCAAGACAGCTCCTGACCTCCATATCTCCCACCAGTCTTCTCTGTTTGTGATCAGCAGGTCTAGCAGGGCCCTTCCCCTGGTAGGCTCTCTTATCAGCTGCATCACAAAATTGTCTTCCGCACAATCTAGAAACCTAGACTGCTTTCTCTGTGCTGTATTACATTTCCAATGTATGTGAGGGAAAATGAAATTTCCCATGAGAACAAGGGCTGCCGATTGTACAACTTCTGCCAGCTGCTTGTAGAATGCCTTATTTGTTTCTTCATCCTGGTTAGGTGGTCTATAACAGACCCCTACCATAATGTCTGCATTGTTCGCCCTCCCCCTGATCCTTACTCACAGAGACTCAATCATATTATTGCAGCCCCAAGTTCAACAACACTGAAACACTCTCTAGCATAGAGAGCCACACCACCACCCTTCCTTCCTTGCCTATCCTTTGCAGCACTTCAGTCGTGGGAGAGATCCCACCATGTTTTTGTAATGGTGACTAAGTCATAGTTTGCCTGCCACATGATGGCTTCCAGCTCCTTCAGTTTGTTGGCCATGCTGCATTCATTGGTGTAGCTGGACTTCAGCTGAGCCATTTGGCTCACTCCCAACCCTTGCATTGTTCTGCTGGGCTTATCTCTAATGAGCTTCATTTTATCCCCTTTCCCCCTTCATACATAGTTTTAAGTCTTCTCATTGAGCCCCACCGTCTTTCCTTAAAGTAACCAATGGAAGGTGCAGTGTTTGGGTTTGATCTTGTAAACCTTCCTTGTGCCAGGCATGTTGCTGAGCTGGACAGCTGGTTCTGCAGTAATCATAGAATCATAAAATGACTTTGGTTGGAATGGACCTTAAAGACCATCCAGCTCCATTTCTTTGCTGCAAGGAACAAAGTTCTCTAGAACTATGGTGAATAATCACGCAAACAGGACTGATGCAAAGCTGGGCTTCTGGGGTACAGGATCAGAAGGATCATTAGCAGGGACCAGTGTAATTTCTCACCATGGGAAAGCAATACTTGCTGCCCCCATGCGATATGTGTTTTTGCTCTTTTTTTCTAAAGCATCTATCCTTTCACTGCTAAGGAGAAGATGTAGGATACAGGAATGTTATTAATTTGCTATGACATACCTTCTTGATATTTCAGAGAATATAGCATCTCTCTGAACTGATTCCCCATTCCATTTTTATAATGCAATCACACTGACAAATACTGCACATTCATTAAACTAGCAGGAGTAGAAGAAGCTTGTAGGTATCTTTATTAACTGTGTTGTTGTTCTGCAGCTGAGTCTTTCTGGGAAGAAAATGATCAGAGACAAAATGCGAGTCCGCTTTGCTTCCTTTCCTGGACAGCTTTATTTATCCAGGGCTCATGTTTGCCCTAACATTCTGGAAGTTGTAATTGGCAAAATATGTGACTCAACCAAGCTGCTGACAGAGCAATTTCTAACAGCACTCCTTGAGATGGGACACAGGCAAAGAGCTTTTGTTATCTGTGGATCATTGGCATTGGTTCCTGACATTCAGGTATGTAGGAATCCCTAAAAACACTGCTAACCAAAATACACAGCTGATCTTCAAGGTAGAACTATGGATCCCAGCTTACTAGCTCTGTGATAGGAAACTTGATATTTCTCTGTGAATTTTTGTTTAGAGAAGAGAAATTCTATCAATTCATTCAGGATCAAATGGAGAACTTCAAATGATTCCCTCAAGTGAGACTTGGAGATAGGTGTTAGGAAGTTACATTTGTTTCACTCACAGGACGATGGAGGAGTAACGGCAGTTTGTGTTTTGCAAGTGCATGTGTCCATTTGTTTTAAAGCTGTAACACTTTAATCAAAAATAAGTCAGAGGAATGAAAAAGTTCTGGAGGAGCAGTTACTGCCCCTGTGCATAGCTACACCAGAATGATGATGTGCTTTCATATCAAATGGAAATTGGACACAAGGATGGGCTGAAGCACTGTGCTGGCTGCAGGCATGGGCATCATCTCCTGGAGCACTGCAAAGTAGCTGTGTGCCTTTGTGCAGCCTCCATGTAATGCTGCTCAGAATCAGCAGCAAGGTGGGCATGGGGAAATCCCACCTGTGGCTTGTAGGACAAATCCCCCAGTCAGCAGCCAGCAAGCTGTTATTCTGACAGGTTTATTGTTCCACTAGTTCTGCAGGGAGAGATGGGCTGAGAACAGGAGTTGCCCAGGGACATTGTGTGCTGCTGGAACAGAAGAAAACTCTCCAAACAGGCTTCTAGTTGTGAAGCTGACATACTGCAGCATGCTGTGAGCTCATCCAAGCATTAACAAAGGAGAAAGAACAGTTCCAATAACCTTAAATTTGCCACTGTTGGCATGAAAAGTGCAACGACACCAGATGAAGTTCTGCTCAAAGATAAGACATCCAGAAAATGTCCCTCTCTGCCAGTGAAGCGACTCTGGATTTTCAGTAGAGCACATAAATACCAAACTCAGCCCATTGTTCTCTCTTTTCTTAGACACAGAATAAAACCATGTTCTGTCCAAGCAGCAGTTCCCAGCTGTGCTATTGTACAGGGCTGTGGCACTCAGGGACACACGGCTGGCACTTGGAGGTGTCTCCAGGCAGACATCAGAAATCACAAGCAACTTTCAGAAACGCAGCCCTGCTAATGATGTTAGCGAGGCTGTGGCAGTTCTTGTCGAGATTATTAAATGAAAAAGTGTTTTCATTAGGATGGAAATTCTGGCCCTGCTGAAATCAGAGGTGAGAGTTTAGTTAGGCTGATTGGAACCTGCATTCCTTATTCGTGTTTTAACAGCTTCGCTGCTCATTCTTTAGGAGAAAAAAAAGAAAGCAAATTTTGGGGGAACGTTACATTTGCCTTTCCAAGTGATTCTTGTCCCCTCTAGCTAGCAAAAAATCTGCATGTAGATCCCATTTTGTGGGTTATGCTCTTGCCTAAGGAAATAAATGGGGAAAAGAAGAAAAGGGCAGAAATCCCTTTCCATTGCCTAACAAGCAGTTGTGCTTCCAGAGCCAGCAAACCCAGTTGCCTCAATTGAATGAATAACGTTTTTCCACTATTCCTGATCTTCTGTAAATTAATTACTAATTGTTTTCAGTAGTACCCATCTGTGACAAGCATGATCAGGAGACTGAGATCACTCTGAACTTACACCAATGCAACAAGAGAGAGGGAACAGCTGCCACAAGGTTTTCTGATGTGGAGTGAAAGGGCTTTGAAGCTGCTTTATGTCCCCAGGTGAGCAGATGTACAGTGCAAAACCATCTCCTGTGAATCACATTGTGTTCATCAATTGTCTCACTGATGGGCTTTGCAGAATAAATCGAGTTTGCTTTGGTTCTTTCATCCCAGTAACCTTGCTAAAAACTATATAGCCACTTCCTAGGGGCTCTTAGGTTCCCTATTTTCTGTTCCTTTTTTTTCTTCTGCCTTTTCCAGAACTCTCCTCAAGGTTATTCTTTCATTTTAAGGTCTCCTTCTATCTCACATAAAAGAGATGACTGCAAATGCAACACCTCAAAAGGATCTGGCTCTGAACTGCTCATCACCTAGGGAAAATGTACTAAAAGGCTCTTGAGAACAAACTGCAGAGAGAAATTGGCAACTGTAGTGCTGATAAAACTGTGCAGGTACCACGAGTACATTGGGGTTTGTAAAACATGCTGTTTTCAGAAATTTCAGAAGAGAACTGCTACAAAAATGTGGCCCTTCTTTGTTACATATTGTACATTTTAGGTCAATAGTGTGCTCTGTAATCCTTTCGTCCTGAGAAAAGACCCCAGAGATTGAGTCAATAGGCTTGGTTGGGAATAATACAGTTTCTCTGATCCTGTGGAAGCGTTCCAGTGTTCTGTTTTTCTTGCAAACATGTACAGCCATCCCACATCAGATAGGTCTGTTTAAGACCCGTGATTGCAGCAGGCAGCCAAGCACCAGACCCTCAGCTGGAAAAAAACAACTGAGGCCCCATGATTTTAATGGGTGGCTGCAGAGTCATGCCACTCTGGCACCCAGCCCCCTCATCTTGGGATGCAACTAATTACAGCAAGTAATTAGATTTCTTCATCCCCTCCAGATTGACTCTGTAATCCATTTTTACTATTCTTGCAACAATAGGCTGTCTGAAACTATCCAGCAGCCCCTGCCCTATAGTGCTCCTATTAAGAAAGTCATTCCTATTTCCAATCTCATCATCGTCAGGCTGAAAAACAAAACAGAACAAAACAAAACAAAAGAATAAGAAATAAATCCCCATGGTTTTATTTGTAAATTCTTCAGAGAGGGAGAAAACAGATTTTCCAGCACCTTCATATTTCACAGAGGGCCTTTGATGGTCCTGTTTTTCTTTATAAAAACTGACTTTGCAAGGAGAGGAGAACCTGAAAGAAGCATGCTGACAATGGGGCTGTACAAAAGAATAAGAGTCTGGTAACTCTTTGCTTAGCCCATCTCTGGAGGAAAAGTAATGCCTTCCAAGAACGAGCGGCTGCCTGCCCCACACCAAGCCTTAATCACAGCACAGCTGGCAGCACTCGGTTTCATGATCCAACTGCACAGTGCAAATTGGTGTGAACGCTCCCTTCCCAGTCCTCTCAAGGTGTCTGTGTTTTTTGACACATGTACGCTCCTCATTTTGATACTGTGATTGTATAAAGAACCAAAAGCCAACCCCTCGGAAAATATTTCTGAAGTGTTTCAGTGACACTCTCTTTTCCACTGTACAGTTTGTAACGGGCTGTTGAGGCAGCTTAAAGGAGAGAAAAAGGAACATTTGTTGTGTCAGATAGCACACTTCGATCCTATGAGCATGCAAGATGCAAAGAGAGCAATAATCTTTCCTAAAGCACTGAGTGCTGGAAAGATTCCCAAACTAGTAATGTTTGATCTCCTGAGAGAGGATTGTCCAGAGCAGTGGAAAAAAAAAAAAAAACAGCAGCCACTGGGGCTGGTTGTTTTAGCATCTGTGAAAGAATTTGCACTGCAAAATCCAAATAGCAGTGCAGAGGACCCATCACCACAGAGTACGAAGCTCTTACAGATGCATAGGGTGAGCAGAAAGATACATTTTATCAGCTGGAGAAATAGGACTCAACTGGGTTTTGTGTTGCTATGCCTTCATCTTGCTGTTTTATTGATGAGGGTCAGTGTCAGAACCCAGGAGCTGAAGTAATGGGATGGCAACAAGTCATTGGAAAGGAGATATTGGGAGAAAAAAGAAATGAAATCACTTGGCTCTTATCTAAATATCTCTTTGATGATGAGATAGGTGACAGAAGAGACAAGGGGGTAAGGCCACAAAGCTGCTGCTATTCTGTGATCAAATAAGCCTCCCGCTATCATTCCCAAACCACAAAGCCTTGGACAAATATGATGACTAAGAAAGAGAGAAAGATGACCTGACGGCTCATAAAGTACTAAGATGAACAGGTCAGATAGAGATGAAGGATGAAATACTGAGAGGAAGTATAGCTAGGGAAGTGCACATAAACAAAAAGGAAAACTGCCACCAATATGATTGGGAATAACGCTACCAAGGAGGTGAGTGGCAAAAGAATGAGGTTCATCTGTTTTGGGGGACCTCCCAAGTTGTATTTAATTTCCTGCTTACAGAGACTGCAGTGCTACTTTAGAAACTCTTTTGTCTTTTCTCACCAGCAGCTCCAGAGAAATGGGAAAAAAAAAAAAAAGGAGCAGAAATGTGTTTAAATCACCTTAGAGATGAGGCAGACCTTTATAACACTGAGAACCAGCCACAGGGAAGTGAAGCCATAAATACTGTCACACTAAACCGACTGTAAAGAGGCTCACTTCATTCCTCGTGATCCGAAGATATTTCTGGGGGTAAGCAGTGCAAGAAGAAGGAATGACATTGAGGCATTCACTGAAGGAGAGTCAAGTGCATGAACATGACACGTCAGAGAAGTAGTGATGGAAGAGCCAAGCAACACAGTTGGAATAAGCAGTGAGATAAAGGTAGAGAAAGCTTCTGGCCTATGTACAGTTGAACAAATTTGTTCATTCCATCAGCTTGTTTTCTGCTGTTGTTGGACTTCTGTTATGCTAAAGGAAGCGCAGTTTAGTTACAATCTCTGAAAATTACCAAGACCAGGTCAAAGCTACCAGATTCTGCTTCAATATCTCTTTTTAAGATTAAAAAAAAACCCTACAAACCAACCAAGAAAAATTCCCATCCTCCCCCCACCCCCAACAATCAAACCTGTGATGTCTGAAATGTTTGACTAACGATACGGGACACAGAATGAAGTCAAGGCTAATCCTGCCAAAGGAAGTGTAGATAATAATACCACCGTTAAAACAAGATATGGAGACATTATGAGATAGAATCACAGCAAGGGGTGCTAGGTTTCCTTTGATGATCAGTTTTTCTTACAAAGTAGCTGATTTCTCACAAAGACCAGTAGGGAAGGTGCAGAGGAAATTTCAGCCACAAAAAATCCTCAGCCCAGACAAGTGTTTCAGGCTAAGATGTGAACACCCATGCCTGTAGAGTAACTGACATTGAAGTATGTGGACTTGGGACTGCCACCTGAGAATATCCCTCTTGTGTCATGTTAAAACCTACCTGCTACTAAGGGGGGATGAGCATTCATCAAATCAATTTGGAAGCTGGAAGAGTCCAGCTTCTAGCTGGGACAGAGCAGAGTCTCTGCATCATCTCCAAATGGGTGGCCTAATATGGAAGGGCTGTTTACTTCTCAGAGAAAGCTCCTCATCCTTTCTTTTCTCTTGCCAGTGCTTTAGGCCCTGTTTCCCCATAGAAAGAGAAGAAAATCCAAAAGTAGTCAAGACCATGTTCACTTCAAGTCAACTGCCAAACCCAGATGCCAGCAGTGCACCCAACATAATACAGGGAACCGAGAGCTGTTCTCAACGCATGTACACCTCACATGCATATAGAAGGACAAAAACTGTGGGGGAAGAAATAAGCAAAACTAACCGAAAATCAAATAATGCCTAGCATGATCAAGCTTTCTGTAATTCAGCCAACCTAAAAGCCTATGGGAGGGCAAATTTCCCAGAAAAGTTTCCGAGGAAACAGCATCATCTAAAAGATGTTCGAAGGGGGAGGATGGGTTATACTGCTTAAAGGCTTAAGAAAAAGAATAAAAAAGAAAAGATTTAACTCTGCCAGTAGGAAATATCTTCATTGCTTCCTTTAGAAAGTTTATCTTACTCTTAATCAACGAGTGTACTGCACTGATGTCCATAGGAGTAATTCAGACTCAACAAAATTGTCCCTTTGAAAGTGGGCAGGCTTGATACGTTTAGCAAGTTTTTTGGATTTGTTGCACTCTTTTCCAGTGTTCCATCTCCCACACGATGTCTCAGCTGGTGTATAAGAACATATTTCCTGAGAAATTGATCTGAATTGATAAGCTAATTAACAAAAGCTGGAGAGCGGTTTTCTTGCTGTTCTGATGCTGCACAAATTTTTGCAGCAGAGGATCACAGCACTGATTTTTATCATAAATCATAAATCATTGTTGCTTTCTGTAAAGTCTTTGACAGCTTGCTTCGGGTAGTGTAGAGGAATATTCTACAAGATGACAAAGCAAACATATGTTCAAGGATCTGTTCAAGATGCTAATTGCAACAGGGCATGAGACAGGTGTGGGAACACAGCATAGCAAGCTACTTTCAGTAACAGAGATGATCAGATTCCCCATAGGTTTTTCTGAAGGTACTCTGTAATACTATCAGAGACAGGAACGAGAAGAGAACGCTGAACTGGCAGCATTTTAAGATATTTTACACTACTGCAAGACAGTTGGGAGCCCTGGTTCATAAAGTCGATCAGTGTTATGGTTTCTTCTCTTTGAACACTCACAGCCAGAACAGAAGCTTTGTCATCCTGTTCCTCCATCTGTACACTGGTTCCGAATGAATCGCCTGCACTAGTGGATGGTGAAGAGAGTAAGTGCTTCCACAAAACAGTGCTTTTTAAAGAAAACCTTTAAAATAAAACCATGGCCATCTGTCAGGGGAAAGCACAGATATGCTTTTAACCTCCAGAAAGCTTTGCAGACACTGACTAATTAGTCCTTGCAACATAAGAGGGCTGATTTTTTCCCAATTTAGAGTGGGAAGTCAGCAGGGGCATCTCGTATCCCGGGGCAGGAATTAAGGCTCCCCGTGAGGCAGGGATATTGCAATCTTTTTGTAGTGGCCAACAACACTTCCAAGTGGGGTGTGTGAAGTTAGGCACTTCTAACCCTGCTTACACACTCCTGCTAAATGAAAGGCTTGTTTTTTTTTTTCCACAAGTGCTGCACATCCAGATGCTCCCATTGATTTTATAAATACTAAATGTCCAACTTGAAAAGGAGTTGCAGGTGCTCAATCCTTTGAATATAATGCCATTAAAAAGGGTGTGAATTAGAGCTACTCAACTAAAGTGTCCATCGATTTGTTAGCTGAACTGGAAAATTCTTCCCATGCTCTAAATATTTCTGAGTTGATCTGAAAAATGTTTTCTTTTTAATCAAAATAACTTCTTCTCCCATGCATTTTTATTCTGTGTTGAATAGAATGTTCCATTACATTTTCTGCAGCGCTTTAAATAACAAGAACTTGAGGCAGCTTCAGTCTTGAGAAATCACGAGATTTCCTCTATCATTTAGAATTGCCAGATTAAAACCTTCCGCTCTTTACATATATATAGAAATAGATTACCTAAAGCATTCAATCAAATTCATTAAATTTGACTACATGAACAGTTTTTGTTGACTCAGAACTCCACATTCCAGCAAATAAATCATTCTTTTGTCTATAACTGTAGGCTTGGGAACCTTACTGGTCACATTGGCAGAGTGATGGTTGCTTTCTGGTGAAAGCTTTGGATTCATAATCTGCTGGGGCAGCTCAGGACCCACAGGTGCTCTCCATTGCCCCTTTGCTGTAGGTTACCAGCTCTGAAGCAGAGATTATTTGCTGGGGAAGAAGATCACTGAAAACAGAGATAAGAATTAGTAAAAATGGAAAATAGAAGAAATGTAATGCAGTGCCCATGAAAAATGTATATGAGGCCCATAACTTCCACAAGGCCTCGACACTGATAGTTGTTGAATAAGGTGATGATGGCAAAAAGGAAAAGCCAAAAGGAGGTGTGAAAAACAGATGATATAAGTGCCCCCAAGAAACACACTGACACAGGAAAGTACAAGAGTGGTTCATCCCTCCACTGGGTTATAACACATCAGGATATTCCCAACGTGAACTCAGCTCTTCAGAGGAACATAAATGAATCTGCAGTCCAACGGTGATGTAATTGAACATAGTACTTAAGTCCTTGCAATTTCTCTGAAGAGTCACATATATTGAAGTGGATTCTTTTGAAAATTGCAGTCCAATTTTGTGCGTGTTTGTCCTAAATGAACGAAGTGAATGCTATTTAGGATACGGAGCTAAAGAATATATGTTCAAGGCTTAGGATGTTCAGATGAGTTTTTTGTAAACAGCTCTGAAGCCTAATGATTTTACTTATTTATTTTGCATGGGTAAGAAATGGTTTTCAAGCATGAACACCGCACGTCAAGAAATGTGCAAACCAAAGTATGACAAAATATTTTATAGGCAAAGTGACTTTTCATAATAATGGAATAATAAATGCAGAAAAGGAAAATGCTAAGTGCAAATGCTGGAATGTATTCAGGAGTGCATTGTACGGCTTCTGCAGCTGCTGGAAAGCCACATACACGTATGAATCCATCACCACATTAGGAAAGTGGTCATCCAGGGCACCTCTGAGCAGTGAGCTTGTGCTCTTCCTTACCACTTTGCTGCCAGCAATTGCTTTTGATCAATTACTATTAGAAAATGATTAAAATGGAAAGATAGAAAAAACAGTCTTTTATTTGCAGCAAGAAAGTTACAAATCCATCAAAAGTTTTGTGAATGAGTCCTTGTGAGGGTTTATTTGTGCAGCAGTATTCTTTGTACTTCAGTTTGGGACAGGAAGATTTGGCCTTGAATAGCAGCAAACCATGCTGTGCTTTGCTGGAGAGGACGTTGTGTTATTTCTGTTACACTCTGTTTTCTGTTGCCTGTTTTCCCTGTGTGTTAAAGCCCATGTTCAAGAGATAGGAAGGCATTTACAAGCAGTTTGCATGGTGGTCCATAGCTTATTGCAATATAAATGACACTGCTGTTACTCAGGAAGATGGAAACGTTTTTTGATATTAAAGATCTGTAGTGATACGTGATGTGGCTAGCATCCCCCAGACTTCAACTGCACATACAACACAGCTGCTCAATTGATTAAAATAGGCTGCTTTTATCAAATATTAATCCATGTAGAGCACAAGCTGACTAAAATCTGGTGAACATTAAAGGTTTGCAGCATGTTGAAGGAGTGAACAGCCCCTCAGTTTTGTGCCTTTTCACATTTTTCTATGGTTTATGCACTGTCCAGTGATGTGATAACCTGCAAATCAAACAGAATAGTAAAGTGGTGAAGGAGCAGAAACTTCAATCAAAATGTGCTGAGTTTCTTCACAAGGTTAGGATTATTAATAGTAATTGTGCTGCAGTGGTATCAAGAGACCCTACATGAAATTGGAGCTGAAATATGTGTTACCTACAAATAGAGAGAAAAAAAATGTCTTAGAGAAGTTATAGCTTAGACTAACGAAGCTAAAAGAAAGTTTAGAACAAAAGGACCGCAAAGAGCAAGACAGGGTAGGAAGTGCATTCCTAAAGCTGTTATGGTTCACCCACAATTGTATGGGGGATTAAGAGCTCCTGGGGCAATTTCCCAAGTGTCCAGCTCTATCTTTTCAAAAGGAGGAAAAAAAAAAGATGAGTAGGAAAGATATTAATCCTTAAATGTGGTCAAAACAAGTAGGAGGCTGTATCATAATATGTTAATCTGATGACAGACATAAGGAATGTCGCTTCGTGGCGGAGAAGAAACACAACATGCAGAAAGCAACTCTGTTATGTCTTGAAAACGCGATTAGAATTCCTCTTCTGTTCTCTCCAAGGACTTCTTTTACTCTCTCCTTTTAGCCAAGTCCTGTCAGGCATCTGAACTTGGAGCTACAAAGGACCCAAGATCCCTTGTCACCTCTGTGAAACTCTCCTCACTCATTACTGCTGGTGTTGCATAGGGCAAGGGGCAAGTATCTGCTAGCATCTAGGGCTACGTGGCTGCAGCATGTCCCACTCACAGGCACTGATGGAAGTGTTCTGGTAAGGTTCAATATCATGGAAAGTCAATGGTCTGTAACCTAAGATGATTGCTAATCAACCATAGGTCAAGCACTAACCACTTGCCAGTGTTAGCTGAAGATGATCCAGTGTTAGCTGAAGATGATCCAGCACTTTTCCTACAAAGAGGGACCTGTGCTGGTTTCTTGTGTAGAATTCTCAGGATCAGAGTCACTACAAGGGATAAATAAATGACAAAATTATAAAGTACTGCTGCAGTTCTTCCATGCTGTAGATCATCAAACTCAATTGAATTCCTGTTTAAAGTTGTAGAAGTGCTTTAGCTTAGCCCAAAAACACAGCAAAATGCCCGGTCTGACTTAAACGTTCATGGTTAGGACCAGCTTAGGACAGCTTAGGACAGGTAAGGACAGCTTATGACACTGGACAGCTCTAATGAATGTTCTCATTGAATCACAAAATCATGGAGTGTCCTGATTCAGAACGGTCACACAAGGATCACCCAGTCCAGCTCCCGGCTCTACACAGGACCACCTATATCTGACAGCATTGATCAAATGCCCCTTGAACTCTAGCAGTTTTGGGCCATGCCCACCGCCCTTTGGCTAAGAGCTTTTCCCTAATCCCAAACCAGACCCTTCCCTGATGCAGCTCCACGCTGCTCCCTCAGGCCCCTCCGCTCCCTGTGAGGAGCTGCAGCCGCCATCAGGCCTCCCCTCAGCTCCTCTGCTCTGCGCTGAGCAAACCCAGGGACCTCATCTGCTCCTCATACATCTTGCCCTCTAGATCCTTCCCCATCTTTGTAGCCCTTCTTTGGCCACATTCTAATAGTTTTATGTCCTGTTTGTACCGTGGCAATTAAAACTGCACACAGTACACCAATGCAGTGCAGAGCAGACAACAGAAGAGAAGTTGTCTCCATCTGCAGCTTGCTGAGCTTCAACACTGCATTGCTGTTTGTCTCATTTTTAAACCTTTCAAAATTCTTGATTTTCCCAAGCTTCTCTCCTTCAAAGAATGTGACAAAATTACTTCTGGACTTATTAAGCTCCTGAACAGGTACTTCATAGGCATGCAGAAGTATAGAACAGCAAGAGAAGGCAGTCAGAGCAGTTTGTGGAGATGTGTTTGTCTGTACAGAAGCACAGTAGGTCACTGGCATGACAACTACGAGAGCCACTCTTGTCCTCTTCATTTTCCTGCTTTTATATGCTTGGATTTCATAATTGGTGTGATGATTGTAAATATTACAGCTTCCCTATCGTAATTCTTAACAATTTGTTTTATTATAAATCTGCCCAGATGAGATGGTAATGAATCCATAAAAAGATCTAAACTGCTCGTTAGAAAAGCATTGTTCACAGGTTAATTAAAACATGTCTTCTATGTGAAGTATTTATTTCTTCATTAAGCTGGCCATTCTGCAAAGTCTGTCTTCTTTTCCATGTATGTTTTGCACAGATGTATATCCAACAGCAGATTTACAGGTTGAATAGGTACACTAAACTCAGTCATAATAACCCTCACATCATTAGGGATCTTGAGTACTCTTTGCTAGATGTTCATAAGATGTATATATGAACATAAAACTACACATACAGGCCTGCGAGAGCAAACTGCTGACTCTGCAAGAGCAAACTGATGACTACAATTTAGGACTGGGGTATGGAGATCTGTGAGCATACTGCAGCTTAGAAAAATAAGCTTGAATTTTCTGATACAGTCCATTTTTATTGATGTCACTGTGAATTTAGGTCAGATCTTCAAGACCTACATAGAAATATCTGACAGGTCATGATTGCATGTATGCATGCAAACATAAATGCCCTCACTTGGACACAAGAGATAGCTAATCATAATAAGTCATAATAAAGGAAAATCTATCTGTGGCTTCTAAAAAGACCAAATGCAGCAGTACTTCATATCGCAGCTGGCACCTTGGTACGCTTTAGCGGTTATAAATAAGATTCTTTAGTAATCGTATTGCACACAATTAAAATACTGATATTATTAAGGATGATGCATAGAGCCCATAAGCACAATATAATCCATCCATCCTTGCCAATGAGCTTAACAGAAGCCATCTTGGATAATCAGTGCCTCAGGAAAGCTTGGCCAGAAATACTGTGACAAAACTCTGCTTCTTCCAAAATTGTCAGGAGCTCTTTCATCTCAGGATCTAAGGTTTTCATTGGCAAAAATGACTAACGGCTGTGATGCTCTCTACATTTTGGGACAACCACACTGAGGTTACTCCAGGCTGGGTTTCAGCAGGTGATTGGCACCCCCAGTGCTATCCTGACACATTCCTGTTGTCAGAGAGCCAAGCAGGACACCAGTCCTTCCTGGATTTACTTTTTTTAAGGCTGCAGCTGAAATAGCCACATCAATTAAAATGCTTAATTCTGGGTGTTTTCTGTTCCTGCACTCCCTCTTCTGGCTTTCTAGAATTATTTAGCAAACTTCTTACGCTCACAACATCAGAACAACTTCAATACGTTATGACACAGCATACAGTATACAGTTATAATGACAGCATGTGTTTGGCAGCAGGCACCATGGGAAGGACTGCTATTAAATAAATTAGAACATGTCCACAGCATCCATACACTTCTGTAAATATACATTCCAAGCAAGTTTTGGAGATATATACTGCTACTGGAGCAACAGTTGCAATGCTGTCCGTGGGTGAGCAGGGGGCTTCACTGGGCTGTGTGCACTGATCCTCTTGCTTGCTGTCTCTCAGGAACATTCAGTATAGCAGTGCACTTACTTTTGTCCCCAGAAACTGGAAAATACTTCACATATGTTCTTCTAAACTGGATAACAATAGCACTGTTAAATAAACATTCTCCCACACTGTTTGAAATCGAAATATTGTATTCATGTACAACTCAAATTGATTTTTTATGATTTTCATTGATGAACCTGAGAGACAAAAGAGGAAGATCAGAAATGTGGTGTTAAAGGTTTAAAATATAAAAGATTTAAAGTACTGTTCATTCTTAATATTCTTCCAAGCATCCCTCCTACCTCCAGCTACATGTGCTCATTTTCACTGCTGATGCTAACTCCTAAGAGAGGACACATAGAAACAGCTCCTGCACCAACAGTGGAAGGTGAGGTAAACAAAACTTTCATACATCTCACTGTGTATTCACAGTGTCCTTTTCTAAGCTGTAAACACAGCCTGTTTTTATTTCAGGAATATAATACAGGTAGACAGACACAGAAAAAATCTCAATATTACATCATCCAGCTGCACACTGAACAGCCAGCCATCTGCTTGGGACTGCTCCTGTCCTTCCTTCAGTAGGCTACATGTAGTCATGAGGAACTCTCAAGACGGTTTGATAAGTGGCTTTGTTACACAGAATCATGGAATCATTAAGGTCGGAAAAAACCACCAAGGTCATCTAGTCCAACTGACAACCCATCACCAATATTGCTCACTAACCATGTCCCTCCGTGCCACATCTACGTGTTTCTTGCACACCTCCAGGGATGGTGACTTTACCACTCCCCTGGGCAGCCTGTGTCAGCACCTCACCATTGTTTCAGAGATTTTTTTTTTTTCTAAAATAATATCTATGTGGACCTTGCATTTTCAGTTTCAGAGTTCTGCCTTAACAAAGCAGCGTAAGAGGGTGCTTTGAAACGTGTGCTGATCATAGGAACCAACACATCCCAGTTTGGGTAATGTCTGGCTTCTCTGTGGATTTTACCACTGGGGGAGGTCCAAAGCCCAGTGGTTCTGAGGAAGTGCCTCATAACTGTGGGGAATTCCTGCCGTGGAGATGTCTCAGATGCTATGCAGTCCTATAAATACAGCAGCGCGTGGCTCAGGTGAGTCATGCCACTTTCTGCCTCATGCCCAATTAATTGCTCAGAGCTCGTGTACCGTTATATGACACGTTGCAGCCTGCAGGACTCACTTTTGCCAGTCCTTGTGCTGCTTGTCCTTCTTATGACAGAGGTGCAACCCTGTGTGGTGTCTATGGTGCTGTGGGGCCAGGAGCCCTGAACACTGCTGTATCTCACTGCCAGCTGTGGTCTGAGGGTCTGGGCTCTTCAGGGATGATTTCAAAGAAAGCAGTGGAGCTGGAAGTGTGCAGAGAGCTGCTCTTATGTGAAACTATTGGAAGGATTAGTGGTTTGGTGCACTTGGCCTTTGTATGTCACGTAGTACTTTTGAAGTATAGTTTCTTACGGCAGAGAATCATAGAATCGTTTGAGCTGGAAGGGACCTTTAAAGGTCCAACTGCCCTGCAATGAACAGGGATATCCACAGCTCCATCGGGTTGCTCAGAGCCTGTTTCAGCCTGGCCTTGAATGTCTCCAGGAATGAGGCTTCCACCACATCTCTGGGCAACCTGTTCCAGCGCCTCTTATAAAAAAACTTCTTCCTTATGTCCAATCTAAATGTCTTCTATTTTAGTCTGAAACCTTGTCCTATTGCAATGAACGTGTGAAGAGTCTGCCCCGTTCTTTCTTATAGCCCCCCTTTAGATACTAAAAGGCTGCTATTAGGTCATCTCGGAGCCTTCTCATCTCCAGACCCAGCTCCTTCAGCCTGTCCTCATAGGGGAGACGTTCCATCCCTCGCTTTGTTTTTGTAGCCCTCCTCTGGATGCACTCCAACAGGTCCACGTCTCTCCTGTACTGAGGACTCCCCATCTGGACGCAATACTCCAGGTGAGGCCTCACCAACGCAGGATAGAGGGGCAGGATCACCTCCCTCAACCTGCTGACCATGCTTCTTTTGATTGCAGCGATTTTAAAACGAGAAGAAATTTGACTCCTCCGCTTTTCCAGCGAGTGGCACCGCTGTCAAACCTCGGGGGCCGGCGGTGCGGTGCGGTGCGGGGCTCCCAGCCGTGCCACTGCCGCCCTCTCCCGGTCGGGCCGGGCGCGGCTGTGCTCGAGGCGCCCGGTGCCGGGCTCGGAGCCGCTCGATAGGGTCGGAGCGTAGCGGCACGCGTGGCAAAGTGCCCGCCGCGGGGCCGAGCGGAGGTGCGGGTTCTGCTGGTTAAAGGAATTAAACTAACCATATTGTAAAGGCAGCGAGGACGGTGGAAGCTCTCCGCAGGAGCCGTGCGGGAGGAGGCACGGCCGTGACCGGAGAGAGGCGGCCGGGCCCGTCCCGTCCCCGCAGGTGCCGGAGCCCCGCGGGCTGCACGTCGCGTCCCGGCCAGCAGGAGGAAGGAAGAGGAAGTGCAAGCGGCGGCGGCGGGGTCCGGGGCCGCGGGATGGGATAGCGCCGCTCGCCGCGCTCCGAGACGCCGGGGAAGTGGGCACGGCGGCGGCTGGATCCGCTCGGCGGCAGCGCGCTGCGGGCACGGGGCTGCCCGCTGCAGGAGGTAAGCGGGCGGGCTCGGGGCTGCGGCGGCGACGAGCGACGGGACGGGGCAGGGCGAGGCGAGGCGAGGCGGGCGGCGAGCCCCGCACCTGCCCGCAGCGGAGCGGGCACAGCGCCCGGCGGCCGTCGCCGCGAGGAAGAGGAAGCGCAGCCCGCCGGTGTCAGAGCGGCGCGGCCTCGGCCGGCGGCTGCGGGCGGGGGGCGGCCCGGCCCGCCCGAGAGCCCCGCCCGCCGCCCTGCCCTGCCCTCACCGCCGCAGGCCGCCCCCGGCGTTCGGAAGCCGGCAGCGCGGGGCGGCGGGGTGAGTGGCGAGCGCGGGAGGCGGCCGGAGGAGCCCGGCAGCAAGTGCGTGCCGCGGGAGTGGGGCTCGGGGCGGTACGCGGCGGGGCAGCCCCTCCTCTGCCGCCTCCTCCGCCGCTCGGCTCCGGGGAGCGGTGGGGCCGCTGTGGCGAAGTTGCGATCCCGGCGATAGCGGTGATGGATCCCGCGGGTTTCGGGCTGTGCAGCCCCGTAGGGTGGGTGGGTGTCGAGTCCCGAAAGCTGTGAGCGTTCCTGGCTCGGAGCCTTCGCAAGGTTTATTTTGAATATCTTTTCCTTGCAGAACTGAGACAACTGTCCAGCTCTCCCCTGAGAATGATACAAAGTAAATATAGGAGTTCCTGAGAAATAACAGTGAGTATATTTCGAATCAGTGCTGTTTTGTTGTTAACTTTATAGGAATGGCCCGTAACCTGCCGGTGCTCGGGGTGTGAGTGCCAACGATAATAAGAGCTCAGGAAGCCCAGCGCGTGTTAATTGCCTCGGTATAAACATGGTTGCCTGTAGGCTGCGTGTCGTGATACACCATTCACAGCCCAATTTCAGGATGGGGATGTTTTTAGATACGTTCGTAAGCAAGTGGATTCTCTGTGGCTGTGTCCTCAGCTGCCTGATCGCCCCCTGTTATAATATTTATCTTTGGTGGAGAGGGGAAATTGAGTAAGAACTGCACAGAGCTCAGCGCTGTTCTGTGAGGACGTGGTTTCCTTCTCTTCCTCCGAGCTGCTCTCCTCCTTCCCCAAAGGCACAGACACGCGTGCCGTGCCTCCTCAGCTTCATTATGTAACTGTGTGGGCATTTATGGATCTGTCACCGTTCGTGTCCCTTCCATCCTCTGTGCCGTTCCTGCCTGACTGAGGGAGTTTGTGAAATATTGCACAGGAAAGAAAAAAAAAAAAAAAAGAAAAAAAAAAAAAGGTTTAATTTTCATGCAGTTCCTTCAGTTAGAGCGGCAGGTTTGCTTGCTTGCTTTGAAGGTCGTCTCTCCTTAATTACCCCTTCCCCCTCCTTTTCTGAAGCTGTATAAGTAGGTGGTAGGCAGCTAATCTGATGGCCGGAACCCAGAGAAGGAGGAGGAAGAGCAGCGGTGGTTGCTGGCTGGCAAAAGTCCCTCTCGTGTGCTGTCAGGAAAATACCATAACACACATTTCACAGAGCTATTAGAAGCACTGCAGCAAGTTTAACAACTCGCCATTCAGAAAACAGATTCATGCTAAAGCATGAAGCGTAACAGGTGTTGGAGATGCTGCTGCCAGCATAGTCTGTGGGTTCCTGTGTGTGGATGGAACATTTGGAGATGTACCTGGTGGGCAAGTGTTCCTGCTGGGGAGGCTGCAGGAGTCAAGTTGGTTTGCTTTTGTCTCTTGTAATCTGTTTGAAAGTCACTATGCTCTCTTCTCTAGCTTGCAGCTTAAGTGTGTCATTGAGTATTGTAAAAAGAACAGGAGGGAAAAAATGAGGTGGTTTATATCCTTACTGTTCTGCTTCCCTTCCCCTCTCCACCCCCCCCAAAATGTTCTGCACATGCCAGGAAAAACTTTATAGGTATACAATTCAAATGGATTTTGAGTGGACAGGAAAAAATCTTCTTACCTACTTATTCTGGAGCGGTCTTATGAAAGTATCTGCAGTTCAGTAGTTGTGATTATATAAAGAAGTACCCTGAAAAAACCTTATAATGCCACATAGCTCCTACATGAAGGTGTAACTTCAGCGGTTGCTGAACCGCTGCTGTGTGCAGGGCACTTCCTGACAGCAGAACCACGCTGCTGCAAATTGCAGATGGAGAAACGCCGTGCTCCGCCCTTCCTTCCGCCCTTTGTTTTTTTCTACCTCATAGGAGCCTCTTTGATTTTGAGTTTTGGGCCCACAGGCTTTCTTTTGCACAGTGTCCATCCTGCGAAGTGAAGTTGGACTGTGTTCTGTTTTCCATCTTGACGCAGAGGCAGCAGGGTTCTCTCGTTCACAAGATGTGTGGCTTTCTTCTTTCGGTGCCTCAGACGGATGCGTTCAGTGGCGGACTGAGAGGTTTGATGCCTGTAGATGTGGCTGGAACAAGGAAAACAAGTTTTCACAGAGTTGTGCCAGTACACCTGCGTGATGACACGCAGTACATCCTGGTCCATTGTCAGGCTTCTTTGGAATAGTTTGCCAACCACAACTTTTTCTAATAACAAAGATATGCATAGGGTTTTGGTGAGGCCATCGATTTTTCCTCTTTGTTTGTGACTTTACTATCATTTGGTTGTTGATTTTTCTAGAAGTAAATCATCTTCTGTAAAGCTTGGTAGGTGTTGGGCTGCGGTGCAGACATACAGCATCTCATTCTAAAAAATGCCTGTAGTAGATGCTGGGAATTTAGGTACCCTGGAGACTATAAAACATTGTGTACCCATAGAGCTGGCAGAAGTAACGCTGTCCCTAGTGGTTTATTCACTGCACAGCCATGCTGAGGTCCAGCAGCTTCCTTCCCTGCTGCATCCCTGCGCTGCTGTGGAGTTGCAATGCTGAGGGAATAAGGCTTCATTCCCCATCCTGCTATTATCCTATATAAAAGGAGATTTTGCAGGGATGCTTTCTGATTATGAAGTCACTGTTGTTTGATCACTTGTGGCTTGGAAATAGAGCACGACTGGTAACTGACTTTGTAACAACCATCAGACCAACGCTCAGTGTGTTTTAAATATTTCCCTGCTTTGAATGAGATTTTCTGAAAAAGATTCTTGCATTTGTGGCAGCAGGAATGTGCCAAGTACACGTTGTTAAACTTGTGTCGATTTAACAGCACAACTGTTTAAAGGATTTCAGATTACTTTCTTTCTATTGGAGTCAAACACTTTTTTTTTTCTTCCCTTTTTTACTTCTTTTCAAATATAATACTGGAAAAGGAGAGAGATGCTAAAATTGATGGGCAGAAGCCAGCAAGTTGACAAGCACTTGATAGCAGGGATCATCAGAGGTGATTATGCAAGTGATACTTTGCACAAAAGAGGCTGTATACTGACGGTGTTAGAAATTTGCATTTAAGAGAAGAATGGGAGAAGAATTGCAAAATCATGGAGCTGTCTTTCAGTCCACATTTTTGCATCGAGATATTTGCAAGGGTTTGGTTTTGTGGTGTCACTTTTCATTATTGCAACCATTTCAAGACACAGAGATAGACTGAAGGCTACGTGACACCCTTTCTGCTACTTTCCTCCTTTTCCTGGTCACTTACCAGCTAAGAGGGAGTCAGTGAGAAGTATATGCCCCAGGGGATGGCTATCTGGTTGCCTTTCATCTCCATTTACCCACGATAGTGAGTAGCACGGTCTCAGCCTGGTGCCATATATGTAGCACCTGTCAGTAAGCCACTCATGTTTCCAGTTGCTGAGTAGGTTGGTTTGTAAAGGATGTGCTTGTGGTTAAGAGCAAGGTGAGCAGTGATTCACGTGGTGCTTGTTTGCATGGAAAAGCGTCAGTATATTTCTCCTCATGTGGTTTTCCACTGTGAGGCTTTGGGTCTGACCATGCTGAAGTTGTTTCCAGTGGCTGCTGGGAGGGGAGGTTGGCTGTGGAGAGCAGGGCTGGACAAGCTGTTCTTCTGTTCAGGAATAAACCACTCTGTGAAGTGGCTGAAGCCATGACTGTTGGGGGTAACCCTAGAAAGGTGGTGTAGCTTGTGTGCAAATGAGCCTACGTTGGTAGATTTATAATGAGCAGCCTTTGGAGTTTCTTAATGAACTGAGTATAGTGCTTGCAGACCTAATGCAAACATGGCAGGTGACCCCTTCTTACTGCTTTTGAGGACATAGGCCTGCTTTGCTTACTGCTGTTGCTGCTGTGCCCCATTTGCAGTGACAATAGAGCCAGCAGTGAGTGCTGAGGGCAGAGATTGCCCCTTTCAGGTTGAGAGAAGTTTATCTCAAGTGTTTGTGAAATGGCATATTCATTAAAGCGGCTAAGAGGGAGGAAAAAAAATGTTCCCAAACAGGCCTATTACAGCATAATAGCTTATTGTACATGTTTTTTGGACTTTTGTTTCTGCTTTTCTTCTGGTTTTTGTTTGGTTGTTTCATTAATATTTCTCCTGATCATTCCTTACTGCAGATTTCCCACTCCCGTTGTGATCCTTCATTCTTCCATCTTTGACATGTTTATTTACATATTTATTTATTTATCCCCGTTTGCTAATTTCACCAACTCTGCCCTGTCCTTAAATTCTTCCCAGACTTCCCATAGCTTATTCCTCATTTAATTCAAGATTACAAGATTTGCAAGACTGTGGACTGCAGTGTCTGTCACCTCCTATGTTCTTACAGAGCTCAAAGTGTTTATTGTCTAGTTCTAATTTATGGAGACATACAAGGCGTAAAGCTGTCTGAAATACTGTGTTATCAGTAACTGAGTAATTTTTTAGTAGCAACATGAATATAGTATGATGAAATCCAGCTTTTTTTTTTCTTTCTTGTGTTTTCTCCAACTGATAGGGAGAATGGGTCGCTGCTTCCAGGAGAACTTCAGATTCTAGAGATGTGATGATTTTAAACTGCCATTCTTTAACAGAGCAGGAAATGCTTGCTTGAAGCTACTCTAATCTGAGAGCTTTTTGCAAAACAGAGCCTCTGTGAGTATGAACGAAATGGTCCATCTGGACCTTTTTTCCTTAATGTATGAAGCTGACAACTTGTAGATCAAGCACATTCAACATTTTGACATTAGACAAAAGGAGGGATACTCAGCGTATGTCAGCAGGCTCAAATAATGAACGCTGACAGCTTTTCAGCCTTCCTTCTTCAGATGAAATTTTAGGTATGGCTCCTGGGTCTAGATGCTTCGTGCTGTTAAAAGGCGTTTTTCTTACTGCTTGTTGTCAGCTTGATGGTAAGAAAGGAAAGAGCTGGGGCTCCTAACTTATTCCATTAGAAACTTACCAAAAATTGAGACCATGATGAAAGTCAAATGTATGTTTTATGTACTTATTTGCTGTCTGTTTCTTCTGATGTTGACACTAACTTCTACATATTAACAGAAAATGCTTAAATATTCTGAAAGTAGGAGAATGGCTGTGGGTTTTTGTTTATTTTTTTACATGATTTAGCTGAAAGAATTTTTGTTGTGTTTCGGAGTGATTGGAAAAAGAACTTATTTTTCAGTAAACTACAAAATCTGGATGGTTTGACCCTCTCTTCCATGGATATAGAACTATCTTAGTTCACTATGTATTCTTAGAATGTGCATGAATTTTGTTGCTTGAATTTGTAGTCAGTCAAAATAAGACTTACCTGTCCTCTTTCTCTTCAGCCAACTTGCATGCATTGTGTTGAAGTGTCCAGAAGAGATGTTAGGGCTGTGTGAGTCTTGGATTAAATGCTTCCCATGAAGCATCCAGGCTTTTGTCTGGCTAGACTGGCCATCTACTGGACAAGCTGTTGTCTCTCACTGGGGTGACTTTCAACTGCTGCTTCATATTTTAACAGACAGACTAATCTGTTGAGGTTGAGCAATGAGGAATTTATAAACATTCACATAATACCCTCTGGCCAGACAATGCACTTGATTTGCACATTTCTTCCCTAATAATAAGGAGAAAAATCTGCTTATGACACAGGTTGGTTATAATACATTTTTTACTGTTAGTGCCAATGCATATATTTGTTGCATTCCAGTACAGTCTTTTTCATTTCTTTGCTTTCTGGAATACAATTGCACATTAGTTTTCATAGCAACAGTCGTGGCTTCAGCTGGAAATTGAAACCTGATCAATGCTGGCTCAGTGCATGGACTGTTGGATAAACTCACTAATTCTGAGCCAAACCAACTTTAAAAAAAAAAACAAAAAACAAAAAAACTTCCCCAAACATAAGTACTGGTCTTTACATTTTGGAAAGGATGTTCCATTTGGTTGCTGGGGTTTTAAAATGCTGGAGTACTAGCCTTTTTTTTTTTTCCCCCCTCCTTTCATGTTTTCTACTTTTTTTTTCCTTCCTTCAAGCACCAGGGCACTCAGCTGATGAAGTTGTGCCCCTTGTGGTTCAAGTGCATTCCTGGTATCAAACTTTTTCACCTCACCTCCCTCTTTGCATATACTCTGATGTCTCTTCTGATAACCAAACCCACAAAATTCAGTTCTAGATGTGGAGTCCAAGTCTGATCTCTATGTAATGTAGGTCTGTAATCTCTTATCCCATAGATTTGAATACAAGTTTCTTGTTGTGTTTAATCTTCTTTTCTTGGTGGGGGGGAAAAAAAAGGCAGAAAATTGGAACAAATGAGAGCTTTCATTGGTCAGTGCGAGACTGAGCATTTGGTGCTGATTCTTAACTACTCAGGAGAGGTTTGTAAAAGAGGAAAAAAGATCCAACTAACTAAAAAGCCTACAAAACTGAAAGAAAATGTAAGTTCTTTCCCACTTTGGACCACTTAATGCAATTTTAACCATATCTGTGACAGGCAATTAATGATTTAACAGCTGATGCCAGATCCAGAAATGGAGGACTGGTATAAGAAAAACAGCCTACATCTTGAAGAAAAAATACCACAGTGGTTTGTTTAAAATTGTAGCTTGTGTTAAAGTAGGTCAGACCTTTTCGTGCGGTCTTTTTGAAAAGACCAATTTTCATATTTTGTAGTTCAAGTGAAATTTTTACGGAATTGCATTTGTGGAAAGCAGCATATCAAATTTGGAAAGGGAAAAATTATATCTTCTGCTCTGTGCTGGCCTGAGCCCATCTCTGTGTTCTGGCTTTTTTGTTTGATGTAGTTGGACCTGACTTACTGAATCTTCTGCCTTCGTTTAAAACACTGTGTAAAATATCACTCTACATTTCTTGGTTTTCCTTTGGGAAGTAACACAGACATGACTATATAATAAACTTCTATAATAGGCAGTGACCTGGGCTTTTATTTCCTGGAAGTCAGCTGTTTTTTCCTTCAGCTACCGTAGGAATATAGCTTGTTGGAACTGCATGTGTTTGTTTGTATGCCCAACACAGTGTTGGGGTGGTGTTCTCGAAGGCAGAGATTTTGAAGACTCCATTCCCTGCAGCTGTGAATGAGTCAGAAAACATATTATGGTAAAGAGGATTTGTGTGGAGAAAGAAGAGAAGAAAATAATCTACATAATTTTAAATCCAAATTGCAAGTTCAAGTTCTATTTTAAAACAAACACACAAATAAAATGGTCCAGGGCTGTTTGCAGTGGAATTGTAAATTGGTTTCCTGATCCATATGCCAGAGGGATCAAAGCCTCCACAGTTCAATGGTGGTAGTGCATGAATTCTAATTAAAATGATGTGTTTTAGGATATATTTTTTTTCTTCTGTTCCAAATTAAATGATTTTATAAACGTTTTGCTCTAGAAATAGCGTGGCTTTTTGACTATGAATTAATTTATTAATTTAATCTGTAATTAACAGTATACAAAGGTTGAAAAAAGCCCTTGTGCTAGCCTACGGGCTGTTTTTCTGTAATTGAAAGTATGATGACAAAACAGAGAAGAAAAAGGGGAGAGCAATAGTCAAGCTTCCATCACCTTCATCGGTAAATAGAGAACACCAAACTAGACTAGAAAATCGGACCTAAATCAGCCTGCAGATCCTTTGTTTCCAACTAATTGTTCTGGCTGTGTTCACTGGTCCCAATAAGCTTGCCTAAGGGGATAAGCCTTGCTTTCCTGTCTCGAGGCTTTTCTTTCTTGATCTATTGAAATTCAGAGGAGGGCCCCCTTTAGAGAATGTCCTGTCTGTAACAAAGGGGCTCCAGCTGTGGCCATGTGGATTGAAAAGGGAGGTAGCCTCCCAGGCAAGTGATTTGGTGTAATTTAGGAAACTGATGTTCAACCTTGTTTAGAAATGGGAAGACCAACTCAGGGCAGTTTTCGGGCTGTTAATGTCCCAGCCTGAATTCAGGAGGTGCTTGCAGCCTGGTCGTGTCCAGTGCGTTCTGCTACAGATTTAATGTCCGCAATACAGAATTGTAATTAACTGCATTATTAGTGTTAGCCAAAGGGAAAGAAAATTGTGTGTTCTGAGCACCCCAATCCAAGTGTATTGCCATTTCACATGCATACTGAATGAGATGGAAGGCATTACTTTCAAGATAATTCTTGGGAGAAAAGTATCATTGAACACATCCAGATTAAATTTTTTGTCTTGACAGAAATATTACCGTTGAAAAAGAATAATCAGTTTTAATTCTATTATGAGAGCTGCGACAAGATCTTATAATCAATAGTACTCATTAAGAGCAACAAATGCATCTAATGAGGTCAATATGGCTTCTTGATCCTTGTCAATTTCATGGGGAAGTTAAGTGGGAACAAGGCATGGGTGCGTTCTCTGCTGATAGCCTGAATCAGTTAGAAAACCTGCAGGCTTTTTGACAAAGTTCAATTAAATATTCAAGGAGAGATAAAAGGTAGAATCTAGATATTGTGGGATATATTTGCAAGCTACTTACTGAATTCAAGAGGGCAATTTGCCTTTCCCAGGGAAACCACAGACAGTATGCACCTGCACTGGAAATCTTCTTTTCTCCTACTGCTTTCCAGACTGTGATGTGAAGTTACTTTCGTAGCTGTGGTGCCTCAGTGAGCTGCTCCAGCCTAACTGAGCAGTTTGCTTCTACCTGTATCTGAAAATAATAGGTTGAAGATCTTCTCTGCTCCATCTACTGAGAGATGGTAGAAGAGCCTTATGAAAGGCATGGGCAGCTCATTTAGGTCAAAGTGTCCACAGTTTGTACTGATTAAATCTCTGTGTAAGTAAAAATTCTGGAACTCTTCTAGTGGATGCTGTAGGCAAAGAGAAGAGCAGTTGAGTTCAGCTGGGGATACCTGCTGGTTTGTGCTCAGTTTTTAATCTCGTGCTGACATCAAGCCTCGTGGACATGAAGTCAAAGAAAAAAAGACTTTCTGGTAAGTACAGATGTGAATGACGTTAGGTAAAGTGCTAACGAGCCCCTTGTAGATCAGCCTCTTGAAGGAGCATACCAAGGGATGTTATGGAACTGTCTGGACTTTACAAGGGGCAGGCATCATTGGCTCTGCCCTTACTGAGAAGGAGCTGTTCTTTCCAGCAACCCTGTGGGCAACTGCACTGTCTTGTGGTCAGTGTTCTCTGTGTGTTACTGAAGGTTGTCTACAGGCAAAAATAACGAAATAGCAGTGTGATTTAATTGAAAAAATGTTCTTTCTGCTTTCCATAATTTTCTGGTTTGTTTTCATAGTGATTTCATGTCTGGATATCTAAACTTTAAACTAAGTAATTATTTTGCAGAAGAACAACTTAATCTGCAACTCTTTGCTGGCTTCATAGAGAAAGCTGTTGAGGGAGTTGTGTTGGGCTCACATGATGAAAGCTGGTAGTACTGTACCATAATTTTTCTAATAAAGATGCTAACCCAATAATCCTGAATTGTTGGCGTGACTCAGTTCCTTCTGAGGAAAAACCCATTCAATCCAGTGGATGATTGAGCTTGGCCTTTAGAGGAGGAAGGAAGAATGATCTCAGATGCACAGTGCGGTAAGTGTTGGCTTTTCAGCTGTGAGTGGTGTGTGCCTCACTGTGTAGGAAACCGGGCTGTGCATTCACACCTCAGCACTTAAGTGTTAAATGAAGATACGAGTTCAGGGAAAGGAGGATGCGTTCCTTGACTTTTATGAGAAGTTAATGCTGGCCATTAAAATATCCACAAAAATACTTCTTCCTTTATGTGGTCTGGCCTTCAGCCACATCTAATCTCATGGAGGAATTCAAGAAATCAATAGCAGTTGGTGGCTTGCATTGTTCAGCCATCAGAAGAAGGGCAAGGCTGTAGTGGGAAGAACCAGCAGAAGTCATAGCATTTGGCCTCACTTTCAGTTTCTGCAGTAATAGGGCAGAGTTGCTGGCTGGCTGTTTGACCTATGTGAGCGTATGCATTTCACAGTGTCGTGGCTTTTCCTTCTTCTCTGCAGAGCATTTCTGTGTAGGTAAGAGGAGCAGGTGCTCACTGCTAGTGAGTGCCATTGTAAGCTACCTGCCCTTTAGGAAGAGGAAAAACATGGTTTTTCTTCTATTTCAAAACTGCCAATGCTAGCAGCGTGGTTGTTATTTTTTTCTTTTATTCTCCTTTATAAAACCTTATTTTGGACTTCCTTATCCTCTTGCAAAACACGGGTTTACTCGGTGTCAGACTCTTTGCTGGAGCTATCCATTACACGTTCATCAGATAAATATTCCCCAGTAACACCTCATTCCCCCTTAAGCTTTAGTGCTGGCTTATTTTTATATAATGGATCGTCCGATCAGGTCCAAAATCTTTAGCTGGTGACAGGAGAAAGCCATAACATGTTCTTAAGCAACATTTACATCTTCATGGGGGGGAAAGGTGAAGCCCTGTGCAACTCAGAGTATCCTACAGGTCAGGAAACGTACATAATGGCCACTTTTTGAGACCTATAACTCTGGCCTTTGTTATTATTATTTTTTTAATCTCCTCCCAGTCCTTTCTGTCTGCTGTTGCAAAGACTGACTGTGTCCTCAGCAGGTGGCTCTGTGGGCAATCTATCACCAGGATGCAGTGGGAGTAAGAAAGCTCTTGAGTTAAGAAGCTCTTGAGCTTTTAAGACCAATGTTAGGTTATTCTGAGTTTTCTGATGTAGGTAGGGGTGTGTGCGTGTCTGGAGGTGGGAAGCATTTTTATTCCCTTTAGATTAAAACGAAACATGCTTAAGCTTCATGTCTTTTTTTTTTTTAAATAATCTTTTTGATTCTTCACAAACCAAGAAAAAATAAATACGGTAATAAATATATATTTTCAGTATATGCATGAATAATGATGGAGAAAATGAATGAAATGAATGCATGGGTCAGATCAGCTGAGTGGAAATTACCCATCCGTGCAGTTATGCTTCCGACAATAGCTACTTTCTAAACAGCTTGGAAAGTTTTGCTATGAAGATTGTTAACTGTGCAGGGGACGGAGATGATAATTTACATTCAAGATGCATTCTTTAAAACTAAACATTTGGCTTTTATATCCATGGACACATGTGCGTTGTGCAAACAGAGTATGACAGCGGAGCAGGGCAATAGAATCTTCACTTATTTTTTTTAATGGTTGTAATGTTTAGAAATTAGCTATTGGAACTGTAGGTGGAAGTTGAAATCCTGCAAATTTAATAGGAATTGTGGTTAGAGCATCAGAAGTCTGCTGTATTGATGGTTTTCATCTCATGTCATGAACTTTGGCTCTGAGAATCTCGTATGGCTATTATCCCTCCAGTTGATTATTTGCTATTCATTTCAGAATGCTAATGAAACATGGTTACATTGTGCTACAGAAACTACAAAGCCTGTCTGGTGATAAGGTGGGACATCGTGCAGCCGGGCTGCTCCTAGGTGCTGTGAGCATGTCGCTAGCTTGAGGTTCTTGGAGGTTGGTAGGGTGGGTCTTGTCGTACCTCCCAGAAAGTGTTGGCTGTTGAGTTTTGTTTCTGAAGCATCTGTTGGAGGATCTAGTTTTAAGGGCTGAATATGAGTTGCATTTGAGAGATAATAGTATATTTTCTTGAAAGCTGAAGATGAATGAAATTCAACAGGCATGTGTATGGAGAGAGGAATTTTAAGTTCTTTATCCTCTTCTGCTTTAGAAAAGGGTGATGCTATCGGGGTAGTAGACAACATATTTAAATTTTTTCTCTGAGTTGTGTGAGGGCTATGGAAATGAGTGGGTCCCCAGACTGTTAAAAGAGAATGAATTTTTATTGTTCATCATAAAACTACTGGTAGAGCACGAAAGTTGCATTAAGGAAAGATGAAGTTTAAAATTTAAACCAGCCTGCCTGTACTGATCTGTGTAAATAGATCAGTGGAGGTATATTTCCTCTGAAATAAGCATCTTTTTATTCTGGAGGACAAAGAGCAGCGAGTTACTGTTTAGAAGAGAATTGAGCTGATTTTGGATTAACCTGGGGTCTCTTCTCATGCTCACTCCTGAAGAGGAGCCGCACTGATTTAGTGATGTGCTGCATGCTTATGAATTTTACCCTGAAGGCAAGCTAAAGCAGAGAGAAAGCAGTAACTGTTTGCTTGTATGACTTGTTGTCTAATAGGAGTGGTGTGTGGGGGGGTAGAATCAGAATCCTTAGAGTTGGAAGGGACCTTTAAAGATCATTTAGTCCAACTCCTCTGCCATGAACAGGGATATCCATGGCTCAGTCAGGTTGCTCAGAGCCTGGTCTAGCCTGGCCTTGAATGTCTCCAGGGATGGGACTTCCACCTCAGCTCTGTGCAGCACTCTCACTATAAAACACTCCTTAAGTCCAACGTAAATCTTCCCTGTCTTACTTTGAACCCATTTCCCCTTGTCCTGTCACCACAGACCCTGCGAAAGATTCCGTCCCTTCTTTCTTACAGCCACCTTTCAGATACCAAAAGGGTTACTGGCACGTCCCTTGAGCCATGTGCAGGTTTCTCAGCTCATGGCCACCAGCGAGGCAGCAAATCCCCAGTGACTAACCAGTGGGCCCCGTGACACCAGCACAAACCTTCTCACCTCTCTGACATGCATTAGCACTCACTGGGTGTTACTAAGCCACGATGAGCAACAAATATCTTAAGTAACCTCTCTGTCATTTCACTTAGACCAAGTGCTCCTTTCATAAACGATACCTTTTTTTTCTTTTTTAATCTACTAAAGCCTTTTATTGTTTGAGGCATGAAGCTGAAAACCAGAGAAATGAAACCTTGTCTGAGTTCAAGTTTACCTTAGCAGGGGCTCTGTACCCCCTACTTCTCATTTTCACCCCCATGCTTGATGATGTGGTGAAACTGAAAAGCTCTTGTCTGCAGCAGTTTTGTCAATGCAGTAATGTGGACAAACCACACAGTGTGACATATGAATTTTGAAGCCTTGGATGCAAACTCTGTCTTCTCCCCGGAGGTTCACCAGTCAACAGCCAGTTTCCATTGAGGACAGCGCCCATCCCATATGGCTAATTGAGTCAGATGGTGGTGACTGTAACTTCTTGGGACCTCCATAGTTCCATCACAGGAGTAGGCCCAAGTTGCTTCACTGTCACCCCACCAACATGAGCCTTTTCCTTTGATTTCCTGTCCTCAATTTGTCTGTGGACTTACGCAATTGGGAAAGATGAGGTCAGAGTGAGAGCAGCTATGCGAATAGTTGATGGGAATGTAACAGCAGCAACAGCCACAGAATTGCTTAATTGCTTTGGATATTCGCAGCATAGCCATGCAATTGAAAGTGGTGATTTTCCTGCTGTATTTAGCCTCAGCGTGGCCTCAGCTTAAGTGTTGTGTACATTTCTGTGCAGTGGTCAGACACTGGAACGGGTTTCCTGCTGGGTTGTTAGATGTCTCGTGCCTATCTGTGCTCAAGTCGCACTGGTACAATCCTCTCATGGATGTGCTTTAGCCTCTGGTTAGCCCTGATATGGTCAGGCAGTTGGACTCGGTGATATTCATAGGTCCCTTCCAACTGAACTGTTCTATTTACTTTAAAAGTTCAGAAATGCTAAGGATGGTAATAAATGCTGCATTTCACTGAGACTGGGAGGTGATCTTTTGCAACAGAATGGGAGTGTTACCTGAAATCACATATGAATGCCTCAGATGTAGCTAGCTGTCTTTGTTAGTTGATGCTTCCAGCATCTGTCAGCCAAAGCTTTATATACTTCTGCTGGTGAAATGTGCTGCATGGAGAGCAAGACGAGCTTCCCTTTCAGAAGCTGGGTCATTCTCCTACCCTTTCATTTTTTAATTTGATCTGTTTAGAAACAGCTACAGAGTGTGTTGCCTCTGTGTATGGGATTTGTCTCTATTTTCTCCTTTTTCTCTCTAGTAACTTTTGAACTGTTGGCTGATTCAACAGCAGAGCAATAAAGGTCCCTAAGATACAAAGTTCAGACATTTTTTGGGAAAGTAGGAAACTGGATGGAGCAGAAACTGCAAGGGAAAAACTTTACTGCAAGCCTTATTAAACAGCTGAAAATGTACAGCAGGGATTTGGGTCAGTTTCCCTTAGCCCTGCTTCTTGCAGGGAAGATGTTTGCTTTACTTGGTTAGACAGATGTATGAGAAAGGGAATCTCTCACTTCTCTAAGGAAAATGAAATGCAATGCTTGAGAGCCAAACCTCGTGCTAAAAACAGATTGCCATCTCATAGCTTACCTGGCTTGTACTCTGAAATATGTGGGATTTGAATTTTTTTTTTCTGCAAAGACTTGCTGCCAGACTAGCTATAAAGGGGCTTCAAGTTCAGCAAGATTCAGGGTTCTCTACGATTTTAATCAGTTTTTTACATAAAAATATTTGGGAGACTTACTTTAAACATAAACTTCAACACTTTCATTAATGCTCTCTTCACTTTGAGGCAGTTCTATGCTGGTCATACAGTGAAGGAGTAGAACTGGGGAATGGTATTGCTAACAAAGAAGAATTAGCAGAAACACGAACAAAACTTTACTGCGTATCCATATGGGATAGTGCTGTCCAGATGGTAGACAAATACAAATGAAGAGTTATAAAAACTTGCTTTGTTTGGGGAGCTCAACTAAAAAGTAACTTTTTATTGCCTGGTAAAGATGAATTACAAATTATTTTTATGGCCTTGATAAGGACTCTGTTGGAACTTAATTACTCTACAATATGAACACCTTGCTGTTTAGTTTTCCTTAGCTGTGAAGTCCATAGATAATATATTTTTTTGTTTGTTTCCTACAGGGATGTGGAAAGGAAGTAAATACATCCCTGCCTGAACATGATGGTTAAAGAAAATGGGATGTTAATTGTTTCCAAATGCTGGCTTGCTTGTAAGCTAGAATTTATTGCACATCTCCAACTGGAGTAGCCATGTGAATTCGGATGGCAAGCAGTTTGCTAGGCATAGATTCTGGTGCAGCTTTTTCAGTGCTGACTGGATGGTAACTTCTGTCTTGGCTTTCCTCAGGCCTCGTTTTGTGGCTCAGTTCTTCCTTTTGCCCAGCATTTAGCCAAACCTGGTTGTCTTTTTCCAGCTGGAACTGTGAGAAAGAAGGGTTTTGTAATTCCTTCCTTCCAGTAATAGCATTGCTTAATTCTGGTACCTGTTCCTAGGTGAAATGAATGGGAGCTGGAACGTAACATCTTTTTATTTATTTACTGTTAGCAATTACCTCCCTAAGGTTAGCATAAATGCCCTTTTCCAGTTGAGGAAAGTGCACTTCCTTGATATTTCATGTGTCTCTCCATTCTATTAAGTTTTTGGTTATACTTTTCTTTTCTAAACCCCTATGGCATAAAGACTCGCGGAGTGTTGTAAACTACATCCACAGATTGAATTGCAGTTGTCATTACTGGCTGTGTTTTAGTCTGCTGCAGACCTCACTGTCTTTTTTGCTCTAGTCTCTGAGGTTTTGGTCTATTCTGCCCTAAGTGTTTAAATTCTCACGTGTCTGTTTCATTTACAGTTCTTAAATTCAGATTTATTTTCAAAGTCCTTTTTGAGAAGGAATGTGTGGAAATGTGTGTATAAACCATAAAATGTTGGTCTTCTGGGAACCGCATCGTTTTACAGTCTGTGTTCCTACCTACTGATGTCTTTAACTAGGCCATGCTTTTCTTTCCTTCCTTATCATCCTCTCTTGGGGAACACTGTTTGAGCTGAACTTTCTTCCTTTGGGATTTCGAATCCTAGTCAGGAGTTCCAATAGCAGGATTAATCATCTTTTACAGATGTTAATTCTGAATTTTTGCTTCTGCAGCCATCCTGCATATTATATGCCTCTTCTGGGCTTGTGGGTTAATGTTAATTTAATGCAATTGTTTTCAGCTGCCGTCTTTTCCCTTTGAATCCTATGCTGTGCTGTTATGGTGTATGCTGCTGCCTCTCTTGCTCAAGGTACTTATAATGCAGAATGCACTAACAAAGATCTTCCTGTCAGCAGAACATGACAGTTCATAACGGCCTGCAAGATTTTTCCTCTTTTGAACACTTTTTTTCTTGGCTAAATGCTCTTTTTGCTGCTTCCTTCCTTCCATTTGGAATTCTCTTCTTTTGTGCATTGTTTAAAAAAAAGAAAATTAAATCTTAAATATTGTCAAGTGAATTGCTGATGGTATAGTAGGAAGGAGAGTAAAACTCTCTGGTCTGCTGTTTTACCTTTCCCATTAGTGCAGATTAGTGCTCTGAGTGTCTTTTATGCTTTAAGAACTGGATGTGTGGGATGGTGGAAGTCCTGCCAGTGCTTTACTGTATGGCACCTGGATGGTGTGTTGTGGGATACCTGTGTTGGGAGAGCTCCTGGTGCCATATTGCAACAAGAATTGCTGCACTCGCAGGGCTGGACTTTGCAGATGAACTAAAAATGCCCACCTGTGTGAGAGGGTGCAGGATTCAGCTTGAAGTCAGCAAGATGACTTCACTGCTGTATCATGTAGGAGGAGAGGATTCACTGCAAGGGAGGCAACATATGTTTAAACTTAAATATCGTATAATTAGCCAAACTGGCAAAAGAAACTGTGAAAAACATAAGGAATATATATTAAGTCCATTTTATGATGTTTGAAGAGTTTCCCACTGCAAGAACCCCTACTCTAATATTAATATTAAAAAAAAAAAAAACATTGCTGCCTGCTAATGGATACATTCATTTCATTCAGCAATAGTAATGGCCTCGTTTGCTCCTCTTCTTCCTAAGGTGTGTACATACACCTGCTTGGCTGGGAATAAGCTCAGCTGGGGAAGGGATCCAGGTTAAAAATAAATTGTTTGTTTTTCTTCAGCTGATTTTTCTGCTCACTTGAGGTTTGGACCAGCTCCTTGTGTCACACTGCAAATAGTTTGCCTATTATTGCCTCGTGTGATTGAGGGGCTCCACTGAAGGAGGGAACAAAGTGGGAGAGGAGTGGAAAAGGAGAACAGTAACTGAAAACCCTGGGAGCACTGTGTCCCTAAATAGACCTTGAGGGGAGATTGTGGGCGTCAGTAAGAGTACAGCAACTTGTGAATGAGAGCATCATGCTGCTCTTCCAGCTGTATGTATTTTTAAAGAATACTAACAGGTTTAACTATGTAGGTATTCATTACTGATTTGAAAAGATGGGTTTATTCTTGGCATGGCAGATCCCAGTAAAATCAGCCCTTCACTTTCACTAAGGTGTGATTGAAGCCTCTAGGCTGTTGCTTCCCAAACACAGTGAAAGGTACTCACTGCCCAGAAGATGAATTTGTGCAGAGATGGAGAAGAATAATGGCACCAAGAAAGAAAGCAGCATGGCCACACTGATAGTGGGATCACAAAATCACTGAATATCCCGAGTTGGAAAGGACCCACAAGGATTGCTGAATCCAGCTCCTGGCTCCACACAGGACCACCCAAAATTCAAACTGTGTCTGAGAGCATTGTCCAAATGCTGCTTGAACTCTGGCAGCTTGGAGCTGTGACCACTGCCCTGGGGAGCCTGTTCCATGCCCATCACCCTCTGGGGAAGAACCTTTTCCTAATCCTCAACCTGAAAAAGTGACTCAGTAGCTAAGTCAGGCTAGGGCTCCTGCAATTGTTTGGCTTCCTACTCCCATCTGCACGGTGCTGCCAAGCTCTCCAGCTTTCTGCAGTAATCCCTTCATTCTATAGAGCTGGGCCTGTAACTGCTGACACATGGGGGAGAAGAGGGAAGAAGCAAGGGCTGTTACTAATAAACTTCTCTCTGAGTAGCGTTTGATGTCTTGAAGTTCACTCATTCTGGATGTGACATCAATTTGTGTCAAATCAGAGGCACGCGTGTGTTTGGCTGATGATACCAGCAACAGCTACTTGCTTGGAGCACATGTGTGAGGTGTCGGGATGAAAACACTTCATCAGAGTCATCCTTCACCTGCCTGGACTGAGGGCACTTGCAAAGCACAGGGGTTGAGCCTGGCAATGCCAGTGCTTGAACGAGGTTGGCTAGCAAATCCTCGTCCTTAGTTTGAACTATGCCACGTGTGCACATGTAGTGGAGTTCTGGTACTGCAGCCAGACTTGGGATGAAACAGTCATTTGTTTGTCTTGTGGTGAAAGTGTTGCTTCCATATGAGATCTTTATGCTTGTTTGCATCTCGCTGTTATTTATGCAAAAAAGCCAATCTGGAACTTCTCAAACCGATTCTGTTTGTGTATGGGTGCAGTGGAACCTCCTGATGCCTACTGTGCAAAGAGCTGTGGGTCTGTCCTGTCAGGTCAGACTCATGCTGGACCTTCACACTTCCTCATTAGGGGGGTTATTCTGTTGCTTTTAAAGTTTTTGCACAGTTACTGTTAAGCGTTGAAGAGCTGCAAAAAAAGCTTTGCAAAAGACTGGGGACAGAATTTTCACATGAAGGCTTGTGTGTAGGATGGCCTCTGATAGCCATGTGCCACCTTGTTTTTTGGAATCATGAGACTACATATGAATCACATTTTCATATGGGTCTAATTTATTCAGTAAATACACTCTGCTGTCATGTGTCAGAAAAAGTATATCGTTTCTGAGGTTACTCACAGAATGCTGGCACACTGAAGTGTTTTATTGGGGAAAAAAATACAACACCCTGTACGGTTGCCAGAAGTGTATCTGCTGTCCTTTTCACTTGGAGTACCACCAAATGGAGAAAAACTATTCTCCTATCAAGTAAAGAAAACAAACAAACAAAGTCCTATTTAGTCTCACATTTGTAAGTGAGGAGAAGGGGAAAAAGAAATTTGAGGGCTTGTATGGGTTCAGAATTTGGGAAGAAAAGGACGCTAAGAAAACAAAAACTGATTTGTGTGAAGCCCATCTGTGACAGCAGTGTTTTATATTGCCAAAGTAACTCTTGGCTAGCACACTCACAAACTTTTATAAAAAGATATGACACATTTGACCTCTAGTAATGAACATGCTCCAAAGGCTTGAGAGGCAAATGCCTTAAAAGAAATTACTACTCATCCCTTTTTTCCCTGCTTGCTCTAAACAGCCAGGTACTAAATTCCTTCATCACTTGCCTTCATCAGGTGTGTCTCCAGCTCTTTCCAGACTACTTAATTAATCCTCATCCTGCCTTTGGCTTTCTCTATGCTACTGCTGTGTCTGAGATGCCTTGCCAGTAGTCTGCTCTGAAACACTTGCCCACGTGGCAGCAAACTTGCAGCTAGAACTCCAGCTCAGAGGTGCTAGCAGGAAGCAGTCGAATACAAAACAAAGTTTTCATCCTTAATCAGGGGTATCTCACCGCACCTTGTCTCTTCCCGTTTGTCAGTTAATCAGTTTCCTAAAGAAGACAGAATTTTTTATTCAAAAAGAAATAGCAAAGATAGAAAAAATAATAACTCCTATGTAAGAATCCGTTTTTACACAAATCACGTACTTGTCTTTTATGTTACCTATCCCAATATTTCTTCCCAACTTGCAAAGCAGAGTTTACACACTGAAATCTGGCATCTGAAAACTGTATTTTGAATCAGACGCATACATAGATTTTATTTTAGTTCCATTTTTTTGTTGATTTTTGTTGTTTTTTTCCTCTCCATGCGTGCTTTTCTTGACTGGTTATTCCACTGAGGTTAAAGACAGTCCAGTGCTGCCTGGATGGTACTGCACCTTCCATTCGGTAGCTCATTAAAACTGTGAAGCCATCTGTTCAGTGTGGATAAACTCGGTCCCTTCAGGATAGCTGCTGTTGGGGAGCTGCCTGATCTCCCTGCCCTTATCTCCCACGCTGTGTTATGGCATTTCTGCCGCTCTCTAATCGATTTGCTGTCTGCTCTCTTATTCTGTGGCAGCCTGGCTCAGCTCTTGCTGTGAAAAGCCTATGGGAAGGAAGGTCAGCCCATGCTGAACGGGTGGCTCGGGATGCTGCAGCCAGATCCAAGCTGCATGGCAAGTATCCAGGCTTTAAGTTTAATCTCAAAGTTTGCATCAGGAAAGTGGGGCAGTTTCTTGTTGCGGGGGGGGAGTAATTAGTTCATGGGGTTCAAAAGTACTCCTGATGTGAAAGAAGAACTCACAAATACTTCATTCTCTGCAGCAAACAGTTGTGGCAGCATCTGTTGTAGGTTATTCTGCATACATCCATTAGCTGTGTGAGATACGTATCTCTGTTTCGCCAAAGTTTATGCAGTTATTCCAGATTTATGATTGAAAAAATAAATTCCATTTCTCTAGGTTATTGCCTTGCATATGCTCAGTTAAACTGCATATTTCTATCCTCGTTTCACCCCAGATTTAGTTTCTGGTTGTGTTTAATAAGCATGGAGTGAATGCACTTCACATTGTTTGAATCATCTACACGTTTTGTGGGGAGTTGTGTCTTTCTGACCTCTCCAACCCAAAGTCATTCCCACGAGAGCAACCAAGATTCAGCCTTGTATGTCACAGGAGCATATAATGAGTTTTGTTGCTTTCTCCTGAACCTGAATAAACTTGTACCTCAGCTCTGTTCAAATGCTGATCTTGCTCCTGTATTTTATGCTTTTTGTATGTTTCCACTGGACATGTTTAGCTAATATGTTTTTGTTGACTTAGTAGTTAATGCTGTCTGGTATTGCTATCTAAGGGAAATATTGTGAGAATAAATATGTTGAGTTGTGAGACATTTAATTCTATAGTAATGGTCCATGTGAGAATTTAATGGGGAAACAGATTATTTGCATCTGTTAGGTAAAATGTTCAGGAACTCTGGGACTTGCAAACAGTAGAGAATACTTAGATAATGAAAGTAGCAAAAAGTCAAGTATATTGCTACACATTATTTTATGGATATTTAAAATAGATCTATAACTTCAAATAAGTGACTGAATACATCCATAAAAGATCTATCCTAATGTTTGGGACACCTAGTGTGACATATGAAGTAACAGCAAAGCAGTGATGAGGCATTTTAGAATGCATTTAAGTGAGAGATTTACTTGAGATGTTGCTTAATAAAATATTGCGTTCTGTTCTAGATTACAGATCTCTGCTATATAAAAATTTTCTGTGGAGGTGGCTGATAGGAGTGGGATGAGATGCATTTCTGGTTTCATCTGTAGTCTTGAATTAACTATGAAAAAGGGTGGGTTCTTAATTTAACTGACTTAAAATAAAGTCTCAGTGAAATCACAGTTCATAGTCTTCTGCACAAGCTAACAGAGTAAGCTTCAGGCTGTAGAAGAGCCTCATTTACTTTTGCATGCTGACTTGTATGAATTATGCAACTTGTTTTAATTTTGTATGCATTTTACTTTCATTAGTTGAAAATATTAGGAATGTGGGTTTTTTTAATTTCACAATAATATCGAGCTGTCATTCATCAGTTCCCACCACTTTCATAGCTGGGTCTGCTTACCTTCTCATTCAGCTTTGGCTGCTGACCCACTCCCCATTGGATGTGCAGGAATGGTCTTCCATGTCAATAAAGCCTGGTAGAACTTCTATGCTTAGTTTCAGGTCTCATTTCACCTGTGGGTGATGTTATCTCACTGTAAGTCAATGTATAGGCTCGTAGTGGTTTGTTGTTAGTGGGCTGCATGCAAGACCTGACCTACAAAACGACTTCTGTGGCTTTTCTGCTCTAGGGTGGAAAGGCAATGTTAGAAAGAAATACATTTCCAGCTGTGGTTGTATACTACCAGATGTTCAGAACTACAAGCCAGAGTATTTCTGTGTCTTACAAAGGAGTTCGTAGACCAGTGGCTGGCTATTTTACAGACGGGCCATCTTGGTGGTCATCTCATACAGCTGACTCATCTTGGTGAAGTACTTCACACCTCGTCTTTGTGTGTGTGAGGAAGCTTTGCACACAGAAGAATCAGCCTGCTTCAGTGCCCTCCAGGAACGTCCTGCAAGACATCATCTAGGCACAGGGAGGTCTGGAATACTGATTCTGTAGGAGGAGCATTTCAGTCACCCAAAGAGAGCGCATCTACGTGAAATTAAATGAAATAAGCTAAAATCAAACCCTCCTATAGCTAACTATCAATCTTGACAATAGGAAATGAAAGATGTGAAATCTTCCCTTTGGATTTAAGGGACAGTAAAACTGAAAGATCTGGTTGAGATTGAATTTTAAACTTTTTTTTTTTCCTGCAAGCAAATGATCAGTAATCTCCATCTATGATGTTACATATAAGGTAGTTCCTCTTTGAAAAAGTGACCTTTAGTGCATGCAGAGGCCTTGTCACAAGACAGAATAATTTTTCCATGTTAGTTAGTACGAAGATGCTCTTTGGAAATGAGATAATTAAAATTACACTGTACGACTACACAGGAACAGAAATTAAGTGGTTTTATTTTATTTACTTCCTCAGTGAAGTACATTAAATCAAATTAAAAGCGCTTAAGTTTTACGTGAATCACTATAAAAGTTTAAAAGCAGATTACTGAAATTACGTGAGTAACATTTATCTGAATTCACTTTCCTTATTTTCTTGTAGGCAAATGGAGGCATGCTCAAATGAGCAGAAGAGATTAGCTAGTTCAGTGTAAATTTGTAGCTCTTATTTCTTGTGCACTACCTTGGTCAGGTTGACCAGTTCTCTGTGCTTCCCTGTATTATCCAGTTCAGTCCTCTCTCGTTCTCAGATCCCTTGTTAGTAAATTGGCAATAATGATTTTAACATCTTTGAAAAGGAACTAAGAGTCCTCCATGTGAGAAATGCTAAATAGCAACTTTGTAATGGTATTTGATTAGCATCTGAATGGAAATCTAAAATTTGGTTTTGGCTTTGTTAGTGTAAAGATGAGGTTGGAACTGGGGAAACCCAATGATTTATACAACCTTTGCTGATGAATATAGCTTTTTTTTTTTTCTGTAAAATTATGGCAGATGTGAGCAAACTGTGGGTTTAAAGTATGAGGAGTCAACGCATTACTTTTGCTGGATCTGGCCTACTTTATTTATGTAATCATAAAATGTGCTTGTTTTCTATATTTTTTTAAAATATAGATATTTCCACGAGGGAAGTATACTAGCATTACTCAACGGCTGGTAAATACAGGCTTTTTTTTGCCCATAGAGAAACAGAGACAAAGTGAGAGAAACCTCACCTTGGCTGACCAGGAGCTAATACTCTAGAAGCTGGTTTGCAAAATGGCAGCAGTGATTTCAGACCTTTCAGAGGACACTGCCTTTGCTTCATTGTTCATGGCTTGATGTAAATCCAGTGACCTGGGCTACTTGAGAATAGTAAATGTTATGCACGGACGAGAATGAATGGCTTGAAAGTTTCATCAGCAATTACTCATGTTGGCATTGCAGCACGAGGGCTGTATGATGCTGCTGTACGAGCAGACAGACAGTGATTGTAAGTGCTCCCTCTGAACGTGCATCATGGTGATTTCTGCCGTGTATTTTTCCTGTACGTGACAACATCTAGCAGTGGGCAGTTGTGACATCTGATGATCTGAATTGCCAAACGACGCTTTTACACTCAAATCCATAATAAACCAACCTTTTCCTCTCCCACCCACGGCCCCATTGAGAACGAAACATACTGAGTTGCAAGAAGTATGCCAAATATGCATTTTAATGGCTTGCTTCTCTGACGTTTCATTCGATATGTGACTTTGAATCATAATAGCACATTGTCTAACTCCAGCAGTTTAGGACAGTGTTTGATCTCAGCTGAACAAATGTATTGTTTTACTGCTAAGCAAAAGACATTTGGAATAGGAGAATTCTTTTTATACGTTTTGCAAATGAAACCAGGATATAGCCGTAATTTCCTTTTTCCTGTTGGATTTACAGCCGTATGACAACAAATAAGTAATATTCCCTCAACCTCAGGCTGAATTCATAAATTCTGTGGTAGTGCTGAGCCCCTTAAAACACAATTATTTTAACTAATAATTTCTAAGGTTCTTTAAGTTTTTCTTTATTTCTAAGTTATCGGTAGTTCAGAAAACTGAGATCCTTAAAAACAGACATATTTTAATGACAGTATTGGAAGAGTAACTGTTGATATGAATCACAGAATCACTCAGGTTGGAAAAGACCTTAAAGATCATCGAGTCCAACCACAAGTATGCTGGTGTTATGGAACACCTAGACTGTATACGTGAAAGGAGGGGGCTCGTGGCTTTGCTTACTAAAATGCTTCTGTGAATATAGCAAAGGTGAGAACAAGAGAATTCTTAAGAAGCATACTGTACAAATACCGTTCTGTGCCAGTAGCCTTACTTGCCATCTTCTGGCAAGACTTGAGAAGTGCTTGCTTTTAAATCATGAGGCGTCAGGTGTGGGTACAGGTGAGTCAGTGATACATATGAGCAGATGTGAAATACTCTGTACATAGCAGTAATTCAGAAAATGCTGGCTGAAAGTGGCCTTCTGCAAATCCGCAGCTGATGTCATCTAGAAGTGAGATCTGTTGGGAAGCTCTGAAAAGAAAATTTTGCCCTAAGATCTTTAAAATTAACCTTCTTTTACTTCCTACTCTCCTCTCCCCCACTCTCCCCTCTAGTTTTTATTTTAATTTTTTTACATTTTCTTAAATAATTCTAAATTTCAAGATAACAGATTGGCTGGTATCCCTCGTGGATGGCTCCTGGCTGTACACTGTTAGGTAAGAGCATGAGCAAAATGTAAATTCTGTGATAACTCGACTCAAGATACTACTTCATCACAGCTGCTATTTAATTTTTGCAAAAGAACCTCCCACGCTGAATGTTCTTTGAGTTATTTGGGGTAGATTTTTCATGAATAAAACTCTTAGTCATCTTCAGAATCTATGGAATATCTTAAAGAAGTAAAGACTTTGCACATTTTAGTAGTTAGCTGGTCTCCTTCTGTATCTCCTGCTCCCCGCACTGCTTGCTGTATATGTGAGAAGCTGCCCTTACAGCTGCAGAGAAGCCTTGAATTAAGAAGCTGAGTGCTAAAATCCTTCCCTCCTGGAAACCAGTGGCAAAAAATAGCCTCATTCCAGCATGCTATCTCTGTCAGTAACTTTCTGCGTGACCTTGGTGAAAGTCTTATCAGCAGAGTTTATTGGATCTGGGTCTGCCAGGACAGGAATGCACTGTGAGCTGCCACACTGTGAAGTTGCCTACAAGTAGATGATGTCTTGGCAGCTGCTGAGTTCCTTCTCCTATGTGGTAGAATTCCTGAGGATGCACAAGGCCCTTCGTGTTTTATTAAAACCTAGATAGGCTACCAGGTGAAGAGACCTCAGCTGTAACATCTTAACCTCAGCTGCAGGTTTGTGCCCTGAACCTCTCTGCTCCTCGACTGTTCAGTAGACACCAGTTGATGTCATGAGAGAGCTTAGGTCAGTGATTTTGTGACCTAAGGGAGCACTGAAAAGTTGAGCAAATCAGCTCTTCAATTGCTGCAATGAGCACAAGCCCATGCACAAGTCACAGAACCAGTTTCACCTAGGCAGTAGTTCCTATTTGCATGCTTAATGGTACATGCCAGTAATGTGTGAGCTGGGAAATTCCAAAACATGGCTCTGAAGGGCTCTGAGGTCGCAGGAAGTTAGCAGTCATAGCAGCTCCTGGGGCTTCACTGCAAATATCAACTCGTGATGCTGTTCTAAAAGCCCGAGCTCCCGAAGCTAAATGACTGCATTAAAAAAACATTTGTTCACGGAGGTAATAACTCTCCTTAGTCTAATTGGTGTAGCTGGAGATGGTAAACAATTTTAGTTGCAAAAAATAGTTCTTGGTCATGAAGTGCAAGCAGCAGACTTCAAAGCTAAATTCTAGTTAAGAGAAATGTATCTTTGAACCTGCGTAGGTATGTGTCAGTGTCTGACAGGAAAGGGTAACTGCTGCCTGCAGAGTAATGGGCATGATGATAAAGTAAAAGAGGAAAGAAGGCTGTCAGCTATGGGATGGCATGAGTCAACAAAAGGTCTGTAAAACACGGAGATATACCTTATAATGTGCAGTAAAACCAGTACCTCTGGACTTTGAGTTTTTGTAATGTGTTACATAATGTTGCATTAAAAAGGGTTTGTTTCTGGAGCTTTGGGTTTGTTTTAATCTCCACAGATAAATGGTTGTTTGTATAGGTTTAGTTTTCACTGGTTGCCTATGTGAGTTTACTCTGGCACATACCAGTATCCATTTAACTCCATCTCATATTGCCATATAAAGCTATTTCATGAAACTGTATGTGTATTTATATATGTGTGTATATATATGTAGTGGAAATGCTAAGTCGTGGCTTGAAAGAGTGATTGAGCACCTGGTGGGAAGGCAGGACCAACCCAGGGGAGCTCAGGTGCATGCAATGTACCTGAGTGGCCAGAAGGGGTGGAACCAGGATCCGTCCCTTCCCAGACCTCATTTAAGGGTTGGCAGTGAAGGCAAGGGTATCTTCTTGGAGAGCCCTCCTTACCTGAGTTCTTCTGAAGGTAAGCCGCTCTTTTTCTTTATTTCTGTGTCCATGGTTGCTGCATCTGGGCTTGTCTTCATTTTCTGCAGCCTAGGACTTTGCCACCCCGCGGTTATTGCTGTGCTTTCCATCATGCTATAGCATTACAATATAAAGATGTAAAAGCAGCAGGATTTAAACAGTCATGGCTGTAGTTACAGATGATGCATATGGCTGAAAAAAAAGTAGTTTTTGGCTTTTGGTCTTAGGTTATATACTGGGGGCAGCAAGTTTGAGTTAGGTTCCTCTATAATGTAGCTATCCCAGCAGAGTGGGAAGGAAGTCTGGAAAGCTCTGCTGCAAGATCTGAAAAGCTTGCTCTTTCAAGCTGCTGCTGTTGTTTACTTTTTGATTAAGCCTTGGGACAACTTTAGTGGCCCAGTGAGCTTTGAGACTTCATTCTTTGTAGAGCCACGTGCCTGTTGTGTACAGAATGTATGAATGTGGCTGTCTTCTATCGTGTGTGCATGTTATTCTGTGTGGTGGAAAGGTATAAAAACACTCTAATAGGGCCTTAGGGTTGGTTGTTTTTGAGTTTTTTTGGTTTTCTTTTTTGATGGTCCAGATTGAAATGAATTTAAAAAATGAATAAAATAGTAGAAATTAACTGGACTCCAAGTCTTTTTGTTTCTTCCCTCCACTGAAAAGATTTGGGAGTATGAAGGCATGGCCTTTAGATAGGTGTCTTGTAGGTTTCTGTATCATTGCAATTGTGGCTTATTTTCTCTTATTTTCTCCCTTCCCTACGCTGGCTTTAATGCAAGGGGACACGTTGTGTTTAGTTAGGCTCTTTCCTTTGCAGGGTTGTTGTTCTGAGGTCACTCTTTAATCACTGAGCTTTTTGAGTGGTGTGGCTGTGACACGTGCGCAGGGTATTTAATTGCTTTCTGAAATGCAGTTTTGTTTTGGTAGTGGTGTGTGTTCCTTCTTAGACACCTCCCTGGTGGCTTAGTGTTTTGCTGGGGGAATATCAAAGTGATTCGTCCAATACTCCATAGGAATAATATAATCTCTACTTGCTTTTAAGAGGTGAGAGTGGAACTGAGCAAGCTTAGGGAATAAAAGTTCAAATAAAGCTGCAGTGACTTGAATATGAATTTTCTTTTTGATTAAAAGCTTGGTTACTTAAAATCTGAGATTATCTTTGCTTTGAAGTAAGGTTTTTGTTTGTGATGTAACTAGGAAGTGTTATTCTAGCAGATGAATGTTATTGTCACAGCTGTTTTTATTTTTTTGTAAATGAAAGGTAGAAAACCTTTCATTCTTACTGTGAAAAGCCAATTACTGTGTTATCAGTAAAAGTTTTAACTAAAAGCATTAAAGGCCCTTGCTCGCTTAGTGAGAGCAGTATCAAATGAATTCCCTACACACAGATTTATAGGGTGATGCATCTTAGATGAAGTTATCTTTAAAACTTTGATTAATCTTGTGTTCTTCATAGTTAGTTAGTTCTGACATTTATTTCCCACATCAGGAGAAATATGGAATATTCAGTAAGTTTTTTTTCCTATTAGGAGAAAAATTTTTTTGTCAACTCTGTGTAAAAAGTTGAGCTATATCCTTTAGAAGTGAGCATGTGAATAAAAATAATTAATGAGAAATGCCTTAATTCTTAAATTCTGAAGTTGGCAGGGCTTCTCTGCGTATTAAGAAGAGGTTGGGTAGGCTGGGACCGAGCTTTTTTTATTGTGGTATGTTACAGTTTTAGTTTAGTGTTATAGGATGCCAGAGGAAAATTAATTGCTGTTGTGGTGCAGAGGCATGTAGGAGTTTGAAGAGTTACGGAGTTTACGTTGTGCTGAACTGGAGTGATGAAGTACAGACAACAGGCCACAGCTGTGGCCACAAATAAGGCCTCTCCAATGTGATGCTGAAAGTATTGCGTTATAATTGCTCCTCTAGGATCGCCATGTGGAAAGTCTGAATCAAAGCAGGTTCAAAATAAGGAAACTAGGAGCATGTGCTGTGGCATATGCTTGCTGGGGCTTTGCTGCTGCCAAAGTAAGGTGGCTGCTTTCCTAGCTGGGCCCTGTGCTGAGGAGCTGGCTGCTCTTCTCGTGCTTCCACTGATTTCTGTGTGTCAGTGTTTCCTTAGAGCTCTCAGAGCTCCTTCATCAGCTGGCCAGCACAGCTCAGGGGAGGTGAGGGCTGCTGTCCCTATTGCTGCTCTCAGACCAGCCATGGGTGTGTTAGCCACGTTCCTGATGTGGGATAGGTCAAAGTCAGGAGTGCGTAGGGCTTTTTGGGAAGTGTCTGCCTGTCCTCCAGCCCTGCACAGCTGTAACTGACTGATGAAAGTTGCTTCAGCCTGTGATGGGTGGTTTCCAAGATATAACCTGGCCAAAAGAGTCTCTCTTCTTTCTGCTCCCTGTTTTTAATGCTAGTTGGCTTGTCTGAACTGGCTGACAGGGAGTCAAAGGGGCAAGGTGGTACGGACTGCAGCAGCACAGCTCCGCAGTCTCATGTGCTGTAGAAACTTGAGGTGACTGCTTTATTTTACAAGAACACTTGCAAGCGTTTTTACAGTCAGTGTTCAGAAAAAAGGAGTGGTGTTCTCAGCAATATGTAGGTAAATGATGCTCCATCATTTTTATAAGAGCTAAGTGTTAGTAGCTACAGGATTTGAGCAAAACTTCAGGCTGCTTTCACTGTGGAGTTGTAATAATTTTTTTTTTTTACATGGTTATTGCTTGTATGTTTGTCTTCTAACTTTAGAAAGAGCAAGTTAAAAGAGGTAGCAGACTGTGTGGATGGGAGATACCGTGACCTGTGCTTTCATGCATTTGTATGCTTGTATTTAGGTGCATGTTTACCAGGTAATATTCTCACGGGATTCCTAGAAATACCATTATAGAAGCATATTAAAACTACTGTAGACTGGATGAAAGCGTAGGCATCATGATACCTCGAAGATGGCCTCACTTAATTGGCAGGTAACATTATTGCATTTTTCTAAGACTACATCTGGAGAGAGACTGAATTAAATGCTTTTCCACTAGAGCTGTGAAACTTGTTGCAAGGAAAGTTCTTGTATTCTGAAGCTCATTTATGAGTGTGCTCAGTGGATGTGCACTGGAGTTAAAATCATAGAATCGCCCAGGTTGGAAAAGACCTTAAAGATCATAGAGTCCAACCACAGCTCAAACATACTACCCTAACTCTAACAACCCTCCACATACAATAGTTGCTTCAGGAAGGTGCATTAGTTTTGATCCAGCTGAAGTACTGTGTATACATCTTCAGAAATGCTGCCTAAATTAAACATTTGGATGCTTCCCCCCAAACTGTTACTGTTGTAGGATTTTAATTTTACACTTAATTATTTTTTTCCTCATGAGGAAGCACATAAGATTAAATATCTTCATTTTCTGTTGGTCTCCTCAGCATTTTTACATTGCTTCATATAGTCAAGCAGTGGTGCCTTACTAGCAGAAATGCTCAAACACAATACATAAACAAAAACCAACCACCCAACCAAATAAATCCCCCAGATATATAGGCCCGTTATCCTGTTTTTTTGGGGGGGTTGATTGGCAGACAAGCCACTACTTAAGAATGCAGATGGTTTAAAATCAAGAAGATGAACTGCAATGGACTAGTTGAAGTTGTCACAACTGTCCCGTGGTTGCCATTTCCTGCGAATTTGTGTGAGTCATTAAATTCTCCATAAGCCTATAAAAAGAAGGAACAGCTCTGGCCAAGTAAGGGTTGTAAGTAAACTTCATTTCTCTCTCAAACATCAATTGTGTTTAGTATGGGGACCGGAACCAAGAAGACTCTGAGTAATAAAAGGATGACACCTTGCAAGGTGCCCCCTTCTCAGGTGATCCTCATCAGTCAGTGCAGTTCTTTCCTAGCTTACGACTTCACTGTCATTGTTTTTGAGCTGAGAGTTTCCTGAATGCCCCATGAAAAGAGCGAAACACTGCTAGAATGGGACTCCACTGAAAGGATGCCACCTCTTTTTGCATTGTGACTTTAATCTCGATTTGTATTCCAGCTGAAGTCTGTGGTAGGGAAGATGCTTGGAACACGAATCTTGCGATGTAAGGCACACGGTTGCTCCATGATTTGAAGATTTTTCCATGCACAACTTGGAATCAGTCATTTCTGACCTTTTCAGGGGACTGCTGCCTCTTTATTGGTGGTACTGCAATATCTCTCAAAAGCATTTGGCATTTTAGTGAATTGATAGATGACCAAGCAATGTCTGCGTACAGCAGCACAAGCTATGTTGCATTTGGGATGTGGTGTGTTATTTTCTGCATTAGCCTATTTTTGTGACTTTCATACTGGAATTCCCATCTGGTCCCTGACAATTATAAATGCGTGCTTTTTGAGAGAGGAAGTAAGATCGATGGCTATCCTAGCATTTGCTGTATAGGACTTTCATGATAAATTGTTTTCTTCTGACTCCCCTATTCCAGATTACTTTCATAATCTTGAAAAGCAAAAACATTAATAAATCAAAGTGAGTTAGGGAACAGGCATGTGGTTTTATTTTAATAAGGGATTAGGCTGAAATCTCACTGAGCGTACATTGTTCGCCACTTGTTCTCTGGGACATATGAATTGGTCCCTTCATTACTGCTCTCCGTGTTACTCTTGGTCCTTATGCAAAATTTGTTCAAATTTAATACATGAAAAAAATGCAAGCCTTTTGTGACAATGGGAAGTTACCATTTCAGAGTACATTTGCTTGTTAGCTTTACATCTGGCAGCAGGAAGGGGATTTTAAGTAAAGGCATAGTAAGCCTGCAGTCTAGAGAATAAGGTGTAATTTTCATAGTTATCCCTTAAGTGCAAGGGACATCTTTTATTGAAGGATTCAGTGCAAAAGGTGCTTTGAGAACTGTTTGTTGTTAGTGTAGGAAGAAAGGCTGCAGGAAATATGTGTTTTTCCTTGCCTTCTCTCACTGGTATTGGTTAGGAGATGGGACGGTGTGCCCAGAAAAGGGTCAGATCAGAGCCTGGTGAAAGAGGGTGAATTAAAAGTGGGATAATTAAATTTTTGTAACCCGTCATCTTATTGCTGCTGTATCTATACATACACTTACTCTTTGGCTTTTTTTAATCCAAATTGCTGAAAAGAGGCTGCTAAATGAAAAAAACAGCTTTCCTTTTGAACTTTTAACCTTTGTGAAAGCTCCAGTAATTGGCTTCTGCGGAACATAGATTAGTTGATGTTTAAAAGAAGAAAAAAAAAACATGAAAAATGAAACACCAATACATGCTTAAAAGTTGCTGGTGGATATCTTGTTTCTGTATCCTTCAAAAGCCTCAGAAGAAGGGTGAAGTGTCCCCTGGTGCGTCTCAGCCTCTTGTAGTGTCAGTGGGCTGAAGTTGGTTTTAAAGAAAAAAAAAGCTTCATTGGAAGTGCTTGGTATGAGTGTAATGTCTTTGAGAGAGGGGAAGAAGGCTTGAGGAATTGGTCATGTCAAGGGGAATAAAACACTTCCACAAGAGAAAAGAAAAGAAAACAAGCTGACAGAGGTGAGAGAGAAGGGTTGTACTGCCTGGACTGGAGGTGAGTGTTGTACTTGGATTTTTTTCCTGTGGGTGAGTGTCCTGTTTAACAGTAAGTAAATAAGCTGATGTTTCAGTGTTTCCCCACTGTTGTCCTTGTTAAAACGAACATGGTGAAACTCCTGACAGTTTCTATACTTTCTGAGAGTTGGTCATGTGAAAGTTTTATATACTAAAAGCAAAGGGAAGCACTTTAAAGTCTAATCCCTGCTTACTCTACTGGGTTTTAAAGCTGTCATCGCGTAGTCGTACAAAAGCAAAAGTGGTGTCTTAAATGCAATTGACTTTTTGCCTCTGATGACTTTTTAATAGACATATTATAAATAAATAAAAAAAAAATCTAAGAACAGATATAAGTTGGCTCATGTTCTAATGACACAGTATCTAAGATGTTTGAAAGCTGCTTTCAATTCCTTGCTTTTTCATCACTATAAAAACATATTCTTTGCAAGCTTGGGGATGTCAGTTCAGAGGGATGCAGTCTGACAGCAGAGACCTGTATCTACCTTCCCACATGTGAACAAACAGCTGTGATGTGCACATCACCACACAGGTGGCTGTGCAAATGGCAAACGTGCTCAGCAGGGCTTTGTAGTTCCTGGCCGATGCAAGAAACTGCATGGTTGAGCTTTCTTAACAGAAAGCAGCCATACATATCATAGTTAAATTGGCTGGGGACATGCAAAACCTCGCCTTGTTTTGGTTTTTTTTTTTTTTTTATACTTGATTCTTCTTTCTTAATAAGGTTGGCAATGAACTGGAATAGATAGTGGTGAATGTATGAAAGGAGCTGTTCAAACCAGGCAGCTCCTTTGTTTGCCAACAATAGTTGAGTTTAATTTGCTAGAGTGCAAGAAGCCTTGGATGTTTTTTCCCCATCGTCTCACTCAGAAAACTGGGATTCTTTGTAGCTGTGGCATTTTTCATCTTGCAGTCGTGTTATGCCTCTTCAAAGCGAGAGGCCAGGGTTTCCTGTCATGCGCCTGACTCTTAACATCTGTATTTCCACTTGAGCAATTAAATGGCTAAAAGCAAGAGGGGGTGTCACCAGCAGCCATGTGTTAATCTCACTGTGTAAAACTACAGAAATTATTTGGGGCCAGTCAGAGGTAACTGTCACAGGACAGTGGTCTCTTCCTGTCATGTGTAAGCGTGGAAAACAAGGCAGTTGCCAGGAATGGCTGAACTGAAGAGCCAGATGACAGGTTATTTCTCAGTTGAAGACACCTTGAGCTTTCAGAGCTCTAAAACCACAGCCAGCGGTGTTTTGCAAAATTGCTTAAACTCAATGGTGAAGGCCTGGAGAAAAGGAGGAGCGTGGTACAGAGATGAGCAGTGGTTGCTCACTGGGCTGTTTCGGGGTATTTGCATTTTGATTAGCTCTGAAGGCGTTTGTGTGTGTGCCTCTGGGACTCTTCAGGTGAGGAAAAACAGCTTTATATGTAAAGAAAAATGGCAGTGAAACTTTAGGCTGGTTCTTCACAGCATGTTCTATGTACCTTCTGAGTTTTGTCTTCTCTGAATATAACAGTGATGCTTTTATTTTGCCTGGGAAATTAGTTTCCCTCGCTAGTTTGTTTTAAAGTAATCCTTAAAACATATTTATGATTTTGTGCTGGTAACGAAAGTTCTAATGTGGCAGAGTGAGAGTTAGAAGGCATTGGCTAATAAATACAGCCACAAATGGTTTGCCCCTTTTTTGTTCCAAGCCCAAAGTCTACTGCTGATGTTCTTCTGAGCTGCCTTACCTGAAAGGTAACAGCAGCAACGTGCTCTGAAATGCAGAGAAGCACCAGTGGCTCCTGTTACACTGAAGACTCATCTTCAGCTTTTACTTTTTTTTTAATGTCAGTGTAGTATTCAAATTAATTATGGTAGCAAGAAATAGGGATGTAAACCAGTCTGTTCTCAGGACCTTGATGGTTGAGAAGGTTAACATACAGAAAGAACTGGATGAATAGTCTGTCCAAGCGTGTGAATAATAAGGCAGCTGCCTGTTCTGGGTAATCTGTCAGTCTGATTTAGATACACACCCCTGTAGCCTCTAAATGCCTCTCAGCTTCTCTGAGGAAATGTGGTGCCCCATTTTAGAGTTGTAGGTTGGAGACACGGAGGGCCAAAGAGCATGGACGTGGCCACACACAAAGCCTTTGAATAAAAGAAAATTAAACACAAGTGTTCTTGGTCCCAAATTTAACATCACAGTCTTTGAAGCAGACTTTAACAGCGTAATTACCTATGTGTAGTATGGGCTTTTTCTCTTTAATCAGTGCTGTGAGGAAAGTGAACTTGGTAGATAGGTCTGTTTGCAAGCTCTTTTTTGTGTTTTTGTTTTTTTTTTTAATTATTTTTCTGTGGTATATCTTGCACTAGCTGCTAGTGAATTGCCAAGATTACATTCTCTCATAACATGAAGGTCGAACAACAATCTGTTTTTTTGTGTCTCAGGAGGTTTGTTTTTGCAAATGTAAAAATAGGTTTTTCTCCCTTGTTTAAATGAGAGCATCAGATTTTGTTCTGGGCAATTATGCAACGTGAACTTTGGATGCTGCTTCGTTAGAATTCAAGTCAGACCTTCTACCTCATGTGGAGTTAATGTCATCATTGCTAGGATGGAAAGAAGAAGTTAATGAGATAGTGGGCGAGACCAGCAAGGTAAGAGAGGAAAGCTGAAATCCATCTCTTTCTTTACAGACGTAACACCCCAGGAAAAGAGCTCGTGAAAGTGTTGGGGCTGGTAGAAATCTGCTCCAGAGTTTGGGAAATGGCACATGTGAAAAAGAAACTTGTAAAGCACATTTTCCCATGTACGACGCAGTACTCTTGTTTCTTCCTGATAAGGCCACACAAAACAAGTGGGAACTGTATGTTGTAAAGAATATGACTTTGAGCCCTACACGCTAGGGTAATCTTCCAAGCAGGATAGATGGAGGTTGTATTTAACTCAGCACTGTAAAATCCAGTGTTGGGTATAGAGACATGGAATATGGATGGGATTCAGCTGGTATTTGGAGATATGGAATCCATCCACACAGAGAGGCTTCTGATGGGCTACGTGAACAGGCCTGCTAACACAGCACGAAGTCTGCACGGATTTAACTTGGAGCATCAGCGGGCTGTAGGGAGGAATGGGTCGGGCCAATGACTTTTAGTAGAGATGGGCACTACTGCTTTCTGGAAGTGCTTATGCTTTCCATGTATGATTTGAATGTCACTTAGTATAGCATAAAGTGAGAAAGTAACTAAGTTCTGTGTTCACGGTTTTCACTATTCTTCCAAACCTGTAAAAGTTGTTCTAGTTTTCATGGCAGAGCAGAAGTGCCTTACTGAAGGGCAGAAAGAGGAATCTGTTCTGTTTTTAAAGCGATTTATAGATAAATCACATTGATGAATCGCTTGAACATTAGAAATCTACTGATGTTCAATTACTCCTGAAAGCAGATTAAAAGTGTGGCAGAGAGGCTGTTTTGTGCTTTGTTTTAATGTTGGCATTTTCACACAAAGGACTTTTTAGCCAGGTGTTGGCCCTATAGGAAGTTCCAAATTGTGAATTTCAGTTGACAGTTTTATTTGAAAACACTACTAACTGTGTCAGACTGAATTAGGCATTTAAGTGAACAGTGATTTTATTTTTTTTCCACCCCTCACCCCCAAGTGCACCGGCAAAATGTAATTTGGAAACATTAAGCAAGGATGATACAACAGTGGTTGTGTTCACAGGAGCCTTCATGAAGGGCTGTTAGTTTATTTGTGAAAATTATGAACTCTGGCTATCAGCAGAGCATTAAAAATGTACTTTGATTTTTATCCAAACACTTTAATCTTTTAATGTGTGTTACAATTATAAAGGAGCTGATTGAGTTAATGAAACATACTGTAATGAGGCGGTAATTATATTTTACATCATTTTCTGCTACTAATTCACTAAAGTGAATCTCAGCTGTGTGCCTGAACTCTGCACAGGTGAAATAAATCTGTTTTTTAAGGCTAAGGGTGCTTCCATGACCATTTAAAACAGACAAGTTATTCTTGCTTTCCTTTTGTCTTTACACATACTCAATGATGGGCTTGCTGATGCTTAGGCAAGTGAGTGGGGAATGATTTTAGTGGGCTAACTTGGCTGCAAATGTGTTGCTTTTGTTTTGTTGGGTTAGTTTTTTTTAGCAATCTGTCTTTCTCAGAACCAGTCTGTTGGCCAGGCGTTTGTGCTGGTACTGGAGAGCAGGAGGCCAGACGGTGACACTGGGGTGATGGAGATGTACGTTCTGCTAGGGAGCTGAACCTTGAATAGCAGAAGCCTAAGTGTTTTGGAGTAAAAAGATTTCAGCTTAGCAGAAAGCATACAGAGCACGGCTCAGGCTGTTGCTGTGTATTACAGTATTTCTGACGTGGGACAGTTGTGGGGATCTATTTTTGCTATATAGTTAGTGACACGCACGTTATTACACAGTCAAGGCATTGTGCCCTTTTGCCTGTGACTGCCAGGCTCTGCCTGTCCTGTGGCTGGCATTTTTAAGTTCATAGCTGGCAAAATACTTGGCAATAGCTCTGGTGTGGAATCAAGAGAATATTAATATGTGAGGCACCCTGTTTGTTGTTATGATAATATAAAACAGCATTGCACGGCAAGTGCCAGTTCATTTAGAATGAGTGTTTTGAAAGAAGCTGATTGAGTTGCAGCAGTAATCAGTGACAACTGATGTCTAGTTCCCGAGAAGGAAACTTCCACGAGTCATTTTGCAGAATAATGTGGCTGGCGTAGTTCAGTCCTCAGCGTGCAGATGGTGCTGGTTGTGTTGTCCCTGCATGTTTATTATGGGCTGATTAAGCACTCAATTTTTTTTTATTAGCCAGTTTGGATGCAGGGAGTGTTCTACTCATTCTTGACATTGTGATGTATGTTCCCAGAGAGGCTGGAGCGGGAGCTTCAACCAGAGCAAGCAGACAGGGTAAGGCAGGGTAACACAGCTGTGCCATCCTCATCTTTTGATGGTGAGCATTAACTGGAGCCATCTGGGGAATCCTAGAGAATCTTTGTAGTTACAGTTACTTAAGAAACAGTAGTCAGATACCTGACTTTCTATTTTTCTTTTTCTTATCATAGTCTGGCATAATAATATAGATTCAGGGGAGTTTTAAGTTCATAAATGGATTGTAATTTGGGTGTGAACTCATCAGCAAGAGAAGCTTTCTCAATTGCTGTTGGAAATCATTACATCTTCATCTTTAAGATCTTCGGTCAAGTTATAAGAGGGTGAGATCTCTTTTGAATGGGTGCTCTTAGATTGCTGAATGGGAAGAGTTACAGAAACTTTTTCTGAAGTTGTAACGGGCAGTCATTTTTATTTTATTTAGAGAATACTACCATGACATAGGAAGCAACCTGCTATCAAGTCTGCCATTTTGCTCATTGTATACACATCTAATTGCACAAAATACATAATGTTTAAACGTGGATGGGCAGACTAAGGCTTCAAGATACCTCAGGTTCATTACATCAACAGAATCATAGAATGGCTTAGGCTGGAAGGGACTACAGGAAGTTGTCTTGTCCAACCACTTTGCTTGAGTAGTGTCACCTGCTACTCACCAGTTTGCAGTACATGTGAGCAACTGCTAATCTGCTGTTTAAAATCCCCAGACTTTCATATATCAGATGTCATGCTTAAGACAGTTCATGAGGATTCATGCAAGGCTCATCACCCCTGAAAATGGGTTGAGTGGCAGAATGTTCTTACGGCTGTTACCCCGTAGTCACATTACTTCTGAACATCTGCTCATCACGCTTCCTAGCATCCCTTCAAAATACCCACTGCGCTCTGTTTAAATGAATCTGGAGCTTGCCCTTAGTTTTTATGGGTTGTGACTGTGTTGACATTTCCATCCTTAGCATCTCTGTATTTCTGTTTCCAAACAGAGTTTTCTAATATCCACTTAAATGCTAGATTAGTCTTGGCAACACTCTTAATAGGAGATAGCCTCTTTAATACAGTGTAGCTCAAGCTTTTTCACATGTTTTAGATACAAACAAGATCTGTCTAATTGTTGTTGCTTTTTTTTCTGGATGGCTATGACTGTGCTTTCCATGTTCAATCTTACTGCTTTGCAAAATGTCCCTTAGAGTGCAAGCACTGAGATGTCCCCAGGTGTAAGGAGCAAAGTGTTATTTGCAAACGCGTGTTAATGGCAGAGGACAAAGAGTCTCGCTACAGGAGTAAATGAAGGAAGTGAAGTAGATGGAGGAAGTTGCAAACTAGGTGAGATGTTTTTAGTGTGTGTGTGTGTCTGTTAGCTGTTTTGATGCACTTATTTCAGGAGATATGAGAGAAACAGTACTGGTAGGAACACCTTTGTAGATAGAGCTGCAAGATTGACAGGTGTGTTTGATGGTTTTTTGCCACTTGGAAGAGCAGTGTCAGTGCCTGAAGCAAAAGTCTGGTGTCTTAAAACTTTTGTGTCCTTGCTAGATTCATAAATTATAACTAGTATTTTGTTTGCTGTTTCTTTCTGATGAGCATGCTGATGAGCACCTGGTTCTGCTTATTCACTGTGGACTATTAGTGTGTCTCTTTTCCACTCCTTTTGTTTTTCTTTACAGAACAATTTCTTCAGAAAAGTATTGTTTATTCCACCTTCGATATCCTGTCTGTGTGCTGTCGGCTGACTTGGTTATTTCCTTTAGTATTCATGCATCTCTGTCCTTTCTTCCTCTCTTCCTCCTTTTGACTACTAACTTCCTGACAATGACATTAGTTCCTCCATATGTCACACACCTTTATAGGGTAAAAAAAAAAAAAATCCTTTTTTTGGTTTCTCTTATTTTTATATTACTGACTAATCTTGCTTCCAGCATGATTTAGAATTCTTCCCAACCTTGAGCTTACTTGTATCTGTTACCTCCTATGGGAGACAGCCAGTCATCATGGCCTTGATTCACCCTCTGCTAAAATGAAGCAATAACATGTTATTTTGACTGAAGATGCTCTTTTGTGTGCTCTCTCTTATTCCTTAATTTATCAAAATGCCAGGAAGATTCCAAGTACCACAGCCAAATGGTGTTAGTGCTAGAAAGGACTGTGATATTTTGTTATTTCTTTACTCTTAGCCGAATCCCATTCAAAATTGCTTTCCTTGATCACAGAACTTTTGATAAACTTTCTGTTCAACCTCTTTTTTTATGTATTTTCAACCAATCTGTAATAAACATATTCAATTTACTATTGTTAGACTCCTTTGGAATTTTTTAGCTTAAACATTTCAAAGTCTACAAGAAATTGCATTTATATTGCTTTGCTTCGATTGTTAATTTTATAGTACCGATTCCTATTTTTCTTCTCCCCTCAACTTTCATATTTCTGAAAACTTCCATTTTGTTCTTACAAACCTGTAGAAGCAGCAACACTGAATGTAACTGAGGTTTCATCTTCTCTCCGTTGCTTGTATCTCTCAGGTTATGTTAGACTACCCTGGGAGACAGGACAAGAAAATTTGTATTTAGCTGGATTTTAGGAGAGATTGTTGTTGTTGCTGCTTGCTTCAGTTTAGCAACATCTGGAGTTAAAGACAAATGACAAGAAACAACCCAAAGCTAACCAGCAAGCCCTGATAAACTGTGAAAAGTTTAGGTTGTTTTCTGGATACCTGCCCTGATTGCATGTGCTGGGCAGGTACTCAGCATCTTTTAAAAGTCAGAGTTTTTGTGAGGCTAAAAGTGACATCATTAACCACCAGGTTGTAGTTGTTTTTTTTTTTTCCTCGTGGTTCTTTTGAATACTTGAGTGAATGGTTTGGGACTTTCCTGATCTCTAGCCTCAAGAGATTCTACGTTAATGTCCTTAACATAGAGAACATCTTTGGCTGGATGGTATGTAAGCATTAAATAAACTACCATGGAAGTTCAGATTCCTTCAGTAATCGCAACCAAATTTACAGTGCTCTTTTCCTGTAGTTATTGAGTGTAAATAAAAGTGCCTTAGAAGGAACATGGTCTTCCAAGAAGCAGAGAAATTCAAATTAAGCAAGTAACTATAGTTTTCTGGAATGCTTCAGCATGCGCTCTAGAAGCAAAATGCGACTTGTGTTTCAAGTACATCCAGGCTGCTTTGTTTTCCTCCACCTTTTCTTTTCAAGCACACTTTAAAGCTCTTTTTGTTCTACAGTTTTGAAGAGATTTTTTTGTTTGTTTTTTTGAAAGCGTCAGCAGGACCTCAATTACACAAACTGTTTCTGAAGGAGTGGAACAGCAGTGCTGTGGGGAAGATAAAGTACCTGGAGTACAGTTGTGAAGAAAGGTTATGGGTATGTGAGAAACAGGCAGGTGATAACCACATGAATATTCACAATCCTTCCTGTGTGGATTTGCACTTTCCTGCTTTTCACATCCACGTTTCTAAGATCAATCCCAATACTAAATTTTCAGGTGTTTTGAGAGAAAAAATAATGTGTTTAAATCTGGTGGATCCTAAGATAGTTTGTTTGGTTTTTTTTTTTGTGACAGTAAGTGGTGTTTCCTGAACTAATTATGTACTGTTGGTCAAGTGCTGCAAGTTAAGGGGAACAGTTCTTTGATCCTTAGGAAGGCGATGGGCAGATGTAAGAAACAGAATTCTGCTGAGTGGCAGTAGGTCTTCCTGCAGCATCAGTGGGTCTGCTGGGCCTTTGTGATTGCTGTCTAGTTTGAGGTGCGTGACACTGAGCTATAACAAAGAGAAGGCAGCATGAAAGCCTCTAAATGTCTACCAAGTCTACATCCAGCCCCTGGTTCTTGCACCTTGTTTCCCATCCTTGCAGAGATGGCAGGACGTATTTACAGCTCCTTGTGCATGGCTGCTCGATCGCACAGTTGAACTCCAAAAACTACTGTATTAGGGATGTTAATTGAGCATTGGGTTACCTTTCTAAAATGGTTAATTGGATGCAGTTCCTAAGGGACCTTTCAGCAGAGCTTGCCACCTGGTTCCTTATGGCCACATTGCTGGAGGAGGCTTCTGAGGTCTGTGACGACAGTTACGTGAGAGCCCAAGTAGAGTGTGAGCACCAGGCCTGTGGGCAGTGGGTTTACTCTTGATTGGGCAGGATTTGGGCCATGGCTGGCAGGAGGGCCTGCCCACGGGGAGCATAGACTTGTGCCAGCCTCCGGTTGTTCCCACATATGCTTCCTTTTTTTTTTTTTCTTCTAATGCATTCTTCTGCTTGTTCTTAAGTCATCAACTTTGCTAATTCTGCTGTTCGCGACCTGGTTCTGTGTTTCTGTAAAAGAAGAAATGAGCTGTTGTGGACCGCTGCTTTCATATATAACTAAAACTTCCAGTCACGTAACTCCTCATAGCCTTCATTTCTCCTCTTGTCTATAGAGTAAGAACGCAGTTTATTTTTTCAGAGACGTCTTCTGATAGCTTTAAGTACAGAGCACTTTGAGAACCTTGTATGCTAAGTGGCAGGGGGATTGCAAAACAAGTTTAAAACAAAACATGTTCTATTGAGAAAGTGATTTCATGCTCCTGCTTTCACAGGAGTGTGACATAGGTAGAAGGCGAAAAGTAAATATATTTTATTAATATATGTACTGAATTTATTCCTCAGAGTCAATTAGGTAAAGTGGGAATTTGATGCATTTTTGTAGTAAATTTAACACGTTTTGATTTCCAGCTTGAGTGTTTATTACTCTTAGACTGCAGAGTGTGGTTGAGATGCAGAAGTATGCTGTGTGTGGTAATAAGAGTACTTGCAGAACTTGCACTTTAAAGGGGTAATCTGTCATGGTTCTGAAAACTGTATTGACGTTAGAAGGAATACTTCTGGTGCTTTTGGTTGTGTAGGTTTTCTTGTTTTGTTTACCTTCAGATTTAAAATAGCATGCTGTGTTACAGCTGCATGCATGTACTAGAGCAAATTATGGGAGCCTTCCTTTCCCTCCCCTCCTTCACTTCATGCACTCACATGCATTGTGTTGCCTTTTGGATTCTAAGTTGAAAATAAATGTAAAAATAAGTAAAGTTGTTCTTACGTATCAGTGCTTCTGAAAAAAAGAATTGTTCTTGAATAAAGTCTGCAACAGGACCCTTCAGAGAGGTCCTTATCCTTTTTGCTATTTGACTGTTACTGACATAACAAAAAGCAGTTGACCTTGGTTCTAGTTCTTCATTCACATCGTGTGAAATGCTTCCAATTTGGTAAGCAGTTCTCACTAGGGACAATATTTTTCCTTCTAAATTAGGCAATGTCTAACACAATGTATCAGTGGAAGAAATAGTTGATAATTTAGAATTTTCAGCAGAGTGTAGAATTTTCTTTGTGGCTTTTAATTTGTGATGAAGACCTATTTTGACTAACAATATAAAATTCTGACATTGCCACATAGGTAGAACAAACCCAGATTATCTTTCAGGTCCTGCTCTGCATTCGTAAGATTAAAATGTAGAGAAAACATCTGTGCCCTTTTGACTGGTTTGCTAAGTAACAGAAAGAAAAGTTTGTAGTGACTATTTCAGGTATGGTTTTCACCATTCAGACCACATTGATGATTATGAGTTGTCCTTCTTCTAGTGGGACAAGTTGAACTATCATCCATTTCTATTGGTTAAAGAGTATTTTGCTTTGACTTTCTTAACTGTATAAGAATGCATATATTAATTATAGTTATGTAGGAGATCTTCAGTGTTAGCCTGCAATAAAGACTAGACACATTGAAATTGTCTTCTGAATGTTGTGAGAGAATTCAGTTGTGCCATGCTTTGGAATGCAAATACTCATAGCTGAATGCGATTAGCTTCCAACCCGCTTTCCTTGACTGTTCTTTCTTAAACCATTTGTCTCCTTCCTGTGTGACTTGTTAAGATGGACCACAACTCACTAAGGGAAAATGAAGGCTAACACCTGCGTTTCTGTGGAAGAGTGGAAGTTTTCTGCAAATATATTGCTGTGTGATGTCATTTTGCTTTCATACTCATGGCCAGTAGTTGTGACTCAAGGCATTTTTTCCAGAATTCATGGTGAGCTGTATGGTTTGCTAACATCCCAGAGGACAGGTCCTGTGTCCCTCGTGCTGGGGAATCCTGTGCTTTTGTGAGTACCAGGCAGCCAGCGTGGCTTAAGCTTTGCTGACACTTTCATACCAAAATGTTACCAGACTGAAACTACTGAGGACTGTTCTGCTGTGGAGGTGGGGAATGCTATCACTGTAAGCGTGTCAGCAGAAAGGCACAAGGCTCTCAGTTTCATTTTACTCCCAAGGTGGACTCACAGCTCATTGCTCCTCCCAGCCAAGTTGTGCCACCTCTGGGAAGCTACTTTAAAACATGCCAAAAGCAGACGACTGCATTTTGTTTTCTTTTTTTTTTGCTGGTGAGTTAAGTTAGTGTACTACACAGCAAGGGGAACACTCATGGAAGATGCAAACAGTGAAAGATATTAGGGTGAGAGCTGATGGGGCTTTGTACCACTTGGGCTCTGATGGGGAAGCTGCAGCTGACAGTATGACTGTTCTTGATCCTTAGCATGCTAATCACTTGCTTTAATTGTGTTTAATCCTGGTCCCTGGGATATCTATCAAGAGTTTCTGTGCATGTACCAGTGCAGACAGTATTACTTCATTTCTTAATCATGTTTTTTTTCCTTTCGAGGCATTGCCTGCAATGCAGTCTTATTTATAGTCCCGCTCGTTGTCTTACTTACTGCCTTCCACTTTGTTTTGTGATGATGTGTGATGTTGTCAGCATCAGAATTTTCACTGTTGGAAATAAATTCCTGGTGTTAAAGTTCATACGTAGTTGTTTTTGTTTCTTTTTATCGTATACTGAGAACTCTATGTAGAATGCAGCAGGGATGGAAGTTGTGGAGGGCTGACCATTTTCAGAATGGAGATGAAGGCACATATGGGTGGAGCCATGTGCATGAAGGATGGGCTGGCTCCCACTTACAGATAGTAGAAGACGAGGTTACAAAACTTCTCAATAAAGGGATGGTTTCATGGTTTTGCTCAGGCTGACTGAATCCATGCTCTGGTGCAGATGCGGAGAGCTCTATTGATAGGCTGAGTTGAAGCAGTAGCAAAAGGTGGTCAGAGACTTTTTTTCCCAGTACATGTTTGCGGCTCTTGGATGTCTGGTATGTTCTGACAACTCATCTCTTGCCTCAGCTCTTTCAAGGGGTGTATGTGAGAGCATGTGGCCCATTTGTTAACCACTTCCTTCTTTTTCTGCTCAAAAGAAGAGCTGCACCTCTGGGGATGTCTGCAGCTGCTTTTGCTATGCTCTATGCAGTTGTGTTCTGCTAGGTCTCAACAAAAGGCATGGCAAACACCATGGTCTGGGATTTAGACTCTGTGTAGAGGAAACAGTATACCTGCATGAGTTACTGTGCCTGAGAGCTGCAGAGCTTTGCTACTTCGGTGGCTGTCCTGCTGCTGATGAGCTGGGAGAGGAGTGAGGAAGGAGGGACTTCCAGGAAGTACTGCACTGCTTTGCAAGTTGTATGTTGTTATTGCAAGGTTGCAAACTTCAAGGAGCTTTAAGCTCCTTAGGAACAGAACTTAAATTCTGCAAGCCTAAGGATTTGGCTCTTCCTCTTTCCTTTCCTTCCCCAAAATTCACTGCCTGTGCAGTTCTGTTGGTATTCGTGCTCTTGCGGAACCATAATGTCTTATGTAGCTGCCTGGTGATGTTGCTGTTAATGCATACCATATCCTTGTGCGTTCTTCTAAGATTTACCACAAATCTTTGACTCGGTTAGGTGAGGATGTGTGTGTATGTATGTATATGTGGAAACTGCTGCGTTCTGCCTTCTTCCTGACATCCTGGTTGCTATAGTGCACTGATCTATTTGTGAACACAGAAGATCATTGCTATAGTTAAAAGAAACAGTGTTTCCTGGCCATGACTTCCTGGGCAATCTTCTTCTGGAGTGCAAGCTGCAAGTGATGCCATCACATTCCCAGGGACCTGAGGAGTGACACCGTAATAACAGCTTCTTCTAGTTTGTTGCTTTTCTCTACCAGCGTATTCGATAATATTTAAAAATAGTTTCTCTATTTAAATCTAATGCTTGCCTGTTATTCACTGTACATTTCTGTGCTTCAGCCATCTTTCGAACAGATTGGCTGTGCAGTGTGTCGTGGCATTGTGTCCTATGCTTGCTTTTGTAATATGTGCAGTTCTTGTGCTCCTGCATATGCATATACACAGATGTTTTCATGCACCTGCCCAGCCAGGGAAAACGCAAGAAACAAAGCAGCATTAGTGGAGTTCTGTCTGAACTGCTGTATTTTTTTTTCCCCCCCTTCTCCCTGCAGGTGTGAATGAGAGAGGCTCTCTGCAGTATTTAGTGTCCAGTTGTGCTGGCTCCGAAGAACAGCAGCATCGCAATGCCCCCTCCTGCTGATATAGTGAAGGTGGCAATCGAATGGCCGGGTGCCTTCCCCAAGTTGATGGAAATCGATCAAGTAAGTGCCTGTGTGTGTCTGCTCCTGTGGACCTAGAGAGAGAATGTGTACGTGTATATGTCTCTCTATATGTGTATGTGTGTGTCTGTCTCTGGATCTCTGTTTACTTAGATGCACACGTTTCTGTGAGTACATATGCAGTACGAGGTGTTTTTAGCAGGAGGGGTGTAACCCTCTTCCTCTGTGACTGCTTAATTTTTTGATGTGTTCTGCTATGTTTTCAATTTGCTTTTTCTTTTTAAACAGCTGCTAAACTGAGGCATTTACTCCCTGCGTGCCCCACTTTAACACTTTTGTGCCTTAATTTTGTTCAACTGTAAAACTGTGGTAATGTTGTTACCTCCTGGCAGAAAGTCTTTGCAAATTTTTACAGTCGGTGCTTTGCATTTGTAGTGTGATCATGCTGAATGGCTGCAGCAAGTGCAGATTTTAGAACTTGAGCAGTGGCACATTCTGAGCAGGGGAGTCTTTGTGGGTATCTAGTGGGTTGTCCTGTTCCCCTGGTTGTTTCTGTTGCAGTGGCTGCATGAACAGAATTGATTTGAGGCAAGGTACAGAAATTTATGATTTAAGCTCTGTAGGTATTTGGGGGGGCGGGGGGTGGCAGATTAAGTTATACAAATGCTATACTTTGCTCTGGACTTCCTAAAGATTGGTGGTGTTTTTTTTTTTTTTGTGGTACATGCATTCACATTTATGAATTAAACTATAGGTTATTTGTAGTGGTGGGAGAGTGATTAAGTTATACAAGTGCTGTATTTTGCGTTCTGGACTTCTCTGAGATTATTCTTTTGTGGCATATGCATTAATATTAAAAGCAATGTCTTTTAATATTTAACAGCTTCTCCATAATGTACTGAAAGCCTACATCATGCTACCTGTTTAAAATAATTATTTCTGTAAATAGTATTCAGAGCGAAGGAAAGCTTGCAAGCCTTTAATAATGTGCTTATAACATAAAGTATCTAGGGGCCGAGAACATTATGAAACTCTATGAAGGAGAAAAATCTGAATTTGTGCTGAAAAGGTTTTACTGAAATAGGATTCTATTTTCTTTGTGCAGTGCAATCAGTTTCACTTCTAGTTAACCCCACAGTGGTGTGTGCCTAGTATTTAGCACTCTGTACCTTATTTTCCAGACCTGCCATGCTTCTGCATTTTCACTTGCTGAAATTTTTTAGTAAGCTTATCTGTGTAGATACAAATCTCTTGCCTTCTGGAGTGAAGACTGACTTTTTTTTCTTCTTACATAACAAATGGCAGACACTGCATGCTATTTCAGAGGAAGATGCTTGTTAGTCATGATGAACATCAGCTCATTGCTATGGAGTACACTGGGGATGAAGATCGAGTATTTTTCAGTCTCCTTTCAAGCACCAGCAAAATAATACCAAAATTATTGCTTTTAATTTACAAAAGGGCTTAAAATAACTCTACAGCCACAGTATATGCTTTCTGCTCTGGAACTTTGTCTTAACTTTACTGTATAAGAATTAGAACAAGAAGAATGAATGCTGACTTACATGGAGTAGCAGGCAGCTTCCCCATGCCTCTTTGTGGGGAGGGGAAGGAGGAAAATGAGGCTGATGGAGGAAAGGCTAACAGTGGCCTTACTATTCATGCAGTGACAAGAGGGGCAGTGAAAACTAAGGGGCTCGTCTCTATTCTTCCTGACATGGAAAATACGGATGTAGTGACAAGAGATGAAGATGGGAGAGTTGTATCGCTTTCCCATACGCATAAACACAAACCTGCACGTTTACCTTTGTTGAGGATGGGAGAAAAGTGGCTGTGAGCCTTAAAAACACGCAGAGCAAGGCATACTCCTAAACACAGCTCTGCTTTTGCTTCACTTAGTGCTAACTTTTTCCTGATCCGTTTCCCTTAAGATGTGTATTCAGTTGAAGAGTTTGTCTGAGATATAAATCAATTGCTCCACAGAATTGTAAACAGTCAAAAGGAAAAGGAAGGCAGAAAAGTGAAGTGACTTGACCATTACTGACCAAGCACTGCAACCAGAGTTTGTTGCTTATCTCCCAGTTGGGATCTGCTCAGTCAAGCACCGTATGGCACAATTCAGAAACCACCCAAAATTTTATCTTCCTTACCTTTATCCTCCCCCTTTGATCCCTTACCAGAAAGAAAGCGAGCATTTAGAAGAACAGCACTGTATTATTAGCTCCAAGAACAACAGAAGAATAATGCACTGTAGCATAATGCAAGTTCTTCATCTTTCCGGGTACTGAAACTGTTCCAAATATAGAATTAAAAATACCACGGAAAAGACTAGATGAAAACTTGTATTTTTTTTAAGTTGCTTGTTGGATATTCTTGGAAGCATTTATAACTCAGCTGTGCAGTATCCCTCTTCACCTACTGTGTATATGAATGTTTTGCCTAGCAGTGAAGAGAATAAGATGCTTTCAAAATGGGACATTTTACTGTAAAAACCATATAATTGTCAGTAGGATGTTGGAAGTTGTTGGGCCTGAAAAGAGCTCATGAGTACTTTGTGTCCTCCAAATGCTGGTGGGCTTTTTTGAATACCTCCCCTTCAAGCACATGATTTCTGATGGCGTGAATTTGGAGTCACAGAGCTTTTCTAGTTGATGCTTTGTGCTTTGTTTCTGTAGGATTGTTGGCCTGGGTTCATCAACAATGTTTTTAATATTAAGCAGACAGAATTAGTCTCACTGGGGAAGGGAGGCTCTTTGCCTGCATAACATATAATTAAGTGCTTTCCTTAACCAGCCTCTGTGCCTAACCTTTCTTCTCATTCATTGAAATATGCTATTTGATGTCAGGGCTTTGAAACTGCTTGTTTTCTGGAAAGTTGCTTTAAATAAGAAGGGAAAAAATGCATATTACTCGCATCCCCCTCTCATTAGAAGGGGTTTCATTAAGTCACACTAAACCTAGCAGCTGGCAGTTGCCTGTATGTGTTAAAGCTCACTTGAAAGCATGAGCAAACTAGTGTACTTTTCTGCTGTCTCTGAGAGATAGACTTCAGTGATTTCAGTCACTCTCTTTCAGAATGTTTTGGTTTCGTCACTTGGGTTTCTTTCTTTTCCCAACGTATCCTCAATTAAAAAATTTGGGAAAACTGTATAGAGACTTGTGCTCCTCTGAAGTGTTACCTGTATATCCGTCTTGTGGCAGTTAGTACTGTTGTGAAAGTTCATTTTCAATGAAGATGTTTGATTATGATTTATAGATACAGGGTTGATGATCTTTTTAGGTCTTCCTGTTATGTAAGCAGAGGAAATGTATTGGTGTCAGATTTTGCATTGGGATCTTTGGGAGTGATTTCTGGGGATGCGATGTGGGGAAGAAAGGAATGTGTAGGTCTGACTGCCTGTTACCTTCATCTCCCAATCTTCTGGTTTATTAATCTCAATTAAATCTGGAAGAATATAAGAGGATGAGGCCATGTGGGCTCTGTACAGGTTAACTGGGATGTTGACAACGTTTCCAAGATACAGAGATAGCCTTTTGTATTATGATGTTATTTCTTGCGTTCATATGCACATTAATGTGCTTGAATTTGTGTCCATTATATATAATGATTCTCAACAACCTTTTTTTTAGTGCTTAAATTATTTTTGATAAAGCCAGTGATAGTTTTGGATAACATGTGTATTCAGGTCTTCACAGTGTGAATTCACAGCTCCTCTCTTTCTGATGCTGGGGAGGCAACATCCAGAAGAGGCACAAGGTAGATATTTGAGGTTGATAGCAGGTTTTGCCTATCTAATTCATGTTTGTGTGTTAATGCTGTGTACTAAAACCAGAGTTTCTTGAAATTGCGGTGACCTTCCTGACCACTGGAGGTAAACATTGTTCCTATGTAAGGAAACAGTTCATAATTAAACTTAGTTGTGCATTCTCTTCCTCCAAGTTAACTTTTATCTACTAGATCATTAAATTTAGATAGAATTAGCAGATTTGAATCTATAAAATTGGTTTAAAAAAAAAAAAGCCCCAAACACCACAAACCAAAATCGAAACAAAAAACACAGCTGGGTTTTGCTTTTCAAAGTACAATCTTGACCTGGTAGGCAAAATTAACAGGAGCGCTATCAAATGACACTGTCTTGTTTAAAACACTGCAGTGTATCACATAGGGGGTAACTGTGGGCTGCTTTACGTTAATGCTCTCTCTAAGGTTTAGATTTTATCCACAAACTTTTCTTTTTAAGAATGTCTTCCAAGTTACTGTTGTCTCTTTCTTCTGCCAGTGTATAAGTGCCATTTCAATTGTTGTTTTTTTTCTTTAGAGAAGTCATTGCACTTCACTGCATATTGAAAGGAAACCAAAGAAATCTTGAAAAGGGACTTCTCAAGTAGTTTTGGATTTCAGACCTGAATCTTTTGGGTTTCAGACCTAAATCTGGACACTTGGGGAATGGTAATTGATTTAGCTCAGTGTTTCACAGACTGTGTGGGGAGACATAGTTCAAAAGCAGTTGTGAAATGCTTAATTAGAGAAAGGAAAGTGGCACTTCACTTCTGCAATGTCTGTGGACTAAGAATAGCTGTAGTTCCTGCAAGTACTGTCACCAGTATTAGAAGTATAGCAGTACAATCCTAGCAGCACGAGCACCAGAATTGCTCAGGTGATGAAGGAGGAAGGAATATTGAGGTCTGCTTATACAGGAGGCTGTACCCTGAAGCATTGCTCCCTATCTTTAGTGATGGCTTCACACATCATCTCTCTTAAAATCAAGGCAAAGCAGCTCATGGTTAATTTTTTAGAGTGAGACTTTGTATACTTTTACAAGTTTGTGGAAAGGGAGCAGCATCTCTTTTCCTTTATCCCTACAAGTGAGAAATAGGCCAATGGATGAGCCAAAAGATTGCTGACTTTTCCAAACAAATGAAAAGACCCCCTTGACTAACTTAAGCCAGTTAGCTGAAGTTAGGGCTTATTCAAAGCCAACTTCCACGTTTTAAACAAAGACTGATGATCGTATAGATTTATTGCTTCCTGCTGTAACTGTCAATACTTCAATTTCATAAAATGGAAGATGAAACTGCTTATAGTACAGATAGTAACCAGGATATCATCGTAGTGGAATTATTTAGCATTTTTATTGTCAATTTAGTTTTATAATTAATAGATTAATTTGTAATTAATAGAACTGGTAAGGAAATCATATCTACTAAGTTAATGTACCATTTTCTTTGATGGGATAGTGAAAGGTCTAAATTTTGTTACTGAAGAGCTTTTATTTTTTTATCTAGAAATAAGAATAGCATTGGAAGGAATAATGCAGGGTTTTTGTTTTCTTTTTCAATGCATTGAATATAATTCGGTGCACTAAGATGTGCATATGCACGAACAGTGCTTTGTTAACATAATCATTGTTAATTGCAGTAGATGGTGAGAAATATGGTTTCTTTTCTTATGGGACCATAAGTCTGGGAACAATTATCACGACAGCTTCAGTTCTCTCTGTGGTGGCAGGCAGCCATCATGGGTAAAAGTGTCATTTGTGTGTTATGATTTATTAATCTGGCTGTGATCTTCTCTGAAGCTGTATTGCTACTGGTAGATTAGAGTCTTTCAAGGCTGTGAATAGTCATCCCAAGCTGAGTGGCTGAAAACAGATCCTGAAGGCACGCTTGAAGTAATGTCCCTCCTACAGTCGTGAGGAAATAGCATCTCAGTATTCCTGATCCCTGGCACAAAGGCTGTGAAGGAAGAGCTGCTTAGGAAACAAGTGGAGAATTAATATTATTTCACCTCTTTTGCCCTGAGTCTGATTTTGTTAGAATGGTTTTTGATGTCTTCAGTTGATAGCCTTCTGAAGGGTTAAGTTTTTGTTTGGGTTTTTTTTTTGGCTGTTGTTGAATCTTGTGTGGTTTTTTTTTTTTTTTTTTTTTTTTGGAGACAGCGGTAATCTCATCTCTTAAAAGTTAATTCTGCTATATCTAAAAGAGATGTTTTGTGTAAGATGAGATTCCTGCAGTTGCACACCACTTGAATTAATTGTGAGGTACCTCATTCACATTCTGGCCGACTGGAGTATCCAGAAGTACTTTATAATTCAATTATATTCTTCTTCTGGGACTCCAGCATTATACTGCAAAAGAGATCTGCAAAAAAAATCTCTCAGAATAAAGTTTTGTGCCTTAGTGTGGAGGCTTTTTTGTGCTGGTAGGCCAGCAATGTGTCAGTCATGAGCTGTGGGCTTGCAGGGTGATTTAAATTTGGTTTTCAAAGGTATCTTCACCTACTAAAGCGGTTATCTGAAGAGCCACATCTCAAAGCCTCACTTTGTAACGCTTGTCCTCTGAGTGTTATTTAAAATATGTGGTGCAAGTATATTGCAAGCGTGCTGTAATCCACTGGACTGTAGGTCCTTAGGTGCTTTATTACCTTTTAGTGCTCTTAACTGAGGCTTTTGTGTCCCTAAAAATCCTTGAGGAAGCAGGAAATAATATAGCTTATTAGGATCCCAGCATGTGAAGTAAGTTGTAAAATTCAGTTTTGCTTGTTTTAATAATGTTGTTTTTCACTCCAGAGCACTGCTTCTTTATTTTACAATCGAGTTACCATCTTAGTATGATCTCTGGAGCAATGCTTAAATGCAGTGAAATACAGATTTCAGTATTACTGTAGCCCAGTGCCTGAGGAATGAGTCAGGTCTCACTGTAGTTCAGTGGCAGTCAGTGGAGGGAGTGGATTCCAGCAGTGGCTCAGATCAGAGCAGGTAGGCTGGGCTGGCTGAAGATCACAGCTGCCCAGGACCTTCCCCTTGCACGAGGTTGGCCCTTATTGAGAAAGCAACAGCAAGGTGAATCCAGGAGCCAGGCCTCCTGGTGCCTGGCACACTAGTAGCGGGCAGTCCTGCTGCTGCTGCAACTCGTGCGGTGCAACAGGAACAGGTGAAGCCTTTACTGATCAGGAGAAGAGGTATTTCTGTTTTGTAATAATTCATAGAAATGACTTTCACACCAAAAGATTTGTTAGCAGAACGCTAGCATTAATTACAGACAGAATGGTCTGTTTACTGGCTTGAGATTCTCTTTATTTTTTTTTGACAGATGTGTAGATCAGCAACAGAAGTTTGACACTGGATGTTTTCCACTAACAGATGTGATGCATCTGCTGTTTTTTGGCTTAACAGCAATGAGAGTTAAGGTTTTTCCTCTTTTCTCATTAGAAGGTGTCAGGCAGGGAAGGCAATATCCCAATCCTTGTCCAAAACAAACAAAGCCATTTGAAAAGAAAAGGTATTCAGCCTTTGGCCTAAAGGAAGCCATCTGGCATAGCACTGTGGGAGTGCACCTGAACTGCACCTGTAACACAGGCTTCTAAACAGATTTGGGCTTCTGTCTTCTTCATGATGCACACAAACACTGTCTCTTTGATTTGGAAGTGCTTTAAGCCCAGGTTAGTGTACTTACTTGACCTGAGCTTGGTCAGCATTGTCTGTTTGGGGCTTTTGCTCATCCTGCAGTTTCCTTAGAAGAAAACATTCCAACCAACATGCCCGTATAAAATGCTGCTTGTTTGAGTGGTTGCCTCTGTGGGGAACCTGAGGTGTAGGCATGAAAGGATCAAGCTGGTGGAGAAATAGAGGGAAATCTTGACCTGTGCTCTTCAAGATACCACAGAATTGGTACAAAATACTGCACAGGCAGCATCCTGCGTAGTGCAGGGTTGTGCTGAAGTGGACCCATGTTTGGGATCTGCGTGTACCTTAGTGCAAGCAGCCTGGAGGTGTGTCCTGAGAGGCACACAGCTGAGCAGAAATGCTGACTAGATGTTGCTACCAGACTACAGACATCAATATGAGGTGTCAGTGCAGATAAAGTTTTACTGGGTGTGCAAATTCTCATCAGTTCTAGCACTGCCTATGCTCAGTGTTCCCTGTGTCCATGCAGACCAACAGCTCATGAAGCTGTATTGTCCTGTTATTGTTTCCCATCATGTTCCAGCTGTAAATTTAATATCTACACTAGGATAACACGTTTATACTAACGGATGTGCTCAGTGCAGGATGGTTGCAATATGTTAGCTGAAGGGGTTATCTCCTAATAGGGAGCGTAAGATTTGCTTTTGTCTGTGTTATTTCATGCATTAAAGCTACAGCTTGATCTTAAAGCTTTAAGAAGATCACTGCAGCATGTGTAAAAGCACACTTCATTTTTGGTAGCATAGGAGAGGACGTAAAGGCAAAAATATCTTATCTAAAAACACTAGTACGAAGTCTTCACTTAGATGAAGAAAATACTTTGAAATAGTTTTGGTTTATCTGATGATAAGGAGTTCTTTGACATATGTTAGGTAATAAAGTGAATTTTATTTATGTATTCAGAACTGTAAATGCAACGAAGGCGATGTGTGCATTTCCATAGAAATAATTGTGAGAAGATCCAACTGACCAAAACATCAAGCCGTTTTTCTCCTTGACAGCAGGCAAATATTGACAGCTGCACCAAAATAAAACCTGCAGAGAGTGGAGGTAGACTTTTACCTCATCTTATTCCTTGTGATGCTCACAGCTGGGAGTTCCTGCGCTGGTGGCTTTTGTCTGCTTGGTGCAGTAGGGGAAAGTTGTGTCTACAGTTACGCGTAGGGGGAGTGGAGCCCGAGGGATTATTAGAAGCAGGAGCTTATTAGGATTGCAAATGTAAACTATTTTACATTTGTTAATTTGTAAAGCTTGCTGTAGTGCTATCAAATTGCTAATGGCAAGCTTTTTGTATCCCAGAAGACTTGCACTTTTTTTCATTCTGTTGCTGTGAAGTGTGTTTAGTCGCAGGACGGTGCAGTGGTGCACCAGGGAGCCCCAGCACTATCCTGAAGGGCTGCAGAGCTGCAGGCCGTGTGTGACCAGCAAGTGAGCCTTGTCCAAGCTCCAGGAAGCCCCGTGCTTCTCCTTCTGCAGGATAGTTTTCTGCTAGGGATAGAAGGAAGAGAGCAGTTGAGAACTGGAGTTGATCACACAGGGTTGTTGTTTGTTTCCCTGTGTGTGCGTTTTCTCCTCCGCAGGGAGATGTGATTTTTTGCTGTATGAGGAGAAGCTAGCACTGCTGGAAGCTGCAAAATGCCTCAGAGCAGGGGGACAGCAGGTCAGAGCAACCACACGTAGGTGATGCAGTACTTCAGCCTGAGGAACTGATGAAGTTGATCATCTGTGTGGAGGAAAGCCTTTCTCTTGTGCAGCTGGCTTGGTTTGGCTCCACTTGTGCTCACACAGGTGAAAAGGTGCATGCTGGTTATAGCAGAGGAGAGTACTCTCACACTTCTTGCCTTTTCTCTCATGTGCTGGCATTTGCTATTCATTTAGATAGACGTAACAGGTCAGATGAGGATATGGATCCAGAGGAAAGCTTCTTTTCCTTTTTATTACATCAGTTTTTAGCTTGGTCATGTTCCCTGGTGTCTCATCTGTGTGATCACACGAAGCAAGGGTCCAGGGGGTCCAGTAAAGGGGTGCAGGATCCTTTCAGCAGATGCTTTCATTCAGCTTTGATTAAAATGCTCGTGTTATGTTTCTGCCTGCTTATAAACAGACTTAGCTGATTGGACTGTTGAAATAACAAATCCTACCCGAGTTTGACGTGAGCCCGTTCCCATTCCTGATTTTCTGTTTGGGCAGTGGTGCAGTTCAGAAGACAAATCCAAGAGGAAAAGCAATTCTCTTTCCCCATAACACATCCTGCTACTGAGCTGAATTTTTAGCCTAATCGGTTTTCCATAAACACTAAAGGGAGACTGCATCTTTTGGCAAAGCGTTGGCTTTCGGGGTTGTTTATGGGTTGTTGTGTGGTTTAGTTTATTTTCTTCTTTTTAGTTAAGAATTCAGCAAACTGCATTTGTTGAAAATGGAGAGAAATCTGCTTTGCTGTTTGAGCGATTTGGGGAGTGCACTCAAAACAAGAGATCTATGTGATAATGTGTGGTCACCCAGTCTTGGAGAAAGAAGAGCCTGCAGTTATTCAAAGTGATATTTGGTCTGTTTCATTTTGCCCTGCAACTTCATCTATATTTTGAGTAAAACCCATAATTTTTTTTTTCTTTTAGCCACCAGTTTCCTAAAAGCATTTGTATGTGTGCCCTGTGTTTGTAGCAATGTTCAGAGCACTGTGACCAGTCTGCTCCTACTTCTTTGAGACCCAAAGCAGCAGGGCTGTTTTCACCCAGTCCGAATGCTTGTGCCTGCAGATACAGAAAATAAAACAGAACTGATATATCTGACATCTTAACACCTTCTAGCTAATGCTTTAACAGAGAGGAGCCTGTATATGCATACTCAGTGAGGATTACTGTCGTCATATGAATGATAACTGAAAGGAACAAAAGAAGGTTTAAAAATATTGAATGTTTTTTTGCTTTAGATGTCGTTCCTGGAAAATGCTCATGTTGGTATCTGAATGTTCTGTTTCTGCTGGGCAATGAGATGCAGTACACACAAAAGACCTTTTGATTTCTCAGTGTGGAGAAGCTGTGTGGGTTAAAGATGCCAAAAAGGACTGATAATGTCATCAAGAGTGCGCTTAGAATTGCTGTCCTTATAGCTTATGAGACCAAAACACTGAAAAACTTTTGGACCCTTCTAAGCTTAATGTTGAAAAGAAAACGAGGTCCTACTAACTTGTTTTTTTCCTTTTGGAATCAGTGCTTTAGATATTATTTTAATACCCAGGCTATTACAACCCAGTGATACATATTTTTTTCTTTTTTCCTTAACCAGAAAAAGCCATTGTCCTCTATAATAAAAGAAGTCTGCGATGGGTAAGTTCTGCCATATACCATGGTGTAGATACTGTACCTCTTTCAGTTATTAAATCAACACGAAGATAATAACTATTCTGTAGAAAACTTAGGTATTCTTCGTTACAAGTCATTAGGTTATTCAGCCTTGTAGTAGTGTGATCTTTTGGACTTTGAATTTATAATGCGTTTTGGATCAACCACCTGCAAGATGAGGCTCCAAACAAAACATTTCCATCATATGAGGGCAGTTCATTTAGCCAGTTTGTTGCTGTTCTACACAGAGATGCATTTTTACCATCCTCACCTAATAGTTTTGGTCCCTGTACCTTATATGTGAAGGAACTGCTGCCCTGGCTGTGGCTTGGATTTTTAAGTACTGCTCAAATATTGTTCCAAGCAATTGCTACCATAGAGGAGAAGCCAGTTTACATTTACCAGATTGCTGCTGAATTAATAAGGTGGTGGTTTGAGCAATGTTATACATCAACTTAGCACTGCAGACATTGGGTATTATAAAAGCCAGCATAAAATTGTGGTACTGTAAATGTTTTTAGTAATCTCGTGACATAACTACAAGAAAGGAAATAGACCTATTTTTTTTGTTGTTGTTTTAAACAGATCTGGAATGAATATCAGATACTTATCAACTTTTTTTTTTGGAGCACTGAAGTGTCACTGTATTGAGAAAATAGGGCTTTGTTTCAGTTATGCAAAGGGGAAATATCTAATTTATGGGATGTATTTGTACTGAAGTTTTCCCTCTGTAAAAATACACACTTTGTTAAATTTTGGAGCACATCATTTAGAACTACAAATCAGTATGAGAAATACATGGGAGGGGCAGGCATTTATTTGATCACAGTCAAGTTATGCAAAGGATATTTTTTTTAATCTTTGAAATTTCATTTTGTAATTAATTTATTTTCATCTTTCTAAGGTGGTCTCTTGCAAATCATGATCAGTTTGCACTGCAGCATGCTGATAGTTCTAACTTCTACATCACGGAAAAGGTTGGTAAATCATTCAGCACAACTCTTGCATAGTCTACTAAAATATTTGCTACAATTTATTTTAAGCTAACACATAAAAAAATAGAGTTTTTTTCCAGAATGTGATACCAATGAGGGTATGCGTACAGAGAGACCTAGTCTAATGATTTTGCACTGATTTCTTTTGTTAGGAAAGTTGAAATAAAAGGTTGAATGTGCAGAGGCCTTCATGTCTATCAAGTTTAATCAATCTTCAGCACTGAGATCTCAGCTTTCATATTTGTTCATGTTTAGTATTCTGCTGAAAAGTTGTGTGCAGGAAATTGAAATATGTAAAACATGAAGGGCTCTTTGATGTCTGAGGAGAACTTCAGTGCATATTGCTTTCTTCTTTGGCTGCTTACGTGGAAATAAGCTTTGACTGTGTAATATTTGCAACTCTTTCATGCCTGCTGCCTTGTCTCTTTCCTCCTGTGTGTATTCTGTTGCTGCCTTTTTTGTCCCCAGATAGCATGGCAGTGGATGATTCATGAAGTGATGCAATGATTTCAGCACTGAGTAGTGAAATGGCTGTAGATGTAATAAAAATGGAATGTCTAGTCTGAATAAATGGGACATACTTGTATGAATGAGGCAAAGTAGTACATTCATTCCCAGCATCACTGCTAGAAATGTTGAAATTACACACACACACACACACACACACGTGCATATGCACAGTAATTTGTTTGGGAGGTTGCACGAGGTTGCTGGGTTGCATCAAGAGGAGTGTGACCAGCAGGTCAAAGGAGGTGATTCTGCCCATCAACTCTGCTGTCACGAGACCCCACCTGGAGTATTGGCCCACAGCACTAGAAGAGTGTAGAGTGTTGGAGTAAATCCAGAGGAGCACCATGAAGATGATTAAGGGGCTGGAGTACTTCCCCTGTGAGGGCAGGCTGAGAGAATTGGGGCTTTTCAGCCTGGAGGAGAGAAGGCTCTGGGAGGGACCTTATAGCAGCCTTGAAGGGGGCCTACAGGAAAGCTGGGGAGAGACTTTTTATAAAGGCTTGTAGCAACAGGATGAGGGGAAATGGCTTTAAACTGATAGAGGGTAGATTTAGACTGGGTGTTAGGAAGAAATTCTTTACAATGAGGGTGGTGAGACGCTGGAACAGGTTACCCAGCAAGGTTGTGAATGTCCCCCTCGGAGGTGCTCAAGGCCAGGCTGGATGGGGATATGAGCAACCTGGCTTTGTGGGAGGTGTCCCTGCCTGTAGCAGGGGAATTGGAACCAAATGATCTTAAAGGTCCCTTCCAACCCAAACTGTTCTGTGATTCTATGACAAAGAGCGTGATTCAAAAACTACTGATGTCACCATGAAGATCCCCTCTGAGTTAGAGGCTTTTGAACTAAGTAGACCTTAGCTGTAGAGAAGCAGATACCTCTTGAACTGCTTTGTTATCAGTTCAGTTTTTGCTTGCTTTTAAACTGAGGAGTGATTTGGTTTTGTTTTGTATTTCACTGTTGTTTAGGAACTGCTGAACTCAGCTGAGACATGAATTGCAGCAAGAGAAAAGTTAGTTCTTATCCCCACCCAAGAAATAAGGGGAATTTAGACACAGTGGAGCATTTAGAAAAACTAAATTTAGCAAGATTACTAGAGCAGTTGCTCATAAGATAGTTCTGCTTTTATTTATTTATTTTTCTCCAGCAGTCCATTTTTTCATTTAACTGTTTGACACCCAGACAACCTTTTCAACGTGTCATAGTCTGTTTTGGGGTCTCTACCTCTTTGCTTTTTTTTTTTAAATCTCTTTTTTCAAGTTTCAATTGACAGACATTCCATGACAAGGAGAACTATTGAAGTAATTATTGTCTGCTGCATTTTTCCTCTATCCAAATTAAACATTGAGGCTGTTTTGCTAATTTTCCTGATTTGTGATGCAACATTCTTCAATAAGCTAGGCACAGCTGAACTTGTCTGTTGGTGTTTAGACTCTGGATTGTACTGTATATGTTTCCAAGAAGAAGGGTTGAGCAAATGCTCAGATTTTTGAAGGAATTTGTCCTGATACAGTCAGAGGAGCCTTTCAGGCTTTGCCTCCACCTTTGGTGAGTAGGTTCCTGTGGTTTTGGAGAGGATAGACGTTTACTGTTCTGCATAAAAAGAGGTGTGATGCCTTTGCCAGTGTTTAACTTGCACTAAGGATTGAAAAGGGTGGTCTTCTAGAAGAGGTTTGATCATATTGCTGAGAGGACTTTGAGTTTGTTTATTCCCTACTGAAAGTATGCAGCGGCTGAGTCACATAAATAAGAGAGAAGAGCCCTGAATGCCACCAGTATTACTCAGATGTCTGTGACTTTTATTAGATATTGCTCAATGTTTATCGCTGTTTGTTGGATTGAGGCTGTAAAGAGAGGCTTATATAGGCTGTCACCCCTTCTGCAGACTTTCCTTCATTTGTGTATAGTGGGATATTGTTGCTTTCTGAATTAAAACATGAGAAATGCTAGGTATGAGGACAAACGCGTGTGCTTCAGTGAAGCTACAGCACTAATGACTAGGCCGTAAAAGAAATGTTGCTTTAATTTACCTCTTACGAGGAGACCAGCAACTCTTTTGCTACAGCTTCTGCTAAGGAAATATTTTTAAGGCTCTCAGAGATTAACATAATGGCACTATGTATAAGTCACTTTACTGCAGAGCCTGGGTGACTCCTAATTTGAGGCCTTAAAAATACCATCACGTTTAAAAATACCAGAAAGAAAAGCAATTTAGTGAAATATTGTACGAAGTAACTAGAAACTTGAAGTGAAAATGCTATACAGTGTAAGACTGTCAGCACATGGCTGACAATTATTTATGTTTTTGGGTGGCAAACAGCGCATCTGTGTTTTGGTTGTCATATGCAGAGCTCTTTATCTTTTGTAGCTGACCTATATTTTTCTGATTATACTGTACATAAATGAAAATAACACCCAAACAGTTTTGTCTCTTACTTTTTATTTATGGCTGTACTTGGAAAAATGCCTCTACAGGAGTAGCAGTAACTCCTTCAGACTGCTTAAGGGCAATCTCCTAGCAAATCTTGATTCAGGCTGTGTTTCTTCTGGAGGTTGGTCTTATCACAGGAGATGCAGTCTGGACAGCTTCTCCAGGGTTCTGGTTTGGTCAAATCTGTGAAAGGGCAGTGGAAAGCGTTAATTATGTATTTTTGGCATTTTTTTTTTTTAAATTAGAAATAGAAAGTTACTTCAAGAAAAGTAAGTAGGCAGAGCTCTTTAAGCTTGAGCCTAGCTGGTGTTTTAATCAAAATGCGTTTGACTGTTACTGTACTGTGATGTGCATCTCTTTATAAAATGCCCCTGTTGTCAGGAAATGCCTCTCTGAGACAGGTCAGACATCTAAAAGCCTGACTCCTGAACCAGGATCTCATTGTGCTAGGTGCTACATAACAGAATAAAAGTCACCTCTGCCTAGTTCTGTCCAGGTTGTAGTTGAGCAGATGCTAGTATGCATCAGGTGGAATAACTTGGGAACGCTATAGCCTTGGCAAGCTCAGTTTTAGAACAGAAAATGCTATATGAAGAGTAGAAAATGACTGTATAATTGGGCTGTGTGGTTTTCTGGGCTGAAAACCTTAACTTGGATTTCTGCCCACTGTACTCCTTTGCTGGCAGAACTGAGAATCCAGAGACGGACAGCCGAGTGACTCCATGCAGTGCATTTCAGGGTGAGCCTGATCTTCACATCTTAAGATATGGACATAGTAGTGTCAGAGAGAATGCAGAGAAAGGCTAGTGAAATGATCAAGGGATTTGAGCAGCTGCCTCACAATGCAGGGCTTCCTTTAACATCTGCAGTACCAAAAAAGTGAATGCTGAGGAAACTCGAGGGGAACAAAAGCAGTCAGATCATGACCCTGAAAAGCATTTGCTACTCTTACAGCTGGAGAAAGAATATAAGGTTAGATATGACAATGGGCTGACTCAGTGGCAAATGACTTAAGTTCATTTTTAGTCACTAAAAGTTTTAATAAGTGCGAGTTAAGAAATATAGGTAATCATCAACATCATGCTTCTTGGCGTGACAGGACTGTACTATTTTAGAAGGAATACTGAGGTAGTTAATCTATAGTAATGTTTATTTTCAGACAGGGTGCTGGAAACAGGGAGACTATCTTATGAATTTTTGCTTCAGAATTTAAGGGTAGCATTTTCTTTGGGGGGGAAAAAAAGCATTGACATTTTGGATGAGTGGAAGCTTCCTGCATGCTGTTTACGTATCACTATTTAGAGTTTACTGAAGATAGCAAATAAAACAAATTATACCCATGGTATGGAAACAGTATGTACCTAATGCTGTCCAACTCTACAATCTGTAAATGGTGCAGTTCTGCATATAACCTTCTAGTGTGGGGCTACCAATGCTTTCGTTACATTAGATCTGCAGCCGTTCAGCAGCATGATCAGTCATCTAGTCTGAAAGTTGGCTGTTCCTCCTCACTTCATTCACAAAAAAAAAAAGAGAAACAAATCCAGGGCTTTCTTTTGTCATATCCATGATTGGAACTAACTCACCTTCCAGCCATGCCATTATTAGGATGCTAAGGAATGGAAGGCAGTGAAGAAAGAGGGGGGGTGGAAAGAAAGCTCAACTACATTTTTCTCTGGAAACCTACAGTTATTTTAGCTTGAATGCTGGTGAAACCAGAAACCACATCCTAAAGAAGTCCATGCTTTGCATGATTTACTCATTTTCAGGTGGAGTCACCTGCAAAACCACCATCATTAAATATCACTTGCTGTGTAGAGCAGCAGTGCTATTATGCTATGAGCAGACATCCTTCTGATGGATTAAAAAAGAAAAAAGTTATTTTTAACCCGTGTCAGTTCCCCAAATCAAGTAACCACAGACGGTTGTACCCATAGCACGGAAGTGGGAGGCAGATAACAAGCAGCACCATCGTCCTCTGAAAACTTAGAGCATGAGAGCAGCACCCTGCAAACTAAACATCAGGAAAGACAGACTTAGCTGGGCACATCCTGTTCTTGGTGAGATCATGTGGGGAAATCAGAACAAGGAAGTGAAATGGACAGTAAAAAAAAGTGAAAGTCGTGTTGAAATTAGTTTTCTGGTGCAGTTCACCCAGTGCATTCATGCACAGCACCCCTGAGGGCCAGGGCAGGAGCAGTGGCTCCTTATCAGATGCTGTTGCTAAGAGAAATAGATAAAGACCCAAGCTAGGATGATGGTTTGCAGTCACTTTTGACAATTGGAATCGTAGCTTGTTACGATAAGGTGAAGTCTTGCTTTTCAGTCTCTTGTTCATTCCTAACGCCGTTTCTGTATGGCGTAAACAATTGTAGAACTACTGAATGAGTCAGTAAGGGAACTAACCCAGCAGAAAACTTACTGTTTTGATGAATTTGTGATGGAAAAGACAGAAATTAGTATTATAGTGTAAACAGGAAAGAGAGGCAGCTCATTTTGCAAGCATTAAATGCAAAATTGCTCTGAGGTTTGTTTAAGGGGAAGCCTACAGGTGCTTGTATTCCTGTAATGTGGGCGTCGTACTGCTCCTGCCTTGCCTGTGCCCTTCTTCTCAGACACAGAGTCTGTAAGTGAAGCATCCCTTCTCCATTTGTTCTTACAGTCAGATTTTGCCACGAGTTCATTCCACATCAGCCTAAGGTAGTTCAATGTCTAATTGATGGACATAAGAGGTCCTAGCTGTTTGTTTGTTTGTTTTTAAAGCCAAATTTCATTTCTCTTCCCATGCTTCAACTTCTCCTCCCCAGTGCATTCTGTGACAAGATTCCAGGGTCCTGCCCCACACCTTACATCACATCAGGCAGACTCTTTGTTAAGTGAATGTAATGAATTAAAATGGCATGAGATGATTCTCTCTTCCCAAACCACCTGGAGAAGTTGTCCATAAAAAGGTGTCGCCAGTACGAAGGCAGTGGCAGGATCTCCTGGGAAATGGCAGGAGAAATTAGGACTGTCCCTGTTCAGTGCTGAGCTCTGATGATGGTTCACTGCACCTTATAAAACCATCCATCTTTCTAAACAGGTTCATGTTCAAGGATGAGGAATGTTTAAAGAGCATTCTTCTGTCAACCAGATCTCATACAGAACTGCTTCATATCAGCTGAACTGGAACAGTTGCCCAGTGTCTGTAGTGTGATGTGCTTCCATTCAAGTGCTGTAACAAAAAGACAAGTATTTTCAGAGCCTTTCCTTCTTAGTTAATTATTTGTGAGGCAAATTTAGGAATTGATTTCAGATAAATAAATATGTTCTAGTCCCTCTGTATATATAGCAGTTTGACAAGACAGAATAATTCTCTTTGGAACATTTAGCTTGAACCTGAATTCTTGAAAACTTAGAGTAGCTTGCTTGAGAAGGATGACCGCTCTTCTTGAAGTCAGCCCTAGAGAAGCAGGATTGAAAGTCATATAAACACATGCATAGTCAAATTTTGCTTCTGTCCACTGGAAAAATACAGTCATGTCCCCTGTTTTTTGGAGTTTGCAGGGCAGCGTGTTAGTAGCGACCATCAAGCAGGTAGGAGCATGAGCAGTCTGACACTGTGTGCTACCTGTAGTGTTAGCAGATTCTGCAAGGCTGTGCAGGTGCCACAAAATAAGAAGTAGTGTAGGAATGTGAGGGGAATACTGTGTCACACTGATGGTAGAGAAAAGCAAATGCTGGACATTGGTACAGTTCAAATCTGGATTGAAATCTGCCATTTATGTATCATTACTACTAATGAGTATATTTTCATGAGTAATGCTGAGGGGTGGCTAAAAGGAGCAGGTCACTGAATACATTTCTCTAATTCCCTGCTTTTGTGCTACTTTCTATTCTTGTTTTAGGAGTACCTTCAGTGGTTCAGATACCTTCATTATTCAGTCTTCACTGGAATTCAGTTGATCAATGAAAACAGTTAAAATGCTAAAAATGTGAATGAAAAAGCCTTCAAAAACACTCAGCTTTACAAATGATTCACTTCTTGTCCTGCTATTTGCATATACTCCCACACAAGGAGCCTTTAGTGGCAAGATGGAATTTCACATGAATATACAACTACGAGTTGTAGTCAGCAAAAATTCAGTCACGAGCAAAACCACCTTTGAGAAAGGACAAGCACCCGTGGCTCCAGACTGCTTCCCAGCTTGGGGAGGATGAGAGTTAGAAGAATTTTCCATGTGTAAGTGGAGCAAGGAGCTGAACAATGACAGCAAGAGAAAGGTGGACGCAGGTCCCTTTGCAGAACAGCACAGAAGTCTCTCAGAATAAATGGAGGTGTCTTAATGTCTGCTCTGCTCTGTTTCATGCAGTGAGCACATAAAGAGACAGAGGTGGCAGGAAAGAAGGTAAAAATTGCAGGGAATCTTGAAAGGCATTGGATTAAGAACAAACAAAAAATCCAACTTAAATAACAGCTGAATAAAAGTGGACTACAGTCAATAAGCTGTCAATGAGTAAAATTTAATTCAGTATTTTAATTTGAAACTGTGGCACCAGCATTGTTATATGCTGAGCATATCCTGATGCATGTCACAAAGCTGGCAACAAGCAAGCTAGTATTTGATTCCTAGTAGTTGCTCTGATGCAGTTTCACCACATCCTTGCCTTAGCAGCAAAGTCAGCATTGACAGCGTTCTTCTTCAGCTCCACACTCTTCCAGTCCCCTGTACTGCTGTTTATCACACCTTCAGATCTGACAAAATAACCATTTCTGAGCCTGTGCTGTAAGCTAAACAGTGATCCAGGTCCTTTGCTGTCTTTTTGTTCTTAGAGGCCAAGTTTGAGCTAAAAAGGGTCTGTCTCAGCACAGGGCCTGTGGTGGGCAGTGCAGACACACAAACAAATCTAGAGGAGTCACTGTGCCTTCAGGGCCAAGATTAAGCAGAGTTAAGGGACCACACGTAGGACTGCATGTTCTTATGTCAAAAAGAAACGATGCCCTCTGGTTGAAAACAGCACTACTGATGGTGCCTAGCATTAATTGGCTCCTGCAGCGTGCTGAGTCAGTCCTTTAAGAGAGACCTGTCTTCTCCTGAATTGTAGCTAACTCTAGCACAAGTATATTTCATAACTCTAATTTTTTGTTGTGTCAATTCGGAGGAAGGTATAGTAAGATAATAGAAGTGTGAAAATAGGGAAGAATCAACTAATGATGTAAATAAGTAAAGAACTTTGTACTTCTTGGCAGTTGTTCGTTAGTGTGGTTAGAGATGCCTGTGAATAAGACTGGGCAAGGGTAAAAGTAGTGCTGAGCAGGCAATAAGCACAGAAACCAATGCTTGTAGGTTTTCCTCAAATATGTTAAGAAAACATACAACTCCAGCCAATTGTAGTGAGCTGAATTATGAGATATTTTCCTGGATATAGCAGGTTATTATAAGACAAATACATAGCAAAATAAACTTCAGTGTTGTGTGATATTTTTTCTGAAGTGTATCTGGCACAATTGTTTTGGTAGCATTTTTTGAAAACAAATATACGTACCTTCATCCCTCCCCAGGGTTTGGAGTACTCCTAATGTTCTGTTAACCCTACTGTTTACATGCAAGCCTGTTGTATGAGTTTTGAGCAACTCTGACTATGGCACAATAAAAGCAACGTTTTGAGAAGTGACAGAATCTGGTGGAAGATGATTTAGGTTTGTGTTGCTTCAGCTGGTGGACTTGGAAGTTAGAAGTTCCTAAGAAGAGAATACAAAGCAAAAAGTCCAGGTATCCTCCTCTACTCTTGCAGTTTTGTAGTTTTTTATATGGTTTATTTGCATGTTGAAAACTCAGCTTGGAAAGCGTTGTGTAGGGCTATGGTGCTTGGAAATACTACGTATTCAGTTACATTCTTGTGACTGTAGTCTCTTGCTAGGAGTAATATTGCAAGTGGGGCTTGTTTGTATCCATAGTATGACTGTTGTCTTATTCCTAGGCAATGTTTATAACAGATCTGTTTCCTTGTCACAATTTCCTCAGGGGCAGGAATAAGTTACACAGGAATAAGCTTTCTTAATACATATAAACAGCATGAACCATGTCTGCAAACCTTACGTACAAGTGAGAAAACAGAGAGATCAGAAGTGTCTTGGAAGAGCTGCCCCCTAACCCTGCAGGTGGTGGTGCACCCTGTCCTGAATAGCTGCAGTGCAATTGCCAAAGCTGGGCTGCTGAGCTGGAATGACGTTCTGTTATTGTAGAAAGGCAATCCGCAGGATGCTGTCCCTAATGCTAAGCAGATTAACTGTGTATAAATGTTGCGATTGAAATTAGCTGGCACGCTGAATACTGCATCGCACAGTTCATGTAGGAAATCCTCTTGGCTTAATTGTGCACTTAAAGGCTGTTTCCTGGTAGGTGCTTAAGTCATTAGTTAGTATGGATAAACAAAATTGGATTTTTGATTGGGGAGCAACAAACCCTTTGCATGTTTTGGCTAGCTGGCTGCTTTAGGAACTTGATGCTTTGGAAACTTTCTGGTAAAAGACTTGAGCAGTATTCCTTAAGCCTTTGTCTAAATCAGGAATTGTAGAAAAACTGGCTCTCTTGTGGCAACAGCGACTGAGTTTACAGTATAGGACAGGAAAGACTGATGTACTTTGCTGTGAGCAAGACATGATTTGAGAAATGTCTTTGCTCTCTGTGGGCTGTGGGCTCTGACCTGCAGTTTTGAGCCTGAAACCTTTGGTGTCTCAGATTTAGCTTGGTAAATAAACCAAGGCCCCAAATAAAATGTCCAGGGATGCTTTTACATACTGCGTGTGCTCTTATTCCTTTGCTATTTTATATAGAACCTGCTGACGTCCAGTCACTAGAGGATAGTTTTCTCGTTTGTCTGTATGTGGTATCTGAACTTCAGCCTGGATATCATCTTTCCTTTTTACTCTTGTTTTAAAATTCTTCTGACTGCAGAGAGGATATTTTTAAGAGGAACTTTCTCACTTGCTAGATTAGTTGCGGAGTCAGTCTATCCAAAAGAAGTGCTGTGATGTAATTAGAGGTTTGTTTCTTAACCTGTGTGCTTGACTGGACAGAGTGTTTTAGGTTGAGCACAACTTATGGGTTAGGGTTTCAGCTTGTGACAAAACTGTGGGTGAACAAAGTGTCAAGCATGCTTTCAGGCTGAAGTGATGGTAAAACAGTGTAATTCAGGTTGAGGTTGACAGCTTGCTTCTACCTGAAAGGGAAGGTGTAATTTCTTCTCCATGTTTCCCTTGTTCTTTCCCCTTTCCCCCCACAACTCTTTCATTTCTCCCAAATACGTGTTTTCACCAACTTTCTTGTATTAGTGCTGGTGCTGAGCCCTTGCAGAGCTTATTTCTATTTATTAACATGGCAGAAAGCTCCCTTTCTTTCTTTTCAAGACTGTTTTCTGCCACTTAATGTGGTGATGAGGCTGACCTGTGAGCAGACCTGCCCAGCACCAGAGCTGGTGTGAGGTAGACAAGGGAGCATGTATTCAGGAGAGCAGTGGGGGAACTCCCTCACTCCATTTTATAATGGCCAGTGAAGTCCTCAGGTCTCCTGATATCACAGCGATTGCCTCCTCACACAAAGCCCAGCGTCTTCTGTTTGCAAAGGGCTAAGAGTGTTTGCACAGGTGATTGTTGTGGCCCAGACAAAGTGGCTTAATTTGTTACACCACAAGCTCGTTGGCATAGCTCATTTGATAGTTCGTGTTAATTACAGCAGGAAACAGGAGAAACTCTGTGCTTAAAATTCTGCTGAAAAAATAAGTTTGTGTCAGTGCTCTTTACTTATGTTTAAGAACAGTCTACTCACTTGGCTTCAAATGCTGTCAAAATAGTATTAGTGGACTAATAGAATCAAGGTCGTCAAGTCCTACCATCAATGCAATGAAATCTTATCAATTCAAACCGTGTCCCAAAGTGCAGTGTCCACACATATCTTAAACATCTCCAGGGGACTCACCACCTCCCTGGGCCGCCTGTTCAAATGCCTGATCACCCTTTCCATGAAGAAAAATTCTTCCTGATATCCAATCTAAACCTCCCCTGCTGCAACTAGACGTCATTGCCTGGTGTCCTATCGCTTGTCATGTGAGAGAAGAGATGGACACCTCTTCACTGCAGCCTCTTGTCAGGTACCTGTGGTGAGTGATGATGCCTCCCCTGAGTCTCCTCTTTTCCAGACTGCCTCAGTTCCCTCAGCTGTTCCGCACAGATCTGGCTCCAGTGCTGAGCCTTGGAGAACACCACCAGTGCTGATCTGCCAGCTGTATTAACCTGCATTGATAGCAACCTTTTTCAGCTCTGCCACCCAGCTGGTTTTTTACAGTACATCCACTCAAGCCATGAATATTTTCTCCAGGAAGATGCTTTGGGAAACAGTATCAAATGCCTTTCTAAAGTCTGCAGCCTTTTCCTTGTCTGCTAAGCTTGTCACCACCCAAATGAAACTCCAGATGAAACTGACGTGACTCCATACATGCATATGCACGTAAACTAACCCAGCTGAGCTCTGGAGGTTTAGCCTAAGCTGCTGATGGAGGCAGAGGTAGTTGACGCTGGCTCTCAGTCCTGAAGCAATTATTTTTATTCAGTTCCCCAAATCAGGAAGCGGTAACACTTTAAGCTGCCGCGAGTGTTTGCAAAGTGAGCTTGTTTCAGCACTGATTGAGATTCAGCCACACAAATGCAGCCTTGCCACTTCACAGAGATTCCTTAGGTGTGAGGAGAAGTACGGCTGGATCTGATACTGTTTTTACTACCGGAGGAGCAAATTTGGCACTTTGTTAGTGTTATCTCTGTTGTGTATTCAGCCTTTTTTAACTCTCTAAGGAGTAGAATCTGGCTGGCATCCCTGGGGCTGCTCTGGCAGGAAGGCGATGACACTATCAGGAGGAGACTGCTAAGGGCTGAGATGAGTTAGCTGCATATGTAAGCAAAGATGCCATAAAAAACGTCTCCCTTGTACCCGCTGTGTTGTCTGACACTTTAAGTACTTCATTTAGAGTGAAGAAGTGGTGTGGGTGGACGGTGATCCTGCGGGTAACTAGAACCAATCCCACAGAGGACTGACATTCCAAGAAAGAGACAATGTGCTGGAGTTTTATTTTGGGACTGCTTGTCCTGGTTTCAAGCAAGATTTGTCCTGTTTTTAGCTTTTTGGATTTGAAGTGCATCTGACTGTGAGTTGAGAGAATGAAATGAAATTGGGGGAAACTGGCTGAGAAGAAATACATCTTAATTTGTTTGGCTAACCGCCGGGCTGCAGAAAACCTGCAACAAGGTGTTTAGAGCAAAATTAGCCTTTTTCTCTTAATCTATAAGGGATTCCTCAGGTTCCTTTGACAACTTAGGGTATCAGAGGAACCATAAATGCAGCTGTGAGTATGCACTGCTCTTGCAGACATGGTCAGTGCCTGTTAATACACTCACAGTTCTAGGTACTGTGCACTGGTGTCTTGTTGGTACAAGAGGCAGCTTGCTGCAAGAGGAGCAGGCTCCCCTGTGCTAACCACACCGTGCACTGCCCACAAAGCTGTGAGGACACTAAGTGTACCCTGTAGCTTATGCCATAGTAACTTTGATCTACCCTTAGTTTTAGTTTAATTGGACATTTTATATGAGCTTAACCAAAATAAAATGTGTAATACCCCCCTCTTTCTGCCAGCAGGGCTAGGAGAATGACTTACAGCATGGTTGAACTTTAGTTACTGCTAACAGCAGGGCTTTTTTTACTTGGAGGGAGAATGCAAAGTCGTGGTGGCAGAGCTCAGTGGTTGGTTCCAGTGGTTTAGGTCAGCATGTTCTTGTTATAGAAAATAGAGAGCCAGTGGGATAAAACTTAAGTTCTGCAGATGTTTAATGACAGGTTTCAGCAAACTTACGAACTCTTTAACTATGTAGCACAGTATCAGAGCCAGGCACTGTGGACAGTATATTTCAAATGAATATTTAGGAGTTGCCAGTGGAAGCTAAACTTTGAAAAATATGAAATAATTCTCAAAAGAGTTCAGGTTTGTTAAAGCTACCAATTTCTTGAAGCTATAACAGGGAAAATACTGCATACACATTAGCTCACGTGTCAAAGAGGAAAGCTTTTGCATGCAAACAAGGGAAAATACTGTTGCTGTTTCAGTAAGACGTTTTGTTCAATGAACATTTCATCTGTTTATATATCTTATATATCTTTATAAAGGGAACTCTATTTTCTTTCTCTTTCAGAATCGCAATGAGATAAAAAACGGAGCAATCCTTCGATTAACAACGTCTCCAGTGAGTTATCGTTCTGTTCCTCTGTCCCTTCAATGTAAAGATTTGATTAGTACAATCACTGTGAACTGCCTTATGTATTTTCAAGCTTTAGGCACACTATATCCCCCTGCATAGGATGGTGATTGTGTGGTCACTAGATGACTCATGTTGATCTTCTTTTTTTAATTGAGGGGGCAGGGGCAGTGTCTGTGAGCGAAATTTTGTGATAGGGTTGACACAATTGAGTGTGGTTTTTTTGTCTCTCACTTCTCTCCCATTGAGAACAGCTTTCATGTCTGCTTCCCTGCTGGCACTGCAGCCTCACTCAAGTTCTCTTGTCCTGCCTGAGAGCTCAGAGCCAAGAGAAAGGCTTGTGGGTTGAATCTGGAGAGCTCTTTTGGGCAGTGCAGGTCGGAGCTTCCCGCTGTCTGGGCTTTTACTGAGTGATCAGCAACTGTAATGTTGAGATATTACTGGTTTTGCTTTATTTTTTTCAATGCCACCTCCTATACAGCTCCTAATCATAGCAGAGTTGCCCTGTAGCGGCCTGTTTTCGTGCTGTGTTGAGCAGTACTATTGCCACATGCTGAAAGCATCTATTAGTCCCAGAAGATATATTTCTCTGGCAGCAGCAGTCACATTTCCTTACTGACAAACACAGTGTGCCAATAAAATGGTTTATCTCTTTGTGGTGGTGGTGTAGCTTCTGCAGATTCAAAGCAGTCTTAGGGCCAAAGTCTGTGCCCATGTACTGCAGCTCATTTAAGCATGCAAGATGGAGCTGTGTTGGTTTAACCTTTGGCTTCTGTTGAATCTATTAAGACTGTGGTCAGTTACTGCCATCAGATGTGAAATCATGTCTATCTAGAAGACGCAGAGAGATCACAGACACTTTTCAGCTAGTAGGGCCTAGCCTCAAAGTAAAGAAACAGAGAAACGTATTACTACAAACTTCTCAGGTCTTCCAGATATCACATTTCACCAGATTTCCACTCTTCCCCAGGCAGCTTAATTTTTTGGTAATTTATTTCAGACTTAGGTGATTAAGTTTGTAGCTCAGGTTTGTGTGTAATTGGAAAGTAAATAAGCCAATATGAAAATAGATGCATACTGCTGAAGTTTTTAGTGAAACGTGTGCAATATCAACCAACAAAAGTGTGGCTTAGTAACAGAAGGCACACTGAAGCAGCAACCACATGGACAAACCCAAGAGATTTGTATTATCCTTCATGTTTTTAAGGGTCAAATGCAGGTCTTTATAGCTGTCGGAGTAAGCAGGAGCTTAAGATTATGTCTGTGTCAGAGCCTGTGTGACTCAAAAGCCTCTTGCTCTTTATGTCACCACAGTACTTTGTACATGAGAAGCCTCTTACTTGTAGAGTAAACCCCTTCTGGTGGAAGTTCCTCAATAATAGAAAGCCCCAGCACCAGTTCCTGGCTTCTGGACTTGTAAGAACAAATATCTACTCCACTGAAAAAGGGCTGTCTGTTGTCCATCTCGAGAAATTAAAACATCTGTGGTTGATTGGGGGTCAAAGTGGTCCAGATGTATTGCATCATTCTTCTCCATGGAGTGACAGCATGAGATGACTCATGGAATCCTTCCCTGTCTCAAAATCCACAGCGAGTTGCACCATGCAAAACTGAAAAGAGGCTGTGCTGTGACTCATCTGTGCAAATGGCTGTCTGTCTTCATGGTCGCTTGTGAAATTGAAAATATGACCTTCAAAGAGAAGGCAAATTTGGGATTTATAGCACTTTCTACTAATAGCTGTGGGCAGAAGGGTTGGGCCTTGCATAAGACTCTGTTTCTTTGGTAATCTGCCTTAGGTTCGTTCAGCCAAGAAGGGCTCCTTAGGATATTGGGCTTTTGCCTGTTTTCTGCCAAGTTATGGACTATGCTGGCACAGGCCTGCAGTTGTGAGTGACAAAGAGATTCTAATCTGCCATCCTGTATTGTGTTTCTAGAAGGCCAGTCTGCTTTCTAGTTGTGAGCACTGACCTTTAACCCTAAACTGGATACTTATTCTCAAACATCTTCTGTTTTGAGTTTTTGTTAACTTTTTCCCATAATCATGGCAGTAACTTGGATGGAAGTTTCGAAGGACTGGATTATTTTTGATTGATTAAAGAGCATTTGCATTCTTTAAATAGGGATAAAATAAAGTGCTGCGTATTCTTGCCCTGGAACAGGGCTTTTAAGGTACTGCTGAAGTGGTCATCATAGAAGTACCTAAAATAGATAAAGACTTCTGACCTGTGGTTTTTAGACCACTGACCCACACAATGCTTGTGTTTTACCCTGAGATACTAACAGGCCATTTGTTTCCATTTTTCCTCTGAAATTCTATGTGAAAACAGCAGTAGTGGGGGAGATATGTGATGAACAGCCTGCAAGGTGTACTTCTGCAATACGGGGAAGATGTTTTCCTAGCTGCTAGAGCTGAGCAAAAAACATTTTTCTCATTGTGTGATAATACTAAGGTACTGCATCAGTATGAACCTGAAACTACCTCCTCCTCCCCTGCTGTAAGAAAACCGTAGTGAAAGCGCTTTTCTCAGAGGTGTGGGAATTAGAAAGGAGGGAAAGGAAGATTAAAAGAGTGAAGAGGAGCCACATTACGGATTATCCAGTGCCTGGGATGTGCCCGTGTAATTTCAGAGAGGTCTGAGCTGCCTACTGCCCGGCTATTGTGGTCAGAAATGTCTGTCCTGAACTTCACAAACCTTTTGAGACTTTTTTTTTTCCTTGGAGAGTTAAGAGGAATGGTTGCAGCCAGTTCTGAAGGCTGCAGGAAGTTAAAATGCTTTTCCAGTTCTTAATTTTTGTGCAGCCTTTTACCATGAGAACCAATAGTCCGACTATACCCGTTCACAGTTGCATACCATGAGTCACTGAGACTTGAGCAATAAAGGTGAGATGTGATCTTCTGAGTTCTGCTGCCATTAGTCTCAAATTGTGAGTTGCTCATCTATCCAGAGCAGGTACTGTTGAAGATTAAAAGGAGAAAGCAAGGAAAAAGGCAGTTTCATCTAAGAGATATGCAGTAGCATTTTTGGATTGGCTTCCTTAATGTTAGGATTAGAAATCCAGCTCCCCAAATCTTAAGTTAGTGTTTTCTAATCTGAAATTTGGATAATTTGGGGTGCATGTGTTAGAGCCTCTTTTTCTGAAAATCGCTGTTAATATTGCAAGAGCAAAACCACCATTCTGGTGTGCTGCTAAATCCATTCTAAATGTTTGCCTTCAGAGATTTAGAATGTGTCTATTTTAAACTTCTGCGAGTTAGAACTTTGTGAACATCAGTCGTCGGGCCTGGTGGGAATTTGAACTGCCTCTTTGTTTCTGCAGCTCTGTTTGCTAAGTTTGTGTGATTCTCTGAAAGGCTGTTTTTTTCCTAAACAATGCTATTTTTTCCTCAATAAACTACTCAGCATACAGACACTCTGTTTCCTAGGTAACTTGGGTACAGATTGAATTTCTCTCATATTATCTTTCTTCCAATATCATCTGTCTTATTTATTTTTACCCTCCTATCAACTTTCTTAACAGTTCTTCACGCTTTTGTGCATTTTTGCTGTTCTCTGTGACCTGTTTGTCCATTTGCATTTCTGAAGGGACTCATCCAAAGTTTCTTGTGTCTGTATTTGAACGTGTGTGACAATTGAAATGCCAGTTTGCTATTGCTTATTTTTCATACTCACATTCCAGTGGATGATGGGTAGGTGTATAAATGACCTATAATTGCTTCTGAGTGTGAGACTGTTCCAAAAGGACAGCGCTGTCCTGCAGCACAGCAGGAGGAGTCCAACCTTCTACTGTCTGCAGCTGTAGCTTTCTTTTGATCAGATCCTGCAAATCCTCCTCATTACAACTAATCATTTTGAAAGGTTGCTAAGACTGGGAAAACTAAGCTAAGAAAACTGCTCTTTTTTTTTTTTTAAATTTTAATGGTTTTCAATCAGAACTGATTATTTGACCACAGTTTATTTTAAAGTAGCTCCTTGGGTATTTAGGAAAACAGAGCTTGCTCATAAACCATATGCCTTTAATGTTGAATCAATGGGTTGCCTTTTCTAATGAGGCATTTAGAGTGCCTAATTGTTTGCTTTTGTCACATGCTTTTCTTTGTTTCCCTTGTTGGGGTTCAGTTGAGCCCTTCAACCTCATCCTGGTGTTCTCCCTGAATGCTTTTACAGATGTGAGTCTTGTTGCTGGGCTTTTTTTTTTCCCTCTTCTGTGATCTATGCAGATATATATTAAAGAATCATAGGGGTTTTCAACCAGTTTTTACTTATGCATCTAAATACTCAAATGAGTAGAAGTTTGGGGATCTAATCTCTGTGTTCAATTGACTTAATGATCTTTAAGTCTGGTAGATACATAATTATTTAAAGATCAGTGGCGGTGATTATATTTATCATGTGATGATGAATTCATTATTAAACTCTATACCAAGAGCACTGAATGTAGAAGTTGGTGTGCTACTTTTATATCTGTCTGCTCATAATGTAAGAGGAAGATTTGAGATGTGGAATTGTTTTCTATCCCTTTGTAGATAAATGTTCAGTCTTTTGTTTTCATGTTTCCAAAGTAATATTTTAAGTAGTAAGAAAAAATGATTATTTCAAATGCAGGGGAAGGAAAAAACAAACATTACTTCTCAAACATGCATAAGTAGCTACTGATTGCTTTAATGTCTTTTAGGCATATTTGCATAATACGTATGGCTTTGCATCTCTAATGCTTTTATCTTTGATTTAGTACACTACTCTAGATGTGGCCAGTTCCCTGCTCCTCTGCTTCTGCCTTCATAACATCATGTAGCAGTTGCACAGGACTACTCTGTACGTTACAGTTGTACAGTGCTTCAGACACAGCAATTATACTTGCTGAGCATTTGCATAAAAATGTTAAAAATTAATATCTTTACTAATTAAAATGGGATCTCATTGCCTACCTAGCATCAAATACTAGTCAGGCTCACTGAGTTTGTTGAATTTGGCTTGCATACAGTGATGGTTATTTAAACATCTGCTCCTCCATTGCTTCCGGTGAATATTCTCTTGTAGGTGAAGTGGTAGTGACGTGCCAGGAGAAGGTAGCAGCTTAAACCAATACAGAGTTTCAACACATATTGATTCAAAAGAAATCACAGAAGTGCACGTTTGGTTCGAAAAAAGCTGCATTTGGTAGTTAATGAAGGTCTATATGCCCTTTTCTAGCAGAAAACAATGTGAATAATATCTTCAGAGAAGATGAAAGTACTCATATTTGATTTTATTATTCTTTTTATAAAGAAGAAAGAGGAAAAATGATCATGTAATGATAAAACAGCTGCAGAGAGTTTTAATCAATGGAGTCCAGATTTCTTCCCTGGCACACTGATCTTTGTTAGTGGTTGTGTTTGGAATCTTTATCTTCCCTTCTGCCTTGGCTTGCTGTATTTTATATTCTGTGTGCATATGTGTAATAACTTGCTTTCAAAGTTTGATGCACAAACTCTTCAGTGCCAAAGAAGTGATAATTTGTTCACCAGAATCCTTTGTTAAGATGATCTTGGGATTCTTAACCTCCGAGTGACTATTTGAGTCTCTAAGCAAGACACATCTTGGATTTGGGTCATTAGTTTTCTTTTTAATCTGTCAATCTCATCAAGCTGTTCCCTTTAAGCACTGCATCTCTCGAAGGGCAACCTTTCTGGCTGTCCTTGGAGCAAGTTGTTCTAGACTAGACATGCAGCTTATTCCTCTTGATAACCTTTTGAAATGCATGGGCTTCAACAGCACGCATTCTACGAGTTTTCTCTCTTCCTGCCTTTCTAAATAGGAGAGCAGTTAATGCTGTCTTTCATTTACTTGACCAGATGTCTTTCTGTTAATTCTCTCATAATAGTTCTCAGTTGGGCAGATTTTATGTATTTATTTATTGTTCTTACTTGAATGATGTTTCAGTAAGAGCAGAGACATGGCAGCTAGTTGTGCGGTTGCTTTAATGAGCTGCGCTCTCCTGTCCATCCACCAATGGGCTGTAAATCATTGAAATATCTCCCTGGTAAGTAGTTAAAGCATATGTCATCTGAGTTTCATTTTGTAATGCATTCATAAATGAACTGTACATTCCACAAGCATGAATGAATGCTATGGCAACAAGGCCTAGGTGACTTGAGAGAATTGCATGGTATTCACTGAAGTGATGTTCTCGCCCGTCGGGCATTTGTAATGACAATAGCCAACACTCCTTTTGGCCATGTTTTCACTGAGACACGTGCTAGCATTTTTGCTGACAGAAATTTGTTTACCTGTTTAATCAAGATCTGCTCTGTCATTGCCAGTTCTTTTCCGATGCTAGATGGAGTAAGGTTTGTTGGATGTAAAGCTTGTTCAATATACGTCAAGTACAGCTGTGTAGAAACTTTGCTGATGGGACATTGAGCATTGGTATAGTCTGATACAGACTATGGCATTAGTAAGTTCTCTTTTATGTGCTTAAGGCAGGACTCAACCGCATTTGTGACAAAGAGACATTGCATTATAGATTTTGTGCTCCGTGGAGGAGACTACGCTGTCTCAGATTTAAGATTGTTTTGGTTTTAGCGCTGTGAATTGCAAACTCTCACCGGCTTCACAGAACCCAGGGCTAACACATCTCTGTTGAAAGGCTGGTCCTGCTGCTGTTTGGCAGTGTAGGTGAGCTGTTAACTTGCATTGCTATACTGATATTCTCAGTTTTGGTGAGAGAGAAAGTTAACTTTTTTCCCAGATTCGTGTGCAATGGAATTCTAGAACTGGCAGCAGCAGTTCCCATCCTCAGGTGGCTTTGATTGAAGCAGGGTTTCCCCCACAAGTGGAAGGGGGAACTTGGCAATTAATAAGCTGTTGTTAATGTGTATGAAGATGAGGGGTTGTTTATTCAGCAGTTACAGCAGTGATTCCTCCTGGCACTATTCACATATACTCTCTTGCTTGCTGCTATGCTATACGTGAAGTCACCATACCCACTTATCTGGATCACGGCTCTGCAGCCCAAGTTTCAGCCCCTCCAGTTTGCTGGTAGAATGCTGCTTAGTCACAGTGAATCTGGTGTTTTGTTCATCTTTTTCAATTTGTTTTATTTTCATGAGGCCCACAAGCCTTCAGAAGACCTTCCCATAGGGAGCTGGGAGGACTATAGACTTCAGTAGGCAGGACTCAGTAGGCAGGTAGTGAAGAATTAGGGGTGGTAATCTCCCAGAACTGACAGATGGTGGAAGATGTGCACTGACCTTAATGAGTTGAATAATTTAAGCAACCTTTTTCAAAGTCGGAGGAGGGAAGCTCCTAGGGCAATACTGAGGACTTTCCAAAGTACTTCATTTCTGAGGTAAAGGGGAATTCAGGCGTTGCGTGTATTCTGAGAATGAGAACATCTTCCAGTTATTCTGGGGAGTCCTGAGAATAAATAGCTTAATAAAGGCTTCTTTTTCTTCTGTGAGGTATGAGCTGGCAGTTGAATGTCACTTCTTGCAGTACTAGCGGTTGCCCTGAATTCTTGTAGATGCTTCTACAATAGTACTTCATCGATACTTCCTTATCCACTCTAAAGAAGAAGATTTGGAGGTAGTATTTTGTGAAGCTGGAAGTTTAGTGGAATCTATTTTTATTTTTTCTATAGGTTTTGGCAAATGATCTAGCCTATCAGCTGCTTATGTGTGATTACCATTCAGACAGCCACTGTCATTACAAAGAGAAGGCCATCATTTCTCTACTGCAGCTCAAGCCAATTGATGAGAGTAGCTAACTTAGGTGGCCAAGAGACAGTTTGGATGACAGAATTCTGCCTTGCTATGGGTAATGTAACTGCTGTGGCTGTACCGCCTAATGCTTAAGGAATAGAATAGCCCAGGACTAAAGATATTCTGTTTCCCTTAGTTGAAGATGCTAACCACAGTTACCTTAACTAGAAGTTATTTCTTCCCTGTACGTGGCTTCTTTTCAGCAGATAGGTTCTGACCAAAATCTGTGTAGACAATACATTAATTTTTGTGTAACCAATGGGAAATAATAAAATTTTCTGATCTGGAAGAGCACTGGGACATTTAATTTATTAATATTTGTAAAGCAGCTAAGATTATGTTGATAGGAGTTTTCATCTATAACAACACCACTGTTTTATTTTTTTTTGTGTTCTGTTTAAATGTCTAGTGATGTCTGAGATGTTCTGAGTAAATGTCTGAGGAGAGATCATCTCTTGATTATCTTGGAGGGTGTATAAATTCCTTGAAAAGAAAATGAATTATCTGTCAGCACAGCCTTTTTTTCCCCCCGTTTTCATTCTTCTCTTGCTTAGAAAAAATAATAATCTCAGGAAAAATAATTCTGAGTAGAATTTACCACTAATCTGGTTTTCTAATGACTCATAGCTTCTCATTTACCTTTCAGTGCAGATAAGAAGTGAATTTTGGAAAACAGAGTTTCACAAGTATCTGCATATAATGTGGAGGATGGCTAGATGTATGGGCTAGGCTAGCAATTAAATGACAGTTTTGGATACTGTGTTCAGGTAACTGAAAACATCAGATTGAAAATGGGAGATGTAAAGTATTTTACAGCTCAACAGGAAGGCAATTTAATACTCTTCATTTTAATATCCTTTAAGCTTTTTTCACATTGTCAGTTTGGATTTTTTTGACTCCCCTACTGTATTGAAAGAGTTAATGGACAAAATAGCAGTAATATTGAACTAATAGTAGTAGTAGATGTTAAAGATGTGTGAATGGTAACATCATAGTATGTGAGAATTAATCATTCTTATGCTCCTTGTAGAGAGAATTCAGGGTTTAAAATGGGTGCTGGACAAATGGGAGAGAACTGAGGAAGGAGCAGAAGACTTAATGCTGGGTTCTATTGATATAACCTGATTAGGACAGTATATGGTCTTTGTTACTAAAGGTCACAAGAAGTACGTAAACCAATGTTAAACATTCACAGAAAAAAAATGCTGCTGTTGGTATACTGATATTGCCTGATCTAATGTATTTTATTTCTACTTCTATTGATATGACACAGAAGCCCCTCAAGCCAAAGGCTGTTTTGTCTTCCATAATGCTTGAGTTTCACCTGCCATGGTGGGATATCTATCCATTGCTCAACTTATCATTTTGCAGCTACCCAAATAATTATACATATATTGGTGAAGTAATAAATGAGTAATACAATTTTGTAAAAATAATATGCATTTGAGCTACTTGCAAGTGTTATATATCATTAATGGCCATCATTCCTGTTTGTGCTAACATTTTATTTATTATTACCATTGTAATAAAAGTTATTTTGTTTTTATTTATACATTTTATTTCTCTTTTAGGCTCAAAATGCACAGCAGCTCCATGAGAGGATCCAGTCTTCCAGTATGGATGCAAAGTTAGAAGCATTGAAAGACTTAGCCAACTATTCACGGGATGTTACATTTGCCCAAGAATTTATAAACCTAGATGGCATTTCTCTCCTAACACAAATGGTTGAAAGTGGCACAGAGTAAGTATTCCATTTAAACTGTGGTGTTTTTCCTGTATGAAATGTGGATTGGCTCTCTCTTGTTCTGATTGCCTGAAGTATTTTTACATACAACTTTTAAGATGGCTTAAAATGAAAGATCTATATAGTTCTCTGCTGCTACGGGAGTATATTCATTTTCAGTGAGAATGTATTATGTACTTTTAATTTTCCTTAACAGTGGGCAGGTGGGAGAAGGGGATGAGAAAAGTCACAAGTACCTACTATGCTGTAAAATACTGAGGAAGGATGTGGTCCTACTTTCTTCCCTTTGAAATTGATATTCATCATTGACAGTGTCTTTAAATAGTGATATTTAAGTGATGTGTGAAAACTGTGTTTTAAATTTAATGTTTCTCGGAACGTTGTAGTCTGTAACAGCAAAACTTAGCGTTAGCATCTTATTTCTATTTGTATTACTTCAATTCTGGCTAAGGTTTGTCAAAGGATAGTGACTTAATGAAATTGAGAACTGACATCTGAAAATATCATCTTTATGCTTTACTGAAACATCTTACCAATTTTCACCACTGGTGAAACTTTGAATTGTGGTTAAGACAACTTTCTGTTGTCTTAATGTGGATGCTACTACCAGAAATGTATCAGATGAATTGTTGCACTGTTAAATTATGTTCTAACAGTTGATACTTCAAGTAGACTTTTGAATTCAAGTGAGAGCTTTTAGTGCATTGCAGTGTGAACCTCTGTTACAAGTGAAGAAATGCTGAGAGAAAGTAAATACTCTGAAAATAGCCTTCTCATTCATTGAGGATATTCAGTCTTGTGGACTGGACATCAGAAGCCAGTTGCTGCAATCAGTCTAAATCTTTTCAAATGTGCTTGTGTTTCCTCAGGTTTGAAAAAGTGAATAATAAAGGGAGTAAAGCAAAAGTAGTGGATGGGCTTTGAAATATAATCATCTGTTGTGATCTCAGCAAGATGTACTGGAAATTTGTCCCTACCCCCCCAAAAAATATCAGCAATCTAGTTTGCTATGTTGGAAAATATAAGAGCGTACTTTTGCTGATCACTGCCTGTTAGGTTTACAGTAATTCATTGGACTTCGAAACCTCACTGATTAACTCCAGTGATATACTGGAATTACAGTCTGTTCTGGTTTCATCTTGGGTTGATGGTCTTATTTTTTGCAATGTGGTCTGTGGGACACACTATGTTAATTTAGCATCTAGAAGCCTTTTTTGTCCATACATCTGTCAAGTTGTTTTATGTTCATACACTTTGTGTTTCAGGGCCAAATTAAATTAAAACTAAAGATAGGCTTAAGTTAGTAAAGTACGAACAAAGTTACGTCCACCACTTCCCAATGAACTAATACCAAATCACATGGAATGGCACGTGCAGTTATACCTATAAAGATCACAAGCAATTTAAAAATCACTGTACCTGCAGTTTGTTTTGTCATGGATTCAGTTAAATGGCTCACTTACTCCACTGTTGTAACGTTTCCTTTAGCTGCATCAAGGCTAAAGCCCTCCTCACCCTTTAGACGTATCTGTATTATTGTTTTGTAGCTGAGAGCTAGGCCAAGCTGCACCATACTGTTCTGGATTAAAAATAACATTCTGGAAGGAAAAACTACTTTAACCCAGCACTGATATTGAAAGAAGCATGCAGCAACTTGTCTTGTAACAATTCCTGCTGAGGGCACATGTTTTGGAGTACATAGGAGGCTGGTAGGCTGCACTAGTCCGTTGCATTACTATTGCTGTTTCTTAAAAGTACCTTTCATTTGGAGGAATTTCAGATTCTTCCTTTTAACTGGTGTAATGTATCACCAAAGAGGCACTGATCAATCTGTCTAATCTATTTTTCAGTGTTTCTGCCTGCATGGAGAAATGCTGTCTAGTTCAGGCAATGAACAGAGATGCAGACAGTAAATATTTCCAGCATCTTCGTGTGTTAGTGAGCAGTCAGTACTGACTGCAGCCTTTTCCATGCTTACCAACCTAGACATTCTGCAGGTTCTGAGTGGTCCATGCTTCTGTTTTTTAACCAAGTCTCCTTTTGTGAACGGACGTCATCTGTGCTACACTGTGCATTCCATCAGACTTCTGTGCTTTGCATCACTGTCTGATAAACATGTTTAACAGTACTTGAGATTTAATGAAAGCAGCAAATCCTGATACCAAGAGATTCAGTAACCTAAGCCTGCTGTGGTACTACTACTTCCCTTTCTGGTTTGACTTCAAGCTATTGATCCTGACCTGCTACTTTAGAGTCAGTTGTTCATTGGACTTTTGATGTTTTAGCAACATTAAGCTGATAGAGAAAGTACTTCCACAGAAGAATCCTTAATATAGTTTCTTTTGTGTTTTTTTTACTTGGTTATTACAACAAAAAAGCTTGTCAGAATGACCTGTGAGCAAACAACCTATGTGTGGGATATAAAGAAGAAAAATATATGGAGAAGAGGGTTGAGCAAACAGCAGTCTTGAGTATTCTAGGTTAACAAGGAAAAGCAAATGGAATTAGTATAATGTCCTCATGTGTTCTCTAGTCCTGCTTTTGCTTGGCCCTGTTACAGTACTGTTAAGATGTCCCTCAAGATGCTGGCCAAACTAGATAGCCTGGCTGAAGGCCTCACACCATTAGGTCGTATGCTGGGCCTTCTAGGCCTTTTTTTTGCCTTCCCTTTTTTTTTTTTCCTTGCCTTCCCTTTTTTTTTTCCTTGCCTTCCCTTTTTTTTTTTCCTTGCCTTCCCTTTTTTTTTTTCCTTGCCTTCCCTTTTTTTTTTTCCTTGCCTTCCCTTTTTTTTTTTCCTTGCCTTCCCTTTTTTTTTTTTCCTTGCCTTCCCTATCCCAGTTGTTGCCACTTTTCTCTAATGGTATTTTTAGCTGGCCATAGGCTGGCTTACCCAAATAATTATGTTAGCATAATGCAGTGGGGGCAGTAATGGAGGAGGAAGGAGCAAACAGAAGTTTGAGGAAAGGACAGAAACTTCTTTGGCTTTGGTTTCAGAAGGCAATGTATTTATTTTGTAAAGATACGCTCAACGTATATCATTACTGTGCAGATATCTTACCCACCACTGCGTTACTGTTAAGTGAGCCTTGACTGAATGAGACTACAACTCAACCGTATGGCTGAGGAATCCTGACAGTTCGATGCTGCTATGAGTAGTCCAGCTGGTCCAGCTCCAGGCCCTCTTCTGCGCTAATCCTTGCTCTCCAGAGCAGCTCTTCTGCCTACCTTGAATTGATTCTGTTGTCTGGATACTTCACAAAGCCAATACAGCTTTTTAACTTGAGAAATATTCACTTTGGTTTTGCGCAGATTTCTGCTCATTTTGAGACTTGCAGCTACCACAAAGGAAAAGGACGTGAATAAATGCAGAAAAGATGTATGCATTTTTTTTTTGTTTGTTTTCCTCTTTCTTCTTTGTCTGCTCTGGTATTAGAGCCCAGCGATTGGCATAAAGTCTTTGAGGGATTGCAGGGGATGAGTCTGATGCTGTTCTGCGTGCAGCCTCTCTTGTGTGCTATCCTGGCTGCCTGTGAGTTAATGCAGCTGAGGAGAGCCCTGTGTTGGAAGAGCCCAGGTTGAGTGAAGCCTCTGTTCATGGTGTGGTGCAGCTGTGCTAGAAAATGATGAATTTTGTTAATTCAAGCTTTATTCTCTATTTTCCCCAAAGGGGCAAACAGTGCTCATTAGAAGTACGATCATGCTCAGTGTAAGGTTGCTCTGAGGTTTTCTTTGCATGTGGAGCTCATGTTAGGGGCAGCTCTTAAGTTATAATTTGAGCCTGTAATTAAATTTTAGAGGGCAGCCTCTAGAAATCAAAGACTCCAGCTATAACTTTCAACAAGAGGCCTCTGCTGTATTTATAGTTGACTTAATTTATTGTGCTACTTACTAATTATTTCAGTGAAGCTGATGCCTATAAAAGTACAGTGGCCAGAGCAAGGGAATGGAAGTCCTGAGTTTTTAGTATTTTGCTGGTGATTTTCCATATGTTATATCCCTGAATATTGAAGGAAGCTAGAATGTATTAAAAAAAAAAATAACCTTTTCGGTTTGTTGATAATGAAGATTGAAAAATTAACAAACTGAGAGAGGTCTTTTTAGATTTTTTTAATAATTATTTTGCTTATTTATTTATTTATTGTGTATCAAAAGTGCTACCAGTGCTATATGTAGCTACGATATGGGCCAGGTCTCTTTGAGTGCCTGCTGCTTAGAGCAAAGGAACTGTAGGCATGGTGTGTGCTGGGACAAAGCCATAGGGATTGGAGGTGAGCAGATTGTAGGATGTATGGGGCTCATGGGATTTTGAGAGAGCGTCTTGTCAATGTGGATATATTTATCTTATTAGAAAAGCAGCATGTCTCAGAAACTGTCCATATCCATCTTAATCCTGCTGGTTGAGGTGGCTCATTTTTGTTTTGCCTTCAGGCTCATTCTTGTTTTTAGAGTGTGTTGTGAGTCTCTTATTAAACAATAACAAAAAAGTTTGGTTTAGGTTTATTTTTGTGGTTCATGTGATGTCTAAGTTATAGGAGAGACTGCAACACAAGTTAAGTCATGAAGAACAACTAAATGCTGATTTCTTTTTATAATTATCCACGATGTTGAATTTATCTCTTAGACTTTGTGCATCCTTATCACAAAAGGGGTGTGTATACAAACAGTTATTTTCCTTAGAAGAGACTTCTTCAGAAACAGCTTTCCATAGCACTCCTAGCACTAGTTTTCATTTGAAGCCCAATTCCTGCCTGTTTGAGGGAAGCTGAATATGCTATCTGGTTGGATGTATAGCTAGTATAAAAGGGAAGACTAGGGGCTATATTTCTTCTGCTCCTCTCCACAGAGTGCAGTGCACTAAAAAGGGAGAAGGAAAGCAATGTCAGGGGCTCCTAAGTACTGTACTGACTGATGAAAAATGCATTCAGAGGAGCCAAACTGGAAGAAATGATCATTTCTTTTTGCTGCCCCATCTGAGACAATGTAGGTCACTTAGAGAGATATTCCATAGTCTAGTCCAGAATTGATATTTTTGGAAAATTACAGCTGTATAATCTTTCTGATGTTACAGACTAGTAAAGATGTGGTGTTTCTTTCCTTGATGTGTCAGATGAGGTGTGTAACTGGAACAGAGTCAGCCTTCCTTAAAAGGCCAAAAAGAACCCCACTGGTTCCATATAAACTAAGATAAGGAGAATATAAGTCACAAATCATAAATATTGGAAGACTGATGTAATGAGAGGAATCTGAATGTATTTTTGTCACTACCAGTAGTAGTAATAATAATCATAATCTCATGACTAGGAAGAAAAAGCAGGAAGACCTATGCAGAATTTTCAGTACTCTTTTTTTTTTTTCTTTTTTTTTGGCAGTGTTGCTGTCTCTGTCACTTGTCGTTTGGCTGAAATCACGGGCACTTTTTGCCAAAAAGCTGAGCCTAGCTGAGGTTATGCAAAGCCTGGCTGTCTTGACAGTAACCAGAATAATTTCTATTGCTTTTGGGAAGGAAGTTCTTCAGGGATCTGCTTCATAGTTGTGGCTATACTGAGTAGCTGTATTGTAGCACAGCAGTGCCATAGGAGCGTGCTGATTGATGCTGCTCGGACGTGGTTCCACACTGTCTGGTTTTAATTTTAAGGGAGATGTAACTGCTTAGTGCACAGATCAGAGGGGAAAAACTTGCTTCAAATAGTGGTGGTTTTTGTCATCAAACTACTGAAATGTTATGATAAATGTAGCTGTATCAGATTCAGGTAAAATTCTCAGTAAATGTGCATTTGTATGGGTTTTTTACTTCTCAGCTAAAGTGAGTCATCTATTGAATGGACACATGCAGTTGTGGAGTTGGCTGCCCTACAACTGGACATCATCAAGATGGCAATGGTGCATACATTAAAGGACAAATTATATTGCTCAGTGATATACTAGCTCTTGGCTTGTCTTACAAAGATAATGCAGTATACCAGTCTACTGGAAAATGGAATGCAGGTTGGAGTTATTCCGACTTTAACACACTTTTTGGGACAATTGCTCACATACCTGCTAATATATTTTTCCATCCCAGTCTGATGAGTATTTCAGTACTGCTGTCAAAACACTTAAGCTGCCTTTGCTTGCAGCCACTTGTTCCTGTCCTGCTTTGTCTGGAAAGTCATGCCAATACTATTTATTGCAAGACTGGAAAACTGGTCTGGATTATTAAGAGTAACAATAAGGTCTACGTTTAAAGAATATCCCTTGACCCAGTTTAGCTCCTTTACTGAGCTCATCATGTTGCCCCAGAAAACAGTCATACAAGCACAACTAACTGTCGAAGTGGCAAATGAGTTTCTTTTTCAGAAGATGTGCTCAGTGCTAAGCTAGTCGGTCTTTGCTAAATGAAATAGTCCTTTTCTACCCTTCCCTGCTGCTGACTGCATAGTCCCTGCTCCCTCTTTTGATCATCTCAACACTTGGTCAGCTCCAATGCTCATCTGACTCCTTAGTGTGCCAATTCAGTTTGCTAATCCATTGGAAAATAAGCCAGCCAATGGAGGGAGGAAAATAATTTTTGGTTTTGACAGCACTGGGCTGTTAGGCTCAGTCAGTACTGTGAATCTTCACCTGGAAGCACAGATTACTTAATCTGACATTGCTGCCAACATTGATTCCCATCCAACAGGGATTTTGTGCAATCTTCATTTCTTACCGCTTCTGTAATGTCGGGAGTGTGTGACCATTGTCTGTGAGGCAGAAATTCTGAGCAGTATATAAAAATCAGGTTAAGCTGTTATTCCATTGTGTAGATATTAATGATGGGAGAATGAACCATCACACCTTTGGAAGGAAAATGAGGGGAACTGTTGCGGCATTCCTGCGTTCCCCTCATCCTACATGGCTTTACTCCAGGATTCCTTTTCTTACTTGACCTGAGCTTAAAAATATTAGCATTTAAATGTCCCCAGATAAGTGTTGATTTCAACACCTTGTTGACAGAAACAAGGGAGAAGAGAGGAAACAGTAATGCTGGTTTTGGTTTGGCAACCACTTTTGTGAAATGTAATTAAAAAGAGACGTTCTGCAGTGGATTTATGTTTCCAAATATTCTTCAGAGTATCAAGGGGCAGACAAAATACATCAATTCATCTTTTTAAAATTCCATATGAAAGTGCTTTTTTTGTTGTTTTTTTTTTTTTTTTTTTGAAACAGCAAGAAATAGGAGGAAAGCTTAAAATCTCCACTTCTGCAACTTTTCCAGAATGTTTTTGTCTCGAGTTGTGGTGGCTGTGGGTTGTTGTTGTGGCCCTGAGAAGTGGGAGTGCTGCTGCACTCCTCCATACTTATTTTGCAGGTTTCATCCAAATAATACAGTTTAACCCCCAGCCACAGAAATTCCCATAGACTTTGTTTATGTGATAGCCACACCTAAAGCAGACAGAATCCACAAATGAACTCCTTTGTATTTGTCGTCTTGTGATTCTTAAATACTGCCTCTTACCCAGGACAGATGCTTGTTTGCCTGAAAAGCAGTAACCAAATACGGATTTAATGTTGTTAACAGATCCTTCATCCATTATCCACTTAGTTTTTGTTCTGTCCAGGAGCAAGATCTCATGCATTTCTGTCCTTGCTAGTAATGGTCCTCACAAAGAACAGAACTGCATGGAAAACTTTTATCCTCAGTGGTATTGTTCTCTCTCTCTGCATGTATTTAAACAGTGCAGGTTCAGATGCTTGGTTGCAGCTAACACAGTGAGTGTGTACTGACTACAGAATTTTTAGCAGTTTCCACCAAGTGCAGACCAGCCTTTACTGTACAGTGTGTGTTAACCCAGCTGTCAGTAAGATTTGGGATATCTTTGGTCACTGTAAGTGGGGTTTTTTTTGCACATGAGCAGGTAGGAGTTGATCTAGACAGGCTCTTGCTAAGCTGGTCTCAGCTGGAAGCAGTTTTTGACATAATGTAACCCGCAGTGCAGTGTGAGTAAGATCTATATGGCTTGGGGAGGTCCGAAGGGAACTGCTGCTCCTTGGGATTCAGCCAGAAATGGATCACAGAGTTCCTCTGAGGCCAAACAGGGAATGTATTATTGTAGCAAAATGTCTAATCCAGTAATTTGTCGTTAATGTTTATTTTGCATTATGTTGGCATTTGCTTTGTTACTTCTCCCTGTATTAAAATTGCTGTCTGCTTTTATGGCTTTCACCACTTCACAAATGCTAGTTAATTTGCCCTCGTAATGTTTATGTTTGACTATGGTTTTATTCACATCTGCGCAAGTGCAATTGAGAGACAACTTCTAAAAAACAATAAATGTAGGCATCAAGTTCATTGCAGTCTTTTTCTAGATCACCAAGATTTTCAGCATTATTGACCATGCCTATGATAAGTTACCCAGGAAGTGTTTTGCAGAACTGGCTGGTTGCTACTGGGAGGAATAGCAGTTGTGTCTGTATAGGAAGAAGAAATCTCATGGAGGTGGTAGGCTGTACTTGTTCCTTTCCAGATTGCCTTGCTGGAAGAGTTGGCTTGATTACCTCTTGAGCGTTAGCTTCAAGTGTGGCCTATGGGTGACCATGAGCACAGTTCCTTTTAATACACGTTCTTCTACTGCAGGCCTTTAGTTTAATGATGGGATGAAAATAGCATGCACTCCTTTAGATAATGACCTCCACTAGTTTTGTGGTGAAATAAGTGCATCTGTAACCATCCTGTACAATATTACTGCAGCATTTGATGTTTTTGATCGCTGCTACATGCACAAGGAACAGAGATTGATAGAAATTGTTCACTATAATATGATTATTTTTCCTCTCAAGTCAAAATGTACTTCATGTTGCTTCATCAGAAAAGACCTATATAATTAAATTTTCTCCGTATTTTCCTTTTGTATTGTATATCTTCTCACCTCAAGTTAACTAATTGCCAGTTGACTCAAGGTGGGGAAGGATTCTGCAAATGCTAAGAAAGACAACGTCTAAATGTTTTGTTCTAGGTTTAAGATATTTATTTTTTAATCCCTGAATTTAGTCATGGAGAAAATGTACCTGATTATAGCCTGTTGTGAACAAAATTGTGCCTGCCTTTTGAAGTTCTACCAGTATACAAACACCACTCTTTTTTGTCTTTGATGTCAGAAAGACACAGAACCAATTTTGAATTTACTTGCCACATGTCTTAGAAGGATGCAGTGAAATTTTGTTGGCATGTGCTGCAGAAGGTTGCTTGGATGCATGCACACTTGGGAGCTGACGAAACACATTTGGGATGTTGTTCTTGTTATGGTTTATAGCATAGTCTCCTGCAGCAAGGAAGCACTCCCTTGGCAGAAGCACAGGAAGGACATTCTGCTCAATTTGGGCTCTCTTATTACATGTAATACTTAGAGCTTTTATGTTACTAAAGCATAATGAGGGGGAACTTTCTCCCCTTCTTACAAACGTATGATTCTCATGTTTCTTGTTTGCTGTCATTAGTACTAGCTACACAGATATCTGGGACAGAAGGAAAAAAAAAAGCCATGAAATCCAGTAACAAAATCCTGTCATTTTTCTCATTGGAGCTAGAATAGCCCATTCAGTGCCGGAATACATGGTAACCACTTCCACTGTTACTTGAGATCACAGCTAGCGATGACTGATTCCAAGCTGCTGTACCTGTGATGCTGTATTTTTGTTTTCTCCATCCACAAAGCTGCCCTCCCTGAGGGCACTTCTTCCTGAAAAGATGTTACATACATGTGTACAGCCTAGATAGAAAGCACAGCATTGCTTATGCTCAAAGGGAATGGAAAATACAAGGTAGGAAGAGCTGCTGTACAAAAAGAAAATAATCTGTTCAAGTTCTGGGAAAGCAAAAGGAATCAACAGTTGCAGAGACTGAAGTCTTTGAACAACTGTGGACTGAATGGCAAATGTGAAGGGAAAGACCTGGGAAGGAGGTGACGGGGAGGAAGCAGGGATCTCCTTGATCTCCTCTGGGGCACTGGTCTGCCTGGAAGCTGCATCTAAATGCCTGAAAGAAACCTGTGAAACAGATTTAGGAAACAAAGAAATAGGCGAAGTGTGAGACTGATTTATTTTAATTGGTTTAAGCGATGTTTTAGAAGTTAGTCACTTGTGTTGAATGCCATTTTTACCATTGGTTATCTCTTTACTTCAGTTTGTTTAGCATTATCAGCAGTTCTGGAGCCAGTTAATAGCAGGAGGTTGACTTGCAAACTGTGATTAGTGGATTAGAGCTGACTGAGGGAAAGAATTTTCCTGCACTATGCTCCTGTGCAGCTTTAGGCACCCCAATATAAGGACATAGAGCTGTTGGAGATCATCCAAAAAGGGCTGTGAAGATGGGGAAGGGTCTAGAGTGAAAAGAGTACAAGGAATGGTTGAGTTGCTGGGCTTGCTCAGTCCAGAGCAGAGCAGCTGAGGGGGGGCCTGATGGCGGCTGCAGCTCCTCACAGGGAGCGGAGGGGCAGCGCTGAGCTCTGTATCAGAGGGTGGTGGGCATGGAAAGCCCAGGGCAGTGGGCAAGGCCTAATGCTCTCAGACATAATTTTGGGTGGTTCTCTGTGGAGTCAGGAGTTGGACTTGGAAGGGATTCACAAGGACCACCAACTCCGGATATTCTGATTCTATGAATCAAATGCACTTTTTCTCCCTTCCTGTAAGGCCTCTAGTTTCCCAAATACGGTAATATATTAGCTTCTCATTCACTGACTTTGCATAACACCATATCAGAAAAGCCAGGAAATGTCTAAATAAAAAAACCTTTTAACTGTGGTATATTAAGCCTTGCTACAACCAGGAACAAATTGTTTTGAAGCTAGTAGGGAAGTGACAGCATCATGCTGAAGGCTGGCAGTGCAGGTGAACGTTCTCATATCCGAAACAATAAGTTATACTTTTGTATGGATCGTTGCCTTTTCCAAGTGGGTTGATACAGCACTTTGGGTCTCGGCATGTCCTTTTCAACTCAGGCCATTCAATGATTCTATGTCCATCAGTCTGTGAATTAAAAGAAGTGAGTTGACACACACCGTTGGAATAAGGCTACAACATGGTAGCTAAGTGTCGTGGAGGTGGTTTTGAGTTGCTTAATAAATGCAACTTAATAATTTAAAAGCTATTTTAGAGAAATGTTTATTGTTTTCACCCTATGAGCCGTCTGTTTTCTTTTGTTTTTTTATTAACAGAAACATTCTGAACAAATGTTTAAAATTAATTTTGAATGTAGCTTCCGATAGCAGATACAGAACTATTGTTCACAGGAAATTGTAATTTAATGCCTCCTACTGTGTCTTTTGAATTTTATGAATTAAGTGTGTGTGTCTATATGCATAGATAAATAGTATGCGGGTGTTTTAAAGTGTATCTCCTCACGTGCAAGTTTTAATTTTACAGACGATATCAGAAATTGCAGAAGATAATGAAGCCCTGGTAAGAACCTGATTAGATCATCACCTTGCACACTTCCTCTTCTTTTGCATGAGTGAGTTCAGGCCCTTGCGCTAATCTTTATATGTAAATACATCTATGCTTATTCATTCAGCCAATCTTCAACCTCTGTTTTCTGTTCTTTGATACTTATCTGATGCGGCCTTTTTTGCTTTGCTTCTGGAATGGGTGCTTTAATTCTATACCTTCTGCAAGGACTTGCACAATTTCCTAACTAAGGTGCTTTTTTATTTTTATTATTTTATTATTTGAGCAATCATTTCCTCGCCTTCTCCATGTTCCCCTTTTAAATTTGTCTGACTTACATGATCAATTTAAGACAATTCTAACTGTTTATATTAGTGAAATTAGGGTCACTGTGCCAATTTGGATTCCAGTTATTTTCTGGTCCCAGTTAGTTTTATTTATTACAGCATATGTAATTACATGCATTTAAAACTGCATAAAGAGAAAATGCAGTATTCTGAAGGGCCTCTTATTAGGAGCTTCTAGGGCATGTTTGGTTGAATTTTTCTGTATGCTTCAAGTTAAGCATGCAGAACACATACACACTTCATAGGCTTTAATAAATTGGGATCCCAAGGGATGTTGTTTAGTATACTGATTGGCTTGCAAGTTTGTCACATCAAGTATAGCTGAAACCCAAGCAAGCAAAAGAGTAATTAATCAATTAAGTGTGCATCTGTCACTCTGATGTGGCTTATCATGCAGGAAATGCAGCTCCCCATCCAAATCCATGCTGAATCATGCTTTCACAAAGCTGCTGAAACGTTAATCATTAAATCATTGCCTAATAAATTAAACAGTAGCAATAAATTTGGCAGAAACCTTAAATCCTTCCTCCACATTCTCTTCCTCAACCTAATGTGGAATAACGTTTCTTAATATAAAAGTTTAGATTCTGAGAAAAATAATTTAAATGCCACGAGGCTTTCAAAGTTCTTGGCAGCATTGCTTCTGCTGAGATACCTCCTGTGCTGTTTTTTTTCCCCTCGTTGATGTGAAAGTAGGGTGGCTTTTGTGTGTGTGTGCAGTAGTTATACTCCATCAGCACCACTCTGCTCCCAAATTCTATTATCCTATATAATTTTTTACATTCAATAATATGATTGTCCTCTGAACAGTCTCAGGAAAGTTCTGAAGTGTTGACTTAAAGTTGCTTTGAGCCCTGGTCTAAGCATCTGGCTCTGTGATGACCTGAATTAAGTTGTGGGTTTTTTGGTACATTTAGTCACGTTTACCCATGGGATCAAGGCCTTACCCTCTTCTGGAGGATACTTACTGATCATTGTAGGTACAGCACATCGGTGAACATGGTAGAAATGAATGTGTGTGTGACTAAAGTTTATTTTACTTTGAATGCTAAATGGATGAGGTTCGATTTATATCAGGGCACACAATGTAATATTCTGATTTCCTTGAAATAGCAAATGAAATGATACAATTAAAATCACAGAGTTTTGTGATTGTACTAACATACCAGACCCACTGGGCAGGCCAGTAATCAGTAGCTCTCGAACTTGGTCTATTCATGATCTTTGAAGGTAAAGAGGTGACACTAGTGATGTATGATTGTTGTCAAGCATCCTAAATACTTTTCACCATGTATTAATGGGAGAAAGATTGATGAAAAAAATATAAAAATGACTTCAGCATGTAATACAACAAACAAAACATTGAAACTTTGCAGCCTCTAGCTGCTGTCTTTATTATTAGTTACTCTAAAGAAGCCAAATGCTAATTGAAAGAAAAAGTTACTTTTGATTTACAGGAGGGGATATTTCATAAAGCACAAGTATTTCACGTTATCTCTGGCAGCTTGCACATGCTGACCTGCAGAAGATGACTTAATTAAAACCTCACTTCTGTATAGAGGACACGTTTAATACCTTTTATCCACCGAAGGAAATTCATATTCTAAAATGTGAGTTTCTTTTCTCTCTGTAAGTCCTTTTAGTCTTACAGATTCCCATTATGTTTCAGGATTTCCTTTATCTCATACTGGCTAATGCTCGGTTTAAAAGAAAATTCCCTGTGGAACAGCTATATCAATTGACTACTTAATTGTAGTCAAACCATGATGACTGGAGAGTGATGCTTCTGCGTAGATCGTTATTCTTAGCCTGTTAAGAACAGTGTATCTTTTTATGGAAATTACCATGAAATGAGCAAAAACATGAGCTTAAAAGATGGGAAAGAAGAGAAAAAGTAATTCTAATCATCTGCCTGAAGAGCCAATGTACAATAGCTCCTCTGGGCTACTTTTCTATGCTGACAATTGCTTAATGTACCTAAAAGTGGATTAAGTCATACCTCATAAAAAGAGTATCTACACCTGAATTTATTCAAGAATAGTTAAGTTCTCTTTAAAATTCAAAGCTTGTTTTTGTAATTGGAGTTAATTCATAAGCTTAGAGAGGCTCTAATACCAGGGGTGCAAAGCTATTTCAGTTTTTTGGGAGTGCAGTTAGTTTAAAATCAGCAGGGTTGATCCTTTTGTAATGAATGTAGTGAAACTGTACCAACAAAAATACTTGAGTAGTGTTGGGTGCATTGCAAAAAGAATGATCTGTGTCAGTTGCAGTGTAGCAGGTAAGTGCATTTTCTGTCATCACCTACAAAAACAGGGGCAGCTACCTGCAGGTTGTTCAGTTGTTTTATGACGTATACAGTAGCAAGTAGGTGTGAATTGCCCCTAGCCTGATGCGGAGGCTTAGCTTTACCTTTGGAAAGGTTACTTGGAGAAGCAAGGAAGTGTAGAAGCAATGAAGAAGAATCACAGCAATGAAAGAGGTTCACGCTGTGCTTGCAGAGTATCCTGCTGCATCACTGAGCTTCATTTTAGGCTGAGGTTCTTGCCCCCAATGGCTTTCCCAGAGCCCTTGTCCTCTTATGATTTGGATAGATTCACCTCTTCAAATTTATTTATGGCCATTTCTACCTGAAGAGTCTCATTTGCAGGGTTGTTTGTACTCTTTGATGTTAACCTCCTTGCAGTAAGGCCCTACAGCTGCCCAGTGTTGGGCTGTGAGCACAGTTGCTAAATGACAAGGGATTGGAAGTTAACCACTTCCTTAACCCCTGCAGCTGGCAGTAGGCTGCAGTTCCCTTCTTGTCTCCAGCCCAGTTAGTGTTTCTCTTTGCTACCTTTCCTCTGCACAATTAGATTTGACCCAAAAGTGGGCTTCTAGTCCTAACAGGCTGGTAGATGCATCCTGTTCAAAGACATCTAAGGGATTTTGCTGTTCACGTCCCATTAATTTAATTTGAAAAGAAATTAAAATTGCTATAGGCATCTTTCAGGATATCAGACATAGTTCTCTCTATATAAATATATCTCCATATATCTATATCTGTAAACTGCATAGCACACCTGATAAAAAGATGGTTTTCCATGTACAGTTGATAATTATGAAGGCAAGTGGTAGACATGGTGGTCAGGCTCACACGCACATTCCTTTTCTTTTTCGGAAAGAAAAATTAATATAAAAAATATATGGAATTCCTCAGTTTCAGAAAGTAAGAATGCAGAAAATTCTTATGAACGTAAATCAGCAGGTGCTGCCCTGATCTTTGCCTAAGACACGCAGGTAAAATAATTTGAAACACAGCTGCAAATTTGTCCCAGGGGTTGAGGTGCTCAGGCCTTGGATTGGAGCAGTAGGCATTCTATGCTGGAATGGCTCACACTGGGTTGGTTGATGGCCTTACAGACCACAGCTGTTTGCTTCTTTCTGAGACTTTGGCTGTGAGCTGCTGTGGGTGAGGAGGTGTCTCGTCAAGAACTCACCCATATCTGCAGTGATTGGGGCCACGTAGCAGAGAATGGGAGACATCATCAGCTGTCCCAGCAGAAGTACACAAGCCAGAGCCCTGGAGAGGGATTGTGCAAGCAGTTTAATGGCACAGATCATTAAAACGTCAGTGTTAGTGAGAGATGAAATTGCAGTTACACAGTGTGCCTTTCTGGTCGCTCTTCCCTCTTGCTGCAATGATGTGCATTAAAAAGCACCTTCATCAGGAATTGCTGTCAAACCATTCGGTCATTTTGCAAGAGTAGCAGGGGCTTGATATTTACAGAATTGTTGTGCCCTGTGCTGTGTGCTCTCCAGAAAGATTTTGTGAAGAAAGCCCTGACGTTTTTCAGACTTTTTGTATGACCAAAAGAATTGCTCACTGAGATTCTGAGTTAAACAGTGCCGCTTATTTTCTAAGATTGCTACATTTTATGAACAAGCTTTGACTCCCCTGAAATTTCCTGCATCTGCTCAGTCTGCCGCTCAATAGTATGAATGTGTCTGCATGTGTGTATTGAAACAGAAATGCTTGGAAGTCTATTTCTACCTATCTGCTTGTGTTTAAAAACGTACCAATGAATCAACACCACTCCCTCCTACTTTATCTTGCTAGTTACCCTGGAGATTGTTTTCATGTCTTGCCGTGCTACACCTAATGTTTATCCTTTAAGCCTGGCTTTTAACTTTTGCAATGCTCTTTAGTGTATACATGTGTGTGCCTGTGCCTGTGGATAGATAGATATTTTAAAAATTTGTGCTATGTATATGTGGCGATGCATAATATATGCTTGATTAGTCCCAGTGCTGCACCTCTTTGCTCTTAATAATTTGAAAAATGCCATAGTAGTGACACCCACTGGGGCAGCCTGCCTTGTTTTAAGTTGGAAAGTACTTTCACTGTCTGGATCCCAGACAATTGTGCCAGTGGTACATCTGCTAAAACCAGGCTTGTATATTAGTGTTTTCAGCTCTATTAACCTCGTTTCACATTCAAAGATGTGCAGGGAGATAAATAATTGACTGGATTAATGAAGAGTGTTGGAGAGAAGAATAAATGAGTCTGCTGAATGTAAAGGAATTTAACTAAACTGAATTCCAGTATGTGTAGGTTTAATACTAAACAATCCCTCTACTCTATACCCACTGCTAATAGGAGTTATCTTTCATTTACAGTTAGTTTATAGAAGAATATTACTATGTAATAGTAATGTTTACTAATAGTAATGTAAGATGTACAAAATACAAATTAATTGACAAAATTTGTAAACAATTCAAAAGAAAATCCAGGTTAGATAAAGATACATCTCCCAGTATTAAACTAAGCAGATAATTTATCTCCTTTTAATCTTATACAACATTTTTCCTAATCCGTGTTTTTTTTTTTGTTTTTTTTTCTTTGTATATAATTTAGTCTGGCCTTATAAAATTCTGACATTCCATATATTCATGGAAGTATTCTGGCACAAATATCCATGCAAGTTTTTTAAAAGAAGCTCTTTTTCCAAGGGATGCATTTTCATTTAGACATTCATAAATAACCATTATATGCAAAAAGAATGGGCTGGGGAGAATGAGAGGACTGGAGCTGATTATATTTCCTACAGAGCAGTATTGTTTTCTTTTTATGAAATCCTTGGTTATTTGGAATGCTAATGATGACATTTTAAGCCTAATTTAATTCCTAAAAGATTTGTAGAATTAAAAGACAAACATTCATGTATGGCTGAACAAAGTATTCCTTGTAGAATTACAGTGGTTTATTTTTTTTTAAAAGACACTGTTTTTCTTGTTTACTCTTTGATATGACTTTTTCATTTTGTCATAAAGAATCAGACATGGTAGATGCCCTTACTTTGGAAGGGAAGGTGTGTGTATAGTTCATTCCTAACCCAAAATGTCAAGAATGGCAAGTTTCATTTTAGTGAAGGGTTTTGCAGGGTTTTGATGAACTATCCTAAGGGAAGGGATCACTAAAGGTTTGGTTTTTTTTGGTGTCAAGAAGCCTTAATGCAGATTATATCAAATCTGTAAAGAATGGCTATTGGAATTGCTACATTTAAATTGCTTTCTTGCTTTATTCCTTTGTCCTGCAGTGAATGCCTTCCCTCTGAGTGCATGTTCACTAATTTGGTTGGGATGGTACAGGACAGTAGCGGATCAAATCACACAAGGATTATTAATTGTGCCTTCCTTAACTACAGCTATTCTACTGTAGACTCAGTTTCCCAACACACTGAGCATTGTAGTTCCAATCTTACAGGTTTTAATTTTATCTTTTTATTAGGTAAGCTGCTGCGTTAAAGTCAGTGGGACTATTCATGTTATTTAGCTTGATTGCATGCTTAAGCTTGTGAATGGCTTAGTGACAGAGCACCTTGCAGGCATTTTGGCATGCCCTTAAAGGTAATACACTGCTGCTTTTAGAGCTCTGTGCACTGCTTTTTCTATTGACTAATTAACTCCTCGAATGATTTCATTGAAATCATTGTGGCTGCTGACTGTTGGGTACCATGGGTATATATAGAAATGAAGGTGATCTATAAAAGTTGATTTTAACATGGGAAATTAGTGTACAGCTAATCAATTTTGAGCGTGTTCTTTATGATGAGTTTAAACCTGTGTTGAAATAGTTAATACAAAGATGCACTGAATCTCAAATTCACAGGTAATTAAGTAGTGTAGTGGCTCACAAACTGAGTAATTTGGCTGCATGTGGTGTTTTCCTAGGACCTAGCTCTTCTCTTACCAAATTGCTTTCTTTCAAGTGATTATTCTTGATGTCCATGCAAAATTGCTTTGGAGACTATTTGTTGCATGGCCTCTCTTGCTCTTTTGCTGCCTTCTAGTCTATGTTTGGCTTCGTTTTCCTGCCTTTTTGAAAGCTTCCTGCTACTTTATTCCCTCGGTCGTTGCCATGCTGCATAACTGGTAACTGTAGTCACGACTCCTATCTCTTGCAGCTTTGGAGATATGTTGTCCTTTACACTGACTGCATTTGTTGAGCTGATGGATCATGGGATTGTATCGTGGGATACATTCTCTGTGGCATTCATTAAAAAGGTAAATTTGTAATCAATGCTATGTGTTCTGTACAAATTTGCTTCTACACTTTAAAGTTTTTGAGGTGAGTTGTGCTTTCTCTCCTTCAGGTGCATTGTTTTAGGTGATTGCTTGGGCAAAAAGGTATATGAAAATGAGATTAATGTCCTATTTAAATGTACAGATATTTGTAACTGCAAGATCTAGCCCAACTTCTACTGAATTCAGTGGAAGTGAAATTGGATCAACACTATGTAAGGCTTATTATATGGGCTGCTGCTTGCTCAGTTAGAGTGTGACCTCCTTGTGCAGATACCAGGCAGCTAAAGCAGAAAATAATATTTAGATTTAATGTAAATTAAAATGAGTCATAGTATGTATCTTGAAATAAAAACAGCACTGAAATGTTTCCTTTGAGGATAGGAGAAGAAGAGAAATGAGTTAGTTTAATAATTTCAATTTGTAAACTGAAATCTCCTGAGTTTATCAAGCTGCACTCCAGCTCCCTGAATCCTGTGACTAAGGTCTAAGGCTTTGAAAAAGACTTTTCAATGATCTGCAACATTTTTCTTCTTTTCTTGTATGTAGTATATGCACAAGAGCAGCAAAAACAGCAAAGTACTCTTTAAATGCAGAAATGTAGCAGACTTTAGAAAAAAAGATTTTGTTGTTACTGATTTAACCATTCTTTCTTATTCTCATCTTAAATATTGGCAGATTGGAAGCAAATAAATTGGCACTTCTGTTTACAACAAAACCAAAAACTCTTTCCAAGTATTTTTTTTTCAAAACAGGTTGAAATTAGAATGTATCTTACATCAAAGAGCATTTGTATGAGTTCAGATGATATCAGAGTCCACTCACTAACGTCATTTAACAAAATACGTCAGACTCCTTGTTTAAATTTGGTTGGAAAATTATTTCCACCTAAAGGAAGCAGAAATTTACATTTGTTGTCAGAAGTGAAAGGAATAAAGTTATGAATTATGTCTTTAAAAACCATTTGGATGTGGTGCTCAGGGACGTGATTTAGTGGTGGGTTGTTAGGGTTAGGATAGTATGGTTAGGCTGGGGATGGACTTCATGATCTTGAAGGTCTTTTCCAACCTGAGCAGTTCTATGGTTCTACGAAAAGAGAGCTAGATTTTTATGTTCAATTTTGGTCATTAAAATGATAGGTGTTATTTATGAGAGAGATTAATACTGCGTTTTGGACTTTTGTTTGTTAATCTTGTAGGCTAGGTAGATTACGATGATGATCTTAACGTGGCAAAGAAAGTAATACACCTGTGTTTTAACTGACTTTGTGAGACTGAAAGTCCAGCCTAGAATGTGTTATTTGCAGGGGAAGCCTACTAACACATATAGGCCACTTGAGGTTGCTGATAGCTAGCTCAAGTGGATGATGGCAGAATGGGTAAGAGTTGAGATAATTTTCTGCTAGCTGAATCTCTGCAACCCTGCTTCAAGTGCTTCTGCCCTTTGAAGCTGTCTTTCTTGTCAAATGGAAGCCGAACTGGAATAGGAATGCATTAAGTTGAATAACTTTTTTTTTTTAATATCTTGAATAAATAATTTCCTAACTAGAAATGTAGAAGTTGGAGGAGATCTCTAGGGAACCTCTGAATGCTTCAAATAAGTAACTAGATGGTGTTGAAAGCAGTCCTTCTCCCATCCTGTGGGTATGTTAAGACTTCTAACTACTGCAAATAAGAATTGACACCTTCAAGTAGGGCTTTGTTCCTTATCTTCAGGGAAAATATAATTTGAGAAACTTTCTTACAACAGTATCTCTCAAGGCTCTTTTCTTCCTCATGACAATAAAGCTTGTTTAGACTGAAATTCTACAGTAGCCTAAAGGATTTGGCTGCCAGATTCTTAAAATATGTCATAATAATTTGATATCAAAACAGAATATAAAAATTTGGAACTCTTCTCTTTGATTTCTACAAGAGGATAAAGAAAATAGAGGCTTGTAGTGTTTGTTGAGGTGTTCTTAACAATCTCTTAGAATTACTTAGAATGTAAGTGCTGTTTCATAACTGTGTGAGGCAGAGTCTCAACCCTGATGAATTGCTTACTCTGCCTTCCAAAATGTGCTGTGCAGGAAAAGTGAATGGCAGTGGGAAAAGTATCTCTGTGTCTCACAGCTGCCAGTTGTTCCTTCTGTAGTGAAGTGCAACTGTCGTTCCTTATCTGAAAATGAGATTTGTGCTTGAAAACTTTACTATGCGTTAGGAGTTTACAGAAACAAAACTGCCTCAGATTTTCCTGTTATTTTCATTTACAGACATCAAAATGGTCCAGGCATCTCTGAAAATCAAATCTGTTTCCTTCAGTTATTTTTGCCGTGCTGGATGTGGCGGTTTTTGTTTGTTTCTTTTTTTGTTTGGTTGGCTTGTTTGTTTTGTTTTTGTGCTTTTGTCTTTAACTTTTGAATTCTTTCCTCACTTTAGGTGATGCTGAAACAGGAAGAGAGCTCAGAATAGTTTAGCTCTCTCTAGCATTCCTACCTGCTTTTACTCCATGTGTTTACGTCCTGTTTCAGCAGAGCACTGGGCTTGAATACATAAGGGCATTCTAATGCTTCATTTCCATTGAAACTGCACCCTGTCAGTTCTATTAGGTGGGGCTACATAAGGCTATGCAGATAGCAAGGTTACGAACAAATGATTTTATCCTTAGTGACTCACATCTGTGTGCCAGGTTTTCATGTGGAAGTGTAAAACAATTAGATTGCTTGTTTCTGGAGAGAAGGCTCTGTTCTTGTGAGCATGCATCATTATTTATCATCAGAAGTTTTGATAAATGAGTGCAGGATTATATTTGGATGTTGAGAGCCCTCCTGGCACATGGTGCTCGGTAAGCAGTTCTCCAGAGAACAGCAATTGACACAAATTTGAACTCTTATTGATTCCTTTTTTTTTTTCCACACCCAGAACTTCAAATATGGGAATATAAATTATTTTAAATGTTATTTTGTGCCCTATGAAAATTGCATGCCTTGTTTATCAAGGTAGACTTGCCTGGACATCTTTTCTAGACATATGTTATACTTCAGCAAGGTGGTTTTGAGTGTACATAGCTTAGCATGCAAATTACCCAGCAGATGCTTTGCATGTATGTTCTGTGTGAGGTGTCACAGCTCTCTAAACACACAGGCCGGCTTCTGTAGTGCCTTGAGCTTATGTTTATGTTAAAAAGACATTGTGGCCCAGGATCAGGAGAATAAATGTGTCTGAGGCAGCCTTTCTTAGCTGAGGTTTCAGCTATCTGTAATTAGATCAGTGCAGCAGGCCCCTGGTGGGAATATGTTATATTGCAGTGAGGCTTTCACACCAGCACTTGAACTATTGAGGGAAAGAGGTGCTGCACAAAGAATGATTCACATCAAGGTTTCTGAAGAGGATGACAGTAGTCTGACAACTCAGAACACATTCCATGCACATTGCATTCCTGCTGCACAGTTGATCCATGTGTGCCTGGTGACTGAGACATCCAGAGTGCATTTCACTTGTGTGAGCAGTGCAGAGCTGATCTCCGCATGCCTGCTGTACATGCTGTGGGACTTGTGGGCATCTGGCAGCCCTGACACAGTGCATCAGAAAACAACTGGATTAGCGTTAGCAGAGCTAAGGTAGTACAGAGCTGAGATGCAGCTTGTCACCCTAAACAGCACACTGTGCATTATGTACTAATGTAAATAATAATTGCACTGAGGACTTGCAGACAGCAGATATTGAAAGCCCAGAGTAGAAATAGTCTCCTCTCCACCTGTTCCCTATGCATGCATGGGTTGGTTTTTTATTTTTTTTTGTAAATCCAATTTCTGGTTCATGAACGGAGTTGCATTCTGCACAGCATGTTCTTGCTGTGGCAGTGCAAAGCAAGTAGCAGAGCAATAAACACCAGTGCTGTAGAATAGAAGAAAAAGAAATCCATCTCTCTTCACAGTCTCCAATAAAGTTATTTTTAAAAAGTGGGAAGGGGAGAAGGCAGGAGTTTGCTGCTTCATCATTGCGCAGAACGTCACGAGGGCATAAGTATTGTTGTGCATGTGTCAATATTGTGAATTTTACAGTTGCCTAGGCAGCTTTTCCAGGCACTTAGCATGCCTTTCTTCCTTGAAGAAGGAAGATTATACGAGGGTCTAAGTGAGCTTCCAGTATCAAAACCTCATTAGTGTCCTGAAGTGTGACTACTTGAGAAGGGATGGACTAGAGGTTTTCTGGAAAGAATGTACTTAATAGGCTGCAGTGACCCCATCTCAAGTCTATTACTTGGCTACAAAAAATAAATAACTGGTCACAGGACTTTTTTTTTTCTGTTTGTCTGTAGTTCCTTGGGTATGTTTTTGCTTGTCTCTGCTGATATTGTTACATCTGAGGAAAACCCAAGCAGTTCTGTGTTCCTTTGTCAGCAGAAGATGAGAGTCTTCCCTGGGAGAAGGCTGTGGAGCGTGCAAAGGAACGCATGCTGCCACATGGTTTCTACCAGTGTGCCATTCCTTCATAGCAGCGTTCAGTAGGAGTGACAGAAATGAATGCACAAACAGCAAGACTAGATTGTATTTAGAGTTACACAATCAAGTGTGCCAATAAATGGTAATCGAGTGAGTTTTAATTTGTAATCTGGAGAGAGCTATTTTTGGTAAAAAGAAGAAAGAAAAATATAGCATATTTTGCTGGAGATGCATTTTGCCAGAAAGTTAGATGTGAATTTTTCTTTTGCAACCATTGCTCTGAGCCTAGGAGCTTGTTTAGAGAGCACAGGCTGCACAGATACTGGAAAAAAATGAGCAGAATTTTTGTTATTCTTTCCAAAGTTTCCCTTAGAAAAAAACGCAGCATCTATCGTTCTTTAATGCTGATTTATCTCATGCATAACTTAATACAGAAGCATATATTTTGTGGGTATTAGTATTGACATAAATCTGAGGTGATTCATGCCAGCTGAAAAATCTGGTGCCACCGTGTCCTCTGAAGGTTCCTGCAGTGCCTGGCTGACTGCTCTCAGGTATTAACAGATGCCTGGCATGTCGTCAAGACTACTTTTACTCTCAACACTGTTCTGAGCCAAATCTACAGTTTGTTTCTTCCTTTTTCCCGGTTTTATGAGAAGACTTAAATTCTCTAAATGTCTTAATTTGTAGATAGCAAGCTATGTGAACAAATTTGCCTCAGACATCTCTATCTTACAACGGTCACTAGCAATCCTGGAATCGATGGTGCTCAATAGCCACGACCTGTACCAGAAGGTGGCACAGGAGATCACAATTGGGCAGCTAATCCCTCATCTCCAGGGGTGAGTATATTCAAATGCCACTTGATATGCTGTTTTTTTTTTTTCATTTTTATTCTTCCAAATGAGCACAGCATTTAGAAAAGGATTGATATGAAGACCAGAAATCTCCTGCATAACTTCCACATCTGTTGTAAGTGGCTGAATGGCAAATAGCCACCTTTCTGGAGTAGCTTGATCATAGACTTCTGGTATTATTACTTCTACTACTAATTTATTTTTTCTTAGTGCAAAGCTGCCTGTGTGGTTAGAAATGGGGAGGGAAAGGAGAGCACCTAGTATTGGTTGTGGTTAAATGCTTAGCACCATCAGCATACGGATGGTATGGTTTTGCCAGTCAGCCTATGGGAAACGTGTAAGACAAAACCTGGTCAACTTTTCTTTAACAATAATGCACTGCTATTCAGTGGATGGAAACCACTTCCTTTAGCACTTTATAATGCATTTTAAACTGGTATGCATACCTCCTGGCTGAGGCATTTTCTACTCACCTGGAAAGCTTTTAATATCAACAGGGGTTTCTTCAGAGCCATTTAGAGTTTCTTCTTCCTAACTGTAGCTGGGGCATCTGGGCATCTGGCTGGAGCTCATTGTCTGAGCTCCTGTTGTAATCAGTGGAGGATTAATGGTACTTTGAGGTTGTTACTCATTTCACCTTTCTTGAATGCTGAGCATCATGTTTCTCTTACTAATAATAGAGAGAACCTGAATGACTAATTACCTAACTTTTATATGAGTAACTCGAAGTGCAAACAGTCCCTGAGCTTCTACTAATAGTAATGCAACTGGAAAATCAGTTTCTATAGCTTGTGTGTTCATGCTCATATCTCATGTTTATGATTTTCTCCCAAACAGGACAGACCAAGAAATCCAGACGTATACCATTGCAGTAATAAATGCACTTTTCCTTAAAGCCCCAGATGACAAGAGGCAGGTCAGTTGTTGGGGTTTATATCCATGTATTTGTAGGAAACACACTATGTTCATACATGTAGTTGTCCCAGTCACTACTGTCACTGGTGTAATAGTATTCATTTTAGTGGAGTTACCTCTGTCTTGTACCAGTATTAGGAAGGGTTAAGCATTTTTCTGCGATTCTGTAATTCCCTGTAACCTCACATGAACCATATTGACTGTGGCTGGCTGTAGTATTTATTGTACTGAACTCTTTGCCAGCACAGCTTGTAAACCCAGGCTATTTTTTGGTAAGTCATTTCCCCCTCCAGATTTCTTAATAAGAAATGTGTTCCTTTTGATAATGGGACTATCTCGGCATGTAAGCATTTCATGAATGTCAGTGCACTATTTTAAGTTAACTTTAGGGCCAGAGATCAGAAGCTTCAAAAGGAAATACTTCAAGATTGCTAGCTGATGCTAAACAATTGAATGTGATGCGTTATGAAATAGAGGAGTTTCATCCATGTTTATCAAGTAATGAGCTTGTGTCAAAACAGAGTTAGTCATTTATTTATTTAGTATTTCCATCACCAGGAACCATGATAATAGTTCTTGTGGTGACCAAAACGAGGTCATTGAGAGCTGCTGATAAATCCTCATGAGGATTTGTCTTAGACTTATTTGCACTTTTCAACACTGGAGAATGTTGAAACGAACACTAACACAAAATATAAATGGAAATAGAAACTGTGGAATAAAAACTTCACTTGTGCAAAACCTTATTCCACAAGAGCATGTGAGAAATGTCTGCAGATTGCCAGAACTTGAACAAGTTCTGGACTAGTCCTGCACCAAAATCTGTTTGATGCAAGGAGACACCCTCTCTGCTTCCATGCTAGGGGGACTGGTGTGATGCGAGTGACTGCCTTGCAGTTAAGGAAAGGACTTAAATTCACACTGGTGTCTGCCTTTCCTTTACTTTTTTTTAAAACACTTCCACGCCCATTTCTGTAATGCAAAAAGCCAAGAGATTGAAAGTTTTTCTTTTTTAATGAGGATTATCTTGTTGCCTTGCTTCCTCTGCCATTGTCAAGGACTAAATCATCTAGAAAAAATGTAGGTTACTTAAAAATGAGGAAAGAGCACTTTATATATTAGAGATGTTGTGCAGTGAAATGATACTGTGAATGTTTGAAGAGCTTTTTTTCCCCCCCGCTTGTCTGCATTTTCACGGGGACATGTTGCTATGGAAAATGAGGTGGCAAATTTTGTCACGTAATTTTTGTTCTCCTCTGTTACTACAGTACTTTTTTTTTTTAGAAAAGACAGCTCATCAGTTGCTAATAGCCTTGCAGGTGTCTTGCAGACAAAGTTGGTTTTGCTGTAGTAATAGGCTTTATGAATTCTTGTTGATCCTGTCAGTTTTTGGTCCAATGGACAAAAATGATATTCTAGTAACAGCATTTTAACTTCCACATATACGAATCAAGTAACACCTTGATTGTCTCCAAAAAGTGAAATGAATTTTCAGTTTTTGTCTTGAATGCAAAATAAATAAATAAATAAGAACACCCTATCTCATTATTTGCCTGTCCATCTTTTTGCTGGGTATAGCTACACATTAACAAAGCCAGTCTGTGCTGTGTAACATGAGTTGTATCATGTGCCTGGCACTCCCCCTGCAGTTCAGTTGGGCATTTCCATAGAGGATTGATGCATCTGTATCATTCATTCTTCAGCTGTAATATGCAATTGAAAGCAGCTTTGCCAGAAAAAAAAAGCTTAAAAACTATAAGCTGAGATTCTCTTGGTTTTGGTCCCTTCTTTCTTCCTCATTATTCCTGTGTGAACAAAATTTTGATGTGACGCCAACTGTACCAAATGATAGTGCATTCTAAGAATGTCCTTAAGCAAGTGTCAGCATTGATTTGCTGTGCTGTATTATGTAGGACTGTGATACACTTATAGATCATTGATTAGAAGTACGAGGGTAAGGTTTGTTATTAGCTGTTTTATTCATGTAAGCAAGCAGTACCTAAATAGCAGAGTGCAATACGTTACCCACATTAACCAAGTTCTTAAATTGTACATTTTTCAAATAGGAATTTAAAAATACATGCATGGTAATTTCTAAGTGTTACTTGCATTGATGTATGAAATACATATGCTAGTGTGTGTTCACGTCCATGCAGACACATTTCTATATACATGGAAAATGTGAAAGTTAAAAACAGGATACGTGCTTGTTAGGCACGGTTCAGGAGACCAGGCTCTCATGCATTATCAGTATAAAATACTCTCTCCTATGCATTTTAGGGTAGTTTGCAGCATGGTCAGCCAAGGCCAGATGCCTGAGAGAGAAAGTCAAAACATCCTGGTTGATAGGGACTTGGCCATTACTTCTGGAAAAAGAAACTGATTGGAGGCAAAGCAGTGGACCAGTGCCAGCACTGCTACCAACATACAGGGGAGAAGTATTAGTAACTATGAAAAAACAGCACTGATTTGCAATCTAGAAATTAGAAAATGTGACTTTGAAACAGTCAAAATATTAATATAAATATGCATGTTTTTTGATGCCTGATTTTAAAGGCCTGACTGACAGATTGAAAGGTGTTCATGCTATGTTGTTGAGGAATGGGAGTTGTGAGGGGGGAATTGTGCTTGAAGAGGTGTGTAAAAAGCACTGTTTAACCCACAGAAGTCTCCTCTGAGATCTTACTGGATCACCAAAGTCTTCAGCTTGATGTACTTTTCACTCTGTTTGTCCCCTTTTTCATAGCGAAGTAATCTTGAGTTTGTGGCACCAAAATAACTCTTAAAGTTGTAGTTGATAAGCTGCTTAATTTTGCTTACTAGAAACACTGAAGAAACTGAAGACTTGAACCTTATCAGTTGGTATGCTGCTATAGGAATAGCACTAAAATACCTGTTTCTATTATTTATTTTTTTTCTAAATCAGGAAATGGCAAACATTTTGGCACAAAAGCAGCTCCGCTCCATTATCCTAACCGTAAGTATATCATTTTCAACATTGCTTTTCACTAGCAGAGAGAAAAGCTGGATTGAGTTTTTATGTGCATAGGTTTTATCCTCATGTATTTTAATTGCTCTTTGGATTTTGATACATTTGGAATCCTTTAGTGTACAACATGAAGATCTTGTTATTGAGTGGGTACAAAACTGATGATCTGAAATGGTGTTTTTCCAGCCCAATAAATTTTTATTTCTTCATGACACTACAATGCAGAAAAAAAAAATAGTATCTCAGGGATTTTCTTCCCATTGAGAGTGTGAACTTATGTGTGAAGTCTAGGGAACGTCTGAAGGATTTGTAGTGAGTCCTTTGTGTTAAGTTTTTTGACCTGATGAAAACTGTGCAAGCCACACAGGGCTTTCCATTGTGCAAAATCAGCCTCTGTGTTTTTTGGTTCTACAGGTGACCCTGTATCTTGATATCAAATTGCACACGATTTGTTGCCACTTGCACAAAGGAAGCAGGATATATATAGCCCAGAACGAAGTTAATGAATGTAATATAAAAGCCTTACTTCAACTATCTTGGGAAATCATAGGGATTTTGACATCAACCTTAGCATAGATTAGTTCTTGAAGGGAATAAGGTAAACTTCTTCATAAAAAGAGTGAGTTCAGTATCTGTTGTGAGTTAGTGGGCAATAAAGCAAAAGCAAACAGCAACAAATAAACAAACCTTTTCCCTTTCTCACTCACTGTCATTATTTTAGTGATACATGCAAAAGAAACAGCAACAACAAACTCATACACAAAAAAAAGCAGGGAATTTGTTTCATAAGGCATGTTTTTGCATTGCTTGTGATCATAAGAAATTTGGTAGAAGCATATGGATAATATTCTTAAGTGTTCATTTACTGTCATAAAATGCTACATCAGTAGCTTTTGGCAGATAGTTTTTATTTTTTTCCTCTGAAGCTTCAGTGAAATCTAGTTTCAGTTGTTGTACTCCTCTCCTACATGACTTTCCTTATGTCTTTCCTGCTGTGTTTGGTAACTTGAGTCTGTTTCCCCTGTAGCTGTTTGGTTTTAGACACAACAGGGATTTTTAAATTATCCACCAGTTGGTAACTGTTTTGTGAATGGGGTAATTCTGTATTGTATGCATAGGCTATTGCATGCTAATGCATTTCTAAGCCATCTTCCTCACGTAGATCACGTCTGGTAGAGGTGAGATTGCCGTATGACGTTAGCTCTGACAGCAGCAGAAGCACTGTTGTATCACTGTAACTTTGTGTTGGCATCTTGAGTACTTTTCTGCTCAGGGAGCTACTCTCATAAATGTTTTTGAACATGCTCACTCTTTTGATAATGCAGATCTCTAACGCTCTTGGTAGGGAGTTAACTTTTCTACAGAGTGGCTCCCTACTATTTTTCTTGTTTGTTTTTATTTGTTTTATTTTGTTTTGTTTTCACCACTTCTCACTGGCTCAGTGTAGTGGCTTAAAGGAGGAAGCATCAGTGGATGGTTAGTGTAAAGTCCCATTCCTTAAAATTTCTTATGAAGCCTATATTTCATCTGAATACCTAAACTGGTGGCATTAGTCTTGGCATATGCATATTCCAGAAAAAAATTAAACCATTACCTATCAACACATACTGAAGTGGAAACACCCGAGTCCAACTAATGTGATTTTCTGATACAGCAGCATTCACTGCAGTCTATCTTTCCTTTATAGCATGTTATCAGGGCGCAGAGGGCCATCAATAATGAAATGGCACATCAACTTTATGTTCTCCAAGTACTTACATTTAACCTTCTGGAAGACAGAATGATGACAAAAATGGATCCACAGGATCAGGTAAGTATCTAATATGATCTTATCAGAACAGGAAGAAGTTAACTACTCATTGCTGTGTCTAAATCTCTTTATGGAGGAAAAGACACTGCCAGAAATGCTTGCACAATCTCTTTCAGGATATGATGTTCAGTTGTGTTTTCTGTATGTCAAAAGATGAACTGACTATTGTATTACATGTACAAAAGTACAGCAAAATGATCAGGCCTTTCTCTTTAGTATGTTGTTTCATGAACTGAATTTGCTTTCATCCTGTTTTAAAGCTCTGAAGTGAAACTTTTCATATTTATATTTGTCAGAACCAACGGAGATGCATAGTCCGTAAAAGTACTCCAGTAGGGCAAAAATGGATGTTTAAATCTAACACTCTAGAACTGAACTCAATTGGTGTTGCAAGCAAACACAGTTTTGTTGCTGTGAACCTGTGCAGTAGTTGTTCATCTTATTGCTCATTGTGTCCACACACCAGCTTTAATGCTATTTGTTGTGCAAAAAGAGACTTCGCAAAGAGATTCAAATGTTGGTATAGAATCAGTGAGAAATGGAGAAGATGAGTTCTGTTGATTTTTCCTTTTTAAGGCCATGTATGAAGGGGAAGCTGTTTTCATTTTTAAGAGGGAGATGTGTCAAGACTTACTGATGTTTTGAAGAAAAGGAGATGAGAGGGAAAGATGAAAACGTAAACTTAAATAACATTGTAATTTTGCTCTTCCTGTTTCTTTAGTTTGAGACAGGAAAGTTTGACTCTTAGGAGAATGTAAATGTAGCTACCTAGTGCATATCTCAGTAGAGGAATTGAGATAGCATTACTTGCACTGATGGTAGGGTAGTTACGTCTTGAGGCATTTCCAGTTATGTGTAACTGCAGCAAGTCCTTTCTTGCCCATTTCCTTGCCAACAGAAATGGACAGTCACCAAAAAAGTCACAGAGTGTTAAGCCATTTCAGTGTAAGTCAGCAAAGTAAGCAAAGCCCAAGTATCAGCTTAATTTGAAATGGTGGTGATCTCTTGGCTTCTGTAGTTTCATGGCTGTGGTTAAAATGAAATGCATAGTTAGTGACCTTGCTAACATGAGTCCAACTTCCAGAAATCAACATTTAAGCATCTCTGCACGTAAACCCTACAAAAGTGAGACCTTGAGAAAATAAGAACCACAAAGTGATTCTTGTTGACAGTCTTTGAGAAACAAGTAAAAAATTCAGATTAAGGTTTGAGCTGTTTTGAAACAGTCTTTGTAGAACTGATTATTAAAATGAGAGTTATTTGTAACAATTGTTTTTAACACTTGTTTTGACTCAGGCTCAGCGGGATATCATATTTGAACTCCGAAGAATTGCATTTGATGCAGAATTGGAACCTAACAACAGTAGTGGCAGTATTGAGAAACGCAAATCTATGTATACTCGAGACTATAAAAAACTTGGATTTATTGTGAGTATTTTAACCCGGAGTGATCATACATTGGAAATGGCTGAATGCATCTGTTGCAGTACATTCTCTAATCAGTCAAATCTCTTACTTGATCTTCTGGCTGTTGCCAACAGGAGAATAGCATAATTTCTTCGTCTTTTTGCAAATCTTTTTAACCCCAAATGATTACTTAGCGGAAGTTAGAGTTAAATGGAAGAAATAACCATCTGAGTTTGAAGCACAATTTTGTATATCATACCATATTTAATTTAACTTCATGGAATCTTTGAACAAGCATTGTCTAATGGATCTGTGGCAGACCTGTTACTGTGCTCTTACTAACAGAGTGTAGTGATGAGCACAGTAAATCAAAGGTAGCTCTCTTTTATAGTATTTACTTGTAGGACCTTGTGTTTTGTTTGCTTGAACTCCTTTCATCTGAGGGTAGGGTTATGGTTAGTATGCGATTTTCTTTCTCCTTAGATGAAATTGTATGCTTCACATCTTGCATGATTCATTACTTTGCTGTTGGCATGACAAATATACACTGAATATAGTACAGTAGCCACAGATACAGATGGGGTGGTTTTAAGCACTGGTGCAAGCTCACTGTGCAGCTTATGTGCTTTGCTCAGTTCTGGCTCAGCCTGGGGCTCAGTATTATCCAGTTTCCTTGTGGTTCTGGGAGGAAGTTTTCTGGGTTCTTGTAGTTGTTTTCATCACTGATGAGTGAGGAAAAAATGCTTCTGTATCGGTGCTAATGCATCTGTAAGGAGTCTAAAGTAAGTAGAGGGAAGGGAAAGAACTTGGCATTTTAGAGTTGTAAGTATGGTTGTAAAATCAGTGATATGAGGAAGCTTTTGAATCTCAGTGTGGGTTTTTTTGTCATTGTCAGTCAGTCTGTTCTCACGTCTTGCGTTACAGAAGATCATTGCTATCTCAACTTCTAAGCAATTCATGTGTGAGATGAGCAGAGGACTTTGGGCCCTCAAAGCCTGAAGAAAAATGCAGGCCCTCGTTTATAGATGTATGAGCTAGATGTAGACTTTCTGCCTGTGATGAATAAGAACAAAAATGGGGCCACACAGACCTTATGTTATAGGTGATGGAAAAATAACCACTGGCAAAGAAGGAAATGATGACAAAGCTAGATTAGGAATGGGACAAGGGGGAATGATGAGGTGTAGTAACTTCACGGTGGAGCTGTACAAACAGAGATGATGGCATATAGAAAAATAAAAGAAGTCAAATTTAAAACAAGTGTTCTCTCATTGTGGCTGATCACTTCTGGATATCTGCTGTGCACTCAAGTTTTATCAGAGGATGAAGATGCACAGCTCCCACTGTCATTGGAATCTCTTTAGCATCTTGCACCTCTAAAAGCCTTATCTTGCCTTGTTGAAGTTGGAGCTGAAAAACTGTGTACTAAAGCATCTGATACAAGCTGCACCAAGACTAGCACGCAGATTTTCTGAATTCTATTCCTGTTTCCCTACTGTTTAAAAAGACTAAATATCAATAGGATTGCAGGCCAGCAGTTGTTCTTCCAATGCTTTTGTTTGTCCCACGGGATATCTGTTGATTCTGCAGAGCTGAAGTCATCATTAACAACAGTGCGTTTGAACTGATAGCAGTTTGAAGGAGACACTTGCTGTGAACCAAAATGTGTTACTGCCTTGTCTGAGTTTGCAGGAGCTCTTGCTGTGTCTGCGCAGCAGGGACTTTTCTTCATTATTCTCATTTGGGCTGTTCATTAGGAAGCCTACAGAGATCAGCTGTATTCAAGGGTTACAGCAGCAGTGTTTGCTGTGTAACTCTGATAGCCATCCAACGGGGAATGGGGATCAAACTATGAGAGAATGGGAGTTGAAATCCAAGCAGTTAAGAAAACGTGGAAGGATTAAAAAAAAGGGAAAGCATAACATGAGATAAGAAATATGGGAAAGTGAGCTTTTCAGAGCACCAAGACAAGGATCCCAAGGGAGGGAGACAACAGAGTGATGAAGTAATGCACAAATAAAGAACCTTAACTGTAAATTGTGAGGGTGGTTACTCTGCTCTTGTACGGAATTTTTACTTTGAGCAGAGAGTACAGGTTACACATTATATATAACATTTCCCATAGCTGAAAAGGAATTGAACTTTCACAGACTGGGGAAGAAGGGCCTGTTGTGGAGCTCAGGCTATGAATCTGACAGCATCATACACAGGATATGCCTGACTAGTCTTTAATTAGCCTGGCTTCCTTCCCTTTCTCCTTTTAACTCTGTTGCTAAAGTGTCTTTTGAAAATGTAGGTAGGATACATTAGCAAACGGAACTATTCTATGAATACCAGGGAGTTTCTCTCCCCCTTGTTTTAGCTGTTTAACCCAAGAAGAAAACCAATGAATTGAGTGGCTGCCTTTAAATGCTGTCTTCATTTGTTCCACTGGTAGTGGTGGTCAGGATAATTTCTTGAACTGATTAAACGTTCTTCCTGAGGGAGAGAGCAAAACCATGGTCTAGCCATTCAGCTGTTCTTGGGACTGCTTGTTCTCTTTCTGCATGGGAAATGCAGGAATTCTATTTATTTTTCTCAGCCACATCAAGAAGTTTTGCCACATTGCAAATGTATTGTCAACAAAAGAGAAAGTCCAGATTTAGTTCTAGAAGTTCTCAATACCATTTGTAAAACTACATTCTTAGAAACCTATATTCAGTTAAAGAAACCACAGGACCATTCCAGATGGTTGTGATGACCTGTGTGAAGTTTATTATGGGCAGAGATTTTCAAAAGAGACATTCTTGAGGAGATTTACTAAAACACCGATGAATACAAGAGAAGATGACTCGACTAGGCGATGAAAGCTGCTCTCCGTCCTATGAAACTATTTTTCTGAGACAAGAGCGAATTAAATAGCCTGAATTTCATTTAATTTTGTTTTGGTTTTCTTTCCAATCTTAAAATCTCTTTTGCCAAGGGATTCCCAATCAGTATTTATGTATGGCAGTTCTTGTATTAAAGTAGAGGTTTGTAGACTTGCTGATAATAACATAATTTTATGTTATTTCAGAGATATCTGAAAGATGTCTCAGAAAGAAGTTGTAGTGAATGCTTTTAAATTTAGAGTCAGATCTGACCAAATTCAAAACAGTGTAAGAAGTCTTAAAAAAAAAAAAAAAAAAAAAACTGTTCAAGTATTTTTTTTTCCAAGTTTGCATTGTGTAGAGCTTTTTTGTTTTTCTTTTTGTTTGTTTGTTTAGACTTTGGTAGCATATACAGTGTTTGCATGCGTGCAGAATGGAAAATGATTTCTTAATTGTGCCATTTGCTGTGCTGGAATTTATCGGTGTAGAAAAATATAATGAGTATTAGTACAGGAGATAGGAAGCCAGTCTGACAAAAAGATGATAATTAAAAGGGAAGTTTAGAACAGTCTGGAGGTCTTGTAAAGACAGACGTGAGCTTAACGTACAAAAAACTAGTGATGGTGCCATAAGACTGAACATATGCTGATGAATTCACCTGATGAAGCAAATGAGGGAGGCATCAACAAAAGAATCACCTGTCCTGCACAAATGAAGTGACCTTTTGAATCAGAGCATTAGAAATGAAATTTTATTCAGTGGTACAAAGTGTAAAGGTGTTAATTTAGGACTAGTGCCAATAATTCCTTTGGCAAGCAGGTATCTATTGGAAGAGGCAAAGATGAGAGATTGTGCACCATAGCTACTAAAAAAAAGTCAAATGTTAGCCTAGAATATATCTGGAAGTGTAATTGAAAAGCAGATGAACTCTTAAGGCCATTTAATATGTTCTAGAGAATTCATCCAAAAGACTATTATTTTAATTACCTATGTAGTGGTTTGTGTGCAGATTGAATTTAGGATGAGTGCAGAGGGCAGATGAGACTTGTGACATGATTGGAGACATGTCTTACAAGAAGTGACTTAAAAAGACTGGCTTGTTAAACCTACCAGGCTGAAGGCTCTGCAGCTATCACATTCATAAATACTGAGATAAAAGAAGTCATAGGTAAATTAAAATGCAGTGATGGGCAAGCAATTCAAGAGTTTGCTTTTTTTGATTGGATTGATAGGGACAAATTTCATTACTATGGAGGTTGATCCTTTATGAAAAAAATTATATGTTATGTTTTATGGTGGTGGATTCAGGAAACAGAAGACATTCTCAACTAAAAAGTACTGTTTTTCAACATAGTCGCTACCATTAGCTATGTTTTTTTGCTAGTGATGAACAAGAGCCTGTATGCTATGCTCATAAACATCTGCGGCCAGCAGGGACAGGGAGGTGACTTATCCCTTTCTGCTCTGCCCTTGTGAAGCCCCATCTGCAGTGCTCTTTCCAGGTCTGGAGCCCCCAATACAAGAAAGACAGGGAGCTGTTGGTGAGGGTCCAGAGGAGAGCCACAAAGATGGTCAGAGGGCCGGAGCATCTCCCCTGAGAAGACAGGCTTAGGGAGCTGGGCTTGTTCAGCCTGGAGAAGGCTGTGCGGTGATCTCATTGCAGCCTTCTAGAACCTAAAGGGAGCCTACAAACTGGAGGGAAGTCAACTGAAAGAGTAGTTAATAGCAGGGCAAGAGGAAATGGTTTTAAGTTGAGGGAGGGAAGATTTAGGTTGGACGTCAGGGGGAAATTCTTTACAGAGAGAGTGGTGAGGTGCTGGAACAGCTGCCCAGAGAGGCTGTGGGTCCCCAATCCCTGGGGGTGTTCAAGGCCAGATTGGATTGGCCTCAGCCTGGCCTAATATTAGATATGGAGGTTGGTGGCCCTGCCAGTGGCAGGGGGGCTGGAGATACATGAGGTCCCTTCCAACCCAAGCCATTCTGTGATCTGCACTAGTGGGGGTGATCCACTGACACTGAAATACTACCCACTGCCTTACTGTGCTCATGTCCACTGTCTGGTCTCCATAAATGTTCAGCAAGCATCCTTGATTGTCAATGGGTGCTTTCTCCATGGAGAAATTCAGTGACTCACCTTTGCTTCATATGCACTCTGTGTCAGATGCCACTTTATCAGTCTGCCCCTCTGCTGCCATCGGTCACACAGCAACAAAACATAATGGGATACTGGTAGGAAGGTTCAACCTCTACTGCCATACCACCACCATCTGCCTCTGACATTGTGAGCCAACATAATAAAATAGGAGGCATTGCTGTTATAGTTAATGTATATAAGCAAAAACAGTTCTTTTAATTGTAAATTTTTTTTCTTAAAAAAAGAGGGCAACAAAAACGTAAAATCAGTGGGATACGTGACCTTGTTTTTGTGACACTACCACATCACCCTGGTTTGATAGGAGTGGCTGTTCTCTTTCAAGGTGTTCATCAGAGATTTTTGGAGAAATTTTACTCCTCCTGTACTTTATTGCTGAAAACAGTTGTTCACAAATGTGCATGGTATCAAACAGTGGTGACATGAATAAAATGTGACTGTGAAGGGAGGGGTATTTCTCTCTGGTCAGATGAAGCTTATAAAGGTCTGGAAGAGAGACAGGATCAGATATTTGAGGTGAATATCTAGCTGCAACTCTACACATTCCATATAAAAATTTGCAGATAATATATTTATGTGAACTGAGAATGGAGTTGCAAATATAGCAAAAAAATATTTGATTTTTTTTGCAGTCTTGAAATATATTCTCAAATTCCTATATCAAAACACACAGCAAGGCTGCACGTTTTTCACTGTTCACAGGACTGTGTTTAGCCAGTGTATCTAACTGCACACCGTTATTTCCCATAATTGAGTAAGCACTGCCCCGTGTCCTCCCTGTTTCCTGATGTCAGTCCAGGAGCTGCTGACTGCACACGTTGTGTGGTTGTTGTGAGTGATGGGTGAGTGTCTGCTCAGAACAGAGCCACTGCCATGATGCAAGTTGGGGCTGTAGCATAGACTGGGACAGGCTGCTAGAGAGACATGGCCATGGTGAATGTTTCTAGCTACCACCTAGGGAGAAGCTGTCATGAATTTCAATGGAAATATTTAGCTTTAATTATGTGATTGTCCTGACGAATGCTCATTCTTGGTACTTCAATTCAAGCATCTCTATTAACCAGTCAGAGGAAGTGAAATGCTGTGAGTTTTCTGATTCTGTAGAACTACTACCTTTTCTGCAGTCAAAAGGGGCTCTTTTACTGTGTTCTTGATGATGTGTGTGTGTGTGTGTGTGAAAGATCCCTGCCCCGTAGCAGAGGGTGCTGAGGCAGGGCAAGGGGACAGCCTCAGTGTGTGTGCAGTGCGGTGGTTGTTCCTGGGGCTGGCAGTGAGGGCAGCGTGTCCTGCTGCGGGGTACGTTGTGTGTGCGGGAGGCAAGGAGGGGACGCGGGAACCTGCGTGCAAACTCGAAGCTTCCTAAAGCAGAGACACAATCAGTGCTTTTCTTTTTTAAAATGAAAATGTGTTTATTTTGCTCTGCGGTTTTGACTTTTTTGTTATTTTGTATTGTCATTTTAAACTGATGATTGTCCAGCTTGACAGAAAAGTCCAAACGCAGCACCTGGACTGGATCTTCTTGCTGCAGTTCAGCACTTCATGTCTGAACTGAAGTGTGATTCTCCCCAGGAGCAGCTGCCTCTGTCCCTTCTTTGGCTTCTCCTCCAGCCCTGGGCAGAGATGAGGGAGAGGGGCAGGAAAGATGGGCTCATGGGAGCCTTGTTCTGTCAAGAGAAGGATGATGAGGAAATGGAGACTCTGTGTGAGCCCACGGGATGGCCCTGATTCAGTGCTCTCCCTCCCAGCTAAGGGATGCAAGGATCCTGTAAGTTTACCCTGAGATGTGTGAGGTCCCTCTGTCAGACTCGTCCCGCTGCCCCGGCACAGCAGCTCCGAGGATGGCAGTCCCTGCCCTGCCCTCTTCCTCAGGACTTGGTGAAGAAGAGATGAGAGGACTTGGGAAAGGACGAGGGAGGGGGTGGGGAAGGAAGGGCTCGTAGGAACTTTGGCTGTGAAAAGAAGAAGGAGCAGGCAATGGAGGCTCCACGTGAGCCTGCAGGATGGCTGTGAGCTGGGGCTCTCCCGGGTAAGGGCAAACTTACAGGATGGGAGGATCAGCGCCGGCGTCGAGGCGGCCGTTTGGCGGGAGGTGGACGGATCCTGGCGCCCCTGCGATGGAATTTGGGGCGCGAGCTCTTCCTGGTTGGCCTGGCAGCAGCAGAGAGATGGCCAGTCTGCCCCGATGGAGGTGGATCCACTTCCATCAGCTCGTCTGCCACAGGTGGATCCACCTCCATGGGCTCTTCTTGGCTGCCAGGCGGGTCCACCTCCATGGGCTCGATGTCATCAGCCTCTTCCAGCAGCCGCCTCTTCTTTGAGGGTGGCTGCTCCATCCCGTCCTCAGAAATAGCAAGAAATACAAAGTATCTCTTTCGGAGAGTAGAGCTGCTGCTGCCTTTGGCTGTGTCAGCTCAGGGACTGTGGTTGAGGGCAGTTGGGTGCCCATGGCGACAGAATTCTGAGCACCAGGTGCTGGCCCAAACATGGCGGCTGGCAGTTGGGGCCTGCGGCCATTTCTGGGAGGCAGTGGCACAAATGTAGCAAGAGGGTCAGTCGGGGCAGGGGCTTCTCAAGCCGCCTGCAGCTGCCTGGGGTGGAGGAGGAGCAAAGCATGCTGACGCCCCGCAGGCAGCCGAGGGAGAGGCAGTCATTAAAAGCAGTGGAGTTTCTGTGGTCGTGTCCTTTGCCATCCCTCAGCTCTGGCCCTGGAGCGTGAGAAGGTGGCATCCTTGGGGCCTGGTGCTGGGATTTTGCATCCAGAGGATGAGAAGGCCAATTAGGGGCTGTTGTCCTCATCCTGTTCTCTCCTTGGCCTCAGAATGAGTGGTTGGAGGTGAAGCCAGGCCTTCCATGGCAGTGCACAAAGAACAGCTGGCTATCAGTCACTCCTCCTGAGAAGTAGTTTGGACAGATTCAATCTCTGCTCTGGGGAAGATGGACATCTGCAGCCTTTTTGGATGCCAGTTCCATGTCTGAGCACCCTCATGTTGGCTCTTCTTTCCTTTTGCCTGACTGGGAGTTTTCAGTGCTCCAGTGTGAACCCGGTGCCTCAGGTCCTTCCAGCACTGAGCACCTGGGAGAAAAGCCAGGTTTCACCTCCCATGCTCTCAGTAGGCAGCTGTCATTTATATTTTTGGTCAAATTCCATTGAAAGAATTCTTCACTGATACAAATGCAGTGCTTTGCAAGGCTTCAAGTCCTATTAAAAGTTGTAACGTTTAACTCGTTATCCAGCCATTTGGCTTGTCTTGATTGCATTGAGTGAAGAGAGTTATAGAATCATAGAATAGCACAGGTTGGAAAGATCATCGAGTCCAACCACAACCTAACCATACTACCCTAACTCTCTGCTAAATCATGTCCCTGAGCACCACATCCAAACAGATTTTAAACACATCCAGGGATGGTGACTCAACCACCTCCCTGGGGAGCCCATTCCAGCGCTTCACAACTCTTTCTGTGAAGAGGTTTTTCCTGATATCCAACCTAAACCTCCTCTGGCACAACTTGAGGCCATTTCCCCTCATCCTGTCACCAGTGAGAAGAGACCAACCCCACTCTCTCTGCAGTCACCTTTCAGGTATTTGAAGAGAGCAATAAGGTCTCCCTTCAGCCTCCTCTTCCCCAAACTAAACAGCCCCAGTTCCTTAGTTGCTCCTCATAGGCCATATTCTCTTCACTGGCTTTGTTGCCCTTCTTTGGACCTGCTCCAGCACCTCAGAAATTACCTTGTGTGCTAAATACATAGGTCTCTCCAAAATGAAGAGCTCCTATTTATTTTCATGTAAACTAGAACCAGTGCAGTGAGTTCAGTAACACTATTTTATACAGCACTTTCTCAGCTAAAAAATACTATTGTTCAACAGGAGTATCTTTTTTTTTTTTTTAATTGAGAATGAACTGCATCTTCAGCTTCAGTATCTGAGAGAGAAGTGAAGTTATTGAAGTGGGGTTATAGCTTTAGGTTGGTTTTTTGTTGATGTTGTTTAGGTTTTGTTTCTTTTGGGAGAAAACAAAAATTCCAAATCATCTTACTCCAACAGTAAGATCCTGTTACTGTGTACAATTAAAGAATCCGGAGGGATAAAATACATTTGTGTCAACAGTGTGCTTTTTAAAGCTTACTAGCCTTTGAATCAAAAAATAGTTACAAACTTTCTGTGGGGAATTGTTTTAAGAAAAGCATTTAAAAGCAGAATACAACAGCAGAATGCTTTGGAGTTTGTGTTATTTATGAGCTAAGAAGCTACATTCCCAGGTGAGCAACCACAAGTAGGGGTACTGAAACCTGCATTAGGAAACCAAAACAAACAAACTTAAATTAGAAGAATAAGAGGAAGGAAATATAAGTGAATGATTGATGATACCAAGTATACAACTAAGGGTATTACTGCTGTATACTAATGTTTGGAGGAGCTGCAATTGATAAGCCCAGTTGTTAATTTTATAGTTAGAATTCCTGAATCATTATGGAGATGATTTAGTCTTTTTTTTTTTTTAATTTCTACTTAAAAACAAGCAAACAAACCCAAACATATCCCCATTACAATTGTAGAAAAACAAAGGAATATTCTAATTTTATTAGCTTAATATTCTAGAACGTTGTACAGCATGCATTGTAATCCCACAGAACATTTTCTAAGTGAAGACTTAGATCTTTTTACAGCAATACTGACTGTCTGTCAGGACTGTTTTCTTTAGTTTTCTTCAGTACTAAATATTATGATATTAAATCATCACCTGAGGTTATAAATCCTTCATTTGCTGTGCTTATATGGCGTGACATTATTTGGAATCCGCTGAACCTTGTGTATTACAAAGAAAGCTGCTACCAAATTTATAGAATCACACAGCAGAGGGCAGTAGCATCCTACCAAATGCAGATTGATCACAAAAGCTGCTGAGCAGCTCACTTTCATAGCATCACTTAGAGAATCATTTCAGCCTTAGAAATACTAGAAACCACTGTTTTGTAAGTTCCCGTTTCTGAGTTGAATGCCAGCAGCTGGATGCTGTTTAGCCTAAATGATACCTTGGGGAGAATGAAGTTCCTTTTCTTTTGGCTTGCATGTTACAGTTTCTTGTAAAACTATAAGCACAGTTTCTTTTTGGTCTACCACATACCGATATTTTTTCCCTTTGAAGTACTAATTTGTTCCTGTGTCCTAGTGTCTATGCAAGACTAATGAGCACAAAGATAGGGATGCTTTCTTGCAATCTGGATTTCTTTGTTTCCAACAATCTCTGCAGATCTGTAACACGTGAGATTTTGAACATAGCTAAAGAGCTAATCACAAATTGGTCTGATTTGCAGAACACGGCCTGAGCTGACATTGAGGTCAACACAACAAAATATCCCTGTCACAGCACCTGAAAGCATAAATAGTGAAGTCTTTGAGTCTTTGACAGTTTTAAGTTTACTGCTTGCTGTATGTAATAGGGGCAGATGCTGTTCTTAGCCCAAGTGCTTGCAGTGTTGTGTGTATAATGGAAAATGATCAGAATGTGAGGTGGCTGATGAAAGCCATGAGTTGATCAGTAAATCTGAACAAACAAACTGTTTGCCGTGCTGTGTGTGTGAACAAAGATATACAAGAGAATTACTGCAAAGTGGAGGCATGAGACTTAGTAAGAGGAATCCTGACAAATTTTTTTAAATAAAAAATTATTCTGTTTTGTAACCAGAAAAGTCTGACCTTACGATGTACCCAGTGCTTGATATCTCTGTTTGAGGGGCTATTAAGATTATATAAATGTAGTACTGATGGACTGAGGCAGTAATTCTACAGGAAGGGGTGCAGGGCTCCGTCATGCTGACCAAGAACTGGGACCAGCAAATCCATCTGTTTAAAGCATTGTTCTTGTTTACCATGCAGCGGAGTGCAATTTACCAGAATTGTTAGTCAGAGGCTATGGATATCTAACAATTTGCACACTGTTAACATGAATAAGCCAGCCTTTTTACCACAGACTGCTGAATTCTCCATAGCTTTAGTTCTTCCAGAAGAGAGCAGATTAAAAAATTGTATGTAATTTTGGTGGGCTGCTAGGCTGCTTTGACCTTTCTTATTATGACTATAAGAATGAAGTTAAAACTGATCAGAATGAAGTATCTGTAGTTTTAATTTGTGTGAATGAACCGAGTCTGTATGATCAGACTGCTACTATTTTTTTTAGTTCTTTTTGGATCATTTTGTACTTAATATAAATTTTAGTTGGAGGAATGGTCCTTTAATCCATTTCTTAATGACAGATACAGGGCAAAAGAGGGTTTTTTTAGGTTGTTTTTTTTTATTTGTTCGTTTTTAACTTTACTATATTTTTAATTATGAAGAAGTAAAATAAAGGTCTTAAAGTGCTTCTGATTAAAAGAATATGCCTGTCCTGAAGGAAATCAGTTTAAAAAAGTACATGTCCTAATGTAAAATTAGAGTCAACAGGACACTGCATTTCTTGCATACGTTTTTTATATTTTACTTGTGATTACACTGTCAGGAAATTTGTCACTCACTTACTGTGAATATCAGTTATCAACTCATGGGGGCAGGCAAGCTCCATTAATTTGGAGTGGTGGTGGTGATGAGTTGAGAGTGTCATGTATGTGTATCGTTACAGAAGACTTATTTACATCTACTGTTTTCAACCCCCTTCTCTTAGAGGTGGATCTTGTACTTCTTTTTCCTGATACTTTGTACTGCACATCCCTCAGAATTTGCGAGCAAAAGAAATAAGGTTAAGAAGCAAACCTTCAAAAACTAATCAGATATAATGAGGTTGTTTTTCTTTGATAGTATGGACATTGTCTGGTTCGCCAAGGTGGCTGATTGCACACCAAATGCTAGCACAGTAATAATGTTAGCTTTGTGAAACGTTGTAAGCTTTATTTAACATTAATCATTATCATAATTATTAATATTTAATTATTGTTACTACAAAAGCTCATTTTTCTTTAAAATTATGCAATTTTCCACTGTCTGCATGCATGCATGTAAACGTAAATATTACTTATATATACATACTGCTTTGCTCTTCCCTTATCCCATTCCTCATGCCTTTTGCTTGATGTAAGATTTAAGAGAACTAAACAGTAAAGCACACAAAATATTTCAACTTTGTTTGCTTATGTAGAATTATAGCCTGGGTAAGAGATTCTCTTTGGATGTGCGGTTTCATTAAGTTAGGCCTGTAATAAATTAAGAGATAACGAGGAGAAGAACAACTCATTTGGGAATAATTGACTTTTTTTCCCTTTTTGAGTTAAAACCATCTCCATATCTGAATTATGAACCTTCTGATTGGTTTGGTGTACTTTACTAGTTACATATCCCCTACACTAAAGGTATTGGTATGTATTCCTTTAAAAGCCCCATAATTATTTTAATCTTCCTCCATTTCGATGCAACTCCGTTCTCTTTTTGATGTTGATCTGGAATAATTTAGAAGTGTAGCAGAAAAATGCTTAGGCCAGGCAAAACTTATATACGTTTTATAGAGTGCAGCTCCAGCTCTTCACATTTCCCATTCCTGTTGAGAAATGCAGAAGAAAATGGAAGTCTGGTGAACTGCAATTCCACAGCATAAGGATCTAGTCTTTTTTTTTTCAGTTGCCTTACTACTGGGGGCAAATGAGATATGCCTCAGTATAAGCATACACTAACATTGTTTTAAGACAGAAGCATAGACTCAGAGGTTTTAAAAAAGTATTGGTCTTATTTTCCAGATCCTTCTCTTTGGTATCTACAAAGCGTGTTCGTTTTTTTTTTCACTTGTGCAGTAGGAAAAATTTGGCTGTAGAAAATCAGTTTGCTTATGGGGATTTAGGTTCAAAAGCAACTAAAATATCATAGGTGCTGACAGTTTATTTTACATTGGGTAGTTTTTGGCTTATCTCTGTAGTTAGTGAAAGGTTGATCTGGTCATAGATGATAAAAGAAGGACCTGCGTGGGATCCACAGAGCTCTGTAGCAGCAGCAGTCTTTTTTTAAATTGTTGGACTGTGGGTCCATATGCCTGGCCATGGATGATGTTTCAGCTCAATTCCCTGGTTTTTAAGTTTTGATAGCTGTTGTATCTGGCTGACAGGCAATAAATAAATTCGTGCAGTTGATTCATTTTGAAGTGGGTTTTTCTCAGACACAGAGCTGCCTTATCTCTCAACCCTTATTTGAACTAAACACAGGCTGTCCCCTTTCCCCTTCACATGGCAACAATTTTAAGTAGCTTGCTTGGAAAAGAAAAATCTGAAACCCTTTTACAGAAAACCCTAAAAGGAGAGCAAGATCTCTCCCAACTTTATTCTGAGGTACTTGATGCTGTGTTTAGGTTCCTGTCAAAGCTCACTGTTCTCAGACACCACAGCATGTCAGAACACAGCGATGCCCTTGGTGGCAGCGTCAAGTTCTGCAGGAAGTGTAATTCACTTGAGTGCTCAAGGTGGAGCACCCATCTTTTTGTCCTGCTGTTCTGCTATTCCTCCATCCATACCTGGTATTCCTCCATACTTGGTATAAGCATCATATCCTTCACTGGAGCTGATTGTTTTTGTGGTATGTAGGATCTCATTCATACTTTCATTCAGGCATTCTGAGTGATGATGTATAGGAGAGGCAACTGCAGTGGTTAAGTCAGCTGATGCCACATGGGTTTCCCCTAGATGCACTCGGGAAAATTGTAATGATTATTTTTACCTTGATTTTACTTAAATTGTTTTAATTTAAGTAGGTTTTCTTTCTCTTTTAAGGGAACCAATACTGAAAGGTGTTTCAATCAGTCTGCCTTAATCTCAGAGGCAAATGCTACGTCAGAAAGGTCAGGTTTAGATAAATTTACCAGAAGTGTAAATAAGTCAAAAAGATGCTCTTGTCATAGTCTTATTCTTAAAAGGCTCTGACTCAGGAGGCCCAAGATTTGGCAGAACGTGGCTTTGAACCTTCCATTTCATTTAATAAAAAGGTCTGGAGATTCTTTTTCTTGTTGCTAGGCTATGGAACTTGCATGTTTTGGCCACAAGCTAAAATAAATATTTATGTACAATTGTTAAACATTTTGTATCATTTCTTTAACTTCTAGACAAAATGCCTGTTAAAAAGCTCTGAAATGTTCCTTACTAAGTAGACTTTGAAGCATCAGTCAGGACCATTCATGCTTGTACATCAGCATATGAACATTGCCAGCTACAGTGCTTAAATAATAAGTCACGATGTACCATACTTATCAGGTGTGAAGATTTCTGAGCTGAATAAAGGCTTTTCATGCCTAAATTAGACTTGCCAACATGAGGTGTAACTAATCTACACATCTCATAGTGTTTGCAAACAGATAGAATTACTCAGGTAGATTTTGTTTGTGCTGCATCTGGCTCCCAATTAGCTGAAGACATTTAACATGTAATTATTTTTAATTGTCAACTTTAGATGCTTTATCATTATTTTGCTTTGCTATTAGCACTATTCACAGCATTTTCCTATGTCACTATCCTCTTACTAGTTTGATAGTTGTTGTGTTGGTTAGGGTGATTATGGCAAGATTAAACCAGTCTGTCCCCATAAAAAAAAGTTCTGAGGTCATGAAAAGGCCTGCATTAATAATAGCATTTCTGTCTAAAATGGGTATGTTCCATACCCATTTGTCCCAGTATACTTCTTGACTGCTGTGGCTTGATTCACACAAAAATTGTTTATTGGCCAGTATATAGGTAGTATACTTGCATCATAACTTTAGGAGAACTGGAGCTGTTTAAAAAATTGTTTCTCTTGGTTGCAGTACATCTGCCTTGCTGTAGGGAAATGCACTCTTTCAGATGAGCCTCCAGACAGTCTCTTGTGAACAGTCCCAAATTCACTTGAATGAGAGCTCAGAGAGGTTGTGGATGTTGCCCAAGGAAGTTGTGGATGCCCCATCCCTGCAGGCATTCAAGACCAGGCTGGATGTGGCTCTGGGCAGCCTGGTCTGCTGGTTGGCAACCCTGCACATAGCAGGGTGAGGTGATTGAAACTAGATGATCATTCTGGTCCTTTTCGACACAGGCCATTCTATGATTCTAACTAGGACTAGGTCATGCAGTGTCCAACAGAAGTTCCGTATGAAGTAGACTGACAGTAGACTGACTTTGCCCAAAAGAATGAGACAAGAAATCATGCAGTGTCCACACAAGGGTCTGCTAAATGTACTGGCAATCTCAGGGTAGAGTAGCAATAAACTACTATGGCTTTTAACTTCTTAACTCCATCTAACGAGTGGATGTTTGACTCAGTTTTCTGAAAACATAATGGATGCTGGGACATGATGCAGTGCTAATTTCCCATGCTGAAAAAAAATCCTATTGAAATGACCAAGTCCCACTGATTAACTTTTAACATCCCTGATGTCTAAAGTGCATAGCCTGTTATCACTTGATAACTTTGTTTGCCCAGAAAACATAAAGGATTCAGCCTTTGAAGTGCAAAACATCTGTCCAATATTAAGTGTGTCATTGTTAACTAAGATGAAACCTAAAAGGAGATTGTCCTGCATTGGATGAGATGTGATTACTCAGTGTCATAGCATTAATTTCAGATTCTTTGAGGCTTTCAAACTATTTGCATTCTCCACAGGGCTTAAGATCTTGGAATCCAAAGCATTAGCTCCATGTAACTGTAAAGCTGCTGTATATGTGCTTATAAAATACCAAGGATTATGCAAAAACTTTATGTCTTGCTCACAACATGTAACTTATTGATGCCTGCAAATGTGAGTGCATGTCTTTTCCCACGCTCTGTTAGGCATTATCAGATGATATTAGCTGACTTTTTTATGCCACCGTAACATTCAGATTTTGTTAGCTCTGACCACTCTAGATTCAATTCATAAAGCCTGGGGCAGGCTTCTAGTGGTAACATGTGGAGCAGTGGTGCTTTATGTTAAATTACCTAGTAGCTTAGTGAATCAAGGGAATACAATATCAAATTTTGATTTTTTTTTTTTTTGTTTAGAGGACAAATGATGGACCGGTTGCACTTACTATTTTTCTGCTGTTGAGTGGGTGGGTCAGTTTTGTATTGGTATTTGATCTTGACAAACATGGTTTATAAGTTCTGTGAAAATTATATCCAGTAGAAATATGCTGGAGTTCCTTAAATGTGGAGAGGGATGTGGTTGGTATGTGACTCACACTGAAATTATCTTAAAAGAGTTTCTGTATATACTTTAAAAGATGTAACAGCTGCTGAGCTTGCAGGGATCTAACTTGAAGTATATACTTCTTATAGTGTATATATGTGTATATGTATATATATATATATATTTTAATTCAGAGATCATCCAGACATAATTTTGTGTTGGAAAATTTAAAAAGCTGACAAAAAAAAAAAATATTCAGAATATATGCATATTTAAATAACTATCAAGGGGAAAACAAATCTTTGTCGTTTCTTGCTTTCCCCGAATGGGTAGGGGTTGGAAATTCCCAAGTCACTGTTAGATCTCATTAAATTAAATGATGGAAGTTGTGTGCATCATCTCTTTGAATACAGTGCTGTTAAATAAAATGGGAAGATTACTTCCCCATTAAGAATTTTAGCTGACTAACTCTAAGCATTTTTTATGTGGTATTTTTTCATATTTGTAATTCTTGTATAAATGAGCAGATGGGAACATTTTGTGTGGAAAACTTCAGGAGCATTTAGGGAAGGAGTAAATTATGAGGTTGTGTACTCACTGGTTCTAACATAAGTTTTTCAATTCATGTGTCAGTGAAAATATAATGTAAAATGTTTCTTCCTTCCTAATTCTGAATTCAGATTGAGCAAATATCCATGTCTGTATTGCTGTAATTTATTCCTATGACCTAAGGGAGATTCATTGTACGCAGTCCAGTGGTTTAGACCTGAAGAGACTGATTGCTTTCCTTCCTAGCCCACAAAACGGTGGTTTAGATTCGGAAAAAAAAAAAGAGGAAAATAAGAAAGTGCAAGTAATTAAAGATGGGAGAATGTGATCACTGTCCTTTGCACTGTCTTCATAGAAATATATATTTTTTTTTCTGAAGTTCTCATATCACTGGTTCTTCTACATTCTACATTTCTCCCTGGGAAATTCTGTAGTGTTTTTGTCATACAAGCCTGCAGAAGGAAGATGCACAGAGTAGTGTTTAACCTGAGCTACTTTAGGGTTGGAAACACAGAAGTTTGCACTTGCATTGAACAGAGATTACTGTGTCTAGCAGTGGCTACAAGCAGCATTCAGGACTAATTAGCATAACCTGGCAACTGATTTACATAGCTGAGCATAGCACTGATGAATAATTTCCGATAGGCTGTCAATATCTGTCAAAACAAAAATAAAAGGTTTGTAACTTTAGTAGACTGTGGTTACAGGTAAAGAAATGGTTTCTGCGCTTCAGCATATAAATATGAAAGATACTGTTAGGATTAATACAAGGAGCTAGGGGAGCTGATTCCATTAGCTGTTATCTACAGACAGTACACCATTACTGTGATTAAGAATCTCAGTGTGAGCACACATTCTTACAACTGAAATCTATACATCCCTCAGAGATTGCCTTGGAAGCCAAGAGTAAGACAGTGGAGCCATTCAAGACAGATAGAGAGGAAAGCTTTATGCAGCTAGGACTCTGTGATAATGCTAAGTTGTCTCATTATAATTCCTACGCTGGAATTTATTCACAATAATGCTAATCTTGTGAAATGTGCTACTTTATTAGTATTATTATTTATTTATTAATGGCACAAACAGACGTGATTTTAGATTTGCATCTTTTCCAGAAGACTGAATTTTCATACCATCCTAAGCTGGCTAATAAATTCTTGGTGGTTTTGGTATGCTAACATGCACAGTGTAAGAGAGTAAGCTGTTAAATACTGCTCAGACCCTGAGGCTGAAAGATAGATTTTGCTCAATCTAATGGAAAAAAATAAAAACGACCTGAAAAATTGTAGGTGGCAAACCTATCTCCTTTGTATTTCTTGGCTTTTTATAAAGAGACAAATGCAATAGGCTTTATACTAAACAGATGTAACTAATTTGCCTGGTTGTTTTCCATATATGTAATAAATTATGTTGTAGGTGGGGGTGTTTGCATACTTTTCAATTATTCACTACGGCATTTTAGATAATTTAGTTTAACATTACATTTCTAAACCCACTCTCAATCAGTTAACATTTCAACCACAAACATTCAGTGTGTTAAGAGGTGATTTTAGGAGGGAGGGAGAAAGAAGGAAATAAAACAGCTTGCCTCCCTTTTATTTTTGAAGAGTAATTGAAGATAATGTATTGTTTCAGCAGGCATAGCTCCAGCTATTTGACTTAATAGAGTTTTGAATATCAAGACCTAGTTATCTTGGGATCCAAAGTGACAGAAAGTTTTGAAACAACTGAAAATAACTGGATATATAGATTTGACTCAGGAAAACATAATGTGTTGATGATGGCTTTTCCAATTGAACAGATAAAAATAATGATGATGGTAAGACACCAAATGAGCCCTTGTTACTAAATGCAATGAGATTTCTCTTGCTCCCATTTGTTTTTGTCAGTGTTTTTGCATAATTTGAGATGCTAGAATGCAATGAAGGAAAGAGCTGTTCAGTCAACACTGGGTTAGATTTTTTTGTTTGTTTTTCACTATACTGCTTTCATTTCAACATTGTTTGAGAATACAATTGTAAAGTGAGTGCTAATGTTCTAATAGCTGCTTAGAGGCAGCTGGGTCTTTATATTCTCTGCTTGCCAATATTTATCCAAGTATATGTCTGTGCTGTAGCATGGCAATGAAGAGAATATGTGCAGCACAAACCTGAAGTTCTACCTGGAAAAGGTATTATAGAAATGGAGCCTGTGATGTTCTGTGTTGACAGCTTCTCAACAGCTTTCCCACAGAAATGTGCTCATGGTTAGGCTCTAGTGGTGTTCCCCAGGACTTCATGCCTGAAATGTGGAAGACTTCAAATGTGTAGGAGTCCTACAAGTTGTTCATGCTGGGATTAGCAGGAGTTGGGGTAGCATTTGTGTGCCTGCCAGACCCAGTCTCTCAAAAGAAACACTTTCTGGAATGCTTGAGAATGTCAGAAAAGGAAATTTTTTCCCAGAAGCTGAAGTCTGTTGTGCTCGTCTTCTGTGAGAAATGGTCTTGGACTGATCATAAAAGTGTCCTGGCTCATAAACGTAACTTGTGAAAAATGGAAGGTTGAACTGGGGAAATAGCCCTAAAGCACTTCTATCCTCTTCATCTGAGTGATGAACTGATACAAGTTAAAAGAACGAAAAGCAAGTGAGTATTTCGGAAAACACAATCAACTCAGTAGGCATTTATTTTCCAGGTTTGACTTCTACTTTTCTACGGCATAGCTATTTCCCCCATAAAAATCTGGGATTGGAGAATCTTGATTCTCCATTATGAAGTAGTGAGCTTATCACTGTATTGCTTGTCCTGCTGCAGGGAACTAGTGTACATGTAAAATTAATAAACTGTGCATGCTATTCTGATCCCCAAATCTTCGTCTGACAGCAGACATCTTAATGAGCAATTTTTGCTTTCTAATACTTCTAATCTTTTATATGACTATCAATTATTGACTGGCAAAAACCAATTCATACATCTAAAGATAAAACAGACGAGATAGTGGAATTTCCACAACTTTATGGCCTGCAGAATTGATGGGAGGAAAAGTAGTCAACCTGTGCTTTCGTCAGTGAGGTAGGTGGATTGACCCTGAGTACACTGCAGAAGCAGACTGACAGAAGAAGAAATCTGTGCTGATCTTTAGCATTGTTATGTAGTCAGTTCTGAGAGCAAATTCACTTTTAAAGTCTCTCACAGCTGAGTCTTGCAGAATAGAAATATCATCGTAGAGCAACTAAGGAGATCGTCCTGTGTGAGAATGAGTGGAGCTGAAGACATTGAAAACGTGATAGTGATAAAAAAAGACTAGCAGAAGATTTTTGAACATTTCTAATGGATACATACCTTTGGGTCTTCTTTTTTTTTTTCTTTTTTTTTTTTTGAGCAGTTCTGTGTTGTTAAAGAGCCTGTTCAGAGCCAGGAAAATGTTTGGATCTAAACTATGAACTACATAGAACATACTCATGTATTTTTAATTCCATCCCTTCAGAAGATTGGTGATGTTAATATTCTGAGGAAATGTTTTTTTGCATGTAATGTGTGAAAGTGAACACTTGAAACTTGTATGCATGTGTGTGGAATCTGACAAATCTTAGTTCTGTTCGGTGTGTTCATTCAATAATTCCATACTTTCTTTCATAGATTCAGAATGTAACAAAAATTCACCTGAATTCAGCATGTTGAACCCATCTAATTTCTTATGCTTTTGTCTGAGACCCTTTCTGTTCAGGACTCCACAATATCCAATAGACTTAATACAGCTTTTGAATTTAGTAACCACCTCCCTGGGCAGCCCATTCCAGTGCCTGACCACTCTTTCAGAGAAGTAGTATTTCCTAACATCCAGCCTGAATCTCCCCTGGCACAGTTTGAAGTCATTCCCTCTAGTCCTAGCACCAGTTACACGAGAGAAAAAAAACTTGGTTGAGTGCCTTAGAAGCATAAATCTCCTTTTAGGAACTCCATTGCATAGTTACAGAAGTGAATGTCTGATAAGCCTGTCTCATAGTGTTTACATTTGGATTTGAAGTTCTTTGAAGCAGGGCCTGTTTCCTTGTTACAGTTTTTCTGCTCAGCAAAAAGTCTGTGTTGCTGGACTCTGGCACAGCATGCTAACTTTTTGCACATCGTAAATCACAGGGATACGGATTATTTATGGAAAAAATATTTATAGAGTGATCTTGTTATCTTTTTTGCAGAATCACGTAAACCCAGCCATGGATTTTACACAGACTCCTCCAGGAATGCTAGCCCTTGACAATATGCTGTACTTCGCTAAACATCACCAGGATGCTTACATACGGGTAAGACTGCTTCTCTTTAAGATCTGTGCCAGTCCCTATTCATGCTGATTATGCCCTGTTTATGGTTCACTTTGAAGAGGAGGCTCAGAATCCCAATACCATTAACAAGAACTAGCTTTAAGAAGGCAAACCACGTTACGCTAAAGCGTGTATCATGTCTGTAAAAGCTGAGCCAAATATTATAGGTAGCACTTTTTGCAAATACCCTTTTTGCTTAAGCCTGCAATGAGAAGGGAGGCGTGCATTTTTTGGATGCATGGTGGATGTCCATAAGATCAGAAATGAGTATCTGTGCAGAATTCCCTCCTGTATCTACCAAAACTGTCAAGGTTTTCTGTGGAAAGGAGGACTTGACTAACAAATACCTTAATAACTGGCTGACTTGGCAGTATCCTGAGAGTTAAGATGCTCCTACTAAAACTACTGCTGTAGGTGAGGTAGTGTTTGTAGAAAAATAGGTAAAAACTATAATGATTCATTTGTACGACCTGTTCTTGCCCTCTGCCCACTCTACTTCCTACATTTGTTATTTCAAGAGTAGTTAAAACAAGCTCTAAGTTGCATCCTTATGTGAAAAGGATGCAACAGAATACTACTGGCAGAATAGGGCAACTTTTAGTGATCTGTGCTGAATTTGAATAATTGCCATGAACGAACCTATTTAGCTCCTATGGGAGCAGAAGATGATTTAACCTCCCTCAAGAAGGTGTGCACGCACAGACCTGCGTAAGGAAGGTTGTTTATGGAGGCAGTAGACAGATACATCAATTGTTTCTGTTGAACAGTGAGTGAGCTTTTAATATGAGCTTTTAATTCTGTAATATGCTCTACTGTGTAGTTTCTGCTCAAATTAGAATGATGTTAAGGCTGTAATAGGTTTGTAAAGGGAGTACTGATATCCAGGCCAGAATGATCCATGGGCATTAATGGAAGACCTCAAGACTGTATGTTTTGGTCTGTAAATATTTCTGCTTCAATCTCAACATAACAGTAGCTGTTAGAAGAAACTGTGGAAGCACACAGTACAGCAGTAGCTATTTAACTCCATCAACCCCTGAAATTAAGGTTATTTCCTGTACCAAGCAATAGTATTTTTTCAGGATAAACTATACTGAATCGTGCTTTTCTTTACAAAATATATTTGGATACATTTTCTCATTAAAATTTGGATTTCTCTTTTTAAATTTGGTTAAGATCTGTATGGTGTTACTTCATAGACTTCTTTTGAAAATTATAAATGCAAAGGACGGGCCTAGTAGAAGCCAGTGTCCTAAACGAGAGACACGTGTGTTTTGAATAAATCTGAAAGAATTTAAAGGGGACACAGACCTTCCTGAAAAGGAGTTTTCATTGTCTTTTCAATTTTTTTCTTAGTTTGCTCTTTCATATTGCAGATGTTGTTTTGAAAGGTCGATTCAGTGTAGCATGTAATCAGCCACATTTTAGAAAGGACTTTGGTGCTGGCTCAGCTTTGTTGATCTAATGCAGTATTTTTGCTCCTGCATTACTGATAATTTGTGTGGTTATTTTGTCTTTATTCTTGTATGGTTTCTCTTGTTCGAGTGTGCCTCATGTTTTCTCCACTCGTGACAGAGGAAGTGTACACTAGAAATGCCACACCAAGGCACGCTCAGATAAAATTGCTTGCCCAAAGTTGTGCTGCTAGCACACCTTGGGAGTATGTTAGCCTAACTGTCATTCCAGAGTCCCTCTTCATGCTCACACCAGCATTTCTGGCATGATAGTTCCTTCGCTATAATGGCCACTGTAGCATGCTAACAGCATGCAGAACACATCTGAAGTGCAGGGCAATGCACAGCTCCTACAGTGCTATGAGGCTTTGGTTGCTAAAAACATCTCATCTGCTTGACTTGCTACCTGGTGAATGCTGATTCTCTGTGGACTCAAATCTACCTGTTTCCTTGTTTTCCTTGAATTCTTTTTCACACCTAACATTATTGAATTTTTCTTCATGTCCTTTGCCTTCCAAAGCTCTCGTAGCACCAGTTTTCTCTACTGGTACAGACTGCTAATCTCACTTAATGTTTTTGGGATGCATTTATATTCTTTTGTCTCAACAGAAATACTCTCTGCACTCAAGGTGAAATTTGCACAAAAAGACTGTTAGCCATACAGACAAATAATACTTGCATACTGAACAACTTCTTTGACAAAATCTCTTCTCCTTTTTTTCATTACTGATAGTAAGAAACTATTTGTTTCCCAGAAAGAGAGATTATTTCCAACATGGTCTTCTGCAGTGCCATTAATTGCTGTACCATAGGTCAGTTCCTAAGCCCCAAAATGAGAAAATATCTGTGCTGTGGGATAATTAAAATGAGATTGGAAATCAGCATTGGTTTAAAATGGGAAATACTAAGTTTTCCCTGACAGAATATAGTCTATTAAATGAAGACAGTATCAGAAAACTGTGATGAATTCACTGAGTCCATCACTGTTGCTACATTTATTGGGCAGCACAAATCTCTGTAGTCTGACCTCCTAGTTTCTTAGGATGCCCAAGCTGCAAGGCCCTTAGTAAGGTACATTGTATTACTGAAAAAAGTGGATAAGGAAAAATGAGAAGGCAGGCAGAAAGTAATCTCTTTCCTGTTGTAACAGATTTTGCTTATAAATAATTTGCATAATAAATGGATGAGTTAGGTGAGGAGAGTGATTAAAGCTGAAGTTTCCTTCAACATGCAGAGGCAGTGGGGCTTCCAAGACCATTACCAAACAGAAATACTCATAGTATCAGTAAATATGTTTGCAATGTGTTGAAGAGCATGGGTATGAAGACAGTGGAGCAGATGGGGAACTGCATCTAGAAAGCAGAAAGCATTTCAGGGTAAAAACATGGATGTCACACATCGTAAAACAAAACAAAAATAAGCAGCTTTTTCTTCTCCTATGCGGTTATTCTTGACATTACAGTCATACATTGCTTTGGGTTTATTGTTTTACTTAATGTCACTTTTCAGACAAACCATGTTGTTTTTATTTAGATTTTGAGTTAATTGTTTTTTAATATCACTTTGTCTGCTATATAATATGATTGGTGCTTCCAGAAGAAAGGTTTTTATACCGGAGAGGAAAAAAAAAGACCAGCATGTTTTCTTTGATTATGTGGTGTCCTTAGCTGTCATATGGATTTTTCCTTTTTAAATTCCTGTTGAATTCATCTCTTATTGAATTAGCTTTTCATTCTTTTTTTTTTTTTTTTTTTTTTTTCATTCTATTAAATGTTTGGTGCTATCAGTGACTTCAGTAAAGTGCATTTCATTTTTTTCATGTTCCATTTAAATAATCAATTGCTATCATCAGGGGCTTTGCTTTTAGAACGTGGTGACATATGCTATATGGAATGCATTGATGGAAGTAATGTTGAACCTCTGCAAGAAACTATAAAAGTTTCCACAGGAAAAAACTGGCAGCTTCCCAAGCTACATAATTATAGGACAGTCAGAGTGTATAATTAAAGTTAACAGTGAAGAAAATGATTGGAATAAAGCTTTGTGACAGATAATCTTTTTTTGTTCTTTTGGATCAGACACATCTCCCCCCCCCCCCCCCCCCCCGTTCTAATTTGTTCTTTTCCAAAACTACTTCAGTTTCAAGTTCTACTAATTTTAAAAATAAAATTATAAGTTACCATTTAAAACAGACTGTATTCAATGTAGACACCTTGAGATCTTTCTTGCTGGCAACTTGTAGCAGTGTACCTTTGAAACTTTTGTAAAATGAGTTGTAAAATGAGTCTGATGAAAAATCTTTGCACGGAAATCCTGTTATGCCATCATTGCTATCAGTATCTCAACATATTGATATTCTGTTGTTGATTTGTTTGGGAACTCATGATGCAAAAGGATTCAGATTCATTTTCCTTTTAAGATACAATGAGAGGTGTAAATATCTGAAACAGAAATATTTTCTATGCAGGTGTTTGTAGGTATGATTTGTCTGATTTATTTTATTTTATTTTTATTTTAATAGAATCATAGAATGGCTTGTGTTTGAAGGGACCTTAAAAGTGTTCTAGTTCCAACCCTCTGCCATGGTCAAAGTTGCCACCATCAGATCAAACTGCCCAGGTCCCCATCCAAGCTAGCCATGAGCACCTCCAGGCATGGGGCATCCACAGCTTTTTGGGGCGGCCTGTGCCAGCACCTCACCACCTCTGAGTAAAGGATTTGCAACTAACATCAAGCCTAAATCTCCCCTTTTTTAGTTTAAAGCCATTTTCCTTGGTACTATCTCTATCAGACCATGTAAAAAGTCAGTCTCCCTCCTGCTTATACTGGAAGGCCACAATGAGGTCTCCCCAGGGTCTTCTTCAAGCTGTACTGTTGTAAATAATGAGATCTCTGTAGTTTGTTGTGGAGAGCAAGCTAAAGGGACCAAAATGAAAAAAACCTTGTATTTATAACCAAGACAAACTTGATAGTTGTTTGTTGTCTTGTGTTTAAGCCTGCCATATTTATGCCTAGGATGTTTCCATAGATAACAGTAAGTTTGCAGTTTTAATAAGCTGACTCCTACAAGTGTGGTCAGTCTTTGTTTAGATGTTGTTGATAGCAGGTAGCAAAAACAACAGTAATTCTCCTGTTGTGAATGGGGTGCTATTTATCTCGGATCTCGGCTAATTCAAGGGTTTTCAGGCAGAAAGAGAAGATGCCACAGGGTAACTCAATTCAGAGAAACTCCACCTTGCTTTTAAGATATAACCATTGAAATGCTCTTTCATTTTGTATTTTCCTCACAGGCATCTAAATATCGTGATAACCTGTACCTGGAATTTTGCTAGAGGTTATTGTGTTTCACAGAAAGTGAGTCTCAGAGAAGTCATGGACAGCATTGCCTCTGGTGTGGTCCACGAGTCTCATTCTAAAGAATTTACTTTAGACAACTTACAAGTTGGTGACTTGTCTACATTTTTCCTCCAGTACTTACGATGAGACATATTCTATCAGATACAGTGAGATTCTGCCTTGAGAACAGTCATATTGTGTCTCCTGTTTCTGTGTGAGCACAAAAGATTGGTGAGAAACCACAAATAGATGTAGCAGCTCCAGGTCTGAGCACTGGCTGTCCACCTGCTTGGATCCTGCTTAGTTGGCTAAGTTTGCACTCCATTATTTGCCATTTATTAGATGAGCAGGTCCTTCATGGTACAAAAAAATAAGTGTTTCATCAAAAGACATCATCTTACTGTAGCCTGGAATTCAAGTGCCACTTCTGTAGAAGATGTTTCTGCCTTTCTCCTAACAATTGTATCAATTTCATGCAGATATTGGTTAGATATTACGTGTAAAATTGGCAGTATAAAATAATGTCAACAAGGTGGGAGAACAGTATTGAAATCCGTTCTGCCGTGTTGAGTTCATTGATCCCATGGTAAGTTTTGTAGTGAATTCATTGCCATTATGTTTTTGTGAACAATGTGCAAGATACTGAGTGGTATGTTACTAAATTTTCTGTTCTTGTATTTAAAGCAACATTGGACTTTGAGCTGATAGTTATTTTGATGAATTGAAAATTAGAAATTGAGCCTGTTTAGGGTCAGAAATAGAAAATCCCTCTGTACCTGCTGAGCTGGAAAATCAGTTATTCACACAGCTGTGATGCAGAGTTGCTAGCCCAGCAGCTATTTGAGCTGCTGCTTTTGAGGTGGTTGAAGCTCTCTTCCCCCGAAGCTTTCAGAAGTCACACTGGGGGAGCAGGTGCTATTTGTGAGCCCCTGTGATGCAGGCAGGAAGATTGCCCGCGTGCTGCGGAGACCTTTTGGAACTTTAGTGGGTTGAGTCACAGGCAGGCTGCGTGCCGGATACTTTCTAACCCATGCAGTTGTTGTATAGGAGGCTGCCTACACATCCTTCCGCCAATTCACAAAGTCTCTTCGTGCCTACTCATTCTATCCTGATCAGATATGAGTAGTCTAACGTATAATTTCAGCATTTTCTGAAATAAAACTGAGCCTGATTTCTGCCATGCTATTTTTTTTTTTTTTTGCCAGAAATGACTGGAAGGGAATGTAATTTATTTCTGTTCCTCTAACGACAGTGAGAAAGGCGAGCTTTGTTCTGTGTGCCTTCCTGGTGTGCCTCATGAGACAATATAATTTTCCACCAAAGGCCTAATTGTCTGTACCTGGTGATTCCCAACTTGATAATGTGTGCTTCTCTTTCCTCTGCTATACCTGGGGAGAAAAGAATAGCTATTTAGTTGCACAATTTTTTCTCATTTGCTCTGTTTGAGATGCTGCCGACCTCATTGATGTGAGATGAGGTTTGAAGCTTCTCGCATGTATCCATAGCACAGTAACAAAGCACTAGGAGGGCTTTTCTCTCACTGTGGGGAAAAGAAACAGAAAATTAGAAAAAAACTGCTACATTAAGCAGATACTGTAGGCTCTTGAAAAACGAGAAGGCTGGGGAACATGCTATCCTTTCACATTCGCATGGGGCATGGAGGGAGGAGGAATACTCGGTGTTTAATGTCAAGATGTCAAGCCTGGGCCTGTGGTATGTGAAGACTATACCCTGTGCAGCTTCTGAAGATAGTACAGCAAATGAGCCTTCCCATCTTTCTTGATTCTTGCCACCGAGCAATACTGTGGTCTGGTTGTTTTCGCAGGGAGTGGCAAAGGAAGAAGGAGGCTATACAACTGTTCAGCTTTTTATAGAAAACATAGAAATACAATTGTGCTTTATGTTAAGGTGTTTACATGAGAAGCAGAGTTGGTTCCTAGGTGGAGCTGCTGCTCACGTGGAGCAACTGCAGAACCATCTACATTTCACTTCTAATAGTTTGGCACTAACTTTTGGGAGGGGAAAACTCCAAGATATTGTAGAAGAAAACTAGTTGTTGGAAGTAGCTATCTGTGTTAGAAGTACTTTATGGCTGCAGAATCAAACATTGGCTGTAATGTTACCAGGACAGCTTGAATTCACCCTGGTACCTATACACTGCTATACAATAACATAATTTGATTCTCTTCCTATTTTTTCCCATTTCCCACTCCCAGTATGTCTCAGCTCATCTCTCAAATCCTGGCTTAACAAATGGCAAATCTAGTTCCTACCTGAGGAGGGCAGGTAGAATCGTTGCTTTGTTTTAGTTTTGCTGTGAGGAATTTCTGATCTCCCTCAGGAATCTGAAAGAAGGCTGAGATAAAAGGGAGAGGAGACATGGAAAATTGAAAATAAAATAATGAAGATAACAGAAGGAGGTTGGAGGCGAAGTTGGAGGTTGGAGTGCTGAGCGAAGGATCTCAAAAGAATGCTGATGATGAAGTTGAGAAAGATGAATTGCTGCCTCAGGAGGAAGGCAAAATGGAGAAGAGGATAAATTCAAAGTAAATCTGCCTGCAGCAGAGTACCTTATCCTCCTCAGGAAGCATATCCTTAGGATTTGCTTCCTAGAGTTACTTACGGTATCTGAATGAAATAGGAATGGTTAAGCCTGCCACATGCGATAAGAAAGCTTAGGAGAAGGAAAAGCAGTGTCAAAAGTAAGGAAGAGCATCCATGCGATTTTTTTTTTTCTGTATTAAATAAATCAGATAATTCATCTTGAGCCTTGGTAGAATTTTAGCATATTTAGTATGTAGGTCTTTGAACCTCCTGATACTAACCTACAGGCTGCTAGGAAACTTGGTCTGTGTTAACACAGAATTAACGTAGAAACAGTACAATGGAATGGACTTGGGGAAATGCTCCTTTTTGATAGTTCAGCATTGCTGTCTGAACTGGCTGCTGTGGGACTTATTATAAGTATTGCTGCAGCTATAGTGTACCATGTTGTCTTTTGCTATCTGTATTTACTTTCCAGTCGTAATGAATCTCTATTCTATTGCCAGGCTCTGAGGTTGATTCAGGAATCTAAGTATTTCTTCTGCATTTGCTGTGGGCAGGGTATTCTGAGTCATTTTCATCTGTAATATGAGAGATTAAGGGGTTGGCTAAGTTGATATTCCCTGTGAAGGAGCAATATTTATGCTTGGTGGTTTCATCTTCCAGAATTCTGATAAGGAAGCTTTTGACTGTTACATCTTTCTTTAAAACTTTTTCATCAGGCATTAACTCTTAGTTGCAAGCATAAACTTCGTTATTGAAGGTGATGCAGATTTTTAAGTTCGTGGTAATCAACTATGGAAAATTCTTCATTTAGTCCATTGCCTCCCTGAGGAGTCTGTTTTGTGCTCCCAAGGAAGTGATGGACTCGATGAATAATTCAATGGAAGATCATAAAGAAACAATGTGAAGCTTTCTGCTGTAAAGTGAGAAAAACTTCTGATTGTGTTTCTTTCTGTTCTTTCTGTTAGTGGAGATTTTGCATTATTTTTCTGTGATGCTGGCATGGCATTTGAATTTATTTTTTACTATTGACATGTCACTAGCGTGTACCTTGTATAGACTGATAAGCTTTCCCTCAGTGATGCTGAGCACCAGTAATTACAATACGAGGATAGGACAAAAAAATTGCATTTTAAAAACAAGTCAAACATATTCTGTAAGGAGGAATACTCTTCATCTTTCTAAATGTTTTGTTGGACTATTGGATGCTGAAAGAATGCCTTCCACTTTTTGCTTCAGAGGGAACAAGGTACTTCAGGTAATTCAGACGGCTAAATCCCAGAAGAAATTCAGCTGTCAGCAGCTGCTAACCAACACTGCCTGAAATGTCTACCTTGGGGACAATGCTAAGCCTTCCTTTCTCTTTCTGATCACTTTGTTGTTATTTTTGTGTGTGTTATGTTTTTTGTTTAGTTATTTTTAATAATTTCTTCTACTTGGGAAATGATTCCCTTCCACTTACAACAGCAAGTTGTAAAAGAAAGGAGAAGTGCAAAGGTAGTAATCTAAAAATACTAAGAACTGTACAGACTCGTGTTCTACTACAAATGTTTTCAAATTCCCATGCCTTAACTGGGTACAGAGTTTCAATTGTAGAAATACCAAGTACGTGGGTAACACTGGCTTTCCTTTAAAACTTCAGCTCCTTACATTTAAAAAAAAAAGTTATCTTTTTTCCCCTTCTGCTATTCAACACATCTCATTCTTCTTGCAGTGTATTTTTGTTCTCTGTTCTCATTCTATATATCATATCTCATTCTTGACTTGCATATTTCTGTTTGGTTTTGTTTGTTTGTCAATTATTTCATTTACTTTGTTCTTCTTTCTCATGTCCTGTTCCTTCATATCATTTCCTCACTCAGACTTTCCTTGGCTGCTCTCTGGGTAATATTTCTCCCTTTTCCATTACTTGAGATTCTTGGCTTTTTTTGTTTTGTTTTTTTTGTTGTTCTTGGATTTGTTGTTGTTGTTGTTATTGTTCCCTAACAATATTTTTTCTTTTTTTTTTGCCTGTTACACCTATTTTTTTTCTGCTTTGCCTTATTGTGAAAGGCAGTATAGCTTAAAGGAATGGAGAAAGTGAAGATGGCCCGCAGCGTTGTGAGAGGGTTTTGGATTTTGTCTGTGTAACATCTAGTATATTAAAAGTCATATTTTCATGTTGCTTCTTCTCGAGGAAGGAGGCAAGGAAGCTGGCAGAAGTAGATGCCTAATAACAAAGTAAATGCTGCCAAGCAGACCAGAGTCAAGGGAGCTTTGATGGAAGATGGTCAGGGTGCCAAGAGTTCTTCTGCAATGTCCATGGTTTCTGTCTTTAAGGATTTGTTTCCCCCAAAGCAAAACTTAACAACTGTAAATGCTCACTGTGAAGTTTCTGGTAGATCTACAGCTCACTGTGTTGGATTTGTGAGGTGGGAAAAAGGACAAAGATAATAGGGTATAGGCACTTTATGGGTATAAATGATAGGCCTCCATTTGAATGAAGGTTATGTGGGTTTGGTGAATTCCACACTACTTTTCTTTGATCCAAATGTGTACTGATGATGACTTGATTCACAAGTATTTTCAGTCTAGAGCTTTGTTATGTTTTTCCCTACTACCATTTCCACCAGTATATGGAGAAAGCATGTCTATCCCCTGCTTATTTCTCCTCCAGATTGATAAAGGAAAGAAAAATAAAATCATGCAATTACTGGCTATATTTATAGCATTTTACTTTGGAACAGGATATGAGTCGTGAAGTCGTGAAAAGAGTATTACAAATATCCTAATGAGTGCTGTAAATCTGTTGCCAGGATTAGAAATGGTTTCTCCTTAGGTATGTGTACCAAGAAGCTTTTCCTCCCCAGCCCCCTTTTATCATTGCTCTTGCTTAAGAGAAGATCCATATCTGTCAAATTTACCTAAAGATATTTAAATGTAGTAAAGGGCATTCCATCTTCCTTTCCTGCAGAAATATAATATGTCAGCTCTGCTTTGTTTTGCAAAAACAAATTCTAAAAAGATGATACTTGCAGAGTCTGTGAGTGAGGATCATTTCAAAGCTGCTTTACATGCTCAAATTGCCATTTAATTTGCTGTATTGCAATATGCAGTTCCTTAACTATTTCTCTGGCGTTCTTATTGATTGCTGTAATTCTGCTTTACATTATATGCATATATGGTGTCACCATTAAATATTTATGTGCTCATGAAATGTTAATGTGTCGAGTTAATGTGAAACTCAACAAAATGCATTTGCCAGAAGCCAGCAGGCTTGCTGATCTGAGTGCTTCCCTTCCCCTCCCCGTTTCCCCTTTCATTTTGCCTCTTCACTGATTTTATTACCAGTGTTTCTCTGTTGTACCTAAATCTGTGTCAAAGCAGCCCCCTGCTCCAGAATGCAGATTTTATGTTTTATTATGTGAGAGATAAAATGCATAATAATAAAAGAGGAGACGTGATCCCAGGGAGGTGTTGAGACACAGCCTTGCACTGCGCGTGTGCCAGTCTGTCACTGCTCCTGCGTTTGGGTTTAGAAATGTAGCACTGTCCTCCATGAAAGAGACTGGAGCAGGATGACTCATCCAGAATGCAAAGTCGTATTCGCACGTTCCTTGAACAGTGGCTGCTGCAACGTGAAATGAAAATTGCAGGGGTGTTTCTTTGATTTGATACAGCTGTCGCCCAGATGTGATGTGGAGCAATCAGATTTCATTTGAGCCGAAAATTTTACAAGGAAAAGTAGGCCCTCTTGGCAGAATGGTGAATCTCAGTCTGACACCACCCTGCTGGAAAAGTCTAGCAAAAATTGGCAGGGTCAAATATTTATGAAATCCCAAGTAACATTCTCAGCTTCTGGTGGGAAGTCTAGGTGATAAACAGACAAAGAACATTGAACAAAACAAAGCAAAGCAATTATTCACTCTCACAACACAAAGAACAACATTCTTTTTACATCCCTGAGGGTGTTTTAGAAGCAGAGTAACAGCAAGAGGTTGCCCTTTGTACAGAAAGACTAAAATAGATACTTTTGCATGAAAAGATTTGGGCATGCCATGTGAAGCAAATAACTTTCCTATCTGGATTTGGCTTTTCTCTCTTTTGCACACTTTTACTAATTTCCTGACGGCAAAGGTTTGTGCTCGTAAGAGGGCATGGATATGTGACAGTCACTGCTGAGACCTGGGGGAGTGGAAAAGGTTTTGCTGGCATCACACCTGCTTTCCATCACCAGGTTGTTTTGGGCAAAGTTCCAGCCTTGGAGCCTTTTACAAATCAGGATTTAGTAGGGGCTCCAGGATTTCTAGAGAGGAGCACAGCTGTCATGCTGGGAAGCAGAGGTGTTTTACCTTTTTGGGAAGCTTTCCTTGCTAACATTCTTGAAAGATTAAAAAATAATTACATGAAAATAGGAGCTAAGGAGACAGGAGGGATGCAAATCAGAGAACAATGTCTAAACACTTGGTTGGAAATAAAATTTAGAGAGCTTCTTTGGTGCTTGGCAATATATCTTACCTTTGAAATTCTTTTTTTTTTTTTTTCTCTCTCCCTCACTCCCAAGCTGTGCAGCAGCTGTTTAGGTTGTATTTTTTTCCTCTTTTGAAGCCAGTAGCAAAGTTTGTTACTGCAATGACAATTCTTATTGCAAATTGTTTTGATATATATATATACTTTTTTCTCCAGCCCCTATTTTACTTTCTTTTCAGGTTCAGGCCATCAGTGAAATCTGTATTATTTTCATAACTCATCTTTCACCCACACTGTAACCTCTTTTTTAGTTGTAGTGCTGAGGAAGGATTTATTCTGAATGATAACTGATAGAGCAGAACTTAATGGTGCAAAAATATCCAGGTAGTTATTTTTTCCCATTTCTTTTGACTATCATTCAACTGGGAATACAAATACTTTCCTTGAATTGTTTTTGCTGTGTTCATTGCTTGATGCAAGAGTGATAGTTTGCTGAAACGATTTCCACACAAGTGCAAGTTTCTTCTCTAATGGAGAAACTGAGCACATTGGCTTGAGCATGATTTTTGTCACTTGGATCTTTTGTGGAGCCTGAATCCAGCTATGCGTCTTCTGTTATTTATAGTTCCTATTAGGTATATTCATGACTCTAAATCATTTGTCTCATTTCCTTTAACCTGCACATTTGATACGAAGTTATTTCTTTCTCTTTTCCTTCTCTTTGGTTTCTGCTGCAATTCATTCTGCTGGTGTAGAACAACAGTGTTGCATAGGAATGGCAAAGCATCTGAATCATCCCTGGAATAGCACTGCTTCTGTGTTGCAGCTTTGGGCACAGGGAGGCAACATTTCTCCTATAAGACATTTTTTTTTTTTTAACTCACTTCTGCCATTTAGCTGGGGAAAAGATTAAAGCGTATGAAAAATTTTCTAAATACAGCCTGGTAAACGTTTTGTAAATGTTGGATGTGGAGGACAATGCTTCAGCTGATGGATTCTTCGTACTGATTATTTTCCATTTTGATTCCTACTTCAGATTGTCCTGGAGAACAGTAGTCGAGAAGACAAGCATGAGTGCCCATTTGGCCGAAGTAGCATTGAGCTCACAAAGATGCTGTGTGAAATACTGAAAGTAGGAGAGCTACGTAAGTTGGCCCGTTTATTTGACCTCTAAGAATCACGGAGTGAGTTCAGTGGTACATGAAACAATAATTTAATTCTTCTCAGTATGATTATATATTGAACACAAACGTTCAAAATGACTATACCTGTTTTTCCATGTATCATACTAATTTGCAGATATCCCAGGAATGGGAGTGGAGTAGGGGAAAGGGGTATCCTATCTTTGAATTCCTTCTAAATGAAACAGGGCAGTGGCATAATTTTCAGTGATCAGTTCGTGTCCCACCCAGTGACTTGGTTAACCTCAGTGGAGGAGACCTCTTTCTCTTACCATTCCGTGGGCTTATCTTTAGGCTGGTTTTATGAATAGTACAATCGTTCATTTTGAGATTGCTTATCTACTCTGTATCATTTATTCTAACACTGTGAAATGAAATACTGTATTTTAATACAGAGGGAACGAGTTTCTAACTTCTGGAGATACAAGTATTCATTTTCTAACCTCTTTGTTCTCAGAGTTTTGAGTTGGGGGTTCAGCTACTGTATAAAGAAAATATGAAAGTCATTCTTGCTACCTTAATTTTAGAAAGAAAATTGTATCTTTTTTTAGAGTAACTGTACAGTTTGAAAACGTGAGGGTAGAAGAAAATCTGAAAATTTTCCCAGAAATAGCTTGGGCTCTGGCTGAGGGAGTTTGCTTTTAAATGCCTTAGTGCCATTTCCTTTGGTGCTGTTCAAGCTGCAAGTCAGTGGTTGATGGGTGTACTTGTTTGCAGCAAGCTCCTGTGGTGGTGCCTTTTCGTAGCTCTGTGAAGTAGTACAGACAGGTTTGATGTTGAGAAATGCACTGGTCCTTCTGTTGATGGAAACCAGCTGTAGCACCAGTGGTTTCTGTGAAGTCTCACTAATCCACACCTCCAGATCATCTGTTTCTGAATGTGGCAGTAAGGCTGCATCGTAGCTTTATATTCACAGGGGACGGAGCTAAGGTTACTTCTAATTCATCTTGATGATTCTCCTGTTCACCAGTATGCTTCCTTAATGGTTTTGTTTATGTGGAATTCTATCTGTAATTTATAAAGGCTGTGAAAAGTACACTTTTACTATGATATACAGGAAACAGATTTTTTGAAAATTACTATCACAGATGTGCATCCAAAGTGACCTGTGATCAGTAGTATATTTTGTTGAGAAGTGCAAACTAGAACTGGCATCTTAGGAAAATGTACATTCAGATGTTTGCAAATAAATATGTATTGATGAATAGGATTGGACATCTTAAAAATCATCAGCTACAGTCTTGGACTGAGGTGTCTCTGCTAGTTCATAAGTGTTATGTTTCAGAATATGCATTTAAAGCTGTCAGTGTTTCTTTAGAAATTCATAACTGGTCATTATTGTACAGGGATATAGAACTTGTTTCTAATAGTTTCTGAAGTCTATAATTTAAAAGCCACAATAAATTACCTTTTACTCATGAAATATTCAACAGTAAAAACTTCCTTGAAGTGCAGAGTAGATAAAAGCTGCTAGACTGTCCATTATTTATGAAGAGCACTTTAATGCTGATTATATTGCCTTTACTCCATTGCATTAAATACCTTTAGGCAGCAGGAAGACATTTTACCATTTCTTTTGGTCCTTTCAAGCACTGCATCCATCTTAGCAGAGGATTAAAGCTGACATCAGACAGTCACATTCTCACCCCAGCATTTGTTCTCATTCCCCTCCTACAGGGTAAGGTTCTTTGACACTCCACAACTCCGATACACTGACAAATTTGCCAGGAGCAGGCCATTTGTATTTCCCCCTTAGTAGCTATGAAAACTAAGGTAGCCTCCATCACGACATATAAGCTTCAGAGAAGAACATCTTCTCAACAGACACTTGGTTTTATAGGCAGACAGTAATGCTGTAGGTAAATAATAACAACAAAAAAAATTTGCCAGATTTTAGCTGATGGATGAACAGTAGATCAGTGATGTGTGCAGACAGGCAGCAGTCCTCAGTGCTGTCACAGTCTGAAGATGTTTATAAGTCAATATCATTGCATGCCTGGAGTTATTCTATAGTTAAGGCAAGTCAGACTGAGTATGTTTGCTGTATTTTTTGAGCAGGACGCAGATGTTGAACTGCTTATGTTCCCATGTGATTGTTTTGATGGGCAGTGTTCAGGGGATTCTGGAAAATCTGCACTCAGACTTTGACAGACCACGGGGGTCTATGCCACGTGTCGGAGATATATTTTGTTCTAAAGATTCTGTCAGATAACATCTTCTCTGGGTATTCTTGCTTTTTTATTGTGGAGAATTTAATTTTCACGGGCTTCTGTTTGACTTGATTCATTTATAGGACATTTTTCATCAAAAGAAAAGATCTAAATGCCAGTAGATTATAACTCCTTTTATGCTGTTCACGTATGTTCTTGCTATAGATTTCATTGCAATTATTGCCCAGGTTGCAGAATTGAAATGGGCATCACTGTCTCTTTTGTCAAATAGAACGTGCTGGGTATTTAGTAGGTATATAGTAATGCTCATGGTTGTGCCTGCTGAGATGGAGGTAATCAAATCTCATGCTTCGAGGAGTAAGCCGATTGCTGCAAGGGCCAGGAAGTTTTTTTCTGCTTTGCACAATCCACTATGTGCAGTGTAGGGTTTTTTTCTGTTCTCTCCCTGAAACCATATTGGTCACTGCATGATCAGCATTATACACTTGAGGGCATGCCTGGGTTGATTTTTCATTTTGCTTCAGCAAATCCAGTATTTTTATAACTGAATGTCATATTTAATTTTTTTCCCCTTTCTTGAAAGCTAATTGCCTTTTCACCCTCCTCCTCCTCCTCCTCTTAAATTTAAATAGAGAAAAGCCCCAGAAATAGTAAATAAAATTAGATAAGGGAATTTTTAATGTTCTCATGTTTCTTCTTGCTATTTCATCTTCAGGAGACTATAGTATTTAAGGAGTCAGGAGGTGTTTGTTAGGAAGCTGAAAAACTTCTCTTACCAAGGAGGTATTTTGTAAAAGATAGCAATTTAAAAATAGCAATCTCAAACTTTTAATCCTATCCTTAATGCATAATAAAAAAGAAATCCTAACCTCCTTTATCATAGCTTTTTAGCTGATTCATTCTTACATATACACATAGAATAGAATCACAGAAGCATAGAATCCCTAGAGTTGGAAGGGACCTTTAAAGCTCATCTAGTCCAACTCACCTGCAATCAACAGGAACACCCAGAGCTAGATCAGGTTGCTCAGAGCCTGATCCAGCTTGGCCTTGAATGTCTCCAGGGATGGGGCTTCCACCTCACCTCTGAGCAATCTGTTCCAGTCCCTCACCACCCTCACTGTAAAAAGCCTTCTTCCTTATATCCACGTCTTTATCATCTTGCCCAAACAATCACATCTCGCATAACCCTTAGTTGTAGCAAAAATTCAGCAGATCTTGAGTGAAGGCCACATGGTAAAGATCATTCAGTCAGCTTTGAAAACAATGTCAGTAATGGGGGAAAAAAATCTAAGAGCTATGTTGATCTTCAGTTTTAAGGGTTACTTTGGAAACATTACTAGCAAATTCCATCCCAGGTATAGAGACATTAAATATACTCACCCTTCTTAATGCAAAGTCAATAACTTGTGAAGTCATCTGAGTTACATTTTTGCGTGTTATCGAATTCTCACTTTATCAGACATTCCTTCCCTCCTGTTTGGTGGCACAGTCCCTCAGAAAAGAGAAAATGAAACTTCTTTTTTCCGCAGGAGATTTTTCTTTCTTTCTTTCTTTTTTTCTTTCTTTTTTTCTTTCTTTTTTTCTTTCTTTCTTTCTTTTTTTCTTTCTTTTTTTCTTTCTTTTTTTCTTTCTTTTTTTCTTTCTTTTTTTCTTTCTTTTTTTCTTTCTTTTTTTCTTTCTTTTTTCTTTCTTTTTTTCTTTCTTTTTTTCTTTCTTTTTTTCTTTCTTTTTTTCTTTCTTTTTTTCTTTCTTTTTTTCTTTCTTTTTTTCTTTCTTTTTTTCTTTCTTTTTTTCTTTCTTTTTTTCTTTCTTTTTTTCTTTCTTTTTTTCTTTCTTTTTTTCTTTCTTTTTTTCTTTCTTTTTTTCTAATTAACCTTTTCTTAATCTAAAAACTCATGATCTCTTCATGTCTGTTGTAAACTTTGGGGTTCCTGCAGAACATCCACTGTAATCCTTGAGAACATGAGCAAAGCTGCTGCAGGCACCTTTTGAGCAAGATCATTCATTGCTACCTCTGTCCTTAGGAACAGTGAGACAGATGTTGGAAGGCTTCTTTCTGCACATGGCACTGTTGGCCTCAAAGTTAATACAGTTGCTGGGTTAGTCAATGAGGCACCCCACTCATGTTTTTTTTCCTACTGTCTACAGCCATACTTCTGCTTTTTTCAGTCTTTGATCTCTTTGGAGCAGGGACTATAATTTGATTTGTATTGTGCAAAGTGCTTAAGCTTCTCATGTCCCAGATGCAGGACTCCTTAGTTCCTTTAAAATTACATTTATTTATTTATTTTTCTATAAGCATGGAGTGGGGAAAAAAGAAAAGAAAAAATCATCACTTTACGGGCAAGAAAGATTTGTGGATATGAGGGAATTTCTAGAAATTGATTCATTTCTCCAAAGACAACAAGAGGTAAACTTGACTAGGTATGCAGAGCTCTTTCATCTGGCAGTGACAAGGACAGCAAGAACTAAGACCTGGATGTAAAAGCCTGATAAATTCAAAGTAGGAATAAAGTACAGGCATTGTCAATGAGGATGCTGAATTAGGGAAGTAGCAAAACAAAACTGCAAAATGATGGAAAGAAAAAAAAAAGCTATTGATTTCCTGTGATTAGTGGGATCTTTGTGGGTTTGTCTTTGGCAAACTTGATATCATGGTAGAATAAAGTCCGTAATTTGTTTTAAAGTGGTCACTGGAAGCAAGGAAGCAAATTCTACTATTATTTTTAAAAACTACAATGAATAATGTAGTAAATAGAAGTCTGGGCAGGTGTATGACAGCATACCAGATGACGTGGGTAAATCTGTTGGATTATTGCTGAAGGCAAAACCAACTGATTAATTATAATCTTCTGTTTCATTTTGAAAACTGCATTTTTTCTGAGCATTGAAGAACTATTCAGGCTTTTGAAGTTCCTGTCTGCAGGTTTGCGTGTTCCTTCACACAGCTGACATATAGCCAAAAATTTGTTTCTTATCTGGAAACATTTGTGGACACTTTGCTCATTGTTTAGTGACGTGTTAATCCTGAACAAATTGAATGTAAAAGAAAAATGATCTTCAGTACATTGTGAGCCTCCTTATTTTACTTCCTGCTATTATAATACAGGTTGATTAAAAGTTGATGAAGACTTCTGGAATTTGTCACAAGTTGTGCTTCTGCTCTGCAGTAACATCTCATGGTTTCACAGCACTTCCCATGCAGCAGACTGGAAATCTTGCAATTGCTCTGCTTAAAAGAGGCGTATAGTTGCCAAATTTATTGTACACAGAATTGAGCAATGTTTAAAAACTCGGCTCGGTGTTGTTTTAGTGGCAACTTTCAGTGTATTTTATATGTTGCTTTGTGTACTTCAAAAATGCTTGTGTAGAGAACACTAAAGAATTTTCAGGTTGGAAATAGAAAGTTGTGAAAAAGAGGAACTCAAGGTTTTGGAAACCCAGAAAGATTTTGGGGTTAGAGGACAAACCCATTAGTAGTCTGCTAAAATGAGAACCAGCTTGAACAGTTTCCTGTGTTTCCTGAGACAAGGCTGTACTTGCAAAGGCTAGAAAAACTACAGAATTCTGGGAAATGCATAAGATTTTGCAGATAACATCTCTTTTCTTGTGAATATCCTTTTAACAAGCCCCTGCTGATTAGGCTCTGAGGTAGTTCAATGTGCCACAAATTGTCCCAGGTGCTTCCTACACATGCATCTTCTTGGATGCTTTCATGGCACTGGAGGCATTTTTGGATTGCTGTTGACTGGGCAATCAAGCCCTCTAGCAGAAAACTTTATTCTCTTAGATTTTTTACCTTTGTTTATTCTAAGTAAAAAACTTGATAACTTGTCTCTCCTTATTTTTTAAAAACTTCTTTTTGGCTCACAGTAAATATCTTTTTAAAAATTGAATCTGTAAGGGGGACTTCAGAGCTTTTAAGGTATTTAAAATCCAACTGGGTTGCATTTTGCTGTTTCGTGATGAAGGATTCAAAAAGAGAATAAAGCCACCCTTGTAAAGAAGTGCAGCTCCTTTAGCTGTACTTATCTACTCTGCATGTGGCATTCTCCATGGCTGGATTAGCAGAAACTTTGCTGCAATTTTAAGGGTATGTATCTTTATACATGTCGAGGAAGTTAATTGCTTGTTTTATAACATTTTTGTTGAATTTGATCAATTTTATAGCTAGCTTGTGTAAACCAGAAAATAATTTCAATGTGATTTCTAAATATAAAGCTTTAATGCCTTCTAGTAATGGGGAGGAAGGACAATTCTGAATTTTGGGAGACGAATTCCAAATAACCTGGAGAGTTGGCTTATGATACGAAAACAAATGTAAACATGGTGTAATGTCAGGGGATGGAGCTAAGGCGAATCCTGACCTCCTCAAGATGGGGTTGTATTTCCTCAGTCAGTTACAACCCGTCTGTTTACTGCCTCTGTTCTCCACAGACTTAAAGCCATTCATTTTATAGCTAGCATCACTAAAACTTTTTGGGATAGTTTTGATGAAGGATGGCTCTAGTTCTACTCAAGGGCATCTAATTTCTCTCATGTTTCTTTCCCTCATCGTACTGTTAGGCCTATCCACACTCTCATGATAGACCCCCAGAAGCCTGCCCTAAGTTCTTCTCACCAGTTTTTTGGTGAAGTAGAACTGTGCTCCTCATAAGCACTAGTCGTGTGGCTGTATATGCTGATAAGTGATTATGGTAATGTAAGTGTGTGCTGCCTAGTCCAGCAGCTTGTCACAGGGAGTATTCATTAACAGGGAGATGTGCATGCACAACCCATATAGACTCCTGGTCTTTGTCTTTGAAACCAAGTTGCTGTATGAATTTAGGCTCTCATAATTCTTAATATTGTGTACTGGGGACATCTGAACAAATTAAACTCTTTGTGGGAAGTTATTAGACGTAGAAATGATTTTTTGAAGATTGTTACTTGTCCTCAGATATCTTTCAGTTCACTGTGCTGTGCCCTTTTGTTGTAGAGAGTTGTGACATTTTCCTGGATCTTTCCAAGAAAAAAAATCATGGCTTAAGTTTGAGATAACCTTGTTATTTCTTGTCCTTGAGTCTTGTTCATTACAGATGCATGTACATAGGCTTTATTCTTCTTCCAGCTTCAATTGCTGTGTCTTAACTCATTCAAGACCAAGCATTTTGCTTGGTTTTCATAGGCCTTTGTATTTTGTATTTACATAGCTTACCAACCTACTTGCTAATGATGTCCCAAAGTGGCTGGTGGGCTTTTTTTTTTTTTTTCCTCTCCCCTAATTAACACTACAGAGTGTCAGTTTAATTATTCTATTGAACATCTAAGAAAGGACTCATCGTCCCCACTTCACATCAAAGACCCACTTGATGTCAGACAATTAAAAAAAAAAAAAAAGCATTATTGTGCTTCATATTAGCTAAAAGCATGTATGAAGTGACTAGGAGCTTAAGAAAAGTGTTAGAAACTTTGTTCATCTGAAGTAGGTTGTCCTGGCTTGAAATATAATTGATTGTTTGTATACATACGAATACTAAAGAGATTGTTGACATGATCACAGAATCACAGAATCGTAGAAGGAACTTCTAAAGATCATTGAGTCCAACCTCCCTGTTAAAGAAGGTACCCTTCAATAAGTTGCATAGGTAGGCATTCAGACAGGTTTTAAATATCTCCATAGAAGGAGACTCCATAACCACTCTGGGCAGCCTGTTCCAGTGCTTCATCATCCTCAACATAGAGAAGCTCTTCCACATGTTATTGCGGAACTTCCTGTGTACAAGTTTTAGAGCGTTACTCTTTGTCCTGTCACTACAGACCACCAAGAAGAGCCTGACCTCATCCGTTTGCCTCTCACCTCCCCTTAGATATTTATAAACATTAATCAGATCCCTGCTCAGTCTTCTTTTCCTCAGGCTGAATGGACCCACGCTACTCAGCCTTTCCTCATGTGGGAGATGCTCCAGGCCCATAATCATCTTTGTGGCTTTCCACTGGAGTCCTTCTAGGAGATCTCTGTCTTTTTTGAACTGGGGTGTCCAGAACTGGACAGAGTATTCTGAATGTGGCCTTACCAGGGCAGAGTAGAGAGGGAAGATGACCTCCGTTGACCTTCTGGCTATGTTCTTTGTAATGCATCCCCGGATACCATTGGCCTCCTTAGTCACAAGGACATACTGATGGCTCATGGCCAAACTGTTGTCCATCAGAACATCCAGATCCTTCTTTGCAGAGCTCCTCTTCAGCATCCCTTAAACTGTGCTGATGGATGTGGTTATTCCTGCCCAGGTGCAAGACTCTACACTTGCTCTTGTTAAACCTCATCAGGTTCCTCCCTGCCCGGCTCTCCAGTCTGTCTTTGTCTTGTTGAAAGGTAATACAGCCTTCCAGTGTCTCAGCCACTACTCCAAGCTTTGTATCATCAGGAAACTTGCTGAGGATGGACACTATCCTTTCTTTCAGGTCATTGATGTAGATGTCAAGCAAGAGCAGACCCAGCACTGACCCCTGGGGAATACCACTAATTACAAGCCTCTAACCAAACTGTATGCCACTGATGACAGCCCTTTTAGGTCTGGTAGTCAGACAGTTCTCAGTCTACCTCACCATCCACTCATCTGTCTCAGACTTTCTAAATTTCTTAACAAGGATGTTGTGGGAGACAGTGTCAAATGCCTTGCTGAAGTCAAGGTAGACAACATCCACTTCTCTCTCCCCATCTACCCAGGAGTGATGACATCATAAAAGATCATAAAAGGTCATACCAGATTGGCCAAGCATGATTTCCCCCTTGAATCCATTTTGACTATTCCTTATAACCGTCTCTTCCAATTGCTAGGATAGGGTATCCAGAACAAGGTTCCATTACCTTTCCAGGGACGGATGTGAGGCTGACTAGCCTGTAGTTTTCCTTATCCTCCTTCTTGCCAGTTTTGAAGACTGGAGAGACTTTGGCTATCCTCCAGTCTTCAGGCACTTCTGTTCACCTAGACCTTTCAAAGACAATAGAGAGTGGTTTAGCAATCTATCAGTTCCCTCAACACATGTGGGTGCATCCCATTGGGGCCAGTGAATTTGTGTGCATTGATTCTTTGGGATATACCAATCTTGAGCTTGGAAAGAAGTGGTGTTTAAGTGTCAACCAGCTCTCATGGGTCGCCTTAGCTTTTTACACTCTAGCCTATGGGATATCTCCAAGTAGATCTTTAAGAGGTCAAAGTTAGCTCTCCTGAAGTCCAGGGAAGCAATTCTGCTTATTACTTTGCTTCTTCTACTTAAGATCTTCAACTCCACTCTCTCATAATCACTGCCCCCAGCTTTCACATCCCCTAGTAGCCCTTCCTTGTTATTAAGTACAAGGTCGAGTAGCATATCCCTCCTCATCAGCTCCTCCACCACCTTATATTTACTTTAATAAGCTTCTCACAATAAATCCTGTGTGTAATGAGTCCTTGGGTTGATTGGTTGCTTTTCAACTGGATTCCTTTCATTTTAAGCTTATCTCAGCGCAGAGTATAGCTGATATTTTTGTAGCAAAATTAAAAGTAAGACCTCTGATAACTTGTTCTTTGGGCTTCTGTAAGCGCTCAGTGAGAATTAAGCATCAATCAGCAAATCAGAAAAAAGTGATCAACTTAAAACCATATATTTTCACGTGTTCACCTTTGAGAATATTTGTCCTGTGTAATAGCCCATTTGTGATTATGTTTTGTCATAAGGTTATAATCTGGAAGGGAACACAGTATCATGAGTGTACAATAGTATTTTGCTGATGTTCTGTATTTAAAGGCATTACAAGTGTTGAGGATTATTTGTGAGCTGGTATTGTGCTTTACAGGCAGATGTTTGGAAGCGAGTCCTGGAGTGTGTAGCCATCAGATGTCCTTTCCATTTCCTTCCTCTTGTGTATTGTAAAGGATACTTCTAATAATTCGTTCCTTGCATTTGGAAATTACATGTTCTGATTTTTGTGAGCATCTACCACATCTGCAGGAATTTCAGTGCAACTGATCTAGAACTCGACCTGTTGTATTCCCTGACTGTACTTTATTTGTGCAATGCTGATGTGCCATTTAATTTTCTTTCTGTTTAAATAGCACACCATCATGTTTTAGGAACATTTGAGTTGCATTTTCAATCTTTACCCTAATATTTGCATATTAATAAGTCATTGAAAAACATGTAAATTTTATATCACTGTGAATATGTTATCAAATCAAATGGCCTTTAAGGGTAATTGTAGAAAGCTACTATCAAATGGGGAGATGGAACGTGAGCATGTTTAGCTTTTCTCTTTTCTTATACCATTAAGTACCAAAGTCTTGGAACTGATGTAAACATTTCAGAAATGCCAGTAAAATGCTGGAGGGTGATTCCTCCTCCTTCTCCCTCTCTTTCTCTCTCTCTCCTTCTGTTCTCCTTCTCCCTCTCTTCTGTGAAGTTACAGTTGGATATTTAAAACTATTTTGCTTTAAAGGTCTGGTTTGTTTGCTCCAACTGGGGAACTATTCCAGTCTCTGCATTCTGCAACCTAAAACAGGAACAACAAAAAGTTGTACACAAAAAGTGTTGCCTTACCAGACAATTCAGAACAAAGAGAAGAGGCAACCTTCTTAAATTAGCATTCTTAAATTAGGAATGGACATCCTAAGACTGATTTTAAAACCACACAATCTCTTTTAGACATCTGGTTTTTTTAGATACCTTTCTCTGCACGTGTTGGGATGAATTTAGGAATATAAAATAGAGGTACAGCTCTCAAATGTTCTTTTGATTGCAGTAGATCGGATGGAGTTTCAAGGTGACACAAAATAAGTGTGACTTTTTTTATAACTTCTGGATTAGGCATTAGAAACAGTAGGTAATGATGGAGATGTTCAGCTGAAATTTTCAGACATCTTCATGAGTGTTAAGGTTTAAAATCTCATTGATTTTATATCCTTTACAATTTCCTGTTAGCTGTAGTAACAAGATCATCTTGCATTACTTAGCTCTGAAAAAGCTGAGCTGACCCTCAGACAGACAAATTTACACATCACTTCAGTGCACTGGAATGGCTATTTCTGTCTCTGCTCCCTGACAATGAACAAATAACCAAGCATTTCCATCATCATCAGTTTCTTTCCTCCTCTTTTCCACCTCCAGATTCCAGGGGTGGGTGGTGACAACTTGAAGTGATTAGATATATTTTCAGATATCTATTCATTTTGAATTTTTTTTTTAAAAAAAAAGGTTTCTCCTTGTCAGTGCTAAATTATGAATTTTTAAATGTTTTTATAGATGTTTGGTAAAGCTGCCACAGTTACTGTTAAACAGCAATGGACAAATTCAGGGAAAAAAACACCTATTATTCACTCCTGTTTAAAAGTTCCTCTGCAATGTTCGTGTTCCTTTTATTTTCCCATTAAATGAACTTCTGCAAAATCCGATATTATGGTACAAGTATTAATGGAAAGCAAAGCTTCACGTGCATGAAGTACCACAAGTGGTGTTTTATTGGAGATTGGATTTCACTTAATATAGCAGTACTCCCCAAACGTCTTGCTGGAGCTTTGACAAGAGGCAGTTGTAAAGGATGCAGAAAGGTTTGACGTCCCTCCTCAGCAGTAGGTTAAACTCAGCAAGTTTGTGTACACAGAATGTGCTCTTGCATAATGGCTAATTTACTCAGATATTCTCACTTCCCTTAGAAATTCAGGGTTGCAGTAATCTTTTGCAGGATTTCTTACAGATTTATAAAATGTTTATCCATTCAGAAAAGAGAAGCAGTACCATATGATTAGCATAAGCAGTTGAATTGCAGTGTATGTGTCAAGTATTTATGATCCCACCACGGTTAAGCAAAACCTATGTATTATTTTTGAAGAGCAAGATGCACTTTATTTTTGTATAGATTTTCTTGTACCTCCTTCCTCATGGGAAAGAAGAGGAAAATACAGGCTGAGTTAACCTGAATTCAGGTACAAACAGAAAAGCATTTGGAGGTGTACAGCTAAATTTCTCTTGCACTCTTCATATGGGCACAATTATGTGAATATTGATGTGTGTCTCACTACCGTGGCTCATTCTCACCAGGCTAAGCAGCCCCAGTGGAGGAAGCCTTTATGTTGGTACAAAGAGTTCAAAATTGCTGTGTTGTACTGGGTTTAAGAGTCTCTTTTCAACCCTCTCTGTGTCTGAATGCTCTTAATCTTCTCCCCCAGCAAGACAGCTTTGTACAAATGTGTCCATAATATTATAAGTTTTTACAGCTGAAATGTTTGTAGTTTATCAGCTTCCAAACTTGCTGTCAGTAGCGATCAGCAGTGTGAAGGTTTGTTGTTCTGCATGTTCTTGTGGCATCAGTTCCACAGGAAAGAAAGAACACATTAACAAACCAGGTTAAAAGCTAGGTAGTTAATCTACGTATCTCTGATCAGAATTAAAGATTAAGCAAAGACAACGTTGTGTGCATTAAGGTTTAATACAGATACCACCTGAGAAAAGATACATTCCCAATACTTTTTGGAGAATCTTTTCTTTGTACTTTGCTGAGATCTGGTTCCAGTTCCTTTCCTAGTTTTCTTTATGAGTCTAGCTTTCCTGTGTCTCATTGTCTGATGCACAGAACGTTGACTCTTGGAACCAGAAAACACATCAGGAGGCAAAAAAGGAGGCCAGACTTGTGCCCTGTGACTTACAACATCTGGTATAGCAACGTTAAAAAAAAAAAATACAGTTGTATTTGGGGAAAAACTGCATATAGAGGAAGCCTCTTTTATTTCTTTTTTTATCAAGCATTCGTTTTTAAGAGTATGCTTCTGTAAATCATCTCATTAGTGGGAGCCCATCTGCTCACTTTTCTTCCAAGTCAGGCTCACTTTGCTGTGTGCTTGCGTACACGCAGCACTCCAAATTCCAGTTCCACTCAGCGCTGACTCCCTGTAGACTTCAGGCAGGAGGAGAAAGATTAATGATGTGGGAAAAGAGAGAAAGTTGCATGCACTTGAAAACTTGCATGAAGTGGTTTAGTCTTTCTCCCTGAAATGCCAGACATGTATGAGAAATTTGCTCAGTTAAGCTGTGGTAACAATACTTCTTATTGGTTGTACCTGGGCTCCAGTGCTAAAGGAAAGCAAGGTTTGTTTTTCATATGCTTACATATCACATAGTTTTTGATCTTGTTTTCATTTGTGCCCTGCTCAACATGGAGTGAAACCCATGAAACATACAGAATATTTCAAAGAAAATTTTTTCTGCTCTCTTGAGTCTTTCAGCATTTCCATCCAGATAAGCAGTATTACAGGTCATCTTGTGGCAGTTTTTACTGCAATGGGGATATCTGCCCGAGATGTGAGAGAGGGATTGTTTCTCTCTCACTCCTTGTCTCAGAAATGAAAAGAACCATACAGCAGTAGAACTTCTGTTTTCTGAATTCCATTTTCTTACTTAGGCATTTCTGAGCTGATGTGAGCTATGACTTGAGAATTCCCAGGAGCAAGACTTCAGCTTTTTTCCCTTTACCACCTGCATTTCTCATGTGCCAAAGGCTTTTATTATAGCCTGATCAGAAATCTCAGGAGTACCATTCACATGGAACAGATTGATGGTGTTCTAAATCTTGTGGTCTTACAAATGTATGTTTAATCTTATTTTGGTGCATATATAAAAAGCTAATTGTGGTTTTAAGATGTAAAAGAATCAATTTAGTGACAAATCTTTAATGCTGATAGACTACTTGCATTTCTCATAGATGTATTATCTTTTCATTATAACCTCTTCATTATTCATTACACCTGGAATTTCAAAGGTCAGACCAAGGATGTGTTCAGTGTTCGTTGATACTACTGAGACCTAAGGAGGGAAGAGAAAGAGAAGTATGGCATATATGGGACCTATTTCTCAAAAAAATTCAGCTGTCTTCTGTCTGTCTCACGTGTCAGAAATGAGAATAATGGCTGTCATTCCTGTTCTAACTGATTTGTGTTAGTATTGTGTTAGCAGCAGCTCTGCAATGGGTTACGCTAGGCTTTTTCAAGATTTCATATGCACTGGAAGCTATGTTTATTTTTTAATGGAAGATGAAAGTGGCTTAAACTAGGGGATGCCTTTTAAGTGTAGGCATGGCCACATCATAGCAAAATTAACTAGGGATTAGGCAGTGGCTGAGGCTTTGTCCAACAGTGACTGGTACCTTTGAATGCCTCAGCTCTGGAGCGCTTTGAGCTCAAAGTCCACAGGGCTCCATTTTCTGTGTGCTGAATCACCTTGTCAGAAAGCAAGACCTTTACTGCTCTTTACCACCCAGAGGTAGAAACTCCAGAAATTAACTTTTGAAAGCCGAGATCAATGCACTCAGTAGAGATTTTTCTGCTCTTGAGACACTGACAGTTTCTTTGAAATACACTGTTTGAGTGCAACTTTCTCCATCTAGCAAAAATGTAACGCTGACAATATTAAGTATGATGGAGTCATTGCTTCTGGAGGTGAAATATCACTGTTGTACCAAGGTGAAAACTTCTGCTTTCTGGGAAAATGCATGAGCCTGTCAGCATCTCATTTCATCTTGGTGAGCAGGGAATGCAGCCTCCTGGAAGAGAGAAGAGTATCCCAAGGAACCAAGTATACAATGTATTTGGAGGGGGAGAACTGCAGGAAGGGGAGGTGTGGGTGTTAGGTGCATGATATAAGCAGTGATATGGACTGCATGTAGCAATAAGATCGTTTTCCATGAAATTCAACTTTTTCTGTCCTTTCCTGTCTCCTGTATTTATAGTCATCCTTTTTCAAAATGGTCAGTTGGCTTACAGATACTGATTTCTGCAAGCCACTTTAGCTTTTGTGTTGATTGAAGATGAACTTGAATAGATACACGGGGCTAGAAAAGGAAAGAACTGATGGATTTTGTGATGGCAGGAACAGAAATCAGATTCTTTTGTGCCACTCAGAGGAACAGAGTTGAGCAGGTGTGATAGTGGACAGCTGAATGAGTATTTAATACAAGCGTGGCTAAGATGACAAAAAGGATGAACTGCATTGTGTGGAAAAGAGTTCAGTCTTCCTAACGTTGGATGCTTGTAGGCTTTCACTAATTTATTAAATGATGTAGATTTGCCAGCTTGAGCTCACAAATTTCATTCCATTAATGAAATCTAATTTTTCGGTGCGTGACTTCTAATTGACAGGTTTATAGCCTGCCTGTCATTGGCATTCAGTGGCAGAAGCCAGATGTTGATGAGGCAGGTGTTGCAAAAAATTCTTTCAATTGCTATCTTTGTTGTTCAGTTTTCACTGAGCAACAGCTTCATTCAGCTGAAGCACGTTTGAGAAAGATGCAGTGAAGCTTCCATCTACCTAAAAGTTTTTGTAATAAGTCTTCCATCTTTTTGAAAGCTTTTAACTATTTGCAGTGAAATTTTTAATTAATCAGTGGAGAGTTTGTTTGTTATCTTGGGGATGATTCTTGATGTTTTTTTTTTCTTGGTCTTCTTTCTTAGGGCTTTTAGTAAGACATACCTTAATAACCTTAACCCAGTTTCTCTGGAATAACTCATTAATTTACCCAGCAACCTATCAATTGCCTATGCCAAGGAAAATGAGTCTACAGTTGGGTACTGAGCTAGATAGTGTTGCTTAAACAAAGCTTGGCAGCTTCAGGGAAGAACTGATGTTGTCATTGAAAATACTGTTGACTGGAGTTGTGCATGTTGAGAATGGTGTCCACATGTGCTTGCTGGTGCCATCTGCTTCCTGGGCTTGAAGGTTCTGTCTGTTTTATGATTGATATGTATTGATGGCACAGTCAATATCCCAAAGAACTGGAGCACATTTTCGTTTCGGCTCTTCCAAATGACCAGTGATGTTTTGTCACAGTTGGTGTTTTTGAGGTGGATTTGTTGACTGTATTCAAGGTTTTCATTTGTTTTTCAATTAAAATCTGGATTTTGTACGTGTGTATATGTGCGTGTGAAATTTTCTATTCTCATCCAATTCTTAGGTTAAATAAATCAGGTTACAGGACTATATTGAGTTAAGTTACTATAATAATGGTCATTGTTATTTCCACTATAACGTTATGTACAGTACTTTATATCAGTAAACTACAAAGCTTTTTATAAAGAAGAGTTCAATATTATCACTGTGATTTATAGGTCACTCTGTTGGACATAATAAAGCTAATAATAATAATATCTAGGCAGTAGCCTCCTAATGCTGCCAGTATCACTAAAGTCTTAATGCATTATTGTGTGCCCAAAGTTTATAATGATGCACAGTGGAATGAGAGCTCACAGGTGCTTTTCTCTGTTCTTGGGAGCCTGATTCTGTATGGAACTAAATGACCTACCTTTAAGGTCCATTCCAACCCAAACCATTTGGCAACTCTGTGGTAAGATTCACAACTGGGTAAAACGTAAAAAGTCATGTTCTATTTACGGTGGTTAATTTTTATTTTTTTCTCTTTCCATGACTTAATCTGGCTGTATGGTGAGATAAGAGGAGGATTTGTGTTATGAAAATTGTTTGTTTGGCTACACTTTGGAGATACGTGTGGAATTAAAAAAAAAAAAAAAAAGAAATTGACATCTTGCGAGGGAAGGAACTGAATAGCAATTTACTCTCTATCTACTGATACTACCCAAAGTAATAGACTTGAATCTGTAGCTGCAATGAAGTGAAACAATTATAACTACTTTGCATTTTTAAGGGCAGGAAAAGAGGGAATTTTTTTTCCCCAACCTTTAGGTTAAAAAAAAAAAAAAAGAAAAGAAAAAACAAAAAAGGAAAGAAAGCTGGATTGCTTTTCTTGTACAGGTTGAGTGACCGAAGAACTATCCTAACTAGTTAATGAAGGCAAATTCCCTAAAACTGCTATATTTGTGCTGTGTTTGCTTTCTGGTACGAATGTGAAAAGCTTCTGTTTTAATTTTCCCTGCTGAAAGAAACTTGAGAGTGCTAATTCAGCAAAGGCAGCTTGCCTCACTGTCTAACTGTATTCAAGAAGACTTTCTTAAGTGAAAGCACGATTAGAGTCTATCCTCCTATTCTAATTCAGGGCTAGCTTACATTTTTGAAAGCATGTAAAACATAATTATGTATGGTGCACCAAATTTAGGCACCTGCCTGATATCTCTATGTCATGCACCTTTCAATTTTTGTTAACTTGTAGTTACTCTCATAACCTTAACAGAACAGATGGTTCTTTGAAAAGCCTCCGAGGAGAATTTCTACCTCTCTAGTTGAGGCTCTAAAGTGAAATGGGCATGCTTAGCCCTCCAGGAAACAAAGGCACCAGTGGCGATGCTCTGAGAATTGCTCTTCTCTCATTAATAGTCTGATATTCAAATTTTATTGAGGGAATCTGATTCACTGTTGTGAATTTGAGCAGTGCTGGCAATCAGGGACATGCAAAATTCTCCATGAATTGATAACTAGAGGGGAAAAATGGTTACAAATCTAGTGATTCTCCAGATGGTTTAGGAAATGTAGAGGAAAATGGTGACTAATGCAACAATCAGTTCCAGTGAAATCACAGTCCACTTGAGTTTGTTCTCTTGGCTGCTTATTAGAAGTGCTTTTAAGAGGAAACGTGACGTCAGTGATAATGCCTTATCACAGTTGAGAAAACGCTAACCTACAACAACAGGCCCTGAACTCATGGTTATTCTATGCTCAGAACACTTGTAACGTGGTCCCATGGGCTGTGTCATTAAATTTGAGCTGAGGTATTTAATTTCATCTTAGGTTTTGTAGGAGTGCTTGACAGAGCATGATGTATTATTATACTGCATGGCGATTAGACTTCAGTGTATCTTCTGTTATGCTCATATATTACATACAATTTAATCACCTGGTTTGCTGGTATCCCTTTAGTTAAAGCATTGAGATATTTTAGAAACTGTTCTATTTTGATCTTTAGAGCTCACTACTGGCACTAACAAATGCTTTTCTACTTTAGTGTGTTAGATGCTTTGTTTCAAAGGCATGGAAAAAAGTGAAGAAAATCTCTCTCAAACCAAAAGATGTCCATAAAACACTACAGACCACTCATTAGTGTTCAGGAGTACTGTAATGCACAGCTGACCCACTGGATATTGTCTTACTGGCGACCTGAAATGGGAAGTGATGCAGACAAAAAAGGATGTTCGGGGCAATTTTTTATGCTTAAAGACAAAGGAACCAGCATGGCTTATACATCACATGCAGGAAAGCTTGTGTAGAGCTTACGAGTCCTATACAGCTTGTTTCCAAAAACGAAGTAAGGCGTGCAGTTCTCCTGTCACTGTAGGAAAATGTGTAGGATCTCAAATACTTCTCTGTAGAGCAGCAACAGATACACCTCAGATGTCATTGCCTCTTGCTTGTACACCAGCACAGTCATCATCACACTGTCTTGTCCTAATTTCAGCTAGGAGACAGCTGTGAGAAAGCTTAAAAGAAAGTACTGTTTAAGCAATGGACATTGGAACTTAATCCTTCTTTATTCCCCTGTGTATGAATACCCTGATGCTACCAAAGCTTGGTATCTGTGCCACAAAAATATTTTCTCTCTAGAAAATGCATAATAAAATGTGTTAAATTGCCATCATTTACACAAATGAAAAAAAAGAATGAAGAATGCACGCACACTGTACAATGTAAGAACACAGCCCGTGTTTCCTACATGTGTTGGGAGGCTTTGCATTGGGTGAGTAATGCAGAAACCTGGATGCCTAGCTGAGAATACTGCAATTAAGCAAGATTTTGAATAGCAGTTGAGAGATGAACATAGTCCATGAACTGCACAAGCATTTTAGTTCATTGAACTTCTGTCTTCACTGAATTTGTAGCTCAGCGCTTACACTTCTGACAGGGAAGCGTGGATGTATGCAGCCTACTTTTGATGAGTGCCTTTGTGTGTTAACCTTTTGCCAAATAACTCTTACTATTTTAAAATATTCATTTTAAATGTGGTTTGTGTCTTTTTTGGGCCTGTTCAAATGAGTCAACTCAGACATTTTATAGCTGCTCCCAAATTATGTTGCAGTTTTAATTGTCTGCTTATGAGAAAAGAAAATGAAGCCAGAATTGTTTAAATTTGTAGGTAGTACAACTACAAGGATGGAAAGTGAGTAGGATGATAGTAATTTATTTGGGATTCTGTGCAACTTCAATGCATTTTAATGAATTGGTGCTTTTCACTTTTCATACGAAGGTTGGAACAAAAGAAAGGCCAAACCTGTATCTGATGACCTTACACTACTTAACAATAAAATAAAATATTATTTATGTTGCATCCTAAGGTGCTGGCAAGGCTCAAATGCAAAATTTTTAAAAAATAACAATTAAAAACAATGAATACTTTAAAAACAACATGGCTAAATATTTAATATTCGTGCTGCTTTTTATAACAGTGGTGTATGAAGTGTTCCTTGGAGTCTGTTTGGTGTTGTCCCATGTCTTACAGAAGGAAAACAGTTACAGAAACTGCAGGATTTCATTTTACAGGGTTGGAAACAGAGGTGCCACGCAGAATTTCATTTGTTGCAGTCCTGAAAAACGTAAGGACTACTTGCTGATTTAGGGTTCTATTTAGTATTTGGCTTTGAGACATCCAAGATGAATGGATCTGAATTATGCAAAAGACAGCCCTATTTAATACTGTGGAATATGTTTAACTCATTTGAATATACATGTAAAGTTCATCCATTGTCTCAATGGAGATTACTTTCTGCTTACTCATGTTTGCTAGATATGTCTTACTATGTCTGAAATAAAAACAGACTTAAAAGCCTCTTGTTGATCTGTTTGAAGAATAGCTCGATGGCTTAAAATCATGGAAGACCTGCAATACGCAAAGCTGCTTTTTCCCATTAATTTATGAAAGAATCTTCTTTGCAGTTAGTGAGTTGATGGTTTAAGCCCATTTTTCTAATTTGTTATATCTTGATTTTGCTGTATTTTAAGCAGATTATAAAATTTAAAAAATAGTCTGGACAGACTGGGGATCCCAGCTGCACAGAATGTTGGTTAATAGCTCAGTGGGCATAAAGTCATCTGCTTTTACCTTTCAGAGCAAGAGCTTTCACTGCCATCTGCAAGTTTAAAAATAACCTTTCGATTTCAGAGTAAAGAGACAATGGTGCCATACTAAAGGATAAGAGGTAGCATGAACTGTGAGAGAATCAGCGCTCGTCAAACTAAGATTCTTACAGCTGAAGAAAGAAACCAGAATATGGGACACTTGTTTTTTTGCTTTAGTAATTTTGTAGTGTGAATATGTTTCCACTGTTTTTCATCGTGGATAGTCAAGTGTTGTTGCATTCATCAGCTCCTCTCTGACATCCCAAGAAACATCCTGCAAGATTGAAGATTTTCATCAACTGCCTAAGTCTGCTTCACTGGCAGAAGTTTTAATCAACTCCACCTCATATTGCAGTATTTTAGAAAACACAAACTCACGTCTCCTGCTACTTACGTTTGCTTTAAGTTGTAAGGCAGCTTTAAATCCATGGTGGTTGAAAATAATTCTTTGTGTTGGCATTAAGTGTTGGCTTTTCTTTAGACTTTCTTGCCTTCTCATGTTTCAGCCTTTCAATTTCCTATTTTTCAATTTTATTCGTCAATTACAAAGGCAAGGGTTTGGTGTTTTTTTGGGGGGGGGTTGTTGTTGTTATTTTTAGTCTGTTTTCTTAAGAAAATGAAGCAAATGTGATCAGATTGTCTCTGTGTACCTGTCCCTGTCCTCAATACTTTGAGTATGAGTCATTTTCAACACAGTTTGACAATGTGGCAATGGAGTTCTGAGAAATTTAGAGGAGAAAGCTTTCTGAATACCTGATTTTCTTCACTGTATTCTCCTCACTGAAGGGAGAATCATTGTAGTAATCTCACACTTCATTAAATATCAGCAGATCCTTGTTGCATCTTGTGGATCCAAGTGGACACTTAAATGCACAGAAAGACAATTCTCAGTGATGCCACTGTTCACTGAAAAAATAACTTCCACAATGCTTAATTTTTTTATACCATTGACTTTTGATGTGTAATTACAGATGAAAGGTCAGCATTGTTGCCATCGTAGACCAAGTAGATCTACTGTTTTTTTTTAAAGTGACCAAGTCAGAGCAGTCTCCCTGTCACAGGCATGAAGTGTAAGTCAGTTTCTTGCTATTTGGCATACTCCTTGTCTATGGGCTCTATCCACTTCATGAGCCTCCAGGTCCAATGGATGCGGTTTCCAACAAAAAACAAAGATGAATAGCAGAGTACATGAGGTGGGTAATGGACTGCAGGTCCTCTGTGTGAAAAGCATTGGAAATGAGAGGTCTTCTGAAGTGGAGACTGTTGAGATAGGGTCAACAGAGTTAGTGTTAACAGCGAATGTCAGAATGATTAAATGCTGACATAGGATAATGGTCTCCTGCTGGCATATCAATGAGAAGACATTTTAGGGAAATTAATGTCAAAGCCAGGCAGAGAGGTTTGTGTTTGAAGGAAATATTGATCCTCTGGTACTGTACCAGCATACAATGTCTTTATATCCCTTGTATCAATTGATTGAGGTGCTATCGAGTATTTTATCTGATGGATGTTGGTGCAATTAACATTGACACTTGTTTTCTTTAACATCATTAAGTTGTTTACTTCACTACTATTGATCATTTCAGTTGGTTTAGATCTGCTCTATTATAGTCCACCATGTACTTTCACATTTAAAATGTACAGTTTTTAGTGCAAGAAGTTTAAAGTAATTCTGTGCAAAAGAAGCCCTGTCTAAACACTTAATCACAGGAAATATTTGTGCTTCTGGAAGGAAGTTGCTCCTGTTGTGAAATGGTTCAATATAAATGGCACCATATAGAAATCTGTTTTTGTATGATGGAACACAGAAGGGAAGATCTCACTATTATATTTGGTGCAATGCAGAGAAAAGTATACATTCCTTTGGGAAAATCACATACTCCAGCCTGACTTGCATCCATAGAAAATTATTGATCTAGGGGCATAGGAATGCCCTCTTGTAAATTTGAACTGACAAAATGATTGATGGTAGCACTTGCAAATAGCACTATAAGGCTGGGCAAATTTAGATAAAGTGAAGTCTGTTTGATCTGGATAAAGTAACCTGCTGAGCACTCCCCTTAGATGGTGAGGGACCAGTTGAGCCCTATTTAGACTCCAAAGACCTGCCTTCCTGCGGTGCACTTTAGAAAGTGGTTTGACCTTTAAGGAGGCATGAAGGGCAGCAGTCTTTCTAGAAGAGGTACACATTCTAAAAGTGAGATCTAGAGAGCAGGCCTCCCTACTACATGTTTATGATAGATCTTGAATTCAAGCAGGTGAAGTGCACTTTTTTCCTTCCTTTTCTCTTTTATGGAAGACACACTTCTGAAAGGTTTCTAGGCCAAGTCAACCTGTGATAAATAAGGTCTTCACAAAGCTTAAGCTTATGGCTACATATTGACAAATTACCCTCATCAACTTCTCACTTCTTGTCTTCCTCTCGGACACAGACAAGGTCAGAGATTTTTTGCATCCTTTCTTCTTTCACTGAGTGCTGTTGGGATCTTTTTCACAGTCCCAGCCATCGTGTCAGACTTCTATTTCCAGAAGAAAATCTGCACCTTGTCTGTTTTTAAACAAACACAAAAAGCAATGCTGAAATGTATGGTCTTAAGCAGATGGTAATTAGGTAATTGCAATTAATTCAGAGTATGTTTCACATGCTTTTATTCTCTGAAAAAAAATCTCTTTTTTCTCCGCTTTCAAATGTTTTATATTAAATATTGTGGTGGCATTTATATTTAGCTGTGTCAGAAAGACAGTTCACCATCATACGTAGGTTATGTAGAACGTTAAGAAAGGGTAGGCAATTCTTGTTCAGTGAGATCTGGTTTGCATTTTCTTCCTCTTGAAACGACCTAAAAAAAAGTTAAAAGCTTGGAAAAATGGAAAAATTGATTAATTTTCATTTATGATAATAGAAGAAATAATTCATGGAAAATTAAAAAGTAAATTTAAGTAATTTTTCCCTGAAAATGGTATCATGGCTAATTCTTCTCAGGTCATAACCTGGGCCATTTTAAGAAGTTATTCTGTAATCTTTCATGTGTTAACTAAGATACCACTTACTGTATATTGGTTTGGAAGACTTTTCTATCTATAATTTCACCCTTTCTCTGCAGACCAGATCATGGGACTTCTCTCTCATCATTTTTAGCAAAACTTATTCCTCTGCAAATAAGTGAGTCAAAATCTAAGCCTATACAATTTGACTTGTAGTGCCACAATTAGTCCCACACATTTAAGAAAGGTCTCCAAAAATACTATAATAAATAGAAGGCCTTTAAAATATGACTGCTATCTAAACGAAGGTTATTCATCTTGTTTGTTTACTATGCAGAGACGAAAAAGCCAGTACATAAAGCAATGTTTTAATGCAGTTCTTCAAACACTATTTCTAAAAGGCTTCTTGACCCTTGTCTGTTTGCATGTATATGCAGGAGCAAAGTTTTTATGCGAATTGTTTCTTTGGCTTTTGATGCTAGCTCTTCAAATTAATCAGAAGAAATTTCCTCTAGAAATATTTCCAGGATATACTCTGTCATGAGATTTATTAATCCTAATAGAACTAGAGAAAGTACGTAGGTACTCCTATTTATCTCCATGGAAACTACAATACATACAGAGAGCACAATAACACTATTTGGTAGATTAAATTCTCAGCTACAAAACAGTATTTTTCAACACAATCATCACCTTTAGTTATGAATTTTCCTCAGAGATGAGCGAGAGCCTGCAAGCCACAATCATAGAAATCTTCACCAGCAGAGGTGATCAGCTGGTTCACAGCTGTTTTGCCAGCATTGTTGCTAGGAAACTGTTGTCCATGCAGTCTATCTTTCATCAGCCCAAACAGGTGAAAGTCATAGAAAGCTAAATCTGACTTTGCAGTGAGCGTGATAGGACAGTCCAGCCAAGATGGGTGACGTGCTCCACAGTCTTCAAACTGGTTTGGGGCCTGGCATTATCATGTTGCAAGAGAAAGTTTGTCTTCTTCTCTGGCCCAAATCTGGAAGTTCAAGTCTTCTGCTTAGTCAGCATCACAGTATAGTGGTCAGAGTTGATGATTTGTTGGGGTTCTAGGAAATTCAGAATGATTTCTCCTTTTCGAAAAGGCAGTGCACATCACTTTACCTGCTGAGGGCTATGTCCTGAACATTTTCTTCATTGGGGAATTCACATATCACCACTCCATGGACTTTCCTTTTGCCTCCAGCTCATTAGATATGACGCCATGACTTGTCAGTGCTAGTGATGTGACCCAGGAAACTGTCATCTTCAGCCTCATGTTGGTTCAGTAGTCATGACAAACTTTCATACAGTGTTCTTTCTGTTACTGCGTGAGCATTCTTGGGACCCACCTGATGCTGACTTTGCAGTATTCTAACATTATCGCTGTTGTTTCCAATGCATCGAAGCCAATATTCAACACAGTCCCCTGGTCATAATTTGCTGATTCAGATATGTGGGGTGATTGGGAAGAGGAGCCTGAAGTCCTCATGGTGACCTTCAGCTCCTCATGAGTGGAGCGGAGAAGCAGCACTGAACTCTGCTCTCTGGTCACAGTGGCAGGACATGAGGGAACGGCATGGAGCTGTGTCAGGGAGGGTCTGGTTGGGGGGTAGGGACAGGTTCTTCACCAGAGGTTGGTCAGGCACTGGAATGGGCTCCCTAGGGCAGTGGTCACAGCCCCAGGCTGCTGGAGTTCAACAAGTGTTTAGGCAGTGCTAGCAGACATAGGGTTTGGATTTCAGGGGGTCCTCTGTGGAGCCAGGAGCTGGACTCAGTGATCCTTCTGGGCTATTATTATTATTATTATTATTATTAATCTGTTCTGTGTGCTTGTTGTGACTAAGCCTGAATTCTCTTTCACATGACTTGGAAAGTACGTGGTCTACATTAATTACAAAGCACCTATCACTTGTGCCAGCACTGTCCAGTGTTTCAGCCAGTCCAGCTGCCTTTGTCTGAGTTTGATCTAATCTGCATTTAACAGAGACATTTTCCATTTTGGCTGTGGATAAAGTACCGTACCTACCACAAAATGTTACCCTTACTTGTTCTCTACCTTCACAGCACTTGCAAAGTTGCTGGTACTAGTAGTAATGCAATTCAAGAATCTGTGGTTCTTTCACTCTTGGCTTTAGTTGGCGTTCATGTTAAAACAATAATTGCTCTCAAGAAAGGAGAAGGTTCTGCAGAGATGTGTCAGGAGCTCTGTGAGAGGTTCCTCCCTTGGAAATGGGGGCAGTGCAATGTGGCCTGATGTGTCACGGAAATAAGGAATTTCAATGCTTTGTTTATACCTTCTGGTATTATCAATAGATTAAAACTGCTGTTCTTTGGAAGTAGTCGTTATCATTCTGCACCGCTGCCTTCGTTTTGTTTCTTCTTGTTGAAAAGGAGATATCATGGTCTGGCAGGAGTTTCATGTTCTGCAGGCCTTTTCAGTTTTGTTTTAAATTGTGCAGTGTTTATGTCCTTCCTGGGGAAGAATGTCTTGGTTTGATAGTATTCCTTACAGCTAAGATGTTAGTCTGTACATGTTGCGTTAGAAAAGACATTTTTTTATTTATTAGAAATAATATTTTTTAAGCAAACTCATGCAATGAGGGGAAAAGTTTGGAGGAGATAATCAGATAAGCTTTTTAAAAAAGCTTGCCACATTTTTTAAATTATATCAGAAACAGAAAGAAGATGCTTTCAAGCATCCAGGCTCTGCCTGGAGCTTAAGTTTTCTTCTTATTCTTTCAGCACTGTTCACTTGTTCTAATAGAATTGTCTTCCCACAGTTCTTCCTCTGCTTGCATATTAGACCTCTGACAGCTCTATTAGTGCAACATGTAAGATGCCACCTTGGAAGTTAATAATGAGAGAGAGAGTCATAATGGTGAAGCTTGAATCATTAATGCTATGTTCGTTATTATCAACAAAGTGTACTCAGTAGCAGGCATGCTAATGGACATTCATGCTATGATTCATGCAAAATGTGGATCAGCACCATTCATAGTCAAAAATTGTCTAGAGGATGTTTCAAAACAAATAAATAAACTTCCCCTGTGATACAAATAATGGTCTTTTTTTGGTCTTGTCAATGAACCTGCCATAGCTAAATTACAAGGGCTGCTCTGGATTTAATGTCTTCTATTTTATTGTCCCACAGAGAGGCAGAGGCAGATTTTGGTGGTACAGCAGCAGAGTTGACCCTTCCTAATTATACCCCATTACATTTTGTTGTCGTGCAACAGATGATAGCAGAGGGGCAGTCTGACCAAATGGGGTCTGACATAGAAGTTCTTCTGAAGCAAAGGTATATAATGTGTAATTGAATTCTTCCACATGGGAAAAAAATGCACCTATTGACATTCACTGCTGCTTTTCTGAATGCTGATGGAGACCAAACAGTGGATGTGAGCGCGGTGAGGCAGTAGGTGGTGCGTTTCAGCTGTGGCCACAGTGGATCATCTCCACTGGTGCAGATTTTTATGATCATGGCATGCAGGTTCTTGTTCACTGCTGTCAAAAACACATAGCAGTGGTGACCATATTGAAAAACAGTGTTTTATAGATAAGAATTTGATCTATTAAATAGTGCTACTATGCTCCCTACAAAGTAGATTTATCCTATCTGCATGTGTTGGACTGTTCCACTTAGTTCTGCCTCTGGTTCAGAGGCAGTGTGTTCACCTCATAGCTCTTCCAAAAATGTTCATGTTGAGCAGATGTGGGTTTTTTTGCACTCTGTTAACAAACATGTTTCTCATTTCTGATTTTATAAGGCTACTTGCTGTGATAGTTTATCTCAAATGCTGCTCAGACTTTTTTAGGACTGAAATTGTTTTGTTCCTCCTTCTCCTGAAATTAGTATTGTTAGCATAATTCGGCTGGCTGAAAAGAAGGTGATGTTTGGGTAACTTGTAGCTGACGAAAGTGGAATTGGAGATGCTCAGGAACAGCATTGTTTAAGGAGAAAGGGGGTGGTTTGAAACAGTAAGGAATACCTCAACAAAGCAACAAAAGAGTTCTGCTTCTGGTAGATCCAGCACAAAATAGAGCAGCTGCCATCATTGTGTGGTGCCTGGCTGGAACTGCCATTTCCCTATGTTTTGATAATTTGGTAATTTAGAGATTTGTGTTCAAAAATAAAGCACTCACTTTCAAAATCCAGCAGTATTTAAGAGAGGTGACTATGAAGACTTTCTGCAGTGATTTATCAGAGAGGTAATCTCTTTAATAAGAAAAATCTCAATCATCTATTTGGTAACATTGAGTAATCTATTTAATAATAAAAAAAATGTTACCTCATTTCTAAAGCCTGCTCTTTTTCTGTCAGTGAGAGTCTAAGATGTAGTTTGATTTTACACCACCTTGCTGGAGCAATGGAAAGAGTAGCTGAATGTGCCTCCCCTGGTCAAAGTTGAATTGAATTGTGGATGCCCAAGGCAAAGTTGTTTCTAACATTCTGGTAGATTTATCATGAGAAATGAAACACATTAGAGCATTTAAACAATCGCTCTCAAGGGAAGAAAAATACTGTCATTATAGTACACGCAGGGAAACTGAATCCCTGGGAAACTGAGTTTGGTGGTATTATTCTTATGCTAAGAAAAGGAGTTAACTAAGTTCAGTCCTCATTTCTACATCCAAGTTCACAGTTTATGAACAAAGCTTACTGAAGACAGTTCTGTTTGGTCCATCCCTACAGCAGTTGCGCTGTAGAGTGAATGAATGCGGGCTTTGCAGCGATGCCCATTAGTCTATGGCAGAGTCCGCCTAGAATTCCAACTGCTTGTTGAGTGCAGAGCGCGGATTTCTAGAAATACACAGTCTTTACATATTGGCAGTTTCTTAGATGTGTGTATGAAGTAAAAAATTCGAAGTGGAAAAGAAGAAAAAGTAACACTGCAGTATTTGTAGTCATTATGGGACTGTTGGAAAGTATGTTTGTATGAGTGCAGGGCGTATGCCTTAGTTTACTTTCTCATTTTATGCATTTATGTGTGTGTAAGCAATTATCATTCAGTAAGATAGCCGTGTCATAATGATTGTTGAAGTATTTTGAACCATCCCTGACTTCTCTAGTGCTTGTTCTGACCAGGGATGCAGCACCATCACTGGTGCAATTTGTAGTTTCCAGTAAAGGATTACAAAGTTTCAAGTAAAAAGGCTTCCTGCTCTTGTGCAGGATGAGCAACATCCATTTCCCAAAAGACAGTGGGTTTTTTTTGTGTAGATAATGTGTATGGTCAGTAAATTTTCTTATTGTTTTTCAATAGATGAATATTATTCAACTTAAGAAGCAGCAGTAGTTGCACATAGCAGCCGGTCGCTATAGGGTAGCTAGCCTAGGCTTAATGATCTAAATGCAGAGAACAGTGCAGCTGCAGAACTGAAAATGAGGGCTTAAACTGGATCATTGGCCTTTGCAAGTAGCCAAATCATCTATCGCCGTTCATGGATTTATTGAGCTCAATCCATATACTAGTTACTGCTCTTCTCATGTGTGCAATCTATTAATTTCCAGCTCAATATATTCAGCGTGATTTTCAACCTGTTTATCTTTGTGCCAGCTTTGTTCTGTGTTTTAATAGCTCTCTTCTTTCTGCTTCTCTCACCTCCCGCATATATTGATATTATTTCATTTCAGCCTTTATCCTGCTAGATTAAATGAGAGTCATTTCAGCCCATTCAAATATTCTTCTCCATTTGCTGATGGTTCTAAGAGCCCTTCTTTGCACTTTGTTCTCAGTTAAGTCCTTCATTATGTGTACAGGTGGCTAGAATTGGAGGCATTATTCTACCCATGCCTCATATTTTGGTACTGCTACTTCACTACTTGTATTAGAAATTTCTCAACAGTACATTTAGGATTAATACTGGTTTTCTTGGGATTTTTGTCAGGGCTATGGCTCTGTGTACAAGGTGCTTTTTCTCTGCTGTTTTTTGTAACTGGTGAATCTCAGAGTTATGGTAGAAATCTTTTTTATTACTCAAAATCTTTCACTTGTTTCTATTTGGTTTTGTACAATTCCAATTTCTAGGGGTCTTTAAGTTCTTCCTTTATGGCACACTGATAAAATCAGCCGTGCCAACAGCTTTGAGCTCCAGCAAATTTTGTGGAGATACTCCTACATTTTGTGTCAATGTTTATAATGAAAGTATGTTGGAGATACTCCTACATTTTGTGTTTATAATGAAAGTGTATTTTAAAAGAGTTTAAAACTAGCACTGGAGAAATCCCAGTAATACAACTCTTTGCTTGATAACTTCCCCCCTTGCTTTTTATTTTTGCCATTTCCATATTTGGCCAGCATCTCACCCACCTCACCATTTCTTATATCAAATCCCACTTTCTCCAGATGAACTAATGATTTTCTGTCAGGCACGGAGTGTTATATCAAAATATTTTTTTGAAACTAGTCAGGTGCAGGAGAACTAATCTGTCTGCAGCACAGATAAAGTCCACCACATTTCAGTCCTGAGAAACAATACTTATTTTGTCAAAGAAGATTAGATGAGTCAGACTTGATCTCTTCTTAGTACACCTGTGCAATATTTATTACAATCTCTGTCCACCTCAGTGTTCTTTTATTTACTTTCTTTCAAAATGTGTTCCAAAGCTTTGCCTGCTTTCGGAGTAGCTCTGACAATAACCAATTTCACCTTTCTGCCTGCCAACTTCCTTTTTTTTTCCTTCTTTTTTTTCTAAGATGTAAGCCTTCTGTTTGTGTTCCTGTTCTCGAAACATCCTCACACAACAAATGTATTAAAATCTGCCCCTACATGCGAGGGGGGAAAGGGCTTCATGAGATGGGGATTAGCCATTCCTTCCATCTGTGTTGAGCACAAGCAATCCTACATATGTTTCTTACTTCAGATAAAGCTTCTTCTCTGCTGTTATTTTCATCCTTTCAGAGCCATCCAGTGTTTGCACCCATGTCCAGTACCACCAGCTCTTGTGAAAGCCCTGGTAGTGGTACATGGTAAAGGAGATATTTAATGTAAAGCAGAATCTCCTGAACCTTGTGTAGAAGTTTAATGCGTAACTGGATGTCTTCACATGGGTACCTGTGAAAACTTAAGCATCTGTAAGACAAAGTTTTGTGAATGTTCAACGGAACTGTGGTTGTTTCCACATTTAAACACTTTAAAACATTTGGTTTGAACTGCTGGCAAGATGTGAGAGGCCCACTGGCTGTGTGAAAATGGTGCGCAGTGTAGGCGGTGAGCCAAGGATGTGCCAGGCCAGCAGCACATTATGGGGACAGTCTGGAGACTTGTGGTCACCTGGGTGGTTTTATTCCTTAAACTGGGAGCTTCTGAGAGGTGACAGAAACCCCTCATCTGCTCACACAGAGCTACCTCGTTTGGGTGAGCAAAGCGTCATAGAGCTCAAGCAGTGCTCCAGCTTGTGAAAACCTCTGGTATTCTGAACTTTTTAATAGATACGTGTGCCTTGCAGAAGGCAGATGTGCGCTATGAGACATGCCCCCAGGGTCACCAGCACAGTCTGCAGCTTGCAGGTCATTTTTCTAGGAAAACTAGCACGACTCTTTGTAGGAAAGGAGAAATCAGAGCTATGTCTTGCCAGTGCCCAGAAGGAGCTGTTGGCTGTGGTTACCTTCAGCAAGAGAGAGAAGCTGGCACTGACTGGGTTTTAGTTCCTCACATTCGGTACATCCCAAGTGGAGATAGAGTGGGATCCATTTTCAGCTGATCTATTACTCTAAGGTCAGTAAACTTCCAAATTTTGTGCCTGTCTGTGCTCAGCAGAAGTTTTCTCAGTAATGAACCAAGTTGGAATTTGATTTGGGGAAAAAAAAGTCATGTTCTGAACGGCATCAATTCTGACTCTCTTTGATTCCTTGCTGGGGAAAATTTCTTGCTGCTGAATTTTAATCTACCTTAACAAAAGCTTCTGCTGCTTCTCTCAAGGTGTAACGGGGGAGGAATTCGTGTTTTATTTTTCTCATAAAACCAATCTGAGGCTCCGTTTGCCTTAGTGATTTTGAAACCAGCATTTCTAATCTTTCCTACTCATGGTGGAGAAGTTAAAACATTTATCCCAAAAAGCGTTTGAAATCTCAATTGTTTCCTGTTGAGTTCTTTGGTTCTTAGTCCTGTAACTTGTCACAAGGTGGATTACTTTACGATTTGTAAACAGATGCAAATAACCTGTACGTACAGATGTCTGATTAGATTCATTCAAGATTCATTCAAGAGAGAATGGAAGAATGTTTTCTGAGGGCATGATGATGGCTTTTGCAATGAATTGATATTGTTTAAGTTGTGTTGTGAACCAGTTTCTTTCAAGAAAAGCAAGGGTGTTACGCTTGTCTCTTATGCAGTGTCTCTTGAGACGTGACTGGGATAACACCTTGTGTAAAAACAATAATCCTAAATTTTGTGAACTGATTTTGAATTTGAATGCAGGAGCAAAAAGAAGTCTTGTCTGAGATGGTTTTTATTTTTCCTGCCTGAAATTTCCTACTGTCTGCAATGGGAAAAATAGGAGAGAATTTCTAGGCAGCTTAGCTTAGTTCCATTTTCTAAAACAGCCATAGTTCAACAGAGAAATTTCAGCTGAAAGGTTTTTGGCTGTATTTTTTTGGTTCTGAGAAATCATTGTTTTCATCTTTATAAGTCACTGTTCTGTGATCTTCATGCATACAGACATATTTCTGGTGTGAGTAATAACACGCTTGGGAAAATAAAGACTCTCAAGGAAAAATTAAGCCAATTACTCATGGTCAGGGTGTAATAAAGTGATAGAAAAGATATAACTGTCTTCAGAAGCCTCAAGGCATGATGTAAAAATTACTTTATTCAGTTTCTATAGTCAACAAGGACAAAACAAATAACAGATTTACTATAAAAAAGAGAAAACGCATATCAAATAACAAGGACAACAAAGCCTTAGACTAGATAAGTAATGGAACAAGCTACAGGGGAATACTGTGCATTTATTAACACCAGGGATGTTCTGGCTTTAGAACACATTTCCTCCTTATTAAAGTAATTCTGATCGTTTACAAAGATGTGACTTCTGTGAGTCTTAAAGCTTTTTCTGGGCCTCTTTCCCAGTCTTCCCCACATTCACTTCATTTATCCTCAAGGTCTTTTATGCCAAGCATAACAAGAAGAAAACCTGCACTCCTTCATTTCTTCAACTAGGTGATTCTCTAAGCTTCTTTATAATCTAAAAGGCTTGGTGTTACAATGAATTATGTCTTAATGTTGAATGCTAATGCCCCAGGATATAGAAGAGGAATAACTTCTAATGCTTGCTCTCTCCAAAACACATTTAAGCAAGAGCAATGATTCCTAGACTAAAATACGTTTTAACATTTTTTTACCATAGTATGACTGAATTTCTGATTTTATGTTTCAGCCTATAAAGAAGAGCAATAAATTAAAGCAAGGTGATGTTGCGGCCTAATTAAGCATTTCTAAAATGTTTAATGATAGCAGTTTTACCTGTCTGAAACTATGCTCTGGTAGCTGCTGTATCAAACAGTCACATTTAAGTTAGCGAGTGAAGTGAAAACTGCATTGGAATGGCTTATGAGTTGAATGTACCACTTGGAAATGTGTTGTTTAAATTGTTTATCTTGTTGCTAAACCTATGGTCTAATTACTTGATTTTTTGTGTGCCTTTCAAGAGGTTAAGTTTGACATCTGAAGAATTAATGTTGACTAATGCTCTTCTGGAGATTGATTAATGTTCACAAGGCCATTTGAAGATGCTTGGCACTTACACAGTACTTTATGGTGATGATCAACAATGTATACCCAATCAAGCATTGAGATGCAATGCTTTCTGAGCAGCTTGCTTCCTACCATGTGACTGTTTGTCCTGTTTTTTTGTTTTGTTTTAATTATTCCATTTGGTCTATGTTACAAGACTATGCTTCAGCAGATTTATTTTTAGGAAAATAGTCCATATAGTTACAAACATAATTTACAAATTAAGACATGCTGTAGAGGGAGAAGGCAATTTAGGGAGTAGTAGCTAGACAGGAAGATGCAGTTTTCAGAGTGAGTTAATAGTCTTCACCTCAATAAGACCAACTGGCTTCCAGTGGTGACTGAGTTCATGTGGAGAGACAAGGTTTGTGTTTCCCTACACACCTCTAGATTGTTGCTGCCTCACCTAACAGATGGGCTACAGATCAGGAGATGCACCCCACCAGTTCTCTCTGGCTTCTTTGAAAATATATGCAGCAGCAGCTCTTGACAGTTTCAGCTTCACTTAACACTCTTATGATTTCTTCAGCCTGGAGTAAATTGCACAGGATTTTCTTGGGCAAATGGGTAACCAGTGCTTGTTTTCCTCTTTTCCACATTTCACTTTTACAAACAGGGATTAAAATTATTTGACAGTATGCCCAATATGCGTATGAACATGAAGAATCATAGAATAATTTGGTGTGGAATAGACCTTCGAGATCATCAAGTCCAACTATTGATATATTTTAAGGGAAGTACAGAATCTTTGGGGATGTAGAAGGCGAGGGAGGAGAGATAATATTGCTAAGGTGAAGTTGTCCTAAATAGGGCTGGAATAATAGTTGTGCTGCATATATTTTTTAAAAAGTTGAGGAGAACTTGTAGGTGTGCATCTACTGGTATTTGTGCAAACAATTTAATTTCAGCACAGTTCAGAACTAGATCTAACACGAAAAATGAGTTACTGTTGCTCAAGGATGTGTGATACAGTGCAGTGCAATTCTCTCACCTTAATCACAGCAATCTTTTTTTTTTGTACTGATACTGATTTTGTCTTTCCCCATGTCTCATTCTTTCACCTTGTTTGGCATTTTGAGTATAGCCAGGTTTGATTCAAAGCAAACGGAGTAATTCCGAGAGCTTTGATTGCCTTTTCTGAGGTGGCGGAGGAGTAGCGTAAGTTTAGCTGGTTTACTTGTTTGCTGGATAAGCAATCATTTTTCGTCCCCTAGCTTTGCACTTTGGTAGCTGGCCTGACTGGCTAGGCAGGGTGTCAGGCAGCTTGCCTTATAGCCCACCACGTGGGTGTTGGAGGTAGCCTAACAGCTTATCATGAATGTGCACCAAAGGAGGCACAGCACACGTACCGACACCTCTGACTGTGATACAGAGAGCTTGTGGCTAGTCTGTGCCAGCTCTGCATGGGCAGTTCAGTTGTAACTTCTTATTTCTAATAGAAGAATGACTGAGTACCAGGAAAAAGTATTCTCTTCCTTCCTGGCTTGCCTGCGTTTTTGTTGCCTTCTCCATCTGCTCATTTATTTTTCTTCCTTGCAGTTCTCCTGCTGTTGCTCACTTGTAAGATCAAATACCAGAGGGGAAAAAACAGTGTTTTTCAAAGCAGTTGTCTTGCACAGTGACCACATATCTTTTTTACATTGCCATTTTAAACTTTTTTATTTTAATGAAGAGGTCCGTGTGAGGGAAGGAGGAATGGAAGCAATTTAGGTAGCTCTTTAGGGATGTAACAACAACAGAAAAAAAAAGATTGTAGACTTACCAGGTTGGTGTTTGCAATGTTTTCCTGAAGATTTTCACAGGCTCCTTTAAATTTTGCTTGCAGATGGAACCCTAGCCAGCCTATTTAGAGCAGAATTAATTTTCAGTGACAGCTTCTCTCTTGTGAATCAAAACAGCACGGTTTGTGTTTCAAATGGCAACCAGAGTTATCTTGATGAAGTATCTCAGAGAAGGTCTTTGGAGAGGCATGAGCTGTACAACCTGTAGTGCAGTCTATGTAGCTTCTCAGATAAAGAAAATGGGCAATTAGTGGTAAGAGTAATCATTGTAGCAAGAATCCCTTCAGGAGGAGAAGCAAGAAGTCAGAGTAAGAAGTGAAACATCAGCCGTCCTGCCCTGAAAGATACTCCATCAGTACGCTGCCTGTGGGGACAGCAAGGAGATGCACAAGTGAAGGCAGGACAGGTGCCTGCTTCAGCACATGGACATTTCTATCTCCAGCCCTCAGTGATCTGGGTTTGTGGAGATGCAATAGTTAGCAGAAAGAGTACAGCATTTAGGAATAAACTTTGCCGGTGAGTACTGTAGGACTAAAAAGAGTGGTTACACATTGTGACTGTCTTCATCTGCTCTTTATGAATGCTGAGAATATCTGCCTCCCCCATTGTTGCTGTCATTCTTCTTGATTTGTCTGGAGATGTGGATAGGCTAGTTTCTTTAGAGCTTAGGAGAGAGGGGCTCTTACAAGGAAAGGACTAGGCTATCAACATTTAGCAGATGTGATAAGGTGTTTCTGTCATTATGCTGGAGCTTAGTTGGCCGTCTGAAAATGCCTCTATGTAAATCAGCCCACAAGTAGACAGACAGTCCATGGACTTAGAAATTGTCAGAAATGCTTTTTTAAATGTTATTTAAGCCTTCAGGTAGCCATCATTGGCTTGTGTACAGGACCCTGACAGAGCTATGGTGTCACCCATTGTAAGTTTTGCCAACCATGCCTACTTTTTAAGCGCACCTCTGTAGTTTCTGCTTTAAATGTGCAATACCTTTCTGTTCTGTATTCTTACAGAAGTGACTGTAAATATTTCTTAGTCCCTAAGCAAATTTATCATGTTGATTTGTTAACGTTCTTTAATATTGTTATTGAGAGATGCTGTAGATACACTGTAGCATAATTGCAGATCTGTTCTTGCATATCTATGTCTCTTTTTCACAAAAGACATTCTTTTTTTGGTATGACAAATAATAACCCTTGTTTTTCATACCGTTTCAACTCTCACAGTTTTCTCCTAGCAGTGCATGGTTAATGCAGATGAAGTGCTCCCTCACCTCTGATAACAATGCTCCTGTTTATCCATCAGATTTCAAAAGCACGTTTTCTTACTGTTACTGATTGCTGCTTTTTTATACTGGGAGTAGCAGAGGAGAGAAGAGGGAATTTGAGTGCTTTCCTGGTTGGCCAGGAAGAGTGCTGTGACACATGGTAGAGGCAATTCAAATCTATTCATATCTAGCACCTGTTTTATCACAGATAAAAATAGACCTCTTTGAAAAGAGATGGAGAACCCTTATCAGCTCAGCACTGATTCTTTGCAATCTTTTTCAGTTCCTTGTTGTGTATAAGAATCATTTTTAGTAACTTTCCTCTCCTTGCACTTTGGCTTTCTCTTTACATTTCTAAATGATAATGTTTGGTCTTCAGGTCCATTGCAAGCAGGAGAAGCCTCTGTATTTACAGACAGTTGCAAAAAGAAAGATTTATGAAATCAGCCCTGTATGTGGACACTTCTGCTGCATTGGTTTCATTCAGTTGTTTGCCATCAGCTCTGGTTGTAACAGGTTGAGTTTGCCTGGATCTCATTTCTTGAACTTCTTCTCTATGGATGTAGCAGAACTGCCAGCTGTGAGCAGCCATATCTGTTGGTAGCTATAAGTGCAGGCTTCACTGACTTGTACTGAGAAGTGGGAATTCTTCTGTTTTCATTTGGGAAAGTGAGAGAGGGGAATTTTTAAACAAAGGATCCTTTATTTAATGATATCCTGGGGAGGGAAGGCAACTTTCTGATACAGCAGCAATCATCTTCAAAGAAAAACTGGTAAGTCAATGAAGTGGTCTGGGGCTCCGTGTACTATAGACATCTAAGTCATCTCCGTAGGCTTGAGCCTTTGTGGAATCCTTGCTTTTCATTGCCTAGTGGAAATTATTGTCAGCCTAGAAAAAGGAAGGCCAACAGACTGTAAGAAGCCTTTTTTATATGTACTTTTCTTCCAGTTTCTCTCAATTGCTCTCCTAATGAGAAATCTTGTTGCTTTGGAGAAATGCTGTTGCCTTACATCTTTATGAGGAGTTGTGGTTTTACTGTGCTTTAGGAATTTTGTATCCTTTCTCTTCCAGCTAAATATACGATTAGGTAAGGTAAACCACTGGATGTATCTGCTCTCTTGTACTCATGTATTTCTAGATAATTTTACTTAGCTTGTTAAGAAGGGACACTTCTGCCCTACATTACACGATCAACTCATCACTTTCGCAAATAATGGTGTGTATGCTACTGTAGTGCTGTGAACATCAAGTGAATTTTGGGCCCCTTGACTGTGTTTGCACTGGTTCTCGTCCTCTCCAGGACTGAGGGTATCATGGTGACCAGCTCTGTAGTATCCTCGTTGTGGGAAATGGATATGGGAAGCAAACTGAATTCTTAGTTTTCATTTGAAAAATGGATTTTGATTGGTTCCAGATAACCTTGTCAGGAATTCTGGGATGACATTTTCGCATACACACACCTGCTTCTAAAGAAAACTGTGACACATCCTGCACAGTTCATTGGTCCAGTGTCTTAACTTTTTTTTTGTTTTTTTTTTTTTTCCAATGCAGGCAGAACAGAACTCTTAAATAATACATAGATTTGGAATTTAACAAATGCAGCTTAGCTCTTCGTATTATTTTACTGTGTCTCAAAGCTTAGGAACTTGCATCTTACACTTTCAGTTCAAATAGAAAAGACCAGTGGCTTCAGTTCAATTCACAGTCAATCTTAAACTGCACTGTTCTTTAAGAAAGTCACGACTGCTAGCATCGTTACTACTCCATAAACTGCCAGAGTAATGCAAAATTGGTTGTACAAGATAAAAATGAGGGCCAAAACCATCACCAAGATTTTTGGCGTGATAGATTTCAAAGCTGAATGTTGATGATTCTTGCTAAGTTTAATCACTGAATGTGGACATCTTTCTTTTTTTTTCTTTTTTTCTTTCTTTCTTTTTTTATTTTTTAATAGTGGGAAGGGGCAGAATCTGACAAGCAACTGCTCTTTACTAAAAAAAAACAAAAAATGACATTTTTGACATCTTCTTCAATGGTTCATGCACACATCAGAAAAATATATATAAGTGAACATAGCAGGCTTTAGGTACGGTGTTCTAGAAATAATTTTATAAATAATTGATTGTTCCAGTAAGGGATTTACCTGAGAGTAACTTTTTCATGAGTCTATTCATGCCACATTCTCTTATGTGAACTCCAAAGCAAAGATAAAATTTGAACTAAAATATACATACCAAGCAAGCTGCAGTATGCATTTGCCTGTCAGTAAGATTAAGCTCATGCTTTGGCAATTTGTCCCATCTCTAATGTGATGTTCAGACTTACTAATATATTGAAAAGATACCCATCGGGAGGGATCAACGCTGCCACAGCACAGCTCATGCTTGATAGCAGTATGAATCAGGAAAGAATTCAAAAGGGAAGCTGTCTCTTGAAATTAACAGTATTTTGTTGTTGTTATTCATTCTTTGTATATCTCTAGAGCTGAGAATCTAGAGCTGGATTCTTACAGAAAACCATAGATTGCAGATGCTCCATGATTTTAACAGCATGGCTTCTACAAGGCAGTAGCTGTGTGCCCAGGTGCTGCTCTGCAGTGTCAGCAGTCTCCCAGGGGCTGCTCTACTGGTCCAACCGGAACAAGATCCAAAGTGCATTTTGCTGATGGCATAAACAGGAGATGTGCAACCCCTGTTTGGCTCCTATGTGTTTGGTAGGTATTTGAGAAATTTGGAAAGCAGGCAAACGTAATCAATGGTGTTCTGTAAGCCTTTTAAATAATACCCCTCTCTACAGAATCAAATGCTTCATCTGCGAATGAGATGCTTGATCTTGAGATGGTGTCTGGACGCAGACTTGAGTGCATGTTAAGTTTGAGGACAACGCTAAACTGGAAGATCTGTTGACTTCTTCAAGTGCAGATAGTCCTTGCAGAGAGATCTTGACAAATGTGAGGGCTGGACAGTCACCAAGTGCATGAAATTGTACAAGAGCAAGTGCCAAATTCTGCTTGTGCATCAAATGGGCACCACAATTGAAGCAGGACATAACATTGTTAGAGAGCATCCAGAGAAGGGCTGCGAAAGTATGGAAGGGTCTGGAGGGCAAGGTGTGTGAGGAGCTGCTGAGGTCCCTGGGTTTGCTCAGCCCAGAGCAGAGGAGCTGAGGGGAGGCCCGATGGCGGCTGCAGCTCCTCACAGGGAGCGGAGGGGCAGCACTGAGCTCTGCTCTGTGTGACAGCCACTAGAGGTGGTCAGGCTCTGGAACAGGTTGCCCGGGGCAGTGGTCATGGCCCCAAGCTGCCTGAGTTCAAGAGACATTTGGACAACACATTCAGAAATAGGGTTTGATTTTGGGTGGTCCTTTGTGGAGACAGGAGTTGGACTTGATGATTCTTGTCGATTCCTTCCAACTTGGGATATTTTGCAATATGATTCTGTGATTATTGCGCTGCCATGGTTGTGGGCCTGACTTGCCTTAAACCGCACTGCTTCCCTATCAAGTTACAGAAGGGTGGCCAGAGATATTTCAAATTATTGCCAGCAGACTACAGGAGTTACTGGTGCAAAGAACTTGGCAATTGCAGTATTTCTGCAGTACTACATGCACTTTTTCTTATGTGCTGTATGTATTACTGAGAGAATTTTTGATTGCGTATATATAAAAATGGTCATGGCAGTACTTATTTTTACTTTATCTCATCTTCGGGGAGAAGCAGAAATTGCAGTGCTCTTTCTCTTGGGAGAGCTAGTGAGAATTAGTTACTCTTTGATTGTCTTCTGTTATTGCAAATAATAATCCCAGAGGAGGCTAGTGGAGATTATATTTCCAAAGTCCATATTGCACTGTTCATATATATATCTTGCTGCACTTCAGAAACTGCAGTAGATCCCTCAGCAACCCCCTTCCTTCCCTATCAAATATTAGCAACTCCATTTTGTGAAATCAGGGACAAAAAGCAGCAGGGATAAATGAGTCACTCAGAATTAAACAGCAGCTTGGTAATAGAAAGACAGATCCGTGTGAAGAGTTGATCACACAGATTCCAGGTATTTTTCAGTCAGGGAAGTGTTTCCAAGCCCCTCTCTCATTGAAGCTTTGCAAACTGCTTTCCCAAGTCTCTGCAGGTCTCCTCATCTCAAAGGCATTTTGGCATGTTTTTCTTGATGAGTTTTGTAGTATGAAGGATCTGCTAATACCACCACCAGTGCAGAGCTTACTTCTTACCAAAGGGTCTATCTGTCCCTTTACATGTGGCAAGATTAATGCTAGGGGACCATATTGCTAGTATAATTGTATGTTTTTATATCATAAACATATATGGCTAACTAAATAATTTGATTGATTGAAGCTGATTGCCTGGTCTTCAAATACTTGAGAATACAGAGCAATGTTATCACTTTCATCATCTTCTAAGCAAAATCTGTTCTACTTGTGTTTTGTAAGCCAATTGTACATAGATGACATCCATGATGAGGTTTTTCGTTTGTGATTAGTAAATTCTTTGATGTACACTCCCAATGTGATTGAAAGCCTTACATTTACAGAAGAGTGAAAAAAGCTATTGAATTGTTGATCTGCGGGGAAACTAAATTTATGTATAGTAGAGGAAGTAGACTGTGGAGTTTTATAGCATTAAGCCTTTTTCTTCCTGTATTTCATAATTATTAATCAAAGAATTCTTTCTAGAACACTTAATGTAAGCATGTACTGTGTTTGTTGGCTAAAATATGCCAATGTAACTTCTACTGTCTCTTCATTCTTAGCAGCAACACGAGCTGAGTGTAAAAATGCAAGCCTGGATCTTGTGTTCAAGGGTTTGGTCACTCGTTATGTCATACAGTCGTTTAGTGGCCAAGGCTTTGCAAAGATGTCTAGGATCCTTGTTTTCACATATAGTAGCAGAACCCAGGCTCTAGTGTTACACTTCACCTAGTTTTTTAGGATTTTTAATTTGAGCATAAATGTGTAGACATGCACATTTATAGCTACTGTATTGCCTTCTACAGACAAAATAATCTTTATTTGGCCTGTGAGATGGTATTTTATTTAGTACATCAGAATATTAGTGCGTTTTACTTGTTTCTTCTGTAGTGCAAACAATGGAGTCAAGATTTTGCCACGTAAGGAAAAACTCTTGGTGTCAGCATTTAGACTCCTGAAAAATATGAAGGCTGATCATCTTTGGAGTCTTCCCATGTCTTCTTGAGATGCCTTATGTATTATCTCTTTAAGAGAGGACAAAAATCTTAAAGATTCCTTCTTTCTGGAGAAAGACTATTTAAATTACCCCAAACTTGTTCCCCCTGGCACCATGGATGCATTTTGAAAATAATGGGTAGCACTGTGAGCCTCTCTGTTGTTGTAGCTTCGTGGGGAAAGAAGGATCATCTCTGTGTTACTTCCAAGGATTGTGCAAAATAAATTAAAGGAGAAAAAAATAGTACTCAGAGTTTTCCCTCTTCCAAGTGGAAATTGCTTCTCAGTGTGTACCTCTAGTTCATTTCTTAGGGTGAAGGAAAAGATGTAAACAGCACCATACCCTGCGATCTGTTTGAGTGTTTAAGCAGAAGTATGAGGGCAGTAGGGGCAACATCAGCACCAGTTGCTTTGGGTTCTTACTGGTTTGGGCTGTAAGAGGTGACACCTCAGCCTGATGTCTGTCTGGTGCTCTCAGCCTTTCCCAGAGTCTGTCCTGCAGGCAGAAATCTGTATTGTCTGTATTCTGTTCACCACAGCAACATTGACATTCAAATCTCTGTTGTACTTCAAACCAAACAGTTATTGAAACATTGTAGTGTACTTGTGCCCTTCCAAGACAGGCGTATGCAAATATGCAAATAACTGCTCTTGACGGAGCTAGAAGAAATTTGTCCCTGATGGTGCTGTTTCTCATGGAAAAGAGCATTCAGATACAAAGTGAAAAATGAAGAAAACAACTTTTCTTTCTCAATTTGTTTTCCTTTTTTCTATTTCCTTTACTAATCAACAGAAGATCAGTACAACATCGTATCTATTTACTGTTTGAACAGTCAGGGATGCTTGAATGTCTTTCTCGTAATTTCAGGGAAAAACTAAAAATATGCATTGAAGTAACCACATAAACTCCCAGATAGAAATTAGCTCTTTTCTTTTTTTTTTCTTTTTTTCTCTCTCTTGTTTTTTTCTTTTTTTCTGCCAGTGCAACTTATGTTGAGAAATGAACTAAGCTTCTTCCTCAAAGTCACAGCTATAGATCAGCTAGAAGCTTGAAGGACTACTTAAATCCTGATAGGTGACACATTGATCTACAGTTTCAAGAACTGTGCCAAGAAAGGAAAAATCAACAAGATCTTCACCTGATTTATGTAGGCTGGAGCTTTCTTCTGTAACTTGCCTTGCCTTTAAAAGGTGATCTCATGGAGGCATAATTAAAACTTGATGATGTTATTAAATAATCATGATGATTTGTGTCCCTGTGTTGCAGCCATATGTATGCTTTTGCGTTGCTTACAAATGCGGCTAGTTCCTGCTTGTGAAAGTGAAGGTTACAGTGTACTTACAGGGCTTAAGGCCAGAAATCTTTCACGCAGCTCTTCTGTGAAAGGTCTCCAAATTATTCTAATGCTGGATCTCTGTTTCTGTTTACAATTAGTCAAACTGCAAGTTAGTGGGAAAAAAAAACCAAACAAATCCAAGAAGTTTTGACAACTGAGCAGCCTCTAAATTTGCCCACTCAGTGGAGAGAGGCAGTACCTTGACAGCAGAGATACTGACTTAGGGATGGAGGCAGTGGAAGTTGTGACTCAGTATTTACTCTGATCTGAAAACCACTGGTAACTCAGTTCTGCCTTTTTCTTCATCCTCATCTCACTTGAATAACAGAGAAAGAAAGTGTTGGGTTTCTCTCATTAGATGTTTAGAAACTGAGCAGAACGTAGACCTGACCTGCAGCCTATAGATACGCTCTAAGATAAAGATTGCTGATGTGCTTCATTTACAATGTTCCCATCGAATTAAATTACTTGGGCTAGAATTTTTGAGATATGCAAAAGCGGCCTTTGAAATCAATTCTGGGTATTTTTCTCTACTATCTGGATGCTGGGTGTGAATGTTGAAGAAAGTATGCATCATCTGTCTTTTAATTTTTCTTAGGATTTGTTCTGTGCCTTAAAATTCCTCCTGCTTTCTGACAGGCCTAACGTTCTCCATTTATATAAATAACAGTGATTTTTACTCTTTCATTTTTGGACTGAAAAGGCATAAACCACAATATGTTTACTTATAGAAAAGATGGGGGGACAGCACCTCTGATTCTGCATGCATGGCTGTCAGCATAGTAGATACAGTTCACGTTTGATTATGATAAGAAGCATGAGTTAGAACTGATAATCAAGATCATGAGAATCCCCAGCCTTTCTATTAGCTTTGATTTATTGATCGTTATGAGCAGAAGGAGAGATAAGCTCTGGCTCAGAGGAGGACCAGAAAGGCCAGTGTGCACTGGGGTTATTGCCTTGTTTCACGCTGTGATTTACAGTGACAGTACAGGCTGCATTCTTCTGCTTGGTGTTATTTCTTCTCATCATTATAGTATTTCATGACTTAAAGACAAGTGCCCTCTGAGAATCTGTTCTGTTGTTCCTCTAACATTATTACAGGCTGAAGGTCTGATTATTGGAAGTGCTGAGCCCTTGCAGCTCCTACTGAATGAATGGAAACTGAAGGTGCTCTGAAAATTTGCCTGAGGTGTTTTGTCCTTTTAAAGCAATTGAGCCCTGCCTCATAAATATAGGTCTCTGCTTTGACTAATTCCCCCTTGTCAGCACATCCTTTTAAGTAAATGCTGTTTATTTGATTAGAATGAAACCTGTGCTCCAAAATTAACTCTCATCTTCGCTACGTAGCTGAGGATTTTATTAGATCTTAGTAAGTCTAATGTTAAAATTAAGCCTTAAAAGTACAATGAAGCTTTAGAGATTTGCTTTGTAATTGGAATATTGTATCTTGAGAAAGATCAAAAACCATATTTCTTGGAGGCTTCAGGTGATTGTAAGCACATTTGGTGTTCTTTTGGTGTTCATAGCAGCTACTAACATGGCAGAAATTACAAAACGTCCTGGAAGGATACTTTTGTGGTTAGAGGTACTAAGACCAAGAGCTTGAATCTCATACAAGGAGTAAGCCTACCTGTACCATTCACATTCTCTTCATTCTAATTTCTCTGGTCTCACTGAGAGAAAGAAAATATCATGTAATGACGCAGCTTCTAGGAAAAGGGTATTTTATCCCAATGCTGAATACTACTACCATTCTTCAAGAGGCACCTGAGTGACTATTGAAAAAGACCAGAAGAATACTGGATGGAGAACTGAGAGATGAAACTGAGAGATTTGAGAACAGGGTATATGATAAAGAACTGAGTCAACATGACTGTTCTTTTTAAAGAAGATAAATGTGCAGCCTACTGAGGTGGCCCTCCAAGCCATGGCAGGGTTTAAAAATCCTCTTCTGCCTTTGGCTAAAACCCCTTTTGTTCCTGGGTTCTCAGAGAGGCCCAGAGTTCAGTGTTGCTTCAGCTCTACTCTTAGTTTTTGAAAATACATTCTTCACTCAAGGAGATTCAGAGCAGTCTTATCAAACCAATCTCTGTCTTTCTAGAATCACCATGATAGTATTCTTTTATTTTGCCTTTCTTAAAGCCTGTATTTGATTTTTATAATGTTGTCTGTGTGCGGTGTTTTGTTTTTTTCTTTTTTCTCTGCCCCATCCCAAATAAGGGACAGGTGACATAAGATCCATTTGTTTCCAGTTATTTTCAAAGAACAAATTTAACTGGCTATATTTTCATCCATGTGTCTATCTAGATTTCTCTGTTTACCTCTGGGGTATGTCCATATACAATATAGTAGCTAATCAGCTGTGTCAGCAGAACTTCATATTTCAGTACTTTGATTTAATATTATTTGACCACAACAACCCCAGGCAATGCTACAGGCTTGAAACAGAGTGGCTTGAAGACTGTGTGAAAGAAATGGACCTGAGGGTGTTGGTTGACACAGCTAAATGTGAGCCAGCAGTGTGTCCGGGTTGCCAAGAAGGCCAATAGCATCCTGGCTTGTATCAGAAATAATGTAGCCAGCAGGAGCAGGGAAGTGATCATCTCCCTGTTCTCGGCTCTGGTGAGTGAGTACCTTGAGTACTGTGTTGAGTTTTAGGCTCCTCAGTACACAAAGACATTGAGGTCCTGGAGTGTGTTCAGAGAAGGGCAGTGAAGCTGGTGGGAGATCTGGAGCACAAGTCTTATGAGGAGCAGCTGAGGGAACTGGGATTATTCAGTCTGGAAAAGGGGAAGCTCAGGGGATACCTTATTGCTCTCTACAACCACGTGAAAGGAGGTGCTGGCACGGTGGTAGTTGGCTTCTTCTCCCTGGTAACGAGTGATAGGACGAGAGGTACTGGCCTCAAGTTCAAGTTGGCTATTAGGAAACATTTTTTCTCTGGAAAGAAGGGCCATGGAATGGGCTGCCCAGGGAGGTTGTCACCATCCCTGAAGGCGTTCAAGAAACATTTAGGTGTTGTTGTAAGGGATATTGTTTAGTGGGGAAATATTTAGTAGGTGGACGATTGGACCAGATGACGGAGGTCTTTTCCAATGTTGGAGATGTTTAGTGTTTGGTTCTCAGCTGTCAATACAGTACACACTGTTAGCAGTCGAAAGATTGGTTCATTGAGGATACTTATGTTCCTGCCTGTGTCTTTCTCTGTCCTGAGAACAACAAAAACTTAGCACTGGTTAGGCACCCATTGCAAGAATATTCAGGCAAGGTGGTCATTGCTTCCTCTTGCTCTTGCTGGTGGTCTCATGCAGAGAAGCACTGTGTTTCATTCACTTTAAGACTAAGGCTAGATTTTCAGGATTATGTTTTGACAATCTTTGCTATTAGAACTTGGATTCAGGTGAATTATGGTTTGTGACTGGTTGTACTATATGCATGTTTGGGGAGATGTTGTTGTTGTTGTTTGTTTTTTACTTGTGCCTTTAAATGTTTTATTCCACTACTCCTTGTTTTCCTATTTTTAGCCAGTGAGACGTGCAACGATTTCCATCCCATGTTCTTCACACATGACAGATCGTTTGAGGAGTTCTTCTGTATCTGCATTCAGCTCCTTAACAAGACATGGAAGGAAATGAGGGCAACTTCGGAGGACTTCAATAAGGCAAGAAAAGGGGTTGGGAGGGAATCACTGGGCAGAATGGTGAAACAAGGCTGTGCTTCCCTAGAGGTACAGAGATTAACTGCTCCCACTTCTGCTGAATACTGGGGGGTGTCTTCTGTTCAGATTCTCTGCACATTGGAGGGGCAGCATTTAGAAAGCAGCAGTTGGCATGAAAGGAATAAGAGAAGTTCATAGACCTTTCTCAATCATCTTTAACTGCGGACTGAAAATAAAAACCTGGCTTGAGGCGAAATTCTGCCTTTTTATGTTAGTAATATTATGCTGAAGTGCTGCAGTCTCTAATGTTGTAAATAATGCAAAGAGATTGCTGCAGTGATAATTCTGTGCATCCCTTTCATTTTGTACAAGCACTAAAGTGGTAAAATATTCAAGAGGGGTCACAATCCTGACAAAGTGCTGTACAGTCTGGCCAGCTGAAACAAAACAGAACAAATAACTATTGTTATTGCACCCTTTTCATTGTAAGAGAAATCTGAAAGTTTCAACCAATCTTCTGACTGACCACAAAGCTGTTGAGAACAAGGCTGTGTGTCCTTATGGGCCCTAGGCATCCTGGTTTAACTATGTAACATAAGAAGAGGCTGAACAGTATCTTTGGCATTTTGCAAGTAGGACAAAATTGTGTTTATGTGACCTGCTGGCATCTTTATCATTTTGGGGATCCTTCAACTGAATCTTGAGCCTCTGCCTGAGACCAGATGTTGATTATAGACATATTGCTTGAGTATGAAAAGTGAGACTGCTGCATTGCATCATCATCTCCCAAAGAAGCGCTCTGTTATCACCAGATGTAAATGTTATGTGTATACTAGTAAGGATGATCATTCCTAACTTCTTAATGAAATGGTCTAAGCATCCATTTTCCACTGCAGAGGGAAGGTGAATACTTAGGATACAACATGAAATAACCTTTGTTGATTTCTTCTTGGTAAGACACTTCTAGTTAGCAGCAATACCTGAACTCTGGCAAAAAAAAAACGAAGGGAAGTCCAAAATGCAGACAGGATAACCTAGAGGCTTGCTCTCGTGTGGAATTTCTGACACACTTCTCTTTCCAAGTGGTACAGAACTGCAGAGAGAGTAATAGCAAGATAATCTACTGAAGAATGTAGAAAATGAAAAGTAATTACTTAGAAGTAATAACTTTTTTAATAGACTGCTTCATAATATGTGGTTGTTTTAAACAAGTGTATTAATAACTGCCTATTGCTTATAGGCCGTCTTTCTCAGGAGAAGGATTTGTGTATATAACTTTCTACAACTTTAGTTGGAATATTATTAGTAATCCTAGGGAATTCAGGTAAAAGTGGGCCTATTTCTGGGAACAGCCAAGATCATCCTAAGAGAAAATACAGAAATTTGCTTGATAGAGTTAGACTTTGGAACTTTGGAAGATCAGGTAGTTTCTTTTCAGATCTGATAAGTGAGTTAGTTGTGTTTTTATGTTTCTGAAAATCTAGTGATTTTACCCAGCAGTTCTTCCAGAATGTACAGGCTGGCAGTAGATTCTGCTGCCTGTGTCATGGAAGACATAGGCAGCCTTTAACTCCATGGAATAAATGCGTGTACTCTTGCAGCCCACAAGGCCAACAGTATCCTGCACTGTATCAAAAGAGAGGTGGCCAGCATGGTGAGGAAGGTGATTCTTCCTCTGTACTCTACCCTCATGAGGTCCCATCTGGAGTACTGCATCCAGGTCTGGGGCCTCCAGCTCAGGAAAGATGTGGAGCTTTTATAGAGGGTCAAAAGGAGGTCCATGATCAGAGGGCTGAAGCACCTCTCCTGTAAAGACAGGTTGAAGGAGCTTGGCTTGTTTATCTTGGAGAAGAGAAGACGCTGGGGAGACCTCATTATGGCCTTCCAGTATTTAAATTGAGATTATAAAAAGGAGAGAAATCAACTTTTTACATGGGTAGATCATGAAAGGAAAAAGGGGGAATAAACTAAAGGAGGAGGAATTTAGATGTCCGGGAAGTTTTTCACTGAGAGAGTGGTGAGGTGCTGGCACAGGCTGCCCAAAGGATGTGTGGATGCTCTATCCCTGGAGGTGTTCAAGGCCAGGCTAGATGGGGCACTGAGCAAGCTGATCTAGTGCTTAATCTTGCAACTGGCAACCCTGGTCACAGCAGGGGGGTTGGAACTAGATGATCTTAGAGGTCCCTTCCAACCCAAGTCATTCTGTGCTTCTTTGAAACATGAGAGTTGTGGTGGTGCTTGAAAGACCCATCCAGGATCTCTGCTCACTCACCAGAGAGTGGTGGAATGACTCAATGTCCAGATGAGATCAGTTAAAAAACTAAAAGGTTTTTTAACCCTTTTCATTAAAGGGAGAGAACGCTATAAACTCCTACGGTTTTCATTTCTAGCAGTTCAGTTATGGTCTGCTTATCTAAATCTTTTCTCTTAGTCACAAGATTTTTCTGCTCTTAGCCACTTCAGATGATGTGTAGTAGTGGTGTGCATTACTCAGCTGATAACTGTCTTAAAGGGATCTGTGAGTAAGGTAAACTATGTTGTCATGTGGGCTTGTGAAGCACTTCTGGATTTGTGGAGGATGAGATGTTATGTAGTGGTACCCAAAGTTTACTCATCTGGTTGGTACCTGACAGCTGCCAGTGCTGATGACTTTACCAAACCAAACCAAGCAACACTGTTTTTAATCATTACTTGGCAAGCAGCTTTGGTGATCTTGACATGTTAATATTCTTTCTTTATCCTTTTTACGTGGTGAGTACCTGTTCTTTATGCAGTGTGTTTTGCAAACTTGGCAAGCAAAGGCTGTTTAGACCTAGGGAACATTTGGCTTACTCTTTTGGGAGTAAATGGGAGTAAAGCAGAAACCTTACAGGATGCAGTAACTTAGCTGATGGTGAAGAATTCTCTTTTCTCCTATCTTTATATTACTATTATTCAGATTCAGTAACTTGATTGTCTTGGTAATGTGTGGAACATCACTTGGCTAAAGTCTGCTATCTACCTGAATGATGGGATCATTTCTTTTCTTCCTTCTTCCCTTCCTATTCCAAAATACACAAGACAAAATTGGAAGCTCTTGGTATATTGTGTGGTAACTCTTTATTAAGACCTGGAAATTCCATTAAAAAGCTCATCTGCTTGCTTTAATCTTTAATCATAATTGAAGTGAATGAGCTTTAAGAGTTGAATTTTAAACTTTTGATTAGTCTCAATAGATTGCATTGGTGAGGTGGTAGGAGGTTTGTGTGCAAATAGAAAGATTTATTTCCTCGTGTCCTTCATTGAAGAGTTAGAGGTGCTTCAAAGAAGTGAAGCGATCTAATGCTTCCCCACAGGTCAGAATCGTAGAATTGTTTGAGTTGGAAGGGATCGTTAAGGGTCAGCTATTCCAACTGCTCTGCAATGAACAAGGGCATCTAGATCTCAGACAGATTGCTCTGAACCCAGTCCAGTCTGATCTTGAATGTCTTCAGGGATGGGGTATCCACTACATTGGTGGCTCATGTCCACCTTGACATCCACCAGAACACCAACATCCTTTTTAGCAGAAAGGTGCTCTATCCTTTTATCCCCCAGCTTGTATTGAATGTGGAGTTTGTCACAACCCAGGTGCAGGATCTTTCACTTGTGTTTGTTGAATGTCATGAGATTCACCTGGGCCTACTGCTTGAGCCTGTCTAGATCTCTCTGGATGGCATCCTGTCACTCCCAACTACACCACACAGCTCCTCCCTATGACATCCACCCATCAAATCTATATCTTTCCAATTTGAGTGAAGGATGTTACAAGGCACTGTGTCAAAGGCCTTAATGAAGTCTGGATAGGTGGTATCAGTGTCTCTTCCCTTGTTCATTCATGAAGTTATGCCATCATAGAAGACCATTAGATTGTTCAGGCAAGACCTGCCCTTAGTGAAGCTATGCTGGCTTCCGTGTGCCTTAGCATAAATTCCAGGAGTATCTGTTCCATGATGTTCCTTACATAGGGGCCAAAGGATTGATAATTCCTTGGATCATCCTTTTTGCCTTCATAAAAGTGGGTGTGATGTTGCCTTTTTTCCAGTCACCAGGGACTTTACCTGACTGCCTTTTCAAATATCATTTTGAGTGGCTTGGGAATTACATCAGTCAATTCCCACAGGACTCTAGAATGCATCTCGCTGTGACCTATAGACTTACAGATCAGGTCATGAACCTGATCTTTGCTTGCAGGTTCCAAAGCTTATACAAAGATTAAGACTTTCTTTTGGCAACAATATCGCATATTATACTTCCATGGTTCCACAGTCCATCTTGTAGAGATTCCTTATAGGTTTGTTGATTAAAAAAAGAAACTTAGTAAATAAATAAAATGGCACTTTATCCAGTTGGAAGAATGTGATGGTGTTTTAGTGAGATATTTATGATCTCATGCTTTGTCTCTCTGATTCTCATTCATTAAAACAGGCACTTTTTGTCAGGCTTAATCCCCTTGCATTAGCAAAACTGCTTGAATCTCTATAGTGATAGTATGATACTGTCAGACCTAAAACCTTTTTTAAAGTCTTTCAGTAGACTAGTGGATGTCTGAATAGAATAATTCACTCAGACAGCTAAACATATATTTTGCTTTTGTAATATTTTAATACATGTATAATTCATGTCTGGTGAGTTTTCTAAAGAAATTAAGATACAGTGGGATAGACAGACATGCAAGTGGCAGCAATTCCATTTGAAACCTTTTTGTTTTTCTTTGAGCCTGCAGATGATCAAAGGACACTTAACAAGCTCTATCCTCCACAGTTATTTGTGATCAGACAGCATAGTTTATGATTTTGAAAATATAAAGCTTGGAGACAAGATTATATAATTCTACATGTTTTATTGCAGCAGAAGAAAACATTGTGTATAGCTTTTGGAGACAGTGCTGACTGTAAGAAAGCTGAACTGATTTATCTTATACTCCAGCATCTAGAATCCTTCATCACCAGCCTGCCAATTTAAATAGGTGTCCGTCAGTCAATTTTTCCTCCAGTAGGGGCCAGCTGTATTCTACTTGGCCTGCTCAGGGTATCCAGGCTTTGCTGTCACACAGGCTATGATGCACTTAAGTTGGCCAATTGTATTTTTAACATGATAGTCCGGTCCCAGACTGTAAAATTCCCCCTATGGAGCCAAACATAAGTATACTCCCAAAGGAAAATTGTATTGATCTCCACTAGTTATAGTTAGCTGAATGCCCCTCTGTTATCCTAATGAGAGTTTACTTAGAGGGAGATATCCTGTGTTACTGATCTTCTTGTAAAATACACTCACTTGTTGTGAGACAAGGAGACTGCAGATAGGAGATGCAGGGATATGATTATCCTCTCACCTCTGTTCTCCAAAGATTTGTCTGCTGCTTTTTATGAATTTGAATTTTACGTACTAATAGGAAGAAAGGTATCCTGTCTTGTTAGACCTTCAGAACAATATGAGATCTGCTAATTCTCTGCTTAGTGCCATCTTAAAAGCAAAACAAACGACAACAACAAAAAACAAGGAAAGGAAGGGTAAAAATTACTGATTCCAGCCCCAGCATGTAAGAAAAAATGAAATTACTTGGTTCACTAGCCAAGGTTTTGAATCAGTTTTGTAGAGAGTAAACATAATGATAGCTATTTTTATTAGTCTATAGGGTAGTTTTGGGTTTTTAGATGGCACAAAAATCACTAGTCGTAACAAGACAGATGATCTTTTCAACAAGCTGAGCTAACTGAAAAACTGTGGTGTACAGTGCTTGAAATCAAAATCTAATGCACTCACTGAAACTATAGGCTTAGGGAATGCAAAAGCAGAGGAAGGTCAGCTAATGGTGCTACTGACGCATTTTCCTCATTACTGAGAATTCAATTTATTTTGCCCTTTGGACATATGTTTGAGATCACTGAAGTGTAAAATACCAATTTTAAAATGTTCTATGAAAATGTATTTTGTATTGGTGTAACACCTCCAAAAATCTCTGTTTTCAGCATCTTGGCATAGCTGGCCCTAGTCCCATACCAGCAGACCTGCATATCCTGAAGTATTTGTGCTTATGATGTAGAATCACAGAATCATAGAATCGTTTAAGATGGAACAGACCTTTAAATGTCATTTAATCCAACTCCCTTGCAAGAACAGGGGTGCCTACAACTAGATCAGGTTGCTCAGAGCCCCATCCAGCCTGACCTTGAATGTCTCCAGGGACAGAGGCATCCATTACCTCTCTAGGCAACCTGTTCCAGGGTTTCTACACTTATTGTAAAAAAAAATAATAATAATTCCTTATATCCAGTGTAAGCCTCCCTTCTTATAGTTTGAAAGCAGCAATGACATGTTCTCACGGCAGGGGCTGGCTGTGTATCTGGCCATGTCAGTGACAAGCCAAACCTTGGCGCTGAGTCTGTGCAGAACAGGGGCCTACTCTGCAAGGGGATGATATATGGCTCTGATGGGTATAAAAAGGAAAGCACTGTGTTGTGCAGTAATCGGTATAGCAGATATTGTTCACAGTGGCAGCAGATGCAAACAATAAATGCCCTACGTGAGTCCTGTAATTAAATACCAAAGCAGACAGTGAGGCACTTGATAACCACAGAAGATGTTTATTGCTCGTGCTCAGACCCTGTGAACATTTTTCCTTGCTCTATGACAAGATAACAGAAAAAGTAACCAAGCATAACATAAAAATGAGAAATACTATTTCTTTCTTGGATGATGGTTCAGAAATGCTGCACCACAGGTTTCTCATCTTCTTAGTGTACTGAAGGCAGCTGTAGAATGAATCACTGGGTTCAGAGTGTGACCAAATCTTCACAAGCAGGATTTTAAGGAGGGACACTGTGTAAGTAGTGTTTTGTGTGGAAATAAGTGTGGTGGACTCACATCACCACAAAGGAGTACAAGCTGGCCATGGGGAAGCAGACATCTGAGGGGTGTGTTTGGAAAAGTTCGGGACAGCAACACAAGGTGACGGTGGTAGAGGAGCTGTCACCTGCTTGCAGGGTGTCCTAAAACAGGGACACTCCAGGGGCAGAACGTACGTGGATTCTGTTCAAAATGCCCCCCTCACTGCCATCTTGTCCCAATTCTATGTGCTAGGCTGTATCGTGGCAGCTCTGTGGGCTCTGCCTTGCAGCAGGCCCATAGGAGAAGCAGTTTTCCTCCTGTACTTGGGTGATCCCCTCCAGCAGCAGTAGCACCTCACAATTTTCTCCTTGATAACACCACTTTACATGAGGCAAAGGTATGCAGAGACCAAGTGTCTTGACAGTGAAAGAGCAGCAGGGCCAAGAGCAGGAACAGGGATTCTGTCTGGCTGCTCTGGCCTCCTCCATCAAGCACACTGCAGAACCATCCTCGCAGCAGTGCTTGAGCCTGTCTGGCTGTCTGTTCCCAGCCATGCAAAGGGATGTGGGGAGGACGGTGCCAAAGGGAAGAACAATTTTCTTAAAGAGGAGAGAAAAATTAGTTAAAACAAACCAGTTTGCAAGTCAAATCCTTTGGTCTTTCTGTGAACCTGTCTGCCATTTGATTTCCTTTTAATTATTAAGGAGGGGAGAAGGTGGTAAATAGCTCTTCCACAGATGTTCCCCAAAGCATGTGGTGTTTTCTTATCGATATCTCACTAATCAGAAGCAGATGCATTTATCTTCATTTAAGAGCGCTTTTGGAAGAATTCTCTTTGTGTTCTACTTGTGGGAAAGACTGGGCCAGTGGAATGATTACACCTCTCTGTTAGCTTTATTGCACCTTCCCTTGGCAGTGTTTTGTTTATATCAGACAGGAATACTGCAAATAAATTATTCTCACATAGAGCGAATTCAGAATTCCCCTGGCTTAGGGAGATTAGCGCAAATTAAATTCCACATTTTCACACCTGAAGCCATTAGCATTTTAGTAACTTTTATTGGAAGCAAATCACTGCTATAAATATATTATGTCATTAATCGTGTAATGTATGAATTTATAAAAAATTTTCAGAGCACTTAACAGTTTGAAAGTCTGCTGCGTATCTTGTACAGAAAATGTGACTTTTTAATTGAAAAAAAATCACCCTTTCAGTACCAAGGAAATCCCCTAGCAAGGGTAGGGGAGGACAGGGTGGTTGTCAGATCTCTTCTATTCGTAATCACTTGCTTAAGAAGGGTCTGATTAAAGCAGTGCAGTTGAATACAGTGTAGGAAGAGCCTTTTTAAGATCTTTTCCTAGCATTCGGTGATTGTTTCCTTTGTGCTTTTTGTGGCCTGGATACTGCAAGTTTATTTCTTCATCAGCTGCTCATTTGGGAACGGCACTGTTTTGACTTCTCCATCTCTGTGCATTTATCCACACCTATCAGATCTCCAAACGTCTCCCACAGTGTTTGTCAAAGCAAGTTTATTACTCCTGTGCTGCTTCTGGCTGCAGGATCTGAGGAGAGGAGTTTAAGACTCTGACGATGCAGCTTTCCAGTTACTGAAGGCTCAATCTGTAAAAATCAGCTATAGCTTTAAACATTCATATCCCAAAGGTTTGGACTATCAAACTCATAGGAACTGAACAGACATGTTGCATTTTTAAATGTAGTTAGTTGCCTCTTTCTGAGAATTTTTCAACGTTCACTGGCATTGTCAAGAATGCAAATATATTTTAAAAACATTAGAGGTAATTTCTGAAATATAAATCCCAATACTGGATAATGAAGCGGAAGGGAGAGATGTTCTTGCCCTTTCTCTGCACTTCGTAGGGTTTCTAGTTTAAAGATTTTTTTTATTTAAAAATAGCTTCTTCATTACTTCCTGTCTTTGCCAGAAGGCTTTGGAAGTCTTTAGTAGTAGTGGGGTCACATCTTGTTGTTATTGTAGCTGAACTAGCCTTCTCCAGTGATCACATATGCAGTGAGGAGGTCACAGGCTTAAAAGGAAAAGCATTTTAAGACTGAAATTCTGCCCATTTGTGCTCCAGTATGGGTACATTAAAAAAGAGATGGATTCTTCAGCAAAGCAGAATGTCTCAGCAAAGCATCTCTTATTATTTGGAAAAGTTTTTTTATTGTTTTGTTGTTGTTGTTGATTTCTTTAAAAAAAAAAGAAAGAAAAGAAAAAAAGACTATTTTAATGAAATGCATTCCTTGGTCAAAAAATTTGTTTGACTTATCCATTCTCCAGTGATGAAAATCATTTGTGGTTTCAGCAATGAAAACTCTTATTTGTGAAAACTTCGCCTTCATTGGCAGAGTGGATTTTATCCCACTGCTTTCTAATGAAGTCTGTGTGTTACTGTAGAACACACGCAGATCTGCTTAACACCCTGTAGATGGCAATTTTTAAAACTGTTGGTACTTCAGATTTTCAAAGTGTTCTTCATTTTCATCTCTGTGGGTGCTGATCAAGCCAATAAACATTTTAGCCTTCAAAAAGATGATTGAGTGGTAAGCCTGATAACCAGAGGAGAAATGCTGGGTCCAAGTTATCTGTGCTAACCCCTTCTTTGTGCTCTGCAAGAACATTTTCCACTAGGAAAGAATTCTTCTCATGTATGCAGGGTTTATTAGTCGCTAAGAGGAATGATAGGACTTAACTGGAACTGTCATGAAAGCAGCATATTTTGTGATATTGCTCTTGTCATTCTTGACTTAAAGTGTGGGTAATAATCAGATCCTAGGAACCACTCTTTTCTCTGTGTTTTTCTTTCTTCTTTCTAGGATATGTTTTTGTAGTACAGTTAAATCAGAAGTGCACGGCATATGGCTTTTTGCTGCATGAATTGCTGCTGATGTGAATGTCAGTGGGCATATAATACCAGATTTTCATTTTGTGAATCACGATGCATGGAATTTAGCCCAAGAGCTCCCTAGACTATAGACCTTATTATAGGCAAATAAAAGAGAGAATGAAGGGGGGGAGGTGGTGTCTCAGAGATTTTGTTTCAGTTGAAATGAGGTTATCGTGATGAACGATGTGGCTGACAATGAGATTTTTATAGCTTCTGTTAGAGTAGCAGAAGAGCTCGTGTTATTGCTGGTTCACTTTAAGTAATTGTAAGCTGAACGGCGTGGTGGTTGAAAAGAGCAGGCAAAATCTTTCTTACATGTCTCGTAAGCGAAGCCAGGGCTTTTTGTCGATTTTGCCTCATCTGTCCTTATACAAATGTCCTTTGTTCTTTGGAATGTACGTCTCACATATTGTCTTGGTGGAATACGTCAGTCACTACTAAAAAGGCATCTGCCAATCAGTCTGCTGCACGCCTCTATTTTTAGCAGATGAGGTAACTGGCCAGCATCTGACAAAACGCTCCTGTTACCCGCTGTACCAGCGTGAGCTCAGAGCGGGTGGCTCCGTTGCAGCAGAGGCATGCAAGAGGGAGGGCTGCGGGCAGAGGCCGTGAGTGAGAGGAGATGAGCGTGGATGAGGGCACCCTACCCACCTACCCCTGTCCTATGCCCTGCCCCTGCCCTTCTCCCTTATCAGCCCTGTCTGCACCCACACACAAGGCCGACGGAAGAACCCGATTCTGGGCTTTTCTTGGGTTACCTGGGGTGCTGGCAGCAGTGAATATACAACTGAGTTCATCTTGTGTGGATTGCACAAAGCCCAGCAGGGGTGGGGGTGTTTATCTGCACGGATAAGCCACCCCAACACATGAGTAACTTCGTAGAGCAAACAAATTATCAGTAGAGAGGCCTAGAAAACCTTTCTGGAAGTATTAGGTTTTGCCCCATAGAGTTTTGGGGCTTGAGATTCTTAGGAATGGGAGGGAAGCTAAGAGTGAGCTTAGGTTCTGACACTCATCCATCAAGAGCAAAATAGGGAAGAGTGACAGGTGACCCTTTCAAGGCAATATGACCTGTCTTTCTTTGCCCTTGCACGCTGTCAGTCTGAACAGCCACTTGGGAAATGCTGTGCATTTGCTGGTGACTTAACGAGAATTTATTGATAGACACCTCCCATTTCCTCACAGTTACCATTACGTGTTGGTTGTGGCAAGCAGATTAACAAGGCCCCCAGAAATGCAAATGATTGTTGAGGAGTATCAAATTAGAAGCTGAGTGAAGTCAAGGAAAGAGATTTGACGTATACGTATATTAACCCAAACACCAGAGGCACAGGTGAAGAAACAGATACCAAACTCTGTGTCAGAATTGTTGAGAAAGACACTAGTGCAGACGATAGAAGGTCTTGCTATGTCAGTTGAAGATATTAATGCCTCGACCATGAAACTAAAATGCTTGAGAACCATCCTTGCGTCAAGAATGTCAAGTCTGCATCTGGAAGAATGGAAGCATCAGGGGAAATAGCTTCCACATATGCTTTGAATTTTATGCTAATTTTTTCTCTCTGGAGATGTATCCTCAGATTTCAAGCATCAGTTTTCTGTCTCACAAAAACTGATCTTTATTGTGTTGCTGATAAAAGAACCTCAGCAGCAAGAACTTAAGAATTGTGATTGTAGCTATTTTGCTTGAGTAGTAAAGACTGCCTGGACCTTTTTGTCTTTCTTACCCAAGAATCCAAAGGAAACTGCAGATCCCATCGTATCATATATTGTCAGCCTCTTCAAAGGCAACTGATCATCCTTTCATATTGAAAATAACATTTCAAAAGTCACCAAGTAGGAAAACAGAACATCCCTATTTTTGCAAAATCAAACATGTAAGATGAAGGAAGTAATCTCATAGCTGTCAAGATCTTCGTATTCTTTCCAAGTAGTCTTTTCTATGTAAGCTAGGGATTTAGAAGTTACTAAATGACTGTTTACTTCCTGGTGAGATATATATATATATTTATATATGTTAGAATTTATAATTCTAAATTTGTCTGATTGTCATGTAACTGATACTTACTCTGCATTTTAAGGCCTGCATGTCTTTTTGTTTTTGTTAAAAGCACATTTATCAACTTGGACTAGATTTTTTTTTGGAGGGGGGGGAGAAGAAGCATGTAGAAATCTTACTGGACTTCTCTCTTAGTCAAGCTTTCTTCAGCCTCTCCCTGTTCAGTATTCTGGCCTCCAACAGGATTTTATTCCCACAGACCTTCCTTCTGCCTGTTCCCTTTCCTTGAGAGCAGTGGCATGGCTCATAAAGCGGCTCCCACCCTCCTTGACATAAGGAGGGTGTTAATGACTTTTCTCACTTCTGTAGATGAGGTACCTGCTGACTACTTCGCACTGTCACAACTCCTGTCAAGAGAACAGAAAAGACTTTTGGAGGTTGTAGAATATTGGAAGTCTGTTTGTGAAGCTGAGATAGTGTTTACCGGCAGCTATTTTCAGCAGTGGTAGAAATCTGAAGGATAGTGTTGAAATCTTAAAGTCAAAATTGCATGCAAAGAAGTATTTCTAATTCCTGTAGATGTAGCTATCTGAACAAACAAGTCTTCACTATCTGAACAAACAAGTCTTCACTTGCAAGTAACTGCATAAACACAACATTTTAATAGCAGTGATAGAGATATTCCTTTATCCAGCATAAGTTCATGTACAGTGGACTGTAGGTTTAGTTTTCTTTGATATACAATCTATGAATCTAAAAAATAAACCTCAGGTAGAAAATGTTGTATGTGTGCAGCCTGCAAATGGCTTCAGACAAATACATGGCCCTTCAGAGTGTGCAATCTTAAAGGTACCACCTAAAGGAAAATCTTTAAACTAGTGACCCTACTTAGGAAGGAAAGAAGGACAATGTCTCCATAAACTTATTTAGTTTTGCATGAATTGGGTGTTTTTTTATTGGCTTCTTGCTTTTAAGCTCCAGAGAACAGAATGTTTCATAGCTGCTCAATTTGCTTCAGTTATTATCATTTGAAAGAACTTGATGATTCTAATTTCCTTCTCTTACACTTCTTAATTTTAGTAGTAGAGTAACACTTCAGTATCTAGTATTGATTTTTACCATGACTAGGGCTTTGATATTAATTTCTGCACCACAGCAGGCTGAGGATACGTGATTGCCAATGCAAACTGGGGGCCCAGACTAATTTCATGTTTTGTTAATATAATTGTAGGTCTTTGCTAGTAGGATGGTCCCTGTTTTGATGAGTATTGCGTGCTTGTGTGCCGTGGACTATCTGCATGCTGAACTGCATTAGCTAATGCATAGCTAGCAGCTCAAAGGAAGTGACTATTTCGCCTCCCCCCCATTTGGCACTTTTGAGGCAGCATTTGGAGAAACTGTGTCAAGTTTTGTGCCCAATAAAGGGGAGAGATTGACCAAATTGAGCTAGTCCAGTAAAAGGTCACCAAGGTGATCAAGGAGAATGGAGTCTGCTGTTCAAGGGAACTGGGAAGGAGCGACATTTGTTCACCCTGGACCTGTCTGAACAGTGGAGGTTGGATCCAGTTGCTGTCTTCTTCCACTACCTGAACAAGAAGCTGTTGAGAAGACATATGCCCTTCTCAGAAGTATACAGTGAAGGGAAAAAACACAGTGGTCACAAATTACCAAGAAGGTAACTGTGGTTGGACATAAGGAAAAAATATTTCCAATTACCGATAGTGGTGCAGTACTAGAACAGGTTGCACAGAGACTGTGGCACCTTCATTCTTGAAGAAACTCAAAACTCACCTAAGCAAGGCCTTGAGCAACTTGGCTTAAGCTTGACCTTAAACTTAGGTGAGTACATTTTAGAAAATATTTACTACTGCCTACTACTGCAGCTCCGCCGACATGGTAACTCGTCTAACCACAGTAGCCCATTGGTGAATTGGAGGCCTAATGCTTAGAGCAGCCAACATGTGTGGCACTGCAGAATGTTTGACTACTGATGGTTCGAGGTGGGTTTTTTTCAGTTGTTTTATGAGAAGGATTTAGCTAATGTTCCATTACTTACAGGATGTAACGCCATGTGCTAGCTGCTGCTTCTGCATCCTGTGATTTTTGTGATTTTTCCTAAAGTTATTGCTTTTGAGCAAAGGTTTCTGAACAAAAAATGAAGATATGTCATTCATGCTTTTTTTCAGTGCAGTCTCTCATCTGCCGCTTTAGTAAGCAGTAAAAACCAAAGGCAAGGGCAAGAGAGCTGGAGCTGTCAGAAAAATGAAATTCTGGTTAAAATGTCTCTCTCTTTAGGTGATGAAGAAGACAATAGTTATAACTGACATATTTCATCCAACTGTCAACTGACAAATCAACCAACATCTATCAGTTTGTACGTACAGGGCCACAGCACATGCAGTGCTTGCTGTGATTAGAAAGTTGAACTGGAACAAACTGTGCTCACAGCAAGCCCAGTACTGCATCTGCCTTTGGGTCAGCTTCTGCAGCTGCCACAGCAGCCACAGCTAGGACTGCTCAGGTGTGGAAAGCAGCCAGCCCTTACTGCAAGATGCAGCTTCAGTAGACAGGTTGTCTATGGTGACCATTTCAAAAAAGAGTGATATTGGAAGCTTTGCATATTACAGAGCAAAGCTATTCTGATTGAACTGGTAATTTAAAAAAATAAAGATGCTGCAGAGAGACCAAGATAACCAGCAAATCACTTCTTTTTATTTTTCCAAATAGTACAAAGTGTTATTAAAAGAGAAATAAATTAGGAGCTGTTAAAAATATATTCAGGAATCAAAGGAAGAAAAGCAGGCAGAAAAAATGTGCAAGCACCATTAAGCTGCGGAAATTTTCCTTGGACACGTTGCAGTACCTTTTCAAAGCAGCATATGGGGTTTATTCTGGTGTCTCTAATTTTAACATGAATGAGAATCACGTGGAATACTCCTGGCATACTGCTTTGAAAATATATCCCTGCATGATTAAGGAAGGCTGAAGTCTTTAAGCCTCTTTTTTTCTCTCTCTCTCTCTCTCCCCCCCTTTCTCTCTCTGTCTCCTTTTTTTTTTTTTTTTTAACCAATTCTGAAATGCATCACAGAAAAACATTAATGGAATGAAAATGGTACAACACTGAATAAAATGGTAATGTAACAGGTAGAAATACTACTGGCTTATCACTGTAAATGTCTGTGTTTCAGAGGCTGTGGACTGGGGGGAGAGGCCAGAACTTGCAGTTTATGTCAATTTTTGCAGCTGCCTCTGCATTGCTTGACTTTATGAATTTGTCTCTTCATTTTGAAGATGAAGTAATGATTCCACCTAGCACTTGCAAAGAGCAGGGAATACATACATCTGTTTTACACCCATAAGGACAAAATACTTTTGTGAGGACATCAGGAAGCATCCAGGGGTGTCTGTTCTGTCTTCTTTCTGTCATTTGCTACATCAGAGCAAGTTAAAGAAAGACCGAGTTTCATCTGTCAGTTATCTGATGAACCTAGCTGAGGGCAGAGTCCCTACCAGTGCCCACCTTTTCCTCCTCATGTTGCCTCTGCTACAGCAGTTGTTGTAGTGAATGGGGTCACTGCTCCATCAGATCCACGGCACAGATCTGTGCAGAAATTTTGGTCCAAAAATTGCTTTAAAAGAAATTTTTTCCAACTGATGAGCACAATTTTGATACACAGCACACATATTGCATTGGATGAGATAAAAAGCTAGGGTTGTTCAGAAGTCCCAAGGCAAGGCTGTGGGACTCCATTAAAAAATCATAGAATCATAGAATGGCCTGGGTTGAAAAGGACCACAATGGCCATCCAGTTCCAACCCCCTGCTATGTGCAGGGTCGCCAACCAGCAGACCAGGCTGCCCAGAGCCACATCCAGCCTGGCCTTGAATGCCTCCAGGGATGGGGCATCCACAGCCTCCTTGGGCAACCTGTTCCAGTGCCTCACCACCCTCTCGGTGAAAAACTTCCTCCTATTATCTAACCTAAATCTCCCCTGTCTCACTTTAAAACCATTCCCCCTTGTTCTGTCACCATCCATGATGATATCCTTATAAACAGCCGTTCTCCCCCCTGTTTATACGCTCTTTTCAAATATTGGAAAGCCACAATGAGGTCTCCCCGGAGCCTTCACTTCTCCAAGCTAAACAAGCCCAGTTCCCTCAACCTTTCCTCATAGGAGAGGTGCTCCAGCCCTCTGACCATCTCAGTGCCCTCTTCTGGATTTGCTCCAAGAGCTCCACGTCCTTCCTGTGCTGGGGGCCCCAGGCCTGGACGCAGTGCTGCAGATGGGGCCTCACAAGAGCCGAGCAGAGGGGGACAATCACCTCCCTCTCCCTGCTGACCACCCCTTTTTTCATGCAGCCCAGAACACAGTTGGCCTTCCGGGCTGCAAGCACACGCTGCTGGCTCATGTGCAGCTTCTCATCCACCAGGACCCCCAAGTCCTTCTCCGCAGGGCTGCTTTCAAGGGGTTCTTCTCCCATTTTGTATGAATACCTGGGATAATAATAATAATAATAATAATAATAATAAAATAATCATGATAATCCGAATAATAATAATCCCAAGGAACTTAACTTTTCACTGCAGTTGGGATGGATAGCCTTTTTTGACTTACAGAAAATTACATTGTCTGTACATGTCTACATCATTCTCTACGGCTCTCTAGAGCTACCTGAAAGGAGGTTATGGTGAGGTTGGGATTGACCTCTTCTCTCAGGTAATAGCGATAGGACGAGAGGTAATGGCCTTAAAAGGTGCACCAGGGAAGATTGGGTACTGGAAATAATTTCTTCTCAGAAAGAGTTGTTAGGCATTGGAACAGGTTGCCCAGGAAGGTGGTGGTGTCACCTGGAGGTGTTAAAGGTAAATATAGTACTTAGGGACATGGTTTAGTGAATAGTGTTGGCAGGAGGTGAACGGTTGGACTAGATGTTTTTAGAGATCTTTTCTGACCTTGCTGATTCTATGATTCTTTGATTCTGTGTGAAGATACTAGCCATATTTTGTGCATAAGTGGATATATCTTGTTTTCTGATAGCATGAAAAGGTCATAGTAAAGCAGGCAGATTCAGCAGTATTGATTTTGACTTTTTCCTCCGTAGTTGTAAGGGGTGGGATTGATACAAATGAGGTCATTTAACAAAACCTGATCTTAGAGCATCTCGGAGGCATTTTTTAGCATTGTCTTTTATTAATGTGTGTATGCATTAAAGGCTGAAAAAATTAGCAGCAACAAAACACCCACAAAGCAGTGAGTAAAACTTTCCTAGGAAATTAATGACATGATATTCCCATAAGTGCTCTTTGAATTTTTGATGTCTGCATCTGCAGTCAAGAATGACAAAGAACAAAAGCCTGAATGATTGTAACGAGCTGCCTGCTTCTTTGCTAATCGAACCGTTGACATAGCAAGAATTTTTATTCTAATGGATGAGGACCATCATGCTGGCAAATGAGCACAGGGTGAGTGGCAGACAGGACCTACAAGTCAGAGAAGTCCTGGTGATTTGGTGAGCAGGAGTTCAATCAAAATAGCGAGAACAAGGTGGGATTTGTCTGAGAGATGGTAAGCACTGCTCTGCTGTGCCATTGATGGGATTCTTTAGCATGTGGACGATTGAGACTGAAGGAATATGCACTCACAGGATCGATTAGGAAGGGACTCATTAGTGGAAAGGAAGTTCCAAGCAGTAGTCCTAACAAAACCCAGAGCCAGAACATGGATAGTGCTGGGCCTGGTGTGTGGGCTGAACGTGAAGCAGGGTTGCTGGAAGGAGGTTCAGAGAGTCCTTTCTGACAGCCAGTCCTTCCTACCCATCTTAGGGGAAAACAGTCCTAACAGCTACTTGAAATGTTTTGAAAAGAGTAAGGCAGGAAACGTCTATAAAAAACATACTGTATATATGAGCACAGAGTAGAGTCTGTATAGTCATCTGATGTCCTTCCAAAGTTGCAGAGAAGGGGAAAAGTTAGTTTTCATTTCCTAAACCTTTTTTTTTTTTTTTTTTTCCTTCCAACTGAGAATGTGAGGTTTATTTTTGTAATGTCAGTTTTGTGTGGGCTGCTGCTTTAGGACTTGAGTATCTCCTCTGATTGCAATTTCTTTTTGCTTCATTTCTCTCTTCTCCTTTTCACAAAGCCTTAACCAGTAGAATGGTACATCGGGACATTGGCCTTACCTGTCATTCATATCTGTTGTATTTCAAAACAGGGTGTTAATTTGCTTTATCATCATGCTTTGTTTCTCCTGTCATTCTAACATGGTTGCCACTTTCCAGACTTAAACATGAGATGCACTAGGCAGCATCTGAGTGTTTATGTGAGATTTATTTAAGTGAGAGTATTCATTTAAGCAAGCCTATTTATAAAGCCAGGCTATTTATACTCCCTATGATTGTGAATGGGCGTGTGTGGGCCCCCTGCTGCTGTGCAAAGCCACGTGTTTAGGTAATGTATATTGGGCTGCACGCTTCCATGCACATGGGGAAAGACTGAAGAAGTGGCAGCTAGTGCCTTTGAGAAGGGGTGGTTGCAAAGCCTGCCTTGCCCTAGGGAGCTTCTAGGAACAGAGAGCTATTAGAGCTGGGCACAGAAGGGTCTGTAGTTCATTTTACATGCTCCAAGTTGCCCTATGATGCCCTAGCTAAAGCTAGTGCACACTTGGTATATTGCTCGTATTAGAGAATACTTGCAAAAGGTAACAACATAGTAAACAGCCCTACCAGTTCATTCAGCTTATGTGAGCACAAATGTCCTTTGGTACCTGTGAGAGGTGGAAGGAGGCAGAGCTCATTTTTTACAAAGAAGTGTGTTGGGTACTTGCTGGACCTGTAGACTAGCCTTATGTTTTCTCTTCTACTCATTAACTCTGGTCTTGGCAATTCCCTTCTGAACTCCCAAGCCTGACACTTATCCTTCCCTATGAGTCTGTGATGTAAGAGTAGTGTGAAATTAATGTCTCAAATGGTGGACAGGACCTCATCGACAGCTTGTAAAATACTGGTTGACAGGTTCTTATACACAGCTGGGGAGTTAAGTCAGGGCACAAAAAACACTGTAATTGAACTGTTTGCAGTACAGTCTCTTGAAACATTATCAACCAGCACTGTCATTCTTAAATGCTCATGATCACACTAACACAATTCCTTGCAAGGGAGCTGTATGTCCCAGTGTTATTCTTAAATAACACAGCACAGAAGCTTTTGAAATTAAAACACATATGTAGAAATTCTCCAGATTGAAAATCCTAGTTTCTTTTTCCAGAGTGCCTCGAAAAAGGTATACAAGTTGTTTAGAGAACCAGAGATGTTTGCTAATGTCATCTCCTGCACCATCCTTAAAGTCCTGTTAGATAAAACCGGGCGCCTCTGCTTCAGGTCTCACCCTGCCAAACTCTTCCCCATGAGCAAAAGGGAGCCTGAGTTTTATGTGTACAGATTTAATGTTCTGCAGCAGATGTGCTGACACATGGGCTGCTACAGTCAGTGGGGTAAATAATCTCCCATTTAAGTAGTTCCTAAGTACCTATTCATTGTTAACATATTAAAAAAATTCATACATCACTATTGAAATGGTGAACAATGGCAGCATCAGAGTAAGTTCAGGTAACTGCATCAGATAAATTCTTCCTTTTTTTTTTTTTTTTTTGGCTCTTCTTTATGTTCTTTGGTTTTGTTAAAAGCCAAAATGTAAAATAAATCATTCTGTTGCAGTGTCATATGATCAAGTAGATATTTAACGTGCACCTTCCAGAAGAACACAATGCCCAAATGAATACGAAGGAGGGGAGCTTGCTTGTATGTAGGAGAGGCGAGACCAAATCTGTACATGGCATACTCCATTTCAGCAATGGCAGTAGCATGACATTCATTCCTCAGTTCCTATCCTGCAGAGAGTAGGCATTAAGGGAAGTCTCAGACAGTTTGGATTGCAGATAAATCCAGCTTGTGTCTCTTGTCTGTCAGCCTGAGCACAGCACATGCTGAAGAAATTGCTAAAGGTAGAAGAAGATAGTGGGTATAACGATGCAGCAGTGTGAAATGGTTCTGCTATAGCCATGTGTGTTCTGAAACGAGTGAATGAAAGAATAAGATGAAGATGATATGACTGAAAGTTCTCTCAGCAATGTGGCAAAGGATTTTTGATGCAAATAAATAAGCGTTTGAACAAAATGGGGATGAAAGGAGTAGAGTAATACTAATCTCAGTGTGACAGATTCGGCTGAAAATGCTCTCGGAGGGTGAATATCTCAGAACTTACACAGCAAGGTAATTATAGTGGCCCTTGCAGTTCTGTCCTGAGTGCTGTGTAAGGAATCTTGAAGTTGATGATGTGTATGTGAAACCTTTTCCTGTCTTCTGTCTAGATTTATTATAATTGATTTGAAGTTCTTCAGTGCCCTCGCACGCTATATGACTGCTATGTATGCTTGAAACGACAAGACTTAAAGGTTGCAGATGGCTGCAGGGGCTTGTGTATTTTAAGGTTGTTTTATATGATAGCTATACAAAAACAAACTAACTATAATTGTATATGACGCTGCCTCCAAACCTAAACATCACATGAGGCTGTTTTTCAGCTAGAGCTTTGCAGTTTCCAGTTTTGACATTGGAAATAATTTTGATTAAATCCATTCACTCTGATCCTAATCTTTCTTTTTCTTTTGTTGATACAAAGTTTTTTGTACCTGACTGTTTTTGCTCTTTTTCCTTTCCATTTGTTGTTTTTGATTAGGGTTCTTTTTTTTGACGTGAGGATATTTTGGTTCTTTGTTAAACGTGATATTTTAAGTCTTGGAGTTAATGTTGAATGGGGAAATGGAGCATACCATTGTGCTGTCTAGATTAGATCTTCTTTCAGCACCCAAACTGCATGTAATCATTTAGCGATAGGAAAACTGAGGAATATTCATATCAGCTCCTGTAGCCAATTTTGGTATAGTTTGTAGGCTGTCTTTGGCTTAGCTGAAGAACTTCAGTTGTCAGAGAAGATGAAGTATTGCAGATTCAATACCTCTGGAGGTTCACTGTCTGGACTGTTACTGACTGTGTCGAAGGCTGTGATCTCTTTTAAGATCCAACTTAATTTTTATAACGTAAGTAGGGATTTTCTTTACCATTCTTCCCTGCATCCCAAAGGTAGAGTGATGTTATTTAGAGTGAGTTCAGAGGTCTGAGAACAATGCACAATCCAAACATTATTCCAATGCTACAGAAGTCTCTGTTTTAGCACACTCATCACTCCATCTAACCCACAGGCTGTGTGTAACCATCTTTTAATGCAGATAACCATCTTTTAATGTAGATAACCATCCTTAGAACGATGGCAGCTCACCTGGTGATGCAGGAAAAGATTTGAATGCTCCCTGTGTTCAAAGTATAGGAGGAAGTAGTGAATACTGAACATGCACATGGGTGCTGGGGTGGTGGAAATCAAACCTGTCCACGCTTTGCAGAAGGTTCTTTGTTTTTGTAATTCATACAGACTTTTCTGGGTGACATGGTGGCAGATCACCTCTGAAGGTCGTGTCTAATCTGATTTGCAAAGCTGCATTCCTGACAGATTTTTCAGCAGCTTACATGTCACCAAGTTCTCCTAGTCAGATAAGCTCTGTGGTTTGTAGTAAGGCTGTCTTCAAAGGCGGAAAGGATAGATATCGCTTTATGTCCTGGCCTAGTGTTTTCATTTTTTCTTTGTGTATACACATTGCTGTCCAAAAGCTTATTTCGGTTGCATTAACATTAAAAAACCAAAAAAAATTCCACGACCTGGCTATTTAAAATTAAGTGCTGGGGGTCCTGATAAAGGAAGCATGGGGTTTTCTGATACTGGATTTTGATTGAAACCAAGCTAAATGTGAAATACAGTCTTGAAAGTTTCTGAAATACTTTTTTGGAGTACCTACAGCCTGAGTGCTAACTGCTGCTTCGAGAATGTGGATGTGGAAGGGTGCAATTCAGCTGCTTCTGCAAATGGAGTTTTGAAGAAAACTTACTGAGAATTGACTGGTAATTTATGATCTTGAATGAGGAGTTACAGAGAGCGAACCAACATGTCTGAGATTTAGTCTTAGTAGATTAACCACCTTCTCCATCTAGGTATCTAGGCTAAAAATAGTAAAACTCATGATCTGGAAGGATGAGTAAGCATTATATCACCATTGATTGTTCCTCTGCTCCCACACACAAACAGGTCTTTGTCCATCGCAGCATCCTGCTGACAGTGGCTGTTGGATTGGCAAGCAGCATCTTTGGTGTGAAACCTTCCTGGAAATCTTTGATTCTTTCAACAGAACCAGACTTAGAAGATTTTTCACAGTTCTTGTTTATTATGTCTCTTTGAAATTGCCTGGATTTTTCCGGCCTTGAATTTTTTGATCTCCCTTAAAAGCTTCCTTATGTATTTGTGTCCAGTCCTACTTCAGAATACTGCAAAGTTCTTAATCTGTTTATTCTATATCACAACCTTGAAAGGAAAGGAAATGTAATTTACAGCAGGAATTTCTAAGAAAGTGAGTGGCAAAGGGTGAGGTTTTCTGAAGTTAAGTCTAATTGCTTGCTTTCAGAAACAGCCATCTCTGTCACTTGTTTTCCTTTCCTATGGCAGGAAAAGGCATTAAAATGGGTCTTCTGAATTCTTCACTGGTTGCCCGAATCTAGAATGCAACCTTCTTTCTGCCAGTGGCTAAAATGCAGATGAAGAGTTTTGGAATTTGGGCCCAGGGAAGGTTTTTCCAGGTACTTCAAAGTTGCCCTCATAATCATTACGTTTGTTTACAGTAGTGCTTGGTTAAACAAAACCTAATGGAGGATTTTGAACTCTGGGTGTCATACAACAGAAAGGGATAATTTATGTGATTAGGAAGCTCTCCAATTTAATATTGGCTTAACAAACAAATTTCAGTGTAGAGAACCACTAGGAGCGTGACAGTTGTTTTTCTTCATCCAGAAACGTTTTATTTTATATTTACTTATGGTTTAAGTTCTGCATATTGAGAACATTTTCAGGCCATGAGACACTACAATTAGAGCTCGCAAACTGAACATCGAACTGCTGAGCTGTATTATCATTCCCATACAAAGGGTGGAGTATGTACCACATCCCCAAACCACCCTCTTCCCTGTGGGATGTGGGTGGAGGGAGCAAAGGAGGAAACATGGGACTGGAAAGAAACTTCTTGCCAGCAAGTCATGTCAGCAAATCTCATCTTCATAAGTAGTCTCTCTTCCCCTAAAACACACATAAATATCTTACTGAAGTTTAAGGATTCAGAACTAAAAGATAGCCAACAAAAGTCTACAGGCTCAGGGTAATTATTACAGAGATGGTGCTGCAGGAAGCCGTGGGTCATGCTGCTTTAGAGGAAAATAAAAAGCTAGAAGTCATTGCAAGAAATGAATCCTTCTAACATCCCGATCCATTGGAAAATACGGCTCTCTTAAGAACTCATCTTTCAGTCAAAACTAATAGAGTGAGAGATGCCTTGAAAAGACAGATGTCCTGGTGCTGCTCTCTGTTCTCAACTCTTCTCTTGAGCACTTGGCCCATGGATTCTAAAGACTTACCTGGGTTTTAGATTAGGAGGCTGGCAAAGGAAATCCAACAAGGGGTGGCCTTCATTCTACCTGCAGGGCTCCAGCAGGCAGCTTTTTGAAACATCACTGCTTACCGTGGTAAATGCAGTGGGTTTCTCTTATTAGAACAACACAGGAATGCTTATTTTTAGAGAGACCTTCATTTTTTTTGTTGTTGTTGTTCTTCTTTTAGTTAAATAAATTTGTTTGGATGACAAAGGAACGTCTTCATTTTTTCCATCTGAACTTGTTCTCTAACACCATTATAGTAGTATGTCAGCATCTTGTGATCTTTCAGGTTTTATCCTCATAATAAAAATGGATGCATTTAAGTTTTATTCCCCTTCTGCGGTTCAGTAATAGAAGATGAATGATTTGTTCAGATGCCCCAGAAAAAGTCTGAGGAGCAGTCAGAAATGACTCCAAAATGACAAAACCCTTTGCTGACTCCATTACTGACCTGTGAATCTTTTTTCTCTCTTAACTGTTGCTTCCATTCCTCTCTTGACCTACTCATCTCTTCTTTCTGGTATTGTCAGAGTGCAGGACAGAGACCTATGGCTAATAACCCTTTTGTGTGCACAGTTTTCCTGGGGGCACTTCATCTGGCCTGGGACAGAGCTGTGGGCACCCCTTGAAGAGCTGGCTGCCTGCTGACTCATGTGTAGCCTTCTGAGGGTGTTAGATGCCGTTTTAAGAGCTTGCTAACAAAACAACAGATTAATAGTGAAGTTTCTTAATACTCCTGTCAGATTATGACCCCGCTTTAAGGTGGAATTTAAGGAACTGGAAAGCGAAATGTATTATTTTGATTGCCCATTCTGTGGTGTTGGCTTGTATTGGTCCATTACTCAAACTTGAAATAGGAGTAGTATTTGGGCATTTCCTTGTCATATGGATAGATGCAAGTTATTGCTTCTGGCCATACACATGTGCTTACACATACATGCAGCACAGGGTGTTTGCACAAGGAGAAAGCTGACATGTGCACATCTCTGCCTGCGTCTACTTTCCCAGTGCACCTGAAAAGAGAAAGCAAACTCCCCATGAAATAAGCAGCAAGAGCAGAGGCAAGAGGCGAGCTTGCTGCTGATCCTGAGCCTGGCGGCAGATGTGCCGCACAAATCCATCCCGCTGCATCCAGGCTGTTTCCATGGCGATGGAGCAAGGAATCGTGCGTCTCCGCTTGGCTCAGCTCGGTGCGCTCCCCGTGTTCCCCCCCAGCTCTGCTTCTCTCCCTTCAGCCCCGGGAAGGGCAAATGGGGGAATCACAGAGATAGATGGACAGCCAGGGTTTTTCTTCCCCCCTCCCCCCCCCGTGAGGCTGGGAGAGCGATGCTCTTCCTGAGAAATAGGGTCTCCCCAGCTGCAGAATAAGTGGGCAGGAGTTTCCCCGAAACGGGAGCCGGTTGCGATTGGCTGCCGTCACCCGCCGTGCCAATGGGAGCCTGCCTGGCCGGCAGCACCACACCATAAGCAAAGCTGGGCGGCACTGGGACCAGGCAACGGTGTGCGGGGGCCCCTCTCACATGGCAGCACAAGGGACGGGGAGCATCGCAGAGCCTCACCGGGGACCATCTGCCACTCGTGCGCACCGTGCCATCCCCGAACAGCAGCATTAAGTCATTTGCTTGCGCTGGTGTGGGAGGCGATATGTCATCAGGAAGGATGGAGCTACGGGATCTCTGTAAGTACAGCTGTGCACTTTGTTGTTCTGCTTCAGCCTGAGTGCGGGTCTGTAAATGGTGTTGTCAGTCAAGGAGTGGCGAAAGCAAATTTGATGTAGCTGCAAATAGCATGAAGATTTTCTTGAATTTGTCTCACAGGTGGTGAGATGTGTTCTTATTAACAGGTCCAGGCACCGAACAAACTCGTTAGCTGCTTGCTTTGCCTTGGGTGGCTGCTCAGCCTAATTAAGATGTGTCTGAGGGAGGATGCTGTGTGCTCTGAGGCATTTCAGGACCCTCTGTGCTTGAGGAGAGTGAGCCACATGGAAGGGAATGCTCCCTGCACGGAACTCCTAGCTGCCCATGTATAGTCGTGTCTGTACGCTGATAGCAGGTGCACTGGTACAAGGATTTGTAAAGCACTACTGCAGACCATGAGCCAAGGAAACACGAGTTGCTCATCATTCACTCCTGTTCTTAGCACAGAGAATTGTTGCTTTTCCTGCCCTCTGTTTTATTTATTTATTTATTTACTTATTCCAAATTAATTTCTCTTTTGGAGGAGGCTTTAAAAAAGGCACGTAATTCCAAAGCTTTCTCGATTGCTGATGAAAACGTGTGAGTCCATGGTGGGTGTGGAGTGTTTCCTTGTCCACCATTGTAGGGCATGTGTTAGAAGTTTATTCCTCTGCCTGCTGGGATTCTGCTTTTGCTTTTGTACAGTGGAAACAGTGTATTTAGAAGTAGGTCGGAAGGCAGGTGCAAATCTGTCCTTCTGTAGCCCTCTGGGGTTACTTGAGTTACACCAACTGTGAATTTGGCTCAGCAATGTTTGTCTTTTATCAGGTATTTGCCATTAGATGAAGAGCTTTGCAGATTTGGGGCTGGGGGATGATTGCTTAACCCTCTCAGAGGCTGTAGTCATCTTATCTGGTTTGGGAAAACACAGAGGAGAGAGGATATATGGGAACAAAAGATGTATAAAAAAGTTTCTGTATTTTTACTCCATGCTCTAGCCTTGGGTATCAGGAATTATATATTAACCAAACTAAGTGCACAAGTCACGTGAAACGGACTGCCTTTTAAGGATTCTTTTTTTTACGTGTGTGTTGTGTTCATATTAGAAATAAACACAACATTTCTTTTCCCGGTGCTGGGAGCTGCTGGAAAGTGGCATTGCTGCCTGGAAACCTCACACTTAGAGTGTGATTTTTTTGGATAGAGCTTAACTGATCAGCATTGCTATTGAGATGCTGCCTTGCAAGTTGCGTCCGTGGAGCTTATTCTTTCTGCTGAAGGAATCAACATCACCTCAGCTGTTGATGCTGAAAGGAACTGTTTATGTCTTCCAAGAACTGTTTGATCCAAATAAATTAGAAAAATAAAGAACGTACAAAGCAATGCATCAATTCAGTGGGAGTGTCTGCTGTGGAAGGGTATAGTAAGCTCCTCTGTGTGGTTTTGAGTGTTAAACCTGATGGTACTACTAAAGCAGGGGAGCCCTTCATTAGGTTTGAATTACTGGCTTTTCTGAAGACATAGATGCAAGTCACTCGCCCTGTATTTTCCAGGGATATTTGGGTCACCTTTTATTGAAGTGATTGCCCCAGGTATCCTGTGGCTCTAAGCTTCAAGACAATGTTATCTTCCTAATGTGTAAAAGAGAGAACTATTGGCTCCTCCTGCAAAACTTATTTTTGTTTAACAATGATGGAAGCGCCCCAAATTAAATTTTTTGGAATGGTTATTTAGCTGCTATGTCACCTTCCCCTGGGACCTGTATCATTTACTTGTATTTACTCAGCAGTGATCTGGATGAAAATCCCATCACGTACAGCAGTCTAGGTAAAGAGATGTGCCCACTTCACATCTTAGAGGGGGATGTTTTAATCTAGGCTGAGATATTCCATAAAAAGATGAGGGGAAGCTTGGAATCTGCTCATCTGGGCATGGTTTGTCTTTGGCTCCAACCTGGCCATTTGGTATGCATCAAAAGGAAGCTCCATTGCACTTTTCTGGGTTTTTATTTCTAAAGCTACTACCTTCTGCTTTGTTTTCTGATTGATAATGTGGGAGCCTAGGAGAACATTGTCTTTTAAGGTAACCGCGTCTCTAACATGATGTCTTTGTTCTTGTTAATGCTCCAGGGATATAGTTCAAACAATACAAACCTCTTACATTTAATCGCTGTCACTAGGCAAATACTCTGTGTCTGCTGAGAGTCCCTGTATCTCCCATAACCTTGTTTGAAGGGATTTGTTTACTTGTCTATCCCTGTGCCTTAGCCGATAAAAGGAGGATGATGGGGCAGGATAGAGGCAGCCTATGGCTGTTAAGCTCTGGATAGTGCATTATGTCAGTGTGTCTGCTGGCTTCAAACCACATTATAGTGCCAGAGGTAGAAAAAATTGTGCTGCAGTCAAAGCCACATTTGCATTAGATTTTTTGACCTTATGGTGTAGAGAACAGTTGCTTGTCACTAGTGCTTGGGGATGATCTATGTGGGGGAAGCATTTCAGATTCCCAGGCTATAAGAGTTCCAGCAACAGAGGAGTGAGTAGGCTTCAGTGAGAGCTGTGGCATGCTGGCAGCAGTTGGGAGGATGCAGAAGCTGAAAAATGCTATCTTGAGATAGCTTTAATTGGTTGCATTGGAAAACACTTGGTTCGACAGGCTCATATGTCTTCTAAAATGCTTGGTGCCAGACCAAGTTGGCATTCTTCCCTTGACTTACACTAAAAGCCACCAGGCATTGATCTGATCTTCAGTCTTACGCTTAAATTTTTCTTGGAAGAGCAAGACTTTTGCAAAGGCAGCAGATTATTTCTCCTCTCCCTTTGCCTCAGCAACGATAACGTTGAAAACTTGAGCTGAATGGGTATTCCCCATCTTCTGACTCATTTCATTGTGCTTTCAGCTTAACATGTTATCCTTCATCTGCTCACGGAGCCTCATTCCCTTAGGTTTGTCTGTACTGGAAATATAGAGTACGGAGGTTTCATTTAATGAGGAAGTAGGGCCTTGGATGGCTCTTCACTTTCCATGTGTTCAGAGATACTGAATTGGAATATTTCACTATTTCCCTGGATCTTAACCTTCCTTCTGTTTCAGCAGAAACACTGTGGTCATGCTTGTTTTAGGTAAGTAGATGCAAGCCCACCACTCATCAGTTTTGCTTCAGCTGTATTTTTATTTTCATCCAGTTATTTGAATAATTTTTAAGCACCCCACAAACCAAATACTCTTCTTTCTGGACGTCTGTACATCCAAAGGAGTTGTGCACTGTTATAAATTGAATGAGGCTAACAGCTCAAATGAAACGTTTCTTATTTTTGTTCTGTGTTCAGAAAATAAATGCTTATAAGAAAAGTTAGTCCATATGGGACATGGCATACATAGAAGCACATGCCAAGTCACAGAAAGCTTTCTCTTCCTATTCCATACATTCACTCTTCATCTCAAATGGCACGTGCACACAACAGAGCACCGCCAAGCACAGTGTAAAAGTGGAACAGCATAAAACAAAAACAACTGAATCGTGAAAAACGCATTGATTTGCTTGACACCTATTTTGTTCAGCATTGTGCCACTCTAATCTGAAAACTCCTGTGCGTCACAAAAAGTTTTCAGAACAATAGGAACTGTCAATTGCAGCAGATTTTACAGACCTGTCATTATTCTCCTATTGTCTTGAAGCACTAAGTGGCACACAGAAAGATTTTTGGCAGCATTTCAGTGAGTTGTCTTGTAAAGAGGAATCATGTGTCTCTACTTCATGTATGTTACTGTTTGCAATTAGAGTGTTGCCCAGCACAAGCCCCTGGGAGCATATCTGCTCCCATTCCACCGTGCTTATTGTATGGTGCTCATTTATTTTGTCTCTAAAAAAACTATAGATTTCTTTTCACATTTTGACTCAATGTCTTGTAGAGAGCCTGAATTGCTAGAACAAATTAACATCCTGCTCCAGCTGCTGCTCCTTGGGAATGGTGGAAATAGTGGCAAAAGCAGACATTTTTACCTATTAGAGCATCTAGGTCCTCACCTGCTTTAGTGTGAGCAAGCACACTCTTGCTCTGCCCTGTGTTCTTTCACTGCAGACCCTTTACGCTGCTTAATAAGGAGTTCTCCACTCTCCATCATTAGGAACTACAAGCCATTCCTATGATCATGTCATAGGATGTAAGATGAGAAGAGAGATTGGTTTTGTGTTAAGGAGACTCAATTGGGCAGATCACGTAACTGGACAGTGTTTTGGCATTCGTAACTACCTCTTCTTAGTAGTATCATCTACATCCCTACCCAAATGAAATTTCAGTATAGAAGGAATCATGACGTTCACTCTGAAGATGAAAATGTGGATTGAGTTACCCACCCCTATTATCATTAGCTTGCAGAGCCCGTATGTATTGCAAAAATATATATATATATATAGCATTTTGAAAAGTCTACAGAATGTAGATCTCTTTTCTGTGGGCTTCACAACAAATTCTGGCAGGTTTCTCTACTTAAGCATTTAATGGTTTAAAGAAATGATGAGAAAGTCGGGCCCCAGGTGAGAAGTGTGACCTTCATATAAACTAGAACTTTGATTAGCTCTTTTGGATGTTTTAAACTCCTCTGTAATGCACAAAATCAGTCTTGTAATGGGGTGAGAAAGGAGATCTTCATATTAATTCTAGCATGCTGTCAAATTAATACATCAAATACTACACTCTTATGCTGAGTTGGTGGATTGCTTTTATCAGTGCTTTTGATGTGGCAATGAAAGTGCTTGTTCCATAGCTACAAACCCAACTCTTTTAGTCTTCCCTCCACTTTGAACATCAGTTTTCTTAAGACTTGGAATGTAGTTATATGGAGAGCAGCTTTCACAGATGGGTATTTCAAGATACACATCTGAAGGCATATTAGAAGCCACACAAAGGGATTCTCTTTTAAACTAGATTTTCAAGTAGCCTTCTGGCTTGACCTCTTGATCCACTCCCAGTTTGCATTTCAAGAAAAAGTATCTACCCACATATGGTTATCTCCACTAAGATCAAAGCTGTCACTTTATTCCGACACCTGTGAGAATGAAATGGATATTAAAAAAAAAAAAGTGGGGGAAATGGTGAAAAGGTTTGAATGATTTCACATTTATAAAAGGCATGCACCCACGAATCTCAGAAATGATGAGAGTGCTTTCAAGATAAGCTGCAGCTCTTCTTCTCAGAAGCAGCAGAACATTTCTTTATTTGTTAGTCTCACCTAGGTAATTAAACAGACTTAAAAACATAAACAGTTATAGATTTTCCAGATCATGCAAATATAGCTCACTTTGCTGTGAAAGTTAATAAGGTTCTAATTTCAGGGTGGATTTTCTGCCTTGGTGTCTAATGGAATCCACTGTAAGGGACGGTGTTATTTTATGCTTCCTTTGGAGTCCCTTCTCAAGGTGTGATATCTTTCTCTGTTTCCAGCCTTCTCTGACAAATGTGTAGACTGTCATAGATTTATCCCAGCCCCAGGGAGGGGATCCTGGGGATCTGAAGGACAGCCTTGACTGTCCTATTAGAGATCTTCATCGGTAGAAATGCACCTCTGTTCATCTGTTTGTGTTTCTTGCTGACATGCGTGAAAACAGCAGAGGGGCTTTGCAGAACCCATCTCTCCTCCATGTAGATCATGGACATAAGGCACAGAGGAGTCAAGGTGTGCATTTTGCTGGTGTGCCCGTTGCCTCAGCACTACAGGAGCCCTTGGCTTTCAGCTAGACAGGATTTGCCAGAACATGCTGAAGCCAATGCCCTGAACCCCCTAAAAGAGGAGCATGTCCCAGTTCTTGTCACCCCAGCAAAGCTGTCGCCCCTTCATCTGATAATTCACCACAATGCTGGGGAACACTGTGGCTTGATCTGTAAGAAAACTAAGTCACGTTCCTTGTCTTCAACACAAGGGGCTAAAATGTGTCTCAGGCATTAGCCACAGGACGGGATGGGTTACCAGTCTTTTATCTTGTCTCCCTCTGTGCCTTCACAAGGGAGCTTCTCCTCTCCCTTTCCTCGTACTCATCTTGTAGGATAGAGTTCACTCCTGTGGATGATGAAAGCTCTGATCAGCTTGCTTTTCTGAGGGAAGGCTCTATATTGTCTGTTCTACATTTCTGAGGAGCTTTTCTGAGGGAAGGCTCTCCATTGTCTGTTCAGGCCCTCAGGATCATGCTTTGAAACAGTTACAGCTGCAAAGAGGAATAGGATGCACTCAGAAGCTCTCATTTTTACACTTCTAGCTGCTTTGGTGCATAAAGTAAATAGGCAACAGTCACAGTTGTTTCAGGGATAAATTCCTGTTTTTTCACTTCATAACTTACTTTCATAAATCCCTTGCTCAAATTACCAACCCATTTCAAACAAGCACAAAATATTTTGGGGGTTATGTTTACAATGTATATTGTCCTATTTTCAGTCACAAATGGATGTATTCTATTTTCTAATACTACAGAAGAAGTACGAGTGAATCTCAAACAAAATAAGTTTTTCTTGTTCATGCATTAAATTATAAATCAACCCACTTTTGCATGCAGGATTTCCATCATTCATAAGTCATGGACTCCCACTCCAGGCTGAACTTTGCACCAATCCCAGTAACAGTTTTCACTGCAAAAGGTTCTAGCCCAGTGAATGTCATGATTTTGAATTTTTAATACGCTTACGATATAAATGGAAACTTCCAACCAAGAATTTATTTAATGGAGTAAAGATCAAGCGTTTCATGCATAGATCTGAGCGCTAGCATTTGTCATTCATTTGGTAAGACAAACAATTGCTGGATGTGCATCAGGTTTTTTTTGGATTGTAAAGCACTTTGCTGTCAAGCTTCAACAATGGCAATGAGATAGTCACCTTTCTAACCCTGCTGTGTGTTACTGAGTATCAGTAATTGAAAGGAACTTCAGTCAAAGAGATATATGACAGATTTGTAATGTGAAAAATATAGGAAAGCCCCACAGCTAATTATATGATTTTAAACTTAAAACATCTGAGCTCAGTTGCTGCTTGTTCAAGAAGTTTGCTGAGCTATGATTTAGAATCCCAGTTTGCAGTAGTGGGTAGCCAAAAGATAATCACATTGTATAGTTCTTGCGATTGTAAAGAAATGTGCCCATTTCATCCTCATCTGCACAGGCAGACACCTGGGTCTGAATTCAGATCACTTTGGATCCTGCCCTTGACATGCTGTCCCTATCCATGCTTCTGTGTCATTGGCACTAGAAATCATATAACCTAACGAGGGAAACGTGCATCTCTGACACCTCAGCCAGTTTGGAGCATCTTTATCTAGCTGCAACCAATGCTACAAGACCCCCCATGAAAGGTGAATGCAGTAGGGTGTTTATGACCTGTGGTTCAGGGTACAGCAGTAATCCTTTGCAAATCCAGTTGCCTCACTGCTTATTATTCACTGCTTATGGGAACTTTTTGCTTGGGATGCAAATTCAGGAGCTGCTAAAAAGGAACACCAATGCAGGAGATGGGACCTTGGCTGTATTGAAACAAGTGTTGCAGCTCTCACCAGTTTCAGTGATCCTAGGTTTGCACCCCAGAATCAAGGGCTCACCTTTCCACTGGAATGAAGTGGCCAAATTGTACCATTCAGTAAGTCAAAAGACACGTCCTCCTAAGGAGAGTGAAAGATGTCAGAGAGCTCTGTGTGAGCCAGTTGCAAAACAAGAAACAATTTTGATTACTAATACATAAAGAAAAATGTTTGTTCCACTAGGGATAAAAGCTTGCTCCTTTTTTTGCTGTCAGGATGCAGGAAGAAAGGAGGAAAAAAACTTGTGGTTGGCTGGTGCAGCACAGTCAGTCAAGTTGTTTCATCATTCCAAGTCATTCTGTAATAGCACTGATTTATTTCGCTGCCTTGCAATTGTCCCCTGTTGATAATTTCAGTTTTGTCAAGGCATAGGTTTTGTTGAAAACCTGCAAGCTCCTTTTACCTGCAGTGAACAGTAGGAGAACAGGGTAAGATTTTCTCTTTTTCATTGATGCCTATAAATAAACCATGCTAACCCCAAAAACCTTAAGGCTGTAGGATTTCATCTTTTTTTTAAAGAATGCTATTTCTAAGCCACATTGACTCAGCAGAAAGATGTAAGCACTTTATATGATAACAGGTTGATAGTCAAGCCCTGATGTGGATGCTCAACTCTTTAATTCTAGCTGTAACATTTTACATTTAACTCTCCAGCAGGCAGGTATAGATGCAGTAGACAGAAAGAAGACCATGCTTTATTATATGCGTAATAAATATCTTAGTTATATGTGTTGCTCTTTAGTTTTCTTTCTGTTTTTTTCAGTTGAGTGTGAGGGAGAGAGAATGAGAGAAAAAGGAGATAATTAACCAAATGCATTTAATTGGTATCTAGGAACAGACTGCTTAATAATAAATTCTCTAGTTCCCTACTGCACTAAGCAGAACTACTCACAGGAGCCATTTTATGCAATTCAATGGGATTGTTCCAATATGTAAGTGCTACCCAAGCATGATTTGAGCCACTTTGAAAATTATATGAGGTTTCTTTGAAAACTGAGTCCCTTGGACATAGGGACAGAAAATTATTATTATTTATACGATGTATGTGTGCAAGAATCCAATTAGAAATTATTGGAAAATGCAGCTTTGTTTTATGAAGTGGGAGTGAATAACCAGGATGGCTGATGCTGCTGGAGGAGGAGGAATGGTATGTTTTGTGTGTATAGATACAATATACAGTCTAGTAATACTTCTGGTTTCCTTTGTAGCCTTTCAAGACTTCCTACTAATGCAGTTCATGGTCTCATCACTGGAAATGTGAATTTCTGCAGAACATGCAAATCTCTTGTATTGCCAGGTTATTTCTATTCTTCCTGTTATTCTAAGCAGATTCAAAAGGCTTCTTCAAAATAATGTAGCTAAATAAATACACTGTACTGACAAATGTATGAGTGAAACAAGAATGTACAACAGCCTAAAGATGTTACCTACCAGTCAAGTTATTTTCCTGCTGCTATCAGTCTTGAGGAGGAGTTGGGCTCTGAAAATCTTTTACCTAAAAAAGGTCTTTGGTGTTAGCTCAAAAAGGAAGAAAAAGAGCAGATTTCTACTGTTTTGTGTGTGTTTTCAGAGCTGATCGAGAGGAAGATTAAACTGTGTGTGTTTGACAGCATCATTCGAGCACTTGAGTGAAATTCTGTCTGCTCTGCTCTTAATCCTGTGGTAATTCAGGATCTGTAACCACTGATTCCTAAGCATGATAATCCAAACCCCCTGCAGTTGGTGGTGTTGGTCTCATCAAGAGCCTCACTGGCCTTTAAATAGAAAGTAGCTTAATCTGATCGACAGCTAAGTGTTGTTGGATTTTCTTTGAAATGAGTTTGGCTGGTTTAGTGGTTGGTTTCAGTATAGTGCTTGGATGTCGTTCTTCCTCTTTTGCATCTTTTGATGATGGCCTTACCATAGTAATTATGAAAATTATCCCTACTTAGGAATCTCACCTGTAGTGAAATCTCAGTTAGCATCATGGAAAAGCTTTTCTCTGTATCCAACAGATTTTAGAAATTTGTTCCTAAGATAAAGGAATTTAGAAGCATAAATACCTGGATATGCTGTATAACTCATGGTCTTGTTTTCAGCAGTTGAGGGTATTGGAATGAAATCGTAGTTGTTCACAGATGTTAGCCAGTAGCTTTTCACTGACATCAGTGGGCATTCAGATTGCTCCAGGTTACTATTAGAGAGACACGGTAAATTCGATATTGCCCAAATTGATCTTCTGTCAGAATGTACCTTCTAGACATATCATAGGAATAATCTGCAGAAACGCACATGATACTAATTAGACAGGTAGCTACCTCGTAAGTGTTTACTGAATTTACATATGGGATATATAATTGGCCACAAAGGTCACCTTTTCCTGAGATCTTTATTACACTTTCTTGAAATCAGGAAAACTACTGGAGGTTTGTCTCTAAGGCTCTGGCAATGTGAAGTCAGAATCACTGTGTGTGTTGCCAAAGCAGAGGTATGGCTGGAAAATATTCAGCAAAAGCCAAGAGAGGAAAGAAAAGTGCAAGTCCTTGCAGTGTTTGAAGGCAAAGAAGAGTTAACAGTGGGAAAGGCAGAACTGCGAGCCAAGATTTGTTGTGGCTGGCAGTCTGTGTTGTGAAGGGAGAACATTCATGCCATGTCCAAAATGGAAATACCAAGCCCAACCTTGAACAAGAAGGTATTCTTTATATTTGGCAGGCACGCTATCTCTGAGAAACAGCAGGGAAGAAAGCACTGTCTCGTGGTGTTGTTGTTGACTAAGTCAGGCTGATGCAGGCTCTTCAGTTCATCCACCTACCACAGACTTTTTGTCCCTCCAAAAACCAAGGAGAACTTCACCCTTGCCTCCATGGCTTTCTGTCTGGGACATGCATGAGCAGTAATGCTATTCTGACGTACTGGGATGTTGCAGATGCAAAATGTAATGAAGATTCGGTGAAATAGCTCAGACAAAGAAAAAATAAACTCGCATCTCTAGGGCTAGGATTTCCCTGCAAATGGCCTGAAATAAAGCATAAACCCAATTTACCGACGTAAACTTGTTATATTAGCCAAGGGCTCTTTTATAATTAAAGCATTGAGATTCTAGTTGCTTAAAAGAGATGTGAAATTTTCTTCAACAAAAGAGGCTTTGTAGAGAGGCAAGAATAACCACTGCAAATACATGAACTCTGAAATTGTTCCTGATGCTCATTTAAACTTGTTTCTAACCCACTGGGTTCAAATGAGGGCCATTTTTCCTTATAATTTAAATTTGTCAGCATCAGAGCAGTCAAACTTTGGCTCTGAAAGAGCTGAAATGTGAACAGTTGTACATCACAGCAGGTGTGAAAATACATGATAGGCAATATTTGGGCATTGTTAAGGTTTAGATGAGATCAGTGATGCCTGCTTGGTGAACCATGCTGGCTCATGGCCGTGGGCTGCTTCACTGTTACATGATTGGGGTGGGCCTGCACTGTGACCAGAGCCAAAGTGTCTTTCCCTTGCACACATCCTTTCTCAGAAGCTTGCAGATTGCCTCTTTGAGGAAAGAAGAATGGAGCAACACTCGAAATAGAGAGCAAGAAGAACAGTCTATGTCAACTGTTTTGGAGGCAGCAGGTAGATCACCTTCATCAAGATGGCTATTAAAAAGGCCTTTTCCACCTTCTTTTCCTACAAATGCTGGTATTGGAAAAGGTATTTGAGTGATTCCTGTATCATTTACATTTTCTGTGTTGCCAGCAATATTGGGATGCTTTATTTAATCAAAATGAATAAAAGATGATGTAGCATCTTCATTGTGTTGGCCAAATAACGATCATCTTTAAGGAAGAAATTGGAAATGTAAAGGAAAGGCCTCAAAAACATGTCCCTGAGGATAAAAAAATGCTGAGTCCTGCAGTGTTTCTGTTCATACTTTGCCCTTTCACCCTCTTTTTTCTTTTCCTATCCTAATGGTGGCAGCTGATGCAATAATGGGCTCCTGCGCATTTTTACACCTCAATCACATTTAGAACCTGACAGCTTTATCTTTCAGGAATACGAACACTACTTGGAGCCTACAGCTGAAACAATTAGCTATAAAACAGAAGCAGCTTCATGGAAAAAAAAACAAAAATAAAATGAAAAGAAAAACCTCCAGCTTGCAGACACATTTCACATTTTAAGAATTTATTAAAAGAAAGCAAAAGAAAAAAATTCAAGTAGGTGAAAAAGCCTCAGAGTACTTAGCTGTATTTTATGGGTTTTGTGACAATAAATGATTTAAACTAAAAGTCATTTGAGTATACACAATAGAAGAAATAGGCTTTGACAACAGCAGAGGGAGAAGAATAGAAATAGTGGTGTTACTCTATGTGCCACATGCGCTAAAAGCAGCAATTGAAGGGAGGAATTTGACCAAACTCTATGAAAATGTATCCCTATAGCTCTTATTAATGAGTTGTTCTGTTCCTTTCTCAGTTTCTCTTGACCCTTTTCTGAGGGTTAAATTAATCCCTTGTGCAGCTCAGCTGAGGATAATGAAGTTCCCCCAGGGTACCAGTGTAGCCCTTGGGTTTGACCTACAGAAGGCTGAGCCTCTGTTCTTCATTCCGTTTTCAGGCAGTTTTGTTTATATTGCATTAATTAAAAACACCTTCTCCATTCCCCAGGCTGATGTGCTCTTCTGCACAGAATAAAGGAGGTTCCAGTGCCCAGCCACTTGCAGCCTATCTATGCCTGTGCAGAGACACAGTGGAAAATACAGCTAACAGGGGAACTGCACGACCCAGATCATATTTGTGAGCTAAAATGTGCATGTTCTGGTAGAGCCTATGTGGGCAACCTTTAAGATGTAAAGGGACTTTGGATTCCAGCAGGTTGTTCTGGTGCTCATAGTTTATGATTCTGGAACCACAGGTATCGCTTGCAGTTTACCACTGGGGGAGAGTTCAGTTTGTTGGAGGTGAAAGCAAGGCATTTGACCATGTGGTCATCTGGGATTTGCTCTAGGGTGGCTAAGCTGAAAGGTCTGCTACAGTTCCTACACGCTAGATTTTTAGAAGGTTTTAAAACAGGTGCTTTTTTTTCCTCAACATTTAAATACATCACTATCCACAAATGGTACCAGTTTGATATCCTTAATAAAAGTTTTATCCAGCATAAGAGGCAGGCTGCATTTTGGTCCAGAGTTGCCTCATTCTTCTGATTATTTTGCCTGCAGTGCCCTTCCTCTCTCGTTTCTCCTTTCTTTTCTCCCTGGCACACTGTTCTACCTCACTTGTCTTTTATCCTTGCATCCTCTTTTCTATCCTGCCAGTGTGCAGATACCTAGGTACCACAGAGCAACCAAGCAGAGATGGTGCTTTGCTGCAGAGCATCAGAAGTCACATACCACTGAGAGAGAGAAGCTACCCTTATGACAGCAATCAGAGCACAAAAGCTTTTGGCTCTTTCACCTTATTTTGTCATGGATGACAATGGATTGCCTCTGACATCTTGAAACTCTTCAGAACAGGTAGCACATATCAGGCTACTGAAATTAGCAAAAGGGAAGTTTTCCATAAGGTCATAACCAACAAGTGAAAATTAAAAAGGAATTTACAGGATGTCCTGACCATATCCCAGTGATGTCTGTGATGGCCAGACTGTGTGCTGGTCCTTTGCCACTGTAGCTGTTGGGTTACTTGGCTGTCATTTGTCAAGCAGAAGCAGTGATTGGCTCAGAAAGTCTTTTTTCAAGGTCTTCAGTTGTGTTGCATTTGTTTTGCACTGATTTTAGAGAATGCTGATTAATGTAAATCATCTTGTATTACGACACTTGACCAAGGCCTATAATCATGCCACTACTTCAGCTGTGTCTGACTGACAAGACCCCAGATTAAGCTGAGCACTTACAGCAAGGAGTCCCCTCTATGCCAGCTGGGAGGCTGGAACCAGCTGCTTTCTGAAATTTGAACGAAGAAATGAAAGAATACCCAAACTGCTTTATAAAATTGTCTCTTTCTCATTACCCTAATCACATAAATATGCTGAAGGCTGCAATCAGAGCATTTTTTCTCTCTCTTTTTTTTTTTAATTTTTTTTATTTTTTCCCCTTTAAATCAAGCTCAGAAAAAAAAAAAAGTTAATGAACGTCGTACTGAAAGGATCACTCAAGTCATCCAGGTCCCATCCCTGCAACTCAGTAGTAGACATTAGAACAGAGGAGATCGCTGTGCTTCTGTTCCCTATGTCTTGCTGCATGCTACATTTCCCAGTGCCCTTTAAGCCATGTAGATCTACATAGAAAACTGAGTGCCGTGTATGATGTGCCATGGTATAGATCAAGAGGACAGATTTCAGTGTCCTGAGATATATTTCATTTCTTAAATGAAGTAGTGTCACCTCTGAGAATTACATTTTTGAATGAAGTTCCTAATGAGGTAGAGGAAAAATCCCCAACACATTCAGTTACAGCACTACATGTTGCTTTCCCAGCTCACTGTGGCTGTGATTTAAGCCGAGTGTGCCTTTTCCCATTCACCCACTTAGATGTAGCAGTTCCCAATCTTTAGTACTTGAGAGAAGGAAAGCATGGAAGGATTAAGTGATGTATCCAAGATCATACATACAAAGGCATCTGTGGCAGTCAGCAGTTATATCAGCGCATCCTAAATGTCAGCACGCAGTGCGTAATTAAAAGGACTGGCCTACTTCCTTTGGTTTTTAGTATTTTAAATGAGAAAATAGCCTTTAGATAGTATTCCTAATATGATCCTTGCTAAGTTTTTAGACTTGGCTTTACTAAAGAACTGGAAATTGGTAATACTTAGCCTATATTTAAACAGAATTCCTGGCCCGGTACTTAATCTCAAGCTGTCTTTTCTCATTACTATTGCCATGAGTTTTCTCTTAAGGAGCATTCTTACTGCTGTCAAAGCTTAACAAGTGAGGCATGGTTTCACAGGTGAAGGCTTGGGCTTGGGGCTTTGTTTGATTTCTGGCACGACAAACATTTATCTGATCAACATGGAGCAATGGCAAAGTGATGGCTAAACCAGATCCTGCAATAGAAGCATAGATTTTGCAAATGGAATGGAATGAATGAAATACAGTGAAATGGAATGAAAAGCACTGTACTGGGTGTGGGTTGCTCTGAGTGCAGAAGAACTGGAGGTCCTGTAGCATTCTCTTGGTTTAAGTGCCAAGGACAAGAAATGCCCCACTCTCCACTTATCTTGGAGGGACAAGATCCTTTAATAGCAGTAGTTTGATCCTGTGAGGTCTTGAGCATTATCAACCCTCCACATTTTCGTTATCAGTTGACAAGAATAAAAATTGACTCCTAGTGCAAGGAGACAAGAACAGAAAATTCTCAAAAAATAAATTAAAAATTGACATCTATAAGCCCTTTGTTTTGGAGGAATGTCTCTGTTCAAAACGTTACTTTCCACAACTGGGCATCTCTGCCTTGTATATAACATCCCCACTTAGCATAGCAGATAAAAGTCACTTCTGTGGTTCCATTTGTCTAACAAGCAGTCTTCCTGCAGGCTCTCTAGTGCTTACCCTGGGGGGAGTTTGTAGACCTTATCTAAGGGGAGAAATTACTTTGTTGTGGCTTTGACATGTTCTTTAAACAATATTCAGAAACCATCTGAAACCACAGTATATAAAAAGGATCCTTTTTGTGAGTCTCAGTGGAGAAAGCAAGAGTGAGAAATTTCTGTGTCCTCATCATTTAGATGATGCCTCAGACTGGTGTATTTAACTGATGTCCTGCTTACGTTGGTGCAAGATCATGTAATGCATTTTTCATTTGACAGAGTAATTCAATCCTTATTCTTCATAGGATCTATTGAAAAATGCTTCCATTGCTCGTGCTCTAAGCTCTGCCCTGCTTTCCCCAGCCCTGACTTGTGAGCTGGCAGGGTATGTAGATTGCCTTCAGATCGTATGGCAGAGTGCTAATCCACTGGCAGATGAGACTCCTTTAGATTTGTACCCAGAGCACCCTCAGGAGCTGGGTTTGAACCCTGAACCGCTCTCATTTACTGCAGCAGTTGAAATGGAAAGTTGAATAGAATTTTCTGTCTGATTACAGAAAAACTTATTTTTATAATACTGACCATCACAAGATCTGTAAGAAGAGAGTGACAGCCTCTGCTTAGCCACCCAGACACCAGCAGAAGCCAGTCCTGCTGCCTTGTGCTGTCCTAGCAGTGCTGGAAAAACTGGGGCAGAAACCAGGGTTGGTTCTTCTCTCCTACAAGGAGTCGGGCTTGAGGCCGCTCAAACATTTCATTCCCAGGACTTGGCTGTAAAATTTTAGTTCATTTTTAAAGGAAAATACACTACAATTTTGCTTGAAAAACTCTCCTCTGTTTGAAAATAATGGCTATGTTTACAACAGTAGCAGCAGCAGCAGCCAAATTTTCAGGAAGGAAACCTTGTTGTTTGGGGGCTGGGAAGATTGCTTCTAGTAATGTAAAATCTCAGCTTGGCATTGGCAAGGAAATGGCATGCTGCTGCTGGAACAGGGCAAAGAAATGGGCTCTTCAGGGCTGACATCCCTTTAGCTTCCCTGCATTCTGGAGGATCCCCAAGGCCCCATGGAAACCAGATGCATTCCTGCTGCAACAATTACTGTAACCGACCCTTGCTGGAAGAGAACATTTAGGGGGGAAAACGTTACAGTATTTTCTTTTGGAAAATTCCACTATTGACATGAAAAGCAGCAGGGTAACAGCAAAGATGGATTGCAAATTTTGACAGCGCCGACAGGTAAATATTGGCTTTGTGCAAACAAGTTTCTATAAATAACCTGTCTGCTCCAGAAACTCCACAGATGGCAGCGGGGCTGCTGGGGTATTGATTTACCCACTGTGCTCAGTGCAGAAAAGCACAGCTGTCAGCTTTGCTGTTCTCCTCGTTCAGAGTGCTGCTCCAGCTCCTGCTGCGAGCTGCGTGCCTTGTTCACCATTTTTCTTTGGCAAGTGGTGATGAAGATTAAGAGCCCAGAAGAAATAATTTGAAAGAAAAACGTGCCGGAGCAACTAAGAACAAATGAACGAGGGTAGAGAGTAACTCTAGAAAAAACTATGTGTGTATCCACACTTGCAAAAGCCAGCAAGAACTCTCTCTCTTGCTCAGTCTATGTCAGGTAATTTCATACAGCTTACAGGAGCGGTCTGCAGAAATTCAGGAGAGTATAGTGGACTTGAAGGGAGGGTGAGGGCAGCTTGCAAAGGAGCAATAAAAAGCTTATGCATTGAGGAGAAAGAGCCAAAATTGAGGCGTACAACCTGATGGTTATCTTTCAGCGGGCCTTACATGCAAACAGAGGTTCTGCCAAAAATTCCTAACAACTGGAGAAGACTTACAAATGAATGGCAGTCCGATAGGCAAATACTTAAAACAGCCACCATCTGCTTTTTGGCTCGAGTGACCCTTCAGAGGGCAGCCTAAATCTCAGGATTATGATTTTCGGACGTCAGTCAATGAGCACTATCACTGTCTCATTAGGAAAAAAGGTTCGTTTACTGTCATAGTGTCGGGATTTGCATTTTAAAAGGATGCCTCAGATTTCATAATTCGCTTCCCTCAAAATGGTTGCCTGTGGTGCAGGTTCACTCTAAAGGCTTGTCAGTTAGCTGAACTATGCATCTCCTACAGCAGACACAGCATGTGCCTTTTGGGGGCACTTTCTGCTGTTTTTCTATGTAATCTCTGTGTAATTGCACAGTCAGCCAAGATAATGAAGTTCTTCTGTCATTATAGCTAGATCTGCATCAAGGATTTTGCCTAGAACAACTGGATGCAGCTTTCTGTTGTTAAATGTTGTGTGGTAGCTTTGGGCACTTTTCTTTGGTCTCATCTTTTAACAAATAGCTGGCATGGCTAACATGGCACTGACCAAGAAGTAAAGATCTGACCCAGTTGAAATAAACAGTTAAAAGAAATCTTTTTTCAATTCATTTGTTCAGTTTGTGAACTCAAGTTTAGATGGGGTTGACTGTCATCCCTCCTGAAAGTGCTGAGGCTGTGAGAGTCTGTGGGGCCATGCAAATATCTTGGGATTGTTGGGGATAATTATCATTACTTTGTATAATAAATATTTTCAATATTCAGTATATTTCAATATAGCTTGAATAGGTAAACCGTAAGTAACGGCACAAAGTATTGTCAAGAGACTTCTTAGTTGCAGAATGTTAATAGATTGAAGGAGCTAAATGCTAGGCATTGCTGGAAAGAGAGAATTTCTATTGCCTTGGTTTATTTTTAGGCATTTTAAATGTTAAGGAAGCTGGTATATATCTTGTAGGAGAAGTTACGTTGTTGCATACAAAGCTGTTCTTTTCACATACTGAAATTCTGCCTTGCTAAAATGAGCGGAAAGCATCTTAACTCCTGAGCTGTAGGTCAGTAAATTCACAAGCACAAGGACAGGTCAAGAAGCTAGGACATACTATTGCCCATCCTGTTTGCAGCTGAACCCCACAACCCACTAATCCCTGCTACCATCCCTGTTTGCTTCTCCAGAGCATGCTGAGCATAGAGCTGCTTCATCTTTCATGCCTCGATGCATTGATGAGGTGTGCAGAGAACAAAAGGAACTGAGTGTGGCGTGCTAAATATTTTAAGGCCAGATAGACTACACTGCAGCTGGAGAGACTTCAAGCATTTTGTTAGATTTTCCTGCATATATAATGTATAAATATAGATTTCTACATCGTATGTATTTATAAAGATGTATACAATGTAGAAATACATTGTTTGAAATACTTACGTCTCAAGATTTTCCTGAAATCAGAGTCCACTCTGCTTTGGAATCTCCTTTCCCATGTCACAGATGCAGCAGAGGAATAAAATACCAATTTGTGTCTCTCAGAGGAGAGCAGAAAGGCATCCTGTAGGACTATAATGCAGTGTGATGTGGGCTGTCACTGCTGTGTCCTGCTGAGAGGCTTGCTGACCTGTGAGCTATTGCGTCCTCGCTCTCTCATTCCAAGTATAGTTCATGACATTCTCATCGTCGTGTAACTGCAGTCTTTTCTTAAACCTGACCTGTAGAAAGAGAGGGAAGAGTTATATTTGGAGAAAGCAGCACCAAAGTATTCCCAGACGACGCTTCAGCTGAACTGTAATCACTCCACGGCTGGTGATGTGGACTGTTTACATGGACTAGGCACGTGCCTGTCTAGGGATATTCAAGGATAATTACAGACTTCTCCAAGGCCTATTTTTATTTTTTAGAGGAGATGTCTGGGTTTTCGAGTAGATGTTACTCAACAATACAGAGCCATCAGCATTGGATTCAGCTTATCGTCAGAGCTGTGTCAGATCATTTGGGATTTCAACAGTAAGGTGATAAAGCCTCTGAAATGTTAGACGAGCAGTAAATAAACTTTAGAGGTAGAAAGTGATCCCCTACTCTGAATGTATTCACCTAAGGAATCTTAAAAGCCTACCTAGGATATATGTGCCTACTCTAGTTCACAGCAGTTATTGCCCTTCAAATAAATGCCATTGTTTTTTCTGCAGTGTGTTCCTTTGGCAAGTAATGAAACTGCTCCTGATTTACGATTGTGAGATAAAGAAAAAGTAAAAGAGGGAAAAGTGACTAGTTTTCAGTGTGATTAACTTTAAGTGAAAACCTGCACAACTAAAAGGAATTTCTGCATTGCCATCTGAAAAAATACAGACGTTATCCATTGGTGGCAAAAGTAAGCATATTGCATGAACGGACATTTAAACTGTAGTGTGTGCTGGGACTGCCTGTCTGCACAGTAGTGTACATTAATATACATTAGTGAGAGACCTGTACATCCTCCATAGTGTTTTCCTGGGACAATGATTTTTTATCTCTCTGTCAAAGTCTGTCATGCATTACAGCAAGTGAACGTTCTCCTAGTTTAATCACTAATCTGCCTGTGTGTCAGTAAATATGTTGCCATGGGCGCTACAATAGCAGAACTGAAAGATGAGCTTTTGCCTGGTTGGAGCTTAAAAAACACCTGTTTGTATTTTTGATACTAACTCGTTCATCACGAATGAGGATAAAGAAGCATATGTCTCTTTAGAATTTAGTTATAGAAACATTTTTCACGTGCACTTTCCAATATATGAATAATATTTACTGTATGTTCGTTACTTGTAGTGTCTGGACAAAGCTTTTATGGGGCTTCACGTTTCTACACCAGATTGTTTTCCAGTAGTGCAGACTTCTACATATGATCGACAAGCAGAAATCACATCCCTTTGCTTCACTCCAAGATGAACAATACCCATCCTGGTTATTGCTGAGTCCCGTTATTTAACATTCAGTTTCTTCCCTGAACTATATACTATGCTTCCAGAATAGTGCATAATGAATTACTTAGCTGTGCAGATTTAAATCCCAGACTGACTCATCCCTTAGTTGTTCGTGGCCGTGGGTTTGTTTGTTTGATTTACTTTTCTTTTTTAAGGAAAGAAGATTAAACTGTATTAAACTGGTTTGTTTTGTTAGCATGTGTGGTGATGAGTCTGTGACCTACATTTATGGTGGGTAGTACTCTTGCCCTATATCTGAATAACAAATGACAGAAACATTAGTATGGGTTGACCTCTTTTTGGAATATTTTTGGGGCATCTTATATCAAAGGAAAATACTGAGATAACAATCTTCAATTAAATTCTAATAAAATCCAGAGGAAAAGTAACTAGAGTTATTTCTATTACATAGTGTGTAATAGAATGCTTGAGTTGGAAGGGACCTTAAAGATCATTTACTTAATGCGTATACCAAATTACTAGGAAATGATTAAAGAGCAAATCTGGAGTCAAAAGAATCGAAGATTTTTTTCTTTCTTTTTTTTTTTACATGGCAGATGCTCATGGACAAAATGACACAGGTAGAAGTTGCATCCTGCAGTCTGTATCTGTTTTGAAAGGTGCTTTTATCAAATTTGAGCAGTGTTAACAAGTAATCCTTATAAGCTGGCTTTCTCTAGATGCTCCAGAAAGTCAGTCTAAGTCTGTATGCATGAGTCTTTGGCCTGTTAGCGCTCCGAAGGCCTTAACCTCCAAGAAGTGCACATGAAAATGTAGACATTGCCCTTTCTTTCCCTGACGGCAATGCTGCATTGATGTGCTGAGGGAAGAGCATGTTTGTAGCCTCTGTTAATACTAATGGGCTTCTCTGCTCAATAGGAGCATCTAACCTCGGACGTAGTTTACATCACCAATATTGCTGTCAAAATTGCATATTTTCCCCTTGAAAATTACTGACAAGGTAAGCAGTTTTTTGAGGACCTATTCTAAGCTGAAACAAATGAATTACTTCTGATTCTTTGGAAGTAATTTGTTACCCCGTAGGTCTTAGGCACTATAAGAAAAACATGCAAGAAAAAGGAAAAAAAAATTGAAGATTTTTAGTATTCAAACCGATGTGATAGTCTATTATTTGAAATGTAGTGTCAGTAGTGACTCACAATTGAAAAAATGTAACAAGAGGGAGTTCCTCTGGAGGAGTAAATAGCAATTTACCAAGTCTCCATGTCCTTTGGCAGTCCATTTTCGAACTGCTGTCCAAACCAAGGCCTGAGGTTTTATTATTTCTAGAAATACATACTGGCTACAACCTGCTCTGAATTGGAACATATATCAGTGGTATAAATAATGTTCACACTTCTGGGAAACTGAACTAAAAGGTCACTTTTTCAGCAAATTTACAAACTGCCAAAAACACACCAGCCTTGTCATTGAATTTTTAGCAGCCTTCTTTTTCCATGTGGAGTCCAGAGGGCAATGTCCCATAGCATAAAGGCAGCACCTGAAGGATGCAGCAGCTGTTCCACGTAGATCAGCTTGCATTTGTTTATTTCAGTTCACATTTGTTTGAATTCATGTGCCATGGGTTTGCTACATATATTCAGCAGCTCTACTTATTTTTCATCCTGGATCCTGCGTATTGTATTTGAAGGCTTTCAGCGAGGATTTTATTCTGCTGGAGAAACACAGCTTGGAGGACCTCAGTTAAAGACTGAAAACAATCGGAAAGGCGGTGGGAAATAAATATTGGAAGGGCAATATGGGGTCTGGGAAATGGCTATTTAATAGAAATGTAGCTGAGAGGTGACTGATAAGAATTTTAGCATAACTGGAAAAAAATCCAAGTTATCAATCAGATGTCAGAAAACCTTTTTCCCTTTGCTCACAGAAAAACGTGCAGCTTGAATTTTTTCTTTCACTTTAAGTATAGCATTTCCAAATCTTTTTGGACAGTAAATTGTATAGCCATGCATAAGTCACAAAGACTTTTTCCTTGTGCTACAGTATACGGAGATTATCAGATAGTCGAACATTTCTTTCAGCTTTTCTTTTTTTCCTTTTGTTTTTGTACACCCTTTGTCAAGGCATTGAGGTGCTAATACAAGAATTTCTAGGACATCCTTAAAAACCTGCCGATTTCAACAACCCCTGCAGGATAGGTGGCTGTGATAAGTGTTCTCTAGCTGCACATTATCTCTTGATCGTTCTCTTTCTGAGGCATAGGGAGAAGTCTTTCAGATTCCTTTGTCCTAGCTTCCAGAGAGCTTTAACAACCAGGTCCAGAGAGCTTTAGCAACCAGGACTAGGACTTAACAGAGGTGAAGGTTTAAATTAAAGTGTGAGCTAATTCAGTTGATTTTCATCTACAAGTGCCCTTGAGAAGCCAGTTGAATGGTGCCCCAGTCCTACATTTATTCCTGCTGCAGCCAGTAGACCTCCTGTATGTGGGCTGTAGAGATGGTCTTTCAATGCAACCTTTTGGAAAAATAATAGGAAATGGTAAAAACCCTATTCCTTGTTATTTTTCTAAATTGAATTTGGCATGGTTGGGATCTCAGTGCAAAGGTGTGTGGGATTTTCATAAGGATATGCTGATATTTATGGTAACTACTTGAAGGCTAAGGGAGACCTGGATGGAAGTAACCTTTCGTAATGTTTCTGAAGGAAAAAATACGCATTTGTATTTTTATTCAAAGCTTAAATAACAAATTCATGGCTAAAGCCAACAGGCAGGTTACGTTCTTTGACTTCAAATAATAATTCCAGTACTGTTTCCAGTTCTGCTTCTTCCATTTAAATTACTTTTGCCCAAACAGTGAGAGTGCTATAATGGAAACTGGTTTATAATAGAAACTGTTATATTTGTTTATATTGAATGCGCCTCACAGTGTGGTTCCTCATGTTTTTCTATGAATTGATGTACTTCCAATTTATCAGGGCATATGATTTTTGTGAAGGATGAGCAAGTAAGGTGGTTAGGGTTTTCGTGGCACGAGTTTTAAATATTCTCTCATCTTACACATACAAACATGCATACTTTGCTTTCTCCCTCCTTAGAAAATCACTGTAAAAGTATTTCATGATTGCAGTTTTAATAACAGTTGATTTCAGGATATTTTTAATAACATCTGGATAGAAGCCTGATTTCTCAGTTGTAGTTTTTAATTAAATGCTTACTAGAAATTGTGTCCTGAAGTGGATAATCACAAGTACTGTGAGCTGACTGAATACGTGTACAAACGTACTATTAAAGATTGGTCATCCTGGTTTGAAAAACAGTTATGAAAAATGAAATGTTAAAGCGGCAATAGGAATTCAGCAGATGGAAACCTGTCAGCTGCTAAAAGCTAAAAATGTAAACTTGTAGTGTAGGTTGTAATACTAAAGGAAACTTCAACATTGACAGGATTTCTACACCTATCCAAAGGTATGTTTTTAAAAGTGGACTCAGGCATTTAAATGAAAATGGTTTGGGGAAGCTAAGGTGTCCTAGAGGAGGCTGAGTGTTCTTCATTAGTGGTAAATTCAGCCATGGTTTTATATTTTAAAGTGAGCTGGGGAATGGGGTCATTGGCATTTGACATCTGTTCCCTGTGACCCGTTTTTCTATGCTGTGAATTTTCATAGCTTTCATGCCTGGGAAGAAACAGATGAACGTGGAATTAATTACTTAACAAAAGCTCATTACAACCAATGAAAACTGGGTTGGGATGAAGCCTGTAACACACCTGTGCCAAATTAATTATTTAGTTGGTATGTTTTCTTGCTGATTCATTTAAGTGGTTCCACTCTCTACTCTGAAACCTGCTCACTATGTGTCTTTTTCAGGAGTATGGCACCAACCATTCAGTCTACAGGTAAACAAGGGAGAGGAAATTTCAATCACCAGGGGGAAGGATTTGTTGGAAATAACGTATCCCAGGGTAAGACTACTCTTGGGATACGATCCAAAGATCATTTTGAAAGCATTTGTATTTTTTCAGTGGATATTTCATATACAGAATCGTTTTATTTTATAATGTCTTTTTGCTGTTGCTTTTTAGTGAGTGCTTATGTACAGTGTTTTTATAAAATGAGGAAATTTATATAGTATGCCAGCATACTCTGCTTTGATTCTGAGTTTTCAAGGTTTGGTAGTGTTCTATGAAAGCTACTTCTGTTGCAGAGGATGTGTCTCTTTCCAAGACCCCTAACTTAGCATCTCAGGAGCAGGAGGTGGGAAGTGGAGCACTCTTTGTAGTCATTGTGGGAGCTAACCAGGTGCCTGGATTTTGGTGTCTGGTGTCATTTGTGTCCATCTCTGTAGAAAATCCACAACATTTGCTCAAACTTGGTAGACGTGAGGTAGAATTTTATCCATCCTCCCATGGTGGCAGCTGGCAGTCACAGGCAGGTTTTGCGAGTCCTATAAAAACTTTGAAACCTAATTCCTTTTAACTGGGTCTCCTGCTAGTGATTTTCAGAGAAACAAAACAAAAAGATGAATGATGTATTTCGTGTGCTTTCTCTGTAGAGATTTGTACTCTTGGAAACAAGAATATTTGTTTATGCTTAGGTGTCCTAAGCTTCAGACTCACCTGACATTATCATGTTATCACCAACAGCATCTGTGATTAATCTGGAAGACAAATATAGGCTTATTCAATAATTAACTTGAGATATCAGAGGCTGTTGTCTCCCACAGTAATTCATAGTGTGAATTGGTGCTGTCATATTCTTGAGGAAAAATAGATAACAAAAATTAGATTAACGGCCTACATATCCTAAAAGTTAACCATGCAGGATCTGTCACTTCCAGGCTGTGGAGAGTTAGCAGACCACATCTAAGATTAGAAGAAAGCTTTCTTATAATGACTGAGAGCATGAAAACCTTATCCAACAAGAGTTGGCATAGAAGATTAGTAGCAGACTACACAGACTCCCTGACACATGGCTTGCTCTTTATGGTGACTTTATGAGGTGAGAAGTCAATTTGAATTAATGCTTCCCTGTGCTATATTTATGAGTATGTCGTGATGATTACTGCCTGAGTCATTCTTGCAGAAACATACTTCTCTGGGTTCTAGATCATCTGTTCTTAGTGGTTTGCTTATGCCCTTTAACAAAGCAAGACTCTTTCTGTTCTCTATAGTACACGGTAGCTTTTCTCTATATCTTCAAGCTGACAGATTAATTTTTGGGGTGGTTGTTTCATCTTGTTGAGTAGCAGGAAGGAACACCTGGAAAATGGGACGCAGTCATTTTCCATAGTTTAATGAGGATTACTGGAAGCAATTGTATCAAACTCTAAATGCTTCTGGGAGGTCGCTGAAGTGCAAGCACCATCTACCACTTTCCAGACCACGGTGATAACATGGCATGGGTTTCAATGCAGTAATGAAACCATTCTTACAAAGTGGAAAGTTGCTCTTTCAGATAAATAATTATTAAATAATTATACTAAGAGAGGAGATTACTTAAAATAAAATAAAAAAAAATTTACAAAGACTTCAAATAGCAAGAAGTCACTAACCACAGTACTGATCCAGGAATTCCACCTGAAACGTGACTGTTGGAAAATGTGCAGGTTTTGATAAGAGATGTGTATGTGTTGGGGTAACCCTTCTTACTGCTTCAGAAATTGAGATCCTCTATATCACCACAGTTACAGTGATGTATTAGATAAAATAAGGTTTGCATACTTTTCAGTGGCATGAAGCAATAGAACAAGAGGCATTGGGCAGAAACTGGAACACAGGAAGTTCCATACTAACACAAGGAAGAAGTTCTTTACTGTCAGGGTGATGGAACACTGGAACAGCCTGCCCAGAGAGTTTGTGGAGTCTCTTCTCCAGAGATATTCAAGGTCTGTCTGGACATCTGCCTGTGCAACCTGCTGTAGGGAACCTGCTTTAGCAGGGAGGTTGGACTTGATGATCTCTAGAGATCCCTTCCAGCCCTACAGTTCTGTGATTGATATCAAATAAATACAATAACAATGAAAAACTCACTCCCAGACCATACTTTCTGTTGGTCAACTATTTCATTTATGCACTTTTCCTGTAGTCTAATGTAGTGGTTATAAAACTTTTGGATTGTAGAATTGTACTGTGATGTACCACAGTTATTTGGTCTTAGCTAAACGTGTCCCCATTAAGTTGAATTTATGCTAATTCTGTCCCAGTTAAACAGCAGATGATGTTACTAGCTGCACTACTAAATTGCTTTCCTAGGGACATCCCATTAAATAAGCTATGCACCCAAAGTGGAATATAATGAAATACATTTTTACATAAGCTTAATATGTTTAACATCTGTATGTAATTATGTTCATTATGGATGACAAAAGACTTCTTGGGTCACATTGTCCAGTTGATGAGCATGGAACTTACCATGTGCCTTCTGTAGTTAGTTTTTAAATACCCTAGGCTGTTTCTTCTACTTGTCTTGGAAGGTGATTCCACTGCCTGATGTTATTTTTCTAATATTTAACCAAAATGACACTTCCTCCCAGTCATTCTCTTCACAGATTGCTTAGATGCCAAGAGCATTTGGGCACCAATCCATTTAGATAAACTTCTTCAATTATTTGAATAGTTTCACTGAAATCGGAGAAGCTGTGTGAATTTGACCACAGAATTTGCCTTTTTGATCAGTCCAGACTTTAGTTATGTGTTCCAGGTTGTATATTCCTCCTGTTCTTGAACAGCTCATTATGCCAGCTGGATCCAAAAGGAACATTGTCTTCTACTCATTTTGGTTATTGACAGCACCTGCTGGGATGAGGAAAACGAAGTGGAAGTTCTACCAAAATGAAGGCTGCCCTCCTGTATGATGTATTAAGTCTGTGTTAAGTGATGCTGTAGTAAATCAGCATCTCAGGTAACCTTTATGCCAGTAATACTCCATTTCCCAATAGACTGATATTGCTTGTAGTTCATGTAGTAATGCAATGTGATGAATTGCAGTGATGATAATTTCAGGGACAAAAGCATAGAGTCAAAATTCTGTCGATCTGGTTTTGTAAGCTGGTTTCTTACAGCTTATGTGTTGATATGGTTGAGCGCATGCCATGCAGTTGTGGGAAACTGCAAGAACCAGTTTATGGGGCTCAGAGTCCAAACAACCACAGAGGAAACTCAGGTTGGCAAGTAAGGAGTGTTTGCTAGTCTACTTCATATGCCAAGAGAGATGGGCCGTATGAGGAACAGTGGATTCTGTAATATTCTGCATGTTGAAGGAAGGGCATAATAGTTAAGAGGCCATGTCTCAGGACTTTGCCTCAGGGACATTTCAGTGCAACTCACATGGAGCTACTGTACAGCCTTGTGAATTCTGCTTCCTCATGTATGTATTATACTTTTTTACCTTCATATAAACTACATCTGTTTCCAGCATGGATAGTAAGTTACTTGCTTACATGGTGATCAATGTATCTGGCAACATACCATTACACAAATAGCAGAAGAATTGGGACAATTTTCTTATTCTCATGTATTCTGTCTAGGTGGCATAAACAAGATGGTGGGATGGTGAGGCATATTGTGTGCCCATCTTACTGGGAAGCTTGTGAAATAAACCTTGAGGTGTTAATCTCAATACACAGCTGAAAATGTCAAGGGGTTGCTTACTCAGCAGCTCAGCATGGCACTTTTTGGGGGGGCTCTGTCAGCTCTAGAAGCAGTTTTAGAAACCTCAAATGAGGAAAAAATGATAATGTTGCAGATAGTTTGATATCTGCAGAGTGAAAATCAGTTGGCAGATGTAATAATAGGGAAAGTAAAAAAGGCCAGAGTACATCTGGCAATGGGGGGATGTACAGATAGCATATTGTAATGTGGCAGATTGAAATGTATGCAACTATTTTGTCTCTGGGCATTTAAGCATTTGACAAATCACGGCTGGGAATTGGCAAGAATCTTTGTTGTTTTGTTATCTTGTTAGTTGTCAAGGAAAGAAGTCAGAATTTATTCAAGTTCTACCTATGCAGAGCAATGAAATTCAAGCACATTAATATGCCATCAAGCTCAAGACCTACGTTCTTCCAAATGCAATTTGAAATGTCCTCTGCCAGTCTTGTTATTATCAGGCTTTGGCTTGGCTTATGTGACTGCTTAATGTGTTTACAGATGTGTGGAGAAAAATTGCAGCTAGTTCCATTTTTGGATGCTGAACTTCATTGAAAATCCTCCAAAACCCCAGCAACTACCTAACCTGAGAAAACACATCAAGCCACTTTTGTAGCAAAGAACAGGGAGAAGGATATTGCAGGGCAGGCTGGGAGCAGACGTAAGGAGCATGTGAGAGCCTGCATTACTCTATCTCAGCACCTTACATCCATGCAGATTGATCCAAGTGTTGGCAAAGAGGGATTTGCGTGGGAAGAAAGGCTGCCTGAGGCAGCATCTGTATCTTGAATATGTTCCCACAGTAATACCACGCTTTCAGCATGAATGCACTCCCACCTATGGCTGAGACTAAAAAGCATCTAAATTGGGCCCTTCATATTATATATGCCATGTGTTTAGGTATTTAGGTACATTAATTCCTTTCCGTTAGTTAGTTCTGTAATTTTGATTGTAGACAAATGCCTTCATCTGAATATATTTCCTGCACCCCAAATAAAAAATAATGGGTTTCAGTAGTTAATGGTACAGCTTGGCATTAATTGCATTTTTTAAAAATCTCTGCCCAATGATACCTGTTAAAGTTATTTCAGATTCGTTATACTATTGCACATATGGTAAGGATAGCAATGTTATAAATAAGGAAGTTTGCAATTCTGTAGCCACAAAACGCTGCTCACAGAAGACTGAGCTCTTGTAGGCAGTTTTGACCAGGGAGGAGGGAATTCTTTGGGAATTGCCTTGTACAATTTAGAACATGGAACCAGCTGTAAGAAACAATAGCTGTTGTCTTGGCCTTGTTTAGAGGAGGATATGTGAATCCATATGTTGATGTGTGTGTATGGGGGATGAAAAGGAGGGAGTTCTAATTAGAGTCATTAGATCTCTTTCCAAGTCTTTCAACCAGAATGTGAAGTTTTTCTCTATTTCGTTATAATTTCCCCAATTTTCGTACGTTTTTGCCACTTCACTTCTGTTGAATACAGATGCAGAAGGCCCATTATAGGCTGCTAAGGATTATTGCTAACATTAGAAGAAATGAGATACGAAGGCTGATTAAATTAGTCATACAAGTGGTGGATTCCCTAACTCTCAGTGTCTGCAGATCTTCACCAGATGCTAGTCTGAAATGTTTTAGAGATGCATAACTTACTGAGTTCAGTGCAAATATAGCTGCAGAATATAACAACTTTTGCTGTGGAGGAGTTTCAGGCTAGCTGATCTAATGGTCCCTTCTGAATTCTAAAGCTCTGCAACTTGAATTCCAAATTGCAGAGAAGGCTGAAGAAGGTGAATTGAGGCTTAAAAAAAGGTTTAGTAGACATGTGTTTTTTCTCAAGTTGAGAACAAATTTTGAACAACTGCCCTGTAATAGAGGAGGTCTGTTGTCCTTTGGCCACAGCACTCTGGAATACTGACCACAGTTGGGCAGTGCTGGTAGAGATCACAAAGATGGAACGCTCACTTCGTTCATCTGTTGGGACCAGTCTCAGTTCAGTCAAGGAGAAAAAGAGTCTCGTGACAAGCTATATTTGACTTGGTGTTCCTGCTAAAAGCATAAAGGTAAAACACAGTTCTGAGGCTTGTTTCCTGGAGTTTTCCCTCAGCATAGTTGCTCATAACGTAGCAAGGCCTCTGCGAAATAAATTGCATATAATTTGTAGCTGATCCAGATAAGAGCTGAACAAAACTTTGCTGGAATAAATTAACACCATTAATTGTACTCAAAGAAACTAAGCTTATTTCCCTCAAAAGAAAGTTTGGCTAAATGTGTTACAGCAGCTGCAGAAGAAAATGTTAGCAGGCAGGGCAGTCCAGCTCAACAGTGTGCATCATCTTGCCCAGTGGCTATCTGTACTGTGGGAGCTTATTTTCCTTTGCAATTTTCCTTTTCATTTTCCTCTCCTGTTTCTATACCTATGGGTGAGAAGACTGCATGCTTCTGGTTCCTATATAATCTGTGTAATTGCTAGCAAGCATCAGATTTTTGAGCTGCTAGCTCAACATCAGATCTGCTCTACCCAGGAGATTTCAGAGCAGGCAATCAGGGAAGTCAAACAGAGCTAAGTGCCCCTACCAGTGCCCACTGATAGGTTTGTTAATGTGACCTGTAGAACAGCTAACGTGCAGACTTTGGAGCTCCCTGTCCATTTTACAAAGCCATTTTCACAAGTGTCAGATAAACTCCAATGTGGAATTATTTTCCTATTGTAGATATCTCTGCTGACAGAAATAAAGTAAAGAATCTGTCAACCGTACACCTGAGATGGTAAATACTGTCATTGCTGGCAAAAGTCCACATATGCTACTGGTTATAAAAGAATGTAACATAACCCCTCACAGTGTCAGTTCATGTTTCCTGTTTTACCAAACTGCTGGAGACTACCAAAAATTATACAACGTGATATGCTTGGGATATTATGGTTTATTTCACTGCTCTGACACATTTGAGGTGGCACAGAAAGAACTGATCTGTGCATTACTTCCCCTCCTGAGGAACACACAATAGAAATGACTGCAAAATTCTGTTTGAATTCAGTAGGAATTGGCGTGCTTTGGACATACTGAAAGACATCATGTTTTTATTGAATTAATTGTATTTTATTTATTCATTTAATGATTTATTCATCGAATTATTTTATTCATTTAATGATAAATGTGTGAATGAAAATAGCAATTACTTCTTGGAAAAAAAAAAGAAAGGAACAGCAAGTTGGAAGAACATCATAAAAGCCCACAGAATGGGTTCCATCTTGTCAGAAATGTCTCTATTCCCACAGTTCGCTATGAACAGCTATTTAGCAAGTTGTGGATCCTCATCCCTCTAATCTTCCTCGCTCCCCCCCCAAAAAAGCAAAAACTTTTCCTGCTCAGCTGGTTTTGTGTTGAGTCCCTCTGTGCCCAGACATAGGTTATTTCTGTTACAGGGAGGATTGAGAAGGCTGCTGCTTTTTGCTAATGCTTTGCTTTACACCCAGTGGGAGCAAAATATGGAATATTTTTACTTTAACAGCAAAATAATTACTTAATTTTCAACTAGAACCTGGGCAGAATTCATGACCAATTTGACTGCAACAGTCTTGCATGCTCTCCACTGTTCTCTAGCCTGAACCAGGGAACAATCACATTGGATATCCAGGAAAAAGTTCTTCACTGAGCACTGGAACAGGCTACCAGGGCAGAGGTCATGATATCAAGTTGCCAGAGTTCAAGTAGCACTTGTTTGGACAGTGCTCTCAGGCATATGGTCTGATTTTTGAGTGGTCTCATGTGGAGACAGCAGTTGGACTTGGTGCTCCTTGTGGTCCCTTCTAACTAAGGATGTTCTATGATTCTGCAAGCCAATTAGCCAGTTCCTTGTTCCCCTGATCCCTTGCCAAATTGGTATCCCAAAGAGTATTAGGAAAAACTTTTTAATTTCATCTTCTCTGGATAACTCTTCCTTGATTTGCCTTATCTAAGGATCATATTTTAGAAAGTGAAATCTTTATAGAAGGGACAGGAATACTCTGTAGAATTCATTGCTGTCCTTTGCATCCAAGTGGGAGTTGGCTTTGCAAGAGGCCGGTGTGAAGGCAGATGATGTAGTGGCAGTCAGAGTGCAGAAGGCATGGTGGGAGTCTTGGTATTGATGAGGTTAATTTGTTATGTACTGTGGGACAAAAGGTAAAAAAAAAAAATTAAAAAAAACCTATGGTATAGCCTACCCAAGGAGGTGTTTATACGTGTGTGTGTTTGTGTGGCAGGGGACAGCAGTGGGAGGAAAGCTGTGGAGGAAACAAGAATAAGTAAAACAAGATTGATTTATCGGCTCTAAATTGTTCATCTGTATTCCATTCTTCACTGTGCTGCAGAGGAGGAGAGCGGCTCTGGCACCATGGTGGGGGAAGAGAGCAAGAGAGGGGGAGGAAGGTGAGATCTATCACAGGCACCAGAAGCACTTCATTTTCCAGAGGCTCTGATTAAACAAATGTTGCTGCTGCCTGGCAGCTCTTGCAGACGTTTTTGGGGATAGAATTAATCAGGAGGTAATTTGTCTGCTGCAAGAAGCAGGGTGGCTTGGCAGCATGTTTGTGGCAGGCTCTTTTTTTTTTTTTTCCTAGTTTCCCAGGACAGCTAAATTTCCCAAACTTCCTTCCCTGCCCAAGGTAGTGCCAGCAGCTGGCTTAAGGATGGGGGATTTGGTGATGCTGGGCCCAGCTGGGGTAAATGCTCACCCTGAATAATGATGTGAGACCATTAAGTTGATGATGGAGCCGTGGCAATTACTAGGGGAATGGCCAAAAGGAGTGGACTGTAGAAGTGAGAGAAGGATTGCTGTTGTGCAGAACTAGCTGGTTCTGAAGGGGATTAGACTTTTCACTGTGCCTGAGCAAGGAGATGGATGCTGCCCTATTGATGCTATTGCACTTGAGCAAGAGCTTAAGGGGCCAAAAGAGAAAAGCCTGGCTCGTAAGAATGGTGTCTGGACATGACTGGGGTAAGACCCAGATAACTGGCATAGGCATACCAGTATTGTGTGTGGACAAAGTTGTTCAGTATCTCGCCCATTCACCTAATTGAGATTTGCCTGTACTCAGCTTCAAACCATATTTTTGGGTCCCCTTTAGCAGCCTATTCTGTTCACCCTCGTGAAACTGCTGGAATCTCAGTCAGGGCACAGCAGGGTGCAGGTTGCCCCTGCAGCAGTCAGTTCTGTAACACAGGTGAGGATGAAAGCTGGCCTTCTCTGTGATGTTTTCTAAACTCCCCTGGTTCTCCTGGTGTTCAGGGAATGAATGGGCACCACTGCAGTGGTGGAGCCGTAGGTGAGCAAGCAGATAATCTGAATTACCTACAGTATCTGAAATCACTTTGCCTTTTTCCTTTCACCTCTTCTTTTCTTGAATCTTCTAGATAATTCTACCTTCTGCTATTTGTCTGTGGTGGGTGTAGAGGATATGTGGCAGTACAGCAAATAATTGCTGTGTTTGAGTTTGCAATGGATGCACTGTCCAGGAGGGATGAAGTCACTATCATATTATGCAGCCCGCTTGCAGGAGTGATTATAAAATCTTAATACCACTCAGTGAAGGGCGTATGTATTATCAAAATCTTATTTCTGCAGGGAATTAGGAAGTTTAAAAATACATGCTAGTGACTGAAAGACCTGATTAACCTTTAGCCCAAATGTCCTGGCTCTTGGGGAAAGAAAGATGAATTTTAACTGACAGAAGACTGCTACTAGAATGGCATGATGTTCCTAATGGTGAAACTGTTGTCATTTTAATGCTTCTTGACTGCATAACTTGAGGTTAGCACTGGCAGCCTTTAAATGGCAGGAATCTTACTCTTCCAGTGTCCTTGACCTCCTTGTTTCCAGGCCTGAAGAGTTATGAGATCAGAGGGGACCCTAAAGCTTTCTGTTTTGTTGCCTAGGAAGCCTGTTACTCGCTCAAGACTGAATCTTTGCCTTTCTTGAGATGGTCTTAGGTTTGATGTCCAACTTTGTTTGGAGGCTTCCTTTCTAGTGGAAATGAAAAAAGTCATTATTGCATATCCTTATCATAAAGCTTCTGGGAATGTTGCTTGATCAGTTGTTTTCATGAAATAGAATGCGAGTTGGTTGTGTTACCTGTGCAGTTGGGATGGTTGGATCAAGTCATGGAGATTTCTGGCTGGGGGATGAAATAACATCATTGAAGCCAGTACTTCTTGTGCTTCTCACCCAGATACCATCTTGGCTTGACACAGTTACAAGTATGGAGAGAAATGTGCTTGCACAGAACAGATTTCCCTCTCAGCTGTACTTAGACACATTTGCATTGTACTCAGAAATCTAAAGTAAGAAGTGGTCTCAGCTGGTCAAATCTGCAGGCATCTCACAGAAAAGCTTTCCCCTCTTCTTGCTTCTGATAAGGTGGAAACTGGAAATTTAACATCTGCTCTTTCCAAGCGGTAAATTTAGTAAGTCTGAGAGAGATATCTTTAAATATGCAGGTTTATAAACTCAGAAAGCTGTCTGTCCTGTCTACATTCTGTTTTCTGTCCAGTGGAGCCTGAAAATTGTTTTGCTCCATTGAGGAAAGCTAAAAGGAAGAGGAAGGACTTGTGTCACACTCTGCTGAGCTCCTTCGGGTAGGATAATATATTTTGCAGTCTTCAGGAATGAAATTTTCTGTGTGTCAGAGAGAACCTCCTTTCCAAACTAACGCTTTGCAGTAGGGCATCCACACCTGCAGCTGAAATGGTAGTTCTGCAGCCGTGCTTGCGCTGTACAACCATTGAGCATGCCAAGTGCTGGTTTCTGCACTTAAGCAAGCTTTCTCATATTGTAGAAGAAAAAATTACACGTCTCTATCACACCTACTTATGCAACATTCATTCAGAATAGCAGCTTTGCTTTTCTGATTTGAAAAGAGAAAAGGAGAACAAGAAGGAGAATGATAGAGTGACATTTATTACACGTGATATGTGGCTCTGACCTGAAGAGAAATGAAAGACCTCAGGAAGAGCACAATGCCAAAATAGGACAAGCCAGAATGCCCCACAAACATGGTTTTAGACAGTCAGAATAAAAGCAATAATCTGGAAAGAGTGAAGATCACAGAGCTGCTAGGACCTCATGTAGTACCTTGGATCCCTGGAGTGGAATTGGGTCAGATGGAGATTGACCGTAGGTTTTACCTTTGTTTAAAGGGGAATGTTGCCAGGTGCCCCTTAGATGCTGGTCATCACACAGCTGGAAGAAGCCTTCTCTGCTGCTGTGTGCTGATTTGGATGTAAATGACTGGGGGATGCTACAGCTGCAGCTCCAAACCCTTGCAGGCTGCTGGATGCTTCAGGGGATGCACTGCCTGAAGAGACATCATGCCCTAATAGTGTTTTTTCTCAGCAGCAAAAATGCATTTTTTTTACATACTCTAAACTTGAGATTAGTCTGATCCATTAACGCCCTCCATTGGCACTGGCTTTCTTAAATCAGACATGAAAGATGTAGAGGAAAAGCTGTGATAACTTACATCTCTATATTCCCTACCATAGGCATATCACAACAGGGCTCTTATTCCTTCTCAATGCCCTCCCTTTCCTGAGCACAACGAGGTTCCTCCCACCTGCCCACAGCCCTTCAGCAGCAAGAGCTCAGCTCCCACTGCAGCCTCCCAGCCAGAGCCTCCCCCCAGGCTCCATCAGCTGCCAGGGCTGCCTCTGTCTGCAGGCTGTGCAGCTCACCATGCTCTGAGACTTGGTTTTTTAAGCTTTCTGTTGAGATATTTTTCCACCTCGGCAGCATTTAGCTATTGATCTGCGCTCCCTCCTCATCAGTAGCATCCCAGTCTGAGGCAGCAGTTGTTGGCAATGTCAGGAAGCTGCAAGCAGAAGGAACTTCTCAATGTGGTTAGGACTTTGCATGATCTGCAGCCTCTGTCCCTAATCCAAGGGGCCACATCTGCTTTTCTGCTGGAGTCCTCTAGAAATCATCCCAAATCCATCTGGCATGTGATCTGAATTTACACCTTAGTGCCCTGCATTCCCCGGAGCTTACGGGATGTTGAAGGCTTGTGCATTGTGGATGTGTTTGGGAGGTAGAACCCATCATTCTGGAGACACTTCCTACTATAGGAAGTCTCTCATCCACATGCAGATTTTCTAACTTGGTTTCAGCTGTTTTCAGTTTCTGCCACGTTACTAAGTAATAGGGTATTTATGAAAGTGGTGTCATTGGCAGCTCTTTGCTGACTGATGAGTAAGACCTATTAGAAAGAGATTACTGATTTTTATCCAGGCTGTTCTATATCTGCAGAAGCAGTGAGAAAAGAATATCTGATACTCTAGTGCCATTTTGTCAGTGATTGCCAAAGCCCTCATCTTAAAACAAGAAAATATTCCCATTGCCATTTTCCTTATGATTACTCCTTCATGATTTCCTTTGTTTTAAGGATTGGGTCTGGAGGAAACATAGCAAATAATATGTGGGCTGCAATCTTCCAAAGCTCCATGAATACATTAAGCTTCTGTTAAAGTGCTTTGAGAAGGAGATTGATGATGATTCTTTCTGAATATTTTTTTCAAATTGAGATACCTGACTTCTTTAGAGAAATTTTTAAGTGTCCTAAAAAAGTAGCCCCTGTTAGCAAACCCCTTCGAAATAGATTTTACTGAACTATTTGTGTGAACAGCAGTTTGATAAAACAAAAAAAAAAAGTCATCCAAATGAACAGAATACATCTGTGCTAGATGTATTATTGCAATAGCAATCCACATCGAGGCCCCTTTAACACCAGACCTATACATACATGCAGAAAGGCTTATTTGCAATAGTTCCTGCTGATCTATTGTTTTTCTGCCACTGCTTGCTGTCTCAGAAAATATTGACTTTTCAGCAGAGCTCTTGCCAAGTTCTTCAGCACAGGCCTGTGTTCAGTGGGGCTTCTCAGATGCTTCAATCTAGTCAAAATTACTTCTTTTGAGTCCTTTAGTCTGTTTCTTTCTCAAGTTTTATTCTGCATCATGAGGAGGTGAAAATGCTGGATTATTCCCCAGACTAACTCAGCTTGATGACAGTGTCACCATGGCTCAGTTTGACCCTCTGTTTTCTCTTTTTGTTATCTCTTTGTTGATGAACACCCTATGGCACTGGAAAGCAGTCCTTAAAATGGGTGTGAATTCAGGACATTTGCCAATATGGGAACTACAGCACTTCCCTCACCTTTCTTCAAGCCTTCTTACATATCCAGCTTTCCCTTGCAGCTGCTGGGGATGGCTCTGCACACTGTGAGAAGCTGCCCTGCTGTGTGCAGGTATTTGCTCTGCAGCTTCCCTGGAGTAGCCTGGGTGCAGCAGTGACAAGGTGCTATTAGGGAATCCTCTGCCTTGTTTTCCTTTTGATGCTGTCCTCCAAAGAAAGCAGTGCATCTGGGCTGAGAGAGGCTTTCCTAACAAGCAGCTGCACTGGTTGTATTTTTAACATCCTATTAGGAAGTTCACATGTCTAAACTTGCTGTGCTAAATGCTCTGTTGGTGATGCCAGCTGATAATTCTGAGAGACGTACTTGCTGCCTGTATTTTTCACATGGCTACCACCAGTTTAGGATTTGTGAGTTTCATGAGCAGTGCAGTGAAGGTGCACAAAGAGCACAGCTTCATGGAGGGCAGAAGGCTGGCCCTTTGGGAAGGGAAAGACTTCTGCATTGTTTCCAGGCTCTAAAGAATTCCCCTCAATTGTCCTTGCTGCTGCACAAAACAGAGTTTTTATCAAGAACTGTGAAGGTACATTTACAGGGGATGTCCAAAAAGAAAACTTTGAATTCTGTCCTCACTGGGAAATACTTACCTACTGTGGGATCCTATCCTGCTATGGGATCCTATCCTGCTATTAGTGGAGGTGGCTGTGTAAAACATCAATTCTGATGACTTGTGTTTACCTACAAGGTAACAAGCTATTTACTGTTCTTAAACCTTGCTACTGTCACCTCAAATGTTCTTTTTTTTAGGATGGTACTTAGCCCAGATTTCTATTGCAACAGTTTATTGCTTTCTCAAGGAGCTCTAATAGGTAGCTTTTTTTCCCCTGTATTACCTTCTGACAGCTTTAAAAAATGGGAACAAAGCTTTGCAGTTTTGCACCTACGTAAGTCCTTTCACCCAATGTACTCAGATGTGCATTATAAAGGCTGAAAAGGTCTTATAGTCTTACCATGAGCTGTATACTTTTCTACCTGTGCTGCAGCAAAGCGTGACACACAAGGCAGGTGCAAGTTGCTTTTCCCAAGACAAAGCACAGGTTTTCGTGGTGCAAAGGAGCTCTAAGGAATGAATTTCTCTTTATTTCAGTAATACTTTTAACATATGGCAAATCTGTGCCCTACTTAGACGTTGATGCAGGACTCGGATATAGTGATGTTGCTCAGTGCTGGATCAGGACAGGACTTCTTGTATTTACCAGTACACAAGGTAATAGTGGTTGGCTGACTCGTGCTCTCCATAGGCTGTCCATCCAGCAGCTGTCACTTTGCTTTGCCTGCTGGGTAGGTGACTGCTGTGAGTTGCAACACCAACTGTTCAGTGTGGCAGAGACTAAATAATGTGCAAAAGAAGTTTGCAGGACCTCAGTGCAGCACAGAGTGTGCCAAAAGCCACGGGTCAGTCAACTTTGTGGTTGCATTTTCTTCGCTGGATGTTTTTTTACTCGTCAAAAGCTCCATCCTAGCATTTTGCAAATTCCTGTAAATCACTGATGTGCACCAAACGAGGTTCATTCTGAGCCATTCCACAGGAGATGAGGCTGAGGAAGTGGAAGCAGCAGGCAGATTTGACCCCTGAAGAAGTGGATGCTGGTGGCAGATGAGATGCCCAAGGTATTTGTTCCCATGCCCACAGTCAGCAGGGGTGCCTCGCATCCCTTGTGCCTGCATGGCTCGCTCCTCCCTGGGAACCAGCAGCCCCACCAGCCCCTGGGCATATTGCCCAGTTCACAGCTGCTGTGGGGAGCTGCTGCTTTTCTCTTTCCTGCTATAATAGCAGCCTTATAAGACTTCCCCCAGCCAGCCATCTCCTCTGGAATAAAAAGTTGCATGTTTCCGCATGTGACTTCTGCTGTGATATTTGGATTCATTTATTGGGATCCTGGGAGCTGGTCGTAACTCTAGAAGGAGGGGAAAGAATTGGAAGAAAAAAAAAAAAAAGGGAAAGAAAAATAAAGGCAGGCCAGGGAAAAGCCAGTCTGCAGCAGGAATTCAACAGAAGATATTAAAACAAGAGTAGTTTTGTAAGGGAAGACGCTGTGCAGAGTTGTGGGGCAGTGGTGGTACAGACATCTGCCTTCTGCTGGACAGCCATGGTAGCACCCTTTGACTCCTGTCAGGATAAATAGCATCACATTTCCAGAGAATCTCTTGCATTCCTTGCCTTACACGCTGCATCTAATTCCACATTGTAGCAGATGATTCAAAAGAATAGCATTCTGGTATCTTTAACTTCAGTGCTAGCTTTCTGGTACCAAAATGTGACACAGGTGTCTGGATACACTGTGTCTGTGCCCCTGAACCTGGTCTGTTGGCTTGGTTCTGGACTGGAGTGAATTTCCTGAAGCAAATCCTTTGTGTAGTCATGCATGTGGTTGCAGGGGAACTGATATTTTTTGGTTGACTTCTTCAACCTGGAATGCACAGAATTTGTCTTTCAAAGGAAAGCAAATGGCTTGCATTTAATTCTAAAAATAACTCCTGCCCCAAAACACAAAGTCAATAGTCATAAAGCTGTAGGAAGAAGGGAGCCTGCTGGCTTGTTAGTATTGCAGATTACTGACAGTGTGGAAAGAAATGCGGTGATTTATGAAGATATAGAAAGAAGAGTGGTGATAACATTCAAGTTACCAGAGAAAGGGTCTTTCATCACTGAAACTGTAAGCCTTTCTCCATCTGTAACTCATTAGCTACGTGCTAGAAGTAGCACTATTTTAAGACATTATTTACCCTCCTAGGCAGGATCGATGTGTTTCTGGAGATGTGTGTGTTTCTGTGCATGTCATTGGTAGTTACTTCTCACTATTGATTGGAAAACTTGAAGCCAAACTCTACAGCGTTGTCTTGATCCTTCTGTGAGAAAGTTTCCTTTGGCTCTGATTTAACACGAGTGAAAGGAGCAGGGGAAAAAAAACAACAAAACTGACATAACAATCACTGGAAGGAAAAAAGTGTGATTTCCAGGTGCTTCCTATACACGTAGTGGAGGGGATGGAGCAAAGGAACCAGCCTACACAGGTCTGATGGGCATATCAATGCCACTGATATGTCCTTAGTTAACTTTACATACAGCTGTAGATGTCTTGCCCTTTTGCTCATGGAAGTGCTATTCCTGAAGAAAAGGGTTGTGTAACCTCATAGGTTTGTTTCACTCTTAATTTCCCTGGCTAGCAGGCTGGTTTTGTAATCAAGGTGAAGTGATTGAATGCTTTTGTATAGTTGATTTTAGTATTATGTGTGAAATAAATCAGTGTTATCTATCCTGGGGAGTAGTTTATTTTCCTGTACTGCATATAGATCTCAACAAACCTTTCCTTTGATTTGGGAGAGAAAAGATTGCTCCTTTGCAGCAATCAAAAATATAGGTCTCTGAAGCCATAAACCATTCCACTGCAGTTTTTAGAATGAGGTATGGCAAAGCAAGTCATCTGTGTTTTTTCTTCTTCTAAGAATAGTCTAGTTGAATTCTTTATATGCTTGGATACACGCCATAATTCAAGGGGAAAAATTATATGCATTGTTCTAATTATTTATATGAGAGTACAGTAGCGATTTAACTACCTTAGGCAAAGGTCTCATCGGACTTGACTCTGTACAAACTCAATTAAAAAAAAAAAGTATTACTGAGTAATTTCAGAACATTTTTAAGTGGCAATGAAAACGTTCTTTCCTTTTATTTTTTAATCCCAACACATGGACGTTTTCTGTACATTTGTCAGTTCAGAGCAGATCTAGGTTTGCAATAGCTCTGACAGCACTTATTACAATCTGTCAAGTTAGTAATTTGTGAGCTCAGGATTTACAGAATAATTTTTAGAGCTAGCATCTAACAAGTCACGGTGCATTTAATCTTTTCATTGCTTCACATATTTTTGTGAATCACTCTGTTAATTCATGCAGCTATTTTTATTCCTGTGGCCCTGACTGGACTCTGATACCAATACAACTATTGCTTGAAACAGTTCTACAGTCATGATTTTCAGCTCACTGCTTTCTTTAGTGACATGAATGTGAAAATGAGGGTTTACCTAAAAAATTATGACTGCCTATTTGCTGTGAGTTATGATGCATCAATATTAATAAGTTCATTCAGAGGAATAGCATATTTGTACACTGCCTTTTTGTGCAGTTCATAGATGTTCAGCCCAATCATTTACCATCACTGGGAGGATAAGCACCTAACTGGATTGAATCAAATGATTCTACACCATTTTACTGGATGTTTGGTTCTCGCATTGATCAGGAAAAGTATTAGCAAAGCTGGGGAAAATGACAGCACTTTGCATAACTGAGTTTAATCAAAATGAGCATTTTTCATAGGCAGGTCTCCTTTTCTATTGAAAGCACATATGGAAACTTGAAGTGTTTGTTTCTGAGATTCCTGAACAGAAATTTCACATTCTGGGAGATACTGTAAGAATGGTTAACTCAGCTAATTGCTAATTGCTCAGCGTTGCAGCTTCTGTTCCATATCAGGAAAAAAGTAAACATGAAAGTAATACTCAGGATTAAAAGTGTGTTTCCTGGACCCACTGTTGCTATCATTTTTTGCCTGACAGACCACAGTCCTGGGCTAATTAACCAACACCTGCAAGGCTTTCCCTGTTTATTTCAGAGCCATGCATCTCTTTTATTAGTATACCTGTGAGAATTAAGGCAATAAGTGGGCAGAAAAGGTGCAGAACTTGCTACTCAGTGTCACTAGAGATTGTTATAGACACAGTAGATGGATTTTCAAGGTCTGTTTGGTTTGGAAGAGGAATGCTGACAAAGGGGAGAGAAGCAAGAAGGGGAAAGGTGAAGAAGCTATCCCTGTACTGCCTGGTGCTTTGTGCTAGCTGGTGGCTATGGTCTGTGCCGTTGATTAGGGAGCATCCAGCTCAACCACCGGCCATGTCATAATAGCAGGACTCTCATTTCTTTTTGTATTACGAAGACACAAGGAAGGTACTTTGCCCCTCCTTCCACTCAGATGTCAAGATGGGAGTTCCCCACATTTTTCCTATGTTTCTCTCTGCTTTGAGTCTTTTTTTTTAGTTTGTCATCACTAACCAAAACTTGAGATGATTTATCAGTATTATTATTACACTTTTCTATGGGAAAATAATATTTTAGAATGTTATCCTGGCTTTTCTTCTGTAGAACCAGCTGACTGCCATATAGTAAAGCTAATTTTCTTATAGTGTATGCTATTTAATGTAATCATGTGTTTTAAGGGAAAACGCACCCAAATGTGTGTTCCTAATCATGGGAAATTCTCATGTCATTTTTCTTTAGAAATCACAAGCATGTTATCAGGCATATTAATTGTTAGATTGGTGTATGACTAAGGATACAAATATCTCCTCATTTTTCCCTCTCCCCTCTTAACATTTTGTTTGAGAAGATCAGTACATTTTGTCTGTGAAAAGCCCTGGATTAAATGCCACCCACCATAGATTTTGTGCATGCGTTATTTTGCCAAAGGAGGTTGTCAGACATTAGGGGAAGTAATGTAATATTGGTTGACCTAAGACTTTAATTAACTGACAAGGAAGTTTACAAAAACTGTCATGTTGACTTTGCACATCATTTTTCTGGGGCAGAAAAGCTTTGTCACAAACCACTCGTTTCTTGTTTTGCTTACCTCAAGGCATGGAGGAAATAAATATGTTCCTTATTTCTGGTGCAAATAGTATTGTAGAAATATGAAAGGGAAGGAAGAGACTTCCTACCAGTCATTCCTGTTTGAGCTTAATACAACCCAAATAAGGTGTATTTGACGAGCACATTTAGATTAGCATCATGGGCTCAGCTTTGAACTGAATCCTTAGACACGAGGGTAGCACGTGATTTTAACCCTGCAAGAAGCTAGTAGACTACTTTCGCATTGTCTTTTACCGAAAATAGTTTATGGACAGTGTTTACGTGTTTTTTGATGATGACTGTAAGTCCACATTTCTTTGTAGATGTTTGTCTATCAATTTCAAACAGCTTTTTGCTCACAGCCAGTACCTCTGCCACCCTTTCTGTGTTTGATGGAGCAAATCGGTAGTAACATTGAAAAATAACTGGAGGTTTCCCTGGTCCGTGGTGCTTCTCCGTTAGAACATAGATAGGTAAAAATGATCCATGCAAATAACAGAGTTCTGGGAGCTCGTTTGGGAAGTGCCAAATCAATCTGTGGCCACAGGCTCTTCCTGCAGAGGTGGATTAGCCTGGGGATGTAACATAACAGAGTACGAAAATTAGTGGTTTGTTTTCACTGAACACGACCTTACAAAGTGCTCACATCCAATATCAGAATTAGCCTGGATTTTTTTTTATTTTTTTCCAGAGAAGTGAACATTTTTACATCAACTTCTTCAGATGCAGTCACTCCTCTGACCACTTCCTTGCTTTTTGCCAGCCCCCATCTCTCACTGTGTCAGGGTTTCATTGATTCTGTGCTCATGGCCCTGGGGCTGCTCTTCTTCCCTTTCTACAAGCTTGGAGTGCATGGAGAAATGTGATGAATCCCTTGTCTACTCTCCTGTAGTCTTTGATTCATGGCAGTCTCATCCCACCAGTTCTCAGGGACCATGTGATATCAGACTGGTTTCCCACACCTGTGATCCATTAGTCAAGGGACAGTTCTTGTTTTTACTTTTCTTGTTCTTACTTCAGCTTTTCATCCTTCACCACTCAGCCTACTGGGTTGGACCTCAGGATCCAGTACAAGATTCTGTTTACTCTTCCTGAGCAATGGGCGGGCAATTTGTTTGGATTATGAGGCTATAAACAAGATCTCACATTGAAGAGTTCTATTACTGCAGCATTAAGATTCCAAATACCTCCCGTAGACCTTTTATAAGCATCTTGTGTGGAACTGCTGTCACATCTCCTACCTTTCAGCTCCATCGTTACGTCTGCTAGGTGCTCATTTATTCATATTGAGCATACCTGTAAAATGATGGTCGTTGTTGAACTAGATAATAATAGTGATCCCACATGGGAACAGTCTGTTCAGCTTGATCAAAACCATTGCATTGTTTCAAGCCTCTTTTCTGCAGACAGAAAAATATCTTGGTTCATAGTAAAAAAGAAAAAAAAAAAAGAAAAAATACAAACATAAAAATGCTCACAAACAAAATATGTATGTATATATACTTTTAAATTAAGAAAGTTAAAAGCTCATCAACTAAAAGTTGTCTTTTTTAAAACAGCTTTTAAGTTCTGCAGAAAATTAAGAGTTAAAATATATCAGAGCTTATACCTGCTAAATCTTCTGACAGCTCCTTCCTCATCCCAGTGCCTGAAAATGAATCAACTTAATTATTCCTGTCATTATATACATTCAGCTGGCTTAGAGTTGTCTCTTTATCGTTGGCTACAGCTACTGTCCTTGTCTTCTAGAACAGTTGAGAAGATTGAAAACTGGTGTGCTTTTTTTGTTTGGTTTGGTTGGTTTTTTTTTCAGGTGTGAGAACTTTCTTAGTTTAGTGGGTTTTTTAATAATTCTGGAGAATACAGACTGTAATAGAAGAAAAAAATCAAATTTTGGTATCTGTTGTCAGTGTTTAGACTGTACCAACACTGTGTTTAAATTTGCTTCTGTAGAACAGCATGCCTGAATTAATATCCTAAAATAACATGGAAGATTTGTCCAGGCTAAGATCAAGGGACTTGTATAGTGAAGTCATGGATTGCAATACGTGGAGATGGGAAAATAAAGAACAGCATTAAATTTTCTCTCAAGGACCTCTAAGTCTCTCAGGATGACTCTTCTGAGTACTCTGAAAATACAACCATTGATTTACTTAAGACAATTCATCCATTGAAATAACCTAAAAAATTGTCTTGAATTACCTGGTGCAACCTTTAAACATGTAACGTTTTCATTAAAGTGGTTGACAGGTTGCTTGTAAACTGAAGTCATTTTCTTTCCCTTCAAAATTAAATTTTCTTTATAGCCTCCTTTGTCAGTGAGCACCGTTCATTAAGAATGGTTTGGTTGTTTCATTCTGCAGCCTTATTTTTTTGCCTGCTCTGTGAGTTTTGCTGAGGGAAATCTCCTTTGTGCCGGAAATTATTAAGCTGAATCTCAGTAAATACATGATGTTTTCTTTATTTTATTTTTTTTGTATTTTTTTTTTTTTTTACATTATATAAACCATGCTGCTTCTCCCCAGGAACACTTAGATAGAAGGGAAACTACATATGAATTCTTGGCATACAGTTTGAAAAGAGATGCCATTTCTCCAGTTTTCTATTTACTGGCTTGTTGATTTTTTTTGTGTAGTCGTTTGGAAAAGTCAATGAAAGCAGCCTTAAGATCTTACATCTCAGATTCTGCAAGCCTGATTGTAGAGGGGGATCTCTGGATGTGGTACAGTCCCGTGGGTCATCTTTTATCTCATGCTGCAAAGAGATGGGAATCGTCCCTTGTAGAACTTCCTTGTGGGGAAGTTATCAGAAGGGTTTATGTCTTGTCTGTTTCTCTGTGGATGAGTTGTGGTGAATCTCCAGTCTTATGGGATGTACTGGGGGTAGTTTTTGAGAAGGTTGAGGCTAAAAGTTTGTGCAAAGAAGGGTTTTGAAGAGCAGAAGGCTGGGACTTAACATCTCCAGAAGCTTGCAGATAACGGTTGGATGTCACAGGTGACAGCCACTCTCCTCCAGTCATGCCAAATACAAAGTTTGCATCAGAATGGCAACAAAGGACATACGAAGGGGTCCATTTTTTGTTGTTCAGAGTTGAAGACAAGCTGCTGAAGTTAATGGTCAGTGGGAAGTTGCTATATAGATGGGTCTTGGCTTCAGATAAATTCCTCTTCCTGACACTGATGCCTTCTCACTCCTTTTTTATTTTGTCCTCTTAGAGCCTAAATATTCAGAGCTCTGCTCAATCCTGAAAGGCACAGGCTTTATTTGCATAGATAAATGTTCTTGTGACAAGAAACAGGAGTGAGGAGGAAGTGTGGGAGAGGCAAAATAATCAGAATGTGATATTTGATTAGGTCAAATAAGCAAAATACAGAGATACACAAAAACAGCTTAACAAAAAGATGTATAATTTAAGGTTATGGATATGAACCATAGAAATGTAAGACAGATCAGTTAAATAAAAGGCTGGGAATAAGGTCCTTTATGCCATAGATATTTTGGTTAAATAAAAAAAAAAAATTTTTTTTTTTTACTTCATTTTCCTTTTCATGTCTATAGTGAAGTTACCTGTCCTTGTCATAATGCAGAACTTGGAATCCTCTTACTGTACAAAAGGTCATCAGATACAAAATGCACCCTCTAAAACACTCCTCTCTCAGTAGGAGAAGCAAAGTGTAATGCAATTAAAACAACTATCTGCAGTGTTTATGTACAGTTATATTGAGTAGAGCATACTTTTAATTTCATTGTAAGGTCAGATACACAAGGAGGATTACTGCTGTCTCTGAGACAGCAGTAATCAACGGCTGGCAGCTCAGCTTTAGAAATTTGGAACAGATTAGAAGATCTTGGCAGTGGTTCTCAAATGCTCAGGAGACTCACTGCAAGCAACAGCTTTGACATTCTGGACAAGTTAAATATTATTTGCTATAAACATTACAAGGCAATTGATCACCCCTCACATACTGGGCCCAGGGTGCATGCTTCCTGCCTTCTGTTTTGGGAACAAGGGCAGCCCATAAACCAAGGAGCTATTTGATGATATTCCATCAACAACTTTTTAGATTAGAGCAAAGAAGAGGAATTATTTGGATGTTAACCACAACAGTGAGTACTGGAGAAGGGAAGCAAAGGCTTATGTAGGATTTTGCAACCACGCATGAATGAGAGCACCCATGGTCGTAATTGAAGGACTATGTTTGCTTGCAACTCTGGTTTAGTGGTTTAGCAACAGGTATGGCTGCTAATAATAATTAACTGTAATTAATGTAGAACTTTTATAAGATGTATTAACTGGCAGCAATTAGTAGTCATTGCAAAGAAGGCCGATAAAGGAGGAGAAGGTAATCTTAGGCATCCTACTCGTTGCTGGGCTTGTCAGCGTACTTTTTTTCCACTTTTCCTTTAGCAAAGCTTCATCCATTGCCTTTCCTAAGCCCTTTCAGCTACTAAAACAAGACCCAGAGAAATCAATAGGAGCATGCCACACATCTCATTGGACAGTATTGTCATTCAGGTGTTCAGATTGTGGTTTCCAAAGTGTGACAGCATGTTTATCACACTTGGGCTGGTGAGACTAAATGTAAACATTATGTAGGCTTTACTAAGCAAGAGGAGTTCACCCTTCAGCTGGGAAAGTAGCTGATTCTCAGCTAATAAAGTGCTGTGAAATATTTGGCTGAATGCGGCCACCATCTGAGAACAGATGGTTCTCTATGTAAAAGACACACTGCATAGCTATAGAGTAGAGAACTCAAGGTTTCTTTCTGTCTTCAAACTAAGTTTCAGAAGACTTGCTCAAGCACACAGCAGTCTGTTCAATTTTTAGGAGTGGATGGACTGGAGCTCTTCTTTGTCTGGGCCAGATTTCCAAGATTTACCAAGAGTAAGATCTTGCAAGGGTGCATGGAAATGTGGCGAAGGCATTTGTTTCTTACAAAGCTGTTTGCCCAGCTGGACAACATGTTGCTCTTGGAAGATATATCTAGGATGGATGTGGTCCCCGTAGGCGACTGTCTTCCATTTATTAACTGCTTACTTTCAGCTGTTGGACACAGTTTATGGATTACATCTAGGAAGGAAGTTACATCTCAGGAAGTAAAAACAGAAAACATAGTGCAGGCAATGAGAGTTAGAAGATTGAGGCAGCACATGTGAAGCAATGAAATATTCATATGCAAAGGTAAATTTTCAGAATGACTAGGGAACCTCTGAGGGGCTGAGCTTCTGTTTCAAGATACGTGGTGAAGACAGAAGAAGAAATTGAAACAAACAGTGCAGAAAAAGCTTTTGGCCTCTGTAGCAGTTAATTTTGGTCACATCTGCCTTGATACCATCGAGGTTGGTTACTGCTTCCTACAGCTTTCTAGCTGTTGGATTTGGGTGGGATGGGCCTTTCTAAAAGTGGAATTCTTCTTTCAGCCAGCTTCAGTGCAGCATCAGATGTTTCAAGATGTGCGATTTGCACCAGCACTAGGGAAAGGAAATGAGTCCACAATTTGGAGAGAAACACAGTAATCTGTCATGTGAAACCATTTGAAATAAAGCCAAGCAATTCCCCTTAGTTAACTGTGTCTCAGCAGTTTTCTCTGATAAAATAATTAATAGTCAGATTGGTGGCTGTTGCTCACCCATCCTTCATTCTTGTTTTTGGTTTGCGTTGTTTATGACACTGCTTCAAAAGCAATCCTCTAATATCTGGGGCAAGTTGGTGTCTTCATTCTGACTAATGTTCTCTGTTAGCATGTTCCCTTTCCTTCACTGTATATGATCATAAAGTGCCTGCAGTGTGGAGCTTTTGCAGGATCACCAAAGGGTTGAGATGAGAAGGGACCAGTGGATTCACCTGGTCTAATCTCTGCTCAAGTCAAGACACCCAGAGCAGGGTTCTGAGGACCATGTCTCCCTTACAAGAGATGTTCCAGTTTCTTTATCACTTCTTGGTCATCTTTATCATCTTGTTGGACTCCTTCCATCTTTCTCCTGTACTGATGAGCCCAGAAATGGATGTACCAGTCTCTCTCCATTTGAGAAACCATGGAGATTCATTCACGTTGAACATGCTGAGTATTGAAGCAAAATAGCTGCAAGGCAGAAGGGAAGGAGGGGACAGGAAGAACTTAGCAAATAATAATGTTCACAAGGACAACCATATGGCCAGACTGTCCCTTCTCTCACTATGACAGCACTGAGGGAAGCAACAGGACACAGTCAGTGGTTTCACACATGGTCAGAAGAGCAGCTTTGAGGCCCAGCAGGGTAGTCACAAGGCCTGAAAATCTCTCTGCAGTGTGTCCAGTGGGCAGCTAGACCCTGCGGCTTGTACACGTCACCTGTGTCGAGCTGGCAGAAGTCAGGATGTGCATCTGCACTCTTGGCTCCTTAGGACATCACAGCTTTGTCATGCTGTTACAAGTGTGTTGTGTACGTGTGTGTGTGCCTGTCCCCAACATGACAGGAGCATTAGCCCAGAAGAGCCATGTTCTTGCTGACAAGAGCACACAACCCGCAGAAAGAGCAGGATTTACAATCCTGTAATAAGCTGTAGCTCAGCTGTTCAGGGAGACAGCCAAGTGGTGATTGACCCTCTCCCCACCAACCTCCTGAAACAATAGTTTTCTCACTACAGAGCAGAAGAGCTTTTTCTGAAAGCTGCATTGTCCTGCCAGAAGTTGAATCCTTTTCTAGTTATGCTATTGAGCAATTGACTTGAGAACCTGATAGCACTAACCAGTTTCTGCACTTATATACTGGCTTCAGGGACCTCTTCCCAGACTCAACTTTGATCTCAATTCCTCTACTTCCTCCTTTCCCCAGGCAGCACAGGAAAATTGGGAATGGGGTTTGTACACTACTGGGGAATCTCTGCTTTGGTGTCCAGGAACCCAATGGAAACCAGAAACCTTGCTGTGATATTGAACAAGATTTGAAACAAAATCACAGAAGATGAACATATGTTTTCTTTTCCTTTTCTTGTCAACCACAGGTAATGCAGGTAGTGAAAGAACAGATAATGAGAGCACTCACTACCAAGCCTAGCTCACTGGATCAGTTCAAGAGTAAGCTTCAGAATCTCAGTTACACAGAAATACTGAAAATACGCCAGTCTGAAAGAATGAACCAGGAAGATTTCCAGTCTCGTCCAATTCTGTAAGTACTGCCTTCTCTCCTAACCCATGTTTGCATCAGAGGATTAACAAATGTGATTGACATATATGAGCTCTTCAGGGGGAACCTGAGGAAGTAGGCTGTCCAGGGAGCTGTGCTCAGAAACAGCAGTACAGCATCTGCTTGAAGTGCGTTTGATTTCTTCTGCTGGGAATCTCAACTTTTTCATTGAATTCAGTTAAATCAGATTCACCGAATTCCTACAAGGTCTCACATGGCTCATTTGTGTGAAACAGTGCTCTGACATTTCCTATCTTTGTATGCTTGTGCATATAAAATTGTTTTTATTGTCACTGTTGCCTTTTTTGTTTTATTTTTTTTAAACTTCTCTCCAAGGGACAAAAATTGCAACTGCTACTTCTCTGAGCCAGACAAGTTCAGAATGAGAGGAGTCAATACATAGTGGCTCCAGAAGAGAGTGGGATTATGTATTACTATCTTTCTTCAGGGCATTATCTTTTGGTGTTAATGAAAAGCTATTATTTATTTGTAAATGATAACACTGTGGTAGCATGACAATGGGATTCTCATTTCCACGTTGTTTACTGCAAAGAATCAAATGCTAATCACCATCACAGCTCCTGCCTGCTGCTCAGAACACCCTTTGTTCTGTTATGTGAGAAATGGAGGCCGTGCTTGGCTCTGGACCAGGGCTCATGGCTGAGCTAATGGCACAGGACAAGTTCAGACTCTGTGGTGCACAAAGGGATTGCAGGAACCTTTTGAGATCAGCAGAGAAATAGTGAGGATTCCAGAAATGTCAGTAGAAATGTCATGAAATCTTGATTATGTTTGAAGCATATTGGCTTGTAATTTTCCAAATCTTCATCGCAAAGCTGTAGGGAAGGATTTGGACCAGAATTTCAGAATTCTGATGTTAGATGCTCGTTTTGATTTGTTTCTAAAGGGTATAGATACATCTAAGTATGAGCTCTGGGGATGTCTTTATCCAAGGGCAGCAGGGCAACAGAGGAAGCATAAGCTAAATAGAACTACACTTTAATCATACCATTGTGGATCAAAGGGGAAATGCTTCTTTTATGTTTTCAGTGTTTTAGAAGATAGGACCTAATGCCCAATCATAACTGATGTCACTCAATGCATCAATTAAGCAGTTACAAATGGTTCCAGTCACTTTGGCATCATTACACTGCTCAAAATCCCCTGCCAATCCTGTGCAGTGCTCAGTGGATCAGTGCTGCTCAGTACTGCTAAGCTTGTCACCAAAGCTGCTCATTTTCCTTGCTTCTGCTGTGAATCAACTGTTTAGCTATGATACAGGTCAACTAACTGTATTCTCTTGCAGCCTTGCATAGTCTCATGAAACTGGCCAGTTGCCCTCTGCAAGCTCTTTATGTCCAGCATGGCTCTAGCTAGTTGCTGCCCTGGTTTGGAATTTCCTTCCCCCAGGTGATATGAAGGAAACAGTTAACACAGGTAGTGAAAGGAAACTAAAATGTTACCAGACTCATTTCAGATTCAGGACAAAGGCTAAGCCTAAAGGCTATAAAGGCTGAGTAAATTGATAAGGTATTTCAGCAATCACAACTGCATTTGCAGAGATTTGACTCTATGAATTTGCATTTCGATTGCATCCGCGATCGCTCATTCTTGACAGTGAAAAGAAATGGTTCTTTCATTTTCCCCTTTGATTTGATTCTATGTACTGAACTCTCTCAAATTGCATAGATGGCACAATTGATAGAAGTACAGAATCATGGTCCCATTGTAGGGAAAGAGACTGTGAGTGAAGAGAGCAATCGTGGCTCTACTGTATATTTTAAAGCTTTACAGATATGCTAAAAGAGATTGTGCACAGCTGAATTTAAAGTCAGTGGGCCTTGTTTAATTCTGTGTGAGCATATGGCAGTCGGATGATGGTTTTTCCTGCCTTTAACATGACAGAAATCTTTCTTTTGCTGTTCTTTGTATAAGTACTGATGGTTTGAGTTTTTTAACTTCTCTGCCAGATCAGAGAAGTTTCAGTTAAGTTGGACTCAGTGTAAGTTGGAAAGCATTGCCTTAGATCCCTGTAACTACAGCAACCTTGTTTTGTAAGTAATTGTTTCTTCTGTAAGAGCATTGTTGTACTGTGCACCGGAGTTTCTTCAGATGAGGGAAAATATGAAATTCTTCAGAACAGAATGCATGCAAGAGCTTGGGATCACCACTGATCATCCAAACAGCCATTCCACGAGGCTGTAAAATGTTACTGGTTCATTTTGAATGGCTGTGAAAGGGTGTGTTCTGAATCCTGAGATCTTCTTGAAGCATTAAATGCAGCAGGGATGGGGTAATACTGGATAAAATTGTGATGTCCATGGTGGAGGCTTGATGGTTAAAGGAGAGTTCATGTCAGTTAGGGAGACACTGCTAGGCAATATCTGAGTGAAAATCAGCACGTACTGGGAAATAGAGGGAAGAAGGCAAGTGGATGCTTTTTGGCTTTTTATCTTGACAGATTTCTCTGCAATGTTAAAGATTCACTAATGCCTGCTCTGAATGCATGAAGTGATTAGAAGAGTACATAGCTACCCACCAGAAAGACAAAAGGACAAAACCCATGAAAGCAGTCCTGGGATTAGTCTTCCATTACGTTTTTATGATTTAAATGACTACAGCACGCCCCATCCTGGAAGGAGAGCAGCTGACAAGAAGGAGTCTTAGTTATAAGCAGAAAAAGCAGAAGATAGGGGCAGGTAGAACTGGTGCTGTGTTAAAGCTAGAATCATCTGTATAATTAAAAAAAAAAAAAAGAAAAAGAAAAATTCAGTAACGTTCAGATTTGCAGATAATCCAAGTCTGTTATTTTAAAAATATGCAACTGATGTCAGCAGCCTGTAGTGCTGAGACCAGTGAGATCAGAAAATCAGCGCTCGTATATTACTCCATAGTTCCATCAGCCCTTCTGTCATGTCAGCCCACTGACTTTTGTCATTCTTACATCACAGGAACACAGTAGGAAGCTAACAGCAATTTTTAAAGCTACTGTCTCCTTCAGCTTTCCTAGTTTGTTCTTGCTCTTCACAAGGCACAGACTGTTCAGCTGATGTCATCTAAAGGAGCATAAATAATTTTTCCAAAAATATATTTGCATTTACGATCTTCCTTCAACTCTTTGTTCCTCTGTGTGCTGAAGCATGGGGACTGTAAAACTAAAGGAGGTACTACCTCTGAGCTTCACAGTCCTGAAGGCAAATTATGCACATGTGTAGAGGGGCTCTGGCACAATCAGCAAGAAGGCAGAAGGCTCCCGTACCTCCCTTTCTCATCCAGGAAATCTTAGACCTGAGGTACTATAGAGGGGATTGCTTCTTCCTTTTTGAATTGCTTAAAAATCTTCCTCCACTCTGTAAAGGGAAGATGGGACTTCAGAAGACATAAGAGGGAATACTATGAGTAACTAGTCAGGTATTAATGTGCTAGATGACCCATTAGTTTTTGGATTTTTTTTCCATACTGTCTTAGAAACCTAATGTTAGGCTATGGTTAGCATGTCTTTAATGATAATAATCTGTTTTCTAAATTAAACCACCGAAACATCACACAGACGTTTATATCAATTTTGAATGCTTGGAGTTAGTCCAGCTGTATGCAGTCTGTACCTTGGACTGCTCAATCATTGCCCTGTGGTTTAGCACCACTTTTCTCTGCCCCTGTTCCCAGCTCTTACCTGAGGAATGGGGAAGCTCATCAGCTCAGAAAGGGAAGACATCTGTTCAGTCACAGAATTCTTCTAATCACAGAATGTAACCATTCAGCACATTCCTACCTCAGTTCCCAATAAGAAAACAACATTTGAAAATTATCCTGAAGGACTAATTGTATGTTCCTGAGAGGTGGCCTGTTTCTATAGTTACAATGCTTACTTGATTTTTGACCAGCTAGATTTTCACAGCTTGTAAATATGCATCAGGTACTCCAACCATTTTGTTAGTACCTGTGAGAATTAGGACATTTCTGTTTAAAAGCCTTCATCTCTCTAAGAGAATTTCCAGTGGTTTCAGTGGGGTGTTGGCACATCAAAGTTGCCAGATGCACATGAACGTGGAAATCAGCAGAGGCTAAAGTCCCTAAGTGTTTAAGAAGCGGACAGTTTTATTTTATCCATGGAATAGCACAGTTTTGTTTTCTTTTGATGATGATTACTGGAACATACTGCCACACAAAATGAGTTTTGGTGTTACCTAATGCAATGTACAGCAATGTGGAATTATGGTTCTGACATGCTTCATATTTTATAAACCATCTACACATTTAGTTATTTTTTAAATCTTACTAGGCTTACTGTCAAGTTAATGTTTCAACCTGTCTTTTATATATTCTTAATGAATCTTAGTGAGGATATAACTGATTACTTCAGACATCTCTGAGTCCATGTGATGATATATGAAATCCAATTTTAAATATTACATGCATATATTTTACACCTTGTTCTTGACACGTTGATTGCTTTTATCAAAGTAGAATGTAGAAAATGGGTTTTCTCAGGAGTATATAATAATGCTATTAAATGCACTGCTGTTTTTTTGCACTGCTGGGCAGAGGTAAAGCTTGATCCTCGAGCAGTCCCCATCATGGGTTACTTTTCCACCAAATTCTGTCAGTAATGAATTAGTTGTATGGTGTAAGTTCAATACCAAGAATACAAAGCTGGTCATTGTTTTGCCTCATTAGCATTGTTCACTGTTGTTTGTTTGGTTTTTTTATTCAAAGTGTGTTTTAGCCTTCTTGTCCTAAATAATAATGCTAGTAAAGTACGCTAGCAGAGCATCATACAAGAAAAGGTGAGAGACCCTCAAATAAGCTTCACAGTGTTCCTGTGATGAAAGAGCATTATTTGCTGCAGAGAAGGCTTGTCAGTGCATTAAGCAAGTGTTTCTTAGCTTATGCAGCTAAAAATAACAAGTAAGTTCCCTGAGTCATACACTGATGCTATAGCAGGGAGATGTCTAGAACAGAGATAGCCTGACTCCCATGCCCTTTTATAAGAAAACAGTCTCATTCTGAAGCAGGTTAAATTCTGACCTGGGCATGCTTCTGAGTTGTCTCCTCTTTGGACATGAACATCTTGTGAGACTCTTCGTTTCAGAGCGAAGGGGGCAGGTTTTGATTGACACTTATGAGATTCTTCTTTATTCCTTCCCAAGGGAACTGAAAGAGAAGATTCAGCCTGAGATCTTAGAACTGATCAAGCAGCAACGTCTTAATCGACTTGTGGAGGGCACCTGCTTTAGGAAACTGAACAGTCGACGTCGGCAAGGTACAGCTCAGACTGCCTGGTCTGGCTTTTTACTGTCACTTTTGTCTAAAAGTTGAGAGGATGAGTACTGCTCCTACTAGCAAGATCCTTGGTTTTATTGCTGTCCTGACTGACTGGTTTTACCAGGGGTATCTGAAAGCATCTCCTAGTTACAATTGTAGGATTTACTGTTTCACTGGAACTGGTTTGGGCTTCATCTGGAATTCAAGTCCAGCATTTGATGAAAATCTCAAACAACGTTCTTGAACCCTGAACTAAGTATTTTCATTTCTGTCTGATGTCCAGACTTCTTGTCCTCTCTGAACAAAATCTAACCTCTATTACTAATCAAACAGCAGATGTCCAAAATGTGTATATGAACTCATTTTGCACCCTTCCCTCTAGTACTGCCTGTCCTTAATGTTTGTTGTGTATTGCCATATACATTAAATATATTATAGTGTTTAAATATGCTTTTAAAAACCCCTTAGATCAGTAATTTGTGTACACTTAGATGAATAATGATTGACATGAGAAGATTATTTTCCCAAACCTATGAGTCATTGCTCAGTACTAGATTTACTGCTCATTTTAATACAGTCAAATCTTTATGGTTCTTTTTCCCCTCAGAGAGGAATACTTCTTTCTCAAAACAAAATAATGGGAACATAATGTAAATTCAACAGATTAATGTGAGGTTGTATCAAAAAAAAATTCCCTTTAGAACCTCTATTTTGTGGGGATAAAGGTTGCTGTTTCCTTCCCCACTGCAAATGCAATGCAAAATAGAAAGTTACTTACCGCGGAAGATCAATATTTGCAATATTCAAATTAATTGTGGAGAACTGCTTTCCTCACAGAAGGAATAATCCCTGCAGTGCCTTCGTCCTAAGAAATAAGCAGGCAAATTTCCTTAATGTGCAGTGGTTATTTTGGAAATTTCTAAGCCTTTATCAAAGAGAGGAGTCACAGAAAATTATGATGCAGCTTTATACCTTCTCTGACAAGACTGCAAGCCTCTATAAAGCTCTTTGCACAGAGTTTAGGGAAAGAGCATGAATATTCCACTGCAGCTTCTGTATAGATTTCATAGGGAGGCATATTTCCCCCGTAGGAGCATCTTCATGGGGTGAAAGTACCTAAAGTAATATGTAGTATTATTCAGCTATCAGTAGTGAGGGGTTTTTATTTTATTCCTTCCAGACCCTTATTCCAAATGACTGAAATTCTAGGGAAGGAGCAGAGTCTTTGGCAAACGTATTTGTTTTAGCACATCTCCAAGTTGAAAATAGACTATTTTATTGTTGTCAGTCCATGATTCATAGGATCAAAAACATTGGAGTATATAAATTGGTTCGGCTTATTTGAGTGGACTTGAAGTTAAAGGAAAATAAAATGAAAAAGAAAAAAATCAACTTGATCTTCTGGTCCACAGTTAAGAAGGCTGCTGTGCATTATGCTTTGGAGTGAACTGTATGGGACATCATATTAATTTCTTTGATGTCATATTTATTTTAGGGCTGAAAGGGTTTGTGACTCTTTGGGAACTATGAAAATATGTAGTCATGCCTCGAAGAACTTGTGTATTTTCTCAGAAACATACAGTTGAGCTTTTTTGTCAGATTCACATGCCCATTTAGAAGGACATAATTCCACATGCCTTAAAGTTGTGCATGCTTTATGCTTGACTTCCTGTATCCTATATACCCTGAAGCAAAAGTGTAAGGTATTGCCTGGGAGAAGGGAGGAAGAAAACACGACAGCCATTACTGTGCAGTCTAACGAACAAGCAAAGAATGTTAAACATAAACATGTTTGGCTTAGAAGTCATTTAATTGTGAACAGTCCATTTTTACGTATATACAGTGCTTGGCATTGTCTGAAAGAGCAAATAATGACAGCTGGCATAAAGTCAAATAAGCTATTCTGAAATCGACTTTTGTCCCTTTGTGTTTCCTGTACCTCAAGCAGAGCAAGCTGTTAGACCAGCCCTCATGATGTCAGGAGCTAAAACATGACCAAAAGTGAACGGAAGGCCAGAGGTTTAGCAAGTGATGCTAAACATCAGGGCAGTCCAATTTTTGTATAATGTTCCTGAGTATTATGATAAAAAATGACAGAAACCACAAATTCCTGAGTATGTCTTCTCTTAGCTTTACCCTGGCTCCTCATCTCATATCCCCAGGCAGCCCTTCAGTATCTGTGCCCTGTGCTTGTTCAGGGGTCAGCAGGAGCCCCAGCACCTGCACTCTGCTCCAGCTCTTGCCATGGAGTATGGCCGTGCACCATGCAGTTTGACAAAACACAAGTGGGAAACACAGGAAGGCATCATGGTTTGCCTATTATGTAGCAAAATCCTTGTGTTCATGGTAAGATCAGGTAGTTGTTTTACTTCAGCATGTGTACTTGCTTCTTTTACCTTTCTTCTGATTCTTTACTGTGAGACTGTCCTGGTACAAATTTTGCAAGTCTACAGATTACACAAGAGGAACCTGAACATGTACTGCACAGGAGAAGCTGAAAGCATTAAATTGCCTATTTATAAAATAATTAACTGGCATTATTCCATGATAAAGACTGCAGAGCAAACTTCCATTTAGAACTGTTGTTTGAACATGTGGTAGGACACACATGGTTAGTCACATTAAGTTGAGACAATTGACTTACAAAAAAGAAACAAGCAGGGAACTTACAGCCTCTTACGGCCTTTTGAGAAGAGATGAAAAGACTTTCATACTTACTCAGCGCTGGAAAACCACAGTCCAACAGGTCATTCTTTGTGGGGAGTGAGGCTGAAGGTTAAGCAGTGTGGTGTATGTAGTCTCTGCCTTTTGCATTTCAGAGCAGGATTATCATTCAGCAGGGTTTCTCTGTAGTTGAAATTCAGAAATACCACTGTTGTCCCAGCAGGATCCTTGCCACTTTCAAAGAGTACACAGCCTTTGCCTTGCAATGTTTCACAGACAAACTGCAGCACTAACTCCTATTTTTATTAGGCATTCTTAATCAATGGGAAATGAAATAGTAAAATCCAGTCTTCCCTTCTGGTCACTGTTCAATAGCATTTTGTGAAGCTCTGCAAATTCCCACTTTGTTCTTTGGTTGTGGACGTCAGCTGACAGACAGCCCTTTCTAGCTTTCTCCTTCCTGTGGTAATTCCTAAAAGAAAAGATGAAGACTAAAGCAAAAGCCTACAAAGCTCTTTATAACCCCAAAAGTTATTTTTTTCCGGTAGAGCTAAGTAGCAGATAAAGGCATTTTATTGATGATAATAGACACTTCTGTGGCTGTCATCCAGTATATTTGTAGTAAATGTCACTGGATGCACTCTTGGAAATAAATTCCCCTTTTAGCTTTATAAAGATTATAGAGAAATTGCATGTTATTGAAGTGGTTTTGCAGTTGAAGACAAGGTTTCTTGGATAGATTTTATTTGGAAGGGAAAACAAGCCTGATGATGCACACCATTATACTAAAAACACAAGGCAGCATATTTTTTTAAGTAACCTGCAAAAAGAAAATGTAAAGTAAAAAATCAAGCGAAGACAAGGTTTCCATGTCATTAAGAAAAGTGACTCCCAATTCTGAACATGAACATTTTGTCTTTTTTTTCTGCAAAAGGATTCTGCTTCTACTTTGGTCCCTGCTCTGGAAGCCCATAAAAAATAATATCCTCTGAGCATATGATTTGCTGAGAGAATAGGTTAACCAAACCTGCCTCCAGCATTGCCACAAGCTAATTAATAGCCAATCATTTTCAATGCTTGCTGGTTTTTGTCTAACCAGTTAAGATCAGTGTCACTGTGGTGAGTATCTGAAAGAAACACAGCACAGTGAAAGAGAAAGGCTGAGTCCACACATGGATTTAAAATCTGCGTGCAAATATGTGTTCTTTTACTGACATTAAAACATGTTCCTTTCGCTAAATCTGTGAACAGCCTTCATCTGGGGAAAAAAAAAAAAAAAGCAAGAAAAAAAAAGCTTGTTTTTTTAGTAAACTGGAACATATTCTGGGAGAAAATGTATACTCTCAGACATTTTTCCATTAATATCTGAGCTATTTCCTCCAGACTCCAACACAGAGCACTTCTGCACTAATCACAGCAATTCTTCACTTGGGGTAGCATTGTTAAGGGCATATGAGTCACTGGCTATTAATGCACTTGCAAACACCGTATGAATGGTCAGGCATTCTGCAGCCCATCAGCACAGTGCTCTGTGCTCTACTATTTGGTCACAGTTTTGAATATTACTCTTCCAGCCAAATTTGTGGTTGGTTTTGTTATTAGGTTGTTTTTTTTTTTCTTTAACCTTGTCTGTAGTCTTTAACAATGTGCCGTGATGTATTTAACCCACTGACTGCTCTAGCAATTGTTGGAAAATCAAAAAAAATCAAGAACTCGTTAAAAAGAAAAGAATAGCAGAAAGAATAATTGTTTCCCAAAGAAGGATCCCTAGCATTTAAATTTGATGGCATCAAAGGTCAGCTATTAGACAGAAAACTCAGTGACAAGTTTAAATAATAGCGCCTGAACGTTGTGATGGAATCACAGGCCTTCCTTCGGGTGTAATAACACCTGGCACAAAGTAAGACTTGTATCTCATAGAAGTGACTTAGGCTTCAGGGCAGCTCTGTGAGAATGCACCTATGTAAATCTGGCTCTGCTCTGAACTTGTCCTTCACTCCTTCCTGAGCTGGCAGCTGCCCAGGCTCCAGATATACCCAAGCACAGATCTGCCCACCGAAGGGCCAGGGTCTGCCCTGTCTTCAAAGCCTCTCATGGTATTTCAACTCCACAGACTTGTGTTTACGGGCTCTCTAGGTTTTGATAGGTACTTTTCTGTTGTTTTATAAGCATCGCTTCCTGATATTAATGAACAGAGTTGTCTTTTTTCTTTTGCTTAATTTTTCAATTTCATCTATTTAGAGCTGAACATAAAAGCTCACCACTTCCCACATCTTGTTGTGTAATTCAGGCTACTTCACCCTCCTTGTCAGTGGGAGCAATTTCATATAGTATTTATTTCGACTGCAGCGTTGCTTTATGCACACTGCATCCAATGAAACTGTGTTCAGCACCTGCACTACAGTAGAACAACATCATCCCGTTCAAAGCTGTTCCCCTTGTGCACATATCTACACAGGATGTTGTCTGGTAAACTAGAGGTAAAAAAGAAGCCCAGATAGCCAAGGCTGAGGTGGCTGCAGAGGCTTCTTGGCGCAGTAAGGCCTGCACCCTGCTGCTGATGTGCCGATCACCGGCTCAGCCTGGCTGCAGCTGAGGGAGCCTTGTTAGTTCCATGTATAGATTTCATTTAAGGGTTTTCCCCTTGACAACCTATCTGTGGTACAGCGGCAGTTATTGGGGAACCCACGGGAGAATCACAGCGGACGTGCTTCAAGCTGCAGTCTACGGCTATTAGTTCTGTAATTAACCTTGGGTTATGGGGAGTTGCTAGAAAAGGCTCCATATGCCTCCAGAGATAGATAGGTAGGGTTTCTTCAGATAAAACCACCCCTTCCTAAAAATGAAGTACAGAAATTGTCACTGAGCATTTTTCCCCCTTTATTATTGGAGCAAGGGACTGAAATGGGAACGAGGTTACCAGAATGTTCTCACTCATAGGAGGTTAAGGAAAGAACCTTTTCAAACCCTCAGTAAAAACTGCAGCTGAAAGGAGTTCGTGGCATATATATTTATTTTTCAGTTGCAACATCTTGGCTGAGTTACTGACAGAGGAGTGAGACTGTGTTGGTTTTTATTAGGACAAAAACGGTAGCTGTAATCTTGGTATCTGTATGGTGTATTCTTTTGAATTCTTTTGAGACTGAAGTGAAAGGTAGGCAGAAGAACCTTCTCTACACAGCAGGGTCTTTTCTTTGGGTAGACAAGGGGCAAGTTACTCTACCATCAGGTCCAACAGGATGTATTTTTTAAAGCTTCAGGTTGTGAAATGTTTCTGGTAGAGTTCCCTGTGAAAGGTCTGAATCTACAAAAGTTTCGTGCACATCCTTCAGAGATGCACAAACTGCTCCGATGAATTGGCTTTGTGTGTGTGTTCTTCAGGTGAGAGTCTACTGAGTGAGGGTTCCTCTCTCATTTCATAAGCTTTGTAAGTGGATTTTCCTCTTGACTCTATACTGCAATATCATATATTCTGCTTACAGTCCTAGGATGCTTATATTTCAGCATCTCTTTCTTTGTATCACAATATCTCCTCATCAAGGGCTCTCCTACCCCTAAACTTTTTAGTATTCTTTATGTCTATGAAGCAAATAATCAAAATCTTCGCCATCACTGTTTTGTCCCTTTGCAAGTGTTTTATCACATCTTTTGAAACCCTTCAGAAAGGGCGCGTGCTCAGAAAGTGGTTTGAAATGAGTGGTTTATTTTCCCCAAACATTTTTACCAACCATGACAAATAAATTTAAAGAAACATGTGGAAGCCCTCTTTTGCCATTCAAAACTGAATTGCCTTTCTCTGCCTCACATTGCACTGCATTTGAAATCACTGGCCAAAAGACTTTAAGAGTCCTTTCAAAAACTTTGGGTCCATGAATCCAGCACTCTCCTAAAGGAATCCTTCCTTTGCTAACATCCACATGAGTACACGCAGGCTGTCTCTGCTGACTGCCCAGCTCCCCCAGCCCTTTATCCCAGCTGGATGTAGATCTAATAAATAATTTGAAGAGAAGTTATATCCTGAGAAGTCAGAGACATAAAATATGTATATCCTAGCAAGGGATAAGATGCAAAGAGGAGTGTGATATGTATACTTTTGTGGGCACACCAACCACTAAGTCATCTACAAGACAAGGGTGTTAATGTTTGTTTTTTAAATCCTTGCATGTTTGTTGTTCCCAGTCTCTCTATAAACACAGTCTTCTAGTGTGTAAAAAGCTGCGAGACAAAATTTTCATGTTATGGGATATTTCAAATATATCAGGCGTAGGGTGCCCAAATTTGGCTTAATTTTCACAAAACATACAAAACATGATGCTTTTGTGGGTACGTTAAAGTTAGCCACTCAATGCAGTGGTTACTTAGTCTTGTCCAGGAGCGTATGCAATATCTTGTAAAACCAAGTGACTTGTTTCTTGTTAATGTTTATCATAGGGGCCAGTGGCTAAATCAAGACAGAAGTGGTAAATGCCAATTTTGTTCAGCCAAGTGAAATTACAGAGCAAAGTCCCTGCCCTACTTTCCTACACCCCCAGATATTTCTTCTAAAAACAAAAGGACAGTCCTTCCCTTAGTGCCTCATTGATAATGCAGGTGAAAACGTGTCACTGACCTTGTTTAATGCATTTATTTTGACAGACAAATTTTGGTATTGTCGACTTTCACCTAATCACAAGGTCTTGCACTACGGAGACTTGGAAGAAAGTCCCCAGGGAGAAGTACCCCATGATTCCTTGCAGGATAAATGTAAGTTATGCACAAGGATTGTGCTGCTTTCGCTTCTTTCAAGCTAGTTCCTCTTTATAACATGTAGTGTTTTTTTTCTTAATACAGGACATTATCAGCAGCTCTTTTATAGAGATAGAGAGCAGAGAACATTTCCTCATGCCTTCAAATACTGCTGTCCTAGTTTTGGCAAGCGTATATGAGGACTGAGCTCAGCTTTCCAATGAGCTTGTAATTTCATTCAATTTGGAAATGTCGTGCATTTCATGGAGAGAAACACAGTTTATTTTCATTCCTCGTCTAACTGCAGATGTCACATTAAAATAGTTTGGCATATTCAGAAGCGCATCCTGTCCATGGAGACAGCTGTTTCTTCTGCTGCAAACAATCTAGTGACTGGCTGAAAAATTAGAGGTCTTTTTCATTGTCATAGCAAGTAGGTTTTTAAAGACAGCACCTTGCTTTGAACACTGTTAAAAAGACTCCATGTTACTTTGTTGGAGGGGGCATGCCTATGTGACAGCCTCTACCAGTATATTTCTTGGGATGTTTTGTAGGAACTAAAGTCATTCTGGAGCCCTTCAGAAAATCATGCTCTCTCGAAAATTTATCTTGTCCTTCAACATAACTTACAGAGGTTTAACCTGGAGTTCTGGGAAAGTATCTTTGATGTCTGAGACAAGGACTGGTATAGTTCCATCACCAGAAAATGATAACAAAAAAATAAGTATTCAATAAGGAATCATTGCTTTTTATTTCTGTCTGAACTGCCGTAAGTAATAAATGCCATTCTTGTCATCATCAAATCAGACCAACTTGTACAAGAATTCAGGTTGGTAGTTCCATTTCTACCATGGAATAACAAAAAAAATAATTTTTGTAGATGTTAGAAGTTTCTTCAGCCTGAAAATTGAGAAAGAAGAAAATCAGTGATTTAAACTTTCCTTTGTATTGGTAAAACAAAGACTTGTTTCTCTTTTCTGATCCCCAACCTATCTGCAGGCGGTACCTTTTAAAATTTTTAAGTGCTCCCAATCTCAGTCTGTGAGAGAAAGAAGAACCTGTCTGATGTTGAAGCCCTGTCATTTCATAGTCACATTCACTTCTTTTCAATACCTTCAGGATGCCTCAGGCTCTTACTGCAGTCCTGGCAGAATGTAGGACAGGGTCTCCTATTGCTGCATTGGCACTGCAAGATGCTATTTTACTGGGCAAGGCTTAGAGAAATAGCTCTTGAAAGTTACAGTAGTGTCAGAATGACAGAAAGAGAGTGAAGGTCACACTTGAATTGCAGGCACAGTTACTAGACCAGCAGTTCTCAGATTTGTTTGCTTTGAGCATATTTCCACAGTGAAAACCCCAACCCTGACTACAGGCTTCACTTTACATTTGTGTTTCCTGCAGGCTCTTGAGCCTCTATGGGAATGCCATGATCATGTTGGGACAGCAGATTTAAAGGCTATGAAGAATGTAAGATTTATCACTGTGCCTCCCCGCTAGAGTTTGATAAAAGAGAGTTGGGAATATTAAAAGATGTAAGATTATAAAGCATCATTATTATTCTAAGCATGTCAAGCCAATCTGGATTGAGAATTTGGCAGAACATTTTCCAAAAATACTCAGGTGTTCTTTGGATACGCTTGTACTGAATTTTGGATTGCTAAGGTCTGAATATGATGTTTAAGATTGTCCTCCATGTGCAAAATACAATGGCTTGCATCTCTGGGGAAGGATACGCCTTTAGACCTCTTTATTCTTCTCACTTTTCCTGATCATTTTAGGTTGTTAGGATTTGTGAACAGATCAACAGATGAAAGAAAACAGGTGGATGAGAAGCTGGAGGGCTGAGAGAAATCACTGTTTTGTGTGCTTCTTGCCAAGCTTGAATAACTTGTGTCTATTTCCAAAAATAAATGTTTTTTACTTAGAACTTTCCACTTCTGTGGGTGTCATCTCTCTCTTCAGGCTGGCAGGGTTAAACAAACTGCAGATTCCAGCTGGGACAGAAAGCAGCTGTCCTCTTTTTCGGGGCTTTATTTGTTGTGAGCGTGCCACATCTGTGCTCACACCCTCCAGCATTTTGTAGTCAGCTTCTGATACCACTTCAAGTCTTCCAGGCTTTAATGTTATTTTGCTGTTCTATACGTATGATGCTTTTCTGAGGCGCAGTGATAATGGATAATTTATAGATTGTAGAAACTTTCTGTCACTCACTGTCCATACTGTATTGTGGAGTGTATGGATTCTCCATAATGTAGTCATGATTGGAAAATTGAATTCCACTTGAAGCTTAGGGAAATGCATGTTTTAGTGACCTCGCTAGATGTACTCTGTGAACGTGTCTGGGTGACAGCAGCTTCCAAAACTTTTTCCTACCTTTTTTTTTTTTTTTTTTTTTATGATTTCTGATCATTTTTCTTTTTAAAGCAATTGGAATGGGTTATTATAAGCCTTGGTAGGTCCTCATTCCTCTTAATACTTGAAACAACTAAAATGCTGATGGCAGTTAGATAAAGAAATACGTATTTGTAAAATGCATGTAGGCATTAACAGAAGGGCAGCAGCGTTGAGGGAGATCAAGGGACCAATTCACTCAGCATCCTCTGTTTAGCAGAGACTTTACCCAGAGGCCCTGGAAAGAGTAACAGGACAGGCAGGCATATTACATTAGTAAGAGAGAAATCAGTATATGTTGTTAAGATACACAAATACACACAAAGCCTGTCCAGATGCAGATGCACATGTATATGAAATGCTCTTTCCCAGGGTAGCCTCAGCAGGCAAGGAAAGACTCAGCTTTTTATCCACAGGTGTGAAATCTTGTCAAGAATTGCTATTGCTTCTTCTAGTTGTTTTATTACAGTTTTCTTTCTTAGAACAGGCAGGAAATGGCAAGGGGTGACAATTTTAACACATTAGTCTTGGCTCTTTTTAGACTCTGTAGCTTTTACACATCTTGGTTTTAACTCATTTTCTGGTTTTGTTTGTTTGTTTTTGTTGTTGTTGCTTCTTGGATTTTTGCTTTAATGCAGTGCCAGTGGCAGATATAAAAGCTGTTGTGACTGGGAAAGACTGCCCTCACATGAAGGAGAAAGGAGCTCTTAAACAAAACAAGGTACGGCTCTCAAATTCATATGCATGCACACCCTGAGGAAAGCAAGTCTGGTCAACCCAACCTTCCCTGAAGAAATATTTTCCATTCCAACCTGACACCTTTCTGTGTATGCACACATACTTTGTTTTCACCTCAGACCATTTGAGTTGAATAGTTAGGACAACCTACTGTCCTTTACTCAGATTTCCTGACAGATGTTCATTGTCATATGCCCAGAGCACATTAGGATAGTCTTTAGTAGTGATGTCTTCCACTTCTAAAGCAAAGCAGTTTTGACTGCTGCTGCAAAGCACAGCAGCAATGGCTTTTGGTACCCGTTCTTCTATTGTCTCTGATAAATAACTGCTTTGTTCCAGCTGTATTCTCTGATGAGTTCACATTCATTGAACACCAGCACGTGCCAAAATTGCAATTAATGTCCGGCTGGTAATAACTTGAGGTCCATTCAGGTAGAAAAATAATTGCCAACAAAAGGATGGAAGGTGGGTGCTAGGCAATTAATGAGGTGTATAAGGATGTATTCAGCAGTGCATTTGTAAAAAAAAAAAAAAAATAGGAGACAGTGGTCAGCCTAAATTAGATTTATGCTTCTCTGTCAGAATTTCAAATTGAGCTGATGCTAAGACTCAAGTTGTTCAGTGCCAGAAGCTTGCACAGTTTTTGTTAGTAAGCATTGCCACCACAGTAAGAAGAAATTGAGTTACTAGCAAACTCTGACATCCTTGGAGGTGAAGGTTTTCACCCATGTTGTATTATATATATTCATGAAGTTTCAATCAGATTTAACTGTCTGACTTGACAAGAAGGAATCAGATCCCAGTGATGTTCAGTCTGACCCAGAACCACATCATGAGCTCTGGAAGCTGGGTCAGAATTTCAAGTACCTGCAAGTGAGGATGTTTGGAACCAACAAGTGATATTTATGGATAGAATTGTAAAGTTAAGAGTCCCTTCTTCAACACCTTAAGAACAAAATGCATACATTCAGTGTTCAAACAAATACTGGAGAAAAGTTGAGAGGAAAGCTATAGGAAACAAAAAGGCACTGTCAAAAGCATGTCACATGATCATTGCAGCTTCATTACTGACTTTTTTTTTACCTTAACTATTGATGGAGATAGATAGATACACAAAACATCTCAATTATTCTGTCTTTCTCACAAATGGAAAGTGGTTTATTAGGACACTGTCATCTCTTTTCAGCATTGAGTTTACATGGTGAGAAATAAAAAAAGTCAAGCCATATGAGAAAAAAAAATCCCAAGAATATCTTTCCTTGTTGATTTTCTGAATCAGAGCAAAAACACACACACGTTCACAATAGATTACATAGAACTCCTACTTCGATTTACAACTGAACCATCAAGAGTATTTGGCTGGGACACTTCTATGATGCATATAAAGTATTTTTAGTGTTTCCTTGTCTTAGCTCTCATACATCCTCACAAAAAGGAAAGGTAGGAGCAATGAAAGCAGTGGGCGGCTGATGGAAATTTGTCATCTTTATGGAGCAGAAATGTCTCAATAGTATTTAATGCTAAATAGCAATGCTGCAGATCAGTTTGTCCTCAGCTTTCAGCATTGCTCCATTTCCTCAGTAAAATTGTTTTGGATTAGTGTAAAACTGTCTGAGGATGTGAAGATCAGGAGATGATAGCACAGCTCCATCCACAGCTGGAGCATTCAATTTCTGATCCAAGCAACAATGATAATTATGGGGTTTTTTTACTATTTCTGATTGTTTTGTTTTATTTTGTTTTGCTTGGTTGTTTTCTGCTTTATTTTGATTTATTTTCCTTTGGGCATCACAGTATTTGGGAATTCATTTGTCTTCCCAAACAAAACTGCACAATATTGCAACAACTTAATATTGCAGCATCGTAGGAATAACACATCATTGTTTACTGAGTACCAAACAGTGGACGGTGAGATGAAGAGGAAAAAGCCAAGCATAGAATGCAATTTGTCTGAGTTCAGGGTATTAAATCTCTTGCTCTGAATTTTCACAATTGGTGATATATTTTTTAAGAGGACTTTTCAAACCAGTGCATTTTTTTGTGTGTAGTGTGTGTGTGTGTGTGTGTGTGTGTGTATGTATAAGGTGAACACATATATACATATCAACCACTATAATGTTTATTCATTGCCTGAAAGGAAAATGGAATGGCGGAATGCCACTGCTGTGAGCATAGCTGGAATTGGCAGAATGTCCATAGCAAAGGCTTCAGCATCTCATAAATTGCCAGCACATGGCTGTTATTCTTCCAGTGGGGCCATTTAGAAATAAATAAGAGATAAACTGAGTTGGAATTTGCATGCTCATGAAGCTGGAACTACTTGATAGGACCATTGTTATTCATCTTACTTGTGTTTGTAAATTGTAGTTAAAAGTCCTCTTTCTGAACTCTTGAGTAATATTAATTAATTTCAAGGAAATTAAATGTTCTACGTTTTGCAGCATTCAAAGCAAAGCATAAGAGAATGATTTGGATAAAATATTGCTGTGAATTTGTTATTCTATCAGCCTGTGTTTGCTGATGCAGTAGTCTTCAGGCTTCATGCCCATTTAGTCTGCAGAAATAATTCTGCTCACTTCCCTGTACTCCTGCAGCTTCCCTTTTATTTCGTGTTGGTTGAAAAAGTGCCCTGTCACAGCATATATATATATAGTTCTCTCAGGAGGAACTCCTGCGTCTGGCAAGTAACCTTTTGTTAAGTTTACTCAGCCTTCACAAAGACACAGAGTAGAGAGAAGTCATTCCAGGTGCATGGGATCACTCAACCACAGACCCTTTAAATATCTGTTTATCTAAATAGCATTTCTCCAGTTGGCCCAGGTAGCAGGAGAGGGAGGAAAGTTTTTCCCCTTACAAGCGGCTAGGGAACTGCAAGTGTCTGAAACGTGCAGGAGGGCAAGGAATCAACTCTTTGAAAGGGTAGATAACTGCAGGACAAGGGGAAATGGTTTGAAGTTGAGGGAGGGAAGATTTAGATTGGACATCAGGGGAAAAATCTTTACAGAGAGAGTGGTGAGGTGCTGGAACAGCTGCCCAGAGAGGCTGTGGATGCCCCGTCCCTGGGGGTGTTCAAGGCCAGGTTGGATGGGGCCCTGGGCAGCCTGGTCTAGCATTAAATGGGGAGGTTGGTGGCCCTGCATGTGGCAGGGGGGTTGGAGATTCATGATCCTTGAGGTCCCTTCCAACCCTGGCCATTCTGTGATTCTGTGAGTTAGGAGTGCCAAGGTACTGAGTTCAGCGGGTTGAAGTGAGGGAGAAATAAGGCAAAACAAAGAAGGAACAGATTTGAAGGGATGGGAGAGAGTTAAAATCAGAGAGCAAGAGGAAGTGGTGGAAAAGGCTGGAGTAGAAAATGCCTTTGAAAAGAGTTGACAGAAGATGACAGAGAAAATCACAGATGGCTAGTGGAGGCTACTGGTCCTCCTCCAGGAATTGCTGAATCCTCAAAATCCTCTGTCCTTGATAGGAGCAGACCAAAGCCAGGTGGGTGTCTGACAAGTCAGACAGACCAACTACTGAGACCTCCATCAATATGGAAGACCAGATGGCAACTCCAGCCTTAGGCTTCCACTCTTCTTGACTGTTTGCTGTGCATGAGATGGCAGAGGCGGTGGAGCCTGGGAGCTGTAATTCCTGAGCTGTTGGTGTCTGGGACAGCAAACAAAGAAGCCAAACTAAAACCAGAGCTGCCAAACTTCTACTTTGCACATAAAAGGAAGCTTGGTGCCTTAAATCTAGTCCTTCTATCTGCTTAGGAGTGCCTAAATCTGTGGCTTGCTTTCATGTTCCTCTCTCAGACAGGGCTTTTCTCTCCTTTTCCTTTTTTGGGGATGAATAAAATCTTCAATCCCTTGAAATTCTCCAAAGGACAAACGATCAGAAATCAGGCCAATAGAATTGTTGTTGACTTTCATGAACATCATAGGACAGCAGTACAAGCCCTTTGTCAGTGATATCTTTCATTTTCACAGGCTCAGCTGCATGATTTGGCATGTTCTGATGTCAGTAATTTATGACGCTGTGAGGAGATAATGCCAGCTTTGTGTGGGCAGCAGTACATTTGTTTCCTTAATGAGGGATATCACTCTTAATAAGGTGTGGCTTAGAGACATGCCTAGCACACAGAAAGGCTATGTGAGCCATGAGCAATTTGTTTGCTTACTATACCAACAGTAGGAGTAGCTGCAGCTTTCTTGGAGATTTAGCACAGATTTGTCTCCTGTGGCTTGGCAATACTGCAAATTGGACCTAATAACTATACTCAGGGAAATCAGCAGCATTTCCCATGAGATCCTGATCTCTGATCAGCCAAGATTATCCTTAATGATTACAAGTTTCTATGGTTCAGACTCCGCTCTTAATCACACAAACTCAAAAATAAAGTAACCCTTACTGAGATCCAAGGATCTGTGCATGTGTTGGACCAGGAGATGATGGTGGGAGTCTAGACCAACACACATGCTGCAGTCCCTGCAGTCAACTCCGATTTTAAAACTGAGTGTAGCAAATTTAAGAAGCAGTGCTGTTATTGCTGCTGGCAGCATAGGGCCTGTTGTCAGCTGGGAATCAGCTGGCGATCACAGAATCACAGAATGGCCAGGGTTGGAATGGACCTCAAGGATCATGAATCTCCAGCCCCCCTGTGCCATGCAGGGCCACCAACCTCCTCATTTAATGCTAGACCAGGCTGCCCAGGGCCCCATCCAACCTGGCCTTGAACACCTCCAGGGATGGGGCATCCACAGCCTCTCTGGGCAGCTGTTCCAGCACCTCACCACTCTCTCTGTAAAGAATTTCCCCCTGATGTCCAACCTAAATCTCCCCTCCCTCAACTTCAAACCATTTCCCCTTGTCCTGCAGTTATCTACCCTTTCAAAGAGTTGATTCCCCTCCTGTTTGTAGGCTCCCTTTAGGTACTGAAATGCTGCAGTGAGGTCACCCCGCAGCCTTCTTTTCTCCAGGCTGAACAAGCCGGGCTCCCTCAGCCTGTCCTCATAGAGGAGGTGCTCCAGTCCCCTGATCATCTTTGTGGCCCTCCTCTGGACCCTCTCCAACAGCTCCCTGTCTTTCTTGTACTGGGGGCTCCAGACCTGGACACCGATCAACTTTGAGGTTCAGGAAACCAAAAAGAACTGGATATATGAGACAGATCAAAGTAGTTCTGAGTCAGCACTCTCCCATTTTAGCCAGGTCTTTTTTTTTTCACGAAGTTATTATTTACATATCAGCTAGCTTACAGGTTGAGAAATGGTTGTAGCAGCATTTATAGTGATGTGTGCAGTAACCATGATAACATCCTTGTCTGCTCACTGTTGGCTAGTGAAAGGTCATTATTTATTCACATTTGTTGGGTTTCCCTGTAGGAACCCAGCTCCAGGTACCCCGTAGGGAAGACTAGTGCTTCATGAATTCACTTTGTCACCCTATGAAGTTACAGCTTCAACGCTGAGGAGAAAAAATTTGATGGTTTGTCCTCTCCCAAGGTTCATTTGGGTCCTTACAACTAAGTAAGCCAGGTAGTTCACTTTGCACCTGCTGATTCTGATTCAGGTAAAGATTAAATGACAGAAATCTTCTGGGAATTAATAATTTCATGGATTTTCAAGTGCACTTTTATGGGTTATGTTGATTTTAGTTTTTTAGTGAGCAATAGTCAGCAGTGAGTTTTACCTGAAGCGTCTGTGTTGGAGTTCCTGCTGTGCCAATCTCTTGCAATGGTCTGGTACTGCTGTGGCTTTGGCCAGGCCAGGGGAGTATCATAGGTTATTTTCCCATTTGTATGGGGGAATAAAAAAGACCTACATGTATGGATGCTTCTTTTGGAACATTAACATATGCTTCTTTGTCTTTTTTTCAGGAAGTGCTAGAGCTTGCGTTCTCTATATTGTATGACTCAAGTGGCCAGCTGAATTTCATTGCTCCAGACAAGCATGAGGTGAGTCAAGTTCAGAGCACAGAAGCTTCTTTGAAACCCTCTCAGCTCCTCAGCTTTGTCAGAACATAGGAATGGTCACCCTATTACAGAGTACACATCCGTCTGAACCTGTGTCATGTCCCACAACAAACTGAAAGCAGAGGGATTAGTATGGGAGCAAGACCTGCAGTTTTCATGTGTATCCTGAACTGTGTGTTTTGCATTTGTGTGTCACAGAGCACCGTGGGGGACAAAATCCAGGACAATATTTCTAAGACCTACTGAAATGAAAACTATAAGTAAGGGAAAGAAGGGAGTTTGGGAAAACGTCACAGTTCCACAGACCTGGCTCACCATTTTCTGGTGCAGTAAAGATTTTTTCTTCATCTGGTCTGTGTTAGACACTGAAACACTTTGCTTTGTATTCTATTTTGTGAACTTTAATTCAGCATCAATGATTTGTACGGCCAAACTGGTCATGAATCACTAGTGTCCTCAGCTCGTCTTGACCATGCCTGTATAATCAAAGGTGGTTATACAAACACAGAGTCTCAATTTTATGTGTTCTCCAGAACAGCATATCCTCTTTTTCTTAATTTCGTGCTTCTTGAAAGCATTTATGACAGGTGATTATAGAAAGTCATTTCTCTTGCATCTCTATCAGTGGATACAACAGGGGCTTGCAGTTGGTCTCACTTTTGTATGAAGTGTAAATAACAACAGCAAGGCACGGTGATGGTCTCCTCCCTGCTTCTTTCTCTTACTTGATAACAGAAGGAATTGACAGAATTATTGCCTTTTGAGAGATGGTGGAATTTATTTATGAAAGTATGTGGAAGCATCACAAGTGAGTCTCTCAAAGAACTTGGAATTTTCAAATAAAAATTTAGCTGAGATGAGCAGCAGGATCCCAGGCATAATGTGCCATTAGAGCTGTTGGTCCAAATCAAACATGATTGTCTTCATCCACTGAACTGGACCTATGTTAGGTACTTTCTGATATGAATTCTCCAGAAATTGAATTCTAGTCTGTTTCAGCTCATAAAAGCAAGTAGTCATGAAAGTCAACAGATTTTTCAGTTACTTCTGTTGTAAATATAGCCTAAGGGTACAAGTTTATTTTAATGGTTTGAATGTTCAAAACTGCTACTGTACCACACTGGCTGATGCTAGCATTGAGGTGCACTAGTGATTGTGTTAAAACACCTCTATTATCTTTATATCTCTTTTTGATCTTATGGAGCTTCTTTGAAGCAAAAATAATATGCTCAAAAAGGGGCCAGAGGCAACAATCTCTGCTGCTATTTGATAGATCCCACATGAACATTTTCAAAAGGGCATCTCCCTTCTCCTGTACTTTTTCTTGAATTACAGAGGAATGAGTTATGGTTAGAGTGAATAGTGCAAGTTTACAGAGGAAGCACCCACAAGGAAAGGCAGATAGGTTGTTATGAACCTCATGATTCTTCATCCAAGTAACTGAGCTAATTGTTGATAAAAATGCTGATTTAGCAACATTGTCAGCTAGGGAGATTTGACAGGTGGCACCTCAAGATTTGGACAGCTTTGTGTAAAGTGCCAGAAATGATGTTAGTGCCTGAGAATTTCAGGTCAGATTTAGAGAGCTTTTTTTCTGCAGTCTTTTTGACTGTAGAGAGAGCTTTGGATGTGGGAATCTAGTGTGTCCTAAAAACAACTGGGGTGATAGGATAATACAAGTTGTAAGGGACCTTGAAAGGTCCTCAGTTTAACCTCTTGCTCAAAGCATGTCAGCAATGAGCACAGACCAGATTGCTTGGGGCTGTATCCAGATGGATCTGGAAAACCTTCAGAGATGGAGCCTTTGCAATCTTTCTCATTGTCTGGCTCCACTGCTTGACTCCTAAGGTATTTTTTTTTTAATAAAATCTCATTACAGAACCAATGTCATTGAGATTTGGACCTCTTTCTTGCACACTTAAGTATGGCAATACCCTTAGCCATCTGTTGGAGCCTACTGCTAGCCAAAGGATTCAGCACTGAGAGATCGCTTCATCATATTTGTTTTTCATTTGAATACTAATAGCTGGTTTCAACTACATAGCAAAAAAGATGGATTAATCTTATCCTTGATTTTTGACAGAGAAACTGATGAAGTAGGCTATAATTAGGTTTCTCTGGAATTTTATGAAAATGAATCTGTAGTAAATTAATTTTTCAGTGGCTCTTATTCTGTTTTGAATATAAAAAAGAAAAAAGCAATTGAACGAATGCCTCTGTTTTTCTACCTTCTCATTAAGATTCCTCTCTGCTCAAAATGTGTGGTTTAATTAGAGGCACTTGCCAACATGGAGATTAGAGAGGAATCCCCTTTTCCAGGCCATTGCACTCATTTGAATTCTGGCCAGAATTTAGTTTCTGTGGGCCCTGAATGAGTTATGTCTGGAAGAGGAGAGAATCACAATTCTGCTTTCTGGATCACTGGTATTCCTCCACAGAGAAAATCCTGGCCGTACTCACTGAGCAAGTGATGGACGATTTACGTCAGGTGCTGCATCTGTTGAATGGATGCTCTGCACTTCTGTAACTTGAGCAGGGCCCTTTGCCTTTATATTCCTTTCCTGAAAGTGCATGCTAGGAAAATTTTCCCAAAGAAAGATTTCAAGTTGGTCATAAAAAAGATGTAGTATGTTTAAAAATAATTACAGGTCTAGGGTAGCTTTTTTTCTTTTCTTGATATTCTGCATGCTCTCCACAGTAGTTGATGCTTTACAAGTCTTCAGTGGCACACTTTGAGAGCTTAGAATAAGTATGGAAATTGTTTCCTTGGTACTTGTTAGCAGGACAGCCTGAACCCTCACGTCTCTTCTACATAGCTGATCTGTACCCTCAAGTCTCTTTTGTATAGCTAATCATATTAAAGCTGCAGCTTGGCTTACCATTACCCTGAGTGAATTTCTAGCTCTGGTGCTCTTGTGGTACTGACTTAAATGGGTCGGATTTCACTTTGGATGTTGAAGTGTATTAACCATCCTATTTGAAAAACATGCCGTTTTTCTGGATGAAGACATACCCCAAGAGGGGGCTTTCTCTCCATCTTTCTTTAAGATAATCTTCATTTCTGCTGTAGGATGAAGTCAACTGTGGCTATCTTTAGATTTGCCAATATCGTGTAGCAAATGGTCAGCTAAATTTAAAATCCATTTTTTGGCGTGAAATCTAGCAGAAGTATTTGTAAGATAAAAATGTAGTTACGGTTGATTTAATTTTCTCCTGCAAACTAGGACACAAGTTCATGATTGAACTCTTTATTTTTAGATGATAGCATTTGAGTACTTCTGTTCATGGTTGGATAAATGGCCTGTAGTAATAAATGAAAGAGACTTATTTTGATATAAGTTGACTGTACATCACCAATCTCCCACGGGCTTGTTACGTATTTAAAATGGTTATTCAGCCAGTGTTTGTCTCAAACTGTCAGCCATTGAGGAAGATAGCATCTTTTATTAGGAAAAAGCTAACAATAAAGAGGGGGTTTTAGAGACCAGTTCAGCATTTGCAGCATTTAGAATGTAAAGTAGAGGTTAAATAGGCACAGATTGATTGGTCAATGAGAGCATAGCTCTGCACAGGTCTGTTGATACCACCTTGTTATGATTTTTTTGCTATAGATTAAAGTGGGAAGTTTATAGAGGATTTCTTACAGAAAGAGTCAAGGGGATTTTGAGCTGGAAATCAGCTAATTTAACTTCATGGAAAAATAGAATAGAGTGGGCAAGAGGGGACCATAAAGATCATCTAATTCCAATTCCCAGTAGCTCTCCCATTGGCAGGGTTGCCACCCACTAGTTTTATTTGTCCAGAGCCCCGTCCAACTTGGTCTTGAATGCCTCAATGAATGGGTCGTCCACAATTTAGTTGTCCTGGTACAGAAGTTTGACATAAGAGAATCGTGCTCTGTAAGTACGAGGAAAAGGAGGAGGAGAAGGAGACATCTCCAAATATTCCTTATCCTAGGTGAAGTTTCATTCTTTCTCACTTAACTTTTGGGGAATGTTCTACAAGAAGTTTGGAGCAAATATCTAACTGTCAAACCATCTAGAGTTTGACATTTCTTCCTACTTTTAGAGCATTCTTTATTTTCTGAGCAGCTTATTGGAACATACCTTCTTCATGATATGAGGGAGTAAAATGAATCAACCTCATTTTAGGTCACTTAGTAAGTCCTGAGGGAGCAATAACCGTAGAAGACCAAACCAGACAATCAGTCTGTATCCAGAAAGTCCATTAATGACAATTTTTCTCTTTTCCCTGTGCAGTACTGTGTATGGACCGATGGGCTGAATGCCCTCCTTGGGAAAGATATGTTGAGTGATTTGACACGAAACGACTTAGATACACTGCTCAGCATGGAGATAAAGCTACGCCTCCTTGACTTGGAAAATATACAAATCCCAGACGCTCCTCCACCTATCCCAAAGGAGCCCAGCAACTATGACTTTGTTTATGACTGTAACTGAGGCTGCCACTGAAACTTGCTTAGAAACTGGAAATATTATAACTGGAGAGATATTAAAAAAAGAAGAGTGTGTGAGAAAAACAGAAACCCACTTGTGCACCTTGGATTTTGGCTTTGGGGAGGGATGTAGAAACACTTGCATTCTTCCCCACTCCCTGCATCCTTTCCTTCCCCATTCCCATCTTCCCCATTGCTCATCCAAATCCACATTGCTTTAATTAACTTTTAATTGCAGGCCATTGGCCTTGCTTAAGGCAAAGACTGCCACTAAGAAGCACCCTCTCGAGGACTTTTTTTACATTTTTAATACTGGAATAGACATTCTTAACTAAAGGACAACGCTACCAAACCGCATGCCTCTGGCACCCACTTGTCAGAGCGGAGGCTCTAACTGGAAGGAGGAGGGAGGTAGGGAGAAGAAGCAGCTACTGTAAGCAGAAGATTTCCCCAGATACTCCCAAGAGTTTGCTCACAACTGAATCCAATGCAATGACAAAAAAAAAAAAAAAAAAAAAAGTTAACTGCTTCCCAGTACTCGCACCGTTCATCGCTGTCATTGTTCTCTCCACTGTCATCTCAGCTCTTGTCACTGGCCTTCACCCAACTGATCACCTCTCAGAATGGAAAGTCTGCAGGTTTTTGCTGTACCATATGCTGTGATGCCGCAACAGCTTTTAACTTCTTTTCCTCCCAGCTCTCAAATAGCCCTACACTAGCAGTCCACTAGCACAAACTGTTTATGAAGCCACTAGTGTGCCCTGTCCCTGTAGCATTCCCTAAGCCTCAACTGCCTCTAAAATTGGCTTGTTGCTACTCAGAGTTATTTTTATTTTCTTGGTCCAAAGTTCAACAGTAATTTCCACAAGTTAATTATAACTACCAGACATTTAGGTTTACATTGTTGTCATTGCTACAGTGTTACAAATTTGCAAGGGATTTTCTTTTGTACGGGTTCTAATTTTATTTTATTTTTTATTTTGCCAGACAAATATATTTAATGAAAACTAATTTCATTGTGAGTACTTTTGGGGAACAATATTTTTACTTAATTTCCATTTGGAACACTTGCCCTGAGGGGAAACACCAATATTCCCTTCAACTTTGCTGTTGAATAAAGATCTGAGTTGTGATGATTCTTGGAACTTTGTTTTTCTTCTGAAATTGTCTTTTATTCTGTACGGTTCCTAGTGGTTGTCAAGTGTTTGGTACAAAGAGGAGAGGGAAAGGCTGGCCTTTTTCATCTGCACCTGATTTCATTTACTGGTTTGCTTGTGGTGACGAGGATGAGGTGAGTCCAGAGATACTCACTTGCTGCAGGCACACAAGCCTTCCTGTGTTAAGGAGCCTTTCGGAAATCTGAAATCAAAACACACTCATGTGCTTATGATCAATTCAAAGCTGCAGCCATAGTGTGTTTGCAGGAGTAACTGTTCCTCTACTTCCATTTTCTCTATGAAGAGTGTTTCTTGCAGCAAAGGACAGGTACTGGGGAAGACTGGAAGACTCTCCCAGTCTCTCTTAGTGCTGAGTCTAGATCTGGAGGAACCCACCAGCCCTTATAGCTGAAGACAAATTTTTATTAGTGTTCGTTCCTCTCCTGCTCAGACCCAGCCTTAAAAAGACTGCGAGGGGCTTTTATCAGAGCTTGGACTATGGAGAAACCTGGAGAGTGGCTCCAGTTTAAACAGACAAGAGAAGATATTGGTTCAGGTGGCCTTTGTCCGTCAGGCTATCTGGGACAAGCGTCCTGACTGAAATTAGAGCAGGTGGAAAAAGAATTCCCTCAGGTGCAATGAAATGGGAGTCAAAGAGAACATCAGGAGCAGAGCAGGAGAGTCCTAAAGAAGGTGCCTTCCCAAAGTGGTGTTTGCAGTGTTTCATGAATGCCTTGGTCCACTGGGAGACGCAAGTTGGTTTAGGTGGTGATGGATGGTCACATAAAGAGTACAAAGTTAATATGGACCACGGCCCGAGAGAAAATTCAATATGAATGAGAATGAGCGACGTGTAGTGTAGGAAGTGGAAGTTCAAGTTATTTTATTCTGTGGAGTCTTTTAATACAGCGAAGGCAGTCAGGGGTCATGAATGAGTGGCTTGCAGGGATTTGGGGAGGGATCCTGGAGCTGGAGACAGAGGTAAGAACACATTTATTTACCAAGCACTGATGCCTTTCGACTTCCTGAAGACCAGACTCAGCAAGACAGAGAATCCAAGTGGTTTTATTAACCTCCTTGACTCAGCTGGGTGAATTGGCTGTGCATAACCTTCGCTTAGCATTGTTTATGGACTGCAGAGCTGCTTGTGAGTCGGTGGCAAAAGAAATGCCTTTGGCTTCTGGATTGACCCTGTCGCTGCTGCTCAGGGGCAATCCAACACGGAGATCTTAACAGGAGCACGGCTGTGTGAGCATTGGAGAGCAGCAAACAAAACCTTCCTTCTGAGGATGGATTGTGCAGGAGGAGGAGGTTACACTTGGCTCTCCCACAAAGGTGAGTGCCCCAAGCTGCAGGGATGCTGAATTTGTCCCCCTACGTGTCCTGCCTGTGCCATCAGACAGAAGAGACTTGGGCTCCGTGCTGGCATAATAGCTCATGCAGCTATTTTAGCAACACTCCTCCAGCAATGCGAAGGGTCATGGTGCAAACACGAATCCTGCCTCCAGTTTCTAGAGCAGTCACACAGCTCGCTTCACCATTATGAAATTTAAAAAAATGTTTGGTGATGAACGAGCACCCTGCTGCTTCCCATTCATTTAAAAAAACAAGAATTAAAGTGGCAATTTCATTCGCTTGTGCTGTTGTGTGTTCTGAGAAAGCTTTTAAGGCCTTCCCTTCAAGAAGCTTCAGAAATAGAATTGCTGTTGAAGTTTTGCGTATAAATTCGAAAGACTAAATGGGTAATTGCTTGTAAAAGCTATAAAGGGAAGAGAAAAAAAAATAATAAGCCTAATTTTAGCTCTTGTTTTTGAAATGACTTTCTCTTTGAAAGTTAATATATTCTTTACAAGAAAACACGAATCTGGAAAAATACGTATCTTAAATCAGCAGTTTGTCCTGCCTGGAAGACCAAGGAGAGCAGTGCTGAGCAATCCTGCCCAGAAGAAAGCGATGTGTCATGGGAAGGGCTTTCTGTCATGGCTTACAGTTCTTCTTTTCCGGAGCAATTCTTTTTTTAGCACAGAGAACACTTCAACATTACAGCCTGCAGAGAAAATAACATTCTCTTGCAGAGCAGCAAGTAGGTGATGACTGTTTTTTGGGTTGCAAAACCACCATGCAAGTTCTTGATTACTTTATTTGTGAAATCCTCCTGATGCCCTCTCCAGGATTGCGTTCTGCCTGCCTGAGGCATTGTTACCAGCACTTCTCTCACGTCAGTGCTCCCAGCAGTGAAGATGTGTCGCATGCACAGCCTTGGGTATGCGGTGGACCCACTGCCTTCACACAGACTCTGACTGATGAAGGAAAGGAAGAACGACCCTTCACAGTGCTGAGGATAAAACCCTACCCATTGGAAAACATTCATATGATGTCACCTTCCTCAGAGCTTGCTGAACCAGGGTAAGATGTGCTCAGCACTCCGCACTGGATGATAATTATGGCTGAACACTGAACATCTACGTGGCTTCCTGATTAACAGAGCACTTAGGCTTATCCCCGTGCAGCAGGAGAGCCTTGATTTCAGACTGATGAGCAACACCGAAATTTAGGTGTGTGCTGGCGGCCTTGCTGGGTGAAGGCTTTGTGGAGAAAGACAATTTTACCCATTTCTGAGCTTTCACGGCATGGTCAGAGGCGATGCAGTAACGACTTTGCTGTGCCCTGTGTGATCAGCCTGGTGCCACTGGTTACCTCGTGATGCTGAAGGAGACACTGCCTGGCTACTGAATGACTCTGCAGCTGCTCCACACATCCTTGGGACTTAGGCAGAGGTAGAAGGGTTGAAAGGGACTCTCCTTTTGGCGTGAAGTCAGGCTGAAGCGTGAGAGAGGGTTGTGTCAACAGAGAATTTTGTTGGGGCAGCACCATGTACAGAATGGACGTTGGCAGGGTGATGAATTTTTATTGCAAGGTGATTTCAAAGTGCTTATTCAGAGAGCACACCCTCGTGAGGGCAAGGTTAAAGAACTGGAGAGAGCTTCACACTCACTTAGTGACATATATTTACATTTTATTTCTCCTTCTTGATGGGAGACTGTGGATGTCTCTGGGGTGCAGAGATGCTCTGGTGGTGCTCAGCTTGCAGAGACACAGGCAGAACCTAGGAAACGTGTCCTTAGCCATCCTTCTGCAAGCAGAAAGATTGCTGTTGAAAACAGAGGAATTTTAAAAACTGATGGTTTTTTTTCCAACAGATAATTTCTCGGACATCCCACTCTGGTTGTTGTGAAGAGATCTATAGCTTTTTTGGCTTTATGTGATCTTGCAACAGCCAAAAAAGTCTCCTCATGTTGGAAGTCTCACCCAAATGCTCTCCCATTCTTTTTACCACTCGTTTATCAGTTATTTCCTATAAGACATGGCCCATGGGGCAGTCACAAAACCTGGGGACCCACTGCTGCTTTTCCCAAAGCGATGCCAGCCTTGGTTCCACCACCGGGCTGCAGTGTGATGAGACACCAAAGATGCCTTGGCCAAGAAACACAGGCAAGGGCAAACTTTCCTTCCTGCAGCACGACATGTAAGGATGTGTCTTGAATGACTTTATTTCAATTGTCATTAGCGGGTTCTGCAGCCTGATTGAGCGCCGCAGTTAAACTCTCCCTTGATGAAACCTCGTGAGTCTAATTTTAATCTTGTTTGCAGCCTGATGTTCAGCATAGCCTGGCTGTGTTCTGGGACTCCTTCAGCTGGTCATGAAGGGGAGGGAGGCTGCTTGTCTTTTGCTTGTTTCCCAAAGTACTTCTGTATCCTCTCAATTTCCCTTGAAAAGTCTTGGATTTGATGTCCCCTCCCCACGAGGAGAGGACACCTTGGTGACCTACGCTGTCCCACTGGCAGGCCACACCAAATCAGGAGAAGTAACTTCAAAAATCTGCCAGGCTTCTGCAAATGCTTAAAATGAGGACATTGAGGGCACTGGTGGCTGCGGAGGGAGCGGCAGCAGGCTGTGCAGGCTGCTGACTGCCTGCAGCTTTGAAGGACAGGGATAGCTCATCCCCAGGGTTTGCCCAGGAGCTGGCTCCCTGCTCCCCACTCCCACGCCAAAAGGCAGCAGAACTGGGTGCCTCTGCAAAATACGTGAGGGGTTCCTCTGCCAGCAGGATGACGTCCAAGCAGCACCAGTAGGATTACTTCTGCTGTGCTTTTGTTCAACTGTGCTACACCCTCTGAAGTATTGCTCAACTCACACTGTCCTCTGTCAGCCTTGGACCCATCTCCAGGCTCTGGGATTTCCCCCTCTGTCCCAGGCTCAGTGCTGTAACATCTTACATCTCTCCTTGATTACATCATAAATTGCCCACATGAAGACCAGCAAAGCCAACTTCCACATCAAACACAACCCTCAGGCTTCTCTGGTTCCCCATTCGATTTAAACTCTACTCAAAGCTGAGGTTGAGGCGTTGGAATGACCTTTCATTGCTTTTCCATCATCCCACAAAGCTTTGTTTGCAGTCAAATGTTTTCCTTCAGTGAAAACCCTTTAAGAGTCCTCCACTCTCATCTTCTTGCGACCTTATGAAGTTTTCCATCTCTTCTCAAACACAGCAGCTCCCTGAAGGACCCACAATGCACGCAGGGTTCACATGCCTCACATCCATCTCCTCAAAAACAGGCTCAAACCAACACATTTACAACTTGACAGCATTGAGAGGGCATGGAAAAAAATCTGAGCCAGGGGCACCCTGATGGAGGCTGGTGGGGCTGCGCCAAGGGGAGGCTGGGGCTGTGCTGTTGCTTTGGGAAGTGAATCTGTAAAGCTGAAGTGGCTGGAACTTGCTCCCCGTGTTGCTTTTGGGCTGCTGGAGGTCATGGTTCCCTGTGGCAAAGTGCTAGTGTTTCAGTGCTTCCTTTAATTCCAGGAGTCACATAACTGAAACAAAATATGAGGGTTTTTTTGGATTTTTTCACTTTCTATTAGAAATTAAAGAACTGTGGGGCTTTGCTTTTTTTATTTCCTTTTCTTTTTTTTGCAGAAAACAAGACAAATTGCAGAAGTCTTGGTACCTCCCCCACCAGAAATCCTGGCCTCTGCATAGCCAAACCTGCATTGCATGAGGAACGCCATCCTACCTGCCCATGTGGCTGGCTGGGATGAAAAGGAACACATTGCAAAGCCATCCACAGTAAGTGGCATGGGATGAGATGCATTATTTTCACCAAATATTTCTTCTGGTGGAGCAATTTGATGAAGAAAGTAATCCAAGCCTCCCCCTGCCCTTGCTGTGCTGCCAGTGTTGCAGTACACCAAGGAGTGGCCATAGCCATGATTCAAAGCTGTGCTCATGGAGGGAAAAAATATACCAGCAAGCAGTGACTGCCTTCCTTGCATGGTTTGATTTTGACCAAACTCAAGTCACTTTTTAATTCCCATACTTCAGGGGGCTTCTCAGTGAGACTTCTGAAGACAGGTCCCTGTGTTTGGACAATTAATCAAATGACAGGCATCATGAAGGTCATAGAATCAGAATCACCACCCTCTGAGTAAAGAATTTGCACCTAACATCTAACCTAAATCTCCACTCTTTTAGTCTAAAACCATCTCCTCTTGTCTTGACACTACCAGACCATGTAAAAGGTTGCTCCCCCTCCTGCTTATAATCTCCCTTCAAGTACAGGAAAGGCAATGAGGCCACAGTGAGATCTCCCTGGAGCCTTCTCTTTCCCAGACTAAAGAAGCCCAATTTGCTCAGCCTTTCCTCATAGGAGAGGTGCTCCCGCCCTCTGATCACCTTTGGGGCCCTCCTCTACAGCCACTCCAACAGCTCCACACTCTTCCTGTACTGGGGGTGCATAGCTTGGACACGGTACTCCAGATGGGGCTTTACAAGGACAGAGCAGAGGAGGATACCACTGGCCTTCTGGGCTGCAAGAGCACCCCGCTGGCTCATGTCCAGGATAAATCCCATCAGTTGTCACACACCGTGCCTTATTCCAGCACATCAGCAGTGACAAATGTTGAGAGAAGTGCCCCAGCTCACTCCAGCAATGTGCCATACCCCTACAGCAGCAGCCTTTGCCTTCAGCCAGTAGCACAGCACTGGCTGTGGTTTGGCACAGGAGTTATTTGGGCACCTGGGACGAGGATGCTGAATGTTCTCTTGCTTCCTGACATGATGGGGATTTGAGCCAGCCTGCAACTTAGTCCTGAAATGTTCTGGAATGAAAAACAGAAGCTAATCTTTTGGGGAGATAAGCGTGCTTATCTTGAGGGAAGGAACCGTGCTATTAAAAAAGAGGGGATTTGGTTGTGCTGTTGCAATGAAGATAATAAATATTCATCCCTGAAAGGCAGATGTAGGTTTGAGGGATATCATACAGGTGAGCAGGACCAGAGCGAGGGGAGCTGAACTGCTCATGGGGAGAGCCCTGGGAAGTGGGGAGGCACTGGGAAGGGTGATGCCCTGTGCACACCACTCCCTGCACCCAAGGGAAGAGGCAGGCTTGTTCTGTCCTGGCCATTCCCCCGTCCTGAGCACAAAGAATGGCTCTGGGACAAATGCAGAATTAATGGTGTCTCCTGCTGAACTCATTGTGGTCTCTACCCCCTGGGGATGGGAAGGCCTTCTTAATTAATTCTCCTAATTCAAGTACCTGTGACTGATTTATGTGCACTCCAGGGCCCGATCCTGCAGGATGTCATCTGACTCTGGCAAAGCACACTGCTTTCCAGACCCCCAGCAGAGGGGTGCAGCAGTGGGAAACCCATACTGACTTTCTCCCGGCACAACCAATATATTGCATTTTTTGGAAAGTGTGGAAATGGCACAAACTATGAAAACCCTGGAGTTAGTTACTGGAGACAGGCAAACTAACAGATAATTCCCCTTCAGTAAAGGGGGAAAAGCCCACTGCCATGCTTTTCTTTGCCTATAAATGTGACAGAAAAAAATACCTTTCCAGATGGGAATCTTTTCTCCCAGGATACACCCAGTGTGTGTGCAGGGAAAATGTACCATTAGGTGAAATATAACAAGTGACTTCCCTTGGAGCTACTGTTTTCTGTCCAGGAACAGTTTTGGAGAGAGCCAGGATGGGGAGCGAAGCTCTGAGACAGTGGCTCCAGATGGTCATCAAGGGGAGCATCAATGGAAAGCATCCACACACATTTTAGTGGCTACGGTCTTCAGTCCCAGCACTTCAACATTGTAAAGCTTGTCAGACTATTTGGGGCAGATAGAACTGGAAGATTTGCTAGATATTCTTCCTACCACAAATCTAAACCAGCACTTTACCCATCTTGGGGGATGATCTGATTTATCTTGCTAGGAGGATGGGAATGATTCATTTGCACTCAGGTACCAACTCTTCCACCATCAAGTAAGCTTTCCTGGAGCCCTTAGAGCAGCAGGCACGCTCAGCAGGAGTGGGACTGGGTCACTGCTCTGATGAGCCTGATAAATATAGACAGGGAATTTGGGATGAAGGTTACAGCTCACCTTCATCTGCATTGACTGCAGTTATTTTTGCTAGTCATCTAAAGAAACTGCTGAATGTAGGATCAAAGCAAAGAAATGATGTAGACGGATGAATTATGAATTTTTCGTCACAAATTGTTGCCTAAAATAGTGTGATGCACCAAATAGATTGAGGGCAAGCGTTCTCAAGTTTTGAAGGTCTGGAAATGACACCAGCTTCAGAGACAAGGAATGCTTATTTTCTGAACCTTAAAAAAATTGAGCCACTTTCCTTCATGTTTGACATTCAGTAGTTCTTAATCTCTGTTTGCAGGTTTTGCCATAGTGATGCTCCTGGGTTTTGGTTGCTCATCCTGAAGAGTTGCACTGGGATGTGATTTTCAGAAGGTCAGTGCTGAGCATTTGCCAAAACCCAGCTGTCAATAGGGAATCAGGGAACCAGATGCAGTGATGCTCAAACCCAGGTGGTCCCTTTGGGGGCTGTCTGCAGCTGTCCTACCTTTTCACACTTGCTCATCACTTAGAGCCCAGAAACTTGCAACACGGGTTCGCTACCATTTCCTAACTAGCTTTCTTTGTGGTTTCTATATCAGACTTTGGGGTAACAGGTTTTCTTTCTGGAGGACCTTCAGGGCAAGAATTTGTCTCTGCCTCCCTGCACCAGAGTGGCTCCTTGGATGTACCAAGTTCTGCGTCCAGCGAAGGGCAGGAAGGGGAAGGCCTGGGTGAAGAAGAGCACAGTGAGACTCAGGTCACTGGATAACAGCACAAATAACTCTGCATATTCAGGCTGCCACACGTACCCCTTTTGGTGACCCCGTAGTGATTGGACACCTGTACACCATGTGTGCTCTTCTGTACCTAAGCTAAAAGAGATGTTTGTCTCCTGCCTGCCCAGCTTCAAACACAAAATGAAATTCCTTATCTATCTCACACGTTATCTTCTCTCTGGACTTGCACAAAGACCACTGCTGCAATATCACTCAGAGGCAGGATTATTCAGACTCCTTGCTGGGCACTTCCAGCACCATGCTGCACAGAGAGCAGCGCACTCATATACTGAAAATAGAGATGAAACAGATTTGGGCATACTCAGCTGCATCACCATCGGGATTTCTGTTTCCTCATGTTACTTGGGATCTGATCACTGCTAGAAGCAGCTGCTGCCTCGTGTTCAATTCAGGGACCTCAGCTTTCCAGAGCTCCTGAACGGATCCTGATCTCTTGTTTTCTTCCTTGGCTTTATGTGATGGGAACTTAGCGAGGAGAGCCAGACCTGCTGCTAGAGGGTTTGTCTGCTGCCCTTCTGCAAGGCTGAAGAGCCACTTTGTTGAGTCATGCTAAACCAGCCCTGCAGAAGCAGTGAAGAGGGTCCTTCTCTTTTGGGCAGCGAGGGACCCTGGGTGGCAGCATGCAGTTTCCACTGCGCTGATCTCTGGGGCACAGTATCAGACATGTGCTCGAGTATGAGCATTGTGAGAAAAGACTCCAGTGAGGGGGAGGAGGCTATTTAACACCCTGAAGGCTTGTTGTTAATTTATGTCTGTTACTTTCAATATACATAAACGCTGCGTCTAAATGATGAATTGGCAGCAAACAAATAGCCAGGAGACAAAATCCACAAATACTCTAATGTTAGTTTATTTTCTAAGCCAGGAAGAGGAAGGAGATACCGGTTCTGTGTCACGCTGCTATAACACCCTGGGTAGCATCCCTGATCCTTCCTCTCTCTTCCATTGTGTCAGAACAATTGATTTGCAAGGCAGAAGCTTGTCTGCTCTTCTCATCTGAACAATCTAGGCGGCTAGACTTGGCTAATGTGTATGCCTATACACCTCATATTTAATAAACCTCGCATTGAGAATATATCAGGTTTCAAAAAAGATTCAGTAACTCATTGCGAGATACTATAGTACTTCTTTATGCATCCAGAGAGAGAGCAGAAAGACATCGGAAATGTATTATAGCGAGATGCACATTTCTCTGAGATGCTGTTCATGTCTCATTGCACCAGCTGGTTAAATCAGCTGGAAAGGACCGCAGAAGGCCAATAATGAGCAAAGGAAGCAGCCAAGCAGCCAGCCATCCCTCCACACACAAAGGATGGAGTCCTAATGGATGGTTTAATGACTTCGAACATGCAGAGGGGCTAGAGACCAGGTGGAGAGACCCTGAATGCAGGAGAGAGCTTGAGAGGGAGGCAAATGGGGTGCTTTCTCCCTCACTCATAAAGAGGCAGATCTGGGGGATGTTCACCCAGGATAAAGCAACAGAAAGAAGGAAGAAAGCTTTTCCTAATGCAGAGCTGTTTTTGAGAGGCATATTTTCTGCTTTACGGAGAGGTGACTACAAGTAATGATAATTGAAACCAACTGCCCATGTCATCTTCTCATATACATGCAAGACTCAACCACTGATGTCAAGACAGTATGTCAGCATAAAATCTACCACAATTGAAAAGACAGACAAGTGCAAATAAGCCCTCATTGAATTATCAGTGATAGGTCAAGATGTAGGGGATGACCTGTTCCCTGAGGTTGGTTTGTCTAACACCACTGAGTGACAGTGGAGTGCTGTAACTTAGCCTTTGATTTGTCTGAGACAGTGGGCATGCAATCCTTCAAGTGCTTCGAGCGCTTTCATGCAGCCTGATGTCCCCATAGAGCAGGAAAATTCTGTCCATGGCTGGCTGGCCAGTCACTTGCTTAATTAATACTTGAACAATCAGCCGTGCTGCCTTGGTGTATTTATCTGTGAATGATAGATGCTGTCCCTGCAGGGCCATTTTGCTAATGGAAGCTGTCCAACTCACCTGCAGGTCTTTTATTATTGGAGCAAATCAGTGAGATGTCTCTTTGAAAAGAAAAAAGAATCCTTCAAACTCAGCCCTGTTATTGAACTGTGGAGTGCCATCAGCAGTATGTCTGTCATATAGACCCCATTTCTGAGCACAGAATTCCCAATGCAAGCCTCCAGCAGTACATTTAAATCATCTTGGGAACTTTGGTGTGTGCTAAAAATGCCTTCTATGCTGTTTGCTCCTGTCCCCAGACCCAAACACTGGGAATAATTATCTTTTTTTGGCACACGCTCTGTGCTGAGATCAAGAGGCTGTAAAGCTGTGTTTCTTCTGTTTGTGTGATCAGAGGAAAGATCAAATGGAACAAATGCCGTCAAACATTTATTTTTTTTCTCCTTTGATGCTCTGCTCTCCTGCTGTGAACACTCCTAACCTGGCAGCATCTGGGAAAACTTTTCCCAACCAACACGCCCTCAGTTTGTGTGAACCCATGAGCCCAATGGGTAGTTATGTTCTGACAAAACCCAAAGCAACAGCGAGAGCTGTGTGGGGATCAGTGCAGAGGGCTGTTTTGCTGAGCAAGTGATGAGCTATTCACGGCCTCACCGTAAGGGGAGAAAAACATCACCGTGCTGAATTGGTGATGCTCAGCTCTGACTTCTTCTAGGTTTAAATGAGGTGGCAGGGCACTGCTGAGTCTGTCCCAGGCTGCCTGCCTTGTATTTACAATGGCTCTTACTTACTCTATTACCTGAGTGCTCTGAATAAGCTTTCCTAATTAATGCTTTCTCAGTAGCAGCACCTTGTTCTCCTTACTGAAAGATTTGTTTCTTCTGTCCCAGTGATGGCAAGAGTTTGTTCTTATTTAGATCTGAAAAGGCTTAACAGTGTGTCCATGCAATTCAAAAGGCAAAATCAACACTGGTAAGGTTACTTGTGAATTTATAGTGACATCTGTGCACGGTGAATACACACCAGCCAGGTTTGTATTTCTGGACTAAAACCAACCCAGTAACAAAATGCAACAGCTATAACAAAGCTGTGTTTTTCACATGTTCCCTACCTAAAAACCCTAGGAGTCTTCTTCCCACGCCTCACTATACCCGAAGCTGAAGTAAGCAGTGTCAGTGGTTTACTGTTCCAAAAGCACAGATATCAACAACTCTTGCAAGCTGGGATAGTTAATTTCATTAAAGGCTGCAGAATAAAGGAAAATCATCTCAGGCACTGCTTGGTAATAGTTTGGAACAATTTTCCAGATAGGACTGTAGGAAAATATTGCTTTAAATGCTTTCCCTGCAGCTTTGAATGACAATGAGATTGAGAGACTCTGAAATGGATGCATAACTTCAATCTCAAGCAGAAACTGGGGCAGAGGGAATGACTCAATTGGTTGTGGTGCAGTAGCAAATCCACATGGGGCTTTGGAAACGTTCGTCCATGCCAGTGATAATGCACCAAGCGTGGAGCCGATTATGACAGTCACAGAAATCCTGAGAGCAGCAAGGCAAAATAATCAACGCAACGAGCCAGTGGGAACTTTATCGTGAAGGGACACAAAGGGTGACATTTGGAAAATAAAAGGAAGAGAATCGACTGAAAGGATCTTTGAAATAAAGGCTTCTTCCTGCAGGTTTTATCTCTCCAGCCAGAAAAATCTAAGGCATATGTCTATTCCCTTAAGAACAGAACAACATGTCAAATGGGAGAGATAGAGAGAAGACCTTCCAAAACAATATTTAGTCATCATACAACCACGTGTATGAATGTAACAAAGAGAAAGAAATACATGTATCTTAAAAATAAATATGTAAAAGAAATCTAGCCAAATAGTGTAGGAAGGGAAGGGAAGGGAAGGGAAGGGAAGGGAAGGGAAGGGAAGGGAAGGGAAGGGAAGGGAAGGGAAGGGAAGGGAAGGGAAGGGAAGGGAAGGGAAGGGAAGGGAAGGGAAGGGAAGGGAAGGGAAGGGAAGGGAAGGGAAGGGAAGGGAAGGGAAGGGAAGGGAAGGGAAGGGAAGGGAAGGGAAGGGAAGGGAAGGGAAGGGAAGGGGAGGGAAGGGGAGGGAAGGGGAGGGAAGGGGAGGGAAGGGGAGGGGAGGGGAGGGGAGGGGAGGGGAGGGGAGGGGAGGGGGGGAGGGGAGGGGAGGGGAGGGGAGGGGAGGGGAGGGGAGGGGAGGGGAGGGGAGGGGAGGGGAGGGGAGGGGAGGGGAGGGGAGGGGAGGGGAGGGGAGGGGAGGGGAGGGGAGGGGAGGGGAGGGGAGGGGAGGGGAGGGGAGGGGAGGGGAGGGGAGGGAAGGGAAGGGAAGGGAAGGGGAGGGAAGGGAAGGGAAGGGAAGGGAAGGGAAGGGAAGGGAAGGGAAGGGAAGGGAAGGGAAGGGAAGGGAAGGGAAGGGAAGGGAAGGGAAGGGAAGGGAAGGGAAGGGAAGGGAAGGGAAGGGAAGGGAAGGGAAGGGAAGGGAAGGGAAGGGAAGGGAAGGGAAGGGAAGGGAAGGGAAGGGAAGGGAAGGGAAGGGAAGGGAAGGGAAGGGAAGGGAAGGGAAGGGAAGTAACATGTGCAGTGACTTGGACAGAACAGGATAGATAAATACCCAGTGCCGACTGTGATCTCCTTTCGTAAGGTGATCATTTCATATTCCAAGGGAGTGTCTCCCTTCTTCAGCCAGTCACTCCCTGCTCCTGACTGATGATATATTGATGTTTATTTGTCCTGTTTCAGGGCCTCAAGTGAGTATTTTACATCCCCTTTTCTTTTCATGGCTTTTTTCAGTGTGTCAGCCATGTACATAAACAGGTCCTCAGGGACCCATTACCAAAAGCAACACTGAGAATAACTCCGTCCTTGCATCTCATTTCACACTTTTAGTAGCAATCACACAAAGCATCCCCTTTGGGGAAAGGGTGACTGTTTCCTTTGGGAGTGCTGGCAGTGCTGGCAATGCTGCCTAAGCCCTCGTTCAGATCAGAAGCCTAACTGTTTCACTGCATCTCTATCAGGAATGGAGGCTGAAACCTTACCCATCCCCAAGCTCATTTGTCACCACCACCCAAGCTGTTTTCCATTAGTTGTCAGGACCTAATACTGAAAGACAAGCAATGAAGGAGACTTATAGGTCCTTCAGATCCAGCAACCAAACTGCTAATTTCAGGACACAAGGATGCTCATAAACACAGAATGATCCTGCCATATTGCTCAAGGCAGAGGACACCCCAGGCTGCTTTTGGTAAGCAGCAGGTGTGTCCCAGATATACCTTTCCTGGCTCAGATGTTGCACGCAAGCAAAATGAAAGTGTTTATGATCAAATCCTTTTCTTTGGGATAGATCTAATGCTTTTTTTTTTTATTATTTTTCACCCCCCATTAACATCGTTCATGTGCTGATTAAGAAGATACATCACCACATGTTCCTTCACTGTTCTACTCAGGCACTATTAGGTCTCACTGTCTTTGGGACTTGAAAGCCATATAAAACCGACTTGGCAAAAGGCAGAACCAGCTATGTGATTTGAGTGGGAGGAATTAAAACTCAGCATCAGCAGGGGGGCACCTTGCCAGCTGGCCTCTAAATCTGTACGTGTAGATCCCTCGTTTGTCCGACCAGATTGCGTGTTCTAAAGGCTTTGGGGGTTTCTTTAATTGGTTAAAGAGCTTCATGAATGCGCAAGATCTCATGAAATGCAGTTACAAGCGATTCCAGGTTATCTCACTGCTCCTTCCAGCCTCAAATGCAAGACAGTAATCCCACTGATGATGGGATAGAGCTGTGTGCTCTGCAGCTCACCTCGCTGGGGAGCAGCCTTGGAGATATCTATATGCTTTCTAAGCTCTGTTGTGTAGATTCATGTTTTGCTACAGAGATAAATTGGAAACCATTCTCCAGACCTCGGTGCTAGGAAGATTTTCTCCTTGCCTATTATTAGCACTCTGCTTTTGCAGCAAGCACTCAATATGCACAGTTTTAAAGGACTTCAAAGTGTCATTGGGAACCAAGTGATATGTATGTTAAAGAGGGTTTAATGGAGCTGCAGTCACCGTAGCACAGCAACTTTTTATAGCAAGTTTCTACAGCGTTAAGAAAAACATCCTGCAGATTTCAGCAGGGCTGGCATATGGATAAGATACTTTGCACTATGATTTTTGTATATCTGCTATTAAAAATAGCAGAAAGAGAGAGCCGCTTTGAACAGTGCTGTCTATATGAGGAATGATAAGCAGGAACTGTAAAACTCAAGCAACAGCTATTACCCCTACTTTAAGGTTTTTGTTTGTTTGTTTGCCTAGAAAAGGAAAAACATGCATTTGCCAGTGGATTGGAATAAAGAATGAGTATGTACCACAATATGCATTCACAATGAAGCTTTTAATAGTCTTTTTATTTTCCGGAGCCAATAGATTACAGAATGAATGATGAGATAAATTTTGCTCCCAAGAGCTGATGCAGACTTTCAAGAACCCACTCCCAAGACAAAATAGGTGGGATTCCCACAGAGGGGAAGCTGTAAGAAGCATTTTGCAAAATAAACATGTTAAACACTGGAGCTGATGGGGTTATGCTGATCCATAGGAATAGCTGAGGGTTTGATGGGGAATTATTGATTTTAAAGTCAAGAAAACACTGATTTATATTGTCTATATTTCCTTCACAGCACTATTTATGATCCTGCTTTAATTACACACAAGAAGCACGCTGGGATTTGGACAACACAGGCTCCTCACAGCATCTCAGCATGTCTGAGTGAAGCCTTTCCACATCTGGGAGACCATGATCATCTGGGACAGGGAGCAGCTGGCTGCAGCTTCCCTGCAGCAACCCAAACGGAGGTGGGGAAGCCTTTAGCTGTGGGAGTGGTCAGGGTGTCCCCATCCCTGGCGAGGTCAGGGCTGCACATTGAGGCAGCTGCGCCCACTCCAGATGTGCCACTCACTTGGCTTCCGCTGTTCCCATCCCACCAGCAGCTGCCTGCCCATCCCCTGACTCAGTCTCCACCGCCTGCAGCCTCTTTTTTTTTCCCTATTTTATTTTTATCCCCTCCGCCCAAATGGAAACCCTGCTCTAAAGAAACAGAAGGAGATCTTCTTCTTTATTTTCTCTTTTATCTGAGCGGAGGAGGGCTGGGGGGAAGGGTTTTGTCGGGCTTTTTCTTTATGCAACACGAGTTGCTCAGGGGAGTGTCTTGCGTTATTAATGCTGAGTGGCTCCGGCAGCTACTGTGGTTTAAGGTCGTTAGTCACTCGCTGCGGGCGCGCCGTGCAGAGCTGCTCACAGCACCCTCCTGGTCCCACCAGGCCAGTAGGTCGGGAACAGCTGCAACGGGGTCAGTGGGGCACGGGGGGAGCCGGGGGCTGCGATCAGCATCTAACCAGGGTCATGGGGTGAGCACGAATGCTCCTTGGAGCAGTCCTGCACCAGCTCTTACCCACAGAGGAGCAATAAGGATGCAGGATGCTCTCCATGCATTAAAGGAATGCAGGCCTGCTTGCGCTCTGCTTTTCTGATTGTTGTTTTTCTGTTGCTTTTCTTAGGATGAGGGCCTCTAGGCAGATAATTCCGAACTGGTTCTGCATCCTCTGGCTGCCACTCCTGCTGAGGGCTATCTCCTGCTCCCCGCTGCCCGCTGCAGAGCTCCCACCGCCCGCTGCGTTCCCCTCCGGGCTGTCCCAGGGTCAGACCTGTGTCGGTACGTACAGGCTGTCTGTCCTGCTGGCTGTTCTTTTGTTACTGCACCGGTGAGCAGGGAACTGCTGCGCACATCGTAAATCACTCCGTTATCTGCTCCTGTGGCTGTACTGCAAAACACTCAGAGTTGTTGGTGAAATAATCATTCGGGATGTTGCAAGGCCAGCATGTGGCCTGGAACTACTTTATGATTTTGTTTTTGAGTGGCTGCTTCCCAAAGTTCATGTTTTTTGCTCTGCTGAGAGGAATGCTGAATGATCTGGCTTCGGTGTTCCCAGGGAGCTGGGAAGCAGTTCTCAGCATGCTGGTGGGAGGATGTGCTGTCCCCCAGCTCATGTAGAGTCTGCTTGGTTATTCCCAGTCCTAGGAAATACTATTAAGGATAGCTGACCCTCTTGGCTATGGAGCAAGGCCTGAGTGGTAACTGCCAAAGGTGCTCACCTGCTGCTAATGAAGTTTTCCAGGGACTTGGCAGTATAGCTGGTCCCTGTGCTGAGCCACAGGACCACATGGGGTAGGTGCCTGCAAAGGGGCACTGAGGTGATCCCATCTCCAGCCATGGCCTTGCTGGTAGCCACCTGACAGGGTGCTTCTCTTCTGGTGAGGGTGTGCAGCTGGATTTCCCATATACTCCCAGGTGGAACTGTGGGGTGCATTTTCAAAGAATCATAGAACTGTCTGAGTTGGAAGGGATCTTTAAAGGTCATTTAGTCCAAATCCCCTGCAATGAACAGGGACATCTACAGCTAGATCAGGCTGTTCAGAGCCTGGTCCAGCCACTACAGTTTTGGCAACTCACTCTATTGCAGGTAGTGTTACAAGCAGTTAGGACATCATGCATTCTCAGTGCTTTTGCCAAATATATTCCCAAAGCAAAACTGGTCATAGCAATGTCAGCACAAGTGTGGGTATCTGTGCATCAGAAATGCTGTAGGTGTGATCCTCAGTTCCCAGAGGGATGTGCTGCCTTGCATTTGTTATGTGCACAAATGTACAGAGCATATCCACCATTTAGCTTTATGATTCAATATTCTACTTCATCTTCTTTTAGCTTTTGAGCCATGTTAGTGCTGTAAACAGAAATTATATTGCCTTAGATGGTAATATTTCAACCAATACTTCAATCAATATTTCAACCAATACTTCAACCAAAAGTATTTTCTTTGTGTCAATTAGGACAATTAGAAGTAACAACTCTAAGCTTGATTGAAACAGGATTTTGACACACAACCATGTCATTCAAAGTGCAGATTTCAGTGGTGAGGAAGTGAGCCAAGTCACAGTGCAGGGGCTGCTCAAGTCAGCGCTTGGTCACCAGACGGAAAATGAAAGCAGTGGCAAAAAGCAGAAATGGCTGTCAGGATAACTGCTGGGGAAGGCAATGAGAGGGAAGTGGTTCTTCATAATGCTGTGCTTTGAAACAGGGAAGGCAGGGAGCATGCTTCCCTATAGCTGTTTTACAGCTGAATATTGAGGGGTGGCACTGATTCTGCGGCTGGTTCAGTGCCAGCCCTCCTCAGCACAGAATTGAAGGTGAGATGCGCTCATCACAAGGAGAGTGAGTGCAATTTCCTTTCAGCAGGACAACCACAGAGCCTTCTAACCTTGGCTTTCTGTCTGGGAAGACATCAGACGAGAGCCGTGGGAACTTCCCCTGACTTTTTGGCCATGTAGATCTAAGCAGCATTTATAACATTAGACTTACCTGCTGTGAAGCATACAGGAGGTTTTCTTGAAGACATGAACTTTCTCAAGCAGGTTGAAATTTGGTCATGGGACTAATGTTTTGAAGGCATTTGCTTCAGATTTTTAAGGGAAATGAGGTGTCTGCATATTAAACAGTCATTTCTGAGCACTGCTATGCATATGTGACCTACATGCTGGAGATTGCTATGTAACAGCTGATGCTGGTCAGGAAATAGATGGTCTTTCAGTAACAAAACACAGGAAGTATTTTCTGTCATGTCTTGATACTGAAAACAGCATCCTTCTGGAAGAAATAACATGGAAATGATATGATGGTAGAGCAAGGTGCAATTTTGGTGTGCCCACTGAGTGCATTATAACTTGGTGGTGTCCTTTTCATGCTCCCCTTGCCTGCAGTGCTCCCTTATAGGCACCATCTGCCTGCCCCAGTAGGTTCTGGTCATACTGGAAGCACACCTAGGTCATTTTTGCTGCAGTTTCTTGAAAAATGTGGCTGCTTCATTCAAATAAAGTCTTTTCACAATTGGTTTGCTGTAAAAATGAAGTAACTGGAAAGTGTTCCCACCTAGAAAGGGGCTTAATGCTGCTGCCTTTTAGAATTAAGGAAAAGAGGAGGATAGAAGCTAGTGATAACCATCTTGGTCACAGAATCACTTTCAATACCTAAACAGTTCCTTACCATTTCCCACATGCTTTTAAATAGATACTAGATAGTGGAGCTTCCACATAGGCTTTCCTTGGCCCTGCCTTTGGAAAAGACTTCCCAGCACCTGGCAGTCTCTTTTCTTCAACCATGAAAGCTGCCTCCTGTCTCTGCAGGCGGGGGAAATGTTCTCCTTCTGCATACAGTGAAATCAGCCAGGCTCTCTCCCAGGCTTCTTGTGCAATACACTCTTCTGCTTTATCCCTACGGCAAATGAAAGGGCTTTGGTAAGTTTTTCTGTTTGCAAATACCCATGGAGCTGCTGTTTTTCTTTGTGCATTGACAGTGAGTAATGGTCACTGCACAGCTCTGGGAGCTGGATCATAGATTTGGCTGTGGTTTCTGGGTTTGCCACTAACCAGCAGTATGGCTTAGGGGATTTCTTCAGGACAAGAAACCTTTTTGCTGGGAGCAGCCTGAGAATCTCAGTGGGGCATCTAGATGCTGTGTATTTCTGTCTCAAGAATTAAGTATGAATGAACACTTTGAATAGTCATACCTTTGACTTTCCCCACGTTAAATGAGGAAAATACTGTTCATTTCACAGGGCAAGCACGTACTCCAAGACAGTACAGTAACCCCAGTAAACAGAAACAGCAATGTCAATATTTCATTGTATGTAATGTCTTCATTGAGGTATTTCTGAAAGACTGTTAAAGGTTTTATTCTCCATCCAAACTATGACAGAGCCCTTAAGGGGTCTCTGCAAATTGACCACTACTCCAACAAAGGCAACTTCATCCATAAGTGTCTGAAGCAACCTCAGGAGAGGCAGAAGCTGTCCTAGAAAAAAAAGTGAGACATGGAAAGACTGTGTTCATTTCTTCAAAATGGTGAAAAAAAGGAAAAATGAGTAAATATAGGTCAGTTAGTTAAATATCAATTCCTGGAAAAATCATGTAATAGTTAATCCATTTTTATTCAGATTCTTTTCAGAAGTAAATAAGGAGATTTCTCAAGGAGGAACAGTGTCAGACCAACCTACTTTTCTTTGATGATGAGATAATGTCATGTAGATAGGAAGAAGCAGCAGATGCTATAGCTTGACTTAAGCAAGGCTCTTGGCACCACCTCAGCATTCATCTAGTGGCTGAGAGTTATGTGGCACTGATTTGAGCTTCTACAGGGCATGACAAAACTGGTAGATGGCCTTGTTCAGAGATAATTGCACATGACTCACTCTTTAAGTGGAAGGATGTACAAAATTAGGTCTTTTTTAGTCTTCAACTTGGAATGTAGCATCATTCCCTATTTTCATTAGCCTGGATAATAGTGTGCTATTAAATTGGTAACTCATATAGCACTGAGAATCATTGAATCATCGAATCACAGAATGGTTTGGGTTGGAAAGGACCTTAAAGCCCATCCAGTTCCAGTGGCCTGCCATGGGCAGGTTGCCCCCCACTAGATTGGGCTGCTCCATCCAACCTGGCCTTGAGCACATTCAGGGATGGGACAAGTACAGTGTAGGGCAGGATTAGATTCAAAACAAGCTTGGAGTAGTTGCCCCTTGAAAAGACCATTTCCACATGGGTATCTTGAAGGCATTTTGGGAGAATTATCAGTGCCACATAGAGCAGATGGGAACATCCTCAGGGAGGATCAGCTGGGCTTGTAGCAGCACAACAAAGGCATGCTGTCAGGAAGAGCACTCGCCCTGCAGACACCCAGGTGTGCAAACTGGAGCTAGCTCATAAGATGTGAAGTAACCTGCTGCCTTTCCCAGTGCTGACAATTCTCTGAAGAATTTCTGTGCTCCCTTCTGGGGCTGTGCATCAAGGGCAATGCAGTGACAAGAGGTTCAGAGAAAGATAAGCATAAGCTATAAAGCATGACCGAAGAAATTGAAGTTAATTAGTCTAGAGAAGAAAAACTTGAGAAAGGATTTGGTATCTGCCCTCAAAATTATTAAGGGGCCATCTATCCTATCTATAGATAGACTTATGCTGTCTGTAACGGATACAGCAAGAAATAACAGAAATAAACACTATTCAGACTAGGGAGGGATACCACAGGTCACTGCTAGGACAGAGGCATGTGCTGGATGGCCTCTTCCCAGCCAGCTCTCCTGGCTTTCTGTGCTGTGACTGCAAGCATTATTTGCAAACAGCAGTTTATTTAATTCCTCCCAGCAGCAGGCTGCCCTGCTCCTTTTGCTGATTAACTTTGGCTGCCCTTTTGGAACGAAGTGATCGGACAGGGAGAGCTCAAGGCACCCAGGCAGCAGTGCTTCTCTGCCAGCTGGGATCCTGTGAGTCAGCAGCCAGGGAAGCAGGGTCTCTGTGCTCAATATAATGTCATTCTGAGCAGCCTCTGTGGGTCCCCACTGCCATTCGTCCATGAGAACATCATTCCTAATGTATGAAGAAGCATGCTCTTGAAACATATTTCTAGTTCTTGTCACGCTAACAAATAGCTGTTATGGAGCTGCCAGCTTCTGCCCGTGCTGATTTGTGTGGCAGCCCATGTCCCTAACAGCTTACAGCTGTAATGTACAGCTCAGTGAGCCCTGTAAAAAGGCCGTGCCCAATATCAACACAGCACCACAACGTGATGCAGTCTGAAAGTCTGAGATCAGCTGCACTAGGGCTCTGTTCACTTTGCTGACAGTGCTCAGTTAACACAGAAGCAAAACTCAGTCTGACGATCAGCAATAAACGGCAAATTTCACCACAGCTTCTTTTTTTTTCCCCCTATGGTTTTAGATAGAAAAATCCCACGTATGAGTAGTGCAGTAGATACGAAAGCAACTCTTAATACAGAAATATTTCCTACAGGGCTTTGTATTTTTCAACAGCTGATGGTAAAAATTTCATTTGCAAGTTCAACCCACATCTTACTGAAAATTTATGTCTGTGAAATGCAAGCACAGATCGCAGTGAGAAGGTGTGCCTCACATACCTGCAGGCATGTGTGTGTGTAAATACACACTCGTGTATGCGCATATGCGTATGTAGGCATGGGCAGTCTTGTGTGTTTTACATCACCAATACTTGCTTTGAAGCTTAATCTCATTTGTCTTTGATGCCTTATTTATTAGTATCGATTGTCTGATCGGTTGCTGAATGCCACTCCTGTTCACACGTTCGCCCTCTACAGAACTTCAAAACAACCTGCTCACATTTCAGGCAATCATTTTAAATGCTTTTAGGAACTGTAGACCTAAAACAAGTTCTGTGCATCCGGAATCTCAAAATGGACAGTTCTTTGCAATCAGGGTGAGACTATGCTTGTGGCTTAATGAGCTTATGGTTTGTTAGACAAGGGAACAGTCCCAGTGTCAAGAGATAGCAAAAGCCCCTCTGCCACTATCCTTGCTTCAGTAAATTTTTAATACCCTTTCTTAATTTGGAAATGAAAAAGTACGTTAATGGTGTATACATACACACTTTTCCTACTAATTAGTGTAAAAAGCATTTCCATTGCAAATGCCTGGGGTTATAGATCTTGTTAAACAGGGTTCTTTAAAGTGTAATGACAGAAACACCAGGGACACATTTGGCTGGCAGGTATGCATACCGAAGTCTTCCACAGATGGAAATTGAATTTTTTGTACCAGCACATGCAGAACTGTATAGAACCATAACAGACACCTCATAGGGTGTCTTAGGGAAGTAGTAACAAATGAACAGAGCTCTGAAGCTCGGGCCTGAAATATCTCACTGCTGCAGCATGAATGCATGAGCAAAACAATGCTGATATTACACTTAAACACTGACATTAATATTTAAAAGATTTGTTAGCCAGTATTCTACATGTAATTTTATGCCCAGTGACAGGTTCAGTAGTACTGTACCGTTTAACATTTCCAGGATATTTCATGAACTTGACAAAATTTAGGGGAAAGAAGTTCTTGTACATGCCAATATATTGGAATATAATTACATTCCATCACACCACTATCTCTGTGAAATACAAAAATGCCAGCTTCAAATGGCATAAGAAACAAAGACTGAATTTAAAGACTTGTATACTCAGATCCCTTTCTCAAAGCAACAAATTCTTCAGATGCCAGGAAAAGCAGTCCTACCTTTGCTTATGCAGTTGCACCTGTTGAGCTCACAATTTCCATGCTGGAAGAAAATGTTGAGATTACAGTGGGTTTTTATTTGAAGGCATCATCTCAGCGTTCAGAAGCAGAAGGCAAAACAGACACTGTGAAGTATTAGAAAAGGTACATATAGTGAAAAACAAATCTTTCCTGTGTTGAAATATTGCATACCCATGGTCTGCCTGTACCTTGTGCAGTTTCAGCCCCCATCTCAGGGGAGAAAACAGTAGACGTGCTGATTTTTTGCCTGCTCCCGATATAAACACTCTTATTTTCAAACAGAAATGTCTTGTTCTGTGTTGAACTGTGGAGAATAGGGCAGGCAACCACAGTTTGAAAAGCAGGGTTTGTGGTGAGCTATTTGTGCCCCAGGCCACTTTCCTTGGCTTATTTCTTCCTTGTGGTACAGCTAATTTGTGGATGTGGAACGGCGATATGGCTGGAGGGACAAGAAAGGGCCCCAGCACCCATCAACGTTAACAAAAAGTGCCAAAGAAGGATGCTCCAGGTGTCAGAAATCCCATTTAACTGGACAAGAATATCTACAAATCTGAAATGTAGAGAGGCAACTCTCAATGTCCAGGCACTCCTTTACATCCACAGGTATCATTCTAAGTATAGATCCTTTCAAACATGTGCAGCAGAAGTGGATTAAGTTAAATAGTCTGCTCAAACTGCCAGGGGCTTCAGGGCAAGGAAATGAATCTCTAGCTCTGACTTTATTATTGGGGTATGATTTTCTCCCAAGCCTATTGGAAATGTCACTTTATTATTACATGCTACTCTCAAATACATGGGGACAAGCACTTCCTGACGTGGGTTTCCAGATTACTGCTTCTGAGCAAAATGGTTATGGTTTTCTCTTATCTCTTCAGAAATTAATAGCAGATAGGACAAAATATCACTAAAAGAGACAAGCATTTTTATTAATTCCAGAGTCTAGTTTCTAATGGCTGGTAGGCATCATACCACCAATGAATTTCTTCCTCAGTCTGACAAGGTATTGAAACCTATTATTACAGTGCAACAGCAAAGTCAATTTCTTGAAACTTGTTTCTAAAGCAAATCACATGCAATCACGAAAAAAAAATGCAGAGCTTTTTTTAACCTTTAATTTGGAAGCTTATCTAGATTGCCTTATATGTGCCCTGCTCATGATGAGAAATAAATCACACGTAAATATCTGCTTAATTAAAAGCAAGCAGCCATTGCTAAAGACTGTCCAAATCTGGAAGTGTTTTTTCTACTGATTTCAGAGTATTAAAAAGTTTATCATCTTACTCAGAAGTGCTCATGGATAATTACAGCAGTGAGATTCCCACAGCTGTCCTTTTTAGCTATTTTCCATTTTTAGCCAACAGGATTCAGACCTGTTAGAGCTAAGATAACTTGTGAGCATTTCTGATGATTGTCATATTGGTCAGGGATATTTTTGTTGATTCTTTTTTTTTGGGGGGGGGGAAGGGGTGGGAATAGTGGCTTCTTGTGCTGCAGCTAACCATCAATTATTTTCCTGCCACTGAATCCCAAAGGAAGTTGATCTACGTGATGAAAAATAGAGATTTCTAGCAGGAGCAAGGGTTAATTTCCAATGTGACTGCACCTATAGCCCAACACAAGAATCAGATTATCCTAGAGAATAAATTACTAACTGGAGGGAACTTGTTTTTATCCCCAAACCAGCACTGAGGCTGAGGGCACCTCTAATTGTCCCCCTGAAAATCAGTCATGTCTTTCTCTGTCTAATTGTCTTGACAAGATCTGTGTTTCATCTGGAACAAGTGCATTTGGGAGAGCATTCAAAGAATCATGGTGGGGCCAGTGGGTGTCTGCAACACAGAGAGGGTAATAGCATCCTCTGTGTGACAGTGAAGACTGGTTTATGAGAGCAAACGCCCTGGGGTTCAGCTCTGTGGGTTTTTCGGAGCTGCCAGGCTGTTATTATTGTTATTTATATTCATGTAGCATCCAGTAGCCCAAGGCACTGTGTTAAGTACTTCAGCATCTCAGCGATGACTCTGTTAATTCTCAGGCAAAGCAAATCTCCCTTTGGGCCTGGTTCAATAGGCACAGAAGGGTCTGACTGGCTTAATAACGTGAAAAATTTCCATTTAATCACCAAGAGACCTCTCCCTCAGTAGGGTTACCTGAATGATTGTTTTTGTGATTAAGAATTCTGTTTCTGTTTGGCAAAGCTGAATTAAAAATAGCTATTTTTCCTCCCCTCTGCGATGCTTTGACAAACATGAGAGAGAAACTCTCTTACATCTTCAGTGGAGTCTGTTTTGTTTTGTATTCCAGAGGAAAGTGAAGCACTGTGGGTATTTTTATCCTCGGGATAATTTGGGGGATTGTGAACACAGTCTGTAGCACCATGCAGCTGTGCATCCATCAGCTCCTTTCCCTGTGCTCACACCAGCAGAGGAGAGAAGACCTGGCTGTGATAGTGTGAGTCAGCACAACCATGTCTGACAAGGCAGAGATGAACCCCTTTGCATCCCCACCAGGAGACCAAGTACTGCCATGTTTGTCTTTCTGCTTGGACTCCTTTCTGTCTTGCTGACTTCTCGACAGCCAGATATTTTGACCTCGATAATAGAATGAAGGAGCACATGGAAGGAGTATGTGTGTTTTGTTGTTAAGGCACCATTCTGGTTGTTTAGTTTTTCTGAGTCTCCAGCCTCATGAATAAAACAAACATAGTAAGAAGGCAGGGGAAGAGTAATTTTGTTTATATGTAGGCTGTTTGCCTATGTTAATAATATGGCCTTGTAAACACCAGAAGAGGCAGTCCTTTTTACAGATGCTTATAGCGTGTCTGAAGGACCTGCACCTCCATCTCAGCACTAAGTGATGGAGTTGGCACACTGTGGCTACGCCCATGTTAGCACTACAAATAAGCCAGGGTCTGTTTTCTATCCCTGGGGCCAGTGCAGGACTTGTTTTCCATTCACACTGTTTTTTGAGAAGCCACTGTGTTTTAATCAACTGTTAATTCTTAGGTCTAGCTTCTGTTTTGAAGGTGGAGAGAGAAGAGTGAATGATTTGTTTCAGGGTTTTCTCTTGGTGCCAGCAGCCTCCATGTAGTCATCTTTTCTTCTAGAATGACTAGAGCTAATGGCTCTTAGCATGCCTTACCAATCACTCTGCAGAGGACTTTGGGTGAGAGTTCTATTTGATAAGTATGGAGAAGTGGGCTGTTATCCCTGCAGAAGAGGTGGCAAGTTCACTGTAATTTCCACTGGATTACTGCATTTGGTATAGAAAAAGTAATAGACAATTCAAAGATACTGGTCTTACAGCAAGTTCCAATGGTATTGCTTCATCTTTTATTTGTCATTTGGTCCATAGGAGCATCAAAGTTTTTTCTATAGAAAAATGTCAGTTTGATTTAATAGCACATAGGCAGGGGTACTTGGAAGGAATTTAAAGCTCACTTTGAAGAGTCGTGCCAGTCTAGAAACCTAAATATTAATGCTCCTGAGCTCTGCAAAAAGATGTATCTGTATCCACATCCAAACCTTGCAGCTCACTTTCCTTTCTAGACTGCCTTAGAGCAAATTCTGAGAACTTAGATTTCTTGTAGCTGAGAGGAAATGGGATTTTTTAAGTTTTGTTAGCTCTCTGTGAGCTCTAAAGGGTACAAGAGGTACATCCAGCACAGACATGAGGGGTGCTAAGAGGACAGAGTTCCTCTGATGTTGGTATCCATTCTGTGATAACTCCAGGCTTTGACTAAAGGCAGAAATTTCCCCCCAGGCTCTCATCTACTGCGGAGCATCCCAAGATATGAAATGCCCAGCAATGCCCAAAGTTCTTCTATTGCTCGAGGTGCTTCCCTACATACTAGAGATAACTGAGATAACTACATTCACTCTTTGTTTATTTGTTTGTTTGAAGGATGTGTGCTTGTGGTCTCTGTGATTGAACAGCTTGCACAGTGGCACAACAGTACAGTAAAGGCAGCCATGGAGAGACTGTGCAACTACATACCTGGTAAGTATCAAATAATGTGCCATATGTTTCATTGGTACTGCCGTACTTCTGTGTTAATTAAAAATTCACACATTGAGACTGAAAAAGCCCTCACCACATCTCAGCGGCACCTAAAATTAATGTGGCTGAAAGATAGCCAGGTGCTATCTGCAGAAAAGATGTAGCTGCAGCGGAGCTGGGATTTCATCCCAGAGTTACAGTGAGCTGGGTTGTGTGAAGCCCAGAAGCCTGTGAGCCCCTTTTCCCCTGCTCTTTGTCTCCACTTTGTCTCTTTGTTAGCAGCTTTGCTGCATGTCCAGACACTCCTCTTCCTTGTCAATACGGGTCTTTATATCAACCGAGGAGATGAAAACGCTTTCAATGGGGGTAGGAAGCCATTATTGTAAAATCATTAAAATTATCTGAGGTTGACAGTGATGTGAATGGAAAAGCTATTGAAACGTAACTGATGAGAAAAATTTCAAAAGTGAAAGCTATTCCATATGAGCATATGTGGACTCCCCCTTTTCTGCCTTGTATTTTATCAGCCCAAAGGAGCCTAGCTGTCCAAGCACACGTCTCTAAATAGAGAACAGTCTGAATACCAAAATAGCTTTGTGCTTCACAGACTCTTCCTACAACTGCTTAAGTAGCTAGATCTCACGTTCGTGACATCGTTTTAACTTTATGAATGCAAAAGGGTGGCTTTACGATTTTTCATTATACAGCCTTTTACATAGGCCTTCATGAATTGTATCTCTGAGAACCATATTACTATACAGACCTCAGCATCACGGAGGATGCATGCAGAATATTAATTCCTTCCTTTCCAAGACATTATTTTCTGATATAGGATGGAGCAGGAAGGAAATTGCTGGAATTCATTCATTGACAGAATGATGCTTATCTGATCTCTATTCCATAAGTAGTATCCTTGGTGTTTTAAATTATAGGCACATCACCATGAAGTTGCAATTAGAAGTGGGGATCCTGCTGTTAAAATACAATTTTCCTCTTTAAAATATGACATGCTAGATCTACGATCATGATTCACTCCGTGGACCTTGTTCAGCTGTCGTGCAAGGATATTTCTTTTCAGCTGCCATTCTTTACACACATAAAATCCTATTATCCCTTTAGTTAAATCTGTATAATCCAGTTACCTTTTATGAGATGCGTGGATACACCCAATAGAAAAAAACTGACCCTGAACATGAAAGGAATGAAAAATCCTAGGGATTGTGCAGGAGCTGCAGTGTAACCCAATTTATCCTCCCCCAGGAGGTGAACCCCACATCCCAGCAGCACTCTGCAGCTTCCTCTTGCTCCCTGGAACAAAAGGAAGTCTTTGGATCCTCATGAGGAGCAGCCTATTAAATCAGGCAGTGCCATTTCTGCTGAAGGAACCGTTTCATTGTTTGACACATGCCTACAATTGCAAGACTGACTGTGACAAATCAATGACAATGAGGCTTTTCCTAAGGACAAAAAAGGGAATTAACTTTTTTTTTTTTTTAACAGGCCTCCTATTGTTTTGCTTGCAATAAGAGGGGTTGTATCAGACTTTCAATGAAGTTTTGCACTGTTTAAAACCAAAAATATTTAAAGAAGAAGAGAAATTCAGTATCGGTCAACCCCATTCACTCCCATAGATTGTGCAGAAAACACAGTCATGTTCTTGTATGGAAATGTTTGCCATGGCAGTGATCTGAGAGACAATAAAGCACAGCAACATTATGAATGAAGGCGGCTCTGGAGTAGACAGAAATGCCAGGTCTGGGGAAGAGGGCAGTATTTGTGAGGTACAAAATGCTGTTAGCAAGAATGCATATTTGCCTTGATTCTGGCTGTCTGATGGACAAGAGGTGCCCAGTTCCTTAAACATGCTTTGAGATGGTCTGTCTCAGCGTTGCCCCAGAGTCAGCTCTGCTTCTGTAAGCCACTGCTGTGCAAACACCTTAGCTCAAGTGGAAGTGGCAAGGTGATTAATGCCATCTTTCCTGCAAATATTTATCTCCTGGGTTTCAGCCAGCATTTGTGTTTCTAGGACTACGAAGCTATAGAGAAAACCCCTCTGGGATTTTTATCATGTAAGAAGAGGGCAGTTAGGGGACCTCTTGCCTGAAACAGAGCAAAAGGAAGCATCCTCACTTCTGGCCAAGCACTTCTAAGTTTTTCTCTAAATTTTAAGTGTTTAGTTAGATTTAAGTTCTTATCTTGGCCCTGAACACTCACATAATTATCATCATAATCTCTCTCTCTTTTCCTCTCCTTTGTCACTTCACAGCTTCTTCCCACTAGAGCTTTTTCTCTGCACTGTCCTCTGTGTGTTCAGCAGGTTTGTGGGTGCCGAAACATGGGGTGTGTCCTACAGACACTGCCTATGGTTTCGGTCTGTTTTGGCATTGGCATCTTCCAAGATGGCTCTATTTGCCCAATATTTTATGTATTTGCCACTCTCACCACTCACTTTTATCCCCACATCAGGCAGCTGGAAGCCCAACTTCCCCCGCAACCAACAAACCAGCACACAGAAGTCCATGCTGGGGAAGCAACCACCCTCTGTGGGCTGCGACAGGGAGCCAGGAGCTCCCTTCAAGGCTTGCTCCAGGATTCAATCAGACATCAGACCGAAGGCAGCACTAGTGGTGTCTGCAATGCTTTCGTCTAGGCAAACAAGAATCCAATCTAATTCCAGAAGACCAATTTTTAACTCACACATATCTCCTGAAAAGCGGATAGAGAGGAATTATGTGCCAGAGGAAGCAAAGAAATGAAGCTAATAGCTTGATTGAAGTAAAATACCTGGCATGAGAAAAATCATCTACTGCAGCTACAGGAGCTGCCTGCAACACAGAGCAGGAGGGTGGTAGAGTATCATGCTTCCTTTTGGCCATTCCCTGTTTCTCCTGGGTGAGTGCAGCCCGGCCATGGAGAGAAAGCAAATTCCTAGGAATTCTCCCAGGGAATTTGGCAGCTGCCCATTTGTGTGGGTGCAATTCTGCCTCTTGGCATCTTCCAAGGCCCAGCACTGCACCTCCTCTGCAGGGTGAGTGCAGCTCTTTCCTTGCACAAAATCCCAGAGCCACTGAGGCAGGCCAAGCAGAAGCATGAAGTCCTTCATCATTTGCTACACTCCATCTATTTCTTTTCTTTCCACTCACAAGCCTACCCCCATTTGAGCAGCTCAGAACATGCTGTGGCGTGCGTGATTTCTTTCAGCTTTCACATGATACAATATCTGACAGTATCTCAGTCTTTCCCAACTACTTGCCTAAAGCCAGAGGAGAGCTTCATGTCCCAGCCTAGGTTAGAAATTCAGGTTTCCCCATTCTCTGATGCTATGCCGAAATCTCAGGCTTACATGCATTTCTCTCAGATAAATCAGCATTCACCTAAAGTTGCTCCTGCTGTGTTCTGACTGTCGTAAAACCAGTTTCACTGATCTGAGTCACTTAAAAAAATGTATGTTTTCTAGAAAAACTGCAAGGTTTCTGTTACGTCCTTGCTGAAGTGTATGGACCACACATAGCTGAACTGTAAGTACTGCTGTGTTTTCTCAAGCTTTGCTTTAGTTCGTGCTTCAGAAGTATGGATGTATTATCAGACTGAAGTTCAGGGTTCTCATTCTAAAAATCACATGATTCCGAAAGCCAGGATGCCAGCCTGGCATTTGGCACAGCTCTCCCTGAATGAATAAACACAGCCTGCCACCATAACCACTTCCATGTGACATCTGCCTCTCAGATCAGGCCCACCTGATGTAATTACCCTTTGAAATTCAGCTCTTCTGGTGGAGAGAGGAATTTGAATAACTCGAGTGCGTGAGGCAGCTCTGACACAGTCCCACTATGTTAATACTTGTCTCTGGCTTTCCCTTTTACCTTTAATCAAGCTTTCTAATTGTCAGCCCCTACATGCTCCCAGCCCTGACCTTGATACGCGCTGCTGGGGAAGGCTGCTAGGTAATGTTGGTGATTAAAGAAATAACATGTAGGCCACTTTATTTCCTTTGAAAGTTCTTAGTTTAATTAACAGAGCTGTTGCTACACCTTTTTCCTCCCTCGGGTTTTTATTTTTATTTTTAAAACTAGCCAAGGGACTGCAAAGTGCTCACAGGACTAAGTGCTATAATCCAACATTTTAATTTAGTTCTTCATCAGACCAGAAGTGCATCCCAAAAAAAGAAGGAAACAGCCCTAGCACTCGTGCTTGGTGATTAAATGTTAAGGATCTTTGAAGGCTTTCTGGTTATTTTCCTGAGTTAATGACTGAAGATGTGTGCCAAATTGCATATGTATTAACTTTAACCTTTAAGTCTTTGTCAGGCTTGTGATTGATTAAAAAACGCAGCATAACACATTTGATTCAGGTGCTGCACATCAAGTGCAGTGCTTTTTCATCATCCTGGTATCCAATTCTACATGCTGAGTAGGATGCTATGACAGAAAGTCATTTGGGTCTGATAGCACGCTGAGCAGTGGCTATGGGCCATGGCAAAGCATGCTGAGGTTATCTGGTAGTGCTGGGGAGATTTAGCTTCCCATGGAAACTTCTCCTGCTTCCAAACACTTAGAAGAATGTGTTGGTCTCTGTTTTAACACCATTTCCTTCAGCATAGACAGGGAAATGAATGCCGATGTGGTCTGCCATTCCTTGAAGCTGTGCAAACAGGATCCAGTACAACCCCTTTGTCATCTCTACCCTCCTCCCAAGGTGAGTTGCCTTTCAACTTCTTTCAAAGCTGCAGGTTGTGGCTGGGACCAAGCATGCAGAGGTTCCCAGGCCATGTGAGTTTTTTGGGGAAAACAACAGCATTTAGAAAGTGGATGCTTTCAGAAAATGTCTGTTTGAGCAGAAGGTACACAACATACTGTTTGATGTATCAGCAACGTGGTTGCTGGAGAGTGAGAACAACAGAGCCAGGCTCCCCTGTGCCAGCCTGGGCCAGAGAGAAAGACTATACAAATATCTCATTTTCTCCAGACTTTATTGTTGTTCAGCAGTCAAATAGCTCCCAACCCAAAGCTCAACAGCAGTTCACCTATAGCCCCGTGTTACCATGGCACAACATGTTATCCTTCATCTCTGTGACAACATACATAGGGCCGAGCTTCCCATGCAGATGGGGATTATTTGACTTGGCTTGGTCTGTCATGGAAGAGGGTTAAGCTAACTTGCATGGCCTTTGGCCACAGGCTGGTAACAGGCAGTTAGCAAGGCTTTAGGGATGTTCTCGTTACACCATGGTGACTTAATTGCCTGTCAGAGTATATTAATGTATATAGGTGTCTAAACAGGTATACTTGGTTTTGGGGGTATCAGCTGTTGTTTTCAACGCCCATGCATTGCACAGAAACCTGTGAGCAATAGTGGCTGTACGGCAATGTCAAAAAGCAAGTGATTCATTGTGGCATCTAACTTTTTGGAAATATTTTCCTTGTATCTTGGTAAAGTCGCATTTGAATTCTAAAGGTTGGCACAAGATGTTTTACACAGTGCAAGCCCCAGACACAGATTTTCATGTGGGCTCCCTTTCCAATGTGAAGGATAAAGAGAAGTAGAGACCAACCTGCTTCTCTATTAAGAAAATGATCACTTTACTCAGACTTCACCCTCCATTTTAGTACCTCTTGTATCACAGACAGCACAGGGAGATGGGAGGAGAAGAGCAGTGTCCCACATTCATGCTCAAGTGGTTGATAAATTGCCCACAGTAGCTCTGTGACAAGTCATACTGAGTGAAGATGAATTATGAGTGAAAAAAATTAATACACAGTTAGAGACACAGATGCATAAAATGCAGTTTACCTCACATTTGCTCCTGCGGTTTGTAATTTGATTGATCACTTCAGTTATATGAGCCTGCAAACGTTGGCTCAGTCCCCTGCCAAGTGTTTGAACAAGACTTAAATACTAATGACTATTTTGTTCGACCGTATCGATTTTCAGGTACTTCGTTTATTCATTTAGACTTTTGGATGCACATTTTCCCAGAATTATTATTGTGTTTGTACTGGCAAAGGGACTGATGTATAAAAGCAGAGTGATTTGCCCTTACAAACCCGTATGATGTTGTATTTTTAATTGTCTTTAAGTGGCATATATCAATATAGAGGTACTTTTTTTCAGTCAGTCGTTTCTGCTTATTCTCTGTGAGGTTGCTGTAATGAGATCATGTGTACCAAAGAAGAGCCAAGGCTTCAGAGACCCAGCAGGCTACCTGCACGATTTAAGTGCTGCACACCAAGTATATGCAATAGGCTCTATATTACATATTTTCCCTGTCTCTGACAAACTACTCAAAATTAATATGCTTTGTGGCTCAACATATATCAGCACAGGACAGGTGTAATGCTGGCTGCAGTACAGACAGTGGCTACAGTTATCCAAGCTACCTGGCTTAGGAAGACTGGATATTTCTTTAGCAAAAGAAATTTGTTGGCGGACTTTCTGCACCGAGGCTCGTGACAAGGGTGCATAAGAAACCACCACAAGAAAAGGACAGAAATAGGACAAGGGGGTCAGGCACTGGCTGCTGAGCTCCTTTTCCAGCTTTTGGGAGAGAGCAGGTTTGCAGGAGGTTCATCTCAGCCTCAATCTCAGTTGTTTTATGCCAGTTGGCCCGTTCAGTTAAATGGAAATACTTCAATTGATTTTATTGAGCCAAAATAATGGCTTGACTTCAGAACTGGCATCCTGCTGCCACCAGTCTCTTAAACAATCAGTGTTGGAAGGAGCATTTACTGTTCTTTCTGCCTTTTGGAGGACCTATTCTGCTCCTCATCGCTTTTCTGCTCCAGATTATTAGAGGCCCGTGGCTGCAAGCTTCAGTTTAATTGCAACTCGCAGGATTTTACTGGGAGTTATCTTGTATGAGCAAATATACATGTATTTATGCTAATGTCATTTTATCTTACCAAAGTAAGCTTCATAGCCACAAGCACTGATGCTGGCTCCCGTCCCTGATACCATCAAGCCTTTCACTGACTTTGTGCGAAACCAGAACCACATTCTTCATGGACATTACAGTGGGAACTCTTTGGAATGAGCCTGGACTTCCTTGAGTGCTGTGGTTGAGATTCTGGGTGGCATAGACTGTCTAAACGTTTTGATCACATGTATGAGAACTGTTGAGTCACAGCCTGAACCACTGATTGATCACCTGAGGCAAGCACTGAGTCAGCCATGCAGCACAGGTGAAGGCAATTCAGCTGTGTGACCAAAGGGGTGGAGCCTGGCTGCACCTCTCCTAGACCCCATTTAGGGCTGATTGCCACTGGGGAAGGGTTTCTTGCTGGAGATCCTTGGGACATGGGTGAGCATTTCATTTTTGATTGTCTCTTTCTACCATGATAGTCTTTCTGACTACGAAACCTGTAAAATACCAGCCTAACCACACTGCTCTGCTAATTGTACTTTCGTTGTTTGTGCATCATGTTACAGAGCAAGTGCACCAGTGTTAATGAAAGTGTTGTTTTTATAGAATAAGGACTAAAACTAAGGTGTTTCACACATTTGAATGTGGGCCTCTGCAGTCCTTAGGCTTGCTAGGAGCACCTTACAATGATTCTTTTTGATAAAAGACTGGCAAAAAAACAGATGGGTTAGAGTGATAATGGTGGTCCTGGAGTGTAAACAAGTGTCCCAGTCTGCTCATATCTGCCTGGGTGACAGTCTGAGCAAGTTTGACCAGATGAAGCAAGACTATGAGAGTCCAAGTCCAAAAGAAAGAAGTGAAGCAAAATAAAACTCAGAGTCATTGTCCAGGGAGAAGGAAGAACCAAGTCAAGCCTGGCATGTTTTAGAGCAGAGCTTGCAGGGGAAGTCCTTATTTTGGGTCCAGAGCATGTATCGTATGGTTTGGCTGTCCTGTGTGATTATTATGATTCCCCTAAGGGCTTTGCCCCTGTGGGTCTCCACCTGCAATAAAGTGTTCAGTCCCAGTGCCCCAAGCACAAGAAGGATGCAGAGCTATTGGAGGTCCAGAGGAGGGCCAGGTCGGAGCACCTCTCCTATTAAGAAAGGCTGAGGGAGCTGGGCTTATTCAGTCTGGAGAAGAGAAGGCTCCAGGGAGACCTCGTTGTGGCCTTCCAGTATTTGTAGGGAGCTTACAAGCAGGAGGGGGAGTGACTTTTTACATGGTCTGATAGTGATAGAACAAAGGGCAGTGGTTTTAAAATAGAAGAAGAGAGTTTTAGGTTAGATATTAGGAAGAAACTTTTTAGTCAGAGGGCAGTGAGACATTGGCAAAGGCTGCCTGGAGAAGATGTAAATGCTCCATGCCTGGAGGTGTTCAAGACCAGGTTGGATGGACCCTGGACAGCCCGATCTGATGGGTGATCCTGTCCATGGCAGGAGGTTGGAAATGGATGGCATTTAAGGTCTCCTTCAACTTAAGCCATTCTGTGATTCTATGATTATCTACAGGATGAAAGAATTAGAACTGAAGAACAAATCCTATTTTTGCTGGTGCTGCTGAACTAGCTCAGCAGTGCTTTGGTACCTTGATATGCCTACTCCTCATAAAAGAAATAATGGAAATGAGCTAGAAGGGGAACTATCAGAGTGTTTTGTAGATGTCCACTCCCCTGGGAAAGAGCTGGCTAACAAGGATGACAAATGAGAGACATTTAAAGTTGTTTTGTATGCTCATGATGAGAGATCAAGCTGTTTACAAAAATGTATAGTTTGGGATGCATGAGCTCTGAGGAGGTCGCTGAAGGAAGTCTGTGAATGAAATCCTAATGAACCCCATCCTATTCCAGTTCCACCCATGGCGTGGGCATCTTGTCCATGACCAAGCTGATCTGGTCTCCTCACAGCTTTGTCCACCAGCTGCCGGAGCTCTGGGAGCCCCATGTCTAGTGGTGCTCACATGTAAAGGAAGAAGGGCTGCTTGTTGAGCTGCAGCAAGGGGGTTTGTGTGGGATGTATGGCCTTCATCAAAGTGCTGGTGTTGACCGGGGGCTGCAGGAGCCCCATGAGGTCAGTTTTCTCCTGTACAGGTGCTTCAGATGAAAGTTCTGCACATGCCACCTTTGAGTCCTGCCCAATGTAACTTCTGCAGTGGGAGGATATCTCATCCTCAGCATTTCAGAGCCACTGCTTAGCTGCATGCACTGTCAATTCAGCTTTTTCTTTTTATTTTCTACACTTCGTGTGCAATTTTATTGTAGCTGTCTGAAGCATGTACTTCTCTTGCTCTCAGCAGCAGTGCACGACAGGGTCTTCCTCTCCTGCCCAGCAGAAAAGGACTGACAAACCTTACCTCCTTGGAAATTCTTCATGTATCATATCCAATTTAAAGCTATTTTTCTCATCTAAACCTTGAAGTATTTTATGGGAGAAATAACAGCACTTGGAAACATACATAGTATGCAAATGCAAGATGCACATTTGGTTTAGAACTTGTCCAGTGGGAAGAGAACAGGAAACATTATCTTGGCTCCTTCCTAGCATCTCTCATTTAATGTCTGTGACGTATCCAGACTTTTGAGATTATCAACACAAATACATAATACATATATACAAAGCATCTATATATAAACACTCGGACATCTCTATTCCTTGTTTCTTGTTCTTATTCTTCCTTATCTCTTTATACTAACTATAAATTTTTAAGTCTTGGATCTCTCAATTAATTTGCTTTGATTGCCTCAGTCAATTACGATGAGATGCTAAATTTTATCCCCAGTAAAAAATGTTGATATCAATTCCTTGAAATGCAAGTTTATGCTGCTTTAATATTCCAAGCTGACACATGCTGTTCAGGAAGGTGCTGTCACTTGAGGGATATTTTCTTCCTTTTCCAAACACTTTAGTACTTTAGGTTGGGCACTGTCAGAACAACTTGTTCTTACTAACCATGTTGATCAAAAGCAAGGTACTAATTAGTTACTATACACCAGTGGGATTTTTCTTTCTTTGTGAACCATTTTTCAAAAGCAGATTTAATACATATAATTCTATCTTAAAATAATATATATAGTATTTAATAAATGCATATGTTATGTTATTATTTAATAAATGCATATGTAATGAATGTTATGAATATGTTATGAACGTGTTTGTTTAAGCAGTCATGAAAGCCCATGGAATAGAAGCAGTTATTTCTTCTGAAGGAGGGCAAATGAGCAATATTTTCAGCCTTGCTCGAGGTCAATTATTTCCAGTATAAAGAGCTAGCCTTCCTAGAATCCAAATAGAAGATTTACCTTTGAGTTATTATTCTCTCCTTTGCATGTTCCCACATGCCAACTATTCCCCTACTGGCAAGTATAGCGCCTAGATGTACAACATCAAATGTTGCCTTCTTACCTAGCACAGTGTGTCAGACTGGCATTGCAAATCTATTCCCTGACCATCTAATGAATGGTTTGTTTTTCTGCAGAGTTCGTGGAGCAGTCAGTGCTCTGCAGCTCACATGCTGCAGTCAGGATATGAATCTCAGCTCTTAAACTGATCTGGACTTTCTTTCAGGAAATAAATGATGCCCTGGAGCAAAATAAATGAACTCTCGCCACTGGAGCTTCATATGGGGTGATCAGATAATTGATTGTTAGTCCAATAAAAAGTAGCTGATGATGAGTTTGTAGACTCGCACATCATTTTTGTGCTGTGACTGATATTAAAGTTAAAAATGGGGAAGAAAAAAATTTGTGATTTACTATGATGCTGATCTGTTTGGTTTTTGTGTGTGTTTTGTTCTTGCTCTCCTAGGTGGGGTTGAGTGCTGCAATACGGAAAGCAAAAAGGATTTTGAAGAATTCCAAGGACCTGGTAAGATATTGGTGGTGTTGTGGTGTTTTACACTGTATTTGCTTACTGGGAGTGAGTCCTCACTCATCTTGCCCAGTTGTGAGCCATCTTGATCATCATAGAGTTGGATGGCTGAATCACTCCTACCAAGCTCCTCAAGTGAGACTAGAAAAAAGGACAGAGAAATAGCAGAAACAAAATGTAAAATAGAGGGAGAGCAGATTTTCCATGAGGTTTTGACTTGCTGAGCAGGGATAACTTTTGATATTTAACCAAGATATTCATGGAGCAGTTGACATCATCTGTGGGCTCCACAGTGCAGATCCACACTGGAATACCTGCTTGTAAAAAATACAAGCATATCAATACTTAGTTTAGATTTTTTACAAGGCAGAAATTTCCCCACTCATCCTTTCCCTATGCCCTTCCTCCTTGAGATGTTCTTCCTTCAAACTTGAGTTATTTATCATTGCTGGGCCTCAGCTCCTCATCATTTCATGCATCCTCCATGTCCCTAGCCATCCCTGCCTTGCCCTTGTAGGCATGTGTAGGAGGAAGCCTCATGAACGAAGTTGCTGTCTCAAAGCACAGAGAGTGCCCTTTGGGGTTGTCTGAAATTCAAGCAATAGCCTAAATGCAAATTCTGCTTGTTTTTCTTTTTTTTCCTTTATGTCCCTCTTAACTTGAAAGCTGGGGTTGGAAATCTTCCACCTCCACCACTTTCCAGATTTACAGTGGATCTCTACTCAGTTGCAGAGAAGGAAGGACAGCTTCTATTCTGCTGGCTTCACTTAGCCATGGAGTTTGCTTCCAGTTGTCTTCAGGCACTTAATTCAGAGCAAATGTTTTCGCTGTTTGTGAAGAAATTATTGATATCGCTTCTTCCTGAACCCTCACTGTGATGCTACTCACAAAAGTGAAAATGGAGGTGCCTAATTAGCCTTTGGGCAATTGCCAAATTGTGAAGCCAGGGAAATAAACAATGCGCTGGAGAGATGGGTCTCAGCTCCTACAGCACAGCACCCAGCAGGATCTTATTCATTTTCTTCCCTATTCAGCGTTGTCCTCCTGATAGCCTGCGATTTCCTCTCAAATTACATGCAATACCTAATTCCCTTCCCAGGGTGCAAGCCCACAGTCTAATGCTTGCAGAAAGACTCTCTGAGTTAAGGAGGTCCTCTCTGTTAGACTGAGCTCCGGAGCAGGTGTGGGATGGAGAGGGATCGATGAGCAAGTGCTGCCTCTTAGGATGCAGAGCTCTTTACCTCCCTTGCATGGGCTTCACAAGCTGAAATGAGGAGTCTGATCCTTTCTTTTTCCTCCTGTTTGCACACCAAGCTGTGTCCCTTGTGTGGCAAGCCATGCCTGGCCTCTGCAGAACCTTTTGAGGTCTCCAAAGTAGGTTGGCATGGTTGGCAACAGTCCTTGGTACAATGGGGTCTCTTTCCAATGTACCAGTGCTCTACCATGAACTCAAATCTGCTACACAATGTTCCTGTACCTCCTCATTCTCCATCACTATGCCCTTGGCTTCTTCCAGCCCTTAATTGCCTGTTCATCAATGGAAAGGGCAATTAGGAAGTACCCTGGCTAAGAGCAGTGAGGCCTTGGCTTTCTCCAGTCAATGGATTTCTAAGCCTAAGCTTAAGCCAAACAGCACAAGGCCAGATCAAATTAAAACAAGTATCATCTCAATGGTTGCACTTTGCAGTTATACCTAGTGTGTTTCTTGTAATGATACTTTAAGAAAAACATGTTAAAGGCAGGAAATTAATAATAGCAACACTACTAGAGGCATAACGGTACTTCTTTAAAGTTTTGACCCTTGTTGGAGGGAGACAGCAAGTTATCTTTTTCCTCATAGCCACCATTTTGGGTGCTTTTGCTTTGTGGTGTGTGTTTGGAGAAAGAATTCCCCAGCCTTCTGGAGAGGTTCTTGCACATTAACTGTCCCCATCTTGGCTCAGGTGCTGTGCATGACTGTGCATAAAACAGAGGTGATTACAGCTGGTGCTAAGGAGATTGGGAGGTCTGCCTGGCTGCCAGGGGATTGTATTTACTGAGCATTTCTTAGGGTCATTGTAGGTTTGGGAAAAAGAGAAGGTATCTTCCAGATGTGGAAATGTGGTGAAAAATGCCACAACCCAAAATATCTAATAAGCTTCTCCATTCATTAAATGTAGTAAACCATCTGTGAGCAACTCATTTAAACCAAACACCAACAAACATCAGGGGCTTCTTCTTTGTTTTCATAAAACCAATTAAAATAGTTACTGGAATGTCATTATGGAATGCTACCAGGCTATGAATAAAATATTGTTATTGGTTGTTCTGATCCTCTCTAGCACTAACTTTTCTTATGAATGGTGAGGCATCTTTGAGTAACAGCAGAGGAAAAAATTACTTCAGCAGAAGAGAGTTGTGCCTTTAGTATTTAATGAGAGTAAGCTGTGTGTGCAATCCTGTAGCTACTACATGTTGCCTATAACTCACATCCCTGCAGCAGGAGAAGCAGAAAGCCACAGAAGGGAGACAAAAGAGGGCTGCAAGGCAGAGCAGGGCACGAACCAGTCTCCTACCCACCAACTGCTGCAATCATGGCATGGCTCTGCTGGGAAGGTGCCTGCAATTCCCACCAGAGCTGAGCAGAGTTCTGGGGCTCACAGAGCTCAGTCAGCAGCACTTTTCACAACTGGCTGAGAAAAATGCAGGAAAGGTTTTATTCTACTCGCTGCAAATGATAAACTTTAAACGAAGCCTGAAAGCAAAGTAAAAGAAGGCCTGCTTTATTAACTTATTTCTTGGAAATTTTGTCTTTCTGGCACAGTTTGGGCTCCGGGTGCCTTAACTTCAAAGGCTTTGCATGCTGTGATTTAGGCTGAAGTAAGAAGCCAACAGCTTAGATGAAGACAGCACAAATCTTAGCACAATGAAAAGTTTTCAGAGCCTCCAGTGCTTTTGCAGGCAGCATTGAGATTAGTCTTACATGGAGGAGGTGGGGAAAGTGTTGGGTTTTTTTAATCCTTTCCAGGTAACTGTACAGAGGCTTGCAAAGCTTTTGGTCCCTAGCACAATGCCAGCTTTGCCATATGAGCCTGACAGAACTAGGGAGAGTTAGCTGGGGTTTGTTGTTTTTTTGGGGTTTTTTTTTGTAAGTTTCATGGCTCCCCTAATTTTTTCCCTTTTGTTTCTTTGATTTCTCTGTGGTGTCCATCAGAGAGTGCATTGTCACTACTCCACTTCCAGTGCTGCAAAGCTTCTACAAGCACGGCACAACTTTTTTTTTCATCTTCAGCTGCTGGTGCAAGCATTACCTACTGTCTTTATGTTGCGGGCTTCCTCATCTCTTCACTACTCCTCTCCCTCCAGTTGGAATCCCAGCTGTGACTTTCTGCTGAGGGTGACCTCTGCTCTTACTGCTGTGTAGCTCGTCTCCATTGCTCCTTGTTAACTGCCCAAGCAAATGCCTTCCTTCACAAGAGCTGTGGGGCAGTGCCCAACATACTGATGAAATCCTGCCTTGTTGCCCTTCAGCACCCTCTAGGAGTTATAGAATCACAGAATGGCCAGGGTTGGAAGGGACCTCAAGGATCATGAATCTCAACCCCCGTGCCACATGCAGGGCCACCAACCTCCCCATTTAATGCTAGACCAGGCTGCCCAGGGCCCCATCCAACCTGGTCTTGAACAGCTCTAGGGATGGGGCATCCACAGCCTCTCTGGGCAGCTGTTCCAGCACCTCACCACTCTCATAGTAAAGAATTTCCCCCTGATATCCAACCTAAATCTTCCCTCCCTCAACTTAAAACCATTTCCCCTTGTCCTGGGAGTTCTCCATCCCTCAGAGCTTTGCATGCTGTGGTTGCTGCCCCTTGTGGTGATAAATAGCTTTCTCTCCCAAGCTGCGTGCAGTCCTTACCTTCTGTTTTATGTTAGGTGGGGGCTGTAATCTCATTAGTGTGAGGACTATCTTACTTTTCTTCTGTGTATCTAAAATGTGTAACATGAGGGAGTTGGTCCAAGGACAGAGGTGCTATGGCAATATAAATAATTACCCTCCTTTGCATAAAGTAATGAGTATGTCCATCTGCTCAGCTGTTTCAGATTTATATGCTGAATATGGCCTTATGAATACAATTAATTAGACTGTGCATCAACTAGCCCTCCATATTTATTAGTCACCTGAACACTCCTGGTGTTTAAAGGCTGCCTGAATTTATTGTGAAGCCACACTCACCATGTATTTGTGGGTTTGAGCTGCAATGCACCACAGTGTTTTCTAACCTGAGCATTAAGAAAGAAGAACTCTTTTAGTTTCTGAATCTTCCTGGTTACCTGGGACCTCCTTTGGGTTGGCCTGTAGTCTACTAAAGCTGGAAGAGTTCATCCTGCAGCTGCTGGGCTTAGACATCTCAAAACTAGCTGTGAGATCCTAGGTTAAAAAAATCTCATTAAAAATCAAAGGCATTCTATGCACGTGCTGGATCCCCCCTATTTCTGCTCTCTTTGGCTCTTGACTTTTGGCTTATCCAAAGCTCCCCACCGGGTGTGCAGAAGTCAGCTTTTTAGCCTGCAATGTGCATTGCTTTCACTAGTTCTGTGCTAAGTACAAGATACTGTCGTGTTTATTCAAGATGAGAATAGGTGATTTCACAAAGAGTGAAAAAAATAACTTTGGTGCATGACAGGAGGCAGTTTGAGAGCTGCTTCCTTCCTTTCAATTTTACAACTCTCTGAAAGTAAATGTACTTGGTTTAGAAAATGTTCAGTTGTAATCCCCAAGTTGACTGCTGCGTCAGGTCTAAATCCTCAAATCCTCTGGCATGTGGCATCTTTAGTGGAGTTGTTGGTGTTTTCAGATGCTATTGGGCAGAAAATACATGGTTTAGCTCTGGACTTGACTGACACAGTATCTCAGGCCACACTGTCTCTATGAACTGATGTATTCACCTTTTTTTTTATTTTATTTTATTTTCTTGCCCTCCAGAAAAGCACCGTGGGGTTCCCAAATCTATGTGCATTTCCTCCTCTGGCTGACCTGTGTGAGAGGATTAAATAGTATGTATAAAGTTTTCAGCCCTTCACCAGAAACAGTGTGGTACATCTGTTTCTTTCAAAGGAGAAAAATAATCCTCACCTTTAAAAAATCTCCCTGTACTTCACTTCTGGTTCTTTCCTTCCTAAAACCACTGCCCAGGCAGTGCATATGGAAGCTGCATAGAGTTTTCAGGTGGGTGAGTTTGCTTGAAGGGATGCCTGTGCTTTTGCAATACTTGAAATATTTGCATGCATTCAGCAGATCCAAGAGGACAAATATGCTCTGTCACAGAACAGAGCTCTCTGTTGCACAGTGGTATGACACCTCAGGAGGTGCTGGCTTTTTCCTGAGATTTCTGAAGTCCCAGAGACATCTCCATTGTGTTGCTCAGTGCCAAAACCCATATTCTGCCAGGCTTAAGGTAAACTAAGGATACGTGAAGGATAGGAATTAAGCAGTGCTTGCAAGTGTAGGAAACTCGCCAGGTATTTAAGAAAGCTGGGTGAATGATGGACAGGAAGAACTGCTTAATGTCATTGCTAAGTTTGAATCAGAGCTTTGAAGAAAGGCTGAGGATATTAGACAGATCATTTCTTCAAAAGCTGATTTTTACCCAGTAAAATAAGCATAAGTTTGTGTATCTACAACTTGGTATGGAAACTGCAAGTCTCTAGGCTAAACGTAACAGAAGACATGGTGTAAAGTCTTCTGGGATGCACATGAGAATGGGTATATACCATTTGTTTTTAAGAGAGGAAGAAGGTTTCCACCAGCCAAGACATCATTTTGCAGCTCTTCTGCAGGTAGAATATTTCTGCCACTATTTCCTATCTGGCAGATTTATAAGATGTGCCACACTGAGTGTGGTGTTCACTTCCAAAGTGATAGTTACTTCTACCACTGATGTGGTGCCCCAGTTTGTGCTAGAGGCTGAGGGTTTGCTATTGCAGCCTCACACTCAGTCAGCAGATATTGAAGGAGATCAGAATTTGCTCCTGTGGGCAGAGTCACTTTGAAATACAAGCAGAGAACTAAAATTGAGCACAGATTTGCAAACGTGCCAGCTGTTATCTGTTCTGAACGCTATACTTTTTCTCTTTCTGAATAGGTTTCCTTCCTTATGTTAACACCGCATTGATTGTTTTTGTTTTTCACAGTGTCCTAAGGAATAAACTGCCTTTTGAAGATTTTGATGGAGATAAATTTAGTACTTTCCCAGTAAGCAAAACCTTTCCTTTGGTACAATAATCCCTTAATACTGAGAATGTCAGTGGGTTTCGTCACGCTTTCTGCAGAGCCTTATTAATTCATGTGAAAATGGTGTAAAGGGAAGTGAAAAAGGTTTATTTTTTTGTCATGAAAGACTTTTTTGCTTCTGGATGAAATCACAGTCATTCATTTATGCCAGCTGGGCAGATGCACACATGAAGCTGTGCTCCCAGCAGAAGCAAATTGCTCTGCTGCTAAGTGGTCTGTTTACTGAATTCAGAAGAGGTAAAGTACCGACATGTTAAAAAATAATAATAATAATAAATTCCCAGCTTATTTCTTCACCAAAGCGTGCAAGGCGTCATTTATTAAAGCTCAGTAAAAGCGCCCTGAAATACAACCCATTTACTGGGCTTTATTCCTGCACTTCGAGTTAGATTCTCATTTTAGATATTTTAAATTAAAAGCACCAGAGTAGCGACAAGTGTTCTATTTGTGTGTTCCTCCTGGCTTGTAGACACTGAGGGGCTATCACTGGCGCGGCAGAGACTGTGATGACAAAAACACCACCGTGTACCCTGGCAGACGGTAAAGCTTTTAATTATTTCAGATAATTTAGTTGCTTATAACAATTGTGGCTTTGTAAAGGACGAGCTCCGTATTTTGTTTTTAGGCAATCTGTGAGAGGGCACGGCGTTTCTCATTGCCTTTGAGTGAGGTGCCCTTCTGTGCAGGAAGGAAATTCTAATTATTTTACCTTCTTCATGGAAAATAGCACAACGCTTCCGATTTCCTCCCCTTCTTTCCCTTGTTTTCTGTAACGTTGTATACCCTTTTCTAATTCTGTTTTAGTCCTGATAACTGGGATGTGAAAAGCGATTCTAACTGCAATGGCATATGGGTAAGTAAATGAAGTTACATCTTAAAATTCCCTCCTGATTGCTTTTTCTCCTTTTTTTTTTTTCCTCCTTTTGAAATAGTCCATAAACGTTGGGTTTTATTATTCTGGTTTATTAGCTGATTTGGATTATTCCACTTATTTACTTCCTCTGATATTCAAATAAAATTACATTTATTAAAAAATAAGGGAACACAGAGGAAGCAGTTTTGAGAGTTTGTTTATCAATGCTTATGATTATTTAAATTATAGCTATTATAATTAATTGAAATGTACGTAAACTTATTAGAATAATTTACTGGAAGGTGTCATTATTACCATGCAGTGCTTCCGACAGGCAAGCATTCAAGACCTAAATTCTAAGCTTCCATTTTGTGTCACCATTCTTTGACCACTGGATAGAGACGTTCATCTGCCCTTTCCCTCCTTTGACAGGGCGTGGATCCAAAAGATGGAATTCCCTACGAGGAAAAATTCTGCAAAGGTGAGGCTTTAAGGAACAATGTCTATTTTGTGTTCGTTTCATATTTTAGTGTTTTTCTGATCGTTGTCAATGTGGGGGAATGACAGCGGTCTTCCCTATCTTCATGAGCAAGGCAAAATGGCGCACGTTCCTTTTCTTTTTGTGCAATCGTGTAGATGTTGCTCTGCAAGCCTTGCTCTCCATGCTCTGCCTTGTTACTCTATTAGGAGTGCTTTACGTGTTGGGAATGTTTCATGCCATTAACCAAGTGCGTTAATTAGGTGCGGACTCCCAGGGGGTGGTGCTGCTGGGAGACTCGGCTGGCGCGCATTTCCACATCCCACCCGAGTGGATGACTGTCACGCAGATGTCCGCGGTGAGAAACTGCACCTGGCCTGCGAAAATCACTGCTTGCTTTCTCCCTGCTTTTGAAACGTGTCCTGGGTTGTTTTCCTTCATCTGTGGCAAATGTGTAACAGGACAGGGCATTCCAGTGCACAGATTCTGTAGCTTGTTGCACAGATACATCTGCAGGCACATAGGGATCACCAGGGGTTTGCAGTGGACTTGTCCTAAAGGGAACAGTTTCTGTAATGAGTGTAGAGTATCACTAGCACACTGATATCTATCTTTAGGCAGCGTTTCCCATTTTTGAACAGCAATATAATTCACCCAGCTCTGAATTACACTGAGATTCAGCTCTTGCAGGTCACTAATTTGAATGAGGTAACGGGAAAAAAGATCATCTAAGCAAGCAGTAATTAGAAGGGGGGAATTCACAGGCATGCTCCTGTCCTTCATTGCTGTGTGCTTCCACAAGGTGATGCAGCTCCCTGGCCTGTGTCCTGTCCTCTGCACAGGGTGAGCAGATCTCCTCTATACCTGCAGAACTCCCACTACTCCTCCACTGACCTTTGTGCAACATGAAAAATTTCTAGAGAACCAGCTTTGTCCCAGAACTTCTGCAGTTACGGTGCTTTTGTAGGTCTGAGAGTCCAGTGCATTTTTCCCTCTTCTGCTCCCAGAGCTGGGCTGATTTAAATGTTGCCAATTAGCTGTTGTTTTTCTTTGTTAAACGTTTATGAGCAATTATTAGATGAATGACACTGATGACAAAGCTGATGATGAGCATAATAAATTAGCACTAATGGTAATTGAGATTATCTTGTCTAATAAAGATGGTAATAACACTGATGGTGATGATGATTCTGGCAGTAACGCTGGTGGCAGAGCTATGCAGGCAAGACCAGTTTTAGACTACGTCAGCATTTTGTTGTTACTGATATGAGGGTTTAGAAAGTATTTCTCTGCTAGCTGGATGGCATGCTGAGGCAGAAGTATCAAGGCCTAGTGCCGGAGTGCAGATGATGTTCAGGTTGCCTGTTGTTACTGTCTGATGTCTGTTGAGCAACTTGCATGGTCCTCTCTACGTAAGGTAGAGAATCAGTGTTCTCAGAGCTGAACTCCAGCTTGGTGCTGTGCTGGAAAGAGCAAGAGCTGATTGGGAAGGGAGAAATGGTTCTTCTCCCATAGAGTCGCTCATCGCCTCAAGTTGCACCAGGGGAAATTTAGACTGAAGATCAGGAAAAATTTGTTCATGGAAGGGAGAGTTCAGGCACTGGAATGGGCTGTCCAGGGAGGTGGTGAAATCCCCATCCCTGGAGGTGTTTGTGAGACGTGGGTGTGGAATTAGTAATGTTTCGAGATGGTTAGATCTGGTGATCTTATGGGTCTTTTCCAACGTAAACGATTCCATTATTCTAAGTCAGAGCATGAGCCCTCCTGCACTGGGGGAATAAGGACAAATTTATATTCACTTTGGCCTTTCATAGTCATTCAATTCACCCACACTGTAGGAAATAAAAGAAATTAAGGGATTGCTGGAACTGGAGAAGCTAAATACAACTGTATTCAAGCGTTTCTACTGAACAAACATACAACAGATACGTTGATGCAGAGATACAGAGTTCAGTGCTGTGAACTAACAAATATTTAAACACCAAAATGTTGTTTAATTAGCAGCTAACCCTAACTAAGGAAAGTGTCACCTGTGAACAAAATTACTAGTAAAAAAACATTTGAAGCTAATTCAGAATTTGATGCTGCTTATCCCTCTTTGTTGCTGCCTATTCCTCTTTCTTACCCTCTGCATCTTGTGCGTAGAAAGTCAATAGCAGCAAGTTATCTTGCTTCGAGGACAAGAAAGTGCAATATGCTTCTTGAGAAATAGTGTTACATCCTGTTGGTAAATGTCCTTCCTGTGTAGGTCTAATTAACAAACTGAAAAAGAAAACAGTCATTTTGAGCCTTTAAAAGTTCTGGATGTTTCTGCAAAGAGAGAGAAGAATAAAAACATGTACAGTTGCATGCTACCTGAGTACTTTGCAGAGAGAAATCTGACCAAGAGTTGTCCCTCCCTTCCTCTCATCTTCCTTTCCTCCTCTCTTTCTTTCTCTCTCCCTCTTTCAAATGCAAAAATGAAAAGGTTAAAGCAGTAGGCCATGTATTTCCATTCCTGTAAAAACCAAAAGATAGCAGTGTGCTCTGGGGCTGGTCACAGTATGCCTTTCGTGGCCAACAGACACTCATCCTTTCTTTGTGCTCTCTTCCTTGTGGAGAATTTCTGAGCACACCTAGGGCTGGTTCTGTGACTAGAGAAGATGCAGTGGGTCTAAATCCTAATCTCACAGAACCATCCTTAATCTGGGACCACAGCAAGAAGAGCCTGACATCTGGGCTCTGCAAGGAGGGGACAGTGCATTTACTTCGTCTACCTGCTGCCAATCTTAAGGCATTGCACTCTGATTCTGACAAAATTTCTTTGATAGGACGTGTTGGAAAATTAGTTGATCAAGTGGTTTCTTTTGTAGTCAATAGTAGAGGGAGTTCAAAGCTTTAATTTCCATTTCAGTGGTGATTCAGCCCTCTACATAGAATTCCAAGTAGGGCTTCTCCCCCCCAAGAATTTTACTACTTTCCAAGGAAAACGTTATGTGCCTCTTAACCCAGATTCTTGAAATTCAGTGCATTTCCTTACCAATTTTCTGTATTTTACGTATTTATTTTATATGCTTTATATATTTAATGTATTTCATATTTATCCTTACATGTGTTCACATACACATGTGCAAGGGTAAAGTAAAATTTACACTTTAACAACTCTGTGGGCCCTCTTGCTAATCAGCACCACATCAGCAGCAGCTGTTAATTCCTGCTTTAGAGCTAATTTTGTGGGGAAATAATTTTAGAGGAGAGGTGCTGAGAATTCAGTTAAGAGGCTCTGCAGATCTGGTGCTTTGTCTGATTTTGCTACCACGCAAAGGAGCAGCAAAGTTGAGCGAGGAAAGAATGAGAATATTAAAGAGAAATTTCTACACTGAAGTGGGCTCAGATTGTCATTTGGGTCATTGGATGACCAGCAGAAGGTGACCAGAAAATGAGCACCTGATTTGGACTGAATAGCTTTGGAATTCAGATCCTTGCTCTATCTTCTCAAAGGCTGCTGCTGGGAAGCTACTGTATGAGAAGATATTATATATTGGGCTTTGTATTTCTCCTTCTAGCTGAGAAGTTACCGTCATGTTTAGTGGATGTTCCTCCCACTAAATTCATTGTGGAAATTGTCCATTGAAAGCTTCTGCTCAGATAAGCACATTATTTCTCCAGATTTGAAAATTAACAACAGCAAAGCAGCAACATTAGGGAATTTGTTGTTATTTCAGTTTGGAATTTTGCACCAACATGGTATTGCTGGGTCCCAAAATATGGCTGAAGTGCAGCAACTCTGAGAAAAGAATGCTGGAACCCCCCTGAGGAGATACCTATCTGCACATGGCTCTGTTCTCAACCTGCCGTTGCTCTATTAAATCCCTAAACTCCCCAAGTAGAAGAATTACAGGAAGGGAATTATTCAACTGTACAAAGGAGATGATTATTTTGGCTTCCTTCTTATCAACCGGTCTTAGGTCTGCCAGCCCTTTCTCCTTTCTTCAGCAAGAACTGAGCTGAATGTTCATTCCTTTGACGTTAAAATGCTGACACTAAAAATTAAGTGTAATGCAGTAGGCATGCTTTTTATGAGGTTTAACAAAGCAGAAGAAATACTGTTGGTTTTGTCTGAGGTGGATGTTTTTTCGTGGAATTTTAATGTTCAAAACACTGGTGTGTCTAGCCATGGATATTGCACTCCTGCTGCTCTGTCCATCTGCTTGTAATTGACTTCCAAATAGCTACTAAATGCAGCATTTTTCTGTTATATGTCTGGGATAGGAGCTTACTTTTAAATCTCATTTCAGAAAACATTTTATCTGGAGATAAAAGCGCTGTATTTATAAAGGAGCTGGAGTTATCCTCTCTAGGAAGATGAATTTAAAAGCTCTTGAATCTCTATTTCATGCTAAATAAAGACGAAAATAAATCCCTCATCTATCTATCTGTAATCCAGGAAATATCTATTTGCCCACAAACGCAATATCTTTGCATATCTCATTTAAATAACAAGTTACTGTTTTATATTTCCAATGAAAATATAAAAAAAAAAACCAACATTTCTTTACATTTGAGTTCAGGAACATTTATCCTTCTCACTTCTTTTTTTTTCAGCCCCAATAGAAATAACAGCAATTTGATCTGTGAAAATCTTATTCAAAACATGTTCTAGCTTCTCTGTAAATCTGGTGAGTTGCAGCCAAGTTTCTCCCAGCTAGCATTATAATTATTCAGATGCTGTATTCTGGAGAAATAAGGTGATAATGTTTCTAATTTCACATTTATACCTCTTGCAATTTTGCATGCCATTCATGATTTATGAGAAGATGGGATGTTTCCTCCTCAGGAGCTCTAAGCTTATTTTCGTAATAAGAACATTGTCTCAGGTACGTAGTGCTGTCAAGAGGAACTTAACGCTGCTAAAATGACTATACAAACAAATACCTGATTTTCCTTCAGATGAAGGGGTACTTCAGTGCTTTCACAACTTCTGCCATTTCTAAATGGCTCTGTTACCATTAAGTTTCCGGTGCCCTTTTGTGGTCTGATTTTGAAATTATCTTGCCTTAGCAGCACTGAGCATTCTTCCATTTCATCTGACTTTGTCCAGCATGGCTTGGTGTGTCTTTAGCATCAGCCATAGCTTTGCAGTGCAAGAGGAACAGGAGGGTTTGGGGAGGTGTACTTCAAGCTAGGACAAATCTAAGAGGTGTAAAGTTTCCTTTGAATTGAGACCCATTTAGGGCATTTGAGACTAAAATACAGCATTTGAAGCTAGCATGGAATAACTTTCTAATCATTCTCTGCTAAAATCTGGCACATAGGCTGAAGCATGGTTTCTCAGCCAGAATAGGCTGAGAGAATGGTATTTAAACAGGGCTGTGCTGAGAGGAGTTCTAAGCTAAAAGTCAATATAGATCCAACTCTACTGTGGGCCACATTTGCATCTGAGACTAAGCAAAAGGCAGTCTGTTAGGCTGTGCTTTCCAAATTACAACTCTGCAAGTTCAAGGTCTAGCATTCATCTGAAATTAACCGCTCATCTTCACCTTTCAGTCCTGAAATATCTTCAAAAGTCTGGCTTAAATGCTTTGCTGGAGCGGTGTCAATGCCAAACCTATCTGCAGTTTTCAAATGCAGCTACAATTCTGGGCTCAAGTGTTCCTTTCCAGAGCAATTTGCAACTTAATTAGATTCTGGCTAATTCATATTTCAGCTAAGATTGCAGAGGAAAAACAGTTAAAAATTATTATGGGTTTTGTCCAATGAAAACATTATTCTGGAGTGATAGTATGAAAAAATGGTAGACTTGGTCACAGAAAAATAGATTTGTGCTCCATATGCAGGTGTATGATGTGTCTGACACAAGATCGTATCTATAGCTTGTCCTATGTTAAGTTACTTCTTTCAATATTTCTGTTGTCTTCACAGCCAATCTACAGGGAGATAAATGCAGCCAATGACTAAGTTGAGCTTAACCCCTTGATTAAATGTCTGCTTGCAAATAAAGCTATCACTTTTTAGGGAGAGACGCTCAGAAGTTCCCTGCAGTCTTTAAAATATGCACACGTATGGGTATAGATGCATATATGCAGCTACAGGCAAGAACACACATATATATGAGAGAAAAGCCACTGAAAGCTGTGAAGCCAGACCCATTTTCACCTTGGTAACTAATGCAGAGCCACCATAAGTAGGTCAGATAGGCTGTTACATGCTTTGTGCTGGCATCTGCCGTGCATTAGGCTGCATTGAGCTCGGCTTCAGGATTTCATCCCCCTTGCCCCCCTTTCTTGCCTCTCCTCCTCTTTTCCTCCCAACCTCTTACATATAAAGCCCGTAATCATATACTCGAGTAAAGCTCCTATTCACCTAAATGATAATTTTGTGGGAATAAAGACTTTTTGAGACACCGAGAATTGCTTTCAGTTAATTCTGACCCTGTTGGAGAAAGAATTTCTGCCTGCTTGCTGTTGATAGCTGTGAGGGTTTAAGGAAAACCCTACAACTGATTTAAAAGAAAATTAAGCTAATAAATTACATAGATTAAACCAGCCTGTAAGTTTTCTTATTTTATGTTTTGACCTTCTTTGGTTATTGCCATTTTCATCAACAGTTTTTTTCAGTTTGAGCACACTGAATTTATATGTGTCTTTGTGGTCTCCAGTCTGGGACAAGCTGCAAATTTACTCCGTATACTCGTCCTTCTGCAGTAGCATAGTTTCTGGAGGCCATTTTTCTCTTTCACCACTTTTTGCACTGTCACAAATCAAAAGGTAGACAAACAGGGTACTTCATTTTGAGCGTGTGACCACACAGAGGCATTTGCAGAGGCAATCATTTTAAAAATAAATAAACTGGGGACAAAGACCAGCAAAAGTACAAGACATTTGCATCGTAGAGGTTTTTAGGGGCTGGATACTCACAGCTCATGCTGCTGGAGATTGCAAGGGAGCTTGGAGTGAGTTCAGCATCATCCTTGCCTTCCCATCCATCTGCTAGAGAGACTGTGGACAAAGCACTGCCATATCTTCCTTTGTCCAGGTGTACTCACCTTTGGAAAGGCAGCAAACAGCTGTTATTTTGGTTGTGTCCATCTGCAACGTGTGATGCAACTCACGAAGAGCTTTGGAATCCTCCAGAATCAAAGAGTGTTGGTAGATGCAACTCAGACATCTCTGAATGCCCCTGGTTCTGCTTCTCCCTTCTCTGCCTCTTGCTATGTCCACTGTACAAGAGTCAGCTTCTTAAATAATTACCATTATAGCCATCATTGCAATTGCTGGGTTTTTTTGTCTGTAAAGGTGAAATTAGGTTGATTTAAAAATTTCTCTTTCAGAAATCGTTTGCTAATCTCCCGATGGCTTTCACCGATGAGCTTGATTGGCCCCAGTTCTCAGAGATCACTGGGTTCCTAAACTCCACCATTGGGTAAGCTAATGGACAGGGAGGAGAAGCCATAGTGAGCCTCGAAAGTGATAAAAAAGCAGTGCTTGGAAGAAAAGACAAAAAATGCTGGACAGATGGGTTTCTGAAATCAAGGTCACCCTCTAATCTGGCAACATTTTAAAAACCTGAAGTAAATGTACACTTCTCAGTAATCTAGCCCAGTCTTCCTGAAATTCTGTGTGCTTTTAGAGCTGATCAAATTATAGTTTGGAAGGCAAATAATAAAAGGAAGAGGTTAAAAAATGAAATCTTGCTTTTTTGAAACTTCCAAAGCAGTGAGAAGGAAAAAAATAGATAACAATAACAAAGATCAGCATTTTTCTTTCTTTTTGCATCCTTTTCTCATGTTTTATTTTTGTTCTTGAAACAGTAGAATAAGTGATAACCTGTGGTTATTTTGATGGTATTCCTTTTTCTGCGGGTGGGGTGATCTTTTTTTTTCCATGTCCTTTTTTTTTGTTGTTTTTTCACATCTAGTAGAAAGTAGCAAAAGAATAGTTTGGAAAATTATATGACTTCATTTGCTTTGTTGAATTTCTTCTTTGGAATGGGGAAGACTGCTGGGATAGATGGAGAAAAGAAGTCTTAAGTTTCAAACAGAAGGGCAGGAACACAAAGTACAAACATAATAAAGACACCTTGGAGTGTTGGCATTTTGAAAAGTTAAGTTAAAAAAAAAAAAAAAAAGCATTTTCTTCAATCATCTTTCTGACCAGCATTGAGAGGCTCATGTCTCTTGCCAGAGCTGAAGGATATAATTCATCAGCAGTGCCTGGTTTTGCCTGGGTTCACGATGTTTTCTAGTTTATATATCAAAGATAGGTCGTGAATCCAGTGAAAAGCCAAACCAAGAAGAAGCCAAGCCTACAGAGTCCTTCCACCAACAGAACTTATAAATTCTTTTCCAGGAAAAATATCTGTCGTGCCATGCAGCTGTACTTTTTGCTTCTTTCTGCCTGTGCACAAACTGGGCTCCTTCAGCTACCTGCACAGCATACGTGTTTTAAGGTTCTGTATCATTTCACAAGCTAACAGAGAACATCTATGCAGCCTCTTCTTTCAGGGCTACCAACAAAACCAGCTTTTACAAATCAATTGCAACATCTGGCTACTCAGTACTCAGCATTTAACTGGGTGGCAAAAGATCTGAATTTAGCAACAGACCAGAGCTTAGCACCGACCCTGGCATTGCCAGCACTAGGCCTTGGATCAGTGTTGGGTTTTCAGTCTGTTTTTTAAATCTCTTCCATGTCCGGAAAGAAAAAAAAGGACTGCTCAGGATTTCAGTGCACTTTTCAGCTCAAAATCTCCCAACACGATGACTGAGTCTGCAGGAGAGCAGCAGGCAATGTGCTTTGGAAGAGCACTGCTTGCAGAAAGGCTTCCATTCTCTCCAGGCCTGCAGAAATGGAGTCGCAAACCAGTGTGGCCTAGGCCCAACCTTCCCACCCCCTAATCAGTGAGGATGTACATCACTGATTAGCTGAGGAAATGTCTGCTATAGCCAAGAAGTTTTGTTTGCTTCCCCTCATCCCCCCACTGCTATGCTGAAAGGCAGAGACCTCCTGCTTTCCTTGTGCAGCCAATTGCATGGTTAATGGTTGGTGTTATCAAGTGTGTCTATGTAGGTAGTTTCCTTTTATTGCTGATTTCAACACTTACTGTTGTTTTACGTTCTTCTGCATTCACCTAAATTGACTGTTCTAGAGCCGTGGTATTGCAATTATCTGAAAACTTCAGTACCTAAGTTCAAATACAAGATCAACATCCCCAGTAACAATGGCCAGGTAACTGACTCAGAGCATGGCATTCCCATCAGCTTCTCTTGGGGTTGTTATCCTTTTCATTGCATTTTCATTTTTCTCAACAGTGCAGGAGAAAACTGATCAAAATCAAGGCAGAAGTCAATCCACCTAAGATTTATGTCATTGAGAAATGAATGCCCTGCCAGTATTTTTTCCTTTTTTTTCACTGTTACACAGCAGACTACTGAAAAGCCAATTAGTGAGCAATCAACAGGATTGTTTTGATAAATAATGTATAACAAATAGGTTCTTAAAGACATTGCTGAAAGATCAGGATAAAAGCATACAGAATGAACATTTCAAAGAAACTCACCATCCATTTACAGCTTCTCAGAGAATATTCAGTCTTCCATTTTAGGCCATGTTCTTCAAAATGGTAGAATTTTATGACCACAAAAAAGAGAAATGGTAGAATCGACTTATATTTTCAGCTGGTGAACAGAGTTGTTCAGGGTCAAGAACGTACTTCTTTTTATAACATTGGATGGGTTTCCACCCACATCATACGAGCCTAGCAGCTTACATATTCTTAATTTATTTCAGAGGCTGGACAGACTCTCTGTATCTACGTTTACGCAGGAGAAATCGCTGCAATCACCGAGACCTACAGAACATTTCCCAGAATGGTACGTTAAGATTTTTTAACCTTTAAAAAGAAATCCGAGTAGTCTGATGCTTGATGTGACTTTAATAAGCATCTTTTGGAAACTAAGAGAAAACCCTTCCTAATCACCTACATGTCTTGTGGAAAAATAGAGACCAGCACTTGTTCAACTCAGCATCTATCCTTCATCATTTCTATCTGCACTTTTATGAAACACTTTGCTGATATTTTTTCTTTGTGTGGCCAGTTGAGTTACACGCATTTGACAGCAATGTTGTTGTTTTTTTAACTTGTGGTGCTGTTAGTAAAGCTTCCAGTACTAGAGATGTATCTTCTACCCTGTTGTCTATCTCCATTAGAAGTTTAAGGAATGTGTAGTTTCAGAGCACCCTTTAAGGATGTAAATAAAATCTATTTAAATGTGTATTAAATGGCCATTGTTATACTATTAACAGTACTTTGAGGTCAAGTTGCATGCTTTAATAGTAAAGGATAATGAGAAGAGTATTAATGCTATTTCACATGCGAAGACATGAAGTGATTTACAAGCCATCACAGACTATAGCAGAGCTGGGAATTAAACTCATCTGCCTCAACTCCTGCATGGTACTGTTGCTCCTAGGCTGTTCTTACCTAATGTAGCAGTTAAATTCTGTAGGCAGCAATAATTTTTTCAGATATCCCTGCTGGAACTATGTTTTGAGTAAATCATCATTCTGTAAGCATTGTTACATGGTGTAATTTGTTGTTATTTTGCTTCTAAGGAGTCAAGGTGCCCTCCTAGCTTTGTTGCTTGTAAACAGTGTCTCAAGGGTGAAGTGTTGATTGCAGCTTAGGTAGAGAAAGAAAGAGTATGGACACTGGAAGCAAGTGCAGGCAATGTGGGTGTACTACAAAGATACTGTTTGCTATTGCAGGAGGAGGTACATGCTATGGTAACTCAATTAGAGTTGAGACTGGCCAGTAGTGTGAGAGACAACTAAAAGGGCTTTTTAAAATATGTTAACAGAGAAAGAAGGACCAAAGATAACATTATTCTGTTACTCGATGAGGATGGTCACCTCGCAAATAGGGATGCAGACAAAGCAGAGATGTATAATTCTTTGTCTTCAGCACTGATGGTGGGATCTGGGATCATGACTGCAGTAATGCAGGCTGCAGCCAACCCTGAAATTACATTGGACTTGCTGCTGCATCTGGATGGGGCCTGATAGGATTTATCTCAGCGTGATCAAAGAGCTGGCTGATGTCACTGTGAGACCTCTCTCAAGTATTTTTCAATAGTCTTGGGAAACTGGAAAAGTCTCAGTTGACTGGAAGCTGATAAACATCCCAATTTTCAAAAGGGACAAGAAAAAGAGGTCCTGATAATTACAGGCCTGACGGTTTCACTTCAGTGCCTGCTAAAATTATATTTCTACAATTATTATTCTGGGAGTTACTGAAAAAGACCTGAAAAGAAATGACATCATTGGTCACAGCCAACATGGGTTCATGATGGGAAAGTCCTGTTTAATGAAGTGAATCTCCTTTTATGACAAGGTTACCCATCTCTTTGACCAAGGGAAGCCAGCAGATGTAATCTTTTTGGATTTCAGTTAAGCTTTTGAAAATGCTTCTCACAGTATCTTTCCAGACAAAGCATCCAGCGTAAGAGTAGACTAAATATAATGCAGTGGGTGAACAATTGGCTGACAGATCAGGCTCAAAGGGTCATAGTGAAGTTACATCAGGCTGGTGTCCAGGCTCTATGAGATTTCCCAGGGCTCCATTTTAGTGTTTTAGTCTGGACGCAGAACTCGAGTGTTATTTAAGTTTACAGATGATACTGATTTGGGAGGAGCTGTCGACTCCTTCAAGGGAACAGCTTGATGTTAAAACACCTCAGCAAAGATTAAAAGGGATTAATGTTCTGGCTGTGAATTCTTTAAGGTATAAAAATCACAGAGAAAGAAGAATGGTTTAAAATAAAGGACACTTCTGGTACAAGAGCACAGGTTTTCATTAGTTATACCTTTGTTTGTAGTGGGAACTTTAAAAATGGTCACTAGCTAAGAGCAAAAACCTTGAATAGCCTTCAAAACAGAAGAGTGGGGGTGAAAAGAAACTATGAGTTGCTTCAAAATGGAGTTTGATTATATCTGTTATGATCAAATTATATTATATTTGTGCTTTCTTGAAGGGACACAGCAATCTCCCTTTGAAATTAAGGTTTATTATGTTAGCTGTTTTGCGCTGGGCTAAATGATTTTCCCAGCAGTATGTTTAAAAGATACTTGATTATTCTGTTATTATCACATTCTGTTTGCATTGTATTTAATTAATTTTAGTGCTTCAGAAATCCGGCTGCAGAAATGAGGGAAAAAATTGTTCTCCTTGGGTGGATAATTTAGTTTAAGGGATATTTCCCCTCACTGACCTGAGTCCTGATGGCCATAGGTGAGGAGCACTGCTGTTCCTAATGCTACCTAGAAACTTGCTAAATGCTCCCAGCCCCAACAGCCAGTTGTCTCACTGGGTGGAATAAGTTTCTCAACAGGCAGCATGAGACAAGGCTCCCCTTCAAAATTCAGCTGGGCTTTTCCCTTGGAGAAGTTCCCCTTGGATGCCAGCACCTTTGTCACTGGCAATGCCTCTGTATGCTTTCCTACTTCTTGATGCATGTGGGATGTTTCAGAGACTTTTGGCCTTTTTGGCTGTGTTTTCGGTGTCATGGTTGCCTACAGGTACTCCTGACCTACTCACCTGGCATTTGTAGTTGGTGGCATTCATGGTCACTGTCCCTCAGATAACTTTTTGGGCGAGGGAATAAAAAAAGGCCAAATTAGAGGAGGCCAACCGTTCTCATTTATATCCAGTTAACCTCAGTGTCTGATAACCTATCACCTTTTCCTCTATTTGAGTTAATAGATGTGCCTTCCTTTCTTCTATCTTCCCAATTCCCTCACAAACTTAAAAAAAATAATTAAAAAAGAGAGATCTCGTTGTATGCACCATTCCTTTTCATACTTCTCTTTCTCATACTTACACTGCAGACTCCTACATGATACAAAAGGAGAGGAGCCTGTGACAAGGCAAAAGGATGTGAAGAAAATTGAGAAGGGAATTTAAAAAGGAGAAAAATCACAAAAGCGATAGAAAAATCCCAGGGGATCTTCCCTTGGTATCTTCTCTTAATCATCACATTGAACACAATATTGTAAAAGGTTTGCTCTTCTTGCCTTGTTCAGCATAATAGTTTCACAGAATGTGAGGATTTCCATTGGCACTGCTGGTATCAGTGAAGATAAAACTGACCACCAGCCTGACTGAGCTGGAAGGGAACTTACCCTTCCTCCAGAAACAGTGCTGCCCCAGAGAGATGCAATGAAAGAGAGAAGTTCTGGAACTGTGGGCCAACTGTGGATGCACAGCAACCAGTTCACGCTCCTAATCAATGTTCTCCATCAACATTTTAATTTCTTTATTCATCCTTTTCAGTATGATTTTGGTGTCTTGACTTGTGGCATCTTCACACGTGCTTGCAGTCCATAGGTTATTTCTGGGTTTTGACTGAGTAAGATTAATCCTAAGATCTGAGAATTGGGTCTGGAAGCTCAGACATGGAGTTGGAATGTGTCCCAGCACATGTAGAAACCCCTTTGATAGAAGCATCCCGTTCTGTACAATAATTTGCTCAAATATTCCAAAGTATCACTAAGTAAACACGGAGAAAGTGAACACCCTCATTTCTAAAGAATTTCTAAATAATTACAGAACAATTCTGTGATTCTCATCCATGTTTTCCATGAGATACTTGGACATTGTACACCGTTAAAGATCATGGTTATATTGTGTATTACTTTGCCACTCATTGTCTGATCTGTCTCTTTGGGATTTTTGCCTCTGATGAGAAAAAATCAGCCATGTTAACACATGCCATGGCTCTCTGAGCAATCAAGAACCAGGTATCTCATGGTGCCTTTGAAACCAGTTTAGAAAGAATAATGGTTTTGTGGGGTTTCTAGATTTTGGCTGTCTTAGAAATTCTACTGTGTTCACAGTTCACTCAGGGAAAATCAGAAACTATTTTTCTTTTACACTATTGCATTTCTAATTGCATTCACAGCATAAGGGAGCAAAAGATAAGAAAGCAGAAGCCTTTCTTAGCCATGCAGCACTTTTAGTGCTATCTGGACCCAGACTCTATCTGTGCAGGTCCACACTGCACATCGTCAGCCACACAAGGGCTTGAGCAAGCAAACCAAGAAAAGCACGCCTTAGAAGAATTTCAAGGCTTGTAAAACTTGGGGTTGTGGAAGTAAAACCAACCCTGACTCCTCACCAAAAGTGCCACCAGTCTGAAAATGTTTGGAAAGCTACTAAGGGGAGGTGAGGAGAGGTCCAGGAGGAGACGGCAGGCATTCTGCAGTGCAAGGGTAACAGAAGTTCAAATACTTGTTCTGCCTGATCTCTTTCTTCTCTCTTGAATGTTTTCATCAGAAATTGCATGAAAACTTCCTTAATAACTCAGTTTACCCATAAGAAAATGCTCCCTATGAAAGCCCTTCATTTCCTCAGTCTTTTGACTTGATTTATAACTGTGTTATCGCTGAGCTGCTTTTCACTATTTACACTCACGGAGGTAGCACCTACCCAAGATGAGCCTCTTAGCTTTTGCAAACATGTCTTTAATTTCCAGAGATCCCAATTAATTTATTTGCACTAGCAGTGTAGCTTCAGTTCAGGGAGTCATGTGGCGGAGTGGCTTAACAGAGAGATGCTGAATTCTTGCTGAAAGGATATTAAGCAGAAAAAAAACAGACAGCTAGTGGTTTTTCTGTTCCGAGCCATGTTTTCTAAGGATTGTGTGGAGCTCTTATTCTGCTGAAAAGGGCTTCTCAACAGGAGAAGTGGATTTTGCTTGGACTAGCAACCCTCAAGAGAGAGACAGCAGAGAGAGACATTCATTTTTAGCCTGGAAGAACTGGATTATTTAAAACATAAAGGATTTCGTGATATATGCAGTTGGCGATAGTAACAAAGGCACTTCTATTCAAATGCAAAGTGTATTATTGCTACCTTAGGGGTTTATCTCTTAGATCTTTTCACAACACCAGTCCAGCGGAGATTTAATGATGTTCTGCCCACAACTTTCCACCCGCAAACCACAGGAGGACCGGATTTGCTCCTCAAAGCAAGCTTCAAGGCAGTATGTGGAAAAAAAGGAGAGAGCAGGGAGGAGCTGAGCAGAGTGTAATACAAGAAGTGGGAGAAAAGAGGAGAGAAAGTGAAAATATGACAAAATAAAAGCAAGTACAATGCATAGGGCCTTCTCTTCTGAAGTTCATGATCCTGAATCATGCGGTGGGTGAGCTGCTTGCTGTCAGTCCCGTCCAATCCTGAACAAAGCACCATGCTTCTTCTGGCTGCTTTTTGGCTGCCACTCCTGCTCTGCAGGTGATGGAGTTTGATTTGCGTGCTGTGGACGGCTGGGATTCATACACACAGCCTTTGAAGGCCTGCTAGAAAGTTTTATGCATAAAAGCTCTCTTGATTGGGAAATGCTTTTCTTATTCGAGGCATAAATGAAATGCAGCAGACCTTTACAGATGCTTAGGTTTAGCTAGTTCTTTTCCCAGAGGAGGAAAACATTGCGCCCAACCATTTGGGTGAATTGCTAATGAAATGCAGAGCTTTTATGGAGGGTTGCAGCTGGCCTAATACTATTTTTCATAAGTCTGCCACTGGTGGCAGGAGCGATGCAAACACCCCAACATTGGTGCCTATTGCTGTAGCAGAGCAGAGAATCTTTACAGAATCTTTCCCACCACCAGCTGCCTCTCCAGAAGTGCACAATCTCACAGGCATCCTGTGTTGTATCTGCCAATCCTGCTGCAGGCATCCTGGGTACCCTGGGATGTCAAAAATGGCTCTTGGTGCCTATGTTTAGGACCTGAATCACTCCCAGTGTGACATAGCTGTGAGACGCTTAGGAGAGTGAGAACAGTTCCTCTTGCAGTTTATAGGAAAAGTTAAAAGTAGATCAACTGTTGACAAGTCAGGTTGGCTGGTTTACAAGAGACTACTATGTTCAACAGATGGGAAGAAGCTGCCAGATCTAGATTAAAAGCCAGATCCAAACAACCCAACGCTTGTACGTATCTGACTTTCTACAGTCTGATGTGTGAACTCAGGTGAGAGTCAGCAGGTACTGGATGCAGCTTTACTTCCTAATGCTGGCACACGAGAAGGTTACAGAGGCTCTTGCTGCTTCCTTTTTATTTTTAATACTCCTACATTTTTAGAAATGTGCAGTGAATTGGGTTTTGCTTTTCCCTTTATTTGTCCCTGTAATGATATTTTTACTGTTCCTCTTATTCCCCCTGCATGTGACCAGGTGGTTCTTCACGAAATCTCCTCAGTTTAATAAAAAGGTGAGTTTTTGATGGGATTCTGAACGCTGACTGCAGGTACAGAAGGGTGTGTGGGGTCCTACACCCTCAAATGGATGCAGCAGGGCCGTGCAGTCAATGCATTATCCACAAGTGCCTCGAGAAGCACAACTTCACCAGGCCACTGTGCTCTGAAGTGCTGTCTCTTTCCTCTATGGTACCAACATTCATTAAGAGAGGAAAAACTCTTAAAATACGGATGTCACCAACTCCAAGGCCTTGATCTTAAGTCAGTGGGGCATTTCCATGGATTTCAGGAAAAGGTTGAGCTTTTCCTTATATCTATCCTATGGACCACATTGCTCCTGATTAGAAGCAATGTGATGGACATGGGCATCCCTGGAGTATTATCCCTGTCTGAATACAACTGAGTAGCTACCAGACAGCGAGGGGAAGAATCATTCCTTTTCAGATGAATTTGATGGCCATGGAATGGTTGGGTTTGGTTTAGGGTTAGGGTCAGGGTTAGGGTTAGCCTTCTGTATGCTGATGCAGTTCACTCCTGAAAGATTTACAGTTCTCCCCTGCAGGAAAAAAAAAAATAGCAAACGTTAATGAATCATTCCTCTCTAGTGCTGAACTTCAAGCACATCCTAATTTGATATTGTGCTCAATCCCATCCATAAATGTAGTTGTCAGCCACACATACAGTCTTGTCCCATCTCTAATTAAAAATTTCACAGCTTGATTTATGTCTTTGCCCCGAAATGAAACTACTTGATTTGGCTTCTGAGTAGTACAGAGATACAAAGCCAGCAAGAAGGGCAGTGAAAGAGAAAAATCCATAAGGGGCGAAAGGGGGGAAAAAAAACAAACAAATTAGAACTATAGTCATCTGAGCATTGGCAAAATCTGAACAAACTACTTCCAAACACGAGCTCATACAGCATGTGATTCAGGCACTGAGGATGTATTTCCCATTAATATTCTGCTGATTTACCTTTCAGCTTGGCCAGAAACCAACTGTTGGACAATCCAGCCATAGTTATCTACGCTACGATTGGGAATGATGTCTGCAATGGGTAAGGTGGAAATCAAACTTGCTTTTATATGGCCATAAATTTGGTTCTTTAGACTAGTCTTTGCTGCTTCGACATTTTATTCTCTTTGCTTTAGGCTTCCCCTCAGTGATGTTTTGCTTTGCTATTGATGCTTGGTCTTTGCTTCATTCTTATTTTCCTGCTGAAAATACTGGTTATCACCTTATCTGCACCTATCATTGCTGCCTACCTGCCCTTATTTAGAGCTCTTCTGTCTTTCTTTTACAAGTCAGTGATAAAGTGACCGAAAGCATGCTTGAAGTTGAATATTTCTTATGTAGCAAATTGAAACGAAGTATTACAGCAACAGGAGGAAAAAGAACAGCATTTATGAGCACGTGTATCCATTTTGCCCAGTATGCCATCTCCCACCAGATGGGGTAGTGTGCCAGGCCTACCTTTTTTGAAGAACCACAATATGGTCTCCTGTCAAGGTCGATTTCCATGCTGCCTATGCTGCACACTGCCTGCAGGCTTTGTTGTGCTCTCCTGATGGCTTTTTTTTTCTTTCTGGCTTTGCTCACATCACAAGCTCAGCAGGAGAATGAACTGAAGCCTTCCAAACTAATGATTCTGGCACTACCCATTATGAACGCTCACAGGGTTGCCCAGAGGTCATTGTTTTGATACTTCTCTTCCTCCCTTAGTGACAAAACTACAGCCTAGAAAGTTCACACCTTGCAAGCAGGGCAATGCACAGCACACCCACATCCCAGCTTTGTTTTTGCAAGTGGTCTGAAAGGGCACTCTGTCTATCTAACATTATCTTCACCGTGATGGATCTTCAGATTTTCTCTTAAGCCAGTCTCACAGTTTGACCTGGCAGGCAGCTAAGCACCACACAGCTGTTCACTTGCTCCCCACTGCAGTGGTATGGTGGGGAGAACTGGGAAGTGCAAGAATTCACTGGATTGAGATAGGACAATTTAATAAGCAAGAGTTGGAAGGGAAGGGAAGGAGAAACTAACAGAAACCCCCAGTAACAACAAAAAGAATGCACAACACAGGTGATGTCCAAAACAATTGCTCACCACCTGCTGTCTAACGCCCAGCCAATCTCTCCAAGCAGCAGCTGCTCCCCAAACCCTACTTTTATTGCTGAGCATGAAGTCATGCTGTATTGGCCAGCCATTTGGCTAGTTTAGGTCAGCTGCTCTAAACTGTCCCTTCCCAGCTCCTTGTTCTCCCAGCATGAAAAGCTGAAACATCCTTGGCCATGTGCAGCACTGCTCAGCAACAACTGAAACATTGCTGTGTTATCAACATAATTCTCATTTAAGTCCAAAACACAGCACTGAAAATTATCTCAGCTGAAACCACAACAGCCAAGGAAATGAATCTGATTTAGGCTGATACTTTCAAACACGTGTTTTAATATATGATCGTTGCCTTCTTGGAGGAGCCCTTCCTAATACCTCCAGAACAAGTCAAGGGATTTTCCCCCTTCCACCTCCCAAGATGGTCAGAGGTCTGGAGCACCTCTCCTGTGAGGAAAGGTTGAGGGAACTGGGATTGTTTAGTTTGGAGAAGAGAAGGCTCTGGGGACACCTCATTGTGGCCTTCCAGTACTTGAAGGGAGCGTATAAACAGGAGGGAGAAAGGCTGTTTATGAGGGTGGATAGTGATAGGACAAGGGAGAATGATCTTAAACTGAGACAGGGGAGGTTTAGGTTAGATTTTAGGAGGAAGTTTTTCATTCAGAGGGTGGTGAGGCACTGTTCACAGATTGCCCAAGGAGGCTGTGGATGCCCCATCCCTGGAGGCATTCAAGGCCAGGCTGGATGTGGCTCTGGGCAGCCTGGTCTGCTGGTTGGTGACCCTGCACATAGCAGGTTGGTTGAAACTAGGTGATCACTGTGGTCCTTTTCAACCCAAGCCATTCTATAATTCTATGATTTATGATGCACATATGGGTTAAGTCCCCTTCCAATGCTTTTGACGGCTCATCTGCAGGCTATATGATAAAGCTGGAATTATTATGAAGGCTGTCATTAACACATTCTCATTTCAGTGGTCTTAAGCTTTACTTAACAGCATGTGCTTGGGTTAGAACTTTGCATGTTGGGTGCTGTGCTCCAGACAGGAATGGACAAGAACCAGGCAGGGCTCTCTCTGTCCCTACAGTGCCCAGGAGCCATCTTGATGTGTTTTCTCTCAGGCTTGGCCCAGGCTCTGCTGAGCATATATTCCAACTCTGCCATTTTGCTAAAGACACTGCTTTTCCCTGTGATTTAGTCCTCATTCTGCAGGTTAATCCTCTCACTTCCACTGCCCCTAACTTAACTTTCTATTCTTGCCTGAAGGAAAAAAAGAAGCTGTCCACAAGTTCAAATGATTTCAACTTTATGTCATCCATTTGTATTTTACAAAACAGCGTTTGTTACTGCCATTACCTGCCAGAGACACTTTTGTCTGCTTTGACTCTCTTTGCTGTCTGTTTTCCTCCACAACATCCATAGCATCAAAAGAGATGCTGGCTGCGTTGATTCCTGTAAAGGAAATATTGCAGCTGTTATGGAAACATCACACTTCCACTGAATGGGATGGGGAGCACAGCAGGATTTTTTTGTCATCTGGTCACTCTATGGTCTGATAATGCCCAAAGAGGATGCGCAGCATCCAGAATGCCTGGCTTTAAGCCACAAGCTAGACAAATGAAAACCTGTTCAGGACATCTTTGAAGAGCAGTAATTTTGTCTTTCTGGCCATATCCTGTATTCTAGCTTCAGATGAGAGTCATGTGCTGAGCACACTGGAGACACAGTTCTTAGCCAAGGCGTGGTTAAAATGCCCATATTCATGTGAAGGGCAGGGCAATGAGTTACATGGATTCTTGTAGAGGAGGAAGATAACGAAACTGAGTGTGTGGTATATGCTCCCAGTAGTCTCCACTCTCTGACAATAATGAGCACCACCAATTGCAAACACCACACTATTGCTGCACCTTTTGATTGCACTTGAGGCAAGGCAACCTTCTCCAGCCTCTCTTTCCCAGCTTTGAAATTACAACTTCTATAGCAAACACAAGGGTGACAATGGCCAAACGTGGTGGAGGAGAGCTGGAAAAGCATTGTCCAGTTTGCATGAGGCTGTCTCTGTGTGGTACCCATGGTGTTGAGACATCCACGAGCTGCATGTGTCCATCCATTGTGCATTTGTGTACTGTAGGGAAGCAGGGAGCTTTCCCTAAAATAGCCTGATCCAATGCAAGCAGCCAAGCATCCTGTCATTAATGCTGCTTTCTACATGCTGGAATGATACCAGCTTCCAGAGGTTCCAGAGGTTTTAATTTCAAAGCCTGGCACAGAGGAGAAAATGTAAAGAAATGCATGGAAACACCTGCCTGACTTCAGTGGAGAATGACAAGAGAACATGGAGCTATGAATGGCATATCAATTTTATCTCCCTCTGCTGTATTTGCTTACCATAGTGACCTTACATCAGTGCAGTATTTTGAAATCAAGTTCTGCAACACCTGCAGGTGAAAATGAAATAATTTAAGGGCAGAACTACAGCCTTATCTCAAAAGTACTTTGTTTGGGTGGCTGTCACAAACGTGAACCTGAATCTTAATGCTGTTTTTCACTTCTCTCTAACCAGAAATTCTCAGACACTGCAGGAGCACGTACTGCACTAAGATCCACATCTAGGCCCAGGAAACTTGTCTAATTACTATCTTGTAGGCAAAATGTAGCCTGGCAAGGAATCCCAGATCCTTAATGGAAGAGCATGGCACTGCCACATAGGACTCAATCCTCCCTGCAGTGCAACCATTTCTAGTGCCTCAAAGCAAAACACCAAAGGTTGTAGAGGCTTCTGCTTTTGCAGGGTACTCACCAACAAGGAATCCTGCCTGATTTTCCAGCAGTTTAGTCATCCCCATCTTGAGCTTGCCCTGCTCTTACTCCTGGGGAAGCCGTACACTGGCTATATGGGGCTCATGGACTTTGACAGGGAAGGTCTCCAAGCCCCTGTAGCACATGGAAGGCTTAGGGGTGCTCTTCAGATAAAGGATTCCAGGAAAAGGCCTTTCTTTCTGAAAGCTCTGGTCAAGCTGAGCTGCATTTTCACAACAGGACCAGCATCCATCATTTCCCCTACCTGGAGACACCTCCATTCACCTGTTGATATGAGGCAGTAGCACTCGGGAGAGATCAGACGAGTGATCTTTATATAATGAAGTGGTTGTTTTATTAATATAACACGAGCAGTTTTCTCTAGGAAGCCTGGGGGAGTTTGGCTTGTTTGTTTTTCTTATGTAAGTTGGAATTTATTTCAACTTCAGAAGTCACTCCACAAAACAAGACTGTGTTTTTAACTGTGAGAAGGCTTTTGTTTGATGAATTTCTGCATTGCTCATTATAATGGCAACAATAACGAGGGTCTAAAGAGCATCGCGTCACTTCTAGAAGGTTTTATTTAGCTAACCTAATATGGAAGGCCAGAAAACAAGAAAGTGCTGCTATTGCACGTGCCTGTTTGTAGGCCCAGCATTGCCTGACACAATGCCCTGTTTGCACCCCCTTCTGCAGGAACCAGGACACGCTGGCTCACATGACCACCCCCAAAGAAATGTTCTCCAACGTCATGCAAGCTCTGCAATACCTGGACTCCCAGCTTCCAAACAGCAGCCACGTGATTCTGACAGGCTTGGTGGATGGACGCTTTCTCTGGGATAACCTACACAACAGATACCATCCTCTGGGTAAATATGAGATGTTGTGGGGTCCTCTTGGTTACCACTCACTCATGTTTCCTTCTCTCCCTGAGTAATTTGTGAGTCTGTTGGCATATTTCAAGCAAGCCTAAGTAGTGGAGATCTGGAAAATGTGAACTTGCCTGTGCAGTTGGATATCACCCCCAGCATGGAATAGAGCATCTAGAGGGCAGATCCCTAAACATATGATGCCCAAACCCACTCAGCCCCAACCCATGCTCAACACAAAATGTGGAGGTGGAAAAAGCTGGGCACCTGGTGAGCACCTCCACTCTCTGACTGATGGATGTCTTGGTAAAACTAGGTGTGGACCAGAGCAGGATTAAGCCAAGGAGTTGCAAAAGACTGAGTAGATACTAGAGAAATAGATTTTCCACAAGCACTTGGGAGACTGCCACCTTCTATTCTGCACTTAGGTGTGACGACTGAAGCTTCACACCACATAGGCATGTTTTGAGGCTTTCTCTCAGAGTAAAGTTGCCCTAAGGTGCCTCGAGATAATGTTTGTTCTTATTATCCCACAGTCAATAAAGAAAAAACACAAAATACTTCATCCAGGTAGCAAAGAAAGTTTTTATCGAAATGCCAATAACAAAAACCGTAAAACCATGACATTTTTACATGTAGGAAAAGTGTGTTTGGTGTTCTCCATTCAAATGTAGGTATGAGGAACAGTAGAGGAACCAGGCCAAAAGTGTGTTCCTTCTTTGGGTAAAGAAATCTTTCCTGCATCTGAATAAGTAAGAAGTTGTTGCCATATTAGTCTTCATCAGTAAAGGGAGAGGAGGTAAATCACTTCGTTAAGATGGTAGATTATGTCTTCAAATGATTTTGCTATTTGAGCTTTCAGGAGGCTTTGATTTCCCCAAGTTTTGTCATTACCCATAGACCCCATAGTTTCTGCTTGATATACTGCCAGGTCATTTTGCCCCTCAAAAGTACATTCCTTTTCTCAGGAAGTCTGAAGCCTCCATTTCTATTGTTCTTCTATGATCCTCCCCTTCTACTCTGCCCAGGTGAGGCCACATTCAGACTACTGTGTCCAGTTCTGGGTTTCCCAGTTCAAAAAAGACAGGAATCTCCTAGAAGGAGTCCAGCGAAGGGCCACAAAGATGATAAAGTGCCTGGAGCATCTCCCTTGTGAGGAAAGACTGAGTAACCTGGATCTGTTCAGCCTGGGGAAAAGAAGACTGAGAGGGGAATCTGATTAATGTTTCTAAACATCTAAATGGAGGTGGGAGGCAAATAGATGAAGCCAGGCTCTTCTTGGTGGTGTGTAGTGATAGGACAAGGAGTAATAAACATGAACATAGGAAGTTCCATACAAACATGTGGAAAACTTCTTTACGTTAAGGGTGATGGAGCACTGGAACAGGCTGCCCAGACAGGTTGTGGAGGCTCCTTCTATGGAGATATTCAAAACCTGGCTGGACGCCTGCCTATACAACCTATTATAGGGAACCTGCGTTAGCAAGGGGGTTGGACTTGACGATCTCTTGAAGTCTCTTCCAACCCCTGTGATTCTGTGATCATCACCTTTTCTCAAATTAGCACTGTACTACTATCAAGTGAAAACATAAGGGAAAAAAAAAAAAGGAAACCCCCATTCCTTCTGGTTCAGGGGGAGATAATAACTCTTCAGTCACACAAATGCACTTCTTTGCTTGAGTGCATGTTTATCACAGGGGCGGTTCCTCTATTGGGTGTCTAATTATCAAAGATAACACATAGCATTTTTGGCGCAAGGCAAACCAGGAGCGATTAGCTATAGGGCCAGTTGGCAATTTTTCAGAGGGCTTCAATCACCTTAGAGGGAACCAATTAATCCTCGGCAACATGTTTTGCAGCAAGACATCACTTCTGGCAGCTCTTCCGACAGGTTGTGAGGAGGTTTCCCTGCTTGGCAGCCTATAGGCTCCGCCAGCCGTCATCCTGGCTTCCTGACAAAATACCCACCTGGGCTTGTATAGACCAAACCCATCGGATGCAGCAGCCATTTGCACCCCAGGCCCTCCAACAGCCCATGTCATGACTTGGCACTTGGGGGTCTGTGTGGGTCTGGGACATTCCCACCTGCCCTTGATGTTTGAGCCCTCCTGCTGTTGTTCCCTGGTTGTAGGGTGAAAGAAGGAGTCACATCTGTGCCATGTTGCTCCTATAAAGCAGCCTGAGGAGCCCATTTCATTTGGGTGCTATCATACTCTGCAGTTCCTGCAACAGCAATGACAAAATCTGGGGATGTGTGGAGCCACAAAGCAAACTCATGGCAGTACCTGTGGCCATTGGGCATGCAGAGCTTCCCTCTCTGTGTTTTGCAGGGCAGCTGAACAGAGACGTCACCTACAGCCAGCTGTACACTTTCCTCAACTGCCTTCAGGTAAGGTCTCCCTTAGGAGCACCCCTGCCTTCTCCTCTCATTTGCTTGCCACTGACCCCATGCCTCCCCTGCCCACCCAGGTGAGCCCCTGCAGCGGCTGGCTGACTGCCAATGAGACCCTCAGGAACCTGACCTCAGAGGTAAGGAGAAATGATACCTTTGAGTTTGATGTGCAGGTCCACCCTCTTGCCCAGAGAGTCTTCCAGTCGGTTCTACCCCTGAATCTTGTATAGAATCCTAGAATTATTTACACTGGGAAAGATCTCCAAGACCAGAAAGTCCAACTATCCACCTGACCCACCACTGAACGCGTCCCTTAGTGCCACATCCACAAGTCTCATTAATACCTCCAGGGGTGGGGACTCCACTATCTGCCAGATGAGGCTGTTCCAATATTGAACACCCTCTCCGTGATTAAATTCTTCCTAAATACCAGGTGTCTTGTGTTATACAACCAGATGTTTTCACTGAAATAGTACAAGAACCATTTCACAGATAAAAATACATCAGTGGAATGCAGAGCAACTAAAAGAATATGCAACATCTCCATATCAAGAGAAAGCTTAAATAGAAACTACGTACTGATCTCTTTCATTTTGCTTCAGTCTTTTATATGACTATTAGGATGCTGGACTAAACCTGGTATCCCAAATGCAAGACATCAGAACACTTTTTCTTCCATAAACATGGGTGACAAGATGTGGAATTTTCTGTGCCCATCCTTTCAAATATCCTGCAGGCTCTCAGAGCACAGCTCAGCTAATCTGTGTTCATCTTGTGATCCTTCAGCTGTCCAAATTCATTCTTGAGAGACGTTATCTCTCTGAGGTCCCCATGATCTCCATGAGACAAAAACATTCAGGATTTTGCTCTTTGAGAAGAAATTCTTTGATAAGGAAACTGCTTACAGGTCAGGGGCTGTGAGCATGATAAGCTGATGGCACAGGTTTTGCTGGCTGCAGGAGCAAACCCCTGCCCAGGGTCTGCACTGATGTCCCTCAAGCACGTTGCTCCTGGTGGCATGGCCAACAAAAAATATGGCCTTAATTTTGCCAGGCTTTGCATACGTTTTTTACTGTACGCTCCATCCCTCTTGACTTTTATGAAGCACATTCCTAAATCTTTGCAGGTCTGCACCTTATGTGTTAGCACCAGCACTACAGGACATACAGGGCATGTAACCACTGTCCACAAACAGCTCTGTGACTGCAGGGCACGAGTCAATCTCCCTTCTGGCTTCCTGACTGAAACTAGTTGTCTATGTTATCATCCAAACTGCATATGTTAAGTATTTAGGAGATCTTAATCTCTGTTATGTCTGTAGAATTCACCCTGCATTGTGTCAGTTGCTGATGGAGGTAATTTACTTCACTGAGAGTAAGAGCAGAATATAGCCTGGCTAGCTGAGCATTAATACCATTGATACAGCAGCAGGGAGATATGGGAAAGGAAAACATTTAGCCTCTATAGAAAGTTTCAGTCTTCCTTAAGAGGAACTGGGCTGCTACTCATCAAAAGACTGCAATGAGAAGGCCTGAATAGTTATACAGGAGCAGGGCCACTGCTAAAAGAAATTTCTGGTAAAATAGCTATGTGTCATGTTAGTCTTATTATCTGAGTTGGTGCAGTCTGCAATAGCACAGTGCATTGTGAGTTGTCTGATTTTTGCAGAGAGCCTTACAACTTTCCAATGTCCTCAAAGAAATCACCAGAACTCAGAAGTTTGCCAACTTTGATGTTTTCTACATGGATTTCCCACTGAAACAAAGTAAGTGGCTTTTCCCTCCCCTCTCTCAAGTGGTGCTCAAACCCCATGTCAGGATGCTAACCCATCCCAGTGTGTTAGCTCTGTACCAAGGGCAGGTTTTCTCAGTAAGTTTTCCTCCCTGAGAAATGCAGCCACCTTCCCTTAGCTCAGTGCTTCCAAAAGCATCTCCCTCAGTAGGAACTAACCTCTCTCCTGTGTTTCCTTCTGCACTAAAATACCACTCTACACTGACTTGAGGGTCTTGCACCACTCACCCTTACGTGATCTTAAGTGGCACTATGTCAGCACATTCCCTAAATCACTTTCTTCTGCTGCTGACATTGTACAAACAGAACTTACAGCACTACATATCACAAGGAAAGCAGAAGCTCTCCTGACAAATCAGTGGTAGAAACAGTCTTGTCACCTCCCTGCAGCAATGGGGTCATTGCCATACACTCTATAGCCACCTCTTCCCCAAGGTGACCATCTCCATCCCTCAGCCCACAGGGCTCCAGTTTGGCCATCTTGGGGCCTCCTCATGGACTTTTAGATTCTATATATAGTACGTAATAATTAAATAAAAAATCTGATCTGCATTCCCTTATTTTCGTATTCACCAAGAGGTCCTGCTTGAAAAAATTATGCCTGAGGACCATATGTTCCTTTTTTTTTTTTTTAATGACATTTTAAATCTCAGAACGTAGACAGCTAGAAGAGCCATGAAGGGACAGAAGCAGTTGGCAATACTTCAAGGCGTACATCTCCAACACCTCTCCCCATCAGCGTCTGCCCATCCTCAGTAGCACAAAGCTGCTGAGGCACTGAGGATTATTGCAAAAGTCTCAGCCGGAGCCAAAACCCATCAAACTCACAAATTTATTTTATTCTCCATGACCCAGTTCTGGGAACTGGGCTGGGTCTCATGTAAAGCACACAGAGGAGGAGATAAAGCTTAGGATGGGATTTTTTCCATCCAAAACTGAAAGTCAAAGATGCCGACCTCATTGTCAAGCTAGATATCATAGCAAAGAGTTTCAAGGTGGCCAAGTGTTTGCTAATTAATATTTAAGAAGACGTTGGGATTTGAAACAAACTACCTGCTGGGTAGGCAAATTACTTTAATAAGTTGAATTGCTAACTTTAGGTAATTTATTTGCTTTCACAAAAAGAAACACGATATAATTTGCTGTTCCTGATTACACTGCATTAAACAAACGAGGCAAACAAACACACGTGCACATACAAACACCATCACTGACAGACACCCTGCAAAGTTTCCTGCAGCCCTAGAGCTGGCGATGTGCGCTTCCATCAGTAAAGCTGTCAGCTCGTGGATGCACTCAGAAACGAGCTGAGGCTGCTGACCTACTTTCCGCTCTCCTCCTGAAGCAAGTGCAAATCCTCCCTGGGACTCCCCAGACATCAAATATTTAGCAGTGGTTGCAATGCTGTGATGAGGACAGTAGTTCTAGGCGGGCACGTGCCGATATCTACACAAGAAAGCTCTCAGCTTTCTTGGATGGAGCCTTCTTGGGTATAGAGCATTTATTTGAGATTGAGGTGGGCATTCCAGTTGAGTTGTTGCCTTTGGCTTAAGAACTTAGTGGTTATGTAAAGAAATGGTGCAGTAACACGGGCTGGTTTTGACTTCTCCTGGTGTGGATGTGAGCAAGCTCTGGCCTAGCCTAGCCTAGGAAATAGGCACTTTTAGGGCAATCTCGGGATGCTTTCGGTTGGTATCTATCTGTCTAAGAGCAGCTGTAGGATTTTCGGAGGTCAAGTTAATAATAGACTGAACAGACCTTTGTTGCCAGAAATTTTGCTCACCTTACTTGCCTGCTGTTTCTGGCACTGGAAGAGGAGTCCATCTAAAGTACAACACGATACACAGCCTCATACCCAGCGTAAGAAATCATCTATAAGGAGCTGGCCAAGCTCACACCATGTGTGTTGTGTGTGAACCCAGTCCCTGCTGTAACGTAAGATGAATGTTTCATTATGCCCAACACACTACAGTTTTGAAATAAACCTCTGAGCCCTGTTCTTCAAAACAAGTCACTTTGGTGTTGAATAAAGCATCACAATTACTTTTCTATAGTTAAAGCAGGAATGCTGCCAATCTATGAATTCAAGGCCAGAATGAGGACCCATGCATCGCTACTTGCCACAACAGCCACAGTCCATGGTGGTAATTCTAGGTCAAAACTATAGCACTTGAAAGGAGAATACTTTTCTCCTGACAGGATGCCCACATAACGCCATTAGGAATTCTTAATCTGTCATTATAAAAGAAATGATCAAATTGACAGTCTGTTAACGTTGTATCCGCTGGTCCCGTGTTTGATCACTACAGCCCTTTTGAAGAAGGCGAGCTTTTTGCTTCTCTAATGGCTTTGGGGCTCACAGTAGAGCATCATTTGCATTGACTGTTGTGCTTATGTAATTCAAAAGGTTATTTTGTTGGAGTTGAAAAAGGCCACTGGAAAGAAATGTAACGGAAAGTGACATCCCGTTCCTGCAGCCATCAGCCCCTGTGAATACTGTGTTACCATCTCCTTCTCTGAAAAGCCCTGTTTTCTTTAGCTTTTCCTTTCATATATATATTTCCTGCTCTGCGTACGCTGCAACTAAAGTGAAAAATACAAAAGTATTGAATCACTATTAAATAATTTATAGCTTTACTCACTACAGCACTGGTCTTATTGGAGGCAAAGGGAATTGTTTTACAATCATTTAGGTTCAAAGCACTTCCTTGCTTAAATATTTCAGATTTTAAAAAACAACAATAAAATCTTAAATACTGCCCCAAGGAGATGGAGATTGTATGCAGTAATGGCTCTGACAACTTTACATAAATTATCATAATCTTCACTCAGTGTTGCTGCAAGCTTGAAAGTACTGTGGGCATTCAGAGGAGGATGGGGGGTCCTATCTCAGTGCAGTGCAGTAACCCCTCCTCTTTTGTGCTCTGCAGCAGCCGAAGAGTGGCACAGGATGGGCGGTGAGTCCTGGCAGCTGATCGAGCCAGTGGATGGCTTCCACCCCAGCCAGGTAAAATCCTGAGGTGATGGCAGGGAGTGGTGTGGAGAGTGAGATGCCAGTGTCTGTCTGCTGTGTCTGGTTGTCCTGCAGAGGGGATGGTGGACTGTGGGATTTCTCTTTTATAAGAGATGCTGATTCAGTCCCTACTCCTAATCACGACCATGATGTTGGCCCTGCCTATGCCCGTGTCCATGCCTGTTTCCCATGTCCATGTCCCTTTCCCAAGCTCCTCGTCCATGTTCATGCCCCTGTATCCCACATCCTCATCCTCCAAGGCCACAGATCCCCCTAGCATATCCCAGATCAAAGCGTTCATTTTGAAGCTACACGTGTAAATTGGCTTATGCTCTACAGCTATGTATTGTGAAGAACTTCTCTCCCCATTTCCTTGCCTCCAAGGAGGGGTGGCAAGGGAAGATTTGCAGTCAGAAGTGGGTGAAAGGAGAGAAGAAACAGCAGCTTAACTGTAACCCCATGGTTTGGGCTCACTGGTCTTGTGCTAGGTTTGCCTAGTTTCCATCATGTTTGCTTTTGGAGTACTCCTTTCTGAACCCATGCAATGTTTTTAAGAGCAGTCAGCTCTTAAATCCTGTGATCAACTACAACAAAGCAATTCTTTCTCTACAGCTTCAGGTTTCAAACACACACGTATTTGGAAACAAATACATACTTGAAATTTGAAAAGCGAAGCAAAAGAGTTTCCCATCTTCCCAATACCACCCTGCGTAAAACTGCCCCTCAAATGACAATACCACATAGTTGTTTCCCATGCTCAAAAGAATTTAGGAGGGGGATTTATGATGGAAGACAACAGCCCACTTATGTTCACTCCCACACCACCACCAATTAACCCAGTGCAATGCTAGCGGAAAAGAACTCCTAGGAAAGAGTAGAGGAGTATTTCATTGGGCACACATTCCAAGAACTGCATTCCAAGCTGCATTTCAGCAGCTTCCCCACTAACTGTCTCTTCAGCCAGTGGAGAGCTGCATGGGGTAATCCAAAGCCAAAATAAGTGTTTTCCCTGGTATCCTTTACATCTGTGATATTCAGGTGAAGCAAAATGGTCTCTAGCTCACCCTTGCCGTGCCATAAAATCTTCCTGTTCCCAAAGGGACTCTTTCACGTCAGCATTAATGCCTGCTTGGCTACCAGGCACTGCCACAAGATAGCTGCAGGGAGACACAAGTTTGCAGCCTGAGGACATGGGGAAAGTGTGCCTAGATTTTTTGCTGCCGGCCTTTTGAAAGGAAGCAATTAGAGAAAACTTGGCAAATGAAACGGGTGCGAAAACAGCGATGAAATCAAACCCGTTTCCAACCATGCCATCTGGGGAAACTGCGCATTGAGACAGTCTGGAGGTGAGCAGATAAGCTATTTGTGGCTGTTTTACACCTTAACCTGAGGGTGTACATGGCCACCAGCAAGAGACCACCACAGGAGCCAGGCTCTCCAGGTCACAGCCTTTCCAACACACTCCTGCCTACATCCTGCAACACAGCACGGCATGGAGCCCAGCAAGCATTTGCCTTGGAGGGAAGCTTCCTAAGCCAGAAGAAAATGACAGAAGGGCATAGAAGGGCAGCTGCAAGCCTACACACATCCAACTGCTGCCGTATTTTCTCCCCCCAGGCCCAGCATCCTACAGTCATTACATTACATTCTTCCTCTCCTGCTGTTAGGTTGACATTAATGCTTTTATAGGTACGTTTTCCCATACAGTCAAGGTGCCAGCTGTAGATATGCCTCACTTCAAGTGAGTTATTTCCCTTCTAGGATTTATTAATTAGCCTTATCCAAACATCCACCGCTTTAAATCCATTTTTCTTTTTCCTGCTATTATACACAAGCCTGTTATCAACACAGCACTATTTGGGCTGAGACACAGCACTCTGCTCTGAACGAACAGCTCTCGCAGTACAAAGCAGAGGAAGTTTGAGCACAGCATGGTTTTTAAGAGTAAGCTTGAGAGAGATGACAAACAACTCGCTCACTCCTCATACAAGTTTTATTTAAGGTTTGACTTCATACCAGCCTCTGGCCAGGTACAATTTTAACACCACTTAATGCTGCCTAGCACAAAAGAGTGATACCCTGCAGCTTGCCAAGGGATTGAGGTCTCTTACCTCCATCTCTGCAGCAATTCCTCACTCATCATGTACAGCTCAGCAAATAAATATGATGAATAAGTCCTTGCCTGGACAGTTTTGCTGCATTTTTCTCAAAGCAGATCTCAAAGCATTTGAGAAATATTCACAAATATTTGAAGCGAGCAGCACTCCGAGGAAAGCGTAGGCATTTTAGCTGTTGCTAGAGGAACACCATGATTGATCCCCAGTGGTAGTGAAACTCCTTAGGGCAGGAGAAGTCTGAACTCTGCCCCCAAGTTTCACTTGCCCCTTATCTGCTATCTCATTAATGACAGAAAACCATAACTCAGTGGTATAACCAGGTGTATCTGATAGAGCATTGGTCCAACTATACAGGAAGAGAGTGGAAGGGAATTGCATCTTTCCAAAAGCCACATACAAATCACTGCAAAGAGAAGGAAGAGGAAAAAAAAGAAAAAAAGACAATGATACGTATGTCCCATCAGAGCTACTCTGTTTTCTCATGCATTGAAAAAGGCTAGCTTAGGACACTTCAATTAAATAGTGTCCATAGAGAGTAATTGGTTCTTAAAAATCCTTAAAAGAAGGGAAAACCACCAAGCACTCATTTGTTTAGCCCAGCCAAGAATTGTGTCCTATAAAAGCATTCCTAGGGGACGAAGGGCATTTTCCTGTGTGTTTTCATTAAGCTGCAAAGTTGAAGATTGTGAATACACATTCTTGGCATAATCCTCTATCTCAGATTTCAAAGGTGAAATTGTGCTCTGCAGATTTTGCATCTTTTATTTATTTTTTAACCAAAACTCACAGATCAAGCTGTAAGTGGACAAAAATCACACCGTTTAACACCTAAAATCAAGGCACGTAACTCAGTCCTCTTAAGATCCCTCTAGAGTAATCTCTGAGACAGTGCTCCCTCAGGTCCTGCTCAGTTGCCCTTGGAAGAAATCCGACTTTCTCTTCCCACTGACTACAGGGGGAGCCCAGGGAGTTTTTCAGTATCTCTTCCATTCTACAAATCTCACTGCAAACCATCCTGAGTGCCAGATGGTTTCAAGGACATTGCTTCTCTCTGGAACAGCTGATTGCTTTGTTTGTATGGAACAGCCATGCATTTCAACAGGATCCTGTACAAATTGCTTCATTTCTTGCTTTTACGAAGTTACCACAGAGAATGTGAAAGCCCTGAGCATCACAAACTGTAAACTGAGATGCTTGGAAGAGTCTTAATGGTTATGTACAGGCAGGAAAGCACAGCTTGACTGTGATTAGATTCTCCCTTTTTTCTTTCTTTAAGTCTGAGCAAAACACATTACAGCCAGGAAAAAGAAAGGAAGAAAAATAAAGGGAAAAGCTAAAACAACACGTATCAGATTAGTTGTGTATTTACACTTTGCTGAGAAGCGTTTCCCATCCTCATCTTTGTGTAGAAGAAAAAACCATCCAAAAGCTGCTAACACAGCACAGCCACCTCCCAGTCACGGTCACCCAGGGCTACACAAGGAATGGGCAGTATTTGCTTTAAATGCTGTTTAGGATTTGTCAGCCTCATAGAAAATCATCATCATCACAAAAACCACATGACTTGTAGCTGGTCTCAAAGCATGAGATGTTTGGGATTGAAGAAGGGCCTACAATTTCTCTCATTGTGAGGCCTTCTGTTTGTGTCTCACTGCTCATCCAGGGTAAATTATCCAAACCATCAGCACCACACGAACTGTTGTCTGAGCAGGACCTGCACAATTCGGGGCATTCTGAGTATGTGTGTCTTCAACTGCAGCCAACAGCAGCCTGAGCACTGCAGAGCACACCTCCTGTGATACTTTTTCAGAGGGTGCATCATGAAAAGACAGTGTTTTTTCTTTCAAAAGCAAACAAAATCACTATAGGGAAGGCTTAGGGAGTTGCGAAGGTGGGTTGGAGACTCCCATAGTGGGACAGATCCCTCTGACATAGACAGGTCTCAGCCATCTTGAGGCTTAGGATGTCCCAGAAGAACTCTTTGGTCACTTTTAGGAATTGCCCCAAGAAACGACACCATGTTACACAATTTCCCCTATCCCTCTTCCCCTACCTGACGTCTCTGCTTAATGAGGTCGCAACCAACAAGAATCTAAGAGCTTCTACCCCACAGGTGTGACTCTTTGTGCACGAGCTCTGAATAAAAGAAAGTTTTCTTCTCCTGGTTTCTCCAGGCCCTCGTTACTTCAAAAGCACAGCATTACAAAGAAGTGCATAAAACTTCCCCAAAGGTTCCAACCTGTTCCCAAATGTTGAAACTTTAGTTCAAACACTTTAGTTCTATGAACCCATCTTGGCCCTTAACAAAATGGCTTTGTTAGCCCTGTTTAAATCTCATAGTTAATGTTAGCAAGAGCTTTAGGGTTGAAAGTAAAGTTACCATATAATTGTAGAAGTTAAAACAAAAAATGCATTTAGCAAAGTGTAAAAACTTGTTTAAAGGCGAATCAGGCTGTCTCCTATTTCCCTTCCTCCTGCCCTTGATGTTTTTCACCCCAGCAATACAGTAGAAACAACTTTTCTCTAGTGAATAACTTCTAGGGCAAACACTCCATGAAAAGCAGAGCAGTTCTGGTAGCGAGGAGAAGAGCTATTTTACCACTTCCAGCAGCTCTCCTGGGAAAAGGCTCTGTGAACTCAGAGAATCAGAGGTGGTTGGTTTTGAACCTGGACATAATTAGACCTCTTTTTCCCAGCACCTATGGTTTCCTTATAGGATATCAGAGTGAATAGTTATTAGAAGTATCAGAGGAACTCAAGAGCTTGAAAGCCTTTGGACTGGCAAGAGATTGATGCATTATATCCGAGCAGTGCTTTTGTAAAACTTTCATAATTGTTAGGAGAGCCAGATCCTATGGCTTTGGAATAGAAGTTTGTTGCCCAGACATCATAGGTGTCAGGAAACCATTGGAGACCTGGCTGCCTGCATTTATCACCTCTCTACTTTTCTGTAACTGACAAAAGAATTTGCAAAGACAAAAGACAACATGTTGTTAATAGAAGGTGGAACTTTATGCTTGCAAACTGCTTCCTAAAAAAAATTAATATAGTAATTTGCATCTTAAGAAAGAAACTTTCAGAGGTCATATCTTTATTTTCACTTTATTGTTGATAAATCTAGTTTTGGCACTGGTCAGGGAGGTACAGATACCTAATCTTTATTTTCACTGTTCAAATGGATTTTCCCCTGTTCAAGCAGCTGGATTGAGCTTTTCTTTGAGGTTACAGTCCATCATGTTTAGTCTGGAGAAGAGGAGGCTCAGGGGAGACTTTATTGCTAATTGCTTTATTGCTGAAAGAAGATGGTGGCAAAGTGGGGGTCAGCCTCTTCTCCCAGGTAACAGTGCTAGGATGAGAGGAAAAGGCCTCGAGTTATGCCAGGGGAGGTTCAGTTCAGGTAGTTCAGGTTAGTAAATATTTTTTCACAGAAAGACTGGTAATGCATTAGAACAGGCTGCCAGGGAGGTGGTAGAGTCACCGTTCCTGAACCCAGTGGGGGTGGGTTGACTGTTGGACTAGATGATCTTTTCCAACTTTAATGATTTTATGATTCTATGAGAATATAGAGAGGAGTTTTCTTTCTGGTGGGGACTCCTAAGTGCTGGTATGAAACGTCTATGCTGTAGAGACACAAGAAATTGACAGTATTGTCTGTGATGTTTGCAGATCGCTGCAGCCCTGGGAACAAGCGTTACCTGGCAGAAGGCACTACACGAATGGCCTCAAGTGCTTGGAAAGGAGAATCCATTCAATGATCAGATTGAAGCTATATTTAAAGATCAAGGTGGACATTGATTCCCACTTTGACAAAGCCATGTCTTACGGTGATGCTTCCGAGTACATTCCAGGAAACAGAATTATTAGAGACCAAAAAACAGAAAGAAAGAAAAAAAGAGGACGCAAGTTATCAGATCCAAACTTTTCTGTTCTTCAAAACAGCAGTACGGAGAGCCAACAGTGCTGAAGTTAGTACAACTGCATTCTTTTCAGCATTGCATCTCAAGCTCCAAAGTCATCCACCTGCACAAGTAGGCAAGTTTTTCTGTGGAGCTTCAAAAATAAAAATCAAAGGATACCTGCCAGCTAGACCACTTTTTGTGCTGGTTTGCAAATCCAGAAGATTTTTTTCAACATAGAGCAAACCTCATTGTTTTCCTTACAGAACATCATTTCTGGACTTCCCATTTGTACTGTTTTAACAGCTAATCTGATCCCAAAAGGACAGGGGGGCACCTCTCATTTTGAGACTATAATATATGTATTTGCCCTGATTGTTAGTACGTTATTTAGCTGCTATTTGCTTATTAAAGTGTGCCAGGAGTAACAAGGCACTAGGAATTAGATTTGCTTGGCAGCATCAGGTCAGCCTGAGCACACGTTCTCTTCCCCACCATTAGCAAGCTGGTAACCTTACAACCTTTAATGCATTTAAAACAGATTACTTTTTAAAGCTCTAACACATCTTCACTCTTCTGCTTCATAACAAACACAAGATGCTCTCTCCTGCTTGTTATGTAGGCATGCCCTCAGGAACCACCGAAGGTAACAGGCAGCTCTTACTTGCTCTACTTCATAAGTAGGATTGAAGACTGAGAAATAAAAGTGGTCTTTACACCAGCTAACCCAATATTACTGGAAAAAAAAAAAGAAAAAACAAGAAAGAGCTCACTACAACAATAGAATATCCAATCAATCAAAATTAGAGACAGCTCTGCTCTACTAGCAGCCCTACTGGTTGCATAAAGTTGTACTGATTACACAGGGAAAGTCATGGTAAATAGAAGGTGCTAGCATGGTATGACTGAACCCATCAGTTAGCCAAAGTTCAAGTGTACTTGGTCTGCTTTTTGTTCTGACAGTGTCCTCTGCATAAGGCTGTGTCAGCAGTGACCCAGCCCTGAGTCTGCTCGACAAACTGAATGAGGTGGCCTGGCTGTGCACGGACCTGAGCACTCTGGCTGTGTCTGCACGAGATGCATCTGCTCAGCAGTTTGAATAGGCAGACAAGGACTTGAAAATGTTATAGATCATCTCCTGTTTGATTTTTTTTTTAGTCAGTGCAACACCATTTATTATAGGACTTATGGGACAACTGTTAACATTTATAAAAATATTCTAGTTACCTGTTTTAGGAAATCAGGAGGAAATAAATTCCTTAATTGAATCATACTTACTAATAATGTTCCAATTCATTCAAGGCAGTTAGGTGTTATCAAAATATCCACTGTCTCCCAAGAAATAGTTTGAACCCATCCTTCCTCACACATGCCTCTGCTATCAAGCATTAGAGGTGGGAAAAGGAAACCTGCCTGCAGTACAAAAGCTCTCTGCCAAAGAGAATAGTGCTCGATGTATGTATGCCAAGCCAGCCTCCCTATCTTTCATTAAAAGCACCACCAGGACAAAAATCAAGTGCATCTACCTCTGGTTTTGCTATAGATCAGATACAATAGGACAATACCTATGGAACTGTGTCAGATAATTTCCTGTACACCCATAAGGAAATGAAGCAATTAAAAAGGGGGAAGAGAACAGCATGTGTTTAGAAGCCAAATTTTCAGGCAATCTCATTGCAAATCACTCTGTTTCATTTTAGGTTAGGTTTTAATAATGTCAATTAGGAGTTATAAAAGCTAGTGAAAATGAAGTTTCCTCAGTTAAAAAAGATTCATTGCCCAGAGCAAAGCGTTTTCCATTTGTAGAATTTCTTATTAGTAAACATCATGAAATTGTGAACCATGGAAAAAGCCTTCTTACAAAATTAGAACATCCTCTCCATCAAGAGAAACCTGAAAGCTCCAAAGGCAAATCTCAGAGCTCTCAGATTTGCCCCTAGCAGCGTTACTGCTGTGTGCTTGATGCAGTCCTTGAGGGACTTCATAAAATGGGCTCACCCTTGGCTGCAGGAGCCCTGAGCAAACCTCGTCCTCACACCTCAGCAGCAAACTCTGCAGTTCAGCATTAAAATCAGGCTAGATGCAAAGATCAGATTTGTAACTAAGGCAGTAACTATTTGCAAATATAGAGGAGGGTTGTTAAGCCTCTATTTGTATCTCTGTTATTTACAAAAATATTTAAACAGATGAAGATCTACATCCTCAACCATCAAATACTGGTAACACCATATATTTAAATAGCTGATTCTGACAAAGCTTAATTAATCTAAAGCAGCAGCAAATGATGAATTGTACTCTGTTCCCTTAATGTAACTGTTTTGATGCTTAGATTGGTTGATTATGACAAATATTATTAGTAATTCCATTTGTATTTTACATGAACTTAATGCTTTGTCATCTGAGTTATTTTTGAGATAAAGAACTGCATCTGTATCTACCAGGAGCTATTTGAATGCCCTTGGTCTGGCTTCTTCCAAAAGGCTCAACTAAATACAAGAAAGTTCCAACCTGTAGAGCAGACAGGTCTCACCCTTCAGTGACATTTCTGTCTGAATCTTTTCAAACCCTGGAGCTGTACTTGGGTTTCTGCTTCAGCAAAAGCAGAGATAAAATCCTAATGACCCTGCATGGTATATGCAGTAGAAAGAGCACAATCATTTTCTAGTGTTAAGAGAAAAAATTTAAGTAGAATGATTGCTCTTGTATTTCTGCTTTCAACATTCGTCAAGGCTTCAATGCACCAGCAGCCAAAATAACATAGAAACTTGCTCCCCCTCACATCAGCATTTTCCTTGCTCCCTCATGCCTACCTTGTAACGCCCAGAAAACAGATCACCACTTCTGAGAAAGAAATGTCACTGCTCACCTCTAGAGGAACCAGGGAAGTCTGATAGAAGGTTCACAGCAGCATGGTTCGAAGAGTAACTGGAGGCTTTTTGCTAAGCTTGTATCACATGCTTCTGCCTGCAGTAGTACAAGTGACCATCACTTGCAGCTTGTGCTTGGAACTCACCATCAAGGCCAGCTTTTCTATCTTGTATAAACTGTAACAGGTGACAAATTTTCTTGTTGAGAATATTTTTCAGCTTAGGCAATGAACAAATACTAGTTTCTATAGTCCTTTTAACCTAAATAAAAGTATGCCACTTACCTCTATGTTTATAGACTCTTGCTTCATATCTAATGATTTTTATTAACATCTTCTTGGAAGAATAAGGTAAGTTGATGGTCTACCATGTATCCACAGATTAAATTTACTGTTCCCCTGCTTATGTTGTATTGCTACTCTGCTGTCAAGTCTCTACCATAAGAGAAAAGAACCATTTCTCCTTGTTGCACTCAGACTGCTGGTCTCTAGCAGTCTCTACATCCAGATGTATTATTCCAACCAGTTCATGGTAACCACCCATCAATAATTTGGTCTTCCATTGCAAAACTCAATGCTAGGTACCCCTGAGGCAACATCTTCCCAAATAAAGACTTCAAGATACATATGCTGAATAGAATCATTTCCCAAATATCATGTGGAGTCTATCTTCTCTTCTTTAACCTACAAACTAGTGTCTCAAATGCATAGATGACATTAGAAGTAGTTACATAGCGTTTTATTTTTTTTATTTTAAAAGGATAAAATAAATCTCAATACATAATTTGGAAATATTTAAAGACATTGGAAAAAAGAAAAGTAGATTTAAAAGCAAAAGTACAAAAGTGGCAGTTTGAGATAATAGAATTTAGTGTTTCAAGTGTGAAAATACAACAGCTAAACAAGGATTCCACTATTGCATCTGTAATAGTGGGGTAATGAGATAATATTTCACTAAGAACAGTGAAAAGCTATGAAAATGGCAGATTTTAACTGAGTAGTTTTGGCATTTTATGATGGGTCTGTAGTACTGTTTTTATATGCAATTACAGACATTTATGGCAGGAGGAAGACCCATACTTTCTGCCAGAGTATTAGTTGGTAGATAGCAGCTTTATAGTGTCTTACAGAAAAAGCTATTTTACAACCTATTCCTGGCCCTCAAATGGAGTAGAATTCAAGCTTGTACGAACTGTGAGGTCCAGGAAATACTAACGTACACAACCCTAAAGCTAAAATTTATTTTTAAGATAGCAGTCCTACCAAAAATATTCAAGACCTTTCATTTCTATCAAAGTGCAATATACTGCATACATAATTCCACACCTGTAAACGACATAGTATACATGTCATACACTTATCCATACCAGTTTGTACGAGAAACAACAAAAATATTTAAAACAGAAGAAGCATGAGTATTGTGAATATCTCCTGTTCTGACGACAAGGATACTGTGCAAGCAAGAAATGCCTATATTGCATGCTTTAGAATAAAATTTACTATTAACTTCTATGCCTGATCATTATGAAAAAACCCTCCAACATTAAAGTTCCTGCTTCAGCACCTTTCTTCTCAGAGAACTCTGAACTACTCATTCAGGGAGCTGAGTTAGCTAGTAAGCTTGTGTTTTCACTAGCTCCCCCCCCCGGCCCTGAGCCCTGAAGTGCGACTTCCTGCAATAATTTAGTTTTTCAAGAAGAGAATGTACTTAGCTAAAAACACATCCAAAAAGTTATATAAATATTTAGCACATTTAGAAACAGCTAATTGCTTCCTACTATACTCAAAAGCTATGAAATGAGTTTTAAAATCCTTAAAGTGAGACAAAAATACTGCATAACAGCCCTATATAAAAGTATGTACTCTCTCAAATTTAAAGCTTAGGTGATCCAGATGACTTTCCACAGATTTTTATTTAATTTTTTTTCCTTTTTAGTTCACATGGCCTTTTGCATAGGTATTTTCTTCATGTTCTCCTTCCTGTGGTTAAAGCTTTCCAATTGGTTTGTAGCAAGCATCAGGTTGCCACATACGAAGATCAACAAGAACTTGATTTAGCTTTTGCATCCAGAGGTTACGTTCTTCCTTAGTATCAGCAGATAGCCAATTCCTAAAAAGCAAAGAACTCAATGAATTAGGTATCTTCCCCTCTCTTCTACATAGAGATTCAGAAAAAGGTCAAGCTTATCTACAGAATCCCAAATAGCAAAGGAAACAATGAAATCAAGTATTCCAGAATTCTGTTGAGTTCCACTAAACCACCTGGCATTTCTTCTTTTAAGTACAGAGAGAACTCAGAATTTCCAGAAGATTGAAACGTGATAATAAGACAACACAGGACTAAAAGTGAAGACTAAAAGTGAACAAAATTTAAGTGTGATCCCCAAAATCTAAACATTTAAATGAGTGCTGCATTGGCATGCCAAAATTGTAAAGCTATATTAAAATCATGACACGAGGCAAGACAATCCCTCCCTTTTCATAAGATACATGAGGTTCATGATTTTATCCACTTACTTTGTAACACAGAGCGTGTCTCTGCATTGGCTGACAAGAGTCTCTTTATCATCTTCCCTCTGAGGACGGACAGTTATTAGTTCAAAAGTGTTGGGACGGGCACAGAACTCCCTGTTGACAGCTTCAATCTGACGATTAGTGCAGTTAGCCAAGTTTATCCGGCCCAAAGGATGCTGAAAGTCAAATTCACTCATCAACGAAGAATACTGCTATAATTAATAATTCTGATCATGTTTTAACAATTTTTTTTTTTAATGAAATCTCTCCCCCAATAAATAGAAGTATTTATTATTATAGAAGTAGAAGTATTCTACTTTCCACATTGAAAAGAGCCATAGGTGAGGAAAAACAGACAGTGGAATACACCCTTCCTTATACAATACAGTTAACAAGTCTATCCCTCAAAGGCTTAGCCTTTAGAAAGATATATTCACACTTTTTCAAGAGAAGCTTTGCTTTGAAACTCTCATTCAAGAGAGCTTCATAATAAAATCTAAACTGATTGAGCAAACGCTATCAAAGCATACAGAAAGCAAGAACTTTAGGGATGCTTGCATCATTCCTGTCAGAGTACATAAGCATATGGATTCATCTGTAAACATGCAACTAATGCACTTAGCTGCAGAGTCTAGCTGCTTTAGCTCCCCCTGTAGTTAATGGCTAGCCACTTTTAAAGAGCATTTTAATTGTCAAGGTGGTTATCCCCTTTCACTGACTACAGACAGAGGTTCAGCTGTACACCTAAAGTTACAGACCTCTGTTCCAATTCATCACACCTACAGAATGCATCACAATACAGCAATATCACAAGCAGCTCTTGAGCAGGAGAAAAGCTTGCTTTTTAATGAGAATATTCACTAAACATGGCTAGTTCATGTAATTTAGGTTACAGGAAAAAGGATAGCTCCATTTCAACTAAAATTAAGAAAGAATATATCCATCAGAATGTGTATTCCCAACATACAAAATTTTATTTTAAATAAAATTTCATTTAAAGCAATAATTGCCCAATACTGATATTTCTGAGTTATGTCTACCACACATGATAGAACAGACATAAAACATTTAAAGAGAGATTCTACCATTGCTGTAGACAGTCAGGTATATTCTTTGAAATACCTGTATCATTCTTTTAGTATATCTGTCACTCTAAGAAAGATAAATCTAGAACATTTTCAAGAACAGAACAGTCTGGAAGGCAAACCAAAGCAGCTTTGGTGGACTAAAGGAGAATAAGAATTTTTTTTCTTGATCATATCAATTTTCAGCTTTTTTTTTAAAATATTATTATTACATTATAGTAAACAGATTATTTTCCACTCTCCTGGCAAGGAAACAGAGTACACACTGATATATTTTGGCAAATATCAGCATTTCTCTTCCTTTGTTAGCTGGAAAGAAACTAAATTCAGGCATCTCGATTGGCATAGAAGATCCATAAGAACCAGAGTCACAGTTCGGAGGGAAGAAGTGCTGTGCCAACAATCAAGCAAGTATTTAATGGTAAATTGCTTAAGCGAGTCAGAAAAACCCTCTTGAAAGCAGTCCTTACAGTAACTGGAAATGTTTTAGTGCATATCACAGGAAGGGCTAAGGAGACACAAGGTTCACCTTAGTGACAGATGAACCTCTCTGATTTGGCTCATTAGCCAGACAATAACACAGGTTTATGTAAGAGCCACTTAAAAGCACCAATTTCAGCTATAAAAGAGAGATCCAAGAAAGCAGCACCTGCAAACAACACAGTCCATAATTACAGCCATGCTTACGCAGTATAGAAAGATTGTCCAATCTCACTTTTCACTATATTGAGTGTTAAAGTCAATGTTTAGTCTAAAATTTAGGGCAACTGGATACAGCCTGCTTATTAACCTGTACAAACTTGGTCAATTTCAATTAAATAGCCTCTGCATTACTCATTTGACAAATACAGTAGGAAGTTTTAAGGCTAAAAGGGTAATTGAATACAGATTTTCTACTAGTTTTCCCCTTCCCCAACAGATAAAACAGTCAGTTTCTACTTTTGCCCTGGTTTATGTCACATTTATGAAGACAAGCCTTCTCCATCCCCAGAGGAAGCTTTAGAAGGTTGAATCTCATGCTCTGCATGTAGTTACCCGAAACCTAAAGTATCATTTATTAAAAAAGATCAGCAAATAGCATAAAATATTACAGAACATCAGTCTTGAGCTTTATGGCCAGTACTACCTTCCGTTTTTCATCATCTGGGTACGTCCAGTAAGATATACAGTTTCCAGAAAGCACACACCAGCGCCTGTGCCATGCTCCAAATCCACTAACATCCTCAAACATAGTCTTGTAAAAAAGAAAAAAGTGTTAATGTTATACTTTCAGTTTGGTCTGTACTCAACTATTTTTTCCTACAGAATGGTTCTGCTAATAAAACCCTTCACTGCAGTAAACTTAAGTAGGAGAAAATATCTACTGAAAGAGACTTCTAATATATACTTATTTTCCAGATAGAGTGGAAAATTGGTTTAAAACTATCACTTTCAAGCCTTTTGATCAAAATGCACCTATCACTGCTATTTCAAATGATTAATTTTTAATATTGACAATGTTAAGCATTCCCATTATTTTCAGATAATGGAGGGTAACATATAAATGACACTTCCTCAGTGGTTCACAGACTATGTACCAGTATAGCACAAGCTATTGTGGTTATGTATTTAAGTCACCTTGATTTGAAAGTCAGGATCACAAAGTTTATATCTGGCTATTCCCCAGGCTACACTCAGGAGTCCACACAGTTTAAAAGAAATCAGAAAATAATCTTGAATATTTTTGTTGGCAGTTTATTTTATAGGACACAGGATTATGCTTATTTCAAGGCCCATTTCCTTAGTATTACAATGGAAAGCTTACTGTCTCCCTTCTCTCCCCGATTCTTCATGAACTTGTACAAAACATTTTCTTCCAATTAACTTTCATATGTTGTTTTCTACTTTTTGTAATTTAGATAATACATTTTTAATAAGGCAGGGAGTTTCCAAACCTTCACTTTGGAAAAAAAATACATGCACTGCTCTCCAGGTTTTACGTGTAACAGAAGTAAACAAATATGTTTGAAAAGCAGCATACAAAACATGGAATATCAAACACTACAAGCACGTGAAACGTTTGCATCTAATCAAAGCTGAACAGATTTCATTAAGAAAGACAGAATTGCTTGAAAAAAAATTATGAAAACACTAGAATAAGAACAGTTTAATGGCTTGCTGAAGTATTTTCATAACATATTTACTGCCATCTGCTGGATACAATCTCAACAACTCCATCTGTTAGACCAAGTGCATTTTCCAAAGCCTGGCTTGAGAGATAGAACTGCTTAAGGTGTCTCTAAAAAGTAGCTTAAGTAAAAGCCTGTGCATACAGTGAAGTAAGCATCTTTTGCTAGAGATAATCTGTTCATACCAGAGCAAAATAAAATCCAAGATGTCTCCTAAGAGCTTCTGGCAGCGAAATAAGAATCTCATGTCACATACAAACAACAGCAAAGGAAGTTGAATTGAAGTTTGGAATAACAAGCAAACTGTTAATAAGAAAAATGTATACAAGCTAAAATGTTAATAAAAGGGAACAGTAGTAAAGACAGCTTTAATTGAGGCTGGTTTAGAAGACAAAATAAAGGTTTTGGGGTTTGACTCAGGAAGAACAAATATAGTCAGTTTTGTTAAGTTTTACTATCAAGTAAGTTAAAATAGCAAAGTGAGTATATTTAGTAAGACCTGTTGTTTCCAAGGAAGGAATTTGAAGTGAATACTTTACCAAGAATCCTTTTTCCTCCACAGAAGAGTCCACTTGGCATTTTAACTTTAGATATATATGACCTTCCAAAGGAGACAAAACGGGAACCTGCAAAAGGGTAAAACAATTAGTCATCTAGTTTTGACACTCTACAACATCTGCTCTAGAACTCAAGCAAGCCACCTGCACCAGCATGTTAGCATTGTCTTGTTCTTAGGACCTCCAGCCAGAAAAAAGTGGTCAGCCTCAAGCAAGACAGCAATAATCACTGATTGTTTCAAGTTCATTGAGAAGGTTTGAGAGACTTTTTGCTTATTAGCAAAAACTCAAGATGTAACACAAGCATGCTTCCATCTAGAAGCAACAAGCAACCCAAGCACTGTTATAAACAACACATGGCAGCAGTCCACATCCTGCAAGCTTCTGCCTCGGTTTGACATTAAGCTGCTTAGAAAACATCAAAGTGAGCTCAAAAAGGATTGGTGCTTAGATGCTAGAAAGCACTGTTGGTAGATATTGATGTAATTGTGACTACACAGATAAATATTTGTGCAAAAAAGCCTAGAAGGGGAAAAGTAATGAAAGCAGTTTTTCCTGAATGGCATTCAAGGTGCTGAAGGCCTGTGCTAAGTCATCTTTAAGATTCCAAACCCTACCTTCAGCGACTAAGGAAAGTAGATTAACTACTGCTCAAGAGGCTGGCTGAGGGTAGCTCAGTTTCCAAGAAGCTTGAGGAAGAATATGCAATAATAAACTTTGGACTTCCCCCCATATGCTCCTCCATGCATAGCATCCCAACAGCAATGAGTGCTCCTGTCACTATCAAAAAAATCACAGTCCTTTTTCCTACAGGCAAAAAGAGAAGTTACTAACTAAAATAAAAGAATTCGCAGGGCACTCCACATCAGAACAAAAAATCCTGTAATACTATTTTGTGTCAGACAGAAGCACTTTGGAGATTTTGAGAAGCGTATTTGTAAAGAGTTGTGTGACAATAAAGCAAAAAGGTTGTATAGCAAACCAAACTTTTCAGTTATGCAGAGTATACAATACTATTAGTAAACTTAAAAAGGTCTCAGAACATCCTCCTATTCAATATAATAAGAAAATGTTATATTCTAGTCAGCAATATATCCCTTTCAGGACAAAGTGGAGAAGGAGTGGGGGGTGGGAAGCAATCTGTTGAATAAACAGCTAAAGGAAGAGTCCCTGACTAGGCTAGCTTGCCTTCTGGTGTGGTCATTCAGGTATCTGCCATAAAAAGAAGCTGGTTTGCTGTAACTGAAGATTATCTGTAAAGAATTTCATGATAACCCTCAAGTCATTAAATTTATCACGTCCTTAATTTTGAGAAAAGAAAAACATTCTTTTTTTCTGGGATGCAAGGAGAGTTAACTACATAATGCTAGTTTCAGAGATAAAGACCAATTATTTAAGTACATTATTTGATGTAATTCCTAGAAACCTAATAATGCACGCACCAAGCAAAATAATTCAATTGCAAATTTGTGTACAGGTAGGAACCTCACTTTTGAGTACTTCCACAACTTTCGTCCGATTTAGTTCAAAGAAAATTAGAACTGCTCACAATGACAGTTAGCTGAGTTAAGCCAATATTTAGGTTGCTAGTGTCTTTTTCCATGGCCCCTCATCAGCAGAGTAGCTGATCTTACATTGTATGCAGTTCATCAAGAATTTGGCTTTTATTTCCTGACTAGCAGTCTTTAAGAGGCATCAATTTGATTCAAAGCCTCCCTCTAGTGATCTAGAAAGATAAGACACACTAGTTAAGGAAAGCCCTAAATGTTTTAAATAAATGAATTCTTGCAGCATCCTCAGCATTGTACAATACAAGGAGTAGAATTCTGGTTTTAAAGGCTCCTAGCATCTTGTTATGTTTACTTATAAGCTCTTGTAAGCAAATTTTTTTTTTCCCCTAAGAATTTTTAAAACATGCATAAGATCAGAGGGCAGACATATAAGCAACATGCACTAGGAAGCCAGATTCCTATTTAGTGATAAACTGAGCAATTATAGCAACCTTGTCCCGGAACATATAGCTCAACAGTTCTCTTTCCTCCCCTTCAAAATTCATCTATGAAAAAAAGAAATATGCTCAGCATTGTGAGAGTTTAAAAAAAAAGAAACCTTAAGAAATAAAAGAAGGCATGGGGAACATGAATTGATTTTTGTTCTTTCTAGTTTTAGAAATGCATATAAAATGACAGGAATGAGAATCGAAACCCGCTGAGTTAGTCAATTTCATATTAGAAATATATGGAGTAAGTTTATAAACAGATGTTTAGTACAGTCAAAGGCCAAGGTAAAAATGAAAGTCTGCAGAGATCATAATTTCACAAAAGCTCTCCAACGAAAAGGGGGCTTCTTATTCACAGCTGTCGAAGTTAGGCACCTGGAAGCATTTAACTAAGCCATGTTTTCCCTAGAAATCTGTGTGAACATTGTGCTTGTACTCATCCAGCCCAGTGTTCTGTCCTAAAAATGAATCTAAAAAGGTTCAAATCCAGATTGTCAAATATAAATTAAAAGCTGTTTCCCCTAATTCTCAGAACAAGGGGTTTCCAATGACTAAACCACGTGCAAAGTAAGACTTAAGCACAGCTCATGCTAAGAAGAATATTTATGCTGAAGACTCAAAGTCAGTACTTTCATGTAGCAGCAGTGCCATTCAACTATAAATTCTCAGACAGTTTCAGAAAAAGAATGTGGATCTATACATAGAAGGTAAACCTTCTGAAAATCAAATTGAGATTGTTCTGATATTTTGTTTTTAAGCCGTGCACAAACCACTACACTTATAGTCTCATCTCATCAGAAGCTCTTGTTGCAATACTACTTTCATCACAATATGTTAGTTAGAATTCTAAGAGAAAACTTATTTTGATACTGCTGTTTGGACAGATAAAATTGCAATTCAGTATCAGCATAAACTGTAGTAGCTTGTGAATTAACTTAAGCTAGTTTTAGGACAGCTGCTGGCATTAACCTAAAACTATTTTAATGTTTAAGATGTTACAAGGTTACAGTTTCTAATGAATGCAAGAATGTAGTTTTTCTAACTTGCAATGGCAAGAGCCAGTGAAGTTATGTGGACAAAGGACTAACAATAAAAAACTTGGTAATAGCTCTTGCAAAAAATATTGCTTGTTTTTTAAAAAGCTAGTTGGGCTGTGAAAGGAAACCCATACTCTTATCTGAATTCATACTGAGGTTTTAGAGTCATTAAAATGCAGAGAACTTTAAATACTTCATCATCATCACAACACAGTACCTTATTTATCTATTCAGTAATAAGCTACTGATTAGCATAAGACAGTAAAAGCAACAAACAGCATGAAGTCTATGTACACAAAGATGTCAACTGTATACATCAGTTTTGTCAGGGACAGCAATCAGTAACCAAATGCTGACATTAGCTTTGCATAACCACACTACACACTGATCTTACAGAGAAGAAAACACCTATCATGAGAGCATACCTTTCTTTCTGATGCATCTTAAATTGATGTTTCAGTCATTTGAAACTAATATCAGTAAAACCACTTGTGTTCATACATACACGTGTATATAATTTTTTTTTTTGCCTAGATTTTCTAGAACTGCAGTTTTACTTGGGAATGGTAAACTCATTCTTTCTTCTAGTGGTGTGTGATTACCTTACAAAGACAGTAATCTCCATTACCTTGTCCAGTGCGAATTTGGCATGTCCTACAGAAGACAACGATAGCTTGTGGGATCCAACAAGGATGAAATTAGTAGTGCGTACAGCATTAGGGCCACCTGGACTGGCCATGGCTGTGGAGAAAAGTTCAAGTCAAGCTGTAACACTACACACAACCAAGTTGCTCTAAGGTGTAAGCAGGCTCTATCTGTAATACTGTGCAAGTGCTCTACTCGATATTCCAGGAGCTCTCTTTGCAGCATAGCCAAGGCATACATTCAGACAGAATCTTTGTACACTCCATTCCTCCTCCCCAGGATCCTTTCTTTTGGTAAAAGGCTTTGAAATGTTCACAGAGGATAAGATAAATTATCTTAAGAGGCCTCAGGAGAAAAAAAAGCAGTCTGGGGCATACTGCAAAGCACATATGACCTGCAATAGGAACTTAAGAAGTTAAAGAGATTTGAAATGATAACACTGCAGTTTTCAGAACTTGACCAACTATTTCTCTGCACTGTATCAACAGAAACAAGCCGTGTAGCTCAGGCACAGGAATCAGACTAGCTGCAGCAGTTTTGTAGACATTTCAGAGCTTGCTCATGAGCTTATTATTGCTTCAGTTTGTACTAAGGCTATTTCAAGTACCTCATGCAAGTTAGACAAGCGTATAACGCATTTCAGTGATATCAGAGAAACTAAGATGCTGCTGTCCTTCTTGCCAAGTGTCAAAACAAATATATTGTTGAAACACCACAGAGAAGCAAAACTTCATAATCTGATCATACATTTAACAATTTCCAAGTTCATTCTATATTATTCAAATATCAAAACAATTTAAGTCTCAAAATTTGTTTGAGTTCATCTTTGTAGAAGGAATTTTAATACAGGCATTAGATACAAGATATTAATTTTGATTCTGCAAAGAGAGCTTCCACCAATCATAAATCAGATATACCAACAGTAGCTCACAAATTGACATTTTCCTCTTTATTACATGTAGTTATTATATTGCAAATATTATTTATTGATACACTGCTTTTGATAGTAATGCTGCTTATTGATCTTGGTATAAGATGTTTAGATTTTGCTTACCTGGAGTAAGAAGGGTGCTTTTCTAGAAAGAGAAGAAACAAAAGCTTAGTGAGAAAATAGTTGGAGAATTTCTACAGAAGACTAAGCTAGGTTACAGAGAAACTAGTTTTGAAGTTTTCACATACTTAAAAACAACTAGAAAATGAATCCAAATAAGCATGTACTAACTGCATTTTCAGCATTATTTATTTTGAGCTGACACCAATTTCTTCAGCTTTCTTGAGCTGATGCTGAAGAGTTTGGTAGAAATTTGCACTGTTATAGTTTCAAGTAAGGGACATAAAAGCCTGATACAGATACAGGCTCACATGTGGAAATACAGCCTTTGTAAGCTATACGCAGAGCTTATTACAGTATTACATTCATACTTACAGAGGTAATAGATGTCAATAATCTCTTTGGAGTGATAACCTGCAAAAGAACACAAGAAAATGAATGCATTTGAATTTCAAGCTACTGTAACTATTCATTGCGTTGCCATGAAAATTATATTTGAAGACTTAGCATTTAAATTAATTTTAAAATAGATGCTAGCTCTTGTTATAAGTACTTGTTTATTGAACCCAGACTCAATCCAACAGCTTGGAACGCATAGCATGCACTTGAAAAAGCAATCTTAATAGACATTTTTCCTTCCTGTAATAAATAAATGCAACTTGTTAACAATAGATGATAACAGCACAAGAAAAGAGCTATTCAATGTCCAGCCTGTTGTATATTACCTATATTTTCATGTGAAAGTATCAAAGTTTAAAAAGAAATAGTTTATTAGAAATTAGAATTATATATGTATCTGTTCTTGAACCTGAAAGATGAAAGCAGGTACAAGATGCCATTAGCTCTGTGTTAGCAATAGTGCCACAAAAACATTTAGTATTAAATGAAGGTTCCTGTAAAATACTGCACAAAAAAGCAAAATCCTGGACTTCTTAACTAGTCTTATTAGTGGATAACATGAGAGTATGTTTTCACTATGCAAAACAAAAATAAAGATTTTTTTTTTAAAAAAAATCACTTTCTTTTCTCTGGTATGGGATTTTAGAACTTATCCCATTACCTTTGAAAGACGCTCAAGTTATTCACATTATTTTTGCAGACTGACAGATATCTTTAAAAGAAGGAAATAGGACCTAAAACAGGCAATCAATGCACACCCAACTACTGGAATGGTAAGTGAAAAACACCTCTACAAAGCCACTGGCTTGAGGGCTAACAAAGCCTTAATAATGTACAAACACCTGAAATGTGTATGTTATTCATGCTTAAATGTTTACTTCCAAGAGATTATTAAAGCAACATTTGCTTTAAAAATATGCAACCATTGCTTTTACTTAATATTAGAAAGAAAAAAGCATTATAGATGATCAGTAGAGCTTTAGGACCAACAGAATTGCAGGGTAGGGCATACTGACTTGTGGACTTCATGTAAATTGGAGAATAAGAGCACTAGATCACTACCAGAGGCAACCATATAGTAAATAAATATATATTTCCATTCTGCATTTTGCAAAACAATTAAGAATCCTTCTTCACTTTGTTCCCCAATATATTTTAGACCCTAAGTGCTGCAAGCCCAAACCACTAATATCTGCAGGATTGCATAACTCATCTGTTACTGCAGACCTCAGAATGAACAAGAGGAGTAAAAGCAAGCAACAGATTGTTTAAAACTATTAGTCAGTTCTTCCTGAAAATTAGTCTTCTTAGTGTACCCTCTTGAAACATAACACAATGAATTTTGTGTTCCATTTACCTTAGATTTATTTGCCTTTTTCTTTTTATCAGTGCTTGGAGCTTCTTTTCTCTGCACCTATAAGGCAAAAAGATATTAAGAAAGTACAACACATCATTCTCCCTTACACATCCTCTTGACATGAACCGATACATACCAAACTGTAGACTTCTATACTTATTTCAAAGTCATTTGATACATCATGCCTGAAAGGGATGAATGAGAAAAACGTGTTAAGCCACAGACTGCAGAAAAGATGTTTCTTTTTTTGCTGTTGTTACTCATTACTACTTCCCTACTCCTCCTCCTGATCCCTCAAATTCACCAAGAATAGCTAAGATCCACTCAAAAGCCATGGTGCTTACTAATAGCTAGTATTTCTTATTAGTAACCATTAGGTTGTCCCTGGAGGTCTGAACTCCTTTCATTTCTACAGCAGCACTCCCCAGTGCAAGCAAGCAGTGTTGCTATTCCAAAGATCTCAGAATGTTACTACTCAAAGTTGCTTTCTAGAACTCCATGAAAGAAAGTAGAGAGAAGGTAGAGGGTAGATAGAATACATCTACCATTTCTCAGGGCATATTCTTCAGTCTGCTGCTGGCAGAAGTTTCTAGAATACAGACTGCTTTTGCTGTAATTAGCCTGAAGTGAAAACTACAGTTGTGTTGGACTTGAAAAACTGAGTTAACTTAAGAAGATGGCAACATAATAAGATGATCTCACTCAATTTGTTTGCAGAATAAGGCAAATATGAAGATTTTCAGTGACATTTTTATACACACTCCACCATCAGAGATAGAATAAGTTCCAAAATAGTATTTTGTACTTATACTTACATAGTAAATGTTGTAGTAAAAGTAAGAGCATCTCCATTCAAGGAACTGGCAGTACTTGCTAAGGGAGTTGCAACCATGTTTTCTGCTCCAGATCTCAGTATTATCACATAGTAGTAGTTTGCTGCTTCTGTAAATACATTTCAGATATGCATTTTCTTTATTCAAGAGTTGTTCGAGTATCTAGAAGTCCTCCAGTATTGCATTACTATTAACTGTGCCTGTTTCACCCAATTTAAACACTTGGTTAGTCAAGATCTGCTCACAAACTTAATCTGAATGCAGATTGTTTTTCTTATGGCATCCATTGGTAGAATCATCTCCACAGAAATCACAAGTGCATTAGCATCTGGAACTTTTCAGGCCAGACCTATACTGCCCAGTGCATGAGACAAAGGAGGATGAACTTGCAATCAGACTCAGCGATTAATCTTAGTTCCCTATCCTCTAGGCCTACCAGCTTAGCAATACATCAGCTTTTGCTATTGCCCATCTTTTTTTTTCCCCTCCCATCCTATGAATGAATTGATACCGAGGCAACTTATTTCCTTGACAGGGAGAAAAAGAAAGACCACCACCACAAGAGCACATTTCAATAGCATCAGATATTTGAAGGTTTAGGAGTATCTGCAGCAAGTTGATAAGCAGAAAGACAAAAGTAATGCATAATATTATATCACATTAAAAACAAAAGTTTAGTTGCGCTGCAGTAGAGGACAAGTCTCAGCCTTCAGAATAACTGGCCTAGAGTCCATTGATTTGTAGCCTTTTTATTTCTGAAGAAAGCATCAAATATAAGTGATTTATAGAGTTTGTTCTGGTGCAAATACTGCACTTCCAGAACAATATTTTCTTTTACAAGTATTCAGAATCATAGAATCGCTCAGGTTGGAAAAGACCTTAAAGATCATTGAGTCCAGACACAACCTTAACCATACTATCCTAACAGAAATTACTGAAAAAACTAAGTAATTTTGTATTAAACAAGCTTATAAAACAAGCAATCTGTTTACATGGATCTCTCTCTCATACAACCACAACACATCAAGAGATTAAATTATGTCAGGTGTTTCCATTTATGTTCTTGGCTACATAAACATTTTATGTCCTTCCTAATATACACTTGAAGATATTAAAACTTAATTTACATTTTGCAATACAGTTAAAAAAGAAAACAAGGAAGGCTACATATGCATTCATTAATAGTAGTTTAGGAACAGATACTACACAAGAACTGTTCAGTAACTTCTGCTCTTACATTTTAGTGAGGTACAAAGGAAGAACATCAAATGTCAGAATTATCCAGCTAAATGAAATTTTGTAACAATATTTAAGAATAGCACTGGTTACTGTGGGCTTGCAGATTCTTGTAAACAATCATTTGAGAAAGAAACTTACTATGTTCCTGGCTGCCTCTAGACCTGCAAAGAGGCATTTCCAGATACTGTACAAGAGCAAAAGAAACTACTTGACATTAATGCTTTATTTTAATGATTTAAATATGACAGCTTAATATGCCTGGTGTTTTTATACATAGAACTACAGAATTTGAGGTTGGAAAAGACCTTCAAGATCATCAAGTCCAACTGCAACCTAACCATACTACCTGAACTCTGACAACCCTGACTAACAAACTGTTTTTAGGATTGAGGTGCTGATAGGACTTGAGAAAAAAAGAGGAAGCAATGCCATTACCATTTTAGAATGCCACAATAGTCAGAATTTACATGATGATTTTTAGTAGTGGACTTGCATCCGTGAAAGAAGTCCAAGACAGGAAAAGATTGACCTGAGACAAAATTTTACTTCCTTCCCAATAAGTTACAGAGAACCATGAAAACAATTATTCTAAGATTGGCCTGGGAAACTCATACAAGTTTCTTGAACATCACAGGTAAGAAAAAGAATGCTGCTAAAAAAGACCAGAGAAACAGTAAAAGCCAACAAGGAAAAAACTAAATGACAGATGTATCTAGTGAGGGAGAGAGAACAGCAAAACAGCAAGGGAAGAGGTATAACTTCTAGTTGCTATTTTTACCTGGTTTTTGAACTGTACCACAAACAAAGTCTGCTTTTAGAGGTAGACGCATTTCTGAAATAGAAACAGATCCCCTGGATGGAGTAAAGTCAGAAGACGTTGACGCAGCTTTATTTCTTTTAGTGAGAGGTCCCTCAATCTTCAGTTTATTTAATTCTTCCAATAAAGCAGTTCTCTTCTCAGCTGTGTAGAGAAATTAATGAATTATAGTTGTAATTAGGTAAAAATAATACTAAACACGAGCACCGAGATGCTGCGGTTTTTGTTTTGGGTTTGGTTGGTTCTGGTTTCTTTTAGTTTTGTTTTGCTTTTTTCTTTTGCCATAAGTATGTAAAATGCAATATAAGTATTAAGCAACTTCCAGAATAGTAAAAATATCTGGGACAAGAAAGATACCAAACAGTTCCCCTGCCTACTGGAGAAGGCAAAACAGAACAGATGATATCTTCTCCTGTTTTCCAAAATGAAGAACTGAAAATAGGCAGGTACAAAACAATACTGTAAATTAATTGCAAGAGCATATCACAAAAATCTTCACAAAGTGTTCATGCTGTAAAGAATCGGACTAAAATCTAAAAACCTACTTGCAAGGAGAAGTAGTCTCTCTGCTTCTGCTTCCTCTTGTGACCCTTTTCCGTGTTCCTCATCAAAACAGCAGTTCAGAGCTTGGCTGGCTTGGTAAATCACTGTCTGCTGCATGTTGATCTCATTATTCAGCTCCTAGAGTAAGTTAGTTAGACAGATAGTAAACTACAAAACATCTTGCAGTTCAATCTTATTTCTCCAAGAGAATACTCCAGCACAACTCAAATCCTGTCAAATTCAGTAGTGGAAATGAAATAACTCCCCGTATCCTATTCAAAACATCTTGTGTTCACCAGACAGTTGTAGCATGACCCAATCAGAAGGTGCGTTGGTACAATGTGACTTGAGCTACTACACACTATTAAATGTTAGAATTGCAAAATCAGTTTATGCAGTATGTTAATGTGTGGTCATCTGCAGGGTGAACTAGGCATAGGATTAGGAAAACTATTTTTTAAAGTATTAGATACCTGCATTTTCTTTTTGATATTGACTTGATCGCATGGACCGTTCTTTTTCATTTCCAGTTTGGAAGCAACATCTTCTTTGCGAACAATGACTTGCTTTATTGAAGGACGATCTGTTTCTTTAAATCTTTGAGATCTATATGCATCAACACTTAAAACAGAAAACTGGGTTAGAAAGTGTTTTCCATGCATATCAAGCTTTACTTATTTACACACTTATTTACACATACATACTTCATTCATTAATGCTTTCCCATCTTGACATTAAAATAAAAGCACTCTTCGATACATTTTAAGTTTAGACAATATGAAGGACTACATAGAGGCAGACTTTGGTAAAGGCTGACAGTTCCAGAAAGAAAAAACTACTTTTGTAGTTTAAGAAAAAAGAAGAGCCATGCCACATCCCTAGTTTGTGCACTTAAGACTATCTTTGAGTTTATTACCTATATGGAAGGCTGCGATCTTCTGACAAAGAGCTCATACTGTCTCCAGATTCTGCCCTGGGAACTTTAGTCCTTTGGAACTTCTCAGACTTTTGACTTACATCACTGACACTGCTATCCTCACCAACCGACTTACTAGGAGAAACAAACACCTGGCAAGAAGATGATGTTGGATGATGAGTAACATGGACAGATGTTTGAAATACATTTTCTCTTATATTTACTTATTTTGAGATTACATATAAGCAGTAAATTCAGAGGGAGCTGAATATTATTTAGCAGCCTGTTTACAAATATTTTCTAGGACACAGAATAAGCTATTTGTCTATTTTTAAAAACATCAACAGATCACTGAACTCCAGAATATTTCACCCTTAGTTTTCAAACCTGTACTGTTAAATAATTACTTAAGATTTTCACAGGTAACTGCTTCAATAACATATACAACTACAAGCCCAGTGCAAGTAATATATCTATATATTAAAACTGGATTTTACAGGAACATGTTTAAGGTAGCATCTGACACGCAATGTTATTTCTAGGGGCAAAAACAAAAACTTCAGAAACTTTACGTTGTTAAGTTTTCATTAGCAAAATGTTACTCATAACTTCAGTATGTGACCAGGTATCACAATACACTAAAATATCACACTGTTCACAAGCAAATGGAACAACTTTCTACAGTAAAGTCATCCTTCCCCATCTCCCAAGAGCTCTCACCTCTGGACCAACAGATTCCACTACAGGGGTTAACAGAGACATTGATGAAATATTTAGTGACTCTTCCTGCTCATCATCATCACTTTCACCCTCCAGGCTCATGCTCATTTCCTTCTTCAGCTTTTCTATGTCTGGACCATCCTCTTGAAGAATTTCAAAAATTTCATTTATCACTTTTGAGCTATTCATTTCATCACCAGCCTTCATTTCAACTTCACGTTCTTCATCTGAAAGGTGATGTTTTATAAATATTAGTAGCATCTAAATTAAATGTTTGTTTATATAAAAAGACTGAAGAGTTGACAGACAAGCCATCCACTTCTGTTTCTCAAGTAATGTTAATTAAAAAGTGCTTATTATAGTCAGGCATGTGAGAACCCTGAAGTATACTTCCATCCTTACTTCAATATACTTTTATCCCATGTTCTGCATAAGTTATACAGGGAGGCAATACAAAGAGACGTGTGTTAGACAAGTTACAACATTTCAGCTTATGCAAGTCTGAAACTGCAGTCCTCCACAGAGCAGCCATTTCTCTCCTTTCCCAATAAAGTTTAGTATCAGCTTTAATATTTCTTGAAGACTTAACATTGAGAGAAGAATTATAAATAAGAGCTTCCTGATTTGTTTTATATAAATCCAATTACAAAGCAAACACATGAGTGTCATCCGATACACAGTGAATTCATTATTCAGTCTTGAAGGATATTAACACTGCTGGACAAGTGGGAACAGATAGCTAAGCAAATAAAATACATCTCATCAATACAAACCATCTGGTTTCTCAGCAAGTTGTTCAAGTTTTGACACAGGCATCGCTTCTACAGGGCTGTTCGGCTGAGTGACTGTCAGAGAACTGGACTTATCAGTCTCTTCACATTTAGGAGCATCTAAGAATTTTATAAAAAAAAGTCAATGAGGATATGCTATACTTTCAATTTTATTTACTTCTTTCTTAGCATTGTGTTTCAGAAGATTGATAATATAGCCGACAATTTACAAAAACAGAGGAGTGCAGCTACTTGAGAAAAAAGTGGAATTAAACAGAAAACATAACATACAAGCCCAACCTAAGAGAAGCATAGCCTGCATTTATAGAAGCACATTTGAGAGTCTGTTTGCCCGTAAAGTACGTAAGGAGCATTTAACAAAGTTCACTCTGCTTTCATAGAATTAAAGGCTCTTTCAACCCCTGAATATTAGAAAGGATGTCACAGGTATAACAAATCCTTTCACATCCCCTACTGTAAGAATTAATTCAAGGGAATACTGAAGAGGGAAGTGTTTGTGTAAATTTGGAAAACTCACATACAAATGAAATCTGTAGCTGATTGTTTTCACACGCTCACTCTAAAGTCAGCATAGATGAAAATATAAAACATCGGTAAACCTTCTGAGAAACAAAGGCAATCTGTCTTGCCAATACTTCAAGCAGCAGAGTATTATATGGGAAAATTTAGTCAAATCAGCAACCAAATAAGCGTGTACATAGGTCCAGTTCTAAACAAGAGTACTACTAGCTTCTTTGACCATTTATGAATGCTACAGTCCTGCATTAGCCACAAGCAAAAAACAAATTCTCACCTGAAGGTTCTACACTGGGAGATTCTACTGGCCTGTCACCTGCTGGTGTGTCTTCTGCTGATCCAGAAGTAGTAGTATCTGAGCGAGGAGAACGTTTTGGACTACCCTGAGATGGGCCATCCTGTTCAAACCAAATACAGGACATTCAGGTGGTAACATTCCAAGTGATTAAAAAAGGTTAGCTACCTATCCAATATGAAGGAGGAGTCTATTTATGCAAGAATGTCAGCTGAAGTTCCAAGTTGAAAAGGTTGTAAGAAGAGTTTCTAGAAGTTGAAGGGTATTGGCAGGGAGAAAGAATAATCATACATTAGAAATAAGCATGCTTATTTCTTAGATAATACTATAGGAAGTAGCACAATAACCATCATCAAAAACTAAATCAATCAGCTCAAGTCAGTATCGTTTGTAACTGATTCTATAGAAAAAAATCCAATACTTCACTATTAATCATACAAGCTACTTGAGAAGCAGTCTTGTGCAGCCTAGGTATTTACAAACCTTAGATTCCCATCTTTTACCTACATTTGTGCAAAAATACCCACGTTCAGAACACGTTAAAGCAATTCACACATCCTTTGATGCATGTAGCTAACACATTACCATTTTAGCTTCTGGAAGTTTTCTCTTAGAACTTTCACTTCTCTCCGCACTCCACAGATTGCCCCTATCAAATCGGCCACGAATGCATGCAAGTTCTCGTTCACGTTCCTATGCAAATAAAGGGGAATGGGAGAAGAGTTAACAGTTTTAAGACATCAAGACATTGCAAACTTATCATGGAGGGAAAGAACAGTAAGAATCTTCACCAAGCTTATAAGCAAGCTATGGATTTAGCAAGTCATACCTGCTTAAGCTGAAGCGCTAAAGTGGCAGTAGAGGAATTTTCATTTTGTTTGAGAAGCTTTTCCTGGATTGTCCTTGTATTTGGGGTGACGATGGGTGTTCTGTACCCCGCAGTATTCGTAGAAGGACTTCGTGCACCGTTCTCTTGACAGCGCTCTCCAAAACGTTCCAGGAAGGGCTTAATTCCCGATCCCCCTACAAGAGCAATTATTTTGCTTTAAAAGCAGCTCTCAAACAGAAAAATTACACTGCAGTTTTAGATCTCACTGATGGTTCTCAATGAAACAATTAAGATGCCTCCTTTACAACTTACTGTTACACTTTATACAAACTTAACCTGAAACACAAATCACTGCTGTAACAGAACACTGAAGATATTAAAGCAGTAAATCAGAGCAAACAGATGCCCTCCTCTTTACAAAGACCACACGTGACCCTGTTCATTATTCCAATTGGTCTGCTTTTTAAACATTTCTCACTTGTATCTTTCATCTAAATGAGCATTCTAGTACTTAAGGGAGATACACTGTTTGGAATCCACCTTATTAATCATTAAAAAGAAAGACACTACACAGCTACATGGCCTTCAAGACTGGAAGCACTTCTTTTTGGTTTCTAACATATTCAGGCTCTTTTTTTTCTTCTTTTTTTCTTTTTAGATAATATCTATTGGATATATACCTTAGCCAACAATTTGAAAGACACTTTCAATAGCCTGTCATCAACTGATGTTAACAGCATACTTTTCAGACAGACCTACTAGATTGGTTTTGCTCTCAGGAGTTACAAAAAATACATCCAGAAAATACTCTTGAAAAATATGGAAGCCATACAGCTTACAATTATCACAGACTCCTTCAATGAAGAAGTTAGAGCAAGAAATATGCATTATGCAACATGTTAACTAGCATATAGTTTTCAACATAGGTGACTTCAGTGATAGTTCTTTGAACTCACTAAAGCTGAAGAACAACTTACCTGGTGTTGTGGGTTTATCCTTAGGTTCAGGTTGCACATGTGTTCCTTTGACTGTCTCTTCTTTGGACTGAACCGACTGAGGCAAAGTTGATTGTACCGTCTGTGTGCGTTTCTCAGTCTTCTGAGGGCTGCAGGGATTCTCTGTTAGCTGTTGTGGTACTTCAGATTCCTTACAAGCAGGAACAGTACTGCTTGAGGATTGTGTTATAAAATTATTTGGACCCTTAAGAAGAGAAAAAAGGATAATGTTAAGCTGAGACTGTACAATGTTAGTTGTTCTCTCAAGAGAAAAAAAAAGAATGAAAACATTATGCAGAACATACTATAAAACGAATTCCACCAAAACAGAAAGAATTGACAACCATTGTTATGAGCTATTTACAGCATCTTGATTCAATGTTTCAAATTGTTTCAGTATTGGATTCAACGTGTTTTCATTAGATACTTCAGGTAGCTTCCCACGCTTCCCTAAACCAGATAGGGCACACAGATTATTGCCATTTTGTAAGTGGCATAAATGGAACAGTAAGCATTTGGTACCAGTAATTTCAGCATTCTGATTCCATTGTTATTCAGCGTTAATATTCAGAGTTTCAGTCAGCTGAGAAATCAGGCAGAGTAAAATCCAAAAGGGTTGTCACTTTAAGGAATCTCTTTCCAATAATCAAAAGATAGCAATCAATTACTTCGACTTCAACATTTACAAGACTTATATATACATTCAAGTATATTCTCAAGGAATTCTAAACTATTTCAGATCTGCTGCATAAAAAAAGAACACGTGAGTTCTTATCAAACAAAAATAGTAAATGAACTAAGATTACTCACACTAAATCTTTAAATTTGTTACCAACATTCAGACTATTAAACTGGTATGAATTAATACTTCTCCCCCCAGTACTCAAATCAATCCTTAATCAGCAACTAATCAGACACTCACCGCTATCTTTGAGTTTGCTGGTTTATTAATAGAAGCCTCAACAAGCCTTTGAGAACAGGATGCAGCTTCCTGCTTTACACTGCTACTATTGATTCTAGCAGATGCTCCACTTGTAGTGGACAATTTGGATAAACAAGTAGTGCCAGGCTGTTCTTGTGCATTGTTTTGCTTTGCAGATGGATGACTTAGGTCATCTTCCCAGGAGCCAATTGTAGCTGCAAGGTTAGCTAAACGGCCCCTTCTCCCAATAGGGGTACCACTTGCCAGATCATTAGTTGCCCGCTTAGGTGGAGAAACAGACAGGTCCTTTGACTGGAGGGGAGACAGACGAGCACATTCAGAGGGATCTGGAAAAAGAACACAATCGTCTTAATAAAATATATTGAGATACATTTGAATTTTGCTCTATTGTGAGTTTATCAACAGTTAGATGCTCTGAAGGCACTGAGTCCGATCAAGTTAAATTAAAGGCAACACAATCTTGACCCAAGTAGTTTACTAGGTTGACATCACTGTTGTGGTGAGCAAGGCTTCACACTAAAAGGCACACACAACACTGTTTACAGTCAGTCTACTCGTTTTAGGCTATGTCCAGTGCTGTCTACAAAACTTCTGTACAAAAACATTAGCACTGTCTCACAAAAAAAACTGTCTGCTAGCACACCCTATCATCAATGCAAACACAGAAAAGCAGCAATACTATTCAGCAAGTAACACATACCCTCACTATCCCAGCAGCGTCGCTGTTCTGCCAGTTTCTGCATACGTGTTTTGACTGAAAGGGTTGCAGGAGTTTCTGACTTGGTGCTTGTTTTTCCTTTCTCAAGAGGTTGAGCCAGTGAAGCCTTGTTACACACAGTTCCATGCAATTCCGAATTCACCACAGGAGAACGGTGGCTTGGAGAACTTGAAGGAACAGGCTGTGTGTTCTCTATAGTGGAAGCTTGGGTCTCTATATTATTGGAGCAGCGTCTCTTTGATGGTGATGGTTTAGTACTAGGTTTCACTGTACAAGTCAGAGCAGTCAAACAAATTAGTATTCTAACAGTCTCAAACATCCTCAGTACAAATCTGCAGTGCAAAGTTATGATGTATGAATAACCTGCCCTTTTCTATTTCCACCAATTACAAGGCATTAAGTAATCATCCTTAACTAGCTTACTAATCATTAAGAGCTCTCAGATAAAGGTAAACACTAACCATACCCAGTCTTAGTGAACTGGGTAACTGCACCCACTGTTGTTTACTTTAGGATAAACACCGAGAGGTTTTCACAAGCCATCAGAATAACAAGGAAAAAAAAAGAATGGAACAAAACCAACATTTATGTAGGATACCTTCTTCATCAGGAAGAGATGCCTGGTTACCAGTCTCTAACAAAGGCTCTCTGACCCTCTTGGTCTGCGCTGCAAGTCTCGCTCCCATGGTTGGCCGCTCAGCCATTTTCTTCTGCAGGTTCTCCCTCCTGGCACGGGTTCGTTCAAGTAGTTTCTGAGTAGTTCATCAATCACATATCACTATACACTTCAGTGTGTTAACAGTAACAGTTCAAAATCAAAATACTTGAAGTTTTTCTGTAACAGGCTTGTACCAAAAGGCATAATACCAGAAACATGTAACGATGACTATACTGAGACAAATATGTCTCTCAGATGTTGATAACTGACCTACTGTAATGCACTGCTATGGAAACATTTAAAGCTTGATTTTCTGTTTGGTTACCCCCTCCTACTCCTGAAAACAGGAAAAACAGGTTTTCTACACCACCATCTATTTGATTTTTCTATCTTCCCCCTTTCTCTCGCTGCAGTAACTCCTGAACTCCATACTTCTATTTGACCATTGCAATACACACATCTCCTATTTTCAAGAAGTTCGACCAAAGATAGCTCACACTGCAGCAAATTCCAAGCTACCTTCTTGCTATCTGACTGGTTAGTTCATGTTTGCAGGGTATCTGAAGATCATTTTTCCTACTGGGCAGATAACAGGTTCCAGCATTTCTTTCAAAGGGGCATCGATTCCAGCCCTATCATCTAGACACAGACTGCCATGGAAATTGGTGAAACAGTGAAGTTTGAGATATCTACTTTTATATCAAAAACCAGATGAAGCTACCCAATAGATTACAAAGTTCCAGACGTTGGCTTCCTAAGGAAATCACACTAGAGAGACATGAGCAAGGTCAAAAATGGGGGAACATATTGAGCCTGAAGTATTCAGAAACATTTGAAGGTAATATTTCTTCCCTGAATCACCACATGATAAACTTAAGTTAGCAAGTCTGACTGGTGGGCTCTTGACCTGTTGCTGAAGAACATATTCAAGATATCCAGTTGTCACTGATCTTTTATTAAAAAGAAGTTAGTGATCCCAATGTGTCCATAAGAAAAATAACTCAACAAAATAAATCCATGCTGTTAAAGTAGAAAAGAAGTAGCTACTGCAGCATCAAAACCAAAAGTAAACTTGTGTTCTGCAAGATTAAATTGTGAAGAACTGATGTCTTAGTTGTCCAAATAAAGAAATAATTTATCACTATCTTGTACAGGGAAAAAAAAAATCATGTGAAGAGCTGTCAATTACCTTACTTTATTAAGTTCTTACATTCACTAAATTTTGGGAATTTGAATAGTATAATCACATTGCACATGAAATAGGTCCTTCAGTGAATGTTTTACACTACTAGAGTGAGGTTCTTTATAGCATCCAAGTTTGAAATAACATTTTTTTAATGCTGCATTCGTAAATCAAGACCACAGTTTATCCACATGTAAAGAACACCTAATTCTTACTTTGATCAATATTTTAAGGCACTTTGAAACAAAAAAATTGTGCTATTGAACTAATGACCTCTGAAGGGAGGCATATAAACTGCACTTGTTTGGTGCCACATAAATTATTGTGAGAACTGTGCCAGCCATTATCTGTCCTGTCACATAGCAATTAAATACACATTGCACATTTTTAACTGTCTAAGGCTGAAGTCTCAAACAATGTTTCATTGTAGGGCAACACAGGACAAATGGAATGTCAGTCCCAACGATTCTCTGTCAAAGTATAAATGCCGCTTCTCTAACTTCCATGGAAGAGAAGTTAGGGGAAAAAATATGTTTAAAAAGGACACATGAAGTGCCTAGAATGCCTTCTCTATGAGTTGCATCCCAGTTGTTTCCACAGGTCAGTTTCCTTATTCCAGTCCCCAAAAAGCAGAGTTATAAAGCATTCAGATACACACATAAGTTAATACACACATTTTAAGTTGATCTGTATAACTGTTCTTTTGCAAATTCAAGTGCACTGTCTAAGACAGTATTCCTACAGTTCTATTCAAATGGAGTCGCATTCCTTTCTGTTTTGTTAGTCCAGTAAGACGGAGCTTCAGTTGTTACAAATAGGATGTCATTTCACAGGAATGCACGCCTCTGTTGTTGAGCTCCAGCTCCTACTGGCTTTTTCCATGCAACCGCCATAATTCAAACTGCTGTTACACACGATGAGTCAGCCAGCTACCAGAACTTGAGGCTTACTTTTAAGCTCATCATAGGTGTTCATTACTAATAGTACATTCTCCACACATTCCAGTAACAATCAATATTTCAGAGTAGGACAGGCTTATTTCATTTTATCTAGGAATTTGAAAACAATTAAGTTGTACTTAATCATGGCTTGTGTGCAAGAGCACATTATCAAATCAGAAAACACCTTCCTGCTTTAAATGTTGATGGACAGTCCTGCTTTAAAAGTAGCACGTGTTAAGTTACATACAAAAGCTGTACTTAGCAACCTTAGAGAACACACAGGCTCATGAGTGATTATAAGAACTTGTTGCTGCTACCCTGCTTTAGAAGCAGAACGCTGCAGAAGGAGCAAGTTTCTGTGACACTGAAAGAACAACTAACTTAAATTTCGTATATGCAAACCTTACTCTGAGCAACTGTCTCACTTATTTCTCTTTGGTCATCTGTCACACTGGGAAACAATACTGTGCTCTACAGCAAGTACTTCACAATATAAATAGCCTAGACTATTTCTAATGTTCTGTACCACCAAATACAGGCTTTTATGCAAGAAAGTGAACTACACAATTAACTACTAAGAGCCACAAGCATGCTCACTGTGATCCTAAAATAAGACTCCACCATCTCCTCAGTGGATCATATTAACAATTCGGCTGACACCCAACAGGTTATTAGATTTTGCTTGTAAAATTAATTTTAAAACATTATTTTAGAACTGTTTCATTTGAAAGCATTGAAAGCACTGAATCTTGCAGCAGCATCTATTTAAATTAATTGAGACGAAGCATTTTTATTCTAAAGGCAAGTGATCAGCAAACAGCTTTGGCCAGGTAATGCTTGAATTAATGCTGCTTTACCTAAGCAACATTTATAATGCCTCACCAGTTCCCTGCAAACAGAAGGGTTATTTGGAAATATTACCTGAAAATAGCTAAACTAATAAAACTGATACTAAAAAGAAATAAAAGTTAGGACATAAATACTTCACAGCAGGTGATAATAAACCTTCCCTATAAAAAGTCCTTTTTGAGAAAAGTTAAACTAAAATTCTGATGCACTAACAGTGGTCAGATTCTTATACAGCAGGGGAACATCCTCCACCGCATAAAGCATTCCTGGCAAAGCAATACCTCTCAGGCACTCTGCAACACCAGCAAATATTTGAATGAAGTTTACACCAAGGAGTGGCCCCTGAGTTGGTCACAGCATTTCAAAGTCAGTTAACTACACAAAGGGTGTGTTGAGATTGGAATATTTCCCAGTATACAAAACCATTTTAAACTTGATCCAGTATTCTGGACTTGCGGTTTATTTAAGACTAGTCTCATCATGTCACCCGCTACCAATTAAGGAAGGAGTTTTTAGATGTTTACACTTAGCAAGCCTTACATGGGAGTAGCATTAATCTGCTTTGACACATGCAGATCAGTATCTCACGTGTGATTTCTTAAAGTTGGACCTTGCAATCCTCCCCTGCTGCGGGCACCTGATTTATTTACAGGATGCCTATTTGAAATATAGATTATTCTTTCCTCCTTGATAAAACAATGTACTTGTTAAAGATTTTTATTTCTTCTTATGATTAGGTTTGTGGGTGTGGGTTTTTTTTTTAAATTAATTAATTCAGGCTTTGGTTAAACAGGGCATGCATTAAAAACAGCATGGCCAGCAGGCCAAAAGAGGCGATCCTCTGTCTACTCTGCCTTGAAGAGGCCACATCTGGAATATTGTGTCCAGTTCTGGGCTGCCCAGCTCAAAAAAGATGGAAATCTACTTGAAAGAGTCCAGCAGAGAGCAAAAGAGATTATAAAAGGCATGGAGCCACCTCACTTATGAGAAAAGGAAGAGAGACCAGAGTCTGTTCAGCTGAAAGAAGACTGAGAGGGGATCTAATCAGTGTTTAGAAACATCTGAAGTACAAGAGGGAATTAGATGAAGCCAGACACTTCCCAGTGATGCACAGCGACAGGACAAGATGCAATGGCCAAGAAACGGGACACAGGAAGTTTTGCACAAATATGCAGAACTTCTTTACAGTGTGTGTGACAGAGCACAGGCTGCCCTGAGAGGCTGTGGAGTCTCCTTCTTAGAGATATTCAAGACCCATCCGGATGCCTACCTGCATGACCTGCTGTAAGAACCTGCTTTACCAGGTTGGGGTTGGACTCCATGATCTCCAGAGGTCCCTTCTAACCTCTGCCTCTGTAAATCTGTATACTCAGAAGCATTGACTTTTATTGAGGTATTTCTGAAAGCCATCACAAGGCAGCCCCGCAGCTTTATACCTATCTCACATAAAAGCAGAGCACAGAGCAGCATCCTTAAGAAGCCTTCAACCCAGCCAATTCCATTTGTGTCTGCCCCATTTAAAAAAAAAGAAAAAACCACACATGGAAAAGGGCCTCCCTTCCACCAGCTCCTGCATGAATAACCCCTCTGTCCTCCATAGCAATAAGGCGGAACGGAACAGAGGGCCGCTCGCAGCCCTTAGGAAAGCCTGAGAGAAGCCGTAAGGCAGCCCGGCTCCCCGCAGACCCTCCCCGACTTTCGCCCCCGGCCCTAAGGACTAAAGCTCTCCCCACCTCGGTGAACGGATCCATCGCTGCTACTCCGGCCGCTCCCTCACGTCGCCCCGGGAATTGCAAAATCCTCCACCCCAACCGCTCCGGGGATTTGAATTTCAGCGCCGCCTCGAGTGCGCATGCGCGGGGAGTGAGTCACTCATTGGCTCGCCAACGCGGGGCGGGCGGGAGGGAGGCGGAGATTGACAGAAGCGCTATCCAATCCGGCAGCGCCCTGCCCTGCTTTCCCGCCCCTTGGCAGTTCTTCGTTTGTCCGCCCCAGAAGGTCTGAGTACGCGGATGAGGGAAATTCATCTGATTTCCAGCCTGATATACTTGCGCTCCTTTATACCCATTTGCCCGTTCTTTAGATAACACATAACATATATGTTATAAATATCTAAAGTGCAAGAGGCAATTAGATGAAGCCATATATGTTAAAATATATGTTATAATGTATATAACGTCCTTTATACACATTTTATACCCATTCATTACCAAGCATGAATGCCCTTCTCCCTTAGCTTTTTACTTCCAGCCTCTGGGATTACATACAGGCAGCAGTCATTTCCTCTTCCAGCCCAGGCCTGCCTGAATCACACACCCTCTTAACTGTTACTCATTATAAAACCTCTCCAGTGCCTTATTTGCAAATGGCGCGGCATCTACATGCAGCAGAATTCAGAAATCCAGTATTGAGGAGTCAGAAGAAATCTTCACAATGGGACACTGCTGCCAGCAGAAGCCCTCACATGGCTCTCAGATGCGTATGGGTTGGAGCAGCCTGAGGTCTGGGCTCAGAACTGGGCTCAGAACGTGCTCATGTGCTGGGCTGCATGCTGGGACCTACCAGATGAAACCCATCGTGAGACTCATATGTAGTCTCTGAGCCTGCCTTTATAGTGGAAAGAAAGGGCAGGCTTTGTTTCCTTCAAGATAAACTAGGTGACGCAATCACCGGGAAACTATAGAAACGTTCCTTTAATGGAGCAGTAGAAAATCAATGCTGGCAACCACCAGAGAAAAAATAGGCAATCTGGAGTTAGTTCAGCGCTGTGAACTGAAAATTAAAGGAGAGAATTACCATTCAGTCATTTCTCTCTCCTGCCATCCAAAAAGAGGAAAAGTCATGCACACTTTTAGCTCTTTCTTTAATAAGACAGAGTTATTGCAATTTAAACATGAATTTGTGCTTGATGTGGTGATCTATGAGATGTGTATATAGCAGTTCCTGTTGCCTTTGGTCGTTTCCAAACGTGTCTCCATCCACTGCTGTCATTGCTCTAATGGCAGGGCAATGCCATTAGAGCTGATGCTCTGCCTCAGGGCCTTATCCAGGCAGTCAAAATAGCGTGAGCTGCTATCAGCATCCAGAACAATCTCATCTGCTATGTAATATTAAAAAAGAAGGAAACAGACATGTTTTATTCTGTAAAAGAAGTTTCCCATAAAAATTATTTCTATAAAGTTTATTCTGTAAAATGAAATTAAGATTCTTAGGAGTATATAATTGCTTACAAGGTCAGTGCAACGTGCAAGTGATAAATTTCCTTTCCTTTTGGTCTCCTCAGAGCTAATGATTACTGCATCATTTTGATCCAGACTCAGTGAGGCCCTGCTAGAAATAAATAAAAGCAGTAATTTTCTCAGCTTCTCAAGGATTATGTCTGTCTTCCAGAAAAGCAAGGGACAGTAAGTGTAATATTCCTATGCCATTCTAAAGAGCCCAAAGAGGTTGGTCTTTCTCAGGACTGGTGCTGCAGAGTGGCTGCAAGGTTCATAGTCTGCAGAGTGGTGGAGGGCAAAGCAATGAAACTTCCATTTGGGGTTATTTTTTTGCCCTAAGAATTCAATAGAGCCATTGGCAAGTTGCAATGAGGAAAAAAATAAAATAAAATCAACTGATGTTTTGCAATCTGAAAGCATGAAAAAGAGGGAGAAAAAGAAAAGAATGTCATGGTGAAATCAGCAGGACAATGGGCCAGCTCTGCCTGCTAAGCAGATTTACATTTTATGCCAGCTTTCAGCATTTGAAAACCATGAATCACACCTTTCACTGTCTCCTCACCCACATTATATGGTTTAAGATTACTTCTTGCTGGGGTTAAGCTAATGAAGAATAATCCCTTCTGTAACAATAAGTAACACAACACAGAGTGCTTCTGGAATGTTTTTTGCTGGCTTGCAGTTTTCATGGGAATTGGGGGCATGGACACAGAAGCCAGTTATTTCTCTTTTAATGGGACAGTAAAACATTTTTATTTTCCCAATTATTCTTTCACATTTTTTGAAGCATACTGATTGTTTTCAGGGGTCTTTTCTTACAGAGGGTTATACACCTTTTTACTGAAATTTTTTGCATACTTTTTAACTAACAAGGAGAGCGGTAGCCAAAGATTTTGTAGGTTTGGCTTCTTTGCAATGCAAAAATAATCACAAATGTAAGATGCTTTTTGCTTCTCTAGTGACTTCCACAAGCAGAATTGCTTCCACAAGAGGGAGTTTCTTTTCAGAACATCCTCAGGCTTGCTCTCAAATGCTCAGTGACGTGGAGAATCAAACTCTACAATCCACATAAGGTTATAAAGCAGGTATGTTTATTACAGCACCAGGAAGCACAGGGGATAATTCCACCATAATCGCTTCAAAGATCACATGATTCAGAGTCACTATATTTCCACAGATAGTGCATATTCATCAATTACATGTAAGACAATTAACATATATCTCAGCTAGTGATTTATGAGGTCTTCAATCTTCTATTCCATGGTCTTTTTTACCATCTAGCAACCTTCTACCATCATGACAGTCCAACTGATGGTTTTCTACTTCATCCAATGATCTTCCTTGCTTTCTCTACATGAACTTTCTTCATGGACACATGCTCAGGAGAATTACCAAAATCATAACATCTGCTCACTCAGCCATTATTTCTGGACATCTGCTTGTCGTTGGATAGAGATAAGTTTGGCAGCTTGTCTTTTAATGATACATGCTGGGGTGCAGAAGATAAGGAGGATAGAGGGGAGTATCTTGACACCTGTCTGTTGCATCCCAGTCTAATCCCAGAGTGAGACAATTTGCCTTGTGTGGAGGCCATGGCTTTCCTTACTGTGTTTCTTCTGCAGAGGGTCTCTTATCAAAACAGAATAGCCTTACAGCATGTTTTCTAGTCTACAGTACTACATCCATACCATTTGCAACATCTAAAAGCTACTGCAGTTTTGCAAGCAGCTATTTCTAAAAACAAGTTACAAAATACTTTGTGTTCTACCTCTTCAAATCATCGGTCTCGTCCTTGGCTTTTTGGCCCAGGTTTTGCTGCAGGCTCTGTTGGGAGGCAGGCATGTCTCCTGCTGAAGGAGCTCCTCAGGCCATTGTGCACTTGTAGCTGCTGCTTGGTCAGAAGCTGTGGCCGATCCCTAGCCCATGTGCTTTTCAGGAGGCTGAGAGCACAGGCTGAGGAAGCTGGGCTGATTCCTGGGAGCTGGCAGAGCTCAACGTCCTGCTGCTCCAGCCATCCCTGCTTTGCATATGGAGAACTGAAGGTTAGCCTTGGTCTGAGGGCTTCTCCTGTTGGGCATCATTCAGCATTGGCAAGACTGACGCCACTCATAACAAGGCACCAGCAAATACAGCTGGGAAATACTCCATTCCTCTTTGATGTAGCTTTCTACTTGATGATACCAAGGATTTCTGTAAAACTCTTGTGCTGTTGAGGATTTTTTCTCCCCTTCGAGGAAGGTATGGGTTCTTCTATGAAATAGCCCAGAAACAGGACAGCAGATGTAGTTCTGAAGAAGGTGGATGAGCAGTACCAGAAGTATAACTTTTTGGAACTTCATCTTGCTCAGAAGAAACAAAGGTAAGTTATGTTTCTGCAGGGAAATGAGAAATGTGTGGCACAATTCTAATTTTTTTTAATACAGTTGAGTTAATTTCAAGATGACAAGAAGAACAAAGTTGGCTTTAAGAGAGCTAATATTGGCAGTACTTTTAGGATAAAGAAACAGCTTTCCTTTTCTTCTTCCTGAGAATCACGTGCAATAAGAAATGGCATTACTGCTGATTTGGTAGGGAGCCTCTAAGGCCAAAAGTCCTGCACTTATTTTGTTTTGAATGCTGTGGTTTTTATCTCTATTTTTGCAGAGGTTTCCCTCTGCCCCATCGGGACCAGAAATACCAGAAATTGGTCTTACATGGGTTGACTTTTTTTTTTGCTCTTTCCTTTCTATCTAATTCCTCTGAAAAAAAGAAAAAGAAAAAAAAAAAAAGATATATTCTGTGCTGTAGTAGAATGTCCACACTAGAGGGTGTTACTGAGACAGGATTTTAGGATGAGTTTTGCTTTGAAAGTCTGTTTATCTCTGTTTGGAAAAGGAAAAAGAAAAAAAAAAACCATATCTGAAATAAATAGCAGCAGATGCAACGGGGATAAATTCCACTGAAATGTGAAGAAACATTACAAAAATGTAATGGTGATAATATTTTCCCTCACAAGGCTACTCACAAGGGACACTGGTAATATAGTCATCTCTGCTTCATTAGGAACTACAAATATAGTTACTTTGAGGATGTGCTAGAGAGGATTAAATATACTAGATATTCTAGACTGCTTGTACTTCAATTCTATTTTGACAGAGAAGACATTAACTGAAGGAATAAGAAAATGAGTTCATAGCTCCTTTTGTGTGAGAGGGACAAGGAAAGCTTTTGGTGGTTCCAAACCCCAGTACGTGTTGGAGACATGTTACTCATATGCCCATGCTTTCTTTTGTATCTCCCCATCACCGACCCCTGGGCTTGAAGTCCTTGCCCTGTCACCTCCCATCTCAACCTGGTGGATGTGCTCTGCTCACTGTGTCTGGGTGCCATGGGACTGCTCCATTCCTATAACAGTAACTCTTGGCACCTGACTCACACCATGATAAGGGGGTTACCCAGAGGATTTCCGAAGCCAGAGATGAAATGGAGAATAAAGTCTGAAGGCAACTTTGTCATGCCTTCTGCATCTCCCAAGCTTGAACAGTAAATACTTCCGGTATTATGGAATGGACAGGCACCACTTTAAAGGGATTCTTCACAATGGAGCAAATAACTCAAAACTGATTACAGTGGGAATTAAAAAGAAGCAACATTACCACAAATCATGGAGGAACCTGCAAAGTAAAGCCTGGGAGCAGTCCCAGGCATGTACCTGGTATCTGGAAAAAGAAAGTGGGCTTACACCCTGGGATCTGCCCACAGTGAGCCCAGTACTTTTCCTTGCAAACAAGACTCCCAGAAGACCACCTTCTCCAGGACAGGCGAAGACCCTCCTTCTCTATTGATCTGTCCTAGATGAGAGGGTTTAGAGGTCCCATGAAGTGAAATGTTTTGATGAAAAAGCAAGTCACTGCTCTTTCCCCAGCTGCTCACCACTGAAGTTAAGTGCAAAGGGTCTCCTGTTGCCCACAGAATGGGCTCCAGCTCCAGGAGACTGCTGACCTCCATTCAGCCAAGCACGATAGAGCCTCATCTATTGCTGCACAAATTATGTCTTGCAAAAATGCTGCCCATATTCAGGCTGCCTTTATGTTATTGAGCTTCCTTGGCATAAAGCAGGAACAAATTCAGTGGATAAATCAACATGAATAATGTAGCTGTATCAAGCTGTGTTCTGCAAGGTGTCTTAAAATAGCAGTCCCATTGAACAGGAGCATTTGTATGTGTAACAGCTCCCTACAAGCACATGTCGCTGTTGCCATGTTGTACTAGAAATGAAAGATGCAGCTGCAGTCAGCTGGCAACGTCAGATGTTTCAGGAGGAGTTTCTAGAAAGAGTACAAGTGGGAGGGTGGTCAGCTGGTGAAGTTGCATGGTCAGAAGATGTGCAGCCAGTGAAGTCATTAGGTTTGGAGAGGGGAGGCTGACCTTGCCCTTATTTGGCACAGCTCAAAACTGCCAAATTACACTCAGTTCTTTAAGGACTCAACTTTCCCAGTTCCTCCGTGATTCTTTTTTGTTAGCACAGAGAGGTTGAAGAAGGATGTGTGCATGAATGTGACATGTGAGAGTGGAACAAAATAAAACAGACGTTAGTGTGTGTATATATATTTAATATATATACAAGAAATGCACATATACATATATACATTTATATGTTACATATACTTGAGATTTTCAGTATTATCTTCTCATGGGCTCAGAGAGGCATGAAACTCTCTTTCAGATTCTACAAGCATGCTACAGAGATAACTGATGCTTTTACTCCTATAAGGAGTGCAGGGTAGTACTGTTGGCCAGCTAAATATGCTGGAATTATCTCTGAAATAAATGCTGTGTTGAAGTTGAGCTTTAAAAAATGCACAAGCCAGCTTGAATTCTGTCTCCTAACAATGAACAAATCCAGATAGAGATTCAATTCATATTGTGGAACTGGGTTATTTAAGATTATTATTTAAGCCACAGCTTGGCTCTTATCAGTACCTTACTGTTTATCCCCATGTACCTTTGCCTTGCAGCAGTGCAATTCATGCCAGCTGCACGTCAGAACGATTAGAGGTACATTAAATGTATTATATATATAGCATTTTTTTTTCTATTGAGATACTTAACAGTATTTTTGTTGACTGAGCTTTCCATGTGATGCTGGTAATCACCAAACGTGACAGAGCTTGCTCAGAGCCAAAGAAGAATACAAGGGCAGTTGGCCTTTTAGCTTCCCTCCTCTGTGCCTTCTGCTGCTGCTTTTGTCATCCTCCTGCTAGAGCCAGGAGCTAGCATGACCTAATGAAACCTTCAAGCCATCCAGCAAAGCAAAAAGGTTGGAAAAGTAAAACTAAAAAGAAAAAAGCTGGAGGCAGCAGATTCAGGGGTGAGTGACTGCCCAAGCACTCGGTGAAAAATGGCTCACCAGCATTAGGGAGAAGGGGACAGGACATGGAAAACACAGAGGGGGCAAGCCCTGGAGGGAGCAAAGAGAGGGACATCAGCACGTAACTCACATTACAACCTGGAGTTAACGCTTCCATTGCTGTGGCTTCCAAGCATAAGATAAGAATGGAGAGTCTAAGAAGCAAAATGAACTGCTGTTATGACAGTGATATACTGCCTTCATACTGCAGCAGCCATCCACTGCTTCTCTATCTGCCATGCGGATTATTTCCACTGCTTGAACCAATTCACTAATGGTTTTTTTTTCCTGTGATTCTCATATGTCGCAAGCAACCTGCAACTGATTAGTGACAGCTTTATCTAGCTATATTTAAAACTGTTCAGCTCCTGCAATCTGAGAGTTGGCAACAAGCCTGCGGGTTCCTTTTTCTAGTTCTTTTTCTAGCTGTGCTAGCAAAGAGGTTCTTTTAGGTGAAACTTGGGCACGTTGACAGAGCATGCATCATCTCTCTTCCTGAAGGAATTCAAGCTAAAGAGGCTAAAGAGGGTGTGACAGCGAGGTATGGCTGCACGTCAGTGACAGAGAAAAATGGAACCTCAATGTCCTCATAGCTGGTTTTGGTGCTTCAGTCTTGTCATAGATTGCTTGAGGAGACCCTGTCCTCACGTGTGAGGTAGGACTGAGTAGAATATGCGCCTTCATGTCTGATTCTTCATTTTCTTTGAAGAAAGCCAGAAGTAACAGATGAGCAGTCTGTGTGGATCGCTGTGTGTGTGCACGTAAAGAGCACAGAGAAGCTCAGTCTGGCAGGGCAAAAAGAAAGAAGAGATCCTGGATGGGACAGAAATAAGGCTTTTCAGCAGAATCAGCGCACTGTGGCTTCCCAGCCCTGCTACGAGACGATACAACCAGCTCTCCTGCCTTCCGTGTTGACGCCATGGGGAGCAGCTACAAGTATTCTGTGTTTGGGTGGTGACCCGTCGTACTACAACTCCCAGCGTGCACCTCGGCCCTCCCGCGCGGGGCACGCGGGGTTGTAGCGGCGCGCTGCACGCTGGGACTTGTAGTCGGCAGCCGAGGGCGGGCGCTCCGCTGGGGCGGCTGCTGCCGGCCGGCCAAGAAGCGGCCGGGCGGGCCTCGGGACGGCGGAGCGCCATGCTGGAATCCATCCGTGTCACCGGTGAGTACCGCTGCCGGGGGTGCTGCCCTGGGGCTGGGGCTGAGGCTGGAGCTGAGGCGGCGCCGCTTTCCCCGCTCCCGCCCCGGGCAGTCGGCGCCGCGTGCGGGAAACACGCAGGGTGGGTGATGTGAGGAGATGTATTTTTCCCGCAGCTCTTTTCCTCGGTTAAATTCGAGAAGCCGTTACAGCCATCACACCTACAGCCACGGGTCTGCTTCGTTCGGGTGCCTGTTTGTTGCAGAATATTCTTTCGACAGCCCTCCATCGTTAGATCTAATTAACTTCATACGGCTTTTTAATCCGTTCACATTACCCGAATACCTGAAATAAAGGTCTCTGTCACGTTACTGTACGTTTGCAGGGTGTACCGAAGGAGGTGTGTTACTTGTTACAATCTTATATTCTCATCTTTTGGACTTCACTGCTTACTTACAGACAGATCACAAATTATTTGCATTTTTATAAACCTGAAAATCCAAGCCAAGGCATTGGAAGCGTTTCCTCATTTTGGACAACTAAATTCAAATATATTCCAAAATGGTAGCGCAGAAGTGAAAAACAAAAGCAGTGACTCGGATGGTTACATTCCTAGGATAAGGGAACCTCTCCAATAACATCTTTGCTAAGCTCTGTAAGAAGCACACTTGGAGTTTGGACAGGATTTGTCCATTATGCATATATAACCCAAGTGACAGCTGCTCAAAAACCAGAGGAGCCCACTGTGCTTTATAAAACTCATCCACCTGAGCAGAGATTGATTCATGCCCACAAATACCTGTCATCATTCACCTTGTGTCACCTATGGAACACGTGTATTAGAAGCTTGTTGGATAGTAGAGACCGAGTAGCCTAAGTAAAGAAGATTTTTTTCTGCAATACTGTCCAAAATCTGGGGGAAAAAAATCTTTCACGGAGCTCTTACTACACATGCTATCAACACAGTAAAGTATTAGCTCACTACTTCAAAAGGAAACCATCAGCATAACCTAGTTTCTGAATGTTATAAAATATAACATTTCTTCTAACAGCCTCTGACAAGATTAGGCAGAATCTGCAATGCCACAAGATCCAAAGATAGTGAGTGTAAAGAAGCGTGCAACTTAAGCATGTAAAGTATTTCCTTGGTGCAAAATTATTATGAAATGTGTGGTCCCACACATGTGCTGTTGGCAGATTTGGGGTGCATCCCTTCTCCAGTACCACCGTGATGCTGGAATACCTGCACATTCAGGAATGAAGGTATGCAGGAGTAAAATTCCCCATAGTGACAACAAAATCATGGCTGTAGAATATTGTGTGGTTTGTATATTTGTGTGCCTGCAGTACAGACTAAGCCCAATACTGAAAGCTCCAGCAGGTATCTTGAAAATGATGGGTTTTGAGATGGGGCAGGACCTGGTTCTGCTCTTGTGGGCAGGGAGGAAAAGCACATCCTTGTCCCAGACAGAGTGGAACTGGCTCTGGTGACCTCACAGGGCAGCAAAAACCAAACTCAGCTAATCAGAAAAGGTGCAGAGCAGTGTTCTGACTTGACAAAGGTGATGTTTCTACTGAGGAGGAGGATCTTCCATCTTTTGGTACCCTATCAATGCCTAAATGGGGACAGGCAGCTCATCTGCGCCTTCCTCCTTTTTTCTACAACCTCCCAAATCCAGATGCTTGTTGAGTTTAGTAATTCAACAGTATGTCCAGGATTCATGTTTTTGCAGCTCCTGTAGAGAGGAACAAGATATAAATAGATGAAAGTAAACATGCTGAAAAGGTCTTTCCAGGAGAGATTGTGCTGATTTTGTTATTTGTTTCTCACAGTTGATGGATTTGGGGCTTTATGACTTCAGAGCCTGCAAGCTAGATCAATGGAGAGAATCTTTGTGCAAACATTAGGTATTTTTAGTGAGTTCTCAAAGGTAGCTGGGAAGTTTGGGCACATGCTATTTGTTTTCTGCTGCGTAGATGGAAATATAAAAAGGACATGAGAATTTATACACCTCAGAACAGCTTTATATGAATTATATGAAATTTATTTTAAATTCACATACACGTTAAAGAAATTTATAAGATGTATATAAAATTTAAATCAAAGTATTTAAAACTTATATCAACTTTATCTTAGATGTGTTTTAGATATAAATTAGATGCTTATAAAACTTGTATGTAAAGATACATTAGATAAAATTTGCATCAAATTTATATATTTAGGATTTATATGAAGTTTGTATATGATCTCTATAAGATGCAAATGAAATTTATGTAGAATAAAAGTTTATATATAATTATATAATAATATAATATAGTATATAAAGTTTATATAAAATGAATATAAGATGTACATAGTATGTATATAAGAAGAAAATTTATATACATCATAGAATCACAAAGGTGGGAAAAGGCCTTCAAGATCATCCAGTCCAACTGTCCACCTACCCACTAAGCCATGTCCCTTAGTACTACATCTAAACATTTCTTGTACACCTCCAGGGATGCTGACTGTACCACCTCCCTGGCCAGTCCATTCCAGCACTTGATCATTCTTTCAGTGAATAAATTTTTCCTGATATCCAACTTGAATCTCCTCTGGTGCAACTTATGACCATTCCCCCTCGTCCTGTCACTAGTTATGTCAGAGAAGAAGCTGACCCTCACCTCATCACAGCCTCCCTTCAGGGAGTTGTAGAGAGCAATAAAGTCTCCCCTGAGCTTCCTTTTCTCCAGATTAACAATCCCAGCACCCTCAGCTGCTCCTCATAAGACTTGTGCTCCAGACTCCTCACAGTTTCACTGCCGTTCTCTGGACATATTCCAGGGCCTCAGTGTCTCATAGTGAGGGGCCTAAAACTCAACACAGTTCCTAAGGTACAGCCTCATCAGGCCTGAGTATAGAGACATGATGGCTTCCCTGCTTCTGCTGGCAACGGTGTTTCTAACACAAGCCAGGATGCTGTTGGCCTTCCTGATCACCTGGGAACACTGCTGGCTCATGTTCAGATGAGTATTGACCAACACATCCAGGTCAGTTTACAGTCTTCCAGCCACTCTGCCCTAAGCCTGTAGCACTGCCTGGGGTTGTTGTGGCCAAAGTATGGGACTCAGCACTTGGTCTTGTTGAACATCATCCCATTGGCCCCAGCCCAGCAATCCAGCCTGTACAGATCCCTCTGTAGGGCCTTCCTACCCCCAGGAAGATCAACACTTCCTGCCAGCTTGGTGTCATCTGCAATCTTACTGAAGGTGTACTTAATGCCCACATCCAGGTTGTTAATAAAGATACTGAATAGGACAGGCTCTTTTGGGGGACACCACTAATGACTAATCACCAGCTGGATTTAACTCCATTCACCAGCACTCTCTGGGCCCAGCCATTCAGCCAGTTTTTTACCCAGAAAAGAGTGTACTTATCCAAGCCACAGATTGCTGGCTACCCCAGGAGAATACTGTGGGACACAGTGTCAAAAGCTTTGTTGAAGTCCAGATAAACTACATCGAGAGCCCTTCCCTCATCCACCAGGTGGGTCACTTGATCATAGAAGATGAAGTTAGCCAAGCAGGACTTGCCTTTCATGAACCTGTGCTGGCTGGGTCTAACCCAGGTTGTTCCACACATGCTGTGTGATCTCACTCAAGATGATCTGTTCCATAACCTTCCCTAGCACCAAGGTCAGGTTGACAGGCCTGTAGTTCCCTAGATTCTCCTTACAACCTTCCTTGTGATGGGAGTCACACTGACAAATCTTCAGTCCTCTAGGACCTCTCCCATTGACCAGGAACACCAATAGACAGTGGAAGGCATCTTGGTGATCACTCTGCCAGCACCCTCAGGTGGATCCCATCCAGCCCCACAGGCTTATGACAGCCAGAGACCTGCTACTCCACCTGGTCTGTTTCCACCTGGATCATGGAGGGTTAATTCTGCTCCCCAATCCAGACTTCCAGGGCAGGAGGTGGAATACCCCCAGAATAGTTGATCTGACTTTTAAAAACAGGTGTAAAGAAGGCATTGAGAACCTCAGCCTTTTCCTTATCCTCAGTAGTCTCATTCCCCACCACATCCAGTAGAGGATAGAGATTTTCCATAGCCCTCCTTTTACTTTTAATATATTTATTGAACAGTTTTCTATTATCTTTTTATTGTAGTGGCCAAGTTGAGTTTAAGCAGGGCTTTTGCCTTTCTAATTTTCTGCCTGCATATTGCAGCAGCTTCTTTGTACTCTCGAGTTGTCCATCCCTTCTTCCACCAGAGGTAGCCTCAGAAAGTGTTCCCTGTTCATCCATGCTGGTGTTGTTCCCTTCTGGCTCATCTTACAGCATGGGCAGACAGCCTGCTCTTCTAAGACTTCCTTCCTGAGGAGTGACCAGCCTTCCTGGTATTTATATTGTTTATACAAAATTAATATAAGGTGTATATGGTATGCATATCAGAAATAAAGAAAAATTATATAAAGAGTATAGAGAAGTGCATATAAGATGTATATAAGATGTATTCAAATTTATATCAAATTTTGATAAATATTTGTAAAATGTATATAACATTTATGTAGGATTTATATAAAGCATATAGAGAATTTATATGAAATACAAAGTTTATATATAGTGTAGTTTATGTAATTTATATATACAATGTATATAGCTTACATGCTATAATCATTTATACTGTGCTTTAATCATTTTGAAAATCAAATTCATAAAAATATACAGAAGATGGTGGCAACATAAGGCTCACTGCTCTGCTCTTTGCAACTTCTGAGAAAGGATCCAGAGGGAAGGAGCAGCACTACTGCCCTTGGTATCACATCATCTATCTGTGCTATTTGAGATGTAGGCCTTGAATTCCCACCTACAAATTTGTTTCTGTAAGCAAAATCATATGTTCTGGACACAGAAATGTTAACTCCTTGCCTTTCATGCATCCTTCTCAAGGATTCTCATCCTGTTATACTTAGCACAGCCCCAAAATCAATCTCCAATACTTGCCAAGAAATACTCAAGTGCAAGCATGGTGTTGTCCAAAAGCACCTCTCATTACCTGGCAGCTGTTTGCAGATGGGAGCTCATCACACAGTCTGCTGACTATATGGCTGCTACTCTTCTTGAGATGGTTCCTCCCCAGCCCAGGGAACAGCAAGGTGAGCCAGGTGGGCTGGCTGTCACACCAGCAATGGCAGTGATCCCATAGCATCTGATCAGGAACACCAAGGCACTCATTCCTGCACCAAGCTTTGGAACAGGATTCTCAAACCTACTGCCAAACAAGCCCAAGCTTACGTTAGAAATACTTGCTTTAGCAAAAGAGAATAATCTTAACATTTCTACCTCTACCTTCTGATAGAGTAAGGTCTTAGGCTGATGTTCTTCATCATCTCTTCACACAATCTGGACCTCTGTCTTTTTGCTTTTCAGAGTGTCTTCGGACAGGAGAATTAAGGAATGTAAATTAACATTGCACTGGCAGCTTCAGAAGTCTGGAATACTTTGCCACAGAGCTTATGTTGAGAGGAAAACCTAATTTCCCTGTGAAAATAAAGCTGGAATTAAACTACTATTGATTTATTTTCCTTGGAGGCATTTAATGATCTCTTGCTAATATTCCATTCAGAGTATAATTACTGTATGTAAAGCAATTACAGCTCTGCTATGTTTAACTATGGACTGAAGCTCAAATCCCTTCTGGGAGCCTTTAATCAGGTTCTGGCCATATCTCCTATTCTGTGAATCCTCTTACTTGAGATGCAGAAGCATTTCTTTGTGGCAGGAAATATTTGTGCATTGACTTGGGGCTCACCCAGTGCTCCAGGATGAGCTCTCTGCTGAGGAAAGGCCAGAACCAGTGAAGAGGTCATGTCTAATGAGCCAGCACAGATGTTAAATGCAGTCTTAATGCTCAGTGCCATTTGCATGCTGCAGGGACCTCCCTCCCACGTAGCCCATGGCAGTGGTGAGAGCTGGAGGAGAGAGCTCCCTTGCTAAAGGAACCATATTTGCCTCTTCTGTACTGGTTTGTAGTACTGCTTCTCCTTAATGCTAGCTATTGTTGTAGGACAACTTCAATAGGGGAAATAACAGTGTTTTAAGGATTCCTAGAGGTGTACTTGAACTAGCTGAACACTTTTCTTTCATTTTTCAATATTCCTTCTTAATACAGAGGACACTTCACATATGTGAAGCACTGAGGCCCTTAAAATTTACACTGCTGTTTGCATGGTGTAGCAAGCTGCCCTCTGCAGTGTTCTCATCCTTTCTGAGAGGAAGTTCTGTCAATCACATTTAGCAGATGAGACCACATCAGGTTGCTTCTATCACTGCACCAATCTCTGTGGAACATCACTGTGAACAGTATCCATTTATTCCTTTATTGTTTCCTATTTTCTAAGTTGCTCATTCATACAAATGTTTAAAAGTTTGTTGAGAGTGCACATTCATAAAGCCACACACAGAGTCTCATTATACACAGGTCAGTGGTTTGGCACAGACGGGTCACACTCAGGTAAGATGTGATTTTGTACATGGAGAGTTAGGCACAAAGCACCTGTTTGACTTGATACCACAAATCCATACAGAAGTGTTTAAAGGCCAGGCACTCACTCATACTTCTTCCATTTGTCTAGAAGTTCAATTGAACGTGATGTGATCATAGTAAAGATAAGCTGTCCATTTCATTTATGTTGCTGAGTCTTTTAAGATATGAAACAATCTGATTTGTTTTCAGCTTCTTTCTTTTTTCCCCCCTCATGAATGCAGAAAAACTTCACTGGCCTAAGCAAGAACTTTCTAAGAAATCAATCCTGAGTCCAGAAGAACATAAACTGAATATCAATAACGAAAAAAGCCTCCAGCATCCATCTCCTGGGGTCCTTAAGGACATTTTTACAACAGGAACCAGTAGCTACAACGTCCTTCTGCAGAGCAAGGAAGAGAAGAAGCACCATGCTCAGAAGCAGTCACCTGCTCACCACAAGAAACACAGAAAAGCTACAAAGTGCTCCAGCACCTTGCGAAGCAGCGAGCACCGCAAAATCAAGGTCCCCCTGCCCTTGCTCAGCAGTGGGTGGTACTGCTCAGACCAACAGCCCTCTGTCCTCATCTCCAGCCCCATCTCTAATGGCGTGAAGCTTGCAAACAGCATTTCAGCTGCAGGGAATGGCATAGGACTGCCACCTCGACCCAGAAGCAGAGCTAAGAAGCACTGTAATCAGACAAAGCCAAAGCAATCTCCATCATCAAAAAGCCATGGGAAAGAGGGAGATGATTCCGGTCGAAAGCTCTGTTTGCTAACTGCAATCAAGCCTTCCAACGTGGAGAAAGAGAAAATGAAGTTCTTTAAGTCAGATTTCACATACAATCCTCAGTTTGAATATGCAAACCCTGCTTTGCCAAACGTATTAGCTAAGCATAGCCAAGCATCTGACAGATTTCTTAAGCAGGTACAGTTACATTTTTTCCTCCTTTTCTCCTATTTCTTTCACATTTATAAAGGTGGTGCTTGCCTTTGTAGCAGGTGAAAGTTGCGCCTCTTTGTCTTTCTCCTGTGTTGTTTGAAAAGTGCATCAGTGTTGAGTACATAACATAACATAGCTGTCTTTTTGACTAGAAAATGAAAGCCTGCCTAATATTTAAAAGATTTAATAGGCAGAAGGCACAACTGCTCATGAATTACATTCCATGTAAACTCAGTTAAGGCAAAAGAACTCTTTAGTCAATGAAGCAAAGCGTAGAACAGAAATACTACTAAAGCATAAAGAGGCTTTAATAAACAGAGGGAAAAAAAGCAGTGTAGAAACCCTGCCAGTCCTCGTGGGTGACACAAAGACTGAGAGGAGATGGCAGTTATTTGATGTCATGGTTATTAAATATATTCAATATGTTGATTTTCCTTGTTTTAATTGCTTTTGAAAGGGTATCTGCATTACATTATGCTAAGTTATGCAGCAGATCAGTGCTGTGTCCTTGATCCTGACTGAAATTCCAGTCCAGAGATAGATAAAAGAAACCCATTCTTCCCCATAATATGCAGCCACAATAAAATCCAAACAGGTATTTCTTCCTTAACCTTCAGCTTGAGTACCAAAAAACACAGTGCTTATCTATGCAAGAAACAGTTCTTCTCCATTTCTTTTCTCCTTGTTTTTTCAAGAAAGTCCTTCTAAACTATCATATTTGACAAGCTTTTCTAAACAGTCCCATGTTACAAGGAATGCACTGCTTGGGAAGAAGTCTTCCCATTTTATGAGATTCATTTATGTGCAATATGAATATCTGGGTTCAAAAAACCCAAGTTCTTGATGCAAAATGTATCCTGAATTAAATTACAATGAGTTCTAGTAATTGACTTTTACTTTTGAAGGATCTGACATTTACTTTCAAATCCAAGAAAGTACACTGGTGGTGTTACCCATTAATTTGGTCACCATATTGGAAGAGAGAGTCTGTATTATGTTTAAAAACAAAAAAAAAGAAATCTGTCAGGGTTTTATTAGGAAATTATTTTCTTTATAGAAGAGCTATTCTGTACTTAGAAATGAATTTCCATTTTGCTATGCTTTGGATAACAATGTTAGTAACATTAACCATTTCAGCAAATCAACACTGATCTGCCAAACCACATCATTATGAAAATTCCCCCTTTCATATAAGGAATTCTTCCTCCATTTCTGAAATTATTTTATTGTAAAGTTTTTAGCAAGAAAAGCATTTCATGGAAGTTTCAGCTCCTAAAAATACTGAACAAAGTTCTGCACTTCACATAAGTGCAATATAATATATTGTATTTATATAAATAAATGAAAAACAATTTTAGCACAGTTCTAAGCCCAGCAGGTGGCACTCTTCTTTCATTTACAGCTCACTTTACAATTTCTCATCTCCCCACATACAGGAATTTCATTTCCTGCAAATTTACTGTCCAGAAAAATGGCATGAATCAAGATTTCAACCAGTCTCCTAGCAGAGGGTCTGGGACTTCAGTTCAATGAGATCAAAACCTGACATTTTCAGAATTTTAAAGGATTGCTAATGATTTCAAAATTATTTTCACCCACAACTATGTATTGCCTGCAGGACATTAAGACAGGCTATGTTTTCCTGTCCTCCTTTTTGCTTTTGTACAGATCTGTGGAACTGGTTAATGTAGCACTGCAGAAGCATTTCTGGAAAGTGAATCACACTGTTTGCTCTTTTTAAATTAAAGAAAGACAAAGAACAGCAAGGACTTGCAAGCATTAACAGTTCTGCAATGGGGATACACAGGCCTGTGAGCAGCCACATCTGTCCTCATGCCTTTAGTCGAATCAAAGAAAGTTCTCAACATCAGGCATAATCTATCTCTTTTAATAACTGATTTTGCATGGTCATGGAGTAAATATTTTTTAATTATTAATACCTTTGAAAATAGTAATTCTAATATCTCTTTACTTTGCTCTGTTTCTTTGTTTCTCTCTTCCTTTTTCCATCAGCTTTTCTTCACAATAAAGTTCTTTCATGAGTCACACAATATGTGCTCCTAGGGAAGACAACTTGAGAAATAAGAAGTGCTCTGCAGGCTTGTAGTTTTTCACTTCAGTTGACACCTGTAATGTGTTTCAAGATCAGCGTAACAACTTTGTGCTATAGCAGCGCTATGAAATTTCTTATTTGCTCTCCTGGCTCAGACTACTTGTCCTTCATTGTTTATTTTTTTTAGAAATCAACACTTAAGCCATGTGTTTTTGCACATATGTCATAGGTGGCAACACTTAGCTAGAAGTAATTATCCCCCCAGACCACGTGCAAGGCACATGACTTAACAGTTACAGTTTGCTGAACCAAAATCAGCAGAGAAGATGCAACTGCGAGTAATCTGCCTGTGAACACTTCTATTTCTTGAGCTGTACAAAAAGGCAGGAAAGCTGCCTTTTAAAATAAGTCATCATTCTGTTGAGTGAGTAATCCCTCCTATGAAAGAGCTATACATCCTTTTCCCTTTTAGTCATAAGAAAACAACAGCTTTGAGTTAATAAATAATTTTGCCACGTTCTGTTTGCATTGTACACCATACACATTAGCCATTAGAATTAGCCTGCAATTAAGTGGAGCTGGAAGGCTAAGTGACTAGACATTCAACACAGTAACCCCTTGCAGTGTACAGGTCAGGTCACTGATGAGGTGTGTTGAATTCCCAAGAATGCAACACTGGCCCTAAGAAGCACTTAACTGTGAACCATATCATTCTCTGCTACTAACTAAATACACTCCCAAAATAAGATTCATAGATAAACTGTAGGCTTAGTAAGATTATCATGATGGAAAGATAATAAAACATAAATGAAAATGCTCACTAGTGTTGCAGGCTCACAGTTAACTCCACAGAGGAGGGATCTCCAGCAAGAGACCCTTCCCTAGTGGCAGTCAGCACTTAAATGGGGTCTAGGAGAGGTGCAGCCAGGCACAGCCTTCACCTGTGCTCCCATGGCTGACTCAGTGCTTGCCTCAGGTGATCAATCAGTGGTTCAGGCTGTGATCAACAGTTCCCATACAACATGCAACACGAGGCTGATGGCATCACCTAAGTAGCACAGTTTTTAGGGTACTACACAGGCTTCCCTCTTCCACTATGTGGAAGAGGGCTTTTGGTGGTATTGCTGTAGGGGCAGAAATTTGTTTCAGGACACAATGTCATTAAAAAGATGAGTATTTCATTAGGGATATTTCTGGCAGATCCAAATTAGTTAAAAAAAAAAAAAGCCAGTGTAAATACTGAATAAAACACAAATACTACAGGCTGTACAGACTGTCCTCAGAGTACTGCACTTACCTCTCTCCAGTTGCATCCAAAAAGGAGATGCAGCCACCACTTTATGGATGTTAATAAGACCAATATGTTCAATGTGTTACAGCCTACTGTTCCCAAGCATGCATCTGGGAGGTTTTTCCCCTCACTTCACACACAAACATGCTGTGCAGGGGAGTAAGCAGTGGTGCCTGCAAGCGTTGCCTGTCTCACAAGCCTGATAGCTGAATGTGGGAAGCTGGCCTCTTGGTTACTGAACCCATTTTGTGAGTTGGTTGCCTCAAACTATCCATGAGTGTGTCTTATCAGTACATACAACTACAATAGTTTTTGAGTGACTAAGTTATATTGCTACACATGGATGATTTGGGATTCAGAATGCTACTTGGCTATAAATAATTTCAAGAAGCCAACACTACCAAAACCTAAACCTGATAATTATACAGAGTTTTGCTTTGTTCTCATTAGTTCCGTTTCATTACTTTCATGATCATCAGCAGAATTTGTTGTGCAAGGGGCCTTGTCTTGTAAATTATGTTCCTTTTAGCAGTGATGAAAGTGGTTCAATGAGACACTTTAGACAGTAGTGAAAAGAACAGGGCTTATTTCTCCTAACCAGTGACCCAGTACAGTCAAATAGTCCTTCTTTTGTTCTGGTCCTTTCCATGTTGCTTGAGAATTTGTCTCTGTGAACAGTGGTGAGATCACTAACTTACTTTTCCTTTCTTGGCCCAAAGGCCAGAAAATAAGCTCACTGTTGTGTGCTGGAAGGGCCAAGAGCTGGCATCCTGTTCTATATTTTCCCAGCAAGTTCTTGCAACACTTGACCTTGAGTCATCTCAGAGACAGGAGTAGAAACCCACATGACGGGTTCTGTGTTGTACTCAATGCCTGGGATGCTAAAAAGTCCCAAATCTTTTCCCCATCACTTGAATTGATTGTGGCAAGTGTCCAAATCGGCAGCATCACTGGGACAAGTCCTGTCTACCACCTCCCAGAGATTTGTGTTCTGGGAGAAGTGCATGTGTGGCAGCTCTCACTGTTGTTTCAGTGCTTCAGGACTTATTTTGCTTGAAACACAGTCATGGGGGATGGAGATAGTGGTGAGCACCCTTTAAGTAGTTTTGAAGAGAATACATGTTCAGCAAAGAGGAGGCTTAAGCTTCATGACTTTCTCAGTGAACGTGACTTCAGACTCACAACATCTGTTTGCATGTGTCTGAGCTGTCAGCATATAGGTTACTCCACATGGTAGGTGTAAGAGGAGATACTCTTCTTCATGCATCCTACCCTTCGTCTGGAAGCTGCAACACTTACCTGTGATTGAAGTGGAAGAGGACAGAGCTGAATGTGGGCAGAGCTCAGGAGGGCAACCTGAAGGCATGGAGCAGCAGAGATGTTGGTCTCCTGACTCCCAAACTTCTGCCACCTCCCTTGGTATGCCTAGGGTTTAGCACTGGGGAGTCTCCTTGTATGGAGAGCCAAGCAGAAGGTCTCATGCATGTTCAGTGTTTTTCTTGCTATTTGTTGCAATTAGGTGGTTTTAGAAAGTTCATTGCACGCCATGTTATGTTCAAACCAACATATAAAAAGCTGCACCTTGTAGTAATTTATCTCTACAAACAGTGGTGAAACAGAACTGATTACTAAAGTCTACACACCCTCCTCAAATATTCTTTTTTATATGTGTTTTCATGTTGAGAAGAAACAGTGTTTGTCAGTCCTCTGCTTCCTCAAACTTGCTCTCATCAATCAATTCTCCAGTACTGATCAGTTCTCCAGATCTGTCCCCTTTTCAAGAGGTATGGAAACGGGGCTGTATCACAGGGACAAGGGATGTGATTGTCTCTCTCTGTTCTGCCCTCGTGTGGCCCCACCAAGTATTTCATCCAGGTCTGAGGCCAACAGCACAGGACAGAAATGGAACTGTTGGAGTGGATCCAAAGAAGGCCAAGAGGATGATTGGAGGGCTAGAGAACCTCTTGGTTGAAGACTGGCTGAGAGAACTGGGTTGTTCAACCAGGAGAGGAGAAGGCTTCAGCAGCACCTTATTAGCAGCCTTCTAGTTCCTAAAGGGGCCTACAGAAAACCTGGAAGGGGACTCTTTATTGGGGAGTATACTGATAGGGCAAGGGACAATGCTTTTAAACTGCAAGTGTAGATTTAGATTAGACAAGGTAGAAATTATTGGCAGTTGAATATGGTGAGGCACTGCAACAGGCTGCCCAAAGAAAATATGGATGCCTCACCCCTAGAAATGTTCAAGGCAAGGCTGGGTGAGGTCTTGGGCAACCTGTTCTAGTAGGAGATGTCCCTTCTTATGGGCGGGGGGGTTGGAATTAAATGCAGGGAGGACGTGTGACAAGGCTTCTGCAAGCAGCCTTTCTCTTCAGAGTTTTTGGTGCAATCAAAGCCAAGATTCTTCTCCTCCACTCCAGCACTGGCAACGGTACCGGTGTTCCTGCTTCTCTGCAATAAAAAAGTCTGTTAAAAAGACTTGCTCTAGAAGAAAAGAAGGAACACAGCAAGCTCACTTGTCCAAGTTTTAGTTTGGCTGGAAGTCGGTCATGTAATTTAAGTAGAGAACAGGAGCTGATTTCCAAGTCGTTTATTGACTTTCTCCATGATTTCTTAACAAGGCACTGTTCAAAACCAACTAGACTTTAGCTGTTACTCTCACATGTTTCTCTTTCCATGTTGCCTATTGCCTGAGCAGGCTGCAGCTAGTATGGTCAGGGAAACTGCAATGCTACGGACATACTAATAAATAAAACAATCCTCGTCTTGTTTTCTGGCCCAGAGGGCAAACGACAAGATGTGACTCATGTTCTTATGGCTGAACACTCCACATATAAAATGCAGTGGCCTCGTTCCCACTTCTGTTGGTAACACAAGGACTGCAGGACCTCTCAGTCCAGGCCAAGTGTTGCCTGAAATTGCTGGTTTGCCTAAGACAGTCTTGCCTGTGGCCTTCTGACAGCTAAGCTCAGTGGATGGACCCATTCCAGCAGTAGAGCCGATGTCCTGGCCTTACTGGATTTACTGGTAGAGAAATATAGCCTGCATGATGGATACTAAAAGATGCCTTAAGATTCCTTAAAATGGAAATGACCAAATCCCGGCCTCTTTGGAAAATGACATCCATCCCTGCATAAGTTTCTGCACTAAACAACTTTCAGAGAATATAAAGCCAAACAGTCCTACCCACAGCATTTACAGAATTTCAGATGACATTACTGAAAACTTTTGAGTGGAGTTTCCATTCTATGGCAACTGTACAAAGTACATTTGAATGCAGAAAGACCCATCTCAGCTGCCTGGGGAATTGCAGTTCCCTGGCTTTGGCCTCATGGGAGGGCTTCAACTCAGGCCTGTGCTGTAACTCAGACTGATGCAGCTCTATTACATCTTGGATCTTCATCTCTCTCATTTTTATAAAAGTCCTACTGAGCAGCAGGGTATTATTATTATTACTGTGAAGCTGGCATAGTTGTGAAAGGTTTCAGACATCTTGTTTGAGACAGGTTGCCATGTGGGTTGAAGTTCATGTTCCAGTTGCTGTTAGTCTCCAGAAATATTATGCCTTTAGTAAGGGATTCATGTATTCCTTTTTTTAATACTTAAATTAGTTACTAACCTTGCTTCATTTGTCTGAAGTCATTTTTAAATGATACGTAATGTCACGACCTAACTGTTCACAAGAAAATTAATGATTTACTAACAAAGAAAAATCTCTCGAGCCTTTATTTATATTATGCCCCTGCATTTATACAAGACCTAGTGTATGAAGAAGTTAAGTAAAGTCCCATTTACATCATAGGTTTCCAGTACAGGTATGTAGGCCACAGGGGCCAGCTGCTAACTTTACTCTTGAAAAAAAAAAATCAGAGTGGATCAGAAGGCCCTTCAAATGTAATATTAAGTATGAGAAGCAAGCAAAGAAATGCTGAACATTAAGTGCAGTATCTCTTTGTGCTGTGGTTTGATCCAGCAGGTGGCTCAGCACCACGCAGTCGTTATTAGCTCACTCCCCTCTCTTCCCAGTGAGTTGGGGGAGAGAATTGAAAAAAAAAGCAGAACTCATAGGTTGAGATACAGAAAGATACTAAGATACAGAAAAAGAAAAGGATAAGATTTATGACTATATATATGTGAATGTATATAACAAGAGATCCAGAAACAATTGCTCACCACCCCTGATTGATGCCCAGCTAGCCTCTTGAGCAGCACAAGGGAGTGAGATGAACTCCCACTCCCTTGAGAACTCCTTCCACATGATGTCATATGGTATGGAACATCCCTTTGGCTAGTTTAAGTCAGCTACCCTGATTCTGTCCACTTCCAGCCTTCCGTTAGTATGAGCTGAGAATATGGAATGGCCTTGGCTCTCTACAATACTGTTTAGCAATAACTAAAAACATCAGTGTGTTATCAACATTGTTTTTCTCCTAGACTCAAAACATAGCATCATACCAGACATTCTGAAGAAAACAATTCCATCACAGTTGAAACTAAGACACTTTGGCATTCATTCTGGTAATTCATCTTTCATCAAAGAGATACGTGACTACAAAACATGCCATAACTAGCATCTATGGCTTTTGTGACAGTTACTCAGAGTTGCTTAGTTTCAACTTGAAAAATACTAGAATGAGATTCTTAGTAGCTGTGAGAATCCTCTTTTTGCAGATAGTAAGCCAGTCTGACGATGCCAGAATTACACAGCTGGAGACAAGCGTGTTATCAGTTTGGTGCATGGGTATAACTGTAGAGTGTAAAAAGAGATTCAGTCTATGAGATTTCCACCATCATTATTAGTGGCATTTTCTTAGCAAGCACATTCATTCTTTAAAGTAATACCGGTCATATTTTCTTTCTGATATTCCTGGGAGCTTCTGTTATCCGATCTATGAAAAAAAAGCAATTCCCTGTGGCTGAGCTATTGCTGAGTATTCTAAGCTACGTTTTCTTTTAAGGATGTGAAATAATGTATTGGGAAGTAGATTACTGGGAATGAGCGTTGCACAGCCCAGCAATAACATCTGGATGGCTGGACTGGGTGATCTTGGACATCTTTTCCCACCTTTGTGATTCTATGATTCTGTGATTCCTAATTAAGAAAATAACAAGAATTGAAATAATATGGTATCAATTGTTCGTATTTGGAAAATTATTTGGAAAATCATTAAAAAAACGTGCTGACAACTTAACCTGCAAATGTCCTCGTGACCTGCTATATCTGATTTACAAGACAGTCATACAACTTTCCCAGGACTGAAGAGAAAATTTCACTGAAGCGATAATCATCGGTGTTGTGTTTATGTACACAGATTGAAGATGAGTGAGTCAGAATCATTTTTCAGTACTTTGGTATTGGTGTCTGAATGTTTAAACTGGGTTTACTGACTGCAGTTTCATAGAGACTCCCAGTGAATTCAAAGTTAGAAGAAAGATGAAAAAGAGAGAGATGGAGAAAGAAAAGAAAAAGCAGATGTGCCAGTCTGACACCAGGGTCTTACTGTGTTCATATTTGCTATGCTTTTGTATTTTGTAGTCCATTAACATCATGGAGCGGACGCTGCAGAAATATGGAAGCTATGAAAAGTTTGAACAGGCCACTGGTGGCAGCTTGCTGACCAAAAGCCGCATCTGGAATCATGTTAGGAAATACATGGTGAAGGAAGGCTGTCTTGGTGAGGTAAGTCGTACAGCAGACCAGGAAAGGAGCATTTATTTATGTGTGAGGCATTTCACATTGCACATGGAGAGACCTGACAGTTCGTGTGAGAGGCCTTTACTTCTTAATAACAAGAAAATTCCTTACATCATATTTTTCTCATGGTTGTGTTCAACTTTTGAACAATTGAAATGATGCAAAGTCGTCATGAATACTTCAGCCATCTCTTCAAGCCTGCTTCCTGGTTCATTTATGCTTATTATTAAAACCAGCTCTTCTGGGATTACCCGAGAGCAACACCCTTCCTTCCCTCCTTTTACAGCTTCTTGTAGAGGAGCACATTTCCATTTATTTGTCAGCTCTGTCATCCATTCTCCTGTATCAGATTATTTACACCAAAGGTAATAGGATTAAGAAGAGGCCAAGAAAAATAATCAGCAGCCCAAGAGACTGTTTTCTAAGAATTTGAACAAATGAAAGTGACATAAGTGAATAAAAACGTCTGAAAGAGGATTAGCTGGCTTAAGTGATGTTTTTTTCCTGACTTTTAGCATTTTAGAGTCCTGTGCAAACAAACTTGTTTCCTATCCTTGAGATTTTAAATGTTGAATTGCTTGGAAGAGTAAGATGAAAATGGGTGTAGGAAAGTGGATTATTCCAAACAAAATCACCAGCTGACAGAGCCTCAGGCTTAGATGAGGTCATTGGCCATGAACAAGAGAAGACTGGAGTGGGAGATAAATAGTAAAAAAAAGGGGAAAAAAATATTTGATGGGAAATAAGGTTTAATTAATAAAAAACATAACAGTTCTGGAGAAACTGCTAAACTCATCACACAGATGTGCTCATATTTGTTTTGATTTGTCTTTGTGGAAGCAGAATCCTAAACCCTCATCAAATATCCTATGTCATCTTATGAAACTTTCTCCAAAAGTGCAGTTAATACATCTCCTTGGTGTTGTGTAAAGTATTATGAAAATACCCTCTTCAGCTGAAGAAGCTTTAATAAAGTGTAGTGGTACCAGTACTTTAACTGCTTTAGCACTTCACTTCCTTTCCTGAATCTTAAATTAGACTTTTATTGGACTGGTTGCTGTTGGACTTGGAGCTGAATGATGGGGTTTTATCATATAGGGAAGTAAACACTGGTAGTCTTATGCAGCCTTTATTTCCTGGGTCCTTTTTTGTTAACATTTTTCAGTTCTCAGTAATACCAAGATAACGAGAAACTGTTTGAAAACATAAGTTTCTCTGGTTTACTCTCCATTTGGTCAGTGTTACCGCATTCAGTTTTCAGTCTTGTACCTGCCTGCGTTAATCCTCGTGCAAAGTCCAACTCAGGTTGGAGGTTTTCTCAGAAGTGTGGGTGATGGATATCTCAGCTGTCAGAAGTGTCTCTCAGAGGGAGCAAGGAAGAGCTGTGAAGGGCAAGGGCCCCTCCAGAAATAGATTGAAAGGGCCACCGGAAAGCATAGAGCGGTAACAGGAACAAGAAGAGAGCTCTTTGATACCTGGCCTCTCTCATCTTCAGATTGTGGTCCATCTCACGGAGGACCTGCTTTCTCGAGCCTCAATGACAGTGGTGAATGGCCGCCCCACTCTCACTATCAATATCTCCACTGCGAGAGAGCACTGGCTGGAAGGGATGCTGAGACATGAAATTGGTATGAGCCTACCATCAGTTCTTCAGACAAAGGGGAGTACTTGCATGCATTCTTACTTATCTTGCACTATTGGACCAGGCACTGTACATATACAGAAGAAGGGAACAACATCCCTGTCTAAAGGTCCTGTGCCATAGGTGTGCTAAAGGGAAGGAGAAACTTGTTTTACCACTGCAAAGTGTAGTGCAGGGAAGACAACCCATCTGAGGGTCCCTTGGTTGCATGTACACGTCAGGGACATGATGTTTGTGAGATCAGCCTAGAGCCAGTCTTGGTTTAAAAAATAGAAACAAAAGAGTGTGATTGTTCCAGTTTAGAACCAGCCATTTCAGTTTAGAAATCTACTTCTGATACAATGCTCTGCTTGCAAATGTGGGCATGCTTTAGTACCTAGCAGGATTGCACTGATTTTGCATTACACAAGGCTGGCTAAGCCCTGTGGAAAATTTCTATGAACTGTTCTACTTAACTACATCAAAACTGGATAAGTCTGGGTAGTGTCTGAGTTTCAGCTGAAGAATAAGCCCTGTAATTGCCCTGGAGCATCATTTCTCATGTTGTAATGGAACGGCAGTCTCTTCCAAGGCAGCAGTAGGATCCTTAATCAGTTTTAAGAGGCAATTTTTCTGCTCCCTGAGCATTTCTTTTATTTGATTCTCCTTCCTTCTGTTCACCACAAAGCCTAGGCCATGCTTGAGGCAACCAGCATGTAAGGCACTTTTGAAAATTCCTTTTCATGGATTTAGGAACTCAAGTTCTGCTGACGTTTTTGTACCTTAGGCATTTTCAGGAGTTTCATGTTGTGGTCAGCAGGTGAATCTTTGCACTGTGTATCTACTTCTGACAAAATACTCTTTTGCAAACTGTGCTAAATTTGGCACTTTCACCCAAGCCCAGCTCTACTAGTTCAGAGTTCTGAAACCGGCCCCAGCTTTAATATTTTCCCATTTTCAAATCATTAGATGTTAATTCTAAGTCTCATATTCCTTTCTTTTCAGGAACTCATTATTTTCGGGGTTTTAACAACAATAGCCAGCCTTGGTGCAACTGGAACGGACGTAGAAAACATGGGTTGAAACCAATCAACCCTACAGAAGAAGGGCTGGCAAGCATTCACAGCGTCCTGTTCCGCAAAGACCCTTTCCTCTGGAGGGCTGCCCTGCTCTACTACACTGTCTATCAGGCCAGCCAGATGTCCTTCAGTCAGCTGTTCCAGGACGTGGGGAAATTTGTCCAGGACCCCAATACCAGGTGGGATTACTGTGTACGAGCCAAGAGAGGCTGGACTGACACATCACAGCCAGGTGGGTTCTCCATTTATCTGATGTATTTCTGTGCTTCAGGGGGGTTTCAGAATGTGCATAGAGCTCCTTCAGCAAAGTAAAACTATGAAAGGGAGAAATAGGCATCTGTACTTTCTGAAATGAGGCTACAGGATTTCTGCTATTGAAAAGAAGGATGGAAATGCACTTTTTCTAGACATTCACTCTGATTCAGTAAAGGATTTTTTGCTGAAAGAGGAAATGTAAAATGTAAAACTGAAGAAGCTCAAACTCAGTTTGATTTCCTTGCATGTTTATTTCAAAACTGTTGCTGCAGATGTTCTTGAAGACTGTCTTCTATTTTCTTGGTAGTGGGTTTAGCATTCTAGTTATTTTGGGAAAGGTTTTCAAACTCTGGGATAAAAAGTTCTATTTACCGTGGTGTCTGAGAATATGCCTTCAACAAACCCTGAGAAAATGCAATTTATTTTGGTTCTTTTCAGGCTGTTTCAATAAGGATCAGGTGTACTTAGATGGCATCCTCCGAATCCTGAGATACAGGGAGTCCATTGATTTCCACCTTCTGACAGCACTTGGCAAGGTGAGTGGACTCGTCTTTAACCACAGGATCCAGTTTTACCATTTGAGTAAGCTTGTTTGCAAAGATTTATGAGTCATTGTGCTTTGTTTTACTTTGATAGAAATCTCTGTTCCGTACAGCGCCGGGTACACACAGTGCAGGTTAAAAATATGATGAAGTCCTAAGAATTCCTACCAGTTTTTCTTCATTCCTTGTCTATCAGATTAAGATTTTACAGTCATATTTTTCAGACTGTCCTTTCCTCCTTTTATAAGGTGCTGCCTGACTTGCCTTGAGGAAGCAGGCCAGCTGCTAGATAAGATGGTGGTCCCAGTAGGAAATGAAATTCACAGATTGATGCTAAGGCCATCCCCTTCCTCCACAAAGGAAAAGATAACACGTTTTTCATCTCAGAGTCTTATTCACTGTTTTTCATAAGTTAGAGTCTGTCTTCTCCAGAATACATGATGTTTCTGCATTCAGAGAACGTTTTTTCTCCATTGTCATTGCTTGTTTTATCTGAAAACAATACACAAAACCATACTGACTGCAGAAACTGTCAGTTACTGAACCAGTTCCTTGGGCTGCTAAGTTTCCACAGTTCATAAAATAGAGTTCATACTCACATAAAGGAGAATTCACATTAATATTACTGTGCTTGCATTTAGAGCTGATACACCAACTGGCAATCCCTGGGTGATAAAGGGCACATTACAATAGAAGCTTTTGGTCCACAGTGTTGGACCAGTGTTGCCTGTTATGCCAAAAAGATTATATTGGTGATATTCAGTTACTATGTGTGTAGCTGAACCAAGTTAGAAACCTCTGAAAAAAAATTGCACTGTGTCAAATAAGATTGCAGCTTTATTCTCTGAAACTTCCTACTTCTCTGCTGCTGAAGACTCCACTGTCTGTGTCAGGTGTTCAGTTCTTTTCAACCCCCTTTGTGGCCCTTCTCTGGACTCACTCAAGTATCTCTGTATACTCTCAGGAAAAATAAGTTGTATTTTCCTCTGGGTCAAGTTTAGCAATCTGGATTAGGCTCTTTTATCTCTCCACAGTACCCTTCCATGTCTCTTACACGCTGGTGGATCATCTGTGCTGGCTCTAACCATTTCTGAACAGGGACCACCACCTGCTAAGCAGGCAGGCTGTTTCCAGCGAGCCCTGACAGCACAGTGCTCAGCTCCTTAGAAGAAGTGTGGGAGTCAAAAGGTTTGGCCACCTGGCACAAACCTGCTGGGAGGAAATAGGATGTGCCAGTTAGCACGCACAGCCAGGCTTGTGTTTCTGCCAGCACATATGCTTCTGTCTGTAGGGTGCTTCAGCACACGCAGTTCAGAGACAAAGCAACAACCACATACATTTCATCATGAGGTATCTGCCCAAGGAGACCTGTTCTGTGTTTGCAGGACAGCCTGTGTAATTATCATACAGCCAAAGCATTCATCTTCTTCTGGACCATCACTCACAGCACCTTGAGCTATTGTGACCTCAAGACTTGAGGTCTTAACTTGCAGAATCATTAGATGCTGGTGAAAAATCTCAGCTTTCGTTACTAAAAAGTAGCAGGCCCTTAGAAGCTGGAAAAAGCTTGAAATTGTCACTCCTCTACCCAGAAGGCTTTGATGCCTAGAGGTACAACTAATCTCCACCCTGCTATCAAATGAGAAAAACAAACAGAAAACCCAAAACATTTTGGGACGTGTAAGGTTGTCAAAACAGGAGTTAGTCACTTGAGGTGCATTGTAATGTAGCTTATCATAAGCACATTTGTTGGTGAGAATCCCCACTTCTTCTTCCTCACCTGTCCTGCACAGTTTCCAGTTCCTTGCTCTTGGGCACAGTGTCCTCTCCATTCTTGTATCAATCTTTGAGACTGACTGAGAAGAGACCTCAGGACTCACGTGTGCTCCAGCCTTCTCTGTTCCTGTAGCTGTTGTAGGTCGGTGTCATTCAGTTTTCCCTCAATCTATTCACTGATTTAATCAAAAGCAGAATCTGGAAGTTTACAGACGTTTGCTAAAATTACACTTTTTTTGCATCTCCCACTGAGGCTCACTGAAACCTTTTCTCACCTACAAAGGGTAACTTACAGTCTCAGCAGAGAAGTAGCAGGGCTATAATGCAGATCTAACCCACGTCCTTCCTTGCAGATCTCATATGAAGACGTGGACCGTCTGAAAGGATTGGCTGTGATTGAGAACATGAGGGTACCACACTTCCTGCAAGACCATGCCCGGTATATGGAGCACTTGGAAAAGATTATGGAGGTCAATGAGCTGACTGATGAGGAGCTCCAGGATCTCATAGACTAAGAATACCAGCCAGCTGCTCAGCCTGTGCAACTGAGGATATAGAACTGGACTTCTGAGAGCTTGCAAAAATGGACTTACCAGGGGTGGAGCAGGAGGAAAAGGCAGCCAGAGTATGTGGAATTCAGAAAAAGTCCCTTTGTGTTCCTTTTGCATTGTGATTGTATACTAATGATTTTTTTAAAGACTTTGTGCATATTTTAGTCTGGTTTAGGAATCCCTTTGCAGTGACCTGTCCAGTCACCTGCTCTGCTTTGCGGGCTAGGCATAATGCTTGTCACTTTCTCTTGTGATATACTGCCTTTTCCCATCCAGATTTAGAGGTGAGGAAAGGCAAAAGAGGGGAAATTCCCCTTTTGTCTACTCATGTACCCTTTGCCTTTGGTCATCTTTCACAGCTTGTAGAGATAGCACTGTTGTAGTTATGCTACCTCATTGTCTGTGTGACTCTTTCTTATTTGTCATCATTGCAACAAGAAGTTTAAAAAAATGATCACAGTGCACAGAAGCAGGTCTTTGTGCAACAGCTCTGTAATTAACCATTAAAAAGTTGTTTTGTTTTTTTTTATTAGGAGATTCAGCTTTAAAGAAAAAAAAGAAAAAAAAAAAAAAGACAGGTATTTGCTGTTTTGATGACTGCAAACAGGTAGCAAAACGATCTTTTTTGTTATTCCCCCAGATTGTTACTGTTCCACATCTCTGTATAGTACATGTTTAGGAAGCTGAGTCCTGGAAGGGTCTCTTTCCTTTGAGGACAAGTGTATCATGGCTAGTAAGTTCTATAGGGCAGCATTTTGGAAGAAAGCTTGGGCAGAACTATGATTTTGTGACTTTTTTTTTTATCAATACGTTCAGGAACATAGGGACATAAGTCAGCAGGCACCACTCACTTCTTTTCTGGGTCTCCAGAGCCTACAGAGCATCAAGTCACTTTTTGAGCAGTATCAGGCCTCGGTGCTACAGTAAAGTTGTGCTCATTGCAGAAATGAGATGTAGAAGGGGAGAAAAGCAGACTCACAAGTGCCCTGTTCCTGTGTTCCTACAGGACTGCTGCACCACTTTAAGCAAACTTACCTCTGTTTTATCTGCTGGTGCTATATCCAGAAACAGGTAGAGAAGGTGTGTTACTGTGAGGCACTGTTGGCCACATGATAAATAGCTTCAATGACAAGGAGGGCTCACTGCATAAACTACATTTTCTGAATTCAGAGTATGATGGATTGTTGAGGCCAGCTGAGTTTTGCACCTGTAAGTACTTTGAGAACCAGTTTGGTTTTAGTAGGCAGCATTTTAGCAGCTCTCCTCTGAGCTCCTGGGGAAGCAGCTGTGATGCAGGAGGCTGTGCAGGAAGATGGGAGCTCCCAGAAGGCTTCTGCCAGTTCTTCCCCTTGTGCTGTGACCCACAGATAACAGGCCCAGCACTGAATAAGGCAAGTGGAGACAAGGTTTCCTCCACAGGGGCTCAGAGGTCTGAAGGTTTTTGAGTGACCCCATGAAACCAGCTGCCTTTTGGGCAGCATGGCAGGTGTGCTCACAGCAGCTGGCTGACTGCTTCAGAAAATAAAACGTGTTCAACAAGCATAAATTTACTAAATTTGGTTATTTTCAAGGCAGGGACCAAGAACCCCTCACAGTAGCCTTAATTTTATATTATTAGTCTTGTTCACTACCTGGAAGCCTTTCAGCCTCTGTGTGCAGAAATAAAAACCTTTTTATTTCCTTTTCTTTTACAAGTTTGATCACTTGTAGCTTTGCCTGCCCAGCTTTGATGAAGAACCAAACCCAGCAGATGTAGCATTGCAGCAGCCCCGTGGGAACAGTCAGCAGTCCTGCAGCCATGCTCTCCAGATACTGGCTTATTTGCTGGAAGCAGCAAGAAAGCCATGCATGGCAGGGGTCGAGTCAAAGATCACAGCTAAAAGGCAGCTTCAGAGCAAATTATGTGAGCTGCAGAGAACTGGGCTCACTTTGCTGATCCAGGGGAACCTGAGGGCCACTCCTTTCTGAAGGGGACAGCTTTGAACGGATATTTTCGTAACTGTAGATAATTCCTTATCAATGCAATTCTACTTCAAGTGTCCCAGTAGTTGTGTGTTACCAAGGGTATTACTGTCACAGGTCCTTGGAAGCAGGAAACCGTGCCAGCTTCCCTGCAGTGCTGCAGCACACCCTGCTCACAGCTTTTCCTCCAGCAGCCCCTGGGCTCTGTCACTGCACTACCAGATGTTCCTGCAGCCATAGATGCTTTCCTTCAGGACCTGCATCCTGTCTTTTCCAGAGCAGTAGCTATCGTTGGACTTCTGTTCTTTGTTATCCTAGAAGTAGGTTTGCCTAGAGCAAGGTTAGAGTCTGGAAGTGGTCTGTATGAAGATGTTACCTTACCAGCAGGTGAGAAACCTGTCCGCTTCTGTTTTCAACACTTATTTGTCCTTCCTCCTTTGTAAAAGCGGTTCAAATTTTGAAGTGTACCTTTTGTAAGTTTTCCTGATATTATTTTTTTTCCTGGTTACTAAGTCATGGTACAAAAGTTCTGTAATAAAGTTTTTGGACAGCAGTGCTCGTATCACTACAGAGTATCGTGATGTCAGTGACACGATGACAGCCTTTCGTGGCTTTCTGGTCCAGTTGCTTTGCTGTACATCCATGTCTCACTACATCCATGCTATTCCTATACAGAAGCCTTGTCAGTGTTGGGAGACTCACCCTATTTCACCACAGCAGTGGTGGAGATGGCTTTCTGACACAGTTCTGGAAGGCACTGCTTGGACTTGGAGTCACGAAGGGTCTCCAATGTGTACACCTGGTAGAAGCTGTGTGCCAGGCACGGCACCCTCTCCTTTGCTTCCCTTTCTCTAGGATATGGCCTGAGCCTCTTGGAGGCGCTTGGCTGCGATTTCTCAGCACCATCCATCTGGGAAATGGCAGTTCCAAACATTCTGCTCTCTTTGAGGCACACCCTGTGTCTCCCTGCTGCTTTGCTTCAGGGCTCCTTGTCCCCTCTCTGAATTGTTTTTCCGCAGGGAGTCCTGCCTTTGCCTTGTGGCTCAGCTCCCTCATGTACACATAAGGATACTTAAGGATTGTGGGTGGGTTTTTTATTTATTTTTTTTTTTTTTTCCAGTAGAAATACTTCTGAAGGCACTGTACGATGTGCCTTGCAAGGTAGTAGAGTACTGTTGCATTATATTCCTCCTTCCTCGCTAGGTGGTTTGGAAAACTAAGATAGGACATGGAGGGGGAGGAATGCAGAGAAGAAACACCATCACTTGGGCTGGCTTCCTGTTGGCCATGGCACAAAGGCTGACAGCCCGCAGCCCCATGGCTGGCACAGGGCCCAAACACCAGGAAATCCCTCGTGGCTGCCATTCTCTGTGCTTCTGAGGGATACCGTGCTCATTTCTACAGTGCCAGCCCCACGCTGTGAGCCCCGTGTGATGAAGCTCACATCTCTGCTGTGCCTGGATACACCCAGCCTGCTGCTGTCACCACTGCGTCCTTGGAGATCAATTGCTGGGATTTGTGTTTGCACCAAAATAATCCTGCTGTATCCCAGCTCCTTTTTTAGGCACTTTACAACCCCATTTGATTTCACACCACCAAAGCTGGATGACCAAACCGACACCTGCTGAGTAACTGACAACAGCATAACCCCAAAGGACAATGCAGAGGCTCTGCCCTGCAGTGAGCAGGTGAGAGTAAAAGGGAGGAGAACCATTTGGATGTATGTACCTCAGCAACCAGGGGAGGTCAGGGCTGGGTCCTTTGCAGAGATGCTTAACAAAAACAAAGTTATCTTTGAGCACTGCATTATGCATCATAACGTACCACTGCTATCTGAGTTTGCTCCCACAGCTGCAGTCACATGAAGGCAGACACAGGAGAACGCCAATCCACTGCCTTAGCTTTTGGGCCAAGCTCACACAACCAGTGCCACCAGGTGCCTCCAAATTCCAAGCAGGAAGGAGCCTCACTGCCCTGCAAGGATGTTGTGCGCAGAAAGCGAGGCCAGGTTTTCAAGAAGCAGCACAGCCATCCATACGGTCAGGCCCTGCTGGTTCCCAACACCCAGGTGCTTTCCTTGCACTGACCCTTCACAGGAACCAAAGCTCCACCAGCAGGCACCAAATCTCTCTTGTCCTTTCTACCCGGTAGAAAGGCACCCACCCATTCACCTCCCAGCGAGCCAGGCTGATTGCTCCAAGGTCAGCAGTAAGGAGGAAGGTGATCCAGCTCATTCCCTCCAGCTGTACTGATAAACACATCCTCACCGTTCTGCTGGAGTAAAGCCTCTGCCACACAGGGAGCTGCTGCCAGCAGACCCAGTAGGGACCAGCCACACGCAGGCACTTCTCAGGCTTTTGCACAGCTGCACCACTTCATACCTGCAGCAGATTAAATGCATCCAGCCTTGGCTCAAAATAAGGGGATCCAGCAGCACCATGCCTGCTGGAAATGGTCATGGCAGCAGCAAGGATCAAGCAGGGTCCGAAGCAGCAGCCAAGTGCTCCTGCTGGCTTCTGCAATGACCCAAGACAAATGCACGCACCTCCGGTTTGCAACATTAAATGCTTAGAGAAAGTAAAGGCACATTTTTGTCTGATGCTGTGAAACCTCCACTGAACCATCTGCACAATGAAACCTCCCTTACTGTGGTCTGAGTGCAGTGCCTAAAGAACGAGGATCTACCACGGCAACATCAGCTATCACTTCATCTGCACACACCCTGCAGCTGTGCCCTCCAGCACTCAGGAGGCAGGGAGACGTTTCCATCCTGGCAGCAGTTGTTGCTGTGCCTGAAAGCCAACGGTAGATCACTCCAAACTGCTCTGTTTCCTGCAATATCCTCTTTGCTCTTCAGGGCCCACTGATCTGAGCTCAGTTCGTTGACCTGTGCGATCACCTCCTTTCTAACCAGCAGTTTTCACTGTGATCTGAGAGGAGCAAGAACGGAAGGCTCTCCAGCTGTCTCATGAAAAAGAGATTCCCACTCCCCACCTGCCCACGGGGCTGAAGAGGTTGGAGAGCAGAGTCACACCAAGGCGATCCCACCCTGCTCCAGCTTTAATTCTGTACAGAAATTAAGACACACCGATACATTCACCCATCTGTGTTTCCACGCAAGTTGTTGCTTCCTGAAACGAGGCCGTTATTTCAGTTCAACTGACCAAGCTATGGAAATACTGCTCTGCTGTGCAGCCCTCATTTAGCCACGTTCCCCTTGGCTTTGGCACTGCTGTCAGGAGCATCTTTTGACAGCACTACAAGGCACATCAAAGAGCTTTCCTTTTCACTCAGCATGAAATGTGCTGGGCTAGCAGGAGCTCTGCACTCCTTACACCCATGTATTGCTCTTGAAGGTGCCGAGTTGTTTTTTCCAGTCCTTATGATTTCCCCTCCAGGTCACAGACTGTTAATTGCTACTTTACAATGTCACGCACTTGGGGAATTGAATGCTCCCTCTCAGGCACCTTGTTGGCTGGTTGCTCCCTGTTTAGGACATGCCCAGAAACAAACTTCTATAGGAGAACCTATGAGCTCACCATCCACCCTTGCTGTATAAGTGATCACCATACACTGCACTCAGACTCTGTGCTGTGGTGCCTGAAAGTGGCTCATGAGCTCAGGCACTGGATGCAGCGCTGCCTCCCAGGAGGAGCAATAGAAAATACAGCTCCCTGAAGAACCAATGAGCAGAGCCAGGCGCAGCATGCCCTCCTCTTTGATCCTCCCTGCTTGCTGAAGAAATCTGCTGTAGTTGCTGTGCCAGAGGAGTAGGGTTTTTCCTGTGAGATCCCCAGCAGGAAGCAAAGTAAAGGGCATTGCCTTGAGTGTCGGCTGGTGGAGGAGTGAACCAAGTTCTACAAAGGCATGAGTCAGAGTTTTCCCAGCTCCTGAAAGCTAACACACAGGGAAAAATAACAGTGAATGCTGCACAGCAAGCTAAAAGCCAAACCAGGCTCCACAACTCCCGTCTGGGACAAAATGCACCCTTCCCAGAAGCACAGAGAGAGGAAGGGGAGGAAGAGAGGTGTCCATATTGACACTGGGCTGAGTAGGCATGGTGTTTCTCTGGGCCATGGGGACCATGCAGGGCCTTTCGGTCATATAAGGGTCCAGCACATCTCTTGTTTCCCAGAATTAGCAGCTTTTGCAAGTGCTGAGCTCACATAGGAATTGCCAAGAATATCCACAGAGTGGATCTTTATGTGCCCTCTGTTATTCCCCTCAGTTTACAAGGAAGCAAAGAAATGTAACCATCACAAACACTACCACAGCAAAGCCCTGCCTGGCTGCATTTTAGCCAAAATCCTATACAGTATTAAAAGTACACTTTATTTTCTGTACAGTTCTCATCCAAATCTCCAGGCATGGAGATGGGTCCATCACATCCCTATAAAAAGTTACAGGCCACTCTATTGCCGTGGGACACCCCAGAGCTGTCCATGAAGGGCACGGAGCGAGAGCCATCGAAGGCAAGTGCTGATGTTTTCTGGACATGGGGAGGACAGGTGAAGGAGGAAGAGGGGGAAGCAGTTCTGCTCCACAGCTGAGTCTCCAGCAAGCAGAGCTACGGGCTGACCCCTGGAACAGGAGAGACACCTCCTGTTCACGTCATCGTTCATGTTTAGTGTTTGAGTCGCGCTCCACGGTCACCCCGTTTCCATTCCGCGTCACCTCCTTCCTGTTCCAGTCCTTTTCCATGTAAAATTCAGCTAGCACAGGGCAGTGGTCCGAGGCTACTCCACCCCAGGACCAGTTATCAGGGATCCATGGGTTTGTAAGACCTTCTCGCACAACAGCCCAGTGGCCTGCAAGAAAAAGAATCACGTAAAAAGATCAGTATGAAAGAAGTGCCTGGATTTAAACATATCTCCACAAGCTTGCAAAAGAAATACTTAGTATGCTAAGGAATTGAAGGCAAGCTATAGGAAGTCATAGCATCATAGGATCAATAAGGTCAGAAAAGATGTCTAAGATCATCTAGTCCAACCACCAACCACCATGCCCACTGTCCATGTCCCTCAGTGCCACATCTACACGCTTCTTGAACACCCTAATGGACAGTGACTCCACCACCTCTCTGAGCAGCCTGTTCCAATGCTTGACCACTCTTTCTGAGAAGAAATGTTTCCTAATACCCAACCTGAATCTCCCCTGACACAACTTAAAGCTATTACCTCTTGTCCTATCAGTTCTTATCTGGGAGAAGAGACCGACCCATCCCACTAGAAGCTCTTTTCAGGTAGTTGTAGTCCAGCAATAGTGGTTGTATGCCAAGCAGTATCACCCACATTTGACCCAATGCTCACCTCACACAAGCTACGTGACTTAATCAAAAAGAAACTCTACCTGTGAAAACCTTCTTCAAACTCCGGCTGATCCACATGTTGTCCAGCGACTTCGATCCCTGGGGGTTCTTTGTGCTGATGTTGGTAAACGTATTTGAAGGGACCAAGTGATGGAACTTCTCCTTCCTCAGTATGTCATGGTCGCTGCTGTCGGGAGCCTGGTTAAAATCTCCCAGGATGATCACATCTTTTTCCCCTGGAAAAGAGAAAAAATGGAAGGAAAAAAAGAGAAATGAATGGAAAGAATGGACACTCACAGCTTAAAAGGAAGAAGAGGAGGAGGTATACAAATGAAAGGAGGAAATATACAAGTACTTTGTAGCAAACCTGACTTTACTCCGAGCTCCTGAAAGCAATGCTGTTTGCAGTGAACTACTTACTGACTACTGACTGACTGACTACTTACTCATGGCCATCCTGTCCAACTTGCAGCAGAGAAGGCTCCTCATTGTGCCCGCTCAGCGCGTGCCTTCTTGCCTGTTTTTAAATATCAGCTTGATTATACTGGGATCCTCTGCTTTCTATTCACAGGGACAAATGCAAAGAGTAGCATTTCTAGTCTTGGAGGTTTGTAGGAATCTGTGACTTTGTAAGCTTTTTTTCCCTTCTGCTCCAAAAGTAATGCCTCCTACTTAATTATGTCAGCCCACAACATCAGAGGTGGATGTTGGTGGGATGGCAGTAGGGGTTGAACCTTTTCACCAATATTCCATTACGTTGCTGTGTGACAGATGGCAGCAGAGGGAAAGTCTGACCAAATGGCATCTGACATGGAAGTGCAGATCAAGCAAAACCGTGGCACTGAATTCCTCCATGCAGAAAAAAAATGGCACCCACTGACATTCATCAACACTTGCTGAATGTTTATGGAGACCAAGCAGTGGACATGAGCACAGTGAGGTGGTGGGTGGTGCATTTCAATAGTGGCAACAGCAACATGAAAGACAAGCCATGTTCTGGACAGCCATGCACAGCTGTCACACTACAAAATGCAGAGCACCTTGATCAGCTCACGCGTATGAATTGGCAAATTACAACCAGGGAGCTGTGTACAAAGCTGAATATCAGCTTCAATGCATTGGAAATGACGCTGGCAACATTGGAACGTCACAAAGTTTACATCAGGTGGGTCCCACAAGTGCTCATCCAGGATCACCGTATACAAGTTTGTCAAGACCTCCTGAACCAATACAAGGTCAAGACACAGCCCTCAGCGGGTAAAGTGATGTGCACTGTCTTTTGGGATAGGAAAGGGGTGAAACCTCTGGATTTCCTGGAACACAGACAAAACAGAAGCTCTGACTGCTACATTACAACACTGACTAAGCTGAAGACTCCAGAAGACGCAGTTTTTTGCTAGTGTACATCAGAGCCCCAAAAGTGGGCTGTTCTAAACCTGTGTGTTGAAGAAATCTCAAAGAACAAGTCTGAAATGCAGCCTGCAAACTTGCTGGCTGCAGGTTAGTTCACAAACCATGCAGACACTCACTGGCTATAGAAACTCTCATTCTCCCAGATGACTGAAGAAATACTGCTGAACTTGGATATGTTAGAATTTGACTAGGGCCTAATTTCCAAAGAAACCAAGGAAATGACATGAAATGCTTGTCCAAAATGCCTTCTTTCTGTGGAAATAAGATTATCTCATTTATATTATATTTCCAACCCTGAGTAAGAAAAGAAACTCTGGGCCTTAATTTTATATCCACAGCATGTGCTCTCCATGGCTCTACAGCTGGAGATGGAGATATCCCAGCTGTGCAATGGGATAAGGGGAGAATGGACGTGCCTGCTGCCCTGCCAGAAAGGTGTGATGAACTCCAGGATTGTGATAGCTGAGCAAAGACTGCTGCAACACAGACCTTGGTACTGTGGAGGAGAAGGAGCAATCTGCAACAAGGATGCACAAACACAACAAAAATGATCACAAAGCTGATTTCAAAGAAGGCCACTGTTATACTCTGTAAGTGCCTTTGCTTTCTGTGGTTGAAGTGTGGAGGAAGAGGACTGAGAGACTGTTCTAGGAGTGTAAGCAGCACTCATGGATAAACCTACCTGCTGTGTGCTGTTGCTGTACAAGAAGCTAGCCAAAAGAGGGAGCACAAGTTAAACAATGAAATCTATTGCACTCTTCTCTGCCTGCAGTTCTACAAAGATGAACTAAGAGAGGGCAGGAGGGCAGAGAGACTGATGATTTATGATTTACAAAAAAAAACATCAATACTTTTAAACGTGCTGCTTGCTGAGATAACAGAGAGGTGATGAAAACATAATGAAACTACTTGTAGTTTCTGCCCTTTGCGAGCCATGCTCATATTGAACATGACACGACGTTTAAACATTCTGCAAAGTGCAAGTGATACTGACCTTCCCACTTTTAAAAGAAAGAAAAAAAAACAAGCCTGAGCCCAAGTTATTTTAAGATTTGTCAGAACCCAAAAGAAAATCAGTGCTTATCTAACGGGGAAGCACGAAGTCCCCTGGAGAGAACTGGTTTGCTCTCATAACCTGAACAAAGTGCTTTCACAGTGCCTCTGAAATGCCACCTTCCGCTTCTGCAGCTCTCATCTTGGTGAAGCAGGCAGGCTTCCCTTCCTGCAGCACGCCCAGCAGCATGCTTGCTGTGAGCTGGCAGTGCAAAAAAGCTAAGCTCTGGACCAGCAAGATGAATGTGATGGTTTCATGTCTGGGCGTCATGATGCTGCAGGAAATTGCAACGAGTGCAACTGCCATATTGCTGCAATCCTCCAGACTAATGTTTGCTTAATGGCCAAGGCAGTGTTTGGATCCTGATATAAAGGGGGGAAGGCCACTCTGGAAAGGTCTGTGGTGCACCCTTGATGGGGATTACAAATTACAGACAGGCAGGAATCCTAGCAACAGCATCTCGATCCTGCCCAAAATATTTATTTTAGCAAATCCTCCAGCCTTACGTGAAATTGTATTAAAAATCATAATCACAAATGGAAATTTTAACTGACTGCTCAATTCTGAACGACTCAGAAATAGCAGTGCCTAAAATAATCAACACCTAGATATGTTCGTGGAATCAGGTACAAAGTCAGTCTGGTGTACACACAGGAAATGAGTCACTCTATTCTCTTCTGTTTTAAACTTTCTCATGCAGAACAGACAAGCATATAATCATAACACAACATAAAGTGAACAGAGAAGGGATAAACGGGGTGCAGTGAGCATTTAAGAAGCCAAAACTCCATTTTCCAGCCCATCACCAAGGGAAAGGGTCTCTTTCTGGTCCCCTCAACCAGAAGCTCCTGGTGCTCCACGTAGCCGCAAATCCCTAGCAGAACAACTGCAGCAGACATCTGCAGTGCTTCATTTTGTTGTCCTGCAGCAATGGTGAAACTCTCAGTTGTTACACAGCAGTACAAAAGGACCCCTGAAGGACACTCTCCCTTGACTTCCAGATGCCCTGAATCAGTCCCCTAATGAATTAAACAGACACTTAAACCCCCACGTTCTTCCTGAAGAGCACGAAAACCAGATCATGGAAAGGATGTGACAGCACTCACGCTGGTAAGAAGCTCCCTACCACCTCTCAGAGGTCTTCTAGGCCTAGCTTCTGATGCACGGGCACTTTGCAATATGGCCAAGCCAGATGGGAGAAGATGACTAAGCCAACCCTGGGTCCAAGCACTACAGATAGTGTCTGCACAGTCATGGTCACCACAGTGGATATGAACAGGTGCAGTGCTTAAGAGAAGGCAGAAGGGTTGCTGCCGAGTTAGCTACCAGCAGCAAACAACCACCAAGTCTCTCTGGTACAGCTGAGAATAAAGGAGGACAAGAAGAAACCAGGACTCACTCATCTGATGGGAGAAATATGGGTACACAGCTGCTCTGGGGGATGGAGATGTTACAGGAGACTGCCTAACTGCATTTCTTGAGCATGTCTTCTTTGTAAGACAGCAAAGAAGGCGCCTGTTAGCAAAATGGGATCAGAAATATGGACTGATTGGAATAGCAACAGGCAAATCAGCCTTAATTAATCATATTTTATGGGTTGGCTTTGAAGAAAAAAAAAAAAACTTCTTTTAAAAAATGTGATTTTAAGCCTGCCATTGATTTTGGCTGAGTAATTCAGTACTCAAAACAACACGTGTGCACAAGTATTTGTTTATGAAACAAGACCTGCATCCCACACGTTAGGAATTTGAACTTCACCTTTTGTGAAAGATGAAGTCAAGAACAAACACGCTCCAGTAACGTGCCCACCACATGGCAATGAAAACAAAAACGAAAAGAAGCCCTCATGTCAACAGTCTAAATTTAGATGCAGAGGAAATGCATCTCTGTTGACTTCGGAAGAGCAACACAGTTATCTGCATCCCGATTCAGCCTGCTGGGATTAAACAAATGACCCTTTTGTTTGCCTTCATCCTTTTCTTTCAGGAGGTATGTGGACAAATACTTAAATCTGTAGCACTTAAAAATAGCTCTGACTGACTTCTTGCAGCTCTAAAGGAAAAACAAGGGAACATGCATAAAAACTGTAATTACCTCTTGTGTTATACAAGAGGATTTTAATGCTTTCAAGTGACTGACCTTGCAAAACTATGCCAAGAGGAAAATCATCGTGACTGTAACCTTGTAACCCTTTTACTTCTTTGTTAAGTGGTAAGCAAAGGGCTGGATTTTTCTATTCCTATGAAAAGATCACCAATGCCAGCACCACTTTGAATCTGAAACCTGCTGTTCTGCTCCACTGGAAACTGAGTTAAATCTGCAAGAATCTGAATAAGAAGCAAAAAAAAAAAAAAAAAAAAAAACCTCAGAAACGAGGTGAAGAAATTCAGCTGTCTATTAAATTGCTCAAGTTGAGATACAAATTCTGGTGTCACATATCCTGGGCTAAAACCAGAGCAACTTGTCTGAAACCAACAGAATTGTTTCACTTATTACATCCATGTACCAAAGCTGGTTTCTGGTCTGCTTTCTCATTAGCAAGCATCTCCTGACTTCCATCGGGTTTTTCAAAGTGCTTCCAAATATCCAAAAATAAACAAAGAACAAACTTCCTTTGGGAGAAAAGCCAGCAAGTTTTGTTCTGATATTAGGTAGATCCCATTTCCACAAACACAGTTTTAACCCAGTATCTTTTTCTTCTGTTTGTTTGGATTTGCTCTTATGCTAGCATAAAATCATAAGGAAATTCACTTGAAAAGCATGGTTGAAGCCAGTAGGATCTTCTGAGGTATTTGTGTTAAATAGAATATATTGTAAAATATCGAGCAGAGAAAAAACACATTTTGCACGCTGTGTACCATTTAAAGAAAGGTAAAGCCAGTGTATAGCTGATGAGGAAACTTGTGAAACCTGTACTAAGACAGTTATATCCATATGTTAAATTCCTTTTGATTAGGTACGTGCAGATGCTAACTGGAAGGAAGACAACACCATACCTTTCAGAGTCTCCTGCAAAGTCTGTGCAAATGTTGCTAGTTTGTGGCTGTCATGGTTCTTCCCTGCGTTGTCCCCCAGTGCAGGAGCCAAGGCCAGGTGAAGGTTAACCAGCGTTAGGTCATTCATCCCAACCTGGGGGAGGAAGGAGGGAAATCAGTGCAGCACAGGGCAAAGGGAGGTCAGAGAGCAAAGATATTCACCTGTTCCATACACTTCTGGCAGTAAATCCTGGTGACTAGGACCCATTTCATGCTGCATACGGTCTGTTGTTTTGTCTTGGTGTTTTGGGAAGACAGCTCTATTTGAATTACTGTGGCAGCCCTTCAGTTCTGGGGAAACTGATTTTCGTAAATATGCGGTTTCTTTCTACAGCAGCTGCAGAGAGAAGCTGACTCTTTCCAAAAACCAGTTTATGCAAAACCAGTTGTTATTAAGCTACAAATAATGGCTTGGTCATTACATCGACTAATTACTGCTCTCCTGTGATCTGCCTTGGCCTGCTACAGAGATTAGTCATGAAACTTAATGTACCTTGAAATGAGCCACTGGCTCCCTGTAATCTTCTGCTTACCTTCTGGGACTCACTTTGTCGCGTGGCACAAGTAATGCTTACTTCTAATCTTGACCTGTTCTTATTTATTAGAAACTTCTCTCAAAGCACTGGCAGAGATGTCAAACTCCCTAAACCGGATACAGGCAGTGCAGAGAGGGGGGCTGTACATTTACTCATGCATACACACAAGAACAGCTTGGAAAGAGTCAGTTTCCAAATTGCATGAAGTTCTCTAATACAGGTGCAGCCTAGTGAAAAAGCTTCAAAATGGAAACTGCACCATGCCAGCAATGTAATAGAGATCAGCCTGAGCCTCTCCAAAGCACGATGCCTTCCGTGTACATCTGTTCTGCTTACACTTACCCCAACTCATCATTTCTGGCACTGACCAGAACCACGGAGCCATGGCTGCCTGCTTCTCAATACTCACCTCTCTAAAAGCTGAACAAGGTGACTGGTGATTTCTGTCACTCTATCAGACTGCAGGCACATGGCCTCATGTGCCTAAATGCTCCGTTGCAGCAAGGCTCCCTCCCCCAGGACCAAGGGAAAGGACTGACTCTGGTGATAAACCTCACTTATTAAGATCACTAAGCACCTTCCTGTAACTGAGCCATAAGAGACTGATGAATATGGATTAGCCTCATGCTAATGTATTTTTTTTTATCTGTTAGGAGACTCTTTCCAGCTTCTTGTCCAAAACTTTTAAATAAAAGCTCATCTCTGCAAGGGTCAGAACTGAGTTACCTTGAAATGTGCAATATATGGGTGAGGATATGAGTGTCTCCCATTGCCATTAGTCTGTACGTTCTCCTGAGAAGAAGCATCTTTCAGCTCAATGCCAGCTGTTGTATCCCAGAGGAAACCAGAATATTCGACTCCCTACAATTAAAGCAAGAGAAAAGAGATGTTAAAAATAAAACATTCTGCCCAAATTATGAAACTTTAACCCGAATGTTTCAGTCAACTTGGTATTGCTGTTGGCAACAGTGTATTATCACTTCCCAAATATGTGGAGGTGGTAAAAGGTGTCTATTCTGGCTTGGCACCTGCTGAGGGCAGGAGGTGGATCTTGCTGTGCACCGGTTGAAGGGAGAAACAACACCCTAGGACAGATAGAAAAGCTTCTTTATTTCACCCTGGCCCTAATCCCCCGCTACATGTGGGAAGAATGGGCAGTCCCACTGAGCACACCGAGTTGAAGTGCATATTGCCTTGCTACTCACACCTGCATGCTGGCTCTTGGACCCCCAGGTAGGCAGAGCACTGCTTGCTCCATCCAATACTTTCTTAAGCTGCTCTATCTTACACAGGCAGAGCACGTTCAGGACTGCTGCAGTGGTCAGAGATTTAGCTGCAGCATCCTGTGTGCATCTTTGGACTGACACATGCCCTACATTTCCTGCTCTTCCAGGCAAGGAACCTGATTCTTTTTAGTGTGGTCAATAATAAAGTAGTTTATGCCCCCAGTATCCCCAGCATCCCTCCTCTGCCACTGGTCAGCGGTATTCATTTATGAGGAGAGCATAGATGGGGTGCATAGTTCCATGTCTTTCTCCTGACAGTCTCTTCCAAGCACCAGCACATGAGTGCAAGAATCCTTTCCCATCCCTTCACACCATAGGTGATCTTACAGACTTCTGTCATGCCCAAGCTAAAAATATCCAGGCTCATTCAGCCTCTTGGCAAGACATCTGGTCTAGACCTCTCAGCCCTGTCAATTCTCTCTGTCTCCTCTCCAACCGAAGTGATTCATGTTCAGGTTTCCACTTCTTTCATCCTAGTGTCTATCACCCTACAAGGTTTTCTTGGACTACTTGGGAATGTGGCATTTCCAGAAAGCTGTCTGCCCCCTTTACACCAGCAGCAGTATCTAATTCAAAGCCTGTCAAGCATTCCTTCTCACCACACAGACACAGTTTGCCTTGGTATCATTCAGACCTAGTGAATCATAGTTAAATCCATCTCAAGAAAAAGCTTTCCATTTCAGCTGCAAAAAAAAAAAAGTGTTATCTGTTCTGCTGTATTCCTATGAGCCTTGAAAGAAAGTATTATGTTTGGCTAAAATCTTTTGGTGACATCTTTGGCCAAGTCACCACCAAACTCCAGTCTAATGTCTGAACCCTGAGTAGACTATAAGAAAAGACATGGAAGAATAGAAGAGCTGTCAGCAGCTCCCCACGATTCCCTGACTTCAGATTTCTCATCAACACAGTGGCCCAAATCAATGTTTGGTAGGAGGCGAAATGACTGGGAAGTGTGGAAACACGAGTGTGATGCACTGTCCACTATTTAGCACTGCAGATCATCCCATGAGCAGATTGTGCTGAAGGTGCTACATATTAAGAGTAACACTGCATTACTTCATTGCATTGTGTTTGTGTACACAGTGTCCAAACCTGATGAACCCATCAGGTAACCTAAGGGACAGAAAAGGCTTCTTGGCTTTGTGAAGGGTGCTGTAGGGTAGCCAGATTTCTCTTCTGTAAAAGCACCTAAAGGGAAGAATCAGTAAGTAACATTTCTGGTTTTAGTTTGGCCACAGACTTCTCCCACAATTTGAGAAATCCTTCATCCTTACATCCCTACCAAAGTACATGCTGATTTTTAGTTATTCAATCCACAGTCAAAACTTTCATTGTTATCTTTGAAAATACAGCTCAAGAAAGAACTGACTTAATAACCTACATGTAACACAGAAACTCCGAGACAATTACTAATAGTTCTTCTTATTAAGGCAAAAAAACATAGCAAAGAGAATGAACTTCACACAACTGTTCAAACTCAGTGCCCTAATGACCTCATATAACGAGAGATCCCAAAACAAAGATTCCACCCAGGAATAAAAACATCCTGAAGGGGATTTGCTCTCTGCATTGGAAATAGGAGTGTCGTCCTAAATTGTGCATTCAGGATACAACTGGAGCCACTTATTTAATAATGACAGCACTCAGACTAGATGAAAGTAGCTCACCGTGTGTTTCATTACAAGTCTCAGCTCCTGCTTCCACTGCACAACAACGTTCATGCTGTAACAAATGCATCGTGACAGTGATCCTGTTTGATACCAGTAGCCTCCAGTCTCAGGAGGACTTTGCTCTGAAATCCCATTGGCACCCTTGAAGAGAAGAGGTTTCCCTTGGGACAGACCACCTCTGGCTACCATTAGTAAAGTTCAGCCCCATGCAGCTCTACTCTGAATACTGTCAAGGGTGGTAGGTGCAACCATCACCACCTTGGCATAGTACAGCACTGTGCTGTTTTTCAGTGGAGTCCAAGGAATATTTCTAATACGTGTGCAGGGCACCTTAGGAAACATGCTAGATAAGCTCCTCTGCCAGATGAGGACAGCATGCTGAACAGCCCCTCTGTAGGGTCTTCATTTGTAAAGCTGTAAAACTGGAAGCTCTTCCAAATTTCAGCCAGTACTGTATTACACAGCAAGCTCAGCTGACTAGCAGAAAAAATTCAGAAGAACTGCAGTGTATCAGGGGCAAAACGAAGGGCTCTTTCTTTGTCCTAACACACAGCCTTTCTTCTGCATTTCTGTACTGTTTTTATCTGTTATTCATCCCCAAAACAAACGGGCACCTTTCTCCTTACAAGCATGCCACAAGCAGAGGAAAATAATTCTCCCAAAATATCAACAGGACAGTCGAATTCTATATAAACAGTCAGTTTAAAAAATAAATAAATAAAAAAAAAAAGTTACCGACCTCGCCAAAAAAGATCTGCAAAATGTTTTGCCTTAAACAGATGATTAAAAATATATCCTTGGTGTGAGGGAAAAGAAATAAATAAATAAATAAAAGGGAAGCAAAAGTTCAAACATAGGGATTAATGTACCTTAGGTAGCTGGCCTGAGGGTTTTTCGGAAACAACACCCTTCCAACATCCTCTAGGGCCCTTCCACTTGCGGATGTTTGGCAGCGTCGGCTGGTTCAGCTCCATACAAAACTAGAGACAGAGAGGGAGGTGGAGGAAAAAGATCAGCTTTGTAAGACTTTCAAAAGAACTGCAAAAAAGCATGCAAAAAGACATTGATAGAGCGCACCGTGGAATACAGACCGTAGTCTCTACTGAAATGTTAAGCAGTGCCCAGCTACAAATCTGAGGTTGTTTCTGCCTGAGGCCAAGGAAGTTGTATCAAATTGTTAGCTACAGAATTTAAGCTCTGGTTTTTAACCACTGCAGTAGCCTAGGCCAGTCCCAAAAGGGAAGCTTGCTAATGTGGAAAGAACAAAAGCCAGCCTTCAGCACATATGTGGGATGCAAAACCCCTGCTTCCCAAGAAGGCTCACACAGGAGGAGGTCTGGGATGGGCCCCAGAGACGTAGCATCAGTGGAGGCTGAGTAAAAACAATCCTGCAAGCAAAAGGTACTGGAAAAATGCCTAAGTTTCTTCCTCGGGCTCCTTTTCCCCCAAAGCACCAGCCTGTGCTGGGGAGCTGGGCAGGGGGTTTGGGGGCAGGAAGCAGCAGTGTTGGCTGCTCTCCAGTGATCCAGAGGGGCCAGAGGAAGGGAGGAGGCCGACTCAACAGCCTGCTCTCAGCTGACAGAACCACTTTGGGGTTTACAGCTCCAGGAAGTGCTTGTGGCTTGAAAGGAGGTTCTAAAGAAACAACAAGTTGGCATGTGAAGAGTTCAGGTTAATAAACCTCAAACAAACTAATGAGCCAAGGGTGGGCTGTGGGTACTGTGAGGGCTGATAAATCAGAGGAATGAGATCCTCCATGCTACGAGGCATGTGCATTCCAGTGGGAAAGTGAAAAAATGACAACCAGAAAACAGGTATCAGAGCCCAGCTGTGCATGCAATGCACCTGCTGTAACAGCACCCTATGCACTGACTATGGCTGTGGAATGGCAGATGCATTCTGAATGCTTGAGACTTCTTGTTCATGCAGGGACTGGCTGCACATCTGCACACACAGCAGATCTTTGTGATGCTGCCCACAGACATTGGCTTTTCTGGGCACTGCTGTGCAGCCACAGCACCCAGACACATTTTCATTGCCATGCATGTGGTCACAGAGCTACAGAGCCTGCACAGTAACACACAGCAGAACAAGGATGCTGGAACTGCGGATACATTGGAAAGAACTCACATCCACCTGGATATGGTCTTGCAAGTGAAATAAATAATAATAAAAATAATAACAACAATAAAGGCCACGCATTGGAAAACCTGGAGTCAGGAGCCCCTTGTATGCAGACACTATGAAATACTTTTTGCCAGCAGTTTCAGGAGCTTCCTAGGAGAACCTAGCACCCTTGGCAAAAGTGCTGTTGTAGAATCAAGAATCATTAAGGTAGGGAAAGCCCCCTAAGATCACCAAGTCCATTCATCTGCCACTAATACTGTCCACTAAACCATGTCCCAAAGCACTGAGGAGCCCAGAACTGGACACAGTGTCTGCTATGCACAGTGGTCCTCTGTGGTGGGACACACCTCTGGCCAGAGTCAGTCTGAAGAGCTGCCATCTCTTGGCAGATGGTAGGATGGTAAGGATGATATATGGGCATAGTGAAATGGAGAAAGGTTACCACCCTTCCAGCTTGCCAACTACTCTGCTTCTCATGTCTATTTTACCTTTAATTTTAAAAAGACAAATCAAACCTTGCTCTTTTACTAACTGTCTTACCTGAGTTCAGTATCCCGGATGCTGAAGCTGTAAGCATATACCTCTAAGATACACACAACCCAAAACCAACTTTTTCCTATCTTGGAAGGCCAAGACACATTTCAGTTTTTTTACTCAAAAGACTGAAAACTGACAAATGAATTAATTTCTCTCTGGATTGCTGCTGCCCAGCAGCCAGCACAAAGTGCACGGCAAGGCTGAGTAACGTCACAGAAACCATCATGTTATTAAAAAGAGCATTGGCAATCAAGTAGTTTGAATATTCTGTTTCCTCCAAATTGATTTTCTTTAACTTTGCTCCATCAGAAAGACAACAAATACAATTATATGGTTTGTTTGGACAAAGCCATCAGCTAGTTCTGGGTACAGTTTCAGCAGCTGAGGGCTGTCCCTGCAGCAGCTGACTTTAATTCATGCCCATTTTCCAGGGCCCTCAAACACACAGATTTTGAAGTGCATTTGCTTAGGTCATGTTTTTTGCTGAACTGAGAAGTGTATTTCTTAAAACATGTTGTTCTGTCTGCAAAGCCCAACATCAAACAAGATTACGCTTTCCCTTGTACAGTAAAAATTTACAGACAGGGCATGGAAAAAGTAGTCCTCCTTCTTTTGCAAAGTTAGATCTACATCAATCCCTTTGAGGAGCTGTTACTCAAGTGGTAAAGAAAAGACTGGAATGAAAACCTCAGTCAGAGCATTTCTTCCCTCCTCCCCCCCACATCTTCATAAGGAGAAAAGTTCTAGCTTTGTGTTTCCTCACAAGCCTTTCAGCCTGCAGGTTTCCTGGAATGAAATCAGCTTTCTTCATTAAGTCCTGCACAAAACTGATTCAAAACTCAAGCACATACTGTGTGCTATCTGCAGCAGAAGGGCTCCTACACAAGGACCCCTCCAGTGTTGTGGTCGCTCCTGCAGCTTAGTGCTAGCTGTTCTGTAAGTGCCTCTGGGCTGCAGGAACATATTGCACACGGGCTCTGGTTGTACTCCAGGCAAACAGTTCTGGAAAGGTGACCCCCTGTGACAGCCACCTGCCTGCCACCAACGCTTAGAGCCAACAAGGGCCACCATGCCAAGAACTGGGACAAGCCCTGTGGCCTTTGCTCGCCATCAACCCATCATTTACCCAAGCAGGGAGGATCTGAAGACGTAACTGCTCTCTGTTTACCCTGATAAGGAGCGTGTGCCTACTGCTGCCAGCCACTTCAGAAGCAGACAGGAATAAGGTTATGACTAACGCAGAGTGGCTGGAAGAAGTTAAAGACATGCATGTCTGAGCAGAGACTGAAGAGGGAAAGCAAGGTGCCCTGGCAAGTGTTAATTGCGCAGCACAGGTGCTATGGAGCACACCGAGCCAGGTATGCTTGCATCCCTTGCCTAAAAGAGGATGTATTAGTCCTTTGAACGTTTAGGAAATGAAATGCTACCCAGGAAAGCAATGCCTAAGGGCTCAATCAAGTCACATAATTATGCATTTCTGATCAGCCAGTGATGCCTCTTTGGAGGATGCCTATTTCCACACCTGAGTCAGAGCACAGGCTGCAAAGAGGGTGAAAAGACATCAGATGGAGGAGCCACAGTATGAGCCAGTTATTAGGGCACGGTGTACCTTGTCTCAGTGCACCAATCATTGCCTAAACTTCAGAAAGGTACTCAAAGCAATTAACTGTTCATTTTCTTCAATTACCACAAAAGCTTTCAGGCCAAAAGGGTGCAGCAGCAAACGTAAACGACAACTTGCTTCTTCAAAGCAAAGGTGGTGTTAGCGCTGCTTAAGAAATAGGATTTTATCATGTCGGCCTGTCACATCAGAGGTGGATGTTGGTGGGATGGCAGTAGGGGTTGAACCTTTTCACCAATATTCCATTACGTTGCTGTGTGACAGATGGCAGCAGAGAGCAGTCTGACAAAATGGCATCTGACGTGGAAGTGTGGATGGAGCAAAGGTGTGTCACTGAATTCCTCCATGCAGAAAAAATGGCACCCACTGACATTCATGGACATTTGCTGAACATTTATGGAGACCAAGCAGTAGCTTTTGTAGCTGAGAATTTGCTCTATCAAATGGTGTTACCGTGCTTGCTCTTTGTATCTGCTGTGGTTTTTTGATGGAAATAAATAGGAGGCATTACTTTCAGAAGGACTTACGCATACAACACGGTGTCAGTGTTTTTCAGAGACACTGGGGGAGTAAGTTCCATGACTAGATGAGGGGCATATGAAACTTGTATCAATTCCTTAGCATTTCAGATATGTTAAGGGATGGCACATGAGTAAAGATTTGAAATCATCATAGTGAAAGAGTACAAGCAACAAAGAGAGAGGGAGTAGGCAGCAGCTGAAAAAGCGACTTTCAGCCTCAGAAAGACAGTCATTTAACTGTATTATCATGTCAAAACTCACCACCTTTTTCAAAGTGTAGATCCTGAAAAAATCTTGAAGTAGAAATCTGGACCTGTAATTCAAGTGGTCTGATAGAGGGCCGTGCAGTTGTGTCTGGGTTCTCACATAACCAAACATAACGGCGGAGAAGGAAGCATTATTATGGCTAACGCCTAAAACAGACTCAACATTGGATCCTTTTTCCTACTGCCAATAGTGTAGTCTCAGGCCTTCACTGCTTGTTTGCCTTTCCCTGAAGCGTATCCGTTTCCTGTTTGCAGAAGTAGCCAAACCCTGATCACTCCTAAAAACACACGCCATGGGGACGCAGACGCCGATGTGTGGGATGCACTGCAGCCTCCTGTCAGAGGAACCACAGAGATAATGCAGGGGAAGGGGGTGGCCCTGTGCTATTATGACTAATGTTTTATACATGCCCATTCGATTACCATCTTCCAGGAAGACCTCATGGAAGGCTTTGTAATACTTATCGATTGTGTTCTTCGAGCACTGATAGTACAAAAAGGCAAACAGAACCTGGCAGGTAGATGGAGGCCTGCCAGACAGATAATTATTGCTATTTTCAAAGGAGAACAAAACTCCACAGACAACAAAGGTCTCAGACATATTGATACATTTTGTTATGGAAAAGGATTGCTCTTTCTCCCTCTCATGAATAACTTCACAATGAAGAAATAACGTATTTAAAGTGTGGTTTATAGAAGCCAAGTAACAAACTTCAGGAGAAAAACTGCTTGATGAAAGCTAAGATAAAGAACAAATCTATTGAACATGCCACAGACGCAGAGTTACTCCTGGCAAGGTTACCAGCCCATCTTGCCATGTTAGTGCATCCTGTTCATGCCACGCCATCCGGACCTGGGGCAACATCTTCCATTCTGTACTCACTGGCTCATCCTTCCTAGAGCTAAATCAAAGCATTAAGATTGATGACTAAGACCAGCCATCCTCCATGCTCTTTGCAAACATTATTTAATGCATCCCTCCAACAGCTCCAGAAACTCACTGCGAGCAGCAAAACAGAGGCAGAGCACTTGAGCACTGCCCATCCAGCTGCAGCCTTGACCAGCATCTCTCTTCATGCATAAAACTGCACTTACAGGCACCATCACACCATGGACAAAGCTTGTTTGCTGTGATAACATGTGTATACACACATCTATGTTGGAAAACATGAGCTCCTTCCAGACCCAGTGTGGTGCAAGTTGATAGAAGTTTTCTATTGCCCTACCTCCACCACAGGGCTCCAGCTGTGCAACCAATCCCTGCTCTCTCAGTTAGGTACAATGAGCACAGTTCAGTCTTGTCTGGAAAGCACGCTGCTTCTGCTTCTCACACAGCAGACCAGTATTTCAGAAAGACATTCACAGAAGAAGGATTTCTTTTTTTAGATCCTGACAGCTTCAAGCACGACGTTATGGGCTGGAGAGCAAGCATCTACCATGCCATAGCCTCATCGCCCAGAAGCTACGTGGCAACCTTTGTCCTGAATTCCAGACTGTGCTGCAAAGATCATTTCTAAGTTCAATACAGAAAAAAGGAAACCTCCTGGGTTGAGTTCCTCAGAGGAGACAGGATGAGGAAGGCTCACTGTCTAAGCCCAGTTGTGTCCAGCATAGGCAAGCAATTAAGTTTTGAGATCAGGGTAACTCTGAGTACACACAGTAGCTCTAGTTACCAGAGGAACACTAAAGCAAAGCATGGATCCCAATATTTTTAAAACAAAACACATCACCTTTGCAGGAGGTATGTGAGCACCTTTATGAATTCGGCTGTGTTTGGAGCCAGCCCATGGATTTGAACCAAACTGGAACACGAGGCTCTGTTCTGCAGCTGCTGTATTACTCACCCATTGTATTTCATGAATGTGCGGGAAATAATTATGCTGATAAATTTAACATTATCTCAATTATCAAAAGTTTATAACGATTTGTTTCCATAACACAAACCTGTCTGAATCAAAGCGGATTCTTATTATTTTTTTTTAAATGAGGCTTTAAAGGATCGGTTGGGGAGTGGTAGGAACATTAGTTTGCACCCTCAAGTTATTTGTTTTTCCTTCTGAGTACTTATTTTGGAAAAATTCAACAATGAGCTTCTACACTGTCCTCCCAGATGAATTACATACAGCTCACCACAGTCACTCGACTGCTTAATTCCTTGTAATATCTGAGAGGAAATTACATTCTTTATCCTTGACAATATGATTGAAAAAACAGACTGCAGCCTATAAAAACAGTTCTGGGCTCATCTTTTAATCACAGTGTTCCTGGGACAACAATTCAGATCATTCATTGGCTGCCCTTCTAGCTTCATTCTAAACACTAGTTATTATTTATACAAACAGTGTCTTTTTATGGAGTTTGAAAAGGAAGACATGGAAACCTTTGGTGCAGAGCAGCAAATTAACTGAAAGAGGCAATGCAGTAACTTAAGTGCTGGGGGCACTATTAAAGGTGGATATACGATGCTTAACTGCATATTGTCAAAATAGGGCATGAAACACCTTTCAGTCAGGCTGTCATTTAACAGGAAGCAATCATAATGTGTGCTTGGCAGAAATCTGTGCTGCCTTTTTGCTATGAAGGAGAACATCCATACCGGCCAACTTGTGCACACCAGCAGTTTTGCAGGTTTTTAATTTCTCACGTTCCTACTATAAGCCGAGTTTTTTCCCTGTCCTTCAAGGGACAGAGTTATTTTGCAGAACACTCTTCCTGAAGACTTATTTTCTTACTCTTAAGAACATTATTTTAAACGTAACACCAGAATTAAGGCTCAAGTGCTTGTCAAGGAGGGGCATAAAGCCTCGCAATTCCTTCCTGAAGCCTTTTCAAGTAAGTGTTTTTGTCTGCATAAGTAGGCAGTATAATCATTACCAGCATAATGGCATGCTAAGGGAGCTGATATGCTATAAAGAAGAACAAAAAAGAAACCTTCATGATTACAAGAGTATCTTTTTCATCAAGCTGCTTTTACAGGAGATGAGTGGTTGAGTTTGAGCACTTTCCCTACATTGTCATAAAGCAGTCTGCTCAACTGGTTGGCTCTGCTAAAATCATAGCCGCAACACAGATGAATTATTTACTTATTACTATGCTGTCTGCTGTAAATGTTCAGTTGCTTATTCATTTTTTCCATCTCATTATTTCCAAACAAAGAAGACAAGTTTCATTTTGCCTTCACTTCAGCCATCAGAAAAAAAAAAGCACAGAGCATCTCTCAGGGAACATACACATCTGCTTAGGGAAGTATTACTGAGATTATTAAAGCCATGAGGCAACAGATTTTTTTTATTATTATTTTTTTAATATTACAAGCATATTGCTGCAGAGAGTGCTTGAAGCAGCAACCAGAGCTCCAAGTCTTCCATGAGGTGTGCTACTGAATGCTTAGCCAGAGCACACAGAAGTACTTTGTGCTGTACCATACCCATGACAGGGAGGCTAGAACCTAGATGATCTTTAAGTCCCTTCCAACTCAAGCCATTCTATGATTTTATGATCACGGTTACCATTTTAAAGAGCCACAGCTTGCACAGCAGATGTTTGGAGAGCTAAGCTGTGCATTCATTTGAACTAGATACAAGGCAGCAGGCAACCAGGAGTCAGTATCTTTCTGAGAACTCTCTTTCTCTTTAATTTTAGTCCAATAGTTTGCTCATGCAACTAGGAAGCTCCTATCAACTCCCACGGTGTGGTGCAAAACCATACCACTGGGACAGCAACCTTACTCACCCAGCACACACCACGACTACAAGAGCTGAACATCAACTTATCAGAACTTTGCCATTCATACAGAAGGCAAATAAAAGTCTGCCTATGAAACATGAGACCCAAGGTGCTAAGAACCCGTTTCTTGTTGACCAGTTAAAACCAAACAAATGGATCCAGTGAGCTGTTTGCCATGATCTGAATCTGCTTACCTGCACATAGCCATGAGCCAAAGGAGAAGTTATGGGAAGACACTGTGCCAAGACAAAGAAAGAACAAAAGGGAATGGGGAAATCATACAGTTCTGAATGTCATGTATCAAGGAAAGCTGCACAAGCACAGGAGATAACTAGGTCTCAATCCACTGACAAAGTTTACTCATTTTGACAGATGCAAGTAAGATTTTTTTTCTTGAAGCTTCTGGGATATACAGAGAGGTAATGCTGGACTGTGCTGATATGCATCATGAGCAACAATAAAGCAGTGTGTTAGGAGAACTGCTCTGACACAAAGGAGAAAGGAACAGCCCTCATTATTATGTTAGCTTGGTCACCTCCTCTATAAAGACCTCCATCAAAAATTATTATTCACAGGGCATTTTACTTCCATCCATCCCCTTCCTGCTGTTATATTACCATCTTCCCTGGCTGGTTTATGTCTTTGTTTAGAACAAACATTCTCTCTTATGATAAGAACCCAAAAACAAGGAAAAGAAGAGTAATATAATACGATTCAACCATTACCAGTCTCAAACATTTATTCTTCCCTCAGGCATTGATTACACCACGTTACAGGACACTGTGCCACATTCTGTAAGGCTATTTGTATCTGTCTTGTATCCTACTCCATTATTTATTTCCTGGATATTTATTATTAGGAGGATCTCTTTCAGGCTGCTATCATTAGGACATCCTCTCACCATTCTTTTTTAAATCTCATACGCTTCTTAATTCTTTTTCACACTTCTAGTTCTTAATTTAAAAAGTCTGATTTGATACTCATTCCTCTCTGAAACAGCACATTCTTTATTTAAAGGTTTATATGAGTCATAGATGGTCTTCTGTCTTCACCCTGCAGCACCCACCCCTCCACAGAGGCCACACACTGTTCTCCAGTCCTGACCAAAGCTGTGCTCAAACAGATGCAATGAACTCTGGCTCCCCATAGAGAGCACACACATCACTTAATTCACATAAACAGCCAAAAAAAAAAAAAGATTTAGGATGACATTACAAAACTCTTGCTGCTATGATAAACTACTAAACAGGGGAAAAAAAAAACCCACAAACATAAATAACCTTACTCAAAATGCTTCAAAATCAGTCCTGTCCTATGAACTGGTTTTGTCTTCCGCCATCTTACAAAAGAAAGCAAGGAAAAAATGACAGATCAAGGACTCTTCATGTTACTCACAGACAAAACTTAAACACATTTGTAATCAGACATTTTTCATTTCTCCTTGGTCTGGAAGCATAAAGAATGATTTAACTGATGGATAAGATCAGCTTCCATCTTGGGACCAAACTAGATGCCTCACAAAAAAAAGCCCATCTGGTATAATGAGCAGCCTCCATATCACTTGTTGTCACAGATGCACAGCTATGCTTCCAGACAGAATAACAGAGCACCTCCTAAAGAAGGGCATTTTAAGAGATACCTGTGCCCTCCATGGCTCCCAGTAATGAGCACAGCAATGCTTCATAAGAAAAAAAGATGGAAAACACAACTAGAAAAAGCATTCAGCCAGATATACAAGTAGGTGTGATCGTGTGCTTCTATGCTGCAGACCACATGGATGGGATAACCTGGAAGAAGTCTCCTATATTATAAGAGGTGGTGTCAACAATTCAACAGCAGAGCGTTGTGATTGCCCTGAATGCCATCAGATATGTCACTTCTGAGTGAGAGCAAAGTTGATGTTCACATCCATATGGTACACTTCAATTGTATTTCAACTTTCACACATTTCCTTTACACCCTTGTATAGTCTGGGTTGAGCTCATGGTTTCCCTAACAGTTACTGTGACAGAAACCATGGCTTTGTGCTCCAATCAACTGAAACCAGTTTAGTGGCATAGGTATATAATAAGTATTCTTCCCTTTATCCTGAGGTTTCTGGACCTAGGGATGAGGTCTAAAAAAGATTGCACTGCTGAGCATTACCCGTGCACAGGTTGCAAGCAAGAGAAAGGAAAGAAAGAAAACAGGAAGATGGCATAGCCCACATCTCCTTTTCTTGCTCTCTGAAAACTAGACTGCTACTGTAGGGAACATCCTAGCATACTTAAGTTTCGAAGGGATCAACCTCTTTCTGGAAGGGACAGTTCTACATTTACAGACAGTAAATGTAACTGCTCTCCAGTGACTAATTCATTCACTGTCAAGTACCTTATATTTTTTAATCAGCAGTTCTAAAGCCAAGGAAGATTGCAAGAGGCTAGGACAACCCCTATCTCTCAGAGACTGCTGCAAGATGCTGCTCTCCAAAAGATTCAACAGCAGTGACAATCTCAGAATCACAGAATGGCCAGGGTTGGAAGGGACCTCAAGGATCATGAAGCTCCATCCCCCCTGCCACAGGCAGGGCCACCAACCTCCCCATTTTTTGCTGCACAGGCAACAGCTACGCTCCAAGTGGTTTAACCTGGAGAGCTCAGACAGCAGTCACAGAACCTGCAGTGGGGATGCCCTGTGCTTCCCATAAGAGTCATCAATGGCAGCTCCCAGGCTTCTGTTGGCCTGAATGCGATGAGTAAGGTTTGCTTGCAAGAACAGCATTTATGACATGAGCAGCCACTTAGCATTCTTACCAAGATGATGGGCCAGACACGTGGCTCAGGTGACCAGTTGCTTTGTGTGAAGCCTATTATAGTGCAGCTACAACTAGTGAGTGCACATATTTATTGCCATGCAAGCAAGAAGTGATGTGCTTGTGCTTACCCATGTATATGGAAAACAGGAGCTCTCTTCCAAACACTGCAAAGCTCCTACAGATAACCTTTTCCAAATAAACAACCTGCATGGCTCTGAGAGGGATTTTATAAAGAACAGAGATTACAATGGGTTTAATCACGATTAAACACTGATCTGGCTCAATCTACTCAAAAGCAGACAAAAGATAAATAAAAAACCTCCAGCAGATTCATTTCATACTGGAAATTCTGGAACCTCAATTGACGTCATACTTTTTATGTTCAGATAATATCTGGAGGAAACAGTACACTGGATCAAGAAAACAAAAGCAAATTTCTAGTTAAAATTCTCTGTGCGCCGTGTAGAAAGGCAAACACTACAGCAGGGATTGCACAGGGCAGCTCAGCATTTATAAGCTCATTTTTCACAGTAGCTGAAATTTCACTGTTAGCGTGATGCCATTGGAAAGAAAGAAACACCCCCTCCTGTCCTGATCTCTTGGGTTTTACCCTGTAAAAGTAGGTAAAATTACTCACCCTGTTCAACACTTGAAGGCATTTCCCCTCAGACAAAACCCACTTCTGAATGCTGGCAGGTAGCTACCAAGCAGCATACTAAATTCTCTTACTAAATAATGCCACCTCCTCAATGTCACTTCAGTTGTGGCTCACTGATTCCTCAGGCATGGTATGAAAATTCTACATGACAGGAAGGCACTGTACGTTGTGAGCATCACCCACATACAGGCATCTACTCTTTCCTACGAGTGACAAAACATAGGAAATGGGCTTCCCATCACAGGAGACAATTCCAGCCATTGGTTACTGCTGAGAAAAAAGTCAGAAAAAATAGCACAGGTTCTAGCATTTGCTTGCTTACATTTGCATGCTAAGCTTTCATTTTTATTCAATGGGATAAAGATGCTCTCTTCAAGGAAATGAATAACTTTTTGTACCAGGAAGAAAAAATTATCTGGAGAAGCCTGATCAATTTACTCATTTTATCATCCCAGCTCTTTGTGTCCACACCAACATTAGTGCCTTGTGGACAAACATATAATGTTTGGCCAAGAGATGGAAGAGATCTCTTCTGTAGTAAGTCATCTAGAAGCTATGTGGCCACATCTGGTGCCTAACTAATGTATCCTACACTTCATAGCTACAGGATCTCAACACCAGGTAAAGGACTTTCAACCCCTTTTTATTTGTGACCTCCAAAGCTTCACCAGTGAAGATGAAAATCCCCAAACAGAGAATGTAAGCCTACTGCTAATTAATTTCTCTTCTTACTTTTGTTTAACTGACCTCTTGGACCAAGCTCACAAAACAGAAATTTGCAATCAGTGGCACAGACAAAATTTGACATGAAACTTGTATCTTGCAGCTTGAAAATCTATCAACTTCAAAAACGTTATACCTGAAAAAAATGACAGTTCTCACCCCAATTCCTATCTTGCATAAGCCTACCTGGTGTATCTCTAAATCACTTCTCACAGCAAGAGAACAATTGTTGTTCTGTAAATGAATTCCATGCTTCTAAAAACTGTTGAGCAGACAGAATTACACAACGTGTGCTTACTGGGTGGGAAATGAGTAAATTGGTTGATCTTTGGAGTAAACTGGATGGACCTTTCTCATCTCAAGTAACAGTAGATGTACTTATTTGTTAATAAACAATTAGGAACATAATGGCTTACCATTACTTGATCCCAAAAGAAAGCTTACCTTATAAAATGTTATCAGTGGTTTAGTAAACAGAAAGCTGCTGTACAGATTATTTAACTTTCCACAGTAACTTAACTCTCAAGGAGAGACAACTCAAGAACCAGAGTTAGTGCCTGGAGGGCTGCATGAGGAAACTTTTGACAGAGTACAAGGATATTTTTAGCTTTGTATTTTACCAAAATAGTAAGTTTCACAGAGATACAGTCAGATGCAAATAAACTACTTACAGGTGCCTGAAACACAAAATCACAGCAAACGTCAAGGATAACACCCACACCCAAATTTAATTGCATGGAAGTACTGATCCAAGGCTGACTGCAGCTAATGGGAGCATTCCTACCTATTTCAGTTTAGTCTCCTGCTCTACATATGCTTAAGTGTTGCTTTCACTGAAAGAAATGCTGCAGAGGTTTCTGCTCACCCTGAGCCTGCTATACATAGGATGCATATCCCAATAGATAGGATGTCTATCCCAAACTGAAAGATGAAGTATGTGCTCCCTGCAGTGGGCACACAAAATATGCAGAAGAATGGAGAAGTCCAACCCAAAAGCACCATCACTACTTCCTTTTAAACATGCATGTTTGAAGAACAACAAACACAAATTTAAGTATCTCTGCTGAAATTAAGCAAAGGTGAGCTAATTTACTACAGCTGAGAACGTGGCCCCAGATTTTTATCAGCAGTGACTTTAAGAGAACACACCAAGTTAGTAGCAAAACAAAGAAAAAAGTATTCTGAAGACAACTCTTCCTATGCGTCCGCTGGCATCAAGCAGCAATGACTGCAACTGTTTTGGCATACTTGTTGCATTAGGAAATGCAAAACGGATTTAAATACTGTAACAGAAACCAATGTGAAATGTCACCTAGCTAGGTGCCTCACTCTTATTGTGAGTGGTTATTATCTAAAATTATCTATCTGGTTATAATCTAAAAAGAAAGACCCAGAGCTGTGCTCCCGGCAGAGGAAATGAAGCTCCTTATAGGATGAGGAACACCTGCACACCTGGGTACCTAGAATACTTTTCTCTGCAGCCTGGATGGCCTCACACCCTTGTGGGAAGGAGATTGTCATAGAGGCAAGCCACCACCTGGCATCCTGCCACCTGCATTCATGACTGCCCTGGGCAAAAGTCTGTGGCCCTTCTGCAGCAGAGGAATGCCAGCATGTCAGCAACACCATCCTGTGACAGCCAGGGTGAGCTGGGTTAGCAAGTAAACATGCTTGCTGTGCCATGTGGGTATCTGCTGGGACGGCCTGAGGGACTGTAGCCAAAACAAACACAAACAATCCCAATTTCCACCCAGAATTTTCTTCAAGTAGAGATGACTCTTGTATTCTCATGTGATCAGGCTGTTTCACAGAGTTCATCAATTATTTTTCTGTTTAATTAATGGGCTGCTGTGGTACTTACAGGTGCCAGCAGCACTCCACAGAGACAAACGCCTGATGAGCAGCACCAAGGGTAAGACGAGCTGGTTCAGAGCCAGGACCTATAATTATACCCTATCACCCCTTCTGGCTTCACAACTCTCAATGTAAATGCAAAAAATACTGGTAGACTTTTGGCCAAATTTCCACTGACGGACATCAGGGTTTTGAAAATTTAGCAAGCTATGTTTTTGCATAACACAAAGCTTCTTATGGTGGGATCATTTTCAGTAGCCAAGGTGGAAAAAATGTGTAAAAATAATAAAATATGTAAGACTGTATATAATGGGAAAAACAACATAGATCACTGTAGCCAAGGAAATAATGGCGCACCAGAAATTGTGGTGCAATAATTTGAGGATATTATGTCCATAGCTAACTTACAGAAATCTTCCCATGAAAAAAGAAGCCAACTGAAAATCAATCTTGTAATGAATATTAAAATATTATTTAATAATATTCTGCATTCCTGCAATATCATGCAGATATATGATTTACAAATACAAAACTCAGCATGCATTCTCAAGCCTGAACCTGCAAGTAGACAGAGCGAGGAATCTTGTTCTAGCCTACTTTTAGCCTCCTGTATTTAACAAATAAAGACAACTAAATTTCTTTAAACTTACATAATTCCATACTGTTGTTTTCCAGAGGGGTAAACTGGCCTCTTAAATTCTTTAAATTTGGCACTGTATGAAAGCAGATGTCAAATATTCAGAGCTCAATTTACAAAGATCATTTTTCTGTTGCAGAGTATTTCTGAAGAGCTTCCTGCACAGCTTCAAACAATGGCAAAAAAAGAGCAATTCCCATCAGGTCATTTTTTCTGGCTAAGCCTTGTTTTTGGAGGCCTTGGGCCAAGGGGAGGTGCACGTCTTACAAAAAGGTGAGATGTTTACTGGGTGTGAGATGCCAGAAAAGCTGATTACTGCAAACAACGACAGTTTGGTAGTATTAACCTGTTTTGCAAAAGGAGTGGCTGTGAACCTTTCAAGATTATTTTAAAAACGTCAAAAACAGACAACTCAGACAAAGTGTTGCCCCCTCAACTACATGTGCTATGTAGGTAGAAAGAGGTCCTGTTTTATGCCACATGATTTTCCAGAATTAAGAAATCCTATCAACACAGAGTGCTTTAAGAGCTCCAACGTATTACTACTGTTGTACTAAATACATTTTAAATACCTTTTCCAGTGCTTCTCTATCAAGCAGCTCCTGCACAGCCAAAAGCTTGATACTGTAAGAAAAAAAAAAACAGAACAGAAAAAAGAGTGAATCACTCCATTGCAAGTATTACAGAAAGATAAGTAACAGCAGAACTGAAATTCCCCTTTTAGTTTCACTCTTTGAAGAAGTTTATAGAAGTATAGATGAAAAAGCACTCAGGATATAATAAAATAAAGCAACAGAGAAACAGTGTTACTTTGCTTTGATTCAGCTGTCCCACAGAGATTTTCTGGTTTCTGCCTTACATGCACATCTGAATCTGATTTACAAAGAAACTGCATTAATCATTACATTTTTAATACCCTAAGTTAACACGGAAGGACCTTCTGAACAGTAAACACAGGGAAAGAATATAAACATTCCTATCATTTTTAATCAACTCAGTTCGTCAGTATCAACAACTTCCATGAGTTTTGCAACAGCCATTCCCAGGGATTTACAGTATCACAAATGAGATACGGTAACAAAGACAACCTCAAGCAATTTGAGGGAGATAAGAGGAAAACATGCATAACTGTTTGAAATTGGGCTAGTAGAGATTGATCAATAATTATTCCAATAAGGCCACTTGCTAAGCAAACCAAACTTTCTCACCTACTAAATCTTTCCAAACAAGTTGTCCCAGCAGGATTTTGCCCTGTAAGACCAGTTACTCAGATAAAATCACTGCTAAGCCAAGGTATATAAAAGAACCTTGTACAACATCTACATTTTCATTGTCAGTTTAACGACTGTAAATTACCTGTTCTTCATCAAGATCAGTTACTTGTACTTGTCCCCATTTACTGCAAAAGCCCAATCTTGCCCAGACTAAGGAATTTCAGGAAGAGACCTTACTGCATCCCCACCAAGCTGAATGCCTCTAGGATGGAGAGGAACCTGAAAGCAGATGAAACTCTACAGATGCTCAGACCACTACCAATCACATCTAACTAAAATCAAGAGCATGTCTGGGGCAGGGGCTACTGTCAATTCCCCATTCTTTTTAAGTCATTGCATTCTACGCTGAACTCATCCTTCAGTATTTTCCAGTACAAAACAACAGTGATTCTTCCACAGATGGAGCCCAACAGATGCACAATTTAGGTAATGACTTCCCTTAATGACCCCACCCAGTCTCAAAAACACTTGCTCAGTATATTACCCTTGCAGTCCCAAGGAAAACTTCCTTTACTCAGGGTTACACAAACCTTTGTGTTGCAGTGGAAGAGTCAAATTATGCATATTGTTTAAGTTACTCTCATGACTCTAGGCAGTCACAGCAAAGAGCCACTGCAGTAAAAAGCTCATATTCAATAGAGGGTGCAGAGCTGTTGTAGCAGTCTGCCAAAGGACATAATCTGCCATGCACTACTACAAGAAGTTTTATCAGGCTTTCTGAACCTCAGAGCAATGTTGCATAATTCTGGAAAATCCACCAATGTCCTATTCATTCATTATGTATGTCCATCCTGTAACTTTAGTTATGCCCTTCTATTGTACTACAATGCTTTCCATTACAAGTATTCACAGCCTAAAACCCTCAACGCAAATGTCTTTTCACTTTAATGTATTTCCAGTCTTCAGACATCTTCAAAAGCATCACAAAAAGCCCACATCTAGAGAATTATATAATAGCCCCAGACCATCAATTTCCAACCTCTAGAGTCTATTAGTACCAAGACAGAGAAAACTGGAGGTGGTTTAGAAATGGCTGTGGATGCCCCGTCCCTGGAGGTGTTCAGGGCCAGGATGGATGGGGTCCTGGGCAGCCTGGTCTAATATTAAATGAGGAGGTTGACAGCCCTGCATGTGGAAGTAGGGTTGATGATCCTTGAGGTCCCTTCCAACCCAAGCCATTCTATGATTCTATGAACAGGGAGATAATCAGGAAGAAAAGGTATTCCACTGAAGTACAGAAGCAATGAGAGACCTCCATTTAAAAATACTGTAAGAATGTGCACTACCTTGAAGTTTGGAAGGAACCTTGGCCGATACATCATGGATATCACTATTCTCCAAATAACACAGGTGGTGTTGATATAGCCATGATCAAGGCCTGCCTCTTTCAGGGCTCACCTCTTAGTGTTGGGTGCCCAGCCTCTGGTGCAGTACATTTTGGAGAAGCACAGGAAAGGCCAGAGGGAGGAAGTCTAGCATGCATGTATGCAGAATTCAGAGTGCTGACAGCCAGTGGGAGTTCTACAAAGACTGCTTCACGTCCATGTGTACACAGTGAAAGCTAGCAATTTGCCACCCCCTTTCAGAAGCTGTACAACGGCTTTGTAATTATGCAAATTACTTTTTTATTTTCCTTTTGAAGGCAGTCGTTGCCTGACACTTTGAACGCTTGATCATTAAAGGTAAAATTCATCAACTGATGCTGTTGATGCTTCTAACAATTTACTGATCTGTTTCACAAACATTAATTGTGGACTACCTGACACTCAACAGCTGCACAAGAAAGACAAAGTAGACAGCCAAAATACAAGTAGAAATGAACATCTCATTGCACAGTTCTTCCCTCCCATTTACAGTCAAAAAGCCCCACAAAATTCCTTAAGCCAGTGTGTTTTTATTTAAAACAATTTACACCAAGTTACAGAAAAACAAGTAATAAAATAGAAGTATGAATCCTTTTCACTTTATCTCATCATATTTACAAGGATGCTGTCTTGCTTGGAGGTGAAGAGCTCCCCTCTAAACATTCACGTCCTGCAGAGATGCAGCAAAAGTGAATTCTAAGCTGTTGCAAGATTCGCAACAACAGTTTTGGTGGTTTGTGTTTGACTCTCACTGAGGAAGGACTTTCCTCTACTGCTCCAAACTTATAGAGATCAATGTTTTCTAAGTATCTTATGAAATCTCCTCGTTGTTTTCCACTCAGGTGACATACACCTTTCATATCACACAAGAAGCTTCTTTCCTTGGAGCACTGTCACTGAAGCACTGCCTGGAAAACTGTGCTTGATAGCTAGTTATTTACTATTTCTTACAGCAACTCCAAGCAATGTTTTTACATGCTGCTTTCTGAAAGGTCAGCTTAGACATGCAGCTTCTTTCAAAGATGCTGCATTGGGGGTTTCATGCTTTGAGAGAAAAGAAAAAAAATCAAGCTGTTTATTTAGGCACTCCAGCAATCCCACAATACTGGAAGCAGCACATACCCACATGTGCTGTTTGTAGCTTACAAGTCTGTTGAGGATTTCAGAGCAGAAGGGAACATTGCTGCTTGGCAACTGGGGGACAGTTCTGATGTAGCAGAAAGGCAAAGTCAGTTACTAGAAGATTACACTGCTTCCAAGCTCTTGCTGTCTGTTCAATACTGCCTTTATGTGCTCTGCTTACATACCCTGCGGTCTTTTATTTCATCCTCAACTGCAGTATGTGAACACTAACTCATGAGAAAAGCTGGAGAAAAATGAGTTCTCTAAAAAAAACCTTTTGGTTACCAGAGCACCTGCTCTAATCCACCAGCTTTCAAGTACGCTAGTAATAGATCCACACTGCAAGTAACTGTACTGACATGACGAAAGCGGCCCTGGCTGTATCTGAAACTATTCTAAAAGTACTTACTGACTCAATTGCTCTGTGATCTGTTCAAACAAAACTACTGAAATTTAATATCCTTGCACCTTGACCATACTCAAAATGCTTGAAAGCATGCAGTAATCAGAATGAAGCAGTAAAAACACACAAACATGATGTGCTGTCAAGGAAACACGTGACTTCTTTTTTTGGCTGAGGGTGATGCATGGCATTCCCTCTCTAAGGGAATTCCTTTGAGTTTCCAGAAGATTAGTCATGGTGCTGAGTGAATGCCTATAGCTACACAACATTTCTGCTCCTCTGGGCAATGTTGCAATCCTTTCCTGAAAGTATTTTGCTTATTAAGAAGTAGGACTGGGCTCCTCTCTTGAATCCCATCTACCCTCTGCAGGAATAATGAAAGCTTTTTCCACTACCACAGACTTGCTGATACATTCCTTGCTGGCTGGGGCATTCCTGCTTACCACAAGCCATCCTCACATATTTGTGCTGCACTTCACTCCCCTGCTTGAGTTATCACTGCATACAAGCTGCCTTTGCTCTTGCGAAAGGGAAAGTCAGGGCCTTCCTAAGAACCACCTTCTGGCTCTGCTGGCTGCCTCCTGCTTATGGGTCCCTTACAGTACACATTGCAGGGCAAGTAATGATCTTCTGTGGGCCTTTTTACTTTCAACAGCAGCCTGTACACTGAGCTGGGTTTCTCATCTGCCAGCAGCGTGAAGCAAGAAGCAATCTGACTTCGTTTTGCAAGGTTATAAATCTTTGCTCAGGGCTTGAGGTTTTCCAAAAACTTCATGCTCTGTATTAGCCCATAAGCCTGACTAAAGTTAACAACATCAACAAAAGCTATTTAACTTCTCTTTGTTTTCTGGACCCTTCCTCTGAGAATGGCTGTATCAAATCTCACTTCATCTAGTATCATAGAATGGCCTGGGTTGAAAAGCACCACAAAGATCATGTAGTTTCAACCCTCACAGACATTATTACAAATAGACTATGCAAAACCTATTCATTCACAAACAATTATTTTAAGCATTAATAAATCATTCCCTCCTTCCTCCCTTCCACTCCATAAACTTCTTCCATTTGTTCTTAAGATCCCCTAAACATTTCTCGGCCCACGGTGAAGTTTTATGGTAGATTTACACATCCCTGAATAGGTCTTTTAAATATCCAGAAGAGCTGCTCACAACTGAAGTCTTTGATGACAGCCTCATGTGGGGATTAATGCAAACAAGTAGAGCAAGGCTCCCCCTAGATCATAGAATTGTCTGGGCTGGAAGGGACCCTTCAAGGTCATCTATTCCAACTCCCCTGCAATGAAGAGGGATATCTACAGCTACATCAGGTCGCTCAGAGCTCCATCCAGTGTTTCCAGAGATGGGGCTTCCACCCCATCTCTGGACAACATGCTCCAATGCTTCACTACCCTCATTGAAAAAAATGATGTGCATGAGAGTCAAAAAGCAACACTGGAAAAGTATGACTCAACTATGCTAACAGTCCTGGATATCTTGGGGAAATCAACTACTGAGGCTCTCACCCCAAGGGTGACCATGGCAATGGGTTATGGAAGTGGCTCTTGCAACTACTGCTTACTGTGGTGTTTGGGAGATGGAGGCACAGCCCACTGCAGCCAGGGCAATACTAAGGACTGTGATTTACTGCTTTTTCAATTGTTCTAAATATTGCCAGAAGCTGAGGAACCGAGCACGTGCTTCTTTGGCTTCTTTCACGCAGGGTGGAGAAAGAGAGCAGCCAAAAAGCGACACACAGAGAAAAACCAAGACCATGCTTCTCAGGCCAGGGCACTGAGCAGCCGCAGACCCCCAGCAGCAGCAAGACCAACATCCAGCACCAGGAGATGCCTTGGGGCACACAGATGAGCACCAGCTCCAGCTCTGGCCCTGGGCAGCAAGCTGTGCTGCTGCCTGGTGCTGACCACAGTGACCTGGCAGGCAATGAGCTCAGCATCATGCCTCCAGCTGTGGTGACAAAGAGGCCACATTAATGCACATATCACGAAGAATCCTCTCACATTTTTGCTGGCGTGTTCAATTGGCAAACTTCTCTTTTCCCTCACAAGTTCCAACAACTTAAAGAAAAAAAAAAGCCAACAGTAACGAGAAAAGTAGACAAAACAACAAAAGCAGCAGTAAGAAAAAAAGCAGACTTAATGACTTTCATCCTCATGAACTTCCTCCATCTACACGTATGAAGTCTGACAGGGAAATAAAATCAGTTTCTCCTTTTCCACTAAAACATCTGTGTCTTCTCAATCACTCCTTAAATGGAGGAAAAAACCCTGCCTGCTGCCAGGTCAAACATCTGCTGGAAGCTACCAGAGAGCTTGTGGAGAAAGCCTGACAGCCTTGGATGGAGGCACCATACCATAATGCTGGGAGACCATGCCAGGTAATAACACAATGAAACACTATGGAAGGGTCCTCAGGAAAAAAATACATCTGCAGTAAGCAGAAAGCTGGGTAAAACCTGGGAACCACATTTTCTATTTACATAAAAGAAAAATGTATATGTATATAAACATATACACACACACACACACATCTATTTAGGGGAACTCTCCTGCAGTTTCCTGACTTGGATGAAAGCAGCTGTTCCTCGATGTCTAGTCGTCACTGATTTGCCTTCACACAGGTTCAAAAACAAAAAGCACATCAAGGCTCTGCAGCTGGGAACGGAACCAGAAGTAAATGGAAGGAACAGAGAAGTTGAAATCCATCAGGCAAATTCCCGGCATAATGCCAGGCGGACAAAAGCTGCTCCCTCGATGTTTGCATTCATGGATCCTATTACATTATGTGAGCGGCTGGAGTATTTGTTATGGAGAGAAAGGAAGCTGTAATGGAACTAAAAGGGGGAAAACATGAATTATGGATGCTCAGCATCAGAGGGCAAAATGGCAGCATTATCCAAGCTAACGGACTGTAGGCAACTGAAGAGTTTACTACCTTCTTTTCCCCCTATTTCAGCGATTCCCTAGGTCCCATAGTGCTCTCTTAATTTTCTTTTGCATGCAGATCTCTCCTTGCCATGCTCCTTCTGGCATCTCCAGAGGTGATCCATCATTTTGCAGGACCAATGGCCTTTATACCAAAGGTCTGATTTATGCTTAACTAATGCTCTGGCCTCAGCACTGCTACGCTGTTGCAATAGCGGAACAATGATTCATAAACCCTGGTCTGCAGATATCCCCAAAGCACGAGTGCACAACGGAAAGTAAAGCTGCACAAACACCAAACTTCTCCCTAGCACCCTGGAAGGCAGTGAGGCATGCTCATGAAATAACCCAAACCACAACCAACACTCGCTGAGGATGGCAGGGAGCTCTGGAGTCACCTGCCCAAGCAGGGACACCCACAGCAGGCTGCTCAGGCCCACGTCCATGTGGCTTTTGGTGATCTCCAAGGAGGAGACCCAGCAGCCTCTGTGCAGCCTGTGCTAGTGCTCTGGCACTTGCACAGCAAAGAAGCGCTTCCTCATGCTTAGATGCAAGCTTCCTGATGTTTAGATGGAAAATTGAGACCTGCACATCTTCTTTACATCCTCTCAGGATCAGCCATTCCAAGCTTTCTCCAAAGGGACAAAATCTGGGCTGCTACAGACGTTTCTTATGTCAGTAAGGAGAGTAGAGCTGGATCCATTAGCACCAAGGCAGGATGGCTGGTTCACAATCCAAACCACTGCAGAAGAGCTTGTGCTCTATTTTATAGTGTTGCTGTACCTGGTGATAACAAATCAGTGGCAGAAAATACATTATTACTCTGTAATGTGCTGCAACAGTAAAGATGAGATTTACAGCAAAATTAAGAAGGGAGCTGCACAAAACTCCCAGATTCTCTGTGACTCTAAAGATACTAATTTCCATTAGAACACAATTCCTTTTCTTGTCCAGAAAAGGTACCTGCAGAGTAGTGAGACGAAGATGTTCAGCACAGCCTTCCTGTAAATTCTGGAGCTTTGTACTGTAGAGGGGACTAAGAGCAGCACAGAAGCATCCTCTTTACATTCTCCCCCAGATACGGGATCATCTCACAGACATTACTCTTTCTTTTTTCAAGAAAGAGAGAAGGAGAATGGCTATCATCTATTAATTTCCTCTTGTGAAAAATCTCCCTTTCTGAAGATCACCTCAAGCATTTAAACTAGAGGAAGTTATAGGAGAATCCTTTCGGGTGCATGCAAAATTATTCAACTTTTGCTCATCATGTTCACACACTTGCTATCCTATCTCAGTTCAGGGTACTGAAAGCAGCAGCCCAGAATGCACGGCACTTTCCAGAATCACTTTGCTGAGTTGGATGCCATCCCACAGACTTTTCTTCTGCTGTCGACTTACCCTTTCCTGTTCTTCCCCAACTGTGTCTCTGCAAGCTGGTGCGATGCCAAGACAGTGGCAGCAGTTATAAAAGTAAGTGTCGTGGAAGGCTTCCAAGGTCTTCGGAAGGGATGTTGGTTGTTAAGGGCTGAGATACATTGCATTTGACTGAACAGAAGCAAAACTGATTCCTGAGATGCAAAGGTTAATTGGACAAATGGCTCAAAAGCATCACTCTGTTCTAACTCATTATTTGTTGTTTGTTTTTTTTTTTAATTTAAAAAGAGATTTTTAAATCGACTACACAGCTGAAAATGATCCCCAAATTCCCAAATGCATGAGATCAAACCACAGAGGGCCTGAGACTGCCAGTAATACAATGATTATAGAGGAGTAGCCCAGTAAATAAAAAGCAAGCAAATCAAATACATGTATTAAATTGTACAGAATTTAGCAACCTTGTCTTCATGTATCTTCTACCAGGAATCAGGTGCAGACACTGGTAACACAGCTTAACTTCCAAAATCATTCATAACTCTGGGTGGGCAACACAGAAGGCTTTTCCATCACCACTTCCACCTACTCCTTCACGCATTATTCCTGTGCCAAGGCCTTGACTACACCATAATTCAGGCAGCACGAGAGAACACTACTGTAAGTTAGAAAAGCAATCTGATGACAGTCATATTTACTCAGAAAAAATTTACAAGTTGTTTCAAATCATCTGTGACAGAGAGCAAACAACAAAAAAAAAAACAACTATGAAAAGGGAGAGAGTGGCTTTTCATTTCATTTGTAGTGTGGTGAAATGCATTCTCCCTCTTCCATGTCACATTTCTTATAATATTCAGCTAAGGAAATAACATCACCCTTCAAACTGATTTGTCTTATATCCAACAGACTTTAAATTATGGAAAATGCTGTATATAATGTTCACAGTTTTAGGATAATTACTGTTTTTTTAAAAAATTTTCAAAGCAAGTCTGCTTCCTCATAATCCTGCAGGAAGACAGCAGCTTACAAAGAACGTTGTGTTTGCAGCACCACTGATTTCCTCTGAGTCATTCAAACTTGGACATGGGCAAGTTACTTAACTTGCACTGAATTATTCAAATCTGTCCAACAATGGAGGAGACCAAGATTTAAGAGAAAAAGTAGAAGCCCATAAAATCAAAGGTGACTTAGAGCTTCCAAATATAGGCATTATCTGATAATGTAAGTGGTGTCTGGCATTTGGCTCTTTTTCTGGCTCTTCTGAATCATTCCCTGTCTGGTAGGGCCTCCTTGTTCCAGAAATGGCACCTTTTCCAGCTCAAGCCTGCTGGAAAAACTGACTAGTCCTTAATTAAATCACGTGAAAATGTTTGGGAGTGAGCATAATGCTACACTATCATCCTGCCACACAGAACAAAGCTACGGATAAAACTTTGGGGGGCTGGGATGCAAAGCAATTAACAGGCACTGTATTTGAAGGATTTACCTTTGTGTCCCTGCAAAACAGAGTTAAACTTGGGAATCAATAAAATGCGATCTAAGATACGTTAAATATGTTAAAGCTCCTATTGTCTCCTTATTCATGCTCAGAAACTTAATGCAATATTACCTTGTCATACATGCATATACAAATCCAAGAGATGTTTGCCATTTAAAAACCTTACTGGAAGCCAGGCCACCCTGCTAAACGTGTCCCAGAGCAAGGCTGTAGTTTGGTGGTATATAACCAAGACTCAGTTGCTGGTATCTGAGTGCCAGTAAAGTTTAGTCTGGCATTACATGAAGAGTGTTGAAGCTTCCTGGCTGAATCTGAATACGGAACTTCGAAGTCTTTTATAATGTACTCTTAACAAAGAGATTAACCCTCGAAAGTTGGCACACACTTTTAAGAGGCTGGCAGAGTTCCACAGTTGTGAGTTTCATATGAGTGTTTTATTGAGAAGACTGTGTGCCAAGGAATTGGGTAAGGAGTGGAAAGGCTGAACATCAGGGATTAAAACAGGAGAATGTATGCAAGAGTTGCTCAGAGGGACACTGGGAAACAGCTGAGGAGAGGCACTGTGAGAAGGGGAGAGAAGCACTAGAGAAATCAAGAGCAGTGCTTTGGTCAAGAATACTTTCCTTGGTACTTTCACCAGCAGCTTTTGCTGTCTTAAAAATTCAAAGGCATTTCCAGAAAAATGATAAAGTGTGCCTTACGATAAGTAGAGAATAAAGATGAAAAAAAAAAAAAAACCCATACACAACAGAAGACAGAACATATGTCTTAAGGACTTCCCAATGCATGGCTGAAAGCCAGTGGAACCGAGTTCACAGAGCAGAGCTCAGGGAGCTCATGACACAAGCTTGGGGCTGCAGTGCCCTGCAGGAGCAAGGGGCAAACCTCCAGTGCCCACAGACCTTCCCCCACCCCTGCATTTTATTTTCATCTTCCTTCCAAAAATGTATATACTGCCCTAGGAGCCATTCTGGTTTCTTCAGTGATAAGATTATCATGGTACTGTACTACTACCAGCACCCAGCAGATATTTAAAGCAGAAAAGTCCACAGTCCTGACCAGCAAGGTCTCATCCACAGCTCACATCAGGCATGACTAAGACAGATAACTGTGAATCTGATTCATACAAGCTCAAATCTGCCTCACAAAGCCCAGGCTGACACAGCCAAGAGCACAAAACTCAACACATGTGCATACACAAACACAGCCCTCGTGAGCTGCATGTACCTCCTCCATGTTTATCCACCTCAGTCAGCATCACATGTGCCGTGTGTGTGCCAAAGGATAGAGAAAAGCTTTGTCAAGGTGACCAAAACCTTGCCATTACTGGCAAATAAGTAGTTTTCAGTATAGATCTACCTGATCACCTGACAAAACAACGCTCTTGTAGTCCTATCCTGTCAAAGCCCTCAGTGCAGGCCTACCCTTGCAATGCAATATTTCCACTTTGGTGGGGCTTAACGTGTCAGTCAGCACATCTATCCACAGCACAACAGACACAGATGGTGGCAGGATTGACTGCTAACAACTGGTTTGTTCTCATTATAGTATCTAAGCCATATGGCGGAAAAAGTACGTGATAGACAAGACTTCCTCAAAACTGACACTTGACCAGTCTGCTTTGCTTTAAAAAAAACAATATGAAACCACAGTAATTTGGTACCCAAGCTTTGAAGCTATGTGAACTAGCATGCATCCTCCAAAAATTGAGGTCAACTACGCATTTCAAAATGTGAGGAAATTGAAAACTGTGAAAAGAAGCAGGCCAGAGGGAGCAAAGGCAGAAAACCCAAGTCCTGCACAGGTGGTACTCCTGCATTTTGCAACCAAGCCTGTCACTTTCAGGCACACCACCAAAGCCAACGAAATTAGACAACTCACAAACGGAGCTGACATCAAATCATAAGGAATTTTGCTCCCACAGATCCTACACACTCAGGTGACCAGAAATGCTAAGATTTCAGAAAAAAACTATCCGCCATTACTGAGGTTGCACCTGTAGAAAGTACAAATCGGGTAAGAAAAGCATCTGTCACAAAAGGGTAAGAAGCTAAAAGGCAAGAATTAAATACAAAATATCCTATCAGCTTTATATTGCACCAGAACAGGGAATGGAGCTTATAGGCATTTGAAGTCTCATTTACAGGCTCACCCGAATAGCAAACCAGACAGTCTATCAGTCCAGTTGTTTCCCCTACAGTAACGACTCCAAAGAGTGATAGGGGCTACACACAGCTCATGCTTCAGGTTAGCCAAAAGCCACAACCTCACACACCCTTTGCTCCGAGTATCTCAGGTTTTCATTTAAACCTCCAGGGGATGCTTCACATATCTGTAACTCTAATCCAGGAGATAATGTCATCCTTTGCTGGTTCTCAAAGTCAGGATAACTGGCAGACTCCACACTCTCACAGACAACTGCTGTCTTCCAAGCAGCATCTGTTCAGACTGCTGGCATGATTTTCCAGAACAGCTACACTAAGAAGGGACAGACTGCTCAAAGTGAAAGCATGCAAAAAGTGCATAGCAGAGCAAGCTATGGCCTATTTCACAGAGTACTACCATTCACTCTTTCTCTACTGCTGCCCAGAAAACTCCTAGAAATTCAGGAAGAATTCTAAAAAAGAAGAATCCTCCAGCAACCAAGTCCTGAATGTCTGTCTCCACAAGTAGCAGGGAATCACAAATAAGAAACACTGGACAGAAGGGATCTTCTGAAGCAACTACTCCCTCAGCATCATGACTATCACGGGGAACTATCATTATGTCAGCTGTGGCTTCACCCAGCTGCATCCTGAGAACCTCCAAAAACATAAGACACCCTGTGCCTCAACATAACCTCTCCAAGTCCTGCACCAGTCTCTGAGTAAGGAAGCCAGCTGCCCACTTGAAATAAAGCAAGGGGTCATTTCACCCACAGTACTAGGCCATGTGCTTCTTGTAGGACTTCATAAGGTGTCTGTCCACTCCTGTTTCTCCAAGACCTGGATTGAAGGGTTACCATCTGTCACTACAGCCACTCCCTCAGATTACACACCGCTATAGAGCATAATATTGTATTACCCATTATAAAAGAAAATAACCCTGTGCAGCAAATGCACGCTGCAACAATGGTCTTTATTGGCACAGGAATAGCTTCATCTGACTAAACAAGTGGGTTAAATAATGTATTCCTCTCTCTCTCCTGCTACAATTCTTCAGATTCTTCAAAGGTCAGAGATACTCAGCAAAGAAGCCAAGAAGATTCTGCACTCCCCTCTCTGCTATCTCACTGTCTGTGTTACCATCTCACCTGATGCCTCCCAAGCTTCCTAGGTTGGGAGTTGCTGTCTAGATCAAAGCTGCTCTCTGTGGAGGATTATGTAGCCTTGTAAAACTTTCCAGACAAATACTATAGAAGGGATGTCTCACCCTCCACAAAACTATGATCCCACCACACCTTAGGAACGTGGAGGTGCCTAAGCCTTTATTTGAGCTTCTCCTGAGCTGCTAAGCAGCACACTGTTTTCTGGCATGGACTTATTAATGTGCCATGTTAAAAATTCCCTGGAAAGAACAGAGCTGACAGTGTTTCCCTTATTCTAATATGTACTTAGAAAATAGCACAGCTGAATTACTTTACATTCACTTATCACAGTAATCTTTTTGTTCTGTTATCTCACGCTTTGAAATAAGGAGCTTTGTGAGAAAGACCTGTTTCTTCTCCTGAAGAAAAATACGAAGTTTATCGCATGGAGGGTACCAGTGACATTTTTTAATTGTCAAATATTTGTATATGGAGTAACAATTTCCAAATAGCTTGCGTTGCTAGCAGTAATCGGTGATATTATGAAAGCAGATTAACTATCTTTCAGTCGGTGACTGCAGAAAAGCCTGCGTACACTGAGACACATAGTAAATGCCTTCCTGCAGTTGAGGAATGTGCATAAGAGCAAGGCAGCTCCGTTTCTTCTAAGTCAGACCAGTTGCAGTTCTCCACCAAAGCTCAACCAGACTGCCATCAGAGTCTCCAGAGCCTCGAGGCAGAACAGCAGTGAAACTAGGACTGCGTGTGCTTCCAGAACAATTTATGCCAGTTCAAGGGCATCGGAAATGACTTCCCCACTTCTTCATGACAAATACAATCGTTGCATTTGTCACCATAATAAAAAAAAAAAAAAGGCTGAGCGCACTGCGGTGTCAATCTCCGAGCGATCCAATCTGATAAGCTATCGCACCGTGCAAAGAATCAAATGGCGTGGCTGGACCTTGTCAGAGGAGCAAAGCAGACTGCTGAACAACGTAACCTAACCGCATAGCACTGCCTGGCACCACATCCCCCGTGCCAAAGTCACATCCGCTCTCCTGGAAGAGCTGGTGGCCTAGATTTAGGCCCCCATAGGGCAGCAGCAGGACCATAGGAGAACATCACAGAGTAGATTTGTCCCCATGCCACTTCCTTGCCCCTGAGCAGCTTTCCTGCTGGAGTGCTTTTAAGTTGGAGCCTTCACATGCTACCACTGGTAGACTTCCAAGTGGTACCAAAGGATCCCAGCAGATACAGGTGGGCAGCCAAGGCACAGCCCAACCATCTCTTGTAACGGTAGGTAAAATGCTTTAAGCAGTCACTGCTCCCATCCAGTAAGCTGCGTTCAGCAGTCATCTAAGTAAAGCCAATTTACTTCACAGACAGGCAGCTCCCAGATTAACCTGGATCAGCTCCGGGCACTTAGAAAGAATAACAGACAGCTATGGGGAGGATCTCAGAAACACATTTCTTAAGCAATGCTGAGAGTATGCTTGAAGCAGCAGAGAAGACACTCGTCCAGTCATCAGAGATGGGGGCGGGACAGAACCACAGCCTTGTCCTCTTAGACCACTTCACTTTTCAATGCATCCCTTAGAGATTTCACAATGCATGAAAGCATATATATTATGTAAGCACTAATTATATAGTGCGAATGAATCCCACTTCAGATTTAAGGAAAACCTGAATGCATTATTCATTACTTCAGCATTTACTCTTCGCTGTTCAGATCATGGCTCCTATTTTTTTTAACAGCCTTCCTGCTTATTTTTATCTTAAGTTCCGGAAAAATATTTCCTAGCTATATTTTTCACTATAACTTGGGGATGTAAAGGCAGGCTATCAGGCGATGTGTGAAGGTGGTGGAAGCAGGGGTAATTGAGCAGAAGCTTAAAGCATTTTCAGCAATACTCAAAAATGGGGCACATGGAATTGAAAAGTTGTAACTGCTGGGAGAAGAGAAATGGAGCTAACCTTAAAACTCCTTGGAAGATCCTGCCACCAGCGTTGTTACTTTGCAGCATAAGGCCAGCAAACCAAATTTATTTAACTGGACAGGTTTTGCTGACATTCAGCATAGGATGAGCAGTGCTGTGTTAAAAGTACAAGAAAGCACCAGGAAACATCATGGTTTTCCTAAGGCACACAGCAGAAGTTTAAGGCTGCCTCTTTCTCAAAGTGTGTCAAACAAATCCCCAAACACTGAACAGCTACAGCTTAGTCTTAAAAGGTCATGCACTATTTAAAAGTAAAAAAATTAAAAATTAAAACCCAAAGCAGAGCACTGGAGGAATCACACAGGCTGTGAGGACTGCAGTGGGCATTCTGCTAAACACGTGATTCCTGTCATCTCTTTTGCCCTGCTCATGCTGTGTATGGCCAGTGCTTCAGGTGCTCTGCTGCTGAGTGGATGCAAGCTACTGTGAACTCCAGGCAGAGCAGATTTGCTGAACTGAAGTAACCCTGCCGGCAAGGATCCAGCCAGACATCTTCAGGGTTACTAGGATTCATGCTTAAAGAAGAGAAATGCTGTCTCTCTAATAAAAATAAAAATTGCCGAAGGCAGATGTCTCAGCGTTCAGTCGGATATGACGTGGTTAGGATTGCATTGCCACAGGATTTAATAAGGGGAAGTTCTCTTATCTCCCTTGGTTAGGCAAAAAATATATATACATCAAAAACAGAAAAATACAAAAGATGTATTTTCAGCTTTAAAGAGAAATGAGAAAAATAGCTGCGATCATGCGGCCTTCATACTAGTTATTCCGCTTACTAAGAGAGGAAAGTGCCTGACATTATGCAAGTCTCGACAGTGTAAGAAAGGTTAATAGAGTTTATTGGACTTCTAATAGGGATAATTACAGCATTTCTGCACAGCCCATACGCACCAAAAAGGTGATTTCATTTGTTTTCTTATTTATTCCGCCATTACTAAATTCAAGGCTTTCTACCTCCAAACTCATTTTCACTGATGAGCCAATTACCAGTTCTCACCGTTCACTTTGATAAAGCAAAGCATTTTTGTGCAGTCAGGCAACATATATGAGGCTTCTGAAACTTCACAACTGGGCAATACATTAATTCCTCCAATGGGATTGCTTTTGTTTTACAGCATTGGTGGCTGGGACATCCAGTGAGGAGGAAAACCTTGATGTCTCACCCTGGGGCATCCCTCGAGCAGTATTTTGAGGGGTGCCTGTCCCCCCACCAGACTGAATTCTCCTCCAGCACGATGCAACAAGGCTTGGAATGTGGTGGTTGCAGAAATATCCTGATATGGACTAAGTGGAACCTGACATATCATGAGAAGAGAAGAAGGAAGAAGAAGATAGCAGGCCCAAGAGGATGATCCTTGGAGAATATGGCAGCAACTGTGTCATACAGTAGACCTGGTTGTAGCCCCTGGGGTGTTCACAGATTTTTTCACTAGTTTAAACAATCTAAAAATTATTCAAGTGACAACTGCTATGGCCTATATATGAAATATATAAAAATCGTCCCGTCCCCAAGGCCTCAAATCCCTAACACAGGAAAAGACCAGCCAAGTAGCAGAGCCTGTAGGAAAAAAAAAAAGAAAAAAGGCAAAAATGCCAGCATTCATGAGCACTTCACTGAAAGAAAATGCCAAGGGCAAGACTGCGATTCGGCATCTTGCTCTGAATGAGGTCACCATGAAGCAGCACCATCCTCTGGGAAAGAAGCTCAAGAAAAGAGCACACGGCGACACAGGAGGAGGAAGAGGACAGGGGTCCACTTCGGAAAGGAAGGCCCTAAAGAGAAAAGGCAGTTAGCATCCCCTCCTAGCAAGAGGGAGAGATGACAATGCATCACAGGTTCTAGATGCAATCACACCAAGAGCAGCTTTCCCAGAAAAGCAGAGTGTAAGAAAGAAGCAAAAGGGTGAATTTCAAACTTTCTTTCTGATCTTCAGAGAAGAGCAAGAACAGGTCAGCCACAAACTTTACTCTTAGAACTGAAGCACAATTTAACAGTTGGGACAGACAGAGCACTATGTGGAAAACAGGATGACTGGTGATTGGAGCACAGCCTTCATGCAGGTCTTTCTTTCCTGCAGAGAGCTAGGGGTCCCGGTCCTCTTTCCTCACAGCCCCAAACAAGAGGAGGAAGAATCAGAGAATGGCTTGAGTCGGAAGGGACCTGAAAGCCCACCCAGTTCCAACCCCCTGCTGTAGGCAGAGCTGCCACCCACCAGATCAGGCTGCCCAGGGCCCCGTCCAACCTGGCCTTGCACATCTCCAGGGATGGGACACCAACAGCACCTCTGGGTAGCCTGTGCCAGTGCCTCACCACTCTCTGGGTAAAGAATTTCTTCTTTATAACTAATCTAAACCTACCCTCTTTTAGTTTGAACCCCCTTGTCCTACTTCCTGCACTCCCTTCAGCTGAAGTCTGGCCAACCACACAGGCCAAACATGCCAACAGCAAGTTGCACCTCCTGTTTACACAAAGACACCTGTGCTATTCGGTACCAGGTACCAAATTACGAAAGATTAAATCAAGGTCTTTTCCACCCTTATGAGAAGCAGTTATTCAGGTGTATATATAGCCCCAGTGGAATTTTGCTTGGTCATAAAAAGCATTCAGACAAATCTAAGTTGCCCTGCAGTCTCTTGCAATGAATAAGCAGGGGTGACAGCACCAACGCAACGGGAGTTTGGTAACAACATGAGGTCAGCCAATACTCTGTTGGGATCAACAATCCAGCAGAAAAATCCAGCTGCTGTAAAGAGTTAGTCAACATTGCCACCCTGCCAGCTCTGTGCTGAAGAAACCTCTCACATGGTGTGCAAACCACCTCATTTCCTACGTGAGCAGAGTTGGGTGTTGGGCTTTTTCTTTCATCCCCACCCACCCCCATGCCAACACTCAACAATGTTCTGAAAGGCTCTTTCGAGAAGGGAAACGCCCATAACATCTGCAGGATGTGAAATGTGGGCTAACTGGAGGAGGTGCAGCTGAGGCAGAATACAAGACATAGCCCACAGCAGGCAACTATGCATTCAACTCACTGGACATGGGATCTGGCTGGGAAACATCCTGCTCGCTCTATTTCAGCCTGCTTTGAGCAGACAACAGCCTCTGCTCTTCCACCAGGCAATGCTGCAAGGGAGGAACGCGAGAGGTTTCAGGTTATGGATCATAACAGTCTGAACAAGTGGTACCTGTAGCTCCAAGTCATGAATCCCCTTGTTTTTAGGAGCTATCTTCATAGTTTATGAACTTTCAGCACTGGCAATGCCCAGCCTTGCAAAGGTGATGGCATACAGATGTAGAATTCAATTTAGGGATCCCAGCGTAGCTGACTGGTATCCATGGGTAAAGCTTATCCCAGGTTCTAGTAAACAGGAAGAGACATCCTGAATTAAAATCAAACTGCTGAGCTCCTCTATCACACCTCAGACCACAGCTTTAATTCCAGCCCAGCCTCCTCTCTCCTCAAATCAATTCCTTTAGCACTCCACATGCCCACAGCTAATAAATCACATCAGAAAGGGAATGAGAGGGAACAGAGGCAAAGCACTGCATACTAGAAGAAGTTCTAACTCCAAAGCTCCTTACCTGTTTGAAGACAGGAAAAAGGGAAATAACCATATGAGGGATAAATTCCTTTTTCATCTTTTATTTGCTTTGTCTCTTTGTGTGAATGCTTCAAGAACTGTATAAGGCCTTCTGGAGCCACAGTTTTCACTTCTGCTGCCTGGTGGGCTGGCCTGGAGGCCACCTGAGATCAACAATACAACTATCTCAATTTAATGAGATTATAAATAACATAATCCAAGCTTCTAAAGTCAAATCTCTGCACCAAAAGATGCCCTTGTACAGTCACGTGCATACATATTTTCTATTTCAGCAACCTGCTCTTCTTCACTGAACTAAGGTTTGGGAAGCAAAAAGGCTAGTTCAGTACAAAGCCCTATTCTCCCTGCTCTATTAACCTGCTTTTATTTCCCCTGGCTATACGCACACAAAAAGAAATAGCAAACCAGCAGCAAATCCCCCGAGTGACTGCAAGCAGTGGCAAGAAGGAAGCATCCTTTCCTCATGCTGAAAAGCGGAATGTCCACAGTGCCAAAAGTTTCTGCTTCTTGATGGCAGGCCAGCAAGCAGGCACGCTGAGCCCTGCTCAGAGACAGCCCTGGTAGCTCAGCATCACTGTGGGAGCGACCACTCATACCACCATCACGCCATGCCACTGCCCTCTGTCTTGGCTCCTCACTGTTTCAGGGTTACGCTATTCCCATGAACTGCTGCTTGTGTTTCTGCACAGAAAGCAAACAAGAGAACATGCTATCCTCCATACACATCATGCCCTGCAAGGAGGAGGAGGGATTAGGAGCAAACAATGTCGGAGTGTCTTCGGCAAGCTGGAAACAGTCCCAGCATCAAACTTTACAATGACACACAGGAAGAAGTTCTGAAAGCTTCCCAGTCAAAGAGTAGCCCTGCGTGCCAGGCTCAGGGGTGTCTGGACATAAGAATGGCCTTTAAAGCATAAGGATGCAAGAGTACTGCACACAGACAGCCCCTGTGAATGCAGAGAACAGTGGCCTGAGCACAGCTCTGTTACTTTTTTTTTTCTCTCTCTCTTCTAGCATTCAGTGCTAATTGTGCAGTCCAGCTTCTTAACCTTATTTAGGTCAGAAGCTTTAATACAAAATAGCCTTAGAAACATTAATCTTCTGTGGGGATGGGAAAGCCTGCTTGGCCAGAAGCAGAGCTCTCCAGGTATTACAAGCAAAACCCAATCATACTTTAGAAAGTGAGGATGGGAAGATACAGTGCTTCAGGCACGGGGCTGGGCCAACAGTGCAAAATTATGCCTCGTGCAGCTTTGTTCGTATATACTTTCCACATTTTGTGGGTAAAGTAGCCCTTTGCAAACAACATGCACAATGTGCACCAGAGCAGTGAGGATGCCTACAAGATGTTCCCTGAGATTCCACCCTGATATCCTGCCAGTAATATTGTGCCTTCCTCCACCAGTCATGCTGCAGACTGCTTTCTTCTGCAGCCCGAACAGGCGATAACACAGTGGTGGAGTGGCAAGGGAGGTAACACAAGCACTCCTCATGAGCAGAGGTGACAGCATTACTCTGAGCCCTGGTAACTGTTTTACCAGATTCAATACTGGGCTTAAAGCAACACAAACACATCTCTGGTGGTTTTTTCTCAGGGGTACTTAAACACTGCAGGTCTACAAAGTGCATGAAGCGGAAATTATACCCATTTTACAACGATGTTCTCATTCCCATTTCTTCATTAGTCTGAGGATAAACTAATCACTGCTCTGCAGAAAGCACTTCAGGTTATTTGAAGATGTGTGATTTGTGCCAGTTTTGTTACCATGACTTCCTCCTGCAGTTGTGCCATAAAACCAACTTGTAAAAACAATCAAGCTCATAATTTAATATCTACAGGCAATAACACAGTGCTACAACATTGAGATTACCATGCATCACATTCCTAAGGAAAGCAACAGTACGGAAAGCAGGATGAAAAAACAGCACAGCAAGAAAACGGGCAAAAGTATTTGATGGGCTGCAACAGACAGGAGGATGGAAGGAGGGAATAAGCAAGCTGCAGAAAGCTGTGTCATTAGGCAGCATTTGTCAGGTTCATTTTGTTTCCCTGCTGGAGTTCAGGTGGCACTGAGATGAAGAGAAGTTCAATAATTCTCCTTTAGCACCCAATTACTTCAGCAGGGAGAAAAGTGCCACCGCTGGCTGGACAGCCATCTCCATTCCTCATCCCTGCTCCTCACTGAGGCAAGCACAGCAGCCCACAGCCTGCTCAGGAAGAGTTGTATGTGCTTTCCACATTCTACTACTATGTGAGCTGGGTTTGCTCACATCTACCAGTCCCAATGGCCTCTACCAGTCCTATGTTACCACTACTTCCAGATTTCCAAATCACTCAAAGAATCGCTTATTTCACAAGAGACAATGCTCTGGGATTTGGCAGTATTTTCAGAAGCAGTTCAGTTCTGAGGAGCAGACCTGGGATGTACACCCAGAGCCAAACACCAGCAGTAATTAAAACAGAAGCGACAGCCTCAGTGCCATCTCAGGACACTGAATTGAAGCTAGTGCAAGACCTTTGCTCCCAGACTACATTATATTGTTCTGTAGTAAATAAATATATATGTGCAAAGTTTATGGACAACATTTGATTAACATTAGGATACAATTACTCTGTATCACAGGGTACAAAATCACAGGAACAGGAAAAAAAAAATCCAAAACATACAAGTAACAACAACAAGAAAAATGACAGTACAGACAGCTGGCAAGCCTCCAGAAGGAAAGAAGTTTTCAGACTATCAATTGACATTCCTGCTGAAAAACACACCAACTAGGACGGTACTCATTAGCTGCTCTGCCTCTAGGTTCCAAACGATCCCTCAAAATGTACTTCTAAAAGTAAGCTACAAGGAGTTTTGTACGGATGACTCACACTTACTCCTACAAATACCAAAGCCAAACCAAGCCATATCTACACAGTGAAGATGAATGACTCCACACTGACAGAGCTGGGATTCCTTCACTACTTTCTATTTTTAAGAGACATGCTTAAGCACTCTGTGTTGGAGAGCTGCTAAACAAGAAGATCGTTCTGATATCAGTTCATTAGTCTTTCCTCCCAGAGCTGATATCTCTGGGCACTATCTTTAAAGCAGTAAGATGCAGATGGGGCAGCAATTTTCAGTGTCACTGTGGCACAGCAGAATCGGAAAGACTCAAATGAAGGCTCAGGGAAAAAAAAAAAAATCTGGAAGGTTGTGCTGTTAAGCTCCTAATGTACATACTAATTCCTTTTAAACAACCACTCCTGTGAGTTAAAAATAATTCCATGTCCAGCACATCAGGAAGTTAAGAAGGCCTTTTTCTTTGAAGCCTTAAACCCATCTGAGGAACAGAAATCAAAAACATAGGGACTTTTTTCCCCTAAAGCACGGGTCCAGGAGCCTCCTCTATTTCCTTTCCCAGAACAAAAGGCAAGGCCGCAATTTTCAATCAGGTTTTGCCTGAAACTTGAACTATCTTAAAAGGTTCCAATTTTCAACCTGCCTGGGGAGAGGCTTCAGCAGAGGAGACAGAAATACTGCAGCATATCTTGGAACAGAAAGCAGATTAGCGTGATTTGGGGGAAATACCACAGATGATCAAAGGAAACTGAAAGTCCCTGGCCTCATAGATGGGTGATATCGTAATTCAGGCCTAATGGTTTGAGAGCAAAGGCTCAATCAAAATGCAATTGGGCTAGCTGGAAGCACTCAAGGTGTGGCAAGGCAATTTAAGAGGCAGGCAATGCCATTGAGGAGCATTCAGAAGGACAGGAGAGAGGGTGAGGAAGGAGGCACATTCAGATCAAAAGAGCAAGTCTGAAGGTCAGTCAAAGATCGAGGCAATTTCATTTCAACTGACAGAAACTCACTGGACAGATTACTGTGTATCTTTTTATTTTCACTTGTATTTTGCCCAGTTTGGGTGCACGGATGTGCAGTTTAGAGCTGAGAAATGCAGCTGTCTTTCAAACAAACAGACAAAAAAGGCTGTCCAGGGAACTGGTGGAGTAACCATCCCTGGAAGTGTTCAAGAAACATGCAGACGTGGCACTGAGGGTCATGGTTAGTGGGCATGGTGGGGATGGGCTGACAGTCGGACTGGATGATCTCAGTAGTCTTTTCCAATCTTTTCTATGATTCTATGAAAAAAAGTCAAAAATGAAATGGGTCTGGAAGCTCCTTGCAGCAGAAGGTGAAGCGAGCCAACCCACAGCAAAATGCAAGTGTGCTCGGTTTAAAAAAAGAAAAGGGAAACATCACATGCTTAGATGGGGCTTTGGCTTGAGCACTTCAACTTTCATCTACAGGTACTTTTTCCAACATTTTTACAGTCAAGTGCTCAGTGTGGATGTTGTCCAAACATCTATTAAATCCATGAGCTGCTGATGGAGAACTGCTCAGTCCCAAAACTTCTTTTCTGTCCTTTAAGCCATGATTTCCTTTCCTGTGCTAATACTTTTCACCAGAGAAATCAGAAGTGATTAAAACATGCAATTGAAAGTTGTTGGGTTGTTTTTTTTTTGTAATCAAAGAGTAATCTTTATCAAAAGATCCCTCTGAGATATGTTGGAAACAAGGCCAAGCTGCCTGTCAGTAGCACTGACCCATTCATCCCTCCCCAGAGCTCACATCTTAATCCAACCCCAAGTTTCCACTAGCTGGATTCAGGTTCCTCTGTACGGTCCTGGCCCTCAGTGCTTATGCTCAAACCTCACTCATCTCGTCCTGCTGCAGAAAAAGCAGGTGTGATGCCATCCTGCTTGTTGCTCAACACCCTGTTTGCCTTGGGGAGGCCAGTGCAGAGGACAGCTGGCAGTACAGAGTTTGGGCTGCATTGATCATGAACCGGGAATTTAAACACAGTGAGAGATAAGGCAAGGAGTAGGACAAAGGAACAGCAGGAAAATATGTGTAGGCAGATAGCAAAAATTGCACTGCTGCTGCTGCCAAAAGCATAGGGTAACTCAGGCTGGCCTGTATAAAGGTTCAGAAGAGGAATAAGGCAGTCACTTTATGTGCTGTGATCAGTAGGTTCAGCAGCAAAGCCACAGATCTTCCATTGTTTGCATAAAAGCAACAAATTCAAACATTTTACAGCTAATTTTTCAGTATCAAATTAGAATCATTTCTGGCATAGCATTCTGCAGTTCAGCGGCAGTAAGCTAGAGGCAAACTTGGTCTTATTTGCTTAAAGAGAATATATACAGAGACAAAAACAGGAATCCTAAGTTAACACCTGCTGTGCATCCAACAGCAGACCACCACCAGTTCAGCAGAAAGCTGGCTAACACTGACACCAGCCAAACCCCAGAGAGGTCACTGACCGCCAGTCACCACGAGCAATGCTGCAGAAACATCACTGGAGCAGGACAGTGTGCGCTTTCTGTGACCGCAAGCACATGCTGAACAGACCAACAAGGGAGAAGTGGGGAAAAACAGAGTTATAAATAAAAAGGAGTCAAAGCAGAACTCCCAAAAAGCCACAGTTTCTTCCTCCTGTATCCAGAAGAGGTTTGTGCTTTTTCACCTTTGTTAAGCAAAGGAAGGGCATATCATTTTTGCATGACTAACAGCATAGTGGGAGTGCAAGGGATTCAGGGCAGGAAGCCTGCCACCACACCACAAAACAAAATCCTTGCTGATTAATTAATTAGCTGTTCAATAACCCATTACAAACCAGCTCAGCTGTTGGACAGCTACTTCAGCTAAATTTGTACGATAGCTAGACAACTTCACCTGAAACACTTCGAAGAAAGGAAAAAGGCAAGAAGAAAATATTCCAATTCCTTCTCTTCCCCTTAAATCTAAGGCAAGAACTGTAGCCAGGAATAGCATTATCTGGCAGGACTTTTCCCCAGATGACCAGAAGGGCATCACAGCATCATGTGCCAGACTCACCACCCCACACACAGAGCCAGGACAGACAGCCCACATGGCACCAAGGTGCCCTCACACACAAGACATGCCTATGCTATGTACAGCAGCACTAGACATGGGGACCCAAACCTATTCCAGGCAAGCTGGCTGGATGCTGCAGACAGCCCAGCTGCCTCACTTGCCAGCTCCTGTGGAGAGCCACGAATGGAAACAAGGTCAATTAGCTCAGCTGGAGCACAGGAATAGCTCAGTGATCCTTGCTCTGATACTCACCTGAATTGTTCAGAATAGAGCTGGGAGTCCCTGCACAACCGTGTTATTTCACGCAGATGGTCAGTGCAGATTATAGAATCACAGAATGGTTTGGTTTGGAAGGGACCATTAAGATCACATAATTCCAACCACCCTGCTATAAGCAGGGACATTTCCCACTAGACCATATTGCTCACAGCTCCATCCAGCCTGGCCTTGAATGCTTCCAGGGAGGGGGCATTCACAACCTCACTGGGAAACCGTTCCAGTGTGATACCACTGTCACGGTAAAGAATTTCTTCCCCCTATCTAAATCTACCCTCTTCCAGTTTAAAACCATTTCCCCTGTCAATATCTGTGCTTATAAGAATTCCCTCCCCAGCTTTCCTGTAGGCCCCCTTCAGGTACTGAAAGGCCACTATAAGGTCCTCCTGGAGCCTTCTCTTCTCCAGGCTGAACAGCCCTAGCTCTTTCAGCCTGTCCTCATAGGGGAGGTGCTCCAGCCCTCTGATCATCTCTGTGGTCCTCCTCTGGACCCGCCCCAACAACTGCATGTCCTTCTTGTGCTGGGGCCCCAGAACTGGATGCAGTAATCCAGGTGAGGTCTCACAAGAGCAGAATAAAGTGACAGAATCACCTCCCTCGTCCTGCTGGTCACACTTCTCTTAATGCAAACAAGCATACAATTGACCTTCTGGCCTGCAAGCGCACATTGCTACCTCATATTGAGTCTTTAATCAATCAACAGCTCCAAATCCTTCTTCTCAGGGCTGCACTTAGCCATTCTCCACCCAACTTGTATCTGTATTGTGTGCTTGGGATTGCCCTAACCTATTTGTAGGACCTTGCACTTGGCCTTGTTGAACTTCCTGAGGTTGGCATGGGCCCACCTCTCGAGCCTGTCCAGGTCCCTCTGGATAGCATCCCTTCCCTCTAACATAACTGCACCACTCAGCTTGGTGTCGTCTGCAAAATTGTTGAGCATGCACTTGATCTCACTGTCCATATCCCCTACAAAGATGTTAAATAACACCCAGTCCCAACACCAATCTCTGAAGAATACCACTCGTTACTGGTCTCCGCTTGGACACTGCACCGTTGACGACAACTCTCTGAGTGTTACCATTCAGCCAATTCTTTATTCAGGGAGTGGTCCATCCATCAAATCCATTTTTCTCCCATTTGGAGACCAGGATGGCATGCAGGACAGTGTCAAATGCTTTGCAGAAGTCCAGGTAGATGATGTCAATTGCTCTTCCTTTATCTACTGATGCTGTAACTCTATCATAAAAGGCTACCAAGTTCATCAGGCATGGCTTGCCCTTGGTGAAGCCATGTTAGTTATCATCAATCACTACATCTTTATTTTCCCATATGCCAACAAGCCCTGCAGCACAGTCCATGCAGAAGTGCAATACTTGAGTAGGGAGAAAATAATACTGATACTAATACACTGGGGACTATCTGCTGGATTCATCCCACTGCAGATGAAGTGTGTTCAATAACCAGAGTATTTCACCATTAGCATCTATAACAATATATTCTCAAACACATTTTTCCATACTAATTAACTTTTCCTGTTATTACTTACGCACTGTTCAACTACTGGAACATCTGCCCACACATGGGGCGCAGTCAGCTCAATCACTTTTCTCCAGTAATCTCTTTATTACCAGCCTCTACTGGTATTATTTCCACCAATAGTGGAAATAATAGTGCAGGGCTGAAGTCTTGCTCCTGCCCTTAAAACCTCCCCACTGTGAGGATGGAAATTAGGTCAGCAGCACTCATTCTCCCGGCTACTCTATGACACTTGTTATGTCTGAAAGCAATACTAGTCGGGAGCAAGGAGTGGATGTGCTGCCCAGGAGAGAGGTAGCAGGAGAGGGTGAGCCCTGGGTAAGGGGAAGCCATCCCCACCTCTGACATGGGGCTTAGGAGCTCTCACCTGCACCTTGCTGCAGCCACCAAGCACTCGATGCTCTGTCACCAGCAGTATCATCCTGCAATGGATTAGTGCTCAAATCCCAGCTGGCACCATCCCCTCTTGTGAAAAAAAAGAATAAAAATTAAAGAATCTGGAAACAAAGAAGCTACTGCATTCCTATTTTTAACCACCATTATTAATGCTGTGCCACAGTTCTTGTCTCCATCACCCTACCACACAAAAGCACTGAGAAATGACTGCAGCCTGTAGTAATTATTTCACGGTGATGCTGTGGCTCAGTATGTCAGCTTACACCTGCACTGCCACCAAGAACAATACCACTTAAAAATAAGTAATAGACATGCTATAATCTGTGCCCTATCAACTTCTCCCTGCTCATCTGGCTGAGCCTAGAGATCGTTGTTTGGGCAGGGCTCCCAGCAACTCCAGGCAGCGCTAATTGCAGGCTAGAGCTGCAGGGCCCTCCTCACACTACCACACAAGAACTGAGCTCCAGCAGCAGGAAGAGTGCAGTTGAAGCCCTAGAACCAGCTTCCTCAGAATGCCCCAGCCTCATGCAGCTGGAGATGGTCTCCGCAGGCAGGGCTGAGTGGGATTCCACCCACACAGTCCCATAGATTTGCAGTATTTAACAGCTTTGTTTGTGACCCCCTGGTTTGCATTCCCCCTTTTCCTGCTGAGACAACAGCAGCAGCAGCATCTTTAGACTTCAAGAGTGCTCCTGTTGCTCTTTTTAAGGCGAAGCTACAGATCCACTGCTCCTGAGGCTGTGCTGTGAGCTCCAAAACCGCAGTAGAGTCAGAAAGCGATCTAGATTTCTTCTTACAGGATGCAGCCCTGCACATTGGCACTATTCTGCTTCCTGCAGCTGGGCTGGGCAGCACAACATCTCTGAAAAGCTGAGCAGGATGAGGTCACAGTCCCACGGGCCCTGAAGCAGGCAGCAGAACATCGGGTGCTGATCGACTGCCACGAATCAGCCAATCCATTCGATGTTTGCTGTGGGGGATACAGCAAACCCTGCAGAATCTGCAGGAGTAATTTGGCAGCTCTGCTTTCCTAAAGTACCTGCAATCCGTAACTTGAATCCAGTGACGCGCAACAAACAGGCAGCAAAGCCCCGAAGGCATGGAGTGAAACTATGCAGACATTAAGTGATGCCAGATGTATCAAGTACACATGTTGGAAATTTTATACATCTGAAGTAAATGCTTGCCTCCCTGATCCGTCCCATTCTAGTCAGGCTTTCTGGGACAAACTGCAGCGGCACAGGAAGGTTAGGATAAAAGACAGGAGAAAGTTTGGTTTTATTTTACATTGATGAATTGACATTTAGCTATACCTCTCCTCCAGCCACATTCTTATCTTTAAAGGGGGTATACTGGTAAAAATAGTTGTTTAGATATAGCTGCACAGATGCTCAAGGAATGCATTCAATGCTCAATCGTGGAAGTAAAGCAAATGCACAGATCGCTCTTTAAAAGTGACCCTGCTAAGCTCATATAGATTGAGGGCAAAATAACAACAATCAGTTATGCCACACAATTATTTTCATCTTCAGAAGTATCAGAAAGTGCAAATTAATGGCATGATGTGCCTCCGTTCTTCTAGTGTTCATTAAAAATATCACTTTGCAAAGCACCCCTAGAAGATATCTAAAAAACTCCTTTATTCTCACGTTTTTTCCTGAGGTAGCAGGAGGCAGGATTTCCTACACATTACATAAGGAGGGGAGGGTGTATTTGTTCTTTCGCAATTTAAGACTTATTAGCACAGCCGAGTTATTTGAGTCGGGCCTCTTTCCTGCTCTTTTATTGCAGGGGAATTATTCTTGGCATGGCCCCAGCACAGCAATGGCCTGATAGAGGAAAACCAAACAGACCCAGAAAGAGAGACATGGAGCAGAGATACCTTAGGGCTATACTGGGTCACTGAGAGTCACTGTGACAGAGAGAAATTACAAAGGAAGTCCAATGCAGAGCCTCTAAGGCACACAGGTATGGCCACTGCTGCTACTACCAGACCCTGCTGCAAGCAGAAGCAAAGTTGTGTATTTGGAGACAGGTTCCCCTCCCATCATTCTGACTGCATCATGCCAAACTAAAAATGGCCAGCTGGTTACAGAGCTGGGGGCAGGGGGCTGAAGTGCTTCACAAGGGAAACACAGACACCAACCCTCAGGGAAATGGAGCCAAGAGAGAGAAACCTCTGCAAGTACAAACCTTACATTGCTACCTGTATTTGTTACTCTACAGCTATCAGTGCAGCACACATTAAGACATTATTGCAGATCCTTTCGGCATCAGGAAGAGCTAACTGTGATAAGAAGGAACAAGAGCTATGCTCCATATAACATGAGCCCAAGAGCTCGCAGTCTGATGCTCCACCATCTTCCTACCGTATGTATATTTTTTATTTTTAAAAAATTGGCTTTCAGATTCTCTGTCAATTCATATTTATTGAATTGACAAGCACGACTACAATTTAAAAAAAAAAAAAAAAAAAAAGTCTTCATAAGGTTACCACTCAGTATTAAAAAGTATAATTTAAACCAGTTAGAAAACCTCCCCCTGAAAACGTGCTGGGAAACGTGCACAGTTAATTACTGCCCTTGGCTACCAGCATGCTTTCAAGTAAGTAATTAAACTAGAGGATGCACCTCTAGCATGCTCTGTGCATCAGCTGGTGCTGCATGTACCTGTGTCATGTTTAGTGCTGCAGTCACACAGCAGGCCCTCCTGGCACGTACGAGCTAGACAGCAATCATGGACATCATGGCAATCATGAGTTTAGGTGACAACAAAATCAAGAATCACAGAATATCCCAAGCTGGAAGGGACCCACAAGGATCTCAGAGTCCAGCTCTTGGCCCCACAAAGAACCACCCTAAGTTCAAATCCTGTGTCTGAGAGCGTTGCCCAAACATTCCTTGAGCTCCAGCAGCCTGGGGCTGTGACCACTGCACTGAGGAGTCTGTTCCAGTGCTCACACTCTGCTGAGGAACCCCTTCCTAATGCTCAACCTGAATGGCCAGGAAGGACAGGCCTGAGACAGGTACTGAGAATGGAAAGAAATCTCCCCCCAGGTAAGGGGATAACTGCCCTGGTCATCTCCTGACCTCTACAGGAAACATCTCTGGGGCTGCTCGTCCTCCCTATGAGGAACCTCACTGCATTTTATTTGACCTCAGTAGTCTGCCACGATCATGCCACCCAAGCACTATATTTTCTTGAGGCGAGTACAAACCGTTGAAGACATTTCCCCAACCCAGGGGTTGCTAGCAGCAAGGAAGGTCGGCTCTGCCCCTGCTTTAAACATGTGCCATGTTTGCTGTACCATACCTGCAAGAAATACCATGAGTTTGGACAATTTCACCCACATTTGATACTTTAATCCAATTTGTCACGCTCGCCTCCATGTTCATCATGTTAATCTCTTCTAAAATTACTCTCCAGTCCTCTGAATGAAAATACCTCATTCCTCCACTCCAAACAGTCATAAACATAGATCCTTGTAATGTAAGAAAGAGGCTGAGGGCAGGGCTGTATTTCTCTATTTTTGCACTGCAGTGATGCATTTCAAAATAGCTTAGCAGTAGTAGTCATACTTACCGATTTGGTATACATTCCTCTTGCTGCTATTCTTAAGAAATTTAGCACTTTTGAGAATGTGTGGATTATTTTTTCTCCTCCTTCAGCAGATTACTCCATGTGAAGTTTGACCTTTTCTTTTTTTTTTTTTTCTTTTTTTTTTTTTTGGTTTGTTTGTCTTAAATAAATGAGGGCACTCTTTCTTTCCTTTCCTGCAACACCATTCTTTCAGTGCAAAACTGCCCAGGGCCTGAAGAAAGCCTCATCTTCCAGCCTCACCTGGAAAAGAGCAGCAATTTTTCCCATTGCTAATGCCTGAAAGAAGTCCAAGAGGTCTCAAAGTTGTGTGAACAGGGATGAAGAAAATTTTAAATAATACATATTTAAAACCACAAAAAAAATCAGCCTTTCAACTGCCATGAAAGCTCTTATACAGAGATCTACAGCTCAGATTAACATTCTTCACTGCTCTTTACACATTATTTGTGACTATCTATCTTCTTGACTTGCTGTATGTTCTTGGGTTTAGAAAGTAAGAGGATGCAGGCTGTCACACAGGAGCCAGGCTGCCACCAAGCAGCCCTTGAGACCACATAGAGTTGCATGACTTAGGTACGTGTGGATGGCAGAGCACAAAGTGCATTAGCAAAAAGGCAGCATGCTTACGAGCTAAGCTGTCAGGCTAACTAGACTTCAGATCAATCAGGAAAAGCTGCTGCTGAAGTTCCCTGCTATGACCAACCACCGGGCACCTTAAGCACACACCTTCTGTAGCACACTGATTGTGTTGGGCCAAAGCACTGGGAAGCCCTGTGCAGCACCAATGTGTTCCTAACTAAAGAAGATGAGTTTTCCCTGCCAATTATCAACGGGAGGCAATTCACCTGGGCAAAGATTAGTTTGCAGGCCATTTTATCAGCTTCCAGGGTTTGTAGCTAGGGGAGCATGGACTTCACATGCTTCTGATCTCAGCAAAGCCTCTTACAGCAGCAAAGCTCCATGGACCTCAGCAACACAGCACAAGCAAGAGGAAATTCCTTTCTGCTCCTCCCTGACGTGCTGAGTAAAACTTTTCTCAGCGTATACTTTTTTTTCCTGCATTGTATTGGTTTTTCTGTTCCCACATTTACTTTCCCAGGAAGCTTTCACAGGCCTGTCTGTGGATGTACATCACTCACTCTTTTCTTTTCAGCTTATCAGAAGCGTGGTCAAGTACTGAAAAGAATTGTACAGTGCGTATTTGTGCAATTAAATGGAACAGGAAGAAAAAACTACTTGTATCGAGCTCCTTCAGAGTTTCAGAGAGCGTTCACTCCACTAATCGAGTACCTGCTTGGCTACACTGGATAGAAAGAAAGCAACATGCAAGCTAAAATCAGAAACTCTACAGGCACAGTGTGCAGCCTGGGCCAACACGGGCTTATGCTGTAAGCCACTTTCTCTGCCTTTTTCAATAGATGTGTTGTTTTGGGTTGTGCTTCTCCCCCAATACTGCTGAAGATGCAGAAGTGAGGGGCAGTTAACACTTCACCAGAGGAGGACCTAAGGTAACTAAGTAGACATCACCAAAGGCACTTTTTTTCCCCCCCCCCCTAAAACTGGAACCCAACAATCCTAAGATTGGAGGGATGAAGAGACGGATGCTCCTCAGCAGCAATACGTGCCCCTGACACCCAGCTCCATGAGACCTCACCCCCAGGACCACCCCAACCAGCACAACTGGAAGCGCAATCACTGAGGAAAGGGGGAGGTGTGAGGTGTCTGAAATAGCAGCACAGCCAATGAAAGCTGAAAGCGCAGCATCTAACTCCTAGCTGGACTCCCAGCTCCATTTTGGCTTCTGTGTTGTCATGGCTGGAGGCTGATAGACGTTTCCTATGTTGGAGCATCTGGTGCCACCATACCACACAGCAAGCAGGAGCAAAGCTGCACAGAGGTGTTCCTAACTGGGGACACCGTACCACAACACCAGATGCCAAAACACTGTTACCATCTTTCCAGTGTGCCTGACCTCTGTGACCACATGGACAACAGCCATCATTCAGCATGGCAGCTCAGTTACAGGGAAGGAAAGGGCTCCTGGCACCACCAAGCATAACGGTTTGTCAGCATTTCCTTTCCCCATCATAATCTCATATTTAGAAGTCTGAAAGTCACCCTACTAATTTCCAGCTGGAATTCTGAACAGAAGCTGGAGAGGAAAGCAAGTTTCCCAATGCCACAAACTAATCAACAGATAAACTGGGACAGATTTAACATGTGAAAAGGAGAGGGCAAAATTACATCAAAATCGTCACTGCATTCTTACAGAGAGTTTAGCAACAAAGTTCTTTGGAAAAGAGGCACCCCAGCACTGCTGCGTAATTACTTACAAAAAACCACTCCTGGCTTCGCGGCCGTGAAACAGAAGTACCAGCCTAGTTTGTTTCAAAGGTCAGCTTGGCCACTGACCATGCTGCAAACAGATCATATCCAGTGTCTCTAAACTCGAAGTCTGGGCTGGCTGCCTGCCTCCAGGAGGGTTTCAGCCGTGCCCAGCAGATGCCCTGCCACCAGCACAGAGGGCAGAGGCAGCCAGTCATATCAGCATGGCACGGGGACAATCCAGGTAGCTGCCCCACATTAAGCACTCTTGCAGATGAGCAGTTCCTCCAGCTTGGCAAATACTCAGCAAATGCTTGCTCATTACTGACCTGTGTCACCCTCATGAGATGAGCTGCGGCATTCCACACTCATTATACAGTCCAAGGCATCCTGCATGCTCTGAAGTCTTTTGATCTCCCCCCCTAATGAGGAGTAGGCACAAGGCAGAGCAGACTACAGCCCCAACAGTGAGGTTAAGGAAGTCACAGCCCCAAGCAAAGCATTTTCACTTCTGGTAGGAAAGAAAAGTCTTTGACTTGTTCAAAAGGCTCTCACCTTTTGCAGAACCAACCCTTGACTATGGCAACAAGCCCTAACTGGCCCACTGTGACCAACCATAACCAATAAGCATAAATACACATGCACTTAACCGGGTGGCTCACCATTTGTCAAGGACTTCAACAGCTTTATCTAGAGACAAATCACCATACCCCCCAGCATCAGGACTCAATCAGGGATCCACCACAAGGAGCGGGAATGGAAGGCAAGAAGGAAGAAGGTACTAGGATCACAATGGGACACTACAGCACCTAAAGCCTAAAGGTATTGACCAAAGGAAGCTGGTTCAACAAATGCTGCCTCTTACCTGTTCTCCAGCAGCGTCATGCAGATGACCTCCCGCACGCCTGGGTTGTTGGCTTTCTCGATGGAGCAGCTCTGCAGGTTCCACGTAGCCACCCTCAGCACGGGTCTGCCATCCCTCAGCCCCCCGAACATCTCCACAGAGGGGCGAGTGGAGATGATCTGGGTTGGGCCCCCAGGGGGAAAATCCAAGTCCTCACTCTGCAGGCTGAGAGAAGTGGGGCTGGGATGAGGCTTGGCTGTGAAGTTGAGGCCACCGTTGGTGTTCGTTGAAGGCGGTCGGGACCTCTCTGCAAAAATCTGATGCCGGATTTTGTCCAGGAAGGAGGAATTGATGCAGTTCATCCTCACCAGGTCCTCGATACTTTTGAAGGGCCCGTGCTCCTTGCGGTAGTCCACGATGCTGTTGGCGATCTTCTCGGTGACGCCGCGGATGCTCATGAGCTGCGCCGGCGTGGCGGTGTTGATGTTGATCTTGGTGGCGGACAGGTGGTGCTCGGAGGCCGGGTCCTTCCGCAGGGAGCTGGGCGAGTGCTGCGCCGAGCTGCCCTTACTGCTCACGCAGATCTCGAACTTCACCTGCTCCAGCTTGGCCGCCCCCACCCCGCTCACCAGCGCCAAGTCCTCCACCTTCTTGAAGCCACCGATGTACTCTCGGTACTCCACGATGTTCTGGGCCACCGCTCGGGTGACCCCGGGCAGCGTCATCAGCTCCTCCTCGGTGGCCGTGTTGATGTTGAGCCTCTCCTGGTTGACCAGGATGTTGCTGAAGTTGCACGCCGCGCTGAACTTGCGGCTGTGGCACAGGTCGGCAGGGTCCCGGGGGATGGAGCGGTGGCAGCCCAGGCTGCCCCCCATCTCACCGCCGCCGCACCAGGGCGCTGCCGGAGCCGGGGCGAGCCGAGAGCCCGGGCCTCATGGACCCCGCGGCGACCGCCGCTGCCTGGGGACAGAGCCGAAAGGCGCTCAGACAGCCCCTCAACAGCCGGTCCTTCCTCCTCCTCCGTGTGCCACACGACGCTCCCCGGCCGTTCGCCGGACAGCGGGGAGAAGCGACCGGAACGCCCCTATTCCACTCCCGCCCCCAGCACACGGCGCGGCTCAGCCCCGCTCCGCTGCCGCCCCGGGCGCCCAGCGCTGCCCGCGCCCCGCCGGCGGGAGTTGTGGTTCGCTGCGAGCTCCCGCCCCTCGGCCGCCGGGCGGCGCCTGCCTCACCGCACCGCCTCCCGGGGCGGGCCGAGCCCCTGCCCCGCCTGCGGAGCTGAGCGCCGTGGGCCGGGCTGAGGAGAGTCCTGGGGTCCTGAGCTCCCCGTACTGCTCGTGGGAGCGCAGCCCTCCCTCAGCCCGTTTCCTTAACTCAGCACCACCGTCCTGCCCCGAAATCCTTCTTGCGTAGCGTCTGTGTGGCTGAGCTGGCTGCGAATAAACTCACTGTCTGCCTGTGCTGGTGAAGCTTTCTAGCGTGCAGCCGGCTGCCGCGCCGTGCCCCGTGCTGTGCTGGCAGCAGAGCTGTAGCCGAGTGAGCTGGGTGGAATACTGCCCACACAGCATTGACTGCAGTGTCAATGAATCCTGCACATCGTCGGTGGGTGTAATGAAAAGGAAGGGGGAGGAAAGCTGAAAGAAGGAGCGATGTATGCTTGCAGATGCCAGCTATGCACCCGGGTGCTGACAGCACGCGTACATTTCTTTTACCCAGACAGAGCACGGTGCGTGAGTGTTTTCAATATAAAGACTCTACATTGGTCCCCTCATTAAAATTAAGCTGCTTGCAACAGTGGCTTAGCATTTCCCATGCTAAATTAATGAAAGTTATCTGGGTGCACCTGAAATAAAAGGCTGAATTTGTGCAGCTACTTGGATGAAGAGGGGAATGTGATGTGGATGAGGGAGCTGCACCAGGCATTCAGCTTGCACATGGGCACTGCAGCTTTGACATTTGCACTAGATATTCTGCTGCAGATCACACATTTCTCTTCTCTTTGCCTGAGCAATAGAGTTAGCAAATTATCATTACTGGAATGGGTACTTGCTGCATTAGGGCATTGGCTCTTTGCTGACTGCTGGAGCGGTGAAAGTGCTCGCTTAGGTGATTAAATGCTTCCCCGTCTGCTGGAAAGTGCTCTGTGCGCTGCGATAACACTGGCCAATGCAGCAGAAGTCGTGCTGGGCCTAATTCTGCTGGGATGATCCTAGCGCAGAGCTGGAAACAATTAACCACTCAAATGAGTATTCTTTGTGAGGCAATGTTATTACAGTAATAGCTCCGCAAGCTGTTCTCTCAGTGGAGAACATAGCCTTCTGCTTTCTACCATAGGTTGCTTAGAATTGATTTAGGCTCATTAAATAAGTTTTGAAGCTGAGAAGTGCCAAAATCCTTTTGAAGTGTGCCCCGTGCCTGCAAACAGCTCCAGGTTTTCTGTGTTTTAGGGGGAAGCAAAAGCATCTCCAGAAAGAAAATGACACTCACCACTCTTGTCCAGCACTTTCTATTGTCGGCAGCTACTTGGCATTTTTTGCAGCATGAAGTTAAGTGCCAGGACACAGCTGCAGTGCTGATGGGGAAGCGGAGCACAGAGTGGTGCAATGGGCATCCCATCACCCTGCTCTGAGTATGATCCATGCTAACGGCGTGCAGCAGTCGGTAAGGGAAATTCAACTCCATTAGCCCTTTAACCTGCTTCTTTTTGGCAATATTATGAAAAGGAGAGTTGCAGGGAGTTTGCTGAACTCTGAGTCAACTTATGACACATTTTAGTATTTTCTGGGAAGTGTCAAAAGACGTGAAGATGTGCAGCTTTCGTCTATATTTTTTTAAAGGTTAAAAGAAAAGAGATGAGTTGACTGGCTTGACATCGATGTTAGGCAATGCATTAGCATGAAAAAGCTAACCACCAGGTGCAGCCAGTAAATGACTGAAAAAACAATAGCAAAAATTACTGACAGCCCGTGCAGGCAACAGAAAACAGCTCTTGTGAAATTCATCAGGTAGATGTTAGGGTTTATCTTCAGCCCAATCGCAGGCTCAGTGATTGATTACGGCCTGCTGCTGCAGGCTGGCAGGGAGCCTCCTCATGTGACACCACCTCATGTGACAGGAGGCCACAGAGCTGGGTTTCCTGAACCTCCATCAGCCCAAACAGGTTGGAGGGCTCCAAAATGCCGTGGGTGGCTTATTCTTCAGGATCTGCAGCTTGCTGCTGAACTGAGCAGCTGGCGGCTTGACAAGTCTGGATTAAAATCTTCTCAGTGCTGGCAAAATCGAGTTCTGCTGCACTGAAGAAGCCAGGCTGATGAGCATCTCAGCAGGCTTCCATAGGGAGGGGAGATGGAAGGACGCCTGCAAAAGGCCTTCTGTAACAGCCATCACCCATTGCACACAGTGCTTTCACATATCACTGTATGGCGTAGCAAAATCCATGGTAGGGCAGTGTCATCTGTTTTCTGGCTCTGGGATTCTTCCCTAGTAGGAATGGTTCAAAGTGGAAAGAAAAAAAACAAACTAAACTTTTCATAAGATGGAGGTTCTCCTATGCCTTCAAATGAAATGTTTAAGAATGACATGGAATTGCCTAAATCCCAAACGATGAACTAGATGAAGATGCTGTATTGGTGCAGATACCGCTAAGCAATGTTATTGACTTTAATCATCTAAAGAATCAGTCTGGAGGGCTCTACATTTTACAGTCTTCTTAGCATTTTAAGATGGCCTTAAAATCTATCTTCATATTTTCCAAGATGCATTATCTATGTTGCAGAGTGCTAAGCCAATAAACTTTCATAAGGGACAGAAAGGGCCAGGAAGTATTGCTCAATGCCTTCAGTCCTCAAGAAGCAGCTGCCATGGAATAAAAGTGCCTTTTCCAGTTCTTGCTTGCACGGACCTTGGGAGGCATGGCACTTAGGAACAATCAGACATCACAGAACTCAAAGGAAAATTCCATGTGCTTGGCTGTTCCTGGGCTGTTCTAAGTAGAAGTTGCTTGCATGTCTCCTTCTCAGAGAAAGAAAAGGTGACCAACTGTGGTGTGCTTGTAGGAAGCCACCCGGAGAGTGTTTTTTCAGACCTGCCACACTGGGCTCTTAATGGGCAAGGACCTGAAGAGGAAACTGAATAACTGCAATGTTTGTATTTTTATTAAAAAGAGTTATTAAAATAATTGGTTTCCTTCTGAGAGAATATCCTTAGAAACATTTATAACAGGAGCCTGAGGCAGAAGGCAGTGTTACTAAGACAAGTAATAACAAGTAGGAGTTAGCAATTTCATGAGCCATGGAACTTCAAAAGTCTGATTTCTGATGGCTCTTTCCTCTGTTTATTTTCTGATGTAAAATATTAATGTCGAATATACATCAGTCTTTTTATGGCGTTGCTATCTCAGATATCTTCGTTCTACTTGGCCATTAATTTTTGTAGCAACTGTAGGAACTTGGTATTTTGAGGCATTCAGCCTCTCTATCAAATTTGCTTGAAATAAGCCCATGTTATAATAAAATCCCTGGGGAATGGATGAGAAGCAGAGTAGCAGAGAACACAGCCACATGAATGTTGTTTTCTTATAAATGCAATGTCTGTGGTGTGAACTCTTTTTCTTGTAAGGCATTTTACATGGCTGCCAAATGTTGCAAAAAAATTAAGTGATGTCATGGATGCTGTGTTGCCAAGTTATGAGTGTCACATCCTCCAGAAATACTACACCAAAAGGGTGAGCAGAAGTGACTCATCTTTATCCCTTAGTTAGGCCTTCCTTTTGGTAGCTGTTGGGTCTGAAACCCAGATCTCTCCCTCCCACAGGAGCTCTTAACCACTGGCCCACCATTTTCTTTCATTAGTCCATGGTGGAGCAGTTCATCCTGGAGGGAAGCAAGAGGATGCTTAGAGAGGTTCTCCTACAGAGCTAGGAGACATGATTTTCATTTTCCTTAGATAGCAGCAGAATTTGGTTCTCAGTCCCCCAAATCTGAAGCAACACTGCTAATTACTTGGATATTTCCTGAGTCACAGAGCCAGAAAGGAATTCAAAATGTAGGCCTTCCTTTACCCCAGCCCACGTCACCAAGGTCATGTGCACAGAAGCTGGCTTGCTCCCGGCTTCCAGGAGTGACATCTCCTGAAATTCCCCAGCAAGGGATACAATGGGCCTGTATCACAATTGGTGTTTTCTTTCAGGCCCAGTAGGGCAGATCTCTTGTAGGAATGTCCATAAATCACCCTGTTGTGGTTATGGCAGGGGAAAGAGGCCAAACTACTGACTTGCGAGCTTGGTGTCTCAGTTGTCACCATGGGCAAGGTTTCAGCGATTCCTCCCAGAATGGATTTTCATGAAAAAAATGTGGGTGAGATTGTATGCGTCTCAAGAGCTAAGCATATTTAATGCCAGAAGTAATGATAAAAATTGAAGCTTATCTCCCAATCATTTTGTTATTTCACTGAAGAAATTATTTTGCATCGTGTATTACTTATTCATTACCTGTAGGTACTTGACTGCCTTCTACTAAATGAAGGCTTAAAGCATTACCATTAGTTTTCTTCTTAACAAATTTTAAAAATATGTTTAACAAAATTCATTTTATGTTCACTTCTGCCTTTTCAAAGAGATTCAAGAGCACTAGTTAGTCAATTCATACAAGCATCTCCTTAACTGAAAGTGGTTCTGCAGCCATTGTAGCAGCCAGTGCAATTCTGATTAACTTGTGGTATTTGGGGTGTTGTTTTTTTCTGTTTGTAGGTGAGTTTTTTTAGTATAAAACCAGCTCAGTCTCTACATCTCATTCTAGTTGTTCTTTAGACCCTGAAACTATTCACAGAGGCAAAACTTGGACACGGTTATCCTTATTTTCCTTATATGCAGGGAGCAATCAGGTCTTCAAGTTGTTTGCTTGTGCTAAGACTTGTTTCCTTCCTCTGTCTCTACATGCGTAAACTTCTGTTTGTTAAGAAGCAAAAATAAAGAAAACAAAAAAGCCCACAAAGTAAAATTATTTTTTTTCCTTAGCCCCAGAGTCTCAGATGAGATCTGTAGAGAGCAAAGCCCCAGTGCAAATCCATAGCTCTGCTCAGCATCAGGTCGTTTGTTTATGAAACAGAAAATACATTGTGTAAGAGTTTTCACGCAAAACATAGCATCTTGCTTACATGAGAGTCTTTTCCATTCTCTGCACAGCTCCCTTGAGAAAATCTCTCTTGAGAAAGTCTCTCACTTTTCAAGTTCTGCACCAACAATTAAAATGGTTTCATGACTTCAGCCACTCCCAGCAGACTTTGAACTTCTCTGGGGAGCCTTTCAGACAAGCGACACCTAGCTGCATGATCATTACAATGTCTTCTGTGAAGGTTTGATCTAATTCCCATAGACAGGGGAAGGATGCCCAGAATGATTCAAGATGGTGCTGTGGTAATTTATGTGAGTGTGTGGACCCATGCTGTTGGTAGAATTAACTGGTATAGTATTCTATGTGAAAGTCAGGCTTGTTCAAATGTAGACATGAAGGACTGTATAGAGGTGTTCCTCTAGAATCAGCTCCTATAGGATGGCTACTTAGAGATGTCAGATGTGCTCAGGTCAGCAGCATCTGATGGAATTGGTGGCAGAGTGCATGTGGAACCAAGCTGAGCAATACTGAATTACTAGAACAAGCAGGTCCCCAAGCTGAACAACACTGATCAGGAAATAAAGGACCTATTAAACCTAACTTTGGTCTCTAGAAAGACTGTGGCATAAACAATCCTTTTAAGTAGATGGAAGACCATTAGATTTAAAAAAATAAAAAGCATCAGAGTGGCTTCACCAGCCTCACTATTTTCTTTGATAGGTCAACTGACTTGAGAGACAGGACAGAAAATGACAGGGTGATGAAAGACAGTGTACTTACAAAGGTTGCAGGTGGCACCGAGCTGCAGAACCTGCAAGGACTGTGGCAGGTGGGGTCAAGTCTCAAAGTAGTCTTCACAGGTGAGGTGGATGTTCCAGAACTGACAAGATAAGCTTTGGTAGAGGCCTACAGGAGAATAGTCCACAGTATCTATATCCACAGATACAGCAGGAGAGGCTCACAGTGTAAACAGGAATCATCAGTGTATCCTACTGGGTAGAGAACAAAGGCTGTTTCTAGCTGATCTCATTAATTCTGCTGACATGATTAGGAAGATAGCTATGCAATGACACAATTACCACCAAAAACATGATGCTTAGAGACACCGTGCCAGAGAACTGGTGAGTTACTAACTAGTTGCCAGATACTGTATCAGTTACAAAAAACATACAGCTCCCCCAAAACAAATCCCAGAGCCCTGAAGATCTTGCTTTTTTAAGCCCAGGTCTTAGTTCTCACTTATGCCCAGTAATGTATACTCTGGTGAACAGCTTAACTGGAATCACAGGGACTGAGAAGTGCTGTTGAACATGAGCAAAACTTGATGAATGTAGCCTGAGGTGAGAAGTTTGCTGACTAAATAAGGGCTTAAATCACATAGGACATCACCGCATTCTTTCTATAGTGCATGACACTACCAGAGAGGTTACATCCACAACTCCAACCCTTTTTCTAGCCAAGAATTGTCTACTTCAGACAGTTTTTTTCAAAGTTTGAAGAGCCATGAAAAAAAATCACCATTGCCATCTTACACAAGCTTTTGTGTGGGGTGCTTCTGTTGCTGGCATAATGCAGAACATTCATTCCTACTCACCTGGTACATTTTTAAGCATAGATCAATATAAAAACCACACAGCAGATATAAGATAACTGTGATTTCTACACATTATTCTGAACGTTATGGGACTTAGGTTTCTCCTTGGACAGATTCTCAGACTTTGCTGTGGATCAGGAATGGCTCTGAGAACCTCCTGCTTTAAAAACAGTCTCACTGCATAATGTGAAACTAGCTTTAAATGTTTCTCCCAGGTGTCCCAGAGCACGCAGTTGATTAATTCTGATTTCACTCTGCAGAAAGCCATGTCACACGCACACCCTTGCCACCTGGTACACTAGCCACATTCTTCCCCTGTTAGTCATGGAGCATGTCTGCCTTTAACTTACAGTTGCAGATAGTTATGTGCACGGGGTGCTCCTCCCATGATTCAGGAGTTCCTGTCTCCTGATGCTGCAAGGTGTCGAGTGTTCCTACCCTGTCACCTTCCCGGTGACCTCAGGGGATGCATGACTCCTAGGATAGGACAGGAGGAAGATTAGACACTCAGTAAGGATAATAAGCTTGGGGAAATGGTTGGGAGAGTGACTGTGCTTAAGCTGACTAAGGATCTATCCCAGTGGTGCCAGTTGATGACTTGGACTGGATGAGATTTACCTATCGTACTGTTAGATCAACCACGTATGAGTCACCCAAACTAAGCACACACAGCTGCTGTTAGATGCAGTACAGCCTTAGTGCTACTCAGAGAAGGGAGCCTGATTCTCAGCAAACCCAGGTATCACTTTTATTTCCTGCAGCATTTTCCATTGCACGTCACTGTTTACAGGCATTACTCCTAATAACGCAGGACAGTAAGCTTTTAGACAGGCAGGTTAAAAGACAACTCAGTATGGTCTCCAGTAATTTTTGAGAACTTCACTATGGAGACGTTGTGTCAGTAGAGGCCTGCAGCTTTCTGATGGTTATTCACTCAGCTCCATGAGGTCTTTGGACCCAAGCCTACCATTGCATGATGTGTATGAGCATGTGCCATCTGCACTGCCCTCACTGAATCCAACTTCGTGTAGAATGTGTATGTAGCTGGAGAGCTGCAGGCTGCCCAACATGAAAGGTTTCGGCACACAGCCTTCACAGGGCATGGTTGAGATAGGCAGCCACGTATACTGACAGTTGGCAGAGACACTAAATGGCATCACATCAATTGATCTTGATACCATTCTGCTTTCAGAGGGGTTATTCTGCCAAAGTCAAGCACTCAGTCGCTCTTGCTATCCTTGGGGTAGATTGAAGAGAAATGGGGAGGGAGTTCTGCTCTGTCTGTATTCTTTTGTCCTCGCTGCTTTTAGATAAGGTGACACAAATTTTCCAGTTCCCTTTGGATTTAAACTGGTAATTGTATAAGGCACAATGATGACTCTGTATCACGGGAACAAACGATGAAAGAACTGTTAGAAAAGAAATCCCTCAGAGATGGAAGGTGCTATAGCTTCCCTTTTCTTAAGCTTTGAATTTAGTTTGGTTTTGCCAAAACAGAGATCCTGGCAGGAGTAATTTGGGGTAGAAACATTTCACCAGCTTACTGAAGACCTAGGTGAAAACTCAGAGACAAATTCCCTCAAGTGTCTGCAAGTTCCTCAGTAGAACCAGGTGCATTCTTCCCTTTGGATTTCAGGAAAAGTTAGATTCCAAAGAAATCAGGTCAGGCTTGGTGCATGGAAACAAAAAGGCAGGACAAGAACTGATCTTACCTTAAATCAAACAAAAGTCAAGAAAACAACTAAACAGCAGCAACAGAACAATAGCCACTTTCATAAAGTCCAAAATAGGAGTCTCTCCCATTCTCTGGGAATTTCCCAGTACATTCTTTAACGCACATTTTTTAATTGAATTGTCCAACAAAATTGTATCAAGTAGTTTGATTTTCTAGAATGGAACATTCAAAAGAAGTTAATTGTGATCTCAATTTAAAGTGTTGAATTAAACCTTTAAAAAAATCTTAAGAAAAAGCATATCTCAACAAAATTTACTCTGTATATAATTTACCTCTTGCTGAAAGTGTCAGACTGCAAAGGCAAACAGTTGTGCCAAGCTCACTGTTAAAAAATAAAAATAAGTAAATAAAACAACAACAACAACAATGAATAAAGGTCTTTTAAGGATTTTTTTTTTCTTTCAAGCTTGAAAATCTTGAATATTTGTCTAATCAAAGCTGTTAAGGGAGCCATCTATTAAAAGAAAAAGTATCTGAAAAGTGATTCGCCTCACCTTACTGTGTCACTTTGTAGGACCAGATATTTAATATTTACATGTTTCAGTCTTTGGATTAAGCACGGGAGCAGTCTACAGATAAGATACAAAGCTCTCTTCACGCTGTCTCCTAAATTGCCCATGGCTTCCATTTACAAATCCATGGATTATATGATGGTGTCACAAAAGGATCCTATTCAGGCCTACTGAGCAGCATTTAAGATCTAGCACCATGTTGCCCAGACATTTTTTTCTTTGCTTCCCATCTTCTGTGCCGCCTACTTGCCTTCCTCTTGGCATCCACTCCTGTTCTTTATTCCTGTGCTCTTTACAGCTCCTTGTGTCTTGGATATATCAGTGGCAGCAAATGAGCAGAAATAGCTGAAAGGGATGAGAGAAAGAAAGCATCAGATGATGGAACAAGGGTTTCTCTCAGCACCCCGTTGTCCTCATGTACATGATCATCTCGCTGAAGGATGTCTTTGCTTTAACTGGGATACAATGTGATCTCCCTTACATCTTGAATTATTCTACAGTGCGTTAGATGGTGGTCTTGGACTTGTTGCCTTGGTACAGTTCTTAGTGAGCTGCAGCCAGCCCCACTGTGAGAAGTCAATATAGGATCGGGTGGTGTAGAGCTGGTAGTCTCATTTCCCTTCTTGGCAGATCTGTGGGGATAACCATCCTACTTTAAGCTGCTTAACTATCTTCCACTTGTATATTTTTGATAGTTGAAGAAAATAGATAATCTAAACTGGATTTAAAAAAAAAAAAAAAAAGTAAAAAATTCCTATTTATCTTCTGTCTGCTCTCAGATAAGTTAAGTGGGATCTTTCTTTTTTTTTTTTCCCTTTCCTTTCTTTCTGGTTCTGCAGAAATCAAGATAATGGTCTGTCAATAGCACACAAGTAGATCTACAAAATCTGAGTCAAAGCTCTTTGGAGATGGTACAGCAGAGAGAGCCCCTAGTCAAGGAGAGGATTTGACCCTTCTGCCAGCAACATCACAGAGTTTATATTCCACTGTCATTCTGCATGATACATGGGGTTAATCTCAGAGAGATTGACTGGCTTTTTTTTTTTTTTTGCCAAACAGGGAGAAGTTTGATCACTTCAGAACAGTAGAAACGGAGAGAACACAAAAGAATTATTAATCTTGTGGATGGAATCTTATTTTCTAATGCAAAGAGCGAGCTTTAAATGCAGCAAGTTGAAACAATAAAATATTTCTTTTGCAAAAAATTGAGGGTTTTTTGTTTGGTTCATTGGTTGGTTTTGCTTTTGTTGGCTTTGTTATTGATGTTATTTTATTGTTATGATTGCTATGGGAAGGGATGTGTGTGCTTAAGAGTCCAAACCACTATAGTCATATATATATAGTCATTATAGTCATATATATATAGTCATTATAGTCATCCAGTCATCTGTTTTGTAAGAAATCCCATCCTTGACAACAAGAATGTTTTCCCTTAACTTACTTTTGTCCTTACTTTAAAGACAGAACACAGATACTGTGGTGGGCCCACAGTCATTGCACAATATACTACATTAACACAAGAAGTGACTATTGCTTCTGCTTCAGGAGATGCACCTTTTTGTCATCCAGAAGCATAGAGTATAAGAAAAGTAAAACAAGCAAATCTCCATCTCTCACAGTGAAGAGTGCCTGCCATCACTCAGAAGAAAAAAAACCTCAAACACTAAAGTTACATTAAAATTCTGCTCCACACTAGATGAAACTGTGAATTCTTCCTAGCTTGTAGTTATTATGTTTGGTAGCATCTATATTAAATAATTAAATTATGACTAATTGCATTGATAGGATAGCCCTGTGATACAATACATGTCCACCACTTGTTCCATAGCTGTGCTTTTCTGCATTTTCCTGTCCTGGCTGGGTACACATGGACTGGTTCCTGGCATCTCTTTTGCAAACAGACATTCTAAAACTTGAGGAAGCTGAAGGAAAAGGAGTAAACTCCCACACTTCTGTGAGGCTTTCTGAGCGTGAAAAATGCATGCTGTGTTTGTTAGAGGCTGAAGTCACATTAGCATTTAATTACATTAACATTTAACGCCTAAAAATGTCAGGAAAATGCTGAGAAAAAAGAATTTCAGAACTCAGACAGATCCAAAGCACGTTTAAATGCCTGACTTGGATTCCTGATGAAGAACCATTTCCACTTTTCTTGCCATGCAGTAAACAAAAATCTAGTGTGTTCCATCCTAAATGCCCCTCCACCAGCTTTCTTCACAAGCTGAGGTGAATCAAATTGAACTGCTCTTTCCAGTTGTTTTTGTTCTTTGGAATGCTATTTGACAGTGAAAATTGCAATGGAAGTAACACGTTCTGATGTCTCAGAACTATCAGACACACTCCATTTACCCTTAGCACCCGCTTGAGCAGGAGCTACAGGATTTTGAGGGGAGGACAGATTCAAGCCTGGTGTAGCAGCCTTCATCATGCCTTCTCTTCTCAGAGAAGCTGTGTGTGCTTGGCACCTTGGTTCTTTAAGCCACATAGCAATTATTATTATTATTATACTCTCAAATCTGAGTGAAGTTATCTACAAAGTATAAGCTCTACCAAATACATTCTGTAAGACACCAGAAATCAGTGCAGCCCTAGAACATCCTGTAGAAGACCCAGTGTTCCTTGGGAAATGCTGGTCCGGAGGTATCATGTTGCTGTAATTTTGGGATTTCGTAGCAAAAAGAACTTGCACATAGAAAAACACATAAAGACACTAAACACTCCAACCTTTGTCTCTTCACTGCAGCACTCAGCCTATTGCTTCTGCAATGACACTTCAGGCATCAGAACAACTGTAGTGCAGAGCTGTTGCAGCGTTTCTACGCTGGAGAGATTTCAGGTTTTCAGTTACTTCACTTAAGAAATTATTTGATGGTAATGGATATTAAGGAAACTAAAGTGCCTGGAAGATTTGAGAATAAATGTTTTTTTCTGTGTGGGGCTAAGGACTATATGGTTTTCATGAGCCTTCTCTCTGCACAGAAAGCCCCAGGAAGGACTGATTGCAGAGCAGAGCAGTGACCGCAGGACTGAGGCAAATGGAGCAGAGGAAGATGGATCTCTGGAAAGGGCCAGAGAGGTCACTGTAGCTTACAGAAAGCATGCCGTCTCCTTTTATTTTTTCCTAAAAGCAAGATTCATGCCCACTGCATACATCCCCTTCCAGGAAAGGATGTGCAGGAAGCAAATCCTTTGGGAAGATAAAAATGAAGGTATTTCTCTAAAAGCTGATGATCCTGGGTCATGGAACAAAATGACCCAGGAGGTTCTTGCACTGCTATACTATTCAAAGGAGCAGATCTGAGCCACAGTAAAATAGCAGTGTAGGATTGGGCATCATCTGCTGGGGTCCCCACCACCACAACCATTTCTTTCTAATCAAAGCACCTAGAATCATTACAGAAGTCTTTTTTTGTAGCACCTTAGTTACAGCCGGAAGTGTCATTAGCTTCTTTTTCAAACTGAAAACCTAGAGAATAAAATGAAGTGCCTGGACACAGAGCCTAATGTGTCTCAGGCTTTTCCCTTAGCCCTGGAACTACTCCATTGCATATGTTATGTGCAGACGATGCTGTAAAGCCAGACAGGAGAGAAAATGTTGAGAACTATTTGTCCAGACACTGCATTTATTCTGTGTGCATCAAAGAAAATATTTTTCTCCTTCACCACCCTCCCCTGCCAGCTCTCGGATTTTCCAAAGCAATATCCACAAATTGGAATTTCTGCATGGACACAAAAACAAAACATTACTGCAATAGCTTTTGACATGGGCATGTATTGCATTTGAATAATTGCTCACAATTTTATTTCCAAACCGTGAAATCTTCACCACCTGACTCTTGGATTATTATATTAACAAGATAAAGCTATATACCGTAAGGCTTCTCAGATAAAAAGCTTAGCTATGAGAATTCTTCTTAGTAACTTTTTTCATCCTTGACTATGTCAGGGCGAATTGTAACATCTAACTCTTCAGCTAAAACCTCTATTCAGTACTTGCTTCTTAACAAATAGGATAATATCCATTTTATTTTGGAGTTTAATTTTAGATGAGGTGACGCAACAGAATTGAGAGCAGGCACTGGATAATGGTGTCCTGCTGTGTGATAAACGACTGACTAATGCAGAGGCAATTAAAATAGGAATACCTCCCTGGAAGTTGGCACCCTATAGCCCCATGACGAAGGGGCACCAAGCAACCAACAGCTTCAGCTATGTTTGTTCATGCAGTATGCTGCTCACATATAGCCATGCTGCAGAGCCTGAAGGAAAACAATCCACATGAGGAGAAATCTGGTCTATTTCTTCCACAAAGAGGAGCCTTCCATACAGCAGGCTCCCCTTCTGCATCCATGAAGTCACTCTAGATCACAGAGTGCATCCAACTAAACGGAAAGACTTTGTCCTAGATGAGACATAATTCTTCATGCAATAATGCTTTTAAACATCTGCTTATCTTGCAGCATGTGCTTACTGTCAGTGACTTTACTGGCTTTGTGGTCCTATATGCACAATTATGATGTTTTTTTTTTTTTTTTTTTTTTTTTTTTGCTGCAGCAAGTCCTCTTTCACCTTTTAAACCTAGCAATGCATGCAGCAGTTACTGGCAGTGTCCTCTAGAAGAGATGGTCTATGCCACAGCTATGAAAAGCAGTAAGAACTGTCAGACATATGGATTAAAATAAATAGATACTTGGCCATGATAGAGCAGGGAAAATAGGAAAATGCTACATCTCTTCCAAGTTTAGATTGCAGGGCAGGAGAGGCATTTGGCAAAGCCTGTTTCAGAAACACATACAGGCAAAGAGCTGAGATACCCCTGACTCCTAGTTTCATCTCTGTTAGCTAAGGTGTCACGTAGTCTCAACTGTGACAGCTTTTAAGTTATCTCACCAAGGCACTGTAATTAGTCATAAAACAGAGCATTATAATTCATTCTGTCAAAGCTATTTTTGTTCACATGGAGCTGTTGTTACAGACTGACATAATTGGACAATAGGTGCAATGAGCCTCTGTTGTGATATTATCTTCACAGAGCTAGGGACTTTGTGGTAGGAGAGGGTGAAATACTGGGTTCTGCCAAGCAACATGGCATGGAGAAAGCCTGCCTAACCTGGGGAAACCAGGAGGCCATGGTCTGCTGTCTGGTAAGCCCATACCAATCCCCCTAATGCTGCCTCACTGTAAGGCTGGCACAGAGTCAGAGCCAAGAACTGCAGTGATGCTCCATGCAGTTTCCCAGAATCCAGTTCTAGACAGAAGGCATGGGCAATATATGGAGAAAAGGGGAAAAAAAGTAAAAGAGGAAGAGCTTTCTGATCTAAATGTTTGCCTTTTGGATAAGATCCTGCTATAGGCAACTGGCTTTTCCATACTCCTTCATATGGTTCCACCTGCAGTCCTGACCGTACTCAGCAACGCAGTCTCATGGGGCATCAGATATCAGCACAAAGGGTTGCAGTCACCTATTTACCTTGTCACCAAAGGAGAAGCTATAAGATCTGCCATCTTCACTTATCTTCACTGAGCCAAGCAATATCCAAAGCAAACAAGAGGTTTTCTGAATGTTATCATTATCAATGTGCTCTAAAAGGAACTTTTCCATAGTGCTTCCCATCTCCCTGACTTGTATTGCCCTCATCGTGGGAATCAATAACGTGCAGCCTCATTTCATCCCATGGGCAGCTCTGTCAGGGAGATGAACCTCTGTGGCCATACAGGGCTACAAAACTCTGGTGCCTGGCACGCTGCTCTCTGTCTCAGCAAAGCAGCGCCTACACAACCATGAGACAACCAAAACAAAATGAGACATTTACCTCCTCCTGATTTCAGCCTGATTTGCACTAAAAATCTTTTGCAAACTGTTTGTAGCTTTGCTCTCAGAAACTGCTTGCAAGCAGTTGACAGCTGAGGCTTAAAAGCTACACTGATTAGAGGTGGCTTGAGCTGAGCTGGAAAACCTGATGCTTAAAAAAGCCAGCAAGCATCTCACATCCCATGTTGTTAGATGTTTTCCCATAGCACTTAATGAGCTGGCGCAGTGCTGGCTGTCGGTGGGAGCTCCTCATCTTGTTGAGATTGCCTCACGAGCTGCTCTGGGCACAGACAGCTTCTCTGCTGCAGTTAGCCCTGCCTGGGAACAGCAGAGGCTGCTATCATGCGAGTAAGGAAAAAATTGCGCTGTGCTTCTGACACCAGGAGAACTCACTGCCCTGCAGTAAACAAGGCGGTGATAATGCTTGCAGCCCTAATGGGGACTCCTGAAATGTCAGTGCTGGTAGCTGCCCTTTCTCTGCCGACAGGATAGTTAGCCCCCGGACAGGAAACAAATGACTGAGGTGCTCTGTCTGACAGCCACTGAGCTCCTCATTAGAAGGCTCAGCATCTCCAGGTAGGGTTTTTAAACAGCTTGGTGTTGAACAGCAAGCTGCTAAGCGAGCTGCTGTGGCATGCAGCACCTCTTCCTGGAAGGAAGCATCTCCTTTAAATGCTTCCAAATCCCCGGCAAATAATGGTTTCCATTCTCAGTGCTTAGCTGTACTGTTTGGAGCTGAGTAGTGTGCCTGTATTTATAGATAGCCACTTTGTTTATCAATTATTTTAAGTATTTTCAGGAAAGGGAAGGAAAACCTGGGAATACTGCAATTGCCTGTCTGCCCTCATTAGCCAAGTAATTATTTCACTGTAATTCAATTGTTTCCTGTACAAGCAATAGCTTACAAAGTTCCTCTTGCTTTTCTTTTTGCTTCTTTCTCCAGAGCTATTCATCTCTGCCTCTGTATCACTCCTCCCTCCTAGCTAAGGCATACATCTTGGGGTCTTTACTGCTGTGCATTGAATCAGAGCTAAAAATACTTTTTGTCTCTTTTTTTTTTTTTAAACCCAGTTCAGCTGACATTTTTCATGGTGGGTACACAGCAGAAGCTAAATGAGATTTATCTTGTTTTATTCAAGTTAATAAAATCTGCAAACATGGTGTGACCTGTTACTGAAACAAGGATACTTTAAAATTCACATCTGTGAATGCTCAGGACTGCATCAAAGCAAATGCTTTGAACTACATGCCAGTTTTTGGTGCTCTTTACTACAGCAGTGCAGTTCGGAGGCAGAAATGTAGATCCCAGGCGTACAAGCATTCCATTATGGGTAGGAATGGCACAAAAATATTCACGTAAGTTTGAGGTTATGAAAAAGACCAGCTTCCTTCTGCTTGGACCTTAAGTGGATTCACTGGGCAATTGAGCAGATAGCCAGGTCTGCCCAGCAGGCATACAGTATTTTGGGGCTGAAAGCACCCTATTGTCTTCATGGCTTTGCCATGGCCAAGGTTACAACCAGGTGGCTCTTGTTCACGTTGGATTCTGCATAGTGTCCCAGGCTTACTCCTAGGGTGCACCACGAGGCCCTGTGAGTGGTGAAGGCATCCCCAAGAGGTAGTACCTCAAGGAAGAGAAGTCTGTGGTTGCATCTTACCATCCTATCTGACACTCCTTTCACTGACAGGTACAAGAACAGAACTGTGTTGAAAAAAGCCATCTTGACTCTGCTACTACATTCAGTCAGGTAATAACCCAGTCATGAAGGAATGGAGTATTTTAATATAGATTTAGTGTCAACTTTGTCAGTGCTATTTCCTCAGCCAGCATATGTTGAACTGTACGGTTTTCAAATTGTATCTTAGCTTAATTGTAAAACTAAAATGATTAATACTCCTGCTCTTTGATGGATTTCAGAGCTCAAAGAGTTCTCCTTACTGGGGAGAGAGCTGTACATTTCTGCTCCTCCTGACACGTCTACCCTCACTTATACCTTGCCAAAGGAACAACATGGAGCTGCATGCCTTCTGCAACAATTTCCTTTACTTATTTTCTTTTGTTTTTATTAGTTCTCCATTTTTCAATGAAACAGTATCTACCTCCCCTCCTTTGCACCAAAGTCTCCATGTTCAGGTCTGTGGCACTTAAGTTACCCTTTGGCAAGCTTCAGTGACCTTCTCTGTGAGTTCCTGATCCCACCACAACTGCAAGATGCTGAGAGTGAACCTGCAACAACTGACATGCACTGTGAAGTATCAATAAAAGCACATCATGTGGAGCAACGGGGCCAGGGATTTAGCTCCAGTATGGGGAAACCAGCTCTGGCTTCACCAAGACTAAATACCTGCAAGGAGCATCGGTTAATCATGATAATCAGCATAGCCTTTCTCAGAGAAGCTGGGATGTTTTGGGAATGACACAAGAGGAAACATTGCCTGACCTCATTAATGTGTCCCAGAGTGGAATAACAAGCAATTGAGTTGCTGAACAAGGCTTTCTGATTTACCAGGTTGTGACTTGCCTTAACTCCCATAAACACTCCAAATCCCAGGAGGTGGGGGAGAAGAGGAAGAGGAAAAGAGGAAATGAGTAGGGGGGAAAGAAACAGGGAGGCTCTCGAGCACCAAGATTGACTAATTATTGGTTTACTATAATCCATTTCAGTGACAAATCTTCCATCAGACTCCCTCTCCCCTGAGACTTTTCTGGGGGCTCTTTTTTAACTCGCATCATAGTTCTGAGCTGGAAACTTATGTCCTTGCAGGCAGTGTTACCAGCTATGTGGAATAGGTGACATGGAAAAAGGAATGGTCCAGGCTTGGGGAGGGTGAGCCACAGAGAGGGATGACCAAAGCAGAGTGGAGATGCCTTCTTAAAAGAATATTTGGAACTTACCAGGACCCTCTGAGGTGGCCTCAGCCCTATGTCTGTGCATCTGCAACCAACATCGCAGCCATGGGCTGTTCCCATCAATGTTCACGTCTTGTTGCATTATGTCTGCATTGTTTCTTCTGCAACGAAGCTCTCCTTGGTGCTTCACAGTTTCTTAAGGGAAGTGCTGGACCTTGATAGTGTATTGCCATTGTTTTTGACACTGCATTTAATTATTATTAGTTAATATCCAGTTGGGAACAACTTATCTTGCAAAGGAACAAGAGGGACATAAGTCCTTGACTGTAGGAATCAGTGGCGTTCAGCTCTTTGCACTGAGCCCTGTCTTGGCAGCAGTGAAGGACATTATTCTTCATGTTCCAAAATCACTGAAGTTGCCTTTGTTTGCAGATTTTCCTTCCTGCTCAGTGACAAGAAGACCTGCAGAAGAAAAAACTGGCTCCAAGGCAGCATCCCGTGCCTTTGAAGCAGGAAGAGCTGCTTTTGCCCATCTGTCACTGGAGACTTTTCGAATGACCTTGACTTGTAAGGGGGTGACAGCCATTCAGACCCAGCTGCCTGCTTTGTTACAGCAATGTCATTTCCAGATTTACTGCAACGAAAGTGGAGAAATCCAGCATGGCATCCTTCCTAGAGGGTTTGTGACTACCCCCAGCGAAACCCCCAGCAGTGGGATGGCTGCTGGTTTCCCTATGCTTGGACTGAATCCATTTAACATGTCCCCAGTTCTCTTTTCAGAACTGCAAACACAAATCATCTCCAACAGGAGCCTGTGGCATTTGCAGCATGTCCAGCACTGCTGTACAGCAACAGGATTATCCTATGGGAATAGCTGAACTTTTCTGACCTAAATTCAAATCCCTTCAGATACTATAAATTGAAAGTTCATCTCAGCTTCATGCATTTCTCTGTGGAGTGAGAAAACAAAGTAAAGAGAAGGCACAAAATGCAGGGGAAAGTGTTACTCAGCCCATGAAGCAAACCAGATAAAGGTGATCCTGAAAGTAGAAGCCAAGACAGGTAAAAGAAACTTTCTAACAAAACCATAATAATGTGTGCTGTGTGAAGAACGTGTATGGGCTCCCAGAAGGAAAAGGAAAGGTCATTTTATCCCTGTATCATCATCTATCTTCAAATTAGAGTGTGTTCTCATTGCAGATTAATGGGCCACCATAGAAACCATAAAATAAAACAATGTGAAAGATAAGTAGATTTGTAAACCTCTTCAAAAAGTATTTTGAGCAGTTCGTAAAGCCCTGTGTTCCTACCAGGATTTGGGAAGGCCACATCAGATGAAGCCAGGCTTTTGCTGCAGAAGGCTTTCTCTTTTCTTTTATATTTTAATCAATATTCCTGACACTATTCCCCAGCAGCATTCGCATTCCTGGCTGCTTCCCTGTCAGGTCCTGGCATAGAGCAGCCCTGGCTGCACACCGCTCTCAGGTCACAGCTGACATGTGCACAGCTTTCCATCCATACTGGGTTTTGCAGGTGGAAAGCTGAACAGTGTCAAACGACTTGCTAAAGCTACACAGCTGGTCAGGGATAGAGCTGGGTATCAAATCCAAGGCTTTTGAGGTCCAGATAAATGCTTTTTGATCCTAAATGCAGGTGTCCGAAGAGGCAAAAACAAAATCAGGATTCCCTACAGGCTAGAGTCCCAGTGTGAAATTTTCTTTTACATTTGAATTCAGCAGAAACAGTTTGGATCAGTGAAACTGAGAGATACTTTGAGTAAAAGCTGAGGTTTGGGAGATACTGCTGAGCAAAAGGAACTGGCCAAAATGGATGTGCCATCTTTGACAGATGGAATTCATATGTTGACCAAGAGTAAAATCAAGTCCTGGCTGTCTTCTTCCAGTACCTGAAAGGGACCTACAGGAAAGATGGAGAGGGACTTTTTATAAGGGCATGTAGTGACAGGATGAGGGGAAGTGGTTTTAAACTGAAAGAGAGTAGATTTAGACTTAGATTGGGAAGCAATTTTCTTTACTGTGAGGGTGGTGAGACACTGGAACAGGTTGTCCAGAGAGGCTGTGGATGCCCGCTACCTGGAGGCATTCAAGGCCAGGCTGGATGGGGCTTCAAGCAACCTGGTCTAGTGGGAGGTGACCCTGCCTATAGTGGAACTATGTGATCTCAAAGGTCCCTTCCAATCCAAATAATTCTATGATTCTATGGTTCTATGATTCTTCCAGGGCCCAGGTAGGAGCAGAGCAGTTTCAGGGCCTTTGCTGCCCACCAGCTCCTGTGTATGGCAGGCAAAGAGGCCTGCATTTGAAGAAATAAATTTCTGAACATTTTTACTTCTGGAATTTTCATCCTTTTGGGACACTCTCCCTGAGTCCAAGATGTGTTTATGAAGTGGCCTTTTTCTCTGTATTGGATTTCACAGTCTGCTCTCGTCTTCCTCAGAGACCTTGGGAAGGAACCAATTTATTATGAGCACTTATTCCCCTTGGGTCTCTCAGCACCAGGTCAAGCTGGTGCTGCCTCACTTGACATTTCTGATTTTATCTTCTGAACTGCTAAGAGAGCATATCAGCTTCCTGATTTATGACGGGTTGGGCAAATTCTATTACCTTTTCTCACCTAACTGGGGGACAGCAAAGGCCATCTGGGCTTTGAGATCAGGCTGAGAATTGGAGTCAGGAGAAATGTGAAATCCCACCAAAATCTTACATTGGATGGTTTTCTACAGCTCATTTGACTTGCACAGTTTCCTGGACAAGCCCCTGAAATCTGCCTCGGATAGCTGAGTTCTTTCCAGGGAGAAGTTAATATTTTAAAAGAAGAGCCCATGGTGCTCTGGGGAGAGCTTAGTCTCGACACTGGTGTATGTAACTCTGTGGTGTATGTAAAAGTTGGGTGTGTAAAAGTACAACTAGTAAAAAAATGATAATATAACTACTTCTGGGTCTACTACAACTTAGGAGAGAGCAGCCAGTGTGGTCTCTTGGGGATGACCAACCTTGCAGCATGCAGTGGCATCTGGGACCATGTGGTGACAAGGCCAAGCACAGGCTAATGGGCCCATTAGCTTTTGGTGGTTCCCTGGATCTTCTCCTTAGAGGATGAGAGCTGCAAAGAAAGGTGCTCATTCTGTTCAAAGATAGCCATTAAATTCCCATTTAAGAACTTCTTCTGGGGTAATTCAGCGTTATCTGTAAATGTGGAATACCGACTTTGTGAATATTTTACAATTTCTATTAGTCATTTATATTTTTAGAAACTGAGGCCATAAAAAATTTAAGTCGTTTTGCTTCAGTTCTGCCACAAAAGAGATCTTTTTCTCCAGGTTACATTTCATTAAAGTCTTGTACATCTGATGAAAGGAACTGGAGTGAAGATAAAACAGAGATCTGCCTGTCTCTAGTGCTTTGCCAAAATACCTGAGTGTATATAGTTTCACTAGGAAAACAGAAAATTCTCTTATCTAGATCTCCTCTCACTGCTGATTGCCCTAAATGTCCCCCTTTTCACTCAACTTTGTTCCCCTAGGGCTTATTCTTTTCCTTCATAAAAACACACCTTCCAATTTAAAGTCATACATTTGCACACAATTATATATAAAACCCTAGTTTTTCTAATGCACGTGTATCCCTGCACCATACATTTTCACCGCCTGGGGCATATTTCAGCACAAGGACAACAAGGAGGATGCTTCTGTGCCTGACAGAGAGCAACAGGAATGAAAAGGGCAGGAGGCGAGGACAGGGCACATGGTGCAGCAGGCACTCCTTGAGCTGAGTACAGACTGCGGGCCACCTCCTGTCTGCTTTATGGGTAGCCCACGGTATTCCAGTGGCCAAATATAACCTCGTAGCCTGATGCTAGGCTGCTCCTTCTGCTCTAGGCATGGAGATGGAGCTTAGCTGCAGGCTGCTTTCCTCCTGCATGGGCATGATGCCCACTAGATCTTAGAGAATGTCCAAAAATCCAACTAGCCCATGGCTTCCATCTTGGCCAGCCTCTCCTCTCAGCACTTACTGGGGTTGGACTGGGACGTGGGGAGAGATTTAAAGAGCAAGACTATGCTGCTTGGGGCTCAAATGATCCATTATCATGGAATCACAGAACATCCTGAGTTGGAATGGGACCCACAAGGATCACCGAGTCCAACTCCTGACTCCACAGAGAACCACCCAAAATTATGTTTGAGAGCATTAGACCTTGCCTACTGCCCTGGGCAGCCTTTCCATGCCTACCACCCTCTGATGCAGAATCTTTCCCTAATCCTCATCCCGCCCCTCCCCTGACACAGCTCCATGCCGTTCCCTCAGCCCTATGGCTGTCACACAGAGCAGAGCTCAGCGCTGCCCCTCCGCTCCCTGTGAGGAGCTGCAGCCGCCATCAGGCCTCCCCTCAGCTTCTCTGCTCTGGGCTGAGCAAACCCAGGGACCTCAGCAGCTCCTCACACACCTTGCCCTCTAGACCCTTCGCCATCCTAGACATTATCATGTGTTTCTTCTGTATCTGATCTCAAGCAGGTCTGGATTTTGACACTATTGAGCTCTGAGCACAAGGATGACCCATTGCCATCAGTGTTTGGGACAGTTGTGGTGAATAAGGTGCACTGAAAAGTTCAAGTAGAACTAAGAAATAAGGCTGAGCTTATGCTGGCGCCGGGAGCAAGCTCACTTTGAGCACACAGCTCACTGCAATACCCTCAGCAACAGAAGATTCCTCTAAATTTTATCAGTGTGAGTTTGCAGTCAGAAGATTCTCGTGTTTGCTCCCAGCTTTTGGGAAAACCAGACAGATCTTTAGCATCATGCAGGTCCTATTCAAAAAGTATTACTCACATTCTAAAATAATTTATGAGGGAGTTGGAAAGCATGTTGCTGACATTTTTTCAGCTGATGATCTGCTAAATGGGATGTTATTTCATTCTTTTTTCCCCAAAGATATTCTTCTGTAGCTAGCATTTGGCTGCTCAGAGGTTTGGGGTTACTAATGTTATGTGTCATCCCAGTGCTCATAGTCATCTCAAGCACAGTAGGTGTCACAAGATCAGCATGGACCTGGCCTCATTAGCTGCACCTCATCCTTGATAGATTGATAGATTGAGATAGGTTCTCCCAACCTACACTGCTACTTTTCTTACCAGTGTTTTGTTTCCTGACTATTTAGAGTGTGGCAGGTCACGGTGAGAACAGAAAGCCTGATTTCTAAGAAGGAGGAGGAAAAAGTGACCAAAGTTTTCCCAAAATTCACTAAGTGCAGATTTGAGAATGGGCTGAGCACAAAAATGCTGGTGAGATTCCTGTTCAAGGGGCAAAAGGACAGTTTCAGGTAGTGACTCATGGAGGTTCTGGCTGCTTTTGACAGCATGTAGCTGTTTGCAGTTGGTGCTCCAGGGTTCCACATACATCCAGCTGGCCCATAGATTGTGAATGAAATTTGGGAGCTCTTACATTTCATACCCCGGCTGCTCAAAAACACAGAGCAGTTGCATGCAGGAACCCATTAGGTCGTTTTTTCCCCTGTAATGTTATTGCTCACAGCTGTTAGAAGTGCACACACTCCAGCTTCCAAATATAGTAAATATGCATTCACTGTATAGCTCCCACCACACTCCCATTTTTCCACAGCTTGCTTTATATCCTCCAGACCCTCATTCTTCCTGGAGCTTTGTATTAATTTCTAAAACAGACTGGAAGACCTGGGAGGCCTGTGATGGAAAGTCAGCAGTTTTTCAGCTCAGCAAATATAAGGTGAAGGAATACTTCAAGCAATGCCGGTTATACTTCTGAAGTGCTCTCATTCCTCTTGTTTGACATTCATGGTTGAAGGAAAAATTTTAACGCAGGGACAAAGGGAAATGAAAAAAATCATTGCATTATAAATCTCTACTGGTTCTGCCCAGTCTGGCCGGACCTTTTCTTTTTAAAAACCCTTTACAGCTTACACTGTTTTAAAGGGAATCTCATCCACAAACCACACGATTATAGTTTCAGTTAAGACTCACAATCATCCTTCAGACCTTAACTCCCTGATGCAAGATACAGGTAACACGACAGCACAGAGATACAGGCAGGTCACCATTTCCAGCCATGCATCTGTCCATGCTGCACATCCAGGGACCATTCTCAGAGGCGTGCTGCTATGAGGAAAACACAGTGCCAGAAATGACTTTTCTATGGAGTCACTTTGAGTGACTTCCCATGGCAGATCTTAGGGTACAACACTGCAGCCAGACAAGAAGGGGGAAAAGTAACTCCAGTCTTTTGATGACAATGTGATGGGATAAATGCTGTGAGATCCTTCCCACAGCCCTGGGTAGATTTCTCTACCCTTTTCCTGCTCTCCTTTGCATATTTTTGTAGATGAAAACAATTCTTTGCTGCACAGGTGTCAGAGCACTGGCACAGGCTGCCCACAGGCTACGGAGACTCTTCCTTGGAGATTTCCAAAAGCTGCCTGGATGTGGGCCTGGAAGCTCTGCTGTGGACTTCCTTGCTTGGGCAAGGATTGGAGCAGGTGGGCCCAGAGGTCCCTCCTTGCAACCTCAAACTTCATGTCAATACATGAAAAGAACCACAGAGTGAGAAAGCAACTCTCTTTTTCTATGTTATTTATCTCTCAAGTACTGCCTCATGCATGCATGAGCCAGATTTTACAAATTCCCTTACATCAGAAAACAAACCTACGCAAAAATATCCCTGTGCTTGATGAGACATCTGAATACTGCTTTCTTGCTGAGAAGCTGAGAAGTATCCACTAGCTTCTCTGTGCTCAAGTTTCTCCCCATAATTTGTGCCAAAAATCTAGTTTTGAGCTCCTAAAAGTAGCTGGTCAACAGCACAGGATCAGTCCTTCCAGACTCCATCCCATGGAGCAGGGAAGGTAATAGATAATAGAGCTTCTGCACCTTCTCTATTTCATCATAGTTTCACTAGTGGTCCAAAACATTCATTTGTCAGCTTTGAATTAAAAAAAATAAATATAATTAAAAGCACACACACACACAAAAACTGAACAGCAACACCTTGGAGGGTGATTAAAAAAAAAAACACCTCAAAGATCCATCCATCTGAGAATCTTTTCCATTTATGCAAGTGGATGAAATTTGTACTAGTAAAACTGCCTCTGGCAGAATAAATGTTCTGTGTGTTTTAGACAGTCTCAATTGTATATCAAAGTAAACCTCTGTAGATATGTATGTAAATTTTGCACATCGCTTCCTTCCAAAGACTTGTACTAAGTAATGGCCAGGAAGAAACTGCAAAGCTTATGATATTCCAGTAGTTGAAAAGATTTACTTAACTTAGGGCTTTGGATGACACTGACCTTTAACATGGTCCCACACCACATCCTTGTCTCTAAATTGAACAGAAATGGATTTGAAGGGTGAACTATTCAGTGGATAAAGAATTGATTGGATGGACACAGCCATAGGGTTGTGGTCAGTGGCTCTAAGTCCAGGTGGAGGCTGGTGACAAGTGATGTCCTCCAGGAGTCCTCCTTGGGACTGATACTCTTCAGTATCTTAATCAGTTACATGGATTTTGGGATTGAGTGCACCTTCAGCAAGTCTGCAGATGGCATCAATCTGAGTGGTGCAGTGATACAAGAGAAGGATGGGATGCTAATCCAGAAGGACCTGGCAAGATTTGAAAAAGTGGGCTCACAAGAATCTAAGGAGGTACAGCAAGGTCAAGTACAAGATTTTGCACTTGAGTCAAGGCAGTCCCAGGTATGGGTACAGGATAGAAGAACTCATTGAGCGCAGCCCTATAAAGATGGGGTTCTGGTGAATGAAAAGCTGGACATGAGCCAGCAGTGTGCTCTTGCAGCCTAGAAGCCTACAGTATCCTGGGCTGCATCAACAGAAAGGTGGCCAGCATGGTGAGGGAGGCCATAGTCCTTCTCTTTCTGCCCTAGTGAAGACTCATGCGGATTACTGAGCCCAGGTTTGGGGTTCCCAGCACAGGAAAGAATGTTGGAGTGTGTCCTGAGGAGGACTGTGAAGGTGATCACAGGGCTGGGACACCTTTCCTATGGAGACAGACGGAGGGATCTGGGCTTGTTAAGTCCAGTTGCTGTGCCATCTCCCCCAGAGCCATCCAAAGGACCTTGGTTGAAATCAGATTAACCACCTTCTGTTCCCAATTCCCACATCTGCTCAGTGACCTTAGCAAAGGCATTTCCCCTTCTACTGCTGCTATGTCCCCATCTGCAAAGAGAAATGATAAAGAAACGTGACATGCGAATGCAGAGCACCGTAGGGAGCTGAAGTACTGCAGCACTGAAGACACTGCTGGTGTTAATCAGCACATGAAGACTGGACAGTAAATGAACATCTCTGAAGAACTGTTGCTTTTTGCAGTGCTATTTCTCTTGTCATCCAGCATTTTCTCTCCAAAGTGTTTGTGTTTCTAGCAGGAAAGTTTGCAGCCCCCACGTTTCTGAGAGATGAATTTTAGTTCTATAGTAACAGCATGGAAACGCTCAAGATGCTCATATTTCATTCTCTGTGTGTGAGACCTTTAAAAATATAACCTGACAGTGATGGGAAACAGCTAATGGAGAGAGATGTTCAACTCAAAGCACAGGTTTTCATAGCAGCATAAAATGGGAAGGGGGAAAGCACACAGCATGAAGCAAAGCACTCTTCTGGGAGGCTGCAGGGAGCTCACTTGTGCAAGCACCGTTGGGGCATACACGATGGTGACAGGTAGCCAAATGCACAAGCTCTCAGAAGAACCACCCTGTACTCCCTAGGCTGGAGAAACAGCCCTACCCCGACCCAGGGGTACAGCAGGCACTGTTCTCACTATTCTCACTGCCTTTCCCATTAGAGAGGATCAGCAATGGGTGGAATGACATTTGCCAGAAATTACCTTGTGCCTAAAGGGAACCCTGGAGGCCTGGGTTTACAGTTAATAATATCACCTCCTATTAACCTGCTTGCTGTGCAGAAGAAGTTTTAGCAGAGAAATCTACCTTGTTGTAGGGCTTTCATCTGATGGCTTCTCTGCTGCATGCTGCAGCAGAAGATAAAAATAGGAAGGTGTGAGAGACATAATTAGCTCTGCTAACTTTTGCTGCCATCAGTCAATTAGGATGAGTAACGACTGCTTAATTCATTCAAAACAACATCTCTGAGAAAGGAAACTTTAAGCCTGATTAAGAATGAAAACTAAAAGGATAAGTGGACCATAATGCTTCTGATGCCCTCCAAGCTGCCTGCATGGGATTTCAGCCAGCAGTGGAGCAGCCCTGTGCAACACCTGGTGATAGCTGCAGGGACCTCTGAAGCTTGGCTGTCTGTATGGAACCTTGCATTGAGAACTGGATGGCAGATTAACACACGATCCATGTGTTAATCCGGCATGGGGAGATAGAAGCCCACTCTTCTCCTTGCCTCATGCCTTCATGCCAACCACTGCTGCTTGTACTGTGTTTGCAAGGCAGCTGGGCTGGCTGAAGAAGCTTATAGGCAGCCACTGAGAGCTAAAGCACTGCTATGTTCCTAGTGATCTTACCTATTTTGGTAGGAGTTACAATGCTTTTGAGAATCCCAGCAGTGACTATTTAGCAAGAGAAAGCTCCTCAAGTCTTATAAAATGCTTTCCTCTTCTTGCCATCAAGTGCTGCAGGAATTAATTTGGGTAAGTGTCATTCTGGACAGAGCTCAGGCTGCAGTGGACAGATGGACAGCTGGATGCCACCAGAAAAAGGCACTGAAAAATTAATTCAGTTTTGCTCTGCATTGGACCATAGCCACTTAGAAATGCTGGAGCTGTTTTAATCCAACATGAGTAACATTCTTCACTTACAAAACAAATCCAGTCTCATACTACTTGGGAAAAAATGGGAAAAAAAAAAAACACCTTAAAATGCCTTAGGTATTTTCACAAATTATTTGGGGACTTTTTTTCATTTGAAAGGAGACACTCTCTTAAGAAGTGAGATGTGTGAAAAATTGAATCTTCTGTATCTAGCAGTAGGATTGATGAAAACCATGGAGAGAGCTTGCCAAATATGTGCATCCTATTAGATTTTCGGTTTGTTGCTAGCACAATTCAGAAATGGAAAGTGGGCAATTGCCATGGGTGCATTTGATAAACAGGACTTGTGGGATGTAAACTCAGAAAGTCCATTTATTTCTGAGATGTGCATCCTTGTTAGGCCATGCTGTAGCACAGGAGGGCTCTGGCTTGTGCAGTAATGGCCATGAAATATTAAGACATACCCAAACAAATATCAAACTGTCTCATTTTTCAGCTTTGGCTCTGGATTAGACACAGGCAGGAGAGCAAACCTGTTACCGACAGCAGAGGAAAACATCACTTTGGAATGCAGCCCCTTTGCTACTTTTTTAATGGATGTAGATCAGCCTTGAGATGATTGAGCTATCAAGCTCTGGAGGTTGCTCTGGTCAATGCAACACTGACGAAAGAGACATTGGGTTGAATCTTTCCTTGATGGCCTTATCACCTGGCTGTAGCCCAGCTCTTGACATCATCTCAGCCTCTCTCCAGCCAGAAGGGAAATGCTGAGCCATGGCCAAAAAGCAAAACAAGGGAGGCAGACTGTCGTGGAAGGGCATTAAGGAAAAAATGCATATCATATATATGTGCACACTGTTACATAAAAGAGATTAAGCTGCTTCTTCTGTGGCTCTGAGCAGCCTGTTCTGGTGGTTGGCAGCTCTGTCTATGGCAGGGGGTTGAAGCTAGATGATCTTTGGGGTCCTTTTCAACCTAGGCCATTCTATGATTCTATGATTCTTGATTAAAGGAGACCACAGCGTTCTCATATTTAATTGAAGTGCTCCTGCACTGCCTCAGTGACAAGGCATCACCAGGATTAGTCCTGTGATTGTTCCATGCTTTAGTGCTACCTTCAGACAAAGACATAAAGGCACCATCCGAGCCCCACATCTGCTGGCCACCAAGACACAGCCCCAGCCCCTGCAAAACATTCTGCCTAAAATCAAGAATCCAAGTCCCTGTGATGCATCCTTTCCACAGGCAGGAATGTGTGAAAGCCAATTCTTTCCAGAATATACATACACCATATTAAAAAATACGAGTCCAAAGCAGGGATTTTTCTTTTTTTTTTTTTTAAGTCTTCCTCAAAGTCCAAACTTCTCTCCCACCCAGAAAAGCAGTACCTATACAGGATCGTATTGCTTTTAGTCAGTTCTCTTCCTTCCCGGTCTGCTTTCTGCAGACCTCATATACAAAGGCAGGACAGCAACAACAAGGGGCTTTAGCTGGATAATCTGCTTTTGCCCCCAGGGAAACTCCTGGAGGTTTAAGTTATTGTTTTCTGCTTGGCTGGGGCCGTGGCTAAGTCCCTACATCCCAGGCAGTAAAGAAATGATTGAATTTTTGAGCAGTTATTTAGCACTGGCTTGGGACTTCCCTGGTCTTTAATGGGGGAGGATGTAGTGAGCACTGTCAAAATAACGTCCTAAACAGGTATTTTCCTCACAAAGTACATAATGCTATTAGAGACCTAATCTTCAGCATTTAGCCATAAATAGTCACGAGAGCTGAGTTTCTTCCATTGTGTGTTCCATAGGGCATCATTCATCCCTGCTCCTATGCATTTTGCTTCCCTTACCTACGTTTCAGTTTGCCCCCTGATTTTCACACAGCACCAGGGCAGCTATTTAGAGAATATTGGCTCTGTTGGGCTTCTAATTCACTGATGATATGGGCACTGACAAGTTTCCAATGCAGAAATCATTTGTTACTGGATACATACACGTATATGGATACATTTTGTTAGTATCATTTATTATCTCTTAAAATATCTGTTTATCTCTGTGTCTGTAGGTGTATCTATATATAGTTCTCTGCATTTTTCTGCCTGCTTGGCACCTCCATCAGCCTCCTCTTAAAAGTAGCTCCAAAGCCCCTAAGCCTCTGACCTCCCACCCACATCTTCTTCCTTTTCCCTTCACCTCTCCATCCTCATTCCCCAGTGTGTCACCCCTCCACCCCTCCCAGCCACCAGTCCCCTCAATACAGACCCTCAGCTGGACTGTCTGCACAAAGGCAGCTTTCTCATCCTGTGGCAGAGGCGGTAGCCACAGATGAATGAGAAAATAAAGATAGCACTAACCAAACCCTACAACAACATAAGGAATAGTTTTGTATGTTTTTCAATCCTTATAGCATTAGAATGCCTCCCTGATTTTTTAATAAACCTCGCAGTTTATTAAAAATGGGTGAACTAAAGAAAAAGAATGATCTGCAGGCAGCGTTGAGTGGAAGCAGAGAGAGCCTGTATCTCTTACAACCTCCCCTATCGCTGATGCTGTGGGAAGGGCAGGCAGCAAAATGGCTCAGGTTCTGCCGCCCTCCCCATCACTCCCCCCAAAATGGCCAGCACAGCTCCCCAGGCACTACATGGCCAAGAGGAGGAGGGCAGAGGGCAGCCCAGCTCCTGGCAGCTAGAACTTGATGAGCTGGAAATGCGGAATGCCCTCCTTGGTGTTGTGTAACCAGAGCCAGCTGTGCGCTGGGACGGAGCTGGAGCACTTGATAGAGCAGATCTGGGTAAACATCCTCAACCATGCACTGGGAGGGCTGGCATAGCTCAGCAGGGCGTTGAGGCATGCCCAGGGGCTATAATTAGCGGGTCACTCAGTGCCCTGGGCCGATGGTCCAAAGCAGCTGGTGTCTCCTGCTATAAGCAACAGAGAGGTTTTATTTCAGTCAGGGTCCATTCCCCAGACCGGGTATCCCAGGGGCTGGATGGCTTTGGGGTGCGTGCAGAGGTGGCTTCTCCCCTTGCTTATCTACATGGGAGGATTTCAATTAGATCTGAAACATCATAAAGAAATAAAGAGGGGCAAATTCATCACATGACTCATTTTCCTGGAGTCAGCAGCATTACTCAAAGTGTCAATACTACCCTTTGTGCTTTTCTTAGTCAGGTTGTGAAATAGATAGAGCAACAAATAGCTGTTTTGACTGGAAATAGATTTCACCAGGGAAACGTTCACCAGTTTTAGTACCAGTATGACCCAGGACAACAGCAGCAGCAATGTTGGCCGCGGAGCAAAGCGATGGCTGAGCAAATTCTTTTAGTGGTTTGCATAGCTGAGGCCCCAGATGGCCGCCACCACCCCTGAGCTATTAATAAGGACTGTTTTGGAACAAATGATCATTTTGCAAGCAAACAATACTATTTATTAGCATTATCATCATTAATCGCCAGCTGCAAGGTGTTTCAAATCCCTCTTGCGTTGTGCTGCAGTGCAGATGTGTTCTGACCAAGAGAGGCAATGGTGCAAGGCAGGTTTATGAGTTGCCCCTCTGCACAGTCTTACCACTGGGAAAAGTCTTAAGGCACCTGTCTGCCTGCTTGGCTCTGTACCAGAACAACCTGCAGCAGCAATTAATTTTTCATTGCTCGTGATAAGAGTTAATGCTGTTCAATTATCCAGGTTAGCCCCCTCAGGCATTGCTGCTTTTCTTCTTAGTGCATGCTGCAAATGGAGTTTGATAGCTCTGAGTGGCAGAGTCAGTCCCAGCTGAGCTGGGCTTCAGCCTACTTGTTGCTTTTTATAGGTTTGAGCTCTGGCAAAGTGATGTATTTTGCTTGCTGAATAAAACCACAATAAAAAATAAAAAGGGAAAGCAGGGAACAGCACCAGACCCATAGAGCACCCTGAGAGGGATCCCTGTTTCACAGCCACTCTGAAACTTTTGCTCCTTCACATAACAGAGCAACAGTGGGGTTGTTGTTGTTTATATGCTGGTGTTATCACTGACTTCTATTCTCAATGAAATGCGTTCTCAGAAATGGTCTTTTGGCCTCTTAGCCCTCACCAGCATTAGGAGCTATCAGAAACAATAGGACAAAGACTAATTGTCAGCCCAGTTTTCCCCCCACCGTGGTTCTGCATTGGGTGTAACGTGCAAAGGGCAGAACCCAGCACTCACTGAGATGACAGCCACCATTTCCAACCCCATCCCAGGCACAGGGTGATGCTGCCCCAGGCACCCTGCTCCAAAATCCAGCTACAGGGAAAAGCAGAGCAACCACACCGTGCGAAGAGCTGCCTGACTGCTGGTGCTGCAGCATCTGTGAGGCCTTTTGTGGGTTTGGGGAGAAGCCAAAAGCAGGCTTATAATGGAAGTTCAGCCACAGCCTTCAGAATAGCTTGGCAGCTCTGGTCCTATAATAAAACCCAAAGCACACATGAGTCTACAAAGCAGCACCGTGAGTTCTCTATTCCTGTCCGCAGTATTTTTAGTGGACAGGCTCATTTTTAGACGTTGTGTTTTTTTTTTCTATTCTGATAGAAAGAGGTTGTCAAAACACGGACGCTGCTCGCAATGCAAGGAGCAGTTGGTCAATTCCTACAGACATCCCTGGCATTTCAAAACTATAAATGCTCAGCAATCACATTCTTGGCACTCTGCGAGATGCAGAAATGTGAAGCTGTTACCTATGACAAACATTTCTTCATTGAATCTATCACAGGACTGAAGTGAGGAAACCTAAACAGGAGGGAGAAAGTCAGAGTTTGTCGTGCAGACAGCTTAAGGGAAAGGAATCCTAAGCCTTGAGCAAATGTTTGTTTTACATTGTGGCAAAAAAAAAAAAAAAAAAAGATTGTTTCCTAAACACAGAGAGATTACAGCACGATCTGTGCTTCTGTTTAAAAATACTTTTCCCACTGTCTGGGCTGCAGTGTAAACAGGATGCGCTGACATTTTGGCCCCGCTGAGCCATTTGCCATGGCAGGCACGCGCTCATGATTGTAAATCTGACCCTCCCCTCCAGAATAGATCCCATTGGCCGTATGGAGCTGATGTTGTCTGCTCCAGGGGAACTGTGGGGACAGGAGCTCGACGGCTGCAGCTGGTGAGACTGAGGGCAGCAATCAGACCAGAGCTGGGGACATGAGGGCTTCCAGCCAGAGCTCACACACAGGTGCCTCCTCGTGCCTCTGGGTTAAATCCCTCTGGCCACCCCTGCTGGGCATGGAGCCTGTCTGATCCTCAGCTGGCTCATCCCAAAAATGTCAAGAAGAGACCAAAGTGTTCATCTTTGGCCGCTGTTCAGTGTGAACTTCCAGGACTGCGAGAGAATGTCTCATTTGCTTAATTTTTCTCCATTAAAAGATATGTGACAGCGATCTTGCAAACCCCTTGGGCACAAGCACCGTCTTTGCTAGCAACAGGCAGCAGCTGAGACACTGGTGGCTTCCCAGAATAAAGTAATTTGAAATTTAAACAAAATGCTGCTGGTTCTGGACCCAATCTGCTGCCACCGCTCTGCACATTTGTCTCTCAAAAGTTGCCCCCATTTAATCTTCTCAGCAGGCACGTGTGCAACCTACGAGAAGCCTCTGCTATTGTATTACTGATTTTCCACAAGCTGCTGGTGACAAGGGCACCTCCTGTAAGTGACACTGCCTCAGTGTCTGTCAGGAACAGCTACGATTTCCTTACAACAGGCCTTGTGCAGGGCAAGCATCTTCCCTGCAAACGCTGCTGCCAAAAGTCCACAGCAATAAAAATAGATTTTTCTCCTCTGTTTCCTGAGCCCTGGCCCAACACAGCAGGTGAAGACACGCTTGACTTTAGGATCACACTGAAACTAAGGGGATCCCAGCTTCTATAAGGCTTGTCCTGTCAGGGCCACAAGTCCAATATGGCAGCCTCTCTACAGATGGGAGTTCTTGGCTTACAAAGTTCCCAAAGAAGATTCCTTAGGAAAAAAAAAAACGTTTCTTGGACTCTCCTTGACATCAAACACAACCTTATATGTCACGCCTGTGACTTGGCTCAACAAACATGTTCAAGAGCTTCTCCACTCCAAGACCTTATTCAGGTGTGAGTTACATACAGATCAACAGAATCTGAGTCTGTTCCTGCGTCCCGAAGGGATGACACGAATAGCAAAAGGTGCCTTAGTGGGCACAGCCACAGCAAATTGAATTACTCATTACCCCACAAGCCTGTTAAAATTGATGAACAAGTTTATTGTCTCCAATGATGGCGTCCAGTCAAGCTAAAACTGTGTAAAAAAAAGGGTTCAGGGAAGCTTACTTCACTCCACTGTCATCTCTTCAGTAAATAAAATTCCCAGAGAGCCAGCTGGGATTTTATGGAAAGCCATTTGCCAGTGATAAGTACCTGGGCTGTGAGAAAATATTTATTAGCATCTAACAACTATGAAGGCTAAGGATGAAAGTAATTGCTTAGAAAATGGATTCACAAAATGCAATAAAGATACTTGTTTCAACTCAGTGAGCATAAACTGTCTCTTGAATGAACTATCATCTTCTATTTTGTGTACTTCTTCCTGGTTAATGAATGACCAAATATGCTTGTTTTTCAATATGTGGCTAACAACTATAAACACTACAGTCCCTTGAAGCAAATCTCAGTGTTTCAACCCAAAAATTGATGGGGAACGTAAAGCTACTGCTCATTTTCTTACAAATAGCTGGAGATCTTTTATAAAACACGTTTATCATTAAGATACTCCTGGTGCCTCCTCTCTGAAAGGCTGCACTGTACTCCAGCATGCAGTGCTACGGCTGCATAAATATTTGCATAACAGATCTTTTGTTTTCTGCAGCTCAAGTCAGTGTGCAAAGATGGTCTGTAAAGTAAACATACGTTTGCTAAAACGCAGCAGGTGCTGAAAGGTGAGCAGGGAGAAAAGCCGTAGAGCTTCCTAATCACTTCAAAGCTTGCCTAGCTACAAATATCCCAGCATCATAGAAAAGAGAAGTATCTGCTCCTCTAAGTCCTGATGAAGGCTAAGGAATGCCAGCTAGGATGGCTAGGATGCCTTAAATGGGGTGGCAGGTCAGGAGGAGCACTTGGAATTCTGCTGGCAGGTTTTGGTGAGCTGGCAGGTGCCAGAAATGTAAGATGAGGAGACAGCAGCAACAGAGGGCAGGAACATTTGACCAAGGACTGTATTTACCACTTCAAAACAAAATACAAGTAGGTAGGCCAAAACAGTACCTAAAAACGTCATTTCTTTTCTATTAAGCTTTCACTTAGAACAAAGAGATGGAAAAATCACAACCTGGTTGGAACGGGCTTTATCTCAAGGAGGTGCTACAGCTGTAGAATCGAAGCCAAATTTCTCTCCTCAACCCAATGTGGAGTTCATTTGTGCATCACCTAGGAGTTGTACCACACCAGACATTTGGGTTGAGGTCATCCCAATCCAACAAATGCAGAGGAGGAGTGCAGGGTCTGCACACTGATGGAAGCCCATCGTCAGCTGAGGTTTTCCAGCCCTCCTGCTGACAAAGGAGCACTCAGATGTGCCCTAATCCCCTGAGGGAGGAAAGTAAGAGCCAGGCCTTTCTTGTAGCTTTTTCACACAGATTAAGATGGTTTTAAACCAGCCACATGGTTTCTGGTGAAGGATGGACTGCCTCACGACTTTCAACACCAGGAATTGGCAAGGCAGCAAAGGCAAAGAAGTTGGCATCCAAACCTGCAAAATGAGTGCCTTTTTCCTTTCCCCCTCCCACTCTTTCCCTGCACCAGATGTCAGCTGGGACACATTGCAGTGCTGCCATCCTCCAAACGCCCTGCAGGGAAGGCCCTTGCCAGTTCTCCCCCAGCTGAGCCATCCATGCTGAGGAGACATCTGTTCTCCCAGCCCTCTGTCCTCCTCCTCACCCCTTTTCCACTTGCCTGCTTGTTTTGTGCTGCTGGGTTGCCATGCAGAGCAGACAGATGAGGAGTGCATTAAAAAGGTTCAATGAAAAATCAAAGCAGGGAGAAATAGCTCCAGAGGAGCCTACCAACAGGGAAATATTTATCATTTCTGATTAAGTAAAACATGCCTTCCTGTCAGCTTCAAACAGACAGTTTCCTTCTTTCTCTTCCTTGCTCTAGACTTAAATCTGCTGGGTTGATCTGCTCCCAACAGAGGAGGTTCCTTCAGAGCATCTCCATGTGAAACACACAGAAAAGTAACCAGCAGCATGAAGCTGTAAGACTTATTATCAGAAAGGTCTGGGCTGAACAAGGAGCAATCTGCAACCCACAACTAAGGTGGTCTTAAAGAGGCAGTATTCCTCCACGCTGCTTCCAGGAAAGTCGACTGGAGTTTCAGACCTGTCTCTGGGGTGTTCTGCACACAGGAGGGCAAAAAGAACCCTAGGGGTCAGAGAATTTATCCAATTACCTTTGCTGTATCCACAGACCAACTGCAGCACGAGACATTAAAGAACAATTAGATCACATGAAGCCAAGGAAAGGGGGAAAATATCCGTCTGAGCTCACCAAGCATGACAATGAGCAGGAGTCACGTTTAGGAGGAGCATCTCTCCATCAGTTATGGATGTGCTGGAGGAGGTATTACAACTTCACTCTTAGAGCAGCTTCTTGCCATGAGCTCAAGGACTTTGCAAGGGGTGACCTCCTGCCCTACATGAGCTCAGCTCCCACCTTGCAGGGAAACCACATGCAGGCAAAAAGGCCCTTCATTGCACAGCAAGAGCAGATCGTGGTCATGGAGAGTTGCTCTGAGTAACGAGAGGAGGTAGCTTGGGTTAAATACAGTCCCCTTCACCTCCACTCCTGCATGCAATTGCTGATGGAAGGCAGCAAGAAGAAAGCAGAAGCAGAGAGACTGCGGGGGCTCTGGAGGGGAGCTTGTGCTGGTCACCATGCCTGCTGCCAGCCACATCTTGGGCCTCATTTTCAGAAGAGATCAGTGACTTAAGAGGATGCTTTTTTGGGGGTGCCCAGGTTGCAGAGAGTGCTTAATGTTTTGAAAAAGCAGGATCCTGGCAGGGTACCTCCAGTTGGTTGCCCAAATGAGCAAACCTGAACACTCTCTTACTTCATCACTGATGAGATCACAAGATCAGGTGAGGAGCGAACACTCAGAAAATTAAAAACTGGTTGGGAAGACAGATACAAAAACAGCAGCAGTGTTTTTCAAAACAGAGAGCACAGCTATGTGAAGAATACACTTCAATGTCAGCAAAGAAACTCAGGCAATTCCGTTAATTAAAAGCATCGGTGCACTGACCCGCTATCCTGCTCATGTGACAGGCAACAGCTGTTCCTGCTTTAGAACACCAGCCAGCAGTGGGCCCCATCATGCAGAACACAGTACAGAGAGTCAGGAGACAAGAACTACTAACCTTTCATCTCCAGCCCTCCTGCGTGCTTCTCCATCTGTGAAATGTGCCTCTCCTGTCCTGCAGCATCTCTGAGCTCTGCTGCTGCAGAGATACACAACATCAGCAAACACAGAGGATAAGAGCAGTAATGGTGGTGACATAGGTGGGTCTTCCTTGCAAGTGGCTGATGCACTCCTAACATTGCTCAGGCAGGTAGTGCACAGTTTTTGAAATAAGGGCTCTTGAAACACAGGCTTGCAGTAGAACAGGCTTCCATCTCAGAACTTTAGGTTTAGAAGAGTCTTTGCTCCCCTATGTGATGTTTGCCAATCTAGTTCTTCAGAATCACCTGAGCTCAAAGAAAAACTTTGCAGACAGAGCCAGCAGCCAGGCTCTTTGGGTCTGGCCTTCCCTGTGCCACTTTCTGCCTTCCACCAGCCTCTGGCTGTAGTCCAGGATCAGTGGCAGCACTTCTCCAAAACTTCCTACAGGGCTGAACTTTCCACAAACAAATGCTAAACAATGCTCTGGCCAGCCACCAGGCAGCACTTCTATCTCCTGAACAGCTCGTTTGTCATCCACAGCTGACCTGCTGACTCTGCTTCTGACCAAGAACACCAAGCTGACAGGGGTATTGCAAGAATATCAGGTCTCTGTTCACCATAGGGCCATCAGGCAAGGATGAGGAGGGAAGCACAGCCCCTGTGAGTCCTAGGGCACTGCTGGTGGCCTGGGCAATCTCCTCCAAGCTCCCAGCCTCAGCCCATGATGGGAAATGCACCAGCAGTTACAGACATCAGCCCTGATTAACGTGGGGTGAAAGCACAACGTGGGCTGAAAGCACAGGACTCTTGCTGCTGCCACTGCAGCCACCACGATCCCAGGTGCATCATGACATTTATTTTTTATTTTTCTAATCATGTGGTTATTTCCTCTCTAGTAGGCCACGTGCAATGAAGCAGCACTTCAGGAATCCCCCTGCTTTACTGCTCTGCTGAAGTAGCAAATAGCACAGAGAGGTGCCAGCGACTCTGCTCATCAAAGGTGACTGTAATACCTTCTAGAGAGACAGCTGAATTCTCTTCTCACACCACATACTGGCTTGCTTTGCCATAGGATTACACACAGGACACTCTCCCTTAGAAGGACTGTCCATGGGTTGGGATGTGCAGACATGCTCCTGCTTGGGGATGGAGGTGAGCAGGCACACCCCCATGGCCAGGCTGGATGTGGCTCTGGGCAGCCTGGTCTGGTGGTTGGCAAACCTGCACATAGTAGGGGGTTGAAACTAGATGATCATTGTGGTCCTTTTCAATCCAGGCCATTCTGTGATTCTGTGTGATTCTGTTCCACCTTTCAGTTACGTGCTGTTTGGCTCTCTTTACAATATTTCAGCACTTGGAAGAGGCTTTCAGTGAGAAAGCACTTGCAGCATCCTCAGACTTCTGTGCAGCGCTTTCCCTGGGGGCATCATTGTTTTCTTCCCTCCGTAGCCAGAGGCACTTCTATCTGCCAATGAACAACTGCTGTGCTCCCATCAAAAGGAGTTTGGTTCAAGCAGCACAAGAAAAACTCATCAGGAGTCAGTTAAGGCTCTGATGGCAGAAACAACAGCTTGAGGCTGGTCGGGGTGATGGGTCTGATGACCTTAACAGGATCAACACTTTTCTCAAAATGGTGTAGATTAGGTACTCCCCTCTGAGAAAGGCTGGCCTTGCTGTGAAGGTTGCCCCAGGAGTCAGGGGAGATATCAGGTTCATTGACTCATTGAGCAAACGAGGCTCAGCTGAGCCCACCTCACATCACCTGCAGTCAGCCAATGCCCAGATGGAGAGGTGAGCAGCAAGGCCAATGCTCACCCTGCAGCTCTCCTCCACTACTCCCAGCAGACTCAGACAAGCAACTCCTCCAAAGGACATTACTGGAGACTGCTTAAACAAATGCAAAGTTCAGAACACGGCAAAGAACTCAACTCACTTGCAAAAAAATTACAAAACATCATCGTTTGCCGAAAAACAAGTCTGCACTGCTCACTTGTGAGAAAGGGATGAAGATGCCAGAGGCTGAGGGGAGGACAGATGAGGAAGGATTCAGGTCCTTGCCTAGACTGGACTATTTTTTGGCTAGTTTTGTTATCACTACCCAGGGAGGAAGATGCAGGGTCACCCAGAGCTGCACACACTGGTGGGGCAGGGAAGGCTGCGGTCAGCGGCCCCGCGGGTCTTGGCCTGGTGAGGCAATGTTTGGCTGCATTGGCCGCTCGGCTGGGTGGTCATCGACCTCAGCGTGGGGCTTTGAAGTCTCACATCCTCATGTGGGTGGTAACTTCTCACACAGTGATCCCAAACAACTCAGGATAGGGAGAATCACTGAGTCATTAAGGTAGGAAAGACCACTAAGGCCAACCATCAGCCCATCCCCACCATGCCCACATCACGTCCCTCAGTGCCACATCCACACGGTTTTTGCACATCTCCAGGGACAGTGACTCAACTACTTCCCTGGGCAGCCTGTTCCAGTGCCTCACCACTCATGACAGTCTTCATACAATCTGCGCAGAGGAGAGAGACAAGGAGCACAGACAACAGTGCTGGTGCAGATGAATTTTACCCCAAAATCCCCCATTGAAGCTCAGCCCCAATGGTTTGGGGGCAGAGCTGGAAATTAAAAGTCTGTCTTTTAATCATGGAAAGAGAGTCTCAGATGAGGTGTGATGGAGATGGCAGGGTTTGCATTAGTAATGTCTGCCTGCTCCTGAGCCTCACCAGGGGTGCTGGAGCAGCAGAGATATGGCCATTCCCCACTCCCCTGGGTGTGTGTGCATCATTTTTGTTCATTTTCTTTTCAGAAGGACAAAAGGGAGGGCTAGCTGTGTTGAAAGGAGGGGTCAGCCTCTGAGGAGCCAATCACACTGGCCCAGAAGAAGTGGAGCAGGTCAGCAGCAATGATTCCATGCCCTGAGAATCACCTACCCTTTGACATTCAAATTGCTGTACTGGAAGCTCTTCTTATAGTAGTGCACGTGTGGAGGAATTAAATAAACCTCCAAGAGATGGAAAGCCAGCAGTGCTGTGGGTCAGCAGGAGTTACACAGCCACTTGGAGTCATCGAGCTTGGAGAAGACCTTCAAGATCAGCAAGTACAACCACCAACCAAGGCTCATCACTAAACCGTGTCCTTCAGCATCACATCCACATAGATAGAATCGTGGAATGATGTCAGCTGGGAGGGACCTTAAAGTCCCATAGTTCCAGCCCCTGGCAGATAATCTCATGCCTTCCTGAGTTGAGTTGCACAGCAGCATGCATACAAGTACCAGTTCCACACACACCCTGGGCCAGGAGCACTGCCAAACCCAATTCAAGCAGCTCCTCAGTCAATCTACATTCCTCTGCACGGTTTGGTGCATTAAGCAACCATTCCCAAGGCTGCTTTCTGAACAATTATTTTAAGTCCCTCTCCCACCAGAAACCTTATTCTTTACAGCTGGCTGCAAGGATTTCCTGGAGAGCCATAAAGCATCTCACACCACACAGCTCCTTCATGTAAAACTTTGCTTTTGGGGCTATATGGAACGAAGAGGAAAAGGAATGTTTTTGGACTAAAACCTTTATGTTTCCCTCCTTGCCTGCATTTGAAAGGAATTATCTGCCATCCCTGCTCTAAAGGTGCTGGAAATCTCTCTTTTGAGGTCACCAGTGTAACAGCACCCTGGGTGTAACAGCATCAGGTCCCTATAGAAGCACAGCCCACAACCAGCAGCTGCTGGGGATCGTGTCCCTGCTGAGGGGGTCAGCAAGCACTCGCAGCTAACACCCAGAACAGTGCTGGGAGCTCCATGTCTGGGAATGAGATTGAGATCTTTTTGCTCAGCCCAGAGCAGCCATTTCCAGAACATGCAGAGCTCTTGCTTTGCTCTGTTCAAGTGGTGCACAAAGCTTGGAAATGCCAGCCAGCCATCTTCTGCAACTGAGCAAGTGGGCTAATTAAACAGGCCATTAAATGGTAACGAAGATGCAAGGACTGGAGAAGCATGACAGCCTCTCAGCAGGGCCCCAGGCATTAGAAAATGGTGATTTCTTCTCCATGGTTGCCCAGAGGAAATCTCTGGGTAGCATCCCTGCTGCCGGAGACTGAGAGCCAGCCCATGCATTGGCCTGCTGCCCCTCATGGGCAGGTGGGGCTGACAGTTTGGGGTTATTTATGGCTGGCTGGAGAATTTGAGCTCTCCTTTAGGTCTGATTCAAGGACAGCCGTTGTTGGCCATGCTAAGCCCTACGGGATAAGCGTGGGTAGCTGGAGGACTGAAGTACCTCACAGCACTAAGCAGTTGCATGCTGGTCATGTTGATTGAGGGCAATCATCGGGAACGGATGGGACAAAGAAGTTCCCATAAACACTACTGACGGCTGCTATAATTAAGCAGGAAGGGTGCTGCTTCCTAATTTACAGTTCCTGTGATTTTCTGCCTGCCCGGCTCGCTGGGACGGAGCTTCCCACAGCAGCTGCTCCCTGAGGACAGACAGCTGATGATGTGTGGATGAGCACTTGTAGGGTTATTTGGCTTCTCCCTCCCTTAGAAGTTAAGACATTGCAGGTCAGCACCGCTGAAGCCCCCTACATCAAAGCCTACCTCCTAACCCACCTCCCTAGGGCAAGAGTTTCTCCTCTTGTCCAGTTTGAATCACGATCACCAACACCCAAACTGGGAACCCCCTCTGGAGCCATGCTGAGGTTTCCAAGACACCCGTATCCTGCTGGATTTCAGCAGCAGCCTGGGCAGTTCTTGGCTCTGAGAAAGTTTGTAATGCTTCCACCCAAAACTTGGTGCAGCCCAAGATCCGGGTGCACACATGGCATTCATTGCTAGGGGTCTCCTCACCCTTACTCACCACTCCCCATCCTGTGACAGTTTGATGAGATATGGAGAAATGCCCCAATCTGGACTTGGGCATTTCTCTGGGGGCAGGGTGTAAAGTCTGTGAAAAGCAGACCTGTAAGAGGTAAAGGCAGGGAACCCCAGATACAGCCTGCTTCACTCGAAGGATACCTACTGCATGCATTACAGGTGAGGTTGGTGGCCTCACCAAGACAAGTCACTCATGAACTACAGCTGCCAAGAACACAGAGTCCATCCTGCTGCATCCTTGGTTCCAGCCCTGCTATGTTTTGCAACTCAAACAGTGGCCAGGCTATCTGAAAGGTTAATTCAGCACTAATAACTCATCTTACCAGCACTTTCTGCAACTAGTTGCTTTGTGCTGGGCCTGAGGGAGCAATCTGCATCTGTATTATCCCAATAGTAGCAGCACAGGAGACAATGTGTGAGGCATCACCTCCACCCAAAGGATGGTGGCTTTGGTTAACGTGCAACACCCAGCAAAGTTCCCACTATCTCCATAGGTAATGGGATTCATGAAGAAAGGAAGATGCAACAGAGCTGCAAAATTCCCCCACCCGTAGGCACGTTCCAGTGGTCCCAAACCGATGTGCTGCCTTGGGCAGGTGCAGCTCCAACATGGGCCTTGGGTCAGAAATGATGTTGGTCTTGCAACCAGGATGTCCCACGTGGAGCTTCTGCACAGTGCTGACCCAGCCATGGCACTGCTCTGCATGGTTGTTCTCTGGGGTGAGAGCTCAGAATCAGCCTAGTAAACAAACACTGATAAGGAGAGGAAGGGCAGCGAGCGTGGGTTGAGGACAAAATGCAATATCGGTTATTCTGCAGATAAACGTGAAGTGCCCACACAGCCACACCTAGAGTCAGGCTCTCAAGGACTCAGCCAGACACAGAGCTGGCCAAAACCCAGTGAGGAACAAGGCCTCCAGCAGCTCCCAGCACCACAAACCAAGCTTTCCCATCCCAACACCACCACCCTTCCTTGTGGCACTAAAGAGAAAAAGGAAACAATCCTTAGGGGCATGGTTAGGATTGCAGGATCAGCCCCACCCAGACAGCCCCTTTGCCTTGTTGAGCTGCAGGGACAGCCAACATGGGAAAGCAGCAGGGACGGCCTGCCCCAGCCCCCGAATTAGGTCAGTGGAGCTGTAACATCTGGCAGCATCCTGCTGGAATTAGGCACAAAATCCCCACTTATGCTTTTATGTAAATATGCCACGATGGGGTGGCGGATGCAGATGGGCTGAACATCTGCACTGTCACCCCCTCGCAGCCCGAGTAGATCATACCTCAGCTCCTGCTGCCATCCTCTTCCTGCACCAAGCAGGCTCAGGGCCCCTGGTGCTGCCCAGCATCCAGCCCTTCTCATTTGTTTCCTCTCTTCTGCTTTTATAAAAATGCAGCAACACCTTCAGATGATCCCTTTGTGACACTTTGCACTGCTCACATACTCTGGGGCTTGGGGGAGAAACTGAAGTCGCCAATAGGAAGCAGCAGGTGTTGCACTTGAGCCTCTTGCTGTCACAGAATATTCAACTTTTACATAAACAGGAGCATTTATTTGTGTTCTTCTCCATGCAGCTGTATTTTCACAGCTCCACATGGGGATTGTCCTCAGATAAAGGCCAGAAGACACCTTGGCTGGGTATATGTGAGAAGCAACAGGAATGCTGAGGCAAACAGAAAACCAATAGAAGAGTAAGGTGAATCCCACCCGAGAACAAGTGCGTATGGAGGAACAGAAAGGAGAAACGTCCTTGTTGCCAGCATCCATGCTGAGCCGTGATGCTTAAATCACGTTGTGACTCAGTAAACCGGCCTCCTCACTGCTATCCAATGTCATCTGCTGGGCTTTGAGATGGAGATGGTCAGCATCTACTGCTGAGCATTTGTCTTCATGGACAGAAACATTTCAGTGAGTGTTCTTCGCAGGAATTCATGGTCCTACATTTGCTGTCTGCACAGCTACGGAGATGATCTTTCATCATACAACACCTCACAATCCAACTCAGTTACCTGGATGCTTCATTCTCCACCACATGCTCAGTGCTTTGTTAGCTCCTGCGGTCCCAGAGGAGAGAGGGAGAAAGAAGTGCTCCGCAGCTTCCCTGCAGGATGTGTCAGCTATGGGAAACTATCTGCAATTTCCCAAATTCCCCAAAATCTGAGAAGCTGCTAAAATACAAACGTATGCATCAGCAAAAAACAACCTACCTTCTCCAGCCAGGGACTCTGGCTTTAATGCAAGATACTTGCACACTGCGTTTCCAAATTTGCTTTGGAGCAAAGGCAAACTGATCCTACGAAATGCAAAGGCTGCAGGCAGAGCCTGGTATTTCCTCAGCCGCAGGAGAGGAGAACCCCTCGGCGAACACGGGCAGAATCTCATACACTGGAGGATGTTGCCACCTGCTGTTTAAAAGGAGGATGGGCTTGAATGATTTGCGGTAATTTCTGAGTTCGAGCAGCTGTGCAGCTGGAGCAGCCTGGCGGGTGCAGGAGGGAAGCACCGCACATCCCAAGCACTCACACTGACTTTCTGTGCCGTATCCCGGCTCTTACCACAGCTTCTCCTCCACTCCAGCTGGCAAACACCATCCGTGGGACCCTCCCTTCCTCCCTGCAGTTTTCTCCCTGCGATCAGAGCTGCAGTGTCACCAGCAAAGCCCCTAAGAGCCCCCCTATGGCTGCTCAGGGCCACCTCTGCTCTGCTGCTCCTGGGACAGGGTGAGGGTCTGGGGATGATGGGGAACCAGGCTGGGGTCCAACAGTGCATCTGATACAGAAGAATTCATTATTATTGGTGTTTTTTTTTTTTTTTTTTAAGAGCTATAAAAAGCACTTAAATAAGCAGAAGCAGGTGGTGAACTGCTGCCCTGATTTGCAATTCAAAGAATTAGGTCACGGTATTAAAGCGTACACAAGTACGCACATTGGGCAGGATTTCAAACAAATAAACAAACAAACAGGGCCCATGTTTTGCTGACAGGTGGCTCAGCCCAAGGTAGAAGCAGCTCGTGCCACTGATGGTGCAGCCAGGTGGGAGTGCTGTTCCTAATGGTGCAGTGCTGCTGGGAACCATCCACCCCACAACACCTGTGTGCAAGGGAGAGGGATGCTGGGGAGGGGACAGCAGGGCTGGGGAGAGCAGGGCTGCAGTGAGGATGGCTACATTAAATTGTTCCCATGTTTTAAAAGCATCTCCTCCAGCACAAGTGAAGTTGAGATCAGCAGAGACCTCACAACTTTATCAGCGTGGTGCAGGAAACCAGGGACAGCATGAAGCAGGAGCAGGGCCTGCTGCACTCGCTGGGTTAAAACAAAGCAGGGAGCAAGCTGCACCTGGAGCAGGGCAGTTCTCACCTGGAAATGCACAGCCAGCCCCAGACAGTGCTGCCCTTGCAAGACAAGGACACAACCCACTGAGCAGAGCATCAGCTGCTACAAGCACAGGATGGGCTCTGTAAAAGCTGAAGCCGTGGCACTGGGCAAGAGATGATTCTGGGCCACCTCTCCCACATAAATTGTTTGCCACTGCTCGCAGGTCTCACGAGAAGCATACAGAAGAGGCAGCTTGGGGAGAAGCAATGCAGCAGCTTCCAAAAGGAACTGAATATTTTAATATCTCCATGGAAGCTTTTGGCAGCAGAAAACAGATCTCTTCTACCCATCAGTAATCTTGAAAAACCCTACAATCCTCCCCTTACGTTACCACACAGCTGCTCTTTCCATCCCATTGGCTTCCATGGAGGCTACTGCTAGCTGACTGAGGAGGGAACTGGAGAAGCCAAGGGAATAACATGTTCTTAATAACGCAAAACCACAACTTTTATCTTGATTTACACAGCCTGGCTATCTTAGTGAACACAGAAGGATGATCACCTGCATTAGGAAATTGCCCTGGCAGCACAAAACACATTGTGGCTGCCTCAGAACTCTCTGCATGACAGCACCAAGGTGATACATTACACAGAGATAAGAGAGCTCGAGTTGCACTCCCTGCCACGAGAAGGGATAAGATTTCTATTCTATTTGCCAATGTCTGCCAGCAATTTCTTACTGTACTGCTTGAAACAAGACATGATGGGAACAGATGTCGCTCCAAAATCACAAGGCGGTTACAGCCAGGGGGCGAGGAATCCCACTGCCATCCTCTGAAGAATATTTCTACCATTTCTATTAGAATATAGTTCACATTTCAGAAGAGGAACATTTGGGCTTAGCTGGAAGCAACACAACCTGCCAAGAGCACCGGCTGCACATTGCTTTGGAGAAATAACCATGTGGTCACAGGAAGGATGGGTGGGAAAAACCACAGTACAACGCAGCATTTCACAAGTGCTTATTCCTCAAGGTGCGTGAGCAGCTCCTTTCAGGAGTGGCAACACAGCAGGTCTTCGTGATGGTTGGCCAATAAACCCAGCAGCCACTTGGCAGGACGGAGTACGGGGTGAAGCATGATTGGATTGTGGAGGAGGGAGTAATTGCCTTTAGCGAGCCTTAAACAGCATCAGGTTAGGAAAACTGAGATGCTGGCAATGGGGAAATGTAAGCGGTATCAAGAGAAGCTTGGATGCATGAAGGATACCCTGGCAAGAAACTTGAGATTCGCATGCAAAAGCCAGCCCTTGAGGGAAAGGCTGCCCTTAGCTTGGGCAGGTAACTGCCTGCCCTCATCACCCAGGGACAAGCAAAGCCCAACACCACTGTGCAGACTAGGAAGATGAGCCATTAATACACCAGCTGGCTCCACAGGCTCAGCTACACTTTCTGCTTATTCCCCAAGCATAAGCTGATAATCTCCCACCCCATTCTTGGTTTCCATGTTGATTTATTTGCACTGGTTTGTAGCTAAACCAGATCGAGGTGCATATTGAACCAGCAGGACAAAAACAACCTTCTTGTCAGACAACTAAGGGCTTCTTCATGCTTAATCTGGATATTAAGATTGCTTCACTCCCTAGGATGCCAAATAGAGGGGTGGTGTTAGCATTGCCTAAGCATTTTGAGTGCATGTGTCACTGCTCAGGTGATGTAAGGTCATAACCTGAACTCCAGAGGCACAACACACAGCCTCTGAGTGACTACAAAGGGCACCAACTGGTCAGCGACCACCTAATGGAAAACTGCTGTGAAACTGAAACCTGTAACACTGCTACATCTGAACTCAACAGCTGTGCTTTTCGCTGGAAGCAGGAGTGTCAGCAACCAGATCCTCAGGATGCTGAAGCAGAACCCTGAGTAGCCAAGATAAGCAGCCCAATGAGATTCATACCACAGCAGGAAAAAAAAGCCCTACATTTGTGGTCTATACATATATACACACATGCTTCTTCCTATCTTTCTCTATACAAAGTAAATGTAAAAACAGAAATGTGTGGGCTAATGCAGCAGCTGACACGGCAGCCTCCTTGCACTGCCATGCACAACAGGACTGACCATAACTTTCCCATCCTCCCAACCTGCTTTACATTCAAAACTGGATTGAGATCTTCTTAAAACAGAAGTAGTACCACTGCTAGCCTTATGACTGCCTGAAGACTGCATTACTCTAAAACAATTAGTGTGGACAAAACAGCCAGCTGAAGTACAGAACTCCTCCTAAATACCTCATGCTGCGCCTCACCTATGTGGGAGGCATTTAATGGCACCTGCTAAGGGATGCAAGAGACATACAGCATGAGCCAGTGACACCTGGCTGCAGTAGGCTGCTGACCAACTGTGAGCAAAACGCTACAGAATATTTATGTGCCCTCATACAGCGAGCCTAACCAGAGCATAACCTCATTTCTGATTATCCCAAATGCGTGTGGGGGGGAGTAAGGTGGGGACAAAGAGAACAAGTGTGATTAAAATGGTTTGCTGGTACATTAAACCTCTGCTTCAGAGCAACTGAGAATGCTAAAGCAGAACCGTTTCCACAGAAAGTATGCCCAGAGTTTTGACCAGTTCTCAAAGCCATTCGGAATGTCAACTTCTTTTCCAGGCCGTAGCTTTTGCCTGTTTTCTACATTACCCAATTTCTTGAATTCCACCGGAGCCCAGCGGGGCAGGCACAGGAGCATTCTCTGTGATATAGTAGGAGATGAGGGAATTTTGCAATTCTGTTTATTTCAAAGCAAAATCTATGTCTGTTCAGTGACACAGGCTGTGTGTTGTGCCTCTGGAGTTCAGTCTTTTCTCTGAAAAGAGAGGGGCGATGTATTTGAATAAGTCACAGGGAGTCTCTTACACAGACCACTGAAAAGCTCTTCAGTGGGAAGCAAAGTGAATAAATGACATTTCTGATACGAGTAACTCATGTATAAGAAAGTATGGTAGCAGGAGTAATACAATCTGCAAAAATGAGCTTTTCTTCAGTGTTTTGCAGGCAAATCAAAGACAGAAGTCCCCAGCAGTTTAAGAAGTTAGCTGTTCTTTAAACACCAAGTTCCCAGCTGTTACTAAAACGGACTCAATTCACTTAAACAAAAGGAAAGAAAAAAAAGAAACAAATGCTTGCCAATGAACCTAACAGAAGTCCCTGAAGAGGCTGCACATGTGGTACAGCAGCCTTGCCAAATGCACATAAAAGCTGCTGGGAGGCATAGCAGAGATGCTGCAGAGCTGAGAACCCCTGGATCCTAGGCAGGTCGGTCGCAGCAGGAGTGCACAGACAGCTGCTGCCCTCTCCTGGGCAAGAGGATCCTTCTTTCACCAACACAACCTGCTGCTGACTTAAATGAGATGCACAGACAGCTTACAGGCATTTTCTGTGCCTTAAAGTGATTCCTCAGACAAATCAAAGACAGATGGCAATCACCTCCGGATGGAAGAAAAGTCAAAGCACTTCCCAGTTTGGGTACTTGGCTACACAAGTCCTTTAAAACTGCTGACACAGCACCGTGTAACATCACAACATTGTTTATTATGTGACTTTTTACAATACAAACAAAAATACAGAAATGCAGTATATGAATACAGCTAAATGCGAAACGGTGATTTCTTTTTCTTGAGGCCATATTCCCATTTCTAGTAAAATAAAGAAAGACTGCACACAGGTAGAAACAGGTTGGTAGTTAACTCCACAATTTTGCCTAGAAATGACCTATAAATGCGTTTTCCTGCTACTTACCATAAAATGTAAAAAGGGAGTTAAAGGAAAGATTTACTCACTGGTTCCTACCATATGAAAGAAGCTATACTCTATTTAGGAGGGCCAATATATGGAAAAATATCTAAATTAAATGTTATTACAAAAATGAAGCAGTAATGAGATCCTTCTGGCTAAAGAAGTTACTAAATGAGAATAGCATATATTTAAAGAATCCAAAACATAAAAGGGTTGTTATAAAAAGCTTAGGTGCACTGTAAGCCTACAACTTCTGTTTTTCCATGTGTACTTTTAAACAATGGAAGTGTCAAAAATAGGGTCAACTGTGTTAGACTAAATTACATTATTGTATATGCTGCACTGAATGGAATTCTTGTATTACAATGATAGGGAAGCATCATTTGCATCATTATTATGGCAATTTATCCTGGCTAAAAACCGTCTGGAGTCCTTGCATTTCAGTCTCCTGTAAACCGTCAAACCACCAGCACATGATTGTACAACAGTAAAATGTTTCCTTTTGCATTAAAATGACGTCTGTTAAAAAAAAAAAGAAAAAAAAAGAAAAAGGTACTTAGAGCTGTTACTTTTCCAAGTACACAACACCCTAGACAATTCAAGGCATCTCATTCTCCATCAAAATGAACAAAAATTTGTCATGCTGTTAAATCCATTACTATGGATACAACTGGTGCAAAATTAGTCAAACGGATCCAACAAACACTGATGTCCAGGCTGGCATATTGGCAACTAATACATAACTGGTGGTCAAAGTGATGCATTTAAAATATCTTCCCTTTCTTCTTATTCTTTTCCAAGGTTCTACAACAATATTAAAAAAAAAAAAAAAATGTTAAATATTGAATACAAGTTGTGTGTCTTTGTTATATACAGATTATGCATTCTGCCACATCTTGCAGGTTGTGATGCACGGTGTGAAAATTTATATCAAACTACAGCAAATATAGTAAAGTAAACTTAAGCATTCATCACAGTATTCCCCCAGCTACGGACTATAAGATTTAAATGATTAATTCTTGAAGCCTCAGCTCTCTATCCTTCCAAAGTCCAACAAAATCTAACTTTCAAATACAAGTAGTTTTTTTAAGATAGATCTAGTTATGTAGATAAAAACACTGAAGACAGTGTTTTTCCAGATTAAAAACATGCTTTAGAAGCTAACAATATTCCCACTGTGTCCAATACTTTGTAATTAAGTGCAATTTAAGATTTCTCTTGGATTTTAAGTGGCATTTCCACAATGGTCAAACACCACTGACCATTATTGGTATGGAAGTTTCTTTTGAACAGAAAGCTACAAAACATATGCTGTGAACTGAAGAGCAGGAATCAATTTACCTGGAGGAATTCTGTTGTTCCAAAATACGTTGCTGAGCTTCCCAGTTTGCTTTCTCATCCTCAAACTGGCGACGCTTTTCCTCTAATTCTTTGTGTTGAGCCTCCAAATTCTTTTTCATTTGCTCGTGGCGTCGCTGCAGCTATAGAAAAAGTCATGAATGGATTCAGTAAGGACACAAAACACAACAACTATGCATTTACAGCAACAAACGTCAGCAACTAAAGTGAGAGTGCTGTAGTTTATCTCTAGAGAAGGTAATTCTTCGACCAAAAGCACTAAGGTTAGCAGTACCAGTAACAGATTTTAACCAAACAAAAAAGAAACACCAAAAGCCATCACATCTTAGAGCTCACAGAAAACACTGCAGATGCTTCCTGGGTTACAAACAGGAGTCGTGGGCAGTTAGATGCTGCAAACAAAAGTAATTAAGAATATTTGATATCTGATGTACATGTTAACTTACAAAACATTTGAATATCAGTAATGCATCAAATAATAGTATCTCACTGTTTTCATCCTACAGCGTTAACTACGTTAAGGGTCTGTTTGGAAAAACGTTATTAATTTATTGGTTTATTCCCTAATTAATATGAATTAGTACTAATATTACTAATGAAATGAAATAGTAGTATTATGAAGGTGAGTTATCTGCACTGTTAGTACAGCATAACAAGTCTCTCCTGGACACTTCTGTTGGTAGGAAGTGCAATCAAATGCCCCAGATGCTAGAATGGAAGCACTGTAAGGAAAAGCAAAATCCCATTTGAGTAGTCTAGCAAGTGTTTCTAAATGAGATAAATAGAAACACCTCTTCTCCTTCTATCTTCTGAGTCTTTGTCTGACACAAACCCTTCAAAACACTTTTTAAAAAAAGCTTCAAACTCAGAACTATCTACTGTCTACTTCTGAGCATATCGAAATATAATGAAAATTTATGAAAATGGAGAAGGAGGTAAAAAGAATGAATTACATGGACAATTAAAAACTGATACAGAGGGACACAACTGGTGAAAAACAAAATGAAAAACAAAAATAAAGAACTCTGTTCTCCTTGTTTTTAATTTCACTACAGGCTTATTGCCATAGTACATTGTAGAAGCCAGAAGTATGAATGAGTTCAATAATATTTAAGACAAAAAAAATTTAAAAAAATAAAAAAAATCAAGGAAATGTAAGTCCATCAGTACTTAAACAAAAGGAACCCTAGGTTGATGGTTTTGTTCTGGGTTTTATGCTTTGTTTTTCCCCTCCCTCTTTCTGATGCAGTAAATCTTGGCTCTTTGCAATACCCAGGTTGGCAAGCATTTCCAACTACTCTGCCAAATTTCCTCTTTCCCTCAAATCTGAAGCCAAACTGTCTTCAGGAACTTTGACAGTTTTGAACTCCTCTACTGAACAGGGAGCCTACAAACAGGAGGGGAATCAACTCTTTGAAAGGGTAGATAACTGCAGGACAAGGGGAAATGGTTTTACGTTGAGGGAGGGGAGATTTAGGTTGGATGTCAGGGGGAAATTCTTTACAGAGAGAGTGGTGAGGTGCTGGAGCAGCTGCCCAGAGAGGCTGTGGATGCCCCATCCCTGGAGGTGTTCAAGGCCAGGTTGGATGGAGCTCTGGACAGCCTGGTCTAGCATTAAATGAGGAGGTTGGTGGCCCTGCATGTGGCAGGGGGTTGGAGATTCGTGATCCTTGAGGTCCCTTCCAACCCTGGTCATTCTGTGATTCCGTGAACTCCTTGAGAGAAGCTGCCTCTTCAAAACTTAACATTTCTTTTCTACCTAAATGCAATTTTATACAAATCTCTTAGAATGAGCACTTCAAGAGGTGCCTGAAACCCATACAAATTATTGCACTGTCAGGAGTTCAACTGGATGAGACAGAAATTAAGAGTTAAATACGTGTAAAATTCACATACGTTCAAATGACACAAAAATACTGCCAACAACACACACTTGTCTTTTCACCTCATTACTCTCATCTGGATGCTCTTAGACATTGTACCAGGAATTCTTGAAATGCTTCCTCAGTATATGAGGCCAATTGTTGTTACTAAATCAGCTCGTGTAAAACCATGAAAGTCTCAAGAACGTTAAGTACACTGAAGAAAACAGGTACAAAATACTCCACAGGAGGAGGAAAAAAGTGGATAAGAAAATTATGAAGTACTTCAGTGTACTGTGACAGTGAAAATCAAAAGAACATGTACATGAATGTTAAAATTACATTTTAAGTTTGTGCTTACACCATTTCAGCCAAGACAAGAAGATGGTTATAAAGAATAACCAAGTTTTTTTAACCATGAAATGCTGGAAGACCTTGGAGAAAAGAGCCATCTCTGTATTCGTTCAGCTTCAAGGATATTTAAGACATTTGATTACCTCAGCTTCAGAGTCCTTCAGTTTCTGTACTTTTTCTTTGACTTTCATCTCAAACACCTGTTCCATTTCCATCTCCATTTTTTTCATTTTGGCTACATGCTCTCTCCTTTCCTCCTCCATCTGTGCCAATGGGCTCCTGCCATAAATACAGAAGAAGTTAGCTAATCACTTTTTTTTCCTGTTCTGTTAGGGCATCTGCAAGAAAAACAAGATAAAAATGCTGAAGCACTAAAATTAACAGCACAGCTGTATGCACAGCTAGCTTAAATTATTTTGTATTATTTTATTAACTATTATGCTTTCTACAAAATACATTACATACAGTCTCTCTCCCCCAGCTGATATATCTTGCATTAAAATTAAAGAAGCTTTTTTTTTTTCTTAAATCTTAGGTAAAACCTGGTCATGCGTAGGGAAGAAATCAAAGTAATAAAAAATATTAGCATCTTCCAAGTGATCTTCAGGCATCTTGTTCTTTCCAGTTCAAATATGTGCAAAAATTAATGGACAGAAACTTTATGTAGAACAGATTAATAAAAATTTTAATGGTGTTGCAGACAAAAGTCTCAATTTCTCTCTAAATTTTCACTGTTCAAAGTGATTGTAAGTGTCAAGTTAGCATTACAACTGTGTTGAAGGTGCTGGTTTATACTTCTAAGGAGTTAACTGAGCAAAAAAAAAAGTTTTGGCCAACTGAGCATCAGTTATTCATGAAGGTGTTAATTGGATGACTTGACTCTAGAAAAATACTATTAAAGAATAAAAATAATGCAGTTTTTTTTTCCTTGCTGAATTCTTTAAGATGTATGTAAAGCTTGTATCTCATATTAAAGTGATACAAGTTTTAAATGGCATTAAATACCCAATAAAACAGGGTAATTTATGATCCAGTGATAACTTGTACACAGTCCTATCAACAGACTTTCCTGCACTTCATCAAAGAACAACTCCTGGCCTTATTCCAGATCTGAGTAACTATGGCTTTAGAAAACATCAGTTTTAACCATTTTAGTGGTAAAAATGGAGAACTGTTGAATATATAGGGAACTGTTACAATCAACAAGCAGGGGGTATCTGCTGTCATTATGCAAAATTCACTCAGACTGGTCAATTATAAATTGGTGGTGGCAAATCTGCACTCTACCAAAAATGCTTTTGGTTTCAGTCCTTAAAAACAAACAAAAAAAACCCCAAAATATTCTTTAAAAACAAAACATTCTAAGAGGACATCTAATTGAGGAACTTCCAATGATGACTGAAATAAAATCAGCAACTCTGTTTTGATTTAGTTTGTCATTCTTAAAGGAATGAGTATATATACCAAATTGTCAAGACCTGTTTGGACTGTTAATGGCTCAGTTTATCATTATTATTTATATTCAACAGCTAACCACAAAGTGAAATTGAAATATGTCATGTCAAGGTCACATGAATGGTTTTTGAAATACTGGCATTTTTAAATATGCTTCCAAGGTGATAATTGAGGGTGGTAAGGAGCAAGAAAATGGTTCTTCTATTATAAAGGTAATTTAAACCTGAACTTTTATTTGCAAAATTTGGAACAAACATGCAGAACTGAAAGTGATCCTCAGTCTAATTCTTACTTTAGCCATATAAACAGCCAGCTGATAGCAACTTTTGTCAAGGAGAAATTTTGTTTAAGCATGGGTCACATATAAAAATACACAAAAAAAGGTTTCACTTAAGAAGATGATGAAAGAGAAAGTAAGTAGCAGTATTTCTGTAAGGTAATCTGCTGTCAAAATCAAACTATTCAACTGTTGTTATTTTTTAGGATTATTAAGTTCTCAAACGTGTCTGCTCTTAGATGAACCTGGGACAGAGCTGGGAGCAGTACTGTCCTTCTGCTGACAGCCTGGCAGTCTGAAAGGGATGTCATGCAAGCTGTATTTGATAGAGTGGCAAAAGTAGTCTGCATAGAAACTCTGCTGAACTAACAAGCAAACAATCATTGTTTGAGATCTTTTCAACAGAGGTCACAACTCGTTTTTTGTTAGGGCTTAAATACCTGCCACGGGTTTACCTTCTATTTCAGGTTAAAATAATGCAAATATGTTGAACAAATAAGAGCTAATACACACAGCAAGGATGTGAAATGTTCTGTTAGATCAGTTAAGTGTGTGGTAACACAGCCCTCTGTTAAAAGTGGAACCTCTGCAAGCCAGTAATAAAATAAAACCATGGTCAGAGAAAATTAAAGTGACTGACTTTAATCCAGTGAAGATGGGTAAATTTACAGGTAAGCATGAAAATTCCACTCATTCTTTATTAGCATCTATTAATAAGATGGATCTTTAAATGGAAACTGGAAGAATTTTGTAATTTATGAGCTGAAACAGCTCTCTACTCATTATTAAAATTTGACCATATTTGTTTTGAGGCTTAGCCAGGAAGTTTCTAAAGAGAAAGAACTTTACAGACATATCTGTCACTGAAAATATTTATTACTTCTCAAAGTTTCTATTAGCATAGCTTTAGAACAGCAAAAACAGCTAGGGAAGGAAAAAAAAAAAACAAAACAGTGCCAAGAGTTGGAAAACAGAAAACTGTTTTGAATTTGAACCATTAAACAGTAAAATCCTTTTTGTGTTTAAAGAATTTTTGTCTAAATTTTTTTGGAAAAATTTAAATGACCACTTACATGCCTTCAACTGTGTCAAATCTAAAAAACAAAAAATACAGAGGCTTAGCTTAGCATGCTTAAATAAAACCACAAAACCAAAAAGCAGTAATTTAAAAAGTAAATTCATTATTAATAGATTCCTAAAGCTAATTATGTGCTCCCACAAAAGCAAATTTTTTTCCACACTGAAAGGAAAGTGTTAGTTCAAGCTTATTATATTTAAAATTCAGTTAGTAAGTCACTACACCATGTCAATATTAATGCAGATTTGATGTGCAGATATTTTCAGGAATAGTTTACCTACAATACGTAATGCTCTTAAAGCAATTTTAAATATTTTAGTGACATGAACAACCACTTGCTCTAAACAAGTTCTATAAACCCAAAGCCATATTGAAGCTTATATACTCGTTAAAAGATTGTCACCTAGGAAAGGTAATTACGTTAAAATCAAGCTTTAATGTTCCTGTGCTGCAAAAAGAGCACTTCAGTCAATGGCCAGCAGAGGTCTCACAGGAGGTTGTGCTCAGCTCTGCTTCACTGCTGCTGTTACTTCCTTCCAGCATGATGCTTCACCCTACCTTTCCTTCTCTCTGGTGAAAAGGAAGCAGAGAATCTTGGTGTTTCAATAAGGCTATCAAAATATTGAGAATATGGTCAAAAGGAGTTAGTAGTCGTCTAAGCTAGACAGTTGGAAGAATCTGTGCAAAATTGTGTATTTTGTGACCCACTGTGCCAGTTGATTGAACAGAGGAGTAACCAGATAAGGATCACCTTTACAGTGTACGACATGACTTTAAACCCACTGAAAACACCAACCTCATATAGCAAACTGTAAAGATTCATCAAATTGAGAACTGCAAATTTCAGAGCAAAAGCAAATTTCAGCATAGTGCTCATGTACAGTTACTGCAGAGTGTTATTCATATACCTGAAGATTACCCTTGATGATTTCTTTTTTTAATTAAGACAGAGATTTATCTCAACAATTTGAAGAAATCAGACACTAAATACAAGAAGGTAACATCATCATGGTGCATGCTGCAGACTGCTCTTAGGCCAACGTGTCACCTGTAGAACAGCTGATTACAGTTTCATTAAAGCAAAGGAGAGAAGTGAAAGAAAACTGCATGGAACGCATTGCTTCAAGTCATCCACACAACACTGCTACAACTCATATGGTGCACTTATACTCATTTTCACATTTGTACTTTTGTTTAAAAAAAAAAATGTTAACTGTTGCATGAAGAATAAATATCTCTTAAGCTCTTAATTTATTTCTAAGGTGAAAAGGTCAAGTCAGTCTTCACCAGCTGCCAGGAGGAGATGCTTCTGGAGAAGTCCCAGCACCACAGCTCATACAATCTCTTACATACACTCTCACAGTTTACAAAAGGGACAGCAGCACAGGAGTTTCCAGAGCCAGAGTTTGTATCTGTGTTTAACAGGATGCTTGTAATACAGCCAGACAGCAGCAGAGCCAGTCTCCATCCTCAGACAGAGACACAGGATCTGTCTCCCATTAAAGAATCAGATTTCCAGAGAGCAAGTTCAATATTACTCCATTTTGAGGCAGACAGTTCTTTCAAAAAGCAAGCAAACACAGCATTCCTCAGGGACACACAGATAAAGCATTAATATTTGTTCCTCCTCCTTGTAATTAATTTCCAGAAAGACACACATGGTTACCAGGAAAGTTCTCTTTATGCTGTATCAACTATCATAGATTCAAATGTACGAAAGCACATCAATGCCAAAAGAAGCACATTAAAGCTTAAAAGAAAAAAAAGGATGGTAATTAAACATATGGATAAGGCAGCAAGAGAAGAATAGCATCAGCTACTTCATAACCACTACGTGCACTTATGATACTCTTAAATTTAAAAAGTCACCCAGAGTTTGAAGAAAATCTCTAATGAAAGGTTCAAAATACCTGTTACAGGTTTGCTGTCTTTCAGATGGATTAATCTAACTGATAAATTATTCATTGAAGGAAAAAAAAAAAACCAAAGCCAATGGCTGAATGTGCCAGTTGTATCTGTTCACCTCAGAGATTCAGTGCCACAACGTTCCCAGTGAGAAAACTGGCTTCAAAAGGCACTTCTAACTATAAAGGTTTTGGTAGGACAGCACAGTGATTGAGACTGCAACTAAGCATGCTTCTGATAGCAGAGTAGTTCCAGATATTTGGAGCATAAGCTCCAGTGAAAAAAAAGGTACAGAGATGACCTCAGTAACTGACTGGCAGAGATGGACAATGCAAAAGGTTTTGAAATTGTTTGGAATTGGTATTGATGCAGAAATGTATCTCATGTTCACAGTAGGAGAATAAAAAACTTTTTTTTAAACATATGGTACCTCAGATATGAGCAACAGACAAAGCTCACAGGTACAGGCTAACAAAAATATAAGCAGGCACAAAACACAAGAAATGGAAAGCATTCTTACCAACAAGATTTTTCTAAATCTAAACAAGCTACTGAGATTGGGAAAAGGAGACAAAATGCTATGAAACACCATATAAAAAAGAAAATCAAAACTATTTTCTCTGATATCCAAAACTGCAATTGAAGATGTTTCTCTTTTCAGTGCAGTGAGAGCAAACAGGAAAAAGAAAGAAGTGTAATAACAGCAAGCTAGATAGATCCTGAGGAAGTGAAGAACTTTTTATTGTGTGTTGTCATTAACACATGATCACCTCAGTGAAGAAAAAGGAGGCTCCAGTTCTTGCACTCAAGTGTGTTTCCTTCCCTGCTGCACTACTTTGCTCTGAAATGCACAAGCTGCCTCACATCCGCCCCACTGTTTTCCACAATGACTAAATACCTCATTTAGTAATCTCAGTTCTGAGAGCTCCTCCCCTCTCAGCCCTAACACTGCAGTGCTATGAATAGCTTGAGAAGATTCTAACACACTTGCTACACATCTCCAGAAGCTCTGAGTTGCAAATCAGTACTAAGATGGCAGTGAGAAGTTAGCACTGTTACAGACAGCGTATATCTAAGTGTAAATCTAAGATTTGATTCCACTGCAAACTTTACCTGAATTTCAGTACTGTTTTTGAAGAGTTGATTAACTGACACATTCCATCCTATTTTTGTTAATGCCAAGCAAGGGAGCCTCATTTTCTCTCATTCTACATGCAACTACACTGTGTCCACTTAAATCACTCTCTCACAGTAACTTTCAAAGCATGAAGATACTGTCAAGTAGAAAGTGCTTTACTGAAGGAATGGCTTTGAAGCGTTCACACAGATGAAAATAACAGCATTTTTCATGTTAATGGTGGGTAGCTTTTCTTTTTGCCTTCCAGGAAAAACAGCTGCAATTTAGCATATCACGGGCTGAACAGAAGAGCATCCTGTAATTTGGTTGAGAAATTTATATCTAAATATGTCACAGGAAAGAAGAGCATCACTAATTAGTAATAATTTAATCATTAATTATTGTTGATACGTGTAGAACTGAGAAAATGCTTATACTTAAAAATGTGGCTATTTTTAAATAGCCTTGTATGTGAAGAATACAAGAAAGCTTGCTTTTATATCTTCCAATGATTTCATCAGGTTGGCAAACAACTGGCTGTCAGAGGCAATCAAGATGAGGGTTAGAAAGCAACAACCACCACACCCTGCACTGCAACCTTACTCCCAGAAAAGATAAAGATGTTGCAATAATTTCACCAACAGGACAAGCACCCCTGGAAGCAGCCAAGGCTCAAAAAAAAAGAAAACAGCAACAGTGTCATCAAATGCCAATGACCACGATTTTTAAATGAAAGTTTCTAAGCAAAGTATTAACCCACTCTTCTCTCAGAAGTTCCCCATATTGATGATTCAGCATTCATAAGTGCCCAAGGTAGCATATATTCAAAAACAGAAACAGTAAGGCAGTAAAACTTTCCATTACGCACCACTGATATGTAACTTACAAACAGAAATACTAAAAATGTTTCCTCTTCAGAGCTAATTCCAACTAAAACTCATGGTTTTTAACCTATTCAGTTAGATTGGCACAGATCTTAGTGAACAAAACAAAACCAAATAATGAATAAGCCAGAAGTGCAGCGTTCAGACCAGGATGCAACTAAAAGGTAACTGGCTCAAGAATAAAAAAGCAAAATAAAAAACTCCCACAATAAAACCAACAACAACAACAAAAAAAGAGCAAACAGATTAAAGAGCTGAACAAGAACTTACTTTGTTAGCTGCCCTTTATTTTTATTGTTGTCAACACCGTTGTATGTAACAGCTGCCAGTTTTCTGCTTCTGTAGTTCTCATAATGTACATTGTTAGTGACATCCTTCAGGTCCTGCATATGAGTTCTGTCAATAAGTGAAATTTATCAGCTTAGTGCATAAACACAAAATACTACCTGAAAAAATATTACATGTTCACTTTACAGATGGATTTAAGCTACATTCCTCCATATCCCACAATGTCATCATTCATCCATTTAAATTAGAGCTGCCCAGACAGCAAAGTCACAGAAATATCAGGTTATTTTCCACTGAGCTATCTCAATTTTGCAGTTATTCCAAACGTTATGTGAGGAAAATGAGAGTTCTGAGAATAAACTTGCAAGTATATGTAGAATAAATAAGAAAGCTGGACATCACTTGTATAGTAGGTACTCATGACTACGGCAGGCAAGAAACAAGCCAAAACTTCCTTGTTTCTACCTTTCAAGTGTGCAAAAGATAAATGTAAAGTTCAACATCAACACAAACATGAGCTTCCTCTAGTATTTTCCCATCATCACTCTGGAGAACAGCGAAGCTTAAAAGTCCAACTAGCCATTGTTACAGCAGATGAACTTACTGAACCACTGTGAATATAGGAAGAAAAGCCTCTCAGCACCTAACACCAAAAACACAGGAGTCTTGCTTTGGAAAGGGCCAGCAATGAAAATTTTAAAAGATGCCTGCAAATAAGTACACATCAACACTAACAGACAACTTGGATTTATATGGTGTATCACAACTTAAGAACAATCAGGGAGAGAGGATTACTTAAAAAACAAAACACCAACCCACTAGCATCACTTACCAGACATGTGGTTAAACGAGCTCTTACCAAAACTGAATAAAAGCTCACACTTAAAAATGAAGGGCTTATATAAATTCACTAGTTCAAATCCTTTTTTCCTCTGATACACAAATTTCCAACTTGTTATACATCTTAGAAAATTTGATGTTACCCAGAAGTTGCTTACCTTATCAACATGTTCCTCAGAATTGTGAAGTCACAGTGTTCCCCATTTTCAACTGTAGAAAGAGATGAATTTTTTTGTTAAGACTCCAGCCCAAAAACGTGCCTTTCTCAGAGGTAAGGCTTTTTAGGTATCATCCACCTTCTATATTCATTCCAACAACAGATCTCCTCCAGCCTTTTTTCACTTGCACGATACGTGCGATACCAGTAGGAGAACATTAGCAGCACAACTTGTGTCAGTGCATCCTGCCAGCCGAGTTCTTATGTTCCCTGAGGCCATACTACCACAGCAGAAACACAGTTTTGTCACTTTCACCAGCTTTATGATCCTTTGGAGGCCCAGTCAGTACAGTTGTGTGATTAAGGAGCAGACATTAACTGAAGACCTCAGCCTAGATCCAGCTATGTTCAAAATCTTTATTAGGCAGACTTTATGAAGGCAGTTTTTCCCTCCAACACCACAAAGGAGATGCAAAGCCTTCATCTGAATTTTCATGCAATTTTGTTATTCACCAAATAAGCAAATGAAGGCTGTACATTCAATTTTGCAAAGCCATTTAAGACGGTCCTTTTAGTTAGGCTGCAGTTGTTCCCTTTCAAAAAAATCATACAATCACTTGAGTTTGAAACATTTCTGAAGTTTGTTTTAAAATAAAGAAGAGCTGCACCATTTTGTACATTTCAAAACACTAACGCAAAAGCCTCAAAATAAAGCTTGATCCATTCTGGTGCAGCTGGTTTTTACTTTGTGCCAAACCTCATTTCCTGCCAGACATGCACTTCAAAGAGCTACAGCATTGCTCTTTAAAGTACTGGTCCATACTGTGCTTGGTTTCTTTGCTGTTTTACACTGCATTGAATTTATAGTCCTTTGAAGGCAAAAAATGTGAGAAAAACCTTCTCTTTATTCAATACATGCACACTATGAAGAAAAAAAAAATGCAGACATCATATCATCAAGGAGAACAACACGAGTTTATAACCTTTATTTCTCTATATGGCTTGGTGCAAGCTTTATTTTCCATGTGTCATTTCAAGTAGGTGAACAGAGTTAAAATACAAGTAATGGTTGCCAGAAGAACAAACCATTATCTTAAAAACTTATTTTCTAGAGTAGCAGAATTTTAAATGAACACAAAAAAGGGAACTATAAAAACTACTCAATTCAATACTAAGTACCTTCCTGCTATTATGCCCCAGCAATAAAGAGGCAAACATTTTAAGAAAAAACATCTGTTCAGAATTTTTAAGTTGAATTTATGCTAGTCAAGCACATCAAATTAACATTTATAACATGAACATCCTGGAAAGTAGAATTCAAGAAAGGAATATATTTCATATAAAAGAAATTAAAATAAGGATACTAGGGAAGACTTATTTTAAGCCTCATCTTACGTAGGAACTGCAGCAAGTTAAAGGTTTACAGTTCCTCAGTGAAACTTCAACAAGATTCTGCTTGTGACATTATGTGTTGCTGAACCTTTACCTTGCTCCTGTCAGAATAACAAAAAATAGCATATTCAAAAACACACTGGCCCTTATTTGAAATGCTTCATTTAATGTCCTAATATGCTTCAGATGGCTACAAACAGCAAGAAAGCCTTACCTTCTGCAACACCCCATGGGTACTGTCTTCCTCTAACTCTCTTGCCATTGACTTCAATGATTGTATTACTACCTACCACAGCCAGAGGTAAACGGTCCTACAACAGAAAGCATTGCTTTAGGAGAAGTAATTCAACATTTCTAACACAGATAGCAAAAGCATGGTCGTGTATAAACTAGACACAAGGCAGTTCAGTGTTGTGACACAGCAATGCAGTTTGCCCAGAGCACAAGAACATTGGTATTTCCTAACCTCCAAGTAGCTTATTACACTTTTTATACACATGCACACTCCTTTGAAATCTGTAGACTGACACATTCTGTAAATCTGGCTAAGAAGTACTACTGTTGTTTGGTGAGCTAAACAGGCAAAACCATTTCCTATTTAATCTTCTTGCACAGAAATTATTTATCAACTCCTATTGCCACTGGCTACAATGATTACTACTTAGACTAGATTGTCCTACTCAATATTCTAAGATTTGCCAAAGAACTACTTCAACTTCTTGTTTTCAGTTGAATCAAAAGATCTCTCAAGTGTAACAAGCAAAGCAGCCAAGAGCAGCTTCAAACAGCTGGAAGGAACAGCATACAAAGATCAAGTATTTGGGTTTCATTCTTGCTTTTATTCTTCCTCTTCTCCTTTAGGCCAGCATATCTCAGTCCCAGGATAGCTTTAATTTGTGCTACTTGTGTTTTATTTGTCTTAGGCAACTCCCACAATAACAAAAGATGTAAAAGCTTTTACAGGCTGCTAAAGAACAAAAAGAAGGCTGCTAGATGGACTTCAACATACAGGAACAAACCAAAAAACACAAGTAAACAAGAAGTCTTTCAACAGCCTGATGGCCCTATGGATTATCTTTAGTCATTCATCTCCATTAAAGTTTCAGAAGATCAATTAGCCAGAGAACATTTCTAGTAAGTGTAATGCACACACTTCATGCCACTGCACACCTTTCTGACAGAGGATCCTTGCTTCTTACTGAGCTCCCAATCAGAACGTGGCAGGTGGATAAAAGTCAGAGAGGGATGGAATAAATAAAAAGCAAGTGATCTTTAAAAGTTAATTAATAAGAATGTAATCTAGTGTTCTCATTCTGAATTTCACCCATGAAAGGGCTTAAGCAATGTCAGAGAAGAATTTCATTCCCTCAGATGGAAAGCAGCAATTCTCAGAACAGCCTTTTTTTTTTTCCCACCCTCTAAAAAGTCTGGTGAGCTCCTTGCTAAGGACAAAGCTTTTCATTTTCCATCCTCCCTCCAAAGAGAAAAAGACAGCAGTTTTTGAAAAAAGAATTTGTTACCTTTATCTTTTTAACAATCTTGTTTTCTTCTTCATCATCTGTTTCTGGAAATTCATATATTTTAATTTTGTGTTCTTGGATTTCTTTCATTATCTAAAAACCAAAAACATTATTTGTTTGAGAAAGTCACACTTTTATAATAACTTATTTCTTGCTGCCAGCTGATTCTCCCTCCTTCTATTTGACCCGCAAGACCTTTTTTACTTAAGTTAACACCATGAAACTTGCACAGGTTTAACACCATGAGGCTACTCCAAGGGATTATTAGCATGACCATCACTTCTTTAGCAGTGGAACACAACTTAGCACTGGAGACTGCACATGGAATGCTGTCCATCAGTGTAAGGTAGCAGAAACAACCATCATTTTCTACGCCCAGGCAAACTAGGAGATATATACTGATATATGTGCAAATGCAAAAACTAATACAACTGAACTTAAATTCTCAGGCTACTATAGGAATTGGGTAACCTACAAAACAAACAAACAAACAAAAAACCAACCCAAAATAATAACAACAAAAAGCCTGCAGGCATACTTCAGTCCTTTGAATTCCCACACCTATAATTTTCTGTTCCTAGCTCACTCAAGCATCACTTGCTAGAAGTAAGATCACCCAGTTTAGTCAATAGTTTGATTTTAGCAGCAAGATGTATTGAAAACATTTGCAAGCACTAATTAAAATTTAAGAATAACTGACAGCATCATCAAAAATGAGGCTGTACTGTTTTGGTGCCTGATACGTATGAAGCATAATTTTAGAAACAAGCTGATTAGTTTCACAGAATTTTAGATGGAAAAATATTAGACCACTTAGCTTTCAGCTATACTGCATGGCTTTGGAGAATGTTTCTGATTCACAGGTTAGTAATCTCATAAAGAAGATCAGTTTCTAGTTCAGTCAAGGACTTATTTTCAATTTCATTTTGGAAAGCCTGCCCTAATTAACATCAGCTCATTGATAACACTGTGCATGCATTAAGAAATACACTGCATCCTACATTTTTTTCCTTTTATATAGGGTTACATCCAAAGAAAAACTCAACGTGAGAAGAAACCAAAACAATCTACAGCATCTTGACCAAGCTTCTCCAAGGCAGGAAATGCCTTTTCATATTCAGTCTTGTATCAAGAATTTTACATGCGGCATCTCTCTTAATATCAACATTTTGAAGAACCTGTTACTTTTAAAACTAGAACTGGACACAGTTTGATGAAACCAACCTAATGTCTTGTTCTATCATGTTCTGTGTCCTCCTTATCCTCCTTGTACAGGAAAGATTAAGTGTTCTGATCACATAGTTGAAATAAGCCAATTGGAAGCACTACCACCAAATTAGTAAAAATGCAAAGCAATAATGTCAGTTATCTTATCATCTTTAAAAAGTACTGCTACAGACAAGACTGATTGGCAGGTATACTTTTTCTCATCTACTACCTGATGCAACTTTAATACATCTATGGCAATCACTTTCACGTTGACATGTTAGTAGTAATAATGTATTATTTTAAATACTGGGGTTTTTTGTGTGCAAGTTTTGGGGGATTATTATTTTTTTGTATTTTTTCCCCTTTTTTTTCCTTCCTTTTCTCTCTTTTTTTTAAAACAACTTCTGTTGGGCACCTAAATCTTCAAAGGCCCTTCCTCCCTTACTGATTTTTATCTCAGCAGTGATATACTTCACCTGTCAAGAATCACGTTACACTTAAATCATAGAATCTTCCCCCGAGGACAGAAACAAGATTATTTCACCAAGAAATACAATTAAATCTAGAGATATAAATTACTCAGCTTTGCTGTCTCAAGTCACTGCTTCAGGGTTTGAACCCTGCATGTAAGAAGTTAAATCTCACCATTTCCACAAGGACCACGTCACTAAGTTATACCACAGTGTAAATATGAATTTTTCAGCTCACCTGTTTTTTAAACTGTTGGCATTCCTCGGGTGTAAGTGTGTCTGCTTTGGCAATAAGTGGAATGATATTCACTTTTTCATGCAGGCGCTTCATAAACTCTATATCCAAAGGCTTAAGTCTGTAAGACAGCATTAATGAATATAAATTGCAAGGCTTTAAACTAGAACATACAAATTACTTGAGATTTGTCTTGACAGCTATTCTTAAAGCACTGATTTATAAGTGACAGATGCTTGAATTTCAAAAGACTACCTGTAATTGCAATAGGAAATCCCCTACTATTGTACAGTGTTAGAGAAGCAAGTCGTCAGTTAATGTTACTAGTAGACAAGAGACTTCTGCTAGAGGAAATTACACTAATTTAAGCATGTAATAAAAACTCTCCTACTAAGGTTGCAAAGTTCACGAGTTGTTTTTTAATATTGTGTTGATGAACACATTTAGAACTGCCTTTGTGCAATCAAAGTAGAAGCATCTCATCTCCAAAGTACTGTGTCTAACAACAGAGTGTTAGCAAAGCTGGTGATAGTAACCCAAAGGAAACATCCACCATATGGTTACATAAATAACACCAGTGCAGGTCAAAATCATCAACATTTCGTGCTTGCTAAAGTAAAGCCACAGGTTTCAATGCATTAATGCCTTAGAATTATAGCAAGTTTAGTCAGGCTTAAAGGATTCACTTAACGGATTTAACAAGATTATTTCTCATATTAAAGAAATTAGGATTAGCAACAGATTCAATTGGTATTCAAATTTAGCTTCTCCTTTGAATCACATACACACATATATAAATGAATAAAGAAAAAGCCAAAGAAAACATATTTAGTTTCGCTTTAACATTTTCTACTTGCTACTGAATTTCCCAGCTCCTTAGCATGCTTCTTTTCAAGAGCTAACACTAATGGATGTTGAGTTTAAAAGCACTGGTGTGACTATCTATTCAGCCAAATATGTATTCCCTCCCCTCATCTCAAACAGCTACCAAAGTCAACTCCATGTCAACAGGCAGCTGTCAAAGCAGAATAGTTCCAACTTCAGCACTTGAGACTCAGACATGAAGACTTCATGTGAAGATCCCAGAAGTGCAGGAAGAGGCTGCAATCCATCACCCATCTACCAGCCTCTTCTTTCTCTCCTCCTGTCCCATACAACCTAACTTGTTAGTTCAGATGTTTGTGTGGATACTAGCTACCAACAGTGAGACACAATAAATGGAAGGACCAGAAGTTGCAGCAATATCTTTTTACAAAGATATTAAGTCATTAAGACGAACAAAAGCAAGTTCACCTACAAATGCTTTAATTCACTGTAAACAGACACATGCACTAAGGTGACAAGTATTTGTTTGATGAGCTGTATGGGTTACTGTCTTCACAGGAAGCACAATGGAAGACTGCACTACCACAAAAGCCAGGTAGGAAGTGAGTAATGTCCTTTCAGAGAAGAGAGCAGTATAGAAGAAGAAATTAATGCTAACGGAAGCACTGATTCTCTCTGTGCTCCATTAATTTCCTTAATTACAGAACAACTCCAATCATTTACCTCTAAAATTGAAAGACACAATGCAAGCCTAACTCAACTTTGAACTTTTTTACTATAAGGAACATTTTATCAGCTTCTAAACTAATATTCAAAACTAAAACTTGATTTATCTGTATTTTTCCATGCAAACAATTTGTACCAATGATGGATTTAAAAATCCTCAACAGATAAAAGCTGGGAGAAAAAAAGACTTTTTTTTTAAGAATCTCAAATATATATTCAAAAAGTTGATTAACATGAAAGAAGGTTTAGTCTCCCTTTTATTAACATGAAATTTTAGTTTGGCCCAACTAATGAAGCATTATCTGCCTAACATTCAAGTATTTGCATTTAAGATTGAAACATGCATGGAGTAAAATTGACGTAACAAACATGCATGTTGGTGAAAAAACATTTAGGGTAAGCCTACACAAGAAAAACAGCCTTTTTTCACTGCCAGAGAAATATTCCTCAGAATTTCTGCTGTCGCTTCCTTTGCAAAAACTTTACTACTTTTGATCCACGCAACAAAATACCCTACTTTTCTCCTCCTCCTGGTTTTGAAGGTACTACTTTAAGAGCCTCTGACAACATTAATCAGTTGTAATATATGATAAGCTAAGCAACCAAACTCAAAGCCTGCTTCTAATACACTCTGGAAATGCAGTTCTCTCTTTCTACCACTAGATAGAAGTCTGATCAAGTTAAAAATCAAGAAGTGGAACACTGCATAATAACTGAAAAAAAATCTAAAATGCCAATATTAGAATTGTCACTAGACAAAGGATTACTCCCCAGGTGTATGCTTAAAAGGATGCCAGAAACTCTCCATCTTCAATTTATCATTAACATCAGATGGAAGGGGGGAAGAAAAGAGGGAAGGAAAAACTCTGTTGCTTAAAGTGTGAGCCAACCTTTACAGCTGAAATGTATTATTGTATGTAGCAAGTGCATGAACAATGACACAGAGCTAAGAAGTAGCTTTAGCACTTTTGAACACTTCTGTATTTTTAATTGTTCCAATACTATTTTTTCTTGTTATGCAACTGATGTGCAAGCACATTTTCTGGTGTTCTATCTTACCACCTGTAAAGCTTGCTGATGTTCAGCAAGCCAAAGTAAGCTCATCCTTACAGTTAGGCACCATCTGCAGGCCATTTAGGAAAAGTTTCTAAATAAAAATGTCAAATTTGAATGTTTATGTGAGATAAAGACAGAGATAGGAAACTTAACATATACTAACCCATGTCCTGAAGGAGCAATGAAGTATAAACAGCACTGAACTCTATTATCTGGCATCTGACGTCTGTTCACACGAGATTCTGCATTCAGGTAGTCCTCAAATTTACTGTCAATGTAGTCAATAACAGGCTGCCAACTGCAGAGGTGACATGAATAAAAACCTGTAAGTTACATCATTTAGGTAAAAATTCTGTCTTTGCTAAGAATTAGTTGACTGGAGTCAACAGTTCACTGGAAAACCCTTATATACACAATTACCTTCATCATAATAGCATTAAATAGAATACTTAGAAGAGTAACCAAAGGAAGTGCTTTGACAGTCCAATCTTGTGAGAGCATATAAATAGGTTCAGCATACTGGAAGTGCTGATAAAGAGCTAAATGTTCTGTCCACTTTAAAGGCATTAAGAGAGAAACTGATAGCGTTTCCATCAAGTTATAATGGTAATGAAAACTACAGCAAAGTTTCCAGTTAATGACAGGCAAGTTCAAATACATTAGTTTTTTAACTGAAGATCTAGGCACACACTTAAACTCACAAGGTATTGTATCACACACATAGAAAAAGAAAAAGATAATCCCATATTACTGTGGGAGAACAAAGAATGCCTTCTTACCAATTACTATTATCCACAGCATCTCCAAATCCTGGTGTGTCAACTATTGTAAGTAGTAACTGAACACCACCTTCTTTGATTAAAACTTTTGACTGCTCCACCTGTAAAAAGAATCAGATTAAATGCTTCACAGTATAGTCACCAGTTTAAACAAAAGGGAAAAGCACTCAATGAGTAAGAAACCCAACAAAAAGCTGCCAATCTTTCTGCCTCAGGGCAACTTGCTTTGCTTATAAAATCCCAATTTCTTTGGTAATCATTCATTTGTACATCAAAATGGATCGAATTTTAGAAGAACCCATTTAAGTATATTAGATATCCTAATGTTTTATCTCCCTTAAAAACAGGAAAAACCCTAAGTTGATGTCAGCATAAAGATATTCTGAGATATCCAGACATTCTCACAAACCAGGTATCATCCTCAGTGAAATTGCTAACTTCAGTTATTTTAAAGAAAACAGTTTTTTAGAGCTAAGTCCCACCACCTGCCCAAACCATCTGAAATGTTACATTTCTAGTTCATTTCATCTCTTAAGAGGGTGCTCATTTGTGTTCACCTAGCATAATGCTGGGGAAAGAATCCAAGAAAGTGACTGTTTCCTGTTATAAAGGCAGCAAGACTGGAAGAGAACACAATCCAGCTGCAGTCTGCTGCACCACAACTCACGTGATCATCCTGGATTGGTTTTCTGGTAGCTCAGGTCACTGATGGAAATCTGACTCAACAAGACAACTGCCACAGCACAAGATCTGATGCAAGACCTGGGTGTGGGAATGCCTGCTAAAGCTCTGACCATCCATATGCAGCACAGCCCTGTGAGCTTGCAGGGAGCTGGTTAGAAAAGTTCAGGCTGAATAGCAAATTGACTGCCAAGTCCATTTTTTCCTCTTTTTTTCTCCCCTCACATGATGTAGCAATATCTCAGTAATTATTGGCAATGCCAATATCAGGTGTATCCAGCAATCAAATTGCATTTGGTGAAAAAGATGTGCTATAATCACTGTCATACCTGTCAATCTGATCCACAACAGTAACAAACGACAAAATCACAGTAGTATTTTGACTCTTTTGAACTGCTTGCATATTTAATCACGCTTTTCCTGATATTATTAGTAATTCAATAGAAATTGTCCTGAAGCTGTTTTCCAGGTACAGATTTAATAAATCAACCATTCAATTTATTGCTCTTAATAGCAAGCGACTGCACACAGCTTTGCAGACATTTATGCCACAACCTCGCTTAATATATTGCTTAAGCCTCTTGATCACCAACTACAGAAAGAAAATTCAGCTATATGTAACTACCTGCAGGAACAGCAATGAGCTGTCAGAGTAGCAACTTGGATGGAAAGTCCTTTTTGGAGAGCAACTTGACCTGCTCGAGATTCGATAGATCCTTCTAGTGATACTTAAGAGCTTGCACGTAGCTATTTGTGCAGGTGAAACAGGCTGGCTTACACACACACACACACACACACACACCCCTGAAAATTGTTGCAAGCACTTTGCAATCATTGGCTATATGATTTAACTTAAAGCTGTAAGACAAATGATCACTCTGCAGAAAGACAAACTAAATACGTCTTGCATAAGTAAAACACTCATAATTAAGAATATACAGAAGCACAGAAAACAACAACAACTTCAAAGAAGTTGCAGCTCCATATTTAACCTCTAAATATATAAAAGCCATTTTTCTCCCTTACTTATCAGTAAGTATCCTATCCAAGCCAAATCAATCCATTTTGCCTCTAGGTGTGAACAAAGGAATTCAGCAATACCCTGGCTGTCTGCAGCATGCAGCCACCATGAGCAGATTCCAACAAAAAGACAAAAAAATAAACATAAACTCAGTAAGGCATCTTCGTAAGATAATTCTCAGCACTGGAATTATCTGGACGATGAGTTATAGGAGAATCTGGGTTGAAGTGGACTTCAAGGCCACCCATGTTCTCCTTCTTGAGCATGACTAACTGCAAAGTTAAGAAAGTTTAAAACAAAGTTAAAAAAACAAAAAAAAAACCCCAACAAACCAAATACACTAAAACCCACCCACACCCAGCCTAGACACCACCAAGCCATCCTTCCACTAACTGCACAACTTCCATCGTTCCAAAAGTGTCCAGTACAAAGCACAGAGAATCTGTGAATTTGTGTAACGTTCTAAAATGTGAAGTTTTAATTATAGTGTGTAGATTCTTTTTCCCCCCTCGAGAACTCCATCGAGAAATTTTCTTGTACACAACTATGCCAGAACTCAAGGCAGTAATCCCCAGGCACACAGTCAACTCAGCCAAGAGTTCACTACTCACAAGCTTTAGCATGCAGAAGATTAACTTCTGATTCCTTGAATTCTTTTTGCTATCTTGCATACAGTAAACACACAACGTTCCTACAACCAAGCTCTCTGCAAGAATAAGAAAGCCATTATGTTTTCTAAATACTACAGATGATAACATTAAGAACTGTACTCTTGCCAAGCACTACAAGGTATCAACTTTATTCTTCAGCAAAAAAATTCCCAGTAAGAGTCATTAAATTCTTATGCTCTCATAGTGGAATGCTTTTACAGGAAAAGCAATTAATAACGAATAATCTTGAATGCGTGTTTATAACGAAGAAAAAGGAAGGTCAGGAGTTCCTTAGAAATGCCACACCAAACATTTCTCTCTGAGTGCAGCTAAATTTCTGAAGTCACTTTCTGACAAATGCCTGCCTTTGTAACTGAATCTCTGCCCACAATGCTAACATCTTACTTGGTGGGAAGGATTGAAATTCTTACTTTTCATCAATTCCTGTAAACCCTACTGCAATAGCAAGGCATTTTCAAATACCTGCTGAATAAGAAACTTGGTCAATCTAATTGTTTGTGAGCACGCTGTGGACAGTCAGACCATACCCACCACACAGTGTAAAGGGACAGCAGGTAAAAAAAGACCTGCCCTACAGCCTCTGGAAAGTTACAATTCTTTTGTAATTTAAATGGATGTGCCCATAGATGGTAAAAGGCAAAGAAAGCAGCAGCATCTGGAAAAGATCCAAAAAATCCCTGTAAACCAGTGTCATTCATAGTTAAGCATCCAACTGTATCCTATCATCTGGTTTTACAACTATTCCCAAGGGATTCATGGAAAACATTAGTTCAAGCCTTGGAATTTGAAACTTTTAATAAAAACCCTACTCCAAACAGCCATTTTCCCATGCACTCTGGTTAACTGGGTCACGCTGGTCTATCCTGCAGTGCTACACAGAATTCTGTGACACCGAGCACGTTACAGCTCGGCTATTTTAATGGATTAAACAGGACTTTGCATCCATCTGACATCAAGTCATTTACTATTAACTGCTGGCTTTTGTGTGTTTTCCATGAAAGGAACACAGAAGATGTGCCTCATGAAACAATGTAAAGCCACTATTGCTTGGGGAATGCTTGAAAACTACAGTTAGCAGTTATTTAAGTGAGACTACTACATGTTTTCTGATTTATGACTCCCATCGTATCAGAGCAGGGAATTATTACCACTGAGGGTTTAGGCTGCTCTCATGTTATGTCTTATCTCCACCCTACAAAACCTTAGCATTCTGATATTCAGCTTAAAAATGCATATGCTAGTCAAAAGTACAAATCCCATGGATCCAAATACCAGATTTTGTTACAAACTCTTTGATTTGTTATTTGCTCGAAATCACGTACAAACACAGTTTCCAAAACTGTAATGGCAAATTCTTATTCTCACTTAAAAATTGAAATAAGAGACTTCTGTCTTTGAAGAACACAACAGTTCAGGATAATTAGATCATCTAATTTTTCTATTTAGCACATGAAAACACTTAACTGAGACTCCAGAAACTCCATGTGAACAGTTTTTAGTTTTTCTTACGCTGGTCCATCGTTAGTCAGGGATGGAGTGAGTTACCTTTGAAAGCTGTTTTGTTATTCACTTGCTTGTTTTTAAGTTTGAATGTAATTTTTTTGTTGTTTTTTTCCCAGTTAAAAAAAATCTTCCAATGACAGGATGCCAACTCAGCCTTAAGTTATTTAAAACAATACACGTATGTGAACATAATCTGAATAGGTTTAGCTTCAGCTACCAATGCCACATCAACAATAATAGTCACACCAAGCTTTTCCTCCAATAAGAAAAGTCATCCTATGCAGTCTTCCAGCATTGACTGAGCTTCATTATAGCTCATTAACAAGTTTGTTTTATTAGAGCTAAACTATTGGCACACCTTTTCCATACGACTTAAGCGATCTTTAAACCAGGTTCAATCAGCTCAGCCTTTCTTAGCGCTCTAATGCTCCTAATAACAAGCAGGCCCATGGCCCATTTTGGTACTGTGATTTTATGAAATACTTTGACAGACATGGCCAAAGCTTAGAGAAACATACTGTTCACCTCCAGATGTTCAAAAGCTACCCTCCACGTAAAAATAAATAAACAAACAATATTCTGTAACAAACACATTTTATGTTAGCATTTGAGACTTGGAAATTGAGCTAACCGGCAAGCAATTTCATTTAACCTTCTGTAGTATGAGCACAAGCAAGTTTTTCCTGGTTATCAGCTAGTGTCCTGAAACAGGATAAAAAGGGAAAAAAAAAAAGATTTAAAAATCTGACACCCATAGCTCCAGAAAGAAAAACAAACATCCCCACAAAATACTAAGGTCAGTGGATCACAGCACTGGAATAGTGCTATCCAATTCCACTGAGCATTCAATTTTAGAATTTCTGTTTAGTCTTCCAAGTACCTACTAGCTCAACACAAGGCCTTCTAATCCCCTCTTGACAGCTCTGTCAGTACACAATCACTTTGGACACAGCTGAGGTGATCCGAGTGTCACACTCTGCAGTTGGAGGAGCTGTGAGGGACAACAGCAGCAGTCGTGAGCCATAACCTGGTACTTGGCAGAGGTGTGTATTAAGTTGGATTTATCATAAGCTGTCTTCACCAAAATCTTAAGTGTCTGACAGACATCAAGAGAAACGAGTGGAGCTAGTGTGCTCTTATTCCTTTGTGCAACTGTGGAGGTAGAAAATAGCTGACTGAAGAGCAGTTATTTCCTAAGCTACTAACGACACCAAGAAGGCATTTAGTTATTTCTTAGTATTAGGTTGTTTTGTTTTTGAATAATATTTTTTATAATATGAACAACATGCTCCTCTTCTCGAAAAGAAAATATCTTTAATAGCAGCAAAATATTACAGGAAACAAATAGATCAAGTTCTGCTTTTTCAGTGTGACTAAGCATTTTAGTTGTAACACACACTTGCAGGAACATATTCTTTGCCTACAGAGTCTAGTGCTTAAAGTCAGCCAGGTCCACCCTAGTCCAGAATAACAACTTCTAACTGGAAGAAAATGTACCACAAAGAAGACAGGTTGCAGAATACTGCTGTGTGCTGTTTGACACAAAAGATTTGCAGTAAGTGGAAGGACCTAATAATACACAGTTTCTGAAAGCCTGCTTTAAAGCTTTTTTTACTGCGCATTTATGTATTTCTGCCTATATACTCAATATCTTAATTGATAGCAAAACATTCCACTTCCCAGCAGGACTGAAGCCATATGATATTCCTAAAGCACAGGCAGCACACAAAGTATTTCAGGGCTCCCACACTTCAAAAGGCTACAAGTTTCATAGCCTGAAAGTTTGGTGTAGTTACTGTGTGCTGGGCTACACACTGAGTATTTAGTAGTGGTTCAATACTATGGCTGCACTTATTTAAGATATATGTACTTATCTGACAACTGTATCACCTTATGTCACTAAATTGCAAGTTAATTTACTCAAGCTGCAGTCTTCCCCCCAGACATACCTGTACAGTCTTTTTAATTCTGTGTGAAGGACCTGGATACTCCGGGGAATATAATTCTGTTAAGAATAATGAGTTGATTAATGTTGATTTTCCCAGTCCAGATTCACCTAGAAGAAAACAGAACAGTTTAGTAAAACATAGCATCAGAGATTATGGTATAAACACCTAGATGGATACTTCAAATACTCTTAAAATAAAATACCTGAAAATATTCACTTCTTTCTGAGGGCTTGAGATGCTATCATCTTCCAGATATATATATATATACATATACATTCATTTTTCAGATCACATTTTTAGTAATGCTAAGTGCATTTAGCACTTCTTCAGAGCTCCTGTTAAAATACACAAAGGCTGTACTGCCCCAATTGAAGTTTATTAACAAGTCACCACCCTGGTACTAGTTTGTGTCATGGTATCAAAGTGAATTAATTTATCTCCTTTATGTTGATTTGAAGATCTTACTATGGGGCGGGGAGTGGTGGAAGGAAAGTAAGAACTTGAGATTATTTTGTTTTCATTACTGAAGTCATGAGAGCTAAAATAAGGTTTCAAACTATGTGGTTTGCATGGCAATTTTGTTGGTGGTGTTGCAGCATGGAAGGGGAATGGATTTTATTTGTGGTAGGTTTATTTGCTAAATTGGTCATGAACAACAGTAAACCAGCCTTCCTAAAGAATCTGGAGACAGCATTGTCACGACAATCCAAATGAATACATTTACAAATCCCACCATAAAAATTACCCACATTTCTAGTTCCAAATAGACAGGAGCAAGAATTCCAGATCAACTACTTGCATTACAGTACTTAGAAATGCAAGTCTTTAACTTAGGTTTGTATCATAAAGGAGTTACTTCAATGCAATAATGCACACCAGCATGAAAGTAAGCAAAAAGAGATTCATTCTTTATGTTCTTCTTTACAATTTTCCCTACGTGGTGGTGTTAATGTTAACTGAAACAGATACAGCGACACAAATTTGCTCTTGAGGCAATGCATTCAGATACAAACTAAAACTAGCCTGCTACACCCTGTCCACCATCCAAAACACTGACGGTTTTAGAGACTAAATTTCAGGCTTTAAAACTTGTCTCAGTGAGCGTCCTAGGTTAACATAAGTAATCAAGAGCTACAACACAGAGAGCAGCTATGAGCTTCAGCAGACAAGCCTGTGTTTCCGCTGTAATCGCTGGCTGGATTTCATCCACCAGCTAGTTTATACGCATCAGCCAGCTCCATTACAAGCACGGAGCTCCAAGTCTCCGTGGTACTGAACAGAGCAATCTGATTAGCTGTACTGTAACTGGATTAGCAGCTGTTGAAATGCTGCAAGTGGAGCTCCTGCAGTCTGGCTCTGCTGTGAGCAGCGCTCCTCCTGCCCAGCCCACCCTGCCTCAGAGCTGAGCTCGCCTGCAGGGACCCATCATGTGGGGAGCATGGGCCAAGGAGACACCCCCAAGTTATAACCTCAAAGCAGAACTGCTGGGAGCACAGACCCCAGAACGACAGCAATCCAAAAGCTAGGAGGGGATGAGTTTGCTGACAAGCATTTCATAACTATCATTGCAGATTTTGCCTTTTTTGCAGCCAGATCTCTTAGATGTTTCACTGCGCAGCAAATACATTGCTGAGAAGTGCCTGGTTGCAAGAGACACACATACACTGATGCTCTTCACTTGCTCAAGGCATGCCCAGCTGCATTTCCAAGGCTCCCTAGTAAGCCTGCAGTGGACAGAAGCTCCCACAAAGCTCAGCTTGCCCACGCACCCGATGCTGCAGCCAGTTTGAAGCTCTGGATTCCTCCCACTGCTTTGCTCAGGACACACGCATCGTTCCAGGTAAGCTGGAGGATTATTTATCCACCCTACTGAACCCCATTTTGCAATTTATAAATCATATTCGTTTGCTGATCACTCCTCCCTCTTAATTGACCATAATCTCCCTAAAGGCTCTCTGTGCATGTTGAAGAAGCTGTAGAAAAACATTTGCATAGCCAGTTCAACTTACATATATATATAAATAATTGTCCCTTCTTTCCTCTCAGGCTTACTGCAAGTAAAAGTGGAAAACGCAGCACAAACACTCCTTTCAAATATTACACTGCTTGTTGTAATACCACTGAAATTCAACATATGGAAATGAGATCTTTAGCTTTGAAAAGATTTGATGGAGAGCCAAGCAGCTCACCCAAGATGGCTGCTGCAGCTGCAGTACTGCACACAGTCTGCTTTCTGACCTACTGCAGCATCAGGAGCTGACAGATTTGGGGTTTCCTTCCAAGGATAGGAAGGTAGTTTTCAGCTAAAGTCAGCCAAAAGACAACACACTAATGACATTCATGCACCACCCTGTGCTCAAAGGTGCCCAGCCACCTGAAAGCACGTACTGATGCTAACTTTAATCAACCAGTGCAGATTGCAATAGTTCAGACTGCTCAACTACTACAACCCTTACAGTTAATACTTATGATGGCAGCTAAGGCTCTAGTGGCAAATAAATTACACTGAAACCAACTGGAACATTCAATTCTGTACTATGGGGAGTCACACTGCTCCCAGTGCTGTCCAGTAGGAGATTCTCTGCTGACTGCAAAGGATGCAGAATTAGAGAAGCTAAATACGTTCAAGCAATTCTAGCCAGCCTCACACATTTAATTATTCTGATCTTAGCTAGAAATATGTTAAACAAAAACCTTTGCTTTTCCCCAAACAGAGGCTTGTTCAATGCAAATTCAGCTGAAAGGACTCCCTGCTGGAAAGGCTAGAAATGCAGCTTCAGACGATTCAATTGGCTACAAATACAACAAACAAAACATAAGACAAAAGGAAAAACAAATTGAATTTACTTTGCTTTAACATCCACGAAAGACATATCCTCCCCACTTTATGTAAGCATTTCTGATGAGATTTTGGACTGTTAACACACCATAAAGAGGCAGAGGGATACAAGATGACAGAACCTTTTCAGTGGTCCTACCTTCCAATTGCTCTGTGCATCATGATGCATAACTAGATCCAGCAGCCTAATCAAGAGTGATTTTTAAGAGACTTTTCTGCTTTCAGCATAAAATAATTCACTTGAGAAAGGAATATAATGAAATCCTGAGACTTTGCAAGGTAATTCTGAACCCTGAAGTTCAATTACTGTTTATGACGTTCACATGGTGCTGACTTCCTTTCCCGTGCCCTCACTCTCCCACTAAATGTTTCATATATGCTTCAGGTTTCTTCTCAACTTTCAATTCTCCCTTCAATATTTTGTGCCCACGCTATCAGCAAGTTAGTGCTTTAGAATTCCAACATTTTCCCAAGCTGCTTTTCCTTTGAATTCATATCCTTATACATTGAGTTAGCCATCCCATTGGTAGAATTAAGCAGGTACTTCTGTTGTACAGACCCACCAGTCTTAGAAAAGACCATCTTTTCTAGATTGGAAGAACTGGCAAAAGTTCTGACTCTTCACACATCTATGAATGTCTAAGTGTCTGCTACAGACATTGCAGCTTCTCCTCACACTTTGTTAAGTTGTATATATCCAGTGCCTATTTTTTCTCTAGCTCAAATTCTATCCATCAGCTCTTGTTCCAACTTTGTTACTTCAAAGGAACTTAGGCTGCAAGCTTCTCCTCCCTACGATAATAGAAATGAATTCTTATCCTTACATCTTAATGACACTGCTTTTTTTCCACCATTCATTGTTGTGGCACGTTGAGAATGTGGCCTATTTCCAACCTCCTCCAACTTTTCAACCTCCTCCATCCTTATTCAATCAAGTACAAGGGGAATGGGCACGCAGTCCAATCCAGCTTCCAGCTTTACATGTGATTGCTGTTATATTCCTAACTCCAGCTGGAGAGCACTATCTTCCCATTCCACACTCCATTTCCTCAGAATGCACCACGTATCATCTTCAGGTCATCGTATCACCCTGAAAATCCAGGATCGATTTCCTACTGCCATCTCTTCGTGCTTTTAGAAATCTTTTTCTAAAATCCAACCCTTCAACTCAGAAGGACGACTCACACACTTAGATTTATGAGTGTGCATTAAACATGATCCAGATAACTAATCAGTGCTGAAGATTCTCAGCGTAGTCTCTGCAAGTTTCATTTGCTTATTCTACTCCCTCAATGAACAAGAAAAATTACTCTTGCAGATTTGACCAGAAGTTTGCTTCTCTTCACTAACAATTAGCAGCTACCATCACTGCAGCAGCATTTCATGTTCGTGCCCTATGACATTCAATTACACCACTGGGAATGTGACTACACACACTATCTGTGCCCAGGAATTTCAAGTTGCTTTCCCAGGCTCCAAGTAGAACCCATAAATTCACAGTTAAGCTGCCCTGAGAAGCTTCACGCACTGTCACCAAGATGACCCAGCTTCAGCCACTGTATCTACGTAGAACAGCAATACCTGCAGATTCAAAATCACAAACTGTGGTGGGTGAGAGAAGGCATACTCACCTGAGGTGCCTCAGACCTTAGCAGAGACAAGCCAACAGCACCTCACGTTCCAGACAAGTTTTCTACTGCACATTTTTCCCAAAGCTTCCACTGCGTTTTAAGAAGGCTGTATTTAAGACTTATCTGTGCAAGCCAGTCAAATATTATGCTGCAGAGGTTTTAATCCAACACATTTCTTCTCAGAGATAGGGGTAGAGATTTTTAGCCCCAGACAGATATTTAAAAGGGATCAAGTTCAACAGAATAAGTGCTGTACTTCCCAACAAAATAACTACACAGAATATTTACATCAAAGCATATTTTATTTTTAGCAGGTATGTTAGGCTTCCGATGGAACCTCTCCCATTATATAATTTCTAATTCAGTTTCTGCTTAAAACACAGTCCCAGCAGTTTGATGTTGCTGATTCAAAGGAGGAAAAAGCTTGTCAGAAGACAAAAATCACGCATTTCCTTTCATCCCTATACAACTCATAGTACATGTGCACGACAGCACCTGCAGCTTTATGCAATGGCCCACGTCTTTGATGCTGCTGTACCACAGTTTTCAGTTTTTATACAAAAGTGAAGCTAGATGAATAATCTAAGTTCATGAATAACCAAAGAGCAGACTAACAAGCAGCGCTGAGAGCAAGCGAGAGAGCATACAGAGCTTGTTGTGATGGAATAGGCTTCTCACAAAGGGGGAACGATGCTCTGCCACATGTCATTACAGATGACCACAAAACGGAGGCTACAAGATGCTTTTAATTTTAAGTCTAACTTTAGAAATTTTCATAAAGGCTGGTTCCTGCCTTCACAGAACTCTGCAAGACACAAAACAACGTTTCAATGCACGTATCAGAGCATTCAAACAAACCCAATGGAAGCAGGGGTGGGCACACCACCACACTCTACAGCCTCTCCCATCTATCTACAGTACCCTGTAGGACGTTGTCATGTGAAATCTTGCAGACAGTTCAACTTGGTGTTTTGTAGGCGTTCACAATGGGAATAAAGCCAAGGCTCCGCCATTTCGTTATTTATGCTCCAAATTCAAGTTATGGAAGTAACATCTGCTAGAGCCACAGAGCTGATCCCAGCAAAACATTGCTGGGAAGTTTGCTGGCGATAAATTTGCTTTTGCCTATCAGCAACTGCATCAACAACAACAAGAATCTGACATTCAGTATACAAGGAGATGATTTCATCAACTTTCTTCGAGCATAACTTAAAATTTAAGTGCAATAACTGAGGACAGTATCTTGGCATATTGTTTTGGCCACAGATCCCATCTAAATAATTCAGAAAAGCCAATAAAAGCAGGGAACTGAAGTACTTCGGAAGAAAACTGCAACAGATTTAAGATAGCTTTTCTCAAGTAATATTAATTCTTCTAGCTTTCTGCAACTTCACAGTTTAAAATGGCTGTGAAACACTGGATTTATCTGATCAGATTTTGGCTGCTGTCAAAAGAAATGCCCCCCTACTCCCAACCACTGCTTATGCTGGGATTCATCCTGCAGCCTGGTGAAGCAAGACATGATGCCCAGTACCTGAAGGGGGCCTACAGAAAAGATGGAGAGGGACTTTTTATAAGGGCATGTAGTGACAGGATGAGGGGAAGTGGTTTTAAACTGGAAGAGAGTAGATTTAGACTAGATATTGGGAAGCAATTTTCTTTACTGTGAGGGTGGTGAGACACTGGAACAGGTTGTCCAGAGAGGTTGTGGATGCCCTCTCCCTGGAGGCATTCAAGGCCAGGCTGGATGGGGCTTCAAGCAACCTGGTCTAGTGGGAGGTGATCCTGCCTATAGCAGGGGGGTTGGAACCAGATGATGTTAATCGTCCCTTCCAATCCAAATCATTCTATGATTCTATGATCCAGCTAACCAGGGCATGAAAAGCTTGTGGGAAGGAAAAGGAGGGAAAGCAAACACGATTTGCAAGGTAGCTTCTCAAGTTAAACGTGTTACTTCATCAATCATGAGGCAAAGAAAGCTACTTGTCAGCACTGAACAGTACCTAGTCCACTAAAACCAAAGAACTGAAATCACTCATTTCTGTTCAATTAAAGCTCTTGCACGTGACTGCAGATGGTAAGAACAGCCCACACCTTTGGTCCATCCAAATCCAGCACCAGTAACAGCTGAAGTGTGACAAGATAGGATTCAGCATCTAGGCTGTATGCAGCTCCAGGTACTCAGCTAGTGCAGCAGCCCAGGCTTGCCAAAGCTCACTTTGATTTGTTTTTTGTGCTAGTTAGAAGAAAACCCTACGGCTGATAAAGATGTATTCACACTGCAATGCAGTTTAGAAGAAGCAATAAGGAGTTGTCAAAACTGACCTACATGGAAAATCTAAATTCACAAGCTCTCTGTGAAATAACTGGGTTGAGGGATTCAACTGAAAATGACAAACTGCAGAGCTCCAAGACAACAATCTTTTGTGGTTAAATCCTATAACCAGCACACACCTTGAATTTTCACCTATCTTAATGAAAGCAAAATGAAATGTCTTCATAAAAGAAGGAGAAAAATATCTGGGTCCAAAATGAGAAAAGGAAAGGAACAAAGACAGTAGTGAAAGATGCTAGAGGAAGATGCTCTGTAAGACTATAAGCATACACCTTAGAATACCACTGCTATGTTTAGAAGAACTACGCAGCTAGAGAAAGCTGCAGAGCTGGACATACTCTCTGAAGAGAGACAAAGTGATGAATATAATTCATTGAATTTCCCAATTATATGAATTTTCATTAAAAATAGAAGAGAGAGGGGAAAGACAATAGGAACACAATTTTTATCTATACATTATTAATCCATTACTATGCATTCCTATCGACAACTAACTATATAGCATTTTCAGCACATACTGTAACTCCTAAAATAGCTTTAGCTCTTGAGTCAGCAGATGTTAATCAATATCACAGATTAATTAGTCACAGAAAGGTCCTTCATTACTTGAGCAGAAAAAAACCTCACACAGCTCTCTATATGACCATGAGGAGATTTTAACAAAAAAGGGATTTGGATTTCTTAACCTTTAAGGATAAAAAGAGACCGCAGTACAGACAGGGGATCAACATCTTAGCAGCCCATATTACTTGCTTTCTGCTTAAAACCAGCAAGTTCCACACATCAGCTCAGGCAAAAGGAAAGAAAGGTGAAGCCTATTAAGCAGGACCTTACTCAAACAAACAAACAAACAAACAAACAAAACAATTTTGATAGAACTAAGGCAAGAGCAACAGTATCACAGAAGATTTGAGAAGGACAAAAATAGATTTTTTAATGAGTCTTTTGCATAATTCTAGATAGAGCACCCAAACTGACTTACTCAACACTGTAGTTCTCTTTCAAATTACACAAGTGCATAATAAAAACTACTGGAAAGAGCTGAGCACTTTCAAAACATCCCAGGTGAAAAATTCTACCATTAAAGCAATCCATAAAATACATCAGAGGACTAAACAGATTTCTGGTGCCTGTCAAAACTCCCCTTACCACCTTATACCTCATCTTTCAATGCCTTCTATTCTTGATGTCTGCGTAAGCACTTGTTATTGCAGGCAGCACAAAGGAAACTATGTTAGGACAAGGCACTTAACAACTGGCACGAGTGGCAGGAGAAAGATGGACAGCTTACTTCCACAAATTTACCCCAGTAACATTGTTCTGGGGTGATAAATAATGAAAAACAGGGCAACAGCCTCTGCAAGGGAGGGAATTCTATGTCTGCTTTCCAGTATTGGCTTAGTGTTAATGAAACAATGAGTAGAATAGATGCAGAGATGTTATCTGTAGGGTATGCTGCTACCCCTTTTGAACAGTCTTGGCAAAACATACGTACTTAATACCTCATTTACTTGACATGGTTCTATGTCCTGTTTCCATGAGATAGGTCCCCCTGTATTCCATAAAAATGGGTATTTTTCTTTTTAGGAAGAAATACGTAAGCTGAGGTAGGTTAGAATCAGCTTGCACTGACCAAACTATACCTTTTTTAATGCCAAGAAGAATTTGTGTTGCTTAAACTCTATAAGTCATTGCTTCCAAACTGCTACCACAGCTATTTAGTTTTCTAGTAATTACTCAGAGGAAAACTGAGATGCTTTTGTAGCCAACAACAGGAGCGAACATTTAGAAAGGAGAAAGGGAAATGGATATGCCTGCTGATAAGGTGATACCCTAAGACCTGCCTGGTGTGTTCACTCTCAGTGAGCTCCCTGTGTCTCCTGGTGGCTGAATGTGAAGGGGGACTTCTGAGCTCCTTAGAACTAGGGAGGACACAGCCCAGAGCCAGGGATGCAGAATGAGGCAATCACAGGCTTGGTCTCTGCAGCAAATTATGGTTATGTATAATGAGATTAGGCAAATGTTTTCCCCTATCAATTCTTCATCAGTCAGATGCAATATTAAAAATAAACAACAACAACAACAAAAACCACTGACTTCACACCAGCATGAGAATCTGACTTTGCCTTCTTTCTCAATGTCTGCGGAGCAGTTAGCTGCTGGTTTGTGCCATGCCTGGCACTCATACAGCAATTTCCTCTGAATTATCAACTCTGAATACACTCCGCATTCTGGCCAACAGTGTATCCCTCCAACACCTAAGAAATACAAACATCTTGCTATTTCTCTTCTACCACAGTGTGAAGGAATCCTTTTAAATCAGTTTTTTTCATATAAAATGCAACAAAATCCCACTTTGTTTCCTGTTTGAATATCTGCACTACTCTAAGGCTCTGGGTTTCACTGGGGATTTTAGAGTTATGTACTCCTAGCCTCACAAAAGTAAATCAAATATTCTGGTAACTTTCATACTCCATAACCCAAAATATGAGCCTAATGGCTTTGGATGATTTACAGATCATCCAAACAGATTTGATGATCATGTAAAATGGAAAAGCTGAGTCGGAAGTAGCTTGTTCACAGTGAAATGCTTCTCATCCCCTTGTGCCACCTTGAGGAGCTTGTTTTAGCAATTCCCAAACAGATTCCTGTTCAAGTTAGGTGCTGTAGGCACGTGGCTCATCATCTACTAGTTTATACTGAAATCAAAGAACTAGTCATTTACTAACAGCCTACAGAAAAATCAAGAAAACCTTCAGTGATGCATGGAAGTCCACATAAAATACATCTGATTAATATGCAGCCATTTATTAACAGTTAAACACATTAAAATGTTTCCCACTCAATAAAAACTCAGAGTCACCCATAAATATATATAAGTAACATTTCCATAACTAATAAATGTTTTGTTTGAACCATAGCCTAAAAAAACACATACAAAAACAAGATTACACTTGTGCTACCTATGTGCTACACTTGTACTTATGCTAAATAATGTGCCATTTATAAAGCAGGATAAGTTTTGTTTGACTTACAGTGAAGACTTGCCTTCATCCTACACTGACTGGACAGATCAATGGCACCAACAAGGCACAGTGCCAAAGCACAGATGTACTCACTTATTAACAAGAGCTGATCTGATGCATGACTGCAGCTAAGCATTGCTAGAGGATGTGCTGCTCTCCTGAGCTCTCAAAACTTTCAGACTGCTACAGATTTCACAAAACACCATTTCTAAATATTTACCTTGGATTATTTTCCAGAGACGCCCTACAAAAATTGAGGATCTCCATAGGATGAGCATCTCTTCCAGCTACAAAGGGTTGAACACTCTTCAAGGAAAAACATAAACATAAATCCTTCATTACAGCCATCACGATACAGTCAGTGACTCTGATGTTTTTAGACTTTTAGCAAAAAATTCAGACCAATTCCAAGAAAACCTAAGCTCATTTTGACAAGTTTCTGAAACAAATGACTAATTCCCAAAGTAGTATCAACCAGGACTGCTACCAAAAAACTGAAATCCCAAACTCTGCATCACCCATTCCTTGTGTTGACGTGAGATTCTGTCACATAGGCCACCCCTCCTTGCTGCTCCCAGAGGACTGTCCAGCTGGATTCACATGCTGATCCTACCTGGACAAAGCACGATTAGCTGTTTCAGCAGCAGAACAGACTTCAGGCTGGCCAAAACATGAATTAAAGCCTGAAGAAATAGTTGCTTTTGTTGGATAACAGTTTTTCCTAATTAAACCAGCATGGCACTTTATAAATGCCACTGAGACCAGTGTGCCTCTTTAAATACTTAGAATGATGGATAACCACTTCTGTAGTCTTACTTACATAAGAGACATCCCCCCCATGCCAACTGAATGTTCCCATCCAAGCATCTTTAGAAGACTGCCTGTTATATTAAGAAACAGCGTGAAAAAGGAATCCCAGCATCTGTGCAAAAACAGAATCAGTGTTAAAAAGCTCCAGACAGAAACTAGTCAAGAAGAGGCTGAACACACATGGAATGAATAGTTTTATTTTTCCCCCTTCACATTGTTCTGTTTTTCATTACACAAGAAAACATTTCAAGGCTTTGCAATGGAAGGCACTTGTTTCCATAAAAATCAGAGTAACCTGGTTAGAAAACAGAATACTGCAGATTTTACAGTTTTTGAAGATGTGCAATTACTGAAAGGCTATCAAAACGAAAAAACAGAAATCTTGAAATAAGGAGTCCAGTGTTGACTCCAGTACTGCATTAAAAAATGGATTTCTGTACAGTGTTTTATCCATTAACTTCTGTGAAGCTCATCATCCTTGCCATGTTTTGTTGGGAGATCTCGCAAAGGAACCACGGACTTTGGAAATGGCAGATCATCTTATTTTCCAGTGGTAACTTTATGCTAGTTGCATTACTACCAACTTTAAAACGATGGAAGGAAAAAAAAAACAGTTTGCTACATCCAATTGGTTGGTGGAAAAAGAATCGTGTCAAAGAAATCCTTTGGCATCAATAATAAATTTTAAAAATTATAATAAAAAAAAAAAAAAAGGCAACGAGATGAGTTGAAGAACTTCAAAAACAGAGTTATGCACCGGAATAGGCTCCCCAGGGAGGTGGTGGAGTCACCATCCCTGGATGTATCTAAAACCATTTGTGGTGCTCAGGGACATGATTTAGCAGTGGGTTGTTAGAGTAAGGGTAGGATGGCTAGGTTGGGGTCGGTCTTGATGATCTTTAAGGTCTTTTTCAACCTGAGCAATTCTATAATTCTATGGCAATGGCTGCCAAGGAATTTGCATCAGTCCTACTGTACGTGAAAAGATGCAATTCTAGATTCTTCCTATTTGTTTCTAAATACTAAAGCTAAAAGTGCTCATTGGTTAGAACACTGTCCTTGTAAAATGGAAGAAAATAATCCCTTCACAAATTCAGTAGAGACATTTAGTGTTGGAAATTACTACTACAACAACAAACAAGGCACTTTTTGTACTTGATTATACGTAGAGCTATCAGCAACTCCATTCTCAAAAGCTCTCTGAACAGAGCTTCCCAGTGCTAAAGCCATGCAGAGCAATCACTCTGCAAGCAAGGACAGAGCTCAGACTGGCTGTCACACAGGGGAAAGCAGCACGAGCCACCCCAGCACCCATAACTGGGTTGAAGTCAAATAGTGCCACAGACAAAAAAGAAATCAATCAGAAAGCTGTGGAAAATGGTTTCAGGCAAGATTGAGATTTCAGCAGAAATGTCTGAACAATCTCTAATATAAAATAGATAAATGAGCCCTTTGCTCTCCCAAGAACATTGCTTACAAAAAGCTCACCATAGACAAGCACAACAAACTTCATTACATTATGCATTTTAGTGGGGTATTTTTGTTTGTTTGCTTTTGCAGTTTGCTCTAAAGTCATCTGTACTGTAAAGGAAAGAGATCAAGGTTGTCACTATCACCCTCCAAAACATCACGTTTCCTTCCTTGCACTAATTAAAAAAAACCCAACCAATGAATGCTAACAATGAATTATAGGGGTAATGTGCTTCAGAAATAACTGAGGTCTTAAAGTGACCAACTAGACTTGCTCCTAACTGAACATAACTTGCTACTTTTAGTACCCAAGTTAAGTTTCACAGCACCTCCCATCACCCCCTCAGACAGTAACACAGTACTGCAACTGCTACCATGGTGCTATACTGCTTTTTTGACTAGATAGGCAATTCTAGAAATTAAAAATAAACAATTCTTTGCTAACTAGCTTCCTAATTACTGCAAGAGGAGTCTCTTCCCAACTCCAGCTCCCTCCAAAAAAAAGAGATGCACCCTCCTACCTCTTCTAACATCCAAGGCTACTCCCCTCTTGACATCATAAGCACGAGCTGGGTCATTTCCACTGCTTAAAACATACAGGTAACCTATTCCTTGGTCATAAATTCCTTTAAACATACTTAACTATGATTCTGAAAGGAACCGTTTAAGAGAATTCAATTAAAGATTTAAGTTATTTCTTTAAATTAACTGAACCTGCCAACCCTGAAGTATTTGCACTACTCCTACTAACGGTACATCAGGACAAAACCAGATCTCTGTGGGGAATTATCTTATTTCATTTTGAAGACTACACTGGAATAACTCTAAGAGTCACTGCAAGTGAGGGAGGTCCCAGTGCTATGCAGGGAGAGGGGCAGAAGAAAAGGATCTGATAACTGGCAGTGCAAGCATGCTGCCTTCTACCCACAAAGAAGGGCAACAAACTCGCTGGAGTCAGAAGAAAAGGTACGGGGAAGACAGGGCTGCTATTTTACACAGACATCTGCAATCTCAAGTTGAACTACAAAAAGCACTAACCTTAAAACTTGTATGCAGAATACTCTCCCACTCTCAAGGGGCTCTTTTGCATGATCACTGCCAGCCTTAGTTACCTAAATGATTTTTCCTAGATAAACGACCCAACAACACAGGCAGGCTTTTATGCTTCAACTCCAAAAGTAAACAGTCTTCCTTTCTCCTCTTTTCCTCAAAACTTTAGGGTTTTTCTTTCCACACACAGGGGCAGGAATGAATAAAAAAAGCAAGAACTTCTATTTGACCAAGAGAGGAACACACCCTTAGTGACCTTTTCCTGACATTTCATATAGCTCTGTATTAATTCTTTTGGACGCCAGCTTTCTCACAGGGGTCTGTCGGTTTGCTCTCTCTCCTTTGGAGCACTGAAGCACTGTTTCACCTACAGCAGAGCAGTGCTTTCCAGTGCCCCCAGACTAAAGCAACTTACCTCAAAGTGAGGAGAGACTTTCTCCCAAAACACAGCAGAGGTTTGCCAACCAAGGAAGCTAGATTTAGAGTCAAAGCTGAGAAATATCTATTAATATTGGGGCTTTGGAGGTGGGATGTAATTATTTAGAACAACCAATGGACTCTGCTATCAAATTGACTGGAAATCAGTTCTTCTAAGTCCACACAGGAGTTCTGCCCAAGAAAGCAAACCTGAAATAGCCAATGTAAACCTCTCTGATTTTTGCAACCACACTCCTACTCTCCAATCTCACATCTCATAACCCCCTGAACGTGTTTTATTTACACTTCTAACATTTGCCCAGACAGCAATGAGCCACAGAACACTGTTAGGCTACTTTGAGTAATGTTTTGTAAGACATACGCTCAAGAAGAACAGGAATTTAGCACCTTTGGATTGTAGGGAAGGAGACTTAACACAATTTCTGTCCTCACCATTTTGAAAAGAAAAAGTGGCTCAGTACAGGTGTAGCAAACCTACCATCTCACCTGGGTTGTTATGCACCAGATCTCATAAGACTTCAAAAGAAACCAGTGCATTTAAGAATCTGTTTGCATACGACTTTAACATAAGTCTAAAAACAACCAAAAATAACCCTCCAAATACAAACAAGTGCAGTTTCAAAGCTGCCCTCATCTTATTCATTTACTTGCTTCTTTCCAAAAGCCCTACTCAACCCTAAGAACAGAGGAAATACTATTTTAGAGCTCTGGTGCATTTAACCAAGAAGGACCGATGTTAAACAACTACTACGTTTCACATATCCTCAAACAGAACGCCAAGAAAAACATGTATGTAACACGACAGAAGGCTCTATTAATCCACACTATTCAGAACATACACAAACAGCGCTTAGTTCTGATTTCTGACCAACGACTGGCTACTGATTAGCAGGCTTAAAACTGAGATATTAAGAAATCTGCTTTCAGGAGAAGTTGGAATAGTTTCAACAATACTTGAGCAGTTATCAACACAGTCACAGTCACCCAAACGCAGCCAGCAAGTTACATAGAGTCAGGAGAAAAAACACCTTTTGAAAACAGCATTACACAAGATCGATGCCAATTAGAAAGGTAAAATTTTACTGCATTTTAGCATGACTTGAACTTTGTTAGGAACATTTTTCCTCCCGAGTATCCAATGTATTCTTTGCTGATGTTGATGAAAAAAAAGCAGATTTTGTATTTCTAAACTAAAGGCCTCTGAAACTATTCTAGAGTGAAATTAAATGTCTCAGAAGAGCTGGAGAATGCAAAGCACTTGTTAATAGCTTCAATGCATCTTTTGTATTTTTTTCAGCAATACTGCACTTAATAAAAGGCTCTGCTGTTCTGGATGCAGCTTTTTTTTTTTTTTTTTTTTAAATAACCTATGGCTTTAAATGGAGACTTCAGATCAAAATTTTATGCCAAACACCCTTCTTTTGAGCCAGAAAACCAATCCAGCTACTCAAAAAGCCATAAGGGAAAAAAAAAAAACCAACACATAAACAGCCCTTCAGAAAGAAATAGTCAGTATATCCACAGCATGATGCAGACTATAGAAAAATAGACCACCACATCTGCACAATAACTCCCAAAAGTTGGAAATCTAAGTTCCCATTATCCAACAGTTACACAACACACTGACACATCTGTGATGCTCACTAAAGAAAGGGCAGGCCCAAAACAAGTTTAATCCTTCAAGAGGAAACAGTCATTTCGCTCACGGTGTGTAAAATTTCCCTCGCTTGCAAGGGCTGGAGAGTGGTGGGACCACTCCCATGACTGGAGTGCTGTGATAGATGGCTACAAGCTCTTCAGAAGGGATAGACAAGGAAAGAAGGGTGGTGGTGTGGCCCTTTATATTAAAGACTGTTTCGACGTTGAAGAGCTTGGGGTTGGGAATGACAGAGTTGAGTGACTATGGGTAAGGATCAGGGGGAAGGCCTGTAGGGATGACATCTTGGTGGGGGTCTCTTATAGACCACCTGATCAGGATGAAGAGATGGATGAGGCATTCTATGAACAGCTCGCGGAAGTCACGCGATCGCCAGCCCTTGTTCTCATGGGAGACTTCAACTTCCCTGATATATGTTGGAAGTATAATACAGCACAGAGGAAGCAGTCCAGGAGGTTTCTAACCTTCCTTATGCAACTGGTAAGAGAGCCTACCAGGGGTGATGCCCTCCTAGACCTGGTCTTCGCTAACAGAGAAGGACTGGTGGGAGAAGTGAAGTTTGGGGACCATCTTGGGCAGAGTGACCATGGAATTGTAGAATTCACTATTCTTGGAGATGTCAGTAGAGTGACCAGCAAAATTACTATCTTGAACTTCTAGAGGGCAGACTTTGATCTGTTCAGGGCACTTATAGCACGAGTCCCCTGGGAGTCGTTTCTTAAGGGTAAAGGGGTCCAGGAAGCCTGGACGCTCCTCAAGATGGAAATCTTAAAGGTGCAAGAACAGACTGTCCTTGAGTGCCAAAAGGCGAGACACAGAGGAAGATGACCAGTGTGGATGAGCCAGGAACTACTGTTGAGACTCCAGAAGAAAAAGAGAGTCTATGTCCTCTGAAGAAGGGACAGGATACTTGGGGAGATTACAAGGAAGTAGCTAAGGTATGCAGGGAGGAAGTTAGGAAGGCAAAAGCACAACTTGAACTCAGATTGGCCACTGCAGTAAAAGAGAATAAAAAATCCTTTTATAAATATATCAATGGTAAAAGAAGAACCAAGGAGAATTTTCATCCTATACTTGATGCAGCAGGGAATGTGGCCGCTGAGGACAAGAAGGCTGACGTCCTCAATGCCTTCTTTACATCTGCTTTTAATAGCCAGACCAGTTATCCTCCGGGCATTTATGCCCTGATCTGGAAGTCTGGGATGCTACTCAGAATATACTCCCAGCGATTCAGGTGGAGACAGTCAGAGAGCTCCTCCTCCATCTAGACTGTCACAAGTCCATGGGACCGGATGGCCTACACCCTCGGGTGCTGAGGGAGCTGGCAGAGGTGATTGCTGAGCTGCTCTCGGCCATCTGTCAGCGCTCCTGGTTAACTAGAGAGGTCCCAGAGGATTGGAGGCTTGCTGATGTGACTCCCATCTACAAGAAGGGCTATAAGGAGGATCCAGGGAACTACATGCCTGTCAGTCTGACCTCGGTAATGGGGAAAGCGATGGGGCAAATCATCTTGAGTGAGACCACACAGCACGTGTGTGGTGTCCAGGGGACCAGGCCCAGCCTGGGTTCATGAAAGGCAGGTCATGCTTGACCAACCTCATCTCCTTCTACAACTGGGTGACCTGACTGGTAGATGAGGGAAAGGCTGTTGATGTAGTCTACCTAGACTTCAGCAAAGCCTTTGACGCAATCTCTCACAGTATTCTTCTGGGGAAACTGGCAGCCCATGGCCTGGACAAGTACACCTTTCTTTGGGTAAGGAACTGGCTAGAGGGCCATGCCCAACGGGTGGTGGTTAATGGAGTTAAGTCCAGCTGGCAATCCATTAAAAGTGGTGTCCCCCAGGGGTTGGTACTGGGGCCCATCCTGTTTAATATCTTTATTGATGACCTAGATGAGGGGATTGAGTTTGCAGATGATGCCAAGTTGGGAGATGGTGGGAGTCGGCTGGGCTGAGGTTTAACAAGGCCAAGTGCCGGGTCCTGCACTTTAGCCGCAACAACCCTATGCAGCGCTATGGGCTTGGGGACGAGTGGCTGGATGACTGTGAAGAGGAAAGGGACCTGGGGGTGTTGGTTGATGCTTGGCTGAACATGAGCCGACAGTGTGCCCAGGTGGCCAAGAGGGCCAACAGCATCCTGGCCTGCATTAGAAATAGTGTGGCCAGCAGGAGCAGGGAGGTGATCATCCCCTGTACTCAGCACTGGTGAGGCCACACCTCGAGTGCTGTGTTCAGTTTTGGGCCCCTCACTGCAAGAAAAACACTAAGGCCCCGGAGCGTGTCCAGAGAAGGGCAGCAAAACTGGTGAGGGGTCTGGAGCACAAGTCTTGTGAGGAGCAGCTGAGGGAGCTGGGATTGTTCAGTCTGCAGAAGAGGAGCTCAGGGGAGACCTCACCGCACTCTACAACTTCCTGAGGGGAGGCTGTGATGAGGAGGGGTTTGGCCTCTTCTCCCAGGCAACACACAGGACCTGAGGAAATGGCCGCAAGTTGTACCAGAGGAGGTTTAGGTTAGTCATGAGGAAAAACTTTTCCTCTCAGAGAGTGGTCAGGCACTGGAATGGCACTGTTGGTGGAGTCCCCATCCCTAGCAGTGTTCAAAAGGCGCCTGGATGAGGAGCTACGAGACATGGTTTAGTCTGTGGTAGCAGTGTAGTGGGAGGATGGTTGGACTACATGATCTTACAGGTCATTTCCAACCTTGTGATTCTATGATCCTATGATGGCTGCAGTCACCTCCAAAGAAGATCTCAAAGCGGTGCTGTTCAGCAAGATGTGGAGGACAGAAACCCTTTAGGTCCGTGCTGTTTTAAAAACATTTTTATTCATGAGAACTCAACATGAATTTTTGCAAATCAGAATTTACTGCACCTCAAAACTAAGCAGCAATCAAGTTCTCTTTGCCTTATACTTTCAACCTCTCAGTACCTTCCAACCTGAGAATATCAAGTCCTTACTTTCTCCCAGAATAGCTTCAAGAGCCATAGCTTGTGCTTGCTTCTAGAAGCAGGCTAATGTGAAGCTACACATATGTTCTGACATATGCAGTACTGCGTTACAGAATGTGGAAAGAGCTGAAGATGTTTTTGAATACCCAGTAATAAAAAGCCTTCTGGAAAGGATCCAAAGTACATCAACAACGAGCTCCACTCAGAAATCTCAGAAACAAGATCTCTGGACATGAAAGGATGCTACGTGTACCCAGCAGTGGTGCTATGAAACAGCTCCTTGAGCAGAGCAGGTAGCAAGGCACGAGATAGGGCCTTTAACCTCCATTCTCGGCTGCACAAACATCATCTGCACACATTTCAACTGAGAAGTTATACAGGATCCTTTACAGAAAGATTTTTTCGTTACAGCGTTGTTTTCTTAGCTGGGCAATAAAGATTGCCAAAATGTAACAATGTACCCAAACCTATGCTGAACTCAGCTCAGGACACTTCACATGAAAAGTCAAAAGGGAAATTTTAGGTAGCAAACTGTGACTGTGGTTCCTGACAAGCAGCAGCTGTTTATTTCTCTCTTCATAAAGAAACAGCAACAGTCAGTAACATTTCTTGAGGCAGTCGTGTCCCATCACTCAGACCATACTTCAAGTACTGGTATGAGCTCCACGAATCTCTCACATCACAGAACAAGAACCTTAAAGAAGGATACTTCATGGGAAAATTCACAGGAGAGGAAATATATAGCAAGCACTGACAACCTAAATTTGGCACGTACGCCCACTTCCCTAAAAGATGCCACAATCTACATAATCTTTAACTGTGTCAAAGTGAGTTCTCTGTATTCTCTGCAGAGCTTAAAGTGCTAGAGGCTCCCAAACTGTTACCCAGTAATGACCAGCCTCAGATTTGATCTAAAACATGCTGGCAGCCATTGCTGTTGGAACAATACGCCCACCTGAAGGAAACAAGCAGCTTATAAGAAGATGACATGTATTCAATAAAGTAGGGACTCTCTTCACAGAATGGGCAGGGTTGGAAGGGACCTCAAGGATCGTCAATCTCCAACCCCCTTGCCACATGCAGGGCCACCAACCTCCACATTCAGCTAAAGAAGGGCCAATTCCACAGAGCATCAGTATCAACAGCACAACAGCAACTATGAAGTGTGAACAAGCTATGAAACGCCTCCCAAAGCAGGGCAACATGCAGACTGTATCTATTCCTAACCCAAAGGCTAGGCCCAGAGTGCTTATTTTTCAACTCAGCAAGTTGAAGATAAACCTAACCTTAGGAAGGCAGATCTAAACTAACCCACTTACAAACATGCAAGCAAGAAAAGAACACAACAGAACATAAAAATCATTACATTTATTAAAATAATCTATACCAACAAAAATCTCCCAGCTTTGCATATTGAAATCAGACTCATTCACATAAGAACTACTATTAGATTACATAAAGCTGAAGAACAAATACTGTTCTTGCTCTTTATTTTTCAAGTAAAACCTCAAGTACTCCAAGTATCTGCAAAATTCATAAAGCAATTCCTGAGTCAGTTTTGTTTCATCCAGTTATTTGAATGCTTGCTGTTTGACATCTATCAACCAAAGCAGATAAATTATGTCAAATAAAAATGTGAAAAACATATTGTCTTCAGTTCAAATCACAGTCTAACAGCATACATAACAGATCAAAGCCACGTCCTTTTATTTGCTGCACAAACTGGAAGAGCTGTGATAATTCAAGCCAATATGCTGCAATTTAGGGATACCGAAGACTAAAAACCTAATCTGATTATCCAGTCCCAACTCATTTGCTTGCAGTCAGTACAGAAACCTCATCATTAAGCAGTATAAAAACATTACACATTAGGGAGAAGGATCCAAGTGCACAGAACAAGAACTAGGTACTTGACAAAACACTGTTTATTATTTAATTTTCCAACTACCAAACCAACTTAACCTGCTAATGGAATTTGTAAGTAATGAGAATTTGATGAAACAATGCAATCTGTTCTGTAGCAAGAGTAAATTCAAAGCACGCAGATTTTGCAGAATCACTAACAGAAGACCTTTCCCTGCAGTGATAATTGTTTTCATTCATTAGCTTCAGTTGCTTAGAAAGAACTGAGAGACAAAACATAATTTTGAAATAACTGTACAAATACAAGTCTCATGCACTCTGAGCACCTCTGACTACAATAAGCTACAAATGGAAAAGTGCTGTAAGGCCATGATGGAGTAAATGAATGCAAAAAGCTATCCTTATCAATTCAGAAACCTACATATAGAAAGAGATGAGGTGTAGCATGCAATGAGGCTGAAGGCAAAAAGATCACGTGCTGTGAGGTCTGGTATCACCAGTTTCCCTAAAGCTCATCAACTGGCCATAAAAGCTGGTGCTGTGAAACATACATGAGGTGTGGGAGAAGAGGATTCCTTTTTCTTCCTCAGGCTAACGCCTTCCTTAGCTGCCTTCACACAGGCTTCAGAGTACATGGAAAAAAAGTGGTTAGCATTTTGTTCAGCACTATTTCTTACCATCTCAGAAGAATCATGCTAACAAAGTTATCTTCAGCAAGAAGTGCCACATACTAGATGTCTACTAGAAGGTGACATCGTTTAAATTCCTAACTGAATTTCTTGCTGGAAGCAAGAAAGATTCACCACAAGCCTGAATTACCATTTCAGAGGTTTGTAGGTTTCTCCAGTCTTTTGCCAGAAGCCTAAGATACAGAAATCCTGGCAACCAAAATGTAGCAAGCTGAGAAGGGAAATATCCCTAATTACAATTAAACTCTAATGTTCTGTGTAGTCGGCACTGGTGAGGCCTCATCTCAAGTACTGTTTTCAGTTTTGGGCACCTCAGTACAGTAAGGACATTGAGGTGCTGGAGCAGGTCCAAAGAAGGGCAGCAAGGCTCGTGAAGGGCTTGGAGAATATGGCCTATGTGGAGAGACTGAAGGAACTGGGGCTGTTTAGTTTGGGGAAGAGGAGGCTGAAGGGAGACCTTATTGCTCTCCTCAAATACCTGAAAGGTGATTGCAGAGACAGTGGGGTTGGTCTCTTCTCACCGGTGATAGGATGAGGGGAAATGGCCTCAAGTTGTGCCAGGGGAGGTTTAGGATGGATATCAGGAGAAACTACTTTACAGAAAGAGTTGTTAAGCACTGCAATAGGCTCCCCAAGGAGGTGGTTGAGTCACCATCTCTGAATGTGTTTAAAAATCGTTTGGATGTGGTGCTCAGGGACATGATTTAGCAGAGAGTTGTTAGAGTTAGGGGTAGTATGGTTAGGTTGTGGTTGGACTCAATGATCTTGAGGGTCTTTTCCAACCCAAGCAATTCTATGATTCTATGTTTCTAACCTCTCCACAGGTCGTTAAGGAAAAAAAGCACTCACATATTATGCAAGATTTAAGCAAACTGATGATCAGTGCAAGTTCATCCTCAGATCCTTAGAAGAGCCCCTTCTGAGACTAACTTGTGCCATTCTATATGGAGGCAGTGCTATTCTTACTGCAGGATATTTATTGCCTCCATTGCTCAAAGGGTTCTTTGTCAGACTTATTTGTTACAAAGCATTTTCTGAGGGTTTTAAAATAAAAAAAATCTGCTTTATCAATGGAAAATGTAAATAGCTAGTACGGAAAGCAGTGAAGAAAAAAAATAACAGGAAACAGACAGTAAACTTTCTCATACCTTCACCAAGTACAAACAGATGGTAAAAGAATTGCTGACTTTCAAGACAAACAAAAAAGTTTACTCAGAAAATTCGTATCTCCCTTTCAACTCTGCAGGACAAACTCAGAGTCTCCTCGTGGGAAGGCGATGCAGACATGAAAGGAAATTAACGGATTAGAGTTTAATACAGATATTAATTGAATGCAATGAAGATTATTACCATAACATTTGAGGTAGTGTTTTATACATGAAAATTTAACCAGCTCTTCACTAGAATACTGTGCATCCCACTACACTTGGGACAATAGTTCACAACTGTTTAACCCTGTGAACCGTTCCTCTGACTGGCAAAAAGCAGATCCTTGATAACCTTTCCATCACAGTGAAACAACAGAATGTTTTGTTGCACCACAGGCAAGTAATGTTCAGGATAAAAAAAATCAAAAGTCCCCAGATGTTAGGTAAGAACAGATCAGTTACAGTAAGATGCAAAATACTGGAACAAACAATGGATTTCACTTCTAAAACACACAGTTCCCCAATGTGTTTTTCAACATGAAATAATATTACAGTGAAAATAGGGCAACGTGGATCAAGGTAGCAATAATAACCAATGCATGTACATAATCCATTCTCATTCTTGCATTTGATGCTTACGTCTGTGCCCGTTCAGCTTATTAAGGGTGACCAACTGCCTGTCTGATAAGCACAACATTTTTCAGCATTTTTCAGTGGTTTGTTTTGCAGTTCTTCACTTCCACGCAATGCTTGCTAGTCTCTTCTGGAAAGTGCTCCACAAACATTCCAACAACTGCCATCAGACACTGATTTACTACTCAGCTGCCTGCGTCTACCTACAGAAAACAGACCTGAGATTCAGGACCAGCCTATAAATTCAAAACCTAACAGATGACGACTTCAGACTGCAAAATTGCTATTTACAAGAGAACAGCAGCTTACAGTTTGAGAGTCCTCTGGGAATGCTTTAGATTCTTTACAAGCAACCGAGCAGTCACCTCACACAGAAAACAGCACAGCTCCACGTGCCCCAGGTACAATACCACAGCCAGGTACTGCACAACCAACTTGCTACCCTTACCCTGTTCCATTTCTCTGAGTCCTTCAGTTGTTGTTTCTTTCCATTCTGAGAGAGGCCAACAGTCTAACACCCATTAACCACAGCCTATTTTTGCCTTTCCAGAGAACCATCTGCATCATGAAGAACGCTTGGTTTTCGTTCATGGAAATATCTGAATGATGTAAGTTGCATTAGCTTTGACACGTTCCAAGTTTTGCTACAAGTCGTCAGCATAATTTCTGGCTCAAAGCCTCATTAATGACAAGGACTAAGCAAAGACTGCTTGTGAAATTAGAAAGTTGGGCCCAACCAAAAAAATAATAATAATCTTTGTTCCGTCTTTCTATTAAGCCTGAAGTATGTTATCACAGAATCACAGAATGGCCAGGGTTGAAAGGGACCTCAAGGATCATGAATCTCCAACTCCCCACATGCAGGGCCACCAACCTCCACATTTAATACTAGACCAGGTTGCTTAGGGCCCCATCCAACCTGGCCTTGAACACCTCCAGGGATGGGGCACCATGACACACTTTATAGACATAATATTAACACAATGACAGAAATCCATCACCATTTCAAGATAAAGTTTAATAATTCTCCCATTTGCATTTTCAGTACAAGTAATAAAATAAGCTAAATTGAAAAGCTGGGATGGAAAGCAAAGGTCAACAATCCAAACAAAAATTGATCTGACATTACAGTCAGTAATCTCTTCTTTAAGTATTGATAAATCTGAATACTCTGGTTTAGGTATCATACTACAGTAAATGACTGGAGAAAATAGGCTACAATAGCACCAGATCAGAAGCGAAGGGAAATTCTTCTTAGAACATGCTGATACTCATTAATAAAAATAATTCTAGCCAAGAGTAGGGCGTAAACTCTAACTCATCATAAACATGCTCAGAAGCTTCATAGAAAGCACCAAAACCAATAGCCACATCACACACAGTCACTAGGGAAATGAACAAAATCTAACAGCTCTGAATGGAGTCACAGTGAAGCTGTGACTTGCTCTTGCAAAGTCAGCCCAAGGGAAAACACTGCTATAGCAAATCAGAAGAGTCACATTTAACAGAGCACTGTGCATTTACTACAATTGGAAGTTTAGATCATAAATACTCCATCCAAGAATATCACTTTGGTCACAAAGTTAACTTGTTCATTCATGAAGTTTGCTGCATTTCTTGATACAGCAAGCAAGTCTAACACAGCCAACAGGAAGAGACAGGCTACTTTCAACCCATACAGCAGGAGGGAAAAAAAAAAGATAAGACACCTGCTTTGAACCTCTCTCCAGGCTTGTGGCAATGATGGCCCCAAAAGCAGTCCAACAATAACAGTCACCTGATAATCTAAAGCTACTGGAAACAATGCTAACCCGACAGCATTCTAACACGTCATTACTTATGGGCAACATTTAGATCATACCCTACCAGTACACCACAAGAGCTCAGGACTATGATGTATGGTGGATTTTGAGGGTAGAATCAAATGTCAGCCACCTGATAAGCAACTTCAGAAGCTGAACATATCCACCAGTAAGGCATTTTCTTTAAGTCTACTTGTTACACTAAACACCACTGTATCCAGTTACCTACAGTAGATTGTCTGGAACATCATGCAGCGGTGGTTAAACCTAAAAATCCCAGCTTTATTTATTTCAGTTAAATTGCAATTTATAAACCTGTAACCAACACGAACCAGATTCAAATGCTCATCTCAATATAACAAACACAAGTATGGCAATTTGAAATACCAGCATGCACGTTTGTGTACGTGCACACAAGTACAGATGTGTAAAATCTGTATTTTTTTTGAGCAAGGACAACATTTTTGTAGAAATAAAACAGAAAAAAAAGAGGTGAGCTAACATAAGGAAAATAACCTAAAGAAAAATATTTATCTGCAGACATGAAAAAAGTTACAAAGGACTTGAAAACAGCTAGCTCTAGGAAAAGGGAATCATATATGCAAGTACTGAAGAACTCCACAGCTTAATAAGACCATGAAGATGGCACCTACACAGTGCACAGCATCTCAGTAGGTTCTCATGGAATTCCCTGGATCCATCTTTCGGAAATCCAATTTTAAGTATGGACAGAAGTGAAAGAATTCATAAGATGATGCGAGACTGACAAGGAAATGAGATGTCGAAGAGGAAAAAAAGCGTTTTCCAAAGAATTATCATTTATTTGAAGAAATAAAAGCCAAAAAGGTTACAGGCAGTTTTTGCCAAATGTTGAGATCGCAGCCACACAGTTTGTTAGAAGTCTCTTCCCTCAAAACCTGTGCCAGGACGCAAAGAAACAAAAAAGTACAATAGAAATCAGGCTTTGACCAAAATGCTGCCATAGCAAGAAAATATTCAGTTCAGTTTAAATACACCCAGCAGGGTTTCATCAAACCTTCCCTTGGGTGCCACCTTACCTCTCAAAACAATATTTTAATATACTAATACGTCGCATTTAAAGTTAGTCATCTGGTCTCTGCAGTCACATGGATGCAAACTTCACAAATGTAAGCAGTCACATGGATGCAAACTTCACAAATGTAAGCAGAAATACCAAATGTACCTGGCCTTAGCCAGGGCATCCAGGAAGAGACACCAAGCTTTAATTGGTTTTCACACAATCTACTCACAGAAAATGGCATCCAAACAGCAAATAAAAAAAAATAAAAACCAAAAGGCTATTTGAAAGCTGCACAGTGAGCACTACAATTCCAGCTAATGTTGGAAATTGCTAAGTTAAAGAAATCGAGAATTGAAGAGCAATTATTTTAAATACCAGTTTCACTGCTTAGCTCTTCTAGTCTATAAGCACTTATGCACAAGTCTTATGTGTTGCACAGTGAGCATGGGACAGGCTTAGAAGGAGTTTAACAAAAATAGGTTATAAAAGTGTTTTTTTTAATTTTTTATGTTTTGTGTTTTTATGGATTGATTAAGAAAAACAATGCTATGAGCAACTTGTGAGTACTTAAAGAGCCATGGTTTCTAGATAAGCTTAAACATTTAGACTGACTTTCAGCAACACTGAATTTCAGCAGTAATACAGTGTAGAAAGTTTCTCTTCCTCCACCAGGTTTTGGTCTTACCACAGCACTAAAAATGGAGGATGCATGGAGGATGTAGTACTAAAGAGGTGAGGAGGGCAAACACACTGCAAATGTCTGGGTTTCACTGCTCTACAAAAGAAAAACAAAAAAAAGAGGATGAGACAAGAACTATTTGAAGCCAAGCAGCTGCGTGAACGAACACTTCCAAGTTCCCACCTAAAAGTAACTCAGTGGAAGAGTGTGCAGTGCAGGCTAGTAAGCTCAGATTAGTGACCTTCAACATACTGAAGCAATACAGCCTTCTCTGCCACATCTTCAGAGTTCATCTGTTCTCCCTTCCCAAAGAAACCCTGATTATTTCCACAAAAAGTAGTGATGTGCTCGCTAGTGAGCCGTTACTCCATCAACAGAAATTATTTCCAAGGAATGTGGCACCTCTAGGAATCCCTTGGCTCCCTACCAGGCTCCATCAATTTTCTGCACCTTTCATTTTTATGTCTGCAAGCTCTCCCAAGTTCAACACGTTTTGCTTCAGGGTGGGACAGGGGTCTCACCCATTATGTGCAAGCAGTTAGCTATGCATTTTAACATTCTGGAGGATCATCACTGCAACGCTGGATCCACAGAACTCGTATGTTAAATGCAATCATTTTTTAGGACAAATAATTTTTCATATTTCTGTACCTCAGTGAAGTCTCAAGATCCTGGCAACAGAATGCTTGAACTGAATACTTTATTTCTTCACTACTGCTAGGAAGTCAAACAGAAAGGAGATACCAAACATGTACTTGGATACTATGGTAGAATCTTACTTAAGAATATTTCAATACATGGCAGATCAATGACAATTGGGAACATTCTCCAGAAGGGTACTGCCTATCCATGCGTTATTTTGCACTTAGTTCTTCTTCCTATCCTTTACTGAATGGCTTCTATCCCACCTATAAGGCACAGCTGGGAAGGAAGGGCATTGCACTGGCAAAGAACAAGTACACATGAGCATCTTAGGCAGTGGGTACACTTGCTGGACTTATAAAGCCATACCAGACAGTGAACAGAAGGGTAATTCTAATCAGAACACAATCCATCATCAGAAAAATACTACTATTATACCAGTCAAAGTCTTCTTCAGGGACCAGTAAAGGCATTTTTCTCAAAAGTAACTTCAAGTCCTGCAAAATACAGCCTTTCTACTTGTGCCCAAGCCAAAAAGCAATGTTCAAACCAAAACATTTTAAAGCTTGCATATAATTACAAACAAAACACCATCACAGTACAGTATGATATTTTCCTTTAAGTTGTAATCCACAGGTGATCTACAAGACTAAAGCAACAATTAGAAAACAAAACAGTCAATTTGCTACAGGAAAGGATTCAAAACTGCCTTCAGAGTCAAAACTACCAAACAGCTGGTCAAGAAATAGGAACTGAGTAGAAAGGTCCTCTGCAAAGTCACTTTACTGTAGGGGGTTCTGAACACATTGCAGATCAGATGAGTTTTTTTCCAACAAAACTTAGAAGTCCAACTGCTAAAAAGCATCATTAAACTCAAATACCTCAAAGCACACTGCTCTAAGAAAAGCCACCTCAAGAAATGAAGCTCAAGTACCTGGAGACTATAGGTAAAAAGAATTCTAGAATAAATTATGACTTGCTGTCTTCCTGCACATCAGTTCAAATCACTTGTTACCAGCATAATTTCTGTACAAGAGCAACTGAAGAGGGATTTCCTGATGCAGGCTTTTGAAGAAAGAGAGCAAAAAAACTATTTGTTCCACACCTCTCATTACACTGAAACAAAATCAAACAAAAAATTTGAAAAAAAAAAACACACCTGGTACTTAAATACCTGTAATTGTATCAGTAAGCAAAAAAAAAAATTCATAGTTGAGATTTTCTTCAACTACTGTTATGTTACTTCTGGAAGTTTTCTTGTGGGGTTGACTTTGGCAGGTAATTCCCTTGATAAGAAAAAAAAAAAAAGTAGAAAGACAGACTACAGACTTGATTCCATACAGACCACATATTTATCTTGGACCCTCAAACATTTCAACAACTATCTATATTTGATGAGATTACCTGGAGTTATCCAGAAAAGAGCCTGCAGAGACTAAGTTGAAAATTCTTCCACTGGTGAGATTTCAATATGCAAGATGTAGAATTAGTTGCTTTATAAAATCAATTGAATATCTTCTTTTGAAAGCATCAGGGTTTAAACTTTCAGTGCCTATTTCTGCCTGCTTGACATCCTATCCTTAGAAAAGGTTCTTAGTGTCCATTCTACAAATGCAAATATCAGAAATAAAATCATTTCATTTGAAATGCTGATCAGCCTTTTAGAATACATCTATTACAAGATTAATGGTTCCACAAAGGTTTTAAACAAAACAATGTCCAAATCACAATCCATTGAGGGGAATCAACTCTTTGAAAGGATAGATAACTGCAGGACAAGGGGAAATGGTTTTAAGTTGAGAGAGGGAAGATTTAGGGTGGATGTCAGGGGGCAATTCTTTACAGAGAGTGGTGAGGTGCTGAAACAGCTGCCCAGAGAGGCTGTGGATGCCCCATCCCTGGAGGTGTTCAAGGATGGATGGGGCCCTGGGCAGCCTGGTCTAGTATTAAATGTGAAGGTTGGTGGCCCTGCATGTGGCAGGGGGGTTGGAGATTCATGATCCTTGAGGTCCCTTCCAACACAGGAATAAGAAGGGCTATATTTCAGTCTTCAGTTTCTTAAGAAAATTTTAGAATCACTACCAAAGGAAACAACTGAATTTAGAGGAAACATGACTATAGTTAATGAGGCTGAAAAACTGAAATGCTTATAATGGCTAAACTTTAACAGGAATTGGAATTATTCTGCAAAGTTAACTTTTCAATGATACTTAAAACATCAAACGTGAAACATTTTTTACATCAGCTGTTTAGAAGTACTTCATAAACACATCACCTTTTAGTTACACTTAATGCAAACACCAGAACACTTGAGAATTAACAACTACACTTTCAGAAAATACTTCACTAGAAACAAGCTCATTGCACCAAATCTAGGCTTGGACCAAATTACAGGACAGCATGCTGCCCCACGTGGCTGAAATGGAGCCCTTTGCAAAGCTATGCCCCCAGGCACCTTCCAGCAAGGAACATTCACATCCTGAATCCACCCCAGAAAACATATGCCAGGTTCTTCAGCAACCTTATGTTCACTGTTTTCAAATTCTCCATCGTCACCTGCCCAGCACAAACACAGGAAGCAAGGTGACTTCACTGCACACATTAGGGATGCAGTCACATTTGACACACTGGACAGAATCTGTAAAACTGACACCTCCCTGACAGCTTTCTTATTGGAACAAGAAGTCTGGATTTGTTGGATGCTGTACTTAATACCTTTTCAGTGAAAAATGGTATACAGAGGTAAACTGAAAATTGAAGTGTTTCTACAACAGTGAAACTGTACAACTATACTGACAAGTCCCTCCAAAACACCAATCCAGTGACTTCTTATAGAACACATTTCAAGATGAAGAAGCCATGTGTCTTGTTGTATAAATCCTGTAAACTGTATTGACAATCCCAGACTAAATGAACAAGTATCAGTATCTATGAAAATGCATTAGCTGCACATTAAAACCTCCCAAACACCTGAAAACTGCTGGATACAGAGATGGCAGATCCCAAACGAGCTCTTTCTTGGATCTGTTTACCACACTGATTTTTCACTTCAGAACAAACAGCTAACTTACTGACGTTGAAGTACCTATAAATAAAGCAGAACCAGCAGATTTGTTCAATCTACAGTAAGAGGCAGCAATGCAGACATGGCTCCTGGCAGCAGAAAAGAGCAAGAGAGTATTTTAGATTTTCAAGAAGAGATGATGCAGTTCTTAGCTAATTAGCACCAACCATAAACATAACAGAACATAATGCTAAAACTTTTAAATCCAAATATGCAGACTACAGGTCATTCCATTAACTCTTAGTAAATTTTATCCTACTGGCAGCCAAAGACTGCAAACTCACATTAGCTTACAGTACCTCAAAGCATGAACACAGCAATAGTTAATTACTTGAATTAAATTGCACGTTAGAGTTCAACATTTAAAAGCAAGTATTCAGTAAAATGCAAACTATCTCATGTTCATAGTTAAAATGGATGCATCTTTTCAGCACCAGATGAGTTACCCTGAAATTTCCCATCCAAAAATACTCCCTCACACACACACAAGCTACTAGTATGAAGAGATCATGTACTATTTGGTTCCAACACTCACGTCCACACAGACAGACCTTCTGTATTTGAGGTATGGTAAAAATCAACACTCAAATTTAGAAAACTGCTGGCGATTCCCTGAGTAAGCTTGCAGAAAATGCAACAGATTTGTTCACAAATGAAATTAAGTTCTAATACTATACACAAAAACGGTACTAAACATAAAAGTACTAACAAAATTTTCTAGTCAAGATAATCTTTTCCATCAACTCTTCTTCTCAAAAGATATTTTCTTCTGTTTCCCTAAATGCAACTGCATTAGACTGCACTACAGACAAAAGTAAGACCACAAATTTAAATTCACCCACTTCCTATAGTTCTAATATATGTCATTATTTGTGCTTTAAGTGACTTGATCCTTGCAAAATTGAAACAAAGAGCAAATTATAGCCCATTTTGGCTTAAACTTGAAGACAGTCTTTCCTTCCCATTCGCCAATTCCCAAGAGCAAAAAACCATATTTTATTCAAAACAGTAGATTTCTGTAACAAATGAATTCTGTAGTTGGATGCTAGATTACAAAGGGACTTCTAGTTCCAAGATAATTAAAAAAACAACTCAAATTTTAAAATGTTCACTTCGTAATCAATAGAAAGTAACTGAACTACAAGTATTCACCAATTTGACCTTGGTTTCTAACTTTGTCAACAGTATTTTTATGTAACATGTACATGATGACTGCACAGCATGTTCACTGTATTGATGACAAAACAGCATTAAAGCTATCCAAATTACAAAAGACAAAGGCACAGGCATCAAGAAAGAGACAGATGGCTATTACAAAATTATTTTGTGTTGTTTTGACCATTAGCATGACAAAATTGAATTACATAACCAGTACATATGCTTCAGTACCAAACTGTAATGATGATCTACTACCATACTAATACACTGATGAGAAAAAAAGGGAAATCAGATGACCTATCAAAGCAGATAACAATTGGGGTGATCACTGACACCTAACTGAACTATTATGTCCAGCATTTTTCATCCATACCAACTACAGTTTCAAATTGCCTGGAGTCCATAGGGAACCCACTGTTTACATTTGGTTTTCATTGCAACCATACAAACTAGAAAGGTTTGTTTAAATTAAAGCTTTGATTTTGTACCACAGCTTTGTGGCCACAGAAATGTAGAATACATTGGATATGGTCAAATGGCAGAACCTAACTCTGCATTTGGATTCCAGATTCTCATGCTGCATTCACCGTTGTAAAAGCAGTTCCGTTTCTATTCAGATGAAAATGTGAGCTCAAATTCCTTCTATTCTGTGATACATGCAAGTCATATTTTAGACAAGACCCACATCAGCCTTTTTTTTTTTTTTAAGATTATAGGAACTGCAGAGTTCTTATTCTTTGTTTTCTTCCTTATCTACCTGCATAAGACACGTTCTTTTCGAACAGTCTAGATCTAACAGCCAAGAAGACAAAGATGCCTGTTTTCTCAAAAGACCATGCAAAATAAAATTTAACATGATAATGTAAATCTTAGAACTAAGTCAACATCCAGCGATTACTACTCAGTGAATAAAGAAACTTACCTACTACCATGAGCGTGAACTCAAATCCTCTCTTCACAGACTTCCGGTAAACTTGATTTGGAAGATTTGCAAACCCCACATATCCTTCAAGGTTCTTCTGTTGCTAAGACAAGAGATATTCACAAGTTTAAGAAGCTTCCAACTTCTTAGTGGGATTGTATTCTCTTAGAACCCAAAAAGGCGATGTCTATCCTACCTCTCAACATCCTGACCTGCATACATCAAAGACAGTGCAATGTACTGCAGCAACATACAGCAATATCCAGTAGTGTTGCACAGAAAGTGAGCTGTGTTAACACTGTGACTGTGCAAGCACAACAGTGTACAAGTACAAAAGTTAAAAACTTCGTTCCAAAACTCATTTGAAACACAGGAAAGTTGTAGGAGTATATTCTTGTGAGTCTTGGTGGTACTGCCCTGATTTTTCTGGGACTAACTTGATGCACTCTCTTTCTGCATCACACAACTAGAGGCCATTTTTAATCCCTTTGTGGTCAATCTACGCCCAGTGTTTGAAAATGTAGCACACGTTGCAACAAACCCTTCACAAATGTAAAACTTCAGTTGCTTTTTACTGTGAAAAAGTCATTCATAATATCTCCCTACTACGAAAAGAGATGAGAATTTTGGATGCTAGCCATTATTCTTTCTCACCACAAAAATGAAAACGTTGGAGGTATTTAAAATGCTGCTCCCTCGCTGTCCTAGAGCTGGCAATCCTCCAGACATCAGCCATGTTACTTTCAAACCATTCTTCTAGCTGAATCCTAGAGATGTGCTTGATGATGAAACTGGTCTGAGGATCTTCTTATGAGACACAACAGTTTAGCTCTCTTTTACAGAAAAGGCGAGAATACTTTTGACACTTTTTCTACTGAAAGCAACACCAGATTTTAACCATGTTTTATATGGAACAATGGCTTTAAAACAGTAGATTATGTCCAACCAAAGATGACAGAACATGACTTGATATTGCCTCAGTGTCACAGTTTAAGAGTTATACGCATCCAGAGTTGAAGCACTGTTTGCCAGTTTGAATTCCCCTCTCCAAGACCAACTTCAATAGGACAGAGATTCTATGAAAAGCCACACACAAATCTGTTCTATTACAGGCACTGCCTTAGAACTTGACTGTATGGGATGGAGTATAGTTGATTTAAATTTGTACATGGTTGACTCGTGTTTTTTTGGATGTTTCTTCTAAATATTGAAATAAACAAGAAAAAAAACCCAACACGTTCACAGTAACAACATCTATACTTCAAAAGAAAATGTTTTTTAATTAAAGCAAGCATTCCTTGCAAGTATAGAAAAATGCTATCCTTTTTCAATACACACAATGCCCTAAGAACTACCTTATTTGCAATCCCAAGGCACAAGTCAATTAATTAATTTTGTTTAAACTGACATAACTGCTATCTCCATTTGGCAGAGACATCCTTATTCTCAATGAAGGCTACATCACTATAACACAAACTCAGTGATAGCACCAGTGTAAGTAAATCTGAAGAGGCTGAATTTAGCAGAACTGCTTACGAAAGAAAGATTTAATTCCAGTACTAAATGATTATCAGTTCTCATTTAGTGATAATACAATGCATTAGTTGCCTTCCCATTTTTAAAAAGGCAGTGTCTTCTAATTAATTCATACAGAATAAGAGAGGAATATTTAATGACAGTCTGCTAAAGCTAGGTATTATAGCTTCAAGTTCAAGCACACACAGAAACAGATGTTAGTACTCCAAATGTGTGATTTTTGCCTTTTGTCATCAAGAAATTCTAAAATTCTATTCTGCTTTTTGTTTCATTTCAGCCTCAAGGCTCATCTGAAAAAAGTTTTAGAAGATTTGAGTTCTTGAATTATTTTTTTTTTAATTAATTCAAAGATTGTTTTTACTTTTCTAATCTATCACTACAACACATGAGAAATATAATCAGCTATGCTCTAACGAAGCTAACCAGGAGCCAATGCTTCAGAGATAGTAACTCTCACTTAGTTGGATGTTCTTTAAGTTATGAAAAAGTTCCTCAATAGGGCAGGTCCTTAATAACTATTAAACATACGTAATTGCTATTTATCTCACAAGATATAAAATACTCAGACACTCCTTACAGTTCTACTTGTCAATTTGCACATACTTTTTAATGTAAGTCATTCTTACCAGAAACTGTTCTTAAGCAAAAGAAATAACTGTTGCTTTGATTACATTATTCTTATTTCCTTTCCTTCTCCTTTACAAAAAGTTGCACAATTGGAATGGTATTACTACTAGGAATTTTAAAGAAATCTGAAAATGAAACAAGAGCTAAACAAGACTAGACATCAACTTTCAGCTGTTTGCTCTGTTAAGCGGATGTATAATGTTTACATTCACAATTTGTTTTAATTCAAACAAAATAGAGATGTCACTAAACAAAAGGATGTATGAAGTGTCAAATCTGAATGCCATGTTTAACTCAAGGGCTTATATTCCATCAACAGGAAAGAGCCTTTGCAAAAACCAAAATCAGCTGTCAAATTCCAGTTTCTGAAAAGCCAACATCAACTAAAATTGGCACTTTCACTGTACTGACTTAGAAAAGATCTGACTTGTTCATACACCTTCTACTTCTAAACAAACCAAAAAATAGGAGGAATCAAGTTTCTTAAACTCCTCCAACAACTTTTAAAATAAATTATTACTTTTTTTGTTGTTGTTGAAGCATTACATTCAACTGCATGGATCACTGTGCAGGGCAAGACTTCGTGTCTCCAATACTTACCAGAGGATCTTCTCAGCTTTCATCCCTTCCTGACTTTCACCCAGCTCAGTTCAACTCACTTACTAAAGCCTTAACGTTTACTGTGTTTCACAAAAGTTGTAACATCTCTTTATCAACGTAATACTTACAGCTACTTTGTAAACAACGCATTTCCATCATTTCCAGTGTTGAAGACGTTGATAGAATACATCCAAAAGTAGATTGGTGGAACAATGAATTTGAGCCATTGCAGCAAGGAGCCCATGCAGGTACAGCAGCAATCCAGGAAGAGGTAGTGTGAGGAGAGAAAGAAAAAGAGAAAGTTACTTACATTTGATCAACAAAGTTACTCACTATTCTTTTAATCTCGTATGCTCAGTGCACAGTGCTTCATAAAACAGTGATTTGCTCTGTTTTAAAGAGAGAGCTTCATCTCACAGCAGTGAGCTAAACAACCTTCACACCATTTTCCAACACAAGCAGTTATTCAATAGTCCTTTTTATTCTAGTTGTGCAGCGTGCTTTCAATTATCAGATGCTATCTGAACCCACAACAGACTCAAGGGCATTTGTTTTCTTCATAGGTGCACACCACAATACATAATCCCATTTCACCATGCTATTGCACATTATTTTTTAAGAGTGAAAAAGGTACAAAGATCAAAGCCATCATCATAAATATCTCTGAGGGTTCTGTATTTCTGTAAAATTCGCACATTCACTGAAGAGCACCAATTCACTCCTGAGCATTAATGCAAACTGTGACATTGGTTGGATAGACAGAAAATAAAGAACAAAATTAGGGTGCAAAAGTTAAGTGTTTGCTCAGCATCACTTAACTATGGGTGACAAGAGATCCACACTAGCTCTCCAACAAAGCACTTAGAGTAACTATAACAACCATAAAAACCATAACATAAGTTCTCTTCACATTTCTGGGTTTTTGGGTTGTTTTTTCCTCCACTAAGCATCTTCCGGTGCTTGACAGTTCCATGATAATGATATAAAAGAGAAGGACAAAAAAAACATCTTGTTATCATGTTTTAAGATTGCAATCACTGATGCTTCCAAGCCCTAACATTCAATTTTTAACTATTTTCATACTCTCAGAGGTTCTGTTCCTGTTTCTAGAAGATTGACACCATCACGGATACTAGCTCAGAGCAGCGCTGAGGTTCCCTCTCTCTTTTGCTATCTAGCAGGATGCATGCCTTTGGCTTTTGCAGTCCCCTCATAGCCTATCAGCCCTCATAGCCACAAGATCTTCCTCTGATTCACCCCACATTGTTAAATGGAGGTCTTTCCCATTTTGAAATTACCTCCTGTTAGTTAGCTGGCACACCTGTGTCAGGAAACAGCCTTACTAACCCAACATACTTCAAGGAGAAGCAGCAGTTTCATGCTTCTGATCACCTCTGCAGCTCTTCTGCAACATTCCATGGTCTGTAATCTTCTAGAAAGATCAAGTGAGATCAATGTACTACCCAAGGAAAAGTCACACATCTACATGGCCTAACCACACACCATCTCCTGTTCTCAGCTCCTTCCTTACTTCCTCCCAACATCTCACTTGCTCTTTTGACCTGTGAGGACAGAGCTGATGCCTTTGGGGAATTGAACCACAGCCCCAAGCCTTTGCTCCAGGGCTGCAGCAGCTGTTCACAGCTCACTTCTGATCACACAGCACAAAATCAGTCCATGTATCCATCACTTTACATTCCCCTACACTGCATTTAACGGCCACTTTTTAATCAAGCAACCGTTAATATTCTTATGCAAGCCCTCACTGTTGTTCATCATCCCTGTCCTAACGGAGCACAAATGAAAGCAAGTCATATGAGAAATTATACTATTGGCCTTAGCTGACTTTTGATGCATCCACTTAGTGCACTCAATGTTATTTTAATAGAGGTTTGCCCCAAGCAAAATGTCAAAGCCCACATAAACCAGCAGCTGAGCGGGAGCTTTCAGATCCATCATCTGAAGCAATGGATTAACAGCCAACAGCAAGCTGCTCTGTGCAGCTGATGAGAAGAAAGGAAGGAAGCAGTACCTTAGGAAGCTTTTTACAAACAACAATTAAAAAATCTTAATCTCTTTGTCATCTGCCAAGCCTGTCTATCGTCTCTGTTGTTGCCCACTCTCTGCAATTTACACCTCTCTTTATTCTGTGCTGATCGTATCCAAGAAAAAAAAAGTCAATCTTCAGGAAATACCATCTGGGCCAAAAGATGGCTGGCATAAGGTCCACTACTTGACAAAGCAGTGCACCCTCTTATCAAGGAGAGATGCAAGCCCAAGGCAAGCTAAAGCCATTCTTGCCTCTGCTGTGTGCAGCCTGGGAGCGCAGCTCAGAGTCTGCCTGCATGGTAAGCACAGCTGCTGGGCACTGCCAGTAACCTGCAGCCTGGCACAGGATGTTATGAAAAATCTCAAGGATTTATGACCTAACCCATTCAATGGCAAATATTAATGAAGACAATTGGATAGAACAGGAAAGCAGTTTGACAGTGTCAGAAATACTGATCTTTCCAATCAGGTTTTTTTCCATTAAAATGCAGCTTTGGAGCTTCCCAAAGTTACTCTAAAAATAAGAAATGCAATTCATCCTTCCCTACTGTCCTTGCAGGACCTACCATTTGAAAGTTAGCTAGCATCCCAGAAAACCCAGAAATCCAACCACACTGAGGGGAATATCAGCATGGTTATTCATTGCACAAGGCATGGGCCAGCAATGGCACTTACCAATGATGTAAATAGAAAGCAACATTCTTAACTTAATTCACACATTTGGAATGGGGGACACATCCAACATCTTTTCTAAATTGTGTATTTGCTGTGCAGTCAATTTGCTCTTGAAAGGTACCTCGACATAGGGCAAGTTTCCCTTCTGTTTTGGAAGCTTCCATATCTTCTCACCTGTTCTGGTGAAGTTAAAGTCATTTCTCAAGAATTTCCAACTTAAATTCTGCATGCTCTTTAGCCACACACATTTCCATTCGGTTTCTTATCACTATGATTTTTTTTATATTTTTTTCATATATTTTAATAATTATACAAATTTTTAGTTTCATACAGAAAGGCTGTTCTACAAAGCACATTAGGGACTTCTATTTCCTTTAATATACTCAACATGGAAACTTACAAAAGTAAATAAAATTATCCTTTGCAACGGTGCTGGTTTCTCAAAGTCTCCACGTCAGTTCCTCAAAGTCTCTGAAGCCTATGGGAAGGTCCAGGAGTTACTTTACATCAAGATCCCTAAAGCTTGCCACAGGTTGGTAAAGCCTACATTTCCTCCAGCCTTCATAAAGCACACAGCCAATACATACCCCTACCTTGCCTTGCCACATCCCAGAGGCCAACACTAACTGCACACTGACAGCTGTTCTTGGAACAAAAGCTCTCTGTAGCACTACTTAGGGCAGTGATGCTGCTGGGTGCCTACAGCACTTGTTCTTTTTTGTCTTTGTTTTGTTTGTTTGTTTCTTTTACACAATAGAGAGTACCTTAACTTTGTTTTTAAAGATCTACTCTCTACTTTTAAAACAAATGCTGGATCTAAAAAGCTGGGGAAAGGGAGGGGGAACAAGGAAACTCATCAGCTACAACTGTAAACCTAAACTTAAGCTGACCATCTACAAACTTGTTTTTCCTTTCACTACTGAAAATAAACACCCACTGAATCAATAACACCTGCCATAATCTGCATAGCAGAAATCTAGTGCAGATGGACAGGCAATCAACTCCTCGAGCCCCTCAAGCAGGCATCACCAGATAGAAGACACCTATCAAAAAATCTTATTTAGTAAAAATACTTGGCGTGCAAGTGTGAACTTGTGGTCTTGCCTGTATGAAAGAATTAAAACTCCTCAAGAAGAATCCAGAAGAGAACCTCCTTTAATGTGTAAGTGCTATTAAGAAGCCAGGATCTCTTCAGTCTCTAGAAGCAAGCTGATTAAGTCAATAATCAGTAACTTGAATCACTGACCCAGCAACTGCAGTTGCATTTCAAACTGTTCCTCAAAACCTCACAGGACGTAGTCAGAGTCAGCACCAGTGAAGTTAACTGGCTGTAGGCTCTCTCTTTTCCTGTGCTATCATCACTATCATCTGCTTTATTAACAGCATTAAACACATGCAAGTCCTAAGAATAAAAGGATTCTGCAATGCAGAACATCACAAAGAGTAGATAGCACAACCCATCCATTGAGCTACAGGCAACATGGAAAGGTGGAAAACCTCAAAGAAAAGCAAAAGGGATCTAACAAGGACACTACCAAAGCTTAACTCACCTAATTAAATATATATATGTGTGTGTGTATAGTTATAATAAAAAAAAATAAAGCCAGCCATCAGGCAGACAACTATAGGATGCAACACAGAAGGCAAGGAAACTTGCACAAAGTGGGAGCCAAGAAGGAGTCAGAGGAGCTGGCATCAGAGCAGCTGCACACTGAGCACCCTCCACACAGTATGGGGGATTACCTACCACTATTTCTGACCTTCTCCTCCTCAGTTTTGCTGTCACTTAATGTTTATTCTTTCCGGTGGCTTGAAGATGAAAGATGCAAAGGTAGAATACTCAGTAAAGTGCTATGAATGATTCCTCTATATAAAACCTCCCAGGAAAAAAAGGAAAAAAAGAAAGAAACTAAACAAAGAGTGATCTGCATTCAGTTTCATAAATGTCACATCCTTTGTCTCTTAAGTTCCCCAAAGAGATGTAAAACAAAAAAAGATTCAAACAGACAAACAAGGTGGTGGGAACTTCCTGGCAGTTTTACCTCACGCTGCTCTTGTCTCTCATCTCCTGGGAAGTCAATTAAGCTCAGTGTTTGAGAAGAGCCATCTTCAAGGAAACAAACCAGTCACTGCAGTTACTGTCTCACTTGAGAGACCATTTCAGGAGTCTCACTTTGCTACAGAAACTTTGGAGAAGAAGCAACAAAGCACAGTAACACTTAGGAAATACATGGAATCGTTCTGCTGCAACGTATCAAGTTTGTTCCTTTGCTATATACTCCTAGTCTGAAGTTACTGTTGAATATGTTTTCAGTTCCTTCAGGTTTGCTAACATTACATGTTCATTAAGAATCTGCACACACAGCAGTCAGTGACACAAGGACTCAGGTGATGCTAGATCGCAGTTTATAGGCTTTACTCTATAAAAGCAAACATTAATTGCCTCATTCTCCTACCCCAAATCTCAGGGTAAAGCAGTGGCAACAGCCAGAGCACATTACATCTGCCCCAACACAGAAAGGAAACTCCTGCAACCAGACTGACCGTATTATAACAAAGATGCTGAGAAAAACATACTTGCAAACACACACTTTGTGCCCACCTCTCTTCTATGCCTCCAATTCAGAACTGAGACCATTTGGCTCATGGCGAAGCTGCAAGGTTGACAACACAAGGAATAGCAGCCCCTTGCACTTACGTGTGCAACAATACGAGCCCATCTACTTGAATTTTTTGAGCATGCAGCTGCAGGAGAGCTGCTGAGATAGCTCACATTGCAGAAATGCTCCAGTACCTTCACACACCGCAGTGCCCCCAAAACCCTGAGAGAAATTACAGCACGTCACCTCTGGTGTTTCTGCTAACACCAGGAATTCTCATTTAAAGTAACTAAGAGGAAGGGCTTTTACCATACATTTCTACATGGTGGATGCAACTTGTTCCCATATGGAAGCCATCTGTTCTTCTGAATATTCTTTTATTTTCCCCTGCGCTGGTTTCTATACCGAATGCCTCAAGTTCTGACTTGCAGAAGGCCTGTGGGCTTCACCACGACAGACACTTGGAGCTAAAGCTTTCTGAAATATGTCCTTGTCACTCATCTTTCAGGCTTTATTGCATTTTTGTGCTGCAGCAAAACAGCACTCCAGACCAATGAGAACTGAGCGTTTTGAAAGCAATGGACCCTTTTGTCTCAGACTTTGGAAAAATTAACGTAAGAGGGTATCTCATCATGAACAAGATGCTAACTCAGGAAGTTCCTAAATCACTACTATTTAGAGGGTTTTATTTTTTAAACTATTTCCACACTGCCTAAGGAGTTCTGTATTTATAAGACAAAGAACTCTAATGAGACCTAAGAGATCAAAATAAGAATTGGGTGCTATTTTAAAGAAAGATGGCAATTCAGAGAAACAGTCCATGTGCAAAGCTCAGATGTTACAAGTTTTGAGACACGGGAGGCTGTCAGCACAGTTCTGAACCATCTATTTTTTAAGCTGCAGAGATACCACAGGAAGATAGCATCCATTGTTAATTACTGTGTAAGAAAGACCGTCAGTAAAGGCTGTCCTCAAGATCTCACACTATTGCAACCCTGGGGGAAGCAATCTGACCCAAAGAATGGCCCACACTGATAACATTAAACCTCAGTGATAACTTCTCAGTTTATTACAATATATATTAATTGTATGAATGGTAATTATAAGTAAGCAGCTAGAAACCCAAAGTTTTGCTTTCACCCATTCCATGTCAAGGAACGTATTTTCAGCCCAGCTGTGCATTTTTCAAACCATCTGATGGTTTGAAACCAGCAGCCTGCTTCCTTCAGGTACAACGCTGAAGACTGCACAGACTAAAGCCATGGCTCTGTTCTGGTAATCAACAGCACCAAATCTGCTGGTTTCTCAACTTCCCAAGTGCCTGAACTTGTGGCAGTAGTAACAAAGCCGGCTGTGAAGACTGTGCATTACACAGCCCAATACATATACCAACAGAGACTAGGCTGCACCATTAGCAATGCTCAGTGTTAGAGTGGGAATTCCACACTACGGCCAAGATCCACCACTAGGAGCACAGTTCAAGAGAACAAGAAACCCGGGATCATTTTTACCACCTGCAGAGAAAAAGAATTGAACACACTGGAAGAGTCACCTTGAGCAAAGGGGATACTGGATGCCTTGCAGGCAGGATGCCAAAGGCACAAAGCTAGGAAGAGAAGAAACATTCCACAATCGAGTCAGAGGCCGCTCACTGATGTTTCTTTTTAGAAGCTGTATCCTCATCTCTTTCAAAGTCTTCTCCAAAACTCAATTCTTGCATCCATCTGGACAAACAAAACATCAGTTTCCTTTCCCTGCATTACCAAGCCTTAACACTCACGTAGCATTAACTTGATACACGTGAAGTACTGATACAATCTTCAATTTACTTACTGAAAGTTGCAACTGTTCAAGGATTCAGAGTACAACAAATCTTGAGGACCTTTTATAGATGCCGTGTTAAACACCTAAACACAAACACCAACCAGCTGAAAAACTAGCTTGATAACTAAACTTAAAACTGCTTGTAAGGAACAACTGTTTATAGGAGGAGGGCTAAATATCCCCACCTTCTCCTCCCTTCTATTCTGGAATCTAATAGATCCCTTCTAGGATCTATTCTGGAGCACTGTTTAGTAGTTGTAGCATTTTAAGACATTCTTCCTTTACCTGATTTAAGAGGAGGTTCCCCTATGTTCAAAGTCCTCAACCTCACAACATATAAAGAAGGACCAGGCAACCACATCCTCTAGCTTTGGCCCCAGTCTCTTAAAGCACTGCCTGCTGTTACTTACAAACTGCAGGATCCTTCTGCTGCTCTTGCAGGTTTGCAGACATCCACAGAATTGCAGATCAGAGCACCGAAGTCAATACTTGGCAGAGCTAAACAGTAGAGATGACCGTGAGCTCCAGTAAATAGTGCTGCAGCAGTGTGAAAGCTACTCCTTCCTGAAAGTTCTCCTGCAATACGCGCTAAAAGAATTAAAAAAGAAGGCAACAGAATGTCTCCCCTTTGCCTGTGATCAAGAGATTACTCTGACCTTAATTTCACACCATCTGGCAATGCCTTCCAACAGGAAGTTAATTTAATCTTGAACCTCTTGGTTTATTAGTATACCTTTACTAACTGCAATTAGGAAGCTTTTGTTCTTCCAGAGGCAGAGAAAGAAATAAGGAAATAAAAAGATGGTTTTCTTGGACTTACCCTACTTCAGAAATTCTCACTGCACCAAACTTGAAACCACTCAATTACACTTAAGCCAGCAATCCAGAAGTCAAATTCTGAGTCATAAACTCCAAGTTTTGCATTCTTGTTTGGAAAAAAAAAAAAACTACAGGGAACATTGGCAAGATTGTACAATGAGAAAAACCTCTGCTGCCAGAAAGCTTCCAGAAAAATTACATTTCTCCAGCAGCAGCTGCTAATACCTCCAACCACTGCTTTTGACAACACGACAATTAAAGCCAGTACCTTAATTTAGTTCAGATATCAGCACAGTAGAACCTGGTCAGGACTACAAAGCCCACTGCACTGCAATATTCTCTGCACTCACCATCAGCCAGGGCCTTTGCTTTGCACATCGCTCAAGAAAGCCCTAATGCTAGTGATACACCACGATGCTGCCATCACTTCTGTACCCCTACAATACCAGAGTTTCAGGGAGCCCAACTGATAGGAAACAAAAAAAATAATGGGGAAGAAAAACCACCAAACAGGCAATTCCTATAAGCCTGACTCCATGAATGGTTACAGGGCACTGCTGCACGAGCAGGGAAAACAGCCCAATTGCTTCCCTTCAAACCACTGCCAAGAGATTTGATTAGCAATTGTACCACCAGGGTGAGCTTAGGCTTCCCTCCTGTGAGCCTGGTAATTATTCAGCTAGGGAACAAAGCCAGATCAGCTCAGATATCTAACCAAAAACTACCCCACACTACGGTAAGGTTAACTGCCATATGCAACTGCAAGCTCATCCAGTCATACCAATTACACGAACACCAGAGGTAACACGAAGTGCAAGAGACAAATACACACTCAGGAAAGTTTTTTTCAGCTGCAGTCCAGTTACACATGTATAACTATGGAATCTTGTGATAAAAGCGTTTAAGGAAGGGAACTGAAGGGAAAGACCACCAGCAATGTTAAAGGGAACAAGGCCTGAAAAGAGAACAAGCATATAGCTTGCATTTCTCTCTTTCTAGTCATTGTTCCTATCACACTTTGCCCCAAAGCACCCCCGAAACAGTGAAAAGCTCAGTTAGTCTCATCCAATAGAACGTGATTCTAGACAGTGTCATTCCTTGGTCTTTTTTGTGGTCAAATAAGAGAAGACTTTTAAGTCAGATTTATTTTTTGTTTCTTCAGATCACTCATCTTTCATGATTATAATGCAACCTTTCTATTCAGAAAGCTCTTTCAAAAATGTTGATGCTAAAATATGCTCTATCTTAATATTGATCCTCCTAAAGCTACAGGGGTCAAAGGAAAGAGAAATCTCCTTATGTTTTAAACTTTCCTCCCCCTTGCCTTTAAGTCCCAGCTTCTTTGCTACTCAGATGAAGAAACAAGAGCACACAACATTGCAGTTTGAAACAGACAAGCAAATTAAGAACCTACATCTTGAGGGGTGATTGTCACCATTGAGTAAGAACTGATTTTTTATGTCTCCTATGCCACTGAGAACTAACCAAGTCACCATTCAGTTATACTCAGAAGCCAATAAACTCATGCAACACCCACACCGTTATTGTTCTGCAACGTTGCTTCCAAAATAATTTGCAATTGCATTTTGAACAGCTTTTTTTTTTTTTAAATCATTTTGACCATTTTAATTTATGGAAACGTGGCCTAAAAACGGCCGTACAGAAAGCAGTCTGTAAATAAGATAGAGCCACTAAGGCACAATTCTGCCACGAGCGGTTTCCTGAAGGCCAGTGATGCAATGCCCTGCTGTGTCACACAACCTGGGATGTCAGGAAGGCACGCTGCTCGTGCACAAAAAGCAGAACAACAAGTAAGTGGCTTCTGTGGGAAGGAAATCCAGGATGCACATCAGAACAAGGGCCAGCCAGGCACAAGTCGTATCTACCTTTAGCACAAACTCTGCCAGCGGACACATACTGTCTTTTATGACACTTATGAGCCCTGGTGGTTACTATTCCATTGTTAACTGTGATGCAAGGAATGTCATAATGTTACAACATATAGCATCTTAACAGCCATGTTCAACCGAGGCAGTGAATCACTGGTTTTGCAGGGCAGCTGATTGGATTCTTTACTAATAGGAAAACCAGAAGAGAGAAGAGCTGCTTGATGACGTTACGGAACTATCACGATGCTATGATTAAACCCAGGGGCAAGAAAGAAGTCTAATTTGACTCACCACTGACATATGCAGAACTGCCCCTGACAAGGTGAGCAGGAAGGAATTGGTTTCTGTGAGCTGAGTTTCCAGCTCTTGCTGTTGAGAAACCTCCCCATCCCTCCTGTGTCACCATCCCCACCTCTGCAATACATCTTGTAAACATCAGCTCAGGGCTTGCTTCCCTCTGTAAGGACAGCTTGTGTCCGCCTAGAGATTAACACTACCCTGAATTTGAATTACTAACTTAAATGAGACTTAACTAAACTACTTAAATGGTGACTAAATGCCTATCTAATTACAGTGAACACATTTGTAATTAACTGGTTCATTTCAGGAGCAAGAAAACCAACCCAGAGCAAACAGAACATCACTCATACATACCCATTCCTGGTCTAGACAGGTTAAGTGAACAGTCTGGCAACATGTTAATGCTAAAGATGAACCACACAACGCAGCTCTGAGAAGAAGCCTCTCCCCTACACCTCTCCAAGGTACATTTTCCATCACTGACTGTCCTTAAAATGTGGTTATGGATCTTCAGCCGTTTTGTTTTGTAGCTATTTGTTGTCTTAATGCACGCATTAAGGTGGCACTGAAAACAAGAACAACAAAGCACTGAGGAACTTACTGAAAACTAAACAGTTTAAGCAGCCTGGCTCATTGAAAGAGAGCAATGAAGATACTACCAGTTAAGGAAAAAAGGAAAGAGACAACTGCTGTCTATGTTTAGACACACTTCTCATGAAAAACAAAACAAAGCAAAATCTATTGTGCTTTTGCTTACAGAGATTCTAAATCTGATCCTTTATCTCTGCTTAAGACAAACAACGATCTCTTACCCATACATACAGACAATTGTTTGTCATATTGAGTACACATCCACAGCACCATTTTAGCTGTGACAAGTCACTTGTCCTTGTGGGTCAACCAAAGGAAATGTTCTGAGTTATTATCAACACACAAACTGCTACTGCTTCAGTACATCTCCTTCAATTTCACTATGACTGCGGAGTGAGCCTTTCTCCTCAGCAGCAATCAGTGAGGAGCAGGGGATGTGCCTGCATTTCAATTCCAATTTCTGCATGGTCCATGCAGTTATCAACCCTTAAAGCAACGTCTTTTTGAAACCTGCCCTCCTAAGGAAATATTCTAGTTATTGGTCCCTGCTATTCACACGTCAGCTACAAGAAAAAAAAAATCTGCCACCTGAAACCAGAAGGAAATAACATTTCTATGTTCACCAGACAGAGCTGCTGGTAATCTCACAGAACACGGCAAGCACTGCAAACTGGGCCGCCATCAAATGGAAGATGTCTAAGGGATACACAAAACTGCATTTTCTCAAGTTTGCCAACCTTTCAGCCGGTAAGGTGATGTTATTTTGACTGGAAGTCAGAAATTAAGTACTCCAAGGGAACTTATAAGCAGGAAGAAGAGTGACTTTTTACACCTCCCGATAGGGATAGGACAAGGGGGGATGGATTAAACTATAAGAGGAGAGATTTAGGCTACATGTTCGGAAAAACATCTTTACTAGAGAGGGTGGTGAAGCATTGGCACAGGTTGCCCAGAGAAACTGTGGATGCCTCATCTCTGCAGGTGTTCAAGGCCAGGCTGGATGGGGCCCCAAGCAGCCTAACTCACAAGATCTAGTGAGTAGTAATCCTGTTCACAGCAGATGGGTTGGAAACAAATGATCCTTCCAAACAGAGCCATTCTATGAATCTATGATAACACTGAAAAGGTGCTGCTACCAAAAAAAACCCACCGAACCTGCATGAGAAGGCATGGTCTGCCTTACAGTTAAGATCTGAAGCTATAACCCATTAACTTTCAGGGAGCTGAGGCTGCACACGCTCAAGCTGATTTTCTTTTAGGTCTCAATATTAACACAGATGGTCAGTATTTCTGCACGTGGAAGCACGTGCAAGCCAGCATTGAGCAAAAGGGATTCCTTGGCCATCCAAGCAGCCTCTCCTGACAGCCTCCTGCTACCCGCGTTTCGTCAGCAGGAGGTGGCACACCAACTGCGTGCAGAAGATTCTTGAACGCTGCCGTGCCACAGAATCACATCTGTACCCAACCGCTCCTTCGGAAGCCGAGAGCACCGCGTTGAAACGAGTAGGGCCGCCTTCCCCATGCCGCCCTCTCCCACCGCCACGGAGCAGGGCGGCGTTACGGGGGAGACCCAGCGGGCTCCGGAGGCCTCGCTTAGTCCGAGACCCAGCGGGAGGGCGGCTGCACGAAGCCGAGAGGCAGCGGGAGCCGGGCAGGGCGAAGGGAAGCGGCGGGCGGCGGGCTCGTCCCGCGCATCCGTCCGCATGCGGCTCTTCCTCTTCTTCTTCTTCTTCCTCCTCCTCGCGGCGAGGCGGGATCGGTCCCACCCGCTCCTCTCCTGCATATTTCAGCGCTGCTTTAATTCCTGCAGCGAATTCCTCCCTCCCAAATTTGGGCGCAAAAGGAGAAAAGGGGAGGAGGGACGCGGGGAGGGTGGGTAGAGAGGAGGGAAAAGGAGAAAAAAAAAAAAAAAGAAAGAAAGAAAGAAAAAAGAAAAAAAAAAAAAGAAAAAAGCGAGAGAGAAAGGAGGGAGCAGAAGCTCTCCGGCATTTTCGCTTTCTCGCGCAGCCCCATTAATACATTATACAATTTCGGCCGGGCAGGAAGTGAGCGCGTGGAGGAGGGGAGCGCGGGCGGCGGCGCGGGGCCGAAGCCAGTTCTGAGGCGGCGGAGGGCGGGGGGCGCCGGGCCGGGGGCCCCGCGGTGGGGCCGCACCGCACCGCTCCGCACCGCTCCGCTCCCGGCCGCCTCGCGCTGTCACGGCCCCGCGCCTCGGCCCCGGGCTGGAGACTCACCCATGGCGCCGGCGGTGCGCTGCGGGCGCTGGGCTGCGGCTCGCTGCCCTCCCTCCGCCGCGGCGGCGCGGACCGAGCTGCCTCCTCCTCCTCCTCCTCCTCGTCGTCGTCGTCCTTCTCCTTCTCCTCCGCCCCGCCGCCCTCTACGCCGATCCCGCGATCTCGGGGCCGCGGCTCTTCCACACGGCGCCTACGCGCGCAGGCGGCCGGACGCGCTTAACGGCTCGGCTCCGCGCTCCCGGCGCCGCCTCCTCCGTCCCTCGCCGCCGCCTCGCACGCCCGCTCGCACGGCCCCTGCCCGCCTCTCCCGACGCGCAGCGCCGGCGGCTTCCGGCTCGGCCCCTGGGCTCAGCGCGGGGCTCCGAGGGCGCTCGCCGCCGCTCCCCGCGCCGCTCCCCTTGCCCCCGCCTCTCCGGCGCGAGGCCCGGCTGCTATTTCCTCCCCGCCCGCCCCCTCTTCGCCGCGTCCCGTGTCAGAGAAAAAGGGTCCGCTCGGCGGCCATTTTGGAAGCGGGCACACGCCGGAACGCCAAAGCCGCATCGGCGGGCCGCGGGGTTTGCCCGCAACAAAGATGGGTGGCGGCTTTGACGGCTCGGGCGGGACGGCTGCGGCCGCCCTCCTTTTTCTGGAACGCCGTTACCCCAAGCGCGGATCGCGGAGCCCGCTGGGTGCTGAGGGGAGGCGGGCGGGGAGCGGTACTCGGAGCCGCTCCTCGGGCACGGCTGCCTCACGGCGAGTCCTGCCCAGCGCCGGGCTGGAAGCGGGCTCTCCCGTCCCCGCAACGAAGCCCGCGGTCCCGTTCGCAGCTTGGTGCCTGCCTGAGGAGCTCGGCTGCGGTGCTGGAAAAGGGGCACGCCGAAAAAAAAAAAAAAAAGCAGAAAAAAACAATTACTTTTGACCTTCCCATTCAACTGCAGAGCTCACTGCTGTGTTGTGCTTTCATACCTGGGACGTCTCTTTGGAGCCGTTTAAACTCCCGGGTGTTTTATGCCCACGCTGAAATGCTGGGTACCTGTATTTATGATGTGTGAGCTGAAACCTTACACCCCTTTTGTGTTTGGGATTCTGAGCGTGGTCTCATGCTTCCTTGGGTTTTTCTTGCTCACAAGACAGTGCATTTCTCGAGTAAAGTACTCAGCAAAAAGGGAAACATGCTGAATGTATTGTGTCTGTGATGTATTTCGTTTCTACTATTGTTAAGGGTGCATTTTAAGAGCGCGATGGGGTACTAGAAGGATGAAAGTAGAAAGTTCCATTTCAATAGCTGAAGCAGGCATGCTGTTAAAGCAGCAGTTGTGTAAGTAGTCGCAGCAAGGCAGAAAAAACAACTATGAAGAGGCTAAGACAGTCCTTGGTTCTTTTGCTTTCCATCCAGATCTTTCTCATCTAGTGTCTTACATGTGATATACAAATACTTTTTACAACAACACTGACAACTGATCTTTTTCTTCCTTTTTCTTCTTTTTTTTTTCTTTTTCATAAAGGTATGCAGGCCAGCACAATGCGGTTCAATGCTCTTTAAGAACTGGAAGTGTTACAATATTCTGTGGTACTTTGATGCCCAAGGGAAAGAGATTTTTATTATCATTGGTCACGGGACTGCCAAATGTTATCTCATAAATCTGTGTCTTTCACAATGGATGAGGTAAGAAATAACCTTTTTTTCATTCTGGTTGGTTTAGGTGGTAATGTCCATGGCAATGAGATACAGCTACATTGCTTTCGTGGTTATTTGAATACCAAAAAGAGACACTTTGCACCACAGAAGTTGTTCATTGAATATATAATGTGGTCCCCACAACTCTCCCGTAAAAATACATTGTGGGAAAACAATCAAATGAGTAATCCTTGCTTGCTTTCTTGTAGCAAAGGCTTCAGATTGCCCCCCAAAAATTGTCTTGGTCTTCAGATATGATGAGAAAATGGTCAAAGTATGTAGCTGCTGAGGATAGCTTTGAAAAGGGAACTGTAGCTTTTAAGGAGTTTTCTTTTAAGTATTATTTCACGGATTGATCACTGAATGAAAAAAAGAACAACACAAAAAACAGTGAGCTTGCACCTTTGAAATCTACTCCAAAATTGGCACAGACTTAATGAGGAAGCAAGATGCAAGCCAGTGGGTTTTATGTGAGGTTAACGTCCCGTTTTTCTGTGTTGTGAATAGCAGGGGGGTTCTCTTTTCATAAGGTAATTTGCAGGGTTCAGGAGATTCTACAAAATTGTGTATATTTTGAGAATAAAGCAAATGCAAATGGATCCCCGAGGCTTAAATGATATCACATCCTGTGTAAAATATAACAAATTCCACCTCTCGCATTTCCGTAGTGATCTGCCATTCTTCTTCAAGAAGAAGAGACTTCACTACATCATCAGCCATCTTCAAGACTCTTTCGGTTCTACATAAATTGATACTTTTGAAAAAAAGTAAGATACAATTTTTGACTTTTTTGTGTGTGAAATCACCAAAGCACTTTGCAAAGTTCAACACAGAGGGCTATCTGCCATAGCACAGAACCTGCTCGTGTCCTTGTCCTCAGACACAGATACAAAACTCACTCACCTTATTTAAAAAATGTGCTAACTAGTGTTGCCTCCTGGTTGGTTCCCAGCCAGCCTAGCCAGTTTGGCCTCCCTGCCAATAAGACATATGAAGACTGTTTTGTTTTGTTTTATTAAAGTGAGCAGGTGTGACTCACTAGGTGAATTAGCTCCAGCATGGGACGTGTTGAAAATTATGGTGCATGTCCCCTGTTGACTTTCTCCTGCATGGAAACTCCAGTGCCTCCTGGGTTTGTAGGATACACAGTGCATTTCCAGGTTGAATCACACCTCTCAGTCAGCACCACAGTGTGTGCACCACCCTTCTGAGCTCCTGTGCTAATGTAACAGATCTTTGCACGCCAAGCAATCGTTTGCCAAAATGAACCTGTTTCATTATACCTACTGGTCCTAAACTCTGTTCCCATAAACAGTCTACGTTATGCAAGTAGTGATAATGCTGGGGATGCTCAGCAGTAAATAATGAGCACAGTATTCTTCAAACCCGTCCTTAAATCTCAGCTTTGCAGTAATGCCTTTCAAAATCTTGAAAGCTCTTTGATCGCTGCTTGTCATACTGACCAGTAACATCTCTTGTCCTTGTATTCTGTTCCCTCTTTGACATCTGTTGCCCTTTACATTTGATGGTTTTTGTATAAATACTGCCATTCTGCTTTGTTCCCTAGCACAAGAAACAGCCCAATACAATGGTAGTACAAATACTAACAATAGCATGAGGCATCTGGAGTCACATCTGATTGGGCCCCTATGTCTTGTCCATCAGCCTCTTCCTATTTTGAGACATGCAAACTCAGTAGGACCACTTGTCCAGAATCAGGCCTGTATTTGTGTAGCTGTTCTGTATTCAGAGAAGGCTCTCATGAAACAGAAAGTCCTTGCAAAACTCTCAAGCAGCACAATAACCAACTATCCCTACTATTGCTGTCATTCCATTCTGGCTGTTTTCTTTGACTGCTACCTATAATGTTATTTAGGAACATGCAAATGAAGCAAATTAAAATGTATCCCTTCTGATCCCCTTCTGAAGATTCACCGTTCTTTGACTAAAAAAATGCTCTGCAGCAGTAAGAAGAAGTTGTGTTCATCAGCAAATGCTCATACTGTAGAAGTTACAAACACAGGTTTCTATTAAACAGTTGCTATGCCAAAAAAAAAGACAAACCAGCATCTCTTGTTTTGTAGTATGTTTACTGTATTGTCCTGGTATACATCCATTACTTCAATTATCTAAAGAAAGAGGCTTTGATAGATTTGGACCCAATGATGTGATCCTTGTGAGAGGCACACACATGCACTTATTGTTGAAGGTAGAAAATGGTTGCTTTGTGCAGTTATGGTTGTGTAGCTGGGAATATAGATCAGTAGAAGCAGAAAGGCAGCCTAATCATGTACTCATACTAATAATGATTACTTTGTTAAGTGAGTTGAGATCCAACCTTGGTGGGAGTTTATCCAGTGCTCTGCAGCATTTTGACTGGTGAACAACCTGTGGCTTGGGAAATACAGATTTCCAGTAATGTTAAGCTATGTGAAAAATGCACCATCTAATACTTTGTTTGCACAACATTCAGAGAAAGCAAATCAGTGAACTGACAGATCATGAGATATATTTCTTACTTCAGAGAGTCAGAGCCTGGAGCAAATGCCCCTCTCCCCATCCACCCTTCCACAAGCAGGCAGGAGTGACTGCTCAGGAGGACCAGAAGCAATATCTGCAGTCCGTTCTGGTAATTCCAGCTCTCTGTTTGTTTATTTGTTAATAAGTAAGCCCCACTGAGGTTGGGTAGGTCTTGGTAAATCCTTAAGAGATTTTCTGTATGCCCAGATGTGTAATCATTAATACCCAGTGCCGTGGCCAGATGTATAGACTGTTGTGCCTGAGCGGAGTCTTGGGGGCATGAAGGGTCTGTGCACACTGACACCTCCACACGAGCAGGGCCGTAGGAGGTATCGCCTTCCTGCCCATTTGCATTAGCAAGCACTTCCTGCTGTAGTATGAGGCACTGCTGTCATTCCTTGTGTATCATAGTAGGCAACAAGCACTTAGACACTTAATGCAATGTGCCATTTCATTATATCTTTCTGATCCAAGGCAAGAATTATGTTTTCTAAAATTAAAATAATTTTTTGAGCTTAGAATGAATTTCCTCTGCAAAGACGGATTCTTTTTTCATTCTAGAAGTAAAACAGTGTAGAATAAAAGCAGGTGAATTCTCTATATACAGTAGTCAGCTTTTTACATTGTTCTCTTTACTATCATCTGAATGTTGTTTCTGCAAAAAGTAAAGGACTGGTTCTGATAAGAAAGTAGTACTGTGTACTTTGTGCTGCTGCTGTGCTTTGTATTTCCCAGCTGTACTCTTTTGATTAAAGGACATCTACTTCCCTCTAGGAATACTGAATCAGGATTTGTCCTTGCAAACACTAGAGCAGTAAGTTAGACTCAAGGTAATAGTATGCCAACTGAAGGACTCAGGTGCAGCTCACATCTGAGCTAAAGAACCAAAGCAGTGTTACAGATCATACCATTTGCTGGCATTTTAATCACTTTGCCGATTTGTTGAGAAAATGAGGCTCTGGTTTCTGACGGGCTAGCTCCAGTATGGGGTCCTCTCTAAATCTGTGCTTGTTCTTCTTACCTACACGTGCCTTCACTCCCAGTTCCACCCTCTGCTGCACCTGGCACTCGAATGAACCGAATAAGCAACGTGAATTGCTTATCACAACCATTGGGAGTGCAGCACTCCGCACAGGGGAGGACTTGAACCTCCAGACCTGTCTGATTTACCACAGTTACACGAGTAACTTGCTCCACGTAGTCAGACCGTCCTTCCTGTTTGCTGAACACCTGCTTTGTACAAACAAAACTGTTGATGCCTTGATATCCAAACATCTAGCCTGCGCTCCCCAAAAGTCACTTTTCAGATATTCAGTTGCACTTTACAATTTCAGCCATTCAATGAACTTTTTGATCGTTAGGTTCCTACCTAAAAACAGGTTTTGGAGCCTTTGGGCTAGAATCAATGAATACAGTCTTTACAGTTCACTGCTTGGCTTTGTCTCCTGCTATTGCCAGAGGATGGCTTATTTGTACCTGTCTTTGGAGCTTTGCTGCTAGTTTATCTAGCAGCATGCAATTAAGCTGGACACACCTATGTATGTAGCTTCAGTTTATCCAGTATAGCTACTCACTTCTCCCTTTCTGTAAAGAGTGACGTGGAACACTTAGCAATAAGTGAAAAACTATTTTTCAAAGCCATGTTAACAATTGCTGTCTGTTTACACATGGGACTGGCTGAAGCCTGCTGGGACTGATGACAGTAGAAATTTTGTAGTTGGTTTTCAGGATTGCAGTATATTTACATCCCATAGTCAAATCTGTTATCAGAAAACATCTTTCAAAACTGTTTTCTAAAAAAACAGCCGACAGCTAAAATATGAATGTAAAGTATGTAATTATTCAAAACATTATAGTTCAATCACTTAACTTATAAGCACATAGTGCAGAAAAATTAAAAACTGAAATTTAAATCAAAGAAAACACTAAAACTTAATTCGGATTACTTTTGCATATTTATGAACTGAATTACATCATGCCAAACTACTCTTTGACATAAGGAGAATAGTACCCAGAGATTCTGCTCTGATGACAAAGCAATACTTGAAATAGAAAATAGTTCTTAAAGAATCAGTTATTTGGACGTTTGGGATTCATAATGGAAGATAATGGTCTTTTTGATGATGAATCCACTACATAAGCCAAGAATATTTCAAGAGCTTTTTTCAGAGTAGATCCATTAGCATAACCTAGGACATATCTTTGGTATTCCAGATAAGAAAAGTTATCATATTGTTGTAATAACAAAGTTAGAGTGTCACAGAGTTTTTGAAGTGATAAGGTACTTCATACAGGCAGGCTTCAGACTTGGTTTCTTCAGTGTGTATATTATAAAGTTAAAGGCATCATCTGGGTTTGTGTAGAAAAAATAGAGTTGGGGTTATTAGCATCACATCACAGATATGTTTTAAGTAACAGATATTTTCTTCCACTTCTGGATCACGGGGTCATTAAATGCCTTTCTCAGACTATCTGGCAGCATGGACTCTTTCTACCCTGAATGCTTCTAAACTCTTTCCTTTCCTTTCCTTTCCTTTCCTTTCCTTTCCTTTCCTTTCCTTTCCTTTCCTTTCCTTTCCTTTCCTTTCCTTTCCTTTCCTTTCCTTTCCTTTCCTTTCCTTTCCTTTCCTTTCCTTTCCTTTCCTTCCCTTCCCTTCCCTTCCCTTCCCTTCCCTTCCCTTCCCTTCCCTTCCCTTCCCTTCCCTTCCCTTCCCTTCCCTTCCCTTCCCTTCCCTTCCCTTCCCTTCCCTTCCCTTCCCTTCCCTTCCCTTCCCTTCCCTTCCCTTCCCTTCCCTTCCCTTCCCTTCCCTTCCCTTCCCTTCCCTTCCCTTCCCTTCCCTTCCCTTCCCTTCCCTTCCCTTCCCTTCCCTTCCCTTTTCCCCAAACTGTCTAATGTAATGCCCAGTGATCTGTAAAAACTGTGCTGAGTGTATATGAAGCATGCACTGTTATAAACTGATAGCCTTTTTTGATAGTTAATTTTGTGCTCTACTGGGTGTGAGGCAACACCTCTGTTCTATAGTATGCTAAACAAAACTGCTCTTCTTTATATACCTGGAATTCCTAGTTGCATTAATCCATGCTTTATGTGCATACTAATACTGAGGATGCCCATGCTCGTGTTCAGATATTACTTGTTTTCATCAAACACACTGCAATAGAAATCATCTATTGGACATGACACTTCCTTACAGACTCATGGCAGCGTGTTCTTTATTTCCTTGAAATACCTAGCTGAGAAATTGAATGTTACTGCAAGTGGGTTCAGTTGTGTAGGTAGCAAATATTCCCCACGTTACCCTTCTTTAACAAGTGTTTTGACTACTTTCACTGCAGAAAGAATTGTAATATTGTTCTACTTGCAGTGTATTTATTATGCAGCTCAGGTAGTTAATGCTGCGTTGACAATGCGGACCAAAAATTCAGTGTATTTAATTCTAGTTTGCAAGACAGTTATCTCCCATTTTATATCACTTTATTTCTTGGTGGTTTTCTAGTTTATTTTATTTATCTCAACTATTTAAAATGTCTGCAAATATCCCCATGGCAATGGAATTCGCTTGGCAGCAATATATAGTTACATGAATCATGACTAGACAGTAAATAAATGGTTTAAGGCATAACTAAAGACCAAATGCAAGCTGATGTGTTTGGTAACAGCAGAAGGTGTTTATTGTGAATATACTTCTACACCATTAATAATATTTCCTGGAAAACCACCGTTCTGTAAAAAGTTTGAGAGTTTTATCCTGATTTTGGGGGCGATGCTGACCAAAACAAACTCTTTCCTTTTAGATGGATGGATATCCCCACAACTCTGCTGTGTCTGAATTCAGAAAGGAAAGGTGGTTGTGGTAATTCTATTTGAAAGAATTCAAGTTCATTGCATTTCTTTGATTATTTGCCTATTAGAGCTATGGACTGTCCACAGCAGATATATGGAAAAGTAACCTTGTAGATGAGCATTTTGCTTCAGGCCATGCCTTTGACACACAGCGGGCTAAAGCAGCGTTTAGGGACTTTCAAAAGATCTCCTGTACATATATTTAACTTCCAGGGAATAAACAAGCCACTGTTTTTCTTAATGGTATGTAATGGAATACGATGGCTGAAGATCTGCCGAGCTCTTTTATTTGTTTATTTATTTTTTGCAAGAGAACACTATTTGATTTTCCTGGGATACAATTGGCAAAGAAGCCTTTTTCAGAGTATTCATAATTACTGCAGCTATGAAAAAAGTGTCCATTCAACTTAATGTCTTAGATGGACCCATTAGCTACTGATGTCTTGTTGCATAAATGCACACAGTTCCAAAAGTGACACAGGTTTTTAATGTAGGATGTCTTAATCCATTGTGATAGCTACGTGGCTTCTCCTTCAAAACATGGAGGGGAGACTGTGCAGCCAAGGGTGTTTTAATTCCGTATCTGAAGTTCAGCAAATGGAAGAGCAAGCATTCAAAGACTTAAAATAAACCACAGCGTGATAAATCATAACAAAGTACAAAATGAAAACATTCAATTTATTTAGAGAACATTCTCAAAGAATGGAATACATCAGTCTTGGACCAAAGCATACATTTATCCAGACAGCTGTTAATTCACAGTTTATTTATAAAATGATTCAATTTTTGATAACATCTGTGTATGGCAAGATGCCCAACCTCTGGGGCACAATGGGGAGAGGTTGTTAAGTTAGCATCCTCCTTTCTCTTTGTCTGCTAGCAAAAAAAGTTGGAAAGAATCAGTGTTACTCTGCTGACTCAACTCCAACAGCAATGCCAGGTGAGTCCTACTACTAATTTACATCCATCGGAGAAAAGAAAGATCCTCTCCAATGGGGAGAACAGGAAAACTTCACAGGAGGTCCTCAAAACAGCCATCCAAAACTAGTAGACCTATTTTGACACAAATCAGCACTTTGCCTTCTGTCACAGAGGAAATTAAACAAAAGTAATCACACAGAGTGACTAAAATCAGGAATTATATGTTTTGTGTAAGTTCATGATGGGAAATCCAGGTGTCTACAGGCAGCACAAACATTATAGCTATTATAATTAATTCCACTTTTCTGATTACTTGAATAGGAAAGCACTAACATAATTTCTACTTGTGCAGTTTTTTGAAAGAACAGTGAGTGCAAGTAGCTAATGCATCCACAAGGCAAAGTACTGGTCTGGACTGAAACAGAGTTCTTAAAATGTGTGTGTGTACAGAAGTTCCGTTCGCTGTGTATGACTTACAAATTTAGCATGGCTGAAAAAAGAAGTTGCCTTGGCCACAAAATGTTTGTCTCTAATAGTAATGACCTAAAATACATATTTGATATTGGAAAAAATAACATATTGGTCATTTGTCTGACAGATTTTACCGCTTCCTGACTGATTATTGAGGAATTCTGAATGCTTTTTGGCAAACAATAAGTATGCCTACACTGGGGAATTTCTTGTTCTTTTTTTTTTTTTCAGGAAACACAGCTACATTAGTGCTATGAAAGCAGGCTTTCTCACCACCATTTATCTAATGCTGTCTGGGCTCCATGGCTTTTCTAGATCCCTTTTATCTGCTTCATAGCGGGCCCCAATCCTGCAATTAATTCCCCTTGGTACAGAGGCTGGCAGTGCTCACTGCAGAGTCCCAGCCATTACCGATATCTTTCTGTAAACACGGAGGTGATAGCAGCACCTGAGCTAGCAAATACCAGGCTGGCACTTCTGGATGGAGGTCAGATTAGATGCACTGAGATGCAGTGCCACGAAGGAGCCGTTTGCCCTTCAGCATGGCAGCCACTGGGGCAGAGGCTGCATGATCCCAGGGCAGGGAGGTCCCCACCCTTGCTGCTGTGTTTGATGGCTGATGCAATCAATTAGGAAATGAAGATGAGAATGGGCCAACCTGGTTTCTGTTTTATCTTCTCCCAGTGTGAGCTGAAGAGGTATTTCACTGTTTTGGAGTTTTCCTTTCCAGGTCCTTCCTCCCCTCCTCATTTTCATTTTTTAAATGAAATTTTAATTTCCTATGAACGAGCACTTTTATTTAATACAAAACAACACATCAAAAAAATGGAGGAGTGTTTTTAAGGCTTTCTTCCTCAGCAAACTGACTTCCACAGAGCTCCACACATGCCCCTGGTAAATAAATGAGGAAATAAAGAGCATTAAACTCATAAAACAATTGCAGTATTTTGCTGAGGGCTGGCATCCCTGCAGTACAGCTGCTTCTCCCGGCCTCCTGGGAGCTGGGAAAGGGACAATAGCGAGCTATGTAATGTCACTGACATATCTTCTAGTCCCTCATCCTAAAGGCATACACGCATATATTTACCCATACCATCAGATCTGAAGCATTTCTGTAGGCTTAGCACCATCTTAAAAGACTTTCTCTCAGCCAACCAGGAGTCAGCGGCTTCATGTGAGAATCCATTTCTGAAACTCCTGCACGAGCTTACCTGGGTTGATCTTAACAAACTCTTTTGGCCATGCAGTCAGTCACTGAGAAGACAATCTGATGGCTTTCCCCAGAACATGCCTTTTTATCTTTTTAAGCATCTAGCCTAACAGGTGTGGCTATGCCTGCAAGCAGCCCAAAACAGCCAGCTGTGCTTGCAAAGAAATATTAAAATCGGCAGTCATCAGGGGAGAGAAGTTTTCTCCGAAGACTGTAAATAAGAGGAGAAGAATGCAGTGGTTTTGGGCCTTCTGCCCAAACAGATAAACCTTGACTCGTGTTGTGCCTTTGCTTTCTTAAGAAGCCCCAAGACTTATTTGTTGGAGACAAAAGAACTCGATTGTTGTCATTGTTGTCACAAACAGGGGCCATTCCCACAGCTGGAGCTCACACTGGAGGCCAGCGATGCCAAACCGAACCATAGCACTACTCCAGGCTGTGGGCATGGCCCAGCATTCTCATCTGTACATAGCCCCTGGATGCTCTAGCTTGATCCTACACATTTCCTCCTCCACTGCAGATTTATGATGGCTTGTCACACCCTATTTCCCAGTGTGCATGTCCTGTGACAAACCCTCTGCTCTCAAGTGGGTGTTGAAAAGGCGAAAGGGAACAGGAAGGTAGTAAGTAACTAGGTGATGGTTAATTAGCTTGGCCTTCCAGGAGCTAAAGGACAACAGATCTCACACCCTATAAGGAGAAGTCACTCCTCAGGAAATCCTTGCAGATCATTGTTCCACTGGAGCAGGAAAACAAGCCTCTCACAATAGAAAATATCTTCCCATCAGGAGCATTAGAAAATGATAAAGCAACCAAACTGTGATAGAGTGAGTCATCACTCAACAGTTTTTCCTCTGTGCTTTCCCAGTGATTGCTTACAAAAGCTGTGGGTTGCTAAGCCAGAGTTTGGAGGCTGTAAGATGGGGAGGGCCATCAGAGAGACCCTATGTAATGAAAGTGCTGGCTTCTCAATTTCAGTTAAGCTCAGAAGTATCTGCAAGAAGATCCATCTTTCTTATTCTAAATTAAAGATGTGCTTTTTAGCAAATCTGAGGGAAGTGTTGTGGTTGCTATGGACAAAATGTACGTAGGATCCAAAACTCAGAATCTTCTCTTTTAGTAGATAAAAAGCAAAGAAGGTAGAAGAAGTTAAAGGAGTGTGATGCTTTCACATCCCTTGCAGAGCCACCAGGTCAGAGTTAGCCCCAGACCATATCATGGAAAGTAGCTTTGACTGCAGCATTCCCCTGTCTGTCCTGGTACCTGGCCCTGGAATCCCTCTAGCCCACTGAAGTGCAGAAGGTCTTCAAGCCATCGCTCAGCTCCCCCTTCATTACCCATTCAAACTGTTGGAGTAATTCATTTACTACCTGTAATTATCTGATATGAGGAGGAATTGAGCTTAAAAAAGGAAAGCCACGGGATTCTGAAGTCCTACAGAGGTATCACATTCTCTTCCTTCCTGCAGATGCAAGCTGTCAAAAATAGCCACCCTCCTCTAACATGCATTTATCTCTGGTATAGCAGGCTGCCTGTAGCTGCACTGAGAACAATTAAGATAAGACATCAGTATTTTATCACTGTGTGGTCTAACCTTACTTAAAGCAAGTCTGGTTGATGTAGTAATGAAAAAATATCAACACCTAACAGTACCTTTCTTCCTTGAAGCTCATGCTATTGGTATCAACAACCCAGCTACAAGGGATGTTCCAACAGTAGACAATATAATGGAGAAAAGTCTGGTGGAAACCCAGGTTTTGGAGTCACAATGGAGCAAGAATCATGAGGAGAAGAAGAAATTGGAACTAGATTTCATGTTTATTGTGCTCCTGTCTATCTGCAGTATTCTTGTGGAAAATGATAGAAAAATGCTTAGGCATTGTTAATCAACCTAATCATTAGTGACTTCCTGAGCTATAGGGAATTTAGAGCTTTCATGGAATTCCCTTTGGTTTTTCTTTCAAGATAGTTGGGAGATTGTTACATTTCTGTGTTTCATGATGGCTTCGTATGCTGTGACTCCCTGCTCTGAGAGCAATGGGCTGTGCTGTAGCAGAGCCTCTGTTCTGAGAATGTCCAGACATGCTCCATACCTCTAATGAGATTATTTTTACTGTCTTAAGGGTATTTTAGGTCTTCACAGAATTGGAGTTTGGCTGCATACCTTACAGGCATGTTATATATCTAAAGACTGATGTCAGCTGCATACACTACTGCATAAAGTATGTCAGAGATATGTAATGCATGATAAACAGAAAGATGTGCTTGGGGTTTCCATCATCTTTCCTCTTAGTGAGGTATTTCAGGACTTCAGCTAAATGCACATGTCTTACATTAGAGAAGCTTAGCGGGCTCAGAATATGTATATCCCCATTTCCCTTCAGCCTGTGAAGCTGCATTACTACCAAAGCTGAGTAAAGTATCTTTATTGAGTCACTGTAAACAGCTCCTATTCAGCTCTCAATCCAGCAATCACACTACTGAGCTCTTTTTTTCCTTTTCTTTTTTTTTTTTTTCCCTGCAGTTTTTTTCTTTTTCGGAAATAAGAACTTTTTCATGCATGTTGATTTCATCATTCAGGAATTTAATTCAGCAGTCACCTTAAAAGGCCATTCATTCTGAGTCTAGGGAGGAGTGCATTTGCTTCCTTTGCAAAATGTGATGTCAAGGTTTACAGATCCCCCCCCCGCCCCTTAATTCGTCTTAAAATAGGAAATGCAGAAAGAGCAGTATAGTAGAACACAGCACACATTTATACGGTCAGTTAAATGAACAAGGCCGAGAGGCTTGTGAGGGGCTTGCTTCTTACTAACCTGAGCACACCGGGAGATCTTTCCAAGGGTCACAGGTACAGATGGAGTCGTTGCCCTAGTTGGGCAAGCTGCTGATTCAGGCTTTGTAATTAGCCAGCTAAAGAGATCAAATAAAAAAATGAAAAAAATCCAGATGAAAGCTAGGTGCTGGTGTGGCTGTAATTGCTCTCCAAAATATCTGGTTCCCAGATTACATTGCTCTCTGGCTGTATCTGCCATACTTCCAAAACAAAGGCCTGTAGGATTCACCACAGCATTATTATTACTATTATTATTATTATTATTATTACTATTATTTCGTATAGATTTCTCCAAATCTGATCAGTGATTGCAGGTGAAGCTGATAGCTCCAAGTGCTATTAAAGTTTTCTACACATCTCATCACAAAGTCCTGTTTCCAGCCAGTTGTAGCTTTTTCAGAGTTCAGCTTCTGGAACTGGGCTGTTCAGAAGTGATCAGCTGCACTTGCCACATCACAAACACACGCATGTATAGGTGATGATGCTTTTCAGATACAGGAAAAAAGTGAAATGCATTTCACTCAGGTCAAAAGTTTCTGGAATGGGTATTTGGCATTTGGTATCAGGAGGTGTGGAGGAGGAAGTGAGCTTTCTGAAAGAGTACCATCTTTTATGGTCCTTGAGCACATTCAGCCAGGATTAACTAAGATAGGCCTTTCAAAGCTTGCAGCTCACACATGTTCAGCAGAAACCTTTAAAATGTTAGCAGTTAACCTCCTTGATGATTTGCTGCCTTGAGCGCATCTAGTCCAAATGCAAGATTCTTTTATTTTTTGGCATGGTTCAGGCAACAAGCTGTGTCTGTGTTTGCATCTGATGTCTGCAATGCACTTATCTTGGATTTTCTAGGGCCAAGGATTTGCTGTGCGAGATTAGGAATGTGTGGGAAGTTTAAGGAGCAGAGGTGAGGGCTGGCTAAATACAAAGTACTGGACTTACAACTGAGGGTGAGGAGAAGGTGGAGCAGTGGAGCAGTGGTGCAGATAAATTGCTCCTGGAGTGTGAATGCTACCTTGGACTCAGTCCTGTTGCTCCAGAACTCCTTGCTCATAAGACAGAATTTGTGTGATGGTACCTGGATGCTCCTCATTTCCTTGGGGATCAGTGTGATTCCTGACTTAAAACAGAGCCAGATGCTCAGAACTATAACTGAAGGCAATGGGGACTGCATTTTTAGTATATGCAAAAAACACCTCAGAGATTTACAAAGAATTATTGATGTCTGTGAAGTACTCATAGATTGTAATATTGTCAACTGAAAAGTACCTTGGGAAACAAATAAGAGAACAGACAATAAAGTCTGATGCCACATTAAACTATGAGGAGAATACAAATCATGCAGTTGTTGCTCATTTCATGGCCACTTCTTGATCTGAATACTGGAAACAGCAAAGTTACTCTGAAAAAATAGTTATGTAGCATGTCACTAGGAGCTGAGTCATAGTACCTCCATGGAAGCGTTAATTGGAAAAACACCATCCCTTTCCTTTCATCTAATAGTAGTAGTGTACAAGACATGTTTTTTCAAGTCTTCTCCACTTATAGATCCCTAAAAGCTTTGCAGGAGAGATGCAGACCCTTGGATAAGAACAAGATAATGGTTTATTCCATGGTTACCTCTTCTGAAGCCCTTGGAAGTCCACTGGATCTCTCAGAGTCTGCAGACCACATGTTGTAAACCACTGTTTCTGACTGTATAGCTCACAAAGGAAAAAAAAGAAGAAAAAAAAAAGCCTGTTAAATCAAAAATCATTCTCTTGGTCTTTCTAGTAACATACACTGTGTAATAATTAAGCCTATGAAACGTTCAGTGCCCTCGCTGCTAGCAATATTCTTGAAAGGAAGAAAGGAGTTTGTTTTGACTGTACTGTATCAGATGTCCTGCCTAAGACTTTGTCTCTTTCTTTATCTGTTTTTTTTCTTTTTTCCCAGTTGCCACTGCTCTGTTTGCTCTGGCCAACCACCACTCCTATAGCCCTGGTCTGAGTTAGGGTTCCTGTATGTTGGCTCACCTCTGCCTACTTAGTCCAGCTCCTACCACATGCCAGGTAGTGCCGCAATCTGCTTTGAACGTTCACGTACTTGAATGTTTCCATTCCACTGCAAATTGAGGGTGTTATTTGATTCTGCAAAAACAAATATTACAAAGGTGTTTCCTCTTGAAGTTTTGGAACTTCTGTCACCAGTGCATAAGGATCTGTAATTACAGCAATGTACCCCTCCATCCACACAGCTGCCTCCAGCAGCGTTCCCCCTCATTAGAAATCTATCCTATAATTTCAGATTAGAACTGGAACATAAGGCAGTAATTGGCCCTTTCTGTTCTAATCTTTGCAGATTTTACACTGTCAAGATGAGGCGTTTGTTGTTCTTAAACCTTTCCACCCCTTGGCAATAGGTCTTGAACTTCATTTTGCTTTGCTTCGCCTATGTAGGCAGTTGCCCTGGTTCAGTTGCTGTAAGAGCTGGCTGCAGACAGCTTTTCTTCAGGAAGAGCAAGCCTCTGATTCTCTTGGTAATAGTACAGCCACTGATTTATTTATTTTTTCTCACCACTTGACATTCAGCTTTTTGCTACGCTGGTGAGCTGAGTCACTTTCCCATTGCTACTCTGGCTGTGAAAATCATAGAAGAAAGTGATGTGAAATGGTAGGCTTTGTCAGTGCCCTATTCTAAATATCTTCTTTCTGGAAAATGGAACAAGGTATGTATCTCATTATTCATTATTTTTAAAATGACAAATTCTTTAAAACTGTGGTTGTTCCCTGTATAGGAGAGAAATATGAGAGACTTTCTCAAGCTCAGAATATGTCATTGCTGCCTTAGTGCTGGTGAGGTTACACACAGAGTGCTGGGTCCATTTCTGGGCCCCCCAATACAAAAAAGATACAGACATACTGGAAAGAGTCCAATGTAGGGCTAAGGTGATGAAGAGGCTGGAGCATCTCTCCTGTGAGGAAAGGCTGAGATATCTGGGCCTGTTCAGCCTGGAGAAGAAGCAGCCCAAGGGGATCTCATTCACAGCTATGTATAGCTGAAGAGAGGGTGCTGAAAGGATGGGACCAGGCTCTTTCCAGTGGTGCCCAGAGCCAGGACAAGAGGCAGTGGACACAAACTGGAATAGAGGAGGTTTCCTCTGAACATCTGCAAACACTTTTACAATGCACAGGTGCTGGAGTGTTTGCACAGACTCCCTGGAGACTATGGAGTCTCCTTAAAGATCTCCAAAAGCTGCCTGGACGTGGACCTTGGTGCCCTGCTGTGTATGGCCCTGCTTGTGCAGCAATTGGACCAAATGGACCCAGAGGTCCCTGTCAACCTCAGCCATTCTGAGATTTCATGATTCTGTCTGAAAGTCTTAGTAATAGGTGCTGGGCTGTACTTGCTAGCATAACATACAACATATAGATAATGTAAATTTGTGAGCGAGCTCCTTTTAGCTATTTATTTATTTTGATTTCAATTGGCAAAATAAAAAAAAGGCGTTTCTTATTCTGGCCTCCAAACTCATTTAACAATAGATTAAAAAAGCAGACCAACCCCCTAAGAGCTTTAGCAAACCACGAGCTTTTTCCCACATGCCAGGATGCATCATCAGATTTTTCAAGAGAATCAAAATGGACAAAAAGGGCTCTGCATGAGTGGGCTGGGGGCAGAGGTCTATATATATGTACATGGAGCAGCAGCACTTAAAATGTTTCCTTCTCTGATCTTCCTGCCTCTTGCCTCAGTGTCAGCATGGCTGAGGTGTGCACACACATGCGTGTATGCATGTATCTGTTGTTGATACATGTGCAGATATATGTGCACTGGGAATTATGCTTTGACTGGCTATGCACTGTATTAACTGTTCCTGATGTTTCCTGTTCCAGCCTTCCCACCCCTGAACCACCAACGCCAATTCCCTTCTGCTTTATTGCTGCCAACACACCATACAATGCCAAAGATAAGTTTTTAAGTTCCACAGGTAATGCCACCTTTCTTTCTAATTACCCCCAGTTAAGTGTGGATAAACATTTCCTTAGAGGGTACAATGTTAAACCACATTCCAGTATTCACCTCAATTTCCTGGTAAGGTTTTAAAAATTGGTCTTCTTCCTAGTGGGAAGCAGAAAATTCTGTCCTCAAAAGGGCTTGTGAAAATCAAGCCTTTCCTTCTGGAGGAAAGTGTGCAGCTTGCAGTTGCTGACTCTTCTCATGTGTTCCCATGAGTGGAGATGGCCCTAATCTGACTTTTCCTTTCTCATCATACTCAGTGCATTCGCTTCCTCTATGGGCTGTGTTTGAATGTGTTTGTTTAGTTTCTTGCTGTTTGCCAAAGTTCTTTATTTTTTTCTTCAGGAGTTTGCTGCATGTTTTATTGCAGTTACCCTGCTCTGCTTTGTTTGGGTAGGTTTAGCATGTCAGTTGTATGAGGATGTGCCTTTGTTGTCATTTTCATGTTTTGAACATTAGTGCTCTGTTGAAGATTGAGACTGCAGGGGGAAAGTCCAAAAATTAAAACTGTAAAGCAAAGCTCTATTGACAGCAAAGGGTAAATAAAAAGAAGAATGAAAAAAAAAACTGTATGCATAAGAAAGATGAATAAAAAGGCATAGGATTAAAAAAAGCACTTAATTTCTTCCCACAGGCTGAATCCAGATGTATCTCAATTAAAGAATCACATTTAAATACAGAAGAATCATACTTATTGCATTGTACAATCACTTCATTTTTGCAGTAAGAAAAAATATGAAAAATCCAGTGTTAGTAATGTCCCCCTTTCATAAGAATCCAAATCTTAGCATGGTTTAAGGCCATTGTGCAATATGATCCTCTTATCTCTGGTAAAAGTCTGTGAGGTTTATCAGCAGCTTTTGACACAAATGAACTCAAGATATTGCTGCTTTTCCACAGAAGCTCTCTGGGATCAGTGGGGTCATTCTGAACATGAAAACTATCTGCTCTCCCTGCAGAAATACCTGAAAGGACCATAATGGTTATCTGCCTTGCTTCACATCCCCTCATGGAAAGCTGGTTGTCAGTATTTGTGTCAGTGGCATTTCATTTTCTGAGACATCTCAGATTTTAAAATAAACAGTTCTATGTATCTCATAATTGGTACTGAACAGCACACTCACCAGGCTATAGCCCAGCCTGGGAATGGTGAATGTCAGAAGGAGAGAAAAAAATAACTCAAAATAAGTTTGAAAAAAAGATGAGTAGCACTGACAGATGGTACAGTCCTTTTAGGAAATCACGACTTTCCCCTCCTTCTATCAGCTGCTAAATAGAGATTATATATGAGAGAATGATCAAGAATATCAGCAGTCAGGTAGTACTTAATGCTGACTGATCTTGGGCACCCTTGAAGCCATCTGACACAACTTCCATCTTATCCAACCTGCTTCTTGGATGGTGGAATTCATCTCTGCAGTGCTTTATTTCTACGTGGGAAGGGAGGAATACTCTACCTTTTAGACTGACCAGGAGGCTGCTCAGATGCATTCCCCTGTCCACCGTGCAGCTGTGTGTCTCTTGAACTGCAAAGGCAAATGGGAACATGTCAGAATACATTTCCCTGCAGCCTAGTGACTGCACATGCAGTAGCTGCTCTCACCCAGAGCAGTGATCTTTCTCTTTGCTGCTTTCCATGGGATGGGATTCAGTCCCATTAATGACTGAATATCCTTCCCAAGCACTCCAGGGAGACTTGCCAAGAGACAGTGATGTAACGGTCACAACAGAAATGAAACTCAGATGAGTTGAGGGGAATGAGTACGAAGAGCATGCATTTGCTACAGAAATTCATCTGGCAAAGAAATAGAAAAAAGAAAAAAAAAACAAACATCACTGCTTGCTTTGAAAAAAAAACAGTGCAAAATGCATATTGTTTACTTCAGCCTTCCTTCAGCAGAAGCAGTGACATATTGTCTGCAAAATTACCACCCGCATCCACTACTTTAACTGTATTATATCCAATAATTCCTCCAAAAAGAAAAGCTGTAGATACCTTCCAGACATACAGTCCTCAGAGCTGGACAAAGCCACAACAGGCTCCTCCCAGTGACACACAGAATGCTACAAAGGGACAACAGGGGGGCATGGTCCCTCTGCTCTCTCATCTGGGATATAACTGGCCCTCATTTCAGCAAAAGGGTGGAGAAAATATCTTTTATTTGGTAGCCATACACAACAATGACACTTATGATGGGAAGGGATAGGAATTAGTGATGAGCATACTGGAGAACTCCCTTACTTAACAACTGGGAGCTGCCAGCAGAGGTGTTTGCACGTGTAGGATGGAGTCCCTCATCATCATGGAGAGGGATGCAGTTATATGCTGCAAACTAATAATTCACGAAGGGCCTTCTGAGAGGCTAAAAAGGACCAGGCTTCTCCGTTTCTGTAGTGAAGAGCACAAAAGAGAGCCCAATACACCTCTTAGTGTTACTGGAAGAATCCATTTTGCAGTAGTATAAGCAAAGTTTAGGTGATTGTCAGACAAACATGCTGCAGATTAACTATACGTGATTATGACACGTGAGATGGAAGGCACAGAAAAAAATGAAGACTGGGAGAGCTGGCAAGGAGGAAAGGGCCAGTGATGGCAGCTGGAGAATATCCATAAATTTTATGGCTACAGAGCAAGATAATGCAAAGCAAAGGTTGTAAAAGTGACTAATACAAACGAAGGCCAGTAGAGAGAAGGAGCAGGGTTGGCTGAATGCAGCAGCCACTGAAGACATGCTTTTGGGCTGAAGTACAGCAGTAAGCGTGTGGGCAGACAAACATCACTCAGGCTTGTTCAGGATGCATGGCCTCTCCTATTTCCTGTAACAAAGACTTTCCCATCTAACGTTCCTCTTTTTTTTTTTTTTTTGGCTTGACTTTGACTGTAACCACCTCACTTTCAGGCTGGCACAATATGGTTCTTGTTGTGTGGTCTGTAACTTTCTCAGCCAGGCTGTAAGCTCCATGGTATGCTTGCTACTCCAGCTGAATTTCTATGCCTGGCCTTCTATACTGTGCTGTGCAAACCATGATAGCAATGAAGTATGAAGCCCAGACTATGACAGTACCTACATGGTATCAAAACGTATGTATAATAACCTACACAGCTGTAAAAATGAGATGTATGGGTACATAACAAAAGGGTGGGATTTACAACTTGTACACACGGAACTATTCTTGCAGCAGCATACCAGTTGTCTAGGGAAAAAGTAGTAATAAAAGAAAGTTAATTTTAATTTTGAGAGGACTTCCTGTGCAAGAAGAACACTATATTATGTGCATGCAGAAGTGAGTGGTGCCACCACAAGAATAAAATGACCTAGATGCACTTGAGGTCTGGTCAAATTCAGATACAGTCAAGAATTTTAAGCATCAAAATACACTTTTTTTCCCCTAAAACATTTGTAGCTCACAGAAAACCTCCACTTGGTAAGAAGCCATGATGTATTTCTAAAGCATGAAATATCTCAGGCAGAGCTGTCACCAGTGAAAAACAATTTGGACTCAAGTGAAAGAAATGGTAAAAAAAAGTGTAATAGGAAGCCATTATAGGCACTGGGGGAGGATGAGAAAGCAGAACAGGAAATGTTTGTGCAGATAAAGGAAGCCTGCAAAGCAACTACAACAGGGATCATAGGAATTTCAATCTGCCTGTCACTGTGTGGAATTGTAATTAGGAAATATCAAATGTGTGTGAAAAACTGAAGACTTAGCTTAGCCCTGAATGACATTTAGACAGTTATTGGGTGTGCAGCTAGAGATATAGCTCAGAAAGCTCACAACCTGGAGGTCCTTGCTTCTCCCTCAGCTCCAAATGAGAGCAGGTCAGAAAGCATCAGTTCATTGACCTTCTGGGTTACACCACCGCCTGTTTTCTCAGGCCTGCTGCAGATGGCTGGGGGCTGACATGTTCACAGAGGATGTCGTTCGTTTAGCTTGTGGAGATTGACTCTTGTCATGTTTGTGGAGTGAATGAACTACAAATTGTTGGGAAGATGACTTTGTAAACTACAAGATGGTTGAGTCTTTATTCTTCTGGAAGGTATCGCGGTTAGGGGTTTTTTGTCACTTCAGTTATTCTTAAACAATGATGGAATATATGATAAGCAATACCTATCATTTTTGGAAACTACAATATTCACTAAAAAAGTTCCTTTTACAGTTAAAAAAAGAAAAGTCAGATACAAAAAAATATTCTGCTGCTATCAACACCATCTTGGCTTTTGTAAGGTGCAAATTCTCCTCTGCAAAAGTGCATTAATGGATAAGAAGCTTTGGGAAAACTTTTATTTGTTGCAATTATAAGAAAGTATTGCTAAGTGAAAATTACTGGATGTTACTCAGGTGATTTTATAGCTTCAGGTCTGGCATCACTGGTTTTCTGTCTGTCCCCAGGTTCTGCGTGCCTTCTGCTCAAGCTCTCCGTGTCCTCTGCACTGCCGCAGCTCTTCCTTTTCCCACCTGTTCCTTCCATTGACCACTCAATGCACTTGATGCATACCTCATCCAAAAAAAGCGCGTTCTGCCATGAGACCACAATAAATCAAGTGGAAGTCCTCTCTGATGCTGGACTTGAACAGACTGGAAGAACACCAGCCCATGCTAAGAAGACAGTTGCCAGGAAATACAAAGTGTTGCAAGAGTAACCACCAAATATTTATGGGCAGCAGTTCAAAGCGTGTTCTTCTGAGAAGCTGAAGCTGTAAAATTCACAGTGCTAGGCTTCATTTTTGCAAAGATGCATCTGAACAAGCATCCACTATGTTCTCATTCATAGCATGGGCCTGCTAGTGGATAATTCTGCACAAAAGTAATCACTTCAAGATTTCTCCTGACTATATCCAAGATTTCTGCTATCAGTGCAGATTGTTCCTCGGCATCTGCTAATATGGATAACACATTTTATTTATAGCGTTTTACCTTTTCTGGTCTTCATTTGTCCCGGTGAAAGATGATCTAGTTTGATATTTCTCAAGACATAATTGTTGTGTCTGAAGTCGTGCTTGTTTGTGTAACAGGGACTGCACTTGAGAGCTTTGCAGGAATGAGAACGAGCACTGATTTCACAATGAGGCTGAGATTCACTAAGGTTTCAGTGAAACAGTGGGAGAAGAGCGCAGATAGTGAATTCCACTTCCCTCTGCTGCATGTATACATCGGTTTCCAAATGCTCTGCAGACAGGTTTTCAAGAACTAATTGGAGAATCAAACTTTTTCCTTGGAAACTCTCATTAGCAGTGTGCAGAAATGCCTGTTTTAATTTAATGAGCCTTTGTAGTACTATCACACAGCTGTTTTCATAATCTCAAAGCTCTTCTTTAAATAGCTGTGACAATCAAGCCAATTATGCTCCCATGGACCAATTTTTAGTTATCTTTGGTTTGCTTCCACTGGAAACATATTTGTCATCTGAAATGTTTTTTTGGAATTCAGTATTATTTTTCTCACTAATTACTCTTTAACTTGCTTTGCTTATTTTTACAAATTTCCTTTTTTTCTCCTACTAGATTATTTATTTTTTTTTAAGTTTTACTCCTTATTGTTCTACTGACCTGTGAGACTCTGAGGCTCTGGGATATTTTTCCTATTTAAAAGTCAAAAGGAGACATTTCAATTTCCTTCCCCCCCCCCCCCCCCCAAATATTTTCTGCCAGCAATTCCCTTTGATAGGATTGCTTAATTTGGTTTCCCCGACTCATAGAAATTTATGTTAAAGTGGGAGTAGAAGAGATTCTTTTGGCAGCCTGCCTACTGAACTCTAGAAATGCCACTTCACATAGTCCACGCTTTGGATGATTGAATGAGTTCCAGGGAACAAAGCTGGGAAGACAAACCTGCCGACTGAAGCCTTTTAATCCGAGGAGAGGGGAAGCCAACCTCTAGAGTGCTTGATCCTAATCATCATGTCTGCTTTATTTTGACTGCTTCCTCTTGGCAAAGTAACTCATTCTCTTTGCCACTTAATTTGTTGGTCACTGTGATAACTCAGCCAGCAGGTACTAATGGTGCCAGTGGATTTGGTGACACTGACACCTGTATGCAAATAAACAGAGAAGATAATGCCATGTAGACAACATGCAGTTACCAGGTATTAATGACTTTTAGAGTTGTGCTCACCTGGATCTCCTCTGAGACAGGAATCTGACAGAGAAAGCATGACCTGTTGTTACACCGTGGTCATATCCCAAACAAGATGATCCTCATTATACGGCTGAGAAGTCCTAAAAGCATTTCTGTCTTTCCTAAGGGAAAAATAAACTGCAGGTTAACACTTGATCTTTGTGTGGAAAATGTTAAAATTCACAGATTTCCAGACGTCTGCTTCCAAACTGTTTTTAAAATCTAGGTCATTATATATAGGTGGCATCAGATAAGTCTCCATAGAAGTTTCAGAATGTTTTAAACAGAAAAATGAGTCAGATCCCTGTAAGGCTGGTAACTGTCTAACACAAGTGTTTCATGTGTACAGTCCGAGGAAGGTTAAATATCTTTCTTGACCTCTCATTTTTAACTTGAACTCTGTGAATTTTTAACTTGTCATGTTCTCACAGCTGTGTAAGGTGGTATTTTGCAGGTAAAACTGCTATTTCAGTCTGTTTGCAGATTTTTGCCATCCAGTGTAGTAAAATTAATCCTTCTACCTTGTTCCAAACCTTCACCATTCACTTCCACATGCTTGTGCAGTCACTCCTTGACTGAAGGCATTTTCCATGAGCTGAAATATTTGATGTGCATGCTCATTTACTACATTTCCTTTGATTTTGTTAGTGTTATTTTTCTCCACATTGGCCCAGTCTGGAACTAAAAAAGCCTTTCCAAAATGTGCTCCCCTCCCTGTATGCTCCTTTATGCAAATAACTTCTGCACTCACACGCATGCCTGCAAACAATTTTCAGATTAGCCAGCAGGACGCACTAGGGTGAGCCATGGCAGAGCAGTGGAGCAGGACAGTGATGTGCTGGAGGGCCTCCGGGCTGGGTGCTGCCAGGCACTAACACAGGGATTGATGAGGGGATATGGGTGCTGAGGCTGCCAGAACCATCGGCAGGGAAGCAGAGAGGCACTGGCCCCCAGGTGATTTCAGTCACTGTGTCAAGGCAGTAGTGGATGCTCTGAATCGTTACTCCGTACAGGTAAAAGCTACTTGACCTGCGAAGCAAAACGTTGGAGGGGATCCTGATGTAACTGCCTGCAGACATCGGCTTGGGAACCTTTATCCCGGTTCCTTTGGCCTGGATCAGGTCCACTGCTTCTGGGCATAATGCATTACAGGCAGGACTGGATTCCCTGCCTGAAGAACAGAGCCACGGGGCCCCTCACAGCCCCAGGACAGCACTGCAAGCCAAAAGCCTGACGCATTTTCCCACCGCCTGAGTGTCTGAGAACTCAGCTGAGAGCCAGGCCAGCTGAGAAGGTCCCCGCTAGCCTCAGTAAAATGTGTGACATTTGGCAGCTCCATTGCTCTATGGGCTATTGAGACACATAACAATGCTACCAGTACCTCCAGAAGACCGTGGGTTCATCTCCCATATTGCTTTCCATTGTGCCACAACAGCACCCCAGCAACTCCGATAATGCCACCACCTTCTGAATGTAAATCCACCTGCATCTGCAATTGTTTGGTTCCTTTATTCATAAGCTTTTTACATTTGCTGTTGCTCACAATTGCCAAAGAATAAAGTTGTCTCTTTTTTTCCTTTCTTTCAATTGTGGCAAATCCGATCTCCTTGTGCCTGTTGCAAATTCTTCTACCACTGAGCTCTTCTGGCATCATGCTGGCTTACATTTTTTTGGGGGCAGAGAGGAAACTTTTTTGTGTGGTCATTTAATGCATGAGAAAACTCATGAATAGACTTTCTTGGTAACTGAAATGCTGTTTTTATCTGCAGAATAGGGACAGCCTAACACTGCAAGCTTCCTCCTGCTGCCCTGGCAGTCTCCTGCAATTCCAATTTGGTGCGGCTGCTTTTTTTGGAAGGAAAAAATAGCTAGAACTCTGTGCTATTCGCTCTCATTGCTGGGGCTAATCAATGAAACAATTGTACTTTTGGTGGTATGAGCACCGGCTGTGCATTTAAACTGCTAGGAAACCACTCGTGTGTTGATCAGTGAGCCAGCAGGTGAAAAGCAGGATCCAGAACAGTGTCTATAAACACGGACCAGATCTGAACTCACAGCATAACTGAAGAACTGTGCAGACTATTTTCAAACAGCTGAAATACCCAGTTCCTCCATAAGGGCCAATTTGTGATTTCACAACCTGCTGCTGTGGAATGTCAAGAGCAGATCATAATTACTTCAGCTAGGGCGTACAGAACAGCAACACATAGACTGCTCAATCAGAACATTAAAAAGGCTTTGTGCAACTAACAAGTAATTAGATACAAGTAAATGGAGGAAAAATATCCTGTGCAAGTTAAACCATTTTCAAACAACGAAGTGCAGAAGTCCGCACGCACTGTCAGTGGCTCCTTAAATCTCTGGGAAAAGGCCCTCTTTCCTGACCACGGATGTGGAATTTCTTTCCTGAAGATGGCTAGAAGCAATACAGCCATCTACTGACTGACACGGTTAACCACAGCATGTTTATGTGCTTGTCTTTTAACTCAGCCTCTTATTTTCATCATCAAAATTGTGGCCCGTGGAAAACTGGTTTTCAGCAGAAGCTAATTACTGAAGCACACAATTAATAGCTGATTAGTAACTTGCTGGCTCTCTTTATTACTCATTGCTCTGACATCTGGTCAGGTAGCTGCATGCATAGGCACCTCTGTTTAAGCCTAAAATGGCATTATCATGCAGCTGACATGCAAGGACGTCCTTGCCACTATCTCCACTGCTCTGTAGTGCTAAGAGAAAATCACAACCTTCCATGGACGAATGAGACACGACTCCCTGATGTCTGTGGCTACCCTGTTCCCCTTTCGGTACGGCAGGATGATTCTGATGAACGCCGATCCCACTGCAGATGTCAATAAATACTCCAGACGCTGGTGACTGAGAAAGGCCAACTTCTCATTGATGGAGCACCTGGTAAGGTGGTGGGAGTGTTTGACTTGGGAACTATGCATGATATTTAACTGTGTTTCTCTGATAGCTGGTCGTAGGCTGCCTGATGGTGCAAGTGTTTGAAAATGGAGACTGATGTAATATGGTACCTATGGCCCCTGTATGGTACTTGTCCTGGGGCCTCTTTTGTCCTAAAACCCTGAAAACTTCATGAAGTCTTGCCATAGATTCTCATTAAAACAAACAACTATTGCAAAGCATTTTGAGTTCACACAGCAGTAATAAAAGATGCAGAAATAGGAACAATGTAAGAGGATAAAATACTACTTTCAATGATGGTTTGTACTGCACCTAGATCCTGGATGGATGTCAGGAAGTTCTCCTTCACCAGAAGACTTTTCTAATCCTTGAAGTAAAATGAAGTGCTGGTTTACAGTCATGTAACGCTCAGCAGGAGCAGTGTCTGTGTCAGCAAACTGAAAAAAAATACCTGGCATACTTGGTGTGTGAGTAGTTGGTTGAGCAGTCCAAAAGGCACTCCAGAAAATGTGGTAAGACAACACACTATGTGCAAATATAAAAATAGTCTTACATTGCGGTGAAATGACTGTTGGGATCAAAACTGACCCACGCCTGCAGAATGAAACTCACAGCAGTTTATAGGACATGGTTTTTACAAATGGTGAATGAAGTTCCACAATGCTTCCACATCCTCCTTACAGGAGGAGCCGTGTAACCTGCAGTGCTGCTGTGCAAGATCTAAGCACTCTGTAGGCAGAAAGAAGGCTGATTGCAACTGTTGGAGCTAGTTGACCTACATAGGCACATATGGCTTCTGCCCTTACTGGAACTGGAGCATCAAGATTTATGCGACTAACACTTCTCTTTGAAGTGTCACTATAAGGAAATTTTAACTGTGTTTAATCCCTTACACAATACATAGGCTGAAATCCCCTGTCGCAGTTTCTAGAATAACCAAAAGCTAAGGCAGCAAGAACAGCCAAAATATCACTTCTAGGTTATCTTATTGTATCTTCCAATTGCAGGTGACATGTTATTACAGACTCTCAGAACACACCGAAAAGCTCCATACATACAAATAGCAAGTATTTGAGACTTTAAACTGGAAGTTGAGACTTTCCCTATGATTCTGAAGAACTTGTGAAACTTTCTTTAAATAAGGGTGTGGTGCTTAATGGACAGAGATAAATACCATGCTATTATAAAATCTTACAGCTACAAGATTAGCATTTCAGGCTGAGAATATTGTACTTTCCAGAGGACAGATGTCAGGATGATGCCTAAACAGACAAACAAAAAAAGAGAAGCATTTGGAAGCAAAGTATTTGGAAGCATTTAGAAGCAGAACCTAAAGCAGCTTGTTTTCACTCAAAAATAATTGAGAACGTTATCACAACAGACATGAGACAATGGCTCAGACAGAACAAATTATAAATATGCAAATTACACGAGTTTCCAGAACAATTGGATCTTGATTTTGTAGATATTTATGCACAAGTGGATGTACTGAATTTCCTGGGAATGTAATGTTACTTGATTGAGTTTGTAAGTCATGTACAATGACATTTGCAAACTTGTAGGATGGGAAGTTCAAAAATGATTAATTCCTCTGAAGAGCCATGGTTTTCTTCCTATGGTCTATATAGCACTTAGCAAACATTTGGTCATTTCTGCTATAAATAATGAGCCATGTATATAAATGATGAGCCATGTATACAAAGATATTAAGCAGAGGCTGAGAAAAGACGAGGCATTTCATAATCATTGGACTGGCAGGTCTTAGAAGTTTTTCCTCTTCCCCTCACTAAGGTACCTTCTCAGCTTTGCATGCTTTCTCAGCAATTTATGAATTTTTATGGGGCTGTTTTCAACCTGTAGAGCACTGACACATGGCATAGAGTAGCACAGGAGAGAGAAATGCAAAGAGCAGAGCTGGGAGGGATGCTGTCATGCTGTGCATTGAGTATATGAGCAACTGCTCATATACTGCTGCTCTGTTCTGCCCTTTCCATTTGCTTCATGCAACATCTCAGGAGATAGGGAGGCTCCTGGAGACAAACAGTGCTGTAGTAGTTCGTGGAAGAGCAATCCCTTCTGTAATAAAATGCTGACTAGTCACTTGCATATCTTAATTCTTTCCACGCATGTCCTTTTTTGCTCTCACCCTCTAAATTTTGTTCAAACTGAAAAACAGGAATTTGGCCCCATGTCTGGGACCCCTGGGTAGCTAACAGTCTGACTGGATCTGCAGTAGTGCAGATCAAATGGTGCCTGTCTTGATAAACAGCCACTGCTCATACACTGATCAGCTGTGCTTAAAATGAATGTATATCTGAGGTATCTGTAGCATGTCACACTTAGTGCACAGATGCTACTTATCTAAGTTTGCGCCAGCACAAACTTTATGCAAGATAAGATAAAATGCTTTTAGAACATATCACAGATACCTTGTAATGTACATCAGTGACTTGATGTACAAGTTGCAGAAGTTTTCCTTGGAGCATGAAAAGTACTGGCTACCATCAAGTCGCTTATTTTCCTCCCTTGAAACTGGCGTCTTTTCCACTGGGCTGTTCTGAGACAGGACAGAAGCTGTTTCATTTCATTCCCCCTGTAAGCTGTGCTCTTCCCTAACCGATTTCTTCCTTACTTTGCCCCAGCACTGCGGCTTGGCAGTACCTTGAGTTAACAAGTTTCATGGGCTAACTACAGGCTATTGTAAAAAGAACTAAGAAAAAGGGTCACATTGTTTTCGTTTCTTGGTTTATTCTCAGTTTATGAGATATCCCTTAGGATTTATTATTTGTATGGTTTTGGGACCCAGAGCTCTGGGACAGCATGTACCATACCAGGATGTCATGCACAGATAAATCCCCTGTCTGCAGACTGTTATGCATCTACCTCATTTCATCCTTGTCTGCAGGGCACAATGAGGTAAGCACCTAGCCTACACCTAGGCACTGTGTAGAGAGGTCACTGCCCCAGAGGGCTAATAACCTCAAAAGAAAGTCAAGCAAATAACAGAAAACAAGGAATCATTCAGAGCTGGGAGTAGCATCCCAAGTTTCAGTATCGCTTTATCAGATATTACCCTATCAGCATCTGCATAGTAACTGACTGCAATTGCTTTCATGTGGGCAGCCTGCTAGGTTCCTCAATGTTAATGGGGAATCACATGAATAAAGAAAGCTGAGGATGAAAGAAGACATTGGATCAGAGCAATGATCTCCTGAGAAGCCTCTTTTGGGCAATAAGGTCAAAGGCTTTTTTTTAAGTTAAAAATTAGTTATATTACTAGATTATTATTATTTTTTAATTCACTGCCCTGCAGAAGAAATCATCCTTTGTACCCATGCTGATTTGTCTCCAGTTTTTCTTGGGACTGGCTCAGAATATTTGGAATTTAAAAAGACAAATAATTTGTAAACAGAAATGGTATTTTTTTCTTGCAAAGACAAATGCTCTTTTGAAACAATTCATGGAAGTGCCTCATTTTCCTGCAGAGCCATTTTAACAATTTGTTTTCAATTAAACGTTCGAAATTGTGTTTCTTTAGCATTCTACAACGAAACAATTTGTAGATAACTTAATATCGCTTTGATAGTTCTCGTAACATTTAGAATGGGTGAGAAATTATTGAAAAACAGGTATCATTTGAACACAAGCAGTAGGAAGAATTAAAAGGAAAAAAAAAAAAGCCAAATAAAACTCTCTACTAGATTTGTAAGCAAAAAGTCATCCCACACACAGTCCACGTCTAAGATGAAATCATAGATCTGGTCTGAGAAGGCATAGCACACAGCACTCTAGCTCTTTCATTCCACAACACTGAAGTGTAAAGAAGGGTCCATTCAAGCTCTATACCAGGAAGATACTGGTCACTCAAATGCTTTCTAACCCTTATGTATACCTGGCATCTTTGCTGTTTGATTTTCCTTGAAACAGTAAAACACCAAGACACTTTCTTACCTGTATGTGTCTTCCTAAGCACTTCATGCATAAGAGTGAGGGAAAGACTACAGATAACTGCTACTCTTCTTCAAATCTTGAAGCTATTACTAGGGCAGGAGTATCCACGGATGAATCACGTTCTTATTTCACCATTTCAAGAAATTATTCCTTATACATTTGTTGCCAAATGAACCACCTGTGCTAGGACCACCGCAGCCGGTAATACGTGCTTTCAGGATTAGTCAATGAAAATCACTTCATGCTATGCTGGAAACCAGGTAATTGGTCTTGCAACATTTTCTTACCTAAACTAATTGTTGAAACCATATTTTGGCTGAATTCATTGAAGTCCACATCCACGTTGCAGTCCATCCACGAGCAACTGTTTGCAAATTAGTGGAGCCTTAACCTGTCCCGTTCTCTACGGGTGATTTGCATGTGAACGCAAGGGAAGCTCCCTATTTCCCTCTCAGCCTGCTTCACTTGAATTCTCTGATGGCTGGAAGAGAAAGCTCATTAACTTTCTCAACAACAGAGAGTTTGTAAGGTCTCTTATTCTCTTATTAGCTACTAAGTCCTCAAAACCTTCCGTATGGTACCAGCTTCTGCTGCTCACCCTCACGAAATTTAATGGAAATTGGTCACTGGGCTCAAAAGTTAGTGGGAGGATTGACTGGTGCAGGTAGAGAGCATTACTCTGTAAGTCCTGAGAAACAACCAAGAACCCATTATTATATTTAAATATATGTGCATTTCATCTTGTTTACTTACAGAAGTATCAGGACTGACAAATCATATGCCCCTTGCTGAAAGACTCAGGCATGTAGTCAAACCTGTCTGTCAGTGCTGCTAATATAGCTACAGGATTTCCAGAGACATTTTTGCTCATGGAAATCCATTATGGAAATTCCTACAGTGCTGTTGGGAATCAGCAAAATTTCTCATTTGGAGGAGGTGCTATTCACTTCCAGAGTGACAAAACCCATGTGAACATGACCTTTCCCTTAGTGTTCTTCGGGAATAAACCTCTCTGGCTTCACGTATACAAGTGAAAGAAGCAAAACCAGGGCAAAACCACTCTTTCCTTCTTGTACCTCAGGTTTTCCAGATGATTAAACAAATGTAAAATCTGTGATTTAGAACAGAAAGTCCTGGAAGGGTCTGAAATAATGATTTTCTCAAATCTGCTTGTGCTAAAGAGGGAAATGTGGGAATCCTTGTCATTTTTTTCATGGTCAGGCAGACATTTTAAAAGTGTCTTGGAAGAAACTAATGTTTCTAAGCATTCAGATTCTCAAGTTCGTTCTGGTTGTGATCCCGCCTGCAGGTCAGTAATTTCACATGACCCCAGCTATTAATATAAATAGCAGAAGAGACTGAATTTGTTAGTGACATCGCAGCTTGTAACTGCTATGATGTTACAGCTCCTAGACTGAACCCTGCTGGTCTGTGTAAGGTAATGAAGGAAAAAGTCAGTCTAGAGTTTTTAGACTGCATGCTCACAATCCTATCAGAATATATATATATAAAGGAATTGAGACTACGTTTTGGTGGCAATAACTGGGGGTTTTGACCTATACTTGACAAATGGATATCAACATAGATTATAAATACAGTCTAACTTCTATGGCTAACTTAAGTGTCTAGAGATACAGGATCTTAGATGCTCGGAATTGCCCTTTGTGTAGACTAATGGCTGTAGGAGAAGCCTAAACTCCCAAATCACATGCCTGCATTAGGCACTTGCAATTAGCAGCTGATCCACTCAGCCTCTCATAACATTTCAACATACGAATTCCTTTATTAAGAACATTCATTGATAATACCATGCAGTGTATATTCATAAAACGTTTTCTGGAATGTAAATTAATGTCAGACTTTTTTTTTTTTTAAACTGATTTTAAAGCTTTATTCCTACAACGAGATTACAACAAGAGTACTTCTGGCCTCGAGAGCCTGTGCACAGTACAGGGATTTGCACTGAGAGCTGGCATACTGTGCAGTTTCTAAAATGACACCATATAAGTGAGGTCATGACTTAGGAGATTACTTGGTCATCCCAAGCGTGGAATGTTTCAGAGTAGCCTATGTGTGTTATAGGAGCACTATGTGAATTGTCAGACAATGAAATTGCAACCACCCAAAGCGCAAGGTTTTAATCTTATAATTCGCCTGGTTTCTTGCGTATTAACCCTTGCAATTGCTTCTCTAGCCGATCCATTTTGGCGCATCACCGTGTGTACAAATATTTGACCAATGCTTGGAAATTCTATTCTATTCTTGGAAATTCTCAGGCATTTCAGTTGCGTGCCCTGGTAATGACAGCATGTTCAGAATTCCAAGTGCAAAAGAATTGTTTCTTAACAAGGGAGAGAACTGGGAAACCGATACGAGTGTGTGAAATATTACGTTTGAAAATGTCAAGTACCAGTTGTCCACACGTACGATTTGATAAGCTCTCTCAAGGAGAACAGGTGCTGTAGAAACACAGCGGACACGAGGTTTGCAAAGGAGCGCTCGTAGGGGCAGATAATTACGTGTCAATAAACAAAAAATTCCAGAGTGTTTTCTCTGCCTTTGTTACATTAGCACCCTGGGTTTATTTAAAAGAAAAAAAAATAGGTGCTGAGTGCTAATGGTTTTTCTGCAGAATCCTGTGCTCATCTTTCCCTTGGGGCGCTGGATTTCCTTCGGGTCCTCCTTTCACCAGCAACCTTTGCTGTGCCTCTTGCTCGTGCTGAGATTAACTATCACTTTGTTAGCGACGTGATCAAATGCGTTTGAAACCACAGCGCCTTCCGTAGCTGCACGTGAAGAAGCACAAGGACGTGAAGACTGAAAGAACTACAGGGAAAGCGCTGTTTACGGCCACCACGGGTATTTTAAAGTGTTCTAACAAGCCATTTATTGCTCTGATCTAGATAGCGACAGTGCCCGTGACTGCAGAAAGAATTACACGAAGACATCCCCGCCACACCACGCTGACGGAAGCACCACCTCAGCAGCGCGGCTCTGCCCACACAGTTCCTCCCGCCCCCACAGCCGCCACGTCACGTCACACCTCCCCCCCCTTCGCGCTGCCCGGCGGCGGGTCGCAGCGCGCATGCGCAGTGCCAGCCTCCCGCGCGGCCTGCGGGCGCCCCTCAGCGTCCGGCGCGGGAAGCGCCGAGGGCGGAGGAGGAGGAGGAGGAGGAGGCGGATGAGGAGGGAGGCCACGCTTCCGGCCTCCATTTTGCACAAACATCAGCGGGCCGGAGGTCGAGGCTGCGCGGCTCAGCTCGGGCTTTCCTGTGGGTGCGGGAGGGCGGCGGCTTTCTGAAGGTGGGCGCGTGTCTGTTGGCGCCGCGCCGCCCCCCCGCCCTGCCCTGCGCTGCCCTTCCCGCCCGGCGCGGTGATGGGCGCCCCCCGCCGCCTGCGGAAGTTCCGCCCCGCTCGCTGAGCCCATCCCGAGCGCCCGCGGCTCCGAGCTGCTCCGTGTGCCGGGCGGGGGGAGAGGGGGCCAGGCCCGGCGGCATGGAGCAGGGCGTGGTGGGCCATCCGGTGACCCTGATCATCAAGGCGCCCAACCAGAAGTACACCGACCAGACCGTCAGCTGCTTTCTGGACTGGACCGTGGGCAGGCTGAAGTCGCACCTCTCCGACGTTTACCCCAGCAAACCGGTGAGCTGTCGGGCGGCCCGTCTCGTTCGTCTCGCCGTCGAGGTGGCCTCTGTGGCTTCTGAGCTGGGGAGGTGGCCGTGCGCGGCTCAGGGCCTGCGCTGGGCGAAATAAACAAGGAACGGTCCCGCTTCCACAGCCGGTTGGATCGGCTCCCTGCTAACGGGGGAGTCCGAGCATAAGCAGCTGCTCTTCTGGGTGCTTTAAGGAGATGGCAGTTCAGTGTGCTGCTGGAGGCCACTAGTCTTGCTCCACTTAACTTCCCTAGAGCAGCGTTTTGTGTCTATTAATCAAATCTAGAGCTAATCTCTGTAAATGTGAGCGTTCTGCCTGCAGTGATCGCAGTGCTCCTGGCATAGCCAGGGTACTCAGGGTGGGACAGGTAGGTGAGCATTTGTAGTGTCATCTGAAACGTGGGGTTGAACAGCCTCTTGAGAATTCTTTCCTCTTTTCTTTTGGGGTGCCATTTTTTGAGGTGGGGCTGGAAACTGCCATCAGCTGTTTTCATAGAATCATAGAATCGCTCAGGTTGGAGAAGACCTTAAAGATCATCGAGTCCAACCACGACCTAACCCATACTACCCCTAACTCTAACAGCTCTCTGCTAAATCATGTCCCGGAGCACCACATCCAGAAGGTTTTTAAACACATCCAGGGATGGTGACTCAATCACTTCCTTGGGGAGCCTATTGCAGTATTAAACAACCCTTTGTGTAAAGAAGGTTTTCCTGATATCCATCCTAAACCTCCCCAGCACAACTTGAGGCCGTTTCCCCTCATCCTGTCACCTGTCACCAGTGAGAAGAGACCAACCCTGCTCTCACTGCAATCACCTTTCAGATATTCTATCCCACAGCCTCCTTTTCCCCAGACTAAACAGCCCCGGTTCCTTCAGTCTCTCCTTGCAGACTTGTGTGATGCCAGTGACTGTATTTTGCAGCCGTTAATGTGAAAATATACAGGTTTCTGTTCAACATGGGAAATACAGTTCTTTCCCAAGTTAAGTTCTGAATTTGGCTAATGAAAGAGGTTATGAAAAACCATCCTCATAATGGAAACTTAACACCTGCTTAGAATGGCAGTCGTGTAGAATAGCATATTTGATTCTTCTGAAAACCTGTTCCAGAAAACTGAACAAAGACAGTGACTGACTTTGTCTCTGCAGTACAGTGACATGTAGGGCCTGGACTTTGCTGTGCAAAATGCCTGACAAAGGTTGGCTTTATATTGTAAATGATTAGTGTTCACCTAAGTCAATAAAGTAATTATTGACAGGTTTTTTTTGCTATTTTTGTGGGAGTAGGGAGAAGAAAACATGCCTAAAATACTAGCATTGTGTCCGAAAGGGATTTCTTCTGAAGGAGAAAACAGGAGAAAAGCAGTCAGAAGTTGCATCACTGATGCTATGTATTTGAGAACTTGTGGACTTAGTTATTGCTTTTGTTAGCTCCTTTCTGAGAGGCTACCCACTGCAAAGAAGACAAAGACACTGGTTCAGTTGATTGCTGCCTATTCCTTGCTAGGCTGTCCTCTTGTGGGGCATTTGTATTCAAACACTCATTTTCTGATTCACCCTATGAGCTTACTAAAATGAGCATCTAGGAGGAATCCCTAATGAACAGGAGGTTTTTATGTTGAGTTGCATTAACCAGTATTATGATGTTACATTTCAGTTGCCTGAAGTGTCTGTTTCCTGTTAAAAATTAAATCCTCAGTGTATCTTACCTTACTAAAATGTAGTTCAGAATCTACTGCTCGGTGTTAAAATGAACAGTTTAGAATCCCCAGAACTGTTCTGGGTTAGATAATGGCAGTTTCTTTAGTGAAAATTATCTCAATATTTCAATTTAATTTGGCTTTAATGTACTTACTAAATTGTTTGTCATTAAACACAATATTGTTACTTCATAGAGCCTTTCAAATTAATAACACTGAAATGCAAGAAAAGGATCTCCTCTGTATGGTCAAATTGGAAAGCTTATCTTTTGTCTGGTTTTGATGTAGTCTTGCTGCCTTTATAGCTTTAATTTAACATTTATTTACACGTTTGTGCTTTTAAGATCCTCTATTTTTTATTTTTTTTTAGTTTTGAAACAGAGCAGCATCAAAAACTTGTCAATAAAATGCCTACCTTCCATGGATGTGGTATGTCCTGGAAATAACTTCTCCACGCTATTTTAAAAGTGCGAGGGTACAGCAGAACACAGCTGCTGCATGCAAGTATTGCAATGTTCTCAAAGCAAAGGATGCAAAATAAATCAGCTGCTATCGCTGCAGTACAGTCCTGCAAGTTTCCATGTGTGATTTGTACCTTGTTCTCCTATCTAGATCTAAATTTAGTTTCTTTTCTAATTGGTAAACTAAAGGTTACTTAGAGTAACTGTTTACTGAGGACATATCTTCAGAAAATGTAATTGTTGAAATAGGCAAGTGAGAGGCTGGGCTATGAGGCAGTGTTGTTTGTGGCTACTAGGTACATTCATGTGGATTACTTACGTGAGTATGTATAAATTCCAAATACAGGCAGATATAAATTGAGTTAGTTGTTGTTAAAGCTGGAATTTGTACTTTACAGAATCACCAAGGTTAGAAAAAACCTTCAAGATCACCCAGTCCAACCATCCACCTATCACCAACAGTACTCACTAAACCATGCCCCTCAACATAAAATTCAAATATTCCTTGAACACCTCCAGGGTCGGAGGTGGGCAGCCCATTCCAGTGTCTGACCATTCTTTCAGAGAAGTAGTATTTCCTGATGTCCAGCCTAAATATCCCCTGGTGCAGCTCTAGTTCTATCTAGTTCTATCACTGTTCCCTCTAGTTCTGTCACCAGTTATAGGAGAGAAGAGGCTGACCCCCAGCTCACTACAACCTCCCTTCAGGTGGTTATAGAGAGCAATAACGTCTCCTCTGAGCCTCCTCTTCTCCAGTAAGTCATCTTTAGTAAGTCAATGAATAAGCTAGAGGTTTAAATCGGCTTTAAATTCGTTTGTGGATCTCTACTAAGGTTCATATTTATCAACTTTTTTCCCAACTGGGCCAATCTTTCTTTTGTTATAGGGAATTATAACTTCCCCATATAGTTATCATAGAATCACAGAATGGCCTGTATTGAAAAGGACCACAATGACCATCTGGTTTCAACCCCCTGCTATGTGCAGGGTCGCCAACCAGCAGACCAGGCTGCCCAGAGCCACATCCAGCCTGGCCTTGAATGCCTGCAGGGATGGGGCATCCACAACTTCCTTGGGCAGCCTGTTCCCACCCTCTGTGTAAAAAACTTCCTCCTAATATCTAACCTAAACCTCCCCTGTCTCAGTTTAAAACCATTCCCCCTTGTCCTATCACTATCCACCCTCATAAACAGCTGTTCCTGCTCCTGTTTATAAGCACCCTTCAAATACTGGAAGGCCACAATGAGGTCTCTTTGGAGCCCTCTCTTCTCCAAGCTAAACAAGCTCAGTTCCCTCAACCTTTCCTCACAGGAGGTTGTAACTTCCCTAAAATAAATGCTTATTGAAGAAAAGACTACTTGGAAAGTCATCTGTGCATCTCAAACCTGTTGGATCTTGCATTCTGAGTCTTAATCATTGTTATCAGTTATGCCCATTAACATTAATTTAAAACTCCTGTTTCTCATTTCCTGTAGTACCTGTCACCTAGCATGTATTTTTCCCACAGTTCTAACCATATGTGGTTCTTTGGGTTTTTATTTCCTATGGAAGAGGGGCAGAGAGGTTGAATGACCTGAAAACCAGATGTCTTGTAACTGTAGTTGGGGATAGGTCAGAGACTGTATGTTCCTAACAGACCTTACTTCATTATCTTCACTTTAATGGTTTTGGAAACTTTCTTGGCATATTTAATTTGAATCAAGCACTGTAGGAGTCTTGATTGAAAAACTTAAGAAGAAAAGCTGATAAATTGCTAATTTAAAATTCGTAGCTTTTGGATTATGATCAGAAAACTGTCTTTTCCATCCCAAGTTTGAGCTTTAGCTTTTGAGTCCTTGAATTGTTTTATCTCGTGTTTTGAATTTGCTTCTCAAACTGAGGCAGCAGTTAGTATTTTGAAGTCCTTTTCCATTGCAGTTCGATGTTTGGTCCAGCAGCAAGCATGTTGTTCTTTCAGGCGGGAGCTGGGCTGATGAATCCTCTCTGGCAGAGGATGAGTTGAATGCCTGTTCAGTTTGCTTTGGCGTATATATGAATTGATAAAGATGAAAACACAGCAATTTCTTCCATCACCAAGTATTAAAAAAAAAAAAAAAAAAAAAAAATCTCAGGTTTCAGGATTTTAGGATGGGTTTAACCTTGAGAATTACAAAGGATGATTCCTGTAGTGCACAGTTAGATATATAAGCTATGCAGGGAGGAGCATGGAGTTCAGGACAACTTCTTCCTGCACTAATGTCCCTGGTGTAATATGTTCAACAGCATTCAATTTTTGTTAAATTAAGCTATAAGCATTCTTTTTAACTGTTCTTTTCATCTGGGGAGCCAAAATACATTAGTACTATAGTAGTCAGATTGGAGGGGTCATTTTAATCCGTTTCTTATCTGTAAAGGATTTATTTATTAAGTACTTGTATCGTGCTTGTGAAGGTACTTTGTTATATGGGGAAGTCTGTATCTATGATATTGAAGGAAAAGATGTGAATTGGAGCATGTAGGGTATGGTGTTATGGGCCGAATACTGTGCTCCTGAGCTGCTGTTGGATGGTGGTGCAAAATTCTTGGCTTAGGGCTTCTTCTTGTTTGTTTTGCTGTTTTAACTGAGCCTGTCTGAGGACCTAGCAGTGGTGTCTGAGGCTTCTTCCTGGTTCTGCTCATGATTTGAAAGCGACAGGTTTCTGCAGTCTTAATGCTGTGCTGCAAATTGTTGATGTTCTGAGAAGGCCTTTCCCAGATATAAAATGCAAGTCAACTTTTATCCTGCTAGGAACCTGTTCCTGACTGAAACAAGCAGTCAGTGAAACAGAGTGGTGCAAAAGGATTTAGTTGGATTTGAGAGACTGGCTTCTTGTTGCTGTTTTAAAAGAATAAGTCAGTAGAAATAGTGCAGTGATGACTTACAGTTCATGGCACTGTTTAGCCAGTGGAGCTGGAACTTAATAGCTCTGTGTTGTCAGGCTTAGAAAAGTGGTTTGGTGTGTCACTAATTAAAAATGTAGGATGAAAAAGAACATAGAAAATGCTTCTTCAGCATAAGTGACAGAAACAGTTCTGAGCTACGTGTGGTAGGTTAGCCACTCATAATTTAAACCCATGTACTTAATCATGTACAACTAGTATGACGTCGGATGACTGTTTGGTTTTTAAAGCAGAAACTACTCAGATTTAATGCATACTTAAAATTCTTGGCTTAAAGTATTCCTAAATCTTGTGAAAGGTCTGGGGGAAGAGTGAAGTTCCGTAATTCTTCTGTTTTCTCCTGGTCTCTGGATGTCACATAAAGGTTATTGCCAGGAAAGAGATTGTCAGGGCTTCTGTGATTTACCTATTTGTGTGAATTTCAGCTGTTTGGGCCTTAGTGTTACTGTGCCTGCACAGAAAGCAGCTGGGGAGGCTGGGGGAGGGCAGAGAGAGAGAGAGAGAGAGAGAAGTGGTGTAAGGCTGGCTGTTAGGATGGTGGGAAGATTCTTCAAATATTTCATGCTGATAATGTGTGTCAGTTCCGCTGGTGTTAGGCTAGATTTCTTCATCTAGCATTTGGTTAGGTTAGCATTCTTTCCAGTGATAAAAGCTTTGGATTAATTTGCAGTACAAGCAGGTAGCTAAACTGAAGTTGTAACAGTTGGGTTCTCTTTTAAAAAACAAAACCATTGTTTCTATATGGGTGAACATTTAGAAGCTTTTCTCAGGAAGGGAACTGTTTATTCACAAAGTTACAGCAGTTAAGTTACATGCTTTACTAGACAACTGTGTCAACAGGGTACCACAAATGCAACAGCTGAGAGTATTTAAATGTTACTGCCTTATAATTTGAGCACAATGTATTTTTAAATCTTTATTATTAAACAGTTCTGAAGTGTGGAAGTGCTAAGAACAGGCAAAGAAGTTTATTCAAGTTTGAAGGCTCCTTGTAAAAAGGAAAGTCCTTTTGCTTCTAAATGTTCTTTGCTACCTTCCCCTGTGTTTCTTCTTTCTGTTTTATGTTTTTTCTTTGGAGGGCTGATGGGTGGTGGGAGATGGAGTTGGTAATGGACACATTAATAACAAATTCCTTACAGAAAAAAAATTGAAACCTGTCCTTCTCCTGTATCTTTTAAAGACCGTTCCATCACTGTGCTAATTTTTTTTCCCCTTGCTCCAGCCACTTCTCTGTCTGCTTTCCCAGCAACTGTGTGGGAATGGGAGCAGGGAAAACAGCAAATCTTCTTGAAATGAAGGGAATTTTGAAATGTACGTAATGGTTGTCTTGAGCAGCATTTACCACTTAAGTGTTGTTAAATGTTAGGGCACTCTTGGTGAGTGTGTAACACCAGACCTTTTTTTCAGAAGTAAACAGCCAGTTGGACTTGGAAGACCTCTGAAATGTTTTAAAGACTGTCCATTGGTGGTTGGAATGCTAAGGGGTGCATCTGCAAATGTTATCACCAGCTGTATGTCTGTACAGCTGGAAAAAGCTAAATTCCTTTCTTTGTCCCATCTCCTAGTCCACAAAGGATCAGAGACTGGTGTATTCTGGCAGACTGCTTCCCGATCACCTGCAGCTGAAAGATGTTCTCAGAAAAGTAAGCTTTATATCAACACCATATGATTGCTGAGCAAAAACACATTTTAGGAAATAGGAATTTAGTTTGCATTGTTTAACTTCAAATTTTAGTAATAAGGCACAACATGTGACCAACTGAATAATGTTGTTATATTTTGGAAAATGTATTTTCAAGTATCCCTTGTTTGTATGATTGTAAAGCTTGTGGATTGAGGGATGTTTCTGATTGATGAGAGATTGATGAGCCTGCCTAAGTCCCAAACAAGTGATGTGTAATGGGGAATGACTTCTTGGACATTTCCTGCTTTGACTCAAGCAGGATTATTTAACAGAACTCCAAGTTTTGGACATCATTTCGTTTCCTGTATTTACTTAAATCCAACAACTTACGCCTAAAACACACAAACCAAAAGGGACTTGTGAGCAAGTTAAGGGTAATGTTTTACATGCAAGTGAAGACTTTTAAATTCACTGATGGTTTTGCTGGGAAACCTGTCTGTTGTCCTGGGTTTATTCTTCAGGAATTAGCTGTTCCTGATGTTTTTTTTTTTTTAAAATGCAAGAACCAGGGAATTTCTTTATTTTGCTGGCTTATCTGACTTTGTGTTCCTTAGGCAGCGTGTAGATTAAATCCAAATCCTGAATACTGATGACATCTGATGTATGACATCTTGAAATACACGTGCTTGCTTCTCAGTTTGGATTTACATAGCTTAAGTGGATGCTATTGAGTAATAGAGACTTCATTATGTTAGTAAAGTTCCTAACCTATAGAAAAAGAAATACTCTAAAGAGGGCAGAGTATCAAGGGCTTTTTGTGTTTTGATTCTGATGCTAACAGATAATCTAGTGCACTGTTAACTATTCTTTAAACTTCCAGTAAGCAGACCTGGGTGCATCAATAGCTGTATTTAGGAAATGTTTTAAGTCACTAACAGCTGTTACATCTTGCAAGCATCAAATATGTAAGGTCAGTAATACAGTTCATGAGTGTTGGTAGTATACTTTTTAGTAAAGTACTGAAGTTAAATTCAGTGTAAAAACTGTAGAGTTGAGTTACACTTTTCCATTTTGTGCAGAGTAGTCTCCTCCAAAGGAGAATAATTTTTTAGTAGAAGTAAATAACTGAACTTGCATGTCAAATATGGAGAAAGTGATGGAGTCCTGAGTATTGCTTAAATAGGCTGCTGCTATTCCTTCACCATCTTGATTCTGCAGGAAATCTTACAAAGTTGGATTCACCTGCTTACCAAAAATGTGATTATATTTACTGTGTCTAAGTTTACTACAGAACTGAACTGAATTATTGCCAACTGGAATCTTTAAAGGTTTGTAAAAATATTTATCTAATTTTGCTCAAAGCAAAGATTGTGATGGACAAAATCAAGTCTAAGCCCCTTCAATTCACTTGATCTGCCTACAGCAAACTCTCACAGTAGATACAAACTGTGTCAAGCATTGTTAATATGATAGAGAAACTGTCTTCCTTCAGTATTCAAGGGATATTTTTGAGTATTTTAATTGGTATAGGCCTTAGGTTCAGTTATGGAAATTTACTGAATTTAGAAAAATATCCGTTAGCTGTAAGTACAAAGGCTTTCAAGGGGGGTGGAGGGTACTTCTTGCAAGTACAAGTGTACTTTTTGCTTGAGCTTTTGAAAGATATGATTGCTCTTGATTTCAATTTCAATCTGTATTCTTCCTATTCATTTAACTATAAGTTCCTGTTATTCTGAGAGAATTTACTAAGTCTTCTAGATTAGCTCTGTGATCCTTGCTTTTTTGATACTGAACGATGTCATTTTGCTGATAAGAAACACCTGGAGGCTGGATGGCTTCAAGCATAGTGATCTTCAGTGTGCTGTATATGAATAACATGTTTTAATAAACAGTCACTTTCTGCCTTCCTTTACCTCTCTGAGTCACTTAAGTTCTTTTGTAGAAAGAAGGTAAGTAGTAGTTAGGTTCAAGGCTTTTGATTTGGTAGAATGCTGATGGCTTGTGTTCAGTGCTATCTCATTATTGCTTGCTGTCACCAACTAGTAGGAAGTGAGAGTGTAACAGTGGGGCTGTGCTTCTGACTAGAAACTGATTTATGCAGAGGAGTTGCAGGGAGCATGCATGGAGAGAGAGGCTATGCTAGCCAGAATGCACAGTGGTATATAAAAAGCAGCTATGCAGGGTTTTTTTATTCCTAAAGGTCAAAACTGAAAAATGAGTAAATGCTTTTTTACATTTTTTTATACTTTAAAAGGAACAGTATTTCTAAATGTCATTACATTGTATGCTGTAGCCTGACTGCACTGCACTGATTTCAGTAGGTGATAGCTTTTTTTCTAGTATATTTGCATATAAAATTTGATTACAAGGAAGCTGTGGTATGCAACTTAAGTATGCATAGCTATTTTTGTTGCTGTGGCCAAATGTTTTCTTTTGGTATAGTAGAACAGATTCAGATTGAAGTTTGTTATGACATTGGTGTTTTGTAGGGGAGCATATTCATACAAAGAACTGGTGTAAGCTGATTACTTTCATTGCTGACATGGCTATGAGTGGTCCTGTTGGTTCACTTCTTCACAATTATTTAGGAATACTCAAATCTGGTTTGGTGTTTTGCATAGCATTTTCAGAGTGTGGAATATCTTAGCTGGGTGGTATCTGCAGGGTAGACTTGAGTTAAGCTTAAATTGCAGTGGCTAGTATATTTTTCTTATCTTGTCCTGCTTGTGGAATTCTAGCTCCATTCTTTGTTTTTCCTGTTACTGAATAACTCTCTTCATTAAATCTTAACACAAATGAAGACATTCTTAGCACTTGGGACACTGAGCACTGTGAAGAGTGTGGTTTTTTTTGTTTTTTTTTTTTCCCCAAAATAAAAGTCAAAGCCTAACCTGTGCTTCCTCACATTTCTCTTGTGTGTTGTTTCGTTGGTTCTGCTAGACTGCAGCGTTAGGGGAAACTGTGGGTAAGTGAATGCTTAGCATGTGATTGTGGTCAGCTATGAAGAAAAGGTCCTGAAACAATAAGTATCTCTTGTTCTAGGCTTGGTTTTTGTTTTGTGATCTCTATTTTGTGTAATGTATCATTATTGATTAAAAAGGACATTTTGAAAGTGAATTTTTAAACAGTTTTTGCATGTAAATTTTGCAAATATTGTTGTTTCAGCTCTTCCATCTCTTTGATTTTTAGCAAGATGAATATCATATGGTTCATCTGGTGTGTACTTCCCGGACACCCCCAAGTTCTCCAAAACCAAGCACCAGTAGAGGTGGTCACGGAGCTTCAACCTCCAGCAGTAGCTCAGTGAGTTTTTTTTAATACGAGGACATGAATTTCTTCTACACTGAGGAAGCTTTCCAGCAAGCTATCTTCTCATTTCTAAAGTTTTACTGTAAAAGTGTGTGGTGAAAGCAGAGTATGAATGTGTAGAATTATACTTTTAAAGGTGCCACTTTATTTAATTAAACAAACTGTAACATGTCATGTTTCTTAGATGCACTGCTTCCTCTAACCTATTATTTCTTCCCCACTTTATGGAACAGTATGCCCTCCTTTCCTTCCATCTTCCCATATCCTTGCAGTTCTGATTAGTTTTGTGAATACCTTCTGTTGAAGAGAGACAAGTCAAATTAGTGCCTTCCTTTTGAGAATGGTGGAACTTGGCCAGTATTCGTTCTGCCTGACAAGAACTGGTCTGTACTTAGGCAGTTCTGAAGCAATCAGTAGTGTTGGTAGGCTGTTATGAGATGAGGAATAGAAAGTATTTGTAATGTTGTTTTAGTAAGTTGTTCATAGGTGGTTTTTCTTGGTACATTCTGAGTTCTATTCTTCATCCTTCTCATCCCCTACACTGGAAGTGATGTTGTTCTTTAGTTGTACTCAGTTTTAACAGAAGGGAAAGTAACATTTCTGCTGATGATGTGCTGGTTGTCACTGTAATCTTCTTGGCTTTTCCAGAGCTGGTGGTATGAAGGGATCCACAAAGGTTAGTCAGAAAGGGGAGTATACAAAACTGTTACTCTTCATCTGTGGTGTGTTGATTATCAACACGTGAAATACCCTTTCAGTAATAAGCTTTGTGTCTTGATTCTCTGATTGATGCTGTGATGTTTCTGACTGCTACGTGACGTAAAAATTGACAGTTCAGTAGTAGAAGAGTGGATAGTCAGTGCAACGTCTTTCCAAATACTCTTGTACTTGTGAACAGCAAAATAAGTACAAAGGGGTCTTTTGTTTTATTGCTGTGTAGATTAGTTACAAATGATGTTAATAACTATATTAATGAGTACTTAAAGCAGTCAGTGTGTGCAATGTTAAATTTATGATACTTGGAAGGAAGCAACCAAATTCCAAGGCTTGAATGGCCTTTGTTCTTCCATTTGTTTTTTTTGTTTTCCCTACTGTCTAGTGATAATTTTTTCTTGTTTTCTTTTGTAGGGCAAGTATGATAAAGATGTCTTAAATAGTTGCAGCTTCTCAGTTACTGAGTTGTCAGATTTGAAGAGGGTTTTTTTCAATGAGTAAACATCACAATAATGCTTAGCAATCAGATTTAGGGATATAATAAAACTAAAATAATGCATCTTGGTAACCAATTTACAGTCTTGTTGTGGTGACAAATGATACAGGAGACCCACCTGTTGTCCTGCTTCCAGGATTAAGTATTTGTCCTGGAATGTGTTGAAGGCCTGAGACCCTATGTAGGTGTGATCATGGGAGCCTGCAGGGTTCCTAGGTACTTTCTTGTTATTCCCTTCCCCCACCCCCAGCAGCTGGCACAGTAATTTGGATTGGTAACTGTCAGGTTGAATATGATGATTAGAAGAGTAGAATGGGAAACTGAAGACAAGGACAGGGAAGAGTATTTTGTTCTACAGCAGGCACTTCTTGTCTCTGAGGGTAAAGCCACAACCTGAGTTCATAATTACATCTGTTAACAGTGTGTTAGCAGTAGCCTCTAGAATTTGCTGCTGCTAAATATTTTTTTTAATTAAGCTTTTCTTTGTTTCAACTTTTCAAAACCTTGTTTCCCAGTGATTTATGGATTTCCCTCAGAGTTGTCAAATATTGTATGCTTCTGAAAACTTTATGTGCACCTGAGTGCAGTTTTCATATTTTTAACTAAAACCTTGCCAGAGTATATACAACCCCAGTAGTCTTGCTTGTTACTTATATACACAATAGAACAGTTATAAAACAAAACTTTAAAGCAAATAACTTTTTTAGGACATGGTTGTAACTTCTGTGGTTAAAAATATCCCTAACCTCAGTTTTATTTATTATGAAGAGTTTGGACCATTCTGGATCAACTGCTGCCTCACCCACAAACCAAGAAGCTTCATCTCCATCTTTGAACACTGGTGCAGATGGAGTGAGACACCGTAATCTCCCACAAGCACAGAGTGATCCCATACCGAGCCACCAGTTTCCTTATTTAATGCAGGGGTAAGTGAGACTGAAAGAGCTAAGGATTGCTTTATACTTTTTAGAATACTCTTAAATGTTCCCTTACAATTATGCTTCTTTAGCAATCTTCAGAATGACTCTGCTGTTTTGTCTCAAAGCATAAGTCACGTTTAGAAGCACTTTTTTCATATGAGCATTGATGTTTATAAGCCAGGAGTGCTTTCTGCTCTTGATGTTCTGATGATGGGAGCAAGTGTTTATCTAGTGGCTGTAGTTAATGGATGTAACTGATCAAATTATTGTCTGGTTGCTCTTTCTTGTCCTTTATTGGAATCAACAAGACTAAATTTTTACCAGAATATGATGATTCTTGATTTTTTGACACATATGAAATTCAACTTTTCACTTTTCACTTGTTCATACTGGATTCAATTTTAGAAATGAGGTGTTTGGAGTACATGTTTCTGAATGTACAATATCTGATTTTCCTGTGTGAAAAACAACCCATTTGTACACTTTTTGATCTGTTAACTTTCAAAACCCTGTCTTTTTCTTTTTTGTACTTACAAAGTAACTTTCAGAAATCTTATCCTGCATGATCTTTATAGCTTCTTATTAATGCTGGTTTAGTTTTCTTCCAACGGGAAGGCAGGAGGATAATGTATTTTTATATGTTAACTCATCAGGGAATGCTTTCAAGAATTATTTTTTTTTTACAAGGTGTTCTCCAATAGTGCTGTATAGTTTGCAGGTATTTTTTGTGAATATTGGGGGGAGGCCCACTAAAACAACCTATGAATCTGCCAATGATAATGCTTATTTTCCTCACTGAGGAAAACAGACAAGAACTGTTTTCTTGTTATGTTAAAAATGTATTTAGATTTGCTTCAATTAGTTTCTGTTCTCTTAGAGTTAACCTCGACTGTTCTGTTTTCATCCCAAGTTCTTTCAAGTCCATTTTATTATTCATCTGAAATGTGATCTCTCCTGAGAAGAGATTGCTTTTTGCGTTCAGTGGAGCATTCATGTTATTCTGACCACATCAGAACCACTCTGTGGAAGTGGTTATACTTGCCTTTATGACAAAGCTAGATGACAGTAGGTTGACTGGCAGGACTACAGCTCAGTGTGCTGTAAATTAATTCCAGGAGCAATTCTTGCATATTATGTTACTCGTCTGTAAGATGTTTATTTTTCTCTTAAAATTAACTTTTCACATAAACATACCCTGAACATGGTATTTTTTTTCTGTCACTGTGCATGGTGAACTGAATAGCCTGCAGACTTCAAAAAAGCAGAACTGTTTGTTATGCTAGGTGAAATAATTAAGATACACGTAGGAAGAGTCAGTTTAGAAGTCATAAGTGTTCAAAAAATGATTTTAAGTTATTCTAAGACTGTATCTGTACTAGCAGTTAATGTGGATTGAGAGGAGGGATTGTAGACTGAAAGAGGTACTGAGTACTTGGCATCAACGCTTGCATATTTCAGGGCTTTCTGTCTTATTTGGATTACATCTACTGTGATCAGCTAGCATGTGTGCATACCAGGCTGGATTGGCTCTGGGCAGCCTGTTCTGGTGGTTGGTGTCCCTGCACATAGCAGGGGGTTGAAACTAGATGATCATTGTGGTCCTTTTCAACCCAGGCCGTTCTGTGATTCTATGATTTGTTGCTGAAGTGCATTAGCAGTGCTTCTGAAGGACGTTTTTCAATTCAGTGAAACAAAAGAAATCTAGGTGGTGATCCAAGAGCATTCTTTGATACAGTTAAAAGAATAGTAAAAGGAAATAAATAACTGGGAGATTTGCTTCAAGAATACAGTCCTGATCTGAACAGAGATGCCAGAGTAAATGCATCTTAAATAATCCTAAGTCGTCTTGTAAGACTGAATTAATGGAACAGTCTGAAAAACTGAGATCCTTTTTTTCTTTGGGCTGCTAGGAACTGGCTTTGCTCTGCTGTAATAGCTGGTCTGTACCAGTGTCTGTTGTAGTCTGTTGTCTACTTGAAACACCTTTTTTAGTTCTGTTTGTAGTCTTCTCAATTAGTGTGCTGAAAAACAGATGCATCTGCTGCCTCTGTTCCAGGAATATGAAATACCTTCTGTTGTTTTAGATATTCTCTTAAACATCACGTGGAGCAATGAAATCTGGCATTAATGTAATTCTTATAGAGACACCGACTTGTTACCAACAGTGGAAAATTGTAGCTGAAACTTATGTTGCTTTGTGAATTTTTCCTGTTGTTTCATGACCAAACACAGCTTTATTTTAGCTGCATGATGAACTATAGACTCTACTGATGAGAAGAGGTCTGTATTCATGAGGGTCCATTCACTTGAGCATTTTGCAACATTTTAATTAGTAGAGTAATTAGTACAAATAAATAGCAGAAATACTTGGCAATGAAGTGTTGATTTTTTTGGTGTTTTTTTCAGTTCTTGGCAGAAAACTTCAGTGTACAAATCAAATTCTCTTTGAGAAAACAGCTAAGTCGGATTTTTCAATTTTGTTCTCTATAATATTTCAATATTTTTTCTTGCTTTGAAGTTTTTATAAATTACGTTGTCTAAAAATGTAGATTGGAGATGGGTCTGGACAAGCTGTCTGCTTGTCTACCAAGTCAGTCTTTCTCTGTGGAGAGCAAGAGCAGTATTGTCTGCTCCTATGGACTTAGTTCAGGGCCCCAGTGTGGGTGCGACAAGCAGAACAGATGGATTCAGTCCTGAAATGGCTTGTATTTCAGATTAGAGAAAGCAGTAAACAGATGAGAAACATGAAGGTGGTGGGATTATTTGTCAAGTGTGGGCAGCCCACCTAAAGAAATGTTTTTGCATTGTGTGCATGCTAATGTTTGAAAGCAGGTGACAGAATGACATACAGACAGCAAACAGAATGTTCCAGAACACAAATACCAGCTTTGCTTTGTTGGTAGCGTTTGCTTGCTGTGTTGTCTTAAAGTAGCAAGTGTACCGTGCAGGATGTTGAAATAGCACTTGGAGTTAATATCCTAGTCTCATATGAAATTACTAGTAAGTGTCTTTGGCCAAGGGTGTTGAACAAATGCATTTCTTGTCAGTGATGTGAGATGACAAAGACTTTTATCAAAATAAGTAATGACTAAATCCAAAAAAAACAAGCTGAGTTTTAGCAGAGTTGCTTGGCAGGCTCTCATCCAGAATGACAGTGATATACTTTCTCATGTATAAGATGGAAAAAGATTTGGATGCCTTCCTCCCACCTTCCTTTCTGTGTGTGTCCGATATACTAAGGAAGTCTCTTGCTGATACCTTTGTGGGGAGTGCCTAACTTAGAGAACAGGTGTAGTTTGTGGAACTATTAGAATCATAGAATCACAGAATTGCTCGGGTTGGAAAAGACCTTCAAGATCTTCAAGTCCAACTGCAACCTAACCACTCTACCTTAACTCTAACAACCCTCCGCTTGCTGCCTGCAGTCTGAATGAACTTCATGCTTTATACTCTCACACTATCCTGAAAGATGTCCATGTTTACTACAGTTCAGTAGTTCAGTTCAGCATCAAAATCTTTGGGGGAAAGTGATAGAAATCTTGCCAAAACACACTGTGTGATCGAGGAGGTAAGAGCGGCCAGAAAGTTTAAAAGCAGACAAATAAACTTATGAAGTTCCTATATGTAAGTTTTTATTTCTTGCATCTGAATCAGAGTTAAAAACCTGTAGGGAGGAGAATCCCTTATGCTGTTAAGTATGCAGTGGGAAGATTAATGCATTTACAGTGTTCTACCAGTTGTGGTCTGCAGACTCTGTATCTGAAAGATGAGTTTTCATCACTTTGCTTATGTTCAGTCTTCTGGCAGCAATCGTAATGGTATTATTTCTAAAAGAAAGCTACAGAAGCTTGTAAGTTTTACATATCCCATAAGAACTTAAAAAGGAATTAAATGGATGAATTTCTGCAGTTATACGCAAAATTTTGATGAATTGACAGCTTGTTCTTTTTGTCCCAGAGATGAAGCTAGTGACAGAAATCTCAAGTTCAGAAATGCCAGTTTTCTTCATATGGAAATAACTCACTAGTTTACTGTATAAAAGTGAAGAGCTGTTTTGGAATAGTCTGGTTGATCTTGCCATGTTTCAGTGTTATTTAAGTGTGTTACTTCAGAAGGACAAGTGAAATGAGAATTGTTACTTTAACTGTTTTTTAGTACTGGGGCATTTTATAAATGTGGGAATACAGGACTGAATATTTTTCTTTTAATCCTTCCACAGCAATATAGGCAACCAATTTCCAGGCCAGGCTATTCCTGCTGGATTTCCTGTGTATCCTGCATTCAGTCCCTTACAGATGATATGGTGGCAACAAATGTATGCACGTCAGTACTACATGCAATAGTAAGTTTACATTATATTAGGTGGTGCTGTGTTAGAGGAATGAAAGGAAGATCTTAAATACTGTTTGCAGCATCAAAATGTTTGTGCTTACTTTGCCTGGATGTGCTGTTTTTACATGAACAAAAAAAAATTACTAAATCCAGCTTTGGATTGGAATTGAATTATTGTATTAATAAGTAAAGATTTAAGGGAAAAAATATTTTGACCTGTATTATATCTGAAATTGTGTGTTCAGCAGTGCAGGGAAGAAGACAAGAGTAAGCCTAGAAACTGTTTCATGCTTTTTGACAGAAGTTTTGTATTTGAATCTTTAGCCAAGCTGCTGTTTCAGCCCAAGTGACATCCAGCACTGAATCAGTGAGATCTGCAGTCGCTCAGGCTGTAAATTCCCAACGTGCTCCTGCAAATGAGCCTGCAGCAGTGCCGAATGTAGCCATCCAGGAGAACAGGCCTGTGAACCCAAATGTTCAGATGAACGCCCAGGGAGGCCCTGTGGTGAATGAGGAGGACTTCAACCGGGATTGGCTGGACTGGATGTACACATTCTCTAGAGCAGCTATTCTTCTGAGCATTGTATACTTCTATTCTTCCTTCAGTCGGTTTGTCATGGTAATGGGAGCCATGCTACTGGTTTACTTGTGAGTACAAAACTTAAGTATAACCACAGATTAGATATAGGGAATATAGTGCAGTCTTTAAACTGTGAGTAATGCTTCAAATACAAAAGTTTAGTCACTGTTCCTTCATTGTAAGGTGTGTTCAAATTTAAATCTCAAATGAGGAGAAGAACCAATTTGGAGGGTGGGGGAACACATTCATGAAATGTTTTTACAGTAACTTGGATACAACTTAACACTTGAAACACAGTGCTTTTAAATATCAGTGATATTGACAGAGTAGTATTGTAGAAATGTAGAATTTGGGGATGGAAATTAAGAAAGCAGGTGTTGGGGAGGGAAGTTTGTGTAATAACTCAGAAGTATTCTTGTGTAAATCTGAAAACTTTGCTGCTTCTATCTGAAGAGAGAACTGCGGAGCTGGGCTTATTTGTACATCAAAAACGTGTGAAATCTATGCAACAAATTGTCAGGCAAAAATAAGGGCTTGACACTTTTGCTTTCATAATGTATCATACAGACCTACGCTCCGCCCCATTTGTTAAGATGTATCAGTACTGTTGTTGTCAGTTCCCTTACTGAAAGAAAGTACATCTTCTGGCTCAAGTGGCTGGGAACCTTAGTAAGACTTTTCTTAACCCAGAAATCAAGGAATATAGATTCTATTTTTCTTCTATCTTGAAGATAGACTTCTGGAAAAGTGCATACAACTTGTTCATTTGAAAGCACTTGTACAAATTAATGCAATGGCAAAGAGAAAATTATCCTTCCTTTTAAAAGAGATTCTCAACTGCTCCATTTTCTTACATAGACACCAGGCTGGATGGTTCCCCTTTAGGCAAGAGGGTGGCCAGCAACAAGCAGCCAATAATGTGGAAGGGAACCGTGATGGGCAAAATGCAAATAATCCTGATCTTGAAGAGATGGTGAGTAGAAATATACATACTTCACAATATAATACTAGAAGTCTTACAAGGTATATGCAACTACCTATTGATAATAATAATAATTAAAAAAAAAAAAAAAAAAAGATTTTGAATTGAGAGTATGTAAGATGGAAACACTGTGGGAGGTGCTTAAATCTATTTAACCTGTTCACACTGAAACAGGTTGGCCAAGGAGGTTGTGGATGCCCTGTCCCTGGAGGCATTCAAGGCCAGGATATGGCTCTGGGCAGCCTGGTCTGTTGGTTGGTGACCCTGCATGTAGCATGGGGGTTGAAACTAGATGATCTTTGAGGTCCTTTTCAACCCAGGCCATTCTATGATTCTATCTTTTTCAGTCTGTTTGTCTCTACTTCAGTTGCATACCTTCACTTAATGCAGTACAATATTGCTGTTAGCTTTTGTTGGGGCTCTGAAAGGAAGTAGCTGAATTTCTTTAATTTCTGTTTTTTAAAGGAACGACTTATGGATGACGGAATTGATGAAGACAGTGGAGAAGATGCTGGTGAAGATGCCAATATAGAGCAGCAACCTGGATTCATGGCTTCTGCTTGGTCCTTTATCACAACTTTCTTCACATCACTCATCCCTGAAGGGCCTCCACAAGTTGGCAATTAAAACGAAAGAGGAACTGCATCAGACAGTCTCAGTAGCCATATGTAGAAGTGGAGCAGATTCTAGAGAGTGTTTTAAACGCAGTGCAATTTCATAAAATTTATAATGTTATCTTTTTGATCACGGTGTACAAACGTGTATTTTTTTTCTTTTGGCTTTCTCATGCATTATGTATTTTAAGCACAAGTGGACTACTAAATGCTTTCCTTAAGATTCTTCTTTTTCTGAAGAATGAAATGTAAAGATACTGGTCTTCCATGTTTTGTTTTAATTTCAGATGTGTATTACACTGAGGCAAAAAGCTTGTACTTAATCTGCACCATTACCTCTTTAAAGAGCTGTTAAAAATCATGAATGTTGACAGATTTTCCTAAATGCTGACTGAATAATTTCAGCGTATCTTGAGTTAGTTCCATGCAGGTATGAATTGGGATTTGGAGTTTGCATCATTCCCAAAAGAATGGTGTAAACGCAAGGTTTACTTAGTAAAGGCATGTTGTCCTCATGCCGCAGAATACAGAGCCTCTTTTTGTATCTTTAGAAAGCTGAAAGCTTTTTATAGAGGCTGCAGTGAAGTTCATTAAATGCAGAGATGGCTGACAGCTCTTCAAAGAGAATCAAAAGTGATGGCATAAACCTTAAATGTTTGATACATACAGTACTTTTTAAAAAACATAGCTGTACTGGGGGGAAAACATGTAAATTAGTTTTTTTAATAAAAACTATTATGGCAACTCTTTTGGATGTTTATATGCATATATTTGAATGCAGACAACTAAACAGTGCATTGTTAAGGAGGAGGATATGATTGAGAGTGGAATAAAGTTAATCACGGTGGCATTACTGATACTGTCTACAGTGATGTGTTTGTAGCAGTGCTATACCACTACAGATAGGAGCTCAGCATCGCGGTATCTGTATTCTCTTTGTGTTCTTTTTAAAATAAAACTGAAACAAAGAAAGTTTTACATAAGAGAATGACAGTACTGCTGTCAGTTTTCAGTTTACTTCAGATTTTAGACTGTTTGCTTATATTTGTCCTTAATTTTGAAATTATCATGTCTTACCTAACTTCAGAATGACTGCTGGGATCCTGTTAATCTGTGACCAAAATTAAACCAGATGTCTATTTTTCAGTTACAAAGCAAGGCTCTTAAAGGTCTGAACAATGAAGGTTTTGTTTTCTGCTTGCTCATGACAAACTACTGAAGCTGTGCAGTGAAGATTTAAGCTTGCATCTTGTTTGGTTTAATATTCTTAAAACTTTTGTCAGGTTTTCTAGGCCTTGTGCAGAGTTGAATTTCAATCTGGGGAAAAAATAAATGTGAACTATGATTTTTAATTTAAACAGCTTAAGAGTTTTTTGTAGCTCATAAAACGTTCTCTATAATGAATCCTTCAAGGAGGATCTTAAAGGAGAAATAGATGTGTCTTTAAAGCATCAATCATTTTCTGGATAGATAGCAGTGATGAATAAATCACATGTAATATGATGTTTTACTCCCCCGTTACTGTGGACAGCTGCTTTCAGTTGAGAAGAACTATTATAAAGACTTCTTTTTAAGGAGTGACATGCAGTGGCAGTCTTGGCTGCCATTGGACTTGCTTGATCAAAAACTGGTAAGTTCAGAAACTTGTGTTTATGGGGTTTTGAGTAATTTAGCCATAGAATTGAACAGCGTGACATATGTGGTGATAGAATAGAGAAGAAAAGCCTAGGAAAACAGTTCTCTATATCTTTGTAGGAATTGTCTTACAGAATAAAACAAAAATTATATAGTGTGTGGCTGCATGCAAAGCTAGATTCTGAATGGTAGCAAATCTTTAGCATGGGATGGGATGAGAAGCATAAGAATTAAGGCAGCATAGGATGTGCTTTGATATTAATGTTTCTGTAATGTGTCTGTGCATCACTTGCCGTTTTTTAGTAGGAAGAAGTGGTTGAAATTTATCTTTCTTTCACCTTACAGGAGGGCATGAAATGGCAAATACTTGATATTTAGAGGAAGTCTGTGCACCAACTAGCAGATCTATGCCAGCATGTTCAGGAGCTTCGTAGTGTGGTAAGGTAGAGATGGAGAGTGCTCCATCCATAACATTTGGTGTGAAGAGGCAGATGAGATCCACAGTACTGATGTGGGAGGTGTATGAAAGGAGCGTACGTAGTACTGAGGAAATAGAGCAAGAAAGGTATTGTGCTTTTCCCAACACTTTAGAACTGAGACATATCTCTATAGACTTACAATGGCTTTTTGATCACAATTTACACTCTTTAGCAATGCCACTGTTTAACAAACAAATGTAGTATATACCCAAGCTTTTTCTAGTTTAAAATAATGAGTGGTTAAAGGGATTGTTTTTCTCCTGTTAATTTAAGAGCTCACAAGCTCTTCCTGGTGTTACTCCTTGCTGTAGAGACTTTGATGGGCAGCCTTTACATTCTGCTGCTTCCTGTTGCACTGTGGCTTATGTGAACATCAGAGCAACTTTAGGAAAAGGCAGCTTCTGCCTCACATGTACTCTGCTGTCGTCTTACCCCAGCAGAGGGAAAATACTTCATGATGTGAAGTTCATAATGGTAATAGGTGATGTGAAAGCACTTTGTTGGGGGCATATGATGTGAATAATCATGTTTCTGCTGCTTGTTTCCCATGTAATCTGAAAGTTTTTTAGCATAAGGCTTTTCGTCAGCAACCTTTGCTACTGCAAGGAAGTCCAGAACTTATGCCATCATGACTGTGAATCTACTTGAATTTTTTGGGCATGTCTAGATAGACAGTCACAGGTAGGATTGCAGCCAAAGTACATGTGCATGTGCACCAGGTTGGAATGCATTTACTTTTGCACAGACTAGCTGCCAAAGTATCCAGGCTGATATTGTATTGCTTGTGATTGGAAAGCTTTGATGCATTAAGTATTGGAGTTAATTTAATTAATGTCACTGTGGTCTTACACGTGGATGATTGCAGTAGAAGTATAAGCAGGACAATGTGGAGTGGGATGTGAGTTACCATACCACAACTCTTCTTTATTTCAAAGCCACTGCTCATCCAAGTAATAAGATAATGTGAGGTAATAAAAATCTCAAGATTCTCATTCCAAAAAAGAAGAAGAAAAAATTCCACTATTCTGTGTGGCAGTGGTTCTGTGTGAGTTCTGGCCTCTAGAGTGCCTGTAATATGAGAGGCAGCCTCATGCTGTCAGCTGGTTTTATTCACTGGCTGCTGTTTACAGAAGCCCTTGCTTTTGAAAGAAGAGAGGGAGACTAATTGGAATGCTTAGCAGTTCAAGTGTACTTGAAAGACAGTTTGCTCAGTAGTGCTTGTTGGTGTAGAGGGAAGTGCAAACCTGGACCTGGAAGAACTATCCATTGGAAAAAAAAAAAAAAAATTAGATTAAGCTGGTTAACATTTTATTCCCCTTAAAAGTCAAAGAAGCAAGCAGTGTCCCATGGCAGAATGGGCAGAATGTACAAAATTCTTTTGTTTGTTTAGTGTAAAGAAACCATATTTGTGATACTGATATACTGATGTGATTTTATTAGAATTGTTTTTAGGATATGGGCTGAGGAAGCTAAAGTCATTCTGCTCTTCTGTGTTTAAGCTTAGGTTTAGTGTTCTGGCCTGTGAACCTTACTGTAATAAATTTTTTTCATGGCTGCAGGAGGAGCAGAAGGGAAGGAGGAATTATAATCCCAGGCATTCTTTTCAACTGCATGATATTAACTGTTAACTGTTGTTCTTACCCTAACTTAGTTTTGGCTATCCTTGGAGGAAAAAATGCAGAAGCAGAAGTCATTTTTGGAGCAGAGGGCTTTCCTGAAATGCTTTGGTTAGTAACTTGGTGCAAGGTTAAATTGTAGTGATAAAATAACCACATTAATGTGCAAATACGTTGCTGTGGAAATAAATGATCAATTTGCCTAGCCAGCATAAGCCTGATGCTCTAATTAATCCGAGATAATTAGGAAAATGAGTAATAGACAAACTAAGAAACACATTGTGTGTGATGGAGTAATTCTCACGAGCCTTTCCTGAGCGAGGTGCTGAGGTCACCCCACTCATTTCTGGTTTCATGCAACAAAACCTTGCAGAAGAAATCTGTCTGAGGTGGAAGGGCAACCGATTGAAGACAGCAGCACTTCTAAAATTCCCCACTAGATGGTGGCACAACACAGCCCCTGCTACCACAGCTGCCTGGTACCAGACCAGTGTGGTCCTTGGAAAGTTTTTATTGTTTTTCGATCTTGTCTCTTAAGAAAGAAGACATTAGCCTGTGCAAGTGGTGCTCTTGGTAACAGAAAGATACAGCATTGCAACCTGAGTCTGGCCTTGGGTGACAGTCAACTATTCAAGAGGGTTGTAATATGGGTAGAGAAAGCAGTGTTTTGGGGCAAAGTGATGCAGGGTCCTACTGGCCTAATGTTTCACCTTGCAAAAGGTGAAACTTGCCTAGGGATAAGTTTTTTTTTAATACTGAGGGCTTGGGTAGTTTGTGTTAGAAGCATATGTTCTATGTACGCATCCATGTCCCAGGTTCAATGTATCTACATATTATTTTAGGAGAAAACCCTGGTAACTGATTAATTTCATTTAAAGATTGACAGTGACAATTTTAGGAACTAATAGCTGTTTTATTTGCATGTAAGTTCTGCAGACACTTGCAGCTGTTCCTTTCTATAATCATCCAATGTTACAAGTCAGATCTCAAGAGTAAAACCTGAGAAACAGCAATGTATTCTATGCAATTAAAACTCAATCATAAATTATTAGCAAGCATTTGTACTCCTCTTGCATCAGGGAGTCACACATGTACTGAGTGGACACTGTACATTTAAAATATCTTCCCATGCATGGCAGTCATCTGCCTGAGATAGCTGGTGCTTGGAGGGAAGGCCAGGAAGTTTTGCTTTGACAAAAGAACCACCAACTAAACCCTTCTTGGTCTCAACTCCTGCTAGAAATAAGAGTATGAGGTATGGTGAGGGAGCTGTGAAATTGCTCCCATTGCTGTATCTCCTTTCTGGCTTGAGGGCTTCATAGTCAAGGTTCTCTGAACAGTCCTATTTGTAGCAGTTAGACTTTCCCATTCAGAAGCATATGGTAATGCTCCTGCTTGGTGAAGTATTGCTGCAGCAAGTTAGGCACCCTGCTGTCTTCATCTGGTTGAAAAAGAAAAACAGCTTCCAGATTGTGACACAGAGCTGGCTTTGGGAAATGTGGAATCCTTGTTTTTTTTTTTTTTGTTTGTATGCTGTTGATAATACTGTTTGGTTTTATTTTCTTCTTGCTAAAGGGGTAGGTGGAACACAAGTTGCAGCATGAATGTCATTAATTAGGATGATTATGTCTGACTTGGTCTTGATTTGTCTTAACTTACACTTCCTACATCTTAATTATAATGCAAAGGATGGCATGTGTCTTCCTAGCAACCAGCTATGATGATATATGACACTTCAGAGCAACTAATGTTTTTAATTGCTGAAGCAAACATTTGTCTCAAGTCATCCAAATAACTTCCCTCTAAATGAACTGCAGCTGGTGGAGGACAACTGTCACCTTCGTGATGTTGTTTTGCCAATTGCATTTATTTGGTGTGGGATGGAATTCAGTCAGAGCACTTGAGGTCCATTGTAAGGCGAGGTGACAGCATCTAAGAGATCCAGTTCTGTACCATGTAATACTGGTGACATATGCAGCATTACAACGTGGCACTGGTCTGTAGAAGTTGTCATTCTTATGGTGCTTAAAAAGGCTGAGTCAGTTACCTGGTCCAGTTCCCAGTGGGGACACACAGCAGATCTTTTGATCTAACGGAGTGGCTGCATGGCATGGCACAACATGAGCACCACTCAGTGACAGAAATATCTTCAGATATTGTTGCTATGAAATATACTATCTCATGATACCAAAGCTGTTGTTCTGAAGCACTAAAGGAACTAAAGCATTAAGCTGATCTGGACAACATCTTGGTTTTGTATTTCAAACAAAATACAGATGAGTGAGCTAGGCAGAACCCTGAAACTGTTGGCCCTACTCCTCGTCTGCTGTCTGTGCATTATATGGTGCTGGCTAAATAAGCTGTGTACATTTGGGCTGGCTTGCACTGTACAAAATTCTGGCCCCAAGGTTATTTGAGCTAATACTCTTTAAGCATCACAGACATACATGATTTTGCATGTACATGAAATATATAACGCTTCGGTTTCTTTCTACCTTGGAGTGTTTGCATGTCTAGAGTTGGTCTTCTGTCCTCTTATAAATGACTAAAGCCACTTCAAAGAATTTTGATGGGGAATAGATCTCAATTTTCTTCTGTCTTCCTCTGTATTGGCTTCATCTTCCTCTTTGTGACTGCAATTCAGGGATACTTCCATATGTGAAATGCAAGGCAGATTATAGTGACAACTGTATGATTAAGGTTTGTTTTCCTTGTTCTTGGATTGCTCTCTTGGTTAGACTGGTGCAGCATGAAATTGGCAGCTGTGAAAAACAGTTTCAGATGGCTCAGCTGAGGGACTGTGTTGTGAGGAGGAACCCTTTCTTGAGGGAGTCACTTTTTGCTATGTGTTTGTAAGCATTCTTAGATGTTTGATGTCTATTTAAGCAGTAGGACTGTAATATCTATTCAAGCAGAATAACATCAGATTTTTTTTTTTGAGAACCAAGCTGAGAAACTTATGCAAGAAACTGTTATCACAGAATCATTTAGAACCACAGAATGGCTTGAATTGGAAGGGACCTTAAAGCCCATCCAGTTCCAACCCCGTGCTGTGGGCAGGGTTGCCACCCACTGGATCTGGTTGCTGAGGGCAATCACAATAGTGATTTCTTTCATGATAAATAAGAAATTATCAATGATTGTCTTTTTTCATTGTTTGTCTGCTCTATTGCACATGTCTAGGATGATTTCTCTTTGGGTAGTGCAATTCCTTATGCTGCTGTTGAGGTATCTTTTAATGTAGACAAAGATCCTGGCCTCGTTTGTGCATTCAGAGCTGCTGTTGATAATTTGGGAGTCGGCTCTTGTGATGGCACCAACTGATCTCTTGGGAAAGTCTGTGCTTCTCCCTCTGCCCTTCTCTCCTCTCCTAGCAATTCTGTGTCAGCTGAAGATCTGGGCTTACAAATGACTTTAAATTGTATCGTGGCTATTATGGAGAATTGCAATATGCAATAAGCAATATGAAATACCACTGATTGAGATGGAGATTGGGAAAGCACTTCCCATAAGATATCAGGTCAAACTCCCTATCTGTGGTTCTTGGGGAGGATATTTCAGTTGCCATGGTATAATTACCCATCGCTGAGGGCCTGTAGTGTCCCAACAGTCCAAAGAACAGCAAGATCACAGATAGAAGTGTGTCTTTTAAATCTAGTATTTGAGAGCAAGAAGTAGCATTGTTGAAATAAGTTCTGGAGAGCTCTGTTGGCTTCCCTAGTACTGGGAAATTTTACTTTGTCCTTAATCTGAGAGCCTGTTTCCTTGGTACCCACATTACAGATGATAATGCTTAACATTATCTGGCTTTTTTGATGTTAAAAGACAAAGAAATTAGGTCAAGGAACATTAAGGGTGAATTATCTTGTTTTTTTATTTTTTATTTTAAGTTCAACAGGAAAAACTCCAGTTTATTTCACTGCATCTGCCTGTGAAGAATTTTTCCATTTTTAAGAGGAAAAATTGTAATTGCAGATATGGGTAACGATCATTTCTAAAATCAATTTGATTTTGATTTTAATGGCTACATTAATGTTTCTCCCCGTTGTAATTTAATAGCTACAGTGACCTTCCTTGTAAGGATAACGGACTGACTCACTCTGTATAGTCACATAGACACACATGCACTCACATTCAATTACACATATATCTAAGGAGCTGGTGTTCCCATCAGTATAACCTCATTCACGTAGCAGAATCTGCTCAGACGTCTTTCCATTGTGTTGTTCTCTTGTTGTTTTGTATACAAGAGGATGAGTGATTTTTCTGCCTTAATTGCAGTAAATGAACTGCTGGATTTCTATGAAGATATGGAGCTGACCTCAGCAAAAAACCCAAATCATGACAAATCAGGGGAGCCCAGCAATTAGAGCCATGAAGTTGGTATGAGAGTGATGCATTTTTATTAAAGTTGTATGTCAGGTCAGGCTTGAGATAGTAAACAATTGATGGCCTGTAAGCGTAGCTGGACATAATGGTGTAGTTTAGTCATGGACTGGATAAGGGAGCAAGCACTCAGAATTTGAAGATAGCATTTGATGTCCATTCCTCAGTGGAATGAACCAAAGTGACTGACAGACTGATAAAATGGCCGTAAGTCATAGCACTGGTGGTCTGCAGTGTGTGAGTGTGTAACTCAGGAGGGATGGGCAAAGCAAGCTAATGTTGTTGTTGTTGCTGGTGGCCCAGTGGTGTGTTGGGAGTACCTGACCATGGGAAAGCTTTCCTAGGCTCTGTGAGTGATGGCCACCACTGCAGATCTGCATGTGGGGCACTGCTTGGAGGAACAATGCTGCTAGCTGAAGGAGATACTAGTGAGCAGCAGAACTGAACTAGTGATTGCAGCCTTTGGAAGGCTGGGTTGTGTCTGAGCTCAGAAGAAACTGAGATATACTGGATACAGTAGTAGTAGGTACAGAAATATTGGGTCTGACAGTATTCAAGTGCTGGTTTTTTTGTTTTTTTTTTTGAGACCACAGTCAGGGAAGTGACCAAATATTAAAAAGGAATAATCTCAGTTAAAGAACATGGCATTTGTATAATTACAGAAACATTTCAGTTCTTAATAGACATCCAGTCAAGGCTTGATGGTATTAACACAAATATGTAATTAGCATTATTGCAATATAGGCATATTAATTAGTAGTGAATAATCTCGGTGGTACTGAAAATACATTTTGAGAACAGATCATAAAAGAAAGTGAGGTATTAGGGGCAATGTTCAGGAAAGATTAGTAAAGCTAAAGGTATCAGTATTTGTGGTATGGCATGATAAAGAAACAAATAAAGGTAACAGTGGTCAAGAAGACCCATTTTGCATTACATTTTTATGACAAGGATGGATAAAATAGGAACTTACTGGTGTAGTGTTGGGAATCTGATAGGCCCCCTGACTTAGATTAAGAAATGGGTAGACTTCTATGACTAAATTTGAGCTGAAAAGTCTAGGTGGGGGGAATACAGTAGCTAGAATTACTAAGATCTAGGTATTCCTGTGTCCTTTAACTGGCAGATTTCTTCCACAAGGAGGCATTGGCCTAATAGGAGCCTGTGGAATTGTGAACTCATTCGTGTTCAGCAGCAAGGATGTTGCCAAAGAACGATCATCAAAACTGAACCAAAGTCCTTGAATTGACTGAATACCATACAAATCTCTTTAAACCAAATGGCAGGTAAAGAGAAGGAAAAACTTTGTGAGATGATGGGTAATAATGAGTGGAGTAAGGGGGACTACTGGGACCGAGGGCTGGGCTGCAGAGGAGTTTTGAAACTGTTGACAGCAAAAGTGCAGGACCTGTCTTGACTTTAAACGAAAGCAAAAGTTTTATTGGGAAGTGCTGTGTAAGCAACAGGAACGTGAAATGTCATGTCTAAAAGAGGGGATTTTGTTGTGCTTTGAGAGAATTTATTAGTTTAGATAGATAAGATAGGGAGGGATCCACAAGCTAGATAAAGAAGAGGAAACAGGAAATTCTGTTGATGGGGGGGATTTCAGGGCTGGAGGCATGTTTTGATACATAGTCTTGAGGAAAAAATTTGTATTGAATAGTTCATGATCTTGCATAAAAATCAGCATCTTCAAGGACAGATTAATATGGGCTGTCAGAGGATGATGGGGGTAACAACCATTTTCCTTTGTCTTTTCCAGTGCTAGGTTATATGTTGCAGTTACAGCTGTTCTCACCAGAACATGGCCATGCTCTGGAGTGCCAAAGAAGTTTGCTCCTAAGATGATGTTATGATCATGAGCAACATCAAAAAATTGGTGTTGTCCTTCAGTGAGGACTGAACTAATGAAAATAGGATGAAACACAGCAATGCAAAGAGTTGAATGAAAGAATCTGTGGTTAATTTCAGGAATTAGTCTTATAAGTCAAAAACATATCGCTTCAGCAAAGTATGCTGAGTTTATTAGATGACCAAAGGTTCACAAGGAGTCACAGGTTGAAGTAACAATGAAAAAAAGTATTTGTGATCTCAGTATTTTAAGATACTGAGATACTGGCAGAAGGGAAGAAATTATTAAAGCCTCTGTTCAGGCTGTTATTGTACAATGACACGTACAATTTCACTTACCCATTTTCACCATAGGTTATCTCAAAGCTGGAGTGAGCATAGAGGAAAAGGCACTTGGATGATTAGGAGAATTTTGAGAACTATTCTCAAAATATGGGAGACTTAAGAAGCTTAAATCATCTAATAAGATAGAGGCTGAGAGATGACATGATTGTTGCCTGTGAATATGTCAAGGGAATAAAATCCAGCAGGGAAAATAGCTCTTTAGTATAAAGAACTGTCATGGTTTTATGATTTCTGTTATCAGTATTCCACATCATAACATCAGGTAGTGTACTGGGAGTTAAAGAGTGCTCCAGTTCTGTGGATTGTTGATAGTTCTTGGGTATATCTTTCTCAGAGGAGAACTACAGATCCCGGAAGACTTCACTGTTCCATTTCTGTTTTCATTCAGAGGGAAAGATAAAACTGTTTGAGAGTCATGAGACTGCCCTTTTTTTCTGCTCATCTCTGTGGCATGTGCTCCTTAGCTGTGTTGCCTTCAGCATTAGAGTATGGCCTTCGGTTTTTGGACACTCATTTATTAGCTTCAATTCCAATTACATTGTATTATAGTGTGTTATCTTGCATTCTGTTATCATATTTAGTAAATTAGTTCTCTCCTTTAGCTTGTTGCCGCTGTTTTGTTTTTAGGCCCATCTCCTTATCCTTTCTCCTTTTTCTCCCTTACCCCTTTCCTAGGATGTGGGTTTGTGGGTCCCTTCACCCCATTAGTCATGGAACTGGGCCAGAACCTCGACAAGAACAAAACTGGCATCAAGAAGAATGAATGTAAGCTCCAAGACGTAAATCTGGACCAGGAGATTATTTCTAACTGAAGTGGTATCATCCCAAGAAGAGTGATAGGGGTGAAAGTTGCAGGGAGGTATAACACGATGCTTGAGAAATCTTGTCATGGGGCATAAGTCCCTATGAGTTCTCCATTCTGCTGTCCTCCTACCAGCGTGTGCTTGCACAGTTTGCAGTTTTTGAGAAATTGTACCAGCTATACCATATCTCACTGATACATCCACAGCACACGAGAGCTGAAATTTAATTTTCAGATTTGGAATCTGTCCTCAGTACCAGAAGTAATACTTGCTTATGTGAAAAGTGAAATTAGAATCTTGAAGATGTTCAGTGAACTGGATTTTATTTTTATGCACCTTCTGAAAAGTTAATAATAGTTACTTTGAGATCTTCAGGGATCTCTTATTTCTTATGCTAATGTCACAGAGTCAAAAGAAGACTTTGGACTGGCACTAGATAGAAAATAATACTAGATCCCATCAGTTTAAGTTGGATTGTGTCTGGATGGATTTGTGTGTGCGTGCACCTGATAAAGCCTATTATTAAGAATACTGTGAATGACTGGTATTATATTTTTAAGCAGTTTATTTTGTTTGTAGATAAATGTAGCTCTGACTGTCTTGGAAGTTTCTGCCTATTAAAATGGTGATAGACAAATCAGTTCCTGTGTGCAGTAGATTTGACTCGATCTTTAACTCACCTGCTATCCTTATTAATCTAAGTACAGAGCTGGATAAAAATACTTGATACATGGTTATTAATATCAGTATGGCAATATTCTTCAGCCTCACTATCACTTAAAACACTGAAAATTCAGAGTTAGAGCTCTTAGCAGAGGGTATACCTCTTAAAATGAGTTTTTAAAGTCTGGAAGCAGGGGTGTCCAGTGAATTGCCTGCGAAGTTAGGCTGCTCATAAGCTACAGACACAATTGCTGTCACAATCCTGCTATCGTATGCCTGTGGTTGTACAGGAGACTTCTTCTGCAGCCATTGGCACGTTGGTTTTGGAGGCTACTGAGGTGATGGAGTCCTACATCTCAGATGCAAATAAGAAAAGACACAGATAAGGAAAGACAAAGAAATGTAGAAGACAAGAAGGATGTAAAAATGCTATAATGAACTCGTGTGTCTTGAGAAAACCTCTAATCTAATGAGAATAGATTTGGTTTGAGAGATAGTAGTAGTACAATTAATTATTCATGGCAGCGACATCATTAGGATTTCATTTTATTTAAAGGCCTCTAAGTGACTTGGAAAATTTTGTTAAGCTGAAGAGGCGCTTTAGGAGAGAGACAGAGGAAAGCTTTTCATTTTATTGGCTTTGTCTAGTATTTTCTAGAGAGTTATTAGATGTATAAACAGAAATTGCAGCTGAGGCCTAAAATTTCGGCATTGGGTGTGGGCATATATTTGAACCCATAAATACAAAATCTAGGCCAAATGAAAATCTAGATGGCTTTTCGTGGAATCAGCTAGACACCATTTAAGTGACCACTTAGGTGAAGAGTTGCAGTGTTTCAGCATTGCATATTAACACCAACCAGTGATTGGTGGCTCCTTGTCTGCATTTCCAAGCCTGGAATCCTAATGTCTCCTGGAGAGAGGAATATGGGACTATATAGCTTTTGTTCTTGGCCTGTAGTAGCTTAAGTATAGGCACAATTTGAGAACCATGGGCTTGTTCCCCTAAAACCAAAAAGGCTTTAGCTGAGGTACACCCAGAATAAAGTTAGCTGTCTTTGCCTTGCTGCAGTATAAAGGAAAGACAGAAATGTTCCCAGACACTAGCAGCAGATAGACCTCTACTTTACAAGCTTTTTGCAATTGACCAAACTCCTATGTGTACTGCCCATAGTGACAGAAAAACTGGAAAATAAAACCTGTGTCTAACAGGAGGGGTTGTGTGCCCACAAGGAACAGTGTCCTGTCGCATGAAACTGTGTACCTTGCAGGGCACTGCTGATAGCAACGTGGCAAGGATTAGCCTTCTCTGCCCTCCTGGTAAATCTATATCTGATTCACAGACTGTACAGCTAACACTTAAGTGCTGTTGAGTTTTTATATAACACATGGATTCTAGCCTGGGAACTGTCCAGGACTCTGAGTGTTTAAAAGTCTGGTTCTCTTTTTCTTTTTGTAATGTTTATTTGTTCCTTTCCTTGTCATTCTTCCTTTTAACTCATGGACATCATTCAGGGACAGATTTAAATCGAAGCAGACAGACTCCAGTTCTGCTCTGTCCCCCGAACAGTGGAGATTTGTTTTAAAGCACAGTCGGGACAGCGCTTGGTATGACTGGAATGTTCATGGCTTTATTTTTCATTTCATATCACGTGCAGAGTAACCCTGCTAACTCAAGATGGCTGTTCACATGGCCATGGTGGTACCATCTCTGCTGTGGCTGAGGGCTATGTAGATTATTTACAACAGCTTGCTGGAGATGTTCACAAACAATGGATTGGCCACCAGGAGGAAAATGGGAGATGAAGCTCATATGAACCTAGACTTAAGGCATTGGGCAACGGCTCTTAAAAATGAAAGAAAATGTGTCTAAGTACTGATCTGGATCCAGTTTCAGGCTTGGCCTGAAACTGAGAAACAATTGCTCTCACTTTGATGTTTGGAAGGGTTTGTTTCACAATGTTTATATGTAGCTGACACTGGGAGGGAAAATTCCTATTGAAATTTTCTAATTAAGAAGACATTTCAATGAGGCAATTGCCATTTGTTCTACAATCCCCAAGCTTTGTCTTGCATAAAAATCAATAGCAGTTCCAAGTTGCCATGTCCTTTCTCACCTGGAAACTATGCTGGGCCACTGCAAGGTTTTGCTGGCATGATAGGTATCATCTGGTTGAATCCTGAATCAGAAAGAAGAAAATGCTGTTGTATCTGATTTGCTAAAGGTGTGACTAGCCAGGGGCATCTCCTGGGTGGTACCATGGGCATCTTGCTGTAGTTGCAGCCCAGTCATGTATTTTTTTATGTTGCACATTGAATAAGGGCAAGAGATGGATGTATCTGTTCCTTCTGGTCATGGACACAAAACTGCTTATTCTTCTCCAGCCACAGCCACAGATGACTGGAAATATGTCTTCCCACAGTGTCTCATATTAATCAGACCAAATAGATAATTGGGGCTGAGAAGTCTCTCCTTTGCTTCTCTGTGGCCCTTTTCGTAGTGCTCACCTAGGAGAACTTTTGGGCTTACGATCTCCCCAGACTTCTACTAGGTGGAATGTGTCTGCAGTCTTACTGTTTATTTAGGTTTCAAGGAGAAGGAAAAAGAATCACTACAAATAATAAAACCTTTTTCTCCTGATGACTTTTTGATGACATTATTTTGGTGGCTAGACACTTGAATTTACAGTATGTAAATATTCATTTGTTTTCCCATGTGAGGAAAAAATTCAAGTCAAATAAATTTGAGTCAATTCACGACATCCATTTATCGTCATTTTCAAAAATCCTTATTATTTTTGCAGCTAAGTAATGTCTTTGATTAACCATACTTATTCCCCTGTGAATGACCTTGGATAAACACAATTATTAAAAAAACATAGGTGAAAACTAACTTTGCAGTACAGCCATCCTAGCACAAAACAGTTCTTTTATCATTCACGGTTTGTCATAGCAAATGTAAAACTTAATCCTGCACATGAAAGGTAACTGAATGAGTCTTAATTTGGGAAAATGGTTTTCTTTTAGTACTGGCTCACACAAATGTGATTGACTCTTCCTGGGACTGTAACGGCACTGTTCTAGCTGTTGAAGAGCTGTGTTGTTTTTCTAATCATCCATTATTAAATCTCAATCATCCAGGCCCTTTTTGAGAGACCCTTCTGAGGATTTTCCTTTAGCTCTGACCGTATTTTGACCCAAGTGTATTTGTTGCTTTACACAGATCCAAATTCTTCCACTGGGTGTGCAAAGTTCTGCGTTTATGGACTCAACAATCTGCTTCAGCAAAACTTGCGCGCTTTGATCCTGTTGACTTCAGTGAGAAAGAGCATCTCCTTTGGTGCAGGCTTATCAGTTTCCTCATTTGGGATGGATTTTAATATGTCCCCACCTTGGAGTATTTCACAAAATTCTAGGGGCTGGAAGGGACCTCTGGAGATCATTGAGTCCAACTCCCTGCTAAAGCAGGTTCCCTACAGTAGGTCACACAGCAGGCAGGCATCTAGACAGGTCTTGAATATCTCCAGAGAAGGAGACTCCACAACCTCTCTGGGCAGCCTGTTCCAGTGCTCTGTTACTCTGACAGTGAAGTTCTTTCTTGTGTTTTATGGAACTTCCTGTATTCTGGTTCCTGCCCATTTGTTTAACAAGTCAAAACTGTTCTTTTGGGAAGAGGCTTTCCTTTCCTCCTTGTAAGGAGGAACGCTGTGTACTCCTAGGACAGGAATTAGTGCCTGCTGTGGTTCCTTTAACTCAAGGAACCCAGACTTTGGTTCCCTGTCAAAAAATTCTGCAGTGCCAGGTAGCTACTAGTAAACCAGGGAAAATCTTCAATAAGGCCGACACCTTACGTTTTGCCTTGTAGGAAGAAACATCCCAATTGAAGGTACAAATAGTATCTACTAAGCTCCCTTATCTGTGGACGAGATGACTTGAAAAAGCACCAGCTGGGAGAAAGCTGGGTCCCTGCTACAAATTAGCAGGCCTGGCAGGAGCTTGGGGGAAGTCCAGAAGCTGTGATTTTGGTCAGCTGGCAGCAAGGGATTTAATATTGCTGGATCTGTGGGGGATTGTGGCAGTTGGGGTTGGTGAGGTAGTTGGGCCAGCTTAGCCTGAGGTAGAACTGTGAGCAGCTAGGAGGTCGCTTGTCCTTGAAGAGTAAATTGATCCATTCAACTTGCAAGAGTGTTAAAGACCTAGCAGCAGTGCTGTGCAGGAGGGCCGTGGACCTGGGGCAGCCCGAAGTGTGTGAGGAAGGAAGGGGGAGGGGAGGAACGGTGGGCGCCATTTTGTGGTGGGTGCAGACCTTCGGCTTGCGGTTGGCAGCAGGCGTCAGCTGAGGCTGTGAGGTGTGCGGGAAACTGATCAGTTCTGATGGAGGCTGATGAGAGAGGGGGTAAATGCTTTCCTGAAACAGAAAGGTGTAAAAGCTGTGTGCAGCTAGCAACTTGGAGGTTGGGCAGGGAACTGCACAGCACAAAAAACTAAGGCAGCAATCCTAAGCTTGAACTTGCCTTGTTAAGGCCTCTCTCAGGCACCTGGGCATCTAGCTCCCATCACACCAGAATGCCTTGTTTAGCTAGAAAATGCTACAAGTATTCAGACTGAACAGAACCAAAGAGGAAAGGGAGAGCGGATAAAGCCATGTTTTAGGTTGTTCCATTTGGTTCAGCAGAACAGGCTGCTAAAATGTGCCTTTAGCAAGCTCTGTTTGGGCTGCTCCTTCCCCTGAGAGCTGCGTGATGCTCCCTAGCTCCTTCCTCTCAGCTCTTGCAGGCATGGACTTTCCCCCTGGGCTGACTGGTGTTAGTTTGACTTCACACCTTGGCAGTGATGAGCATGTGCCTGCTTTCTTTTTGAGCCGGAAGCTGTTTAACTACATCCGTGAGACACTGTGTGCTGGGGAGCAAGAATAATAAACTTCTGGAAGCTGTAGGCTCCTGGCTGGTGCCAGGAGAATGAGTGATGAAGGATTTTGCCTGCAGATCCCAGCGTGAGCAGCGCCTCTCGCTTTGGTCCGGTGAGTCTGTGTGGATGGGTGTTGGGATGGTGGGAGCTTCTCATATATTATATGGAACAACTTATTCTGCTTCTCCCACCACATGTCTCTGGACACTGGGAGCAGAAATCTTCACTATTTGAAGAGAAGAAAAAAATGTACGTGTGTAGATTTAATGAAATTACAAGTTCTGCTGTTTTTCCTTCAGCCCATGCTTTGTCTGCTTGGCTTTGTTAACGCGAGGGAAAACTAAGAACCATGCAGCTTGGTGACTCTCAGAAACTTTTAATGTAGACCTCCCTAATGTATATTGCTTATAGTCTTTCTAATGCTTTATTAAACAGATAGGTACTGAAGTTGTATGGTGCATCCTGATGTTACTCTCCTGGTTTAGCATGTACAGCTGGCTGGATTGCTGTATAGTTCATATTCTTAGCAGCTAAATGCATAGTGCAGAGAATTGTCCCTGTAGGAGCTAGCTCATCTCCCAGTTGAATCTCCAAGCTGGGCCTCTAAAATTCATAGAAATTGGAAATTGAGACCAATGTTCTCATAACTGCTGCTGTATTTCAAGTACTCTATAGCTGTACTTGGACTGTAAACTGCCTTACCCAGGTACGTGCAGAAATTAGGTCTGATCTCAGAGAAGACTGAATGCTGAAATCTGTCACTGAGCTGAATTTTGTATTAGAGTACCTTGCACTGAACTGCAATTATAGTAGTGACTGCAGTTTGGGTGTGACACAATTAGATATAAATGAATATCCCATTAGGTACCTAATACTATGCAAATTCTACATTTAAGTCATCTGGGTGCTTTCTGTGTTACAGCTGTGGTGCTTTGAAATCCTCCTCCCAAAGCCTTCCAAGGCTGCAAGTCTTCAAACTCAGTATGTGCTCTGCTTCTAAGTAGAAAAGGCAGTAATGGCTGAGATGGGGAGGCCTTCTGGGTCCGTCCATCTGGATCACCCCTGCTCAAGCAGGGCTACCCGCTGCAGAATGCTAAGGGCCATGTCCAGGTGCTTTTGGAGACCCCACAGTCTCTGGGCAGCCTGTGGCAGGGCTCCAGCACCTACACAGCACAGTACTTCCCGGTGTTCAGAGGGAACCTCCAGTGCTCATTTGTGCCTACTGCCTCTTGTCCTTGCACTGGGCACCACTGGATAGGGCCTGGCTCTGTTGTCTTTGCAGCCTCCTGTCAGGTATTAATATTTGTTGATGAGAACCCTGTCAGCCTCTTCTGCTCCAGGCTGAACAGGCTCAGCTCTCTCATCCTCTTCTCATTGCACAGGTGCGTCAGGCCCTTGATCATCCTGGTGGCCTTCTTTTGGGCTCTCTTCAGTATGTCCATAGCTCTCTTGCACTGGGGGGCCCAGAACTGGACCCAGCAGTCCATACGTGGCCTTGGTAATGCTGAGGAAAAGGATCACCCCCGTCGATCTGCTGGTGATACTTTGCCTAATGCAGCCAAGAGCTTTTTTAGTAGAAGGGCACTGTGCTTACTGATGTTCAGCTGGCTGTTCACTAGGACTGCTAGGTCCTCTTCATCAGAGCTACTTTGCTGGTGGTTGGCCCTCAGTATAGGAGGGTTTGGTATTTTGGGGTACCTTCTGCATTTCTAGTACTTTTTTCCCCAGTAATTGGGAGCTTGCACAAACATACTCTGCATGTGAAGGAAGAACATCAAATGCTGATCTCGCTTCTCTAACTTTGTGTTAGTGATCATACAGTGAGTGAGAATATCTGGCTGTGGCTGCATGACACCAAGGACGTATGTGTGTCTGCATGGCAGTGCCATGGAGGTACCACAGGATGCAACATGGGTAATCTTACCTGGGAACTGTCTTTGGTTTTGAGGTAAGGGCATTAAACCAGATCTCTTTGAGCATGGCTTATATCTGGCCAAAATTTGGTGCCTGTTTTGTAAATTCAGGATGAACTTGTGTAGGTGTGTTTCACAGCAGAACTCCTATCCAGAGGGATAGCTGCTTAATGATTTGAGTTTTGTACCCAGATAAAAGTAAATAAAGGCATATACACTTCATCAGATTTGCATTTCTCTGTTAAAATACAGGGCTTGCCTTCTTTCTTTCTTGCCTTCTTTCTTTCTTGCCTTCTTTCTTTCTTGCCTTCTTTCTTTCTTGCCTTCTTTCTTTCTTGCCTTCTTTCTTTCTTGCCTTCTTTCTTTCTTGCCTTCTTTCTTTCTTGCCTTCTTTCTTTCTTGCCTTCTTTCTTTCTTGCCTTCTTTCTTTCTTTCTTTTTCTGAAATGCCACTAAATTACTCCTCTTCTTTAACTTCTGTTAACAGAAGCAATTAAAATCTACTCAGTGAATTTATGTGTTATTCCTCTAGTTTAATAACTACCTCTGGCTAAGTTCCTCTACGCAGTTTATACCCTAAACAGCTAAAAGTTTAGTTCTTAAAAATAATCCTCCCTCTTGGAGCCAAATGCTTTCCTTTCAACACTGTTTCCTTCATACCAGGGTGAGGGTGGGATTCCCAGCCTCAGGCTGATCTGCAGCTCTAGACTGAAACTAAATACAAAGGCCTGGGACCAAGTCCCATCATCTGCAGAAGTTGGGCAAGAGGAAATGTTTCTTGTGTTAGCTCAGCTTGTGGCCACACTGGGAGAATTTGTTTTCACACCAAACAGTTGGCTGCTTGGGGAGAGGAGAATGGGGGACTGACCTCAGAGAAAAGATCCTACCTTAGGAACAACTCTTTCCATAGACGTGCTGTTATTTTTCAATAGCGTATGTAGCACATACATAAAATATATGCAGCACGTGCATAAAAACTTCACTAATAGTGCACTTCTGCATAGCAGCGTTGGAGTTGAGGAGGCTTACTTACATTTGCTTCTCATTGTCTTTAAGCCAGCAGACAAGTGAGGCAGGGCTTGTGGTGCACGATTCTTGCCTGACTCTTATTCCCAGAGCTTAAATTTTGATGGTTTGGTGACAGGGGTTGGGTGGCTTGCATTATGAAGCCCAAAGCTATTTGCAGAGTGTTGCTCAGCTTGTACTTCTGTTTCAGGTTGACCTCGAGGTTCAAAGAACAACATATTTAACATGTTAAACGTTTAAAATGATATATCAAATTTTTAACCTGTTTCCCCAGCGTGGCTCAGTGGTATCTTGCCAGAAACAGCCGTGGTTTGGTTTCTGACCTCCAGTTGTGCAGGGAACTGAGAGCCCTCTGGGGTGCTGCAGCTTGGTCTGGCACAAGCTGAAGTGCTGAGCCCATCTCCCTGTGCGGTAACAGGGCTGCTGCTCCGGGCTTGTAAATCACCAGCGGTCAGGGACAAAAGGTGAATGCTCTTGTCATCATTGTGGCAAAGATTGAGAGTGAAGTTTTCGCGTCTCCCTCCTGAGTGATGAGAGAGGACATCACAGACATGCTTGGTTTACTTCTTTGTATGTGTGTTTGCTTATTATGCGTGCCTGTGAATTTGCTGAGCCTGTTCTTTAGCATTTGTTTCCTAAACAATGTTGCAGCTATGCCAGATACACATCAATGATTTGCACATCTTCATACCCTTCATTTGAAGCAGCAACAATTTCTGGTTACTCATTTTCCAAGCAAAGCATTGGAGTAAGAGAAGTAGCATCTGCGGATGAACAGGGCACTTGCTAATATATGGCTCTGCATGACTAGATGAAATGGTATGATTGGAAAAAGAGATAAAATGTTTTCATTACAGTGCTTAACACCTCCCTTAAACTCTTGCAGTTCTTTGTCTATTATTTGTTGTTGCTTTTGCTTTTGTTTTTCCCCAAACTTTTCACACGGTAAAAACATTAGTATTAGAAGACAAGGTATAGAGTGAGTAGAGACTGCTTTCAGACTATCTCAGAATTATCTCCTCCTCTGGGGGGAGATCAGAGAGGAGCTGCTGGGTCTAACTGTCAAACAATTTTCAGTACCTACTTCTCACTGTTTAGTGACAATTTTAGATGTCTGATGGGCAGCATGACCACTGCCATGCTCTGGGCAGTATCCATGAAGAAGAAAAGAGTGCTGCCTTATAAAAGCTGCTCTAAGTCAAACGTTGCTCTTGAGTTCTGCAATACTGAACTGCAGCTCAAGCCCAAGGTTCTCACCTTTGGGAAAGTGATGTGAAAGAAAAATGTACATAGTCAGTTGTAACCAGGAGCAGGGCGTATGAAAGCTGGCAAATAGCTACTTCCATGCTACTTCTTGCACACAGATAAAATATTCTGCAGCTTTTGTTTGGGGAACACGCTGCACTGAAAAGTAAAGCAAAGGGCCACTCAAGGAAATCTGTGCCAAGTGATTTTTAACTGAACTTTTACCATCAGTAAACTTTGTTAGGGGTTCCCATAGTAATTACATAATTATATAATATAGTGGCACAACAAACTAAGCACCCATTGCAAATATGCTGGAATGTTTGCAGCTTCATACGGAAAGTAACTCTTGACTATCTCAGTGAAGCACACGTACACATGTTGGTTGCACCAAGCAGTGGGTATTTATGGAGCGGTTCACAGCCCCTTGCTGTTATAGCAAGATAGGCTAGTAAGATGCCTGGGAGCTGCAGTATCTTCTGTGCTGCCCGTTCTCAGTACCCATTGTGAAATGAGAACTGTGGCACTGCTGAACAGCATAAGGATGGTCTAATCCTAGCAAGAACTCTGTCTTCCAGCTTCTTCTGAATAGCTGGAGATGAGAGACTTGTAAAAATAGAAGACCTTATCCCAGTGCATTCTGCTAAAGTCAAGTATGTAGGGTAAAACTCCACATAGCTGGGTGCTGGGCTGAAGGCAGGCATCTCTAGCATAAGCCATTCCAGACGGTGACTAGCTCATGTTCTTTTCATCATGTGGGCAGAGACTTGCTGAGAAGAACCTCCTGTCATGAGAAGAAATAATAGTGTGTCCAACTCACAGGAAAGCCAGTTAAGAGCGGATTCTCTTTTCCTTAGGGATTCAAGTTGCTACCAGGTCAACTGCATAGTCAATAACTGATTTACCTTCATTAACTCTTAGTGAATGCAGTGCTCAAAAGCATGTTCAGTTGAAACAACTCATACTTCATCTGACCCTTTCTTCCGAACCTATGGTTTTGACATGCATGACATAAATGAATACCAGGTGGATGCTAGCTCAAAAATGGAAGTTTGGGTTAATCTCACGGTAAGCTTTCAGAGATATCGGTGAAATTGAGTTAAACTTTGCTTTTTGCTGGGCCCCTAGAAATAAGTTGAAAGTTTGTTATAGCTAAGCAGCATGAACACCGAATACTGAATAAATCTCCAGTTAAATGTTCAGGGAAAGGCTGTATTATAGTAATAGAATGGGTTGCTTGTACTAGCCATGAAACAGTCCAGCTGTTTAGGATGAAATATCTGATTTGGTGTCAGCAATCTTGATTTGGGCTGGATGATGATCTTTGTGGAGCCTTTATAGGAGTTAATTTTCTCCCAGTGAAAATGCAGCATAGGAGCATAGGCTTAAATCTTACTGCAACGTAACATCGCAGCTCCCTGAGAGAGTGGGTGCTTTTGTAAAAACACAACAGCCCACTTAGGGATGTGTAGAAAGGGTCTATATTTAAATCAGAGCTTAACTGAAGTAGCCCTTCCTTAGGCTTTTGGGGTATCTAAGTGCCTACTGCATCCTGAAGGCTAGGTAGCTTTGAAATCTAGCCTAGAGGATCCTGACAAATGCCTTAGGTAAGAGAAGACAATGGTGGCACTGCAATGTTCATTTTGTGTGCATTTCTAAACTTAACCAAATAAACTTCAACCTAGATAGATCATCAGTTCAGTGGCTTACAGCAAAATGTAATAAATTGAATAACTGTAGGCTTGAATAGAATCTCACACAATTGTATTACCGCTCAATTACTTTTTTGACCTCTTTAAAGCTATGCTTCCCTTAAAAAATGCACATGGTCTGCAGTTCTGACTGTCCTCTCAGCATCTTCTGTGCTGAGCAAATTGATAGATAAACTCAAGTATTGCATTGTCCTTCTGACTCCTGTCTTTAGGAGGCTGACAATGTGCAAGGCATGGTGTGTGCTAGGGGAAGAGTCCCTCTAACTGATGCCTGCAAGTGCTTGCTCACATCCTAGAGAACTGAAGACAGCTATTTATTTTCCTGAAATCAGTAAGCAAATAAGGTAATTATCCTACTATCAGTGGCCAAGCTTCTTGAAGTCAGTAAGCTATTCCTCTTGACAAATAAACGCTACCAATCTTGTCACCTCATTCACGAGCAAATCTACTCAGCTGTGCAGGTACCTTCACTGACTTTAAATAAGTGTGAAGGGATGTCATCCGGCTCTGATTTAAGAAATGACTTCAGCAACTTCCTAGTTGTTTTCTTCCATGAAAATGTTTTGCATGAGTTGATGCTTGGAAGCGAAAGACTTTAAGACAGCAGCTGATGCTGGAGAATCTGGAAAAGGCATTGAAGACATGGGTTTTAGTCTCTAACTGGTATGAAATATGTTGAAAGGTTTTTGTTAGCCTGCATAATATGCATCACCATCTCTCTAGAAAGTCCTTGTATGCTACTACTTGAAATACAGTTCTGTATTTTGTGCAATTGAGCAAGGGATCATTAAGAGCAAATGCAGGTATTTTATATGGACTAAAAAAATCCCAGGCATCTTGCTTTAATATCACAACGGTTAAAGATTCTTAAAGGTGTGCAGGATCAGAGCTGAAGTGTTAGATATCCAGAAATTAGACTGAACTTACTGCGCTACTGAAGCAGAAAGGCAGGGAACGAACTCAGCAGCTCAGTGGATCTGGAAAAAAAAAAAAAATTACCTGAAGGAGTAGAAGCCACACAGAAAAGTCTAGAAAACTGAGAGCTGCAATGTAGCTCGAGAGTTGCTGTATCTCAGGTAGCGTCGGTAATAAAAACTTGTCTCCAAAAGCCAAGCCTCACAATGTTCTAAATACTTACAAAATTGTAATGAAGTGGGATTTTTTTTTAATTAAGAAATGAATATTTAAATAGTTCAGTGTTGTCGTGTAGAGAATGTTTTGTTTTTTTAAAAGTGTGGGTTGTAATATTTCTTATCACCTTCCAGTAGAGAATTCAAGTGCTTGGAAGAATTCCATTAAACGCCATTGCTCTCTCTGAAGCTACCCAGCTGAGAATTGATACTCAAAATCAGAAAGGATGCACAGAGAAAACTGCGAGCATGCTGGATGTGCCACCCAACACACAAGGTGTCGTGCAGGAGATTTCAGGTTCATGTTTCTTAGGGGTGTCCCAATCAATCTGATAACTGTGACATATGGCCTGTGGTGATGCCTGGCAGAAAGAGACCTCTGGGAGAGGTGAGACCATTGGTACTATGAGTCTCAATGTCTGCTGATGTGATTTTCTTCAGTGTGGCCACAGAGCAGGAAGCGTAGGGTTGATGCAAAACATCCTTAATGAATGTTTTCTAGTTTATTTAACTGCTTATGTAAAATATGTTGAGACTCTGAGTTTCATAAAGGTTGCTGCTACCTTTTCAGGCTTTTATTTTTAGTGTTCTTTCATTTATAGATAGAAGAGATCAGCTACTGTGCCGGGATTGAGTGAGGTTTCTCTGTCTATGAAGGGAGAGACAATGATGGATTTGTTTCTTCTAGCTTAGTGTTGTTGTGATTAAGGTTCTGAAGACGAGTAAGGCTGCAAATATCTCTTTCCAGGTTTATTGCTTTCCCTAAGGGATAGTAACAGAAGGGGAAAGATTTGGAGTCTAAATGCTTTGTGCCTTTGAAGACTACGTGCCCCAAAACTTGCTCATTTTTCCCAGCTATGAGAGTTAGTCTCTTACAATATAGTGGAGAAAGAAAGAGATTTAAAAAGAAAACAGCAGGGATGATTGCAGTGAAAAAGAAATATTGAATGTAGTTTGGAACTGGGGGAATCTTTGTTTTGCAGATTATTTTCTGGCTTCCAGCCTGATCCAAGAAACCACTTCTATCAAAGGAATGAAAGATTAAAGCCAGAAATTTAGTTGCTTAAGAAAAAAGATTTACTGCCCATGAAGTTCATTGGAATCCAAAATAAGATCTGTTGTGTAATGTATGCTACATCTCAACCACGTTGAAAACTGTTGCAGGGAAAAAGAAATCCTTGCATCTCCAAGAGCAGGGTTCTAGTTGCACCACAAGAAAGTGATTTCTCAATACCACTGGAATGTGGTTTCTAGTACAGAATTTCTGCTTACAGTATTCTCCTATCATCTGTTGAATTTAAAGAATGAAATTAGAGGAGGAAATATTTTGTTATTATAGATCAAATAAATTAAGTCCCAGTTAAATTAATAGCTTGTTGAGTTATCCGTAAGACATTTTATTTTTCTTTGTGTCTCATTCATACAAAGTAATATAAATGTTGCTCTTCTGGCTATTAGCATGTGATGCAACACATACTATGTTTCTGTAGGGCAGTGCCAAAAAGATAGTTACTCTAGAGCAAAATTATGTGGCCAAGAGACTTTAGAAAAAACAATTCAGTCTTTTCCAAGCTGTGTTCTTATTTCTGTGACTGTTATGAAAAAGGAAGGAGGGGGGGGAAAAAAAAAGAGAGGGAAACAAAACCACATAACTGGTGTGGTTTTAGCATTTGGAGATAAAGCAAACTAACAAAAGTAAACCAGACAAACTGAAAACCCACCTCACTGTGTAGCAATTGTATGTGTTAGGACTTTGAGGGAAAAGTTACCTTGCTATGCAATATCAGCCTAATAGAGTAAGTCTTTCCTTCCCCAAAGCCCAGCAACAAAGGCAATGGAGTAAAAATCCCAATCTGTTCTGTGGGTTACTACTAGATCTTTGTGTTACCAAAGAAAATAGAGCCTCTGACAGAAACTATAATCTGTCCAAAGCTTTTTGGAGGAATAGAAGGCTCAGATGGAAGCTGGGAAGGAAAACTGGGGAAATAGAGAAGCAGTGTAGGTATCTCTGTTGCTCAGTAGCTTGAAGGTCAATTTTGCACAGTAAAGCAAGGCTTTGGACTTGCAGTCCTCAGCTTGACTGCGTCTTCCAGGGAATAGGGGATGAGTCCATGCTTGGAGGTATTCCTGCCCCCATGCTGATAGTTTGATCCTACCAGAGAAACAGGTCAAAAGCAGTGCTGAGGGAAAGCACCATCCAGCTTCGATCAGTGAGGAACATCATAGTAAGGAAATTTCTGCACTTCAGAGTGTAGTCTACTTCTCTTCCGATAGCACAATCACAAACATCCTTTTGGTCACAGCTTTTACTGGAAGTGGGCAAATTGGCAGAAAAACCTTAAGGCGGTGCCAAGCCAAGGCATCTGGTTTGCTTCCAAATGTCCAAACACCAGTAATACCTATAAAGCTATCTACAGACATGTAAGATAGAAAAATATATTAAGTGGTATACATGCTAAAGTTGTTGCCGAGAAATAATGACAGTAATTATTTTCACTGGCTCTTTCTTTTCTTTGGCATGCCCACATCTGTGAGCCTGGAGACAAGTCAGATCTGGAAAATGTGTTGGAGTTTGGATTTCAGATTAACCACCTTCTCAGCAGTCCTTTGGCAACAGGTTGGATCCAATAACTGATGTATGTTGTGGTTTTGGTATGGACCTCATGAGTTGGGAGCTGCAGAAGTTACCTTCCTCAAATTAACTTCAGAGTAAGTCTTCCCTGGATGGGACGATGGAGAATTATGGTTCTATTTAAAATCAAGAAAGGAAGATTAATACTGACAAATACAACTACCAGTTGGATCTGTTTCAGTATTCATTGGCATGAGTGGCTGCTCTCTCTCCTTTTCCAACTCAACCAGACAAACTCTTTTGTAATTAACAGATTGGTGGCTGAAAAAAATCTATTCATCTCACCAGTTTTGATGTTTTAGAAAAGCTTACACTGAAAAGAGGATAATATCTGGGTTGCATTCCATGGGTACCCTCACATATCCTGAGCACAGAAGAGCAGTAGTATGTAGTTTAAACTGGTGTCTGAAAGTTTCTCATTAGTGCTTTCTAGCTATTAGCTTTTTGTGGCAACTTTCCTTTTTTTTAATTTTTAGGATGTTGTTGTGATTTAACTAGAGAATTTGTCTCATTTTAGAATAATGTTCTTATTACTTGACTGTATGTCTACATGTAGATTTGGGGTATTTAAATTAAAGAATCAGACTGCTGAAGTGATGCTTTCCTGCATCCTGTTAGCTCCTTCACCAAGGATAAGGTAATATCTGAAGGATCCTTCTAAAGTTGTGATGAAAAGCAGTACAGCTGCAAGGTTTTGTCTTCTGTACCTTCTAAATCACTTAGCTTCTTACATAGCAGAGAAATAGAAGGGGTCCCTTGCTGTGTACGGCACGTGTGCGGTGATGCTGATTTCAGCAGCATCCATGGTAAAATGTGAGAGGGGAATATGATTTTAAAAACAGTAGCAAAGAGCAAATCAAAATGTCTCTGTGCAAGGCACGTGCAAAGCTGTCTTGTGTGTGGTAACAAGGTCTCCACCTGGAGCATGCTGCTCCTTGCTGCCCTGCAGCCTATCTGTGCCAGGAAAAATGTGGCTTCTTGACTTATGCAAGAAAAGCTGTTTCCTAGCCCCTCCTCCCTGCCTACAAACATTTATTCTCCAGTAAGCATAACTTTGGCCTTTGCACTGTTGAGTGAAAGCATTCTTGTGCTCTTGAAAGCAGTTGGCATTCTCTAATGAAGTCCCTTGGAATCCGTAGGCACTGCAGGGCTAGTACACTCTGCTTGTAATAATACACCTTTCCTGGCAAGAGGAAAACATCAGTGCAGAGCAGGGTGTGAGCCAGGAGGAAGGCTGTGCCAAGTGTGCTGATGCTGTAGTCACCATCACCGTGACTGATGACAGAGGTGTAAGGATATGCAGCTGAGATCAGTGATAGGCTGGGGATGAAGCTCCTCTGTTAGATGCTGCTCTATAATAGGGTAACCTCTTTTAAATTGTCTGTCTCGTTTAAAAAAAAAAAAAAAAAAAAAGACTATTTGACAATGAGATAAATGCTTAGTGATTGGTCTGGAAAGACTTCTTCTACCTACCTATGTACTTAGCATACTTTTATTAACAAAAAACTTTTCAGTTAGTCAGCTAAAAGGTTCTTATTTGTTTTTTCCATTTGACTGACACATGGAGATCTACAATGTTTGGTGCTATGTTTGGGAAATGGGACACATGGTCTTTGCCTCAGCTAACAAGAGTACTTGATAAGTACTGGTACTTCATCTCTGTCCTGCCACTGGTGTCACCAAGTTTTCCACTGTCCATCAGGCTGCTGAAATAAGTGAAAAAAACAAAGAAAGAAAAACCAGCAAATCAGGGTCTTCCTTTGAGCATAGTGTATCAAAGTGGTAAATCTTTATGCAGGAGGAAGTCAACGCTATTGAAATGTCAGAATTTACAGGGAATGGAAATGCTGAGTGATCTGTGGCAGATTCTTGGGGTGCAGTAATACCACAGAGGCACTAAAAGAGGCAAGAGCCAGCTACATGCTCACACTTCCCTTTGGAGAGACCATCACTTTCTGAAACCTGTGCAGACAGAGAGTTGTAAGACTTTCCCACAGACCGCAGACCTTCTTTTACTTGAGGCTGGGGGATGCAAAGGGGACTATCCTAGTTCTTGGTCACCTTTAAAATCATGATTTTCAATTATCAGCAATCTCCTCTGGAAAGGTTTAGGAGCAGTGCTGACCTCTGCTGTGAAAAATGGCTGTGATGACTGCCCAGCTGTCATGCAGCACCTGCAGAATGCACAGATGGGAGAGACTGGGGAACAGTTTGGACAGTCTGATGCATGAAGAAAAAATATTCTAAGAACAGATAAAACTGAAGGGCGTAACTTTCCAGCCCTGTATATTTTTACTTATACCTGTGCAGTATGTGTATGTTAAAAAAAAACCACAAAAACAAAATAGTGTGGTATACCCTACTTTGCAGAGATTCAGTTGATGAAACAGTGGTCAAAGCAAAAAGGAAATGGGACTTGCATAGGAAATAGAGCAAAGCGAAGGAAATTGCTTATAGTTACTTGTTTATGAAATCTAACCATTGCATTGTGAGATTTAATATATATCTTATTTGCTTACTTGCTGTCTGTGATACTGCTTCTGGCTTGAGTGTAGCCCATCAGATGTATTTGCAACTTCCACCCTTTCAGTGAGGAACAATGGTGGGAGGACAACTAAAACAAGAAGTCTTTCTGCTCTTTGAGCGCATGATCCCTGGCAGTGACCACCTCAAACTGGATGTCATTTCCACTATCAGCAGTGGCAGCTGGGAAGCTGTCGCAAATCTGAATGCAACAAGGAAAACTGGAGCAGCCTCTGCTTTGCAGAAGGAATGTTTGTGTTCACAAAAGTCAACGCTGACTTAAGAGTGAACTAAAAGGTGCTACCCTCTGGTCTGTGCTGTGTTACTCTCTTCGATTCATAGAATTATAAATCATAGTTTCACAGAATCATAGAATAGCTTGGGTTGGAAGGGACCTCAAGGATCATCAAGTTCTAATCCTCCTTCCATAGGCAGGGTTGCCAACTGCTATTTCAAGTACTACATCAGGCTGCCCAGGGCCCCATCCTAGATGTCTTGAACACCTCTAGGGACAGGGCATCTACAACCTCTCTGGGCAGCCTGTTCCAGCACCTCACCATCCTCTCAGTGAAAAGCTTCCCCTGACATCTAATACAAATCTCTCTTAATTTAAAAGTATTCTCCTTGTCCTATCACTATCTACCCATGTAAAAAGTTGATTTCCTTCCTGTTTATAATCTCCCTTTAAGTACTGGAAGGCTGTAATGAGATTACGTGCCCTTGTTTCCACTGCCTATATACAACTTTCTTTCCCATCAGTTTGACCAGCAGGTCCTTGCCAAGCCTACTTTCTTATTCTGAGGGGTGGAGAACTCTTGCGCTCTCAGAAAGGCATCCTTAAAGAGTAGCCAGCTTTGCTTCACTCCTTTATCTCTAAGGACAGATTCCCAGGAGGTCTTGTCCAACAATTCCTTTAACAGCTGAAGTTCACTCTCTTGAAGTTCAGTGTCCTGACCCCACTCTTTGCCAGGCCCACATTCCTCAAGGTCATGAACTCAACCAGCTGCAACCCAGGCTGCCTCCAATCTTAATGTCTTTAATGATCTTCTCTGCACTGGTGAGCACCAGGTCCAGCAACACTTCACCCCTGGTCAGTCTCTCCAATACCTGAACTAGAATGTTATCATCGATGGACTCCAGAAGTCTCCTAGATTGCTTGCAGCTTGCCGTGATGTTTTCCCAGTGGGTATCCAGGTGATTGAAATCCTCCATCAGGATGAGAACCTGTTGAGTGCAACACTTCCTGAAGCTGAAGCAAGGAAACTTCAGCAACAGGCTCCCCACCACCAGCTGTCCTTTATTGAGGCTTTGCTTGTAGACTCTAAGCTGATGTTACCAGCAAAGGGCCCACTGAGCTTAAATGGAGCAAGAGAGCACCCAGGAGACAGATTGATCACGAGAAAGCTTTCCTATGTAAAGCTGTGGATATCAATGCCTTACAGATGCTGCGAAAGAATTATGTATGCACAGGGCTGTCAATGGAAAAGCAAGATCATGATGTAAATGTTGCTGGAGCAAGAAACCTTACCTATAACAGAGCAAAAATAAAAATGCATAGTCAACGTTGCCAACCTAAACTAGACAGTTCTTGGAATGCAGGGGAGCTGTGAAATGAGCACCTGGCTAGAAGAAAAGCCTCAGATGAGATGACTGTTGGCTGAGCTTCAGCATGGAAACAAAGGCTATAAATCAGAAACCTTTCTCACTAGTATCAGTGCCTGCGTTGGGCCTCAGCAGTGTTTGTCTCCCTGGAACACGCAAGTGTAGCTGATCTCAGAGTAGGTGGTCTGAAACTCTCATTGTTCCTCTGTCTCTAGTTGCCTTCCTCCTCCTGACAAGTGAGGCATAGATTTATGTTGGGAGAATGGCCCAAAAGCTCTACTAAAGCAGTGGGGAAGCTTTCTGCAGGGTGTAATCATCTAAGGAACAAAGCAGATATTTGGTGCTGAGGAGCTCTGGCTGCAGCTTTGGAAGCAGCTGTTTCCCACCCCATACCCTCCATGTGACAGGACCTGGCTTGCTCCTCCTAGTCTCAGTGGCAGCATCCAGCAGAACCACTCTCTTGTGGCACCCTTCAAAGTCACTTAGAGTGCTGAGGAAGAGGTGAGGTGCTGTGGCAGTGATGCCTCCATTTCCAATACCCTCTTAAGGGTTTAGGCTGGTGTCTGCTGTATTCTTACCCTGATGCATAGAGGGGCAAGGATGAAATCTAGATGTCCTATGGTGGCTGCTGTCTCAGCAGGACCTGTTCATTGTAGCGTTTGAAATGACAAAGGTGTGAAAGAAGTGCATAGTGATGGCCTGAAGTGCAAATGGGCGAAGGGTGAGTAGAGTGAGCTGATCATGGACCCGGGCCTGTATTGCAGTGTGGGCTCAAAGGTCAGCACCCTGGTGTGAAGCCTCTTCTTAGATATTGCAAAAAATCTTTAATCTGTGTATATATACTGTAAGCACGAGTATGCAGTCAGAAAAATAGGAAAGTATGTTCCAAGATCAAAATTGACTTTAGGTTAATACATCACAGCAGCTCTTACTGATTTATATATTTATATGTATATATATTTTTTCATCTATGCTCATTTCAGGATGAATAGGTTTATGCAAGATTTACCTCATTTCCATTTTGGATGATTGGTGTGTTGTTTCTTATGAAGACAATAACTGATCTCCAATAAAGCAGGAGTGTCCTCGTGCTTCAGAGCTGGTACCTGAAACTGAGGAGAAACAAAGTGCAAATCAATTCACTTCCACTGATCAAAGACAAATACGTACGGAGGAAAAGCTAAGCAAATCCTTTTGTTCCTACTGAATCTTATGAAAATTTTACTGGGTCCAAAAAAAGTTTTACAGTGGAAACTTTCTACCTTTAATACTGCACTTACTATGTTTTACATCTCTTCATCTCCTAGGCTTACCACCTTCACAGAGGGATTTATTGGATTTGCTGTCTATACGACAAAAGACAGTACAAGTCTGTAACTTCAGTTTTCACACTCACTTTGAATTCCAACAAAGGTTGTTAAAAAGGCTGCATTGAAATATTAAGTTTTCAAGCTTAATAAAGGCAAATGGGCATTTACCCTTCTTTCTCCTACATAGAAATTAGGTACAAAGTTTATAGAGATAACATCTGGGAATCTGGGAAGATTTCTTGAACAGCACAGTTCCCACCAACAGGCAAACAAAAGAGAAGCCATAATGATTAATCTGCAAACAGGGTACAAGCAATCTGCATTGTTTCCATGTGTTTGTTGGCTAAAATACTGCTGGCAAATCCTGTCCCTTTATCACCTTAATCCTCTGAGTCTGGAAGGAAAACACAGAAGCATGCTTCAAATGGAGAAGCACCCTCAGTCCCTCTCTTTGTTAACAATTTGCTTTTCAACATTGCATCATCTCGGGGTGTTATTTGACTTAACATTTGAGTTCCCATTAGTATATGTGAAACAGACAATTTACCATCTCTAGGGTCTTGGCTGACAATTATTCCCTTGATGCAAAACATGGATTTGCTTTGTGTATGCGTGCAAGATTCTTCCTACCACTGCACTTTCTCCTGGGATATAACTCAGCTGCTCTTTGTTCAGGAAATACTGCCTTTTGAATCTGGGAAATCAAACCACCAAGGCAATGCATTGTCTCAAGTCACGGTTTGTACATCTGAAGAAAGCAGTAGTGTAAGCTGTATTCTTGCTTACTTGTTTGCTTTATTAGTTGCATGCATCTGGTGCTCTTCTCACTAAAAAAAAAAAAGAAACAAAAAATGGCACAAGAATCAAAATCATGGATGTTGTTTGCTAGCAAGCATCTCATATTTCCACCCTAGAACACAAAACTCTTCAACAAAATCCAGCACTGCAGCCCAGTGCTTGGTGTGTTATCACACCCCACGTCTGCTGGGCAGGCACAGAGAAGCTGGTGAGAGGAACAAGAGGCTCAGTAGAGGCTCCTTCACACACAGCCTGGGTTCCTGCGGGGGGATAAGCAAAAGGAAGCAAGACCTGGTGCACCGAGTGGGGGTTTTGCAGAGGGACTTATCAGTCAACAGCTGTGAGCCCAGACTCCTTGCAGCTGATAACAGATCTGCTCATTCAGCCTGACCACTCATGCATGGAAAATCAAAGAAGATTAGGATCTGTTTAGAGACAGGGAAAGGATTAAAAAAGCCTCAGTAAACTCCAGGCTACCAGAAAACTCTCCTCAATGCAACGTGTGTAGTAGAGGAAGATTATGATCTGCTAATGTTCTATGATACAGAAGGTCTGCTCACCCCTTTCAGCCTGAAATTAGGAATAATTATATCTGAGTTTCATGATTTGAGTTCTAAGTCAGTAATGTTTTATAGAAATACTGATGGTCATTGATCTATAATTACTGGTGACCACAGAACCCCTTCAAAGTGGGGAAGGGTGCAAATCAAACCCACCTTTTTCCAGCACTTTCAGTATTAATATTGCAAACATTAATAAGCTCCCAGGTCTATAAAACTACACACAGCATTACAACTGAGTGCATAAGACTGTATAGGATATAGTTGCCTTTTTTTTCTTAATGAATTTCTGCACTTATGTCTATGTGTTTCACCTACCATGTTCTTGCATGCTTGGAGGTGCATAGCAGCTGCTGCCAGACTCTGAGGGTGCTACACAGGAGCCGAAAGGATTAGCACCTTCTGGGAGGAAGATCTGTTGTTGTGTCATACTAAGTTATGGTGTAAGTCCCAAACACCAGCCTTACAGAGCATCCTGCACCCAGTTAACACCCTATTTAGAGAGGCCCCTCAGAAGCACCCTCATGCCAGAGCTTGACATCTCCTGGCCTGGGAGTTTATAAAGTCCAGAGAGCACTTTCTGTCTGAGAGACACTAACAATGCAAATACAACCAGAGTCATTATCATTATGGTCCTTTCATGTTCTTACTGAAATCACTGATGCACCTTCTGTGTCCAGCTGACCCAGCAGTATTTCTTGCATTATAGGATTCTGATTCCACTTCCATTGTTAATGTTCATTACTTTCTTGGAGAGCTGCAATTTCATTATTAATACATCAGCGTAAGAGAGCACAGATTACATAAAAGCATTTCTGAGCATTAGTTAAATATCAGTTTTAAGAACAAAACAGACTATCTCTGCCAATGGTGTGCTGCTTCTTGTACAAATACTTTATCACTACAATTGCAGAAGTACACAAAAAAGGCTTCTATTGTCTATAGCTGTGTAAATATTTGTTTACTCTCTCCTATTGCTAAAGAAAATCAACATTGCAAGTTTGATAGGTGGTCATCATGACTGCTTGAATCTGTCCAACAGTAATACTGGTAAATCTGAAACGTGCTTGGGATTGTTTTTCTATGAGAACTGAGGGGTGAGTTCCTTGTTTGAGCTATGTGACCTGTGGCTACAGTGTGGTCCTCTTGAAATTTACTGGTCTGAGTAGGGCAATGGCTGTGCTCTGCTGCAGGCTTAGGAGCACCAGCTGTGGAGCCAAAGCTGATATTGTTCCTCCTGCATTCCCACAGCCTGCTGTCCCAGGGCACTGCTGTCACGTGTGGGTTCCTGGTGTCCTTTCAGTCCATTATCCTAATGAAATGAGACAGTCTCCACCAGAGATCCAAGGTCTCACCTCTTGAAACTCAGCAGAAGCTCTGCTTTAGAAGAAAAGCTCCTGAGCTTCAATGCTCATGCCATGCTTTCATATTTTTGCCTTAAAACTAAACTCTGGGGTTATTCAGAGATCCTTGACACAGGAACCCTCTCAATCCATGCAGGAAAGCCTCGGTGCTTGCACTGCTGTGCTCCCTAGTTTTAGTTCATTGTCTGGGGACCTCTTTAAAATGCAAGCTAGTTATGCTATCTCCTTCATAGATATTTGCAAGGTTGATGCTCTGGATTAAATTATTTTATGTTCTGTAAACATTAGCTGAAGTGCTGAGGTTCTTTTTTAATCAGGGGCACCAGATTAACTCGCAGTTAGTCTTTCAGAAACTCACTTACTCTTAACAAGTTTACCATTATATAGGTCCACAAATTTCCTGTCTAGCTTCTTTTGGCGCTCTCAGATAAAAATGCCATCTGGGAAGGAGATTTATTGGTTTTGAGATGATGTCCCTTTCTTATCACCTTGTTTTGCTGGCCCTGAGCTCATCCCAAGATAGTGGTACTTACCTAGACAGCATCAGTTTCTGTCAGACACAAATTGTGGAAAAATTAGTTTAAAATACCTTGACCTTTCTACCCCAGTAAGATAAGATTTCTTTTCCATATTAAAACCTCTTGCTAACATAAAATGTTTATATATATGCATTTATATATATATATAAAATAAATAAAATGCATACAAATACAAATAAAACTCTCATGTCTCTCTTGCAACACTCTGCTGTGCCTTTACAGTAAATAATGTCTCAGTTTTGTTGTGGAAGGATTTATATGTTGTATCTACATTTATTTTTGCAGAAATTAATTTGGGGCTTTGAACAGCATCTGTTGCTGTGCACTAGGATGCCAATGCCAGCCAGCAGGGATTCTGTGGTCTTTTATTAGAAGACCTTGAGCTCAGCTCACTCTTAAATATTAAACTCCCTGCATATGGCTTTTCCAGATGGTGCTCTTATGGGGCAGAACCTGGGCTTTCCCTTGGAACAAGAGAACTGACTTTGAGAAAGGAGGCAGGTACTGTGGGTTTTGGTGTAAACTGGGGAAAGGGGATCACTCTGTCAAGGTGCTGTTATGGTTTTGGGCTTTATTAATATCAGTATTTTGGAATTCTGCTTTGTTTCTTCCAATCAATTTACCCGAGCAACAGCTGGATTGGCCCTCGACCTTTCCACTTCCCTTTGTGTCCACTTGTCTTGTGGTTGCCTTCTGCAGGCCAGCAAGGAGCTCCAGCTTAAATGTGGATGGAGAGACAGGACTGAAGGTTTACAGATGAGAGGAGCCTGGGGCTGCTGGGCTGCTGGGCTGCTGAGCTGTGCTGCCAATCCACCTCAGCCTTGCAAAGGGAAACTCTTCTAGTCCCCATTGGGACTAGAAGAGAAACAGACCTTGGTGAGGCTCAGGAGTAGGTGAGTTCAGTCACTTCACCTCATAAACAATGAAGATCCTTGGCTGAGCTGAGGGATAAACGTTTCCTGGTTTTAGTTCCCTAAGTTGTGTTTCTGCATGGATTGTGACTGTGGCTGCAGAGATGTCTTTCCTTTAGTGAGTAAAGAAACACTGGAAGAATAAAAGGGTCCAAATTTTCTGAAACATGCAGAGAAATGCTAGTGCATGGATCAGGGGAGTATGTAGTCTTTTGCAGTGGGGTTCATGGCATTATTTATTAATTGCAGTAATGGTAAATTGTGACAAGACCTTCAGCAGTTTATATGTGTCCTAGTTGTTTGTGGCTGGCAAAACTTGGAAGGTCCCTAGATATTCTGCCTAAGAGTAAAGCACAAGGTCTGCTGGAATAAGAAAAGGGAAGGGAAGGGAAGGGAAGGGAAGGGAAGGGAAGGGAAGGGAAGGGAAGGGAAGGGAAGGGAAGGGAAGGGAAGGGAAGGGAAGGGAAGGGAAGGGAAGGGAAGGGAAGGGAAGGGAAGGGAAGGGAAGGGAAGGGAAGGGAAGGGAAGGGAAGGGAAGGGAAGGGAAGGGAAGGGAAGGGAAGGGAAGGGAAGGGAAGGGAAGGGAAGGGAAGACCACCCCGTGGCAAGCATTGCCTTTGTGCACTCTCCTCCACCATAGGACACTTCTTTTCCTGGGGGGATATTTCTGGATATAACCCACTGAAGCTGGTGGGGTACACAGGGCTGAGACAGGAGGGTTCTTTGTCCCACCCATGATATAGGTGGGACTGGCCCACTGCTTTCAGTAGATGCCTTTATGATAACTTTTTTTTCCTCTGAAACTTCATAGCTAGAAGGAAGGAAGTTAACATACAAGCAAAGTTCATTTTTGCTTTTACTTCCTGTAAAGTTTGTACTTACTAACAATCTCTTATTTTTGTCTGTGTTTTTTCTGCCACCAATATCTTAATTCAAGCAGTGACCCTGCTTTCACATAGTGTCTCAGCTGTGATGAGCTGTCGGTGCTTCATGCTGGCCCCATACACTCCTTAGCTTCCCATTTAAGAGCATTTGACTCTATTGGTGGCTCTAGACATTGGCTGGAGAGATAGGGTGATTTTTACAGGACTCTTTGATGAGTATTCTGTATTTGTTGCCCTGCTAATGGAAGATGTGAGAGCCACATTGCCCCTGCCCCAGCCTTCACAAGGGGAATTATCGTCATGTCAAATTACAGCTGCTGACTCCTGCCAGACAATCCCTTCTGCCTTATCTTATCTATCTACATTTTTTAATGCCATGCTCATCATCGTGGCATCTAAGTGCCTTAAAAGTTTTCCATTGCTTCAGAGGAAAAAATACATTTATGGGTGTGTTAGTGGAAAACTTTCCCTGGTTCTGGCTATTCAGTCTGTCTGTGTGAACACAGATGATAAAGGTTAAAGTGAAACAGCACCGAAAAAGCGACTTTCCTGTGCAACAACCTTTTAATGGACAAACCTGATCCTTGTTGACAGTTTGTCCAAAATGCAGGGTTATGTTTAGGGATTAGCTGGATCCTGCAATGCTTCTGGCACCCGCAGTGCGACAAGATAGCAAGCGCTAACATGAACCCACGCTCTGCCCCAGTTCTGCTCTCTCAGTATTAATCTGTTGTCTTCAGCTGACAGTGATCTCGGGTCTGATTTGAAGCATCTGAGGGTTTTTGATTTCCAAGCAGATGGCACATGCATTGGGAATACAAGAGTTTGGCTTCTGCTTTCAAGTTTCACTTAGCAGTACAAACTGTAAGAAATCCGAAAGCAAAGGCTGGTGCATGCTAAATAAGGCAATTTGAACTGGGAATTGCTGAGATGGCAAGAAGCCCACAAAGGATTTCTTCTTCATTAATCATATTTCTGAGCGAGACCATCATTTATGTCTCATAAATGTTCTGGGACATCAGTTGTACCTGACTGCTGCCTATTTTTCAACCTGTACCAAAAAGCATGAGAATTTAATATAAGGGCAGACAGGTATGTATATGTGTATGTAAGCATGCATTTCTATTTGTGTATGTAGTGCCAGCAAGCTTTCCAGAGTAGATGTGTGTTGCTAGCTGTTGCACTGCCCTCAGTTGACTCCCAGCCAGTCCCTAGCCTGGTCCAGTCCAGAGTGATGCCTCTGTCTTTGTGACATCTCACAGCTTTCAGGTTCCTTATATGGCTCCTGGGATATCGGGTCTTGCCTTTGAGCTGGCTGTAGCTGTTTCCCTGCCTTTCCTAGAGGTACCTCCTGGTGAACTGTACTGTGTGTATCTGCTGCCCAACCCAGAGGTATGGAACAGGCTGGGAGCGCTTTGATCCTCTCCCCAAGTCGCAGCTGATCCACTGAGAACCCAACATGATCTGACAGCTCTACATGTTTTCACCCCTTGACCCAGAGCTGTGTTTGCAAAGTTAGCAGGCCAAAAGCAAGCTTTTGTTACTTGCAGCCTCTATCCAAGCCCATTTTCATGTGACAGTGACATTGTTTGAGCTCCTCTTTGAGCTAGGGAGAGTGGTGCGTGCAGCCTTTGCTTTGGCGATAATTTGGATGGGGGCAGGTCAGAAGAGGAAGATATTTCAAAGATGTTTTGCTATTCTGTCCTCCTGCTATAGAGATTTCAAAGCAAACAGTAGTAAATGTAGACTCTCAAGTCAAAAGGAATTGCTGTCTGGCAGTTTGTACTTTCATTTTTCTAAACCTCAGGGTGGGGGATCATAGGTGTCTTAGTGCCAGTGAAAACATTATTCTAACTCTCTTAACATCTCACTTAGCCGTATTGCAGATTGCCTTTTTAGTATTTTAGTGCTGTAGCAACTTGCAAACTATTCCAGCATTTCATTTGCAAATCTTTGCATTGTCAAAAGTCAGCTTCTTCTGCTGATATGCTCAACAACAAAAAAAGAAATAAATACAGAAGAACACAAGAGGGAGAGAGCTTAATTTGGCTTGCAGATTGGACTTCATCCCACTCAAATGTAGTCAGTGTAAAGCAAATAATGTGCAGCCGTGTGGATTCGGCTGTAGGAGCTAGCATGCTGCCTTTGATCTTGAAGAAAGTATGAACCTTCTGGATGTGACTCAGCAAGGTTCTCACTCACATGCCTAATAAAAAGTATGCAAGCCATCTTGTTGAAGTCGTTAAGATCACCCATGAGCCTAAATTTAAGAGTGTGCTTGAGCATCCTGCTGAACTGTTAATGAGGGAGGCTCCTATTTATCTTAGACAATGTTGCTTAGACTTCCACTGAGCTGTGCAACAGCAGAAGTTGAGAGAGGAAGGGAGATTTTTAACCCATGTACTTCTGATGCAGACAGTTTTCTTTCCAGAGACACACTTGCTAAGTATTGCATGGTTGGGTTTGCTGCATGCTGAAAGATTGCTTCCTTTGAGCTTGTGCTCTAATTTCCTGTCTTGTAATTAGCTCTTCCACATGGTTACCTCAATGTGCACAGCATGCAGTCATATGGTGAGCTTATGCCACGGGGCATCCTCACTGGGCAGAATCACAAGGCAGGATCTGTTGAGCCATAACACGGGTTGACAGCAGTGGGGGGGCCTCCCTGTGAAGAAACAACTCCTGAGCCACACTGCTGTGTTGAGGGATGCGTTCTGCAGCAGTCTGTGCTTCTAATCATGGAGGAGAAAGGGAAAAGAAATGGACCCTGTGCTCAGAAGTGGAATCTGAGCAACCCAACTCCCCTGTGGTGGTTTGGTCACTTAAGAAAGGTAATGCTGGTTCCCCATGGATAGCTCCTGGCTGGGGAAAAGCCTGCTGCCTCCAGGGCCACCAGCTTGGCCTTTCCCACTCATATGGCTGGCCTGCTGCTCCTAAAAGCCCTGGGCAGTGCTCGCTTTTATTTGCCCTCAGCTGAGTTTCAAGGGCCTGGTCTTCTTATAGTACCAACTGGTATCTCTCTGTTAACTTCCATGAATGGCACCTGAGATCAGCAGGAGAATAATGAGGAATTATCCCTGATTTTGCCAGATTCTGACTTGGTCTGGGTTGTCCAGGTTTCTCTGCACTGAGGGATGCTGGACTGAAGAAAAACAACTTTGACTCCAGCATTCCCAAAGCCAGATTTTCCATTTGAGTAACCGAGGTTCCCAATTAAAATATTAACCTGAGGTAAAGTTTCAGTGAAATCTCTTCCTTCAGACAGCAAGGATTACCTTCTGCGCTATTTGCTCTCCTGTAGGATTTCTGCTGCTTTTTCTCAAAGCAGCCCTCGGTGTCTTGTTGCTTTTGTGTCAAAGCAACCGGGAGCGAGGTGACCTGAGTGCTTCCAGAACCATGGTGACAGCAGAGCTGATAAAACAGAAACAAGGTTAATTCCAAACTTGTGAATGATGTCAGATCAGCCTCTTGATGAGAAAAAAGATGAGGTGAGAGAGGAGGGAGAGTCCACTTGAATGCACTAACCCGGATATGGTAAAACATCTTGTACACTGATTTAAAGCTATTTTAAGTGCTTCCAATGTGTTCTATAAAATATTGCTTGATGGCTAGATATTTGAGGATACTTATGGAGATCTTCATCTCTTCCTGAGGATGGCCTGTGTCCTTGGGTGACTTTTAGCCAATAGGAATAAATCTTAGAGACACACTATGTTGCAGGATGGGTGCAGCTCCTTGCTAGCAAGCCGCAGCAATCTTCCCCTTCCTGTGCCTTTCCCCCGTCATGTGAACTAAAACCCAGGTGGATGGATTGCTGCATCCTTACCTGCACTTCCAGTCCTTTTCACCTAGCTCTGTGCATGTGTGATGCTTCTCTGGACACAACCCAATAGGTGACAGTGCAGAAAAGAGCACCCCACATACTGCTCTTCTTGTGTCATATGCAAGGGAGTTTTGTTTGTGGAGAGCTTACCCTAACACTCTGTACTGCCTTAGACTAAGCAGACTAATAGACTCTTTCGACACCTCGGCAGCATTGCCTGCTGGGGTAATCATTCAGCGGTCGTGGCTCTCTGCAAACAGCAGCGCTGAACTCGCCTTTCAATTACCAGTTTATTAGCCTAAGATGTCTGGGGAGCGGAGTGGTGATAGCCGTATGCCAATAGGGCTGTGGGCGGCTTGTGAAGTTCCTTGTGGGGCACCAGAAGCAAAGCCAAGGGTCCGAGCAGTTCTGTTAGGCTGGTGACTGACAGCATCTGACATAGGCTTAAAATAACCCACCTCAGAAAAGAAAACACATCCGCCTACACATGAAGGAGTCCTGGTAAGGGGTAGCTAAGCTTGGAGGTCAGTGCTTGTGTTCCCCCTTTGGCTGGGAGTCAAGGTTAAGGTCCTAACCTACCAGCAAACCCTGCATTTGATGATGCAAGTCCAGCACCTGGGCTTGTGGGAATGTCCATACACTGCTTAGGGATGGATAGATGGCCTCCGGGCTTTTGTGAAGTGACTGTAAAATCCTTTTTTTTTTCTTCCTGAAATTCTGAACCAGCATGAGAACTAGTCCTCACCTGGGGCTGATGAAAGCTGGTGATGACATGGCTGCAGCTGGCTCTCACGCTGCAGCTCTCATGCAGCACTTTTTCTGGGCCAGGCCCCACAGTGGTCCTCGGAGGAAAGCTGGAGCACAGAGGCTGAAATAACAAGAACCCATCATCGCGAAAGCACATCTGCTGGGTCTGGAGTGTGTGTATAAAGTATGACTGCTTATTACGGGCTATTAAGCAAACCTCAAACTCTTCTGTGGTGCTGGAAAACCAAGATCCCTTGAAATACTCAGTTATGCCAAGAAAAAATAAGGATTTCTCTTTGGCTACAGAAATTTGAGGAACCGTCTCCCAGAACTTTATTCACACCTACAAAAATGTCCATACAGAACAATTTAGCTGCCTATGACTGGATTATCACATAATAATTGCTTCTATAATGTTTCCATTCACTAAGTAGCTTTCTGTGACTGTTATATATATTTTTTTCTTTTGCCTCTCATCTCTGATTGATAACTCTCTCCTTGAAGATCTTTAAAGACCATCTGGACATGGTCTTGGGCTGCCAGCTCTAGGTTGAGCTGCTTCAATAGGGGTTGGCCCAGGTGACCCCAAAGCACCCTTACAACCATTCTGTGATCTCTCTCTGATCTTCAGTATTTTTCTAAATGATTGCTTGTTAGATTAGAAAATGGAAAACCATTGCCTTCTTAACTGGTAAAATCTAAAGGAAAATGTTGTCACTTCTACTGGCGAAGATGCAGAATTGTTCCTTCTGTTAGCAGGAAGGCATCCAAGGGATTGTCGGCGCTTTATGAGCTGATTTGGCTTGGTTCTGTGACTAGCAGGGTGGGGGGACCCATGGTTCCCACCCTGGAAAGAGATAAGGGAAAAGGATAGAGGGATGGGCCTAAAACAAAACAGCAGCAACGATCCAAGGAGAAATAAACTAATTTACGAAATAAGATGTTGGAATGCAGGATAACACACTATAATGCAATACAATTAGAATTGAAGCTCAGAAATCAAATATAATGAGAGAGAGTGTCCAAAAGCCAAAGGCCTCACTCTAATGCTGAGGCAAGACGTGCAGTTGGGATGAGCAAAATGGAGTAGGATGAGATCCCATGACTTTGCCAGGCATTTTATCTCCTCTCTGAATGCAAAGTCCTTTAAGGTATGTAGTTCTTCTCTTCTGGGACAGGTACCCGGAACTGGAGCATTAACTCTTTAACTCCCTGAGCACTACATGATGTTATGATGTGGAATACCGACAACCAAAAATCATAAAACCATGACATTCCACCCCTTATTCCATATCACTACATCATGCTTAATATGTACAAACAAAAAACAATAATTAACAAGCATTAAACACACACATAGATATATATATATATACATGGAATTACTGACTGCACTCCCCAAATATCAGATTCCCTTGTGGTACACATTGAACATCCAAATTTTTCTGCATCACCCACAAAGTGGACCCAGGTTCCTGGTCAAAAACAGTTCCACGAAGAGGTTTGCCCTTCCCAGAAGTTGGAAAGACCCAAACCACTTTTCCCATCATGCTCTTCACACGTGAAGAGGGATGAGACCTTCTCTCCCTTGATAGCATGTAGGGAGCTGGTAGGACCATCACGACTGATAGATCCTCGAGCGTTGACCAACCAGGTGGCCAAATGCTTCTCCCAGTGCTTAGATTTTCTGCCATCAACACAGTTTTTGACAACCAATTGTATCGTTCAATTTTACCAGAAGCTGGTGCACGATAGGTGATATGATAAATCTACTTGATGCCACGTTCTCTGGCCCACGTATCCACGAGTGAATTTTTGAAATGAATCCCATTATCTGACTCAGTTCTTTCTGAAGTGCCATGTCACCACGGGACTTGTTTCTCCAGACCCAATGGTTATTTTGTCGTTCTTCAGTAGCCCAACTCTTGGGCACATGAGCATCTACATGGCGCACCTTTACAACCATATTCTTTATTCGGGCAGCAATACCTTTCCACAGTTCAGCAGCCCAAATAGGTTTACCCCTTCTTTGCCAGTTATTTTGCTCCCACTGCTGTAACCACCCCCATAAGGCATTTGCCACCATCCATGAATCAATGTAAAGATAAAGCATTGGCCACCTCTCCTGTTTAGCAACATCTAAGGCCAGTTGGACAGCCTTTACCTCTGCAAATTGGCTTGATTCTTTTTTACCTTCGGTAGCCTCTGCAACTTGTTGTGCAGGGCTCCACACAGCAGATTTCCATCTATGATGCTTCCCCTCAGTACAACATGATCCATCAGCGAACAGGGCAAATTTCTTTTCATTTTCTGGTTGTTCATTGTATGGTGGGGCCTCTTTACCACTTCTTCTGCTGGTGATGTTCCAAACTTTCTACCTTCAGGCCAGTCCATGATCACCTCTAGGATTCATGGACAGCTGAGGTTCCCCATTTGAGCTCATTGTGTAATCAGCACAATCCACTTACTCCAAGTGGCATCAGTAGCATAATGGGTGGAGGGAACCTTACACATCCAGTTCAGCATTGGCAGGAGCTGTGTTTCAGTACCGATCACTTCGGAAGCATCTTGAACCCCCTCATACACGGCACCAATACCAAGCACAGTGGAAGTCCTAAAATCATGTAATTAATTTAAAGTGCTAAACAAGTGTGATATATTGCAACACCTAGTCTTGAGGTTTTTACTTACTTAAAATCCACCAGTATTGCAGTCAGAACCACTGTAAGACAATTATTTTGAGTTTCCTCGTGCTAACTTCCTATCCTCAGCCTAAAAACTGAACTGAAACAAATGATCAGAGTTTACTTCTGTTCACCAGGGTTGGAAAAGACCTCTAAGGTCATCCAGTCCAACCGTGCACCTATCACCAATATTTCACATAATGTCTGACCAAAATAGATATTTTGTTTGCCAAATCTTCAGAAAAGATCCTTTTTGCTGCACAATGAGGCTGCATTAATGAGAGTATGAAAATGTCCATTCATATTTTCATTAAAACTGTCTGCTGTGCAAGCACACACCTGTGCATTTATGTGGTCTGACTGATATACCTACAAGAGGATGCAAAAGAACATATGTAAGGTGACCTTAATGCAGAAACATACTTTAGTGACCTCGGTAGGGGGGATGAATCTGCTCCATCCTGAGCAAACTGTTAGCAGCGAAGTAAGTCGGTGGGAGCTCGGCATGCTTTGTAGTGTAATGCAGCTTGCAGGTTTGTACTGCAGATGTCACCAAAATACATTGCTCCATTTGTTCAGCAGCACTGCCTAATAGCAAGGGGCACTTTAGGCAACACATCTTCCTTTTAGGGCTCTGGCAGCAACTCAGTGCTTTGTGCACTGCACGTCCAACTCCTTCCATTATTTCATGTGGAACAGGGCTGGAGTCCCAGATTGCTCCTGGCACAACAGTGAAATCAAACACTTGCGCAGAGGTAGAAATCTGGGCCATACTCAGGAGGAACAGGATGTGATCCATGATGTTATCCCTCTTGTTTATGTTTCACTCTGTGGTTTGGATGGCAGGTATTGCAGAGGTACCTTGAAGGATTATTGTCTAGCTGTGTCACAGAGTGTTCAAATTGCTTTTTTACCTTGCACTGCCTAGGAGATTGAAGTGTGATGCAAGTGCTCTTTCTCCTCCCCATGCAGGCACTTCTGTATGCACCTCCTTCCTCTCCAGTGGAATTGCACCCGGGAATGAATGTGGCTCATTTCATTTGCTTCCAAGAACCCAACGGGTAGCTCCTGTTGCATCTTGTGGCCACCGCTTTTGGTCAGTGTTAAAAGTGACTCTTGCACGGTCAGCAAATTCTTCAGAAGGAGAAAAGCCGCTCTTAGTCCACATGCATATTACAAAGGGTATTTTCAGCAGCGTGCAGCTGTAATCAGCAGAGCTCAGCTTGGCAATTTTAATCCTCTGCCGTCTAGTTGGGGGCTGCTTGTTATGCAGTCAGCATTCACTCAACATAATGGTTGCTACCTGCCAATGTGCTTTGAGGGATATTGTTAGCATTAAATTTGCCATTTACATTTTCATGTTTGACATAATTGAGGAATGAATGCTCTTATGAAAATTAAACTTGTGGTCCTCCTGGACTACAGTAACCCTGTTAAAATGTAATGCGATTCTTGATGCGTCTTCTTTAGGTTTTTATTAAATAGAATATCCGTATGACTAATTCCCCTGGCCTTAATGTAGGCTGGGAAGGAGCATTATTGATAGAGCTGAGCACAAATGGCCCTCTATACTCAGCCTCTAATGGCCTAATAATGCATTATACTTGAATCAGAAATACTTTGAGTTGTAGTGCTTATTGCCATTATTGAAAACACCTGGATGCTCCATTCATCAAGGTTACATCAAAATGGGCCCATTTGTTTATTAGTCTGTCAGTAAACATCTTTATTTAGTTTCATGTTCCTCTGCTCTCAGTAACATCGGGGAGGATGAGACAATGTAGTGTATCTTCCTGTGGTTTCCTGTTATTAGTTTTTCTTGAAAAAGAAAGATAATGAAAAGTTTGGATGGCTTCATAAAGAAAACATTTTTCATGGACATCTTTTTATTTTTTTAATTTTCTTTCCCCATTTCAAGAGGAAACTGAAAAAAAAAAAAAAAAAAAAAAAAAAAAAGCACTGGGTATGCAATCAGGATGCTCTCACCAGATCGCACAAACAGGCAGATTTTTCCAGACTGGGATTTTAATGTGTGTTTAATGGCAGACAGCCTCTGGAGTATTTTGCTCCCTCTGCGACAGCCCTTCTTTGCCCAGCGGGGTTTGCAGTAGGAAAAGGATGCTAAGGGACTCGTCCAGCTGCTGGGCATCACTGGCACTAATAGCCAGACACCTGCACAGTGCAGACAGGCGTGTTTAGGAGTGAAGGAATGGAGTATTGCTTAGCTCTGTCAGCAGGCCTCCTATGCTCTCGACACCGTATCACTCAGTCGCCTTTGCCCCTTTTCCTTTCTTTTTTCCAAAAAGATGAATTGATTTGTGTTTGCACAGTGCTTTTGGGCTGGCTAGGGTAGAGGAAGGCTGTTCCAGTTTCCACTGGAAGAGTCGTTGAAATATTCTGGCCATGCAAAACACCATCTCTTAGACTAGCTGAAATATTTTTCCTTTGTCAGCAAATGTTAGCTTTGACTATTTATTCAGGATTTCTTTTGAAAGGAAAAACTTCAAACATGACAGCTTTGACTGTCATTTTGAAAACAGTGAAAAAAATCAACATTTGAGACTCAAATGTTTCTTTTTTAAAATTGAAAAATATTACAAGGCTTTGTTTTGACATTTCCTAATCAAAATTCTTCAGAATCTGTAATTCTGTGGAGATTGTAGCTGGGAATTACCACAGACAGCTCCAGTACCACCTTGGAGGTGAATTTAGCTCCAGCTGAACCAGGGTTTTCCTTATTTCAGGCTGGACGCCACACTGTTATTCACGAAGATACTCCTGGTGACACTAGAAGGAGTATTTGGGGATTTTTTCCTAATGTGCTTACTGTTATTTTTATTTGTATTGTTAAACTGTTGATTGCCCAGTCTTCAAAAAAAAGTCCAAGTGAAGCATCTGGACTGGATCTTCCCACTGAAGTTCAGCACTTCTTTCTGTCCGAACCAAAGTCTGCTTCAACACAGGAACAGCTGCATCTGTCACTTCTCTGACCCTTCCTTTCCCCTGGGGAGGGATGAGGGAGGCAGACAGGAAGGATGGGCTCATGGAAGCCTTGGCTGTCAAAAGAAGAATTATTAAGAAATGGAGGCTCCATGTGAGCCCACGGGATAGCCCTGAACTGGGGCTCTCCCGGCTAAGGGTAAACTTATGGGCATCTTGTGCCTCTGTGATGTTTGAGGCCCCCAGAAGATGAGGACCCTCTGTGGGACTCCTCCTGCTGCCTTGCCCTCTTCCTCTGGACTTGGAGAAGAAGAGAAGAGAGGTCTTGGGGAGGAACGAGGGAGAGGAACAGCAACAATGGGCTCATAGAACCCTGGCTGTGAAAAGAACAAAGGAAAAGAAAATGGAGGTTCCATGTGAGCCTGCAGGATGGCCCTGAACTGGAGCTCTCCCATGTAAGGGTAAACTTACAGGATGAGAGGATCAGCACCAGCATCAAAGCAGCCACTTGAAGGGAGGTAGACAGACCCTGGTACCCCTGCAATGACCTCTGGGGTAAGATCTCTTTCTGAATCGGCCTGACAATGATGGTGTGGTGACCCATCTGCTCTGATGGAGGTGGATCCACTTCCATCAGGTCGTCCTCCAGAGGTGGATCCACCTCCATGGACTCTCTATCACTGCCAGGCAGGTCCACCTCCATGGGCTCGATGTCACTGCCCATTTCTATCAGCCACTTCTTCTTTAAAGGAGGCTGCTCCATCCTCACTCCAGGAAAGACAAACTTCTTGTCTATTTCATTTGGAGACAAACTGCCACCCACCAGCTCTGTCCACTCAGCGACTGGGGTTCTGGATGCAGGGTCCCCATGTTTATAGAGCTCAGTGACCATGGCAACAGGATTCCAAGTGCCACATGCTGGCCCAAACATGGCAGTTGGGTTTTTTGGCCCATGGACATTTCTGTAAGGCAACTGCAAGAATGTACCAAGAGGGTCAGAGAAGGGCATTCTCAAGCATCCTGCAGATGCCTGGAGTAGAGCTGTCCTGGTGCTGACAGTAGCAGAGAGTGGGCAAAGCATGCTGTCATTAAGGCATGCTGTACTTAAGGCAGTCATGGGAGATGCAGTCAATATAAACTGTTGAGGTTCAAGGGTTGCATCAGTTGTCCTTTCCCAATTCTTATCACTGCCCCAGGAGCGTGAGAAGGTGGCATCTCTTCTGCCCTGATGCCAAAGCAGAGGGGTGTGGAGGAGAGGGCCTGGCGTCCTCTGGGCGGCCGCACTGGGACTGCAGGGGGTGCGTTGGAGGGCCTGTGAGGTCCTTGGGGCCTGGTGCTGGGGTTTTGCACCCGGAGGATGAGAAGTCCAATTAGGGGCTGCTGTCCTCAACACGGTCTTGTCTCGGAATGGGTGGTTGAAGGTGATGCCAGGCCCTCCATGACAGCACGCAAATAGCTGGATATCAGTCATCCTTCCAGATAAGCAGTTTGGACAGATTCAATGTCTGCAATCTTTAAGGGTCTTAGAGTACTTAAGGGCAGAGGCACAGGTGTGTAGCTGGCTGTCCCCCGTCAATCAACCCCAATGTACTTCAAGCAGCATGGAAGAGTTCAGACCCTACCATCAGGTGAAGAGAAAAGGGAAGTGTTGGTTTCCTGTGCAGTGACTGAATTGCAAACTATGTGCCAAGAATACACACAGATTGTTAATGAACCAAGACCAAAGCCAGTTGTATTCATGTGTTAGGTGATGGCTTGCTGTGCCTATGCTAACATGTATCAGGTGATCCCAATGTGCCCCTTCCTCTTGGATGTTTGCACTGTTTTGCTTTCATGCCTTGTATGGATGGCAGGAGGCAGCAGCAACTATTAAGCCGCCCAATGGACAAACAAAGGCAGGTTTCCCCTCTTAGCTAAGTCATCATGTTTCTCCCTTCGGCTCATTGTTTTTTTGTGAAGGCCTCTGTTGCATATTTCGAGGACTAATTGTTGGTGCGTGGATTTGATTCAGTCAAGCTCAGTTAATTCTGGATACCATAGGGAGGACAGAGACCTGCAGCCTCTCTGGGTGCTGGTTCTACATCTGAACACCCTCATGGTGTCAGTCCTTTCCTTTTGCCTGACTGGGAGTTGTCTATGCTCCAGCATGAGCCCAGTGCCTCTCGTCCTTCTACCACTGTGCACCTGTGAGAAAAATCAGGTTGCACCTCCCATGCTCCCACTAGGCAGCGGTAGTCAACACTCAGATTCTCCCTGAGTCTTCTCAAAGCGAAGCAGAGGCAGCTCCCTCATACTGCCCTGGGATGCCAAGTCCCCTGGGCCCTTCCCAGTCCTCAGGCCCTGGGATGGGCCCATAGAAGGACAGATAAAATGTGAGAAGGATAAGCCTTACTGCTCACTTCATCTCTGCCTGTCCAGGTCAGGAACAAGCCTCAGAAATGACCTCACATATTAGGTGTGTTTCCATGCCCCCAAACAAGCTGCTACTCTGTTTTTGAGCTTGTGTTGAGCTACTGGTCATGTGTTCTTTTACAAACAGGTCATTCTTCAACCAGTCCTATGCAGTTCCTGGTATTGTCTTCCCAAAAACATTACAGAATCTAATCTCAAGAGAAGTTTTATCTCGATCTGTCCTCTAGTACAGGATAATTTAGTACTGAGGATAATTTCAGAGTCTCTAATAGCTTAATGCATTACATACAGTGTCCTTTTTTCAGCACAGGGACAAAGTTTGTGCGGCAGATGTTAGGAATCTTTTCTAAATAGCTGCACAGTCAACATCAATAATACAAAGGCTGATCCAAAAATCATGCCTCCTATTTTATTATGTTCACACACAACATCAGAAGCAGATGTTGGTGGTATGGCTTTAGAGGTGTAAGCTTCCCACCAATATTCCAGTACACTCTGTTGCTGTGTGACAGATGGCAGCAGAGGAACAGTTGGACCAAATGGCATCAGTCGTGTCTGAAGCAAAGGTATGTCACAGAACTCACACACGTGGAAAAAATGGCATTCACTGACATTCACTGATGCTTGCCGAACTTTTATGGAGACCTAACAGTGGATGTGAACACAGTAAAGGTTGGACTGTATGGGCAACATTTTTCTAGGAGCTATGAAACAGTGGGTCACCTCTGCTAGTAAACATTTTTAGAAGTGCAGCTTGCAGTTTCCTGTTCATCTCTTGTGAAAATGCATAGCTAATGACCTGACCTAGTTCAACTCCCTTGCTAAAGCAGGTTCCCTAAGGTAGGTTGCACACAAAGCATCCAGGTGGGTTTTGAATAGCTCCACAGGAGACTCCACAACCTCTCTGATCATCTTGTTCCATTGCTCCGTAACCTTCAAAGTAAAGAAGTTTTTCATCATGTTCACACAGAACATTTTATGTTTCAGTCTGTGCCCGTTGCCACTTGTTCCGTTGCTGCACATCAGTGAAAAGAGTGTGGCCCTATCCACTTGACTCCCGCCCATTAGATATTAACTTGTATAAACACTGATAAGTCTTCTTTTCTCCAAGCTGACAGTCAGTCCCACCTCTCAGCCCTTCCTCATATGGGAGATGCTCCAGGCCTCCAATCATCCCTATGGCCCTCCACTGGACTCTGTCCCTGTCTCTCATGAATGGTGGAGCCCAGAATTGGGTAAGCACGGCCTCACTGGGGCAGAGCAGAGAGGCAGGATGCCTCCTCTGGTGAGGCCACGCTTTTGTGAATGCACCCCAGGACACCGTTGGCCTTCTCGGCCAGAAGGGCACACTCTGGTTCAATGGCCAACCTGTTATCCAGTGGGACACTTAGGTCTGTGTCTGCAGAGCTCCTTTCCTGCAGGTCAGCCTCTAACCTGTACTGATGCATGCAGTTACTTCTCTCCACGTGTAGAACTCTACACTTGCCCTTACTGAACTTCATAAAATTCCTCTCTGCCCAACTCTCCATCCTGTTCAGGGCTCATTAAATGGGAGCACAGGCTTCTAGTGCATCAGTCGCTCCTTCCAGCTCCATATCACCAGAAAGCTTACTGAGGGGCATTCTATCCCTTCATCCAGGTCATTGATGAATATATTTGAACAAGACCAGAATGCAGAAAGCCTCCTGTTACAGTGTATGTGAGCCAGTAGGTGACATGAAACCTAAGAAGGCAGAGCTCTTGTGTGTTTATCTGGGTTCCTTTTCCAAGGAGATTGGAAATTTGAAGACTGTATGACCTGAATGGAGGTCACAGAAGAGATTGGCAGGAAAGTAACTGAGTTTTAATTTCTGAATTTGTTGTCCTTGCAATCCTAGATGGCCCCACAATAAAAAGAGCAAATATTTCTGCAAGCTGCTTCCACAGTCTTGCTATTGACACAGCTTCATGTAAGAACAGTTCTAGATCATTTGCCTGATGCCGGTAATTAAATGCTGGATACGGTACTCCAGGTGAGGCCTGACCAGGGCAGAGTAGAGGGGGAGGATCACCTCTCTTGACCTGCTGGCCATCCTCCATGCTGCAATAATGCACCCCAGGATTCCATTTGCCCTTTTGGCAAATGGCTCATGGCCAACCTGTCATCCACCAGGAATGCCAGGTCCTTCTCTGCAGAGCTCCTCTCTGCACATTTTTGAATCTCTTCCCTTCCTGTGAAGAGGAGTAATGGTACTTCTCCGTCTCATGGAGGAAGTATTGTGTATTTATGCAAGTAAATAAGAGGGATGTTGAGTGAAACCAACACTATTTCACAGTTTCTGGAGTTGCACATGAGCCAAGGCATTAACCCATGCTTCAGGAGATAAAAGAAGCATGGGGTTTATGTATACAATGAAGCACAGATATGGAGCTGTGTAATCTACATTAGATCTTATGAATCTGAGGCAATTTTACTCTGAAATGCAGCACATTTACAACCTGAATGGTGTTGTCTATAATTTTAGAGAAGTATGCAGTGTACAGGAGGGATCCTCCCTCTGCCTCATGCCCCCACAAGAAATGTTTCTGCAAATGTTTCTGGATGAATTCAAAATTAGCCCTGTGATAGGAACTTGACTTTTTAGCAACAGGTCTAGCAATAGGAACTCCCTGTTACGCCTTCTTGCGTTTGCTGCACAAAGCTTCTGGAGGGCTATTGCAGACTTAATGCCTCCCCCCAGACTCCTCCTTCTTCATGTCCATCCAACTCAAATTCCTCCACTTTCTGGCAAGATGCATTTCCTGGAGGTTCTTATTCTTTTGTTGCTCTATGCTTTATTTTTCCCCAAGCATAGGAGGATACAGCACAGAGCACACTGAGAAACAAGACAGCTTATACACTATGGAATATTTTGGACAATCTACAACTGATTTTAGTACATTTGAGCTACAGTTGTATTTTGCAATATATATGGCTTTGTTCAGAGCATGAGAAGATAATTAGAAATTGAAACACTGTAATCCTTAGAATCTATTGAGAGGAAAGAAAAACCTTGCTCTGAACTCTAGCAAAAAACCTGCCATATATTAGTATTGGCTCCCTCACTGCTCACATCTATTGAGTTATTTTGATTATTAAAAGAAACAGCAAATACCTGCAAACTAACCCATCTCTAAATCAATCTTCTTGGGCAATAGTTCAAGATCAAGTAAGTTCACGATGTTGGAACAGAGAGTGATGTGGCAAGCTATGAGGCAAGCAGTGCCACAGATCACTAAGCATATCTCAAGCACCTGCTATCAATTACTGCCATTTCCAGTGATCACTTCACTAGAAGGGATTTGGAGACAGGGACAAAGGTGATTAGAGATCTTCAACTACAAGTGGGAAAACACAGCTTGAGGGTAAATTAGCGTTCATATGAGAGACAGATTGGATGTTAATATACAACTAGCCCAAAGATCTCAGATTTAGAGCCAGTTTTGCAACTCTATTGTTGAGTATTAGACAGAATTCCTGTGTTCTACCCCAAGTTTGATTTAGGCAGGCTCTTCTTAGTCACTTCTTGGGTAAGAAAAAGGACTAGTATGCCTCCATGTGCAGACTCCTGACAGCTTCTCCTCTAATTTGAAGTTACTGAAAATCACTAAGAGCCACAGGTTTTAATTCAAGAAGTTCATAGATTTGTGAAATTGTTTCTGGATGTGTAAATGCATGTCAGTCTGACAGCTAGGTTTGGGCAGGCTACTTACTCTGTCCTTCAGTATACAAATACCAGAGAGTCTGATCTCTTGCTACTCTTGAATTCAAGCTAGCAGTGAAAGCATTCATGCAAACATTAGGCAGGAGATCGGAGCTCCCTGCTGAGGCTGTGTTCTGCTTCCTACTCAGGCTTCCCAGTCTTGCTCTGCCTCCTTAGAGTCAGTGCCTATGTGGTAAGTGCAATGCCTTCTGCTAGCCTTGCTGGCATATCTGCCTGGTGACAAAGCTCTGGCCTCATGGCATGCCCCCAGGCAGCTGGATCCTGAGCCTCGACTGCCTTTTCTGTCCTATTCAGAGCTGTTTGTCACAAGAACATCCTAACAAACAGCTTATAAGGTTTCTAGGCTTGGTTGTCGCTACCTTTTGCTTCATGCCCCTGCTGAGCCTGGGGGAAAGAAAAGAGGAGCATGACCTGGTGCTCAGGGACATAACTGTACCCTGTGCAGCCTGCTGAGGGCTCTTTGGTTACACAAGATGGATGAGAAGCAGACACCTCACTACCACTTATGAGAGGGAGCTGTGGCATAGGCTGCTCCTGCCTGAGCTTCAGGTGGGAAGAATGGGCTGCAAGTAATGGAAAAAAGTTCTAGGCATCCTTGTGTGTTGCTGCTCAGGGCTGGGCTATGGTAGCCACATTCCCCATCCCCTGGGGGTTCCAGGAGGAGAGTGTGTTATGGTATGTCTGTAGCTGTACTGATGTGCTGGGCCCAAAGGGGGCCAAAATGGCTGGTTTCAGACTCATCCAGAGAGGCTAAAGTTGATGGGCATTTCCTGTTGCTTGAGATGGGTCCTGAAACAGCTTTGATCGGTGACCTCAGCTCAAGTGATGCAAGCCAATTTGGGAGAGAGCCGGGATGGGTTCTCTCAGAAGGTGAAGGCGAATCTCGGATGTGCTGTTTCGGCACCCAGGTTCTGCTACATCCTTCCACACACCTTCACGGCGTAACGTCTCTATTTCGATAGCCTCCGCTCTCCTAACCCCGCTTACAGCCGCTTCGTGAGCAGCCGAAGCACAGACAGCCCCACACGCGCAACAGCCGCACCTCAGCCCCAGCGTGAGGGCAGCTCAGCCAGGGCACGAGGCAGCCCGCGCAGCCGCAGGCGGCCGCCATTTCCCCCCCGCCGCCGCCATTTGCTGCCGCCGGCGCTAGGTGGTGCCCGTACACAGGCGGAGGGCCCGGCGCTGCCCGCCCGGGGCATGGAGCAAAGCTGGGAGCCGCTCCGGGCAGGGAGCAAGGGGAAAGTGGCATCCGTGGGGTTTTCCCGAGAGGAACGGCTCTTGTGTTATGCCATCAGATCTAACTTGAGTAAATGAGAGTTTTAAAAATTGCTTTCCCTTCACTTATCTCAAGACTAGAAGGCATCTGGTTTGGCACAGGCAATTGTAGCGAATACAATTAAAATTGATTGAGTGCAAATGTTTTAATTGTATAATGTTTTTCATTGATGTTCTCAATAAACTAATTTAATTAGAGATAATGGGAATGTGTTTGGCGACTTTCAGGACCCGTTCAGCCACAATGGGTTCAAAACATCTGACCAGAACCAAACTGCAGGCATTCATCGGCAGTACTTCCACTTATATAAAACTTTGAGGGTGCCCCATGTGCCTGCCATCTCTCCCCTTCCATCTCTCCCCTTCTTAGCTCCTGCAGCATGAGATAGCAGAGAACTTGAGGCAGGAGTCAAAGGCTTCTCCATTCAGCTGGTTGTGCTGGAGATGCTGCAGGAGGGGCCAGCTGGGTGGGACTGAGCTGGCTGCAGGGTGCAGCAGTCCAAGGCCAGGCTGTTTGGGAAGCTCCTGGCCAGAGGACTGGCCCTCAGGGAACCATTTGGCTGCTCTGTAGATCTGGAAGCTGCTTGAGTTTAAAGTACCCTCATCTGAAGGGGAAGATGACGAGGAAGAGTTACACCTTCCTTTCCTCCCCTCTGAGTAGAGGTGAAGCAGGGGGCAGTTCTGGGATGAGAGGAGAGCTGAAGGTGAATTCCACCCCAGGTCCTGTGCTCAAGTGGAATCAAAAAGCAGGCATGTTAGACCCAGAGGTGTCCTCATGGTGCAGTAATAGGGCTTTCTCATTTGTGTGTCAAGAGGTGCACCCACCTGTGTCTGTAGTTCAAGGGCATTTTAATCCCTCTTCCCATTCTTCTCCTCAATCTATGGCCCTATCAAGTCCTGAGGACTTTATTGCTGACCTCCAATTCCTCCTGCCGTGGGCCATCCACAGCACAGGCAGAAAGAGTGGGGTGGGGGCTGTTCTGGTAATTAAGTGACCCATTTCCATTCTCTCATCTGGACATGACTGTATGGAAAGATTGATGCTTCTTCCGAATGTTCTTCCAGCTTCCAACTATTCCAGCTTGCCATTTATTTTATTTTTCTTTTTAGTTGGCTGGTTTTTCTATATATTTAGAAATCTGTAGAAGCTTTTTTTTTTTTTTTTTTTTTTTCAGTACACATGAGGATGAAACCATTATAGTTTCCTAATAATTTCCAGGAGAGACTATTTCCATAGTTCAAAGTAATTAATCTACCCTGTGTGCCATTTGCTCTAAGAAAGACAGACAAGGAAAAACAGGGCATTACATATTGAGTCCTGTCGCTATGGTTTTTCTATAATCTTATTGGAAATCATATACTAGATCCTGATAGTAAAATTTTGTGGAACATTGGTCTCAGAGGACCAATTTAGTTTTGCAGCCCTTAGTTTTCCTTTGGTCCCCTTTCCAGCTCAACTCAAACTGTAGTTCTGGGATTTCTCTTTCTCTCTTAGCCTTAAGGTTAACCTTAGCCATAGGCTGACTCCTTGGCTAGTGTCCCCACCTCACCCACAGGTTCAGCATACCACTCCAGGACTTGAGTACTAAATCTTTTGTTCATTTTGGAGAGTTCTTCTCAACAGTCTTACGTTAGTAACGGTGGGCTTTCTTTTCAGTCTTTCAGCCCTCCCCCCCCCCCCCACCCAAAAGCTAGGTATCATTTTGGACCATTCAACCCAGTCCTTCTCTGTCTGAAAGTTCCTCAGGGGGCAGTTATTTTGGCCACCCTGGACTTCCTCTGGCAGCCCCTTCCAGCCTTGCTTCTTATGTAGCCCTAGAATTTCTGTTAGCTCCAACCGTAATCCTAGGCTGAATAAGCTTGGATCCTCCTCTGTGAGTCAGAGGAGATTGACAGTGTTAGACCTATGTATTTATTTATTTCTGGAGACTCACAAGCATTGTTGCTGCTGGTTTTCTTACTAGGAACCCTAATTCTAAACCTAAATTGATCTACAGGCCAGGAACTGTACTTCGTCTTCAGACTGCTCCATGTTTCATAAGGATCCTAGCCTCAGCCCTTCCTTTATTCTGTGCATCTCTTACTATCTTACTACACTCCTTCCCATTTTTTTCCCCCAGGCCATAGATGTGGTTTTTGTCATTTTCTCTTTCTTTACTCAACACAAAGTTCTTTAATTTAGTGCAATTCCATGAAAGCCTCTTCAAATATACTGGGGCCCTTTTTTCTTCAAAGAAAGCATAATGAAAAATCAATAGTTACCCAGTTTGGAGACATCATGCTAAATGAGCAAAGACTTGCCAAGTGATGTCTTAGTGGAGACTTGGCATTTTCTAAAGCAAATTGCTCGTTCATATAAACTGCATTCTATCTAACACCTCTACTAAAATTTAAATGAAGTGAGTTAGCCAGCAAGCAAATGCAGCGTGAATAAGCCATGTTGTCTTCCATGAGAAGCAAAACATCCACTACGTGTCGAGGCAGTCTCAAGCGTTCAGGAGGTGCATGTGAGCCAGTGTTAGTCAGCAGCAGGTGGTTTCCAGCAGTAACAATTCAACAGTTTGCATCCTGGTTTCAACTACTCAAAGTCTACCATAAATCTTAGTGACCTGAGAGGAGAAAACTAGAGAGATGTGCACCACATTAGCAGCTGAGGACAGAAAATCAATATGAAGTCCTAGAGCACTGGCGATTGAGTAACTGGCTAGAAATAAAATCTTTTTCCTTTGCTGCTCTCTGGAAACACTGAAGTTACGATAAACCCTGAAAGCAGATCATGAAAACAATGGGGGAGATCAGCTCCAGCTAGAAGCCTCAGCAAACCAAAAACCAAAGTGGTACTATGATTTAGATGTATATACTGTGATTTGAATATATCTAGTTTTGTAATCTTCTATCAATATTACTTACATACCTGGCTTTCTCTGCAAATTAAGACTATATTCACTGAAGATGAACACACAAAATAAGCATTGCATCAGCAAACTCTTCAAACTTGTACATTTTCATGAAATATCAATGTAATTAATTGTATGTAATCTATCGTTTAATATATTATGTTCCTAGATCATTAGCATCCATGATTTGTACTTACCTTGAAATTACTCTTCTTTTTCGCTTGTACCTGGGCAGCAACCTTAAGTCTTTGAATGAAAACAGAACTTTTGATAGCTCTGTGTGAAGGCTTCTTAAGATAGAGAATTGATATTTACTGATATGAACAGGAATTGATCTGGAAGAGATCAGTCAAAACAGATCAAGAATTAGTGCTTGCATATGTAGGCCTTTTTTTTTTTTTACTTTTACCCTTAGGAGTTTCTCCAGCTTAGTCTTAATTATTGAGGACTCCCATGTAAAACCATTCTACACCAAGAGAAGACTAATTCTCCTCTTTTCCTAAAGTGAGAGTTTTTGATTCAAGGCACCTTGAATCGAACACAGAGTAAAACCTGAAGGAAAGCTTGTTCTGTAATCCTGCTATCAAAGTAGTGCGAATCAACCCCAAAACAAAAAAAGAGAAATTTCTGTTCTGTCTGGCAGGTACTACTCAAGTGCTTCCATCACTGCAGTTGCCTAGATGTGATGCATGACGGAGTGGTGGGATAATGCATCTCCTCACCCCAAAGACTGAGTAAACCACTACAGCCAGACCCACATAGTTTGCTGAAGCAGCACTGATTTATCCCAGCTGACTTTCTGTCCTTTCAAGTGTGTTTAGCTATAAGGATTATTTTCCCTGTGCTTCTTGAGCCCACAGACTCCTGCCCAGGGGAGCAGTGGGTGCAATGCGCAGAGTGCCTGGTAGCCATGTTTTATGTGTGTGAGGAACAGGACTCTTCTCCACACGTTTCCTCATCTACTCCTATCCTCCATATTGAAAGAGCCAGGGGGAAAATTTTGTGTGAGGTAAACATCCATTTTTGCCCCGTCCATGGACTCTACTATATTTTCTTGGAGATGAGCTGTTAATAGGCATGGGAGTTTATCCAAGTGCTTTTATCTGGTTCAGATAATCCCTTAGATTACTTCTTCCCTCTCTTCCTTTTACTAGAAAGTAAATATCTTTGAGAAGCCCCTTTCCCTTCATTTATCCCAAACATACAAATATGTTCTCGTAAAGACAAGACTGACTTCCAGTTTTATGGTTTTTTTTCTGCTTTCTGGTTTAATACTCATTAACTAGATTGTTTAGAAAGTGGTTCTCTCTCTTCATTACCTCAAGGAATTACATGCTCTTTTTACATAAAATCAGAGGCATGTATCAAACATATCTACTGTGAGTTTGTCCCTGAAGAAATATTTTACAATGAGCTGAAAATTACATGGCATCGTATAAAAAAATAGAGAGAAACGAAATTTAGGCTTTCCCTTTAGGAAAAAAGTAACAGTCAAGGGAACTTTTATATGTTTTAAGCAAATTCAGAATACTGAGTGAAGCATGCTGCTAGTATTTAATGTTGTTGTGTCAGCCTCTTTCACACATTTGTGCCTTTGGAAACCAGTCGACATTTTTCAGTGGAGATTTTTTTGAGAACAAAGTGCTGCTGTAGTGGTTAAAATAGCTACTGCTCTCTGCTGTCAGGGAATGGGCACAAAAGAGGTATAAATGTGCATACAGAAATCTAAGTGATGATCCCATTTGCTAAACTTTACTCACATGCTTTTTCATAGCCATGATTTTTTGCTGGCTTTTTACAAGACCTGATTTTATTCCACATTTCAACAAAATGTCTATTCTAGCCTCTTTTGACACACCTTGAAAAAAAAGAGAGAGGGGAAGATCTAACCCTTTAGATATGTAGTTGGTTGGAAACAGTACAGTTTTCAGTGAATAACTGCTGAGCTGGAAACTGGTATAAGAGGGCTCTTTTCTGGTTCAGGTGGTATTTGGTATTTTCACTAGCAAAAATGGGTGACAGAGTAGAAAGTGTACTGATAAATATGGAACTGAGAATGGCTGCAGACATACTGGAGAAAGGACTTGACGGAAATGAGGGTGTAACCTACCTCAAAGTGAAGCTCTAGAAAATGTCATCTTTCTTTACAGGTCCAGCTTCCCTTTGAGAGATGCCTGTTTGACTGTTGCCATCTGCATGTCCTTTGCCTTGCATTCTTTGTGCCTCTGGTTGGTCTGCCCATGGAGTTCAGCACTCCACCTCCCAACTTCAGTCACTCTCTTGGGTGTCCCAAAGGCTCTTCTTTTTCCCCTGGCGGACTGATTTTAACTAAGTGGATGCGAGCAGGAATGCAAACATTCCATCCTTACAGGGGAGATCTCTTTTCTGCTGTTGAAGCAATTGGAGACCAAGGACAGTGGGTGGGCAGGTGGTATAGGGGTTAAAACAGCTCCTTTGCTTGCTTGAAGCCATATGCAAGTATGAGTCAGTGCAAAACTTTCCAATTGCCCTAAGATATACATCACCAAAGATAAATAGAGTGGATTTCTTTGAAGGGCTTTCTGCAAGGAGCTCAGTGGAAGCCTGGACAACTGCTTTGGACAAGACGCAACTCCTAGATAGTTAAAATTAACAGCAACATATCTCACCCTGTGTGTATACACAAAAAGAACAGCCCTTGTCTGGGAGAGCTTACAGTCCACATCTAATTGATTGCAATATGTTTTTCATTAAGACTCACTGTGAAAACAGAAAAAGGAACAGTTCAGTAGCAAGAAAATGATTTCAAAAAGGATTCAAAATACATTTACCTAGCTTTTGTCTTCAGATATAGTTGGCCAGGGAGAGCAGTGGAGTCAAACTGTCCTCTGCTAGCAAAGCTCCTGACAACTTCCATACAGGATCCTCCTACCTAACCCTCCCACACCATCCAGCTCCCACTGAAGTCAATAGCCATTTCATGAGGGTCATTGTTTGGTATCTCTTTGTGTGATAACTGAAACAGATGGAAGCCATAAATTGCAAGGCACACCCACTGTTCTTTTCAACATAGAACTTGAGACTATCTAGGCCAGGGGAAATCTTTTCTGCCCACGAAAGTCCTAGTTTCCTACATTATGACCTATATCAATAATATCAAAGCTTAAAGCTATACTGTTACACTGATGACTTGGTTCCATTGACTGTACAGCTAAGTCAGTACATATAAAATTGCAGGATGCATTTAATGTAATTCGATTAGATTTAATCGAATTAAAACTATTATTAAATTCAGCCAAAGGTAAGTCTATGGAATTTTTTTCTAATAACTCAAAAAGCTCAAGTCTGGATGAGTTTAAAATAATAATCCTACAAGAGAGCATGATTGAATAAGTAAGAACATACAAACATTTAGAAGTCCAGCTAGATATGAAGCTGAACTTTATATATCACATAAATCAGTCATTACAGAAATGGAAATCAATTTGGGAGGGTTCTCTCAACCTAATTTTTGCTCTGCTTTTAAGTATTTAAAGAAAGATTGATTTCGTGCCATTTTAATTGGCTTAATTTAGCTAAGTATGGAGGCCCCTGTGTTAATGTTACAAAACATCCTTTATCATCTGGCCATGGGGAAACTCTTAGAGCTGTTTCCCTAAGTTTTAACAGCTCCCGGTATTGAAGACCTGTCTTTTATTTCCTAAGGTGGATTTTAAGCAGCTACTCTACTACAGTTTCTTAATACATGAAGATATACTGGTCAAAATAGTCAGTTTTCAGTCACATGTTCTTTTCCTTCCTTTCTGGCTTCTTTAGTTTCTTCTCACCTGAAGACATATAATGGAACACTCAAACAATAGGACAATGAATTAATGAGACTGCAATCTTGAGGTTTTTTAGTGGAGGCAGAGGGGCAATTAGGAGTTCTTCCTATTGCCGTTGCTGAGACTGCAGATGTTCAGACACCAGATGCAGTCATCAGAGGAGAAATAAATATCAGAAAAAGTGCCTGACGTTGCCCTTAAAGAAGTACTTGCACTGTTCAGTAGGTAGCCAACTGTACTAGGTACAGCTTGTGTGTCACCAGCAAACTCTGGGCATATCCAGGTACCCAAGGGACAGAGGACAGATGGAAGGGACTCAGGTGGGCAGAAGCTGTATGCTGAGTCCATGACCCTATGTACCAGTCAATACAAGTGTCTTCCAGCAGTTACTCATAACTAATGTGAGGATGTAGTCAGTGGCAAACTAAAGGTTTGCTGTTACGTTAGTTGAAAGTTGATGGGAAAATGTGTCAAAACTAGAAGAGTCTGAGAGATTCTGACTCACAGAACTTCTGTCATACAGATTATATTTGTGTAACTCCCACCCTAATACTGGCATCATAGTGTTTGGCTGCTCCTGCCCTTGTGCTGATGGATGGCACAGGATCATGCATTGCTTACTCCCATCTGTGTCCCTACCAAGCTGAATAGTTTTCCTGTAGGTGGCTCTGTTTTCCTACACAATTTCGGAGTGCTGTTGCTTTAGAAACAGCATATAAACAAGACAACTCTAGGGTTTCCTTTTCTCCTTCTAGTGGATGCGATATTCAGAAAGTGATGGTTGAGATTAATGCTCTTTAACACTCCAGCTCTGAAAGTAGTTGCACTTCTACTACTCAGCCATTTTCTACCAAAACAAAACAAAACAACACCTCAACCAAACGTTCTTTTGGTGCTTGGTTTTGAACAAAAATTTCTGAGAAAAGACTCAGCCCAAGTATGTAAGAACCCCTGCTTGAGATGACCTGAAGTGCAGCAGCTGGTATCAAGGTACTGACCTTTTCTCTCATCTCTCCTGGCCTGCTCTGGGATTCTCTGCTACCTGTGGCTTCTGCAGTGATATGAGGTGCCTGGCTTTAGGCAACTGTAATGAACCCAAAGTTTCAACTTTGTGCATGTGTATATCTGTAAAAAGGATGTCTTTCTTCTTAAGAAAAAGAAAAGGAGAGTTTTCTGGCTGCCAACTTTCAGCTGAAACTTTATTTGCTGATTTCAGGTTCAAAACACTTTGGATCTTTCCCCCATTTTGTAACACTTCATTGCAACTGCCTCTCTGCTCTGTCAAAACCGGGTTTTTAACTCACATTGCAACAGAGTCCCACTGCAAGTTACTTCATCTTGAGTTGCTTTGGGTTTGCTTTTTTCCTTGCCCTTAGTCGTACATCAGTTTGTGACTGCAGTTGTTCAAAACCAAGACGCAGCTGCTCACTCATCTTCCTCTTGGTACCTGCATCCAAAAGCTGTTTCTATGGGATGAGTTAGCATTGAGACTGATGACCCTTAGCAAAACTAAAATATTCAGTGAGATGTTGCTTCCTTCTCTGGATCAGCAACTTGGATGCCGTGGCATGGTGTGGCTACTAGGCCGCAAGGAGACAGATCTTTGTTGTTGAGCTTTAAGGAAGATTGGGAGAAATCTCAGTATGTGAGTCCATCAGACAGAGGAATTACCTTATTTAAATTTAGTTTGGAAATGAAGTCTGAACCCCAAAAGAAATGGGAAGGCAGAAGTAAGTTCTTTCTGGAATGCAAAACAGTGTCAGGGTAAGGAGCTTTAGTTGATTCCTGCTAAATCAAAGAGAATTACATCAGGAGAAGTAGTGTAAGTCCCCCCACTCCAAAGACAAGTGCACAGTGGGTGTTTGATCTGCTGGTTCCAGAGATGTTCTACTCTCCCTCTCCCCCACCCCCCCAGCCTCCCCCAGGATCTTCATTCAAATAATGCTGGACCCTATTAATGCAAATGAAGTAGCTTCAGTTTGAGGGACTGAAGGCCACAACTCTAGCAGAGGTATGGAGCACCATGAGCATCTCAGATTCTTGCCATAGGAAAGAACAGCTTTCACAGATCATGGAATCATAGCATCATTGAATTGCTTGAGTTGGAAGGGACCTCAAGGATCATAAAGTTCCAACCCCCTGCTTGAGTTACATCAGGAGAACATCTTCATTTTGTGCTTCTGTGAGCTGGTGGTAGAAAGTATCATATGCTAGGACTGGCAACACATCTGAGTTCATCTAGCCCCCATCTGCTAAAACATAAGCCACTCTTGTGAATCCAAAAATACCTGGGAGAAATGATAAAGCTCTGACAACTCCCAGGCTCACAAACTGCATTTTGGCACTGATGTCACACCAAGATCTATCTATCTGTTCATTGCTTGCATGAATTTGTGTCTGTCCAGCAAATGTGATAATTCAGAGATACTGAAACTAGAGATTATTTCTTCTAATTTCCATTAACAGTAAGAGAAGCTGGTGAGAATGAGGTACTGGATGGGACCTACCTCCATGAGAAGGAGATGAAATCACTACCCACAGTCATTGGGAGGAAACATTGGAATAGGTTTGACTGCAGATTGGAACTAATTGTGAATGTAAACCCTGCCTTGAGCTGGGCTACTTCCTAGAGTTTTACCCCAAATACATCATGTATTTGAGGTTGAACTTGGTCACTCTTCTTTGCAAACAACAAAGGTAATTTACAGAGGCTTTGTTTTCTTGATGAATCTTACCAGCTTAGAAAGGATAGGTAGCAGAAGGAACCTGGTTGGCTAAACAGTCCCAGACTTTCTAAAAATTAAATTATTGTAAATTATATGTTACTTCTAAATGGATTCCTAGAGAGACCTGAATACCCAAGGACTTTTTAGAGAAGGCAAAGCAAATGATTAAAGGTTGGAGACTATTCCATGATAGGAGAGATTAAAAAGATTACAGCTATTTAGTTTAGTAAAGAGTCTAATAAGAAGTGACATGACAGAGGTATATAAAATAATGTATGGCACAAAGAAGGTCAGCAGGTGCTCCTATTTATCCTGTCTTGTGAAAGAGGCACAAGAGGATACCTAATTAAATTAAAAGGCAATAAATTTAAAACTAGCAAAGAAAATGCCCTTTTATGTCACATATAGTTAATCTGTGGAACTCACTGCCACAATAAATTATGGAGATAAAGACTTATAGTTGAATTAAAAAATGGATTAGATAGATAAAAAAGACAGAATTGTCAAAAATATTCAAGTTGTGTATTCAGAAGTAACTTAGAGTCTTATGCAGCAAGATATGTGAGGTCTCTGGTGAACTTTTTACGTTGAATACCTGCTGAGAAACACATAAAACTATCCTCACAGCAAGACCAGAGTGCCAAGTTCTTGGTCTTGCATTTTTCAATTAAAAAGTTAAACTTTCTTTCCCCCTAAATGGGAAAGAAAGGAGTAAAATGTCCACTCTTGAGGCAACCAGGAAGTTTTAGGATGTATCTCTTGGAGGGGCACACTGACTCAGTCAGAGAAGGGATTTGGGCTTCCCTCTGTAAAGGTTTCACTATGATTTTGAGTCACCATGCTACATGTTGTAAGCTCTCAGCTTGCATAATGGCTTCTTTATTTCTTGGAGAGCCTCATATGGCTGGTGTGTACAGGTGTGACTTGAGCATCTCTACTAAATTCTCATCTTCTCAAAGCTCTGGGGATTGAACACCTGATTGAACACAGCCAAACTTAGCATAGGCATGAAATGAATGTCAGCTGAAGTTGTAATGCTTCCGTATGGGTGCATGCCATCAGGGTCACTGATAATCATTCACAGGTGCTCAAGGAAGGCATATTAGGAGCTTCTTAGGAAATGTGGGTGAGTTAGGAGGGCAAGAACATGGAGGAGTAGTTGAACTGTGATTTTTATATTGTATTTTTGCTATCTGTAATTCTAGTTTTGGTATCTTGATTCTTTACTAGATTCAGTCTTAATTTAAATTTAAAAAAAAAAAAAAGATTTCAGCACTTAAGCAAACATTTTAGAAAATGTTATACAAAATGAGATGCTGTCGTCTTCATGCTATTCTACTGGAACAGTGAGTCTGTGTAGGAATAACAGGAAGCATGGGAAAATAGGAGACAACTTCCTCAGGGGTGTGCAACTTCTTGGTGTCTGCTTTATGCAATGGAGACTGCCATGGAGCCACACAGCTTCAGACCTGAATGGGAAGTGTGTTTCCTGATTCAGCCTCCTCTGACTCATTCAACTGTAGAAGCACAACACAGGAAGGGAGATGTTCACACAAATTAGGCGATGTGGGGAGAATTGGGAGAGGTGAGATCAGTTTCTGGCTTCTGCAACAACCACACAGATTTACTAATCTCTCCTTTGTTTTTCATTTCTGTATGTTTGAAACATGCACGCTCCCTTTTGTTAAGTGATCTTTGGTCATGCTCATTCAGTATATTAATACGAGGAAATGAGAACTCAATACGTGAATGTAGTGCTGTAGTCCTGGATAGAAACAAGTGTAAAAATAGTGTCTGGGATTTTAGTCAGTCGACTAATTCCTACCCTTTGAAATTCCAGATAAAATATTACTGTCACACGAGCAATTAGTTAGATACAATTAGTAACTATTGTGTATTATGTTTAGTAGTTTTGGACTCGGGATGGTGAATCATGGGGTCCAGACTCCTGGTATTTCAGGCAGTCACATCCTATATTCCTCTTCATTCATCAGACTCAGTTTTAAAACTAGTTAGGATTTTTGCTCTCTGCCCCGTCAGAGCAGTTGAGTCTGTTCCAGATTCTGACTCTTCTAGTGGCTGGAAACTCTCTTGAAACATGATGTAGAGGTCAAATAATGGTAACAATTAATGACTGACAGAATTACTTATGAATTGTTTCTTATGTGACATCCTGTAAAAAAGGGAAAACAGAAGGGTAGCTTAGGATTACATCAGGTGATTCATTTCCAGCAGAGGAGAAAATACCAATGGCCCTGTGCAGAGCATCAGTACAACTTCATAGAAAATACTACGTATGGTCCTAGACCTCATGAAAATACCGGATGGAGTGAGTGTGTTCCCAGTGCAATGAAAACCCTTTGCCAAAACTGAAAAAGCAAGATGTACTTGGCCTAGCAAAAAGACCGTTGTGAAGAGGCTATAAATAAGATCGGTATATGTGAAGGGAGCAACAATCAAAGAGGAAAAAAGTGTGGTTTAGCCTAAAATAAAATGTTGGCACGAGAGCAACGGACAATAAACAAGTTTGGTTGGAAGTTTGAAGAAGGGGTATTGAAGGCAAGGGGCTGTGTCATGATTTATCAGTAGGACTAGGGACATCAGCACGCTTACCTCCTCTTAAGATTGCCCTTGATCAGGCTCCAAAAGTTTGAATTTTCAACTTTTGACAATGGCAGCCTCAGGTATGTGAAAGATTTCTACTAATCTTATTTTTAAAATACATATATGTAAATTCCACAGAAACTTTTTGCAAAGCTGGTTTTAAGTATTATACCAACACTTACACGTCAGCATCCTCTCTTCTAACACACTGTGTTCTGCTACAGCTACAGAGAGGGAGCAATCACCTCCTTTCTTCATTTTTGTACTTCCACTCGAAATACAATAAGCACTATTTATATGATACACTTGCTATATCAAAGTCATTGGTTCTGTGAACCAGGCTAGTTTGAATGGCTATTTCGTGGCCATGAGAATAGTCAGAACAAATATTTTGGCCCATCTTTGGAGCACATTTTGTTACTCACTCTCATTTCAATCTTCAGAATTGTAGTAAATTTAGTGATTTAAATTAAACATATAATTAATGCATGTGAGTTGACACTTTGCTGAGGCTGGTGTTAACACAGCAGACAATAACAGCCTAATTCTAGCTTATTTTCAGTACTCTGTCTTGTAAGGGAAATGGCAGACCTCTGGCAGTGCTGATGGGTGCAACAGTAATATATATTTCACCAATTATCTCTTTCAGATAAGAAACTTTCACAATTAGGAGAACCTTCTCATTTTATGTGAGGATTTGCCACTTCTGAGATACTTCTGGATTTGGGGAAGCAAATAGGTGCGTTTAGAATTTGAAGGCAGCAAAAAATATACCTATTAATTCACTTCAGTAGGTGTAAAAATTTATCCCTGTCACAGATGGATGCTTTCTGTGATCCACAGCATGCAGTGCTGAGTTATGAGCCTTAGTGACCAGCACTGGTGAAATGTCCCTATGCCAGGAAAATAAGATGTGAACCCACGTCCTGAGACAGAAACCTCATTATTGAGAGGAAAGAGGTTGAATTTCAACTCCTCCTTCACAAAGTCTTGGGTTCTGCAAGGGCATGTCATGAAAATATGTATACAGTTATATAGTCTTTATTACTTTTGTGGAGAACACATGGCTAGCCCACATGGGATTACGTCTGCCAAGGCCTATCTCTATTTCATGTGTGGTAAATCTGGGTGTAGTTTGCTAAAGGATGTCAGTGCTGCTTTAATGAGACACATGGGAAGTTGATGAACATTGGAAATACGTGATTTTGCTCTATATGGCCATGGCCTCTCCATATATATATCCATGTGGTCCTGACCTCCACTTCCTTTTGAGGTCTATGTGATTTCAAATTCAGCTCTACAGCTTGGATGTAGAGACAGAAGAGAAGGCAAAGGAAAGTCACACATAAGAGTTTAGGATCTCTATTTCTCATGAGTTTCCCAACAAGCAAAAGAGAAGAGTGATGCTTTTGTATTGTTGCAAAGTTCCTTCAGAACCGAGAACAAATTAAGGACTGTTCCTTTGGAAAATCCCATCCCCAAATCTTTCTTACATCCCGATAGAACCTTGTTGCATAGCTCTCTGTGGAACACTGTGCACTTTTAGTAAAATCAGAGTTTCTCTTTGTACACTTGTGAAAGGTTTTAAGGAGGCTGTAGGCAGACAAAAGGCATGTAAGGCCAGAAATGGGCACACCTGAAGTTACTGACCTTGGGGAGGGGGGATGAAATGCAGCGGTCTGTTACAGAGCTTCCTTAGAGCCTGATGCCCACTCAAGCACTTACACTGCTGTGATAGTCCTTAAAATCAAGGTCCTGGACTGACATCACTGCAACAGTTCTAGAGCATTTGCTCCCTCTCTAGTGTGCTGCACCAGCCTGTGGAGGCAGAATTGACAGAGGAATGATGTGGAAGACACATTTCAGGTGACCGTCAGGAAAGATCTTTGGTGCTTACAGGAAGTGGTGGATTCCCAAACTTTCCAAGCCCCTGGGATGTGCAGAATTTGTCCTTACAGAACCTAAGAGTGGAGGTTGCTGGTGTGCCTGTGGGCTATATTACGTTTCTGGGAGCCTCTGTCTTTCTGCATTTGCAGTGATTTCAAAACATCATTTTTGGCCCTTTTTTTTTTAAGTAGGAAAAGACACAAAATCCTTTCTCACCATGTGGCCTCTGAAGAAGCAGTGAGGGCTGTGTGGGGCTGGGGACACTGGAGTCCCATCAGCACGGGAACAGCAGGAAGGCACAGCAAGCTTATGGCTGCCTGTGAGGGGAAGCACTGACCTGTTCCTTGTGGGGGTTACAGAAATCTTTCCTAGTTTCCCAGCCCACATGGAGGTTTTCAGCCTGCAAGAGTTCCCACTGACAGCCCTAAAGGCACCACAGACCCACAGAGAGAAATTACAATTGTCTTTGCTCTTTTGTCTTATGATTTTTCTCTTTTTTCTTGCTGACTTGTTCTCATCAGGAAGACTTTTTTCTCCACAATTCTGAAAGGTGATCTTTCTTCATGCAGGAAGAGCAAAGGGTCAGATCCTTGCCTTATTGTTGTTTTTCTCTCTGTATGTTGGATGTGTCTGCTGGCTCCTGTTCCAGAGTTGTGATTGACATCAAAACTGGCAGTGACAATTGTCTCTACCGATCTCTAGACTTCATTAAATTAGGTAGTTAACATTCAGAAAAAGCTTTGCTAGTTTCTGCCAAAGTGAATTTCCTTGACTTCCACTTCAGCCTTCCCCCCACTGCTTGGCTCTGTTACGGTTTTCTGAGCTGATACAGAACAGCAATGGCTTTTTTTCTGAATTTCCTATGGGTCACCTTTCAGTTCTGAGGTGGTGCAGAAGATGGAGGAGAGGTGCAGAAGGCAGGTGGGACTGGAGACCCTGCAGGTAAATACACAGCAAAAAATGGCAACATTAGCAGGGAGTGAGACAATGCTGCTTTGCTCTCTGCAGGCACAAACTTGTTGCTTTTGTGGTAAAAATTCTTCTTAAAAACTCACACTGATATCTTTTTTCCTTAGTATCTCATTAAATCTCCGGTACTTCCATACGGCACCAGTGCATCATGAAGCACCTGGCAGGTGGCAGGTTTTCTTTGATGCTAGGATGGACAGTATTCCTTTTGTGAAATATTGAGAGTTAGCAATGATGTGGAGGGTTTCATTCTTGTCACCCCAAGACAAGTTCATGGAGCTGACCCACAGGAAATTTATTTTAGCACTTTAATATTCTGTGAGTGCATTTGGGAAATCATTGAGAAGTAAGTGTGTAACTTCTGTTATGAAAGCAAAGTTATTGCGATGCTTTTTCTGAAGCATGTGGAAAAGCTGCCAAAGCAAAACTATCCCTGAACTTTGAATTTGTAAGTGACACCTTCACACTTCAGCCCAGTCAGTGGTGCTGCTGGGCCTGCAGACAGGTCACACTAATGTTTAACTTCAGCCTGTATTACTGCTTTAGAGCTCTTTGTTTCCTCCCATCTAGATAACATCATTCTTTCCATTTCCCAATAGTGAATACACTGACCCCATCTCCTTTCTGTCTCCCAACAAGTCCATTCCTTCCATTGTCCTTCTCAGATCCTCTTCTTGAGGCCTCTCTTCCTCTCACTTGCTATCTCCTCTCTAAAGGAGTCACATAATATAGGACTGGACAAACTAGCATTGGAAGCTTCCCCAGCAGAGCTGTTGCATACGTAGGAGGATAGAAGTTGGATCTCAGTCTTGATTCTCAGTTTAGCAGTGCAAATCAGAGTAATAAGTCGTAAAAACACTTACTGAAATATATGCAGGGCTTGTGGCACACAGTATGGTAACTAAAATAAGCTGTTTTTGCTGATACACTATTATTGTGTGAATCTGATTATTGATAGTAAGCGATGGAAATGCTTAGACATGGGGAAATAGGAGATATGGATCTTCCACACAAAAGGTCCATCCTCTATCATCACCTTCTGTTCGCAAGATTGTGATCTTTTATGCTTATAATGGGGGAAGTCTTAAACGTTATTGGTAAGTATTCTACGCTAATTATTGTTCTAATAAAGGTGACCTTTTACCAGGCAGAAACCTTCCTACCCAGCAAGGTGAGCTGTTGTTGGAGATACTGACTGTCCTCCTGCAAATCCTCTCTGCAAATGCTGTGTGGGCTCTGGGTTGTTTTTGCTTAACCTCTGATTAAAACTATAAATGCACAACAAAGGTATATGTGTATACTGACTGGGTTACATAAAGGTGACCTCCAAATTATAGCTGCTCTTCGTGGGCTGCCAAAATGTAGGCTGATCTTTATATATGATTTGGCATCTTGGCTATGGCTGTGTTTTCTCTAGCATTGTACGAGTAGCCTGGAACACATTAGGCAAGGATTATGTCTAGTGCAGATGTGCCAGAGGGCCAAAATGTGTGTGAAACTGGAATGGTAACTGAATTAGGCTTTATGAATATTTTTAGCCTAATTTCCTATGGAAATAAAGCGTAAGCCATCCCACTTCCTTTGGGTATGCATGTGTGTCTGGCTTCCTGCTTCTCAGCTGCTTTCTGAACCCATTGTCCTGGTCTGATGGTGAAGTGGTGTTATCTCCAATTTAATTAATAAACACAATTAATGAACATGGCCAGAGAGAAAGGGGGCCATGCTGGGCTCCTAAGAGGAGAGGCTGAAAGGTGAGCATGGCTCTTGCTTGGCATGGGATGTACCCGACCTGGGACACCGAGCCCTCGGGGACCCTACTTCTGTGCTTCTGCCATGTCCCTTCAATATTTATGCATTTTTACAACAAGAATCCTGGTGCTTACTTTCTTAAGTGTTTTTGATAGTCATTCTGATGTAGCAACTTATTCTGGATGTCATCTCTAAACAGTTGGAAAAAAATAAGGTTATCAAGAGTAATCAGCCTGGATTCATCAATGGCAAATCATGCTTGACCAATATGGTAGACTTCTGTGATGTTGTGACCAGCTGGGTGGATGAGGAGAGAGCAGTGAATGCTGCATACCTTGACTTCAGCAAGACTTTTGAGAATACCTCCCATAACATGAGTGTGGGATAGACAAGAGGACAGTGAGGTGGATTGAAAACTGGCTGACTGGCAGAGCTCAGAGAGTTGTGATCACAGGTGCAGAGTCTATTTGGAGGCCTGTAGCTAGTGATGTTCCCCACGGGTTTGTGCTGGGTCCAGTCTTGTTCAGCACATACACCATTGACCTGGTTGGACACAAATTGGAACGTAGAAAGCTCCATACAAATATGACACAAAGCCTCTTTACTCTGAGAGTTACAGAGCAATGGAACATGCTGCCCAGGGAGGTTGTGGAGTTTCCTTCTCTGGAGATACTCAAAACCTGCCTGGACACTTTTTTGTGTAACCTGCTGTAGGAAACTGCCTTAACAGGGATGTTGTACAAGATGACCTCCAGAGGTCCCTTCGAAGCCCTGCAATTCTGTGATTTTATCCTGGGACCGGAGACAGGCACACTGAGCACAGCTTGTCTTCAAAAAGGGATGATTTGGGTGAGGCTGATGCTGAAGGTGCTGACAGTTGCCATTCCAGCAAAGCTGTGGTAACCTTCTTCCTTTAGAAATGTCAAACACTGTGCTCAGGAAGGAAAGTGAGGATGAGTGACGCTGTGGAGCAGCACATTTACAGGTTCACTCCGACTGCAGAATGACCAGTGCTGTGTTGCCCACTATAGGGTGCAGTTTTTAATTACGAAGACTTATCCTGGTGGCTTTGAACTAGATTTTGTTCAGTATGAAATACATTGTGTGTCTCAAATATTATGCTGATCTATTTTTTTTCTCTCAAAGAGATTGAAGGTGTCTCTTTACCTAAAAAAATAAAATAAAATTTATATCTCCCCAAGAGAGAATCAGAGGATCAATTTTTCAGCATGGGATTATACAGTTTGGCTGTATAGGCTTAAGGTTTTTAATTTGCTTACACATAGATAGACTTACTTGAGCTCTATACATCACCAGATCAATGTAAATCTATTTACTAGAATCTTGGGTCAATATTAAAAGAATTCCATTAACCAGCAATAAGGACCCTGGATTAATATGATTACTATAGGTTTTGAAGCACACAGAAAGGATCAAGGATTTTTATTTCATAATAATCTTAAACAATGCCATTGTGGAAATTCTTCCTCTGCTCTCTATCTCCTGGAAAGCAAGAAGGAAAAAGGATAGAAGAGGCTGTGAAGATAGATTTATTTGTTTCAGTAATATTGTCTCTTTAGGTTAGCACCTCTGATGCACACTAACAGTGGATGCTTCTGCAGCTTCTGGTAGAAAAAAGGTGGATGGGCAGAAACGGTTTGTGCAATTACTCCAGGGGAGGAAGAGAGAAGAAATCAATGGACTCTGAAGGACAGAAAGCAAACGTGACATTTCTAGAAGATAAAATAGATAAAGTTGATTTTTACTTTTTTTTTTTTTTTTTAAATACCATGGTGACTAGGGAAAGTAAGACAATTTTTCTGTTGTCTGGAATAGGAAGTCCTGCATTGTGGTCGTAGTGGATTTACTTTTGAAGGATAATTTTTCTGTGACTGCTGGTCACAAATATGAAATCTGCAGTGCAGAATATTATTTGGAGATCCACAGTTTGGTAGTAGAAAATCAAGATCACTCCAGGGAAAGTTACCATTTTGACAGAACGGAGACTAGGTTCTTCACCAAAAATCCCCATGAGCTCATTTGGCCTTATAGGTTTCTTAAGAACTTGTAAAAGGCAAAGAGACCATCAGCTAACGTGACCCTTCTATAGTTAGATAAAGTTTTGATGTTTCCAAATGAATTGGAAGCAGGGTGCATTAATTGACTGAAATACAGACTTGGGTAACTAAATCACTTAGGCCATCTTGGGTATATTGTTGGATGTCAGGGGGAAATTCTTTACAGAGAGAGTGGTGAGGTACTGGAACAGCTGCCCAGAGAGGCTGTGGATGCCCCATCCCTGGAGGTGTTCAAGGCCAGGTTGGATGGGGCCATGGGCAGCCTGGTCTAGTATTAAATGGGGAGGTTGGTGGCCCTGCATGTGGCAGGGGGGTTGGAGATTCATGATCCTTGAGGTCCCTTCCAACCCTGGCCATTCTGTGATTCTGTGATTGCCTCTGATGGAAACAACAAAATAAGAACTGGCAAAAACAGATACTGGGATGAAACAAACATCAGCTGCCTGCACTGCGCTGGCCACAAAATGGTGGCATCTGCCTTTCCATTGGCTTGTGTGTGTGAGAACTGTTGAGTCACAGCCTGAACCACTGATTGATCACCTGAGGCAAGCACTGAGTCAGCCATGGGAGCACAGGTGAAGGCAATTCAGCTGTGTGACCGAAGGGGTGGAACCTGACTGCACTTCTCCTAGACCCCATTTAAGTGCTGACTGCCACTGAGGAAGGGTCTCTTGCTGGAGATCTCTCCTTTTGGAGTTTTCTATTGTGTGCATAGGACTCAGGTGAGCATTTCATTTTTGATTGCCTCTTTTTACCACGATAATCTAACTACAAAACCTGTAAAATACCAGCCTAACCACACCACTCTGCTAACTGTGTGTTTGTTGATTGCACACTTGTGTTAGAAACTTGAAGGTAGAGGCAAAACAGAACAGACTGAAATATTTACAAGACACAGAATCAGCTGCAGATGCTGTAGGCCTGCATTTCACAAGCCTTTGCTGTGAGCTAAAACAAGATTTTGAAATGAGGCTTGGGGGAAGACTGGAGATGGTGAGGCAAGTTTGAAAAAGGTGAAATCATGAGTTTGAATTGCAGAAGCAGTTTCCCACGTTTCCAGATCTGCTGGGCTGGCTAGGTGAGGGGAGTTGATGAGGGCTTTAGATCCACCCTCAAAATTCACATCTGAGATGCAGCACCTACAAGGTGGAGAAGGACTGGGAAGAGAAACAGAGTGACTTGCACCAAGATTCTCTTCTGATGGCCTTCAGACCCTACTATAGTAATAGAGGGCCACAGCCTCTATTTTCCCCAATTTCCATAGGATTTCTGCCTTTCTCTGGATATTAAGCTATGAACTGTTACAGCGAGTCAATTTTCTTTCTCAACTTTTGAGTTTATTTTTTTTTTGTTTAAAGCAGACTTTGTAGAAATCCTGATTGCTCCCTCCCGGGACATTGCATAGTTTCAAAACACTTATGAAACTGCGTCACTGGGCTTTTGTGCAAGAATGCCAAGAATAGTTTCAAATACTGAGATTTTAATTGTCACCAGCAAGTCCAACACTGTTTCCCATCAGGTATGTGTACATGACATGGCATCAGCTTCACTCTCACACCTTGGCTTTTTTGCCTCAATGAACTGCGTGGTGCTATATCAGCCCAAAGATCCTTATGCTTAATGTAAGGTTGGGTTTCCAGCAGGGCAATTGACTGGTAGTTCTGCAGTTTCCACTTCTTCAGCAAGCCCTTTCTAGTATAGGCAAGGCTGAGATGGATGGAGTTCTCCAGGCTAATTTAAGCGTTTTTCTCTTCTTGCACTTTAATTTTCAGTCTATATTTTTCTACTTGGCCTGTGCTTCTTTAAAGAGAAACCTACTACTTTAGCCTTGTCCCCAACCACTGTCACTCAAAGCATCTTGGATTTGACCTTACGAAGTAAAATGACTTCCTTTGCATTAACTCTTTCCTTTTTGAAAGCAGTATTTTTATTTTCTGGAATTTCTATCTTTCTCCTACATCCGTGTTATATGACCCCCTTCTTCTCCGCAACTCTCAAAAGGAAGGTCTATGGAATGAGAAGAGGTACTAAACATTCCTTCTTCTGCTCTGTTTTCCAAACCAGCAGCTGAGTTGTATTGTTCCAGAGAAAGCTGAAAGAGCTAGATTTTACGTAGATTTAGGAAACAGGCTGTCTGAGAAGTATATTTCTAAGAAAAAGTAACTCTTATTAGTGTATTAAGGATTATGTGTGTATGTATTCTGTGTCTCCCAGATTATAATGTGGGGTAGTATGTCCTGGATGATAGGACTCTCTTTGGGTTTCAAGGCAAGATATTTGTCAGGCTGTGAGAAAGCATATTCTGGAGGTTTTTCACACCCCCCCAGCCCCGTTGGTGCTGGGAATCAGGGTCTCCTCATGTGAAGTGCTAATGCAAAATGCATTGGCACTTGCTGGTGAGAGAGTTGGGTCTGCTGGTACGGGTCACTCGGTCCTTTTCATCCTGTGGGACACAGATCAAACCTCTCATTACACTGAGAGAGAAGGGCAATTATCTACATGCTTGTGTTCGTGATGCTTGACAAAAACAGTATTATTTTAAGCTATTTCTCAGTTGTTTTCTCTATCCTTTACTTGTCAGTATGGATATCTTTCTAGCCCCATTCAGAAACTGATCTCTATAAATAATAAGTAGAGTTTGTCTCTGCTGTGCAGTGTTGTAAGACTCTACTATTGAAAACTGGTGTCTATCAATAATGTTAAGTACAAAGATTTTAACAGCTCTTATACAGCAGGGACGTCTTCCTAAGGTGTTCAGGCCCTGGTGTAGCTGTTTGCTCACAGTGACAATTAAGGCTTTTTCCTTGCCCTATAATACATGTTGTGAACAGCTAAAAGGCTGATTTAGGTCTTCCTTTCATCTCTTGTTCCTAAGTGGTATGCTTTAAGCAGGCCTTCTGCAAGGGTCTTTTTTTTTTCCTATTTATATTTAAATCAAGCTACTTTCTAGGTTCCTCAACAAGAGTCTAGATAGCTCAATGGGTAGCTTCACAATCCTGCCCTTATTCTCCTTATCCTGCATTTATCTATTGAATTACATTCTCCCTGACTTGTGGGAAGAGACACAACCCAAATCTGCAAGTGATCTGCAGTGTAGGTCCTATCACATCTAGGATATAGGATATGCATTCACCTCATAGTAGGTCATCCACTTGCACCCATGGTGTGTTACCTGGGAAGGGCACGGCTGAATTTGGGGTACTATTACTGAATACATGTATTGGAAATACCAAGTGATTTTTCTATAAACAAAGTTTTTTGAAGGGCATGGCTAAAGCTAGCTATTTTTTTTTTGGTATCCAAATCTAGACACGTAAGTAGAAATGACCTGGATGAATAACATCAGATGTGCAATTGGGATCTGCCCCCTCTCCCCCCCCACCAACCTGAAGATGCTGGAGCATCTTCAAAGCCCAGCCAAGACTGGAACTGTGGGCTGTGCACACAGTTGTTTATCATAGGGCCTACGATCTAAATCCAAGAGGACATTGTTGGTCCAAAATACCTAGGCAAGGTGTTGTCTGCTTCTTAATACTGTTTAAATACAATCTAAGTTTACACTGCTCTCCAGGAATTAGCCAAAAAAGTCAGATTTAAAGGCATTTTTGAAACTTTTCTGCCTAGTGCAGACTGCCATTTTGTTCTGTGAAATAAATCTGAGTATTTGAAATCTTTTCTTTCAAGGTCATAGCACAGCCTGCTTTATCTAATGTAACCTTTAATGAAGCTCCCACTGGTTCCTTGACACACTTCCTCACATCAGCTATGTCTCATTGCTTGAGAATTTGTCCTGATAAACAAATGTTACTATGCTTAATTTCACTCCTGTATTCATAATGATGTCCCTTTAGACCACCTACACCCTCTCCGTAGAGCCCCACGAGGCTGTGGGAGATGAAGACTGTTTTGTGAGCACGTTATTCCAGATGTCCTCTCTGCCTGGTGCAGTGTCAGAGCTCTTCAGTACAGCTCTGTGGATGTTACCTCTCAGTTTAGATTTTCAGGTGACTCTAAGATTAATTGCTATTTTGACATCACCCATCTGGGAATGCTGGTTACTTAAATGCTGTCATTGTTGACTTCACTCCTTTCAGCAGCTTTCTATCTCAAAATGCTTTGCTTTGTATATGTCTCAGAGGGTGTGCTGCTTAAAAATGTTTTCTCATTTATTAAAACCTCATGGTCTCTTGTGGCAAGAGGAATATGAAAATATACTATATTTAAGAAAACAGGCTGACAATGTGTGGGAATGACTCCTTATGGTGATAGGCATTCTGGATTGATTTAATGGCATTTTCTCACCTGGGAAAAACAGCTATTGCCCTAAGACAGAATTTATAGCTACACAAATGATTTTCATTTTTAATGAAAGGGAACAGTGTTAAGATTTCAAAGGAACATTTTGCCAAAGTGCAGTGAAGTATAGCATTTGAAAAGTCCCGACTTGAGATGCAGCTAGAAGAGTGTCAGTGACACAGGCCTGTACACCTCTCAGTGCTGGGCAGAAAAGAGAATATTCTGATTGCTGTCAGAGCTGTAATCCTTGTGGTATTTGCTTTGGTTGTTTTGATTTTTTTTTTTGTTGTTGTTGTTCCTAACACCTGAAAATAGGTTGCTTTTTTCACTCAAGTACTTTCTTAACACTAGAATAATAATCAGTGCGTCTTTCATGTGATGGGGTACCTGTGGGATTTGGCCAATATGGCTAATATGTGCTCAGGCTCAATGAAAACGCTGCTAAGGATAATGTTTATTGCTAAGTACTCTGTGATTCTGGCTAAGCAGAGTGCACAGCTACTATTCTTTGTAGTTGTTGCAGAGGGGTTCAGGGCCAACAGGTTTTTATGCACAGCTATATTGTCTATAGATCTTGCACAAGTGGAAATCCATGAAATGCAACAGGTGAAAGCGGATTAACAGATAACAATGACTGTAGCTTACAGCCTGAGGAATTCAGACATTTCCGATCGCTTTTGATTACATGACCCATTCCTTCAAGGAATGAACAGTTCTATTTTCTTGTCTTTTACTTATCTGGTGGGGATAAGTGATTTAAATAAGTGATCTAGATGCCCCAAATAGTTGTGCTACTGATGCCCCAATGCACTCTTCCTTCTAATCCATTGCCCTTGATCACTGGCAGATGTAGGGAGCTCTTAGTCCTCTCTGGAGCTGCTCTCTACCAGCATTTCCAGGCAGCCCTTCAACACTCTTCTCCATTCTTTACCAGCAGGCTTCAGTAGTGAGCTACCTGCTAGTGGCAGGTGGGAACAGACTGTAACAGGGAAATACCTTCCATCTCTAACAGCACCTTTGCAGATCATGTTTTTGTTTACTGTAATTTTGTCTCTGCTACTTTTTAGCTTATCTTCTTTGTAGCAGAGTTCCTTATCCTAAGATTGGTCTTTGGCTGAACAAAGTAAGATATGATCACCAAGGCTACCAAACGAATGGCAGAAATCAAAGAATTGGGTTTTTTTGGATGAGGGCAAGGAAATACCATTTTCCTGTTATGACTTTGTGGTGGCATCTGTTTTTACACCTGTTGACAGTACAGATGACTACATGATGTTGGTACTTGAAAGGCTTTGGATTTGAAATCTCGGGCAACTGGCAATGAACTTTTTGGTGTCTCCTTTTTGGCATGTGCATTACAAATGTCTCCATGAGATCTGATGTCTCACCCTTTGAACATTAGCCTTAAGGAAGATAGTCAGTGTTATGTTCTGGGGTGATAATAATCACAGCATGGTCATAATAGTGTCCTTTTTGGGTACATGCTACTCATTACTTTTATTTCACTGTTATTCTTTTTATGTGACTCATCAAATCACTAAAAGAATTTGGCTCTCCCTTTACACACTGGTATTTTCCTAGCTTTTCTGCACAAAGTTTAGAACAAGGAAGAGAGATTCTGTAAAGGCAAAGCTTGCTCATGAGACTCCTGTTGTAAATCCAGGCTAACTTAATTGAAGCTAGTGTTGTTTCAGACATGCCACAAGCAGAAGTGAGCCTCTGTTTTACAGATTTTTTGAGTCTGGAGTAAAAGAGCAATAGATCTTCTTTCTACATGCAAGTAAATTACTACTACTGATAAAGTCTATTAGAAGGCAAATGTATATGGTGGTTGCTTGGATACTTCTTCATGATATCTGATACTGCAAGTTTATAGTAGATAGGTAGATTACTACAAAGTTACAGCAGTGTTATCAATTAATAAAATGAATCAAGTGGAAACTTCTCACATAGGAAAACTGAAGCACTGATGGTATATGAGCACAGGGGCAGATGCATGTCCCAACTGGACCACAGACTAAAGTGCTGCTTGTAGGGACCTTCTGTTGGGAGCAGGTGTCCAGAGCTGTATCTTTAGCTCTGGCCCAGGACACATCCATCCTCTATGAGAGCTCTCAGGCACTGGGCATTCTGCTGATTCATTTTATGGGACTGCAAACCTCAGTAGATCTGCATGGTCCTGTTAGTGCCACTCTGTCACCAGCACCGGCAGTTTTATCACAGATAAGGAGTCTGATAATTACAACCAAAGCCTTTCTCTCTTCCTGCCGGATTTGGTAATGGCTCCTACTTGTTACCACGTCTGCTTTTGTCTCCAGCTCCTGTACTGAGATGGAACGAGAAAGAAAGACTGAGTTTCTCCATAAATAATCTCTTTTTAGCCTATGCTAATCAGAGTGAGTTATTTTTCCTTTTGCTTTTCCCAGTGCCAGCAATCTCTCTGCATAACCTCAGGCCTTCCTCTCTCTCCAAATTTTTGTCACTGAGCCAACTTTCCACTCCTACTTTTCTCTTCTTTTCTAAAACTTCTCCTGGCTGGACTCCACCTTACAAGGCCTCTTCATTCAACTGCTGTAAATGGAGGCAGGCACTACATCTGGCTTGGAGTTTGGCACTGGGGCACTGCACTATGAGCTTAGACCAACTTCAGTGACCATCTCTGACCTCCATTGCCAGCAGGAACCTGCAACAGAACCTGCTGGGGGTCCAGAAGATCCTGGGGTGAACTTGATGCCACAAGCAAGATGGAAGAAGCACAGTGTGGATGATCTTGATGTTAGCTGTAATAGGTTTTAGAGGCAACTCTATTATAGGACTTCATCTGATCAATCCTGGGGAACAGCCCATCCTTCTCTTGCCTGCTGTCCTTCTCACTTGACAGTCGTGTCCTCTTCATGCATGTGGTCTGACTGTGCTATGTGTGGTCACTGCAGTGGCTACAGCACCATTCTATGTAACTTAGTAGGTGCAAAGTTCAGGTTTAAAATCAACTTGGGAGAAGACTAACAACGCACAGACTGCAAAACACTGTGTATCTGCAGGGTAAGCTACTGGAGGATGACTTCCTACCTCACTGTTGGTTCTACCACCCATCTAATGCACTGAGATAGTTAATATGAAATACTTAATGAATTTAAAAATGAGCTTTGGGGAAAGGGTAGCCTTTTGTTTCTTCATGCTTACCTCTCCAGCAGTTTTCTAAGGCAGCCTTAAAAAAGAGGCATCTAGCAGGTATGTCCTTGTGCCCAATCAATCAGAGTGCCCAGCAGAGGCGAGGAGCCAAGAAGGCGCAGAGGAGCTGTCTTGCTTCCTCCTCCCTTCCCCCCCCCCCCCACGCTTCTCTTGATCTGCTGGTGGCTCCTAAAAGGATTAATTAGAAAGATGTGAGCAGGGGTTGGAACGTCAAAAAACAATCGTCACTTTCATATCTGACCCCTATCACCAGCTGCAGAATTAACAAATTGAATGTCGTCAGCAAACAGGAGTTGCAGATGATATGAAGTTCATTACTAGCAGCACAGGGCTTGTGTTCAAAGCCCAGTTTAAACAACTCTTGCTGATTAAATTCCTTGCAGGGGCTCCTGCCAGACACGTTTAGAAAATACGGACATCTAACAACTCTCTCTCGCTTTCTCTCCTTCTCTTCTTTTCTTCCACCTCCTCCTTGTCCTTGCCTTGTATTTTTTTTATTTTCTATTTCATTTTTTTTATTCCTTTTTTTTTTGTTGTTCCTTGTTTCTTAACATGTGCCAATTATTTGTCTCCTATCTGCAGGTACTGGCAAGTATCAGTGCTCTGGCCCCGCTGTCTACAGCCTTATCCATTTGGCGCCTGCTCCAGCCCTCTCACATTACCAGCAGTGGGGTCTGTTTTCAGCTGTGAAAAGCTGTGAGCACAACTCCCTCTTCCCATCCTCCCACTGCAGCCTCTCTCTCCATTTTTTTTTCCTTTTTTTTTCCCCCTTCATTCTTCTGCTCTCACAGCTCCCTTCGAGGGCCAGGAAGCAAGAAGAAGACGCCCAACAAAACATGATAACCTCCTAGATGATGACACTAGGGGTTCACAGCCTCTTCCCCACTATGGTGATTGTGACAACTGTTGCTGAACAGCCCAGGTGTGACAGTTCTGATGGGGAGCCTCTGACTTGAACTCAGATCCAAACCGCACGAGTTCTTATTCTCTTCCCTGTTTTTTTCTCCTTTTGTATTTAGTCATTTTGTGTTCTTTCCTCTTATGCATTTGGGATTTTTCTCCACTGTTTCCCTAGTGAGGATGGAGTGACTGCTCTGGCTGTACATCCCACAGTAATTTCTGGACTTTGCAGATTGGGTGAAAACCCAACTAGAAAAGTTAAGATTTTAGAGGTAGACTTCTTCAAGTTTGAGACACCCTCCAATGGCCCTGGAGAGTGGAGCACCAGATGTCTTACTAGGAAAAGTAGTCCAGCCCATGCTGGGGAGCATAGGAATGAGAGTCTCAGGCTATGTTGGTTCTACTGATGTTACCTCTTAAGCTGAATATCACAGGTAAATACACTGAGAAAACTGGGAGAGCTTTCAAAGGTGCCTAGGAGACTCTGTGGAAAACAACTGTCCTTTGCAAGTCACGTAGAACTAAGGCCTTGCTACTTAAGCACCTTTCCTGTGGCAGTCTTGCTCGGTGGACAAATGTCAGATTATTCAAGAAAAGCAGTCTCCAGCTCTCCCTTTCACAGTGGAACGCAGGTATCAGCAGTAGGAATACAGTATATTCTTCAAAGAATTTTGTAACTTTTCTTGTGTCATTTCTGTATTTTCATGTGTGAGTAGTATTTTATTTTCCAGCCATCCTTTGCACCAGCCATAGCAGTTAATCCCTGCAATGACTGCTGACCTCTTTCCATACAGGTGAAAATTTCAGAGATTTGCCTACACTGCCAGTAGGAATTCTGGATTAGGGAATGTCTCATGCAAGAAGTAGCTCAGCAGCAAAGTTACTTTAATTTTTTGTTGTCCTATGCAGGAAATCTTTAAGTCATGGAACCATTGACAGTTAGTCATAAGACACAGAACTGCCCAACATCTTCTTCCCTTTCTAGAACCATCTCTAATGAAGGAGAGTTATTAGACAATGTCTGATCCATAGCAGCATGTCTACTTTTTGCATTCCTCATACTTAGGCCTGCTTGTTATACTGTTCTTGTTTTTTTTAAAAAAGAAAAAGCTGTTCCCAAAATGAGTTAACACAGGGCATCTTTTTGTTCTCTTGAATTAACTCTTTTATAATAAGAATGACACTTGACCAATATTTTTCACTTTCAAAGTTCCCACTGATTTTTTTAATTCTAACTGTAAAAACAGGGTTTTGCAGATATCTGTCAGTGACTGAATCTCATTGTTTCTTTGAGAAGCATTATTTACCTGCAGTGTGCTCATCCAAAGCCCACATTTCAAGTTTGCTGTTGTACGCAGGTTGCATCCCCACATTACTGGTATTTGGCACGATTACTGCTCAGCAGTTAAGCATGAAAATGCACTAGGTGGTTCTAGCAGACAAGAAGTTGTTTATGCAAGTCTGCCATAGTATGAGTTTGCTGCACTGCTCAGCAATCAGCATGAGATGTCTGCAGTACTTGAGGAGAAAATGACTAATAACGCACTGTTGCATGTATGATTGGAATATGAGCTTATGAGAAATCTTGCTTTTAAATCTAGCTAAGCCTATAAGATAATGTATTTCCCAGATACTGGAAATTCTCAGCAGGTCAGAATATACTGACCTAGTATTCTGTGCCTGTATTCAGTCACTTCCATCAAGATGAGAGGACGAGCTATGTGCAGAGACCCTGGGATAAGAGAGGGCCCCTATATTGGTAGAGAAAGGGATGCAACTTGCAGCAAGGATTACAGCTGAGGATACGGTTCCCTGCTCAGTCTAGTTGGATCTAGAAGATGTTGTCTCCCTTAAGCAGAATGGCTGTTTTTCATCCTTTCATCCATTCTATCACCATTTTGTGAAAGCATCTTTTGTTAGGCTGGCATGTTGAACCCAGGCCATGCCCTTGGGGCACTGCTTGAGGTGGTTTATCTGCATATTGCCCTATTTGTAGCCCTTGGAAGAGCTTGATTCAGTTGCTGTTGAAACAGACCTCAGACAAATTGCAAGCTATCACCCACCTGAGGGACCAGACTATTTTTTATTTGTTTTTGCTCTTCTTAATCACCTTGTTCACTCTTGATGGTATCCAGCACCTCTGGGTGTGAATTGATCTCAGACCAATTAGCTGTTGGTGAGAAAGAGACTTGCAATCACTTGGTGCCAGAGTGCATTTTGGGCACTTTGAGGTCTCTGTAAAAACATTTGTTTTGACTTTCCTAACTGCTTTTGGTTTGCTTAGGTCTTGCTACTCAGTGCCTCATCTCTGTTACAACTTTTGCTTCAAGCACAGTATTGTTTAGATATGGGATATGAAACTGTTTTATTTGTAGAGGGGCAGCCTGATGCAATTTTGTTTATGATAGCCAAGCCCTGCTGTCCTGAGGGAAAGAGGAATCAAATGCTATGACACCATTTCTCTTGTACAGTCTGAAGACTCACTGTGGTAGTGCTTGGTCCTACTTCTTGTAATGTTTTCCAGAATATGGCCAAACGTGCCTTTCTTGTCCTTTAGCCTTTTTTCATGATTTTTATTGTTTCCAACAAAATAGCAGCAACATTTCTCTAGCACTGAACTTCTGCTATTGTCTGTTGTAATCCAAGTAGTGTTTGCTGGTCTCCTAGTGATCCAGCACACTGAAGAGCTAATTTCTGCCATTTTTTCTGAACAGAGGCTGAGGATTTTGCTCCAGGGAGTTATGTTGGAGGGTGGGTCAATGCAAGCAGTATGGCTCGCCGTAACAACTCGCACTACTGGCGTTACAATGCTTTTCAAGTCCTAGAGAAATGCAGAGATGTAGTCAGGACATCTGCACCAAGCTATTCATGTCTCGTTTGTAGCCCATGTTAAAGGACCTTGCATTAAAAAATTAGTTAATGAGAGTCCTCCTCCTCCCCACACCTCTAATCTGCTGTAAGTTGTAAAGAAAATTACTTGCAAGGAAAAGCATTAAGCAGTCTCTACAAGCTGTGACACGGTGCAGTAGAACCAACCCGTGGTTCGGCTCTCCAGCAGGACAGCTCCTTATTGGAGGGGACACCACAGAAGTACCATGTTCTGTGGCTACACAGAATATACTGTAATAGGGTTAACTCACAGTAAAAGTGTAATTAATGTCATGTAATACAAAGATTTACCATTTTCTCTAAGGACTTATCCCCCAGGCAGCTCCCTTGCATCGTTTGGTACTCTAAATTAAAATGACCTTGCCCATTCCCCATTTCTTACCCATTTTCTGCCTGCGTGCTTGCTCCCAAAGATGTTTATCATGGGGTGCCACTTCACCAGAGGGGAATTAGGAGAACATTGTGCAAGTGGTGGTGCTGCCTTCTTTGCCTGTTGGGTGAAAAATGAACTTATTTATAGCTTGTTTGGGGTTTTTCTTTCTCTTAAATCTTTTGCTGTGTGATTTCACATAAGATTACTCTGTCTCCCACGTTCCTTATCACCATGAGATTGTTGCAGCTCACTCTGGGGATTGCTGAGGCAACAAGCATCCATGCTACCTTTGTTTAATCCAAAAATAGGGCTTCTGAAGGGGAAATGGGAGGATGGTTTTCTTGACTATCTAATGGGTCCTCACTTGGGTTATGCCTAGTTCTTGTTCAACCCCTTGCACCAGGAGGTGTTTGCCTCAAGTGAAATCCAGTAACTCCAGTGGGGAAAAGCTGAAAGCACTCTATCACCAGCTGACATTTCCATCTCTCTCCTTTTCTCTCTTCCATCTCAAGAACAAGTGCTTTGCTAGATTATTTATGCTCCATTGATGAGAACTCTCTCCTAAGCTCACTGTAGACAGTGAGAGGCTTTTCAATGTCTTCCTTTTGGGACCAGTCCTGCATTTTGACCTACTTAACTGAAGTAGGTTGGGAGCTCCTCTTCACGGAAGGTTCCAGTGGCCACCCTTATTTTGTATTGAAGGCTGAACTGCAAAACTCAGTTAACAGTCAGAGTTCTACTGTCCCAGTGGAAGTATCCCAAATGAGCAGCTGGAGACATCCTGTGCCCATGTGCTGAAACTTAAAATACTGTAGATCCTCGGTTGAGTCATGGAGGCCCTTTCTTTTGAAGCCTCAAGTCAGGTAAAAGCCATGCACCACCACACAGAAATCAGGATGTGCTTTCCTCCACTCTCCTCACCACTACCCTTGAAGTCTGGCTTTGTGATGGATAGCTTCTCCATAGTGCTTCCTCCCGCTTCCTTGCTTTCCCCAGTGTTTGCCAACCAGGAAAAGGTTTTTCAGACTGAACTTTCCTTATCTTTTGATTCCCTGTGTTGGCCAGCGTGAATTGCTTTAGAAGACATGCTTCAGTGCAGTGTAACTGGAGAATAAGGAGAGGCTGGTTTGCACCACCAGCATCTCATGAGGCATTCAAACTCAGCTGATGATTCATTAAAACAGTGTGAGATCTTTACTTTTGTTTGCTTTTCCCATTTCTGCTCTCTCAAGACAACCAGGATGCCTAGGGCAGTCATTTGCAGGTGTTTTAGCTCTACCCCTTTGATTGCAGCTGCATGAACAGCAGTTGTGCAGGTGATCAAGCGGAGCATGCAAACCTCTCATTAAATTCAGAAGTGGCATCTGGGCATATGACAGGGACTAGAAACACAGCCTGGCAATGCTGTGGCTCTGTTGCGTGCTATCAAATTAATAATTCGTTTGATTTTTCCATCTCACTCTGTATTTCCTTGCACCAACCTGGCGAGAGACAGCTGCAAGTGGCCATTTGCATCGAAAGCTCCCCAGTCACTCCTGATTAGAGCAACCACATCTTTTCCCAGCTAATGAATTGCTCCCATCTGTGAAAGAACAGCTACTAGATCTTGTTTTGCTGAAGTGAAACCCACAGGGCTCGAGTGGTGGGCTGCCTGCAGCCTCCAGGTAGCTGCACCAGTGATGTGATGCTGAGCCAGGGGTGAGCATGATTGCTGTGGCTGTTGTGTTGTCACAAGGCAGTTTGTCTGGACTCTGACAGGGAGTGTATGCAGAGCAGCCTTGGCCTCGCCTGAACTGTCCAGGCTCTGCACAGACCTCCTGGAGACCCAGGACTGCGATGAGCTGCCGAGATGCTCCCTGCATAATGCTGCTCTAGGAGCCTGACCTATTGATTTCCAGGAGTCTCAATAAATTTAGATCGCTGGTTTGTAGCTGTGCTCTGTATGTGGGGTAGGACGATGATGAGCTGCAAAGATCAATATAGGGGAGTCTTTTAATCGACCATGTAAAACATGTTCTTCATCACTGATGGTGTGTTAATTGGGATTTAATTCTTGAGGGGGCATTCACCTGTCCTTCCCAGCAGTGCTCAGCCTACTCTTGTTGAGAAATTCAGGATAGCTTGAAATATCACTTAGAAAGATGGAGAAATATGAATCAAGTTTTTATTGTTCTTGTAACACTATTTTTAGTGTATGCTATCAATCTTCAAGCTGGTGAAACACACATTTTTCTCAAAAAGGCAGTGGTGTTCACCAATAGGAGTGAATGTACTGTCCTGCTTTTATCAGCCCAGGGCTCGAGAGGAGGGCAGTGTCAGTCTCTGACTCTTTGCTGGCAGCCAGTGGAGATGTGTAGTTCCCCCAGGTGCCCAGAGAAGTAGCAGCCCAGGTCACCAGTGTGCCTTAGCTCTCCAATTGGCCACACATCCCACATGTGTCATTTGAAATCTAGAAGAAAAACTCTCTAGCTCCAATGTGGTGTTAGAACTTGTCCCCGGTTTCTTCAGGAGTGCCCCCCTGGCCTCTACCTTCTCCTTCAGTTTTGCAGAGAGCACCAAGGCCAGGCACAGGCTGCCTTTTGTGGCTAATCCTGGCAATCAGATGGCTCTTCCAGGACAAATTTTGTTGAGGCTGATTGGTAGGAATGAAGCCAGGTGTGAGAAAAGGGTATTCTGACACACACAAAAAGGTGAATATTCAGTTTTACCTTAAGTCCCATCATGTTGTAGTAGTTGGCAACGAAGTTTTACTGTGTTGACCACAGAATCAGAGAACATGCTGATCTGCAAGGGACCCATAGGCACCATCAAGTACAACTCCTGTTTCCGCACGGGACCACCTAAAATTCCAACCCTATCTCTGAGAACGTTGTCCAAACGTTCCTTGGACTCTGGCTGCTTGGGACTCTGCTCACTGCCCTGGGGAGCCTGTTCCATGCCAACTGCCCATGAAGAAGCTGTTCTTCACCCCAACCTGACCCTTCCCTGATGCAGCTCCATGCTGTTATCTTGGGCCTTGTTGCTTTCTCTAGAGAGCAGAGCTCAGTGTTGCTCCTCCACCTCTTGTGCAGAGCTGAAGGCTGCCATGAGGCCTCCCTCAGCCTCTTCTCCTCTGGGCTGAACAAACCAAGTGAACAAATTAACCTCTGCACGTGCCTGTTCATTGTGAACAAATCTGAGATTGTTGCCTGTCCTTGCGATTACCCACCTTCATGAGAAAAAGTCTTTTTAACTCTTTGGTTTCCTCTGGGACTTTTCAGTTCAAGTCTTGGTAAAACCACCTGGCTAGAAAACGGAAGCAGCAACATCCCAGCTAAAAGCTCAGACATTTTTTCTTATTGTAAATTCTTTAATCTCTTTTAACGGATGACCTCTCTAGGACTATTGTATTACCTTCCTGCTAGTCTGCTGGCAGGTCTTCTATTTAACTAAACCAATAAATATGTATATTTGCAGCATGTATTTCAGTTAGCCAGTGTAACTGTACAGGGTATTCATTACTCACTAACCGGCCTATATTTAATATTGAAAGGTTATTGCAAACTATATGACTGCATGCATGAATACAATTCGTGGATATGACATCCATGGAATTTCCCTGTTGTGATTTAGCTGGCCAATTGATAAGCACTGAAACACAAATTCCTTCATGCTGCAAGGTATTTTTGGGGGCAGAGGAGTGAAGCAAAGCAGCAAAAGGAATCTCTGCCAGCGCAGACACTGTTACATCTTCTGTGAGCTCAAGGAGGGATTTTTAGCACCAAGGGATCTTGCAGAAAGTGGCCGTGTGGAACTATCAGTGATGGCAGCTGTAAGGCGAAGGAAGGAGGCTGCACCAGTGGTGCCACGAGTAGACCAGAAGCTCAGGGTGAGATGTTTTCTGTAGAGGAGGTATCTCCTCGTTTCTAGTGGGAGCTGAGTGTGGAAGAGCAGTAGAAAGGTGAAGAAAAAGGAAAAAACTGAGGAACATTGGGCAACTGTGGGATGGAGGGAGCAGGCTGTCCTCATCTTTCTGGAGATGTTTCTCTTTGTGTGCCTGCTGTGTAAGATGTCTGTCATCTTGACATTGCTTTTGTGTCCTCTGCTTTGAAGTGGGGTGACTGGTGTGGCCCTTGGACCTGCCTGCTCACTACAGGGCTGTTGCTTGTCATCCACCAATTCTCTTCCCTACCCCTTTTCCTAAGCATGAGGAGGGGGCTGGGGGAAAGCAGTTGAATCCTCTAATGCTTTCTTCCATGATGGGATTAAGCAGGACCTGCTCCTTTAAAAAGTGTCCCCTTCCCCATCATCCTCCCTCCTTCCAATTACAGCACTAATTTCAGTAATGGAGCATTAATGGAGTAATGGACTGCTGAAGCTGGCCTGAAGGAACTGTAGTGCTCAGCACAAATTGAGTAAATAAACCATATATTAGATTTCTAAACAATACTTTTAGTCTAGTCCCCAGGGAAAGAGAGTTGTCAAGACTTACTTAAGTCAGCCCAGCAAAACGTATGCAAAAGATCCATCCATTCATACCCTAGAAAATGGCACTGGCGGCCCAAAGTGTCAGTGAAAATCTCTCACATAAATCTCTGTAATCCTAATGAAAAATGCTTTTTTGTTGTTTTTTACTCCAGTTCCCCTTTTTGACTTATTTACCAATAAGCAGCATTGTGTCTGTCTCTATTTGTGTCTTGCTAGAAAGCTGTCTGTGTGGAGGGGAGCTGCGTGCTGATAGAGAATGACTTCCAATTGCAAGGAAGGAGTTATCACGGAGCCAAACAAAGTGATGGATGAGAGTAGTGCTCTAAACAGTTTTCAGCATGGGAAAGTCCTGATTATTTTTTTCTTCCAAAATCAGCAGCCCTCTGTCAACATTTTTGTTACCGTAAATTAAAAATAGGCTTTGCAACTACCACAGCCAAATAAATAGAAACGAGTAATGAAGTGCTGGCTCTCCAAAACTACTCCATTGGCATCAGGGTGACTAATTGTAATTTAGTTACCCTTGAATGCAGGGGCTGTGGTTGAGGTTTTCCTAAGCAGTGTGCAGGCAGGGTGCGAGCCAAATGCAGAAGATGGGGACAGTAAAGTGAGGCAGAGGCACCAAGTAGCAAAATGAGCAAACCTTTTGTGTCCTTAAGAGGCAATCATGAAAAGCCATAATTCCTAGAGGGCAGCAACTTGTGGGTGTTCAATATACCACAAGATGATTATTTACTTCTTATGAACTTCAGTGTGATCTGAGAAAAATCTCTTGAGCCTCTGTGGCAGAAATAAGTAGAGTTTCTTCTTCTTCTTTTCCTTCCTCTTAGCCCCGATGCATGCAAGAATGACTGACGAATGGTGTAACTCTTCGTATTTACAAATTTCATTCAGCACCCCATGAAGGCACATAACTTTTAACCTAACTTACTCTCCTTAATTCATTCTACCATTACTAAGAACGAACTGAACATCTTGTTAACCTTGAATTGAAAAAACAGAGATTGCTTTAGTCTCGTGATCAGCTCTGGACCATCATGTTTTAACAGAGTGAGTTTTATGCAGATATCATTAATCTGTTTCAGCAGTCTGACACCTAGAATTTGGCTTCTCTGAAATAACTCCCTCACTTGACCTCCAGATATAGCACGTGAAAGAATCAAATACCACTGATTGATACCAGGCCAAGATGCTGTAATGTCTCTCAGTGCTGTAATGCACTGTTGCTTGCATTTCTTATTTTTTCTGGGGCTAATTTTGAAATATATATATATATGAAGCGTTTCTACTGTACTAGTTAAAGTGGTTATAATTAGAGTTATAATCTAGAGTACTTAACCATTAGCTCCTGGAATCTGTTTTTACAACTGACTGGAACAGGTAATTTGGGCTTGTTCTGTCTCTGTGCATGTCAACTGCAACACTTTTAAATCTGTGTGGGAAGATTAATGTATTGCTGTATTAGTATTTTTTTGGGCATAAGAACAGGTAAGTCCCTAAGAGTGATGAGCTCATCATTGAACACTCACATCTGGGAAGATGAATGGAAAATCTTGGAAGAAGTCTGTGCATCATTTGAAGTAGCACACTGGACTCGTTGTAAGAAATTATTTTTTTTAATAATATTTCCAATGAACTTGTGAATTTACTCTCTTCACAGAATTAATGGTCTTCAATCTAATCTTCAGGCTGCCGAGCTCCTCCTTTCGTACAGTCCTTTTCCAGAAGCACATCTGATTTATCCAGCTTAGCAAAATCCTAAACCTGCAGTTGTCGTGTCCTACTGTTAAATGGTTTGCATGCATCTCCATGCTCACCATGCCTTCTCAGAGAGCACTGGTGTAGCACATCTCTGCATCCCTCCGAGGTGCAATTGGCCTTCTCTGCGATTCCTCTCCTTCCCTTCTTCCTGACACAGACTCAAGTTTTAAAAATCCGTTTTCTTTCTCTGAGCCACCACTGTGCACCAATATTTCTCTGCTCTTCTTCACATGCCACCACTTTCCTCCAGAACCTATCACTCTCATTTGGCTGCTTAATTGTGTAATCATATGAAATATTCACTCTAATGAGCTCCTGCTGCGGATACCACTTGATCCTGTCTTGTTTTCCTTCTTTTTAACTCCGACCTCACTAACTGTTCTACTTAGACTTGCCTTCTCCCAAATTTCAAACTGCTTCTTGAAGCTGCACCATACTTGCGTATGTTTAGCTCATACAACATATATCTTTTCTGCTAATTCAGAAGGAACAAGGACCATCTTGATGGGAATTTTCAGCAAACACCATGTGATCAGTCTCGGACAGCTGCCATGGAAACTTCATCCTGAAGTTTTGCAAAGTAGATGAAAATAAAATTTTGTAATGAAAAATGTCAGGGAACCTAAATAGCAGACTGTTGCTTGGTGGTTAGTCCTTTGGCAATTGGAAAGCACAGAGCTGCCAGCCCTTCAGCCTCGTGCACAGAAATCAGCGTATGTGGGACGAACAACCTGATTAAATGAGAATGATTTCAGTTTTCGAGTGAAAGGGAATCCAGAAAAACTATCCTACTTGTGGCTTTAAGTGCTGAACTTCTAAATAATACCTCTGTTTTCTATACCTTTGTGATGCACCTAAACAAACTGACGGATGAAATGATAGCCCTGGAGCCTGGAGGTTGCTGCATTCACATTTTGTTTGCTTTGCTCAGGACGGAAAGGCAGCAGGGTTGGGAAGAGCCAGCTGCAGAGGATGCTTTTCTGACATGGAGGTTTGTTTGATGGGCCTGATCTAGAGCTATCTGGCATAATTAAAATCTGAGAAAAGACAGCCTTCTGTCCCTTCCCCATGAATCTGTGCTTGCATTCAAATGGTGAACTGAAGTATTGGAGTATGTCTTCTTTTTTTTTTTTTTCTTCTCCTTTGGGATATGAGAAATTTTGCAATTGCCAGAATAAATACAGATTTATCTTAAGGGTGGTTGTTCATTTTTTCCATTTTCTTCTTTATTTTTTTTTTCTTTTTCTGAGAATTTCTAGCAGTTTTGAGAAACTCTCAGGGTGCTGTGGGAATCTCTCCTTTCCACCGCTCCATTGCTCAACGTTCTCACAGTCTTGCCCATTCCTGTTTGCCTATCTGACTGCTGTTTGGGATAATCTGTGTTTCCTATCCAAAGCCATGTTATCAGGTCATTCTGCACTGAAATACTGCTGTCCTCCAAGACAAAAACAACTGTGTATCAGGGATTTTTATCTTCCTTCTGCTGAGAGTTCCCAGTGGTGAATGTAAGAAAGTGAATCATTTCTATGCAAGGTGAGTGCTTTTTAATTGTCCCCTGGCATATCTGGAACAGGACACTAAGATTTAGATACCTAATATGCCTGACACAGTGTAAACTATTCATGCGTGAAATGCATCATCCCACAGACACCTCATGGGACCTGTTTTGCTTGAACTTTTGGAGGCAATGTATTTATTATTCCAGTGGACAAGATGAGATGAAAAAAAGTGGTTCATAGATATGCGTGTATTCATATTCACCCTTCTCCTATCCCCAAAGCCTGAACATTTGTTCAGAAATACATATTCCCCTAGGAAAAAAAAGTCCACTGGAAGCACACGGAAGTCCCAACAAAATTTTAAGCAAAAACTTTAATAGGATCAAATCCAACCTAGGTTGGTTGCTGTAACAGGGAGAGCGCTGGAGTTTTATCTGACCCTGGGCCTTATTCTAGATTAAATTGTTTTTAATTTTTTTTTTTTTTTGTCATTTTTGCTCGTTCTATCAGTGTTTTGGGGGCAGGATATTTGTTTCTCCATTGCAACGTGGCCCAAGTGAGAGCACTCATCAGTGCTGGCTGCCAACCTGAGAAACAGTGTGGTCCTGGTCAACCCCATCTGCTCCTCTCCATCCCTCTGGCCCCTGCCAGACAGGCTGTTAAGACGGGGAAGAAAACTGGGTGAGATGACAAGAGCCAAAGGATTTGCTGAACATGGCTGGCTCAATAGTGGCACTGCTGGCAGGTGACATTGCTCTGTCCAGTGTTGGCGCACAGAATATATCCTTCATGCGAGAGAAAAGCCCAGGATGTCTCCACAGTGGGAGCCGTGGTGCTGTGGGTATTTTTTTCCTCCTATGTGGTGTGAAATTGGCTCTTCTGCCCATGATTACAGGAAGCTGATGTAATTTATTTTATTTTATTTTATTTTATTTTATTTTATTTTATTTTACTTTATTTTATTTTATTTTACTTTATTTTATTATTTTGCTTGTTTAATATTAAAGCCTGTTCCATCAGCTTGCATTTAGGCTTGGTTGTCTTGCAGGTCGCAGAGACCTGCAGGGCTGTTACCACTTGCGCGGATCCACCACTGAGATTCAGGGCAGAAAACTGGCTCGTGGCAAAGGAAAAGAAGGGCATTGAGGAACGCAGTCCTGCAGAGGATGTCGTGCAGCTCTCCCACCCCAGATGGCTGCATGGCACAGAGCCAGGGTAGGTGCAAGGCCGGGAGGGGAAAGGCGATGCTGAGGAATGTGCTGCCGCGCATTTCCGCAAGTTCCCCCTCCCTGGCAGAGCTGCGCTAGGACCGCAGACTTGGCAGGCGTGACGGAAAGCTGTCTGCCCTTGTAGATCCCTAGGGACCTGCCCTGGCACTTTGCCTGGCTCTGGGCACCGGGCACTGCGGTGGGTAGCAGAGCTCATGCAAAGAAACACTGGGTGAATGTGCACGCACCTATGGAGGGCAACGCGAATTTCCCCACACGTCCCTCACTGCGCTGGAACTGAAGGCAAGAAGAAACTCTGGATAACATGGCTAATTAGCATTGCACCCAGGGAAGTATCACTGCTTCCAGCGCAGTGAGGGCCCCAGTGCACTGCAGATTCTCCAAATAGGCAGGACGTTGTGCTGTGGAGACTCTCAGGCTTTGCACAAAGTGAGCAGGCTTGAGGCCCAAATTAAAGTCACAGCAAGAACTTGCCATTGTGCTAGCAAACTGTTTCTGGAATCACTGTTATAGAGATTGAATGACATTTTGGGCATTGTTTTTAATTTGTGGGAAAATAACTGCAAACATCTCTACAGAGTGAGTTTCCAAAATACCACAAACTAGAAGAAATCTTAAAATCTCTCTCCATTGCTGTTATACTTTCTCATGCAAAATGTTTTAAACCAGACTCCCAAAGGAAACGACATAGGGAGTCCCACGGTGCATCTTGCACACCTGTGCATATGACTACCTTTGTCTCAAAATCATAGGGCAATATCAACCAAACTGCTGGAGGATGTTTAATCTTTACAGGCTACATGGCAATAAATATCTGATTAGAGGATGGACAGGGAGTGCATAGTCACCAATGAAGGACGTGGGGACCACAACTGTTTGTAGATGACAGAGAATGCAGAAGTGCACATCCTTCTCAACTTTAGGATCAGTTCTAGTATAGAATTTTAATTTATTAAACACCCAAAAAAATGCAACCACAAGATGCAAGATGTAGGAAATCAATCCTCATTACTTCCTGTACTTGCAGAGCTGTACTTTCATAAGAGACTATGACTTCCAGAAACCCTTGCACACTTTGATCCTGTGGTAGCACTTAGCAATTTCTATCTTCTTTTTGGCTTCTGTAATGAATGGGGCTGTGGCAATGCTTTGAGGAAATGGTTGTACAAGTGGATGCCTCTTTATTTACTTTCCCCTTTCTCGTACTCCTGGGTGAAATATAAATGATCAGTTAAGTGTACTCTTCAGTCACAGTAATTATTTGCCTGAAATCCCTCCCAGGCATACCTTTCATTCAATATAGTGAATTTTATGTCCTTCTGTTCAGTCAGTGGGGAGAAATTGACAGTTGTCATTGCCAATGTTGTGCTCTGGGGTTGGGACGAGGGAATGAGCCAGCAGCCTCTGTGGTCTGAGAGGTAATGTTATGAGGGCACCACATAAGCTCTCACTTCTCAGCTTTCTCACTTACTCTCCACATTTCCTCTTCCAGCACGTGTAGTCTATGTCAGAGTCTGGAAGAAATTCTTCATCCTTCTCCCATCGGTATTTTATCTGCATATGGGTCAGCTTTTGGAAGCCCTCTGTTTGCTCTCTGCATCTGTTATGCTTATGTTTTATGAGGTGCTACTGAACTGCTAGCACTCCTGTGCACCACCACAGGAGCAGCATGTCCCTGCCACACTGCCAGCCAGACAGGTCCGGTTCTCTTAAATCTAGTTTGCTGAGATTTCTCTTTCTCCATTGAGAATCTGGCCAGAATTCATTTTTGAAGGCATTCTGCTCTTTTATGAAGTTGCTTTTTGTGAATGTCTGTGAACTGTGCCGATGGACTTAAAACATTCTGTTGATGTATCACACCCTTCAGCATCACGTAAGCGAGGAGGCCTATGGTTTTTGTTTTATTTTTTAAATTATTTGATTTGATTTTTTATTTTTTATTTTTATAGAGGTCCGTGCGTTGGTCACATGTTGAATATAACTTAGGTGTGTGGATTGTTGCAGTCTGGAAAAACAGGCCAAGACTTAGCTGGAAAAGTTGGGTACTTGGAAAGCAGGAGTGGAAACTTTAGTGGTGAGAGGAGGTAACCAAGGCAGAAGGAGCCCTCAAACAAAAGAGGAGACCCCAAACCACGGTGTGTATTTGTCTTTGATGCTGGCAGAGTTATACAGGCCCTAAAGGAAGCTCTGCACTGCTGGAGGGCCGCTTTCATATTAGACACTGGACCCAGGTCCTATTTTTTCTGGCTCTGGTGGCTGTCCAGGAGGAAGTGAGAGATCCTATGACACTTGTTGGAAGACAAGGACATGATCCCAGTGCTGTGGATAAAGTTTCCATCTGGCAATAAAATACTTTGAGCTCTGTGGATCGTGTTAACAGGTGCCAACATCAGGCTTCACAGGCTGTTTGTTAAAGTTGCACAGTGCTCAGCTGGTGTAAGACTGAGATGGTGGAGCTGCAGGAATTTTCCCTTGTTCCTTTACTGAAGAACTATTTCTTTCCTCTCTGTTTCTAACATAAATTTGGCTGAGAGTGGAAAATGAATTATATCATCAGCATCCAAACCTGCCTTTTAAGGGTAATGATCTGAATGGAATTTGGTACAAAAAAGCCTCATGATGTACAAGCAATTGAGCATGGGCTGTCTAGCAGCATATATTTCTAGGAAGATGTGTAGAGTACCGAAAGCAGAGAAATTTTCTGGTGCATCAATGAAGTCCTGTAAGCTGTCAGAAATGAGTACCCTGTGAATCCATAGTTGGCCTTGAAAGGAACAGCAGCATGAAAGAAGGGTCTGTGCCTGTGAAGATGATTTGCTGATTATCATTTAAAGCATTTTGATGTCTAAGGTGAAGGTCAGTCCATTGCTGTGTTTCTCTCTCTCTCTCTCTCTCTTTTTTTTTGCAATTAGCTGTGGCATTTTATATGGAGTAAAAATATGAATAGCATCTCTTAAAATTAATGCTGAGGTGGGTGAAAAGGAAGAACATGAGAAACAAGCAGAAAGTTATTTAACAGACAGGTTGCTGAATGCCTTGACTCAAAGCGTTGTGGCTCTTAGCGTATGATTTATTGCTAATGCCCCTTCCTCTGGCTGGCCTTCAGCCTTTGATGTCAGTCAGCTCCGAATCCATTACTTTGCAATGCAAAGTGAAAGCGCAGCAGGTTCGGTTTGTTCCCTGTTCCTTCCTGAAATTGCTGTGTTTTTTGCCTCTTCGTGTTGGTTTGCTTTCTCGCCCTCCCCACGTAGCACCTTCTTGTCCATGAAGTTACAGAGCTGGAGTCGTGTGCGTGCACTTTGCATTGTCTGGCAGTAAATGGAGCCTTTTAGCCAGGGCAAGCAAGACTGATGTAGGAATGTAAGAGATCGTATCTGGGGGAAAAATCAATATTAAGATGTACAATTGCTCCCATGGTATTGAAAGAATTAGTTGATCTACATGCCAAATGACAGCCCCCTTGATAACAGGGATTATGTAGCCTGTCTTTCCAGGCTGTGCTCTGTTGGGGCTGCTCTCTGGGTCCCTGAGGCAGAGATAATCTAATTAGTGCAACAAAGACCAGGGCGAGGGAAAAAAAAGGGGGGGTACTGGTGAGAGGGGCTGTGGGGAGGTGGATTGCAGAGTCTAACAGCCAGAAGCACAGTCCAGAAAAAAAAAAAATTGCAGGGGAGGCGAAAGCAAGGAGTGCAGTGTAATTGTGGCTTTGGCTCCACAAACACTGGAAATGCGGGACCACCAGGCTATTGCCAGACAAGCCCAGATTAGGAAGTGCTTACAGCCTTCACACGCACTTGTTCAGTCTCACCCTCACATAAGAGAGGGCTGAGAAATAGGACGGTGGTGTTGGCCTGGGTTGAACAGGGATGTGCTCGTGCATTGCAAAGTCACAGGCACCTGCTGTAAAAAAGTGCTTGCAAACAATTAAAATTGATTGCCAGCATCCCCCACTGACCCCCACCTTTAGCAGTGTTAGCTGCAATGAGAGCTAGCATCCCCCCATGACTCTGCAGGAGGTTTTGCAGGCACGGTGTCTGCTCTGTTGGTGCACGCTCAGCCCCATCGGCACCAAGTTCCCCTGACTGCTGTGACTGTTTTCAGCCAGATCTGGATGCATGGACCTGGGGGAACATCCTCAATGGGTGCACAATGAATCGAGTGCCAAACAGACTGAATCAATGATAACGACACAGAAAATAATCATGGAAGCCTCTCTCTGGGCTTGTTTTTGTCTGACTTCCTGGCGGCATGTACTAGTACCTGAAAATGTTCAGTCTTGCTTTCACTGCCATTTTTCCCTGAGCAATTTGTACACCACAGCCTCAGGCTTTTGCAGTCCATTCCCAATCTTTTCTTAAGTGTAGTTCCTGGATTTATCCTTTGCTTTACGAACAATTCCCTGAAGTTTAAATCTGAACTTAAGTTCAACTTCAATTCAATACCAACCTGCTTGAACGCTTTGGTGGTTGTGTCTAGGATTTTGGTCCAGTTCTCTCTCCAAGGCAAATATTGCAATTGCTCTACCATGCTAATGAGTACAGGCATTTTTTTAGGCTATGTAATCTTGCAGATTGAGGAGACTGAGTGACTGAAGGAAGGATCTCTCGCATCTGGAATCTGCTTTTTTTTCCTAAGGATCATGAGCACGAGGAGTTCAGGCATTTTTGCACATCTCCCCACTGACCCTCGAGTTCATGTCATCAGACCCAATCTTGTTGTGTTGGCAAGTACTCACACAAATAAGAGCGTACAACAATGGGGTCTTTCTTCTAGCAGCTTTCCTCTCCCTCTCCCCTTGTCCCTTGCTGCTTCTCTCTCCTACACTGGAGATACAACATTTGGAGACAACAAGGATGAGATCATTGCCTTGCAAGGAGTGACAAGAAAACTGGCTGCACTGTGCTGGGCTCTGTGGAGCCTTTTCCCAGGGAGGAGATCTGATGTTATTTCCCTATTCGCACATGCACAGAGACATCAGCACTCAGGAGATGGTGCTTGCCAGCCGCTCTGGTAGGAGAGCAGATAAGGCACAGAGACGAGGAGCCATCGAAACACAAACGTCTAGCCCAGGCTTCACATTCCTGGCTTTGCTGTATTTACTTACTTCAGTCACACGAGCTTATAAAATGTCATTAGCAAGGCATGGAGTCCTGACCCGTTTTGGAGATGTCTGTGCTGGGGATACTCTGAGTTCACATAGTCCTTCACTTCAGGCATGAATGCAGATGTATGAATTTATAAACAGTTGTTAGATTTGCACTGTCCTTCAGAAATAAATTTATTCCACAAGGAGTGGAACTGAGGACACCAGATTTCATATAGATTTCTATGCCAAAACTGCCTCAAAGCTGCAGCTATTATTCCCCACACACGTTTGGTAGAGTCCTCCCCTTCCCAGCACCGTGCTGCTGCATTCACCTGAACTGTAAGGTAAAAGCCTGTGTCCCAGCCCTCATCTCAGCTGGTGGTATAGACCAAACTGGCCAAGGGTCTCTTGGATTTGTGCTACAGCCTGTCCTTCAGCAGAGACATTGTATATGCTCCCTCTCCCCTCTCCAGTCCCAGTTTTCACCAGAACTGTAGGAATTTCCAGCACTGATCGTCTGGACTCACATGTGTTTTTTCAACTGTGTGCTCTCTGTTTTCTCTGAAATAGAATAAAAACAAAGCAGCAGAAGGTAATTCAATAAAAATAGTATTTGATAGACCCAGAAAATTATTTTTTAGAGAAAGACTACAGTTTAAAAGCTCAGATGCAGATATTCCTTGCCATCCCAATCCCATTGAAAGTTCAGATTTAAATCACGTACCTTTCACTTCATTACGTTCAGCAAAAAGAGATTTGACAGGGATTTTCTTAAGCATCCTGACAATGGTTAAGAAATTCTTCTCGGTTTACTTTCTGGTACTGTGCTTTTATGTGACTATTAAGGTCTGGGAGACATTGAGATTTTTATTTTTTTTTTTTTCCACTGTGAGCCCTAAACTGCTGCTCTCTAGCTGAGGATTCAATGTACCATTGCTAAAACCCAAGAAGTTGCCTTGCTATGGGATGCTGTGACATACAAATATCTCTTGGAGAGTCAATGCCTTTTGTGCAACCATCCCAGCAAAACGTGGGCTGCTGCATGTTCTAGTAAGCCTTTCTATCAGTCAGCAAACTGCCATTCTCCTTCCTGTAGGACCTTGCACTTTGTTATACTTCTGTAATGAAGAGTTTTGCATCAAGTGACAAATCGTTGCAACTGCTCTGGCTGACTGTAAGCAGCATGTTCCAAGAGCAGCTCCTTCCTTTGGCAGACAGCACAACTCTTGATAGAAACCATAGTAAATTACCACATTATTTAACAATTACTTACAGTGCATTCACTGATCGTTCGGTGCCTTGGGATATTGTGCATTCTGACTAATTGCAGTTTAAACAAAAATGTATTGCAGTCATTATGCCATTATGTGCGCAGAGTATAAGGAATAGAATGGAGCAAATCAGATAAAGCTGGGTGAGACTTAACTGTCTGCATGGGAATGTTAGGAACTGGGTCTCTCACCCTTGCAGGCCACAAAGATAATTTCTCAGCTACTAAGCAGTAGCTGTTTTTTTAAAAAAATCTATTAGCTTCTCCGCACTGTAAGGAAACCTCTATCAGCAAAACTGATTAGAGATAAGAGTAAGCAGTTGTCAAAACAGAAGACCACCAAAGAATTTTGGTTCCGAAGTGAGTGGGGAGAGATGCAGCAGGTAGTAAAAGTGGGGTGAATTGTTATGACCTGATCTGGTGCCAGTCTTGCTCTCCTTTCAACTCCAGGGAGGATTTTGGTGGAGAAAAGATGTTAAGATGGTCTCATATCATAGAATCATAGAATGGCCTGGGTTGAAAAGGACCACAATGATCATCTGGTTCCAACCCCCTGCTATGTGCAGAGTCGCCAACCAGCAGACCAGGCTGCCCAGAGCCACATCCAGCCTGGCCTTGAATGCCTGCAGGGATGGGGCATCCACAGCCTCCTTGGGCAACCTGTTCCAGCGCCTCACCACCCTCTGGGTGAAAAACTTCTTCCTAATATCTAACCTAAACCTCCCCTGTCTCAGTTTAAAACCATTCCCCCTTGTCCTATCACTATCCACCCTCATAAACAGCTGTTCCCCCTCCTGTTTATATATATTGGTGAGAAGAAGTCTGCCTTCCACAATATTTTGGAGCGATTTGCATGTGCATGCGTGCTTTGCTTTGCTTCACAAGTTCTTTCTTTAACCTAAACAATTGAATGGAAATTAAAGTGAGAACAAAGAACCCTATGAGGATATCCCACAGAATTTCTTCCTTCTGTAATCACAGAGGAGCTCAATGCAAACAACCTCCCTTTGTAGAAAGAAGTTCTCTGTAGGACTCTGTTTTGTCACAGGCTTCAGCTAAACAAGGTCTCTGATATACGGGATGGCATAAGGTTTAAAAAAGGAACTGACACTTTGGTTAAACTTCCATTGCAGGAAATGATCCCTGAATTTCAATATGTTGGAAGAATATGTAGCCTTTATCAATATTTTATAGAGGAAGTCATGAGGATAAATCATTTTATTATGCAAGCGGTTCCTATTGGTCTGGAATGAAGTTTTTTCACCCACTCATCCTTAGGATCATATCTAAAGATGTTAAACTCCAGGTTTCATGCTTGCTCCCATTCACTTGCCCTCCTTTATCAGCCACAGCCAGCCAGTGAGGTGTGCTGGCACTGTTTCCAGAGAGATGCCATGGAAAGAAGCTGCAGGCACCCTTTCCATCTCACTGAACTGCCCTTTTGGCATTGCCAGAGCAGGCCTGAGAGGTGTGAGAGGTGTTCACTCACATTCTTCTGAAGTTTTTCCACTTGGCTTTGCTCTTTGGCCAAGGAGATGAGAGCTGGTGGCCCGGAGATGGCAGAGAGCAGGATGCATATCCCCAGCCCTCCCTGTCAGCCTGTGGTCATGCCAGAGCACGAGGCAGCTCACAGCCCAGCCTCTCCCTGGCTTTTTCTCCACCTGAATCCTGGGACTCTCATGTGAGGATGCGAGGGGGAGCTTTTCCAGGTGCAAAGTGTTTTTGGCACTGACTCTGCCTAAACAAACCGCATGCTGTCAGTGAAGCTCAGAGCCTGCAGCCCATCACTCCTGAGGAGCACTGAAATGTGGAACCAGAAAATCTGGCCACACACTGCTGGCAGGTGAGCTCCTGCAAGAGACGGTAACCGAATCCGTGCAGGCTTTTCCACTCAGCCTCTGCATGAAAGGAGCTGGAAAGGCCAGACAAATCTCAGGCAGATGCTCTGTGTGTTTTGACAGCAGCTTCCAGCCTCCAACAGGAAAATCTACTTTGTTTTGCTGAAAGTGAAGCTAGACCAAAACTGTAGATTTTTAAATTCTGAGACGTGTTTGTCTCCTCTACAGCACTGCACCAAAGTGGGACAAGATGAACTACAGTGACACATCCTCTTGGCTCAGCTTGTACCTGCATTTTGCAGCAGTTGTGCCTTGCACCTGCTTGAAGCTGTGATATATCAGGATATATGGTGGCCATCCAGGAGCCATGTCTGCATTTCAGCATGCCCACAGCAACCACGTTCCTCCAGCCCTCCCACCTCAGAGCTTCTATGCAGCCACACAGCCATCAGAGAAGATTCACCTGATCTTCACAAGCACTTGAAGAAAAATGCTGTTCTGAGCACGGGTGTCAGCACTCCTGTGCATCTGATGCAGTGGGGGGGGGGAAGATGTCCTGTGCCTTGGCACAACCTTTGTCCTTGGCTATCACCTTTTCTTTGAAGGAAAAATGGGAATACTGACAACAAGAAAAAAAAAAAAAGCAAATTACTATTTTTAAATATTCCTTGATGTTTTTCCTTAAAAACAAACAAACAAAAAAATAATGCAGAGCTTCGACCTGACTGCTGTTAGTATGAAAAAGAGAAACTGATGAAAGCCACAGTAGATTTGCTTCATTGGATAACATAATACATCATTCAAAAGGTAAGTTGCAAACAGTAGTCCTAATTTAATAACATTAACCATAACCTCTGCTCCTCCCCCCAAATCCCAGCCACTCTGAAAAAAATCTATCTTCTTGTCCAGTGATAAGTGATTTTTTTATTGATGTGATATATCCAATAGTGAAATGGATTTCCCTTTTTACAAGGTATGACACTTTTTGCTCCGGAATATTTCCATTACAAGAGGTTTTGATTGATTCAAGAAGAGTCCCAGATAATAGCAGGCTGATCAAGAATAAATCGGCCTGAATGTTGATGCAGAGTACTGTTTCTAAGTGGGTTAATACCATTCTTACTAAGAATGTGTAATGTTTGGAAAGGTTGCTTCTTGTAAAACAACTGCAGCCTTATATCATTTGCTATCCCCTCAGCTTGGCAAATATTCCTATTTTTCATTTTCCCTTCAGGGAGAAATTGTCCGTATGACCTGAAAAACTTTGGTCTTTCTTAATGACTAAAGTTGAAAGCAAACAATAATGGCCTATGCCAAATATTGATCTGATCCTGAAAAGGGCTGGCCAGCTGCAAGCTGCTTTAAATGGAAGCTGTATGTGGTTCAAGCTGCCTTTTGATCAGACTGCATCGCTTCCTGTCTTATTTCTGCATCAAAAAAACAGAGATCTGTCTTTTGCAGGGAAAGCTGAACCGTTCCTCCCTGCTTTTCTTTCCTCTCAGCCTGGAAATTGCCCTTAATTCTTCTCTATTTACCTGCTCCCACACCAGTTGCTAGATAACAAACACATGGCTTATTCTGCTTTTTTTGTTGTTGTTGCTCAGGCAGAGAAAGACATGCATTTCTGAAGACAGCTTCTCTGAATAGCATGATTCAGGGAGCTCCACTGCTGTGCTCGGCAGTGATGTATCACTTTTCTTGGTGCAGTGCCTGCTCAGGTAGAGCACAGACTCAGTGGGAAGAGCAGTCATCACAAAGGCACTATCACCTATTAGAAAGCCTTGCACACATAGAAATAGCTAATAAATTTATTTTGCTGTCTCGTGCTGTTGTTAGAAAGCTATGCATCTCTTTACAAACTTTGTAAAGGAGACTGGGAACACTTCTCTCTGTGTTTTTGCCCAGAATGGGAAGTTATGGTGATGGAGCCATCACAACTGCAGTTGCAGTAATGATTTTAACTTGCCCACATATAGAGGCAAGTCCCATGCAGACCTGATACACTATCAAGTCCAGACTAAAATCTGGGATGGCAGTGGCACTTCTCTGGGTCTCTCATACCCCTGAGGAACGCTGTTCATTCGCCATTAAACCAAAGGAGACAGACCCACCCTGAGCTGGTATGGGATCAAAGGGCTCTGCTTCCCCACCTGCTTGGCTCTGACTAGGAGCACAGGGGCTGTGAGCCACACGAACCCATCCACCTCTTGGTGCCACCAGGAGCGCTCATCACCTCCTCTGTGTTTTGGAGGACTGGGTGCAGTCAGCCCATCAGCGGCTGAACAGGAATTGGTGCATGCAGCCCAGCGCCAAGCACAGCTCTGCCTATAACCGCACCGTGACCATAGGCTGGGACCAGCATCACTCCAGAACTTCTTGTCTTAATTGCGGCTATTTTAGTGGAAAATACAGCTCCCGTGGGAGTAAATAGGCAGCAGTTGGGAAACGCCAGACAGAATCAACTGAAAAAGTGAAAATCTTTCTGTTGGCATCTTTAAGGCATGATTTTAATTGTTGAGAAGCCATTTCCCTTCGCTTACACCCAAGGACAGTCGGTGCAATGGAAGTACGGCTTTGCTCCAAAACGTTCTGGATTTGCATAGTCCTTTATTACTTTTAAGACAAACTGGCTTACTTCCAAACTCATAGGCCAGAGGCAGAATGAGCTAAATTTAAATACCAGAGTATTTGAGTATTTCAAATGGATATTTTACATTAACAGCAATCTCATTTATTTCAGTTCAGCGATTTCACATAGTCTTTCAAAGTTAAGCTAGGCTCACTGCGTAAGAATGAGTGTTTCATTAATTTTTATAAGAGTTATAAGAAGCATATGTTTTAAAGCTCTAGCTTGTAACATAGCAAAGTATATTTTAGAGATATTTATTTACATAATGGCCACATTAAAAGAAGTTTTCATATGGAAGAATGTAGCAATACCAAGCAACGGTTACCACAAAAATATTAATGATACGGAATGAAAAGAAAGAGGAAAAATCTTAAAAATGAAATGAGAGGATGTGATTTTTTTTTCATAGTGAGCACATTTCCACTCCTATCACAAAGCCAGTGGAAGCAGAGCATCTACAGCAAGCTTTCATGAGAAATCATGAAAAAAAGCCCTCCTTTGAAAGAACTGAAATTTCTCACTTGGAAATGAGACCTTCATCTTGAAAATGTGAGAAATATTGGTTTTGGCATGGCTATTCTGATCAGTTTCACTTCTGCTTACATTTTATTAAATGTGCTATGCAATATATATATATATATAATTATATATATATACACATACACAGCAGTAACTGAAAAATAAACAAACTTAAATAATTTGACAGTATCAACATAAAAGTCGACACAACATGACCAGGCCTCTTCTGATGAACAGTTCTGTGAAACAATGTTTTGACAAAAAAAAAGCATTTTTCTATGGAAAAAAAAACAAAAAACAAAAAAACCACAAACAACACACCAGCCTTCCCAGCATTTTATCAGCTCAAAGTTACCACAAATATCACTGAAAAGTGTTATATCTAATGAAGGTATTACATTATCACATCATCTTACAAATAATTAAACCAACAGCTACTGTAACCTCCAGGAAAATTTTGAAGAAATCATCAAAACAGTGTAGTTTTACAGCCTCTCAGAGGCCTTGCTTTAATAAGAATTTGAATTATCACCTAAAATAATTTATACGAGATGCTGGGAGAGCATCACTAAAACCAACCAGAATTCTGCTTACAAAAAACCTACAAGATTGGTCTTATTGTGCCCAAGACCTATCGAATCTGTTAGAGAGCCTGAACCCATCAGGCTCAAAAACCACTAAGCATGAGCAAAACCCCCCAATAACTGAAGAGTGTATAAGGAAAGCGATAAAATTGCCACTGCCCTACTATTGCAGGGGTTTATTTTTTCATCAAGTAACGACACTCTTGACTTGTCCCTGCAGAAAGTTGAATAACGTCCTGCTCCATGAAGGCACGCATTCCTGGAAGAGCAGAGGTCCTGAGAATGTCAAAAGCTCTTGAAAACAGGTCCAGCTACCACTTTGCCAGACACCATGACAAAGACTTCTCTGGGAGCTAATTTTGGATAATGAGCAATCAGCAGGGGCAGAACATCCTGTAAGTATCTATAGCTGAACCCTCTTAAACAAGATTGGGATCACCCAAAGCTTTTCTCATGGGTGTTAATATGGTGATTAAAGTTTACAAGAGGCTTGTGGTTTTATTTTTGTCTTGTCACATGCAATGGCAACTAGGCAGGAAAGCTGTGTTAATGCATTGATGTTTGAGGGTCAGATGAGCAGAATACAAGATATGCCTATGTTGCAATAACTGCTCTACAAGTTTAGTCATGATTATTGTATAAATAGGGTTGGGCAAAGTTGTGGCAGCATCTGAAAAATGTTTTTGAATAAGCCTACTTTCACTGGAACATCTGCTGTAATTTACCAGCATGTCTTGAAGTAAAAACAGTATGCAAACCAGAAAAACTCTTGGACATTTGGAAACTGCGAATGTATGCTCTGTCACTATGAGATACACCTCTTCACAGTTGGCAATGAGTGCTGATAACATTATATACTAGCAGATTCTCTCACCTTTAGTTATGCACGTTTTTCCACACAAAAGCCAACGTGAGACTTTCTACTCTTCCTTTTATGCAACGATTTTAGGAGGGAAGGAGGGAGCAGGAGTCGCCAAGGTTTGGAAGGTTATCTAGTCAATAAAATATGTAGGGTTGTTTCTCCCACCTTCTGTTTCTGTTCTTTCTCACCTTTGTATTTAAAAGACAGTCTCGAACAGATAGGATCCTAAGTGAATCTTATCAAGGTCAGAGTTTGTTCTGGCACAGATTTGAATATGAAACCTTGTAGATATCTGATTCCCAAACATGTTTGAAAACCATTTTCACTACTGCCAGCTTGCCTGTAATTGTGGTCAAATCCTGACTTCCTTTATTTCATTTCCATTTTTAGAATAGGCATACAATTTAGCTTAATCTAATCAAAAGCTAATTTAATTTATTCAAATCTAAATTTAAGAGAGTTGCATGGACAATTTTTGGTTTTGTTTCAGATCCTGTTTTTTGGCTACTGAGCAGGATGCTAAGAATAACTTTCGTTTTTTAAGACGATTAATTTAAATATTTTCATATTTTCCTCTCTTAAAAGTGCTTGAGAATAAGTTGCTTTCACTTGTTTCAAAAGAACTGAGCTTTTTTTGTTTGTTTGTTTGCTTATTTGTTTTCAGCAATGCAATCTTACGGTAGTTTTTGTCTCAAGGCCAGCTACAATGCTCACTGTAATCAAAAGGCATTTGGGCACACAGAGCCTCAGATACAGGGATATGGTACAGCTGGGAAAAAAGTTTTCCTCGTTCTGCCTCTTGATTACATTTCACTATTTGTGAGGCACCTACATTTTTCAGGAACTGGCACTCACCTACATGTGGAGTAGTTTAGGAGAGGCATTCATTTGCTGCCGGTCTCATTCACCATATAACTTTCATACAGTGTGGAAAGCAAATGCAGAAACTACTGGAAAATAATCTCTGCCTTACATCAGCCTGTAATTTGTTGATTTGCACTTAAATCAGTCAAATGTGCTCAAGTAACAGGATAGATATACTAAAGAGTGCTTTATTGAAAACCACGTGGTGAACTTACAGCAGTAATTTCCTTGCACACGTTGCCTGGCTTTATACAGTTGTGAGGTGACAAGTTTGATTGAGTTGCTCAGCCATAGATATCTACATGCTGTTTGACATGCCATGCCTGCGGTGTACCACACCGACTTTCAGCTGCTGAGCACTTAACCTGTGTCTCCCATACATTTATATTGCACCTACCAGCCTTGTGCTAATGTCCTAGGTGCTCTGGAGCATGACGGGTGGGCTCCTAAGCAAGGGCAGTTGCTTTGACCTACTTCTGTCCATTGAGTCTTGAAAACAGCTACATCCAAGTAGCATTAGGTAGCTGAGCATTAGGTTTTGACAGCCTTGTCCTCCTTCTCACTCTGTTTTATCTTTAGTTGAAATTATTTTTACTGTTATTTTTATGAATGCAGAGTCTAAGTAAAGAGATGAAACTACGTATTTGAGGCAAGAATTCTTTGGGTAGAATGGCACATAAAAAGAGAATGGCAAACCAGAAGTGATTTGTTATGCAATTTGTCCCAAAAGTAGTTTACAGTTGTTAATACGTAGATTTTATATACTAACTGCTCGAATTCTTTGTGTAAATATAGGGTGATGTGAGAGAGGAGAAAAGCAATAAAGAAACTAAGCTTTGTAAACATTTTCAGCAGATGTTCTTGAGGAAACATTGAGGCAGTTCTCATGCTCAAATCTGTGCTGGATCAGAGGGATGTCATCATGCTCACCTGGGTGTTTTGAGCATGTTATGAAGATCAAAGAGAAGAGAAAACAAGGGGAGAAGAGGTTATTTGTTTATCACAGGAATGAAAGCAAGCATTTATGAGATGCCAGCTCAAATGCTTAATTTGTCTGCCTTGATTTGTTGGTAAAACTTCAGGAGAGAGACAAAGCCCTTCCTACTTTGTGCCTGCAGTGCCAGTTCTTATCTTAGCCCGCAGGTCACCCCAGCTGTTAAGGGGGTAAACTATGTTAACTTTTACAGGGTTGTATAAGCATGAGTTTTCAAATACTTAAATCTGTGCAAATGGATGAATGTAATAGCAGGGTGCTACTAGTGGCAATTAGTATTTGTTGAAGTGGCAGTCCTGAACAGGTATAACTATCAGTAGCTATCCAGGCGCAAAATGAAATGCCTTCAGTTTTTGATCCATGGATGCACCCCACTTTGCTACCACTTCTTTTGTCCGAGCTTTTTGACCCAAACTGGGCATACCCACTCTGTCTAAAAGGTGCTTTCAGGGTTGATCAAGAGTCCCTTTCACATCATCTCGTTTTGCCTTTGTCCTTTCGCTGCTCTGTGTCAAAGACCAATCAATCATGAAAGGAAGAGTGTGGTCCATTTCCAGGATGAATTTACTTCTGATTAACTTCTGGTATAAATGAGCAGGATCTTGCATGCTATGTTCAGTGTGGCAAGGTGACCCCTGTATCTAATGCCTCTCATCATTATTCTCAGCACTGCATTGTAGTCAATGAAGCAAGCTGCTATCATGCCTCCTGCCACATAGGAGGTGGCATCCTCCATCTGATCTAATCCATCTATAATTGAGAAAGGTTATGTCCCTGTATGTGCAGGGGATAACTGGCTGGAAAGTGGCTCTGACTCTACAGAGGAGGATCATGAGGTAAATAACAAGCTGATGATGAACCAGCAAGGCATCTTCATGGCCAACAGCATCCATTAGGATGTGTGGCAAATAGGTTGAGAGAGGTGATCCTTCCCCTGGATTCCATACTGGTGAGGCTGCATCAGGAGATCTGGGTCCAGTTCTGGGCTCCCTAATAGAAGAGGAATATGAACATCCTGGAAAGAGTTGAGCAAAGAGCCACAAAGTGATGAAGGGACTGGAGCATCTCTCCTATAAGGAAAGGCAGAGAGCTGGAACAGCCTGAGAAGGAAAAGCTCAGGAGGATCTCATCAATGTCTCCAAATATCTCACAGGATGGAATGAAGGGCCAGGCTTTTCTCAGTGTTACCAATTGTCAGGACAAGAGGTGACATACTCAGATTAAAACAACAACATTCCAACTTAATATCAGGGAACACCTGGCACCTTTGGAGATCTTCAAAATCCAAGTGAACACAGCCTTGGGCAAACTGCTTTATGTGACCCTGCTTGAGCTGGGACAGATTAGGTGATGTCAAGAAGTTCCTGCCAAGCTCAGTGTTTCTGTGATTCTGTGCTAAGGTCATGCTTTGTACTCTGTAGCTCTAAAGTGGAATACTTGTTTAGGAATACCCTCATAACTTAGAAATCCAAAATATGTATTGCTTTCTTCTGTGAGGATATATTTGTTGTTTTAAAAATATTGCTGATATTATTTGTTATAAACTTGATACCAAGATGAATGAGTTATAAACAGTGGGCTGTATTATGCCTTGCCACGAAAATATCTTCTGGACAGGATAATCTTTCAACATCATCCTCTATGGTCTCTGAAATTTTCCCTGCCTACCTTCTTCTTTAACCACAAAGACTTTTTAGCATGTACTGAAGAGAAAGATGTTGCTGGTGGCTGTTGCTTCATCCTCAACAAGGATGTTAATGTCCCATTGAGTGGAGAGCAGACCTTCTCACAAGGGTCCACTACATCCCACAGGGTTAACGCCAGATCTTAAGCACCAAAGTGACAATTAGGATTCAACAGGAGTTGATTACAACAGATTCTGGGTGTATTTGTCTCATATTAAATATTCCGAAACATCCAGAAGTCTCCAACAATTCTAGGAAAAAAAAAGAAGTCTAGTGGATTTTCTAATTCTGAGAGTGTTTTTATAACATAAAACCTTCGCTGTGAAACCCTTGTTTGGTCTTCTCCTGTGAACACATTTCTGAACTGCAATTCTTAACCATGAAGAATGTTCATATGTTTTTAAGTCCTTATATGATAGCCACAAACACCAGAAGTTATTAATGGAATGGCATATATTAAAAGCATGAAAAGTGAACCCAGAGGGTTCACAACTGTTAACTTCAGAAGCAGAAAAGCTTTTGAAGTTGAAAATTTGCTAGCTATGGAAGCTTCATCAACCACTTAGCATTTATAGTTTGCTCTTTAAATGTGATGCTGGTGAAAGGACTGAACAGCTGGAAAGATAGTTATTTTCTTGCCAGCTCCATGGACTCTGATTACTAACACATGACTGCATGGCACACTCAAGTGACAGGTTAGACCTACAAATAAGCTCTACTGAAGGTATATCACCAGTCATGCACTTCTGGGATGAGAACACTTGCAAGTAACCAGCACTACAGCAAAGTTTAAAAACATCAGCATTTGTAGCTTATTTTGCTCAAAAAGGAAACAGCATGTCATATTCTTCCCTCTTATTATTATGAATATAATGTTTTAGTACTGCAAAATAAAATGGATGATGCATATCTGTTAGTGTATATGCACACAGTAAGTCTATATGCACACAAATACAAAAGTATATGTATATGCACATGCACACATCTGCATATATTTCTATGGTCACAGTATACATAGAAGACTATAGCCAAGCTGTACTGGACTTGTCCAAACTGTCCTGCCTGTATGAAGTAAATACTTTAGAATATATTAAAGAAATAATGAGAAAAAGAAGCTAGTGCACTGAAACCCCAGGATACGTGGCAAGTTTTACACACTTGGTTGCTGGATAGGTTGCATCTCCTTTTCAGAAAGTGCAGCGTTAGTAACTGTTAGCTATCTGCCATTTTTTTGTACATGAAAGTAAAACTCATGTAAGTCAGACCGCATTGTTTTCATGTTTACCTTTTAAAAAAGCAGCAGAATAACAGTAAGCAAATAAGAGTTTGCTGTTTGACACTATAACAATTATTGTGGTTTGTCTTGCATCAAGGTGTGCAGCACAGCAAAGCCTGACACCTGGTATCGTGCTGCCTCACAAACAAAGCCACACAGACATTTGGGCTTACAACATCTCTGCAACTGACCTGCTGAACAAATGATAAGTATTTTTCATCAATTTCATGCATCAGAACAGCTGCTTCAGATTTTCTCACTCTCCATTAAGTCTAAGCTTCAGAATTTGAAGGCAGAGAAGTTTCTGCTTGATTTTCACTCTGAGTCTTGTGTAAAACCTGGAATCAACTATGCCTTCAGTCATTTCAGAAAATGCAGCTGTAGCTGATGAAGTTGTATTAATGAATTGGTGTTTACTTCAACAGCAGTTTTAGCAATAGCACAAAGTTCCTTCTGTGGTACTGTTAGTCACAGAGCAAACGGGTAGCAGAGTTGCCTCTTTAGGGCGTAAATACACATAGGAAAATTATTGACAAGCCAATGGGATAGCAAAAAAGCAATCAAGAGTCTGTGGAATCAGATATAGAAAATTCTACTTTCATCTCCTACTGAGCCTCACTGATTGTTACTGCTCTCCATCTTTCCACCTTTCCTGCATGTTCAGCAAGTGCCAGGACAGCATTAGCCAAAGGATTTTTCTGCTTATGTCTATTCTAGCCGACAGGAATGATGACAACCCCTTATCTTGGTTGCCACAAGCTCTGAGGAGCCTTGGACAAGGATCCTGTGACATTCAGATTGGTACAAAATATAGAGACCGTCACTTGGTCTGCCTCAAAGCAACCTCAGCCCAAATACATTTCTCAGATGAAACTTCTTATACCATTAATTACATACAGCTCAACGTACAAGCTCAGGTATACTAGATGCACATTTACGACTGATTTCTTTATTTGTAGATGTGTTGATATTTCGAGGAAATTAAGCTGCCCATATCCATATCCTCAGGCTCTAGGCTCTAATATTAATTGCTTTTTTTTCCCTGAGTTCTGGTGATACTGAGTTGTTGTCGCTCTTTATTTTTGGGGTTTATATTGCCACATCCTCAAAAAACGTATACAACAGACAAAACACCCAAGCCATTTATTTTTTCTTTCCATACGGACATCCCCACACTTACTCACCCATCCATTTAATGTAAATAGAATAAGTAGGGAGATAGCTGTCAGGGAGAATGTTGTGTTTTAAAATCATTGGAGACAGCAAAGTTATGCTCCCTCTCTTTAATAATAACAAACCAGTGCTTATAACTCTTATCAAGCAGTCTGTGCAACGTCTGCATCCTTTCACTAATTTCAACAAACCGTCCTCGTGAGTGGGGAGATTAGCTGTGGGGTTGTTTATTCTCAGTGGAATTATGGCTATGTTCTCCTCAAGTGAGAGAGATAGGAAAATAAAATCTTGTTTGTATCTCATCTTTCCTGTGTTCCCGCAGCGGGAGAAAAAAATGCCGAGTGAATTAAAATGCAGGCAGACACTGGGCTCAGCCCTATTAGAGGGCTCTGTAGCCATGTGGGCATGGAATTTCATGGAATATTTCTTGGAATAACCCATATTTTATCAACAGCTGAAACTTTTCCCTCTTGCTAGAAAAAAAAGAGATAAATTATAAGACATCGTAAAAGACATTGTCGCTCACTTGCATATTGCCTACAGCAGCCCAAGCCTGAGCTCACATCATCTCTCACTCCTGTAATGTGGCAAGAGAAATATGGTGGCAATGAAAACCTGGAGTCCGGGGTCCAAAACTGCTTCATTCTTTGTATCCAAAGAAATTTTGTAGGATGAAGAAAGTTACAATGACTGAAATGCCAATTACCCCATAGCATGTTGGTGGGGCAATTACATGATTGGCATTAATAGAGGACCTCTGTTATTTGTTTTTTTTAAGGTTTGGTTGGGTTTTTTTTTGGTTTGGTTTGGTTTGGTTTTTTTTCTGGTTCAAAAGCTGTTTCCTCAGCTTCATAAATGCAGCTTTAGACCTCAGAACTTGAATGTTCATTGTGGGTTATTTCAGCAAGGGAGGAAGTAAAGGATATTGTAAGTATTATGAGTCAATAGCTGACCTTTTTTTTTTTTTTGGTTTAATGTCTGAAGTAAGAAGGAAAAATTGCTCAGGGTTAGCTCTGATCTAAATAAAAAGGAGATAATTTTCTTTGCGGGTTCTCCCTCACTTTCTCTGTTCTTCTCTTTACATGTGTGCATATGTCTGTATGTACATTCAAAGAAACATATCTTCAGGTTGTATTGTGTCAATTGTTTAGGCAATTCTTTCATAATTTAAAAAATGTGTTTGATTTTGAAGCAAATGGTATTTTGGATGAAACTTTAAAAAAAAATCTTTTTGAAAAATGTGTCATTTAGGAAAAGTTTTAGATATTGAAATCCATTTCTTTTCTGCCTCTCTTTACAAAGTTACACAGGATTTTAGACAGAAATTTGTTTTGAGCTTATACAACCACATGTTTCAGTCATTACATTAGTGTGGAAATTTGTTGAGCCTCGCTGGGGTCTGTAGTGATTGTAAGGAGTTCACAGTTATCTTTTTTTTTCTGACAAATCTATGGAGTAGGTTGAGAGGGGTAACTTGGACTTCAGCTTCCATATCATGGGGGAGGCTACACTCTGTAGTGTAAACTCTGCACTGAGGGGGACAATGCTGGAAGGCAGTAAACCAAAAGGAACTATGAAGCAAGTAAGAACTTGGCTTTATTGATGCCGAGCTTACTTCCACATATTTTTCTCTGCGTGCAACCTTGTCCTCCATTTCAGCATTCGGTGCAGCACATTGCAAGCACCAGTTTGAAACCTGCAGCCCTGCAAACCAAGTGAAGCCAAATTTTTGCCTGCAAAAGCTGTGCTGTTATTTTTCTCCAGCATTGCTGAGGGAGTTCGCCTCCGCTGCGTTTATCTAGGGTGGAAGAGGAAGCCTGCAGGCAGCTTGATGCATGGGCAGCAAGGGCCGGCATGATGTCATAGCGAAGGGGAACAGAGCCCGGCTGTGTCGCACACTCTGGGCAGGGAGCAGCCACCTTATCAATTAGGTAATGTCTGGGGAAGATTGGGGGGAATTTAGCTGCAGTGCCCTGGGCTGTGTTGCTGATGGGACCTCGCAGTTTCTCGGCAAGCGCCAAGCTAAAAGCATCACGCCGACATGACGGAGCAGGGGGAAAAGACAAGGAAAGGGTAGGAGTGAGAGATGACTTCCTTCCAAAAAAACCTCCATGAGGGCTTTGCAATCTGTGGGCTTCTCATTGAGATGTGGTGGAGACACTGCTGGGTGTGCTGCTTGATGGGGGTAGCGGGATGAAACGCTGTGTTTGCCCAGATAGCCCGGGTCTGGTGGCAGAGCTGCAAAGGGCTGAGTGCTGCTGAGAAGCTGTCCTTGGGAAACCTGCAGGGGCCCGGTGCAGGGAATTTTTCCTTCCCCTCTTCCCTGCAGAGAAAGACCAGAAAATAAAGGACTGTGAGAGGAACAACAAGGAAACACTAGTGACAACCTCCCTCCCCTTCGTAAAGGGAAGATTTGAAAACCAATGTATTCCTAAGGAACACATCAATGCTCTATTCTCTCTTCTACAAGAACCTCAAAGCTGCCATAAATGAACTGCCTCTTTCTTCCAGTACCGTGTCAGGAAGGTGTGTGAGCATCACCTGGCTTGCTCTACAAAACGACACGTGTCTCAGTGCTGCCTCAGAGAGCATGTCCTGCAGGCGTTTGAAGCCAGGGCTGCTTCATGGTGCGGATACTTCAAAATGGCTGCTGGTTTGGGTTGAGGTGCTTTAAAATGGCGGCTGATTTTGGGGGCCTAACCTCAGCGCATGTGACAGAGGAGCTGAGCTCAAGCCTGAAGTGAGCACTGCTACATCTTGCAATTAATCCTCTAGCTCCCAAGAGCAGTTATTGAGCCCCGATAGTGTTCAGTGATGCTTTGGAAGTGTAGGGAGAAGCTTGCCCCAACGCAAGAGTCTAGGTGATAGCCATGAATTTTGCACCCATCAGTGTGAGGAGGCTGCGACCTTCCTCCTCATGAGCTCTGTCCCCATGACTGCGGGCCTTCACAGAGGCTGCTCCCAACAAAACCCAGCATAAATCAGGATTAGTGCACGGCATCTGGGGAGCTGCGCCAGCGGCGCGTCGACGCGAGAGGGAAATCAGGCCTCACTGAGCAGGCTCCCCAAGTGACATGTTTATTCCTGCCAAACTCCCATTCTTTATCCCCAGCACAGAGCAGCCCTGTAAGCCCCTCTAAGTCCCTGGTATGTTAAACTGATAGGGCAGCTCTGCTCTCGCCGTGCTGGGAGGGAAGGTGGCAGGAAGAAGCCGGTGCTGCTTCCTTCAGCCCAGGCCATCACCTCCTGCCCTGCGGTGGGACCGATCCTTGTTTGTGGCCAAGGTGCAGCCTGCAACCTGCTCATGGAGTGGGAGGGAGCAACAGGAAAATGCTGAACAGAGCAAAATCGTTCCCCCTTGTCCTCCCTCCTCCCTCCCTTGCCTGGCAGCAATTGATTTAGGAGCTTTTCTTAAGTAAAATATTTCATCACGAAAGAGCTTTTTCCCCAGAGCTGCTGAGAAATTGTCTCCCTCCATCCCTCTTATTTATGTGTATATATATGTGTATATAGGAGCATACAGCTTCTCTGACCTGGGTTGCTGGTACTCGAACTAATGGGTTGATTTTCTCTTCCTGCCTGGAAAATCATAGGTAGCTATAGGGCATAAGGTGGCACAAAAAAATGGCCAAAGCATTGTTGCTGAATGTTTAAAAATTTCTCTTGATGGATCGCAAGGGATAATAACCTTGACCTTTCCTTTAAGGCTGGGAGGAGAGCTTAGGAGATGGCAAGTAGGTTTCCTAATGTGTTTAACATTAGGATTTCAATAAAAATCAAGTAAATCCACAGTCTAGGGGATACTCTTAAAATCCATGGCATTACGGAGATAGGTTTTGGGTTGCTTCTGATTCCTCACTTATCTTTCTGGAGTTTGAACACAGGATATAAGTGCTGCGATGTGAGATTTGTTCTTATGAGCCAACACCTGAGCAGGGCCCTTCTGAAGCACCCAGATGTCCCACCAAGGTATCGGGGACTCTACCCCACTCCTACTGAGTGCTTCATAGGGTGAAGGCTTCAATGCTCTGTGTTCCACCATGATATTAAAAGATATTTTTAAAAAGCCCTTAGAAAAAACGTGAATTCTATTTGTTTAGAACATATCATACCTGTAAGTGTATCGAGATTTGCAAAATATGAAAATGTCTGAACTTTCTTCAGTGATTTGGGAAGTCTTGTGACATATAGAAAACTACCTTTGGGGACATTAGAGGAGGCACTCAGTATTTAAAATCATAATAACACATGACTGGCATCCAACCCTGGACTAGACCCAGTAGAACTTACTGGAAAAAACAGGAATTTTCATTAGGAAAATTCCCCTGTTAGAATATTTGAAAAACAAACATCTTTCTCTTTGCCCTTACAGGAAAATTAAGACAATTTAGATAGAGGAAAATTCTGCTTTCTCTTACCTTGTAACTGTTTTCCAACACTTGCCTATCAGACAGGAACAAAGATGCACAAAAATATCACTTCAGCTGTTCAAAGAAGCTGTTTAAACTGGAGATGTTAGTCTCTTTCTTAAAATGTTAGATTAGTAATGCACATAATTTTTCTGCCCTGAAAGAATTCATTGTCACTTAAGCCCGACTTGCAGTGAAAGAATGTCATTAGAAGTTACTTACCTCCAAGGTCTGTGCACAGAACACAGAAATAATATGCACTACTTTTAAGGTAATTCTAGTTTAAGACCAAATAACAGCACCTAATTTATTCAAATTATTCTGCCTTTGCAGAGAATTTTTAGGAAGATGGAATTTAAATTAGCTGGTAGCATTAAGAAATAATATCCAACCAACAGCTGTACCAGGGAATGAACTATTAATAGCTCTTTCCAGACTTGGGTATTGATTGATACCCAAAGGTAACTGGGCCTGAAATGGAGCATTCTTGAATAGCAGGTGGAGATTTTCTGGGGCTCTGAGCTCTCCTTTCACACCACAAAAAAAGAAAAATAGAGGCAGCGATACTGCAGAGCCTGTAGCCACCTCCCTGCAAAACTCATTGTTTGCTGGGGTGAACATGTGCAAGGTTTGAGTGCACTTAGTAACTACTTTGTGAATATTTATTTAAATCAGCTGCTTTTATAAACTTTCCTGGCAGTAAATTCCTTATTTTAATTAATTGAGAAGATTGAGCGTGAAAGAACAATGATGCAGTAATACAGTAATGAAAACTTGTGTTCAGGAAAGAGTCTGATCTTCTTTAATGGTGAAGTATCAATTCTGCAGGATATCAATTTATACCAAACAAACCAAGAGGGACTGGAAGAGCAGCTCACACAACCAAATGGTGACTGAGACCCCGGAGACCAGCAGGACCCCAAGCAGGCATGTTAGAGGGCAGAAATAATATTTGGGAATGGCAGTTCATGAATATCGGGGAAGAGATGGATGATAATCTGAGAGACTGCCTAAAAACATCCAGGAGTGAAAATATATGACCCTGGTATGGCTGCATGGGCAAGGAAAGGGAATGAGCCAAAGAGAAAATTGTAATGATCTTTTCCCCAAAGAATTGCCCACAGTCCACCATCAGTATTGACACTTGGATTCAAATTCTGGGCACAAAACTTGAAATTAATGTAAATGTGCAAAAATGCTGAAGATTTTTAAAGCTGTAGAAAGAAAAAAAAAATCATAAAGCAGCAAAATCAGAAGATTTGTGCATATTCCAGTTGATGGAGAGTCTGCTGGGACTCACAATAAAACTACTTCCATTTGATTCTTTGCTCTCTAAAGAACCCTGTCATTAAACCAGAATCGGTAAGATTCCCCCTTTGTTTACTCTCCTGGAGCTTGGGTTTCTTAATGAATGTGTTCCACTTACAAGGTTAAAAGTTGCCACTGCAAACTCTCATGTTCGTGCCTTCCTCAAAGACCACAAGAGCTGCACTGACTTCAGGAGCACTGCTCACGATAATGAAGCTGAGCCACAGAGGAGTTTCCAGAATCTGGATAACTATTCACTGTGCTCCTGGTCTAAAAACAGTTAATATAGACATCTCAGAATAAACACTTCTTAATCTTACCGCACAATATTCATTTGTAAACAGCCTGCACACATACAGTAAGAGATATAGGAGCAGTTGATAACAATCCCTTCCTGCTCACAGTGAGGAAAGAGTTTGCACGAGACACAAAGTGCTTCCCAACACTGCTTTCTTGATGTGATTGCTCATTAGGGAGCAGCCTGAGATCCACCTCTGGCAGGGGACACGAACCTTGAGCCAGAAGATATTGAAACTCAGCATCAAATCCCTGTCCCACCTGATGCAGGAGAAAGAACATTTGCTCCAGATGTCTGGTTGCATTGTCGCACATAACTTGTGAGAAAAATACCCATCCAAAGAGGAAGACAGGGAGCCTTTTTCCTCAGATCTGGTGAGGAATGAAGCAAGGCTGTAAGAAATGTGTGGTGACGAGTGTTCCTTCGCTCAGGAAGGCTTTTAGGAGATACACACTGACGTGAGAAGTATTACCTACTGTGTGCAGGGTGCCCGTGTGGTGGGGTCACTTGCCACTTTCAGGTGTTAGTGCAATGAGGGATAGCAGTGTGTTGGAACTCTTTCTTCTGTAGGATGCTTATGGCATGTACGTGAGTGTCTGGTGTGCATCTTTCTACGGTAGTGTTACTATGGCTAAGCACCACTGGCAATAGCAACGTATAATCTTCCTTGGCCCAGACTCCAGTGCAAACTTCATGCCTAAGGAGTGGAGAAGTGATGACTGAACTATGAAATGCTACTTGCCTGGCACTTTAGTGGATGGGGAGCTCTCATGCTTCTGTTTAATCAATGTACTCTTGAGTACTTGGGTTTTGCTGGTCCTTACATCAGTCAAAACTAGGCTTTCTTCATTTAAATTATATTTTAGGCAATGTGGCTTTGCGACTGTGTCTGGTCGCTTGTATTTTGTGTGCAGTCCATTGATTTAAGTAGAATAACTATCCATTTTCCAAGTTTTTTTTTTTTTTTTTTTAACCTTTAGAAAGCTAGATTTAAGGAAAAGAAATGTCTCCTTTATTTTCCTCCTCTTCCTGAAATGTCCAAGTCCTTTGCCTTCCTGGCCATATCTGCCTTGAAATGCTTTTGCCTGTTGGTTTGTGTGTGTGCGTGCACACATGCCTGCTGCAAATTTTTGTGTGTGCATATTTATATCTTGGTGGCTGTGTTGCCAAGGAGCTCTGAAAGAAAGCAGAGCTGAGATAACTTCTAATCCACCTTTCTGTGATAATGTGGCGCAAGTGAAAAAAGCCAGGGGTCTCTCTTCTCTTTAGCTATGCTCTAGGCTTGGTAGACTGGGGCCTTTAACAGACACTTGGGACTTTGCTCTCTCTGTCTCAGGCTGGTGCGTGGCAGAAAACAAATACCAGGATGATTGGAAACTGTAGGTCTTTGCTTGAGGGAGACTCAGAAGTTGGATGAATGTCTTTGGTTGGATGCAGACAGGCTGGAGCACCTCTCCTATGAAGATAGGTTCAGGGAGTTGGGCTTGTTTAACTTGGAGAAAAGAAGTCTCTGGGGAGACATCCTTGCGGCCTTCCAGTACTTGAAAGGAGCTTCCCAGCAGGAGGGGGACCGACTTTTTACACTTTCTGACAGTGACAGGACAAGGAGGAATTTCTTTAAACTAAAAGAGGGGAGATTTAGGTTATATGTTAGGCAATTTTTTTTACTTAGAGGACGGTACGATGCACTGGAACAGACTGCCCAGAAAAGCTACAGATGCCCCATCTCTGGAGGCATTCAAGGCCAGGTTGGATGGAATCCTGGGCAGCCCAATAGAGGCTGGCAACCCCATCCTTGGCAAGGTGGTTGTAACTAGGTAATCATTAATGTCCTCGCCAACATAAGGCATTCTATGATAATGTGATTCTATGGTGACCCTTTCTGCCTCATAAACTTTCCTTTTACATCAAGATATCAACCACGCTTCAAGCATGGCTGCTTTTACCATACTCTCACAGAATAATTTTGGTTTTGGAGTAGCCATTTTCCAACAAGTGTTCTTCATCATGCAGTTCCTGACTTGGCTCCTTTTGCATTCTTTACATGTACATAATATATTTGCTGGTAGTAGGGATTTGCAGAGCTATTTGCTGATGTTGCCCCTGTCTAGCAAATAGAAAGAGACAGTTTGACAGAGAATCTTTGGAGGATAATTAATTTTTCAGTTTGACAAGGATTCCAATTAAGTGTGTTACTCTTCTTATTCTGGGTATTATGAATAATGGGCCAAATGTTCCCATGGTGTAAGTGCATTAATGATTTCAATCATGATGTAAACATGTGCAATATCTTTTGAAGTTTTGTCATATGTAGATTTTCCAGGATGTTCAGTGCTTTTTCTTCATCTGCATTCCTTATCCAATGGAGTTGGCTTGGCTTTTTAGTCTTATGGATGCATTAAATTTCAAAGGTTGACTCTATCCATCTGGAGCACTTGGCATCTAACTACTGGCATTACTGACAGGCTGATACTATTCTGTAATTTGACTTCTTGGAATGTTTTTGAATGGATGGGTGCCAATACAAAGCCAAAGCATCTATTATTGGTCAGGTCATTAGAAAAAAAAAATCAAAAACCAGTAAACTAGAACAGGTGATAGTTTTATTGCAGGAGCTGCTGTGAGACTTAGACCAAAAAAGGATCTTACCAAGCCATAAGATTTCCTATTTTGCTGTTGTGTAGTATTATGCTATGTGAAACAAAGGAGATTGCTTTAATGAAAACATGACTGTTTCAGATTGAGAGAGCATGGGTTATTTGTTGTAAGTATGGGTGACTTTAATTCTACCCCTTTTTAACATTTTCTTAATTTTAAAACTTGGCTTTGCAGCCTTTTCTTTCTACCAATATGTCATATGAGTGGTAATTTCCTTCCAATATAGCTTATAAAGCATGTTGAGAATGATTAAATGTCGTTCTTTAGAATTATACCGATTTCCCCACCTGTTCCTGATAGCAGCCGTGGGACCTATGAGCTGATGCACTGTCTGGCAAGGGAGGAAAGGCAGTATTTTGAGATGCTGACTCTAGGCTCTAGCTGGCCAGGGTGGTCTCTCTTTATTTCTGCTGTTCAATATCATTCCTCTTAGCTGCTCCCCTTACTGTCCCTATGTCCATATCTGCTAGTATCTTTCTTGTACCTCCTTTTCCATGTACTTTCCTCACTCATCTGAGCTTCATCTTTCCTTCTCCTTCTTCCCCTCTTCTTATTCACCCCTCTGCACCTTTGTCAGGCTGCTCTCATTCTTCTCTGCCAAAACATTAACAAGAAAAGTGGAGAGCGCAGCTAAGGCAGCTTCCCTGCTGTCAGCTCTGCTGTCTGGCTCCACAGAGGCCCCAGATAGGAGAAAAGACTACAGGAAGAATAATTGCAAAAAACATTTTGCTTGGCCCTTTAGCCCTGGGATGTTCTGTGGAGACAGCATAATCCGGTTGAATGCAAGAGCTGAGAGAGGTTAGAGCAAGGGACCATCAGGGCTCTTTGCAGACAAACTAATAAGTTCCAGCTGAGCATTTGTGAACGCTAATTTATTTTTGCTTCAAAGTTGAGCCTTCAAACTTGACCAGAAGCAGAAAGCAATCAGGGTTGACAACGAGCTACTTCCTAAATGCTAAGCTCTGTTCCCAAGCTCGGGAGATCCTGGAGCTCTGCATACAGCTGAGAGATATATCCCTCATCCCCTTCTCTGTCAGTGAAATTACTAAGTTTAGGGTAATCTTACCTGAGGTGCGTGTCCAGAAATGCCTCAGAGTGGCAGAAGTAGTAAAAAATGCCAGCAAAATGAGCCTCCCACCAGTAAGGTACCTTATGCACACCTTCCACTCTTGCCATTGGAAAAATGAGGATTATTATCCCCTTTGTATTAACTGTCTATGTGGTTTTAGCAGCAGTTCTTTCTTCTTCATACATACTTCTCATACTTTCTGCTTGTTGGTTTTTTTTTTTGTGGCATGTTTGTAAGTCACCCTAATGAAGTCATTCTCATTAGGGTGAAATCACTCATTTTCAGGTCTTTAGAGACAAAGTCAATAATACAACTGCTTCCCTGCTCCTTGAAAAGATTTCAGTATTGCTCACTTGCAGGACGTTGGGCTCCCTTTCTCCTGTGGCTGGGATGTTGCTCTTGGTGTATGACCAGTTCCTGGTTGATTGTTTTGGAGCTTGTGCTATTCCATGCTCTCAGGTGAAGTGGCTCTGCCAGCAGTGTTTTTGAGTCCTACCCTGATGCTTTTCTAGGCTGTGGTCAAATCTGATACCCAAAGTTTTTTGCTCATGCTGCTTATTGCTCTGCCAACTTGATGTGTTGGCAGAAAGTGGTACAAATTCTGTGGTAGATACTATAAGGTAATAATGGGAAAGGTTTGTGTTGTCTGCACTATGAACTGGATCTTTTGATAACCATGGGCTTTGGAAGGGTCAGCAAACTTACCTATCTAGATGAGAGTTTCAGAATTTTGTCCCTGTAAAAGGTGGCCTTACCAGGAGTTTCCATGAATAGCTAAAGTCATCATGGTCTTTCTAGGGTTGTGTATCACCTGAATGTCACACAAACATCCAAGTAGATGAAGCTGTGACACTGCAGTGTTAGATGTGGAACCACAGTTTTCCCCCAGCATCTTTCTTCAATCTACTCATTTTGCTCATATTTTGTGGGACTCTACACCACAACTTTCTGAATGGAAATCCCACATGCATGGATGCTGACTGTTTTGCTTTGTTATGAAGCCTTTTGGACTGGATTTGTGTCAAAGCCTGCTCTGTGCAGATGGGGGTGTATGGAGTTCAACAAGGACTTAAATAATTGACTCAAAGATCTGTCTTAAGCAAGTAGGAATAAACACATATCTGCACTGAATGTGCCATGCTGGATATTGCTAGAGGAAGAGCAAAGTCTTCAGGATGATATAACTCAGCCATTGTCCTCCAGGCTGATGTATTGGTGATAAAAAATTCAAGTAAAGAATAACTAAGTGAGCAATGATGGGAGGTGAAGTGTTCAAAGATTAAAAAATCCTGTAACAGAGGAAGAGTGTTATTAGACTTTATCGTAACTGTACTGTGAAGCAAAGCAAGTAAAATGCCTTTCTCAAGTATGCAAGCTTTAATGCGGAGAGCAGAGTGATGCTCAACTGAGGCAAATTCTCAAACATTTGGGAATGAAAAATTAGTGTGTCTTTATAACAAGCTTTTGCTGTAGCTGAGTAAGAGTATCATGAAGTAGCAAATGGAGCATTCCATATTTTAGAATAGAATGGAACGGTGTAGTATTTATTAGAAGGCTTGGACACTGAGTCTACTTAGAAAAAAAGAAAAGGCTCTCACTGGAGTTTGACATCTGCCTGGTAGCTGGATCCATTCCTCCTTTGGCAACCGACACAGAGTGACACTCTGCAAACACAACATTGTCACCTGAACAATTCACTCAACAGCTCACTGTGCTGTCAATCAGAACAGACTCATTTCTTCTAAAAAAATTTTTTTATACCCTCTTATTTTTTTCCTTTTGTCTCCAAGCCTTTGTTGATGTTGACAGCTCATCCTCTGGCCATCATTCATCCTGGCTACTGCAAACTTTGGAGAAAATAAAAACCCTGCTCCCCTAATCAGATTACAGGGCCTGCAAATTGAATTCAGCCCCTCTCAGTGTCCCCTCAGCTGGCTGTCATTAGGAGCAAAGGCTGGCCTTTGGCAGAGGTCCAAACACCAGCTAACTGAATTTGAGATGCTAGAGTCTTGACAGGCCAACGAAGGTAATTGAAGAGCCGTGGGGATCTTGTAAAATTGCAGGCATTGGGGATTACACTTGGGGGGATCTTTGGGACTCATCTGTAGAAGGGACAGTGCACTGGAAAGCCGTTCTGTGCTCTTCTTTTCATTGTTAAGACTGGCTCAGATGAATAGAGGAAAAATACGAAATGCAAAAATGAAATTTTCAGCATACTGACTTCTCTGCTTTGACTGAAAACCCATATCTGAATGTTATCCAGTGGCTGTAAATCATTAAATCATAATGTTCATTGGTTTTAAAAGTCGTTATTTCTTCCCCTACTGCATCCCTGGATAAAAAGTTCAGAAATATCCAGAGGCCTCAGGCATAGCATAAACATGCTGAATTAGTAAATTCTATGTTTGAATAATCTCAGTTCTTAAAACATTAAGAACTGAAAACAAGCCTACAAACTCACGTTTGGGTTTATTTTCTGTAGTATCTTATACTGGAGTCCGTGTAACTCTTCCATCTATATGACTTAATGTTTTAGTTCCAGTTTTGCTCTGTTTAGGACCAACTATCTTGCAGTGAAACTGTATTGTTTTGGGGGCTGATGTCTCCTACTGACACAATTGACTAAATACACCAAGGCAGAGGGGAGCTCTTTTTTTTGCCACTCTTCCAGCACTTGTAAATACTTAGATGGGTAAAAATGCTTTGGTTTTATCCACACATGAAGAGGTTCTTAGAAAAACATCAATATTCAGGTCTGTCATTACTTATGGATTTGGAGTGCTTTCACAAATTCCAGAAGATAGATACCTGAAGACAGGTCCGTGAAATAAACATGTTGAAACTGAGCTTGAACTGAGGAAATCATACAGAGGGTTGGAATTGTTATAACAGGCAAATCATTGTCAAGGAACCTCTGAGACAACTGATTCAAGCACTGATAAAGATGGGCTGGTTTCACAAGAGTAAAGCTGGACCTAAGTGGGCTCCTGCACCTCTTCCATGAAGCTGCACCATGCGGAACATGGTAGAGAAGAATCCTGCTATAGAAGGCTCTCACAGCTCCTTTTTAAAAAGACTTTAATTTCTGCTGGTACGTATTGGCCTTGCATAACAAAGTGCCATGAAGTGTGGAAGCAGACGCCCAGCGGGCTGATCTGGTTCCAAGCACCTCTCATCTATTTGGTATCACTTCAGTTATTGATATATTAATCGCATCCTTCATTAAATCATAATGTTCATTGGTTTTAAAAGTCGTTATTTCTTCCCCTACTGCATCCCTGGATAAAAAGTTGTTTCACAAAAGAAAACTGTTTCTGGGATTCTGGGGCTGACACACTCTTGGGACACTTCATCTGTTTTTCAGCCTGAACCCAGCTCTATGCCAGCTACATGGCTTCAGCTGAGCTACTGGTGCATATTTGCACTCTCACCATTTAGCATCGTTATCAGCTGCTTCAGCCTCTCATCCATCATTCAAAGTACAGTTTAGGAAATCAGAATAACACAACATACATTACAGGCAGTCCTCTGCTTCTGTAGAATTGTATAGCCCTGGAGAGGGCAAAGGAACGATGCTGACTTTCTATATTTTTCTCTAAACTCTTGTACTGTTCAAGTAGCAGCAGCAGTGTTATAAGTTGGACCAAAAGTCTAACCTTTTCCTGAAGTTCTTGAGCGAGGTCCAATCCTCAGTTCCCATTATTTTCTCAGATAATATCCCCTTTCAGTACTAAATGTTTGCTTTGGATAGATTTAATATGATAATGGGGCTCTAAAACCTTTAGCTCTTCTGACTATCTGTGCAGAGGACTGCCTGATGCCATATGATATTCCCAGTGTGCCCTTGCTCAGTTCTCCCTGCAATCTGTAAAAATGCAGCAGTGTTCTTCTTCCCTATATCTGAGCATATACTCCAGGTACTGAATGGGTTCTATTCAACTGAAATGCTGAAGGTGATGTAATATATTAACACCTATGGGCTGATCTAAGGGTTGCAGAGTAGTCACAGTTCTGGTGCTTCCCATCTTGTGAGTGCTTAACTGCATGATCCCATGATCCTTCTTGTGTGTTTTTTTGGTGTGGGTTTTTTTGTTTGTTTGTTTTGTTTTGTTTTGTTTTGCTTTTCATCTTTTTACTTTAGGGCATAAGGTAACCAATCACAGTGAGGGGCTGAAGGGAGGAAAGAAACATGGTTGTGGTCAGAGTACTTGGCCACGTAGAAACAACTGAAACTGCAGAGTTTGCTTCCTTTGCCATAGGTGCAAATCCATCTTTCTAGAACATCATCTACTGTAGGACTTCTGAATATTCTAGGTAAAATTAGAGGTCTCTCCCTCATAACTGAAAATATGAAGTGCAGATTTTTATCAGGGGCAGTGCAGAAGGCTGTGGCTCTTTTCCAGAGGTTTTGCTCTGGGAGAAACAGCTCTAACATCGTATATCCAGAAGCCTTATGACCTTCATCAGTAGAAGAAAACAACAAGGAGGATTTCAGACACCTTATAATGACCTGTCAGAACATAAAGTTAAGTCCTTAAAGCCTAAATATTTGCTTCTATGAATCACTACATCATGTGGAAGATGAGTTCTGCATCTTTGGTGTAGATGCAGAAGAATTGAGACGGTCCCAGAAACACATTGATCTCTCTTTGTTTTGATGGGTCTGAAATCACTTCAAGGTGACCACAAAGGTCTCGAAGTAAGGTCAGGCAATCCTTTCTGGTGAAGGACAGCAATGTCTTTATATATACTAGACCTGTAATCTTAAGATAGAGTTGTACTGAATGCTTTCAATAGTCGAATAACAGAACCGGCTCCTAGATAGCAACAGGCAACATCTCAGATCTTATCCCTGTACTTGAATGTGCTACTTTTACAAAAAGCAAAAAAATATGGTTTAAAAACCTCGTGTTCACTTGAATGAAAGTCTTCTGATAAACTGAATGTGGTTACAGCACCCTTTTGTGCTAGCAAGGCTGTGTGACTTCAAACTATTGAACTGTCTGCTTTTATGTTTCCCATAGCCCTTCCTTCTGCAGACCGCGCTCCAACTAGATGAGCATTGTTTTCTCTATTGTGTCATGTAGTTCGTGTTTCCTTAAAAGCCATCTTTCAGTCACTATCGAGGGTGGTTTTTTTTAAAACAGAATAGGCTGCCATATTCCAGTAGGATTAGTATTTGGGAAGTTTTAGTACTGTGTAAAATAACTTTTTTTCTTAAACCTCAGTGTTTTCCTCTTTTAACCCTTTTCAGCCTCCTACATTTAGGACTACAATGAGCAGCAGCCCTTGACATGATGTGGAGCTCTCTACTCATCTGCTCTACAAAAACAAAATTAAAGCTGCAGTGGAAACAGTAAGTCATGTCCTGAAGCAATGATTGAGCACCTGGTGGGAAGGCAGGGCCAACTTAGTGGATCTCAGGTGCATACAATGTTCTTGAGTGACCAGAAGGGGTGGAGCCAGGAGCCACCCTTCCCAGACTTCATTTAAGAGTTGGCTGTAGAGGTGTGGATATTTTGCTGGAGATCTCTGCCAGTCTGGGGTCTTCTATAGGTAAGCAGCTCTTTTTCCTCTATTTTTATGTCCGTGGTTCCTGCGTTTGGGCTTGTTCTCATTTGTTGTAGCTAAAGGCTTTGCCACACTGCTGTTATTACTGTGTTTTCCATCGCGTTATAGCATTACAAAAGCTTTCTAAGATGGAACTGTTGGCCGATAATGGACAAGCTTGAAGAGATGCACAGAGAGGGGCTAAGCCTGTAGAGCCATAGAATATCCCAAGTAGGAAGAGACTTAAAATAATCTCTGAGTCTGACTCCTGCTTCCACGCATGATGACTTAAGATTCAAACCCTGTGTCTGAGGGTGTTGTCCTTACTCTCTGGCAGGCTTGGGGCTCTGACCGCTGCCCTGGGAAGTCTATATTGATTTTGGCAAGACTTAAAAATAGGTTTCAACAGAACAGATCATATTAGTCTCTTTCCATGCCAGTTAAATGCAGAACTCCTCGACTATCTGGAGACTATGCATTTCAACCACTCAGCCAGCTCCTTTGGTTACTAAATTTATGACAAAGCTGCATGATAAAAATCAGACATGAGCAGATTGTGGGACTCTTTCTCATTTAGCCATTTAGAAAGCAGTTAGGAAAACTATGTAGTTTTCAAATGTTCGCATAGTGCTCTTCTTATATTTTTATCTGTGCTCATTATACACTAAAGATAAGTGTTTCTGGTAGTATTAATCTGTTATAGGTAAGTAATATTTGAATGATAGAGTCATAGAATTGGAAGGGACTCACAAGGACTGTCCAGTCAAGTTTCTGCCTCCATGCAGAAACACCCGAAATTCCAGCTCTGTGTTTTTGAGCATTGTCCAAAAGCTTCGTGTATTTTCACAGTTTAGGCTGTGACCACTACCCTGGGCAGCCTGTTCCACTGCCCTGTGCTGCAAAACCTGTTCCTAATCCTCAGTCTGCCCCCCCCCCCCCCCCCCCCTTGATATAGCTCCATGCTGTTCCCATAGGTCCTGTCTCTGTCACTAGACAGAAGGGATTGGTGTATGTAAGATGTAAATGAACTCTGGGTGGCTTTTGGCTTGGGTGTATTGTGATATTCCAAAGGGGTTCTGCCAAACATACTGCAAATATAGTACCTGACTGCCCGCTGTTCATCCTGGCCAACACATTGGTACCTACCAGTTGTTGCATATATATGTATAACTTTTTTCCTTTGGACTTATTATGATGTATGTAGTCTCCAGAGGTGAATGCAGAGAGGTTGGAGAACTCTGTACTTTTGACTGCTTGAGGAGCTGCCGACTGCTTTTATGTTCTCCTTCTCCAAAAGCCTTACTGTGAAACTAATTTGTTATGAATATCTTTAGGGTAACTTGTCACGAAGGTGGGAAAGCAAAATATCCTTCACGGGTTTTTATTTTTCAATACTTCTTCACGTTTGCGTCTTCTGTCTGCACTAGTACATTTTTTGTCTTCTAAAACTTAGGAGATACTAGTCTTACAATACTGAATTTCTAATAGGCAGCCTTTCCAAAGTAGCCTTGTTTGCTATACAGCTGAGAGGGAGGCCTCACTTTGTGTAATGGTTTAATTATAATGTCAATGTGGATTCATTAGCATGACAGCTGTCACTGTAAATGGCTGACTGGGGAGGCTTTTGGACCCCATGGGGTCAGGGTAATTGATGTAGTGAACAGAATACTGTATTCTCTGAACAATGGGATGGGTCCCCATTCTGACCTGGGAAGGGCAATCAGTGTAAGCAGGGAATCGATAGCAGCTGAATTTTCGTCCATGATCAGATTGATTCAACCACGTTAACCTCCTGTGCAGATTATGTTCTGCTGGAGCCTGGACGAGTCTCTCACACCCAGAAGGTGACCAGGCAAATCCTCGTGCTCTAATTTTTGACATAAATTTTGAGCAAACACAGGAACAGCTGCAGTTCTGCTCTGCGACTGTTTGGAGGAAGAGGGGATCTGCCCGAACATCTGGAGGCAGTTCCTTATATTTGTTCTGCCGTTGCTTCCACAGCTCTTACTCTTCTTGACATCTACTGTACAGCACGTCTTCTCTTGCCAAGCTTCCCTCTGGAAAATGAGCTAATAGCCTAGTATTGCTTGATTTCCTTGGCCCCATGGGAGCAGCACAGTATTTGAGCTTCCTTTATAGGAGTCCTGTTAAATGTTTGTGATCTGTGTTATCTACTACTGGCTTGTTCCTCAGCCGGTCCATCACACATCCTTCTGTTGATGCTTCTCCAATTGCGGTGTCTCAAGCTGATGATTGCTTCCTGTAATGTATGCTCATTTGATTTGTTCTTGTCTATTCAGCATGCTCATCTTTTCAACCTATGCAAAATGCGTGAGCAGAGGTATATTTTTAGAAACTACCTAGATTAAGAAAAATAAGGTGTTATTGTAGAGTAAGTAGATGCTGAGTCTGTAAAACATGAAATATAAATTGAATACTAGATTAACTCCTCTCTGGTAATAGGAAGTTTTTTTTTTTTTGGGGGGGGGGTCAGGAAAAAATAATTAGAAATTATTTCATGCTTAAAGCCTGCAGTGATATAATTGATCTGCTGCAACTTTTCTTTCTTTTATGTTAGGATAAGTAGTATTCGTTACCTTCCCTTCTGTCTCTGAGAACAGTTAGAATTGTATGTAGAGAGATTTTATCTCTTTAATGGGATGTATGGATTTATATTTTAAAAGGAAATTGTAGTTTTAAATTCTGTTGAGAAATAACGATAGAAGAAGTTAGGAGAACCATGGCAGGACTCAAACAGCTTACCCTTCTCCTTTGCCATCCATCAAGCACAGCTCCAGTTGCAACAGGGAAGCTGTGTTCCTTCAGGGGAAAAGCACACCCAGGTGTGTGCAGCTCACCTCTGCTGCTGTGTGCCAAACCTGCCTGCAATCCCAGCTGAGTTCTGCTCTACCAAAGCTCAATCTTCTACAACTAACCAGGAGCCTGGTGCTGCCCAGCCTTGTCACTGCTGCTCTGAGCACCACTCCCTGCTTCTGTACGTGCTCTGGAGCTCAGGTGCAATGAAAGATAGTTCAGACCACTTATGTGAAAATACTGCACACTAATGCTGGAAAGAGGAGCCCAAATAGTTGGGGTTACAAGCAGATAATTAATACAGTACCGGGGAGGAGTAGTGCAGGGAATAATGCTGAGACCAGTAAAGCAGAGTGACACAGGACTCAAAGTGCATAACGTAAAGGGAAGTGTCTAACACTAAGATCTGATGAATGACAGCTGTGTCACTGGTTCCTCTCTTGCACTCAGGATTGCCACAAGCACTGGCTAGACAAAGGCTCTTGGCAAACCATTGCTCAGCACCCTCAAAATGGATCAGCTTCCCATGCAATGCAGAGGCCAAGAGCCCTGTCCTAGGGCTGCGAAATGGGGTGAAGGAAGAAGGAGAGATTTGTTATCTATAGAGCATCTATAGAGCCCTTTCAGCAAATTCCAAACGCATCTGAAGGCAGGAATTGCACAAGGAATCAGTATACTCAAAAGTAACACTTTTCCGTGTTAATTGCAAGTGGTGAGGCACTTGTAACAACCTCAAACATCTTAACTTTTCTATCTGTGGAGTTTTCAAGCTGGCTCTATTTCTTAGCCTGAAGAAGCTCGTGCATCACCAGATACTGAGGTACACAATACAGCTCTTTGCTCTCTGTTAGTATTAGGTGTCAAGATCTCTCTTCTGCAGGGACGTAAGGAGTTTTGATTTGGTGGACTTACTCATCTGGTGAAAGGAGGAGGATAAGCGTTCTTCCTCCCCATGGCCCATCCAGCAAAGTTGGGATTGCCAAATGTGATAACTTGCTGTTCTTCTGTCAAACTGTTCCTGACAAGCTTGTACATTTAAGTACAGCTGTTTCGAATGGATTTCAGAATGTCTCTTCTGAACAAAAGGTAAACACTTCCAGAAGAAAGCACTAACATTTGAGAAGTGCTGAATAAAAACATAAACAACAGCAAGTAAGACCACCCTCTAGTTGGGTTTGAGGGAACCCACTCCCAAAACAAAATCAACAAACACCTTTTCTGAAAACTGGGAAGAAGTGTCACTGCAGAGTTGGTTCTTTGCAGAGTAAGGGGAACCACTTAAACCTATAAGCCTGCACGGGGGATGTGGATATGCAGGTTTAATCCAGCAGTCAAGGAACATTGATCTGTTATGACTTCCATGGTGAGTCTAGACTTGTATAAAGTCATCAAAAGGGCATTCTCTGTGCCTTTTCCACCTGAGGTGGAAACTCATGTTTGAGATAGATGCTGTGGATGTAACCCTGCACCGAGTTAAAATGTAAGAGAAAATGATTAATACTGATAATGGATAGAGAAAGGAGAAAGTAGGGAGAGGGCACACTTGCTGCCTCTTGAGGAGGCTTGTGTATGCACACGCACATGGTGTTGCCTCTGTTGGTTGCATAAGTGCTTTTAAAATAATGAAATTACTTCCATCAGAAAGAGGAGAGAGATGCTTGCAAGATATGGGTTTTGGGGAGGAGGGGGGGGAGTAGGAAGGTTTGCTTTTGTGATTTAAAAATATGTATGGCTGTATTTATACCAGCCAGGGAAGTTGTGTTGCCAAGTCTTTTAAGACTCGCAGAGGAAGTACACCACAAAGCAAGAAAAATATCTGTGGAAACACTTTTAGAATGAGCTCCAGAGGCAAAAAATATATAAAAATCCAAGTGCTTCATATTGTGTGGTCTGTAGAGGACTGCTTTTAGGGAAGGAAGAAGAAAGTCTGTGTAGAATAAGAACGTGTGTACATATGCTGCCTGGTAACCTGACCTGAAGGTTGTGACCAGAAGCAAGAGACTTTTGAACTTTTTGTTTTGTCTTTGGAAAGAACGAAGGAGATCTGCTGCAGTAACCCTCTTCCTATGTCTCTGAGTACTGTCAGGATTAAAAGGAGCACCAAAGCAGGAGGAGTTTCACTTGATAAAACAGAGAGCCCTCCAGTGAATAATCTCTAATTCAATTAGGCTTTGATGAGCAAGGTACTGAAAAGCCTGGGGACAGGTGTAGAGGGGTTGGTGACAGATAGTTCTGGCTGGTGCTCTTATAAACAGAAGTGGTAGGAGCGGCTCAGGCTTGGGCTGGGGTGATCTACAAGTTAAGTGCTTGCCTGGTAGTGTGAGTTAGAAGAAGAGACAGCAGCAGTGCACTCGGTGATAGCGCAGCTCCCTTCAACTTCCATGTACCAGCCTGAAAATGGGGGCCATGCAATTGGGTAGAGACTTGTGGGCTCTGTGCACCTGGGACTGTGCTATACCAGGCAGGAGCAATGGGGGGGAAGTGCCTACATCAGCCCTCCTCCCTTTTTCAATTTCCCACTTTGATTCCTAACTATTCTGCTGGGTTTGATATTGTCCTAGTGAATGGTCTGGCTGTTAATGTCTTTCCTTGGGGAATCCTGGTAGTAGATGCATGTTTTTGTGATGGGAGACCATCTAACCAGTCAGGAACTGCTCAAGTATAACTGTGCTAGATGATCCTAACTTACCTAAAACTTTTTTTCTCCACAGTGAGTTAAGAATTCATCTCTAGTAACTAGATGTGAGCACGTACTATTTTGTACCCTCCAGATAAACTGTAGTTAAACACTTTTATTTTTGTAATGACTCATGCTTGCATATAAACTTGCACTGCAGTAAACAAATACCTGAGCCCAGCCTTAGCTTACAACTATTCTTGGACCAGCACCTCTCCTCTCACCTTCCTCCCAGCTAACCATCCAAAATAGAGTTTACTGCAGCTGACAGCTAAAGGAGATGTGTTGTATTTGCAGCAGTGGTGGCCTGCATTTGGCACTTGCTATCCAGGGTTCTGCTGTACCACTGAGCTCTTGGAGAGGTTAACATGGGCAACTTCAAAGCCTGAAAGCATTCCTAGCAAGCCAGTCCTGTGGACCAGCTGCACTAGTGCTGCTGCCTTGGTGTTTGAATGCTGAGCTCAATGTACAGCTGGCATTTACTTGGTGATCTGTCTTATTCTGACAAGCTGTAGATTTAATGTAGTAAGTGACCTTTTTTCTACACGATGCATCTATGAACATCTTTCCGTCAGTAAGATGGACAGTGTGATTATGTGTAATGCACAAGCAGATTCTTTCTGGTCAGGCTTCTTCCACCACTGACCTTTATATAAAGGACTCTTGCAACAGAAAAATCTGTTAAAAATAAAGCGAAGGCCTTCATTCTTCTTTAAGAGTCCTGTTTTCATTTCCCTCTTTCCCCTGTGACTGCTCAGCAATCTCCCTGAAATCCTGGGGACTGTCAAGAGAAATGATGACATGCCTTCTCTTGCAAGTAGACCAGAAGTCTGCAGTGGCAGAGTCAGAGCTGATTGCCTATCTTATCTCAAGTCGCTAGTCTCTAATTCAGGCTTTTACAAACAACTACCAGTCCTATGTCTTTCTGGAGCTACAGGTTAGTGTTTAATGTACTGCTTTCCTGGGGCTTTGCCTATCAAGTTGAAGGAAAAAATCCTTTTGCCTTTTTGATCCCAGCTGGAAAGGAACTGAAATCAGAATTCAAGGGCCAGAGAAGCCTGAAGGGGAAAAGGTGAAGGACAAGGGGATATTGCCCATCACTCAGGACCACTTTTTCTTGAAATCATCCTAGAAGCAGAACAGGCTGTGACTTACTGAATACTAGCTCTATTTCAAATATGTATTTTGAAAAAAAATTGAACTAACTTGGAGAGTTCACTTTATTCTTGGCCAGTAAGCTGCTGATTGTTCTAAAATTTGTTTATTTTTGGACATGTAAAATTTGAAGTTGTATCTGTGAGGATGAGGGCTGATTGAGATAATACTAAAGAAAAATTTCCATGGAAATTATCTGACTTACCTTCATTATCAGGTCATGAAAAAGGTTTCTGAGCAATTTATGAAGATCTGTCTGTCTTTGGAAAGAGACAGCCTGCCCTCCAGAATGGCAGTTGCAAATCGGTATGTCTATATGCCAGTACTGCCATTTGGTTTAGTTCAGTGTTACACCTTTTCTGTGCTATGAGACTTAGCAATTTACTCTAAAACTCGCAAGAGAGCTCAGCATAGCATGCATAGTCTCTTTTTCCCAAGTTCTGGACTATGGGTTTGTGCTTCTTGGTATGGTAACAGTCTGGTTGCTTAGGGAAAAATGGTGCAACCAGCTGCGTTTTCTGATAGTATCTATGTGAAGCATAGAAGCTGCTATGAAATAAGACTGCAGTGATCCCGTTAACAAACCTGTAGGGCTGCGAGGCTTAATTTGTTCCAGTGCATTTTTATATCTACTTCCCACTCAAAATGAAGTGTTGCTCCTTAGGAAAAAACAAAAAACAAAAAGGTCAGAAAACTGGTGGAGAGTGGAATAACTTTATTTACCTGGAGGTGATCACAGGTATTTCCTGTTGCTGGTCATAGATTATTTCCTTATGTGGTAGTTCAAAGATGCCATGAAAACTATAAACCAGTGCAAGCTTTCTGATTAGCATGATGAGCAAACATCTCATGATTGCTGGGAAGAATGCTCTGACCTCTGGGTGTTGAATAATGGACATGAGTGCACTCATGTTGTGCATCATCCCAGTTTGTCCTGCCTTGGTTGTGAATCAGTCCAGCTCCTGAACATGATGAAATCAGTTGCTGAAATAGTGATTCTTTCTTTTTCTGAAAGATGTAATTATAAAATCTGCTCTCTCCAGCTTGTTTGACTTGGATACGATTTTAAAGTCTAACATCAAGCTGATACATATTTTTTTGTACTAGCTACTGCAGTATTTTGCAGTCCCTAGGAGAAGATCAGTTACATCCCTGAGAGAAGATACACTGCAGAATAAAAAACCTTAATGTTTCAAAACAGATTTTTTCTAACTTCTAGACAAGCTAGGCTGCATCTACATTAGCATATCAGTGCTTTTGAAGCCCATCTCCTACATCCCCACTTAGTATGCCTTGCTTAGTGTTGTGAGGCAGCCTTGAAGGTCACAAGGCATTTCTTTTTGGATGAGAATGAAGCAGAATGTGTTCCTGATGCACTCCAGCTAATGGGTGTTGATTCTGGGGCGAAGCAGATGAGCGTGATGCTGAAGCTCCCTCCAAGTTGCATGCAGGGTGCGAGTTGGGCTCCCACCACCACTTGCTCTACTTTACAGATCCCTCCTATTGCAGTGTTACTGCCTGCTAATGTAGAGCTGGCCTTAACGTTCTGTTGGATTTTAACTTACAGTCTGTGTTTTTCTCACTTGCTTCCATTTTATTACTTTGATAATTTCACAGATCAGTGAAACTCAACTGTCCCAATCCAGTTGTTGGTTTTGGTCGGTTGGTTTAGGCTTTCAGTGGGTTCTGGTGGTTTGGCTGTCTTTCCTTCACCACACTTTTACCAGAAACTGGACATCTAAAGTTTATTTTGGAAGTATATCAGTCCGCTGTTTCTACCACAACTCAAACACTTTAGTAGCTGCATAAATATTGTAGTGTATGTTAATCAGTCAAATCTGCTCTACATATCTGGAATAATGTTCTTGTCTGCAGGCCTGTCACACGCCTGATGGTGCAGGAAACTTGCCCAAGGCAAAACCTCTGGACAGGCAAAGCCACAAAGCATCTTAATGGCACACTTATCTGCTATTTTTTCCAGTTCGTATAGAAAAAAGCAAGGCCTGGTGGCTGTATACACAGACTGGCTTTCTAACACTAATAGCATCAGTTCTGCGGCTTCTGAGGGAAGCTCTACTGTGATCTCAATTAAGTACATTTTCTACTTAATGCCAGACTTAAAACTCATAATGATGTATAATACAAGATTTATTGCTGTTTGTGTCATTATTTGATTCATTGTGATTTTGCTGTAGCATTTGCTAATTCACTACTGCTGTATGCATAATGGGTGGGGTTTTCAGTAGGGCTCTCTATCAACCTGGACCCTTTTCTATTGAGGCTTACAAGGGCTTAAATTGGCTCTTATTTCAGTCAGTAAGTCTCAGCACTGATGACGAGAAATCATGGTTAACAACAGTCAACACTTCCTCAAAATTTTTCTCCATATAAATATGGATTTTTCCTGTTCTCAGCCCCGGAGAAAGTATTTCTATGTTGTTTCTCCCTGGACATCCTTCTATCCTTGTATTGATGTACTTTGCAGTGTGTACTTGCATATACTGCATACATGCAGTTCTGACTGTTTCATTTCAAGAAAACAAGCTGAAGTCTACACCTTTGGGTTTGAATGCTCTTTTGCCAATGCTGGTGTACGTGCAATGTTTCAGAAGCACATTGCTAAGCAACTTCTCTTCTGATTTATGTCTCGTTATCAGCCTGAAACTGTTTAGGTAACTCACAAGTGAAATGCTTTCTGTTAGTGAAATAAAAAAGTAATACCCATCAGCATGTAATATGAATGTTAACTTGAGCACAGCCACAGCATCACGCACCAGAGTGACTGAATCATTGCAGAAGTGCATTCAGAACCAGCTTCCTGGAACTAGGTGATCTTTGAAGGCTTTTCCAACCCAAGCCATTCTATGATTCTTTTGCTTCTGGCTCCTGTGGTATCTCAGGGAAGCTTTCAACAAATACATTGCTTCCCTATGGAGCCGAAGACTTGTTCATGTTTCAGTCTGCTAGAATGCATGTCTTGATCCAATCTCAAGCAGTAGAAATTGTACTAATATCTGCAGGCTAAGACCTTGAGATATCAGAGACTTAAGTACCAGTATAAAACAAGTTATTCTGATTGTACTTAAACTGTCTCTCCTCCCCCCTTCTCCCCCCCAAAAAAAACCTCAATTTTGCCCATCTTGCTTAATCTACCAAAATATTTGAATGCTTTCCTCATTAAGAAAAAAGCACAGCTCTTGACGTAATCCTATGGATTCTACTACTGTAGTTATCAAAAAATGTAGCTGGTTAATTTGTTACGCTTTGAGATCTCTGGAGTGTAAAAGAGCTAGGGTTTAGATCTTGGGTGCTGTATGTAGGTGACTAAAAATGAATGGATTTGTCTTGGTGTGCTGTACTAAACATTTGAGACTGGTAAGCTTGGGGTAGAGCACAGGATACGAGGACCGTGCATGGAGTGAAGACTTCTTTCTGAAGCATCATGTTAAGGTGTCCTTGTGACACTGCAGATAATGTGTTGAAAACCTAGGGACGATCCTCATGATTTCTCTTCAGAGTAAAAATCTTGCCATTTAAATCAAGAATAACTCTAAATACATCCTGATCTGAAGATGAATGATCGCTCAGAATCTCATCCCTGTGAGGGATAAGTAAAAAGTCACCAGCCACCATGTGCTTCTAACTCAGAGGGTGATATACAAACTCAAGCTAAACAAATGAAGACATGGAAAGGTATGTTAATGCTAGGAAAATGGAAATTGGGAACTTGTAGGAAAGTACAGAGTTGTGTGTACTCATACTTGATGTGTATTCCTGATGGAAAGAGGTAGAAACTTTATTTTGGCTTGGAAGCAATACATTCAAATGTAAACCTAAAATCTAACAAGCTCTTTAAGAGAACTTTGCTCATATATTTACTCATCTGTGTTTTCTTTCCTGGAGACTGGACAAAGTCTGCTAGCAGATGCTAACAGATCAGGAGAAATCCTAGTGCCAGTCAATTCAGAATACAGACAATGCTGTTGTAAGGACTCTGATATAAATACTGCAGTGAAGCTGTAATGGTGCCTAGGAGATTGAGGTGGTTCTGCCCTTGTAAATTAGTGTGCTTTTGACATGATGGTGCTGTGATGGGATGGCGGTGTCAACCTTCCTGGTCAGGTTTGGATGTGGGTTGCTGAGACAAAGTCTCAAGAGATGTGTGGTCTTGGACCTCAGTGTGTAGGAACACCTGGGATCTAGTTCTCTTTCTCTGTTGGCTGCAAGAGGCAAACACAGGTTTTGAAGGTAGGTACAAAGGTAAACTGTTCAAAACCACCTACATCTTCACCAGTTCAGTTACTGTACTCTGGGTGATGGGGTGTAGTTTGCTTACTCTGCATCCTCAGGCTGCTACAGCAACACAGGTAGTCAATCCTAGTTATTGCATGTGTAACTGAGTTCTGAGGCTTTTGAGCCCAAAACACCTGGCTCCTTACATTGCTTGGTATGTTGTGATTCTTCTGACCGTACCAGCTCATGCAGTCCCTTAGATGAGTACATCTGTGTTTTTTCCCTTTTTTCCAGCTAAAAACAACTGAAAATACTTAGCCACTTCCTCCTCTGCAGTGAGAATTTGGCTGGGATCTTCCTGGGAATAACTATCAGTCACTTGCGAAAGAGTCCTACCTCTCTGAGCCTGCTTGTGAGCCTAAGCTTTTATCAGGGCGAGTTTAATTCTCAGTGGCTTTGCTGTGAATCCTTTTCCCTCTCATTGCCTTGCAATGGGCTACACAGTGTTATTTTGGCTGGGGAAGGTCAGAGTGAAGGCATCTTCCCCGAGGGAGGTGGGCAGCTGAGTATGCTGAAATTTTTTGTTAAATCTTTGCGTGTGAATCTCTCTCTGTGGGCAGCACCCCTTATGGAGTGCCTCTGGAGTGTGGCTCATGTGCAAGGCAGTTCTGCTCCCAGCAGCCTTAGGTGGGATGACTGTGGCATTGAAAAACAGCTCAGCATGGCCACTGTGACAAAGGCTGGATTAGAAACCAGACAGGGGCTTGAAAAACAAGCCGACCTTGAATGATACTTTAATTTTTTTCAATGCAGAGAGAGTAGAATACAGCAGATTTCTATTTTAAGTGTTGTCAAGACATGCTGGAGAATGGTTTGCTGGGAAACCCATTCTGGCTGCTGGAGAAATGAAGTCAGGAGCTTGGAAGAGTTGGGGTACCCATATATCTGCATGACTAGCTATTGAGGAGCCCAGCCTCTGCCTCACCAGGGCTGCCCTTCCCCTAGACTTGAGCTCCCAGCTCCCCAAAACTCATCTTCAAAGTTCTTTGTCCAGTTGCAGACAGAAAGCCGTAAATCTGTACCTTTGTTTAGTGTGGCATGTACTCTGCCTCTAATCCAATTTCCCTTCTGTTTGTTCTCTGTGCAGCCTCATTCGGCCTGACAGCTATTTAATAAACCTATTTGCTTTTCTTTGACATGAGGCAGAAGTCGTGGGTGTTGAAGAGCCATAAGGCCCTAGTGGACAATGAAACCCTTTCCCACTCAACACTCTTCCAGCTCAGCACAGATAAATTGTGTAGAACTGGGAAATTAACCCATCCTATCTTTAAAAAAAAAAAAAAAGGAAAAAAGCGTTTGCAGGCTGATCCACAATCGATTTGAGTTGGTTGCTTTGCCCTCCGTAATGAGAAATACTCTGTTATGAGATGGTTGGGGATCACTTCTGCAGCTTTTGGCTGTGTCACCTACAAGAAGGCAAACCATTCAGGAATAATTGCATTAAAGAAAAATACTACAACCCCTAAGGGAACAAAATTATTCTGAAATTTGAGGGAAACTTATTTGTTCATTTATTGACTGGGAAAATGCGTAACAATTTCCAACCTAAAATCATTTCCATTTGGTTTTGGTGCACACTATTTGTGTGCTAATGATTCTCGGCATGTTTCTCTCTCAGTAATGTTAGGTAGCATGTGGTAGCAAATATCTTTCAAGTCTATACTCTAGGGAAGGGAGTTGGGAAAAGTAGTTGGGTCTCTTATGGCACAACTGGGAGACATGAAGACTGCAGTGGTGCAGGTGATGAAATGGTAGTACTTAGTTATTTTTAGGAATGAGAAGGAATTTGAATTTGCTGGACTTCATATATATGTGCATGTATATATGAATGTTGTGTGTATACATATAAAAGTATATATGTAAATAGCAAAAAATCTTACTGCTTACTAGCAGTCTGTTAACTGAGGCTTTTTTGGTATTTTTTATCTCTTTGAATGATGTGGAATATGTATACATATGAAGCTCAAACAACTACTATCTAAATTCCAGGGCAATGGAAAAAAGCAAGTGTGGGTTGTTGAGATTGCTTTTTATTTTTTTCGGGTCTTGAGTATTATGTAGGCTTAGTGATGCTCAAATGACAGATTAAGCTAATAGAACATTGCTGCTATTTATAACTAGCTAATTTTTCTTAAGTGAACCTTTGTTTTTGCCTGTAGACCTCTATTTTGCATGAGGCTCTTACTGAATTTGATGCTGTATAGAGGCATGGTAAAAGAAGGTCTTTCCCAAAGAAACAATACTGAATATCCAGAAGGAGTTGTTCATTTGGCAACCCAACCCATAATCAATGAGTGCTGCAGCCACAAGGCTGTTATAAATCTGAGTGGAATATATGGATCTAGTTGCCATTCTCATTTATTTTTATATTGCATTAATTCTGATAACCATTGAGAGAATTAATATCCCTTTTCTGGGTCTCTCAACTTCTGTTGTGTTGCTTTTAGATAGATTCCTTTGAACTTTCCTTAAAAGCTGTGTTCACTAGCCTCTGCTTGGTACCTCTGTGCCCTCTTCCAGACTCTGCAGTCCATATCTCTTCTTGCAGCAGATCCCTAGCCCCCATGTAACTTGTAGTGGAGGTGTGTGTTGGTCTAGAAAAAGGGAAGATACCCTAGGAAGAGAGGACATATGGAAGGGCTTAGCAGTAAAACAGCTTTAAAAGGATGACTTTCAGCTAACCTTTCCCCATCTTGGACCCATTTTCCCCTTCAGTGAAGCTGCTGTGTAACTGCAAATGCATTTTGCCTGCAGAGCTGAGAAATCTTGAGGTAGCTTTGCCTTGTAGCAAGTACAGCACTTGATACCTAATGCAGCACTCCAGCTGTGTGCTGCCAGAGGTACAGGCAGAGCTATGTGTTCCAAAGATGTCTCTGCAGGGCACACAACATGGCTTTCTGAGTGGCCTGCAGCCAACTGTAAATCCCAGTTCCTAATCCATCAGATTGCAACTGCCTCCCATCTTACAATTGTTTGACAAGTGTGGTGGAAATGGCTCCTACTAAAATATTCGAACATCACTGTTGATTTCAAGAAAAAATATCTTTAAGAGTTAGTGTTGTAAACATACTTGGCAAATACTATCAGTCGAGGCGGCTTTGCAGAAATACTGATGCTCTTCCGTACCTCTGCTGCTTACTTCTTATAACTATTCTCAACCCTAGGAAGGCTTTAAGTATTTTTAAGTATTTACTTCCAAAGCCATGACTACTATGGCAAGACACCATTATTTTTGAAGTTGCTGACTTGCTTCATTTTTATTGCGGAGGGGGAAGGTCAGCATCAGCTGAAAGAGACAGTGCTGCTCCCTGATGTCATGCAGGAGCTCTATCAGCTGTGGCAGCACCTATCCACAGTGAAAGGCCAAGTGGCAAGCTGAAATATGTTAGAGGAAAGACTTGCTGGCAGATTGATGGAGAATGCTGACATACTTCTGTAAACCACAATACAGAGGGAGTTAATCAAGATCAGGAAGAGTGTCCGTCTTCCTGAGAAGTCATTTCCCACCTCAATTAGCTGGTAGTTTTGGCAAACGTACACAATGGTTAGGCCCCATCGGTCTGAGTGATGCTTTCTTTGCTGGCTCTGTCTGTGATTATGCTGCTGGCAATTGGCAGGCTTTGTCAGCAAGCCAATAAATCTTTATTGACAGGCTGAGCTCAGTGTTTTGCTCAATGTCTCCTCTGAAGACAGAGAGGAAGAAGAGGAAATGCCCAGACCCAGCATGTCTATCAGAGGGTTGGCAGGAGTTAAATTTCTGTGTTACATTAATTGCTGCATTTTATGAGGGATCCTGTGCATGTCTTTGCTGGACTGGTCTTGTTGGGATTTTTTTCTCCACTCATGCTGTTTGCGTGCTCATTTGGTGTTTCATCTCCTGGAATGACCAACATTTTAATTCTGCACTGAAGTCCACTTCAGCTCTTTGAAGAAAAACAACATCTTGTACTAAACGATGACAAATATCCCCCAAACTACCGATCAAGAGGAAAAATGAGCCCTTATGCTTTTAAGTCTAAGCAAAGGCAAGCCATAAACATGTGGTAGGAAGGGATGATTTCTTTTAACCTTTTTACTATGGTCTCTGATATTATCCAGTATAGGTTACAGTCCTTTTGTTTTTCACTCTGAAATTGGCAGAGCTCTGCTACAGAGCTGCATTAATGTGTTTTTCCACTGTCTGTTCTCCCGTTTTTTGGTGTCCCTGAGCATAATGGAACTCTGTGCATTTTCTTCCTGCCTGACAAGTACCCTGTTATTGTTTTGGACCACACTGGAGGCTCTTTATAGTGAAAGATCTGGGCAGCAGCATGTGATACACTGGCAAATTCAATAGCATGTCTTGAGGCTATTAGTTATTTATCCTTCCCACCCCCCTTCTCCCCCCCCCCCCCCCCCCCCCACTGAAGCCACCCTTTATTCTAGAAGTTAAGTCAGAGCAGAATCATATTTTTCTTCTTGTCTATTGATAATTAGAATCAATCCAGCTGTGGTAGGTGAATATCCTGGGCAAATGTTGCCGTTAGATATAAGTATTGGACTGGGTGATGACAGCAAACACTATAGTTGCTTTGCTGACCATGATGCATGAGAGGTTGTCTGATTTACTCTACCACCTGTGAAGTGAGATGCTCTAACTATTCAAGGTCAAACTCAGGCAGCTATTGCAATCCCACTACCTATATTACTCATACAGCTACCTTTTATAATTGATAGGGTGCTCATCAAATTAAGAACTGTAGAAGGTGGTGTGAATTCAGTCAAAGGCTTCCTCTTTGCTTTATGTTTTGAGCTATTTCATTATCGGGTATAAGGTAGTATTTAGTAAAATCTCCCTGCTGGAATAATGGCCTGTAAGATAACATGCTATCCCTGCCTATAGAAGGGAAGTTGGAACTAGATGCTCTTAAAGGTTTCTTACACCCCAAACCATTCTATGAATCTACTCTGTTTTTGCATTAGGGAGGGGGGGTTATAGATCTATTGCAGGAAAAGCTCATGCTGATCTCTTACCTCTGTCATCAAAATAGTGCATGTGGCATCACCAAGGTACTGCAAAGAAACAAATGTTTTGCAGATGGGAACGTATGAAAATACTGATGTGGCTGTACAATCTCCTCCAAGGTAACTAATTATAGGATGAGAGTTAATGGCCTAAGGTTCTGCCTGGGGAGCTTCAGGTTGGATATTAGGAAAAGCTTGTCAGAAAGAATCTTTGGGCACTGGCACAGGCTGCTCAGGGAGGTGGTGGAGTCACTGTCACTGTAGGTGTTTAAGAAATGTGTAGATGTGACACTGAGAAACATGGCTTAGTGGGCATGATGGTGGCTATGGGCTGACATTTGGACTGGATGATCTTAGAATCAAAGAATGATAAAGGTTGGAAATAACCATAATGTCTGTCTTATGTGGCTGGCCTTGCAAGAGATATACTTGTGTGTATGTGGCACCATTGGGTAAATGGAAGGGCAGAGGCAAATGCTCTTCTGTACTGCATGCAGTGGTTTCTCAGTTGCAGAGGAAAACCAACAGGAGTACAGTTTTCTGGCATTTGTGGAGCGGGCCCTTTTGACTTGTCAGTTTGCACCCTTATGCTGATCTTTCTTGATATCCCCAAAAAACCTATGGTCAGGGCAGTGCTCCTGCTGCTGTCAGACAGAGCGGTCATAGAGGTGGTTTTGCAGGGAGTGGGAGGCACAGCAATTAAGCTGTAGTGGAGCCTCATTAATTGTCTGTGCCAACGAGGAGTTGAAAGCCTGTAGGCTTGGTTTTTCTGTTCTTTGCAGCATGGGAGCCAGCAGCCACTTCATTATGACCAACAGGGGACTAAGTCAAGTCACTGCTAGGGGAAGTCATACTCATGGGGGGAGGGGGGGGGGAAAGAGTTCTTGATTGCTGGCTCAGGGAATGTTTTCTGTCTCCAGTGAGCAGAGGAAGCATGCTGCTCCATCTGCCAATCCACTGGTGGAAGGCACCAAACTAATTCTGTCTTCCCAAGGAGCAGCTCTCCCCAAAGACATTAAAATATCGCTGGTCCAACATATATTTCTATCAGCATAATATTCTCCTCTTGCTCTCCCTCATCTCCCAGCTTCTGCTTGTTCCATCCCTAGTGCCTTATTACTGGAGAAGTAAGGCAACCAAGCCACCTTCGTGTGTTTCTCCAGTCTGCCACGGCCCCACCAGCCCTTTCAGGAGGCCTTGCTGCTAATTGGAAGCATTATCACTTAGTGAAGGAGCGGTGGGTCTCTGTGAAACAGCTCATGCATTGCAGAGTGAAGCTGCCTCATCTGTGGTTGATGCCATCCTGGGAGGGCACTGGCAGCATCCTCTGGTATTGCTTGAGCTAGGGAAGCCCATTTTAGGGCTGGAAGTCTGTGTGGAAATCACTGCTATCCTGCACTGGAGAGAAAAAGAATTAATCCCACTTTCCCCTCCCTTTGTGGGCTGGAGGACTGCAGAGGGCAGGCGAGTGAGCCGGAAGGAGGGAGCCATGCCAAGAAGCATGGCCAAACCCAACTTACAAAACCCCAAGTGCTTGGTTTCATGCAGTCTTTGCTGCCAAAGCAGTGCTATTTTCTGGTATCCATCAAGGCTGCCTTGTGCCTGGCATTGGGTGAGCCCTATGCAGGCACACATCCTGCCACACAAAGGCATCACAAGAAGCAGTTGGTTAACTATGGGTTTGCCTCCCCATATCTTATTCAGCATGGGCAGTGTGAGCATTTTCCAGGGCTGTAATCCTGTCCCAGTCCTGGGGCTGGTGAGGGCAGTGCCCATCTGTTGAAGAGCTTCTGTGGATGAGAGCAAGCAGCTGGGAGAGTGCTTCATAAAGGAGTGTGATGTGCACAGCCTTGTTGTATTCAGAGAGAAGATTAGAAGGGAAAAGGTATTGGTGTGGGTAGGTTCTTCAGTCCTTGCATCAACTTCCCTGCAACAGCAGGGCAAAGCAGCTGCAGTAGCTTGCAGGGAGAAGATCTTTTCTTACTGATGTTTCCAAGAATTGGAAGGCATTAACATTCACATGAAACAGAGATGTGAACAACTTGGAAATGCATGCCTAGACTCCAGGGTTAGTTTGAATCAAGAACAAGAACAACACTTTTGAAGTCCTTTTTTCTCCTTTTCAGACACTTCCTTGTTAACATGCTGCCAGTATTCTGGGGGCAACACTCAAATGCAGGACTTGGATTATTGCATATTTCTGCCTTAGAGCTGGATCCTTGCAGCATCATGTAGTTTTTTTTCTTGAGTAGCTCATCTGTTTGGAACTCCTTGAAAGCAGACAGTAAGGAAGATGCCTCCCTTAACTGCTGAGAGAGGCTAACACAATATTGCAGTTCATGGAGCATTTTCTGCCTGCTTAATGCAAAGTCATGGTAATCGTACAGGATGTCAGATCTGCAGTTATTGTGTATTATGCCCTGATGACAGCATCCTGTGGGGAGCTCAGAACACAAATATATACAAATAACTTGAGATGAATCTTGTCGCTCTCAGAAGTTGAGGGTGAAATGTTTTGGCCTGCTAGGGTATGATTGCAATCTGGGTGAAGTGCAATAGGGACAAACACTGCTACACTTCCAACCATTGCAAGAGGATCAGACATCCAGAGCAAGGCTTGCAGATGGAGATACAGAAACTTTAGGTACCAGCCTGAGCCCCCATGGCATTTCCCTATGTTATCTCCCCAGCAACCTCACAGCCTGTTGCATTTCCCATGGGATCTGAACGCGCAGCCCAGAGAGTGAGTGAAGCTGGTCCCAAAGCCAGGCCTCGCGTCCTGGTGGAGCAGGGACCCCATCCCACTCAGCATCACTCAGTAACCAGCCCTAAAAGAGTCGCTCTCAGTTTGGCAAAATGTGAACTTTGCGAGAAGGCATTCTCACTGAGGGGTTTTGCAGCTTGAATTAGTGAGGTGCTCGCTATCAGCTGGCAGAGCTCACAGCCTTTTCCTGCCCAGTTGCAGGCAGGGAATTGCTGATTGCTGCTCTGAGATCTGTCTCTTGCTTGGAGCTGATTCCAGAGCTACCTTGTCTGGCGCAGCTATAAGCCATGGGAGATTTATATATTTAAGTGGGAAGGGAAAAAAAAAAAGTCAAACCTAACATCCAATTCCTCTGGGACTGTGAAAGGAAGGTAACTGGAACCTATTTTCCTATTTCTTTCTCAGCCTTATCCGAGAACAGCCAGCCTATCTGTAAGTGGCAACTGTGGAAAATGTGCTCTGGCCACTTGGTGTAAAAGATAGGCAAGACTCCTAAAAAATCTTCTCTGCAGCTTATCACCTTTCTGCTGGCTCCACAGCAAACTAGTGCCCCAGCGCAGAAGGAAACTGGCTGTCTGTGGGGCTGGACAGGGCCTCATCAACAACTGATAAGCTCCCTTGTGAACATTCAGACTCTTCAGGGCTTACTGTCCTTTCAAATACCACAGAAGCTCCAGCTGGATATGTTCATAAAAAGCCAGCAGTAGAGCCAGCGTTTGGGGATGTGCGTCTGGTTCTCCCTTGCTCTTCCCGCTGTTTCAGGGACGCTGCTCCTGGTTCCTACAAACACATTTTACAAAATTGGGTAGAGCTGTCTGAAGGTAATTCTCCTTCTCCTTCCCTCGTACTAGTGCAAGACTGCAAAAATTCACCATGATGCTGCAATAGCAGCAGAAAGGAGGACTGGATGTGCGCAAGAAAAAAAGCAGTGCCCACAGATTGATGCCTGGATGTTCTGCCAGAATGCAGGCAGTGGCTCTAACTTACTATCACTGGTGCCAGGACAAGTGTGATGAGCTGCTGACCAAGTTTCTTTTTCTGCTGTAACTTATAAACAAACACTAGGAAGAATCGTTCTTCAGCAGAGCTTTCCTGCCTACTTTGGGGAGGGCAGTTATATGGTATGTAGGTAGAGAGCAGACTAAAAGATGCTCTTATGTGAAAGTAGCAAGGGGGGTGGATGCCTCATCCCTGGAGGCATTCAAGGCCAGGTTAGAGGGCCCTGAGCAGCCTGTTCTAGTGCCTGATTTAATAGTTGCCAGCAAGTGGTTGGAACTAGACAATCTTTGAGGTCCCTTTCAATCCAAGCCATTCTAAGTGCAGGGACATAGCAAAAAGTGCACTAAAGTTCTGATTTTTGAAGAGCGGTGCTGTAAGACTTGATTTTACTCCTGCTGAAACTTGAAGTGAGCTAAGAAGCAGCTGTGTTGCTGTGACAGGACTTGATGCTCCCAGTCTTTGGAGTTACTGCTTTCAAACTACAGATCCAGTTTTACTCCAGAACACTTAGTGGATAACTTGGAGTTACTCCAAGTTTGGGATGTACACGATCACTGCTCTAGTGGTGAGCTGGAGCAGTCTGGGTTACAGTGAGCAAGAGCTTGCTGGCTACTCTTTGAATGATTGTGAGCAGTTAATGCACAGTTGAGATAATCTCACTGAAGCCCAACTTCTCAGGGTTTCTCTCTGCAATTTGGCTAGGGAATTATTTAGGTCAGTAACTTACAAATCTGAACAGCTAACAATAAAACCACTCTATCGAATAAACAAGTAAACAAAGTTACAGTAAAATAAACAGTTTCCCCATAGGGCATTGTCAGTGTTAGATTGCCATTACAGTCACAGAACATCAGACTCCAGAAGTTTTACTCATTCGGATCCAGAATAAACCAAGTGGGATAACCAGGTATATGACTTTGTGCCAAAATATGAGCATTTCTGTGCTTGAGAGAGTGCAGATACTGGGTGTGACTAGTTCTCAACGAAGAGAACAAAAAAATGAAAAAAGGGAAACAGAGCTGAGGATCATTATGTGAGATGGAAACCCTGTTGGGCAATACTTAGTCTGACAGCCAACAGTTTGTGTGCACCAAGAATAACATTGCAGGGAAAAAGGATATGGCATTGCTGATAACTGCTGGTATTGCAATATCAGCATTTTTTGTAGAGCTCAGGTAAGGAAAGTAAGTGTTGATCCTTTCCTGGTTTGAGGTTTTTTGTTTTGAAACCACTGTGAAAAGTAATTCAAATATAAGGGGCAATGTCTATGGCAGGACATATATTAAGAAGCTGGAAGAAATGATCGCTGTATAGAATGAAATTGAAATTGTGCCATTAGGACATTTCAAGGTGAGGTGGCTGTTACTGTCTCCTGAAAAGCTAACACAGACATGTATACTTTTCAGTAGAATACAATCGTGAAATGAGAGAGACTGAAGAACTGTGAGGTTAAACAGAAGTGAATAGTAGCATACTCTTCTACTATGCAAAAAAAAAGATGTGATTATTACAAAATAAGGTGGTCAGTTCTGACATGTGATCTTCTGAGTACTTCTAGAAACTTAGTTGACAGAGATCAACTGTATTTGCAGGTGAGCTTTTTATTTGTGATTTTTGTTTTTAAAAAAATTCTCAGCATCTCTCGTTCTCTCATCTCTAATGCTGTATTAGATCTACAAACTGTGTTTTTTCCAGATTAACAGAGGGGGAAGTTCTGTATTCTGGCCAAGAATTAACTGGCTTTGATCAGAGGTTCAAGAGGAAGTGGGTACCAAAATTAAAATGTTTCAAATTGTGCAAGGTGTGGTGAGAATAAAAATATATATATTGCTAAAAATTATTTTCTGTCACATGATTTAAGTTACCCGATCACTTGTGTTCATGCATTGCTTTACATTAGGTCAAGAGGGCATGAGTATCAGAAAGGACAGACTTTCTTGGTCATGTCAAAACACACAACTTATATTGTGAATGAAAAACATCCCAGATATGAAATCAATCCCAAATATTTCTGGTATTGTTTTTCCCTTGTTTTATGAAGATAGAAATGGTTTTCAAATGGTCAGAAACCATTTTCAACAGAACCTGAACATACTCTCCATACAAAGGAATGGAAACCTCTCTGCAGGCTGCAGGGCAGCAAGCAAGTAATCTAGGTAGTTCTATATTGAAAAAACAGACACTGTACTTTCTTAATATGTATGTGGATGGATATTAAACCATTTAGCACTTTCTGATCATTTTTCTTCCACTTCATCTGGCATTGCAGTTGTTGGGCAATCCTTTAAAAATATACTCCATGTATATTTTTATATATATACTTATATATTTATATACTCATGTATATAATGAAACTGCAATTTCATTTCCTCCCCTGCAGCCTGGAGGTTATGATGCATGTTGGTGCACAGTTAATTCACTCTTTAGTGACACAAACTATGCATCTAGGATCGAACTGCAAACACTCTGCACAGTGGCCCTGTGGAAGTGCAGACCCAGGGAGAACTCTGCCTTTGCCTCTCCATTTGTTTTTCTCTTACGTATCTTCAACCTGGCCCCAACTGGCATTTCCACAGTCTACTTTAAAACAGCATAGTAGGAAAAGTCATTAGGTCTGCCAGGCAGCCTCGAGGTTACTCAATTCATCCATCTAGAGCTGCACTTCTTGCAGAGGTAAGGAAACGTTTTGCTGTTCGATATAAACAAACGTATCTGAGTCACTCTTAGAGATGACCCCAACAAATCCATCCCAGTTAAGTGCTTGCCTGACCTTGTGGCAGCAAAATAAAAATAAAACATAATTAAGAGGTAGATTAAGCCAAGAAGCCTTATAATACATGTTACAGCTTGCCAAGTGGGGGCTTTGGCAGGTTATTAGGGGCAGTGAATTTTGTGGGCTGGAGTTTTGGCTGAGGATATTTTGTCATGAGTTTTGAAAGCAAGCTGAAGCAATATATTCAGTCAAGGTGCTGGGAATAAAATCATCCTTCCAGTGGTCCTCTGTCCCACAGCAGGAGTGGTTCTCAAAAGGAGAAGAAAATGTTATTCAGTGCTGCAAATATTCCTTCTCTTTCATTTTTTCACTCATTTGGGCAACAGCAAATGGTGAAGCTGTGAATTTGTCCTCTGGCTACTAAAATACTCCATTTCTCCCTTTGGACCAGTTACAACAGTTATGGAGGCTGAAGTTTTATAGAGGAAAAATTGCCCTGCTTTCTTAATGAGAGCAATCAGTGTGTCTGCTGCTTTTCAAGAGGACAATAACTCATTATGTTAAATTGGTGGGATGGGTTTTTGGTGAGAGAGATGTTGCTTAGTGCAGGCATCTGATTGTTTGCTATGGTGTCCTGCCTGGTGTCAGGAATGGTGGGGATCTGCTGTTTTGGAGAGAAAAGCACTCCTGAAGCTTCACTGATCTGTCAGCATAGAAACCCTGGGGCTTTATCCAGAATCCAGTCAATAGTCTCTCTGGTTTCAATTGTATTAAGAACTCTTTGGAGTAGATCACTATTCCTGCTTAAACTAATGCATGCACTGTTATATTTGTAACGGCCTAATACGTACCTATGTGGTATAAAGTAAAGGAGAAAGGTATGTGCATCTGTCACACATCAAAAGCAGATGTGACAATGCGACTATGAGGGCTGCTCCAAAAGTAATGCTTCTCATTTTATTGTGTCAGCCCAAAACATCAGAGGTGGATGTTGGTAGTATGGCAGTAGAGGTTGAACCTTCCCACCAATATGTCATTATGTTTTGTTGCTGTGCGACAGGTGGCAGCAGAGGGGCAGACTGACCAAATGGCATTTTACGTGGAATTGTGTCTGAAGTAAAGGTGTGTCTTTTGAATTCTTCCACCTGGAAAAACTGACAATCGTTGGCACTTGCTGAGTGTTCATGGAGATCAAACGGTGTGTGAGCACAGTGAGGTGGTGGGTGGTGTGATTCAGAAGTGGTGACAGTGACGTGAAAGACAAGGCATATCCTGAATGGTCAAACACAGTTATCGTATCACACCATGAATGAAGACCTATCAGTCAGCTCATCTGTACAGACTGTCTAATGGTGATGACTATGTTGAAAAAGTGTTTTAGAGCAAGTTCTCAGCTACATCAAATAGTGTTATTGTTCTCTTTGTATCTGTTGTAGTTTGCTTGGAAATAAATAGGAGTCAATACTTCTGGAGCAACCTACATAATGTTAACATTCAAACAGTACATAGCTCATGAAATGGCTGGGGCAGAGCATACTGCTCTTTGTAGAGCACCTCCAGTGAGCAGGCCCAAGTACTGCTGTTCTGGGGGCAGAACGAATGTGCTGTCACAGAATAAGAACCAAAGATCTGTGTTCTGCTCTTCTTTCATCACCTCCTTTTCTCACCAGACAAGTTAGGAGAAAGTCAAGGGCTTCTGTTGCTGGGTCCGTTCCGTTTTCATTATTATGGGAATGTGTTTACATGTTTAAGGTTGATTTCTATCTTCAGTTTGTTTCTCCAAATGAAATGTAGAGTTCTTGAAAGAGAGCAGAACAATATTTTTGGAGGGCTCACAGGAACCAGGTGAACTCACTCAGCTTGTTATCTCTTAGTACACCTTTTCTCTGGGACCCAACAGAGTGATATCTCACTTTTGCTTGTCTGTTTTAGCATACTGCTATCTCTACATGTCTTTTTTAATATGACAATGCCAGTGAAAGACACTGATCTATTTTTGTTGTGTAGAGAGCAGCTAAAAAACATCAGGTAATAGGCAGAGTAAAAGCATCTGATCCAGCTGAATGGTGAACTCAAATTTTGGGCATGATTTTTTTTTCAAAAATAGCTTAGAGCTGGAGGCACAGAATTAGAAAGTTTATTCTGGTCTTGGTTGAACATGGGCAGGTGACATCCTCTGTCTGCTCTTGCCCCACCTAAGTGGAAGTATCTCTTCACTGATGACTTTGGCAAAATGCAGCCTAACTCCCTAGAGGAGGCAGAACTATGATGACCTGTACCTCACTCTATGGACCCTGGAAAGTAGATGCCAAGTGGGAACAGGACATCAGAGGAGATGCAGAGCGAGCAATTGACTGAATGCATGGAGCCCTGGGAAACGATTTAGGGAAATCTGGGACTTTACTCCAGCTGCTGCCGTAGTCCTGTGAGAAGCTCAGCTGCTCCCTCACTCCTCCTCCCCTTTCTCTCTTTTACCCATTCAGAATGTGAAGCAGGAATAAAAAAAAAAAATCTTGATTCTGCCAGTGCAAATAATAATAGCAGTGATGATAGCCCAGCACAGCTGACATCCTGTGTGATTTAAGGTAAGTGCAAAGCCTTTGTATGTAGGAGTTGGACTGGGAGAGGAATCCTCCATGAGGCTGTGTCTTTTTAAAGTACCTGGTGCTGGAAGGAATCTGATGCACTCAGAAGGAAACATGCTTTGGCTGCTCTGAAGCACTTTTATGATGTCTGGGATAAATCAGCTCTGGAAAGTATGAGTTAGCAGTAATCAGAGGAGGGAGGGAGCTTTATCCAGGATGTGGGAACCACTGCAGACTGCAGCTTGCTTGTGTGGGAACAATGTGCCAGGATAGATTGCTGTGGATCCCACAGCAGTGGTCCTTCACCCCCTTTGCAAAGCCAAGGATGTGCGTGGCCCTGGTGCTGTGGAAAGCTGATGAAGGCTCTGGATTAAGCCTGGAACATGGCTATCCCATTGAGAGAGGGCTTACCTGGCTCTGGTTGGAGGCAGTGTGGCTGCTGAACAGAGTACCCAGGTTTTGTCATCACGTGGGTTGCTGGGGCCTGAAGCAAGAGTCGGACAGGAGTGAGAAGAAAGAGGGTCAGAAAAAGGAAAAGAATTGTGGAAAATGTCCAAATTCCAGCTGTGAAATTAGCTGCTTTCACACAGACAACCAAAATTACGTGTTCTTAGCACACTGGCTAATATTCAAAATATAATGATGCTGTATAGGCTCCACTGGATTGTTGAGGGCTGGTCTGAATAGTTGGGGATCTATAAGGTACCTTGGTCTACGTTTGTAAAGGTGCGTGGGTATTGCCTAGATAAACAAAGCCCATCTCCTGGATGATGCCCAAGTGATGGCTCTGGTGCACACTTATAAGATGCTGAGCTGTAGCCCAGACCTCTGGGAAGTGTGGTGTGCATCTACATGGGGAGCTACCAGGGAAAGCAGGCTGTGACAGTAATGTCTGTAAGCCACTCAAGGATGAAAAACATGCTGCAGATTAGGTATCTAATCAGTCTGCATTTCCACGCTGGGGCTGTCATCTCAGGCCCCAGTTTCAACACAGGTTAAAAGACCAATGCATGTTTCAGGTAAATCCCAGCTTCTCCTTGCCACAGCCCCAAAAATGTTTTTTCATTTGGTTACTTTTTAGAGTTAATTCCACTTACACAGTGAGGAACAAGATCCCCAGTGAGACGAAGTACTTTGGCTTCACTGATTCAGGCCAGCTGAGAATTTGGTCTGCTGTTAGCAAGATACTATATGAGAATATTATTTGGGAGTGCCCTTTGGTATTTCCCCTGGTGCTGAGCGTATTATGTACCAGAAGTTATCTGGAGATTAAAGTTGAAGTCAGGATCTTTGTGCAACTCTTCCAGCTGTGTTCTTTCTGGTACAGTAAGTTTTGGAGCAAATACAGGCTTTATCAGGCAGTGCTGCATATGCTGAAGGGGAAGCTATCAAGGACAGTGAGATTTCTGCTTAAGTAACAACTTTGACATGTCGAAATTGGACCTCTGTCAGTTCTGGCAAGTGTGACCCAGCCTGGGTCACCACTGGAAGTGGAATGTGATAGTTTTAAGGAAAAGGCCTGGAACCCAACAAGATACTGCAGGGTGACAGGCAGCCCTCTGGGATGGATGCGGTGCGCTCCCTGCCGCCATGTGTGACGCTCAAGTGGGAGAAGAGCTGATAAGTCCTTGCTGCTTGGGGCTGCCAGCACTGGAACGAAGGACAAAATAAACATTTCGGTGTCTGCGTGTGTCTTTCTGACCTGAAGATACCCCACGGTGGGTTTAATTCACTGGGGTAACGTGATTAGTGCTGCTCTAGACCTACAGACTCCAGTGCAGAAAAAGCATCTTCAGCCATAAGCCACTCACACTGGCTCGGTAGCCATTTCTCATGCAAAATGACTGAAGAATTTAAGTGTTCTCAAGTGAGGATAATCTACCGTCGTGCTAATCTCACCAAGTCACCTCACTCCCTGCAAAGTCGTCTGATTTTTGGTTCCCGTGGCTTTTAAAATTTATGTTTCAAGACCTTTCCTGCTAAAGACCCGTCAATTACTTAACTAAGGCCACATGAATGTGGTTCTTTGCTTGCTCAAGTGGTTGCAGAATAGGCATCTTTAGACCGTAATTATGTGAGTGTCAGCTCATCTTATCTGAGACCACAGCCGACCTGGGACGTTCTGTAAACTGCCAATATTTACATATTAAATAGACAGTAGCCGCGAGAGTAAGTGGGATAACTTAAACCAGCTAACCTAACATCAGACGCAGTCAAAAACGTGAATGGATTTCTATGAGGCTCTGCTAATTAAGTATTCAAAGACAGAATAAATCTTGGATCGAAGCTGATTTCTTTCTCTGCTGGAAATTATGAAGTTTAGGAAGTAATGCAGTGTTGTAAGACCTGAGGCACACCACCTTCTCTGCTGTTTTTTCATAAATTAGCATTGCACGTTGTTGATAAGGTGTACGTTAGGCTAAATCTTGAAAGAATTTGAAAGTAAATGAGGAATTTTAATTGAAGGTGGATTTTTCTGGTTTGGTTGAGTGGCAATTTGTATTTGAGCTGGCAGCTCAACGTCTTTATCGGTGATTTGAAGTAAAATAATATCCTGCAGATAAGGCAAAGACTGTCTGAATGGTTAGAGTCAGGAAGACGAAGCATGACTTCTTAAATGCAGCCTAGTGAAATGAAAGGAAATGCAAGTTTGTATACCTGAGAATAAAGAAATACAGGCTTCATCTACAAGGAAGAGGGTGCTGTTCCCTTGGAAAAAAAATGGGTTTTTTTTCTGGTTATATTGGATCAGAGAGCAATCAGAGGGTCACAAAGTATTAAGTTCTCTTTACCAGTGATATTTGATTAAATAGAGTCATTTTGGAGCTCGTCTGTAGTTACAACTTATGAGAATGGTGCTGAAACGCTGCAGGTTCGGCAGGTTCTGCCTGTAATAACTATACCCAGAGAACACAAGCTGTAAAACACAATCAAGGGTGAGAGGGAGAGACTTAGATGGAGCTGCTTATGTGTGTTTGTACTCCATAAAGGTACTATTGAGAGATGTCGTTGCAGCAGGAGGAGGCAGAACACCAAAGGGCTTTACAGGGCAGTGAAGCAAGGTGTAACCAGAGTCTGTGGCTGGAAGCTGAATCTGGACAAATTAAGCTGAAAATAACATGTGTTTCTATTAGAGCGAGCCTAATCACTGGAACTGGAGGAGGAGGGTGCATTCTCTGGCTCCTAAAGTCTTTACATCCAGACGGATGTCTTTCTGGAGATAGTCTTTAGCAAAACACAAATTATTGGACTCGATGCAGAGGGAACTTGGTGAAATGTAATGACCTGTGATGTATAGCAGGTCAGACTGGCTGACAGAGTGGCCCCTCCTAGCTTGCAGCATTACAAACCTATGAAAATGCAAACTCTAGAAAATTATGACAGCGAGCTATAATATTTTATCTGCTGAGATTTCTCCAAAACTCCTAAGTAAATCAACTTAAAGCTTTCTAACCAGCGTAATAATACACGGGCAGACTTTTTTTTTTCTTAAAGATACGACTTTAAAAAGAATACTCTTGATTTTTGGAAAAATGATTTTATAAGATTTTTTATTATTATTATTTTGTTGTTTGTTTGTTGAAGCGTGGCTAAGAGGCTCTGATGCTAAAGCTTTCCCACAGCAGGGAGAATCCATGTGCTGCATATTAGACCTCATCAGGTTATGTTGTTTTAACACACTTCCCACAGTCATTTGCACTTTCTGCACACCGCTATCTTGGCTATAACTGCAACTGCACCATGCTCTAGGCTGCCCATCCCCTGTCACAAATTTCATATAAAATATAATAATAAAACTGGCTGATGTAAGAACCACGTTGCCATGTTCTGATAAGAGGGAGCTGCTTATCTATACACTTCTGCCAACTGTGGCTGGGGTCAGGAGTTGTGTACGGCGTACTTTCTCTCCTTGTTTGAAGTGATTGATTTCGTGTTATCAGTTGAGCTGCTCGTCTGAGGCTCAGGAGATGCTCTCCATGCCAGTCTCTTCCTTGGAAGACTGTAGGGAAGAAAGGACACTAGATCCAACCAGAAACAAAGGTATCTGCAGCTCTCGTTGAGGAAGCGAGTGCTTAACTTTAAATAGGTGCTGAAGCCCATCAATACAAGGTAAATAAATAACCAGTGAAACACTGCAGCATTTGCTTAACCGTGCCCCTGTGCTGCCAGTTTTAATGAGTTACGACTTCAGTCTACTGAAGCACTTAAGCAATTGTGTAATTCGCGGTACAGGAGAAATCCCTTGACTTTAATGGGGTTTATGTGCTCAAAACCATCTGCCCGCATAAGTGTGGAGCGGGAATAAAGTGCTCTGGACAGCAAAAGGCTGAGTGGAAGAGTGTGATGAACATACAGCACTTACTTTACTGTCCTCTGCTTGCTGGCCGCAGCGAGTCTTGGGAAGGATGGAGGAGTGCGAGGACCTGCGATGGCCTTTTCTTTGGGAAGGAGCAAGGTGATGCTAGAGGAGAAACAAAACCAAATTCAAACATTTTACAGTGATTCCAGGAGTAAATTAAAGCCTGAATCTTAGCTTGGTGGAAACAAATGAGTTTTCCTGTGATACTCAATGCCTGAGCTGTAAGCAAGGAATGAACTCTCTCCTGACTCCTTAGGCGATAGATTGATGGGTGTTTAGTTTGTTGCTAAAGAGACAACGGTCGTTGATTCCCATCTTGTTGTTCTTCCCTTGTTTCTCCTCTCCCCACTTTACAGATAATGTAATTATTTAAAAACATGACAAAAAAAAAAAAAAGTAGAAGAAAGTTTAGCTTTTTTTTTCTGCAGAGATTATTACTCCTAATGCTGTGTTAACATAATCTCACAGCTGACTGAACACTCCCCTCTGACCTTTCCTTCCTTGGGGACAAACTTAGGTTTAATTGACATTTGTGTCTGTGAGCTCTGCTGAGGAGAGATTAGCAGTGGCTTAGCTAATTAGTATTTAAATGTTCACTAATGTTCCAATGGATTTGTCAATTACAATCTTATTAAAAATTGATTCAAAGATTTCACTTTTTGGAAAAAAAAAAAAAAGAGGAGATGTCAGAGCTGATTGAATTTCTCAAAAGGATTAAGGAAAAAATCAAATCTGCTATTATGATCTTTTCAGTCGTAGTGGAAGGCAGGCAAATATTTTAAATCGTAAATGGCCTGTGTATTTATTGAGATGCAATTATGCTCAGTCCTCACTACTGCATTGAAAAAGGTGGGGACAGGTGAGATCTTGTTAGGATTATTTGAAAATATTCACGTTGTAATTACTTGTGTTGACGTTCTTCTATTCCAACAGAAGTTTCACAGGTTGGGGAAGAACCTTCCCAATTAATGTATCAGATAACATTACAATAATTCTGTTTTTTCTTTATTGATCATGTTGTAGATAGTAACACCTTCTACTTGGTGCACCGAGTGTTATAGGTAACAGTTTTTTTAACTAAGAGGTGTCTGTTTCAAACTCAATTCACAGTTTGTACAATAAATGATGAAGGCAGCTTCTGGCTGTGGAAAATTGTTGGCTGATCAAAACAGGTGCAGGTTGTTATAAGCTGAAACCCTCCTTGTGACTTGGTTGATGAAGGAAGTAATGTAATAAGACAAGTTGGTCTTTTACCCACTTTCTACTGAATTACTTCAACACACAAAGCAAGTTAGCAAATATCTTGTGGATTAAAGTTTGGAATTTGGTGCACTAGAGGCAGTATTTAATGCTGTCTTAGAAACCATCCTTTGCCCTCAGCTGGTTTGATTTTTCTTCTTTCAAAGATGACCTGGTAGGCTCAAAGGGAATTTCAGCTGTTTAGGGGATATGCATGCCCTCTGAAAATGAAGCTGGTGTCTCTGGAAACATAACTGTAGATTTACCAACTCATGAATATTAAGGAAATATTGTCATGTGCATTTAGGAATACTAGCATCACGGGAAAGTCCAAGTTCATTGACTTTCTATGCAAGCAACGCTGTGTCTAACCTTGAGATACAAGAGTCAGTGATTATTTGTGGGGTTTTTTGTTGTTGTTGTTTCTTTTTGGCTCACGATTTAAAAATGAATTCATCTGTATCAGCACAAAATTTCTTTGTTTACTGCCTAATGAAAAAAATCTGAAACAAACTGATGTTTTTTTCTCATATTCTTTGTTTAAACCTAAGCCAGGAAGATGTAGTCCAAAATATGAGAAAATAATTTTAGTCATAATTTTAAGTCATAATTTTACTACCTTTTACTTAAAACACTTGGAAACTCACATCTATTTCAGAATTGTTATAATTTGCCCAGTATGTTTTTCTTGCTGAGCTCTGCTTCCAAGAACCCAAATTGCCTTTGGGAAAGGGTTATAAATTCAGGAGTGCCTATGTGATTTCCAGTCCTTCCTAACACCCCCAAAGTCTGATGCCATGGCCCAGACACTCTGACTCTTTTGGACCTTAAGGGTCAGTAGGTCATTTTCCAAGAAAGTTCTCAGGAGCTCTCATTAAAGTAAAGGGGTTTACACTAAATTTATTACAAGAAATTCTTGGACTACCAAAGAAGAAAGAATTACGAGATCTGCTCTTCCCACACCTGAGCAATGCCTCTGTCTCCCTTTCTCTCTTCTTCTACCCACCACTCTTCAGGTGTCCTCTTCATCCCTATTTCATTACCTTCTTCAGAAGGATGATATGCAGGACACATCAGCAGTGATGTAAGCAGCATGTGAGGCATATAGACCTGGGGACATCAAACCTCAGACCACTGCAACTCTCCACAGTCTGTGAACTGGCGAGATACTATGCTGTATCCTCTCCAAACATTCCCCGAAAGCCATTAATTACAGTTATCAGGGAAAAGAGTTTGGTGCTGAGTTCAAGATACTGAACTGGAGACGTGGGGAAAGCCAATTCAGAAGGAAAATCACCTCTGCATCCTACAGCGCTGTCTGGCATCAAAAGGCCCCTGCCCTTATGCTGGAAGATGGATATTCAAGGTAGTCTCAGGACATAGCTCTGCCTCCCCCAAACCCTGATATTGTGGGTGTTAGAAGAAGCCTTGATAGGGGGGAATGTAAACAGAGAAAGACATCTGGGGACTGTAGCCAACAACTACGTTTTGGTACTGCAAGCCAAACCACAGCCTCAGCACTGCAAGGAGGATATCTGCTGGGGTCATTGCTCTCTGGGAAAAGCCACATGTGAACAAATATCTCCCATCCCCATTAGCTGCTAGGGGATGGGAGCAGTCAAGGGGGCAGTAGCATCACTAATCAGCCCAGATGGGTTTTCTGAAGAGAGAGGGCACCAACAGAAGGCTGTGGCTCTGGCTGCAGTCATCTAAGATACAAGTGTCATCCCTGAATTCATGTGCCACCTCCTGCCAGAGTGAACAACTGGTCAGAGAGCCCTACCTGCTGCTGCTGTGTCCCTGCAGGAGCAGTGCAGCTGGTGGCATGTCACATCTGGAACTGAGAGACCAGCGGGGCCATGCTGAAAAAATGGGAGATGGCCTTCTTGTTAAACGTATACATTGAGAAAAATGAATGATGAAAGTAATGTCTCTGTTGCTAAAATCTAGTTAGCTTCTGTATTGCTTTGTCGGCTTCATTCCCCAAAATGTCTGTAGCATAGGAAGAGCCAGTCCACTTCCTGGCTTCTTGCGTAACGTAATGCATTACCCCTAATGCTTTGTCTGATAAGAGATGATTAGTCAAAACTCATAACAGTCCTGCAGAAAAATGGGTCAGTCTGTCCTGAGACTGGGCAGGAGGGAGATGACAGCTGGATGAGGAGCTTATCTATGCAGTCAGAGGAGACTGACAGCATTGTACAGATAGATTTATAAAACCAATATGCATCCCTGTAATCTAAATCAGAGCTAGTAAAACCCCACGTGCCAAAAAGGGAAATACAGTAAGAATGTATTGAATAAAGAGCTGAGTTAGGCATAGCACTGTTTAGCTAATTTAACTGGCACATCGTCAAGCTTGCTGCCCCATCCTTTTTTACAACTAAGAGATTTACTTTTTGGTTCCACCAGGCTATAGCACAGAGCCCTACTGCCCAGATCCGACTGCTGCTAGCACATATCAGGCAATACGTGCAAAGAAAAAAATGATTACTGCTCTGTCTGTGAAATTAAAGGGAAAAAGTAAAAGAGAAAATACTCCTTTTCATACAAGTGAAGTGCTGTGTATTTTCCATTCACTGCTTTTAGAAACAAAGGCTAGCACATTTTATTTTGTGAACGGGAAGGGGAAAGAACCATGAAATCAAGTGAAAGGGTTACAGATGGGCAGAAATCACCATCCTCTTCATTTTTGAATGAGTAATAATTGTAAATGACATTGAATTAAACGTGAGGTCACTTTTATTCACTGAAAGCTTCAGAGAATCCAGAAGTTATGAACTCCCATTAAATTAAATTGGCTCTCTATTGAAGCAGGCTTCCTACATGACTTTAAGTGAAACTTAAAACGTTCATCCTGAACTTGAAATTTGACCTGGAATATTTCATTATATCGCAAGTGATAAGTATCTGTGTATGAAAAGTGGGCAGCCCCATCTCCAAATGCTCCCCACATCGCTGCGTGCGCACGTGTTCCCAAAGTGCAGGTCCTGCATGGAAGTAGGATCAGTTGGCTGTAACTGCATGGCATAGAGATGAAAGCCTCTGAAGGATGCTCTTATTTTAGACATTTTCACTGTTATTTTCTGCTTGGATGAAGGCACAAGGAAACTCTCTTGCTCAGTGTTTTGCACAGCCAAGTGTTAAATCACTTCATATCAGAGCTGAACCTCAACCTCATCACTGCTAATCTTCTTGATTGGTTAAGTCTTTGCTTTCTGTCAGAAGAGCTAAAATCTGAGTGTCAGCGATCAGCACATGAAGATTTTCCAGCAGAGAAGAATACCTCCCCTTTCCCACCCCCTTTCCTCTGTTGCTGAGGGGAGGGAACATCCTCTTGACCCCTTCTTCCCAACAGATCTGTTGTTTGCACTCTGCTGTTTTCCAAGTGTACGGTAGGCCTGGGCTGAAGTTAAATCCTTGCAGGGTTTACCTCACCACTCAACGAGGCTTTTTACTCAGGTAACGTTTGTCATTAACCCACACCAAGTAGTAGGAAAAATGTGGACTTTCTTGGGTGTGTGAAGGTATCAACTCTTACGTTTGAACATCCTTGTCAAATGAAAATGGTACTGTAAAGAAAAAACATCTTTAATCCCAGAAGCCAAAGGCAATTTCTGCTCTTATTTGTGTACCATTGACAGAACTGGCTTTCTTAGCCAAAGGCTAAATCCTGGCCCTTAGTGGCAGGACCTTGTCTAGGTTCCTATGTGACTGGTCACCCCTGTGAGTGAGAGAGCTCCTGTCTAGGCTGCAGAGCCATCACTACTGCTGTCTTAGGAGCCGCTCCTCGGGTCTGTAAGCTGAAAGGCCTCTCATTGCTTACCCTGCCATGCCACTGCTGCTCCTATCCTCAAAGCAATCCAGATGGACTCCCAGAGAACAGAAGTACTGCAGACATCATTCATGTTGTCAGTCTTGCTTCCCAACAACAGAGGAAATCATGATGTTCAAGGAAGCACAAGGGTGTTTTGTTCTTAATTCTGACTTCTTGCCTACTTGTCCATCAAATATTTTAGCCGGCCACTGTGTCACCTAAGCATGCCATCTGGTGCCTTAATCACAAGGTATTATTTGTTTATTGATTGAATGATTGAAAGATTTATAAAATGAATGAGGCATAACAAGACAGGTATTGTGATGCATGAACAAGCTAATGAATGTCGGCATTAGGATGATTAATAGATACATCTCAAATACAGATATCAACAAAACTTTGGTGGTGTAAACAGACCATTAGCAAATAAAAGCGAGGGTGCAAAGAAGGTTGAAGAGGACAGCTGCTCAAGAATCAAATGAACGTTTGAAAGCAAGATTTTGTGAATAGATTCCAGAGAAGAAACACCAACTCCAACGTGCAGCAAGACTTTCTCGGGCCACTTTTATGATGTGTAGCCATAGGAGGCTCGCTGGATGGAGAAGATCATCTCTGCAATTACCATGACTAATGATGATCCTACTCTCAATAACAGCCACTACACTGGATGCCTCACTGAATAAAGCAGCCCAAAATCTTGGTTATAATCTGTGGAGTACCATTTCTGTGTGCTCTTCCTTGCAGCTTACCCTCACAGATATGGCAAAATCACAGAAGAGCTTTTGCAGAGCATCTTCAGATGCCTTTGGAAGGCGTGCGTCTGGATAGAGCTGGGATATTTCACACAGAGGATAATGTTTGCACCGAATGTCAATGCACATTTTGGTTTGGTCAGAACAATGCCTAGCCAGTGACCTTATACAGCCCCAATTAGCAGATAACTGCTGGGGAGTCCCATTCTTTATTGTTAGGAGTGAACAAGGCAATCATGGAAGGAAGGCAGTAATAATAACAGCAGCTAATTAGGCAGCAAGTGGTGCACAAGGCAAAGAAAAGAGGAAGATATGAGAGTTTCTATGTGGTGTCACTGCCAGCTGAATGTGAAGTAAAGACCTGGAGCTCAGGATGTAAGCATATGGTTCAAGTCAAGGTTCAATTCCTTCTGCCTTTACAGTCCTCTCTTCCCACTGTCCACTGTCACTTTGCAACACAGCATCTTTGCAGCAGTGCTTGGATAGGCACAATCCTTGTGGTGCAGCATGGCATGAAGTAGAGCTGCCAGGTCTGGCCCTGACAAAATGTGCTTGCAGCATCCTGCCCAACCCCACTGCTTCACTTCTGGAGAGGGCAGTGGTCTTCCTGTGCTGGCTGTGGCCTGCTGCTCTCCCACAAAGAAGCAGTAGCACCCTTTTCCTTGTGCACCATTGGTGTGTGATGATCAATACAACAGGGAGAGCTTGATTTGGCTGCTTTTGGGACACAGTGGGAAAAATTATATGTTCTGGGAGAGCCCACTCCAACACCTTCAAAGGATGTGGAATCCACTTAGGGATTTTGTGTCCCATTGCATTTAATATCAGCAGCACTGATAGTCCTCAGAACAGGAAAAGACCTCTTTCTGAAATACAATTTTGAGGTTTTTTTCTGCGTTAAATATATAGATCTGCAGAGAAAAGCATCAATCGGGGAACCTGAAGGAACTGTTGATACTGCCAAGATTACTAGATGAAGGGAAATATTTTGGTCTGATCCTATTGCCACAGTCAGATCTTAGACTTCCTTTATGGTTACTCCAATTCCAGTCTGTTGTATGTAACACAAGAAATAAATTTATACTTACTCCAGCCTACTCGTGCCTACAGAAATACCCAGTTACAGTAGTATAATGCTGCTGGAACTGAGAGCTTACTGACATACTCCTACTGCAACTCCTGTACTTGCTCTCTTTTTTTGTATGTCTGTAGGAAAGTCACTAGCATGGCATTTTTTTCTTTCAAAATGTTTGCTGTGGGCTATATCCTACTCTCACTAACCCTCATAAAATTCAGTAATTTCCATTAACGTTGATGGAGCTGACCTGGACTTGCACCTAGCCTAGATAATGGAATTTGACCTTAGGTATCTATAGGAAATGTAATCCTCTACGTACTGCTTCAGATGAACCATATTTCCTGAACTGGATGGTGGCTGTAGTTGGAGGGTCTCCTGATTTTAACAGAGAACTCTGGGCATTACTGTGAGAGAGATACAAATAGGTGCAACTCATTAAGCAGAAAAGATAAAGCGGCACTTAAGGGACCCTCTGACAGATGCGAGTGTGTCTCTGCAGCTCTGAGCAGGGAGAGGGTTGGGTGCTTGCCCCTTCTGCTGCTAAACCTCCTCACAGTGCCTACAGAATAAAAGCCTGATGGCATAATGGTGGCGGTGATGACAAGGGTAATAAGGCTCATGATAATAAGGACAAGCAGGGTTTCCATTTCCATTACCAGCGCAATCGATTGGGCTTTAATTTTTTTTTTTTTCTTTTTTTTCTTTTTTTTCTTCCATCTAAAGCAAGTTCTGTAAGGGTCATGAGATAAAACCCTGAAAAAAAGGGCTTTAAAAAGGTCTTTGGAAGCAGTGTGGAATTTTAAAATCGAATCTGTAATTTAAAAAATGAAAAGTAATATAATTGGTACACAGTCCATTTCCATTAGAAGTAGAATGCCACTCAGTCATTTCATCTCAGCCTGGGTTAGGTTAAGCATACAGGTGAACTGCTTACTTTTTTGTAATTCCCCTCCCTAGGGAATATGCATTTGCAGTGTAGCAGATGCAGGTTTTGGCTTGTTATGTACACACACCCGGATATTTCACTCTTTGGGATGAAAAGTCACTCATTCAGTGGGGGTAAGGAGTTGCTGTGGTCTGAAAGTTGCCTGCCTATAGAGTGGTGGCACCTTGATGTGAGCTCAAGCACAAGCTGGCATCCAGCACATCTGGCTGGCACACCACCCAAGGTAAAATCATGGCTTTCCTCTCCGTGAACTGGGAGCCAGTGCTGAAACTGGAGCTCTATGGGAATAATCCTTGCCCAAAGCAGCTGGCTCTATTTCAGGGTAGCAACTGTGAATCAAAAATGCTTTTGTGTCGAGACTTACTGTGGTCCATTTGTTTTAGCTTGTGGCTGGGAGGAGCGCTGCTCAGATGGGTAATGATATTTGGGAGCTCGAGGATGAACTTGGCTTCCAGAAAAGTGTTCTCTGTGCTCTGCTGCCCATTGCTTGCAGCAATGAGGTGTCTCAGGCAATGTTTGCGTTTGCTGTGATATCCACATTCATCACACAGGTTCCTATGTGGATAGCATTGCATCTGCAGGAGAGAACTAACATCCTCCTTCTTCTCCCTCCGTACTACTGGCTGACTAGATTGTATTTGGAAGAGCAAACCTCAAGCAGATGAAACAAAAGACAGAGAGGGATTTATCTGAGTGAGTGACACGTTCAAATGAACGTATTTCCTCACTACTGTAGACAAAAGCCAACCTTTTTCAAGATCTAAAGTGCAAGCAGGACTGTGCAGAATTAATAAAAATTTAGTAGCATGGGATTTTTCCAAGGCACATAGAACAATAGAGGGAGGAAAGCTGAAAGCAAAAGGGGCACGGTGGGGATCGTACACAGACAAATGGAGATGCTGTCCCTAAAAATGATCTTAAATGAAAAAAAAAAAAAGATTGTGAAAGAAGCTTGGGCTCTGAAGCACTGGGTGTAAAACTCAAGGCACTTACACAGAAAGAGGGGCTGAGAAATGAGGGGCGTGTTAGGGGAAGAGCTCCCTTTAAGCACACGTTCCACCTCACACCCCCCTTACACGTACAGAGGAAAGCCCATCTCCGTTCCAGTAGGCTGGGAAGAAAACACACGGCAGCTTTAAATGGCTAGGTTAGAGGTTGGGATTTCGGAAGAGTCTGGGGAAACAGGAAGTTGAACGCCCTTGAAAATCTCAATCCAAGGCATTTTATTGAAACCCCTGCCACAAATCAACGATGTTTTTGCGACGCTCATTACGTTCTTGCTTGTGCAACATGTTATTTTTCCCCCTCTCTGAAACTGTGACTTAATGCATAGTAATGGCATGTCAAAGGCAGCATTACAGCCCTGGTCCTGAATGCAATGCTGAGTCTCCTGTCATGCGTGGAATGTAATTACCATTAAGGTTGAAAAATGAGGGAGATGAACAGTAGTGGCAGTTTTTCTCAAGTTTACATAAACACTGGCTGCAAGAAGAGGGCAGGAACATTAAAATCAAAGAGTTCCTGTCACATCAGTGCTTTAAATCTCTAAGCGGCTCCTTGAAAATCATCTGGCCTCTGTGAACACAAACAGCCGATAAAACCTTCAGTCCAGGTCTGCTTTTATCTGCTAATTTCAGGGCAGTCCTGCCCTTACTTGCTGTCCCTAGGAAAGTAGAGATTTTGGCACTTTTCTGTTGGCTCGCTAAACGTCCTAGCTGGAAAAGAAGTGGGGATGGAGGGGTTTGGGGTCTCTGTATCGCTGATGGAGCACTATGGGGGAACTATTAAGGGAACACTCCCAAGGCTTTGTTTCAGCATCCTTGTGGTTAAAGGCTGGGTGACAGGAAGCACCACGTCCTCCTGTGGTGCTGGCTGTCATCTCTTGGGCGCGATGTACCAAAGTCAGACCCCAAAACTCTCTGTAATGTGGGCAGCACCTCTCTCCCCCTTGCTCCACACTGCAGGTTCGTTGCCTACTGAAAGCACTGGAACATAACCATGCCTTGGGGAGTTAGAAGTGGCAGAAATGATGTTTTAAGACGTTTTGTCTGTTTTTTTCCTGAGTCATTGGAGTGGTGGTTCCCTATAGCTGTTCCTAGCTAACGGCCAACATGTAAGCCCATGGGTTTCAGGTTTCATTACAAATGTGAAACTCTGAGCAGATTTGCCAGAGGATGTCTCAAAGGTAAATTTTCTGCATGAAATAGAGCTGATTTATTATCTCTGTGGTTTTATGGAGAGTTTTTGGCTTCTGTTCCCTTCTTTTTTTTTTCTTTTTTTTCTTTTTTTTTTTAATGTGAAACCTGATGGCTTAAGCTGGGATTTGTTTTGTGGCTTTGATGAACTGAAGTCTGCTCCTCCTGCCACTTTTAATGGGCCAGTGTTGTAAAGCACTTTATGTTCAAACCTCCCACAAAATCTGCTCTTGCTAGAAAATGTGTACATCTTCTAGGTCTTCCACATTGCTCTGCCTCTCCAGAATCCTATAAGGGCTTCATGGAAAGAGATAAAATGGTGATCTTCTCCCTGACTGCCATTTCACACGCTTGTTTCAATGCTTGCTTGACCTTCTAGGTGAATGGTTTCCTTGGGTCAAAATGTGTTCTTCTCATTCAAACTGCTGAAAGTTAATTTAATCTAACTATCCAACTTCTGATGGTTTAGCTGTCCAGTAACAGTTAAACAAGGAATGTAAAAGTTTAATGGAATTTCACGTGCAGGTCTCAAAAGCATAATCTTCTGTTTTTATCCATGCCTTCTTCTTCATAAGACCATTGCCTTCTGTGAAGCATTTTTCATGGCAAAGTCTTCTCTCCATTCAGAATTTGGTTCTGATAGAAATCTCTTTCTGGTAGAAATCTGTAAGAGTTAAATGTTTTGGGGAGGAAAGATTTTCCATCTGAAGGTTCTAGATGAAGTCAAAATGAAGACTTTTTATAATACAGTCTTCAAATAATATTTTAGTTCTTTTTTTGTTTATCAGAATTTGGATCTCCAAATGGGCTGAAGTGCAGAACTTCACATTGATCATTTCTCACTCTAAAAATGCTTCTAGGCCCTTAATGGATAAACTTTCTGGGGTTAGTCCCAAAAAGCTGAGCTGAGAGCCCAGGTCGCTAGAGCCTATGATGGTGAGACAGGTCCTCAGCTGAGTGAGGGCTTCAGGCTCAAGCACAGGGTTTGAAAAACCAAGCACTGGGTCAGGAAAGCAAAGGCACAGATGGAACTAAACTTGGCAAAGGATGTGAAAGATAACAAGAAGAGATTCTACAAGTACATTGGTCAGAAAAGGCAGTCAAAGGAGAGTGCAGTCCTTCTGATAATTGAGAAAGGAGGACTGACTTCAGCAGACATGGAGAAGTACTCAGTGAGTTACTTGCATCAGTTTTTACTGGCAGTTAGGCTTCCCATGTCCCTCACATCCCTGAACCTCTAGGAGAGGGCTGGGGAAGCAATATCCCTTCCACTGTAAGAGCAGAGCAAGTCTGAGACCACCTCACAAGACTGAACGTGTACAAGTCTATGGGACCAGGTGACGTGCATCCCAGGGTTTTGAAGGAATTGGCCGATGTGTTTGCAGAGTCATGCTCCATCGTGGCTGAAGTCATGGCAGTTAGGTGAAGTCTCTGGTGACTGGAAAAAGGGAAACATCACTCCCATATTCAAGAGAGAAAGGAAGACCTGGGGAGCTGCAAGCCAGTGAGCTTCACTTCTGTGCCTGGGAAAATTATGGATCAGATTCTTATGGATGATATGTTAAGGCACATTAGAAGAAGTAATCTGAGACAGCCAGCTTCACCAAAAATAGATTATGCCTGACCAATGTGGTAGCCTTCTGTGATGGAGTAACAGCATCAGTACACAAAGGAAGGACAATTGATGTCATCAACATGGATTTGTGGAAGGCCTCTGACATGGACTCACATCACATCCTTATCTCTAAATCGGAGAGAGATGAATTTGAAGGAAGAACTAGTAGGTGGATGAAGAATTATTTGGATGGTTGCAGTCAGAGGGTCATGGTGAACAGATCTATGTCCAGGTGAAGGTCGGTTATGGGTAGAGTCCCCCAGGAGTCCATCTTGGGACTGCAGCTCTTCAACATATTTTTCAGTATCATAAACATCCAGATATAGTGTGCATACCCTCAACAAGTTTGCTGATGACACCAAGCTGAGTGGTACAGTTGATAAGACAGGAACAAGGTATAACATCCAAAGGGAGAGGCTTGAAAAGTGGTCCCATGGGAACATAATGAGGTTCAACAAGACCAAATGCAAGGTGTTGCATTTGGGTCATAGCAGTCCCAAATTTCTGTACAGACTGGGAGAAGAACTCTGCTGAGAAGAACATGGGGATTCTGATGGACAAAAAACTGGATATGATCCAGCAGTGTGTGCATGCAGCCCTGAGGGCCAGCTGTGTCCTGGGCTGCATCAAAAGAGGGGTGATCAGCAAGGAGAGGGAGGCGGTTGTCTATTCTGTTCTTGTAAGGTCCCTTCTGTGTTCAAGCCAGGGTCCCCAGCAAAAGAAAGATGCAGAGCTGTTGGAGTGGGTCTAGAGGAGGGCTGCAAAGATGATCAAAGGGCCAGAGCACCTCTACTATGAAGAAAGATTGAGGGATCCGAGCTTATTTTCTTGGAGAAGAGAAGGTTCTGAGGAGACTCCATTGCAACCTTCTGGTACTTAAGGAGAGCTTATAAGCAGGAGGGAGATCTACTTATTATACAGTCTGATTGTGATAGGACAAGGGAGAATGGTTTTTAACTAAAAGAGGGGAGATTTAGGTTAGATGTTAGGTGGGAATTCTTTACTCAGAGGATGCTGAGGCATTGGAACACATTGCCCAGAGAGGTTGTGGATGCCCCATCCCTGGAGATGCCCAAGTCCAGGTTGGATGGGGCCCTGGGCAGCCTAATCTAAGTGAATGCCAATCCTCCCCATAGCAGGGAGGCTGGAACTTGGCAGCTTTAAGGTCCCCTCACAAACGAAGCCATTCTGTGTATCTGTGATAAATATAAACATAGCAGTAGTGTGGCTCAGGCAGAGACGAGAGGTGGGAGCCTGAGCCTCAGCGCGGCTCAGCAGCGTAGGGGAAGTTTGTGTAGATTCTCAGGGCCAGACCATTAGGATGGGGCGATACACCCAGGGCACTGTCAAAGGTATATTCACCCTTTAAAGCTACAGGAAGATGTCTGCAATCCTAAAGCCCAGAGATACTCGAAATACTGTAAATCATTCAGGTATTTATGTTCTTTGGCGATAGTAATCAATACGAACAACTTTCATTACTTGCTATCCAGTCAGGACCTCATCTAACCTTAACCCCATGTAAATGATGAAAAATGCCATCCATTAAATATTAACTTAAAGACATAGTTGGGATAAATGTATAAATGTAAAAATCACAGCACTTAAGTGGAGTAAAAAACACCCCGGAGGGCAAGTATTCTTCAGTACAAGTGAGACGAAAATTGGATACCTCAGAAATGGTGAGAATGTTTTTGAGTGTATTACCCTTTTTGCAGTGTCACACAACTAAGCCAGACTTTTAACAATCCACTCTGGTGATAAAAGCCTGGAATTGAGAAAATCAAATGGAAGAACTGAAAGTGGGAGGAGGGTGTTAATAAAGCCTAATGTGCCATGTATTTGTTTTTAACCAAGTTCTGTATGTGACTGCAGTAAAAAAATATGACAAGCTTCTTCCATTAATGCTTCATATTCTTATTAGAGGTGTAATTTATTCATGCTGTGTTTTCTGAATAAAACAACTGGGGTGGGTGAGAGGAGGTGGGAAAAGCTGAGAGAAAAAAGTAGAGGCCACGTTGGAAAGCAGAATATTCCTCTGAGTATTCATCCTTTATTCTGTTTTTCATTCCATGTGTGAAAGCAAAAGAACAAACTGCAGTTCTCTTGTTCCCTAAAGTACAGGAGGACAAAATGGGTTTGACTCCTTTCCAATATAATGGAATGAGATCATTCTGTTTTTTATTCCTTCATCAAATTTTTCACTTGTACCCAAGTTTATTTTTGCCTCTGTTTAGTTTTAGACCATTTGATCCTTCAGATTTGATCATCAAATAAACCTTTGATCCTAGAGTCTGATTCAGTACATTTGGAAGAGACGTGGTTTAGCTGCTAGATAAGATGTTATTTTAATTAACATATATATATATGTTAATTAAAAATGCAGACACACATATATACGTTAATTAAAATAACACCTATATAAAGTTCTGAACTTTGCTAGCGTAAGCAATGTCAGGTTCTGGATCACTGCTTTGCCGTTAGCTCTGCGAGCTGGAGTGAAATGCAAACAGAAGGATGCATTTCAGGAGCTAGCTCAAGCAGAAAGGGATAAGCTCCGAACGAAGAGGAAATCGTGATGCTGGCAACAATTTCTGCAGTCTTAAGGGTAGCAGATGAGAAAAGTTCCTTGTAGTATTTCAAAAATATAGGCTTTGCAGTTACGATCCGAGAGAGAGAGTGCAAAAAAGAGTGAACTTTCGTGTCTGTCTTTGAGTGAGTTACCTCCTGCCATGTTAGCTCCTTTCTGGATAGCTTCTTGGGAATGTTTGTGCGGTGGTATGTGTTTAAAGAAGGCAATCTGTGAATGACTTTGACATGACGAAAAGGAAAATCCCTTACATGTGAATTGTATGAAATGCTTGCATATTTGTTGTTTCAATAAGAGATGGTGCTGGGTGGCTTGTCTGAACGGATGAACCCAAAAGCTTGTTGTTTCTTCCACTTTTTTTTGGTCTGATAATGTACCTCCTCTTAAGAAAGCTGCCAAATCAGTACAGCTCAGGCACTGAATATCAAACAGTGGCCGTGGACTTCGTGTTAATCTTCTGCATATAAAGGCAGCAACATAGAAGATGTTAGATTTTCAAAAGAACATATATTTTGAAGGGAATTATAAATTGCAGGCAACATTCAATTCTTTGTTCCTTGTTTGTTTCATTGGGATTTATTTCTCTGTTAATCTGTACGATGTTTTAAAGGAAGAACATTGAAGAATATAGTGGTCTATAATACCACCTATAGATAAAAGCACAGAACAGCCCTTTTGCTGCTCTGTGACCTTCTTCACTATTGCCTCACAAGTTATATGCCGTGTCATGTGCAGGAGATTGTTTGTGGCACAGGGCACTCAGATGCAGCAAGTTTTTTGCTTATATTATCCAAATTTTTTTTTTTCTTGACTGTGACATTGCACAGGTAAGGTAATTCATCACACACAAGCAGCTGAAAGTTGTTATTAAAAGGTTTTTACCCACATATACACGATTTGTCACTGTATCAGAGGGTGAACGAAACATAAATTATACAGAAACTTAGTGAAGTTTCCCTTTCTCCCTGAAAGTAATTTGCACAGACGAGTGTCTCCTCAATTCCCTGGGAGGTCATCCCTATCTCACCGTTTGGAGAGGTGAAATAAGTGCAGGTCCTTTAAAAGGAAGAAATAAAGCCTGATTTTTCAGTTCCATGGACAAGTGTCCTCAATTAACACTGACAGCTATTTAATTTCATTTAAAATAAGGTGGTTTAAAATATGATTCTTATCTCCCCACCGCAGGATGGACTAAATCTTTCTTTTATAGTCACCCAGCAGTGGGTATTAGGGGAAGTTGGTTATATTTCTTTCTACGGAAACCTGAGCTCCATTAGCAAAATATAGATTTGAGCAGATATGAACCCAGCATCTGGCCTTTTAGAAACAAGATAAAACTGTGAGGAGGGAATTAGAGAAGTTCCAAAGCTCACTTAAATCAATAGGGAGGCTTCATAACCTTCAGCGGGTTTTGGATCCTGCTCAACAGAATGGAAGAGCTTGTTTACAATAAAGTAAAAAATCATCAGTTCACCTAAGACCTTGATTTTATTTCTTTTTTTCTGCAAAAATCTCTTACTTCTCCCTACACCACTGACTTGCTCTTTTAAAGAAAGTGAACCACAAGCGATGCCATGGTTGAGAGAAATGAACGTTGTCCCCCATGACAGAGTCACGTTTAATAGTGTAAACTACTGGGGGTCCCACCCCAAATACTGCTAAACTTCTAAGTGTATGGCGTGCTTCAATAAGTCTAGTGTTGGTAACGTAACAAAACCAGCTATTGCAGGGGGAAAAAAAAAAAGAAAAAAAGTTTTTTCAAATTGATGGATTCTTACATGCGGTTTCACAGCCCAATTCTGTGGGCTTTTCATTTCTCAAGCAAAATTGCTTTATTTATTTACATATTTATCTTCAAAAATATGCTGATGCTTTTGGGAAAAATTCTCATAAAAATCACAGAAACCATCTGGAGAAGTATAGAGAGGAAATACCTTTCTCAGCTGTCTCTAGATACCTCTTTAAGAAGCTTTAATTAACTGAAGTGAGAACAGCTGGCGTTGAACTGGTTGCTAAGAAGGTATCATGTAGCATATTGGCTTATATTAACTCTTTGTTTGTGGCAATTACAAAATAGCTTATCTCTGTGGATGTGCGACTCCTGAAGTGTAAAGCTTGAAGACACAGTTACTAAATTAATGCCTGTTGAAGACTCACAGTTTTACTGAGCTGTACTCAGCTGAAACGTGTACCCAGGTCCCAGGCCCTCATCGTTGCACGTTGATGGCTTCAAGACACAAGTAGACAGGGAGCTGGATAATCTCACCTGAACAGATCTTCTATAGAAGGCTGAACCAGGTGATCTTTTTACATCAGTTCTCAGCGGAGGTTGTTATGTGATTCATAGCAGCCCGCTAAGAAACCAGAAAAGCTATGAGAAACACAGCCTTCATTTCTACTGAGATGTAGACACCACTGGTGAGGCTTCTCTAAGATGCACTGAGCAGCCTGCATCTTGACCAGTTTATCATCCAAGTAACCCAGTTCTAGATGACAGAGAGCTTCCTCCTTTGCCACTAATGAAAATACTGAACACCTGCAGTGCAGCAGCTCTTCTAGATAAGGGAATGTGATGAAGACCTCCTTGTGTAGGAGAGTTCTGTGAGGGTAAGTAGCCTTCTTCTGGACCTCAGGCATCCCTGCTTTCCTTCTAAAGCTAAAAATGGTAGAGAATAGTTTATTTATGCTTCTTGTATGCAACCTGTGCCTATGTACTGTGATAATATAAATGCCTGTGCAAAGCATCTCCAAGGATGACTGTGAGCACATACTTCTCTGCTATGTGTTTTATCTAGCTGGTGTAGCGTTGTTCTTTTATCACCCAGGGTGCCTGCAGGCACTGAGGTTATGGCTTTTATGGCTGTGGTTATCAGGCTATCCTGCACTCCTGAGAAATGCTGGTAAAAACTCAAGTTGATGCTGTATGTTTTAACATAGGCTCCCATTAATTACAGTCAGTTGAGTGTAGTGGTGAGGTTTAAGAAGAGCTTGCTGTTAACTGGAAGATTGTTTTTCTGGACCTTTAAGTTAGAATTTTAGCATGATGATAAAACTGTGTTCCTTTTGATGTGTCTGCCTTGTAGTCAGGGTGTTGGTGGCATCTGGCCGCCTTCTTTTCCGCATTCTTTGTTATATATTTTTCAGGATATTTTTGTTTGGGTTTTTTTTAGCTGAAAGAAACACTACTGAAGATACTCTTAAAATACATCATTGTTGGGTTTTGGTCTTGTTTATAGTTCTAAGACTTAATTAAAAAAAATTAATTATTAAAGTCTAAAGCTACTAGTAGGATTAAATTATTCTCAGACAGGATTACCAAAGTAGACAACGACAAACAAAAACTCTAAAGGACAGTGGCTGAATTGATATGCAATGGCTAGGTTTTTACCACAAACCTAGCTTTGAATGATGATGGCTTTCTTTGCAATCAGTTTCATGTCTGCTATTCACGTGTTCAGTAACTGCAAATATTACAGCAAGGCACTATCAACAGGCTTTTATAACTTTATGTTTAAACAGCAAGGAGGCAGTAAAGAAGAGGGGAAAACATATTGGTGAATAAGAGAGATGAAAATTTTTTGGGGTCTCTCAAAAGCATGAGACCTACTGTGGTGTATCAGACCTAATACATGTGTAAACTTGTATGCAGCAGCTACAAACTAGCTGGACAAAGAAAGAGGGATCATTTTTGAGGTCTCCTTTCCTGACTTATGAACATGAATGTTTTAAGGGTTACTGCTTCTTTGACATGCATGGGATATATCCTGTGTGGATTTTCCTAATTCTTCTCTGAACGTGTTTTCTTAGTCGCAGCCTTCTGTGACAGCCAGCCCCAGAATTTATCTATTTGTGTGGGAAGTGCTTCTTTTCCTTTGCCTGTGAGGTTGCAGTTGGATAATTTACTTTGGTGCCTCTGGGTTGCTTGGGTGCCATTTTTCTTGCTCTGAGGAATTCAGTTCCACATCTTTGCTTCATACGCACCTCCACGTCAGACACCATTTTGTCAGACATCCCCTCTGCTGCCATCTGTCACACTGCAACAAAATATAATGGAATATTGGCAGGAAGATTCAGCCCCTACTGCCATGCCATCAACAGCCACCTCTGACAACGTGGACCGACATAATAAAATAGGAGGCATTATTTTCAGCAGCACTTGTACTACAAAATAATCTGCTTCCCGGCACTCTATCTTTGGGAAAAGAACTATTTAAAAGCTACTGAAATTTAGCTCTTGCGTTAAAAAAATGAAATATCCCACCTACCTGTGTAAATAAATCTTTCTTTTCTTACATGGGCCCCACTATAAATGATATCTAATGAATACTTGTTCTCAATTTGTTGCTTCTGTGGGGCAGCAGTGTATACAAAGGGTGTGTGGCAAGTCGTACCTCAAATGAGTTTTTGCAAGAGAGTTCATTTGGATCCTTTGACTCATTTGCTCCCTGTCATACAGAAGCTCACATAAAACTGTAGTGCATGGTTTAATGCTGGAGAGTGAACAAATCTCTGCCTCTCTGAGATTCCGTCACTAGCTTGGCATTACAGGAGAGGCCAACACTAGGAAACCTATTCCCCTCTTCATTCTTGTGTGGTCAACACAACAGCAAGGCACCGAGGAGATCAATCTTGTCCTCCTCTCCCATAAAGGTGCCCCTCTACCAGCACGGTCTCCATAGCCAGTTGTAGTCTACTTGAGTTAGCCTAGAGTTGTGGAAGGACTGAGGGAAAGAAACAAACTGCAAACTGAATGAAAAATTAGCCCACAATATAAATTGGCTTCATAACATCCCATACTGTTTTTAGATTAATTATTGATTAATTATTCTTCGATTCAGTACAGTCAAACTTTCTTTAAGATCCATTTGTTAAAATAAATATTAACTTTCAAGAAGCGTTCTGTGTTGAGATTCTTACACAGAGACCACCAACAGGCTTTTGCATCATTTTGAAATAATTTAATTATAGAAATCCATTCACAGCCCAGATTTCAATTTGCAGTAACCATGATTGGGTGGGGGGAAGATTAACCTCTTTTAAGATGAACCTCTTGTATTTAAACATCTCCAATTTGACATAGAAAATACTATGGTACTGCTGCTTGATTAGCCATATACAATTTCTTTATCTGCTTAGCTCAAAAGTTAAATATATGCTTTTCACTTTCATTCATATATGCTTTACACGTGAATTATTTATTATTCATCATGCTCTGCTAGAAAACTTAAAGTGAAATTATAGTTCTTGTAATTATGTGCACTTCAGATTACTCTATGGCCTCTCAGAAGGTTGTGCTCATTTATTAGCGGCAATCTTACTGCTGTGATCTGACTTTTGGATGCTTCCAATAAATAGCTTTCTACTGCTGCATCATGCTTGTATTTGGAACTGCCTGGACTTCTCTGACTAAGCCAAAACTCCTGAGCAGTAGCTAAGACCAATTGGCACGGAGGGGAGAATGCATAAATTGAGTGGGTGGAATGGTGTCTTCCCTTGGATTTGTGCAGGCTCTTGCTTTGCTATAGCTGAAGCACGTGCATCAGCTGAGTTAGAGTGTTAGAATTTCTTGGATAAGGGGAAAAAACGTTTTTTTTTTTTTTTTTAATAGGGGAGAGAGCGTAGCATGAAAGATACCTGAAACTGTCTAGAAAACTCTGGTATGTCTAACCTATGACCAAGACAGACTGGAAAGGCTGGGATATTTCCAACTTATTAGAGTGAGTGCCCTAAGAGTCCAAAACCAGAAAATAATTGAACAGTCCTGCATGTCCTGGACTCCTAATGAGGGTCTGCTTATGTCTAGCTAAAGATAATCCCATCTCCTCCTGACTTAGCATGAGAAGCTGGATGATGGGAACTCGTAATATTCCACTTCTCAACCCTCCTGTCCTAGAGTTCAAGGACTTCCCCAGTACTTCTGATTTCTGACACTTTTCCAACACATCACACCCATTCTTCAAGTCCCTTCCCCAGACAGTTCCTATTCAAAGCTTTGTGTTCCTTTTCTCAGAACTATGACTTCTCATCACCATTTACCCAAAGTACCCACAGTTCTCCCAGCTCGTTTTCCTGGCCCTGCTCAATATGTGTTGCAATAACCTTTCAATAATAGTTTCAGTAGCAGTCTGCTTGGCCAGCTCTCCTTGTCTCCTTCCCTCCCTCCCCAGCGATTACATCTGTTGACTAGATTTTCAAGTGTTCACTCCCAACTGTCTACAATGGGAGCTGTTATATGTTGAAATGCTCCTATAAACCTCATCCAAATAGGACCCTAATGTACTAATGAACAAAGGGAAATGGCACAAATTCCTTCCAGCAGACAAGAGATTGAGGGTTTGGGTGTGTGTACTTGTGAACATCTGGTAAAAAACGATCTGGTGATGAAAGTTTCCTTCATATGGTCAAGTGTCAACAATGTCACCTACTCTGTAGTCTAAACTTCTATTTCACCAAGTGGTATGTTTTTGCTTTCAGTGACCTTGTACCTCGGTCAGAAGCTATGCCACACACTGCTGTCTCCTCCCTGCACAGGCAGGCTGAAATTGAAAAATGAAGGCTGGAGGCTTTACCACCCTAATATTCTGTCCCCGTTGTTGTGCTTGAGTTTGTTATTGTCACACTGAGGAACCAATTTTTCGGACAGATGATCTCTGGAATATCAACAATGTATTTTCATGAGATCTCTTTAAATAGGTATTTGCAAGTGTCCTCTAATTGCAGCTGAGATACTCCACTCTTCTTTTTCTGTTTTAGATGGGCTGCTTCTCATGTAACAACATCAAGAAAACATTTCTTCTGCAATGATCTTCAGGAAACTTTGTGTGATGAATGCATTCTGACGCAGCCCCAATGATAGGACCTAAACAGTTGATCATAAATTGGCATCAGAATTGCATTTTATTTCCCCTTGCCTTGTTTTGTTTGAGAGGGAGGACAAAGAGAAAGAGGACAAGAAAGAAAACAGCACACCATCTCTGCATAGAGAATTGTTATCACAGATACAGGAACTCTAGGATAGGAGGATAGTAGCATCCAGCATTCTGGTTTTTTGCCTGTGTGTGTTTCTGAGTGCTTGATGCAGCAGGAGCTTTTACAACCACACAAGGGCGGCTGTACTCAAGTCAGCTTTACTTCTCAACGCTCAGTGCTGCTGTCTGAACATTTTCCAAACATATGGCAATAGGATGCAAGTAGCTGTTCTTTCACACATGGGTAGAACTTTACTACGATTCTTAAAACAGCTTCAGGAAACTGGGAGAAGAAAACAAACAACAGCAACAACAAAAATACTTCCTTCTGTATTTAAAAGGAAGAGAAGAGGCGCTTTACTTAAGGCTGCGTGAAAGCTCCCTGCAACAGGCTTTGGAGTGAGGTCTTTGACCTGAGTGCAGACTTGTATTCTTTCACTACTTGTTAGTTCCAGACTGGGCAGCTATCTACAGCGGGGCTGGTGATGGTAGAGAAAGAAAGAATAGATGACAGCCTTTAATCTACATGCTTTTAATAAGGCTGGAAGAGTCTGCAATTCAAGAGAACCTGCAAAAGTTGAAAGATGAGAAGATTTTATCTTGTGACATCAATAAATGTAATGTCCTCTTTTTCCTCTCTTCTTTCTGATGCTTTAACTTTTACTAAAAGTTGGACTGGAGTAGCTAGTCATCTTCTTACCCACACTGGTAGATGCTTTGGAATTTTTCTGGAAAAGTATTAAGAACATTTGTTTTTATATATTTTGTTAATATATGTTAGCCTCTAGCTCTGTCTTAAATCAGACTGGACTCATGACAGTATTTTGCCTGCATGAACTCTCACTTTTCTCTGTTTTCAACTTTCTCTGACATCTCCTGCCTGTTTGTGAAGCATGCTCTTACTTGAAATTCTTTCTGAAGATGGGAGAATATCCTAAGTATGAATGTTTTTTTTTTAAAATGATGTATCTTGAAAGAAAATCTGAAAATCAGATGGAGTGCAGTGTAAAGCCCCAAATGCTTAAAATTTAGTAGTGACTTTTATCAGGAAGCTGACATTGACCATACTGGAGTGATTAGTACATGTTCCCTGCCTATCTCAAAGACATTTCAAAGGCTGGAATTTCACAGATCTTTGGTAATTGCCTACCTCTTGTCCAACTGATTCAACATCTGCAGAATTAATATTTTTCAGAGTTTGAAATATTTTATCTCTATCCCTCCTACTTGCTCGTATCTCCATGCACCAAGGTGGACAGAAATATTTTCTGTGCTGCGTTCAAAAATAAGCTTTTCAGTTGTCCAAATTCTGTGCTGCAAAATAAGAACGGGGAGATATATGGTTGTATGCGTATGTGCTAGTGTGGATATTTAACTGGACAAAAAAGTGAGAGCTGGGCAGATCTTACCTAGTGTTTCCTTTGGAGTTCATTGCTTGGTTGTTAGGGTTTTTTTGTTTTGTTTTGTTTGTTGTTGTTGATAGCATCAAAAGTTTGGGTCTTCTGTGCTCTTTCTTTACCTCCGAGATGCACTGGATAGCTGAAGTCCTACGGAGACCATGTCTGAAATCAGACCTAAAGAGTCTTTGTTCAGCTGAGAACTTTACTGTCTCCCCCAGAGGACTGCACACAGCAGGAAAGCATGTTTGCATTGCACAATACCAACTTTTTCAAGTTGTGTTCTGATGATGTTCTCACGCACAAAGAAATTTCCAAGCTGTCTTCCACTGAAATCAGAAAGCTACGACCTCGCGCTCCTGTACTCTCTTACTGAAATTCAAAGCATCAGAAAGAGGGGGGGAAAAAAGCCCAAACATCAATTCAGATCTTTTTCTCTCCTCTTTTGTGGGGTTGTCATGCTTCAGTTGTAAATTAAAATTTTAGGACTTTCGATGAGAACGGAGCATTTGGCTGCCTCATTTCATGCTAGGTCAGGAACAGCGCAGGAGAGAGCTTGCTTTGCAAGGATCGGGATGGGGACTGCTGCCCAGAAATCTGCCAGTTCTCTTCTCCCTGTGCAGCTCAGCTCCTTTCATCTCAGTCCCTGCTGCATGGTAACACCTGCTCTGGAGCTGCACAGGGAGCAGAGCCGATAAAGGTAGTGTTTTGCAGACCTGAGTGCGCTGGAGCGCCTTAGCTTTTTGGATGGCCCTGCTTTCTCTGGCCCGGATCCAATACACCACTTAGACATCTGCTTAACTTTAAGCATGTGAGTATCCCCTTTGAAGTCCTATGTATATTGTTTTGGTGGACTGAGGTCAATGAGCTCAGTACCTTGCAGGATTGAGCTCCTGAATGTCAGATTTGATTAAATGCTCCCCCTCTGCCCCCTCCTCTCCTACCATGAAAGCCTGATCAGAGCTGAAACAGCCTCAGAAAGAAAAAGGCAGCTGGTGGGAAGCGACTCTGGCTCAGCTGTGGTAGCTTGGTCTTAAATTGTTGCAGACTTAACCAAAAGAAAAGCAGAGCAAAAAGTCAGAGCAGAGATCTGGTCAAAAATGAAACCGATCTCCACTTCTACGAGCGGACTGTGAGGTCTCAAACAGGACCAGCTACTCATCCATCGTGCTGCCTCTTTCTCTTCCAATCCCTCTTTTTGTCGCTTCGGGGTCCAGCCGCCACTTTATTTGAGTGGTGACTGCTCCCTGCTAATTGTGCTCCTGTTTCCTCTTGTGACTCGGCTCCAAAACGCGCGCTCTGCGAGCGGAATGAGCTGCGCGCTCTCCCAGTCTGCTGCTTGTCAACTCGCATCAGTTTCAGGTCAGGAAAGCTAACCGGGAACAAGGCGCTGCAGCATTTGAACTCAACCTTGCTTTCCCGAGGAACAAACTGACAATTAGTACAGGGATCAGCATCAAAAAAGAGCAACCCAGCATGAAGCCTGTCTAATTAGTCATATGAACGGAGGGCTTCCCCTCCACTTCCTCAAGAACACATGCCTGTCAGATCTCATACCAAGAGACTTCTCTCCCTACCATAATACCGAAATTAGGTTGAGAACAGGTAGCCTGTCTGAAGGGCTTGTGTAAGCAACAGGAGCTCAGCTGCAGCCTTTAGCTTCGTGTACGTGTCCATTCCTGCAGCATCTTCACAATCACTTGCTTCGCAAGTAATTGCGGGGTGCTTCTGTCCTTGCAAAATGCACCAAAAAATAGCATTGATCTTGTTGCTAATCCTCTCGTTTTAATAACACTTCTTGTTTAGATGGAAAAATGAGCAAAGGGAAAAATGAGAGATGAAAGCTGAGTGGCAGTCTCCTAATCCCAGAGAATTGTGCTGTTTGAGAGACTCTGCATCTGACTCTTTTTTTTTTTTTTAAAGTTGCTTTGTGAACCAAACTGTCTCTGTCTCATGCAGTCTGCAAGACAAAATATGCAGCAGTAAAGCTGTGATTGCTTTTAATTTTGCCATAGCGTCTGTACTGGCTCAAACTTGAGGTGGAGTTGTGACCATGATAGATTCAGTCTGTGAATGGAAGAGAAGACCAAAGCTTGTGAAGCTTAATGGCTTGTCTATGTGGGGACAAATAGAAAAAGCAGCCAAATGAATGAAAAGTGTATGTTTTATTAGCTAAGCTCCATTTCAATTCTTGAGTCAAACTCCTAGTTCAATTTGTCTTTTATTATGGTTCTGTTTACTTTGCAAGTGAAGCAAATGAGATCAAATAAAAGCAACCTTGGTTTTAACAAGAGTTCACATGGAGATTGAACATGGTTTAATTAATTTGCTTGAAAATTTCATTTAGATCAATATTCTTGAGTAGATCCTCACTCCCAATTTTTCAAAAAGATCTTTGGGACCAGTGGTGGTACTTGTCTAAACACCAAAGATATTTTAGTAATGCAGACACAGTTCAGGTGCTGGAATGGGTGTTTAGCTGTATTGCTTTAAGCACTCAGCTATATCCTTGTTTGCTGGTGCAGTAAATTTTAAACCTGCACTGGAAAGTGGGCTGCAAAAATACTCTGCATAGGGTTTGCATTTATGTAGTGAGTAAAGGGAAAAAAAAAACAGACTGCTTCCACTGCAGTAGGAGTTCTGCCAATGTACATGCTGGGTCTTCATGACGATGACATCTCACAGCACATCCCTCAGCACTGGTTTCACTGCAAATCCCAGCGAAGATTGCTTGCTGTGTTGTAGTAGTGAGTGTGCAGTGTGCCTTGGTTTCACTGTCGCATCTATCACTGTTACATGGGACAGAAACTCTGCTCCTTCCCTAGGGGCTGCCAAACTGCTTTGCTCCTGCAAAGTACCCAGCTCTGTTGGTTGTGTCTCCAGACATGGCATGGCAATAGAACACACCTTTGTATTCAGGTAGCTCTTTTGGCTGTGTACTGAGAAACATCATTGCTGTTTTCTGATTGATTCAGCTCTGGTCTGAGCCTCGTGAGAGGTAAGCACACATCCTACCATGGCGTCCTTCCTCTAGAAGGCAATACTGGATCTAATCCATGTAGTTTTTTCCAGACTATCACAGTAATTTTCCTTACTTCCTAAGGAAACTTTCCTCACAAGTACCACTGTACCACTGGGAAGTAGTATGACAGGCCTTTTCATCATTATTTATTATTGTTATGGTTGATGCAGAGCATTGCCTTCTGCAACTGAAGCTAAGGACGTATTCTTGAGAAACACTACTGCACCCAAGCAGAGTGTCCAGGAACTGAGGCTGCAATCAAGCTCTTTGTTTCTCACATACCAGAGAGAGAGAGGGACAATGACCTCCCCAGTATTCAGAGTGATATGGATGCAATGCCACTTGTTTGCTGGGTCTCTCTAGTAATTAAATGAGCACTCTCTGCTTCATTCATGCAGATTCTCTCTGCATTAATTAACTGACGTTAAATGTGCAGTACTTTCAGCAGCTGGTGTGTTAGCAGACACTTGGTGGCACACTTTCTCTGAAGAGGGCTGTGGGATAAAGGGCGTTTTGCTTTTTGCTTTCTCCCCTTGTCCCCATGGTGTGTGCTTGTAGGCTCTCAGCTTTGTACTCTGGCTCTTGCAGCTTACCTGCTGAGTATGGGGAGATGCTCTTAACAAACAAGCAAAGCACTTCCCTGCAGATCTGTCCCAAGAAAGAGATTTGGCAGCTACAGCTTTCTGCAGATGTCAGTGGCCAGCTGTGTGGTCTGAGCTCAGCTGAGTTTCCCTGTGTTCTGCTGGTGCTAGAAATCCCCAGATCCTTCTCTCATGGACTCCTCAGGAATGCCTACCTACTCCTGTATGGCTGCTGTCGTTATCTGTGTGCCCCCAACCAAGCAGTGATCAGCTTTTGCATCCTGAGGAGATGTATCTTGGTTATGCTCAGACCTGGCGAAGAACCTTACTTTATTTAAGAGAGTGGGAAGTACTATTTGTACAAGCAGTAGGAAGATGAGCTTTATTGCCCCTCAGGCTCATGAATGGTATTTACCCTGCTGCCCTTCTTACATGAACGCTTGCCTAATACCCTTGCTCTGCCATAAAGCTTACATTTGCTTCCAGCAGAGTTCAGTGGAATGAGCTGGCTAATACCAGCACCATCTCTCAGAATCTGTATTAACGAGTCATTAAAAGAAGAATTGTGTGAAAGTTGTACTATTGGCCCGATGCACTCTGTTGCCTTCTTGAGCTGGCTGAAGATACTGGTTGATATGCAAAGTATGTGCAGTACTGAATGCAGTCTAGTCAGCCTGCAGCTCTAATCACCTTTTCTACTCACTTTTCTCCTGGCTGGTGCTTTGTCAGTGCAGTGGAGTTGTCAGGATTGGACGCAGGGCTCCTACTGGCATAACTGAAATCTCTCTTCTAAAATCCACTACCATGAAAGTACAGTTGTGTAGAGATGGCCACAGTGCCAGATCTTTCACATAGTTAGCCCTGAACAAGGACTGAGGAACAGGGGAAGTGGAGTAGTTGTATGTTACATTTCAAAGAAGCGTGTCATACAATGATGAACTCATACCTGGTTCCCTGGTGCTTTTCCTACAAGTTCCCCTTGTCCTGCAGGCCTTGAATTAACAGACCTGTAGTCCCAAGCCATCTTTACTTCTCTGCTCCCTCCCTGCACTGTATTACAGCATTTGCTGCTCCACAAAGCTCTGAGGACTTCTTTGAGGAGAAAAAGAAGGAGCAGATTTCATTCCCAAATAATCTACAACTTTCTATGAAAACAGAGAGCAAGTAAAGCCTTCCTGACATTCTCATGGAAGGTTTCATATGCTACAATAGCTTATTTCCAGCCTTCGCAGCTTTGATTCGGATCTGTTAGCCATTTCTTCAGTGTCCCTCTGAGGGAACGCTGGTGCTGCTGCTGCTGACTCACAAAAGGCTCCACTTCCTTGACACACAGCAGTGACTGCAAAGAAAGCCTTTCTCCATGTGAGCCATGCTGCAGCTCAGCCTGGTTCTCATTATGTTCCTCTCCGTACCATTATACTTCTGCATAGATGTGGTACCCACCCAACCGGGGTCACGTTGGCTCCTAACAATCTGCTGACATATTAGATAAGTTATATGGGTTTCTTCACTGTTGCCAAGGGCAAAATATTCCCACATCCACAGTATTTCATTATCTTTTTTCTTTTTTTTTTTTTTAACCAGATGCTGGTCAAGCTGCAAAAAGCAGGACAAGCTCCCGGAGTATTGCGTTCTTACCTCATTAACGCTGTCCTTTTTTCTCCCCAGAACGATAGGACATGAAACGACAGGGAAATACCAGTCAGAATTTCTGCACTCAGTCTGCCCCGAGTGCTTTTTGCCTTTTGCTTTTTGTTCTTTTCTGCATCCGTCCGACAGGGACGTTACGCAATTTGCTTTCAGTACCTCTTTTATTTGGGGAGGTCTGTCCCAATGAGTCACCTGCGGGATCCTCATCTTCCACACTGAGCACATGGGCTGTTAGGAAAACATCTCCATGTCTCTCCCGGGGCTTGTGACCCCAAAGCCCATATTTGTTTATATAACACAAAGCAGATATGCTTGGTGGCTGTGATATTACCATGAAGGAAATTTGCCTGCTTTTTATTTTTTTTTAAAGCTGGCTTACTAAGGAAACAAAGCTGAGACTATTCTGCCTGTCTGCCCCTCTTCCAGAAATCTGTCTGAACTACATGGCTATTTTCAAATAAATGTGAAAGTAAAGACAGGATGTTAATGCTGTTAAATGATTACATGTTTTGTGAACATAGGAAGCCTCATATAGGAGGTAGAGATTCCTTATGGAAGAGTTATTGACACAGAAAAGTTTATCAAGAGGCATAAATCTGTGTGTGACCTGCTTTCACTGATCCTGCTGCTTAGGCAAAGTATTTCTTTTCTGTGCCCCTTCAAGACATGCTCTGAAGAAGTTGTACTGAAATTTGCTCACTCTGCGTGCATTGTTGTGTCATGGGGTAGCAGCCTGCTCTTCCGTACAGCCAGTATGGAGGATGCTGGTATCAGCTGGCTTGTTCCTTGAGCCCAGGAAGAGAAGCTAATCTCCCTACACAGAGAATTCTGTGAGATCTGGCGTGTTCTTCTTTGCTTTGATTAGAGGGGTCTATGCAATGATTTCATTTGTTGCAAGCTCTGGTTTGAAAAAATAAGAAGCGAATCGTACTAGTGAAGGAGAAATTGATGGTAGCTGTGCTGCATGTGTTATTATCATCTAACAGTAATAGTTTAAAGCTCTTCCAAACCCGGGCTGTTGGATGGCCACAGCCTGCTAGGAGCTCCTCATCACCCTCTTGCACAGGATCACGCCTGGCATGTCTGAGGTGGCGTGATGTCCTTGTGGCACACTGATACAGTCTGCTCAACAGACCGTAAGTCTGGTTTCTCTCTTTCTTCTGAAGAAGGGAACCCAGCTTTTGTAAAATCTGGGTTCCATATGCAGAGCCAACTATGAAGTCTTTCCTTTCACAGGAAAAGCCTGCATCGTTGTCCTCAAGCTTTATGAATTCTGTTATTCCTCTCATGTCCCTTCCTCCCCCAGGAGCAGTACCCACGCTTTCTCATGCTGCCTCCTCCTCACCACAGACACACAATAACATGAAAGTCCCACGTGCACTCTATCAATTAACAGAGAGGCTCGAGGGCAGAAGCAATGAGTGTGCTGCAGGGACCCCGGTACACCAAGCAGCAAATAATCACAGCTTCTGGTGTCAGCTGTATGGGTCGGTGAAAAAAAATGTGATGGAGTTATGGACAGCTTATTTGTGTAATTCACTTTCCATTTGGCTGCAGAAGTGTTGCAGTCTTTCCCACTTGATTTATAGCTCTGAGGAGAGGTTATTTTAAGATACCAAGAATCAGTCCAGGAATATTGCTAGCTGCTGAAATGACCCCGTCTTTGCTAGGGCATGTATGTCATGCTTCTGGTGGACAGCAGAGCTCCACTCACCAGGAACTCCAGGTTTTAGCAAAGCTCCAGCTAAATGGCTGCCTAGGTACATAACACAGTATGAGAGGGTGATGAGGTGCTGGCACAGGCTGCCCAGAGGGATTGTGCCCTGTCCCTGGAGGTGTTCAAGGAGAGGCTGGATGTAGCCCTTGGCATCCTGATCCTAGTTCTTGACCTAGTGATTTCAACCCTGCTCACAGCAAGGGGGCTGGGCCTGGATGATCTTTGAGGTCCCTTCCAACTCAAGCTGTTCTATGATTCTATAACGTGCCATGGGAAGAGCACTGAAGGATGATCACCTATTATTAATGTCTCTGGAGATGAGATTGAAAGTGGGAATGTTTCAGCTTTGCCCCGAAGCTTACATGCTCCAAGAGGGACCTGAAATGTCACAGAAGAAATAATTGTTTTTTCTTCTCAAAAATAAGGTAAACTTAAATAGGAAAATGAGAAGCAAAAGTAAGTTACAGATGTCAAGGACTGCAGGCTTCCAGGGATGGCTGTGAAGTAGCCCTCAGATGATCTATACGGTCATTTTAGATGATCTATGCAGTCATTTTAAATCAACTGAAGACTGTTTTGCTTAGAGAAAGATAGGAAAGAGAAAGATGGCTTTCACAAGGGCTAATCCTTCCTTTCCATAGCTGCATGTATGACCTCTCTTCTCCATCCCTGTCCCCATGAAGCTCGCATTTATGTCTCAGATACACTCCAAGGTCCTGTCTTTTTGTTCCCAACTTGCTGTCAAAGCTCTCTCACGTGGCAATTAGTTCTCCAGCATTCAGCGTGGTGCAGCTTTCACGACATGCATTCTTCTGAAAAAAGAGGGGAAAAGACAAGAAAAAATAAAAAGGTAGCAGAGGGGTACAGAAGAGTTTCTGCTCTGCACTGTCTGCTTCTCCAGCCCCCATCTTCACTATCTGCACTGCTATCAATGGGGCACGTGTGCACCGCTACCGTAATTCCACTGTCATCGATACTGAAAGCGCCATCCCGTAACAGACACAAATTTTTAGATAAAAGAGCATAGTTTAGAGATGAGAAATACCAAGGCTACCTGTTATTTAAAGCTGAATATACTCAGGTTCTAACGGAGAAGCTCAGCAAAATGAAGGTGACCATTGTGTTGCATGTGAGCGCAAGCTGTTCCCATTCAGTCTCCCGGTGCTGAGGTCACACATTAGAGAGGAATCAGTCAGTGCAGATTAGCACATGTCATCCATTTTCATGACAGCAGAACTAAGTAATACTCCTTTTCCTGCAGCAGTCAGTGGCTTCTCTAAAGACATTTCCAAATTCAATTGCCATTCGGTTAATTCCTCTCCTCTTATATCATGCTGCAAACTGGACAGCTGCCTCAGCTGGTGTCTGAATCTTCAATGGAGAAGAGGTCAGAAAAACTGTTTTTCAGTGTTTAGCAGAAATCCACTGAAACTGTCAATTTTAGAAAGCTGATGGCAAGTTGTTTGACAGATGCCACGTGGTAAGAGCCCAAATTTACTATTGGGAATGTTTATTTGTGGGCATAATCTCCTCTGTCAAACTGAAGAAAAGGCTGCCACGCGGGTTGCAAATATTAAGTGACTGATTTTGTATGGCATTTCTTTTGCTGAAAACCTGAGTGCATGTTAAAAGTATAAATGCACTTCCCAGTCTTCAGAAACACATCAGTGCAGAAGGCTCAGTGCCTTGTGAAATGAACTCAGAAAGGGTTCAAGTTTTAGCTGCTTTGATAACAAAAATATTTTAAAAGCTCTCTTAAATCTGACCTGATTGAATATGAGAGTGTCATCGGCTTGTAGGGAGCACCCACACCGGCTTTAGGAAGAGACTCTATCTTCTTCTGTGTGAAAGCTTGGCCAGAGCCCACAGATCATTTGTCTTCTGAAGATCCCAGTTAGTGAGCAGTGCTAATTCCAGCTCTCTGTATGGCACTTCTGATACGAAGCCCTCATTGATCAGGCTGGTGGCACTGCACACATTTTTGGCAATGAGCAGAAGCATGGGAGCAGTTGCAATCCTGGGCTTCAACCAAAGCTTAAATCCCACTCATTTTCTGGTCCCATCTCACATGGATCAAAAGTAAGCATAGCACTGCCAACGAGGGATGGAAACACAAAACCACTGGGGTGGCCATAGAAGCTCACTGTGTCAAGAAGGTGTTATCCCAGCGCGTGGTTCCAGCTCTGGGACCTAGCACCAAGCCTCCTTGCTCTCAATCATTGGCCTTAATTATTTTTCCATTGTGAAGTCCAAGTAAATCGAACTCCCTTTCCCTTCCCTTCCCTTCCCTTCCCTTCCCTTCCCTTCCCTTCCCTTCCCTTCCCTTCCCTTCCCTTCCCTTCCCTTCCCTTCCCTTCCCTTCCCTTCCCTTCCCTCTTCTCCCCTCCCCTCCCCTCTCCTCTTCCTTTTTTTCTTTTTCAGAATTAGTCCTTTATTTCCCTTTTAGATATAACATACCTGGTTCAAAATGTGCACTGAATTCAGCTCCAGCTCTCCCCTACTGTTGCAACCTACTTTATGCTGTTATCTTTCTTCCAGTGCCAGTCTCGGTTTTGCTCTCTGCTTAGTAGATCCTCCTAATTTATTCTGGTATGCTAAAGGGAATTTTTCTCTCAAGTTTCATTTATTCTAGGCATTTTTAGGCTACCCATGCTAATCGTGGAGAACAGCTCCAGTATTTTGTGTACTACATAAATAGTGCTTTCCATAGAATCACTTATCTCCAAGTGTTTCAATCCTGAGAGAGCAGGTTTGTCTTAGTGGCTGCATTCATTATGCTCCTGTTTCCAAAAAGAAAGAGATACCAAAACAATTTTTCTTGCATTGTGCTTTGGCTGCTGTGTTTTGCACTGGAAGATGTAAAACAAAGTTCTGTGCTCCATACCTGCTCAAGGACTTCTTCAAAAGAAGGAGGAATGTGAGGATTTGTATATAAGAGGGGTTGTGCCTTGGTTTTCTGAGCAACACTTGGCCATGCCAGCTTGTGCTACACCTTAGTTCTTGGTCACATCCTTACCTTGCTGAAAAGCAACAACATAAAATAAGTTTTTAATTTGAGATGTATTATATTGGTATAGTTTAAACAATAATTTCCGTTAAAGGAAAACAATTAAAGAAAGAGATCTATGATTTGATAAATAATTTTTACTTTGATTTCACCATACAGGTGGCATTACAGCTCATGGCACTGTGCTGATTTTCACCAATCCCTCCATCACAGAAAGATCTCTTCAAGGGTAGAGAAAAAAGAAAAAAGAAAAAAAAAAAAGCCATGAGAAAATGCCTGACCCTGCATTTCAGAGGATACTGTGGAGTCAAAGCAGGGAGTCCCTGGGCCACACTTAGCACAGGTGTGAGCAGTGGGTGATGGTGAAAGTACACTCTGTGCTCTCTTGACTGGCAGGCAGAGAATGGAACTGACTGAGTGGAGGTCAGGGCTGCTCTTGCTGCTGCTGACCACCAGCTCTGTGATGCTGGGATTTGCCTTGACAGGTGATTATTGAGAGCACAGGAATGCCTGCAGTTTGCTTGGAGGCAGGGATATGAATGGGGGCTCAGGGATGATCTTTGTCTCTGATATTGCCTTGCATGAGAGGAATTCCTTCTGCTCCACAGTTCTAAAAGAGAGTGCTGGGCAGATAATGCAGTGCCATGCCTGCTCAACAGAGTCCCAGAGTGAGTCCAGCAATGCTGATTTCTCTCATATCTCTGATTTGTGATAAATGATCTCTTTCTTTTGGTGGAAAAGAGCTATTTTCACATCTTTATGCTTCCTACTGATTTGATCCCTAAAATATCCGACTTACATACGCTTCTATAAATTATGGTTGTATGTATTGGTTGTGTCTAGTAAGCCATGATTCTATCCACCGAGTTACTTTTGCTTCATTCATGTATTACATAAATGCAACATCAGTCACAATTTTGTCAAATGTGGCAAATCTCTCAGCAAAAACCAAGCCTCAATATGCATTCCATGAAAAGACTTGAGGCCAGTGCTTCCTCGTTGATTAGACAGACTTCCAACTAACAAGTTCAGGCACCACAAGGCTACACGTATCCCTCCTTAACAAAACCCACATTCATGGGTATACAACATATAAACCATTATAATTGTTGTGTTAGTTTCAACGTCACCCAGAAGTCTCATTTTCGTTCTTGCTAAGAGCTTTCGTATAAACCACAAATATTGCGTTACCACCACCAAGTCTCAAAAACCCATTGGACTGGTGCTTTGCGTTCCTCCTCTATCCACACTAAGCGAACTGTTAATGTGAGCAGGGCTGGATTTTCACCTCTGCACGCCAGCAGTGACCAGAATGGCTTTTGGGAATGTGTTACAGCTGTGGTTCCAGGTGGGCTGGTTTCCGTGCTCTGATGGAAGCAATGGGAGCAGGCAGGGCTGTGTTGCAGGGCTGGCGGCCGGGCAGGAAGCACACAGCTTGTACACTTGTCTTCACACCGTTGAAATGAAAACGGTGCGGGTGCCAAGCTGCCAGCAGACCTTGTGCAGAGAGCTGCACAAACTTGGGAACTGCTTTCCCCCAGCATTATTTATGACCAGCTTATTCTAAATAAGCCCTGTTTTACCCAACAGCAGTATGTTATGGGTACTGAAATATGTTTTCCAAGCCCTAATCCTGAATACTTTTGAAACAGCAGGCCTTAGCACTGCACACTTTAAACAAAATCATTTTCATGCCAGAACACCCCATTGCAGCTCCCCATACTGTGCTGCCTCTCACTGTGCTGCAGGAATGCTCTCCTCAAATCCCTACGTGGAATCACACCAGCTGTGCCTGGCCATGCTCTGGCTGTGCTCTCTGTGCTGGGGCTGCAGTCACTACCGTGGTGCTTCGGGCAGCAGATGGGGCTGCTCCCTGCATCTCTATGCTTTCTCGCTCTTTATATTTTAGAAATTAACAAACATTTTCTTTTGCCTCTCCCAGATGAAATCTGGGACACAAAGTCAGCATAGTGCATCACTGTGCAAAAGTTTTCAAGAAATGGCCCATAGTCTTTTCTTGATTCCTTCTACTGCCAGCCCTCGAAGCAAAACCCGTTGTCTTTGGGTGTGCTCCTGCTGCTGTGCGTTTGCAGAGGGAAAATGTGCAGGGGTCAGCAGTTTCAGAGGCAGGCTCTAATTTTAGGTTCTCAGCTTTAGATATTTTGGGACGGAACTTGGGACACAGCACAAGAAGTGTTGAGGAGCCATAAATCTGGATGAAGTAAGCAACACCCAGCACCTCGCGAGCTGAAGACCTAAAACCAGAGACGCTTCTATTTAGAAGGGGGAAAAAAAAAAAAAAAAAAAAAAAAAAAAAAAGTCTTAGCATTGGCCAGATGCTGTTTTTCTTAGTTCTTGAGGTTTCTGTCCTTCCCCACACTTCCCGCTATTCCTATTTTCGTATCGCCGTCACTCTCAGCACTGACATTCACCAACCAATCCATGGCCTGCAGAAGCCAGGAGAGAAAAACTGCCTCTTCTCTGAGTGTCCATGGGACCATCACAAGAGTGGTTCTGAGCAAAGGCTGATTCTTGTTTCTAAGGAAAACACGCTCCTTGAGATAGCACCAAGCTGAATTTGCTCTGGATGCTTTTAATTGGCAACATGTTGCTTGTTAACGTATTTTAAATATACAATTTATTTTTAAAAAATAAAACAAATGCAAAGTAAACAAAATTTTTATATGTCCGTCATGTAATACAGTTTTAAAGTGTTTATTAAATAATTCTTAAGTTTAAAATTAAATACGAAGCTATGAAAATACGAAAGGACGAAAATCTGAGATGATGAAAATACGAAATAGCCAATAGCTTGAAAAGCATAATTCCCAAGTTTCCCATCAAATATCTGTTGCTGCTAGCAGAAAACAAGAACAAGCCCAAAGAACCGGTCGTTTTTGCGAGCGTTGGAGCATCTCTCGGGCAGCCCCGCGTCCCTCCGCAGCGCGCAGCAGCCCGGTGCCGGCTCGCCCCAGCTCCGCCGCAGGAATCGAGCCACGGCCGGGGTAGGGGGAGCTGCCCCTTTTTTACGTCTTTAAGATGAGCTCTGAAATGCAAGAGTGCTGTTTGTTTTGCAGGAAAACGATGGGGCGAAAGAGCTGTTTCAGTGTGCAGGGTTCAGGCTGCGCTCCGCGGAACGTAACGAAGAGAGGGAGTATAGCCGGGCAAGCTCGGCTGTAGGGCGCAGCTATGTGCATACGGATGAACGGACGGATATATCCGTAGATGGACAGATAGATGTAGCTATAGTTACATATATAGTTGTGGTTTTGTTGTTTTTTTTTTTCTTCACGTTGAATTCTATTCCCATTTGAATTCTATTCCCATCCGCTAAGTGAGCGAGCCACGTTTTGTGATTTTGAAGGACATTTCTCAATGCTTTTTTTTTGTATGTGTGTGTGTCAAGAAATGGAAAACGCTTTATTTCGTGCAAACAAATCACGCGACCATCCTTCCAGAGAACACCAAAGCCCGCTCCCTGCCCTCGAAACAGCTGGGACTGCGCACATAAAATGCGGTGCATTGAGTTCTTTTGGAGCCCTTCGCCGGGCGGGGCGGGAGCGGTGCGGGGCCGGGGGAAATGCGGATCCCGTGGGCGCAGCGTGGGTGCTGCCGAGCCCGGGCCATGATAACGGGTTTGCAGCCGTTCCTCGGGGCTGTCACAACGCGAAGCGATCACGATTTGAATTAAATGAAGGTGCCCGTGCCCCCTAGCCGGCCGCTGCTGCTCCGGGTTACGGCGGCAGAACGCTGCGAGGGCAACGCCGGGTGCGAGTCCGTTCGGTGCGCGGAGATGCTTCAGCCCGACCTGAAATCGACGGGAGCTGCACACGGACGGAGGTTTAACTTTTTGACAGAGTGTCGTCTGTCTCGTTAGGAGCGAGGGCTGACCCGGGAGCGGGTCTGCTGCGTGGGTCGGGGTCGGGGTGAGGGACGTTTTGGTGGGGTCCTCCTGCCTGGGAGACCTCGGGTGTGTGTGTGTGCGTGCGTGTGCGTGCATGTGTGTGTGTCCCTATGCCCGCTCCGCGCACACAAAGCCGCTCCCGTCCGCCGCCTGCGATGTGCGAATAATTTTCGTCGTGGAGTTACACGGAGCGGGAAAGCTTTTAGCACATTATCCGCCTGCAATTGGGCTCTAATCTCATTGCCAGCCCTCGGGTATTAATAGAGCCTTTCTCTTCGCAGCATTGGATTTGCATCGGGGAGATACCGAATTGGCCGCCTCTCTTGGTGGCGGCCGTGATTTCAACGGCAAAAGGCAGCGAGGGGTCTTCGTGTAATGGAGGGAAGGGGAGGTGGTGGAAGTATTTTTAAAGCTCGGGGGGGAAGTATAATGAAATGGCTCTGCCGTTCCCGAGGGACGCCAGCGGCAAACCCCTGGGTGTGCCAGACAGAAAGAGCTGCGGTGCGCGTTTCGTGCGCTTTGCAGCACTGACGGATTTCGTTCAAACGGGTTCGCAGAAGGCGAAACGCTCCGTCCCGCTCGGGAGAAGCGGTGCTGCGAAGGGGGGCAGCGGCAAAGAGCGGTGACATCCCCGGTGTTCGGGGCGCGGTGGGCACCCCCAGCCCGACATCCCCAGCCCCGGGGATCCCAACACGCATCTCCTCCAGGCCCGGGTGGGGCGGCCGGAGCCGGACCCCCGTTCGTTGCCCCGGAGAGTGGGGGACCAGACGGCCCTCGTTCCCTCATACTCATCAAAACCGAGAAATTAAAGGTTCTCGCCGGACGGAGCGAAACCTTGCCCAGCTCGCAGATTCGCTCTCTCTCTCTCTCTCTCTCTCTCTCTGTCTCTCGGGGAAGGACCCCGTTTGAAACAAAACGAAGCCCCACTCTGCGCACACCGCGCGTTGTACCGGCGGGGTCCCGGCCCCGGCTCCGCAGGAAGGCGCGGGTAGGGCCGGGTCAGCCCCGCACCGTGAGCAACGGGCAGCGCCGCACCTGCACGGCAACCCCCGCCGGGCCGGGCGCTTTATTGCCCCGCTGCCCTGGACGGAGCGGAGCGGCCGGGCGGCAGCGCCGCTGTTGTTGTGCGGTGGGCGCTGGGTTCTCCGTTCGCCCCATCCGTGCGGTGGCGGCCCAAAGAGCTGCCGGATCTCCGAGGCAAAGCGAGATCTCCTCTGTACATTTTTTTTTTTTTAATTTTATTTTTGTATTGAATACCCATTTGTCACACAGTGTGTTTATATGTACTGAGGGAGTTCCGCTGATGCAAGGGCAGCTCCGCGGGTTGCTCTTCAGCGATCCCAGAAGCGCTCCCGGACCCCGTTTTGAGTTTAGAAGGTGGAACTTAGCGATAAATTCGCGCCTGCGAATTTATTGCGAGTCGTTTCAGGCAGCAAAGCCGCTCTGTTTCTTTTATTCGAAGGACTTCAGTTACATCCCCGCTTCTTTATTTACGGATAAGTGCTCACATGGTGCTGTGCGCAGCTGGGATTTGGGCTCCACGGTCCTTGTGGGGCCCTTCCAACTCGGGACATTCTGTGGTTCTGTGACTCTGAGAGCTGAAGTGAGCACGAGTACGTTCCCATCGCCGCCTCAGAGCAGCCCTCAGCTGTGACTCTCCTGGATCTCCTCGCTCTGCGCGCTCCACCAGCAGCACTCGGTGCGGGGCTGCGGCCGCGCTGGGACTCCGCGGGACCGGCATAAAGCACGGGGGATTCCGCTACGGGGAAAACCAACGCCGAGAGCGGGGCGGCCCGGGGGAACTCAGCGCCCGCGGAAGGAGCGCGGGGGCGGCCGCCCCCTGCCCACACCTCCTCCTCCACCTTCTCCTCCTCCTCCTCCCGCATCCTCCTCCTGCTCCATCCTCCTCCTCCCGCCTCCGCCCCCTCCTCCGCAGCCGCGCCGAGCCCGGGGCCCTTGACGTGTCCCGCCGCCGATTGGCCGCCGGCCGATAGTATCTCGGCGGCCGCGCGTTAAGGCGGGGGAGAGCGCGGGCCCGGCTGCAGAGAGTCTCTGCGACGGGACGGGACGGGACGGGACGGGACAGGACGGGACGAAGCGGAGAACAGCGGAGCCGAGCCGCCCCGGCGGGGCTCGCCATGGAGTACACACCGCCCCCGAAGCCGCAGCTCTCGTCGCGAGCCAACGCCTTCTCCATCGCCGCCCTCATGTCGAGCGGCAGCTCCAAAGACAAGGAGGCCGCCGAGAGCACCATCAAGCCGCTGGGTGAGAGCGGGTGGGTGGGCGGCGAGCGCAGGTGGGCGGCGGGGCGGTGGGTGAACGGGGCCCGGCTCACGCCTCGGCCCGGCTCTGCCTCTCCCCGGCTCCCCGCGCAGAACCGCTCCGCCAAAGCCGCTTCTGTCTTTTTCTCGTCGCTTTCGGGAGAGGCTGCTCAGAGCGTAACCCCTTTCGTGGGTCCCTCCGGGTTCCATTCCGCTGTTTCTTTCTCGGGTTTCGCTATTCGTAGAATAATCTCACGCCCCGAGATAGCCGCGTTTCTCTCTTCTGCTGCGACATAAAACGCTTAAGTATGCAAAGCGAATCACCCATAGTTCTCAAAGTCAAAGAAAAGAAGCTCCGGGGTACACAGGGAAGGACAAAACTGCCCGCAGCCCCAAAGTCCCTCGCTCCCAGCGGTCGCTGCGGGCTTCGAGCGGCAGCGTCAGCCTGCGGCATCCGGGCCGGGGGATGGGGGTGTTTCTGGCGATTCCGGGTGACTTTCAGGTGAGCGATTTGGCTTCTTTTCGATCGCCCGCATTCCCGTTCCTGAAGGATATTAAAAAGACGCCTTCACCCCCCTCTCCGATCCGTGCGCTTTGCGTTCCTTGCTCGTATCCAAGAGAGTGCAGACCTCTACAAGAAATCAGCATTGCGCTCACAGGGCCACTACCGGACGTGAACCCTGGGCTGGGGGGCCGGGAAGGACCGCTCTCTGTGCGTTCCCCCTGAACCCTCCGCCCGGGTATTCCGGCGATTCATCGCGAACTTTATTTCTTTGCTGAGGCACGCTGCAGGCCGGCTGTATCACAGTGCGCCTGTTGAGCACATTTAAGCGGGCTAAGCTTGGCTATTTCTCTCTCTCTCTCTCTCTTTCTTTATGATTACTATTTATTTTATTTTTAGAAATGTTCGCTTAATCGTTTTTCCAATTTTTTTTAACCCATTCCCCCACGCCATTCACTTAGAAATCTAAGCGAAACGACTGTCTGTACCCCGGCTTTTATTACCCGGACATGTGGGGGAAATCCCCTTTCCAGTCTCTTCCCGAGGCCGCCCTCAGCCGCCGCGCCCCACAGTCGGGGTCGGCTCCGAGCATCCTTCTCCTCTTTTGGGGTGGATGAAGGGCTGGAGCCAGCCTCCCCATATTCTCGCTCAAATCACCGGCTGGAGGAGCAGCGCGGCTCTGCGGGAGCGCTGGAAGGAGGGGCCCGACCGAGCGAGAAATGCCTCCTTTTTGGAAAGCTTTTTGCCGGCAGCCCGCCCCGGCTCAACGTCCCCTCTCTGTCTCCTTTCCCCCGAACCCCGCAGAGCAATTCGTTGAGAAGTCCTCCTGCGCGCAGCCTCTGAGCGATCTGTCCGGCCTGGAGCCCCACGGGGATTTCAGCGGCAGCCCCTCAGCTCTGTGTACCGAGCCCCTCATTCCCACCACCCCCATCATTCCCAGCGAGGAGATGGCCAAAATCTCCTGCAGCCTGGAGACCAAGGAGCTGTGGGACAAGTTTCACGAGCTGGGCACGGAGATGATCATCACCAAGTCCGGCAGGTACGGCTGGCGGCGACCCGACAGCAGCGCCGGGAGGGGGAACGGGAAAGAGTTGCAGTGGTGAAAACAAGAAAGAGAGAAATTTTAAAAATAATGGGGGTGGTGTGGGGGGGTGGAAATAGAGATGAAAAAGGTCCCAGCTCCCGGCTGTGACCCGGAAGCGCAGCGCGGATAGGAGAGGGAGCAGCCCGCGTACGGTGCGCGCTGCGCTGCTCGGGGTGCGCAAGGAGAGAGCCGTGCGGTGCGCTGGAGCTTTGGTTGTGCCTGGAGCTGCCCGCACGCTGCTGCGCCGGACTCCCGTCTGTGAGTGCGGGGCAGTGCCGGCACGGAACGGCACGGAAAGCGGGGATTATCCTCGCTTTCGTTTGTAAATAGCGCGCAGAAGGACTTCAGGCTTTGCTGTCGTCTCAAACCGTTTTTCCAGGGAGGTTTTGGGGTTGATTTGGCTGCACGGGGGAGCCGAGCGTCTGCTCGGGGTTGGTCCCGAAGTGACTCGTTCGGAACGCAGTTTGCTGACTGTTTCTCTAAGGAACGGCTCCGCCAGTATCTGTTAAAAAATAACCCCAACGGATGTATAAAATCTAGAATTTGTAGCTCATTTAAAAAAAAAAAAAAAAATCTGTCGAAAGTTGTTTAAAGCTGTTTTTGGTCTACGGCAAAAAGCTTACACTCAAAAACTGTGAAATTTGTCAAAATGTTAATGTCGAAGGGAGAGCTGAATTCTCAAAATGCCTCTCAGAAATACTGTGGGAATGCATCTAAGATCGGTGAGCATGTTTGCTGAATTAACTGCTGCATTATTGCTCGAGCTCCAGCATGTATCTCATTAGAAATAGATTTGTACCTGTATTTCTTTGGCGCAACCATCTTCTGGAAGCACAGCGTGCTGCTAATAACCAGGCAATAATGGTTGTCTCCTTTACTTTTTCACTTTTGCTATTTCTCCTTTTGCTTTAAAGAAATCGTTTGAACTTCAAGCAGCACTGCTGTGCATATCATAGAGGTGCACAGGATGCAATGTCTGTCACACTGCAGCAATACTGGTAGATGCTTTCATTTTATTTTATTTTTTTCTAGGAGTTTTCAATAGAAATTTCCTTTGTAGCAGCTTTTTTGAAGCACTTCTTTCTGTCCCCCGTCCCCATATTTATTTCCTGCTTTCCTCTGTTCCAGGAGGATGTTTCCCACGATCAGGGTTTCTTTCTCGGGGGTGGATCCTGAAGCCAAGTACATCGTGCTAATGGATATCGTTCCGGTGGACAATAAGAGATACAGATATGCCTACCACCGCTCCTCCTGGCTGGTGGCTGGGAAAGCCGACCCTCCGCTCCCAGCAAGGTTTGTGGACCCTGCAGCTGGATTTCTTCCCTTCTCTTCCCTTTATTTATTTATTTCCCCCCCTACACCCCTCCTTCCTGAAATACCTGCTGTTAATCTTTGATGCCGTTTGCAAACAGCGCTCTGAGAGCTCGAGTCCGTGCCCGACAAACTCGATCTCAGAACTCTGATTAATTTCTGTGGTGCGGAGTGGGGCCTCAGATCTTTGCTTGAGGGCTGATTTATACCGAGTGTTCGAGGCTGAACGGGGTTTGGCCAAAGGCTCTTGCGTATGTGTGTGCGTTTCTAAAGGAAGCTGCTGGCTGAAGGCTCTGTTATGTCTATATGTATTTTTAAGTGAAGTTTACCTCAGTTCAGATCAGAAAAAAATTTCAAAAACCCATTGCTTTGTCCCTGGGTTTGTTCTGCCCTCCCCGCTACGTCTGACCTTATAATTTAACGCTATCCAAATCCGGCAGAGATGCCACGTTACTGCGCAGCACTGCTTATGCTTAACATTATATTATTTCTTAAAGACGTGTCCAGTGCTTACTGACCACTCTTGGCCTTTAGTTGTCCCTTACGCAACGAGTGACACGTGGGTCAGTCCTATGGCACAGAGTGTTTCTTGTTGAGGATCTGTAGCAGGTCTTGAGACTTTAGGGGACAAAACCAAAACAAAACCCACCGACAAACGAAACTATTTTCTCCACACCAACACCTCTTCCGTACAGAAGCAAAATGCTGTAGGAAACGACTCTCTGTGAGCATTCCCTTACTGCTGTTGATGAATATGGCTCCTCGTGGCACGGGAAAGCCGCGGCTCCGGGCAGAGTGCAGCAGTTCTGTGGCACATCCCCTGCACGGCACGGGACCACAGCGCGACCGGCGCTGCTCAGCCGGAGCTGCAGCTGTATGGGGGTAGCGCCTGGCTCCGCGCAGGCATCGCGGGCAGCACCAGGTGCCTTAGCCCGGGGCTGAGATCTTGCTTATTAGAGAGAGAGAGAGAGAGATGTTAGGAGTGAAGGAAGGAGTGGCAGCGCTTTGTTTTGATGGGTTTGTTTGGGGACCGAAGGCTGAGAGATTTCCTCGTCGGAGCAGCTCCGCTGAAATCCTGCTGACTGCTCATCTCTGAAGGCGGCTCGGGGAAGTACGCAGGAGGCGTGCAGGGCTGTTATTAAAGCAGCAACCCAGGAGTTATGGCAGCTTTGTTTTCGTGGCCAAAAGCTCCTTCCTGCAGCGTGGTTGGCGTCAGAGGGCTTCATTTGGGGTATTGTAATGGGCACTGATCAAACTTCACGGAAAATAGATGGGTCCTGCTCCAAAGGAGTCAGCACCAAAAGAAAAATAGGGGAAGGACAGAAATAGTTTCAGGGCAGGCTTCTCCCTTTAGCATTTGCTTGTGGGGTACCCTTACATAGGCTGCTGATCCGCACATCAACTGGGTCAATGGGGAAATATTCACAAGAATATAAGATGAGACCGATCCTTTGAAATAATGAGCAACTCCTCTCCTGCTAGCTGCTATAGGGCTGGGGTCAAATCTTGCTGGAATTTAACATTAATTACCACCGTCTGGTGGCAGCTCTGTAAGGTTCCTGTTGGGTCAGTGCTCCTCTGTACAAACGTGTACCTCTGCTGCACATCTCATTTCATTTTTGGGATGTTCAGCCAACAGACTGATGGCAGACACGGGTTCCCTCTCCTTTATATGCACGGTGCCATGTACACGCACATGCACTTTCTGCTCTTTTAATTATTTGGTAAGGAAAGCTTGGCAAGAGGTGGAGCATGCTGCTGTTTGCATTACCGATGCTGTTGGCAGAGTGCTGGTACAACTTTTGAGGTAGGAGGAGGCCTCCATCCTGCTCAAGCAGAAAGCAGCACCATTCCCATCCTGAATGGATCTGCTCCTGCTCTGATAAGAGTAGCCCTTCCAGCAGCATTCTCTCATACCCCCTCCTCCCCAGGCACACGGCTGTGTCTTTCCTCACCTGAGCAGGTCCCATATCCGTGTGGGTACCACTGCAACCTGAGATTGCTCAGGAGTCCCCTTATGCTTACCTGCAAGGCTTTGCAGAATCAAACCCGTGAGTTGCTCTGCTCTTTCTTATTATAAAACTAACTTTCAGCGCTGAGCCAGCCTTCCTCAGAACTGAACAGTACGCCGTGATTCCCTCTGAAAGATGAGCCCTTCAGGGAACTTGCTGCAAGAAGCAGTAATATCCCTGCCTTCCTGCTGTCAGACAAGTTTGTGCTGCAACGAACGCTTTAATATAACTACTTTTCAGAGAGTCCTTTGTCAATCTGCTAGGCTGCTATCTGGAAATAGAATTCCTGTGTGATACTTCGTGTTTGTTCTTCCAAATTGCTGAGGCTGCGAGAAAGAGAGAATCATCAGTTTCATAAGTTTCAGCATGTACATTTGTTTGCCCCTCTTCTTTTTCATCTCCTTTCTTTCACTTACGAAGTTCTTTTCTCTCATCCCCCCACCCCACACACTTCCATCTACGTATTTTCTTTGGCTGCAGTAAGCTGCCCATCATCATTTATTTAATGGAATTGTAGTGTTCGCACGCTTACGGAGGAAACTTTTTAAAGGCATTGTACGTTGAAAATTATCTGTTTGGGATACAAATGTAATTAAAAGCAACATGTGTAAAGCTTTAGGGCTTGTAGGACCAGAACAGCTGCTAAACTAAACAGAAGCAGAGCACTGCAGCGCTCACAACTATGCTAGAAGGAAACCGTACCCAAACCTGGGCTGTATCATGAAACACCGTGGAGCAAATTCACAACCAAATAAGGCTCCTGAAGCTGCAGTGAGCTCGTGCGAACGATCCCCGCATCCGGCCGTGGGCAGCAGAGCTCACGCAGCTCTGGGGCTGTTTTAGCGTGCAGTGCAGGAATGCGCGCGTTTATTTCTCTAATCCACCCGCATCAGCTTTCCCTGCCTCAGAGGGCAACGCATTTAGCTCTGAGCCCTCCGCTGCAGGGTCGGGCTGCAGGAGAAGCGTGCGGGGAGGTGCGGTCAGCCAGGTGGAACCAGGCGTGCAGCGGGATTGGAGGCATGCGGTGCATCAGCATGGAAAAGCCAGGTTTATTACATGTGTGCCTAACCACTATTCGGGTGCCAGTCCTCCTGCTTCTTCCTTGCTAGCTCGTTTCTAACTCGTTCACAGCATGAGTGCTGTGCCAGCCATTAACTGCGTATGGCATAAAACAATGGTGCTCGGCTTGTAGGCACACAAAGATCCCGACTCACTCCCCGAGTGCATATTTGAAATAGTTTGGCTTTTTGGTCCCAATTAGCCAAACTTGCTGAGCCTGATGCTCTGTGATCACAGTAAACAGCATTAGCTATCCAGACATGCAAAATTAGGAGTCAGGCTCCAAAAAAATCATGAGACTGGCTGCAAAGATGCAGGGGCTGGAAGCGATATGGTCAGGATTGTTTTTTCTTTGCCTTCTGTAATTTGAAGCTTTGAAAATTCACGTTTTGACTGTTTTATACAGGAAAGCAAAGTGAATTTTCATAAAAGGTCTTAGGTTTTCAGGTACGCTGTTGTGTCCTCACGAGCTTTGCTCTACAGCTGGGAGCAGGGAGGACCCTTTGTGTTGGGCTCGCTGGCACAGCATCCCTCCCATGGGTGCAGCTGCACCAGCCAAGCGGTGCTGTGGATCAAGAGAAGGAAAACATCCTGCCCGCCTGGAGCGAGCCGTGCCAGTAAAGCTTCAGTTTCACCAGCAGGACTGTGCCTTGTGGATTCTGTTGGCAAAACAGTGAGCCCACGATCACATCTCTTTCCCCTTGGAGCAGCAGAGCGGTGCCTCAGGGGGGCTTTAGCTCAGCTGTTTGTTGATTAGGGACCTGCACGGTTCCTCAAGCAGTTACGCCTCATCGTTTTGTGGGTTTTCTATTCTCCTTTTGCTTAACTAGAACCATGGCTCAATGGAAAAAAAAAAAAAAAGCAAACAAATTCTCTCTGTCAGCCAGCATCTCAGCTCTGCGTGATAGGGGGAATCTCTTGGTGTGGCCAAAAACACTGTCTGCAGAGAGCCAGGCCCTCTGCAAGTGATAACGCGCACCGACAGCAGCGGAACCAGCCTGGTTTGCACTGGCTGAAGCTCTAATTCAGCCCTTAATTTGCTATCTAAAAAGCATTTTCAAGTTAAATCATTTTTATCAATGTATTATTCGTATAAAATCATTGTTTTTAAATAGCCCGGCACTTGCATCGAGTCTAGCCATAACGTATATATCATTCTATCTACATGTCTTCCTTACTTCCTTTTCTTCTGCTTAATTTCCTAGGTTGTGGGCTGTTAATTACAGAGTTGCAATTAATTTATTTCATGTCAGACCACTGTCCTGGACCGCAGCCCTCAACCTCTTATAAACACACGTCACCACAGCCAACGTGTGATCGAATGCAGGTTAAAATCATTATCACGGCTTAATGTTACATATAAAGAAAAATGCATTTTTATCTGCATTCCCCCATTATCTCTCTAATGACACTGTGTTTTTTTCTCTTGGAGCTGTAGTCATTGTTATTTTAAGTGCTTGTTAGTACAGCTGTGGGGAAAGAGGATCAATTTTTCATTTGGGAAAAGAAGCAACAGTGACCGTTAGTTAATGTCTCCATTTTAGATAACTAGATAAAATAATAGCTATGGCCAGGGAGCAGTCTAGCACTTGGTCACAGAATTCTTCATTATGTTCCTGTGAACTAAACAACTTCAGGCATCTGCTTTGCTGCCTTTCATTAATGACATTCATTCATTTGGGCAGATCGCATGCTTCTTGCTGTACTAGCAGATCTGTATTCCCCAGAGCTCTCAGGAAACCTACTGCTGTGAAACCATGCCACATCTTGAAAGCAAAATCTTGCTTTGGATTTTCCTATGGAGACGGTACCTATTTGAGTCGAGTTTTCACGCAGAGGCCTTTTCCCTGTGTCTTTTAGGCTGTACGTGCACCCCGACTCCCCGTTCACAGGTGAGCAGTTGCTGAAGCAGATGGTGTCATTCGAGAAGGTGAAGCTCACGAACAACGAGCTGGATCAGCATGGCCATGTGAGTAGCTCTTCTTGGGGGAAAGGACCTGGAGAAACATCTCTCTGCCACCGCAACCACTGGGGATGGTGGGGAAACACTTGGGGTGGAGCTGAGCATTTCAGTGAGGGAGAGAAAGGAGGACTGAGCTCCTGCCTTTGCCTTGCTGAGACTTGGCAGCAGGCTTAGCCACCCACTTGCAGGCTTGTCCCTGAGTGCTTGGAAGATGCCTCTCATTGCAGGCCATCTCTTAGGGTTGGGTTTTTCCACAAGAACTCTTCTACCTCCAGACTCAACGCAAGTTGGGCGTGGAGTTAGCAGAAAAGACACCACAAGAAGGGATATGGGATTATGAAATGTGCCTCAACAGCTCTTGAAATAACTGTGGGATGCCTGAAAGTCAGCGTACCACGGCATTCACTTGGTGCTCTTTAGAAAACTGGCCCCAAAAGAAATTTGGTCTTGTTGGTACCAGCCTGGTGTCACGAGACCTAGCTGGAACCCGGTGGATGGGCTTATTGGCTGAGAATGGGGGAGTTAAAAGGAAAGAGTTTAAATGCAGGGCCAGTAAATGAGGTGTCAGGATGAGGGGGCTCATTTTGAGCTCTGACACGTGCTAGGAGGTAACTGACTGGTAAAGAAGAGCAACAGGGGTGTCAGCAAGGCCCCCACAAAGTGCTGCTTGTTGCTTTTGCTGTGTGAGGTGGTAGCCGATCGCCTGAGCTGCACTTGGTGCTAATAATTCTCATGTGAAGGAAGATTTGTGATTGTTTCAAGACCTAAAACTTGAACCACAATAATTTGCATTTAAAAATCCTCCTAGAAGCAAGCAACCAAAAAATAGTTTCTTGAAAAAAAATGCTCAGCTAGATGCCTATGTGTTGCTCTTTGTTAAGCTCTGTGTGTGGATATATTTTTCTTGCATCCACTTCCCAGCACTGCTGCTTTCCTAGCAGAGGGACCAGCAGAGGCTGTCTTTTTTTTTCCCCCCTCTTATTTCATAGTCTGTAGAAGGGCAAAGCTGAAGATTTGTGGGCTCTTTCACCGAGTGATGATAGAGCAGTATACGTGCACATTTAAAAAGAAGCATTTTTCATCATAACAGGGGCCATGTGTGCCTCTAATAAAGGGCTTGCAGCAGTGTATCGCGCACTAGTTAGGAGCGGTGCAGTTCCCAGAAGCCCAGATGAGTATAAAAAAGAAGTCGGTCTGCGAAGCTGTCGGGAATAGGGACACACAACAGAGCAAGATGTCAGTGTTTTGCAGGCAGGCAGCAGGGGAACACAGTTTTGCAGGGCCTGCAGCGGGTGAGGTGTGGCCGCTGGTTCATTTTCCAAGTGGCGGAGGTGGAACGCTTTCTTTACACGAAGGCTTCGGATGGCTGAAGTTAATGGAAAGTTTTGCACATTTGGTTAAGAATAAGCCTGGAAGGCTTGATCCTGTGTTGAGATTTGTGTGACAGTTATTATGTTATCGTGGAGCGCTCCCTTTTTAGTGTTTTGCCGTGTTTTACGTTCCAAATGAGGGTGTCAGGTTTTACGCGCTGCCTTATGAAGCTGTGTAAATATCATGTCTGGATGCTCTATAGAACGAAGGAGCAAATTCCTCCTCTGAAGCCTTTAAAGGATGTTTGCTGTGGCATGGCCAATGGGGCTGCTGAGGTCCAAGATGAGGGAGGAATGGAAATGCCTCTCCAAATTTGCCTTTCTGTTTGAAAGAGCTGTGCTTTGCTGATGAGATCTTTTTAATCGTTCTGCTGTAATGTTAATTACGTTTGATGAGGCGTGTCACTTCCTGAGGAAGCTTTAATGACCTAAAACCTGTCTTTAAATACTAGTTATGGGTACAGCAGTTAGAACCAGCCTAATTTCAGTTTGTTCTAGCGGCTTGCTTTCTCCATCATCCAGAAGACAGTTTTGGTTGTTAAGGTAATTGCGGTGTTTTATTTGTAGAGTGGCTCGTTTCCTGAAAAGGAATCTGAAGAAAAGAGAGGCATTTGTTTGCCTTACCATTTGTTTGTTTTCTCTTATTCTGAGACTTCTGGAGTTGGCAAGCGTTGCTGCTGTGTATCTTCAGCAGCACACATAACCCCATAGCTATGTACATTTTCTCCCCAAGCATCAAGCAGAAGTCTTATCTCTGTGTGCATGACATACAGTTTGCACCATGGAAACACTTGCAGATATCCTTACCAGAGAAAGGAAATGGCTCTCGCCTCTGGATTTCTGCAGCAGAGCAAGTAATTCCTCTTTCTTTCTGCTTGTGATACACTGAGGAGCACGATATTTTTCAGATTTCTGGTCATGTTTTTCACACTGGCTGTTTTTCCTGGAACTTTGGGTTGCGCTCAGTTGTGGTGGCATTGTTTCTGGTTTATGGTGAGGTGAATCATGAGTGCATACATCATCATAATTGCTTTTCTGGCATTTATGATAGCAAAACTTAAACAGATGAATGTTTGCAAAAGCAAACACGGAGGTGTGAACACAAGCAACTGTGAAAGCTGGGATTTCAGAACAGCCACAGGCGGTTACGCCCAGGTGTTTCTTAGTTAACCTGGCAGAAGTTAGGAACCTATAAGCTTTTAAGAAGCAAACCTTGCCCAGAAACTCTTCCTGAGCTAATGTGGAAGGTGAATTCCCAGCACAGTTCCCAAATTCTAAGGACTTTGCATCTGGCATCCAGATTGCCTCTGGTGACTGGCCTGCCATTGGTGGGAGCCAGTTGCCCACAAGGTCCATCTGGCCCCTGCTAATCCTAAAAGGACCTGTTCTGGCCACCTCCATATCTGAGGTGTCAGCATGGGGGCAGATGGGATGGCCGGGGGCTTGTGCTGATGCTGAATGACCAGTAAGCACTCAGTGCAGCCAGCTCCCCCAGGTTGTTTCCATGCCACCCAATGATGCATTAAGGTGGTACCTTTGTGCAGTCTCCAGTGAGTGCAGCCTGTGTGGGGATGCAGGCGGAGCACCGCATGCAGAGACTCTAACAAGGGCCCTTCACCTTGGCCAAGGGTCTCCTGTCAGTTCCTGGCTGCATTCAGTTGTTTTGGGCCTGATTTGTCTCTGGGGGGAATGTGTGGTGTAGAAAATGGCGGCACAGGTTGTTACTTGTGTGATTTTGGATTCGGAAAGCTCTCATAAAGAATGACATGGTGTTGTTTGGGAAACAGAGTTTCTTTGTCAATGACCGATGGTCACAGAGGAATGAGGGGAAGGGGAATGTGTGGGGCTGCTGTGTCATGGCCTGCTCCTCCTCCTGCTCGGCTGCTGTTCAGACACGGTGCCAGAGCCTGGATGTTGTGGCCATGACAGACCATGGTCGGTGGGCTGAGCCCTTGGTAAGCTCACACCATCTCCACACTGCCCTTTCAAACATCTCTTCCAGCTGCCTAGAACAGTCTGAGACCAGGCTGGTAAGACAGAATCTTACAGAGAGACAGAAATGTGTGGAGGATATTAGCAGCAAAGTCAGTGACCACTGTGTGCGTGTGATAAAACAGTGAAGTGATCTGAAAGAGGATCTGAGTTGGTAGGGGCTGACATGAAACACTTTAAAGGACACTGGCTCCCATAGTGACTTCTGAAATGTGCATCCCTCACCCCTGCAGTCTCAGTGCACGTCGTAGCAATATTTGGCCCCAGAGGAAAAACAAAGACATGCAACCTTTCCTATTTACTGAGCTAGCACAAAGTACTGCCCTGCTTCTACTGTGTTTCAGCTGAAGTTAACGCTTCCCAAGGAATGCACATTAGCTATTCCAGATGTACAGAGCTGGCTGCAGTGTAGTTATGGCCCCCGTAAAATAGAACCACCCACTCCTTTGCCAATTTAGTCTTGTGACTGTGATTATATCCAAAACAAGGACTGGTGCAAGCCGAACTCTGTATTTAATTCTTATATTGTAATGCTGTGGTTAGAGGCAGCCAAAAAGGCCTCCATCCCATGGTAATTCAAGCAAATGGGAATCGCTGTTTGACGCCAGTGAACATTGGAATTGGTTAGTTGGTACGTTAAGTTTAGAATTATTTCAGGGGCCCACAAACAAGAATTAATGAGACAAAATGGAAAAACTTGGTCATTTGGGGTTTCTGTGCTAGTTTCCCTTCTTTCATTTTTGGTAGTTTATGGTGAAGAACATCTATCACGTAGGTTGCTTTAAAGGCTTGCTACAATATAAAGATCTGGGAAGTTTTATTTTTTGGTCAGACAGTTTGTGCTGGTATTTATTTTTTGGGGGGGGGTGATTCTTTGCTTTCTACATTCTGCACCTGCATGATTTTGTAAACGTTTGGTCTTGGTCATACACTTTCAAGAATAAAATACCCACATTTGCAGGTGAAACCTGCAAACCAGGTCCCATACAAGCAATAACGTCATGTAGGTAACACACCTCATCTGTAGGAATAGGTACGTATACTCAAAAAATGGATGCTTACCAGTAACACGGGAGGCAGAGGAAACCAGCTCTTGAACTGACTCCTTCTACGGCTTCATTATAGTCTTTAAGGGTCTTGTTATCTTCCTCTCAGGGCAGTGCAATGTAATTCTTTCTTGCAGATCATTTTAAACTCCATGCACAAGTACCAGCCAAGAGTCCACATCATTAAGAAGAAAGATCACACGGCTTCTTTGTTAAATCTGAAATCCGAAGAGTTCAGGACGTTTATCTTTCCAGAGACAGTTTTTACTGCTGTCACAGCCTACCAGAATCAATTGGTGAGTACAGTTGCTAATTTGCACAGATACAGTTAAATTCCACCCTGTAAAAAATTCCTTTTTTCCCCAATCTCGTCTAGGAAAGTTTCTGATACAACCTACCTTTCCATTCTAATGTTTGTAGTGGCTTTGGCTGGCTTCATTCATATTCAGAAGTCTTTCTTATGTACACAGATAGTTCTGCTAACTTCAAAGGGACGTAAAGATTATTCACGGGAATAAAGATGACATGAAAGGAGCTTTCATTTTTATTCCTTTCTTTCTATACAGGGCAGTTTGCATATTATCGTTCTGTCCTTTTCTAATTATAGTTCATTAAGGAACCGTTTTTATTCGAAGTGATCTTTCACGCCGTGAGCAATTAGCTGCGCAATACGCTGGTTTGCACATCATGATTTCATGGGTTTAAAAAGTTGACTGATTAAGCTTTAAGGCTCAAATCTAAAGGAAATCACCCAGAGATACGCTCTTCAGAGGCTGCCCAGATTACATCCAGATGTTTGAATTTCAATTTGCATGCCAGTGAATAATGTATACAAAATGGAGGAGATCAAAACAATGGATTGCTAATGAGTAATTTTAGGAAGTGTATAAACAATTGGAAAGCAGAGGCTTTGCTTAACAGTGGGTAGAGCTTCAGTATTTAAGTCAGTAGAAATATGTCATTGGCTTCAGTGCGATTCAGAATGTATTTAAAAGGATGGATGTCTTCTGCATTTCAAAAAGACAACCCTTTCCATCTCTAATTCCCCCAAGTTCAGAAAAATTTAAGAACTACTGTCCAAACATGTGGGCAGGCAGCATCCTAGAGTCAAAGAACCTACTGTTTTCTTAAAGAAGTCTGCGCTTCTTAACATAAAAAAACCCTAATTCATTTCCAAATGCCATGGACAGAATGAAGCTACAGCAGGAGGGTTCAAATAAGCTGTGGATGCAGCAGTAGCAGTGTTAAGTTAGTCCTTGTGACAGACCCCACATCCAGCTTTAAGGCTCCAACATCTCATGTTTTGACTCAGGCTCAGCACACGACAATCTCAACAAATACATAGTTTGAACATTTGGTTAGATTTTTTCCTTTTAACTTTGTGTGGAAACTAGTAGAACACAGGAGGCACTAAACTAGCTAAACCTGGCATTTATTTCTATAGGATAGATTTATGTTTACCGTTGATATTTATATAAGAGATGTTTCCAAACTAACCTTCCCAAAGCACATGCAATGAGTCCTGGAAAATTTCTCAATGGAACATCTCCGGAACCCCTAGAGGTTGATGCTGTCATTTTATTTATGACTAATGAAAATGGAGCCTTTTTTCATTTTTGCCATTTCTTTCAGAACTGTTTTAAGGAGGGGTTGATTACATTTCTGGAGGTTATTAGATAAAAGCTAAATACATTACACTTTCAACAAACTATCTCATAATTTAAGATTTAAAGGGCATGCATTTATTTAAACAGTCAAACCACTGCCACAGAGTTGAATTGTAGGTCAAATTTCATTTTAAAATGCTTTCTAGCAGATGTTCTCTGATTGTTTGTGAGACAGTCTCTCAGGAAAAATATGGCCATAAATGATTGCGAGTCTCATCTGGTTTTGGTGAATACAAAAAGTTTCTCTTGTGATGTCATACCAAATTTTTAATATTAGGAAAATGGAAGTATGATTGGTGAAAATACACTCAAGAGATGAATAGAAATCCTCGTGATTCTGCAGTACACTTGGCTCAGTGTGCCAATGATCTAAGTCAATCGAACTAGTTAGAGCTTGTCTTTTTGAAAGGTAGCTCTCAAGTCCTGCCGCAAAAATGTTCCCCATATGTGAGGCACCAACCTGCTGCTCTTCCCAGCATTGCTGCAAATCTGGCACATAGACTTCTCAGGAGGTGGATGACACTGCACCTGGCTTGCTGAGCTGTTGCAAAGCTAGTGTTGGGGATAGTTGTCACTGAGTGTGTTTGCAAGGCAGGACAGCCCCAAAACCTCAGCCAGCTCTGAGGTCCTGTGCCATTTGACCAGCCTCCAGTGAACAACCGTGGGCTTGATGGCAACGTGACTGTCTAAGGATTTGGAAGAGAACCCTTTCCTTTCTGAGTCTGTAGGGCCATTCTTTAAAAAAAATGGAGCTTTTGTGACACAGGGTTTTGGGTTTTTGTTTTTTTGTTTGAGGAAAGTCAGGCTGAAACCACTGCTCAGTAGGCAGTGTTGATTTTCATCAGTTGTAGCTGAAGTTGGTGGCAATTGCTGCCCTTCAGGTCAGACCCCATGTTGTCCCTCTGCTCCAAGAAAAACTAACTCCCACTTGCTGTTTAGCATAAATGGTAAATCTAAATATTGTTTTGATTGTCACAGAATCACAGAATGGCCAGGGTTTGAAAGGACCTCAAGGATCATGAATCTCCAACCCCCTGTCACATGCAGGGCCACCAACCTTCCCACCTAATGCTAGACCAGGCTGCCCAGGGCCCCATCCAACCTGGCCTTGAGCACCTCCAGGGACGGGGCATCCACAGCCTCTCTGGGCAGCTGTTCCAGCACCTCACCGCTCTCATAGTAAAGAACTTTCCCCTGACTTCCAACCTAAATCTTCCTTCCCTCAACTTCAAACCATTTCTCCTTGTCCTGCTATTTCGCCTTGTCCTTGTCTCAAGTGTTACCAAAATGTATTTAACTGAACATCTAGAAAACTGCTAAGCAACAGTGTGCTTTCCTGTTCCCAGAAACACAGTGGAAGCCCTCATCTCTTCCAGGGAAGTTTCACTACAAAGTTCAGTGCATCCCTGGTGCCACAGGGTGTCCTGGTCTGTGGTTGCTCTGGCAAAAGTAAAGGCTGACAAAGTGTACAGAGTTGTAAGGCTGCATTTGAAGATGGGAGGGAAGTTTTTCTTTCAAGAGATCTGGCTTTCTAGGACTGACTGTTTTAATGGAGTTACTATTTTAACCCTTCCCTTCCCTTCCCTTCCCTTCCCTTCCCTTCCCTTCCCTTCCCTTCCCTTCCCTTCCCTTCCCATTTTTTCATGCAAAACCAGCTAAACTGCCCCTGTGTGGTGGGAGGTAAATCTGGCTGAGAATATTTGCATGACAGTTAAAAAGAAAAATAGGAAAAAAAAAAGGGGCTGAAGTTTGCAGGCAGCTGCCCTCAGTTTGGACATAGCTGATGTGCAGCTCCGCTGGAGAGGCTCAGATGCTCGCAGGGTGCTGTGCTTTTTCATGGATAAAAGCTACCTGATTTGTGTTGTCTGGAAGCAATATGTCTCATGTGGGTGGGTTGCTCCTGCTCCGGGTAATGCAAAGTCTGAGCCTGCTGTACCCTTTGGTCTTTCTGCTCCCATATAGATAATATACATGGCTTTGCAGCACCTCAGGAGTTGTGCACACACAGAAAGAACGTGGATACAATTAGTGGTGAGGTCAGAAGAATGGATAGGCAAACACTTTGTACGCTGCCATACTTTAACACTGTTTTCATGTTGCGTTGCTTTTTTCTGTGTTTCCAGATAACCAAGTTGAAAATTGACAGCAACCCTTTTGCCAAAGGATTCCGCGACTCTTCCAGACTCACTGATATCGAGAGGTAATGGGGACTTTCTGTTTACTTTCCATGCAGATAAGATAAAGAGAAGGGAGAGTTTGTAGGAAAAGCATCCTTTCAACTCCTGAGAAGCTGTGCATTTTAAAGTTATCTTGTTGCGTATAGTAAGGCTCCTGCACCTCCTTTAAAAATACTTACAAACTTTACGAAGAAAGAGCTGTTTTGAGTTTTGACATCTGTTCCAGTTGGGGCCAATATATTCATCTTCCCGATGGGGCTTCTTGAAGGGGGAGACAGTTGGTTTTAAAACTTTAGAATGAAAAGCTTTTTTCTTATCGTGCCATTTAATCCTATTGAGGGCTGTGAATTGGGTCACTGGGAAACAAGGGCAGTGGTCCTGTGAAAAACATCTTTATAGCTCCTCACTGCTTCACACAGTGGAAAAGAGAGGGGAGAGCTTCCCAAAATACACTTCAGCAGTCCCAGACACTGAAGTCAGCAATTATTGCCATCAGGACAAATCCCATAACTCCCACTCTGACGACAAAGATGCCATTTTTGTTTCACCAAAATTGTACTGCAGGCTTCATCAGGGGAAAGCTTTATCTGCAAACTGTGGAGTTTTGTGTGTACAGATCATTATAAGCAACTGCTGCCATAGGGACAGAAGCATTAACCCACAGCTGAGTAGGAAATAAACTTCGATCTCTTGGTAGCTCTCCAGTGCTTCACATTTTTATGATATCGTGTCGAATGGCTTGGCAAATGAAGTAAATTTAGCAGCCTGTGTCCTTTAGGCTGGAAGAGAGCTTGGTGGAGATGGATATAGCACATCCAATTTTTCCTATGAGTATATGATCATGAAAGTAAACTGGGAGAGGCCAAAACCCTCCAGGCTCCTATTTGGGGATATCCAGATGTATCTGTGATTCATTTTCCATGGGTGCATATAGGGGACAAAACGGAATAGAACTTTATTGAGCATATAGCTAGAAAATCTCCTTACAGTACTGCAAAAGTGCGTAAATCCCAACAAATCTATGGCTGGAAAGTGTTGATATAGCTCATACTTTACTACTACTGGATCATCAGTGATCTGCTAAGTTGCTGGGTGAAAGAACAGTAATTCTGAGAAAAAAATAAAAGCATGTGAAAAATAATGAATGCTTGCAAAACTGTTGAAAATTTCTTTCTAGATGAAAATGGAGAAAAGTAGCAGAAATATAACTAAAATAGCATAGCCTGGTTTCTGGACAGAGCACTAGAAAACAAGCAGTGTGCAGAGCTCAGGCAGGAATGCAGCAAATAGTCAAGAAAGGATCTGTAGGAAGAGAAGAGAGCTTGATCTTCGCATTTCAGTTTCCTTGTTTTACAGACAGGCAGCATCTAATGACACAGCTTTGCAAGAGCTGAGAGAGTCTGAATAGATAAGGGGGAAGAAAAACTGAGTTACCTCTGCGCTGATGAACTGACCATCGTGGTGCTGGGTATGAAGGGAATTTTTCCAGAGGACATCTTATTATAACAGCACATGGCACGGAGTCAGAAATGCTGAGCATCAACCACAGTGCCCTTTTGTTTATTGATAAGAATAGAGCCTGAGACAGGCAGCCTAGCCCAGGCATGAATGTTGCCACGAAAGATAAGGTATCCAAATGTGAAACCTACAATAAATACAAAAACGGACTGTGGAAAAGTATTGAAATCCCATTAAAACTCTGCATTTGAGGGTCTAGGTTTGGATATGATCTTATTTTCACCTAAATGGGAGCGTTTAGCTCTGATTAGGGCACAGTGGCGTTGAAGAAAAAAGATCTGCTGCACTGTTTATCAAGTAGTAGGACAGTAAATGTGTGATACACAAGGGGGCTAGCTAATAGGAGATTGAGAATTTCCTAAGTTATCACATATAGTCCAGACATACCAAAGGTTTTATTCATTTCCAGCATTAAATAATCAGGCACATAAGAATGTCATTTTCAAAGTGCCCACTGTTCTACAGCTTTCATCTTAGCACCAGCAATATTACTGAAATAAATCTGATGTGAAGCAGGAGAGATAGCAATGCGAGGTATGACACAGGAAGGGTTTCCGGGCTTATGTCCAATGAGGTGAGCATTACAGGATGCAGGGGATACGCAGGATGGAGCAGTGTGACTCTCACTCAGTCGAGTTGGAAATGTGGTACGTTCGGTAAGATGACTGTCTGATAAAAAATACTTGTAGATACATGTGTGTCTATGCCAGGGGAAAGGCTGTGTAGTGGAACTGCACGTTTGCCCAGCTCTTGAAAAATGAATGCTTAACCTAGAAGCTGTGAACCTGTCTTCCATGCAGTTCTTCCTAAGACAGCTTGCATACAGCGTGTGCGTGCATAATCTGCAGCGCTGTGCGGTGATCTGAACGGTTTCCTGTAAAGCTGCCTGTGATGTTAGGGCCAAGAGAGCACTAATTTACCACAAGTTCCAGCTTTTCAGAATGACCTAAGTAGTGTGAAAGTGTACAGAGCTTTGTATTTCATTTCCAGGTATTTAAGCCTGCTTTTTCCTAAACAGCCTTTGGGGAGGGAAACAAATCAGATCAATTGATCTTTAGAGACCTAAAGAAATTAAATTAGTCTGGAGTCAGTTACTGCACTAAACCATCCGGTAATTGGATTGCTCCTTGTAACTGATTGAAAACAGCTCCTATCTGTAACAATATAGGGAGCTTTTCTTTATAGTAGATCTGAGAGAAAAACACATCTTTTTATGACATGATGACAGAAATTGCACTTTTTTAACCTAATTGAATATGATTTTATAAATATGTGACTTTAACGATTTCAAGCTTCCCATTCTAGATTTACGATCTCTGTGTAGGAAATTCAAGCTGCAAATGCCTTTAGGATTAAATTTGTTTGCATTATATGTGTTGGGGTTATAATATACATAAAGGTAGTCAGGTTTGCAAAATGATAAAGGAGCTCTACAAATGCAAAGCTATTCAAGTTCCTGCATTTTCTTTTGTCGTTGTCTAACTGCCTTACAACCATTTGCTAGTACTCATAGCTATCTATACAAAGCTTTGAACTGTTGAAAAAATCTTATGTTCGTTTGGTATATATTGAATTTTCAGTAGGACGTGAGATTCCTTCCTTCCACAATCAACTCTTTCCATACTTGTGGTAATCTATTTATGGCAACGGGACAGGCTTTATCTATGGCTACTGAGATTCAGATAAGTTCTGACTCACCTTTTGATCTTTTTATGTGGTATTTATTTCTTTTTTTCTATTATAAAGAAGGCTTCTGCAGTGGTTGTGATAGAAAAACCAAACATTTAGCTGCAATTACCAGACTGTGTAACTTGATGTTCTGTGGCGCTGACTACAAAATGCCAAACACAGCAATGCGGATGATGAGAAATCTTTTTTAATGGCAACCTTTGCTTAATAATAATAATTAAAAAACAAAACAAAACAACAACAACAACAAATAAACCAAAAAGTAATGCATGTTTTACGAGCAGTTCACTCCACGGATAGGTTTTAAGGGAATATCTTTATGCTTCTGCTTAAGTAAAACTGCCAAGCTCATAAAAGAGGTAAAAACCAAATTCAAACAGAATAGATTCAGGATTTGTCTTCTCAGTTATGATAAAGGTGGCCTTTCAAAAAGAAACAAATAGTTAAAGAAAACTATTAGAGTTAGGTGTCATACAAACAGTCCGTGAGTGAAATGAGTGATTGTTTGAAGAGCGTGAGTTGCCTGAACTACTGAATTGTAACCTAACGATCAAACAAGAATTGACACAGCATAATTATGACTTGAATGCTGCTGGGCTATTTTCTCCAGCACGTGATAGGCAAGTTCAGGTTGTGAACTTGAGACTAATAAGGACAACTAAGGGAGTGTACCCATACATACAAGCCTTTCTGGGAGATAGAGACTTGCTTTAAGGAGCTAATGGGAAAGTCTGGCTGCACAACCAAGTGATTTCTAGGCAGAGAAAGCAAGGACTGAGGGCTAGGGGAAGTAAGAGAGCCACAACCCAGCATACCAGCTAGATTTGCATAGTAATCAGATTCTGAATTTCCCCCTGAGGAGCTTCATGTCTGAAACGTAGAGATACACTGTACTGCCTTACAAGGCTGCAAGTGAAATGGATGCTAATGCCCAGATATAGGTACTGTCTTGCTGAAGTAGCAGTCAAACCACGTACTTAACATGCTGTCAGCAGCTGTCTCTGCTCCCATCCCTTCCTTGTTCGCCCTACAGAGGCTACCTTCCTCCCTGCTCACACTGGTTACTGCTAGTTTGGAGGAAAGGCCCCAGCCTGCTGCCAGAAATGCGTGCCCTCTGTCCATGATGAGCAGGGCTTTCCCATGGCTGTTGTTTACGTGGGGAGAAGTGATGTTTTGAGCTTAAGGAGAGACACGGGGTACAGCAGTACCTAAAGGCCCGGTGACTCATACTGTTGCAGATCTGCTGAGGTTATTCCAGCAACTGCTGCTGCAAGGGGCTGGACTGATTATCTGTAGCTTCTGTATCAATCTTTCCAGACCTTGCAAGGAGGCTTGAGTGGCATAGGGTACATAGTGTGCATTACCTGCCTACATTTAGGCACCTGGAATAACTGAAACATGAAACATTCCCTTCAAATCCTCTACTTCCTGCTAGCAGTCAACTCTTCCTTGTCTCCAGCAGAAACCCTTCCTTGCTAAGGGAAGGTTCCCAAGATTTTAAGCAATAGCTTATTTTCTAGTGAGGCCTGCTTTTCTGTTATCTCCTTCTTGTGCAAAGTCGTATAAAATAGTTTAATTTGCTAGTGTTTTCCACTGACCTCACACAGGTGCAGTGCATCCTAAGCAGGTGGGATGATGTCAAATCACATCCACCATTTCTATCCTAGGGAAAATTTTCCAGGAGATTTCCCCAGACACGTGTGTCATGGTGCTGCTCTGCCTTTACCTTGCATCCTCTGCCTGACAGTCACAAAGAACTGGTGGCACTCACTGGGTGAAATGGAGCTTTGTGGGGCTGCTTATCTGTTGTTGTCACCATATTTTGTCACCATACTGTGTAGTGGTTGGCGACCCTGCACATAGCAGGGGGGGGGGAGTTTGAAACTAGATGATCATTGTGGTCCTTTTCAATCCATTCTATGAAACATATTTTGCAGGGAAAAAGTTACAGAGAAAGAGCTTTGATATGCATTTGTAGTGGTTATGCTTTTTGGCAAACCAGAGGAGAAAAAAATAAGCTCTTTTTTTTTTTTCATTCCCTGTATAAAGACTTATTCTTTTTTTTTTTTTTTTTTCAGCTGAGAGATGTAGAGTATACTTAATATCCTCATGTTCCTCCTTCAGTTATTACTTTTCCCATGTCATGGCTTCAGCCAAGCTAAATCACCTCCATGTTACAGCTATTCCATAACTGTCATTGGTAATCAGATGTTTACTGTGAGGGTGCCAGTAAGTACCACTTGGTGATGTACTCATTCTCCTTAAATCATCTAGAACTAGTTGTTCCATAACTTAATTTTCCTTTCACTTCTCTTTTAAAATTGCATATATTCTTGTAGAATTGCTTTCATCCAACACTTGCCTGATAGTTTTGACTTTCAGTGAAAATGTTTGGTGCTTCTGCGCTACATTTTGGGCCAAATTATACTCAAGTTCATGTGAGCCAATGTAGTTTAGTTTGATGAGCCCTGGTTCTCAGCTGGTTAGAGTTGGTTCAGCTGACACAAGTGATGTAACAGTGCTGCTCTGGTCTGGTTGAAGATCTGGTCCATACCCCATTGGAGTTGAGTTAGGTTCTGAGGTCAACCTGCAGTATTAATCTACCAGTGGAACCAGCAGTGTACAGTGGACAAGATTAATCTGTGTCTGTATGTTTGTACATGCATAAGGTAACAGCTATAAGCCATGGAAACATGAAGGCTGAGTGATAACTGAACAGTGCTTCTGACAGTTTTTATTGTTCACTCCTAGCTGCTGTTATAGAAACGTATTTGTTCCTCCTGCTGTTTTCCTTTTTTTTTTTCTTTCTGTTTTGTTTATTTTTTTAGGGCTTGTTTTTAGCACTTGCATCTTGGACAAATTAGTCATATTTTCCCTTAAAAAAAGGAGTCTACTACAGTGCGACTTCCGACAAGTTTATTTTTATACCTTCTCAGCCCATTTATCCCATCTGTCTTCACCTCACCTCACTTCTGATGTCTTCTGTTATCTGGGCTTTCTTCCAAACATACTAACTGGCAGCTACAAAAAAAAAGGAAACCTTTGAAATGCAGAACTAAAGAAGTCATTCAGGCCACAAACTGATAATTCATACACTTTATATCCTGTTCTGTATTTTTCTTTGCGTTGAATGGCATGGCCAAGTAAAACATAGTTGTCAGGTTTTCTTACTTTCTTTTTTATGAATTTTCTTTAGCATTGCTTTTCTCATAAAGAAAAAGACAAAAGCCACGACAGCAGGAATAGCAGGGAGTGGATTCTGAGGATATCCTTATATTTTGCTTACCTATCACTTGGATAGTAAGGGCAAATAGAAAAAATGCTAACAGGTTGCTGTACTCTGCTCTGAAATTTGTTGCCCTACATAACTAAGAAAACGGCTTCTAAAGAGGATGTGAGTCTGGAGTCCCTTGATCTACCACTTGCTCTTTGTCACTTTTGCATTTTGTTTTCAGTGGGTTTTGAACCTGGCTTGGTGGAATGGTACCTGAATATTATATGAACTCCATCCTCTCTGAATCCATGATACAGATTTAAGATGGATACCAACCCTGGCCTGGCTCCAGCAAACTCATTCTGGATTAGATTTTCTAACACCTTCTGCCAAAACCAAATATATTGCCCTTAGCCTCCTCATCCCAAAAGGAAAAGGTAGACTTCCTGTCTCCATCTCCTTGGTGCTCTCTGTGCCAAACTGAGGAAAATCCATGGCTTCAGGAGCGTGTTGCAGTGTTTATGGGGGGTGTTGTGTTTATGGGGCGTTGTGGTAGAAGGACCAGGCTCAAGGCGTGCTTCTGTCAGAAAGCAGATCATTTGGATCAGCCTAAACTCCTTTTCCTTATTACCTCTTCTTATTTTTATCATGCCTTAGTATTTCCTTGGAGGGTGTGGTAGCCAGTAAGTGCTTGTTCTTTTCCTCTCCATTTGGCACGTGATCTTCTTTTTTCTTCACCTTCAGCTCCTAACTTGCTCTTCTCCAACTTGTCATCTGCTATTACCCAATTGCACATGCAGTGTAGCTAAAATCACAGCAATATATTATGCCTGTATTACCTCCTCTGAGTATTCATGAAGGAACTGTGAGTTAAGGAGAATTCTGGAAGAATGAAAATTGTTGGTAGATCACACAAAAGGGTTTGACAGAAAGAACACATCCTCCTGGTATCCAGCTGATAGGTTTTTTTGGTTCCTCAGAAATCAAGATTATTGCTCATAAAAGAAACTGTAGCATTTTAAGTTACATTAAAAGATGCAAATTGTTAGGTCTAAGTATTAGATAATGAGGGATCACAAATTGAATAGCCCAGGTAGAAAAATGGAGCAACTGGAAATCACTTTCCTCTTCAAGCAGATTAGCATGGATCATGTCTGAAGAAACCAAAGGAGAGCTTTAAAAATCTCTACCAAATCTCATTTTTGTTCATAATTTCACTTATCATTTTCTTTTTTTTTTTTTTTTTTTTTTGAGCAGAGCCAGAATGGCAAATACTGATTTATTGCTCATTAACTTAGAAATTATTTCCATAAATCCTTTGAAATGTGCTGAAATATCTGAAGATGTTGCATAGGGAACTGCAAAGCCATGGGTTTAAATAGATGAGTCTTTTCATATTATATTTTGGGACTTCTAAAAAAATGTTTGTTTTATTGGCCCACTCTGTAGGGCATCATATTCTAGTTATTCTAAGCAGTACAAACTTTCATAAAAAGAATGCTTAGGAAGATTCTGAGGTTTAAGTCCTTTTGGTCCAGATTGACAAAGCGATATAAGTAGGAACCTGTAGTTCACATTGTCATGTTTTTTTTGTTGTTGTTGTTTGTTTGTTTGTTTGTTTTTATATATTTTTTGTGCATTCTGAACAAGATTTACAGCCACTTAAAACCTGCTGTATTGCTGTATAAGTTTAGCTTTCTCTTACACATGTACTTCAGAGCAAGTACTACTAACTCCGTCTTAAATGAGTTGAAGAGATTAACCTTCTCTTTACATGTTTGCTCAGATTAGATGAGTTCCAACCATTTTCTTTTCTGGGAAGACTTGATGGTGGTGGTCTCTGAGCGTGAAATAGTTGAGCCTCGTGCAAATGTCACCACTTCTTTCCTTTGAAACACACAGAGAAGCAAAGGTTATCCCTTGATTTGGTCGTTAGGTCACTTGTGCCAGATGGGGAAAACCTGAGTGCAGATTTCAGCTCTTGTTTTGCTAGATTGGAGAACTCAGAGATAAGCTCCGTGTGTGGAAAAAATGCACCATTTCTTGCTTCTCTTTGTTTCCTTTTCCGTGCTTAGGTGTTCTCCTGCTCGTGTTTTTGTATTTTGTTAGGAGTGTTTAGAGTTGTAAATGCAGCAGGTGTGTGTGCAAAAGGAGAACGTCCACGTGAAGGCTGTGGTGGCCAGGTACCTAAATCCTGGTGTGAATCTCACGTACCCATGATATAAATCAACGCTTCAGCATCCAAAATGAAAAATTACTAGGTGTGATGAAGTTATAGCTTAAATCACCAGCATAGTTAGGCTAGATAAATGCATTAAATGTTGAGCTTTAAATCCCACATGCACAGAAGGAACTGTTTTTGCAAAGTGAATTCCTTTCCCTTATCCAGTATGTTTCAAACCATTCCTTCTGCCATAAAAATCCTGGCTTCTTGTGCCAATAAGTGAGATTAATCTTCTAAAATTTTAGCATAATACCTGCAACATTACAACATTAAAAATAAATAAACAAACAAACCGTATACTTTGTTTTCAGACTTCACAGATACAGGGTTCACTAAGAAGTCATCTCTTTCCTTTAAAAGAAGACAACCGTATAGAATAATAGAATTCTAGCATACAGACCCATCTGGAAAAAATTTAGTCTGTAATAATCATGGGCATTTGATTTAACTCTAAATCCCTGTAGGTAATTCAAACATAAATTTATTGGGGTGAATTTATCCCCCAACTGATCCAATGAGGTTAGAGATGAACTTGGCCCACTGCACTTAAACTAGAGTATGCAGTCTTTCCATTGCATCCAAATATTGCGGGAATGCCTGTCATTATAAGCAGACCCTTACTAGAAATAAAGTCAATAGAGACAATACGGGCAATCACCCAAATTACAGTTATTTTTCAGACCTTTAGAGATTAGTAATTATTTGGTTGTGAATATATAGACCGGTATCTAAATCGATTAGAAAACACTGGTCTAATTTGTTATTTGTTAATTCTGTATTCATTTGAGATGGTCTGTTTAGTTAAGTACAATTCGTTGCACTTCACATTGTACTGCAAAAAAAAAATTCAAGAGGCATTCGGTACATAATGTAAACAATCCCATCTGTCTTTTTCTTTGTAAAATCTTCTTTGAGATAGCCCCGATATGCCTACTGTTTTCAATCACTTAAAAGGCAGTAATTTAATTATATCATCCTCTATGTAGGAACTGCCATTGCTTTCAGTCCCCTTCCAGTCCTGACACAAGTAAATCATTTTGATAAGATCCACTTTTTATTTATATTTTTTCCGAGGAGACTAGCATAAGTAATGATACCAGTGATAGACCAAGGACAGAATGACTATAATGGGCTTTTTGCAGGAGAGAAAAACATGTGCCATTGTGATTTACCCTGTTACTTAGAAAATGTTTTTTCTTGGAATTTCTGCAACAGCCACTCTCTCATAGCATTAAGAAATATGAACAAATAAACAGTGAGTTCAACAACATCATCATGGAGCAGCAGTTTTAAGCAGCTGTCACTACTTAAATTTCTTAAATGGGAACAGAAGTCAGACACGTTTTGAAAATGTGCCTAGGTTAGATTCATCTTTGGTAGAATGCCACCTACTTACACGGAAACATGCTGGGTATGTGGTTGGATCTTCCCTACAAACTGCTATGGCTTATCAGAGGCAGATATGCCTTCCTTCTATTTAAAAAATTGTGTGGGTGAATTCAGTGTGTTGTGCCATTGGCAAGGCATGGGCCTGGCAGACACTTCTACCCTCCCAGAATAGATGCTGCACGAGATCTGTAGTGTCTGCAGACTTCCTGCTGCAAATTGGCCTGAGTCCTGGTGTGGAGAGAACATGTTCAGAGGTGAGCTGTCTCTGGATAGATCTTTCTCGTGCCCCTAATTGCAGAAAAAAAACAGAGGATGCCAGATGAAGTGGCTGCATGTGACACAAAAACTCGTTTGAAAGGAAGTGAGTCTTGTGTGTCTGAACCCGGACTGGTCACTGAGCATTAACAGCTCCAGAGCACAGCTTTTATTGCTTGCATTTTCACACTGGTAAGGAGTTCTGGTCTTGTATTTGCTATCCGAGACCTTCCTCAGGTATTGTAGCAAGAAGCTTACTCTAGTCTGGCTGAAGAAGCAGCACCATGCAGTAAGAGGTGATCAGCAATGTTAAAACACCACAGGCCAAGCGTGGTGTTTCCAGCAACGTGCTGTGAGGTAACCTTTTGGGCAAATTATTTGGAGAGTTTGTGTGAGAAAGGTGTGATTTGGGCAGGAAAAAGGCAGCATGTTCACTGTTTTTAACCTAATTATTCTCATATTCCAAGGGTTAAAGTTCTGCTGCCAAACAGAGGCTGACGACTTGGGTTATCCTGTGAAACAGATAAGAAGCTGTTTAGGATGTTATTGATGTAGTACGTTGTTTCCTTTCACAGAGAAAGCGTGGAGAGCCTTATCCAAAAGCATTCCTATGCCCGATCCCCGATTCGAACCTACGGTGGAGAAGATGATCTGGGAGATGACAGCCAGGCAACGCAAAGCAGAGGTAGGAAAACCTGCTCATGAGGTAAACTGTGCTTAAGAAAAGGAGGATCACGGCCAGTGCTGTGGCATTCTGAGGCATTTCTCTGGTGTCTGTCTCTGCTGTAAATCCACAAAGATCACTTATTCCCGTATTGCTCTATTGGACATTTGATATGCCTATGGATTGGAGTGGGTGGCTCACTGAGGAGACAGCTCTAGAAATGCATGTGTATCTAAGCTGCTATCAGAAGAAAATTATTGCCGTTTCCATTTCAAGACAGCTGAAAAACAGACAACTTCATTGCTGTGGTGCTGCGTGCAATCTCAGATAACCATCCTTTTGTAGGACTTAAAAGCTGTGGCTCAGCATCAGCTGTAAAGTACCATGCAGATGTGCCCTTTGCTGCCAGCAAAGGAATTGGTTCAGATCACTTTCAACCAGCCTGTGGTTAGCTTGCTTTGCCTCTACAGGGAGAGAAGTCCATAGCTGCCTGGTGAACTGACATTTAATTATTTGTCTAATTTCTAAAATGTGTCCTTACTACTTGGGCATTTCAGCTCAAATACTTCAGGTTTGTCTGCTTTAGCAGTCACAAAAGTAGTAGTAACACGAAATTGTTCTTTATGGGGTTACTTGCTGGACAAATTGCATCTGCCATAATTTGCCACTGGAAATAGATCCATACTGCTGACTAGCATAAACTTGTGCTACAGTGTGCTTTGCATGCTGACTTTGTGACCTGTCTGATATGCAACAGCCACTTGAGGTAAGGCAGTTCTATTTGCCTTCTGACTGGCAGTGCCCTTGTCTTGTCCTCTAACTTCATACAGTGCTGCTAAGATAAGGGCATTATTTCTGGGCATAAACTATTTAGACTTGTGCAGGGAAAACACACTTATTTTTAACTACAACTCGCTCTTCAACAAAATGTGATTAGTTGGGTGCGTTCACACACATCTATTCTGAGAGTAGTTCCATAGATTATGGAGTTCCTAGAGTAACTCCTTAGCTGGTACCATGCCATCCTTGCAAATTCTTCTGGGGGACTCTGTGTTATGTCTCCTTAGATCCTAGGACACTTATTGTTGAGAACAGCATAAACTTTTCACTTGACAGAAGTGCAGAGCAAGGCACCTTCCCTCCAAGATCTGTGTTTCTCCCCGTGCTGATGTATTTCTTTGAGACTGACAGAGTAAGAAAGGTGAGTATTAGTGTGAGTGCTGGCAGTCAGAGCCATTCAGAAGAGAATTGTGAAGGAAGGTATAACAGGAGGATAGGACAGTTTATTCAAATTTATTTTTTTGTAAAATATACGCAGGGCACACTTCTGCATTTGCTTGCAACAGGACATCTATGTGAGGAAGACGATGAGATATGGCAACCAACTGTTTTCTAATGCTGCCTTTACAAACAAATTAACTTGTGCTGCCTTCACTCCTCGTTTAGATCTGGTATCTTTAAAAAATCCTCCAAGATGTATAGAGAAATAATTATTTCATTGAAACTCCTCAGACATTTTTATTTCTTCTGATGCAGTTTAAAACTGCCTGGCACACAAAATGGAGGTGTGTCCATCCAGACACGTGGGAACTGACAGCTAAATACATGCGTGCTGCTGGGTGGTGTGTGTAAGAATCTCACTGTAGGATTATTGGAAAACATTTCTTTGGTGACAGCAGATGTGATACGTGAGACTTCTTGGGATACTAAATATCAATTGGGGACCATTGTAGTTGGAGGAGAAATGGGCATTTCTGTTTGTTTCTCAGGAGAAGTAATGATATACTTCGTTCTGTGTAGAAAGAAGAAAGTTTATCACTGCGATATATTTCTAATAACTTCAACACTCATCCAGAGCCCCCTCATCTCAGCCCATTTCAGCTGCCTAACGATAGAAATGGCTAGCCTTCAGTAGTATGTTTATCAGAGAAAGTCTGTTTCCAAAGGAATTAACAGATATGAAATAAAACAAATTAAAACTCCTCAGTGCACAGTGTCTGGGTGTCTGTGCTCCAGCATTCACACCCAGGGTTGATGGTAGCCACCTGAACCAGAGCCAGATGTACAACTTCTGCTGAAATCCGGATTTACAGCCAGCTTTCCCACTAGTGCAGTGATGCTCGGAGACTCCTTGGTTTCCAAAGGGCTTTGCTCTGTCCTGTGAGCGTGTCGTTATCTGTACAGTTTGGCTCTGGATCCTAATTTCCCAGCAGTTAGGATTTGGTTCTGTGGTGGGATCAGGATCTGGTTCAAGTCCATTCCTGCTGCTGAATGGACACAATTTCTGCTTCCTCTTACTGCGCCGTTTCACTTGTTCCATTAGGCAGAGGAGGAATTAATCAAAAGCAGCACTCTTTCTGATTTGAGAATCTCTCTCTGATTGGATTTATTTATTATTATTATTATCATAGTATTATGTCTTTTCCTTCTGTTGTTCTTTGCTACGGTTTTGAGTACATGGCCATGACTGCTAGACAGACATCTTAAAAAAAAAATGGATGTCTTTATATTTCTTCATTTTACTGTTTGGATGAACCTGTCTTCTGAAAACCAGATTTATGGAACTAATACCTGTAATAACAACTGCAAAAATTCTTCTCTGGACATTTTGCATTACTGGCTTGAAATTATGTTTTGGCAAAGAAATAAAAAAATAAAAACAAATTGCCAATACATTTATTTTTAAAGTCAGAAACATTTTCTCAATGGACGTGGTTGGACAAGAAATAAAATACAGAAGGGACAGAAGTTGAACTTTTGTTTGAATAGGAATAAAATTAAGAGAGTATTTATAGGATTTTGTTTTATCCCCCCATCTCTAGAAGCCAGACATCTGATGATAACCAGATGCTGAGAAGAACTGCAGAAGTGAGGGGCAATATCTTCATCAGATTATTTGAAAATGACTGTGTATAATTATCAACACAAACTATCTATTGATTTTCATTCCCCCCCCCAAAAAATACTGTCAAAATAAATAAGATTCTGCTACTTTTGGAGGAAAAGTTTTAGAGGGGGACAATTTGTGTAAACAGACATTTTTGGAACTCTTCAGATGGAAAAAATATCAAAGAAACCACATTCACTGGATTAAGAGTAGATATTTATCTTGGGAATAAGTTTATCGTATTTTTATGTACTAAAAAACAGCATCTCAATATAAGTCAGTACTGCTGCTGTTCCTTAGAGGACTGTACACAGTTGGAAAAATAAGAAGAATGTTTTGACATTTTAGAGCTTTTTGGAAAATGTAAATTTGAGTGAAAAGATCTGCATCTTGACATGCTGTTGAAAGCATGTTGACATGTTTTCCTGGTGTTAAATGAAAAAAAAAAAAAAGAGCCAATAAAACTAACAAAACAAAACCCAAAAACTTGTAATGCAAATGATATTTTCTCATGCTTTTACCAGACTGAAATTTTAGAAGAATTTAATCAGTTCTACTGAAAGTCTGTTGTAAAAAGCTACAAGCATGTTTTCACCACAGGGATCTGATGCAGGGTGATCCCAGGTTGCAGTAGGTGTGGCAGTGTTCGTTCATGCCAGCATTGCAAGGTGTCTCATACAAAAAATGTCCAATGTATAAAAATGATTTTACTGTTCAAGCCAACTGCAACCAGCTTCCTGTAACTTCAGTTTGTCTAAGATTTAGGGATAAAGGAGACTAAATGGCAAATTACTACATAAAGAAAGATGCGATGAAGAGATAGAAGAATTTGGGAAGTATTCCCAGTGGCAACTCATAAATATAATTCAGCCTTACTGTGAAAAATTATTTTCTGTTTTTTTGATGTTCTACCGGCTTTGTATATTGCAGTGCAAACGTCAGGCATTTTTTCTCTTGCAGGATCAGCTTTTACAACATCTGATAACCTGTCCCTCAGTTCCTGGGTATCCTCTTCAACCAGTTTTCCTGGCTTTCAGCATCCCCAGTCTTTGAGTGCCCTGGGTACCAGCACTGCATCCATTGCTACACCTATTCCTCATCCAATCCAAGGATCCTTGCCTCCGTACAGCCGCTTGGGAATGCCTCTTACGCCCTCTGCGATAGCCAGCTCCATGCAAGGTACTGGCCCCACTTTCCCTTCTTTCCACATGCCAAGGTACCACCATTATTTTCAGCAGGGTCCTTATGCAGCCATCCAGGGACTGCGTCACTCCTCCGCAGTGATGACACCATTTGTATGACTGTAAAAACAAGATTTTAAACGTGCAAGCTTGGTGTGAAAAAATACAAGGGACCTTCTCAAAAGGCCTGTGGTGGGAGACTGCTGAACTCAAACCAGCTAAGAAAATGCATTGTGGAGATTGATTCCTCCATTGAGGGATGACGAGAAGAGAGCCTGCAGCTTGGAGCTGCTCACAGACCTATGTGTAACACGGTCAAAACAGATCCCAGAGTTCCTAGGATTTCTGGTCACGTGCAGGTTGTTCCAAAGGTTCATTATGCCTCATAGAAAGAGACTATGTTTATGCAGCAGTGTACAGATCAATTGTGTATAAGTCTTTTTCTGTATGCTAGAAGGATTCTGAAAAAGGCAATACTCTTATTCATCCTCACCTCTTCTTGTGACTGATGACATCTAAACAGAAAAATGTATCACTGTAACTTTGAGCATGTTTTAGGCTATCTCAGCGTGCATTTGCTGGGAATGGGACAAAGTGGAGAAGGCCACTGTCCTTTTTAAAAGTCTGGCTTATACTCACCAAAAGCAGTATTTTGTAATTGCTACTATAATCTCATAGAGAAAATCATTAGCAAGTATTTATTTATTTCTTTTATCTTTCTTTGTTTCTTTCACAAAACACTTAACAGCTCTGAGAAGAGCTGTGTTACAGCAGTAGTAATGATGTATTCTGTTCTGCTTGTCTCATATCCTAGGAGGAGCAATTTAGCAGTCCATTAAGATATGATGAAGGAAAAGACTGAGTTTTAGAAAATCTGTTGCTTTTAAACTTAGAAACTCAAGACACTAAATTTTTAAGCCAAAGCTACTGTTTGCTGCTGTGCTTGCCATGTGTCCAGCTGCAAATGAGTACCATTATTTAACAGAATTTCAGGTTAGATCAGTCTATATCTAGACTCTAGATCAAACTATAATCAGTAGATTCATACAAAAATAACAGTATCTTGGAGTGTCTTTCTACTTATTCTGTTTTCTTGGGTATTGTACTGTTGAGTTTTTCAAGTCCCAGTTTCCTTGGGAAAATATCATTGATGAGATTTGCCTATAATTTTTTTTAATTCATATCTGCCTTATTTTAGTTAGTAAGAAGAGTTCTCATTGAAAATACTGCCTACTTTTTCTAGTACTTTGTATCTGATGCAACAGAGGATCTGTGGATTCATAGGAAAAAATAACCTCTGCAGAGAGCTAGCATGAATCCTTTGCACTGTTGAAAAGAGAACTGGTGTGATGCTGGTTTTCTGCCTGTAAATAAGTCAACACAGATTTTCTGTGTGTTGTTGCATCCAAGTTGTAGGTGGTAACATCTATTAGTGAAAAAAGGACTTGCAATTCAACCTTATATAATAAAAGATTAGTGTAGAGCTGGAACAGATAGAAAGACGTCTTGGCAGTATTCTCCTCTACTCTTGACCAGTGGATGTTGGTGACATCAAATGAGAAGTACAGTGCAGTATACTGAGTGAAGTGCAGGGCAAGTCACCAGCTTCTGTTGTTTTCCCAGTGCCTCATCATACCAGCCCAGTCACAGACAGCAGTGACAACATCCCAGTCTTTTCCCAGCTTCTATTATAGGCCAATGCATACATTGAGAGATAAGGACCATCTGTGTATTTTCCAGTAGTTGAATTTAAGATCTTGCAAATTGGCCATTACAATCACCTGAGTCATTTGCAGCATCATCCTAATTTCCCTTTACTCATTGTTGGGCATGCTAATAAAAAATGACCTGGGAAAATCTGCAGCTTTTGTGCTCTGCACGTGAATGAAACCAAACTTGTATTTGCAGCCTCTGGGTTTAGCACTACTACAAGCAGGTCTGTAAAAACATACAGTGAGCCAACCTCTGCAGTTTTTAAGTGGTTTAGAATCAGACACTGGCTAAACTGGCTTGATATATCTAAACATTAAATTTTGCTATAGATTCATCTGGAAAGTGCACGATGCAAGGTTGTGCATACTCATGGCCTGTTCTAAGATAAAAATACTATTTTTCATGAAATGACATGGTACTGAAAAAATCTAGATTATATTAGAAGAGTGCTGCAAGAAAATACCTCCTTAAGTAAATATCCAACTCTACATACATAAAAATTTAAGGGGAGATTTGGAAGGAAACTTTAATGTCTCTTCTTCAACTGCTTGACTTCTGTTTAAAAACAAACCAACAAACAAAAAGTGCAGCTGTACGAAGGTCCTGTGGTGAAGTTCACTACAGCCTGTGGGGAAGTTCTGTTTCTCATATCTATTTCCTTCTGCAGCTCCATTCACTTATTGAAGCTGCAGTGAATATGGTTAGGTCCAGAAATCAATCCAGTAGCTGTAATCCTGATACTTATACTAGAAGGTGGTCAAGTAGGAAGGCAGCTTTCTCGTGGCCTCAGAAATAAGTTTGCAACAGGCAGGTTGGTATAGGCAAGCTGTTCAAGTTATCTAAAGACTGCCCATACACTGACCTTTCTTTGTGAGTCAAATTTGGAGAAATTGTACGATTTTTAGCCCTTCTCCAATCTCAGTGCTAAAAATACCAGAATTTGGCATGTGAAAATTCCCCTGATACTGCATCAGAGAAAATGCTCCAGATTCTTCTTGAAGGAATGAAACCAGACTTTGACATCATTTACAAAAATATCAAATGAAAGACAAATGCTTTTCATTATAAGTAAAATGTGTTGTGTACCTGAAAAACGTGGCTGTAGACTTCCCCTGTATAAAAACATGGTAACGCCAACACCTTCCAAATTTTCTGTGGTGAAGTTTACATTGAAGATGACCAAGAAAGGTTTCTGCAGAATTATCTGTCAAATCCACAGCCTGATTTTTCCAGTCAGGTCAAGGCTCAAGGCCTTCCCTCCACCCAATTTCTTCTCACACTTCCGTGGGCGACAGGAGAGTGATTCCAAGATGAGATTCCTGCTCCTCTTTAGTGGTAAATTTCTTGACTGTAAGCAAGACAGGATTTCATTCATATTTACATCCTTTCCTAAAAATAAAGTCTACCTGCGTGATGGTGGTTATGATAACAGCAATACAGGAACTTTGCAGAATAGACTGAAAAACAGCTATTAAGCAGCTTCAGCACTGAGCGCATAACTGAAAAAACATTAATGTCAATGTGTAATTAATTGGTTAAAGAAGAAAATTGTTGTGCTTCAAATTGTACTACCTTCAAAATAACTCAGTAATTTGTTGAAGGAGTTGCTGTACTGCTGTCACAATTCTATCACTTTCAGGATAGAACATCTGTTGCTGGTAGATGTTCTAGGAATGCCAAATGTAATCTAGAGTTTATTTTCCAATATAATTCACATTTTATATCCCATGAGAAGTGCTCTTCACCTTTATGAGCTATCTTGGCTGAGCAAACTGGTGCTGCTTAGTGGGGTTTTTTTTATTATTGTTTTATTGAAGAAGGGTGGAGAGAACATGCCTGAATGTGCTTTTCAAAAAGAATGATAAGATTACCTTCCAAAGTGTTAAAAGTACTTTTGGGTGTTTTCTGGATTACCCTTTTATCCAAAGACAGTTAACAGCCTTAGGTCTTTTATCCAACAAAAGCATCTCAAGACTAACAGAACTGACATAAATATGTGTTTCTATATATATATTTTTTTTCTTCTAGTTTTGGAGCTAGAAATTCGGCTGTTTGTTTTGTGTTGCCGGTTTACATGGCCCGAGGAACTGTCAAAGATTAAAATTCAGTCTTGCTGGTTTCGGGGTACTCTCCAGATAGAAACAGGCAAACAGGCACACGCTAAGTGGATAAAGATGCAGTTTTTAATGGAAATGCTTCTTTGCGAGTTCAGCTATAGTGTGCTGTATGATAACAGCTATAGTGTGCTGTATGATAACTAACATCATTGCAGTGCAGCCTAAAAAACACAATGGAAAAATTCTCCCCAGAAGGCTTCATTCTTGGATAAAGGATACACACATGCAGTGTGCACCTGAAGGTTGTGACACTGTATGAACACGTATTCACGTGGAGATGGTGCAGCTTCCAACATCCAACAAACATGAACCGGTATTTGAAAATGAACCTCTTCTAAATTGAAAAAAGTCTGGGCTGGCGACTTGACTACATGCTACATCCTCTGTATGCACGTGTATGCTATAAAGAAACAGAAATATCAATGAAAAATATTGCAAAAACATGGGGAGCTTTCCAAAATTGGAAGGTAATGAAGCTGTGGTAATTCCTTCCTGGATAAGGGGTAGGAAGACGGTGAGATCAGTGTAACGCTTTGGGCTCCTTATCTGGAAGGAAGTCTTGGCCTCAGAGCTTATGCTCATCATCTGCAGAGGGGTGACGTTCACTCACTGCAAGATTATGTTTCATTTTGCTGAGATGTTTTTCTCACCACTCCTTACAGAGTGCTTTCTGCTGCAGATGTGGTTCCTGTGCTATTTACTTGCTGCCCAGAGGATTTATGTATTAACTCTGTGATAAACTGTCCCCAAATATAGTCTTTAGTTTATAAAATAACAACTTCTTTTCCTTTATCTTTCTAAAAGAAACTAAGCAGTGATTTAAATAAACTTTGAATTAACTTCTTGTAATACTTTAAGGACAAAAAATACAGTTTGCTGTATTTTACCTTTAGCACATTTAAACAACTTTTTTTTTTTCCAATTGTACCTTCAGAAACACGAGGAAAGATTTGTTTTAAAAATAAGGAAGGTAAAAACTGGATGTAATCTCTTTAACAGAATGTACCACAGTTCTGCTGTTTGCTGTGTTGACTTTGTTGTTTATAATGCGTTGCGTGAGCACATTCACCATGTACTGCAGTGTGTGTTTGTGTGTACGGGGTGGGGTAGGGGGAAATCTTTTTATGGAAAAAGAAGTTATGAACATAAACTATGAAGCAACATCTAATGAAAAGTTTCTTTTTAAGTGCAATATATTTATTTCTGCTAGAAATATAATATCGACATTATGTAATATTTGAAGCATTAAATGTTATTTGTAAACAGCTTAAAATTATATATATATATATCACAAAAATTGTACAGAAGTGCAAATGTGTGGATATTCAGTTTCTTTCATTAAAATATTGGGTGTTTTGATATATCATTCTTATTTAGCCAAAGCCATTTCTGCCTTTGTTCTTTTTCCTCTAACTGTGACACTAAGTCCAGTGGGACAAACAACAGATTTTTCATACAAAATTTGGAAGGTTGCAAAAGTTTGTCTAAATCCTAAATCCAACACGTGGAGGATTAGTTGTACATAATTAACTATAGCTGTAGTTTGCATATCATTATATAGATAGTTCTTTCAAAGGGCTCTGTGATTATACTCGGAGAAATTGCTATTTTGGCCACTAGGGTACAACTAAATATTTGAAATATGGGGTTCCCAGGATTCCCAAGATAATAGAGACCTAGAAAACACTCTCTAAGAAGAAAATTGAAAAGAATTTGGTCTACTTAGCCTGGAAAAGTTAAAACAACAGAAAGATGCAATAAAGTTTTCAACTGTACATAGAATGCAAAGAAGGAAGGAAGGAATTCTCCATATCTACCGCAGGATTTAAATAGGCTTTTATTCAGCAGGATTTTATTTCTATTTAAATAAGCTACTAAAGCATGGGAGAGCCACTTGAGATACCTAACATATTCAAAGAATATGATGGTGAAACACCATACTGCCTAGAGTAGATAAGGAAATAGAAGTCTTCAGGAACGGGTTGAACATACATTACTGGAGAAAGGTGCGAGTAGAGCCTATCTTGCCTTAGGACAACCAAATGATCTCTTGAGGTGCCATCAAGCTTTTTGCAAGAGCCATACCTTAAAGAGGTTCTAACAAAAACCTTGTGTTGCTCCAAAGGTTTCCATTACGCACCTGCAGTTCAGTTTTATGCTCAAATTGAGATCAGCTGTAGAGCCTTTTTTTGCAGCTAGTTCACAGGAGTTGTTGACTTACAGGGAAACCTGACGTAGTAGAAGAGCTGTGAGTCCTAATGAACAGCTGTAGTGCTGCCTTAATTTGGTTTCTGTCTGAAGGTGAGCAAGGAGAGAACAGCCTGAGGTAAGCCAGATGTATCCATTTTCCTTTTGGAATATTTGCAAATGAGAACAGCTCATTGAGTTGGTAACTGCGTATGATGTCTTGTCTGTGTTGTATTTTTATGACTTCTTGGTAGCCAAAAAGCATCTGTTCTCATGGATATTCAGTGCTATAAAAGTCTTTTGCTTAACCTCGGGCTAGGGGGCTTTTTGCTTACATATAGTGTTGAATGTGTGCATTGGTGCTTTTCCTGGGTCAGAAATAGGGATGGTGTTCTTCTTCAAGATGCAGTTATGCCAAAGGTCTTCCTGAAATCAGTAGACTTAATTGATTGCAGTTAAATGAATGCTTAAGTATTTCATTGGCTTTGTAACTGAATGCTCCTTGTGTTTTGTAGAGTCAATTTGTCCACGTGACAATTTGGTGGAGCCTTTATTTACTATTGTCAAGAAGGAAACAAGAGGTTGACAGTTGTCTAATGCCTGAGATCCTTACTAAAGCCAGGCATATGGACATTAGCGTTGGTCAGTGAGGTTTATAGAGACCTTTAAGAAAACTGCAGTAACTGGTTCTTGATCTTCACAGTAATTACTAGAGGACCTAAAACTATTCTGTGGGGATGCTTGCCAGAGAGGTATTTTTTTGTCATTGCTGGGTTTGCTTACTTATTTATTTTTGAGAGTAGCATGATAACTTGCTCACCCAAGTGCAGACAGTTGTAATTCACCACTGCAGCATTTTTAGCTCTGTTAATAAAAAATGTCTTTGCAAACAGACCTAGCAAAACCTGGTAATTTTTTTTTTTTTCTTTTAGGTTTAAAAACAGGCTTGATTACAGAGACTACACATTTAGTTGATCACTTCCTATTATTGAATTAAAAATAGAGTAACCATGTTAAATTATTCTGATCTACTAGTTGACTTCAACTTGTTTTTGTTGTCATTGCAAAGCCTACTAGGAATAGCACAGTTATTTTTGAGAGGCATCCGTGTCCTCATTTCAGGTCAAGGCTTCCATGGCTTGATACCAGTCTTCAAAATTCTTGTGTTCTCCTCTCTTTGGAGAAAGATGGTTAGCAAAAACGGTGCTGATAGGAAGCATTGCCCCTCAGACAGGTAGGGGACTCAGCACTTTGTCTGCTTTTTTTCAGCCAGGTGTTGTGAGGGGACTTCAAGCAGCAAGATCCATTGAAGAAGGGCACATGACTGCAACTGAATCTGTAATTTATGGTGTTTACCCCCAGAGATGGAGGTGACAGTTTCTTGAAGAGCTGCAGCTTTTCTCTGTTTAGATGCTTATCTTCTAGTCAGTTGTTCCTAGAATTTCTTCTACATAATGCATCCTTGCTATGTCAGCTCAGACGAGAATTGCTCTTGTGCTTTTCACCTGGGTCTCTGCCTCAAGACATCTTAAAATGTCCTGAAAGCAATAATGTGGGATTTCAGGACCTGCTTACTTAACACCCCACACTGCCTTCCAGTCAGACTTTATGGACAACACATACCCTAATTTTAACTATGAAGTACTAAATCACTTGGGGATATGTTATCACCAGAATCCACTTTTTCTCTTTGAGTTATTACAGAACTGGAATGAGCTGTGATTCTTGAACAGTTAGCCTATGCTTAGCAGTAGCTACTGAAATTGGGCCACATTTGTCAGGGGTCTTCCTACTGAAAACCATTCCTCCTTCTGTTCTGTCATTGTTTGTTTGTTTCCATGAGGCAGTCTGTTTGTCTTCACTGTTGTTCTCCAGTGGGAAAGCTGCATTGGGAGAAAACAGTTTTTTTACTTTCACTTCCTATCTTAAAGTCATGGCTGATACGCAGTCGCTTACAGATTTACTACAGTTTATTCCTGTGCTCTCTCACAGACCCATACCAGGGTAGCCAAAAGAAGAACTAATTTTTACCTTGATGCAAATTTATGCTTGTAAAATTTGCATTGATTATATTTGAAAGTGTACCCACGGCTTTGGAATGGCAGGCTTCCAGTTACTTCCCTCTGAATGTCATAGCTTTTACACTCGAGGCACCACTCATGCTGCTCATCTTCGGTGATATTACAAATAAGTTAGCAGTACTCAGGAGATTTATCAGCCTGACTTTATTTAATCACTCCCATTTTCAGTTAACATAGTCACCCCAAACAGTGCATTGCCAGAGGATGATTAGATTGTTTCAGATGGTTAAAGACTTTGGCCTTCTTTGCTCTTTGATTTTACAAAGCCTGGGAACATCCTGCATTTTTGTATGCACATATAAAACTCTAACGCTTGTGCCCCCTAATTTTCTTTACAAGGCTTTACACGTTTTTCAGTTGTTCTTAAATGAGTTAGCGTGTACCACATAGCTTACCTAGCACTTAAGACAGCTTGGCATGTTTTCCAGTAGTTCTGGACAGACAACTACTTGTGTTCTAAGTCACAGGGAAGTGTTTTCCATGTTACATGCCTGATGAGGGAAAAGACTAATAAGGAGCATTGTAGGCTGAGATTTCAAAGCCCCCAGGGAAAATAGGTGTGCAGCTCCCACTAATTTTAGCAAGAACCATGCTCCTAAATCCCCCTGTCCTGTTATGAAAGTGTTACCTATGGGGTTTGCTATTTTGGAAGTGTTCTTTTTGTTTTGTTTTGTTTTCAGAGACCAACCTAAAAGTTTTATCATCATCCTTTCCTGAAACAGAATTCTAAAGCTTCTTTTGCTCTGTGTCTTTGTTCTCCTGATTCTTCAACAAGCTTGGCCAAAATGTTAGAGAACACATACTTCTTTTTTGTTTGCTACCTCCATAATAAGAGCACTTATCTAAGCTGCAAAGATGAATTCCTCTTCTCTGCTTATGTGGATCAGAACGTGTTTTCTTTGTGGATCCTTCTCTCAGAAGCTTAGTTCTCCTTATGCAAAGCAGAAGAAGAGTCTATGTACTTGTCTCAAAGGCACAGCTGCCATCCCAACCGCATAGGCAAAACTGAAATCTCCTGTCCCAAGTAGATGGGCTGGAGTTGTCTTGCCTCTAAAGAAGCTGGGAGAAGCCGGAATGCAGAATTACGTGGAGGAGAACAGGATGAGCAAGCCCTTAGCGCAGCCAGTATGGGCTGCTTCCAGCCCTGTTCCTCAGCAGCTGCTGCTGCTTGGTACATTCAGCTTTCTCCCAGCAAAAACAACACATTTTTTTCTCCAGGGCTTTGGTGTAGGTAGCACACAGGTAGCAGGATTGGGACTGGTTGGTTCCACCCCTGTTCATAAACATACGAACACACCAGATGGTGTTCAGGTGTCGTGTCTGCCTGGAGCCACTCCAGGTTCCCTTGTGTTCTCTGATGTTCAAGTCTCTTTCTTAGTTTAGTCTTCTAGCTGTACGTTTGGACCTCTGTTAAAAATCCTAGCAGAAAGCTATGAGGGATGTGGATGATAATTATTCGTAAGTGCAAACTTTAGAAAAACCTTGGTAAAGCCATTTTTTTTTCCCAAATAGTAACATGTCCATAAACCTGACCTTCAAAATGTTGCGACTTAAAATATTTTTAACGCTTGTATTATTCTGGAAATGTGAATCCACAATGCAGCTGTGGTGAGATGGATGTGCTCGCCAGAATGAACACACTGGAAAAACTACAAGGGCATAAATAGCAACTGTCTGGATGTTACAGCAGAAATAAATTGGAAGCTGATCATAAGATCCAAGTGGGTATTTAGAGTTAGTGTAAATAGAAATACCAAATTAAGCAAATAACATGTAATTTTGAGATGAATTGCTCTATGTGCCAAGCGTAAAACTTTGCACTCAATTTGTACGGTATGATAACAGGAGACCATGGAGACATTTTAGAACCTAGAATCACACGAGGAACTGTAAGCCACGTAAAATAATATGTAACAAAATCACACATGCAGTATGATCGTAAACAAAACTGCAATATGGTTAAAGAAGACAATGCTAGCTTAAGAAGAAGGTTTCCAGTAGTGTGTAACCTGAAGGAAAAACAGACCAGGCATCCAAATTTCAGCCGTACCAGACTCCAATTCAAGAACACACTGAAAATCACACACAGAAGTATATCCAAAGAAGGCAAAATGAGTGTTTCTCCTAATTTTCATGTTACAGTGCCCTGCTAGTCGCTATTTTACTCATTGGTTCTGGAGCAGGTCCATGTAAAATAATTTGCGTGGCTGAAGCTAAAATGCAGAACGACAACAAAAGGGATTTTTCTGCTTTATCTCTGATTCATGACCATGGCTGAGCATGCATCCAGATGGAGAAATTAGAGGAAAAAAAAAAACAACCCAGAAAAGGAAACAGAGAACTGTATATCATCTTCATTTAAATAATGAAAGCCATAAGAATTAATAACTGTACCAGGCTGTTGGAATAAAACTGAGAAAAGAAGCGGAGCTCTGCAAAATTTCCTCCACCATTGAATATGACGTAAATAATCTGAAAATGAATAATGGCTTCACTTTTGTTTTGTTCCACACTTCAATGATGTTGCATTAACAAATGCCTTAGAATAGTTTGCTCCGTGTGAAGTTGCTTTGAAAGGCAGCACTTAAAAGAAGCATTCTAAGCTGGTGAGGAAATCACAAGCTTAATAAAAATGCAAGCAGTTACAAAAGTGTTACGTGACGGTCTGCGCTTATGTTAGTGAAGAAAGCAATGATTTCAAAACATGATAAAGTTGAGGCATAAAACATTCTATCAGAGCACTGTGTTTGCAATGGAAAGGACTGGAGCAGGGAGCTTGTTCAGAAGCTGCAAATGTGATTTCAGCTATTTTTGCTGAATTGCCTTATTTTTAATCTGCAAAACGTTTAAAACGAGCTGTTTCACTTTGCTCGCCCAAGCTCACCCAGATGCAGAGCTGTAGGCACAAAACTCATTTTAAATTTGACCATGGGATGGCTGCAATCCCCTAAATCTAATTTTAAAACTGAAACATTTCGCTTCAGCATTAGGACGTCTTTTTAAACCTCCAAGAGATCCAGTGCTTTTCTTCTGCAATTTGACTTGAATATTGTAATATTTCACTTTTTTCTTTGCTTGTTTAAAAACATGCCCTGGAGACCCGAAATTTCATGGGGTGCTGTGTGAAGATGTGAAATAAAACTGCTCCAAAATTGAGGATAATAGCATCCTAAACACTATTATGATTCTTGTTAGATCTTGATGATTTTTTTTTTATTATTTCTTTTTAATACTTGGAACTGGAATTGTAGAATAACTTCTGCTATTGTTGCTATGCCAGCAAATACATTTATTTATAATATAATTTATTCCAGCTACACAGCCAAAATAAATGACAATGGCAAAATGACTTTTTGTCAGTGTCACTCTTTGCACAGCTCAACTTTAGAGTCTTAAGAAGTGGGTTTGAGGACATTTTTTGGCTGATGGACTGAATAATCAGGGGAAAATTCACAAGGAATTGAAAAAGCAAAAATTGACTTTGGAAGAGTACAAAAGGCTGATTTTTAAAGAACAAGAAGAGCCATGGAGCCATTGCGTATCTGATAAATCTGCAATGGATGCATTCACTCAGGATATCTGTTTGTATCCTCAGGTTAGTTATCACTCAATTTATTTCTTGACAACAATTTCAAAAGGAAGCGTAAAAACACGTTATCACCCACTAAAAGAGTATTTGTTGTACCTGCGATATTCATTTTTTTTTCCCCCTCTCATTTTATTACTATTTTTATTTCAATCTGAAAATCATTTGGTCTGAATGAAAATCTGGTTCCTTCTTTTAAGAAACTTGCTTGTCTTGCTTGGCTTCCTGGCCAGACAGGGTCTTAAGTCCCACTTCTTCATTCAAATATCTCATCTTTACATCAGTATGCTAATTAGTATAGTATGTATGTATGCTGCAGGAGGGGAGCAATCAGCTTCAGTGGGTGCTGGTGGGTTTCTTTTCTCCCTAATACTCAACCTGACCCAAAGCTACGTAGACACAACAACAAATCCCACCTTTGTTTCTAATCTAAATGCTCATTCTGGACCTGGGAAAGCAAAAGGCCACTTGGAAAACACAGCTTTTCTACTTCTTTTCACACTTGTTTTGTTGAGCTTAGAACAGGCTCCCCAGTCACGGGCGGTCACAGCCCCAGGCTGCCGAGTTTAAAAAGCGTTTGGACAATGTTTTCAGACGTAGGGTTTGGATTTTGGGTGGTCCCGCGTGGAGCCAGGGGTTGGACGCTACGATCCTTGTGGGTCCTTTCCCACTCGGGATATTGCATTGCTTCTGGATTCCAGACTTTAGGCAGGCTTTCTGTGCCCTCTGCCGGCTGCAGGCGGCAGGTTTGTGGGCAGTGCATCCTGGTGGCCCGGCCTGGGAACGGTCCTTGGTGGCACCGGGTGGTCGGCAGGAAAGGGGAGAAATAAGGAGGGGGAAAAAGAAAAAAAGACTGTGTTTTCTAAATTTTCCACGTGCTCCCATCACTGGAATTCCCCAAACGCCTCATTCCTGCTGGCCTCCATCCTCTGCCCCCCAAGCTGCAGCCCTTCTGCTGGAAACTACACTGTCACTGCTGCAAAGTTTTATTTTACTGTTTCGGGGTGTTTTGGGGCAGCAAAATCTTCTTCCTTCTTTGTCTCTTGGATTTTCTACCAGGTCATCAGGTGTAAAATCCAGAAGGTGAGTGAAAAAATGCTGATCTGTACCAGTCAACTTTTTCTTCAGCTGAGCGGGCTTTTCTCTGGTTTGCTTTTCTCCTTTTTCTCTCCTCCTTTTTTTCACTCTCTATTTTTTTCTTTTCTTCCTTTTTTTTTTTTTTTTTTTTTTTTTTTTTTTTTTTTTTTGCCCCTTGTTTTTCTTTCTCCCTCTCCTTCTCTTTCTCTTCTCACTGTTGTCTGGGGAACAGCCAGTTACAAGCTGTAATCTCTTTGTGAGTTATGTATGATGATGTATTTATTTATTTACTTATTGTTATTCATATGTATTTTCAGTAAATACCAGTGTTGTCTGTAATAAACACCATCCAAATAAGAGAAAATGATCAGCTCATGTCATGCACTGTAGACAAAACAAGTATACCAGTCCATTTTTTAACAGCTATCCTAAAGCTATCTTTAAATCCCTTTGGAACGTCTACCCAACACCATGCCAAACAGACAACACACAGCTTGATTTTCATTTAAACATAAGGCAATTTACAATGCTCAGGAAGCCGTGCAAGGCTTAAGGCAGATGTCTGCACCCACTTCACGCTTGCTCTCTGCACCAGAGTTGTGTAGCTGGATGGCCATACAGAACTTGCTGCTGCTGAACTGGGTAAGTGTGCCACATCTAACACCTCACTCCTGGCAAAACTCCACAGATTGCATAAAGATGCATATGTATATTTTCTTTTGTGGAAACCATTTTCATACATTCATACATTCAGGCCTTCACTCTGAGTCTCAGTTAACGTAGTGAGCTCTACAGAGACAATGTGAGTTGTTCTCCTACAGTGGTCTTAACTTCTGTCTTCTTTTTCGTTCCACTTCTTGCAGAGCTCTAAATGGTTTTTAATACAAGAGCCATCTGAATGCAAAAGCACACCTTGCTACCATGCAGCGTGACTGTTGGATTAGGTTGAAATTAGCTAAATAGTGAAGGATCATTTGTTATATTCAGGCAGTGCTGGAACAGGCTGCCCAGAGAGGTTGTGGATGCCCCTAGAGGTATTGAAGGCCAGATTGGATGGGGCCCTGAGCAGCCTATTCTAGTATTAAATGTGGAGGTTGGTGGCCCTGCATGTGGCAGGGGGGTTGGAGATTCATGATCCTTGAGGTCCCTTCCAACCCGGGCCATCCTATGTGATTCTGTGCGCAGTATCAAATATAGTTTGTGCCTCTGTATGTACACACTGCTGTAGTTAACTGAGTAAAAATGAGCTTAAAGGTGAATCTTCATATTTGATCTTTATGATTTTTAATTCAGCTGAACCTCCTTAGTTAAGAGGAAATGCAGCTCCTTCTAAAGGAAATGTTGAAGTCCTAAGTGTATGTCTGCCATAGCCCTGCCGGCTCTGAGAAGGTGCCTGGTGGATCACGGAGTCTGAATTCCTCTTTGCTCTTCCAAGCTGTATTTAGGATTGATCAGAAACAGGAGGACTAAACTGCAGGAAAGATAGTGATAAAATTATAGGGACTAGGACAGGACATCTTTGAAGAGAAGAGAAAGGGCAGAAACCCATCCATGTTTTATGAGATAGAGCTTTCAATGGGAAAAATGTAAGAAAAACTTGAAATGTAGTTGCAGTCTTCCTTCTTGTAAGGTGTCTGTTGGTGTGGACTCCTTTGCTTTCTTTAGGTTCATTCCTCTTCTTCACGCGTCAGGGGAGCAGTTCTCCTTTTATATATCATAATAATGACAGTGGGGAAGAAAGACCAACAGTATGGTCTTCATGAGTCCTTTGGTATTAATTTGTGGAAGCCTTCAGGGTGAAGAGATTTCCAGACTTAGTTGAGAAGGCAGCAAAAATCTATTGTGTGAAAGATTTACTTTGCATGTGGGAAACAGAATGGATGTCACTCTGGGAGAAAGAAATATTTGTTGTATCCTGTGGTAGAGGATGTACATATGAAGGATACCTTCTCAATCTCCTGAATGAGATGAAAATTTTGACTGAGATTTTATGCACCACTTCAGAAATGTGAGGATCTCAGCAGCGTATCAGGGGATCCAGCTTCTAGAACCAGGTTTCTTTTCCAGCCACAGCAGTCCTTTAAAAACATATGAAAACAGTCAAATCTTTGTTGATTAGGCCTCTGTTGCATTTGCACATTTAAGGTTACTCTCCAAGATGATTTTTCTTCTCTTTCCTTCTTTGTTCTCTGACGTTTTCACTTTCTTTTTCATTTACTGCCTGACATTTGGCAGTCTTGTTCCACATAGGTGTTTCCTATTCTCAGTGCTACTTAACCAGTTATTGTCCCAGTTCTCTTCCCTGCTACCACTCTCGTTTGAGATCATGCTCTTCACTGCAAAGTACCTCTGTGACAGACTGCATACAGAAAGTCAGGCGTATAATAATAATATTTTCCAACTGCAAACTCAGTGTTTCCTCTTTCTTCTCCTCCTTTCCCAAACAAGCGTCGCAGGTTTGGTCCAAATCTTTTCCTTCTGGAATTATTTTTCTTTTTAAATTTCAGGTGTTGGCAAAATTTGAAGGGACTGTCGTGCATTTTCTGCAGATGAGTGATTCTCTCTGAGTTACATAGAGCCCTCCTGACAAACAGCTATGAAATGGCAGCTCTGAGTAAAATTAGTGTTTTCTTTGGTATGGAGGATCTGGGTGGTCTGTAGCTCACAGCTGGGTCAGGGCATACTTGGGATGAATTTTTTTTCATAAAGGCTCACTGGAGGATTAGCTGGTATATAATAATAAAAAGTAGGGCAGGAAAGGATCTTCAGAGGATCATCTCTTAGGCTCAAGACAGAACCAGTTTATAATTAAACCACCTCTAGAAGATGTTTATCTTATTTGTTCTTAAGAGCCTCTAATAATGGAGATTCCACAGGTCCTTTTAAGAGTCTGATGCTTAACTATTCTTTCACTAGAAATCAGCCCTAATGTCTAATGTGTTCATGAGTGTAATTTTAGCCCTTCATTCCATATCCAGTGCTTCTGTCTCTTCTTGCATCAGCCTTTTGCCTTTTCTGAAAACTGATATCGCATTGCCACTGATTACTCTTCTCTGGGCTATTTTTCATGTCCTTCTTGTATAGACATCCAGGGTTTTTCTGCTGTGTGTATATATGTTTGGAGGGGAGGAATCTGCTTTGCAACTACTGTGACTGATGTAAAACAAGAATGACAGTAAGGGATAAAGGAGATTATGAGGAAAAATCCCTATCCTTCGTGGGTTTACATCTTTGCTGAAGTGCAGTGCTCACTATCAGACACATTCCTTTAACTAAGATCTTACAAGTACTAACTGGAGTCAATAGATGACTTCATGAGTGAGATATGAAACTCCTTCTCACATACCTCAGTGTGACACTTGCTTTTTCCACAGCTGTGCAATGATGATGACTGCTTTCACTAGAATGCAGGAGGGTTTTTTTTTTTTTTTTAATCATTTTACTGTAAAGCAACAGTTTATTCTGTATTCTTTCTTCTGCAACTTTTCTAATACTGCTAGTAATAAGTCTTGTAGTATCAGCTGCAATTGTGGAGGTTTCACACTGCTTGCAGAACGCACTGCTGCTTGTGGCATGTAAATGTGAAGTTACTTTACGTTTGGCACAGGGAATCTGAGTTAGTGGGCAACGAAGCTCTTCCTGCTTGAAAATTGGGTAGAATTTTTTCAGGTATTACTTGAGCAGATAGGGAAAAAGAAACTCTTCTAAAGCAAAAGCATCTTTTAAAACTTCATTACCTTTCCCTGATTGCCATTTTGCATTTCTCTTCTCCCCTACATGACCCTTCAGTGAGTTCTTGTCCCAGAAAACTGCACTAAGTATTCGTTCCAGTATGCTCTTCTGCTCTTTGGCATTCTTTCCTCCATTCACTGAAAGGCAATTTTACAAGCATCCTTCCAGTGAAGGATTTAATCAGAGAAATCCAAAATTGCAAGACGGTCCAAGGCTTCTCTGCAGTAGAGCCTTGGCTCTGCTCAGTATCAGTGACATTATTTGGGATTTTACCACGTGGAAGTTGCATAGCAAAATGGCTAAATAAACCATGTCTGCAATATTTGAAATATACCTTACTTGCCCAGTAGTGCTGTTTGACTTTTAGTATTTTATAGACATGAGAATGTGTGCACAAACCCATCTGTGTGTGTGTGTGTTTATATATATGTGTGTGTGTGTACACTCAAAAGTGAATTGCTTAGTGAGCACATTTTCCTATCACACTAATGTGAGAAAATGAGTGCTGTACCATACTCAGGATTTAGTCCATCATCAATGTATACATCAACATACATCAACCAGCGTACTCTCTCATCAAGGAAGAGCCTCTGAACTCCTACGTGTCAAGCTATGGTAATCATCTCCAATATCCCCTACCAGGAAACAAGCTGTGGTGCCTCCAGGAGCTGGAGTGGTTGCACCTGCTTGGTGAAACAGTAAGCCAGCTGCTGCTGGCTTAGCACTACTAATTGTTCTTCAAAGCTTGACAATTCTTAGAATACAGAACGAATAGTATATTTTAAAAACAAATGTTTTGCACCTCCAAACCACAGTCCTTCAGTTCTATCTATGGCATGCTTCTTCTGAAGCATGGATAGGGATTTTTTTTTTCTTGGATATTCATTCTTCTGTTTAATTTCTCTCTGCTAAAATGATAAGAAAGCAGGATTTCCTAATGGTGGGGAATGGGCAGGTGTCTGGAGTGAAGGTAGATGGGGGTAGTGTGAACATGGGGTAAGGGAGGGAGTGTCTGAAGGAATCTGTTGTTACTTGGGAAAGGTGGGGTGGTAGGAAGGCAGTGATGGTCCCATTTGCAGGATTGTGTGTGGAGCTCCAGCAAATGCCTACAAGAGAGCGAAGCTTTCTGCAGCATCCTACATCGCTTGTAAGGGAGACAGAGGAGGCAGACACAAACAGGAGAGGAGTATGTAAGGGATGTCTTTGTTTGTAATAGGTAATTTCTATCTGCAGAGCCAGGATGATCACCAGGAGCTATACAAATCTGTGACTGAGGTAGTTACAATTTGTCTTTGAAACCTGGGCCTGATTCTTCTTACTTTGCATGTACAGCATTTCCTTATACAGAATTACTCAACATTCACAAGTCAGACGTGAGACAAGGTCTGCATAAATCATTGGTGTAATTTAAATTAATTGTGACCCTGACAAAGTTTGTTGCTGCTGTGGTCAGCAACAAATAAATATGCCCCAGACAGCCTGCTTTGGTTCAGCAAAACAACTGAGATTTGGCCTCCAAGGCTAGATGGAAGTATCTTGAAACAGAAATTCATCTGTTAATTCTGGGGGAAAAAATAGCTTCTTAGTGAGTGTGTATGAACAATTGGCGTGTTTCTGGGCTTGTGTTTGTTTTGTGATTTATTTAGGCATTTATTTCCCTCTCAAGATGATGCAGGCGATACCTCTGACAGTAGAGGGCACTGTGACCTCAGAAATAAGCTGGGAAATACTTCTAGCTAATCGTCGGGACAGAGGATGCGACAAACAAAAGTATCATTCAAACTGGAAGGGAGCACTACCTGTTTCATGGCAGCTCAAGAGACGAAAGTGATAATGTGGAAAAGTAAGAAAGGACAGAATGGCAGGGTGTGTAGTGCCATGATGCCTGTAAGGGAACCTCTCTACACGGAGAACAGAAAGCAAGCTGTTATTACCAAGGTCTCAGAAAGCGTGATGAATGCACACAAATAGTCAGGACTGTTATCTGAGATGTTAACAAGAAATTAAGGTTGAGGAAGGAGATGAGGAAGACCTAATAAACTTCTGCTGTCCATATGGGATTGTCAAAGTTTTTGTATATACATTTTGTATTATGTTTTTAGTTTTGTGTGGGTGTACATTAAGGAGCTTGTAGCCTCAGCATCATGTATATATATATTTAATCTTGATAATCTCTGGCAAAATGACTGGACTTAACAAGAGAGCAGATGTCATGCAGTCCTTGAAGTGATCACATCAGTCAATTCAGCTTATCACAGCGAATGCCCTTGTTTAGTTGTAAGCAGAAAGAAAGCAACACTCCCAAGTTATGGTCTTGTTTATCATTTAAGGGGTGTTTGTGTAGGAACATCCTGCCTCTAGGCTGGTCTGCTATTTGGTTAGCTTGTCACAAGCACTTTCTATCACTGTAGATAATTAATCTATCTCTTCTCTGCCTTCATTTATCAGGGCAGGTAAAAGACATAATGAGATCCACACGGACATGAATATCAGGGTAAGTAAAAAGGGAAATATAACTAAACTTACTAACATCTGTATAGGCAAGGTTCAACTCTATTAGCGTGTCTGGTAACAGCTGTCTGTAAGTGTTTCAGCAGTGGGCCACAAGCTTCTCTTGCTCTCTTGCCAAAGTAGATTTGCCACTAAATCCTCAGCAGTGTAGGTTTACTGACAGATATGGCGACATATGTCAGAGCCCTACTGTTTCTCACATCTGGCTGCTCTGCCAGTTGTTAACTGAAAAGCTATTCTGTGAGCACTTCCAGATCACTGTTGTCATGTTACTCAGAAAATTCTAAGTCCATTGCATGCCCTCCCATATTTCCAGCATAAATGGTGTTTGCATCCTCAATTTTGCATAGAGGGCATCTGCAATGAAATATAGTAGTGGCTCAGTCCATGTCCATATGATCTCGTTCTGTTATCACTTAGCTCCTGCTAGTCACTTCAAGTTGCTTCTTCTGTCTTCTCTGATACATCTTTTGGCAGCAGCTGCTTAGAGGTATGCCAGATACGCACTCCACACACACACACACACAAAAGAAATAAAAGTGCAGTGGCTGGTAAATTGCATTAGATTCACCTGGATCCATCACTTCTGCTTTTAATAGTGAGCTCTGTGGTCCTCAGATAACTTGCCCTATACTTTTCTCCTGCAAATAGATCATAATGAGATGCAGTTGCTGTGGCTATGAATCACTTGATCTATGCCAAGTTAGCATGACTACTTACTGTGACCAAATGCCACGCAGCTAGAATATGGAGTGTACAGCAAGGGTTCTTCATTTGGAAAGCTGTAAGGAGATTAAATCATGCAGAGGAGTTAAAAGTCCTCAGAAAAGTGAAGTATTACAGAAACATTCCAGGTCCTGGTTGGGAGGAGATGATCAAACTCTGTGTCATATGAAAGGGTGCTGGCATATCTCCCAACTTGGCTGCTTGACAGAGCAAATGGAAGGCTGTGCTGCTGCGATCATTGTGTCTGCAGCAAGAAGGGAAGGGTAATTGGAAAGGTTCCCACTGCAGCTCAAATCTTCCTGATATTCATATTACTTGTTCTTTATTGTTTAATTAGTTGTGGAGAGGTTGTTGGTTTTTGTTGTTGTTTTCTTTTTTTTTCTTTTTTTTCTTTTTTCTTTTTCTTTTTTTTTTTTCCCCCAAAAGCTACAGGGAAGCATTTAAGGTTGCATGAAAATGGTACTGGAAACGAAAGGCTGAGAAACCAGAAAAAGCCAAGTGGAGAATTAACTGAGTCACTAATGTTCTTCGGTGTGGGAGCAGGCAGTTTGAGACTCACAATCATACCCATAGAAATAAAGGAGGTAAATTTGGCGTCAAAGAAAGGGAGGGTCTTCAGGTCCTCTCATTCTAAAAATGTGATTTATGTTTCAGGGAAGAAAGCTGAGTTAATTCTCACTTGTTTATGGTAGAAATGAGCTTTTGCTTGTATGAGAAGTTAGCCATAAAGGCACAGATGCTCCAGTTAAAAACACAACTACAACTTTAAAGGTTAGAGAAGACAGTTAACAGAGATGAGTAAGCAGAGATCAGATTGCTAACTCACTAGGAGCCCATTTTTCTCTCTTCAGGATACATGCAATGTATGCTTAAGGCAGTTAATTTAAGGGAGGTATTCGTATTTCGCAGAAAGAGAATTGGCCCCACAGAATTGTTAAAGAGCCCGAGGTACATGCTATGATTTGTTTGCTGCTGCATTCTGGTTTTGTTGTGTCATAGTTTTTTGTTTGTTTGTTTGCTTGTTTGTTTCCCCTGGTGGATTCTTCCATGTACAAATTCTGAAGGCAATCCTGCTTCTTTAGCCTTGGGAAACTTCTAGGACTCTTACCCTTCGAACTAGCTTTCACAAGAAGAGGTCTCAATGACTCTGTTCTCAGTGCTTTCCTTAAGTAGGAATTTGTCTGTTCTATGACTGAAGCTTAAGGCTTAATAATTGTCAGACACAGTCATATGTTATAGAGCTCAAAATCCTGTAACTGCCTGGATATTTATCTACCTGAGGCTTTGAGCTCCGCATTGCTGTACCTATGTCACCTTTGGTTCTCAGAATAGCCTGTTCAATGCTAGGTCTAGTATTCCTAACCCTGCAGCAGCCATACATTTGTTGGCTGAACAGACATACTTTACACATCATGCTGTCACTGCATGCTAACCTTGGATTAAATAAAACAAGCAAAGGGAGGCAGAAGTGCTTTAACTTGCTACATTGCAGTCCTGCTATTACTAAGCAGGACTTACTTACTAAGTATACTACTGAATGTGTGAAAGTGTTGGGGCTTAAGGAAAACTCCATAGAAGCAAAGCCCTGTGGTAGCTGGCAATGGCAGATTAACCTTTCTCTTGCTGCAAAATCTGCACAGTATGCTCTCACTGGAACAAAGCAGAGCAATACAAGAAACGTTACAATGAGTATAAAGAAGAATTGTCAACAAGACATCTCATTCAAATCACCTTGGGAGAGAGAAAGAGTTAGCACTGACAAAAAGCTGCAAAGTGGAGGTCTCACTTGAGGCAAGAGGGAGAGTGAGATAACTGGTGGTGAGAAACAGTAGAGGATGAGAGTGAGTGGAGGAAAAGGGGGTAAGCTGTGGTGACAAAGGTGTGCACATTCAGTGTTCTAAGGAATTTAAACTGCCAGAGAATATGTAGGAACTGTCAAGGCTGTGTATTTTATTTGAGGACTGACTGTGAGTTATCTTTATTGGGAGTGCATCCAAAACACGATCCAACTTAGCATCTCGAGGCTGCTGAAAGATGGGATTTTGAAATTAGAAAGGTCAGTACAGTGATCCTTCATGGAAAGGTCAGGTAAATAAGAAAAGCTTAGCAGAAACACAAATGTTGTTGTCCAGTATGTGCTTCGTTTTGGGACAGCAGAAACCGTGGAATGTCATCTTGCAGATTTTGCTGTTCCTAGGCAAAAGAAGTGAGGATAAGCTGATTAAGATGATGTCTTTCTCTTGGCCAAGTGTATTCTTCAGCACCACCAAGAGTTAAGAGGAATCAGATTTACTTGGAGCTATCAAATCTTTTTTCTTTTTTTTCCCCTTCTTGTTCTAAATAACATGTGCTAGCTTACTGGGATCACTCATCTTTTTGTGATCTGCAGGATTAGGAATGTGCTCCTTCATATGGAAAATGGTGCTGGAAATAAACAGTCCTCCTAGAAAATGATACAACTCTTGCAATGATATAAACCCAGTGTTTGTTTCATGTTACTGCTGTCTTTTAAAGATTGAATAAAGTGTCATTTTATTTGTAGAGGTGTCCTGCAGCTCTTTTGAGGTTTTCTTTTGCAATTCATAGTTGCTAGAAACAGACACCTCTACATTTAAGAAAGTAATGTTTTTTCTTGCGCTCTTATAACTTTGTAAATTGAGTTGTTTAGTTTAGTAGTAAGTGCCTTTGTAATCATGTTCTGTGGGTGGTATCTTTTGCTATAAATTGCCTGAAGAGTTTTAATAGCAGAAAACAGCCTGAAGGTAATCGATTTGCCGCAGGCTGGAGCAGGCCCAGTTAATCTTAATAGTCTTGCCATCCCACAGCAATCATTTGAACCTTAACAATCTCAACCCTTCATGTTACTAAGAGCTCCTTGACTATATTGATTTTGGCAAAATTTAAAAATAGGTTTCAGCAGAACAGATCATATTAGTCTTTTTCTATGCCAGTTAAATGCAGAAATCCTTAACAATCTGAAGACAGTACATTTCAACCACTCAGCCAGCTCCTCTGGTTACTAAATTTATGACAAAGCTGCATGTTAAAAATCAGACATGAGCAGATTGTGGAACTCTTTCTCTTTTAGCCACTTAGAAGGAAGCTGGGAAAATAGCATGCAGCTTTCAAATGTTCACATTGTGCTCTTTTTACACTTTTATTTATATTTCGTATATAGTGAGCACAGATAAATGTTTATTGTAGTATTAATCTGTTACAGTAACTCGTGTTTGAATGATAGAATCACTGACTATCTCAAGTTGGAAGGGACCCATGAGGATCACTGGGTACAGCTCTTGGCTCCACACAGGACCACCCAAAATTCCAACCCTGTGTCTGAGAGCGTTGTCCAAACGCTGCTTGAACTCTGGCACTTGGGACCATGACCACTCTCACGGGGAGCCTGTTCCATGCCCACAGCCCTTTGGTGAACAGCCAGTTCCTAACACCCAGCCTGACCCTCAGCCCTGTGGCTGTCACACAGAGCAGAGCTCAGCGCTGCCCCTCCGCTCCCTGTGAGGAGCTGCAGCCGCCATCAGGCCTCCCCTCAGCTCCTCTGCCCTGGGCTGAGCAAACCCAGGGACCTCAGCAGCTCCTCACACACCTTGCCCTCCAGTCCCTTCCCCATCTTCATAGCCCTCCTTTGAATACTCTCTAACAGTTTTATGTCCGTCTTATTTTGTGACACCCCAAGCCACACACGGTGCTGGAGGTGAGGCCGCAGAGCACAGCGGGACAACTTCCTTCACCTGGTTGGGAACGCTCTGCAAACTTCTTGCTCTGAAAAAGGGCCTGTGTGCCTGACAGACTGCCTGTTTTGCCTGTTTTTATGAAAGATATTTCTTCCCATAAGCCTTGCCTTGCTCATTTTGTGAGGTGAATGTTAACATTTGCTGTTTGTAATTACTCCCTTCCCTCCCCCCCCCACCAACAACCTAGGAGTAAAATAATTATTTTTCCTAAGAAACGTGGAGTCATAAGCATCTGTAGACATATAAACCCTAGGGAAATGAACAGGAAAAGAGACAAAGAACAGCATGAAGATGGAAATAAAGAGACAGCGAAGGAAGAAGTAGCAGGGTAAAAAAAATAACGGGATTGGAAAGAGTGAAAGGGATCCAACAGGAGAGGCTGCAGTAATGGAGAGGTATACTTTTCTCTGTTTAATCAACAGCGTCAAAAAGCGGTAATTAAATTAGGATATCACTGTTGGATGAGTCACTGTCCGACCACTGTTGTGTGCTGAGCAGAAAAGCACCGGTAGGAGGAAAGGCAGATTTGCTGTCTATTCATTAGCCTTAAGAAAATAGCAGTTCCGGTTGCCTGTGTGGGAGCTGCACTAATTGCGGCTGCGATTTACAGAGGAAAACTGTTTCGGAATGTTGTGAAGAAACCTTGGAGAAGCGGAGGGCAGGGCTGCTACCTACCCAGGAAGCAGCCCAGTGCGCAGGCTGCAAGTGCAGCAGTGGAGACCTTGGCATCTCTGAGTGAATGCTGCCTGATACAAGTGCTGACCTCGTGCTGCAAATGTAGAGACTTTAAAATCTTCAGGCTGCCAGCCCCCGTTAATGGCCGTTGCAGGCTTGCAGCAGAGTTTTGTTTCTGAATAAAGACGTGATTGCCTGCCTTAAATTAGATCTCAAGTGCAGAGCAGTGCTTGATTCCCTACGTATTACTTCAGATCAGTGCCTCTCAATGTGTTTTTAACCTTTGAACCCTGAGCCGTGTTCTGGAGGAAGCTAATGCTGCTTGTGGCCTTTCTTTGCTGGAGGGAGCCCTGCGGAGCTGCCCTGCTTGTGGGGAAGGAAACTCGGTTGCTGTCGGGTATCTAGCAGCACAAACCCACTTTCAAAGTACAGGATGGGGGGGAAGGAGGAGGTGGTTTGTGTGGTCCGCGGTAACACGCAGCCAAGTCAGGTATTTGAGGGTGTGAAGTGTTCCAGAGAGATCTCCCATCTTTTCGAAGGAATATGTGAATTTCACTGAGGCGATGGCCACAAAACCAATACAGTTCAGCTGCGGGCAAGAAAAAGGCAACTGAGAGAACGACACCAAGAGCAGTAGGAAACGGCAGCTCGCGCGGAGCAGGCGGCCCTTTAGGGCGAGGCGAGCGGGAAGCTCCGCGCTCCCCCCCTTCCGACAGCGATCCGCCCGAGGGCTCCAGCGGCCGCAGGCAGAGCGGCGCGGTGAGGGGCGGAGGGACGGAGCGTCTGGGAGCCGCGGGGCGGCGCGTACGTGAGCGCGGGGCGGGGCCGAGCCGTTACCGCCCGCCGCGGAGCGCCGCCCCCGCCCCCACGTGGCCAGCCGGGCGGAGCGGGAGCGGAGCGGCGCGGCGGAGGAGCGCCCGGCCGCCCCCCTCGGCCCGGAGCGCGGAGCCCGCGGGCTGCGGCCCCGCCCCGCGGCCTCCAGGCCCTGCCCGGGGGTGGGGGAAGCTCCCGGCGGAGCGCCGCCCCCCCCTACCCCCGTCGCCTCCCCTCCGGCGCGGCTCCCGGCCCCGGCGGGGACTATGCGGAGATGGTCGTCCCGACCGGAGGCGGGAACAAAGAGTCGCCGCCGCTCAAGCCCGGGCAGTGGTCGCCGGGCTCCGGTCCCGGGAGCGGCCGCGGGGGCCCGACGCGCTCTCCCGGCGGGGCCCGCGCCGCGCGGCGGGCGGGCGGCGGTCGGCGGGGCGGCAGGGCGGGGCCGGCGGGCGGCGGGCTGCGGGACGCGCCGGGCCCAGGGCTCCTCCGGCTGCCGCGCGTCTACGGAGAGCGGCTGCGAGGTGAGGCGGGGCGGCGGGCCCTCCCGGAACCCTGCCCGCCGTCCCCGGGCGGGGCTGAGCCGTGGCGCTGGGGGCTCCGGCAGCCCGCGCCGCTGCCCTGTGCGTGTTCGAGCGGGCAGAGCCGCGCGGGCGTCGGCGGGAACGGGGGCGAGGGGAGGGAAGGAGCGCTTTGCCGCCGGGACGCCTCTGGGCTGTCCGTGTGAGTAACTCCGTACGGCGGTCCCGCTGACGGGCTGTGCCGAGCGCCTCCGCGTTGCCTGCTTGCCTCTGGGTTGGGAGGACGGAGGGTGGCTCGTGCTGTAAAAGTCTGACCTGTGTGAGCGAATCGCGGATGTGCCCAACTCCCCTTTTCACCGGTTAATTTGTAAAAGTTATCTCGGGATTTAAAAGCCCGGTGGTTTGGCGTGTTCTCCCGAATAGTCTCCCTGTGACGGTAAGGCTGTCCGTGATGTTTGCACAGCGACTTCATACTCGCTGTATGAAATTCTTGCGGCGCTTCTGAAGTATGCTGGAGATTTTTTTTTTTTTTTTTTTTTTTGCAGCACGCTAACGCTGCAAAGTTTGAACCCGTTCACGGAGGCTGTTCTCAAGCGATGCTTAAAATACTTGGTTTCTTTTGACAGCATTTGTTGATGATGGAATGGGCGCCATTGTAAGAGCTGACAGCAAGATATGGCTCACTTTCATCCTGGGTAAGTAGAAGGAATATGCTGGGGAGAAATGTCCTTTCTTTTTTTCTGCAGCTGTAAGTTGTATCAAAATATATTGAGAAGTGTGAGTTGAAAAGAAAAAAAAAATAACCTGGCTTACCCTGAAAAAGAGAAGGGAAATACCTTCCTTCATCATTTTTTCTAAGTTTGTACAGCAGTTGATGTGATGTCAAGACATTTGCTTGAAAATGGTTGTTCACGAGAGATTTATAGATCTCCCCTATGCGGTCGTTAATTACGAAGAAAAAAAACCTGTTGATAAGTAATTAGTCAGACCAGCTTGCTTTGCAAGGCTGGAAGAACCTAAAGCTGGCAGGGGATGTAAATTTAAATGTTATCTTTGGGAATATTTGGGAGTAAATGGCAAAATGGCTAATGGCCAAAATGTTGGAAAAAGCATCCAAAGTGCTTGCAAAATTATAGAAAAAGCGCATTCCTGAAGTCAGCAAATGTTATTAATGGCATATTTAACAGATGCAGAGTTATCTGTTCTCTGAAAGGTGTATTAAAAGACTGTCAAGGAATTCCAATGATGCTGGCAGTATTGATGACACTGCCAGTGGTCTTTGTTGCCAGAGGGAGTTTCTTCAGTTTGATGAATTACCTTGCAAAGGAATGGCAGAAAGGCAACACTTAGCGTACAAACTAATTGATGAATAAACTGCTCCTGAATTGCTTTGCTTGCTTCTGTTTATTCAGCATTTCCTAGACTAACAGTTACTTGTATGACACAGAAACATTTAACAGATGGTCAGAAGTGGAAGAATGCTTTCATTTGTTTGAAATTTGAGACCAGATTAGGTAGAGAGCCTTATAATTTCTGGAGTTTGAACTTGGCTGCAAAACTCAGGTAGCCAGCTGAATGCCTCAGGGAGCTATTTGTAAATAGCTCCTTTTAATGGACCAGTAGTAGTGAGCCTGTTATAAATAGCAGTGTGGTATTTGCAGTAGTAAAGGCTGTAAATATACTAAGTTTTAGTGCTATTTGGATATTTGTTGGTTTTTTTTTTTTTTTTGACTTCAAGGTCCAGGTTTTGTAAAGAGAAGCTTCTGCAATCGGAGCTTGTGTTGTTATAGAGTGTTATTTTTCTCCTCTAAAGATTCAGTCTAACATAGGTGCCATGTTAAAGTGGTCAGATTTTCAAGAACGTTCTTCTGCAATGCTTTTTGCCACACTTTTTTAATGACTGTTGAATTGAGGCCTAATTCTGATTGCGTGGGATCTCAGAATGGAACATCCTGAGTAAGGGGCAGAAACAGCCCATGCTGACATGGTTCTTGTTGTTACCTGTTGTCCTGTATTCCTACCCTTGTCCCTTCGGGACTTTGGACAGTATTAATCAGTTTAACGTGTGTTTCGTATCCTTTTGTATTGCTGTGTCTTAGTGTTTGTTGTTCTCTTGGTAAATGTATATCATAGCTTTTGAAGAATGGCTTCTTTCTTCAGTATTCAACTTGCAAAACTGGATTGCATCCCTTGTGTCTTTCACATTGCCCTTCTTAGAACAGAAAACACAAGATACAGATAAACACAGGAAGACTGAACAATCAGATTTTACATAATAACCTCAGTCTGCAAAAATCTGATCATATGCTTTGCTTTTTATGGTTCTTACATAGGGAGAGAAAATGGCATCTGCAACTTCAGGTACAGTGTAGCTTTATATGTCTTTCTAATGTTAGGACTCTAGTTTCCCTTCCCAGACATTAATGGGATCAAAGGATGGTAATTTTAAGAGAACTGATCTGTGTGCTTTCCATCAGAAACTAGCTTATTGTACCTCTGGATGCCATCTGTTGACAGGTGTAGATTTGGACTGGTGATGCAAGTCTATGAATTTTGTGCATTGCCTGTTTAAATCTAAGAAATTACTTGAATTGCTGAGTGATTATAAAAGGTTTTCTTTTTATACATACAAAAGAGTAATAGGGGGAAGTTCCGTAAAGACGTTTGATATTCTTAGAAAATAGCTCCGATTGAATGTATTTACACTTACTGGATTGATTTTTAAATGCAACATTTACAGGAGGGAAGAATAAGATTTGAATACACTGTTTTCTCTATGAAATAAGTGGACATTTGTGTTTGAAATATCATTTACTTCATAAATAGATAACTTATGTGTAAGCTGAAAATACTGTATATTTGGCATATTTGGAACTGTGTGAATTCTGAGATCATGAACAGTACCAGCAGCTGATGTGCATTTATTGTACTCCTACTGCACATACTTACTTAACATGTAATCTGTTTCAAAATGGATGTTTTTTAATAGCTGGAGTATGTGTGAGTATATATGTAAAATTATTTCAGCATCTGATTTTACTGGGAATCTTAAAAACGTTGCTGAGAAATGAAATGATGCCTTATTCTTCTGTCTGCAAATGTGATTCTGGTTAATAAGTAAAAGGTAGGGACTCTTCTGTTTCTTTCTGCATAATTGATGCGAAACATGCTTGTTTATCAAGTGTGGTTTGCTGTGTTGCTCTTATAGCTAATGTGCTTACCTGAAATTCCACGTATCATCTGCCTTTCTGAAAAGAAAAATTTACAGCTTCTCCATGGAACTAACGTAGATATTCTTAGTATAAAAAATAAGACAACTGCTGAAAGTTTAAGACATTGAATCCCATTTATTGAGAACAGTACTGAGAAATCCTTCTGTTGTTTTATTTTTTTTTCCTAGAAAGTATATGTGAAAAAAATACAAATCTAAAAGAAAGTTTATGCTGTTCGTTTTTTAATGGATATCCACGCCTCTACTTGAGAAAACAACTGAAGTGGAGTTGAAACACTCTTTAAGAAAGTCTAAAAGTGGTATTGTGTAACCTTAGCTAGTATGTAAAAATATGTAGCTTGAAGTAAATGTTTTCCCTTAAGATTGTAGAGGCAGGTAGTTAAAAAAAATCTAAGAGGAAAAACTATATTTATCTTAGCATTTTTTTTCTGTCTTACCCATTTTCATTTCACTTATCTTTGTATACAAAGCTTTAACATTAAAACTGAAGTTTGTGAACGTAGCCTGTTGCGTTGGCATATGCAGTGACAAGAATAACAAGCACTGCCACTGATGGCAGCATCAATTCCAGGCTCCAGGAATGTGTGCCTTGGAAATGTATACTGTGACACGAAGGGTATATTCAGTCCGCTTCTCCTTCCATCAGTTTTGGTGTTTGCAGATGATTTTTTTCCTGTTGTTCCTGCTTCTTGCTAGAAACCAACCATCATACACGTGTAGCATGCAGTCTGAACAGATATGCCTTCAGTAGCTCTCTGCCTGCAGTGTCTGTGAGTGTGGAGGTACTTACTTGCTGTAAGGCTCCCCTCTGTACACGCGACCTGAGTCGTGCCCAGCCCTCCTGCCTGCTGCTGCTGGGTGTGGGGATCAGCACCCTGGAGAGAGGCACGGGCTCAGCACCTCTCGGCCCCTCTGCTCCATGTAACTCATGTAAATAACAGGACCCTTTGCTGGCCACAAAGGTTGCCTTGGGCTGAAGGCCACCTCTCAGCCTGACCTTTCTATGGCAGAGAGGCACTGTGTGCACAGAGAGCAAACGAGACGCTTCAGTCTAGGAGTGGCAGACAGAGGCACCTCTGTCTTAATGTCTGTTGTTCGTTCCTTGCTCGTGCTGGGTTTTCTTCCACTGTGAACTTTGGAATGCTGCTCATGCGAAGTAGAGTGGTTTCTGATCTCTTTGGATCTTGTAATTCTCAGAACGTCAGAGACGTATGATGTTCACCCACCACTTTATCACGTTTTTTTCATGTCCATTGTTCCTCCAGATTACCTTCTTATTCTGCAATTAAGTGACAACAATGCAGATAGTCTCAAAATGGTCAAATGGAATGCTATTACAGGCAGCATTTACCATTTTCAGCAATTACAGTCTCAATTAGACTTGGTTTGACATCTTAAAAGTGTTCAAAATATGCTATGTATAACTTACCCGTACTTATAACTCACTTATGTTTCTTCTAAGCTGAAATGGGTATTTTAGATTCTGATGGATCATGTTGAATGATGCACGATACAGGTGGGAACACCGCGTATTGCTGAATGTCATCAGCATGATTTCAGATTTTCAAGGAGCTGCCCATGAAAGTTAATTCAGATGTCCTATTCTGCTGCTGCTCTGGAGGCTGAGTACCTTCTGAGCACCTCTGAAGTAGTACTGTAATTATTCAAAAGAACATGATTTAATGTTCTGTGATTTAAATATTTGAGTAACTTGACACTTTTTGTTTCCTTTACAGCTGCTTTTGCAGGAGTCCTACATTGGTAAGATTATATTTATTGTTTGAGGGTAATGTGATACTTCAAAGTGTCATTTTGACTTATATTTAGACAAGCTATTTGGATAATTTATATTTAGATCTTTCCTCTCAAAACCAAGTTGTCACCTCTAAGATGCGTAATTCTGTTTTTATGAAGCTGATTTGAAAGCTTTCTTAAGCTTGTTCAGCTAAGAGTGAAGCCTGCTTTCCAGCTGGTAAATTATTAGTCTCGTAGAATATCCTGAGTTGGAAGAGATTGACAGGAATTGTAGCTTAGCTATGCAAATTCAGCAGCTGCATCTCCTGTAGCAGACTTTTTTTTTTTTTTTTTAACCTGAGTGGGTTTTGAAGGTCCAGGTAAATCTTTTCAACCTCCTCCTTCATTCTGCTTATTTACATTTGCTTTAATTTTTCAGTCTTGTGTTGTATTTTCTTTGACCTTTGTCTAGCCAATGGTTTCTTTGTATATAGAGAAATGGATTTTGAACTAATTTTTGTCCATGTGATTACTGTGTTTCAGGTTCCATCCTAAGCCTCGCCTTCAGTTTTTATATTTTAGACCTTGAACAGAATGGCTTCTGTAGTGATTTTCACCCAGCTGCTTTTGTAGAGATAAAAAGTAGCAATTTCTGCCACTGTGTTTTTGTTTCTTAGCTCAAGAAGAGCTATTGATTTTTGGTAGCCTGTTTCTTGATAATTTCTATTCCAAAGGAGGATTGCGTGCATTGCTTTGCCTTTTTTTTTAATCCATCCTTTCCGATGAGGAAGCTTCACTTGGACAAATTTTGCCTCCAGTTATTTGCATTTCTCCTATTTTTTTAAATTTAATTTTGTAGTTTCATTCTTACTTAAATAACATTGATAATTTCTATATATAATCACAGATATCTGAAATAAAAAGTAATAGAAAAAATAGAAAAAATGAACACTGCTTACATGTGCATCATAGTAGCTCCACCAGTTTTTAGTCTGTGCTTCTTTTTATTTGTCAGATACTTGAATTTTATTTACTAATATGTATTCTTGCTAATTTGAATAGCATTGCCCTTTTTATCTTTAAATGTCTACACTTCTGTTAAAATGCATTTGAGTATTGTAACTTTATAATAGCATTTAATGAGTTGTCTTTGGATTCATGGTTTTTTTCCAGTTAAAATTATCTGAATAGAAGAGAATGTTGATATGACATCTGAGTAAAATAGCAGTCTATAAGAGGACTTTGGGTCTGCAATAAATGTCTTACCAGCTCTTTTTTGGTATATATACTTAATACAGATTCTAAAACTTCATTGAATTGTCATTGCTTTTTGTTTTTATTTAAACAGGTGGCACATAACAACTCTGTTTGAAAATGACCGTCACTTTTCTCACCTGTCAACACTAGAAAGAGAAATGGCTTTTCGCACAGAAATGGTTAGATTATCTCTTAATAAAAGATGAAATGATTGGAAAAATTCATGACTTTGTGATCCTGGATTTTACCAAATTTCTTAACACCTTCTGGATAAGCAAAATATTTTTCTGTCTTGCAACTAACATACATTACACGTTCACGTTTCTCTCCGCTGATCATTGTGAATTTTTCTCTTCACAGTTTGCTTAAAATATGAATTAAAAATATGACTGTAGAGAATCAAAACTACAAATCTGTAAATATCTTGTGGCGTAGCTTTGATTAAAAATGTGGCATAGCAAGAGTATGAAAGTCATTTTTAATTAATGTTTGCATATGTGTATTCCGTTTGGCAGCTTTTATTTATTTTGAGAACTATGTAATATTATGCTAGTGCACAGTTAACTAAACAAATGAGAGGTTCTGATGTGTCATGGAACAAAGTGGAAGGAAATCCACGTTGTTTCAGTAACACTAATAGAAAGGATTTGGAAAATTGGGAAGTCTTCTTGGGTCAATCTGTCCTGCTTCTTAGAAATACAAAATTCCTTTTAAAAATGAATTGTACATGGTGATTTGTGAAGCAGAAGTGACCTCTGTAATCATAAATAATCATTCTGCTCTCCTTGTAGGGTCTTTATTATTCCTATTTCAAGATCATTATTGAAGCGCCATCGTTTTGGAATGGACTGTATGCAATTATGAATGACAGACTAACTGAATATCCTTTAGTGATTAACACCTTACAAAGGTTCAATCTTTACCCAGAGGTAAGCTGTGTTTTAAAAACAAGATTCTCAAAGATTTGAGAAATCTTTGGTTTCTTTAGACTTGATTATAAATTTATAAGAAATGTTACTGTGGACAGTGCAGTTGTAAAGATAGATTGAATAACCAAGTGTAGCTGGGATATTGTATTTCAAATTTAATATCTGGAAGTAACTTTGTATGCTGTGGTCAATTGCACTGTTATTTACTGATCTCAAACACCATGTACGTCAAATCAAAGGTGAATAATCTGAGCATCTTAGTATATCATGCCCTACAGTTGCAATCCAGTTCTATACTTCTAGCGTAGTTTTCTTAGCTCTGGAAGTAGGTTGCTGACTTTGTGCACTTCAGGAAAATAGGACATATGAAGTGAAAGTGGTATGTGACAATGGCTGCAGGGATGAAGATACTAGAGATTGTTTTGGCTTGTGTTTTGTGTAGAGCTAACGATTAATCACAGTTTACTGTAGCCCTTAAATCCAAGAGTGGTGGGAATTTCTTCCACAACAAAATAAATTCCTCTTAGGAAGACTAATTGTGGTTGTTTTGTATGTGCTTGTTACCTGATTAGATAAAGCTTTTAGTCTGGTTTTTTTGATCACTAGGAAGATGTCAGTAATTACAGAAATGTTTGATTTTCTGTCTTACGATGTTGCCTTTGTCTCTCAAACATTTTGCAAAGGGGAAACTCCTTTAGTTAATCTTCCTTTATATAATTCTGTGTGTCAGGAACAACTTGTTTCTTGGAGAATCAGGGACTAATAGTGGCTGTAATTGCCTGTTTACTAGCATTTATACTCATTCTCCTGCTCTGTGAGAGCAGAGCTGCTTCCAGGAAATATATGTGTAAGCGTTCCTGGCTAACATGTATGTATTCAACTCTCATTTAGCAGTTTCTTTTGCTCAGGAAGAAGTAAATGCTATAGACTAATGCCTCTGGTATCCTCTGTTGTGTCTTGTGGTTTGTTGGTTTGTTTTTGACTCCAAAGGGATTGCAATTCAGTTCTAGAAATGCAGTGTTACCAATTTGTGCTGCATTTGAATAATATATTCTCTTTAGCTGAGAAAGATTTATTGACTTCAGCTACAATCTGACATGGAAAAGACAAAGGTAGCTGATCAAGTGAACTTACTCTTAACAGAATCCTCAGTATCACCATGAAATACGGTATGTTGGATGCTGAAAGCAAAACGAGAGTAATGAAATACGATGGCTGACATTCTGTTAAAACAATAAGTAGATTGCTGTGCAAAGTATGTAGGCTTGTCTGTTCATTTAGAGTTTTCTAGGTTTTTACTGCCGCATTGAATTTGGTGATACGTTATGAGTTCATTCATCTTTTCTGAGCCTGTGTGGGCATGAAAGGCAGACAGTGGTCTTCTCAGCTCCTTTTAGTCACTTAATACTTGATATCTAGCTTCTGTGTAAATATTTCATGATATCATAGAATGGTTTGGGTTGGAAGGGACCTTTGAGTTCACCAACCCCCCTGCCGTAGGCAGGGTCACTTCCCTCTAGACTGGATTGTTCAAAACCTCATCCAGCCTAGCCTTGAATGCTTCCAGGGAGGGGGCATCCACAGCCTCACTGGGCAACCTGTTCCAGTGTCTCACCACCCTTTTTTTAAATTTGTTTCTTGAATTTTCTTGTTTCTGTGTAACTGCATCTCAAAAGTAATTGGTAGGAGCAACTTGACTTCTGAAGCTTGTTCTCCAGATTTATCTAGTTTGACTTGTGATAGGCAGTAGGAAGGTGCTTTGTGGATTTATTTGCTGACAGTGAATTTTTTTTCCTCCTGATACCCAGTATCCAGTTATGTTTTTTGGGAGTGTTTCATTTCCGTTTCAATTTTTAGGAGCTTTCTAGCTTTTTCGGTGCAATAGCTGGCATTAAAACTGAATTTTAATAGTAGTAAAGGCTCTTCCAGTAGCTGTATAGTGAGTGATGGAAAGTGACAGAGAGATGATGTGTTAATTTCATGCTAATAGCCAGTTTGCTGTCTGGCTGTTCACCTTTACAGGACAGGGGTATTTCTGTGTGTGGCAGAAGTGATGAAAATCTGAGTTGGAGAAATGAGTGTTTCAAAGACCTGTGTAGTTTGGGGTTAAGTCTTAGTCGATGACAACTGGTAAAAGGGATCAACTTTCCTACATGGTCTTTAACAACAAAGGACTGGTCCATAGGGGATATCCTGGGCCTAACAGCCAGTCTTTTCTTTTCCAAGTTCTGCATTTACTGACTTATCCAATACAATACAGTACAAATTCCAAAAATGCCACTATGTTCTAATTGACCTAGCAATTTTGTGCTACTGGCTTGCTTCCATTTTCATGCTCACGTTTGAACTGTTTCATGTGAAGTAGCTTTTGGCAAAAATGTTTCTGTTCTTTGTATGAAGTAAGTAAAAGTCTTGGGAGCAGGGAGGCTGGGGTTAGGGAGTATTCATGTGTAATAATATCTGCAGCTGACATAAGCACTTGTGACATAAAAAGATTAAGCTGTAATTTTTTTGTGCAGGATTTGTTCAGCAAGAATGCTTTATTCGCTCAGTGTAAAGTCAGCTTCAGGGCTGGTGATGCAAGTATGCTGGACAGATGTCTCTAAGCTTTAATTTGCATTCTGTTGGCAGTGTACAACCACTCTTAAGTGTTAAGAGAAATGATTTGGTGTTGGTTCCTAGTCCTGTTATTGCTTATGTAGAGTGGGGGTGAGTGTCTCATTTGTATGCACTTATGCACAATCAGCAGTGCCAGGACACAGATGTTCAGGAAGCCTCCAGGAATTCAGGATGGTGTACTTTGCAGGACATGATGTTAAGGCAAGGAGTATGGTTCTAGACAAAAAGGTGTAGGTATATTTTGAATATACAAGGTTTACATTATGGGAATGTGAAGAGTATGGACAAATTGAGTTACGATGTTTGGAGCCCTAGTTTGAAAAGATTATCTAACCATAGAATTGCAGAAAAATTGAATGAAGAGATGTCTGAACATCACTTAGTAGCACCACTTTGTTTTAAGCAAGGTGAAGTAGGTTGCTAAGGGCTATCTATGATGTGGTTTGGTTGGACATCAGGGGGAAATTCTTTACAGAGAGAGTGGTGGGATACTGGAACAGGCTGCCCAGAGAGGTTGTGGATGCCCCATTCCTGGAGGTGTTCAAGGCCACATTAGATGGGCGCCTGGGCAGCCTGGTCTAGCATTAGGTGGGAAGGTTGGTGGCCCTGCATGTGACAGGGGAGTTGGAGCTTCATGATCCTTGAGGTCCCTTCTAACCCTGGCAATTCGGTGATTCTGTGAGTATCCCCACCTCACTGGGCTTCCAGTGTTTGACCATCTTAATAATAAACATAAAATAAATCTTATGTGTAACTGGAGGGTCCTATATTTCTGCTTATGCTTATTGGCTCTTGTCCTGTCACTGAGTGCAACTGAAAACTGTCTCAGAATTCTTTAGAATCATAGAATGGCTTTGCTTGGAAGAGACCTCAAAAGATCAGCTAGTTCAGACTCCTCTGTCATGGACAAGGTTGCTAAGCCCTAAAACAGGCACTAGATCAGGTTGTGCAGAGCCCCTTCCAACTTGACTTTGAAAACCTCTAGGGATGGGATGTCTGCAACTTCTTGCACAGCACCTTACCACCACCATTTCCCCACGCATCTAATCTAAACCCACCCTCCTTTAGTTTAAAACCATTCCCCTTGTCCTATTGCTATCTACCCCTGTAAAAAAGTGTATTTCCCTCATGTTTATAATCTCTTTTTAAATACTGGAAAGCCATAATGAAGTCTCCCAGGAGCCTTCTTCAGATTGAACAAGTCCAGATCCCTCAGCCGGGGCTGCTATTGCAGCCTGGAACGTGAACAGGGTACTGGGCCTCATCAAAAGAAGAGTCGCCATCAGGGCGAAGGGGTGATTTCTCCACCTCTGCTCTGCCACTGTGATGCCTGGGGCCCCCAGTACAGGAAGGATGCAGAACTGTTGGGTTGAGTCCAGAGGACAATCCCAAAGATGGTCAAAGAGCTGGAGCACCTCTCCTGTGAAGAAAGGTGGAAGAAGCTGGACCTATTTAGCTTGGAAAAGGAAAGTGTCCTGGGATACCTCATTGTAGCATTCTGGTGCTTGAAGAGAGCATACGAGCAGGAAGGGAATTGACATTTTATGTGAAGCAGTCTGACATAGAAGTATGTATGAAGCAAAGATGTGGAATTGAATTCTGCCATGCGGAAAAAATGGACCCATTGACATTCATTGTTGCTTGCTGAGCATTAATGGAGACCAAACAGTGTGTGTGTGAATACAGTGAGTCTGCCTACAGTGAGACTCTTGTTCATTGCTGGTGAAAATGCATAGCTAATGGTGGTGACTATGCTGAAAAATAGTGTTTTGTAACTGAGAATTTGCTCTATCAATTAGTGTTGTTGTGCTTTTTCTATCTGTTTTAGTTTCCATGGGAACAAACAGGAGGCATTACTTTCAACATGATCTATGTTTATTACCTAATGATAGCAGACTATAGAGTTTTATGAAATGTAGCTATTTCAGTGAGAACTGAAAGCAGAATAAGAACAACTGCCTCCTCCTTTTACCTGCCGTTGGCTGAGCCCTGGCCAGTGGCAGCTCACTGGCAGCTGATCTGGCTGTGATCTGACATAGAGCAGCTACTTGGCTGTGCTCACAGAGGCCACCCTTGCAGTCCCCCGCTACCAAAACCTTGTTCCATAAGCCTAATGCACACTTTATCAGGGATCAAGTTATTATTCCCTGTATTTTCTTTTTGTCTTTCTTAAAGATGTGACATAACTGTTTTATTAGTTGCACAGGGAAAGAATAGGTGGAATCATACTTCCTGTTCATGGTTTTGTTTTTTTTTTTGACACGGGGTTGGGACCAATAATGCTGTAGTGGTGAAATATCCTTTCAGTCTAGGGACCTTTGGGTTATAACTTTCAGAGCAGCTTAACTGCAATGGCCACATTATTTATTTATGGACTCTATAACTCTGTTATATCCGACAGAACATCTTGGTAATTTTATCCAATGACTTTGCTGTGAGATGAGTCACAGTGTTTCTGTGTGTAAAATACTGGTGTTTTCTGTGTCAGGTGTTGAGTTTTCAGAAACTTTGAATCCTTTTTTCCCACCCAGGTGGTCCTTGCCAGCTGGTACCGCATATATACTGCTGTTATGGATTTCCTTGGTGTACCAACAAAGATGTGTTGGACGGTAAACAGAGGAAAAGATCTTAGTCCTGTTGAAAGTTGTGAGGGTGAGTTGCATTTTGTTTTACTTCCTTCCTGCAAGCATCGTGGCTTCTAAGAACACCAGTGAGTAGAATGTGGGCTTTGCTTGTTAGATAGTTGCCCCTATCTAGGCTGAACTCCTATACTGCCCTTCAAATGTGCATAGCTGTAGTCTGAGCCTGTGTTATATTGTGCTATTATAAGATCTGCTGTGTATAATTGGAGGCTCTGTAGATGCATGGGATTTCTGTAGCGACTGTAGAATCTGCAATTTGTTCTAAGACCCTCTGTTTTCTTTCATAATTGGAATGTGAGGAGTAGAGAGGGAGGGGAAAAAGATAACTACAAGGCTCTCTTTTGGACAGTATTTTGTGTTGTGACCTAATATTCAGACCTCATATCTTGGATTTGATACCAAACCTTGGATACTGCTACTTTCTATCTTTTTAAAAAATTCTTTTTTGAACATGTAAGGTATTGTCTTTTAAACTAAAGGTTATGCAATGGAAGTACTTTGCTGAGAAACACAGTCGAGGCATTCTACAGTCAGTTTGTAAAGTTATTTCATTTTATCATTTCAAATGTCTTTGTGTGGTCACACATTGAAATTTCTTCTTTGCACAAAACTATACAAACTCTCTTCAGAATGGTTCACTTACACGTTTATTTGTTGTTTACTGCTCGTGAAAAAATTAAATTACTGTTCCTGGTGTTTTTAAAAAACAGCAACAGTAAAAATGCAAAAAGCCACCAACGACCAAATCCTACAGTTATTGAAGCTACCAAGTTTGGTGGGCATATCATCATCTTTTTTTTTTTTTTTTTGGAGAACTGTCTTGCTGTAATTTCAACAGTGTTGAATAAACATTTCTGTGTACCAGACTGAAGTTTTGCTAGCTTCTCTATAGTGAACAAGGCTTTTTAAGCTGTCGTGCAGAAATGATTGGAGGCTGGAGGATTTAAAAAAATAAGAAGAGAAAAAGGATAGGCATGTGAACACAGAAGTGTTTGTGAATTAGTAAATTGAAAGATGTGCATTATTAGAACATCTCTTGGCAACTAATGAAAGAAGAAAAAGCTAAGAGCATTGTGTGTGACACATTTAAAGATACGTTTATGCCTGAAGTGAGAGTATAGGGAATACAAACTAGATCTAAAAGCCTTTATAAAGTCAAAACATCTTAGAGAATGTTGCTATGGTCATGCTTATTCTTTCTTTAAATTTCAGGTTTTTTTGTAGGTAGTGCTTCCCTCCTTGGCCCAAGGGCCAAGGAAGAGGCCCAATGCCTCTTTCTCCCCTTCTAAATTTACTTACTTATTTTTAGGAGTGTAGTTTTTTCATTTAATCTTTCCAGTAATCTTTGTGATTTTTTTTTTACCCTTTCTGTAAATATGTTAAGTTAGCAGTGTTCTTTATTGTAATGATTGTGTTTTGTTCTCTAAACTACATGGCCATTCATGTATATTTGCTGTTTGTTTATTAGGGTGGGGAGACCCTGCTTCCTTTTATGTTGCTGTGATTTTTCTTTTGAATGGACTGATGATGTCACTGTTCTTCATATATGGCACATACCTCAGGTAAGGCAGTTGAGACTGAGTTATTTAATTGATATTACCAGTTTGCTTTTACAGTAAAACAAACAAACAAAGAAAAAGTAGATGCTAAAATAGTTTGAGGATTTGTTGTTTGTTTATACAGTACATTGCAATAAAAATACTACTACGTTATTACTAAAAATTACTAGGACGATCAGTATTGTTTATTAAAATATATGCTGATGATACTACAAAAACTTGCAGGAGATTTCAGTGAAGTGGTATAATGTTGATACCACTGGGTTGAGGATCAAACTAAATACTACAGAGTTTTTAAACCAGTTTTTGTATCCTGTGCTCTTAAGGTTATCAATGTAACTCATTCTTAAAAAAAAAATACATTGAATGACACTGCACTTTTAACCAAGACTGGAGTTTTTACAATGCTTTTCTTCCAATAGTACTGAATTTCTTTCAATTTTAATATAATGGAAGGGGTAAAATGTTTTGGAAGATAATCTGTTACTTTGCAGACGTACTTCCCTTTTTCAATGGATTTCTGTTTTCAGTATCTGTCCTTCAATTTCAGGAACTGTAAGATTCTTTCGTATATAAAATACTGCTCCATGTTCAGCAGAAAAATAGAAGCAGAAATATTTGTACCTCTATTTTCATTTGCCAATTTTGCAGAAATGCAAAAAGCTACTACTTTTTCCTCTAATAGATGTGATTAGTTTTTCTCTTCTTTCCCTGGCTTCACTGCCTTGCATTCTCTTGCTCTCATTGAAGCATGTGGTGAAAGTTCAGATAAAGAAGAGCACATGGTAGGAGCTGAATTGACAGTGGAAGGAGGAAGTTGCATGGTGTAACTGTTGGGTTAAAGAATGTATGTTCGTGTTCCCTAATGTGGAAAATGAACCTCTCACTTTCTGAGGAAGTGGGTAAACTTTGAATCTTAATATCATTAACTTGCCACGTTTCTTTAAAGGAAGATGTATATATAGCTGTGTTACATATATTAGTGTATTGAAAACTCAGTACTATCTTAATTTTGCAATGTTTTCCTCAGATAATTCTTGAGTATCCTAAGCAGGTCAATTGTAAATATAAGTGAGCTGCAATTTAGTTAGTCAAGATGACTAGAATATAAATTAGAGTACTTTCAGCTGAGATTATGAAAAGCAACAAGTGTCTCTGCAGTTTCCTGCAGGTAGGATTTTGTCCTTATTTATTCTCAAGACATTTATATTTGGATACCAGATCTAGATGGCTGCTTAGATATCGCATGGGTTCAGAGGCTCCTCTAAGTCAAGGAAAGCCAGAGTCCTTAAGCTTTTCTCGAGGGTATAAAAAATAAAGGAACCGAATCTAGAGCAATGCCTTTTTACTGTGGTGAATTAGGTAATCTTATGAATTGGTGTAGCTCTCTCCGCTAAAGCTGATCTTTAGTTATTATGACTTCTTGAAGGCTTTCTCATAGTGCCTGGCTCATTCGATGTTGGGAAGCCATCCTCTAATATTGTCTAACTGGCCCTATATGATGGAGTGATAACACTCATGAACAATGCAAGGGCAACTGATGTCATCTACCTTTGACATGGTCCTGTGCCACATCCTTATCTCTAGATTGGAGAGATATGAGTTGGAAGGGTGGATTATTCAATGGATAAGGAATTGTTTGGAAGGTCACAGCCAGGGTGGTTGTTGTCAATGGCTCTTTTTCCTGCTGGAGGCTGGTGATGAGTAGTGTCCCTCCAGGAGTCTGTTTTGGGACTGGTACTCATTTTTATCAGTGACATAGGTGATGGGATCCCTCAACAAGTTTGCAGAGGACACCAGGCTTAGTGGTGGAATTAACATGTCAAAAGGAAGGGATGTTCAGGTTTGGGCACCTCAGTGCAAAAGGGACATCAAAGTGCTGGAGCAACAAGGCTTGTGAGGGGCTTGGAGAATATTCCCTGTGAGGAGTGACTGAAGGGACTGAGACCGTTTAGTCTGGGAAAGAGGAGGCTGAGGGGAGACCTTATTGCTCTCTTCCAGTGCCTGAAAGATGATTGCAGTGAGAGTGGTGTTGGTCTCTTCTCACTGGTGACAGGTGACAGGATGAGGGGAAATGGTCTCAAGCTGTGCCAGGCAAGGTTTAGGTTGGATATCAGGAAAAACTTCTTTACAGAGAAGGGGTTGTTAAGCACTGGGACAGGCTCTTTGGGGAGGTGGTTGAGTCACCATCCCTGAATGTGTTTAAAAATCATTTGTGGTGCTCAGGGACATGATTTAGCAATGGGTTGTTAGAGTTAGGGTAGGATGTTTAGGTTATGGTTGGACTTGATGATCTTGAGGGTCTTTTCCAACCTGAGCAAATCTATGATGCCATCCAGAGGGTCCTGGACAAACAGGAAAGCTGGGCCGATTTGAACCTAGTGAGGTTCAACAAGGTCAAGTGCAAGGTGTTGCACTTGAGTCAGGGCAATTCTAGGTATATATACAGTCTGGGAAAAGAGCTCCATGAGACAAGTCCTCTTCAGAAGGACTTAGGGGTCCCAGTGAATGAAAGATTTAACATGAGCCAGCAGTATGTGCTTGCAGCTTGGAAGGCCAGCCGTATTCTGTGCTGCATCAAAACAGGAGAGGCCAGCAGGGTGAAGGAGGTGATTGTCCCCCTCTGACTGTGCCCTCGTGACGTCCCACCTGGAATACTGTGTCTAGATCTGCGGCCCCCAACACAGGAAGAATGTGAAGGTTTTAGAACAGTTCCGGAGGAGGACCATGAAAATAATCAAAGGGCTGGAGAACCCCTCCTGTGGAGACAGGCTGAGGGAGCTGGGCTTGTTCAACGTGAAGAAGAGAAGGTTCCTGGGAGACCTCGCTATGGCCTTCCAATATTTAAAGATTACAAGCATAAGGGAAATAAACTTTTTTACAGGGATAGATAGAAGTAGGACAAGAGAGAATTGATTTAGGCCAAAGGCAGGGAGACTTAGATTAGATGTTGGGTGAAATTTTTCACTGAAAGTAGGTGGTGAGATGCAGGAACAGACTTCCCAATGAGTTATGGGTGTCCCATCCCTAGAAGTGTTCAAGGCCAGGTTGGAAAGGGTTCTGTGCAACCTGATCTTCTACCTGTTATAGGAGTTGGCAACACTGCCCACTGCAGGGGGGATTTGAACTAGATATTCTTTGAGGTTCCTTCCAACCCAAGCCGTTCTATAACTTCTGAGTTTGTGAGCAACAGTCATCTCAAGCTTAGATATTTTGTGTAGCTATTTTTTTTCCCATGTGTTCATGAGATGTGTCATTTTTTTTTATTCCAGCCTTGATTTGCCTTTAGTCTCCTTGCAGCTGGTGATGAAAGATGGTAGACTAGTGAAAGACCACTTTGTTATCATTTTCTAATCTAGCTTGTGTTCTCACATCTATGCATGCTGTACTCTGTTGTTCAGGGATTTCAGCTAGCAGAAATGTAGTTGGCTTTGTAGGAGTGGGTTTTTTGTTTTAGAACTCTTTTTGATGTTTAACTCCCTTAGCCAGTTTTTTCTCCCCAGCTTAGAAGATGACCAGACACTGTATGTCCCTGTCCTAGCACTCACTCTGTGGTGGCCAATATTAAGAAGGGGAGCCTTTAGAAGTAGCTAATGAGCTGGGTTTGCTGTAGTGTAAAACTACAACCACTGCTTAGTCAAAGACACTTTGGAAATTTCTTGTATGGTTTGTCAGCTTCAGATTTAGGAGCATTCTCTCCTATAACAGTTGAAGGAATATATTGAAAATTTGTTCTAAGACTGTTGTGGTTTTTTTTAAATGGACAAATGAATGGTATTTATATGACAAGCACTTTGTTCAATTGTAAGATTCTCCCCCATTCCTTCTTCTCTTGCAGTTGAAGGACAGAAAGTGTAAAATGGTTGTGAAATACTGCACCTTAAGGAGCTACCCATATATTTCCTGTACCTCCTTCTGAAAGTACTTTTTTGGTATTCTGTTTCTTGCATGTTCACAAACAAGGAATTAGTGCAATTCCCTAAAAGCTTTCCTTAGGCTTCAGCTTATGGTACCTGGGAATCAAAGTTCTTTCAGCATTTCACACCTGATTCTACTAGACAAAGAATTAACTGTTCAGGTCATCTGGAGTCCTTTAAAACAGAATAATCTAGATTTATTAAATAGTTAGTTTTTATACGTGGGTGGATGTAGCTTCTAGTGAAAGAGCCTTTGTAAAATCTATTTTGTACATGTACTTCACCAACCTTAGTGTGGTACGAGAATTTCAATAGGAAGAGTTGTCTTTTATCTTTTTATATTGGCAGTAGGAGAGATTAACTTCTTTATCTCCTATGCTATAGCATTGCACTGTTAGAAAATAACCAATCTTACTCTATACAAAATAGAACACTGTGAACTAGAGAGTTATATGTGTTCAGTTCCTTTTCTGGGAAAGATGGATGGTGTGTTTCCCTATTCTGTGCTGCAGATTATCTGATCTCTTCTCATGTAGTAGAATTACAAGGCCTGATAGCTCTAAAGCATCCATAATACAATAAAAAATACATAATACTCTAGACTTAAAGTGTGTCCAACCAACAGGCCTGCTTAATTGTAAACTTTCAACATTATTACATGATTTCTAGCAATATTTTTTCATGTGTTTATTGAGCATAGCTTGAGCATGGGCTGCATGTCTGACAGTGGAATACTGTTGGGGGAAGAGTGCAGTGTAGTGATATGTATTTGATCAGTGTTTCTGCTGTTAAGACCACATAATCAATATACAAATAATAATTGTCTCATTGAACGTGTGGTAATTAGCTAATCCAGACATGCTTAAGGTAGGTTTATGGAATATGCACGTTATACTTGCATTAATTCACTTTGTCTCAGAATATGTAGATTCAACAAATGGTGTATTTAATGGCTGCTTTGTTTGGCGAGAAAGTAACATAAGTTAAATGAATCGTAGAATCACAGAATCGCAAGATTGGAAATGACCTGCAAGCTCATCTAGTCCAACCATCCTCCCACTACCACTGCTACCACAGACTAAACCGTATCTCGCAGCTCCTCATCCAGACGCCTCTTGAACACTGCCAGGGATGGTGACTTCACCACCTCCCTGTGCAGCCATTGCAGTGCCTGAGCACTCTCTGAGAGGAAAAGTTTTTCCTCATGTCTAACCTAAACCTCCTCTTACAACTCGCAGCCATTTCCCCGGGTTTTGTGTGTTGCCTGGGAGAAGAGGCCAAACCCCTCCTCATCACAGCCTCCCTTCAGGAAGTTGTAGAATGCGATGAGATCTCCCCTGAGCTCCTCTTCTCCAGACTGAACAATCCCAGCTCCCTCAGCCACTCCTCATAGGACTTGTGCTCCAGACCCCTCACCAGCTTTGTTGCCCTTCTCTGGACACTCTGCAGGGCCTCAATGTCTTTCTTGCAGTGAGGGGCCCAAAACTGAACACAGCACTCGAGGTGCGGCCTCACCAGTGCTGAGCACAGGGGATGATCAGCTCCCTGCTCCTGCTGGCCACACTATTTCTAATGCAGGCCAGGATGCCGTTGGCCCTCTTGGCCACCTGGGCACACTGTTGGCTCGTGTTCAGTCGAGCATCAACCAACACCCCCAGGTCCCTTTCCTCTTCACAGTCATCCAGCCACTGAGCCCCAAGCCTGTTGTGCTTATGGGGTTATTGTGGCCAAAGTGCAGGACCCGGCACTTGGCCTTGTTGAACCTCATAATATTCTGTGTTAAAATCGAAAACAGATAATAGTAAAATTCAAAACGTTAGTATATATTTGAAAAAAAGAGATTTGTTACTTACGTGTGTCAATGATACTATGTATTTCATATGTGTATTTCATATTTCCTCCTCACTCAGTGACAGTGACTCCTCTTCACTCAGACAGGCTGAAAGGTTGGACACCCAAGCTTTGATGTTTCATCACAATGTCAAAGCTTTGTGGAAAACTTGAAGGCTTTTCTCTTTTTTTTTTTTTAGCAAACTTTTAATTTTGCTTATAAAACTAAAATTTATTTATTTATTTAAATACTAAGCATATTCATTTTATCATTTTGGACTTAAGTATTGATGCTTTTAGTATTTGCAGAATAAAAGGTTATGTTTTATATGTAAGACTGCACGTTTCCTGGAGATTGTTTTAGCACTCAGCTGGTATCTTTAATCCCAGGACTCAGTGATTCTGTTTGGTCTGCATATTAGTGATGGGTGAAGGATCTGAGAGGATGTAAAGATTTTGTTGTTTTTTTTTCCCTTAAAAAGCTGGTACTTTTGTTAAGCAGCAAAAATAGTACTTTCCAATTCAAAGTAGAAATGCAAGTTCTTTTTTCACAAAAAGGTTGCTTGGTTTGTGTCACAGAACATTGGTAATAAGGTTTTATCTGTTGGAAAAGATTTGTTATCTATGCTATTTTCAGGTGAGAAAAACTAAGTACTATCTTGGGTTTTAGCGTTGGCTCCATGGTGCTTGTTATTCAGCACGTAGATCTGATTTATTTAGAAACCTATAAAAATTCCTTAAGGGCTTAAGAAGCTTTTACACGTCAGTGTCACAGTACTGCACATAAGAATTAGTCTGTCTCTTACATTGACTCTTCTGTATGAAATCATTTTTATATATGTTTGCTACCATGCTTTGTTTGATTGGCCAAATAAGATCTTAGGTTCAGACCAATATTTGCAAAGTCCAGTGAGTGATTGCGCGTGCAGGTTCTAAAGTTTTCTGATCAGTGTCTTAGGGAAGGAATATTTCATTTATATTGCTTGGGATTTAAAAAGGAATTGAAAATGCTCTGCACTTCTCAGGACCAAGTTCAGTGTACAGCAGATTAAACACCAGAAGTTGAAGGCTGTAATTCATAGGGCTCATTTTCATTGCTGATGTAATGATCTAAACCAAAGCTCGTGACAGACAGAAGAGCAACTTCACAAATAATTTACATTAAAATTGGTGCTCTACAGAGGAGAGTTGATGTATGAAGAGGTGTCTACTCTGGAGTAAACACTAGCTGTCTAGCTAGTCTTTTAATATCTTTTGTGCAATATAGATTATTTTTCTGCGATGCCCGAATGCAGTTTTGCCTTCCCCAGTAAACTTAGCTATAAGCAAATGCACCACGTTTTTGAAGAAGCATCAGCTGTTAGGAAGTTCTCTTGTATTTATATTTCATGTTCTCTTCACAGCGGGAGCCGTCTGGGAGGCCTCATTACCGTGATGTGTTACTTTTTCAACCATGGAGAGGTAGGACTACCACCTTATTTTTCTTCCTTCTTTTTGAAGAGTAAGATTGATCTCATTTCCTTAAAGACAATTATGCTGCTGATCTAAATGAGACTGAATGTAAAAGGCTAATAGGAATAAGACATTACTGAATGCAAAATAGGTTACAATTTGTATGATGTATAGCACTGTTAATGTATCACTTTAGATTTCAAAAATAAAAATCAGAAAGGAAGTATAAAGTGATTCTGAGATTCACATCTTAGCAGCCACAAGTTCAAGTTTCAGAACATCAAAATCTTTTTTCCCTGTTCCAGACATAACTGGACTTAGATGTATCATGTGCATAAGCCTCAGAAACAGTGGATGTTTTCCTTAGACTGCTGTGTGTTTTATCTGAAATGAATGAATACATATGGTGCAAATAAACCCCCAAAATTCTTTTTGGACAATAATTTGGAATTAGGATTTTATCCTTTGCTAGAAAGCTCTGACAAGAGTATACATTGTTTTGCCAGACTGTGGCACAGTCAGTTCTGCTGTCCTACTGAACACCCTGTAAGAGAGCTCATGTCTCTCTTTAGATGATAGGAAACACATAAATCTTTCACAATTATGTGTACTGATTTTGATGGTAATTGGCATACAACTTTGCATTTATTTTACATTTTTAAACGCCTGTTTTACATTATTAATTTAACATATTTGTGGAACATTAGAACAATAAACAGATAACCAAATGGTACAGACTCTGGTAATATCTTTGATAAAATAATATTTTTAGAATGTCTTCAAGGTTCTGGAATCAAAGTAGAAGGGACAGGATTGTATAAACATGCTGTAAGGTTTCATAAATTCATTATTGTCTATGATAAGTTTTTGTCCTTCACTAATAAAGAATCTTTCTCATTTTTAGTGTGAATCTATTGATAGCCATTTTCTATCCATTTGTATGTCAAAAATGTCCTCTCCTTGAAATGTTTTCTTCTTCCATAATGCTTCCAAAGCTGTGTACACAAAACACTTTTATCCCCTGGTTAGCCTTCATGTAAGGTCTCTGAATGGACCAATCCTTTCATTTTCCTCCCTTAAGATAGGAAGTTACCAGGCTTCCTCTGCATTTCTTCTGGCTCACCTTCCTTGCAATCTGTGAACAAAACTCTGTTTTCAGCAGTCTTTTTAGGAGCATGTATTAACATCCATCAAAATATTTTTCCTTTTTTTTTTTTTTTGCAGGGAGGAAGGAGGATTAAGCCTATGCTAATTCTCATTTCCCTTTTTTACTTACAGAGTCAGCTTTGTTTTGCATGCAACAGAAAATAGGTAGAGGGGCTTAGGTGTTTTCCGCATTGAAATTGCTCTGTTTACTTCAGATTATCTCATGCTAACTGATTGCAACAATGCAAAATGGTATTTCAGGCTATAGGAGAACCTCCCTATCTCCTGTAGGTTGTGTTTGTGTGTTTCCTGAACACAGGTTCAATGCTATTTGTCCTACAGTGATAAATTGCTATCTAAGGGAAATGGAATTAGACAAAGGAGAATGGGTAATACTATTGTGTAAGCTACATTTGTGGAAGAAAAGCTACAGAAATGATTTGTCAAAGCATGCTTAGTAGTTTTGCAAAAATTATGCACGCTAAGTAGGATAAGCACAATTCTCTCTGTTGCAACAGTAAGTAAATACAATTTGAAGATGTATTTTCTTCAAACTATTTCTGCTAACTATTGGGTGAAAGCCACCTAGGTGCTAGCTATGTAGTTGTAATTAAAGATTTTGCTTACCTTCACTTATAAACCTTGGATTTAAATGTGATTGTGTTTCATTCGTCCAGACTTAGAGTGGTTTGGTGTGTTGTGTTCTTTTCTTGTTTTTTTAAACAACAGATTCCACTTAAAGTATGATTTCCTGCTGGTAGACTGCTTATGCCTCTGAAAGAACGCTGTGTAAAATTGAAATAATCTGAAGGATGTTATTTAAAAATATAGGAACATAAATTTAAGATAGAAAATTAGTATTAAGTAATGGTCCTAACTTTGAAGTTATAATTTTTTTTTTGATGACCAGTGCCATGTGCACACATTTTCTAAAGAGCTGAGTATAAGGGGTCAGAATATCAGTGAAGTGGGTGAACTGTTTTCACAAACCCAAAGAAATTAATGAAGAAGATATGGAGTTGATTTAATTCCATTATCTTTGACTTCAGTAGCCTAAAGAGTGAAGGAAACAATTTAGAATAGCATTGTAAACTTTTGTTTATTTTTACTAGCCTATTCTGGGGAGCAGATTTTATAAGATTTTCTGTCTTGATGCTGCTAAAAACGTAAAATGTTTGTAACCTAAATGATCTAGTGTGATGAAGAGTATGTTGGTTTTTCCTCTCCCCACTCACATTGTCCATGTAAGTGTGGCAAGTGACTGCCTGAAGTTGGGAATAACGTCAGTTACCTGAATGACTCGTTAAGTTGAGCAGAAGCAGAGACAAGCAGAGGCTCTCCTGGCTGTTTTCTTGGATGTTCTCTATCTGTCACACTTAATTTTGAAAGAGGAGTTATCTGTCTTTTAGATAAACAGTGCATCATAGGCCTCAAGTCTGAAAGCTGCATCCTTTCCTCTTCTCTTTTTTGCATCCTGTCTTGTTGGTTTTCTTCTTGTGGGGTGTTTTGTTTGTTTGTTTGGGTTTGTTTATTGTGCTGTTGGCTTTTTGCTTTCCTTTGAGTTTTTTTAGCTTGTACACAAAAGCTTGTGTAGTTTGGAGTTTGCTTTACTGAAGAGTTCTTGGTCTTTCATTTTCAAATACAGATGCATTGCTTTATGAAAGTACAGCACCAGACTTTATCAGCTAACCCAGTTCTTATTTTTAGTGCACTCGTGTCATGTGGACTCCCCCTCTTCGTGAAAGTTTCTCATACCCGTTCCTTGTGCTTCAGATGTTGCTTTTGACCTATATTCTCAGGTACCTCTCAATTTATACTTAGCTTCTTACAGTGAGTTAAAAAAAAATGGAATGTGGGAGGAAACACATTCAAATGCGTTTATTTAGATATTGTTATGCTGTAGGAATATCATTAACATAGAAACTTTCCTGTGGCTGTTACATTGCAGATGCTGCACTGGTAGAGCTGTAGTCATGTTACTCATTTATTAAAAGGAAAATTTTTCAACTTGAAGACATGATTAAAATAAATATCAGAATTACTATGTTGGGAAACACGTCTGAATTAAAAAAAAAAAAAAAAAAAAAAAAAAGAATTTTTGGTTGATGTCACTTCTATCCCATGGAAAGCAAGCTATACTCCATGAATTGGTTTTGTTCCTCTTGGACAGTGGTACGTTGTTTGCACTTAGAATAAGCTTATGCTATGAAACAGCGAATGCAATAGCACCCATAAGCTATTATGTTCTTGCAATTCGTGTGTTTATTAGCTCAGTCTTTCAAGCAATCTAACGATAATAAGGCAGAGGTGCCCTTGAGTTCATTAGCCCTGCTTTCCTGTGGTTGTTTCTGGCCTGCAATGTGACTGTGTCTTGCCTTTGGTTTGAAAAATAAGCATGGTTGTTAATACTGAGGGTTTTCCACTGAATTTTGTTGCACCAGATTTGCAGTGTATTTATGTTTTAGCTGAATTTTGCATAACCACAGATTTTCCTTTATTAGGTTATACTGACTTGTAGATATTGGTGATTAAACCAAAAATGCATCACTCTCATCTATCACTATCTTGTGTTTTTTAGGTAAGAAAAAAAGATACAAAATAAAAGATACAAAAATAATTAAAAATATATTATTAGGAATAGTTTGTAGAGTGATTGCTAGATTGTTTGAATGGTAAATGTTCATTTAAGGCTAAATAGTTAATTGGAACAGAAAACAGTGAAATTAAATACACTGATCCCAGTGTATATGTTCTGTGTCTATAACTACAGTGTTTGTGATTAGATAGATGTGCTACTACTTCAAATCCTGGTGTGTGAAGTAGTAATGGAATTTGTGTGCTGACCAGTGACCAATTAATAGCAAGGTATTTAGTCTAGCCATTTCAGAAAGGATTTCAAAAAGTTGACACGATGTTTTAAGACTTAACTTTCAGATTTTCAGTTAGAGTTCCTACTTCAAGAGCCATGTATGCTGGTCTTCTGATGTAATATAGGAACTATCTTTGAAACAGAGTCTAGAATATGTTAGATTCGTGCTCAGCATGACTACCAGTAGTTGATCTCAAGGCTTTTCAGGAGAAAGTGAAGAAAATATTACAGAATTTGCCGAGGCTTCTGAAATCTGTTGGGTTTGGGTTCTTTTCAGCAGAATATTTATGATCTCCTCATCTTTTGGAGGCCACTTTGTGTGAATTTTGAATCATGGCACGTTTCTGATGTGATATCTAAGCTAGGGTTAAATAAAAAAACAAACAAACAAAAAAAAACAACCACTTTTCTGCAGGAGATGGAAAACAGTCTGTTTTCAGTCTAAGGTGAGTTTCGTGCATTTGTCATTGCCCTGAGACCCTGTGCTAGGATCAGTAGCAAAAAGCTGTGGGGAGGAAATATGGAAGAAAGAAATGAGAGACAATGCTAAAAGAGTGAAATCACCGTCAGATACAGACTTGTATGAGAATAATTGTGATTCTGGCTGAAATAAAAATAGTTGTGACCAGTCTGCAGTTGCTACAGAAGGTGGATTACATAGAGTACTCCAGGTTGACTTCCTGCATTACATGCTGCCAGAAAAATATATGCTTGGGGAAGGGTGACTCATCAAATTGTTAAGAAACATTAGCACTATTGTTTTTGGAAAGTTATGGAGAAATGATACTAAATTTACTTGAGCAGTGTTACTTTGCATAGATTGTTATTGCTTGCTAACTTCCAAAGTAACTTTTGTTTTCATTCCATTCATTCTCTTGTATTTCTTGATAATATGCAAATATCTGTGTAGTTTAACTTACTGATACCTCTTTTGTCTCTTTTTCCCAAGGATTCCGAATGTTAATAAAGGAAGCTTGATTGCACTGTGTGTTTCTAATATCTTTTTCATGCTTCCCTGGCAGTTTGCTCAGTTTGTTCTTTTAACTCAGGTAAGACCATATTCACCTCTACATGTTTGTTTACTTTAAGCAAATTGACCATTTTGTACAGACAGCCATTGAGTGTACAATTATCTTGATACTTTCATTTCAGCCAGACTTGCTGTCAGGGAAGATTCACCCCATTTATCACACCAGGTTTTTTCTAGTCTTTAAATTTAAAGTTGCTCCATTTAAAACGTTTTTAACCAGGGCTAAACAAATTCCTTTTTCCTTAAAAGCAAGCTTCATCCTAGGATCATTACATTAGAACAAATGCAGAACATAAGAAAACTTTGTACACTGAAATACAAAAATAAAAAAGGCATTGATGTTGCATTGCTTTGCTCTTTAGAATTTTTTTGGTAGAGCAAAGTTTGCATGGCATGTGATAGCTGGCATAATTTTGCATGGTTTCCTATTTAATTTTAAAAAACCTGATAGCAGTGGCATAATTTTACTGTATGAGGGTTCATACAGTTGAGGTAACTTAAACAAGTGCTGAAATGTAGTAAATGCTAACGTGAGCAATAGGTTACTGTCACTCAGCACATTTTCTTAATGTTTAAATTGACTGCAAAGTAACCTGTTGTTTAAAACCTGTCCATGTCTCCATACCTTTTCAACTGTCTGTTGCACTCAGAAGAGGTGTTGATTGATTCGAGTTGATATTTTTGAACAATCTGTATATACTGTGTATGCAGATTTTCTAACTGGAGATGAGGAAGACATTTAACTATGTAAAATATTATAGGAATCCATTGTTGTACCCAGTTTTAGAGACTGGCCTTGAAATTTGAAATTATAGTTTCAGTTCATAGTTTCATGATTTTTTTTCTTATGTTTTTAGCAAGCTACCAAATCAGTGAATCTAGTTTTTTTTCAGCACCAAATTGTGGATGTTCTCATGCTTTGCTGAAAATGTGGGGTTAGATAACGTTAATTAATGCTTATGTTTGTGTTTTGTTTTTGTTTTTTTTTAATCTGTTTTCTCCTGGGTGAAAGATGATGTGCTCAGTGCTGTATTGTGATGACTTACATTTTTGTAAAGCTGAATACTTGCTCCTAGGATGCTTGAGTATGTTTGATAACTGTTATTAAGAGTAGCAAAATTCATGTTTCTTGAAAGAAGCAGTTATAAAATGTTGACATATTTATTTAGCAAAAAAATAGCAATGAAAGTTTGTGTATGATTTTTTGAATACTTACATTTGTGTGTGAATACATATCTGTTAGAGCAACTTGACCACTGCAAATTGTTTTAACTTATTTTTTTTGCTTTTGATTCTAGATAGCTTCATTGTTTGCTGTGTGTATTATGGGTTATATTGACTCCTGCAAATTACAGAAGATTCTCTCTGTTCATATGGTATATATATTTTTTTTCCAACTTAAGTCCTATCAAATTGTTCAGAACTTCAAAAGGCATTGTGTCTGAAGTGTTTTCCTTAGTTATAAGATGATTGAAAAGACAGAAGAGTAGAATAGAATCGTTCATTTGGAAGGGACAGTCAAGTATCATCAAGTCCAGCAGCCATCCATTTAATCAAAAGCTAAAGCACCTTAACAAGAGTGTTGCCTGAATGCATCTTGAACGCTGGCAGGCCTGGGGCATCAACAGCCTGTTCTCCAGAGTTTGACCACCCTCACAGTAAAGAAATTATTCTTAATGTCCACTCTGGCTCTCTGTCGATGGCTTTGTGCCATTTCCACCATGGAATCTGTGCCCAGAAGCAGAGCCCGACAACTGTCTCTGCTTCCCCTTCTCGGGGAGTTGCAGAGAGAGGTGAGATCTCCTCTCAGCCTCCTCTTCTCCAGGAGGACCCAACTCTAGTCCAACCCAAGTGTCCTCAGTTTGTCCTCACAGGACATGCCTTCTAGCCCTGTCATCAGCTCTGGTGCCTCCTCTTGAAGCTTTCAAGGACCTTAATGTCCTTATTATACTGTGGAGCCCAGGGCTGCATGCAGTATTCAAGGTGAGGCTGTACCAACACTAATTACAGCAGGAGAATCATTTTTTTCTAACCGACTGGTTATGCTGTCTTTAATACACCTGAAATGTGTTTTGCCTTCTTGGCTGCTGGACACACTGCTGGCTCCTTCTGAGCCTGCTGGCACCTAACTCCCATCTGTACTTGTGGTGAGAATCATTCCATCTCACATAAAGAACCCAGCACTTTCTTTGTTGAACTTCATGCAATTGATGACTGCCCAATGTGCCAATGTATTTAAATCCCTTTGCAAGGCCTTCCTTTACCTCAAGAAAGGAAACATCAATGGATGGAGGGGCCTGGATTTAAATATTTGATCTTAAATGTGTATATCAATGAGAATCTGTTTGATGCGTTGGAATTTCCAAATTCCAGAACCATTTTCAACCTAAAAAGTTTATAAAAATATTTACTTTCTGTCTCTGCTTATTCCATGAATTCAAAGATGCATTTGCAAACAGCAGATTAGAAAATACGCTAAGCAATAGAGCACGAGCAATAAGAAGTTGAAAAGCTAGCACTCATTTCATGCCTTCAGGTAGTAGAAACAATAAATGAGATGTTTGCAGTTCAAAATTAGAGAATCCCAACTAAAGTGGGTTTTGAAAACTCCTGGAGTCTGGATCACACAAAGATGTTGTGGTTGAACTGTTCGGAGAGCTGTTTGGAAAGGATGACAAAAACAAAAAGGTATCAATTTGGGGGAAAAAAAAAAAGCCTTTTGTAAAATTGATGAGAAAGTCAAGAAAGGCAGGAGATGACAATAAGTAAAAGACAACCGGGCTTCAACATGATATACCTGAACTTTGTTTTTAAAGTTAAGAAAATGATTGAGTTCTGCTGCAAGGAATTTTTGCTCTTTGAAGACAGGCTACAGTCATAAATATAGATGAAGATGTAAACAACTTTTTGAAGAGTTGTGTCTATTTTTAAATACGTATTTTTTGTTAAAATTTTGCTATGCAAACTTAGCGAACGGAAAGAGAATGTTTACCACATGAAAGAAGCTTTGAGCTAAACTGTTTCATATTTTTTTCCATACTCTTTGAAATATGGTAATTGGTAAATGAAAGGCAGTAATAAGTTCTATACAGCCTAATTCCAATTTAAGCCTGGGACACTAAGCATGTGTTTCTAGTCATGCTCAAAAGGAAAATTTGCAAATAAGCATCTTGGCTTAGTACTTTTTTTGGCAGAAATGGGATGAAATATTTGCACCTTTTGGCTTACATCAATAAATGTATAACATTGGTGACAAAGTGCCATAAAAAGCCTAAATTCAGGTAGATAAGTATTTGTGTTGTATTATAGAGAAACTTAATAAGATAGGGTAAACTGCTAGTCTTTCTTCTTGGAGTTTATGATTCCACCTCTCCGCTCCCCTAGTTTTTGTGGAAAATTCAAGTCTAACTGTGGAAAAAAATATATATATAGATATATATATAAAAAGCTGCATATTTTATCAATAACTATGCTATTATTACTTATTCCTGTGCATAGAAAGAGAAGGCAGAAATTGATTGGTATTATGGCTTTCTAAGTTTGGAAATTAATGCAGCTTGCTTTCTCTTAATAAGAAAGCACAGTAGGAAGTCAGTATGGTGCCTTAATGTTGTATTTCAGCCTTGACTTTCAATGTGCTATAGCTGTGCCCATGATCAAATTTCATTGAATTTGATTACGATTCTCAATTTGCAAGAAAGAAAGCAACAAACTTGTTTGGCCAGGACTCTGATAGATAACAGAATAGAGAGATACTCCTTTTCTTTCTAATTATTGCATTAAGTTAGGAATAACTCCAAAAATATAATTGGTATATCATGTAAGATGAGCTTGTCCTGTGATCGTTATTTTTATCTATATGTGCTTTTAAATATAAATTAATATAATAATCTATACTTTCTGTCACAAGTCACTATAATCAGTGTTTTCAGAACAACTCACTAAGTTGGTTATCAAACTTGCAGTTGTTGGGCGGGATTTGTCTTTAAATGTCAAGTTGTTAGTGATAGAGGGTAATTTCTACATTTAGCAATAATTTTCTATTTTCAATTTAATTATTTTTCTTCTTTCAGGTATCTCTTGTAGTGTGTTTTATTCTGATGTTTGGTAATTCAATGTTATTGACATCATATTATGCTGCATCTTTAGTAGTTATCTGGGTAAGTTGTTTAAGGACGACAGATCATGAGATGTAAGAATGTAATGCTGTGCTGTTTTGTATGTGTTGCTGTAAAATGTCAAACTGTTGTATTAGAGAAAATTTTCAGATGTCAAACATTTTAAATATATTTGGTGAATGAATAAATATTAACTGAAAAGCTGCACTTTTTTTTTCCACACCAAAACCTCTTCATAAGGGAGATTGAGGTAGGGCTCAGCTCTCTTTATTTAGGTCAGGTTAAATTTTACAGAACATGTACTCTTGTTAACGTAGTCATAACATTTGACCAAAGTAATTTCAAAAAGAAAACGTGAGCAAGGAGAAGTTTTGTTTTAAATGCTCTTCTATCAGTTGTGAAACTGCAAATACAGTGCAGATGACTATAATGTATATTACAATGGTTTAAGAATATCTGAAACTGCTGTGCCATACCCCAAGTGTGAAATTATGCACTGAAAGCTCATCGTGTTGATTCACTATTTTCATTTTGACTTGAAAAGTTAAAAACAAAAACAAAAAACAACTCCCCTGGTGTTTTTTTAGCTTCAGAATGGTTTTTCTGAAGGGAATTATGTACATGGGAAAAAGGAGTTAAGATCGAGTGAACCTTTCTGCTTTAGTGTGCTACAGAAAATCTCAATTCCTCAGTCTTTTTGCCTCTCCTAGAAGTTTAGAGCTCAGTGTTTGCCATTTCGTGGCAATTTCTCAGCTGTGCTAAGATGAAGCTACCTTCACTATTGGTAGTTGCTGTAATAAAGTTTGGTTTTAGGAATTTGATCAAGTTGCTCGTAGCAACTTTTGTAATTATATCCTAACTACAATTATGTGAAGTTTCTTGTCTGTTTTTTGCCTAGGAAAAAAAACCCACACATTTATTGTTTGTCTGTTACTTTACTGCATATGGTGGCCTCAATCTATGCCACATATGGACTTCTAAAAGCACTGAAGTTAATTATGTTTTCCTTAATTACATTGTTCATCAAGTCAGCTTAAAGTGAGTTTTCTATGTGTTGTAAAATGAGAAACAGTGATAAACAGAAACAACCAATAATATTTTCCTGCTTATATTCTGTTGTCCTGCTTGAAAATTGTCTATTATTCTGCTACTAATTTATTAATTCCTTCAGAAATCTCTTTAGCATTGGATTTGATTTAAGGAGATGCAGAACTGTGTAATGCAGAATTTTGGTTATTAAAAAGAACATTTTTTCATTAATCATATATATAACTTCAGTAAAAGTTCTTATTTTGGTAGGTTTTGCCATTGCAGAGTGAAATCACAGGGCTGTGTATTCATCTGCATTTCAGGTTGTGTCGATTCTGTAGTCTGGTGTGTGGTTTTGTTAGTTTGCTTTGAATAAATGGTTGCATGTTAAAATAGGCACTTAGCATCCTGGGTGTTTTTGTTTTATTTTACTGGAATATTTTGTTGTTGCTGTATCTTAACTGGAGATGTGCATTCATTTTATTCTTAGGGAATTCTTGAACTGAGCCCACGAGTCTTTAAAAGGAACAGAAGTCAAGTGTGCCTGTGGGTAAGGAATTTCATACATCTTGAATTACAGAAAAAGAACTATGCCTTATTGTTTTGCTTTAGTGAAATAGAGGGATAGCATCTAGTTTATTTGCTAGCAGCTGAAAATCAAGAAATACAGATAAACTGCTCTTTTTCAAGTAAGTTGTCTCTATTTCCAGAAATTCACTTAAAATTATGGAAGGAAGAAAAGATGTATAAGTATACATTTATTTCACAAAATTGAAGCAGCCTTGAAATGGCAGCACATTTAATTTTATACTACCAACTTAAATCTGTTTGCAGTACCTAAGATCTGTATAAAAACTCTTTAAAACAAAAGACAGTTAAGAAGAGGTGGTTAAAAGAAGTAGCAGTGCTTGCAAAAATAACAATTAAAATGCTACTTTACAGAGTCAATAAAACTGTGTCCTATACTGTCATTATTGTAGAATAAGCTTGGTAACATCAAGCAGTATCTACATAATTACTTAACTGAGTTTAGGAAAATGTGGTCTTCTCCAAAGTTAAATTGTAGTAGAAAGAATATGGTGATAACTATTAATAAAGAATTGCTAAGTAGAGGTTTTCAGATGAGTTAGAATTCTGCATCTTGTAAGGCTGAGGTAAATATGACAAAGCTAGTGAGTAGGATAAGATTATATTTACATTTTATGTTGTGCCCTTTACGTTAGCAATGGTGAGTTTATGAGAGAGAATTTTTATATTGTGGAAGTGATAAAAGAAACAAAAACCAGAGGCAGTCAGAAAAAGATTAGGTGCCTCTCAGGTATTCATGTTCATATGTAGCCCTTAAATGTGATGATTGAATGCAACCTTGGTTACGATAGGTTAAAGATGAGCTTGTATCTCTTTATTATATTCTCTCTGAAAGCATCTGCTGTTGATCCCTGTCAGATATAAGATGCTGAGCCAAGTTTTCCTACTTAGTTGAGACAATCTTAAAAGGAACTAAATAAAACTAAATGGCCTAGAATTTCTTTTTTTCTGCTACAGACATAAACATGATATGCAACTAAAAATAGTGATTGTATGTAATTCTTCTATATTTCTTTGAAGGTTTCTCTTGAGGTTATTTTGAAGAGGTACTATAAGGCAGATTCCTTCAAAGGTTTGAATTAGCAGAGTAATATAAACTGATAATAGCAGAGAGGCTGTAGTAGGATTAAAAAAAAAAAACAAGCTCCAGTGTCCTCTGATCTGGGAAGTGTAATTGGTTAGAAAAAATTGTAGATTGTGGTGATAAATTAGGAGAGTTTTCAACTAATCACTAAATGTAATAAGCTTTCTTAAAAAGAAAGATTTTATTTAAAAGTTTGCAGAGAGGTTTCTTTCATTCTGAATGTCTTTTCAAGGTCATTGAAGGATGTGCCTGGTTGGTTGGGACAGTCACCTTGAAATACCTGACATCTTTAGCATTTGGAGTAGCCGATGATGTAAGTCCTCTGTCTCTTATTGAAAATGTGCTGTCTTTATACTTCAGTTTTAGTGTCTTAATGATATATTTTCTGAAATTCTGAGATTTCTTTTGCAGAAATGGAATAGGGATTGCATATGTTATTTTTTATTCATTATGAATGATGACTTTGAGGCATTATGCCCTGTTTGTGAGAAGACAGGTGTCTTTACTGTTGAGTTCATAAATACTGTGTTAGCTTTTAAATATGGCTTCATTGAGATCTGTTTATTTTGGATATCTTCTGTCTACTTTTTTGTTTCATTTATTCTGTTTCTTGGTTCACTTTCCTCTGAATCTAGTTTTTAAGTCAGTTTTGAAATGCTTATAACTAGGACTCCTAACTGCACTTAAGTCCTATTATAAAAATCTGCTATTCCTTCTATTATAAAATCTATGCTGGTGCTGCTTACTTAGGTGTAGGGGCAAGATGTGGGAAGCTTGTATCTTGAAACATGAGTATGTAAACTATACTCTTTTTGAACCCAGCTGCAGTGCTATCACCTCTTCCATTTTCTGCTTCTTCTTTTGTCCAACATGTTACAGTCAAATATATTATTTAATCTACTCAAGTCCATTCATAACAGTATTGTAAATTGTTTAAACTTTTGTTTTAATTACACATATTTGTCATGTACTTCTAAACGACTTAATTGCAGGGAACAGTCCCTTTTTTTTGCTTACTGCAGGTTTTTTTTTTCCTGTATTTCCTACCAGGCTCATATAGGTAATATATTAAAAGCTAAATTTATTGGCTACAAGGATTTTGATACATTAATGTATACCTGTGCTGCAGAGTTTGACTTCATGGAAAAAGAGGTAATTAGATCAAATTAGATTATTGTGGAAAAGGGAACTTTTTTTTTTATCTCAGTTCATAACTTAAAATGTCTGTGAGCCATGACTGCCATCATAAAACTTTTTTCTTTTTCAAGTTCCAAGTAGTTACTGGTCATATCAGAGACAAATAATGAACTTCATCTAAATTTAAATTGTTTTAATATTGAACTGGACTAAAAATGATTGTTTTGATTTTATGTCTAAGGAAAGTTCTTCCTTTACTTAAAAAGAAGTATTCGATCACGGATAAGTGAAAGGTCACAGTTCTGCACATTTAAGATTTTAAGTGACTGAGGGAAAATGTGGTGAGAGCTACAAAGATGTGGTGGATTTAGGTTATGGATGAACATCAAAGCTTCTTAATGTTCTGCTAGTAGACTTTTCTAGCTCACCAGTGTCTAGCTATGCATTCAGAACATTTATAGGTTACTCAGAGTATTGAAATTCTTTTGAATACAATCAATTGATACAATCTGCCTCTAATCTTTGAGTAGCTTGCAAAAGAAAGGGTGATAATATTCAAATGCCATTTGTATTAGGACCTCTAGTGGGATTGCTGCTTGGAGTTGAAATTTGAGTTTCTTAAAGCTTGTTTTGTTCTTGTTGCATGTTTAAATTTGTTTCAATTAAGGGAGAACATTTTATATTATGTCATATTTTCTTTAAAATGACAATCAGTGTAACCCTAGACGAATAGACAGCAACTAATTCAGTTTATTTCTACTGTAGACTCCAATACGATACATAAAGACTCTACTGCTACCAGTTGTCCTGGTGGTTTTTGTTGTAATTGTCAAAAAGGTAAGTGATTGACTTACAGAATCACATTTACCTTGAATAGTGTTTTTTATTGCTCTTAAGGGACCACTATTATTTTGAGGTAATAAAACAGAATTTCTCAAAAATATTTGCAATTCAGAATTTCCTTTGCGTAGTTATTTACCAAAGTTCCAGTCCTGAGTCAATGAGTTGTTAAACACCAGAAAAAAATTTATGTCACTTAGCTGATGAGCACTGTAACAAAAGTTTACAGCTGTTTTGGTAAATTTGATTATGTATAGTTTGTGTGGAAATAAGATATAATTTACACAGGAACAGATGGGATAATTGTTGACTGCCTGGCTAATTAAGTATCCTCAAAAAGAAGTTTTAGTTGAAGCATTTTATTGTAGCATTGTCTGAAAATGAGATTACTCAGGTGTAATTTAATTTAGCAAATGTTGGAAATATTTTCTTACGCTTTTAAAAATTTATTCATATATTTGTTGGTTTTGTTTTCTTTAGGCAGTGAAGTATCTTAGGTGGACCTTTTCTCATCCAGAACAGCATGAAAGGTAAATATTGTGTACTTTGTGAATGTAAAGCTCATCTGCCTGCTGGAAGTTTATCTGATTTGATATATATGCTAAATAACGTAAAATTTTGCATTATCCATTCAAAAGGACAAACAGATTATGTATAGCTCACTAACTGAATGTCTTGGATGTGCTATTTCTGGTATTTTTACAGAATGTCTAAGTTAAACTGCTGAACTTAGTTTTAGACATCCTACCAAATGTTCTATTTCATCATTTATTTTTCTGCCCTGCTCCTAAGCTGGTATTTTCTTGTAGGAGAAAAAGTGAATAGGCCCGTAAATACTGAATGCAAGCTGTTTCCTCCCCATTGTTGCTATTTTTTTCCAGGTTGTAAAGATATGCAAGTTTCATTTTGAGAAGGGATCCCAGCTGTTTTTACTTTATCTTCTGAACGTCTGCATTACATGTTCTGTCTGTTATAGGCATTTGGCATCATTTGTACTCAAAAGGGGTGAATTTGGCCAATGGAATATTGCCATTTCCCTAACTGACACATCTTCTTGCTTGCTCTCCTTTTTTTTTTTTTAATTTTTTATTTTATTTATTTTTTTTACTCAATCATTTCAGTCATCGCTGCTTTCCAGAGTCTTAATGGCTTTTATCAAAATTTCAGCAGATGTGAGCGGGTTTCACCATTTTGCCTTCACAGATAACAACAAGTATATGTAATTTTCTCTGTATTCACATTTAATTTTGGCTTTTTCAGAAGTAAATAAAAAATCTATATAGTACTTGAATAAACGAGTACCTGACTTTTTTTGGTATCATTGCTTTATCTCTTTTGCATTGCTAAGATTTCATTCTCCAAATAAGCTTTTTCAAGTATGAAATAATTTGTGAATGTAATGGAAAAAAATAGTATTCAAATTTCCATATAGACATAGGATGGAGGATAGGTAATTTGCAGAATATTTCAAAGTTTGTCATAAAGACAAAAAACCATGTGTGCCATGCTGAAAGTAATGCCTCTCATTTATTTTCATGGTAACTACAACAAAGAGTATGATGATATTATTTGATTAAAAAAAAATTCTCTGCTACAGAAACCTATTTTTCAAAACAGTCACCACCATTAGCTATGCATTTTCACCAGAGATGAACAAGAGCATGCATGCCACACTAATAAAAATCTGCACCAGCAGAGGTGACCCACTGTTGCTGCTGCCACTGCTGAAACACACCACCCACCCCTCACTGTGCTCACATCCGCTGTTTGGTCTCCATAAACATTCAGCAAGCATCAATGAATGTCAGTGGGTACAAATGTCTCCACATGGAGGAATTCAGTGGCACACCTTTTCTTCATCCCTACTTCCATGCAGACGCCACTTGGTCAGACTGCCCCTCTGCTGCCTTCTGTCACAGGGTAACAGAATATAATGGGATATTGATGGAAAGTTTAACCTCTACTGCCAAACAACAAACATCCACCTCGGATGTAGTGAGCCAACAAAATAAAACAGGAGGCATTACTTTCGGAGCAGCCCTTGTAAATCTGTGCAGGAGCTGACACATGCTTACTGGATTAATTTGTTTAAAACCACTATAGATACCTATGCAGTAAAAATGTTTTCTGGATGATATAAACAAATCACATGATTTTTCTTTGTTTTAATACTCAGAGAGGATCGTTTTATCCAGGGTGAGGTAAGTCTTTTTTGGTCTTTTTTCTGCATAATTTTATTCATAAGTTTATATGAATACTCAACCATTTGCAAGCTGTATTCCAATACTGATGCTGACGTGTGGTTTATTTGCATTGTGGTTTGAATTTTTTGTTTTGTTGTCTTTTGTCCAGCATGTCACCAAAGAATAACTTGGTGGAATGCTAAATAAAAATATATCAATGATGGGGTGGCAGTGCAAAATAAGAAGCTTTGAGGCTTTTGCTAGACACTATGGAAAAACATTGAAATTGTGCTGGACCTTCAACTTTCCCTATGTAGACTGAGTAGCAGAATAGGTTTCATGCTATAATCTTCACTGATTATATTTGACTGATGAATATTTCCTCTTTAAATATTCATTTTTTTAAAAAAAGAAACCATAATAGAAAAAAAAAATTGTGACGTCGTTCTTTTAATAAAATTACCCAAAGATTACAGTTGAGTGGCAGCTTTCTAATGGATTTCTTTATATTCAGTTAAGTCAGCAAAACTTTAAGAGCAGTTTATTGTGGTTTGTGTCATGAGGAAATTCTCATAGCTTTTGAATATTATAATCAAATTAAAGCACTGATTCTAAAAATGCTTCTATGCATTTTTCACACTTGTGTGTTTTCCAAAGCACTTCCACAGGCAATGTAGAATTAGTGTTGAGTGACACCTCTGCTTTTCAACTTAGAGAATACTAAAGCAAATTGCCTGTAGTAGTGTGAGTAGCGAAGATTGTGTTTGCCTCTTTCTTTTCATATTTAATTAGTTTAGGCCTTAGAACAAAGCGTTAGCAAGGTCTCTTCACTTCTGTAAAGAGATTACATAAGAAGTTTTACCTCTTATTGCTTGACTACATTGTGGTTTAACCCAACAGGCAGCTCAGCAACATGCAACCTTTCTCTCACTCCTCACCTCCCAGTGGGATTGGAGAGAAAACAGGAAAAAAAAAGGATAGAGCTCATAGGTTGAGATAAAAGCTACTTGGTAAGACAGAAAAGGGAGAAAAAAATAACAGTAAAGATTACATATATGTATATATGTATTTCACAAAATGAATGAGGCACAAAGCAATTGCTAGCCACCTGCTGACCGATGCCCAGCCAGTCCCCAAGCAGCAGCTGCCCCACTGGCCAACTCCCCTCAGGTTTATAGGTGGTTTTTTTTTTTTTTTCTGCATTATGTTATATGGTGTGGAGTATCCCTTTGACCAGTTCAGGTCAGCTGTTCTGGTTCTGTCTCCTCAGCTCCTTGTGCTCTCTTCCCCTTCCCTCCATCTCCTAGCTATTAGGACAGTACAAGAAGCTGAGAAACTGAGATGTTCTTGGTTCCATGCAGCACGGTTTAGCTGTTCAGCAACAGCTAAAACACAGTTGTTTTATCAATATTGTTTTTCTCCTAAAGCAAAAACATAGCATCATGCTAGACACTGTAAAGAAAGTCATCTCTGTCCCAGCTGAAACCAGGACACTCGGTTTCAGAATCTTCTTCGTAACCAGCCATCCTTCCAGTTCCTCTTACTCCTTATGTTTCTCCATCCTGCTTCTTACCTCTACTTCCTATAAACACTTCAGAAAAATGTCCTGTTTGCAGTGTGAAATGTGAAAATCTTTACTTTCACCTTGACTCTTTTCCAGATAAAATTGTCATTTAAGCTATACTGAAAGTGAAGTTCTTGGTTTGAGACAAACCAAAAGTATGTAAATATTATGCTTCTCTGTGTATATATACATACATATATACATATAAAAACATATACATAAATATATACATATTCATATATATATATATATAAATATAAACATTTTTATTTTTTTGCAGGTGATATACCATGCATTGCAGCTGTTGGCGTACGGTGTCCTAGCGATTTTAATCATGAGACTAAAATTATTTTTGACACCACATCTATGTGTTATGGCTTCTTTGGTGTGTTCAAAACAGGTAAGATCTTTATGTAGACCTGTAGCTATCTCAGTATTTTTGCTAGTAGCTAGATATTTATTCTAAAAGAAATTTCCATGAGTAATTGCTGAATCTGAGTATCACATTTACACTAAATTGCAGTCTAAAAATATGGTTACGGATGTTCTGTTCTCCCTTCTCTCCAAATAAATTTAAACTTATCCAACTACATTATTATACAAATTAATGCGTTGTATTAAGCATGAGCATAGAGAGGTATGCTGTAGATTTTATTTTACTTGCTCGCTTATATGCTCTTGAAACTATTTTGATCAGCTACTGATTTTATTCAAGCAGTGTTTGAATTAGTTTACACTATACTTTCATGGCCCTTTTGAGCTCACAGCTTTGTGTGTATGAATGGTTTTTAAAGATGCAATTTTACATGGTCTTACAGCCTGCAAACATTTCAGCCTTAAAAATCAGATAGTCCTGTGCCTAACTCAGTTGCAACTTTGCTAGCCCAAAACGCCAATATCACAAAATGTTATTGGTCATTTTTTTAAGATTTAAATTTCTTAGAATTGACTTTCAGTATTTCAGTATCAGTATCTTTGAGGTCTGAGTTTGTTGAATCTGTATCTAAATAGTTTCTTTATAAGTTTTGCATTTGCAGAAATAGTTAAGTGATCCCAGCGAACAGGGAGGTGGATGGAAATCTGGCTGAGTGGTTGGGTTCCAGATCTCATGATTAATGATACGAAGTTTGATTGGAGTCTAGTAACTGGCTCTATACCTCAGTGTCAGTATTTGGTCCAGTCCTCTTCAACATCTTCATTAAAGGTGTGGTATAAAGGCAGAATTTGCTGACGTTACAAAACTGGGAAGAGCGGCTGATATACCAACCAGATGGATGTGCTGCCATCCAAAGGGACCTCAGCAGGCTGGAGGGATGGACTGATGCGAATTTCATGCAGCTTAACAAAAGGAAGTGCAAACTCCTGTACCTAAGAGAGAACAACCCCAGTCACCAGGGTGTGCTGAGAGCTGACCAGCTGAGAGCTTGGCAGAAAAGGGCTTGGGACTTGGTAGATGCCACGTTGAACATGAGCCAGGAATGTGTCTTTGCTGCAAAGAAAGCTAATGGTATCCTGGGCTGCATTAAGAGGAGAATTTTTAGCAGGTCAAGGGAAGTAATCTCCTACACTTAGCACTGCTGGGGCCACAAAGGGCTGTTATGATGATAAAGGTACAAGAATATGCATCTTCAAGGCAAGTCTGAAAGAGCTGGGACTGTTTTGCCTGGAGAAGAATAGGCTGTAGGGGGGATCTTATCAGTAAGTGTGTGCGTGTGTGTATTGAGGGTGCAAAGAGGATGAAGCTGCTCTTTTCAGTGGTGCCCAGTTAGAATACAAAAGGCAGTGGGCACAAACAGAAACACAGGAGGCTCTGTCTCATGACAGAGAAACACTTTTTCATTTAAAGGGTGACTGAGCACTGGCACAGACTGCCCAGATAGGTTGTGGAGTTTCCATCCTTGGAGTTATTCAGAAGTAGCCTAGATGTGGTCCTCAGCAACGTGATTCAGATGGTCCTGCTTGTGCAGCTAACTTGGACTAGATAATCCTCAGAGGTCCCTTCCAACCTCAGTCATTTTCTTCTATGGAAAGTGTTATTCACGTCATGCAGAGTGAGTATCCAGCATGAAAGAGTGAAAGGTGATGACTAATACTGAGCTGAATTTAATAAGAGAACACATTAGGTAGATGAGCACTGTGGATGCTGAGAAATATTATGGACAAAACATAGATGAAAGGAAAGGAGAGAAGTGACAGACAGGGGAGACTAGCAGTGGCTGAGGAAGACAGTTACTGTGCTAATAAGAAATTTGAAGCTTCTTTTTAAAAGTCAGAAAAACAGAAAAGGAAAAATGTCTGTCACTTTCTTCTGAAGTGATTTCCAGATAGTGTCTACTTTATAAATGAATTCAGTACAAAATTAATTTGTTCTTAATTATTCTAGTTTTATCTGTGTGTTTTCCTAGAAGAAAATTGATGGGCTCTTCTGCCTTGTTGTTATTGAAAACTCTTACAGAAATTTCTAATGTGTGAATCGTAGTTTCAGTTCTCAGTCTTCTGAGGAACTGAAGAACAATAAATTTGACCTACTCTCTTTGGTCGTTGTTTTTTTTTTTTTTTTCCTGTGTGGGGAGAAATAATCTCTGAAAGATAGAAAACATTCTTCTCAATCATTCCCTGCTGCAAGGTATTTTTTCTATCAGTTTGTTTCCTCCTCTGCTTCTTCTTTATCACAAGTTAATTGGTATTGCATATTAGTAAAAGTCTGCTTTTGATGCATTTTATTTTATTTTTTTAAGCATCTGAGTAATTTGCAGCCTACTGCAGGGAGCCTGCTTTATCAGGGGAGTCGGACTAGATGATCTCCAGAGGTTCCTTCCAACTCCTACGATTGTGTGATTCTGTAATTGCACTACAGTAATTCATCCTGGATTGTAGATTTTTGTTTATTACTGTAACAAAGGTCATCATGCCAGTGAATGAAATCTGGTGCTTCCAGTAATCATTACGTTTTGGTTTTTATGGGATGGCCTCGCATCGTCACCATGGGAATTTTGGAAGGATGCATTCAGAGTATTTTACTACAATTTTGTTTTCAAGTTGTTTCAGTTTTTTAGAATTTAGTTTGTGCCACTGACTTTAATCTAGTCTGTTAGTAGAAAAGATAGCGTTTAAAAACAGAGATGGGAGAGAACAAGAGTGCAAGGTGAGATATTCTACTTCCAATTGCAGTTTGACCCTTAGTCATTCTGCTGTTGATTCCTACAGCTGAAAAGTGACAGTAAGATTCTCAGAAACCTACCAGTGCAAATGTTCTGCAGAGCTGTCCCTTTGGACCAGATAGCTCATGTCTAGTGATTTCATTTTTTTTTCCTTCTTTTTAGCATCCAAAAGTCATAGTTAGATTGAAAAAAATATAGGTGTTGAATGCTAGGAAAGGTAAGGCTTTAAATTGCTGCAATTTTTTTCATAGAGAGGAAAGTAAATGACAGTCTACCGCGTATGAGAAGATCTGTAATCGTGGCCCTATCTTGAGCCTTACAAGTCCATACCTGTGTTCAGGAGTGCTACAGTTTAGGTGAATAAGTTAAGTAAACTAAAAATACCTCCTTTGTATTGCTGTCTGTGAGGGTTGTTTGCCTCTTCAAAATGTTTCCTGCATCTGTGCTGATTGATACCTGTAAAAGATGAGCTAGATTCTTTCTGGTCTGACAGATGTCTTTGAACACTTGAACAGTCAGCATCTAAAACAAGCAAAAGATACTAGAATTAGTCTGTAAGTGTGAGGAATTTTTTGTTTTATTCTTTCAGGCCATTGCATGAGCCTTTATATTCTCCAGTATCTCAGTGTTGTGGCTTGTGGCACCTGATTAACAATAAAGATGTTACTGTTTGGATGCATTTGTTTCCTCTTCTGTTAGGGGGGAATTCTTCTATCCTAAGTGAAATTCTGAGAGCAAAGAAAAATAGTTGCAGAGACTTACAGACTTAATGTGTCTATTTAGCATAAATAAACAAAATTTATATAATAAAAAAATAACATGAGGAACAGCATCCAGTTTAAAAAAAAGAGAAGAAAGCTGCTTTTTTTTTTTTTTTTTTTTTTTTTTTTTTGTGGTCTTAAACTGAGACAGGGGAGACAGGGGAGGTTTAGGTTGGATATTAGGAGGAAGTTTTTCACCCAGAGGGTGGTGAGGCGCTGGAACAGGTTGCCCAAGGAGGCTGTGGATGCCCCATCCCTGCAGGCATTCAAGGCCAGGCTGGATGTGGCTCTGGGCAGCCTGGTCTGCTGGTTGGCGACCTGCACATAGCAGGGGGTTGGAACTGGATGAGCATTGTGCTCCTTTTCAATGCAGGCCATTCTAAGATTCTACATTGCAGATATGTTCAACCTTTCTGGGCTCTTTATACAAACATAACAGTGGTAAATTCAGATAATTCTAATATTACTGAGATTTTACAAGAGCATGACAGGAATGGGGTTTTCTTGGATTTTTTTCTTTGATTTGAAAAGCCATTGAACTCAGGTTCTATAATATTCTTGAACTGAGATTTTTGCAACTGTTGGCGAAAGATGAAGTTTACTCTTGTAGAGTAATATATATAAATGAATTCATTTTGCTTCATCCATCCAGACCTACACTGCAGTGAGGCATTTTTGTTATATTAAGATTCCCTGGATAGTGCTAATCTTGTTAGTGTTTAGCAAGTCTTAGAGAATGAGAGTAGTGAATTGTACATTTTTGGAGAGGTGGTTTGGGAGATCAAAATCATTTCAAATAGTTTAGGACTAATTTATATATAAAAAAAAAAACGTGTTCATTGGTATAGTCTAATAATAAACTTACTGTGAAACTTTATCATTTCATATTTTAATAATAAAAAGAGGGTGAAAGCATGTGGAATGTTTGTATATGTTTGTTTACTTGAATATTTGATATTTTTGAAATCTAAAGTCTTCTCAGAGTATCCAAAAATAGCTTATACTTTCATGTCTGAGTATTTGCTTAAAGCCTACAGCAAACAATCTGTAGGGAAAAATGCAAGGGCTAGCCTTTTCAATTCAAGGAAGGGAAGAATAGGATGTAAGTTAACATTAGCCCGAATTCTGCTTTTTTATTTATATTTTTCAGAAGTTTGTGACACTAGTTTTGCTTCTAGATGCAAGTAGAAGATAAAATACTGTATGAATACAGTTAGCATTATTGAATTCTCCTTGCAGAATTTGACATTTTGATTAGAACTTTAAAAGCTGTACTTGTATCAAGTTTCATTTTTGTAGTATTGAAGATAGATGCACAATATTCAGTAAACATAAATACTACTTGTGAGGTTTTACTGAAGTGTGGTGGTGGAGAAGCAATAGAAGAAGGTGTCTTCTATTCTAATACATATTAAGTTTCTTATGGACAAATAAAAATGAGTGCTGCATACATTATTACTGAATTGTTCTCAAGAAAATAATCAATTCTTGTATTTCAGTTGTTTGGATGGCTCTTCTGTAAAATCCAGCCCAAAACATTGGTCTTTGCTATTTTAGCACTGATGGCAATAGAAGGGTCAGCAAATCTTCAGACTCAGTGGAACATCATGGGAGAATTTAGCAATTTGCCACAGGAGGAACTTCTAGAGTGGATACAAGTCAATACTAGACAAGGTAAACTATTTAATTATGTATGTTCTTTGCTGCTTACTGTGAGATGCAGCTATAGAACTTAGTTTGAATATCTGCAGTTATTGCTGCTGTCGTTGGCTGTGCTTTGGGACTATCCAAAAACAGTGGTTTAGTCATGTATGGCTTTCAAATAGAAGTTGCCTCAAATAGAGGGGAGAAAAAAACAAAAAAACCCACAAAAAACTAGTTTTGTTAGACTCCAGCCTACCAGTCTAGAGGTGCTTCTACAACAAGACTGTTTTTGCAAAGTCCAATTGAAGGAGGTTTTTGCTTGTGTGACTGGTTCTCTATGTGGATACAGGCTCACTATTTTACTAGAGGATAATTCAAAGTGTCTGTGTTGTGGTTGCTTCTGTTCTTTTATGAAAGAGAAAAGAAGTGCCATAAAACTATCTGGAAACAAAAAATTTAAAAGCAAGAAAAGGCACTTAGTCCAAAGAAGTCTAACATTTTATTGCTCATTTAACAATGGAGTGAGAAATGACCAAAAAAAATTCCAGTATTCTCATAATTAATACAGTCTACTACTAATCCAAGAAAAATAAAATATATTAAAACTCTGATCTTAGATGTTTAATTATCTTAAATACTTATATTGACATCAAGGTTTTAAAATTAAAAAGAGAAAATGATTTTGTGCGTATGCTGTGGGTGCTGTATAAGGCTTTTTCAAAAAGATTAAGTACTTTTCCTCTTCATACTTTTCTATAGGATTGCTGTTTGAGTTATTTGAAGAATAGTTCTGTTTTACTGCTTCAGTCTTGATTTCAAACATGCCTTTTACTGTTTTTCAGATGCAGTTTTTGCAGGAGCAATGCCTACAATGGCAAGTGTTAAATTGTCAGCACTTCGTCCTGTTGTAAACCATCCGCATTATGAAGATGCAGGGTTAAGGTAAATATCAAAGTTGAGGATCTTTTTTATTAAAAAAAAAAAAAAATCCCTTAATTCTGTTAATGTGCAGTAATGTGCAGTAGGAATGGCATCATGTTATGTAGTAAATTTTGTTTCAGTATCTCGTATCTAGCCTTGAATATTACATTTCAAATGCATTGCTTGACATTTTTACATTTTCTACTCAAAGTAACCATAGTTGTTTCCTGGTACAGAAACATCAGAGGGCTCTGTATACTGTTTTTGGAGTCCTTGCATCTGTGAGGAAATCATTGCATTAAAGCAGATTTTTTTAAAGATTTTATTTTTTTTTAGCCCTTTTATGAAATAAAAAGCCTTCCTGTGCAACCTAAAATTAAAGAATGTTTTATTGCTATATTAGCTAAATTTTAATGATGTTTCTCTTTTCGAAGGGCCAGAACTAAAATAGTGTATTCCATGTACAGTCGAAAACCTGCAAAAGAAGTGAAAAAAGAATTAATAAAATTAGGAGTGAATTACTACATTCTAGAAGAGTCGTTGTGCGTAAGCAGAAAGAAGTGAGTAATCTCTGCCTTTCTCACAGGAATTATACACCATCCAAGTATGTACTATGAGATTTGGATCAGGCAGTAGCATTGAAATGTTAATCTATGCTTTATTAAAAGTGCCCATAATACATTTTCCTCCAGCTTCTCCTAGCTGGGGAAGTATGATCAACTCTAGTAACTTCATGGTCTTCATGTGCACCTAAAAAACTGTGTTTTATATATTTTTAAACTTCATTGTAAATTACAACAGTTCCCAAAGGAAAACAATCATTCTGAGATGGCAAGAACAGACGCAAATGTATAATAAAAGCCCAGATTGATTACAAGGTGCAGAGCAGAACGTGGTTTGAGAACTAGAATTTTATGACTTGTGCTGGTCACTGAAAATTTTGTCACATTAAAGTGTAAGAAAAAGGTATGCTATCTATCTTAATTTTTCTTTTGAGCCTTTCTGACAAGGTCACTTGTTTTATTTGCATTAAGGATAAAATGAAATCAATCTATTTTATTTCTTTGGTATTATCATTGCCAAGGTTAGGAAGCTTACAGCAATATTAACACTGAAAGGTAACTGCAGAGAATTTATATTGGTTGCGTGCCTTAATAAAAAAAATAAAAAGCAGGGATGTAATACTTTTTTTTAAAGATGCTTTATTTAGTGAGTACTTTAATTAGTGAGTTTTCTTTATATATGTCAGGAATGTAAGAAACACCCTCCATTTAATAGGAAGCTTTAAGGGTCTCTGGTAATACATTCTACATGGTAGGAATTCTTTCTTCATAGGTGCTGTTCTTTCTATTATGTAACCACAAAAGCAATCAAATTTAATGAATTACTAGTATATTTATTGATTTTGTAATCTGAGAAGAATTTCTAGTATAAACATAAACTTCAAATAGAAGGCACAATTAAGTATTCATAGAAAGGTTTAAAAAATCAAAGTCAGCAAGTTTAAATGCTTTTTTTTTCTCTTTTTTTTTCCCCCTCTAATGGCATTTCTTCATTTCTCATATCTAAATATTTTCTAGGCCTGGTTGCAGTATGCCTGAAATTTGGGATGTGGAAGATCCTGCTAATAGTGGCCGAATTCCTTTATGTACCCTGATGAGCCAGGATTCCAGGCCATATTTCATCACAGTATTTGAAAACAGCAATTACAGAGTCTTGAAGATTCCAAATGAGTAACATTTCAATGCAGTGAAGCATCGACCTTTCAACTTTTTAAACTAGTTACTATGAGGATTCTAAACAAGAAATACATTTTTTTACTAGACTTAAAATGGAAAAGTGTGTATTTTATTTTTTACCATTTTAAGTGAATTCTGATTATAGAAATATCTTAAACCTTGCAGTTTGGATTTCTATTTCAGGGTCAGTCCCTTGAGATTTGCTATGCAAATGATTATATGTTTGCACATCTTATTTAACACTGATCCAAAAGGAGTTTAAAGTAGCTATGGAAAGTACCTTCATTCTCAGAACCAATGATATTGTGAAATGGGACTGTCAGAATGTCTTAGCAAAGCAAGTTTTCTTAAAGCTTTGGTGCTAGCAGCTTAAGACAAAGGAATGGTGCTATTGCATCTGGCATCACATTTCTCACGTTCCTTTTGCTACCTTCGCCCTTCTGGACGAGGTGGTACTTAGTAGAAATTCTCTTGAAAGTTGCATAGTTTCACTAGTCGTGTCAGAGAGAAGTTCATTTTTTTCTTTGACAGAATTAAGAACATTGGTCATTTTGGATCACTTAACACATGCTTTTAAGCTTGCTTTTGAAATGAAAAAGTTTGTAGGTGGATTTGAAACTTTATTATTTAGGTGCATGTTCTTGGAACCTTATTGATTTTAAAAATGAAGACTAATAAGGGTAATACTTGCAGCAAGCAATAGTTTAGCTTTTTGGTGTCTAAGGATTTTTAGCATTCTTATGCACTCAGAATAAGCTGGCATAATATAAATGGAATTTTTTAAGGGAAAATGCTTTATTCAGGAAAAAAATCTGTTTAATAGCCTTAGAAAGATACTAAAATAAATTCTTCACTGCCTTAACTAGACCTTCAGCGCCTAACTTGATAAGAAATGACTTTCAAACTTCATGCTCTATTTTCTTCCCCCCCTCCCCCCCTTTATTAGATCCTGCCTGGATTTTATCATCAACATTCAAGAAAAATTGAATTTAACCCAACTGTGATATGGGTATAGTCAGACAGTGGTGTGTGGTTCTTCAGTTTTTCTGTCATCTTGGTGTCACACCAACATTATAGGTAATAAAGGACTTAGAATTCACTTCCCAAGATAGCTAGTACACCCGTCAGTTCTTTAATAGACATAGAATTTCTGTATATTTATTGTCATGGGAAGTATCACAGTAATGGTGATTCTGCAGTTTAAGACTTCTAAAGTCTCATGTTTCTCTTTTTTTGGGTTTTTTTTGGGGGTGTTTTTTTTGTTTGTTTGTTCTGACATCAGTCTATTGACATGGCTAGTCTATTACAGCCCTAATAGCATCTGGTAATGTTAGATGCTATAGGAATAGCATCTATCATATGTAAAAAAGGAATAATTAAATGGGAACCTATGATAAAGTTGTAGTGTAACAGGCTAATCAGTATTCTAAGACTTCTTATTTTTTTAAAATCTTATTGAGAGGGTGAGGGAGAATGGCTGAAAATACATTAGCTTTTTAACTTTTACAGAATAGATTTTGGAAAAATTTATATAAGGAAAATATCAAAAAAAAAAAGGGGGCTTTTGGGAAGTTGATTTTTAAAATGTTAATTGAATTCAAGGAAGGAGAAAAAAATATTTATATAAACATTGTGACTAGTGTTACAGCACAAAAAGGTACTGTATTTTTATGAAATTTACGCCAACTGTTGACATGTACTTATATGTGGTTAAATAAAAAAGAAAAAGATGGAAGTTGTTCTCCTGTTTCTAATGGATGTTACATTTCTGCTCTTATGTATTAAAATGAAGTTTAATACGGTTAGCACAGCAGATATAATTGAAGCTGAATTTTGAATTAAGCAGTACATGGGAGTGTTTCAGATGATTACAGCAGACTCACGTACCTATTTCCAGCCTCCTTGTTAATTGGAATATCACTGCAGGTATATATGGAAAGGCAGTGAGGAAATGTCATGTGCTATTTAGACACCAGATGAGCCTGGAAGACAATTCAAAGTGATGGTGTTTATCTAAATTTCTAAACTCAGGTAATCAAAAGTGAATGTCATGTTCTGATAGACTGAAGAAACACTTGAAAGTTGATGTTCAGAGATGTACTTAAATAATAATGCACCTTATTTGATGAGATGGCTGGTTTTAGTGAGTACACAGCAAGACTGTTCTGGCTTGTTTTGTAAAACTTTGTCCCGTGTTGAGGGATGTTGTACTGACTTTCTTTGAACCAGTCTTAAACCCAAATATTATAAAATAAATATCTGTATCAAGTATTAAGATGATAAAATCTAGTAATACATAATTAATAGGGAAAAGAGTAAAATGCAATATATGATTGTGAGGAAGAAACATGAATGAATTAATTGGATCTGTCATGTTAGAGATTTCCTGTTATCTCACTACTTTTCTCTCAGTTCCAGGGGGAAGAATTTCAGTTCAAATAATTCTGCATTTTACACACAAGTGATCCTGTGTGGGAACAGAAGTTGGGACTCAGTCCTTGTGGGTCCCTTCCAACATAGGATATTCTATGATTCCACATTAACGTTATGCTTATCACTGCAAATTGAACCAGAAAAGGGAAGTTTGAAATTTCTTAACTGTTCACTGAAGTTTGCAAGATCCTGAGCAATAAATACGTAATTCAAGTTCACTTTTCAAGTGTGTGCTGGCCTTGGTATAATTTATGCACAGAACTGAAATACTTCAGTACCTGAAAACAATCCTAACTGCTTTCCAGTAGTATTTGATCATACAGGTATATCCACTGGCATCTGAAATACTGCTGACTTTGAATGTATAAAGTTCTTTATGCAGTGGGCACAATTACAGTCAGGTTTCAACCTTTTGTTAATTATGGAAACGGTAACATTTAGTGAGGAGACAAAAGGAGGCAAAATGAAGCACTTTAATGAAACACAGATGTTGAATCCTATTCAGTACTGCCTTGAATGTCCTCACTCTCATCTACCATTTAAAAAAATGACTTTGCTATTTCTTTCTTTCTTTTCCCAGTAAACAGTGAAACTTAATCAGTCAGTTTATCTTGGATTGTTATGATTGAGACAAGATGTTCTACAGCATAAGTCTCACCCCAAGTCCTTCAGTAAAAGCAAGCAGCAGTGTTGAAAGCAATCACAAATTGTTAATTATGGCTTGGGACCTGTGCTTTCCAATTGCACGGTTGCATAGTTTTTATAGATGCCGTTATTTAAGTTGGAAAATGTGAAGGGCTGCAGTGAAACAATATGCTGTTTTTAAACCTGAAAGAATAAAGTGCTCCTGAGTCATCTCAGGACAAACGAAAAAATAAGAACTAATGCTAGTGCTTTTCTGCATGAGATTTATCAATGTACCATGGAGAGAGTGGGGTTACAGATGTGACATGGAAACAGCTTTTAGCCAGTTTGTGTGGAGCAAAGTTAGTTTTGCTACTTGGTAATGGAAAGTTGTGATTGGGCATCAGGAGTTTGTGCAGAGCAATGGAATTAAACTTTCCTCAACTTGCCAGAAACAATGCAAAATAGAGAAACTGAACATGGGCATTAATAAAAGTCATCCAGCTCGTATGCTATCTCAAGAGTGTAGCTGGTCACACAGGCTTCTATGTTAAGCAGATGGAAACCGTTAATGAAATTCCATGGACTAAGTCATGTACTCTTAAGTGATAAGTGCAAGGGAAGAAAGATGAGCCATTTTTAAGGGTTCTCTAAAAACTTTTGTGTTGAGTAGTAAAGGATTTTCCTTCCATGTCAGGAAATAAATGACTAGTCTTACAGGCTTTTCAAACTTCAGGTTCTTCACCTTTGTCTCAGTATACGGAGGGTTACTGATTGCTCTATCAGTTCTTCAGCTTATTTTGCAGCTTATGGTGACTAAAATGTGTTTTTTTCTGCCATTCCTATTAATATATATAAAATCTGTTCACCTCTCATGAAGACACGATAAATTCCAGTTTTCAACATAGTTATTCAAAGAGACTTTAAGTTACTTAAAATGTCATAGCTAGAAGGGATGAGCAATCAGATATTTACTTGAATAACAAACGTTGGTTTCACAGCTTGATTTTCCTTCCTCTTATGTGGAGTGGCAGAAAAATAAGGTCGAATAGTACTACTGTAACCTTGAAAGAACAACTTACATTTTCTGGGTGATTTTATGGAATCCATCTGCTTGTTTCAGAATCTCTGCCTTCTCAGGCATTGGCTTCTATTTCTTGATCTTGTGCTTCTGTTCTCTATTATAAATGAAATTCTTATACTTTATGAAATTGTCAGTTGTTAGAGTAGTTTGGCAATTTTAATGCTTCCTCTTAGAGCATGTGGAGAACATTTATGGCTAATAGAGCAAGAGATATAGCTAGAAATCACACAGTGACTGAGTAGTATTGGGTTTATATCTGGCTAATGACTCTGGCAGGATAGCCAGCATTTCAGCAGAAATTGGTGTTAGCATAGAGATCATACTGAGGCCAGCCCAGACTTTCGGAGGGGATTAGGTTGACTTCCCTGGTCTTTGGATCAGGCATTAACAGTTACGTCCCAGCTGTGGCAGAAATGCTTGGGAATCATGTCTCATAATGTTTTTTCTTATTATATGAGAAGATGCTGACTGATCTCTATGAAAGAAGTTGACCTTTTGGCCTAAGGCAGAAATAACTTACTGCTGGTGTGTCCGAGCCATGCCCTGTGGCCACATGAAGCCCAGCCCCCTGTGCAGCCATTCCCTCTTCACCGGCTGTTGAGATCTGAACATTTTCACGCTATGTGAGGCACACAGGGGTCGACTGATGGGGGACAGCTACCTGTGCACCTCTGTCCCTAAGCTCTCAATACCCCTATACCAGAGGTTGCAGACACTGAATCTATCCAAGCCACGTGTGGGGGCATGACTGATATCCAGCTGTACTTTGTGCGCTGCCATGGAAGGCCTGGCTTCACCTCCAACCACTCATTCTGTGGCCAAGGAGAGAATAGGTTGACAACAGCCCCGAATCAGCTTTCCCAGCCTCCGAGTGCAAAACCCCAGCACCAGGCCCCAAGGACCTCACAGGCCCTCCAACGCACCCCCTGCAGTCCCAATGCGGCCGCCCACAGGACGCCAGGCCCTCTCCTCCACACCCCTCTGCTTTGGCACCAGGGCAGAAGAGATGCCACCTTCTCACGCTCCAGGGCCAGAGCTGAGGGATGGCAAAGGACAGCCCACACGACCACAGAAACTCCACTGTTTTTAATGACTGCCTCTCCCTCGGCTGCCTGTGGGGTGCCAGCATGTTTTGCTCCCCTTCTGCTGCTATAGGCACCAGGACGGCTCCACCCCAGGCAGCTGCAGGGTGCTTGAGAAGCCCCTGCCCCCGCTGATCCTCTTGCTACATTCTTGCCACTGCCTCACAGAAATGGTGACAGGCCCCAACTGCCATGAGTTGGCCAGCAAGTAGCACTCAGAATCCTGTCAGCATGGCCACTGAGCCCTATAAATATGGGGACCCTGCATCCGGAACCCCAGTTGCTGAGCTGAAGCAGCCAGTGACATTTTGTCTACAAATGAGACAGACAAGAAGTCTGTCTTTCCTGGGGTGAGGATGAGGATGAAGCATCCACCTTTCAAGAAGAGGCAGCTGGTGGAGATGGGTGATGACATGGAGCCCATGGAGGTGGACCTGCTTGACAGTGATGGAAAGCCCATGGAGGTGGATCCACCTCCGGAGGATGACCTGATAGAAGTGGATCCACCTCCATCGGAGCATATGGGTCACCATACCATCACTGTCAGGCCAACCAGAAGAGATTGTGCCTCAGAGATCACCGCAGGGGTCCCAAGGTCTGTCCACCTCTGTCCAAATGGCCGCCTTGATGCTGGTGCTGATGCTCCTAAGCCGTAAATTTGACCTTACCTGGGAGAGCCCCAGCTTAGGGTCATCCTGTGGGCTCACACAGAGCCTGCATTCCTTCATCGTTCTTCTTTTCTCAGCCGAGGCTCCTATGAGCCTGTCCTTCCTGTCCCCCTCCCTAAGACAGAGATCTTCTTCACCAAATCCTGAGGAAGAGCGCAGGGCAGGGACTGCCATCTTCCGAGCTGCAGTGCTGGGGCAGCAGGAGGAGTCCAACAGAGGGACCTCAACTGCCAGGGGCTTCAAATATTGCTGCGGTGCAAGGATTCCATAAATTTACCCTTAGCCAGGAGATCTCCAACTCAGCACCATCTTGTGGGCTCAAATGGAGCCTCCATTTTTTGGTAATTCTTCTTTTGACAGCCAAGGATTTCACGAGCCCATCCTTCCTGTCCCTCTCCTCTCATCCCTCCACAGGGGGAGAGGAGGGGTCAGAAGACACAAAACAGCCGTTCCCTGTGCAGAAGCAGATTTCAGTTCAGCAGGAAGATTCAGTCCAGATGCTCCACTTGGACTTTTTGTTCAAGATTGGACAATCCAGAATTTAAAATAACCATACAAAATAATAAAAAATCAAAACCAGAAAAGAAAATAAACATTAATTCTTTTATAAAAAGAAAGACAATGATTGTCTCTCTGCTTTAGGAACCTTAGAGTTTGCACGTAGGTTCCTTGCATGCCCTCTTTGTCTCCCGCACATAGAATGTACCCCACAGCAGGACACGCTGCCCTCATTGCCAGCCCTGTCTCAGCACCCTCTGCTATGCGTGGGGGATATTTCCCATGCACCTCATCAAAAAAATAGAAAAGAGCCCATTGTGTAGAAAAGGTAGTCCTACAGAATCATAGTGCTCACAGTATTTCACTTTCTCTCAGTAATTACCTGGTTGATGAATCGAGATGCTTGAACTGAGAACAAAAATTAGCACTTGTGGGGACAAATTCATAACTAAAGCAAAACATTTCTGTTTAAATTAATGACAGCCCCCTCCTTGGGTGGCAGACAGAAGCAGTTACAGCTGCCATGTCCCACAGTTAATGTTTTGCTGTAGGTATCTCAGCAGGAGTTCTGAAAAAAATCCATATTTTTGAAACAATAGCTTTTAGTTATGCTATTTCTCAAAGTTTTGCTTTTTTTTTTTTTTTTTCTTAGCAAAAGAAAGGTAGGAAGTGAAAATACTGCAGCACATGTTAACTTCTGTTTTTCCCTTAATTGTTTTTGTGGTGGCACTTGAATAATTGCCTTGCTTTTTTTTTCATTTTGCTTATGGAAACATGTCTATATTTAGAGGAGTTGAGCTTAATTTTATGAGCAGTTGTAGGTAATTTTAGAAGCAAGCTTGTGAGTTTTGTGGAGTAGAAATTCTCATATTCCTCAAAAAACACCCAACTTGAAACACAAGTTGTATAAAACAAGTAGATGCTTTTCCTTAGCCTTTGTTTTCACTGTCCTCAATCCTCACTGGATTTAGCTGCAGTCATCATGCTACTGGCTGCTTCATACAGGGTCTTTGATTTGGCCATTTTTGTGTTTTTCTGTAATTGAAACGGATGAAATTTTTAAAGCATTTTTAAACTAATGAAGTCTTGGTTATTAGTTGGATTTTTCTTTCATCCATTTGGATTTTACCTGAAATAGAGATCATAAAGACACTGCTGAACTAGGAGCCTGCTACATGAGTTGCATTCCTTTGCATTCTCAATGTGCAACTGAATTGATAACTGAATTTAGAAACTTGTCAGCACTGACTGTTTTATAAGGTTATCCTCGCAGTGAAGCAGTACAGTTCCAATTGAAGTAAATTGAAAAGCGTATTTGATGCTCCAAGGTGCACCAGCATTGCCAAAAGGAAACATGGTTTCAATAAACCCAGACCTTGTTTGGAGCACCGTTTTCTGCTTTCTCTGTGTGTTCTGTTTCATCTGATTCTGTTTCACTCCTTTAATACCTGGAAATGTGATAAAACTGAATAGCTGAAATGTGGCTGAATGTGTCTGTTTCTTCAAAAAATAACCTGTTTTTTCTAAACCTTGTCAAAATAGTTTCCTTATGCAAATATCTGGATGATAGGAGCTGCCCATGTTAGCTGCTTTTCCTGCACCAGTGTAGTCTACAGTCACTTTCTTCCTCACTCCGCAATTCATTTATTCCTTAGTTTAAATGATGCTAGACTTTTTACAAGATTAATCCTGGAGTACTCACCAGCATCAAGAAAAGATAAGAAGCACAAGTGGACAAAAAACATGTGTTTGTCTTATTTGTGCTTGCTTATGCGCTCTGAAAATGCCTTTCTTCCACGTGCAGCGCATCTCAACCCATTGCTTTGTAACAGATGCTCAGCACTATAAATTACCACAGACGCACTATGCTGTGCTGTAATGATGAGAACCAAAGTGAACGTATTGCAGTTATGATCAAAACATGTTGTCCTCTTTGTGGCCTTGAACCACAGCTCACAGGAGATTGCTTTCTTTTCAGATAAGACTAAGCGTGTTACTTCTTGTCTAATTAGTAAGTCCAGAAGTGTGTTTTACTGAAGAATTCATTCAAGCTACCATGAATCAAAGTGGCATCTGCGTTCTGTCAGAATATGAACAAGTGAATGAATTATCTTACTTTGACTGCGACTTAAGGGCCCTTCAGACAACTGTCATATCCTGCTACATACTTCCGTACGTAACCAAACAAAAGAACATAGAAGGGGCACACTGGGGATCAAAGAGCCTCCTGCCATAGCTGCTGCATTCTAAATACTCCAACTTATTTGATTTTGATTCAACTTTATCAAAGACTATTTAGAATTACAGAATCACAGAATGGCCAGGGTTGGAAGGGACCTCAAGGATCACGAATCTCCAACTCCCCTGCCACATGCAGGGCCACCAACCTCCCCATTTAATACCAGACCAGACTGCCATCCAATTAGGATGATTTTCAAGAATATACTAGGATTATCAATCACAGGGAGCACTAAGAGAAAAACCGTAGCACAAAACTGATGAAGGACTAGCTTTTCAGAAGTAATGAATGATTCCATATGCTGTCATTCTAGGACATGCAGTTGTGGCCCTGCTTTGGAAAGAAGTATTTGTCCAGCCAATCACTCAGAATCGGCTGCTTAAAGCCAAACTTTCACCCCTAGTCTTGCTTAAGAGAAAATCTCACGTCCTAGTAGCTTACTTCAGAGCAGCTATATAACAGCAATTACAATAAATCTAGGAAGCATTACAAGAAAGAAATTGTTACTTAAAAAAGAAAGTCATCTGATGAGCACTTTTTCCAGCTGCCCTTTTCTCACTTTTGCTTTGAATTTAGGACCAGAGTGCGCTAATTGTTTTTTTGCTGCACCATGAAGAATTACACATTCCTGCTCTGAGGCTCTGTTTTTTCCTTTCCAAGATTGATGTTACAGCTAATTGAGACAAGTCACTGAAGGAGAAACAGAAGGATGTTGTTTTGCCGTGCTAAGCAGTTCAGCTGACAAACTTCAGTGAAGAGCTGTGCTTAATGTACGTGTAGCCTATGCAGTCATCCCTTGTGGACTCAGAGATAACATGTCTGGGGGGTTTGCAGCCACAGTATTTGAGTTATTTGTGGTTGCCAGTTCCATGCCATTGCTGTTCCAGCTTAGCTGTGTCACGTACTTTTGTTCCGAATCACTTCAACTCTCCTAAGTAGTACATGTGCAGTAATGTTTTTTGTCAGTGTGATGAGGCATAAGAGGACCTCAGAGTTCCCCTATTACCTCATGCAGTGTTTCACTCCTTTTCTATTATTTTATTACCATCATGCTTCATCCAATACCTTTATGTGATAAGGAAAGCTCCAGTCTGGGTGACTAAAGGGATTTCAATGCCATCTGTGCAAAGCAAGCAACCATGATGGAAAGCTGTCCTCTCTGTGCTCCTCTATTTACATTTTGGAAATAAATAACTACAGTGGCGTACTTTCTGATGCTTCTGCCATTTTGTGAATGTCTAATTTTCCTTCTGAAACTTGCTCCAGCAAATCTGTGATAAATAAATACAGAAAAGACGCATGCAGGCTTTATTGAAAGCTTTGCTAAACACAGTCATTTTCTTTGATGAAGTAACCAAAAAGTCAGAAGGTACCTTCTGAGTTGCAGAATTGCACTGACCTGTTTTTGATGGGTCAGATTATAGTCTGGAAGAATGAAGAATGAAGGAAGCAGGCAGTTTGAAAACGGTTCTTTTCTGATGAGTTTGAGGTTGTACTCTGTATAGTCAGATCGAAGTGTTCCCTCAGCCATCACAGTGAATCTGCAGTATGGGTGAGCTGGATAGGTCAGAAAGCCAATGCACTCACACCTAGGGATGAAATGTGCAGTCACTCTCCTCTGCTTCCAGTGTCCTGATACCCTTCTGTATTTTCTTCCTTCGAGTGCAAGCCAGACTTCACTCTGTGTGTCATTTCCTCCCCCTTTGCATGGTCAGTGGCATATGACCCTTACAGCAAATCATGCTGAATGTTATTTCTATTCTTTGAAGCAGGCCCTGTAAAGGAACTTAATTGATTCCCGTGTGACTCCCTGATTGCCTTGTGATTACATCTGTGAGAAAAGGATGGGTGAGCTACCAGTAAGGTCCACACAAAAGGTATACTCAGAACTGAGCAGTTCATTTACTGCTAGTAAATGGCAGATAATAAGGGTTGTCATCAGGAGGCACGTTGACTTGTGTTGCTGACGTGCCACCACTGCTGCCATGAGGGTGAAAAAAAAAATAGGAAAGATTTCTCCGTGAAATGTATGCTGAGAAATTCAGAGGTCTCACAATGAGCAGAAAGTGATGGAGATGTAAAGGACTTTAAAATGTGAGGATTTTGGTGTGTATGTTTTTGTTTGTTTCTTTTCCTCTTTAAAGATTAACTCTAGGGAAAGATACGAAATAACTCCTCCCTCTGTCTAGGTGCAATTGGGGCCGGACGGGGCTCTCCTCTCCTCTCCTCTCCTCTCCTCTCCTCTCCTCTCCTCTCCTCTCCTCTCCTCTCCTCTCCTCTCCTCTCCTCTCCTCTCCTCTCCTCTCCTCTCCTCTCCTCTCCTCTCCTCTCCTCTCCTCTCCTCTCCTCTCCTCTCCTCTCCTCTCCTCTCCTCTCCTCTCCTCTCCTCTCCTCTCCTCTCCTCTCCTCTCTTCTCCATCCCTCCCACTAGAATATTGTGAGAGTTGGTTTATGTGTGGAGCGACTGATGTACCTTCCTGTGAGCAGCAAATGCTTCTTCCTCTGCTGGAAATTCAGAAACTGACAAAGATGTTTTGCAGTTGCATTGTATTTTGGTGAATCCATACAGATTGGCATTGGCAAATGAGGCTTTTCATGTTTTCATTCTGAAAAGCTCACAAGTCCTTTCCTTCCCAGTTCTTGCGGCTTAAACATTTCTTCACTGATGACAGCACAGTTTCCACTGTGACCCCACCAAATCATCTTCAATTGGTCACTTTCAACCAGTCACAGAGTTTCTGTGAAAAGCTGAGGGATGAGGAGATGCTGGATTTGCTCTCCTCAGAAGAAATGTGAGGGAAACATTGAAGGCTTATTTCCTACAAGGTAGTGGAGCCATAATGTACCTCCCTTATTACCTACTGATAGTTTGACTTGAGTCAACCAAACTGAGGGGATAACAAAGCTTTTCCAGCCTTTGGCTTCTCCATGAGGCAAGAAGGACCTGCCATTGAGTGCTGAGCACACATAATTGCTAGTGAAGCCATTTGGAGATCTGATTTATAAATATTAACTTAAAACAGATGATGTAAAACTCCAGCCTGTAGGACTGGAGTGGGAGGATAAAGGCTCATGAGGGTGTAACAGAGATGATTTCATTGCCACGTCTAAAGCAAACTCACCAGGTGGCAGAGTGCTAAGTGAACACTGAGGGCAGCACATCTGAAAAACATGAAGTGAAGGAGGTCTGTGGATGTATGTTGAACACTTAGGAGAAGATGAAATAATGAAAATTTATCAAGGCAGGCTATTTTGTGTACTATATAAAATAAACATGTTTGTGGTAGTAATTCATTACATTTTTATCGCATTACATCTGCATCATATTAGATTTGCATGCAGGAAGAAAGAATAAATCAATTGGCACAAAGTAATTGGCAACCTTAATTTTGGCTTGTTCTAGATTTGGAAGGATTAAGTTTGACTCATTTGGGGCTTTTCCAGTGTCTAGTCCTACATATGATTGCATTCATATACTGTGTTGTGCATGTAGCTGGCTGGTGTGTCACTTTCAGACATTCTCCTGGCTTGAGATTTTTATTCACAGTGCACTTATGCACTTTGTCCCTGCAATATACTTCGCTAAACAAATTTTTTTGAAGATTTTGACAATTTGACTGGCTTTCCTGCTTTCTGAGTACAAAGTCAATGCCAGGGGTCTACAAGCAGCTCTATGAGCTGGTGTTACTACCAAAAAGAGTGGGTTCTTCCCTTCTACTGCCTTTTGATTAGGTTTTTATACAGCCACACTAGGAACTGGTGCAGGATCTGATCTTGTTGCTGAAATTAAAGCTATCCAGGGTGAACACAATGGTACTTTTTGATATCAACCCCTGCCTTTGCTGTTCTGAAGTGCAATGCAAGCATAGGAGTGAATGATGAGAGCAGGAGGTGAGAGAACTATGTGTACTGGACAACATCTTAGCAAGCCCAGTAGTGGACACCCCAATAAACCAGAAGCCTGATGAATTAAGTGATGATCATAAGACGTTGATGAACATTTTATGATAGCTGTTCACACTTATATTCAGAGTTTTGGATTAAGAGAAGGAGAAGTGCCTGGTAACTATGGTAAATGCTAAATACAGGGCACCACTTGTGCAGTCATCAGTTTTGCGTACAACATGCAAAGAGCAGGGGGGAGATGGGGCCGGATGATATCCATCCTGGGGCTCTGAAAGAGATGGCTGATGTGGTTGCCGAGCCGCTCTCCATCATATTTGAAAAATCATGGCTGTGTGGTGAAGTCCCCGCTGACTGGAAAAAGGGAAATGTTACTCCCATTTTTAAGAAAGGGAGAAAGGAAGACTTGGGGAACTACAGGCCAGTGAGCCTCACCTGGGAAGATCATGGAGCAGATACTCCTAGAAGCTATGTTAAGGCACATATGAAATAAAGAGGTGATTCAAAACAGCCAGCATGGCTTCACCAAGGGCAGATCTTGCCTGACAAATCTAGTGGCCTTCTGTGATGGAGTGACGGCATTGGTGGATGGGGGAAGGGCAACGGATGTCATCTATCTGGACTTCTGCAAAGCCTTTGATGTGGTCCCTCACCACATCCTTCTCTCTAGATTGGAGAGATGTGGATTTGAAGGATGGACTGTTTGGGGGGGAATGGTTTTAAACTGAGACAGGGAAGGTTTAGGTTAGAAATTAGGAGGAAGTTTTTCACCCAGAGGGTGGTGAGGCACTGGAACAGGTTGCCCAAGGAGGCTGTGGATGCCCCATCCCTGCAGGCATTCAAGGCCAGGCTGGATGTGGCTCTGGGCAGCCTGGTCTGCTGGTTGGCGACCCTGCACATAGCAGGGGGTTGGAACTGGATGAGCATTGTGCTCCTTTTCAACCCAGGCCACTCTATGATTCTATGATTCTATGATAACATAAGCTTGTTTTGTAGCATGAAGATATATCAGTGTCTGAGATACCTGTGTATTGTGCCTTGGTAGTTTTTTAAGCCTCCTTCCATGTTTTTTTTTTTTTTTTTGGATATGAAGAGAATAGCAGAAGTGGAAATCCTTGGTTTTCTTGTATGATTCTTTAAGGAAAATACATAAATAATTTAAAATAGTGATAACAAAGTTATGTGCTGCTAACAGCTAACGGTAGCAACACTGAAGAGCCAGGAAGAAAAACAAAGTGGTTGAACCATGCCAGATCCAAGAGAAAGCTTGCTCCTGAGTTTGCACACCTTCAGCTTGAACGATCAGAGAATGGGATGGAATTTGGAATGAAATTACTAGGAATTATGAAGACGAGTCTTTGACCCCAGTACCTGGTTTTGTGTGACAAGAAAAGCAAGCAGGTTTTGTTCTACTGTGGGTACATGCAAGCCCTGTCAGGTTTTGGATCCGGTCTACTGAATACCATCATCTCTAGTCTGAAAAGCCTGTCCTGGGACAAAAGGGTTTTAAATCAATAATTCCAGAACTGTTGGCTTTTAGCAGTTGTGCTGAAAAAAAGAAAAGAGCAATCCACATTGAGTAGGTGGATCCATACCCTCCTGTTTCTCTGGAGAGGAAGACTGGGGCCTGAAGGAGTTGCTGGAGTTTTGTACACACAGGTCACTTAGCTCCCAGAAACCCTGAATTACAGTGGCCTGGTTGAGAGCATGGGTAGATGCTGAAATCAGTGCGCTGCCAGACAGCCCAGCATAGCATCTGTAAGTCCATTGGGAATGAGACTTCATGCAGCAAAAATCCAGAATCACCAAGCTGGCTGCATGCACAACTTTAGCTTCAATCAAAAGGTAGTCAGCCGTGGCTCCAAGTGACTCAGGTTTCAGGTGAATGTTTGATGTGTTGCAAACTATATAAATTGTGCCTGCTACAGGTCTTGAAAATTATGCTCAACTTCTTGAGCTTTTTCATATTATCTATATCATATTTCCTCAGGAAACTTCAGAAACTCTGCTCTTTCCAGCATAAAAGTACTTTCTTACGTCAAAGCACTGCCATTTGTATGCTGTATAACTAAATGAAATGCTAACATATGAACCTGAATTGAATTCTGACTCTAAGCAGAAAGGTAAAGATAATGGAATATTGCATTTCCAAAAATAGTCCATTTTTGTTTTTTCTTTGGATTTGGATTGATCTTAATTCTCCTTTCTCCCTGGTTTTTAAATGCTCAAAGTAAACTAACTGAAAACAACTTTCTGCTGTCTGTAGATGTGACTAAGCAGCTCTTCCTGCATTCACTCTGCTGCACACATTGTTGAGCTTGTGTACCAACAGTGAGTCACTGCCTCAGCTGGAGGAATGCTGGTATGTAAGCAAGACACCAAACAGGGGCTCTCCCTAGGAAAACAAACAAAGAAAACAAATAATTTCCACAGTGTTTTGAATGCAAAACTGGCATGCCTACAGTTTTTGCCCATAGTCTAGAAAAGCCACTCTTTTCTCCAGTGCTTCTAAGGACAACTGCAGCTGTGTGGTTCTCCTTGGTGTGATGCTGTTACCTGGGTACAAAGAAGGATGAGTTGGTCTGGGATTAAGCACACACTGATTCTGCAGGCTGGGAGTTACAGATCATAGCTGACATAAAAGCAAAGGAGCAAAGCTTTAATCCCAGCTGCTCCAATGGCAAAAGCAGCAACTGCAGGTAACTGCAACAGCATTGCTCCTGAATATTCATGCAGTTATGCCTCTGAGTGGTGGTGAGTTTGAGATCCTTCTCTGTCAGATGAAAAGACACCTTGCATGTGTGGGCACAGCCATGCTTGCACCCCTACTGCAAGCTGGGGATGTTATGAGAGAGTGTCAAGAAGCCATCTTGGAGCTTCCCAGTAAAATAAATGCAGTGTGAAGCCTTGAAGTGATGTAATTTAAGAGGAATTCAAAGTGTAGGCAAAGGTTACGCACTTCTCTTTCAGTAGTACAGTAAAGGAGAATTAAAAAGAAGCATATGAATAAAAAATGTGAGTGCCTGGATGAATAGAATGGCATTTTACAAAAGCACAAAGAATTGCTCTGAATAATATTTGAAGTTTAGTATTGCAAGTTGCTTGAATTAATAACAACGACATTTTTAAAAGGTCAGAAATTGGTTCAGAAAGGTAGCTAGTATTTTATGCTGACTGAAGGAATCCTTTCCCTTCTGCCACTTTTGCTGTGCCACCTGGGACCCACTGCCAGCTGATGCTGGGGCAGTGGGACGTGCCCTCTTGCCCTGTGGTTAAGGTGCACCAGCCTTGGTGATGGCTTTTTTGGGATGGCCATTAGCAGAAATGATTGTGTCGGCTGCTCAGCCAAGATCAGCAAGCATCTGGGAAAATCTGTCACTGCCACAAGAAAGGGTGAGGGAGAATGTCTGCACATCTTGCATAGATTGTAGCCCAGGTGGTACAGCAAAAGACTCTGCCCTGGCTAGCAGAGGAGGTCTACAGGATTTTCCATAGATACCTAATTGGCGCTTTTTTTCTTCTGCCCTGCATGAAGCCTCTTAGTGAGGTGCTTTGAGTCACCCCTTCGCTGATGCTGTTGCATACATCATAGCTAATTGCATGCTGTAGCTTCACTACATACCAGCTCTTCAACCACACTCTCCTGAAGCACATTTCTAAGTGAGAGTGTGAGGATGGGGGCTGAGAGCTTGTAGTATGACCTTTAGTAGTGTAGACAGTCAGCAGGCCAAAGTTCTTTGAAGCAGAGCCCTGCTGGCAATGGAGATACAACTACAGTGGGGCAGCACTGGGCCTGCTCTGAAGAATGCAAGAATGCCAGTAAGAAGGAGCACAACCTTCTCCAGAATTATGATTCTTCCCCTTCTCTGTCCTTGTCTTGCTGCCAAAAAGAGCAAGCAAGCAAGCACAAAAAATACCCAATCACCATCATTTGTATCAAATGGAGCATAGAGTTCCCTCCCTGCCTGTGAACTGAGTTCTTATGGTGTGGATCCCTCTCCTTTGGAGTTCAACTTCCTGGTGATGAAGTGGAATATGTGTCTGTTGCAACAACCCTGTGCTTCATATTGTCTTTTTATCAATTTGTGAAATTACGAGGCGCAGTTACCGTAAGGGCTGAATAACCATTTTGCTGCTTTTAGAGCCTATTAAGTATAGTTATAGACACAATATCAACCTCTGCTTCTCTAAAACTATTATACTCCTAAGGCCATTTTTGTCACTGACATATTTTTGTTGATATGTTTGAAAAGCAGAGCAGGCATCACCTGCATGCTTGTCCTTGTGTGGCAAGTCCTCAGAGGCTGCAGGTGATGTGCATGTGGTTAGCTCTAGAGCAGGAGGCTGAGCGAACAGGAAAGCTTTTCCTGGACTAACAAGAAAATCAGATAAAATAATGTTTATGCAAATTTTATGTAATTGCAATGGTTGTTGCATTGTTAATGAACGGATGAGTTCACTGGAATCTCCCAATCAATTCATGAGCTCTTTCAAAGATGGCCATTTTTTTCCTACTAACTTTGAATACCCTCCTTTGGCTGCTATTTCCAAATAAAACAAACTCATGTTAAAAGGCAAAAAAAATATTATTTAGAAATCAACTGTGTGGTTGATTTCTAAATAAATTTCTAAATTTCACATTTTACCAGAAAATGTGAAGATGGATGAAACCCATTGACCAGTTTGATCAGTATTCCTCATCTTTTTCAGATCATATGACTTGAGTGCTTCCCTGGATGCTAACCACACGTTGTGGAGGTCACTCCACTCTTCCATGGTGAAGAGGAATAAGTTAGTTCAAGGTCACTGTGAAACCTGGTAAGACCAACATTTTTTCTTGTAACAGAGATGTCCTGCTCTTCTTCAACTACTGAAGAACGTGTAGTAGTGAGCATGCTAATAGCTGAACCTGGGAGCACAAATCTCTCCAAAACCCAAATTCTCCATCCTCAGAGGCAGTGAATTTGTTCTTCAGGATTGACAGTGGGATGTTCAGGTTAGGTCAGTGCAGTGAACTCATCACCAAATTTGGATGTCATGTACTCTGGTCCAGTAACATGCCATTAAAAGTAAGATAGCTTACTTTGGGGGCAGTGTGAAGAGATATTGCGTTTTTTGCAGAAAGAATGAAGCTGTTGAAACCAAAGAACAACAAATTGTGTGATTTTCTTATATGTGTTTATTTGTTTTCATAACCAAGAGTTCAGCTCATGATTTAGATGCCTTTGGTTTGTACACACTATGGCCCTAAGAGTTGTTAAGTTTACTGGAAACAGTTTTTTGTAACGGAGGATGAAAAAGAAATTAGATAAACTTTATCATTCAGAGTTGGATGACATTTGGGAAATGCTGAATTAACCTTCAAAATGTCTCCAAACATCTTGTTTGGAGAGGGGAGCGTGGCCAGACAGAAAGACAAAGATGTTCAATCTGGTTAACATCGACAGCAAATAGATGCATGCAAAAAAAATCCCTTCAGCAGTCATGAATGCATTTCCTCAGTCAGTGGTGTTTCATCAAGTAATGAATAATTTCTGCATCTGTCTTACTGAACAAAAAATTCCAGGTAGCAGTTTATTTAGAGGGAGCAATATGGATTTAGCCTAGATGTAGGTTAATGCAGAGATGTTATAAAAACAAAAACGCACAAAGCAAACAAACAAACAAACAAAAAAACCCACCCTGAACTCTCATAGTATTACCTTCCTGTTTGTATGGGAACTGCTAAGTTCTGGCCTGAACCACTGATTGATCACCTGAGGCAAGCACTGAGTCAGCTATGGAGCACAGGTGAAGGCAGATCAACTGTGTGACCGAAGGGGTGGAGCCTGGCTGCACCTCTCCTAGACCCCATTTAGGGCTGACTGACCCAAGGGAAGGGTCTCTTGCTGGTGATCTCTGCTCTGTGGAGTTTTTCTTGTGAACCTACATCTTGGGATACAGGTGAGCATTCCTTACCTGTTTGGTTTTTTTTCTCATTTTCACTGCGATAACCTGTCCAGCTGTAACGCTGTTTCAATAAGAGGAGAAGAAAACAAACCCAATTTTTTATTTTTGTTGATAGTACAACTTTGCCATTGATTCTGGGGTTCAAATTTCAGACTTTAAAATGATGAGATGAAAGTGGAATGAAAAATGTTTGTAGGTCAACTGTTGTGAAGACTGGTGCCAGCCTACCTTGTGCTCACAGGTACCACATTGGTAATCCCATGCGTGAGATACTGGTGCATCTATTTTGTCCTTCAGGGAGAGGCTCTCCCTTGGGCATGGCTCAAGCACGCTGAGGTCCTAGCATCTCTGGCCAATTCATGGATGGGCTTTTCTTTTCTTGCTCAAGGCAGTTGTGTGCTGAGGTCCTTCCAAGAGATATCCTGACCCACTGCTGCTTGGCTGCAGGTGTTCTGGCATTTAGACAAAGGCAGTTGTCAACTTGTTTCTGAAGCAGAACATCTCAATAACCACAATGGACCATGGGAATCCACTGAATACAGTGCCTTCAGGGGGGATTAATGCTCGCTAATCCTCCATTCAGGACAGAAAAGTCTCAGGTGTTTGCCAAGAACCTATGAGCAAGTTTCTTTTTCTTTTTTCTCTCTCTCTTTTTTTTTTTATTTTAAATAAATAAATCTTCCTGAAATTATGAAAGCAGACCCAAGCAATCACAGTGACTCAGCTGTAGAGCTATAAGCAGTTCACGTTACAGATTAAATTTGTGGTAGGTAATATCATTTTGCTGCACAGTGAAAATGAAAAATGACTCCTTCCATATTTGCTCTGTGCAATGTGCCATATGCAAAACTTTATACCAAGCCAGAGCAGTTTCTAGAAGAGGAAAGAGAGGAAGCGACATCCTCAAATAATTTAAGAAATCATTTTCACCTATGTTTTGCTTTAACAGTACAGTGGTCTGGGCTGGGTGTATCAGCAGAGGAAAAAGAAGATATACCCAAAACAAGTAAATGACAGGACATTCATTCACAGCTGGATGTTGCAGGGAATGGGATTTTATTTCTTATCCAAATTGTGGTAATTTTTGCTGGAAATTAAAAAAAAAAAAATTGTTTTAACTGACACTCAACCAAAGTGACCAAAACTGCAGCTGGTGTTCCTGTGCAGTAAAGTATTGGAGAGTTCACAAAAGGTTTAAACTGATTAAATGTTAGCACAGAGCACTGAATTCCAAATACCAGTATGTTAATTAAAATATTACATTTACCGTGATTGCTTGCAGGTTTGATTGCTTTTGTAATTGAATCCGGTGATATTTCTTCTTTGGTTATGGGACAAAATAAATAGGAGAGTCTAGTCTGCTCTGTCTCTCTGTTTTATGTACCTTATTGCTCTCCTTATAAGTCATCTGTCCCAGCAGTACTAAATGGTATCACTTTGTTGTCCAGGTTCTGACTTTTTCCCGGGGTTACAAAGCAATGTCTGTGTGAATTCCTGGTTCATTCTGAAATCAAAGGTAGAATTGACAGCAGGAAAGCCAGAGCTCTTTCATAGCCTCAAAGCTTCCCCCTGCTACCCAGCTGTTGCTTTGTTTGCCCCTTCTTTTAACATGCCCTGTTTTTACTGTGCTCTCCTGGGATGAGGTCAAGAATTGGCTTTATCCACACTGGAAGTACCATCTGCTGGTTTTTCTGTGTCACCACAACATGATCTAAAAGATACCTGGACATTTTACTCATTTTCATCAGAAAAAAAAAAATCAGTGCTTTGGGTTTTTTCCTACCCAAAAACAAGAATACAAAAACCAGGTTTGGGGGCTTTTAAAAACTAGTCAGCTGTTTTATCTTTGGTTCGTACACCACTCAATGCAGTTAACTATTGCTGGAAGAGTTCATGCAAAGCCATGCAGAAAAAAGTAACTTTGACGTTTAAAGATTTCAAAATGTGGAAGGGCATTAATTTCTGTTCATAAAATATAAGCAACTCAGCTTTGATTAAAAGACATTGAAGATGAGCAATCCAGTATTTCTGATGGTGATTCCTTCCACTAGTTAAACATTTTCCCTATTAAAATGAGATCCTTATGTCTGGTTTTTTTTGTATGTTTCAGCTTTATATTACTGATACATCATGCCTTGCTCCACTAAATTTAATTTTTTGGCACTTTGATTTTCTCTCTGTGTAAGTTCTTAGATGTTGCCACTGGTAATCTTTTTCTAAGCAAAATAGATTGATCCTGAAGATTCTTACTGCAGCTGATTTTCTTCCATCCTCAGACTTTTTTTTATGTCTCTTTGCTGAGAGACCACATAAGTTTTGTAAATGTGTTTGAAAAAAGATATTATGTCCACGTCTGTTCTTCCCATTGCATATGGAAGGGTATCAAATAGCTCTTTTCTTTTCCTTGATCTCATCCGTGCCTCTAATGAGAGCTCATGCTATATTGCTAATTCATTGTTATACTCTCTAGTTCCTTTCTAGACTTGGGTTTTCCAGCTGCAGAGTCACTATCCCTAGATAAAGGGGGCATATTTTCCCCTTTATGCATAGGTTGGTATTTGACTTTACTGAAATGCACTTTGTCAGTATAAGACTAAGTTATGAAATACACATCCCCTGTGAAGATTCAGCCCTCTTCTGTATGTATTTGTTTGATGTTAGCACAGTTTAGCAGAAGATATTTCATTTGTATTTCCAAATGAGTGATAAGTCTACAGAATCATTTCTCCGCCATGAAACATGAAAAGGCAGTGAAATACAGCACTTCTACGTGCCCTTTTTGGCCTGTCCACAGGCTTCAGGCTACATAATGTTTGGTGGCAATGTGACTGCTGGTGAAGGGACTTTTGCTGAGGAGCAATTGCCCAGAGCCTGTGTGTCCTCTCTTAGTCCCCTTGTTCCCTCCTGAGAGGTCTGTCCCCTTGTCTACTTAGCAAGTGCAACAGAGGACTGAGTGGAAAGAACTCGATGACTATCAGGGTTCTATGCTCCAGGTGAACGGCATCTTACAAGGAGGTGCTGGGAAGTTTCCAATGCGTCCTAAGGGGTTCTAAAGTCTGTAACAGAGTGGCAGAAGAAAGGCCTATATGAGAGAGAAAAAGGGGCTTAATATGTCCAAATGTCATGCTAAGACCTGTTGGTATCTGAAGTGTGCTGTAAACAAACTTTCCTTGGGGTCACACTCCATGAGAAACATCATTTTCCCCCCCCCCTCCTGTTCTGTAATGCATTAAATGAGTTAAAAGGCTCTTTAGAGCAGAAGTGCCACCTTTACCTCTGCTTGCAGATATCCCACCTAGAATAGTATGAGCCATAGGTCATTAATAGATAGCAGCAGAAGCTTCGCAAATCCACACGATTCAAACTTCAGAGGAAGCTAATGTAGCATTTCAGAGGAGGAGGATTGCAGTCATGCATTTTCTGATGGAAAAGATTATGAACTGAATTTGGCTGATCGTGTAAGGGATGTCAGTCAATAGAGCAATGGTAATATGTTTAAAGGGATTAATGACTCTGCTCATGAATGTCCTGTAGCTTGATAATTACTTGTGCTTGAGTTAATTATCTGAGCTACATTTGCTTTGTGAAACAGTGATGAGAGCTGAGTGGCTTTTGTATGCCGTAGAAATACTAAAATAAGACTGCTGTATCACTAATCTCAAAAAACAATGTCTTGGCAGGGGAAGTGCTTTTATTTTGCAGCTTGACTTTTGCTTGTGTCTCTTGGACAACCAGCAAGGCAATCAGGCGTGACAGGTCTTTTATCCAAAAGCCTTCACTTTCTTAAAAAGATAGATATCAGCCTTGGTTTGACTGTGGCCTGAGTATAAATGTGGCACACATGCAGAGGAAGTGTCCAAGGATGCCGTAGGGTGTGGGAGCATGCAGAGCTGTCTAGACCAGCTCTAAATCCAAAGCAGAGTTGTCAGGATACTGTGGCCCATCTTCCTGTCTGTTTCCACAACCCTGTATGTGCACAAGGCTGCTATATAGATAGCTTCACAATTGATAGGCTTGGATATAGATTTTTTTACTTGTGAGTAAATCTTTCCCAGGCTTTTCCCAGCCTCCTTCCCTCTCTCCCCGGGCTGGGATGTAGGCTGCAGTTTCCTCACAGTGAATGCAGTTCCCCTTGGTGCAATGAGATAATGCAACAGTGACTCCTTGAACTCTTCATCAAGGCACTGTGGAATACTCCAAAGTCAGATGATTTTGATCATGGCCTGAGACCAAGGTAGTGATTTTACTCTAAGACTTCCTGTCTTTAGGACCTTTGAAACAGATCCCATGGTGTTTGTGCTGCTCAGTCCCAGTTAACAGTGAGAAGGAGCGAAATTCACTGGAAATCTTATCTTGACTAGGAAGGCTTCCACTGTCCTTTAGATTGCTTATACAAATCTATAGTCCCTGTAGATGTAATTCCAAGCATACTCAGTGAACTAGGAATTGCATTATTTCACTGCTGAGACTATAATAATACCAAGAGCACTCAGGAAGTTGATGCAGTAGTCTTGGAGTACCTTATGTCCCCATAGTGTTTCTGAGTACCCTGTTTGCAGGCTGCTAGTGTTTTATGATTTCCTGCTTGTAGCGTAACTTGAATCCTCCAAATGTTTTCTTGGTATCAGGACAACCTTTCAAGGAACAGGAATGACTTGTGCTTCTAGGAAACGTGTTACTTTTTTCACTTCTCTCAATATTTAAGTGATATCTCCCAACATATTCATTAGGTTTTCTTAAATGATTCCATGTCGGTGTGCACTATTTCCTCTGTGTTTTGCTTGGCTGACCTGAAAAATCTGTGAACTGTTTTTTAAATGTCGGTTTGAATTGAGATGCCAGTTCAATTAGCTCAGTACTGAAATAGTAAGTGCAAACCTGTTAAAGAGGTCTTGTATTCTTGAACAAAGCCCCATCAACTCCTACTAGAAGCAGAAAAAGAATCTTCCTGACCCATGCTAAGAATGGGTCAGCCTATCGCTGATATTCACTTGTCACCCAACAGGCATCCTCTAGCATGTAAACTAACGTTCATGTTGCTTTATCTAAGCAAATTAAATTGATTAAATAACTTTCAAAATATAGCAACAAACTTGCCTACAGGCTTCTGCAAATATCCAGCTGGGTAGGATAATGATCTTTTACAATTATTCTTATGAATTTACAATTATACCCAGTTTTGTATGGTTGCTCGTAGCTCAGAATGATTCTCTTGTATATTCCTTGATGCGTAGATGTGGATCTCATTTTAAAAAAAACAACAAACATAGCTTCAACTGGAAGTTATAAAGCTGTGCAAAGAGACAATAACTGACTCCTGGGTCAAACAATTTCTGTGAATACTTTGTCTCATTTTTTAAGAATTCACAGTTTTCCATCCTCAATGAGAAGCCCCAACGCATGTGAAAATCTTGTGGAAAGGAAGGTAGGCTGAGAGAGAAGCAACCAAAAAAGGATGAGAAAGCAAAGGCAGCCCCAGTAGTGGGTCCACTCCCTGGAATGTGGAGTCACAAGCTGAGCCTGGAGCTCTCACTACGTCAAGGGCCATGGACTTGCTGAGATGCCTCCCCCTTCTGTTTGGTCCCGGAGATGTTCTCTGCAGGGAAAAACCTCCAAACTCAAAGTTATCTCAAAAACAGTGATTTCCTGCAGGAGTTTGTTTAACAACAAATGTTCCCAGATGACTCTACATCCTATCCCATAGGAATAACCACATTAACAGCCCATTCTCTGAGGACAGTCAGGGGAATTGCTGAGTATTCCCAAAAGAGCGACTGCATTTCTTTCCTCTACAAATTATCCTACATTCATGCCATTTTATAAACACTGCAAAACAAAGTCACCTTTAAACTATTATTTTGGTGCCATATGAACATGTCATTCACCTACCTGATGTCTGTGCGTATCACTAATTCCCCTATCTAGATTTTCAAAAAGTCTCTTGGAGTAATCTTTCTTTTCCAGATAAGGAGATTAAGCTATGGGCTCCAAATGGGAGTTAGTGATATTTTCCCATTTGATCACTTTAAAGTCTTTTCTCACTCTATGATAGCTTCATAATGTACCTTTTAGCTTTTAGCGTGACCAAGGGAGCTTGACTTCACTTTAATTTTCTGTGTAATGCATTTAAGGGACCCAAATCCTTTAAATTGAGGACACTTTGTTAATTTACAGCTACATGAATTTTTCCCTTTGGAATTACTCTGTGCTGCCCAGGAAGTAGAGTTTTCCAGTCATGTCATGCATAACTGCATGCCAGTTTGTATGCTCTTAATTGCTTCTTTGTAGGACCATGAGCACATGTGAAGTTAGTGGAATGGCAACACAGCTGCTGGGTGCTATGGAGCCAAGTAATGTGAAAGCCTCCAGCATGGCTGTGGGCTGCTGTGTGAAGTCAAACTGCAAATCTCGATGTCTTGGGCAAAGAGGAAAGGGATTAGGTTTCCAAATTAATGCTTGCATAACTGTGCTATTGCCATTATGAGGCTCAACCTGAAAGCCTGAGCATCAGCTAAAAGGTCAGCTGCTGCCTTGCTCTTTTCTCAAACCTGTGACGTGAGCTGGGAGGGCGTGCATGTGTCTAGAAGTTTGTACGCTTTCCCAGTTCCACCAGTTTGGTTACAGAAGGTATGAGGTCTCCAAGTAAGTGTCACCCACAGATAGCGTTCATATTAGATCTCCGCACTGCACCACTGCCAAGGCAGGGCCATTAACTTGATGCAAAACTGGAGGAACCAGCCACTTTCCCTTCTCTGTAAAGCACAGAGAATTGTGCCATACCTTGTTGTTAAATCTCAATAAACAGCCATAACACAAAATGGGATACATTTCTTACTCCCAAAATCTTGTTGCTGATCTATGCAATATTGCCGGGCAAGCTGATTTGTGTCTCTAAAATGTATTCAAATTTATTCACAGTAAGATTATTCCAGGGGTGGCATTTGTTGCACAATCATTACGCATTTTAAGTAGTTGTCTCCTCTCTGTCCTTTCCCCATTCGATGTTCCTGATGTGCTAACAGTTAGTACAAACACCCCTTTTCCAGTTCTCATTTTACTAGCCCAAAAAAGCTATAACCTCAGGTTTCTTTGTTCCAGGTTTCTTTTTCTTTATGTAGAATGTTCTCAATGAAGGCTCGCAATAATGCTAGCAGAGCCTTAGGTCTTCTAGTAAATGCATCAGCAGATACACGTTGGATCATATTAGCCCCTGACCCTGTGTTGTTGTCAATGACTAGGCACCATCTGACCTCTGGATACTCTCAGTACTTTCTCTTCCTCAGACATTTCCAGCTGATGAGCTCCCAGTTTATAGTAGAATTTCTCATGATTGAAGTAACTGATTATTAGCACACAGTATTGTACATCATCATATTTCTGCTAATATAGTTCTAAAGACCATTCAGCTCTTTATATGAGAAACCTGAGACTGTCCTTTTTTATTGAATTCATTAAAGCTGCTGAATTTTAGTCCATTTGCATTTGTCTCACTTGAGTCTAAATTAACAGTTAGGCTTCTAATTATGTACCACTATAAGCAACTCAGTATAAGGAACCAGCAATGCCTATTTGTAAACCCATGCCTGTGTTTGTATGTCTAACCCTCTACTCAATATTTTATGCGTACTCGGAATAAGATGCCATCAAACATGACAAAAGATTATCTGATGAACCATTCAGCTCTAATGCTTATCTAAATTGAATGCTGTGTAAAATAAATTGCAGTTTGCTGGAGAAAATGAAACGCACGTTACCTTACAGTAAAAATTGCATCTGCTCCCCAAATCAATCATTTTTCTGAAGGTTGATGAATAAATGGAAAACTCTGTAAGCACTGGGCTCTTGGTTGGAAGGTGGAGTCTGATAGTTACTACTGTAGCTTATTTTTATCATGGAATTATTTCTCACTGAGGAAAAAAAGACATGCCAACGATACATATCCCTTTTTTTTTTCCTGTGCTTCCTGCAATTCCTGTTGTAGTTCGTCTGTTTTCATCAAGTGCTCCTGAAGAGTACATGCAGTCCTTGTGTCGGGTAAGGTGAAGTGGCAGGTAGTGTTATGCCTTCTGGGTTATTGTGTGAAACAAATCTGTACAAACAGCACAGGTAGGAATTGCTGAAGGTACTCATAACTTGAGGCATCTTGCCAGCAAGTGTCTTCCCTGTTCAGAGAATGCCAAGAGACTATTGTCAGGAATCTCTGGTTGGTGTTGCCCCAGAGCACTCCTCCTCAGAAATCCTCTGCTGAAGTTGTGTTAACAATGATCCTTTACTGAGCCATTTGTTCCTACGCTTTAAATAGAGGCCTTTGGTTTGAGAAAGGATTTTGCTGTTTTCCTATGATGTCTTGTAGTGTGATGAAAACACGAGGTCCTAACAACCATAAAACCTTCCTGTATTTAAGTACCAGAGTTTGAACTAAAAGAAGTACTAGTTCCACGTGTACTTCTGCTTATGTGACCTTCTTAGGGACTTCAACCCGTATGGGTCAGATGCTTGCAGTATCCAGGATTATAAAACCATATTTGTAAGCCTGTTTCTATAGCAATGCGCCTGATTTCCATTAATACAATTCATATTTAGATGTCTAGGTGACTTGGAGAACAGGGACCTTCACTCATTTATGCTTTCCATGTGAATCTTGTAAAATTCTTGTTCTGTGGGAGACAGATCATTTTGTGTCATAGGACAAGATCTTTTTTTTTTTCTGTGAAATAGAGTTGTAAAGGAAAAAAAAAAGACAAGCATATAGAAAATACACGAATCTCAGAGGCAGAGATTTGGGGTGGAATTTTATTCTAGGAAATCATCTCTTTCCTAAAGAAATGCACTGAGCAGCTGTAGCACACGGTACCCTGTGTGCACCTACCCCTTCCCAAAGGTGATGTGTTTCAGAAAAATTAAGATTGTCCATCCACTCAACTGCAGGTACTGCAGAATCCATTTGCCAATATAAAAATGGAGTGCTGTAGCATTATGTTAAAAAAAAAAAAAAAAGGCAGAAAAGAGAAATGTTAGCCCTCCTGGGAACCCTGCAAAGCAACCACCACCAAATGTTCTGTGTCTCCTATCCTGAAAGCAGGTGGGAATAAGGATAGGAGGTGCCTGTACTCTTTTTTCCCAGGGGCATAAATTGTTGCAGAGGTGAGCATATACCTTCTGGTTGTGGGGTGCATGGTGTGAAAGGCGTGTGGGAACCTTATGTGTTCACATCCTTGAAATCTGCACAGAGTCTGGCTCCATCAGCCACATTTTTCTTGACCAACCACTGCCCACCATTTTTTTGGCTGGTAACATCTGTGCCTGTAAGATCTCAGCCAGAAGCATGCAGGAGGATGCGAAATGCCTCCGGGTAGGCTTTCTCTTTGTTATTCTTCCACAACTTCAGTGTGGAATATTGTACTCCATTACTAGATTATACCTACCCAGTGGTTTGGATCTTAAATTTCCTTGTCTTGCATTAGCTTTTTTTTTTTCAAATTAAAACTAAAAATGTGAATGGAGTTTTCAAGGACTAAAACAACAATATGGACAAAATACCACTTTATATTTTTTCACAACAGATGGAAATCTGGACTGAGAATTTAATTTTAAACTGCATCAAGAAATGAATGAAAGTTGGATAGCTTTCTCATTCATATTTTCTTTGTGCCTGTCATGGAAAACACGTATTTCTTATTTGCTTGGATTACTTATTAGTTTGAAAGCTATACTAGTTTTAGGCTGTTTGATGTGACTTGTCCGAGGATTAAATATCATTTTCATGATTCCTAGCAATCTATGATCACAAAGACTTTATAAACATGAGGTATTCTATATCCCAGCAGGCATGCCTGTTGACATTTATGGTTACTATGGGCATGTCAGAAGGATCTCTCAAATGGATCTTGAAGTGTTAGAGAAAACGCAAAACACAACTCATAGACTGTCACAGGCAACAACCCAACTGAGGGCCACATTCTTTTGTTCCAGACTGTCTCTTGGCACTTGGACCTTGACATTGCCTTTTGTTACCTCTCCTGGTTAGTCTGGGATCTTTCCTAACAATTGCATCACAATTAAATCAACAGGTAAAGATAGGGTAGTGGATGTGAAATGAGAAATCCACCAGAGTTAAATGAAACCCCCCAAATTATTCACTCATGAGACAAAGGACCGTGAACATAATTTGTGGACTAATGGCAAAAATCAGTTCTTTTTTCGGTTTTTAAATATAATGCACATTATCTTCCAACAAAAAAAAAAAAAGAGTGAACATAAAAGCTTAGCAAACTTGCCTGTGCTACACAGGAAGGAAGCAGGAAGAAAATCAGAAAAATTATCTCTGAATACACGCTTGGAAGGGATGCAGACACAAGTGATGTGAGGGTATTTAAAGAGAAATGTCTCAATACGGAGGAGGGAATTGCAGTTTGGTCCACAGGCAAAATGACGGGAACAACATATAAACGGCACCTGACACAGTAATGGTTGAAAGATACCATCTCTTTGAAAATTAAGTGAGTCATGACTTCATTCCAGGCTGGATTCCTACATGTATTGATGAATATGTTTAATTTTGGTGGGCTGACCAAATATATACATTTTGGAGGGGGCAACTGAGGCATATAAGTTTACAAACCAAAATACTAATAAAAAAATGGATCTGATTTCCAGGTGTTAAGTCTACAAACTGCATTGAATGTTCAAAAGTAGGCAACCAGTGTAATTGTATCAGATGAAAAATAGTGAAAAAAAAAATAGTGAAAATAATGAAAAAAAACCCAACATCATTATGAAGATTAAACCAAGCAGTCCACTTCTGCAAATGTTATGAGATGCCTACAAAAAAAAAAATTATCTGGTTCTTATAGACAGTCTATCCAAGGTAGGGGCTGCGAAGGGTGGTGTGGATTCATGGTTTTAATTAAGCTGGTTTTAACACCAAAATTCATACGCGACAGAACTTCATAATAATAAAAAGAGAAACCCTACTCATTTTCCTGGGAACATAAAGCCACGTGATTTTATATATCCTCTGCTTAGGAAAAAAGGTTTTTGTAACATAGGTAATTAAATAAATTTTATTCAGTTCTTGTTTCACAGGGAATAAACTCAGTGTGAAGGATCATCATCATAAAAAAACAAAACTGTTTAAACAGACTTGTATAAGGATGCAAATTTTGCACAGGGAGAAGCGAAAATATGCCGTGCAGCTGGTTAGAGCACATTATCATGCAAACAATTTAAGCTGACTTACGGTAAAATAAGCACTGACGTTCATATCCTTCACCCAGTTGCTAAAACAACATTGAGAACATTTGTATTCAAACCCAAGGGTTTGAGGGAGGGAATGTCCAGCAGCTCAGGGTAATGTGCCACAAAGTTCTGCCTGGTGCTCTGCCTCTGGTGCTCCAGCTTTGAACATCTCTAAAGATGTATATGGTTCCCTCTATGATTTAAGTGACATTAAAAAATTAGGCAGGGAGGGGAATACCTCTAGATATATCTCTTATGTAGAGATACATATATATGCCTCTAGATTTATCTCTTATGTAGACAGGGAGAAATACCTCTGTGTTGTGGCAAGATTGATCTGCACTGCTGGAGTGTCCTGTATGGCAAGTGTACTTATGTGGTATGAGTGCAGAATCCCCTGCAGGCTGCTTGGGGCTTTTTTCACAGGGATGTGAGCAGCAGAGCAGTTGTGGAACGATGGGATTTGAGATGGGCTAGCTCACATCTTATTATACAGTAGCCCGGAAGAGAATTATCGCCTGTATTTGTCATGGAAAATAAAGGCAGGGGAGCCAAGATAAAACAGCAGGGAAGTTCTGCAAGGGAATGGGAGGATGAACTACACAGATGGTGTGTATGGGGGGATGGTCATCCATCCCTACAGTCCCCTCCTTTCTGTTAGGGCATTGTCAGTGGTTGCACGTGAAGCCAAGACATAAACTTAGAGTGGCGGTAGTGTATTCTCATTCTAAAAGTTCCTGGGTTCATTTTAAGCAGGGCGCCCTCCTGTGACTACTTGTAAACACTTCACCAGTTCTATGAGCTGCATGGTACTGGATGGCTTCGAGAGACTCTTGAAGAACAGAGAGAATGCTTTGACTAGACACTGTTTACATTGCTTTTTGCCATTTGGAGTACGGATATGTTACAGCTTGCTTGAAAACAGATGGCTAAAATGAGCCATCACAAAAGTAGCATGCAAACCGCTTGCGGCTGGCTCGGTCCTGGCACGATGTGATAGCTGGAGGTGCAGTGCTGGTCTCAAGTGCTTGTGCTGTTCAACAGCAGCAAGGCACAGGTTTAGTCCAGCCAGTTCATGCTTGGTGTCTGTCTTGTACTTTGGGGAAACCTCTGCTGTCCTCAGCATGGGTCCTGCTGTGGTTCTGAGGGGATTACTTGTGCTAGATGTATTCTGGTTTGGACAGGACCTGCATCTCCTGCCCTCCATCACTCCGGTCCCGGAAAGTCCCCTCCAACCTTCGTGTTCTTCTCTCCCTAAGGAAAATAAGGAATGGTCAGGATTAAAATAGGTGAAAATAGGGGGTGAGTTCAGCACCTGTGCTTCTCTCTCCCCTCTTGTGGGGATAGTTAGGGTGGGAGTACAGGGACAGTACTCAAAGGGAGTGCAGAGGTGGTTGCTGAAGAGGCAGTAGATGAGGGGATTGATGGCACTGTTCAAGGCTGGCAGGTTCTGAATTATCACGGATGCATAGAAGCGCTCTTTGGTCTCGGGAAGGATGTTGAAGTTGTCCAGGATATCAAACAGAAAGTAGGGGCTCCAACAGAGAGCGAATGCTGCAGGAGAGACAGAAGAGCTTGACATTAGACAGTACAGTTATTTAGGGAGTTAATCACATACGCACAAATAGAGACTGTCATAACACATAAGTATTTGTTCGTGCAAGAAAAATTGCTCCCTACGCAGGGTCTTATTTAAGAGGATAGTTATTAAATTGTGTTTTTATTTGTCTTCATTTTTATTTTAATGCCCATAAAATACATTATGTGTGCTCCTTTAAGTGTTTAGAGTGCTCCCTCTAGATGTATTGAGGCACTTCTGTATGCTGCACACACATAAAGGGTAAATAGGTAGCCAGTTAGAGCATCATCACTTACAGAGAAGCGCTCTTTTAATGGTCCCCTGAGTGAGCAGCCAGTCTAAACGCAGACAGCACCAAAGTGCTGCTTTGTGACAGCCCTGCCTATCACAGCCACCTATTAAGAAAAGGCTCTTAGGCACCCAGAAGCAAGGAATGACACTTTCACTCTAAATTACAGCAGGCTGACATACCTCTTTGCATGCTGGTTGGAGGTGCCCTGTAGTAAGGGAATGTAGGGAGACTCTGACTCCCCTACTGCTATTGGAGAAACAGGTCTGAGAGGGCTGCGTCATTCGTAGCTTTTGTTCAGAGGTGGTAGAAAAACAGGCTATGGGTTTCGCTTTATTTGCAGGCATACAGGATTAATTTGTCTCATAAATGTCGATGTCAACTGCTCTCACAAAGAGTGTTGAGCATGCTGAGGCAGGCAGTTCCCTCAGCTGCGTTATAGGCACCTGGATTGCCAGTGTGCTGGGCACAGAGCTGGGTGCTGAGTGAATGTGCAAGGAAGAAGTAAGCTGTCCTGTTTTCTGGAGTAACCAACCCAATAGTGTCCACACACAGGGCCATAGTAACAACAGTGTGCCCTGTCAGTGTGTGGGTCATAGCACTGGCTGCAGATCCCCCACTATAGGTGGATTCAGGGAAATCCATGAGCATTATGTGCCTTCACTTTCTCGCACAGTGAGAGATGCTGGGTGCCTGATAGCATCAAGGTCCTCTGAAATACTGAGCACCTAGGTGAGCTCTTGCCATCTGGAGGCATCGTGGTAGTGACTGTTTCTTGCACAATCTTCCTCTGATGGCCACACAGATAAGTTCAGATGCAGAGAAGGTGTTCTTGGATTTCTGAGAGCCATGAATTCACAGCAGCATATCTCGTGTCCAAGGACACTACAACTAACCAGTGAAGTAAGCATCTCTAGTAGTAGCTATTATCACAGCATCAATCAATCTGAGTTTTGTGTAGGACTGGGAAGAGGAGCGATCTCTCTTGCAGTGCCCTGGGGAGTAAATAGCTTCTGATACCTCCCTGTCTGTCTCCATCAGCTAATCACAAGTGCTGTGTGTGATGCTGCCTTTATTTATCGAGATTAAATGTCAGCCTCCTAATTCCATCAGGATAATGTCATCTCCCTGGGAGACAGAGGACACCTGCACTGAGTCATCTGCATCCTGGCTGGGAGAGGAGAGCTTGTTCTCCCCACCTCTGCAGGCAACGTGCTTCTGACATCAAATTCACTTGCTCTGCCTCCCTTGCTTCTCCTTCCTGTTCCTGTCCTGATGAAGCAGCTTGTATTCTCTAAACCTAAAAGACAACTCATTTGCCAGGTCTTTCAGCAGCCTGGATTAGGAGGAAGTGAGCTCCTCCTTGGTTTCTTTTAGGCAATGTCCTCCTTTACTTCCTTTCTGTGCAGGGGGGCTGTGTATATCACTGCATACTTCAGGTGCCTAAAATAGGATCCTGTCAGTCATAGGAGGGCAGAGACAAGGTCAGAAGGCAAGTCAGAGGTCTGAGTAAAACTCCTTCGCTGAACCACCTCATGCATTTTATTTGCTGGTGATGAAGGGAGATCCCTAACTTCAGCATCTGCCCCAGCTGCAGGCTTTTTTTTTTTTTTCGTACTTACCAAGAACAATTACAATGCTGTACTTGATGGCTTTCACTTTAGCTCTGGATATGAACCCACGACTGGTGTAGCCAGCAGAGGTTCTGCCATCTGGGGACAGAAGAGTAGAAGCAGTGAAAGAGCAGGGCTGGTGTATGCATTTCCTGAAATTCACATACTAGCGAGTCTCCTCCCATTAGGCTCTCAAAACCTGAGCCTTCTAAAATCAAAAGTGGAAATATATGCATAGGAGATCTTTCTGAAGTGTTGTAGCAGCTGCATATCCCTGATTCTCCACACTTGGGATTGTAGGCAGGAGAAACATTGCAGATATGCCCAACAATATCAGTTTAGCAAAACCCGTTGGCCATCACAGCTTCAAAAACACAACTGGAGTGGTGTTAGAAGAGATGTTTTCTGAAAGGATCTGGCAACTGTAATTAAAAAAAAAACAACGCAGGATATAACCTGCCAAAACAGATTATCTGCTCAGTTTTTAACTGCATTTCAATTAGATGGGTTTTGAAAGCTACGTATTCCATTCCTTTAACCTCTTACTCTCTTTGATTCTTTAGATACAGTTGTGCATTTTGCTCTTCGGTTGGGCTCAGTAATAAAAGAAGAAATGCAGTTACTCTAGCTTTTCAGAAATGAAATGTGGCTTGAATTGAGAAGCAAAGTCTATTCAGTTTCACACTAAGGCTGGTTGATCTCATTTCCTCTGAAGTCACACTAATGTCTCTGAGAACCAATCTCCGTATTTCAATGGCAGTACCAGCATGATTGTAATAATATGCTTGATTTCATTATTCATGACAATTTGCTGTTCATGTTGCCCTGTGAGAATAATTAGGTTCATCATAGTGAACACACAAGAAGGTCATTTTTTATCAAAACATCGTTCAACTCTTGAAATCCGAGCTGAGAAATTGAATTTCAATGAATGTCATTGGAAATAACTATGTGTACATGACTTTTTGCACCTCTTAGAAAAACAACATATCCAGGCTATGTAATCTGCGAGGAAAAAATATAAATAAAATTAATGAGAGCTTGTTATCAGTGAAATATTCCATAGAGAAGCTTGAAAATAGCCCATATCTAATAGTACTGAAAATTACTTGGTTTTTAGTGCAGAATCTACCTCTTGAGTGAGAAGAATGACTTTTTTTTAATTTTACCAAAATTCAAACTTCCCAAGGGCATTGGAAAACACTGAAATTTTTATCTAAGTGACCGCTAGAAAACAAACCATTCTAGATATGAACAAAATTCTTGAATTAAGGATTCTGAGTTCTAGAGTAAGGATTTTTACTTTCTAATTCTTTTCTTGTAGATGTTTTCTATTCGTTTCTCAAAAGGGTACTTAATATCAAAGGAAAGAAGGAAAAAGTGTGGAACAGTTACGAAGGAGCAGTGGCAGATAACCCATTCCCACCACAGTGATGGGGTCCCAACTCAACACCACATACGTGGGCATTCCCAGATTTGATGTGGCTCCCCAGATCTGAATCCTGTGTCTGGAGACACGTGCGTGCTGAGACTCACCAGTGCAGCTGGATATAATGACAGCCTGAGCTTTGCTCTTCATCCAGATGGTTCGAATCACAATTGAGTATATGACACTGCAGAAGGGAGAGAGTCATTGATACTGTGAGGCATAGTAAATTTAACTGACATCTCAGTCATTCGTTCTCTGTGAATATACTTGTCTGCGTGTAAGAAGCCCACGGAGATGGCAGAACTTCATAAAAATGATAGTAATAATAATAGAAATAGTAAATTACGTATGACTCTACCAAAACATTTCCAGGAGCGACCCAAAGAATTTTCACATTGAAGTTTGTTACCACTGTCCAGGCTTCTCAGATGTCAGCTTTGAAGTTAGAAGCAGTGACATGGTTTGGCCAACCTCTCCTAGGTAAGAGCTTGTTGGGGATTTTGAGCTGTCTGAGGCCAAAACTGTCTGAGTACCAGATCCTAGCAGGAGGCACATCATCCTGCACTGGGATGTGCTTGTGAGTGCTTAATGTGGGAGCTGCAAGGAGGAAATTTGTTCTGAAATGGGGGAAGCAAGAAGAAGGAACTGTTTCAGCTGTACGTCTGGCTCTGTTTTGGTGTTACTTTGAGAATATAAAGCTTACGAATAAAATGGTAACCCAGGGAAGAGAATGGGGGCACAATCCATGAAAACATAATGTACCTCAGTGCTCACTCTCAGCCCTTGAGGTCCTGGGAATTTAATCAGTGAGCACAGAAGTGTCAGGTAGATTGGAAGAATTAGGTGACTCAAAACCAGATTTGTTGCAGTTTGCATATTTAGAAAGGAATATGCCTATATCTTTGATGGGAAAGATGAAAAGTGATCTAATGCACAGTAACCTTTGGTAGTTATGGCTTTTGCCTAGGTGATAACGACTGTGGGATTCTATTTATTTGACATAGAATAGGTGAAAATAATTCCTCTCAGCTGAAGAGGTGTCTGAACACACATCTTGGATGAGGATGTTATCATAGAATCATAGAATGGCCTGCATTGAAAAGGACCACAATGACCATCTGGTTCCAACCCCCTGCTATGTGCAGGGTCGCCAACCAGCAGACCAGGCTGCCCAGAGCCACATCCAGCCTGGCCTTGAATGCCTGCAGGGATGGGGCATCCACAGCCTCCTTGGGCAACCTGTTCCAGTGCCTATACACCCTCTGGGTGAAAAACTTCCTCCTATTATCTAACCTAAACCTCCCCTGTCTCAGTTTAAAACCATTCCCCCTTGTCCTATCACTATCCATCCTCATAAACAGCCGTTCCCCCAGTCCCTCAACCTTTTTTCATAGGAGAGGTGCTCCAGCCCTCTGATCATCTTAGTGGCCCTCCTCTGATCTCATGTTTGCAGCAGCTGAAAAAACGACACACAAGGCCTTGCTCTGGCTTCCTCTTCCTCCAGAGAGTGGATAACATACAGCTAAAAACAGCAAGCAACAGCATGCTTTGGACTGGTGACTTCCCCTTTTTGTCTGCTGAGGGAGATAAAAATGATTTGAAAATATTTTAGCTAACACATTTGAGCTGTTATGTTTTCCTAAAAATCAAGCATCACAGCAGGATTTGCTGTGTGCCATTTGCAAAACCACAGAGTTTTGATGATCCTGGGGCAGCCTGGTCATTAGCAGTGAGCCTGTGAACATGTCTGTGAAAAAGCTGCAGCTATGGAAATTATTTCAGGGTGTGTTATGGAGACCAAAAAGGGGTCTTGTTATCATGCAGCTTATTTTTGTTATCAGAAGAGACGTTGTTATTACCAGAGCTTTCAGACTGATACACAAGCCTTTGCTATAGCACCCTCAGCTCCTAGCCATGCTTGTAAAGGCAGTATTTGTGCATCCTGTAGGTATCTTTTCTGTACAGGTTTGAGAGATCTGGTTCCCAGGATGAGAAGGTGAGAGCTGGGAATTGAGCACACAGACCAGGTTGTGCAGCAGAGCAGCACCGTTCTCACCCAGCAAGGATTTTGCATGCCTCTTCCACAGATGCCAGCTTGCTCTCCTTAATCCCTTCAAAGGTCCAGCATGGCTCCCAGCTGACTCAAACGTTTTCCTTTTATCTCCTGGCTTTTCAAGAGCCTGTTTATTTATCAGCTGGTTCATTTGAGAGTTTCTGTGTACTTTGCTCTGCCAAAGGTTGAAAATTCATGCATCATTTCTCCTTTGATTGTTTCAATGAATCAGAATGTATTATGATGATGACGGTTGTTATCATGAGAAAACTTCAGCCAGCTCCTGCAAGACCTGTCTCTATTTCATCTCCAGCCTGCTGTCTCTAGCCTGACCTTCTTTATTTGCCATTAGAACAGTACCCCCTTTGATGCAGATCTGTCTGTGTGCCCAGAAGAACACATGCAGAGTTGCTCAAGTATCACAGTGAAGGAGCTTCGAGTACTCAGTTTCCATCCTTCCATCCAAATGCCTCTGCTATTGAATTATGAACCCAGGCTCTTCACTTGCTTTCTAGTGAAGTCTTAAAGAATGGGAATAGATTCGCACTTGATGGTAAATGAAGTGGCAGATGAGCAAAGAGTAGAGAGGGACAAACAGGAGCTGGTGTACAGATGGATGGGAAGTCCAGATGCTGTTGATTTCTTTGCCTGAATGTACTTAGTGTATTAGTCTTGCAACCCTGACTGTGACTTTTGGATGCTGTGTAAATGTGCTATAGTAGTAATGCATACTATCATAATGAAATGTTATATGAGTTGTTGTGGCTCATTATTTACAAGGAGGGGACTTATTGAAAGGAAAGAAGAGATCAGATGTAGTGGAAAATCTAGATGGAAAAAGAATAAAAACTTTTTTTCAGAAGGAGCCACTCAGGCTGTGATGAAAACCATAGGATAAAGTGGATATGCTGTTCATATGAAAATGCAATGGTTCTTTTTTGTAGCCCCAAGGAGATGCATATGTGTAGAAGTGTCAGGAAATTGCAAGAACATAATTTAGTCTAGGGATGTAACTCAGCAAATTAAATTCGTTGCACCTCCAAAAGCAATTTAGATTGATCCAGATTCTGAAGAACTAAGATGCACATTCATTGTAGCATGTTATTAGTTAATGGTGTTGGTTAATTTGACTTCATTGGTAATTTTGGCAGCCTTTGTCCTTGTGAATAACCAACTTAAGGTAGTTCCTACATCACTTTTGTTTTGGAAAATAAAATGTCTTTTGGTAAAGCTAGGTATTGATAATAACATCCCTAAGATGCCAAATCTTCAAGAATGGGAATTACTTTTTTGTTTTAAAATAAAGGATTACATTATGTTAGCATCTCACCTGGGCTCAGTATTTACTAACAAAATGACCTCCCTATTAATTGCTTGTATTTATCCTCCAGCCTATTGTTTCTCATACTGTATTTGTGCAGAGGGGTGCAGCTGTACTATGTTTTGTGGTGGCTGATTTGCAGCATTGTTTATCCAAAGACAAAAAGTGTATGTAACTTCATCCAGACGAATCACTGTAGGCATACATAATGAGTAAGTGAATAGACAGGCAGATAGTAGAACGTAATACAAGGTCTAGAATTTCTTCCTTTGAAATGGAAATTGCAGGCAAAAATTGATTGTCCTGTTTGAATCAAACTCAAAATCAGATTTTTGAGATTTTTATTAATACCGTTTTTTTTTTCCATTTTATTTAATTCTGATAATTCATCTACTTATCATTTCATTGCAGTGCTTTAATTCTAGTTCAATAAATTTTCCTTTTAGCTGATTCTGGTTTTTTTTTTCACTTCTGACCGTTTTTTTGTTGCTCAACAGCAAATGTTCTCTTTGGAATTCTGATTTTAAACAACAGATGGACTGTTTTTTTCCTCTGTACCTCAAGAGAAACTTTTGCTTTTCTTTTTCTTTTTTTAACTTGTATTTGGAATTATATTAGATGAATGTTTATGTGTTGTATTTAGCAGTTAAAACAGAGAAAATGCATCTGACAGTCTTGAAGAACAGCTAAAAAGAACAAAACTTTATGAATTCCAAATTTCTGGATATCCAGCTGGCAGAACTCAATTATGGTGTGGCACGGAGTAACAATGCAGAACAGAAAACCAGTAGCTTTCATGTCTCCCCATCACAGGACCTGAGAGGTCAGGTGCAAATGCTTGCAGGAGGAACAGCTGTGATCTTGATCTGGCCCCTGTTTAGCCTGTGTTCACAGTGCCCCAAAGTATCTTCACCTATCACAGGTATCATTCAGAGATTTACTTGGCTTTATTCAGTGTAGTGAAATGGCTTTTGTTGTGGCTGTGGGCTCTTGTCCTGGAAGAACGAATCAGGCGGATTCCCTTTTCCTTTTTCTGTGCTCTTTGGTGTTTGGTGAGTTAACAGTATCAGCTGCAGAAAAAGTGGTAGTGCAGCCCAAAGGAGAAGGAAGAACAGGCCAAACCTTCAAGTGCTGCAAGGAAGAATGGGATGTGATGCAGGACACTTACATCTCCCTGACCAGCACAGAGAAAGAGGAGGGGGGAGCTTTAAAAAGAAAACAACAAAACTTCTTTCCCTTTCTCAGCTCTCAAAGATAACCAGCGCTTAGATTAAAGATCTAATCAGAGCTTTCATTCTCTTTCTGATATTTTGGACTTCATTTGTATTACAATTGGGTATAAAATTCACCGTTTGTGCAAAGTGGCAGTGGAAACACACCTCACTAGTATTGAAATCTTTTGTGGTTTTGTTCATAGATTGCCTTTTTATGTAGACGTTAACAAAATTGAAGAGCAGATTATTTACATGTTTTGGCCTGGTTTCCAGAGGGTTTGCTCACCAAAGGAAGGGCTTCCCAGGCTGTCTATAAGGGTTATCACCTGAATTACACGTCATTTGTGCTGTGGTTCTATGGACGATGCATCTCGCCTGAGTTACTTGTAGGCTGTGTTGGGAACACGTGAAATCAGCTCTGAGTGCTGGAGGATGGATGACAGAAACGTAAAGACGACGGTATGTGGATTGTAGCAACTGAAAACTTTGCAGCCAGAGTGGCAGATCAGAGCAGAATTAAGTTCTGCACCTGAAAAGTAAGATTTTATACTTTGCATGAACTTTGGATGAACCGTGCCAGAAAAAGTGCTTTCCTAGGTGAAGTGCTTTGCTCTGGATGTGAGGCTCCCTGCAGATGCAGGTGGCAGAACAAATTAAGAGTTGATTCAGGCAGCATCCCACATTGCTTTGGGCACCCACCATGCAGTTAGGTTGGAGTGCTTCGGAGGAGAAAATAAAGAAGCTGCACGAGCAAAATGAGTTATTGCAGGAAAGGTCTTAGTCTTAATCTATGTGCTGCTTGCACTGTAAGGCTTGGCTTCCTTGGTGACCGTGGTATGCACCCCATCTGCTGCTTTATTCATATTAAATTTGTATTTTGTATAAGCATTCACTTCACGTAAGAATTTAATACAAATAAATCCTCTTCATCGGTACTACTACTTGAGTTTCCAGTTGCACATTTATGTATTGTCTCCCCATTGTGAAGTGATGGTCTTTTTTTGGAACACTTTCACCTAAAGGCCACTAAAATCAGAAACCACAAAATACCTTACCTCCTTGACTAAATAAAACCTCTCATTTTTATAATTAATCTTTCAAGAGAATGTCACACACCAGTTACATCCGGACATTGCATCTCTCCTCACTCACCCTTCTGGAACAGTGTCTCACCAGTCCTACAGAATGCCCAAAGAGACATAGTGGGACATGTCTTTTGAAGGGAAATAGAATCCCTGCAGAAATTAATGGCCATTCCTGGTGCTCCTTAGCTGCAAACTGCCTATTTATAAGCTGCAGCCACATGAGGTAGGTTAGATTCAACCTCCTGGACTGCCAAGAAGTGTTAAAGAAATAGGTGCTGCGCCTCGAGGCTGCGTTGACAGAGGTCTGGCAGCTGTGTTAGATGGGATGTTGCAACCTTCAGCTGTGTACTTGAGAATCCAATACTCGAAAACATGGTTCAAAAAAATAGACAGTTGTTTTCAAAGCACGTGGTATTTGTTCAGTGTGTCTTCTGATTTTGCTCTAATGGTAATCTTTATCTGTGGCTGTAGACGTTCCTCTCTGCTATAAAGAAAATAGAATCATAGAGTGACTCTGGTTGGAAGGGACCTTAAACATCACTGAGCTCCAACTCCCCTGCCATGGGTAGGGCTGCCAGCTGATAAATGGCCATAAACTAACAAATGGCCCTTACCCTTCCATGATCCACCCACCTCCCTCCTCCATGTGCCTGCCACCACTTTGCACCTGTCCAAAATCTGTCTTCCTGCTGAAGAGGAGGTGGGAGCACTTGCACAAGGTTCCCTGAGATGAGAAACTGGCCACGGTTTTAAGTTCCTGCCCTGGCATAAACTTTTCCTGTGAAAGTCACTTAAGGTTAAAGCCACGGAAATTTGAGGATGTTTTATTCATCTCTCAGCTGTCAGGGCAATCTCATGAAATGCTGCCTTCACCGCCTTTCCCTATTCCCTCCTGTTTTCACTGCCTTCTTGCTTCTGGGGATTTGCTGTAAGTCAAGTCACACAGTTTTGACAGGGAGGAGGGGAAACATAATGTCAGAAAACTGGAAAAGACTTTCTGTGTGTTTTTTTCTGTTTGTAAACCTGTACATATTCCATGCGAAAAGGAGTGGCTGATCTGTCCTAGAAAGTGTGTGGACGTGTAAATTTGAGTGTGAAGGGGAGGTTTTACACACCTGTGTGATCGGTAAGTTGACAGGATACAGCACGCTCCCCAGAAACAGTTAAGGTGCTGGATAGAATTTCCTAATTGCTAACTATTCAAAAAATTCAAAACAAATCTCCCCCAGAAACAGTAGCCAGGCTCAGTATTCTCTGAGATAATCTCTATTGCACAGTGAATTATTTCTGACTATTTATGTTTATTCTTTCTGCTCAGCTCCTTTTAATAGCAGTTTTTATTGTGGACCAGCTTTGTGATCTCAAGCAAATCAATCTGAAATACTTGCAGTACAAATTTTCCTTTGCAGTGTGTTTTTTTTTCATATTTTGGAAATGCTTGACAGCTTCAAACAATTGGGAATTTCTTTTTGACCCTGCTGAAGAAGCACTCCTCAAATACTGTGAAGCTTGAGAGCACTTAAAATTAATTTTAGTTTAATTAGCGCTAAGTGTATTTTCTGTTCTTTTATTAAATTCACGTTTTATCATATAAGCTAAACATTCATATTGCATTTATAAAGGTCTATTTAAAGCCTGAAGCTGCAGAGATAAGTGGACACACTTAGAGATGAACTCCTTGTTCAGAAATAATGTTCCTGGCTATTACTGCATGGAGAGCACTGCAAGGCAAGCACAGCGACCCGTGTGCTGTGCAATATGAATCAAAGCCTCTGTGAGACAGGTGTGGAAATGAAACCATAATGAGTGACTGAAATTAAAGCATTAAGCTGATTGCAGGCTTGACAGCTTTCCCCATGCACTTCCAATGGCAGGCTTACCTGATAATGATCAGAGGAATGAAGTACACAAGGAAAGCGACCACCGTCATGTAGGGGATCCAGTAGGAATCATCCGGCCACAGAGCCCAGCATTGCACTTCCCCGTTGGAGAGCTGTCGTTTCCCAAAAATTATCAGAGTCGGTATGGAAAACAGGAAAGAGAGGCTCCAGGCCACTCCAATAAGAACTTTCGCCTGTCTTTCTGTTCAACAGATTCAAACAGACATTGTTAGCAGAGTGGGCAGTGGGATTGGCCCTTTGTAGAGGTACTGAGAGAGGGGTGAGGATGGTCTGTGAAGAGTAAGTGCTGAGAAGACTGCAGAAGAGTGTAGGAATTTCATCTCTTTCTCACAGTAAAAAGTCATATTGTCTTGTATTTTAAGTGTTATATTTAAAAATGAAAAGGATCCATCAAATCTGAAATGCTAGGGGAAAGGCATAGGTCAGGGTCAGCAAGATAGAAACTTGAAATGTAAAGGATTCCTCTTGGGCACCAAGAGAATTTCATGAAAGAATGCAAGGGACAAGAGATCTGCCCTGTTGCACATTCGTACCTGAGCACAGCAATAGATCAGCTGGTATGGGAACAGGTGGAAAAGAAGGAGCCCTTGTGCTTCAGATAGCAGAGAAAGGTTGAGACCAGGAAGGGTTACTTAAAACATTACTGGGTTGGAGGTGCTGAAAAGGAGAAATGGCCTCCTTAGATGTTCAACATTTTGATGAGTTTTGTAGTGAGAAGACTTACAAAAGACTTAGGAAAAACTCATCAGCTCAGTGTTGAGTCAAAACTGCACATTCATCTGCCTTTAACCCCGTCTGCACTCCTCAGCATCCCATGCAGCCCTTTGTGATCCCAGAATGCTCAGACATCTCTACCAATTCCCAATGATGCAGTGGGGACCAACCTCATCTCCAGCTGATGGGCACATGCCCAACGATGCTGATGGTGAGCAGGAAACTGTGAGACAGGAAACACTGTGGTGGGCTTGTGCTCAAGTGCTGAGCAGTTTTAATTGCTGCAGCAGCCAGCAGCTAGGAGATTCTGCCTGGTGAAAAATGGCAGCTCAAGGATCAAGAATAGGAGCTCAAGCAAATTTGTGTTACTGCTTATGGCCTCCTCGACAGATAGGGAGAGCTGGTAGATAACCAAGTGATGCCATGTGGCACCTATGGGATTCTATAAAAATCAACTGGTTGGAGCAAACAGCCCTGAAGCTTTAGTTTTCATAAATATATATCTTTTGATTAAAATCCATGTAGCTCTTGCTAAAAAGTGTGGGGAGAGCAGCTGATCTGTATTATACTAGTGATCCTCAGCAATAGCTATTCCTCGGGAGTCAGATTGCTAGAGGAGCAGATGAGGACAGATTTTTGATCTGAGAAGATTCAGTGTTGAAACACTTTACTGTCCAGCCTGCCTACAAAATACCTGGAGTGGCATGTGAAATAGAAAATCACTTTAAATTATGGATATGAAAAAGTATGACTTTCTTCTTTGAAGCTCAAAGAGCAATATGAAAGCATGTGGGAGAAGCATTTTAAAAGTAATTTTATGCTTTATAAAACATCAGTTGCAAATATTCATTTATCCTGCTCATCTTTAAATGCTGCCCACATTCAGCAAAATATAGTCCTTCTAATCTTGGGCTTAGGAGAACTCTGATGACAACCACATAAGTGAGAGGGTTAGATTAAGTCTATAAATATTGCACTGGAAGAGGAGAACCATGCAGTTTCCCAAAGCATAACGGAATAAACTTAGCAAAAGGAATATTAAGAGTTTCACAAAATATTTCCTGACAGAAAGGGCTTTAGATTGTGAGCAAGCTACCCGAATGGCATGCACACAAGCCTCGATGGGACCCACAAGTCTGTTTCTAAGGTGGAAAGGTCACAGTTAGATAACATATCTTACATTTTGTACACCCTTAATTTGACAAGAAGTAGGCAGCTTGGGTTTGGCAATGGAGTTGTTTTACTTTTGTGTTTTATAAAATATTAGCTACAGTGTTCACTGATTTTTGTTTTTAAATGTTCCGTGTGTTTGATAAAACATGGCCTTGCTAGTCTCAAAAGCTTTGCAGAGCAATGGTAGCATCTGGGTAGATTTTTATTTTATTGGATTGATGTTAATTGGCTGCCTCATAAGCAGTCTATTTATTTATTGTAAATGCTCTAAATGCTGGCAAATGATATAACTAGACCATCTGAGTTATAAATGGAATCAAATAAGTAACACATTTCTAATATTTTGTATAACATTCTGTATAATGTTCTATTTGCCCTGTGTTTTCCTTTCAAAATGATATTGAACTTTAAATTGGGAGTTTTCCATACTAGAACGTTCAAAACCAACACCCAGCATTAGCAGGAATCTGCCATAAGCTCTGGTTACTGGCTCTCATAACTGTCCTTTTCACAGAACCATAAAATCACAGAATAGCTTGGGTTGGAGGGGACCTTAAAGCTCACCCAGGTCCAACTCCCTGCCATAGGCAGGGCTGCCACCCACCGGCTCAGGCTGCCCAGGGCCCCATCCAACCTGGCCTTTAATGCCCCCAGGGATGGGGCACCACAGCTTTTCTGGGCAGACTGTGCCAGTGCTTCACTACCCTCTGCATAAAGAATTTCTTCCTAACATCTAAGCTAGACGTCCCCTCTTTTAGTTCAGAATTTTCACCCTTGTCTTATCTCTAGCAGACCATGTGAAAAGTCAGTCCCTCTCCTTTTTATAAGCTCCCCTCAAGGTGCTGGAATGCTACAATGGGGTTTCCCAAGGGCCTTCTCCAGGCTGAACAAGCCCAGCTCTCTCTGCCCATCTTCCTAGAAGAAGAAAGGAGGGAGACAGCCACTTCCCTTGCCCTGCTGGCCACCCTCTTTGGATGCAGTCTCAGTCTCTTTTGTTTCTCTACCTTCATCCACAATGACTTTGTGTACCTCTGCCTGCCCCTAGCCACATCTGGTGGGGAGGCATCTCCTGGTCGGAGTTTTGCTCCCTGCTACTGTGAATGGCGATGCTGTGCAATCCTTCCTCCAAGAAAGTGCCTTTTTAAATCTGGAGAGAACTGTTCCAGGATCTCAGGGATCTAATGGACCTCAGTCTTTGCATCCCAACACCGCAAATGGGACGGTTTCCATCTGCTTACATTTTGTCTTTTATTTAAGCAGTTCTGTTGACTGCTGTTGGTCAGTTGGCACACTGGTCATACACATCTTCTCAAAATGGTGAAATATTTATGTAATGTGTTCTGATGTAACTTCTCAGTTTCTTCTCTTTGAGCTTGCAAACTTCACATTTTTTAATGATTTGGTTGGTTGGTGCCTCATAGAGCAGAATAGAGCAGTGCTGGGATTAACAAGTGTATATAGTACATAAAGTTCTTCTCCATCTTGCAATTTCTGTGGTCAATTATGTATTTGCAAAAAGTGAGTATGAAATATTTAACTGTCCAAATCTATCTTCTTAGAAGCCTTTAAGAATTCAGCTTCTTTCAAATGTATTTTTTTTTTAACATAACTCATGGTTAGGAATTAAACATATAATTAAAAAAATAAAGTACAAATTTTTTGACATTTTCTAAAGAAAATGTTTGACCTTATTTTTTTTTTTCCAAAATAATATTTTCAAGGCTACAAGTGAATGCAATGTTTGAAATTTGAGACTCACCGGGGGAGATTCAGGCTGGACGTTAGGAAATACTACTTGTCTGAAAGAGTGGTCAGGCACTGGAATGGGCTGCCTAGGGAGGTGGTGGAGTCACCGACCCTGGAGGTGTTCATGGAACATTTGGATTTTGTCCTGAGGGACATGGTTCAGTGAGAACTATTGGTGATAGGTGGATGGTTGGACTGGGTGGTCCTGTGGGTCTTTTCCAACCTTGGTGATTGTGTGATTCTGTGAAAAGGGTAAATAACTCGTTTGTTTCTTGACTGAAAGGTTTTGGAGGATGAGCATTTCACTCTGAAAAGAAACAACACGTGCTACTGGCCACTGATTCACTCAGAGCTGTTTTGACAGTATTTGGGTCATCACCAGTGACAAAATTTTGTAAATCATTTTGTTCTTCTACAAGACTCCTATGAGCTGCACACAAGAAAGCTCTGCCAGGAACAGCTAAGTGCAAAAGGTTAATGTATGCATGTATGTATTCCAGGAAGTTTCTGTGATGCCTTCTTAGGCATTCTTATGAATTTACCACTGCCTCCTTTTTCCCATTGAACATACACAGCTGGTTACATGATTTTGGCTCCATGAAAGACATCTGTCCATGGCATCAGCCCTGCTGGAAGCAGGTGGTGCTCATCAGGGTGCTCATCATGATGAGCATGTCAACCTTAGAAAAGCATCCTGAACCACTTGGGCTTCAGTAAATGTGATGAGGGGAAACAGATGTACTGCTCCAGCCATCCCAGACCCATTACCCCTGTGTAATATAATGAACTGCATCTCAGCCTCTGGCCATCCTGTGTTGAGTGGTGGAGGAATGCTGTGCTTCTGCACGCTCTGGGACAGATGAGGGGTAACATGCATTGTGGTGGAGAAGGATGAGTACTGAGATCTCTTAGGACTGAGATATTCTGCACCCCACCAAGTGTAGGAAGAGTTTAATGGAGCCTGCATCACATAAAAGAAAAGCACTCTTCCCGTGAGAATAAAAAAAATATTGCATGCAATTTTTTCTTAAACTAGCAAATTTTCCATGGCAACAAAAAAAGAAAAGCACTTATAGAGTATTTGTTGTTGTTGTTACAACCTCTTTGCTAAGCCCAGGAGGTGCTGTAAAGAAGAAATGCCATTGGGCTGCTTGGCTCCAGGTGGTTTGGGAACCCCAGGCTGGTGGGAGCTGCAGCATGCAGTGCTCACCCAAAAGCCTCTCATAAAGGCTTGGTAGCAATCCTCCCACTCTGAAAAAGCCAGCCTGGGGGCTGGGGTTGTTAGGCTGAACTTCACACAATCATTTGAAGCTTTCAGGCTTTAACATCTGCCAAAGGTGCAACACTGCCTGGGTTGTGGTGGATTTACAGCTTTGTAAGGCCAAAGATGACCACTATTCTGATCCCCCGAATAGAGCAGGCTGTCAAAAGTCATCATTTGTCCAAAGTAAGAATGATATTTCTCCCTGACTGAAGTGCATTTTTCAGCCACCATCTCTTTTGTAACCGATCCCCTTCCCCCCTGCTGCTATTGCTATTTATTCCCCCTGTGCAACATACATAACTTCAGACTTTAAGCTGCGTAGGAAAGAAATCGTGTTCTTTAAATTGTGTCGCTAAGCATACAAGGTGTATTTGAGTGCTGCAAAAATGACAAATTGAAGAAATTTTAAGGTAGAATCAATGTCCAAACTTAGTTGCTATCGTTTTTGAAGCTCACAATCAAACTGTCATATCAATTCTCAATACTGCATTCTATCCAAATTATTTTTTCATGAGAATATACAGGTAATAAAGCCATTGCTGCTCCTAGAGTCAGTATGGCTGTAAGGGATACCTTTTGCCCATAATAATTTTCTCAAAATGCTGGAAGATAATGAAAACCTCTGTGCTTTTAAAATGTCATTTCATTCTTCGCAAACACAATGCTTATAAAAACTGCTGAGGGCTAAGTGCAGTTTAATAAATCTGGAAATCACAGCTCCTTTGCCATTCAGAGAATGGTAACAGAGTCCAGCAGGAATTAATAATTCACGGGAACAGGGTTAATAATTTTGAAACTTTTCTCAGCAAAATGAAGCTAGGCAATACTATCCGTGGCAGTAGCAAGGTATGCAAATGCTCCTACCTCCTTGCATGAACTTCATGGGGTAAACTATGGCATGATACCGGTCTATGCTCAGTGACACGAGGACATAAGTTGAAGCATAGAGGAGGACCACCTAGACAGAAGATACAGAAGAAAGTAGTTGAGGCATGTTTACTATAGAAATCAGTGCCAGATAAAACACTGCTCTAGGAATATATGAAAATGAAAACTTATACTACTTAAAACAAACAAAAAAAAGACTTACAGTTAAACTTATATTTTCACCCAGACCTTTTTCCTTTTCGTGGTCTGCAAAAGGTAAAGGACTTAGTATGTTTGAAATAAACTGTGTTTAAACGTTAAATGACTACTGGTAGCGTTTAGCAGTTCTGGTGGAAGCAAAGCATTTGTGCAGCATTTGGTTAGGCTGAGCTCAGGCATGCAGGACAGCACGTGGTCCTGTACCTGTAAGTAGCGGACGACTCTGCAGACGATGTCAGGGGCCATGAAATCTCCTGTGTAGCGCCAGATGATGTCAGTCATTATGTTTATGAGTCCCGTGAATGAGTCTGCAAAGGAAAGTCATCGAAACTACATGAAAAGAAGTGCAGTTATGCTGCAGAAGCAGGCAGGGCCCTGGGGATGTACCGCTCCCATCACCTGCAGGGCAGCCCCTGTTGCTGGTAGCATAGGATACTGAAGGAGCTGGGAAGGTCTCAGAGAGTGCTGGATAGATGGAACTTTTTTGGTCTTGTTTGTTTGGAGAGACAAGGTGAGACAAATACTTGCTGTACACCTGTGTACACCTTCAGGCCTCCCCTTAGAGATGAGATCTGGTCCTTCAGCACGCCTGCACCTTCTCCTCCAACTCCTTGCCTCCTGTTAAGGCTCCCAGCTTTTCCAGGAGTGGATAAATGATAATCCTGGAGAAGAAGTAGGTGAGGGCCCAAGTGCATCTGCTCCAAAAACTGAGATACCTAATGTCTGGTTTTTGTTGCCTTTTGTTTCACTGCAAAAAGAAATGCGTATCCTTTGAAAGCGCCTGGGGTGAAATCCAGATGCTGCTGAAATTAGCAGGAATTTTGTCAGGATTTTACTCACATACTTAATTATTTAATAAGCAAACTCACCCTGTCAGCTTGAAGTTAACCTACTTATGCCTGGTCAGTCCTGTACACCAAAGTGAACACACCTCGGGCCATCTTTTATTCTTTGGGGAGAACAGAGGAGATATTCCAGTCTCCATTCTGCTACTTGTTGGACAAATGAGCACTCACAGCAATGCAAGTTCTAGAAAGAGACTGCAAAAGCTGTTATTGCTCCTGTGCATGTGGGCAATATTAATTCATGTACCTAAAATCGAAATATTAAGAAAGCTCTTCCCCGTAGGATAGGAGAATTATTTTGAGTGCTGATGTCCATCAGTGCAGTGTTTTGCTGCTGAGAATAGCAGAGCACATTGCTCTTGTACAGGTTACCACAAGGGAAGGGAGCACGCTGGGAAAATATTTTGTGCAATTTCCGAGGACAAAAGCAAAATAACTTCAATTTTTTAAAAAAAATTGAGAGCAGTGAGAAAAAATGCTTCATTCTGATACCACCACTTTCCACATTTTACATTTGTCTGTAATATTTTCTGCGATAAAGGCATTATAACTCCCGTATCAGAAAGTGTTGGTTTGAAAATGTGTGCTTTTGGAAAAAAGGCATTTGAACAATTTGAAAACTATTTTTTTTTTTTTTTTCAAGTAATAAATGATTGTAACCAGTGCTTTCATGCAAATAACTGTGATTTTGGCAACATTCGTTTATTTTACTCTCTTTCACATTACAGACATTCCAGGTACTTCCAGATGGAATTTTATGCTTTGGAAGCATCAACCAGTTTTGTTTCGTTAGAAAAATAGGCTTGTTCTTTTCTGTATCACTAATCCTTTATCTCCTTTTTTCATCAAGGTTCAGTTCAAAATGAAATTAGAACAGGAATGTTATTCCTGCTACAAGTACACCCAATGCTTCCCTACTTGCGTCTTTATCTCACGGCAATTATTTCAATTATTTCAGTATCTTTTAATTATTGCCAGTTTGCACTTTCCTCTCCCAGTATTTCCTAACACGATTTTCTCTCTCTTCTCTCCTCCTCTGAGCAGCATTTCTGTGTTTTCTATTCTCACAGCCACTCAAGGCAACAGAAAATCCTGGTTTGAAGCCATATGTTAAATTTTGCTTGTTGATTAGATTAATGTGGGCAAAGGATGGTTTTAATATCCTGATGAGTATTAGTGGCTTTAGGACTTCATTGAAGAGACTGTAGGTGCCTGTAATTAAGGTGGTTTTTGAAGAAACCACAGAGTTTAAGTGCTTTAAAGTGAAATGTATCCTCTAGCAGTGACTCAAACTCAGCTCTTTCCTTTTCCTTACTCCTGAATTATTGATTCAGATTCTCTCTCTCCAGTAATGAAATATTCATTGATTCAAAGCAATACACATCAATAGAGCTTCACTTTGGGGTATCCTCCAGCTTTTGACAATCTTAGCATCCCCCAAGCAGGCAGTAAAAGGGGGCTCATTCCCCCCTGGGGAAGAGGAGGATGCACAGTCTGCTCTTCCACCCACCCATCTCACGCACTCCAGGGAGAAGGGAGGCAGAAAGTAATGCCATCTTCTCATCTTCCTCTTCACACCAGCATTTTGTCGTCCCTTCCTGATGCCCTTGGGAAATTCCTTGGACATATGTGAAGGGTCAGTAGTCTCTGGGATGCTGGCTGTGCATCCAAAACCTCCCTTCCAGCGTGTGCCCATCTCAGCATTTTTGGTTTGTGTTCCAAATGCATTTTTAAACTGCAGTTGGTCTCCATTTCTCTGACTCATGCCACGAAGCCAAGTGAATGAGCCTTCACTTCAAATGATGCTCGTCCCAGAACTGCTCTCCACTTCATGTGCCTTGCAGCTGTCAGCCAGTGCTGAGACACCATGGGGGCAGTCACTCACCTAATGCAAACCCCTCGAATGCATGGTGTGAATGCCAGCTCCATCTTCCTCGCTCTCCACTCCACTCTGCTCCAGCTGCACTATGGTACCTGCCAGGATAGCTGTAGCTTTAGGTACTTTTAGTCAGCTCAAAGCTCTTCTTCCCTTTGAAGCCCTTCAGTGAAGTTTTTGGGTGAGTGCAGAGGCTTTTAATACAAGTTTTAAACTTTGCAGCTGCGTTGTGCTGGCAGATGGAGCTCCTCGCTCCTGTCTGGCGGTGTATATTTGGGTTTCTGAGTCTCTGGAAGCACTGGGCAGACACTGACCACAGTGTGTCCCCGGGCACAGCACAGCTCCGTGTGCCAAAGCAGATAAAGACAAATTAGATTCCTCAGTTCCCTTTCATTATGGAAACACTCCTCCACACAACAATGTCACGTCCGCTGCACTGTCATGGACTAGCCAGTTTCTTCCCTTATCTTTTGCACACTGCACAGTTTCACTGCCACACATCTGAGACACGTCACTGGAATATATTGTTGATGTCTCATATGATAAAAGTTGGTATTGAGGATCAGCTTAGCTGATATATTACCCTAAACCCCAGCATCCTGATTAATGCTAGTGTCTTCAGTTCTCCCCACTGAGCTGGGGGCTTGCATGTTAGGTACCAGTGTTCTTTCACTGATGTTTTGTTTCCAGGCCAAATGACACTCTTTTCCTGAAAACAGCACTTATCAACCTTTGTTCATAACTACATGCTAGCTTGTCATTGCCATTGATTTTTTAATACTTTTTAAACCAGGATGTATTCTGTGTGCTGCGTTTCTTCGCCTGTATTGCTAGGCAACTCTGCGACTACAGGTTCATTTAGTTCTTCAGAAAGAATAGTAGAAAAATCAATTAATTACTTACATTCATTTTTGATAGAAAATTTTAAAAATAAATACAATCCTGTGATAGCATGATCCAAAAGTGAGCTCAAAAAATGATACAAAAAATGATTCTTGGTTAAGGAGAAGACAGAAGCACTAATATGATAGGAGCAGTAACAGTTTGCTTTTGAGAGGAGGTGGAGTTTCTAAAAATGTGATTTAAAAGAAGAAATCCACGAGACTTCAATAATAAGAAAAGGGAAGCAGGGAGCAAAGGTGAGTTTGCCTGGGATGCGGGGGGAGAAAAAATAAGTGATGGAGTCTGCATGAGCCAGGCAGCTCCGCAGCCCCTCTGCTCCTTTCTCCTCATCCCCATCACGGCAACAACAGGTCTCCCAGGGCACAGCAAGTTCCTGCCCTTATGAATCCGCCACTGTTTCAAAATCACACATGCAGCTTTTTTAAACCAGCAGTTATTGAAAAGAGTGAGAAAAGGACTGAGAACCAGCTTGTTCTGTAAGGAGTCTGAACCACACAGAATGTAGCACTGCAACATCTGGGTAATTTGGCAGGTGCTGAAAGCAGCTGTGAAAATCCTAAAAAAAAACCCCAGTGCTTACCCAAATCTCCACTGTGCTCATTAAAATCCCTTTGGACTTTTTGGGGTATAAATGAGTGTAAGACTTTGATTCGTTTTGTTTGAGTACAGGATCCACTTGGTTCCAGGAGTGATTGCATGAGCTGATGTGGTAGACACTGCCTCACAGGCCTGAGGGCTGGAAAAATGGGAAAAAGACAGCATTGCCCTTGGAGGGACAAATGTGAGTGTGGGTTTGCAATTGCTGCAAGTGAGAAAAATGTTCATGGCAAAAAAACCTCCACTGAGATTGAAGTCCATTATGGAAAACAAATGGAGGTAATTAGTGATCTAGCATGGGAATACAGACATGTTACAACTGTCCCAGTTAATCTTTTTATAGAAATTCATTGACTTGATGGCATTGCCCAAGGGATGTATCTTGTGCAGACTTCAAGATATTTCTTTCATTATGGCCAATGAGGTTAAAACAAAATTCTGTGCTAGTGATGCTGTGAAAAAAGCCCTCCATCATTTGATTATTAGTGCTGACACTGACATTCCCTTAAGTCATTTCCCCTAAAGATGCTGAAGGTTTTTCCTGTCGGAAGCAAGGAGCAGATTGCTGATAAGCTGCCATGGGTTAAAAAGCTCCACATGTCATCACAGCCCCAGGTTGGTCTTTTTTCCCTTGATGAGAGCAGCCCTATTAAGCTGGATGTAGTGATCCATGACTCTTAGACAAAGCTGGTAGCTGGGGCCTCTTACTGAAATTTCATGCCTCTGTTCATTTACTCAGCATTCTCACTGTAAAGTGGGATGCCTTGTCTTGTTTTGTTGACTGCACCAGAATATTTACTCAGCATTCTCACTGTAAAGTGGGATGCCTTGTCTTGTTTTGTTGACTGCACCAGACTACATGAGGCAAGGCTTGTAAGGCAAGTTCTTCCTCAGGGCTGAGCACCAGCTCATATTCTGAGGACATCACCACGTGCTCCCATCACCTGGCTGTGTGCAAAGAGCACCAGAAGCAGCACATCAAAGGCAAGACACCTGTGACATACCTAGCAATGCCATTTAAATTGCCAACATTTTAGCTCTCGGAACAGTAGTGCCAAAGATGAGGGTGGGAGCTGGGCACAGCCCCTTCTCCCAGTGTTGTGGCTGCTCACAGCCCCTCTCACAGTCCTGCAGATCATCTGGGTGCAGGGCTGGAGTTGTGGTTGGGCAGCACTTTTAGCAGGCGATCAGCTGCAGTTGTGCAGCATGCACTGATGGCACGCTGTGCCCTGCAGCTGCGTGTTTTCTGCTTAAGGCCTGGAGCAGAACGCAAAATGTAAGAGATGAAACAAAACCCACTTGAAAACCTTTGGGAGGGAACCTGTTCAGTTCTCCTGTTGTGGCTATACAGACTTTTTTAAGTGACAGAAGCTATGTTTTTCCTTTTTCTTTTTTTCCCTCTTTCTTCTTCTGGTTCATATGAAGAGAGAGGTTTTGCTACGGTGTGTGAGCATTCTATATTTTTATTGAATTTCTTACATTTCTGTGCTCAGGTCCCCCACCCCTGAGGTGAATCAGGCAAGATGCTATCAGAATGGACTGAGTGAGGCTCCAGCTTCACCTCAGAGCTCTCTAGCTTAAGTAATGAAGGGCTGAGACAACCTCATGCCACACAGCAACAACCTCTAAAGATGCAGCACTTACCAGGGAGCAAGAGATCAGATCCTTGACAGTTCCAAATGCAATGTGCTGCAGCTGCAAGGGGTATTAGGCCTTTGTGTAACTTGCCTTTGTTAATAAATCTCTTCCTAAGCATTCTTCCCCACCCCAACACTACCCCATACTCACAGAGAGCTGGACTAAGGGCTGCAAGGGGATTGTGTGGAGTGGGGCACCTGCTAAAACACTGGAGAGCATACAGGAAGGAGAACTTGGCTTATAGAATGTGTTCATCCATGTCAGCAGTGGTCTCAGGCTCCCAGAAAACCCTGTTCCTCCCACAAGGGCGAGGAGCTGAATGGAGAAGCGAGTGGAGGACGAATGCTGTGGAGAGATGAGTTGATGGCAGTTCTGGGTGTCCCCACTTCCCTTTTTGTTTTACTTGCATAAGTTATGCATTTTTTTGTTCAGTGGGAAGTTCTGCTCCAAGGAAAAATCTTTTGTGGAATGTAGCTCCACTCAGAGATTTGAACAGTGGACAACGGTTCAGCAGCTGTTTAAGCAACAGATAAAGGCAAACACTGCAAACATCGCCCATAAGTTGTATTGGATGCTTTGGAGGTGGCTGTGGGTTTTGAAATAGGAATCAAGCAAATCTAGGTATATGAACCTAAGTCTTACGCATGCCTAAATATCTAAGTCAAAACTAAGAAAGAACAATAATCACTATTATTTGGCTGCTGGGAAAGTATATCTCAAATGCACCTCATTAATTAACTCCCCTTTTCTCCTTCAAGCAAAGCAGAACAGGTAGGAAGAATGAAAGCAGTAAGAGGGAAAATTCCAGCACATAAGAAATTGGCCTCATTTAGTATAAATGCAGCTCCTATAGATCAACAAAGACATGCCTCCTCAAAGGATAAAGAAATTACAGTCTGTAATTCATTGCTTCTTGATTTATATAAAGTGATGCCTATGTCTTAATATTTTTCAGGAGAAATATACTTTCTAGGTTATCAACTACTAAAGAAGTCCACTGTAATTCTGTCCTTCCCCAGTGTTTTCTCCTTTTGTTATTTCCTCTTATCGATCCTTTTTGGCAACACTTTATCTCAAGTATTTTAAGGTATTCTTATCCATATATTGGTCACAACAACAGCTGCGTGAATTTTCTCATATAAAAATTGTGCTCTATCCATGTAAAAAAGTTTCTATTGTAATTCAGACATTCTGGTCATTATTACTGTCACTGAGCACCAGCACTTATAATCCTTTCCTACTGTTTCAGATATTGTTGATGTAGCTACTTTACTCTAAGTTGATAGGCAAGAGTATAGTCTTTTTTTCTTCCTCACCTCAAACTGTAAAGAAAGCAGATTGCCATCGTGTTCAAGCTGTGATATTGCAAGCTGCAGCTCAATTTTTGTCTAACTGTAGACTGGCAATTACTTAGCAGTAGGACAACATCCATTCTCATTTTCATACCTGCTTTGTCTCCCCTGGTATTTGCAGATAACACAAATAAACATACTGGTAAGAATCCCTGGAGGATTGCCTTGTAAAATCATCACATGGGAAATACAGTATGTGAAAATACATGCTGAACTTCTTTCCATGAAGTACACTGCAATGCCAGAATGCACTGAATATTATTTAGCATCTGGATCTCGCCTAAAACTAGCCATCACTGATTTCTGAGCTTTTGATCTTATCAGATCAACTAAGTCTCCATGATACCACATTGTATCATCCATAACAAGTTGTGCCTTCGGTTGGAAGGGACCCTAAAGCCTATCCAGTTCAAACACCACTGCATAAGATGCAGCTGCCCAGGGCCCCCTCCAACCTGGCTTTGAATGCCTCCAGGGATGGGGCACCCAAAGCTTCTCTGGGTAGGCTGTCCCAGTGCCTCACCACCCTTCAAGTAAAAAATTGTCTCCTACCATCTAACTTGTAGTACTGCAGATGGGACCTCGTGAACATATAGACACAGTCATGTTCATATCTTTCATGCGAAATCCAAAGTCCTTTAAAACCTTGGCAAACATTTGATACACAGCTAGGCAATGAATTTGAAGGAAGTAACTCTGCAGAAAAAAAACTTTACCACTTGTGATTGCGAGTAGCATGAATCAGCAGGTGAGGAAGCATGGGACATGAAAATGCTGGGTGCTTTGTGTGCAGCAAGATGGAGAAAAGTCTGTCTAAAACAGATTCAGAATAATAAATGTCGCTGCTTTAGTATGCAAGAGGGGAATAGTAAAAATCCCTACTTTCTTAATGTAGCTTTATGTGCTACGTGCTTTTTAGTGCATGCAAAGGTTCTTTCCATTATCATTTTTTTAGACTGCAGTTAGAAATGCTGCTGTAGAGATGTTGGACTAAGAGGTGTTAATAATATATTTGTACATCTAATGGCAAAAGTTGAAAGTCATGTCTTTTAACAAGAGCTAATGAGAACCTAAATGACGATTCTTAGGAAGGCATACTCATTAGAGCCACACTGCTGGCAGCACCATGAAATGCATCCTGTGCTCTGCAGTCATCTCTCTTAATGTCTGCTGCTGGCATATAAAGAGGCCAGGTAGAAAAAATCTGCACACATATCTTCCTTTAGCAACAGAAGCCAAACCTTCACGTAGAGTAACTGCAAAATTAGCATCCCCTCTGTCAGGTGACAGTCCTGCTTGTTATTTCTGCAGGGAATCAAACAGGAATCTGTATAATTTAGAGGCAACCTTTCCCAGGCAATTCAGAAAAAAATCCACTTTCTTCCTTAGCGCTGAAACGTAGGACCCAAAGGATTACACACCTTGGCTGCGAGCACCTTTATTGCAAACAAAAACAAATGCAGCACATCTGTCATTAGGATTTGAATGTCTAAAACAGGCTGAATGTAGGAAAACCATAATCAGTCCTTCTGGACCACAGAACAATTTTGTAGCTGTCAAAACCAGAATTAAGTCTTCTGATAAACCAACAGAAATTGACACAACGAAAGCAGATTGCTGCCAATGTAAAAAATACATCGTTCAGTCTGCTGGCAGCTGAGTGTATCCATAAAGCATACTCAGAACTGCCAATGGGACATTTGAAAGACTGTCAAAATATCAGCCATCCTAATGCCTGGTTTTGCTCTGGAGACCCAAAGAAAGCCCCAAGCCCACCTCTTGCCCTTCATGTTTCCACACTGTGTGCACTGCGTGTGACAGGAATATAAAAACAGCCCTTCTCCTTGTACTCTGCCTTGTCCAAAAACTGGGCTGTTTTGAAGAATGTCATTTATGAAAAGATGCACTAAACAGGACCAACATTTTGCTATAGAGAATGGCTGATGCTACTGGTCCCTTTTCCCAAACTTGTAACTAATTGAATGCCTCTGAGACGAGTTCAGAAATAAGCTGAAACAGAAGCAAAATTTCCCACCAGCACTGAGATCCTTTGGATGAGATGTGATTTGTTGTTTGAGGGCTAGGCCCACCAGCAGCAAGATGAATTCACAATCTCAGCCCAAAGAGACCCCCTAGCATCCTAAAAACATACAGGTAACAGTCTTTTCCAAATGTCCTGCTTCTCTTCCTGACCAAAGTGGTCTGAGTGTGATGGAGATGAATATCCAGAAAGTTGGGTTCTCCCTGCAGGTCATTCAATGAGACTGACGAGCACAGGGAGTGTCAACCAACAACACGATTAAAAAAGCAAAATCAGTTTACTTGTGCTTCTTCCACATCTTCTTAGTGCCATCTTGGAAAAGTTCCACTGGAATTTGAATGATTTCTGAAGTAGCGAATATAATTTGAACTTCCATATTTAGCTACAATTGACACAAGAAATGTAACAGAGGGAAAAGCTCGGTGCAGATCACAGTGGCTTTCTGTGGAGCAAAGACTGGTCAACCAAGGAGAGATGTGAACATTTTTAGGCACCTACTAACTGTAAAAAGACATAACATAAGCAACAGACCGTATAAATTCAGCAAGCCAGTGAATTTATAAAGTCACTCTCTTTTTGAATAACTTTTCTGCAAAGTATAAAAAGTATTGTGGATGCATCGTCTGCTGAAAGTGACATTAACTTGACAAAGTACTTATTTGAAAATGCAGTGGTGTATTAATGAGTGAGTGTTTAAGAGTTTGGAAATATGATTGAAAATACACAATGCTATCTTGCAAGAGCAGGCAGTCCATTTGTTTGTGACATTTCAGGATGATCAACTTAGTCCTGAGCAAGAGGGAAATAATTTGTTTTTAACGTTGCTCGCACATAATGAGGTCCAATAAAAGAACTCATAAACATTTCCTTTTGCAGATCCTTTATGGTGACATTATAAACCAAATGAGAGTTATTTATTAGCATACCTTCATAGGGTATTGTTTTGGAAGCATTGCTTTGGGGCAAGGCTTTTTTTGTTTTATTTGTGTTTTGATGGATCCTGTTGAATCGATTTTTTCCAGTCTATTTGTATTGGCTGTCCAGATTGTTCACAGAAATGCAATTGTGTATTGTAATTTCACTTTGATCACAGTCATTTTCTCCCTTGCGTTATCCAACCAGTCTTCTAAGAAATACAGCAGTAATGATATGCAGCGGTGGATATTGAACTGCTTGCAAATCACTCAGGCAGCTCATAAAAACATTATTAAAAGGCAAATGGCCTTTGTGCTCCTAAACTACGCACACTGAGGTGCTCTAATACATCTGACGCACTGTAATATATTGAGACGTGCTCTGCTGGAGTCAGCATCACTGCTTTCCAGCCGACAGCTTGTCTCCACCTGTCAGTCATCAGCTTGATCTGATTCTCACTCCGGTTCACAGTCAGATGTCTGAGCATGGTTTGCTGGGGACTTTGGTGCCAGGCAGGTGGCACACAGAGTCTTACCCAACAACTGGGCACATCACTTTAACACACGGATGTGTTGAAGAGCCGTTCTCCCACCTCCCACCAAACGGTTACTGTTTGTTCAGCAGTGCCCACAAACACGATGTTCAAACCTTGTGTGAGTTTAATCCTTTACCTGAAGAACTGGGAGTAGGTCTGAGGACTCACATTCTCCCCAGACCAGACCCTGTGCAGGTGGCCTGTAGCTTTCCCCACGTAAAGGAGAGCAGCAATAGTTGATTGCCGTAGCTTGTTGTCTGAATGAGCTTTGCCAGACATCATAGCATGCTGGAGACTCTTTCCGTCTGCCATGGGTTCAGTGTAGTTGTTTCCTTTTGTGTGCTTGTAGGGAGTGAGGAAGCTTCTCCTTGTCTGAAGAACTTCATATTTCTTTCCCTAAACGTCCTGCTTGCTGGGCATATGGTGCTTCTTCAGAATATGAAGTTTACATCATTTTTCAGGCTGACATTGATATCCATGGGGGCTGTCAATACCTATGTGAAAGGGCTGAGCTCATTTCTTAAACCACACAGCTTTCCAAAGCAAGCAGCTTTTTATCTGGAAGGTCACAGCACTGAAGGAAAGGATGCTGGAAATTTCAGTAACAACCCTAATTCCCAACCCTAATTTCATCTTTTTTCTATCTTGCCTACTTCTGTTCTAAGCTAAGAAAAAGATTTATACTGTCTATAGGGTGCTGAGTTTGTAGCCTAAGAAGTCTGCATTTGTAAAGGTTGCAGAAGACATCCTAGTTTAGGCTGGATATCAGGATAAACTTCTTTACACAAAGGGTTGTTAAGCACTGGAATAGGCTCCCCAGGCAGGTGGTTGAGTCCCCATCCCTGGATGTGTTTACAAACCATTTGTGGTGCTCAGGGGCATGATTTAGCAGTGGGTTGTTAGAGTTAGGGTTGGATGGTAAGCTTGTGGTTGGACTTGATGATCTTTTCCAATCTGAGCAATTCTATGACTCTTTGATTCAGATTATGGTGAAGATCTAAGACTGTAAGGACTAATCTAGCTAGTATCACATTGTCAACATTTTTTTTTCCTTTTCATTTAGCCTCAAGAGCTTCATCCCAAATAATAATTTCTGTATTTACATATGATTTCTCCTTATTTCTTTTTCTTTTCCTTTTTTTTTTTTTTTTTAATGGGAAACACTTTCCCTTTTGTAATGAGTAAATTGTATGTGCCTTTAGATACGGTATGCACTTACAGAAAACTAGTCCCTGAGAGCAATACGTGTTTGTAATGCTGCTGCTGGCAGAAAATCCATACTTGAAGTAGCACGCTCTTACACTGCGCCCTAGACACAGTGCAGAACACTTTCATGTTGATTACTGTCAACCACCCATGTATTCCAAGGCCTCAGAAGATGACTGGTGACACTGTCCCACCCACTCCACATCCAGATCCTTGGTACATAACGTGCCACATACCCACACTACTCAAAACTTCTGTTCTAACAAGCATTCACTGCAGAATTGATATTTAAAAAAAAAAAAAAAAGCACTTTGGGAAATACCTGAGTGTAAAAGATGCCACTTTTTAAACAGAAATTTTCTGTTAATTTAGTGCCTTGAAAGAAAATGGGTATTTGATGAAAACCATGTGTGTGTGAGCGGATGCTATTCCAGTTAACTTGTAGTGGTGCAGGACTTACCATTGTTTCATTCGTTTTAGAAACTTTTGTGTTTGAGGGGTATGCTTGTGTAGCATAATATTATGAGAGGACCCTTCAGGGGAACTAGTCTGATGTGCAACTGATGCAGTTGGTTCTTAAGTATTAATATTAGATTGGATATTTTGCTTTGCAAAGGTTTCAAGTGGGTAGCTTTCTTTGCCGTGTTGCCTGTGGTGCATTAACATTTCATGAGAATTTCTGACACAGAGCAATGAGATTTGTCACTAAAAACGCTTTGATAAAAAGAAACACATTTGATGTGTTGAGTTTTAGTACTGCAGAGCTGTAAAAATTCATCAGAAGATCAGCATGAAAATGCATGTGCTGCATACGAGTGGATCAGTGCTGCTGTACAGACTTGAGGGGTCTCACTCTTGATGCAGTCAGCACTGTGAGGCTTACTTCAAATGGGTGCCATCGTGCAAGCCCAGTATTTTAATGTGTCAGACTTGTTGTCTGCCTGTGTGTACTTCTGCCAGGGAAATCCACATATTCAAATGTAAATTCATTGTGAAAATGGAAGATGGAAGAGGGGACATGCTATACTCCTTTTTGTAAGAGGAGCGAATCAAAACCACCAAGGAAGTCTCATGCTTTCAAGGTTATGTACAAAGCTAGCCTAAGAATTGGTGATGCTCTTTAGATTCCAGGCTGGGGCTGAAAGAAAATGCTTCTTTTGCTTTTCATGTTTTAAGGGGGACCTGAAACTGATTTCCATGGGTAAAGTTCCATGGCCTTGCACTTCATTACATATTGAGCATTGTCATTTAAACAACGGAGAATGACTCCTTGATTTTTAAATGCTTTGAGTGTTTCACCAAACAAAAAAGACTGGGCAGGAACTGACATTTCTTGTATTGGATTTGACTTAGTATACATCACTGGAGAGGTAAGTTCTTAAGGAGCAGTATGAAACAACAGTATTTAAGACACTGTAACCTGTTTTGTGGGCTTAGCAGTAACATAGGAGTAACTCCACAATATTTAGAAAAACAGGGTTCATTTGATCACTGTCTCTGTAGCATGGGAAAGACATATTCCAGGATCTCCAGCTCACTCACACAGCACCAGTTCCTGATTTTATTTCAGCATCTGTGAGCTAAATGTGGAAGTGGATAGAAATCAGCCCCTTCACTCAAGACTAAAACATAACCTTTCATAGAACAATATCATCCTAAAATGTAGAGATGTGGTATTAGTCTCCTTAATTAAGCTTACATTAAAAATCCAGAGGATAATATGCAGTCCTAGAACATCCAGTGTATGGCTTCTAATTTTTGCTTTTAACTTTATTTCCTAATTCATTAATGGCAATTAAGTCATAAATGGCTTCGTTATAGTACTTTCACACACTTGCAATATAATTTTAAATATTTTAAATAAGTATATATTTATACTTTTGTCTTTGTCATGTTACTTCAGGTTCATAGAGCTACAAAGCAATTCCCATGTGTTGATCCCATTCTAGTCTACAGGCTTTGGTCATGTTTGGATAATAGTTTGTCCATTGTTCTCTTTTGCTAATTTACAAAAAAAGTATAATTATCTTTGAAGGAAAACCTGTATCATTATCAGTAACCTCCTCAGCTAAGAAATCAGTATGATCAACCAATCACTTCTGCTTCTTAGTGCTGTCAGCCTTGTTTCTTAAGAAGCAGCAAAAATTCTGTTGTGGAAGTGAAAACTTGGGGGTTTGTCCAGGTGTAATTTCCATCCAGTTCTGAACATCTCTGTTCTTGTTAAGCAGATCTTCACCCTTTTCTCTCTCTAGCTACCACCTGCCTATTTATGCCCTCATACTGAATAAGTCAAGTAGATGTGGATAAATACACGACCTACTTGCAAGTTTCTTCTACATTTTGAATTTTGTACTGTGAACCTCAGTTTAACACTGTCAAGTTTGTTTGTTTGTTTTCCTCTTGGTGTGCATTAATGTGTGCAGAAATAGGGTGAGCTGCTAAAATATGTCCATATCCACATCACAGCCTTTAGTAATTTCATGCTGTTCTTGCTGCTTAGTGCACCAGAGCACGGCAGCTGTTTTCTGCATCTGTCTGTCTGCAGAGGTTCTACTCAGGTTAGTTGTGCAGCCACAACATTACTGCACAGGTTTGGAATAACATTTAACATTTAAGATACACTATTTTTTTCCTGATTCTCCTTGAATAAATTGCCTTTTGGTAAGAGGCCAGAAAAGTCTGGAGAAATTCCAGGTGGCTATTTAGAAATATAGATCGGCTGAAAATGATGTGTTTTCCTTCAGGTAACATGTTGATATGCATTACTGTGCATTAAAAAAAAAAAAAATGACAAAAATACTTTCTCTTGAAAGCATTATATTTGCTGATGGGGTTTGATGCAGAGCCTTTGGAGGCCTTATTCTTGCAGTAGAGGATTAGGTTTTTAGTTGTCAGAGAGGAACACTAATCTTGACATATTTGATGATGTATGAATGTCAGAGGGATTTATATAGTCAACTTCAAGGGTCTAAATTAGGAACTGAATCCTTCTGCACAGCCAGAGAAACCTAAAGGCAGCTCAGAGAGCTTTCCTCTGTTGGCTACGGATGGATCATAGCAAAAGCAACTTCCTCTCTTACGTACCTACAGTGAGGCGCCTAAAATAGATGGCATGAATAATCCCTAATATGAAAATCTGCATGAAAGAGTGCAGTAATGAAAGTTAATCCAGCTCTCTCTAGGATGGTTACAGCCCACTGTGTTTCTCAGGACTGAAGTTGAGCCTCGTGCTTTCCTTCGGCCCTACTTTGCTATGTGTGAAAAGAAGCTAAGAGATCATTTTATGTCCCTTCTTCCTCATGGTAATGATGCCTAACAAAGCTGAAGACGTGATGTCCCCAGTAACAGTAACTCCCTCAGGTGAAAAAGGTCACAGACTAAACTCTCCTTGGCTCATAGACTTGCAAACATGTATTGTCACCAAAATACTACACTGCCCAATTAGAAGAGAAAGAGTGGTATGACACTGCCCAATTATGAGAGAAAGATTGCATCTGGAGATACTTGCTTAATTTCACTTGACTAAATAAAAAAGCTCCTATGATCAGAAATTCTTTGCTCTTCTTGCTTCCCCTTCAAATATGGTGTGGCTGCTCCAGCATAAACACCCAGCCCACTTTTTGCTCTACAGCCCCCAGAAGTGCTGTAGTTGGCCAGGCAAACCTTTATGACCTCCCTGCAATCTTACCGTATCAGCAGAGCTGTGATGGCACAGCAATTTAGATGCACAGTGCAGGTCTCAGCACAGGGTGAGAGAAATCACGTGGATGGTGAAAGAGAGCTTTGTTCATGGCTGATCCTCGTCTGTGGGGCACTATGCCTCATGCAGGCTGTGCTGCAGGGTGGTTTTTGCTACCTGTAATGGATCTGAGGACCACTGCTCAGGCACAATAGCCTGAAAAATGCTGGTTTGAGGATGCCTGCTTAGTGGGCTGTGATTGCATTAATTACAAACCATGAATCACGGGCATTTTGTGCCTGCATTTGTAAGATTAAAGTAGGCTATATAAATAACAATCATTACAGAGTTTTTAAGTGGTGGATGACCATTCTTGCTTCTGGTAGCAAATTTGGAGAGCTCATTATCTTTATATTTCCACTAATGGGAGGGACATTTCTTTCTCCTGCTGGAAATACAACACCTCAGTTATTTTTGCTTCTGTGCCAGTGTTACTTCTTCCTGCTGCAGTGGGCTACAACAGATGAAGTAATAGCAAATGGGCATATTGTTTCCAGACCTGAACTCTCCAGTGAGCCTTTAAGAAGGTATCTGAAAATGAGCATTAGCATTAGCAGTGAGCATTAGGCCAAATTTAAAGTCTAAAAGCCTGGGTGCAGGGTGCTTAAAAACACTTTGTATTTGGTTCAGGACTGGAAACTGAAACTGAATGATTTTTCCCTATCTGTATCTATAGCTGGATTTATATCCATATCTATCTTTCCCTGCATAATTATTTCTTTGTTTTGTTTTCTTTTGTTTTTTGTCCCTTTTCTGTAGAAGGCAAATGCAATTCAACTGTTTTGCACATCAGGATTACTGTCAGTTCTCCAAGACTACAGCCAGTCCACCAAGATTCACGTCAGCTCTCCAAAGCCACATTTTCTCCTGCAGCCCCAGCCTTGTGGGAGCACAGCTTCACCTTTTCAGGGGGAAAAGTTTTCATTCTGCATCAAAGGCAGTTTCTTTACTGAGGCAGCTGCAAGGAAGCTGTGTAACCAGACTGTTCATGTGCATTTCTCCATTTCATTGTTTTTCTGATACTAGATTAGAGCCACAAGTTTTCGGGATGCCAGGCTCTCTCCGTTACATCTCTAGTGGCACAATTTCACTGGTGAAACATGAAAGCATCTTGATTTTCCTTGACCATTTTCCTTTGGCTGTATGACCAAACGCTGTGGAATGGAGGTCCATATTCCCCCCTGAGAGACAACGTTCCTCCTTCACACAAAGCTGCTTTCTGTCTCTCAGCATTGGTGTTCAAGATCACTCTTGGTTTCCTCTCCCAACTTCTACGTGTATTCCCCTTTTTACCTCATCTAAATCAGGTTTGGCGACATCAGAATAGATGCACATCAGAAACAGTGCTGGCTGTCCAGGCAAGAGCTGATAGTACAGTAAAACTGGAATTCTATCACATCAGTGCCTGAGTGATTTATTATGATCCGGGGTACTGTGACTGATCTTGGATGTGGGTAAGAGTTCAAAGGAGAATTTTGGTTTTTACCAGGTGGCATTAAATTGCCAGGAATGGCAATGGGTATCGAATCTGGCTTGCCACGTGCTTCCATGAGGTAATGCAGATGGTGACATCACCACATTGTCCTGACTCAGGTCTGAGTCTGGGGGACTTACTCTAAGTCAGTCTCTCGTAGCTTTCCACTTACTGAATTAGTCCTCTTGGCAGCATCAGGATGGAAAACAATTGCTTCTTCTCCAGGCATCTAATGCAACCATGCAATGAATTTTCTTATTCACTCCCGGTCCAGAAAAGTCAACACGGTTCCACAGAATGCACTGAATAAATAATATTAATATTGCTGTTCTTACTCCCTGAGATCATTTTGCTCTTGGTTAATTGATTCTCATTTACTCTGTGAATACAACACGAGCAGTTTTGTTAAACCTCATAGTGGCTCTAATCTGCAGAGAAAAGCTTGGTGTAACCCATTTCTTTCCCTGTTTCTCAAGACGCACACAGATGATTTGCAGAGTCACTGGACTTCAAACCAGGTGTCTGATAAACAGTCTGCTTCTGAACTGGTGGAACGCAGCTGCTTTTGCATACTCCAGCAAATCTCAATGTCTGAGCCTGTGGCAATATTTACAAATGCTCTTCTTCCTTCCTGATTTTGACACACACTTTGCAGTAGTCACAGGAACGTGGAGTGTAGAGCACAGACACTGCTTTACCAGAAAGTGTTTCATTACCATATGTTAATTACAGAAGTTTTAGGAAATCATGAACGTAAAAAATGTAGACACATTCCCTGCAGTTTATCAGAGAACTGTGCAGTGCAACTGCTTTGGCTCTTTGGCTGCCAAAAGTCCACCTCCAGTAAGGTGACTTACTGAATTAGAAGCTAATTGACTAGGCAGTTAACTTCCAATGCTCATTATCACTTTGATATTTGATATCACATGTAAAACTGATGAATTTGTACTTATGATTTCTCGGAAGTGAGAAAAGAAAACAAGTTCAATTTTCCAGATGAGTAGCTGGATGATAATTATCTGTTAATATGGTTCTACATGTTAATTTTGGTAATGGTTTTATTATATTCAGGACTAACGAGTCATCTTCAGTCCTTCAAGTCAAAGTGGCGGGGCAAAAAGTAGAGAAGGACAAACACAACCCACTAGAGCAGCCAGTAACACAGTGCTTTGGGTGCAGTTCTGTTACCCAAAGCCTCCTGAGGAGATGAATCAGGAGATGAGGTGAGTGATGCCTGCGGAGCAAGATCCGCTCGGAAACATTAAGCAATCCAGAAATAGGAGGACGGAGCGCTTTGCTCCTGCAGGCATTTGGAACACTGAGGGGATGACGTCACTGAGGGGGATGACGCCACCTGGCGGCTGTCAGTTGCAGGTGGTGGTTGGTGCCGGCAGGCATTGCAGCCATGCCCGCTTCGCAGCCTGCCCTGCGGGGTCGCTGCCACTTCGCCGACAGGTGCCGGAACGTGCGTGCGAGCGGCCGCCGGGGGCGCCCCTACCCAAGTACGTTTTGGTTCCCACTTCTTGCTGCCTCGGGCGGCGCTGTGCGAATCGCGTGCCCTCTGCAATGCTTAGCGTCCCTTCCTCTTCGTTAGCAGGTGCTCCCAGAGGAGCCGCAGCACGATGGCGTGCCGCTACCCAGAGATACGCAAACGCTGCCCGGGCATCCGTGCTCCAGCGCTTGAGACAACAAGGAGGAAGACGGGGTAACAGCACCCAGACAAACACAGTCAGTAACCAGCCCCCCATGATCCAGCAGATGGGAGGAGCTGGAGGAGGATGGGTTGCCACTAGCCAGACAACCACAATTGCTAGCCAGCCCCCCATGATCCAGCAGATGGGAGGAGCTGGAGGAGGATGGGTTGCCACTACCCACACAACCACAATTGCTAGCCAGCCCCCCGTGATCCAGCAGATGGGAGGAGCTGGAGGAGGATGGGTTGCCACTAGCCAGACAACCACAATTGCTAGCCAGCCCCCCATGATCCAGCAGATGGGAGGAGCTGGAGGAGGATGGCTTGCCACTAGCCAGACAACCACAATTGCTAGCCAGCCCCCCATGATCCAGCAGATGGGAGGAGCTGGAGGAGGATGGGTTGCCCCTAGCCAGACAACCACAATTGCTAGCCAGCCCCCCATGATCCAGCAGATGGGAGGAGCTGGAGGAGGATGGCTTGCCACTAGCCAGACAACCACAATTGCTAGCCAGCCCCCCATGATCCAGCAGATGGGAGGAGCTGGAGGAGGATGGCTTGCCACTAGCCAGACAACCACAATTGCTAGCCAGCCCCCCATGATCCAGCAGATGGGAGGAGCTGGAGGAGGATGGCTTGCCACTAGCCAGACAACCACAATTGCTAGCCAGCCCCCCATGATCCAGCAGATGGGAGGAGCTGGAGGAGGATGGCTTGCCACTAGCCAGACAACCACAATTGCTAGCCAGCCCCCCATGATCCAGCAGATGGGAGGAGCTGGAGGAGGATGGCTTGCCACTAGCCAGACAACCACAATTGTTAGCCAGCCCCCCATGATCCAGCAGACGGGAGGAGCTGGAGGAGGATGGGTTGCCACTAGCCAGACAACCACAATTGCTAGCCAGCCCCCCATGATCCAGCAGACGGGAGGAGCTGGAGGAGGATGGCTTGCCACTAGCCAGACAACCACAATCCCTAGCCAGCCCCCCATGATCCAGCAGATGGGAGGAGCTGGAGGAGGATGGGGTGCTGCACCCGCAAGAAACACATACATTATCCGTCGATCCGTGTTAAAAAACAAGAGAGGAGCCATTTTCAACTACAAGAGCGGAGCTGTGGGGGGATGGGGAGACACTCCTCAGACAAATGCAATCCGTAGCCAGCCCCCCATGATCCAGCAGACAGGAGGAGCTGTAGGAGGATGGGGTACCAGCACCCAGACAAACACAATCCCTGGCCAGCCCCCCATGATCCAGCACACAGGAGGAACTGTAGGAGGATGGGGTACCAGTACCCAGACAAACACAATCCCTACCCAGCCCTCCATGATCCTGCAGACGGGAGGAGCTGCAGGAGGATGGGGAAACACTCCTCAGACCAATACAAACGATAGCCAGCCCCCCATGATTCAGCACACGGGAGGAGCTGCAGGAGGATGGGGAGGCACTACTCAGACAACCACAGTCCCTAGCCAGCCACCTGTGCTCCAGCAGATGGGAGGAGCAGTAGGAGGCTGGGGTGCCAGCACCCAGACAACCACAGTCCCTAGCCAGCCAGCTGTGCATCAGCAGATGGGAAGTGCTGTAGCACAATGGGATGCTGCTACGTGGAGAAACACACACATTATGCGGCCAGCCCTGTTAAAGTACAAGAGAAGAGCCATGTTCAAGTACAAGAGAGGGGCGGTACGAGGATGGCGAGACACTAGTCAGACAAACACAATCCTTATTCATCCACCTGCGCTCCAGCACACGGGAGGAGCTTTAGGAGGATCAGGAGCCACTAGTCACAGAAATACAAACGTTAGCCAAACACCCATGGTCCAGCAGATGGGAGGAGCTGCAGGAGGATCAGGAGATACTAGTCAGATAAATACAAACCTTATCCATCCACCTGTGCTCCAGCACACGGGAGGAGCTGTAGGAGGATGGGGTACTACTGCCCAGACAAACACAATCCCTAGCCAGCCTTCCATGATCCAGCACACGGGAGGAGCTGGAGGAGGATCAGGAGACACTAGTCGGAGAAATACAAGCCTTAGCCAGCTACCCGTGATCCAGGACAAGACAGGAGCTGGAGCAGAACTGGGTGCTGGTACCCCAAGGAACAGAAATCTTATCCGTCCCTCCGTGTTCCAGTACAAGGGAGGAGCTGTAGGAGGATCAAATCCTTCTACCCAGATAGACAGAAACCTTAGCCAGACACCCATGATCCAGCACACGGGAGGAGCTGTAGGGAGATTGGGGTCAGCTACCCCGAGAAACACAAATCTGATCCGGCCAGCCGTGTTCCAGTACAAGGGAGGAGCTGTAGGAGGATTGGGTGCCCCTAGCCAGAGAAATAAAAACGTTAGCCAGCCACCAGTATTCCAGCAGAAGGGTGGAGTTGGAGGAGGATTGGGTGCTGCAACCCAGAGCAACACAAATCTGATCCGGCCAGCCGTGTTCCAGTACAAGGGAGGAGCTGCAGGAGGATTGGGTGCCCCTAGCCAGAGAAATAAAAACGTTAGCCAGCCACCAGTATTCCAGCAGAAGGGTGGAGCTGGAGGAGGATTGGGTGCTGCAACCCAGAGCAACACAAATCTGATCCGGCCAGCTGTGTTCCAGTACAAGGGAGCAGCTGTAGGAAGATCAAATGCTGCAACCCAGACAGACACAATTCTTAGCCAGCCTCCAGTGATCCAGCACACAGAAGGAGCTGTAGAAAGATCAGATGCTGCAACCCAGACAGACGCAATTCTTAGCCAGCTTCCAGTGATCCAGCACACGGAAGGAGCTGTAGAAAGATCAGATGCTACAACCCAGACAGACGCAAATCTTAGCCAGCCTCCAGTGATCCAGCACACGGAAGAGGCTGTAGAAGGATCAAATGCTGCTACCCAGATAGACACAAATCTTAGCCAGCCTCCAGTGATCCAGCACACGGAAGAGGCTGTAGAAGGATCAAATGCTGCTACCCAGATAGACACAAATCTTAGCCAGCCTCCAGTGATCCAGCACACGGAAGAGGCTGTAGAAGGATCAAATGCTGCTACCCAGATAGACACAAATCTTAGCCAGCCTCCGGTGATCCAGCACACGGAAGAGGCTGTAGAAGGATCAAATGCTGCTACCCAGATAGACACAAATCTTAGCCAGCCTCCGGTGATCCAGCACACGGAAGAGGCTGTAGAAGGATCAAATGCTGCTACCCAGATAGACACAAATCTTAGCCAGCCTGCAGTGATCCAGCACACGGAAGAGGCTGTAGAAGGATCAAATGCTGCTACCCAGATAGACACAAATCTTAGCCAGCCTCCGGTGATCCAGCACACGGAAGAGGCTGTAGAAGGATCAAATGCTGCTACCCAGATAGACACAAATCTTAGCCAGCCTCCGGTGATCCAGCACACGGAAGAGGCTGTAGAAGGATCAAATGCTGCTACCCAGATAGACACAAATCTTAGCCAGCCTGCAGTGATCCAGCACAAGGAAGGAGCTGTAGAAGGATCAAATGCTGCTACCCAGATAGACACAAATCTTAGCCAGCCTCCGGTGATCCAGCACACGGAAGAGGCTGTAGAAGGATCAAATGCTGCTACCCAGATAGACACAAATCTTAGCCAGCCTCCGGTGATCCAGCACACGGAAGGAGCTGTAGAAGGATCAAATGCTGCTACCCAGATAGACACAAATCTTAGCCAGCCTCCGGTGATCCAGCACACGGGAGGTGATGGAGGAGGACGTGTTGCTCCTGCTCAGAGTAACATAAACCTTATCCGGCCGGCCGTGCTCGAGCGCAATGGAGGAGCTACAGAAGGACGGGGCGCATCCGCAGCCGGTATCCAGCCTCCAGTGCTTACAAAGAGCACATCAGGTGGCAGCCGTGATGGAGGAGGACCCTCTGGTGCCTCTGGTTTTGGAGCAGCAGGCAAGAAAAGCGCGGTCTCCACGCAGAAACAGAAGGCGCGCTCTGCGTTAAGCAGTGCAGACCCGGGTGATGGCCACAGAGATGGACAGCGTGGACAGCAGAGAGTTTCGTAAGTGATGAGCCTGCCCCTTGGGAAGTGCTCACAATGAGCTGATTAGGTGCTTACTGGCTTCCTCTGGATAATGGAGAGGACGCGTTGCGGGGGATGGAAACCGGGACGTGTGGGGGGAAGCATAGAAAGCACTGGGGTTTTGTTTCTCTTACAGACCTGATGTGATTTCCTTGCGGTTCGATGATACGGTAAAACGCTTTGTCGGGACATCTGTGCGTCCAGCAGAGTGACTGTTGTGTCTTTCACAGATAATTGTAGTATTCTTCCGTTGTTCCCTCGGAGCAGCGTCCTATGGAATTAATGGGGATGGCTCTGGCTATTTGAGTTTGACTTTGCTTTTTGCCGTTTGGCTTCTGACTGCGTAATTTCTTCTTTTGCTGTTCTGTTCTGTTTTCTAGTGACCATATAGCGAAAGACATGGCAATCTGGGAATCTTCTGGACAGTGGATGTTTTCGTGTTACTGTATCGTGAAGGGCAAGCCTAATATTTCAGGTCGGTACCATTTTTAGCCAGCCTTGCTGAGTGCAGAGTGCTGCTACAGTTTAGACTGCATTTTATACTTGTCCACACTGCTATGCCTCAATGGAAGCACTTGCAAGGTGAAGACTTGCCTTGCGATGCAACAGGTTGGGATACTGGATTACGGTATTTCCTTGGTGGTTTTGCACCCCGAAGTTGCACCAGGAGTCCTTTTTGTGCCTCCAAGTAGAGCTGGCTTGTCCCAGGTGGTGTAGCAAGGGCAGTTTCTTGTGTAAGTCCAGAGGGCAACTCTGTATTTTTGTTGTATTTCCTTTGGAGCATGCTGATTGGTTGCCTCCCTGCAGGCTTTCCCGAGTTCTCCCCTGAGGAGGTGCGCCTGGGGTATTACAACTGCCGTGCGCAGGGGAACACTGGATACTATGTAAGTATTTAAAACAGCTGAGCTTTCGTGTGGGCGCATTCAGGGTAGGAGTGGGTACTGCTCTTCAGGTGGCCACTCTGGACTCAGTGAATACCAAACTCGAGGGGAACGTAAGAATGCCCTCATACGTTCAGTTTTCTGTGCACCCTGAATCGTCCAGTCTGACATTTCCGTTCCGTAGGTCAGATCACTCTTGATCCCTCTTTTATACAAAGCAAAACAAACAAAAACAAACAAAAAAAACAAAACAAAAAAGAAAGACAAAAACACCCAAAAAGAAAAAAACAAAAGCCATGCTTCATAAAAGCATGTTTGTGTCTTCCCACATTAGATAAATGCTTTCAATCAGTACATGCAACAGTGGAGAAGCAGGCTGCAGGAGCTGAAGGCTTCAAATGCCCCGAAAAAAGCATCAGAGGTAAGTGTTAAGGAAAGGTAAAATATTTCTGTTCCTGGTATTGCTTTTGTCTTAAATCTTGAGAGAAGGTTTTTCTTAGGATTCACATTTAGACACAGCTCAGGGTTCAGACTTCAGCACAGACAATGACTGTTCCTCGCTCAGAGAGCAGACTGAGCCATAGCAGTGATACAGATAGTCATGAAACAAGCTAGAACAAGTGAGAGGAGAATGAGAGCTCCACGAGGTTTTGGTGATTGCAATTACTTTTTGCCCGTCACTCAGCAGATTTCTGCTTCTAGGCTGCTTGCAGACAGTAGCCTGAGAGCGTTTTGTTTAAAGCTGCAACTGCTTGTGGCCAGTGTTCGATTAAGTTCCTCAGAGTTACGTTCAGCTGCGTGGCGCACACAGGTTTTTGCTTTGAGCGTGCATTGAAAGATACTTGCCTGTGTTGACATGTAGTTCTCATGGATGTATTTGGAACTTTTTCAGCCGTCTCGGAGCAAGAATGCGGTCACTCAGCCGTTGCTTTCTCTTGGATCGGGAGGACAGCAAGCCCCAAGCACTGGGTCCCCAAGTAAGTTTCCGCATAAAGAACCAGCCATTAAACAGGCGTTGATAAGTGTTCTTCTGCAGTATTGAAATGCAGCAGTGTTTCAGAATGGCAGGCGTACCCATTCTGAGCGTTCTGACCTGTTTCCTCACTGCAGGCTTTCCAGAGAGCAGCAGCAGCAGTGCTGCCGGTTTGTCCTCGAACGCAAATGCCAGCGTCCCATCTGGAAGCGCTCCAGCTGTGGGGAGCTCTGCTGCTGCTTCCAGTGCTCCTGCACTCGCGGTGACGTCCTCCCACAGCGTTCCCCATCGCGTTGGGACTGGCGCTTCTTCAGCTCCATCTGCAGCCCCCTTCTCACTTAATGCTTCTGCAACCACCAGTGGCTCTGGAACTTCTGGGCTTCCCGGCCCTGCAAGTTCTGCTGCTGCAAACTCTTCCAGCACCGCTCCGCTGACGGCTGCTGGAACTCCCCAGGCAGCGACAGGAACTTCTCACTCGGGTGCAAGCAGTGCTTCGGCTGCACAGACTGCCGGTGCCTCTGGACACAGCATCACGTCCGCAACTTCTGCATTCCCAAACGGTATCAGACCAGGCCGGTTAAATACACTGAGGAGTGAATTAACAGCCAAAGGGCTGAAGAAGATTAAAGTCAAAAAGCTATGAAGCTATGAAGGGTCCCTCTGAAACCACCACCTGCAGGCCGTTTAAGGATTCTAGTTAATAAGTTAAGGATTCAAGTTAAGGATTCAAGTTAAGGATTCAAGTTAATTCTGAAGTTATTTGTCTTATTTGCTGTTCTGTGACTCTTCCAATAAACAAAGTTGTGATGGAGCAATGAGTTGGAATGCTTTCCTCTGACTTACGTTTTCGTTTAATCTCTTTAGTCTTCTCAATAAGATACCTTATTACCTTGTTAGGACAGAAAGAGAGATCTCAGAGTTTTCTGTGAGAAACCATCTTAACATTTTCAAATCTCACTTTCTAGATATTTATTTGGGAAGGAAGCAGAAAGAAACTAACCAAAAATAACCTCAAACCCGCAAATGTAGAACACAAAAACATATACATACACACGTGTCTGTAGTCATTAAATCATAAAAAGGAACTTAAATACATTCTCCAGACAGTAGTGCTTGAAGTTGAGTGACGGATATGGTTTGCCAGAATTCAGCTTGTGTTGCTTGATCCGCTTTTGAATTGGTCAAATAACAATAATTCTTGTTGAATGGACTGTTTAGGCAATACATAATGCCTTTTTATGCAATGATACTCAACGTCTGAGACTGGTAAGGAATATCTCCAATGAACACGAGGCAATCACCAACACTTGTGGACACTTTTGCAGTTGAAAGCATTTCTTTGGAGCTGTTTGCCATCCAATGGAAGGGCACAAGAGTGTTTCCTGTCTGAAGACTTGCCCGAGAACAGGTGTTTCCAGCTTAATAAAGGAGACTGGGAGATGACACCACTGTATCCTGTGAAGGCATGTACAAGCTGGAGTATCCCTGTGTCCTCCTACCTGCTGATTTAAATTCACAAGGCCTGGAAGGTGGGAACAAAGGAGTTCCTGCCGAGAGCTCCAAAGTCAGAAACTGTCACTCCAAAAGAGCAGGCTTGACCCCTCTGGACTATAAGAGTAAATACTGTCATTGTAAGCTGTCAACTGACCACCACAACATTGCATGACCCACCACTACCAAAGCTCAGCACCTGACACCAAGACATTGCTAGGTCGAGGAGTGGTGAACCTCTTTGCTTTGCTGTGTCTGTATATCTGTATATCTGTATATCTGTATATCTGTATACCTGTATACCTGTATCTCTGTTTCTCCCCATTTTCTATATTTTCTCATTTTCTTCTTTTATTCTTTTACTCTCTGTACTAGCCATTGCCTGATATTGTCTTACCAGTAATGCTTTTTAACCATGATTAGCCAAGTAGCCAATTTTACCTTCAAGTAGAGCATGAATTGCTGTTAAGAAAGCTCTCAGTAAATTGATCTGTATTATTCCTCTGAGCCTTGGATGACTCCATCCCTGCAGCAACCCCTGCTAACTGGGGGAGGTGGAGCTCAGGAGACAGGAAAAGATTCATCTCCCTTGAAACCCATGGAGTGGGATGAGACATTCAAATACCTGAGATATTAATAGAAAAAGAATGATGCTCGTCAGCTGCTTTTACATTTTGAAAGCAGGGTTAAGGAGGCCTTTCTTTGATGCTGCTGGGTAAAGTGTCTGAAATATTAGAAATATAGAAATATTTTCTGAGTGCAACCATATTTCACTTGACAATTTCCAGCATGATCACAGTGTCTGTGAACTTACCAGTCTGTCAGACCCCACTCTTTGTTCTTGAACCACTTGGGGAATTCAGACAGAGGCAAAAATGTTAAAGACTCGAAGGCTCTGCAAGGTATGTGAAATGGCATCAGAGAGAGGGAGATATGAGAGGTTTCCTGCCAGTAGAGATAGCTATGCCACAAGTATAAGTTGTGTTCAACTCAGAAGAAATCTATTTGGGAAAGAGTGTTTAGAAATACTCCCCCCACAGGGTAATCTTCAAAGCTTACACTTCCAGACTAATCATTTCACTTGTTGATGTATGAATGTCAGAGGGATTTATATAGTCAACTTCAAGGGTCTAAATTAGGAACTGAATCCTTCTGCACAGCCAGAGAAACCTAAAGGCAGCTCAGAGAGCTTTCCTCTGTTGGCTACGGATGGATCATAGCAAAAGCAACTTCCTCTCTTACGTACCTACAGTGAGGCGCCTAAAATGGATGGCATGAATAATCCCTAATATGAAAATCAGCATGAAAGAGTGCAGTAATGAAAGTTAATCCAGCTATCTCTAGGATGGTTACAGCCCACTGTGTTTCTCAGGACTGAAGTTGAGCCTCGTGCTTTCTTTCGGCCTGAGTTTGCTATATGTGAAAAGAAGCTAAGAGATCATTTTATGTCCCTTCTTCCTCATGGTAATGATGCCTAACAAAGCTGAAGACGTGATGTCCCCAGTAACAGTAACTCCCTCAGGTGAAAAAGGTCACAGACTAAACTCTCCTTGGCTCATAGACTTGCAAACATGTACTGTCACCAAAATACTACACTGCCCAATTAGAAGAGAAAGAATGGTATGACACTGCCCAGTTACGAGAGAAAGATTGCATCTGGAGATACTTGCTTAAGTCACATTTCACTTGACTAAATAAAAAAGCTCCTATGATCAGAAATTCTTTGCTCTTCTTGCTTCCCCTTCAAATATGGTGTGGCTGCTCCAGCATAAACACCCAGCCCACTTTTTGCTCTACAGCCCCCAGAAGTGCTGTAGTTGGCCAGGCAAACCTTTATGACCTCCCTGCAATCTTACCGTATCAGCAGAGCTGTGATGGCACAGCAATTGAGATGCACAGTGCAGGTCTCAGCACAGGGTGAGAGAAATCACGTGGATGGTGAAAGAGAAAAAAATGCCACCAGCAAAAGCTGGCTGGAAGGAGATGCTTTCATTTTAGTCACACAAGCACATGGCCAGGAACTGCATTTGTATGCAAGGCTCTGAATAAATGGCAGCTCAGTTTAAATAATATAAATGGTAAACGTGGCTCTCCTGCGTGGAAATCTGTAGGTGGGAAGTGGCATCAAGTTTCAGCTTTGTGTATCTGTCAAAATGAGAAGACGGTGCCTTTGAATGAAGATAGGGCATCTGAGGTTCATTCCTCATTTTTTACTCCTTTCAGAAATGACTTCTTACCCAGGCAAAGCAAAGGAAGCGACCAGTTGCACCACAGATTAAACACGTTGGATCTGAGGTGAATTTGGGGAAACCGGAACATCACCAGGTGTTCCACTAATTTCCTCTTTTCCATTGTGGCAGCGTCCAAGGGCCCAAGCCTTTGGGATGATATCTAAAGGCAATACAGGGCGACTTAGAAAGAGAAATCTGGTGCCCGCTATGATTTAAGCATACACATACAAAGGAACAGTCACTGTGTATGGCACTGAATATCTGCAGGCATACTGGTGTCTGTTCTTCTCTGTGCTTTAGAGGCAGGAGGATTTGTGGACTAAGGACTATTAAGCAGGAAAAATTTATTTATGGAAAGGCTTAAATTCCCTACAAAGGAATCCCAGCCTATACTGAAAATGTGCTACGGCTCCACTAAGTAGAAATTAAAAATGTTTTCTGTGACTTGAGAGTGTTACAGCGACTGATACACGGATGAGACAAAGACACCTCCCTGTCACTGCCAAATTCTCAGGGTTCCAACCAGTCCTGCATGATAGGAAAAAAGCCACCTTGCCATACTTGATCCTGAACTGGATGCAGGCTATATCAGTGGGCACTGTGAAAATACCACTCTGAGCACCTGTGGGTGACAGGAACTACCCCCTGCCAGAGCAGTTTAGCATAGGGCGTAGATATATTGAGCAAACGGGGAAGAAGTGGCTTTTGCTACCTGTAATGGATCTGAGGACCACTGCTCAGGCACAGTAGCCTGAAAAATGCTGGTTTGAGGATGCCTGCTTAGTGGGCTGTGATTGCATTAATTACAAACCATGAATCACGGGCATTTTGTGCCTGCATTTGTAAGATTAAAGTAGGCTATATAAATAACAATCATTACAGAGTTTTTAAGTGGATGACCATTCTTGCTTCTGGTAGCAAATTTGGAAAGCTCGTTATCTTTATATTTCCACTAATGGGAGGGACATTTCTTTCTCCTGCTGGAAATACAACACCTCAGTTATTTTTGCTTCTGTGCCAGTGTTACTTTTTCCTGCTGCAGTGGGCTACAACAGATGAAGTAATAGCAAATGGGCATATTGTTTCCAGACCTGAACTCTCCAGTGAGCCTTTAAGAAGGTATCTGAAAATGAGCATTAGCATTAGCAGTGAGCATTAGGCCAAATTTAAAGTCTAAAAGCCTGGGTGCAGGGTGCTTAAAAACACTTTGTATTTGGTTCAGGACTGGAAACTGAAACTGAATGATTTTTCCCTATCTGTATCTATATCTAGATTTATATCCATATCTATCTTTCCCTGCATAATTATTTCTTTGTTTTCTTTGTTTTCTTTTGTTTTTTTTTTTTTTTTTTTTTTTTGCCAATTTTCTGTAGAAGGCAAATGCAATTCAACTGCTTTGCACATCAGGATTACTGTCAGTTCTCCAAGACTACAGCCAGTCCACCAAGATTCACGTCAGCTCTCCAAAGCCACATTTTCTCCTGCAGCCCCAGCCTTGTGGGAGCACAGCTTCACCTTTTCAGGGGGAAAAGTTTTCATTCTGCATCAAAGGCAGTTTCTTTACTGAGGCAGCTGCAAGGAAGCTGTGTAACCAGACTGTTCATGTGCATTTCTCCATTTCATTGTTTTTCTGATACTAGATTAGAGCCACAAGTTTTCCGGATGCCAGGCTCTCTCCGTTACATCTCTAGTGGCACAATTTCACTGGTGAAACATGAAAGCATCTTGATTTTCCTTGACCATTTTCCTTTGGCTGTATGACCAAACGCTGTGGAATGGAGGTCCATATTCCCCCCTAAGAGACAACGTTCCTCCTTCACACAAAGCTGCTTTCTGTCTCTCAGCATTGGTGTTCAAGATCACTCTTGGTTTCCTCTCCCAACTTCTACGTGTATTCCCCTTTTTACCTCATCTAAATCAGGTTTGGCGACATCAGAATAGATGCACATCAGAAACAGTGCTGGCTGTCCAGGCAAGAGCTGATAGTACAGTAAAACTGGAATTCTATCACATCAGTGCCTGAGTGATTTATTATGATCCGGGGTACTGTGACTGATCTTGGATGTGGGCAAGAGTTCAAAGGAGAATTTTGGTTTTTACCAGGTGGCATTAAATTGCCAGGAATGGCAATGGGTATCGAATCTGGCTTGCCACGTGCTTCCATGAGGTAATGCAGATGGTGACATCACCACATTGTCCTGACTCAGGTCTGAGTCTGGGGGACTTACTCTAAGTCAGTCTCTCGTAGCTTTCCACTTACTGAATTAGTCCTCTTGGCAGCATCAGGATGGAAAACAATTGCTTCTTCTCCAGGCATCTAATGCAACCATGCAATGAATTTTCTTATTCACTCCCAGTCCAGAAAACTCAACACGGTTCCACAGAATGCGCTGAATAAATAATATTAATATTGCTGTTCTTACTCCCTGAGATCATTTTGCTCTTGGTTAATTGATTCTCATTTACTCTGTGAATACAACACGAGCAGTTTTGTTAAACCTCATAGTGGCTCTGATCTGCAGAGAAAAGCTTGGTGTAACCCATTTCTTTCCCTGTTTTTCAAGACGCACACAGATGATTTGCAGAGTCACTGGACTTCAAACCAGGTGTCTGATAAACAGTCTGCTTCTGAACTGGTGGAACGCAGCTGCTTTTGCATACTCCAGCAAATCTCAATGTCTGAGCCTGTGGCAATATTTACAAATGCTCTTCTTCCTTCCTGATTTTGACACACACTTTTCAGTAGTCACAGGAACGTGGAGTGTAGAGCACAGACACTGCTTTACCAGAAAGTGTTTCATTACCATATGTTAATTACAGAAGTTTTAGGAAATCATGAACATAAAAAATGTAGACACATTCCCTGCAATTTATCAGAGAACGGTGCAGTGCAACTGCAACTTCTCCCAAGTCTTTACTGCAGGAAGGATTCTTACAGAAAATAAGAAAAAAAAAAAAGCCTCTCCCTTTTTCTTAGGCTTCTTTTTTTTTTTTTTTCTTTTCTTTCCTTTTCTAAAAATAAAAAGCAAATAGAAGTGTAAAAAGAAGAGAAAGTCAAGGATTTCTGGGGATTGCTGGAATAAACTCTACCTAAGTTGAGCATTCTACATTACGTTTCTGTATCTTAGGAGTAAATGAGTGGCAAGTTCCAGGCAAGACCCGGCTGGCAAAGTGCAAGTTTTCAAGTATGGCTAGGAACTGCTTTGGCTCTTTGGCTGCCAAAAGTCCACCTCCAGTAAGGTGACTTACTGAATTAGAAGCTAATTGACTAGGCAGTTAACTTCCAATGCTCATTATCACTGTGATATTTGATATCACATGTAAAACTGATGAATTTGTACTTATGATTTCTCGGAAGTGAGAAAAGAAAACAAGTTCAATTTTCCAGATGAGTAGCTGGATGATAATTATCTGTTAATATGGTTCTACATGTTAATTTTGGTAATGGTTTTATTATATTCAGGACTAACAAGTCATCTTCAGTCCTTCAAGTCAAAGTGGCAGGGCAAAAAGTAGAGAAGGACATACACAAACCACTAGAGCAGCCAGTAACACAGTGCTTTGGGTGCAGTTCTGTTACCCAAAGCCTCCTGAGGAGATGAATCAGGAGATGAGGTGAGTGATGCCTGCGGAGCAAGATCCGCTCGGAAACATTAAGCAATCCAGAAATAGGAGGACGGAGCGCTTTGCTCCTGCAGGCATTTGGAACACTGAGGGGATGACGTCACTGAGGGGGATGACGCCACCTGGCGGCTGTCAGTTGCAGGTGGTGGTTGGTGCCGGCAGGCATTGCAGCCATGCCCGCTTCGCAGCCTGCCCTGCGGGGTCGCTGCCACTTCGCCGACAGGTGCCGGAACGTGCGTGCGAGCGGCCGCCGGGGGCGCCCCTACCCAAGTACGTTTTGGTTCCCACTTCTTGCTGCCTCGGGCGGCGCTGTGCGAATCGCGTGCCCTCTGCAATGCTTAGCGTCCCTTCCTCTTCGTCAGCAGGTGCTCCCAGAGGAGCCGCAGCACGATGGCGTGCCGCTACCCAGAGATACGCAAACGCTGCCCGGGCATCCGTGCTCCAGCGCTTGAGACAACAAGGAGGAAGACGGGGTAACAGCACCCAGACAAACACAGTCAGTAACCAGCCCCCCATGATCCAGCAGATGAGAGGAGCTGGAGGAGGATGGGTTGCCACTAGCCAGACAACCACAATTGCTAGCCAGCCCCCCATGATCCAGCAGATGGGAGGAGCTGGAGGAGGATGGCTTGCCACTAGCCAGACAACCACAATTGCTAGCCAGCCCCCCATGATCCAGCAGACGGGAGGAGCTGGAGAAGGATGGGTTGCTACTACCCAGACAACCACAATTGCTAGCCAGCCCCCCATGATCCAGCAGATGGGAGGAGCTGGAGGAGGATGGGTTGCCACTAGCCAGACAACCACAATTGCTAGCCAGCCCCCCATGATCCAGCAGATGGGAGGAGCTGGAGGAGGATGGGTTGCCACTAGCCAGACAACCACAATTGCTAGCCAGCCCCCCATGATCCAGCAGATGGGAGGAGCTGGAGGAGGATGGCTTGCCACTAGCCAGACAACCACAATTGCTAGCCAGCCCCCCATGATCCAGCAGATGGGAGGAGCTGGAGGAGGATGGCTTGCCACTAGCCAGACAACCACAATTGCTAGCCAGCCCCCCATGATCCAGCAGATGGGAGGAGCTGGAGGAGGATGGCTTGCCACTAGCCAGACAACCACAATTGCTAGCCAGCCCCCCATGATCCAGCAGACGGGAGGAGCTGGAGGAGGATGGGTTGCCACTAGCCAGACAACCACAATCGCTAGCCAGCCCCCCATGATCCAGCAGACAGGAGGAGCTGGAGGAGGATGGGGTGCTGCTTCCGCAAGAAACACATACATTATCCGTCAATCCGTGTTAAAAAACAAGAGAGGAGCCATTTTCAACTACAAGAGCGGAGCTGTGGGGGGATGGGGAGACACTCCTCAGACAAATGCAATCCGTAGCCAGCCCCCCATGATCCAGCAGACAGGAGGAGCTGTAGGAGGATGGGGTACCAGCACCCAGACAAACACAATCCCTAGCCAGCCCTCCATGATCCTGCAGACGGGAGGAGCTGCAGGAGGATGGGGAAACACTCCTCAGACCAATACAAACGATAGCCAGCCCCCCATGATTCAGCACACGGGAGGAGCTGCAGGAGGATGGGGAGGCACTACTCAGACAACCACAGTCCCTAGCCAGCCACCTGTGCTCCAGCAGATGGGAGGAGCAGTAGGAGGCTGGGGTGCCAGCACCCAGACAACCACAGTCCCTAGCCAGCCAGCTGTGCATCAGCAGATGGGAAGTGCTGTAGCAGAATGGGATGCTGCTACGTGGAGAAACACACACATTATGCGGCCAGCCCTGTTAAAGTACAAGAGAAGAGCCATGTTCAAGTACAAGAGAGGGGCGGTACGAGGATGGCGAGACACTAGTCAGACAAACACAATCCTTATTCATCCACCTGCGCTCCAGCACACGGGAGGAGCTTTAGGAGGATCAGGAGCAACTAGTCACAGAAATACAAACGTTAGCCAAACACCCATGGTCCAGCAGATGGGAGGAGCTGCAGGAGGATCAGGAGATACTAGTCAGATAAATACAAACCTTATCCATCCACCTGTGCTCCAGCACACGGGAGGAGCTGTAGGAGGATGGGGTACTACTGCCCAGACAAACACAATCCCTAGCCAGCCTTCCATGATCCAGCACACGGGAGGAGCTGTAGGAGGATCAAGAGACACTAGTCGGAGAAATACAAGCCTTAGCCAGCTACCCGTGATCCAGGACAAGACAGGAGCTGGAGCAGAACTGGGTGCTGGTACCCCAAGGAACAGCAATCTTATCCGTCCCGCCATGTTCCAGTACAAGGGAGGAGCTGTAGGAGGATCAAATCCTTCTACCCAGATAGACAGAAACTTTAGCCAGACACCCATGATCCAGCACACGGGAGGAGCTGTAGGGAGATTGGGGTCAGCTACCCCGAGAAACACAAATCTGATCCGGCCAGCCGTGTTCCAGTACAAGGGAGGAGCTGCAGGAGGATTGGGTGCCCCTAGCCAGATAAATAAAAACCTTAGCCAGCCACCAGTATTCCAGCAGAAGGGTGGAGCTGGAGGAGGATTGGGTGCTGCAACCCAGAGCAACACAAATCTGATCCGGCCAGCCGTGTTCCAGTACAAGGGAGGAGCTGCAGGAGGATTGGGTGCCCCTAGCCAGAGAAATAAAAACGTTAGCCAGCCACCAGTATTCCAGCAGAAGGGTGGAGCTGGAGGAGGATTGGGTGCTGCAACCCAGAGCAACACAAATCTGATCCGGCCAGCTGTGTTCCAGTACGAGGGAGCAGCTGTAGGAAGATCAAATGCTGCAACCCAGACAGACACAATTCTTAGCCAGCCTCCAGTGATCCAGCACACAGAAGGAGCTGTAGAAAGATCAGATGCTGCAACCCAGACAGACGCAATTCTTAGCCAGCTTCCAGTGATCCAGCACACAGAAGGAGCTGTAGAAAGATCAGATGCTACAACCCAGACAGACGCAAATCTTAGCCAGCCTCCAGTGATCCAGCACACGGAAGAGGCTGTAGAAGGATCAAATGCTGCTACCCAGATAGACACAAATCTTAGCCAGCCTCCAGTGATCCAGCACACGGAAGAGGCTGTAGAAGGATCAAATGCTGCTACCCAGATAGACACAAATCTTAGCCAGCCTCCGATGATCCAGCACACGGAAGAGGCTGTAGAAGGACCAAATGCTGCTACCCAGATAGACACAAATCTTAGCCAGCCTCCAGTGATCCAGCACACAGAAGGAGCTGTAGAAGGATCAAATGCTGCTACCCAGATTGACTCAAATCTTAGCCAGCCTCCGGTGATCCAGCACACGGAAGAGGCTGTAGAAGGATCAAATGCTGCTACCCAGATAGACACAAATCTTAGCCAGCCTCCGGTGATCCAGCACACGGAAGAGGCTGTAGAAGGATCAAATGCTGCTACCCAGATAGACACAAATCTTAGCCAGCCTCCAGTGATCCAGCACACGGAAGGAGCTGTAGAAGGATCAAATGCTGCTACCCAGATAGACACAAATCTTAGCCAGCCTCCAGTGATCCAGCACACGGAAGGAGCTGTAGAAGGATCAAATGCTGCTACCCAGATAGACACAAATCTTAGCCAGCCTCCGGTGATCCAGCACACGGAAGAGGCTGTAGAAGGATCAAATGCTGCTACCCAGATAGACACAAATCTTAGCCAGCCTCCGGTGATCCAGCACACGGAAGAGGCTGTAGAAGGATCAAATGCTGCTACCCAGATAGACACAAATCTTAGCCAGCCTCCGGTGATCCAGCACACGGAAGAGGCTGTAGAAGGATCAAATGCTGCTACCCAGATAGACTCAAATCTTAGCCAGCCTCCGGTGATCCAGCACACGGAAGAGGCTGTAGAAGGATCAAATGCTGCTACCCAGATAGACTCAAATCTTAGCCAGCCTCCGGTGATCCAGCACACGGAAGAGGCTGTAGAAGGATCAAATGCTGCTACCCAGATAGACACAAATCTTAGCCAGCCTCCGGTGATCCAGCACACGGAAGAGGCTGTAGAAGGATCAAATGCTGCTACCCAGATAGACACAAATCTTAGCCAGCCTCCGGTGATCCAGCACACGGAAGGAGCTGTAGAAGGATCAAATGCTGCTACCCAGATAGACGCAAATCTTAGCCAGCCACCTGTGATCCAGCACACGGAAGGAGCTGTAGAAGGATCAAATGCTGCTACTCTGGGAAACATAAAGCTTAGCCAGCCACCTGTGATCCGGCACATGGGAGGTGATGGAGGAGGACGTGTTGCTCCTGCTCAGAGTAACATAAACCTTATCCGGCCGGCCGTGCTCGAGCGCAATGGAGGAGCTACAGAAGGACGGGGCGCTTCCGCAGCCTGTATCCAGCCTCCTGTGCTTACAAAGAGCACATCAGGTGGCAGCCGTGATGGAGGAGGACCCTCTGGTGCCTCTGGTTTTGGAGCAGCAGGCAAGAAAAGCGCGGTCTCCACGCAGAAACAGAAGGCGCGCTCTGCGTTAAGCAGTGCAGACCCGGGTGATGGCCACAGAGATGGACAGCGTGGACAGCAGAGAGTTTCGTAAGTGATGAGCCTGCCCCTTGGGAAGTGCTCACAATGAGCTGATTAGGTGCTTACTGGCTTCCTCTGGATAAAGGAGAGGACGCGTTGCGGGGGATGGAAACCGGGACGTGTGGGGGGAAGCATAGAAAGCACTGGGGTTTTGTTTCTCTTACAGACCTGATGTGATTTCCTTGCGGTTCGATGATACGGTAAAATGCTTTGTCGGGACATCTGTGCGTCCAGCAGAGTGACTGTTGTGTCTTTCACAGATAATTGTAGTATTCTTCCGTTGTTCCCTCGGAGCAGCGTCCTATGGAATTAATGGGGATGGCTCTGGCTATTTGAGTTTGACTTTGCTTTTTGCTGTTTGGCTTCTGACTGCGTAATTTCTTCTTTTGCTGTTCTGTTCTGTTTTCTAGTGACCATATAGCGAAAGACATGGCAATCTGGGAATCTTCTGGACAGTGGATGTTTTCGTGTTACTGTATCGTGAAGGGCAAGCCTAATATTTCAGGTCGGTACCATTTTTAGCCAGCCTTGCTGAGTGCAGAGTGCTGCTACAGTTTAGACTGCATTTTATACTTGTCCACACTGCTATGCCTCAATGGAAGCACTTGCAAGGTGAAGACTTGCCTTGCGATGCAACAGGTTGGGATACTGGATTACGGTATTTCCTTGGTGGTTTTGCACCCCGAAGTTGCACCAGGAGTCCTTTTTGTGTCTCCAAGTAGAGCTGGCTTGTCCCAGGTGGTGTAGCAAGGGCAGTTTCTTGTGTAAGTCCAGAGGGCAACTCTGTATTTTTGTTGTATTTCCTTTGGAGCATGCTGATTGGTTGCCTCCCTGCAGGCTTTCCCGAGTTCTCCCCTGAGGAGGTGCGCCTGGGGTATTACAACTGCCGTGCGCAGGGGAACACTGGATACTATGTAAGTATTTAAAACAGCTGAGCTTTCGTGTGGGCGCATTCAGGGTAGGAGTGGGTACTGCTCTTCAGGTGGCCACTCGTGACTCAGTGAATACCAAACTCGAGGGGAACGTAAGAATGCCCTCATACGTTCAGTTTTCTGTGCACCCTGAATCGTCCAGTCTGACATTTCCTTTCCGTAGGTCAGATCACTCTTGATCCCTCTTTTATACAAAGCAAAACAAACAAAAACAAACAAACAAAAAACAAACAAACAAAACAAAACAAAACAAAACAAAAAGAAAGACAAAAAAACCCCAAAAGAAAAAACCAAAAGCGATGCTTCATAAAAGCATGTTTGTGTCTTCCCACATTAGATAAATGCTTTCAATCAGTACATGCAACAGTGGAGAAGCAGGCTGCAGGAGCTGAAGGCTTCAAATGCCCCGAAAAAAGCGTCAGAGGTAAGCGTTAAGGAAAGGTAAAATATTTCTGTTCCTGATATTTGCTTTTCTCTTAAATCTTGAGAGAAGGTTTTTCTTAGGATTCACATTTAGACAGAGCTCAGGGTTCAGACTTCAGCACAGACAATGACTGTTCCTCGCTCAGAGAGCAGACTGAGCCATAGCAGTGATACAGATAGAGTCATGAAACAAGCTAGAACAAGTGAGAGGAGAATGAGAGCTCCACGAGGTTTTGGTGATTGCAATTACTTTTTGCCCGTCACTCAGCAGATTTCTGCTTCTAGGCTGCTTGCAGACAGTAGCCTGAGAGCGTTTTGTTTAAAGCTGCAACTGCTTGTGGCCAGTGTTCGATTAAGTTCCTCAGAGTTACGTTCAGCTGGGTGGCACACACAGGTTTTTGCTTTGAGCGTGCATTGAAAGATACTTGCCTGTGTTGGCATGTAGTTCTCATGGATGTATTTGGAACTTTTTCAGCCGTCTCGGAGCAAGAATGCGGTCACTCAGCCGTTGCCTTCTCTTGGATCGGGAGGACAGCAAGCCCCAAGCACTGGGTCCCCAAGTAAGTTTCCGCATAAAGAACCAGCCATTAAACAGGCGTTGATAAGTGTTCTTCTGCAGTATTGAAATGCAGCAGTGTTTCAGAATGGCAGGCGTACCCATTCTGAGCGTTGTGACCCGTTTCCTCACTGCAGGCTTTCCAGAGAGCAGCAGCAGCAGTGCTGCCGGTTTGTCCTCGAACGCAAATGCCAGCGTCCCATCTGGAAGCGCTCCAGCTGTGGGGAGCTCTGCTGCTGCCTCCAGTGCTCCTGCACTCGGGGTGACGTCCTCCCACAGCGTTCCCCATCGCGTTGGGACTGGCGCTTCTTCAGCTCCATCTGCAGCCCCCTTCTCACTTAATGCTTCTGCAACGACCAGTGGCTCTGGAACTTCTGGGCTTCCCGGCCCTGCAAGTTCTGCTGCTGCAAACTCTTCCAGCACCGCTCCGCTGACGGCTGCTGGAACTCCCCAGGCAGCGACAGGAACTTCTCACTCGGGTGCAAGCAGTGCTTCGGCTGCACAGACTGCCGGTGCCTCTGGACACAGCATCACGTCCGCGCCTTCTGCATTCCCAAACGGTATCAGACCAGGCCGGTTAAATACACTGAGGAGTGAATTAACAGCCAAAGGGCTGAAGAAGATTAAAGTCAAAAAGCTATGAAGCTATGAAGGGTCCCTCTGAAACCACCACCTGCAGGCTGTTTAAGGATTCTAGTTAATAAGTTAAGGATTCAAGTTAAGGATTCAAGTTAAGGATTCAAGTTAAGGATTCAAGTTAATTCTGAAGTTATTTGTCTTATTTGCTGTTCTGTGACTCTTCCAATAAACAAAGTTGTGATGGAGCAATGAGTTGGAATGCTTTCCTCTGACTTACGTTTTCGTTTAATCTCTTTAGTCTTCTCAATAAGATACCTTATTACCTTGTTAGGACAGAAGGAGAAATCTCAGAGTTTTCTGTGAGAAACCATCTTAACATTTTCAAATCCCACTTTCTAGATATTTATTTGGGAAGGAAGCAGAAAGAAACTAACCAAAAATAACCTCAAACCAGCAAATGTAGAACACAAAAACATATACATACACACGTGTCTGTAGTCATTAAATCATAAAAAGGAACTTAAATACGTTCTCCAGACAGTAGTGCTTGAAGCTGAGTGAAGGATACGGTTTGCCAGAATTCAGCTTGTGTTGCTTGATCCGCTTTTGAATTGGTCAAATAACAATAATTCTTGTTGAATGGACTGTTTAGGCAATACATAATGCCTTTTTATGCAATGATACTCAACGTCTGAGACTGGTAAGGAATATCTCCAATGAACACGAGGCAATCACCAACACTTGTGGACACTTTTGCAGTTGAAAGCATTTCTTTGGAGCTGTTTGCCATCAAATGGAAGGGCACAAGAGTGTTTCCTGTCTGAAGACTTGCCCGAGAACAGGTGTTTCCAGCTTAATAAAGGAGACTGGGAGATGACACCGCTGTATCCTGTGAAGGCATGTACAAGCTGGAGTATCCCTGTGTCCTCCTACCTGCTGATTTAAATTCACAAGGCCTGGAAGGTGGGAACAAAGGAGTTCCTGCCGAGAGCTCCAAAGTCAGAAACTGTCACTCCAAAAGAGCAGGCTTGACCCCTCTGGACTATAAGAGTAAATACTGTCATTGTAAGCTGTCAACTGACCACCACAACATTGCATGACCCACCACTACCAAAGCTCAGCACCTGACACCAAGACATTGCTAGGTCGAGGAGTGGTGAACCTCTTTGCTTTGCTGTATCTGTATATCTGTATATCTGTATATCTGTATATCTGTATATCTGTATACCTGTATACCTGTATACCTGTATACCTGTATCTCTGTTTCTCCCCATTTTCTATATTTTCTCATTTTCTTCTTTTATTCTTTTACTCTCTGTACTAGCCATTGCCTGATATTGTCTTACCAGTAATGCTTTTTAACCATGATTAGCCAAGTAGCCAATTTTACCTTCAAGTAGAGCATGAATTGCTGTTAAGAAAGCTCTCAGTAAATTGATCTGTATTATTCCTCTGAGCCTTGGATGACTCCATCCCTGCAGCAACCCCTGCTAACTGGGGGAGGTGGAGCTCAGGAGACAGGAAAAGATTCACCTCCCTTGAAACCCATGGAGTGGGATGAGACATTCAAATACCTGAGATATTAATAGAAAAAAAATGATGCTCGTCAGCTGCTTTTACATTTTGAAAGTAGGGTTAAGGAGGCCTTTCTTTGATGCAGCTGGGTAAAGTGTCTGAATAAATAGAAATATTTTCTGAGTGCAACCATATTTCACTTGAAAATTTCCATCATGATCACAGTGTCTGTGAACTTACCAGTCTGTCAGACCCCACTCTTTGTTCTTGAACCACTTGGGGAATTCAGACAGAGGCAAAAATGTTGAAGACTCGAAGGCTCTGCAAGGTATGTGAAATGGCATCAGAGAGAGGGAGATGTGAGAGGTTTCCTGCCAGTAGAGATAGCTATGCCACAAGTACAAGTTGTGTTCAACTCAGAAGAAATCTATTTGGGAAAGAGTGTTTAGAAATACTCCCCCCACAGGGTAATCTTCAAAGCTTACACTTCCAGACTAATCATTTCACTTGTTGATGTATGAATGTCAGAGGGATTTATATAGTCAACTTCAAGGGTCTAAATTAGGAACTGAATCCTTCTGCACAGCCAGAGAAACCTAAAGGCAGCTCAGAGAGCTTTCCTCTGTTGGCTACGGATGGATCATAGCAAAAGCAACTTCCTCTCTTACGTACCTACAGTGAGCCGCCTAAAATGGATGGCATGAATAATCCCTAATATGAAAATCAGCATGAAAGAGTGCAGTAATGAAAGTTAATCCAGCTCTCTCTAGGATGGTTACAGCCCACTGTGTTTCTCAGGACTGAAGTTGAGCCTCGTGCTTTCTTTCGGCCTGAGTTTGCTATATGTGAAAAGAAGCTAAGAGATCATTTTATGTCCCTTCTTCCTCATGGTAATGATGCCTAACAAAGCTGAAGACGTGATGTCCCCAGTAACAGTAACTCCCTCAGGTGAAAAAGGTCACAGACTAAACTCTCCTTGGCTCATAGACTTGCAAACATGTATTGTCACCAAAATACTACACTGCCCAATTAGAAGAGAAAGAGTGGTATGACACTGCCCAGTTACGAGAGAAAGATTGCATCTGGAGATACTTGCTTAAGTCACATTTCACTTGACTAAATAAAAAAGCTCCTATGATCAGAAATTCTTTGCTCTTCTTGCTTCCCCTTCAAATATGGTGTGGCTGCTCCAGCATAAACACCCAGCCCACTTTTTGCTCTACAGCCCCCAGAAGTGCTGTAGTTGGCCAGGCAAACCTTTATGACCTCCCTGCAATCTTACCGTATCAGCAGAGCTGTGATGGCACAGCAATTGAGATGCACAGTGCAGGTCTCAGCACAGGGTGAGAGAAATCACGTGGATGGTGAAAGAGAAAAAAATGCCACCAGCAAAAGCTGGCTGGAAGGAGATGCTTTCATTTTAGTCACACAAGCACATGGCCAGGAACTGCATTTGTATGCAAGGCTCTGAATAAATGGCAGCTCAGTTTAAATAATATAAATGGTAAACGTGGCTCTCCTGCGTGGAAATCTGTAGGTGGGAAGTGGCATCAAGTTTCAGCTTTGTGTATCTGTCAAAATGAGAAGACGGTGCCTTTGAATGAAGATAGGGCATCTGAGGTTCATTCCTCATTTTTTACTCCTTTCAGAAATGACTTCTTACCCAGGCAAAGCAAAGGAAGCGACCAGTTGCACCACAGATTAAACACGTTGGATCTGAGGTGAATTTGGGGAAACCGGAACATCACCAGGTGTTCCACTAATTTCCTCTTTTCCATTGTGGCAGCGTCCAAGGGCCCAAGCCTTTGGGATGATATCTAAAGGCAATACAGGGAGACTTAGAAAGAGAAATCTGGTGCCCGCTATGATTTAAGCATACACATACAAAGGGACAGGCACTGTGTATGGCACTGAATATCTGCAGGCATACTGGTGTCTGTTTTTCTCTGTGCTTTAGAGGCAGGAAGGTTTGTGGATTAAGGACTATTAAGCAGGAAAAGTTTATTTATGGAAAGGCTTAAATTCCCTACAAAGGAATCCCAGCCTATACTGAAAATGTGCTACGGCTCCACTAAGTAGAAACTAAAAATGTTTTCTGTGACTTGAGAGTGTTACAGCGACTGATACACGGATGAGACAAAGACACCTCCCTGTCACTGCCAAATTCTCAGGGTTCCAACCAGTCCTGCGTGATAGGAAAAAAGCCACCTTGCCATACTTAATCCTGAACTGGATGCAGGCTATATCAGTGGGCACTGTGAAAATACCACTCTGAGCACCTGTGGGTGACAGGAACTACCCCCTGCCAGAGCAGTTTAGCATAGGGCGTAGATACATTCAGCAAATGGGAAGAAGTGGCTTTGTTCATGGCTGATCCTCGTCTGCGGGGCACTATGCCTCATGCAGGCTGTGCTGCAGGGTGGTTTTTGCTACCTGTAATGGATCTGAGGACCACTGCTCAGGCACAATAGCCGGAAAAATGCTGGTTTGAGGATGCCTGCTTAGTGGGCTGGGATTGCATTAATTACAAACCATGAATCACGGGCATTTTGTGCCTGCATTTGTAAGATTAAAGTAGGCTATATAAATAACAATCATTACAGAGTTTTTAAGTGGTGGATGACCATTCTTGCTTCTGGTAGCAAATTTGGAGAGCTCATTATCTTTATATTTCCACTAATGGGAGGGACATTTCTTTCTCCTGCTGGAAATACAACACCTCAGTTATTTTTGCTTCTGTGCCAGTGTTACTTTTTCCTGCTGCAGTGGGCTACAACAGATGAAGTAATAGCAAATGGGCATATTGTTTCCAGACCTGAACTCTCCAGTGAGCCTTTAAGAAGGTATCTGAAAATGAGCATTAGCATTAGCAGTGAGCATTAGGCCAAATTTAAAGTCTAAAAGCCTGGGTGCAGGGTGCTTAAAAACACTTTGTATTTGGTTCAGGACTGGAAACTGAAACTGAATGATTTTTCCCTATCTGTATCTATATCTAGATTTATATCCATATCTATCTTTCCCTGCATAATTATTTCTTTGTTTTGTTTTCTTTTGGTTTTTTTTTTTTTTTTGCCAATTTTCTGTAGAAGGCAAATGCAATTCAACTGCTTTGCACATCAGGATCACTGTCAGTTCTCCAAGACTACAGCCAGTCCACCAAGATTCACGTCAGCTCTCCAAAGCCACATTTTCTCCTGCAGCCCCAGCCTTGTGGGAGCACAGCTTCACCTTTTCAGGGGGAAAAGTTTTCATTCTGCATCAAAGGCAGTTTCTTTACTGAGGCAGCTGCAAGGAAGCTGTGTAACCAGACTGTTCATGTGCATTTCTCCATTTCATTGTTTTTCTGATACTAGATTAGAGCCACAAGTTTTCCGGATGCCAGGCTCTCTCCGTTACATCTCTAGTGGCACAATTTCACTGGTGAAACATGAAAGCATCTTGATTTTCCTTGACCATTTTCCTTTGGCTGTATGACCAAACGCTGTGGAATGGAGGTCCATATTCCCCCCTAAGAGACAACGTTCCTCCTTCACACAAAGCTGCTTTCTGTCTCTCAGCATTGGTGTTCAAGATCACTCTTGGTTTCCTCTCCCAACTTCTACGTGTATTCCCCTTTTTACCTCATCTAAATCAGGTTTGGAGACATCAGAATAGATGCACATCAGAAACAGTGCTGGCTGTCCAGGCAAGAGCTGATAGTACAGTAAAACTGGAATTCTATCACATCAGTGCCTGAGTGATTTATTATGATCCGGGGTACTGTGACTGATCTTGGATGTGGGCAAGAGTTCAAAGGAGAATTTTGGTTTTTACCAGGTGGCATTAAATTGCCAGGAATGGCAATGGGTATCGAATCTGGCTTGCCACGTGCTTCCATGAGGTAATGCAGATGGTGACATCACCACATTGTCCTGACTCAGGTCTGAGTCTGGGGGACTTACTCTAAGTCAGTCTCTCGTAGCTTTCCACTTACTGAATTAGTCCTCTTGGCAGCATCAGGATGGAAAACAATTGCTTCTTCTCCAGGCATCTAATGCAACCATGCAATGAATTTTCTTATTCACTCCCAGTCCAGAAAACTCAACACGGTTCCACAGAATGCGCTGAATAAATAATATTAATATTGCTGTTCTTACTCCCTGAGATCATTTTGCTCTTGGTTAATTGATTCTCATTTACTCTGTGAATACAACACGAGCAGTTTTGTTAAACCTCATAGTGGCTCTGATCTGCAGAGAAAAGCTTGGTGTAACCCATTTCTTTCCCTGTTTTTCAAGACGCACACAGATGATTTGCAGAGTCACTGGACTTCAAACCAGGTGTCTGATAAACAGTCTGCTTCTGAACTGGTGGAACGCAGCTGCTTTTGCATACTCCAGCAAATCTCAATGTCTGAGCCTGTGGCAATATTTACAAATGCTCTTCTTCCTTCCTGATTTTGACACACACTTTTCAGTAGTCACAGGAACGTGGAGTGTAGAGCACAGACACTGCTTTACCAGAAAGTGTTTCATTACCATATGTTAATTACAGAAGTTTTAGGAAATCATGAACATAAAAAATGTAGACACATTCCCTGCAATTTATCAGAGAACGGTGCAGTGCAACTGCAACTTCTCCCAAGTCTTTACTGCAGGAAGGATTCTTACAGAAAATAAGAAAAAAAAAAAAGCCTCTCCCTTTTTCTTAGGCTTCTTTTTTTTTTTTTTTCTTTTCTTTCCTTTTCTAAAAATAAAAAGCAAATAGAAGTGTAAAAAGAAGAGAAAGTCAAGGATTTCTGGGGATTGCTGGAATAAACTCTACCTAAGTTGAGCATTCTACATTACGTTTCTGTATCTTAGGAGTAAATGAGTGGCAAGTTCCAGGCAAGACCCGGCTGGCAAAGTGCAAGTTTTCAAGTATGGCTAGGAACTGCTTTGGCTCTTTGGCTGCCAAAAGTCCACCTCCAGTAAGGTGACTTACTGAATTAGAAGCTAATTGACTAGGCAGTTAACTTCCAATGCTCATTATCACTGTGATATTTGATATCACATGTAAAACTGATGAATTTGTACTTATGATTTCTCGGAAGTGAGAAAAGAAAACAAGTTCAATTTTCCAGATGAGTAGCTGGATGATAATTATCTGTTAATATGGTTCTACATGTTAATTTTGGTAATGGTTTTATTATATTCAGGACTAACAAGTCATCTTCAGTCCTTCAAGTCAAAGTGGCAGGGCAAAAAGTAGAGAAGGACATACACAAACCACTAGAGCAGCCAGTAACACAGTGCTTTGGGTGCAGTTCTGTTACCCAAAGCCTCCTGAGGAGATGAATCAGGAGATGAGGTGAGTGATGCCTGCGGAGCAAGATCCGCTCGGAAACATTAAGCAATCCAGAAATAGGAGGACGGAGCGCTTTGCTCCTGCAGGCATTTGGAACACTGAGGGGATGACGTCACTGAGGGGGATGACGCCACCTGGCGGCTGTCAGTTGCAGGTGGTGGTTGGTGCCGGCAGGCATTGCAGCCATGCCCGCTTCGCAGCCTGCCCTGCGGGGTCGCTGCCACTTCGCCGACAGGTGCCGGAACGTGCGTGCGAGCGGCCGCCGGGGGCGCCCCTACCCAAGTACGTTTTGGTTCCCACTTCTTGCTGCCTCGGGCGGCGCTGTGCGAATCGCGTGCCCTCTGCAATGCTTAGCGTCCCTTCCTCTTCGTCAGCAGGTGCTCCCAGAGGAGCCGCAGCACGATGGCGTGCCGCTACCCAGAGATACGCAAACGCTGCCCGGGCATCCGTGCTCCAGCGCTTGAGACAACAAGGAGGAAGACGGGGTAACAGCACCCAGACAAACACAGTCAGTAACCAGCCCCCCATGATCCAGCAGATGAGAGGAGCTGGAGGAGGATGGGTTGCCACTAGCCAGACAACCACAATTGCTAGCCAGCCCCCCATGATCCAGCAGATGGGAGGAGCTGGAGGAGGATGGCTTGCCACTAGCCAGACAACCACAATTGCTAGCCAGCCCCCCATGATCCAGCAGACGGGAGGAGCTGGAGAAGGATGGGTTGCTACTACCCAGACAACCACAATTGCTAGCCAGCCCCCCATGATCCAGCAGATGGGAGGAGCTGGAGGAGGATGGGTTGCCACTAGCCAGACAACCACAATTGCTAGCCAGCCCCCCATGATCCAGCAGATGGGAGGAGCTGGAGGAGGATGGGTTGCCACTAGCCAGACAACCACAATTGCTAGCCAGCCCCCCATGATCCAGCAGATGGGAGGAGCTGGAGGAGGATGGCTTGCCACTAGCCAGACAACCACAATTGCTAGCCAGCCCCCCATGATCCAGCAGATGGGAGGAGCTGGAGGAGGATGGCTTGCCACTAGCCAGACAACCACAATTGCTAGCCAGCCCCCCATGATCCAGCAGATGGGAGGAGCTGGAGGAGGATGGCTTGCCACTAGCCAGACAACCACAATTGCTAGCCAGCCCCCCATGATCCAGCAGACGGGAGGAGCTGGAGGAGGATGGGTTGCCACTAGCCAGACAACCACAATCGCTAGCCAGCCCCCCATGATCCAGCAGACAGGAGGAGCTGGAGGAGGATGGGGTGCTGCTTCCGCAAGAAACACATACATTATCCGTCAATCCGTGTTAAAAAACAAGAGAGGAGCCATTTTCAACTACAAGAGCGGAGCTGTGGGGGGATGGGGAGACACTCCTCAGACAAATGCAATCCGTAGCCAGCCCCCCATGATCCAGCAGACAGGAGGAGCTGTAGGAGGATGGGGTACCAGCACCCAGACAAACACAATCCCTAGCCAGCCCTCCATGATCCTGCAGACGGGAGGAGCTGCAGGAGGATGGGGAAACACTCCTCAGACCAATACAAACGATAGCCAGCCCCCCATGATTCAGCACACGGGAGGAGCTGCAGGAGGATGGGGAGGCACTACTCAGACAACCACAGTCCCTAGCCAGCCACCTGTGCTCCAGCAGATGGGAGGAGCAGTAGGAGGCTGGGGTGCCAGCACCCAGACAACCACAGTCCCTAGCCAGCCAGCTGTGCATCAGCAGATGGGAAGTGCTGTAGCAGAATGGGATGCTGCTACGTGGAGAAACACACACATTATGCGGCCAGCCCTGTTAAAGTACAAGAGAAGAGCCATGTTCAAGTACAAGAGAGGGGCGGTACGAGGATGGCGAGACACTAGTCAGACAAACACAATCCTTATTCATCCACCTGCGCTCCAGCACACGGGAGGAGCTTTAGGAGGATCAGGAGCAACTAGTCACAGAAATACAAACGTTAGCCAAACACCCATGGTCCAGCAGATGGGAGGAGCTGCAGGAGGATCAGGAGATACTAGTCAGATAAATACAAACCTTATCCATCCACCTGTGCTCCAGCACACGGGAGGAGCTGTAGGAGGATGGGGTACTACTGCCCAGACAAACACAATCCCTAGCCAGCCTTCCATGATCCAGCACACGGGAGGAGCTGTAGGAGGATCAAGAGACACTAGTCGGAGAAATACAAGCCTTAGCCAGCTACCCGTGATCCAGGACAAGACAGGAGCTGGAGCAGAACTGGGTGCTGGTACCCCAAGGAACAGCAATCTTATCCGTCCCGCCATGTTCCAGTACAAGGGAGGAGCTGTAGGAGGATCAAATCCTTCTACCCAGATAGACAGAAACTTTAGCCAGACACCCATGATCCAGCACACGGGAGGAGCTGTAGGGAGATTGGGGTCAGCTACCCCGAGAAACACAAATCTGATCCGGCCAGCCGTGTTCCAGTACAAGGGAGGAGCTGCAGGAGGATTGGGTGCCCCTAGCCAGATAAATAAAAACCTTAGCCAGCCACCAGTATTCCAGCAGAAGGGTGGAGCTGGAGGAGGATTGGGTGCTGCAACCCAGAGCAACACAAATCTGATCCGGCCAGCCGTGTTCCAGTACAAGGGAGGAGCTGCAGGAGGATTGGGTGCCCCTAGCCAGAGAAATAAAAACGTTAGCCAGCCACCAGTATTCCAGCAGAAGGGTGGAGCTGGAGGAGGATTGGGTGCTGCAACCCAGAGCAACACAAATCTGATCCGGCCAGCTGTGTTCCAGTACGAGGGAGCAGCTGTAGGAAGATCAAATGCTGCAACCCAGACAGACACAATTCTTAGCCAGCCTCCAGTGATCCAGCACACAGAAGGAGCTGTAGAAAGATCAGATGCTGCAACCCAGACAGACGCAATTCTTAGCCAGCTTCCAGTGATCCAGCACACAGAAGGAGCTGTAGAAAGATCAGATGCTACAACCCAGACAGACGCAAATCTTAGCCAGCCTCCAGTGATCCAGCACACGGAAGAGGCTGTAGAAGGATCAAATGCTGCTACCCAGATAGACACAAATCTTAGCCAGCCTCCAGTGATCCAGCACACGGAAGAGGCTGTAGAAGGATCAAATGCTGCTACCCAGATAGACACAAATCTTAGCCAGCCTCCGATGATCCAGCACACGGAAGAGGCTGTAGAAGGATCAAATGCTGCTACCCAGATAGACACAAATCTTAGCCAGCCTCCAGTGATCCAGCACACAGAAGGAGCTGTAGAAGGATCAAATGCTGCTACCCAGATTGACTCAAATCTTAGCCAGCCTCCGGTGATCCAGCACACGGAAGAGGCTGTAGAAGGATCAAATGCTGCTACCCAGATAGACACAAATCTTAGCCAGCCTCCGGTGATCCAGCACACGGAAGAGGCTGTAGAAGGATCAAATGCTGCTACCCAGATAGACACAAATCTTAGCCAGCCTCCAGTGATCCAGCACACGGAAGGAGCTGTAGAAGGATCAAATGCTGCTACCCAGATAGACACAAATCTTAGCCAGCCTCCAGTGATCCAGCACACGGAAGGAGCTGTAGAAGGATCAAATGCTGCTACCCAGATAGACACAAATCTTAGCCAGCCTCCGGTGATCCAGCACACGGAAGAGGCTGTAGAAGGATCAAATGCTGCTACCCAGATAGACACAAATCTTAGCCAGCCTCCGGTGATCCAGCACACGGAAGAGGCTGTAGAAGGATCAAATGCTGCTACCCAGATAGACACAAATCTTAGCCAGCCTCCGGTGATCCAGCACACGGAAGAGGCTGTAGAAGGATCAAATGCTGCTACCCAGATAGACTCAAATCTTAGCCAGCCTCCGGTGATCCAGCACACGGAAGAGGCTGTAGAAGGATCAAATGCTGCTACCCAGATAGACTCAAATCTTAGCCAGCCTCCGGTGATCCAGCACACGGAAGAGGCTGTAGAAGGATCAAATGCTGCTACCCAGATAGACACAAATCTTAGCCAGCCTCCGGTGATCCAGCACACGGAAGAGGCTGTAGAAGGATCAAATGCTGCTACCCAGATAGACACAAATCTTAGCCAGCCTCCGGTGATCCAGCACACGGAAGGAGCTGTAGAAGGATCAAATGCTGCTACCCAGATAGACGCAAATCTTAGCCAGCCACCTGTGATCCAGCACACGGAAGGAGCTGTAGAAGGATCAAATGCTGCTACTCTGGGAAACATAAAGCTTAGCCAGCCACCTGTGATCCGGCACATGGGAGGTGATGGAGGAGGACGTGTTGCTCCTGCTCAGAGTAACATAAACCTTATCCGGCCGGCCGTGCTCGAGCGCAATGGAGGAGCTACAGAAGGACGGGGCGCTTCCGCAGCCTGTATCCAGCCTCCTGTGCTTACAAAGAGCACATCAGGTGGCAGCCGTGATGGAGGAGGACCCTCTGGTGCCTCTGGTTTTGGAGCAGCAGGCAAGAAAAGCGCGGTCTCCACGCAGAAACAGAAGGCGCGCTCTGCGTTAAGCAGTGCAGACCCGGGTGATGGCCACAGAGATGGACAGCGTGGACAGCAGAGAGTTTCGTAAGTGATGAGCCTGCCCCTTGGGAAGTGCTCACAATGAGCTGATTAGGTGCTTACTGGCTTCCTCTGGATAAAGGAGAGGACGCGTTGCGGGGGATGGAAACCGGGACGTGTGGGGGGAAGCATAGAAAGCACTGGGGTTTTGTTTCTCTTACAGACCTGATGTGATTTCCTTGCGGTTCGATGATACGGTAAAACGCTTTGTCGGGACATCTGTGCGTCCAGCAGAGTGACTGTTGTGTCTTTCACAGATAATTGTAGTATTCTTCCGTTGTTCCCTCGGAGCAGCGTCCTATGGAATTAATGGGGATGGCTCTGGCTATTTGAGTTTGACTTTGCTTTTTGCTGTTTGGCTTCTGACTGCGTAATTTCTTCTTTTGCTGTTCTGTTCTGTTTTCTAGTGACCATATAGCGAAAGACATGGCAATCTGGGAATCTTCTGGACAGTGGATGTTTTCGTGTTACTGTATCGTGAAGGGCAAGCCTAATATTTCAGGTCGGTACCATTTTTAGCCAGCCTTGCTGAGTGCAGAGTGCTGCTACAGTTTAGACTGCATTTTATACTTGTCCACACTGCTATGCCTCAATGGAAGCACTTGCAAGGTGAAGACTTGCCTTGCGATGCAACAGGTTGGGATACTGGATTACGGTATTTCCTTGGTGGTTTTGCACCCCGAAGTTGCACCAGGAGTCCTTTTTGTGTCTCCAAGTAGAGCTGGCTTGTCCCAGGTGGTGTAGCAAGGGCAGTTTCTTGTGTAAGTCCAGAGGGCAACTCTGTATTTTTGTTGTATTTCCTTTGGAGCATGCTGATTGGTTGCCTCCCTGCAGGCTTTCCCGAGTTCTCCCCTGAGGAGGTGCGCCTGGGGTATTACAACTGCCGTGCGCAGGGGAACACTGGATACTATGTAAGTATTTAAAACAGCTGAGCTTTCGTGTGGGCGCATTCAGGGTAGGAGTGGGTACTGCTCTTCAGGTGGCCACTCGTGACTCAGTGAATACCAAACTCGAGGGGAACGTAAGAATGCCCTCATACGTTCAGTTTTCTGTGCACCCTGAATCGTCCAGTCTGACATTTCCTTTCCGTAGGTCAGATCACTCTTGATCCCTCTTTTATACAAAGCAAAACAAACAAAAACAAACAAACAAAAAACAAACAAACAAAACAAAACAAAACAAAAAAAAAAGAAAGACAAAAAAACCCCAAAAGAAAAAACCAAAAGCGATGCTTCATAAAAGCATGTTTGTGTCTTCCCACATTAGATAAATGCTTTCAATCAGTACATGCAACAGTGGAGAAGCAGGCTGCAGGAGCTGAAGGCTTCAAATGCCCCGAAAAAAGCGTCAGAGGTAAGCGTTAAGGAAAGGTAAAATATTTCTGTTCCTGATATTTGCTTTTCTCTTAAATCTTGAGAGAAGGTTTTTCTTAGGATTCACATTTAGACAGAGCTCAGGGTTCAGACTTCAGCACAGACAATGACTGTTCCTCGCTCAGAGAGCAGACTGAGCCATAGCAGTGATACAGATAGAGTCATGAAACAAGCTAGAACAAGTGAGAGGAGAATGAGAGCTCCACGAGGTTTTGGTGATTGCAATTACTTTTTGCCCGTCACTCAGCAGATTTCTGCTTCTAGGCTGCTTGCAGACAGTAGCCTGAGAGCGTTTTGTTTAAAGCTGCAACTGCTTGTGGCCAGTGTTCGATTAAGTTCCTCAGAGTTACGTTCAGCTGGGTGGCACACACAGGTTTTTGCTTTGAGCGTGCATTGAAAGATACTTGCCTGTGTTGGAATGTAGTTCTCATGGATGTATTTGGAACTTTTTCAGCCGTCTCGGAGCAAGAATGCGGTCACTCAGCCGTTGCCTTCTCTTGGATCGGGAGGACAGCAAGCCCCAAGCACTGGGTCCCCAAGTAAGTTTCCGCATAAAGAACCAGCCATTAAACAGGCGTTGATAAGTGTTCTTCTGCAGTATTGAAATGCAGCAGTGTTTCAGAATGGCAGGCGTACCCATTCTGAGCGTTCTGACCCGTTTCCTCACTGCAGGCTTTCCAGAGAGCAGCAGCAGCAGTGCTGCCGGTTTGTCCTCGAACGCAAATGCCAGCGTCCCATCTGGAAGCGCTCCAGCTGTGGGGAGCTCTGCTGCTGCCTCCAGTGCTCCTGCACTCGGGGTGACGTCCTCCCACAGCGTTCCCCATCGCGTTGGGACTGGCGCTTCTTCAGCTCCATCTGCAGCCCCCTTCTCACTTAATGCTTCTGCAACGACCAGTGGCTCTGGAACTTCTGGGCTTCCCGGCCCTGCAAGTTCTGCTGCTGCAAACTCTTCCAGCACCGCTCCGCTGACGGCTGCTGGAACTCCCCAGGCAGCGACAGGAACTTCTCACTCGGGTGCAAGCAGTGCTTCGGCTGCACAGACTGCCGGTGCCTCTGGACACAGCATCACGTCCGCGCCTTCTGCATTCCCAAACGGTATCAGACCAGGCCGGTTAAATACACTGAGGAGTGAATTAACAGCCAAAGGGCTGAAGAAGATTAAAGTCAAAAAGCTATGAAGCTATGAAGGGTCCCTCTGAAACCACCACCTGCAGGCTGTTTAAGGATTCTAGTTAATAAGTTAAGGATTCAAGTTAAGGATTCAAGTTAAGGATTCAAGTTAAGGATTCAAGTTAATTCTGAAGTTATTTGTCTTATTTGCTGTTCTGTGACTCTTCCAATAAACAAAGTTGTGATGGAGCAATGAGTTGGAATGCTTTCCTCTGACTTACGTTTTCGTTTAATCTCTTTAGTCTTCTCAATAAGATACCTTATTACCTTGTTAGGACAGAAGGAGAAATCTCAGAGTTTTCTGTGAGAAACCATCTTAACATTTTCAAATCCCACTTTCTAGATATTTATTTGGGAAGGAAGCAGAAAGAAACTAACCAAAAATAACCTCAAACCAGCAAATGTAGAACACAAAAACATATACATACACACGTGTCTGTAGTCATTAAATCATAAAAAGGAACTTAAATACGTTCTCCAGACAGTAGTGCTTGAAGCTGAGTGAAGGATACGGTTTGCCAGAATTCAGCTTGTGTTGCTTGATCCGCTTTTGAATTGGTCAAATAACAATAATTCTTGTTGAATGGACTGTTTAGGCAATACATAATGCCTTTTTATGCAATGATACTCAACGTCTGAGACTGGTAAGGAATATCTCCAATGAACACGAGGCAATCACCAACACTTGTGGACACTTTTGCAGTTGAAAGCATTTCTTTGGAGCTGTTTGCCATCAAATGGAAGGGCACAAGAGTGTTTCCTGTCTGAAGACTTGCCCGAGAACAGGTGTTTCCAGCTTAATAAAGGAGACTGGGAGATGACACCGCTGTATCCTGTGAAGGCATGTACAAGCTGGAGTATCCCTGTGTCCTCCTACCTGCTGATTTAAATTCACAAGGCCTGGAAGGTGGGAACAAAGGAGTTCCTGCCGAGAGCTCCAAAGTCAGAAACTGTCACTCCAAAAGAGCAGGCTTGACCCCGCTGGACTATAAGAGTAAATACTGTCATTGTAAGCTGTCAACTGACCACCACAACATTGCATGACCCACCACTACCAAAGCTCAGCACCTGACACCAAGACATTGCTAGGTCGAGGAGTGGTGAACCTCTTTGCTTTGCTGTATCTGTATATCTGTATATCTGTATATCTGTATATCTGTATATCTGTATATCTGTATACCTGTATACCTGTATACCTGTATACCTGTATCTCTGTTTCTCCCCATTTTCTATATTTTCTCATTTTCTTCTTTTATTCTTTTACTCTCTGTACTAGCCATTGCCTGATATTGTCTTACCAGTAATGCTTTTTAACCATGATTAGCCAAGTAGCCAATTTTACCTTCAAGTAGAGCATGAATTGCTGTTAAGAAAGCTCTCAGTAAATTGATCTGTATTATTCCTCTGAGCCTTGGATGACTCCATCCCTGCAGCAACCCCTGCTAACTGGGGGAGGTGGAGCTCAGGAGACAGGAAAAGATTCACCTCCCTTGAAACCCATGGAGTGGGATGAGACATTCAAATACCTGAGATATTAATAGAAAAAAAATGATGCTCGTCAGCTGCTTTTACATTTTGAAAGTAGGGTTAAGGAGGCCTTTCTTTGATGCAGCTGGGTAAAGTGTCTGAATAAATAGAAATATTTTCTGAGTGCAACCATATTTCACTTGAAAATTTCCATCATGATCACAGTGTCTGTGAACTTACCAGTCTGTCAGACCCCACTCTTTGTTCTTGAACCACTTGGGGAATTCAGACAGAGGCAAAAATGTTGAAGACTCGAAGGCTCTGCAAGGTATGTGAAATGGCATCAGAGAGAGGGAGATGTGAGAGGTTTCCTGCCAGTAGAGATAGCTATGCCACAAGTACAAGTTGTGTTCAACTCAGAAGAAATCTATTTGGGAAAGAGTGTTTAGAAATACTCCCCCCACAGGGTAATCTTCAAAGCTTACACTTCCAGACTAATCATTTCACTTGTTGATGTATGAATGTCAGAGGGATTTATATAGTCAACTTCAAGGGTCTAAATTAGGAACTGAATCCTTCTGCACAGCCAGAGAAACCTAAAGGCAGCTCAGAGAGCTTTCCTCTGTTGGCTACGGATGGATCATAGCAAAAGCAACTTCCTCTCTTACGTACCTACAGTGAGCCGCCTAAAATGGATGGCATGAATAATCCCTAATATGAAAATCAGCATGAAAGAGTGCAGTAATGAAAGTTAATCCAGCTCTCTCTAGGATGGTTACAGCCCACTGTGTTTCTCAGGACTGAAGTTGAGCCTCGTGCTTTCTTTCGGCCTGAGTTTGCTATATGTGAAAAGAAGCTAAGAGATCATTTTATGTCCCTTCTTCCTCATGGTAATGATGCCTAACAAAGCTGAAGACGTGATGTCCCCAGTAACAGTAACTCCCTCAGGTGAAAAAGGTCACAGACTAAACTCTCCTTGGCTCATAGACTTGCAAACATGTATTGTCACCAAAATACTACACTGCCCAATTAGAAGAGAAAGAGTGGTATGACACTGCCCAGTTACGAGAGAAAGATTGCATCTGGAGATACTTGCTTAAGTCACATTTCACTTGACTAAATAAAAAAGCTCCTATGATCAGAAATTCTTTGCTCTTCTTGCTTCCCCTTCAAATATGGTGTGGCTGCTCCAGCATAAACACCCAGCCCACTTTTTGCTCTACAGCCCCCAGAAGTGCTGTAGTTGGCCAGGCAAACCTTTATGACCTCCCTGCAATCTTACCGTATCAGCAGAGCTGTGATGGCACAGCAATTGAGATGCACAGTGCAGGTCTCAGCACAGGGTGAGAGAAATCACGTGGATGGTGAAAGAGAAAAAAATGCCACCAGCAAAAGCTGGCTGGAAGGAGATGCTTTCATTTTAGTCACACAAGCACATGGCCAGGAACTGCATTTGTATGCAAGGCTCTGAATAAATGGCAGCTCAGTTTAAATAATATAAATGGTAAACGTGGCTCTCCTGCGTGGAAATCTGTAGGTGGGAAGTGGCATCAAGTTTCAGCTTTGTGTATCTGTCAAAATGAGAAGACGGTGCCTTTGAATGAAGATAGGGCATCTGAGGTTCATTCCTCATTTTTTACTCCTTTCAGAAATGACTTCTTACCCAGGCAAAGCAAAGGAAGCGACCAGTTGCACCACAGATTAAACACGTTGGATCTGAGGTGAATTTGGGGAAACCGGAACATCACCAGGTGTTCCACTAATTTCCTCTTTTCCATTGTGGCAGCGTCCAAGGGCCCAAGCCTTTGGGATGATATCTAAAGGCAATACAGGGAGACTTAGAAAGAGAAATCTGGTGCCCGCTATGATTTAAGCATACACATACAAAGGGACAGGCACTGTGTATGGCACTGAATATCTGCAGGCATACTGGTGTCTGTTTTTCTCTGTGCTTTAGAGGCAGGAAGGTTTGTGGATTAAGGACTATTAAGCAGGAAAAGTTTATTTATGGAAAGGCTTAAATTCCCTACAAAGGAATCCCAGCCTATACTGAAAATGTGCTACGGCTCCACTAAGTAGAAACTAAAAATGTTTTCTGTGACTTGAGAGTGTTACAGCGACTGATACACGGATGAGACAAAGACACCTCCCTGTCACTGCCAAATTCTCAGGGTTCCAACCAGTCCTGCGTGATAGGAAAAAAGCCACCTTGCCATACTTAATCCTGAACTGGATGCAGGCTATATCAGTGGGCACTGTGAAAATACCACTCTGAGCACCTGTGGGTGACAGGAACTACCCCCTGCCAGAGCAGTTTAGCATAGGGCGTAGATACATTCAGCAAATGGGAAGAAGTGGCTTTGTTCATGGCTGATCCTCGTCTGCGGGGCACTATGCCTCATGCAGGCTGTGCTGCAGGGTGGTTTTTGCTACCTGTAATGGATCTGAGGACCACTGCTCAGGCACAATAGCCGGAAAAATGCTGGTTTGAGGATGCCTGCTTAGTGGGCTGGGATTGCATTAATTACAAACCATGAATCACGGGCATTTTGTGCCTGCATTTGTAAGATTAAAGTAGGCTATATAAATAACAATCATTACAGAGTTTTTAAGTGGTGGATGACCATTCTTGCTTCTGGTAGCAAATTTGGAGAGCTCATTATCTTTATATTTCCACTAATGGGAGGGACATTTCTTTCTCCTGCTGGAAATACAACACCTCAGTTATTTTTGCTTCTGTGCCAGTGTTACTTCTTCCTGCTGCAGTGGGCTACAACAGATGAAGTAATAGCAAATGGGCATATTGTTTCCAGACCTGAACTCTCCAGTGAGCCTTTAAGAAGGTATCTGAAAATGAGCATTAGCATTAGCAGTGAGCATTAGGCCAAATTTAAAGTCTAAAAGCCTGGGTGCAGGGTGCTTAAAAACACTTTGTATTTGGTTCAGGACTGGAAACTGAAACTGAATGATTTTTCCCTATCTGTATCTATATCTAGATTTATATCCATATCTATCTTTCCCTGCATAATTATTTCTTTGTTTTGTTTTCTTTTGGTTTTTTTTTTTTTTTTGCCAATTTTCTGTAGAAGGCAAATGCAATTCAACTGCTTTGCACATCAGGATTACTGTCAGTTCTCCAAGACTACAGCCAGTCCACCAAGATTCACGTCAGCTCTCCAAAGCCACATTTTCTCCTGCAGCCCCAGCCTTGTGGGAGCACAGCTTCACCTTTTCAGGGGGAAAAGTTTTCATTCTGCATCAAAGTCAGTTTCTTTACTGAGGCAGCTGCAAGGAAGCTGTGTAACCAGACTGTTCATGTGCATTTCTCCATTTCATTGTTTTTCTGATACTAGATTAGAGCCACAAGTTTTCCGGATGCCAGGCTCTCTCCGTTACATCTCTAGTGGCACAATTTCACTGGTGAAACATGAAAGCATCTTGATTTTCCTTGACCATTTTCCTTTGGCTGTATGACCAAACGCTGTGGAATGGAGGTCCATATTCCCCCCTAAGAGACAACGTTCCTCCTTCACACAAAGCTGCTTTCTGTCTCTCAGCATTGGTGTTCAAGATCACTCTTGGTTTCCTCTCCCAACTTCTACGTGTATTCCCCTTTTTACCTCATCTAAATCAGGTTTGGAGACATCAGAATAGATGCACATCAGAAACAGTGCTGGCTGTCCAGGCAAGAGCTGATAGTACAGTAAAACTGGAATTCTATCACATCAGTGCCTGAGTGATTTATTATGATCCGGGGTACTGTGACTGATCTTGGATGTGGGCAAGAGTTCAAAGGAGAATTTTGGTTTTTACCAGGTGGCATTAAATTGCCAGGAATGGCAATGGGTATCGAATCTGGCTTGCCACGTGCTTCCATGAGGTAATGCAGATGGTGACATCACCACATTGTCCTGACTCAGGTCTGAGTCTGGGGACTTACTCTAAGTCAGTCTCTCGTAGCTTTCCACTTACTGAATTAGTCCTCTTGGCAGCATCAGGATGGAAAACAATTGCTTCTTCTCCAGGCATCTAATGCAACCATGCAATGAATTTTCTTATTCACTCCCAGTCCAGAAAACTCAACACGGTTCCATAGGATGCACTGAATAAATAATATTAATATTGCTGTTCTTATTCCCTGAGATCATTTTGCTCTTGGTTAATTGATTCTCATTTACTCTGTGAATACAACACGAGCAGTTTTGTTAAACCTCAATGCAGCTGCTTTTGCATACTCCAGCAAATCTCAATGTCTGAGCCTGTGGCAATATTTACAAATGCTCTTCTTCCTTCCTGATTTTGACATACACTTTGCAGTAGTCACAGGAACGTGGAGTGTAGAGCACAGACACTGCTTTACCAGAAAGTGTTTCATTACCATATGTTAATTACAGAAGTTTTAGGAAATCGTGAACATAAAAAATGTAGACACATTCCCTGCAATTTATCAGAGAACGGTGCAGTGCAACTGCAACTTCTCCCAAGTCTTTACTGCAGGAAGGATTCTTACCGAAAACAAGAAAAAAAAAAAAGCCTCTCCCTTTTTCTTAGGCTTCTTCTTTTTTTTTTTTTCCTTTTCTTTTCTAAAAATAAAAAGCAAATAGAAGTGTAAAAAGAAGAGAAAGTCAAGGATTTCTGGGGATTGCTGGAATAAACTCTACCTAAGTTGAGCATTCTACATTACGTTTCTGTATCTTAGGAGTAAATGAGTGGCAAGTTCCAGGCAAGACCCGGCTGGCAAAGTGCAAGTTTTCAAGTATGGCTAGGAACTGCTTTGGCTCTTTGGCTGCCAAAAGTCCACCTCCAGTAAGGTGACTTACTGAATTAGAAGCTAATTGACTAGGCAGTTAACTTCCAATGCTCATTATCACTTTGATATTTGAGGTACTTGTAAAACTGATGCATTTGTACTTATGATTTCTCGGAAGTGAGAAAAGAAAACAAGTTCAGTTTTCCAGATGAGTAGCTGGATGATAATTATCTGTTAATATGGTTCTACATGTTAATTTTGGTAATGGTTTTATTATATTCAGGACTAACAAGTCATCTTCAGTCCTTCAAGTCAAAGTGGCAGGGCAAAAAGTAGAGAAGGACATACACAACCCACTAGAGCAGCCAGTAACACAGTGCTTTGGGTGCAGTTCTGTTACCCAAAGCCTCCTGAGGAGATGAATCAGGAGATGAGGTGAGTGATGCCTGCGGAGCAAGATCCGCTCGGAAACATTAAGCAATCCAGAAATACGAGGACGGAGCGCTTTGCTCCTGCAGGCATGTGGAACACTGAGGGGATGACGTCACTGAGGGGGATGACGCCACCTGGCGGCTGTCAGTTGCAGGTGGTGGTTGGTGCCGGCAGGCATTGCAGCCATGCCCGCTTCGCAGCCTGCCCTGCGGGGTCGCTGCCACTTCGCCGACAGGTGCCGGAACGTGCGTGCGAGCGGCCGCCGGGGGCGCCCCTACCCAAGTACGTTTTGGTTCCCACTTCTTGCTGCCTCGGGCGGCGCTGTGCGAATCGCGTGCCCTCTGCAATGCTTAGCGTCCCTTCCTCTTCGTCAGCAGGTGCTCCCAGAGGAGCCGCAGCACGATGGCGTGCCGCTACCCAGAGATACGCAAACGCTGCCCGGGCATCCGTGCTCCAGCGCTTGAGACAACAAGGAGGAAGACGGGGTAACAGCACCCAGACAAACACAGTCAGTAACCAGCCCCCCATGATCCAGCAGATGGGAGGAGCTGGAGGAGGATGGGTTGCCACTAGCCAGACAACCACAATTGCTAGCCAGCCCCCCATGATCCAGCAGATGGGAGGAGCTGGAGGAGGATGGCTTGCCACTAGCCAGACAACCACAATTGCTAGCCAGCCCCCCATGATCCAGCAGATGGGAGGAGCTGGAGGAGGATGGCTTGCCACTAGCCAGACAACCACAATTGCTAGCCAGCCCCCCATGATCCAGCAGATGGGAGGAGCTGGAGGAGGATGGCTTGCCACTAGCCAGACAACCACAATTGCTAGCCAGCCCCCCATGATCCAGCAGATGGGAGGAGCTGGAGGAGGATGGCTTGCCACTAGCCAGACAACCACAATTGCTAGCCAGCCCCCCATGATCCAGCAGATGGGAGGAGCTGGAGGAGGATGGCTTGCCACTAGCCAGACAACCACAATTGCTAGCCAGCCCCCCATGATCCAGCAGATGGGAGGAGCTGGAGGAGGATGGCTTGCCACTACTCACACAACCACAATTACTAGCCAGCCCCCCATGATCCAGCAGATGGGAGGAGCTGGAGGAGGATGGCTTGCCACTAGCCAGACAACCACAATTGCTAGCCAGCCCCCCATGATCCAGCAGATGGGAGGAGCTGGAGGAGGATGGGTTGCCACTACCCACACAACCACAATTGCTAGCCAGCCCCCCATGATCCAGCAGATGGGAGGAGCTGAAGGAGGATGGGTTGCCACTAGCCAGACAACCACAATTGCTAGCCAGCCCCCCATGATCCAGCAGACGGGAGGAGCTGGAGGAGGATGGGTTGCTACTAGCCAGACAACCACAATTGCTAGCCAGCCCCCCATGATCCAGCAGATGGGAGGAGCTGGAGGAGGATGGGTTGCCACTAGCCAGACAACCACAATTGCTAGCCAGTCCCCCATGATCCAGCAGACAGGAGGAGCTGGGGGAGGATGGGGTGCTGCTTCTGCAAGAAACACATACATTATCCGTCAATCCGTGTTAAAAAACAAGAGAGGAGCCATTTTCAACTACAAGAGCGGAGCTGTGGGGGGATGGGGAGACACTCCTCAGACAAATGCAATCCGTAGCCAGCCCCCCATGATCCAGCAGACAGGAGGAGCTGTAGGAGGATGGGGTACCAGCACCCAGACAAACACAATCCCTGGCCAGCCCCCCATGATCCAGCAGACAGGAGGAGCTGTAGGAGGATGGGGAAACACTCCTCAGACCAATACAAACGATAGCCAGCCCCCCATGATCCAGCAGACAGGAGGAGCTGTAGGAGGATGGGGTACCAGCACCCAGACAAACACATTCCCTAGCCAGCCCCCCATGATCCAGCAGACAGGAGGAGCTGGAGGAGGATGGGGTACCAGTACCCAGACAAACACAATCCCTAGCCAGCCCTCCATGATCCTGCAGACGGGACGAGCTGCAGGAGGATGGGGAAACACTCCTCAGACCAATACAAACGATAGCCAGCCCCCCATGATTCAGCACACGGGAGGAGCTGCAGGAGGATGGGGAGGCACTACTCAGACAACCACAGTCCCTAGCCAGCCACCTGTGCTCCAGCAGATGGGAGGAGCAGTAGGAGGCTGGGGTGCCAGCACCCAGACAACCACAGTCCCTAGCCAGCCAGCTGTGCATCAGCAGATGGGAAGTGCTGTAGCACAATGGGATGCTGCTACGTGGAGAAACACACACATTATGCGGCCAGCCCTGTTAAAGTACAAGAGAAGAGCCATGTTCAAGTACAAGAGAGGGGCGGTACGAGGATGGCGAGACACTAGTCAGACAAACACAATCCTTATTCATCCACCTGCGCTCCAGCACACGGGAGGAGCTTTAGGAGGATCAGGAGCCACTAGTCACAGAAATACAAACGTTAGCCAAACACCCATGGTCCAGCAGATGGGAGGAGCTGCAGGAGGATCAGGAGATACTAGTCAGATAAATACAAACCTTATCCATCCACCTGTGCTCCAGCACACGGGAGGAGCTGTAGGAGGATGGGGTACTACTGCCCAGACAAACACAATCCCTAGCCAGCCTTCCATGATCCAGCACACGGGAGGAGCTGTAGGAGGATCAAGAGACACTAGTCGGAGAAATACAAGCCTTAGCCAGCTACCCGTGATCCAGGACAAGACAGGAGCTGGAGCAGAACTGGGTGCTGGTACCCCAAGGAGCAGAAATCTTATCCGTCCCGCCGTGTTCCAGTACAAGGGAGGAGCTGTAGGAGGATCAAATGCTTCTACCCAGATAGACAGAAACCTTAGCCAGACACCCATGATCCAGCACACGGGAGGAGCTGTAGGGAGATTGGGGTCAGCTACCCCGAGAAACACAAATCTGATCCGGCCAGCCGTGTTCCAGTACAAGGGAGGAGCTGCAGGAGGATTGGGTGCCCCTAGCCAGATAAATAAAAAGCTTAGCCAGCCACCAGTATTCCAGCAGAAGGGTGGAGCTGGAGGAGGATTGGGTGCTGCAACCCAGAGCAACACAAATCTGATCCGGCCAGCTGTGTTCCAGTACAAGGGAGCAGCTGTAGGAAGATCAAATGCTGCAACCCAGACAGACACAATTCTTAGCCAGCCTCCAGTGATCCAGCACACAGAAGGAGCTGTAGAAAGATCAGATGCTGCAACCCAGACAGACGCAATTCTTAGCCAGCTTCCAGTGATCCAGCACACGGAAGGAGCTGTAGAAAGATCAGATGCTACAACCCAGACAGACGCAAATCTTAGCCAGCCTGCAGTGATCCAGCACACGGAAGAGGCTGTAGAAGGATCAAATGCTGCTACCCAGATAGACACAAATCTTAGCCAGCCTCCGGTGATCCAGCCCACGGAAGAGGCTGTAGAAGGATCAAATGCTGCTACCCAGATAGACACAAATCTTAGCCAGCCTCCGGTGATCCAGCACACAGAAGAGGCTGTAGAAGGATCAAATGCTGCTACCCAGATAGACACAAATCTTAGCCAGCCTCCGCTGATCCAGCACACAGAAGGAGCTGTAGAAGGATCAAATGCTGCTACCCAGATAGACACAAATCTTAGCCAGCCTCCAGTGATCCAGCACACAGAAGGAGCTGTAGAAGGATCAAATGCTGCTACCCAGATAGACACAAATCTTAGCCAGCCTGCAGTGATCCAGCACACAGAAGGAGCTGTAGAAGGATCAAATGCTGCTACCCAGATAGACACAAATCTTAGCCAGCCTCCGGTGATCCAGCACACGGAAGAGGCTGTAGAAGGATCAAATGCTGCTACCCAGATAGACAGAAACCTTAGCCAGCCTCCGGTGATCCAGCACACGGAAGAGGCTGTAGAAGGATCAAATGCTGCTACCCAGATAGACACAAATCTTAGCCAGCCTCCGGTGATCCAGCAGACGGAAGAGGCTGTAGAAGGATCAAATGCTGCTACCCAGATAGACACAAATCTTAGCCAGCCTCCGGTGATCCAGCACACGGAAGAGGCTGTAGAAGGATCAAATGCTGCTACCCAGATAGACGCAAATCTTAGCCAGCCTCCGGTGATCCAGCACACGGAAGAGGCTGTAGAAGGATCAAATGCTGCTACTCTGGGAAACATAAAGCTTAGCCAGCCACCTGTGATCCGGCACACGGGAGGTGATGGAGGAGGACGTGTTGCTCCTGCTCAGAGTAACATAAGCCTTATCCGGCCGGCCGTGCTCGAGCGCAATGGAGGAGCTACAGAAGGACGGGGCGCATCCGCAGCCGGTATCCAGCCTCCTGTGCTTACAAAGAGCACATCAGGTGGCAGCCGTGATGGAGGAGGACCCTCTGGTGCCTCTGGTTTTGGAGCAGCAGGCAAGAAAAGCGCGGTCTCCACGCAGAAACAGAAGGCGCGCTCTGCGTTAAGCAGTGCAGACCCGGGTGATGGCCACAGAGATGGACAGCGTGGACAGCAGAGAGTTTCGTAAGTGATGAGCCTGCCCCTTGGGAAGTGCTCACAATGAGCTGATTAGGTGCTTACTGGCTTCCTCTGGATAATGGAGAGGACGCGTTGCGGGGGATGGAAACCGGGACGTGTGGGGGGAAGCATAGAAAGCACTGGGCTTTTGTTTCTCTTACAGACCTGATGTGATTTCCTTGCGGTTCGATGATACGGTAAAACGCTTTGTCGGGACATCTGTGCGTCCAGCAGAGTGACTGTTGTGTCTTTCACAGATAATTGTAGTATTCTTCCGTTGTTCCCTCGGAGCAGCGTCCTATGGAATTAATGGGGATGGCTCTGGCTATTTGAGTTTGACTTTGCTTTTTGCCGTTTGGCTTCTGACTGCGTAATTTCTTCTTTTGCTGTTCTGTTCTGTTTTCTAGTGACCATATAGCGAAAGACATGGCAATCTGGGAATCTTCTGGACAGTGGATGTTTTCGTGTTACTGTATCGTGAAGGGCAAGCCTAATATTTCAGGTCGGTACCATTTTTAGCCAGCCTTGCTGAGTGCAGAGTGCTGCTACAGTTTAGACTGCATTTTATACTTGTCCACACTGCTGTGCCTCAATGGAAGCACTTGCAAGGTGAAGACTTGCCTTGCGATGCAACAGCTTGGGATACTGGATTACAGTATTTCCTTGGTGGTTTTGCACCCCGAAGTTGCACCAGGAGTCCTTTTTGTGCCTCCAAGTAGAGCTGGCTTGTCCCAGGTGGTGTAGCAAGGGCAGTTTCTTGTGTAAGTCCAGAGGGCAACTCTGTATTTTTGTTGTATTTCCTTTGGAGCATGCTGATTGGTTGCCTCCCTGCAGGCTTTCCCGAGTTCTCCCCTGAGGAGGTGCGCCTGGGGTATTACAACTGCCGTGCGCAGGGGAACACTGGATACTATGTAAGTATTTAAAACAGCTGAGCTTTCGTGTGGGCGCATTCAGGGTGGGAGTGGGTACTGCTCTTCAGGTGGCCACTCGTGACTCAGTGAATACCAAACTCGAGGGGAACGTAAGAATGCCCTCATACGTTCAGTTTTCTGTGCACCCTGAATCGTCCAGTCTGACATTTCCTTTCCGTAGGTCAGATCACTCTTGATCCCTCTTTTATACAAAGCAAAACAAACAAAAACAAACAAACAAAACAAAACAAAAAAGAATGACAAAAACACCCAAAAAGAAAAAACCAAAAGCCATGCTTCATAAAAGCATGTTTGTGTCTTCCCACATTAGATAAATGCTTTCAATCAGTACATGCAACAGTGGAGAAGCAGGCTGCAGGAGCTGAAGGCTTCAAATGCCCCGAAAAAAGCGTCAGAGGTAAGTGTTAAGGAAAGGTAAAATATTTCTGTTCCTGATATTGCTTTTCTCTTAAATCTTGAGAGAAGGTTTTTCTTAGGATTCACATTTAGACAGAGCTCAGGGTTCAGACTTCAGCACAGACAATGATTGTTCCTTGCTCAGAGAGCAGACTGAGCCATAGCAGTGATACAGATAGTCATGAAACAAGCTAGAACAAGTGAGAGGAGAATGAGAGCTCCACGAGGTTTTGGTGATTGCAATTACTTTTTGCCCGTCACTCAGCAGATTTCTGCTTCTAGGCTGCTTGCAGACAGTAGCCTGAGAGCGTTTTGTTTAAAGCTGCAACTGCTTGTGGCCAGTGTTCGATTAAGTTCCTCAGAGTTACGTTCAGCTGGGTGGCACACACAGGTTTTTGCTTTGAGCGTGCATTGAAAGATACTTGCCTGTGTTGGAATGTAGTTCTCATGGATGTATTTGGAACTTTTTCAGCCGTCTCGGAGCAAGAATGCGGTCACTCAGCCGTTGCCTTCTCTTGGATCGGGAGGACAGCAAGCCCCAAGCACTGGGTCCCCAGGTAAGTTTCCGCATAAAGAACCAGCCATTAAACAGGCGTTGATAAGTGTTCTTCTGCAGTATTGAAATGCAGCAGTGTTTCAGAATGGCAGGCGTACCCATTCTGAGCGTTGTGACCCGTTTCCTCACTGCAGGCTTTCCAGAGAGCAGCAGCAGCAGTGCTGCCGGTTTGTCCTCGAACGCAAATGCCAGCGTCCCATCTGGAAGCGCTCCAGCTGTGGGGAGCTCTGCTGCTGCTTCCAGTGCTCCTGCACTCGCGGTGACGTCCTCCCACAGCGTTCCCCATCGCGTTGGGACTGGCGCTTCTTCAGCTCCATCTGCAGCCCCCTTCTCACTTAATGCTTCTGCAACGACCAGTGGCTCTGGAACTTCTGGGCTTCCCGGCCCTGCAAGTTCTGCTGCTGCAAACTCTTCCAGCACCGCTCCGCTGACGGCTGCTGGAACTCCCCAGGCAGCGACAGGAACTTCTCACTCGGGTGCAAGCAGTGCTTCGGCTGCACAGACTGCCGGTGCCTCTGGACACAGCATCACGTCCGCGCCTTCTGCATTCCCAAACGGTATCAGACCAGGCCGGTTAAATACACTGAGGAGTGAATTAACAGCCAAAGGGCTGAAGAAGATTAAAGTCAAAAAGCTATGAAGCTATGAAGGGTCCCTCTGAAACCACCACCTGCAGGCCGTTTAAGGATTCTAGTTAATAAGTTAAGGATTCAAGTTAAGGATTCAAGTTAAGGATTCAAGTTAATTCTGAAGTTATATGTCTTATTTGCTGTTCTGTGACTCTTCCAATAAACAAAGTTGTGATGGAGCAATGAGTTGGAATGCTTTCCTCTGACTTACGTTTTCGTTTAATCTCTTTAGTCTTCTCAATAAGATACCTTATTACCTTGTTAGGACAGAAAGAGAAATCTCAGAGTTTTCTGTGAGAAACCATCCTAACATTTTCAAATCCCACTTTCTAGATATTTATTTGGGAAGGAAGCAGAAAGAAACTAACCAAAAATAACCTCAAACCAGCAAATGTAGAACACAAAAACATATACATACACACGTGTCTGTAGTCATTAAATCATAAAAAGGAACTTAAATACATTCTCCAGACAGTAGTGCTTGAAGTTGAGTGACGGATATTTGTCAGAATTCAGTTTGCCAGAATTCAGCTTGTGTTGCTTGATCCGCTTTTGAATTGGTCAAATAACAATAATTCTTGTTGAATGGACTGTTTAGGCAATACATAATGCTTTTTTATGCAATGATACTCAACGTCTGAGGCTGGTAAGGAATATCTCCAATGAACACGAGGCAATCACCAACACTTGTGGACACTTTTGCAGTTGAAAGCATTTCTTTGGAGCTGTTTGCCATCAAATGGAAGGGCACAAGAGTGTTTCCTGTCTGAAGACTTGCCCGAGAACAGGTGTTTCCAGCTTAATAAAGGAGACTGGGAGATGACACCGCTGTATCCTGTGAAGGCATATACAAGCTGGAGTATCCCTGTGTCCTCCTACCTGCTGATTTAAATTCACAAGGCCTGGAAGGTGGGAACAAAGGAGTTCCTGCCGAGAGCTCCAAAGTCAGAAACTGTCACTCCAAAAGAGCAGGCTTGACCCCGCTGGACTATAAGAGTAAATACTGTCATTGTAAGCTGTCAACTGACCACCACAACATTGCATGACCCACCACTACCAAAGCTCAGCACCTGACACCAAGACATTGCTAGGTCGAGGAGTGGTGAACCTCTTTGCTTTGCTGTATCTGTATATCTGTATATCTGTATATCTGTATATCTGTATATCTGTATATCTGTATACCTGTATACCTGTATCTCTGTTTCTCCCCATTTTCTATATTTTCTCATTTTCTTCTTTTATTCTTTTACTCTCTGTAGTAGCCATTGCCTGATATTGTCTTACCAGTAATGCTTTTTAACCATGATTAGCCAAGTAGCCAATTTTACCTTCAAGTAGAGCATGAATTGCTGTTAAGAAAGCTCTCAGTAAATTGATCTGTATTATTCCTCTGAGCCTTGGATGACTCCATCCCTGCAGCAACCCCTGCTAACTGGGGGAGGTGGAGCTCAGGAGACAGGAAAAGATTCACCTCCCTTGAAACCCATGGAGTGGGATGAGACATTCAAATACCTGAGATATTAATAGAAAAAGAATGATGCTCGTCAGCTGCTTGTACATTTTGAAAGTAGGGTTAAGGAGGCCTTTCTTTGATGCAGCTGGGTAAAGTGTCTGAATAAATAGAAATATTTTCTGAGTGCAACCATATTTCACTTGACAATTTCCAGCATGATCACAGTGTCTGTGAACTTACCAGTCTGTCAGACCCCACTCTTTGTTCTTGAACCACTTGGGGAATTCAGACAGAGGCAAAAATGTTAAAGACTCGAAGGCTCTGCAAGGTATGTGAAATGGCATCAGAGAGAGGGAGATGTGAGAGGTTTCCTGCCAGTAGAGATAGCTATGCCACAAGTATAAGTTGTGTTCAACTCAGAAGAAATCTATTTGGGAAAGAGTGTTTAGAAATACTCCCCCCACAGGGTAATCTTCAAAGCTTACACTTTCTGAGAAACTAAATTGCCTTGGAGATAAAAATCTGTAGAAAACCTAGCTTTACTTTCAGTCTTCACAGAAGAGCTTGTTTCTTGTTGGGGTTGAAAAAAAAGCATATGCCCAAAAGCAAAGTGAGCACTAGACAAACTTAGCAATATTACTCTTTGTTAAATTAGCTGATGAGTGATTAGTACTATTGTTCAACTCAGCTGTTAACTCTTAGCTGATTTCCTAGTGCTTAATTCCTAGCTAATTTCAAAGCAATTTATGCATGAGCTGAGAGTTAAACATAGACATAAATGCTGTACTGATCCAGACATTCTATAGGCACATACTTAGTAAGAAATACTCTCTGAATTAGCAAGATCTTTACGTATCTACAGATTCTTGCATCCTCCAGCACCATGACAAATTATGGTGTAGTGAAGGATACGTATGAGCCTTATCTGTGAATCTGCCAAGTGAGTAATACCACTGAATTTTAGTCATGTTGAGAGAAGTTTCAACCAGTTTGTTACTTCTCTTCTCCATCTGGCTTGGCAGTGAGTCAAGGAGAATAACAGTGCTCATTTCCTATTCATGTATTATGCACAATTTGCTTTGAATGCCTTTTCTATTGTAACACAAAAACTAGACTTTCATTTTATATTAGTACTATGTTAGTAGGAGGATATGAGAATTGAGGATGCTACTCAACTGATGAAACACGTATCTATAAAGAAGAAGTTTTAAAATGGCTTAGAAATGACTGCTTAGAAATGTCTGCATTGATGAAACTGTATTCATTATTCTTCTCTCTTGCTCCTTGGCAGAAATAATTAATATTTTAAGAATTCAAAAATAGATGGAAGTAGTAAGATTGAGTAAGCAGAAACTGATTGTCAGGAGATGAGGCTGTAGTTAGTAGGATTTAAATATGCCTGGCATGTCAAAGCAGTGTGACAAGCCAGTGTTTTCATAATGTTCTGTGTCTACCTCATAACTTGTTGTGAAAGACTGATGACTGTTGCCAGCTTGCTTTGTTCTTATTAATATTTTTGAAGATAAGGAAGTGAAATGGCTCCATTTCAGGAATTAAGTCATTTCTTTGTGCCAAAATGCTGACAGGAACTCTTGGTGAGGGAAGATAAATTAGAGGTCTGATTCCTGCATCACAGGAAAGAAATCCACACTGCTTGAAAGGAGCCTTGCTGTTCAAAGTGGTGTTAACTCTTCTAACATTGCAGATGTGGGTGCCAGGTGAGCTGTCTGTGTGAATTCATTTTAATATGAAATGGAACACACTGTTGAACTGAGGCATTTTCAAGGTCTGATTTTGAAAGTTGGGGATGATTTTAGGAAAGAGATCAGAAGAGCTAGCAAGTTGAACACATTGGCCTTAGTCAATATGTTAATATCAGCTGTAGAACATTATGTGCTGCCCACATCTAAATGGGATCTCCTTGTTTTTGTCACTGACCATTGCAGCTTCTTCAAAACTGTGTTTGCACTCCCTTCTCTCATCATAAAGACTGTGTTCAAATCCCCAGCAAATAGCTCTGCATCCAACTCTATTTTAGTCCAGTAAAATAGCCTTTCCTATGGATGCAAAAATGACAGAACTCCTACCCAGCACAACACCAATAGTAGTTTCCTCCTGGTGTACCTCACACGGACCAGATGTCTCTCAACTAGTTGTGACCAATACTATCCTGCTATTTCTTTTGATTTTCCAGCTTAAACGGATACAACAGACGTCAAAGGAGGACTCAAAATTGCTGGGAAAACATGTATTAAATAGCTGTTTCATAGAAAATTCATGTAGTTCCTACTGTTTCTTACAAAAAAGGGGAAAAAAAAGCAACAGAAAAAGAATCAATGCATCCTATATACACAAGCAATACAACACGTATGTCTTGTAAGCAGGGATTAGTAGCAGGACACTGTTATAGAAACTGTACACTTTTTCCCTTGGGAAACTGTTAAAACTCCATAAATTCAGGCAATTCAAGGCCACAGAGAAACAAAGTACTGACTATTCTCTTGTTCCCATTCCTTGCCATTTTACAAGCCAAGTTTCTGTACATTCTCCCATATAATTCTTATCCTCCCCTCCCCCCTCAAAAAAACCCAAATATATTCCTCTCTACATTTACATCTTTATATCTCCCTTACTTGGTTAAACCAGACCACAGGAAGTTATTTTCACTCTTCAATGGAAGCATGTAATTGATGAAGCGACACTGTAATGAAGTACTTTAGAAAGGATTTTAGCAGAAAAACTCTAGAGATTCATCTTGAACTATTTTAATCTAAACAGTTCTATGACAACAGCTGGGAACATAACTTTTGGGAAATGTGGATGCTAATTCAGACTGGGAGATAAGATTCAGTGAAAACAATGAGTTGCAGCTGCTGCAACTGACACAGACACTACTACATCTAGCAACATCTTTTGAGATCAAAGGCAGACTGAGCCCTAAGATAAGCACCCATCCATCTGTCTTATGACAAGCTGCAGCTGCAAGTTGGGTGGCAACTGAATTCTTCACCATTCAACTTGCATTTCCTTGTTTATGCAAAAAACTTCTTGTCATTTTCATACTGATTCCTGTAAAGCTTAAATGCCCCTTTCCCTCCCAAACACTACCTGTGATTGCCAGCTGTGTAACAAAGAAGGTCATTCGAGATTTCCGCTTCCTTCTCCATGTAGAGAAGAGCACGATGGCATTTCCAGCAATAGTAACAATAAAGAGGATCCAAAGAGTCACCAGCTGCTCTGTCTGCATTGGAAAGACAAAAAAAAAATGATGTAGGCAGGTGAGTGGATAGTGACTTGGGTTAAGTCAGTCAGTTAACATAGGACAAACGAGATGAGAATGCAAAAAGGAGTGGAATGTGAGTTTTGACAATTGATTTTTAACTATATAGACTAAAAGATATTCTTGTTCTTTCAGAAAATACCTCACATGCATCATCATCAGTGATGTCCCTTCCAGTTTGATTTGCAGTGCCTGTATATTACTGCTATATTCACAAAACTGCTATCAATGCCTGTATTCAGCACTGGACACTAAAATGAGAGGCAGCCATCAGATTTCTCTTGTTGCTCCAACAAGCTGTGAAATAACCAACTGCCACGCTTTGCAAGGAATACTGATAGACATGCTCCTTTGGAGAAAAGGGGGAAATAAATACTTCTCTCCTTCCCAGGCCCATTGAGTATAGGTCATCCACAAGCCCTATGAAATTCAGACACCCACTCTAGATGTGTAGCAAGATTGAAAAGTAAGCATGACCCACTGTCAGGAAAAGTAAAATTGTGCCTCATGCAATACGTGATGACAAAACGTCCCCTAGTGGTAGTGTGTACAAAGAAAAGAAAAATAAGAAAAGCACTCTGGAAGCATTATGATCCTCTGACTGCAAGAATAAGGGCATACCTGCACGCATTTGTTTGCTTCATGTGAGTGCACACACAATTTGTTCCCTCCTTTATGTCCTACCAAAATGTTGTTGGTCTTCTCTAAATGCAGGTTAGTTATTTTTGAGTGCTATTCTGTAGGTTTCCCCTAGCCACGTGGAACTGCAAAATTAAGTTCCTCTACATCAGCCAACCAGCTATGATGCCTGAGAAGCACTGAGTCTGCAGAGCATGGGGTCAGCGTGGAGAAAATATTCAGCGTTTCTGCAAACTTAGAAAACTTAGCTTGCATAACGCACGTATGGCTAGGAGGAAAACAATTCTGCTGCTCTTCTGCAAAGACAAGCAGAACAGTCAGCATTTTTCACAGCAAGACATTGAAGGGCATAGGACAGAGAAACACAGAAATGCAGAATTAAGAAGTGCAGAAGTATCCAGTAGTGATAATACACATGTTGTTATTACAGCCAAGGGGAGAAAAAAAAATACACATGTGGCTCAGCAGAATCGACAGCCAGGATGCATAGTTTCTTTTCTACTGAGGAGTAGAACCAGCTTTGCTTCAGTCTGGTAGCAATGGGACTTCATGACCTATGTGGCTGTGCAGAAGAGGCAGGACCCACGCTCTGTATGAGCAATTCCAGGCTGTGCTCCATGCCTGAGCCCAGGGATTAGTTTAAGCACACAATGAATGCTGTGTTTAGATGGTTTCATTTTTCCCAGCACGATAACTTCTGTTAGCTTAATCTGTCATTTGGGTCACTGCATCTAACTTTAAAGCTCTAAAGAGAAACAGCTACTCTAAATGGTCTTTGTAGTCTAGATAATAGTAATATCTCAGACATGAGTCATCATTCATCTCACCCACCCTGGGATGGCTGTCTCCACTGATTATAGAATCACCTATACAAGACAACCAGTGTGGGCTGGGTGCTTAAATTTTAGACAAGAAACAAGCAAACAAACACAAAACAAAACAAGCAAACAAACAACAAACAAATATGTTTTAAAATCTAAGAATCTCTTGGAAGCAAATTCCCTTCGCAACACTTGGCAGAATGTAAAACATGGTAAAACTGTGCTTATGGGGACACTTTTTTTGTACAGGGATTGGAAGGAGGCGTTTTTTTGGAAGATAAATGAAGCCAGGGGGGAAAAAAAGGTAAGATTTCATATCACGTTTGTCCTTGAAATCAATTGGTTCTCCTAAGGGATTTGCTTGTCTTTTCCATTTCAGAAAAGATCTTTCATATGTTAAAAAAATAAGGGACAAGACTTGCTCCCATTTTCTCTGATATAAAATTGGGAGAGCATTTTTTAAAAAGAAATTCTGCATTCTTGTATTGTAATGATAAGGCTAACAACAGAACAAGGCTCTGACACAAATCTTTTTGCAATTCCTCCATAAGAAAAACCTCAGTGTCAGCCAAGCCTGTGTTAGAGGGGTTCCTCCCCACATAGGGGTAAGCACGTATTGTCAGTCCTCTTGCCAACTTAAAATGAGTGCTTTAAGCTCTACAGAAATGTACAATTAAACCAATCGACAAAAATGACCAAAGAGGTGCAAAAGCTGAGTAAGGAGAGCTAAGTTTGAAAGACCGTAGACAAAAGCATATAGACAAAGTTTCTATTCATCTATTTGTGGTAGCTGCTGTTCAGAGAGCAGAGAAAAAGATCTCATTCTTGGGGATTATGGAACTACATTAATAGGCAGCTTAAATCACTGCAGCCTCTATCAGTCTGAATTAGCTTGCAGAATGAAAACTTCTGTAGGTATTAATGGGATGCTCATCGTGATAAAGGCCTTCATAGAATCTACGACTGGAATTCGAAATGTTCTTGATGAACTGGAAACACACACTTTAAAAACAGGATTTCGTTAAATAAAGGAGCAGCACACGACTCTACAGTGCAGTAGCTGTAATGATACCAGGCTGGGTGAGCCTTCAAAACATCACCCTCAACACACAGCAGGTGAAGGTTCCCTGCAATTGGAATACTTGGCATCACCTCCAGCACTGGGTGCATGTTTGGGCACTGCAATCTAAGGGGGCCTACAAAGACGGGGAAGGATCTACAGGGCAAAAAGCATAGGGACAACACTCCCAGACATAAGGTTTGAATTTTGGGTGGTCCTCTGTGGAGTCAAGTGTTGGACTTGATGATTCTTACAGATCCCTTCTAACTTGGGATATTCTCTAGTTCTGCATTGAAAACAACCACAACTGCCATGAGACCAACACGTGTTGCATGTCTCTCCTCCACTGAACCCAGCTTCTATACTATGTCCACTCTGGGACACTGCACTTCAAGAGAGGCATAGGGTAAGGAGTTGGCAGCAGTTCAGAGGATACAGCTGAGCAAAAAGAGTGAATTATTTAAATTGCTCAGTCTAGCAAACAACAGGCTCCAGGAATAAATGAGAATACCTTTGAAGACATGATGAGGCTGTAGGAATAACAAAAAAAAAAAAAAGGGGGGGGAATAAAATATTCTTCTGATGCACTGCAGATTGGCCCAAAATCAGTGAACCAAAATTACAGCATAGAATTCAGGATGGTTATTTAAAAATTTTCGTTTACAAAATACCTCTATAGATTGATTGAGTCAATGAAATCTCCGTCTATGAAAATAAGTCTTAGATTTAAGATATAGCTGATTGATCCCTGAACTTCATTTCAGCTGCATTGTCCAGAATTCTGTTTTATACATCACAGTGAGGTTGTTCAAAAATGGATGTGTTTCATTTCATGTCATGTTCATCAAGTAGAAATCGTCTTTTTGTAGCAACCTTCAGCAAGGTGATTTACAAGAAGAAAAGAGAACCACTGTTTGATAACATCTTACACAGACAACTGGATAAAAAGATAGTAACATCTCCTTGTGTAGAAGCTTTCTTCAAGGGCTGCTTTTGCAATGGGTATACTAACTACATTACAGAAGAACATCATGAGCGAGACTAGTGTCATACAGCAGTTCTTTTAGATTAGAAAAATTAAAAATGCTAGTGACCTAAATAAGGTTACAGGACAAATCAAAGTCAAGAGGATTTCCTTGGCTTGATGATTACCATTGCTTATGATTCTATTCCACAAGACTGCTGTTTGAAGCATGGAAGTGCTTGACATCTGGAGCACATATTCATGTTTTGCTAATTTGCTTTAAGATTAAATCCAGCTTTAGCCAATGAAGCAAGTCTCATCGTGGGTGAAATGTAAGTCAAGAAACCTGTCTGAAAAGTGCATACATTTTCCTTTGCTTGCATAAGTGATTTGTTATTTTGTCTCTCTAACAACATTTCTTAATTCACAGGCTGCAATACGTCTAGCATGAGGTGTACTGTGCTTTATATTTGAAACAAAGTGCATCCCTGTAAGCCTGGTGTACCACTCACTCACCATCAAGGGCAGAAGGGATCTTTATGGATTCTAGGCATTTGTGCTATTATGATGTGATTTGTATTTATCTTGTATCAATGACAAAATTCACCCCTGAGTTCTTCCGGGCTCTCAAGTTCTGTATCTATGAGTTACTGTAGTGTGAGGAGTAGTAGTGGAAAAAGTTTAATATCTTTCCTAATGTTGCTGGCTGGTATCTTAACATGATGTTAGGAGGCTTGTAGCGAATTCAAGTTGTCACTGACCTCGTGTTTTCCTGCTTCATGCCCTTGGTCTCTCGAGTGATGAAGACACTACTATTCTATCTATCCCTACTATCACAGGTTGGCAGTGATGTGAGACTTTGAGCAGCTTCTTCTTACTAGGTGATTAAGTTCTGGGAATATGTGAATTATCTGAGGATAATCTGACTGCTTGCATTTTGTTCATTTTAAAAATGATGTTAGAATTATAACCTGTTGCAGTGACTGAGATGTACTCATGGAGTAAAGTAAGCAAATTCACGAGTAAGTTCCTCTTAACATGTAAAAAGAACACATAAATTTGCTTGCTAAATTGGGAAACTGACATATTGAAGATCATGTTCACCACTAGCAAATGGTATTGCTCTATTCTATAGGAGGTTTTAAAGAAAAAAAATAGAGAGTGGGAAAACTCCTGAAATAAACACTTCAACTGCAGACCTTGCAAGCAAACGAAGGACACCAGGTTTTGCATTATTTTGACCCTGTTATAGAAGACATGGAGTCTTCAATTTTGACTACTGAAAATATGTAAGAGAGATATGTTATTTTAGCTGACTCCATCTAGGGTGGAACAGAAGAGGAAAGGGAAAGGAAAGGGGGAAAAGGAAGACAAGGGTTAATTTTTCTGAGGCAGATGAGTGCCATGCAACTTCACTGATTCCAGCTGGGGATTTATAGTCAGTTTGCTTCTACTGGACTACAATATTTAAAGAAATATTAAGAAGACACCAGTTGGAGCAATTTACTTAAGAAGCTGCATCAGAAGAGGATCAGGTTGAATATTAGGAAAAGATTCTTCACCAGAGCGTGTTCAGGCACTGGAACAGGCTCCCCAAGGCAGTAGTCACAGCCTCAAGCTACCAGAGTTCAAGAAGCATTTGGAAAATGTTTTCAAATATAGGGCTTAGTGGTACTGCGTGGAGCCAGGAGTTGGACTCAATGATCCTTGTGTGTGTCTTCCAGTTTGGGATATTCTATGATTCTATAATGCAGTTCACAATGAAAGGATGAGGAGCACCAAATGGAAGTTGCAACACAGGACATTTTGATTATATACTAGGAAAAAAAATCACTATGAGGATAGTCAAACACTGGAACTGGAGTGCAGAGAAGATGCAGGACCTCTGTCTCTGAAGATGTTCAGAACTTGGTTGGGCACTGCCTTGACAACTCAGATCTTTTGGGGAATTACTATTTACATCATCCTGCAAATCAGGTGTAAACGCTGATGGGAATGACACAAACATATCAATCTTAAGTAACTTAAAAAGTCATAGGTGGTGTTCAGCTAAAGCATGTGCAGAAGTTTGAGATGAAGTATTTCTGCCCGGGTGTGACTATGTTAAACAACCAGCTATCAGAAGTAATGTGCAATGGAAGTGAAAGATTTATGTCTATTATGATTACCTACATACGGTATAAAGTATCTCCATTCTTGGATGCATTTGAGGCCAGGTTGGATGAGGCCTTGGGCAGACCGATCTAGTGGGTGGCAACCTTGCCTATGGTGAGGGTTTGGAACTACATGATCTTCATAGTCCTTTCCAATCAAAGGCATTCTCTGATTCTCTGAGTCTGTGATGTAATGTATAAAAAAGAACAAACTTGGTTGAAGTGCCAATAGGAAACATCCGTACATCTTCCATCACAATTTGGAGTGAGAAAAAAAACACCACAGAAATCTGTTTGATGATAAGCCATAGGTGTATTATACATATTTTAGTATTAGCTAGCAGGTCTCACTGTCAGAGGACAAAATAAAAGGTGCCAATAATTTTACCAAGTGAGAGATAACGGTGGGAATTTTTAGGCTAGAAGTAAGCTTCATACCTTAGATGTTAAGCATCTGAATGTGAAAGTTCAGGTGATTAATACAAACTACCTCCTACTTCAAATGAATATGTGGGGAGAGGAAAAGCCACAGAAATATGGTTGGATCACTCTTGATTCGTTTGCAGATGAAGTATGTCTCAAAAGAAAGAAGCACATGAAAGAACTGAAAGATCACTGATATATCTTATGATCTAGTTGTCACAACTAGCAGAAATTATACTGGCCATTCATATAATAAAATTATGCCTTGGAATCATAGAATCATAGAATTGCTCAGGTTGGAAAAGACCTTGAAGATCATCAAGTCCAACCCTAACCTAACCATCCTACCCTAACTAACAACCCTCTGCTAAATCATGTCCCTAAGCACCACATCCACACGGTTTTTAAACACATTCAGGGATGGTGACTCAACCACCTCCCTGGGGAGCCTATTGCAGTGCTTAACAACCCTTTCATGAAGGAAGTGGTTCCTGATATGCAGCCTAAGCCTCACATACGAAAAAAAAAACACTAGCAGAGGATGGTTTCGATCCATCGACCTCTGGGTTATGGGCCCAGCACGCTTCCGCTGCGCCACTCTGCTTCTTAAAGGCTTTCCAACTAGCAAGGCAAGAATGATAAGTTGTTATTATATGCAAAACACTCCTGAAAGTTTTTGGAATGCAATTTGATTGACATCAGAAAACTCTAAGAAAACCTGTGATGAGGTAGCAAGGACTGAGAAAAGAATTATTTCAAAGCTAAGTTTTATATATTTTTATTTAAATCTTCTTCCATTGCAGTTGAATTTGAGAAGAAGGCAGCAAAGCCCTTTAGGACTTGAATTTTTTGGTGGAATTGAGCCTGGAATTGAGCCCAATTCACACTGCATGAATACTAGCTCAGCCTCAGGTCTCTCTTGAACCACTGATTTCTCATTTAAGCCCTGGGGCTAAAACACAGCTCTGACTGCTACGGACCTTGACTATTAATTAAGTGGTTACTCTTCAAACACCAATATCCCCAAGCAAGCTTAACAAAGAAAGCATCTCACACCTCTCTGAGTCAAGCATGAGCTTTGAATTCAGCAGATGCATTTGTCATGCCCGATAGTTTTCCCATCTCCTGCACAGTGGCTGCTTTACTGCGATGATTTCTCACAGGATGACTGTGTTAGCCTTCCAGCATAAGGCTGTGGGATATTCTGGCATCTATTGTCACATGAGGCCTTCACCACACGTCAGAGATTCTGGCAACAGTCACATCTCCACGCATCTTCATTCCAGCATGACTGGAAGGGGACGTAAGACAATTTCTATTCTGCCAAACTTGGGAAGCAGTTTTGCATGAGTTTGTATCTGGATGGTATTGCACTTATAGTCTGTAAACACTAATGTGTTCTACAGAGCAAAATCTAAAGTATTTTCTACATTTCTGGTGCAAGGAAAACTATTCTCTAGATAGAAAGGAGTAATTATGTTGCTAACATTATTTTCACTTCTTCTGAAAATATAGTCATGCTCTATTGACCTTTTTTTGTGAATCCTCAGTTTTTAAAAATATGTGTCTTAGCTCTCACTTTACCATCATGGCTGAGGCAGGGTCACTTCAATGGGCAGCATTTAATGAATGTAGATGTGACTGGGGTAGATGGGGAAGATTTAAAGTTAATAACAAATGGTAAGAATTCAGTTTTACTAGCAGATAGTTTGCATTCACCATTTTGTTGTCTTTTGGTAAATGGATTATAAACGGGGACAGTTTTATTCAAATAGTGACCAACTGGGACATATAGGACAGACAGTGATAGGATAAGGGCAAATGCTTTTAAATCAAAGGAGGAAAAGTTTAGATCAGATGTCATGGGGAAGCAATTCACAGAGAGAGTGGTGAGGTGCTGAAACAGGGTTGCCCAGAAAAGTTGCGTATGTCCTATTTCTGGAGGTGATCAAGACCAGGTTGGATGGGGCCGTGGACAACCTGATGTAGTTTTTGATCTAGCAGTTGGCAACCCTGCCTGCAGCAGGAGGGCTGGAACCTGGTGATCCTTGAGGTCCCTTCCAACTCAAGCCATTCTATAATTCTATGATTCTATTGAGTTATTTCAGGGTTTTTTTTTTCAATAGATGTATAATAGAAGCTTCAAAGGAAGGAGTTAAACAGATTTCTCTAATTTTGATGTCATCAAGAATGATGTATTTTTCATTATGTATCTATTTTTCCTAGAATAATTTAAACAGGAAGAGATAATATTAGGTCACTCAATAGCCCATCCATAATTGTATGATTTTGAAAGGCCTATTAAAAACTGTGAAACGGTTTCTTCTTAATCACAGAAAAGGGTAAGATGATTAAATGTGCCTAATCTCTGAAATTAAAACAGTTCATAGACTAGAGGCATTTTAAGCATATTTATACAGGAGATGCAGACAGACACAAACCCTACCTATGGGTCACATGGACAACAGTCAGAGGTGTGAGGAATGCTGGTGTAAAACTGCCTGAATTGGTTGGCTCACAGCTTCCACATGCTGGGCTGTTACCAAGCCAGCTCCCTTCTGTGCTGCATTTAAGCTAGTAGATGAAGCCAGCCCACCCAAGAACACTGCATCTTCATTTCACAAGGTGAGCAGCTATTGCCTCCTCAGCACGGCTGCTCAGCTCTAGCAGCACTCCTTACAGCATACTGCAATGCCTGCGTTCAGGAGTTCATGACACTGTATTTGTGTAGACTTAATTTTCTTCCTCTCACTCCAATGAAAGATAGCGAAGTCACTTATGAATTATTTGGTTTGCTCATTTTCCTAAAACATATGATTGCAATTGCAGAGATTACTCCAGAAATTTGACAGCACCCATTAATATTTTTCTGTTATGTATTCAGGGATGGGATGCTCTGTGCGGTCTGCCTGAAAATCAGAATGAGCAATAGTAAAGGCAAATGCTTTTCATGAGATAAAGAGACTCCTGCATTTGGCTGAAATGACAGGGACACAGATACTGACTTAAACAGGCTTTGAGGACACCTGGAGGCAAATCCTTGTTACCTAATAGTTCTGCAAAGCTCGCCTGTGGAAACCTGCTCTCCTTGCACTGATCTTCTCAGTACTCTGGTGGAAGTGATAGGCCCTGACCTTTGCAGTGAAGGTTATACTCCATGGATGAGAAGCACATGGTTTTGTAATTGTGCTTACACTAGCACTAGGCTCTACAGTCCTGTTTAATATCTGAACTAGCTAAGCTACAGCATGCAGGTACTGGCAATGCTATAGTGTTGGAGAACACCATAGCCACAGGCACACAGTCCTTCCTGGAGAAAAAAAACAAAACAAACACAACAAACTGGGAATCTTAACTATTGATGAATTATCATTTGTAGTGGATTTAATGTGCACAGTATTTTTCCTAACAGCTCTTATCCTTCACTACCACTGCTGGGGTGATGCTGCACAGCACAGGGACCAGGACAGTTGGTGTTCCCACCTTGCAGCATGGAACAGGGTGTTCCCAAAAACGCTTGGGGGAGAGCAACAAAATTCTGTGCTGCTGCACAGATGAAGGCTCAGAAAACAAAATGAGAAAGTGCAAGTAGATGGTGGAAGGGAGGTGGTTGAGTCACCATCCCTGGATGTGTTTAAAACCGTTTGGATGCGGTGCACAGGGACATGATTTAGCAGAGGGTTGTTAGAGTTAGAGTAGTATGGTTAGGTTGTATTTAGACTTGATGATCTTTAAGGTCTTTTCCAACCTGAGCAATTCTATGATTCCATGATTCTAAGGCGGGGAACACCACCTGACATTCCTGCCAAAGAAGGAAGGATGGCTTGGACTTTTCAGTATTTGAGTGCTTACTTTTACACTGCTGCATCAAAGTAGAGCATCCCACTGTCCAACAGCCATGTCGTATATAAGAATTGAGCCCTACTGGAGTCTTTCTAAGCTCTGGAGCTGCTGGGGCTGCACAAAGGGAGGTACATCTTCCAGCCTTCATAAAGATTCCAGCCTTGTTGCTCATGGGGACTCCTTTCTCAGCTTGATGAACCTATTCTGAGATTTTTGCTTCTCCCCAGGCTCTCTAGGAAGGCTTCTGGATAGCACCTTATGTCTCAGGTCCCCATGAGTCAGATAGGCAGAGCTGTGATCACAGAACCTGCAGGTGAGGAAGAGCTGCTATCTTTACCACAGAAAGCTCTGGCTGATCTCATAAAGCTACATGACACACCTGGTCCTACCAAAAAGATGTGACAACAGCTTTGAGCCCATTGCACATAGAAGCAGCCTTACAGCAGACCTGGGGATAAAGGCTCATCTAGCAGCTGTCCAGGCAGCTATCAAAATGTCCAACAGAAGGGAAGAGCATGTTCCTCCAAGTGGATGAAATGCTCCTTTTCCCAGCTCAAAAAAAAAATAAAAGGAGAGGAAAAAAAATCTAAGTGAACTGGCAAAATGCTTTTTAATCTGAATCAGCTTGGGATTTAGTTATTATGTTCTGAAGAGGAATGGAAAGAAATTCAAATTGTTCTGAAAGGAGGAGCAGGGAAGCATTCACAACTCAGCCCATAATGGGACCTTTTTTTGGGCACTGAAATGCTCTGAGTGGCATTATTTTACTTTTGTCACATTGCCACCACAATATAACCCAGATATTACCTATGGGTGGTTACAGGTAGTACTTCTGAAGCATGGGAGGAAAAGAAGAATACAGTATTCTCCTTTCATCCCACAGTTTGAGCAGTGTTTGAGACACTCTACAGAGCTGCCAGTGGATAAAACTGTTAGAAGTCATTTGTGTAGGAACTGTTCCATTTACTGCATGAGCATCACTCCCTGGCCCCCATTTATTGGTTTAGATCATGTTTTCCTATTACATCTCTTAAGGTAGATAACACAACTCTGTATTTCCCAAAGAGAAATAGGAACACTTGCTTGTTTTGTGTTGGATGTACAACAATGTGGCAATCCCCCCATGCCACAGCCACAGGCACAGCCCACATCCATCCTGAGACTTCAACCTGCACCTGCATGGTGGCCGTTTGTCGATCTTCTTACAGCCATCAACAGCTACAGCATGTTTGAAAATCCCAATTAATGGCCAAAGCCCATTTGTAGCTGTATTTTGAGCACCAATTTCAAATGACGTGGGTTTTTAATCCACTCAGCCTGTTCCAAGCTGCCCTTCTATTTCTCTAGCTGCCAAACCAGAGCCTTGTGAAAAGAAAGGAGATCCTGGGCACCTTGCTGGAACAGACATGGACATGGCCACCACGCAGAGTGTGGATGGTGAAGTACTGGCAGCTCTGTCAGCACCTTCCACACATGAAGCTCTCATTGAGAGCTGAAACGGCTGGCAGAGAGCCCTTCCTTGCATAGTAGATGTCAGCAGGTGCGTTATTCCTCCTTCCCTACAGCAGCAACACCAGCTGTCACTTGTCTCCCGAGTCAAAATATTTCCATGCCTATCAGCAGCCAGTAATTGATGTGAAACCAGTGAACCTCCTTGCAAAGTTCATCTTATATTTGCCAAAGCTAGACATCAGGCAGCAGAGTGCAAGTCTAATGAGAAGCTCTCAGCTAATAGAATCAAGTTTCTTTCAGGAATGGACGAGCACGCATGACTATCCATAGTATCCTAATTATTGTAATTTACTCAATCTGCCCTATTAAGAAGCATTTTTCTGCCTGGGGACTTTCTAATCATGGAATTAATTTGTCACTTTTACCATTATAAAATATTGCTCCCATGACATTGTTCAGATTTACAGCCCTAAGTGTGGAGAGAAGAGAGGAGATAAGAAGAAAATTGTGAAAAAAGGTTTTGCTCCTCACTTCTCTGCTTTCTGAAGAGCCTTTTAAGAGTCTAACATGGAGAGAGGAAAAAAAAAAAAAGAAGAAGAAGAAAGGAGTATTGTGTTAAAAGAAACTCCAGTTAATGAATTGTAGGACTACAGATCAACTTTTCCCTAGAAGAGGTGAATCCCTGTTATAATTCCACTGATTCCAGGGGCAATGTATCAGAGTACTAGCAACCTCCTGGAAGTCAAAATTGCATCTGAATACATCCCCTGATTTCCAACAGATTGCCATACGATGCGAGTGCCTGCATCTTTCCATCTGGAAGTGATCTGCTTGGTTCTGAGCTCTGGAGGGAAGGCGGAGTACTTCTTGTAGTAACTCCTTTTAGTAACATGAGCACAACTTGTACAATGTGCCACTACAGCACCGTAACACATGGCATGCAGCATGAAACTGAGCAATAACAACAGACACGGAGAGCTGAAGCAAAGATGTAACTCAGCACCTCTTTCATCTGTTCTCTACAATCACATCTTGTGAGGGTGATGTTTGTTTCGGGGAGATGAATGAATACACTTCTCACATCATTCAGCAGCTTTCAATCCTGAATCGTTTGTCTGCTACATTCTAACAGTGATCCTGCATCCTCCTCACAAGTTTAAAAGAAAACCAAGCCAATTAACCAATTAGAGCTAATCCCTGTTGTTGTTGTTGGTTAAGCACACATACACACATACACACACACACACACACAAAACCCTGTTGCTTGTGTGCAATGTTTGTTGCAGCTGGGAAATTGAAAATAAATTCCTTGTGTCAAGGCGATGGCTAATAAGAAATCACACAAAAGATGTGTTAAACTACAACACACTTTTGATTAAAGATGCACGTAAAACTACAATGCCACTTTAGAAAAAACATTACCACCCCCTCTTGTAAGGGGATACGATTGCTAAGATCTGCAAGTCTGAACTCCAAAACCTGCAACTCTTTTGTTTTCCAGTAAATGCCTCACATATACTGTCAGATGTCTTTGCAGGGCAAATTCCACCTATATCTGGGATAAAACATCAATAATCTCAGCTGCCTGCTTGCAGAGGCACTGAGATGCACCAAAGCTTGTGAGAAAAGCAATGCACCGGCTGTACCTTAAAGGAGTAGTAAAAGGATTTCCACTCCTCTTCCTCCAGCACTTCGGTGAAAGTCACGGTGTCAGTACAGGTGACAAGAGTGACATCCAGCCAGCCGGTGCCAGCCGGGGAGCTGCTGCTGGCTGCTGTGGGGCCAACCTCCATTGCCAGGCTCTGCTCCAGCTGCCTGGGCTCTTGTTTTCCTAGGAGTTAATGCAGCCAAACCTCTCCTGTAAAAGCACAGCAGCAATACCAGCTTCTCACTGCTCCACCACTGGCTACCAGAGGCATCAGGCTTCAGTGCAGCTGAGTGAGAAGAAAAAAAGCAAAGTGAAGGGAAAGAAAAAAAAAAACAAAAACCAACAAGCTGGTGTCGTCCCTTTGAGCTCTCCTTCAGTACAACTCTGACAACAGCCATCCACATGCTCTTTCAGCAGCAAGACCAGCAGCTGATAAGAAGTGAGCACATGCGGAGGCGTCCATGTGCATTTCAGCCTGCCAGGCATCCACAGCTGCCACGGCTGTAAAAGCATAGACCTGGAGAGCAAGCATGCATTTAGCACATCCAGAACTTGTCCAGCCTCATGGGCTGCTCTGCCTCAAGAGCAATACACTCCTAAGCAGAACTCGATCTGTTTTCACAGCTATGCCCTGTGCTGCTATGCTACCTGAACCACAGGTAGCTTTAACCAAGAAGAGCCAAGTTCCCTGATCTGAAACAGAAGCCCAATAAGTGTGCATTCCTATAAAATATTGAGGCAGTCAACATCACCTTCAGGTATGGAGCCTGTGGGGATTGGAGAGACCTCTGGGTGCCACAGCAATGTCCAAGCCTTGGCCTGGGCCAGCCAGGGGAAGGTTCTGGTTCTGGCCCATATAGGTGACTGGTACCATTCACGATGAGAAAGAACCAGTGCTAACTCATACGCATCAGTAATAGATATTTAAACAACAGAAAATTGTGCATCCATTGGAATACGATCAGATAAATCATAGTTTTTCAGAACAACCATGTTGAGCTGAAATCAACAGGGAAAGCAGTAACTTATATATTAATTATCTGAAAGAGAGGAGGACATCTCCTTGAAGTCCATCCTGAATGACAGCTCAGGTTGGCTCAGAACCTCTCCTCTGAGGCATTCAGGCAGCAACCAAGCTTCCTGAAAGCATCCCACCTCACTGTCTCTTTTCTCCTCTCACCTTGCTTTCTCCTATTTATAAGTTAAACTTCTTGCATTGTCTGGTTGGGTTTTTATTGTCTTTTTTTCCCCACAAGCATATCACAAGTGCTAAGAGGCTTCTCAGTAGTTCTTACACTCCTGCCTCTGAGTATCTCTTTGTCGCTGTCACAGCCCTGCTTTGCTGTTGGCTGCTTTGCTATAAATGTTTTTTGTTATTGTTGCTTGTTTATCTTGTATTTATTCTCAGAATCTTAGGCTAAAGGCTGTCTGTGATACCATGTCTGTAATTAAACGAATTATTTAGGAAAAAAATACTTATTTTTTAATCCTCTACAAAGTCATGCTTGCTCTCTGAAATTTCACGCTTTGGGTTTTCTCCCTCTCCCCTTGCCAGTATTAAGAAAGCAATTTGAATACCTCTGAAATGAATGGTGAAACAGCAGACTTTTCTGATTGAATCTCAAAAGCCTGTAGCAGGCAAGATCAAATCCCAGCAATTCCTCTGTGCAGAATTGATTCCTACAACTGACTTTGTTTTCCCCTGCCAGGACTTTCAGAAATCTCTAAGAATTTCAGCTTGAAGAGATTTAGGTAGCTTTACAAAGTGAGAAATTGAGTTTTCCCACTGTTTTAACATAACATACTCTCAAATTATTATTCTAACACATATTTTTTCTAATGCATAACAAAACGCGATAGTGCTTTCTTAACCTAAGCTGTTTCTCTTTTAAGTCTCACTTTGGCAGCACACCACAGCATAAGCATGCTTCCCAAATAGGAAATATCAAACAACTTTGAGATAATCCTTAAGCAAAGAAAATGGATTATATGTAAGAAAAACAGGGAGGGCTTCTTTAAGAAGCCGCTTCATTGGCCATTCTCTTTACCTTGGTCTCAGAAGCCACGCAGAATTATGTTTCTCAAATCTAGCTTTGCATCAGAGGACCAGAGAACTTGAGAGCACACAGTGGGGAAACCTGCAGCACATCTTGACCCTACAGCTGCACTGTGAGACAGAAAGCAAAATTATTTCACCGCTGTGCACCATGCTGATAATTTCCCCAGATTTGGCTGATTTGAATCTTCTGATTTTTTACCTTGTTTAAAAGAAACAGGTACATCTGAAAAAAAACGAAAGCACACACATCCGCTTAAGGCTATATATATATATATATATATATATATATTTTTTTTTTTTAATTATTATGATTTTTTTTTTTTTTACTGAGAATTTACTTTGGAGTTGACTTTTCTGCTTTTATTCAGCATCAAGAGGGAAAGTGTTTTTATTACCCAAATCTGTATCTAGTGTCCTTGAAGGAGGACACCATGTTTATCTGTTGTGTAACTGCTTCCCCAGCATTTGCAGCCACCTTTTTTAGCCACTCCAGATAGAGACAACATCAAATTTCTAAATCTTTTAAGACATGAAGTGGAAATGGTCTTTTAGGATTTAACTTGTAAGTTCTGAAGTCAGTTGAGGCCAGCAGCTGGAGTAGAAGAGACTTTCTTTTATACAGAGAAATTTCTGTTTGACTTTCCTTCAGAATCTGCGCAGACTCAATTTTGATACATCCAAAGACTTCATGGAATGAGATGCCAGATGTTTGCCTGGGCCCAGCCTGATCTCTGACTTGTCAGCAGCTTTCGAGCTCTGGATTAAATCTCCAGACTGTCAGCAAGTGGGTTCTTTCTACCAATTGCACTTTTGGATGGAATCTTTTGCAAAAATCTGATCTTCACCCTCAGTAAAGAAGTAAGGGCACAGAAATCACAATGATGAAATCACAGAAATCACAATGATGAGCACTTTACTCCTCTTCCATAGATAAATGAGCTATAAAAGATGGACTTTTTTCTCATCTCCATTGCTGTTTGAGGTCTAAATTCAAGGTGGTCCATTTTACAAAAAAAGATACTTGGCCATTTATCTGTATTTGCAAATATACTCTTGCAGAAGAATAAGCAGTTCCTAAGGAAATGTCTTTGAGAAGAAGCAAGTGGAAGAAGAAAGTGCATAGAAAAATGCCATTAAATCTGCAGACTATGTTAGTAGAACTGTCAGGCACCATGGAATTTAAAATCTCTTCATTCTCTTCCCCTCAACATAACCACCAAGAAAATCATGCATTTTGTGAGGTTTTGATTCTCCATTCTCTCCTTCTGCTGTAGATTAGGATTGCTGTTCAGGGACAGAACCACAGGTAGCTTTAACCAAGAAGAGCCAAGTTCCCTGATCTGAAACAGAAGCCCAATAAATGTGCATTCCTATAAAATATTGAGGCAGTCAGCATCCTATTATTCACTGTATAGCAGAGGAGCACTCCTGTATTTTAGGAGCTGAGCGGGTATCTGTCATTAAATCCTGCCCTGATTTAAGAGCTGCTCCTCCATTGGAAGGCAGAGGCTGCCTGAAGCTGATGAACCTCTCTCTTCCTCTGCAGGGGATGGAGAATAATCTAATGGCTAAGCCACAGGCTTGCAGTTCAGAGAAGATATTATGCTCCTTGCTCCTCTTCAAGTTCCCACCTGCCTTTGACTAAGCAATCCCTTCCCTAGCTATGGGCTCTGCCTGTGGAATGCAGGTGGTGGGACATACTCACACAAGGCACTTGAAGAATACAGCTATGTGCTTAACTATTGCTTTTGATAGAGCCTCTACAAATGGGGAGCTAACGCTCTGCTAAAAAGGACTGAGCCCTTGCACCATCACAGTCCTTGAGCGCCCAATCTGAACCAATGAAATCAGAACCAAGCTCAAACTCCAAAGCAGGAGCAGGCAAACCCATCACTGTATCTGAGTTGTTCATTTCAGAGCAAACTGCGAATCTGCACTGAATTTCTGCAGGATAGAAGATTTAAAGAAATACAGTTTTAGATGAAGTTTAAAACAAAAGTTTAAAACTTGGCAAAAAGCAATAAAAAAAACCCAACAACATTAGAACAAACTTTCAGACTACATCACCAACATAATTCTCAGTTCAAATGGTACTACAGAGGCTACAAAGAGAGGAATGGAACATCAAGGAAAATCAGACTAATCTATCAATGCTGCAAGCTTGGGAAAAGTCTGGCAAAAACCTCAATGGAGGGCAAAAAACTGGGGAACCTCTGTGCCCAGGAGGAGATGGGAGAATAAAAGAATTTAAAATGCCTGTATTCCAGTTCTCATTTCTGTGGTAGAAGTTGTGTCTGAAGTAATGAATACACTCTGTCTTCTGGCGATGAGCAGCAGCCTGAAAGTGCAGATTTACAATGGAGGTGGAAAGCTGTTAGAAGCATTGCAGGACGTTTTATTGCCAATTACAATTTCATGGCAGGGTTATTATTTATTAAATATAGAAGCAGTCAGCTGAATTCTAACTGCTCCTAAGCTTATTTCCACTTATAAAACAGCTGAAGAAATTATATAGAGCTAGAGAAAAAATCCTTTGCCTTAGCAAGCGTGTTTCTCATGGCCTTCAAGTCTGCACACATGAACACACATGGAGAGAAAGAAAGCAAACCACACTTCAGAGAGGGAATGGGCTACGTTCTATTTCCCTTTAATAATGCCTGAGGTGCAGTAAACTAAACGTATTGCTGGCACTAACAGGCTTGTGGGAGACAATTTGAGCTGCATAAGTTCCTTGATCACCAAAGCTCAGAGTTCAAGGCTCTCCTGAGAAGTACCTCACCCATGGCTCTCCAATCCAAAAGGAGCATGCAGACAGAATGAAATCTGATCACAGACGGAATCTGTCCCACAGCAGACCTGCATGGTCACAATATACAACACACTGAACAAATAAATCCATTTGAATATCATAGAATCATAAAAGCTGGAAAAAGACCACTAAGATCATCTAGTCCAACCATCAGCCCATCACTGGCATATGCACTAAATGTGTCTCTCAGTGCCATACCTACGCATTTCTTGAACACCTCCAGGGATGGTGACTCTACCACCTACACAGGAAGATTGTTCCAATTTCTCAAAACTCTGAGAAGAAATTGTTCCCAATATCCAATTTCCTGATTCTGATTCCAATGAAGAAAGAGAAGCAAAACAAAATAGCTCACCACAGTAATTTGAAGACAGAAAGGATGTTCAGAGAAGCCAAGCTAACTAAAGAAATATACAAAATTCAGCAACTGTCAGAAGACGTTGGAAATACTTGATGTAAGTACTCATACTCCCTAGTGACTGGACATTCAGCAAGTTGTAACTGGGTCAATCAACTCAGCCCAGTATCTTTGTCCCTACATTTGAAGAGACTTTCGTAGCTTATTAACCTCACTGGCATTTCAATAAGATGCACACAGTCTTGTATATTTTATGCTAGCGACTCTTTGTTCACCACTGTAAGTATATCACAACACAAATGTTCAACAAATGTAGAATGGGCACAATCACCCATCTAACCACACTGGTCTACCTGCAGTGAGTCATGGGTAGGCTGTGCCAGGTCCTTGTGGAAATAAATGGGGTCAGCACTCTTCAGCTCACAGATTGTGCACAAGAGTGTGAGCTGCTGATCTGCCTTTCCGGTGCTGCCTGGGAGCAGGCTATTGATTTCTTCATATGTTCATGATGAAATTCTTATCTGTATAAGCAGAGCTGATTTTCTGTTTATATAGTTAGATAAAAAAGTTCAAGTCTGTGCCCAAACATACCACTGAATAAGGTTGTATTGTTCTTATAATAAAGCTAGATAGAGCAGAATGCTAGGAATCCACATGGAAACAGGAGTGCAAAAAGTTTTCAGCGTTTAATAGTGGAATGAGCAAAATGGCACATACAAAACATAATCCGTTTGTCATCAGAAATAAACCTGGAATCATCATGAGATGTGTTGCTTCCTGCTGCCCAAAGCCACGTTTTCAGCATTTCTAAAAGGACTAAAACTATTGAAGAGTTCTTTGGTTTATCTCTTTGGAACAGCAAGAAATTCTGAAAAAGAGTTTTCATTGCTATGCATCCACATACATACCAAATTAGGGAGAGATTAAATGAAGGAAAAGCAAACCATCTCCGCACTTGAAGCATTCATCATTCTTTGTAGCACAATTTGCTTTAGGAGAATATGATGTTTTCTGTGGTTATGAAGATGCAAAATGATTCTAGTCTTTATATGAACTGCTGCTTGGGGATTAGAGGAGGATTTAATATCTTTCTCAAAGAAAGGATTAATTAAAGTGTCTCTTCTTTGGGAAGGTGATGAGCAAAACAATACATAGAGCTTTTGATTTATTTCTCTACAGAAATAAAATGTGTATGATGATTTTTTCATTTCATTTTCTTTAAAAAAGGAATCATTTCAGAAATTTATCTGGCATAGGAGTTGCTTAAGGGATTTTAACATGCTTTCAAAATGTCAGCTAAAACTGAACCATTGGGTCTCCTTTAGAAAACTCTGACAATCTGTTGTTACAAGCTAAGGAAATACTGCTTAAGCTTCACTAGGGATCTGTCCTTTTGTTTCATTTTTCCCATCCTTAAGTGGAATTGATTGGGAAGCCTATTAATTTGTTGACAGCCCTCCCTGTATTTTGCAGTACTATGATCATCTCATGAAAAGTTTTGCTATTCTTTTCATAAAAGACCTCCATTTTAATCAAAAGCTGAAGGGTGAAAAAAAAAGAAACAATCATTTTTATGCTGGCAAAGATTTCTAGTTTTCAACTTTTATGATGTATTTTTTTTCCTAACAGAAATGTCAAGGCAACATCTACCATGAAAAATATATTAAAAAAAGTTTCATCTACTTCTACATAATTTTCAGCATTTCTTCCCTCTCTTCCTCCCCCCCCCACTGTATCTTGCTAGATTTAGGAATTTGCCCCTGGGTTCTTTAAAACTCTGGTACAACTTGGACTTCTACATCACTAATGCAGAACTGCCTATTATCAGCTCAGAATATTTGCTGAATCTGATAAGAATAATGATGAAAAAGTGATACACAGTGCTTAGGGACATGGCTGTGATTTCATTTAACCTGAAACTACCAGTGGGATTAATGATCCCCTATATTCAATATACTATGGAAGAACAGTGGTGCCTAACTGTCTATAACTCATCTGTGTGCCCTGCTCCTGCATTGTCCTGTCAGCAAATTGAAGACAACAGAAACTTGCGATATTTGGTCTGGAACATTTGCCAAAAAATAATGAAACTTTCATTCAAATGCAACTACACTATTCGTGCCTGGATTAAAGCACGGCTCATAGGATAATTAATGACTCCCTTCTTGGATAACTCAAGTTTTTGCATTTTCTTATTAAGCAAAGATACTGGAAGGATCATCAGAAGTCAGATACTGTAGACAGGAGAAGTTTATTTTCTAGAGCTCGGATTTGATCTGTACATAGATATTTAAGCACGAGGACAATGCATTCTCCATCAGCCAAAGCCCTGAGCAATTACAAGAATAGTATCTAACCTCCCATTCTCACGTTAAGATTTGTTTTAGCAAAGTACTGTTTACACACTCTCTGTAGCCAAGTCACTACTTGCGGGTTAATTAGAAATCCTTTATAGGTGTCACTAATGAGAAGAATTGCCGTGGCTGCACTGAACACACAATTTGGTGTGGAAGTGTCTAACATATTTCACTCAGTTAACCAACAGCAGGTGGAAAGGATGTTTATCCTGAAATACATAAAATTCAAGGGAATGAAAAAAAAAAAAAGGAAGAATGGACAGTGATAGGCTGCTGAGAGGAGCAGCACTCTTGGAAGGAAAAAGCAAGGCTTTCTGTGCTGACTTACTGTCGATCTGCAGTTTCAGCAGTCCATGTTGCTGCTGTTTAAATGTGTAAATAACCCCCATCACGATCAGTGCTTTTATTAAAATTAGAGAAATACTAAGGAAAACCTTCTCTTTACTCTGAGTCTTCTATTCCAAAGATCTTTATCCAAGGTTTTCTAAGATGCACTTTCCATTACCAGACATATTGCTACCTAACACAGCTAGCAGCCCACACTATCAATCCCACATGAACTTCAGGCACAACTTCAGGCCTTTTGCCAACCTCTCTCCAGCTTACAAGAAAATGTCAGTATGAGGCATTACACTAACTCACAGGAAAGTAAGAAAATATATTTGCAGGCCTTACAACTGTTGATTTAAGGAACTCAAATGAAAATGCAATTAATCTGGCCCTACCTCGGGCTCTGAAAATCTGGAATGACTTTCACTACCTTGTGCCATTAGAGCATCTCAGAGGAAATCTGTTGGTGTCCAGCCCCCTTCTTTTCTCTCTCTCCACAAAACAGCAACTTAAGGCAGTTGTAGTGAAAAAAATAGATCAGTAAAAATTAAAGAGACCAAAATTTCTTATTCATAACTTTGTTTTTTGTCAAAATGATTTGCCTCCAAACTAATTAATTTTACTCAACTCCGACAAACATTTTTGTGAAAGTTATTTCACAAGGATAACTTTTAATATCCTGATATGAGGAGTTCAACACCTGCAATTATTAAAATATACCTGTTTGGTAGCTTTTTTTCTGACAATATATCTGGCAATTTTTATACATAATTTTGTGTTAAATATAAATACGTTAGATAGACCACTCTTCTGTTAGACTAAATTTCAGAGCTTTCTGCATATTCTTATAAAGCAAGAAATTTCACAAAAAATGTGAAAGCTACGTTAATTTACCAAAACCAGAAGGGCACCTGTGCCATCAATGCATATCCTGTATGGGATATGGGGAAGAGGTGATGAATGGCAAAAAGAGAGTAGGCTCTAAATTATATTTGAGAATACAGGCTCAAACAAATAACTTCACAACCTTTCACATACTGCTGCTCTCCTGTAAAAGCCCAGCACCGTATATGGATTTTCATGCCCCAGATGCAAGCTGGTCAAAGCTTGTAGACCTTGATGATGAGCACCAGAGGAAGCACTGCTGTCCCTCACCCTGGCAGGCACGATCTCTGTCCCACAGGACAGCACAGGTAAGAAGAGAAAAGGAGGATGTTTTCATGCAGATGAACAGCATTACTGTGTTGTTTGCATTCCAGTGAATGTCTCACCACTGAACTGCAAGAAACATCGGCCTGAACTTTATAAGCAATCCAATCCCATCATTTTAGCACAGATATTTCCCAGTGCTGAAGAAAGGATCGATGGCCAGGAGTTTTATAGTCTCTGTCATGGTCTTGTAAGGTAAATATTGATTAACTGTCCTGGATTCAATATTCAATGCAATTAAATCATTTTTTACAGGTATGGAAGTGTGACTTTGCCATGCATTCTAATTATGCTTCAAAAAATGTCATGTCAGCATCTAATTTGTTCTGTTCAAATTCTAACATGCTCTGAAGATAAATGTCTTCTGTTTGAAGAAGGTTAAGATAGTAAAGGGAGCAGATCAAATAATTAGGCATAGGTGAATTTAAAATCACTGTTCCAGACTGTCAAACAGATAAGAGTTCAAAGGCTGATCAGTAAATTATACATACATAAAATATACATGTACAATTTCTCATTCCATTTTTGTAATTGAATAAAATTATATATGTTATATTAATTCATCTGAGACTTTCATGATATTCAGCAACTACATCAAATAAGCGGTAACGAAGCCTTTGGGGTACCTGTACAGAATTAAATTGAGATTGGAGGTGCTGGTCGACAACTAGCTGAATGTGAGCCAGCAGTACATCCAGGTGGCCAAGAGCAACCTGGCCTGTATTGGAAATAGAATGACCAAAAAAAACAGGGAAGATTTTGTCTCTCTGTATTTAGCTCCAGTGAGGCTGCACCTTGAGCACAGTTTTGGCCCCTCACTGCAAGAAGAGTTTGAATTGCTTAAGTATGTGCAGAGAGAAGTCAATGATCAGGAAAACAAGACCTATGAAGAGTGGCTGGAGGAATGGGGACTGTTCAGTCTGGAGCTGAGCAGGCTCAGGGGAAACCTCATAGCTCTCTGAAGCTATCTGACAGGAGGCTGTGGTGAGGTGTCTGATAAGTGATAGAACAGAATAGCCTCAAGTTGCACCAGAGGAGGTTTAGATTGGCTGTCATGAAGAATTTTCTTCATGGTGGTCATGCATTAGAACAGCCTGCCCAGGGAAGTGAAGACCCCATCCCTGGAGGAGTTCAAGGGATGTGTGGATGTGGCACAAGAAGACATGATCTATAGGTGGGTTTGTAGTATTAGGTGGATGGTTGGACTTGGTGATCTTGAAGATCTTTTCCAACCTCAACGATTCTATCATAGTATACCTGTAGCTCAGCATAGTATGCACATAGCCTTCTACATTAGTTTTTGGAGCTATGATATGTAATGATGAGGTGAGGAGGTCAGCTAACCAGTACAGTTAAACGAAAACAAAAATTCAGTTTTCTTGCTTCAGGCCAGGTAATCATTTTTTAAATTGAATTAGGCATAGATAAATCTATAGTATTTCAAGATTTCCAAAATGAAGAAAATCTAATATTCCACAGAAATAGTGCTGAAGTTCTAACTTATCTAACCTTTTATTTTAGCTAAAACTTTGCTAAGATGTTGAACGCGATTTGCGAAGCCAAGAGGCCGTAAGGCTTTACTGCACTGCCTACAGTCAGGCTGAGGTCTGTGCTGTGTGGCATCATTAAAAAGCACGAACCTGTTGCTCAGAAAAAAAGAATCATAGAATGGTTTAAATGGGAAAGGACTTTTAAGAACACCTGTTTCCAAACCTCCTGCTACAGGCAGGAGCACCTCTAGACCAGGCTGCTCAAATCCAGTCTGGGTGGGGGCATTCACTGCCTCACTGGGCAACCTGTTACAGTGTCTCACCACCCTCACAGTAAATAATTTCCTATCTGGGCTTGACTCCTTAGCTGTTGTTATAGAGATGTTCACTAGTGGCACAGAGACTCAGAATAATAGAATCATCAAGGTAGGAAAATACCACTGAGATCATCTAGTCCAACCATCAGCTTATCACCACTGTGCCCACTAAACCACGTCACTGTGTGTGAGATTCACCTTTTCCTTCGCAGAGCATTAGTGACAGCAGAGATGGCCTTGAGGAAGACTGCTTCTCCATTACTTTCACTGCAGGAACAAGTGAAAAATAAGTGATAATTAACAACACTGATGTTCAAAGTCAGCAACAGCACCCATCTATCCAAACCCGCGGCCTCTGTGCAACCTTTCAGATTTCACACTCTGAGGGACTCGGCCTGTGGGGAAATCCGTTGCTAGTTTTTGAGAACTGCCACATGAAGGACATCACAAAGCATTTCTTGCCCTTCAATCCTGCTGTTCTAGTCTTCATCTACACGCCATCCTGTCTCTATGACACTGGTCTGGAGCAATGAGCTCTGGGCCTTTTCAAAGGATTTGGGCCTTTGAGAGCCAGGGCTGGTATGGCCCAACCGAAAGGTAAGAGGAGTCTGCTGAGCATGATCTTAGGATTTAACTAAAATGAATTTTTTCTGTCATCATCTCTCTCCTTCCCTTTCTCTATTAACTACTTACTCTATTAACATCACTCAGAAGGCCTGGGGTACTTCCTGTACGCCTCAGAAAACCAAGCTGCCCTCCTCTCACATCACTTTACCACAGGAGAAAATGCAGACCTTGGTGTGCAACACAACTCCTCCACTGCCATCACCTTGTATTTTTACTGACCTGCCTGCCCTTTCACACCCTGCTCCTCATCACTGGACCGCATCATCGCCTGCCTTCTTTAACACATCCACTTGTAGTCTCCACAGGCTCAGTATTCCACAGAAAATATGGCCAGTTGGCCCAGGTTTAGGCTGGCTGCCAGTCATTCTTCAGCCAAAAAATGGTGACTGTCTTTTACAGTGAAATGCAACAGAACTTTTTATTGGTGCTCACACATGAGGGATTTCCTACATTATTTAATGTTATTCATCTTTAAAAGCCATCTTCAAATAAAAGCTTTAAAAGCGTCTGTCACTTCTGCATTTGGGTTCTCCTTTAAGCATATTCAGCTTGTAAGCCCCTTCTATCCTGTATAAATAGCAAGACTGGCTTTGCTGGCATTTCTCACAGAACAGTGAAGCTTATCAAAGCCCTCTGGGGCCAAGAGCTCCATGTGTTACCCACAGGAATGAGAACGAAATCCCCCACAGAGGTCAGAGGCTGCAGAGGGTCTCTTGAGGTGATTACAGGTGTCTGACATACCAGTCCTGCCCTTATAGTTTCAGTAAAGTCTTGGAGGAAGGATAAAACCAACAACAAATCACATAAAGCTCAACACAGTATTAGTCACACTACTGCATGGTTCATCTGTATCACTGAATTTTCTGCTGCCTCTTATCCAGGAACATAGTGGCACCTTCAGGTATTCCCAGCTGCTACACAGACATATTTCAGTATCCTAACTTAATTTGGAGAAAGTTAAGAAGCGGGGCTTCTAGCTCATGGAGACTTATTTCTCCTTACTCCCACAATCCCCAGTCTTCCAATTTGCCTTTCCAAACTTTTGCACAAATTGATAAATAGCCCAAAGAGAGCAACTGTCTGTCAAGGACCAAAAATTCATGAATCTTTGGCTTACTAAATTCAGAGACTCTGTGAGCTCTGGTGTGTTTCTGCAGGAACTGCTTGGGATTCAGAAGAAACACACTGAGCCTGAGGTGTATTAGATCCAGTACTTCAAATAAATCCCTGTCTTTTGATAAAAAAGAATCCTGCCTTCTACTTCACTAGCAACTGTTTTTTCAAGTTCTGTCTCTCAGTCTCTAATGATCCTTTTTACTGCCTATAATTTGTCCACACCATAAATTGCAGTGTCTCCTAAATGAGGGGTTTTACCAGGAGCATCTGGTCATTTATATATTGTACCCAGCACAGTGATAAAAGCAACCTTACTGGGGCAATTATGAATTCACCAGGACTTAGCTTTTGCATCTCTGTCCTCCGTCACCAGTATGGCAGCAGCTAATGCAGCAGATGGCACTGATTCAGTAGGTAGGTTCCACATGCACTGTGCTGGAAGAGTTAGGTGCAAGTCAACAGGAAGAATGAGAACACGAGCTAATGAAGAGCAATTGCAATGCTGCCTAAAGCCCAGTTAAGTTTACAAGGATGCTGTTTTCAGCTGCCTAAAGCCTGAAAGTCACAGTCCTTCCTGCAATTGTAGGTGAGCATCACAGCAATGCCACATACCCACTTGAGTTCTCCACCCAGAGGGGCTTTGCAATAGGCAGGAGCAAAGCAAGACAAGAGCATTGCCTCTGTTCAGGAAACAGACACAGCTTTAAAAGCCTGAAGCCTTTGCAGCTCTAAAGCAAAAACCCTCTTCTGTGTTTCCAAATAGCTGATGCAGTTACTCCTTCAATAACACATTTTCCCTTAGCAAAAGCAAAAATAATGCAAGTGAATGGAAGGCATATTACATATAATGTGAACATTAGTTAGTACCTCATTTAATTATTAATCTTTAACCTTCACAAATGCACTGACGGCACACAATTGTATTTGCTACAGGCAACTGTTCTTTAAAACTCACACAGCAGCATTATTTATAGCACCAGTACACATCTGGTACTATATCTGTACTGTACACAACAACAAAAGGAACATGAAAGGTAGTTATGAAAGATGTGTTGTATGACAAGCAATAAATTAGACAGCACCGAACTGCCAAACACTAAAGAAAAGGAAGCCAGTTGAAAGCAACATTAGCAAAAACCCTTTAAAAAGTTCTTAATACAAAGCACATACTTGTTTCTTTCTGAAGTCAGTGCAATTTAAACTTTTATTCAGAACTAGATGTGTTCTAACTGATTTGCTGAATTGGGAACTAAGGGAGGATGACACATGAAGATTTCCATCCAAGATTACATGATAGACAATGTTTTCAAGCACATCTCAGTTGATAACAATGAATATCACCAACAGAATAAATCCTATTAGCATTCATTCCAGATTGAATCAGTAGCATTCCTGTAAACATTCATTTTTCAATTCTCACTGAAGTGCTTTGGCTCATGAAAATCTGCTTTAGGAGGCTTCAGGATCTGTTACAGCTAAACTTCCCCCCTTACCCATTATTCTCATGCAGCACTGGGGCAGAAATTCAAGAAAGTCAGGAATTAAACATGGAATTCGTATCTTTGGTCTCTATCTCTGAGGACTTCCTATGACTTTCATATATGTGGGATGCTTTAATTTGTATATAGGCCACTCCAAAAGTAATGCCTCTTGTTTATTTCCATGGAAACCACAACAGATACAAAGAACGCAATAGCACCATTTGATAGAACAAATTCTCAGTTACAAAAAAAATTTTCAGCACAGTCATCACCAGTAGCTCTGCATTTTGGCCACAGTGAACAAGAACCTGCATGCTGCACTCATTAAAATCTGCACAAATGGAGGTGACCCACTTTTGCTGCTACCATTGCTGAAAGCACCACCCACCACTTCACTGAGCTCACATCCACTGCTTGCTCTCCATAAACGTTCAGGAAGTGTTGATGATTGTCAGTGGTGCAGTTTTTCCTGCATGGAGAAATTCATTGACACATCTTTGCTTCAGATGCACTTCCACGTCAGACACCATTTGGTGAGACTGCCTCTCTGCTGCCATCTGTCACAAGGCAACAAAACATAATGGAATATTAGCAGGAAGGTTCAAACTCTACTGCAATACCACCAACATGCATCTAAGAATCTTTGGGGCTGACAAATTAAATAGGAGGCATTATTTTCAGAGCACCCTTCAGAGATGTGTGTGTGCTTATTATCTTAAATAATGGCAACATAAACATTTAGTAAAGACATCTCCATATTTCTCTCTCTCCTTGCAGACGGATTGTTCTTTAAGCCATTAAGATTTGTTTTTTTCTGTATTTAGCATGATTATTTTATTCAAATAATTAATTTTTAGCTGATTTAAAATAGATTTTAAAACCTTTATAGTAAAAATGATCAAAAGCTCAGGGTATATAGTCTATGTAGAGGCAAAGAAAGCTGTTTAATCATGAAAGAAAGTGAATGAAGAAAGACATAGAAACAGCCTTCATCAACATAAGATGGGCAAGACATGAAGGACATATATTGCAGCAGGGATTTTAACACTTACATTAGGAACTAAAAAAATTATAATTACAAGGCAAAGGAAAGCTCTGAGATCGATTGCCTGCAGAGGTAATGGAAGACCACCCCAGGGGTTCTTATTTGGTTAAAAAAAAAAAAACATCCACCAAAAAAGGTTTAGGAATAAAATTGTCTTGTCACTTGAATAGGAGACAGGTCTCTTGAAATGTCATTCACACGTGCTTCTTTTGATTGCAGGGTAAAAGCTAAGTATTTGAGAAAAGAGGAATGGAGGAGAAATCACTGTAGTTTCCTTACAACAGAATGAAGAGTCAGACACAGTGCTGTTCCTGTACAGCTGTGGTAGCCCATTACAACTCTGCCATGCACAGACTTCTATTCCAATATGCCTTTGACTGGTCCCACACCACATCCCAAACATGTATACACACTGGGTGAACTCCTTGAGAGCAGCCCTGCAGAGAAAGACTTGGAGGTCCTGGCAGACAAAAAGCTGGACATGAGTCAGCAGGGTACCCTTGCAGCCCTGGAGAACAACTATACCCTGGGCTGCATCAGAAGAGGGGTGGCCAGCAGAACAAGGAAGATGATTGCTCCCATCCACTCTGCACTTGTGAGGCTCCATCTGGAGTATTGCATCCAGCTCTGAGATCCACAGCACAAGAAAGGCATGAAGCTGTTAAGGGTGGGTTCAGATGAGGGCCACGAAAATGATCAGAGAGCTGGAACACCTCTTGTATGAAGACAGGCTGAAGGAGCTGGAAGTATTCAGCCTGGTGTACAGAGAGCTACTGGGAGGCCTCACTGTGGCCTTCCTGTACTTGAAAGGAGCTTACAAGCAAGAGGAGGACCGACTTTTTACACCATCTGATACAAGGGAGAATGGTTTTAAACTAAAAGAGGGGAGAGTTAGGATAGATATTAAAATTTTTTTAACTCAGAGAGTGGTGAGGCACAGGCACAGGCTGTCCAGTGAGATTGTGGATGCTCTAGGCAGCCTGATCTAGTGGTTGACAACCATGTCTGTGGCAGGACATTGAAGCTAGATGGGCTTCAAGGTCCCTTCCATCCTAAGCCATTCTGTAATTCTATGACTATCACCTCAGCAGTAAGAAACAACTGCCCACATGCCCTAAAGTCTACAAAATACCCCATGGGGCTGACATAGGTTGAGGCAGTTTTCACACTGATTATACTAGAATGGAATTCTAATAGCACCAGGTAATTCCATCTATTAAGACAAATGCAAACGCACCTGCTCTCTCTCAGTGCAATTTTGTTTTTTGTAAAAGGGGATCATTGGCTTCATTCTCATATACATACATGCTCAACATGCAGAACTAGCCAGTGTTATTGGTGTTTGACAATGCAAAGTGATGTATCTGACTGTGAGAAGCAATCTTTGGTACAGAGAACATCCTCAATCACTAAATTAGTTGCAGCTTCAGTTTGTTATAATATGACAGTGTTTTCGGAATGAAAGGCATTTGACTCATACTCTCCTTAAATAAAGAGAATCCAAGCGGCCACAAAGGTCGTCATCAAAGCAATGAGTCATAAAGTGAGTTTCAAACTCTGTTATGTAATGAATGCAAGCATATATTCTCCTTTGCTCAGAAATAAAGCAGAACCTTATGAAAGGAATGAAAAATGCCCAGAAGGTGAAAACAGTTTTCTATCCTTTGATATAAGACACTGGTCTTTTTCAGTTTGAAGACCCCATAAAAGTTTTCCATTGAAGCTTTATATCCTCTTCAGTGAATTTAAGCCTTTGCTGATAGCTTTCCCTTGCTCAGTACTCCTACTGATCCCTTAGATGTTGAAGAATACAGACATGTGAACTCCCTGAATCCACTGAAATTTACAAGGGAAGAAAAATGATGTTCTTTGCAAGCATGCCTGAAAACATTTGTAATTACCCAGCTGTTCTGGTTGCAGTTAAGGAAAGTCCAATCTGCTTTCTGTAAATAACCTAAAATGAACAAATTTCTGCCCTGAAAGTGTTTCAAAATATGTATCTCACAGCAGATATAGGTATCAAATAAGATGCCTGCTGATCCCTTTTCCAGTGTTTTCACCCTAAATTAATTTCAGAAGATTTTTAGGCTACTGTTCCAACACCCACTGAAATCAATAACATTGTAATTAACGAGGAACAATTAATGAGGAACAAAAGCCTCATGCAGTGCAGTTCCAGCATGTCTCCAGTTTTCTGTGAACAAGTAACTAATGACAGAAAATACTGGACAATTTTGCACATTTGCTCTATGCAAGGTACTTACCTAGATATTATTCCAGCTGCAGCAAGACCTAGCCTGATTTTAAAATTACTTCTTTTAACTTCACTTAATTCTGCATAGAAACACATAAGATTTGGGCTATCGATACCTGGAATATTGTATGCAACTTTGGAACTAAGCCAGTACAGTATTACAGAAGGCCTTCTGCAGTGAACAGAAACCCACCTCTTTGAGCATCAGCCGTTATCCTTCCACCAGTTGGAGCTTTGTTCAGGCCATTACAGAAGCAATGTGAAACACAGCAAGGACTACATGATAGCTATTTTTACATGCTTTGAACAGCTGCACAAAGCAACACTCTGCAAAGAGAAGACAATGAGATTTGCCTTGCCTTCATCTGAAGCTTTTAACCACTCATTTATTATTTATACCAATATGTAAAAGTGAGCTGTTCTCTGCAGGCCTAACAGCACTGAAATCATCTAGATGAAGCGACACTGTGCTCAGCAGTTGACCTTCCTGCAAGTGGAGCATACCCAATGCATCCTGACTAATAAAAAACACAATAAATTGTATTTTATTTTCCAATTGGAAACATACGATTCTCTCCAGCTGCATCTTTAGATACATTTTATATGTGGTTCCATCCTATTTAAGTGTCACAGCCTATGTACATACTTGAGGCTTTTCAACCAGAAGCAGCACAGAAATATTAGAGATAATTACAGAAGTGCGACATTTTTAGTAGGAATGTTGTTGATAGCAACATGCTAGGATACTGATCCTTCTACATCAAATTTCTGTCTTGAACTGAAGATGATGTGATCCTCACTTTAGGGATTCACTTCAAATGTACTTAATTTAGAGCTTTTCCATTCACTTTCTAGGTCAGGTCTAAGTGGAACAAACTTCCAGCTTCACATCCAAGATAAATTCTACTCTTAAATTCTCCATCTTTCCATATGTCTTTTATCCTCCAGCAAATAGCTTTAACCACCACTTCCTTTCCTCCAGTTCAAAAAAACCTAATTTAATCCATGGCACCAGCTAGATTCTTTATTTTTAAACAAACTCCTCACTTTTCTGACTCTTTTCATGTGTAAGATTTGGAGATTGTTTTGGCATGCTCTTCATTATCAACATTTTCTGGACGACCTAGAAACACAAAATTCTCTTCTAACACCAAACAAAATGTAAAAGCTGTATTGGAATTTACAGAAAATCTCTCGTCAGTTTCTGTACAATGACAATGTCATTTTTGAGGAGAACAGCAGTTGTGTTACTAGTGATTTATATCCATGAACACTCCCAGCTTTTATACATACATATACTTTCTCATGCCTCCATGCAGACATTATTTTAATTTAAAATATTAACAAGCACTGGGCAGATAAGTATTAATTTTCCATGTTAAGAACCAAACAAAATTAACCACTGAAATTTTTGCAATTTAATGCTGGTTAACATATTGCTATAGCAGTGACCATTTTTCTTCTCTTTATGAGCATTCCCAAAACTGCATGCCATGGCTTCTATCACCTACCTGGTACTGCTGGTACATTCACTGCACACTAACAAGATATTGCATTCTCTGGTGGCACAAAGAATCCCTTCTTCTTCATGCACTTAGATATAAAAGGCATTTTTATTGAATGACCCACGCCTCACTCTGTCTGGTAAGAGTGATCACCCTTAAAGACCTTTACATGCACCTACTGCTGCACTGGCACTCAAAATCCTTTGTGTGTGCATATCCCACACCAAACATCTTGGCATAAACATCAGAAAGTTCTAACTCCTAACCTCATTCTTGCCAGTTCATCATTATTATCACTGTATATTATGACATACATCATATTCACGCTAGCTAGGGGCCAGAGAGAGTTTTCCACGAGAGTCATACAAGCAGGCAGGTGCAGGTTTTTGACTGGGGAAGCAGCTCAGGTAGCATTTTGATTTTCCCAGAACTTACACTGATTGCAAGAGCTGCAGTGCTCTTCATCAGAGACCTTTCATTTGCCATGAAACACAGCGGTCCTGTGCTGTGCAGATTTCTGCCTGTGCAAGCTGCCATCAGAATAAGCAATCACCCATATACCCATATACAAAGTATCACTTGCCAGCAAAAGATATATATTTGAGTATTTCTATGGCACTTCCTGAATTGTTTTGATTTTGCAACACGTTTTTGCACATTCCTGACAACCATTCTCAGCTGATCTTCGAAGACAGAATACAGCTTCCCACACACACCTTTCTCAAAGAAGAAATACTGTTATTTACCTTCCATTTTCCTATTTTGTCCTCCTTTCCTTTCTGAAAACTCAGAAAGACAGTGAAAGAGCAGAGCAAAAACAGACTGACAGAAAGGCATCTTATTTTTAAAGTAAATTGCATTTCTGTCACTAATTTAAAACCTACCTCATCATAATTTTAAAACTTAATCTAAATCTTAGCTCTTCAGGTATCGTATTTTTAGTCATTTTCTTGACCAGTTCCTTTCAACACGACTCTTCAGTAGCTTAGAAGTGGAAGGAAATTTTAAGGTAACTGCAATGCCCTCCTACAACAACGTATACATTGTGTTAAGAACACGTTCAAGAAGCTTTTTATTTCCATGTTTTCCATGTTTTGCATCAGGTTTGGAGGCATTTGCTTTTCCATTCTCTTACCACTGTACTCCTGACTCAGTTAGGGAGAAATAAAAGAAAACAAACCACATTGTTTCAAACTAGAGCTTTGCAACTCTTGTCATATATTTACTAAAAATCTTCAGAAACTCAAGCAGCCAATAGTTATTTATTCTTTGTAAAAGCAAAAACCGTTCAATTTCTAAGTTAAACTGACATGCCCAATTCACCTTGGGGTAAACAAAACCAAACTCAGGAATCTCTAAAATCAGCCCTTCGGAGTCACCAGATTTCTGATCTCTTTAAGTGATTCGCTCAGTCCTGCTTCTAATGAGAGGCAAGGTTTTGCAGTGAAGGAGCAATGGCAATGACATTCAGAAGTCTTCATCTACACTGCCTTGGCCTGGGAACTATGACTTGGTGTAACTGCAGAGTTTCAGACTGCGGCTGCCTCAAAATTAATCTTCTTGTGATGTATTTAAGGTAAATGCAGAGCATTCTAGTTGCGCTGTATTGTCATGCAAATTTATCTGAGGTTGATTATGACTGAAACGATCTTTAGCAAGCTATTGTTTTTCTTTTTGCATCCAAAATCAAAATAACTGTTTCATTATTACTGTCTACTTTTCTTTTTTATTTTCTCAAAATTCACAAATAAGAGTTAATCAGTCAGTAGGTAATTCGTGATGGCATGAGAGCAAGGGATGTAGACGACTCTGCACTCCTTACTATGTTTCAACAGAGCTGTTCTCTTCCAGCTCACAACACTATCAAATAGATTTTAGAAAATATAGTTTTCAAAAGTTTTCATATGAACACTGTTTGTCTCAGGGTAACCCTACTCTTGTGGAAGTTCTTGGGGCATTTAATTCCTCTGACATGGACACTGTCAGCTTCTAAAACTGCCACCATGTAAAGCTCCCGAGTTTAATGGCCTCTTTTTTTCAAGGGTACGTTTCTAATTTGTCTCTAAATGCCACGCTGAACCAATCTGCAGTGGCACATGCAGCACATTTGTCCTTTCAAACAGCACATTCCACCCAGCAGGAAAGTAACAGAAGTGCACAACTTTCCAACATCTCCCATAGACTGTTTCTAATACTCTGTTCAGATGGAGAAGCATGTGAACATGACTAAATGGGTGTGTTCTCCAGGACTGAGCTACATTCAGCTCTGCAGCATCTCCCTCATCCCCTCCAGCCCCCCAAAACATGGTCAGGGATGATCATTACACAAATCCTTTCTTCACCAAACCACGGAGAGTAGAGTGAGAGATGCAGGGATTATGATTTACCTGAAGATGTCTCTGAGAAGCCTGGAGCTGCTTTGATTATCTTTGTTCTGAGCAGTCCCCGGTGAAACTGCAAATGTAATGTTGGGTCTTTGGTTGCTTGCTGTTCATTTAATTAGATTTCTTATAGTTAAAAAAGATACAACCTAAGCAAGTTGGCCTGACAGAAAGACATGCAAACTAATGGGGAAAATCTTTCGAACAAATTGGTGAAGATCAGCCCTAGATAACGCTGTTCTTTACCCTTAGATAACCCTAGATAACACTGTTCTTGTGATTTTTTTTCCTGTACATATGCCCCTTTAACACTATGAAAAACACTTGTCCCCCACCTATGATGATGGAAAGGAGAAATTCCTGGGATGCAGCAAAAGCACTTCACTTCCATTCCGGCATAGTGTGCATAACACAGTGCCTCGGACCCTGCAGGGAGGTATAATAACACCAGATGTGCTAAGCCTTTCACGGCCCTGAAGGAGAAGCAAGGGTCCTTCCTGAGTTATGACAAATATTTCTGAAAAGAAATATGGTTAAAATAGCCTTTAACTTTGTGAGAAGCAGCTGCACTGAAATTTTACAAGGAATTTAATAGAGGCCTCAGATATAAGCTCTGCCTGGCACATCAGTATGCTTGATTGAAGGGACACAGGCTGGACCAGCCAGGAGGCATGCTGCTCTGTTAATGCATGTTACCGTTGCCAAGTAACATAAATTCAGTGCAATATTCAAATACTGCCATAAGTCATCAGCTCTCCTCCAGCTAGTCATCAATCTTGGAATAAGCTCTTAAGATGCAAACATAACTGTTTCATCATTTCTTTACAAAGGAATATTGCTTTTTCCCACCTTGCTTTCTCCATTTCTTTCTCCTCCCAGCCCACTACGGACTAAAGTCTGACAAAAATGTACACTGGTTTGTGACCAGCATTTCTTTAATACCCATTACAAAGTCAACAGCTACTGCTCTCAGTTCGGAGTTTTGCTCCTAATCAGCCCAACAAACCCAAAGTCAGGACTTTCAAGAGTTTAATTCTCACTCCTGCCATGGTCTACCAAACCACTCTTGCTTACGTGACCGAGAGGTTGTGCAAGTTTTGTTCACAAGGAAGTCGTGATGCTCCATGATGTACAATGAAGTTGGAAGAAGAAGAAAAGATGCCTTCCTGGACTGCAAAGCTCTTTCCAAACTAACTGTTGCTGTAACATATGCTGCAAGTATCATTTCATGAATTAATCAGAGACAGGAAGAAATGCCTGCTTACATAGTTCCAGAAATGGGAGAATTTTTGGAAAACACAGGAGGTCTGAAATGCTACTCAGTGGTCTCAAGACACTAGTGATCCATGCATGGCCATTATACTTTGAATTCCAATGCTGTATACAAGATTTCTGCTATCTTTGCATGGCCAAGGAGGAGGACTGAGTGAAAAATTTTTCCCTTCCCAAAATGGCAAACAGTGGCCATGGTTTTTCCATACATCCCCCATTCCATCTGTCATTCCTAAAATAGCTGTATAAGGCACTCATCTTTACTGGTTGCTTTTAGAAGAAAGATACATTTTCAAGCATAAGATATAAGTAGGTTGCTCCAAAAGTAATGCCTCCTATTTATTTAAACGGAAACTGCAACTGATCCAAAGAGCACAATAATACCACTTGATAGAACAAAATATCAGCTACAAAATTATATTTTTCAACATAGCTGTCAGCAATAGCTATGTATTTTCACCGGCAACGAACAAGAGCCTGAATGCTGTGTTCATTAAAAATCCGTACCAGTGGAGGTGACACACTGTTTGACAGCTACTATGGTGGCACTGTTGCTAGGAAAATGTTGCCCATGCAATCCATCTTTCATTGGTCCAAGCAGATGGAAGTCAGAAGGTGCCAAATCCAGACTACATGGTGGATGTGCTAGAACGGTCCAGACAAGATGGACAAAGTGACCTGTGGTCTTCAAACAGATGTGGGGCCTGGCATTGTTATGTTGAAAGGAAAAGATTGTCTTCTTCTCTGGACTGATTCTGAAAGTTCAAGTTTTCAGCTTAGTGAGCATCACAATGTAGCGATCAGACTTGGTGGTGTTGCTCTGAGTTCTAGGAAATCCAGAAGGATCACCCTTTTCCTATCCCAAAAGGCAGTGCACATCACTGAGAGCTGTGTCTTGAACTTTTTCTTCAATGAGGAATTCACATTTCACCACTCCATGCCTTGCAGCTTGCAGAAGCCTTACTCAGTTAACGCACTTGGCAGCTCTGTTGTAGTGTTCCTTCTGCCTCAGCAGCTCTTGGCACAGCCCTGCCTTTTCATCATCTGGATTATTTTCCAGCTGCTTCCTCCACCCTCCAACTCCTCCAGCAGCTTTCTGGTAACACGGTCCCTCAAGGTCCCTGTCCCAGGAAACATCCTCCAGATGGAAGATCACTGCAATAAAATATTGATATTGTCAAAGTCCAACAGCTGCACTGGGCCTATTGGGACACTGCCACCACGTTCAAACTTCCATCTCTTGAGATCCAGTACAGTGATTGTCTGAAACCAATACAGGACAGAAGTTTTGTGTCATTTGCTTTTTATAAGCTGTGTTAAAATTTCCACCCTACTAAGATATTTTAATCAGAGGGGTGCTTTCATTAACAGGTTTACTGGATTGGTTTACGCTGTTCTCAAATTACTAAGGTCTTATCCTTGAAGAATGTAACATGTTAGACTGTATTTCCTCTAGTGCCAGAGGTAACAGCTATTATCCTGCTTCAAATTGGTATTTTTGAACTCCTTCCATGGTACATTATGAAAGATCTCTTCAATGTGATTCAGCATTGTACAACCTGCCCTGCCCGTGTTTCGAGTTATTCTTCCCTTGAGACACTAAGAGTTGATAGAAGATTCTGAGAACACATGACTGGAAGAGAATGCAAGAAATATTTTATAGTGCTGATGAACACCCAAGATGCACTTAGAAGCTATGCAGGATCCTAAACCCCACCTCTTTCCATGGGTGCAAGGACCCCACATACCTTTCTCATGCTAGGCTGTGCTGTTCTCTTCATCTGCGTGCTCAGCAGCAGTATGGATGTACAGATTTCAGTCCCCAGTGTAGCAGGTGTGGACAGTGTGTTTTTTGATTCCAGTTTCTGGTTCCAGCTGCTTGGAAACAACATTAGGTAAGTACTGTTCAACCAGCTGTTCTTTTCTCACTCTCAAGTCAGTAGACTATTCCTCCTTCTGAAGAAACACTTCCTGGTGAAGACAACCATAGGTTACCTCAAAATAACATGCAAGCAAGAATCCTCTCATTTCATTATATAATACACAGCTTGTTAACATGGCTTGCCACAGTGTGCTAACCTGTGCTATGAAATTTAGCAAAATCTTTCCAAAAGTAGAGTGAATATTTGTGCTCTTTGATTCAGCTTAATTCCCTTCTGCTGCAGGCTAATGCAAGATCCCACAGGCATCTCAGGAGACAGGACAGGAAAAGCCATCTTTTAGTGCAATCTGCTCTTAATAAACTGAATCCGTGTTACCAAATGATTACCAATTTTTAAACAAATCCTTATTAAATTCTCCTTTTTAGTGTAAATCTTTCCCACAACGTCTCTTGGTGCTCTGGAGTCCTTCAAGCCACAGAAGCTGTGTGACAGAGGCTGTCTACCCACCCACAATTATCTACACTCTAGCCACTATTATTAAACTAATTATCTGCCTTTTCCACTGACAACAGATCCCATACTCTTCGTCTGCTTTAGGCACAGTTTCCCTCAAGACCATCTACACTGCCCTGTTTCCTATATCCAGGCACTGTGGCAAACAGTGAAAGCCCTTGTCTGGACAACATCTAGTGTGTTCTGTTGATCAAAGAGCATCTAGCTGGATCCAGTTGTAGCTATCCAAGAGAAAAGAATTCAGATTATAGCTCTTGCTTGCAAATATTTAATCAAGCTTTCAATAAATGCACATCCCATACTTTCCCTTTCATTAAAACGTCTAATTACTTTAACATGCAATCGAGCCTCAGTCATTACTAGCAGCACGTATCCAACTTAAACCTTGTGTCTCCTACTGCTATACTTGGACATTTCCAGCTTCCACATCCCTGGCACAAAATATAGCAAGCAACTAGCATTTTCTTGGATTTCTATTTAGCTACAAAATCCTGGTTGTTAATCTTTTATCTGCCTGCTCACCAATTTCACTCCTTATTACCTCATCCATGCTGCTATAATATTTAGACTTCCTGCTTGCAGGCACAGATAACATTGCTACAATATGTATATACTTCAAGCAAAATTCCAGGCAAGTGGAAATGAATGAAATATATCCCGATCTAAAGCACATGCAAGAATATAATCATTATTTGGCCTCTATATTGGAAAATGTACTTCTATAATAAAGAATACAACACTGCCTTTATGCTCTATGGTGATGACATTTTTACAACATCATCCTGAGGAATAAACCAAAGTTATTCATTTATAAAAATATCCACTTTTACACAAGTTGCAATTTTACTTTTTTTTTTGTTAAATGTGTTCCAGCAGCTCAGTGTCAGAGCACAGAAATTGAAGCGACATCTTGAAGTGTAATTAATTCCTGTCCACTCCTCTTTCAGGCAGAATGTCATACTATTCCTAATGAAATATTATCTACTTCTGTCTTAGACATGCTTTTTTTGCCCCCCACTGCCATCAGAAGGCTGGTCCAGGACCTCACAGCTCTGATAGCTGGGAATCCAATTTCTGGGAAATATTTCCTCATGGTTTACCTTCTTTTTTCTTCATGTGTCACTCCTGTCATTCCACTTTTAAGTGGATCTGCCCTTCTGACTGAGAAGAGAGCTTTCTCAAGTATTTCCAGCCATAAAATTCCATCAAATTAGTACTTCATTTGAGTAACCAAACCATGCTCTTTAGGCTTTCTGTTACTCCCATCATACTTCTATAACAGTCTGAGTTCATCTTTCAAGAGGTAAGACTGGAAGTTTGCACAGTTGTCCTGATAAGCCCTAACGTTTTGTTCAATGACCCAAGCTACAGCCCTGTCTTTATTGAAAAGAAGCACAGGAAACTAGATTAATTTCCTCTGTTGCTTTTTTCCCCTAGCTAAGTTCACCTCTTTAAGTCATTACAGAGTAACAGAACAACCCAAACTCACCACATGATACCACAGCTTTATGGATGAAATTTCCAAAACCCTACTGAACTGCCAATAGGGAAAGAATTTCACATTCTTAATTCCCAGACGTTGCCTTCAGCTTCCTTCCTTAACTCAGGCTACAGCACACACGAAACACATCTTCTGCAATCATGTTCAAAACTCTGGCAAGCTCATCTCTTACATGTTCAAGAGGCCATACTTCATACTTGCTCACCTTCAGCTGGAAAAAAAAAACAAAAAAAAGAAAAAGCGCAACAAAAAAACAGATGAACACTTCAATAAAAAATGCTAGTAAGTGTTTGAGCTTGTGCACCTGCTCTACAGGTAAGCCCAATTAAATCTGATCCATTTTCTTCTGGATCACAGTGTCACATACCCTCTCAGTAACCTCACTGCAGAAAAAGCGTTATTGAAACCATAAGCCATATTTTTTTTCCTCAAGCAAATTGCATTCAATGCAGATGATCTTCCCTGGATATTTTGAGATATTCCTTCTATTTTCACATGCCCATAATGATACTCCAAAAAAAAAAAAAAAAGAAAAGAAAAGCAAGTTTGCTTTCAAGCAACTTTTCGGTGTGGGCTGCTAGAGTGCATTAAAACAGCCTTTTCACAAACCCTAGCATATGCAGTGGGATTTTATCACCAGTTAAATCACAGAATCACAGAATAGTTTGGGTTGGAAGGGACCTTTCAGACCACAAAGTTCCAAACCCCCTGCATAGGCAGGGACACCTTTGCTCAGAGCCCCATCTAGCCTGGCCTTGAATGCTTTCAGGGAGGAGGCATCCACAACCTCACTGGAAAACCTGTTCCAGTGCCTCACCACCCTCACAGTAAAGAATTTCTTCCTAAAATCTAGTCTAGATCTACCCTCTTCCAGTTTAAAGCCATTTCCCCTCATCCTGTCACTACGTGCCCTTACAAGAAAATACACTATTTGAACCAGGGCTGCGCATTCAGATTAGGAAAAAGTCACCTTTGCCAGAGCTGTGATAAGAAGTAAACATGAGATCTCTGTATTCTTTCAGGTTTATGGAGAAGCCCACTAATCTACTTACTACAAGTCCAGGATGAACTGGATGGATTACAGGCACTTCTATGTTAGCATTTCAGTTCAAAACAAGAGTGTCCTTTTGAAGTCAACCTCCCAGTCATACCCCCTTACCTGCTTTGGTTCATATGGCTCAGCAGTCTCAGAGAACACAAAGTGAATGCCTTTCAGATAGAACTTATCTGGAAGAAACTTCCCACAAGTGCCCTTACGACACTTCAGTCACTGATGAACATGAACTCCACAGGACCAGACAAAACTAATCCAAAGAAAATCCTCCTGAAATATGCATATCATGAATGTAAGGTCTTGAGGATCAACTGTTTTGCTGTACAAATCCACTCCCACTGGCCCACTGCACTGACAGCTGAGATCAACTGAAACATCTTGCTTCTCAGGCACCTCCTCCTCTTGCTTAATTTCATCACTGTGAAATTTCAGGAGTTTCAGAGTTGGAATTCAGCTATGTCTCAAATAATTTGGATATTTCTTCAAACATCTGTGCTTCTTAAGGCAGAAAAAATGGTCTAAAAATATTGTACGCATTTACTCTCTTGCCAGAAGTGTGGTGTTTCTGTTGGAGGTAACATAACAGGCTTTTCTGCAGTTTGAGCAATTCTTCTTCCATGCCTGGCTGCAAACCAGTGTGAAAAGGAATAAACAGAAAGTCAAAAGAAGAAATAATCAGCTAGCATCCCCCACTCAACTAGAATGTGACTCTTGGTCTGAATCATAATACGCAAAGAAACTACAGAGCCATATGCCTGTTCTGGCCCCACATGAGAAATAAACTATTCTCAGTGTAGCCTGTTCCTGTGCCTTACCACCCTTTGAGTAAAAAGTTTCTTCCCAATATTTAACCTAAATCTCCCCTCTTTTGGTTTAAAACCATTCCCCCTAGTCCCATCACTACCAGACTGTGTAAAAAGTCAGCTGCCCTCCTGTTTCAAATCTCCCCTTAAATACTGCAAGGCCTTTAAGTACCAGCTCAGCAACTAACCAGCCAGTTCCTTCAGGACCCTGGGATGCATGTCATCCTTCCCCACAGACTTGTAGTCTGTGTATACATTCAGGCTCAGTAAGTGGTCTCAAAATCGCACTTTTCTTACGGGGGGGGGGGGGGGGGGGGGGAAGAATTTTGCTCCCCCAGCCCCTGTCTAGAGATTCAAGGATACAAGAAACATTGGAATCCTGACTGCCAGTGAAGACTGAGGCAAAGAATTTTTTGAGTACCCTTGCCTTCTTCATGTCTTGTTGTTTATCAGTGGGGGTACAGTCTATTATTACACTATTATTTCATCCTGTCCTGTCTCACACACACACAGGCTATGGCTACATGCATCTATTCCTGCCAAGAGCAGTCTCCAAGGAGAGATTATCGTGTGCTATCATCCTACAGTGCATTAATTAGATCCGGGGAAGTTATAAATAGTACCCAACTTCTCTATCAATTTTCAGCTTGGTTTACTACTTCCTGTATCTTACCCACATACACCCATAAATACCAAACTATTCATTGCTATGGGAGAGCTGCTAATATTAGAGATGCTGCTAGGCCTCCAAGGACACGAGTAGCCCTTTCTGCCCCTGGTGACCTCTCCTGGGGACATCTCTGTCCCTGCCCACAGTTCAGATGGCTTCAGGTCTTTGGCACAGCACTCAGGCTCTTCCATGAATATTGCTGCCATAAATGCATTTGCTAGGACATATTTGCAAGATGATTTACACAGCAGGGCCATGTATTCCTCTAAGCAGCATATGACAAACTTTCTTAAAATAGCTACGTTTAAAACAAATGCATGGGTTTATTTGCAAAACACTGAAAATGCAAGCACAAACAGAAATCATATTCAAGGCTCTGGGTCCAACCAAATATAATAAATATTGGGAGGACTGAAAAAATGAAAAGCAACTCTTTCACATCTCAAAAGCCACTGTGCAATGACAAGGGAGAGAAGAAAGCTTTCCACAGATGAGATTTGGATGTCAGTCCAAGGAACCTGGAGGAAAATGAATACTTCTGTTTCCTCTTCTCAGCCTGAGCTACCTGGAAGCAGTCTGTAATAGAATAAGTATTTTCTTTGAATTAAGTGATATGATTTTGTGATTCATGTTGTTGCAGAATAAGCTGAAGCAGAAGTTCTCAGCTCTGTCCCCCTTCCATGGCTGGTTAAAACCCAGTCAAGCTAATCACTAGAAAGACAAATAAACAAATTATAAAGAATTAACTTCCTCAGGTGTGCTTACATAAGAAGTAAACTTAGTTTAGAAGGATTGGGTTAGTTAAGAAATCGCTTACTCTGTGAAGTAATTTGTTTGGGACTTGATAGATGACAAGAACTCCATGGAAACTTCTGTAAATGCTAAGTCCTGTGTAATCAGAAGGGTAATGCTACGTAAGTGATCACAAAGCATGAGGTAGTTGTCATTCACTGAGATGGTGACCCAACTCTGAGTTGTCTTGAATAAAAAAGCAAACCTAGTGTGATCAAGTCTGCTATAGTTTCTCCCTTTTATGGTCTAATTCTCCAAGAAGTTCTATGGGAGTGGGTCTTCTTAAAAAAATGTCACCCTAAACACAACTCACATCAAAGATCCAAAGTAATTCCCCCAAATCCCATTTTTTGCCTATGAGCTTAACAACAATAACAGAGAATGCAAGCAAATTTACTCTCTGAATGGCAAAACCACTGATCTAGTGAAATTCTTATGGATGCGTAATCTTCTATCAGCTAATAATGTATAAGAGTGGCCTTCAGTTCTGCCTGGTCTCATAGTCTCCTGAGAGTGGCAAGCACAGAACAATATTTATTCACTATGCTCCTCCAGCTTCCAGCAAGCTGTAGTTCCAGCACTTGTTGACCCTACCTGTGTTTCAACGAGAATGGCAGCTCCATAAAGGTTGTCCATTTGCATATAATATGAATAAAAGGAAGTATTCCTGTCAGAATGCTGCACATGAGTTTTTCCACAAAGAGAAGCTTTCTACAAAGTCTGCAGGATGATACACTCCTAGAAAACATATACCCTTGGCATTAAATAATCATGCTTGGTAAGTGGTGAAATGATGAATGCATTAAAAGGCTTGTGAGGAATCAAAGACCAGTTAACTTGGATTTGATTTCCTTTCAAAAATTTAAACTTATCCAATGATCTCCATTGTTCTGATGTCATAATTAGTTTTTCTAATTAGAAAATATGTCACAAGTAGATCCTTATGAAAAGTCTCAACAACCACATTTCAAAGCAACTGTGGCTGGGTGAAAGAGTGGATTTTTCCCACTCAAGGTCTCTAACCTCAGTCTGGAACCAGCTGAATCCCCACGGTCAGTCAGTCTCTGCTGCAGATGCTGTTTTTGACATGATCTTTCCTCCCACCTGACTCCTGCTTCCTGCTTTTTTCAGGGAATTCCTAGCAGCATCTAAGGGAGGAAATATCTATCAGCACATTCTGCAGGCAAGAAAATAAGCTGTCCTGTGAACTGTCTCTGACATGATAATAGTAGCTGAAAAAGTCTTTAAACAGAATAAAAGAGAAAATTCTCATGGACTTGTCTCCAAATTAATAATGCCTGCACCAAAAAACATACAGGAAAGAAAATTAGTTTAAACCAGAACTGCATATTGGGGAAAGTGTGCTGGTCTCAACTTGAACAATGCTGTGCAGCTCCTGTGAAGCTATTCCCAGCCAAATAAGAATCAAACAAAAGGTAAATAACTTTGCAGCAACAGGAGGAAAATCTGTCCAGCCTCCATGAAATCAGAGAGTGAAGAGATGACTCCACAACATGCACAATATCTCCTTTTCACTTTGCCCTCCCCTCAGCAGTGAGTGCTGATGTTCTGCATGCCTGGTAGCTGACTGGGTGAGACCCTTCCAAAGCGTGATGCCAACAGCACTGCCCTTGCTGTGCAGTTATGTTTGACAGCGTGACTGAGAAGTGCTTTGGCAGACCTGAGCATGCCAACCAGAAGGAAAAGCAACAACCTGAAGGTAGTCCATGGGAAGGCACGTAACTTCTCTAGTAAATCCACATCCAACAAGGCTGTAAAGTCGAGTCAGAGTTTAAGTCTCTCATCTTTTTCTCCAGTATGCACAGTCCCATTGATGTGCACGAAATCAAGCAGCAAAACACCAGCCAAAGAAGAATACTGTCTGCATGGCATCTGGTCCATTCACATTCACATCCACGTTCAGAAACACTTCAGGATTTACAGAAGGTGAAGTCATTCACCCAAGACAGGATATCACTGACAACAATCCTAAGCTTCATATAATTCATTTGTGGGATGAAGTAGTTTCTCAGGGATTACTGATTAAACTCTCTCAGTGTTAGAGTTATTTTTTTAAGCTTCACTTTGAGGAGACCACTTTAAAAATTTACTGTAAGCCTCACTATGAACATGGGAAGAAAATGAGATTTCATCCTCCTATACAGTGTCCTTAACACTAAGTAAAGCCTGCTAAGATTCAACATGCCAAACACAACGTAGTCTGATAACAGAACTGTGTACATCTAAAAGTTATCTGTGAAGTTACCCTGGGCAATAATAACAACCAAGATACTTTTCAGGCAGCTATAAGATTATCCAGAGTGTATTCTCTTCATGCAAGAATGAATTACATTTGCAGGAGTTACATGAAAAGAGATACATGAAGGCATTCAGCTTCCTTGCTCATATTCTCCATAACCACTCATTCTCTTCTCATAATCAAGTCCATGAACTTAATAAAAGGAAACAAAGAAGGATTGGGTTAGCAGCCAGCTAACAATGTACTGCATTTGGGACTCATTTTCTTTGGAAGTGATGGGCTTCATTCAGTAATGAAGCTAGATTGAGCAAAATATCATTTGCTATTGCTTCAGGCCTGTACATACTGTTGTATTAACACCAGAAACAATACTGCCATTACTACTACAGTAAGTCCAGCTCCTGTTCATGAATCAAGATCTCAGATCCACATGTAAATTCTGCCTCAAAAATCACAAAATGACAGAGCAGTTGATGTTAGAAGGTGTCTCTGGACACCCCCAAGGAACACAGCCCAGAGCTACTTGCCCATGACCGTGTCCGGGCAGCCTTTGAAGATCTCCAAGGAGGAGATTCCACAGCTTCTGGGCAGCCTGTGTTGGCGTTCAGCTGCTCACACAGCACAGAGGTGATTCCTTGTGTTGAAACAAAACCAGGGTTTCTGTCTATGCCCTTTGCTTCTTGTCCTGACACCACCAGAAATAGTCTGGCTCACCTCCTTCATGCCTTCCTGCTAGGTATTTACATTGGTGAGGTGCCCCACAAATTTTCTCCAGACTGAACAGTCCCAGCTCTCTCAGCTTCTGCTGTTCCTGGATCGTCCTGGTGGCCCTCCATCAGACTTTTTCCAGTAGGTGCACATCTCTTTTGTACTAAGTAGCATAGAGCTAGACCCAACACTCCATGTGCAACCTTGGCAGTCCTGAAAAGAGAACAAGGATCCCCTCCACTCGCTGGCAGCTCTCACAGAATCACAGAATGGCCAGGGTTGGAAGGGACCTCAAGGATCATGAATCTCCAACCCCCCTGCCACATGCAGGGCCACCAACCTCCCCATTTAATACCAGACCAGGCTGCACAGGGCCCCATCAATCTGGCCTTGAAAACCTTCAGGGATGGGGCATCCACAACCTCTCTGGGCAGCTGTTCCAGCACCTCACCACTCTCACAGTAAAGAGCTTTACTCAATGCCCATTGCAAAACAGGATACCAGATCCAACAGGAAAAGCAAGTAAACACACAGTGCTAGAAGCACAGGCCACAGCTTCCATTAGTCTAATTCACGTGCTGCTAGTGATGATCTAATAGATAATCTATCTTTCAAATACCCTTTCAGAATGTAGCCCTTCCTTCTTAAGTCAGAATACCTCAAGTATGTGAATCTAAAGTAATAGCTTGAACAGTCATCTTTGTTGAACTCTGATTGTGTCTCTTCTCACCAGGTCTAGTACTGAATATCACAGATGAGCCCTGTTCTATACTTTTTCAAACAAAAGGAATTACAACCAAAATTTACTCTGAATAAGATAAGTTATCATAAAAAAAGTTCATTCGTTCCTATTCCAGGCTCTGGTAGCTGTATCTAAATAAAGGCAGATAACCAGTTTGCATGGGAATCTTTATGCTAAAAGAGAGCATTTATAGGTTAATAAGCAAGATTTAAAAGCAGAAATCTTTGGGCACCAAGAAAATAAAAGTCAATTTGTGGAAATACAGGGTCTAAATCTGTCATATTAACTCGTGTCTTTAAATGCTAATCTACCTATCTTCACACAGACTTTCCTAATACAATAGTCCTTTTTTATATGCAGATTGGTGCGAGTCAGGAGGTAACCAAGGGATACCACTCAAATGAATTTGTCTGAAGGAGGTAAATGCACTGCTGATTCCTAATCTTGACTACCAGTGAGGTGCCTCTGTGAGACCACATTCATACAGACCGGTCTTCCCTGGGTAGATTTTTCTGTTTTTCTAGATGTAGGATAAACACTCTGTAGAAGAGCAAATGTGATCAGCGGATGCAAAGGTACTGTAAGGACAAAGGAAAGCTTCATGTCCACAACAGCAAACCATGTATACCACAGGGGCAGACCTGCAGGATGAAACACTTTGTGCTGAGGACCCAGTTTCCAGACCATGCAGTGTTTGTTTTTTTATTTTCAGACTAAATATACTCCGGCCTCCCAGCCTGGATGGCCATTAGTGGCTGATGTGCTGCACTAGAGCACATCTTCCAACCTCATTTTCCTCTTAAAACAGCATGTTTCATGAGCTCTGAGACCACTCCACAGTACAAAAAAAAAATCACAATAGATGCGGGTAACCAGGATGTTCACTTCAGAACTGCACTCTAATCCGAACAAAACATTAATGTATGTGCACCTTCAGTGATTTATTGATGCTACCAAAAATGCAATTTTAATCCCTGATGCACACTGCTGCTGGGGGACTGAGGATAGAGGGGACAGACAGTGGAAAAGAGGAATCCACTCAGAAGTGTGGCCAAATTCAAAATCTTCATGCCAGGAACTGAAGAACTAATCAGCTAGGTCATAATGGTACCATATATCTTTCCTTGTACTGAGCTGTCCAATATTTTTGTTCTTGTCATTTATTACATTGCCTATTGGCTGTGCTTTATGTAGAAAATCACACCTGATTTCAAGCAGTTGAAGGTTGTCAGGCACATCTGTGAGGGAATGAGATTACTTTCAGTCATCTCACTGGAGGAAAGACATACATAACTCTCCACCAGAAAGAAGAAATTTTAAATGAAAAATGAAATAGGAATAAGAGCAAAAAGATACAAAATGGCAGTAAGTAAACGGAACATGGAGAAAGAGAATTATAACCATCAAGATGTTTGGGCTGTGCAACTACTTTCCAGCAGAACACAAGAGACAGATTTTCAGATGGCGCTTAATCATTTTCTAGAGGAAATTGCTAGAAGTATCTGCCTACAATGGTGGACTACAGCCAAAAGTCCCTCCCCATTCCATAAGGACCGCATCAAATCTCAACACTGAGGATGGCCATAAGCATCGTTCACCCCAGCGGCACAGAAGTTAACCTCCTGCTCTCACAGTAGAAGGATACTGGTTTTGCATCATCTCTGGATGAATGCTAGGGATAGTCAGAGCAGCAGCATTAGACAGGAGTCAGTCTCCATATTTCAAAAGCCACTGCCAGCATTTAGCATATAGATAGATGATCGTGGGCTCAACTCTAATTTTAGACACCACAGATCTTTTACCTACACAGCATCGTTCTCCAACCTGCCAAGCAGAAGAGATTACTGTCTTTGGGGAGGATGCATTTCTGTAAACATGTAAATGCCTGTCCTTATAAACTGTGCATTCTAACATACCTAGTGCTGGCTTTTGGACTAGTAATGTGAGTGCATACCAGAGCAGTGACCTCCAGTACTACCTGCATTCACAGTGCCTTCAAGCAATACTGCCTCAAGATACTTCATTTCTAAAATATTATTTGGCTTTCAAATGTTGAGATTCTCCGTTTTTAACTATATGGAAAACTACAAATTATTGCATAGAGTGGGTTTGTGTGTGCACATACAGAGAGAGATATAAACAATCTTTCATCAACGATTTGTTCCAAAGTGCCTCGGAAATGAAAGGAGATCTACTTCGTTGCATTAAAAATATGCACTGGACTGCTGTTATGGAAATGTTTTACCCTTGTAAATGCCAGTTATATGAAAACAAAAAGGAAGCTGAAGAAGTAGAAAATGATTTTCTGCATTATAATACATCAAAGGGCTACACTGACAGTCCCTGTGAGATAACAGAGCAAACCAGGAACAGCTAATTGCTAAGGTGAGCCCACAGTAAGTGTCAGAAAGTAATCAAAACACAGAAGTTACCATTTAAACCATCAGGAGCATCTGCTCTTGCTACCTTTCATTTCAAAACTGCTCCCTTCTATCGTCATCTTGCTTTAATTCACCTATTGCATACGTATGTTTAGAGTACATACAGACCTGAATTTCATGTTCTGGCCAAGCCCAAAAAATTTGAAATAAATTAATATTACCCATTTTCCTTCATACAAAAATTCTTAATAATAATGAGAGATATCTGTTAGTGTTTTAAGGTGCACATTCAGTGCAGAAGAATGCTGTTTTGAGATGAAGTATTGCAATGTTTTGATTTAAAAAGATTCACATTTCTTTTGATTCAATTTTTTTTTTTTAATCATTGACTGCTTCAGAAACTCTTTCAGGCAGACTGAAAATAGACTTCTTAAAAAATGAATAAAGGTATTTGTACCAAAATAAAATTCTCAAACTCTACATGGACATGTCCAGTGCTTCTCACTAACTTTATTTTTTACAGATTTTACCATTCCTTTGAGAGCACATCTTGCATCCTTGGCAACCTGTAGCAAATAATTAGCTATGGTGATATTTCAGTCCCTTTCCTTCTTTCTGTTTTGGGGAAAAAAAAAAGATTTTTGAGGTTGAAAACCTGGCAGATGGCTTCAGTCACATCAGAACAACTTAATTCATTGGATAAATAATTATCACCATAACTATGATTTTGTTCATTAACTTCATCAACACCTTGTGTCCATTTGTGTTATTATTTAGCTGAATTGTGATAACCTTGCTTGTTATCTGCAAACAGATCAGTTAGACTGCAGATATGCAATATATATGCAATATATTCAGATATGCTCACACTTATCTACTCACAGTACAGTTTGCTTTTAAGTACCTTTTCTCCCCACTTCCACAACTGCTTATCATCTATCATTTGTAAAACCACTTATGCTTTTGAGAAGCAATAGAGTTTACTGGCATCGTTAACAGCACAGCTTTCTGTCTAGCATTTACATTTGTATTTACAGCCCAACATTTGTTCCACTCCCTGTGGTAGCAGAAATACCATATGCAAGACAGCTCCTGGGGGAGAGAAGAGGATGAGTGCACCTGTGTGTATGCACGAGCATTAAAAGATATGGGTCAGCAAAGGCAAGCTTCTCACAGTCTTCTGTTCAGGGTACATGCAGAACTTTCTGCCCACTCTGGTTCTTGACCTGCCTATTCCCATTGACTACACATTTATATTTGTCATGATATATACACAGCTTACAAGGCTGGGCACATATATTAGTTGCATACGGCTGGCCATGCTAAGACAACTCTTATTCTAGCCTCCTGTAGTGAGAGGTCTCCAAATACCTTCCAGGGGAGATGCTGTGCCAACAAGAGCAGTAGGGTACCTGTGGTCTTTGCCAAGAGCTAGGGTAAAACCTTGGTTCTCCTGGTGCCCACTTCCATGCCCCAAGTGCTGGGTCACGTCACTCACTGTTAGCTTCAGACAGAATCACAGAATGGCCAGGGTTGGAAGGGACCTCAAGGATCATGAATCTCCAAACCCCCTGCCACAGGCAGGGCCACCAACCTTCCCACCTAATGCTAGACCAGGCTGCCCAGGGCCCCATCTAATCTGGGCTTGAACACCTTCAGGGACGGGGCATCCACAACCTCTCTGGGCAGCACTGGGAGAATCTTCAAACCTGAGGGTCACAGCTCCTCTGACAGTAGCATTTAACCAGAGGTACTCGTCATTCTGTTCTCAAAACAAATCCAGGCATTTTCTTTCAAATGATACAACATGCATTTTCCTTCCTCATCCCTCATGCATATACAGTCATATAGCTCCAATCAGTCTCTGTAACATGCAATTATCCTTCTGATCAACCAGAAAGTAATCTTTTTTTTTCCAGACTGACTACTCAGAATGAATGCTATATGACCACCTGAAGGTCAACACCACTCATACAATCCACAGATCATTTTAATGTCAAAGCGGTCTTGTAATGTTTAAATAATGAAGTCTCATTTTCAGCAGTGACATCATATCAGATTTGTCCTTCCGTGCTTAAAACCTCACATATGTTCCTATCAGTCTTCTTTGAAATAAGAAGGTACATATGTCTTATTAAAAATAATTGGAGTTGAGCATACTGCTACTCTGAAAATATCTTCTAAGTACTTGCCTGTATTTTTAAGTACCTAAACACTTTTCAAATATGGGTTATAGTGAACATAATTTGTCCACATTTTCTGTCAATCACTGTTTTTATTCTGAATTAAAGTGACAATGAAACACTATCTTTGTTGACCCCTCCAGTCATTTTGGTGATCAAACACCAAAAATAGTAGGTTCTGAACTGGGGCTGTGAAAGTTGGCTGGAGCATCACCAAAAACTTGCCTAATGGCAGCCTGTCCTGGCTCAGTGCCATCAGGGCATGCAGCAAACATAGAAGAAGGCAGAGAGGCCCCTGCTTAGAGTTACCCTACCAGCTGCAGCCCTGCCATGTGCTGGGGTATCACATGAACCTTCACCCACAGCACAGAGCCTTCTAGCCTGCTGGTGTCAGAAGTAGGGCAGATTGCCTGGTCTCCACTGGTAATCACATCAATTGTGCCCATGTATCTTATTAATGGCACTGATGCACACCTTCAGGTTTTCGGATCGCATTTACAGAAGGACCGTTCGAGAAAGGTGGTTTACTTCTAATTTGCTTATGCTCAATTACACCAGCATACAACCTTGACAAAGTACGACTGAGATCTTTTTCAGAAGGCAGAATTGCATTTATTTCTAATGAGCAATAGACGATGCACGAAGGTTTCAGTGAAGTTGTTTGTAACAGAGCACACCTTGCTCTGAGACTATACTAAAATCTAGAGGTCCATCCTTCCAGGCTGATCCAGATGAATGTAAATAGGGCACAGTACTTACATTAGCTTATTTTAAAAGATCTTAAGTACAAATTATTTAAGATAATTAGATTGCATTATGCTAATATGCTAATCTTATAGTTTAGAATAGAAAAAGGTTAACCTATCTTTAAGAAGGAGGCAAAAGTTCACTTCACAGATGCTGTACAGAGGCAGTACAGCATGCTCTGTCAGAGACAACAGCATCTCCAGTCCTCTTACCTGCATTTCAGATATCCTTCCCTGGCTACCTAATGAATTCTGGATGCTCTACTTCCTATGATCAGTAAAGCATACTCCACAGTGTAAGAAGAAATGCAAAACAAAGCATTAATTCTCCATATTCTGAAAAACAAGTACATAAAATGAGCATATGTTTCTGTTCAGAGACCTCATGGCTCACTTCATTACCTCTGCATCTATTCTGGGTTTTAAAAAACATCCACCCAAGACATTCCAGTGCACATAACTCATAGCCTGTAGTGTATCCAAATTCCCAGCTCTTGGAGGGCTGAATAAACTACCCCTGTTTTGCCAGGAGCAGACCAACGTACAGAGACAGTAGACATTCTTCTGCTGCAAACAAGAAATCAGCAACGTGCTAGGGTACCAAATGCAGATCTTAAAAAAAATCACACAACTACTCACTATACAATGGCACGCCTGATCTCTTGCTAATCACAGAATCATAGAATCACCAAGGTTAGAAAAGACCTCCAAGATCATCCAGTCCAACCATCCACCTACAAGCAATACCCACTAAACCACATCCCTCAGTACAACATCCAAGCATTCCTTGAACACCTCTTGGGACAGTGATTCCATCGCATCTGTGGGCAGTCTATTCCAGTGCCCGACCACTTTATCAGAGAATTTTTTCCTGACTCCAACCTGAACATGCTCTGGTGCAACTTGAGACCATTCCCTCTTATCCTATCGCTGTTACCTGGGAGAAGATGCTGATCCCCACCTCACCACAACCTCCCTTCAAGGCAGCTGTAAAATGCAATGAGGTCTCCTCTGAGCCTCTTCTTCTCCAGTCTAACCAATCCCAGTTCCTTGGTCACTGCTCATAAGGCCTGTGCTCCAGTTCCCCTACAGCCTTGTTGCCCTTCTCTGGGCACACTCCAGGGCCTCTTTGTCTTTCTTGTAACAAGTGGCCCAAAGCTCTATGCTTAAAAATTATTTTTCTCTTCCTATAATATCATAAGCCTCAAGATTTCCCCTCTTCCACTGCTAACACTCTTGCTTCATTGGTGCCAGGTATGCACATAGATCTCCTGCCATAAGTAAATTATTCTCAAAGCAATTTCTGCTGTAGTGATTTATCTTGAAATGTGTGGCTTTGAAAGAGAAACAGGACTTGTGTGGGCTGAAGTCCTTTCTGCTTTTATTTCTCTTCATCTGTTCAATTATAAACCAGTAGAAAAAAAAAAACAAACCTTTCTCAGGACCTTCATGACTACAACAGAACTACTAATCCCTACCGTGTCCTCTATCCTCTACTAGGAGAAAAAGGTTGAGCTGAAAACAAATGTTGAGATTCATACAGCAGACTGCAGGAAGAAGTTCTAGGCTCCCTCATCTCTGAGGCAGCCTGGGACCAAACCTCCATCATGACAGTTTATGTATGACAGACTAACACATAGCTGCCAGAGAGATGAGAGGTGAATAAGCACCCTATACACCAGGTTTGTATTTTAAATGCATGCCTGTTTTTCTCTCTCACAGCCCTGTATCATCTGATAGAAGACTGCTAAATTGACTGAACTAATTTTTTTTTTTTAGCATATTCTCTGCCAAAGTGGCTGCATTTCACTATGAAGTTATCTCTACAGCTGTGTGAAACAGCCTATCAGGTTTCCTATTGTCATCTCTCATATGGTTTTGCAGTATTTTCTCAGCTTCAAATTATCTACTTGCATGAATACCAGACAGGAAATCCAGTTCTTACTCTGTATTAATGTAGCATTTTAACACAGCAGTAACATCTGAAATTGCTGTTAATACACGGTGCAGAAAGTTTTGAAAAAGAACAAAATATTACCCAATGGATTCCTCAACTCTAATTGTTTTTGGGAGTGCACGTATTGATAGAACTGAAAAACACAGTGGTAATATTTGATCACTAAAAGCTGCTTTTGCACAAGGAGAGAGCAAGGGTAAGAGTGCTGTGCTGAAGGGACTTCTGTGATATGCTTGCTGATGAGTTTAAATAAATTCCTATTTCAATTGCACTGATGAAAGTGATGGTGCAAGCTCAAGAGAAACTTGAATTGAAAATCATGGAGATTCCCTTGCTTTATTGTTCTTAATGTGATGTTTATTCTTCACTGATGAGATCAACACCTTTGGTTTCAGCTAGGACAAATCTCACACAAAAAGCTGCTTCCCTGGGATTCACTGAAGGAACCAAATAGGGTTACACATGCATCTCTAGGAGATGCTGTCCCTGAACAGGACATTGATTCTGTCTCATTCTGTAGATTAAGACAGTCATGGCTTTCAGTAACAAAAGAAAACTTCACAGCAAACCTCTCTCTATCTCTTCGAGGATGCATTGGATCACCTTCAAAATTGCTTTTCTCTCAAGTCAAAGGAAAGAACCTTGATGACAATTCGAAGTGGATGCATAACTAACACAAGGAAGGCTTATCCTTGAAACCACAGCAACTCACTTTTGTCAGGACAGTGGAGGAAAGCAATAACTGGACATCTCTCTCAGCTGAAAGGCTGGGAAAAACAGAAGTGAACTGCTGGAAGGGAAGACCCTTACCAACTTGGCTACTTTCTTGTTTCCCATCTATTCCATGGCAATACCAATGGAAAGACAGAAGAAAAATACTGAGGTCTGCTATAAGAGAGAAGGAGCAGATACTTCATCAGTGTTGAAAAGAGAGTGCTGAAGTAAATAAAGAATGAAAGGCTATAGGATTCATATAAAAATACAATTTTCTTAAAATTTTCAAATTAAGTCTATCTAAATACAAAGTAAGTGCACATTTGTTAATCTTTGCTTTGTCCTGCAGTGATGCAGCTGTTTTACCAAAACAAACCATCTGCCAAAGGAAATGGACTGTGTAATTTCCTTCCCAAAAGACAGGTTTAGAATCAGAAGAAAATGGCTGATATCCAACTGAAATCTCTAATTAGGGCTCTGCTTCTTTAGCCTGGAAAGGCCATGGAGATGCAAGTCCAAAACACACGAATGCTATGAGAGCATGGCTCCTTTCCCCCTGCACCAACTGCAAGAACATCAGAGAGGAGTTCTACCAGAAAAACATGAAGATAACTGGCTCTTACCTACTGCATCATTGAATTTAATATCACATTTTGGCAAATTAAGCATAATCCCCTCAATTTAAGCAGGTAGCAGATGAACCCCATTCAAGAGAATAGCATCTGAATCTTGAACATCTGTGTTTCCCAGGTTACCTTGGTAAAACATAAGAGCGTACGGGCCATTTATTCAAGTAAGAAGTGTTTCCTTGGTTAGAGACATTGCAGCTGCCTCGAGACTACCTAGAAATTAACTGTTCAAAATTTGGATGACATTAATTAGCCCTTCAGAAAGGAAATGTGTAATCTACCGCCACAGCCATGAATGGGAGACTTCAAGAAACAGCAATTTACTCAGGGCTGCAGCTGTAAACATAAAAGCACCAGCGTATGCACAACACATGCTTTCTCCTACAACAAACAAACACTTGGGTTTCCTATTCTAAGCCTTTGAACCTCATCAAGACACGCAAGCAGCAGAGGCATCATAATACTTTCAATAGCTCAAATTGTTACAGCTACTTAAACTGATTTCAAGAGCCTGTTAAATTTGCTCTGAAATCACCTAACAATGTATTGCATACTTAAAAATCACAGCTGAAGGTGGGTCACTTCTCCTGGTGTGCATGGGGACACGTGAGGGCATTGCACTGTTTTTGAAAGCCTCCATGGGCTTTTGGAAGAGCCTCGTGGCAAGCAAGGGCAAAGAAGAGCATGGGAGAACTCAGCTGGGCAACGAAAGGCTTGTCTCATGGTTTTGTTCCCTTGTGGATGTGTGATGCGTCTGAGCTTTTTGTTACGGGGACATTTTAATGAGAATATCTTTGTGCCACAATAATCAGGGCAGAGGTAAGGGTTTGGACAAAAACTCTGCCTATTGTGATTTGGGCTAAAAATCAGAAGCACTGCTAAGCTCTCCTAATTATTTTTCAAGTGTCATGAAGCAATTTTTTTCTGACAGAAAATTTTTCAGAGTTTTGGAAAGAGGGAATATCTGGAAATGGTAAAAATTGAGGAAAGGAGTTCAGCCTTATGGTTCAGGTGATGATTTTAACTTCTTATCCCATTTTTGGGCTTCAAGTATAATTATAATTTGAAGAATAAAATCGCAATTTTAATTCATCTGTAATTATGATTTTAATGTTGCAGTATGAATCCACCTGCTAGAACATTACAAATAACAAATACTACACCTGACACCAGAAGACTGAAGGTCCCAAGTCTGTTCAGAGTTATTCTGGTCAGGCTGTAGCCATAGCACTGTATGCTGTCAGGAGATCCCTCTGCTCCACAGTTCTCATCTCTGAGGAAGTCCCTTAGTAAGAATGTGCCAGACAAAAGTTCCTCTTCAAAAGAGATGCCTGTGCTGAATATCTGCAACTTTTTCACGACTGATCCACCAGGAAAATGTTTAATTAAGTTCCTGTGCCAAACTCTGAACTGCTATCTAGTCCAGGAAGGAAATTATTACAATAAGATGTCACAAAATCTTTTTTTCCTGAACTCAGAAGAACCTGGCAGTTCTAGATTATAAATCTAATTTTACAAAAGAGCTTCAGAACATCCATATTTGAGTTAGACAGTTCAAAGAAAATCTGCTACTGCCCATGCAAATGAATCAAATATAAAAATTAATGAAACGTGGCACTTTTGTCATACAGAAACCAAGCCAAAGAAGGTATGTCAATCAGCATGAATACAAGTCTACTTAGGACCATTATTTCCCATTACATTATTTTCGCACCCATGCAGACAGTTGGAGTTCAACAGATTTAAATTAGCCAATGACATAACACAAGGAAGAATCAAATTCCCTTGCAGAAGCTGCAAATATAAAGAGACTGCCTCCACATCTGTGCAGGTCTGAGTCGCTCCTTATCAGAGATTGTTGCCACAAATTGCTTTACTGCCAGGATTCAAGGTCCAAAGCAATAATGCTGAATGGAGGCAGATATTTAAAGCAGGCAAAACCCACTGGGGAGCTGAACCTTAAGCTCTCACCTCATCGTGCATTCAGAGCTGTGTTTCCTTCTTTCCAGAGTACAAGCAGAAGTTAATTTGGTAAGAAGTGAAGGCATGAGATGAGAGTGCCTACCTGCTGGAAGCTAGAGGAGTGCCAGGCTGTGCTGGCCTTCACAGGAGCCACCTGGAGCAGCAGGGAGCTGGCTGAAGTCACTAAGAGCCCGCCACAGATGTTCCATCACATGGAATGCATGTGACAACATTGTGGTCACTGAGTGATTCTCAGATGACTATGGCTCATGCAGCTGCTAGAGCATCCAATGCCACATCTTCAAGTTGAGTCAAGAAGAAGAGGTCTCATTCCTGCAGTGTATTTCCCTGTGAGGTAGCAAAGGCTGTTTCCTTTTTCTTGCCATCTGGAAAAGGCTTTTGGAGACTGAGCACGACCTTGTGAATTAACAGTGGTTTATCAGAACACTGAACTATGAAGTGCAAAAACACCCACATGCACGCAATACAATGCCTTGCACTTCAGTCATTAAAAAGATGGAACACTTAATGATTAAAAGGAAACTTCTAAGATTAAACTATGTTTCTTTAAAAGAATTCCAAAAAGAAGGAAATAACAGATAATAAACAAATGTTTCCAACTGTCTCACTCCAGCATCCTCTCCTTGCCCAACATTGTACAACCTGATATTTGTAAGCACTTCAAACACACGGAGCTGCACTTACCAGAAGAGCAAACCTGGAAACACTGTTTAACTGAAAGCCTTCCCCTTAGTTCATTCCACTCATTTCTCTGAGTGCCAAGCCCCCTTTTACTTGAGTTCGGATGCACTTTGCATGCACTGAAAGTCCTCCTGGAATTGGAAGGATGTTCACTCTATTGAATCTGCCTGACAGATGTGATACAGCGAGATAATCAATACACAGTTGACAGATGTCTGTGCTATGTGTATACACATATTAGGAATCAGGGACATATATTCCTCATATGGAAGACAGAATGACTCTGAAACTCACTGGAGCTGAGCTCAGAGTCATTGCAGATCTATTTTATTTAAGCTAATTATATACTTTGAGACATGGTGAATTTGGGGAAAGTTCCAGGCCATTGGCTGAATGAATGAATGCCCTTAGAGACCCACCACTGCTGTAAATACCATCCACTTCCCTCCTCGGCCCTCCTATAGCAGTGGCTCAAGCTCTGAAGCCCCTTCCCACACACCTACAAACACTAAGAACTGGCTGACACACTGCAGACTTTGGAACACATAAGCAGCAGGAATCACTGTGCCACTCTTACTTTGTGCAGTGAGACCTGATGGAGTGTCCTGCGGTTAACACTGGAGGCAACAGATCAGCACAAAGAGGGACTGACTGGGATTGTCCTTAAATGTGATGGTGGCACTGTGATTGTGCCTGACAAATAACGTAAACCAATTATTTCAACCCCATGTATCTTTGTGCAAATTCTGATGCTATAGGAACTAGGCTCAGGGAAGGACTGCAGATGAAGGGTCTATTTTAAGACATTGTTAACAACAGGGTAGGGTCCCCACAAATTCCATCCAAATTTAAATGCTCAGATGCAAATCACCAGGGTGAGTATGATTATCACAGTCCCTAGTAATAACATCACTGCTTTACTTCTAAGCAGTAGTGTTTTGACTCATGCCGTACAAAATCTATGCCCACATACTGTGAGTCTGTTCCTCCTTTGGCAGTGCATCAGCCTGAAATTTCCTCCAGAACACTTCACAGGACTCAATTCCTAAGCCAACTTATTGCGCCAGTGTCAAAGGCATGAGAAACTTGGACCTTCTCCTAAAGTGCTCATTGTTCAATTGAAATTGAAAATTGGAAAGAAATTAAAAGTGGGGAAAAAAAGCCACCTCATTCAGGTCTGCATCTGCAGCAATTAAAGCTGGGGATTATGTGAACAGAGCCTGTGGTGGGCTGGCATCCTTTCTGTATGCTTCATGAAGAGGATCTGACTCGATGCCACTCATGTCCCCATGTTCCCAGTGCCCATCAGCCTCACAGAAGCACGGCAATGAACTGCCAGAGGATTGCACAGCCCCTATCTGAGGAGATGCTGGAGATAACAGGTTGCCCGTTTCCTTTCATCCCAGATGGAGCGTTTGCCACAGGCCTTGCAGAAGCCACATTAAAAAGCATGGAAGATTCTGGGGCCGTTAGTCATGTGTTTGAATGTTCCATTTCCAAGCAGTGAGATATAATGCAGTCATGGAACAGCAAAGTCCTCAACAGGGACTTCTGAGTCATACTGCTCAACTAGATGCAGGGAAGTAGTTGAGTGTTTCTCAGATAATAAACAAGCACATCCTTCTGAAAGGAATTTATAAATCCCCTTAAAACAAGCACATAAAAGAACAGAAGATAGAGAAGAACACAACTTCATCTTCCAAAAGGGAAAATAAAAGGTACCAGGGCTTTTTGAGTTCAAGACTAAACCTGTATCACAGCCTCCTCCATAGGCCAATCCTTCCTCACAGCACGTTTTCACTTCCTTCCTCTCCATCTGTGGGATAGAAGGAGACATTGCCTTGTGGGTTTACTCTTCTAGAGTCCTCTCTGTGGAACAGTCCAGTGGGACAGCATGCTATCTGGAGCTAAAATGGTGCTGGGCCCATGTTAGCTAGGCATAGAGAAGTATACATTTATTTCATGCCACCACAGTAGAAACACAAGACTTACTTAACATCAAGAGAAGGTACTGAGACATCTGTGTGTGTGCTTATATAATTATATACACACAAACATGTATAGATGTGCATAGACAGCCATATTTCCCTTCAAAATGAATTAAACCCTAGATGTCTGAAAATTAAATCCAAATCCCAGTTGAACTGTATCATGAGTTAACAGTTATTCGGTTATTAACACTTTCACCTGCAAGCATTTGTCCATGGTTTCCTAGCTGAGGAAAACGTAAAACGTTAATACAAAAGATTGATTGAAGTTTGATTATATTTGATCAAAAATAGTTCTGTGATAAATTCAAGCTTTGTCAAACCTACGGATCCAACAAACATCCAGCATGTGGTACTAGGCCATTAGAACAACTAAAATGGTACAGCTATACAAAACAGAAGCTCAAGCAAACTGGCACACTCTGTTCTAATTACAGAAATGCTGAATAATGTCATTCCAGATCTACTTAAACTGCTACACAGCATCACTTTGTGCTGCTTAACAGTAGCATCTCAGGGTTATTTCATGAAAGTCAAAGAGTTTCCTCATCCATCTCCCAAAATCCAACTGTTCCCCACGTCAGGCACTTGAACATAGCAAATACAAGTGAGGTATTAATGATGCGAAGTGCACAGAACATGACTGCAGTCTCTAAAATGTTTTGGATGTGTTTTGAAATCAGTAGAATGGAAAAAATCTAAAGCACTCCACATAATTGCTTTCAAGGCTTGGCAGCATCCGGAATTAACATTATGCAAAACTCCATTTTATTAACAGTTTCTTAAGTTAGAATTTGATAGTAAAACAACACTATAGGATTAAATTTATATACCATAATAAAACCTATGCAGGCTTTTTCCATTGCATTTCCAGAAGGGACTTCAATAATGCTGCCATGCATAGTAGGTTGTGATGGTTTTTTTTTTTTTAAATATATTTGCAAGGATCTTTTTATAAACAAAGCATTTGCACAAAACAGTTCTATCTACATGTTTGGTGAACGCATGCAGCATTAGAATATTCACTGAGCATTAAAAGCTTTGTAATGAGGATTTTGCAAGTGATGAGCAGAGATGCCTTTGGGCTTTCTAGAAAAGTCAGATGACAGCAAAATATAGATAGATGACTTTTTCTCTCAGAACTGTCCCACTCTGTCAAGAACCTGAGCCTTAAAAAGGGTGAGCCTAACTCAACTCCCGAATGAATTTGACAGGCATTAGGCAATCAAGACACCACCACAGAGAAGAAAAAAGTGAAAATGGCAGTAGCCAGACTTCCAAACAGAGAGATACCACCCAGATGATGTCTGTGGTGGCTAGTAGCATACAATGAGTGGGCTCAGAGGCACTCATTTCTAAAAACACATCTCCATCTGTTTCTGCACTTGAGCAGTGTAACACAGGTACCTTCCAGCTGTCGATCTTGGCAACCATTCTGCTTGTCAACTGGAGGTTGTGCACCTGGTGCTGAGAGATCAATTAAAAATGCCTGCATGCTGTCAACTGCCAAAATTTTCTTGTCAGTTGTGAAAAATGCAACCAACATCATTGGATTTTTTTCCCTATTTCAAAGTCTACATTTCTTTATTAAATAAAAGCTACAGTGGTAGTGGATAGGATAGAAGGAAAAGCTGTAGTTTGAAGCTACAGCATCCTTCCTCCTTTAACAGTGCCCACCTCTCCAGTGGGGGAAGACTTCCCACACTTTAGAGTTTCCTCTACTTCAGATGAAATATCCACAGAAATCACAAATCCATGAAAGCAATAATTATTGCTACAGTTTTGCTACTCAGAGTACACATTTATATGTGCTGATCCCTAACTTCATGTATAATAATATAAAATACTCAAATAACTGATTGAAGGATACTAGTTCTAGATGAGCTAGATAACGCTGGGCTTGCTACTCCTGCTGTTGAGGAGATGCCTGGAGGCAGTTGCCCACATGGTCTATGCAGAATGGATTGAAGTATTTGCAAAAACACAATGAAATGACCTGGCTTGTCATCTCCATCATAGAAACCTCCCATTAGCCTGAGCAAGTCCTTCGGCATGGTATTACAGATATGACAGAAGTTTCCTTTCTATATTCCAGGACTAACAGAGAGAAGCGTAAGACTTCAGTGGAAATCACAGATGAGAGGAAAATACAAAAAGGAATTATTATTATTATTTACAAAACTCTGAGAAGAAGAACAGAGGTGTTACAATCAGAAAGATTAATGCAGTGGAAGGGCAGTACAGGAGTGTAACAGCAAGGGGACCAGTGGGGATGGAGCAGTGTTTCAGAGAAAAAATGCTCACCCATCTCTGAAGATCTAAGCTTGCAGAAAAGAGTCCACAAGGGAAGGATCTCCAGAAAGCCTTTCCCAGTAGCAGTCAGCCCTTAAATGAGGTTTAAGAGAGGTGCAGCCAGGCTCCACCCCTTTGATCACACAGCTGAATTGCCTTCACCTGTGTTCCCAGGGCTGACAGGTCCTTTCCCCAGGTGCTCAATCAGTGGTTCAGGCTGTGACTCAACACTTACCATACAAGTGGGCAGAAACAGTCTTGCTGTAAAAAATATTATTAGCTCTGCTAAGTAGTTTTTTCTTACCTAAAATTATCATACTATCTATTAATTCAGCGTGTGTGTCCTTCTTGCCTGGGTATTATTATTGTTTCTGCTTTTCAACTAACGTCCAAGTCGTGCAAAACAAAAAGATATGGAAAAGATGTGGACAAGCTTTCACTTAATGTGTCGCACCAAGGAACATCAGTTAGGCACGCACATCTAGCTACAAAATTATCAGCACCTTAACTCCCAATTAAAAATCATCTGCATGACTCTTCCATTGTGAAGGCACGCTACAATCTATCTGATACTCACAAACATCAGAGAAGAAAGAAACACACAAGAAAATGCTTGGTTAAAGACTAAGGAAATTGCAAGAAGAACAAAGAATTAATTCAATTGTCAGGCAGAAATCTACGGAGCGTTGATGTCAAAACTCAGAGTCCCCTAAAAGTAGCCTCTGTTATATTGATTTCTGTATATACAGTGCTGGTGCATTACAGTTCTGCTACTGAAAGTCCAGCAATTCATACATAAACTTTTAATAGCTGCAAGATACCTAAACTGATTGAAATTTCCAAACATTTAGAAATCCTCTTCCAAAACCTCTTTTTATCTGATGAATGAAAAACAGGGGAGAAAAAGTATGTGCTACAGCAATCTACAAGGATACAAGAAGAGTACTTGATTTACATCTCTTTTCTGCAGAGGCATCAAACAATGCTTTGCCACTGAAAGCAATGAAAAAAAAAATAGTGGAAAAGATTGAGGGCAAAAGCAGTCAAAGTCTTCACTTTTCTTAAGAATTTCTGTGTGTTAAATCACGTGCATAACTGCTGTAACAAACAAAAAAAAACCAATATTGTTCATGCTGAGATGCTAATCTTCAATCCTGTCAAACCAGCTGTCAGTAAATTGGACAACTAGCCTCTGCAACATTCTGGTAGGAAAATTATTTTCTGATAAACTGCAATTTACCCAATTACTGCAGTATTTGGGAAGTCACAATGTACTATTTCAATAAAAAAGTGCTTTGGAAGAGGAATCAATCCCCCAAAGGCTGCAGTACAGGTGTAACGATAAATAAATAAGGAACAGTTCTGTAGTTACAAATACCATTTGAAGCATTTCTCAAGTGTGAGAGAAGAACTTTAATGAATTATTGTTTAATGAGAATGTATACTATGGCCTATTTATGTTACTTAATGATAGCAATAACAAAAATGTTCTCTGAGATCAGTGTCAATACGTATTTCATTGCTCCAACACTTTCTCAGAAGAGACACTTATCTCTTTCAAATCAGCAAAGAAGTCCATAGTGGATCTTCATAAGAATTTAATAATATCACAGTGCATTTACAGTGTCTAGGAATAATCACTGCCCCCACATACTGGTAACCATCCTCCTTCCTGCATAATCAGTACCTGAACTGCTCACCCAGCTCATGGGAGAGATACTAGAAGAACAGCAGTCTTACAAGTATTAGTATAGACTTTACAAGAGCTTTAACAAAAGAACTCTTTAAATCAATTAATGTATCCCAAAATCATGTCCATTGTATCTTTGAATACAAGATAAAAAATCTTTTGAAGGAGTTTTAACAGTATTTCATAAAATAGACTTTACCTTACTTTTTCAGTAAGACTTGATAATACAGATGAAGTTTTCTACTCTCCTTAGAGCAAGTTTTCCAGAACTCCTCTGTTAATAAGGAACTAAGTTGAAAGAAAGTTCATATCTTCTTAATGGAAATCTCAGATGTCAGCATCTATAGAGCCTTGAGATAGTAGATGGCTCTTACACTAAGAAGTCACCTTCCATGCCCAACAGTTCTCATCCTTCTTCTCTGTTCCCGATCCAATCTTCTAAGGAAACAAACAACTGTGCCTCTTCCAAATGACATTTAACAGACATGCAACAGGAACCTCAATGTCAGCTCAGAGCAGAGAGGGGAATAAGTGTGTGGCACATCTTCACTTCTATGAAAGGAGATATACCACTCCCTTAATTGCCAAATGTCCATACTAAAATAAATCATGTAATGATCTACTTAACTGTTAACATCTTCCCCACTTCTTCAGATGAATTTAATAGAAAACAGGAAATGCAGCAATGTAATATTGATTTTTTTCCTTTTTTAATAGTGCTTTTTCTTATTCAAGTCACTATTAGTGCAAGTTGACAACAATAGAAGACTTCAGTAAACACAGACAAGATGTTTATGCTTCTAATCAGTATATGGCAATATTTCTGTTTTACTGTAGGTGGCTTAGTCTCTGTTAAGACATTTCATCTTCCAGACAATCTTCAGAGTTTATCTTCACTTAATATCCAAAGCTGCAAACTCAGAAATTTTCATTTCCAAATCCTCCCAATCTGAACTCACTAATGACCTTTTAGTATTGAGCTATCTCCCCTCCAACAGTACAGCCCTAACAAAATGATAAACTGTGAGCTCTCCGGATTTGGCATAACTTGATCCAGACATGAGCACAGCCAGTAAACTCCTCCTGGATAACTGAATTTGTTTTTGCAGCCAAGTTATCAATCATAAACTATACGTGTGAGCTGGGGGTGGCTGTGCAGCAAAATTCAGCTGTGCTTTCTTATGCTATCAGTCTTAATGGTACTCCAAGTACTCACATGCAGCAAGCTTGAGCCAGACATGCTGGCTCAAATCCCTTTTCAAGTGCAATGCTGAAAGCCAAACAGTCTGTTTCCACTTGCTTCTCTCTAATTCTATACAAGTTTATATTATTAGCTCACGGAAACACTTGAGAAAGAACAATTATATTAACTATCCTCTAATTAATAGCCATGTGTGTCAAGAGCAACCACCAAAACCACTTAAGTTGCACATCCGTAAACTTTGTGCTATGCAAAAGGTAAGTGTTCTTGTTTAGCTTTTGAAATTTCATGGAGACATCAATTTGTGGAGCATACACAGAATAGAAACATAAATCACTTGCGTTGGAAAGAACCCTCAAAGGTCATCTAGTCCAGCTCCCCTGCAATGAACCAGTAAATCTACAGCTCAGGTTGCTCAGAGCCACATCCATCCTGACCTTGAATATCTCCAGGGATGGAGCACCCACCACCTCCCTGGGCAATCCGTTCCAGTATCCCATCACCCTTCCTGTAAAGAGCTTTTTCCTTATATCAAACCTAAGTCTCTCCTCTTTTAGTTTGAAACCATTTCCTCTTATCCTATTGCAACACACCCTGCTAAAGAGTCTGCCCCCTTCTTTCTTACGGCCCTCCTTCAGATACTGAAAGGCCACTACCAGGTCACCTCGGAGCCCTCTCTTCTCCAGGCTAAACGGCCCCAGCTCTCTCAGTCTGTCCTGGTAGTAGAGGTGTTCCATCCCTTGGATCATTTTTATGGCTCTCCTCTGGAAGTGCTCCAAAAGGTCCATGTCTCTCTTGTACTGAGCTCTCCACATCTGGATACAATACTCCAGCTGAGGTATCACAGATCCTGTGGCCTGCAACATCATGCATTAAAATTCTCTTTGTCGACATAAAAACGCGCTGACTTTCTTCTCTGAGCATGGCTATTTATATATATATTTTTAATAAGCTTTGTCAGCCTGTTACTCTCTAGAAGAAAAAAAAACAAACAAAAAGCAAACAACAAACACATAGACCTGGTCATATATACAGCCAATTTGTAAGGCATTTACTTTACTGCGGTAAATGTTGTTGTATTAAGCAGCAGGAACTGAACTACTGCCAGTAAATTAAGAAGAAAGCTACATGCCTCCCCTGTGTTATATATTATTATTCATTGCAAGAGGATCAGCTGATAAAGAGACTGTAGTACTCCTGATCCTCATCTCACTGGTTTTAAATTTACGAGTAAAGAAAAAAATCTCAATTAGAAATGACATTGTAATTACTTAACCTCTTGAGATTAGAAATTGAGAATATAAAAGCATGATCATTAAAGTCATTCTGGTAGAAAATCCATTCTTCTGCATGAACTTTGCATTAGGGCTGAGAGATTAAAGAATTTTTTTTTTTTTCCCCTCTCATTGTGAAACAATACCTTTCCCAGTGTTGCTAAGGACACAAAAGATACCAGTCTCATTTGCAAGTTGCAGAGTACAGGACTTACAGCACACTTATTGCACACTTATATCACCATTGTCCTCCATCAAAAAGAAGAGAAAACAACCTGAAACTGCATGAAAAACAGCATGAATAAGTGCTTGAGAAACATGCTCCTTCAGCTTACTTTTCATATCCTTACAGTTATCTTCTTAGAGACAAAGTCAGGCAAGAGATGTTATTCAAAATCTATATAAATCCAGAGCCTTAAGCCTGAGACCTGGGCTTGGCAGCTGGTCATAAAGTTACTGAATATTGCTTGAGCTGATCTCTATCACTGTATGGCCACTGACTCATCCAGCCTTTCACCAAATCAGTTCAGCCTGGTTAGGCAGAGGAAGGGCATCCAAAAACAGTGCAAAAAGTCCTCCAGGAGTTAAATCACTTGCAGGGATGGCTTCAAGTGCCCCAGAGCCTGAGAGATTTTTCCCTTTTCTTCTTGCATGGGAACTAATGGAGAACATAATTCTCAAACTGAAGAGGCTTTTCAGAATTGAAAATATTCCCTCCCAATGACTGTAAAAGCTCAAATTCTGCTATCATTGGAGCTTCTTCTTCCAGCATGAATGACAATGGTAATATGACAATTTTTTGTGCTTCTCTGGGAAATTTCATTTTAGCACTTTGTTATCATTATTTAAGGTATGTTGGAGGCAAAAGGAGACAAAAGCCTAGCATGTATGTAAGATAGATAGCCACATATGAGGTATACGCTGCAGCCCACATGCTTTACTATCTGAATGTGAACATGCCTGTTAAAGACTTTCTTTTTCATGTTATCAAGCCTTAGATGCATACTTTGCTGATGAAGGACTGCATTACACACAGCTCCTGCAACACTACCACACTTAGGGCAGTTTATGCCTTTCACTTCTGCCATGACATATTTCCCATGCTTTAAAAAAACTATGTTTTATTCTGAAATTAAGACAGCTGATGTATGTCAATTGGTATCTGGTTGAATACTGTCTTATTTTATAAACCCCAAATCCCAGTCCCATGACATAATAGATAAATATCTGTGGCCTTTAAAGATTTATTTCAATTGTATTAGCTTGTACGAGATGAGAAGCAGGGCTCTGAAGTCCTTGAAAGAAAGTGCAGTGCAAGGGAAGAGACACGTTCATGGTAAAGACAAACCCATTGCATGCATTTCCAGGCAGAGATCCATCCACGCATCTGTGCTGCACAGGGAAGAGCAATTTGAACAGTCTTCTCAAGGACCCAGTTGGTGGAAAGAACAATCAGGAAGGACTGGAGAGAAGACCAGAGAGGCTGTGGATGCCCCATCCCTGGAGGTGTTCAAGGTCAGGTTGGATGGGGCCCTGGGCAGCCTGGTCTAGTATTAAATCAGGAGATGAATGGCCCTGCCTGTGACAGGGGGGTTGGAGATTCACGATCCTCAAGGTCCCTTCCAACCCTGGCCATTCTGTGATTCTGTGACTCTGTGAAGCCTATGGGAGGATAAAAGAATGGTCACGTGTGTGCCTGTGAGGATGAAGAAAGTTCTGCAAGTTGCTGGATTATTCGAACATTCACTAATACATTCAGTAATCCAGACTGCACTTTTTATTCACCAAAATCCTTATGTTCAGCAGGAGTTTTTCATCCCAGCTTCAGATTTATTTTTGTTCTGAACTTCGAGGAGACCGTGACTAACAAATTATACTGTTAGAACAGCAAGCCTCCTAAAGCAATCCTTTTAAACGTTTCTCCAGAAGGAGAACTGGAAGGCAGCAACTAAATCTGCAGGGAAAGAAGAAAGCAACTACAACAGGAATTACGAGTATAGGCACAAAGCACCAGCGTTAGGCATTTGATAATCTCATGGTTTTGTTCTGAAAATAGATGAGAGGGAGTGCTTCTGTGCATGACTAGTTCCAGAGCAAATAAATTCATTTTTTAAAATACAGCTTATGCACAGATGGCTGCAGAATGATTGCTACCTATTAGTGCTTTTCATTCTGTATGAAAATTCTGACCTGCTAGTAACTCCCCCTTCTCCCACTCCAAAGACTTGACAGACAGACCTCGGAGAGATTTTATAGCATCATTAGTTCAATAATTATGGCACAGCTGTATTGTATTTCATCTTGTTTTAGTTCTCCAAATACAGAATAACTCTCTTTCAGTTTCTTTCATCCAACAAAGTTACAGTCTTCTTCTGATAACAAACTAGGGAGTCAGATGCCATCTGGCCATACCAATCTGCTTGCTGCCTGCACACATCATCCAGACAAAACGAAATATGACAGTAGACAGCCTATCTAACTGAAATTTAAATGGTAGATATTTCAAGCTGCCATACGTTCACGGCAGCCTATACTTTTGGTACATGTACCATTTATTCAGATTGACAAGGTACGCTCAGGCTGCAGTAAAGACACACCAGCTACACTCCAAAAAGGATTCCACTTCTGAGAACAAATATACAGCAATTCTGACAAAACACAGGGCTGACACGCAAATTACAGTCCCTTCAACTCAGACTGGGTTTACGATCAGGGAACAATTACTGACACAAGCAGGCTTGGAGCTATAGATTCGATTTCTTTTGTTCCCCTTTAAGAACTGTGCCAAAAGTGATACTTTTCTTTTAACACAATTATGCCATGTAATTTTAGAACACCTCACTTTCTGAGTGGAAACTTAGAATTAGTTGCAAAAACATATGTTCAGTGATGAGATCCTTTTTTAAATTCAGTTTGCACTTATCAGGACCTGTTCTGGGCACATAATCAAGGCATGTCAGTGACTTCCTTGCGTGTCTTCAAACTATAACTGTGCCTAGGTTCTGTCTGCCCCATCTATCACGTTCTTTCCCTTTATAAGTTATTGACATAAGAACATTCATACATTTGTACATTTATAAAGCCACCTGGAAAGTGGCAACCATTCCTTCTTCTTTTCAAAGATGAATTAATATTGTTTATGGGAGGTTTGGAGAACTCCACTGATGAAGAAAGGTCAAAGGAAGTGGACTTTTGCAGCCTAGAGAAGAGATGGGTCAAGGGGATCCAAGAGTTTTCCTAATCCTGAAACATAATTGTAGCAGAGATGGATGGAGTAGGAACTCCATCCACAAAGATACGAGGTGACAGAAAAACAGCAGTGGGTGCAAATGGCTTTTAAAGTCCATCTAGATAAGGAAAGGAATGGTACAGGCAGAAAAAAAAACCAACACGAAAAAAAGCATTGGAACAATTTGTCCTGTGGGATCTCTCTGACTGGAAATAACAAGACCTAACAGGGCCCTGAAAAGCACAACTTAAGGCACTGCACACAGCAAGAGTTTGTACCATGCAGTCTCCAGAAGTCCTTGCCATCCTGGCCTTTTGCATGATTTAGCAGCGCTATGCAGACCCTCTGGCTGGTCCATATTCAGCCCTGACAGAAGTGAGGAAGAAAGGGAAGCAAAGCTTTTGGTTTTTGACGGATCACGAAACAGGATTCACAGCAAGGCATCAAATTAAGAAAAGACAAGGAAGAATGGGATTGTTAAAGAAAAAGGAGAAACAACAAAAAATTCTGAGGAAATCGTTCAAATTTTTAGCAGCTCGTTTCAGTTTGATCTAAAGGCTTTTGAAGGTTTGATCATTTCCTGTGTTATAAAACCAACCAACTACTAAAACAAATTTCTATTTTTTTTCCAGCTACGTGTTTATTCCTAGTATTCCTGTGTGTTTTGTGGAATGACCACCTCTTTGAAGTGTCTGTCTCCTTCTGAAGGGTATCAGAAGACAAGATGCTAAAGTAATGATTTAAGCAGGTTAAAGAGATTGTTCCACATTACTAAATCACTGCTTACACAGTTCCTCTGACTGCTAGCTTAGAAGAACGGCCAAAAAATGTATAAATGTCTGTCCTGTGAAATAATTTATTGCTATTACTCAGGCTCAGCATTATACTAATAAAATTGTATTCCAGAGGGCTGGAATTATAAAGAGAAACACAGCAGAATATACCAAAGTGATGTTATAGCCGTGGGTCTATAAGATTCACACTTCACACAACTACCAGAAGATGGAAGGAGAGGAAAGAAGTGGAGGAGTAAAATAAAACGTGGTATGCAAAAATAACTCTTCTCAAAGTTGCTGCCTCTGTGTCTTATGACAAAGCGCAAAGAGAAGAAACACAGTGACAGCTACTCATCCACCATGCCACCAGCTCGGCCCACCTGACTGTCTCTGCTGAGTGGTTCCTATTCGATGTCCTCACTTTTACAGGTCCTGTTTGGTCATTCCTTACCCTGAGTTTAGGCACTGCACAATGGACACTATTTTACCCCAGGGCTGGGCACACATATGACAACTCAGGCATTTTTACACCTATCTCCTTTCTTCAGCCTACAGGTTCTTTCAACACTGGAGAAAATATATATATATGCACATCTAGCATTAAATGAGGAGGTTGGTGGCCCTGCATGTGGCAGGGGGGTTGGAGATTCATGATCCTTGAGGTCCCTTCCAACCCTGACTGTTCTGTGATTCTGTGATATATCCACACAACTGCCAACATAATTTTAAAGTTCAGCTTTCAAACTCTGCTTTTGAAGGCCAGAAGGACAATATATTTATATACAGTTTTTTGGTTTTTTTTTTTTTTCCATCAAGAAAAGTAATTCTAGTCTATCGCTTTATTCGGAAGAGCAGCTGAAGTTCCTTTTATCATTCAAAGTGTTCTTCAGCACAGTCTTTCAGCCTTTCTTCGAAATTGTCTATCCAGAGTGTCTCCAGAGCACTCCTGTAGGACATCCGAAGGGTGACTGAGCGGGCAGCGGGGCACTCATTGGAGGCAAGATTCTCTGGATCCCCAGGAGCCTTTCCCTTTCCCAGTGCCCCAGGCTCACCTGGATGCTACTGATGCGATCCGTTCATCTCCTTCAGCGTTAAAACATTATCACTGCTCCCTCTAGTGTCTGTCCTGATTGCAGCAAATGCTCCCCACAGTACCGAGAAAGGCACGGTGAGAAAATGTTTCAAAGGTGAGACATTTGTGGAAATAAGTATTCTCCTCTTCTCCGCAACTCGTGTTCTGAATGAACAACAGGCACTATTATTTGTCCAGATTTACTGCCCAGAGATGAAATCCTGACCAGTTTAACTGACCAGAGCCAATGACAAAACTCCCACTGAAATCTTCGCCTCCTCATTAAGAGCAAATGATGACACAAGTGGCACAAAACCAACACCACTAACTGGAAGCACGGTATTGATTCGCATTTTAGACACCTTCTAACTGCAGCAGCATTTTAAATTATTCTTCCCCCCTCCAATGGGAGAAGAATTAGAAAAGCATGCCATGAGCAGAGCCCTTCAGCATGCAAATCACTGCCAGATGAAGCGATGGAGGCAGTTATTAATGGATATGTTGCGTTGTTCCCATGTTGTGTAAAACTAGGGCTCAGACCGAAGTTCTGCTGAAAACATCTTTCAAGCTGATTGATTGAATAGTCTGTAATGACATCTCAAGAAGATGCTCGGTTTGATAGAGTTTAAGACATGCTTTAAGAACAGGAAAAATTACAGGCTATTTTTAAGCAAAGAGCCATATGAAGAACATACCCATGTTCATTGACATTTCAGTGTCAGCACGGCAATATCTCATCACAGAAAATGCGCATAAACTAAATGCATTGAAGGTTACGTGGTTACATAAGCTTAGTATCTTCCGACCTCTTAAAATTTAAGAGACAAAAAAATCTGTCTGAAGTTAACGATCAGGAAACAATCTCCATTTCCCTGCATTGCTGCTGTTCTGTTTTTTGCTTATCTCACACCCCCTTGCCTATCTGAAAGGACTTTGTACTTAATAGTGTTATTTGCACAGCCAAAGGCCCATTACAGATAAGACCCTAAGAGGACACTGGCACTTGAAGATCTCTCATACTTCCCACTTCTTAAAAATGAGATGACAAAACTCCAGATACAGATACTATCTTCATTCCCATGTCAGTGTCTGTCTCAGCCACGATTTCAAATACAAACATAATCTCTTTCTTTTCCAGCCACCCCTAAGGAAAAGACTGCACAATTTATCTGACCATGAAAAATGAGAGGATACAAATATTAATATCTAAAACCACAAAACTTCACATTAGAGAGCTGATGAGCCTACACAGCAGTGATGGTTACAAGAGGAAGGGGAGATTTACCATAAACCATGGAAAAAAGTTGCTGTGCTCGTTTAAATGAGAACTGTAGGTAAGATGGCAAAACAGAGATTAAAATAAACCATTAAGAGAGAATCTGAGTTAGCAAGCAAACAGAAAACAATCACAGGAATGAACTTTGTTCCTAAAATCAAACCCAGAGTCTTGCAGTCTTTAATCATGCTAATTATCTGGCCATTTGTCCTTCATTAGTCATTAGCCATAATACCGAGCTCTGATTTTTGATTACTTTTCAAGAGCTACAATTCGAAGCTGAAAGACATGAAAACCATTACCCTTTTATTCTACTGTTTTTCAAATTGTGTTATGCAGGTACCTACATATGTTGAGCTAGGAAGGAAAAAAATCACTGTTTTTTGGAAACAGGACCTTTCAGTTTTAGAATTGTGGCATGCTTCTCCCTCAGCAGGTTCTGCAAGCTCCCCAGCACGCTCAGCCCTGGACAGCAGGAGCAGCCCTGCAAGGAACCAAGGCAGGAGACAGCAGGGGCCAATGTCCAAGGCTGCAGCTGCAGCTGCTCTGCTCCTGCACAGGTGAGGAAGTGTTCCTCTGGATGGCCCCAAAAAGGAGAATAATTAACAAAACTTCTTTTTAAATATGTATGTATTTATTAAAACATAAAAAGAGAGAGCATCAAAAACATGAAACTAGTAGGATATTTGACTTTGTTTCTGTGAAACTAATGCCTCACCCTGGTTTGATGGCAGTGGCTGCCATTCACAGTGAGCTCTCAAGGTGTTCATCAGAGATTTTTGATGAAATGTTACGCTCCTGTATTTCATCCTTGAAAACAGTCGTTCACAAATGTATGAACTGCCAAATAGCGACAGCATGAATCAGGTGTGACTGAATGGAGGGATATTTCTCTCTGGTCAGAGAGGGCGTACAAAGGTCAGCTAAAGCGACATAATCAGATTGCTGAGTCGAATGCCTGATTGCAACTCTACGCACTGCAGCTGAAAATTTGCAGATAATGTATTTATGTCTCCTCAGAATGGAGTCACAACTATAGCAAGAAATTGATTTTTTTTCAATCCTGAAACCTGTTCTCAAATTCCTGTACCAGGGGACAACCGCGGTGTGTGTGGTGCAGTGGTTGTTCCTCAGGCTGAAAATGAGGGGTTCGTTCCTGCTGGGTATAAACAAGGAGGGGATGCAGGAGCCTATGTGCAAACTCTACACTTCCAAAAAAAAAAAAAAAGAGAAAGACAACTACTGTTTTTATAAAAGAAAAAAAAATTGTTTATTTTGTGTTTTCATTATTATTATTTATTTTGAATTGTTATTTTAAATTGTTGGTTGTCTAATCTTGAAAAAAAAAGGCCAAGTGGAGCATCTGGATTGGATCTTCCTGCTGAAGTTCAGCGTTTCTTCCTGTCTGAACTAAAGTCTGCTCCTCCACAGGAACAGCTGCCTCTGTCACTTCTCATCCCTTCTTTCCCTTGAGGAGGGATGAGAAAGGAGGAAAGGAAGGATGGGCTTGTAACAGCGTTGGCTGTCAAAAGATGAATTACCAGGAAATGAAGGCTCCATGTGAGCCCACAGGATGGCCCTGAGCTGGGGCTCTCCTGGGTAATGATAAACCTATGGGATGGGAGGATCAGCACCTGCATCGAGGCAGCTGTTTGGAGGGAGGCATATTGATCCCAGCACCCCTATGATAATCTCTGGGGCGCAAATTTCTTCATGGTTGGCCTGACAGTGATAGCTTGGTGACTGATCTGTTCCAACGGAGGTGGATCCACTTCCATCAGGTCATCCTCCAGAGGTTGATCCACCTCCATGTGGCTCTTCATCACTACCAGGTGAGTCCACTTCCATGGGTTCTATGTCATCGCCCATTTCCATCATCTGCCTCTTCTTGAAAGGTGGATTCCTCATCCTCGTTCTGGGAAATAAACTTCTTAATATATCTCACAAGCTGTCACTGGCTGCTTCAGCTCAGCAACTGGTGTTCTGTATGCAGGGTCCCTGTATTTATAGGGCTCGAAACAGAAGGTGGCCATGGCAATAGGATTCTGAGTGTCCTGTGGTGAACAAAACACGGCTGTTGGGAGTTGGGGCATGGCCCATTCTGTGAGATGGTTGCAGGAAGGTACCAAGAGGGTTGGAGAAGGGGGCGGGGGCTCTCAAGGACCCTGCAGCTGCCTAGCGTGGAGCCATCCTGGTGCCAGACAGCAGCAGAGGCAAAGCATACTGACATCACACAAGCAGCCAAGGGATATGCAATCATTAAAAAACGGCTGACTTTTAAGGGTTCCATCAGCTGCCCTTTCCTTCTCTCACCTCTGCATCTGAGTATGAGAAGGTGGCATCTCTTCTTCCCTGATCCCAAAGGAGAATGATGGGGAAGAGAGGGCCTGGCATCCTCTGGTCTGTACTGGGACTGCAAGGGGTTCCTTGGAGGGCCTGTGAGGTCCTTGCGGCCTGGTGCTGGGGTTCACCCCAGGTGGTGAGAAGGCCAATTAGGGATTGCTGTCCTCAGCCTGTTCTCTCCTTGGCCCATTAACACTTGCTGAACTTCCATGGGGACCGGTGGATGGAAACTACAACAGAGACAAAGCATACAATAATGCTGTTTGATAAAGCAAATTCTCAGCTACAAAAAACTACTTTTCAACATTGTCACCACCATTAGCTATGCATTTTTGCCAGTAATAGACAAGAGCCTGCATGCCATACTTGTAAAAATCTGCACCAGTGGAAGTGACTCACTGCCAATGTGATCACTGCTGACATGCACCACCCACCACCTCACTGTGCTCAAATCCACTGTTTGGTCTCTGAGAACGTTCAGCAACTGTCAAGGAATGTCAGTGGGTGCCATTTTTTGTGCGCAGACAAATTCAATGCCACACCTTTGTTTCATATGCACTTCCACGTCAGACGCCATTTGGTCAGACTGCTCCTCTGCTGCCATCTGTAACACGGCAACAAAATGGAATGGGATACTGGTGGGAAGGTTCAACCTGTCATCCCGGGCAGTGCTGCCACCATGTTGGCACATGGCAGGAAGAGGCTGCAGGGAGGACTGGGCCGAGTCACGGCTGGGACATGGCTAAAATAGACCATTTGGAATCTTTTCTTTTTTCTTAAACAGTAGTTATCCAAGCTATGAAAAGTGCATTTACTATTCAGCCTGCACGGTAGAGATGCTAAGTTTGTAAAATGTTGTAAAACACGTGTCAGCATGTTAACAAGCCTGAATATCAAGAACCAAGTAAAAATAGTGCAGTGCCATGAGAAAGTGGTTATGATTGTAGCATCTCTTATTAATTACAGGCCCTGGGGCTCTTTTATGAAGCTAAATGTGTCAAATGATACAGTGAATCTTAGGCCTTGAGTCACAGAAAACAAAATAAAAGGACCAAAATAGCTGAGCAACAAGAAAGACGTAAAGAAAAGTAATGTAGCCTTAAATACAGTTTTCTGTCTTTCCAAAAAGCCATCCTTCTGATATTTTAAAGATATCTATACAGTTAAAACAGATTCAAGACTGAAAAAAAATAAATAATAACAATAATAAAAATAAAAACTAAAGAAACAAAGTGGGGTAGAGTCTCTACCAGATCTTCAAATTATTACTTTTTTTACAAGGAATTCACAGCAAGGTACAACCCAACTGTATGCTGACATCTGAAAAAAGATTACCTGGAAGGGTTTCACAGCAAGCAGGAGGCTGGACAAGTAGACTTCACATTAACAGTACAGAAACAGACTGTGGTCTTCCAGGTCCCCTATGCTCCTAAGAAACAAATCAAAGTCACCCAGTATTAAGTCAGATCGAAAAGGTGAAGACATCATCAGTTTTCTATTCAGACTGTAACAAAGCAAATCTCCCTGTAAAATCAGTAGCAAATTGTCCTAAATCAACGGGCTGAGTAGTGACCTCAGGATTGAAAACCTGATTCACAAAATGAAATAATATCATGATTTGCCACTTAGAATGGGCTGAAAATATGTATGTATACCTACACACATAATATGCATATATACAGACACCCACATATGCTTTTAGTACTGGATGGAGACACTCCAGTGTAGCCAACATATATGCATATATTGTAAAGAAATTTTCCAGTTTTATAACAGGCAAAATTAAATCCTTTACACCACTATTTCTAAATGCTCTGTGCGTTTTGCTGTCAAAGCCAGAGTACTGTGCTCTCAGTATGTTGGTTAATAAAAAAAAAAAAAGATTCATGTTTAGGGATTTTTTCAAACAAAAGGCAATTCCCTCTAGAAAAACAGAGCATTTAATTCTGAAGAGATTTGCTTTTGGAAGGAGTATGGCTGTTACAATGCTTTGCATATATTAATGCAAATCACAGATGCTAGAGTGAATTAAAAAATGCATTCCCTGAGAGATTAATCCAAAACGAAAACTTATTCTATGCTAAGTTAAATAGGTGACATTGGACCCTCCTTTCATCACAAGCATAATAAAACACTATTTTGGATTGGGAATTTCACGTGTTCTCATAACAGTGATGACTGTTTTGATATTTGTTTGCTTTGGTATTTCTAAGGAACACTTCATACATTTATCTTTATACTTGGTATGTACACATTCCAACAGCCTTGTATCAAACAAGAACCGTTTAAAAGGACCATTTTGTTTGCAACGATAAGCAGGTCAGCAACAACTTGAAAGACACAGCTGCTGCAGGGAAGTCTGGCAATCTACCACCACCAAATTTCTTACTGAGTGTAGTCACCACCTGAAGCTATAATTTCCGTGACATCTCATTTCTTCACTGGTGGGAGGATCATCGCGTTGCCCAGGAGGCTTTGCCCCAAGCATCACTACAACTGCAGAGAAAAAGGAAAAAACCCATCAACAACCACCCCTGTCCACAGCAAAGCATTATTCAGAGAAGCAGTCCCTGGCAAAGCCCTCTAATCCATACGCACATGCATTGCCCCAGCTCTCTCAGCCTGTTCTCATAGGAGAGGTGTTCCATCACTCCGATCATTTTTGTGGTCCTTCTCTGGGTGCGCTCCAACAGGTCCGATACTGAGGACTCCACATCTGGATGCAGTACTCCAGGTGAGGCCTCACCAGAGCACAGTAGAGCAGCAGGATCACCTCCCTCACCCTGCTGGCCATGCATCTTTTGATGCAGCCCAGGACACGGCTGGCTTTCTGGGCTGTGAGGGCACATTGCTGACTCATGTCCAGCCTGCCATCCATCAGTACTCCCAGGTCTTTTTTGGCAGGGCTGCTCTCAACCCTTTCATCCCCCAGTTTTTATTGGTCATGGGGGTTCCCTCAACCTAAGTGCAAGACCTTGCACTTTTGGATTTGTTCAACCTCCTGAGGTTCACCCGGGTCTGCTGCTCAAGCCTGTCTAGGTCCCTCTGAATGGCATCCTGTCCCTCTGGTGTGTCAACCTACAGCTTGGTAGGGTGCTGAGGCTGCACTCAACCCCACTGCTGATGTCGCTGATGATGATATCAAAGAGCATTGGCCCCAGCACTGACCCCTGGGGGACACCGCTCATCATGAGTCATCCGGACGTTGAGCCACTGACCACCACTCTTTGGACCCGGACCTGCAGCCAGCTCTTCATCCATCAAACAGTCCACCCACCAAATCCCTACCTTTCCCATTTGTAGAGAAGGATGTTCGGGGTACCATGTCAAAGGTCTGAGGTCGAGACGGATGACACGAGTGGCTCTTCCCTTGTCCGCTGCTGCAGTGACACCGCCAGAGGAGGCCACGAGGTTGGTCAAACAGGATTAGCCCTAAACACGGGGCACACGGAGATAAGTTCCAATGGAGACTGCAGACAGGCAGATCGCAGTAACTGAGTCAGAAAACGATGAGCTCTGAGGATAGGGCGAGGGGGGATGGGGGGAATAAAATAAAGCACTAAGAGGAGGACGATGTGTGAAGAGACAACGGCAGACGAAGCCGCGGTGCCGGGAGGGCTGCTGGGAGGACGGGAGACGGCTTCCCAGTCCAACGGCTGTGCCCGACGGGCAGATGCCGGCCGGGCGCGGGGCGCCATGGCGGACGGCTACCAGCTGTGGGCCCCCTCGCCCCTGGACGAGTCGCTGAGCTGGCTGCGGGGAACGCAGCCGCAGCCTCCGCCCGCCGCCTCGGCGCACCCGTTCCGCTGGGCCGGCCTGCAGGCGGCGGCGGGGGGCGGACGGCGGGGCGGGGGCGCCGCGTTGCCGCGTCCGCAAGCCGTGAGGTTGCAGAGCCTCGACGCCGTCTTCGAGCGGTTGGTGACGGCGCAGCCGCCGCGCCGGATCGGCGTCCTGCGTGTGTCGGAGCGCTCGGCTTTTTGCAGGGTGGTCGACCCGCGGCGGTGGTGGGCCCGCGGGCTGCGGGAGGCGGAAGCGAGGGTGGCCGCCACCATGTGCCAGCAGATGATGCGCGCCATCCTGCTGCTGTACGCCGCATACAAGAAGTGCGCCTTCGTCCTGCAGCACGCATCCTGAGCCCGCCGGGAACGCGCCTCGGGGGGCTGGCTCCGAGCCGGGCACGCAGCTCTCGCACTTGGAAGCCCCGCCGCCTTCCCTCGTGTGGCCCGACTCCGAAGGCGGCTGGTGGAGATGGGAGGCTGCGGAGGTGGCCTTAAGAATAGGCGGATGAAAGCCTGTGCGCCCCTTGCAGAGACGCGACTGCAACGCCTGCCTGCGTTTGGGACCCCCGCCTCACTGGTGCTGCGGGGCAGCACGCTTCTGGCTTGGCGTGCTGTGTGAACATCGGGTGGTGTTGGAAGGGACTGGAGGGACCTCAGCCAAAGGAGGGGTGCTGCTGGACAGTACTCAGAGAAGAAGTGTTTACACTTAACGTATAGCTGCAGGTACAAACTGCTTCCCCAAGCTTGAGAGCTTCAAAGTAAAATCCTTCATTTATTCATTTCTAGGGAAAAGGAGACCTCCGGAAAACCCTCAGGAACCCCTTTACAAACCTTTAGTTTGTACAGTTTACCAGCCTTGTCCGTTATGTGAATGAACTGGTTTACAAAGAACTCAAATTGCAGTTCAGCATTCAGAACAAAATCTCTGCTCGTTTACAACCACTGAAGGCACTCGTGGAAATACAGTCTGCAAAGTTAACCCGTCGACTTTTTTCTTTGTTAGTTTGTTTTATTTATAGAAGAAATATAAGAAGTATATAAGAAGTAGAGGAATACTTAGAACAAAAGTCATGCCAGAAAAGTTATCAAGAATTTTTGCCCGTTTTAATTAAAAATTTCTGTACAATTAAATGCATAAGTATGGTGCACAGCTTGTTTACAGCTAATGAAAACAACTTGTAAAGAAAGTTTTTACCTTCAAAGTAACCTAAATAATATTTCTTCTTGTTTTAAATGCTTCTTAAAAATCTGTGTACATCGCTTTTTAGAAATGTACTGCTTGTATTTTAGCAGTCCAAATAAAAATTGTTCTGATGTATTTCCTGCTAGTATAGGTCATTTGTTACGAGTTCCATTAAGTAGAGTTACAAAGTATCACAAAAATTATAGCTTCCAGGTAGAACTTCAGTTAATCTTGCCCATATAATTACAGGGAAAACCATTTATAATGCGTTCATAGTCAATATTTAACGTCACTCTGATAACATAATCATTATTCATTCCACTATGGAGATGAACATTCAGGGTCATCCTAGCATTCAGTTTTTGCTTGTAATGACCTTCAGAAGTGCTTTCTCACTCTCAGTTGTGTGAAGTATTTGTGCCCCCTCTTTCAGTAGGAGCTGGTTTGCTTTCTCTGCTCTCTGGAACAAGCTAACAAAGTTAGAATAGGCAAGGGTGACTGCTGGGAAGTACAAAACAAGAAAGAAAGAACTTAATGCACAGTGTGTTCTTTACAACTGTTAATATTTTGATGAAGTGTTCAGCCTTCAGAAGAATCCAGGGTTTGTGCTTTGCTTGCCTATGGTATAGCAGCAGGGTATCAAAAACAAACGCTAGCTTTGGAGCTGGATTTGCAGTTCCTGATTTTGATTCAGAGCTGCCTATTAAAACTGTATGGAGTCAGCCCTGCAGCAGTGTAAGCTGGATTTTTCCTGTAAGTCATCATCAGAGCAGTATTCAGACCTGGCTCTGTGTTTTGGGCTCCTTTGAAGGCAAATCTGCTTTCCTTCTGAACGGGATGCTGCTCCTTTAACTAGGAAATGACAAGAGTAATTGAAAGTATGAAAGTAATATTTATGCAAATGGATTATTTGACTAATAACTGATTTTTCTAAAAATCTTTTTTTAAAGTGATCGTGAAGACTTTAATAAGCACCCTATTAGCTGCCATGCAGATAGATAATCATGAAGAACTGTACAAAGGAAAGTGAGCATTAGGGTCTGTTGATGGAACCCCTGTGCTTGGAAGGGTTGCAGGATCTAAGGATCTAACTCTGCTGTTCTAATGATTCCTGAGTAGGTGATTGCTCTGATAAGTCTGGTGCATTTCTGAGATGTGTCTTTAATGAATTGCTGGTCTGTGATGATAGGAATTAAAGGGCTGTGCCTGCTGATACAAGCTGGGTTCCCACTGTTTCACAAGCTACACTGGGAATGGATAGATTTTGAACTTTGTGGTACTGGGCCTCTGTTCCACACACCTGACTTGTAAGTGCTAATCCTTAGGCAGGTAGGCACAACTAAGCAAGTTGGTCATGTTTGTTTGGCTGCAGTAAGAGCTACTGCTTTTGATACAGTGATCCTGTTCACATACAAAGACGGAGGAATACAGCCTTTTAAAACACAATTCTGTGTAGATCAAGCTTTCCTTCCAGGAGGCCCAGGTAGCACAAGTTTTTCTAACCCTTTTAAGTTTCACGCTCTCAATGCTTTCTCCTGCTGTTTGCTCGCTTTCCAGTTCCTTCCATGCACACTACTGCAATGAAACCAGTGCACTCAGCGTATCATTGCTGCTGGCTTTCAAGGCACTCACTGCTGAGATGCTGCTCAGGCCTTAATCATTACACTCTGTGCCTTGGTATTGTGCTGTCTGTTGATCCAATGACATTAAACAAGATGTGTAATTGCCTTTCTGTTTTTCTCTGAATAAGTGCTTGGCATACCTTTAGATTCAGTGAGAGCTGAGCTTGGATGTAAATTGAATAGCAGCCACCCGTTGCCATACAGGATGCCTCTGGAGCCAGTTCAATGGTCCAGGCAGTCAGGGTAAGAATGTATTTCCAAGCCAGCAGACACTTGCTTAACTTCACTGACATAATTCATTTTTCTTCGGCTTAGTTGGTGTGGTTCTCGGGGATAGAGATAAACCCACTGATAAGAAAGAGCAACTCATACATCCTTAAACAATATACCACAATGCCATCTGCTCCCGGGATCACCCTTATTGGTGTCCCCAAGTTACCATTTTCACTTTTGAGAAAACAAAGTAAACCTGTGAAATCGAGATATATTGACACAAGCGTAATAGATACTTCCTTCTAAGGAATAAAACTCCTTCTAATATGTCCGTTCTAAATTTCACCTGTAGCCAGGCAGTCTCAATTATTTTATTCTTATTTTTTCCTCAGTGGGAGCTGTGACACTGACTAAACATCCCTTTTGAGGGGTGCTGATCAGGTACCTGTAGGCACAGCTGTAAAACATGCAGTCTAGTCAGGGCTTTGCTCAGCTATTCTTCTAAAGCTGCGTTATTCCTACCACCCTTGAAGCAGGTCTGTATAGAGCCAGCTGTGCACTTCGTTCAGCTCGCAGCAGGCTGCAGCAGGGACAGAAGGAGACAGGGAGGACTTGGGCTCCAGGTGAGACTTAGTCCTGGTTGCCTTGGGAAGGCTCAAAGTAGCGAAGCACCATCATCCTCCATGCTAGAGAGGGATGTGCTGATTTGGAGGTCTAGGAGAAGGAGAGAGAAATTGCTTTCACCATTTCAATGACAACGACTTCTTTTTCTCAAAGCTTCATAGTCATAATGATTTGCAACTTAAACTACTCATTCTGTTTGCCCGGGATTGTTTCACTGAGTTCAAGATTAAACTTGGCATTCTCAGTAGTAAGCTGAATTCAGAGCAGCATTGATTGCTGCCTCAGCAGTGCTGCGATCTGCTTGCAGCGGCCGTGGAGACCAAGAACTTAAACAAAGGGAGAAGATGGGCCAGCAGTCGCAGCTGAGCTGATGCATGTTTACATACGGACTCTGGACAATCTTGGCTGTAATTCTGTACTCCTCCAAACACTCCTAGGATCATGCTTGGAGGCTCCTTCAATTGCCTCTTCTACTGTGCTTTTTTGGTTATACCTCAGGTGCATCCACAGCATTTCTCATCATCTGTGAACAACTGTGCCATCCCATGCCACAGAGACACTAGCAGCAGTGCACCCTCCTCAGCTCTGGAGCGAGGAACAAGGCCCCTTCACACAGCTTGCACGTGTAAGGCCCTAACAGACCATCAGCCTCCTCACTGAGCTGGTCTTTCACTCACATCTCTGGGGCTTTGTTTGACCCTCACGAGTCATCCACTCACTTCCACTCTCAAACCTGAACTCTGGCTTTGCTTGATTAGCAACGCTGATTTTTTTCTATTTAGAGAGATGATTCATAGCATCTCATGGCACCAAACGTATTTTCAAAGTTAATCTGGTCAGGCCCAAATTGTGAATCACTGTGTTTTTGAACCACACTAAAAATACTGCAGATGTGAGACTTCTGTCTCCAAGTTCAACTGGCAGGTCATTACATGCATCTTTATGCAGATGCAGTGGAAAAGCATCCAATTCATATGTTCAATTCCTTTAAGGAATCTTAACACCAGCACTAGACCTGCAGCTGCATGGGGCTGGCTTATTGTTCAAACTACTGCAGGCAGGGATGAGGATGGGCTCCCCAGCTGCTTCTATAGGATGTGGAGATGGGTATCCCATTCCCTTTGCTTCTGGGACTTTCAGAGATGGCCAGATGTGGCACTAATTGGGAATCTGGCTTTGACCCTAAGTTTGTGGCAGTTCTATAGTGTGACTGGCTGCTTAGCAAGCAAGCAGAGCATTGAAAAATGCTTCATTCTTTCACATCAGTGCAAATCCAGGGATTTAGGCCAGTTTTGTAGGCATAAAAGGTCTTCTCGGTAGGCTTTGCATGGCCATTCCACAGCACGTGGTCTGCAGCTGACCAAGTGCCCTTTGGGTTAAGCAGAGATCAGACAAAGTTGGGACTGATACACAACTACTAGCAACTGATGTCAGTTCCTTTGTGCACAAGGAATCTCCCTCTTTTAGATGTTCATCGTGAGCCCTTTTGGGAAAAAAAAAAGAGAAAAAAAGAAAAAAAACCATTGTTTTTGTTAAAAGAAATCAAACTTCTTGAGGGGAAAAAAAAAAAAAACAAGAAGAAAACAGCTTCAGAAAGAGTAAACCTTAGTTAAAACTTTACTAAGCATGTTACTGAATTCTCTCTGGCATCCTGACTCATTGCCTACTGTCGCAGTATTCTGTTTGCTCAGGGTAGCTTTTGCTTATATCTAACGACAGCTGCCTTATTAGGGATTCATCTTGAGATTCTGACACTGCAGAACATACATAGCACCTTGGAGCTGCAGCACCTTGCTTGTCTTGCTAATAAGATGCCAAAATGAGAAACAATGACGCAAGTTCTGGCTTAGTCATGAGACAGGTGCCACCCACACTTGGGTTGCACACAGCCACAGCACAGGCTGATCTGTTGGTGCCAGAAGGAAAAAAAAAAAACCTTAAATCACTGACAGGTGTAGGAAGCAGTGCTTCCCTAGTGAGCGTTCAGCAGCATTAGTCTGGGGCTCATCACATAATTTTCTTCCTCTTCTTTTGTCCACATGGCAAGTAGTACTTGGGAGCTTGGATCTCTCCCATTCGTTAAGTAAACCTTGATGAGCCTGGAGGGAAAGGGCAACAATCGAGAGAGAAACGATCCTGTTATTGCCTAACTCCTTTCCAAATGTATAGTTCCTTATAGCACACCAGAGGCTATTTTGGAAGAACTGCTGTTGTATCCTCATCCTTCAAACATCGTGCACATTGTGTACACTAAACTAAGTCAATCCTGTTGGGGGCTTTTGGTTCAAATGGCTGTTTTTTCAATTAGAAAAAAAAACAAGAAGCATGATTAAATTTCAGATTGCCAGTCTGTTTTACAGACATTGGCTTTAAAACGTATTTGTTAAGCACCATCTGCTGTACATTCAGAAAATAGCAACTAAACCTGCTAATCTCTTTCCAGCTTTTAATGAAGTTAAAAACTATTTGAACGTTCTCTATTATCAAATACATTATTTCGGCTGCAGAATGTTCAAACTGCATTTATATAGCACTCCAATTACATTGGCTCTGTACCGTTACACACAGAACAAAGACTGGAACAGGCACTTGGGGGAGAAGCTGCATTACACAACACCACGTCCTAGGTCAGGACAGCAAAGGAGACGGGGAAATAATAGCTGTGTTGAGCCTGACTTCCAGATGTACTAAATAAAATGAGATGAATACAACTGAAGACAAAACATTGCCTTTCAAGGGCAAATTGAGTGTGCTGCGACTGCAGGACAGTGATATAAACAGAAGCTACACATCAGCTCAAGATCCTAAATGGAGAATATTAGCTTTGCAGTACAGTTTAATTATCAGATCTGTTATTACCAATGCTCTCAGCTGTCGCAGCTCTACTGACAATGAGCTGTAGGTGATGAGGGAAAGCACTCCAATTACCAGCCTGAATTGAGTGAAAAGCCTGAAAGGAGTAAATAAACATAGAAAACATTTAAATGAAAAACAGCTGCCTGACATTTCTTTTCCCTCAGCTTCTGTTAGGCCTTTCTTTCATATTTTTTTAAAAGATGATTTTCTTTCTGAGCAAGAAAAAAAAATAATGAGAAAGAGTCAGCACAGGCTGACCAAACCAATGAAGGAGAATCCTGATGCTTAAAAGTGAAGCTTTGAATACTAGCCTGGCCCTTTCCAGGAGGTTCCTATGTAAAGCTGGGTGTCTTCACTGTTTGTGGTTCCCACAACAGACTTGGGGTCCAAGCACTTGCAGCAGCTGGAGGTATCCATAGGACATATATTGTGCCCCAGGAATAGAACAAGTGCTCAGGAAAAGCCTTTATGTTGAGAGGACGAGGTGTTGACTGTTTTTGAGCTTAATCTCACCAACAGCCTGGTGAAGTCTGGCAAGAGAGAAATGAGGAACTGCACTTTGCTTGGGAGAAAAAACGGTCATTGCAGCATTCTTGGGGAGGATGCCTCATCTAAAATAGCTTTGAGAAATAACACTGAGGAACCATCACCGATGAGTCCAAGGTTAGAGATATGTGACCATGCAAGTAGTCACCTATCAGGCCTGCTCACCCAGCCTGTGACCTTTAAAACGTGACACCTCTGCACTGCCTCACATCCCTGTAAAGGAACAAAGACTGGCAAGATGAGCCTGTCCTCCTCACAATGAGCACTCCCTGTGCTGAAGAAGCCTGTCACGGGGGACTTCACATAAGTGTGCTTAGTATAGACCAAGCAGGGAGTCCCATATCGTGCCCCTTTAAGCTGGCGTACTGTGTTCAGATTCGGAGTCCTCAGTACAGCAGGGACATGAGTGCATCCAGAGAAATGATCCAAGGGATGGAACACCTCTCCTATGAGAACAGGCTGAGAGAGCTGGGGCTGGAGAAGAGAAGGCTCCGGGGAGACCTGATAGTGGCCTTTCAGTATCTAAAGGGGGGCTGCAGGAAGGAAGGGGACAGACTCTTCAGTAGCATCTGTGGTGGTAGGACAAGGGGAAATAGTTTTAAATGAGAAGAGGGGAGATATAGGTTAAATATAAAGAAAATGTCTTTTACAATGAGGGTGTGAAGCAGAGGAACAGGTTGGCCAGAGAGGTAGTAGATGCCCCATCCCTGAAGACATTCAAGGCCAGGCTGGACCAGGCTCTGAGCAGCCTGATTTAGCTGTGGATATCCCTGTTCATTGCAGGGGACTTGGACCAGGCGACCTTTAAAGGTCCTTTTCCAGCTCTAAGGATTCTGTGATTCTATGATTCTATAGCTGTGAAGCATGCAGCACTAGTAAACCTGTGAATTTAAAGCAAACAAACTCTTACCTTCTGCGCTCTCCCTGTCTCAGCCCAGGAGTGTGAGATCCACCAAAAATATCTTCTCACTCAGTCCTGGCCATCTGGGTTTTATGAATTATTTGCTCTTTTCAAAATAAGGCAGGTTTCTCTTTGAAATAACTACTTAGCAGCTGCGAGGTCTGATCTACAGCACCATGGATGCTTACAGGAGCCTTGCACAAACACACATCAGCGAATTTCTAAGAAATTCATTGCTCCCAAAGTTTCAGTGGTTTTATAAAGCATTACCATTTCAGTTCCAGAGGTAAATGGCCGTAAAGGAACTGGCCAAGTGGTATCACATAAACCAGACATCACCAGAAGCCAAAGTATCAGCTCCTACATCACAGGTATATCTAAAAGCAAAGCCTCCTCTCTCCTCCATCCACCCAGGAAATTACTGAATTTGAGATCAGTTCTTGGAGAACACAGCATCAGCCATTGTGTGGAAAACATTGTGTGTTTCTGAATTAGGCCATGTAACTCAGAACAGCTGTTTTCACTGATAGCTATGAAGTAATCAAGCCTCAATTTTTATCTAGATAAAGATAATAAATATTAAGTATAAATAAATAAAGTCTTTAAAGGGAATGAATAAAGTCTTTACAAACATATTCAAAACAAACCTGCTTTTACAAAATTATATTAGTACAATATACTTGCAAAGACAAGTCATGTCCAAGTTGGAATTTTGGAGTTCTAGAAGATACATTAGACTATGTATTCATTTTAAATTCAACAAAGTATAAACTGAGATGTACTGATAACAGAGGTTTGTTAAAATAGATTTCATAGTTCCATGAATGCACCTCAGGATAAATCTCTTAAAAAGTTAGCATGAGAACACAATGCAATTCTAAATATTGCACTGTAAAACATTCTGCAGGGATGCTCTTGACGCCTCAAAGCATTGTACACAAATTGCAGATCAAATATTTCACGTAACCCATACAAACATTAATGGCTTCAAACATCTAATATGTGTGATGCACACTGTAATTTTCCCTGCAGCTTCTCTTCCCCTCATTCATTTGCAGGGTAACAGTGAATTATAATGAACAAGAGGTCAAAACTAAAACCCCCCAAAAGCCAACAGTGTAAAACCGCATTCCAAACTAAAAAACCTCATGTCTTTTGACAGAAATACTATTCTATGAGTTCCTCTAGGGTTATTCTTGATGCACATCAAGATGAAGAAATTCAGGACTGTACATCAGACATGGGCAGACACAAACCCCTGCATATTTACACCCCAAACTAGCAAACATCCATGTGTCTGAGATGGGAGAAATAACCTCCTCCAAACACTACTCACTTATTCCTGTCCATTCAAGACATAGGGTGTTTTTAGCTGCAGAACTGCAGTACATAAGCACGTCTGGATTTTGAGCCCTATTCTGTTGAACCCAGCTGAGTGTTTCTACAGGTCTTGAAAGTCACTCAATACTTGTTAACACAGTCGAATACTTGAAGGAAATGCAAGTAAAACAAAAGAAAATATTTAAAAATCAGTTTTGAAATCCATTTTTTTTTTCAACAGTTTCTATATTCACTCTTCCTTTCCCCTTATTAATGCTATTTACCATAATCTGTGAAGGCAAGTTAGCTGCAACAAATTACTTTTCTTTTTTTCTTCATTTAAAAAGCGTAATTATTTGTACTGATTTAGGCTGCAGCTACTTTTATTCTAACACAGTTCTATCAGAGATTGATATTGAACTACAGGTAGCAGCATTTAGAAGCAATTAGAAGTGAAATAATTGGGGGCAGACATATCAGGATTGTAGTTTACTTCCACAACCATAAAATCTCAAACAGTGTAAAACCAGTATGGCTAGCAGCATTTAATTCACTGAAATCCTTCCTTCCTTCTAGCAGTATAAAATAAAATAATATAAAATCAACTCCAGTGTGTCCCTTTTCTTGAAGCACCCTTTTTCTTTTAACAAAATAAAGGAATAAAACTGAGTAAGGGATTAGAATGTAAGAAATGACTGCATTAGCATCAGAAATGAGTAGGAAAAAATAATTCTCCGATCTTTTGAAGTCTCCAGAAAGCACTGACTTCTATGCTGTTCTAATAGCAGATAGCAGCGTGATCATAAAACAGATCTATAGAAATGATAAAGTACAAAATATCATCCTGAAAGATTTAAGATTTGATGCTGCAGGTGCTGAACTCCTTGGCCCTGACCCAGCAAACCATTTAAGCACGTGGTTAGGAATCAGCATGCATGTTACCCCATTGAAACAAACACAGTTATTCAAAGTTGGAGCACACAGTTAAGTGCTTTGAAAGATTGGGTCAATAAAGTACCAACCACTTACTTCCAGAGCATAAGTCTGAATTACTGCTAAGGATAAGTATTACGTAGCTGTTTGGTACATGGCTTATATACCACTCTCTGAAGCACACTCTGAAGCATTTCTTCACCACAAGAAAAAAACGCAGGTCTGTCTGGGCAGGAAATTTCTCCATTCCCATCACTTCACTTACATGTGCAAAACCAAATTACACTGATGCTCAAGTATAAGCATCCCGTGGGGAGCTCATATCACTATCAAAGGTAACGGTGGTTATATGATGCTGCCCGCTCCATCCCATGCGCACACACTCCATTAGAGCCGACTTCCTCCTGTATGCAAGCCTAGCATAACAGCTCACAATGAAAAGGGTAAAGCCACGCTAATGGCAAATGTCACGTTTCATAAGAAATATTGCTTGATGCTGAGCAACGCTGCTGCCTGGTGAAAGAGCTGTTATCAAAAAGAAAGCTTGTGCCTCCTTAATACTGAGTAGAATTTGCAATTTGATCTTACAGGTAGGAGCAGGACTATTTCTAAATGTGCATTTGTAGCCTTTGTAGCCTGACTGTGTAGACTGGGGAATAGCTGTGTGCTCGCTATAATACATATCAAGGAGGAAACCAAAACACATTTGTTATGCTCATGGAAGCAAGAGAACCATATTCCGCAGATGTTTGCTGCTCTCAGACCAGGAAATAAGATCCCTTTCCTTAGCTGAGGTGACTTTTACTACTGTTATTTAGGGGTTGTGAAGTTGGAATAGAAGCCCCTAATTTTATTTTAATTACGCTTTTATATCCCTGTCATTATATACCAGTTCTGTTCAGATCTGAACATACGATTCCACTGTGGTTAGTGCTTTTTTGTTCTGTTTTGCTTTGTTTTTGCTCAGGGACTACATACCAATTTTGCCTTTGTTGGGCAACAGCTCAGTTCTAACATTGTAGAGTGAAAATATTCGCATAGAACAAAAATGTAAAAATCCTACTACTGCTTTCTCCTTTCTTACTTGCCTCTGACCTTCTGCCTGATTCTGTCTCACGTTATTGTACCATCTTCACTCAACTACAGCTGCCTGGCCAGCTGAAGATCCAGAGTTAACTCCTCACCTTCATTGCAGAACCCTGTCCTGCTGTTACAGACTGCATAGTGCTCAGCTATCACAGTGATGATTGCACTTGAAATACTGAACTGTGCAACAGCCTTTACAAGAGAGAGAAGGAATTCTGTAATGGCACTGCAGTTAGGTTTTTGTCCTGAAACTTTGCAGTGTTTCTGCAGATGTTTCTGTACGAAGGCAGAAATCTCTCTCACCACAGGGCTTTCTAATATGGTAAAATCAGGGATAGCAGAACAAGCACTTGATCAGCATACATAAAGTTCCTGTTTTTCAAGTACTGAAACCTTGGAATAATGCTCCCTTCGTTGGAACAGTTCTTGAAATCCTCTAACATCTCACTGCTTTGGGCTAAGCGCTATTGACTGCACCTCTTTCTCCAACTCATCCATCTGCAAATGCACGGGCTATTGTTCACATATCCCTTATCTCTGATGTTACCTTGTCAACTATTCACGAAGGAGAAATAAATGTAACTCTAAGCAGCCGCTCATCAATTCAGCTTTTGCAAACGTTGGCTTCTGTCAGGGAGAAGCTAAGCAGTGCCTTTGAACCCCATGTTCAAACAAAGCAGATTCTGATGAGAATAACATTTCTTTTAGTTTATCTATTTATGTGATGTAAGAATAGGGCCACATCTGGGCAGGATATAGGAATCTTTTCATTTTTACTCCAAGTGCATACCTAACTCAGCAGAAGAAAGGCATTCTTGGAAGATGTGGGAGTACCTACGAGGTCTTGGGCTACAACTCAAATTGCTCTGCTTGGCTATGTAAACCTCAATATATACGATAAAAATAGACACAACTGAAAGTAAATGAGGAGGAAGTAAATGTATTTTACCTCCACAAATGCCAACTGAAAGCTGCCTTTGAAGCAACAGGGATATGGGAGATATGGGAAAACCTGATCCAAAACAGACCTAGATGGACCAGTAAGATACTTGCTAACATTCCCCCAGTGAGGTTTAGCATTTTTCTACCTACAGACTTGAAAAAGGTGCCTAAACAAAAATACCTCATTTTTCCCAGTGAAGTACAGAGTATTAAATGACTTGCCGGGGAACACATAACGGGTTAATGGCAAAGCTACTGATCCAAGTCTTCCCTTGAGTCCATCCACAGTTTCTCAGACTTCCCTTTTGGATCAGGTTTTGGTTGGAATCTCTGCTCCTTCAAGTATATTTCACTTATATTGGCAAAAAGTTATATGCATAGATTGACCTAAGCACAAACAAGATCAAACCCATCTGTTTTGTATGGTGAGTATACCATATGAATCGTCAGCCTTATGCTGTTATGGAAAATACATTTTTGCCATAGCATATTAAAATCGGAGTATCAGTAAATTTTGTCAAAAATAAATCTCCACCAACATGCAGAAACTTTCCAGCCCTAGTACACTAGGGATAATATTTCACGAGCCAAGAGAGGAGAATGAGAAAGAATGCTGCACAAAGGAGGAAGATAGGCTGTAACCCAAACTTTCTGAGGCTCGTGGCCATCTTATTGTTCCTGCTATTGGGGTAGACTTCCAGCTTCTTAACAGTGTGGAAGATGGGCAAACAGGAGAGTAGAGTGAGACAGCCCCAGCTCACTTACAAGCATATCCTGAATAGCACTGAGTAACTACCCATAGATAGGGATAGAAAAACTCATACCAAGCTGAAATGTGGGAGCAATCTCTAGAAAAGCAGAGCTCCTTTAGCTTATCCAATACAAATGATCTAGGCAGACGGTAGCTCTACCGTGGCCTCAGTAATTGAAGTTCAGAGGAAAAAGCCCAGCAACACAGCTCTAGGGCACAATCAGATAGCTTAGAGGTAAAAACCACCTTCCTCTCTTCCTCAGTTTACATCACTGAAGCAAAAAGCAGGGGGCTGCCCTCAATTAGGCAGATGTAGAAAAGCAATGCTGAGGAATGAGTCCTCATTTTGAGATGATCTATGGGTCAGGTTTCGAACAAAGCATTTAGGATTTCAAAAATAGAGAGTTCATCCTACAGATAGTCTGCATCACCTCTTCACCTGGCAGCAATTAAGCATTGCTTGAATGCTATCGGTAGCCTGAGAGAGCTGGAGGGCTCTCCCTTCACCTTTCACTCACCTTCATTAGTCAGGAGAAGAAAAGAGGACACCTTTGCATACTGTTTGTTCATCTACGCAATTCACTGTGCATGTATTTTTGTTTTGGAAACACAATAAGTAATGAAAATCAATCCCAACCTAGAGCTGGGCAAATAACCTTTTTATTGGTTAAGACCTCATATCTCAGCACCTAAAACTCACAGGCTGAAATGTTCTGCAGTACAAACCGATGCTTTAAATTATTTTAATGACTACAATTTTATGCTTTAACTCTATGGACCAATTGCAATTGTTCTGCATTTCAGCTTCACTATTCAGTTATCACATGAGCCACATAAAGCCCTCTGAGTTTCCTGCTCTGATGGGATCTGCACATTTGCAATTCTGCTTTCCAGCACATTTGTGTATGTGGCTTTGAAACCCCCTCTGCCAGTAAAACTGAATTATTTGATTGTTCCAAGAAAAGAAACACAAAATGGGACATAAAAAGAGCAAGCTGATTTTATTCAGATTTGAATAAACATCCGTGGAGTGCTCCTGGCATTATTTGCCCAGCTCTTTTTAACACTGTGGTGGTACAGCATTTTGGATAGTGTGATGCCTACCCTGCCCGTGCTCACTCAGCATCCTCCTCCAGGATAGGACTGCAGAAAGCTGTGTAACTCAAATGCATTGCATCCACTCACTCACTGCAAACTCAGATCCTGCAAAGCTTCCTGGAGGGTGAATTAAAAGGAGAAAATTGTTCAAGGCATTACAACGTTACAATGTGCAGTTTCGAATGGAACAATGGAAGTAGCTGTGTGGGAGGATATTACTTCATTACAAATTTCAATCAGATGCCTGAAGATTTCTGTCTTCTCTGGAGAACATGCCAGCAGGTTCTACAGGAGGCTTTCCAGTGGAAGAAAAATACACCCCTACCCCCCTCCCTTTAGACCCGAGAAAGCTGTATGGCTTTTTAAACAGTTTCTAATGAAATCCCATATTATTGCTTCTCCCCTGGGATGCTTCAAAAGTCGTGCAAACTTCACAGAGCCCACATGTTCCTAAACCGGTAAAAAAGACCAGTAAGGAAATAAACTGCAGTTCTCCAATTAGTATCTGACATTCTCTACTGGCTTTCTTTGGAAAGGGGAATTTGTCTTTCTCCTTGGCCATGCTGATAAATCAAATTAGTTATTATTATTAGTTATTAAACCCGGTATTATTTCATGTTTTAAGGCACACCAGAATCAAAAACTCCAATTCACAGTGGGATTTGCTTTCTGCATAATATTTGGGGGAAATATGAAACAAGCCCAGCAGTTTAGAACATGCTAGAGGGGCTAAAACGTGCGTGAGTGTTTTCTTCAAGCTCCTTATTGTGTATTCACGGCTACTGCCAAGCACAACAACATAAACGGGGTTTTAGGATATGAAATGGGAAGTGGTCAGATTTTCAAAGCAGGCCGCTGGGTGCTGAACACTTTTGAAAATCTGGCCCTTGACTTTTTGGTGCCATTCCAGAAAGAAATCTCTCCCCGTTGGCACTCGGCCAATCAGCGCTGGAAATCCTTTTGCACAGTTATTTCAGTAAGGCGTAAAAGCCGATCCCTAGCTTTCTCTGCGTGATTAAGCACTGTCACCAATCACTATGCAGCTCTAAGGTATGCGTGAAATATTCCCAGATAAATCCTCCATCTCCAGAGAAATGTGTTTCCCGTACAACCGTAAATCCGGGTTCTGTGTTGAAACTAATCCAGTCTGGCAATGCTGCAGCCCTAGAAAAGTTTCCTTGGAAACGACAAACTCATGCAATGGCAAAGTCATCCAATCTTTCCATGCCACTACGTTATATTAAAAACACCTGGTTTATTTATACAATGACTTACAGATAAGGGTTTTAGAAGTAATAATACATAAACTTTATAGCAAAAAATATACATATAATAATTCATCCTTCTATGATATATAGAAATGATGTATATCTGTGTGTGTGTACGTGTATATAAATATATGGGTTGTACTTACGTTTAGGGCACTTGTGTATAGATATGTGTATCTACATACACACAGTATACATTTATATATCTTTGTTGGGGCCACGTGTGTATACATAAACACACATGAATACACACAGGAGCATATTTACACTCTGTACTTTGCAGAACCTGCGCACGAACAGCTGCAGTCCTTTGCTGTCTGTGAGCATCGGATGGGTCAGTGACAGCCACATTAGTGTCCATGGAGAGAGAACAAATGTCATCGCTGAGGACATAGGACTGGCTTGATGCATCTTCCTTTGTGAAGAACTAAATTTGCTGGACAGTGGCATCCTGCAACGCAGGGCTTGTTGCATGGGCCAATCTCATTCCAGTTATCGCATGTTTTGACACATCCTGGGCCACAGGTGTCATAAACTGCACCGTGTTTACATTGGGTTGCTGAAAGGCAGTCAAAAGAAACAAAAGATGCACATTACACAAAGTCATACAAGGAACATTATGTATTTAATTGCTTACTTTCTATTGAAGGCATCTAAAAGAACATTTTGGTAGTGTGATAAGAGGAAAAGTTACTTATAAATAGATTCCACTGCATGAAATGCAATGTGACATAACACAGCAGATGTAAAGACAGTAAACTTCCCAATGAAAAAGGCATCAGGTTCCTAACAGTCTTGAAATAGTTGAGAATTTTAACACCACTGACAGTCTGTAGCAGTTTGGCAAGGCTTCTGTCCAGAACAGAAGTGTTTTCTATTTAATGCTTAACATTGTTTACATATTTGTTATATACAATACCTTTTATCAAAGATTCCTGAAATATTTACGTGGCTAGACAGGTAGCAGTTCCAGTCTTACAGGAAGAAAAGATAGTCATTCATCACAGCAGACTTTCTAAGGTTATACTTTCAGTATTGCATATTGCAGCATATCAAAACAATGCCGTTAATTCAGCAGTTCCATATATATATAAATCAATGATTTCCATCCTTCATGCTGTTTTACCAAGGGATCACTGAGAATGAAGATTCTCATACTTAATGATTCCAGTATCTCTTCATTGATTTATGCAGTTGACAGTTCAATGGATTTCCAACATAAAAGACCACTGAGGTTTCAGCTAAAAGCACTCTAAGCCCAACAGATCAATATTTAAACTCTTAACATTTTATATCCTGCCTTTTTAGCATGGAGAATAATGCACGGTTCAATAGTGAATAAAAGCCTGTTATTCTTTCTAACAGCTGTGCTGATGGCAAAAACAACTACTGAAAAAATAGTTTATGGATGGTAACAGGCTCTCAAGCATCCAGAACCATCTCTTGCTATTTACAGAGAGATGGTTACCTTAGAAAGATTTCTTCAATTTTGAGATAGATCGGAGGTCCAGATTTTGTTAAAGAACAGTTCTGTTGTGGACCAAAAACATTGTTTCTATGTGCGGAATAGCCTTAGAGTGTCACTACAGCACTGATATTATTCACAAAGAGAAAATGTGCAGGAAAGAAAAAAAAAAACTGATTAAAATACTGAAGTCTTAAGAGTGTACCAGGAAGGCTGGCGGAAGTCTTATTTCTAAGGCATCATTAGTTTAAGGGCTCTTCTTCGTCAGTAAGAAAGTGATCTTCAAAACAGTGCAAGTTTTACTTCTTACACATTTTATAGCATTTATACCCATGCAGAAAGGAGCACTGAAAAAGGAAGGAATTCTGAGAAGAATGCATACAACATCTTCAGGACAGTTGTTAAATGCACAGACAATAAATGGATAGTACAGCAGGCAGTAATCCTGGAATTACAGCAAATTAAAGAGCTGAATATTAGATAGATATAAGGTAGATCTTAGAAAGTAAAGTTTACTAGCTGTAAGCGTATGAAAACTCTAGAACAAACTACTCAAGAACTCTGAGAGACACCTCTTATTGAACATCGTTCTAGAATAAGATGGGTAAATCATCTTTCAGCAGTATTTGAGATTATAAGCTTATTCTGCTTGGAGGTATACATCTTTTGGGGACATTTTTCTAGCTATGCATTGCTATCTTGCTCTGCATAACTTCTGTATGCAGTGAAGAAGGGAATAAGCAAAATAAAAAAAATTAAAGTGAAATTTAAACTAAAGGGGAAATTTAGAAGGTTGGAAAAGCATGCAAGCAGTAATTGAGGATACAGTAAAAAGCTGGATTCACTGCAAACGCTGCATTTCCATAGTGTGTTAAGAAAAGAGATTAAATTTCCAGTGGAGTGGAAACGCACAGAACTTCCAGAAGCTTTGCAAACATATCTGTTAATACATTTTGTAAACGCATTAATTGTGTAGAAAAGTTGACCAAGATGTTCAAAGCACAACATGAGTTCATTTAAAAGGTCTATGAGCGTAAGCTTTTAGGCTGCACACAACCCACAGAGCAAAGCTTTACAGTAGTAGTAGCCAGCCCGTTTGTTCCACCTGGGCTATGCTTGGTGCCTTAGCCAGGAGGTTTGAGGAAAATTGGCTCAAGATCTCTTTTCCACTTGCTCCTCTCTACCCCGAAGTAAAGAGAATATATGACAGGCTGCCATCAGCAGCTGTAGAGCCCCTAGGTACTCCCCTTCTCTCCTACACATGGATGGATGCCCTATTGCACTGCAGATACCTCCTTCTGCTTGAGATGCCACGTAGAAGATATAATGGCTTTATTCTCTGCTGTAGTCACTTCATGATGGTGTTATTAGCTTACTGTCAAGGGAAAAATCAGAAGAGTACAATGGCTGCTGTTTAAGTTCCCTGGATGGTTCTTATTGTTGAGTGCTTTGGCTGTTAACATGTGGTGCGATCCATCTAGAACATTCCACTTCACCAACAGTTTAAAAAATAAAAATAAAGGCATTCTGCAGTAGGCTTCCCAGGGACTGCTGAAATGAATGATCTGTTTCCACAGAAATTTCTGAGCTACTGTTTTTGCAGCTTCTTCTGTTGATGTTGTACAATTTGGGCTTTCAAGGTGTTTCAAAGGACATTCTATTTAGATGTCCCTTATGGGGCCTGAAATTCAGCAACAGGTCTGGGTGCTAAACTGGTGATGCACGTGTGCTGACCTTTCTGATTTTCAGTGCTTAAGAAGTTTCCACTGAAAAGTCAGAATAGCCTTTCTCCCTCTGATACATACAGAATAAAATCATTAAAGAAAAGCAAATTGCAGCAGGGGAAAAGAGTGACTGGCCAGAAAATTCAATAGCAGAAAGGAGGAGCCCCAGGAGAGAAGAGTCAAAATCAGGTATAGCCTCATCCTCCTCTATCACATAGGGATGAAAGCAGAAAATTGTTCAGTTTTATGAGGCTGTTAGAGCATTTCAGCATATCAGTGCCACCATGTGCACTCAGCACTCTCTTATAGTTCCTGTGTGCTTATTCTGTGTAGTCATGCCCATGCTAAACAACAACTGGCATTCCCTTTACCAAGGAAGCTTCAAAAGGCCAGCAAGCTTTGCACTCAAATATTTTGCCAAGGCCTTAGAAGGAGGATACACTGTGAACTGAGGGAGGAAGAAGAGCATTAGGAAATTCAGCCTCCTGAGCATCCTGTTTGGCTGACTGTCCAGACAACACAGGCTTTCTAAGATTATAAAAATGAGTTAAGTGTACAGCAGGTCAATGTATAGGAACTGGCAACCACACAAGAACTGGTTTTATAACACACAATAGAATAATTAAAACCTAACTTTACTAATAAATATACTCAATTTCCATCAGAACACAGCTCTTCCAGGTATCCCACCAGCTATGAAATGTCAAAAAGGAAATGAAAGTCACAGAAAGCTAACTTTTTATTATGGATATATTGTTTCATACTCAAAAACTTTTATCCATGATTAGGACGTAATAATTGTAACTACAGCTGTGGAATAAAAAGGTAAATTAAAAAATAAAATCTTGGTGCTGGCCACAGGTAACATAAGGATGCATTTTACGGACGCAGTGGATGCACTTTATTTAATTTAATGCTTACTCTACAACTCACTATAGAACACTGTGCTACTTGTTTGACACTGGATGCTAAAGTATTTTGAGGGTATTTGACCACATACAGCCAGTCCCTATTTTCTGCTTAATAATATTTCCCTTTCCTCTCTATAAGCCTGCGCTGAGGTTAAAAAATTCAGGTGAATTTACGAAATTCTTTCATTAGCTCTAATGGAAGATGTATATTTAAATTCCTTCTTAATGTTCTCTCAAGAACTTTTTCTGACCTTAGTAAAACAACAGAAAAAATGTGAAAAGAAGACTCAATTAGCAAAGTCATCATATGTCAACATTTTTACAAACTCCTTAAGGCAAAAACTGGAGTTTTTATTCATTTTACAGTATCTGCAACAGTGAGGTCCTTCTTCTGAAATGCTTTGGTGAAAAGAAAAAAGAAAAAAAAGTCAGGCTGCTCAATTCAAGGTCTGCATGTATCTGCTACTGGATCAATAGATTAAAACTGCTTACATTATCAGTGCTGAGACCACATCCTTGAACAGTGCTTTCACTTACTGACACCTTGTTTGGTGTCGTAAGAAAAGATGAGCCTTTTGGGAACAGTCAATCAAATGTAATTTGCTCTGTCACTCACCCATTCCTGCTATTATGTCTTCAACAGGAAAGGAAATTGAAGATGAGAGAGTAGACCCTGAGCCACAGACAATCACCAAAATCGACCACAGAGTGCTCTTTGACCAGCACTGAGTATCCTTCTCTCGTATTTTTCCAACTCAAATTGCTTTACATAAATCTGAATACATTTCCAGGCAAACCAAGGCCATTATAGAGTATCCTAAATTACTGAGATCATCATCAGGGGAAAAATTCATCTGCAATATTGTATTTTACTTCAAGTGACGATGACCACATGTGACCACTTCTCATGGAAACAATTACTTACAATTACTTGCAATTAACACAGTCCTAATCACATGCAGAATTTGGTGCAAGTACCAAGATTAATGCACACCTATCTGCATTTTGATATTCCCATTAAAGACGTTCTTTCTTCTTCCCTTGTTGAACCTTTTGCAACCATACAAATATGTTGTCTAGGGAACTACAGCTGTGATTTAGCAGTAGGTCAAAAGAATTTAAACAACACCTGCAACCAAATGTGTAATGATCCTAATAGGAAAAGGCATGCATTTCTTTCCGAAAGTATATAAAATTATGCTAGATGGCATTAAAAGTGATCAGTTTTGCAACAAAATAAACATCTCTAATATGCGATAGTTCAAAGTCCTAGCCTGTTCATATATGAACCTCCTCCTTGGGTAAAAGAGCCTGTTAACCTGAGCACAAGGTTACAAAGAGACAGTTGCAAAATGCTTACCTGCACAGTGCTGTTCAGGTATCCACTGCACTCTCAGCCCTTCCCGCTGGCAGGCTCGAGCATAGGCCAGGAAGGACTCACAGAAGCAGTTTTTATGGACTGGGCACTCACACATGTCTGTCACGCATGACCTGGAGAAAAAAGACCCAAAACAAATAAGCAAGGACAGATTTTGCAGGAATCTCACTGAGGTTTGAATCCTGTACTCTTCCAGGAGTTCAATAGCTCAACGCTACAGCAAATTTTTGCTAAGTAAGTGGCAAGAAGGGTAAATGCTTTTGTGCTGCCAAATGCAAAGGGCTCATCTCTTTTTCTGACGCAGAGAGAGCTACAGAGCAACAAGGAGAGAACCACACAGGTACAGAGAGAGATGTGTGAATAGTAACTAAGAAATGTCAGACAGAGAGCAAGCTCCATTTTTGCAACGAATTGCATCAACACACAGTAAAAGATTCTTCTCGTTCCCTGGAAAGAAACAATGTAATAGAATTATTAGTAATTATGACATCAGTGTTAAATAGGTGACTTCAGCAGTCAATGAGTACATGACCTTCCATGAGAACTGGTGCCTTCTCACCAGATTGCCTTCAGCTTTTCCTGATTCTGAAGACCTCAAAGCATGTATACATGTGTTTCCTAACCTGTAGTATTGCTAAATAACAAACTTTATAAAGGAGCTGGGCTGATGCAGCATAACTGAGTAGTTCTTATGCTAGGAAACCATATAGGCACTTGTCAATAGCACCATCTTCTTATATAGTGAAAGATGCAATCACCATAAAACACAGCAGGAGAAAAGCTGCTAACATGGCCCTAAGCAGAACTGCTAGCGTGTGTCACCACTGTACTCCAAGTTAGCTCACCCAGAATGCATATGCCCATTTGGCACAGTTCTAAACTACAACTAGCAAGAGACAGCAGATTTGCAGTTGACAGTTTCCGCATATACAAAATTCTTAAGTGCTTCTGCAGATACGGAAATGTAAGTTCAGAATTGGCAAGTATCTGCTGTCTGCATGAAGGCAGCGACAAGGTGTGAGACGACACACTCAGCCCTTGCAGAAACAGAGCCTCGGTTCCTCTGCCCTCCTGGGAGTGCTCTGGACCTTGGGGGACAGTAGGTATGAGCCTCCTGAACCTTGCATATCCATGTCTTCTATCCATTTCTGAGAGGATAAGACAGTGCTTGCGAGGCCTCTCTAGAACGAGGGGTTGAAGTCACGTGTGAGCTCTCCATATTACTGCTGTTGCTGTAGATCAAAGATTCAACTGTCTTTAGGAAAAAGATGGATATGAGCCGACTTATCCAGAAACATTCCCCATAGCCAGTGCTTGAAAAGGAGAAAGTATTTCAGACAAAGCCATCTACAGCCCTAGTGCCCATAGGATACTGCAGTCATTGGGAGCCCTTTGTTTAAAACTAGGAGAGAGGTTTAGTTGCTGTCAAACACAGACAAGCTTCTTTCTTCACATCCAACAATGCACCCTTGTTGGAGTAGCTGTCTATTTCAATGACTTTTCATATAGTCATATATTCAGTTCTGCCTGATGGTTCCTTAAACTTTTTACCATTTTTCCTCTCAATGAATCTCCATCAAGAAATTCAATGCAATGATTAAGCAACGTAAGTGCTAGTGTAAAAAGAGCTGTCCTGCACTTATTGATATATACATGATATGCATATAGAAATTACTTTTGATTGAATCTATAGCATGTTTGCATTTACAGACCTGTGGTTTTCATCTGAAATAACATTACCTCCCCAGGACACCGTAGTTGTACTTCACTTTAGTTCTGTGGTCCTTTTACATCTAGTCCAGTACCAGAAATTGCTGCATGGGTATCCCAGCTGTAAGGAATGGATCAACAATGCCCCTTGACACTGTCACTGCTAGCTGATAAAAGACCTCACATAAGCATAAAGGGTCACTTTTTTAATGTGACACACTAACTTCACGCTGTTTCCTTTGGCACAGTATGCCTGTAGTCTCTTACTAGCATCCTGTTATGTCCATGGCATGCTCCCGTGCCATTTAGGATTTGTATGCCTCATTTTACAGATAAGTACATGCTTGCTTCCTACAGTAGCAAATCATTATCACCAAGAACATCTGTAATAATATCCACAGTCAGTTATCAAAATACCATTTCATCATCTTTTTGTTTCTGTGCTAGTATCACTCAGTCACATTTTGTGGCTCTCCACTAAGATTTAGTTATTATCAATGCCCAAGGTCTTTAGGGATGCTTGCCAGTGCCAGCCTGGTAACATGCTCACACAATTCCTGTCTTAGAAATTACAAAACCCCAAACCTGAGGTACTTACTCTGGTTTTGAGAGCATAAATACATTTTTTAGCATTACTCAGAGGAGGATGCTACCCCCTGCAATGAGTTTATACAGCTTCATCTAGCTCAGGTGCTCATATCAAGTCAGGAAATCTCTGGGTTCACCATCTTTTTCACTGATTCTTTTTAATTAATGGCATTCCCATGGCAAGGCTAGCACTCACTTTGACCAGTCCTTGGCATGGTTTGGAGAATCAGGGGGCAAGGGAACTGTTTGCAGTTCATGGGATGGCAGCATAGCAAACACACTGAGTTTAGCCTCTGCATGCACTCTATGCTATATCATTAGCCCTTGGCATGGAAACAGCCACGTGCATCCAAAAGTCTCCAGAATGAAAGATCTCCAGTTTGTCTGGGATCAGCACTGTTTGCTAATGAGTTCAGTATGGGCGTCCAGTAAGGAAAGTAGTTCGACACATTCAGCACTTTCTGGTTCATTTCATTTTTAGCTAATTGTTTGTGTATTTTTGTTCTCCTGAAGTGTTTTATCCTGGTGACACTGCTGGGCTCACTCCCTAGACTTGGCCAAGGAGAAATCATCAGACTGCAGGTCTTTTTATGGATGAATTACAACTGCTAATTACTCTTAAGGGTAAATGATTATGAAAAATGATAGTACAGGAAACTATAACCATACCATTCAAGTTTAGTCAGTCAATATATATGTATATATACTTTTTAAGAAATTAATTAGTGACAAGTTTAATGCACTGACATTAATTGTAGTTGGATGGATTGGCAGTTGGGAGGGGGGGGGCGGGAAGAGGGGGCCTGTTATATCACTTCTGAAATCAGAGTGCTATGAGGGGATTCTTCATAAGCTACATTTGCAAAATTATTCTTGTAAGCTGTCCTAATCCTTTCCTCTTTCAACAATCTTTGGTATTCCTACACTTTTTTTTTTTTTTAACCTCCCCATTGGCACATTTCAGAATTCTTTGTTTCCTTAAATTCTGCCTCCTCTTCATTCCTTCTCTGAAACTGATAAATGGATTCTGTGACAGTAACTGCATGTATGCAGAGGTTTTGTCTTATATATACTCTATACCGACTGTTCATACAACAGAAAAATGTGCTTTTACAAAAAACCTGGAAGAAGTAGAGCTGATAATGAAGCTCTACTGTCAAGTTACCATACTGTCCACTGGTGGAGACTTTGGGTCTTCCATGGTGCTGTGACTTTTCCAAGACCACAACATTTGCTTTAGTTAACTAAAAGTGAAAATACATTTAGAACATCAAAAGATTAAAGTCATAAAAAATTAATCCCACAGGAAGACTGCAGCGGAAGTTACTTATAAAATGAAGCCATTTTACTGACTATGAAAATACACACAGAATACACGCATCCTTAACTCTTCCCACAGTGAAATCATTATCATTTAAACTCATGGTCCCTTGAAAAGATCAATCCCAATTGCAAGAGGAAGATACTCATATACACACCTACATGTAGAACAACACAGGCTTTTGCTGTTCAACCCTTTTCTCTGCATAGTAGCTGAGATAATTAGTGGGAACACTCAAGAACACTGAATGAATAAAAGGCTCTGACATTGTTCACGTCCAACTAGGGAAAAGGTGCTGTTCTTCCTGTGAGCTCTCCTTCAAAAAGCACGTTATTTGGAGTCCTGGCTCTGAATAAATACCAAAGCACAGCCAACCTCTCAATCCTCCGCTGGCACTATGAGCTTTGCTGTGATTCCTTTTGATGCTTCCTACACTGCCTGCAGGGTCTGTGTTAGAGATGCCGCTAATTGGGTGCCTATAATCACTGTTTCAAAGGGAAATCCATGAAAGTGAAGGCATCCGGCAGCTGGAGGACACACCTTGGAAGGAGACACATATATACACACGCTGCTTCCACATCTTCAAAGTGAACTGCATGAGTACGCTCCTTCGGCAACAGCCCTTTTTCACATTAAACCATGGAAAGTCTCCAAGTCCCACAAAGGGCAAAGAACTGAGTCCCGTGCTACATGAAAAAGAAGGAAGGAAGGAAGATCACGGCAGTGAATCCTACAGCCTTAGTCTGTGCCATGCAGGACCGAAACTGCAGATGTTTGGTGTCACATGCCGAACATCAGCAGCCCTCTTCACTTTGGAGTGCACGCAACTTGGGTCACATTAGGATGGACAGTGCCTCTTTTCATTTTGTTTTTCTCATTTCTCAGCAAGAATGTGGTGTGGTACAGTTTTCAAACCTTTTGGTACCTTCAGGCAGTGGCACCATGCAGAAAAAAACCACGGCCCCTTCACTGTTCCATCAGCAGACATTGCAAAAGCTCTTGGAAATGGTACATCGCTGCCCCAACTTTGTGTGTGTGAAAAATGAGGTATTGAAGATGCTTGTTCTTAGCAGAGATAAGTTGTGTGCTTAGAAATTCTGAAGCCTGAAGGGCCATCTGCCTAGAGTGGAGAATTAATTTCCAGTCCCACCAGCCTGTGAGAGAAGAACGTACAGTATGCCAAATAGGAGTTTCAGTACAAGGTTGGCCAAATTTAGCACTGGTTTTGAAAACAGCCAAACTCTACACAACAGCCAGGTTGTATCCCTAACGTCACAATGGAGTGCTCTCAGTTCACCAGCAAAACTCAGGATTCATTTTTCCTAATCCCAGATTTTCCCCGTTTATAGGAAAAAATAAAGCCAATGGCTCCTGTCTGTAGGTACATTGTTAAAAGAAAGTTTGTGTGGGTTGTTTTTCCTACCAAGTTTCAATAAATTGCCACTACTTATTTCTCCCACTAGAGAAGCAATTTTAATAGAAAATGAACCATACTCCAAAATATAATGCAATGGCTCATGCTGTTGCTGTTGTAAACTGTTTTGCATGTTTAACCTTTCTGAAGTATTGAAGCTTGTTATTTAGAGCTGGAGACTTTTTATAGCTTTGAGGCTTGAGATCAGAGCTTTGAGATCATTCTCACTTTCTCCAGAACTTACTGATTTTAATACAAAAGTAGCAGACAACTCATGAAGGAGGTAATTTTGCAGGCTATGGAAAATACAGAAGTCCTTACATCAGTCCTTACATCAGCTGAGCATTCATTCAAAGCAGTTGCCTAGGGGACAGACTGTTTCATGCAGTGGACAGTCATTCTCATGGATTATATTTTTCTAAAACCACATAAATGGATAACTGTACCTGCACATTCTCTCTGCTTTTCCTATACATTATAACAACAATAGCATTTCCTTAAATTTGAGATCTAAGAAAGGCATCTACATCATTAAGTCATCTTCAACCCATTTTTCCGATAAGTGGAAAAGTGTCCAGAATAAGTGGCAGGCAACCTACATGCATTTTGAACTGGATATCCCCCTTCCATGGTATAAGAACTCCCCTATCTCTGATCTGGCCCAGTAAATAAATAAATAAAATCTAAAAGCGTGGGTACAGAAATGGAAACCACAGCACATCTTCTGCGAGCACTGCATATCAGATCTGCTGCAGGCATATGTTTTCCATGGGGAAGTCTCATTCGTGTAAGAAGAGTCCTGGCCATAATGCTTGATAATATCAGCATTATTTTTGGCAGATTGCAAAGGAATTCGCAACAGTGGGCATTTGAACCATGAGTTCAAATTTCATCCTTATCCCTCTTTTTTTTTTTTTTTTTTGTAAATTTGAATCAACCATGGATTGCATTGCTGTGTGAATCTCAGAAGGAAGAAATACTAAAATATGTAACTCCACCAAAGAGGAAGAGCTCTATATGATCTAATATCCTTTGGGCACAGCAGTCTTTTTGCACACACACTGAAGAGCTCTAATTTAACTGAATACCAGTGTTCCTGCTCCACATATAGACTTGGCACTCAGAGTCCATTAAACAGAATCACACAAGATATCCACATCCATCCCTGCCTTTCCAAGGCACTCTACTGTAGCACTTGTTTAGAGAAGTAGGGTTGACTTGGGAAAAGGATATTATAAATGAAAGTGATAATTATTGTTTGTAATTTCCAACATAGCAGAGACAGACAGTAATTCAATTTTGATTTCTTTGCATATACAGCTCCTTTAAAAGAAGTCAGAACCCCTACTTTCCTCACAAAGGGTAAGCAAAAACGACATTTTCCAGTGATGCTGAAGAAGTGAAGGTCCATACAGACTTCTGAAAAAAGCATACTGTGCTGCACAATAGCGCCATAAACCTACACTGCTTGCTGCCAAATGTATTATCCAAAAGTCTTTTGAAAATGCCAAAAAGAGTCTTCTGTGTATATTTTTAACTTTTATATAAAGAGCATGCTGTGCCAGATTTGTGCTTTACTGCCTTAACCAACTTTACCCACAAGAATATGGTAAAAAGAACAATGATACGTTGTAGAAAATCGTCTAAAACATCAAATTGAAGTTCTAAGGACACCGCTAGCCTGACATCACATTTATAGTCTTCCCTATGTAGTAACAGTGGTAAAGGCACTTAAAAGGAGAGAAGCTGGAAAAAAACAAAAACAGAAACAGAAAACCAACCCTCCCTACTTCTTTATTCATGATAATTCTCCAAGTAGTGCGTCAAGTAGTCTTTTTCTGTCTTGTACTTGGACCCATACAGGCTCTGCATCTTTAAATGTTCTTTTTGATCCCGAGAATGGAAAGGTTGGCTAAAATCCCTCCATGGGGAAAAAGCCGAGCCACCACTGAAGAAGACAATGGAGTCCCATGCTGGGCTCTGAGAAGCATCTGTATGACTCAGAATATTTCCTAGAGATGAAGGTTACAGTGCAGTTGAGCAGCTGACTTGTTACTTTAACAGAGAGCAAATTACTGCTCAAAAAACTCCAACAGAATAGAGAAACATCACCCGCAACCCTGGAAAAACTGACCCCTTCAGTCCCACTCACTTTCAGAAAGAGGAAGAATTTTCCCCTTCTGTTATTCTGTCGCAGTTGTGCTGAGCCATGCAGGGTTTAACTTTTAAAGTCATGACATGTAAGAGAAATACCTGTACGTATGAAACTAGTTGGGTTTCCTATATAACATATATACCTCAAAGTGAAACAGTTAAAAACAACTTCTCTGTGCACGCATCAAAGTTTTGCATCCGGAATCACTATCAAAAAGAAGACATATACATACAACGTGTATTTCTTAATATATTTCAAGGAAGGGCCCAATATCATGCTGGGACATGTTCATCAATAGTTGCTTTCTTTTTCTTGCTTACTCAAGCAGTATGAAACAAGTTGTTCCACTTTGTTTACTACAAAAAGTATGCCTAGTTTGTACACCTAATTGCAAAAAACAAGAACCCTCGTAACTCTGCTCTAGAACACACAGAGTTTCCAAAATCATTATAAAGAGGCCACATGCAATAAAGAGTTTAGACCAACCAAAAAAAAAAAAAGGAAAGAAAAGAAACCGCAGATGAAAGTTTAGAACCACCTAGAACCTGCCACTGTAGGTTCAAAAGCTGGAACCTGATCTCTGGAGATATGTATTTCTTTAGTTAATTAACACCCACCGTCATCCACTTGCAAATATACATCAGAGAAAATCCATCTTATTTTGCAGTTTTTGTGTATAACTGACATAAAAGTTTCTCTTTTTCTCTGTATCTGGGATCAAATTATAAAAAAGATTCTACCCAGTCTCCAGTTCTTCAAGTGGAGATTGAATAGTCGTATCTTCTCTACAGATTGAAAATGACAGTTGATACAGGAAAAAAGAACAGACATGTATTAATATCTAACTTTGTAACATTCGAGAGATGCTTTCGACCAACAGTAAACTTTGGTTTTGTGTTTCGTACACAGCAAATGAACAAGGACTATGCTAAGTGAATCTAATATGACTGCATCAACTTTCACTTTAGTAGACAGAGGGTCCATTGGTGTATTGTGTGTGACAGTTCTCACCCAAGGAAAACCAGAGTTTTGCCAAGAGTTTATAAACACCCCTGACAGAACCTCAAAAATTACTCAGAGGTTTTAAAGTCATGGCCCCAGAGCAACACAAACCATCCAGATATTGCCATAGTCGTGAAATAGCCACATAAAATACCACAAGATTTAAATCTTCTGAAATGAAAATTCAAAACAGGAAATCTCCTTTTCTCTACCAACTAAATATACTGTGTCCCTGCCACGCTGTCATAAAAGTATGTCATACCCAATAACAAGCACAAAGAGCAGGACGCAGGAAGTATTTCCATTGTATAAATATATTCTGAAGTTATCTTCAGCTTTTGATGATGATTCACTGTGTATATTTCCAAGGAAGTCTTGTGGTATAATAATAAACAGGCTGGCTAGTTTAGAAACTCATAATCTTAAACTCTGCATATTGCAGTTCGTGGCTTAACTCATATGCAATTAACTACAGTCAAGCATATTTTTCCTCTAGGTGGCTGCAGAGCATTTAAAAAGTTGCTAGCTCCACATGGAATATGAAATACAGAGAGTAAAGGAAAGAGTAGAAGGAGACTACAACTCAGAAAACAGCCTAACTCCTCATCTTGTTTCCTTTACAAAGCAGAAGCCAAAATCTCATTTCAGCAGTCAGGTTCACAGTGAGCATGTCGTACTTTCATCCTGTCACACACTCACATTGAATTTCATCTCAGATACTTCACATTTTGCTCTTCACCAGAGATAACGTGACTTGCAAGAAGTGGCACAAGAACCAGCTTATTTGTTCAAAAAACTCTCTTCCTGGTTTTATGACTTCCTGTGTGGTCTTGGCCCAGACCCATACGAATATGAAGGCACATTACAGTATGATTTAGGTAGAGTTCATACACCCAATTTCAAAAGCGTGGTCCTGGCTCAATTGCCCTGGCAAGGCATCCTGGCAATGCTAGAGACACAGTACCTGCTTTTACATTTCTTCGTACACGTATGCTTTTATTCCACACGTTCCTAAGGTGGCATTGGCAATGGCAGGCAGAAGCCCAACTGGCATCTCAACCCTGAGGGCATCAGTGCACAGAGAAGTGCTGCCTAACAGCAGTGGCAATGCTGCCACGGTCCTGTTCCAGATTCAACAGATCAGGGAGTGAGTGTAACAGTTCAATAGCGACCCAACACTCAGCCAGGAGGCAGAAACCTGGCTACTAATCGCTGATCTCTGAACAGTTTGTCTTAGCCTGCACTTCATGCCTAGAAAGCTTTTGATGAGTGGCACTCTGCAAGGTACCATAGTCATTTAATCTTCTTAAGTGTAAGATCTCAACTGTAAAATACCATACAGAGCCTGAAAATACAAAGCCTGAAAACACTGTTCATGAAGTGCTGGCTCCAGTGAAATCAACGGGAATTTTCCTTCTGGCAACACAGGAGCTAAGACCCAAGACTGTCATCAGCCTTTCTTGCCGTACTTCAAGGTTTTGAAGGATCCAGACTCTTTCAGGGCATGCCTATACATTAAATTCAATCTTCCTGAATTAAAATGCTGTGAATTAAAATTTCCTGTACTAGACACAGTGACTCCACAACATATTGGCCTTGCCTGGGAGCCACAGGAACCCACATGGATGTTGTAAAGTCAGAATGACCTAATTCTGGGTGAGGTGGAATGAGATGATGTGAGGATACAGAGCCAAGGTTTGTTCTCCTTCATGACAAACTTACCTTTCAGAGTGTTGGCTTGGGCACGGTAATTTACTCGGCTAAATACAAAGAGACCTCTGATGTGAATCAGCAAGTCTTTAAAGAGAAACACTGGCCTTGACCACGAGCAAACCCTACCTATCACAAAATAATCACAGTCTCATTATCTCCACGCTTTTGAAATATTTTCTTGCTACTTTGTTGGTGATGACCAGTGCCGAAGGTAGTAATATTACTTTTGAGGTTTGTTTTATATAAAAAGTCCTGAACATATAAATTTGATTTTGCTTCTTTCTGTTGGCTAGGCAGAGACTCTACCAAAGAGGTCTGTGCCTGCTGTTAGTCACTCTGAGCAAACTGCCTGATGGAGCCATAGAGCAATTCATTCTCCATCACTTTTCACTCTGTGACATCTTCCCTGGCCTTTCCTCACAAGCAGCAGAGAGATCTCAGTGTTGTACCAGTTTGCTTTGAAGCTTGCTGTCAAACTTGGCAGTGGTTTCAAGCTACTTTCAGGCTTTCTCACCAGCAAAGTCCATGGGTAGAAGTTTTCGACCGGCTACTCCTTTCAGCCTTCAGAAACAAGACAGTGGCACAGCTGTGGTGAAGCAGCAACACAGCACAGCTCCTAAAGAGAAGCCCAGCTGACAGGAGAGGGAAATCCCAGAAGGAAATACAGAAGGAAGAGCTGTTACCGGAGGTTACACAGGCTTCATAGCTCATGTTCTCCCCGAGTCCTCAGGAACCACAATGTTTGGAGTCCATACCTGCGGGAGGCCACAGATTTCTTCCCTAGGAGGTGAGCATGTGGCACCTACTCAGTAGTTTGCTGCTCCCATGGATCTTTCTACAGGTGAGAAGCCTGAGGGCCCATGTGAAAGCACGGGCGGATTAACTCTGTCAAAACAAAGATCCTGATTTTGTGCCAATGAGGGAAAAAAGGAGGGAACAGGGAAAACATAAAACAGAGTGTATGATATATAGAAGGAAAATTGTTTTTTAATAGAATCTTTTCAAAGTTTTCCATTAAACTTCAGTTGCTTGCAGTGCAAGTTTTGGAATGCAACTCCCTCATCCCCTCAGGATGGTCTGCATTTTATTACGTTAGTAAGGAAGCCTAGCTTATTCCTAGCAGAGCTACTGTATTAAACATTTCAATCTCAAGCCAGTGTGGCAGTAAAAGCCCTTCCTGACTGATTTTCAGCCACTATTTTGGGGCCAGTAATTTAACACATTTTTTATCACGTGCAGAGGAAATGTTTATTTCCAAGTAATAAGTAAACCAGAAAGGATCACATCATAATGAATGAGAGGATACACACTCAAATGTTACTTGTATGATCAATAGATTTCAGCTGAGATACCTAGCCAGAATGAGCAAAGGGATATATCAGAGGAGCAGAGGAGGTGTTGGTCAATGAGTCAATGGAGATGAACAAAGTAATAAGAGAGCACCAGAAGCTCTTCCCTTTCTTCCTTCCTTCTTCCCCTCCTTTCCTCTCCCATTTCAGTAACACAGGCCAGCTGATCGTTAGGAATATCTGTGCTGAAAGTAGAGGAAGGCAGTCACAGAGGAAGCAAGCTTGGAAGCTGGATGAGAGGCAGTGCCATAAGTCTGTCAGAGAGGAGCATGCAAGGGTGTGGAAGGTGCTGTTATACACCCATCATACGCAAGCCCCATCTTCTCCAAGTGTCTCATCTCCAGACTTAACTTTCTTCAGTAAAAAGTTTGTGCTTACTGCTTTGATTCCTGACAAATTCTCCAGAAAGAGCTATAGACAGTGATGTGGTTTCTCTGAAGTGATTTCTCTGGATGTAGTCAGCTTCGAATCACTGCCTTCTAGTTTCTCCTGGAGATATATGGCCAGGACTCACTTCTCTGAGTTGCAACATGGCAGCCCTTGAATGTATTCTTCATAAAAAAAAGCTATTCTTCAAAATAATGCAGAAGGAACACTTCAGTATGCATGTCCATGTATCTGAGACTTTGTGTATGTGTACACAGATTTGATCCTTTTCCGCTTCTAGGTAAGTAATATAATATCTGTGCATTGCACTTCAGGTTAGACGGTCATGCTTACTCAGTTGCCCTTCTTGTGTTGCATTTGATATTCTTCCATTTGCTAGAATAACAGCACAACAAGAGGATCGTAAACTTTAACAACGGTTTCCTTACCAAATAGGTTGATGAAATCATATAACATTTCCATGGAGATTTGTGCATCTTCAGCACACTCCACACGGACATCAACTGCTGTCAGACCATACTTCTGGTAGTAAAGAATAGCACCATATATGCATTTAGAGTTTCTTCAGACCTTAACATCTTCTTAGGGAGATTATATTATTGTTAATGTCAAACCCAGTGGTTCTTAGAGGTCCCTTTATGTAACAGTAGCAGCAGCCATGGAAAGAAAGAATCAGGAGGCAACATAGTTCTTGATCCCATCTGGGCGAGGAGTACAAAGGGAATCAACACGTCTGTGTGAAGAGAGTGATGGTGATGGAATATTAACAGAAAAAGCAGAGTCCCCAGAGTCAAACGCTGTGGGAATGAGTAAAAGCCACAGAAGGAAATGGAGGCTAAAGAGAAAGGCCCAGTAAATATCTGCAGATGCTGTCATTTGAAATGCGGGCTGAACCAAGAAGGATGTAGGCGCACACTCACATAGCACCTACTAGCCTTGAAAAAAAGCAAGAAAAGCAGCCTCGCTGGTGGAGGAATATTCCTTTTAAGATCAAAAGTCAAGCAGCAATAAAATCCGTGTCAAAAAACATAGACGGAGGAGGTTGTGCATGCTCACTTGTGAACATCTGCACAGAGAAGCCTCTTAAGTAACCATGCAACAGCATGGAAGAAACATCTGCAGTGTGTAGACCACCAGCTGTGCAGTAATAATACTTTGAATATCCAGAGCGCCTTTCATCTGAATACTGCAAAGCATTTTCCAAACAAATTAAGCTTCACAACACCACTGTGAGCTTCTTATTTAATGGTAGGATCATTTCATCCTGCACCAAAACCCTATTGCCGCCAGAATGAAAAGTAACACCTGTTTATCATCTCGCAGAAATGAACAATTTTCATGATGAGAAGTGACAAAAAGGCTGTAAGTGCAGGAAGACTTGAGGTAGTCAGAATTAAAAGTTTAGAAATTAAAACAGAGTATTATCCCCACCCTTTACTTGTTATGCAAAATGTAACATTAATTTTTATGCCCACATGCTCTTGCTCTTTAGTCTTTATTTCACACTGGGAAGAGAAGACTTCCTTGAGTACATACTTGTTGTATACAGATGTGCTAAGAAGTACAGAGCATACCTTTCTTGGTTGTGTACACTCAATAAAATGTATTGCTGTGCACTGCAAATAGCTTTCCTTTGTACTCCTTCAGATCTGTTTTTATAAGCCATCTTGATGGTTATATTAGAGCACTGCCTTCCAAGACAGCATGCCATCTTGTAAGTTCTAAAACAAATTTCTTGCTGTGTGCGCTTTTAGCCCCATAGGGTACTCCGTGTAAGTAGTTCTATCCTGACACTGCTGGATTTGCAGGATTTGACTGGATTTGACACAAGCACATAAGGAGAAAGGCTGAAGAACGTGTCACTTGCAGATAGGAAATATTACAGACACCCCATTATGTTTTCCTCTCTCTGCCTAATACATCCACTTTTCAATTGCATTGAAATGTTAGCGAAAGAACCAGTTTGATGAACAAATTACAGCAGCAAAACAGACTAGTTCCAATTAAGCTATGTACTGGCAGAACGGTGTATAAAACTATATCAGAGAAGCCATTCCAAGTTCTTCCAAGTTAAAGAAATATACATCTTTAAAATGTAAAATGAGCTTATTTGTGCTAGACACTAGCATCCTAGGTTCTCCACCTGCAAGGAAGGCTTTTTACTGTAATGGTTAAATTGAAAAAGCTTGGACTTGCAAATGGATAACTGCATTTTTAAGACATTGTTAAGGTTTTTGGACATTAAGCAGAAAGCTCTAGCTTCATCTAAAGAGTCTATTTTATAAATATCTACAATGATCATGTCCGAGCTGGTTCCATCTGGGCATGTGGTTAACCTCAGACCAACTTCTCCCTTCTTCTGAGAAGCTGGTTATAGGAGGACACAGCCTGGCTTGAGAAAAGAAGGCTCTTTCATGGTTAAGATTTTCCAATAACACTCCGTGTTGGTATAACTCTATCCTGTTGAAGCCCAGGGTGAAATTTTTTGTCTGCAATGCCAGGTAAGGTTGGCCAGTACCAGCTGCTTTTGACGTCTCATCCTACACGACTAGCTCTGAAAACGTTCTCTCATACTTACACACTGATTTTTCTCCAAAAAGAGCTGTTTCTTTTCTCCATGGATGCAACCGAACACCTGTGCCAAGTTACTTACTATCCCGCCAGGACCGACTACTTCATTTCAAATAAACCATAAAATGGCATGAATTATTTGAGGAGAATTAAATGTTCCCTTTCAGTACATGCCTTCATTAGTGTTTTTTTCCCCTTGTATGCCAGTTTTGTATGTTTGTTTCATATATAATTTTCCTCAACCAGATTTCAAAATAGTGAATTGGAAGATCAACTCTTAAAAATGAAAGATATCCTTTTTCAGTTCTATCATATGTAGCATCACAAATAGCATAAGCAGCCATCTACTTTTTGATACATGATCTCAACCAGCCTACAGCCTCACCAAACTCATGCCAACAGTATACGAAAGTGCTAGAGACTTTGAAAGATTTCTGTCCACTGGAATGGTAACATTTCTTACTGACATCTATTCCATTTTATTTTCTGAGACCATATAATTTGAGTTTTATTTTGTATTTCAGCTTGGATAAAACTCAGAACAGAGATGGTAACAAAGTTGAGACCTAAGCCATATGCTCACCAGTTGAAATGATAGCATTGCATTGTTTCCACAAGACAAGGAGAACCAAAATCTTCAATTCCAGACCCTACATCTGTTCCAATTTAGTAACAAACTAAACTCATTCTCCATCCCCCATAAGCATATCCACACATACACACAATGGAACGCTCAATTTTAAGGACATTTGCCTCTGGATCTGGATCCACATTGGGCCACTACTAGATTCCAGACACAACCATCAATCAGTTCAGTTTCACTAGAAAGAACAGAGATTCAAAGAGAGCTCCAGGCAAGGATCTCTACCCAGCTTTCTTAGCTCCAAATCTAGCTCTGTAGTAAAGCATTACATTTATTTTCAGCAGCAGAATAATATCACATTCAGTCTCACCAGGGACAGTTTATGAGATGTTTCCCTTAATCCCTCCTACATCTGGTCCTTCACAAATCTTGCATCTTTCTTCAGAAATAGCATGAAAAATGGTAATTCTGCTTTGAACCCTCCATTTTAGAAATACAGTAGCAAGAAGAACAAAAATTGCTGGGAAGGTCAGCAAGGCAGATCCTCTGCTCTAGGGACAGAGGAGGCCATGAATTTGCCTGACCTCATGACCAGACTCAGTTCCATGCTACTCAGGCTCAGAAAATGCTCTTCTCCCCTCTCTTTCTATTCAAATAGAACCTGAAATTTAAGGAAAACAGAAATACAATGCTCACATTCTCCAAAGACTGCAAATCGTGAGGCAAGGAAGGGTCACACACTTACACATCTGTTTTGCACCATGAACTATTTGAGGGTGATAGCCAACACACTTAGTGTTTTTAATGTTGATCAGAAGCTGCAGTGATAGTGAGCAGCCCTGACTGCCTGAGATCAGCACATGAGCTTCGGAGGCATTCCATTTTCCCACTGTCCGTTTTCAAACTTCATTTCACATTCAAGTACGTGGGCAATTTGAAGCCCAAGAGTCAATGCAGTGTAAAAAAAACTTCATAGCCCCAAAACATAACTACATTCATGTGCTAATACATTATTGTTTATTTATTTATTTTTTTTAAAAGTCAAAGTGGTTTGAAATGCCATTTTTCTTATATTTTTCCTGCAAAAGTTGTCCAGTTTGTGTTTTAAATTGTGAAATATCATAAATACCATATTTACGAAGCACTTGCAGGTCAAGAGCCTTGGCATTAAAATCTCCTGTTTCACAAGAAATGAAGTAATGCATTTGCCACAGAGTGTTGACAATAATCCCACTGTAGAAGTAGGGAAAAGACCCCCAGCATCCTTACGTTGCTTCTTCTGAGGATGCTGCTTGGTAAGTTGCTAATTATTTATGTAAATATCTAATAACAGAGGGAAATCACCATTTCATTTAATGCAGCTTACATACTGCTCACTGAATAGAAACAGCTTTCCTCAGCAGGCTCGATTCAAACCAGAGGCAGTTGTGAGATTTCACCATCAATGCAAATAATTTTACAACTGTGGTGATAGAAGAGAGAAATAAGACCAAGCCCTAACTTCTTCTTCAAAACCTGAAGGCAACGGGCAATTTAACTAATGAAGCCCTACCTTCCCTTTAGGAACTGGTTACGGGGAGGCACAGAAATAATGATGACATGGAGGAGGAGTGATTTCTCCCAAGTCACTCCTTCAGCTGAAGGAGAATTGGCTTTGCCACCATTTTCCTTCCTTCATCACTACAGGAGCATTCACTTCAACATCATCTGTGTGACAAGCAGAGCCTCTCTTATTTTTTCTTTTTACTCGCGATGCATTCCTGAGGATGAACAAAATGTACAGATCACACCCTGTGACCACAGAGTGATATCTAAATCATGTTTCTGGGATGCACATGCTTCCTAGGGTTTCCTCTGATGCTGCCTGGAGCACCGCAGACATGTGCTATCCGGCCTCTCCAAATCTCAGCTCTCCGCAAGTGCGCGCCCGGCACATATCTCCTGCATCTGACTTCCAAGAGCAGCAAGGAACATACGTAGCTGGGGAAGATGTCCCTATCAGTGAGTTACTTGTTTGGCACTTTCCAGACTCCGTAGATATACAGTGTCCTGGCTATATCATTCCGGATTAATCAGGGCTGAGCTATCCAGGTCAAAAACAGATTCATTAGGGGTAATATTCAAAATGGAGATTTCTTCTCGACAACAGAAGAAACAAGTGCTTCCCCATACTGTAACCTGAAATAACACAGCAGCAGTTTTCCTATAACTTTATAAAAATCTGTAAAACTAACTAAGTACTACCAGTCATTATGACAATCCAGCACGCATTTTCTTTTTCCCGTGTTCTGTGCTATCAAGAGACACAGAGATGTTTTTCCATTCATTGTACAAATGGGGAAATGTGAGGTTAAAGGCTGAAAAGAAGAGCTTGGCAAGGAGCAACTGTTCTTGACTGTTATAATTATCTATGATTGTTGTTATTATTGTTCTATCATCAAAAGAAATAGCTCTATTGTTTTGCACAGCAGAAGTTGCAGGGCCTGTGATTCATTGCATGCAGTTGTACAGCACTCTAGGCTAGGCTTAAAATATGCTCCTCTATTAATCCTAAAATGACATGTGAACCTGCACATACAGTTTCCTGGGGTGGCCTCAAGCAAACCATCTCAGCTGCAGTGAGATGGATGAGAATTGTGCCATTACGGTCCGACCCTGAGCTAACGTAAAGGGGACGAGAGCTATAGAAATTGCCAGGCCACAGGCTTGTACTGAGAGCACAAAAAGAAAGCCTTTCTTTCATTCCCTGGTGCCAGTAACAACTGGCATTATGTGATGCTTGTTTTGTTCTCACATCCGCAACGCAAATGGACAGTCTCTATTAATACCTCCACTTAAATAGTAACAGTTAAACCAAATTTCTCCATATCCAGATATCCTATTGCACTGTCAGTCACACTTGCTATCTTATCTCCAGGGAATTTCCAACCTCTTTTTATTCTGGCTGGAGTGCAAATCCTACCACATCAGGGAAGTACTTCTGGCCCCCAGAGAGTCCTTTTCCCAGAAACCTACATAGGAAAACTCATGGCACTCTGAAAGACCACGTGGTGGAACTGAAGCTTTTCATTCTAAATCCACTTTTATTACTGTTTCCAACCATCAGAGGAACCTCACAGCGTGCAAGTCAGAAAACGCAGACACCAGAATTCAGCTAAGTGGAAATGTCTCTCACTTGTCATGAGCAGATCAAGCATCCAGCTGTTGTCCTCAGCATTAGCTTCTTGTAAAGACTCTGAGATCTGGCACGACCTCAGTGCTGCACCCATCAAACTGAAATAAGTGTGACAATTTTAACACTTACAGCCTGCATCTCCAGCTTCCCTTCCTTAAAACCTGCTCCTCAGTAATGCTGCCACAAGTTCAATGGAGAATACTGACATTAGTAGAACTGCTGGGTGCTTAGGAGACCTAAACACAGGACAGAAGCCCCTCCACAACCACATTTCTACCCTCTGCCCACTAACTGGGCAACAAGGACAAAGTAAAAACCCCATTGCTGAGCCAATGGATAAGCCGCCAGGAAATTTCAAACTGCTCCAAGCATGTTGGCCAACGGAAACCATGATGTAAAGTTCAGAAGAAGGTCACTGCTTCAGAATCTATTTCTAAAGAGAGATTTTGTTATGGTTTTCCTCTTGCATGCATGCCTCAATACAGCTAGAGTACCAGAGACAGACAGAGAAGAAGGGTGGATGTATAAAAGACATCCAAAGTAAATTTTGAAGTACTTTTTGCCTGGGTGGTTCAGGCACATATTTTCAGCTTTTGGTACAATTTGTGCGTCTGAAAAACTTTACAACGTTGGGCATTAAAGTAGTTTAAGCGTCTCTCCATGTTCTGCACAGCTGATAACTCACTTGCATCACAAGGCTGGGAGAGCTGGACTGACAATCTGCAGCTGCCTGACAACCATTCAGAGGCTTCACTCTGAATTTGGAGACTTTATCTTGCACGCTCACATTTTAAGGCTTTGACTGAGGAGTCACTCAGGGGATACTCTATATGTGATACATGGCAGAGCTGGGACCAAGCCACAGACGTGCTCACGCATCCATGTCCAAAAGACCTCATGAAGGTCTTGTAAAAAAAAAATCTTTCATGAAAAGATTTGGAGATTCAGAATTTAAGTTCTGGCAACCAAGAGATGAGATTGATTCCTTGCAATGAGACTTTTGTCTCCTCCTGTTTCTAACTGGGCTACAGCTTGGTATATGGCCACACTGCTTGTGGTGCTCTCATAACACAGCAGTATTACATTGAAGCGGGTACTTACTCCTTCATTAGGACTTCCACCTTTGTATTAAGCAACATAAGACTGCCCTAGGTTTTCTGCCAGAAGCTGTGTGTTCTGCTTTGACTAAGGTCCTCAAGGAGCTCTGCACATGCTAAGATAGCATATTAAAGTCTTTTTTCTTGTGCAATTTGGATGTCTTAGACTTAAGTTTTTCATAAGTAAAATAGGAATATGACACCAGTTCAGCCCCAGTTTTCTCTCTCCTCATGCTGTGTTTCATGGCAACTTTCTATATCTGAAAGCTATCATCCCACATGAAAACTCATCTCTTGCAACAACCCATAATCATCTATATGGCTAACTGGATCAAGCCCACGTAAATACTGCGTGGGATCACAATGACAGAATGCAGGTTCAGAGATGATATAACCATCACAGCTCAACCACTGAGAGAGCTGTCAGTCTGAAGGTCGCCTGTAATCCTACTGTACACACAATCTGCTAAATGACCGCTAAGGAGGTCTTGCTGGACTGACAAAATATTTACCTACAATCTGTTGTGAACCCTACCTGGGCTTATACTTCTTGTGATGCGATCACTTGAAACTTCTCTAAAGAACAGAGCAAAAACACAACAATGTTTTGAGAAAAACCAACTCACAGTGGAAATCTGGGAGGAGAGACCACCACATCTTCTCTCAGTGCCCACCAGGTGGGCAAAACCAATGTGGAGCCCTCTGATAAAGAATAAATGGCTTATGGGTAAGAAGTGACAAAGGATAATTAAAATTATATTTAACTTTATCATTGCTTTCCTTCGGTGTTTTCTGCAATGCTAATGTCAAAAGATTAATATGTTTACAGTGTAATGGTAACCACAATTGCTTCCCAAAGAACATTCAGTACATCACCACTGCAGGTCCCCCTCTACCACCACAGCATTTTTCCATGGCATCCCCTGGGGACTGTCACAGCTGAGAACACCAGCATGCAGTTCTCAAAACATCAGATGTCCTCCTGGAGAACCAGGCCTGCAAACAATATGAGAGGGAAAAAAGACATGTTGTCTACCAGAAAAAAAATAAACACAGGAGATGCATCATGCAACCATGGTCTACAAAGCAATCTAGGCCACCAAAGACAAAGCTTTCACCTCCCTGTTCAAATCAGTCTTAAACTCATCCCATTGTACTGATCTAAAGATATTATCAGTTGGAGGAAAAGCAGGTTTACAGATTAGCACACAAGGGTTTTCGCTGAAGCCAATCAGCAAGCATTCAGCCAAGTGGCTGCCAGTTGCCACAGATAAAATGCTCATCACATTGCAGTCTGGCTCACTATACATTAAGCACATTCAAGTGAGAACCTAAGTGATTCGTCTGGGCTATTTTCATTTTTGGGACATGATTTGACCCTCAGCCATTTGTCTGAGCTGATCCCTTTTCTGAGTGACTATCAAACTTCTCACAATGGCGGGAGGAAGATCTCCTAGGCATAGCAGGAGCTTAGGATGTGTCAGATAAACGCATCAAAGAGGAGATTATTCCCGAATTCTAAAAGCCCACTGGAAATATATATGACGTCCCCAAGGCTGTCTGACACTAGCATCCCTCAGCTGGGGTTGTTAGACAAACAGCTCATATTTTACTTCGAGTGAAAAAACCACACACTCCATGGTTCTCCGACACTCTTTAATCTTAACACAGCTGCAAGCTTCTTTCAACAAAGAAACCTTCTGGGTGAATATGACCTTTGGATAAATCCTTGCATATTCTCTGTGGTGGTATTTATTGTTACAGTCAGGATAATGATTCACTTTGTGAACAACCCTGGGAGGGACTGCATTTTCCAGCAGCCCCACAGACCTGTAAATATGTTCCTCCATCACTGTCACACCTGTACTGCAAAAGGGGAGAACAATGGGTCAAAGGCAAATAAAATATTCTTTCACACCTTCATTTGGGTTACTGCACAGGTTGATGACCTGGAACAGAGAGACAACATTCATATTTACAAAATATTTTGGAGAACATTAAAGAATTTTAAAACTGAGGCAACTGGCTTCTGGAAGGCTCTGTAAGACGTTTTACTTTTTTCTGGAAATGCTAGCTATCAAGGCATAATGCGTTTTTCTCAGCCAAAAGGAGCAGCAAAACATCGCTGCTCTTGCAGAACATTCACATTCAAAGCAGATTGCGGATGTTACAAGAGAGGAGGACAAACCAACACAAGCCTTGCAAATTAAACCACGAATCTCCTTGTACGCTTTCAGCAATACCATTACTTCTCAGCTAAAGCTGGAGCTGGTTCTCTTCCAGTTGACACTCAATATCACAAAAAAAGTTTCTGTTCCTACTGCACATAAGGAAAATAATCCTCTCTTGGTCATTTCACCCTTGGCTCACAACACAATCCTTTTGCTGAGCCACCAAGAAGCCAGAATTCAGCCTGACCATGTAATTTGACAGGCTCCAGGCTGTCAAGGAAGGGAGGTGTCAAAACCTCCTGGGTAAACTACTTCTGCTCTAACTATTGAATGAGTTATGGGCTACTTCATGGAACACAATTCTGTCTAGAGCTCCGAGAGCTGAACTAACTTTACTCTCACCACTTGACAAAAGACGGATCAAAGAGCTGGTTCATGTCAAGCTGTAGGGCTTTCTCACATCTGAATGTAAAGCGGACTTCAGAATGTTATTAGCACCTTAAGCTTGAAGGATGCGATGCTGCCAGCCCCAAGCCAGCATCTGCAGGAGATTAATTTCATGGAGACTGAAAAAATAGCAGTGTTCAGATGTTTAGTAATGTATATATTTCAGACAACAGTCAGAAGCAGGCAAAAATACATATGCTGCATATGTAGGAATGATAGTCATGCAATATGTTGGTTTATGCGATCAGACTCTGATCTCTGACTTTCCTGGCACAAACTCTCTTGTGTTCTGACACCTGATGTTTTAAATGATAAAACGTCAAACACAAAAGGAAGAACAGTTGTGACCTGGAATGAGCTTAGCTGTGTTTTCTTGCTTTCCAGTACGGAGGAGTCTGTCACAAAAGTGCCCAGACTGTTTGCAGTAACAAAGACATAGTCAAGGGCCACGCATATGTAAGGATCATACCAACTGCAAACTTCAGAGAACTGTGCTGTCACAGCCTGAGATAGAAACATAACAGCAGGACACCATAAGATGCTCCAATCACTGTTGTTCATATAGTACCCACTCAACACCTCCTCTCCTAGGCTACCAATCTAACATTTTTCATACATTCTACATAACCCCACCAGTTCTGTTTCAAAAGGGTAGAGCCACAATTAAATGGCTCTTTAAAGCAACACTGTAATGCTATATTCTATGAAGTATTATAACAAGCATTATAACAAAGCTAGTTATGAGCTTTGATTGAAAGACAGAGAAACAAGTTCCTATCTTTGTAAGAGGTTGCTATTGGATGTCTATACCAAACAAATTTCTGTTTTCAGTCAGCATCCAGACTTACTAGGCCTTAGGGGAAAAAAAAAAAATTAAGCTTAGTTTCCTCTCAGTCAGAATTGGTTCTCAACTCAATAAATCATAATACTGACCACAACAGAAACCAGTAACTGTTTAAGATCTTCTTCTGGGCTTTAATTATGAACACTGAAGAAATTTGTCAACTCCTAACTTCCTAGTCATATGGAAAAGCTTTTAAGCATTCTGCATAGACCGCTGTCTATCAGGCTCATCACGGTTATGGAACTAAAACATATTCCACCAACAACGCTTTGAGCATGTACACACACAGGATCTTTAACTTCGGGTATGACTTTGAACCCAGTGTCTGCATCTGCTCCAAGGATAGTGAGGACAGTGAAGATAATAAATAGCATCTTTTTATGTTGCAAGAGTTATTAATTCCAGTCCCATTGCTAAATTTCTTGTGCTCATATAAAACAGCAGCTTCCAAATACGGGGAATGTCAAGAGAAATCTCTGTGCTATTCCATAACAAGAAAGCACTCCTGGCCAAGTACTTCATCATTTAGAAAGAAAGCATATGAATAGCACTGAGAGACAAAAGAGACAGGTGAAGGAAAATCTCTGGACTACGAGACAGCACAGTTTGTATGCAGCTGATAAGAGAAACACGTAAAGCAAATTCCTAGCCTCAAAAACCAGATGGGAATCCTGGCCAGAGACACAGCCTGGCTACCTCGTAACACAGGCTGCCATCACGGAATAGATTACGTCAATTCAGAAGTCTAAAAATCTTTGGAGAACGTATGGTTTTATGAGATGATTTCTTGCCAAAGAAAGTCATCCTCTCATTGCCTCTGTGCCACTGCGTTTTGTACGATTTAAGTCACACATAGCAATCACCTATGATAAGCATGCTATCTGCTTTCCTCACGCACACAGAGCGGATGGAACACCAGCTTAAAAAGACTTTGCAGAGATCTAAGTAACCAGAGAGATAAACCATCCAGAGATCAGAGTGCAGGTGAGTGAAACAAGAGCAGAAAGATGAACCAAATGTCTTGTTATTAACAGGCTGAAATGATTTTGTGCTGTACTTCAATTTTATGCTTGTGGGTGTTTTGCTTGTTATTAGAGCTTTGCTGCTAATGTTTGCAGTGAAGAACAGGGCTTTCTGCAAACTGAAGAATCATGATGCATATGGTAGGAACTGCACCTTTCAAATGTTAACAAATACGGTATAATTAATACATAGGATCTGAAGGCATATTTACAAAACCAATGGCAGATGAAATAATCACCTGTTTGTCAGATCTCTGTAATTTCTCTCTGATTACCAGATGACCCTCAAGCCCTTCAACTGATATCTTGTCCCTCCCCATACTGTCAGCAAGTTGCCATCAGCACAACAGAGAAGAACCACGTAGGCAGACAAATGAACAGAACAACAAAATGAGCTTTCAAACCTCAGCATGGACCTTGATTTCAGAGAACAGGGTATGTTTTTTTCTTGTATATTCACACCTGCTGTCCTAAAAACAAGCCTTCTATAGTCCATCCCTTGGTCTGGTATTAAGTTTTGACTTTTTATTGTGTTTCTACTTGCCATAGACACATTACTGCATGAAGTACCAGCAGGCTGCTGTTTAGCTGGGCCTTAAAAGAGCAGAGACCTAGTTCCTTAAAGAGTAGCAACGCCTTCTTCTGAAAGTTTTAGAAGAATGTGCACTTCAACCAGAACATGACAGTACACTTTTTGTGCATGTGAAACCTCTTAAATACCATCAGAAGGACTTGAGCTTCAGGCACAGAACCAGGCACTTTCAGATTTTAATCTCGAATCTACTCTTGGCTTCCTGTACAGCAAAGGACTCTTTCTTCATTTCAACAACTTTAAACCAAGGTGCAGTGAGAATTAAATGTTTACACTGCAATTTGAAAATATAAAGTGCTAAGAAGGAGCACTTAGGAAATGAACTTTGTAAACTTCTCCCTTGCCTCCATGGCATTCACCATCCTCAACAGCCTCTTATTTCATGTACTCATAGAGTACATAACCTTAAGCACTCAGTCTGTAAACTACATACCTCACTTCAGAGCTGATGTACAAAAATCAGCTGTCTGAATACCTCAACGCTTACAAGAGCTTCCTCTGGACTGATCATAGGAGAAATGACTTGTTATTAATTTTCACATACTGAATTTATTTTAGCTTTTATGTTTTCGGAATATTTTACAAACAGAATGCTGGTTATAGGAGTACCCAGGATTGCAAGAAAACACATGGCTCCAACTCCCTTCAACATCCCCAGCACACTCCCCACCAATTTTAATTTCACCTGGCTTAAACGGGGGAGTCAGAGAGAGACTTAAAAGCTTTCATCCTCTTTATATCACAATGAAGATGATGTGAAATCACTGCACCTGCTCTCACATACAGACCCATTCACTTGGATACAGATAGATCCCTCTCGCTCCCTTTGGATGAGGAAGGGATAATTTACTGTATATTTCAGAACCAGTAGCATTTTAGTTTCTGCCCTGCTCCAAGATGGCACAGGCAAGCTCCAGCCATTAGTCCTCCCCCCATGTTAGAGGAAGTCTGCTCTGATGAGCCCACCAGAGGCACAGATAAGCACAGCTGAGCTGCATGCACATTTCTAAGCAGCACCTCAACAGTTCAAAAGGTGAATGAACCTGAAACAAACACATGCATGCAGTTTGCACTGTGTAGCTAATCAGAATATCAGTTATTCTGATGGTAAATCTCAAGATGAGTAAATACATATTCCTGTATAAGCACAAGTGCCTCCACCCATTCTTGCTTTATTTCCAGCAAGTTTTTTGGGGTTTTTTTTTTGTTTGTTTGTTTTTTTGTTTTGTTTTTTTTTTTGTTTTTTTTTTTGTTTTTTTTTACAGCACTGCTCAGATGTTCTGGAGTACAACAACCCTCTGGTGTTAAGATCTGAGCATCCCAAGACCTCATCAGCAACGGCTGTGTGCTTGCAGAAAACAGGCTGTGTCTGTTCATCATGCTCCAGTGCCTGGCACTCGCCTGCATTTGCTCTTGGTGCTCTCTGTCAAGGGAGCTAACACTATGCAGGTGGAATGGCAGCAGCAAGGGCCTTCTGAAAGAGCTTGAGCTGTGCAAGGAAATTAAAGAGGCAGTGGGCATGAACTGGAATGCACAAACATCAGGAAGTATTTCTGTGCTGCGTGGATGATGCAGCACTGGCATTGGTTGTGTGGAAGCTGCAGAGTCTCCTCCTTAGAGATCTCCAAAAGCACCTGGATGCAGGCCTGGGCACCCTGCTGTGGGTGTCTCTGCTGGAGCCCAGGTTGCACCAGATGGACACAGAGGTCCCTCCCCACCTCAACTGTTCTGTGATACTGAGCCCTTACAGGGAAAAGCAGAGAGATCATCACTACAAATTGTCTTTGCCATAGATGGCTACCAAGAATCTCACAAAATGTAAAGATCCCCAGTGATCTCTAAGACTGGGAACAGATTTCTCTGCTAAAAAACAACCAGCGGAAAGATTACAGTTTCAGTCTAGCCCATATAAAGTCTCAAGAACAACCCTTTCACAAGTGGCAAGTCAGTTCTCCACCACAGCAAAAGCAGGCAGGATAAGCTGTTCTGGGCTGTCAAAACCTTCCTAAGGCAAACTTTCTACAAAAGTTTTTTTGTGCTCACGTCCTGCTTTGTCTGGTTATCCTGCCAGAAGCATAAATGAACTCATAAGAATAACAGGAGGATTAGGTTAAGCTTATTTTTAAAACGTTTCCCACAAATTCATCTCATTTGCCTGCTTATAAACACCCTCGTTCATCTCTGCTGTGTGTCTAATTAGGCAGGATATACTGCAGGTGGCTTAAAATAGGAGCTGAAATATAGTAGCTTTGCAGTTATGCATGTTAAAAGAAAGGTAATTAAAATTTCATGCTATGAGCTGTAAACTGATCATCTCAGGGGCCTGAAAGGGATTTCTCCACCATATATGACATGGCACAGTTGGCCAGCTACGGTATGGGTGGGTTTCCTCTTCCTTGCAACAATTATTAGCTTCAGCCCAAGGCAGAATATGAGATGTGATGGGTTGGTTTCCTGAATTATTTATTCACGGAAATAGCAACATTTGATTTTATTTAAAAATCAATACTGCAATAAATTAAAACATAAAAAGCTAAAATTAAGTAAAAAAACAACTAGCAAGGAAAGCCTTGCTGTGAGCAGGTCTTGGAAGCTAATTAAAATGAGATCGAACAGAGGTCTTGGGTTCTGTAGCAGCCATAGTTAAAATTCTACAGTATCTGAGAGAGGTACAAAATATACTCTAATGATGCTGACAGCTTTTCTGAATAGCATCCCTCCAAAAACAGGATTTACTTTTGCCATTAAAAAGAATACTTCAGAGTAGCAAGTATTTTTACTTTGGGAGTGGATCAAGTTGCACTAGCTGACAGGTGGAGTCTTTTAAAACAGTTTCACAAGGGAGGATACCGCTCTGCTTTTCTAGTAGTTCCTCCCCACACCTGCTCCTCTCTTCTTTTAAAAATTATGCATTGTATTATATTACTGAGACATCAGGGATATTTTCCAAAAAGTGAAAGGGCCCTTTCAAAAAAATATTTACGCAACAGGGATGTGCTTTTGTTTTGCCAAAAGGTAATAGTGGTACGCCACACAAGTGTACATTAAAGAGGCACTTTAAGACTGCAGTTTTAATAAGGAGCTTGGGGATGGGCAACTCTGTATTGTAAAAGCTATGCCTGGGATGTGTTAAAAGCCTACCAGATAAGGTCGGAAAAATGCGAGGGATGGCAGTACCAGGAGTTGCAGAGTACTTCTATGAACATCTCAGAGCTGAGAAGAAAGAAATGCGAGTGACCTCAAATTAGTGAAAAACAGGAGTGAGCTCTGAGTCACACGCAGCCAGCTAAATTACGTTGTCTGCTTCGCAAAGCCACCTCTTAGATTTCACAAGCAGTGGGCACGCAGGATCTGGATGCATTTTACTTTTTGTCTACTCCAGTAATGAAAGAATCCTCCGTCTCTGAACCAGTTTAATCTGTGGTATATAAAGTAGCAGAAAGACTAGCCCAGGACTACTAATGCACAGATCTGTGTACTAAACCTACATGGGACAGGGACAGCCACAATGATGAAATCACTTCCTTCAGAGATAGCAAAGTCCCCATGGTCTTCAATGAACCAGGATCTTATCCCACAACACCAGGGCACTGTGGACCAAAGTCAACAAACCAAACAAATTAAATCAAAATAAATTAAAAAAAAAAAGAATCAGACTTCTTTTAAAAGCAACCCAGGAACAACCATTTCTGCAAATGCTTTCCATATTGGCAAATAAGAAGTGCGTTTACGGCACTCTACTTGTTCTGTTAGATCTCTACCCCTTTCCTGCCTTCCCTACCATGCTTTACAATCACTTCTGTCATAGTCAAATCGACCTTACATTTTCACAGAGAGTCTCACATCTGTCAGACAGAGGGCAAAGTAGAAGACAATATTTTGTTATGAAACACCTGACTTGAATTTCACTGAGACGGGTAATAAACCAAAGACAAATGAAGTTTTACTGGGCAGAAGCAGGTTTTTGTAATAAGCCCTGCATGCATGATAATTACAAATCGAGCTCTTTCCTGGCAAAGAGCAGAAAAAAAGCCTCATATCACCCTTGCAAGCAGTAGAAAATAACATCTCATTCAGTGTAAAGAGACAGCATCAGGTAGGGTTGTGATCACATAATTAGGTAAGAAAAACAGCCACATTCCAGACGTGCCATCCTTTGAAGCAAAGGAAAATTCTCTAAGTTTTAATCACAGGATAGTATGTTGCTTCATCTGGTCTTCCTATAAAAATATTTCCTTGTTAAAAAAAATAAAATCATTAACTTTCCATATAGGGAAGCTCAAAGTGGGTCATCGGGGAAGCATGCATTTTTTTGGCTGGAAGTAAGCCATGGATGGTCCCAGGTGAATGGTGTCTGTCCAACACCACAGTCTTGTCAGATTTTGGAGCCCTCTCCACCCTCATCCTCCCCCCTGCCCATTCCCAATACCTCAACAGGAAAGGAGACATCTGTGAATCCTCTGGCACCGCTTCAGTGTTTCACAGCTGTAATAACCACTGATACAAAGAGAGGAATGTTTTCTAGCCCCAAATTCCTGAGGTATTTTTTCTAAACAGACACAAGTGGATGGGGCTTGGTTACGTGAAAAACACCTCACCAGGGGCAGGGGTATGGGAGAAAGATGAAGAGGAATCATGATCCACAGATAACTCAGCTCAGCTTGGGTTCAGATTTATCTTTCCTGGCCACTCAACCTATTTGTCCAAATCCAAGCTTTTGATCCTTAAAACTAAGCAGTACTTTTCTGGCAGCTTGCACTAACACTTGGCTAATTCAGATGAAAAATACTACGTGAAGAGGCTTAGAACAGTGGTGATCTATAGATTTATACGTATATATAAGGTGGTATTTCTACAATACTCTTATCAGAATAGAGGTAGTAAAATTTGATCCTTGTTGCTAGGAATTGCGAAGTTCAGACACCATAAAGTTTCTTTTCTCCTATTTGTTAGTGCTGTCAGGTACCAGCACTCAGTCCTGGTGCCTCTTACCTGTGTGTCAGTGAGTTCATCATAACATTCCACAAGATTCACAAGTGTGACTCAGTGGCAGACATTCTAGTTTTGGTAGTAATGTCAATTCCTATAAGGGCACAAAGTCAAGCCCAGCTAGATAGATAATGTTTTCCCAAGCACCTGTACTTTTCTAACGCTTGGCAACAGCAGCTCCCTTGTTGCCTACACATTCAGGCTTAGTTTTTTGTGTGTTTGTCCAATATAGAACTGCAGAAAATCACCTTGTGTAAGTAGAATGACATAAAGCAGAGTATTTCTGAACAGAAAGCTTGAATTATTAAGCATTCAATAACACAAGCAGCTAAAACTTGGGATCACTTCACATAGTGAAAAGCCTCACCGACACTGAACAGAGCAGAATGAGAAGGAGAGCATCTAGCTCATGGGAAACAAGTCTGGTGAAGATTTGCTTAAAAAAAAAAAAAAATGATTATAATGTCAAATATTTTTAAGTTCCTTCCAAACCAGAAGCTCCCTGGGCCACACAGCTGCTCAGTGTGAATTTGCCCAAGAAGCTGAGTAAATTGTTTCAACCTGAGCTCCTCTACTCTGTAGTTACACTGCTGTTAGTACCCAGAATTAGGGTCAGATTCAGAAAGAAGGTCAGGCAGGAGCATTGCTACCTCATCATGAAGGCAAGCAGAAGCAAGAGGTTTCCACATGGGCACCATCCACAGCTTCAGACTACCATTACAGTTTTTGAGCCAATACTACTAGCCCTGAGTTGAAGTAGGCACAGACCAGCTGTGCCATCAGGAGACGGAGACACAGCTGTTGATGCTGGGTTAGGAGCAGGAGCTGCCCCAGACTGCAGTCAGGGCTACAGCCACCCTTTGACTGCACCACTCCAGCCCCAGAACCGCCTGACCTTAGCTGGAGCAGCACAGGAAACTGCTGTGCCCACATCAACAGCCAGGAGCAGAAAACCTTGCAGAGAGGATTTTGCAATATGCACCCTTGGCAGAAAACAGAAGGCTGCACAGATCCTAATTCCAACCACTCCTTGAACACGAAGTGGGCCTTTCTGAAGTCATTCTTCAGCCGACATTTCTTTTGCACTATCCTGCTGAGCGAACACAGAGGCATAACCACATGAATTTTACAGCTGTAGGACATCATTGTTAATGGGAGAAAAAGCCCTAAAAACTTGCTTCAAACCCTTGTTCTCTGTCTTTTAAATAGAGCTCGTAATTAACTTAGCAATGCTGCAGCTCACATGTTCTCTGCAGCCATTCACGGCATATCTGTCAAACCTAATAAGAAGGAGCTGATGGACTACACAACACTGCAATTTATGCACTGATGCTAAACAATAACATTTTCTCTAGTTAAGTGGAAAGTTCCAGGAAAATTAAGCATCTGAAAATTTAACTGCACAAGGTGACTGAAAAATAAACTCACTAACTCATTACACTGGGATAAAAATCTGCACTCTCACAAGGAATATTTAAGACAGAACTGCAGAGTAGATTTGCAATTCCCAAATGCCTTTGAGTGATTCAAGTGAATGAATTATAGAATCACAGAATTGTTCGAGTTGGAAGGGTCTCTTAAAGGCCCTCTAGTCCAACTTCCCTGTGATGAACCGAGACATCACAGCTCCATCAGGTTGCTCAGAGCCCTGTCCACTCTAACCTTGAATATCTCCAGGGATGGCACATCCACCACCCCTCTGGTCAGCCTGTCCAGTGCTCCACTGCCCTTGGTGTAAAAGTAGTAAAGAACTTTTTCCTTGTATCCAACCTAAATCTATCCTCTTTTAGTTTGGAACCATTTCCTCTTGTATCATTAAGCTATTATTAAGTTAATTATAATTCATCATAAAACACAGAATATGATTAAATTCAGGTGTTTAAGACCAAAAACACACTTATTAAAACAATTACAGAAGAGAAAAAGAGTAACTAAGTTTTTTGTATGCTACTGACAGTTAAAAAATGTAATACCATAAATAACAAAAAATTAACAGTAAAAGTAAAAATAAGAAAAAGACTTGTCTCAAGCACAGTTTCTCCAGTCTCAGATAGAGAAACCTACTGCATAGCAAAAGCAAGACATTAAATATTTTCCTAAATCTATGTCAGTAGTAGGAGCCCTGAGCAATGCCTGACCATCATTCCTAAGTTCAACTGCCATATACATGCCTTACAGATGGGTGATACACTAATATCATGTTGATGCCATACTTCAATTCTATCAGTGACACCAAATTATTAAAAACCCTGCTTAAGAGGGCAGATATTGGTAGGGGTATTAAGCCCTGTGTCTCCCTTCACGCTGTTTCCTGAAGCTCAACCAGCTCCTGTGCAGAGCAGTGCTGCTGTGCCTCCATCACTTCAAGTCTGCTGGGTGCTGCCTGCTCCTGTGTCTCCCAGGGGGGCTTTGGCCATGGTTAAGGAAAGGAGGCATAGGCTATACCATGAAGCTGATCCCAACACTACATGGCTCCTCACCCTCAATAGGGCGGAAGTCAACTCCACACACCTGCTCCTGTGCAGCACAATGAGACTAGCCATGGGGAAGAGCTTGCTCAGCACTGAAAGATCTCTTCTTCAAATCCCCAAACCCTTAAATCCTTATTTAAGAGCTTAAAGAAAGAGTACCACGATAATTCTTGATAATGTGATGAGATTTTGTGTTAACAGCATCAAGATGATATCACTTATTATTAGTGCTGTTTACATTAAAGGGCAGCTTCAGAAGTCTGAGTGCCAGCTTTACTGCATGCATGAATAAAATATTCCCCTCTAAAAAAGTTGGTTATTTTCTGGCAAAGTGTAATCTAGGATTTATTTATAAATAAACATTTATAAACACAGATCAGAGCTAGTGGTGATGACTATCACTGCTTAATTTCTCCTTCACATAGAATTTACTAAAATCTCCTTTATCAAAATCTCCAAAATTGTCTCTCTACTTAAACTTGCCTCCATGAAGTTCCCTAAGAATTATTTTTAGAGCATTGCTCAAGAACACCAAACAACTAGCGAGGCATTAAAAACAAACAAAAAATACCAAACTAAACAAAATAAAATTAGAAGCCCATAAAACACGTCTAGTCACAATACAAAGAATTAAAAGAGTGGTATTAAATTAAATGCCAGAATTGTTAGTTTGAAGCCTGGACTATTTCAAAATCCTTTCTTTTATGCTTTATTTTTCCAGGCGCTTTGCAGAGATGTAAGTCACCAAAGTTACAGCATCAAAAAAAGATGAAGGGTAAGGTGCAGAACCATCATTTCTCATAAGGCATCAAAGATCTATCAAGGTCAAACTCAGCGCTTAGCTGTTCTTCACACCTCTTACAGTTGGTGCTACAGCTGCACAGATTATCGTGGTGAAAATGGGAAAAGAAACAAACAAGGAAGTAATACTCACCTGTATCCAAAGATGTAGGTTCACAGAAAAGACTCCACAGAGGAGGGATCTCCAGCAAGAGACCCTTCCCTAATGGCAGTCAGCCCTAAATGGGGTCTAGGAGAGGTGCAGCCAGGCTCCACCCCTTCGGTCACACAGCTGATTTGCCTTCACCTGTGCTCCATGGCTGACTCACTGTTTGCCTCAGGTGATCAATCAGTGGTTCAGGCTGTGACTCAACAGTTCCATACACCCCCACAACCATGTAAGAAGATCTTTACATTTTCAAACATTAACCGTATCCTTTTCACCTAATAATCGAGGCAATCTTGCTGTATATGTTTTTTGGATGGCTAACAAAAGGAGAAACTACAGCTGTAAAAAGAATGAGACTTCAAATGAATTTGAGATACCTTCACAAAAGTCTCATCGGTAACACAGCGTCAGACAAATGTTTGCAATGCATTGTTCGCTGCCTTTTTTGGTATTTGCAGAAAACACACCCTAGTTTGTAAGGTTCCTGCTGAGTTTATTTCTATTTCTGAGAATTCTTATTAGCAGTAGGTCACTAGAAGAGCAGCATAGTGAAAATGAGACGATGTTGATAATATAGACAAGAATGACCAAGGAAAAATAATCCTTTGAGAACGCAGGATTTTAAATGGAAAAAATCCGTAATATGTTGAAGAGTAAAAGCTGAGAATTTATCCAAATCAGAGAGGAAAAAAGCAGAAAGCTGAAAAAGCCTGACCCCAACTTTGTACTTTCTTCACTGCCTTTGTTACCTGAAACTTGTTCGTAATAAAAAAATAATTGGAAAAATGTAGTTAAACTAACAGTGGTGTCTCTGAAAAACATTCAGGAAAAAATGCAGCTCCCAGAAGTACTCATATTTTATATGTAAACACACAAATATATAATTATATGTGTAAATATTTCTAATAAAAAGCTTCCCAGAGCTTTCTCAAATGTGTGTCAACCTACTTGGAGTGACATCCTAGTATGAAAAATGGCTGTGATTGTTGAATAAATTATTTGGTACAACTGTGTCAGTTTTTAACAAGCAGCAACATCCTACTAAATCTCTGCATTTCTTTCTCACTTATATTTTATCTGTGACTCCCATATTTGGAACATTCTAACAACTGGTGATATTTAAATAGAAGCAAATGAACAGCCACTTTGGACAGGATATGATGGTCCTTTCAATGTAAATTCTCCTAAGAGAAAAATAAACTTTTCTCCAAAAAGGACATAATCTAATTAAATACTTGCTTGATGTCAGTGTCCTTCCAGGAGAGGAGACAACATTGTAAAGGAACAGAAATGCTTAATGGTAATTCTCATGAGCGAGATTTTTTTTTTTCTGTCTGCTCTAGCCAAAATGTAAATCATTTTCCACTGTAGTGTCAGGGAAGTGTACTGCAGTAAATCAATCACAAACTACTTTTAAAAAGGGACAAAAAAAAAAATCAACTGCAAAATGAAACAAATCTCTGTATGCCTGTTTTCCATTTGTATTGTCATCACTTACCTTCAGAGAACGATGGAAGTGAGATGGGAATGCTGCTGAAATGCATCCAACAGACTCTGTGTGCATGTGTTAGCAGCTCTAGCAGTCTCTGCTGTGTCCCCAGCCATTGGAAAAGACAAAGCATTACAGCCTACCCACGGTATAATTTTTACTTTTTGCTGGGCTCTGAGCTGGGATACTCTATAGGAAGCTAAAGGCAGAAACACGGAGACAAGCTGTGTGATTTCTTTTAGCATTTCCTAGTACTCAGTACTAGTACTTCTGCTGGGGTAGATAAAAGTCTTTCTGCCTTGTTATAAAAGAAGAGGAAAGGCAATTCATGAGGGAAATGGAATCATTTTAGAAAGCTTTTCCTAATAAGCTCAATAGTTGAGCAGATGTGTGTGAGTGGGGAAAGCTGGGAGCTCAGAGAGCAGGCAGCTCCATCCGTCATCACACAACTGTGACTCGGCTTGCTTTTATCTTTTATGTCAGGCAATCAAATGAAAAGCCAATTTTATTTACTGAGTGAGGAGCAAATAAACTCATGCCAGTTAAAGAACAGAAATGATGTATCTGTGGTTTAGACTGGAAACATTTAAAAAATAAAAACTCTTTAATAGTTCCCTCAGACAAGACTTCTAGATCCTCTTCTGTCTTTGTTTGCTCCTAGGGCAAGATGGGCATGGAATGAACATTTTGTTAACTCTGTCCTTTCAAATTTTCACACCCACAAACTACACCATCCAAGAGGAAGAAGTAGTACTTGATGTCTCTGCTTTAAGTCATTTTCAAAACCTTTTCGGGAAGAATTCTCTGGACCACAAGCAATAGCAATTAAAGTCAGCCTAAGCTTTACAGCTGACTTTGAAATTAGAAGGTGCTTACTAAAATGTTTTGAAGTTTTTTGTTATTTTCCCCCTTTCCTCAGTCTCCAAAAGCACTCTTCTTTCTCTAAGTGGTCGTAAGTCTGCTTTTCTCCCTGTTAGCTGCTCAGGTCTGTATTAGCTTAGGACTGTCATTTTCTGAACCCTGTGTCAGAAAAGTGTTCCATAATATACCTGCAAGTGTAAGTGTAAGCCTGTTTATTAGTTCTGCTCAAAAACAGCTCAAAACATGCACTGAAATTACTGAATTGGGTAAATTCTGTGGGTTTTTTTTTTTTCCTCACACAGTAATTTTTTTCCCCCTCCTCAGCAAGCCACGCTTACCGGTAAAAAGTTGTGTAATCCACCGTTGAATGACAGCTCTGAAAATCCCAGGCTTTGAGCTTCTGGCATTCCCGGTGAGCCCGGAGTTTCACCCTGACAGTCCCATGGCAGAGCTCAGGCACAGGTTTCCTCTGCGGGCGACTGCAGAACTCATTAGACTCCACACGCCAGGATTCAGCAAAGTCGTCCACGTCGAACTTAAAATTCCCATCCCCCCCAATCAGGTCATCTCGCTTGTGCCCGTTGTAGTTACCACACAGGCCACAGAGTTTGCCCTTCAGATGTGGTGCAGCCATGACTTCCACAAAACTGTCTCCGTCCCATGAGATTTCCAGGCCTAACAAAAGAAAGAGATGAGATAAAAACACAGAGTTTCAAAAAAGAAAAGAAGAAATTGAGGTTAATAAATTTATACATGTGAAACAGTGTTCAGAGGAACCTAAACAAAGCTATTGGTTTCCTCCTGATAATACTGTTAGATTTCTATTTACCTCTCAGTAAGCACCTCTGGCAAGTGCAGTGTTTCTTAAATCACTGTTGATTACAACATACTTGTCCCTCTTTGTGTTTACTTTTGTTCTTCCTTGCTGTTGGATGGGGTCATCCTAAAAAAATCTGGATCCAAAGCAGAACTGCTCTCAACGCTGAATGATGGCTGTTGTGTAAGTCAGCAAATTGAATTTTCTAGGGGAGATTTCTAGTGGATTTCAGGAGGGTCACAATTTCAGCCACTTTCATCTGCTGCACAGGTCATGGGTGCAAAAAGGTGCCCATGCCCTACAGGAATCTGACAGTGAATACTTCCTAGAAAACATTCTTTTCTTGTCTAAAGAGCTGATAATCATTTGGGTAAAGACAACAATTCCAACATCAGTACTTTGTGTGAATAAAAAGAGACTGAAAATGAAAGCAAAAAGATGCCAGATGAGTAAAACCGCTGCTAGAAAGCATACTGAAATGCATTCAGATGGATCATTCCAAAGGTGTTCATTACCAATCTTTTGAAATTGACTTGACAGGTCAGCACCATTATGGAATGACAGTAGGCATGGAACATCCATCTAGAGGCCTGGATGTAAGTGTCATGGTACAATCTATTTTACAGTAAGGTTTCATACTTCCAATGCATCAAAATCAAAATTGCTTTCTGTGTGTGAGATCTATTTCATGTCTATACCCATCTAAAAACTAAATGTCTAGCTTTATGTCTTTTTAATGGAGAGAAACAGATAGTTCAGGGATCACAGCATGAATGTCTAATACAGTGGGAATAAACTACCTTCTGAATGCCCTTCTGTTTCCAGTGACATTATAGATGATCCAGAAAGCAGGTGGAGCCTAAAATTATAATTTTATCCTGAGTTATAATGAAGTGAATTCTATCCTCTTATATGAAGCGAATTCTATCCTCGGAGCAGTAAATACATATTTCATAAAGGAATGCAATTTTGGTATTGTATGTGATAAAAACAACACCAAATATCACTTAACTTTCATCCCAAAATGGCCCTTCCAATGTCTGATGAATGCTAATACTTTGCATCTCTGCAGTGCCCTCCATCGGAAGACCACAAACCACTTTGCTGATGTTAATTTATCCCCATAAAGTACCCATGTGTGGCAGTTATTTAAGGATAAACAAAGGAACCTGCTTTTAAACAGGATAATCCAGATTTCACTCTCCTCTGTGTCTGGCCAAGAATACCAAACAGCACTGCTTTGTGGTGCAGGACCAGGGATTTGCTCCAGATTTCTACATTTGCTCTGTGGGCTGGCTTAGCACCACCCTTTCCTCTTGTAAATCAGCACTTGTCACTGTGCAATCCAAATCCTTCTCTGTGCTCATGCAAGTAATTAACATACCAGCGATTCAGTTCAAAGCTGGTGCCCTTTGTTTAGCAACACATCCCATTGTCTCCTATGACAATTCCTACCTGTGCCACAGAGGATCAGGGTGAGGCCTAACGGGGAACAATCACAGAATCATTAAGATTAAAAAGGACCACTAACATCATCTAGTCCATGCACCAAATGCGAGAGCCCTTCAATGGCTGTATAAGGGGTGCTTTGCCATCAGTACAGATTATCCTGTCCCTATTTGATTTACACTACCCCAAATGTCTGGGAGAAGATTTACCCAGCAAGGTTTGCAGATAATTCTGCATCAGTCTGTCTCCACAGACTATTTCATCATGCTTTCTTATTGTTATAGATCTGCAATGATATACTAATACCTACTATGACGTGGCCTGAAAGCAGCTTCAAATTCCTTCATCATCCCAGAATGCATAGGACCACTTTCTCCTCTAGAGGCATTTTACACCAAACCAGCTGAGAAATTGTGCAATGCTTTGGTTAATGAGGCCAGCACAGTGGCAAGAAGGAAAGCTGCCTTTTCAAGCTGCTTCATACATTATCATTGCTGGACAAATTCAAATTCCAGCTGTCTTTGCTTCTGACAACGTTGAACAAAACAAAACACAGCTTGATTTGCAGACACCAGATTAATACTGCTGTGCTGGCATTTAGAAAAAACTTGCCATTAACGTATAAACCAAGATTATTTCAGACTTGAGAATCATGTAAACTTTCGGAAAGTTCGAAGTATCCAGATCCAAGCCTTCAGACAGCTCTCTTCAGAAAATAGCTCCATTTTTAAGGTAGTTTTCAACTTGTTCCCCAAACGAGCTCCCTCAGAAGCTGCTGACTTCACAGTAGACTCACAGAAGTCAGGTATATGATTTAATCCTAATTTTCCTTTTATAATGTTTTTTTTCTCAAGTTGTGAATTACTGACTTTCCGTGAAATCATCTGTATTTATTACAAAAGGCTAACTCTAATATTGTCTTGAATATCTATGTGTCCTTGGTGAGACACTGGCATCTTGCCACGCATTGTCCCGTGAATTCTAGATATGCAGACATGAATAACATAAAATTCTGGTTTTTAACCTCAGCATATAAAAATGCACACTTTTAAATCCAGAGATCCCTGCTTTGATTATGGGATTTGATTCAAGAGAGTTACAGTTTAACTACCAGCAGTGGACATACTTTTTCTACTTAGATATAATGTAATCATATTATATTTGCTGTAATTGCTAAGACGCAAGCATAGCAAGTAAATTCATTATGCCAGGTTGTCTTCAGCTATACTAACAAGATTTTTAGCTTTCGTGAACAGCCTAGAGGTTTCTGTCCATAGTGGAGCTTCTTCCATTTTGGGGTAATGAAGAAGGGTATTTAATCTAACATGTAGGATAACTCTGTCAGAGCCTGGTTGCACCATGCAGTGTGTGCCTTTTTGTTTGTTCACACGCAGAAAATTCAGTTGGTTTCTGTAAACCAACTAGAGCTGTGACAGACGGGATTATGCTATGGAGCAACGTTTAAAATGGTCTCCTTGGCAGACAGAAATTGTTTGGAAGAGCTTCCTGGTGCCTATAACCTCCTCTCTTTCCCTCCCAATGGATGAGTTTCCCATTCGCTTGGACAAGAATCAGAATCCAAGTGGTGAGACTGGAAGCCAAAGGATGCAGCATCTGTCCCATCTGGAGATGTGCAGAAAAGGAACATTCTCAGAGTTACTTTTTAGTGTATTCCAATTTTCCTCTTTCTTTGAAGGACACTTAACCAACTTGTTACTTGATTTCTTAACTTGGCACACTATGTGCTCTACTGCATTTAAAAGAAATTCTTCTGGATTTATGCACATCACACACTGAGTTTCACATGCTGGGAACTCCCATCAATTGTTCTGCATGATTTTTCATGGTAAAGGCATCCTCAAGATCTGGCAGATCATTCCTCCCTAAAGATCTAGGGCCAACAGAAAATCTCAGCAAAGCAGATATGTGAAAAAGATCCGCACAGAAGAAAAACAACAACAAAAAACCCTCCTGCACTGGAGGGACAGATGAATTAGCATCAACTCTGTGAGCATCAGCTCTCTTGTCTTCTTAATAATTAATATACACATTGTAGACAAGGACTCAACACCATGCCAGACAGTACCGGGAATACCTGCAAGATCAGGGTGCCAGAATTGCTGCTGTGGAACCCAGGGATACAGCTGGTGAGGAATTCAGCAACAAAACAGGTTTTCACGGGAAAATGCCAATTCATCAGAAATGAAATGCATCAGGGAGGCATATCAGATTCAATGAACTTCCAACAGAACCCAGGCATGGCTCCAAGCTGGTTTCATGCCAGCTCGCCTGGTGGGCTGTCTGGAAGCCTGGACTCTCAGGATATGTAACTCCAGGGCAGTCCTGCCATGCAGATTGCCTTGTCGCCAGGGACCACAAGGCTTCCTGATGCATTGGACTCCCCTGTTTTATGCAGGACTCAGCTCCCAGCTCTGCAAAGGGAAAACCAAAAACCAAGGGAATGCTGACTGAGCTGTAAGCACCAGACTGCACTTTCCAGACCAATTTTACTTCAATTTTTCTTCTAGTTCAGTAGCTTTGCTTATTTTTCATTATCTCCTTCCTATGCCTCTTTTCCCCCACTGTGTTGAGAAAGCATTAATTTTTAAAAATCCATGTTCCAGAAAGTTCTCAGATTTTTTTCCCTTGGCATTTGGAATTTCTTGTGGAATAGAAATTCTGTCTTTAAAACAGTTTCACTCAGCACATTTTTTTTCTCTACAGCCTCTCTGCTGCTTATCCTCTCCCAGCAAAATGGAGTCATGTTGTTCTCTGCCTCTTTCCGTGTCTTCTGTGCTGAGGGAAGGAGGACTTGGCCTATCATGCTGCCTTCAGTCAGAGAAACCTAATCCTTCCCTGTTAAGGGGAGGAATTATTTAGACTATAATTTGCAGTGATTACACAGTGTTTGGTATGTTGTCATATGCCATGTTTGCACTCCCTCTGCCAACACATGGACAAGGATGTGTGCAGTCATTTATTAGGCTTGCACCAAAGACAAATGGAATAGCAGCGGGATTAGCTGTCATTCATCTTCAACTGAAAACCTTTCCGTGGCCTGTGGTTGGCTAATGAAATCCACATCGCCAGTATTCATAGTGTTCAGCTGGCTGCAAAGAGAAACCCTCAAGATGCTTTTAATTAGAAGTTGTGAATAATGGTCAACTTGTGTGCATTTTACAGACAGCCACAAAAATCTACACTGCCACTTTTAGGAATGAACCCAGAGCTGGGATCCACATTATACAGACTTACATTTTGAGGGGATATATGAACAGGTGTCTAAATTCTCAGTTCAACAGTGGGTGCTAGTGTACCCCTTGAAAAAAAAAAAGACTCTAGATAATGAGTATGACTATGCTTCATGCTTGTGACCGTACCACTCCATAAGAAAGACTGGTTTCACTGTTTGCACATGGCATTTAATTGAATTAACAGTAAATAGTATTCTCACTGAAACAGTACTTCACTGTTTAAGTGAAATCTCCCAGGACTACAGCGCTACCTAACACATGCTAATGAGGAAATTCTTAGCTTCCACTCAGTATTTATCTATGCGAGCATACTATAGCTCAAAATAGTTTATCAAAACAAATGTAAGTCCTCTGGTTTAGAATTTTGACAATAAATGTATTCTTTAGGTCTCTAAGGACTTGAGAATCTGCTATCTTCCCTCCTTTTTCTACAAAAAAATGTGCCAGATTCTCAAAGTTTCTCATTTCCTTTTGCTTCTGAGGCTGTGAAGTTTGTTCCACTTGGAGAGACTCTTACCCAAACACAAAGCAAGCAGAGAACAATGGCATTAAACAGCAAACTGAGCCTTGGTTTTTAAACGAGGATGTCCATTTTAGTGGGTAGCCTCAGTGAAATGTTTCCATAATTTGACAACTTAAACCTAATCCAACCATTAGTAACTATGATTTTCCACGTATCTTCCACTTAGACTGCAAGGTATGTTGCTGCAACTGTAGAAAAAAATGAATGTTGAAGGACTGATTACATCTCTGTTCTTAGCCGTAAGTATCCGAGAAACACAGAATCACAAAATATCCTACGTTAGGAGAGCCCCATCACTGAGTCCAATTCCAGCAACCTGGTGCTATAACTGCAGGTCATGGTGAAAAACCTGCTCCTAACCCCCAGCCTGATCCTTCCCTGACACAGCTCCATGCCGTTCCCTCAGCCCTGTGGCTGTCACACAGAGCAGAGCTCAGCATTGCTGTTCTGCTCCCTGTGAGGAGCTGCAGCCGCTGTCAGGCCTCCCCTCAGCTGCTCTGCTCCGGGCTGAGCAAACCAAGGGACCTCAGTCACTTCTCACACACCTTGCCCTCCAGACCCTTCTCAATCTTCATAGCCCTCCTTTGGATGTTCTCTAACAGTTTTATGTAGTTCTTAGACTGCAGTGCCCCAACTACACGCAATGCTCAGGATGAGGCCACACAGCACAGCGGGACAAAGCCCTTCTTTTGCCCAGCTGGCAGTGTGGCCTTGATGTACCACCCCTAGGTATGGTTGGCCCTTTGGGCTGCCAGCACACTGCTGACTCAGATTCAACTTGCTGTCATCCAGAACCCCCAGATCCCTTTCCATGGAGGGGCTCTCCTGCCTCTTCTCCCCAAATCTGTACTTCTGTCCTGGGCTGCCACATCTCAGGAGCAGGATTTGGCTCTAACTCTTGTACAGTTTCACGCACTTGGAGGCTCCCCAGCCCTCACACTTGTCAAGATATCTCAGCAAGGCCTCCCTGCTCTTGAGCGATTCAACAGCTCCGCTTAACTTAATGTCATCCACAAAATTAAGTAGTAAAACTTCAAGTTCAGTACCCAAGTCTTCTTTAAATGATTACACTGAGCAAACCACTCTAGTTACTGGAAGTGAAAATCACGGCACATTTATCTACACAGGTAGCTAACTGTCAACTGCAGATTGAAATATAGTCTAGGACATGTTCTGCAAAGGCTTCATTCACAGCTGCATTTCTATCTGCTTGTAGGCTGGAAGAGTTTTGAAAGAACTATCAAGCACTTGGGTTTACTCAGATCTCTAATTAATATATTTATTGCCATTGTTGTGGTTTTATACCAATTACTGTTCTTGTTGCATTTGAGAAGTTTTTCTAGGAGGAGACACACACACAGTTGCCCTACCTGCTTTGGTTGTCACTTTCAGCAAATAACCATCCAAATCGATCTGAAATTGTGGTGTCTCGCAGGGTAGTGAGATACGGGTCCCATTCCACTTCACTGTGAGGTGCTGCTGGAGGCTGATGGTGCTTCTGCCCAACACAAGGTCCACTGACTTTGTCCAGGAGAAAGAACGGGTCCGACGGGCATCGTTTTTCACCAGCACCTGGAAGGGCGAGGCAGAGGAGGAGCAGTCTTTCGTCAAAACGTACTGACATGTTCCCTGAAAGTTAAATGTCCGTCCATCAAAAGTGTTGTAGTGAGGGTCTCCAAACACAGTGCAAACTCCAGGCTCTGCAGGTGAGTGAGAAACAAAAGTGCTATATCAGGATCAATCAAAGCTTGAAAAAAGCAGTTGATAAGAACTTAAAGGATGCTGCTCTCAACTAATCTTTCTGCCCTACAGGGCAGATTTTTCTGAGGACCAATAGGAATACATTTATCTGAAAAGTATAAACCTCATGGATTTAGCAGAAATCTTTCCCAAAGCAAGTGAAAACTAAATGCCAATCAATCCTTGGTTCAACATGAGAAGGTTAACCTATAGCTAGGAACCAAAGACAAATCTTCCAACCTCTGAATGAGTCCCTTAAACACAATGTGCCACCTGGACAGCTGAGGTTGTTACAATGCCTTGGGAGACTGCTGAGTTTCACTGACAAAAAATGCAAGCCTCATTCACAGTCTCAGAGCAGGCAGAGCCCAGGGCCTTGCAGAGCCCATGTATTCCTGGACTTGTGTGATGGGAGCCTTCCAACTTCATTCCAGCTTTCCAAGCACAAGTGTCTACTCTGACCAAATCATCCAGTTTCTTTCTTACTGACAGAAAGAAACAAACACAACTAGAAAGTCTCTCATCTCACTAGTTTTAGACACCTATTTTAATATGTGGGAAGTTGCTCTCTGAAGGAGCCTGTATCGTTCTGCTATCTGCTCTGAGAGCTTAGCTGGAGGCATTCCTTTCAGTCAGATTCACCCAGAATGAACTTTCACCCTTAAGTTTTGTGTGGGAGCAAACCCTAATCCAATAAATGAAGTAGAATTCAAAATATCACCTGTATATTTTTGAGGTTTAGTTTGAATGTCCCAGGTTAGGCAAGAGTGATTTTTCGAAGTTAAAAGCCATCAAGCCGCTTCAGCACGACCTTTCTGTCCATATTTTATATGGGCATATGTATAAATATATAAAATAGGTATATTTTTTCAAAATCTTCTCTTGTACCACTATTAAGTTGCTGAAAACTATCACTGAGGAAATGCGATCACCGTTTACTATACACATACTTTTTTAATACTACAAACTGTCACATGTTATTTATACAAAACTGACTTTTAGTGGTTATTGTTCTCACAACAAAAGCCAGCAGTACATGAATAGCATGATGCAATGACTATCTAAGGGCATAGTGTCTCTGCTAGTTACGTGCATTTTTACAATTAGAGGGAGATGTCTTATTGATGCTTTCAGTTCTATGCTGATCAAGAGAAGTCACAGTTCTCAAAGGCAGAACTTGTCCACACTTATATCAACAATTCTGAGTTACCCTGCAGTTATCCAGCAATTGATTGAATTGCTTAGCAGTTGAGGAGAGCAGCAATTTGCATTTCAGCCTTTGGGTATAACAATAGGTCCTAACCACATCTCACTGCCGCTGTTCTTGGAAGAAGGAATCTCAGGACAGAGAAATGTACACTGCTGCTGCCAGCTGAATACCCATGGGCTTAGGCTGCTATTGAAAGATGATGTCTGTCTTAGGGGGACAGCCTGATACAGTAAGAAAGTTTGACTCAGTAATCAGACAGCTGAGAACAGCATCAATCAAAAAACAAAACAAAACAAAGGCCAACAGCCTAGGGGAACGGAGAATAACAGAGAATGCCATTTCTTAGCTGAAAAAAAATTATCACACAATGTCTTCTCTGAAAAGGCAGCTAAACAAAAAGGGAAAATTCAAGCCTACGAAGAAAGAAGGAGGCACGTTATAGAGAAGAGACACAGAATTTCTGTGATGGAATGTAATGTAGTTCTGACTAAGCAATACACCTTTCTCATTCGGTCTATTTAGTCTAGACACAGTGCTGTGCTAAAGCAGCTGTATTGTTTCTGATGTTTCCACTAGCTTCAGTTAAAGGCTGTGCAGGGATATGTATAGAAGATGTGGATGAAGGGGGCCCCAGGAGACGTTACCTTTCCTTTTCCCAGCTGTAATGCAGAATCGCCTATACCTACATGATTTCTGATACATATATACCCTGTTTTCATAGAGCAGGAGTAATATGAATCCCATCACTAGCTCCTGCAGCTCTTAGTGACCCTTACTGTAAGGTCTTAAAAGTCTAACCCCAGTCTTCCCCACTGCACAGTGCAGTACCATCACAGAAGCGGTACCTGGGTAACATCTGTAATGGACTCCTAACTTGCCACATCCATTCTTTTTTTTCATTAAGTCTTTAGTTAAGCCATTCTTGGCATCATTAGTATGCCACTTTACTATATTTCATAACCAGGGACCAGAAGTTGTGATTTCTCAAGCACATCATGTTACAGGTCCACTTGAATTCAAAATCACAGAATCATAGGGGTTAAAAGGAATCTCTGGAGATCACCTAGTCCAGATCTCCTGCTAAAGCAGGTTCCCTAGAGTAGATTGCACAGGAAAGTGCCAAAGTGGGTTTTGAACATCTCCATAAGAGGAGACTCGACAACATTCTCTAGGCAGCTTGTTCTAGTGCTCTGTCACCCACAAAGTAAAGGCTTTCCTCATATTCATATGGAATTTCCTCTGTTCCACTTTGTGCCTGTTCCCTCTTGTCCTGTCATTGGCACCACTGAAAAGAGCCCAGCCTCACTTGACTCCCTGCCTTTAGATACTTATAAGCATTGATAAGATCTTCCCTCGGTCTTCATTTCTCCAGGCTGAACAGTCCCAGCTCTCTTAGCAGATCCTCCAGATATGGCTCCACCAGGCAGAGCAGAGAGGGAGGATCACCTCCCTCAAACTGCTGGCCACGCTTTTTTTAATGCACCCCAGGATACCATTGACCTTCTTGGCCACCAGGGCACACTGCTGGCTTTTAGCCAACCTGTTGTCCACCAGCACACCTAGATCCTTCTCTTCAAAGCTTCTTTCCTGCAGGTCAGCCCCTAACCTGTACTGATGAATGCAGTTATTCTTTCCCTGGTGTAGGACTCCACACTTGGCCTGTTGAACCCCATAAGGTTCAACTCCTCAACCCCAACTCTTCAGCCTGTGCAGGTCTCTCTGAATGGCAGCACAGCCATCTGGTGCATCAGCCACTCCTCCCAGCTTCATAGCATCAGCAAACTTGCTGAGAATGCACTCTATCCCTTCATCAGGTCACTGGTGAATCACATTTGATCAACAACTATGGAAGTCAGGGCCTAAGGATGTTAAGCAGTGCCAGAAAACCAAGATGCCTGAGTGTGCTTTTAAGAAACATGCACTTTTGTGAATCTTCTTTTCCCACTGCCAACAATAAGGATATCAGTAACTGCTTTCCAAAGTCCATAAAATGATTACTTGACATTTATCCACGATTACTTTTTGCAAACTTCAAATGAAAGGAACAACAGAGTTTTTAATCACCAGCGCATTTTTCACCAGCAGGAAAAAATCTCCTGGTTTTATACAGAGAACATCTGACTTTACTGCCACTAAATCATACAAATAAGTTTTCTGATTTCCTTATGTATTCATGCATGGTGAATATTAAGATACATTTTATTACCTGCTCAGATTCTATTATTTCATTTTTTCAGGTTTTAGTTTTTCTTTAAATATTATGAAAGCTTTTCTAAAAACAAGGAAACCATCAACAAAAAATGAGCCCAAGCACCAGTGAAGATTTCAGCGATGAGAACTGATTTTTGTTTGCATTTTTAGAGGCCAAGATTGTAGAGATGTTATACACGCTACTATCCCACATGTTGGGGGAGAGAGGGCAGTTCTTCACCTATGAAAGTAGCTAAAAGGCAAAAATGAGAGAGGAACAAACATAATTCAGAGATGTGCAAGTAAAATTGATAGTGCCAATGGGATCCAAAGGAAATATTTATTTTTAATTTCTAATGTGTTATGCAGAGTAATGTTGTTTTATGTTATGTTACATCGTGGCACGTCATATGTCAACTTGATACAGTGCAGTTAAAATAAAAAAGAATGTATTTTGGATTGGATAGCTGCATGCCTGATCCAAACATTGCTGTTTTCTTTAATAACCAAGGAAATGGGGGAAGGAAAATCTACCTAAATACAGCCCGAATAATTGATTCTCTGATATCACTGTGTAAAACATTCTTGAAAGGATTACTAAAATTCTGGGTGCCTTAAAAAATAAACCCCCACTCTGCAAGAGTGTGTGTGATAACTCAGGCACTGAAAATAAGAACTGCCTGGCCTTGAAGGAAACCTTAATACAGGGTGTAACAAGACTGCAAAAGGCAGGCAATGTAAAAGCGTTCCACCCATTGTTAGGTTTTGAGTTGTTGACCTTTTGAGAGAGTTTCAATCACATCATGTTTTATGATTTCCTTGTTTCTGGTTTTTATTGTTGTTTTTTGTTTTCTTTTGGAAATAAAAAAAGGCCTTTATACATGGCTGGTTTTGAAGTCTGTTGGAAACACTTGTTCTCTAGTTAGTGTCATATGTGAATTTCTTCTCTGTTGAGATGTAGTGGATGGAGAGTATCACTGCATTGCCAAATCTATGCTTCCCAACACGAGAGTGTGACTTGTGCTAACGAAGCAGAGAGTTGTGGATGCAGATCCCTTTCCCTACAGCAACTTTCTTGCTAGCTTATTGCAGATACTCCTTGTCTCTATCAGTTGTCTAGAAAAGGGCAATAATACAAGATGCTCTCCCTAAGACTCTGTCAGCCTTCAACTATTTCCAGCTTAGGGACTTTCTGAGCTAGAAAGTTTGTCTTTATGAGCAGGGTTTGTCTTTATTTAGTAGCCCTTGATAGACTTCTTTTCCATGAATTTGTCCAGTCTCTTTTTGACCCAGAAACATTTTTAGCATCCACAAAATCCTTTGGCACAGTGCCTGAAAAATTACTGTCTCTTGCTTGTTTTAAACCTGGCATTTCTCAGCTTCAGTATCTTCTGCTCATCTACACATGCGCATCATTACGAAGGCAAATATACCTGTGTTCCTTTCCCTGAAAGACACGGATTTTTAAAAGCACCACAGAACTATGCACAAAGAGCTGTGATTTCCCAAAACTGCGACCTTACGCAGTTAAGGCACTCAACTCTGATTAAACACTATTAGAAGCTGGCTGCAAACACCTGTAAATGCCTTTTGGAAATCCCACATTTCGGTGCCCAAATCCATTTTCAAAACTCCTGGCTTTTGTATAAACTTCTGGAACAAGACAGTTTTTTTATTTATTTTTTTTGAACAACAAAATATGGACTTCATGCTCTGACATTTGATGGTCTTCGCATGTAACTCACACAGTTTGCCTAGTTCCCACCTAACGATCTATAGCTCTCTTGCAGACTCGTAATAATAGCATTTAGGTGCTAAAGCGAATATTGTGGAACTCTTGGCCAGCTCTCCTTGCGTGTTACAAATCACGCACCCAATTCAAATGAAATACTGACTTTCATTAGGAAAGGTAACTAACTGGGAAGGTCATTGTAGGCAAGGAGCACAGGGTTTGAAAACACATTTATCTGTACAAAAAAAAGAAGCTGAAAAAGAAACAGCAGGGAAAAGAACATTTTAGCATTCCTCGAGGTTTAACATATTCTCTTAAGGAGGAAAGAAAGTTAATGAAATCACAACCGGTTTTGGCCAATTTAAAACAAATTTAACAGAGGGATGTTCAAGTTCAAGTAAGTAGTATGCTGAGTAAAGTTAAGAATCTCTTACTGAAATAACAGGTTGCCAAAAAGTACCTATGTGCCTTCAGGCTAATGCCCCTACCCTCAGTGTGGTATATGGCCTTTATGAAAAGGCTGAATTATATAGAGACTGTTTAGTTGAGGCCAGACAGACAGTCAGCACACACATCCTGACCGGCCAAAGAGCATGAGCATATTGGCTGGCCAATTAGCACATTTTTAGCTCCAGAACAGCCACAGGATATATTGTCTCTAGCTCGGTTTATTATTTGTTAGGGTATAAAGGAAATGGGACACAAATCCATAGGAAACCGGGCTGTTAGCTCTGGTGCTCATGGAATAGCTTGTTTTATTTTTTCAGGACATCAGAGCAGTCAACTGAAGTCCAAGATGTCCAGATGTCTGGTCACACTCTTCTGGGCTTGTAGCTAGTTAAGAGTAGCCAAGAAAAATACACTTTAAATTATAACTAAAATTGTTTTGGACATTTTCTAAGTGCGGAGAAGGAGGAAAAAATAGAAGTTTACCAGTGTAAGAGTGTTCTGGTTGCACATCTATAATTCAAAAAAGATCCCAGCTTTTTAAAAATGAAATGAAACTTTGAATGCAATTAGCCCATATGCTGAATTAAGCCCTAAATCAAACAGAACACATTATTAACTTTTGAAAGTTAGCTACAGAACACACATAATAGAATTTCATTAGCTTTTCTTTAAAAAATGCGTAGCCTTAGAGTACTTTCCTCATAACTGTTGCATAGTGCAGCTTGATATAATACACATTACAAGGTGTGGTGTCAAAAACTCCACAGGAGTCTTTATGGTCTATTTCATAAATAAAATATCTATTCCAATTTGTTCAAATACATATTTATACAGTAGGCCATCACAGCTGAAATGACTGAGGAGCTAAGTCATGAACAGCATTCCAGTATGAATAAGCAATTGCAGTCTTTTTGTTGATGTATTTCTCTGTGGCAAGGAAATAACAGAAAATAGGACCAACAGACGACTTTGTGATCCTTTCATCCCGATTCCTGCTTTCATAGGTACCTACAAAGCGTAACACTATTTTTTTTTTCTTTTTTAATCTTTTGCTGTTGTTTTGAAGAGTCATCAATTTTTTAGTATTTCTATAAATACAAATAAAAAGGATCTGCATACAGGAGCAGGTGAAAGTACCAACCTTTTAGTCCTAAGGCTGGTTGGCTGGATCCAAATGCCTTGAGTTTGGCTCAGTGCTGTATGTCAATTTACAAAGATGCTGAATGATTGGTGAACAAAAGTTTTTGCCCCCCACCAAAAAAAAAAAAGTCTTTACTGCAAAATTAATCATAATCCTACTAAACCTAGATGACTGCAGTACTCTTTGAAAAAATCTTTGTCCACGAGACCTGACAACGACTTAATATGACTGTGTTAGAGGTATTGATAATGATTAAAATATATCTGCACAGTCACAGTAGGAAGCATGACTGCATGCTGTAATTTCAGCAAAGGCTATCAATTCTTCAATGTCAAGAACAAAGATTTAGTCTCCACTGCAAATTCCCAGCTTGCTCTGAGAGCAGTCTGTTAATATTATTTGAATTCAGGCTTAGTGTTTTCTTTTTTTAATATGAAAATGACCTTGCTCTAACACAGGATTACTAATTTATGGAATTGACGTCAGTGGTGATTTTTCTAAATCAAGTCCAAAAGAGTACATTTCATTACATTTTTACAGCAGAATAAACTAAACTGTTGAATTTTCCACTGGTATGACCACTGTGTTTAATTAGTGATAACTGTACACCAGCCATGGAGCTTAAACAGCAACATGCCAAAACCAACCACAGTTAACTTCAGCAACAGTAGACAAAAGGGACTCCCTAGTCCGTTAGGAGACAAGGTACTTTTTCTCTCTGCAACAAACTGCTTTGAAAAATAATCCTTTGATTTTTTTTTTTTTTTCAGTTTAAAATGTATCCTTTAACAACGTGACTGTTTGTGACCCACTTCATAGGAATTGGCTGCATTTAAACCGTACTCAGAGCTCTCCTGTGTACAGTATGTTCTCGTACCTCCTATGTTGTTTTTACTTTGGAAAATTAATATCTTCTGGACCAACAAATATGTCTGGTGTGTTAACATGTGGAGAGAGGATCAGTATAAGTGGGTGGGTGAGGGAAAGGGCAATGCATCTGCATCTTATCAGGAATAGGCTGAATTGGCAAAGTTTCTAACAACTGGACTGCGATTGTGATCATCACTGAAACACTTATGATTTTACCTGTCAAAATGCTATGATGAGATTTACAGCACTTCTGGCACAAAGGTGGAACTAATTCCTTGCAAATGGCAGCTGTTAGAATGCTAACGGCTACTGGTGCTGTATGAGAGTAGGTATTTAAAGTCTTTGATTACTTCAACTAATAAAAGCTTGGAATTACTTTTAATCATAAAGCCTTAGAATCAGATCAGCATCAGTCCTCCTCCAAATGCTAAATGTACCCACGGCGAGACACCTCTCCAAAAAAGGATCCATTTCACGTGCAACAGAGGAACATACCACTACAGGACAGTTAGTTCTCCTCCCACTCATACACAGAGCCAGTGCAATGTAGACCCATAAGGAGAGGCTAAGAGAACAGGGTTGTTTAGCCTGAAAACTTTGGGAGAACCAAGAGCAATCTGACCGTACCTGCATGTAGAAGATGGAGTCAAGCTCTTAATGGAGCTGCACAGCAGAAGGACAAGAAACAGGAGGCATAATTTGGAATAAGGGAGATTCCGGCTTGATATAAAGAATAAAATTTTACCATGAGATGGGTCAAACTTTGGAGAAGGCTACCCAGAAAGGTTGTGGCATCTCCGTTCCTGGTAGTTCAAAACCCCTGGCTGAATATCATAGTCTCAGTCTGGTGCTGAAGGAGGAGGCTGGCTGCAGACCTTCAACTGTCAAAAACTCACAAAATAACTGGACTTGTCAATTTCTTTGTACTAGAGACTTTCCAGATTTCAGGTAGGTCTACTGCTTCCTCACACAGTGGACCCATGCATTTGAATTGGGGGAGATGCTCTAACGGCTGCTGAATCAGAGTCCAAATTCCCATGGTATGCCTAGAATTTTCTCTGCACACTTGTTTGTGGAAAAAAAAAAAAAGACTGCTTTTTAACTAAGATCAAACATCTGCCACTTCATTCATAATAGGAATGTAAATGTAACATATTCTGCTGGCTGCTGATACTCTCCCCTTAATTTCATGTCTTAAAGTCATGACCATTCTCTTATATCATCGAGAAGTTCTGAGTCTAAGGTCATCTGGCTCCTATATGAGGTATTTTTACTTTAAACAAACATTTTTTGCTTGCTTCCTCCATGAAACAGTTGTCACAAGTTATCGTTCTCTAGCAGGATTTCTGCTAGAAGGAAATGCCTTCTTCATAACCGCTTACAACAGAGGACCTTCAGCACTTCGAGGGAATGGATGGCCCCACTATTTACCTCCCTCTAACAGCAAACTGCTCGTATTACAAAAGAGCACATCAGAAAGGCTAAATGAGACTGAAATGTAAGAGCAGACGCAAGACAGCGATCAATAAATTCATGACACTAATAACATGTCATGTTTGAGCAGAGTGATAGCGAAATGTCTTCACCCTTGAAACTGAGCATACATAAATTCAGCTGCTAGTCAGTTCGATCTTTCATTTCTCCTTCTTGGTATTCTTTATTTCAAGCCTGTTTGAGTTTGACATTTATATTTCACTTCATTTTGATACTGAAGAAAACTAGATTTATTTTATTACAAGTTATATATTCAGAAGCAATTGATGAACAGAGTGGAAAAAAATAGTAAGTCTATAGAATTTGTCTGTCTTATGTTCTATCCAGAAATGAGTAGATCAGTAAAAACAATCTGACTTTAGGAAACGTTCTGTTTTCAAAAAACCTGTTCTTAAATCATAGCGCCCCACTTTAACATTCAGTTCCTATTTGGTAAAATACTTAAGCACATCCTGAAGGAAATACATAATTGTATCCTGATAACTTCAGTGAAGACAGGTCTCCATGTTGATTTAAATAGGATAATCTTAAGGGTAAATATTTGTGCAAGTAGGATTTGCTAGCTGGGAAAGATTGCAAGGGATATGGGAAGATGGTCATTCCTGAAGTGAAGAGTAAAGGAATAAAAAGGTGATGGTTGAGTTAAACATCACACAGATAGAAGAACAGCTTCCTACTGCACTTTCTATTGCTGTTATGCAAAAGTATTGAATTACGTATACACTTTGACTGCTTCCCCTCTCTTGCACAGCAGGGTTGTTATTTACAGATATAAAAGTCACCCAGTCCTAAAAAGTACAATTCTATATACATTGCGTATTGAATTACCTATGAATTTCACAGGCCAAGTATGTCCTTCAAAGAGCAATGCCTCAGATTTAGCACAAATAGTGTCACTTGGGGGAAAAAAAAAAGAAATAGATTCCTTTTTTCAGGCATTTTATTTAAAATTCATAGACCTATAGGAAACAAACTGTAGCCAGAAAGAGTCACCTGCCCTTTAAAAAGAATGTCTATAAAAAGAAGGCAGAAAGCAAACATATTTCTACTATATTTATTTTCTTCCAAATAATAGAAAAGAATTTTAAAAATGTGAAGAAAGAACTTACTTTCAGTGCAAATAGGACAGCATCCTTTTCTGTTCAGGATTTTACCCTAATTGGGAGAAAGACAGGCTGATTTAATGAAAGAGCTTTTGGAGCAATGACTGTGTTATTTTGTAAGGCTGGATAAGCTTTTGAAAATAGTTTAAGTTGTGTTTGAACTCAATGCCCTGGTTACAGCTTCAAATATCAGGTGCTAAAAACAGACAGAACTATTCAAAAAGCTTCCTGGCAGTCTTATTAGAAATGTAATACTAAAAGACTTCTCTGTTACCAGTTTTCTCTTTAGAGAGTGTGAAAGAACTTTGGGCTCGTGTATTCACAGATATCTAAAAGCAGACTAATCATTTAGTTACCAAGATCACCACCTTTTCCCACTTTCCAAAATGCATATATTTCCTAATGTACTTATGGACACTTATGCAATATGCAGCCCTTTACACCCCAACAGTCTCCCACGCCCCCAGATCATTCATTTTCCTACAGAAATGAAGGAAAGAAGGAGGCACTCGTTGATATCTAGTTTGGCCAGATTTCTTTCATGGCTAAATCCCGTGGTACCTCTTACCAGATTATATTACCAATCTCAGACCAAGTTGCCTGATGAAGTAAATGGGCATACATCCAAAGACATGCAACATCTGAAAATAAAAAATCTGGTCTAATCACAGGATCACGGATGCAGGACTCAAGTATTTACTCACCGCTTTGCACATGACAGTTTTATTTATAGTTGTGTCTTATACAAGGCTGGCTAGAAGTAGGAATCACGCTTTTTTGTACATAAATTCATTCTCTTTTTCAGTCATCCTCAAATTAAAAGATGTTCTCTCTGATTTTACTTAAATTCCCAAAAGCTTACCATCAAGTCAGAGGATAGGCCTGGAAAATTTCAGACTGAATGATATGTTTTTCCAAGCAAAAACTGGCAGGGGTTGTAACAGAACTAATGGTGATATTGGAGCTCACCCACATTCTCGTAAGGGGAAGGAAGAGGCATATGGAGTTGTGCTGTTCCCCGGCACCAACACTTCAGTCCAATAGTAGAACTGTAGTTGAACATAGAGAGTCCCCTTTGTGTGACCACTGGTCCTGTTCCCCACCAAGCAGGCAAGCAAGGAGTGGCCGGTAAGAGGGAGCAAGTGGAGCTGCAATATCGTTTGCTCCAAACACACTCAGCAGTAGAGAAATGCTTACAAGAAAGGGGTGGCAGATCCATGCAGAGACAAGGGAAGTGGACCTAGAATGCAAGCCATATTGCTACCTACATTGCTTTATGCCAAAAAACGCTGCCAAGCTTTGATATTGTGCATGGGGAGAAATGAGCTCCAGGTGATGAGCGTGCTTGAGCTCATCGTCATCATTAGGGCATAAAAGTTCAGAGTAAACTTGTTGTTGAATGTGCGACTGCACATCGAAAGAATGGATTTTAGGCATGTCTGGTCTTGAGAAATAAAATGAATTTGAGTTTCATTGTGGGCAATGCTTAGACATCTGTGTGACCACCAGGTCCCAGAGCAAAGAAAATACTGAGGACCAGGCTGCAATGAGATTTATCAAGCACCTTGACAAAATCCTTTTAGGAAAGAACCAGTAAACCTGTACAGAAGTACAGAGCTGGGCAGCATTTATTTGTACAAAAGGAAGATGTGCAGCTGAATGCCAATGCTGCACACCGTAGCCTTACCTCTGTTTCAATAAAATCATCAGCCAAGCTGGAAGTGGCAAAAATTCAAGTGAAATTGCAATCTCCAAGGCTGCCTGCTGAGGCTGGTTACTTGAGCCACCATGTTGGCCTGAGATCCTGTTTTTGTCTTGTAGAATAAGGAAACCCGTTATTGCTAACATGTGCTGCAAGAGTTCGTTAGCATTGAGGGTTCCCTTAGGAGTGGGCTAAGTGATGTGATCCCATTTTTCCCTATGAATATTTATAAGCAGACCACATTTGAGTCTATTTATTTTCTGGGATTTTTCTTCTTTTTTATGAGGTTTTCAATTTTATGTCTGAGGTTTTGGGTTTTTTTCTAAGTCAGGACTAATTGAGGGGGTTGTTTGGTTATGCAATAGCAACAGCTGTTGTTTTTTTGTGCCTCATTTGGCACTAGAGTAAAAACAGCAACTTTTTGTTTGTAATAATAACAGATGTGTATAACATTAAATGCTGTCTGTGTTAAAGATGGGAGAACATGTTCTGAATAAATTTTCAACTCTCTTCAAGTTCATGGGTTCAAAATTTACCCTCAAAATCAAACGCTGCAAATATCTTCACATGCCATGAATTTAATTCTATTAACTTTTGAGCTCTGGACATCAGAAAAGGTTGTGTGCTGTAAAATGCAACAGACTCTCTTGCAGAAGTACAAAAAGAGACAAGCATTATTTCCACAAGCAAGCATTATTAGTGGAAAATGCAAAGGCATAAGGAAAAGAGGCAAGGAGAAAATAGATAATCATGGATAATAGGAGGAAGATGGCACAAGGAAAGCAGGAGGCTGGAGCAGGGCTAAGGCAAGCGAATAACAAATTAGGTAAGAAAAGGTCTAATGGATGTCTGAAATTCAGACTTGCCAAGTGTTGAGATTATACTCAATTTCTCTATGGCATTTAAGCATGTATTTAAGCAGATATGGAGGACCTTCAGCAAGACTGGACACATGCTTAACAGTGTTGAATGGGGTCTAGCATGCACCACACCTTGCAGGCTGATGCTCCAGGTAACTGAGAGGAAATATCAACATAAAATCAACTGCCAGAAAGCAAGAAACAGAAACCACAAGCCACAGGGCTTACTAGAAGCCCAAGAAGGACTGATTTTACTATAGCTATGACAGGAGCAATTGAATTTGGAAGAGATATATTGCCCCTGCTGCAGATAAAAGAAGCTAAGAAAAAAGCTTCCTGTAGTTACTGATACAGAATTAAACATTTCAAAAAGAGAAGAATAAAAGGAATGAAAAAAAGTGCCTAGTTCTATGAAGAAAATTAAAGGAATGGCAGAAACAGTCTCTTAAAATATGGCAGCCTGCCACCAATAGAATGAATAATACAAAAGGTTGCACAGTACTAGAAATTTCTGCTGAAATGTCACTTTGAAACTTACCCTTTCAAGAAATAATTGACTAAAATCTATGTTGATAAATAATATTCCATCACAAAAACAAAGGAATAAAGAAACAAAAAACATTTAAGTCAAGAAACAATGTTGTAAGCTGCTTTGTGAATCTTCAATGCTTTCACTCAGTTGTGTGTATCCTAATGCAATTTTAATGAGATAACTGTATGCAGACTGACAACCTAAGGTGCAATAAACAGCATTTTACTCCACAGCAGTCTTCAACGGCCAATAGAGACTGCTTAATACCAGAAATATTGGGAAGAGAGGAAAAAAAATGGAGTTCATATCCCTAGAGTTTTCAGAGACAGCGGCATAACTGTTCATGATACCCATACTTTCAGTATCAGAATCACTAAAATATCTTTATCTTGAATAATATGGTGTGCTTGATTAATGTTTACAGATTTCTGACAGTACATCTCATCAAAGAGAGCGTAGCACAGATGAAAAGTGAAAGATTTACATCCATTAGCATACATTATTTGCCTTAAAATTACTTGAGGTGGTATCCATTTGGAATGGGAAAATAAATCTCACTCTAGAGTTTACATTCCCCCTCCTGCTTGTCTTTCCAATTTAGATTGAAAGAGCAGAAACACAGCTTGTATCTGTGGAGGAGGGTGGTTTCACATGCAGCTTGGTATGGGCTCCATTTTAAAAGAGGGAATAGGGTGACTGGTTAGATGCTAGAGGGAAGGGCTCTGCAGGATAACACAGTCGGATCTTTTCAGCCCTGAGGAGCTGAGCCTCGTCTGAAGAATCAACTCAGAGCTTTAGTGCAGTTAAGGGGTTTGCATTAACCTTGAAACAGTTCATGTATCAGCTGGTTGGTACAACAGCCAGTTTGTACATCAGTCAGTTATGGTCCCACAGGACTGCAGATGATGAATTTTTACCCAGTACTGTTTCACTAACTTGTCCACGAACAGTGAATTCATTCACAGAAGCCACTTTAGTTGATTATCTCGATGCTATAATTCATATAGGGTAATGCTGAAGTGGTTTATTTCACGTAAGAATTATATTACATCAAACTAGTTATTTGATCTCAGAAACATCTTGAATGTTTGAAATGCATCTTGCGTGGGGAAGATATAAATGAGATGCAGTATATGCCAGGGTCAACAACAAAGAATTTGAGGAGACCGGAAGGGTCCAAGCTCTCACCTCCTGCTTATGCTGTGAAAAGCAAGGAAGGCTGATCACCACGGGCCTCATCTGGCTCCCAGAAGAAGAGCTCCTTTTTTTCCTATTTCCTATGTGCAGTATCTCATATGAGGCCTGTTAACAAAACTACCTTGTGCTGTGAGCACCAGAGCGACAGGAAAAGACTGTCCCCTCTTCTGAGGATACAAACATCACTCCTGCAGACCACTGGCACAGCAGAAACAGGAGCACTGTGGTACAGGCATTTTATTCTACCACAGCTTCTGGCTGTCAAAAGTTCACACGTATAAAATTTTACAAACTAAAGTTTGTCATTTAAAATTTTATACCTAGGTGTCTGTGACTCATATTTTCCCGACTGGCTTCCAGGACGGAGAGGGAAACACTGAGAAGGTATAATGCTAACCACTTGGCTCTCACTTCTGCAGCTCTGTTCAAAGATCTGACCTTACATGAGGTGCTATTTAGAGCTCCCTCTTCTGAAAGCTTGGGCCATTAAAACAAAGTAATTTGTCAGTGACAGAAATCCAAGAAACAAAAGCTGATTTTACCTCAAGGTTTCATACGCTAATTTTTGAAGCAGTTAAGTAAGGCATAATTGCACCACACTCTGGGTTCACTTCAGACATTCAAATAATTGTTTTTCAGGCTGAAACTGTGGCACAGTTTGATAGAATGTTTTTAATTTCATTTAATTTACCTGTCTAACCAAGTTTCAAGCCTCATATGCACTAAGAAAAGGAAGTACAAGCTTTTGACGCTTAACATCTGCAAGCTAAATGTATGTTTATATAGTCATCTCACCACTCTACAAAGCTACTTAACATAAGTGAAAGAGATGTTGTACTCCAGACACTTGAGACAAAGTAAGGAGGAGAAAAGGAACAGTCTGCAGAGTAAAGACAGAGGCGAGAAGCTCTTATTCAGAGTAGCAATAGCACACTTGGAAGACACCAGCCTAAATTAATATGCCAAAAAATCTCTACTTTCCAATCTACATGCCCCAATGCTATGCACACACTTCCAAGAAACACTGACAAACATAATGGTGGTGAAAAGCAGAGAAGAAAGCCACGCTCTTTTAAAAAACTCACATGAGGACAGCTGCTGACTGGAATGCATTGCTTCTTGCGACACTCTGTCTTGCCTTTCACACAAGCACAGATGGTGCAGTTCACAGAGGACCACATCTCTCCATCCTGCAAGAGGGAACATGATCTAGTATCAGTTGGGGTGGCAACAGGAAGCTATTTCAGCAATGTATCATTGCACAAGAAGGGATAACTTTCCCTGTTGGCATTATGTCATTGTTTTGTCTATATTATTTTGAGGTATCTGTCCACATCCAGTTGTATTAAAGACAAAGATCAAATTCAGATCAAACATTTATTTTTCCAAAGCTAATCAAATCACACTGGCGCTTTCCATCAGTGTCCTGATCATCTGCATTGTTTTCTCTTCAGTATGTTTCTAAGATATGATCACACCTCCCACAAATTTTCATTTAAACTGACATAATTAGAAAAAACCTGATTCATTCGGTTGAGTGACGTCTAAGTTGTTGCATGTGAAAGTATTTGATTAAGATGTCAGCATATAGTGAATTTATTCCCACATGCAGCATCAGTTTGGCTTAAGGCAGGAATGGTTGAATAATGAATTCTAATTTAGATTACTTACAGCACTGCATAGACACTCGATCTGCTAAACATCTGAAAATGTTTAGAAGAGATATAGGACTGAACTCCTCAAATGCATAGCAGGTAAGAGTCTACAGCTCTTGAAGTATTAGGTGCAGAGCAAAATATGGCCTTATTCTCACTTACTTGGGAAAGACTGTTCGTGGAACTGCCCTGGCTCATTTCTCCATACTGCTTCATTTGCCAAGTGTGGTTCCTAAAACATTCTGTCTCACCCACTTACAGTCTTGTGCTAGTCTGCTTAGAGCCAAAATGTGCATGTTTTCTGTTTGCTGGACCTCTGTGAAGGAAGGGTGAGGATAGACCTGACAGGAGCAGAGAACAGGCACTCCAACCAAACAGCTGTGAACAATTACGTGCCCACCTCAACATGACGTTCTGACCAGAGAGAAAAATAGATGATATCCAAAGTGCCAAGGAGTCCAACTTACTCAATGCAACATGCACAGCTAAAGGCTGTCTCTCCACTGTCCTGTACGTCCCCGCCATGTTAAGATAGCCTCATGTTTCTGAGGCAGCGTGCATTCTGGTGCACTTCTATTGACCGCTCTCCAAGCATCTGCTACGGTATCAGAATATTTCCCAACCAACTGAACACAGCTACCGTGATTTTTGTTTCATGGCCATTTTTGCACAGGAGGGAACACAGTTCTGACTGCCCAGTTTCCCAATGAACCTGTGCCCGTTCTATTAGTGTTAGGCCATTAACTTCAACCGAGCTACACCAGATTTATCTTTTCTTACACAGGGCAAGAAATAGATGTACTGCCTCTATTTTTTTCTTATTCAATATAATGCTTAGTAATATAATAAGATCCTCACGAGAAGCAGATTGTTTTATCTGGGTGCCTAAGAAGCAGGCACTTGTTCTCAAAACACAATAGTAGCAGTGTGAAGGTTCCAATCAGATCCAGTATAGTCTCAGTGTACAGTAGGTTCACATGTAATTTCCAGAATAAACACTTCAGCTACATACACAAAAGACAGAAAAAATGGGAAGCAATTCTGGCTGAGCAAAAGAAATATTCACATGGGATTTAACATTTGATCTGATTCAAGGAGCTCTTAATTCACAGATGGCCCATAAGGTGACAAAACCTTTTTCTGACACAGTGTTAAAAAAAACTGCACCACTTGGAAAAACATACAGGGTCTCAGTGACATGAGCAGTGTTTTGCAGAGTATCCCCTGTGATTTGAAAACATTGAGTGAGAGCGCAGTAGGTAACTGTTATTATATGGCTATCCAAATCTTGAGATGTCAGAGGTGCTGTCCTCAGCAGAGCTGTGAAATTTCAATGAGTAACTTTCAGTCAAGATGAACTTTGCACAGCTCCTATTGCTCGGCTGTGGAAGAGACTGCCTCTGCAGATAAAGCCTACACACCTCTCACAAATATCTTATCCATAAATATCAGCATTTGCTTGGGAAAGCAGAACATAAAAAACTCATGCTAAAAATGCATTACTTGTCTTGAAACAGAAGCTGGGAGAGACACACATCGCAACAAGGAGGAACTAGTCTTAATTGCTTCGTATCATCAGAATCTGCAGAGACTCCAATAAAAAAATAGCAGCTGGCAAATTTTGCTATACTTTGCCTCTGAGCTGTTCCGTCATCTAAAATGATGGTGAGAATTCTGCTAAAAAGCAAGTCACAACACTAACTTACAGTAAGTCTGTGTTGTTTCAGCATCTATTCTTGAGCCACACCTGAAACTTACCTGGAATATCTTATTGCCAAACTTGCACACTTTCATTTCTTCAGGAACGATGTAGGAGACACATTCCTTGCAGCAGTGGTCTTGGTTTTTATTGCATTCTCCAGGAAGCAAGCATCTCTTCTTACATATCACCGTTGAATCCTGGGTAAAAGGATAACAGGAAATCATTAAACCATCACCTAGGTGTTTCTACTCCTGTGCATCCTTATCAAAACATTTCCACTTGCTCAGCCATTGCATCTAAGCAAGCTAAGAGCTCAATTGCTTTGGATAGCTCTGAGAAAACAAAAATAATTTACTGGATTAATGGAAGCACTCTGTTTACCTGCAAAATCTTGACTCTGATCTGGCGACACTTTACTTTGTCCCTGGATAGGTGCAAAAGTGCATATAATCATAGTCACACTGGATTAACTACATACAGTAATCACTTCCCTTTAGCAGCAGTGTGTTAGTTCACCATGTAGCGAGTTAACTCTTCTTGCAGCTTAATGCAAACTCAACAAAGGTCATATAATCTGAGTAACTATTCCGCATCACTATGATAGGCATCATGTCTAAACTGAGGCACTCAGTAGCTTTTTAAACTTTTCTAGCACAATTGCAAGAGCCCTTCAGACCCGACTCTGAAGGACCACACAAGATGCCAAAGCAGAACCCTAGCAGGGCTTACAGCTCCACAGCCTTACAAGCTACTGCCAAGTCAGACAACCAGCATGCAATACCAAAGCACTGTGGACTTACCTTGCATGTACACATCGTACAGTTGTCATAAATAAATGAGGATCCATTATCGTACACATTGCTATGAAAGAGACAGCTTCCAAATGGGAGGTCAAACACTTTCCTCTGTCCTGAATATAAATAAACAATAATAAAAACAGAATGTGGTTGAAGAGATGCCACACTGACAACAAAAATAGCAGGGCTTATTGTCACTAGACCAAATTCATCTGCAATATATCATTTGCTGTGTGTTTCCATTTTGGTGTGAGAAAATATGTACTTTTAACAATTCTCTGTTCTTCTAGCACACACTCATCTATACAATTTTACTGTGGGAGGGAATATTAATGATTTATGACATGTTTATATTGGAAAAATCTTTCTTCATCATAAAGTGCGCAGTGCAGCTACATGAATAAAAAGTAAGCACTCCAACTCTTAGGGTTTGTACATTTAAACTAGTTTAAACAGTCTTTAACTCAATGTAATAACTTATCAAATAAAGCAGCCTAAACTGGTTTTAGCATATCTGCCTCAGGGGTTCACAGCAGCCAAACTAAACCAATCCAGTGTCACTGATGCAAAAAAATCATATGTGTTGCCCAGTCTTATTCAAATAGCCTGGTGTACCATGTTTAGACACTGTTGCAAGAAATACAGGTATCTGCATAGTTTACAAGAAAAATGAAACAACAAAAAATACTTTCCAGAACACGTTAAAAAAAAAAAATAGGTTGCGTGAAAGCAAGGCACTGCTTAAAGCACTATACAAGGAAGGTAGCATCAATACCAAATGCTTCCTGAAGTCCTGCAAATCTACAAGCACTTCGAGATCAAACTTGGAACACGTGCCCATTCTGATAGATAAGCATGGGGTCTTTACAAAAACTCTGAAATCACTATACTTATCTTTCTGGTTTAGAATATCTTTTCCTGTTTACTTTTGGTGGCAGCTAATAAGTTCTCTTAGAAGTGGCTGCCAGTCTCCCAGCTTATCATTTCTGAGGTCTGATGTTAAACAGGCATCAGTTCCAAGGTTATAAGTGGGCACTATAAGTAAATATAAGTCACTAAGTACTAGCCCAACACTTTAGCTCCCAAACTGCCAAATCTTGGCAGCTGGGGTAGCTGAAGTTTGTCCCTGTGTTCCAATTTGTAATACCTTCCTCTTTCAATAAGTCTTGATAATAGCAGAGCAGCTTAAAAGAAAAAGCTTCCAGTTTCCTCCAAGAAATAAGGGAACAGAAGAGTAAGCACACAGCAGAATCCATTGGATTAGCCTTAAGCTTTCACAAATATTTATATGCAAATAACTATTTTTTAAAAAGCTAAGAAATAATTGCTGTTGTTCAGTTAGACGCAATTTCAATGTATCTGTCCTGTAAGTTAGGTACCTTGGACTAATCCGTGCTTGCACAACCAACTTCCCTTTTACTGAATATGCATACTTTAGCAAAGGCTTAATTTCTCTTGCACAACTAACATATGAAATCAGTTGAGGATGCTCAGTAGCCCTAAAAGGAACTGTTCCACATCCATGCACCACTTACAGGCAAAGCCAAGACATACCCCCATCTGTAACAACACATCTGAATCTCTATGTGGGGCCAAGACTTCCATCTCATAACTTACATCAGCAAGTGAGCAGAAGTCAAGCTCTCTCTCACGCTGTCTTGCCATGCCTTGCAAACCACCCAACACAATTCTGGGTGGCCAACCCAGTTCAAATAGTTGGTAAAAAAACAATGACAAAGGACTTATCCCTTAAAAAGATGTGGTGATGGAGATATTGGCTTAATGGTCGGTCAGCTTTGCTGGCTCATAACCACTAGTTAAACTAATAGTTCAAGTCTCAGTGGAGTCAACTGCATTCTTCTAACATATTTACGCTGAGTATCAGAAATCCAATTGCAGGGAGGTCTTGCACGTGATACTTTAAAAACCATGCCTTGGCATCCCTGAAAACATTACTTTTTTCCTACTGCTGCGCCCTTTGCTAAGCATCTCTTGGCTCCACCTTGGCTCCAGAACATTCAACATTTCGTTGTGAGTAGACGTTACCTATTCACAGGTATCCGACATACCTTAATGTGATGACTGCACAAAATGGAAATCATTGTTACTGGCAAACTCACTTACAGATATTTCTAAGCTGAAAAAAGAAAAGAAGAATCTGTGCAAAAATCCCTATGAAACAGTCAATATCAAAGCTGGCTTTTGAACACTCAGATCAAAGAGGGGAAGGTTCTGTTTGGAAAAACATGAAGTGGAATGGACAAGGAGAGTTTGTAGAAGGAAAAACGTCCTCGGCCAAAAAAGCAGCTCAGAAGCTCACTATTTGAACTGTCCTTCTCCCTATGTCATTCCTTATTCTATTTCTCTCTGGTGCTGCGGTTAAATGTTCTGGGCAGGTATTTATTTATAGCATTCCTCAACTAGTAAATAAATAAGCAAATTCAAGCTTATTTCAAATAGTCAAAAATGTTAATTATTCTAAGAAACAGGAACTTTCTATAGCTCACTGCCTTCAAGGCCAGTTGCTCTCTGTACTCTTATTCCAACCCTAGAAACAGGTCAGGGACAGTAGGAAGTATTTGGACAAAATGTCAAGGAGTTTCTGTTGAAGAACTGGTGGCTAGCAGTCCTGAAAATTTGCAAAAACTTACTCAGAACCTCATAGGCCAAATTAAACCTAATTTACGTGGTCAGATCCTTGTTTATGGTGAACCTTGCTTATGAAATAGAGTCACATTCTGAGGAACGTTAGTCTGCTAATCAGTTGAAATGGCACAGGCAAATAAGGGCTCTCAAAATTCGCTGCTCTTCTTGGCATGGCTTAGAAGAACTAGACCTTCTCAGAGGTTTCTGACTAACCCCTGTGAAATGTGTTGGGAAAATATTCCTGGCTGAAACTGTGATTCCACCTTAAGAAGGCAACAATAAGGCAAATTCCTGGGTTCTGGCCTCTCTGACAACAACTTCTAAGAATGCAATTTCAGCCCAGAAGTTTTCTTTGACCTGCATTTCTGCAAAGCCAAGAATGCAAATGCACACTTAACCAAAAATCTGAGAGGGAGAGGCCTTTCCTTTTGTGGTACATTCCAATGAAACATTTCCTTTCGCCTCAACCTCCTTCACAAAACATGTGTAATGAAGGTGGGAAACATCTCTATATCTGTCTCTCTACGCAAGCCAACTGGCATGTTCTCAAATGCTCTCCTGCAGCTGCTTGCTGAGTGCCATCCATCACACTGCACACGCAGACCCTGAGTACATACTGAAGCCTGCATATTAGAGCAACTCGGTCTCTTCCACCTTTCAGAATTTACAAGTATTAAGATTTACCAGTATCACCAACATACCATATTACAAATTACATAAACTACAAAATTGCCAGGAATGTAAACACTCACCTAAGCATTTGGGGCAACACTGTCCTGCAGGAATGTGACTGAGGTGCTGGGGACAGGAGAGAATGGGGCAGACTTCTTGGATGCATTGGGTCCTGCCACCCTGAAGGAAAATAGGCTCATTTAGGAAAAAGCAAAATGTCAAGATGACACGTCAAGTAGACACACCCACACAGACTGTTAGCACAGACTATTAAAAGCTTTAGCCAAAGCAGTTTTTGCCAAAAGAAATTTCTTCTTGCATCACACACACGTGGAATGTGTACAACTGTCCTTTAGCACTTCCTGCATCACTTGCAGCGACCTTGGATTTTTTCATTCTCTCAAGAAATGAATGTAGCAGTTGAAAAAATAGTGTCTTTCTATCTATTTCTTGGTTTAGATGTGAAAAAAAAAACAAAGAAACAAAGAATAAAATCACCATCCATGAACGTTTCCGGATGCTCAACAAAGTTATTGAACAATTTTTATTTCTCCCCTCCTGTGCCACACCCTTATAGGCTTGTCTGGAATGGGGATTAAGTACTAAAGCTAGATGAGAGTAGGTGTTCTTCCACTGTGTCCCTGATCTCAGAAGCCAAATAAGCCAAAATAATTTAAGAAAGCACGTTTTTGTTAGCCACTCAATCCAACCGTGCAAAACCAGAAGGCCTGTTTTCTTCGGAGGACTGAAAAAATCAAGAGAGCACATGAAATTTTCAGAATGAATGTGGCAAAAAGTTAAATAAATAACCTGTACTAGATATATCTTCATGAGCCAATAAATATCAGGGAAAAGAGAGACAAAAAGAACAGCAAAGACAAAAGCACAGAATATTTCTAGAAGATTAACTGCAGTTAGTCAGAGGAGATCTTTGTTGTCACTGTGCTGTGTTCCGAAAATATTTCACCATGCTTGGAGAATACCGCGTTCAACTCAGGACTCTCTATCAAAATGTGCTTCAAATGCTCATAAGAGATGTCCAGGTTATTACACTTCAAAAATCAGCCCGCGTTTGCCTCAGCAAGTCTTTTTCATCTAGCTACCCTGCCTCATTTATCACTCAGAGCTGCACTTATCCTAACAATAACCTTTGTGTTCCTGGATGCTGAGAGATGGAAAGCTTATGAACCGTCTCCTCCCTCGCTGGATGCGTCTCGAAGCTCCCTAGGGAAAGATGGAAAAACCTGTTCATTTTGAAGAGCTCTGTGCCTGAAATGATATGCCATTCCACTCCTAATGGCCTCAGTGAATCACGTAAAAGCTTTTACATACGGGTAAATCCACATATGCACTATTACACAGAAAACAACATGCTGACTGTACCCCAATTCTATAATAAGTTTTCAGGCACTGGAGTCTACCTGTCCCGTGGGGCTACCAAAGCATCCTGAATGCACATGGCTAAGGGCTGCTCATAATTCATTCACTGCTGCATGCAGAAACACAGAGGTTATTGTAGACTGAAATGACTGCTCTAAATTAAGGGTCAGACTAGAAACTTGACAAAATGAAATGAATTCTTCACTGAAGTTATGATGCTCTGGGAATAGCTCTGTGAGGAGAGACACAGGTGCAGGATGAGAGAATAAATATCAAAGAAGGTCTCTCCTGTCATTCTGCTCAGGGAAAAAGGCTAAGGGAAGACAAAGTTCAGACTCTGGTGATAACTAACTCAATGAATTGCAAAGGAAAGCAAAGAGGCCGCAGTCAGCCTGGAATCAGGAATTACAGTATCAGGAATACAGCCACAGAAAATAAAGCAGAACATGGTGATCGCAGATCTTCTCTTGCAACTCTGCTTCTGTGTTTAATAGTCACATATCCCATGCCTCTATAGAAATGTTCCAGAGTCTTGCTTCTCTGACAGATGGAATCAAAGCTCAGCCTTACAAAATACTGAGGCATTGCCTTGCAGTCTGTAGCATAGACTTTTTAAAAATATATATATGAAAAGCCCAGGAGTGAGTAAAAAATATGAACTATTTCTTCATTTCTGTCGATTGTTTACAGCTCCCTTTTATGTCAGCAGTGATAACTGAACCAGTGCCTCCTCTGCACTGAATTTTTGTCTAAGTCCAGTTTCATCTCTCTTCTTACTCCACTGTTACACTCATTCCAATTGTAATGCTGCTAGAACTTTAACAGTAAAACAACTTTCTAGTTCATTGCTGCCTCAGGTATGCTCTTTTAAGTTTAAAAAGCATCACAGGGTATATATTCAAAAAGAACCAAGTAAGTAAGAATAATTCTACTTGCCCTTAAAAGTATTTAGCCTTAGTAATCAATATTCACAGAGTAAAAGATTCAGAGTGCTAGTTCACAAAGCAGGATTACCTAACATTGCCAGTTCCTTATATGGCATGAAATAGAATGGTACAGAAAACACAGTATAACAAAAGTTCATTAAAAATGCAAGGGAAAAAATAAATCCTGAGAGCAAAATGATTGGCTCCAGAAAACATAAACCAGGATAAGAATTGCACAGTTAACACCTTGCTTCCTTCACCTCCCAACTACATCCACAGCTTTTAGCTCACATTTCCCTGTTGAGTGTAGCATCTCCCAGGCAGCCAGAATATTCCAGGTCTGAAGCAACACTTGCCAGTAAAATCAAACCTGAATTGGAAGCCAGCGCAGACCAAGTACAAGCAACATCTGCTTCCTATGAGAAATACTATTCAAGAGCTAGGCAAATAAATTCTTGAGTGATAGTTACACGAAGCCTTAATCAGGATGCTGCTGCAGTCCACAGTCTTCTGGAGGTAATGGATTTCCTAAGAAATCTGAGGTCTAGAGTGCAGAGGGTCACCTTCCATGGTGGAAGCAAACAGTAACTCTATAATCCCTGCTGCCATCTCCTACCTGCAAAACAAAGGAAGAGGACCCCTGGAATTGGCTCAGAGGGCAATATGGGCTATCACGTCTCAGCAGCTTTCTCACAGACGTGGAAATGAGGCAAAGATGGACCAGCACTTTCTAACTCTCCCACAAAATTCTCCTCTTTGAGAAAGAGAACCGCCTTAGCCTTTCCTAAAAAAAATCATGGAGCTTTTCAGCTGTCTTTCCACGCGTTTCTGACCTGACTTTGACTATGATGCTTTGCTGTTCAACAGGGACACAAGAAACTTAGTGAAGACAAGATATACACAGCCAGGCTGTGTCAGACTTTGGTGGGGACATGTGATGACAGAGAGGGTGTAGTTTTGGGACAGGCTACACACACACACGTAGTGTATGGTGTGTATGTAGGACTGATGGATGGAAACATGTCTGCAGAAAAAAACTGTCTGCCCAAAAACTCTTGAAGGCTGAAGAGCTGCTGCCATTAATCTCCAAAAGTCTTGGTCTTCTTGTACAATGAGAGCAAGAAAAGTGACCACCACACTGAACAACGCCCTCAGACATCCAGTTTCATTTTGAAGCAGTCCTGCATGGAGCCAGGAGTTGGCCTCAACTAACCTTGTGAGTCTCTTCCAAACTGGGTTATTCTCTTCTGTTAGCAGAGCTCCCCTTGTCATAATCAGATTCTGAAAGCACTTATGAAATATCAGAAAGACAGAGGCTTTCTCATTACAGAGGATGTGAGAACTAGCAATTTGCTTGTTACTGATAATAGGCATTAAGTAATATAAACTATAAAATTGTGAATTATAAAATAAAAATAATATTAAATGTTAACTTTATTATCAAGAGCCATGTTTCTTGTGAGCATATACCATTCTATTCCACTTTCAGGCTTTATCTGTGTGTAATAGTGAAGCTATAAACCATCTAAAAATGATTCCTCCCTATTTTTGCCCTGTGTTGACCTTCTGCTTGAAAGACTCTGCAAATTCTCCTACAGAAGGAAAATTTTCATCAGTTTTGCAGAAGACATGTCTGTGTGCTGGGACTAAATTCAGCCCAATCTGGATTGTAAGGTATTCTTCACTCTCCTTTTAGAAGAGTGAATGGTTTCACTTGCCAAATCCTTATCAAATAAAATAAGGAATTTATAAAGAAATAGCAAGATTACATTTCTCTCAACTCCAGGACACGTATTTCAGATATTTAGAGCAAAGTGTGATGTCTTAACAAGGGTTGCCATAAGAACTAAAACAGATATCCAAGATTGTCTGCAGCTTTGAATAATGACCACCAGCATGAAAAACATGTTTTAAAGTTCATCAGGACCACCAAGCGCTGAGCAAGTCTGCCATGCTATTGGGAAGAGAAGCCAAATAAATACATAATTGGATGACTGTTTGCTTTCAACTGTTTTAGCATTTTCTTTGTGACTATCGCCACCGTGAATAGCCACAATAATAAGGAATATCATTTCTGTGACAATCATGGCATTAAAGCAAAGAATAGAAATCTACTGATAAAGAAATAGCTGTATCATTTGAGATTCAGATAGTGACGAGTATTACCATTCTAGGGAAGAAAAAAAAAGTTGAAGACATACCAGTACTCCTATTTCATTATGACATAATTGTCAAGGGGTATGACACCTCCTATATGAATTGGATAATATAGTGGCTTGTATACAATTCCTGGTCAGCAGGAGCTACATCTGATGTATTAGTTATTGTGTGATTGTAAAGACATCCTCCTACCTTCCAAGCATGCACTAAATAGATAAAAATAGTCAGCAACATGTATTATGCAAACATCTTCAAAAGGCCCCTTGAATCACACACTTGTAAATTCATGCCTTGGGTTTACAGTCAGGTCTACAGTCCTTGATTTGTCTTGGAGGTAGCCTTCACACACAGAAGTGAAAGGATATCATAACTGGGGACAGACAGACCCTGGGAATACCTTCGTCTTTACACAGTATTTGAGGGTCCCTACAAAAGCCACATCATGCACAGTGACAACTGCCTGGAGATCACCGGAGGGGGGAGTGAACAAAGCAGCAAAACAGTTCTCAGCACAAAAGCAAACAGCATATCAGTCAGCACAACAAACAGGCAGGCAGACAAGCCAGAGCTTCCCACATCCCTGCAGCTTGGTATGTTGTCTAGACAAGGATTTTAAAAATGTCTCTTTAGAAAATGTTGGATAAAATTCAGAATAAGGAGATCTTGAACTTTAGTTCAGCACAAAAGGTATTTAAAGTGCCTTGTGTGCACATCATTTTTATACTCTGGATCCAGATGTTAAAACTCTGTTTTCTGTGGTATTGCTGCTATAGATAGGCTTTAGAAGGAGGTTCCAGTGACAGCTTAAAGTGGTGTCCTAAGAACTGGCATGTGCAGCAAGTGCTCTGAAGAACTCTTCTTCATTTTAGTGTCAGATCATGCAGATGAGTATGGATACAAAATATTGTCTTAAATGTCTTAAACATTAGCTAAGTTCCATAAAGATTAGAAGTGGCAAACTGAAAGATTCCTGTGAATAAACTGCTGGAGTAACTTCTTCACAAAGTAAATGTACAGTTCTTAAACTACTATTTCTCTCTTTTCTTTGAATCTGATGCAAAGACATTCCTTGTCTTAGTCAAGAGAAGCTAGAGAATTCCATCGATCTGCACCATCTCTCCCTTTATGTGCAGCTTTATGGTACAAGTAATTAGATGCACTTCTTGTATAATCAACAAGCTGCATTAATTATACAGTTCAATTAGTTGTCTTCAACTAATACAAAATCACATACCCAAGCATCTAGAGAATTGCAAGTGAGGTTGCAAAGCGTCACATAGTTGCAACATCTTGACCTAAAACCTCAATTCAAAGGCCCTTCCTCTGCTGGAAATTAATCAGTATGTGGTTGTATCCAGCTGATGCTGAATTACCAAAATTATTCATTATTTAGTAGTTCAGGGCAGGATGAAGCCTCTGAAATAGTCGTGCTTTCAATCAACTAAATAGCATGTGTACAAAGTGACTCATATAAGCTCCAAGTCAACCCAGTCTTGCCATCTACTTGACAGCCACATTTCCTGGGGTTGCTTAGATGGAAAAAAAAATCTCTCTCTGTTTCAGAGGGAAGTGGTATGCTGCGTTTGTTTGCAAACACATATTTGGAATATCACAGCATCCTCTTGCAGGGTAAAACAGCAATTCTGTGGTGTGGTTCTCCACTTTGAAATCAAGTTTTCAGGTTCCAAAACACAATTTCCGTGAGGCGGTGGAGGACCAAGGTATCTACTGCCATGGGTAAAAAGGAACATTCTGGAGAATGAAATCAAGCTTTGCACAGTAGCTGTCTTGTAGTGTGCAACCAGAGACAGTGCTCCTAAAATTTCACAGTTCCTGGAACCACTGAAGGGCTCCTCGGGGAGGGTCAGGCAGAGCCCTGCTCTCAGCTGGGGGCTCAGCACAACCAGCACGTGGTCATATTTCTCTGGTCTAATAACACTGTGCAGAAGTGTTGCTCAGATTATATTGCATCTGGCTTCACAGTCCAGCTGAAATCAAATTACTCGCTGACCCAACAGCATAAATGCATAGTCTACAGCTGAGCAGCCAGCAGCCCTCTCCCCTCTAGGGTTTACAATTTGAGGACTTTTGGCTCTGTTCTAAGTAACATCATAAATAGCCCCTCTTCACTTGGAAGCCATGAGAGGTTTAATCATAGTGTGTTCTCCTTTTAGGCTGATTTCCTAAAGAAAGAAGGCTTATGCAGGCACAAACCAAGCACACCTGTAGCTTGTGAATCCCCAGTCAGCTCCAACCACAAATGACCAAGGGACTCCATTGAAAATGGTACAGAGATAAAATAACAAAAATCTCAGAGATATTAAAATCTCAAGGACATTGAGTTGCTACATGTTTTGTTAAAAACAGATGGTTGCAGAGAGTACAGAAACCTAGCTGCTTTCCAAAAGGGACACAAGAAAGCAGCCTCAGTGTTAGGCAGCAGCTGGCTGCCTGCAGTGCCTCCCAGCCCCAACACCTTTTGCTTGGTGCTCAAGTCATAGAGGAGAGCTCAGATTATTGCCATTGGGGCAGATAGAGGAGCAAGGGCTATAGAGACAGCCCATCTGTGGAGTCAGACTTTAATTGCTTCAACTCCTGGAACAACATCTCTATTTTTAAGTTAGCAGGGACAATAAGACATGAGGCAGGTCTGTATCTGATACCTACTGCACCATTCCCATGAGGTGTGGCTTTTTTTTTTCTCCTGACTTTCCTCTTTTTTCCACGGTACCCAAAGAGATTCATGATACCTGTGTTCCAGACTGGCCTGCAATTGAGTGTTGGATTCTTCCAGCTGGAGCCCATATACTTGTTCTGCTTTGGGATCTGTTTTTTATTGATTATTCTCCTCAGCAGTTCAACAGTCTTTTTCCAAGGGTAGATCTGTTTCTCTCCACAAATCTCTCCTGCAAACTGAAATAATGTGTCCCACAAAAGATTCTGTATTTCATTAGGTTCTCTTTAATGTCTCTAAAGTTACATGCAGAAGCCAGAGCTTTCAACCCTGTAATATAAATGTCTATTCCTTCTTCTGCTAGTTGATAGTGAGCTAAAACAATCAACTCACTATCTCTCTACAGCTCAGAGATGTCTGGATTCACAGCACACCTCAAGTACTCTTGTGGACTTCTTAGTTATCCTGATCATCATTTAAAACTTCTCAGAACTTTTTTTCCAGTGAGAGAGTATCTAAAAAGCTATCATCCTTTTCTCAACTCTTCCCATAACACTAATGCTACATACCAGCTCAGTCTTTGGTTTTCAGCAAGAATTTTGGCCAGCATCTGAAATCAAGCTTTTATCTAGTCCAAATCCTTTCATACCATCTCCATTACATCCTGTCATTTCACATACAAATCAAACTCTCTTCCTTTGCTGCAGATCTCACTGAACTGATAGCTGTCATTGCACCTTATATATCTCATGCTGAATAGTAGTATCAAAAGTCTTCAGACCTGTGAAATTGAAACTTGCTGTTCATTAAGAGAGTGACTTAGAATACATGCCATAACTGTGGGTACCGCTTCACACACCCTCCCAACACATCTTGGTGTTTTCTGTCAACCACACTTCCGTAGGCAGTGCTTTGTCCCCCAGATTCCCTCCAGCTGCTGCGCAGAACACACTCAAATAGTACAAAGTCATCTTTCCAAATGCTGCTAGAGGTAATGGAGCTAGGGATGTCAATCCACACAGCACACCCTCGAGCAGCATGCCTTTTTATAGTGCAGGAAGTTAGATGAGCACACAGTGCAAGAGGTTCATTTCAAGGTGATACATAGGGAAGGACTGTATCAAAGACCATAAAGAACAGTGGGAGTCCTCCCACTGGTTGTCAGTCTGCTTCAGAGGACAGTGCTTAGAGCACAAGACCTGAAGTTGAACAGCACGATGCTGAAAAAAATGAGGCAGGACAACCACTTTGGTGGGACTGGGCAGGAGGCAGCCCTACGCTGCAGGATGAGGCAGAGAGTAGCAGCTTTATGAGGACAGTAGAAAGGAAGCAAAGACATTGGCAAGGAAATGATTCTGGCATGCCACTGCAGGAGAGAGTTCAGCTATTCATGATTAATTCAGCTGTTACACCAGAGGTCTCCAGTGAATACAGAACCTTTGCTGTGAGCCATAAGATTATTTATTTCTCTTCTGAAAATTACTGTTTCTATGAAAAAAAATGCAATAAAACATGTTATTCTGGAAACTGTCTGCGGACAAATAAACTATTAGAATCGTCAGCTTATTCACCTCCCATCCCTGCTAACAAGGAAGTTAGGGTTAAATTCAAGGAACCTTCCTAACTTCAGTTATTTGAAGCAGAGCAGTAGCTTTCTAAATCAGGTCCTGACTTCTAGCTGCCATGACTTTTCCCCTTAATCAGCTGGAGGCTGCTTTGCTTTCACTGGCACGAGGAACAAATGAAGCACAGTTCAGTGGGTATACAGTTGTGTATATACAGCATCACTGTATTTGCATGATGTTTCCAAGTCCAGTCCTGATGCTTGCAAAATGATATCCACTGACACAATGCATTTAAACAAATAGCACTTGCTTTTCCTAAGATGAATTTGCACAAAAGCTTTCATTTGTCTGTGTGCATGCAGAGAGAGTTTCGTGATACTGCCATACTAGCTTTCCTTGCTGTCCTAAAGAAAAAGGTACCTCTATCAGCCCCACACTTTGGCAGCTATCACTGCTGCCTTCACCCCCAATTCCAGTTCCCACATTTCAGCACAGCACTGGCCCCAGCTCTGAGAACAGTTTTTCCTTCAGCACAATCTGTTTGCAGAGATATGCAGTTATTAAATCCCTGCAGCGTCCCAGGCGTGTTTCTTGCACACACAGAATATTAGTATCATTGTGGTCCTGAGAAAGGTGACAACTCTGACTCTCACTTCATCATCATTCTTTTAAATACTTGGTCACTACAAGAAAGTCTACAGACGTATCCATACAGCTTTGCCTTACAGCATTAGTTTTAAATAATTTTCCTTCAGTTATCTGCAGAACTAAATTGCAAGACTAGAGTGAATTAAATTGCAAAATGCCCAAGTTTTGACATCTGACACTTAAATAAAGACTTTATTTTTAGCAGTGTGGATAATTTCATGTAGACAATTGAAGTTCCTTTCTTTGCATGATTTGAAGCTTCATTTTTGGAGGTGTAATTGTCTAAATAAGGTCATGAATAAAACCAACTAAGGTTGTTCTTAAAAGAGGAAAAGAGTGCATGATTTAAAAGATAGTGCCTGCACACCTAACTTAAGAAGCGTTGTCACTAAGTCAAAAACTGCCAGAATAATTCACACCAAGCCACCATTCACAAAGAGAACAAATCTACTTCAGTGAGCCAGGAGAATGAGATATTGGAGAGACTGACTTGATCCTTCACTGGCTGTTTCTACAATTTATGGATGCCATAGCCTGAGGGGTTGATAATAAAACACACTGTTATCTGTAGGACATCCGTGGTAATGATCCTGTTGTAGGCCACTCCAAAAGTAATGCCTCTTATTTCCATGAAAACTGCAACAGATACAAAAAGCACAACAGCACCATTTGATAGCACAAATTCTCAACCACAAACACTATTTCTCAACATAGTCATCACCATTAGCTATACATTCTTGCCAGCAGTGAACAAGAGCCTGCATGTCGTGCTCGTAAAAATCTGAAACAAGAATGGCACAGTTTCACAGCTGCTGTGATAGCACCAATATTAGGAAAAAGTTGCCCACACAGCCCATCTTTCATTGACCCAAACAGAGGGAAGTTAGAAGGCATCAAACTCAAACTATGCAGTGAATGTGGTAGGACAGTCCAGTCAAGACTAGCAATGTGCTCCACAGTTTTTAAACCAGTGTAGGGCCTGACATTCTCTTCTTCTCTGGCGTGACTCTGGAAGTCTGAGCCTTCAGCTTAGTTTGCGTTGTGATGTAGGAGTCATATGATGGTTTATCTGGGCTCCAAGAAATCCAGAAGGAGCACTCCTGCTCTATCCCAAAAGACAGTGCACATTAATTTACCTGCTGAGTCTTGAACTTTTTCTTTAGTGAGAAAGTCACGCATCATCACTCCATGGACTGTTGTTTTGATGCATCTTAACAGGAAAATTACCTTCAGCCTTGCATTGATTCAATAGATCCTGACAAACTTGCATACACTATTTTTTCTGGTCCCGTGCGAACATTCTACCTGGAGCAAACTTTGCAATATTCTAATGCTGGAGCCATCATTTCCAATGCACTGAAGCCAATATTCAGCTCTGTACTCAGTTCCCTGGTTGTAATCCACTGATTCATGAGAATGAGCCGATCAAGAAGCACTTCATTTCATGGTGTGACACGGCTTGTCTTTCACATCACTGTTGAAACACACCACTCACCACCTCACTGTGTTCACATCCACTGTTTAGTCTCCATAAACATTCAGCAAGCAGTCATGAACGTCAATGGGTACCATTTTCTCTGCATGCATGAATTCAGTGACAGCCCTTCGCTTCATAAACACTTCCACGTCAGATGTCATTTTGTCAGACTGCACCTCTGCTGCCATCTATCACAAGGCATCAAAATGTAATGGAATATTGGTGGGAAAGTTCAACTCCTACTCCCATACCACCAGCATCTGCCTCTGGGCTCATGGGCTAACATAATAAAATAGGAGGCATTATTTTCAGAGTAGCCCTAATAGTGATAATAACACACTATTTCTGGCATTTTACAAGACCTTTATATATATGCATGCAGACTCCTTAAATGTTGTCCTTTATGTGTATTGCTGAGGTAAATTCTGGAAATACAGGATTAAATACGCACTGCTTCCTTAACACATTCAAAGATTTTTATTAATTGGAAATCCTGTTTGTCTCAAGCACTTTGCAAAGAGTTAAAAATACGCTTTAAGTGTTACAGAGACTTCAGCAGGAGACAGTGTTAAACCACAACCCAGTCAGAGAATTTCTTGGAAATACCATTTTAAGAAAACTGTGCCACCTTTATGAAGCCAATGGGTTATGAAACCATGAAACAGGAACAGCTGTAGTCTGCCTGAGGTGGTGTGGAATTAGACCTGCCATAGATCAGTGGGACTCATTTATGGAAGCATTTCTATTATCACTGTGCACAATTCCACTATTTTGTACTACACTAGAGATGCCTTTCCCCAGAGACATGGCTTGGCTTTACACCAGTGCCTGGTACACTCTGGCCTGGAATTAAGAGAAAAGTCACACATTTTGGTATTAAACAAGTATTAGAAAGGCTGCTGAGGAATCTGCAGGTCTCCCAGAAAAGCCTTGGGAAGCACTTTGATTAGGAATCATTTACAAGCCACAGTTCTTCTACCACTTTCTCTCTTATTCAGGGGAAATGATTTGCAGAAGCATCGGTACCAAATCCTGATACTTTCCAGTTCTAGTTAACAAGACTGGTTGGGAATCACAGTTCTTCCCTCCTTCCTAGTTTACAAACCATCTGCACACGCATAGGGAGAGGGTGGATGCAACCCTAAGAAGTCCTCTTTCTTCTTTACACATATGCATGGACTATGTCATAAACCCATGCCTCCTCCATCCTCCAATTTCTTTCCCAAAGTTCTTACCTAGATACCATTGTTAATTTATGGGTGGGGTCCTGTTGCTAATTGCTGACTTCTCATTGGCAGCAGTGCATCTGTAAAAGGCTGATGTCCAGATTTATAAAGAACATATTTCTTGGGGACAGTTTAGTAATTATGTAGAATCCACAGAAATAAACATGGTCTTAAAATCATTTAAAGTAGCTCATTATAGATTTCCACAGGAAACAGAACTATGCATTTTTATGCACAGAAATTGTTGAACTACAGTAAAGGAGTTAATTAGAGAACTAAGACAGTTCAAAAACTGTAAGTTATTTCTATTGTAACCCTTATTCCACAAGCAGAGATCTTTGACAATTCACCTCCCCAAGCATTCTTGCCTTTTTTCCCTGCTCTTCTTTTTTTTTTAAAAAACACATTCCTGAATCCACAGCCTTCTCCCCAGCAAATTTTCAACATTTGCAGCATTCTCAGCTTCATACACTTTCAGTTACTAACTTACATTCTACTCATTCTGGCCTTTCAGGAAAGTTTTTTGATAATGTGAGAAAGTGTCATTGGAAATTATTTTAGAGCAGAGAACAGCTAAGCACTCCAACTTAATATTTTAAGTTAACACTAATGGAAGCTATACCTTTCAAAATGATACAATGATTTTAACTATTTAAAAAACAGACCCATCATATAAAACAGCTGCCATGTTTATTTAGATAAGTGCTCCTCTGCTCTTATAAGTGGAGGCTGATGACAGATGTGTTTTTAAGGCAAAAATATTAAGTCTAGAAATGTCAGCATCTGCTTCTTTTCAGCCCAGCCTTACGGATTCACACATCATTTTTCATCCACAAGGAAAGTTTCTTTCTTCTTACAGAGAATCTAAAAACATGGGTGTAAATTACTAATCCCAAGGCCTGACAGTTTTATTAGCATGTCACTGGTGCTACACGTGTAAGGTCTGATTAGACACACAGAGCTGCTGGTTTCCATGGCCTGTTCCTTGTGGGATGAGGAAGGCTTTCACTTCCCCTCCAGGAACTTTCCAACTGACTACTCCACCTCTGTGAATCGGTATTTGCTCGAGATGCCATACAAAAGAACTGTGCTGGGACTGAAGAAAGAGAAAGGAAAAAAAAAAAAACAAACACAAAGCAAAATTCTCTACAAAATTCAAGAAAAATCCCAGCCTTTTAGATCACACAGTTAGCATGCTGTTCTTCCTTTTCATGTATTTTATACGGTCTCTGTTGTGCTTTTAATCATCTACACAGTAATGCTAGTAGTATATGTAGTAGATGAAGCTGTGTGGCTTAGTCACTACACCCAGAGAAGACCTCCTAGGCTTTACTCTATATAACAGCAGAGCACTGTGGATTCAGACTGCATATCAGAGAAATGCAAGTCAAGTTTATCTGTTCTTCAAGGACAGTTGTGTACAACCAGACCATGAAACCTCTGCACAGCTTAATAGAAAGTTGCTGCCATTAGCAGTTCAAGATAAACCATCTATCAATTAGAACAAAAGACCAATTAGAGGAAATTAGAACTGTAAGAATGGACCACACTAGCTAAGAAGTCTCTCTGAAAAGACACACAAAAGTCACATACACATCACTAGCCCATGCTACTTGAGACTTTTTGAATATCCAAGATATTACCATATGTAATGCTCAAGATATTCCCAACATAATAAAGGGTTTTCCACTGGAGACAATGAGGGCTACTCAACAGTATATAAAATGCCCAGGACAAATAACCAAATGCTGTCCTACCCAGAATAGCAGCTGTTTTCTATAGCCAGCTATCTATCACACAGAATCACAGAATGGCCAGGGTTGGAAGGGACCTCAAGGATCACGAATCTCCAACCCCTCTGCCACATGCAGGGCCACCAACCTCCCCATTTAATGCTAGACCAGGCTGCCCAGGGCCCCATCCAACCTGGCCTTGAACATCTCCAGGGACGGGGCATCCACAGCCTCTCTGGGCAGCTGTTCCAGCACCTCACCACTCTCTCTGTAAAGAATTGCCCCCTGACATCCAACCTAAATCTCCCCTCCCTCAACTTAAAACCATTTCCCCTCGAATTTCAGTGATGGTAACATTTCAGTGATGGTAACATTTCAGTGATGGTAAGACCACTGCGGGTGCACAGGAAGCTGCTGACAAATCTCCTTCCCCATTTTGAGCAGGTTAGAGATGTAACATCATCTATGGCTTGCATGCAGGCCTCTCTGGCCCAACAGCATGGTACCATACCTGAGGTAATATGTCCCAGAAAGGGCAGACCATGGGCTGAGAGCTTGATACTGCATACATCTGCTAGAAGTGCAAGTACAAAGCACTGCCACTAAAGGACACAACAAAATTTTCCAGCTTTCCTCAGAGTGAGGGAGTGCAGATCTTCTGCTGTAAGAATAATTTATGTACTTATATAGATGCAAACCATGTGATGTGAGATTTAAGCATGTACTAAAAAGCCAAAAGACAACATTCTTGCCTGAGCAGATTTATCATTTGAATAGACAGCACCGAAACAAAGCTAGGGGAATGAATGGGAAGCAGCCTGACAAAGCTGCACATATGACTGTCCTGTAAGCGTTGTGATTTCTTTATTTGCTCACATACTTTCTTCAAGTTATCTTGCCCTTGCTCTTTGGCAAAAACATATTTTTACAGATGGGTCTAAAAATAGCAAGGGATGATAGAAACAGAGGACTGAAAAAGGCAAGAGTTGCCAAGTGAGCCTGCATGAGTTCTCTGCAATTCTATCTCCAAGTTAAACTGATATTAGGACAGCCAGTGCTATGGACTCTCTATTTTTCTTTTTCCTGTTGGTGACAAGCACTTCTGTTATTGACTATGCCTAATATTTCTGAACACTTAATTTTCAGAATCAAATATTAATTTTTTGCAAAGTTATTTTAACTGACAGCAAGCTGGTATTTTTAAAATAATATTGCAGAGTCTGACTGGCAACTCCACTTCCTTTGTAGTTCAAAGTCTCTACAGGGACTTTATTTTCAAAATAATTTTATGTTTTCATTAGGAGAAAATGCTTTTTCTCTCATGAATATTCAGATTGCAGAAGAAGATAAGCTTGAATTTTTTGCAAGTGTTAGCATAACTCAGCCAAATCTTGGTTAGGATTTGCAAAAGATTACATTTTGAGAAGATTAGATTAAAAGGTTATTCTCCGTTTGGGGACTTCCATTTCTCCCAAGGCCTCTAAATCATGCAGTCAGGTTGTCCAGATTGTAAACTCCAAGTGCAAACTGTCTTCCCCTACACTAATTAGGTTTGGTGGTTTTTTTTGCAAAGTAGAAAACAATCCAAATCTACTCAAAAGTCTACTGTGCTTTTGTAGGAAGGAAAGTTTTGCAGAGGTTTTCAGTGGGTGAGGACAGCTATCACCTTCCAAGTGCCAGGTGCTTTCCAGGTGACATTAGAAAGAAAAGCAGCCTAGGAGAGGCAGAGTCGGTCACAGAGCTTGGCACAGGCATAACAAGGTTTCTTCCTTAGGCAAAAATGAAACAGAAGAAGCAAAATAAGAATGAAGAGCAATTAATCAGAGAGCATCGCTATTCCTTTCGTGAACCACAGAATCACAGAACAGCTTAGATGATCCAGTTCCAACCCACTGCCAAGGGCATGACATGGAAAGAGGTGCAAAATGACTGTCTGTTAAATGAAGATACAAGAAAAAAATCCAGCATTCTTTGTGGAAACACTATGATTTGTGTGTGTGTTTGTGAGACTTTCACCCACGACTCTCTTCTGTTTTAAACAATCTGTATAAACCCAAATAAATGTAAAGAAAAAGGGATTATTTTTCAATTCCATCCTCCCCCCCCCACCCCCCGCTCTCCTCCCAAATGTGAAACACTTGCTTAGGAAAGGCTCTTCTTCAAAGCTAAATGAAATCTTCTCTGTACTACCCCCTCCATCCCTGGCCCTCTCAAACATTCTTAATTAATTTTACTGCTGGTTTCAAAGAGCTCTCCAAGTTGGCTCAAATCCCTTTGGATCACATATCAGCATTAGCAACAGAAGATATATTACCACTTTCTCTTTCCCCTCCTTTTCCAAGAGGAAGCAAGGAAGGATGATCAGTCACGTTATCACTGTAGAGTAGGAGCCAACTACTGTATCTGAAGCAGACTCTGGACTCCTCATGTGTAAATTTTTATACAAACTCCAAGCATGATAATGCTACATTTGGTGAGTTGCTTGTATGGTGGTTTTTTTTTTTTCCCCCTGTAAGTTTAGCATTTTGTGTTGTGTGGTTTTTTCTTTCTTTTTCTTCTATAGGAAATTCTAAATTCTGTAATGATCTCGTTATGTCATGACAGGTCTGAATTACTTTTTTTTATTATTATTATTTCCTCCTTCCAGCTTTACTGTAAATCTCACAAAATTAACTCAGATTTTTCAAAAGCACCAGAGCTCTTACACAGATACAATGGACTCTGTGTAAGCAAGGCCTCAGACAGGATATTTCCTAAAGCAGGGATTTCTCAGGAAGAGTCCAAGAGCTTTCCAGAGCAGTCAATTAAGGCATTACGGCCAAATTCACACACAACAGAGGGAAATGCCATTCTAATACAGGCAATTTAAACAGTGAAATAGCAGGTGCTTGTACCAAGGCTAAATTCAACACAAGTGATTTTAATGGATTCTTTTTCAGAAGTAATTATTTGCTTTGTTCCTAAAAGAGTGAAAGAGAATGGAAGGAGACAAAAAAATAGAACTGTGCAGATGTCAGACACTCATTGAGGGATTCTTCTGCTGTAGTGCAAATTCTTTACAGATTGCAGCATACATTTTGTCCCATTTGCAAAATCATGACAATAAATAGAGAAAAAGCACTTTTTCTCCCCAGAGAAAACTTTTTAAATTGCAAGCAAGGCTTCAGATTGCTATTTGAGTGAGACACAATGAAATTTTCAAATGCAGTAAACCAAGAAACATATATATATATATATATATTTTTTTTTTTTTTTTTTTTTTGCCTACAGTACATGTTGAAGATAAGCACTGAAGCCCTCCTCCAACAAAAGTTAGAAGTAGTAAATGCATCTAAAATCAACAGTTAACGTATTCTTAAATAAATCCTTCACTTGTGAAATTTCAAAGGAAAAAACACAGTTCTTCCCTTTTCTTGTTCCCACCAGTAATACCAAAAGAAATCCGTAACTTCCACTTCTCTACGTTTCTAATCAACCAAGTTGAAGATAGTTCCTATACGGAGTGATTCAACAAACGGAAGTGAAGTAAATGGAGTGAAAAGGCTGGAAAACAGCAGTAAACTCTTGCCTAGAAAATGTTTATTTGAACTTGAACGTTAAAAATGTAAAGAGTTGAACTGAGACATACTGTTGGGAATTTGGTTGTTGCTGAACAGCCAGCCTCTGTGGCACTTCCTTGTTAGGAATCTTCAATATGAGCAAAAATTCTTCTCTGATTCATCCTTGCTGTCTCTCCTTTAGTTGAGAAGATATTTTTTAACAAATCCTTTAAGTTCCTTAAACCCCTTTGGAAAGCCAAATGCCCTCACTATTGCATACCTGGAATAAATGTTGCCTCTTATACATAGCCCCAAGAGTGCAGCTCAGAGAAATACAGATGCATCATAAAGCTCTCAGCAGTCACTTCCCCTAATAAAGACTTATTTGTGGGTGTGATCATGTAAGCAGGAACACAGAACTCTACTAGTGTCCAGTGGAGATTGATTGAACAACACAATTTCCAGCACAACTATATGCCATGAGTCTCTTCTTTTTGCTGACTCATTTAGACTTTTCTGTTTTCCTTCCCATCTTCAGAGATTTGTTGTTTTTTTTTTTTTCACACAAACGCTTAAATTGACTTTTAAATCTCATGTTGCAGATCCAATCCCCCTCTCCTGGCTTGTCTTTCCCTCCTTGGTGACACTGAAAGTGCTATAAAGCTGTTCAGCAACGATCCTGAGTGAGTAGCAGCAATTCATTCAGCAATGCTGGGTTCTCCCCTGGGTTCCCAGGAATCTTTAATGCAGCCTTGGCAACAGGAGGGCTGGGAACAGGGCAACATGTAGCACTGCAATCCAGCCCTTCAGCCAAATCCTCCCACATCCATGCCACCCTGCACCTTTGTTTTCTCTTGCTCAGCTCTCTGTCCCCCAGGAGCTGAATTAGTCAAGACCATTAAACAGCTCCATGGAGGCAAGAGCTGTAGGTTTAATTAGGAAACTGCTTGCATGTACACAGGAGATTTCTTCTGGGCACCTCCAAACATCTATAGCAATGAAGCAGAACCCAGCAATCTTCTGGCTGATCTTTTCCAGTAAACAGCTATCTATTTAACTCCAAGGGAAACTGAGATAGAAGAGGCTTATGAATAAGATGTCCTTGCAAACAAAACTAATTGCAGAGAGATTTACAAACAAGGTGTCCTTGCTCACAAACTTGTACAGAAGTTTGCAAATTCCTCTCCACTCAGTGCCTGTAAACTCTCACCACATAAGGCTTCAGTCACAAAGGTCGATCAACAACTTGAACTTATGAACTTTGAGCTTACTGCGCAGGCTAAATAGGCTAATTAGTATTAGCATCTCTACCCTGGGCAATCTGAAGTTAATCATACATGCAATGTATGGCACACATACTAGGGGGAACATGTATTAGGAAAATGGGGGTGTCTGTAAGCTCCAGGTACTTCAGCCAGTAAGGAAAGGAGGAGTGATAATACAGTCAGGAAGAAGGAGAAAAAAGAGGTAATTCATCTTTGATGCCCCCCATTAGAGTTTCCCTTTGTTCTAATAAAGAAAGATGAAGTCTCTCCTCTGTCTCTTTTTGGGATAAAGATAGTTGAACAAGCCTATTTGAGCAAACTTTTCCCAACAGAAATCAAGTACAGGTAAGTTTGGATCATGCACCACAGAGACAGGAAATTCTAAGCATTGATTCCCCAAAACATCAAATAGAGCAAGAAAAAAACAGCCTTACCAAGGTCTGATTACTGACATGAGATCTTCTGTACTCAGCATTGGGTCAGTTAAAGGTTTCCAAACGAGGTTTGCTAATTCCATTCAAAAATGCAAGAACCATAAAGATGATTTAAAAATATATATTTACTTCATTCCTGACCAAGAGAAGGGAAGGCGTAGGTGTTAATACAGGCAGCATGTGATCTAAGACCACCAGCTGAAGGTTGCCTTCCAGATCTAATCACTGTTAACTGGAGGCTATCCCAAACTATGAGTTATGCCAAGGAAAAGGGCTGTGTGAGCTTCAGGCAAAGGCAGACAGGTTATCTCAAGCCACCTATCTCAGCTGCTTGAGATTACACAGCTGCCTTTGCCTGAAGCCCATTTAGTGTGTGGTGTGTGCTTACTGGATCCATTCCACCGGTGGAGCTCAGGAGACAGGAATGTATGCAAGATGGGAAAATCAAGCATCTGGAGATGGTAGCATCGTAACCAGCACAGCTGTCAGCAAAGAGAACATCTGCCTATTGCTGAGGTCTCCATTCGCAAAGGAGAGAAAAATGCTCTCTCTCCCACAAGCTCATTTGCTGACAATACAATTGCTTACTCTTTTCTCCAGTGTCAGCCCGTGCAATGGTCTATGTTGCCATGGCTAGATTGTCTTGGACACAAAAGTTAACTGGAGTTTACTGAAACATCAGAAACATCTCATTTTTTTTATCATAAGTTTTAATGTAAATAAGCCAGAGTAAAACTAGGAGAGGAAATTGCACAGAGAAGAATACTGTCTATGACATTTTAGCATTACCTGCACTATGCATATGTTGGATAATAATGATGCAATTCCCTCAGATACTTTCTTCCCCGAAGAACATGACACATGGTTCTTAAAACTTAATTTTTTTTCCATCTAATAATTACATAAGTTATCAAGCAGCTCTCCCATATGTAGGCCAAACCATTGCTTATGAACTGCCTGGGGCTCTTTCTAAAGCACCACAGAGGATTTGGCAAGCCTCTTAGATCTAAGTAACAGTGTCATGCACACCCCATCTGCACTGACCCATTCATCATGCCAAAGAAAATGCTACTACAGTAGAAGGACGTTTGTTAAAACACAGGGAATTCCAGATTCAGTAAATCCAGAACCCAAAAGCAAATCTAAGTCTCAGGTCTATCCCACCCAAGAATGCAAACTGTGTTACAGCGTTTCAACAGTGAGAGCAGCATCAGGCTGCTTACCACCCAGAGTTCAACAGGAATCTTTCTGGACTGGAAAAATCCTGATCTCATGCCTCCCAGGCACTGCTGGCTTCACCCAGCATGAAATCACTGCTAACGCTGCCTGTGTCTCACAGTAGTTTATTTCACTCCAAAATACAATCAATTCTTATTTTATTCTGACTTGCACATTCCTACTGGTGATTTCTTTAGGCTCTCCCCTATTCTCATGACATCAGTGAGATGCTGTCTTGCTCTTATTAGCCAACAAGTTTTCAAAGAACTGTTTTGAGAGAGGGAATTCCTGACTAAGAGCATAAGAAACCATTTCTCTATCTGGCTGCTTCACATTTTTCTTTTATCAAATTCTGTTCAGCTTCCTAAGCAAATGCCTTTCGGACTGCTCACCTTTTGCCCATTCTGCCTCCCTTACAGGTCAGTACCCCGTACCTCACAGCACCTCTCAATTTCCCTTCCACTACTGCAAATTACACAGAAATGATTTGTTTTCCACCGACAGAGAAAGATAAACACATTCATGCTCTGCTTTTTCCACGCTTGCTTAAATACATCCCTGCTATTGCTTCTGACAGTCTGTACTGCAGAAGGAGCAGCAGGAGAAAAAAAAAATGTAACCATTCTTTTACTGAATTCCTCTGTATAATGGTTCATTCTTCTAATACATTTCCTGTGTTTTGAGAATTTTCCGTGTTTTAGAGTAAGGTAAATAAATCCTATAACTCACACGAGTGTTCTATTTTTGACAGTTCTCAAGGATATCAGATTAATGGACAATGTTCAGCATCACAAAAATACTGTGCAAGAAAAGGGAAAAGCTATGTTCCCTGGGAAAACGCATAGAGATTAAGTGTTTCAGCATGAAATGTATTTCACTGCACTCCTTCTGGCACTTTGCCTACCTTCATGTGGGGAGAAAGAATAAGGTGTGAAGCCAGATCAAGCTTCCTCTTCTTCTCCAACAGGACAAGCCACAACCAAGGAAAGAACACTGCCAATAAGCCCTGTGTGCAGATGCTTTTCAGGAAAGCAGGACGGGCAGTCCCAGAGGAAGGTGAGCTCATACTGAAGTTTGGTTGGCCATTTGCCCATTTGCTGCAGAAAAGGTGTTACCAGTCCAGGGATATAGAGTAGTTGAAGTCATAAGGATTTTTCCCTACTTCCTAAAATTCTTCTTCATTAAGGCCATCACTAAAGTAACATGGAAACATATATCTTGTTTTCAACAGTTGCAGATATTATGTTTTATTGCCCACAGTTAAAACACAAGAAAATTCAGATACAACTTCTAATTCTGTTCCTCTTGCAGTCAGCATACCTGCTAGAACATTTCCTCCAACATAAGGCAGTGCTCTGCTTGCAGGATGTAACTTCACAGAAATCGTCATTTTTTTGGTCCAGCTTTCACTTGCAGCCATTCACCACAACATCTGTATGTCACATTCCCTCCTCACACTTAGTGCTTTACAAAGCTTGCCACATGTGAGAGTTTTCTCGGTTATTGTTGGTCACTGGAAGGTGTTTTTTCATTTCCAGTTTTGGAACAGCATCTCTGTAAGTGACCCAAGAAGCTTCTACAGAGACAAGCAGTGCCATGTTTGGATACCATGCAGCAGCATACTGAAGGAGTTATGACCATTCAGAACCAGTCCTATCAGCAAGATTAAACAAAGGTAAGAAAGGCAAGTCCACTTAAAAAAACAAAAAACCCACAGACTTGCAGTAGTAAAGATACAAAGAAGATCATCCAAATGCATGGTTAAGCTTTTCCTAAATAAAAATGTACCTCTTTCGGCTGCCCCAACATCTCAGACACTTTGCACTTCTCCAAAGACAGTCTGTCTCCATGCCCTGAAGACAGACTCTATAGCTTCTGCTGTCGTCTCCATTCCTAAGTCCATGAAACGTCCTACTAGCCTACAGATATGCTTAGTGTCAAACTAACTGATTTTCCTGTAATTTTCACTTTAAATATATCTGTGTTTTATTTATTGTCTTATTTTAATATATTCTCCTTCTTTTACCTGAAAGCCAATAAAAATGCATTTTCATTATCAACTGAAAAATGAAGTATTGACAGTGCAGGCAGCTAGAGTTACAGAGTCACTCCTGAAAAGCTGGAGTACATTCTGGGATTCTTTGTCAAGTAAACAGTGATGCACTTGAAAATACCCAAGGCATCTGCTGGAACAGACCTAGAAAACTGATGGAATTCTTAAAAGTAGGAAAATATCTTATAAAAGTTATACATAAAAGTGCAGGCCTTGAATTGGGACAGCCTTTCATGTTGTAAGGCATGCTTCGTACAAACTACACACACCGAGACATTTTGGGTGATCCTATTTTCCATCTTAGTTACTTTAATAGGCAAGTGAAGCTCCTCTAGATGGCCCACCATATAGCCAACCAAACTCTTACAATCTGTTTGAATATAGATGTCCTGCCAAAGGCATCCATGCTCAAAAAAGAAACAACAAACCAAAGCTGGGAATTAAACCGGGCAGTTGAAAGAGCTGTAACTAAACAACTGAAGTGAGTACTTAAAGAAACTAAGAAATAGGTATATGAGTGATCATATTATACAGTCAAATTAATCAGAACAATAGAATAGTTCAGATTAGAAGGGACCATAGGAGGTCTCTAGTCTGACTCCTTGCTCAAAGCTCAGACCAAGGTGCTCAGGGCTGCATCCAGACAAGTCTGCAAAGGATGAAGCCTGCACAGGATACCTGTTCCCATGCAGAATTGTTCTCAGGGAAAAAGGATTTTCCCTCCATCCAGTCCAAACCTCCAGTGTTTCAAGTTATGTGTGTTGTCTCTCACTATCCTACCATGCACTGCTATGAAGAGTCTGGCCCTGTCAATAACTTCCCTACAGATGCTGAGGAACTGCCACCAGGCCCTTCTTGAAGCCACTTCTTCTCCTGGGTGAACCCTCTCTACCCCTCAACCTCCGCTTATAGAGCAGGAGTTGCAGTCCTGGCCACAGTGGAGGCCTCCCATAATGTTGCTCCAGTTTGCTGGTATCACAGAATGGCTTATGTTGGAAGGGACTTCAAAGATCAACTCGTTTCAGCCCCCTGCCTTGGGCAGGGTTTCCAGCCAACAGATCAGAATGCCCAAGAATCCAACAAACCTGGTCTTGAATGTCTCCAGGGATGAGGCATCCAAAACACAACACAATATCTTTCACATGTTGGAGGGTCAAAACTAGATGCAGCATGCATCCCTTCCCTGGACCTACAGGCCATGCTTGGACCTATACAGGATGGATGCTGTAGGCCTCCAATGCTACCAAGTCACACTGGTTGGGTGCTCACACTCAGCTCCCTACCCATCACCCCCATTCCTTTTCCTTTAGACACAAGGTAAACAGAATGTGAATGAAAATGACTGAGGCATAGATTCCTTCTCCTTCTAAATTGTCTTAATACTTTGCACAGGGCCTCTTACGTATTTAACTGAGGAGATAGAACCTCCAGATAATAAAATTAAAAGAGCTAGGAGGGTGATTTTCTATGGGTCTGCTGCTCCAAGATCTAAAAGAGGAAGGCCCAATGGTGCTACCACCTGAGAGCCTATTTTCTGTTTACAAGGGTGGCTGCAAAAAGGGCCTGGTCCTTTACTCTTTTCCTTCTTCTTTTCTCAGCCTTGTCACATTACAGCACACATTTGCCCCTCCCTGTTGGCTTCAGTGATGACCAGCTCACCCACATAGGAACACGGCCACCCACCATACTTCCAAATTGAAGAGCTCTGCTCAGTACTCCTACTGTCCTGTGTGCAGGCGAGTTCCCTTCACTGCATGGACATTCCTTGCCAGTCAAATAACCAGAGAGAAGGTTATCCAAGCATGGGCTACACTGCAGCTGAGAGGCTGCACCGTTCTTGGTATGCCAGTCTATGTTCAGCTGTGTTAGCTGCTACAGCTTCTTGGAAGTTTGCTGTACTTGCAGAAATATTTCAGAACTCTGCATGTTGTAATCTAACTGTTGGTGATTCCGTTTATCTTCATTTTGAAAATAATTAACAACTTGAACTTGCAGCTGAGTGGAATCCAATTCAATACTGCCTTTTTTAACTTCCCAGCAGAATGCAACTGTTTAGATTTCCTTCCTTTGTATTCTCCTTTCCTTTTAATTAGGTTGAAGCCTGATTAGTGCTTGCCATTTCAGTATTCCAATTTGTTATCAATTAATACACCTAAAAGTTTATTTCAAAAACTACAGTGTCACCAGAAATAAAATCCAAGAATTTTCCCCAGCTGACCTCTGAGTTTCATTACCAGAGAGATGATTATGGGAAGAGATATAAGCAAAGAATAGTATAACTATTTAAAGGCATTACTCACACATCTGGGTACAAATGCATACATGGCAACATCATCAGCTAGGAAGCTAGCACAAACACAAAAAAAATCAAGTACTTTCATGTTCCAAGGAATTATTTTAAAATGAGATTTTCACTGTATGCAGAAACGGAGTTGATGAAATCTCTGAATATGGTTCTTATTAAACATTTGTTATCAAGATTAATTGTCCAGTTAGTCATAATGGGCCGTTTTTCTACTTAGCAGTTCATAAACTTGGGGACAGTGAAGCTTCTTGCAGTACTTCACAGTGCCTGTATGTTTGTCTAATGAACTGACTGCAAGTTGGGTAACTGCTCCTTTTGTATTGCCCAGAATTACATTTCACTTTCTGCAGCCACATTTTCTGCTGGAAAGAGGAAAGAAAATATTCTTATGCCAGCCTTGATTGTAGTCAAGAATAAAAACCTCTATTCTCTGACACCAGAGGTTTGCAACATGTGGACTTCTTTTTGGATTTCAGACAGGCTGCTCTGAAAGTAATGCCTCATATTTTGTTACACTGACCCACATCAGAGGTGGATGTTGGTGGTATGGAAATAAAGGTTGAACCTTCCTGCCAATATTCCATTACATTTTGTTGTCATGTGACAGATGGCAGCAGAGGGGCAGTCTGACCAAATGGCATCTGACATGGGAGTGCATTTGAGGCAAAGGGGCATCACTGAATTCCTGCATGCAAGAAAAAATTGTACCCATTGACATTCGTGACTGCTTGCTGAATGTTTATGGAGACCAAACAGCGGATGTGAGGTGGTGGGTGGTGTGTTTCAGCAGTGATAAAGCAATGTGAAAGACAAGCCATGTTCCTCCAGACAGCCATGCACAGCTGTCATGTCACAAAACGAAGAACATCTCAACCAGCTCATCCATGTGAATCAGCAGACCAGGGAATTGTGTGTGGAGCTGAATATCAGCTATAAGGTGCTGGAAACTAATGGCAACAACATAGCACTGGGTAGGTCCCATGAATATTCACAAGGACCAGAAAGGACACTGTTTGCAAGTTCGTCAGGATCTTCTGAACCAATACAAGGCTGAAGGTAAGTTTCCTGGATTATACCATTGCCAGTGATGAGACGTGGTGACACTGCTACAAGCTAGACTCAAAACAGCAGTCCATAGATGGGTGACACGAACACCCCATCAGTATAAGAAGTTTAAGATTCAGCAGGTAAAGTGATGTGCACTGTCTTTGGGACAGGAAAGGGGTGATCTTTCTGGATTTCCTAGAACTCAGGCAAACTATCAGCTCTAACCACTGCATCACAATGCTGACTAAGCTTGAACTTCCAGAGTCAGGCCAGAGAAGAAGACAACCTTTCTCTTGCAACTCAGTAACATCAGGTCCCATGTCAGTCCTGGTGCAGATACTGACAAGCAAGGTATGCATTTTCATTGGTGAAAATGCATAGCTAATGGTGACTATGTTGAAAAACAGTGTTTTGTAGTTGAGAATTTGCTCTATCAAGTGATGTTATTGAGCTTTTTGTACCTGCAGTAGTTTCCATGGAATTAAATAGAAAGAATTATTTTTGGAGAAACCTCACTACTTTCATTAAAGTCCCATAACTAAGCATTTGTATTTAGAAGTGTATCTTTGAGTGGTTCCAACAGAGTGGCTGATTAAAATCTTCTTATACTTTCTTATACTTTCTGTACACATTTTGGTCTTGGATTGCACATGCGCTTTGACTTTACCTATGTCCTTCTACAACCTAATACTGAGCACACAGCAGCACTGCTGACGTAGCCTTGCTGATGCCCTGCCTCATATCGCCGCCAGGTGGCGCTGTGAAACAGCGCTCAGCGCCCGCCCGCTTCCCGGTAGCGCCCCCCTGCGGCGGGGCGGGGAACAGAGGGAGCACGGTAAGGAGGGCGAAAGGTGCACACAAGAATGCACCCAACAGCACCGTGCACAGAATCACAGACGCTCATGCATACACATAACCACGTACAGAGGCACCCACACACACACACACAAGTTTTTCCTGTTTCGCTGGGGATGTTTCAGCTCAAAAAAAAAAAAAAAAAAAAAAAAAAACCAACACACACACACTTTCTCCCACTTCTCCTGCTCAAAATTATATTACTTTTTTTTTTTTGCAATGCAGCAAAACAATCCATCCAGACTAGATTTTCTGTTTGACCTCCAAGCCGTTACGCAAGATGTTTCTGTAAAGTTTGCCAGTATTTTCTCCTGAGTATCAAAACAATAAGTTACAAACGCAGGGCTCAGTCAACCCTTGAATTAACACTATTGAAATGAACTTAATTAAGCCAGGAAATCATGTATCCTGTGGGATTACAGGGAAAAAAAGCTTTGTTTTTCAAAATTCAGAGCTAGTGAAGAGCACTCTTCAAAGGCAGCAGGCTGCTGTTTTGACAAGGTTCTAGCAGTAGGTGATAAAATTTTGCAGCGGTCACAATTAATTTCCCATTTTTATACCACCCAACCCGCACCCAGATTCCATTTTTATGAGCAACGTTATCTCAATTTTATCTCAGAAAACCACACTCATTTTAATTTGTGTAACCTTTTAACTTTGGCCTCGTTTAATTCAGGTGAAGAAGGAGACATCGAGTCTAAGTGAAATCAGGTTTAAAAGAGATAGAAGAAACTTCTTCCCCTGGGCCAGGGATTCAAAGCCAGTGATGGGAAGACTTTCTCAGTCGAGTACAAGCTGGTGGTATCTAGCAAGGCCTTATTTAAGGCTGTTTATATTCTCAATCTGAAAGCCAAAACTAAAAGCATAATCATAAGCTACTCTGATAGAAAATTTACATCCTGTTCTTTTCAATGCTTTCTTTCCTTCATTGAAACTGTAAGCCTCGAATCTTCAAACATCTTCATTTCTGTCAACAGACCAGAAGGAAACACTGTTTGATAATATTTCATAGGGCTGACACATCCTCATCCTGGAGTTCTGGCTGTTGAAGACACACTGTCACACTCCTACACGTTTTCAACATTCTGATTTATTATACCCGTAATTTTACAGGCTTTTATGGAAGACTAAATTTTATCTAAATTTATGTTCAGCGTTTGGGGAAGCAGAGTTTAATACATTCAAAGTTATGCACTACCCAGAGAATGTGTTCTTAAATCACATTTAATTAATAAAAGTCACATTTGTATTTATTCTGTAGTTGAACCACAGATACGTTTTTTTGGCATTCTAGATATGAATATTTCAGGCTATTCTGACTGAGTACGTGTGGTATGTTACATTTTATTTTAAGTTTTCCTTCCGTGGGTGAGAAATTGTTCCATCTGATAAAAGTTACTACGAATTTCAAATAAGCATTTAGAGTTATTTTTGTGATACTGACTTAAAGCTGCTACTTCCAGTCTTACTGGTTTACTTTGCTGGTAAGAGCAAGAAATTATGAATTCTCTTGTTGCCTTTGCTTTCATCTGCCCACTTTCAGGACACGTGTTTACTTCTCCACTTTAATAAACACAAGCATTTAGAAAAAGATAGAGCTCAAAACTGCAGAAGAGATGAAGAAATAGTGGGTAGCTGGGAACTGCAGATTTTTATCTCTGTACCATCTGGATATTCCTGGGTTTTTATGTGGGCAAGCTGGCACCTTGCCTAGCTGTAGTAACTCCAAGGTCCCACTGAGTTTGAGCCGTATTTGCTCCCCCTCAAGCACCGTGTGCTCTGCACACTGTTCTACAATCCCTGTGTCATAAAGGAAATCCTAAGTGTGACTTGCCTTCCTTCTGCTAAACCTTGTCACAGAAGAGGACATCCTCCTAGTTTGAAACCTTTTGCCCCACGTGAAGTATCGTGCAGAAATAAAAAATAATAAGCAGCATATACAGGGCTGCTCCCTAAAGTCATAGGAGCAGTAGCAGAGAACAAACAAGCACAGTCCAAGTGTACTGTGGGAACTATGCCATCTTCTCTTTCCGTAAGGCTGAAGAAAGACTGAGATAAGGGGTTTCCCAGAGCCTAAAAGCAATGATAAAATACTTAGAAATAGAAATACAGGCACTGATTATGAGAAAATGCAGAATGTCATTTTGGTCACTATTGGTATTTGTATTATCTTTATTAGCCCCATGTCAGATTCAGAGAAATATTGCAAAAAAAGTATCACATGGGTAATAACAAACACAATAAGTCCGTAATAAGTCTGTCGTACTGGATGTACAAGCATGTTTGTTCTGCGTCCTTCACCCTTCCTGTAACTTACTCTTCACTTTATATAATTGCTTGCTATTATCCCTGCTGCACCGAATACTTAGGAAGTGAGAACGTGTGCTTCAAACAGCATAAACACTTGAGCTTCAAGCGATGCCCATTTGAACACAGCATAAAACCCCACAGCCCATACTTCACCCATACTTCAGGAAGCAAAGCTATTACTGCTGACCACAAGGAATGTAACAACACCACGGGGAAAGAAAATGCCTGCCTGGCTTGGTTTCCACCAGGTATCAACTTTTATGGTTCCTATTCCCATTTAGCTACTTTACAGAGTGCTTGCTGTGTTAGAATCAGGCTCACTGTCAAAGAGACACAGTGGCAGATGCTCTGCAATTACTGCTGATAAGAGATTTTACACATCCACTACAAAGTGCAGCAAATAGAAGGAAAGGTAGTAAGTGCAGAATTTTCCCTCCCTACGTGGTTCTAGACGTGTCCATATCCATGCTTATTTAAGTGCAGTGATAAAAACCTAGATGAGGGAAGAACAGTAATTGCAGGAACCCAGGGGAATCTTAAAAACTACTTCAAAAACCAGAGAGAGCAGGGCAATTCTCAGTTGGCTGCTCAGAGAGCAAAGAGTGCATCAGCAACTGTGATTGCTAAGAATTGCTACTCAGATTGATCCAAGAGAAGAAAAGTTATGCTGCAACTAGGAGGAGGAGCACTGAACTGAGCTCTGAAAAGCACAGGATCCTTAGGCTTCACATAAATTGCTTTATTTACAATATTTTTTTTTCCCAGCATGCTGAATATTTGGGTGCAGCGCTGAGGACAGCAGAAGAAACACTACCCTCATTGCTATGCTTTCAGAGCTGAGACCAGCTCTGAAGTTTTTTTTTCTCTGAAGAAAGATATTGTTGGCAAGGGCACATTAGCTTCTGTCCTACACTCAAAAGAACTTCTGGTGCTGTGTTCTGGAGAAAGAAAAAAAGGGAAAAGAAAGCACACAAAGCATGCAAGCTACTCAAATGCTTTTGGGTTCAGACAAACATCAGATCTGAACCTTCTGAAAACCCAGACTTTGTGCTTTATATTGCATTGGCTCTGACACACAGTTAATAAAGAAATTTCCATTTCAATTATTTTAGCACACAGTATCACATAATGCCACTAACTAAGCTCCTATTAAAAACAACAACAACAACAACAACAAAAAACCTCTACTTTCTGTGGAAAATGTCAATGCTTCATTACAAAGCTTCTGGCATAGAACTATAAGCTTGTTTTTTCATTGAAACTTGGGCCTGTCAAGTTTATGGTGTTCCAGTCATGTTTGGGATGGAAGTTTAGGCAGTGTGGGAGTGGGGCTTCCTGGAAGAGACTTCGACATTCAGGCAACATCTATCACCAGGGTTAGAGAACATTTTTAAGGTTCTGGGATTAGAAAACTTTTTTAAGGCCCCATCTTTCATATTTAAGCACCCACAGTGGAAGATGAGAGCTTAAGCCCTGCTGTGATTCCCACCTCAAGTTGCTCACAAGCATTTCTGCATCTTTCCTTCAGATTGATTGCCAAAGATATTATGTTAGTTTGGCTCCTGATCAAAATTAACTTCTGACAGGTTAAAGGCAGAATAAGTAAATCACTGTTGTGTCTCAAAGCATTTTTTTTCTTTACTGTTTCCTACACCTATATTGATAGTCACTTAATTATTCTGACTATAGCGCTTCTCAGCCTAAGGAGATGAGTCATATAAAAAGTTTCAGACCCACACAGTCCTGAAAATCAAATTTTCTGGGTATCATTTTTCTCTCCTCCACAATCCCATGCATTTATTTCTTGTCATTAAATAGGAAGGAAAATAATATGTTCGTTAGCATTTTAAAAGTTAATAGAATCCAAAGGCTTTGACTAGTCTTTCTATATGACTGCTTTCTTAAATCACAGCACATCCCAGCTGGAGAATAGCTGTAACAGGCAGGTTGGAAACTTGCTCTCTTAACAACAGTTAAAACTTCCAGGGAAGAAAACAAGAAGTCAGTGGTAGGATACAGTGGAAATTTAGGAGAATTTAGGCAGACTGATAATTGAAGCAGAATCCAGCAATCACAATCACCAGCAAATCAAGCTGCATTTTATGTCTTCTACAAAAGACATTAAAAATGTCAGCGGCTACAGCACAAATAAACAAACATGGTACTCAAAGTGATACAGATATCATATTTGGGGATATCTGGGAAGGGACGTTTTGGGAAGGATATATGAAGCCCTATGTGTAACAGTGTATTGTTTCCAATCCTACTTTATTTTTTTCCCTCTTATTAATCAGAAAAAAAGAGGGGTATGTGTTGTTCAGTTAATTAAACTCTCTTGTGTAAATTCATTTAGCACTGTTGTACCTACTAAAACCTTTTGTCTTGGGACGCAGAGGGATGTGTGCAAGTTTAAAATCATTAGCTGTTGTTATCTGATAACAGCCCCCAAACTTGTGACATCCAAGTTGATTTAAACTGGAAGGGTAACAAACACAAAAGCCAAGCACTCCTCTCAACCCTTCCCTCATTGTAATGCCAGGCAGAAGAGACTCGGACTCTTCATAAAATGTTTGGCAAACAAAGGCCCTGTTAATTGACGAGCTATTGCTTTTACTGCTTCCTACCACAACTTGTGGGAATCTCTTAGACCCAAATCAATTTTGCACACAAGTGTTCCCACGAGATGCCACACGCATACCCCCATTTGAAGCTGCTTACAAGAAGTGCTGTAGCAGGCTTGCATAAAATCTTTGTGCAATCTTCCGAAACCACGTGCAACCCTTTCATCCCCTGCTGGCCAGAAGGCTTTTTTTTGTTTGTTTGCTTATTCTAACCAGGTTCTTTGTTTTCTGCTGTCCTACTGCTGTGCTTTCCCTAAATGACACTTTCTTGCCTTTGCAAAGAGTGAGTTATAGCAGAGATGTTTGCAGACTTCATTGCAGCCCTATGCCAATAAAAAATAGTCGCCTCATCAGAGACTGCTTGTTAACAGCTCTCTGTTATTGTTAAAGCTCTGTGTACTTAATTCTTCTTTGCCAATAGGAACAATCGATCTCAGCCTGTTAATTAGGAAAAGTTTAACAAGACAGGGAACAGACACCTGACAGGGTAAGCTCTCTGCTCCTTTGCTCTCGAGAACTATAGCAACCTACCCTCAATGTGTAAGCTTCTTTTATCACCATTTAAAAGTTATTTTTCTTTCTTTATATGCCTCAGTAATGCAACGTGCACCCTGCTGTATGCATTCATGTCATTTAAATGATAAGTCCTGTACTCTGTTCTCTGTACTGCAACGACAGTCATTCATGCAGGGCACAGTCAGGAGGGGATGTTAACTGGCATTTACTTAGGCTCCCCAAGTACTTAGGAAGTTTAAAGTCTTTCATATCTTCTGGTATCCCTTAATTCATTAATTAGTGCAATACTATGTTGGGTCATCAAACTCCAAAGACAGTTTCTGTCTAAATTTCCTCATGCCTGAGGAAACTAGAGTTTTTTCTCACAATTCCTCAGTCTTTCCACTCTTCAGTTGGAAAATATCCCCCTAGAAATCTGCCGAATCACCCATTTATCTTTCTTTAAATTCTTCCACTCTCTCTTCTCTTAGGGATGGGAACTGCGCCCTTCAGACTTAAAACACAGCGGACATTGATCAAAGATCATAGATGCAATCTCAGAAATAATATGAACTAGGTAATGTGACCTATGTGAAATGATGGAGGAAAGGGAGAACAGCTGGAAGCAAAGTCAAAGCAGCATGGAGCTTGCTGAAGTGTGGAAGGTGCACTTGAACTGATCCCTGATGGGCAGGAGGGGTAAATAATGCCTTTGAAGGAAGAAGGGATATGAGAAAGATTTGGTATTTCCTAGACCCAGTGTCCTTAGAGAGTCACCTGGATATTTAGGGAGCTGCTCACTACCTCTGCTCTCCTGGAAATAAGACTTAATTGGGTGTGGGCTCTTGCAGCACAGAAAGAGTGATTCAATCCACACCAAAATTAAAAGCTTGACAAGGGAACAGTACAGGAACAGGCTTAGCTGGGAGCATACACGAATCAGGTGAGTTAGAAAGATCTCCAGGTGGAAGAGATGTAGGATGACATTCAGATATCCACTGAGGGGGGAAATCTGACCATGGAGATTCAAAGTGCCTATGAAAGCAATTTATACTGAGTAATTACACTGCATTGTGAGCTAGTCTAGAGTGTACTTTCTGAAAAACTGTTATTAATTTTATATCATGACTGTTATTTAAACTATTTTGAAGTTTTTATCAAACACAGTTTCTCAGAAAATTTTCAGTTTTGAGATAAATCAAGGAAAGATTACAGCAAGGTAAGCATCTCTTCCTCCATTGTGTGTATTTAAACCAGGGTGCCCACAAGCAAAAACTGTATCTCTCAGCAGCATTGTGTGTTTAGGGTGCACAGACCCAGATAACAGGGATGGGGAGCAGGGAGCTGGCTGAGCATTGTGAGCCAGCATGATGATGGTCCTTCTGCCCCCAGTCACCTTGGGCTTGCCTCTGACAGCTCATTACAGCTAGTCTTTGATCATTCTGATCATCTAAGAAAACTTTCAGTTTTGAGATAAATCAAGGAAAGATTTTAAATGGTTATACAGCTCCTTCAATGGGAAAAAAAAAAAAAAAAAGAATAAAATGCTCAGTGTTTTCCAACCAATATTTAAAGAAATTGCCCGAAGTTTGGACAACCTCCTTGGTTTTTCACCTTGTTGCTTCCAAAGTTAATGGGATTTAATATTTCAGACATGGTACATGTAGTGTATAATCCTCCAAGGATGTAGATACAGTTTTCTAAGTTTGAAGAAAATCAGATAAAGAACAGATAACTGGACAGTGCTATCTGTCTGTGTCACACTATTTTTCTTGCTGAAGTTCAGCACATAGCCAGGTCCATACCCTTCTACACCTACCTGCACAGCCATACTTTTACACCTAGCTGGAAGGTTAGATTTTTATTAGGCTAGAAAACCAATCCTTCAGGACTTGCAAAAAATCTGGAAGTGGGGGGGCTTTCAGAGAAACACAGATCATCACTCCGTATCCCTTTTCTGAATGCTTACTGCTCTCTACTTTCATCCACATAATACAAATACTATTTCTTACATCACTAACTTTGAGCAAATAAACACTATTCTTACAAAAAGACCTACTCCACTTTTTCATCCTGACTAAAACTCAGTCACTATCTGATTGACTTCAAAGAGGGGCAGAAAGCATCTGCTGTCATTTGGAGCTGAATCAAAGCTCCATGTCGAGTACATGGAAATTCAGAAAGATGGGCATTTGGCACTGCAGTGAGAATGGATGTTTTAATTTGGACTTGTACTGCCTGCCCTCACTGCCATACACACAACTATGCACTTCCTATGTTTAATTACAAGATTCCCTGTAGACCAGAGTTGTTGTGGGAACATACTTCAGCGGCTCCCAATATTTGTTAAAGTAAATCTTTTAATGCAGTATCAGGATGCTCCATCACCGATCTCACTGCAGGGGTGGAATCCATCCCAGCTATCTTCAGCCATCTCTGGGGCTGTGGGAGCCACAGAGGCTCCCCCTATAGTTACTAGAGAAAGATAGGCATCTGCAAGGGTAATCCATCCTACCTCTCTCCCTATCAACTGAAGAGGAGCCCAGATAAGTAGTTCAGACAAGACACATTTTTTCTAAATGTCTGGAGCTAGACAAGAATTCCACCCTCAATCTTCAAAATACTAGCATATGTAGTTTCTCCTTATTTATCACCATTGCAACGTCTGTTACTCATTGATTTAGGAACAGATTTCTTGGTGTGATTTCCTTTTCTTTGTGCAAAACTTTCATTATGCAGTTTTTGCACTCTAACACTCGGGAACATAAACAACAAGACATTTCCTGCACAGACCCACAAGTACACCTGCAGACCAGCAGTGCTGTGCACATTGAGTCCCTCTGCGCAGGAGCAAAAAAGCCCTTGATGTATGCACAAACATAGAACTGAGGCTGCTTTTAAATTCAGTTCTCCAAACTCCCGTGCTCTGCTTCCATCCCTTTAAGTTTCACTTGCTTTGCAACGTTTCAGGAGAGCAGCCCTGAGGACCCTGAGAGCAGCCCCACAATATGCATCCCTGCTGGACAGATGGACGGCACAACCCATCCCGTTTTCAATCCAGCTGGTTATACATGCATCCCTCAGCCATTCCAGCAATGCCATAATCTAGCCTGCGATTGTTCCCCAAATGCAACAAGCCATGCTCGCAGCTGGGGCTTCAGGGGAAGACCAGCCCTCAGCAGAGATGTCTCCATAGCACAGCATGCTCTCAGCATGGCAGCCCCTCGTATGGCTGCATGCCTCACATGCCCGAACGCACAGCGCCCATGGTCTGGGTAACGGCAGTGTGAGACCGTGCCTGTGGTCAGAGCTGCTACTTATGAGTTTGGATACTACCATTAAGAAATATGCTTCTCCATGGTTACCACTCCCAAGGTCATTTTCCTGCCGAGCCTCCTCTCCTCCCTCCCTCTCTTGCCCTCTCTCCTGTCCTCTTGCTATTATTTTTTAGTTTTTCAAATGTGCTACATCAAAAGAGAAAATGAAAACGTTTAAGATAATCATAGTCTGACTATTTCAGTGTAGGCTGTAAGAAAGGAGACATGTAAGCCAAGTGCTCTCACCGTGCAAGCAGAAACACACTCTCAGACTCATAAAAGTAGTATCTGAGAAATAACACTTGATTAAAGCAGCCAGTCCTTCCCTTAAGTAGGTGCTTACGGTAGGGAAAATATTCAAGCTCTCTCTAGACCACTCTACTGGCCTATCAAGAAAAGCAGGACCAGGCTAGACAGATGAATTACTGAGAGACAGCTGGGTTTCAGCCGACATGAGAGGAGATCCCTATTATCCTGTCCACCTTTCTTACACAAATGCATCTCCCCAGAGAAACTGAGTCATTAAAAGCCAGCCCATTCACTCCTGACAGGCAATATGCATTGAGTGAGAGGTGATACATTTTCATTTTCAGCAAGAAATCTTAGTCACCCTAAGGAGTAGATCGCTCAGGAAAGTGGTAATGGTATACGGAGCCTTTCATCCCTGCGTCACCCCTGTGAGGGCAGCCTGGCTTGGTAGCAACCCAAAAGTTATTAGCTAATGGGTTGTTTCAATGATCTACATGAAATGAGCCTGGTGAATTTGGTCTGGCTCTCAGCAGACAATAACAAGGACCACAAGTGGTGATAAACAGAAACTGCACTAACAAGTTGATAGCATAGCAGGCAAGGGTTGAAGGAAGTGCGTGTCGCATCCTTTATGGCCAGGGGCTTGCAAGGAGACGGGGCTCCCCAAGCCCCTAATGCCCTGCTTTGTCTTGATTTGCACAGAAAATGCACATTAAAAACAACAAAAAAACATCTTAACGACCACTTCACATTCCTTGGGAGCTCAATAGTGTCTAGTAGGCACTGCTTTGAGCTGAAAATACCACAGACTTGAACGACCAAAGAGCTTTATGAAGACTGGGCTCTGCAATCCTGCATTTCTGGCATGTGTTGAGCACATCATTTTGCAACTGTAAAATTTCCTTTGATAAGTAATCACTCATTGTAATGGATTTATTAAGTGTAGAACAGCCCTATGTTTCTCTAGAAATACAAACCACAGCCATCCCTCCTTGCTTTCTTCCTGTTTAATGCTGCCTCCAGTCCCCAAGGACAATGATGCCCTTTGTAGCCCAGAACAGTCTGCTATTAGAAAAGTTCATTCCTAAGCAAAACCCAGAATTCATGCTTGAGTGAGTGTTTTGCACCATCACCATCCCAGAAATACCTTGACAGCAATTTGTGTCACTTCCTCCATTACACTTTCACAATATATTCACTAAATAGTTACAACTGCAAATCATCGCAGAAGAAATCTAATTTGGGGCAACGAACTGCCTTTAATCTTTTAAATACTGCACAAGTTAAAGCACATCACACTCAAGCCTGTTCCCATCGTATCACAGGAGTAGATTGGTATCTGCATATCCAGCAACTGCTTAGATAAGAGATTCACTGGAAACTCATTCCCAAAAGAACATGGATGCAAAGCAGGCAGTAAACAGCTACTGCAGCCTGAGGATGCTTCTGTTAACTTGCTTCCAATTTAAATTATGTAAGAATTAACGTGGGCCCAAATTCTGCAGGAAGGGGGCAAGTGGCACTAAAAAAAGGAACTACAGAGAGAGAGAATTCAGGAGTGGCATACACACAGACACTCTTCTTTTGGTGTCTATAAGGTTCAGCCTTAGAGCTGGACATTTTATACAGATATAATTACCATCCCGAATCATCACACTGCCTTTCTCAGAAGGGATCATTACGTCTCTTGCTTCAGGCTTTAAACCTCTTACTATCAGAAGCTGATTTGTTTCCTTCTCTAATGTACCTGGGACTGGTTACTGTCAAGGAAAGGCCTGAGGTCTGACCCTGTATGCCTATATTTCTTTATCTTTTCTCCTCCGAGATATCCCACTCCCCCACTGTGCTCTTCCAGGCGCAGCTGCTTTTGCTATTTAGGGAATAAAGGAAAGTTGATCAAGGAGATACTGGCACAACTGGGTAGTATGCAGTATCGTCTAGTATTTAGGAAAAAGCAATGCACAGCCCCAAAAGACGAAAGCCTGTCTCGCACTTCTTAACCACTCAGATCTGCCTTCCCCTCAGGAGCATCACCAAGGAAAGCTGCAGTGTAAAGCTGCTGCCTCACCTCTGCAGCTGAACAGCAAGGGGACCCGATGAGAATGCAGGGAGCTATGCCCTTCTGCTCAGGACAGCAGGCAGGCAGCAGAGCCAGGGGTGTAGATCACCATTGACAAGGGTGACAACATATTTTCATTATTACAGGATAAAACTTGGGGGGAAAAAAAAAAAAGAAAAAAAACCTAACAAAAAAATACCAACCCTGAGCTGCCCAAATCTTCTCAGGAGCAGTGATGATTTAGTGTATGTTAATTCCACAGATAAGAAGAAATTTTTTTTCTCTCAAAAGTTCTCTGCAGTCTCTTCATTAAATGTGTGTATAAATACGTATTTATTTTTTAATTCTATCATTTCCCCCCCCCTCCCTTTTTTTTTTTATTATTTTAATGACGCAGGAGAGCCATGTCTGATACTGAGAAAACTTTGTGACATTCCACTGAAAAGTAAAGTTCCCTAGTCTTGCATTTTCTGCTGATAGCCAGCCCATCATTTGCAACAAAAGCAGTGATTTGAGCTTTGCATTTTACTGGTCTCAAGATCACACCAGTGAAGTCAAAGTTATCTACCCCAGCTATACAGCATTATCTTTTAACTTAATGGAAGTGAAAGAGAAGCCTGTGCTCATTACCCAGAGGATGCAATTATTACTTCCTCTCGATATTGTTGCTAGTCAAGGATAAAATCCAGGATATGACCTTTTCATTAAGCGTCAAGTCAAAATCCACCTGGGACAGCCTAGGGAGGCTACCCTCATCTTTTCACTCAGTAATCCAGAGCAAAAGCTCTTGTTGCAGAAAGGAGTCCTTGCAAAGGATCAGCATTTACTAGATGTTTCCTTAAACTGATCAATAGATGAAACCCAAAAAGCCTTCTCTCTCCTGCATGATCCCACTGCAAAAAAAACCATCACTAATTTGCTGCCTCAACCCACTCCGAAATAACATTCTCTATCTGGACACAGTGTGTGGTCACAAAAAAGATGATAAACTGTGAATATCAGTGATAAAATGTATTAGCACAGGAAAAAATCTTCAACAGATATCTTAACTCCAAGAGAAGAGTAGCGTTGAATTCCTTATATTGTTTTGTTTTGTTATGACAATAATAACATGCCTTTCAAAGTTCATACAGGGAGACACAGTGCCAAAAGGCAAATACTTACAACACAAGAGCACTTGGTGCATTTATTTCCTTCAGGCCTAAATTCTTCTCCTTCATTGTAATGTCTCCCTTCAAATATACAACCTGGAAAACAGTATTTGAATAAGTTTAGCTCAGATAGCGCATTTTACTGCAACACACCCTTTCAAAGGACAATATGAAAAGTAAATCATACATGTTCTCTGGTACAAATCACTCCAGAAGCCTTTACAAAGGCCTTGAGAATCCCAAAATGTAGTTTTGGGGAAGCATTCTTCTACAGCAGACAAATCTGTACCAATGAAGTTGAGGCTAAGTGAAGTCTTCCATTTAAAAGCAGCTTTGAAACATTTTCATAAACTGTTTACTTGTTCTCATCGCTTGTTCTTAGTCCCTGAGTTCATGTTAGATATTGGCAGACATTTAAAAAATTAGTGTAATAAACCCATTATATCACAACGGAAGCAGCACTTGCCTATAAGATTTCTATTCGAATCAAATTAGCAATAAAACCAGGTTAATTTGCCACTGCTTCACAAAGGCAATACATTCACATCATCTTTCAAAAAATCAAACTTTCTTTTAGGATTACTCTTAAATTTCCTCTCCAACCAAAATTCCAATCATCAGCCAGGAAAAAAACAGCTGACTGACTCTCTGAAAAATATTGTAAAGACATGCAGCCATTGCCAGAGGCTACATGTTCTCTACTAAAAATATTAAGCATCCTCTTGTGTCATGCAGCTTATTACATGAGCCAGTGGCCCGTATTTTGGTAACTAGTAAAGTTTAAAAGCTGAGTTCAATCAACCTCCCAGGTAATTATTATCACCATTACAAAAACAGTTGCATGCATGGAGCAGATCTCCCCAAGGAATATCTCACCTGGACACACGGGGCAACACATCCCTACAACTTTGGATGGGTTTTTGCAATGAACAACACACTGTACCTCCGACTCTATTATCACTCCCTCCTGCAAAAGAGCAGATCACATATGTTCATTGTTACTGTTGTGGTTGCTTTAAGAAGCTAAAATTCACAGTTATAAACAGTACAGTTACAGCAGGGCAAATGCTGTGGAGAGCTGGGTGTCAAAGGCCCTTTGCTTTCTGTGCCTGCTGCCTGGTATCAGGATGCAAGTTAATCCACAGCCAAAAGATTCGAGTCTCCCTGTCTCCAGATGCAGGATTTGCCTTAAAATGCATCAGGTAAGAAAGGAAGCACCTTTTCAAGAGAAGGAATCCTGCTTTATCAGGCATCCTTAGCCTTAGCAATCTGCCATGCAGCTTTGGTGGAACCAGACACAAGGTGTTCTCCCCCTCTCCCCTCAGAGGAAAAAGACTGAGCAGATAAAAGCATCTTGTTGAAGAGGTGAGATGCTTGTCTTTGATGCTTCTCCTGATAAGTATTAGTAAATTAACATTTCCTGTACTACTTGTTCAAGGAGTCAAAGTCCTTTTCAACAAACCTGGGGGTGAGGATCTGCGTATAAAAACGTTGCTATGCTTTTGTTAACAGGGTAAAAGCTGAAGAAAAAAAATCTGACTGTGGGTTTCTCTTGAAGGGCATTTCCAGGTATGCAGACAACATACACACAGAAGCACTGAATTACTAAAACAATCATTTGTATTTCAGAAAATACCTAATGCGCTGAGAAAAGAGGAATTATTGCAAGGTCAAAACAGAAGGAAATGGCACAGCCAAGTACCACTTTTTCAGCATCATTTGGGTCTCAGAGTACTCAGCTCATGTCCAACCTACAATTCTGGATGTCTGGAGAGTGGGTCACTTCTGAATGGATTTCAGCTGCTTTAAATGCAAAGTGCTTATTGCGCTTTGAGAATAAAATATTTTGGGTTATTGGAACTGGATAAAAAAGGCTCTGAGTTTTATAGAAAAGCTCATGACTCAGTTACTGTGGTACTTATGACATGCTTACCTGGCACTGGTATGTAATACAGGGATTGCTAGGGAGGTGCCATCTCATAGAGCTGTTGTATGTCTTTCCTCCAAAATTGCAGTCTGGAGGGAGAGACAGAAGCACACGTCAGTCCAGCTGAATGCAGCAATTCCTGGAAGACTGCTGCTGAGGATCATAAAGCAGCATCTTTAATGTGCCCCATTTTCTGCCTGGGGTTACTATAAGAGGCAGAGCTGAGAGCTGACGAGCAGGATTGTGCCATGTCAGGTCTGACAGCAGTCTCCTGGATGTCTGCTCTTAGTGCTTAACTAGCCAGGCTGCTTACAAACTGTAACCATTCCAAATAAACCAAAATCAGCAGCAATCTGCCTAAAAATGTATGTTGCTGGTAATTCAGTGGCCTGTTCACGAGCAGCCTGTACTCTCCCCCTCCACCCGAGAAGAGAGAATGAGAGAAGAGCCAAAAATGTCAATCGTCCAGTCTGTCCCCAGCCATTACCAAATCCCCCAGGAGAGCTCTTCAGACAGTGCAGCTCAGAATGGATGCAATGACATCGGCAGCACTCCCCCTTCTTTTTGCCTTTCCACTTTTGTGACATGAGACCAACATCCATGTAAACTAAATGTGGGTGGTGAGTAGGAACATTCTGGAGCCCCACAGGGTTTAGCTTGGTATGACTTTCTGTGTTACACTGCAACTTCATTAACAGCAAAGACGTTGGTTCACCCATAGACAGCTTCTGTGCACATTTTTTTAATGCAAAATGAAGTTTTGTTGAAGCCTTTTGAAAAAAAAAAAAATCTCATTTTTGATTACGAGATCCTCTTAGTTTCCTTCTCACTCTTTTCACTGTTCTCTGCTATTTTGCAAAAGAGAAAAAAACAAAACAAAAGAGAGAGAGAGAAAAAAAAAAGAATAAAATAAAATAGCAGACTTATTAAGTGGAAATAAAGAATTTGTTAAGAAAAACTTTGTTTATCAGTGTAAAATTGTACCAATTAAAAATTATTTGGAGAGACAAAGCGAATCTGATCAAAAATTTTAAAAGCAGCACTTAACCCAATTCCTACAGAAAAAAAAAATGCCCATCTTCCTTTTACTGCTGCAAGGGTTTTTTCTTAGTCTACTTTATTGAAAATAGGCTTGATCAAAGAGCCCGAGAAACAAACAGAAGTCCTGACTGGACTGTGACAGTCCAGACACAGAATCATCAAGCACAAAAATAAGATCAGTCAAATGATGCCACGGAGCCATATACCTACCCACACCTCAGCAAATATTCTACCAGTCACCGTCTGATGTGCAGGACGCCCTGTCCTGAATTGCTTTGGGCTACATTTTGCACCCTTCTGAAAACAATGACAAGTTATCAGGCCTACACCAGTAGATCTTCTACCCCAGTGTTTAAGAAAACTTTAGGGTAACAGCTCTGAATGGCTGAGAAGCTTAAAATACCAGGAAAATCATTTTGTATCCAAACCAAAATTGAAAGGAAACCTGGTGTATGAAGATTATTTACAAACTCATTGACTACCTCCAGTTAAGATCTTAAATGAAAGAAGGCTTGTACTGCAGTATTTGCAGCATTCAGAAGCTCTTCTATGCTAAGTAAAGATCAAAACAAGAGAATTCTGAAGGTGATTTGGCAATTTCACTAGCTTAAGTTGAAACCGGTATATTTTTAAATGGGTTGATCACCAGTCTTAAGAACTTGCTGTGATAACTCAATCCTTGACAAATACTGAAATACAGCTCTCCATCACTTTTTTCTCCCCAGTAGCAAAGTGCCTACAAAGTGATTTTGAATAATCAAGTGTTTACATTCTCAGTATATTAATAAAGCTCTATGTGAGAACTTATACTTGGAAGTCAATGTCAAATGAGGAACTTGAGGTCCTATACATTTCTTAAGCATACTCTTATAAAGTCCCATTCTGAAAAATATCATTTTTATATTGATATTTGTACCAAAAAAAAAAAACAAATGACCATGATACGTACAGTATTTTGTCATAATCTTACTGCCCAGAGCAAACCCTGACAAAAGCAAAGCATTTTAGCAGCCTCTACTTGCAGAAAACGGGCCATACTGGGATTCTGAGTGCAATTCAAGGAAGTTTAAATACATACCTGCCCTCTAAGCACTCAAAATAGAACAAGTTGTGCTCCTGAACATCCATGTGTTTTACCATATAGGTCTGGACTCTTCGGTGCCACGTAGAGCAATGGCTCAGCTTGGAACCTACTTTTGACTGCAAAATAACTAGCATATTTGCTCACCACTCATGTTTTTTAATGTAAAGTGTTTCCTCTGTAAGAAAGTTAATGACCCTGGGCTAATCTGTATGTGCAGATGTGCAAATTAAACTGAAATTTTCAGTTTAAGGATTAGTCTGGCCAAAATCACAAAGGCAGTCCAAGAAGCACCAGCAATTGTCTCTGCATAAAACAGTAAGACGGGAGCTAAGCTCTCACCATCCGTCAGCCATATGCTCTGGTGACACAAGGGGTTTGTTGTCAGCACTTGTTGACAGCACAACAAATGTCACGATGGGAGGGAGAGCTTGAAGGTAGCAAAAGTAAAATTCTGAAAGAGAAACCAGAATGGGTAAGTCTTAAGAAGAGCCAGAGGTATGGACTGCTCCCAAACATTGGCACAGGCCAGAAAGTTGAATGAAAAACTTAGAGCAGCATCATGTAAGCACCAAAGCTATGCCCACCATCCCTTCTTCAAAATGGAAAGAAAACAAAGCCTATATATCAGCCAGTTTTTGTGATCCTCACTTTCAGTGAACAAATCTCTCATTTGACATCTGAAAACATACACCTGGAGCCACTTAATGACAGCATGGAAGCCTATGAGCCTCATTCAAATTCAGCTAGGTGAAACCTTCCTGCCTTAATGTGCCAGCTTGATTTAGCCATCCTGACTCACCCATGGTTAAAGGTCTACCACCATCTTTGGTTGGTAAAGCAGCAGTCACTGGATGATTCATGTTCAGAGACCTCAGTGGAGGTGCTGATGCCTACTTCTACAACAGAGTATGTCCTAACATACTTCAAGTTCCTAAAAACCATTTAAATTCCCTTTGGAAATATTATTCCATTAAGTTACCGTCTCCATTCTCCATTTGAAAGGGAGAGTGGGAGAAAATAATAAATCAAGAAAGACCAGAGCCTAGCACAATCACTTGAATGCTAAGCACTTACCTCAGACTGAACGCACACTTAAAACCACTGGAAGAAAGAACTAGAGAGGTTTTCAATAGAGGAACCCCAAAAGCTCATGAGAAGAGATTTCAGTTAGTCCACTATGAGCCGGTAATTTAATTCTCATTACTTACAACCCACTAGTAAAACCTTTAGGATTCCTGTAGGAGGACATTAAATATCACTGTCTGTATCAATTTTAACGGAGCTAATGTGTTTCACGTCAGTCAAGAAGTGTGACCTAATTTTTTAGTCTTTCCTGCTTCTTTCTTTAGGAACGGCTGGTGTTTTATTAATGTAATATATTAACTTGAAGTTAGTTGTAGGTTTTGTTCCTATTACCACCTTCAGTCCAAATAGTTCAGATAAGTCCTAGATAAACATGCAAGTTGAAGGTTGCTTATCTGAACCAAACCAAACCACCAAACACTTTGAAGTTGTTCAGTTGTGATATACGCAGTGAAAACTGCTAATTACCTTACAATGACTTAATAAAGGCAAAATGATCTTCTAGACTTGAGTCATTCCTGTACAATAAATTACCATAAAATAATTCTAATTCTAAAACTTAATCTCTTCTAATTTATTAATTTATCTGTTCTGGTTCAATGTTGTACACACCTTCCTTGAGTACCCTGGTTTCAAACATTATGGAACCAATCTTTGGCTGATTTAATTTGAAAGAGAGCAATTTAATACCAAATAAGCACTCACCCAGACTTGGACTGAAGTAACAAAAGATGCAAATTACAGCAGATTTCACTAATGGCATGTAGGCAAGCTGACAATCAGGAAGCCATTTATCATCCCAGATCCTGCAACATTTTTAAATGACCCTTCTTTCTTCCCTAAACACCCAAATACAGAGCAGTATCCTGAAAAGAGGGAAACTGACTGGAGAAGATAGGTTAGTAGTGCTAAAACTCAACCCGAGTTAAAAATAAGTTTTTGTTACTCAATTTGACATTGCCTAATAAGATTCCAGAAGGGAGTTTTGCTTATTTTAGGCTAATGAGAATTTTATAGACAAGTCATTTCCGTATTCTTGGAAGACAAAATGATAGAGTATAATAGACTGGCTCCCCATTTCCCATTTCTTCAGCATTTTTCTTCTCCTATTAGTCTTTTTCTTGCTTTCCCTCCACTTTCTACTTGAAAAAGTAACCTCTCTATTGACATGGAAAATAAACATCAGGAAAAAGAAAACAGCCAGAAGACATGTTTTATTTAGTTTTTGATAAATTAATCCTCAGGGAGGATCCAGGCATGCTAACACTAAATACCAGTTCTAGCCAAGCAAAAAAAAAAAAAAAAAAAGTGGGGGAAAAAAAAGGGAAAAAAAAAAAAACAAAAAATAACTTGTACATTGTGTAGTACTAAATCTGCTGGCAAAAATATGAGAAGTCTGAATCACATATACACTTACTAGAAAATATATTTTCACATGTCTTAACAATGGCAAAGCCACTGACAGCTACTAGAAAATAAAACTTCATATTGGGTAATCCTGGTCTTCTTTCATCAACACAGAAGTAGAGAAATATATACAAAATCTCTCAAGCTTATTAAGTCATTCTCTAAACAGTGAAAATCCAACTCTTTTCCCTCTAACTGTGTACAATCAAACCTATTTGCAGCTGAGCCATTGCAATCATCATGACCAAGAGATATGAGAGGCAGGGGCCATACAGAGGGCATTCAACACGGTGGAGTAAAATGGCCATGGGAGCGAGCTATGCTGGGACCACAGTGCTCACAAGCATATGATGCAATCCAGCTCATGTTCACTGAACAAATAACAGCAGAAAGCAAGACACCACCCCCTCCCAGTGCTTTGGTTTTGCTCTCCACTGGAACTCAATTTTGCCTTTCCAAATGTTTCCTGTTTCACCTATATATAGGGGGTAGGGAAAAGTCATTATGTGGGGTCCATAAGAACCTTAAAATCTAAAATACTGTATAGTTAGATCTGCCACTGATTCCTGTTCTGATACCTAATGTGCTAGTCAAGGCTCACAACTGGAGAACCGTGACCTCCTATGGCTGTGAGGAGTGTCACAAACAATGTCATCATTTATTCCTGCTTTTTTCACACCAGAAATATCATTCACAATCAGTACATCTTACAATTTCAAAATTCTTATTCCAGTTGTAGGTCTATTAAAGTGTTTATCATATTGTTCCAGAGCAATGTTACATGGGAAAGCAGCATTGGAAAGCCTCCAATAGTCTTGAATTTTCTTCTACTTTGCTGCACTGGACATGATGCCCACACACGTGGTACCAGTGCATCTGTGTATCATCACAGACATCTCATACTATTTTCTAATACAAGAATTCTGAACAACTTCTCTATGATTGCTAAGGTCTGGGTATCTGGTGTTTGACTGCAGAAGTATTTATGATAACATGGCAACACTGTGCATAAAAAATATTCTTACATAAATAGAGAATTAAAGTAATCAAGTGAACAAGAAAATCTAAAACGTAAGGCACCATACTGAGGCCACAGTATATAACAGATACCAAAGGGATATGTGGTAAGACTTTCATAAAAGAATTAACTCAAAGGAGGTGCTGATGATATAGAGACCTTTTCTTAGGCATAGCCAGAAGTAACAAAAGCTGACACCATGAAGAGATGATACTATCCTTAGCAGCAACCTGTCACTGCTACAAAATCCCTGTCTTTACTTGAAATACAAATTTAAAAACTGAATGAATGTTGAGATTAACTTGAACCCTAGTCTCAAGAAACTGGCCTCCTAGCTCAGAACTGCAGCACATTAGTGCTGAAAGACTGAGAAGCAGTGAGAAAAGTCAGCCAAAGAGTCAGACTTGATAGGTCCCCCAACCATCTCTTTCCACATTCAATTTCAGACAGATGCCAGGATTAGATGATTCAAATGAAGGTGAAAAGGTTTTTAGTAAGGCAATATACGATTATCTTCCCACCCCATAACCTTCCATCTACCCATATCTCTAAGAGTTTGCCCTAAGGCATATAAGGATGGGCTGCATGTTATAGTGCCCATCAATACCTCCACACAAAATTCCCCACCAAACTGGTGGCACCAAATTATCTATTTCATTCTGGGAATATTCACAAGCAAACCAAGTGCTGAATGTAAGGCTCCTGCAAGGCATTAGTAAAGTAGTCACAATAGCAATAAACTCATAATCTCGCTCTAACTTCTTTGCAAGCCAGCCTTGGTAGAGGAAATTAGTTCAATCATAAAATATGATATCCTTTCCAAGAATGTACTATTAACTGTGATAGCTTTGGATATTCAATATTCTAAAGAACTAGCCTTGCCCTTGCATGAGCTGTGATTTCATTCACTGGTAGACTCCTAATAAATGGAGAACAGCTTGTGAAATTCTAACTTCATTGATTAAAAAGAAAAAAGAAAAAGAAAAAAGAAAGGAAAAAGGAAGTAAGAAAGAAAGAAAAAAACAGTAACTCAAAAGTTAAAAAACACAGAGAAAGCAAAATTGCATGGAGGAATTGAAAGAAATTTCAGAATGGCAAATGATACATATGACAAATACCCACTCATTTTCCCTTTGTAAATCCACGGAATATTCATATTCTTAGGATAACAGTAGGGTATGGCGCACAATTTTAGAAATGCAAACTTTATACAGCCCTGAGCTGGTAATACTTCTTCGCAGAGCAAACAACTTCTTACTGGAGGTGCAGAGAGCTCTATATCCAAGTGACACGTCTCCAACCAACTAAATAAGAAAATGCTGCCAAATCTATTTCTATAATCTCAGTGATCTCATATGTTTTCATTAAGCATATTAAATAAAATGAAAGATGAAAAGTGGCCCATTTGTCCTACTCTAAAGTAATAAGAGGGCTTAATTTTTTTCATACTTTCAAAATGAATAGTATGCTAGAGGTGTATGGTATGTTTTATAAACTACAGTAAGTATCTGTCAGAAGTGTAATCTCACTGAAAGTTTTCTCTATTATGCTGGGTTGTTTACATTCTGCTTGCAGCAGGGAGCCATAATCACAGGTCTACATTTCTCTGTTCCAGACTTTGCACAAACACACAGTAAGAGAGGAGCCCTGCCCCACTGACTTCACTATCCAGGGTCCTCTGCGCTGAGAGTCGGGATCAGTGTTAAAATACATTGCTGGTCTGGAGGATTAAAATATTAAGTAAAGCCAAATCTCTTAATGTGTTAGGGACAAAATGTTGTTTCCATCACCGTGAACGTCATTCTGTTTTTCTTTCTGATTGCAAAAGCCGTACTTGCTGCTGTTTTCTTTTTCCTTTTCATTTACGCACAGAAAGTGCTAAGAATTGTCTGAGTAGCATAAAGATACCAAAGCAGGAGCAAAGGATTTATGCTCAGTATGAAGTCATTTGCAGAAGAAATTCTCTGCAATTCAGGCTACCCAGTGAGCAAAGCTCTAAACATGGGAACTCAGCTGGATGCACCACTGCAGGCATACACTATTTCTTAATTCCAGTATGGTTTATGCTATCAGAAATACTGGGCATACATACCCAGCTTTCATGCCTTCCCCACAGCAGCATAAAATATCCTGGCAGCAGTGTCACAAATGACTCATGAGTGGTGGTTTCCATCCTGGAAACATACTCTTTGGTTTTGATGTTATCCTCCTGTTACCGTATTCAGTGACAGCAGCCACCCATTCATTCACTCATTCATTCATTCATTTCTTCACAAGTTATGAAGACCTGAAGCTATCTAAGGGAGCTGGCAATAGCCCATAAAGCCTGATTAAGCCTTTCTAGGCTATGGGAATTATGCCAAGAAAAAAAAAAAGAAAAAAAAAAAAAAAGCCATCAGGTTCTGGTGTGTCTTTTTTTTTTTTTTTTTTTTTTTTTTTTTTGTAACATTTTGTTCGTGTTTAGAAGAAATGCAACCAGCAAAAATCACAGCTTCCCTTTTCCTGCCTGCATTCCCTATGGGCGTTCTGGCAGTCTGACAAAGTAGTAACTGAGAACAAACGCTGCAGGGTCAATCCCAGCTGCAGCTGAACTCCGCACTGAGAGTTCTGGGGATCTACAAGGACAGCAAAGGGAGCTGATGGAACACCAAGGAGGGCTGAAGAGCCCCACAGCCAGGCTGTGTGTACATCCTTCATTCCCCAAATGCGTCCCACAGGACACTTGTTTTAGATTTTTGCAGCATTCAGAAGAGCAGGAAAGCAAGCAGCTTCCCCAGAGAGCTGGTTCCATCTGTCTTTCTATGGCATCAGAACATCCCAGTGAAAATGCATGGCATCGAGACTGATGCAGTTACACAAGAGACTGATGCAGTTACACAAGTGCATAGTTAGCTTTACCTTTTGCTTTATCTTTGTGAAAGAAAAAAGTATTCAGTAGTTCAGCATTCCCTTTTCAAGATTAGGCCCTCAAAAGCCCCTTTTTTTTCCCCTTTTAATTCCAAAATTTAAAGCTGCCCATGCATCTTAAGTACAAAGAAACTGCTGTCTAGAATCAGACTGAGCATCCTTCCAGCCAAGTGCCTCCTTTCTGATGGCATCAGTTTCCTCGGCCATTTTGTCACCAGTTACCAATGTGCTAAGAACCTTATGCAGCTCCTCACAGCCAGCTCTGCACTACAGTATCAGCAATCTTTCTGTTACTTCAGGCTCTGCTAGATCATTTTGAGCATCCTGACAAGTTGAGAACTTTGAAGAAACTGCTGGTAACACTTTTTCCTTATAAAAGCAATCACTCACTGTCTCCATCTGTCTTTTATTTGCTAATGAGAAGTATTTATCTACAAACCTGGGGCTGCTGTAGGAGAATTTGGTGAGAAATCTTGTTGGATGCCCAATAGAAATGCAGGAAGATAACAGCCAGATTGCTGTGTTTGTATACTTAACTGAGCCCTTCAAAAGACTCCAGCAGTTTTATAAGACAGTGTTATTCCCACTCAGTTACCTGCCTCTTAATTCTATTTTTTAAATACTTTTATTAATTTTCCTGTTAGAGATGTCAAGCATACTAATCTGCAGGTGCCAGTCTCAAGTCTATTAATAATGTATAATGTAATATTCACCTCAATTCAGGATAATAACAAGAAATCAGAGTTAAATTTTCAACCTAATGATAATATTTATCTTTAACTTACTTAAATGTTTGTATCCTCATCTTTAAAATATTAACATTTTTTAGTGTAGAATCATTTTGTGTGCACAAATGTGCATACATGTAAAACTTTCAGGAAATTGACCAGCTACACATCCCTTTACCAAAATGGAGAATTAGCATAATCAAACTAAAATTAGGATATTTTTGCTCTAAATCTGACACTAAATAAAATTTGACACAATAAATAAATTACATTTTACTTATGTGAAAACTTTAACTACAAATTCTCTTTCAGTAATAGCTTTTTTTTTTTTTTTTTTTCTTTCCCATTTCATTTCCTTTTCTTCTAAGTATCAATCTCAAACAAATCTTCAGACTAGGGCTTGCCAAACCTATTCTAAAGTTGCAGCACAAGTGAAGACCAGCTAGCACACCCTGCAGCCATTTGGGAAAAACATATATCCATCACGTTTCTCCTGTCTGAATTTCAATGTAACCTGTTCTGCATTTGTATTTCCTCTGGGAAGGCAATAAATGCTCACATTTCCCAACAATTTATCCTACCGCACCTCTCTTCTAAACTATAACACCACTGGGGAATTAAACAAGACAGAAAAAAAACAGGAAAAGTGAAGCTGTCTGAATCCCTCATTCTCCACCTCATGGGCTGCATCAGCAATCTGTCAGCAAAATCACTGTTTTACTGCATATAGCTTACTGAGTTAGAATTAAAAAAAGACTTTTTCAACTTAATCTATTTTCACATGTGCAAATATAATAACTGGATACCATGCATTTTTAACAATTCATTATTTCATATCTGACACTTAGCTCCTTCTAAAGAGCTCTGAGGATACAGTGTTGGTGAAGAATACATACATAGTGTTCAGACTGTAACCCACTTTGGCTTTAACAAAAGTGTCATTGATATTATTATTTGAACCAGGATAAAATGAATAGAATTTGGTTTATTTGTTTCTAGTGCTGGGAAAAATAGAAATAGACATGGATAATTACTATGTTTTTTATTAATAGCAAGCATTATTCCTGCTATGCCCAACCATGTGGGAAGTTAAAGAAATTCTTATGGATGCATTACCATAAGCAGATTGATTTTGATGTAAAGTATTTCCAATAGAATAAGTTAGAACAGGAGACACCACTCAAAAGACTGACAACATACCAGTGAAGTACAATTACAAGGTATTCCTAGAGGACTGCCATTGCACAAGATCTAACAATAGCAGAACGAATATGTGAATTTATGTTATCTTCACCAACTTTTTAAATGTGTGGATGATAATTGTGGTTACTGTCCTTTTGAAGCTTTTGGTGACTAGCTGAGAGGCTTCTGACTTTGTCCCATCTCTGGCAGTATAAATTTGAACAGATAACACTTTTTAAAAGAGAGAGAAAACAGGAAGAGCACCACACCTTTGCAACGTTCACAGCAAGCTCCTCTCTGCTTAATGACAAGAGCACATTCCTTGGAAAGCAGGGGACACTTCTCTCTTCTGCACGTCACTTCCTTATTCTGGAAATAAATAAACAAAAGATACTGCATATAAACTACATCCATGGTTTAGTTTCTTGCAACTCAGAAAATAAAATGTGAGCTTCGCAATCTGCTCTCTTGCTTCTGAAGCTTTTGTGATTAAAAACACCCTCTGCTCTTGAAGGGCTGCAGTAGAAGATAGCTTCTGAACTGTCCAACAGCATGAGTAAACACTGTTTTACTAGGACAATAATTCATAACTGCAACACATCACAGTACAGAAAATGTGCCCTTTTGAAGAAATCCACTTTATTTAAACAGACAACTAGCTATATGATGTGCCTGTTAAAACATCCTTGAGGTCTTGAGGTGTTGCCCCATGAACCACACAGTTTAGGAGCCATTTTTCATACTGACGTAAGACAGACATTAGACATGTGAGGAAGAGCTGACATATTTAGAGAAAATTAAACACTCTGACAGCACTGAAATCATTTTTAGCTAGCAGTATTACCTGACTACGCAGGAGTCCTTCAAAAGAGGCAGCTATACTATACTGTGAAAGAAAATTCTATGATTTATCTCTTTCTCCCCAAAATACTTAGAATCAATGAAATAATACAAGCAGGTAGAATTACTGTACATTATAGTGTCATCTTTCTACAGCAAAGAGACAGTAATGATGAAGGCCAAAGAGCACGCTGATCATATTAAGGGATGTCAATATAGATTGTGTGACAATAAGCAGAAGAAATGTTCCATTTATAGCCTGACTTTACCCTGTAGTGTCAACCACCCTGGTTAACCCTATCTATAAATAAAGACAGAAAACAAATACTTGAGGTTTTTTTTTTTCAGTCAAATTTTGATACTTGAAATTCCTGACTGAAATTAGCCCTCTGAAGTGACCTCTGCTTGTAATTAGTAGCTCAGTTCATTAAGAGACACAGGTGGACATTACTAGATGCAAGCACCCACCTCACCCAATCTTATGACTTAATTAGAGAGCAAAAAATCAAAGGACAAGAAAAATGTAAATCATAAAACTAAACCATGCTTTCCAGTCCTTTTCTTTTGCTCCCTGTGGCCTCATTCAAGGTGCCTGTGGAGGATAACACACAGCTTTTATTACACTCCAGCCCTTTGTCTAAAATAAGAGGTTTATTTTCTTCAAAGTCACTGCCTGATCTGATGGGAGCTGTAAAGGCTCTTCAATCTTATCAGTGTAAATGAGGAATAACTCCAGCCAAGACACTGTGAAATCAGTAAGTGAGGATCTGGCTCTAAATTGCTGCTCAGCTGAAACGCAGCTGCAGTGGCATGAGCTACTGTGAAGAGGCAGGTCACTGCTAGCCACCAATACATGCTGGTAGCTCTGCATTCCTCCTCTATTGCAGAGCAAACATACATGCAATGTAAACAGTCTAGTTAGAATGAATTTATGAGAATGCTCCAGTTCTGGGTTGGCACAAAACAGCTGCATCAGCAAGACTGCCTCAGCAACTTCTTTTTAGTGCACAGGGTGAAATTCTACTTTTTTTTAGGTGAGCACAGTGCCCCTGACTTTGCTTTAATTCAGCTTGCTAAAAGACAGCAGAAACAACTTTACTGAATCAACTACACGGGTTCTGATAAGATCCAATTATCTTTAGCAAAATTTTGTTCAATGCAAGATTTAAAAAGCGTAGTGGCACAATTCCCTCTATTGCAGGACAGTATTCTGCATGGTGAAAGTGAATTTGAGGGAAGAGCAAAATCCACTGTGCAGTATGTTCCTTTGGAGAACATGACTGACCTAGCTGAGGCACATCATGGACTCACTGGATGTATGACATGTTGTGTCCCACCAGGTCAACCTAGCTAGGTAGAACCCATTTTATGGGGCTTGGCAGGCAGCTGCCCATCACACTCCCTGAGGAAGGAATCACTACTGAGGCTAAAAAGGAGAAGAGTAAACGAAACCTGTGTAGCTTTTTGATCCCTCATTCCCAGAATACCCTGAGCTGAGCTGGGAGGGACCCACAAAGATCATCCAAATCCTGGCTCCACAATGGACCACCCAAGATTCGAACCATATGTCTGAGAGCACTGTCCAAACAGTCCTTGAAAACCAACAGGTTTGAGGCCATACTCCTGGGGCAAATATCTCCTGTAGCCCAACTTCCCAGCCAGCTTCTCCCCCTTTCTCCCAAGCATGGACTTCCTTGCCCTGCCCTCAGGTATATCTTGACATGAGCATCCCCTTACAAGAAATCCTCCTACGGAGGAGCCCAACACATATTTAAACAGAAGATGCTTGCTAGATACTGTTCCTAACTTTGGCCTAGATCACTTAAATAAGAAATAATCTCTGCCAATAACAAATTTGGTGCCACTGAGCCAATCGGCGAGTGCAACTAAATTTGGATCTCACTCCCCTTACCATCAGCAATACTAGTGGTTAAAGCCCAAACTCGTGACCTTCACTACAGGTGAGGATCAAGTAACTCCTTGGAACGAGAAAGAAAAACTCAGTGTGAGTCATAACCTAGCCATAGATGGAAGATTTTGGAGTTCATGACCTAGCAAAGAGACCAAGGGCTGTTGGCTGTTTTACGTTAAGAAGCTATTCCAAGTAAATCACTTTAATTGTTCATGGTGCAACTAATGCCATTTTAAAGATAAAAAAGAAAAAAAAGAAAAAAAAGAGAAAGAGAAGAGTAAGATCATCTTTGTCCTTTGGAGAAGAGGCTGCAGCCTCCTGTCTACAGGACCAGCTCTGTGTGCTCCAGGTAAGCAGAGCCAGTCCTTTGCCTCCAGGAGAAAGGCAGCCAAGCCCTGAAGCAGAGTGGGATTTGCAAAGATGATGTTCCTCCTCTGCAGCTGGTGTTGCAGGCAAGCCCCAGGGAGGTCAGAAACTGGCCTTGTCAGATGTCACCCTAAAGTGACTAACTCCCTGTGCAGGCAAAATGTGGAAAAAATAGGCCAGAAGATGTGGAGGAAAGGGTTAATACTGTGCTGATCCAGCATAGGACAGCAGCAGCAGATAAAACGGGGCTGGTAAATCATTGTTTAGTCTATTGCAGTCAGGCATTATCCACCGCAGATCTCCCAGGCCCACAGGGTGTAAAAGTACAAGGATAAAACAAAGAGCAATTGTCACCAGCAGGTATTTTTCACACTGTCATCCAAAAAACTGCTCTTAATGCATACTGTCCATCTGCTTGTTTCAATTTTGTTGCCTTCCTCCCTCCTGTTTCACAAGGGCAAAGCGGGGTGCAAATGACTTCAGCAACAAATCTTCTCCTTCCAAATGCATCCCCCTTCTATTGCCAGTAATCATAACATTTCACTACTTGTCCCAACCATACATTTAAAATGTTGCTAAGTAGCTGCATGCAGGAGCCTCGTATTACCAAACCTCCATCTGTGTTGTCAACAGCGCCCCTGGAGTTGTTGAAAGCTCTCAGATACTTTGATTTTTGCTGTTCTTAAGAGAAAACTTCTTAGACAGCAACATTCAGAAGCCAACAGTTATGGGAAGGTGGGGGATTTTTTTCCTTTTGTTTAAAGGATATGCACTCTGGCACCAAGAAGCGTGGAAGAGACACATGGCTCATAAATACATAAACCATTTGCTAAATCAGAAACCTGGGAGTCAGTCAAAATCCATAATAGGATCCCAAGATTCATAAGAAATAACTTTTAATTATAGTCCTGCACTATAGTTATTTTAAACAGATGGCTTATAGATTCACATCTGGGTTTTTTTTTCCTATTTTTTAATTTAGTGCTCAGGCACACACACACACAAAGGGAGAGAATATTGCAAGAGCTCAGCTAAGGTTTTTGTTAGTGTTGGAAAAATACGTATTTTCTAAAAGAGGTCAGGCTGATCCAGAACAATGCTGCCACAGCTGATGCAACTCCCCACGAGCACCCAGTAAAGGGCTCACACTGGAATTTGGGGCTCCCTCAGAACGGAAAATGTAGGGATGTGCTGCAGCATCACCCTGGGTTGCTCTCCTATGCTTACAGAGCCCAATAGTGAAGAAGCTGCTTTTTAATGCATCTGGCAGAAGACCAGAAAGTTTTGTCAGGTGCCTACATTTCTCCTCTCTCCCACATTCTGCCAGTGGGAACCAAAATTTCTTCTTGAACCTGGCTTGCAAAGGTGATGTCAAATTCCCATACAAGAGAAGTATATTAGCCAGGGCTAATACTGGTGTTGCCACTTCATGTTACTTCTATTGCGATCTCCTCTCAACATAATTTGTTCAACTTCCACATACACTTCATATTTTTACCTTCCAACAAAAATCTCTGCACAAAGTAGCCCTGTCTAGTGACAAAATATATCAAACTAAAGGCATTAAACTATAAACTGCAGTTAAATAAGATGCCAACATGGAAAAAAAAAAAAAAAGATCAACAACAAAAACAACAACCAAAAAAAAAAAAAAACCCTAAAAATAAATCTGAATATTTGGCAAAGACCTTAGAGCAGATGTGTGCCAAACCACAGCTTGGAAGCTGCAGCCAACTTTTACAGGGTTCCCCACTGGGCTCCAGCCAGCTCACAGCAGCCACCAGGAGGATGGCTCTTTTCAACCTGGATGTGGCTTGGAAGAGATAAAAACTAGGAGTCCATTTCGTTTCTTCAGGGCTGCCCCCGTCAGCAGTACTGCAAGCCCCAGCCTTGGCTGCCGGCCGGCTGCGGAAGGCCTTGCAGATGTGGATTCTCAGGAGGCTAGATTTCCATGTAAAAATTCAGGGTTTTCATCTCTTTTTTTTTTTCTTCTTTTTTTTTTGTAAATGTGTTTAGAAGACTAGCACTGTGTTTCTGATATCCTGAGGATATCGAGGGTTCATACTGAATAGAAAAAATGCTGCTTAAAATTTCATTTAACCAAAGAAAGAGATAGAGAGCTTGTTGTAAAAGCAAGGGGAACAGATCTGGAAGAAGTAAGAGCTACCATTAGTGGCTAATCCTGAAACTGTTCACTTTTGCCCATGACTCATCACAGTACCACTAGCATGCTCATCAGTAACACCGATGATACTCCTCCTGGAGCAGTCCAGAGCATCCTGAAACTCCTGCAAGAAGAATAATCCTCCAAAACAATAACAATTTTCAAACAGTGGTGAAATCTACCCCCAGGGAATTTGGGATGGGGCTTTCCAGTGTGAAGAAAGAGCCATTTAAAACGATGGAGGCCTGCGTGCTTCGGTCACTTCGGCACAGTGAGGCACAGTGCGGGCCGCAGCAGGGTTGGAGCAGGCCGTAGCCTGGTGCTGCCAGCTCTGCCAGGCAATGCACACAGCCAGGGCAGCCTCACAGAGCCCACAGAGCCATGCTCACTCCACATAAAGCACAGGGGCCAACACTGGCCACAGGCTCTGTCCCTCAGCAAAGCTGGGGAGCGCAGGCTCTGCACCCATTTCACGCAGACAGCCCCGATACTGTGCCAGCTCGAACTCGAGAACAGGCTCAGGCACGTGCATAACTCATGCTCTAGACAAATCCTGAGGCACTTTCTGAAAATACTACCCCCCGTTCATTTGGCACTCTTGCCTGGAATTTCACATCTCAGGGCTGATCTGCAAACTTCCCTGCAACTGGGGAAGCTGATCTAGCAGGAGAGACCTGCAAAGAGCGGGAGCTGTGCAGTGTGGCCTCAGGGAGGAGACACTGCTCCCCAGGGAGAGCTGTTTGCAGAAGTTTCAGACCACTGTCAAGGGGAGTGAGAAGAAAGTCCACTTTCCCTTGTTCCTTACAATTATCCAGCTTTGTTTTTTGCACAAAATCAAATTACCTTGCTAAAACAAAAATGGTCTACCATGCTAGGTGTTTTTTCAAGTGGAAAAATATTCCTCTATGAAACAGTGACCGTCTTCTGTAAAATGATGCCATTCCTTTTGTTTACCCATGTAAGCTCACAAACAAGAAGGGACACATTTCACCATACAGACAGAGAAGCCTTATTAAATATAAGCATGCTCTCCATTTCAATGGATTTGTTCAGAAGGGTGCAACCAAACACGTGCTGCAGTACTTCCAGCCATGCCCACAGTACAACACTACTACAGCTTCAGCACAAATTGCATTAGACAGATGCAAATGACAGTATTTCATCAGGAAAAAAATATGTCAGTGCAGATGACAGAGCATCGTTCTCCTTTTTTTAGCAGTGTGTATAGTAGCCTCTGATTCACTCGCTCAACCCCGTAACCTCTTTGGTTTATCTGCTTTAGTTTAAAGCTCCATGCCACCATACACGTAGAGCAGAGAGAGGGCTGCAGCTCTCTGTGGTGGTACCAACCACTGACTCCCTAGGAAATGGGATTAAAGCAAAGGTCCTGCTGAAAGATGACACCGAATTTCACTGCAAATGGATATTTCTCACCACTGAGACAAACACATTAGTATGTGCAAATCATTCAGGACATATCACTCACAACCCCTTCTAGACTGAACAGATTTTTTTTTTCAGTGTTTCATGATGTTCACCAGCATGAGGAAAGAGACCTCTGTGGCTCACTTCAATCCTGATATTCCCTGACAACAGCCTGCTGCACTATCACATGGTGAAAAGGAAGTCCTTTCCCCTTACATTTGCTTGCATTAATGAAACTGCATAGATTGCAACTGGAATCGGAGTCCTGTAAGATCAAACACTGCCTGAGCACATTGTAGGAGCAGGTCCCTGCTCCAATGTGCTTGTGGACAAAGTTGACACAGCTGGATTAAATGACCACAACTGCACTTTACGTCAGAAGGAAAGCCAGAACAGGATCCAGACCTCCTTGCTCTCCATCTCCCTGTTTCCACCTCCACCTTTAAGCATCACCTAGGTCACCTAGCCTTAGAGCTCATTAACTATACAGCTAAAAGCAAAACTCTTCAAGTGTCAAGAGAATAAATAGTGTGTGATGTTCTTTTAGCAATAGAAGATGCAGTCTTCAGAATTTCCCAGTAGTTTACACTGCTGTCCAAAACGCTACCCATAGTTTTCCAGGAGTTAGGATTCAGGGCAGGGGTACTCTGGGGTTCTTATAGAGGACCTTTGCACTTCACAATGTGTATGCATTTAAAATTCACACCTTTTTTCCCCTTTCCGTGTTTTCAACAATATATATATATTTGTATTTTGTCCATAAAGAACTCATATTAATTATGAAAGCCAGCTAAAGCTGATGTAAATACCTAAGAAAAAGAGTAGCTACAGGCAATATCTGTTCATTTAATACTCCTGGTGGATACATGTACCTGTGCTGCTAGGAAGTGTTGTGTCCCACTGTCACTGCTTTGCCCCTCACTGAACATTCCCAGTCACTCAGATCAGCCAACAAAACTTTTCAGATGATCACTGCCCAACTCATTTGGGCAAAATGAGTGATCCTGAAAAGCGTGGTCCAAACCCAGCCTGGCTTCTGACGGAAGCCAATCATGCAGATTTATTCTTCCAGAGAAGAATGAAAAACAAGATGTGCCAAAGGTTTAAAACAGATGGTTAAACCATGTGAATTCAACAAATTTTAGATCAAGCCACCACGTCATGCTCTGCCCTGTCTCAAAAATGAATATTAACCTAATTTCATCAAAAGAGCCTCCAACAACACACTACTTATTTTTCTTAACTATTTCCATCCTGGTTCTATAGTTTATGTCTATCTAATTTTCCAGCAGACTTATTGCCAATAAGAGAAATGCAAAACCACAAAAACTGGAAAGAAAAAAAAACAAAACCAAAGACACCAAATTAGAGTACATTAGCTCCAAATTCCTATTTTTGGATGAGTTCACTGTATCTCTTGCAAGCTGAACACTGACTGATGGTCATTTCTTTTCTACTGATGTAAATTAAAACTTGATTTGAAAATTATTTGAAAGAGGTGTGAGGACTGATATTTTGTAAAAATCATTTCATCATATTTTGATGGGCTAAATCTACAAATCTATGTTGTCCAAACAACAGTTAGCTGTCATTGTATCTTTATTGCCTTCTGTGTCTGAAGTCTGCTTACTCAGCCTTTACACGGGAGATTTAGATAGTGGCAAATATACCGGTCTTGGGTTTGAGCCTGTTCTAAAAATGTTGAACAAAGCAGCCCTTGAGGCAATGTACTTCTTAAAGACTTTAAAAAGCCCAATGGGCCTCCTAACTTTGCAACAAGTCATATCCCATGAAGAAATTCACTTCTGTACAACACAAAAACTGAGTTAGATTAAAGAAAAGGGAAGAAAAAAAAGCAAAGTCCCCTGCTGCTCTGTCTGGCCAGAATCATGTCTTTTACTGCCCATATCCTCTAAAGAAACGATGCTCTCATGATATATTACCCTAATACATCACCCAAGTGACAGTTTTCTCATGATACAGTATCCTCAAAGATGTGATGCATGCCAGAAGCAGCAACAGGAGATCTTGGATGGGGAGGGGAGGTAAGGGAAGGATTTTCTGTTTTCTTCCAAATTTTCAATGTACAATTTATTTTTTAATGTAATTTTGTCAGGAAAATCCCTGTCAATCCCAGCTTCATAATCCAGAAGACTCCAAGAAATTTCGCTTTCAAACTGGAAAGCACCAAAAAACCCCTCTTCATTTATTTGAAACAAGTTTTGAACTAGAACCAAAATGCTTGAGGAACAACAACGAAAGAATAGTAGCCCAAATGAAAGCAACAAGATTCTGTTCTCTATTATAAAATTATGTAGGCAAAAAGCCTCAGGACACTGGTGTTTTAATGAACTTGTAAGTAAGCTGAGCACTGACTCTGCGTTTGTTTTCTCATGTGATCCTGCCTGTGCTACATAGTGCTGGTATTTGGAAAAAAAGAAAAAAAAAAGAAAAAAAAGAGAAAAAAAAAAAGAGGTTATTCAGAAATAAATAGCATTTTGGCCAAGACTTGTCCAAAGTGGGTGAGAGCTTTCAGGGTCTTTTTCTGCTGCCTTTAGATCATGAGGCTCATTCCTTACTGCTGCAGCTGCTGCGCACTATCAGCATTTGGGAATATCTTCACCCAGTTGGTGCTAGTGAGAGAGGCTGAGGCCATGGGAAAAATGAGTAAGAGAAAGATATGCCACAATGATGTTTTATGTGACGCATCTCTTTTCTATGAGTTTCTGCTTTAGATCCACTCCGATTTCTGAACACAAAGGTTTACTGCTACAAGAAAGACAGTGGAATAAGCTCCCCTTTGTTGTGTCCAAATTGGCTTTGGATTTTGGCTTTCAAAGCTTCAGACAACGCTGCAGTTAGTAGGAGAAAAAGCACGTTTCGACTTGTGAACTAAGCAAAAGTGATATGGAAGTCATTGAGAGGAAACAAAAAGTCAAAGCTGTCAAAGTCACTTTCGCAGCCCCTTTGCTGACTTTGACCATATTTTGCGGGCTGGCCCTTGCTGCTTTTGGGTGAGATGTAGCAACCCTCACTCACAGCCCTGCTTGCTCAGCCGCATGACAATACCATTGCCATCAATTAAACCACCCACATGAGTTCAGGAGGTTTGAGCTGAGCTCCTCAGAGCAGACACATACACAATGCCCTATGTACTGGGTAGACCCAGTTAATTAAACAGCTATTTTTAAATATGGCTCTGGAAAGAAGTTTGCTGTCCAAACTAAGAAACTAATATTGCACAACTACTTTCTGCTTGAAAAATCCAGTGGTTAAAACAAGTTTTTGCATAATTTTTGCCCTGCAGGGACAGTTCTCACTTCTGAAAAGCAAATTCCCTTCTTTCTGTTTTGCACATGTACATACAAACAGATCTGGGAATGTCCAAAGCTGGTGAATCTTAAATATAATAATACATTGAATAGAGCAATAGATGCAGATTTTTTTTCTTAGTGTATGTCCCTCTCACGCCTTCCTTCTTGCACTGCTGGAAGCTAAAAAAAAAAAAAAAAGAAGAAAAAAAGAAAGAAAAAAACGTTCCTGACAAGTAAATGGAGCTGACTTTAGAGTGAAGCTATGAGGTGAATGGGGTATACGCAAGCCATTTGTCATCTTGACAAAGTGATTTTCAGTCACCGGTGGGACACTTTAAAGACATCTGAACAGTTGGCCTTGACCACCAGCGTTTCTCATGGCTTATAAGGAGCCCCATGGGACAAAGAACACAACCTGTTTTGGAAGCGATTCCTGCAGTGGTACCTCTTGATAGATGTAATAAAGGCAGTGTGATATATCAGGTGCCATTAAGATCTTTGCTAGCAGATTATATTTACATAAGTATGGAGTGCAGATAGCATCTTGTTAACCCAATTAATGAGACTCAAATGTCAGGAAAGGGATTATGACTGGCTGGAAGTCTGAAGTGCTAAGAAATGCAGCCACAGATGACTTCATTGTGTGGGACAGCACTGTTCCCTTTGAAAAGCAAGAACTTAGGCAGCAGCACTACTACCCAGGCAGCCAGGAGGAAAATCACAAGGGAGGGGGAAAGATGGCCCGAAACCCAAAAGTTTCACACCTTCAGTATAAGCAGGGCTCTTTATGATGAGAGACTTAAGTGCCATGTAAAAATGAGAACCTGAAGCTGAACTAAAGAAAACTGAAAAGCGTTCTCCTGAGGTCTCAGAAATTTAAGATTTTATTAACTGTACCTTATTCTGCAATAAGAGAAGGCCCTCGTCACCAAGTTATAGTCTGGGTTGGAAAAGAAGCGACATTTCTTCCATTGTGTCCACACTTCTCTAACCTAGAGAAGATCAAGAAATTTCTCGACCGTAATTTCTCCATCAATAGCTCTTGATGTACTTTACAACAAGCTGTTTGTCTTCCACAGTCTCAAATCACTAAGCTGTATGACACAAGAGGAGATGCTCCAGTCATCCATTAGTGACTGACTGCAGGTCAGAGCAGTGAACCCTGAATGGCAAAGAATGAGGTACTGAGCCCCAAAACAGAGAGGGGTTCAGAGTCCAGCCTTGCAGTCAGTACCTCCCATCATCTCTCTGCTCAGCATGACTGTAAGAAACCCTGTTTTGAGATGTTTTCCTCGTGGAAGAGATAAGACATTTAGAGACTGCTTGAGACAACAGTCCAGTCTAAGCAGTATCCAGTGTGTTAACCTAAATTCTTTAATAGCAACAGTATCTTATGTGCTGTCTTGCATGGAAGAGGCATTGCCCAGCAAACAGGCTGGGGCTGCTTACTCATCTCTCCAGTTGGATGTCTTCCAGTGAACCTCCCTTTTGTTGCAGATGATTTGCTTTTTTTCTTTCCTTTTTTGGCTCCCACCTTTGTATGTTTCCATGTGGACTGGTTTAATTATGCCAAGAAACCTGATAATATCAAAGATATAAATTCTATACTAAAATGATTATATACAGATTTAGGCACCAAAGACACACCCCTCTTGTAACAACATGTACATAAAACCACTCTAAGTTTTCAGTACCATGGCCTAGAATTCCAGATTTTTTCTTTTTTATTTCCACTACAGATTGATTTTTGAGATTTTGCTTGAGGATTAGGAAACTTTGCCAAGTTAAATTGGACATACACAGATATTTTTCCAGAAGTTATACAAATTGCATGCTTCTTCTATTTCCTCAATGTTTTCTTGTCAAACAAACTCTGGTTCAGTATTAGTGCATAATGTTACTTCTCATATGTCCACATCAGCAAGTTTCTCCAGAAATGCTTAAAGTGTCTAGATCACAGACACACTAGGCCCAAAGCACGCTTCTGTTAGAAAGGTTTCTTGCACTGCCACACTGAAAACACTGTAATGCATAATTTCAATTGTGCAGCCTTTTTTTACCCACTGCTTTTACAAACCACTCATCCACCACCCCTTGATTTACAGACTAAAAGCTTGCACACTTTGCATTCTGCCCGTCAACATAATTTTATTCAGCCACACTACCCAGTTCCTTCCTGCTCCAATCATTCCCAAGCAGCACAACATGGAGGTGCTTTACTAAATGGCACCATCAAATCTTGACAAAGCCTTAGAGCCTGCTCTGTAAGCTCTTTTGCAAAAGATGCCTAAGTTGCATAAAGTCACTCAGACAGCAAAGGAGGAGACAATTTCAGGACATTCAGCGTCTGTTGTTTTTCAACGACTAAGAACCCAGAAGATAAATCTGACTCTAAGGGGACATCAGAATAAATCTGGGTGGTTTCTAACTCTGAAATAGACCCAATTCCCTTTGGAGTCAGTTGGATATTTCAAAAATTTTCTTCTCAGATAGAGTTGTAAGACATTAAAACAGACTACCTATGGAAGTGGTGCAGTCACTTGGAGGTGTTCAAGAAACATGTAGATGTAGCACTGAGGGACGTTCTTTAATGGGCATGGTAGGGATGGGTTGATAGTTGGACTAGCTGACCATTAATCTTTTCCAACCTTAATGATTTTATGATTCTATGAATATAATTCAATATAAAGATGCTAGGAATTATTAACAAGCACAATGCTTTTAACCAATGAGTTGTCAGAAATCTCTTCTTCCTGGACAGAACTCTAAGACGCATCACTATGCATCCTCCTGGTCAAGGAGGAGTGCAGAGCTTCTGCTTCCATGCCCCACATAACATCTCAGCTACAAGAGAGAAGGTGCATGCATGCAGCTCTAAGGCAGAGTTAATCTGGTTCCGACTTTAACACTGAAGCTTTGAGAATATGTTTATTTAAAATGGCTACTCCAAAAACTGGGACCTCCGTTGGTCAGTGAAAATGCCAGATCTTTTTTATCCATTCTCTAAATACCATTTTATCACATATCCATCCTTCATGCTCACCAGAACTGACAGACTTCCAGCACTAATGCTATTTTCTGCCTTCTTCAGTAGCGCTTAATGGCACAAATATATGCCTCCCTCCCTGAAAACTACAACAAACAATACAGAAAATGAAGACCATAGATAGGAGGTTGTTGTGTAGAACAGGTGTAGAAATGGACCTAAGAGCACCTAAAGAGGATACAAGTCACAGACAGCACATGAAGACGTGTTATCTTTTCGCTGAGACAGCGGAATGCAGTCCTAGTCAAACAGCTCATTTTGGAGCACAGTAAGAGTATCCCAGACACAGGGGCAAACTGAAGGAAGAAAAGGAGAAAGAAAATTAAAAAGGAAAAAAAAAAAAAAAAAAAAAACCAGCCAAAACTGGAAGTCAATTAGAAGGAACAGACAAAAAAAATAAAAAAAAAATAAAAAAAATAAAAATACAGGTCTCAGAAAGTAAGCACGGTCAATTCCTGAGGATGACAGAAGGGCAAGAAGGGGTGAGGCTCATATTGCACTTAGACAGAGAGCTCAGCACTTGATTCAGATGGATGCAAAATGGTGCACAAAGCTAAATCTGACAAGTGGTCAGACTAGAGATTTTTTAGCTGCAGCTTAATGCATGTGATGAAGAGGACAAGAGGTCTCAGAGGAAGTAATTAAAGCAGTTACTAGGTACAACATGAGCAAGTACCAGCATGATAGTCATTTTAATAGTAGTTTTACAGGTAAAAGGTTTTATACTATACTGTTGGTTTTGTTGTGGGTTTTTGGTGTTTTTTTTTTTTTTCATAATGGCCTTTTATTTGACCATAAGCTCAATATAATAAAGGTTGCATTTTCATTTGATTTTTTGGTTGTTGGTTAATATTTTTCTTCCCTCAAAAATTCCTATTAAAAAATGATGAGGATATAAAACCAGATATTTTGTGGGGAAAAAATATCTATTTTTATATAGCAGCACAAAGCAGAACACCAGAAATACTGACACTGTGAACCATTCACTTACAGGACCATAATTCTTAAGAAGACTGTTAACAACTCAATGGAAGAAACTTGAAAGCTAATAAAAACTATATACAGGTAACTGTATGCTTTTAAAATGCCATTCTGATATTGGACCAGCTCTTTAATAATGTTTTTCTTATTGGCAATAAAAAAGTGCCTTAACTTAGACTGATCCATTTTGCACTTATTGTAGATACATTCCAAAGACATTTGCAATTTATATTACATTTTTCCATTTAGTTTATGGTATTTTTGTGCCCTTCATACTTTTCTCCATATTATTTATGCAATTTAAATATGTTCTTTTGTATTTGAGCCATTAATTACGCCAACAAGATTCTCATTTCCATACTTGGTGTATTGGATCTTCATCATTATTGCAGTGACATATCACCAGCACTCTTCCAGGAGGGTTTTGCCAAGAACTATAATCAGTTCAGCACTGTGTGCATATGTCTGCTTGCTCGATACAGCTGACTCTATGTTAGAAATGTGCAAGCAGTGATTTCCTCACTAGCCCACGTGCCCTGAGAACACCATGATATAGCTTCTTCGAGCCCACAGATTTCCAAAAGGCTTAATCACAAGCTGTCACGTATGACTGCACACTGTGTCTCCAAAATAAACGTCACAACAAAACATAATGAGCCGAGGGCACGAATACCTATTTAGGGATGTATAAATCTCACCCACAGTGTGGGGGTTTGGAGAGATTTTTCTTCGCTGTAGCTCTGGCCTGCTCCTCTGGTTGGACACACATCAGCAACTGAAGCCCTTCTTCCAACTGAGTTTCACACAAGTCAGAAATGCCTGCACAGGAACACCAGGCCAGGCTCCTGCTCAAAGAAGGACTGATGGCAGCACAGCACTTTTTGATCTGAAAGGAATCTAGCCTGCAGGCTGTGGGACTGCTCTGGGATGTGAAGTGATGTGCAGCAAGTGGACTTCAAAAGAGCCACAGATGGCACAGACCCAACATACTGCTATTCAACCCGTATTTGTTCCTCAGAAGTGAAAATTACCTGGAGATGTTACACGTGGTGCTACTTGGCCACGGTGGCCCTATCTGTATACGGGACTAGGCTGACTTGAACACCACCTCAACACTACTTTCATAAACCTAGAGGAACAACAAGTCAGAGTCACCATCTTCTGCCGTCAGCTACTTACGTTTCATTCTCAGATCAAAGTCTCACCTTATGCACAGCTATTGCATCAGTTAAGAGCAGAATCTACCTGAATTATTTTTAGGAGAGCCTATCAAAGCAATCACCCGTATAACAGATAATTAACCTGCTTTGGCTCTCTTGATTCAATTCACTTTTCACTTGCAAAACTATCTTCATCTACACATGCTGTTTCTTGGTCTCCCTAAGGAAGTACGTATTGGACTCCAAGTTGCACCAGACATGGAGTTTTAACTGGTTTTTGTTTTCTGGGTTTGTTTTTGGCACTGTTTTTTTTTTTTTCCCCTCCTCATTTAAAAGATGTCATATACATCTGTATCTTTTTTTGAATCGGATAAAAACCAATAAAGCTTTCATCATGTTGGGGCATGTTTGTGTTCCAGGAACCCTTCAAACATTGATCAAAACAATGTTCTCCTTTGCAGTAATACAGGGTTGAAAACTACCAGCACACTACCGTATCTTAGGCTTTTTTTGGTTTTTTTTGTTTGTTATTTTTGTGGGTGAAAAGAAAGCTGATTATATTATGCAGTAATAGAGACCAAGAGTATTTAAATTGAAAGAAGATGCAATCTTGGTAGATTCTACAGTTGATGTATGTAAACTCTTGAAATTATATTAAATAAAGTAGGTATGAAAGAATTGTTTGATGGTTTTTTTTTTTAATATGCGCTTCTCCACTAGAAGTCATCTGGGCTGCATTATACCTTGACGCAACAACAATTGAATCCTGATGTACGAAAACACTGCCATCTTCACTGAACATGTGTCAAACACTTGCTCTCGGGCTAGCTATGCACTTTTGAATCGCATATTGTGCCACAGAAATCAGCTATGTTATAGGTAAAGAATCTCAGCAAATCTAGCAGCTTCCTTGCTTTAGCCCACAACGTGGAGTTCGGTCTTATTGGGAACAAGAAGAACTGGGACAGAGGCTCTTTCTTCCATTTTTAGGTTTGTTGCACTTGGTTTCTCTATTCAATTGGTTCAAGCTAGGTAGAACACTAACTCTTATAATGAAAAATTTAACATAATTTTTTATGACCAAAGGTCAAATTCTACATTGCGCATTTGGATTTAAAAGCGGAAATTTAAACTACAGAATGATGTTTCTAGCTGAATAAAACTTATGCCAAGGAAAACTCTGATTTCTAGTTTCTTGGGCTCCTGTCTCCAAACTTTTCTCAGGTTTCCAACACTTGGTTATACTTTCTGGCTCACATTTATTTCCTTCTGTTCTGGATTTAGGCGATAAAAGGTTGAGACATATGATTACCACTCCTCAGGTGCACTTGGCAAATTTGAGGCTCAGGCATGAGGGAAGGGAGGAAAAGTAGGGGAATGGCACTGTTTTAGATGTGGCTTGTCAAGATCACCGCTGGCTTTTATCAGCTGTTTCTTGACACAACCCACTTTGTTCTGAAGTATTTAGGAAAATAAAATACAATCCTTCCTGACAAAATAAGAGTGATTTCCTGCCAAACTGAGATATGCTCTTACGATGTGCAGGATATCGCTAGCTGAGGTGCACTTATCTACTTCCTTGCACTTCCTGGCTTTTCACCTATCTCTTTCTACTGCATTGTTGATCCACTCATTTTAAAATTACATACACCCACCACTGGCTAATGAATAGCTTATTCTTGGATCCCTGCTTGCTTCTGGCAAGATGCTCAGGGTTCACATAGATGATGATACACAAGCCGAAAATGGCACAGCTCTCATCAACACCACCCATCAGCACTGTCACCCCCAAGCTCATCTCACCTTCACAATAGTCAGCACTCAAAGTTTAATTCAGGCTACGCCGATCCTGGGAGGTTTTTACATTTTCATCCTAAAATTATACACAGGCTCTCATTTCACCCATTCCTGTCGGACTGCAGCATTTTTATGTCTTTTCCACACATGTACATTTCTTGAAAGCAAATGCTATAATATCAGGTGTGAGACTACTTCTATTTTGAGTTTTAGATATCTTCCAGCCAAAAAGCTGTACCAACAAAAACTCTCTTGCACTTGGTCATTTACTGTACTGTACCGAAGTTGAACTTAAAATATTCCATGCCTATTTTATATGCTCACACCCATATAAAAGAAATGTAATCAAATGTTCCCCCAATTCTCCATTAATAGCATTTTCCTCTTGACATTTCAAAATCCTCAGAACATATCTGCTCTACAAAAAGATCAAAACTTACCCAAGTGTGGTAAATTTTCACATTTATGAAGTTCTGTTTCTACACAAGACCAATTCACTCAAGCCTCTGCAACCCTCAGAATAATACATTTACATCTGAAATATTTAAGTCTGCATCTGAAGACCTTTGAAGTGTTCGGGTCCCCCCAAAATTTAAAAAGTGTATAAAACCTTCATCCGGATTGAAATAAACACGTTTCCACAGATTGGTGAGAATATTACAGAGGAGAATTTTTGCATTAGGTAGCCTAGATATAATCCCAAGCAGTCTTAAAGCATTTAATACCTGGAATAAAGAATTAGTTTCTTAAACTGAATCAATATAGTTCCATTATGAATATTATTAATGTTATATATTTTTACCTTAATTCCACCCACACCCTCTCGTAAAGTGCAAGTGAAGTGAAAGTGGATAGTTTTGTAGTCACACCATTAGATGAAGAGTTAGGAGACCTAAGCTTTCATCACAGTCCTACAAGAAATTGATTGTGGATAAACTACAACCTCTCTTTGACTTTGATGTTTTTCTATGCAAAAAGAAAAAGAAAAAGATAAAAAGCTCACTCCTTGCAGTCAGCTGTAATTAATGATCATTTCTTTGGAGATCGAATTGATTCATGTTTATTAAGTGCTTAGAAATGATTAGCGGGACAGCAATATAACAGTACTGAAGTGTAATTGTAAAAGCTTACTTTGAAACTATCGCCTTACAGATGTTTAAAATGACCATTTTTAATGGGCATTATTATGATAATAAAGCAAAGACATAGATTGTAACTTTAGGGCCTGCAGATTTTTATCTTGTTAGTACTTAACCGTAATGAGTAATCCCATCCAATAGATAAAAAAAAGCTTTATTAGCCATAAGTAAAGTGTAAAGCTTAAAGTGGCTTTATTAGTTCTCATTTTTTCCTACCAGAAAATATTTCTAGGGCTTGTAACTTCATAGCAGTTTAACAACAGAAGGATCACAGGATCCTCTTGTCCTGATATCCTTTGTATCACTAGCCACAGACTATCATCCGATTACTTCTGTGCTGAATTGCATATCATAACTAAAGCATATTTCCATATTAACCCTTGAAAACATCACAAAAGCAACATCCAGCATTATCTGCAGTGCCTTGTTCTGCTGATATTTCTTGCACACAGAGCTGCAGTGTACATTCACACAGGTCCCACTCTGACCTCTGTTCCCTTATACTAGGAGGCAAGCACCAGGATGGTTCTGTGCACTCCTCTACATTTCCGTATGACAAGTGAAGAAGTCCACAATAGTGTTATCTCATGGTGGACACACAACCTTTTCCTTAGAAAAACATTACCTGTACTTTAGAAGTGAATGATTTACTACGTGCAGCATATGAAATCTCCAGCACATGTCCCCCACTCTGCATTCCCTTATCACTACAACTTCTCTTTCCACATGTTACAGCAGATGCTTATGAATGAACTCATCTCAGTTGGTAGCTGCACTTGGCTGCCTCCAGAAGATCCTCAGTGCTCAGGGTTTTGTGTGGCCAATAACTCTCAAATGGCACCTACAAGCTTTAGCAGAGCAGCACTTGCTGAAGTCAATGTCTATGTTATTTACTTTGTTCATTTTCCTATCACAAACATCAGCCCGCCCAGTCTCCTACAGTCAGTGAGAATAGACAACTTTTGGGTTTTGGACTTTCTAGCAAGGCTTGTCAATGTTGTATGAGAAATTGCATCTGTAATTTCTCTTTGAAACTTTGTTGCATTATGGCAATACATTCATGACCTTTGAGTTTCTAGATTCTACCACATTTGCTCTCAGAGTACTGCGTCTTCCTTTGCCCTCCCAACCTATTCAGACTGTTAAGAGACTGTGAAATGAAGAATGCCTTGCTCATGCTGGCTCCCCTCTTCTGCCTTGCTAAGATGCAACCCTGTGCACTGCAGGACATGATCTGCAGAGTCAGTTCTGTAAAGCACTTGGTGATTTGATTCCAGCATTTCAGTTCAGTCTTCTCTCATTACTGAGATGGGAAAGACATGGAAAGACTTTATTTAGATACTCCATTCAGATTTCCACAACTTGTGCAGTTCTTTATGACAGCTTGCAGCTATGGAAATGCATCACTGATAGGGGAAACCTGTCACCATTCAATCCAATATTTCAGTTACCTGCTTTCTCCTTGGTCTTAAGACAAGTGCCCTTTGTCAAATAGTCTGTCCTCTCTGGACAGCAATTTTTTCCTTCCTGGATTAGCTGATTAAGTTCTCTTCTAAGTTGCTCTCTTCTAAAGATAGAGACATAGATCATCCTTGTAGAGGATGATCGGTCTTCCAGATAAAGTTCCTCACTGAATCACTATTAAACAACTGATATTTCTAGTTGGGTGGAAGGAAACCTGGTTCTCTTTTCCCTCCTGGTAACAAATCACCATATCACATCTTTTGTTTCTTATCTCACCAGACCTCCTAAAACTCATCTTTTCCCTTATGGTAAGGCCTGAACAAAGATTTCAGCAATCATCTGTCCAATAAGTCACTGCTTGGGATGCTATACAGTGTCAAAGTCAGTATCTCCACACTAGTTTCCTTCTCCTCTACCTGGCCTCCTGGCTTCCCACTCAAGAAAGAGAGATTACATTTACCCTTTGGCAGAAATGAAACAGAGCAAATCCAATGCAGTAACTTTCTAGGCATCCATATAAAGGAAATGTGGTATCTTCCTTCCACTGAAGGGAACCAAGTGCCCTCATTTGCCATTTCTCTAAAATATGCCCTAGTATCTGCAAAGATTTAGAGTTCCTATATCCAGTGTTTTTTGCACTTCTTCATGTTCATGCACTAAAAGGGTGCTCATTGATTTAATAAGCCAAGGTCTAGAGAGATCTATAAATATAAGTATTTTACCCTGCATTATTGCCCTCATGTCCAAGACTGAACTTCTGCTCCTTCACAGATAAATTGCTTCCTCACTGGTTAACACCAGCTTCCATTAGCAAGAGTGGTGGCAGACATATTTGGGAAGGTGATCCATGATAAAACACAGCTTCGTGTCTTTTTTGTTTTCCCTTTGATTTCTTTACTCACCACATCCCATGCTCCTCCTTTCCCCACACCACTCTGCTCAGAAGAATCAATAACTTATTCTTTATCACTATTAGCTAAAAAGTTATCGCTGGGCCTCACTTTAAATCTGCTGAAGTCCATGTGACATACATCAAACTCAATGGGCTTAAGATCAGGTTCCTACAGTTGCCAAAATTGCCTTCTAAAACTCAGCCTGAAACAATTCTTTAAGTCTTTTATAGGGTTATAATAGCGCAGGCTAATGCTAATCAGATTTATAGCAGTAATAGAAGTGGGGGGGCCTAGAGATTTCGTTCCTAAAGTAGAAAACATTCTGTGCATTCCACTACTCGGTAACTTCCAAAACATAAAGCACAGCACTTGCTGGCCTATGCTTCCCTTTGCATGCAACAGCACATTAAGGTTTATGGCTTTCTCTTAAGTATGTTGTGCAAAGTTTTATTTAGAATAACTATTTTTCAATAACTCCTAAGCCTTGGCGTATCCGGCTGAATTGCTCCCAAAATGCTCAACTCTGATGTAAAGTTACAAGGAAAGGGATGTTTCTCCCCAAGACATGTATTGGCACAAGATATTATTAACTGCTGCATCTCCAGCAGGCCAGGCAGTGCCATCCTGGAGCAAAGCACCAGTACAAGCATCCTTTGTGCTTTTGCTGTCGTCTGATCCCAAAATCAACCAGAGAAGCAACCAGAGAAGCTGTGGATGCCCCATTCCTAGAGGTGTTCAAGGCCAGGTTGGATGGGGCCCTGGGCAGCCTGGTCTAGTATTAAATGGGGAGGTTGGTGGCCCTGCATGTGGCAGGAGGGTTGGAGATTCATGATCCTTGTGGTCCCTTCCAACCCTGGCCATTCTGTGATAGCACCTTGCAGCCTCCACCTCACACCCAGAGGAAGCCAACCACATGGAAGCTCGAAGCAGCAGCATTTCCTACCCCTGCTTGTCACCCTATTTGCTGAGCTACATCCAAAGGGTTCTGTGCACACTTCCGATTCCTGAAAGCAGCTCCAAATACACACACTACACGTAGTTTTGCAATGACACGTTAAAGTCACGTCTAACTTTGTGCCCGAGAGTTTTAAAGTCAAACCACTGCCAGATCAAGGATTGGGTTACTTTCCATTAGCTCAGTGCCGAGATAACCCCATCTTACGTAAAGGCAACAAAGGTACCTGAGGTTTGATTATGTAAAATATTCCCCTCTTTGTTCTGTTACTTTTAGCGCAGGCCTGAATGTTCTTATTATCTGAAATCCAAACTTACCAGGCAAACACACATTATACAAGGGTTGTCTGTGATAAATGGTATCTGGAGAATTTCCCCTTCATTTTCGCATTTTGCAATGGATCCTGAAAGAGAGAGAAAAATTAAAAAATGTTGACTTATTTCAATTCCCCCAGCTGGTCTTGGGTGATGACTTGTCAGTCTCACTTAACCCCTGCTCCACTCCTAGCCTTCAACTTTAAGTTTGGCCCCAATTTGTCCATTTTGAGCAGGTGAGCATGCCAAAGGGAGCGGAGTCCCTTTATTGGTGGCACAGACCCAACTTGCTTTGTGTCCCATTTATAGCTTTTTCTTTTCTCAGATGACGTGTGGAGAATAATGAGCACTCCACGCAATGCAGGACAATTCTGTAATGACAGATCCAGAGCTTGTCGAAATCAGCGCAAAGCTGGGTGTTGGACCAGGAGCCCGGCACAAGCGTTAAACCGAGCATCCTCCTGGCGCCTGACAGCCAATTGGCGACGGGGCGGGAGCGAGCGGGCTGACTGTCAGACGGAATCGAATTAGGAATCCCTTTATAGCCCTATTAGCCGGCATTGTGTCATGTTGGAATCGCTTCTCACTCGTGCTAGAAATTGATTCGCGTTTCCCTGCGCGCCCCAGAGAGCAATAAAATATAATCCTCGAGGGAAAAAAAAAAAAAAAGCAAGAAAAATGGAAGGGGGGGAAGCCCATCTCCTCCATTCACCTGCCCCGAACCCGCCCTCGCTCCCGCAGCCCCGGCCCTTACCTGTGAGCAGGGAGGAGGCCGGCGCCCCGGGGAGGCAGAGGGCGCCCAGGAGGACGGCAGCGGCCGGGACGAGGCCGGGTGTCCCCGCCGGGCTCCCTCCGGACCGAGGCATGGTCCCGGGCTGCGAGCCGCGGGTGCCGCTGCCTGCGGGACGCCGGAGCCCGCGCCGACCCCCGGCCCTGGGTTACGGAGGGGGGGGGGTGGTCGGGGGGAGGAAGGGAGATGCCGGCCCGCCGGGGAGTCCCACCCCGGGGAGGGGACTGCGGGTGCGGGGAAAGCAGCTGTCAGCGCCAGCCCCTCGGCCCCGCACCCCCTCTTTCCATCACCCCCCTCCCCTGCCCGCATCCCTTCTTATACCTTCCTCTCCCCCATAGTCCCTCCTCCAGCACCCCCCGGCCCCACGCCGCCTCCCCCCGGCGCACACACGCGGCCGCGCTGCCAGCCCGGACCCCGCTTCCCCGCCGGGAGGTGCCCGGCCACTCCCTCCCGGCCCCGCCAGCACCGCCCGGGCCAAAGCGGCGTCGGGGGCTGCGGGCGGGGCGGGGAACGGGAGGGCGGCGAGGAGCAGAGGAGGAGGAAAGGTAAAAGAGGGAACGGGAGGAAACTCGGCTCCTCGGAGGGGTCCGCTGTTCGTGCAAAAGCAGGTACCTAGGCAGGGAAAGCCGCTGCCCTCGGCTGGCCCGACAGCTAGCGGCAGGGCCGTTCGTGCTTGGGGACAGCGAGCGGGAGGAGAAGGAGGAAGAGGGACGAGCGGGGCAGGCGGGGGACCGGCTGCGGGGCTCTGCTCGCCGGATGCCGCCCGGCCGGCTCCGCGGAGCTCCGCTCTCTCCTCTCTCTTTCCCCTCTATCGCCGCGGCCGCAGCAGAGCTCCGGCAGCCGGAGCCGAGTGGCTGCCCCGGCCGCGGGCTGACGGTGCCCTGCCCAAACCTGCGCTGCCGAGTCCATCGTTGCCCGGTAGGTTCTGGTCTTCGATCCCCCTTTGCTCTTCCGTCCGTAAGTCGCCGTTCTAGACGCGGGCACGGCGTGAGCTACGGGCACGCACCGAAGCTGAGCTTCTGCACGCGGAGCTGCACTGACGGTGTGACCCTTCTGCTACGCGGAGGTTGTCCGGGTTTGCTTTGCAACTCGTTTTCCTTCCACGGTGCTTTTTCACCGGGGGAAGCGCAAGCTCGCAGAAATAAATCGCTCTAGTGACAAAGCTGAAAGGTGCTTTCGGATTCATTCGCGTTTGCACGGTCTTTTTCTGGGGAGGGGGGGTGAATGCGAGCTGTTGTTTCAAAAAAGCTGACAGCAACTGCAGATCAGGTGCAGGCAGCACAGCACTGCTTTTTCTTTAAAGGCATTTACTTCCCAGTCCGACGCAAGACTTGTGTGTTCGTTGTTAGAGTGAAGCCCGACAGAGCGCTGGAAGCTTGCAGCACCATTGTGAGATGGAGGATGCCCACTCCTCACTTCCAACACCATTTGTCACCCACCTTTATAGTGGGAAACCAACGTCCTGTGACAGGACCACAGAAATCTGATATTTGTAAGCCTGTCGAAATCACTAGCAAGATCCCTCCCCGTGAAACAAGGAAGCCGATTTCTTTTCCTATTGCACAATATGAATCTGAACAGGTTGAGCTGCACAGGCACATGTGATAATTTTGGTGCCGTTAAAGGAAGCAGCTATAAAAAGAGGGGATTTTGTATTCCGTGGAAATAAAATTGGGAGCAGTGCCTAAGTATAATGCATGAAACTTTAATGTATTTATTCTGGGAAATGATTCACGGTTCCTTTTATTTCACAGATAAATGAGCCTGTAGAGGTACATATTAAACACTGCTCCAGAAGAGATTCTCACTTATCCAAATGGTTTTTTTCCAATGGAAAGATGTACTGAACCTTTTGGCAAACTGGCTCTTCCTTACTTCTTTATCTGCAGTCGGTGGCTGTGTTTCCCTTCTCTAATTCCAGCACAGCTACAGCCCTTCTGAAGCAAAAGCCACAGGAAAAAAAAAAATCAGCTTCAATAATTTCTTAAGTGACAACTCCCACAGGAGAGTACTTATATCACTGTGTGCATTGAGCCTTTTCTTTGTGATGGTCTACAATTCATTAAATATTAATGCTGCCTGGTGTGAGAAACATACAAATCAGCAGGGCGTCAAATAGCAATCAGGTATCCAAATAACAGCTGGGAGCTGATAAAAATACAATTGCAAAAGGTTTGCATCTGTCTAATAAAGACAAGAAGGGACAGCAAGTGAGCTTCACACTCAAATCCTGCTGTCCCTCATTCAGTTCACAAGTAATGAAATCATACCTAAGGCAGGGCAGTCGTGCAGCAAGGCACAGGGATTTGCTGCAGCATCCCCAACACACTGCTTGGCCCCAAACTTACCTCTACAACTGCATCTGCGTGATGAAAATACTTTGAGTGCTCCCCGGGGTGAGCTTGCTGGGTCTGTGCCTTTTGCTGTGGTTGCTACAGCACTGGGATGAGGGATTTGCCCTGTCCTTCATCGTTAGATGCACCTGCTGATGGCACCGTGGACCTCCCCCTTCCACAGGCTGCCAGGTGCTGGGCAGAGTAGCTTGCTGAGGGCTCAGCTCCCCACCTACCTCTTATCGTGGAATGGGGGAAGTGCTCATGGTTGGGAGCAATTCCAGTGCTTCCTGGCATCGGTGGTGGTGACACACTACAGGGAATCACTCTCTAATTTTAATCTCTCCCAAAGTGAAATCCAGCGCAGGAGGGAACCATGCCATCCCAATTCTCCCACCTAAAGTTTCACTCATTCAGTGCTACAGTCTGAGTTTTGGCTCAGCTTTTTACCTTTCCTTTAACCTTTCTCCAAAGTCTATCACATCAGTGGTATGTGGTTTTTTTCTCGTAGTAATGTCACATTAAGCACAGTTCCAAAGGTTTGGATATTATTTCTTCTTGCATCCATGTTTGAATGGATATTTACTTTTCCAAGAAACATTCAAAGCTGCGGTAACTTAGCAAAGCCAGAGGATCACACTGAAAGCCACGTCCTGCTGTTGGACACACACAGAGGCTTCTGTTACAACTGCTGGCATATAACAAAATCACATGTCGTCAAAATTCTTACCTCCTTTGTATAAGCATCACACAGTATCACTTTGTGTTGAAGGGATACGTTCATTAGTTTTGTTTATTGGTCAGCCTGGGTTCATTGATGGAGTGCTAGCTGTTCACAAGTACCTAGTTTTACGTCATTTGGCTCCTTCTCCAGTTGTGCTTTCCCAGTGGTCAGCCATAAATTGTTAACGGTGTCAGCCATTAGCTGGTCACAATAAATGTTTAGCACTCACCTAAAATGAAAAACAAAGCTTCACTGTTTGTTAAACATAACAGTAGTAAAGAAGATGACAGTGATCACATTCACATCTTTCTTCGTGATCATCTTTTTTACTGGCGCATCAAAATACCAAGAACACCCATTATTTTTGAGCTAGACAATTCTTCCAGAACTGAAGGGACACACTGAATCATTAGAATTCACAAGTATTTTCTTTTGTTAAGAAAATTCACTGTTTTAGGCCTTGGGCTTCAGGTCCCTTCTCATGCAAGAAAGCATGCAGTTAACATGCTGCAAGGGAAGGTGTGTATGTCAGCAACAACTGACATCATCAGAAAGAAGGGCACATGCATTTGCTGTAAAAGGAGGTTTACATTCATTCGTTTCTGTGCTTAATCATGATTTAAAGTTAGCAGTATCTACTGGTGTGAACAAACATTTCACACATAACCGCTTCTCCTCCGTGAGATAAAGGTGATAAACCTTGAGATTGGCCTCAGTTTCTCAGAGCTGTTCTTGACGAAGTCCCCCTACAGCATAATAATCAGAAAACCAATGAGGGCTGGAGAACACACTAAGAGGCCTTAAAACTGTAGCAAGATTAAAAATGACATATGGTCCAAGTCCTTAAATAAAAGGAGAGCATCTAAAAGTTACAGTGAGACTCACTTGAATAAATGTTTATAAATTTCATCAAACAACTCATCATTTTGACAGTTTTCCATAAACCCCTGCAACATGCAAAGTATTTAATTTATTTGTGGCAAGATAAAGATAATGAGTAACATTTTAAAAGCTTGTTAATGTAAAATGTCTTGGCATGGTCAAACTTGCATACTTCTGCTGTTTAAATTATGTTTTCTAAGAACTCAAAAAGCCATACAAGAAGGAGTTTCTAACTGCAAAAGTCTTCGAAATCATTCTTGTAATTTGCATTTGTACAAATGCAAGCCAAATGCACAGAATCTAATCTGAACTGGATGTAAATGGCACCAGATGTAAATGGCACAAACTAAAATAACGACAACAACAACAATAATAATGATAATGATAAAAATAATAATAATAATAAATATGACTGCAGCATGGAGAAGAAAATATCACTCCAACATGGAGAAAATGAACTGTTATAGCCTTATGTCAAGTATGCTATAAAAGACAAAAAATGGTTCTAACTATGGAAGTCCTAGCAGAAGCTGTTAGATAGGCTATAGGCTAAACAAACACAATCTGTTGGCATGTGCCTTTTTGTTACTCAGCTGCTGTAAATAGATAATTGCATTTCCGTAGATAATTAAAAATATTTTGTGAGCTATGTGTTTTCATGTTAAGTTTACCTTGAACACCTGCTGTGCCTGGGAGATGATAAGAGCTAATTAAAGCACATACAGAGTGACATGCACGAAATACTCCTTTGTTTTGCACTTGAGAGACAAATGAAACCTGCATTTTGTCCAGCCAGTCTCCAGCTGATGGCTGCAACAAATAAGGAGCATTAGAGTAACACCATGTACCACAGCAGACCGATGTCTGCGGGTGAGGATGGTCTCTGTACACTACAACAGCCTCACTACATGCTCTTAAAATTCTTGGTTCCACACCATACACACACCTAAAAAAAAGGCTTCCTTATTCTGATGTGAGATTTTCCCCTCCAGTTCTAAAGCAGCTGCCTCTACCATGCCCAAGGTAAAAGGGTGAATGCTAAAAGCCAAGTGTCCCACTGCACGTATCCAGTAAGATCACCTCATCTCCCATCGAAACCCTACCATGTGAGTTTTCACGTTGCTGTGCTCTTACTGCTGTTGTTGCTGTTTTCTTGCAGAATTTCTCCTTGGGTTTTTCTGAACGTCAGCTAAAGGCTTAAGAACTTACAGGTGATGTCTGAGGAACAATCATAAGTTGCCAAGCTGGAGCTTCCTCTAGTTCGTGTGGCCCTCGTTTACACCCAATGAGCGAGAGGACACCAAGGGCCGTTCATTTTAAGACATCTGTAATAAAAAAACTTATCGCTTGTCGGCCATGGCAGGGAAAAAAGAGCAAAGGTGCTGTGTGCCGCGATTGCTGGCAGATGGCACTGTTGGGAGCCCAGATCTTCGCAGCGTGCGGCAGCATGGCAGGGAGGGGATGGGGCTGCTTTCACAATTAACCTGAACCACAGATCTGTTTACAGCAATCTAATCCATATGTGCTAATATCTTGCTGCTACACGAGTGAAACTCTCTCTTGGATTGTTCTCAGAATGTACTTTTTGCACATCTGGCTTCATATGCACAGGGCATTTGCTTCTACTGTTCCTGCAAGGAATACAGCATACCTTATTCCATCTGGAAGCAAAACAAAAGACAGTGTTACAGTGAAATCCTCAGTATTGTTATTTTCCAGATACAAAGCTCAAGTAATTTAAGAATTACTTTCTTTTTTTTCCTTTTTTTTTTTTTTTTAATAAAATTGTCTGTGCAACTTCTTGGCTTCTGATCTACATGAAAGTACGACCATTTAATGCAATATCCGATCTGTCCAACTGACAGCATCACACATATAGGGCAATGAAATTACAATCATAAGCAACTTTTTTTCATCAGCATACATGAACAAATCAGGGTAATCCTGCACTGGTCTGTCGTAATTTCTGAGAATTACGGAGTTTCATAATGAGTAATATAGCCAATATTAAAGCAGCAGTGTTGCAAGATATCACACTAAACTGCTCACCAGTCCGGCTGAATAATTAAAACCCAGATATTCTGCATGTACTTAAGCTCAAAATTAGTCTCTTTTCTACTATCAAAGAGTATTTAAAGAAAAGGCAGAAATGTACATTAGCAAATACAAAGTTGAAGACTGTTAAAAACCCATCTCACTTTGCTACTGATTCATATGAGTCAGATTAGTCTTAGACCATCACCAAAAGGAAAACCCACAGCCATTTGAGCAGGAGAAAAAGGTACTTGCACAAGACAGTGTAATTCATCTGCCTGCCTCTCAGCTATCTGTGGCTCTGTCAGAGGGAGAGGACCATTAAATGTGCCTGAGGTGGGCACTGACTGTCATTATGCAGATCTGCAGGGGCTTTCAACCCCAGCCCCAGCTTCTCTGTTAGTAGCATATCTCTAAATATATTGCTGAGAAGCACGAGGTGAACAGGGACAGGGAAAAGTATTTATCCTGGTAAAGTATCAGACATGTCTTGTATATATTAGCAGGTTAAATCCAAGAAAGTCAGCTGAATTACGCATGACCAAAAAAAAACAACCAACAGTTTCAAGGCTTCGTAGAATTTTAAATATGTATTTACGTGGTATGCATCATTTTAGATATCTTTAAATGAAAACTGGAGTGTTAAGGGAATGGCTGGCTGGTATCCCGACACAGAATGATTTCTGTTCAGATGTTGATTGGTGAAGAACTATTTTCATCATTGACTTTGGGGCTTTGGAGGGTTTGCTTTACTTTTGGTTCTAACCAAGCTAGTTTGAACAACACAGAACTAACTGTTTACCAAGTTACTTAAAATTCTACCTGGCTTTCATATTATTGTATTTTGGTTAACTCGAAGTCAGTCCATAAGGCTGCAACCTAGTCTGTGTCAGTACGAAAGTTAGATAATAAATAGGAGAGCTATTTTTAACGGAATGGATGTCACTGTGCTGAAAGCATTTTGGAAATGTCTCATTGTGCCAGTTTAGATCCTTCCCTGGGAAATGTTCACACGTCGGAATACCCAAATGAGATAGATAAGAATCATCACATCACTGTCAGAAAGGCTCTGCCTCCTGCAGGGCCTTGTTGAGTCAGGACTCTAAAGCAAATCAGGATAGCATGAACTGGGATAAATTTAAGTGCAGAGTGGCTATGGCATCAGAGTAGCCATGTGTTCGGCCTCACTGTGTGCTGGGGAACCCAAGGAACAGGATCTTCTCCCAGAGGGTGCATCCGTGGGGCCTAGTGGCAGCCTTCAGAGCCCTACCCCCCCAGGCACCTTGCACACAGTGCTCTGCACCTCCAGGCCGAGGAGAAGCAATCGTGGCCCCAGAACAAGCCAAAGGCAGCCCACCCGGTCACAGTTCATCCGCTCAGTCCTCACATTCAATCTGGCACCAGGCCTAAATTAATCCAAAAACTGGGTTAGGTGGCTGCTAGTGTCCAGGGCTTCCTAGGCATTGCTTAGGAGGCGGTGGTCTGATAGAACCACAGAAATAAACCTAAAAGTCAAACCGGGATCCTTCAGAGAAAAGGAGATGAGCTGCCTCAGTACTTTGAGGCTACACCAAGCCAGCTGTCCCAGTCTTGAGACCCAGCTGCGTGCCTCCACTGCCCATTGGTGTGGCTTGGATGGGGGACATGCATAGGCTGGAGCACCTGCAGGATGAAGACCCAAGCCTTCACCTACCAGATCTTCCAGCACACTATTTCTTAGCTTTCACAATTACTTTCTTAAATAGACTTGTTTTGAAGCACATGTTTATCTTCATAAACTTTCATATTCCAAAAGAAAAACATTAGATAATAAATCACAGAACAGGGGGCCTCATGACGGAGCTGCTTTCAGTTCTGTTGTGCCAGAAGTAATGGAAGTAATTGGACTTCTTAAAGATTGTTCCTGTGCATCTCTATTTAAAAAAAAAAAAAAAAAAGAATCATCCCCACACTCCAAATGATGATTAACTGACTGTTGAGCATTCCACAGAATGACAATACAAGCCATCTATTATAGAAAGTAACATTCAGTGACGAGTTAGTGCTAGCAACAGTTCCACGCTTTGCTTTTGGATTCATTCCAGTTGGATGAATAGACAGAGCAATTCCCAAAATGCAGAAATTTTGCTGCTATGAAACATTCAGAGGACAACAATCAACCCTCAGCTTTGTAATGATGGGATTTTAAAAAATGGCCGTTTATTTTAAAATAGCCTCTGCGGTTTGTAAAGCTGTTTCTACAGAACGCACAGAGGATAAGATGCACATATTTTTACAGCCTTTCAGCTGCTGGCCCAAGTGCAGAAAAGAATTAGGAAAAGACAGATTGAATTTACATGATGTAAACTAGAAGAAGAGAGCAAGAAAAGATGGCTCTGAAAGCTATACTTTATGTTCTTCTAGAAGAGGTGCAGTGCAAAGTAAGTATTTTTTCACAGCTAGTAGAATCCAGTCGGATTGCAAAGGTATGAGGAGGGGAGCAGCCTAACAATAGCTCTATTCACCCGCAACCAAATTCTCAAAATCTGGAGTCTCACTTTTTGAATTCCCAGACTGAGCCTCAGGCCTCGAGCTTAATTGGGGGTAACTAAAAAAATGAGGGCAATCAAAATTATCAGTTGGCTTTGATAATGCAGGCCTTTGCAAGGGAAGGACAGGGACCGAGCCAAACCCAACAGAGACGACGTGCAGCACGTCAACACAAAGACACCCCTGTGGGCACATGGCAAAGATGAAGAGAGACATGGGAGCCTGCAGGGAGAGGTGATCCTCTGTGACTGAAAACTGTTATACTGGTTTATGAGTATTTTCAAAGCACTGCCTAATGCTAGAGTGTACAAAGGTTGGAAAATTATATAAAGAAGGGCCCAGTGATACCTCTGACACGAGCCAGGTGGAGGCACAGAGCCGGGAGAAGAGTCTTAAGGGATTCTGGTACATCTTGACTGCAAGACGCGACTGCTGCTGAAGACCTGTGCTGCAGCACAGTTACCTTTTGGAGATAAAGTGAAGCATTCTCTGCTTCTGCTCTCCTGTTCCCATGAGCTTCCTGCCACAGCAGCTCCATGACTAACATCTTGCTCCAGGTAATGATCACGCAGCTATAAGAAATGAAGATCTTTTACTTATATCCTCTGGCTTTGTTTTTCATAACAAAAATGTCCTCTGGTGAGCATGTTTACTATTTTGGAAACTGCTCTGCCACACCCATTGGATGCTGAATCAGCACAGGTTATACAACTTCATCTATTAATAGGTAGTTTGATCTATTTACCACTGCTGGGCCACTCATTTCACCTGTGGTCGCACACAGCTGGCTTTGAAGGAGATGTAGCTACTGCCGGGATAAATGTTATACAGTGAAGGAACAATTGGTCTTTAAATTCAGTGACAGTGGAAGTACCTAAAAATGTTCAATAGTGAAGACAATGACCGGAAAGAAATAGAAAAAAAGAGTTTCAAGCAATATGAAAGTGATTTGGTAACAACTTTCTATATAAAAAATTGCAGTGTGTGCAGTTTTTCAGAAATGTCCTCAGCTGTACTATAGCAACCTAAATATACAGAGAGGCAAATGCCAGAATTCACTTCCTATCTTAGCCACAGAGGGATGGACATAACCAGTGGTTTGAGACCTAAGGAAGTTCAACTCAAATAAACACTTAGGGTCCAGATTTGTATTCTGAACATCTACAATGGCAGAAAGGTGGAAAAGCATTTTTAGAAATTGTTTTTCTGGCCAAAGTCAAAATTTTGAATAAGGAGGAGCACAAAGTACTTTCTGCCTACGTGTTTCTCTGTGTGATCAGACAGCAAAACTGTCAAGAACTCACCAGGCTTAGCAATCAGATCCTCTTTCAACATGTCCTAACACTGGAAGCCAAAAATCAGTGCCCAGGTTTGAAAAAGTTCATCTTAGTGAGAAGCAAGAAAGGTTAAAATGTACTAATGCTGTTACTCATTGGGATTTATTCGCTCAGTTCTAATTTTAACTTTGGTTAGCCCAATAAAAGGTATCACATCACCGTCTGGGTAGCTGTCTTACAAAAAAACAATGCAGCTACCAATTTTCCTCCATTGGATGACATACTTGGGCAGTAGCCCTTTAAAAAAAACCTTCAACTTCTCTAGAGCACATTTGGTTTTCCATTCATTATTTTTCTGATGCTGAAAGCAATGTTATTCATCCTAGAGAAGAATAGCTACATTGTATTTCAAAGGTTTAACCAAAACACTCCTCGCTGCAAGTTGTCTTTTTTCCTTTCAGGATTTTAGAACATATTTATAAAGTGGCTGCTGGGAGAAATCATCAATTTATGATCAATGGGATCTGGTAAAAAAGAAAAAAAGAAAAAAAAAGGAAAAAGAAAAAGAAGGAATATGGGAAAGAAATGAATTACACAATTGCAAAAGTGACTGCTATCTACAAAAATGTGGATGACGAGAGCTCCTCTCCCCATGAGATGAGCTAATGAATGCTGAATGTGAAATGACTGTTAAAAAAAAAGAAGACAAAAATAGAAAAATAAGATCAGTTATTATTATACTGTACAGTATCCACAATCTGTAACAATCCATACATCTACCACTTCCTTCGCTCTTGTTTTTTGCTAACTTCACCTGTAGTTACCCAAAGATCAGCCTTTGCCTTCTCCAGCCCAGCTTGCCTGCAGTAAGGAAGCAGAATCCACCTCTGCTCGGACTTGTTTGTCTATGACTATCTCTTGATTCACACCCATGTAGGACTATTTAGGTGCCACCTACACAGCAATGATAAATCTTCAGCTATTCTGAAAGGCCAGCCCTTTGTGTCTGTATTCTTCTTTGGCTGTATGGCCACACAAACACCTTTGTTTTCTGTCTTCTCTTACTGATGTCAAGCTGGTTGATGTCACTGCTCCTTGACCACCAAATGCCCGAATGCAATAATCCTGGGGGGATGTTCTTAGCCCTCTGAGCCTGGATTCATCTTCATCTAGGAAAGATACATTTGTCTGTGTCAGCTGGAATGGGACTTTTAGAACATAATCCTGAATGGGTATCAAGGAGCCAACTGCACCCTGAAGCTCCTTGGTTCTTTTTCCCTCCTCCTTTACTTTCCCTTCATGCCATAAGGGCCAGATCCTTACAGCTGGAATACAGTTGCCCAAAGCAATAAGCAAAACCTTCCCAATACAAGTCATGGACCTCAGGTACCTCCATATCTGTAGCTGAGCTTGGGATTTGCACCCTGACATACGCTAAGCAGCTGTCCAGTTTCATGATAAAAGATATGTGTTGTGCCACTATGAAATACTTACCAAATGCTGTAAGCTGCCAAGACGAACTCTTTTTGTTTCTACTGGGTCAGATGCAATTGCACCTTGTTAACCAAGCTGTATTACCACCAGTCATTGCTTGTGCACTCATTGCTTGTGCAGAAGGAAGACACTGAGTTCGAACAGCTGGAAAAGGCACTTCCTAGTTTCTGTAAAGCATACATATATTACAACTTGACTGTTCTCCAATATTTATGGATCTCAACTGCCTCCAATTCATTATACCACCAGAGAAGAAAAAGTGCAATTATCCCCTTTATGTCTCCTGTAATTGAATCCAACTATGATTATAATATATTGTGGGCACTTGAAGTACCTATTAATTATTGAATGCTTGCTTCATAATGAACTGGAACATCCTCTCTGATACACCAACTTCTTCATATATTCTTTTATCACTTCCAAGATCCTGAAGAACTGGTCCATCCTTTAAAATGAATAAAATCAATATAATAAGTGATTTTAGTTATCTCCCCAACACACTGTAGGCTTCGGGATACTGTCTCATGAGGTTTAGCAAAACCGATCCAAGCTGTCCTTGGATCAAACAACTCGGTGCTCTTTCCTAAAGTTTTTAAGAATGGCACCTGTGTTACATTCATCAACAATGATAAAATGTCTCAGTATAATGAGAGGAGAATGGAGGTGCCAATTTTTTAACAGTACATTAAATAGAGGAAATGGTAATTTTAACAATAACATCGGTTTAGAAAAACTGCGGCAACTTTTTAACAGATAGAGGGCCAAGTTTTCTGTTGATAAGGTGCCAACTCAAGTGCATTCTTCCTAACAGAACATGTCCTGCAAATGTATCCCTCCCATGCTCTCTTGATTGGAAAGCAGAAGGAGAGCATGCTGCTCATTGCTTGGTTTCCTAAACTAATAGCGCTGCTCGTGATGTTGAAAGCTGTTATACATCATCCTGAGAGTGACTTCATCTCAGAAGTGGCTGAAGTAACCTGTAGAAAGTACTTTGAGAATTTATTTATTTTGAAAGGGCCTATTTAACACGGAGCATCACTCTCTACAGAGAAACAACCACGTCTGGGGTGGAATGTAGTAGTTTTTTAATTAATACTGACTAGCCGACTCTCGCAGATACAGATTTGGGGAATAATACCTCTTGGAGCAACCCACATAATGTATTACATCATCTAGCTAGGAGTAAATGGTGCTTATATGTCATCTTATTATGGCATTTGGCATCCAGTAGAGGAGTACGGATGTTCTCCTATCACAATCTGTGGCAAAACACTCAGTTAAATTCAATTAAGGTAGATTTGGGCACCTAATCAGGTTACAGTAATGACTCATGATGACTGAACTCCAAGATTACTGATCAGGCAACAGCTCACATAATCAGAACAGAGCTGTTATCTTGTTTCTGCAGCTGAATGTGCTGTCAGTCTGCACCCAGTTGGAGCTGCAGTGAAGGGTGGGCTGTGAGCTGCAATGATTGTTCCTACTTAGGAAGCATTCCAAGTTTCTATTCTGCTCAAAAAGATGAATCAAAATATCTTATCAAACACTGTTATCATTTTCCTCAGGAGTCTTAATTGCTTTTGCCAAAAATAATTTCCAAAAGGAATATTTTTTTATGATGAACCTGCTAAAGTGGTATTAAAGTAGCAAACAAGTGAATAACACAATATGCTTATGCTAGATCAGGTGGAAAATACTCCCACTAGAGCTAACATCAATTTACATCCTGTAGCCTGAGGGTGTGGATCTATTCCAGGGCTGTGATTTTTTTTTTTCTGCTATTAAAAACACAATTTTGCTCAATCCTTTCATTTTAAGAATGAGGATGAATATTAAAATTTTCAATGCAGCATGTTCTTTTGCAAGCATGCACGCCTCATGCACACATAGTAAATCTAAGCACATGACGGTGCGTGTGAAGAAAATATCAACCTACAGTGAGTACTTAAGAAAACAGAATGGTGTTTTGCTCTCTTTCCTGCTTTTGACAATATGAAACTCTTGGAAAACACCGCAGTGTTTTAAAATAACAAATGTATTTGTTTAAATGTGCTGGGATGTTGCATTTTCTTTGTACTCCTTGGTACAACAGATGTAAACTTATGGCAAACAGGACGTTGTCAGATAATACCAGGTCAATATAAGTAACTAGGTTAAGCCTCCATCCTACAGTTAATTAAATCATTTGCTACACATTCAGTGCTAATAAAACTGCTAGATGTCTCTGCTGTGATCAGCTGGTCTCTTGTACAAAGCACCTTCCCCCCTTTTGTACAGAAAACTGCTAGTCATCATACAAAGAAGGAGGAAGACAGAATACTTGCTACCGCTGACCACTGTAAGAATCTACAATACAGGAGATGGATGAGGAGAGAGGAGCTTCAGGCTCTAAATAAAGCAGTGTTTTCTAGTCTTTATATGACTATCATTCTTGTGTTGAATTTGGTCTACTGGAGTACTAGAATAAATTCCCATAGAAGCAATGCATTCAATAGCACTTCTAATTGGGGTCACTTTTGCTGATTTGCGGAATGCTACAAGGCTTGGCCTCCTACTTGCTTCATCGTGACCTGGGGGCATTCATTCACCTCTAGAGGATCATGGCTCGTATACAAACAAGAAACTATGCAAAGTTAAACATACATTGAGTTACGGAGGAAGAAGTAGGTCAGCTGCAAACAGCATATGAAGATATCACATAAATAGTGGAGGAACCCTGTGCTATGAGGCAGTGAATGAACAAAGCAGCATGATAGCAAAGGGTGACTACAAACAAAGCCATGGAAAACTCCAGGTTAATTTAAAAACAAATAAACAAGAAAGAAGTTTGCTTTCAGAAGTATGCCATATATTCTGCAGTACCTTTGCAACGATTTATTGAAGTGTTTATAAACAAGATCCTGTGATAGGAAAGAAAGATACTTGTTAAGTATGGTGCATAACCTGTGTTTTTTGTGCTGAAAGGACTTGACATACAAACACAATCTCTGCTCAGCAAATTTCTTTTTATGGTAGTGAACTATTCTTTATAAACAATACAACAACATTGAAACCTCTCTCTTAACGCTCTCTGCACAGTAAACATTGAAGAAAAGACAAGATACCATGAAAACAAAATTCAACCTCTTGCAAGTAAAGGAATAATGTTTTTCTGTGCTTAACAATAGTTGGACAGATGAATCAATCTGGGACTGGAAAACACAGTCCTGGACTGAACTCAGCATTGTGTTCAAAGCCCAAAAAAGCCCTCAGAGCCCAAACTTCCAGATTTTGGTCATCAGAGCAGTAATTGTTTTAATCTGTTTTTCTAAACTTCAACATCATGAAAATAAAATGAAAGAAAATTCTCTTATACAATAACATTCAGAAAACAACGACCACGAAACATTTACCTGCTTAACAAAAATAAAATGCATATATTTTAGGTTAGGACTTACTTTAGAAAATACATTTCAAAGCACTATAGCACAAATATAATAAAAAAGTTGCCAAGACCCTCTGTTTAGTTTTCAAAATATTACAAAATTCACTTTAGATATAAGTATCCAAAATTGATATTAATAAAATGATCAATTAAAATTAATTTTTATCTTTGAGCCAACTAAAAATATAAAGTTCTCTTTGAATAGCTAAATATTCAAACAGACTGCATATTTAAGCTCAGAAAATATTTTTATATGAGTAACCTTTCTGTCTAGATATGACATTTATACTACAGACCCCACTTTACCTGAAAACATTGTAATCTTCTAATTAACCAAACAGTTGATTAGACATTTCTCTAAAATCCTGTTCAGAATTATTTGGTTGGTCAGCAGTGGTTTTTTTGGCCTCAGAAACACTGTCAATGCAAACTGAACATTTGGACCTCTAACCTTCCAATGTTTCCTTACATTTTTTGGTTGGCCAACTCTCTAACTTTGAAGCTCCCAGTAAGCAGTCTGATTTTTATGTTTATTTTTTTCCCTCAACCATAAAGAATTTTCTTAAAAATTCAAACAACATTTGAAAACTGCTAAAAATTACAATATTTCCTCTTAGCCTGGTGTGTAAATGACTACATTTCAACTACTTCCTTGCTCTGAATTAGCTGGACTATTTGGCATTGGGGAAAACAAAGTGATTTTTACTCAAAACAACTGTATTTCTCTCCTAAATCTTGATGATACTACCACAGTCCACAATTTAGCACAATATACAAAGAGGTCATACATTAAGACTAGTCAGTTCTACCTTTTTTTTTTTCCTTTATTACCAGCATGTTTTCCCCTTTCCATAACGGTATTCTCATAGACCTCATTTTACAAAGCATCAAGCAGAAAAGACAAATAAGAGTGCTTCTGAGCCTTACATGTTAAAATGACCGAAAACAAGAGTGTATGAAATAACTGACCTGAGTGCCCATTCGTTTACCCTAAATACCTGATGAATCGAGGCAGCTCTGAGCATTGGGATCACATTCAACAATTATAATTATGACAGAGAAATATATTTCTCACAGTACTATATTTTCCAGCTAATATCATACACATCTAGCTTGGGATTCTTTGGTCCAGGATTCTACAGCATAATGGCACTTACATGGCATGGGTAAAATATAATAGACTGTAGAGGATTTTTCTAGATTACCTAGCAGCCACTCACAAAAGAAGATTTGAGATCTACAGTTAAAGTTTAATCCTAATAGCTACAGCAATTGATTAGTTCTCCATGGATTTTCTTTGGTCATTGAGGTGTGTACAGAAACTACAGGAGATTATTTTATTGGGTAATTTTCACAGCGCAGCAGGATACCCTCACAATGGTTTGGATACTGCCCTCTTGACAAAGACCATGGGGGAGGGATCAGAGTGAAGGAAATTCAAGCAGCAGAATCCCTGCATAACAAGTAGGGTGTAGGATTTTTCCTTCCTGGGAAAGAGGCAAGAATTCTGGCACCACGACTTCAGATATCTGAGGCCTCTTGGGGCAAAGACTCTTTTTTATTGTGAGGCCCTGATCACTTCAATTCTAGAGCTATCAGAAACCTTACCCAGCATCTTGTCCGCTTTGTTCCATGTAATAGCTAACATGTTGAAAAGGGCTCAGTGAAATGTGGCTTTACCATGCTTACTGAGCCAGAGTAGGACCAAAGCATTAAGCAGCAGATCCGTAATTGTTGCAAACTGGCTTTGTTTTGGGGGTGGACACAAAGAAGTTGAAAGTAAATATGAAGGCCATGAAAGTTGCAGGGTTAACAGATCCTGAAAAATTTCTCCTTTTAGGTCAAGTCTTGTACAGACCACAGCAACTGTCACAACCCTTGCCAAAACAGTAGAAAAATGAGTTGGAGGGACCTTTTCTATGGTTAGAACCAGAGTTCATGAAATCAACAGGAGAGTGGGAAGTGGACATGGCTCATGCCATTGCAGAAACTAAGCTGAGACCTACCATGCTTTCTGTATCTGTAATCTAAAAAAAACCCACAGCTTCTAATTTTTTACGAACCAGCAATAGCCAAGAGAGAGCTTGCTCAGATGTCTGTCTTTACTCTCGACTCTGGTCTCACTTGTTTTCAGTTCCAAATATCTTCGTCTGATACCACACTCAGCTCACTCTCAGGAAGTCAGACACGAGTGTGACTCTTCCAAACCCTAGGCCAAGGTTTACAAGGGTGTTTGGCTTGTCTCCGTTGTTGGGTGTTGCATTTCAGGCACCTCATGTGGACCTGATTTTCAGAATGTGAGTGCTCTGCACTTCATAAAAACTGAAACCTCTAAGCCCCCTCCAACTGGATTCATTAAAATTAAGGCACTCAAAAACTGCCAGTTTTGAAAATCTAACCCATAACTAAAACAGGCTGAATCACAAGAAAAGCAGGAATAACAGGTAACCATAGAAAGATCCATGTGTTGCTGTGCTCAGGGTATTTGAAGTGTAAACTTTATTCACGTAGTAGTGACATTGTTAATGGCAAAAGGGTTTGCCCTTTACGTCCAGTAACCATATTTTACTCTGTATCTCCTGAGAGCAGGAGTTTGTATAAGCAATGAGGGGGAGGGGGTAGGCCAAAAAAGAGTTGATGGATTACCAGTTTTTCTTCTGGTGGTGAATTCAGCTGTCTGGAATGGTGAATGTTAGTACAGGAGGAAAAGAGATAGTTATCTTTTGTCAGAGCTGTGATATAGCAAATGTTAGTATAATCTCAAAGGGAGGTATAGTTCAGAATATCTTAAAAAACAGATAAAACATATCCTGAAACAAAGGTTGCTTTTAACTATATGTAAACAGTCTTTGATCAATCAACAGAATCTTTAGGAAGGGCTGATGTATCACAAAACTTAACACAACATCCCTACCACAGTTGAGTAAGTGCATAAGCTTTGCTCACAGAAAAAATGCTAGCAGTTCTCAGGAAGATCCCACTGAAATTATTAGAAATGAACATTTTTGTATAAATTATCACGGTCCTCTCCTTCTGAAGGCTGAAATCGATACAGAGTGAAAAGGATCGGTACTGCTGCACTATAAATGCATTTGATATCAGATAGAAATTCTTCCTGAGGGTCGTCTTCATATTTCATGGCTTTTCGGCTTCCTCTGCTGCATCCTCAGACAAACCTATAAAGGAGAAAGAAGACGCTTAAAAATTCCATGTACTTGGCAACTGCATACACTCTATTGCTGATTACTGGTTTGTAAAAGCTTTGGCTATAGCCAGAGGAAACAATTTATTACAAGCAAAACAGGATAAGAATGCATAACTTGCAAATTCAAGAACTCACAAGCTTAGGAATATAAAAATTAAGGCAATGAGGGCGATTCCATGTCAACTCCTTTATGTATACAGTGGATAATGCCATCTTTAACTTATAAAATTGTGGACTATCCCTAAATGTGAGGAAAAAATGGCAGAGAACAACTAGGCATACAATCTGATACACGTGGTTCTCTACTTGATCTTTGCCTGCATCTTTTCACAGGTACAATTAGCAACACAAATTAAAAACAGTATCAAATTATTCTCTATAAACTTATTAAGAAAAGGCTTTTTAAAAATAAAACTAAGACTTTGAGAAATGGGAAAATAGCAAAACCCCTGTACAGAAGGTAACTTCTGGTTTAAACCAGGAAAGGACAAGTTTCTTGTTTTCAAGTATTTGTACAAAATTTAATTCATCTTGGATTGGATATTAATCTTGGCAAGTATGAGCCTAAAAGAATCAGAAAAGTGGGCAGAAACCCACATAAAGTTGCTTGAAATGTCTACAGAGAAAAGGAACAGTGGATAATCTTGCAAATTTGTATATGCACATACTTGCATGACTTAATTAGAGTGATTATTTAACCCAGCAGTTTCTTACATGTCCACTATTACTTTAGGCTGAAAATTATTTAGCTTAAATCCTTTTATAATTAACATTAAGCAATCCAAAATAAATTGGTATTATATCCAAATGATACATGAATAATAATACAAATAACACACAGCTTTTAGCCATCTCTACAGGAGACTTAAATCCCTACACATCCAATAGGTCAGCAGCAGAATTAAATTTGATTTGATCAGGTCTTCTTATCACAGGCCATTGCATTGTCTATAGGCTTAAATGCCTTCTAATCATGTTCACACAGAATTTATCACAAACAATCTACAGCATGTAAGAAAATAATAAGAAACTAAAGGCTGTCGTTTGCTGTCATTTAGATCCAAGCAAGTCCAGGTGAACAACAACGTCTACATTGTTTTCTTTTCTTTTCTTTTTCAGCTTTTGGTTTGCTCTATCGATGTCCTTCAGTGCTTGGGGATTTCAGCATATGTATGAATGGTTTTCATAGCCACTGGTAAGTTAAACAAATTTTACCTCAAGCCTTGAGATTGAAGCACTCAGTGAGGCTAACAGAGCAGATCAAGGATAAAATTGCCAAGATACAAAAGACTAAAGCAGTAACATTTAAGCAACAGCTGGAAGTCCAAGCCCCCCAAGGGACTCAGAGGTGCCCCTTACTGAAATTTGTTGTTTTTTTTTTTTTTAAAGGACAATTCAAAACACCATGTTAAGAGCTGATACGGGTTTACAAAGGTCAACCCTCAAATGGCAGTTCCTTTGTTCCCAACCCTTATGAGACAGCACATGCTGGGATGCTGAAGGGAACAGCAGCAGGTCCCATGTTGTTCCATTAATGATCTAGAGGATGGAGGCTGGTAGCATGATAATGAGATGTGTGGAGGGTAGGAAACCCTGATGAGCTATAGCCACTTTGGAGAGGAGAAAGAATTATTGCTCTCGGACCTGAGAGATTAACAAGGCTCAGAGAAGATAAGATTCCATTTAAAATACATTATGGGACTAATCTTAAACACAGATGCTTGCTGAGGAAAGCCCCACAGAAGCAGCACAGCAGAAAGAGCTTAGAAGATATGCATTCACAGCAAAATGGGCCACGTAGCTCAATACAATTCAGAACCACAGAAGCCACTGCAGAGCCCTCAGTTCCTGTTCCTGACTACGTAGCTTTGCTGAAATCACATCTGCAGCTATTTACAGCTCTCTGCGCTACATAAAAATACACTGGAGAATGCCTTCCTTTCCCACTACAGTCAGGGAAGAGTTTGCAAACTGCTTTCTCCACGCTCTTAGAAAAGCTGGACACACACATAGTTAAGAAACAGCAAAAAGTGGTATGCTTATGTCAGCTGTTTGTCCCCAAAGAGAATGGCCAAAGATTTACCCAAGTGACCCAAAGGCACTGATCTGTGTGTTAGCACTGCCCACTGGGTTGCACGCCTCAAGACCAGTGACAGTATTACTATACAGTGCCCACAATGTGTGCATAACTACATTCGAAGACTTTAGCTTGAGGACATTTGGAGATAAACAGGAAAAAAATAGTGGAGAGGCTTTGAAGAATGCCGAGAGAGAAGAAACCTTTGTGAAAAGGCTATAATTGCCTAATGTATCTTTACCTTTTGTAGGCTGAAGCCATAAGATTAAAAATTTAAACTCAATTCTAAAATTATAAAGCAAAAATAATTACTGGGGACATAAAATAGCACCCAGCATACCGCTTTCACAGACTGCTGCTTCCATGGACTTCTTGCAAATGATTCCTGTGTCTATTTCTGTAAATTGCTGTGCCAAAATGAGGAATGTGAATGGTTACTTTCAAGGCTGGGAAACACAGTGGATCAGCTAAACCTGATATGTTAGCCGTAATCATGGGCTGGCAAAACTGCCACAATATAGCAGGAATTATTTCAGCTTCACATAGCTTTGCCTGACTGCACTGTACACAACTACAGGTAACCTGGAATACTGCTGCATCAATCAAAGAACTCCTACATGAGTAAATTGTGGGAGAGATGAACTGACAGATGAGGTATAGACTGCAATTTTTATTGTGTAACCCTAAAATGGGAGGCAATATGAAAACACAGCTTGCAATCATGAGCCTTTCCACCTCTACCCTGTATTTTTCAATACGCAGCATTTATTAGTCAGCCAGGAGAACAACATAAATTTCACGTTATTTTAACTGCCATATGCTATTTGTAGCATGACTAATATCAGAGAGGTTTCTCATCAGTTTATCCTGACAAGCTTAGGCAGAACCGAAGAAATACCTGGTATAAAATTAGAAATTCTGTAGACGAATGCTCCTCTATCTTATTTCAACAGGAAAAAAAAAAAAAAAGAAAAAAGTCTTTATCTTATCCTTTTACCTCCATATTTCCCATTAGAAAAACTTAAATATTTCATTTTAAAGATAATACAAAAATCCCAATGGAACACACACTTAGACAAATGTATATTAAAGGGTTTATACCTCAACAGTTACAAACTGGGAAACAGTGCTTTTTGGAAATAACCATAATAAACTTTAACCCTTGTGCAGTAGGCAACCCCAAGAGCTTTCGGAGATAAGTTTTCAAAATTTAAAGCACGTGATTAAATTGATGTCCTGATTAATAACATGAGATTGCATGTATCTCAAGCTAAAAACAAAGTCCACCTTTATCCACTTAATAAAATCCTCAAATTATGTTGTGTATTTCTCAGTCAGAGCCCATTAGCACCCCTGTGAAAGCCACTTCTATAAGCAAAGACATGGAATATTTCAGTCATGCCAATTCACCCCTCAAAAAGCATGACTTAATGCATACCACATATAACTGAGTCACAGAAAGCTCATTTCTAGATCAAAATGTATTTTTGAGCATTGAAAACTGAAAACCGAAAGATCAAAGAAAATCAGTTATAGTTACCAAAACACCAAAGACAGAAGAAAAAACAAACAAACACACTTTCTGAAATTAAAAAAAATAAATTAAAAGGAGGGATGATATTTGAGCATGACGGAATAAGGGAGCAGAAAGGAGGCAAAAGGATCGTTTTCTGTAGTCATAAATTGTTCATACTAAGCATTATGGTGTAAGGTTTAAAGATGTTCGGGTTAAACCATTAGGCAATGGAAGAAACTACCGAGGGAGGTGGATAAGTCAAGGATACGAGAGGTTTGTCAAGATAGGGAGGAAGAAACCCTAGTGGGGATTAGTGAAGAAGATACACAGCTTTCAACTGGCTGACCTAAGGGATCTTCTCCAATCCTATCATTTATGCTGCTATGATTCATCCTAAGGAGAACATTTTGGACTCTCATGAATTACTGGCCGAGTTTCTTGGATACTATTGTACATTAGTCTACTCTGAAGCATGCATACAACTAAGTCAAAGTTGGCTTTGAAGTATTTAATCTACGGTATTCAACACTTCCCAGTCTCTCTTTCATACAGTGACTCAGAAATAGGGCTGTTAAAACAAGAGAACAAAAAGTTATTTTGAGTTCAGATTAAGAGAAGGGAGGCACCACTTTCTTCAGCTCTTCCCACCAAAAAGAAAAGAGGAAAGAAAAAAACACCCCGTCTCATGGCCTGACGGGTAATTTTGCTATTTGTAGATCAGACATAAAACAGCCTTAGAAGAAACTACAGTTTTCAAGTAACTTCTTCATAAAATTTTGGATGCAAAACTAAATGTTCCAAATGACCAAAGTGAATAGCTCTTTTTGCTTTTTTTTTTTTTTGTGTGTGTGTGTTAACAAAAGGAGACAGATTTTTCCTAGCACCTTCAAGTCATGTTTCCAGAAATCATAATTTTCTTCTTAGAACGCCATCTTCTCACTGCTAATAATTGTGAAAAACATTATAAACTGCCTGAGAAAGTATATACAGCTTCCTTTTTCTTAGCATGTGATCTTTATTTTATGGACACGATCCAAAAGGTTTTTCAGAAAGTTTAAGAATGTAACAATATCTGGTTTATCCCAATTTAGCCTGGAGTGCAAAATGGATTAGTGTGAAACCACTGACTTTAATGCAGTGCTGAAGACTGATCATCATGATGGACAAGCTACAAACTTTCCTACAGTGTGTTTTTACATGAGAAATTGGACTTGATCAGTATTTGATACCACTTTCTGTGGAATAATAAACTGAAAGCGAGCTCTACTGCTCCCTCTCAAGTCACCAGTGAGCCACTGATCACTGCATACATAATTTTGAAACGATCAGAATCTGAAAGGGAGTGATGGTAGACAAATGAGTGGGAAGCATGAACTGAGTCATTCATTAAAGAACTGGGTAAATGAAAGAAATTTGCTTTTCATTTAGCAAGTGTGCCTGAAAGCAAGGAGTCCATGCCATGAACTCTTCTTTGTCCTAAGGGGCTCTATACACCACAGGATGGATAACGTGAGACAAGAGTTTCCATCACTCTCTTTTTGATATGTCCTCTACTAACTGCAATACAAAATGTCCAATTTATACAAAGCTAGTATCAGCTCAGTTTCCAAAGTGCTGCAAAATAGCACGGTAGCCCTTACCTTGAGTTTAACAGCGTTTATAAACCTTGCTAAAATGTTCTTTTGTCATTCTGACTTAATTCTGACATGTGATTGCAGTGTAACACGTAACAGCCATGTAACACGAGGGAGATAACAAGCACCAAGGAGGCAACAAGTAACAACAATGTTAACATTTAACAAATGCTCATGGATTATGATTTTTAATTAACTTGTAAGCACCTCACAAAGTTCTGGAGCATTTGTGTTCCTTGGCTGTAATCCTCAATGGAGATTCTACAGACACGGGCATTATTGCCATTCAGGCTGAGTGTGAAAAGGGACACATTAGGGAAAGTTACAGTAACTCCGTAACACCCTTTTATTTCTTTATTTTCTGAAGTATAGCAACTAAGTTGTCCTCTCATTAACTTTATCCTGATAATGAATAATCTGTGGTGTGCTTGTGTTGTTCAACACTGATACCTTAAACTTTTATTACAGCTTCTTTTGTACACACATATATCCATACACATCTCTAAAACAAAGTTTTCTATCGAGAACCACATCACCCAAAAACCATTAGAACTGCCAGCAGGAATAAACAAGTAGATTGAATTACTGCCCATCTGTTTTGGAAAAGGTAAAGAGGCATGCAGCAGGTCACAGATCTTAGGACTACTAAAGTACTCAAGCTGTAAATGGTAAAGAGTTCAGACTCCTATATTTATATAACACTGTACGTTTCTGTACTTTCTTCACATCTTTCTGCTTTATATTTGGAGAATGCCCAAGACACATGAAATCTATCTACTGTAAAATTACAAAACTTGAACACTGGGAAAACCAACCAAGAACATTACCAAAAATTCCCAAGGAACAAAGTTCTTCTTTTAATAACCATGGTGATTTTTTTCTACTTATTTATTCACGTATATATGTATACTATCACATTTATATATGTGTATATATATAAAATATTAAACTGGGAATAAGCATATTCTAAAAAAGGATCTAGCTTATGTTCATAGCTATCAACATGGAAAGAAGAACTAGAGGAATGGGATGATGGCCAGTTTGAAGTAATGTAGAGCTTTCTAAGCAGCCCTCTAACAGCAGTATTCTGAACTCCATTCAGGAACAACTAGGGGAAAAAAAATCATCCAAAGATTATTACAAAACAAACTGAGTGTGCTTGCAGGGAGACAAATTGTGTAAAAAGCATTTTCTCTGTCGTGAAATAAAGTAATTGGTCATTAGTGAGGGAAATGCATTTTCACTGAAGACCGAATTTTGACTGAAAGGTGCCTATTTTCTCCAAAAGCCTGGCTTATCACAATCAGCTATCAAATCTTTGGTATTTTTCTAGGAAAATTTGTAAATTGTTTTAGAGAATTTACTGTTTTCATTTAAAGATAATCACATTTACAATTCAGCCTGAACAGATTACTTCTTGCTGGGAAGTGAATCCCGAAAAATGAGTTTGTTTCTGTTCTTTCTAATTAGCTACCAGCTTATGTCAGGGCAGTACACTAATCCAGTGAATTCTAAGGCAAAGAAAAAAACTGAGGCACAAGAAAAAACTAAAACTTAATTATGGCTACGCAAATGTCAATGCTTAAATTTATTCTTCATTAGGTTTATATTTTACCGTGCATGCCCTACTACCAAAAATCCTACCAAGTATTTCAGAAACGTTGTCTCTTTAATAATTTACTGTCAGAAAACAATATATACATTTGGGCTATGTACATTAAGGTTTGATGGATTAAACTATATTAAAACCAGAGTCTTTCTTAGCATAGATAGAATTCTTTGCTTTCTCCTGGGGAGAAGTAATGCCATAGTAGTTGGTCTTCTGCCTGCTTGATTCATTGTGCTGTTCTCTTGACTTCTCAGATAGATTGGACAGCTGACTATTAACAAATCCTTTTTTTTTCCCACACAAGTAATCACCATGACAGATAGGCAAAACACCAGGAGTAAGTTAGCTCTAGGGCAAGATTTTCCACCATTTTCATATGAATGGCAGGGAATCTACCACCCAGCACCAGTCTGCAGGAAGACCTAAGATCCTTCATGGGTATGAGACGTGAAAATTACAGATACATTCTACTCCTACAGGCTGGCCACATCTCATAATTGACATCTGAAGACCTGCAATCTCCCTGATAATATCATCATTCATCATCTAACTTTGTAACTTCAGCTAATATTAAGCAAACTTTTCAGCTGAGGTATTTCACTTTGAAAGATGCAGATGTAGGTCATACAAGCCATATGTCAGATTCCTGCTGAATTTGTCAGATCAATTTGGCTGTAAAACTGTAAATTCTTTAAGCACTTTTCGTATTTCCAAAATCTTTTGGATTTTCATTTCGCACTGAAGTGTCATAAATAAACTCCCCCGATTTTCTTTCTTTCCTTCTTTCTTTTATTTTTTTTTTTCTATAGTTAACAGATCCCAAATCTAGGCAAATTACTTCATTCCAGGAGAAAAAGAGAAAACTAAATGAATCTTTGGAGGTTGTCACAAAATAACACATTTTCTAATGTTATGATTTAGTCAGAGTTTTTTTAAAAAGCATTCACAGAGCTCTACTCTTGTTCACACGTGCCTCTGTCTTAAGTCAGAGCAGTACAGTTATCCTTCATTCACGATATAATTCCCATAATGAAGCTTCAACAAATGTACAAGCAAAGTGTATCAGGCTTTGTCCAACATCAACTTCAGAAAAGTGTGGATTAAGACGTATTCTAGATTTATATGGGGAAAAAAAACCATCACAGCATCTTTTTTATAAATAACGAGTCTGATACAGACAAGTGGTTAGGACCTACTACTTCTATTTAGGACCTACTGTGCTTCTATTGCAAGCATAACTTCTATGGCCACAGAATAAGTTATGTAAACACGACTTTCTCCAGTAGAGATTTTCTTTATTGTCTCCAGAGAACAGTACATATAAGCCCATGGTTTCTCAGTACCAAAAAGATACAACAAAATAGAATAAAATCCAAATAGAACAGCACAAGTAATTGTGTGATTCCACAGAAAACACAAAAGAGAAAATAGCTACAGGCAAAGTAACATTAGGAATTGTTTAGTGCAATGAAGAGATACCAAAGAGGATCAAGAAGATGGAAAGGAATCAAGGAAAGGAATATTCAGCTTGCTTTAATACCATATATTCTTCCAAGAGAAGTGGTGGAAGCCATATGACTTATGACATTTGCAACTTAGACCGAGTACTGCAATGAAGACAACTCTCTGGCAGTGTCAAGGAGATGGTCAAGCTGATATAACAGGAGTTTTCCACTTCTAATTCCTATTATCATACAACAGATCTGAGGTGCTACAGATTCCTACGTGCTTTGTAATATTCAAAGAAACATTAGTTTTGCCTACCAGCAAGCATTCAGCAGCTGAACACTCTTCAGTATGATGTCCCTTTTAACAATGGAACATTACAGTGAGAATGATAAAATCATATTCAAGATTTCCACAGATTTCTTCTGGAAATAACATACAACAGGATTTTATGCTTTGATGTCATTTTTCCTTTGGAGTCTTGTGGGAGAAAGGGTTCAGTAAAGAGGCAGTTTTGAAGGAAAATGTGGGGGGAAAAAAAAAGAAAGAAATGAAAAACAAAGGAAAAATAATACTTTTGTGTAATACTTTCCAAACTTGAATTTCACACATTCCTTTTAAGCTACACTATATGAGAAAAATTCTCTACAAGTTTTTTTTCCACGTGCAATCTTTTAATAAGTCTCAGTGTTGGCTTAAAAGCAAAAGAACAAAATAAAAAAGACTGTATTCAAATAACAGAGAAATTCTTGTCTAACTGGACACTTGCTTGTTTTTCTGAAATCTTACCTTTGCAAATGCAAAGGATGATTTTTGGGGAGTAGAGGTGTAATGAGACAGCAGTATTCTGGTAAGTGTTCTTAATTGCCTTAACAGCTTTCTATACTAAAATATCTTTATTTCTACTACTTTTCCACTGATATCAGTCTTGTCTCATACAGATGGAAACTATGCCCCTGGATATGTCTAGCTACTATTACCAAGTTATCTTAGTAGCTAGAATGGCAATTTCAGTACTCACAACAAAAGCTGTAAAGTAACTCAAATTTGACGATCCTATTAAGGCCCAAATCTGCGCATTCCTGAACAACAACAAGAAGTTTCTGAGCCCTCCATGCTCACACCAGAATTGGCAGAACCAGAGAGAGGGTAGCACTTTGCAGGCCTGAGCCTTTTCGCACCTCCAGAAGGACTGCTGGAAGCCAACATGCCTCCAACTAAGGCCTGAAATGATGAAAGTAACAGTTTTAAATGTATGGATTTTCTCATGCACTCAGGAAGCAATAAAAACTAAGTATAGTCAGACTGCAGGAGAGTAATATAGCTTTCATCATTTTCTGTGACTTCAGGGAAAACAAGCTGAACTTTTATAGACAGGCAATTCAGTATTGCAAATGTTCAGAAAACTGCAGTGGGATTTCCACAGTAAAGTTATATTCAAATTACTGTTCTCTGCAAGCACAATGCTGAAAATAAGAAATTTGGCTTCATGTAAATGAGTTGGTCTCCTGCAACACAACTAACTGCCTTAGATCACAGGCTTCTCCTTGAACTGAACTCTAGTGATGCTAGGAAAGAGCAAGCAATTTTATTCCGGTGGTAATATGAAGTTAAAATTACCTACATATTATCAATAAGGTGGAGTGGCTGAACCAAACTACAGATGCAAAGAGAGATACTTTGAGAAGAGGAGAGGAGTTGAACGATTTCCAGAAAATACACTGAAATACAGTGAGAAAGGAATCCTTTGTTGTGCAGTGTTTCAATTCGTCAATCACATCACAGTTCTTTCCAACTTCGGAAGGAGTTTAGATTATCCTGAGCTGGAAGGGACCCACAAGGATCACTGAGTCCAACTCTAATTTAGATCAGCAGCTTAGAATGTTTAGAAATGAAATGTCAAATTCCAACACAGTTGAAGTGTAATGCCACAGAAAGTTATTTTTAATAGTATTTAAGATCAGATACTGCAAACGCTGCACTTATACATAAGTAATTTCACTAAACTTAAGGAGTCCTCAAACATGTACGCAGAAGTGGAGCCTAATTTTCACAGTAAGTTGTTAAGCTGTTAGTTGATTTCCTATTTTATTTTGATATGGGCAGCATAATGTTACCAATTATTACCAATTAATGCCCCGGAAAAGATCTCTTTTGAAGTCTGAAAGTCAAGTTTTCTAGACTCAGCAGTTATAGCAGAGAAAGAGCCACCTTTGGGGCTGCTTTACCTTTAGTCTTCTCATTCACCTGAGACAACCTAAAGACAGTTCAGTCATGCTTGAAGGTAACATGCCTGTCAGTGGAATCTCAACAGTCTTCTTTATACCCAAATTAATGCTGTTCTTCCATACTTGATACAGATAAGGCTCACAAATCTATGGTTGAAGACAGCATCTAGGCCACTGTTACTTGTTCTTATTTACGTAAGCAATATTGTATGCCTCCCCAAGAAGGTAGAGATTCACATTTTCACAAGCCACCTTCAAGTCAGTGAAACACTTCCTCAACAACATAAATCTATTCCTACTTAGCAGCTCATAGGCCAGAGTTGTCAGACTCATGTTTACTCACTGGGAGAGCAGACAATCACTTATGCACAATACTGAATCAGCTGCAATTTCAGTTCAGAAAGCAGATTCCAATCATCGAAGCATATCATCAACCGAGATGAGCAGAATTAAACATATCAGTAATGTGTTGAAAATACTGATATTAGCTGGGTGTATGCCTAAGCACTTTCCCAACAAAGAATCCAAGCACAGCCTTAAACGCTTTCCTAAATAATGCTCTGTGTATCATTCTTTCCTCTGTCCCTTCTGAAAAGAACCTAGTGACATCACCCAAGGAAATACCTAATCACACATTACATTTAATTTGATACAAATTTGCTTAACTTTTACTTCCTTAAGAAACAGATGCTTTTTTGTCTCCAAAGTGTTCTCAAAGGAGTCTTTGCTTCTACACATGGTATTTCTGATCTCTCACCGCGGGAGAGCTTTACATCAAAGTTCACACAGAGCTACAACAGCCTTACTGGAGACTCTCAAGGTGACAGTCTGGGGGGAAAAAAAGTTAAGGAGTTATTGAGACAGATTCTCTTGCAGCAAAATTGAAATTTAAATACAGTAGATGAAGATTTATCAAAGTGTGGGCAGAGGCAGTTCCACATTGTCTGCTGCTATGGTCTTGCAACACGTTGTGTGCAATTGCTTCTCTTCCAGTGTTTGCACTTGTTGCTCTTCTTTCTGTAATGAGGGATTTTTTTGGAAGAATGGCAATTTACATCACATGTAAGATGCTTTGAGAGGAGCTGTGAGTTAAATTACAGACCATTCTTGCCTTTTAACCCTTACTTGCAATGCTGTGTAACAGTTTTCCAGTTTGTCATCCGTGAAGTCATGGCCTGCAGCCCGTGAAACAACATTAAACAGGAAAATAAACATAAATCTTGCAGTTCTTTCAGCTAGAAGTGCAAAGATACAATCATCTGCAAGAAATGGGCCAGTAGAAATCTGTGATTGTGAAAGTGTGAGAGCCACTCGTTCAATTCAGCATGAAAAGATCAAATCATGGCTTTAGAAGTATTAAATGAAGGACAAGAAAACATTAAAGCATATGAACAGCAAAACCAATGTGTCACAAAGTCTCAGATACACTACTTAGGGGAGCATCTACTCTTCTCTCACAAGTAGGACATGGGCACTTTTGAAATAGATCCAAGTGTTAGCAACACTTAATGCGTTGCAGCAGGACTACCAAGAAGCTTGGAAAACAAAGTCCCTTTCAGCATGGCAGAACTGTTTACCAGCTCACACACAACCTGGCCAGATCTTCTTCAACCACAGAGGAGAATTCAAATTCTGCTGCAAAAAATACAATTTGCCTGAAGAATTCCATACATGCAACCAGACCGAGTCCTCATGCAGTAGTTTGGAAAATGATGTCTACTCACTTCTAACTAACTAATTACAGATTTAAAAAAGAATGAGTGACTCTCCTATTTATCACACATCATGAATGCGATGACAGACGAAATAACAGAATGCTTGTAAAACAAAACTGGACCACACCAAGATACCTGTCTTCTGAGATGCTGCAACACCACCTTCCATGGAAGCCAAGACTTTTTGAGCGACTTCCTAGAAATACTTTTAATCTTTCTTTACTTTACTTTCCAAATTGCAAAACCAAAATGTTCTCCACCTTTATTCACTCTCTTAAAACTGATCTACAAATCTCTTCATCCCAGATGTAATGCCACCTTCATGTGACAGTACCCAAACCCAGTGCTTTTCAAGTCTCATTTATTTATCCAGGCACTTTCACAAGAGACAGAGTAAAGAGAAGGAGGATAATAAAGTCTAACTACAGCTTTAAATAAATCACTGATTCGTGTGAGGTCCTTCTGTGCCCTTTTGACATACTGAGCTCTAACACTGCAATCCATCAGGAGATGTTATAAATTTGAATAAATAATTTCAATTAATAAGCTGAAGAAAATAATATAGGGCTTTTGTATATCTTCCTCAAAGGCAAGTGCACATCTCTCCACAACTTTCTTCTTTCTCAGTCCATGTGTGTTCAAACAATGACAGGTACTGGCAATGGCCTCAGGGTGGGAGCAAAAAGTGACCTGCAAGACTCAGAGGGATCATGAGTCAATTGAAGTCATAAGTCAGCAGCAGCCTGTAGCTGATTGCCTCTGCCTCACCAGTAGGTGTTACTTCAGCCATCAATGCAAATTGCTGTACAGCAATGCTGCAGGCTTGTACGTGTCTGCCAAGGTACATAAAAAATATCCAAACCCAACTGAAATCTGCCAGATTCTGGAAATATCATGTAACACCCTGCTTTGCATCTGTAACAGCATCCAAAGTAACGTTTGGGAGCTCTGACCGTGGTCACACCCGTCCCTGTGTCTGCAACAGAGCCTGAAGGCTTTCCATTGATGGCCATTCCACTTAATCGTTCAAAGCAATGCTTGGCTATTTGATTGCTGCTATTTAACACAGTAATAGCAATAACCCAGACTATACTTAAACCTTTCACAATACTTCCAAAACTGTTTATTAGCATTGGCTTCTGCCTTAGGAGTTATTTTCAACACCCTTAATACTTAAGTTCCTCCTCTGGCACATCTGAACCAGCCAAGACCATATGAAAAGAAAACCTTATTTTTTTTGTTTGACTGAGTATTTGATAACTGCACTTAATTCACACTTTATTTCTTTAACCTCAGATCAGGCTAAAGCTATCTAAAATGCCCAGTCAATGTAGTGTAACTTCAGTTCCAAGACAGAGCTGCACGCTGAACACAGACTTTGTGAGTTGAAATTTAACAGCTCCTCTACAAACCCTGTGTTAGTTTCAAAGCCATCGAAATCAGGTTGCCGTGCTCAGCGTTTCTGAGCTGAGTATCAGCCATATCAGACTGAGGATTTATGGTTATGCCCTCACTAAATCTTATCTCTGAGCTAGTACTTTCCAATTGGGGAACGAGCCCCGTTCTGTAAATATCTTTAGAATGGAAAGCTCATCATCGACAGTCTATCTGATCGTGTATTTTCAATGAAAATAATACTTTCCATGGACTGGAATGACCTGTTCACATGTGAATTTGATCCCTCATCATATCATTAGAACTTAGAAAAACTGAATTCATAACTTAAATTTAAGACTTCTCACACCCAAAAGTCAACATTTACCAAGCAGTCATTAACATTAGACAGAGAAAAAAAAAAAACAAAAACACCCACACTTCCCCTTAAAAGTAGGTTTCGGTCAATAGCAAAAACACAAGAGTAATATACAACATAACAAAGGATTTTAGAGTCATAAAGTCACAGAATATCCTCAGCTGGAAGGGACCCATGAGGATCAACCTAAGCATTTCATCATGTATCTAAAAGTGCTGTCCAAACTCTTCTTGCACATTAACACACTTGGGGTCCTGACCACTCTGTCTACTGAGGACAAAATATCTCACTTCTTTTTTTTTCCTGAAAAAAGGTTATATTTAAGACATCAGAAGACTGCAAGCTATAGTATTTTTATTAATGTTTTTTTATAAATGTACCCAACTTCTGTCTACACAATTAATGCAGGTGAAAGGCAGAAGTATGCAGCCTTTCAACTATACATAATGTGAAAGAACAGAATTTCTCTAGGAGAGTTTTTTACTGCAAAGCCAATGCTTATAAAAGCAGCGCAATTGGAAGCAGGTGGGAAGCAGAGCAAGGGCTTCTCATCATTCTGAGCATATAGTTCAGCTCACTAACAAACAGAAAGGCCTCTATGCTCATTCAGTTTTGTACTTCTCTTAAATCAAGGCCACTCAATTGCATCAAAAAACGTGTTGTACAATTTGGATAAAAGTGAGAACACTAAGCTCATTTTCTTAGTGAACTGTGCTCCACTTGTATTATTTCTACTTGACAAGTAGACGTTATCTATAAGAAAAGAGAATTAAAAACTTTCTGAAATCAGCAGTTTCTAATTTCTTATATTCTTGGTGGAATCTCAGAGGATGCTGTACTTGAAATTAAAACTCAAGATGTAAATATGCCCACATGACAGCACATAATTAGACAATCATGTACATACATATGTGCATTCACTCTGCCAAATTCTGCACTGTCGCTATTATTTATATTTGATCTGATAGCTGGAAGACACTCCTTAGACCATTTTCTTTAACACTGTAAACAGCAGATAGCATCATCCTTTATATTCATTAAAGATTAACAAGTCGGTAACAAAACTTTTACCACATTCATTTTTTGCTAATTTAAAAGTAAGAAGGAGATGAAAGGGCAACTTGCATCTCATCATTTTATTTGTATGAATACAATACATGTATGAATTGTAGCAGAGAGAAAGAAAAACAAAGACAAAGCAAGAGTTTACAAGGTAAATCTACTGATAGTTGAACTTGTTCAGATAAAATAAAAACTATAAATCAACTTGAAACAGTCTGAAGTATTAAATGATGAATTAATTTTCTGGCACCTTGCATTCCTTCGTTCTCACAGTATCTATTTTCTCAATCATTTTTAAAATTTGGCTCCTGGCTGCTATTAAACAATAAAATGGAGAGTGAGAGTACGAACAGCTTTCTTTTGAAATTGTGTTTGCCAAGGAGTGGAACTGTCACCTATGTCTGCAGAAGCACTTCTTTTCAGGTCCTTATATAACTCTGAGGGATAGAGAGGCTGCAATGTAATGAAATTTTTTTGGTCTGTGATTACAATTCACTTATGAAAGCTGAATGATTGCTTTATGGAAAGGATTTGATTTTATCACACGTTTTGATTCCCAGCTATATCAAAATGCAGAAAATAATATTTAAAAAAATGAGCCTTTTGAGGAAGTTTCATATTGGCAATATCTCTGTAATATGAATCGTGGTTATGAGGAACAACAGAAAGAATGGTCAGGTTTCCTATGTGTTTCCTTCAGAGATTTGCATGCTTCCTCTCCCACAGTTTGTCCAACTAAATCCATGTATGTGCCCTCATCTCACCTCACAGTACCCTTTGCTGCCCTTCAAGTCAACTGATTTCCTCTTGAGCAAGATCCACAAATTAGGCTGGTTTTGAGGTAAGGCTGTGCTTACACAAGACCACATCAAATAGAACAGATAACTATTACATTCGTGTTTGAACTTTTCCCCTAGAAATCCGAACTTTTCCTTAACGATCACTTGACAATTTCTATGAAATTTGTATGAAATTATTTTTTGAGATATGTCTCTCTCTTTTAAATGCATCAGAAATTGGTCATGGGGGTTCAACAAGGGCATGGAGAGAAGAACAAAATGCAAATACTGTGATGACTCAAGGTTTCAAAGATAGTTAAAAAATGAAAATGTTTCTTAGATATGAAATGATCGGATATTTTGAAGTTATAATTTTAGGAGAATTCTGTTCAGAAAATCCAAATACCCCATTTAAATACGTTCAATTTTGTGTCAAATAACAATATGTGCATATTCTGCTCGGCCTCCTGCTAAACAGAGTAGCTTCCAGTGAGTAATTGCTGAGAATCAACATCCTCAAAATCAAAGGCTCACACCCTGACAATGAGTTATATACACAGCTTGGAGAAACATCCATAACCAAGCATTGTTATTGTAGAGGTTTGAATTAAATTTGAATAGAACAGCAGCTATGGCTTGCATCACTCAGTTATTTTATTTAATGCCATGCATTGAAAAAGCCAATGTAATTTTTAAAAGGTGGACTAAATTCATTATCTCTGAAAAAAATACCCTGGTTTGTTAGCGTTCTGTAAAAAAAAAAGGTGGTATTGAAAATTGCATCACTTGAAGAGAAGACATTGAAAATGCCCTTTGGCTGGAGATGTCTGATCTAATCCCAAGCTTTCTGTGACACATAGCAAGTTCTGTCCCACGTGGACATGGCTAACAGCTTGGCAGGAGCCCAGGCACACCTCTGCACACACTCAGCATTGGTACAAGGGTCTCCACCACGAGCCTCAGCTCACTGCTGCCATCCTGCAAGAGAGCTGCATCCCTGCTAGGCCTCTCTGCGGACCTAAGGAAGGTTGATGTGAAACTGGCAGAAGGTGAATTCTGTGGGCCTCTGCCGAGCTGCAATGCTGGTTTAAGTCTTTGAGACAGCATTACATTAGGCTGAATTTGGCTATCTCCTCTATTCCTTCACTTGAAGCAAAGCTTGAGAGGTTTTTCTCCACACCTTTGCTTGAGGAAATTCTCATCAGCTGCAACCTGGAGCTGCTACTTCAAGATTTCGGTTGGAACAGCAAGAATAATCTTGCCCAGTGGACAGTACTTTCACTGACAGGAGAGAACAAGCAAAGAGCCAGCATTTCGAGGTGACAAGAAGAGACTGAATAATGGAAAGAACAGGAATCCACAGAGTGAACACTTTACAATAAAGGTGTGTAAAAACAGGTGCTCGTTTTCAAGATGAAATTATCAGGAGGAGATTTTTTTTTAATATATAGATCTGGATGAAGGACTGATCGGGAAACCTCATCTTCAGAAGCACAAGGAAGAGGGAGATTCTGTCAGCCACCACACAACCTTGAATTGCACCGCCACAGGAGCAATGGGAAGGAAGGCACATTATGCATCTGGCACAGGCACACTAAGCAGAGAGCACTTCTGTGGTGGGGAAACTCTCTGACGGGGATGTACAGCATGCAGAAAACACTGTTGGAGCTAAACTGTGCACAATTCCACTATTTTAAAGGAATACCGGGTGTTACTAAGCAGCCTTTACAGTGCTACACCTTAATGGGGCACACCAGTTAAGAAAACGCAGTACGGTAGCATTAAAACATATGCCAGCAATCTTCTGCTCGCAGATTTGAGAGAATGGAAGGGCTTAGACTGTGATGATCTCAATACAACCATCTAGTCAGATGTCTGGAATAAGAGAGAATATAGAATTTCACCCAGTAATTTACTCAAGTCCTTAACTTCAAGTTGAGCTTTTTGATGTAAAAACATAAAGAGAAGAATGGAACACATCTCTAAGGAAGTTATACCTCTCCGCTCAAAATTTGCCCTTTACTTCTAGTTCCAGTTTTTTCCCAGCTGTGTACATGTGCAATACGCTGGTTTGAAAATCATTATCTGGTTTTGTTCATCTCTACTTTAAATCAAACAAAACAAAAGAGGAAGTAAAAAGTAGCTGTAATATGCACATTACAGATCACTTATCTCATGTCTAGTGTCATACAAAGTATAAGATAGCGATCTTGAATCCAACGCACATTGTCTACTGAAATTGTCACTGCTTTGATAGTGAGTTCAATTTGTCAGTACTTAGAAGGATTAAATCTTGGTAAAGTACATATCTGAGCATATTATAGCCAGCACGGATAGTTTTCCCATTTGTCAGAGAGTGCTTATGGAAATAAGGAGACAAAAACGCACATTTAGTTCCAGCAGATTTTTCTCTAAAGGACACATAATAGTCTGGTTGACTTTTTTTTTTTTTTTTTTTTTTTTTGAATATGTTTGAAAGCCATATCACTCTCCTTATGCAAAAAACTTTGCTTTAATAAGTCGTTCTACTGCCAGATCATTTTCATTACAAAATAACAGTACATTCAAATTTACTTCTCTGGATGGAATAGGAACTCAGTCACGTGCTATGTGTCAGTCATTGGAAGAACGGAACGGAGATGCTAAGGGTTCTAGCAAAGTGAATCTGAGTTTTATAAGCTATAAATTTGTAGTCTGCACATTGGAATTTTACACTGGAAAGGTCCCTATTGATGAAGATGGGTGTTTTCTGCAATAGAAAGCACTGGCAAACATTTCCCCAGAAACCTTCAGCTTTACTGTCATACCACAGTAACAAGGGTGGAATAAGCTTCTCTCTCAAGAAATTCTCAACTCAGAAAGGCATTCTGTGGGAAGACGAAGATAAACTGGGCATTTCTGCGCTGTCCTAAAAACACCCTTTCAGCCCACGTGGTAGAAAAACAGGCAGTATGGAAATGTAGCTGCACAAAGTTGCTGTGGTGTGAGAGGGAAAGGGAAGAGCACTGTTTAATGCTGTTTCTGAAACATGGGGGCATCTCTGCCACCTTTGATGGAGGGCATCACATAAGACAGTAGCTGGTGATGACATCTTCAGCCAGATTTGTGGGACTCTGACTGACCTGAGGCAGCAGAATCCATGGTGTAAACATAAAATTTCAGAAAAATATAACATTCATCAACAAACTAAGAACAATACCAGGAGCACAGTTATGTCCACTTCTATGTCATCTTTTACCAAAGACTCTAGCCCTAAGGCCATTCCTGTCAGCTGCTATGCAGAAAGTAACATTACTAAAGACAGAGGCTTCACAATTTAGAAATACAGACACTGGGACCAGGTCTCTCGATCCGGTCATCCAGCTGAGAAACAACAGGCTACTGTTGCTTTGTTTCTAACCACTTCCTGACTGTAGTTTAGCTATTTAGCCTTTCACCACCTGGTTTGTATTTGATTTGCAAAAATAAAAATAAACAATCTCCCACAAGTAACAGCAAGAATATTGCACAGTATGCAGTTTGTGACCAAAAAGACTAGGGGCTGAGGCAATACAATCTCTGGTACCTAAGCCACAGGTCAGGTTGGTTGCCAGTTAAGCCCGTATTTCTGGTTTGAAGCATCCGTTGAACTCTTTCAAACAATAAGAAAGATTTGTTCCATCACTGAAATAGAAAACCAAATTTAAGGATGGCTGTGTAAATAAAGAGGAAATTCATTCAAAACCAGTGACCCAGAGGCCAGTTATTTATGGAATATAAAGAAAATTAACCTGGGTAGAGGTCTCATAGTTTGAAGCTAGAATTCCACTGCTTTCCTTCAATATGAATATAAACACAGGAATAAAAATAGCCCTGAAATACAAAATTTAAAGGACTAACAGATTTTTTTTCAGATGTAACTCATGTTCTATTTTATCGTCAACTTAAAAAGAAAATTGCTGAAATAAAAAACTGTGGTTCCTATTTTCTTCCTTGTAAATAATACTGCATATTTTACTGCTCAAAATAGCACATCCTATCGTAAAATTGTAAATATTTTGTAATTTTAAAATATGATTTTGTAAATAGCCAGTTCCATCCATTGCAACATTTTATGGATAACTTAGTCATTATAATTTTAATTTATTCACTCTTCATTAACTCTGAGATTAGTTCTTCCTACACAAAGCTTCAAACTTTGAGTAGAATCTATTTGAATCTACTTCCCACAACATTCTATGGGAAGGCATTCTACAGTTTGTAAGTCACCTGGAAGGGTACCCTCTTCATTTTATTTTGATGCCTGCTGCCTGATACTTCAGTCAGTAGCTCTAGTCTTAGTATTTTGGAAATCACTGAACAATCCTTCCTTATCTCCTTCAGACCAGTCAAGATTTTCTGCCTCTATCATATCACATCATGCCTCATTCATCTCTCTGCTACCGCAAAGATCTGGTCTTCGGCTTAAACTCTGTCCTTAATTTTATTTTGTTACCCACATGGACCACAACCAACATCTCCTAGCTTCATTTTCTAATAGACTTTATGTGTTCTCCGGACTATTACGTCTGCGAACTACTCTCCTACCTGAGGTAAAAATTTTTTCTTCTTTGGAATTTTTGTCTTTTCACCCAGAGGGTGGTGAGGCACTGGAACAGGCTGCCCAAGGAGGCTGTGGATGCCCCATCCCTGGAGGCATTCAGGGCCAGGCTGGATGTGGCTCTGGGCAGCCTGGTCTGCTGGTTGGTGACCTGCACATAGCAGGGGGTTGGAACTGGATGAGCATTGTGCTCCTTTACAACCCAGGCCATTTTACATTTCTATGATTCTATGATTTGGTTGAGTGGTCACTGCTGGAGAAAACTAGGGTATATTTCCAGCAGGTCTTTGTCTCAGAAAGAGACATACTCAGAAAGAAACATACTCTTCCCTCCCCTAGAAGGCCTAGGAGGAGACAGCATGTATATAGACAACACTTCTGTCTGCAAAAGGCCCCATTGTTCAAGCAAGTGAGGGACATTTGATACCTACAGTGAGAATGGGAATGCATCTTTCCAGACAGTGTGCCTTCAGCATTTCTCCTTAGGTGACAAATTCCTGCCAGCAGAACGTCCTCATTTGTGACTGTCACAAGCATGAACAGGACTTACAACGTTAATGAGATTCATAACTGAACCTAATCCCCAAACTGTGACAAAAGCCATTCCAGTAATCCCTTATCTGTTAGGACTGTGTTTCACTTCCTCTACACACTCCTCACCAAGAAGGGCAGAGACGAGTGGAGTGGTTTAGTTGTGGGAACCTCAGCTGAGCTTGTAATGGGAACCACCTGCCCATTGGCTTTGACAGAAGAGAATTTCTCATTATATTCCCTCTATACTGCTTACTTTAGAAAAAATAATAAAAACTCAATGTCGTGTTAAAAAAGAGAAGGTGATTTGAAAGGTTAAGTATGTATGAAGAAGGTTAGCGGGGAAAAAAAAAAAAAAAGGAGGCCTGTTTTGTAAATGCACACCCAGCATGATGGGATAATAAAACAAAACATACATCAAGGGGACGCAAAACCTGGTGGAATAGACAGAAGCCACAAGGTAGAGCAATTTCTTCCCATCTCAAGACAATGTCGTCATTGCAGACAGTGCAAAATAAATTTCTTCCACTTTCAATAACTGGAGTATTGCTGACCTACGGATGTCCCAGCTCAAATGTCCCAGCTGTTTCCTGAAGCAATCACCGAGCACCACTGACATGAATCCCTTTCACTCTTTCCACCTCAGTTATGTAAGAAGTCTTGCTAGTCATGTCCAAAGTTGATATTCCATGAACTGCTACTCTTCAAGCAAAATCCCTGCAAGCAGCTTGGATGTATTGTAATGATTGAAAAACACTTTGTTGTGGGTCTAAGATTTTCATAAAAGTTGATTCAAGCACTGCCTGCCTTAGCTGAATGTAAAGGCTGAATGAGCCATCAGAAAGGGAGTCAATTTTTTTGGCAACATGACATAATTTGAGAGTCTCTTGTGCTCTGACCTTACAAACCCAGCTGGGATTGGTCAGTGTGGTACCTGCATGATGAACTTCCAAGGATAACAGGAACCGCCAGTCCACAGCTGATGACAGAGCAGATGATACGCTCCTCTCTTTAAATGAGCCTCTGACTATCAAGACATTAAAGTACTAGAGACTGTGTTTATTAAAGGGGATAACTCATTGAACTGCGCATCTCAGCACTGTGAGTTAAGTTATAGTTAGGCATAGATCATTCGGGAGGACCTAAAAGCACGTTTCTAGTCTCTTCGCACTCATCAGAAAGGTGGCAGAATTTAACCTACTATTAGAAATGAAAAGTAACAAACTTTTCCTTCTAAACAAACACTGACATGCTGACTAACAATATTCACTTCGGAGTCTCAGTGGGATACAGTACTTTCTTCATGCTTCCTCCTGAACTGTTGTGTAGTGTTGCTAAGTACTATTAAATACTTACCGCATTCCACCCCAGGGGTGGCTCCATTTCAGTGCTGGGCAAAGTGATCCTTACTTAAACATTACTTAGCTCACAGGAGCGCTGTGAAACTTAATTAAATTAATGCCTGTAAAGTGCTTTGAGGTTCTCAGATGAAAGGTGCTATAGAAATCCAAAGTACTATTAGTGTTTCTGAGGATAGGTGGAGCAACTTGGATGAACTAAAAACCCACATAAATCTTTCCTCAAAGAAAAAGTTTTTGCAATTTCAGCTCACTTAGTTTTTATTTTTGTTCTGATTTTAGTATCTTTACAATTCCTGACTTCACCTTCAATTGAAATAACCATCTTAAATGAGACAGAACATACTAATGCCTCTAAAGCCTCATTCTTTTTTGGCCTCTTTACCTCTGCTCAGAATGCTTTCTCAGTATTTCAGATCACGCTGCTCTCAAAGATCATAGCCATCTTTCTATTTGTGATCCATTACACAGATGATTTTTATCTAATAGACAAAAAATAATCGATTCCTGAACCTTCAGTGAATCTGTAGATACAGAATTAGCACAGCAATCTACTGTCACTGGAGAGCTAGCTCCAGTCTAAATACATTGAACAAAAACAACAAACAGTCTAAACACACATGCAAAGTACAAGCTGTACCATCAACTTGATTCTACAGACAGGGGAAACGAGAGCTCTTGGAGAAGAAATGTTAGCCTTGAGAGATAAGATTTCCCCTTAATCTCTCTGAATGGCCCTGGAATAATACAATTTTTTGGTATATCCAAACTAAGACTTCAGAGATACTACTTTCTTAAAGAACAAAACAAAACAAAAAAAGGAATTAAATCCAAAAGATTATAGTCAAAGTACTCTGTTACCATGCAAAGAGAGGGCTGCCTTTTGCATGGCATGTAACGGACAACTATGTAAGAAATGCATTTCTAAAAAGTGTAAACATGAGGCATTATTAAAATCATGTTACAACATGTAAAATACATCAAGCAGAAGGTAATTAAATCCCATAAATCCTATGAAAATGCTCATTCTCAAGAAATTCCTAGCTTAGCTTCCAAATCAAAACAATATGAATAAATAACCTCAAACTGAAAAACTACAGTAATGGAACTTGAAATCTTTAGAGATTTGCCCCTCACTAAATTTCCTTTACAGTTTGGAATTGAGGGAAGGAAATCTGCAACGCCGTCACCTGCAAGAGAGCACAGAGGGATGTGGGTACATAAAACTGTATGGCCACTTTGCTTCAGTAGTACTCTACTCAGTGCAGACCAAGAGGAATTTTTATTGATTCAGTGTACTTTGGGGGTTTGGCATTTAGTCGTATAACACTACTGTGAGAAACCATTTTTAATCTCAAGTATGCATGACTGCTTATGACTACTTCAATGTTATGAGGTAACTATCCAGGAAAAGAGAAGGCTGTGGTTGTAAGGAAGGAAATCCCAATCTCTGACCTATATATGTTCACTATAATTGCCATCTGCTTATAAAAATATAGGCAGGGTTTGACTGAATATATGTGTTCTTTTGACAGAACACAATAACATCAACCAAAATAATACCTTGCATGAGGCCAGAGAGCATAATACATCACATGTTGCTCAAATGTGGAACTGTAATTCAGCTACCAAATAAACACGCCCCAGCCTAGTGATTGATCAGAATACAATATATCCCACTTAAATGCAGCCATAAACTTTTTTTTTATGTATATGTTCTAGTACAGTCAACAAACACATGCCAAAACTTTCATGGTAAACTGGCTCTACCAGGGTGTGGCAAATGTTTTCCTTTCTTGTGTTGCCTACAACCATGGTCTAAGAGTCTTCCACTCATCCCAACAAGCCAAAAGCCCACCTAAGGACATTTTCCTAACTTAAATCCACTCATGTTGACTACATATTTTCTTTCAAATGTATACCCAAACACTATTTATATCACTTTTCTGCTGGCTTCGCTCTGGAAGCTGCTTAATATTAACAGCCATCTTTGCAAGAAGCAATTCCTTCTCACTTATTTTCACACATGGCACATCTCACATCTCGTTCATAACTTTTTGTCTCTCACCCCAGACAGGTTCCAAAAGCCTTTAAAGACCCATTCTTTCAATTCCCTCAAAAATTACACACATATCGAGTGGAATCCCTCTTACCTCAGTAGGATCCCCTTCTTTCCTAAAGAACACAGACCTAGTTATTTTGTGTAACTGAAACCCTTGAATTACTGCATTATTCTAACTGTCCTTTGCTCTGCTGTAACTTTTCTCTCTGTATTTTCCCTCTTTTAAAATAACATGCCTTCCTTATACAGACGTAAAATTATTTCCCACAGCTATTCCTGAAATTTCAAACAGTGTTTTTTTGCAGTTTAATGCAAACATTATTTATACAACGCCTTTCATCCAAAAAGCTTAAAGAACTTAACTTAACACTTGAAGTTTTACCATATCTCAGTGAACTCCCTCTTTATTTGAAACTTTCTTCCCTCTGGGCGAGACTATATCCACATTACAGAACCAGCATCTGAGGCAGTAGAGACCAGAAAGCCAGCAGGCATGGCTTCACCCCTGGTGGAAGCTGAGTACAAGCTGCTTCTCAGAAGGAATGCACACCCTGCCTCCTAGCCTGTGAACAGGGCTCACGCAGCCACGACACGTGCCAGATCAGGGAATGGATCCAGAGGAAAATAAACCTGTTTTGTTGGGTTGCTTTTCGTCTGAAACTGTTCTTTAGTCCACGCCACTGCACAGACTCTGGTGGTGTCACCATGAGGCATGTACGTGGCCAAGGTGAAAGCACAGCTCTCACTTCTTTCAGCATCATCTAGAATTTAAATGACTTAGACCACTATAAAACTGCAGCAACAGCTTAAAGATAGGTAAAACAAGCACCCTAAGGATTTAGGCAAGAATATACAATGGTGGCAAGTTTTGCTGAACACTTCTGTCTTATCTCCTGTCTGTTATTCTAGTTTCTCTCTCCCACCCAATGCTTATGCTGGTGCTCATCAGACTGCACAACTAAATCAACACAACCCCACAGAAAAGCTAAACCTGCAGAAAATGCACATACGTGGTTTTTTTTTTTTTTTTTTTTTTTTTTTTTTTTTTTTTCTGCTGGTTTAGTGAATTGAGTCAGCTCAACAAAGCACTACCCCAAAGGCAAAGCGAAGGGCTCCAGAACTGGGGAGCTAGAAGAGGAAAGGAGAAAAATCTCTTTCCAGCAAGGAGTGACCTCTTAGATAGATCAGTTGCCTCATATAATTCCACACTGAACTACTGTAAGAATCACAGCTACTCAGCTGTGACAGTTCCCCAGAAATACTTGCTATTCACATAGCGCTCTACTTGCCAACACTTTAGACCTTATCTCAAACAGGCTTAAGACCACTTGTCTTGCTCACTTTTTGCCAATATTTGCTGACTTCCTATTTTCTTCCTCAGTTTCTTAGTTTTTAGTGTCATTCAATTCATGTACAAATCTCTACTGACTGTTTACTGACTTCCACATTCCCCAGTTAACTAATTGAATCACACTCCTCTCCATGCACTAATCTTTAAAGCTCTTCCTCTTTAACTTTCCTTAACTTTTCCCTTTCTGGGCTTGTTTAGATTGGAGAAGAGAAGGCTCTGGGGAGACCTCATTGTGACCTTCCAATATTTGAAAGGAGTGTATTAACAGGAGGGGAATGGTTGTTGTCGAGGGCGGATAGTGATAGGACAAGGGGGAATGGTTTTAAATTGAGACAGGGGAGATTTAGGTTGGATACTAGGAGGAAGTTTTTCACCCAGAGGGTGGTGAGGCACTGGAACAGGTTGCCCAAGGAGGCTGTGGATGCCCCATCCCTGCAGGCATTCAAGGCCAGGCTGGATGTGGCTCTGGGCAGCCTGGTCTGCTGGTTGGTGACCCTGCACATAGCAGGGGGTTGGAACTGGATGAGCATTGTGCTCCTTTTCAACCCAAGCCATTCTATGATTCTATGATTTCCCAAAATCCATCAATTTTTTTTCTCAAAGTACAAATGCTGTTTTCCTTTTATCTTTTTCTTCATTTTACTTTCCACTTATGATCATTTCTTTCCTTAACACATCTCTGAATTGCTAGTCGTCCCCTGTGATAGCAATGCAAGCAGTAAATAGATGTACAGTCTGAACAAGAGCGCCACCACTGATCTGAGCAAAGCTTATGCACCACTCTATAGCTTCACTCCATTAATCTCTACAGACTCAATTTACAGCAACACTTCTCTAGGAAGCAGTAAATAAGCTACTGTCTGCATGACAAACTCATACACACAAAATCATCTGTGAAAACCTCCAGCTTTGCTTCAGACATGAGAACCTTAGATTTAAACTTTTCATGAGTCCTGTATAATTACAGAAAATTACACAATTGCATAAAGATCTGATAAGAGAATGAGTTGTACATTTCTTTAAAATAAGAAACCTTCTTTATTTTTGATGTAGTGACAGAATATATTTTACAATTTTAGGACACTGTCATTATTGGGGCACATCTAGTTTATGGCACTTTCTTACATAGTTATGCAAAGAAAACTCCCATGGAGAACGTGGTCCCTATCTTTGGGGCCCTTCATACCTTTGAATAGTTGGTTAAGAAGCCTCCAAAAGCCAGTTTTAATACATTACTACTAAGAGAACAAATTGACCATTCTGTCAACAAAGAACACCAAAAAGATGACTAGTCTTGTTACGAGATGGGCAAAGATGAAATGTGACGAATATGCAGCTGATGAAGGAAACGCACAGTGAAAACTCTTCAGGATGGTACTCATTCTGCTAGCAGAGGGCTCTGCATTGCCAGCTGCCAGAGCTCAAACAAAGCCTTTGATGAAATCACAACTACCCTTGTCTCAGTTTCGTCCCAAAAAAAAAGAGGCTGTGGACAGTTTAATTATCACAGAACCATTACCATCAGCAGCAGTTTCATAATCTTGAAATCCTGCCATTCTCAAAAGCCATTTGCCTAAAAAAAAAAAAATCCTTAAAACACAAGAGACTGTCATACTGTCCAAACAATAGAGCAATTCTTATACAATCAGACGCCATAACTAATTATTCAAAAAGAAACAAACCATCCCCCTCTCCTCCATTATTTTTAAACAAGGGAACAAAGGATGTAAATTTTATCCAGAAATATTAGATTTTAAAAAGAGTAAAAATATCCAAAAATCAAAACAGATGAACGCTGCACTGCAGACTTTCCTTTCTTACGTGCCTGTACGTGCACAAAACCGAATCTGTGTTGAAGGAATGAGTACATACACTATTCATGTCCCTAACAAATGCAATAAAAAATAATAAGTAATAAAAGCAGGCTCTGTGGGAGCTTTTTTCTTGTCACTTTTGCTTACCTTTCAAAGGAACTGCCTCCTTCATTCACACTCTATCTTATTTAGGTTAATCAAAGTGTACTTTATTTTCTTCTTTGGCACCTATAAAGATTGTACTGATATAGTGCCTATTAAGATAAGTGTTTCAATGTTCTTTTTTCTTACCATTAGTCACAATTTCCTAATGCTGATATTTTGGCAGGAAGGCAGAGGAAGCAGTTACAAACGCAGTGATTAGTATGTGTGTGAGTGCCTTGACACACAGTTTTGGTCACTTACTAATACAAATACTGAGCTGGCCTAAGGGCATCTTTGTGTCATTTTCCATTAATAGAAAAATATGAACTCTTTGTAACAAGTTGCTACTAAGCATTATTTCCTTGACTTCTACTGAGTTAACTTTTCAGACATCTGATGTTTGTTATTCATTTTGTACAGCGTTTGGACGTTCTAGAAACCTCAGTAATCAAAGCAACATGCTCACTGGAGAATGTTCTTTTTGTTAGTCTATACTGGTCATATATCAATCATTTGACTACACAGAGACTGGAGTAAGTTCAGCTTATTTTTCCTTAATGAGACAGATTCATATGCAAAGGTTATATATGCAAACAGTGCCCAAAGGCATGGGGAAAAAAAACTATGCAGAGATAGAGGAAAAAATCCTCAACTAGTTGACTTGAGTAGAGCCAGAATTACATTCCTAACATTTTGGCTTAAGACATCTTCTTTGAAAAGGTAAAAGGAGTCCAAAATGATGGAGCTTATGAAGAAGAGAGTCAGAGGCTGTAATAAAAGCACACTGCCAAAATAGGAAGACTCAGAGAGGAAACGCTGCAGAACAAAAGAACACAGAGAGATGAAAGTCTGAAAGGATAGTGTGAGAGCAATGAAAGTAAGAGAATAAATGTAGGTGATTCAAGCAGGATACGGTCATCAATGAAGGCAAATAGAACCAGTGGCTATCAACAAAGGAAGCGAAAGAAGAGAGATATTTAGCTTGAAGTACATTTCGCTAGACGTAGGAAAGTAGGATGAATATGGTTGTTAGTTGTCAGAAAGGGTCCTGGACTAACAGGGAGTTCTAGAAAGAGGTCCTATCAGCAGGTGGGTAGTGTGTTTGATTTGAATCTAGAGTGAGCATAAGATCCAGGCTCTTGATACCCATAAGATCCAGTCACTCTTGATACACTGATTGAAGGTGGAGACAGCAGCGGGAGATTTTAGAGATCTGCATTAGAAATCCCTGCATACAGGGAACAGATGCACCAAAGGTAAGATGAACCAGGCTGCCAGGCTGGTCACTGCTTGAAATCAAGTGACAAGCAGACTACTGAAGAAGGAAGACTTGTACCTTGAGGCTTCATACATCATACCTAGCAGCTCCTGTGTCTAAAGCAGCTACAGCAGGATTCTGTTGCTGCAGGAGGGTCCTGGGATTTGGAGTCGCATAGCACCCAGAGCAATGTTTCTCCAGTTAATCTGGAAACAGAAAAAGGCAGAAAGCTTTCTCTGCTTCATTCTACTGAGCTGGCTGCTGCTTCTTAACAGGAGCAGAAATGTGTGAGGCTGCTACCACAGCAGGGATCTGTGGAAATACGTTACCACGTCCAGGACACACTTCCCTTGATTTTGGCTATTTTCAAGCTGTGTTGGAAGAGGAATACTTCTTCCTCTTCCTTGAGTCCCTGCTTTCTTCCTCCCCCACCGACAGAGAAAACTAGGATAAAATGGGGTCATTTGATCTGGTAAGATACACTGCATCGTGCACATTGTCTTTCTGGACATGCAACACCCAGTGAGGAATACTTCCAAGATGGCTTCAGCTTACATTCAAATCCACGTAAGTTCTGCACAGCTGTTGATATAGAGAACTCAGAAGTCACTTGAACGCCAACAGCTTCTGTTGCTACTGAAATTTTCAACTCTGGCCGTAGCAAAATATTCACAACTAGAACAAAAGAAATTCTGTATAGATGTAAGGCCAGGGGGAAAAAATGCTTTTGCTTCTGTCAGGAAAGGAATATACTACAAAACAAATTCTAGATGTAGCTAGAGTTGAAGTGAGGTGAACTAGTAAACCAGTGAGGTACAGCTGGCATTCTGCACGACATTTCCATGAAGCCTACTGTTTTCCTTCCTCAAAAGACACACGAAAAGGCTGTTTAAGCAGCACACACAGCTCAAGCTAACTGCCTTCTCCTAAACATTCTGACACTTGACATCTTAGGGGCTAAATGTACGCAGAGAATGAAGACTGGTGTGGAGAAAGGAACACAAACGTATGTGGCAAAGCACTTAGATCTAGCAGCCATCACCCCTGTGTCACCTGCAAGAGGTTTGGGACACTCTGTTTGGTGGATTGATTGGTTGCACACCATGTACGACAGCACACAAATGTCTGTGTGTGTTTACAAGTACACACAAAAAAGGCAGAGATAGATAGGAAAACTTTTCTTAACCCATCACTAAAAGTGTAAACGTTTAACAATATTTAAGAGCTATATAGCCTATTAATAACATAACCTAATGTATTGGTGAAATATAATTTCTATAGTCGGTCTTTAGAGAATTCACATGCACGTTAGCTGGATTTGCAGACAGGAGGAAGAAAGAGATTATTTGCAAAGATACCACATCAAACGACAGAAAAATGCATAAGAAAATATGCATCTTCTATTTGGGACTTACCATAAAACTGAAAGAAGGGGAAAACAACACCATACATTGTCAACAGAACAGAAATGTGTTTAACACTTCTTCGATCTTGTATAAATAGTAAGCTTATTCTATGAAGATTTATGACGCTAATTCCACTAGATTATTTATTTTAAATGAGGTATTTAAATCAATTCACAAACGGATTGTTCCATGCCAACTTGGATAGTCCACAGGCACTGCACAAGGATTTGAACATAGTAGCCCTTTTGGCAGGAGAGGAGAAAGAGTTGTGTTTTCCCTTCCCCACCAAAAAAGGCTTTTCTATTAGAAATATAAACTTGAATCCAGGGTGACAGCTCATCTCTCCCTAAATCTAGGCATGTTTTTTTTAAAAAGCCTATGAAATTATAAAGAGTTAGGAATTATATACAAAATAAAAATATGACAGAAAGGGAAGCTTTCATCTCTCATGGAAGCAAAGACTGTTTTTGTTGATACATATGGAAAAAATTAGGCCCAATTATATGTTGTGCTTTGGCACTGGGGTTCCAACTTCACCACAGGCTTATTTTTTTCACAGATATACCATTACAGCCAATTCTACCCTTGAACATTTGAACTCAAACCTTGTAACACAGGCATTTTTGTTGCTAGATTACTTGTACCCTGGATGAAATGCTCAGTGTTACCGTTGTACTATATTTAGAGGTTAAAAAAGGGTTATCCGTATGGACTCAAGAGAACATATATTCATAAAAATATAATAAGCTTCAAACTTCATATGAACAAAGCACTTTTTATTGCAGTATAGTTTCTCATTTTCTAAATTGGATTGTGAATTACAGTCCTTGGTATCATGAGCTAGATATCCATTCAAATAAAGTTTTTAATATAGCAAAACCATTTTGTTGTGTGTCATAAATCTTTGAATGAAGAGATTTGGTTCTACACGTGAAAAGGTGAAATGATAACTGAAAGGAATCAGTCCAGCCAGCTAATCTTTTCAGCCAGAAATTTTGGCTGATAAAACAAGAAAATTGCAAGGGTTTCAGAACTCTTTTGACACAACAGCCAGAGATGCTTATTTACTGGATCCTGCGGACTGCAGAAGTATGACTGGTCACATATTAATCAAGATAACTCTGTGGATTGGATCAAGATAACAAGATAATCAAGATAACATCATGGATGGGATGCTCTCATTCCTCTGAGATTTTTCAGATAAATAAAATATCCTCAGTTCGTGTGAGGTTGGAAAGCATATTTTCAGATTCTGTAGATTTAGGTGGATCCATCTGTCCTTCGTGCCGCTAATGAGATGATCCAGTCAAAACCTACAGCCAAAACTTGTGATCCTTGCATAAAAAGTAATGCAAACACTAGCATTTGCAATGCAAACACATTTGTCCTCTGCAGTCTCCTCTTCCTCCTGATAAGAAGGTAGCATCAGCCTTAGAGATAGAAGGAAAGCAATGGAACTCTTGACAGCTGAGGGCCAAAACGATGGATGGGTTGTAGTGAAAAGGAGAAGCCAGATGGTCAGAGTCTCAAAAGAAAAAATTGTCATAGAAATAGGTATCAGGATAATTTGTAATCAGGAGAGACAATGCAGAGGAAGCCACGATGAAAAGAATATCATAACAGTAAAGGTAATGAATGACCAGAGTGAATAACTGTTTTACTGATGTAGATCACGCCATAAGGAAGAGATTTTATAAGTACCTAATCAAAATGACAGAACAGAGCAACCTTGAACGACAAGACGGGGGAAAAATGAAAAGTGTGAGATTTACAGATGGTGAGTATAAATTCACTTTAGGAAGGACAATTAATAACACTTGAAAATAAGTATCTTAAATACGTAAGCAAAGGTCTACTTTCAAGGACCTAGAAAAAACTCAATTTTTTATTACAGTTCTGCAGCTCTTCTGGGAAAAGTACAGTAGTTTGCAAGACAAAATGGGTTAAAAAGCACTACTTCTACCTACTGAAGTCACAAACATCTAAGTCCTTATATGAAAATACGAAAGCACAGCTACCTTAAAAATCTGCATTAAACTGATCATTTTGGCACTGACTGAAATTTCTTTGAAGATCATAGCTGTATCTGGATTAAAGATAGAAGCTTTCCCAAAGATTATAGGCATAAATGAAGGTGGCCAAGGTCATATGTAACTTGAAAGAATGAAATTCCAGAGCACGCAAGCCGTCAACCATCTATCCGTGGAATTTCCTAAATGTCTAATACGCCTTGATACAGAATGTCACCTAACTGAAACACTATAATAAAAATTAGCTCTTCCTGTACTTAGACAAGAAGGAATATTATACAGAATATGGAGAGGGACACTAAAATGAAATGTAAAGGGAGAAGTATTTAACAGAAATGTAATGCAGACAGTGAATACTAATCACTTGAGCTACTGTGGCATACGGGGACAGTATTCTCCTTTCACGTAGTAAAGGCTGCTTCAAAATGAGGAAATGATTCTTTTCAAATGGATTTATCTTTGATAAATTAGTATAACAGGAAAAAAAAATATGCAGATTCAGGATGAGTTTAAACTAAACCTTAAAATGACAAGTTCAATAATCTGCAAACTATGTATATCCTAAATGAATCTTACAGTGTATCCTCATTTTTCAAGTAATGCAAAGAAAACACAAAATAATTGGATGTACCCAACCTTATTCAGTTTTCAGTGATGACAATACTAGAAATACCTTTTCCTGAAGCCCGTGCAGGTCACGTAATCAATTTTCTTTCTTGAAAATCAGTGTTCAATAATGGCAACAACAGAAATCATAAGTAGGATAAGGCAGAATGTAAATTTAAATGGATTATCTAAAACATACTTCATCCATTTTGAAAATACCAAAGATGCTTTTGTGAATACAGTGCCCCTTCCAGTCTTTCACGGGAAAATACAGCTACTATCTACAATCTTGACAGAATGGATGCTGATAAGATCGTTTTGTCTGGGCAGTGTAAAATTACATAGTTCTGAAGTCTGTTACTCACTTTTCATTATGTGCACAAAGACAGGGTAAGCTGCAAACTGCAAGCAACATAGTACTCGTTTTTACAGAGATAAACCTGTCACCTGTGTTGATGCCACATCTCCACTGGATTATCCAAATTAAATTTGTAAGTAAAAACACAGCTTGACAAATTGATCTGGATATGAGCTTTACAAGAAGATTTTAGAAATGGTGTTTAAAAACCTGAAGAATAAGCATGAGATGAACAAGGGAAAAAGAATACAAAAGTATGGTCTTCCAATCTCATTCTTTTTCAGTTTTCCTATTAAGGGGTTTATATTTCCACAGAATATTGGCTACCCTGAATTAAGAAGAAGAAAGTTATCACCAATGAAGAAGGTAACTGCCTCAAGACAAAATTATTAAGAATTATTACTACTTGCCATGGTGCACAACATTTTTTAAAACAGCTACTTCTGTGCTTTCTCTCCAGCCTTACCAGTTCTGTTTCTGAATATAAAGCAGAAAGAAATTTGTGTAGAGGGTTTTTTTTTTAGCAATTCAAAGTGGGACAATAAAGCAAAACATTTTCAAAATACCAATAATGCAGCTTTTAAGGGTGGAAATTCACTAGATTACTCATATTTTATTACAGCACTGGTTATTGGAAAATAAACAAATAAATAAATAATGCCATTTTACATTTTGTAACCAAGGTTAGTTTCTCGTTTAGTAAGAGACCAAACTTTCTCATGTAGTTTTACAACGCACAATGAGAATAATGCTGAGATTGCAGAAGCCCAAGTTAGCAAAACTACCTAAGTGCTAGAGTGCACAATGCACATTTAACAGAGTGGCCATGGGAATAATGTAACTGTCCTCACATGCCAGTTTCATTTTTTGAGGCTGTTTTGCTTTTTTTCGTTTCTTTGTTTTTCCCAATTCAAATACTAATTTAAAAAGAAAAAAAACCTTACTATTCTGCCCACGTGATGAAATTAAGCCTCAATTAAACACCACAGAACTGGCAGAGGACTGGAGTGGTGACCCACTGATTGGATTAGCTGTATGCATCTGGGCTTGTTCAGGAAAGTCAGAGTGATTCAGCAAAAGAAGTACGAAGATAAATACATCAAGTAACGTTATTTCCTACACCTCATGAAGGGAGTATTTGTATTTTTAGGACCTAAGTGGCACACATTACGACTATCTTAGTTCCAGAAAGAGACCCTCCACAAGGACATCCATCCAATTTCGGCATACATGTTTTAGATCTCAACGTTAAATAAATTAACTCTCCCTTTCTTAAGCATCCCTATATTCATAGGCACTCTGGAAACAATTCACTGCAATCCTTTCCCTCTCCTATGACTCCACAGAGAATTACACAGGCCACAGTTTTAAAGAAAACACAGTTTATGAGTCAAAAAAGACTGTTTGGGGAAATACAAAGTGGATGACAGATTTGTAATACAATATGGGACTTGTATATGTATATGTAGAGGCAGACAGGTTAAATTATTGCCTGATGGATTTCCCATGGCAGTGAAACACAGACAACCACTTTGACCTTTTAAAAAGTAGCTCTTTGGTACTGTGGTGTTGAAAAACAATCATTAAAAATTATTTTCTGCAGTAAACAGATGGCTCACCTTCGTAAAGGAGCTCTCAGGTGTTTGAGGGCATGGATAATGGATCCTATATTTCCTTACATCCCATGTGCTGGCCACAAGGTGAAGAACAAGGAGAAATAAATGGAATGGCCCTAATTCTGAATAGGCTCTTGCTGCTAGGCAGCCCTTTGGGCACTAAACAAGTGTACGTAATTTATGACATCTATTAGAAGAATGATTTTGAACACTACAGAGAAGTAAGCAGAACTATAATGCTCATGTACTTTAGGTCATCTAAATCTCTGTTAAGACTGTGAAAGGCAATCCAAGAAAATAATAGATCTTTATTGGACACATCTTTTGGGAGTTTTGCCTGAGTAGCATTACTATTTTTTGGCTTGAGCAGGAAGCCAAAATTTCATCTTCAAGATATTTGTATGGCAAACAGAAAATGATGAAAAAAACCACATATTTCTTAAAAACAGCTTTTCATTAATAAGGTTACTTGCCTTTCCATGAGAGTTGGGCCCAATCTGAGCTCACGCTTTACTTTCTTTTGAGGCCACATTCTCACAATTCTGTGTCTCACCACTGTCCAAGGCTCAAGTTATGTCTTTCTGCTTCTTTCATACACAGAGAGAAGAAAGACGTACCATGAGGTTTGATGGGCATCTCTGTGAAGGCAGTTTAGTGGCAACAGTGAACAGCTACGGATCTGCCAAGGCTTCTCAGTACTCATGGGGACTGCAAGCTTGTGTCACCCCACTGCTTGTGCTACCAACAGTAGAGTGAAGCTTCCTGTGCTGAAATCACATCCACTTACTTGCTTGGACCCCTCAAGCCCACACGTGCCTTGTTGTCACTTAGCATTAAGTAGTAAAACACAACTGCCTTTTGGCCATAAATACAATTTCCCCCTCTGCTCCCCAGTTTATTCCAATGAATTTTTGCCAATTCTCACTCTGAGTAATCTCACACTGCAACACAACTGAAGTGATATTTTCAGAATTTAACCTTTTTTTTTAATTGGAGTCAAAGAAAAAAATTGCTGAGGAACACTCCAAGATTTATGCACGCTCCAAGAAAATAGCTACCTGGGCAAAATGAAGAGAAATATGATTACATCCTAAATTCACAACAATAAAACTGAGCAGTTACCATTCACACTGCACCACACAGCTACATAATACAGTACTTGCTAACAAGCTGATGCACGTATTTTGGACTGAAGTTACCAGAGACAACATAAAGACCCAATTCTGGAAAATACTTTCCATCTTCCGAGATGTTCACTGAAGCTCAGACTCTCTTTCAATGAAAGTTTGAACGTATTGCAGCCAGCCTTTACTATTAGCCAAATACCACGTGAAATATGGAGCTACCAAGGAGGATATCCTGGGAAATAGATGAGGAGAGCATATATGTATATATGTTCTTTAAATTAATGCTATTCAACTTTGAGTTTTAGTAAAATACAATACTTTTTCAAATTCATGGAATTGATATATTCACCCACGTGCAAAAAAATGAACATTTTGATAGTAGATTTACCAATTCTTTCAAGTAGAAAAGCTCCCCCTTTTTAACTAACGCTATTCCTTTAGTGTGGCTCTGCTACAAGGCTACTTAACTTATCATTTCATTTTAATGATGCTATGAAAATACCACAAGGTTGTCCCTACAGTCCTAATTACTCTTACAGGGATCCAAGGGGGTACTTTAGAATATATTCATCCTGCACTCGATATACCATAAATTCAATTAGCAAGCTGGATGTTCATACTTAGATTAATATACTTTACGGAAATTAATTCTTTATTAGTGACAGGTGTACTAAATACTTCATTCCTGTTTGTAACAGCTGCTACCCTAATTATGATTTATTCCAGTGATAAATTTTAAGACTTTGGTGTAATGTAAGATAACTGTTGAGCACCAAATAGAAAAGAGATTTAACAGTATATATATCATTCACATGAAGTTAATATCAACAAATCTATCTTAAAAAAATTTGCCTTTTCAAGCCAGTGAATGTCTGAGCGACATCCACCAGAAGAATTGTAACCGTGGTACTTTTTGGATCTCTTGGTTTATTGTCACTGCTTTTTTTCTGTGAACTGAACATCTCATGTGTACTGGCTTTTAGATTTAAGTTGTAATTTTGAAAGGCTCCACACACAAGGACAAGTTCAAACATTCTGTAGAATGAAATTAGATGCTAAGGAATTCCTGAGGCAATTAAAAAGGCAGCTTTTTTCTGAATTATGTCCCAGATATGGAGCTTTATGGGCTTGGCCTAAATTAGTCTTGGAAAAATTGTTAAAAGAATTTTCTTCCTTCCAAATTTCCTCTCTCCAAGGTGGAGCTTGAATATGCTGATTTATTAACTATATTTTTTCAAGACTGACATTAACAACTACAGCATTCCAGACTGACATTCTTAAAAAAGTTTTGCCTTTTCTAAGTCTTCTTTTAACATGTCACAGAGAGAAATCGTGGGTTCTGGTTGATTTCACTGCAAGCGTACAGAAGCCACATTATATCACTGTCCACCAGTATAGATTTCTTCTTCTCTTGCATTCTATTTATAAATGAAAACAGATGAACTCAATAAAATGTAAGTCTACAGAATTATGGCTTCCTTTATCCTGGTGGTAAAGAAGTTTATATATAATTGGCACATAGTTTTATCCAGTGGTTGAACCTTTTTTTTTGAATTAAAAAAAGAAAGAGGAACCATTCAGTTTAAGAATCTGACAATTTACCTTCATTGCAATCCATCGCATCATTTTCTTATGCTAGCAAATATGGATCAGCTAACCAGCACTGACACTATCCGATTCTAAGGAAAGCTTCCTTTTCTCAGGCTCAAGCCAAGAGACCAAGAAAACCAGTAGCTTATCAGTAATAGAAAGAGGGTGTCTTAGGAAGATGGAGGCCAAATTCTCTTTTCACATTAATGATGTCAGGAAATCAAATCCCCTTTGATGGAGAGCAGAACTCTGTTACGCCAACACAGTATTAGTAAAACATAGCTCTCTATACATTTCATAGTTATACGTCAAGTTTTGAGATGTATATTAGAGTTTAATGTTTTGGCTTCCTGCCAATAACTCAGTTGGCAAGAACTGCTTTGTATTTTTAATTTGTTATTTTTGAGTCAAACAATAATCAATTATCAAATCTTTTATGTGCTTCATGGGCAACTGTAATGAACACCAGTTCCAAAAATTGACTGTCACACAAATATATGGCAGCACCATGCATTTTTTGAAACAGTAATAAAATAAAAGGCAAAAAGGAAAGGTCCTCCCCACTAATTTGAGAACAGAAGTCAGATCTCCAGCTCACGTAAACGGTCACAAGTCTCTTGACTATAGAAAAATGATGCTTATTATATATTCAATGAATTTCTGGCTTTTCATTAAAGGCAGTATTTCTTTCACAGCTATCACGGACAATGCTGTAATACTGTTTTAATTTGTTATGAGCTTCACTTCTGCCTATCGCTTGTCTTTGTTCCACAAGCAGGGGGAAAAAGAGTTGATTCATCCCACCTACAGTTACAGTACAAAAATAAGGCACCCGCTCTGGGACACTAAAATAAGCTGCTTTGATATAGATCACAAAGAATTCAAAACCAGAAAGAAATACACTATGTTATATAAAATATTCATCATAGAGTAGGATGATGTTTCATCCAAACCAATTTTTCTGCATACTCTAGAGCCTAAATAGCTAGCAATGATCACACAACCACATTTGAAACTGTAGTCATGAAAAGCATTAATTTAATTATTTCATATTTCTTTTTCTGTATTGTACCTGGAGCCAAAAGACAAATTAATTATCATGTAGAATGTACATAGCAGTATTCTTTGATACACTGTGAAAGAACTAACATTGCCTAATAGTCTACATTACTTTCAACATTGTGAAACTGTATGAGTTGAAAATCGACAGGATGTGTAACACTAATGTTTTTCTTAACACATCACTGAAGATAAGCTCTTTCAAGATCACAAAGCAGAACTGCTTCCTTCTTGAACTACTACATACTCTAAACATGTAGCTGCTTTGAAAAAACAAAACAAAACGGGAACAGATTATAAATTACAATTCAGTCATTACCTTGAAGTTCTTTGCACCACAAAGAGTCACACAGAATTATTTTCCCCTTTTTAATCTCTCTCCTCATTGAGAAGAAATTAGCTTTGGAAAATTTTAACAGTATGAACACATTCATGTGGATGAATACAAAAATTCCAGCTTTCAAGCCACTTTGGTCATTTGGCCAAAGACATACTGTATAATAATGCACACCTTGTTGTGTGCTGTAACTTGCACAAAAATATTATTCATACAGAGTTTATAATAACATACAGTTAGCATTATAATAATAAACATTGTTAACAAATCTTCTGTAGTTGGCAAGGATGCTGCTCCACCTTATGCTAGCCTTGCAGAATAAATCTTCACTTCTTGAACTTACTTTAAAAAAAAGGTCTAAATCCTTAAGATTTTAGAAGATTGGGTTTTTGTTGAAACCACCTAGAAATGAAAATTATCACCGAATCGGGTAAAAGACAGAAACCTAAGAAAAGTAGCATTAAAATCTCAGATCTCATGCTACAGATCAAATATGTTCTGAACTCGTCTAAACATTTTCAGCTATTTTTTAAACACGAAGCAATGTAAATTTCTCAGATTTGAAAATGGGAACAAAGGATGTCAAAAATGTCTCTGGGCAGATTATTTACTCAGAAAGAGTCTTCAGTCCAAGTGCTGGATTCTACTGTTTCCCCAGTTCCCCGGGCATTCCCTACCTATCAGTCTACTGGCTCCTCCAAGGCCACTGACTTGTTCTCCTCCTGTAAACACTGCATTTTGGATAATTAAAATTCACTGAAGCATAGATGTGAAGTCAAAATTCTCCCTTTGATACTTCGAGCCAGCTGTCTGGGTTTACAAAATAGGTTGCATTTTAACAAGTTGTGCATCTGTTTTTCAGAAACTTTGGTTGAAAAATGTTTGTAATTTTTAGGCCATGATTTCCTCTTAGTTTAAATTTACTTTTCTCCTTTTTGGCATGACTATAGTATCAGTATCATGCAAAGAAAGCTGTTACAGAAAATTGCAATCAGTGTGCTATCTGAAAGTTGTCAACAACTCCGAAGTGCAATATAATGTATTCCACTTTATATATTCAACAAGAACCACTGATTTTTCCTTTTCTCTTTCCCTCTGACATTATTGAACATAACATTTCCTTGAGAAATGTATCCTGAGTGGTCTTTGGTAATCCAGGCTGCATTGAAAATTCCATCTGCTTTCTTAGGTTACATGAAAAACTTTATAATGGTAGAAAGGATATTCTCATTAACTGGCAGAAAAATTAAAGGAGGAGTCAGTGAAATAATCAAAGTGGGATGCAAAGAAAGAATATTCTTACTTCCAGTAGCACAGAAGGAAAGACTTGATCTACGGATGATGAAGCATATTGGAGAAGTTAACATTACCAAACAATGGGCATTTGGTTCATACTGCAAACTTTGGCAGAGTCAGCCAGGCACTATAACCAGTAGTTGACACACTTGTTGTTCGGAGCACAGCTTCAACCTTTCAGATCAGTTAAGTTTAAGTTGTTAAATATATTATAATTTTAGTTATCATGAAAATGAGACCTGTACTTCTGTACTTGATGCAGTCACTAAGCTCTTAGTAAGAACGGCTCCAAAAACAACAAGAAGAACACAAAATGAACCAGGTATCTTTGGCAAATTTAAACATTTGACTGTCCTCTTTTGAGGCAGTCATTTGGGTGGTTCTTTCACTCTGGACTCTTACAAGAAATTCATCTTTAAAAAACAAAGAACTTCAAGAGGGTCTTTGATCCCCAAAGTCAGAAACACTACCCCAAAATGTCATGAGCTTTTTGGTGGTTTTGCAAAAAGAGAATACTCCAATGGGGAAGGAAAAGTCAGTCAAGAGGCTGTAGAAGTCATCCTCATATAAACGGGAGCTAGCTGGAACTAGAAGAAGGACCATTAGAGATGAAATTCACAGAGAAAGAAAAGGCATTCTGTGAGAGAGAAGGGTTACTTTTGTAAGACAATTACTTCAGCAACACAAAGTCTGTAAAGCGTAGAAGCCACCATGTGCTATCCAGGCATAAAGAAAACCTCTTCAGAAAAGAAAATTCAACCGCCTTCCACTCATCTGTTTTTCTGTACAGAAAGAAACTATAGACATTTAGTAACAGATATTTAACCCAGATCTGGCTGCCATGACCACACCAAAATCTCAGCAAAAATAAAGGATTTTGAAGCCCACAAAACCTTTCAAACAGGACTGTCACCTAAGATGGAAACAAGATTCAAATGCTACTGTTTTTCTTCTAGTTGCATTGTTAACAAAAATCTGACTAATCCTCTGCAGCATTTGGACGCTATTCAGCCAGAAATAGAAATACCTTACTATAAACACGATATGAGTTTCAACTCGTTTCATTAGCACAACTGGCCTGTGGGATTCAGTGACACAACTGTAAGTTCAACAGAATTTCCAGCCACATTAGTCTGTCTGCCAATTAAATACTGAAAATCATGTGAAGGTTAAGATTCATCAACAGCGTTACCCATGTCAAAAGTTACCGAAAGTGAAAGGGCTCCTTTGACAGAACACCAGGTTAGGTTCATTGTGTTCTGCTGCTGGTATGAATTCTCCATGACTGCTTCAGTCTCATCTTTGGTCATTCAACCTCTACTCATCTTCAGAATGCGTGTATCGTTTGTCCACACTTTACAGTAGATGATGAATCATCACAGAATCACAGAATTGTAGGGGTTGGAAGGGACCTCCAGAGATCATCGAGTCCAACCCCCCTGCCAAAGCAGGCTCCCTACACCAGGTCGCACAAGTAGGCATCCAGGCGGGTCTTGAATAAATCATATCTGCTTCTCTCTTACCACACTGTATTCAGCTTGCTTGGAAAAAAAAAAAAAAAATTGCTGTGCAAATCACAGCACTAGAAGAGCAGGAGTCTTGAGTTTACTTGTTTTCAAAAATACACTTACATGCACTAAAATCACAACAGTAAAAAATCAGCCATATGATCAATAAAAGATGATGGAAGCCTCTATGGCTTGTTTCCACGTACCCAAAGAACCTGGGGATAAAACTTGAACTCTGTAACAGGGACAGCTAAGTCATTTACCTCCCCCACCACACCCTGTATCTTCATAAAGAGGTGATAATTCTAACACTCAACAACACTCTACAAAGGAAGTTCCAAAAATATCACCACGGACTCATCCATCACTGCCTAACACAGGATGTGCTTAATGCTCGTCAATGTACCTCCATGCCATTAATGCCTTCCTTTAACTGCTCAATTTACTAGCACATGATTCATTAGAAAGTCAGAAAAATATCTAGTAACATTCTAAGAGGATACAAATTATTATTATTGTAATTGACATCAGACTAAACTACATTCACTTTTCCCACAGCTAACTCTGAGCACCAGGTGTGACTTAGAAGTCATACATTTCTGGGTAGAGATATGAAAAAAAAAAAACATTACACTTGTCTGCAACTTTCTCTAATTGACTTTCTGGTTTGGTTCCGGAAGAGGTTTGTGCTAAGACTAATCACAGCACTTTCTTCTGCCAGGATCCTGTAAAATATTCAGCACCTTCAATTCCTACTGAGTGGCAGCACTTTGACCTTCACCTTCACATCACCCCAGCAAAACATTTAAGAGGTTTGGGAGTAGTTGCTGTTTATTTCCTTTTTCTCTCATGAAAATGATAATGCCAAGCCACCCTGTCTGGTTCATAGCACTGAAAGTTATCAAGAACTTCCTGAATATTTTCCACCGAAGTTGGTTTGCTTTATTTGAAGACTACAGAAATCCTGTAGTGAAGGTGAAAACTGCTGTGAAATCTCTGGTCCCTTCCAGCAATTTCTGTAAAAAGTTACACATTCACATTTGCTTTTCTAAAGTCACTCACTACACTCAAAAAATAAATCACTGTCACTAATGACCACTAATCATCATACTAAGGTTTTTTTTTTTTTTAAATTCTCAAGTCTGTTTTCCCTTTGATTTTGTCTTTGGGGAATTGGTTCCAGCTAACACACAGCACACCCCTCTCTTGGCCAGCCAGCACTGACTGGAGGTGATTTATCCTACTGCCATTACCTAGGTAATTTGCCATGTATCATTACACTGTTGACCAGTGATCTGGGAGTCCCAGCAGTATCACTGGGATGTGAAACTAGTGAGAATCTACTATATGAAAGCTGGAGTTATTATACTGCTCCTCTCTGAGCTATTTAAGCTACTTTTAGGAGACCTTGGAGCTTGCTCCTTAAAGTACAGTGTTTATTTTCCATGACAGTTACAGACATAAAAGCCCAGAGCTTGATCCAAAGACTCTTGTAGTCAGTGGCAAACTTTCTGCAGACTTCCTCTGCATCAGAGTTCAACAAACGATTCACAGTAGCTATGGCCAGAATAAGACACTATTTTAAAGACAAAATAAGAGCTTATAAAGGGTAAGCCCTAACATCTAACACGGATGCTGCTGACATCTGGGGAGAGGAGGAACACTCCACACTGCCAACTCACAAACAAGTATGGTGGGAGTAGGGCTTATCTATAGATTCTGCAGATTTGCACAGCAAACAGAAGTCTTTGAGTTTGAATGTCAGATGAAAACGTCCTTTCCCTTCCGACTGTTCATGATTTTACACGTGGAGTCATTTCTACATAAATTTTGCCAGTTATCAGCTCTGACTTCCTACTTACAATAGCTCTAATATATATATTTTTTTAAAGGAAAAAACAAGAAGAAAAAGTAAAAAATAAATAGGAAAAAATGCACACAGCTTAACTACTGCTTGAAAAAGCATATGGCTTTTGCAGACTAAGGATTTCAAAATAGACACACAACCTGTGTATGAGTACTATGAATATTTTACTCTGTGATGGAAGAAATTTTAAAATAGCACAAGACATGTATTATACCACAATGATTGGGAACATAATTTCTCTAGTACAGAGATAGTTTACAGAGCCTCAGATCTGTAATTTATTCTTTAGGTTTGCTCATTTTTAAAATCTCATGTTGTGCATTTAAAACATCTGTTGTTCTGAAAGTTCTTAGTTACAAGAAGGGAACAGAATCCACAGAACAACAAGGTCACAACATGGCTAAATCACGCTTAGCTTTTATTTTTATATGAAAACTGCTTTGGGATTTATGAGCCAAAGAAAGTTGGTCCTATTACAAAAAGGAAATGAGCATACACCTTGAACTGACTAATATTTAGAGCACAAATTGTCACCAGGCCAAAAGATGGTACTTTCAGTAGCCAGAGTAATAATGTATAATCATGCATAATAAAGGTGATTAAAATAACAAAATATCACTCTCAAATATTTTGACCCATTAATTGTAACAGAAAATATTATTACTTTCAATATTCCATAGTTCTTTTCTGTCTCAGATATGAAACAAATGATTCCTTTTAAGAAGAAACATGCAAAGCTGTATTGTATTTTTTCTCTAATAAATATGTATAATGCAACATGAAAAACTATGAAATAACTTTATGAATGAAAAAAAAAAAAAAAACACAGGAAAAAGCAATAAAAACTTATGCAGAGGTTTTTGGTTTTGTTTTTCCCCAGAGACCCCAGAAAAAAGAGAAGGGAAAAGAAAAGAGGGACGAGGAAGGGGAAAAATAAAGAAGGAGGGGGGGGGAAATAAAGAAGAAAGGGAGGGAAAAAAGAGGGGGGAGGGAAAAAAAGAGTGAAAGGGATAGAATAAGCATGAATTGTAGATTTCTAGTTTTGCATATAAAAGAACAACTCTAAAACATCTGTACTGTCTATTTTCAGTTAATGCACACTACTGCCTTTCCACTGGACTCTAAAGCTAGCTGTAGGATCTTCCACCCTGAACATCCTTGTTTCACACCTACCTTCAAAGTGACACATTTAAGTTATTACACTGTGCACATGTTGACGTGACATGCCAGAAGTTTGTGTTTCTGATCTCTAAAGAAAACAACAGCTTCCTATTCCCAGTTAAGCAATATATTGTGCATATGAGTGCACTGCAGCATAACTGTGGGGAAATTATATGCACCACCAACACACTTCTTTGTCCAGTGCCAATACATCCCTTGTGTCTAGCTTTTACACTGCACTTGTAAAAGCTCTTCTAAGGATGCCTCTATCTTACTAATTTCACAAAATAGATCTAAGCACACCTTGAACAGCAGCTGCACACAATCTTTTTTTGAGAATTCCCCAAGAAGGTCAGCTATGCTTGTTAAGTATTTAAGGTGTCTGCTTCATTTAAATCAAGTGGGGTTTTTTTGTGTGTGTGTTTTGGTTTTTTTTTTCAAGTTTGGTAAGGGAGAACAATTCTACGTAAATGAAAAACATGTGGAAATGTTCAACAGGTCAACTATGTAAAAACGTGTTATATACTGTGTTTATAGGTATTTTATTCACAGACAAGGCTGGCATTAGTGTTTTATTGATATCCTGGTGAAAAGCACATTAATCTAACTAAGGCTTGCAAACCGCTTTGCTCTGCATAATGATATCGACCACGTAACAGCATAGTAACAATTATTTTCAAAACATTAACTCATACAATTTACATTATATCTTGACTGTAAATTACTTCTGCAAATCTGTATCCGGATTTGTTTGCAAGCAACGTGTACAAATGATGCGTCCAATCAAAAACTTCAGACTTTCAGCATTTCTCAACTTCAAAGCATTGATTAGAGATCCAAAACCACCTTCAGTGCAGGCTCATCTTCAGTCCAAAGTACTGGATTTGTTATTGGAACTAATTAGACAATCTGATCCAAATAATCTAGTGTCAGATATCCGTGTGCCTGAGAACATTCAAATTTTGGGTGAGAGCAACTAGGCTTTCATAATCTTAAAGTAAGTAAACATTAAAGTCCTAAGGAAATAAATGTAACAAAGACCTTGAGAGTCTACCCCCAGAAAAAAAAATTAAAAAATCTTATGGAAGGTGAACATTTGTGCCTGTAAAAAATCCTTACTTTCAGTGAAACTAAACGTTGTGATTGTGATTTAAATCAGAGTTAGGTGCAATGGTGCATAGCAGCTTCTATTTCTTGCTCCACAACGAGGTGGGTTTAACTTCTCATAATCAACTGATTTGCCTAAAAATCTCAGTAGCCTCCTGACACACTACAAAACCTCTTTTTAGACCTGATTTGACTCTGGGTATTTTTAACCAAGTATCTGAAAGTAACCCACAACTGCACAGTTCTGGAACTATATTAATACAACACATTTATGTTTTTCCCTTTTAAACATGCCAGTTCCCAGCAAAGATGAGTCATTAGTTAGGTACTGCTAGATCCTAGCTTAGTACTACTAAGTACTAGTTTGGAGTGTCGGTACAACATTTAGGATTCATTATAAACTGTCACCTAGGGAGTTGTCCTTACCTTGCCATACAATGAGTGCACTTAATGAAGTGGAAGTCCCATACTGAATGCAGGAGCAGCTATGCCAGGAAGTTGTTAGCTATGGGGCTCATGGCTCAGAAATCTGCTTTCCATTTACACCTGCGCAAGCCAGAGTCTGTAGACAAGTTCTCTTCTTGAAACAAACCTTTGGTTAAGGCTGGAGGTGTGAATAGTGAATATGAGAAAATGCATGTAGATTATGTCCTTTCCTAGACACTAATTATTTCAGAAGTAACCACTAATGTTGAATTTTACTTTATTTTTTATCAACAGGCATGCATGTAAGAAATGGTAAAATTTAATGAGATACACCTGTAGTATAACTGCTGTTATAGACTGATATATCTATCTATATTAAGCCTAGGTTATAAACCTACATATAAACCTATGGGCAATATTTATATATTCAGGTTAACTGGACAAACAAAATCATACTCTTTGGATTTCTTCGTAGTAATTTTAGATTTGGAACAAAAATTCTGAATAAAAAACCTTAAGTATATATGGAAGTGCCTTTCATCACAGAAAAGTACTGTATTCCAGAATTTAAGATCTAGTTTTGCAACTGATATAACTAAGAAAAAATCTAAACTAAGAAAATGTACTAAATACAGATAACCTTCAAAGTACTCCTTTGTTTTCGAAGGGACTGCACCTGCAACAACTGTGTGAGAAGATTTAAAAAAAAAAAAACCAAATGAAAAAACCTTGTTATGAAAATCACCTTATGCACATACTTAATTCCACTTATGCTACAATAATAGTGTTTGATTTTGAAAATGTTGAAACAATATTAATCTATACCTGTTCAGAAAACAGCAATCTCACCCCCATAGAAAAAAAAACAAACAAAAACATGGACTACACAAATTAAAAGAAAAAAAAATGCAGATTGCAATCAGCTGCTGGAAATGCTCCACTGATTTGAACTTCTGTCTTTAAAAAGAGAAGATGTCAGGCCCCCTGATCCTCAATAACTGATGTTACTCCATATAAAGAAACAGATACTTCAGGTTATAGATTCATACTAAGTGTTCTTATGTTAGCATTCTTCATGTAATATCAAATCCTATTTTAAGCACTGATTCTTCCGCTGAAAGGAACCTACATATGAGAGCATGAACCCACACGCTCCATAAGAGTATGTTCAGAATCTTAGATGGAAGCATTCATAACATCAATCCTGGAAAATGTACTTTAAAACACGTCAAGAAGAGTGAACAGGTTAATAGAATGAATATGTTGTGTTGCCTTTTTAAATTGCTGTTAATGGTAATAATTTTTTTATGATAAACTCTTCTGATTTTACCTAGATTTGCCATGGCAAATAAAAGCAACCTTCCCTCCTCATGCTTGCTTCAAAGGTAAATGACTTAATCGCTATGCTATTTTCTTTACCTTATCTTAAGATCTATTACAAGTATTGAATAATAAACCCATGTTCCCTGTTTCCTCCTCAATCTTTGCAGTCTTTAAAACACACCATAAAACATTCCATACCAATAATATATACACATATGTAAACAGCACTTTCTGCTTTGAGTATCAAATCAGCAGCTGCCAAGTGAAGAGGAAGAAACTCTGAATAAGAAAAACAAAAGCCTTCACAAGAAAGCATCACACATGTGGTGAATATCAGCCTCTTCATTGTTGACTACATGATACAGTACTGATGCACATAAATTGACTACTTCAGCACACAAAAAAATCACCCAAAGATAACTAATTTTTTTCTAATTTTAGGCTCCAGAATCTGAAAGTGGCACTGATCAGTAGATTTCAGGTAGTCCATATATGTCAGGGTCAGATGAAGTGTAGCACAAGGACTCTCTGTCTGCCCTCAGAGCAAATGGTATCTCACTTCTCTTCTTCTTTCCCTTCCTTTTCTTCAATGAAAACCAGGGAGACAACTTCAGGTCTCAAAGATCTCAGGAAACTGGAATTTGATGAGAAAATCTAATCAAAGGTGTAAAATGGTCAGCTGAATTTCAAATCATTTTCTGATCCTATCTATTTGGATTTTTCCTCTTCTCCTTGCTCACTACCAAAAGTGCTTATGACAATTCTATTAAGTCTCTCAGAAATTAACCTGAGATGCCTACTCCCCAAGTGCTGGTGTTGGCCTAGGCCGCATGAAATACAGCACTTCAGGGTATCTCAAGGATCAAGCCAAGGGATGAATGTACCTAAGCTTTTACTAAATCATGTTTCATTTGCTTTTCCTGAAGTTTTATGAATCTCCAGTATTCTGGTCCAATGCATTTGCTGGACTGAATCAATTTGGATGTCCAGGGGCTTTTTATTCCTCAAGCAGCTGCTTCTTTCTTTATTTTTCTTCATTTACAACCATTATGTATAATTTAAGAGCAAATTTTTCTAGGATGCAGTTGCTGTCTGCGAGGCCCTGATATCTTCGTAATTTATAATTTTAACTTCCAAACTTCTTAGCAAGTGCCACTGATTTAGAACACCACACAGAGGATTTAATGAAATGGTATAAGTGAAAGACAAATGCCTGACAACTCGGCAACAGTTTTCACTGGTGAGATGGGACTGTTTTAAGGCCACAGAACTTCTACCATTAAGCAGAGGTAGTAACTCACATTTTACATGCGAACATCTGCAACACTGCATAAAAACAGATATTTTAAAGCTCCTTCCAACGAGATCCAGTTTGGATATATAATACTGGAGATGAACAATCGACCTTCTTGTGATGCACATGTAATGAATGTGCTGCTGTATAGAAAAGTTTTTTTCCTAGTAGAAGAAGGAGAAGAATTCCAATGAGAGTCGCCATCCAACTCACACAAACACAAACCTTGAAAGGCCACAGAGATTTCAAAGGAGGAGTAAAGATGAAGACATTAAGCACTGTCAGTGAGGAAGGGATGACACATATGAGAAACACATGCATGCTGAGGCTGGAGGAATTTTTCAGAGACAATGCAAACAATGTTTAACTGAGGGCAGAAAGTGAGAAAAGTCACATGGCATTCGTTTTCTTACAGGACATATTATTTACGACAGTGTTTTTTAAGATTGAAACTCTGCTAAGCCTACTTTCTGGGATTTCATCTGAACATCATTTTAGAAGTACTACAGAACAACTCTGCTCCTGCTGAATAAAAACAAAACTCTCAAAAAAACACAGTTCCCTGAAGCAAACACTTAAACTACAAGCATTCTATTTCTCTATGATTTCCACTTAACTCATGTATGTGGGGAATGGGTGAACTGTGAGGTTTCTGGTAGCCTTATCAGAAAACATAGAGAATACGAATACTGGGAGAAGGAATAGGAAATCTTATAATGAAAAGCATGATATACAGCTCAAAACCCTGAGACAGAATTGTTTTCTCTAAACATCTGGCTTTCTTTTGAGGGATTTTATATCCGTAATAATAAATAAGTGAGGTTTAGGAGCGCCAGTTTATTAAGTATTTAAAAATGGCTCAGCCACAGCAGCTGCCTGGATCTCACAGCATGTCCAAGTAGACCAAATGTTGCCTGTTGGTAACACTATATTCTAATACAAGTATTACTATTATGGATTGATACTAATAAACACAAGGTTTAATTTTAAATGGGGCTTAAAAATCCATTTCCTTCCTTTACCATTTGCTATTTATTTTTTAGCTACTGCATATTCCTGGACAGTTAGCAAAAACCTTAAACATTTCATCACTTTGCAGTACTCATGAAAGCTTCAGCTCAAACAGTACAATATTTCTAAATTAAAGATTATTTTCCGGAATCAAATAGGTAAATACACACCATGTCTGTATATTTTTTCTTTTCAAACTTTCATTTTAGTTCATACCTTACAGTTTCGACTCACCAATTCCTATCGTCTGCACTGAGGCTGAGGGACAGTGAAAGAACAGGCTTTCAATGTCACCACCTCCAGCGCCCAGTGTCTTGAATACATCTTTCACTCTTAATAACAGAAAAATTAAAAATTAAAAAAAAATAAAAATAAAAATTTAAAAGAACGTATTTAATTTACAAAGTTCGTAGACTTCATTTCTGACACTAGACAATGCTTACATTCAAGTAATTAATATTTTTAACACTCTGGATACACATTTGAATTAGGCTACTAGGAATTTTTATTGCTTTAAAGGAAATTTCTGGATGGGAGAAGGATGGTTGAATTGCAATTAAAATTTGTTTTCGAGAATCACTGCAGATCAAGTTCAGTATGGAGAAGGAAAATAAGTTAACTATCGTGCTGCAGAGCTGTGAGTGCTCATTGTTAAGAGCCAACAGACTATTGATGAAGTTAGCTAGATCCCATGCTTCTTATTTAGTGTCCATTTTAGTCACTGGATTGTAAAAAACAAACAAACAAACATTGTTTCCTCTAGCTTGGACATGAAATAAGGAAATAATGGAGGAGAAAGTTCTTCAAGCGTAGTTGTGTATGACCACCACAATGACTGAAAGACGATGAGATACATGACATGTAAAATATACAGAAAAAATGTGAGCATCTCTCCAAAACTATGCAGATTTCAAATTACTCCAACAACACTGACTAGCCCTTCTCAAAGTTAGATGCAAAACCACACAGAAAGGGGGGCTAAGTTTGGAAACCCAAACACCCTACTGAGTAGATAACTTTTACCTTCTGGCCACGATAAGACCAAATCCAATCCAATATACAGAGCTTGAGTAGTATGTGCCAGCATGCATTCTAGTATTTACCACATGAATGGCATTTTTTTTGCCTAACATTTTGTGCTGTGATATAAAGATGACAATTAAAATAATTCAGGCCAAAAAGAAAGTTTCCTTTAAAAAATTATTTCAATCATCTGGAATTCTTGGAAGAGAGTTGTATAATCCAAAACACAGCCTGCATCAAATTGATGCAAGTTCACTAAATGGAATCTTTCTTCTCCTCCAAGAGACACTGCCAAAAATGCATTTCAGATTTTGAGCTGAAATTGCTGAGATTAACTCCTAAAAATACCCCAATGTTTGCAGCATACCAAATACATACTAAAATACATGCAATTAATGGATACAAATGATCATTCAAATTATTCAGTGATTTAAGAGCAACACGTGGTTAATCTGAACTAGCTTAAGGTGTTTCTATTTCAATGAATGTTATAAAACTGGAAACTGCTATTCTGCAAGTTTCAGTTTCATCTATAATTAATTCAATAAATCAACAGAATTTCCTAGATCATTTGATGTATCATTTAAAAATGCACGAGTAGTAGGTTGCTTGTTACCCGAAAGTATTGATTCGAGGCAATTAGAATCAGACTGCATAAGAAAGAATTAAATAAATATAACATATAATATATTATATTATTTTATATTATAAAATATAAATAACTACAAGCAATTACCCAAGATAAGATGCTATTTTTCAAGTTCTGTGCTAAATGTGAGCTATATTTGATATATGCTTTTCAAGATGCAATTTCAGTAAAGGAAGCTCATGCTCCCTGGAGAACTTGCAGTTTCTACTGATACAGCAGAACAAAAGACTGCAAATGTTGATGACCTACAACCATTAGACAATTATATTTGTAAATTCTTAAAGTGCATGTTTCAGGAAATAGAAATCTTGTTGTATGAAAAATTGTCTGGATTGATTACATTATCAGATGCAAACTGTTATTATCGCTGGTCTTGTTTCCCTGTTTAAGCTCTTGATGAGAGAGTCCCCAAGGTACTCTTTAGCAGTGTTTGCACAGCAAAGCAATGATATATCACATGTGGCAGCCAACAAATATTTTCATGCTGATTAAACAGGTTTGTATAACTCTGATTAAGATCCTTCTCCTGTCCTAACTTTACAAGTAGACCTTCCAGTTTACAAGTGAACTTATAACACTTGCAGAATTTGCATTCATAGCTAATAAATTATATTAGCAAAAAAATTACCTCTAAGTTGCTCTTGTTTCTTTTACACATCAACATTAAAACAATTTTATTCAACTATCTACTGTGCATTTATTGCATGTATCTTCACAAACAAAAGTAAGTCTGTTCCCCTGGTGATGGGTGCATCCTAGTAGAATGTACCTAAGCTTACATGCAAACCTGTGCAGGGGCCACATTCAACACATCTTTCAAGAAAAGCAGGTAGTATTTATTTTCTATTCTACTTATTTTTCTTACCATAGAATAACAGAACCATAGAACTGCTCAGGTTGGAAAAGACCTTAAAGATCATCAAGTCCAACCACAACCAAACCATACTACCCTAACTCCCCACCACTAAATCATGTCCCTGAGCACCACACCCAACAGTTTTTAAACCCATCCGGGGACGGTGACTCAACCACCTCCCTGGGGAGCCTATTCCTGTGCTTAACAACCCTTTCTGTAGAGAAGTGTTTCCTGATATCCAACCTAAACCTCCCCTGGCACAACTTGAGGCCATTTCCCCTTGTCCTGTCACCAGCGAGAAGAGACCAACCCCACTCTCGCTGCAATCACCTTTCAGGTATTTGAAGAGAGCAATAAGGTCTCCCCTCAGCCTCCTCTTCCCCAAACTAAACGGCCCCAGTTTCCTCAGTGTCTCCTCATAGGCCATATTCTCCAAGCCCTTCACCAGCCTTGTTGCCCTTCTTTGGACCTGCTCCAGCACCTCAATACAATTTTACATGAAAACTAACGCTCAAGGAAAACCCAGATTCTTTTGTAAAGCCTAACAGATGTCTGAGAATTTGGGGTTTTGTTTTTAATACTTTTATAATTCAGGATTGCTCTGAGGTGTGGCCATGAAAAGCCTTCTAATGGTTGCCACTGCAAATGAAAGGCAAATGTTTCAGACTGCAACCTAACAAAGTCACATTATTTTACAAATTTCTGGGAGGAAACACAGTTTGTTTTATAACTCTAGAGCAGGATGAGCTGTATTCGAATTATACTTCAATTCAGCCAAGTTTTAAGAATATGCTTTATTTATTCTATGCTTAGGCAATAATGATTATTACTAGATTTTATGTTTTTATCATGTGTAACAGCTTCACTGAATATATGTATTTTCTTAAGACAGAGTAGTAAGGAATACAAAATACATAGGAGAGTAAAAGTTACTTATGCATTTTCGTATATATTTTGATGACTTAGGTATTGCATACTTGGCAGGAGTCTGACCTCCAATAAACTGCAGATTTTTTCCATTTTTATAATATGTATTTTAAAAGTAATATTTATGTACACCAAGTAACAAAGCAACATGGAACATTTCTGTTCAAATTAGCCCATACATTCTGTGCAAAAACGTCTAAAATACGCTATCAGCATTATGAACCACAGGCATTAGACACAGAAGCAAAAAAACTTCAGCAATTCATCTTACAATTGGTTTGTGTTGGTTTCTGCCTCTGCCAACAAGTGTTTGAAGTCAGATGTGCTGGTTTGTGCCTACACTACTTCCATACTGTGATAGAACACATCAAAGCCGCTGCACTATTTTCAAAAGCCAGTTTAATAAAAGCAAATGAGCCAGTGACATTTGTAAAAGAAACAGCACTAGGCGCCCAAATTCCATTACATTTCAAAGGACTGTAAGAGCTCAACTCCCTTTAGATCTTTAATGCTAGCTACATACCATTTATCAAAACAGTAACTATTTGATACCTACTAATGTAAAGAAAGATGGGTGCCGAGAGGCAGCTTGAGCATCCTAAAGTCAGTGACTTACATATATCAATTTAAACTTATATACGGTGCCTCCACAGCCATTACCTACTAACTACTTTATTGCTTCCTGCCAAGGGCCTCCTCCACTCTATCACAGCCATTAAATAATACACTTGGGCTCCCACACCTCTTCCACACCACCAGCCTACCACTGGATCACTAACCACGCAGTTGTAATCCTAGGCTGATGAGAGCTCAGAAAAACAAAAGACAAAACCAAAAACGCAGACTTTCAAAAGGATTTGAGAGTATTTTCAAGGAACGCTGTTAAATCAACTGGGTGTACCCAAACCAAGTTAGTTTGTTTTTTTTTTTTTTAATACTGACTTTTGTAACTTTAAAAATAGTCTAACTCTTTAGGCTTTCTGTGAGAGAAGGAGATATTTGAAAAGTGGGGGCCCGCTTGTTTTCCAGGGTATCTTCCTGCAGCTCTTTAATCCCATCTCGGCAGTTTTTCATTCTTGAAGTGCATGCTTCTGCTTCGTGCTTTGCAGAGAAAGAGACTGTCGCTCTTCTCACCCATACAGTCATAGCATAAAGTGTTTAGCACAAAAGTGAAGAACACAAATCTATTAGGCAACTACTCCCTCAGTCTAGATCAGCAAGAAAGAAACTGACAGCAAAACCGAGAGGCTGACCTCACGTTGTTTTGTAACATAAGCACTTTCCACCCAAAGGGCAAAAGTCAAGGAGGGTTTGATTGTGGAGTCAAAATAGTCCTACCAGTCTGTTTTTTTAGCCTCCCTTTCTTCCTTCAGATTATTCCACTCAACATAATCCACAATGTTTAGCGATAAACCTGCTGGCACACAATTTATAGAGAAACAACACTTGACTTTCTCTCAGCCACTTATCTTTTTGAGCAGTCAAATTAAAAAAACCCACTATGTATAGTGTCTCCTTGGTGTCTAGACTTTTTTATTCTTTTTTCCTCCTCCCCCACCCACCTTTTTTTTGTTTTTTTTTTTTTTGGTATGTGCATGGGACTTCAAGGTTTTAAGTTCTCCTTCCCAAAAGGACATAATAGATGCTTTTACACAGAACTGAAGGCATCCAGTAATGCATGGTTAACCATGAAAAGTAACTGCTAAAGGATGGTAAGGTCAAGTATCTGTCTATTTTGTAGAAACCAACACCATTAAATTTATACTATTAAGGATTTGTATCTCCTTGAATGCAGTTCAAGCAAAACAGAGATAATTGCATTATAAGAATCGGTAACAACTTTATTTTTATGATTAGGCAAATTTAAGGAGAGCAAAGGGGAATTAAAAAAACACTATTAAGGAAGAGACTTTCTTACTTTCCTGAATCTGGGAAACACCACTGAAGAATGAAATGAGGGGAAAAAAAGGAAGGTAAAAGGCCTTTTGTAATTGTTTTGGAAAACTAATCGACAGAGCAACACCTTTAGCATTGCTACGTTACTATGTTAGCAGTCATATCACGAAACAGAATAACTGTTCTGATTTTATAATGGGACAGATGAATATACAGAAAATGAGACTTATTAAAAAAGAAATGTATACAGTATCCCAACATGAATTAAAAAAAAACATCTATGACTTGGACATTCTAAAAGTTAATCTGCTATTCCACCATTGATTTAACCAGTGATGAAAAGAAGACATTTTCCGCTCAAAATTTAACTTGTACACCAATGCTGACCAATTTTTCAGTTAGATCCAGTTTATTATGGAGGCACACAAAAATCATAAAACCGTGCTGCCTTTGAGTTTCTCGTTTTGTGTTCACTAACATGACTAAAGAGAGCTGAAGCAAGTCAGAAGGTTTCAAGTGAACCCTGGATTGCAAAAATATTACTACATATTGGAACGTACATTCTAGAAAGATAGAGGCCAGACAAATTATTCTCATATTTGGATCTTAAATTGAACATATCTTTTTTTTGCTCAGTGATTTATACAGAAAAAAAGAGACACTTGCTAACGCAAAGAGAGCTTTAATTCATACTAGAGGAAGTAGGTAAATAGTGATTGATCTTATGCAACAAAATAAACCTAGAAAGAATGGTATTTGAAATTTCCTCATAATTCTGGAGTTTTCAATTTAAAAAATTTTTGCAACATGCACAGGAGAAAAAAAAAAAGCTTTGTATCTGCTCCTATTACAGGTATTTTTTTTTCCTTGCATTTTTTCTCACATATATCTGCTTGTTTTCCATACAAAATCAATTTATCACTTATCCCTACACAGTAAAAAGAGGCTACAGGGAAAAAAAAAAGTCTGATTTACACATCTTCCAAATTTCTCAGAAAGAATAATTTCAATAGGAAAGAATCTCAGCTAATTTTGACCACAGACTCTGCATATGTCTGCATACATGGATGACAAGTAATAACAGACTGAGTTTCCAGGCATGAGATTTAAAATATCAGAAGTTTTCTTTCATATATTTATAAGAAAATCGGTTATATATGTGATCTGCACTTTTTCAGTAGAATATTCCTAAAACCTACAAATGATACTGTGATTATGCTTTAAAGTACAAATAACCTCTGCCTTTAAGGTAATGTTTTCTCTTTTATGCTGAATTCAAACTAACTTTAAATTAGAAACATGGGGTTTTGAAATTCAGTTTGTTCAGAATCTGTGGTCAACTTATGGTGTCCACTGAAGCTGACCATTAAAAAAAAGTTCAAATTAAGCATACTTGACAAACATTTCTTTTGATTGAAAAACAAACAAAGAAACAAACAAAAAAAAACCCCAACACAACATCTTAGCACTTCCTACTACATTTCTGCAACACAGATCTCTTATCTGCTTCTCACAGCTTTCTAACACGTATTAAAAGACAACATGGAACAGGGATAATGCTATTATCCCAGAGTATGGTGTCACACTTGCAGGCTCTGCTCTCATCCTCATGGGGAATTTCAACCACTCAGATATCTGCTGGGAAAAGAACACGGCAAGCTGCAAACAATCCAGGAGATGCCTGGAGGATAACTTCCTGTTCCAGGTATTAGACAGACCAACTAGAGGCAAAACATTACTGGACGTGGTGCTCACTAACACAGAGGAGATCATTCAATAGGTTAAGACTGGAGGCAGTCTGGTCTGTAGTGACCACATGTTGGTCAATTTCATGATCTCAAGGAATATGAGCTGGGCAAAGAACTCATAGGATAGGAAGGCACTGGAAAAGGTTGCCCAGAGAAATTGTTGTTGCCCCCTCTCTGGAGGCCAGGTTGGAAGGGGCCATATGGGCAGCCTGATCTAGTGGATGGCAACCCTGCCCAGGGCATGGGGATTGGAACAAGAGGATCTTAAAAGGTCCCTTCCAAACCAATTAATTCTATGATGCTATGACTCTATCGTAGAATCTAGAAAAAGTGTATGTGCAGTAACTTGGCTTTTACAGCAATAGGAAAGAGTATTCCCGTGTGCAGGCCATATGTAAGCTGTGTACAACATTGGAACTATGAATAAATAGACGAAGAATTCATTTACATCTGGTTTTGCAGACAAAACAATTCATTAATATGAAAATTCACAGAGTGCATGGCTGTAAATTGTTGACTAAAATTACACTTGGAGACAGAGAAAGCAATGGAATTATTTTAATACTTTGAGCCTAAGAATGAACATTTCAGAGCTGCTACACCACTAGTATGTGCCAAATACATTAATCACTAGAGTGAATGAAACCTATTATATGTTTATATGAAAACGTGAAAAAATGATTCAATTAGAAAAGGTAAATTTGATGATTTTCCTTAAATATCCCACAAAGAAAACAACAGTTATCATGACTTAACTAATCCCACCATCCTGCCTCCACAAGCATCTCAAAATGCAGGCAGGCTCACCTCAGCAGAGATTTACCAGTAAGTGACTATAGTGAGTCTCATGTTAAAACAAAGCATTTTATGATATTATGTAAAGTATTACATAGACTTTATAGTATTAACATGAAGTAATACAAATATACAAAAAACCCCAACAAGAAACAGAAGCTTGGGTGTCTCTGTTTAACTCAATCCTTCCTATAACCCTTGACAGTGATCTCAACAAGTCTTTGAAGTTCTCCCTCCCTGTAGTTTATTTTCTCCTGAAGTATGAGGTTCTGGGAGCATTGTGAAGCAGAGGATGTCTTTAAGACCAACATCTGGCATCTCCATTTCTCTGTTAGAGTTCAAGCTGCCCACATACCTTGCCGGTCCAGCAGCAATGAGGTTAAGCTCCATCTAGTCTTCCCTCCTAATCAACTGTCTCGTGACAACATTTTTAGGGCAGATGAGATCAAAAATCCCCTGCACAAGGCAATATGCCTTAGCTTTCCATGTGACAGGTAAGTGGGTCTAGGATGTCCTCCATATTTTCTCTGCAGTGGTCTGACTGAGCTACCCTGAATTCAAGGGTTGAGATACCCTAAGCTCAGCAGGTAACTTTGTGCACAGCTGTAGCAGACAGAGCTTCTATAATCCTATTTTCCAATGGAGAAAACAGAAGTTCTCAGTTCCTCAGTTTGTGAGGCTTGAAGGGTCAAATATCTACCTTAGGCAGTATGCCACTAAAAAATGACATCATTCCAGACAGCCTAAATTCCACCTATGCTCCTGTGCTACAGCTTGTGTCACAAAACTTCAGAATTATCTGAGCAACATAGCTCATAAGGTAAGGATGTGCAGGGAGAATTTATGTTGCCTCTATTTGGTGTTAGTTTCTCAAGAAGAGTTAAGTAATTAAGCCTCTATTGTGGTGATAGGGTCAAATTCCTCCAAAGTGTAGCTAGAAAAATATAGATAATGAAGCTTGTAGCAACGAATAGTGCTTCCAACTACTAGGATTTGGCAGCATGTATAACTGAGAACGCCCATGTGCACACATACCTTCTCCAATGCCAGCCTAGAGGATGCATCACTATTACAGAAGTAGGACACAGGAATCAATTCTCTTCTCAGCTTGAAACAAAATCCTAATGTACGCCACTCATAATGTTCAACTGCCAGGCCGAGGACAATTTTCATCTGTGAAACTCCCCCCTAGGACATGCTAGACATTTTGCATTAGACAGTCACTACTTAAAAGCAAAAATCTTCCTGGAAGTATTATCAGTATGCAGCTTTCACCATCTCACTGAGGGAAGAAGAGATTCAACTGCAGCTAAGCTAGTCTTCATGCATGCAGTAATGCTGCTTTGCATGCACACTGTCATCTTGTACACCGTTGTCTTCCCCCTTTCCACTTCCTCCCTCCTGTTTTGTACCCTGACTAAAAGCTCAGGCACAGCCTGCCTTGCTGCCTACAATTTACACAGCAACTACTATCAGAGGGTCATGGCCTGTGAAATGAATCCCAATGCACTACAGCACTGTAAACTACCACCACCGGCAGGCCTGCCAGAGCAAATTAACTAAATATATTTTGGTAATGCATAGTTCCCAATTGCTACTTAAAGAGTTTCGCTTACTGATTTATGAATGTCAGTTTTCTACACTGAATTACATGGCCATTAGTGCAAACTATTGAAATTCTGCTTTATTTACGCAAAACACTTCATGGGCAGATCTTCTGCTGGTATAAACTAAAAGCTTCAAAAGAAAAACAGTTTATATAACTGCCTGTCCTTTTATCCACATCAACTTCTGCCCCTGTGATAACCATTCCAGTTGCAAGGGTCTAACACAGTGCACATCTGTACCTGAATTCTTCAACCTATGGAAGAAAGTATCTGTTAGGGTTGGATGCCAGTACACTCACTGAAACTTTTCCTCTGTACCTTGACACTGCACATACCTGTGGGGGGGTGCTAATTGGATAGGATAGGGAAGGTTACAGCTTTTTCTTTGCTCCTTCATTATTGGAAAAGCTGTCCTTATGTTTCAGCCATGAGGCAGAAATTGATGGAGACTACAGGACCTCACTGACATTTACAAGGTTTTCCCAGCAGTAGCTGGTTGCTACAACTTGGTCTAGACTTGAAGAATTTAAGAAGTTTCCTTGTAACCCCTGTGGGAAATGGGCAACTGTGAAAAGTGTTGGAATTTCCTGATAATGACAGCATCCTGCCCTATAGGTTAGCATAAATGCTGGTGACAGCAACAATGCAGCAGAAGTGGACTTTACCAGTTTGCTACGGCAACAGGGAGCTTCAATTTACTTTTCATTTTTCCTCATTATGAGAACTGATGTGTACCTTGAGAGGCTCCTGACACGCTCATATAGAGTTCTACAGTTAGAGAACTGAGTACACACAGAAAAGCACAGAATACACAACACAGCAAATTATCTTACAAGTTTATAACCATTCTTAATGATTATTCATTACACATGCTTATTACAAACTCTATTAATACTCTCTTTAGCCTATTTTTATGGCGTAATTACATCAAAGAAAAATTTTAAGTACTGTAAAAAATCATGCATGGAGAAAATTATTACATACACCTCTTCTAGTCCACCTTTACTTCAGAATACAAGCAATCTTAACAATGGCATTATGACTTTTTAAAACAAATTAAAGAATCTCGTGACTGTAATGGCAGAACAATCGAGAGATACAATAACCTGAAATATACATCTGTCATACCTGTACATTTTTTACAACAACAATAATCCATTTAATTTTTTAGTAGAATTAAGAAATGTATGCAGTGTTATTTTTAGCTATGTCTCCACCACCACTTTTACAGAAGCCTGAAAGTAGAGCTTTAAATAACTGGTGAACACTATTTTTATGCAAGGAACAGGATGTCTAGTCATGAATTCAAAAAATATACAGATCACGCCATCTACCCAATAAGATCCTTCCGCATCATAATGAGCAAAAGCCACAGGATTTAAAGGGTTTTGTTTTCCCCACTTGATTCTAAACATTGTGAGATTCTGCAAGGAATCAGCTCAAGCAGCTGCATATCCATTCATCATTCGATTGAATAGATGAGTTAACTATAGTGACATGCTATTATGCTTTTTTTTTTTCTCTTTTTCCTATCTTTTATGTATTCAGAACTTGTCCAAAACATACATCAGGACTACAGAAAACTGTATCTTCATCTGCCATGCTCGATCAGGCTACAGAAACAATGGTGGGAGAACTGCAGCTACCAAAGACAAGTTCAAGGACCAGACAGAAAGTAAGGTCCCTATGAACGGGGGTCTGCTGGCTTCAGCTGCCTGATACATCATAAAGCAACATTCATTAGAAATTACATTTCTAGTTACATCAATTACATCCAAGTCCTTCATCACATTTTTCTGAACTAAACTTCAGGAGCCAACTGAAAATACAAGCAGCAGACCCACAGCAAATGAAGGGAGACAGCAGCATCAGATGGACACAAAAGCTCACAGGCATCTACAGCTACTTCCAGAGGGGCTGCAGGCCTCCAGGTACACCAATTGGGCGGGACAAAGACAGAGACAGAGCAGGAAGATACTTGGAAAACGCCTTGCTTTGGCACTGTTTTTAAGGCAGAATAGAAGATGGAGATGTAATGGCTAGCAGAGGCCAAGAATAAGAGAGAACAGGTACATTCAAACCAGGAACACTTCATATATAGCTTGTAGTTGGACCAAGCCAGGTGGCTTATCTTAAATTACATTACACTACTGTTATGCTTCTGTGAAGTCTGAATCCAGCCCCTCGTGTCTCACTAACAACTTAGACACGAGACGATTTTGCCTTCTGTCAGGCCATTACGAGGCGCTACAGGCCTCAGACCTGTCCCACTAGGAGCCATTTTATTTGGCCACCTGAGCCAGTAAAGATGGCAGGCAGCAGTTGATGGCGACGGGCCTGCCTCTGGGAGAGGTTTAGTCACTTGCTAACTGCGCCAGCTGGACTCAAAAGCGAGCTCAGTAAGCTGCTTCATGGCAGCGATCATTCCTGGTTGTTGCTGGCACAAAATGCTTTAATCTCTAAATGTCACCAGCAGGTTAGTGCTGCCTTCAGCCACAAGGAAGAGAAGAGGAAAAGAAAGAGGAAGGGGAGAGGAACAGAAAAGAAGGGAAGGGAAAAGATCTATTTTTGATGTTGTTTGCTGCTGTCATAAATTAGCTCCCTGATTCTAGTGCCACATAAGAAAATTGAAGCAACAAAAATGAGCCTGCCTTCTCTGCTCAGTTATGATTGCTAAAACCTTGGAATTATTTTCAAGTTCATCCTGCAAAGGTTTTCCTGGAATGTCAGGCAAGGAAGTAACTGCTTGTGGGACAATTTGAAGAAATATGTCCAGACGGGCGAGATGCAACTAATCTGTTGCTTGCCAGGAAAGTTGCATGTAAATGCCACAGAAAATCCTGAAGAAATGCCTCATAGCTTGCTTGTTCAGAGCAAGCTACCAGGAGATACCAGTGTGTTTTACAGTATGGTCAGTGATAAAGAAAAATGAGGTGATGATTATTTTTTATTCCTCAGCTTTCAGTTTGCATATTTCTGGTGATAAATGAAATTGTTTTATTTGCAAGGGCAGCAGAGAAAACAATGGCTCTCTTACAGAAAAGGAAATAGAAGTGTTACAGAACCAGACACAACCCTTCCCAGTTTCCTTTTGACAAAGAAAAAAATACATACGCAAGCATATTTCCATTGTGAATAATGAAATTTGAGACTCAGATCTCAAATTCTTCTCAAGAATTCTCAAATTCTTGCCTTCCTGTTGGCAGAATTAAGTTGAGAAACAAGTCCCAGTCTCCCACTTTTAATATCTCTGCAATATTCAAAGATAATTTGTACTTCTCTTACTCTCTTTTATCAAAGAAACAGTGCAGATACAAAATGAGCTTTTAGAAATGTGGAGATTGTAAATTTGATTACATTTTAAAAGAAAATGTTTGCGTATTTTCGTACACTGTTACAGCATCTAATTAGGGAAATTGACTTATTTTGCTCCTGTTCATCCTGCATACAAGTCTTCTGTGTTTCTCAACTAATTTGCCTCACCCGTGGCCTCAGTAATGATTGCCAAGCCTTTGCAAGGCTCTTTTTAAGCTTTGAATATTGCCAACAGTGCAAAAGTGCTTGAATAAATGTCAGGGAATCTAAGGAGCTTGTGTATTGTAATGCTTGAGTTTTTCATCAGGAGCTGAGATTCGATAAGGTCTTGTTTCTTTGCAACAGAAGTTATAACCTTAGAAATAAAACAGAGGTGTATCACTATATGGATAATCCAGCAAGTGCAACAAGATAGACAGAGCCATTCACAGACCATTCACAGACCACAGAGCCATTTCCAGACTAGACAGTCATGCAAAACACTCTGCTGTGTCTCACCAGGATCGTTACACAAGACACACAGAAACCAAAGCAGGTCTGAGTTAGCATCTTTTTCCAGAAAAAATATTGTACAACTCAACAGCGACTGAGGTCTGAAGATTTTGAATTCAAACAAAAAGCAAAAACCATGTCATTTGGGATACTGGTATATCCTCCAAGTGGAGTGGGGTGGCATCAGGTGGTTCCAGCCAGCCCACAGCAGGATGTCTTAGCAGGATTACTGGAGAACCTCAGAGCAGGAAATGCAAAGCGTGTTTATGTGTCTCCCTCAGTGCTTCCAAGGACAGCACATCAGACCTTTTAGTGACCTTATCATTTCTATTTCCTAAATCTATTAGCACATCAAAACCTCAGACTCAGATCTTTTGTTACTGATTATAGCTGTAAACTAGTGATGCCATTGCATATAATTTTTTTTTCTCTAAACTTACAGAGTAAATTTTTACCTCACTAGAAAATGTGGAGATTTTGGTTCTGCATATTAATCAAACAGGCCAAATGTATCACAACTCAGAGATAGAGACACAAATTTTGTCTTGAATGAAACACGATAAAAGAGAAACAAGATGAAAACCCTGAAAGCTCATATTCTAATTATTTGTCAAAACAAAACAAAACAACCAGAAAAAAAAAAACAACACACTAGCCTAACAATTTCTCAGGTAGAAGCAATGGATTTTTCTTTACTCTACAGATTACGTTAGGTCTGACCTTTGTATTGGATCTAAAATAGCCACTTCCCTAGCCAAATTCCTTGTGAGTTCTCTGACAAGCAAAAACTGGTCCAGTGACATAACTGAATTTGCTTTGGTTATATATTGGCAGCCCGATACTGATTTCGCTTTTCTGTAAACCCTGAAGAATAGTGCACCAAGGGAGTGGAAGTAGAACAGCTTATCGTAGAATACCAGACTGAATCTCTTCAGCCCTACTGTCTGTTCAATTGAGGAAGAAAAGAGAGGTTGTTGGGTCATCAGCTGTCTCCTTTTCATGCTAAAGAAAAAAAAGCTACATATTCCAGCACAGAAGCTTGCTTACGCTCATAGCAGTTTCTCAAAACTAGAGAAAAATTCTCCTAACAGTAAAGCAAGTTTTTAGAATAAAAACTGGCAGATGAAGCAACAAAAGGCAGAGACAAATTTTGAAGATCCACAAAGACTGCAGACAAGGAACCTACAATGTAAGAGCTAATTGCCAAGTTTTTAAAAACAGTCTTTTTGCCCTTTTTTTTTTTTTTCACAAGGCCAGATGAGTCACGTAGGGTGGCATCAAATGATTTTATACTTAATTATTATTAATCACTCACGTTCTTTTTCTTCTTGTGAGCTTAATTTGAAGAAAAATTAGAGCCATCTCTCACCAGCAATGTGTGAAAAAAGTTTTTTACAGGGAGTGTAGTGACTAAAGTTATACCTAAATCTCCAATAGGTCCTTAATAGCTAGTGAATTTGACTGCTGTTACACGTAACACTTAGAATAAAAACACCACGATCTAACAAACTACAATTGAGATTCAAGACAAGAAATTTCTCTATTTTAGCCTGTGATTCATCCTCAAACTTTTTCAGTTCATGTAATGTGTCTGCTTTAGTTTCTCATCATGGGTACCAACTACATAGGTCACTCCAAAAGTAATGCCTCCTATTTATTTCCATGGAAACTGCAATGGACACAAAGAGCATAATAACACTATTTGATAGAGCCCATTCTCAGCTACAAAACACTATTTTTCAACATGCCTTTTTTCTGGTGATGAACAAGAGTCTGCATGTTGCTCTCAGAAAAATCCATGCCACCACTGTCACTTCCATCTCTGTGGCATTAAATAAAACTACAGTTGAAAAAAAAAGGCAGAAATCCATTTACTGACTATTCAAAAAAGCTAATACCAAATATAACCTGCTCTGGTGCCTGTACAAAGTTGCAGAGATATTAGAATGTACTGGCCATCTGTAGTTGGCAGACACGCTTAAACAAGGACAGTCAAACTTTCATTCTTCCTTGCAAAAAAATTTCAGGGCTGTACTGAATACAACATTCATGAGGTGAAAAATATTTGCAACTGGAACTACTGTTTTATCCAGAAATCAAAAAATAAATGGCTACATGCCCTTTCACCATTCAAAGGGCTCTCCCTAAAGGATATAGGAAATGTGCCATTGCCAGTTCAGTGACTTCTACAAACTGTCATTCTACTGAAAGCAATTTGGGGAGGCTTAACTTTAGACTTTTTTCTCTTAACATTATCAATGAGTTTTCCTGTGTTGTGCCTCTCTAACACTTTTCCAGTCAGGACATTCAGCATTCAAGCAATACGACCTGAGCAGAGGAAAGTATTAAAAAGGATGGCAAAAAAGGGAAAAGCATGAAAGTGATTTAGGTCTCTTGGGTAGTTTTTAAGATTACAGAAAGCCACAAAGTGAAACTCTCCCAAAGAAAATGCAACTTTGAACTTCCTGCTTTAAATGAAGTGTTTTCTATCCACCACAGTGATAATTTTCTACTCTGGTAAAGTACTAACTTCAAATTCAAAGCCTTTGTAGTAGTTAAAGGCTTAAATTAACAGTATAGAATCTTTACTCTTTTCATATTTTCAAATATTAAATATTTTCAAAGTATTAAAGTGAACAAGAGGTTGTGTGGCATTTGTCAGTCTATTAAAAAAAACAGCCCATGGATTTCATTATGAAAGAGGAAGGTCATGAATAGTTATCAAGATTCGATTAACCCTCCTTGATAAAAATGTACCCCTCTGACCTTTCCTTTTCCTATACTTTCATGAAAGTTACTCCATCCAAAGACTACTGAACTGTTTGCTTTTCCATCTGTAAAAATACCAAGCAGCAACGCTAACAATACACCTAATTGACATTTCCACATTAGTATATTGCTTACAAATATCAGAACATTAGTAAACTATTTTTCTCCTGCCCAACAGGTACAGCAAGATTTTCTGCACATCAACAGATATTTAGCCATATAATTCTGTAAATTATGCTGTAAATTACCTTTCTTCCAGTTTGCCCATGCTACCAGCTGAATGAATGTGAAGAGAAGATGCTGTCATTCTCTTAAATGACGTGAATCCACGGGATTATTTTCCACTAAACCTTCATCTTTTGTAGGGTTTTAATGCTAGTAGTCACTGCTAACATTATATTAAATATATTTAGGAGAATTTTTTGCCAAATCATTGAGACAATGAGCAAATACTATGGAAAGAAAAGAATGAATAGTTAGAAAATGAAAACAAACCAACCCATGGTCCAGTGAACTCTGGCTTTGCTTTAAACACATTAGCAAATATGTACCTCACTGCCTCATTTCTCCCATAAACTGTGCTATTAACCCCTTCCCTTTGGTCATTGGTAGAACCTCGGTGTACCCATGAGGTATGTTCAAAAACAGGCAGCCTTTAAGGAGTTAACTTTTTTCCACAAAGGTGAAGAGTTTTGCTGACCCAGGGTGAGTTGGGTTGAATAAAATTCAATTCTGCTATAGTCAACAGGAAAGTAGGAAGGAAAATAGGATTTAACAAACAAAGCATAAAGTCCACAGCAGGAAATCATTATTTGAGCAATTGTTCACTTTGTTAAGAGACTGGACTGTATTAATATCTATCAGGGCATACTGCTGTGTTTGTGGTTTCTCTTTTGTGCCACGTCTAGTCTAATTAGTTACAAAGTGGTTGTATAGGCAAGCAAAATCTGCAATTGTGTGAGGTTTCCAAAGAATACAGAATACATATGTCATTGATGCATAATCTGGCACCAGCTTATTCTGGTTAAAGCTTGAGTGGTTAACTAAAATTAAATCAATACTAAAGGAAGTTCAGAAAGCCAATAGAAGTAGCTCACAGAAATAGTTTCACTGACCATTACAGCTGCTACGGATTAGGCATGTTAAGCAGTTCAGTTTGAGTTAACATTTTTAGCAAAGATACACACAAATAGCTGCCTGCATGTTTTGCAGTAAAAGTATGTTAGTAACACACACAGCATTGTTCCAAGTAGCAACTTGGAACAGTTATCAATTTCAGTTAGGTTCTTCACCACAAGGAGGTTAAAGTAAAGTATATATTTAACACAGCAGTTAGAAAATAGATTTTTAGACAAAAGTTCTGTGAGCTTCAGGGGAAATTCTGACATTCCGTAGGGTTTCACAGGTCTGAGGTCCTTACTCAAACAGTAATCATAAGCATCATCAAAAAGCAGTCAATAATAACCAGTGAACAAGCTAACACCAGCAATGTACAGAAGAAGTTCCTTAGCTTTCATAGCTATGAAAACTGGTCATAAACTGGTTTCTTCAGTAAATTCCAGAGCTTCTAGCACCATAGGCAGAGCACTCAACTTACCATGTAGCAATATTTCAGATGTCCTTTCCCCAAGCAAAGAGAAACACTCACCTGGCTGCCCTCCATATTTGAGCTTGTTTGAAGCTACCTCCAAAGCTAGAATCAGTCTCTGAGAAATGAACTTTTGGTTACAAACCGCAGGTGGTGAAATAAGAAAAGCCTTGCAGTATAACATAACTCAACTTTTTATCAGACTCAGACAATTTAGATCAATACAAAGCCAGGAGAGTTCTGCCAATTTACATTGGTTTGAATGCAATTCAGTGATTTGTAGTGAAGAAGGATTTTGACTTACTTCCTTCAGGATGTGAGCGTGGCCCTGCCAAGCACTATTTCCCAATACTGCAGAGACTTAAAAGTGACAAATGATGGATATGCCGCTCTAATCCACCAGTACTGCTCATATATCATCCATTACAGAATTTGAGGGACTTGTTAAGGCCATCTTCAACTATCAACATTTTACCCAGTTCACAGGGCATAAGCTGCTCAGAGACAAAAATTGGAAAAGGTCAACATTCACAGACAGCTATTGCAAAATGTATCACATGAATTGCATTTCACTGCTGACTCAATAACTCCCCTTTCTCAACCTTGATTTTTCAGAGGATGTGACTATTTCTTATATCTGAGACTTGGTAGCATTATCACTTGCCAATATGAAACATGCAATTTGCATTTCTTCATGGTACCATGCTTTGACCACCTTTCAAGATTGTGGGATCAAAACCAGTATCTGGCAATGTTTCTATTTATCTCTAGATGAGTCCTGTGTTGAAATACAGAAAACTGGTGCAATAAGTTTAAACTAAGTTTAATGTATATACATTAACAGTGATTTAGGTGGAGTTGTTTGTATTTTACAGATTCGTGTGAGGGATAAGGCAGGTTGCTAGTAATAACCTTGATTTACAGAACATAATTTGGTCTGTTTATTGAGAGAAGAAGACTAAAGGTGGTCCTTTATGTTATCCTTTCAGTGACTGCTTTTTTTGGAGACAATAACTTCATTGTAAAACCAACAACTCAATGCTCATCCTTACTCAAGATTGTTATTCATTGGACGTAACCTTAGGGGTGTATTATAAAGCATTAAGTATTTGGCTGCTATAAATTGTTACCAAGAAAGAACGTCATTATTTATTTCAACTTCAGGTTTTTTAAGGTGTTGTACTGTATTTACTCGTAAAAGAATACTATCTCATTAAAGCACTGAATTCTGCTGCCAGAAGCCATGGTATTATTCAGAAAAAAGTTTTAAAGGACAAAAAAAAATCACAAGATTACATTCCATTTATGTCAGTCAGGGCTTACATAGTAAATTCATCATTAGTGCAAACATTTTGGAATTATATGTTTGATCCCAAGTATTAAATATATAAAATACTTATTTTATCATTAAAAAGAGAGCATGACATACAGATCAAGTCTTATCATGAGAACAAAGTATTCTTGTAGTTTTGATACCAGGCTTCCACTCAGTAGAGATGGACTCAGTTCAACTAAAATTACATATATTTGGGAGTGTATAATTTGAAACATATTTAAGTCAACACTCCAAAAAAATAGGAATAGTAATGCTATTTTATTCAGCATAAGATTACTTATTCTAGTAAGATATTATATGCAGTTACACAATAATGAAATAATCTGGATTTAAAAAAGATTATAAAACTTGAGACCACATTCTCTAGTGATCTGAACTCAGGAAGAAAAAGGCATACACAGATATCAGACTCTGAAAGAAATGCAGCAATGGATAAGTGTTCACTGAGTGACTGTGAAATGGAATCTAGGCACATTTAATATGAAAACTAACAGGAACACGCAAGATAGTATCTCCAGCTATTTTACACTCCCTGATTATGTTACAAACATTTAATACTTTCCACACCTCTTTCATCAAGTCATATATAAATCTTATTTAGATTACTTGGTCAATAGCAATACAGTGCTATAATTTTTATTGCTTTGATTCGTAGAGAAACTCTAGATTCAGCATACAGTCTGCTTTGAGATCGTCAATGCTGAATCCAGACCAGGTTGCTCAGTGTTTATCTAGTCTTGAGATCTCCAAGGAAGGAGATGATAGAGCAGCCAGGTAACCAGGTTGCATGAGGAAATTACCAGGCTGAGAACTATCCAGCAATCAGAGAGATTGATGCATGGTATCGTGTGGTGACGTAGGCTGATCAACAGCCCAGTCTTTAGTCCCTGCAAGGGGTAGAAGCTAAGCAGTTTCCAACCCTGTGGAGACAGATGGCAAAAACACGTAAGCTGAGATAGACTGGACCCTCAACTCTGCTCAGAGCAGAAGGAGGAGCCTCCTCCTTGCTCCTGAAGTCTCCCTAACCAACAAATACAAAGATTTGGAGATGGAAAGAGAAGAAAGCGTGGTTAATGGTTCAGAACTAGAAAGAGACAACCACATTAAGAAGATCCAACCAAGGACCTGAGTCAGTACCACTACCATCATAAAATGTGAAGGACCTTAATAATTGGAGACTCCACGCTGAGGGGCACTGAGGTACCTCCTTGCGAACCACATAATCTCCATAGAAAGGCTTGCTGCCTGCCAAAACTCTGCATTTGAAACATCATTAAGAGACTATCAATTATGATAAAGCCAGAGAACTATTATCCACTCCCACTCCTTCAAACCAGGTCAGCAGATACTGCAACTATGAAATTACAAAATGTTATAGAAGATTTCATATCTCTTGGGAGGATGTTTGTGGGATCAGGAACACAAGTAGTGTTCTTGATCCTCCCAGTTGGAAAATGGGACCTGGGCAGAAGGAGGAGAACAGACAAGTTGAATGAATGGCTATATAGGTAGTGTCACAGTCAGGATTTCATGTACTATGGTCCTTGGACATACCTTTGAGAGACCAGGAATGTTGACGCTGACCGGGACACAACTGACCAGAAGGGGCAAGGATACACTGGGCAGCAAGCTGGTTGAGCCTATCTCCAGAGCTTTAAACCAAATTTGATGAGGGAAGGAGATGTACTTCTGAGTGACGGAAAAGGGACAAGGAACGCTGTCACTTTAGGAAGCAGCTGGAGAAAATCTCAGTTCTGTCCTAAAGGAAATTGGGAGGGCTCTTCCAAGGAGGTAATGTGGCCAGTAGCCCAGCTGAAGTGCCTCTACACCAATGCATACAATGGTGAGGTCCTGCACAGCCTGATCTAGTTAGTGGTTGGCAATCCTGCCCATGGCAGGAAGGTTGGAACTAGATGGTCTTTAAGGTCCCTTTCAATCAAGCCATTCTATGATTCTATAACTTTTGCCCAATTACTTGTAATAATGTAAATAACACAATCAAAAATATATTAATATAATGGACTGCCTTAAAGGCTTACTATGACTTAAGTAACACCTGATAGTCTGCATCCTGCTACTATTCTAAATAAGAAAAAATTTTGGTTTTGGAGTGCGTGGTTTAATTATGCTTTCTTATTTACAGTTGTTGAGAAATCAGAATATTTTAGAAATAGTGGGTATGCTGCATATACAGAACAAGAATATTTTCTGTGCACTTTTGCAACCAAGAAAAAAAATACTCTGATGTAGACATTAAAATCAACATCTTCTCTTCATATTTTATTATCTATCTCATCTAACATATTCATATAGTTTAGAACACACGACATTTTTCATCTACAAAGCTCATGCTGCATTTAGTCTCTTCTTATATTGACAGCATAGAAAACTCTCTGCACTAACACCATATGAAACTCAATCCTTCTCCACTGTTTGTTTTAGAGAGTAAGAACCATCATCCTTGTCTTCATATCTCTCTCAGATGCCTGAGAGAGATTTCCTCACGTTACAATTTTCACTGGATGTCTTATGAATGTTAAATCATTTGCAGACTTAACACACACACAAAAAGCCACCATAAAACTCCATTGGCTCTTCAGTAAAGAAGCTTGCCTTATTTGGTGTCATCTTGATCTGATCTTTTTATTAGTGTTCTCAATCTTCTCCCTCAACGTACAAATAAAACATTTGAATTTTAAAAAGTGTCTTAAATCTTTTTGTAGGCAAAAAGTACTGCAATGCATGATTCCTGCTTTATACAAAAAATTAAAAAAAAATTTAAAAAGGAACTATTGTTCCATTTGTTAGGAGTAGGTAACATCACTCTGTGGACTCCTTGTAGAGCTCCAGCAGTCATAAAATGCCTTTGTGTAATGTATCAACATTCCTGATTTTTTTTGGAACAAGAAGAACATCAATATTAAAATTCATGAAGTGGGAGTCTTCATCTAACCAAAGAATTCTTCACGAGTTATGTTTGCCTTCTATGTTAATAAAAAGCCAATATGCATAATTTATGGAAGCTAAATACCAAACATTAAAAAAAGTCACAAAGCCATAGGAGTTTTTAATGGGCAAGTCTTCACCATTTAAATTGATCTCTTATACAATATTTTTCTGCCTGACTTATTACGTTTTACTTGAATAAGTTTGACTTTGCAATGATGCTTGTACAAAAATTCTAAGAAGCAAAAGAATCAAGAACCAATAACATTCAAACAAATGAGCGGTCACAAAAATGACAGAGCTTGCAGAAGACTCCATTTTCTCCCAAAGCCATTATTTGATTTAATACTCCATTATAAAGCAATGCCCCTTTCACAAAGATGGATTCTGAGATTTTAATTTCTTGTTGGCTTTTATGCTGCTACTCCTTAGGTACAATGACTTTCTGCAAGGAATGATGTTTCTCCAAAATAACTGTCGTTCTCTTTTTACAGCAACACAGAAAAGTTTCTTCCAGAGTCAAGAATTGAAGAAGTATCAGAAAAATTATGTAAGGTCTAAACCTTGAGTCACAAACATCAAGAGGAGCATTTTCATTAGCTCATGCAACTATAAAGCATATACAGCTATAGATCTTTAGTATTTTTTCATTAAGGAGATTGTATAACAAATGGTCTATAGGACAACAAGGCCACCAGCAGAAAATGTTTCTTCACCCTGTTCCTTCTTCTTATACAGTTAATCATTTTACAGTCATGCACGACATGACTTTTACAGCTGGTATCCTTCTCATCAAAATGTCTGATTTGATTGTGTACCTTTGATAGAAAGATTTAAAGATATTCATTGACTGATATCATCAAAACTAGTAAAAGGAAATAGAAGAGAACTAGTAAAAAGAACTTTTCAGAGATCAAGAAGTAACTAGGGTTTTAATGGCCACAGTTGTAGTATGGGTGGGTGCTCATGTTCTTGACAAGTTTAAATTATTAGAGATTTTTAAAGTAGCTGTCATAAATATTATGCAACTGTAAGTTAGTTCTTATTGATCAGTCTGCAAACAAAACCCATAAAAAAAAAATTAAAAAGAAAACAAACACAGCAACAAAGAAAACTGATGGAAAAACGCTTTACATTAATTTCCTTCACATTTTGCAATCTTAAAATTGCATTAAAGCAGCATTTCAATGTAAAAACAAGTCTGTTCCTACTTACCTACTTTCCTCATTTTCACTTTTTAACAACACAAAGAGAAATAAAATACAACCTATACAAAGAATATAGTTCTTCCTACAAAAGCTCTTTCTCAGGTTGGCTGCTAGAACACAATTTAATACAAAGGTTCTTCTGCAATAATTCCATTTGCTCAATAGTAATTCAAGATATCATATGTCTTGTTAAACTGACATCTTTCTATTTTTTGGAAAAGCTTACAGGGAAGAACAGTTTTGGACAAGAATGATTAAGACGGAATGTAAATGCAGCACAAGGAGAAACATTTTTTGATTTATTATAAAAAAAAGTCTTGCCTTCCATAGTTCCTATATGATCCAAATATACTGATGATCTTACTGTAATTAAGCTGTCACCATACACGTTTTCATCAAGGACTAAGCAGTTAGAAATTGCTAAAGGCTGAGCTATTTACAACCACCATCCTTTTCTCTTTTTTTTTGTCCTTCCCTGAAAGAAAACACTGCAGCACTACATAATTGCTTTACAATGTCTATTGTGGAAGATTTCACAAGGAACATAAAAGTTTGTGTGCAGAGCTGTTTTCTGTAAAGGGAGTAAGGTTACAGATCGACAAGCAAATTTTACAAGAATTTTCACTGTCACCAAGGGGGCAGTTTGTTTAACCCTTTATCAATAAAGCTTTGCCACAGGAATACAACAAATTTCCCATTTCAGAGAGCTTTCCCCTCGCCTATCCCAACAGTTTCACTCTTCCACAGAAGTTTCACCAGTCCCGTTGACTTTAATTAGATTTCTGCTAATGTATTTCTCAATATCTTTTTTCTTAATAGTGTGCATTTTGAAACATTGCCCACTCTTTAATATAAAAAAATATAAATATTTTTAAAATAAAAAAATACAAATATTCATCAAAGATACCAAAGAAATGAGTTTGTTCCCAGTTTCTGAACCAAAAATCAAATGAATCCCTGCAGTAACTCAGTGATATTGGTCTTTGGCCTTATTCCTTGAGGAAATTACTCTTCCAATACACACATCTCAGAAATATCCTCTCCCATTTACAGATTCCTACACGGCTTTTAAACTTTTCCTTGTGGCCTAATCTTTGCAACTAAAATAAATTACTAAATAAATTACTACAAAGGTCCCATCTACATGGGTACTTTATTAATGTTATATGTTTATAGTGTGTTTATAAGAAATATCTTTAAACACACAGGGACAGTGCAGGGTGACCATGCAACTGTGGAATTCTGCAAATAACACACAGAAAAGTCAAGAAAGTAGCTTTAGGGTCTACTACAGTGTATGGAAAAGTAGAGGAAGAGGCTCAGGAACTGGATAGGGAAAGAAAAATCTTTGACCATTGATCCCATCCCACTCACAATAATCAAAAGCAAAGCTCCTATTAGGTAAAATGACATCGGATCAAGCTTTTCATGAAAAGGGATAAACTTCTCTCAGGGCTCTCACTCAGAGATTACTACTGAATGGACTCAAACATACGCTTGTAAGTCTTCCTGAAAACACCATCTTGGGTGTATTCATAAACAAAGGGGAGACGCGCAGAAGATTTTCCTGAGTCAGACCTCACATGAGGAAAATAGCAGCCAGAAAAGCAGAAATGAATGGCATTGTAACAGAGAGAAGTAATATAATCTCCTAGCCAGATTTAGCTTCTTGAAGTAAGGAGACAAATCAGATAAATGGCCAGCCTTCAGTGAATGCATGTTTTACAAATCCTTTTACTGTGTCTTCATCCATTTACCCTTTCTAGCTCTGATGCTGGATTTACCCTTTCTGCAATCACAATGGACAGCAAAATAAAATGAATATTATAAGTTGTAATCTGCAAATGTTTGCGTTTTCAAGGGATCTCCTTTGACAAATAAACCCAATTACAGCCTGACTCCTATGCTTCGTTGTTAGAAATGACTAAAACTTTGAAATAATTGAGGATAAAAACAAAACACCAAACCTTAAAATCAACACTAAGCAAATGAGACACAACGGGACATAATTTCTGAATGGGACTTCTCTGAAAGATTGGTATGATGAAATAACAAATGAAAAGACATCATACAGGAAATATTCCATGATTGTAAAAGAATTGATAGAGTACCCAGCTTCCAAATACTGTTACAGGAAAAAAAAAAAAAAAGAATGAGAAAGGAAAAGAGTATGATTATTACTTGGAAACATTAGAAGATTATATCTAAGCAAGTTTATAAAAGCTTTGAATGTTCACCTTGAGCAGAAGAAAAATCTGAGGTGAGATTTTAAGAAGAAAAAAAATAAAATATTGAACTATCTATACAAAAAAAAAATATTATACTCTCTATATATAAAAAAAAGATATCTCAAAACATTACTGCAGTTCTCAGAACTTCAGCTTCTTACATGTCCTCAACTGTCTACCCGTAGGACAAGAAAGAGATTGTCAGAAGAAATAAGAAAATCATGCAACCAAAGCCAATGTTCTTAGCAAGGTATTTGTCAGTGGACACCAATACCAGGTGCAGAAAAACCATTGAAACATTTGATTCTTGGATTTTATCTTCTGCTTTGTACACACTCGACCAACAGCTGGCTGAACTGAATGAGTAGCCATGCTAACACAAATGTCTTTGATTAAAACAGCATCCTTGAAGTCAGAAAAACCTCAAAAACCAGGAATTAATCTTCTGGAAGCACTGAAAATGACTTCTCTTTTTCCACAGCTGATAATAAGGTGACTTAATAGAACACACACTCTGTAATGTGAGGTGATTTAGCAAGAAGATCATGACAAACATCCCATATTCCATTATTTTCTGGTGTGTGCAGACTTTTTGCATTGGAAAAATTCAATCTCTACTGTACTCTATTTGCAGCTGATTACGTTTCTAAAGCACAATGCAAATTTTTAGAAAAAAAAACAGAAGTAATAATATCTAGGAAGCAAAATGAAGCTAATGACCTTAGAATATCTCCAAAAATGTTAATGTACTTGCAACACATGTCCAGTTCTTAGCACAATCCACTTTAAAATAAAACCAATATTTGCAAAACTATTCTAAGAAACAGTATTTATATAGATTTAGCAATATAAATGGGGATTATTTATTGTACACACTATTAATTTATATTTTCTTTTCTAAAAATGCCTGAGAAACAAAGTGCATCAGAACAGCATTCAAAATCACCATTCACCTGAATGCATTCTGCTGAGGAAGCTTCCTCAGCACCACGAAGAATAATTGGATATCATGGTTCTGGAAACAATCTTCCTCTTTTCAAGAGATAAGCTTTATGATTTCATCTTCACCTTAAAAAAAAAAAAACGGAGCAGTAGCTTCCAAAAACCACAGAGCAGATAGCTTACTGAACCACACTCACATTTGGGTGAGATCCTAGATGCACTGCAGTCAACAGGGAACAACTCCAAACTGCTGCAGAGAAGGAGGCTTTCAGCCCTGTAAAGTATTGCCCCACACACAGCTCCACTGGTCAGCAGCAGCACAACAGCATCAAGGCTGGTGGAAACGAGTCGTACAGCATTGCTCAGTTCTCAAGGGAAAATAACTATTTTTATTTGGCCTGATGTAAAATTTTAAGAAAATTAATGCTCAATTCTGATCCTGACTTTCTGCATGACCTCGAGTCATTTCAGAATCAATACAGCTCAGGTCCTTCTGTGCTGAAATGAATGTAGTACAACTCCCCACCTCTTTATATCTTCATGTCACTCAGATGAAAGGCATTTTGTAACAGAAGTGCAAACACTTGTTATTTATTAAAGGAGATACGTACCACAGGCCCACAGTTAATGTTTTCAAGGTCTCTCTTTACCTTTAAATCTAATAAGACAATTATCAATGAATGACCACATCACCACTATCAGAAATATAAAGGCGATATAAGCATGCTTTTGCCTAATCAATCTGCCATCTTCAGCAATGAGTTGCACAATTTTATCTACTTATCCTAATGTACCCCAAACTTCAGTAGATTCTAGCAGTCTTAAGAGGATACACTAAGGCTAACCAATCCTAATTCCAGTGGGTGGTATGCTGCCATAAGGGCTGAGGCACTCTCAGCTTTAGTTTATGAGCTACTCAGAGGTTACTGCAAAGACCAGTCCTTATATTCAGGCTTCTCAACTCAATTGCAAACATAGGTTCAGATTTCCAAACCAGAAGGCAGATCTAAAAAGTAAAATATTGTTTTAAGCTGCAGAATACTTATAGTAGCCACCCTATTAAATGTTATAAGAATGTACAGCATCCAGAGCAATATTTGCCAATTCATTTCTGAAAAAAAGAAAGGAAAAAAAAAGATTTACACTGATTCAATGACACTACATCAAGAACAATGTGCTATTGGGATTACTGTTTTTCTAACAATTTACTGCACAAAATCAGTACCTACGTATGGACAGCAAAGTCTGAAAACACACAATAGTTATTAGCAAGTAAAATCAGCCAGCTAAGATTATTTTCTTTACAATAGGATTGAAAGAAATTTCCAGGTTACTCATGTAACTCAGTTCTTCAGTGTTGAAAGATCAGAGAAGTGCTTAAAAGTAGTTTTTAAGGTGGTGGAATTAAAAACAACCAATCCAAAATAGAGCTCTTCTCCATTTGTCAATGAATATTACCACGTGCAGATGATTTTGAGATGCAAAGAAAAAAAAAAAGAGAAGAAAGAGGCTCCCACACCCTAACTCCCAGCTGCACTTATTGTAGAAAAGAGAAAAGCAGATTATTCTTAAAAGCTGTAAAGGTACTTAAGTTTAAAATGGATGAAATGTATGAGGCATGCACTAATTGTGAATCTAGACCTAACAAGAAACTAGAAAGTCTAAAGGAAAATCAAAACTTCAAGACACAGTGGAGCTGTTGGATAAAAGGGCAGAGTTGCTCCAGACATTTCTTTTACATTGAACTTTGAAATCACCAGTTTTAATAGTTTTATTAAGAGGCTGACACTGCGTCACATACAATATCTAGTCATACACAGAAAGAGAAACAAAAAGAAAATGCAACAGAAGTAGGAGTCACTGCCTTAAAGCCCCAGCTATCAATGTCCCATTGCCATCAACTGAAATAATTCAGAAGAGGAGCACTGGGTTGTCTATCATTAAATACTAGGAAAAAAAGCTGTGCTGCAAAGAATAAAACTTAACCATTTCTTTCAACAGATGTGTTTGTCTTTGTTACAAGTTTCACAATACAACTGGATGGAGTAGTTCTCAAACTACCCATCTTTCCTCTCAACACCATCTTCTTGGACTGAATGATCTCAGAAGTCTTTTCCAACCTTGGTGATTTTTCTATGATGCTTAACAAAGGCTCAGAACGCAAAAATTTTTCATTGCTAGCACCATGCTACGAGGCTGGAATTTTACCAGGAAAAAAATAGAAGTTCCAGTAGCATTACAATAGAAAAGAAATTTGCAGAGCGATTGAAGTACAAGCAGAGGGTTCACAGTCACAAACTGGTTTGCATGAACTGTACACAGAGTGTCCCCATGGAAAGCTTTTAAAGTTCTGCAGGAGCTGCAAATAGCTGCGAGGCCCAAAGCAAAGCCAAGGAACACTTGGAACTTCTGAGAAACTGAATGTCAACACAATATCATTTATGAAAGTATGCAGTGAATTCTGAGAAGCTGCCTTGCAAGTCTTGGTCCAAGCAACGACTTTAGCAGGTGGCTTAACTGTTTTTCCTGCTACTCTTCTTGAACCACTTCTATTTTGCCCATAGAGTGAAAAGCAACAGCCAGTGTAAATCTCCTAATCCCTAACTCATGACATTTAAGCAGACAGCATGGCCATGAACAGTGTGATTCAGGTTAAATTCTCATTAAAGGACTTCCCTGCCTTAAGTATTTTTCAGTGACAGCTTACAGTGCTAGCACAGGAATATGATAGACAGGCAATGGGCTGGAATTCTGACAGGAAGCTGTCACCAGGCCTTTGCGAGCATCCGAGTGTTGGATGATATCAGGAGGTTACCCATCAACAGAAGAAAAATAATTTCCACATGAAAATTCTCATCTTTGGGGTCTGTATGAATTCTTGCTAGTGTCTGACATACTTGCTGCTTCAAATATTAAGAGTTTAGAGGGGCTGAAGAACCCTGGACACTGCAGGCAACAGAAAAGCAATCTGACACAAAGGTTACTGCTAACTAACTACTACTTTTCCTCTGTTTTGGAGCCAATGATTTCAGGTACATATAGAATTAATGCTGCAACTATGTAGGAATATATTTATCATTCAGATTGGAATGGCAATGCAAATAGAAAGGGCTTGCACATCCAGAAGAACTGTTCCAGCCTTAAATTCAAAGTCAGTGCATGAAATAACCACATGCATAAATCCATTCCTATTCAGTATGGCAGTTTGTTAATATTAAAACATTCTGGAAACTCATTGGCTTTGCCTGCCTGAATATTGCAATCAAAATGGATGACTGCTGAATTGTGCCCCCATGCTACTATTTCCATCATAACATGTATCCCAACAGCTTCAGTGGTTTAAGTGACATTATGAAGTGGGATGATTGAAAAACCTGCTCCACAGTCTTTTGCACAATAAATGTTAGACTACAAAAGGAGATGTTCTCATAATCGTTAGCTAGTAAAAAGCTATTTATTCTCTTTTTTATTTGGCTGTGACTGTTTGCTCTTATCTGACATAAGAGTTGAATATAAACGCAAGAAATTTCCACCTGTGGAAGGAATTACTGAATCAGTATCATGAGTTTAGGAGTATCTGTCAGTAAGGCTTACACAATCATACAGATGACAAAATTCAGTCAGTTCAGGAATATCTCCTTTCATTATGTTCATATATATCTAATATATTGACATCTGTACTTAATCTGTGAAGTGTGAACAGTCAAACGAGGCTTAAAAGTAAGCTTCTTCTACTGTATTCTGTTTCACTGAGAAAACCAAAACAAAACACTGAACAAGTTTTGAAGCAAGAGGATGAAAGCCTCAGCATTTTTTTTTTTAGATATAGAGAATTCTTCTGGTTTCAATGCCATGCATCCTTCAAACTGCGCCATTACCAAACATGAAGGAAACACAAGCTGTTTTAAGATATCTACAGACGTCTCCAATATCCATACCTTCTGGAGATACAAAGAATGGACAGAATGCTGATTTGTCCCTTTTTCCTTTGCCACATGTCACAGTCTTCCATTTAGGCTCCTCAGACACACGGGAAGTGCAGAATGGCTTGTTGAACACACGTACATAAAATCAGACCAGGCACACAGCATTACTGAGAACGACATACTCAGTTCTTCAGATTTCAAGTCAGTACAATGCACTACAGATCTTGCACCAACATTTTCAAAAAAAATATATGTATAAAAAGTAATTTATCTGGGCAATTTTTAGTTACTTATGCAGACTAAATTTAAAGACAAATTATGTTGGATTTTTTTTTTCCAGTTTTGTCACGGAGGCTGTCACTCATAGAAATGTACAGATGTTACCGTCAAACCTCAACCACATGACTTCTTACAACAGACTACAGCATCAAGACATACCTTGACTGTGCAGCACTTCTTGAACTAACAGGAACAGAGACCTCTTCCTGCTATAAGACCATAAATATAAAAACATAATCTTGATGATAGCGTATGGAAAAGATGAAAGCAGAGGATCCTTTTTAGTTTTTAATTCCAAGTAGACTGTCAATACAGTAATGTATCATACATGCATCTAGAATTAAGAGACCATGATAGAAAGTTATACTACCCAGAGCTAATAGAGATATATCAAGGTTTTCCTTGCGTGCTTAATGCATCCAAAAGCATAGTTTTAGCTGTGACAAAAATCCAAAGAACAGCTTGCAAAAGCTATTATCTTCAAGCTAATTTATGCTGCCCCATAAATGATTATGAAAAAAACAATTTTTCCAACAGATTTTTTTCTTTATCCTCCATTGTAGTTAATTTTTTGGATGCTGTATATGACCACAGAGCTTTCAAGTGCCTTGTGTTGAAGCCCATAGGCCTACACAGCAGATCAGTCAGCCTAAATCCAAATCTGAACTAAGATCAAAACAAAAGAAGTACAAGTTCAAAACCACAAGAATTATTAATTCAGCTTGTCAACTATATTTTAATAGTTTTACAAGTCTAATTCTGAAGTTGTTGTGAAAACTAGCTGGCAAAAAGAGACAGCTATAACTTATCAGGAAAAAAAGCACAAAAAATGTAAGCAATCCTGAGTGATTCTCAACAGCTGCATTTTTAAAACAGAATAAGGATTGCAAATGCATAAACTCTGATGAAAATACTGATTTATTTTTAAGCATGCTGTACTTGGAAAATCATTATGAACCAAAACAAGGCAGAGCTCAGCAATGGAAAAGCTGAAAGAAATCCATATGGGCTTTGTCTTTCCACATTTTTCTTTCCCAGACAAATTCAGCTGCCCTCACTGTTCATTTCTGCGCCCCCAAACAGAATTTCCCTCCCTCTCTTCTATTCCTGCCACCTTCAGTACAGACCTCTGAGAAGTGACTCTCCCCATCAGCCCCTTGGAGCCAGTTATCCATTTGCTTGTCATTCAGATCCTACCCACAGATCCATTCTCTAACACATCTTCAACATTCCACAGACATATGCAGTCATGCATACATGCAAGATTAAAACTCAAATCCAAGAGAAATTAGGACCCTAAATGTACTTGTGAATCTGGGCCTGAATGATCGGGCTGAAAAACCAAGAGACAACTACATAGTAGATAAATTTAACCTAAATTTGATCCTGCATGCTGGAAAGTCAATGTGCTAAAAGCTGAACTGGAGTATCAAGAGGAATTCAAGAGAAATACTTAGGAATCATTAACTTAGGGGCTGAAACACCAAAAAAAATGAAAGTCTGATCATGTCTATATAGTTCAGAGAGACAACAAAATATCTTCAAAATAAAGACACCCTTATAAATAAATAAATAAATAACTGTGCTTTATATCTGTTGGAACAGCATCTCTTCCTCTATCAAAAGGGGACTGCCTACCAAGCAACTGTATTGGAGTGGATCAAGATCTTCACTGGAAAAAGGTGCCTTAATAAGCAGAGTTCTCCCTTAATGTCTCCCTTCTCCTACCTGAGTTTTCTTAAAATATATAGCTGTCAGGTCCAAGTTTTGCTCTGAAGTAGCATGAGTGGATTTTATTAACGTTCACAAAATGCCCAAAGGATCAGGTTTTGCAAGGGAATTGCATAGCAATCAGATGCATCCCCACTGACTCGGTGAAATTTGGGGGGACTGAGGGGAACTTTCAGTCCAACAGATGTGACTTGGTGCATATAAGGCACGTGTAGGGCTGAAGCAGAGCACAAGCTCTCTAGTGATTTCTTACAATATTTGTTGGTTCCTCCCAAGGCCCTAAACACCAAAACAGGTGTCTCAAATCTTTCATTTAGAAAAGAGACACTGTGAAAGCAATCACATTTCTAGTTCAGAACAGCGTCATGAAGACTCTTTGTGATCTAATAAACAGATAAGTAGCTGTATATCTTCATTTGAAAAATAAATACCTAAGTTGCTCTTGGAAAATATTAGTCCAATGCATCATTTTCTGGTGTGTGTAATGACAAAACCCATTATAAGTTTAAGACATGAAAATACCCCATTACGTAAGGAAAAGAGATCATAACACTGGGTTTCTTATTTGTTTTTTAATTTTAAAAAAGATAGCTTCTACAGACTATAGAATGTGCAAGAAAAAATTTAAAAGAATGAGATTTAAAATAAAGATCTGAAATTAGAAAGAAAGAAAAAGAAAAAGAGAGAGACTAGAAGAAAGGAAAGACAACAGCATGTCTCAATAAGAAATTCTCTGTGGTATCTCAGCTAATATTTATCTGTAACTGCAGTCCCCCATTTCACTGTTCATGGCACTGCCTGTGTGAAACAAGCCAGCAATTGGCAATAATGCAGCCTGATGAATAATAATCTGCAACAAAGTGTTAGAAAGGAAGAATATTGAGAAAGACAATAGGGAGAAAGTAAATCCAAGAGAAAGCTGAAGATACAGAATTTGTTTTTGGCAATCCATTTCTGTATCTCAGGAGAAAACTGCTTTCCAGCTTGGTCCAGTAAGAGCAACAGACATGCATAAACAACAGGAAGAATGCAAATTTTGGCTTAACACCACACTCCTGGCTGGTGTGAAAGTGCCCTGACATGAGATGGGCAGCCAGCAGAGGCTCCATGGCGGGCAGCACCAAGCACAGCCTGGGAGGTTCTGGGAGATCTCAGCTTCTGCTGAAATAATTTCCAGGCACTCAGGACCAGGCCTCTGGTTGTCCAGTGCCAGATGTTACACAACACATTCCTGGAACAAGCTCAGGATAGATGAGAAACGCTATGTTTAGTACAGGACATAATGGGTTATGAATCAGGCACACTGAAGACAAGAAGCTATTCTCTTTTCAAAAAGACGTACTTCCAACATGCATAAAACACACCAGTAAAACAGTGACTGCAACTCTGAAAATATCACTGCAGGCCATTTATTCCATTTAACACACAACCTGTACAACAGAAAACAGAAATATGTGAATGCAAATGGAAAGTAAAACTTTAGCACAGTTAAATGTGCCACACACAGAGACCTTTTCATACAGCATTATCATCCAGAATAAGAAATGTCAAAGGCTATAACGTCAGTGAAGTCTACTAATAAAATTATATTTTATCAAGGCTAAATCCAGTGGAGACAGCAATAAAAGCTTGGTAAACAGCATTAAACTAAGCTTCAGAAATTTATATTAAAGGGCAAAAAAAATGAGTAACAATTTTTACTTTCATTTCAAACTCGACTATTTCGATCTAACAGAGTTTTGCTTTTGAAGTAAATTGGAGGACCAAATTAAGGGGTTTAGTCACCTAGGAGGTGCAACCAAGTGGCTAGCTGGCTGAGTTCCAAAGTACATCCATGCTCTTAAATAGCAGGTATAAATTTGTCCCTACAGAATTAGAAGCCATCTTTCAAAAGCAACTCCTTGACTTGTGAAGTAACAGATTATTATATTTCATGGTCAGAAGGCTTCTCCGTTACAAAGAAATTCAAATCAAACAAACAAAATAATTTGATGTGAGAAGAAGCTGCATTAGTATCAGGTATGATTTTTTTTTTTTTCAGTTTCCTTTAGCCTGCTATATAGCTTTATAATTAGATCTGATCCAAGTGAGGCAAATTAATCCATACAAGTGAACAAAGGAAATCTTGAAATGAGGCTTCTACTCTTTATTAAATTACTTTCTTGCAATATGCTCTGCTTTTGAAGCTATGAATGTTTTTAGAAGTCTCCAGGCAAGTTCAAACATATGTTTCTATCCAACTTTACCATCGTGAAGTAGAAGAATAACCAAAAAAAAAAACCCAACAAAACCAACCCCAAAACAACACCATCCATCCCAAATTTCTGTTAAATCAGATCTATGGAATTATACAGGGAGGTTCATTAATTATGGAGTCTACCCAGTTATTTTTCCTTCCTAGACCTTCTTCTGACACAGGTTTTTGAACTTCTGCCCAAGTGAAGCCTATGAATCAGCATCATTTACAGCGTTCACTAAGATAATTGAACATGGTAAAGAGGACACATATAAAAAAAGATCTAATATTTTATAAGGAAAAGATACATATTTTTTAAATTGGTAGAGCAGTACACAATTGACCAGCTTTTCGCATAAAACTCAAGGAAAATTAAACTGAATGAACTTTTATTTGCCCTCCTATCATTTTTTTATTTTACTCTTGAGTTCAAAAAAAAAACCATATATATACTTCATTGAAACATAACACGAAACTACGGATTCAGGGTACACAGTATTAAAACAGCTATGAAGGCTGAAATTTAAAATGGTTAGAACAACATATCTTAAAAACAGCTCTCTAGTGGTAGTCAAGGACTTTGTCTTAAAACACTTCCATGTGTAAAAATAAGCAAAGAATAAATATTTACAGAAAAACTAGAACAAGAACACTAGCTTGGGCCTCAGTTCTGCAAACCACCTGTCTATGAATAGCATCACTTCTTATACAACAAACTGTTGTCATAAGTGTATGATCCTGCAGGACGAGATGAGAGAATGTAAAACTATACAAAATTTCAGATAAGAGAAAAGTGAGTTTAAAGGTATTCAGCCTTCGTGCTTTTCAGCCTTTGACATCATTCTTTTGAGAAGGCTTTGCTTATCAGGCAAACATCTCATGGCGAGTGGCCTTGAAAGAAGCATTTTTTCCAAAGATAATTTCTGTTTAGAGAAAAGAAAAATTGTTTGAATGAGTGGTTTTTAGATGTATAAACCTAATAAGACACAGCTGTACTTTTTCCTTCTCCAAATAAATAAATTTAAATCAGACTGAGAAAACAACAGTTAATAATCTATGAGGCAGAAAGGAGAAGAAGATAGAAGAAGAAAAGCGGTTCTGACGACTGCATTTTAGACTGACCTTCTCTACTCATGAGCATAAGAAAAAACAGGTAGATGTCACTCAAATGGCAGGTGACCAACCTTTCAAATGGTTACTCACCTTGCCCAAACATCCACAAGCATGAAGAAACCAAAGAAAAAAAGTCAGCTAAGAAAGTGGGATTACAGAGCAGAGAAGTTTGAGGCAATGTAACAGCCACAAACTGTACAAACTGAACTGTTGGTACGGTGAGTTCCTTCCCTACATGAACTGATGATGCCTGCTTTGCAGATAGACATTAGAGCTGTACATGGGCAGGTAGACAGAAACTTCACAAGTCCCACTTCTCAACCTTCAAGAGAAACAGATCATGGTTCTGAAAGCCAATGAATGAAGCTCAGGTAAGGACAGCTTTCATGTAAATGATACCATGTAAATTGCATCAAGTCAGATCTAAGATAGAGATGCTCAGGAAAACAATATCCCTAGGAAAAAAAAAAAACATCTGGAAGGAATAAAATTGATTTTTTTCCTAATGAGAACCCTTGAAAAATCCAAACGTGATTAAAAAAAATAAATTGCAACATCTTATCTGCAGCATTCTAGAATTTGAGTAATCCACTCCTTTAAACAGCACATGACTCCTGAAGTCTGCTGAGTGTTTTAATAAAAGCTCATTTCCTTAATGGGGAAGTGTAAGATGATTTTGCAGCTGAGGAGCAAAACAAGCAGCTACCTTCAATGCTATATCCAAGTGAGGTTTTCAAGACTTTACTGCATTTGACTAAACTTCCAGACTATTTCTAAATTCCTAAATTTAATCATCTCATTTTTGCTACCTATAGTGAAGCATTCGGGTCTATACATTAAAAAGATGGTGCAGTGTGTGACCTCATTAATTTCTGTTCTGCTTTTATCACAGATGTATGTGCTGAACAAACATAACTGTTGCACAGAGACCAGCCTAATCTGACTGAGGAACCAGCACTGGACATCCACAAAACAAAAAAGATGATCAGTTTTGCCAAGTTTGCTTCATAATCTTGTATGAGAGAAGTCATAGCAGACAATAAGAGGTAAAATAACCCAGTTATTTATAACACAAAGGATAGCCAGAAATAAGTTTTAGCAAGAAGGACACATCTTTGTGTCTTCTTTTTGCAAAGCATCTTTTTGCAAAAGCTGATCACAGATCATGTAGCAGTTACATTTCAGGTATTTAGAAATACCTCTTAAGTTTGATTTCACTGATAAAGACAAATTTTGCCAGCTCTTCGCACAGTAACATAAACTTTACCAGAGAATAATGAAATCTTCATAAACTTGAATTGCTCTGAAACTCAAAAAAAAATCCACTTGATATACCTGTGACAGAGGAGCAGTATAAAATACTGCATAATAGATGCACAAAAGAAAATTTTCTTTAGTTATCATAATGTAACAACATTTCCTATTCCAATAAGACAAAAAAAACGTAAACAAACAAACAAACAACAACAACACTCCTATGTAAGGTATAGGTAAGACAAATGCTGAGATTTGAGATGAAAATATACTCTTTAAGTTTACTTGAATGTGGGAGCACAGAAATACGCTTCTTTCGTGATCCATAACAGGAAATATCCAGTTAAAAACAGAACTGGAAAACTAAATACTCTAGACGAAAACAATTGCATCTGCAAGCATTTTTTCTATAAGAATACATTCCATTTAAAGCAAAAAGAGCATTGCCAGAATATGAATATACGAATAAGAAGAAACCGATTACAGAAATCTTTACTCCGAAACATGACCAAAAATTGAACAGCACGTTTTGACAGTTTCGTTGCCAACATCACGTACATAGATTGTGTGCACCTACATTAATTTTTATTTAGAAGAGAAGTGAGCTTTTGAGGTTATCCCAACTTTCCGTACTTTGATCTATGTCATGGAACAATAAAGATGAGACTTCTTTTAGATGAAGCAACAATAGAAAACATACTTCAATCACTAATGGAGTTTATTGGACCAGATCAGAGAAAGTCAAAAGTAAAACACCTTGAAATATAGGAACGTGATTAGATGAAGCCCTTGATGACTGGGAAAAAGGCAATGTTGCATCCAATTTTAAGAAGGGTAGAAAGAATGACCAAGGGAGCTACTGGCCTGTCAGCTTACCCTTGTGCTGAGCAGTATCACAGAACAGATCCCCCTGGAAACTATGCTAAGGCACACGGAAGAGAGGGTGGTAATATAGGATAATCAGCATGGCTTCACCAATGACACGTCCTGCCTGACCAACCTAGTAGCCTTTTATGATGGTGGAACTGTATCGGTGGACAAGAGAAGAGCCTCTGTTGTCATCTATCTGGATTCCAACAAGGCCTTTGACATGGTTCCCCACAACATCCTTCTCCCTAAATTGGAAAGATTTGGATTTGATGTGTAGACTGTTCAATGGACAAGGAACTGGTTGCAAGATCATACTCAGAGAATGGAGTCATGGGTCAATGTCTGCATGGAGATCAGCGAAGAGTGGTGTCCCAGAGGAGTTAGTAGGGACTGATGCTCTTTAATACCTTCATAGTGACATCAACTGTAGGATCAAATGCACCCTCAGCAAGTGTATGGATGACACCAAGCTGTGTGGTATACTTGACACACCTGAGAGACAGGATGCCATTCAAAGAGACCTAAACAGGCTCAAGCAATGAGCCAGGAGAACCACTTGAGGTTCAACAAAGCTAAAGTGCAAAGTCTTGCACCTGGGTCACAGCAACTCCTACTACCAATTCAAGCTGGGGGATGAAAGGACTGAGCACGGCTCTGCTGAAAAAGACTTGGGGAATACTGGTGGATATGAGCCAGCAGTGTGCCCTTGCAGCTCAGAAAGTCAACGATTTCCTGGTCTGCATTGAAAGAAGCATGGTCAGTAAATCAAAGGAGGTGATCCTGCCCTTCTACTCTGTGCTAGTGAGACCTCACCTGGAGTACTGTGTGCAGGTGTGGAGCCCTCAGTACAGGAGAGACACAGACTTGTTAGAATGTCTCCAGAGGGCCACAAAAATGATCCAGGGATGGAACACCTCCCCTCTAAGAACAGACTGAGAGAGTTGAGGCTGATCAGCCTGTAGAAAAGAAGGCTCTGGGGAGACATGATAGCAGCTTGTCAGTATCTACAGGATATCTATAAGAAAGAAGGGGACAGATTCTTTATCAGGGTCTGTGGTGATGGGCTAAGAGAAAATTATTTCAAACTAAAAGAGGGGAGATTTAGATGAGAAATAAGGGAAAAGTTTGTTATGATAACGGTAGTCAAGCACTGGAACAGGTTGCCCAGAGAGGTGGAGACATTCAAGGTCTGGCTGGACCACAGTCTGAGAAACCTGATCTAGCTGCAGATGTTCCTGTTCATTGCAAGGGAGTTGGAGTAGATGATCTTTAAGGGTCCCTTCAAACTCAAATGATTCTATGATTCTATCAGGTTTTTCACAAACTCTTTCCTTCCACAGATTTTTTTCTGCTCTACACCATTCAGAATACTCATTAGAACTATTTTGAACACAGAAGTTATGCCTACTGTACATCCATTTAACTACTACCAAATTAAACGTATAAAAAGCACTGAGAACTTCTTGTTCCTTCTCCCTGCTCTTTAGCATCTCAACACAGCAATTAGTCTCCTGAGCACCAAATGGACAGAGGTAACCTGCAGATGCTATATTTCTATAAACAGAGTAAAACAGCATAAGCAGTATTGATCCTCAGTAGTCAACTCCAGTTTCCCAACCATCGTCTTTTACCTTTCCAGACTGCCTCACACATCCTTTCAGGTGTGAAAGCTGTTCAGGGAACTGCTTAAAGGTTAAACAAGCTAAATGTGTGTGTATGGGAAGTCCAAACGCAGACACACTCAGGTATGATGCCTGAGTTCAGAGTTTCTCCCATTTCCCTGTGGTTCTCTTGCACAGCAAGCAGAAGCACTGTGCTGCTATACGCAGGCAGCAGGGTGAGACCCACAGCCATCCATGGAAAAATATGGGTATCTTAATCAGTTCTACAGTTAGTTCTTCAGAGAAATTGGCTTTCTTCAGTGTTTTGTGATTAAAGGTGAGGTGAAATGAGTGATGAAGCTTGAAACAAATGCTTGCTTTTTCAAATGCTGAAATACTTTGTTAGGTGCCTGAGGAAGGCAGAGAAAATGTAGCTCTTTATGCCTGATGCAAAGAGCATTTTATTAAAAAAGAATGCCTCCCAGTGGTATCAGTGGCCTTGCATACACTGCATATATCTATATACCACCATAGAGCATATAGTTAACATAGAGCAACCAACAGCAATCAAATTAGTTCAAGAAAAGATGTCATCTACTTTCTTGATGGTGAATACTGAGGTCAGTGGAACAGAGGCCTGACATTTGGATTCTCTGGAGCCAGTGGAAACTTGTTGTCCATTCTTCTCCTTTTATAAATGCTAGGAATCTGATAGGGATGACATTTGGAAAAGGCAAAAGTTTGCTTCTTTCTAATTCTATTAGGTCAATAAGCTGACTATATGGATAAGCATTCCAATTAAGTATCAGTAGTCCTAAATAAATCTCATACAGATCTCAACAGGGAATTCAAAGCTACACAGGCACAAACCTTCATATAATTAATTACATCTAAAATAACTCAGAAATTAATTCCAGAACAGATTTAATATATTCATAATTTAATAAGACATTTTTGTTCAAAGGTTTGATGAAAGAAATGTAAGATATTGGCAGCTTTGCCTCATTCCACTGTTGTGAGCTCGGTCAAATCATAGGGACAGAGGTGGGAGGACATGTAATGCAAGCCACATAACGATGAGAGTTAGAAGTATCTTATGAATATGGTTAGTGCAGTTTTCATGATTACACTGTATGCCTGGCTAAACAAATACTTGAGTTCCAAATGTACAACTTACCACACTACAGAGCTCTGCAGATCCTCCAAAAGGTCAAAAAAACCTCATACTTTCCTACTCATACTCCTTTTCTCTTGAATTAATCTAATCAGTCATATTTGTAAGCAAAACTGAACTTTTTGTGTCTGGTGTTGTGTTGCCAGAGCCAGCAACTTCCACTCCCATCAAGTGTGCAGCAGGTAATAAGTCACTATTTTTCCTCTCTTTATTAAATATATCATTTCTAATATATCATCTAAAGGCCCCACAATGAGTCGAGACTGCATGGTAGAAATAATGAGCAGAATACCAGAATTAAAAAGTAGCTCTGTCTTACCATACATTGCTAGGTAGGAGAGTTGGGGAGCAGGCACTTGGAAATGATAGTCACTGTCAGGATTTTGTTACTTAAAACTCATAATTTTAATTTCTAGGATTTGGAAAAAAAAAAAAAATTTCCTTATGATGCTATTAGTCCTTCATGGCCTATAGTACCGTATAGTATTGGTAACACCATTACCTAGACAAGATTCAGACCTACTGAAAATCCATTCACAGTGCATCAGTATTTAGCCTCTGTATGAATTAAGTCCCTAAGTATGTTTTATCTCTGTATAAACAGGTGAATTTTCAAAATTAATTCTAAAGCACTGCTAAAGGATAGCATTTATAAAGGGCTCCTCTAATGGCAACACAAAAGACTGATATGCTGATCTCACTTAGACCAACTTTAAAAGAGACTGAATAGGGCATTGTCATCACTAGCTGGGCAAGAGAAACGCTGAGCTGAGCCAATACCACAACTACCTGGGCACTGCCAATGTTTTTATGACACTCATCATCAACACAGCTGACAAAGCAATTTATCATTGCTACAGTATTAGTGTTATCCTGTTCCATTAGTTAGGGTGAAACAATTACCAAGACATTCTCTTTTCTATTGGTCACAAACCTGCATTGGAAAACAATGTGAAATTTTTATAAACTTCTCAGGTTTAAGCTCAATATGAGACAAACTGCCTCATGCTGGAAGAACTCTAAAAATATTGCCTCCAGCTTCTGCTGAGATGGCAGGTGGAAAGAAGTATCAGGTATCATTGGGCAAATGGAACAGAAATGAATGTCAGGCAGATTTTTTTCTCTGATGATGCACAAAACACGGCAGTATATCTTGTCTAACCAAAGACTCCTGAAGAAAATGTTGTGGGGTACTTTACGTACCTGTAAAGACAGCAGGTCTCTTGGGATCTCTCTCATCATGAGCCTGCTAATTCCACTTCAAGCAGTGCCTGCCAAGAACAGTCTTCCTTGGAACTGTTACTTATGGCAAAATCAGGCAGCATGCATTACTTAATGGACGTAGCAGATTTTAAAACCCATCCTGTCTGCTGTAAAAACAGAGGTTTTCTTTGTTCTGTTTTAGAACAAAGCACACCACCATGGTTCTGCACTGACAATAATGTATATGTAGTAAAATCTGTCCACAGATCTCAAATGTACGTCTCAAGAATTTGAACAACCTCCACTCTTCTGTGGTAACTGATAATGAGCAGCACTCTTGAAACACCCAATTTCAGAGGGTTAGTTGAGTATTTCACAGTTTAGGATTAAGGGAAAAGAATGCAAGAGGAAAGCCCCCTTCACTGTACTCTACTCTGACACAGAAACTGAGTACTTCCAAGAGCTGGCAGAGAAGAAATTACAAACATGTGCACTTATATTGTCTTCTAAAAATGAATTTAGAAAAAAAAAAAGGAAGAAGGAGGAAGGAGGAAGGAGGAAGGAGGAAGTTATGGTTGTATCTCCCAGAGCTACAGGACAATAAGTAGGAAAAACATGGAGGAATAAAAAGTTTAGGAGTGAAGCCACAGATAAATCAGAGGTCAAATAAGTGTTGGTAAAAAAAAAAAAAAAAAAATTGTTTGAAATATAGCAATTTAGGTGGAAGGCCTTGAGAATTAGAAAACATTTATCCTGTATTAATTTTTTTGAAATAACTTTTGTCTGCCTTTCCACAAGTATATTCTCCTCGTTTGGAGAAATAAGTCTGAGCACACTGCCAAGTTTTCTATTCTGCCAGCAGCATATATACTTAACATTTCAGTTGGCCACGTTTTGGTTATTTGTTAACAATAGCATGAGCTAATGTTATTGCTTCTGTTCTGTAATTTTGTAAATGACCCTCTAAAATCTGATTGTAGGGAGCAAATAACAAAAATCAATTTCACACACAAACCCAAGGAGTGCTTCTAAGACAGCTTTTGCTGACATCCATATTGCCCAATTCATGGCTGCCTGTGAGCAAACTCCTACCTGTATCAACATTAGTGCTCATTTGTTCTTTTGGAAGCGAGTTCAGAGATGCTAATTGGCAGATGTCTGCTTTTCTTGGCTTTAGTAACTGACAGACACTGCTCAGTTTGGGAGGGAATGGACTTTGTAGATGTTCACCTAAAGTCTTGCAGAAATCTGAATTTGCAAGAAGAAACAAATGAGAAGTAAATGTGGATAAGGCAAAATTTAGTTTGGGGAAAACACTCTCTAATCGTTCTCCAAATTAATTAAATCTTGCATTTAATTTAATGACTCTTCTCTATGAGTAACACAGCAACTTAAATGCTACATACAATCGTTCGTTTAAATTTGGAAACATCCTATTATTGCCTAATGAACTTCAGATTACAAAGTCAAAGAACGGAATACACAAGGCGGCCCTGATATCTAGACAGGACATCCAGCAGTCCCAATCACCTCTGCCTTCATAACCGTAAAAAACCATAAATACATTCTGCATCTCTATCAAACAGTATAAGCCATGCACTGAAAATTATTTATTAATCTCCAGAAAGAAAACCAGGACTCCAAGATTAGAGAATGAAGAAGAAACTGGGAGCAGAAGGGGAATCAATCTAAAACAAAGATGAGCAACAGAAAAAAAAAAATCAGAAATATAGATCTTATAGGTTATCAAAGGACAGCTGGCTGCAGTCACTGGAAAAATAAATCAGTTTTGGCTAAATGGTATATGTTTTCTAGTTTGCCTATGCATTGAAGTGCATGATATAGGTCATTATTATAAATATAAAATAATGAGAATCCAAAAAAAAAAATTTTGAAATACTTGATGCGACACGCTACATTAAATCAGTGTATAATTCTCAGATATCAAATGAAATTTAACAGGGGTTCTGGTGTTCTTGAATATTTTTATTTTTTTAGTTTAGTTACATTTATTGCATTACTTTGACTATCAAAAAGCTCCTCTGAAAAAAATCCTTTTAACAAAGGGAAAAGAAAAGAACGAATGGTAATTTAATTTTAGACCACTCCAGATTGATTCCTAGTCCATGCTCAGATGTCTGGAATTCAGCCAGAATAAAAACTGTATTTTAGGGAAAATGAACTAATACAGCCCATGAACAGTTTATTATACTAAAGTTTAGCTGTTGGCTATAAATATTCTAAAATGTTAAAACTGCTGCTCAAGGGTATTTATATGTTGGCTTAGCTTCATGTTCACGATGGAGCCTTGACCTATTCTCCATTTGATGAAATCAACAAAATGCTAACGAGAATAGGAGAAGCAGCTGTCCTAATATGACATTTCTTTCAGGCTTACAACCAATTCTACAGCGAGAAAGACCAAATGCAGTTGATACAGAAATACTGGAGGGTGTTTTCACTTTGCCTACTGCTCTCCCTTGTGAGTTCAGTGAGACTACATAGACTTAGCAGTGCATGTGCTTAACAACATTTTTGGATTAGATCCTGCGTCCACAATTTTAGAGCTGTGAGAAAATTGCCAGGAAAGAACATAAATGAGTTCTGGCACAATGCACTGAACACAAGAATGAAGAGGCTCCCCATTATAAACAAACCACCATCCGTGGTGGCATAAAAATAAACTAGTTTTTCCAGCAATGGCTCATTATGCAACTGAACTGAGAGTAACTTTACAATTCCACTTAATAAAGCATAGCTCACAATTTACAAAATTTGAATACTGTTCTGGGTTCTTTTCTCAGTGCTCTTGTAAGGGCTCTGAATATACTTCAGCTATTCTGGTTGCAAGGCACGTGGCAGTGTAAGCTGGGCAGTCATGGTTTCTCTGTTCCCATCTTTCTTCTTGAACCAGCTTTCATGCTCCTGCAATTGTGTAGTGAATTATTCAGGGAGCCAATCAAGTCAAGGGCTAGGATGCTATTTCATATTACACTTACTTTCATATATATGGCCAGCTGCCAAAATTGATAGTCATGTTCTTCTCCATATATGATGATGAAGACAATCTCCTCCACAGCAGCACTAGCAGCTTTGTATCTGCAAGCCCAGTCACAACTTCCTGACCCCACAAAATAATAACCTTTCCTTCTGGTGATCTAACTATAATGAATAAAGACTAAGCTAAAAAAGCAACTTTAACTGCGCTTGGGGCAAGGTTTCAAACAGTTCAACACCCTGATCATACAAACTGTAGTACCAGCCCTAGTGAATGGAGAAAGGAAGCTGCCTCTGCTTTATCTTCTCTTCTTCCCACCATCACTTGGTTGTTAGGAAGAAGAGAAGATAAAGTGATGGCAACAGCACTGATTTAGGCCATAACTCATTCTGGTATGACCAGTTTTGTTTTTAAGTTATCTAGAGAGCCTAGCTACTACAAGCAGCCTCGCTATACAAGAGTTATGTTTTCAATATGCACTGAGGAGCAGTTGCAGTGACAGCTTAATGTCACTTGCATGTGCTTTTAATCCTCCTTCACAAATAAAAACTTTGCTGGACTGTGACAATAAAGAACTAATACCTTTTAGCTGTGGAACATTTGGTGTATTTCTAGCTTTCTCATATTTGACTGTGCTATGTTAATCTGTCTTAATTTCTTATCTTGCTCGTTTTTCTCTTTCCAACTTGCAGTGCATCAGCTCAGGTGTTTGCAGAAGGAAAACCTCTATTGATTACCAATCTCAAAGCCACAGGTTGTTAGTACTCATGTACATTAAAAAAATCTGACAATTTCCAGAATATTAAAAGCACCAGAATAAAGCTACGCAAGCAAAAATTTTGAGATAAACAGAGCCACAGAAAAGCTCTAAATGCATGTTTTTTGTATTGTTACGATTTTCTTGAATCTGATCAGAGATCAAATAATAAACTGAATTACAACATTTTGATAAAGATACTTTCCAGAAAACAGGCTTAACTTCTGATTTTTCACATAGCCTTCGGGGTTCTGATACATAGCCAGAGTATTGCACAATGCTCCATCACTCTGACCATGACACTCAGGGTAAAAGACTTGGTGGAGACAAATATATATTACAACAATCTATCATCCAAAATCACACATTAAATCCATTTTCAACATGAAGGCAAGGGCAACCTTTACAGAAGTATTTTAAAGACAATTAAATTAAGAGTTAAGATTTGATTAAATAGTGGGGTTTTTTGCTTACTAAATAGAAGGTATAAATTGAATATTATTTTTTTATTATTGAAATTATATATATTATATATATATAAACCTGGCCTGACTGGTGACACAACAATTTTAACTCCACTTATTCAGGAAATATAGCAAGTTAAGTAAATATAGGGTGTCTTTGGAGGTCCACCTCATTCTGTGCAGTAGCATAGAGTGTAAATAACCTGTTGCTGATAAAACCAAATGTGTTCTCGGTCAGTGGCACAGCACATTTGTTTTAAGGTTGGCAGGAAAGGAAACAGACCTAGTTGTAACATCACTCCAGGTAGCACATCCTGCATTGCTGAACATTTTGGAAGATCTTTTACTTCCACCCATAATATATAACCATAGTCTGCGTTTGTGAATATAAGCTATTTTGCACCCACCGCTTGTTATCGAAGACCTAAACTTGATAAGCTTTATACATTGGCTTACTAACACTAAAGCATAGGCATTGATTTACTCATGCAATCAAACCAGCATTGTTTAGGCGCAAAGTTTTTCTGGTCTTATGTTCCAGCAGCTATTACAAAATTCCAGACTGAGATTGTTTTTCATTCCCTTCACTTGAGCCTCATATCTTACTTTTGGAAACTTAGCAGTAAGCTTAGTACTAAATTGGCAAGGGGAATATGGCAGCCTCAGGAATGGAATTCCTAGGACAGGTGAACAAGTAAATGCAAGAATAATCTGTGGAGTGTGACAACACAAGAGCAACCTAGAGTTAGAAGGTGCTTAGAGATGGTTGATAAATATTTGATAAGGCAGACAAGAATTGGACTTCCACAGGATAAGGAATAAATAATGCATTGCTGGAACTGTTGATTTTAATAAAGGCTTATATTTTGCTGCTGCTTGGGCATTTTGTGGAATATAATGCCAGATATCCTAAAATAAAGTGTTTTGTCCTAAGATACACTGCTATTCTTTAAGAAAGTCATCCAATCACTCTCTCCCATCTTTTCTTGTATTACAGTGAACTCGCATCGGTTATTAAAACCTAGTCTTTTTAATGCCTGTTATTGTAACAGATGTGTGCCACGACCAGAAAGGGTCAGACAACCTGCATTAACCGTAGTCTAATTTACTGACTTATAAACTGCTTCCTTTAGAATTCTCCAGTGAAGTTTGAAATACAGGACACATTCATGCTTTGAGGACAACATGGTCACATGTATTGCATCTTATACACGCAGGTGATAACCTACAAATCAATAACCAAGAGTTTGTGAGAAGCCATCAACCATGAGAGCTTTGACAGCACCCTGGGATAGAGGTCCTACAGAAGATCTTTCTATAAAAAGCAGAATGTGATTGTTTGTGGATTAGGCATATGTTCACACTGTGGGCCTGTCTCATTAACATTAAAAAGAACTGTGGAGGAAACAACTTCTATATGAACCTAGAAATGTGCTGTTCTTGTTTGTTCATCTTAGTCTTTCACGTATAAACATTCTGAATGGCATAAAAAAACACAGGCCTTGTTTTGGTTGACTGGTTGGTGACCCTGCACCAACCCCATAGCAGGGGGTTGAAACTAGATGATCATTGTGGTCCTTTTCAACCCAGGCCATTCTATGATTCTAGGATTCTTTCACTACCACATACAGATCATAAAATGAATGATAAAAATCTTAAGTGACTGGTTTTAAGAGCTACAGCCAGAACTACTGAAATGTTTACTGCTCCATCATATCAAATTGAGAACATTTCCTGGCGTAAGAGTTGATGTGCAACACTGAGCAATAATAGACTATCAGGATTTGTGGTTTAAGCCTCTTCTGAAATTTGTCAACCCTAGCACCACAGTATCAACAATCTGTATAATTATGGTAATTTAATTGCTTTTATAACAGCTCTGAGCTGCAGAACCTTAATGGTGCAGCAACATTTGGAAAATCTGGAAATGTTTCTGTATTATCCACAGTATTGCTTAACTAGGATAGTACACTCTGGCATTGTACATCCTATGTATTAGCACCAGTGTCTATGCCTTGATGATGAATCATAAAAATCTAGCAATTACTCCAAGTTTGAGCAGGGAGGGTGGACTACCTCTCCCCATTGGTCTGGCTCAGTTGCCTCCCAAAATACAAATCTAGCCACGGTCTCCACTCAGCAGAACGTTCTTGCCAAAAAGAATGTGGGTACCCTGACGGAATGCCTGCCCAAAATTGTAGCTGCTTAGTTCCCTGGCTGCAGGGAGTACTTGAGCTGCTGCTGCTGGAGGGTGGCATGGATATCACCTGTGTGAGGTGTGAGCAGGTGGAAGATCCGCACAGCCTGATGGCAGAGCTCAAGGAGGAGGCAAAGAAATTAAGGAACATCAGGAAGTGTGAGCAGGAGATAGACTGGTGGAGTAACTCCCCAACATGCCCAGGAGAAAGGTGATATATCCCAAAGAGTGGTGGAGCCCCTGCCCTGTTACCATCAGGCAAAGAGAGGGGACTTAAGAGATGGGAAGGAATAAAAACAGGTCTCAGATCACTGTTGTAAGCAAGCCCCCTTCCTGTCTACCTTGATTCCCCAGGTGCCCATAAATGTAAAGTTTAAGGTTCTGGATCCATAAAGCCCATAAATAGTAAGTTTAAGGTTCTGGGTCTCAAGGGACAAGTAAGTGAGCATGCAGTGGAAAGTTCACCCATGAGGTTGTCTAGGGTGAAGTGGTCAACTTCATGCCTCAAGACTGCCTCCACCAAAAGGAAAGAAGGATAATTATCATAGGCGACTCCTTTCTGAGGGTAACAGAAGGCCTGATACATTGTCCAGAGCCTTCCCATAGGGAATTATGCTGCCTACCTGCGGCCCTGGTTAGGGACATTACTAAAAAATTCCCAGCCTGGTTCAACCCTCTGATTATTACCCTATACTGATAGCTTGGGCCAGCAGCAGTGAAGTCACTGAGTGAAGCCGAAGGGCTGTCAAAAGGACTTCAGAGGATTGGAGTGATTAGTTCATGGGGCAGGTGTACGAGTGATCTTTTCCTCTATCCCTTCAATGACAGCGAGGGACACTGAGAGGACCAGGAAAACCCATCTGATAAATACATGGCTAGACCATGGGACGATTTACCTGATGCCTGGCCTGGTGGCTACTGATGGGTCTCACCCATCACAAAGGGAGAAACGGATTTTAGCCCAGGAGTTGGTAGGAGTCATTGCAAGGGCTTTAAACTAGGTATGAAGGGAGAAGTGGATAAAATCAGGCTCATTAGAGATGATCCTGGGGGAACAATGCTGGGATTGAGGCAAATGGCTCAGCTGAAGAGCGTCTACACCAATGCATGCAGCATGGGCAACAAAGAAGAGGAAATGGAAGCCACTGCACAGCGGGCAAGCTATGACTTAATTGCCATTACTAAAACATGATGGGATTGCTCCCACGACTGAAACGTTGCAATGGATGGCTATAAGCTCTTTAGAAGGGATAGGCAAGGAAGGAAGGGCAGTGGTGTGGCTCCCTGTGTTAGAGAGTGTTTTAATGTTATTGAGCTTAAGGCTGGAAATGATAACGTCTAGCCTCTGTGGGTAAGGACCAGTAGGAGGGCCAACAGGGCTGACATCCTAACAGGGGGTCTGTTACAGACTGCCTAACCAGGATGAAGAGATAGATGAGGCATTCTACAAGCAGCTGGAAGAATCCGTACAATTGGTAGAATGTGTGGAAGACAAATTCCTGATGCAGCTGGTAAGAGAGACTACCAGGGAAGTGCCCCGCTAGACTTGCTGTTCACAAACAGAACTGGTGGAAAATATGGAGGTCAAGATGTTTTGGACGGAGTGACCAGGAAATGGTAGAGCTATCTGTTCTTGGTGAAGTCAGGAGTGAGGCAAATCAGCAAAACTGCTACTCTGGACTCCCAGCAGGCAGACTTTGAACTATTCAGGACAGTAGTAGGGAAAATCCTTTAGGAATCTGTTCTGAAGGGTAAAGGGGACCCGGAAGGCAAATAGCTGTAAGATGAACCAGTGGGGAAGGAGACCAGCATGGATGAACAAAGAACTTTCACCAAGAGTCCAGGAGAAAGAGAGTCTATCTCCTTTGGTAGAAAGGATAGGCAACTTGGAGAGAGTACAAAAAAGTTGCTGGGATATGCAGGGAGAAAATTAGTAAAGCAAAAGCCCTGCTTGAACTCAATTTGGCCACAACAAAAAAAGAAATTTCTACAAACAGATCAACAGTAAGAGGAGGGCTAAGGAGAACCTCCATCCTCTACAGAACGTGGTGGGGAATGTGACCACTGAGAATAAGGAAAAGGCTGAGGTTATCAAGGTCTTCTTGTCATCTATTTTTAAAAGTCAGACCAGTTATCCTTGGGATACTCTACCTCCTGACCTGGAAGTCTGCGATGGGGAGCAGAATAAACCACCCACGATTCAGGTGGAAACAGAGTCCTACTATTCCACTTGGACTGTCATAAGTCCACGGGGCCAGTGGGATCCACCTCAGAGCACTGAGGTCACTGGTGGAGGTGATTGCCAAGCCACTTTCTACTATCTATGAGTGCTCCTGGTCAACTGGAGAGGTCCCAGAAGACCGACCTGTGGTAAGGCCGCATCTTGAGTACTGTGTTCAGTTTTGGGCCCCTCACTAGAAGAAAGACATCAAGGCCCTGGGCCATGTCCAGAGAAGGCCAGTAGAGCTAGTGAGGGGACTGGGGCACAAGTTTTATGAGGAGCAGCTGAGGGAACTGGCATTGTTTAGTCTAGAGAAGAAAAGGCTCAGAGGACGCTCTCTCACAACTACCTGAAAGGAGGTTGTGGAGAGGTGGGGGTCAGCCTCTTCTTCCAGGCAACTAGCAATAGGATGAGAGGAAATGGCCTCAAGTTGTGCTAGAGGAGGTTCAAGGTTGGATATTAGGAAAATTAGGAAAGAGTGGTGATGCATTGGAGTGGGCTGCCCTGGGAATGATGGTGTCACTGCCCCTGGACGTATTCAAGAAATGTTTAGATGTCGTATCAAGGGACATGGTTTAGTGGGCAACATTGGCGGTAGGTGGACAGTTGGACTAGATGACCTTGAAGGTTTTCTCCAACCTTGGTGATTCTATGATCTAAGTGGGATATAATGGCACCGATAATTTTCACAAAATGACATAAAAAATCTCTTAACAATTCCAGTAACTATCTCCAACAAAGAGCATGTGGGAATGTGCTCCCTCATTTCAGACATGCCAGTATTTCTTTAGAGGATTCAGTGTTTCCATTCAAAACTCTTATTTTAAAAGTGGTTGCAAAGTCAGCCCGGGGGGAGAACTGATAATAGCAGTTTCAGGTGACTTCATGCAATCTTGTATCTCAAAAACAGTCTTTTTTCTTTTTCTAAAGAAAATTTAAGCCATTATCTCATAATGTGGATGGTTGCCTTCTGGAATTGAGAGGGGAGAAAGGGGCATGAGACACCAACATTACTTCTTTTAGAAGATACTTTGGAAAATAACCGCTAATTCATCCACAATGCCTTTTTTCCAGCAAAAGTTCCTAAAGACCTAGACCTAATCTCCCTTTGGTAGCCAATGTTGACAAGCTACAGATTGAGTCTTGGCATTTTGTGTAACCTGGAAAAAAAGACCTGGAAAACCATTTTACAGGCTCATTCTGCTTTTAACTAATACTCACATGTGAAATCATTATGTTAGTACTAACTTCAAAATTCTGAGAAAGGCAGTGAAACCCAAAGCTTATGGATAGAAGTAATGTGTAGTCTGATATATATTTGATATATATTTATTGTGTAGTCTGATATATATATATATATATATAACATAAACTATACAACTCCAACCCCAAGTTTCCATATCAGGCAAACAAATCCTTAGAGAGCCCAGTGAATTTTCAGGATTTCCTCAAACTTCCAGTAGAGCTTTTCAGAAGCACAAGAGTCTTAACGTGGAGTATTTGGTTTTGTTTTATGCTATTGAACATCTTTTCAATCACCTCTTTTATATGAAGATGGATGGTGGAAGCAAGAAGTCTGCATTCTATTATGCCTGCCAACATTGTTTTCCAGGGCCATGAACAAATGACCCAAATTTAATAAAAATTCCTGGCAGTCACAAAATCCTTCTTGGCCAGGAATACTAAGTGGGCATTTGAATAATGTTTCTCTATCCTTTTATTATTTACCTTTTAAATAATACCTCATTAAAAACCACAATAGCTTGGATGTTTTTATGTTTCTCAAAGACTATCAAGAAAGTATAGGAGATGTGAACGTCAATTGGGAAATGACTGGCTTCATATTTTGATTATGCACATCACACACATTCATACACATTTATATTATACACATTATAGGTAACAGTTTAATAGAGACTTCAAGATTCTTTTAACCAGATCAAAGGCATTGCAGGAATCTGAAGACCGAATGTATATAAGCTGCTCTGAAAATAATGCCTCCTATTTATTTCCATGGAAACTAAGATACAAAGAGCACAATAACACTACTTCATAGAGCAAACTCTTGGCTAAAAGCCACTGTTTTTTGACACAGTCATTACCACTGGCTATGCATTTTTGCCAATGATGAAGAAAAGCCTGCATGCCATGCTCAAAAAAACCTGCAGCAGTGGATGTAAACCTCTGCCACTGTTGCCACTATTGAAACACACCACCCACCACCTCACTGTGCTCTCACCCACAGTTTGGTCTCCATAAAAGTTCTGCAAGTGTCAATGAATGTCAGTGGGTGCCATTTTTTCCAACATGCAGAAATTCAACGGCACATCTTTGCTTCATACACGCTTCCATGTCTGATGCCATTTTGTCAGACTGCCCCTATGCTGCCATCTGTCACACAGCAACAACATGTAATAGAATACTGAAGGGAAGGCTCAGCCACTATTGCCATACCACCAACATCCACCTCTGACACACTGGACAGACATAGTAAACAGGAGGCATTGCTTTCATAGCAGCCCTCATAGTCAAAGCTACAAATACTAGAATACAAATAAGACTTGCTAGTTTCTCATGTGTAACACTACATCTCACAGGTGATGTATATACAAGTTCCTACTAAAGGAGAAATTGCACTCAGTTGGTATTGACTTAATGAAGGAATTCTCACATTAATCTCTTAAGCTGTACTGCTCTTTAGAAAAACAGACTGTGGAAAAGAAAACCTCCATAAATCTCTTCGACTCTCTCCAGAAAAATAGGCTTTTTGTAGCCCATGGATTTTCTTTGCACCTTTTCTTGTGGAAACAATTAGCTTAGCAATTTTAAAGTATTAGGTAGGGCCAGCTGCAGGCTCCTGGAATCCATTTTAGATAACAATGTCTGTACAGAAATGACAAGAATACAGTCTCACAGTACTACAGTAAGTGGGAAATGAGTAAGTGGACTTCTAATAAGGCTGTCTTGAAGGGGCTTTCACTTCCCTGTGGCTGTCACAGATCTCAGCACTTTAAGCCAGATTTGTTTGCGATTCAAGAACAGACTTGACTCTGCATTAGCTTAAGGACAAAACACAGCCATGCAACTCAAGTTTTAAAATGCTCAAAACTGACACAGACCGTCAGACACACAGTAACTCCTTCTGACTTAAGATGAATCCCACTAGTCGGTCCTTCAGTGATTTCCAAAGGCCACACCTGTAGTCAGACCTGTTCTAACTACCTTTTTGTCATGTGAATAGAGTAGCCAAGTTTCAGACAACACTGGTTCACAACTATGGCCATGGAGTGCTGAGAAATCTGCACTGAGAATGACACTGAATGATTCATTCAACTGACTGTTTTTCAAAGCTCATTATAGGCACAAAATCCTAATCTAAAGAGCATGCACATTTTCCCAAAATAATATTTAACCTAATTTATACGTCTTCCTTCTACTTATTCTGATGTAAAAAACTGTTAGGATTGATTTCTGTCCTCTACTACTGACTAACTTGAAAAAGTTAAATGCTTGGCTACATAATTTGAAAATACATTTGCTATTATTGGCAAGAATATCAGTATCCAAACAACTACCAGTATAGTAAATTCAATAACTGCAATAATAATAGTTAGGCAACTTGTACCTTAACACTGCGGTTATTAGTTCTATACTGAAGTATGCACAGTCTAAAGCAAATAGAAATTTTAAGAGAACTCCACTTTTTATAGTTTTTTTTACAGCATGTTTAAACACTCTTTGAAACAAAATCAAGGATGTCTCTCTGCTCATTTGTGTAGGTAACAGATAATAAGAAGAAAGGTATAAAACAAAGATGAAAAGACTCAGTGGCTGGTTGGCAACAATTTACATCCCAAAGCTCTTGAACTCCAATCCAAATGTTTAAGAACATTTCTTTCTATAATCAAATAAACGAAATTATCACAAAACTTCATCTTACATTACATCGTTTTGTGATAATTTACTCTGTAGACTGCAGTTCCACACAGCTGTGTATTCATATTAATCATGATTCACAAGAAAATATTAAGTGCATACCTAAATTTAAGTGAGTCATTAGACAACTCGAATAAAAATGGTTTCCATTTGCTTTACTAAGAATTGTTTACATAAGGTTGTAGTAACTAAGTATCTCTGTGGGCTGGAATCATGTAATGGTTCCTGAAATTATCTAGGCACATTAAGGACAGTAACCTTTGATTGTAAAGCTGAAGTTGTGAAATCCTCTTAAATTGCACCCACCACATCAACATGGACATGATCATGCAATTCTGTAGACAAAGTAACATAAAATAACATGTAAAATACAATCAGTAAAGCTTGTAGGAAAAGATGTGCGATTGTTCTACGTCTGGGTGCAACTTTGGGGGATGTTCTAAAAATTTGGTTCAAAGTGTGATTTTACTAGAGTTTATAGCTCAGGTTTGCAATCATTTCTGTATAGCTGTCTGTGTATTTTATCTAAAGTAATAATCCAGTTTCTTCAAATTAGCCAGCTGAATTCCATTACACTGTATAACTATAAATGCTGGGGTGTTTTGTTTTGTTTTTGTCTTAGATGCAATAAGTATTTAACTATGAGACTAAATTAACTAGATCTAATCATACAAGATGAGAACTTGGAAATTTAATATTCAAGTAATCTAAAAATTTACACGACACAAAAATACAAAGAATTTAACTAAAAACAGTGGTGGAACAGTAGTGAGTGCAAATGCCAAAGCTTTGGTCTGACTAATAGCTTCTCTGAAATATTTTGTACTTAAGCAATAAATGTAAATACCAGCCCATCATCTCTGTCTCTCTCTCAAAAAGACACAATGGCTATTCTGACTTATTACAGCGAAGCACGCATTTCCCTAAAATCTTTAAGACTCTCTTTGTTTAGATAGATCATTTATGAGATAGACTTACTGGCTTACGGTGAAAAAATTCTGCCAGGAAAATCAAGTCTTACATGTTGTGAAAATTCCTACAGCTGCACGACACGAAACTTGACAAATCTGTCTCCCAGTGTTGCAAAATCCTGAGCAACTAAATCAATTGCAAAGTGATCTGCACTATTGGTCCACCAAAAATAAATAAATAAATGAACAAAGGCAAAGATGCATTTTTCAGCCCAACCATTCTCTGATCCACACTAATTTTTCACCTTGTTTTCCAACAGCTTCTTGGAGGTACTCATGATATACTGGCATATAACTCCTTATTTATGTACGAGCAAACAGACCTTTTATATCTAAAATACTGAATAGGAATGTAGGTTAAGAAGTACAGCCTAGGTAATTCTTTCATTGTAGTTAGCATGCAGCAGTAGCATATAAAGAATTTAAAGTGCATCTTTAAGAGATATATCCTGATAAATACAGTTAAGCTGATTTTATTTGACATCGTCTAACAGTTTAATTGTTCAGAGAAAAGTGACTTTAAAGCTGTTCATTATATACAATACAGAGAGTATCTAGAAAGTTAGCACGTACAAGAGCTTCTTTATAGTTATTTCCTACAAACCACATTTCCAGCTCTCTGTCAGAAATATTTAAGAACTTCAGGATGGAGATCTTAAGAATTCTACTCAACAGTTACCTTCTAGAACACACACACAAATCTTCTTGAAACCAAACCACTCATTCCTCAGTCAGACTTCAACTCCAGTAAGAAAACCAAAACTTGAAAAGAAGAAAGTGGAAGACAACAGATAAAGGATAACAAACAGAAAGGATGTCTATGGTATCTGTATGAGAGTCTACATTCTATGCATTTGTACTTGCAATAGAGGTCACCATATCTGTATTGGTGCTGTATCTGTGAGCTCATGGAAAAAGTAATGATGTCGCAACAGAGACTTCAAAGCAGGCTCAGAACTTCAAATCACATTCAGATTCTCTACCAGACTTCTGCAGTCCAAGATGAAATCTCTGCTACTCTGTTCTCGCTCAAACCAAAACATCAAGATCAATGTTCACATGAATAGATTTATCATGCTAAGGTTACCCTCCAAGTCTAATTCACACAGACCCAGTGACTTGAGGGGGTAAGCAGGAAGAGGAATTAATTTTCGTTCGCTGGGATGGATAATGTTCACAGAAGCATTTCTGTAGTCACTCAAAGCAAAAGTTGTGGTAAGAAACTACTCATAAAACTGCACTAATTGCATTCATTTCCAAACATTATGAACTTCACCTTATTTTTTAGTATGGAATCACAACATACTTGGATTAGGTGAAAAAAAATTAGCATGGACTACTTCAGTAGTAAAAAAGAAAATACCATACAACCATTAATTCTTTCTCTAAAGACAATCTGATTGGACTAGAATCATTCTTTCCGTCCTTGCACGGACTTGCAGGATGACTATTAGACTTCATTTTCTGCTGTTCAAAGTAGCTATTCCAACTAAGGCTAAAGTTTCACTCCCTGGAAAGTCTTAATGTAGTATTTTGCACGAGACAACTTGTAAAACTGTGGTTGGATGCAACCCTATGGCATATGCCCTCATAGCACAATATGGTCTTTCAGGTCTTAGTTTCTAGAGTTCTTCGCATAGTTCACACAACACACGTAAGGTAGTGACCTCTTTCCTAGGTCTACATTTGTTCATGAAATTCAAAAGGTTTTTTAAAATTCTCACATGCACAAAGAGCATACTAGTATGTAACACAGTGACTGCCACCCACCTCTGTACATCACACACATCTCAACAGCAAGAGATCAGCAGTAATACTGTAAATACTGAAAGGGATCTCAGTCTGGTACAGAACTTGGGATTCCTCTTCTTCTTGACATTTCCTCTTTAGCACATTTCTCCTCTGTGTTCCAACCTCCTCAATAGCACTTTTCTATTTAACTACAAGTTGGGAAGTCCCAGTGCAGCTCCTCGGAGAGCATTCTTGTAACTTTCTCTATGAGTAACCTCAATGCTTCCTGGTGAGACAATTTGCAATTCAAGCATTACGTTTCTTTTCAGTAGATAAGACACTTTGTTCTGTTTTGCTTTTCTATTGCTACTGAAAACTGCTTCAGTTTTGTTGTAATCTAGCACACCGTATCAGTGGGAGAAATCAGAGTTCATCCTTTTTTCTCATGATGAAATACAGGTGTTCCTACCGAGGCAGCTACACTACTCCTCTTTTGCACTACATTGTGTGTAAGTGTTAATAGATTTTAACCTGTACAAAACTGTGCTGCTAAGATTTGGTCTGGCACCAGATGGAGCAAGTACATAACTACACTTCTCACTAGTCTGATGGATGGTAGTCTATTAGGTTGAGCGATGATGTTCTCCAGTGACCTACAGAATTCATAGGAATACTCCAACTTGCTGGACTCATTTTATTCCTTTGATTTACATCTTCATCTATGAATGCAAACCTATTGCTAGAGAGATTTCTTTTCTTATTTCCTGCTCAGTGGTATCAAATCACAGAATCACAGAGGTTGGAAAAGACCTTCAAGGTCATCTAGTCCAACTGTCCACCTACCAACAATATTGCCCACTAAACCATGTCCCTAAGCACTACATTTACACATTTCTTGAATACCTCCAGGGACAGTAACTCCAACACCTCCCTGGACAGCCCACTCCAATGCATCACCACTCTTACTGAGAAGATTTTCCTAATATCCAACCTGAACCTCCCCTAGCACAACTTGTGGCCATTCCCTCTCATCCTGTCACTAGTTACCTGGGAGAAGAGGCTGACCCCCACCTCTCCACAACCTCATTTCAGGTAGCTGTAGAAAGTGATGAAGTCTCCCTTGAGCCTCCTCTTCTCCAGACTAAACAATGCCAGTTCCCTCAGCCACTCCTCACAAGACCCATGTTCCATACCTTTCTCCTTCTCTCAGCTTCAAGGCACCATAAGGGCCTGTGCGCCCAGTCAGGAGACCTCCACCACCTGACCTGAGCAAATACAGCCACACCGTCTCCACCACTGTGTCCAGGTTGACAAAAAGCACATCAGCTGAACTGACACAGCCCCATGAAGTGCATTAGGTAAATAGAGGAACCTGGCCAGCATCAATTTTGCACTGCAATAGAACCACCCTTGTACAAATAGCTAAACATCATCTACAAGAAGAAAACAAAACTTCTCAGCTTATAACTACACCTCAGAAAAAGAAAGATCTACCAAGAAAAAGAATTATTTTATTTTCTCTCTTTTTCTCTTACTGGTTGAGCATAGCTAAATGAAATGAAAAGTCATACATACAGGAGATAACAAATATCCTTTGAGGGCATAGCATGTTCACCGTGCTGCAGTCTCTAGTGTCTGAGCAAGAACTCAGGCCAAAAATATCATGTATAGAAAAACACTGCAATGCTGTGATTTCATGCCTAGTGTTACCTTATGGTTTAAGTAGCTCCCTTGGCTCTTACACTTGTAGCAATTAGAATTTCCAGACAGCTCAGTGGCAAATATTCTGGGTTCCCTCTACATCGCAGCACTAACTGGCAGATGGCAGTCATTCTTACTGTGAATGAATTAAAATCACTGGTGTAGCACATGGCTGTAAACCTAAAGACTTGTTCAAAGCTTTCAAAATTTTCATTCTGCTTTTTACAGAAAATTACAAAGCAACAACAGCCAGTTGTGTGATGCAAGTCTTTTTTTTTTCTTTAAATCACAGGCTAAATTCTACAGTAGGATAACAGAGGTCAACATGCCACTGTTTCTGGAGTTCATTAACACATTTCTGCCCTTTTCCTTCCATGATACTTTTTTAGCAATCAAGTTATTTCAACACAGAATGCTATCTCCTGAAGAACACAGAAATAGTCTCTAAATTACTGCCTCACATGCTTGATCAGAAAAAAAAAAATGGAGCATCAGACAAAGAAAAGGGAACACCTGCCATATGCTCCTGATTTTTAGTGTAGTTGCCTCAAATCAGGATTTTATCAGGATTGCCTCCTATGCAAGGAAGATGATATACTTCTCCATTACTAGGACAGTATATGTGACAAAAGTTAAGCAACACACATCTCAACTTAGACAGCTTCTTCTGACCTGAAGTCCAGGTGGGCCGCAATTAATTAGCACTCTGGAAAAGTCAGAGCTCTAGGCCTTCATTGGATGCGTCAGGTTGTTTTAGTGACCAGATTCTGGAGTTTTAAGTTCCACTGTGGCAATTACTCTATGGAATATCACGCGGAAGTAATGCCTCCTATTTACTGTCATGGAAATACAGCAAAGAGCACAATAATACTATTCCACAGAGTAAATTCTCAGCTACAAAACACTGTTTTTCAACACAGCCACCACCACTAGCAATGCATTTTGCCAGCCATGAACAAAGAGCCTGTATAGCATGCATGTCAAAATCTGCACCAGTGTCACCCACTGAACACCCACTGTAGCTGCCAACACTGCTGAAATGCGTCACCCACACAGTGCCCACATCCACTGACTGGTCTTCATATACATTCAAGCAAGCATCAATGAATGCCAACGAGTACACATTTTTTTTCCACGTGGAGAAATTACTGACATGCACTTGTTTCATAGGTGCTTCCATGTTAGACCCTGTTTGATCCACCCCCCTACTGCCATCTTTCACACAGCAACAACACGTAACAGGATATTGGTGGGTAGGTTCAACATTTATTCCCATACCACCAACACCTGCCTCTGGTTTTGTGGGCCAACATAATAAAACAGAAGGCGTTATTTTCAGAGCAGCCTTCATACCTTGCTGCAGAAGGCAGGTAAACTCTGCTATCCCATTAAGCTCTGTGTTTCAATTACATGCCTATCTTGCACCTACGTGCAAGAATTGGCCAGGTAAGCAAGAATGCACTACAAACAAATAATTGTTTTCTGCAGATGCATGAGGAAATTCCAATAATCTATTTCTGAATATTGACATGTGCAACCCCCATGTTTTTTACTATTCTTCTTAACTTGACTTCAACTGACACATCTATTGAACATAACTGATTTACGATTAACACCGAAATGCATTTAAAATCAAGTATCACAGGGAAAAATCAGGAAGATGTAGTATACAGCAAGGGGAAAAAAGAGAAGGTACAATTGAGTGAACAGCATGGGAAATTGCTGTAGTCTAAGTCTGAGAGCTTAGCAGGCACTTTATTAAACTGCAATGCCTTACTTTACAGTTCTGCTTTTAAAATATGTTAACACTATATCACAGTTCCCGGCAGCATGAAGTCTTTCCAGAAAATGTGTCATCACCATATGCAGCATATTTTATAGCCATTATAATTTTATTATATCCAATAATATTTTTCTGAAATTCTAGGAAGTCTTCCCACAAAAGATAAGTAATGACTATGTTTTAATCAGCTGGCATAAAGTCTAACCACCACACTGCAGAAAAAAAATCCTTTATTATACCAAAATGACCTCGGTTTCATTTTGCCTCCCTCAAAAAGGTTATGAACAAAATCATAAAGAATCTCATTCAAGTATTATGTGGCACAAAACTTCTCAACTGTGAAGTTATTTAACTCAAAGATCGATTTCTTCAATTTACTGATTCTTAATTGAAGTAACTGAACAAATTCAGAATCCTATACATTGCACTATTAAACAGAAAATTTGACAATTATGCTAACAAATCCTGAAATACATGTCATTTGTTTTACGGATCCGCAATCACTCTGAAAAGACAAGCTATGCATCACTGAGCAAAACAAAGTGATTTTTCTTTTCTTACCAGGGTTGGATTTCTGCTTTGCAGCGTGCTTGTGATGGGAGAACACTGCTGTGGAGCCCGGTACAACCGCTCGCTCCTCCAAGTCAGACTCTGGGATTGTAGCACAGCCACCTAGTAGAAAAGGGAAGGACCTTCATGTGGTGCTTTTTGTAACAAAACAAACTCACCAGTGCATGCTTAAGGAAAAGAGGTGATAAATTAACTGCCATGAAATCCCAAGAACTGAAACAACCTTAACTTGAAAAAGAAAAAAGAAAGTTCTGCGATGTGAAAAGAAAACCATTACCATTGTTCAGAACACTGGTTCTGCCTTAATGACTTCTCTTTACCACTTATGTTAGTTTAAAAAAGAGTTTGAATGTATTAAGCCTACAGATTGCTTAGAACTGGTTCCACATAAAAGCTGGAAATAATATGGTTCATTTTAAAGATCAGACTATTGGGAGCTAGATCTGTAATACAAGTAATTTTATGTGAGTGAAATAACTTTACAAAGTCAACAAACCTTATAAAAATTGTTAGCTTGCCACAGAGAATTACATATGATGATATTTTTTTGGATGGGCTTTTAAATAAAGTATTTTTAATTACCTCATGCTAGAGACAGGAAAACACAGGGACACTTTCACTGCACAGTTACACTGCAGTGCCTTTCTCATCAGTGATCTCAGGATGCAGGACATAATGAATTATTTGAATTTTGCAGTATTGCTTTTCTTAGTAGTTCATCAGAGAGCACAATGACTTTAAATGCTTATGTTTAAAAAATGAAAAGGGGGACGATCTACTAGTAACAATACCTGAAGGCAACTGCAGTAGCTTTCAATGGAGCAGAGTAATGATTTTTTTTTTTTTTTCCCAAAAGGCTGTGATCAAGACTTTGGAGAATGTACTGATGTTCCACAGCCATAGCCTTACAACAAATCCTTTGCTGATTCAGTCTGCCTGTTAAGCTTGTCACAATTGTGACCTTTTTAGATCTCAAAGTAGGGAGGACCATTTTAAAATATTATCTTTTCGGCCCTTTTCAGCTTGAATGCCACTTTTTCCCATGTGATTAATATTTCTATATTTTACCTTCAGCTATTCTGGGCAGTTCTCGTTGAAGCCCGAACCTATGCCCAGCAATTTCAAAATAACACCCAAACTAAAATCCAGCGCAGTGCAGTAGATGCTCTATTAATGACCATAGAAAAATGGTCATCTGCTTTCAAATTTAGCTCTTAGTTAAATATTTCATTGCTACAGGACAGAAGTTTGCATCTCTTTTAAAGAACCACCACTAACAGGTATACAAATGCATCTACCTATTTACTGCATTCTGACAGCACACATTTACAAACAGCATATCACGGCTGTTCTCTCCTTTAAATAAATAAATAAATAAATGACCTAATTAAAAATGACTGTTAAAAATAACACTGCATCCTCAAGAAGGAGAGGTGCAGCTACCCGAGTAGTTTCAGAAGCACTGGCAACACACAAAGTCCTGCAGAAATGTGTCTAGCTAAGGTAGAACACAGCAGCTCCACTGAATACTGTGAAGGCACTCATTCCTAGCAAGTGAAGAAATGAAACAGCATCCTTTATTTCTAAGGAAAACATAAGCTACTGTATTCAAGATACACCCTGATAGAAAGAGTAGGACACGTTATGGATTTGCATTTGACTAGAGCAAGCCAATCTTTTCTTAGAAAGGACAGTTAGGTGTCAGTGTATCAACAATGTATATTACCCATGATAACTTCAGCTATTTAGGGTTCCTGCTATGAAGCTGAAGGAGAAAATGGGAAATGAGAAAAATATTGCCTTGTTAAAATACCACAGCAGTGGGGCACAGCATAAAATATAAACCTACCTACCTCCTAAATGAAAACAAATATCAGTAAATTAATACTTCTGTTCCCATTTGCAAATTATGACTAAACTATAAACTCAGATTTGATTAAATGGAAAGCATTTCAGTATTTTTCGTTCTTCAGATAAAATCTATCCTGTTAAACAGAAATCTGTAAACACAGGATACAAAATAAAGGTTTCTTCCACAAGGGAGCTATTAAGAATGGTATCATACATTTTAAAAGGTTTTATAAAATTTTTAACATTGCGAGTGAAAATTCATTCAGTTAGTTAGTGTCTATTGGATTTCTACATGGAAATAAACTTTTACAGGTCTCATTCTGAAGTCTGAAATTCTGTAACATACATGGCTTTGAGAATTGACACCTTTTGATGCCAAAGCGCTTCATTAGTCATCAACAGCGATAGTAACTGAATAAGAGTTGAAAAAGGTCTATTTGCCCTTAGGTATAACACTACTTTCTGAAAGGAAGTAAGACTTCCTGCTCTCGATTTTGATGTGCTAGATTTGTTAAGATTTACTTGTCAACAGATACTATCACAATGTACTAAAATTAAAAGCAAAATTCACCTTCTCCATTACTTTCACTTCTTGACAGAAAATAGCCGGGACTGAAACGTTACCAATCACAGACGATTTTACATATAAAGAGTGCCCTTCAAGCAGAGCGCACAGAGCAACAGTAACATCATGATTTTTAGTATGATGAGTAGTAATTACTTCATACTTCTGCCAGGATACTAGTAACTTTCATATTTGATTTGTCTTATAAACACCATTGCTTCAGAAATACATTCAGTGTACTGAGGACAGATTCTGGAGGGCCTGGATTTCATCCAGGATTCTTACTCCAATAATTATTTAAATGAATTAGGAAACAAGGAATACAACGGTGACATTCTGTGGCAATGAGGCTTACATGATCACGGTGCCACTGCTTTTGACATCCTTCTATTCCAATATTGCTTTATAACTGAAGGAACTAGTGGCATCTGCTGAACTATATCCCTCAGGCTGTTTCCATGCCCAAGGCTAGGTAAAATGACTGAACCCTCATTCACATCAACCTGCAGAAAAAAAACCCTAAGTTGTGTCTGCTTCTTCCCATGGAACTCACAGCAACTTCAATTTTCTTGATCCACTTGGCATCCTCATGATAAAAATGGATACCCTTGAGAACACGCTATGATTCCCCACAGGAAGAAGAGAGGACCATAATAAGGCAATTGTCATTCTAGAGGAATAAAAACAAGGGAAAGTGTTAAACTTTCACTCGACTAGACAGGAAACTGGATAAAGCACAAATAGGTCTTTGCCAGATCGCATCTAGCAAATATAATCTTTACACCACCGTAGACCATTATTTGGCAAAAATACTCAGAAAGACAGGTACCAGTAGCCTGAAAAAAATCTCTTTCCCATGAGGACTCTAAGCTCTTTTGAACTACATTGTGCAGGGGTTCTACTGAGGTTATCTATCTTGCTTTCTTTGGTCAGAGGCCAATAGAATTTTTACTTTAAGTCAAAGAAATCATTCTTGAATTCTTGTATATCTTTCTATGCATTTCCAAAGGTAGCCACAGAATACCTATTTTAGCAAGCATTTTTATCTATCTGGAGTCCTACAAAGTCACAGCAGCAGAATTTTTCACGTTCATTGACAATTAAGTGAATGGTACAAAGTAGAAAAGTGAAATATTTAAGCAAAAGGTGGGGGGAAGCAAGAAAGTACATAAATCTACAGGCTGGAAATGATCCAAGTTGAGAAGTTCTCCAGATGTCAGTCCGTAAACAGTGCCTCATAATATGAATTTCCCCATTAATTGTTGGCAGGAATAACATCTAGAATACGATATTACATTTGACCCACTCTTTCTCCCTTTTCTAAGCTAAATTCTTCTCTGACATCACAGATCTTTTATCAGTTGTGATAAATCCAAGAAGAAAGCTGTGGTCAGCAGAACTGTTTGATAGGGTACAACTTGCATAAAATTACTCTGAAGCAAATTATGAACTTTGTTCTCCAAAGGAAATGAAACTTCTCTTGTTTATTTTCTCTACGTCTGTTTTTGTGACACGTTTGGTTCTGAAGTTGGAAAAAGACACCCACACCCAAAGGAAACAAACATAATGCATACTGGAAAAAAAAAAAAACAACTAAGTACTAACAGTTTTCCTACAGGTTCCTATCACCATGTTTTTACACATTTTAATATGGCTCCAAAAGTTTAAAAACAGGAAAACAGAGGTAGTATACATCTCAAGAATGAAAAGGTACTTTGAGGGTAAGACCACTTGAGCTTCCTCTTTCTCTTCCAGTCAATCACAAACTAAACTATTCATAAAGTTTCCATTTTCCTCTGAAATTAACTCTTTTACAGGAGGCTTTTTTCTTTGACAGAAAGAAGAAAAAAATGCTTCAACAGTAAGAGATTCAAAGTATGAGCAGAAAGCTCAGAAGCTCAGTCATTAGCAGGTCTTTCATTTACGTGCATGCCTTTGTAACAACAGAGATAATCTAAACAGAAACATAAGTTCACAGAGATTCCAAAACTATAGGTAAAATCAGATTCAGTTGATTCTTTTGGGGATGTGTCCGCTCAAAATGCAGCCTAAAGCATTATAGATTCTTTGCTCTAAAAAACTAGCTACATTTACTTCAGTCCTGTAAATTTGGGGGGGGGGGGGGGGAGGGATCTGCTCATCAGCAAGTAGCTATTTTCTTTAGGTAAACACTGCTTGCAAGCTTTGCACCGAAGTAGTTGTATTGTTGCTTCCCAAAAATAAGATAGAACAACACCATCTATAGAAGAAATGGTTACAGATTTGAGACTATAAGATCCAGGGAATATTCGTTCACATGATTGAATGAAATATACTCTATCTGTAAAGAGAAAGAGTAAAAAATTAGAAAGGAGAGGAAGAGAAGGATTTCTTTTTTTTTAAATGTGTCTCACTGATAATGAATGCACAGTTACACTTTGCAGTACAGAAACAACTCAGATTTAGTTCAAGCATTTGCTAGCAAAATGTAGAGCCACTAATTAATCAGCTACAGATTTCAGGACAAAGCATTTAAATCCAATAGCGTGGCTACAATTGTTTAGTCACAAGACTCTATTGTTGCTCTTTGTGCCTGGGTTGACTTAACCAGCATCAATGAAATGATGGAAAGTATTTCTGTCTTGCATTCCACTGAAGTAATAAATTAATGAAAAATCATAGTTACGGAGTATGCAGTCCAAGGTCACCATAGATCACCAAATATATCTTCAATGACAGTACAGAGAAACATACTAGGCTGGTGTTCAGCTTTACCCTTGCTTTACTGAAATGTTTCTTAAAGACCTAGTTCATAAATTCTATAGTTTGTCTTATAATGTGTTGCATTGGTGTTGCAGTTGCTACTATTTGCATTAAGAGCAGAGATAACATGCAACAACCATGTGTGACTTCTCGAACTCATAGCGTGTTCTAATATCTTGAACATACCTGAATCCATAAAATCTTGACTTAGGAAGTTCAGGGTCCTTAGGCAGTTCCACCTTTTTACAGGAGAAACACGATGTTTATAATCATCGGACTGCCTTGGCCATTATTCCAGAATGAGGTTCAGTGCATGTGGTATGCAAGTAATGTGAATGGCACTGGGAAAACACATTGCTAAGAAGAGATCTAGCAGCTGTTTTCATTAAAAAAGCATTATTGGACATTCAGCCAAGAGCACAATCAAAATTAACATTCAGTAGTACTCTTACTAATACAGGTCTAAGAATGCAATAACACTAAACTGCATGAGGCTATTCAACATAAATCAAAGGTAATTTGTTACTCACTAGAAACAAAGGATGAATGATGACAGTTGTGCTTCAGTCACATAAATCTGCTCTGTCTTCCAACTTCCTACTCACTTAACGAGTACAGAGCAGCTGAAAAACCTGATGTGTTCTGGTGTGTGTTGGGTGAGGTAGTTACCACTGAGCTGTGTAGCATTTGGAGGACTTTCATCTGCCTTCATGCAACAGCATAAAAAAATCACTTTACAACAGTAAGTTTTCAAGGGGGAGATCAACTCTTAAACACCATAACAAAAAAAAAATAATCTTATTTTTAGGGTTATGGTGCCTGACATAACACTTGGTGTTTTGTTTTTGACGGGAGCTTGTGGCCTCCTCCCTGCATTCAATGTACTGCTAACTGCAGCTCCCATTTAGAGTAACAGTACAGGTTTTTTCCTTCAAAATGCTTAAATACTGCAGCAACAGAAGTCTTAGAACATACTGTCTTCCACAAACTTTCAGAGACAACATTTTTCATTCACCTTTTTGGGAGCAAGAGCGCGAACGTGCAAGAGCTCCGTCATTATTGGCTTTGGCTTGGTTTGTCTGTTTTAAATACATACATAGATTTATTTTGTGTCACAAGAAAATGTGTATGTACATGTGGATTATATAAAGCATTTTATATCAGACATTCTGTTTTCATTGAGGCTGTTCTACAGCCTCAATGTTTTATTTATTTCATTGTTTCAGTAGTGCACAGTGGTGAAGAGGCTACTGGATATTTAAAATTGTGAGGGTTTTTTAAACTAACTTTCATTAAATAGGTTATGTTCCTTTTGATAAACACTTCCCCTATTTTCTTATTCTTAATGAGTATACTAATTAATTTCTACTGCCAGTTCTGGTTTCTATCTGACAATACATTCCAAGGGAACTCTGGAAAGTGAATATTCACACAGCTGCTGAAACAGCTGGGAAGTCCAGAGCATGCTTGTAAGAATGTTCACAACATTCTCTTTAAGTAGTCACTGTCTTTTTTTCAGCGTATAATGAAAGCAGAAAGACTAGAATTGACTGTTGCTACCTTGATACCAAACCCTTCTGGCATTCAGAAACCTAAAAGGTTTAGACAAATGCATTTATCCTATTCTCATTTGAAACATTATATTTCTGAAGCACACACATGACATTCTCCAAAGGTAAGATGTATGCAGACACACACTATACGTTTGCATGTATATATAAAACACACACAAATTTTGATTTTACCAGTGAAGAAAGACTTTGTGTCCTCGTTCCCTGGAGGCAGAAGTTGAAAAAACAGCAAATCATGGAATTTATTTTCCATGATTTATTTTCCAAATCATAGAATTGCTCAGGTTGGAAAAGACCTTAAAGATCATCAAGTTCAACTGCAATCTGTTTGTGGCTTTACAATTTGCTTGCATTTTCATAGCTTAGGAATATTTCCACGTGTTCTGTGATACAATCATACCACAGGACCTTCAAGGTGAGTATTCCATAACTGCTTTGGAGGAACAAACAAGGACAAGAATACAGATACAAAAACTACTGATAAGAGATACAATATTTACTGTGGATGACAGAAGATAACTGAATAATAATTGGGAATCAACTGGCACAGTTAAAGTAATAAGGTAGTACTTCACAGCAGCAATGTGGTGGACTAGTTTGCAGAACTGGTCAATTTGGACACATATTAAAAACAGTTTAACAGACAAAACATCAAACTAAGCCACAGTCCAGAAGGATCAGATTGCAATACCAATTGCAAGTGCTTTAATATTAGGAGAAGAATTGATGTTATCAAAAACAGTCATGGATGTCATGGAAATGAAAGAAGATACAATAGTCGCTGAAGTAGTCACAGGATGGCAAGAAAAAGAAAAAATGGTTCCAGTGTAACAACCATGAAAAAGATGAATCTGAGATCCACCTGTGAATGTTCCAAAAAAAAACGAAACAAAACAAAACTCTCAAGAAAGTAGTTATCATATTGAACAAGGCACTGGTGAGACAACTGTGTTCAATTCTTCTTGGTCATCATAGATTAAATAAACTTGAAAAAATTCACTTGAAAGTTGCTGAGATAAAATAGGAACAATCTAACTTATGGAAATACAAAGCAAAGGACCAACCTTGATTAGCTAAGAGGATTAAAATGGAACGGAGTGATTTTTTTACCAACAGAAATTAGTAGAGCAATCCTTAGTGTCTGGTGAAATAAAAGACGCTCTTGGAACAAGGAAAAAAAGATCAGAAATTAATTATGACCTTCTAGTTTCTAACAACAGAGTGAGCAAAGGTTCTGAACAGCCCCTGAACATGAACAGCGAGGTGATAAACCGCATTTACAAATGGCTTTAAATTACACTATTCTAACACAAAGATGAAGCCTGCGAACTGGGACATTTTTTTCTGTCCTCCCTAACTCCATAATATTGAAGATACAAAGAACTCAGGATGAAACAGATACAGACTATTAACTGATAAATCCATCATTATCCTATTATCTGTCATCTAATCTATGACTAGTTATCTGATCATGAGAATTTCAATGAATAGGCATCAATTTATCTAGTAATATTTAACCAGAGAATTCAAGATGAATACGACATGCGCTGTGAACAAAATTGGCTATTTGCCTTCTTCAATCAGTTTCATAGAGTAAACTGTCAGTTCACAATGGAAAACAAAAACTGCAATGATTCTGGGAACAAAATTATCATTGAAAAATATTTAATTAAAAAAAAACAATAGTGATACTGCAAGGCACCTGAAAATTCTAGTTCTGGCAATTTCGATTCCCAAAAGTATTTGGTGAGCAAAGTTCTGAATTTATATTTGGAAAGACTACAAAATACAAAAATTCAGGTTGCAAAAATTAAATATAAGTAATTGATTTTTTTTTTTTTTTTTAGAATAATAAGTTAGTCTCTGTTATTCTGCATCTCCAGATCTCCAGATACGGCTTAGAAATAAGCAGCACATTAATGAAAAAAACATGAATACAAGCATTTTCCTTTAATACTACATGAAATAAACCCTACAAACATTTATCAGGCCAAGTTAAACAGCATATAGACTCTTTGAGCACTTCTGAAGAAAATCAGGGCATTGAAAAGAGAAAAATAGCATTTTCCTTTTTATAATGCAAAAGTTTCCTTCCACAATAGAAACCATAGAATCATAGAATAGTTTTATTTGGAAGGGACCTTTAAAGATCATCCAGTTCAACTCCCCTGCAATGAACAGACACCTACAGCTAGTTCAGTGTCCCATCTAGCCTTGGAATGTCTCCAAAGACAGAGGCACCCATCACCTCACTGGCAACCCGTTCCAGTGCTTCACCACCCTTACCATTAAAAAAACAACAACTTATATTCAATCTAAATCTCCCCTCTTCTAGCTTGAAATGAAATCTTCACTGGAAAAGCTTCCTTTTCTGTTGGATATATCAGAGACAGCACATTGCTTTTGTGTATTGTAAATAGTGCTCAAATCCTAGATTTGTCAATAAGATGCAAGACCTCATTACATTTCTGTGTACTAGTAGATACTTCACTTTTACTTATTGATCAACTCTATGATTTTTATTAGTTGTACTAGCAGTTAGAAATGAATCAAATGATAATAAAATATCTCTGCTCCAATACTGCAATAAGAAACGTACGTGATTTACTTCAATTCCATTCGTATTTAATACTTTATTTACCATATTTGCTACTGCCCAAATCAATTCAAGTGTTATCGCAAGTTTAGCTTAACCCTTTAGAATCCTAAAATCTCTGGAATTGATTTTCAGGATGAAATTATCATGAGGATGCCTAGCATTACCATACTGTGACAAAATCTGAGCACTTTGCTTCTGTGCAGAATTCAGAAGCAAACATCACTACTTTGGCAGGTCTAAGACCGACAGATAGGAAATAAAACTGGTAATGACGATCACCACACAGGTTTTGTACGTCTGAAACAAAAAAGACACCTTTGGCTCCTCGTGTGAAGCACCTCAAAGAGAACTGAGCTTAAAAAACTGCCCAGGGCCTTTCTACCAAACACATGGCATTTAAAGATACAAGAAAATGTGCTCCTAAAAATCCCCAATCACTCAGGAAAACCTTTTTTTCAGACTCAACTTGCTTAGTGTCATCAATGTGAATTACGTTCAGAAGAAGATAATGAATATTTAGAACTGTGCTCAAATCCAACCTCCTCTTTTCAGTAAAAGGTCTGTTTTTATAATAAAATGCCACGTCTGAAACAAAGTGGCCTTTTTTTACATGGAAAAGCAGAGGATTAACTGTTCTGCTTCATCTTCTAAAATAGTTGACGTTGCTGCTACTGTCCAACATGATAAATAAAGTGACAGAGCAAATGAAATATACACACTCTCACAAACAGCTATTTTTATGTGTTATGCTTACTTAATTCTCTTATTCAGTTCTCTAGGTTTTAAGGATCACCTTTTAGCCTGATAGGACTAAAAGGCTACTTATTCTAAAAAATGATTTTGTAACTGTGACAAGATACCCTGAAATTTGGAAGTTACAAGATATGGGTAGCCCCCAGTCCATTTCCTCTTCCAATCATGATCTTGTTTTATTTATACAACATTACTACACGCTAAACAAAGTTTATGGTAAATTAACAGTCTGCAGTGCACAGATTAAGCAAAACAATTCAGACATTCTATGCCTCATCTTCAAAGTAGCTGCAAGAAAGCAATCTGAAGATTACAGGATGAAAAACACAATTTAAAATGTGAATTAAAATATTAAACAAAGCCTGTAACTAGACAGAATGAACTGAAATGACAGAACCTTAGAGATGCTCTTGTTTATAACGACATTAAACTTTATTTTTTTTCCCAAGAAAAATTCAGTGACATTCACTAAATTCACTGAAGTGACAGATTGATCAATACAGAGGCTTTCCTGCAACAAGGTAGGCTTGTTTAAAAAAGCCATAAACAATCGAGTTAGTTTCTAACCATAATAAGAAATTCGCCAAGGTCCAAAGCATGTTTGTGTAGTTTATACATATTCAGGATAACAGTACCCCATTTTACAGAGCTAGACACAAAAAATTCTAGGCTAGAAACCCTAATTGCTTGGAAAGGTCAGGTTAAGCTTAATTTGAAATTGGCATCTACTTTCTAAAACAAGTTTTAAATCAAGCTAGCTACTTGTAAATGTGCATATGCTTCAAACTGTTTGGAGGATTTTTTCCTAGAAGGCAGTGCTAGTACTGCTACACCCCTTGCTTTTGTTTCTTTCATCTTTAGCCACTCCTCTACTTGTACAGCACTTGAAAGAAACTAACAAGCCCAATTAAAAAATCTGAGAGACAACGCAAAGACCGTGCAACTGATGAGCTTTTTGTAAGAGCGCCGTCTTTTCAAAGTGCGTTTTAACTGAACAGTTTAATAACACCACCAGCAACTTCTGAGCTCCCACAGGGTGCACAATATCTGAAGATAATCTAAATATTTTAGAGCCAAATAGACTAAAAATACTTGCAAATGTTATTCTCTTTATATCGGTGGATATCAGAATTATTTCATTTGAAAATTCAGTGACATCCTTTTGGCTGATACACTATTTCTGCCTCACTTAAGATCAATTTTCACTCTATGAGACATCAATAAAATTTCATCCCAAACTGAGTTTCTTCATTACAAGGAAAAACCCGATGGGAAGTAAATTTCTAAAAACAAATCTAATTATGTTTTTTCAGTTCTTTGCATTAAAAAACAACAACAACCTGTGTTCTTATGAAGACTTTACTGGATAGTCAAGCTCACTGAAGGTCTGTTGCGTTCCAATTCCTTTGCCTATTCAAAATGACTGCAACAAATCAGGTATTTTTTTTGGCTTTCTTTTTTTTTCCTTCCATGTAAAAATAAGCTTACTAACTTCATACATTCAGTGACCAAAGGCCAAGAATATGTATCACAAAGTGGCACAGAAGTGTTCTCTGTCCCTTTGATTTACTTGGTATTGTAGACATCACCAGATTAAAGTACAGCAGTAGCAGCACATCCTAAGAGTGAATGAGTTTACATCGAGGATTCAGTGTGCACTCTGCTCATGTTTTAAATGTTGCAATTCTGACCTGATCAGAAACTGAAGATTTTGTTCATGATTTCATGTTCAAACATTGCCCTATAGGTTAACGCAGACTTTCGCCCTCCTGACATATTCATTAAATCAGACTAGCATCAAAAATGCAGCAGATCCATCAACACTGTACATGACCATACGGTACAGGATTATGAAGACTTGAGAAAGTTCATTTGTCCTGAGCAGTCATTTTAACATTTGCTCCTGAAGTTTTCTTCCTATATATCCAAAGCAAAAGAAAAACAACGAATGACTCAATTGAAATATTTCCTTGATACCAAATTCAGTTTTAGAAGGAGCACATACAGGATACTGGAAGTGTTAAGCTTTACTGTCTTTTGCAGCAAAAGTTACACACCTGGGGATAAAGTGTGAGAAGCCACGTTATTCCCTTTCTGGCTTCTCTTTCACCATCTTTCTATGTCACTGCTAAAGAAAAGCTTAAAGAGAACTAGCAAAGAATAATACCAGCACCAGAAATGCCCCAGCTCTGCCAAACTGTTCTTTAAGGAACAGTTACAGCAGGGCAGAGCATAGAAAACTCCTAATTCCTGTTAATTAAATAATCACAGAAAGACCAATACAATGCTATCTTGAAAAATTTCTTGAGAATACTCTCATGTAGAATATTTTACATATATGAACCACCATTTCACAGGCAGACTCTGGAAATAAGAACATTAAATATAATTTCAAATGATTAAAATATTGTTACTATGCAGCACTACAACAGCTACATTAACACTCCAGCTACATCTCCTTCCTACAATGGCAAAAAGAAATTGTTGAAAATATTAAAAAGCTCCACCAGCTGAGTATAGGTTTTCCCATTGCAAATGATCCAGAAGTAAAAGAGGAATTGAAAAATACACTGTCTAGAAAATGATTTGTCTAAATGGAGTTATTCAAATTCAGATCTAGTTTCTGTTATGTAGCCAAATAGCCTGTAAGTATAATGCCTTCAGCTGGCACCAAGCTTAGTGATTTTTTATTGATCTGCCCATAGCCTAAGTGCACACGTAAGGATATGGATTGTTAAACAACTCTTATTATCTATCACTGATTATGGAAATATAATACATCTTGCAGCAGCATCTGCACTTTCTCAAACATGAAACTGTACTTACAGCAGACCATTCATTTAGTCCTGTGAACTCTCTAACACTTGTGGTATATTTTGTGCACCAACTAAGTGCCTATTGCATGACAAGCCCTTGTCTGTTACAGCTTATCTTGTAAGCAATAAAGTTAATTATTTGTAGTTGAGTTGCATTAAATGCAATTGTTCCGTAAAATTGCAATTGTAATTAACAAGTTAAATTTAAATTGTTTGCATTTTCTTCTCCGTGATTCTTAGCTTCTCCTCAATTAAAGATTTTAATCAAAATGAAAATAATAAGGAAAATATATTTCAAATTCACATTTTTGGCAGCTGCTGAAGTCAGTCCTCGCAAAAGGGTTTGGTAGAGTTATTAGTACAACATGTTGAATATTTGCTACTCAGTATTCAGTACGAATTAAAGGGAATGAATTAATGAAATTTTAATATTTTGTTTATCACTCTCTCTCTGCGCTTGTCATGAAGGTAAGACGACAGCATTCCCATAATTGTGCCAAAGTTGCATGAAAAACATACATAGGGCCTTTACAAACCCTAATTTTGTATCTCTTTTTCCTTCCAGATCTTAATTCAGTGTTTGTCTTATCTTTTTTACTAAAACCAGACCTGCAGTGTATTACAGTCATTACCCGTGCCTTCCTTTTTATTCACAACTGAAGGAACTCCGTCCTGAAGAAGTGAATTCCAACTCTGAATGCATTTTTAAAATTTTATTTCAGTTGCATTCTGCTAAGTGCGTAGGTTACTACATGAACGTAAGTAAAACAATAACATACACTACTGTGAAATAAATGAGATCCTGGCTAAATTAAGGCAATGGCAAAACTCCCAGCGACTTCAATGAGGCCAAGATTTCACCCTTATCGTGTTGATCAAGACAATTATTTCACTGTTCAGAAGGACAAGACTGCCGTGTGCTAGCCAAGAATTTCTTAATAGAACCTATCTTGCACAGTCTTAATTGTATATACCTCTATAATTATTCCTTTTTCCTTCTACCAAGGTAAACTACTGACTTGCCAAAAATATTACAACATAAGAAAACAGCGTACACAACAAAGACCTTTCGTTCAACTTAGCAGAAAGCCAGAAAGACCAAAGCTCTCCTGCATATAAATCTTGCTGCTGATCTCCAAATGAATAATTATCACTTCCTTACCACTCATTACCAACCACTGATGTTCACACCTGCTGAAGTGGCCATCCTGCATTGGGAAATGTTTGACCCAAGAACTGAAGCGTTGTGTTGGTTTTGCATCTCATTGCAGAAAGGTACCTATTTCTCTGTGAGCCACAAAATGCATACTTGAAGGAGTATCTCCTACATAGCATGGACCAACATTAAGAGTCTAACAATGAAAAGTATAACTAAACATCACATATATTTCTATACCACATTTGTAACATACTCCATAACTATGTTAACCAAAATGACCCCATGTATACGTGATTCAGTAGCCAGAAGGAATCAACTTACATACATAAAAATCAATTTTGCGTTACACTAGAATAAAACTCTGCTTTTAATGTGCTACAAAAATGACCTAAAAAGGTTCTTTTTTGGCAGAAAGATACCAGTGGTATACCAGTGGTTTACATTCAAAAATGTTTGTGAAATTTGAAGAAGATTGTGAAGTTTTAAGAAGACTGTAGAACAAGCACTTTTCTCTCAATAACTAATACTACGACATAAACAAAATTTAATAATTTTTTCTCCTCAGACTTGGAGAATATCACAAACTAATTAATCTTGTCAATATAGTACCTTTCAAGGGAAAAACAGTTGTTTAGAAGTTAGTTATTGCCATGGGCATGTAAGAATTTTTCTTGCATTCAGAAGAACTTTTAGCTCAAAGTTCACCGCATTTTCCTATGTTCCCATGATCCTACTATCTATAACATGCAATATGGTGCTTGATTGGTCTGAACATCTAATTATTTTATCCTAGATTCTGGTTTGACTCTATCTTATTCTGCATAGAATTCCCTTCTGCTCAGCAGTTTACAGTAGAAAGTAATCAGACTTAGCATATCCATTAATTTACTCCATTAACTTTAATCTCCTGGTTAATTCCCAGCTGTAACACTACTGCCTGCTTTATCAATCACCTCATTCAAATGAGAACATTAGGCTACAGCTTCATTTAAGCATGCTGGGACAGCACACCATTAGGGCACCTAATCACTATCTCGGTTACAAAGAATCCTCTCCATTTTAGTGAAGATCAACAAAAGTTGTCAATTCACAGATATGTAAATTGATTCTACGATCATTAATCAGACTTTACTCTGCAATATTCTTCACAAGTTTCAGTATATAATTCAAGAATCCACTTATTTCTAAGCTGCTTTGGATGTAGTGCTCAGGGATGTGATTCAGAGGAGGGCTGTTAGGGTAGCATGGTTAGGTTGCAGTTGGACTTGATGATCTCAAAGGTCTTTCCCAACCTGAGCAATTCTATGATTCTATGAATGTCACCAGCAATGTTTTTCACTAGAAAATATCCTGCTTTGACTGAAAAGTTTATTTAGAAGTGCTAGAATGCACACATGCTTATCGGTACTCTGATTCAGTTTTAAGATAATAATGAAAGATTTCTCAGTAGAGCTATAAAATTTAATATAGTTCAGCACCACATAACTCACATTAAAAAAGGGTGGTCATAATATTTATTACCCATTAGTTCTACTATTTCTGTTCAGCCATCCATTTGAATTGAGGCATCCTTCATCAACCGTATACATCAGACACTCTCTTTGATCTCTAATGATAAATGTAAGAGCTGAATAAATGCTCTTTGAAATCTGCAGTGTGGCACAGCTGCTTATTGTTACATTGAACATGGCATGTCATTAAAATGAAAACTCGGTTAATTCAGTGGAACATCCCACTAATCATATCTCAGCTCCGAAGGAATACCACTTTGGGTGAGATCTGTAATTTACAGTTAACTAGTTTTCCTGAAGGGGAAAAATAGCCAAGCTTTGGTTAAAGTCTGGATTAATTAAAGTACATCTTTCATTAAAAGACAGAGAGATACTGGCAGTGCACTTTGCTGTGGTACTTGTATACTTACAGCACTCAGCAGACACTCAAAAAGATGCATCCTACCACATTAATCATGTGTAACTTATCAAGCCTGCTTTTTTGTTTTCATTTTTTACCAGTTTGCTGGAGGTTTATATAACCCTACAAGAAACTAATCTGCATTATCTACTTATCTAAGTATTACTTTTATGAGTGTTTTAGCAGAAGGTGAGCTTAATCTTTGTTTCAAAGTACAACTGAATGAAAACAGTCTTTGCAATACAAGTTTAAGTAGTTTTTCATCTTTGCTAAATCTCCCTTATTACTGCTGTTGTGGTTCAATCAATGAAACAATTCAAGAGCAAAAAAAAGAAATTATTTTAAAGAATTTTCACATCTGCCAGTGTTATGAAGCACCTTATGTTTGATTTCGTTACATTTTCCAGCTGAAACACCAGATGAAAGCGTTAGAGCCAGGTGAATCTGAATAAACACAGGGGCAAGGGAAATGTGAATTTATGAACCTTGGCTTACCCCATGAACACTGGCTGAACCATCCATACCAATTTCATGAGCAGACTCTCACCAGCTGACTGTTCACAAAGCAAAACGATACAGATATAAATATGACTGCTCTTCAAAAATGCTACAGTTCTTTACAAATTAAGAAAAAAACTGAAATACAGATGATGCACAACTTTGTAACACTTGGATATTCAGATTCAGGACGAGGTCAGTTCTTTCTTCCCCGAGAAAAAGTCATCAAGTCCTTGGGGTACAATTCACAATGTCACTACTGAGGAATTTTACTGCAGCCAGATCTGCTAGATGTATCACTCAGAAGTTAGAAGGGAAATTCAGAGAGATTCTACACCTAAATGTGTGCCATCACACGATGTTCCCTTAAAGTGGCACTGGTTTCATTCCAGGTTGATAAGAAAAGGTATGCTTGCAGAGGCACAGACTGCATCCCATGCTCTAAAACCTGGCCTGTTCAACTACAGCTGAGTGCACTGATCCAAACTCCCAGAGGCAATGAAACCCACCCTGCACTGCCAGATGGATTTGGCTGCACTGTATGTTCTCTGAATCTCAAGTGCTCCCTCTCTAAGAGGTGTAGTTAACCTCAGGGAATTATTCTTTAATTGCAGGGTAGTTTTCCATCATAGCAAAAAATTATCGTGTATTAGGACAGACGACAGAGACGGTCCTGACTCTCTGAAATTCACAACCCAAGAAAATTTTAGCTGAACTTCCAATAAGATCCTCATTTTAAGCTTTGTTATCATGTATTTATACATCTCCAAAATAATCCTTCCAGTATGAAATCTGTCATGCTTAGACTAAGACACAAGGCTTTAAATATTAGAGACAATCTTTTACCTACTAGAACTGTAAGACCTTTAAAACTATTTTTTTCTGTTTCAAAAAACCATTGGGAACTTTCCTGTGTGCAACTCAAAACCAGCTGTACTTTGCAAGTGTAAACTTTCCAAGTGCCTGGCTCTCTGCAGATTTTTGGCAAATCTATTTGAAACGCTGAAAACTAGGGGTCTGAGCCAAAGCTTACTGAAGTCTATGGAAAAACTCCCAGAGATTTCATCAGGATTTGGATTAGGCCCCAAAAGAGTCCAAAGTAATTGAAAAATCAGATCTGCATGTATAAAATATGTAAATTTCACTGGGTTTAAAACTTCTAGACTCCTTTATGGTAATGTAGAAGATCAAATACGTTATAATTGATGTTAGAGATGTACACAGAGTATTGCACCACTAATTACCATGGATTTCCACAGCTTTGTACACGTTTCTTACAATCCCTTCATGACAAAAACAATAAAATCAATCACACACACTTTTATTTCATTCTAAAAAGACCTGGACACAGAGGAAAAACACTATAATATCATTATAGTTTGAGTGTTTTTTTTTAAATTCAGGACCAAGTAAAATATGGACTAAGAGTATCCCTTCAAAACCTCTAGACCAAGTTTAGTGATAAAAAAATCACACAAATAAACTATCTCACCCTGGGCAAGCTTGCTCTGAACACCTTAGAATTGTGTCATACTATGAATTTCAATTAGTATTTATCTAATTTATGAGAATCAGGTTTACTCAAACTGAACGTGTCAGAAAACAAAGAAAAGAAGCAAATACAAAGTGATCAAGCAGTGGTGCTTAAGACAGTGGTCACAGCTTCACCTGATGAAAATTGATGCACATCTCTGCCGACTAAAGGATGTCACTTCCAATCAGATGAAGCTGAATGAACCATTAACTTTGACATATTCTGGCTTGAGTTATATATGATGCTGTGCCTCATCCCTCTGTTGTGAATCTCTCCTGGTGCCATTCTGTGGAAGAACCTCATTTGTCATGGCTGTAACTAACAAAAAGTAGACATCTAGTACAATTTCATGGTAGTCTTGTCTAGATAGGGACTGAAAAAGAGAAGTAACACTATCTAAACAACAGAACTAATCACGATCGTTAATGCCTACAGCTCATGTGTGAGCGTTGAAGCATTCTCTGTATGATACAGGTCCTCAAAACATTACAGAAATATAATACTTGAAGGAGTCAAGGCAGATGTGTCAAACAGAAATCCATACTATGGCTGGACACATAAGATAGATTCCACAATAGTAACACACATTAAATAAAAGGATTATACCATATTATTAGTATTGGGCTTTATTTTAAAATAGATGATATCATGTTACAGCCTTTTAAAATAACTACCTAGGGCTTCCTGTTTGTTTGTTTTACTCACTGGTGTTGAATCTTCTGAAACGAAAGGCCAGAGGCTGCAGACTTCCTATTTTAGCAACACACAGCTTTTCTGTATCTCTGAGCATTTCACTACTTAGAGCAGATTTTAGAAGTTTAATTCTGCATACAGTCTCTCGAGGACAAAAAATACAGAATATAAAGTACAATGACAAATGTGATCACTAGGGAAAATCATTTCAACTGACGATTTTTTTCACCAAAAGCTTACCTCAATATTATGAATCTTTTGTGACCACTTATAGTTAAGTAGGACATATTAAAATTTAATGGATTTCAATGCAAAGAGTCAGCAGTAGGACTATACACACCAAGGCACTAATGTGTTGATCCGAGCTGTACTTGGATGAGGCAAGCTGGAATCGCAGCATTGCCAACTAAATTTCATAGTTTAACAAATGAATGAATCCCAAATCTCATGCGGGATTTCTTTTTTATTCATTATGGATGACATTTTCCTCTTTAAATTATTCTTTTTTTTTTTTTTTAATGTTGTTGCTTCAGCCTTCTTAATCTTTGTACTCCTTCATTCCGTGGTTTTAGCCAGCTGAAATATCAATTGAAGAAGGGAGATTTTCCCAACAATATAATAAAAATTTTTCACAACCCTGCATACAAAAATCTGTTTTGCTACCCTTCCGTCTTGTTTTGCTTCTTTTCACTCTAAAAGAAAAATCAACTTTAAAAGTAATTTCAATGTTTTACCATTCCTTATGCAACCTCTGTAACAACTTGAAAAAACCAATTAGCTCAGTCAACCAGCATGATTATATTAGACTAAATTGAGGACCACATCACACATTCTTCCTCATTCTCTTCCCCTGCCTATGATCCAATTTCCTAGGTTGTACAGATAGATGTAAGTATAGACTGCAAGGTAAACTGGCTTATGAATATCCAGTCATCTGTAACTTGTCTTTTAGTAATAAAACACCTAAAAACAAATGTATGTAGGTGCTAGAGCACAAAGCTGAAAGGCATTACACTTGAATTCTACTAATACAGATGTTACTGGCTCATGGCATGACCTTGGGCGTGCCACTTAAGTTCAATTTTCCATTTCATAGAATTAAATTACCAAAGCTACTAAAACAATGGAAATAAAAGTTTTAAAGAGTGAAGTTACAATGGAAATGAGTTACAAGGAGTAACATACCGCATCAGAGAGCCAAATAATGTTTCTGGCTCCACCAAGCCGTTCTTAAGCTTTTCTTGAGCAACCAGAAAATCTCTTTGCTATAAGTAGTCCCAAAATTCTCCCTGCTGACTTGCTACTCCCCTTCCTTTTCATTAAATCAGCTTCACGAAGCAAGGGACATATTTGACTTTCAAAAATAGATCCCAAATAATTAGTTTTAAATGTCCAGTGTTACTATTTGCTTATTTCTAGCCTTTTGAATTAAGATAGAAGTGTTCACCACGAACAGCTGATAAATCCCTTCCAAAACATTTCAACAGTAGAGAACTAGTAGTCACGCTAAACTTGCACCACTGTATCACGTTGCATTTTATGCCGTATCAAGTCTCATTATTAGCTGGCATGACACAATACAGCAGAAGTACACAGCAATGCTGTGGGATGTTAAGAGTTATGGCAATGTTGTTCTTACTGTGATCTTATGTGATTGCCTGCACTGCAATTAGGAGAGCAGAATGTTATGAGCTCAACAGCTGAACCGTGCACAACTGCAAGAATTGGATACAGAATCGTGCTGTTTAAAGATTTACTTTGTTATGCCTTTGTCAAACCTTCCCATAATTTCACTGCCCAACAGACCCATGTTAGTACCTCAGGGTTTTCCCTACACTAACTGCTTGGGGCCACTGAGACTGACAGTTAACCAAGAAAATGGTCTTCCTATCCCTTCATTGCTACCTCACACCATCAGAGGTATTTATCATAAGCCACCTGAGGGAGTACAGTTGTCCTGACAGTGAAGGAACTGTGTATGTAGTTGCATGGACATCAAAAGTTATAGTACAGGAAGGAAAGCAATGAAGTGTAATGCAGAGTGGAGAAATTAAAAAAAAAAATTAAAAAAAATTACAAAAATTTAGGAAAAGAGCCTGAACAAAGAAGAGCCATACTGGTAAGAAGGAACCTTACTAGAAGGAAGACCTACAGAGTGTAAATAGAAAGTACACATTTTACCCAATGTTTCTGTTTGCCTTTATTAAAGTAGAGAAGTAAGGGAAGCTTAAAAAATTAACACAGTGATGGCTGGTCTGTTTTAGTTTCAGTGCAAGCAAATGATCTTTGACAGCTAGAGAAGCAAACCCTAGTAGAACTGCTGCAATATACAGCTTCTTCTTACAGAGAAATCTTGGCCAAAAAAAAAAGCAAAAAATACATAAATGTTACATACATTGATTTTCAGATCAGATATGTTTGCACGTGAGACATCTGAGTGTTTTAGAGAATGAAGAGTAATGAATGTGATATTTTAGTGACAGTCACATTCAGACATTCATTTCAACCAAAAAAAAAAAATTCTATCTAACCAACAAATGTAAGAAACACACCATCTTTCTGCATAAAATGCACAATTCAGTCTTTCAATATCATCAACTTTAATTTTTCACTCTTAATAAATGACCCAATTCCTGGGGAAATCAGCCTCCCAAGACACTATATTTACCAACCTATACGATTTTAAGGAAGCTAGAAAAGATGAGTTAGAATTTTCTTTGCAAAATTGAAAGTGACTTAATATCAATTTCACGTTCAAGTGCTTTTTCAAATGAACCAATACAAATGGATTGACATGGAGTGGTTTATAAGTGTGCCTGCAAGATCTCTGGGCACGTTTAAGGAAAAGAAGTCCTCAACAAACTGACTTTCAATGAGAAATAGGCAATTCTATTAAGGTTCAGTTCCTGAGAGCACAGGTAGATACAAACGTGATCGAGGTAAATCCCAGGGCACTTTCATAAATATTATCCCTGCATCATGAAATAGTGGGAACAGGCAAGGAGCACTATGAAAATTATGAGTAAAACGCTGGATCTAATTTGGATAATGTCAAAGTTTCCACTGACCTCAGTGGACTACAAATTCCATCAATCAGTACTGACCAATATTCAACTGATATTCTCCTCATGTGTAGTCACACATCAACTGAGGGTTCCTTAAGAAATACTACATATGTTGCTGCATTCCACTTTTCCAGTTAAGAATATAGCTTCAAATCACTCAGACAATAATACAGGATTTTGAAAATACCTTTTTTACAACCTTCAGGAAAAAAAGAAAGAGAGAGAGAAAGAAAAAAAAAAACAAAAGAAGCTTTTTGTCTTCCAAGAAGTGACTTTAAATACATTCTGGGAGCATATGTATACATAACATGTTAAAAAAACAAACCCAAAGCAGTGTATTTAAAGTTAGCACTTACCCATTCATAACCTGAATGACAGAATTGTGATTATACAAAGCAATTAACATCAAGTCATTTACAAGCTCCTCGCAGAATAAAATTATAATCGACTTGGTAAGTTAAACAAATGTTGTGAAAATAAGTCTAAAAAATGCTATGAAAATGAAATGCAAAGTCAAGTATATACCACCACGCTGAGGAAACTAGCATCATAAATATAAGAGCAGATGGGAAACAGTTGTTTAGGCAATTAATACGTAGGAAAAGTGTCTGGAAATAGAGCTGGAGCAGAGTATAGCAACATATATTACTTTAAGAGAGAGATAGACTGATGGAAGAGTATCCCATTCTGAAAACAGACTTATAAAGGACATCATAAATTGTCACTTCTACCTTCAATATTCACAAGAAACAGTTTGATCTGCAGAAAAGACAGTGTAATTAAAATACTATGAAAGCCTTCCTACAAGGACAATTAAACAATCACACAGGCTATCAAGGAGATTTTCCAAACTTGTACAAAGTTTTTATGAGCTCAAAAAAACCTTCTATCAAGGATACTCTGGATGCTTTTACTCCATTGCAGCACATAGGAGAGAACTAGATAGGCAGCTAGTATATTTTCCAGCTCTACCTTCATATAAATCTTGAATAGTACACTGACAGAATATTATTTGCAAATCCTATTTCCTGGATGCAAAATATTAGTACATTTTCTTATTTCAATTCTGAAGATTCAGTCAAACTGAGATAACAACCAGCACTCCACAGATTTCATTGATGATGTACTCAGTAACTGATTTTAATTCTAAATAACAAGTTTCTCCAGTGCTTCTATTGTATTAATCTAAATAAGTAAATCCTGCTAAAGCACAATGCAAAGATCCCCTAAGTAAACCAAAACAGAGGAAAAAAAAGAATGATTGAACTCCACTTAGGAAAATGAAATAATTAAAATATATATATATATAAAAATAAATTAAAACAAAATAAAGGAGAGGAAAAGTGATTGTTTGAAGAAAAATAATATCATAGTTCAAAAGTAAAAATCTTTTCTTGGACAAAGTACTGAACTGATAAAGCAGAAACTGCTAGTGGATAAAGAGGATGAAATTCAAACTGAAGAGTAGTTGTGAGGTTCATAAAATACGGGTAAGGCAAATACTGCAAACAGAGCTCCAATCAGACACAGACTTAAAGAACTCTCAAAACACCCCCAGCTGACATATATTAAGGTTCTCAAAACAATCTTGAAAAATACACGGGCATCATAAGAGACCTCTAAAATCTCTAGAATTAATTTGCTGCAGGTAAGCAGGACTTATTCTGTGAATTTTCACACTCATTAAACTCAATACACGACAGCTTGGGTGGTCGACAACACCTTCCTTTCAGAATCCCTTGGCTTTGATTCACATGTGGGTTGGCACAATTCCCCAAGACCCTCACCCTTCCCCTCATTCAGATGTCTATTTATTGCCAAAGGCAACATGGTGTATGATACAGTCTGATGTGTCTTGCAGTTACCTACGATCACATTCAGCCAATCATTCTGATCAACTTATAAGAAGTTGACAATGCTGATAAGAACAATTTGCATACTGGAAAGCTATTGTGCCCCTCTTCAACCTTTCCTATTCCCCTAAATAGAAATAATTAGAAAAAAAAACCAAACCTTCAACTAATTACAATTCTTATGCTCTTCCCTGAATTCTACTCATCTGAGTTTTTCTTAAATCATGTTTCTCAGTCATTTCAACCAAACCTTCCTCACAAAGAAGAGGAATCATTAAAGATATATAACTACGTCCCAAAGCCACAGTTTTACTTCAAGAGGATCACGTTACTGACTTGTAATATAGAATGGCTTGGAAGGAACCCTAAAGATCATCTAGTTCCAACCCCCTGCCATGGGCAGGGCTGCCACCACTAGATCAGACTGTCCAGGGCCCCATCCAACCTGGCCTTGAATGGCTCTATAAGGCAATCACAGCTTCCCCAAGCAACCTGTTAATGTGTCTCTCCATGCTATGAGTAAAAAATTTCCTCCTAACATCTAACCTAAATCTCCCCTCTTTTAGTTTAAAACCATCCCCCCTAGTCTGCACATATAAAAGGTTGGTCTCCATCTTACTTACGATCTCTCTTTAAATATTGGAAGGTTGTAATGAGACCTTCTCCAGACTAAACAAGCCCAAATCCCTCAGCCTGTCTTCATAGCAGAGGTGCTCCAGCCCTCTGATCTTTCTCTTGGTCCTCCTCTGGACCCACTCCAACAGTTCACATCTTTTGTGTTCTAGGGGCACCAGGCAGTAAATGCAGTACCTGACATGGGGCCTCCCAAGGGCAGACAATGGGACCAATCACTACTGTAGGTGAAGGAGCTCCTCGAGGCCAAAGAACATAGTGACATCATGTACTCTAGAAGACTATGAAGCTAAATGAGTTTCCTAGCTAAACACAGAGCTGGAAGCTGGAACAATACCATGCAAACTAGTCAGGAGGAGTATCTAGTGTTTATTAAGAGAAAAGAGGCAGGAGGAAAATGTCTTGCAGCCTAACAGAAGATGCCATGTTTCAGAATCTATTAAAAAATAGAGCAAAAGTAATTTTGCTCCTGGTGTTAACTAAAAAGTAATAGCTTTTAAAAAAAGGACAGAAATAACTTTTTTTTTTAAATGTAACTCCAAGGTTTTCATTTTTAACATTTTGCAATGCTGAAATCTCTAAATTCCTTTTCTAATTGAGAAATATATGTGAAGATTAGTTTGATCTTTAACTTCATGAATTATCTACCCAACTGCCACCTCCTAAACTTGCATACTGCTATATTGACTCTTATGTATTTTGACATAAGCACATCACAAAGTTTGTGATACTACTAAAATTCTCAATCAAAAAAAAATAGGATTTATCAAGAAAATGGAATTTCTCAATCCTCACTTTTCCATCACATATGTTAGAAATGCATGTGTTCATCCAATTGAAAAGTTTCAAAATACAAAAACTGATAAAGTATTTAGAGTATCAAAACAACCATATGGGGTACATTTGCTCCATAACTATGCATATGCTCTAGGAAGAAGTTATAAGTGGTCAAAACTGGGATAATAATATAATCTTAAATCAAAGTTTTATCTAGCTCATTCTATTAGCTTGCAACACAACCAGCGCTTTGCTTCCATAACCAGCAAAAATTATTTGATTATGTTTGGAGCTTATTCATCATTTTTAATTTTTTATATACAAATACACGTTCTAAATTATGAACATGAAGTTCATGTCTTACCTGGCACAACAGTGGCTTGTTGAGTGGCTGTTTCAGTGCTTAAAGAAAGGCGACCACCTTTTGCCAATCTATCACAGAATAGGCTGATATTCTTCTTAAGTCTGCTAGTGTCTTTGGGCATGCTTAACTGGCTGCTGAGAGACAGGGCTTGTTCCTTAGAGCTCTTTGACAAGCAAGTTCTTAGCAAGAAAGAAATGGCAGAATCCACAGTTTCTTCCCAACCCTGGATTCAGGAACAGGAAATAAAAATAAATGAGGTGACGTATAATATGACAGAGCATATTAAACACAAAGTTACAAAAGAAGGATTAAGAATTTTCAAATAATACTGATATGTAAAACGTAATTTGGAGATTCACAAAAGTCATAGCCATCAGCTTGTACAGGTGAAAAATTCCCTAGCAAGCCAGAAGGGGGAAAAAATATTTCTAATATTATACAGAGATAAATAAATTTAAATAATAATACATGGACAGTTTGAGACAGATAATGGCTAAATTCAGCAGTTGTATTAAAACAGTGGACAAACAGAAGTTCCTGAATGCAACACCTAGAATTCAGAACAGAATTAATACATAAATACAAACACAATGCTTTTTCTATATCAGATGGAAGATATGTTATATTTGGTATAAAATAATTAAAGCATTTACTCACACAGACAACACCCAGTAAAAGAAGATCTAAGTTTCTTTCCCACAAGGCCCTTTGAGCAGCACCTTCAAAAATTAGCTTCAAGTTTGTGCTCTCTAGTATGGCTTTCAGTAACACAAACAAACCAAAGACATTCCCCTGAGTAAGAATTCTGGATGGCAAAAATCTTATTACTTGTTACAAAGCTATTAAACGTCTCATAATTTTACACATTACTTCATTTATATAGAATCATCTCTTCTTGATGCATTCTGTAATCTAAAACTATATTTAATATTGAGAACTCGTGATTAATTTGGAATGTCAAGTTAGTCACATAGTTGACTCGTTTTTCATTGCAATCTTATAGAGCCTACATGGTGTTGCCACTAATAGATAAGACTTTGTAGTCTGCTAATTTCATGACAGTTTCTCATGATCTCTCTCATTATTCAGCTACTCGTAAGCAATTTCGTATATGTGATGCATATACATGCATGCATAGGAAAGTAATATTCATTTGTCACAGCATTAACATCAACTCTCACAACAGTCTTTACTAGTTAGAACTTATTTTGACAAGAATCTTTATAGATTAACAAGACTTGAGGCAACAGTCTGGAACCAACCAAAGGAATCTGCCTTCTAAACTAACAGAAATCAACACCAAGGTAGATCTTCTGGTGGTAATTACTCAGGTAGAACAAAAAACCAGCTGCTTTAGTATCCAGTTGTAGTTAATTGAACCACAGTCTTCTAGTTCATAGAATCCTTAGAGTTGGAAGGGACCTCTGAAGGCCACCTAGTGCAGTTCTTTCTCATGCTGTATTATTCTTGAGTGGAAACAATGAGCTGAACAGCAAAATCACCTCCTTAACAAGATTCTGTGACTACATGAGCGTAACATCTCTAGTCTGTTAGAAAACAATGGAACCAACATTTATGAAAGTCCACCGCTAAATAAGTTCAGTGAATTTCTTTTCTCAGATTCATATGGTTTTTGTGGAGGGGAAGATACTAACACAGACTCAAAGCAGCAAAAAGCCATCCTTCCTGAACTTGTTGGTTCCTAAGAACAGGTCAAGAACAGATTCTTAGATGCTGTCAAGTGCACTGATGAGACTAAAAAGTTGTATGTACTTCACCCTGGCCAAAACACACACTAGTCTTCACAAACAGGGTCCTGAAAATGTGCTATATTTGTATTAAAAGTTAACGTTTTGAAGAGGTACTGGATCAACTAGAGGGTTTTTTGGGTGTTTTTTTGTTTGTTTGTTTGTTTTAACATTTACCTTTCCTGACTTGAAAACAGTAACAACATTAACCTGTTGTCTAATCAGAAAATTTTCACCCCCAAAATATGCAAATTAGAATAATCATGCCAGTCAGTCAATGCTGTGATAGCTTAACATTTTTCAAATATTCTAGACAGAGTCCATTGGAGTGTAATCTATCCACCAACCTGTGGTGGTGACAGGAAACAATCCATTCATCAGTCAATTTAAAGAGCTTAATGAGCTGGTAAATGCTGTCTACATTCCCACATACTGGGCAATGAAACTTAATATGTACAAAGCATCAAAAGCAGTCAAGCCAGGTTCTCCTAATTATACAACAAACCATGAAAAGTAAGGCAACATAAACTCAAGAATCTTGAGTTTCACAAAAAGCGAAAGAAGGACATGGTTAACTAATGTCAGCATACGGTTGCTTAGAAACTGGCCAGTAATATTTCTCCAAATAAATTACCAAAAAAAAAAAAGCATGTAAAAGGAACATTTAAATAAGGAGATTGAAATACAGACTAATGGAAATCAGGAAATTAAAAGTGGCTGGTATTCTGTCCCTGGCTCCCACAGGTATGTTTCACTTTGTACCATAGCCTTAACATTTTCCATCCCTCATTCTTGTATGTAATTTCCACGTAAAACTATTTTTTCAGCAGACAATAAAACCATCTCCTCCAATTTAAAGGCTGTTCGGCCTATTAAGTCCATTCAATTTCGAAGCAGCCTTTATGATTAGTAAATGAATACACAAGAGTGATATCTACATGAAAAAAATATCGACAGAAACTTTTTGTTGAAGTGACTTTATCCAACTAAGAATTAATGGCTTCAAGTAAGACTGCATGACAGAATTCTTGGTGCAAAAACAGAGGGAACTGAAGCAACAAGAAAACTTCAACACTTATGTGTTAAAAAGGAAAAAAGATGTTTGAAAGTACAGGTGGTCTAGTCTGTAACACGCTGAAGAGTGATTCCATAGCCAGAGTTTTAATATTCACTAGTGGCTTTTGCTTAACATTCTGTGCATTTGAGGTCTGAAGGAACAGCTTCAGTAGAAGTATAGTACTACTAATTCATCTTCCTATGACCAGCAAACATTGCTGTAACTGCCACAATAGAACTGAACAGTATTCTCAGAAAGGGATCTTAAATCACATAAGTTCTTCACATTGATTTTTGTGTCATCTGAAACAGATACGAGAATTACTTAACTCAATATTTTAACTTTTTAACTGAAAAAGGATTAGCTTGATATTTTGCATATACACACAGTTGTTTTCCTTTGTAGAAACGAATCTGAAGACCAAATGTGGATACGTCGTTCCAGAAGCAATGTCTCCTACTTATTTCCATGGAACAAAGAGCACAATAACCCTGTTAGAAGAGCCAATTCTCAGCTACAGAACACTATTCTTCAACAGTCACCATCATTAGCTATGCATTTTCACCAGCCATGAACAAGAGCCTGCATGCCATGCTAATAAACATTTGCACCAGAGGAGGTGACCCGCTGTCATTGCCAGCACTGCTGAAATACACCACCCACCACCTCACTGTGCTCACACCCATTGTTTGCTCTCCATAAATGTTCAGCAAGTGACAATGAATGTAAATGAGTGCAGTTTTTTCTGCGCAGAAGAATTCAATGACACACCTGTGCTTCATATGCACTTTCACAGCAAGCTGTTTTGTCAGACTGCCCCTCTGCTGCCATCTGTCACACAGCAACAGCACATAGTAGAATACTGGAAGGTTCAACCCCTACTGCCATACCACCAGCATCCACCTCTGACATTGCGGGCCAACATAATAAAATAGGAGGCATTACGTTTGGAGCAGCCCTTGCAGATTTGTGTACTATAACTTCATTAGTATATATGTCCTTTGTATGTAGGTTTCTCAGGTATCACAGAGTAGCTGAGTATGACACTAAGTATGCATTCAATCTCACTTTGATATAAGCTTTAATTCAGAGCACACAGGGGTACCTTAGGAAGATTTAAAGGTGCTACCATTTGACTGAACATGAAGAAACCTCTAAAATAACGTTCCCTGCAGGGTAAATAATTAACCTACTGTTATTTTAAAATCTAGACTAGACTGCATGCAAAATTTCATGCTGTAGATAAATTGTCTGGCTGTAGACACTGTAAAAATCCACAGACATGATACACAAGGAAAGGCACAGCACTGTAGCCTTCCACTTGACTGACTCTACTTCCCAAGAGTTGACTGGTCAACACACAAGTTAACTGGCCATACATAGAGTCAGGATTTTCAAAGCATTACAACATTGTTCTTAAGAAGAATGAGACACATGAGACACGGACATGTGGAAAAGCATGAGATAGAACCTAACTGTAGTCAGATTTGATAGTTTTACTCCTGTATTTATGGTTGCTTAACAGATTTATACAGTATACTTGCCTAAAAGCATAATTCTCTTAATTTTTAAGATTCTCCATTCTATAGCATCATTCATACATCACTGCAAGTTCCTTGTATGAAAGACAAAGTTAGTTGGATGGTCACAGCCAGCGCATTGTGGTCAACATATCCATGAACAGATAGGGGCCTGTAGGAAATGGTGTCCCCCAGAACTTTGTCCTACTACCAGTGCTCTTACACCTCTTTATCAGTGACCAGGACAGCTGGATTGGTGACACCAAGCAGAGTGGTGCAGTTGATACAACAGAAGGAAGGGAGGCCATCCAAAGGAACCTGGACAGGATTGAAAAGTAGGCGCATGTGAATCCATCTGGAGTAATGCATTCAGGCCTGGAGAGGTCCAGAAAAGAGGTACGAAGATGATCAGAGGGCTGGAGCACCTTCCCTACGAGGACAGGCTGAGAGAGTTGGGGCTCTTCAGCTTAGAGAAGAGAAGGCTCCAGAGGGACCTCCTAGCAGTCTGCCAGTACCTGAAGGGGGCTTACAGGAAAGATGGGCAGGGATTTTTTATAAGGGCAAGTAGCAACAGTACAAGAGGAAATAGTTTTAAACTGGAAGAAGGTAGATTTAGACTAGATATTAGGAAGAAATTCTTTAATCATGAGGGTGGTGATACACTGGAACAGGTTGCCCTGCGAGGTTGTGGATGCCCATTCCTCCCTGGAAGCATTCAAGGACAGGCTGGATGGGGCTCTGAGCAACCTAGTCTAGTAGGAGGTGTCCCTCCCTACAGCAGAGGGATGGGAACTAGATTATCTTAAAAGTCCCTTCCAACTCAAACCATTCTATGATTCTATGGTTCTACTATGGGATGGGATGGGATGGGATGGGATGGGATGGGATGGGATGGGATGGGATGGGATGGGATGGGATGGGATGGGATGGGATGGGATGGGATGGCATGGGATGGGATGGCATGGGATGGGATGGCATGGGATGGGATGGCATGGGATGGGATGGCATGGGATGGGATGGCATGGGATGGGATGGCATGGCATGGCATGGCATGGCATGGCATGGCATGGCATGGCATGGCATGGCATGGCATGGCATGGCATGGCATGGCATGGCATGGCATGGCATGGCATGGCATGGCATGGCATGGGAAGGGAAGGGAAGGGAAGGGAAGGGAAGGGAAGGGAAGGGAAGGGAAGGGAAGGGAAGGGAAGGGAAGGGAAGGGAAGGGAAGGGAAGGGAAGGGAAGGGAAGGGAAGGGAAGGGAAGGGAAGGGAAGGGAAGGGAAGGGAAGGGAAGGGAAGGGAAGGGAAGGGAAGGGAAGGGAAGGGAAGGGAAGGGAAGGGAAGGGAAGGGAAGGGAAGGGAAGGGAAGGGAAGGGAAGGGAAGGGAAGGGAAGGGAAGGGAAGGGAAGGGAAGGGAAGGGAAGGGAAGGGAAGGGAAGGGAAGGGAAGGGAAGGGAAGGGAAGGGAAGGGAAGGGAAGGGAAGGGAAGGGAAGGGAAGGGAAGGGAAGGGAAGGGAAGGGAAGGGAAGGGAAGGGAAGGGAAGGGAAGGGAAGGGAAGGGAAGGGAAGGGAAGGGAAGGGAAGGCTGCAGGGAGACCTCATTGCTTCTTAGAGAGTGGTGAGGTGCCAGAACAAGTTGCCCAGAGAAGGTAAGCAACTCCAGACATGGAGCATCCACAAGGCCAGTTTGAATGGGGCCCCTAACAGTCTGATGTAGTGAGAGGCAACCCTGCCCAAAGCAGGGGGTTGGAATTAGATGATCTTTAAGCTCCCTTCCAAACCCAAATCATTCCGGGACTCTATGAAGTACTGATTAAGCTAGGTTGCACTTCTTAGAAGTCCAGTCAAAACCCTATTCAGCTGAAGTTTACAGCAGTCAGTTGCCATTTAAAACATATGCCCAAGTTTAAAAAAATAAAAGAGAAAGTGAATTTTCTAATGTCAATATAGTGATTTCACTTGAAAAAAAAAAAAAAAAAAAGAATCTAATTGTTCCTGCTGTAATCACCACATAAGAATTTCTGGCAGATAAAGCAGTTTTGCCCCGTGTTTGTCCTCACAAGTGTGAGCTGCTTCCTTTTACAGACAACATACAGCAAATATGTGAGAAACTTGAATGGGTTTAATATTGTACATTCTACCAGATCACTTTGAAACAAACCAAAATGTAGATGCTTTACACATAAATTTTACCTCATATACTATGAATAAATAAAATCATTTCTTTGAAACAGAACTTCACAAACTTTAACCAAATTTTAAGCAATGCTTAGGTAAATTCTCAGTTTGTTGCCTACTTTTCTTCACACTGTGAAACATCAGACCGTATTAAAAATCTTTTTCTGACACACTCTGAAGGTTTTGACATCCCATAATGCACCAAAGCTTAAATCCTACAAAGACTCTAAACACTCTGTATGCTCTAGACTTGCATATAGACCAAAGCAGGAAAACTGAACAGGTGAAGTTTTATGCCATTAAGTTGGAAAATAACTAGTTTGTCACATTGCATCAATACACAACCCCTCTCCCCCAAAAAATCATTCAGGTTCATAATTAACCCCAATATAAATGATTCCGATGACTTTTCCTTTATTTTAACGTAGTAATTATTCAGTTAATTTGGTTTTACCAAGCTACTATTCTTCAAGTACTTTTCTTTCCTAGTTGTAAAAAAATGAACAAAGTATAAAATAAGTCAGTGTAGTTAACTATTTTCAGCTCAAAGTCAGACTGATGGAGGATAATTGTAGGAAGAATAGATCAAGGCAAATCATACTACTATGCAGGAAAAAGCTTCTCCAATCTTGAAATAACCTGGACAGGATATCTGGGTGGGGAAACAGTGTGCTATGAACAGCAAAGATGGGGACGTAAGAAGAAAGAGCAGAAGAGCTCAGTAATATTGTAGGGCTGAGGACATTCCAGGGAAAGGATGGGGATAGCAACTTGGAAAGGGGAAGAAACGTGTCTGTTGGGGGATTAGTTTGAGAACAACTGTTTTATGGAATTAATAGAACTCAGAGACCATGAAAACTGAGAAAGCTAAAAGTTAATACTAGCTGACTTCAGCGTAAGTAAATCATTCTAATGGCACAACAAGGCAAACTTGAAGAAGACTCCTCCTAAATTGAGCTCCTGAGCCAAACAGACATTGAAGTCTGTATTTTGAGGAGTCTCTCTCTCAAAAAGCCTGATTTTACCTTGAAAGCCTTTATAGCTATTTATGTTATTATTCCTAAGGCAACAGTCATTTTCAGACTGCTTACATATTTATCCTACAACGATAGTCAATACAGTATTGAAAGAATGCAAATGCAATTTAAAACATACTGCAAAAATATGCAAAGCTATTGCAAGTCAAATGATGGGAATTCTTGAGCTGTTAACTCAGGAACTTGCCCGGCTTATTTCTTGATTTTAGTCACAATCATGATTTCATCAGCTCTCAGAAATGCTACAGTACGTGGAAACTCAGCTTACCGAAAGAACGCCATAGCATTTATGCTTACCTGAATCAAAAAAACAAGCTTCTATACCTAATACAACAGTTCTATAACCACAAGAAACACACTGGTCTCTCAACACTTTAATTTCACAGTGATTTTTAAAAGTTATCTTATTGTTACACGTACAAATTTGGCAAACCACTAATCCAAGGCAACTGAACTGGTACTCTTTGACGCAATTCCATGAGGAACATTTGCTAAGAATTTGCTATGCTATCAGTCATCCTATCTCACATTCCTTAAGTATATCCTACAATTCTAACGTGTCTATTTGTTTCTCGAACACCCATGAAAACAGCATGCAACATTTGCATGTTACTGAAGTATTAATGTTTTAAGTTTGAACACACAGTTTCATGAGACAACGTATTCTTTAAGATGCACATAACCTGATTAAATAATTATTCTCATAATTGGCTTTCTTCAACATTGTGCATTAAAAATGTCAATTAGTAAAATAAATACGCAAAGAAAGAAAAAAACACTAATTATAGCAATAAAAAAGTCACCACTGGAATAACTAAAAAGTGGGAAAATTGTAAAATCCTGCAGACTGGTAGAATTCTGATGTACTGATGAAAACCCAGACAACTGGCTCAAGTTTAAATACATTCCAAAACCATTACGTGCTTAAGTACATTCGTAGTGTAGTATCCCTTAGTCCTGAATTTTTGAGGGTTAGTTTTGTTTTGTTGTTGGTGGTGGTTTTTTGGTTATTGGTTTTGTTTTTTTTTTTTGTTATCTCAATCTTCTCCTTTGGAACTTGACTCCTCACAACCATCGATCCTCTTTTGGGAACTGACAAAATAAACTCCTGAGTGCATTCTGGATGAATGGACTGGCTGTTTTCTTTGTAGCCCATTTCAGGAGCATGCTGTTCTGGTTTTTAACTGAAATCATCTAAAACGTCATCTTTCCTTTCCTTAAAAACTTTTCACTAGTTAGCTAGCTAAACCAAGGTTTGCTTGGGTTTTGCAGATGCACAAATACAACAGAAGTCATTCCTGAAGAATGATATACATCCTGCTGTAAGCGAAGTCTATGAGTTCAGTGGGGTTTAGCAAAATAATTTTTGATAATGGAAAGACAAATTGGGCTTTGTTATTCTTGTTCTATTATTGCTTTGTTATTGCTAAGTGTCATCACACCTGCATCTCAACACGTTTCATTTTTACATCCGCGATATCCTTGTGGATGGTTTGGTGATTAGGTCTTGCTATTTCCTCCTGGAAACATTTGCGACTGTTGTGACTGACCTCTGAGGGAAATGAATTCAGCTGAATACAATTAACTCATATGTTAAATATAAATCTAGATCTTCATAGAATTATTGGAAGCACCCCCATTTTATTTTCTAAGAAAATGCTATGATGCATTGCTGACTTCTTTCCTTTTTTTTTCTTTAAATTCAGACAGTAACATAAAATTGCTATATTTTTAAAAAGTAGTACAACACTTTTTATTCCATAGCAAGAGTCTGCAGATCTTTCAGTTAGTTTATCAGGTTTACCAAATTCTCCCATGACAATCAGCTTCTTTAAAAGAAAGAACCTGAAAGAAAGAGTTACTGATCATATATATCTAGTTGTAAGTCCTTCTGGAGAGCAGCACTGCTATAATCACGGTAATGCATCACTCTTGTCATTAAGCAGTTTAGATGACAACTGAGCTGAACTCCTGGTATGTAACACATATTCAGTGGTTACTACTGCAGTGAAATATTTTAGCATCTCTTTGTACTTGAGGTAGACAGATAACACTTAGTGAATAAAGAGAGTTTAGAGTCCCCCTTCACAATATTACATAGAGAAAGATGTCTGATAACAAAAGCTTCTCTATCACACAAAGTCTCTTGGAACAACTGCAGTATTTTGTATGATATCCTAGTTAGTCTTAAAGGAGAGAATATGCATTCTGGAGGCAAAATAATCGTAGCAGAACACACTTCTGCCCTAACTAATTTACAGCAAGATAGCTGAGTAGGCTTCTGCTTGCAACAGAGATAGCCCACTGAAGATTAACTTCATTATCAATCTAATACTGGCAGAAAAAAGAAGCTGATAGCTCAAGTTAGGTAAAATGAATTCTCAAAACCAACTGTTTATATAAAAGATAAGCCAAATTCTCTCTAATGTAAGGTTTACACCAAGCCTTAATGTTTATTCTGAGCTTGATACAAGGGAATACAATTAAACAAGACATGAATGCAATAATTCTGTCTTTAAAATTTTATAATTTTACTTATAAAATTATACTTTTATTTATAAAATTATATATTTATTTACTTTTTCTTTATAATTCATAATGCATATCATAACCTGTTTCTCCACAATTCTTTATCACAGAATCACAGAATCACAGAATCACTAAGGTTGGAAAAGACCTATAAGATCATCCAGTCCAACCATAAATTTTATGCCATTAAGATTTTTTTTTAAACAGCGCACTTACCAGAAGCAAATCTTTTAAAAACAGATTTCAAAAATCAAGCATTTATGTCCCATTCTTGCAAAATCTGGAAGTTGGCAAGGTAAGATTTTGAAAACACAATTGGACTTGCCTTCTTTTGAGAGTCCTTTCAGATTGGATGAATCAAAATGCATTTTTTACCAATTGATTGACAAGAAGATTCAATTGGTCGTACTAAGACTTTCTTTCCAAGGCCAAAAAATATTTACAATATTTTTAATAAATATTCCTGTTCTACCCATATAATTCACTGCTGTAATTCAGCTACAAATGAAAATCATTATTCAGTGGCATACGTTGCCTGCAATGGAAAATGAGTCGCTATGTTTGCCAAAACACATTTTTCTCACTGAGCAAAATTAACTGCAGGAAGAGAACGACTCGCCAAAAATTAGAGGAACTACAATAGTGCATAAAGAAGTGGTGAGATGACATCGATACTCAAATTCTCTCCTTCTCCCAAATTATTTACCACAAATATTTGATCTTTTGTTTCTCACCATCATAAAATTCACCGGTGATCAATCAGTTTGAAACCCCGCTTTTAAGGGACCACAAATAAAAGCGAAGTAAAAACGGTAACCCATCAATTTGCACTACCTCACTGGCTTTACAACCCTTAGTCTAATTGTTCCTTCTGCAGCCCTATCTCTTTGACAGCAGTGAAGCAGACTGCTCTTCTCAGCATTCTGCTGAACTCCTATCTGAAAACACAAAAACGAAGAAGGTTGGAATATGAGCTATGCTTTTATTTCTCTTGTCCTCTAGTTGGTCACATGTGCAAAGACATTGACAGGTTTCAAGCACCACAAGTACCTTTTAAACCTCTATTCCTCATACAGGACCTTCCCTGCCAAGGAAGAGTGTGAAATCTCATTCCTACAACACCATCTTCTCCTTACTTATGCTGTCCTAAGCCAAAACTATGCTTCAGATAGAGGATGACTTTCTTTTTATGAAAATGATTATGTTTAGCAAGAAAAATCTTTACGTTCCTTCAATTTATTTTGTCAATTATGCATTTAAAACCCACTAGCATTTTTTCCCAACCTTTAATAAACTTGGATGCTTAGATGTCTTTTTGAATGATACCATTAAATGGCTTTGCTTTCAAAAGGAAAACACTTGTCCATTAATTTTGTTCTTTGTTTGTTTGTTTTTTTAAGTGATAGATGGGCAAAGTTTAATGTTAATTATTATTAGCAGCTGGAAAGCAAGGAAAAAAATACCACTACGTATTTCCTGCTGTATCATTCATTCTGTTTCTGGACAGAAGAACGGGAGGAAAAAGGCTATCTGCTATAAATGTGTCTCTTTCAAGGCAAACAAGGAATCTTGATACAATTACATGGAAATATACTTCCAAATTACTACTTGTCACTGCCCATCACTTCGTGGTTTTCTTGTTGCTGTTTTTTATTTTGGTTTGCTTGGTTGAGTTTGGGTTTTTTTGTTCATTTACAGAGTATCAAATGACAATTTGTACTAGCTCATGGCAAGCAATATAATTGGTGCTAGCTCATTGCAAGCAACATAATTTAAAATATCCCAGCCTATTTTAAAGTATTTGTCTGTTTCATAGTCGGAGCTTTGCATTTCAAAAGTAATTAGAACAGACAGAAAAAGTATAGAAAATAAGATACATAAAAATCGATTGCAGATGTACGTTACCATGATTAAGACCTATCTTGGTCTATACTCTAATTACAGAATTATTGAGAAGTGACAATTTATTAGAAATTCTAAGAATTAGGGTTCGGGAAAATTATTCTTCTCAAAGATGTAATTATTGGCTCAAAGTCCCAGCAGTTATAAACATTTATGGAAAAAAAAAATAATAAGTTGGATACTGTTAGTCTTGACAGAATCAAACCTCCTGGAATTATGGAATTAACCTTATCTTTAATCTTCAGAATTCTCAGTCAGTAAAGGACTCTTTCTCCGAACTGAAATTTTCTGTTATTCAAGAAGTCTACAATAAAATCCATTTGCTATCATGCATAAAGCCTAGCAGACTACCCAGCTTTTCCAAATTACTGATCTTTTTCTGGTGGTTTACATTCAGAACATCTTCTTAAAGAAAGCACAGATGATTTTGATACTGACTCCTATGACTCCTTCAAGGCACTTTGTGATTTTCTGTTCATGTTTTATCTTTTTCATCACTGCCTAACGTTTATTTTTCTACTTTATCTATCAACACCATACAAGTAAATTTATAGTCCTTAACTTCAGTTTATTAAACTAGATCACAGAGTCACATAAGTAGATGCATTTTACTCACAGGCATTTATTTTTTCCTTCCAAATTACAACTTAATAAGAAGTTAAGATAGAATACAGACATTTACTTGGTTGCTATGATATCAAATGTAAATAAAAGTGGATTAAAATGTGCTTCCTCAAAGCCAATTTATAGCTATTATTAGCTATAGTATAATGAATGGTACTACAAAGGGATGATTCTGAGAAATGAAAAGCATTTCTGGCATTATTTGGTAACATCAAGAGAACTATGAAGACATTTATTCTTGAGTGAAGTTATCACTGATGGCTATACTGTTGAGGGCACTCCATCAATCCTAAAATTGTAACATTAATATCAACAGAAATGTATTCCACTTGTAGTATGTTAAGCAAAAAGAAAGTATTAATAGCTTAATGATCAGACAACTGAGTATTCAGTCAATCCAAACACCATGCAATCATTCTATCAAAGCTATCATGTATGATGTGAACCCTTGAACGCTCTTAAATTAGCTTGAATAAATTCTTTGTCTTCCCAAAAGGATTTTCTGTTGTTAACATACTATCAATCTATCACAAACTCAGCATTTTTCAAGTATCTCTTTTCATTCAGATGACTCAGCTTAGTAAAATGACTGAAAAACAACCCTTAAAATGTTCCTTGCTATTTTCAGGTTTTTTAGTAATTCAAATTGCTGTCAACTGCCTGTTTTAAGTTAATTCCTGAATATTACAGAACAGCTTTGTATGCATAATAAAATCTCTGACAAACCATCAATATGATTACATTGATCATGGGCTCTCCTGTTACCAAAACAACTCTGCCATATTCTGTCAGATATTTCAACAGCTAATGAAGCCAACACAGGATTCTAAACAGGTCTACTTTTTAAAGTACAGTTTGCACAGAACTGCAACACTATGATCAGAAATACTGGCAGTATATACTTCTAAATTTTGAATGTTGGCTACTGCAATAGTTAAAAAATAAAAAATAAAAGTACACTGGAACAAATCTACACCCAAGTTCCTTGACAGAATAAGCTCCTTATTTAACTCATTGGACAAAAGCAGGAGAGATCTCATGCAATTTCTGATGTTTTGCTCCCCATACTCTGTGATATTCATGAAAGAATCACTAAAAACAGTGGATGCACACAAATTTCCAGTACCGAACAAGAGCAATCCTTTTAATCAGCTTAATTTAAGAAATGCTATTCAAGCGTTAATTAGAAATTTACTCCAGGAAATAAAATATATCGTGCCTAAAATCAGTTATTCCTAGAATATGCATTAAATTGTAAGAAAACACAACAGAATGGAAAAAATCAGAGGTATTTTCAGAAGCCTAAAGATCAGATCATTAAAATACAAAGGAAAAGCCCGACTTCATTTTGTAGTACCTCATTTTGAAAACTTGTAGTATTGCTGTCGCTTTATCTTTATAGACAAGCATTTTCTTAAGCATTTGTAGTAACAGACACAATTTATACAAAAAACTGTTGACAATGGGAACTCAAAACATCTCTTTTCTATTTGCTAAATATCAGACTGGAGTGACTGCAAGGTCAAGAAAACAAGATGCGATCTGTTCTAAATGGAATGGTATGTATGAGAATAATGTTAATGTTATGGTCAGAGAAGCATTTCTTTTTACAGTAACAGTATATTCTAAACATTTCCCTTTTATTTAAAAAAAAACACTTTCATAATTTAATGTTCACAGAGCAGAGAATACTCTGGAAAGCTACGCTGCACCCAAACTATCTTCTAAAACATTCCTCCAAATAAAAACACAACAAGCCATTGTGCAGAATTGCTTGAGTAAATAAAATCCTTTAGAGTACTTTCTTTCATTACAGTTCCACTCAACTGCTTGCAAGGAAACAGGAACGCCAGCTAGGAGCTTCTGTCCATAAAAACCATTTTTATGTCATAAGATTTCCCCCCTTCCCTCCCGTGCCTAACTTAACTTCTCCTTAAATTACATTCAGAGTTGTGCGGTTCCATAACAACTTCAATATGGCACGTATTTCAATACTTTGCAAAGGTTCCATTTCAATTTCCACCTCCAGTTACTGCAGGTTTACATTTTTCATCCTGGCTGCTCTGAGGGATGAACACCTTTACGGTATTTATGTGGGGTCTTACAGCTTTAACATGGGTTCTTGTGAACTACTACATTAAAATGACATTGAGATATATATTGAGCTGGTATCTTATATTATAGATATGCAAAAGATTTCCCCACGATTTACCAAAATGTGTCAAACTCAATGTGATCTTTGATGGCAAAATAGAAGTGAGTCATGCAAAAAGTGGTTGTTTGGGCTTTTATGAGACTCATGTGAACCATCTTTCAATCCCATTCATGTGAGTGCATACATCTCAGTTGTGCAGCATAGTTTTCAAGTTTAAAAGAGCTCCAAATCCAAAGAAAATCTCATTAAAACTGTTTTGTTTTGCCTCTTATGGGTCAATATCATGTAAAATGCTAAAACATACGACTTTTTTTTTCCCAGCTGAAATTGTAGACCACTTGTAGTCCACTTGGAACACAGCACAAACTTTCAAAAATAGCCACAAACCATTCTAAGTATTCTGGGTATGTACTGAAGTCTGAATTCACCGTATATTGCAAAAGTTCTGTGCAGAGCAATATAATTAAAGTGTACTAAGAGAATTTTTATTTTTTCTTATAGTTATTCTGTGAAAAACAGTTATGCAGTATACCTCAAATTTTGGGCACCTAAAAGAAACTGTGTTAAGAGGTGTGCTAATAGAGCTTGTTTATCTTCTCGTAAGTATTGTTTAAGTACTTTATCCTAGAATCTAGTGGATGGCTGGATTTGAAACTCACTGAATATTAATCTGTAGCTGTTAAAAGCTTTGAATATTCCTTACTTCAACTAAAGTAATATCATTTAGCTGGAGACCTTATATCAAAGAAGAGTATTTTTATTAAATACAGAAAATTCTCCAGATTTTTTACATAATCTCACAAAGTCACACTTATTACATCAGAGGAGAATTTGCAAAGTATCTGCGTGATGTCAGACAATCTATGGTAAGAAGAATAAGCAAGTTATCTAGGCATGGTAATTTCTTTGGATAAAGTTTGTCCATTATATGAACCAGCAGAAAAACACCAAAGACAAACTATGGCCAATGATTAATTACAAGACTGAACACATCATGACTGTGTGTACATGCTTAGTCATTATAGTTATTATACTGGAATCAATACCTAAAGTGGAGCTTACAGAAAAGAAGAGGATAGACTCTTTAGCATGGTCTGTGATGATAGGACAAGAGGAAATGTTTTCAAACTTAGAGAGGAGATTTAGGTTGGATATGAGGCTGCCTAGAGATGTGCTGGATGCCTCATCCCAGGAGATATTCAAAGCCAGGCTGGACCAGGCTCTGAGCAATCTAATCTAGCTGTGGGATCACTGGTTCATTGCAGAGTAGTTGGATTAGATGACCTTAAAAAGTCCCTTCCAACTCTAAAAATTTTATGATTCTATGAATGCGTGTGTGCAAGTACATAGGCATGTGAATATAGCACATAGCATTTGTATTAGTGTCTTTAAAAAATGAGAACTATTCTGTTAGCTTCCATCTAATTGTCAGCGCTAACGCAAGCCAGAGTTGTTATGGGAGATAGTCCTAGCTGTCTTAATAGAAAGGATTCGTTAAGTAGGAATTAACTATTATTTTTTCATGAACTATTCTACTACCTAGTCCAAATTTTCAACTTCTGTGAAATTATGTAGTTTGCATCAGAAGCCTACTTAAACACTTCAAAACAAAAAACAAAAAAACCACCCCAAAACAATCCTCAACAAAGAACACAGAGAAATTCCTTTAAATTAGCATTCTTCATGTAATTCTTACAGATTCTCAGATTCTTACCAGCTCTTGTGTATCTTCTGCTAATGGCAAAAATGTAGCTTCCATAATAGCAACTTGATCAGCATTAAGTTTCTGCCAGAGGCCGATCAGCATAATCACAAGATGGGTGGCACTTTTCAACTTCGTGAATGCCTGGAACACGTTGGCTTGATTTTCTTCTGCTGCATCTGCTAGAGCTATTACCTGCAATAATTACAAACTTCTGTTAAGTATAATTTTACCATCCATGAACACTCAACACTGAAATTACATTTGGCACACTTCTATTTTCCTTTAGAAGGTCCTGAGGAATTCTGTTTTCCATAAACACAAACCACAGGCTATTAAATGAATTATCATTTATCTAGATTTTTCCTTTGTATACCCAAGGTAATTTCAAGTCCATATGGCAATACAATTAATCTATCTAGTACTACAGTCAATGTCAAAAGGATTCTGTTTAGTGTGTATTCTTGAGGCATCTCTGAAACTGATCCCCACCACACCACACAACACATGATAAACTAACTTTCAGGTTTATACCACACATGATGCTAATCCCTGTATGACCAGAAAGCCTACTGTATTAATCAAAAACAATATGTTGATTTTATTCCATTAAAAATGCAATATATAATTATTTCCATATGAATACAACAGACATCTGTTACTTTATTAACTCCCAGGTCTGTGTTTCGCACTAGTTGTCTCAGCATTTATGCCAGAATGTAAACAGTATGAATCCTGTTTACGACAGCAATACAGCTTTAACAGAACTGCCACAGATTTTGGAATTATTTTTAAAATGAAGTAAAACGGCAGATTCATTTCTTGTAAGATGGTAAGATAACTCAGTACTTCAGTACAAAGTGGGGGTTGGAAATAGAAAAGCTGTTACATCCTACTCATTTCAGAAATAACTTGATTGTAGATGAGCACTCACACCACTGTTGCTGAAAAGCACTGTCAGAAATGCCTTCTTTCTTGAACCACGTTTAGACATTTTTCACCACTCACTAATGAAGATGACAGTGATTTCAATACGCAGTTGTCATCGTTTCAATATGCCAACAGTACATTCCCCATGGGACTTGCACTGATTTAATTCAGCTAAAGGTACCGAAGAAAGTTGTTTATTGTAGGGTGGGAGCACAATTTATGACACCTGCTCTCTTGAATGCCCCAAGATCTTCATGTTGCCTAAACAATCCTTGGTTTGTGCAGTGCGGATTATCTTCTCTGTCATTTAAATCAACTCAAAACACTTTCCCTCATCCACTTTCTCCTTCCGTGTATTTATCTGTGAAACGGGGCAAGAGGTGCTTGACTGGAGTTGTGAAAGGCCTCCCAGAAACACTGCTGAAGTGTAATTAGTTTTACAAAAGAATTTACAAAGTAAAACTCGATCCATTAGCATTTGGCAACAACGGGAAAATGAAAATACTATACAATGCATCTTTAGCCTGGAAACAAAGCCAACCAGCTGTTAGCATTTGGTGGGGGAAAACTATTTTTAAATCTGCAACACTGGCATTAGAGATGTGTGTGTTCCCTCCAAGTTCCCATGTGACTGGGAAGATAAAGGCAACAGAGAATTTTAGGGAACTATAAATATGAAGCATTTCAAACAAAATGTGTTGATAGCTTTTGTTTTAGGTTGTAAAATGCTAAATTTCCAAATAAAACGGAGAAGCCACAGGACACTCACAAATTCAAACACTGCATAAATCAGAGCCGAGTAACAAAAGGGGAGGGGAAGAGACAAGCCCAGCTAACTGCACTAAGAAGTGGGAAATTAATCTCTAATAGTAAAATACAAAATGACCTATGGTGCTTATAAGAAAGCAATAGTATCACAGCCAGCAAAGTCCTGGTGCTTTATCTACGTTCTGCAAGAGGTGCAGTTCCACAGCACGGTTATTTTTCTGTGGTTTTATGTGACAAATCCACCACTGTGGAGCACCCCACATGAGCTGCAAGTGACCAGCACAGCCACTGACTGTATACAAAGCTCCATCTTCACAGAAGACACGAGCAACAACAGCACACAAGTTTTCTCTGCAGCCAAACAGCAGCCTTCAAAAATCACGTTTCCTGTGCAATATGCCTTCAAAAATAAATGGGAATGAAATACATGTTAAATAAATATATATATGTTAATAAATAGAAATGTTAAATATAAATATGTACGTTAAATGACTGTTGGGAATGATGATATAAGGAACTTAACATGCTGATGACGTCCCTAACATATTATTAGATGGGATAGCAGAATGGGTTAATTCACAGTTTCTGGAAATTAGAATAAAGTTGTATCTTCCTCCTGGATACAGCTCAGCTAATGTCACCTCAGTAAGGCTGAAGAAGCAGAGAAAAGTCATTGTGGCTTGTGTGACAGCTGCTGGAACCCCCATTACACAACAGAGGTGAAGGACACCTTCTAGGCTGAGTCACTCATGAATTCATCTATGGTCTCTCAACTCAGTCCTATGCTTAACACACAGTACTGGATACATCAGAAGCTAAACAAAGAGAAGTTACTACCTGGTATCTTACTTCAAGGAGTCTTTACTTCAGAATTTGCATTCTTTTTATTTTATGACAACAAACAAAGGAGATGCTCATTTTTGATAGGCTATAAGAACTAAAATAACTAAGCCTTATACTCATTTCTTTACAGGGTAGGAACAAATATATTGGCAAGTGGCAGCCCAAAGTGTAGGTTAAATGCAATTAGTCCAATTGAAAACAAGAAACTGTCCATAGTGTATGAGGCCTATCTGGCTATCTGACTTTGTCTTTCTCCTTGTGCTTTAATATCACAGAGCCACCAAATAAAGAGTTAGCTAAAAAATATCTAAGTTATGGCAACCTGCTTTTGGAAAGTAATAAAAATAATGGAAGGAAAGTGGCAGAAAGAAAAAAAATGTAAAAGGTATTGAAATGGCTTGAAAGTATGGTATTTGTTACATATATATATATATATATATTTTTTTTACAACTGACCAAAACGTATCTTTCATTTAGAGCCTTTTTTGTTTAACTTCTCACCAAATTTTCCTTGTGTTCCAATACACATCTCTACAGGAAAGTACAGGTCAGTTATTAATTATTAATGAAAGTACATTGTTAAAGAGACAAGTAGAGAGAGTATACAGTCTAAGTTAAGATCATGCTTTTAACAGAGTTTTATTAAGTCTCACATTCACAGTTAGCAAAGGTATGCCTGAAATCTAGAAGTGCTTCTGTAATCTCTTAAGAACTTCATCCATTAGCACTATTACTTATATTCAACTGCAAGTATTTCCACGTACTGAGCATTTCTCACATTTTCAGAAGGGTTTTCCATACTTATTTCATTGCTAAGTAGATCTTTTAAGATTGTCGAGTCTTTGAAAACTGAACACTAATGGCAATTCAAGTTTGAAAAATAAGTAAATAAATAAATGCCACATCTCTCCATTATTACCACATAATTAAAGATACTTTGGGGCAGTGCTTTAACATTCACCAGTACTAGAAAAAAGATTGCAAAATACCCAGACAAATTCCCTAAAGCAATCATGAACATAATTACCCCAGGTTCATTCCAAATAAAATTTCAAAACTACAAAAGACCATACTAGATGATCAGGAAATTTAAGAAATCTTTTTTTTCTTTTTCCCTTTTTTTTTTAAATGCAGGAATGAGCACGAAGTTCCACACAATTTTCTTTTGAGTGGGCAGTGTATTTTCTTGGAGAAGCAAGAGCCATAGGGATTGAAGACTCTCACTGGTTTTATGGCAGATTCCAAAAACGGAGAACAGGAAATTTGACTGACAATTTGTTTTTCTTTTTGAAAATAGCCAAGAAAAACATAACTGTTCACCACAGATGAAACTTTAGCCAACTGTTCTTATTCTCATCTATTTCCAACACAATGGGTTCAGCTTCCAGCAAATTCGAAGTAACTTTATTTTCAGGAGAAATCATGTAGTGGAGGACAGCAGAGATTTAGTATTTAAGAAATACAGGATCCCTTTCTGTTTCACATATTGCATTTAAGAGATAGTCTTCTGTGCAAAATGCGTTAAGATAAGAAAAATAGCAACAGAAGTGTAATTGTTTTGAACCAGACACAAGGATGATGAATTATCAAGACAATTATCATGTACTCCACAGTAAACTAATGCACAAAGCCTCCCCATCTAGTTTCAGAACATAGCTATCCTGTACTAAGGAAGAATTAGACAAGCAAAAGCAGTGATCACAAGCTCATTGGTCTCCTCTGGCAATTGTTCCAAATTTAATATGGAATCGTTCATTCTAAAGTATCTAACTGATCCAGCCCCTTCCAGCTTATTTTTAAAGCAAAGCTAAATCCTCATAAAGTAAAATTTCAATGCACATAACGCACAAAAAAATACAGAGCTGAGAATTCCCACGACTACTTGTCCCATTACAGTAGGAAGGAACATTTAGCACTATTCTACTTCACCATTTCCTACATTCATTCATTTTAGAAAAGGAAATACAATTCAACAACTACATCTATAACAACATCTAACAGAACATTCTTCTCGTAGTTTTAGGAGGTCTCCATCACATATCTTAGTTCACACGGAACAAGCAAGCGTTTAAAATCAATTCTTTAATCCTACAAGTCCTTTTGCTTATCTTACAGAAGGTATGCAGCCTTACACAAAAGCTAATGCAGCAGTAAAGCAAAGTAAGCAGTAAAGCAAAAAATCTCTTCTTTAGAACAGATAAGACAAGGTGATAGCAATCATATCAGCTTAATTAATAAAATTCTGAATATCCTTATTCTAGGAGTAAACTATTTTCTTAGGGGCAATTCTCAATGCAGTTTGCAAAGTAAGCAAATGGTGACTAGCAGACTGGATCTCATTGCAGCCCTTCTCACTCAGCGACCATTGTGCACACAGCTTTTGACAAGTGACCGAGGCTTTATGGAATGCAGGCACAGAGATCCATGTCAGAAAGTGATCTTTATCTCGCCCTCTGTCACCAGGACAAATAACTGTGTCACTCCTGCACTTTACCACTGTGCCGTTCCCACAGCCCAAATGTAGAACGTGCATCAGGGTTGAGTACCTCAGGCCACAATTATCCCACTCAGATATGAATGCCCCCAATTTCACTAACCATGGCCAAAGTTTTTGAAACCATTGTACAGCCCCGCTGTGATGACAGCAAAGCATCAGTTCACATCGGCACCAAATACTCAACTTTCAAGTGAAGCCCAACGTGACCCGGGCCTGAGAAGAGAGCAGAGAGATGAAAGAGGCAGCATTATGAGCTATGGTCCATTATCTGGGTGCACCCAGCTATCTCCCAAAATGAGCATGAAATTATTGATCATTCTAAGGAATTACTACAGCAATCTGTTCTGAAAACTAGAAAAGCTGTATTAATGAAATGCTCGAGGTTGCAGGAGATGTTGTGTGGATTTCTTTTTTTTCCTATGTTGTTTCCATGACAGAATTATCACTAATAGCTCAACAGCACCTTCTCCTAAACTGGAACTTCCAAGCAGCAGTACTGCCTACAAGCACAACACAGCTTAAGTCAGCAGACAGCTCGAGCGCTCTTTGAAAACCAGATGGATGTACTACTTATACTTAGAATACTCTTTTGAAGCTTCACATATAATAAAGCTGTTTCACCTCAACAAACCAAAGAGGTAGTGTAATATTATCACAGAGTCATGCTGCATCTAGTTTCTTTCATTTAAAGAAACAGGGGCAATGATACTAATAAGAATATCTTTCTAGATAACGTCCCTATCTTTTCAACAATCCAAAGACAAAATTGTATGAAAACATTCAACTGAAAATAGGAAAAAAAGTCTATATCCTTTTCTTTCTTCCTCTTCAGAAAACTCACTAAGACAGCCTAGAGCTGTGTCTTCTATTCCCCTAGTTTTTATCTGTATCAATATGCCCTGCTTTAATCAAAAAGTTTTTTGAAGGTTAATGCAAAATATTTAGTGGGTTCAGAACCCCAGCCACCTGAGTACATTAGGTAAATACACCTGATTGCTAATGCATTTAAAAACAAGTTAAAATCCTGATGGATCAATAGCGTCTTATTCCAAAGGAAATATGTTTTTACCAGGTAAAGCATTCAGACAAGCGTTGCTAGTAGACTTTATTAATTCTACATAAAAATGGTTATCATCTAATTAAACTGAGCATATTCATATTCCCCTTTGTTTAAAAAGCTGCTCTTCACACACAAGTTAATATTGAAAAGTTTTGTCTGAACAATAAAAGCGTAGTGTCAAGAAAGTGCTTTCTTCCATTACTTTTGCCAGTTTACTGGTTTTGTTTAATGTCTCTATGCTACTTAATACTGTGGCTTATTCACAGTAACAGAAAAGAACTTCTGTTGCCTATAATATTTCTTCTGTCTGAAGCAATGGTTCCAGTTAAGGATATTTAGATTTGATTTACTGTTCTCCATTTGCTTGATTTCCTTAAGAAGAGTTTCTTTCTCTAAAGACCAGATGAACTATTGAAGTTTATAAGAACACGGAAGTATTTAAGCATCTAATACCACACCTGCTCTGAATAGCCTATCTAAAATACTACCAGTTTTATACGTTATTATTTGGTACAATTATTAGATACCAAGATGGGGCAAAATATTTTTCATGAAAGAATGTCAAAAGTTACATATATAAGCATGCTCCAAAATATATATGCTACTTTCCAACACATGTAGAAGCAAGTCCTATACTGTAAATCAAAATTTAAATGTGGTAGCTTATCTGAGTGAAATAGCATCTGGTACAAACCCTGAGAAGTGGGTGAGTTACAGCGCATCATTTACTTCCCCCATCGAAACAAAAGTTCCATTTAAGTGTACAGATGTGCCAAATAATGTGCAGATATGTCAAAGAATCGCTGATAGCCAATGAACATTGAAGACAAGAGTTTCACTGTGAAGCTGTGGTTGAATTGGCAGCAGTGTATTAAAAAAAATAAGAGCCAAGCATTAGCTAAATGGAGACAGGGAGGTGGAGAGCTTGGTTTATATCACTAAATACATGGTATTATGCAACGATGACAAAAATATTTTACAACTGAGGAACAAACTTTAAACAGCAGAACTGCATGTTTGGCATCTTAAAATAAGCTGTGAGGCCAAACAAATGGTTAAAAAACCATCAAACCAGACTGAGGCATCAGTGTCACAAAAACAATGTCAAATAGCCCACTAGTTGTATGTTTTTATTTCTCTCTTTTTTTAACATTTTAATAAAAATATTAAAAATTAAAACTCATTGTAAATTAAATATTAACTACATGCTCCATTTTAAGAGAGATTCAAAAGTAACGCCTCCTATTTTATTATGTTGGCTCAGGATGTCAGAGGTGGATGTTGGTGGTATTGCAGTAAAAGATTGAACCTCCCAACCAATATTCCATTACATTTTGCTGCTGTGCAACCGATGGCAGCAGACAGGCTGCATGACAAAAGGGTGTTTGACATAGAAGTGCATATGAAATAAAGGTGTGGAACTGAACTTCTCCATGGCACACAATGGCATTTATGGACACTGAGTAGTGGATGTGAGCACAGTGGGTCATGCAACCGATGTATAGGCAACCCAAAACAATTTCCCTTCACTTAATGTGGCCTGGGCAAGCCAAAAGGATGGACACCCATGCATTAGATCCCACTTCTGCAAAAATTCACATACAGCAAAGTTCAATGGGCAAAACGAAAGCTTTACCATCCCCACTGGAAATATGTTGCGTTGATTCAGAAGGGCAGTGGTTCATCTTATTAAAGGAAACTACACTCAGTGTGATTAGTCACATGCATTTAGTAGAAAAAAAAAGTTTGCAGTATGTTTGATACAAAACGAGCTTTAGAAATCAACAATAAATCCAAAAATCATTGTTGTTTCCCACAAATTACATGCTAAACCACGTATCTCCTAAATCAGGCTTGTCTATGTTTTATTATAAAAATTAAAAACAGTAAACCTGTTGTAGACAAACAAATCTTTAACAGGTTAATAAAAACAAATCCAACTGACACACTGTCAAAATATTCTTCCATTTGGATAGTAATAAAGTATTTCCAGCAGATTATATTCCTAACACCTTCACCAATATCAATATTGATACTGAACAAATCAGCAAGTCAGTTAAGACACTGAAATACTAACCTAAATTCCAATATATTGCATTTGTCCACCCAATGCCATTTGCAATTTTGGCACTTCTGCTTTTACCAAACCTGAGAGAACATCTGAAATTCCTCATCCAGTTTGGCTAATATATAATTTAAAATGATTAGAAAACATTGCAGTTGCTAACACTGTTTGGAAGTAACACTAAGGCTCAGAATGATTAAGTTGAAAGAATAAAATGGCATCATAGAATCACTCAGATAGGAGAAGACCTTAAAGATCATTGAGTCCAACCACAACCATACTACCCTAACTCTAACAACCCTCTGCTAAATCATGCCCTTGAGCACCACATCCAAAAAGATTTTAAACACATCCAGGGATGGTGACTCAACCACCTCCCTGGGGAGCCTATTGCAGTGCTTAACAACGCTTTCTGTAAAGAAGTGTTTCCTGATACCCAACCTAAACCTTCCCTGGCACAACTTGAGGCCATTTCCCCTCGTCCTGTCACCAGTGAGAAGAGACCAACCCCGCTCTTGCTGCAATCAGCTTCCAGGTATTTGAAGAAAGCAATAATGTCTTCTCTCAGCCTCCTCTTCCCCAGACTAAACAGCCCCAGTTCCTTCAGTAACAGCCTCAGTTCCCTGTGAACCGGGAAACCAATTTCAAACAGCACTCAAAGAAAATGGCTGGCTGGCTAATTAGAAGCTCAAACTTTTAACCACAACACCAATTTCAGGACATCTCTCAAGAATACTCTCTATTTTGAGACATTTTGTAGGACTTCTCTGCTGGTATAATCTTGACAACACGTGCCAGTACTTTTGGAAATAAAGCAAACTTCTCAAGTTGAAGCACAAAGATCCAAAAACATGTGAGATGTTTGTTTGAATATGTTGTCTTTGAATTAGGGTTTTTCCTAATTTCTTCTTTTTTGTTCTGAAAGAAGCATAGCCATTTCAAAACAAAGGAACACTGATGAAACGCTGATTTTGTAAAACTCAGCAAAAACGATGTACATTAAACTTGACCAAAATTAAAAGAGATTGGAGTTCTTTAACAGAAGAAAAGATGAAAGAAAGGTTTCAAACCAGACTTTTGGTGTAAGTAAAAATTCAGTGTTCATTCAAAGTGCCAAAAGAACATGTTTCAAACATTATTCCTGCATTTCTCCACAGATGAAGTGCAACAGAGAACACAATAATGACAGAATACTCCAAAAATAATTCCTATCATCTTCTGACATGCAACAATTTCATAAGATATGTGATTTCTATGCCAACAGTCATAATCCTAATATAAATCTCATAATAAAGCAGCAAAGTAGTTACCATAACCCTGGGATCCTTCATCCACAGAAAAAGAAAATAGAAAAAGGAACCATCTGAAGGAACACCACATTCTATTCAATGTCAGCTTTCCAGGTGGTGATCAAAATAGCATCCTTCTAGGTCACTGATTTCATTGTGCTGTGGATAATGACCAAGCAAACGATTCCCATTCTTCTGCACACCTGCAACTGCACCTTCTTTCTTTGTTTCTTTCTAACTCCCTTCTCCAACTGAGAAATTAAGAGAATTCCCACCTGAAATGCTCTGTTAATTCACAAGAACAAAGACCACAGGAACAAAATCAGGTGAAGTTTTCCTTACACTTGCACCTGCCTCAGCCACACCATAAACAGTGCCACTGAAACCTAGAAATTAGAAAGCGAGTGAAAATAAAAAACAAATACTTGTCCTCCAAATTCATTTTTCTCTTATGTTCAAATTAAGACAAGCTGCAAAGCTAGAAATTATTTTAATATGTAAAAGTGACTTTAATACTGTATTATGTCAGTAGACTGTCTCACCACAGGCTATGGATTGATATCCAACAAAATAAATGCCAGTATTATATATGCATACGTGAATTTGTAGTGCTGGAGCTTAATTATTCATCATAACATTTCTATACCACTCTCTTCTTACATCTCTACATATATGTGAGTCTACATGGCATCCTAACATTCATTTCAAAATAAAGTTATAAACAGCCTTTGAGAAACGTTACAGAGAAAAAAAACAAGAGTTAAAACAGTTCAAAGTTGTACATGCAAATGTTTTTGGATTTTGTATTTGTTTTAGACATCAGCTAACTCTTACTCATATCCCACAACATTCCTCTTTTTCTCAAAGTAAATGAAGAGCCAAAAGATAGAAGACCTTATAGATAGAATAAAGAAACTCCTTCCAGCATTGGTTTAGGATTAATTCTCCACTGAAAGAACACCTGTGTGACACACTTGCCAATTTTTGATGATGAACACGTTTTTTTACCTGGCCTCACTATCTATGTGGTACGTTGTATGCTGACAGAAAAACACGATGGTTCAGGCCAGCCTGGCCATAAAGGAGAAATAATATTTCTCAGCTTTCTCAGTCTTTGGAAGTACTTCAGAAAGGTTCAAATTTAATTTAACACTACTTTCCAGAAGACAGACCTTTTCTTCCATGAAGAAAAAAAAATGTAAAACAACCTATCACCAAATGCACAGAAATGTATGCATTTGTATTGCAACCTTCCATAAGCAAACTTTTCATGCCATGTCTTTCTTTATTCTAACAGGCAGCTGATTCCATCAAGGACCTACTGACCTAGACTAAGATTTCCACTGGGAGAAGAGATGAAAAAAAGAGAGCAATTGTCAGGTGTGTGAGCTTAGATCTCCTGAAATGTGATAACTGACCTTGCATCCCTCTCTATTTTAAGTCTAGAAGAAAAAGTATATATCCTTATTTTATGAGCAAAAGTTTATGGATAACTCTACTGCATAATATTTGGATTAACAAATAGTACCTTCAATTATGTTAGAAGAGGAAAGAGCTCATTTTTCAAGGCTAATATGCAATCGCACACAAACACACCCCACTAAATTAGCAACAAATGCTCTTACTGATTCTAGCCGAGATAGGCTTCCTGATAAGATTTTCTTTTCAAAAAAAATCTCAATTTAAACACTTATCTTTTTCCCTTGATGTAATACAGCTGAAGTTCATGCTCTGGTTCAGTCAAATCTAATAGTTTTAACTTAGTTTTGTCCATTACTGGCAATAACAAGATGTATTCAAAAGGGTATTTATGTTTGCTTTATTCTATTGCACAAAGTTAGGAAAACACATCTGGGTAGCGTACATCCCAGCCACACTACAGACCAAAAATCCAGATAAACATTTTGTCTAGAGGGATGACTACATAAGTTGGCCAAGTATCAGAACAAATTCACTTTGATGTTTCAAGTTGGTGGAGCTCAGAAATGCGACCTAAAAGATAAAGTTACATCTTCTGAAAGAGTAGCAACTCTTGTTTCCCTTAGTTTCTGCTAAGAAAATGAAAAGCATTCCTGCTGAGTGACGGCAGAATATAAAACTATTAAAATGATAGGAACTCGAGAAAAAGCATTTCTCTATTTGAGCTCATATTCATAAATAGTTCATACTCATCCCCTTTTCAGGACAACCTCCAGTGCTTGCCTCCACTATAACCAAAAATGGCTTGAAGTCTGCTTAGAGGACTACAGAGAAGGATGGTATTCAAGACTCGTGTTCCAAGTGCACATGGCAGAACTCAACCTGAGCAGATTGGATCTATATAACCCACATCCCGAATGTGATGCTGAGTCACTTGTCAAAAATTAATGAACTATGAAATACATAAATTGATAAATCCTTGTATCAGGTGCAGAACTAAGTTATTGAGCTCAGTCTACCATGTAATAAAGCAGACAGCTGGCATGTTGTCGAATGATAGGACTGGAGAGATTTACTAAGCACCATTCCTGTGATAAGAAGTACTAACAAAAACTCAGTGTGCAGTGAGAATATGAATCAAACATTATGCTCTTCTCTCAATGGAAATTTTCTAGGGGGCTTCGCGGGCATGGAGGCATGGATCATACAATTCCTTAGGACCAATTATAATGCTATCTATGATACAGTGAGCTCCAACTTCCACAACTCCCACTCCATCAGCTGAGTCTGCTGTAAATGACTGCATGCCCCTGGAAGACAGAATTTATATTGCCTTTTGAGGTGTGTAGGCATCGAGGCATGAATTCAGAGAGTTTTAATAGCAAAAGTGTGACATTCAGACCAAACTGATAAAGGAGTACAGGAATAAAAGAACAGTAACAAGTTTGTTACGTACTGGCATTCACCACAACTTTTTCTTCCACATAGTAGCACAGTATTAAAAAGAGAAGATTTCCAAAACTTTCCCTTAAAGCCAATAGCAAGATATTTAAAATCTGCAAAAGCAGCCAAGAAAGCGATCCAAACCTAAATTAACCACAGCCATTTTAATTTCCTTAGGAACAAAATTTTAGTGTATTTGGTTTTGGATTCATGATCTATACAGCTCAAACGTTAAATAATTCTGGCTGTAAATGAAAGCTTTGCCTAGAAACAGCTAAGAACATTTCTCTTCCCATTGAAGCAAGCGATCTGCAGTCTATGTACCACATGCTTTTACTTAAAATGTAAAATACAGCTTAAAAAACACACATCCCAAAACCAAATCAGTAGCGTTTACTTGGGGCAGCCAGGAGGCTGAAGCATCCAGTTTAAGAGAAGACCAGTGTGAGAGCTGCTTGGACTCTTAAGTCCAAGCATCCACAGTAAATAAAATTCCAGTACTTCAGCTAACAAGTGAACAAGGACAACATATAAACACACACAATCCAGTTATTTTATTTTCTATTTCTCACACAAGACATACAACCCTAGTATTAAATAAATACATAACAGGTAAACAGCATTTTGCAGTGGAAGAAATTGATATTAAAATACTGCAAAAATGATTATTCTGTTTGAACCTGTAGGTTTTTGGGTTTTTTTTTTTTCCACAGACAACAACAGTATGCCTGCTTCAAACTGTTAGCAAGGTTTGAAAGAGACTACTGGTACATGACAGACAGCTAAAGTATGCATCTGTATATTTTATAATTATAAATATAATATATAATAATATTATAAATTATATAATTATAAATATAATATTTATAATTGCAACAAAAGTATTAAGAAGAAAGAGCTAAAAATGTTTGCTTAGAATCTTCCAAGCCTTCTAGGCTTAGAAGATTAGCTTACCTAGCTTAGAATCTTCTAGGTAGCTAAAAGTCCAAATGCTTATATACCGTGTTAAAAAGGGTCACGTGCTAATTACAAATTAATTATTGCTTCAGAATATCTTAGCGATGTGGGTAAAATAGAACAGAAGTTGGGGGGAATAAAAAAAACAATAGCAATAAATCACTGTATCCTGTAGTCACCTTCCAGTGTGTTCTAAGCACTGCAACATTAATTAACTTCAAATAAGTTACTTAAATACAATGTGTACAGATTAAACTTCATAGCCCCATTTTTTTGTTGTTGTTTCCACAAATATGAATCAGTGGATTTCTGCTCCACAGTTCTTTCATGCTATATCTGTAAAATTTAATTATTGGCCATTTATTAAGAAACAACTATACGTAAGAAAAACGTCTTGCTTGATTCAATTCAAAGAAAAACTTTGCCATTGATTTCATCGTATCTCAGTTTTTGCATATAGAAAAATTGAGTGAAAAATGCAAGCTAAAAAGACACGTTTCCTTCAATTTATAGTTTTAATCATATTTAAATGGCTGCTTTCTGTGTGCGGATAAAACATATTCATAACAACCAATATTCACAGAACAGAACAAAGACAATCCTAAACTTCAGCAACAAGTCACACGGATGTAATACTTCACTTAATAAAAGTAACTGCATATTAAATGAAAAAAACTCTTCCCCATCCAAGATAATATTCAGCATTTCCAACATTTGAAGAATCACTATCATTATCAGGAGTTATTATCAGTGTACTGATGGACAAAATCCCTTTTAAAATGGCAAGGGGGTACTTCTGTCAGTAATTACCCCTGCTAATTGGAAACTGCTCTCTTTCATTTAGTCTTTTCTAATAAATGCTCCTCTTATCTGTTTTACCCTGTGTGATATCAGCCCCTCTCAGTTACCTGCCGCTTCATTTAACAGCCTTGCCCCTCCATAATCACTTGTTTTCTTTTCAGATCTCTTCCAATTTTCAACATTTCAAATGGGCACTTCTTAATTTATTTCTTGTTATCGATCTCTGAAAATACTGCAAAGGTCTTTTTTTCTTTGGTCACTTTCTATATCTTCTGCTGGTAAATGAGTTAGCAGTACAATATATATGGTGGGATGACAAGATACTCCTCTTTATCTTTGTTTACATTGAGGTTTCACATACGGCCAGCAGATTTTATGAAAAGGTGAAGAACATGAAAGAACATGAATCTGTAACCCATTCATAGCTCTCGCTATGAATGCTATACTAAACTGTGTAGTTTTATCCTCAGGAAAACCCCATCTTTTATTTCTTTTTATTTAGTGGTGATTTTGCAAAATGCCACCTATAGATAAAACTGTAGAAATGGGGAGGCAAACGATGAAGAATTGAATCTATGGTAGCTACTGAAGGGAATCTTGAATGCTCAGCTTTTTCCTTAATCACTGCATAATTAAATTCAGTAGCACACTATTGAGAAACTGAATATTTTTGGGTAAGTTACATATAGAATAGAAGGAATACAAACAAAAATCTTATACATTTATGTAAAATCATATTGATTATTATTAATTACATTATACTCTTACATAACTTTTAACAAAGTTCCATTTCAGCTATTTTACTATTTTATCCAAGGTTAGTATCAGGCCAGTATTCCTACACTTACCTCAATCTTCCTTTCATTCATCTGAACATCAGCTTCATCCAGATCCCTGGAACCAAATTCCTCTGTCACATCCTATAACCTCACAGGAAATTGTTTGACCAAACCTTTAAAAATTTTATATGTGGACTAAGCTGAAGATTTTTAGAGGTTTTCAGTAATGTTTAATACTTTCCTTAGTGACTACTGGAAACTCATTACATCATTTGATAGGAACACATCTTATCCCTTTAGAACCATGCAGAATATATATTGAATAGTTCTGCTGCTTGAAGATACATTATATCACAGTTAGGAAAATAAAATAATTGAAGCAACACTTCTAATGGAAGAAGTATCCAAATATGAATGTAGTCATCTCAGGTGAGAGAACCTGAGAACTTTTCAGATTCTTGAAAATTTGAATGCAAAATAATGTTCTAGCATCCCTATTTCTGAGAAATGGGCCGTCCTCCTTAAGCATGCATTTCAAAACCCATCAGGAAAAGGCTGGAGGAAAAATATGCTATTAACTAATTAACTTGAATAGGCAGGGGATCAAGCAGGTTTCTCCTCTATTGTGCTGTAATCTTTTATCCCTATCTTCTGTTCTCAGTCTGACTGAACTGCTTCAAGACACAGAAATACCTCTGCAGGAGAGAATGCTCACATATGCACTGAACTTATTCTTACAGCTTTTCCTTTAATTTGTGTTACAAACACAATTATGACAACAGAAATAGCTTGTTAATATTATAATTTCTATTTCCTTCCATTCCTCTCTGCCTCAAGAAAAGATGATGCTGCAAGTTCGTTAAGCAAAATACAAGACCATTTGCTTCAAGTTAACACAATAAAGTCATTTACAACTCGTTTTTTTAAAGAGTTTGGTTTACATACACAGAAAGCAGATTTTACTAGCAGTGTGTTTTTAGATTTCACACAATGAGAAAACTACTTTAGTATGCATACAGATATTTTTGTAAGTGAACACACTGTGAAATGTGTTTGAAAGCAACAGTTAATTTTATGGCTATAACGATGATGATGCTTGTATATTTGCCACAAGCAGCAGATAAAGTCTTGTGTGGCTCTAATCAAACCTACCTCTACATTTCACACTGTTCAAGCTTCCAATTATATTTTTAAAGCATCATGTTCACGAGAAGCACACAGGCAGGTTTGATATTCCACAGCAATACAGTATCATTCAATAGCTGTTTGCTTCTCAGTAAGGGCCAAATTTGTTTATAATCTATGGCGCTGCAAATTGGCAGAGACTGTTTTTATTCAGGAATTGCCATGGAAGTAAACATTTGCTGAATTCAACCACTAAGGATTCCTGAGCTCTATTATCCACACTAAGGAGAATACTGGATAGAGTATTTTTAGAACAGGATACTTATAGAACTGGATAACTCTGTAGAAAAGAGAATATGTATATCCTCTACATAGTGTAGAATAGGATATTATTAGGGATATCTTTTTTTAGGGACATATTTTTACTACTGAAAACTGCTCTCTTGAGAAAGAAATTAGAATTTAATTTGAGGCATAACATCAGACTTTTCTGTCCGGTCCTATTTTTAGTCATTTCTAGGAGTCAAACAAGTCAAGAGCTTTATTCCATATCCCATTACAACCACTTTTATTCGCGTTTGAGTACTTGGTGAACTGACAATAGGCATCAATATACCTGTCAAAACAAATATGTTCCACACATGGCTTGAATTAGATCTCCATAACTGAAGAGCTAATACATTAATCCATGGCGACATGTAATATATGAGTAGCAGGAAAAGTGTCTGTTTTTGTAACGTCTTCACTACTGTCTATCCAGCCTCAATCTATTTGCTTGGCAGCCCATGAAGTAATTTTAATGTAGAAATGCCCAGTTTTAAAAACAATTGAATCTTTTTCCATAATATAGGCTAAGAAATTATATATTGCTTTAGTTAAAGAACTAACAGAAAAGCAAAGGCAGTAAACCACCATTTTTTTTCATATTTCTGCTAGGAACACTGAGCTGAACTGGCTTCCACTCCAATTTGGAATTGCTTTACAGTGTATTAGTTTAATTGTCTTAAATCTGAATAATTAATGTAACAAATTTTTAGTCTGGTTCCTTACACTTTGTAAGTATTAGCTAATGTTCTTCTGTTAATAAAGGTAAGATACCTGATTTTACTTCAGCTCACCTTATCATAACATAGTGGCAAGACTTAAGGGCAGTTTTATGACTTCATTTGCATGCCAAGGGATAGCAGTTTCTTATCAGAAATTCTGTATACAAGCTTACTTAAAACAACTACTAACAAAGAGTAGACTGACTTAAAATGGAAATATCAAACATACCCAAAGCACAGAGCATACAGTGTACACCAGACATGACTAAAGGCTATTCTGAAGTACAACCCTATCAGATTTTGTCTAAGCATATGACAAAGGTAACATTTACAAAATGAAGCCAAAAAGGTGTAACTCCTTCAGAAAACTGTTGTATACAAATCTTAAGGGACAATTTCACAAGCTATCAACCCCCTGGGCCATGATGTCAGCGCGAATTGCAAATTCATTTCTAACAGCTTAAAATTACCTTTGTTGCTTCTAATTGGGTTTTGATGTCTTCTTCAAGACAAGAAACATTCTACAGACACACTGATGATTGTAAACACATACACATGAGAAATGTCAGTGAGCTTCAAATAGTACGTTGTGCGCTTTGATTTCTTTTTTAGTCGAATGTACATGCAAATAAAGTCTTGAAAAAGCTCAAGAAAGCAATTTCCACTGGTGCATATAAAAATGTAAATTGCAGATTAGTCTGACAACTCACAACTAGTGACCTTAAAATACTTGCTTCTAATCCCCACTTAATTTAAACCAAGTATTTTAATGAACAGACTCTTTATCAACTGTTCTCCCCTATCAACAATTTTTCCCCAGAATACCTTTGATATCTTTTTGTAGTGTTGATTTGGTGATATTTTCCCTTCAACAGAAATTAAGCGAGGGTTGTGCCTCTGCTATCACAGAGACAGAATTGAATCTAAAAGTATTATTTCTCTTTCCATTTAACCGCCTTCACACTTTCAGGACAATCCTTACTACATTTTTAAATCCTAACTTGATTAAAGAAATTGATCAGGAGGAAATATTCTGAATTCTTTGCATTTCAGATGGAGAAGAGCATAACATCACTGGACATATTTTCCTATTTGCCCTGGTTAGTAGTACTCACACTGTTCTAATGAGTACTTCAAGAAGTACACTCTTGATTCCACACCTTTATCTCATCAACAAGCCTCCTCTTGGAAGCAAACAATGAAAGCCTAACTTGACATCTTTAACAAAGCCTCTGTCCTTCAAGCACAATGGGCTGAAGGAGCAATTCAATTAAGACCAGAAAAGAAGTTACGAATCAATTTTAAAACATCATTCATTAAACAGCTAATAGATAAAAAGAGTTTCCACAATTTCTGGAATCCAACCTCATTCACTGCAGTGAGCAATACCATGTTGAACACTAATTGCTAAAAGGATTGCCATAATATATCATGGGGGAGGGGCAGGCTTAGAAATGTTCACATATTCCAGTGATTCGCTCTTCCATAAAGCCAGCAAAGCAACTCTGGTGTTTTCCCCTTGGGCAAACACCTGTTTACGAATTGGGACGTATCATTAAAAGTGACTTCAACCTCTTTTATGCTGTATGCCAAATTTGGTGCAACTCATTTGGGTTATGCTAGACCAGCATTCCTTTCCCTTGTGTTCTGGACAATTAATTGCAACTTTCGGTTTAACTACTTATCTGTGGTGTTTGAAATAGTGCCTGAAAAGGGGTAAAGAGACAGAAACAGCTTTCAGATTTTCCACCAAAACTAACGGTGCCACCAAGCTAGTTAGCACACACACACCCCCTAAAAATCAACAAATGAATGTGACGAGTTATTAACTCACTGAGAATACAGCACTTCCCAATTATTCATTAATGTTGTCATGCAAGTTTATAGAGGAATTTAAACTTTTCTTAAATGCTGAACAATAAATAAACATGTCAGCACACAGTGGAGAAAACATTTTGCACTGGAAAAGTCAAAGGACTGAAAAAATCATTTCGTCATCAACAGCATTTTTGCAAGATTTGAGTATGTACATTTCCTGGAGTAGAAGTTTTTATTTTCTACGTTTTGCTGAAAAATATATATATTTTTTTAACCAACTCCAAGAAATAATAATAAATTAATAAAAAAATATAATGTACTTATGTTTTTGAACAATACTTCTATAAGACACACGCAAAATTTGAAGCACAGATCACTAATATATAGGCTAATTAAGTACCACAGACTAATATTCAAATGTATACCAAATATTTTCCAGGAATTTCAAATGGGAAATATGTATATTCTAGCCAGAAACTTACAGTAGACTATATAAATTAGAGTGTCATGACTACCACTTTGAGTTGTAAAAAATTATTAATCCATCTCACATTTATTATCATTAAACTCTCATTGTTATTATTGCCATCAGTCATCAATCTCTTCTTGTGTTTGTCCTATCTAACTTTAGATAGCAGTGCTTAGCAACAACACCGTAAAGGTGTTGGCAAATTGTGGAGCACATTCTGATCACTAGGCAGATGTTTGCATTCTGCTAACATAAAGTAAATTGCATAGCACACAATCCAAATCAGGATTACTTCCTACATGGACTTGCTCCAGCACCAGAGACTTCTAAGCACAGAAGGTAGCCCTGTGCCTCCCTGCTGCTGTGTCCAACCTGTATGCTGCCCTGGTGAGCACAGCATGCTCTGCCTTGTGGGTTCTGTGGGGCAGTCTGGTAGGAACAAGTTGCTACACTGCGTGCCATACCTGCAGGCAGGTCCAGCTGCCAGCAATGCCACGTGCCCTTCAGGACACCAGAGAGTCCATGCAGTCGTGTGGTTTGGTGGCGAGGCACTGGAACAGGTTGCCCAAGGAGGCTGTGGATGCCCCATCCCTGCAGGCATTCAAGGCCAGGCTGGATGTGGCTCTGGGCAGCCTGGTCTGCTGGTTGGTGACCTGCACATAGCAGGGGGTTGGAACTGGATGAGTATTGAGGTCCTTTTCAACCCAGGCCATTCTAGGATTCTATGATTCTAAGCCATCCCCATGCACTACCTTTGAGGAAGCTCTGAAGTGTCCCCAAAAGGCAGCGTACAAACAAGGGCTGTGACATGATCACTGATCCATCCATAGCAGTCCTTGTGTAATTTTGAAATCAGTGAAACAAAATTCACTTCAAAGCCCATAAAAGCCATTCAGAAGGCAGAGTCTTCCAAAACCACCTTTAAGCAGGCTAGGCTGCTCCTTTTTATGGTGCTAAATTTTAAGAGATGAGATCCATAGGTCTAGCTAATTACATCCTTTTTTTGTTTTGTTTTTACAAGCTTTATGTAAGGCTGAAAACACACGATTGCACACTCAATATTTTGACTGTTAAGACACTATATTGATCTATCAGTCTATACCTAACAGTCAGTTTTATGTTAGTAACGGAAATGTTAATTATAAAAAGAGATTGTAAACCTGAGATAAAACGAGTCATCAAAAGACTAAAGATGAATGTATTCTCAGTAGTATATACATATGCCAGACCTCTGTGGTCCAAGAATATTTCAGAATAATCACCGAATTAGGGAAATATTTACCTTATATTTCCCTTGTAATGAAAAACTATTGCTTCAGTTGTGAGGCTATCAAAGAAAGGATACTTCTCTCCTAAAATAACTCGTATCATTCCATAAAGGTTTATGTCAGAAGTTCAGAAAGAATACTTCTCCACCACAACCATACCAGACAACTGAAGGATCAGCGTATCAGAAGAAAATAAGGGCGATTACAACAGCACAGCCCTACTATCTCCATATTACCACATATTACCCAAATGGTAGGAATAAAAATCATGAAGACTGTAACAAAATATTAAAGGAATGAGGACTTTTCTTGCTCATTATTACAGATAACTTTGTTTGGCAATAATGGCCAATACTGGTTTACCTGAAAAACTGACATAACCGATTCATCAGTCACACAGGCAGCTGGAATTCTTTCATCACTCTAGAAACCTTGACATGGAAGTCTGATTGCTGCTTTAAGCTTGCTTAAAATCAGATGATTATTCTCAACTTATGACTTAAGAGGGATAAATTTCAAAGTTTCCTACCTGAACCAAATTAAACACAAGACATTCACTTCCTTATTTGAAGATCACTGAGGCTCATCCAAATGTGAGCTTTCAGAACACAGCTAAACTATTTCAAGGCTATGGGAGTTTTGGGGGATAGGATTATTAAACCTGTTTTCTCCTTGCTCTCAAGAACAAAAGGAAATCTCCATTCTCTTTCAAAAGAGAGGCTGTATGAGATTATGCAAGAGTTGCTAGTACATCTTTTTGTAAACTATAATTCCAAAATAGTACGTATTAGAATAACTTATCCTTGTAGTAGATCAAGATCAATCATACAGAAACAATGCACAAAAAGGGGAGCCCAAGAGCAGCAACTTCTCATGCCAGTATACAATTCACTGCAACAAAGCTCCATATACTATACGTTAATTTTTCTTAGACTACTCCCACATCATAAATTGGAAGTTTGTTGGTTGTTCATCTATTTTTTAAGATGTTCTTTTGTTTCAGGAAAAAAAAAGTTTGGTATTACTAAAATAAACAGAAATTGAAGTTTCTTAACTGAGTTCTCACATTATCTTACACTGTTAGACAAATCATTTGTCTTTCTCGTAACCACATCGTCCAGAAACTGCATCTTTCAAATTTATTAGACACAGGTGTCAGTCACCACCCTCTTTTGAAATGAAGGTTGAGTACTATAGCAAGGATGGAGATTCCTTTCTGTATGTGAATATCTTAGGAAAACAATGAACTCGTTTTCTGGTAGCTACTCACGTTAAAAGAAGTGGGAAGCAACTTGCGCCTAATTCTGTTTTGGTAGCTCAAATCATTAAATGAAAACTGCACTTTCAGAATCTATGGAAATTAATGAACCTTGAAGAATTTACCACTTGGGGCATGAAATTGCAGAGTAAATGCTGCTTGGAAGTCTGCTCTGAGAGTTTATCAGTGAACCATCACACAAATGTAAGAAAAGATACAATGGTAAACTACGTTGGTCCGACTTGAATATTGCTTTTCACATTTTAATAAGTCACAGAGGATGGAATATAAAATATAGCCAGCAATGCATTACACCACCATCATGAGAGCATGTCAAAGAATGGGATTAAACTCAGAAATAATTTTCAAAAATTGCATAAATAGTTTAAAACAAGCTTGCTATGCAAAAGAAAATTAAGTGTCGCATTTAGGCTGAAATAATTAGCTGTATAATATAGTGGAGGGTCTAAGGAATGAAGCAGATCTACAGTTAATATCTCAGTTCTACAGCATATCAAAACCTGAAAACAATTCAGTGGTATTTTGCTATTACAGAAAAAGAAGCAAAAAGCAGGATAGTATAAATGGTGGCTATATGCATATTTATGCATATGAAATAAACTTCTTATATATTAAAAAAAAACATCATTGTTCTGCTTTGCAGGAAATAAGTTGCCATAAAAGCACTAAATATTGAAATAAGAGACTCAATTCACTGACACTAATCATTTCCATGCCATTCCTTATAGCTTTTCTCTCTAGATTTTTCCTGACATCTATGCCTATTGCTGTGCTGTAGATTAGGTAAGAGTTACCTGCAAAAAAAGGTAAATAGAACACAAGCTTGAGTTTTAGAACAATAGCAAGTTGGGAGGGGAATAGTAAAATCCTTTGCTTGTGCAGTTTAACTCAGAAGTATTGCAATAGCCAGGTGGTATAACCATTCTGCTATCTGTACAAAACAATTAGGATTATATATTCCCAAAGTGGACAAAAAAATCTTAACAAAACTTATCTTTTTGGTATTTGCTAGTAACTAAGACAAATACTTTAACCAGTTTTTTGTTAAACAAAACACAGCAAATTAAAAAAAAAAAACACCAAAGTAACAATATCTTTTTCTGCCAAAGTATTTATATTTCTGTAAAAATAACTTCACGTGTTACCTATAAGCCAGAGTGTAAATTATACAAGATCTGTAGGTTTGAGCATAAGACTTCTGTAGGTAATTAATTACATTAAGGACTTGAAAGATCGCACTAATACCACAAAATAAAGAAAGAAAAATAAGGGGTTATATTCTTCTGCGTGCCTGAGCTTTGTGCTTATGGTGTCTTTCAACAGCACAGCTCTTGGGGTAGCCCCAGATTTCAACAGAAGTGAACCAAGCTAGTGGCACTTAGCTGTTGTTGTCACAGGAACCATGCGGTTAGACTTGATTTATCTAGTCTCAGGGATACTCTCAGCATCTGCAAGGATCTCATAAGTCACTGGTACCTCTATATCCTCATAGAACGATCTGAAGAAACAAACCCCAAAATGTAAGCACAGATGACACAATATTCTCAACTCACTAAACAAATAAGGCAGTCAGACACAAGCCAGCTCAAATCCAGAAATTTTACCAAGGTGCTTTTGGCACGGCATTAGCCCAGTCTCCCATCAGAACCTGGTAACTTGTGCATAGTACTTCCCAGCATGACTACAGAATCGCAGCCCAGCCAGAATGAGCTCACATCTGTCTGTAATATACATCCAGATACACCCTACCAAAAGTAGAATTCTCAGAAGACCATTTCTTATGCTGAGACAGTATTGTTGCTGAGCCAAGGATCTTGCCCAATAGATGTAATGCTGAAATGTAAGATATATGATTGTGATCTTAATTTTAGCTCGCATCTCATCATTATTACTGGAGGAAGAAAGTATCTCGGTGTCAAAAAACACTTAACTCTCTGCCATTCATTCTTCATCTGCTAGAAGAACAGAATAAAATCTCACACCTCTGTCTCAAATGAAAACTGCAATGCAAATTATAAAAGTCTATCTGATCATATTTCTTCCAAATTATGTAATATATTAATCTCAACTAAAGGAAGCGCAATGCTCAACTCAGCAATGCAAATATGACTGCCCCACTTGTTTTACTATGAACATTTGAGTAATTCCCATGTAAAATATCTGAAACATTCTAGAGATCACACAATTCATGCTGCTGGAGGTATTCTGCAGTTATCGCTACAATCTCTGGGTTCATATATATATATACGTGTACATATATACTAAGAAATACATTCTTACACACACCAAGTCTGTAACACAGCACACGAGATGTACATCCACATTACTGCTAGATAAAATAGGCATAAGAGTACTATGCATTTCCTACGCATTTTCTCAAAACTATCATGAAATACATACTAATTAAAATTTACATTAATTTCCCTGTTTTTTTCCTGATTTTCCTATTTAGCAGGGCACACTGCCTACACTAAACAGCAGTGGCTCTTTCTGGTGAGGACCAAAGCAGCCTTTTATAATACAGATTTTTCAAATGGGACTGTTGCATAATTAATTTGATACGCATAGAGCACGCTCTCTTAGCGCTAGTATTCTGCTGCCAGAACAAGGGAGGCCCACTTATTTTGCTGACCTCCCATCCTGAGAGGTATTAGGACTCCTCCTCAAACTACTGAGCCTCAGCCCTGGCGTAGCTCCAGTACTGCACTCGTTTCATAAATGTGCTTTCAGAGCCAAGACATCTGCGTACTCCAGTGACATGCAAGTTATAAAAGGAGTGTTTATATCCAACTTCAGTATAATGTGAAAGTTTAGCAGCCACAAGACAGCTTTATACAGTGACTGGACCTTGCTTAAAGGCTTCACTGTACTTCCACTGACAGCACTCCGCAAAATAACTAGAGCTCTATAAATTAATTACACTTTCTTCTAATAATTACTAAACTCTCCTGGGTTTACATATAAGATGGCCCAAACGCCAGAAAACGTGGCAGGAGGCCTAAAGACTGATTTAATATTTATCCCTGCTGACCAGCATTTCCCATTATCATCGTTCCCTACAGGAAACAAGAAAGCAAGCCTCAAATCACACAACACATAGAACCGGAGCTGCTAAGCAGCACAGGTTTCTGGGTGTGCACTGTCCCCAGGGCCAATTCCCTGATGCAGTATCTGATGGGACTAAACCTCTCTCACATCTGTGGATTCTACTCCTGACGTGCCCTCCTGGGCCTCACAGCTACGTGGAAGCTTACTTTGTGTGATCACGATCTTCCTTTATGTGTAGATCCAAGGTCTTCAGACTCCTGAGATTTCAGCTTTGACAACGTTTGTCAAAAGAACATAATTTACCTTACGGTGCTCAATGTCATGAATGCACGCAATAATGACTATAAAATTCATGTCAATAACTAAATGAAAAAGTCACTGCCTCAGAGTTCTGCTCCTTCGTGGTTTTATTACTTGTATGATTTATTTACTCCGGTAAGACCAGAAACTAGCAAGCATACTCTAATTCAACTATTTTCCCAACAGCTTGAAAGGAATATGTATTATTTCAAATCTCTGTTTAGCCGTTTTAGAAATAATAATGGCACATACTCCTTACCTTCAAGAATGAATTCCTCATCTTCTAAATAAAGCCTGACATACAGTAAGCCACTCACACTCACAATATCTGTTATCACAGCATTTAAAAGAAGTCACTACCATGAGCTGAGAGTGCAAATACATTTCATCATCACCAGCTGAATCTGGTGGAAAAGCCAAAACTCGTAAATCTAGTTAGATATTGTATCAGAAAAGGAACACATGTATAAGGATGGACGGAAATACCAAAGGAGAAGAAAAAAGTACAGCACCATTTGTACCCACAACTACATGGAACTTAGACTACCTGCTTATTTATACACAAACCACGTCTATACTCATTCTGCCACTTCCATCTAATGTCCCTGCTCCCATTTGCTAAAGTGTCTCAGTTTTGGAATCTTAAATATGTAATTTATCAAAATGGATAGTGAAGTGCATACAAGTACATCTTTAAATGAGTGAAGAACAGAACGGTCTCAGGACTTATTGATTTGGATAGAACAATCTACATAATCTTTGCTGACTACGAACATGTCATTTTCAATTTTAATATTATCAATTCTGCTTCCTTACTTTTCCTTTAAAGCTTTTAAGGCCAGATTCGTTGGGACTTTGACTCACTTTCTGTAATTAGATGAAAAGCAGAAGCACTCTGTACCAGTTTGTAAGGTTTGCAGATGCTTTATTTCCTCAGAATAGCTAGAAAGTACATCCCTCTTCTTTCTTTCACCTCACAGATCCCAACTTCTGCTTGTATCTTCCTATGATGTTCTGCACACATACCCCAAACTCTCTGTTTTCTGGCTTTCATGCCCCTCTCCATGAATTTCCACTCACAGCATATCTTCCCTCGTACAGATTCCAGAATTAATGTATGTGCAATACAACAATTTCTACCTCCTTATCCATTAATACTTGTGGACAAATATCTGTAGGGATAAAGCAGGCCTGATCTAAATGTTTTAAGTGAACTGTAGTGTCATCACTTTTAACAGGTAACAAATGTTAAAAAATTAAGGTTTTTTTGCAGTGTTTGTCAGCAAACTCTGCCAAATAAATCACATTTTTCAGATAGTTTATAACTTAATGAATATTCGGCAGCACTCTTTTTTTCTGACTTCACTGAATGTCAATAAAGATGGTAAATCCTTCTGTCTTATCCACAGTTAAATAAAACCTATGTCTTCAATGTGAAATTCAGCTCATGCTTAATTGCAAAGCTGCAATTTTCTCCTGAAAAAGTTTTATCCCCTTTGTGGACAAACCCAGTGTTAAAGCAAGTGCAAATAAATGCAGAATTCTTCAAGAATACAATATTTAAATAATGTACACAAAGCTTCTTCTGTGGAGCTGTGGTCAATAGTCAATACATTACATTTTGTAAGACAGCTCTACAGCCTCTCTTCCATAAAGCCTTACTTGTAGAGGTTAAAAAAAAAAGAAAAAAAATCATTTTCCTGTCAAAGAGCTCATCTGCTAGCCCTGCAATGAATACTATATTTTTAACTGCAAGATGAATGTAGTGTGAAATGAGCACAGGTATCTATGATCCTCTCAGCTCCAACTGTAGTTGTTTTATGAATATTTAAATAAACATCTGGAATCCCTTTAGAATTTAGCTGGGAAAAAGTGCTGTGTTGAAAATAGTGGATTGGGAACAAGGATTGAGAGATATTCCTAATGCAAGAAATAATTTCTTACACTGTTTTCTGTATCTTCATAATGAATATAAAATGTATCTATGGAATAGCTTGAAAAAATGTAATTAACTGAAAAGTGCAGATTAGCATTTCCATTTCACAGAACAGTTGGCAGCTTAAAATCTCAATGTAAACACAGAACACTGAAACTTTCCAGTAGAATTTTCAGACATTCAATTTTCTAGCCATTTAATTTTTGAGTTTTTAAATTGTCATGCACTGGATATGGGCAAAGTATGAAATAATTTAGAGAAAAAGAACGTAGAAGTGGAAAACAATTCTAGTGAAACATTCATTTATCCTAATTTCAAACTACTACCATTCCAATTTTCTTGTTTGGTTTGAAGGAAATAAAAACAAATTGAAATTTCAAAATGAAAACAAAATCTTGGTTTTCAAAAGGTAAGTGCTCCACATACAAAGTGTTTCAACAGACCATTCTGACAACTGAAAAAAATTTTGAGAACTTTTGATGAACCATCACTTTCATATCAAAAGAGAACTGGTTAAAAAAATTGCTAAAAAGTCCAAGAAAATATATATAGTGAACTTCACAGTAATGCTAAATGTGTAGGGAAAAAATGCAATGGAAGAAAACAGAAAAGCAAAAGCAAGATAAGCCAACAGGAAGTCATATCTACAGTAGAGATTTAGATGGCAGGAGAAATGCAGTTTACTGATAGTCAATGTGTAGGTATTAATAAAACAGACATCACAGAAGAAAATACAATAAAACTAATAAGGTGGTTTCCAATTCAGGCTCAAAATATTTTAATCACTATTCTCTTCAGATGAACTTGAGCTATGAGATCACTGAAAGGTCTCTAAGTATGTTTTCAATATAGCAATAAAATTGATAAGAAACTGGAAGAAAACCATCCAATATAGTAGCACTAGAGAAAACACTGACTGAGGAGTTACACTTCTCCAACTATTTCATTCATAAGAGTGAAAGGCTCTATCTATATCTCTGCATAGTTGCACTTCAGACGTTAAGGAGAAAAAAAATACGCAACAAGAAATTGTAACAAGTCCTCAGCAAAGCTCAGATACTCCCTAATCTCCCCATGAACCAACTTGGTTCAATTCTTCTAGCACTTCCTCGTAATTTATTAACAATTCTCACCAAGACTTTTCCCCTTTTGTTCACCTGTGAGTGGGATATTGATTGCCACATCAGAAAACTGATGCTTACATTTAATTGAACATCATTCTCCATCACTCTTCTCCCCACTACTTATACAACCCACAAGCTTGTAATGTGAAATCTGTACAGGTACAGGAAATTGCTCTGTAGGATGGCTACAAGCTTATGACTTCACCACTAAAGTCAACCAGCAGAATAATTGGATGATAGAACAGCAGGAGTCATACGCTGAATTTAAGATACGTTTGAAAGGATGCTCAACATTGCTGGAAAAGATCATCCTATGAAAAAAAATAATGTAATACTATCAATATATTTTACGTTTTTATGTTTAGAGGACAAATTTCATAGATTAATTTGCTAATCTGTTATTTTTCTTGATGTTGTATATAAGCCTCCAACTCAAGAATCTTTAACTTGAAATGTTTAAGCAACTAAATTCAGCAAGCCAATCTGGTTGAAATACAACAGAAAAATGATGTCAAAAAGATATCTGGTTCCAAGAGTGGTATATATGCTTTTATATATGCTTACATATTATTATTATTATTGTTTTTGTCGAGATGGCTCAAGTTTTTAAGATGAATAGAGCTTAGGATAATTGCAAAAAACATAAATAATATCTGGATAAAGTCCGTGAATGGGATGATCAAATCCAACAAATTTATCAGAACAATAACAGGCAATTAAAGAATATTTTGCAAAAATGAATATAGATCTCAGTTCACAAGCCTTAAGTATTTTACAACTTGAAAAGAAAATTGAAAATGAAATGAAATGTGAAATGAAATGTAAATGTAGAGAAATCTTCACAAAATTAAAACAATATCTACATTTTACTCAGTACGATTAAGGAATGATTGAGAATGTTTCTACAGTAACTACTCTCATGAAGGGCAAATATCATACAAGACACTGTAAAATATTTTTTTTCTGATACCAAATATCACCAGGTAAAAGGAAAGGTAGGAAATGCATTCAGGAAGAGGTTTATTCATGTTTTGAACCCTCTGGTTTGAGCCTATTTTCTGCTTCTGCAAGCAGAGCTTCATCTGATAATGCGTAGAATTTTGATCAATTACTTCAAAATGTGTTCATATAATTGTCCTGAATAATATATGTGCATGCTGCAATTCAGGAAGATGAATAATTATAAACAATCTACAGCTCTCAAGCTTGTTTCTGAAAAATGTACAAAAACATTAGTCAATATATGAAAATATTCTGTAAAAACTATTGTAAAAGCTAAGGAAACCAAAACCATAACTCTTACTGAAAACAGTAACTTACACTGCTGTACTGAAATTTACTCACAATCACATAGAAGAAAAATGACAATGAAGATATAACATTGCTGTAAATAACTGAATTTTCCTCATGTTCATTTTAGCTCTGAAATACCAGTGTTCTATTGGCATAAATTGCTCCACAAAAAAATTCCTTGTTAGAAAAAGAAAAGGTCTGTATATATTCAAGTACTTCTCAACATATCCTGAGCTTACTAAAGACTGCTAGGTTTATTCTCCAAAAAGCTGAGAAAATCTTCTTTAAATCTAGAAACGCTCACTCTCACTCACCATCATTGTTTTTCCTTTAAATCTTTGTTTTCTAATTCCTTTGGAATATTCTTCCTTGTCTATTGAATCTACTTCTTTTGTACCTCAAGCTGCTCATCTCCCTTGTTCTCCTATTTATGCCTTTAAAGTCTATAGACTTTGCTACCCCCATCTCATTTTTCCAGAGGCTCATGAGTCAGTTCTGTCCATGAGACAGACCTCCTGGCTTTGCTCACTCTCCCTGTCTTCAAAAACAAAATCCAAAGAAACACGGTTTCGGAGATGTCAGCCATTTATCCTTCACGACACAGCCACCTTAAAGAACAGTTTGGGTTTCAGGTGGGTTTGGTTGTTGTTGTGGTTCGTTTTTTAAAGTATCCGTGGCAGGAAGAGATTATTTCATTGTTTACACAGCTGTTTAAAAAAAAATCAGAGCATTTGTGAAAAAGCATTCTTTAAACTTTCAATTTTATTTATTTCCTTGTAATTCTGTAACCTAAGTATTCAGAAGCAAACAAAAAAAAAACACCAAACCTGAAAATCATTTACTTGTTCAGACATTCCAGTTTTTTGTAGACTTAATTTTCAGGGAGAATAGTTAATTGGTAAGAAAATCATTGATTTTTGGAGAAAAAAAAGGAGAAAAAAAAAGCATGTAGCCAACAAGGCCAAGTCCAAAGCATTCAGTCAATTAACAGATTATCATTGAATTAAGCAGACATTTTAAAAGTTCTTGCATAAAATATAGCATAAAGTAGCATACTGCTATAGTGCAACTTAGCTGTGATTCAAATGAAAATGTTCTTTGTCGTTGCTATACTAGCATTCAGCAGACCTTCAGTAATGCTAACCACGCTGTGTAGTTGGCTTTAGTACATATTTAAATCAGCTCTAGGCACAGCATAATTTACAAGATCAAAAAGTATACCCAAAGGACCATGTATGTAGACCAAGAAGTCAGACTATTTTATGTGAAGGCTGTTTTTAATTCTTTTCTTGTTATTTTTGTCATGTGATGGTTTTAGTTACTTGTCCGGATGACTCCAGCTATTGGGAAGACAAAGATATAATACAAGAACTAAAAATAAACCCATTCTGATAAACACATTCTGCCTTTCACACTTTGGTTTATAGCTCTACAACACATCTGCAATGCTCACTGCATTGCTGGCAGGGATGAAGGGAGAATGAGGTCTGAATACTATCAATAAGGTGCTGTTGTTTGCTCTGTGTTGTCACTAAATGTGAAATGGGATCTGAACCACAATGCAAGTTGCTGTACAAAGACTCTTCACACAAGATTTCCATTGCAGAATTCAGCATAATGTTGGCATTGCTAATGGGATGAAACTAGAACAGTATGAATAATACATTACATGCACCAATCAATGTTACACTGTAATGGACTGATGGAAAATAAATACTCTTCATGAAAACCAAGGAAGAACTTTCAAATGCCAACATTTTAAGATTATTCATTTATTATCTTTACAAGATGAAAAGAATCAACTGTGAAAAAAGAATGCAAAAGCAGCGTAAGTGTTACTTTATCTGTACCAAGTATTTATTATTGTTTTGAAGCGTGACTAGCTTCTGTACTTTCTGGGTTTTCTTCCCCTCCAGCCTTTTTTCCCCAACTGATCTGTCCTCCCAGTCCAAACATGCAAAATCTCAACTCCCATCTTACATCCTTTCCTCTATAAATCAATTATTTGGGAAAAAAAAGAAAAAAAAAGAAAGAAAAAGTACTATGTATAAAAATATTAATTTCATTTTTCTCTGAAAGTTCTAGATTCTTTTCCTCTCTTCACTGTCTCATCTTACCTATCTCTTCCTCCAAGTACAACACCTATTATATTCCTCCAGCCCCCAGCATCCTTAAACTCTCATCCTCTTACTCAACACCAATAGCCATTTAAACACATGTATTCCCCGTCAGCTAAAATCTATATTCTTAGTTTCCCTACTACTGGTAACTATGTAGGGTGCTTTCCTACACAGTATCTTGCTTCAAAACTGCCTGCACTCACATCTCTTCCAAGCTTAACAAATCCATCCATGGGTCAGATTTTCTCTTTCCCTAAAATTTCACAACCACCACAAACATTAACACCATGCATATCAAAAATATCCCCTACTGGTTGCAGTGCCCAGAAAAGTAATAATGAAGGCTGTAAAGGCTCTGGTATTATGACAACAAAGACAGCTCTGTATTCTGGGGCTCTCAATCTCTTATTTTTCTCTGCATGCAGTTCACGTGCTATGGTCAACCCAGAGACATAGAGCTTGTGCCATAATTAAAACAAAAAATCCATAGGTACACATCATATTCTCTTCCAGTTATCATTCCATCTTCTCTCTTTTCCTCATCTCAAAACACAATGAATGTGCCCTTTCTAGTCACTGCCTTAACATTCTTTCCCTCTTCTGAACTTTTGAAACCTTTGTTCTATTACTTGGGTGAAATGTCTCTTAGACTAATGACTTCTTCACGTATTATTTGCAGGGCTGTGCTACTGACTCCCACCAAGATAACTATCAAGGCATAATTATCAAGTCAAAGTCTCCTCAGCCCAAATGGCCTTTATGGTTCTATCTTCAGGCTCACTGCTTTTTTTGATGCTTCTTTTTATTTTTTATTATTATTAAATTTTTGCAATCTCGCCTCTGTTCCTCTCAGCCATTAGTATGTTCAGACCAATTTCACATCTCCTGGTGATCTTTCTAATTGAATCTATGAAGGAATTAGCAGATAAAAAAGCAGATAAAAAACACATACACAGCTATCTCGTTCAGCTGGCAGGTACACATCTGGGCCTGCCAGCAGACAAATTCACAAGAGTTCTAACTTCAGAGTGGCTACACCACAAAAGAAAACCTTAGGTAACAAATACTGTAGAGTAATTCTAAAAGTAGTCATTCCTGCATGTTCCACTCTACTCAGAGAGTTTAAAACTCTTCCTCACTCATCCTTATGGCTTGTATTTGTTGACCATTTTCTCTTAGTTCACCAAAACTAACAACATGCTCTGTAAAACTAAGCATCACCTTCACAAGAATAGTGAGCTCTTCAACAATCACATTTTTCATTAGTGAGTGATTAGTGATTCTTAAATGTATTCCCTTTTGCCTTCTTGTAAATAAAGTCTTTGCAAGGCTGAGGCAAGAAAAAAAAAATTAGATGAGCTTAACGCCACTCTGGCTCTGCTACGATTTTCTGGTATGGGAAAGGTCAGTAAATAATTCCCTTCAGACTACAGACTGGGACAGCTCCAATAATTTAAACAAAATAAACAATAAAATTTCTGACTTAGAGAAGTCAGTAGGAACCCAGAATCATCACATTGTATAACCACTTTCCTAAATACCCCTATGCTCTTATCACTCTGACCTTCATCCTTAGGTTGGATGTATTAAATTCAAAACTTGTTTGAGATTTGGTCTACTGAAACAGGAAGATCTTTTCTGGGGGAAAAAAAAAAAGAAAGTTTATTCTCTGTTTACACAGCATCCAATATATGGCGTGCCTTGACCTTAACTGGAGTCTGTAGGTACTACAGCAATTTAGAGTTACTTCACCCTGTTAAAGATTCTGATTTTTGCCACTTGTGACAATTCAGGTAATGGCAGAAACAAGTCCTCACTCAGCATACAGCAGAGGCTGTTACCAATAGCTACTGGAGGCAAAAACACACGGGAATATTGGGGAACTGGGGGTTGTAGCAGACTGCAATGCCAGAATGGCCTCCTGCAAGCCTAATCTGATTGTTCTGCAACCCAGCATCCCTGCCCTTCAACCCCACAAGGTTTCTCTCCAGGTAGTAACCTCCTGATGCCCCAGAGTGTAGTCTTAATTTGGTCAGCAGGAAGGAGGAAGAAGGGACTGCTGGTGCAGCACATCACTCTGGTGGTTAGAGGTGTCAGGAAGGGCCACTCTTGACAAAGGGAAAGGGGATCAACTGAAGGATCTTAGGGCACACTGTGATGAAGGGTCTCCAGTGCCCACAAGCGACTGGATGGGAATCCCAGACTTGCACATCCTTAGTGTTGCATTTGACCTGTTCCTACTGATTAATGAGCTGAGAATGAACTCGCCTGGGAACACTTCCCACTTCAACTTTGGCAGCATAAGCCATTTTGAAGCCCAGGATCAGGAGAACCAAGGGATCAAGCTGCAACCCAGACAGTGAAAACATAAGCCTATTTAGTGCTTTAAATCCAGGTTCTGACATGGGAGTAATGTTAGAAACCATTCGTGAAAATGTATGGCTTGATTCAAATTATATAAATTTTAACAGATGGATTAAGGAAGACTACATTCTTTCGAGATTTCACAATAAATATTGGGCATGAACAATTTTCAGTCTCTGAATTTATGTGCATGCAAACATATTCACTTTTTCTAAGCTAAGTATCTCTTACACCCATTAGCACAAATTTTAAGACTAGATTTCCTCTTTTCAGATTCTAAAACTACTATTAGTTTTAGTGTTATAACAGAAAGTAACTATACTTCTTGGTGGTCTCTTTACTGCTCTTTAATCAATAATACTCAGCAAAATTATGCCTATATAAAGAAAAAATATTTTAAAGTGACTTTAAACGTGCAGACACGTAAGGAACAAGCAAGGATCCTTTTGTGTCATTGGAAACTTTCCCCAAGAGTAAACTAGAAGGCTGACTTAAATTGTATATATTACCCACAACCAAATATTCTCACACTTACTCTTATTTACATTTTTGAGGGAGGAGGTAACTATATAATCTTTTCGTAATTGTGTCACTTAAAGTAAGGCTTCTAAAGGCTAAACGAAATTTTTGTATGTTATGGTGAAACAAAGGCCAAAAATAAGACTTAGTAAATTCTAAGCAATTAAGTACGGGGGGGAAATACAGCAGCTAAAATTATGAAAGTCAGTGTAGTCTAATTCCTCAAGTATGGGCAATGGGAAGAAGGAAAAAATGCCTGAATTGTAATCTCAATACTTCTACAAGCTTACAGTCCAGCTTCAGATGAACAACAGCATTTAGTTACCATAAATGAAACTTCTGCTTCTATTTAACACTCATGCTTAGAAGTTCTTAATAGTTCTCTCTATTAATCAATGTATGTTAAAACTTCTTTAATTTTTTTTTCCTAGCAAAGTTTAAGTCTCACAATTGCAGAAGAAAAAATGTGCAGAAAGATCTTACTAAACTGCAGTCTTCTTAAGCAGATTCTCCATGTTTTATCTAGTATTTTATGCTAGATAATCTATAATTTTATGCTAGAATTTATTTATCTAAATTCTTCCCCCCCCCCCCTTTTTTTCTAAACAGCATACAAACTCTTGAGAAAAAACTAAACATATTTACACATTTACAATTTACATATTGTCTTTTGCTGCACTCTGCTGGAACAACCCATTTTTCAACTGAAAGTAACATTGTTCCGTATGTAATGCAAAAAAAAGAGAGTAAAATAAAAAGAAGAGGAATCTTTATTTATTTATTGTAAAAATACAGGTTTGCAGCCCATCAATTTTTCAAACTACAATTTACATCCTTAAATTCATATTTATTTCTCTTGATAATGCCTTATTTTCAAAGATAGAGCATTTGCAGCAGTGCAGCATCAAAGAGATTTACAGTGTGATCAACACTGCTCACAATAAAGCTGCAACAAATTAATGTCTCTGTAAGGCACTGAAGAGTCTTCAGGAACACAGATTGGGAAACTCTGGACTTGCACGCTTCATTTTACAAATCCTTTGTCTGATAAGCATATTGTTTCTAAAAAAGCAACACATACACAGAAATTCCCCATTTGATCAGTTTGCTCAAAGTAAAACGTCAAGAGACAACATAAGTTGTTTGAACAAATAAAATAAGACTTGGAATCTCTTCAGAAAGTCATAACAATTTAGGACATCTTTAAATCCGAGTTGTTTCACTAAAAGAAAAACTTACCTGGGCTAGAAAACAGATCACAGACTGTTCACAGTCAGAGATATTAACTCCCATAATTTATTCTGGCTGAGGATCTATTACAGAATCATTCAAACATCCCACATGTCAAATGAAACGTGACTTCCTATTAGAAAAATGCACCTGTGATCAAAACAAAGGGTTATGACTTTCCTCTTCCCCCCCTTGCATTGACCATAAACTTCTAAAGAAAATAATGCAAAAGGGAAGTAAATAACACAGATGGCAACGGAACAGAATTGTCACAGGCTTGTTCTAGCAGTCTTCTGAGGGCAATGAGGAAAAGCTTTCACTCTTAGACCTGTCCTGGGAGTTGCAAATACAGATATGTTGGCACCACTCCCAGAACACAAAACAGTTTTCAATTTTTATTATTACCTGCTAAAATTGCGTCTTGGCATTTTTGTTCGGAAAGAAAATTAAGGAATGACCCTTCTTACAACTCTGTAATCCACATAAATCTCAAAAACTCCTCTCAGGGAAAAGTTTCCATAGAACACTGTTTTTTTCTCTCTCCAAAGAACTGAGCCTCTAGGACAGCCACTGCCTTTACAGATTGCCTTGTTGAATTTGAAAACATGAATAAACGCAGTCAATAATCAACAAATCACTCATACCCAAAACATGAATAGTGAAGTAATGACTTCAGAGCTTTCAGGTTTAGAATCTATAAAGGAAAAAGGAAATACATACTGAAAATGTGAAAACAAGTTATCAGAGGAACCACCTACTTCATGGAATAAAGTACTTAGCCCCAGACTGGTCAGCCAACAAGTTTCTCTATAAGTGCACTACTGGCATTCCTCACCATGATCCCTACCCCAAGAAAAATCAAATAAATTGTACATTTTCAGAAATGAGAAGTGCTTTTCATAGTAACAAAGTTATACACTAGAGATCAACTGTTTCCCTGTTCCATAAATGGACTTCCCACAGAAGAAAAACACGTGAGCAAACTGGAGACTTCTATCAGCATAAATTTCTCCATTTGTCTCCGATAGATTTTTAAAAATAAAAGTTCAGTGACATTACAGCAATGAATATAAATGGAGAACTGAACTTCAATTTGTAACCGTGCCAATCTCTTCCATTTTTTAACCTGCAATGTAATAAAACAAACGTGAAGAAATGATGAAGAAACTATTTGGATACATTAGGCTTCCAAAAACAAATGCACAGCACAGACAACAAATTGAGACCTAGACAAGAGTAAGGGGAGATACTGGTCTGAATGATGGCTAGGAGTCAAGTCAAATAGAACCTGCTGTAGGCAAGCTTCCACTACTTTTTTCTGTGGACCTCGGAGTAGGAAATGATGTAAGATATATATTGAGTATCACAGGTTTTTCACATCATAGAATCCTATCTAACTGCAACCACAAACTGTGATCCATTCATATGCTTTCACACTAAGGAAATAAAACAGAAAAAGATGAAACAAAATGCAAAAATAACACAACCCAGAACACATAAATAAAATACTGAAGATAAAGTCAACCTATAAATTGTTCATAATTTTTGCATTGTACAATTCCCACATCCCATTAAAAAATGATAGGAGAAAGACAATCCTCATGCATGTCAGAAAATAGCTTAGCAGATGTTCTAATGAATTGTATACCTTGTGAATCTGATCAAACAACATACTCTTGTTCCCACAAATAGGTAACAAAAAATTAAAATGTGAAAGACAGATAATAGTGGTCAAAATATATTCTGCTTCATGTTTGTTTCCATAATACAAAGAAAAGAAATTGAGCATATCAGATGCTCGTAAAAACTGGGAGAAGTATACATACTCAGAAGACACGTAACATACTGAGACAGATCAGCCTTTTTCTAAAATACATATCTTAAAACAGATTTTCAGATGCTTATTGAGAAGTAATAGATAGCTAATGCATGACAACACACTCACTAAATAGGAAACAAAACAACAAAACAAAAACACGTGGAAAACGCAAAAAGTTCAGTTTTTCTCCAGGAAAGCATGGGGGGAAAAAAAAGCATTTTCTCAAAACCCTGAAGCCCCAGTTCAAATTAGGACAGAGGTAAGGGCTACTGTTTTCTTTAACATGACAAATCTAATTAGCTAGCAAATATTTAACCAATAGCTAGAGGTTGCTCTTTAAGTACTAAATAATGACACGTAATTAAGGTAGCAAAGGCAAAAGGTTACTAATTTAAGGCATTTCTATGGTGTAGTGCTTAAATTATAGGTTTTATACAAAACTCATGGGCTGGTGCACAAGAAAAAAAAATTCAATTTTAACGGAATGCAGAACAAATTAACATTTTAGCATTATAATACTACTTAATTGTATAATGGGATTTTGTTAAGTGCCACAGAACAGAAAATAAAAGTAACACTCCAAGGTATGCTTGTTAACCTCGTCAAGCTAAATATATTACAAGCCTACTGAAGGCAGTAAATAGACACATTGTAACATGAAAGACTCTGAATTCAAAGGCCTTTAATAGGCTTTGGGTTTTAATAAGTAGATTGGTGCACAGTGTATAAACAATGAACAAGATAAAAATGTTATCTGTACCAAGTGCTTTCAAATTTCCTAAAGGGAAAGGGAACTATTCCTTTAAAAATACTTTAAAAATTTTAAAACATCCAGTTCCTTTGATGCATAATGCTTCTTTTTCCATCTCTCCATCCAGTCATAAGAATTTAGACCAGCAAACTCAGCCTCCAGCACTCACACAAAATGTTTTCTAGGTTGACCAATAGGTTTCTAGCAAAAAAGATGAATAGCACTTGCAGCCAAAGCTTACCATCTCAAGATCTGAGCAAGCTGGTCCTTCATCCAACAAAGATCTCAAGCAGATGCTTAACTTTATGATGTCTAAATAATTCCAAAGCTCTATCCACACAAAATTATCAATATTACATCAAGAAACTGGCAACCACAAAACTTCAAAGAGCTCAAGGTAAGCAGTGGTGATGGAACATTTTATTTAATAAAAACCTTAACGTGATGCCGATAAAGTTATGATATCATCTTTACTGTCTTCTTGTCTTCTTGCTTCCTGATTTCTGACTCCTTCATTTCATTGTTACCAACTCTTTTTGCATTGGACACTTTTTTTTTTCACACTGGCTTAAATTATCCACTACAGAATAATTAAAGGCTTCAAAGTGTATAAATACTATGTGAAAGCACAAGGAGCACGTAAGCAGCATGACATACTCTGGAGGTGGGAGTCAGGCACTACAATGACTGGAGGTCTACTGACATCAATCAAGAGCATGATTCATATGAATCATTTTTGGGTAACCATCATGATTGACTAAATTAAATGTCATCTATGTAATCTGTAAGAGTGCCTAAGGTCAACAGAATAGTAATTAAGATGCTTATTCTCTGCTGTTAATGGGAAAAAGTCATTGTAGGGTTTGATGTAAAATGATTTCAGATTGACTTATCTGACAAAATAGCTTGGTCTTGCTGGGCTTACACTAAAAAAAAAATACTAAAACAACCAACTCCAGTTCAGAACTAACATCAAGATCTTCAAGCATTAGATGGGTAAATACTTCAGACACTTCAGTCCTCATTTATTTCCCACTTTTGCAAAGGAAGTTTTGTTTTTCAGGCATGTTTTTTTAATTGTTTTCAGTGTGTCCTGCATCATTTGTTAATCAGAGTTTGGAGTAAAATACTATTAAATTACACAGTACTCTCTCCTTTATCATACAGTCATTGGTATAGTAAATATATAAATTGATAATGATGAACTCAAGCATAAAGAACATTTCACTAAACCTAGTATTAAAGTCTCTTACTTAGCAAGAAATTGAAACCAACGTACTTGTCATCCAACCGCAATGTGCAATTATCACCTGCTGTAAATCAAAGAAATTGGTATAACTTACTGGAAGCTATAGCAGAAAAATGATCTAGTTTGCTATGTTATTTCAACTACCTGAAGGCACAGCAACTGTGCTTTCACAATCACATCTGGGTAACCAAATTTAAATGGGCCATTTCACAAAGACCACGTATGCGAACTTGCAAAGCCATTACATCTTTCACCACATACAATAACTAGTTGTTACCAGCTCTAATACTTTTATGACTCAGTTGCTACTGTACCACAGAATTATAGGACTAATATAAAAAAATTACTGAGAAGCATGAAATAAGAGGGTTTTCCATCTTTCTATGAACATGGCATGCATTTTTTATTCAAGTTTTGCTTATACTACTTGCATAGCAATTCCTTGCTTGCCTATAGAGTATTTTTCTTCCAGTGAGACAGCCTAGCAATACTTTAAGCTTCAGCAATGGTATCCAATATTTCAGATGAAAAGATGATATAAAGATTTATTTCAAATAAATAAGACACCTGTATCTGTTTCTCTTGGGAATTGTGGCCCACTGGTTCCATTTTCACTTATTCAAGTGTTCATAGGTCCTTTCTGTCCCTACAGAGATGAGGGATCTCATCTCACAAGGGATGGATGGGCTGCATCACATTAGGTTGAAGATAGAATATATAGCCTTGTAAAAAAGTATTTTTCCAATCGAAAAAGGCACCAGCCAAGGAAAAGTGAATGAGATGAATCACTTCTTGCCACTGCCTTTATATACAGAGAAGATACAATCTGGTCGTATCCCTGAGGACTGAATCAAAGTTCGAGGAATCCTATGACAGGTTATGCTGATGCAACAGCTCTAAAATAAGAACAAGACCAGTGGTGAGAAGTGAATTCACCTCTGGCCCTCTGATGATTTGGATGGAGAAGAGCGTTTCCAAACCAGGCTATTTAGCAGTTCAGGGGGGGAAATTCAGTAGACATGGCTGAGCAAAGCTGAAACCCTTTTTTGCTGAGAATGTGACATGACAGTTGGGCTGAATGCAGCTCAGAAGACCCTAGATGAGGTGCTCTGTGCCTCAGCTACGCACACACAGACTTTTTACTTCCAACTTTTTCTTCTTGTGACAGTGGCATCCTTTTACATGGGTCTTTAAGCCTCTCTCAGGAAGGGCAATGAGGATTGATGAAGACAGTAGCATCAGTTTTACCTGTTTCTCCCATAAACAACTGATCTTATGTGAAGACTGTCCCTCACTGAAGCAAATAATTGCTACCACGGACTGAAATACAGAAGAGTTGTGCCAGTAATCTCAATAAACACATCCCAAGTTAACAACTTTATGACAGATTTGGAATACATCTTCAAATAAAAAGGAGCTTTCGTGGTACTAAATAAGTCTTAGAGAAACAGAAACATAAGACTGTTCGAACACCAGTAAAATAGAGAATTTTAATTACATGTAAAAGCCAATAAGCTATCGTTAGCAGTTATGAAAAAAGAACAACACTACATTTAGCAGAAACAGCTACAAAATGAGAAGTTAAATGTAACTCCTTCAAAGAACAGTATATTTATTCAAGCCAAAAAGAGCTAATTTATACCATGGGTGCAGTTCTCACTGACATTATCTGGGGAAAATGACTACTACGGGAGTGGGTGTGATATATAGCCTTTGAGTCACGCATGATAAACCCTAATGGTTTTGCTTTGAGGTAAAGTCCTTACTAATCGAGCAATGAATCATTCTCAAAATGTTAAGTTCCTGAGGCCATGTGTGTCAGAAGGGGAACTCTAGAGTGAATAATCAATCACTAAAAATCAGTTTTGAGATTTTTATCAACCAATTAATAAACAAGGAAAGGAGCTAAGAGGCTTGAACAAAGAGTTAATGGACCTCTAATGACACTCTAAGTGTGCTTCAGTGAATAGAACATAATGAGTTTTATTTACTACCGACCACAAATCACTACAAATCGAAGTGTTCTATGCACTGCAAGTGTTAAAATACTGCAGAAACAGCATTTGTACTTTTAACAGAGGATAAAATTACGTTGAGCTAAATATGTGTATATATTTAATGCCCATACTTATTTAGTGTTACACCTCTGTAGCAGATCAGAGATTAAGAGCCTAGGTTCTGAAATCAGTAGATGGATTTGAAGTATGGAGAGAAACAGGAAGATGTTTATTCATTGCTTTAGTGCATTAGGTACTGCTGCAATCAGCTATCATGGAACTAAAATGCTGGCTCTCTCTTATATGATATATGATATTGAAAAGGCAGTCAGGAACAATGCTGAAGACTAAATATATGATGAATTATGTATATGTACACATACATATACACACACAAGTATATCCTTTTCTATTACTGCCTATAAATTGCCTTTCTAGATGTGGGTGTTTGCCTTTAATATACTCCTCATTTTTGTTCTGAAACTGCTATGGAAATATCAAAAGGAATTAATGCATCTAGCAGACAGTTAATAGCCTGAAACCACAGTGTCGCTAGCCTTGAGGACTTCCAATTCCCTAAGCCAAAAAAATGGCTGATTATAGGGAGACAGTTCAATCAGGTGAGTTTGGAACCAAGTCCAAAGAATAAGAGATCTAAAATCAATAGGAGGAGCCATTTAATAGGTGGGGGAAATTTTATTCTGACAGCAGAAACAGAGATAACAGAACTAAGGCAAAGAGAGGAGATTAATGTTTCCTGTCAAAAGGCAGTGACAAAATCCAAATCTCTCACTGAAGAGAAGAAAATAAGCCAGAAACTTCCAGTGAGGGTAACACTGTTTTCTATACATCTACATGTTTCCAAGATAAGGGATTGAACCTCAAGTACACATGCCTATAGACACAGGGACAGAGAGCATCCATAATTCTGCTAGATCCAGCATGCAGATCAGATCTACAGAGAAAGGTAAAGAAAGTCAGAAAGTTAGACTTCAGTTCTTAGAAGGCAGATCATGAACCATCCCTAAACTGTGAGCCACATAACTTTGTTGGAATAGTGCTGTGAAGAAAGTGTATTAGTACAATTTTTTATCACCTTAGACACAGTTATAAATGAGATGCCATCCAGAAACTTCACATCTAGCTCATGTGTAATACTGGTGAAGCAACAGACTGTTCCCAGTCATAAAGGAAAGCTCATAAATACAGCCAGATTCCCACGTCTTATAAATCAGCCTCTCTGGAATGATGCAGGTTTAAATCAGACAGGGATCTGTTCTGAGAACTGATCAAATGTGTTAGACAAGAAGGACGTAACACACCTACATTAGGATATTTGTCCACCATTAATTGGACAAGTGGCTTCCACGCGGAGGGTCAAAATTCCAGGGAGGAAATCATATGATTCAAAAGATGCAGTTCAGAATCAACCAGTTATCTTAATTGTCATTAAAAAAAACTACAAAGCTAGCTTTTGATTAGGCTATTTCACCATTCAAGACTGGGATATATCTTGCTGTGTACCACAAATACTCCACGTAATTTTGAAATGGGATTTAAGGACTCCAGGAGGATCAATCTGTTGCAAGAAAAATTATCCATAAACACAAAAGAAAACAACTAAATAACAATCCTGTGCTATGGGATGAAACTCTGGGCCAGACGAGGAGCCAGTGTCTATTATGAGATCCTAAGTTTTAGGACCTGGCATTAATTCGTAACACAGTTGCTCCTATTTCATCTCAAAAGCATGGAATAATCTATTTACATCAGGCTATGATAAAAGATGTTCTGAAAACATTAGAAACATCTCACTTCAAAATTCTGCCACGTGCGTAACAAAAAGATCGACTCCTGTGACATTACTACTCAGGAGAACCAGTGTGTTCATTTGACTTGCAGATCCTCTGCAAAACTCACCTCTTCCTTCAGAAGCAACCACCACAATGCTCAAGATCCCCAGCTAACATTCAGGACAGCATGTCTGAAGAACAGGTTAGATCACACACCTCAAGGATAAGAGAACCTCTTACGAATGAACAAAGCTTTCTCAGGCACTGGTGACAAATTCCTACACAGTATTCTACACTGTAAAGAATTCAAATGGATTTTCCTGATGGAATTACCCCCTTCACTCTAAATGGCAATTCAAGATATCTCTGACTGGAAGCAGTTCAATCTGTTGACCAATTCTAAGAGATTCACTGACTTTCCAATGTTGTTAGCTATATTAATAAAAAAAGCAATACAGGAAAGCTGAAGGGAGAACAGATAAAGGAATCAACACTGAAATTAATCTTTAGTACTTGTGTATTTTTTCCTATTTACTATAAACACTAACCTACACTCGCCTCTCCAAGAATTGGAGGACTCTTGGATACTTTGTTCTCATTTCACACAACAGATGTTTTAAATGAAAATATCGTATCTGCATGGATTTTACAAGCTACAATTGATAAGCAGGTTTCTGAAGATGCAAAATACAGATACAGGCTATCTACTATGGAAAGCAGAATGAACTAGACAACTGGCTGTTTACAGGGCAGTGTCTGAAAATTACATGAAAGTTTTTTATTTGCTGCTTGCAGCCAAGTATTTCTGAGGCAAGCTTTTCAGTAAAAAATGAATAGAAACAATAGAAGAAAACAAATCAGTGCCTTAAATAAAGAAAAACTAAAATGTATAATCAATCAAAAAATAAGGATCCATTCAATTACTAAGCCTAGTTTTCTAAGGTTACACAACTGCGCTGACCATATGTCAAGACTTGTTGTGACAGTCTATTCCTAGTTCATGTAGTTGTTGTTTCCAACAACCACTACTAAATTTTACAAGGGAATTAAGATCCGTAAGTCTTTAAGTTCCTATATATTTTTCTAAATCAGCAGACTGGGAGTGGAGAGAGACATTATTAGTTTTTCCACTGAGCCAAGGTCAAGAATTCTGACATCATCCATCTTGTCTGGCTGGCTACTGCATCGGCTAGACAATTAGCACACAAATTGCCACTGATGATGGAGAAAAAGTTGATATTTCAACTGAAACTGAGACAAGATTGAACAGTTCAACTACTTCAAGTTGGCTAAGCAACAGTTAGCGCCCTAGAAGAACTCCATCCAACTCCATCCCCACGTTTCAAATCCATCCCTTCTCTTCTTTCATAAAAGAATGTAAAGGCACAAACCTTTTAAACACAGTTACTGAGTTAAACAGTTTACATCTAAACATATCCAGTACTACTAAAACCGGCTGGGTTAAAACCCACATGAGTCAAAATAAATGGAATCTTAAGATCCTTACTGTTAATTCCGGCTTGTACCTGGAAGCCCCAGTAATGCATGTCAAGAGTCAATGCATGAAAAATACAATTCCAAGGCAAGCACCTGATGCTACTGCCAAATTATGATTTTTTTGATATCACAACAAAAACATTGGAGATATTAAAGATCGTTCAGTTACACTTTCAAGAAATAACGTGTCTCTACTAAGTCAACATTATATAAAAAGTACATACTTTTGCAACAGCTACCATAAAATTTAAATATGAAATTTCAGCAAAGTCCTTCAAATCAAGAAACCTCTATGTAATCTCAACTACTTCAATTACTTATAAATTTATCCAACTAAACTTTTTTCAGAACAAGAGCTAATAGCATGGTAAGAGCAAACTGCAAGAGTGATTTTGTTTTAAACCAGAGTTTAACAAATCATCATTCACAGGCACATAAATATCATCTATTTATTGTCAATGATTTTCACATGGTCTTCCTACAAATCAGCCTTAAGTGACACAATAATGACACTTCTGTTTTTCTACTGTATGTAATTACCACATATACAATACCTTTTCCTTTCAAAACACTGTACATTGGTATTTCTTAACTGCTGTAATAGTCATTCAGACCTACTCAGACATATAACATCAATTCATAAAGGCAAATTCTAGGAGAAAATACTGAAAAGGAGTAAGGAATAAAAATAAAACCTTTCATCACTGCACACACCTATGCCGGCTTATATGTTTATCCCTTATTGTGAAGATGAAAACTACGGCTCCTAATATTATCAGATTTGTACTAAAAAGACTTTTATACATTTTCTGTATAACTGTTCTCATGCAAAGAAATAAAGGAAGCAGTAAAAAGACACGTTTCTATCAGGCCAGATCAGAAGAGATTACACCACTACAGCTTCAATATATGTGTGTACATGCGTGTATATGTTTGTGTATGTACATACACACACATATATATAATAGCAATTCTATTAAGAAAGCAGCACACATAGAGCCCAAGTCCTACAGAATGAGTGAAACAAACAGTAGTCAAAACAGAGGTAATCGTAATAAATGGAAATTTCTTCCCAATTGGTTTTAAGTTTCAAAACAAAATGTCCACACAGCAAAAGTAAACTCAAGAGGCCCACTTTTATTTATCTGTAAGGATTATTTAGCTGTGCCATTTCAAAGTGTTAAAAAAAATCATCTATGTGTTAACAAGACACAGTATTTTGCACTGTAAAAAGAAGTTTCAAAAACCATCTCCTAGTTAACTCATTAACAGTAAAGATGGAAATACAGCGCATTTCTCTTATGTCCAATCACAAAAGGAAAGGCACTTTTTCTCTAATTTACAGGAAAGCTCCATTAGAGCACACAGTGATACTATTCTTCCTTAAGCGATGTGGAGTTGATGTAGGAGAAGAGGAGAAAACAGTCTTCGTCATCATGTACTTCCAGTATGGGGATGGTTTAGGGATATTTTTATCATCTTTAATTTTTTTTAAACATCGTTATTCTATAGTGATTGCATTTTGAAATCATCAGAACATAAAAGTCCCATGCAGAAGGACATGGACAGCCTCAGACAAATTTGTTGTGAATGTTACACCAGCCAAACCATTCCAGCAGCACCATAAAATATTTACATAAGCTATGAACTATAAAATACTTTCACATGAACTATAAAATATTTACACTACCAACATCAGCTAGGGAAGAGTGATGTGTTATCAAGCTGGTGTGACCCAGCAGCAACAATTTTGTGGCAACAGATTAAATAAAACTATTGCAAATCATCTGGAAACTTACAGGGAATATTAAGTTAAACAAATTACTGCTTCTTGCTCTCTTGTATAGTACATATAACCAGGAAAGCATAGCTTATATGCTTGAAGCTAAGTTTTACCAACAAAATAAACAAAAATTATGTTCATAATCAAACTGTACTGACCTCTCTGAACGTTCCTTCTAGCAAGGTGTCCAGATGTTGAAGAGGAGCAGGAGTTTTATCTTTAAATCGTGTCAGCAATCGTCGCTCAATAGCTCTGAATTGTATGGCCCTTTCAGATAACAGCTCCTGAAATTTTTCAGCATTCAAGCGTAGCTGCAATTAAAACATTTTCAGGAATTCAAATTAAGGGTTATATGCATTTTATACGTCCAATCAAAATGAAATGAGAAACTCATTGTAAAATTCTTGAGAGCAATTACTCATTCAAATACCATTGATGTGGTTAATTTTATACTCCTTATGAAACTTACTAACACATTCAGGAATCGCTATTTGCTACTTAAGTAAAAAATAGCCAATATAGTACGTATTAAAGCATAAGTATCTCATCAAAGAGCCTACCAATACAAAGAGCCTACCAATAAGAACGAAATTTCACCACCAGAATCTCAGGGTTTCTCCTCAGATTCATGTACTATATGATACACACATACAGTGGACTAGGCTTGTTATTAATTACTCTAAAAAGTAAATGGTTATTCCCCTGAGCATGGATAAAAGCAATAAATTCTGCACTGACTGAATGACTTCTTTCTCTGCAATGAAATCTTTTTTACTTTCTTATGTATTTATGAGGTACAGCAACCAGCTTTCTTGAAACATTCACAAGACATTGAACATCATATATTAAATGCCCAGGTAATAAAAATCTGTTTTATCTTTATAACCAGCTTTCTATTTTTCGTTACAAACCTCTAAAACAAGCAAGTCCCTTACAAAAAGTGAAGTCTTCAAAATAATATCATTTGTATAGCTAAAATGCTATAACTAGAATCAGAGAAACATACAATCATAGAATGGCTTGGGTTGGAAGGGACATTAAAGATCATCTAGTTCCAAACCCTGCCGTGGGCAGGGTTGCCACACACTAGACCAAGCTGCCCAGGGCCCCATCCAACCTGGCCTCAAACAGCTCCAGGGATGGGGCATTCACAGCTTCTCCGAGCAACTTGTTCCAATGTCTCTCCATGCTATGAGTAAAAAATTTCCTCCTAACATCTAATCTAAATCTCTCCTCTTTAAGTTGAAAACCATTCCACCTTGCCCTGTCAGACTTCATAAGAAGTTCATCTCCCTCTTTTTATGAGCTGCCTTCAAGAACTGCAAGGTCTGAATGAGGTCTCTCTGGAGCCTTCTTTTCCATAGGCTGAACAACTCCAGCCCCTTCAGCCAGCCAAAAAAGGGATGGAGCATCAGATCATTTCAGAGTAAAGGTACAACTCACAATTTGAAGAAATACCCAGTGCTGGAAAAAAAATGTCATTATCTCAGATACATCTTCACATTTTCTGAAAGATAAATTGTTATGTGCCTGCGATCACAGTTTTAAATGGATTGTTCTTAACAATAGCAAATAATTTTTAACTTGGACAATAGCAGCTATTCATATGCTATGTGACTTACCTCGAAATGCCGATCAATTAGCTCAAAGTATTCTTGCAGAGGAACAGAGCCGGAAAAGGTACATGCGAAGTCTTTGCAGTTTTGCTTTTTGAAATGTTCTTCCAGTCTGAGTGTTAATTCCTTTGTTATTAGCCAAAGGTCTTCTAACTGATCACTCTGGATCCTGTATCGTTCTTTGAAAAGAAGAACAAATACAAGATTAACAATACATTTAAGCCATATACATTCACTATACAACATTAATAATACATAGGAATTTAACTAACTTTATAAGTGCAAAGTCTGTAATAGGGATTTTCACAGAAGATACATGCTCATTAGCATTAAAGAAACTTCTGTCCTGTACCATGGGCCTGTTGACAAAGCACAGATAACTATGAACTACTACAATAAGGAAATGAGAATTACTGGATGATATTAAGACCTAACAACAGGCTGCCTGTTATTCCCTGGCATAATGCAGCCTTAACAAGTTTTTCTGGGCCTGGAGGCAGAGTCAGGCTCAATTCACTTTGGATCAGGAGAGAAGCACAGCATCCTCAGCAATTGATAACAGTTGTAACAAACCAACTTACATTCCACATAAAATCTTGAATGCCTTTTGGAAACATAGATCTCGAGTTCTTGGACAATACATTCACTAATATAATTTTTATTACATCTCTATTTCCTATGGTATCTTCCACTAGGAAATTGTTACTCACTCTGTAGTCACAGATAACAATATTTGGCTTTTTTAGTGCTATGCTTCACTCTAACAGATAGTATTAAACAGTGTCTTATCAATCTAATATACAATACAGTTTTGTTAACGTAGCTTAGTGTAGAAAATGTTAATACAATTGAAATGAAAAAACACACAAGGATTCTGTTAGTGTTCTCTATCCTATCAAGATCATTCAACTTATCACATTTTAATGAATTTTAAATTATCAGGACAATGGGATGAGATCTTACCACTGTTTTACTGTTCTGTTTCTACTCCATTTTTGTGTACTTCTGTCTTCCAATTTCAGGATATGAGAATTAATTAAATATTGAAAGGAAAACTGTTGTGGATAATTGTATCTTTTTTTTTGGTCAGATACATTTTCTAACAACAGTATTTTATTTCTTGGCATTATCTATAAATGTTATCCGAAGGGAAAGACAGAAAATCAACTATGAAGAAACAGAGTTGAGGTTTTTTGATACAAAATAATTTTTTTTTCCAGTCTCATCAATAAGGATGACAGTATATCAAATGAACCAAAATTCTTTAGAAGTCAAATGCGCTATTTAAATTTTTCTCAACGTTAGTAATTCAAATTGTTTGACGTTACCACTGGCATCCTTCCCAGGACACACATTTCACTGCATAGAAAATGACAAATTCTGTTTACAGTGTAACAGGAAAGAAGCAAGTTTTATTTAAAAACATGTCTGTTAAAGAAAAGAATACCATCTGCTGAAGATAACATTCAACCTAATACCCATATTTTTAAATACTCTCAATGTAATGGCTGGATTTAGTTCAGTCTATTATCATACTTTGCCTTAAGTGATTTTTCCTTAAGGGAAATTAGCTCAGATGTTTTCAAACCAAATCAAGAGACATTCCACATATAATTGACACGTCTAATACATTAATGATTAAAATTGATAAAACGAATTTCCTTCAAAAAGCAAATTTAGTTTCCACGTGCTGTTTGTTGGTCAATATAAACAAAATCTAATTTTATCATGAACTGAGTAATCATTTGCTTTACATGACCTTCCAGCACTCAAAAAGACAGACAAATTACATTTAGAAGCAGTAGGAAAGTGAGATTCCTTAAATGTACTAAGTATGTGCTTTAATATAGAAAAAAATAGAAAGAAAAAAAAAGAAGAACTTTTATAATTGTTAACCTATTTGTGTTAGGTTTTTGTCAAAATAAGATTTCTTACAGAAAATTTACAATTGATTATTTTCAGAAATACTCTCAAACAGAAAAGCAGAAGACTCAGAGGATCATTAATAGGTAACATTGGCTTAAACATCACGGCAGGTAGTATTACCAGTTCATCCTGCAATAAGCATGATTAGTTGCCCTGCCAGTAGCTTATCTGCAAGAAGCCTGGAAGATTCAGTTTGCTTCTTAGCTAGGAAGCCCTTGCCATGAGAAAAAACAATTACGAATAGCAGTCAATTCTTCTTTACCCTTTGATTAAAACCAGCTTCAAAGAATTTCAACAAAAATATTAAAACTTTAATCTACACAGGCTAAGTTCATTTTAACTGCTAACTGAAAAAAAACCTTTATTCTGGGTGTCTTCATAGCAATCATTTTGACAAGCTGAAGTAACGTCTTCAATTACTACACTGCTTAAAACGGATTAGTTAATATAATTAAAATAAACGTGAACACAGATGTCATTCTTGTCTGCAGCTTCAGCAGTGAAACCCAACCCAACCTGGAGACTTTCACTTCTACATGCAGCCTTTCCCATCCAGAACGTAAGGTCTTTTCAAAAAGGAATGTGGCAAAGATGTGTCCATTGTTCAAGACTAACTTTGTTCATGGAAAAAAGTAACAAGGGTCATCCAGTTCCAATGATTTATTTATTTTTTTCTGTCACTATTTATCCACATATACAATTTTCTTTTTGAAGAACCTTTCCACAATGACTGTGCCACACAATTGCTTTTATAAAGTAAAAACTCAGCAGTATTATTTCGGTAGCAAAATAATTGTACCTCCCAAATAACACAACTTCATCCACATTTATTAGTTCTGTATAGGGTCTGCCTACTCAAGCACAGTAATTCTAATACTATAAAAATCTATTAAGGAATGTTTTTGTATTATGGATAGTCTGTGCGACCCCCACGCCGAGAAATTCCATAACCAATTCAATCCAGTGCATGTGGAAATGCTGGAAACAGATCACTACATGGAAGTAGGCATCACGTAACTCATTTGTTTTCTAAAGATTCCCAGACAAGATAAATGAGTAGTCACACTAAGAGAAAAAGTTGTTTGAATCTCCTTTGTAAAGTGAACAAGTAAAGTAGTGTGGGAAAGTTTATAGTAAGACTGCAAGCGTCATTCTTAGTGAGTGACTAAACAAACCTGAAGGAAAAACTTGAGGGTTTGTATGAAGAAACTAGAAGTTATAGCCTCACTAGACGTTGAAATATATTCATTACATAGACAAATTTTTCCCTTGCACAGTATCATCAGATTTGCAGTAATTAAAATAAGAGGTTTAAATGGTAATCCATAAAAAAAAAGTTACTTAGAAATCCTTTAAGTTCTTCAGTTTCTAGAAACTATTGTTGTATATCTAGCCAGTTCAAACTTTTTAAAACCTACTGTCTATTCAAACAAATATTAAAAACAAGCTAACAATTAAACAGCACGCAAGCAGTGCATAACTAATACAAATGGATTTGAGCCTTAGAAATGTAAAGTGATTCTTGGTACAAAGAAAGTCCTTTAATAATTATTTTCCAGCTGGTTTCTGTATGTAACACATTTGACTACATTATAAAGAGCATTAAATATTATTTCATAGCATGCAGTTGACATCATCGTCATTTATATAACCAATCAGTGAGGCAGATTATTTTCGTGTTGAAGGGATTTCTGATCAAACTAGACTCTAATTTTTCACTTACTCAAAATAGTTTTCATAGAGCACTCAAACAATGTTCCATTTGAACTCCTTGCAACATGTGATTGGTATTTTAGCTTTTCAATTTCTCAGTCTGCTGTATTAAATGAAGAATTTCTGCTTTATTGGCACTGAAAGTACTAAACACAACTGAATCAATTTTATTCCCATGCATACAACAAGGAAGTTTAGCAAGTTGAGTAGCAATGCAAGACTGCAACTTTTCAAAATTAAGAGAGTGACTTATTTTATTTTAAAAAGAGCAAAAACACACAAATCATTACACAGAATCACAGAATGGCCAGGTCTGGAAAGGACCTCAAGGACCATGAATCTCCAACCCCCTGCCACATGCAGGGCCACCAACCTCCTCTTTTAATGCTAGACCATCACTGAAACATGACTACTTAATTCACAAACTGTCCTGTACACGAGATGCTGGAGAAGGTAACAGCATATCTACATGCATCTTCACACATTCCATAAACATGGTAAGTAGTACAGAATCAATATGGTTGAATCCACAGCCCTAAATTTAGCGATTTACGTGTAATTACTGATACAGGCGTTTACTTAGAGATGCCTAATTAAAGTCAAGCATTACTGAAAGTCAGTGGACAGTCAGAAATCAGATCCGTAGTCTTTTTCAAAAATTCCAGTAGATGACTTCCAAACAGAAATCATGAAATACATTTGAGGAAAAGAGGTGAGGTTTTTTTGTTCGTTTGCTTTTCTACATGATCACAGTGACAGTATTAACTCCTGATTTTAAATATTGCTAAAATAACAACAAAAGAAAAAACAATTTCTCCAGTGATTGCATAGTGTACTCTGAGTATGATTTTTGCTTCATTTCAAGATTTTGTGACTACATTAGCCATATTATTAGATATTTGACAGGGGAAGCCAAGACATGATCTGCGAAAACTTTCAAGTTCCTGTGCAAACGATTAGTCATTTCTGTAGATTCTCAGTTTGCTCATAAGCTATCCAATTAACTTATTATCTATTATGTTTTACAGGACTATAGACTTGTACATTTTAATAGCACTTACGTGATGTTTTTGAAGCAAGAAGAGTGATTTTTGAACCTGTTAAGAACTGAAATCCCAGAACATTTGCCTGGTCATCCTCAGATGGATCAGCGAAGTCTAAAAGAAAACGAAATAGTTGTCTATAATTTAGCACTCACATACAACAAACTTCAAGCTGTAGATAGGACTGTATCAACCTTCACCTTTCCTATACTACTCATGCAATCTGAATTGCATGACATTGCTCCCCCCTGAGAAGTACAGAATATCAGGAGTAGATTACTATATGTTCCCACTGCTCACATGGAGTTGAGCTACACTCAGTTCTTGCATAGAATTGCCTAGGCTTGGTAAACAGAAGATAGCTTTCTCAGAGGTTCAGTCTGTGTCATCTAGCAAAACTGCCTTCTGTACTGGACAAAATACTGTAGGTCTTCTTTTATCAGACACCTAAGCAAAAATTATCATCGTGATAATGTTTGAGTACCTTCTGGTTTCAGCATTCAGCGAAGAGGACAACAAACAGCTAACTTACTAGTATTAGTTCAGCAAACCTGTGCATGCCAGCAACTCTTTTCAATGTATGTATTAGACCACAACAACTTCAAATCTAATACAGAGCACTGTAAGAACTATTCCAAGAAATGTCTCCTACTAACTTCCCCCTAGAAATAAGGTAAAAGAGGAAACAGAAGAGATACCATTCTAAGGAGTACAACAAAATTGTGAAGTTTCTCCCAAGATCATATTATAAACAACTTTTATAATATAACATATATATTTATATTTCACCATTTCATCAGACTGCCCTTCTGCTGCCATCTGTCACACAGCAACAAAATGTCACAGACTATTGGCAGGAAGGTTCAGCCCTCCTGCTGTATCACCAACATCCACTTCCGACATCATGAGCCAACGCAATAAAACCGGAGGCACTGCTTTCAGAGCAGACCTTGTACTACATGATCTTTCCAGAAAGAGATGCAGCTCCACCTTAAAAACACTGCACTGAAGTTGTTGGCCCACACAGCACTCATCTCATCAGAAAACTGTTCCAGAACCTTTGTCCTCTGAAGTTCAGAACTTTAATCACTGCCAGATTGAACTTATTCACTATCACTTTATAAGCCCTGTTTATTCATTTTCCTTCTTTTTTTTTTTTGCCAGTGTTTTATTCATCTAAATGAGTAATTCTCTTTTAATTCTCTTCTTCAAATCCCCAGGCAATTCTCATAGCTTTCTCTACACTTTTGAGTTTTAATTCACTTTCAGTATCAGCAACCAGAATCCAATACTGTGTGCTGGTGCACAGTAACTTATTTGTTTCCATCCTGGAACTATTTTGTCTAATCCATCCTAACTTCTTACTGGTTCACTTACGCCCATACAATATTGTACCAGTATTCCTGTGATAACTTCCACCTTTTCTATCTCTTCCAAATCAACGAGCACATAACTACAGCAGAATATTTTTTTAATAATACTTAATTTAATTCATATTTTACTAGCCCTATATATCACCTAATTCCCTCTATTACTATATTACTCTTGCAAATATTATACATAATTCACCTCAAGACTTTCACAAATCTTTCTCCAAAGTAATTGTACTAATTTATGACTTTGCTCTGCCCTGTTTCTTCTCCACATCTCATGACCATGCACATAACCCCCCCCCCCCAAAAAAAAATGAATGCCCACATTCTCTCCATTAAAACACCACTGTTGCATTTTGTATCAAATTATTTTCTGGATACATAAAAAAAGTAGATCTTGGTTCACAATCCCCACATACAAAAATCTTCAGGTTTTAATCAAAGTCAGATATACTAGGCAGGTTGATTATCTACTTTGAAACGTTATTCCATCATTTTTTTCAAGATGTACATTTTAAACAACCTGACATTAGTTTTGTTAATTATTTCATACTTCTCGCAAACAAATTCCTGTCTGAGTTTCTAATACATCTCCTGTCAGAGGCATTTAAAACCTACCTGGAAAAATGGTGAGAAAACTGATGGGAGGTTTATTGGTATCAATAGTCAGCTTGTGGTTTGCTGATTTTGAAGGTTGAGCTGGAAAGCAAACTAATCGCAAAGGCAGCTTGAATTTACACTGGGCAAATTTCGGTATCCCTAAAGTGAAAGAACACACAGAATCATCTTTCATACCCATGTTCTGAATAAAAGATATTTATGCTGCTGTCCTGGAAGGAATTACAAGGTATTTATAATGCAATTAAAGAATATCCTATAAAAAAATCTACTTTTCTTTTAATTAACACTCCATGTACAACAACTTTCAACTTGAATACCTTATTCACCTTTCGAAGTGAGTATTTGTAAGTAAATGGAAGGCAAACATTATTACCCAAATCCACTGCATACCTGCATTCACACCAGTAATGATTGGTGCCAGTTTATTTAACTCCTTAAACAATTCCATTTCAGTACATGAGACAACTGCACGATTGTCCCCGATGCTTTGAAATACGTGTTTTCATCAGGAACACTCACAAACTACCTCCCTTATAAGAACAAACAGTCTTATTTTTTGTTATCTTTATACAAAAACTGCACCCATTCTTCACCAAAAAGCATCATAAGCTGTTTGCATATGACACTCTCTTTCTGACAAACAAGACATGGGTGCAAGCATATAACTTAAAAATCCCTACCCAAACTATGGACAAAACTAATTAATGACCTGCAAACTAAAATTAGAAATCTCAATTGCCTAACTCTGTGTACCTCTCCACATTTTCTAATTTAAATCAACACCTCCAAATATTTTTTTGGGATATAACTTCAATTTTGTTGTTATTCTTTTCTATTATTTTTTTTTCTAATCAGAATATTTACTTATGACCATTGATAATAATATACTGCAATAAAAGTATCAATAATAACAAAAGCATATTAAGGGGAGCCCAACTCTATTTAACAGCCTTCGTGGCATCAGTGTAAAATCCCAGAATTGCTATATTGTACCTCTTTCTCAGATGAGACTCGACTACAAAATAATAGATCTGGATTTAATGAATAATGCTCCTAAGCTATCTGTTTAGCCCCTACTTGCTTAAATATTGAGTTTTTATTCATTACAGTAAATTAAATGTTATCATTCAACTCATAGAACACGTAGTTTTCTCAGAATGGTGCAAGAGAAAAGAGGACGTTTTCACACTAACAAAAACATTTATCAGAAAGAGTGAGATCTGCACAGATCTGAGCATTATTTAAAATGGTTGGCATGTCAGATGATACACAGCATGTTCTATGTGAATGATGAAGATGCTAGGGGCCACGAAATACAGATTGCTTGCTCCTCTGGACAGCCAGTCTGTATGGCTTTTTAAAGTGGGACTTCTGTGATGAAACAGCTAATTAGCATCGTTTTGTTCAGGTACAGTTATCATTATGGAGACCTTACTGAGAATAGCATTAACATCATAATAACAATCACTCATCGTTTCCCAAAAATATGAAATTCAGACACTCACTCCAACAGAATTCAACAAAGAACATGTTTAACAACAGTATATTAATTTACTGTCATGGATCATACCAGGACAGAAGAGTCACGAAACTAAAAGCTACACAGGCTGTCAGTCACGTAAGCTGAGAAGTCTAATACATAAACACAGCTCAGCTGTTCAACCAACACCTACAGCAACATTTTTTGCTAACATTTTGTTTGTTTGCTACTTCACAGATCTCTTGTGAAGAAAAATTACTGCAAGGACTTGTCTTGGAGGAAGAGAGGTTGTTACTAGAAAGCTGACATTCACCCTGCTGGTTGTCAATTCGTAGTTCATTAGCTCTTTTGGTTGGCTAATAATGCCTCCAAATTGTTATTCAGCAGGAACTTCTTCAAAAAAAAAAAATCAGTGTAGAAACAAAACAGCAGAAAACTCAACAGAGGTCCCAAAATTAGAATAACCCAAGGTTCCAAGGAAAATTCCTGAAAATAAATCCATGACCTTTCAGAATGATTCATTCAAATCATATCTTCACAGTCAGATGGAAAAAATAATTAAAATATTTTCTTGATGAAAACATTATATAAACATCTTAGAAACATCTTACTATTAAACTTAGGGAGTATTGTAAACAGGAAAAATTTAGTAACGAAACTAGCCAAAAGGATTTTGAAATGGTTTTGTATTTTAATAGATTATGTTCTTCTTATTTCAATGCAGCTTCTCCTAGATAGCCTGCTAGAAGTCTGCCTATCTGAAATACTGAGAAAATTTTCAATAACTCAGAGAAATTTCAGATGAAAACTAAATCAAATAGTATTTAGCTATGGAGTTTTCTAGTTGATAAGTCTATATCATCCATAACAACCATATACATAAGAAACCAAACCAAAACGCTGCAGCAAAATTTATCACCACAGTTCTTATTGAAGTACTCAATTGAAATACAATACTTGTTAGGTCTGCTAGAGTAATTTTAAGTGGCAGTAAGAGTAATCAAAGATGAAGAATAATCAAAATGGCAACAGAACTTGCTCAGTTGCTTGATATTTTCTCTAGTGATGGATTTCACTTCATTCAGAGTTGGGATGCATTTAATGATATACAATTCTAGTACTGTATTAACGAAAAAGAAAAAACTTGAAAAAATATATATATTTTTTGTCAAATTCCCACTGCCATATACAGAAGTAAAACTGAAAAGCAACAGAAATTTTATAAAAAAGGTTACCTCACAACAAAAGTATTATTTGAATTAATTCATACTGTGCACTTACAATCAATCAAAACAGTTACATAACACCACAGTTACAATTTCAAACAACTTCTTTATCCAATTTTAATCATGCCAACAACAGAACATCTGATGCACATAGTAAAAAGAAAAGAATTCAAGTCCAGATCTCTAATTTAGAATGTTAAAAATGCAGAAAATTCATGCTTTCTCTGGTACTGATGAATTGAATTTAACCAGTCCAGTGCACCTCACAATAAACTAAACCAATTTTTCCAGGGAGATTCACTGTGCTCCACAGTATTCTCTTCAGCATCAGCAAGTTTTCATATGGAGAACAAATTTCTTAACAGAGAGAATCTTCAGTTTAAGCAAGTCACCCTTTTGAATTACACACACATTTGAAATATTTTTATTCACTTTATTTTTATAGTATTTTTAAAAATTACTTAAGAGAGGAAAAGCCTGCCTTACAGATGTAGCTATTTTTCAAATAAAACAAACAAAACCCACTTTACTGAGATGGATTAAGAACCTATTTCTGGTAGAATCCCTGAAATAAGCAGGAACCAGAAGAGGAACTGTTAACAATTATCTACCTTTCCACTTCTCTTGATATGCTCATTGGAACATCAGCATTGAAAGACAGAATTTAAACACATACACATCTTAGCATACTTATTTTTAGGAGAAAACTGCAAACTGAAGACTCTAAATCCATGACAAGCAACTTTATTTTCCCTCAAATACGGGTGAATTTGTGTTTAATATGTATGTGCTTTTTTAAGTTAGTAAGCAACCTTACCTACCCAATACATGCATATAACCACACTGCATCTTTCCCTCTTTTTAGCCCATTTATATGTAAAGCACCTTTCATGTCCTGCTCTTTTAACAGAACCTTTTGTAAATACCATATCTGCCACAATGACAGTTAAGTTTTGTACTTGTTGTGCCAGTTGTAAAGTTGCCTGGTAGTCTTGAAAAAGGGATTTCTAAAAGGAACTGGAATGAATAGATGTTAGTGACATCACTCCCAGAGCTATTCTGTCCAAACAGCATAAAGTTAGCTACAAAACCTTAATGGCTGTTTCAGTTGCACACACACAAAAAAACCAGCTGTGATTTTGCTACCCAATGAGTTTTTAGTGAAGGTTGAATAGATAGCTAGAAATACAATAACGAAGGAGCATGATTATGTTGTCCATCTCAATGCACAAGGTATTCAGTATATTGTAAAATTTCTATATGCTATGTATGTTAAGGTGTGACATACTTCAGCAAATGTCTTTACTAGTTTCTGTTTTGCTGTGAATATTTTTTTCTTATTTCTAAGCCTCATTTACTTTCAGATTTCTCAGATATTCACACTTCTGTAGCACCACCTCTCCAAGGCAAGTAGAAAAGCTTAAAGAAATAATAGGTGATGTCATAGATCACTTCCAGATCTGCTTTATTCAGTACATGCTCACTCGTGAGACATTCACGTCTGATTTTTCCATTCACTTACCTTCAGGATTGAGCTCTACCGTATAACCAGCAATAGCACAAAAGGGAAAAAAGGATAAAAACATAAGATGCTACTTTAAGAAGAAAGAAAAGAAAATGTAGTAACAGGTTTAAAAGAAATGACTGTTGAGTAGACAATGCATAAAAACCTAGTATGAGCCAAAAGAAAACACATGAAACCACATCCATCAATAGCACAATTCAATCCAACTCCGTGACTCACATTAACATTCAGCTGTACAAATCCCACAGAGATGCACTGAAGACTGATTTGGCCAAATATGAAATGTTGAAAAAGAAGAAAGTCTGTATTCAGATAAAATAAAGTCACAAAGGCACTCCATTTTTGTGTATTAGTATATTACTTAAGGATTTATTTGCCTTGTACAAGCAGAATAAACTCCGCTTTTTTATGTAATTGAACAGAAAAATTTCAGCTTAATAACTTAAATGAATATCCAAGATTTTAGTAAGATCTTAATATTTATGCTCTTTTATTTAGAGGTTTTGTAAATTCTAGAATTTTTTTTTTGTATTATTACTAATTTTCTTCACTGATTTTGTTAGATATCATGTTTTCTGGGGATTTTTTTTATTGTATATAAGCAATCAAACATATTCGAGATAGAAAGCTTCTTTACCTTCCTACCTGCAAAATTCAACCTAATAACTAAAATACAAGAGGTGTAACTAATATAATCTGAATTAAATAATAACACATCCATCTGGCAATAAGAAAAAACACTTCAATTTGATATTCTCACCTTGGAAAGCAAAATCACAGACACAAAACACAAAGCAAACAGCAAAACACAAAGCATGCTTTCAGAATCAGAGGATCCAAGATGCTCAAGAGAATACTATCTATAAAGGCATAGCTGTCTAAAGCTATATCACTTTCAATTGGACACTTATGAAGTTACAGCAAGTCATTCACAAGGCATAAGCAGACTGAGAGTCACAAAACAGGAGGACTGAAGTAGTACAAGCCATTTGTGGAGGCTCTTAAGAAAAAGGGAGGAATATCCTTTTCCTCCCATCCTCTGCCCATACCTTCAAGCCCTTCAAGCCTAGTCTAATAAGGGCAAGATCAAGTTCTTAAAAAAAACATGAGCTTCAAATTTTGTTTAGAAGTACATAAATATTTTAATAGTTGACACACAACGTAGACTATTATCATAAATACCATGTTTCAAGTGAGAAGTGATGCTTAAATAAAAGAACATACATATGATAATGTGCATTTCTTTGATGCTACCTCACTCTGTATTACTCTCCCCTTAGTGCTGGCACAGCTCTGTGTGCATGCAAGGAGCCAAATCAGCAAATCTGGCTGAGTAATAACTTCTGATTGTATGAGCACAACAAGGGAGGAGGTGCGGGTGCAAAGCCAAGCAGTGAGAAGTGAAGAAAGAACAGATTGCTTCAACTGGGCTATGCTGCGTTTAACCGAACTTGGAAGCCCCACATAAATAGAGTTCTTCATGGAGCCTAACTTATTCCTGAGGCTGTGTGTAGAAAACTAAGTAAACTAGTCTTCAGTTATGGATAGCAGGGCAAATTTACATATTCTATTATTAGAGTCACTAGGGCATTATAAAATAGAATGACTTAATTTCTATTCTTTCGGGTCACTTTATTTGTTTAGAATGAATACGTTAAGCTGTTGTTAAAAGGGAAGTGAGGAATAATCACTCCCAATGCTTATTTTCTTCCTCTGTAGGGAGGCAGTTATTGTCACGTTTGCTGGCAGCCCCAGAAGGCTGAATAGTCATAAAGATGCAATTAACTTCTCACTCCAAGAGGTGGTCCCTTACAGAGCAGAACAGAAGCAAATTGATCGGCAGAGGGAAAGCTGGTACAGCTGCTTCCCAAGCCATAAGATTATGATTTTACTGTTTACATAACTTGATGATGCTACAAAAAAAATAAAAGAAGCAAGACAAGATTTCGATATACATTATTACACAGAACCACAAAATTGCAGATTTTGGAAGGAACCTCTGGAGATCAAGTGCAGCCTTCTGCTAAGGTAGGTTCTCTACAGCAGGTCACACAGGAAAACATCCAGGCAGGTCTTCAACATCTCTAGAGAAGGGGACTCTACATCCTCTCTGAGCTGCCTGTTCTAGTGCTCCGTCACCCCCCAAAGAAAAAATTTCTTCCTTGTGTTTGTATGGAACCTCCTGTGCTCCAGTTTGTGCCTACTGCCCTTTGCCCTGTTGCTGCGCACCACTGAGAAGAGCTTGGCCCCTTCCACTTGACTCCCACACTTCTGATATTTATGAATAGCGATGAGACCCCCCCCCAGTCAGTCTTCTCCAGGCTAAACAGTCCCAGGTCTATCAGCTTCTCCTCCTGCTCTGGGCCCCTAAATATCATGTGGCCCTTCACTGGATTCTCTCTAGGAGTTCCCTGTCTTTCTTGAACTCAGGGGCCCAGAACTGGACAGAATATTCCAGATGTGGCTTCACCAGAGCAGAGGGGGAGATCTCCCTCTTTGACCTGATGGCCGCAGTCCTTTTAATGCACCCCAGTATACCACTGGATATTTTGGCCACAGGGGCACAGTGCTGGCTCATGTTTGCTGGAACTCCTGAAGTCCTTCTGCAGAGCCCCTTTTCCAGCAGGTCAGCTCCTACTGTACTGATGCATGTGGTTATTCCTTCCCAGGTGCAGTGCCCTGTACATCCTCTTGTTGAAGCTCATAAGGTTCCTCTATACCCAACTCACCAGTCTGTCTAGGTCTTGTTGACTGGTAGCAGAGCCATCTACTATATAATTATTTCTTCCATTACTATCTGCCTTTAAAGTTTTTCAAAACAAAGCTCAGGAAGACATGTAAAGAAAAGACATTAAAAAAATAAATTTGTAATTTTCAAAGGCTTACCGGTTGGTGTATTACATGACAACACACAATTTCCTTCTAGTTCTGATGGAGGAAAATTTCCCTTCAAGAAGACAGACAGGACCACAGTTTCAGATGATCCTGGATCTACAAAAACAAACAAACAAAAAATTAAATCAAATAATAGGAGCATCCACATGAAAGCAATACAATTTCCATTTCCAGGAAACTTCCAGGAAAAATTTTGTGAAATTAGGATAGTTGTTTCTATTCATTTACCTTTATCCCTTAACAAACTACAATCTAGTCAGAAAACTCCAAAGCAAATGTTATATGGCAATTTTAATATCCTACAAAGCAATCAGCCCTTTGTCCTTGTCAAAAGGAAAAATAAGAACTGTACTTTCAGATTAGAACAGCAAATCAGTAAAGCCCTCTTTCAGTAGGAACAAGTAATGCACATTTCAATCCAAAACTGGTCCCAACTGAGGCATTTCTCTGTTCCTCAGCTCCATTCACAATCTTCAAAGAAATCCTACCTGCAATCTTATTTTTTGGAAGATATTGATATTGGGAGAATCATCACCAGTTATTAAGTTCTAACGTGTTAGGCTGTTAGGCTAGCAAACAGGTCAAGTTTTCTGTCCCTGCTTTTAGCTCACCAATGCCATTCTACACAGACAGAACTGCCACAAAAAAAAAAAAAGCCTCCATAAAAAGACCAGACAATAAACTGATTTTCCTTCTCTATCACTGAATTGTCTCTGCTCACCTGCCACATATCATACTGTAATCATGGAAGCAACTCCACTCCTATACACCTTTGTCATTTTCCACAACTGGAAGAAAGATGCTGCAGAGTGTACATAAGGCATATTTGTATCTGCAGTATCAGCAATGATTCTCTTGATGGAGGCTCAACTACAGCTTACAAACATCCTCAGAAAAAAGAATATGATACAGTTTTAACAGTATTACAATAACTTACCTAAATCATTAAAGGTGAACCGATCACAGGTCACTGCTAATGGAGCTTGGACACATACTGCCAGGTATGGTTTCTGTGCAGTCACTCTGCTCTGTATTGTTACCTAGAGCAATTGAAATACAGAATTATTTAAATCAAACAACAAACTGATTTCTGTATAGCAGAAAACCAACATAACCACACAACCAGCAAAAAGACCATAAAACCATGCAACGACCACTTCAGCAATGTTTAAGAACTTCAAGTTTCAACTGCACAAACAATCTTCACAGTTCTTATTTACTTACAAAATTAAAAAGTAAAAATTAAAAAAGCAGCAAAAAAGGAGGTGATTTCTCACGTTCTTAGTAACTTTAAGCAAAGACCATATAATGACAAACTCCTAGTTAAAATATGTTAACATTTTGCAAGTGTCATTTACTTTTATATTAATGTAAAAAAAAAAAAGTAAAATATTCTCTTTTAAATAATTAAAGCAAAAAATAAATAAATGAAAGCAAAACTAACCTAAGAAATTATTCCCTCTAACTACTGAGAACAATTAACATACAGCTTATCATACAGTTTGCCCAGCACCCCTAAATCATTAGATTACAAGAAGTAGCCTAACTACAAAGGTGGGTGTTTCTAGTGTTGAGAGAGAGAACTGGTTACAAAATGAATGGTTATCAAAAGATTGCCCATTAGTGGGTCTAAAGCAGAAAGTACAGTGGTGACCTACATCTGAACATGGTCACATATACGATCTGCTATTTATTATCATTTGTTTTGTATTTCTGGTCTACCTGTTAACTCACTACAGGCAGGTAAAATCAGTTTAGGAAAATACTCTTGAAGTTATAAAACAATTGAAGTGTTAGGAAGTTGGAGTACCTTAAATGAATGAACAGTAACATCTAATTCGACTTAACAGCAATAAGTTTGAGCTACAGACTCAGGCCCTCAGGTCATCCATGGTTTATTACGGTAGCAAATAAAACTAGGAAGGATCACATGGAGCTCTGTACATACATCAGGTAAATGGCTCCATTTTCTGGAAACAGAACTTTCATAAAAGAAATCAACAGACTTACAGATCTTATGTTAAATTCACTAAGTGCAAAAAGACATGAGACTGCACACCTCAGAAAATTTTTGATTAAGACAGTGACATTTGAAGTTGCTACAAAACTTTCAGTGCGTTACTTTAAAAGCAAAATAACGCTCTTCACAAATTGCTTTTGGAGATCATGTGCTCTGTGCTTCAGCCCCAAAAGAGGGGCATACAGTTATCAAAGCCATTCTTGCCCTCAGCTCAGAACTGTTTCAGGTACAATGTAATTCGATGAATGCAGAGGTGTAAACCCACTCGCATTACCTCTAAGCCAACCAGCTGGGCACTGCCAGATTTGCTGACTGCAACCACAAAAAATTCAATGCAAGCTAATTGTCTGACTATTTATCAACTTTCTAAAGCAGCTACTATACCCAAACTGGTCATTTCAAATGTAATTTAGGTAATACCTACACATTTTCCAGAGGGAGCACCAAATGTAATTCATAGGGTTACTTTATAAAGTCAGATCTTCAACAGTCTCTCTGAAGCATGAAAGGGCTATAAACCACATAGAGTTGCCAACATACTTCATGCTGTGACCTTCTGTCTGACTACATCTTTCCTACCTAAACCCCAATCCTCCAGACAAGTCAAGGCATTCAACTACAGTTTGAGAACCTGCTCCATACTGCTTGGCTTTCAGCTGCACATAGGAGTCTGAAGTGAAACAAATCCATTTTTACTGTAAATTTTGTCAGAAGCACCTGGTTTCATTAAAAATTTTCTGAAGGAGCTATAATTTGTGGTTTGATAAATTCATACTTCTCTGAAATCTATTTACATCACGTATTTTAAGGTAGCCCTATGTTCACAAACAGCCTAATCAACTGCCAAATACAATTAGGTTGAACTCTTGAGTTTTCGTAGCAAAACCACAGACTTGATCAGGATTAAGGTTTTATCCTCCATTATTTTGTCACTTGAGAATGTAGAGAAAGATGCTGGGCTAAGTACAATTGAGCTACATTAATGTAAGGGAGTTCTCTTCAATTACTAGCTCTGTTAAGCTCTAAATTTTTACTCAAGGCAGTCAGAACTTCTCTAAAACAAAGCCCCAGTTTTCCTCCACTGGCAGTCCTAGAAAAGATTCTCAAACTCAAAAAAATAAAATTATCCCATGCAACACTGAGGAGAAGCTACACTTGCACACACGCTCTCACACTTTCTTTATAACCAGAGGTAACAGTTCTCAGGGAGGACTGCATTGATGTCAATTTTCAGATTAGATTTTCCTGGCTTTTTCTGCACTAACAAAATTTGTGAAATTGTTTTTACAAGAGAAAGTGATTTCTTGCTTATTGACAACTAAAAAGGCAGCTGAAGGTAACAATCCTCATGCTTTGAGTAAATACTTATCCGCTCTGAGAAGTGTTGGAAAAATATTGTTATTACTTCAAAAAACAACTTCCCTCCACCTTTTTTATTTATTTAATTTTGGTGGCAGCTTCTTGATAAATCTACCCAAATTCCAAACACTTCTAACTTCAACAGAAGTCTTGCGAGATAAATACCTGTCATGTGAATGAAAAGAGAAATAAGTACATAGAAGCAGTTCTAATTCTACTCATTTTCATAATATAGGTGAAATACACAGAAAACACTACAAGTTTTCTAAAATTTGCCACTATTATTCACTATGGTTTGATTTAGGCACAGTACCTTTACTGTGACTGATGGTACTACCTCTGCTTTTACTTCACTGTCAATGGCTTGCTGTGAAGAAAAAGATGAAAAAAAGATGAAAACAGAAATTCAGTATTATGCATGAACGAGTGAACACAATAAATGTAATATTACTTTCCTATCGTCAACACAGCAAACAAGGAAATAACTGTAAAGGACTTATCATTCTGATGACAGACTAAAATACACGAAATACATTTCTGAGCTCCTGAAAACATAAAGCCCGTTTGAAATTGCCTGCAAAAAGGATAGGAATAGCTCATGAATATTGTTTATATAAGGAACTAATACGCTATGATGTATATATGAATATTTGAACTGTTTTGCTTGGCACATTTCCTTTTTCTGTATTTTTATTTAAATTTTGGAAATTCCTCCTGTTACTTATTAGGGAAAGATGACTTCCAATCTACCAATGGCCAAATCTTAGCATGTACTATAAAATCACAGCACAGAGCATGCAATCTTATAACCATAAATATATTTTGAACTTCAAAAGAAACTATGGCAGGCATTTTGTTACTCATGCTTATTTCTATTTCACTAGGTAATTTCGTCTAATGCAAAATTCATCTTGGCACTGCAGTCTCTTTTAATATCTTGTTTTATGCACAGCTTTAATTTTGTAACAGGGTTGTGTCAACAGTTCAAGAAGTTTTCCTATTTGTCTCAACTAGTTTGTTTTAAAGAAATACCTCACTTCTGCTGTAATACTAAATTCCCAGCACAAATTTACTCTCTCATGATGGGAGCAATATTTTCAATGGTAACAAGTCTGATGTGGTTTATCCACTCTTTTTCACCTCAATGTAAGGATATAAGGTTCATATATGCAAAGTTCCTAAGAAATCAGGAAGGCGGAAGGTTCTCTTTGGGTTCTAAAAGCAGGACTTTCATTTGTGCATTGTATACTTTTCCTCATTGTAGAAACACTTTGGGACTTTGATATTGGATTAGCCAACTGGCTTGTCAAGCAAACCATCTCTGACAGATACCAGTGGCTGATCCTGAAGCAATAGCATGGATGCAAAGAGACTGATCCTTGCCCTGGTATCCCATATTCATACCATACCATAATCAGTTGGGACTTCCTGAATCAGAGGCTGTACTTAGGAGATGGCATTAAATACTCTTTGCTACTACTACACATCACAGTTTATATCTCCTCACATGAGAACAAATAGTATTTGCAAGCCTGCAGAAGCTCTAAAATGGTTCTCACATTTGCTTTTACTCATCCTTGCCTATAACAAGTCTTAGAATATTTTTTCCTTCCTAGATGGAGACTGAAGGAACATCCCGGAAACTCTTCCCTTCAGGAAACTAAGATATAATAAAGACTAAAGGTTGTAGTTCATTCAGTATATTGAGTTACTTATATCCAAAGCAGACCACCTGCATCTGGAAGGCTGGGCAAATGAGTACAACATTACAGCATTTTGCAGCCCCAACAATTTTAAGTGTTGTCAGGAGATGATGACAGTTAGCCAAGATCATGTCACTCTGTCCCTTTTTCTCACCAGCTAATCTTTTCCACAGGCAAGTGCTAGGCCGTATTATAAAGAGGTCTCTATCAAATAATAGCAACAGCAGCAGTAGTAATAGTAATAGACTTTAAATAAAGGTATCAAATAGACTTTTAAAAGTATTAAAAAGCAGTTCCCTGTGTATTTTTAAAACGGTAGATAGTCATGAAAATTGTTTCTGCAGAAATCAGTGGCTAGAAATGATTAGTTACATATGTTACGGTGCAATGACCATGTCCTGAAAGGCTCACATAAAAAACTTTAACCGACAAAATAAACTCTCCTAAATTTGGATTTGAACTGGTTTTCCTAAATTACGTTTGCATATAAGATCAATAAACTCTAGCTAGGTTGCCACACCAGAGAATATTGAATAACATCCTGCCAAAGATTACTAATTGCAATGCATCGAGTAGTTAGTGCACTGTATCTTCCAAAGATCCTGAGGGTGACACTACTATTGCTCCCCCCACCCCATTATTAACTGCTTTAACAGTTCTCAATAATACAAAATTATTCCAGATTTAAGAAAGTTTTTCTTCATTTTGCTTAGCCAAAATCGAATTGGAAAGGTCACTAACTAAAAAATAACATAGTTTTAATTACTCAAGTTAAAATGATTAACAAGAAAATGTTTCTGAAAGACAACTGGACGCTATGCAGAAGCTCAGTTCCAAATATAAACAAATAAATAGTAATCACTATTTCAAATGTTTCAGCTATATTTAAAAAGATATAAAGCTTACGCTGTATCACAAGCTGTGAAATAGGCCAGAAACAAGTGCAGAAGGCAACATTACCTCAAATAGCAAGTATGAGTGCAAACAGTCTTAAAAACTGTTTATACAAAAATGAAGAAATATACCATGTGCGTTGTGAATTATTATATTTATAAACACGATGGCTATGATATACACAATTCTACTACAAAAATACCTCACATTTAATTGCTGTTTTCAAACCTCAAAAGTGGAAGTATACAACGTACATCCACTTACCCAACAGGCAGCCTGCTAGCTATAATAACCTAGTTTTGCATGTTATTTTATGTATCTAATGTGCTGCATAAGTAATATCTATAGTTATTGACTTACTTTCTAATTTTAATTCTCTCACCGAACGTTCTGAGTTGTTAAAGATGGAGGAAAGCCTGACTGAACTCTGCAGCATTAGAAAGTTGTCTCTAAACATTTGCTATAAAGCAAGTTATCCATTAACAGCACATTTGTAAGATAAAGAGAAGCATGTCAGGTAGCACTGCTTGCAAATAGAAGCAAAAGGGCTCTCAGAAAAGGGGTGTCATTTATTTTTATACATGTACATACAGACTCCACGTCCAAGTCTGGTGAAACTTCTGCAGTGACAATTAGATCTCTGTGTTTTTCAGACTCGGGCAAAATATCTGAAAGAAAACAAAAGAAAAATCAATAAACTCTCTTTTGACAAATACCTCTATGTATAAAAGCATTATCAACAATGCCTGAAGTTTTCTGAACAAAGGACGTTCTAGGTTTTTTTTTGTTTTTTTTTTTTTGTTTTTTTGTTTGTTTGTTTTTGTTTTTTTAAAGATTTCTATAGACAGCCTAAGCCTGGACTCCATTCTGGATTTCTGATTTATGGAAAGAAAAAAAAACAGATTTAAATGCACTCCATGACAGGATTTTACATATGCTATCCATGATCTTCAATGGTCCCAGGAAAACTATAAGTCTTTGGTTTTGCTTTAATTGTTTTTTTTTGTTTTTTTTTTTTTTTTACTTTTTTCCACAGTTACATATAACAGTACACCTATAATAAAGTACCCTGTCCCCAAAATACGCACATCTCTCATATGGTACACTTTGATCTCAATAATTACATGATTAAAAAGCTTGGCAGAAAACCTCTGTCCGATAGCATAGTGTCACTAAGACCAATTTTAGAAATTCCTCTGCAAAAAAAGATTTACTGAAATTTTTATGTTATATGGGGCTGGTTTACAGTATGTTATTTGATTCATTTGAAGAATGATATATGATATATAATATAATATATACTATATATATATATTATATATTACCTTATATACCTTATAGATTACCATATATATAATATATATATAAAGGTAAAGAATGCTACAAACTCATTTATACCCACACTGTAAAACCACACATTAAAAATTTTGTAAGAATTAGAAGGCATTTACATAATGCAAAAAGTTACACACATTTTCCTAAGTGGGTAAAGGGAGAAAGGAGAAAAAGAGAGGGAGAAAGGGCCAGCTCTAAGGTTTTTGTGTCTTCCTGGAATATACTTTTACCTCTCAAAACCAAATGTGTTGGAAAAACCAAAAACCCAAACAGGAAATTCATATTCCTGGAAAAAAAAAAACCAAACAGCAAGAAAATTTGATGTAAAGGGGAAAGTAATATATTAATTGCTTAAGTAAGCACATGAGCACATTCAGAAAGCTGCAAGAATTTTATTATAAGTAGGGTCCCAAAAATGACCCACAACTAGTGGGTCATAATAGCATCTTATGCCTCTAACATGAGAGTCAAAGAAAAAAAACTCTATTGAGAAAACTAGGGAAATTAAGTTTTCATTCAAAACGTTTCCTTTTACTACAAGGAATAAGAAAAGTAAAATAAAAGCACATTTCTCCAACATCACCTATTAGCAATACCAATGGCACACATCTGGTTCTGCCAATTGCACATGACACAGAAAAATCCCTTTTACTTGTTTGAATTAGAGTAGAGATCTTCCTTTTCTAACCCTATTTAACCATTTCGCCTTCAGCAAAGTCCGATGCAATTTCTATCATATTGTCATCTTTCTGTTCGAAATAAGACAGACAACAAAAACAAAGTCTACGTAAAAGCTTCATCTATTTCTTACTGCTAAACTGAGTCAAACATCTATGGTTAATCACTGAAGTCAACTAAGCTGATGTAAATATCATTAGATTTACGTTAGCCTAACAGTTAAGGAAAAGAAAGGTTTTTAAATTTTTCTTCAGTTTGTAATGTAAAACCTCCTCCAAAACGTATAAAATAACTAAAGTTCAACAGTTTAATGGTCAGCACTGAACAGAAATACACGATTTATTTATGGAAATAGCTGCTCTACGTTTTTTAATATGATGACCTAATTCCAAATGACTTCCATTTTTGGAAGTCAAAATGAAACAAAGAAAAAATATTTCCATGTAAGGGAAGATGTTTTTCAAAACAACACCAGCTCTTACTTGCACACATGTGAATCCACAAGACAGAAAAATCAATCACTCATTTTAAAGATCGCATTTAGAGGAACTGAATGGTGAGCAGTGCTCAAAGGTATTCTGTATTCAACTAAACATGATTAACAGTTATTTTAAGACAGCTAAAGATCTAAAGTAGTCAAAAGAAGACAAAGCAAAATCATTCTAAACGGAAAGCATTCTTCATAATTAAGTGAAAAGTTTTCCTTGTAGCATAGGCTTTCTAACAGATTTTACAGCCAGTTAAATCAAAGCAAAATCTCCTTACGGTGCATCTCCACAATGAAGAGAGCATTCCTAAAATACCTTATACCTTAAATCAGACTAGAAAGGAAGGCCTTGATAAAGAAAAAAAATTAAGAGCAAAACAGGAAAGTAGAAAGTCAGCAAAATTCATAGGAAACAGGTCAATTTCATACTATCACTAGAGATCTAATACTATTACTAGAGAAAGTTATAAAGGACAGGTTTTTTTTTTTTTATTTCTCCGCATAATTTTTTAAGACAAATAAACAAAAGTTTATTCACTTCACAAACAGATGTTTTCGTCATGCTTGTCTTTCCTTTGGTTATAACAGTCAGATGAAACAGTCTTACAATAGACGAAACCGTCAAATATTTATTGGAAGGGTTGTGGCAAAAGCAGTGAAATTTTACAGATTCATGTTTAAATAACAGGGTCTGTTAAATTAAAAATAAAAAAGAAAATAAAACAATAATATTGGCCTATTATGACAATAATAAACAAAGTTATATGCAATTACATAAAAAAATCTTTGCGTTGTAGAATCAAGCTCAAGACTTCAGCTTATGAATCTCGCTTTCTAGCAATTTTCAACAAAGAAAACAGCAACTATTCCTTGAATGCATATTAGGAACGTTATCAGCAGAAAGAGATTTTAAGTGGTTCTGTTTGTCTAAGAACTTTTTTCCATAATCTCCTGTAAAATTGCACGCTTCCAATTCCCCACACAAGTCAGATCCTCTGTTTAAATGCCTCAGTTATAAAATTTAAAGGATATTTGTAGGAAGTTACATGTCGTTCTTTGAACAAACTCAGTACAAATTATTAGAATCACAGAATATCCTGAGTTGAAAGGAAACCACAAGGAAAAGTGAGTCCAACTGCTGGCTCCAAACAGGATCACCCCAAATCTATAACCTAAGGCCAAGAGAACTGTCCAAATGCTTCTTGGAGTCCAGCAGGCTTGATGTTGTGACCACTACAACAGGGTGAGTCTGTTCCAGTGCCCAAAGCCTGTTCCAGTGCCTTGTGTATGCAATGTGTGTAAATTACAGTGTTTATTTTGATCATTATTACGCTTTAGATATCCTTCGCTATATTCTTCAAATACAATCACTTTTGAAAGAGTCAAAAATCATTCGTAACACAAGTCATTCCTTATTAATTGCATAATGCTTAAGAAAAAATTGAAATAAAACGGAATGTATCAATACTTCTGCTCTCTCTAAAGCCTGAGAGGTATACCAGACTGTTGCTGTGAAATTTCTAAGATTTTCTTGCCTTGAGGTAGAATATGCACTGTTTCTTTCCTCTAAATCTTTGCAAAAGTGATAATTATGTGCATTTGGGCACATAAATCTTGTAAGTTCCAATAGGCATTATGAAAACAGAAAGAAAAATAAATTATTAACCAACCAAATGAAAACCGGTTAGTTAAACTAAGTACAACTAAATATATGTGAGAAGTATTACCTTGTGTTTTTGTGGCTTCCTTGATGATTTTCTGAAGCTCCTTCATTTCAGCATTGAATTCTTCATAGTTTATTTCCTTAGAATCAACCCTAGGAGCCTGGAAGAGCGAAGGATCAGTACCAAGGTAGGAACACTGCAGATGTCCACTGTCACTCAGAGTAATTATAACACCCTTCAGACCTCTGTACAAAAAAATAATGCTCATTAAGAAACTGTAAAGAACCACTGGAGTAATTACAACATTGAATTTATGCTTATCCTACAGGTCTATGTACAAATAAGACTTCCTGGTTTTATTAAGTTATTTGCTCAAGAGAAAACAACATTTATTCTTCAATTGAGATGTGTTCATTAATTATTTTATTGCAATCACACTTGAGGACAACTCTGTGATAGAAGATTACTTAAGTATCCTCCAAATATCTCAGAATCTGTTTAAAAAAGCAAAGGAAAGGACCAGAACAAACAAGCTAAATACGCAGTACAGTTGTAATCTTTTTTTTTCCACCAAATTGTTACTCATTTTTTAGTTTTTATTTCTAAGGGATGGATATTCAGGTTGGTATGCAGGAGGAGGAATTACCTAAATGGGAAAGCAATTGAGGGAAAGGAAAGGATGCATTTAGAGCAAACCACTGGTTGATGAAAAATATTCACATTGAAGACAGCAGTAAGGATTCTGATGATATCAGAAGCACCCCTTATGCATTCACGATTATTTTATTAGCTACACCCTAGTCTATTTTCTCTCCAGTGAACACTACTTCAATCTCCAAAATCCCACTCATTTTTTATCTGATCACATATGATGCACATAAAACATTTGAAAAAGTATTTAGAAAATCATGGGATAAATGAGACTACTGCAAAAATTTTGCTCAGGTTGAAGGATATTCAAAAACAGAAGAGGAACTAAACAGTAAAAAACTAGTAAAGATATTAACAGCAAAAAAATAGGAGAAAGTTAACTTTCATTTTATTTGTAAGGCACTCAATTAAAATAGAAGTTTATATTTATTTTCATAATCACAAGACAGTATCATATTCACACCCATAATATGCTCTTATTCCATATTTATTACCTTCCATAGTTGTAGCAGACACTGCTTCTGTTCCAAGTACAATTGTCCTTATATAAAGCAAATAAATATTAAATTATTTCGTTCTTAGGGAACTTAATTTTGAGAAGAAAGCCTAACGAATTATCTCACTAATTAGATGTATACAAAACATTTCTTATATAAATGTCCTGGCCATAGTTTGTGGAGAAATAACAAAAAGGATTTTAGCCATTATACATTTACATCATTCAAGCATTTCCTCTAGTAAAATCCTCATTAAAAACCAGGTATTTTAAAAATAATAATAATAATAATAATGAAATTCAATCTGGTTTTCTGTGGTGTCTTGAACAAGTACAACAACCAGTACAACAAATAGGGAATCTCATTCCAAAGTTTTCCAGAGTGAAGTAATTATGAAGTCAAATCAGGTGGTGCTGATTAATTTTGTCAATTGATCGTTTTAATTGGACATTCCAAAATGTTTTTTTTACAGAATGCTAAGGCCAGTATCCAAGTGTTGGTTTCAGGATTCTGATCAAATATTCTGGAAATAACTTCACTGTAGCTGAGATCACTTTAACTCTGTACAGTAAATCTACATACAGACCTAAGGGCTCAACTGGAATAAGCACTGAACAGATAAGAAATTCCAGAAATTAAGGGATTTTTGGTTTTTGTTTTTTTAACAGTAAGTATCCTTCTTTAATTTGTCTTTTTCTGCAGATGCATCATTAAAACTAAAGTGTCTTCTGGAACAGAATACACACAGTAGAGACTTAAAACACATCACGTCCCTTATCACATAGACTCTCTTAAATACAAACAGCCTTTTCTTTTGGGAACACCCAAAATACTGTTCCTACTGTCGCAGAAAAGCTTCCAGCTATCATGTCAAATTTTTATTTTTAAAAACTAACATTCACTACAAAACCTATATTGTAAATGGTAATAGAAGCCTGTCTTTGTGAGCACAATAAGGCAGAGGATTCAAAGTCTACCCTAACAAATATTGATTGTTTTAACTTACATATCTAATACCTGTGTTAGCAGCCGTCCTGCAAGTGCAATGGCCCGTTTGTGATTTGCAGTCTTTGGAGTTTGCAAAATTATTCTTGACAAATTGAAAATTCTCTATCCAGAGTGAAAGGAAGTGGAACTAAGTATTCAGTCCTGGTCCCTCTGGTTGAGTATTTGCTGCACACCGTAGTTGGCTTCCTTGCTCAAGAGTGAGTCTGTCACTGGATGTATGAGCAGAGCTGATCAGATAGGGCTCTGTTCATTCTAGTTTTCTGATGCCCAAAAGGCTCTGTGCAATGTATATCTGGGCTACATCTTTAGAATCCTGTGATGGCACATGGAACAAACACACTGGGCTAACCCCGAGCTCTTCATACAAACAGTGGAAGGAAACAGTATTGTAAACACTTGGGTCTCAGTCTTTGTAAGGTATGGTATGCAAATCACAGATTCATGACCTCAAGGATCATGAATCTCCAACCCCCCTGCCACATACAGGGCCACCAACCTCCACATTTAATTCCAGACCAGGTTGCCCAGGGCCCCATCCAACCTGGCCTTGAACTCCTCTAGGGACAGAGCATGATTTCGACTAATGCCTGCCAAGCATTTGCAAAGAACTTTGCCATACTGACGATGGTGCAGAGAAGTCTTTAAGAAGGAGTACTGTTGAAGAAGATGAGGGTAGCTGAAGCTACCATGCTACACAATACACTATCTCATAATTTATTTAGTTACAACAAATAGTGTCTAAAATTGTTGCAACAATTACTCAAATAGCTCAGTATGAGCTCAGTCATAAGTGAAGAAAGAACTCTGACACCTGAACGCAACAACAAAATTTTAAGATGTGTTTCCTGAGGCTCTAAATCCATTAAGAAAGAAGAAAAGCTCCATGAGGACATCTGAATGTGCATCAAAGGGCATGAGGCAATACAGCTACACTGTTAGAAATAAATCTTTGATGATATACTAGCAAAGTACAACATACTCAAAAACAGTTGGTAAATACAGTCCTTCCTATGTATCTTTTTAATTGGCAGTCATCTGCAGATAATCAGTCTATCAAATAAAACCAGCTCAAATCAGTTCGGTGATTTTCCTGTACAAATAAATTTTTCCTTAATGACTTGAAGTTTATGTCAGCAAAAAGAAGCTATTACAGAATGCACATTCAGAAACTCCACCCTAAAATAAACACTTTGACCAACTTTCCTGTTAGCCATGATGCCCTTTAACTTCGCAATAGCTCAGAGACAAAAATCACTGTTTTAAGAAAGCAGCATTAAAAATGCTTATTTTCCTTAGCTTCAATTACTGTTCTGATGGGTCCTAAAAAGAGATCGTTCAATACAAGGCATACAAATAGTGTAAGAAGCTTTCTTCACAAATCACTCCTTGTTAATGTTCTTCATGAATTTGTACATCAATAGAAACAATAAGAGAAATATGGCTAACCAGTTGTAACATATGATTTATAATACGTTAATTTCTCTGCTGGAGTGTTTGTCAGCCAGTCAAGATTGCTTTATTTTCTCAAGGCTTTATAACAGTGGTTAAAGATGGCAAGGGGAGGGGGAGTGTATTTAACAGTTTTATAGTAGTTTCCCCACAGCTACTGCACTCATGCAATATGCCTGCAAATGCCATTATTTATTTGGCACATTCTACACGTGATCTGGAATTTCAATTACTTGTTAAATTTCTTTTATTATAAACTTTTTTCCTTTTTTTCTTTTTTCTCTTTTTAAACTATATATCACACAATAGTCAAAGCAATAGCAAATCTAAGGGGACATTTTAACAGTGAGGAACTCAGACTATGAAACAAATTATTCTGGTATCTAAAATAACTTTACAGTACAAAGCAACTCCTACTCACATATGGTAATGATTTGAAAAAAAGCCATCTTTATTGGATTCTGGGTAATAAGAATGGCATATGTTTTCTGTAGGTCTTCTCTTACTAAACGAATTGCTGACAACAATTCTTAAAGAAATTAAAATGCTTTGCATGCTTCTAATTATATAATACCAAAATTGATCACTCAAACAATTGCCTTAGAATTATAGATTCAACTTCTCCGAAGTTCTACTTGAAGGACAAACTAAGCTACGTACATCTGGTTTCTTACAATATTTACTGTTCAAATTATTTATAACAGCAATTAAAATTTCTACCTGAATTTCAGGAGCCATCTATATAATTGATATTACTCATAACAATAATTACAGAAAACAAAATTGCTCTGCAGTGCAACTTTCAGTCCTTTGGTGATAATTATTATTTATAAACCACTGAACTAGGAAAATAATTCCTGAACTTTGCTCAAGCATTTTAAATGCAATTCTCATTTTATCATCCTCTAAAGTAATTTATTGTATGCAATAGCAAAACTATAATTGCACTTTGTTTAGTGCTTTTGGAAAAATTATCCTGAGTCTCTCTATGATTTTGAGTCCACTTTGTAACTGTGTGAAGTAGTTGATTAAATGCTGAGAGAAGACCAGACTGCTTGTAATAAGTTAAGAAGTTTCTAACATGAAATTATTTGAGAAAAGGTCAAAAGCCTACTCTGTCATTGAACACATACTCAGAAATCAGGCCCTCAGCTGAATATTTCAAGCATCACTGATGCAATTTACTGACTGCTACCACTGATCTTTGGCTGGGTACCTCTTGATCTTCCTTGTGCAACTTCGAAAATCCTTACCTCTTTAAAAATCTTCACTCGGTTTTACATCACAAAAGTAAGACTCGTATGTGTATGACATTCTGAAGAGGCCATTCAAAAATATAATTATAAGATTGAATTATCATTATTCGATCATGTGTTCTATTAAACATAATTAAGTAGCAAATGATTTGTGCTGTTCTTCTACAGAAAGGCACTGTTTTCCCATTCAATTTATGTCATAATTTCGCATTGTTGATCTTAGAATAAAGCAGGTAAGCAGAAGTGGAAAATGAAAACTGACTTTATCATAATTCTTGCAAAAAAAAGTTTTAAAAAAGTTACAACAAAGCTAACAGGTCAAAACCTTCTCCCTCTTACAAGCTCTAGTAGTTGGAACAGAATAAAAAACTTCAATTTCCAATGCCTATGGAATTCTCAGATCCCACCTCTTAGACAGTACTCCACCCTGTATTTGAGAGCAAGGATATTTTTACTAGCCACACAACTCTAGGTGTCACCTTTACGTAGTGACACCATACAGCACAGCAGCAAAACTGGAAGGCAAGTTGAGGCAGTTCTTGAGCTGATGCAGTTCTCCCTTTGCAAGAAATTCTTTGCCTAGAAGGCTAAAAGCTACCTAATGACCAAATGAAGAAAAACACACATACACACACACACACAAAAACCACAGCACTTCTCACCAGTTTGGGTCGGGGTCTTTTCTGCCAAATCGCTACTGCCACCTACGGGTCAGCATGCTGTGCTGCCACGACGCTGGCACGGACAAGCCACGGGGCTCTGCCTCTCATTCAGGAGTCCTAAAAGCTGCTGTGTCACATCAGATGAACTACGGAGTTATTCATTTAACAGGGTTAGTGTAGTAGCCTGACAATTTAAATGCAAGGGGTCACTGTATGCAACAATATGCACGATATGCAGTCATGGACTTCCACGTACATCATCATCTTCCTTATGGAACAGGCTTCTCAGAGCAGTGGTCATGGCACTGAACTTGACAAGAGTTCAAGAAGCATCTGGACAATGCTCACATCCATATGGGCTGAGTTTTGGGTGGTCCTGTGTGGAGCCAGGACTCGATGATCCATAAGGGTCTCTTCCGACTCAGGGTATTATATGATTCTATGATTCCTTACAGCACAGAGCACACCATACAGATACTGCCCAGCTAGATAAGCAATATAGGTTTGTGCTACAAATCATATATATAGGAAATTAATCTTTTCTAAGATTAACCAACTTCATGTCTTTCTGCTTAAAACAAATCAAATCAGTAATTAAAAAGGAGTAATGGTTCCATAGCTGGTTACTACAATACAAAATCAAACTGAATTAGTATTTACCCCAAAGCAGAATAAAAACAAGATATTCACAAAGTGATGCTACAAGCCTCTAAAAATACACGATCCTGTTTTAGGCAAAAATGTAGGGAGTCTGAAGTATAATATATGAGAAGTTACAAGAAGGATCTACACGTTGTTTCAAATTATAACTCACAGTTCAATGCTTAAGAAATTTAGCAGCATTATCTAAATTGACACCCAACAAACTCCCCCAGGCTTCACACGCTTTAAGATCTAGATCAAAAACTGTTGCTGTTTTTTCATTTGCACCTCCTTCAGTCTGAAAACTGTCTCAAGGCCAGCTTCCCTGGCCAGCAGACAAGTGCAGTGTCTGCACTGCAGCTCCCAGAGGCTCACCAAAGGCTGCACCAAAAGGTGGCAGCTCCAACACAGTGAACACAGGGCCTGAGGGCCGCACAGGTTTTATTCCTCATCTAACCCTTCACTTTTCCCAGTTCAGGGTAGTGAATGGAGTTTATTTCACTGCAGGCAAGCTGGAGTGGCACTACTGCTTCAAAGAATATGTAAGATGCCAGGGGCTGTACTGACAAAATCTACACTATTGAGTTTATGGTTTCAGTAAAAGCTTAGTCTTAGCAGTTTCCTTCATCAGGTCTTTAATGTTAGACAGCACACGAGGAAAATCAGACAGCTACCTATGAACAGACTACAAGGAGGCTGACAGGAACAACCATGATGACAGGTCTCAGGTTATGGAAGATAATCAGCTATGGACATGTAACATTAAGCACTGTAAAACTACACCTCAATAAACCATTTGTGAGGTTTCTTTCAGTCACAGTCTGTATGAGGCATGAGCTCAAAACAAAGAAAGATACACATCTTACAAATAAATACATTGTTCAGCGATCACTGCTTTATATTGGTATTGTAACTCATCACCATGCAAAGCACGACATATTGTCTCCTAGCCATACAACCATTCTGGGCACACCAATCTATTACAGCTACTCAGTTAATGAAGTCTGAAGAGGAGTCTGCTCCCGCTTTTACTTTCTGTGCCCCTTTAATTCTGCACCCTCAATCAGATCCAGATCTCTTTCTGATGCTGTTCCCTCAGGGCGAGAGCAAATCACTCTCTTTGGACCAAAGAAAGTCACTAGCATCCGAACTCCACCCTCTGGTTTCAAGTATGCCCCACCATTACAGGCTTTGTGAGTTTTAGAGTATATAAGAAACATAAGCATAGCAAAGAAGCATCTTTACCCCAGAATATTTACTCTAAAAAGACTGAATAATTACATAACTTCAAAAGAAAAAATTCCAGAAATTCCATCTCTTTCTCCTCAGCCCCTCACACAGTTTTACGCTGACAAGCCTGAAAAATTCAAAATTCACCCTTATTTCAGGCCCAAAAAAGTCCATATACAATTACTTGTCAGGACACTTATCGTTGTCCCATGACCCTGTCTTGTAAAGAGCACCATTGCTCTTTAGAAGGAACTCTGGCTCTCTGCACTGCTAGCTGGCTGTCACCTCCATAGATCAGCATATGTTTCCCACCTGCTAGTCCTAGTATGGAAAAAAAAGAAAGTCATTCCTTTTAACAGCATAATATTCAAGACTTTCAAAATCAACAGGCTCTTCATAATGACTGTTAGTCAAACAAGTCCAGCACTTCCATCGGCAGAACATGTGTCACAGTACATCCATTAGCTCCAGCCTATTGCTCAACACCCAACTCCAGCACTGAGTTCAGAATCTGAGAGTTACATCCGTGCTCTGTCACAGCATGAACAAGCACAGAGAAATCAGAAGGAAAAAAAAAAAACACCACACCCCACACAGTAGTTGTTTAATAGCAAGTATTTTATATTAAATATTAGAAGTGAGAGTAATATGTCTTGTTCTTGAATAGTTAGAATTTCCACTCTTAATGCTTTTTCTAGAACTATATGAAGGTAGGAATATTTTACCTGTTATTCTAAAGGAAGCCAAAACCCTTACAAAACCACATGGCCATAAAAACTAGGCTTTCTGAAAAAGCAAGTAAGTGACATGCAACAAAATTAGGAGAATTGGCAATATGGGCACGTGTTTAATATCATACAATGTATACTACTTGGAAATTTAACTTGCTAGAAAACCTCAGTCGTGAATCAGAGTATATTCTGGACATGGTACATGGCACATCTATGGTTTTTGCAGGATCAAAATCCTGCTAAGGTACAGGAAAAGCAGTTACATCCACATTTTGTGGTTGCATAAACTACGCACATTAAAATTTTCTCTTAGAAAGACCTTTAAAAACTAATATTTTGTACAGCTATCTCTCGACAACGGCAGTGGAAATTCAGCGATGAAAACCAGATGCAATCATTTTCCTTTTTTCCTAAAAACATATCCTTAAAATGCAATTATGTTCAAGTAAGATTGTAGAAGTTTCTGCATTTAACTTCTCAGATCAAGCAACATATTCTTACAGAACACTCAAATAAAAATTTTTATACATATATATGTGCATATAACCGAACAGTTCATACTGTGCGTCATAACTGGCATTGCTTCTATTACAGTACTACTCCACAGAAAAAGGAAAAATCTTTCAACAAACTATAAAGTTTGATTCCTGCAGTTTTCCTTCCATAAAACCATGTAATAAGTGCTAAGTTTTGCTGTTTTTATATGCAAGCTCTGCCATTTTTATATGGTGATTCTTTAACAGTTGTGGTAGCTGTGGTGATGTGAGTTATAATAAGGAATAACAGATGGGCTGGAGTGAAGAACAAAGTATTTTCTAGCATCTGGATAGCTAAAAAAAATTCAACGAGAGGGTTTTACTTGGACTCCACCCACTATTTCCTTATAGAAGATAGCCTTTTTACATCTCATGTTCTTTATTCAAATATAAAATTTCTTCATATTTTTTCCAGTTAAATTCAGTTTCTTTTGCCTTTCTACTGTTTGGAAAGTGCAGGTTCGTCAAGTGCATTTATTCACCTAACCATCCAACGTACTATGATTCTGTGCCAGAGAATAAGCTTTAATTCCAAGCTCATATTTCAATCAGACTGATAGTCACTCACTTGGAGACTGACTGCAGATTTCAATTCTCTTTAGAAAAAAACCGTAAGCCAAAACATCATAAAAATAAGCCCATTTTCAAGCAATGGTTATATACAAGATTCTGAATTCCCATCTTTGGATTTATGTCTTTAATTAAACTGATGAGCCTGTTGGGCTACATGTGATTTCAAATCTGGGAAGTTAACAAAACAATGAAGAATTGAAGCACTAAGTTCAAGCACTCTTCTTTACAGAGTTAGGTTGTTGAATCAGAAATTTTATCTGAAACTTTTTCAAAGTGCCATAAAGTTAGATGCAAGTTAACCATGTCAAGCTGAAGTTATTACTCATATATGGGAGAGAAGTCTTGGTTCTGTGAAAACCAATGAGCAACAGTCTCCAGGGAACCATGACTTTGTAAGTCATTAGACAAACAGGCATGCTAATTATGTATTTCCTATTAGTCATTCTAATATTATGAAATACTAATAAACTAGAAAATCCAAGAGGACTGTTAGATAAACCTCTTTTCTAGAAGGCAAAAATAAAGTGATTTTCTTCATGGATACACAAAATAGCTGTAAAGTTCTTAAATGTCTGCATTTAGGGTTTTTAAATGCAATAAGTGTATTCTTCATCTTAATGCCCCCTTTCAAAACACAAATCTCTACATGCTTGTAATACAGTTTGGAGCCCAGAAGCACTTATCTCTTGCCATAAAGTCTACAAGTAGTGTAGGTGCAGTACCTGCTGGTCAGAGTCATCACTTCTCACCATCAGAGCAATACTCAGCCTCCCATTAAGCTGCAGACTAAAGGGAAAGACTGGACAGGAATAAAGAAGTGGAATACACAGTAAACCAATAAACCACAAAAGTCGCTACATCTTTCCTTGCACATTCTTTTGAATCCAGGGTTCCAGCATCAGAAAAATTTTTGAAAAACACTCATTTGCTATTCATAAGATCCCAAAGTGGCCAAATCCAGGAAAAATAACATTGACAGTTCAAAGGAAGGAGGCAGCTAGGAGTAAACGTATAACTTCACCCATAACAAGACTATTTCAGTAAATTTGAAGTTCCTATCTCCAAAATTAGATTTTAAATTTCAAAATATTTCAGAAATATTGTAAAATATTCCCTTGTTGTGCACTTGCATAACTGTAACAAATAGGAATTTTTCAAGAGACACGAAAGTGTAGTAACCACTTTCAGCACCAGACAGAACAAAACAAAAATTGAAACAAGCAAGAACAACCAAAAAAAATTATTCTCATCGTCTACATCAGTCTCATAGTCTCTGTGATTCTTTTTTTTTTTAATATTTATTTCTACAAGCATTGGTGGAAACATTTTTTGTGTAAATCATTATGTCTTCCTCAAAATTAATACGTGAGAGGTTAAAGACATAGAAACAGTCAATATTTCCTACACAGTCTTGAAAGGATTACCTAAGAGGCACAAGGGCAATGAGAAGAAGGACTTCTAACAGAACAACATTAGAAAATTTACACATTCTGAATTTCTTTATTTTTTCTCAAATAGTCACAGACCTGGACTACTATAGCATCTTCAATCAACAGCTTTGAGGTGATTCAATAAGCTGCAGTATTTCCAGGAACCAAGCCTGTGCATCGCAACCTTAAATTTATTACTTTAAGGAAGTCTCTAATTGAGTAGAAACCACAATAAAAAAGAAATGCTACAGTATAAGTCAAAACAAAAACACCACGAAGCAGCTAGCTGACAACTACATAACTACGTGATACTGTTTCAATGAGCTGGTCATCCACAGTACTGGAAGTTAGGAGTTCAAGTCTAACTGCTGTGAAGTCAAGCCTGCAGTGATCACAACATGAAGAAGTAATAACAATTAAAAAAAAAAAGACTTAAGTAAATTTCAAATGCCACAGTCAGTTACAGTCCTAGCACTTAGCAGAAAAATTCTGACTGCAAACTGAGCCATACAGAGATAGCGATGAAAACATGGAAACCTTTCATATTTTTACAGGGTCACTCCTCAATATAAACATAGGTAGAATTGAAGTTTGAAGTTTATAATGAGTTAAAGCATAGATCACAGAATGGCCAGGGTTGGAAGGGACCTCAAGGATCATGAATCTCCAACCCTCCTGCCACATGCAGGGCCACCAACCATCCCACCTAATGCTAGACCAGGCTGCCCAGGGCCCCATCCAACCTGGCCTTGAACACCTCCAGGGATGGGGCATCCACAGCCTCTCTGGATAAAGCTTACTAAGAAACCCTGCTTGCCTCCTGAACATGTGAAGTCTATTTTTACTTCCTGCCTTTTCAACAGTTACTTTTGTTTTAATTTAGGTATTTTTCCCCCCCACCTCAAATCTTGAAAGTATGTTTACAAGCTTAACCCTAGCTAAAAAAGTTGGTTTCTGGAAATGTAATATTTTTAAGAAGCTCAGGGATTCTTATTCTTCAAAGATGCTAAATTATTTCTGGGCTAAAAAGGAAAAGCAAAACTAAACAATGCTTTTCCAGACTGCTTTATACACTTTATATTTCCTCTTCACAAAACTGTTCCATAACCAAGTAAAATTATATGCATCTATCAAATAAATGAAAGTAAAAGCAAGTACTGCAGTAACTTTCACCAACTTGCCCATACCTTTCAACCCCTCATAATAAAAGGAATATTTTACAAGGCACACATACCATTTTGTGGGTTATTTCCTACAACAATCTATCTTCCATGAAATGTAGTCTTTCTGCTCACAGACACAGTACATACAAAAGCTCACAAAACATAAAATTCATTCCCATAATATAACCTCCAGATTAAATTAAGCTCCTAAAAACAAGAGGCATCATATATGCAAACCATTCAATAACCTACAGACAAGCAGCAAAGGCGAGGCTAACGTTTTTTCCTTGGGGCATTTCTAATCAAATTCTAATGAATCTGAAGGTAAAATTATCCCTCATTTAATTAGAAATTTCACTGATAAGCTGGTGCCTAGAGGAGAGTCCAAATAGATTAGAGAGGGAAAACGTGACCTTTCCTGAAATACATTTCCTAAACCCTGAGAGATGGCTGGTTTTCTGTTAAAACTGGATGTCTGTAAATAAATTCCACACCAAACCAACTCTTTTTTTCCCCCCTCTTAAAAGTACTATTAGGATTCATTTCTAGAAGGAGAGCACAGAAAATGTAAAATAGGAGCAACATGCAATACCTTCTTGGGAAAAAAAAAAAGAAAAAAATTAATATGTATATATTTCACTAAGTCTATTTCAATTTAAAAGAAAAAAAAATTGGGCCACATTTCAGCATTCACAGGCTCATCAGATTAAATGTGAAGGATGAATAATGCAATCAAAACCAAGACTAGCCAACAGAAAAACAAATCAGAAACAAAAAGCCCTAGATCTGGAGTCCTCATGCTTTCCTACTGCAAAAACAGATTTCTAACTTGGAAGTGATCAAAACAGAAATCCCTTTCCCGAGATCATATCCAAGCTATAATGCTCTATCTATGTGGTTTTAACTGAACTCACAGTGGCAATTCAGATGTTTGTGATGGAAACATCCCTGAGGCTAGCAATATGAGCTATTTTGCTTCAGACTGAAGGCACCTTAACACAATGTTCTAGTTTCAGGTCGCCCAGGTCAGCGTAATACTTAGTACAATCAATCCGCCATTAAAACATGGTACTCTTAGGATCAGCTTTGCCAAGTGAATTAGTGTCAAATAAATAGAAAAGTGGATGGTCTAAGCATTTTAATCCACTCCAAGGACCTTTTACGGTCAAGCACACGGAGACAGGATAATTCAGGTACAGAAAAATAAATACGACCTCTAATAAGCCCTTAAAAAGTTACTTTCTGCTACTTCCTCAAAAAGTTATTTCAGATGATTCAGACAAACATCACCCACCTTTTTGGTACGGGTAGGATTAAGACACTTGACTTTACAAGGCTTTACTCCCTGTTAAAAGCAAAAAAAAATGACCTTCCTATGAGGCATTTGAGCTGACAGGAACAGCTTTGTCAGAAGCACAATCCTATGGACCTGCCCCTCAAATAACTACCTGAATTAAGGGAGAGTGTGAGAGGGAAATGTGATTTGGCTTTTAAGAAGCACCAAAAAGTGACCAAATCAAATCTAAAAACAGAGAGAGATTGCTAATAAAATTTCTTCAGCAAGAGAGATCTTCAGGTGCATTGAAGGTCTTGGAAAACGGGTCTCTGCAGTGAAACAAAGGGAAATGAAAGCATAAAAGAAAGGGAATACGAGTTGAAGTCACTGCAAAGGAGATATTTGTGCAACTACAGTGTATACCAAGCAAACACTGGCACTCACAGTTGCTATTTCAACACTGAAAATGAGAGTGGAATGGAAATTCTTGCAATACGTGGGATTTCCCTGTTTGACCGTAGCATATGGACAGTTTTTCTTCAAACCCTCTAGAGAGTGTAGTTTGCTTGCTTTTGTTTTGTGTCTTGCGTTGTTTTGGGGGGTTTCTTTTGTTTGTCACTTGTAAATTAACTCAGGCAGAACCATTTTTCCAAAGAGTTTCAGCCTCAGGGAGAATACTTTTAAACAGCCATAGCTTCAAGAAAAACACAGGATGCATGAAAACCTTCCAAGCAGGCTTACCATTGGGAAGATGAATTTGCACTGAGACATAGTTCTAGGTAGTATAAATTAATCCAAATTTTCAGTGTGAGTGCTTACAACTGAAGCAATCCAGGCAGTGTTAAGCATGCAGGATTTCCCCAACTTTTTTTTTTTTTTATGTCATCTAACTGAAAATTCCATAGAGATCTTCAGGTAAAACCTAGAGCAAGATAAAACATCAATTTTTTGCCTGTAGTTCAATATTCTGATTAAGAGGTATTATAGGAAGTCTTCAATTCTTCGTCAGGTAACACTCAGGTTTTTACAATAGAAGACAAGCAAAATGTCTAGTTCAACAGCTTCAAAAATACATCATCATCTTTAGATTACACACACACCTAAGCAAAAATGTTATTAGTAACTTTGATTCTGCTTTTTCCCTATATGCTTCTAAAAGTGGAATGGTAGAAATAAAGCAATTTGTCCTGGAATTTAATCCCAAAGGTTGCAGTCTGTTATTACCATTATTTACACACTGCTACTGCAATAGGGAAATACTGCACTTTGCATTACTGTAAAAGGAAAAATAAAATCATAAAAAATAAGGAGGGGTACACAATAAAACCAAACTTACTTACTTGGAATACACTAAAATATGTGAAAGGCTGGTCTTAGAGGCAAACTATCAAGATTACAGAATAAAGCACGACTGCCATTACAGAAGCAATCACACTAACCTTGCCCCAAGGGAATTTACATAAAATATCTTCTAATACTGCTTTCCTTATCCAACAAGCCAGAGCCACACACAGTAAGCAGATGAACATGCATGATCTGTAAAGACAACTGCTTTCAGAATGCTCCATTTACCTACCAAGTATTGCAATAAAAGCAGAAAGAACGTGAAAATAATTCATTTACGGAGGTCATTTTAAAGGCACTTCCATCTCTCAGCAGTGTAGGATTAACAACTCTATGGTTATTAAGAGATTTAATGTCATCTGTGTTACAGTAGTGCCCAGAGGCTCCAGCTGAGACTGCGGCCCCTCTTGAGTGGAATAAGTATTGGAAAATTATTATACTGACTCACATAAAATGAGAATCCTCTTTCAAGTTTTTTTTTTTTTTTTAAGCATAACCTTTATTTAAACCAAATTATTATCTCTGTAAGCTTTGCAGCAGTTCTCTTGCTGTTTAGCTTATCTTTAGTTTAAACATCAGTATGAAATACAAGCATAGTGCATATGTTCAAACAGAAAGCTATAAGCACAGCATTGAAACTCATATGCCCTGTACTTCTGACATACAGGTCATGGGGTCTACACAGACATATACACAGCCCTTCATTATCAGTATCTGTATAAAAAGAGATTTGTATGACTAGATTGGGGTCTATATCCTCCAGAGGAAAATAATAATAATAATAATAAACAACAACAGTAATAATAATAATAATATATAGGTGTATGGAAATTTGGTGCCTGTAACTAACAAAATAATCTAGGATAAATTAGCATGCTCTCAAAATTCTCAACAAGATCAAACTACTGACTGTTAAATATTATGCAGAACAAGTAGAATCTGCATGAATTTAGAATTATACAATCACAGAATCATTAGGCTTGGAAATGACCACTGAAATAATCTAGTCCAACCATCCTCACTATGCCCACTAAACCACATCTCTAAAACTTCTTAGTCACAGAATCACAAAATTGTAGGGGCTGGAAGGGACTTTCACAAATATTTGAATAATATGTAAATAATTCTATATACCAATTATAGTACAGTATGCTGTTGAAAAAAAAACACAATGTCTTTCTCAATTTTTTTCTGCTGACACTATTTTTTCCAAACCACAAATCACAGATGTGATTTGTCACAGTCTTAATTTAAGACCTGCTGGATGAAAACCAGCAAAGCTCTCTTCAGAGAGTCTTCAAAAAAATTAAGATTTTAAATTATAAGTTATCTAAAAATAATTTAATAACCTTTAGCACCAAGTCAAAAACACCAACATCCCTCACACATTTCTACTCTGTGTAAGTCAGATATTACACTTTCATTTATTATAAGACTTTGTGATAAAACAGAAAACTAGTGATCAAGTAACTATTCAACAATCCAAAGTACGTTGTCATGACAGCCATAAGCTTGACATAGAAGAGATGTACCCTAAAAGGACACAGCATTTCTCGAGCATCGCAAACAATAGGAAGCCAGTACCATCCATGGCTCTGGTACATTCACCACCATTAAGCATAAGTTGGATCATAAAAGCACTGGCAGAACTTTTCTGTAGTTTGCTTCTCATTTCAGTGACAAAGTTGGTACAAGTCATAAACGCTGTCATCATTTCTCAGTATTTCATCATGCATCTGACAGGTTTGTACCTGTCCTGTCAGTCGTAAGCACATTTTACAAAAAGTTTTGGTTCATTGCAGTACAATTCTGCATTTTAACCAGTTCCTTAAACTAGTTTCCATAGTTTAACATTGGAGTTGAACAATCTGTTCCAGCAAACCATGTCTGGAATTCATACGCTCTCATTTTTTTAATGAAGAACAGATTTTCAGTGAGCATCCTTATTATTCTGCCTCAGGGAAGGATCTTACCAGATAGCAAAGTTTAATTTTTCATTCTTTCAAAGAAGAAACTACTTCATTAGAAGTATGAGAGATCAATTTCCATTTTTGCTCATGCAAATCAAAGTCTAAAGCACAAGTACAGAAATTCTAGTAGGTCCACTACAAAACTAATATTTTACACAGCAAACATTTTGAATTTTCATTTTAGAAGTTGCCTTATTTGTTACATACCTCAGAATCACCTGTTAGGATCTACAAGCAAATTTCACTACTAAAAATGAATCCGGGAAAGTATTTCAAGAAGTAACTTACTGTAAATTGGCTACTTTTACTGATACAGGAACGTGGGGAAGCTGAGTGGCCCATTTCAGTGTAATATCTTGATAAACATACAGCATTTTACTATGGTTTCCGACTAGAGTGTTTATTGTTCCTTCTTTCACTGTTAGAAATATAAAAACAATTTAAAAATGAAAGCTATTATCATAAGCCATTACTTTCTTTTTGGAGTTACATCCTACCAAACTATTTATTCATTTATTTCCTTTTAAGACATCACTTGTTTTAAATACATCTATAGAATTTTAAAGTGTTAAAAATTATGAAAGTTACATTGACAATAACCAAGAATGTATGTAATTAATGATGAATATCAATTCCAATCATACAACACACAAGCCAAAACTTTTCAAGGTTCTAGCCAGATGTGTTTTATAACATAAGATACGAATAATAAAGACTCGTAATTATCACGTTGGCATGCCAGGTATGACAAACACACGTGGTTAAATAATATCAGTTAATTATACCCTTCATTAATTCACTGAACCAATTAAAGATTCATACATTTAAATGTTTCATTTATAACAAAAATCAGAAAGCAATCAAGCAGCAATTTAGATCTACTACAAATCTTACAAGTCTTAAGAACATGTTAGCCTACTCTATATTAATGTCTGAAAAGCTTTCATTGAATAACAGAAGGTTTTCTAAGACTAATCTCTCATACTTCCATGTTTGGTGACTTGGTAGCCTGGGCAAATATACTGAAACACTAAAAACACACATCATACTTGATGATGAGAAAATAAGCTATTTAGATTCCAAAAGTCATGGTATTTCAGATTGACAATATTAGAAAATAAATCTAAGAAGAAGCCAGCTTTTATTTTGTAGCTTTTCTATAATCAATAGCATATTTAAAAGAATATATCATCAGTGGGATAAAAAAAAAAAAGGCTAGGGAAGTAACAAAGCTAAAAGTTTCAAGTTGAAATTACCTGAACAATAAGGAATGAAGCAACTTGGACTGTAATCAAGCTTTTTCATGAAGCGAATTTGTCCATTATCCTTCAGGCAGAAGAGGCTTCTCTCACCAAGTACAAAAACAGAAGAAACTGCCTGATTAAAGGAGACAATGCATATATCCAGTGCTTGTTCTCCAATGTTGAGAACCCAATCCACCTTTAAAAGAAAAAAAGAAGAAAGTACACAGCTGACACATTTAAGAAAAACTCAAAAATACACAGAGAAAGTTCAGAATTCATCAAGCTATAAAGGTATCAGTAGCATAAGTGGAAAAGAAAATCCAAGGTCTAAAATTCTCCAAAAACAGAGTAATAAAATCATTTAAATCTGCCACAGTACACATCCTTAGGGTAGTGTTAGGAAAGGTGATAACCTATTCTACCAATATATAATTGGAAACATGGACAGAATTTACGGTGCTTAAGCCCACATACATACTTGCAGCCAATAATGTACACCCTTCAACCTGAAGAATGGTTCTGCAGATGAAAGCTTATCTGTTTTTCCAACTACATGCACTGATATAATGAAGAAAGGATTTTGAAATGGTCCTTGCCTATGTCCTTATACGTTTAAGCAATATTACTGTTTATTAATAGCTTTCATTAATTTCAGCTCCTTTGAAAAACTTTAACTCACACATGCAAAAATTGCTTTTGATGCTGCCAAGCTGGTTAAATAGATTCAGAATTGCTGAAATCAAAAGCCATTCAAATGTCATCACTTCCTAAATTAACAGCATCAATCTTTTTGCTTAAGAACAGAATGTGTTGGTAAACATAATGGCATACCTCATATACAAAACTGGAAGCATCACTTTGAAAGGAAAATATTATCTTTGCCTCAATGTATGCTTCTCAAATCACGTTTAAGAAATTATTTTATTTACAGTATGTTTGAGGAAACTTCTAAATTTCTAATTAAAAAATTATGCCTTCTCTTAATTCGAAGTATAAGATTCCGGTTGACTTAGTGTGAAAACATTCTACTACTAACCAATGGAAGGAAAATGTTCTCCCTATGTTTTATTGTTATACCTTAAATAAGCTAAATCCAGCATTTTGCATAGTATAGTGTGTGGACAAACAGTTCTAAAAAGGAACAGAGACTCAAATTCTCCTCCTTTCAATAACAGGTAGGTCGATTATTAAGCAGTTTACTACTACAAGGCTCTCCTGAAGATCACTGACTTAACACGTTTTTGAAAGAAGAGACCAGGATACTGACTATTTATAGGAACAGTTTTCAGTGCTGAGTTTTCTGTTAAAGTACAAAGGACTCTCTGAGTACAACTAGATTAATTTCATAACTTGAATATAAAGTCAGAAATACAGTCTAGAATTACCACACATTAGATTTTGTACTGGAAAGGCAAAGACCTCTCTGAGAAATAGCTACTTACAGTATACAATTTTAGTGCTTTTTTTTGTTGTTATTGTTTTTCTGAGAACAGCAGCAAATATTAAGGCCCAAACTGAAACAACTAAGGTTCAACATAATCCTAATAGAAATGTATAGGAGACTTTCTGCTGCCTTTTAAAAGCAACTGGATAGGATTCTTTCTCACCAGATAATGTTTCCATTCATTACTTAGCACTGGTCTATTTCAGATGCATACAAGCCACCATATAGGTTATGTAAAATAAATAACATTTACCACAAGTTTCTTTCCAGAACTGAGTTTTTGTTGTACTGTTTCTTGTCTTCCATCAGCATCTGTTGCAAATGCCAGCACTTGGTATCTGTTATAGGAAGTTTAAAAAGAAAAGTAATATAACAAAATACAACATCTCTGTAGTTAAAACCTTTACATTAAGTAGAAATAAAATAGAATTATCCTATTTTGAGCATACACACGCAGCAAAAGCAGAACCTAAAAAGGATTGTCCGAAAGCCTACAGCAGCACAGCCATAATCAGCAAAGATGTTAGAATAAACATCGTTGTAGAATTAAAACTATGTGTAAGGCAGAATTTAGAACAAGGGTTCTACTCAGGTTTTCTGTGATGTTAATGTAATTCAACAGCTAAATATACTAAAGGATGGATATATCTTACAAAAGAGACAGATGCAAGAAATCAGCATCTTTTCAATTTGTGAAGTTAAAATAGCAATTAGAAAAAAAATCAAAAAAATTCCCTCAGTAAATTTTAAAATAAACTACTGTATTCAGGGACACTGTCCAGACACACAGAGATGGGATCAGGAAGGCCAAGGCACAGTTAGAATTGTACTTGATGAGAGATGTGAAAAATAACAAGGGACTCTACAGACTGAACATTGGTCAGAAGAGACAGGCAAAGAGAGTACAGTCCTTCTGATAAATGGGAAGGGAAAACTGACAGACATGGAGAAGGCTGAAGCACTCAACGAGTTCTTTGTCTCAGTCTTCGCTGACAGCCAGGCTTCTCAAATCCATGAAACTCACATCCCTGAATCTCTAAGAGGGGCTGGGAAAGCAAAATCCCCTTCACTGTATAAGAACAAGTGTGGGACCACCTCATGATGCTGAATGTGTACAAATGGCATCCCAGGGGTCTGAAGGGAGCTGACTGGTATGGCTGCATACCATATTTGAAAACTACCTTTATTTGCAGTCCATCTACTCTCTCCCAAATTATTAACACAATGTCTGTATTGTGTTCATGCAATACCTAGAATCTGAAAATGTCTTACTAAGTATTAGCAGAATAAATCAAAGACAGTATTTTGCTTGAGAAATTCAGGTGATGATGTAGAATAATATATGACAATAAGTATTATGTTAGATTAACATTTCCTGGATTAGATTCTTAAAGAGTAATTTGTAAATAATAATTAAGAAGAGGTATTTGCATTTTTTATATACTTATTTCAGCACACCTTTACCCTTTCACACCACAAGCAAGAGCCCTTCTGACAAAAGAAAATGAGAAAAACACCATTTTTATTTCAGGTAGAAAATGAAAATTAAAAATACAATGTTTCTATATATTTCCAGGAAGTTACACTTTGCAAATAATTCGCCTCCAAACAAAGTATTAGAATGGTTCCTAAGTGCTCTACATTATGTTGTAGTCAGTATAAGTCCCAGTGCAGCCTATGAATAATGATAATTGCAGTCAGTGTGAAAATAAAAAGCCAAAGAAAGAAAATGGCCGTGATGGGTAACAAAGATTGAGCATTACACTTGGCCTCTCCCAGTACTAGAAGCAAAATAACTTAAGCTCAGGAAAAAGATTTATGACAACTGCATTCAAACTTTTTCACAAAATAAAGAATTTTTTTCTCCTGCATTCATTTCAACATTCTTTCACAGAGATATCTAAGGTGGATGCATAGTAACGTTTTTGTTCCATTCTGAAATTTTTAGTAGCATCTGTTGCTCAGTCAAGTGTTTTAGTGTACCTAAAACCAGAAAGCAAAAAAAATGCCTGTGAAGGTGAAATTAATGCAGCTACACAGAAAAAGAAGTGGAGATCAAGTAAAGCAATCTCTTCGTAACACAGAGGGAAGAGATGTTGAAAGATGTTTTAGGAAGGCAACAACCAGTGTTTTCAGTGTTTCCCATGTAGTTCAGTGTTTTGAGTGCTTTCCAAGTTCTCTACTGCTTAACTGCAGAGAATAGTTACCAGAATTAGCAGTAGAAGATGTTCCCAGCAGTAAAGCAAACTCAAAATATTTACCAGAGATTCAGAAGGTTACATAAGTCTGAAGAACAAGCTTGCAGTTGCACTTTTGATGCAGTACTCTAAAACAACTTCTTATATAAGTTGATGTACAAGCTACATAAGTCAACAATGAGGCAGACTCAAAACTAGTTGAACTGAAAGGTTCAGAAGGTGGTAATCAGTGCCACAAAGTCCACAGGGAGACTTGCACAAATGGTATATCCCAGGAGTCAATGTGGGATCTCACCTTCTTGTGTGTTCAAGCAACACAACAGTGCTTCAATACTTAGTGAGGCTACAAATAGAATTTTAAGAACAAAGCATCATCCATTCATGAGTAAAGAATGAGATGCCATTTGCCATAATTTTCCCAAACTGGTAATATGGACACATTTTCTGAAAAGGCAGAACTGTTATTTTCAGTTATGATCAAGAAGGCAGCTAGTGTCTTATTTTAACATAAAAAAATATTCTTCAAAAGCTACATAGAGAAAATGTGTCTTCATAGTACAGAAATGCACATTGTATTCATATGAAAATGCTGGTGGTAGGAAGATGACAAATAGTAATGACTGATCAGTATTGTTAATCAAAATAGCAGGGCTACGATATCTGTCTGGAAGGAGCATTATCTGCAAGCGCCTAAATTTCACAGTATCATTTGTTTGCAGTCTTAAAATATGCAGAACCAATCTGTCTTTCAAGACACATTTAAATATTTACTAACAGTTGTGGAGTTGATAGTCAACAGCTTACCAGACTTAGTTCAGAATTAGACAAGCAATATAGCTTCTGCCCTAAGCCTCTTTTTTCTTTTTCTTTTTTTTTTTTTTAATCACTTTTTACAGTTTGGTATCATCCTTGCATTTCAGGACATTTATTCTTATATTTCAGGTCTTTGATGAGGGTGTTAAAGAAATACCGGCTCCAACACCATCTCCCAAGGAACATCATTCATCTAAGGCTGTTAGTCTGAATCGACGGCTACCCTGGAAGTCTGACAGTTCTGTCACATTTTCATCCATCTTGTAGTTGCTAATTCTCCACCACCACTCACCACCCCACATTTATTGTTAGCCATAAAGTTTCAGAAGGCCTAAGAGCAGACCTTATCAGTTTTAATGGAGAAAAGATGAGGCAAAGCCGGCACTCTCTAAACGCAGTAAGCTCTGCACCTGCACACGACTTCTAGCTCCTTGTCTTTGTTGCCCAGGCTGTAAGTGTTTGTGAACATGTACTTAAGATGGGCCTCCCACTCATCACACTTTCTTTAAGGAACTCTGAAAGCATTCCCTGCTGAGCATTTGGCCCTCATCTCCAATTCTGCCATTAGACAGAACCAAGAAAATGGAGAGTCTAGGAGTCTAGCACTTGCAGGACTGTGTGATGAGTCTTCAATAAGATGACAAACTTGAATAATTATAGAATGTGACTACAAATTACACAGGAAATAGTTTGCTTTTTTAGCAAAGATAATAAAAAATTACATGTAGTTATTTTTGTTTACATACTAAATAACAGCACCAAAATATGCAATAATTGAATATGAACACATACTTGTAACTCTCAACCTGTCGAGAGGAAGACACTGTAATGAAAGAATCTGTCCGAGAGCTGTAAGTCAAGGGACCAGGCAGAAGAAAACCAGGTAAAAAACGGCCAAAAGCATAGCTTTCCTGTTCAAATAACATTAGCATCCCATCCATGGACTGTATACATATCAAATCTCGACCTAAGAAAGAAGAGCAAAGGGAAGATATATAAAGGAAACAAAACAACATTAACTAGACAATTGAACTCTTAACAGTTGCAGAATAAAAAGTTGTACTTACACTAATAGAAGTAAGACTAATTTCAATTCCCGTTTACTATTAAGAATACCAAATACTCCAAATTTAACTTACTTCTTGCTTACTATAAAGAAAAAACTTAGTATAAAAACAACAAATCTAGATAATTAGGTGTTTTTGGATGTCATTCAGAATATATTAAGAAAAAAAAGTTTCATTTTAAAGCAAAATTCCTGATGTTATAACTATTACAATTGTAGTTTCAAGAAATGGTTCAATACTCCAAGGGAGAAAAAAAAGGCCTCTATACATCACAAGCAGTCATAAAAACTGTGAATTAAAACTAAATAACCTATTCTGGTCTTTCAAGAGTAGTTAAACAACAAGAATTCCTACAAATATATATTGTTGTTAAAAATAGTAATATGGCAATGTTTTCCACAGCCTGCATTCATATTTTCTGTCTTCAAGAAATGAAGAAATAAACAGATTCACTCCATTTGTTGCAAACAATATTAAGAACAGAAAAATTCAGCTCGGAGTAAATGACTTCAAGCCATTATTTAATAGCCTGAAGACATGACTTGATACGTCTCTAAAACACCAAGCCAAATACAAAGCTTCATTTTGACACATTTCTGAGGTCAGAGGCTGATTATGAGTTTTGCATTTCATATGTCAGTGCAGTAATTCAAGCAAACAACGTTTTCCATGTATTTGAAGAAAAAGCCATACCAGTAAGACTAATAGCTTGGAACCATTAATGGAAATATCTCTCCTGAATTCAAAGAAAAGCCCCAATCTGGCAAACATAACACAAAATAATGTCATTCAACATAAATTTATCTGCATTAAAATATTCCACCGTGTCTTAGGAGCTCTAGTATATAAATGGAGAACTTGAAAAAAATTCTTTGTGTGCTCAAAGTCCATCCCCAATACCTTAAGACTGTTTTCCAACACAAGAAGATGAACTAAAACAAAAACAAAATAAAACCTCTTTCTTATACTTAAATAACGAAGGTAGCACAAAGGTCAAGATTACATTCAATACTTGAAAAATCAGTAAGTGCAAAATACAGTGGAAAGTATTGTTCATCTCTACTGCAACTCTTCATAGAAACTAAGTACTTGAAAATAAATAGTGTAATAGGTCAGCTGTATATCGTGTTATTTGTTCTTGTGACTAAAGCAAACAGCATTTAGTTCAGACTAACAACATGGATCTCACCCACTTGCCCTCTCTACGCTCCATACCTCCCCACCACATTGCTTCAGATTCTCCCATAATCTGAAAATCAAATTCCTCCATTCGTTTTCCCAAATTCTGCATGTAGTTCAGTCATGTTCTATCAAGACTGCTGCAAATACCAACCAGGAGCAAGAAAAGACATTTGAAAATGTAATTCATTTTGTTCACTTGGCAGAGACTAAATTCAAATCATTCACTAGTGAAAATATCTCAATCCTTCCCATCGAGATTTAAAGATTGAAAAAAAAAAGTATCAAAAACGTAGTATCAGGAAGGCTTGTGATGAATGCCTGTTTCTTACCTTATGTTCTGTTCTACACATGCCTTTCTGAAAACCTTAGAGGTCACTCTTATTCAAGAGTATTGTTGGTACTGTCTACTTGACAACAAGTCGTGCATAGACATGTATATATAAAGCACCAAAAGTAATGCCTCCTATTTATTTCCATGGAAACTACAACAGATACAAACAGCACAATAACACTATTTGATAAAACAAATTCTCAGCACAAAAAACTGTTTTTTAACATAGACACCACCATTAGCTATGCAATTCTGCCAGCAATGAACAGGAAAGTGCTCACCATGCTTACAATAATCAGTGCCAGACGAGTGACCCAGTGTCTCACAGTTGCTATGGCCATGTCATTGCCCACATAATCCAGAAGTTAGGAGGTGCAAAATCTGGACTATACAGTGTATGTGATGGTACAGTATACAAGCAAGATTGGCAACGTGCTCCACAGTCTCAAACTGGAATGGGGTCTGGCATTATCAGAGAATAATCAAGGCTGGAAAAGACCTCCATCGAGTCTAACAGTCCACCTACCACCACCACTGCCCACATGTTGCAAGTATGAGCAGGTGGCCTGCTTTTTGGGGTTTTTTTTGGTTTTTTTGGTTTTTTTTTTTTTTTTTTGCTGTGACTTCTTACTTTGTCTACTCTATTCTGTCTAATAAATTGTTTTCATTTCCTTTAATTTCCATATCGTACTGCAGTTAAGGAACAAAGATGAAAGAAGCTACAAGAAACTTCGAATAGATAATTAGTTAATTAAACAATTGAATTGGTATGTGGTTTATGACACATTGTTTTCAGAAGTCACGATATGGTAAACAGCTCTGGATAGGTAATTCCCAGTTCAGCTTCCTTTCACAGGTAACAGCTCCAGAAGGGCTGGTAATTATGAAATTCCTCAAACAAAATCTTACTTTCTCAAGCCACTACTAACTGTTTTGTATTAAATCCTTACTCAGATTCTGATGGGGGAATTCTGACAAACGGAGAGAAGCATGGACAGGATATCGTGCTGCAAGAGAAAGGTTGTCTTCTTCTCTGGCCTGACTGTGGAAGTTATAGCCTTCAGCTTAGACAGCATCACAATGTAGCAGCCAGAGGTGGTTTGTTCAAGTTCCAGGAAATCCAGAAGAATCACCTTTTTTTATCCCAAACTACAGTGCACATCTCTTTATCTGCTGAGGGCTGCATCTTGAACTTTTTTTCAAGGGGGAACTCACATACTGCCACTCCATGGATTTTTATCTCCAGCTTGTAGTAGTGACACCACTATCACCACTAATAAAGTTGTGACCCAGAAAACTGCCACCTTCAGCCTTGTGTTAGTTCAGTTGGTCCTGAAAACCTTGAACAGTGTTCCCTTCTGTTCCTCTGTGAGCATCTGTGGGACCCACACAGAGCAAATTCTGTGATATTTCAACATTGCCACCGTTGTTTCCAACACACTGAAGCTGATATTCAGCTCCATACATTCAGTTTCTTGCTCACAATCTGCCGATTCGCATGGATGAGCTGGTTGAGTTTCTCTTCATTTTGTGGTGTGACAGCTATGCATGGCCATCTCAAACGTGGCTTGTCTTTCACATCGCTGTCACCACTGCTGAAAAGCACCACTCACTGCCTCACTGTAATCACATCCACCGTTTGATTCCCATAATCACTCAGCAAGCATCAGTGAATACCTATGGATGCCATTTTTTCTGCCTGGAAGAAATCAACCCCATATCTTTGCTTCATATGCACGTCCACATCAGACTGCCCATCTGCTGCTATCTGCCACGTGGCAATAAAGTTTAACAGAACATTGGTGGGAAGGTTCAACATCTATTGCCACATCCTGCCATACTCAACATCCAACCTCTGATGTCATGGGACAACATAACAAAATAGGAGGCATTACTTTCAGAGCAGCCCTCATATTTGGAGAGATAATATATTTGGATAGCTACCAATATCAAACACTTCAATCTTGCCTTAACAAGGTAGTAATCGCATTTTCAATAGATGAATTCATATATTAAAGCATAAAAAAGAATTTCATTCAACATTCGAAAACCCCATATTCCTTTTTAAACAGGAATTACTCTAATAATCAAGCTTTTTTGGTGACTGAAAAAAAAAAGAAAACAAAATTTAGTTTTCCTACACCGAATGACATCTACATCTGTACTAACAAAGAAACATTAGACAAAAGCAACCCAACAAAGAAACTATTGAGGTACTCATCAAAAGTATTCATATATCTACTACTGAAGTTAGCAAGTTAGTACATCTTTGGTTTTCTTTTCCTACTGCAGCAAGTGAAAAAATGTAAATATATCATCTTTCTAGCAGCTCTTTAAACCATTGGCCACTTGTCACTAGCAACTTCAATACAATGATTAAGCCTCAAAGTTTAATATATAACATTTTGAAGGCTTTTTTTTCAAGTTTCCAAAATAGAAGAGGATACGTTTACCACTGTTAGTAGATTTAAGTCCTACATCCTTCTAGGAAACACACTTTAATTCTGTTAACAGCATAAAGTCAATGAAAAAATGTTTCCTGTGGCAAAATGCAATCATTTTAAGAGAATTATTGGGTTTGACATTGGACCCTTAAAAGCATTTTCCAAACAGACCAATTGAGCAATGGTTTTCCTAAGGTTTTCTACACAGACTTTCTAAGCTATAAAGCAGGGTCAATGGCTTTTGTTCAATCTTAGAATTCATTCTTCATTAAATAAGAAGCACAGTTCACACACGTGCATTTGACATGCATACATACACAGCTTTTAAACGCAGCTAGTATGTTTCTATAAAACTATGTATAAAGCACCTTTATTAAAAGATTTAAGAATCATTTCCCCTCTTAAGTGTTATTCACAGGTTCCAAAATTGCTTAATTTATTTATAACTTGTAGCTGACATCCTGCAGCTGAAATATGTGGGTATTCAAGAGGTTAAAGTAACTACTGATCATAGTCAGAATGAACATTCGGTTTGTGCTTATAAAGTCTCTGAAGTGCTAGCCAAAAACACTGCAATGCTTTTACTAACACAACTCAGAAATTAGTCAGTGAAATTGAACTGTAAACAAACACCTTACATACGTTTCAATTAAAACAAAGCAAAACACATATACAAAGTTGAAAATTATTTAATATTGAGGTTCTAGCAACTCTAAACGCCCTCTGTGTCACACCAACAGCTGACACTATCAAACATTATTAGAGTAAATTTTTAAAAAGTATATTTCTAACAGAACTGTAGCAATTATGCAAATTCAGAGAGCATCACTTGCGACACACTACATATATGAACAGATAAATGAGCAAAACCAATCTAATGCTCTGCTAATACTAGAAGGAAACATCCTACTCACCACTGTCCTGCCAAGCCTCCAGCTTGCCTTGCTCAGAATACATGATGTAAGCTGTAAGCTGATGGTAGGATGTCATCCAGAAGTTAATCTTTTTTTAAACAATTAACTTCACTAAAGTTTAGGAAACTGCCAGGTGTGACCTGGAACAGCTGCAAGAGTGATACGACTCAAGACTTTTGACACTCTCATAATATCCTCATATGTAAACTAAGGAAGAGGAGGATAGATGACTGAACAGAGAAGTGGATTAAGAACTGGCTGACTGGCAGAGCTCAGAGGGCTGTGATCAGTAGCTCAGAACCTAGTTGTAGGCCTGTAGCAAGTGGTGTTTCCCAAGGGTCAATTTTGGGTCCAGTCTTGTTTAACATTTCCATCAAGAACCTCAATGAACGGATAGACAGCACCCACAGCAAGTTTGCTGAGCTGCCATTCAGTGAGACCTGGACAGGATGGAAAGTTGGGCAGAGAAGTTTCAACAGGGGCAAGTGTAGAGTCCTACACCTGGGGAAAAATAACTACACATCAGCAAGTGACATAAGGTGCTGGGGGCTGTGAAGAAAGGGGGCAATGCCAAGGCAGCAGTTGGTGCATGGTTAAGACAATGGAGAGCAGATTTAAACTGAAAGCGTGGTTTAGGTTTGATGTTAGGAAGAAATTCTTCACTCAGAAGCAGGGAGTTCAGCTGAACAAGCTAGACCATAAGCTTCTGTAGCAGTGAAGTTCAACAGCAGCTTGGGCTACATCAGGAAGAGTGGCACCAGAAGATCAAGGGAAGTGATCCTTTCCCTCTATTCATCATTGGTGAGGGAGACAACTGTTACTGGTCCAATGCTGAGTTCTCCAGACAAAAAAAAAAAAAAAAGAAAGCACAGTCTTCAGGCTAGATAATCAAACTATCCTCAGCCCTTCTCCACAGGACAGGCCTCCCTCCCCTTTTACCAGCCTTGTTGTCCTACTGCGGATGCTTTCAAGCACTTTAACATCCTTTTTATGCACATACACACACAAACACATGTATATAAGATATATAGAGCCCAGAACTGCACACAATATTCAAAGTGAAGTTGCACCAGCCAATACAGAGGGAGGATCGCTTCTTTCAACCAACTGCTTGTGCTGTGTTTAGTGTGGTTTGTCATCTTGGCTGCCAAGGCACACTCCTGGCTAACGATGAGCCTATTGGCACCAGCTGTGACTAGGTCTGGCATTGCTCATTCCCAAGTTCAGAACCTGGTATTTACCTTTGTTCAATTTCATACCATTAATGATTTTTCCATGTGCCAATATATCTAGAACTCTCTGCAAGGCCACTGCAGAAGAGTCAACTGCACCTCCCATTTCAGTATCATCAGCAAACTGGCTAAGGATACATTCCGCTCCTGCACCCAGGTTACTGGTGTAAATGTTAAACAGAACTGGCACTAGGATTGAGCCCTGGAACTCATGAGATTAAATGTCATTAGATTAAAAAAATCACAAAAATAAAATGTTTAATTGTGAGATTAAAATGAAAACAGACATGCACTTATGATGTAGATACCCTTAATAGTTCAGAAATCTTGTATTATATCTTTTTTAACACAATTTCAGACACTACCAGTTATATGCATAGTAATGAGACAGACTTCTAATCAAAACCTTCTGATTTAAGAAGTTTAGATAAAAAAATGCAGTTCAGTTGTTAATTTCTAGTCTTCTAAAGACATTAAAAACAAAACATATTACAGTAGATATTATAATCTTTATGCAGCAGTGATTATCTGGTAGACATATTACACTTCTATTAACAAATAGAAAATACAGTCAATCGAACTGTTACTGCTTAAGTATCAAGTAGTTATAGCTTCTATGTATATTAACAGTATCTAATTCTTACCAGTTTTGTTATATCATAAAAATAATGAGCAGTATAAAAATATAGCATCTTCTTGCAATATTATGTTGTATCAGAAACAGACACATTCGTCTTCAGCATTCATAATGAATCCCTAACTATGCTCACAGAATATCACTTAAAATATCCTGCTCTAACAGCAGTGATATGACAATGTTACGACATAGCATGACAAGTTCTTTACAGCATTCCAATGATCTTCATGTGTACTGTGGCACTGAACCATACCGCCTGATGTCAGGCACTGAAAACTTTACCTAACTTAAAAAACTGATTAAATGCTGTGCTTGCCTCCTTTAAGAGCACAGCAACATTTCTTAATATACCAGGTACTTTGTTGACTTCATTTGTGTTGTTTCTACTCACAGATTTTTAAATTTGTTTTAACCAAAAAAATCAAACTCCGATTACCTGAACTATTAAACACAAACTATAATTAAAGAAAAATAAATTGTGCATGAACTTTTATTTCCCAGCTTTTTATAGAACATCTTATTTCCTTTGGCCATTTGTTTTTTTATGTGTAGCTAGTGAATAGGGTTTTTATATTTCACTTTAAGAAATGCCGTCTTCCAAGAACTCAGCCAGAAATGTCCATTTCAGAAAAGCTTATTGCAGCCAGTTGGCTTTGCCAGTGACATATTTATAAAGTGAAAATGTAACCCATAGTGCTTTCTGCAGATCAGATGGAATCACTTAGTATACTCTACATAGTTTCAGCAGCGTGTGCCTCGAGAGGAATGCCCTTCAGCCAGCAAGTGTTACTTTCAAGCAAGAATCCAGCTACCGTTGTTTGTAGTTTCATTATTCTAGCATGATAAGAATACATTTATGTCACACTTGGTCTTTTTAAACCAGAATGTATTTTTAGAGCTAATTCAAAGCCAAAAATGAGTGGCAGATGGTCGCTCTCTCAAATAAGCTTCTAATTAAAATTATTTTGGAGCTTAAGTTTTCGCATGTTAGTGATTTCCTCTGCTCTGAGTCTCTCCTGGTACCAAATAATTTTCATGAAATGCACACTATGTAGTCAGAAGGCCTGAGCACCACGTGAAAACATGCAATGAAAACTACAGCATCAAATGGGATAAATTAGAAATCAGAATAAGCATCTTAAATCTACAGAGTTTAGGGATATGTCAGCAGAGAGAATTTTCCTGCCTTCGGTGGCGTTCATAAATTCAGACAAAAGCCTAGTGTGGAAGGAAGTATCAATGAAAATAAAATTAGAGGATAAATTGGCATTAGTAAGACAATCCTTTCAGGTTTATGGATGTTTTATACATGGGAAATATTTTCTTAATTGAAGAAAATTTAAGTTTGCAGTAAAGAGATGCATGCAAACTGTACTCCCACACACAGGATACAAGATCACTATCCTGATTGACACAAGAGACGCATTTTCATTTTCTTTCATCACAGAAATTTACAGCCCCTCTTCCCCTGTCCTCCCCCCCAGCATAGACAGCAAGGCCTCCACCAGTTCAGATCACTTCTGGAGAACTGAACTTGCTTCTGAGCATAGCTCCTGAAACAAAACAGTTGTGGGTCAACTGTGAGAACAGCACTTCACGAACTGCTTCCTACTAATGGAAAAACCATTTGAAAATACACCGGGCACTTCTTCAAACGATGTATGCCTAGTAAAAGACTAGTCTTAGGTTACTTCTCTAAGCCAAAGCAGGAAGCACATGTCAATGTACATTCAGAAGTAACACTGAATGGACTAACTCGGTGGTCTGGTGGCTGCCCACTGTGTTACTACAGAAAGGAGTGAAGTTCAGGACTTCAGCTGCAATCAATCATTCTAGACCAAAGGTTCTGAAAGCACTGCCAAGGCAGTGCAATACCCTGGGTAGACATAAGGAGAAAAATACCCTGCATCACACAGTGATGATGCACGTATCCAGCCTAAAAGATGAAGGGTGAATGTTTTCCAGCTGAGACTGACTGCCTTCCCACTGGAATTGAAAAAATAATAATTACTCCAACAGGAAGGAAAAAAAAAAACAGAAGTACATGAGAACTTAAGAGAAACAAAAGGAAAAACACCAAACCTTTACCTATGTTCATTTTAATTATTTTCTAATCCCTTCTAGCTATTAAGTAAAATATGTTCACAAGTCCCAGCACATGAATGTTCTTCCTGCAACAGCCTAGCATACTAGGATTCTTCCTAGTTAAGGCACAGTGAAGTATGCAATCAGGAAAACTGCTATGAGAAATTGAATTTTTTGCTATGCCCAATCATTATTCACGTTCTCCTCATCTAATCCTTTCATATTTCTGAATGTCATAAAGCACAGAAGAGAAATCTAGATGGAAAGGGAATCTTGTACTATTGAAGTTTCTCCAAAGGCCAGATCAGGTAACTTGGACCTCACTCACACAATCAACCCTTTAGAGACTTGTGATGAACTCCTTTATTCTTGCCCTGACTTTTACCATACAAAATGGCAGAGACGAGATGCACAGAAGACGCAACATGGAAATGATCCCTTGGAACCCCGTATTGACCTGAGGTGGTGAAAGGATCCTTAGGAAAAACACCAGGTTTGAAAGAGACATGCAGTACTGAGATCCAGAAGTGCCACAGATGCAACAACCACTACACTAGTTTCTACTGAAAGAATCCTTATATTTGGCACTGTTTACACATGAGATGGTGTCCTCCCCATATAGACTTCAGTACTTTTTTTTAACATCAAGAATGCAAAAGTATTTCTAACTCTGACAAGTAGTCTCAGAAAAAAAAATGTTGAGACAGTTGTGAAAGCAGCACCATAGGAAGCTGTTTCTTTTCACTACAGCAGATTCACTAATATAGCTGTATAATTACAGCACGTTACCTGTTGATAGTACAGAATTTTGCTGTGCATGATAGAGTGGATGTATGCACAGATACAGCCAGAATAACAAAGGGACGTTAAAATCCTACCTTTCTTTAAGTTTAGTTTCTCTTCTTAACTTGAATATATTTTTCAAGCCCAGCCAATGTAGTCATTTACTTTCAAGACTCTGGGTTCACAGAGGTGCTGCACTAATGAAATAACAGGCTTTTGAAAAGGAAAAAGGAGAAATTTTTACCTGCAAATCTTTTCAAAGTCAAGCTGCCATCATCTGAAGCTACATACCTACCGTACATTAGGTTTATATTACAGAACACCTTACTGAACTTATAAATCTGCCTCAAATAAAAATGAAATGAAGACAAGTACTATCAGCAGTTAGCCCTTTCAAATCAATAGCCTTTGCTTGAACCATTTTTTTTAATGAATCACAAGTCAATAGAAGATCTTTCATTAAGCTCATGAAAGTTGAATATTGTCCATATTTCGCAATATCTTAGGTGCAAAATTTTCAGTAGGATCAAAAATTATCAGTAGGACCTTGTCAGTATCATACAATAAATTCATCTTTTAAGTTCTAGCTGTGACACAGACATGTAGAACTGGAACAGAACAGCAGAACTGCAACAATGAAACCCAGTAACGTTCCCCATCTTTTCCTCTACTCCATTTCTATCCTCCCACATATAAGAAATTCGCATGAATTTATTGCTTTACTGCTAGCTTTGCAAATATGTGTTCATAGCTTGGATTTTTGTTGTTGTTGTTTGTTTTGTATTTGTTTTTAAAGTGTATTTCTACATGAATCAGACATTTGCTTGTGGTTAACTATTTGTGATTTAACCCAGCAGCAGCTCAGCACTACAGCCATTCACATTGTACAGCACCTTAGAATTGTGTAGCTGCTTAGCAAGAACTACCATTGATGTAAGATTGAAGTTTCACCAACAACAATTTCCATTTCCATCAAGGGGAAAACATGGCAGCCTCATTAAAAAAAATGTATATAGAAAATTAAATCCACCAGAATTTTTCAGTACTTGAGCTTCTTTAATTTCTGGTCACTTTGGCACATATTTAAAAAAAAAAGTCTTGTTATTTTGTGTAAGTGCAGCTAAGTTTCCCATGAAACAAGAACACATGCATCACAAGAACTAGAACAAGTTGTCACCATGAAGAGGGATATCCCATGACCAGAACTAGTTGGATAGTGCAAAATTTGAGTTGTCTTTATTAATCTGAAGCAGAGCTATCTTGCTGCATTTCCACTGATTTCTAACTCCTCTTCCTACTCTGTTACCTGTCACTTTCAATACAAGCAAACAGTATTTTTTTTTCTTTTACAATTTTTTTTTTCCTGTGATTGGAAAGATACACTCTGACCTGTTCACCACTACCCAAAAAAAAAAAACCCATTCCACTGAGTGACCTTGTAGAGAGATTTCTAATAGGTATGTAGGTACAAATCATTCCAAACAGCCCCCAAAATGTTTTAAACTGCAATTAGCAGAAAGCATCATAGGCCTGATGTCTTTCAACTATTCAGCTATTCTGGGGGGAAGCAGGGAAACAGAGGGAGCAACTAACAAGGGTTTGGTGATCTTCCAAATGAACTTCTATGCATTACAAAGGACTTTTTCTTTTTGTAAAGAAATAGTTATAAATGAACACCAGAAAAATAAACAAAAGCTGTGTGTATACATTTCTGAAAGATCCTTGGAGAAGATGAAAAAGACTGACTAGTTTGAAAATGAAACTGCATTCTTTTAGAGGAAAAAAAACACAGGACAGCAAATGAATCTGATATAGATGGATGCATCCACATGAAATGCTGGAAGATTAATAAGAGTACATATGTAAATAATAAAGCTGTACACAGAATATTTGAAGTAACAGAAAATTAATCATGCCAAACTATTTGTTACACAGGATAATAATACTTTTTTAAAAAAAAAACCTTAGAGACAGCATCTCTAAACTTAAGTAAAACATCTGATATGATCTCAGACAACTATCTCACAGGAAACCAGAGAACGGCAGGCAATAGCACTAAGAAGAATCTGGGGATTAGAGTAGGATGATGAATTAAATATGAGTCAACAATATGTCACCAAAGAGACAAATGAAAGATTGGGTCATTATTAATATACATGTGCTATTAAAAACATATGAGGTAATTATTGTTCTGCTTGGCACTGGATGATACTTGGCAGGAGAATCGCAGAAGCCATAAGCCCACATCCAAAGATATGAAACATCTTATGCTACCAACACACAATGACTGTACACATTTGGGTACCATATTTTAACAAGAGAGATGATAACAAGCATAGAATGAAAATCTCTATATGGTCTTTCACTTACATACACAACTGCTCCCAAACTTAGGTATTTCTACAGTTGTTTTTATTTCATTTTTATTATGGTGCTCTACTTAAATGAAAAACAGATTAAGTGATGTATTCAGTAATTTATAATTGAAGTAAAGTTCCTACATACCAAAGTCAATAGCATTCTTCTCTTCAGTTACACTGCAAACTTGCTCATTAATGTTGGGTAAGGTGAAAGAAACAGGATGGTAAAAGATCCAGTGAAATTTTTCCTTGATTATTTTCCCATTCACACATTTACTTTAGTGAAGTTCTAACTCTGTTATTTGGAAAAAAAAATGCCACTAGCAGGCTTTAAAAGTGATGTGAGGAAGCATTTAGAAATATTACTGATCAATAGATCTATTCCATGAACAAAACCCCTGAAAAACAAGCCTCTTCCAAATAATCTCTTTATCCAGAAGCAATTTAAAAGAAAGCTAATACTTAATCTCTCTGGTCCTCAAGAGAAGTAGCCAATAAATCGAAGTCCAAAATCATCCTGCTGCTGTATTAAAACATAGCCATAAGAATCATTTAACCTTGCAGCATGAAACTCAGCTGATAATTTTAATTTTTTTTTTTTTTAAACTAACACCTAATAAAATTTATTCCTGCAGAATTGTGGAAAAGTTAAGCACAGTCTACCCTTCTTATAAAGTTTCCTCTTACAAGGTTGCATGGTTTACACATATGTTGTATTTTATTATTGAAAAAATTCTTCTATATAGCACCCTCTTTGTTGTAACACTCAAACATACTTCACCTCTGGGCCAGTGCTATAATAAAATTAAAATTAATTCAAGACCATTTGCTGAGAAAAAAAGATAGGTTCAATGTATTTTCACACTTCTTTCTTCACTTGTAACTTTTTCATGTCGAAGTTGTACTTCCTTTTTCACCTTCCCTTTGCTATTGTTTTACTACTTCCTTTTATTGGTACAGCATCCACCGAACAACTTGAAACGAGTCTGATCAACCCTGGAAGTCAACTTCAGGGTATTAGGCTTTCAGTTCAAAATATTTTTTAAAAAGTAAATTCCAAAGCCTGTGCATTATTAGGAGAATCAAATTCTAAATTGCTTATCAATTCATTTGAGTAGGTCATAAGAATAAGACAAACTCACTAATTAGTTACATCTATTAGTTGATGCAATTATATTTTGTGGAGTCGTACAAAATGGTAATACTGCTTTTCCAATGAAAGCTAGTATCTCTAAAGGAATATCATTCAAATATTTCAGTAACTAAAGAAAATTAGGATACTAAACTATACTTCCACTCTCTGCCACCAGATCCTATTAGTATTCTATTCCATTATACGGTAATACAATAGTTTGTGCATCCCACTAGTTAACTGTCAACATGCTGTTTCTTCAATTCTTATGTGAAAGGCATCTGTATCAGTAGAATACACTGAAAAAGAAAACTAGAAGAATTGAGACTGTTTGTAAAAACCACTTTAATGTAACACTGATGTCCCAGAGAATGATTTGAGAACACAGCTCTCACCTGGGAAGGGTCACCTGTACCTAATAGAACATATGATTACACATCCTAGGCTCTCCAGATAGTAGCTTGGAAACCCTGAACTTCACGCTGAAGTTCTATGGTTTGAAGACTGATGCATTTGCTCCTGACACACTGTTGTTCCTATATTCATCACTATCTGGTCCCACCATTCAATAATACATTTTGTGTGGTTATACGTGCATGTGATAATCTGTAAAACTGCCTAAGCTCCAAGCAGTTGTATTTCTTACGCAAAGCACTTCCCCAGTCTTTATGCAGTTTCAGCAGAAGTTGCTTCCAAAAGAATTTCCTTGAGTGTTAGCCACGTATCTGACTCAAGACAAACAAGGCAAAGAATGGAAACTGCAGCCTGATCTGCACACTTACTCAAGGCAGCAGTCAGGTTACTTCCTCTACTCCGTAAGAGAACACCATTGCCATTTCTTACAAGCAGAACGAAGCAGGCTACACATCAGTAAATCTCTTTTATGAAGAGCACACAAGTAGCGCACTGACTCTTTCTCAAGATGTGGAAGGACTTTGGTTAATGCCTATGAACTGGAGGAATTGTAATCTATCCAACAGAAACTGGAAGTGTAGGAATACAAGTGATTCTCCATATCACAGCGTCTTTCTCAGATTTCTCTAAGGGCAAGACAACACATGATGTTTAAGCACTCTCAACGTGAACAAGAAAGTCAAAGCACAGGAAAGTGCTGATTTCTGTATGTTGTACATACAATTTTAAGATGTCTGTAACACTAATTACCCAAACACCACATTAGAAAGAGACTGTACAAACAAAGTAATATGGATTTAGTGCTTTGCTCTAAGCTAAAAGTTGGTTTTAATGTCCATCTCCTGCATATCCTCTACTGTACCAATATGCAAATTCACCAGATTCATAAGCAAGCAGTTTATAATTCTCTTTGACTGATTAACCATCAATAAAATTTTTACTGTTGCCATATGAAAACAGTTCATTGCTATCGTTTCACATAAGTGAAGCTAACACTGATAAAGTGGTTAAGCAAGATTTCTGCAAAGCTAGAGAAGATTCAACCCATTTTTAGATCTTTTAATTAAAATAATGTTAGGATGTAGTATGTTATTTCTCATAGAATTTGCACATGAATTTGCTAAAACTGAAAACAAAAATCTAAGAAGGAAAAATGCATGATCAAGGGATATCAAAATTTAACGGCTGGCTTTTAGTCTAAATCATTTTATACCTACATAGAGAAAACCATACTCTCCTTGTTTTGATAATATTGTTTTAGCTTCCACAAAGAGAAAAAGCATGTAGAATATTGCTTAATAAAACAACAATTTCTAGACTAGTGTTGGATTTATGCCTTCCTTAAGAACTGAAATGAAGATGCACTACTGCAGAAAGAACAAGGAAAAAAAGGAATTTTCATTTAAATCAATACTGATTCCACTTCATTCTGTTATTTGAATCCCAAATTTACAACTTATTTAACAGAAAGAATCACGTGTCTTTTTTTTCCCATTTTTAGTAGGAACATTAGCATGCTCTTAAATGAAGCTATGACTTTCAAACCAGACAAAGAAACATTAAAATATTTAGGGTTTACCAGCCCAGTACAATATTATACACTATTTTACTTGACCTTACATCTCTTGGTACTTTACATAAGACATTTGAGAAATGCTGTCCAGTCTTCAAGCTAAGGTTCTAAAACAGCAAGCAGGTCTCAAGCTGCATGTTAGTATTTGTACTGTTTCAAATCCAGCACAGGTGCCTCCACGTCACAGAACAACCACAGAAATGTTGACGTGTCCTCACTCATATTAGATGAGCTCTCAATTCAGATTTTGATGGTCAAGAGTAGACCTTTGGATCGAGTGACCAAAGACAGTATGCATATTTAAGTTTTGCACTTCTCTCCCAAACAAAAACACACCAGAAGCACGGAAACCATCCTTCCACTATTATGAACTAAAATCAGATTCTACAATACTACCCAATGACTTTGCATTTGACTCAAGTACCTTATAAAGACACTGAATGGCAAGCTACAGATGTGAAAACAGTAAGCTGTTTCCAAGATGCTGTGAGCTGTCAGCAAACATCACTTTTTACAACAGAAGTTCCATTGTTAACACAGTAATCTTTGGTGACATAATTGCACGATGCCATGATGAATTTTATAGAAGGACAGGTCATGTCATATGATTAGAAAGGCTGTACAGAACAAGTTTTTTCTCTAGACTGAGTCCTACACAAATCATAAAAAAGCACATGCCACTTTCTCAATTTCATTTTGTTCCAATAGATAAAAGCTTAGAGTCACCTCATGTTTTTGAAATCTTATATTTCAATTAAAATAGATCATAAGAATCTGTTCATTATTTAAGGGCTGTGACATTCTGTGGCTGGCTTAAGAGTTCCCTTAGTTAAAAAAACAAAAAACAGCACTAGCTTCCATAATTTTATCATTAATTATCCTAAGAAGATCCATATACTAGAACAAGGTCATTGCAGAAGAAACTCAATTTACAGACATCCTACATAGCAGAGTAATGAAAAAAATCAAGTCAGTTTTTAGAAGTCTGGGCTAAAGATGGCAGTCTCTTTTTTAAGCACAGAATAATTAGTTGATCTTCGAGTCATATTAACAGTTCTCATTTTAGTACCAGTGTTGAGACAACAAGAAACAAATGTAAAGTTAAAGCATCAAAGAAGTGTAAAGGAAGTTCTACAATACAACCCCTCTTTGTTACAGCTTTCCACACACTAAGTAACAGACAACTAACTGTGCCTACAATTAAATCCAATTATATTTGATTCCTTGGTTCTGTTTTGTTTCCATTCATGTTTTTAAGCCATTTCTACTAGTTCTGTTTAGAAGACTAGCTAAACACACAAGGAATCTCCTCGTTTTTAATTTCCCACTCCCTGGCACTTTAACAGCTTAGCTGAAAGGTAAAAGTTCATTTTGCCTTTTTACCAAAATTCTGCAACCAACAGAATGCTTCTGTTTTAGTTTAAAAAAAAACATAAGGTTCACAGAAAGTGCTTTTGTATTTCCTACACAACATTTAGTCTTGCAATAAATACACCTGTAGAATTGGTACGAGTATTAAGGCCGATGCAGAGACACAGCCTAGTAACCAATAGCTGTAAGGAGAGGACCACCTAGTGGTCACTGAGCCACATTTCATACACCATTTTAAAAAACATTTAATTTGAAAATGCCATCATCAACGAAGCTGCTAGCAGCTATCCTTTCAGGTTGCTTTCTGCTTATCTCACAGTTCTCTCTTCAGCAGAGGAGTCTCTAATACCATTTTCCTTAATGCATACAGAAGACCAAAAAAAACCAATCAAGAAATAAGTTTACCCATATGTTTTATATCTCCATCACTTCTCACCTAAACAAACCAGCAGATGAACAGATCAAACCATAATGCAACAAGGGTACACTGATGCAAACTAGCAGGGACAGGAGAACAAAGCTTACACTGGAAGAAACTGACTGGGAATGTGATACACAATTAGTGAGTGGATTTTAATTCTTTCATTAAACATTTCAAATGACTGCAGAGACATCCGTCCCCAAATACCACATTAACAAAAGCTGTGAGAAATCCTACTCCCTAATAATATGCACAGGCAGAGGTTTCTGTAAGCAAATGTCTCACTCCAAAAAACAGAAGGAGTCCTGGTGAAACTTCATAACCAAATTGAACCATAAAAAAAAGCAGTAGTGTACTTGCTTCTAATAGCTCAATTCTGCTTAGTTTCTATAAAGCCCTGTTTCTAGGTCAACCAACACCCATAGGAAAAATTTCAGGCAGTTTTTCCCCAAAGACGCTACACTTTTTGTAAACTAGGAGAGCAGACCGCACACCAATACAACCAGAAAAGTTAAAAACAAACGCTTTCTGGTCCAAACAAATCTAACAAATCTGTCTCTACAACCTTTGAATGGACCCAATGGGAACTGCAGGATTTTCAGCAATTCACAAAGTTAAAGAAACTGACCGTGCAATCTTACAGCATCAAGAGACTAACAGAGCACTTTGCGTCTGAGTTAAGGCCACAGCTACAGCAGCACACACATGCTGGACAGCACAGACTTCGCACGTGAGTGGAAATCATATTATGAATGATTACAGCAGAAACTTGAATGCCAAGAGGTATTTTATTTGAGGTATGAGCCAACAGTAGTGAAGTGGTCATTTTCTTCAGTTCCCATTAAATTGACAAGCAACTACTTGGAAGGAGTTCAACAACAATAACAAAAAGAATAAAGCCACATAAAACAGCGTTAACTGCAAAGGTATGCAAAGAACTGCTAGTACAAAGAAAGGAGTCAAGAAGTCACAGGACAACAGTGCAAACCAGTATACAAAAATTGAATTTTTTCTTTTGCCATTTTGAACCACTATGGCCACACATAATGACTTCCTTCCCCATGAAAGGTATAGAAATAAGATTTCCATATTAAAAAAACCCACAGCACTGTCTTCAGCAAGAGAAACCTAACCAAGACTGTGCAACTCCACAGATCGAGTGTTCTGTCACCCCCTGCAGAATTCTTTGCTTCCTCAGATGAAAGATTGTGTTCCTGGGAGGATTTACATTTCCCCTCCTCCTCGACACTCCCACAGCCTGCTTTCCTTGTACTCGTTCTGCTCAATTGCCTTTTTCCTCTATCTGCTTCAGTAGATCTGTAAACATGACCTCCGAATGCCTCTTTCAGCTTCTCATTGTTTCAAGGATACAACAATGAGAAAAGATACCCATTTGCTACACAAGTAACAGAGAAGGCAATAAATACAAAAAACCTTCAGCTAGTTCACTTCTTCTAGAGCATGATATAGAGCACAAACTGCAATGCAGGCTCACTGCTGCACATTTACAGCACTTACACCATTATGAATTAACCTTCCCTGTCAGTGATATAGATGGTTAGAAAAATACCCAGCAAGAAATGCAGAATTGTGGAAGTCACACAGTCAAAACAAATGTCTTTATTTATACAGCGGATAGCTCAACCACAGCACAGAACATCTGCCAAAGACACATACAGACAACAAAACAGGCCAGGCCAAGCATCTGTCCAGTTACTAAAGTTAACAGCACTTGGTAGACCACTCTACCAATTCACTTTGGTTGGTCATGCAAGATGGAAAATACAGACATTATCATTCACAACCCTCAAGTAGAGAATGGGATACTTAAAGATGTTACATAACAAAATAAACAACATACAGACCAGATTCAGTATCGTCCAGGCTAGGACATACTAAATATACAGCCTTGACAAGAAATCTAGTCAGATTTTCAACTAAACCAACAAAGAAAGATATTAAATCCAAGAAATGCACATAAAAGCCACATACAATTGAGGCCATTTTCCAGTATCCACTTCACCTATTTCTCTGTTGCTTCAAAACCTGCCTTAGAGAATGTTCAGGTGCCTGATAACAAATTAATACACTTTTCCTAGATTTAGGTCTTAAAGCTTCTTTGTCTCATGATAGTAATGGGGATTAGTAATTACTAACAAAAATGTCTGTCTTCATTCTTTATTAACATTTGTCACATCAAAACAAGACTTGAGGCAATTCTTTCCCCACAGCAATGATTACACTAAGGCAAACTGCAACATGAGAAATAAAGGAAAAGGAGGGCAGTTTTGACAAGCTGGGAAAGAAAATCTTACTAGAAAATAAGAGAAATCTACAGAACACATTAGAGTTCCCTTTGCTGCTCCTACTGAGTTTTTTCTGTCAGCAGTCACTGTTAGTTTGACCCTCTTAGGAATTAGAAAGTGTTTGGCTGGCTCGGTAGGTTCTGAGGTAAACATTATCTGGTTTCCCCAGCTTGCAAAGGTCTTTTTCTCATTATCTGATTTGCATCCCACACAGCTTTGATAAGCTATCTTACAAGATAAATCCAACATCAAGTACGAGCTGCTGGATATCTACAGTAAACAAACATACATGGCACAGAAATCCAGAGATTTTATTCTGCAGAATTGCATGGTGGTAAATGGATATTTTGTCTTATCACTAATAACCTTAGCTTATGATCCCTCAATCCATCCATTACTGCAGTTCCACTACAGCATGTTAAGAATCTAGCTATGATCTCCTCACAGTTGTGATTTTTGTTTGTTTGTTTAGAAAAATCAGTATCTCTTTTAAATGTTAACACAAATATGTCTGTGCCCTATACATTCACTCCTCAAAATATCCACAATACTGCTTACCTTCTCATTCTAATGACTTAAGTCACATATTTCTCCAAGGTGTTTGGGTAAAATTAGCAGGTAAAAGTATCTTTGATCAGTATAAATTGGTATCAGCTGAATTCTCTCCCAGGGACAAGCTTGACTTTAAGGTAAGGCACTGCAGGATTATTACTAGAAAATTACAGCTACAGAACTGAGAGGTTCTCTGACTAAATTTGACATATTATCTCAGAAGACTTTTTGCCTATTAAAGTGGCATTAGGCTGAGAAGCTTATAAACATTATTAATGCAGATGACCACTATCTCACAATGCTTCTAGGAAAACATGCAGAAAGTGCTGCATGTAGAAGCAAATCTAAATGCTTCCAAGTTAAAAAAACCACGGAAGTTCAAAGACTCAAATATATATTTAAAACTACAAGTACACCAATAATTACTTCCCACTGTTACATTTTCCAATCTTAGCTTTGTTTTCTTTTGTAAGACTGCATTATACAGAGTGCCTTTAACGATGCATTTTAGGATCAGAGAACAGAAGTGTTGACTATTCTTCACCTAGAATAAGAAAGTTGCCAAAAAGCAAAACGGAATTAAAGCACAGACGAAAGCAAATACTTTCAGTGTCAGGGTTTTTTTGTTATTTCCCCCCCCACACATCAATTCTATCCTCATAAGCTCATTACTTGCTCAAGACAAAGAGAATACAACTGTTCTGTGCTTAATACTTCTTGCCTCATTTTAACTTATTTTTCTATGCATCAGATAAATTACATTATCATTTAGAAATGCAGTCTCCTCTAGACAGCAGCAGCACAGCACCTTTCAAAATTTAAGCTAATCCCCAACTGTTCATAGTTTGTTGTTTACTTGTGAACAATGTGCAGCAAAGAGCTTACCTTTCACACCACCAAATGGTCCATAAGTCATATTACAAGCAGTTCGCTGAAGATGGTGCTCATACATCAGTTTGATCTGATACTGGTTACCATGTTCTACATTCCCCAGAGTTTCTGGAAAAAAGTATACATGATTGCATTAATCAAGGTTGTAAACGAGAACACACGGACCTATCCAGCTAAAGGTTTACCAGTTTAAAAAGCAACCTGAAAAACGCTTACTCCTATTGATTTTGAGGTGAGTTGACACTACTGGTTTAGAAATAAATAAAAATAAAAAATAAAACCCGAAGGCAGAAATAGCAAGATGCTGAGATTTTATTACTCACCCATAATTTTCTTCACATCAGGCACACCTTTAATATCAGAAGAAGTCTACTCAAAGAGGTGGAATTCTTATCATTCTCCAGTCAGTCAATGGATATATTATATCCAACAAAGCAGGCTCAGCTTGTTTCAAATTGAACTGTAGCCAGTTATAAACTATATTTAATATATATTACATTTAGTCTACATTTATCACTTGCCTTTACTCAGTCTGAAACTCAGTGCAGTGATCAATACTGGTAAGATAGAGGCACATACACATAATATTATAAAATGATTTTTGTTACACTTCATATTCTCTGCATGAACTAATTTCCTGACCTCTTCAGGGAACTAGAAGAAATTGAAGAAAGTGAAGTGAAGGCTCACCTTTTGGTTATCAAAGTCCACCCGCTCCCAAAGAAAATTATTCATAGTAGAGTAACACTTTGAGAATCCTAACAGCAAGCAAAAAAGTTTTTGACAACAGTCACATCAGCTTAGGAAAAAAGACTTCTTGAGTGAATGAGATCTAAGCTACATTTTGTCCTAACTTTAGGTACACAAGAATTATTTCAACATCCATTTTAAAGTGGGAAGATTTGTACCTTACACTAACCTTCCAAGCAACTGCTCCAAATCAAATCCAACAGTGTTTTTAAGTGGTTGCATGAAAGCAGGCCCACATTCTGGAGAACACTGGGACAGACTTGGAAGACACAGCCCTGCCTGGACAAGTATTTACAGATCAACACCAGAGGAAAAAAAAGAAAGTCTGTGCATACTGACTGTAATACAATACCTCTGCCATACATTAATCAGCCTTGAAAGGTGCTTTCATTTGTCCAGTAGGAGAGAGATTAAAATGAAACTGCAGTATGAATAACCGACACATGACAACATGTATAAAACAAGTAAAATTCCACTTTATGAAACAGTAATTTGATGTGGAAGCATAAAGAAGTAGTGATCTTCATTTTTGGAATGAGTTTGTTCATAAGCATAAAATATTTAGATAATAGAAAGAGCATTCATCAGATCATGAATGCTTACATATTAGTATGAAAAGTCCTATTAAAGGATTGTAAAAATGTTCAAGGTCAGTCTGGACTAGGCTCTGAGCAACCTGTTCTATCTATCTACACATCTAACAGATGTCCCTGTTCATTGCAGGGAAGTTGGACTAGGTGACCTTTAAAGGTCCCTTCCAACTCAATTCTGTGAAATAATTATAGAAATTGTTTCACATAAGTTGTCCTTAAACAACTATTTGACCATCAGTATCTTGAACAGTAACTCCTATTTTGAAAATTGTAATGACAGCCAGTCATTCACAAGCACTTTTACTCAGATAAATCCTTCAGGCTTTCATATGCTGCCACTAAACAAGCTAAGACTCAGAACTAATCTCTGTGAGCAATGTCAGGACTTCAGTAAGTCAGATCAACTCCATCTTCCTGTGGGAGAGTAACTAGAACACCAGAGAGAGTAAAGCAGGTCTCCAACAATACCCACTGTAGATACACAACACAGCATCTCATGCACTGAGCACATCACCAGATCTATTAACCACTAGGAAATATTTTGACATAATTACTAATGTCTCTTCTTCATACATGAGAGAGAAAGGGAACGCGACTGCAGCTCTTCAAGGGTGATGAGAAAACAGTCTGTACATACTGAGTTTAGCATTTAACCTAATCCAACTTCAGAATGTGCTTCAAAAAAAATAATAATAATCACAAGATACTTTACATCAGTAAACTAACCTGAAACAGCATACACACAGAGTCTTCGGCAATGCAGCACAGCCAGATGAAGTCCTTCAGTACCACTATAAAAAGAGTTAAATTAAAAAAATAAATGGGGAGGAAAAAGTATTGTTTTCAGATATAATTCAAGTCAAATGCATGAGGAAAAATTCGAGTAATACATCAAGATTACTTTCAGATTTTGGCAAGATCCTAAGGTTTGAGAGTACTAGATGCTAGCCTAAAACAATCTAGCACTAATCTTCCTAAATACACGCTTCAGTGCTTGAAGCTAATTGCAAAATTAAGGCAAACCCCTACAGAATATTTTTCCCCCTAGATTTATGCATAAAAAGCACGCCAACTGTTTTCCCTAGTCAGCTTGAAATTCTTTTCAAATAAAGGTGCTGTCAAGCCTTAAAGAATTAAATGAACAAGAAGATCATTTTCTCAAACAAATACTATTCAGCAGCCATATCAGTTGTTGTTAAAAACATACTTTTTTACTAGCTGCATGGAAACTAAGTGAATTAAACAATAATGAAGAAGTCATAAAACTTGGAATTCAACACTCATCTTCTCCTCCTCCAAATTTCAGCAGCGTCTCTCCTCTACCTGGCCACTTATTTCTACTAAATTCATTAAGTATCTTCAATTCTCTATCAAACGCCCTCCAAATGGCAACATTGCATCTTGGGACATTGGAATTACAAGAAAGTATTACTGGCATGCTTTCTTAATACCCCCAAGATCTTCAGTATAACTTTCCTCCTGTTCTAGGTACTTCAAAAAAAAAATACTATAAGTACCTGGAGGATTTTCCTCTAGTTAGGCATTAGGTCAAACAGCGATGGTTCAATAAAGCAGACCAAATGCATACTATAATATTCACAAATACATTCAATAGGCATTAATGTGGAAGCTAAAGGCATTCCACACCACCCAAAACGGGAAAAGAAAACCACATCTAAGCCTTATAGTAATCAGCAACACAGGCTGTTGTTAACTTACGAAACAAATTTCCCCACTTCCACCTGTAGTATTGGCTCTCGTAACTGCACTTCCAAGAGCAAGTCCTCAGCTTGCACTTCATCTCCAGGTTTCACAGGATGTGGATTAAAGATACGGAGATATCCCATATAACTGCCCACGATAATCTTATCTACAAGAAATAACCAAATGAGATTACAAAACACAACAGTACACGTAGAATTAATTTTACTTCTGAAGAGCTGCAAAGAATTCCCTAAAACAACAGGGCATTGACATAGCATTACAGGTGGTGTTACAGCTGGACAGATTGTCACGGAGAAAGTGGGAAAAGAAACAGAGAAGGAATACTCACATGCATCCAAAGACGTAGGCTCACAGGAAAGACTCCACAGAGGAGGGATCTCCAGCAAGAGACCCTTCCCCTGGGTCAGTCAGCCCTTAAATGGGGTCTAGGAGAGGTGCAGTCAGGCTCCACCCCTTTGGTCACACAGCTGAATTGCCTTCACCTGTGCTCCATGGCCAACTCAGAGCTTGCTTCAGGTGATCAATCAATGGTTCAGGCTATGACTCAACAGTTCCCATACACGTGGCTTGATTAACATTTACTATGCTCTGTCTTCTATGTCAGAGTAACTACATTAAAAGTATTTAGTGTTTACTCCCCCCAGTAAAACCTGTCAGCAAAGGATGCAGTCATCTTGGTGGTAACAGTAACCATTGTTACCATTCTATACTTTCAGACTGATGTTCACACTTCTTGGAAAAAAAATCACATTATGGTTTTCAATATTTCAAACTTTTAGCTTCAACATCTAGGATCTGTGTACATGCATATCAGCATCGGCAGAACTGTTAAAATTTATGTCTGCATTTGGGTAAATGTCAGCAGACCTAAACTAAATACAGATATTTACTACATCAGGTCAACAGAAGAAAACAAGGCCTTGAGATCAGCTTTTGAGACAGACACTTACTTCAAAAAGAAACGGAATAGCTACGTCGTGCTTTTTCTGGAATTAGCATTTGAAACATGCAAACATTCACTAACAACTAAAAGACTAGCAACAAAAATTATTCATTAAAAAAATATAAGAACCAGCTTCCATGATAACTATGAAAAATGCAAAAGAATTTCCAGTACTTCTTTCCTTTATATACACAGCATTGTTATCATAAATGCAAATGCTTTAGCAATGTACAAAGGGTGCTTATAAGGGGGATCAACTCTTCACATGGTCTAACAGGATAGGACAAGAATGACTTTAAACTACGAGGTGAGATTTCAATTAGCTGTTACGAAGAAATTCTTTACTGAAGAGGGTGGTGAGACACAGGCACAGGATACCCAATCTCTGGAGGTGTTCAAAGTCAGGTTGAATGGGGCCCTGGGCACCTTGATCTTGAGGGGGCCAACCCTGCCCACAACAGGTTGGAACAAGAGGATCTTAAAAGATCCCTTCCAATCTAAGTCATTCTATGATCTATAATGCTTAGAAGTAAATACAAGAGTTCTCCCACAAAACAATTTAAGCCCTGCTTTTAATCAGTTTCACTTTTTTTCCACAAAGAAAAGTTTCAATCTGTAATGCCTTCAGTCAATTCTTACTGAAAAAGGTCACACAAAATAGTAACATAGCTCAAATTCTCCTGAAAAAGGAAGAAAAAGAAAAGTCTGCCTGCAGTAAAATCAAACTCAAAAACCCATAGTAAGCAAAAACATATCTTGAATCAGATGAACAATCTTGAATAAGAAGTTCCCAAATATTTATTATTTGGGCATGAACTCTCACTGATAGCAAAGATCATAAACTACTGTAGTTATGTCCTCAAAGAGACATCATGTCAGTTCCATACTTGATTTTCATTAGTGACTACACAGAACAGCAGGGTTAACTCAGTCACTTATTTTAATGTCCTCATATTTTCCAGGCACAAAAGGCTGTTCGTTTGCTTGAAACACATCCTTATTAACTCTCACTCTCCTTTTTCTCCCCCCCCTTTTTTTTCTTCTACTTTTTCCCATAAGTCCTTTCATGGATTTCTGTGTTTACTCCCATGTTCTGTTCCCTATGTTGCACTCGGTGAGCCATTTTAAAGAAAATATCTACCACTGATAAAATAAAACAAGAGAGAAATTACTACTGAACACAAGCAAGAATTCGGATGCTTAGAAGGGATATACAAAGACAAATTGCATTGAATGTGTCTTACCAAGTCCACAGAGACACGTTAAAGATAGCAGACATTAAACTAAATAGCCAATTAGCCTGGCTAGCAAGTTTTCACTGCAGGTTGCTTTGGTAACAGCAAACTTGCAGCTGTGTAGTCATTAGTCAAGTAATTCTGGATTTACCTTGGCCACTATTATCGACATCAGCAACACACAGACAGCCTTGATCAAATTCTTCCTTCTCCCCAAGTACAGTGGACCACCAGTCTCGAGCTTTAAACAACGACATTCTTCTTCACTGAAAAGGAAGCCAGTTGTTAAAACCTGTGCTGACATGCACATCACTTCAAACAAGCCTCCTTTCTTCCAATAACAGCTTTCACTATGCGTATATCACCTCTTAGCTTCACGATGCTCTAGTGGAAGCTGGATGCATGTCAATCTCAGATGTTTCTGGTTGAGTCCTTAAAAAAAAAAAAAGCATCTTGTCACAAGTTCATAGCATAACTGTATAGAAAAAAGCAAGAAAGCTGCATCTTTTAAGAAGTGTTATAAGTCAAAGGAAAGAGCGTTAGAAAGGTAAATCAGAAGTTTTCCAAGTTACAGAACTGAGATTCCCTTATCAAGGAGGAAAACAAAAAAGCACATTCTGATCTGTCCCCGTTCATTGCAAGGGAGCTGGACTAGATGACCTTTAAGGGTCCCTTCCAATCGAAACAATGCTATGATTCCGATGGTGGACTTCCACACAAGCTTATTTTAGAAAAGCAAACGAAGCTATAGAAAGCAGCAAAACCTACACCGAGTAATCGCCTTGCAGATGCCCCAGTGACGTGCCCAAAGAAGTCGGTCAGACAGGGCACAAATCAGCTTTCCCGTTCCTTACCTGCTGCTATTTTAAGCAAGAGCAGAGAAATCCTTCTGCGGGCAGCCTGACAGTAACGTTACCCAGCTCACAGCTCCCTGCCTGTGCTTGGGGGGCTGAGTCAAACCTCAGTTGTAACGCTTCGTAATGCAGAGCACAAGATGCAGCTACCATGGGGCGGGTGGGGGGCGATCTAGAATCATACAACAGCTTAGAATGGAAGTGATCCTAATGCCTATTCAGTTTCAATTCTGCAGAGCTGCCACCCACCAGCTCAGCTGCCACATCCAGCCCGGTCCTGAGCACCTCCAGGGATGGGCATCTCACTGGGCAGAGTTTTTACTCTCTGAGGGCTGACTGCTCTGGAGGAGACGAGTTCCATTCAGACGGAACCCTTCTTGCTTCGTGCCTACTCCTTCACACAGCTCAGCACACGGACGCCCCGACCCCAGAACCCGACCCCAAACCGCAGCCATCACAGCGGGACGAAGGGCGTCGAGAAGCGCTGGGAGCTTACCGAGCCGGCAGCGGAGCCGCACCGAGCGGAGGGACCCCCGGCCACAGGCAGGGGCGGCCCTCGGGATGCGGAGGCCGGCGGCGCTCCGACCCCTTCCCCGCCTCCTCCAGTACCTCGGGCGCCGTCGCCGTGACAACGTGCGGCACGGCCGTGCTGGGAAACGTAGTTCGGCACCGCCGGAAGTGTGGCCGGCGCGCCGGGTTCTCCCACTTCCACCCGCCGGGGGGGGGGGATCGGGGGTAAGCGGGAAAGGAGGAGGTTCGCCCGCGTTCCTCCGGAGCTTCCTCAGCTCCCGGTGGGCGCTCCCCGTTCCCGCAGCCCTCTCTCCGTGCTCCGGCTCGCCTCCCTGCGGCACGCGGTCCCCCCGCGCTCCCCCATCGGCGCTCGTGGTCCCGCCCGCACGCAGCGCCCCGCGTGGGTTCGGTCCGTGCTGCGCGCCCGCCGGGCGGGCTGGGGGCGGCGTGCTGCCATGGACCGCGCGGCCGTGGCCAAAATGGGGGCGGTGGCCAGCGCCAGCGTGTGCGCCCTGGTGGGCGGCGTGGTGCTGGCACAGTACATCTTCACCATGAAGAAGAAGACGGGCAGGAAGACGAAGATCATCGAGATGGTACGTGTGACAGGCCGGGCTCGGGGTTGCGGCTCCTGAAGGGCAACAGCGGGCGTGTCACAGTGCCTGTGTGACACTGGCAAGCAGCGCCCGTTCGGGTACTGTACAACCATTGAGCCGAATAGGTGTCGGCTTTGGTAGGTTTGTTATGTGAAGCGTTATTCAGATGACCGCTGGGTGTAAAGGGACGTAACGCCCCGCACCTCGCGTCTGTCTGTCGGTGTCACCGAGCCGAAGGACCGAACAGAAATCAGCACGGCTCTTTACGTTGGCCGGTGGCTGTTCTTCGATTCCCTGCAGGACCGCAGCGGGAGCTCGGGTGTTTGGATTGATTTATACACGGAAACACGAGGAGTTTGCTAAGAGCAGGACTGTGTGTGCAGAACGAGGCGTCTCGCTTGGCTGCGGTACGCGACAGAAGCCATACGGTGCTGTGTTTGATAAATGTGGGCCCAGAGAAGTATTCCAGTGAGCATTTGTAACCACAGCCCTCGTGCTGGCTGCTGGGTGAAGTGTTTCGGTGGTGTTTGCAGTCATCCATCACACTGCTCGGTGATCTTCATCTGAAAACATTCACTTTTTATTATTCATATTATATTTGAAATTATTCCCTTTCTATAGAGTTGTCCATTACACTACTGGATAAGTACAAACAATTCTTTCTAAATTCTAGTTCTGATAATACAAGCACTTAGAGTCACACAGGCAATAGATGAACAGAACATGGAAGCCTGGTCATACAGGCTCTGCGCAGCCTGGTCTGCTGGTTGGTGACCCTGCACACAGCATTGAAACCAGATGATCATTGTGGTCCTTTTCAACCCAGGCCATTCTATGATTCCATTCTATGATTCTATGATACAGGCATTCTTCCATGTCTGTAAATCTGTAAATGCGTGTCAAGCAAATAGTTTTCACCAGCTCCCATCCTCAATGCCACACGCGCACTGTTGTTCAAAAGATGCCTAATGGTATTTAAAGGTGTGTTTGTATTAACTCTGTGCAATGCTTAGATTATGTTTTGGCCAGCGAGATTAGCTTTTTAAATTTCTTGTAAAGATTTTGTCTGTGCTACTAAAAAAAAACAAAACAAAACACCGTCGTGTCGATGATAAATGGATTTCTGGTAAACAAATCTGTCAGGTAAGCACTTCAGATAACATTTTCAGTTATACGGATCTGAGATCCTAAATAGATACATCTGAAAATTCTGCCTTCAGGATCACAGCTGTTCAGAACTTTAAGTTGCAAGGGAAAGGCAGAGCTTGCTCGAAACATGGCAGCTTTCTTGTATGAAAATATTTTACTGATTGGATACAATATGTCAGCACTATCTGCTCGCTCCCAGAGCTGTCATTTCAACTGGCAGTTGAATTGGCAGTTCCTTCGGTTAATGACTTCAGTTCATCAGCTGCAAGCCTTCTTTCTTCTTCAAGGAGTGTTTCCCATGAACATATGTAATCAGGCTGGGATATTTCTCTCACTTCAACATAAGGAAATTATGTAAACGCCACGCCAAGGATTTTAGTCTGTCAAATAAGGGAGAAAATGCATGTAAGTGTTAATTTTTCCAGAATATTTTGCATTCTGGAAAAGTTTCTGAAATGGTTTTATCCACCAGTGCAGATTTGATTCAACATTTTGCATTCACAAGAATTGTCTATATTACTTAATCAGGGAGAGACCTTCCTTTGAGGAGAAGGTGCAGTTTTCCAGTCTGTAACGTAGTGTGAGTTAGCATGGTAGGGAGGAATAATACTGCTTTGTTAAAATACATTTTTATAGTACGTGAGTTATAGTGCCAGGCCAGTGCTTGGCATTCGAGTATCAAATTGAAAATTTCTGGATTGCTCTTCTAGTTCTGTAGATTTTTTTTTGTTGTTACAGTTTTCTTTCATGCTGGTTACACTTTTTTGTAGGCTCAGTAGAACATTGGTTTGCAACTTCTACCATAATCAATAGGAATTCCAGCCTGTTTGTACTTTAGTCAGGTGACTTCATTTTTCACCACTGTAGTAGCTTTTAATAGTAATTAATTACAGCAAATTTTTACTTTTTTCTTAGTTACAATTAGGTGAATATAAGAACCATCTATAGTCCAGTAAAAGCTGGGCTATAGCAATGTTTAAATGCTAAAAGGAGAGCAGCCTTTGTGAATCAAATAGAATAGCTGTAAAGCAAGCTGTTATCAGGGATAATGTTGCCACGAATCTTTAATGGAAAGTAAATTCTCAAGTGTTGTGCAAAATACAAGTGTAACCACGTTGCCTTGTTGAATAAAAAAAGTAATGAAATTCATAAATCTGTCTCACTTTCTAATAGATGAATTCTTTAGCCTTTAATTAACCTGGTACCCAAATTTAAGCTTAATAAATACTCAAAAAAAAACAAAAACAAAAACAAAACAAAAAAAAAAAACCTGCTTCTTGGTTCAAAGCAAAGGCTTAAGTTTGAAATTTAAGTATGAAAATATTGTTTCTATTGGCCATCTAAGAGATTTTATCTTAGGCAATGATTAATGTACTCTGGCTCCATTTTCAAAGTAAGAGAGGTGTTATCAGTAAACGATGAGGCAGACATGTGAAGTTCCATGAAACACACTGTATCGAGCTTCAATGATTACAGATTTCAAATCCCTTTAAAAAGCAGTTTCCTACTTTGGAGAAAACTTTTCAACTACTTGCTATTAGATGCTTCTGGCATCTGTTTCCTTTTTAATGCCTTGTGAGAGGGGAAGAGAAATGCACGAGTTTTGCAGGATTCAAATTTACCTGGAGAGAAATAAGTAAAAACAGTAAGAAGCAAGGTAGCTGTTACTTATCTCCCTTCTTAAGAAGTAAAAGAAAGTATTCTGTGAGCATAACTGCCATAAGGTTGTGTGCAAAGGCTTTATTATTGTTATCTTCCTTTATTTGCCAGTCTCTGGCAAGAGTGGCTTCTCGTTTCATAGGCGACCAAGGTAATGACAGGTAAAGGATACAGACCTTCACACTGCTGTGAGTCAGCGACCTCCAAGCAGAGAAGGAAATGAAGGAGTGTATAATATGGTGTATATTGATGACACTATCCTTCAGGAATCTAAATTGCTAGTATGTGAAATTCTGTCAGGCAAGTATTTTTTCCTCTATGAAGGCAACGATGAGTTCGAGCCTCGGCAAATGGGGATCAAAAAGCAGAATGGAAGGAACATGGACACTCACAAGTATCGTGTGAGACTTCCTGGGTGTTGCTGGAAACTCAATAGCAATTTTAATTGTAGCTGTAGAGGGAAAAATGACACAATTTGTCTTAAATTGTCACAACAGGTCTGGAAAATGTTTCAAAGTGAGTTATCTTTTGAAGTGCCTCGCTTCAAGAAATGTCTGCCTCTTACCAGTGACTGGCACTTGAACGAATATCATTCATAGGCAAATTACCTATTTTTTTTCTCTCTTGTCTAGTTCTACTTCATGTTAATTATCTTCAATATGTCAATCCCCTTTCCTCTCTCCATGCATGCATACAACCATACTGTTTTCTGGTGTACTGAAGGCTGTGAAGAGTAAGCCTTGAAGAGACTTTAAGGAAAAACAGCGTGAGAGGAGCAGCCTGACAGACCTTATTGCTGTAAGCTGGTGCAGATGTCAGAAGGTACTTAATTCTCAAGCAGTCACTTGTAGGAAGTGCAGCTGCAGCAGGCAGTGCCAAACAGCAGGTGGCTGCAGTGTGCACTTCCCATCAGTTGCAGAGCTGCTCTCTGAAGGTGGATCAACACTTATTGCAAATAACTTGTCATTTAAGATGCCCTGTCCAGCAACGACTGGCATTTCCTGGCCACTGCTGTCTCCAGATCAGACATGTGCAGCTGAACTGCTCCTGCATGCACAGGGCCTGGAGCAGCAGCTATGTCTGCTGCCTGTTAAATGCTCAGCACCGAAACTTGGCTGCTCCCATCACATGTTGACAGCAGCCAAGAGGCAGAAATAGCTCACAGCCACTTTCCCCGCCCTCCTTTTCTAACTAGCATGCAGAGTGGTATAAGGCCAGACAAGTCTGGGCAAAATAATTTGCTAAGTATACTGTAGTTGTAGGTATGAAGAACAAAACTTAGGATTCTTGTCAAGACAGCATTTTCCTCTGGGCTCCTTCCAGTCAAACTGCTGTGCAGCAGTTGGTCTGCAGTAAGATCCTGGGATAGAGGTCTCCATATGGCAGTCATGTTGACAAGTTGCATTTACTTTCTCTTACCAAGGAGTACTCAGCAATGATCAGCTGCTTTCAAACATCACAGAACATAGAACAATTGCTGCAGGCAGCTTCTTAGTCCCTTGTTAATCATGCAGCACTTTGACTAGCACCACCATTAATTTGGCATCTGTGGCTGCTGTACTGCTCACCTCTCTCACTGACAAAATTCCTGACTGTTCAAACAATCATATATCCTTCCTTGAAAGTCCACTAGATTTTCCTAATTTGATCATCCCAGGTACTGAGACTCTTTTATTTGAGTGTTAAAGAAGCGTTTTTCTAGAAGTGAACATAAAATTAAGGCTGCAGCTCACAGGTCAAAAGTGACACCACTTGTGTTTAAATCCTGAAATAACTATATTCTTTTTGTTTAGTGTACAATCAATAAGTGTACAGAGGTGTAAAGTCAGTTGGCATACAGAGTTTTAGGCTAAGTAGGATTATCACGATGGGAAGATAACAAGTGAAAAATACTTATCAATGTTGTAGGCTTGCAATATTCTCCATGAGGAGTGATCTTCAGGAAGAAATCCTTCTTCAGTTGGAGTCAGCACTTAAATGGGTTTAGGAGAGGTGCAGCCAGGCTCTACCCCTTCCGGCAGCACAGGTGAATCACCTTCACCTGTGCTCCATGGCTGACTCAGTGCTTGCCTCAGGTGATCAATCAGAGGTTCAGGCTGTGATTCAGCAGTTCCCAAACATTTAGTAATGCCAGCAAAGTCAGAATTGCACCAAGTAACTAAACTCAAACAATAAATACAAGGAAACTTTTGAGTAACATTTATGTAAGCTACATAAATTATACATAGTAGTAGAAGGAAATGTGGCTTCTGTTTTCATATATTCCAATCTTTAAAAAGAATGTACTTAGGTTGGAATTACTCTAGGTTTTTGTTTGTTTGTTTTAAATGGTGTAGGGGAAAGCCCAGACTTGGACACTGTGTATTCACAAAGTATCTAAATACAGAATTTCAGACTGATGATGTTTCTGTGTTGTGATTTCAGTCAGCAGGCAGCTAAACATCACGCAGTCTTTCATACACTCCCCTTCTACACAGTAGGACTGGGGAGAGAAGCAGGAGGGAAAAAAAAAGTAATGCATAGCCCAACTGTTTACCACCCTGTGACCAGTGCCTGGCCAGTCCCCAAGCAGCAGCAGTCCCATTCCCCACCCCACAGCCAACTGCCCTCAGTTCTGTAGTTTCCTTACATTACGTCATATGGTATGAAATATTAGCATGGAATATCCGTTTGTCCACTTCAGGTCAGCTGTCCTGGTTCTGTCCCCTGCTCCCCCAACCCCTTGTGCCCCCCATGCCCCTCACTGGCAGGTCGGTACCAGCAGCTGAGAAACTGAAGTGTACTTGGCTCCATGCATCACTGTGCAGCAACAACTAAAACATGGGTGTGTTATCAACACTGTTTTTCTCCTAATGTCAAAACGTAGCATCCTACCAGACACTATGAAGAAAAAAAATCAATTCTGTCCCAGCTGAAACCATGACGTTTTCCTGCCAAGAAGGGTTCCCAGTCTAACTAATTATTTCTAATTTTTCCTCACTCGTTAGCTATAGCTTCCTTCATACCCTCTTATACAAGGAACTCATTGCCTGCTCTGTAAATTGGATTAGTGAAATAATCCAAATTTATTGGAGCTTTTGTTTTTGCATAAGAGTTTGTGGTTCTCCACTATGATGCTCTGATAGAATGAGTCCCATTGAAATGCACACATTGAAATGTACCATTAACCTTGTTCCTTCAACACTCTCGCTCTTAGGTGGAAACTTAGACTTAGCAGGTATGAACAGCTGGTTGTCTCCTGGGGGGTGCATCTGCCTTTGCAAGATCAGTTAATAGAAAGCCTCATTTTTGTATGTGTTACCATGGAAAAGCTATGTATGAAACTGAAGGGTAGAGTTTAGTACAAAGCAGTAGTAGTATAGTATGTTGTATAGGAGCAGCGCAGCAGTGGCAATTAAGTAATACAAAGTGTTTTGAACAGGTCCTGTATCCCTCCCAGGGGGCAAATCCAGGGGTAAGGAAATAAAAGATGTCCTGTTGTATTTTTGAATGGATCAGTAGCCAGAAACACCCATGAAACACTGAGACACGGACACAAAGCAATGCATTACACTTCAAGTCATCATACTGCCTATTACCTTTAACACGAGTGGTGGTAGCTGCATTTCATCTTTAGAATTAAGTGATTTTTTTTTTTTTTTTTGAGATGTTTAAGTGAAGATCTGTAGTGTAAGAGATCATAGCAGTTAAAAAATAAATTATTTAGTCTCAACATGTAACTTTAACTGCAGTATTATATTAACACTGCATTCTTTCGTGAGAATTTTAGTGTCTGGTAATATATTGTGGGTTAAACTTTGTCCTGCTGACTTGGCTTTCAGTCTGAGTCCTGCAACTCTGCCATTCAAGGGTCAGAGTTTATTTGATCTAGATACAGAATTCTTAGGCTTGGTGAATCTAAGCTTTTTTTCTTCTTCTTTTTCTTGCAAGCAGATAAGAGGAGAATCAACAGCAACTGTTTCAGTCCAAGCCTTGGGTTTAATGCAAGCTCCATTCTAGACAACATTACATGGGAAGCTTCTAGGAAGGCAAGCACTATGTTTTCAAGTTCTTTCAGTGTATGTACACATAGACATAATACGGGGTATTTCATAATAAAAAGTATACATGCAAATGTAGAATTTGGACAGTAAAAGTACAGCTCGTTAAAGTTATATAATTATGCGAGCTGAGCTTCTGCACTTCTGATAGCTAATTAAGAATTTATAAATATATTGCCGTGTCTACATACTGTCAGTATTTAGGAGTGGATACTGTTTGACTAGATATTTTGTAGAGGGATTAGTCCTACCAACAACAACTACCTCATGTGTCAGCATTCTTCCAGTAAGCGTTACATTCCATGTAACAAGAGAGGGAATTGGATCTTTCAAGTAGTGAGGCTTCAACATCCATCCTGTTACCATAGCAATACTAAGGAAAAGCTCAAATTCAACAATTTTAATTTTCTAAATGAATTTTACGTCTCTATGCTTCCTGAAAGAAAACTGATAGAAAGAAAAAACAAAGAATGGAAAATAAGTAACATACTTGCAATTAAACTGAAGAACTGTCGTGAATAGCAAATGATTCTCTCTCACATGTTAACTTACCTTCTGTGAAAGGTCTCACCTGGTACAAATATTGGCTGTTTAGCAGTGGCCCAGGGAATTTTTCTGTATTAGCCTTCCTTGTGCCATCTAGTCATTCCTTCTCCAGACTGAAGAATTTTAATATATTCAGTTATTAATGGCATGTAAGCTTTTCGTACCATCACTCATTCTTACTGCCCCTCTTCGTACCTTTTTCCATTTCTGCTCTATTCCCTGTTAGGGTAGGGAGTCCTGTATTGCATTTGATCATTCAGCTGCAAGTTTAGCTGTCCCTCATACATTTGGTTGCATGTGTGACTGGAGTAGAACAGCCCTAATAGCTTTTTGTAGCTCAGTCATAAATGGTCAGTCTGTAGATGACCTCATGTGTCATAAAGAAGGATTGGTTTGGGATGAGTTTTAGAAAATCTGTTTTGAATAAGGTTGCTAAATATGTCCTTGGATACATTATTGACCTCTTCACATCTGTTCTATATGTGCATTATTTTTACCAGTATTGAAACACAATAGTAGAAAAGCCAAAACACACACTCATCCCCAGCATTACTGCTGTATCTTAAAAGTCTCTACATTGATATTTTTTTGTTCTGAAGGCAAGATTCTTGCTCTCATTTTGTCCTTACCAGCCCAGAATAAAATCCCTTTCTGAGCACTCTTTTCTTTCTAGCAAGTGCTATTCATGCTCTTTCTGTTTAAACAATCTCTTACATATCTACATTCCTTGCAAGTTAATTCTGTAATACATACACACACTTTCATATACATACAGTGCTTTGTATTGCATCGTACCAACTATAAGTATGCCTACCATTTTTTACAGTAAAACCTCTACCAGAAAAATCAGTTTATCTATAATTCCCACAAGGCATCCTTTCAAAACATTATTTAGCCCAATTTCATTAAGCTGAACACTTATCTTATTTTCAGTATTTACAAATACAAAAAGCAATTGCTGGCAGCAGTATGATGCACATCAACTCAATTTACTAGGGCACGAAGAAAAATCATGTTTGAATTACTTTTTTTTTTGCTCTTTTTTGGGTATTTTTTCTGCTCGGTTTGAATGTTTGAGTGCTGAGATTCAATTTGTTTTTCATGTTTCCTAATTTGCAAAATACATATTGGCAAAACTTATTAGAAAAGCAAAAATTGGAAGAAAATTCCTCAACGTATAAAAGTGATTCTGTGAGGGTTTTATTAAAATTGGGAAATATATGTAGGCATATTCAAAGCTGTTGAGTTGTAGTAGGCTCACTAATCAGAATGAAAGGTAATAAGCTCACGAAAAGCTCAAATTTATCCTGTGGAAGGATTCAGTGAGCTCTGTTTTCTGTAGTTAATTCTAAAGAACGACAAAGATTTTAACATGACTTCTTTCTTGACCTCTCCAAACTGATTTGAGTTGAAGTATTCAGTTTTTTACTTAAAGGTCAGCTGATTTGCTTACATACCTTATCTGTGCTGCGTTCATTGCTTTTCCCAAGGAAATAGGTTGAACGTAGGGCAGAGGTAAAACTGGCAGAACTAGTTTTTCTTAACTTTAGACTAGAAACTTTCAGTACTTGGAAAGCATCCTGATTCTCTACAAACCAAGTTCACTTAACACACCACCGGATGACAGTAGAACCTTTTCATAGTCTTATATTGCCAACAAATCACCCGATGTTTAAAGCTTTGCTCTTTTTGTTATTAGTCTTTTACTGCTTACAGTATTCTGCAATGGAGTTACGTGGCCCTTTGGCCTTCAGCCTAAGAAAGAAGGTTAAAATAGAAGCTATCTGTTGAAATGGCAATACCTCTTTCATTTCTGGCTCTCAAAACATAATCAAGTGACCTTCAGTATTGTGAGAGTAGAAATACCACGCTGGATGTTGTTTCCCACTCTTTGAAAAGGAAACAGTAATTCTACTTCATCTCTTAGCAGAACAAAGTCAGTAGTAGCCACTTGTTCTCAGTTGTGTAAAGCACACGATGCAAAGATTTCTTAGAGCTGCAAATACTGTTTCCCTTATTTTGTTCTCTAAGAAGTTTCATGTACTGTATTTTCACTAAGGTGAAAGCATGCTGTTATTAGAGATAGTGTAGATGTCTTTCTCAGAATTAGGTGTTGGCTGTCTTAATGCTTACAGAAATCTTGCATCATTTTCTAACTTTTGCTAGTACCGTATTTGTACATTTTAAATGTTAATTCCTCTGGTAATACTCCAAATTAGTCTGTAAAAGTTAGACTTAGTTTCTGCAGCTCTTTCCTTCAGTATTAAATCTCACGTGAATTAAAAAAAAAAAAAAAAAAGACGAAGGTATACATATAATGTGTGTGTGGTTTGTTTTTCACTTTCACAAACGGCAAGCTAACTTTCTTTAAATTCTTGATAGCATTAGAATTAATTTTCTCACTGAGGTACCAAAATATCAGCAGGCCAGCCTCAGCACCCACCACATCCCAGTCTTAACTATGAAGTTTGCAAGACTTACTTATGTCAGTACTGTTGTCAACTTTGACATACGTAAGAGCTCAAAGATGGCTACTTTCCAAATTACATCTCAAACTAGAAATCCTACACTATTACAAACTACACCTTTTTACTGTCCAAATGATTATTTTCAATACTGCATCATTATACATAACTTTCCCAAACATTATGGAGATACTTTCAGCTAATAGCATGTGAACTGTATATACAAATACTATAAAAGGGAACATTACCTGTGTGTTTAGTATAACAGTGTACAAAGATATAATGAATAGATGGAATGAGAGCTATGATACCTGGCAGTTATCAGTACCAACTAAGTTTGGCTTACTGCATGTGGTCTTTGCAGGGGTTACTTCACATTTTGAACAGATCTTTCCAACTCTTCTCTTGTCCTTGACGCATATATTTGGAAGGAACTCATTCAATTGCAAGAGGATAAGTTTTGATTAAAGTCACGTGTTCAGTATCAGCTGAAGTTTTCACTGGTTTGCTGGATCAAGCTACAGCGTACAGCTGAAAAAATGGAGGTATTCTCTGTAGGTCACAGTCTGGGGAAACCTGACAGGTTGCATACTGGCCTACAGTTGGAATGTGGGCACAAAGCTTGTGTGGATCCACTGTACCATTCAGAAAACGTCCACTGATCTATTTATTTTTTTTATTTAATGTAGAAAAACAGCACATATTTCTTAAAAGGAAGTTTTCATAGCTAAAGGTATTTCTAAAATCCTGGTAATGTGTTTTGTTTGCTGTGTTTGTGGCTTGTCCTGACAGCCTGAAATTATTATCACAAACCTAAGGTTGAACATGAATTAAAATATAGCAGAGGGAAGCTTGTACTGTTGCTACAACACCAGAGTTACCTTCACGTGACACATTCAAGCCTTTACAAGTGGGAGCACGGTTAGAAAATACCTCCTTCGTCCTCCTAAAAATAAAATACATCCTCCTTATCACCTAGTTACAGTCTTTGATCTGGCAGCATGCCCAATGACAACCTTCTGCAAGCATGTCGAGTCAGCGTGTCACTCACTGAGGAGCCCTGACAAACAAACCTCCTTGATTTCCTGTTTCAGTATTGCATGCTTACTTAAAGTCAAAGCAGAGAGATTACTTAAGTGATCGATTTGCTATTCTGGGCAAATAAATGCATGCTGCCTTGCTAATTTTCGTGACACCGTATCAAGAAGCTGAAAGGAATTCGTGGCACTGCAACAGGAAACCCTAAAATACTCTGAAAGATTCTGTAGAACAGTTAAAAAGCGATGAACTTTTGCTTTGAGAAACAAGTTCCTCTGTCGGAGCAGTCCTGCTGCATCCACGAAAGCCGTTCATTCAGTGAAGGTCAAAGGTTTTGTTGTTGGTGCACCAGCTGATCATCTGTACGCCGTTGGGCTGCACTGCTGAGCATAACAAACTGCTGTGCAGCGCTGACGTGCGTCACAGGACCCTGGGGTTTTGCACGGGGATTAGTCAGGCTGTATTTGGAAACGCCCTCAACTGCACCTTGCGCTGCTATATTAGTGCTTCTCAAGCAAGAGGAATTTTCTTTTGCTTCTGCAGCTGCTCCTGCAAAACCCTCCGGTAAGTGAGCACAGCTCGTTAACAGGACTGACTATCTTCTGCCTGCGTTTTTAAGCCAGTTAGATGAGGTGTTGTGTGTGGTTGTTTACTGGGACGAATTGTATTTCTAAGATATATATTTGTTAGCTTAGAAATGACAAGAGCGTTGAAGCAATAAATATATTTACCAGGTTTTTTTTTAATTGAATAGGATAACTCAATTTGCACATTTTTCTACATTTAAATAAGTATCAGAGTAGTCTTAAGCGTGAGTATTTTCAGAGAGGTCTAGCTATGTGCCTTGCATGTCTGCTTTTATTTATATACAGCAGGAATAGCAAACATCACGTAATATAGCAGACCAATTCTTAAAAGGATTTGGTTGATTTTTGTTGGCAGCCTGTATGCAAGCCCTGCGTCTCTGGACTCTGCTTGCCACCTATGCAGTTGCAGTAGGACAAAATCAAGGACAGAAGAATCAGGAGTGCCCTAAGCTCAACGCACAGGTACTCTCCTTTAAAAGCACAAGAGAAAACACTGTTGTCATGTTTCTGTAAACACTCTTTTCAGATTTTTATGTTTTGTATTGTTTTGTTTTTTTTTTTTCCTAACCAAACTAAATATCAGATTCTACCACGTTAAGTGGAAAAAGATGTAAATACTAAGCAAAATAAAACAGGAAAAAATATATTTAATGTGCATCATACTCTGCTTCTTAAAATAGCTTAGGTAGTAAAGCCACTTACAGTTATTTCACATAACCAGGGGATCTCTAATTTTGCAGGAAGTTTTCAAGCAACTGTGACAATATTCAATGTTCTGTTGTTCCATTTCCATAATAACATTTGCCTATTTATTCTGTAAAAGTTTTCCTAAGGCTATTTCTTGACAAAACTACCAATAGCAAAACTTAATTGTTACTATTTATTGGAGATTTCTTACCACATTTGCTTTTACATCTTATGGACATAAGCTGCACTATGTTCTTGGTTTGGGTATCAGAAATTAAAATAAACTGTCCTTAGTTCAGGTCGTGCTAATGGACTGCATAATCACCAGTGCCATTCTCTTGCCTTAGCTGGACATAATGGAGTGATCAGTGAGACCCCACTCTCTTGCAGTAACTTTTGGTGTTCCTGTCTAAAAGGCAGGAACTGGGGCTGCTGAGAGAAAACTGTTGCACTCCAAGACCAAAATTCAAGTTGTCTGAAATGAAGTGATTTCTATTTGAGCACACTGAAGCTCTGTAGAGCACATACAGACGGAGGAAAAGATACACACACGTCCCTTACTGCAGCTTTTGTTCCAGCCCGTGTGGCTTCTTGCATTTCAAATATTGCAAAATAGCAGAAGTTACACGATGCTAGGTTGGTTTTTAAACTTTTTTTTCTTTTTTTTGTAAACTTTGTTTTCTGGAGTAAGCAGATAAAATTGGCATTCTGTAATAATGTCACTGGGGAAGAGAAAATGGAAAATAAGATATGTTTATCAATTAAGGGATGTGCCGTTTTTCTAATTTCACCAAGTGCACTTTCTGTCACCAAGAACACCAAGATCCAATTTTCTGTAACTTGCCAGGGTATCAGATCTCACAGCTATCACTGATACCATACCCTGCCTTTTTTGGTACACGTCCACAAGTAAGTATATGTGATAGCTAGTCTCAGACTTTGGAATTGGGCATTTGCAGTTCCCAAAATAAACATCATTTATAGCATTTTACCCAGAAGTTGTCACCACAGGCTAGAAATGAGCATAGGCTAGAAAAATAACAAATAATTAAACCTTCCCCATTTTATCACTTAAATTGGCATTTTTCTTGTTCAGAAATAATGCTAATGGATCCCTCTTGTTGCCAGCCCATTGTATCATAAGTTAATTGGTTTGGAGCCTAGTGTAAAACAAGTTTCCTAACAGATGTTAAAATGAAATCATGTAATACTTGAAATTCACAAACTGTCAGCAGTATCATGGCTAGTTTTTCTTCTTCGTTTTCTTATCACTTTAATGACATTGTGGTCATCTAAAGTACTCTCTCCTTTGTTGAGAATTGTAGAAATTCTCCTGAATATTTTACCCACCTGTGATGCAGGGTGTTTTTCGTAGCAATGCTTTTTGTGATGCATCCATACTAGATTAGTCATTGTAAAATAAGAAAAATTTGTATCTGACAAGTCATGTATCCTTACAGGGGTATTTGGAAAAAAAAAAAAAATCAGGCAAAGTATTTTTACATGTCCTTGTTTGGAGCACTGCTTAGCAGACTCATGCTGATAATCTTTTATATTTTTACTTGTTACGAAGTAATATTTCCATCAATTTATCTGAATTTTATTGTGAAATAAGCCATCTCTCTATGTGTTTAAGATAACAAGTCATTCATCATCTCATCCTTCCCCACTGAAACTTACAGATAGTAAAGCTACCTAAGGTTCCACAGCTGTCCTACACATCAAGTGTATTTTTATTAGTTACTACTCTAATTGACGTTATTTTTTTTAATTTATTTTTAATCACAGGAAATATTTTTATTTTACTGGTAGAGGAGAGATTCAAAAATTCAGTATAATCCAGAATATGAATTATGCCTTGTGCACACAGTAAGTTATTACTTAGCTAGGGTACCATTTTAGTGATTATCACCAACTCTTGTTTAATAGTCTGAGCTGCGTATGCTTAGATATAAACTGTCTCACATACTGATGATATATATAAGCAGCACCCAAATACAACATGAAAGCAACTCTGCACACTTGCTGTCCAATTATATACAGGAAACATTAAAAACAAATAAAATTCAAAATGATCTTCACAGTATGTACGTTTCCTCTTAATTTAACCCAGCTACATAGGTGTATGTGTCGTGTACTAAATAGATATGTTATGCTCAGAACTGGCATTGTTGTAAATGACCATTCTGTGGTTTGTAGGACGGGGATTTCCACACCTGCGTGAATCCAATATTGTTCATTCGTCAAGGTATGAATATAACATTGTTAACTACAAAAGAATTTCCTACACCCTTAGTCCAGTTACTTGCTATCAAAAATAATCCCATCTTTTTATCCTTTTCGCGTATAAAATTAAGCTCAGCCTTAAAATAATCATTTTCAGTTTTATCCTTGTTGCTTCTCTTTGAAAGCTTCTTAAAAACCTTTGAGACTAGAAACTTAAATGTGTTTGTGGCCAGTGCATATGCCAGCCACAGATTACCTCTGGAATTATCATCTTCTAACATAGTCTTCCAAAAGCTACCTCTCTCTATGAACTATTTCAGTAATATATTGATGTGCTTGATATGAAAGTAAAACTCTTCTCACACCTTTATAAAATGACAGAATAAAGGTGCCTCCATGTGACGTACTTTCAGGTATCACAGTGAAATACGAATTTCTTTTCCTGTGCTTTCGTAGTTTTAGTCTTGTACATAGAAGCTCCTTGCTCCTATAAGCATGCTTGTCTTTGCTAGGTGCCCTGGAGTACTTTCGTTTGGTTGTTTCTCCATATAGAACCACAGGATGGCTTGGGTTGGAAGGGATCTCCAAGATCATCAAGTTCCAACCCTCCTGCCACAGGCAGGCTTGCCACCACTGTATCAGGTACTAGATCAGATGGCCCAGGGCTGGGCAGCCTGTTCCAGCACCTCACCACCCTCCCAAGCAAAAACTTCCCTTTAAGTATATATGTTCTTTCCTGTCAACTGGTGCACAGAAGTATGGGCCTTCTACATATATTGAGTTGAATCCTAGAGCTTTATTGAGCAATCTGTAGAAACACAAGTTTTCTCACATTATTTACACTTCTTTTACCAGCGTTATTTCACACTTTGTTCTTTTATCTATCTTAGCAGTTCCATCCAATTTGAATCTGTTTGTCTGTTTCAACTATGAAGAATGGTAAATACAGAACAAAAAACAACAGCAAGGCAGGGCAGAAGTGTAAGACACAGGAGAAGACAGTTTGTTAGAAAACTGGTGATTGCTTACTACTTACTTCTAATACGATACAGTCCAAGTAAAATAGTTGTTCTTAAAGTTCAGTTGCAAATGTGAATGCAAGGAAGTAGTGATCAAAACAGTAGCTCTTTTGTCTTATTGTACTTGTCTGGGGCACTGAGTTTATCAAATTCTATATCCATAGTGAAAACGTGGGTTTGACTATGAGCATGCCTGTGGTAGTGAAATTTCATGGGTTATACTCTTTGCAGAAGACTTTTTTTTTTTTTTTCCCTCTAAATTAAAATACTGGCTCTTCAACTGACTTCAATTCACATATAAAAATGAAAATGTATTAGAAATAACCAAAAAAAAAAAAAAAAAGTGACCTTGAGTAGGACTATAAGTTTACAACACCAAAGCAGGAAACTTTCATCATACTCAAAACCTTAAGCAATCTCTGAACATAACCTGCCGAATTCTTTACTAAGGGTGGTGTTTCAAAAATTTACAAAAGACCTCTGCTAGTAAAACACTTGCAAGCAATCCAGTTTTCCTCATGTAGTCTCTCCCTGTGATTTCTTCATCTCCACCAACTAGTCTGTTTAGATCAGGTACATTATGAAGCCTGTTGCTTAGTATCTAAGTAAACCAAATAATATTTGAACTACTTCTTAGAAAAAAAGAACATTTAGATTTCACTTTGTTTAACTTTTGCATTCCAGATCTAAAATATAATTTGCTTCCCGAAAGTCAAAGGAATTAGATTAGTCAATTCACAGTGAAAGGTTTATAAAACAGTCAGATTGCTTTGTCTTTCATTATAGAGAAACAATCACTGTATACCATCAGTTTAGTTTACTGTGTGTTAAATACAAAAGAAGTACTGGAACACACCTTTAAAGGGTTGCAGGTTGTCATGTTTTGGATTATGCAACTAGATCACTTGATTTACATCTACTTAGAATTGTGAATTAATATCTGTAAACTATGCTTTACAGATATATTACTCAAAAGATGAGGGAATTCTTTCATAGATATCTTTCACAAAGATACTTTGTGCTTATTAGCTTTCTCCGTGAATCCCAATCTGGGATGCAGTTGACAGCTGTAAATTAATCCACAGGTACCTTTTTTGAATTTGCTGTGTTAATGACAACAACAAGGCACTGCAGCTACACAGAAGAGAACAACTATCTTGGGTTAGAACTTATCACTTATGCTATGGCAAAGACTTTTCCTGCGTATTACTCACATCTGAAGAAAAACAGGAAAGCCCTACATCTCCCAAACTGAATTAAAAAAATGCAGTTTCTTTCTTTGTGAGCCTTATGAAGCAAAGAGGTAGCAAATACCCTGCCATGACTTGAGAATTGTTGGCAAGGTACTCTGGCACATGCAAAACTTTTTGGGTGGGTGGAAAACTTAAAAAAAAAAAACTGTCAAAAACTCACAATTAGGGTTGTAGAAGGATCTCCGTTTTCTATTTTCATTACTGTCTCTGTGGACATCAGCCAGAAATTGGCTATTAAATTAAAATTATTTGTCATATTTGATGAATAGTAGCATTGGTGTGGCAGAAGCATTACAATTCAGGTTGACTAAATGTAAAATCTACACTTTGTGCAACTACTTGTTTCTAGCTAAGCATAATTAAAGAAAAGTATCTGGCAATTACCAACAGTATTTGAGTCAATATCACCATGCTATTTCTAACAAAATATATCGAATTTATATGCAAAGGTATCATGTGAAAGGGCAAAGTCAGCTGAGGCCATTTCAGAGCAGGAAGATGATACTGAGATGCAGGTGTGCTGAAGAATGCTATGATTCAAATAAATGAGCCAGGACAAAATCAAGAACTGTCAGAGATGTGGAAAAATGTAAAAGGAAGTTGAAGCAATCAGGTTTCTTCAGTTCACGAAGAGGGGAGAAGTACTCAAGTGAGAACCTGCGAAAAACAATCCTTGACTCCAAGTTGAATTAGCTAAAATCAGAGGAAGAAGCGTTTGGTAAAGATGAAGCTAACCTTTCTGAATGTAAAGATAGTTGAGCAGTGCAATGCTTTCTCAGGAAAAATAAAGGATATGTGAGTAGAGCTACTGAGGAATGGGTTAAACAAATATCTGCTGAGAACGATGTAGCTGTAAGAGCTTGCAAAGTGGATGGTAGATAATATTTAACAGTACTTTCAGCTCCTTTTCCCTCACACAGGAGGATCTTTTCCATTACCAATGCATGTGTTTGCAATAGTTAGAGACTAAAATGTCATCTTTTTCCTAAAGCACACCGTAACTACAATTTGACTGACAGTTTGTTCTTATTAATTCTTAATAATAATTGCACAAAAAGCTAGCCTTTAAGACGTCCCATCTCCTACAGCCATAATTCAACCACAAGGTGATCCTTATGTCCTGTTTCCGTACATCTCCTTTTTCCTGCAAATACAGTTATTTTCTCTAAGCGTCAGCTTACTGAATAATTTGGTATCAGGAAAGGAAAAAGAAACACGTGTTGAAACCAAAAGCTCTACTCAGCCATCAGTTAATGCTTGCAAAAGTTTTCTATTTCGTGTCATTTTTAACTTTCCTTCCTGTCCTGAGTATGAAATGGTGTCACGTGAAACAGCAGAGCTTCCAGACTGATGGATAGCTGATATTTCTCACTCCCCAGCAGGTATATTTCTGTCTTTGTTCTTACTGTTCACAGATGCCAGAATTTCAGAAGAAGACTGTCCACATTAAGGACCCCGGGAGAGTAGAAGAGATTATTTGTGGCCTCATCAAAGGAGGAGCTGCTAAACTTCAGGTAAAAATAGTAAAAGGTGTAACCGGTTCAGAATGAAAGTAATCATATGATTGTTGCTGCGTGCCAAAAAAATCTGATCTATATATAGCAAATCAGCCTTCAGGTAATCTCCAAAACTTGACATCTGTTAACTCTTTTAATAGGCCTTGTTGATCCAACTGTAATTCAGCCAGATGGCAGTCAAGTAAATGATGTAAATATGCAAGCTTAGTATTTTCAGGATGTACTCCCATCAAAGGAATTAGAAAAACAATTTTCTTATAAAAAATTATGGCATACTCTGGCTTATCTAATAGTAAAACAGGTTTCTGTGAAAAATGTGCTACTCAACTGCAACAGAATTTCTATCCATTCTTTATTTTGTCCCTCTGTGTTGTAAGACAGTTTTGCTTTTTCTTTCCTTAAATAGATTATTACAGATTTTGATATGACATTAAGTAGATTTTCCTACAATGGAAAAAGATGTCCAACTTGTCATAGTGAGTACTTTTTTTTTTTTTTTTAATATGGATTGGTTCATTCACTCCTTTCAGTTTTTCTAAGAATTTAATTTTCTATCTATATTATTTCTAAACACGAGATTTTATACTGACTTGTTACTGAGGCTGCACATTCTACTAACGTATTATAGTGAGAGTCTATGTGTTGTATGCATTTATATTTTAATTACTGTCTGTGTGAATTAAAACCAGTTGTCATTCACAATTAGAAACTAAGATCTGAACTACAAGAAGTTAGTGACTAGATATGGTAGTTGTTGAAAAGCCCATAATAGTCCTGACACCTGCAAGAATCCAATAGTAAAGTCCTTGGAATTCTTGACATTATTGTGCTGTAGCCTTCTAGAACAAATGGAAATAATTTAATAATGAGGTAGGGATCTTAAAACGTAGGTGGCCTGATAATTATTTCAGAAATAAATCTCAAGAAATAAGAGATTTGTCACTGACCTTATGAGGGGAGGATAGTAGTATCATCATGAAGAAAAATGTGCCTTTTATTGGTTGATGGCAAGAAAAACTCTGAGGAAACATAATGGTATGTTGTCAAACATTGTCTTCTGTGCCATTTACGGCGTTGTATAGTGAAGTGAATGAAACTTAATGTCTTGTTTAACACTTTTTTTTTTCCACCTCTCCAGACATCATTGATAACTCTAAGCTCATTACAGAGGAATGCCGGAAAAAGGTAAATGGAAAACATACCAGCTGCTTGTTTGTTGTACAGACAACTGGTTTTATCCCTGGCTGTAGTGTGCCAGCACTATGAGACAGGATACTTTCATATCCTTGAAGCTCTGAGATATCTCTGACTGACTTTAAGGCATCCAGTCACTAAGAAGTGAACAAAATACTTCTATTCTTGATAGCAGCATATGGTTTAGTTTAGCATCCAATTTTTCTGCATAGGTATATGTGCAATCTGACCTTTTATGTGTACAAAGAGTATTTAAAATTCCATTTTATTTAAATAATGTATCTAGAATTTAAAAAGTTGTTTTGAAGACTAAATACCAAGCACTATTTATAAAGATACATTAAACATCTGTGTTTTATTTTCCTTCAGTTATTGCAGCTGAAAGAAACATATTATGCTATTGAAATTGACCCAGCCCTGACTATTGAAGAAAAATATCCATATATGGTAGAATGGTAAGAGAAATCTCCCGTGTTCATATTCTATTAAAATTAGACTTAATGATAGATTAGATTTAAAAATAAGTAAATTTTAAAACTGAAATTAATGGCGGTAATTAGCTTTAATGCATTAACCAAATTAACCTCCTGAGTGTTACACTACTGTTTTTGTTTTGCTGTTAATATGAATTAAAAAAATTAAAAACACAGAATGCTTTTGTTAATGACATGTGAGTAAGTTGCCCAACCTATTTTTTATGTTCTAGGTACAATAAATCTCACGCACTACTCATTGAACAAGGCTTACAAAAGGATAAGTTTGCAGAAGTTGTGAGGGAATCCGATGTTATGCTGAAGTAAGTTTCTTTTAATTTCATAGAATCACCAAGGTTGGAAAAGACCCACAGGATCAGCTAGTCCAACCAACCACCTATCACCAATAGTTCTCACTACACCATGTCCCTCAACACAACATCTAAACATTCCTTGAACACCTCCAGGGTCGGTGACTCCACCACCTCCCTGGGCAGCCATTCCAGTGCCTGACCACTCTTTCAGAGAAGTAGTATTTCCTAACATCCAGCCTAAATCTCCCCTGGTGCAGCTTGAAGCCATTCCCTCTAGTCCTATCACCAGTTACACAAAAGAAGAGGCCGACCCCTGTCTCACTGCAACCTGCCTTCAGGTAGTTACAGGGAGTGATAAGGTGTCCCCTGAGCCTCCTCTTCTCCAGACTGAGAATAATAATTTGAATAATTCTCTTTTGAAACAATTCCTGTATATTCTTACTGTGTGTTTTTATGGGGGAAAAGTTCCTGAGAATGTGACATCTTATTCTTGGAATATAGAGAACTCTTCATATCCTTTATCCTTCATATCCTTGATACTCTGAAGATAAAGGCCAGTGGTGATCTCACACCATATAAACCAGAGATGAGAAACTACTTTTTTGGGGTTTGTTTTTGAGTGCTGTCTCTAGTAAAGTTCATTTCTGCAGATTTTCATCCTCTTAAAATTGCACTGCTGCCTTTTTTTATTTATTTAAAGAGGGATATAGAGTGCATCTTTATGCCTGTAAAAACATTCCCTGCAGTAGTTTTATGTGAGATAAAATGCAGCGACTTGTGGAACACATTGCCAGTTTGTGTTAAATATTGTTCTTCTTCTGTGGCTAAAGGCAAGTTTAAGAGCTAGCAAAATCCTGAAACATACTATGTGCTTTGGCTCCCATCTGTTTTAAAATACTGTGAAAGAACTGTGTGAATTTTGGAATAGTGAAACAGGATGTTAAAACTTAACTTGTGAAATTGTTTACCATATTGACTAATTTCTTCTCTTTTGCAAAACCAGCAAGCATGCAGCCTCCAGCTGTGAGAAAGCACAAGTCTGTGTAGGTTGAGTCTTCATTCACAGGCTAACATTTCCTCCAAAACTTTCATGATAATAAAGTAAAATTCTACCATTCAGTGTCACTGCAGAGAAGTGTATGGAAATAATATCTTGTTCCTGGAATACTGTACGTGTTATGATCTGGGTATTGAAAACTAAAGACCTTTCAGAAAAGAGTGGCAAGAATGCTGTCATTTTCTTTTCCAAAGATGATGTAAATGTTTTCAGAAAACTCTGATGCTTTTTGCCTTTTTTAAATTGAAATTTGGCTTAGATTTACATCCTGTGTTGCAGGGAAGGATACGAGAACTTCTTTGATAAGCTCAGTGAACATAATATTCCCGTGTTCATATTTTCTGCTGGGATCGGAGATATTCTTGAGGAAGTTATCCACCAGGCTGGAGTCTACCATTCTAACGTCAAAGTTGTTTCCAACTTCATGGATTTTGATGAAAATGTATGTATGTGTGACTGCTTGTGGGATTTAGCTGCTATTTATATATACTACGAGGTGAACATTTTAATCCATCAGATGTAGCCATCTGCCCTGCTATACAGAAAATTAGAATTGCATATTCAACACTCTCCCAAACACAAAAGCAAGCAGGGGGTAATAACTCAAACACTGTTTATGTGATGTGACTAAGATATAATTCATTTCCTCATAATCAGCCCAGTTTACCAATACTCCTCCTCCAGGCAGGGAAGATCACTGCCTCTCTAGTCTTAACAATCACAGTCATTCAGTTATCTAACACTTATTTACCTTGTTCATAATTGGAGATTAAATAGTTACAAGCGTATTTATAGATTAATATCTACTTCATTCTATATTATATCTTGTCTATAAAACGCTAGAAATAACTTGTGTTTTCTTAATAGGGAATATTAAAAGGATTTAAAGGAGAATTGATTCATGTTTACAACAAACATGATGGTGCCTTGAAGAATACTGAGTATTTTAAACAACTGAAAGACAACAGTAATATCATACTGCTGGGTGATTCCCAAGGAGACTTGAGTATGGCAGATGGAGTAGCAAATGTTGAACACATTCTCAAGATTGGTTATCTCAATGATAAAGTAAGTAGCCTTAGATCCTTGTAACTTGGAATGAGATACTTGTGAACTAGCAACGGGTTAATTATAATCATTAAATAACAAAGCAAGTATTTGGCCCATACTTGTTTGGAAATCTCAACATGAGTCATGGATTTCTTACTTCTACCTTCTCCCAAATCCCACCTTCTAATACTGGATTGATAATTGAGCAAAACTGTAATCTTCCAAATAACACATTTTGTCCATGACTTTTTCCCCCCTTTGGAAACACAGAACTGTTAGCAATTTACAATGTACATCTATTTACATTCATGAGAAAAAAAATTCAGTTTTCTATTACTGTCTGTCTTTAGGGAAACTGAGAAAGCAGGTTTTTTTTTGTTTGGTTTTTTTTTTCAGTATCTGTGCGTATGAGGATCTGGAATAAATGTGAGGTTTATCCCAAAACGTGAACACAATTAATTAATGTCACTTTTCTCTTTCTTTGTCATCCTGTGGAATTCCCTTATAGGAGGGACATATAATTTGCATGTCTTATTCTCTGAATTTGATGGAAAAAGATGGCAATATTTTAAGGACCTACATATATTTATATCCTAAAACTAAGTGGATCTCTTTCTTTATCCCTTCTGCAATTAGGTAGATGAACTTTTGGAAAAATACATGGACTCTTACGATATTGTCTTGGTGAAAGATGAATCCCTGGAAGTTGCCAACTCCATCCTACAGAAAATCCTGTAAATTGCAGTCTCAAGTCACTGCATTCTTTCCAGAAGGCAACTGAATAGAAGAGCACACATGTGAAATCTAAAGTGTATCTGTTACTCATTGACAGAACTGTTTAATTTAAAACTTTTATCCTCATTTTGGTATTTTGAAGTATATATGGTACCCATTGTCAACTAGGAGCTCCTTTTACTGCTGTTATGCTGTTCTTTATTGTCTCACACTCCTATTAAAACTAGATTTAAATTGGATTTACAGATGTGATAAACTGCTTCTGATGGGGTACTGTGGTTTGCTGTCTTTTAATCAGGCATTTTAAAGAACATTTTAGTAAATGTAGCTATTGTGTAATACTGAAGACTCTCTGAATAAGCAGCGTACGTGGGTTTGTTTTGCCTTTGCTTTTTTCAAAGTGTCATCCAAAATCTGGGAAGAAAACTCTCTGATTCCAATGCAGTGTTAGAAAAAGAAAAGATTTCAGTCCCAGCTGTGCTTTGAAAGATGCTACAGACTGTCACATACACATTTTTCATACGTATTTTTCTTCAGTAAAAATACTTCACCCACCCAATTCAGACAAAGCGTTCCCTATTAACAGATTTCTGTATCATTACAAAGTATTCTATATCCTTATGTTTCTTTAATCTCTGTGGAGTGGGAAAGTCATACTGTTTTAAGTCGGTACACCTGAGTTAAAGTTTCTCAACCTTTTACCAACTGATGGTTCATAGGCTAATAGTATCCACCAGCTCCTTTTCACATCTTACTTCTGTACTGCTCTTAATCCCAGCCAGCTGCTTCACGTCAAAGCTAGCAGAGCTTGTCTAAAGTACTTTCTCTGAGAATTCTCAGTGAGCTGCTCTGAACAGAAAATCAAAACCAAAAACAGAAAATCAAAAGCAAAATCAAGTTCTCTTGTCAGAAGTTCTGTGCACTGGAAACAGTTGAGGAACCACTGCAGGCCTTAGGTTGCAGTGGCCTCTGCCACTCTGCTCTCTGCAAATTTGAAGCACAAGTGTCAGTATAGCATCTAGTGCTTCCACCTTTGTTATTCAAATCTGTTTAAACATCTACCAAATGTTGAGAAAGTATTTCTTGTGTACTGAACGTGCTGCAGTACCTCTCAGCATCACGTACAGAGAGATGCAGCTTAAAGTAGCCCCAGCTTTGGAAGTGTGCTCTGATCAGTGCAGGAGAAGCTAAAGGTAGTGATGAGACCTCGGTCCTAAGGGCTCAAGCTGTACTAGTTCTATTCATTAATAAAATACAGGCAGTCATACAACTTGCCCACACAGTGTGAGTGGTGCCATTCCTTTTCATTCCCTGAGGCGCTGAAATAAAACTAGGGGAGAGCCTGGATCTGCATTCCCTACCACTAGCAAATAAAACCTCAAAAACAAAAACAAAACAAAACAAACAAACCTCTTTCCTGTTGCTGACTAAATAGCACCAACCATTCCTTTTCCCCAAATCAGCAGACTTCTATCTCATTACCACCTGCTTGAACTTTTCCAAGACAAAATTTCCAAGGTGTTTTTTGCTTAATCCTGACTCTGCATCCCCTGCAGTAAATTGAAATTCAATTATTCCTCCACTTTGAATGCATGGCAAAGTTTTGGTACCCAATCCAACATACTGTGAGCAGCCTTTCGTAATCACCTTGCACTGGGTGTCCTCATTTACACGAGGCTCCTTGTATACAATACACAGTCCTGTAATTCCCTACTCCTGGCATGGGGGCAGCTGGATCCCCCAAAACAGGAGCCCTCCATTTGAGTAGGAAACCACTTAAAATAGGAGATGCCTGCAGGCAGGATATGGCCCTGGCTGCCTTCCATTTAAGTCATGACTCGGGCAGCAGAGGCCTGGAAGAGCTGAAAGCAGTCTGGTGGTGCCAGTCACACGATGAGACAGAGCAGCCCAGCCTGCCAGCAGCCTGCCAGCCAAAGCCCTGGAACAGGGAGGGCTTGAAAGCACTGCCAACAGCTGCAGCATTAGCAGAGCTGCTGCTCTCCCCACATATTAAAAAAAAATAACATCCTCAGGCCACTGTTGATGCGTAACTGAGAGGAGCAAAGACCTGCCAGGTAGAAACACTGCACAGAATGAGCTGAAGGAGAGGAGGGCTTGGGGCAGTGCAGCTGAGCAGGGCACCTGCCATAGATCTGGGAGCTGCTGCATTGGATGGGGGAGGAAGAAGTACCAGGCCAGGGGCAGCAGTTTGGGGTGCAGCACTTCATCTTGGACAGAGCAGCTTTGTGCAAGCAGTCACAGGAGAGCAGGACAACGTGTATTAGCAACATGCCAACCACACTGGGTTGCAGACAGGCTGGTAGGCACCCACAACACGCAGCCTCCAGGGACAGCAAAGACACTCCTCAGTGTGCAAGGCTTATGTGTCCTCTTTCCTCTCCTGCTTGGGTGTGCCCTCAAGCTACCCTGCACATCCAGTCCCTGAGACAGTAGAGCAGAGTGGTGATATGCAAAACTTGAAGGAAGGAAAGAAAGAAGTTTTTGGTATTTCTTAGTTTGAGTAACTGTTGGTTTTTCTTTTTAATCATGTTGAATCTTTTGACAGAGCTGCCAAGTAAAAGTCCAAAAGGCAAAGGCCTTCCACAAAGCACCGATGTGTTTGGATGCACCGCTTACTCAACCAGTCTCCATCTGCTAGGAGCTGACTACCAGGCATTGCTCTGAGTTTACACTGGGGCAAATTTTTCCATTGACTGGTTACCTTTGGAATGCAGATAATAGTGTGACTCGGATTGTGTGATAGGCAGCTGATACCACTGCTCTGCAGCACAGATGAGTCACAGCACACACACATACCAGTACAGGATCCTTCTGGCAGCAGGTGTAACATTTCCCTGGTAATCTGACTATCAGTTCACAGAATGGCCAAGGTTGGAAGGGACCTCAAGGATCATGAATCTCCAACCCCCTGCCGCATGCAGGGCCCGATCCAACCTGGCCTTGAGCAGGGAACAGGTCTGGTCTCTTGGTGTCCTGTTCCTGAGGTAAGACTGTCCCACATTCTTGTCCAGCATGCCTCAGGACTTCATATGAACACACCAATTCCTCCTTCACATCTTTTCCTCAACCTCATCCACCCCCACGGGAAGCAAGTCATCACTCCTTCCTTCAGTGGGATCATCCAACCCAGCCACAAGAGAAAATAAAGCCATAGGGAAGAGCATTAGGCTCTTTAAAAGCATTATCTCAACAGACTTTCAACATCTTAGTTCAAATCACTCAAATTAGTATGCAGCCTGCTAGAGCCTGGGCAGTAGCAGAAATGCCTGATGATGTGGGGAAGCACCTGTTGGCTTTCAGTTCTCTACATCAGCACTGAAAACTCGGCTTTGGCAGAGGATTTTGGATCCATCAATCCTTTCTCAAGCATGTGAGCAAAACTTACCCCTTGCCTGCAGGCAGATGGACAGTGAATTGTCATTCACCGAATATTCAGTCTACAGACAAGAGACAATCGCTTAAAAGGACTTTTACCCTTCTGCAAGCAAGCAGGTAAGTTAAGCTCTTCAGCAATGCCTTCTATCATGAAGCCATCATGAAGTTATACCAGTTTCAGATTCTGTGTTAGGGCTCTGACTGCTCAGCTCTTTGCTGGCACATCAGAGCAACTAAGATTTGTTGATGCAACAAAAACAATCACCTGATAGAACCCATTTCCTGGGAAAAGGGTGTCTGCTAGTCAAAGAATTTACTTCTGAAATGCCACATGTACAGCTTTCCAGAAACAAAAACAGTTGCCTACATGAACATCCTGAACCAGGAGGTGTGCTTTTAAAAACTTACTTACTACTGATTATTAATCTCTTTTCATCATCTCACGACCTGCTGCCAGCTCTAACTAACTTACATGGTAATTAAAAGAAGGCATTGGATGCATTTTTAAACACACTTCACATCTTCAGAATCCCATTGTTCTGTCCCTGATCCACTGGCTGGCAATAAGAGCTGTCAGTTACCTCTCCTAAAACATGAGTGAACAGCACACCACGTTTACTGCTACCAAAATTAACACAACAGCTATAGGTTAAAATTATCCTCCAGCAAGTCTGCTATTCACCCTATGTCTACCTAAATCAGATTTCTGGCAATGACATCTCACAGCCCTGAGTGTATATTTCATTTGTTAATTTGAAGGAAAGCATATATATATATATATAAATATATATATATAAATATATATACGTACACACTCACACATTTCCCATCAAAAACCTAATTCTAAAGTTTAAGGAGTAAGCAGCAACATTAGGTGAATTTAAAACTTTCTTTTTTTCTTCTGCTCACAATATCTATTCTTTCTATAGCAGATATCCAAGGTCAAGTATTTGGGATCCCTACCTAGCTAAAAATGTTTCCTGATTGGGCATTGCAGACACCTCTCATGTCCTCTTACTGTCAAACACAAATAGTCCTGAGCTGAGCCCAAGGCTTACACCCAGTGCTACCTAAAGATGCCATTTTTTCTTTAATCTTAAGGGAAAATCTGAATGTTTATTCCCACAAAAAAAAAAAAAAAAAAAAAAAAAGCAACATTTGAGTTCAACAATTGCAAAACTCTGAGTTTTTGAATATACTTAGAACATACAAAGCTATGCAGCAGGAAGCATCTCTTTCACATGAAGGCTGAAAAAAATATTCACAAAATACCTGAATTTTTCCAGGTGCCCACTTGCATTTCTTTCTTCTTCCATTAGTGGTGTTACAATCCAGTAGGTATTCACCAGCCTTGACTGCAGACTGCCTCACCCACCAAGGAGACACAATGGAAGCCAGCTGCTCTGCTCTGGAAGTAGCACCTGGCTCCATTAGAGGAGCTGCAGCAGCCTGGCTTTGGGAGAGCCTCTCATTGACTAAACGAGGCTGTTTTCATCCAATTACTGATGATATTTAAAGAGTCGTTATCCACTGTTTCAAAACAAGTTATCTTAGCGAGGTGTGTAAAAAAGTACCATATACATTACATGAGAAACAGTAGGCACTGAGAAGACCTTACAGCAGCCTTCCAATACCTGAAGGGGGCCCAGGAAAGCTGGGGAGGGACTTCTTATAAGGGCAGGTATCAACATGATGAGGGGAAATGGTTTTAAACTGGAGGAGGGTAGGTTTAGACCAGATATCAGCAATTCTGATATCTGGTGAGGGTGTAAGATTGGAACAGACATTTACTGTGAGGATAGTAAGATATTGGAACAGGTTGCCCAGTGATGCTGTGGATGCCCCGACCCTGGAAGCATTCAAGACCAGCATGGATGGGGCTGTGAGTAACCTGGTCTAGAGGGAGGTGTCCCTGCTTGTAGCAGAAGGGTTGGAACCAGATGATCTTAAAGGTTCCTTCCAACCCGAACCATTCTGTGATTCTATGATCTAGTTTCTTTTCACTTGAAAAGTGATTATACATTTTTGAGATAGAAAATATTTGGTTTTTTTTTTCTAAATCCACCACAGGCCGCCCTCTTTAACTGGATGGTGACGTCGAGGGATTTATTTATTGCTGGGGCTGGGAGGTGTGGTGGCTGTGCTCAGCTCTCACAATCAACTCCAGCACAATGTACCCTCGGAGCCCACACTCCTTCCTCCAGGACCTGTTTGGTAACTGGTTGGTTGTATAATGAGCTGCATAATGAGCACTTCTGTTTCTTTGCTGCTATCTCCAAGCTCCCGCAGACCTCTCCAGATCTGGAAATACAGTTTCTTTTCCCTGCAGGAAAACAAACAAACAAACCAGGACTCACATTTGCCCCTCTATTTGACCCTCATGCAGGATGTGTTGGAATACCACACACCCCAGAGACCAGGAAAGGCTCCCAGCTGGAGCCCCTTTGCCTTGGGAGGGTCTCTGCACACTACAAGGAGCATGGGGTGGAGGCATTCAGCTTCAACACAACCACATCCTCTCAAAGGTAGGCCTGAGCTTGCCTTTCAGGTTGGAACCTAGAGCTGCTAACAGAAAGGAGAGCAACACGCAGGGTTTGTGTGAATCATCAAAAACTCCAAATTGTATGCGGTTCAGCTTAATGTGGTCCTTCTTGCCTTTGTCTGGGCAAGTAAATAGATAATGTGGGTATGATTACTTTGCAGGAAGTTTGCCTGCTTATCCTCTGCTTTATCCCTGAAGCTGCATTCTCCTTTCTGAAATGGCAGCCCCCAGGGAGGGGGTGCTGACAGCAGCTTCCTCTTGGCAGAAACCATCATTTGGATAAGTCACAAACCACACTTGTGAAGTCCTAAGAAACAGTAAAATGAAGATTTCACTCCTCGGATGTACCCTAGCGGTGAAGTCAGACCTGTTACACCATCACAGACCCGTGCTTCTGAAAACTTCCAGCATTGCAGTCTGAGGGATTGCCAAGGGACTGCAGTGCTGCTCTTTGTACTCAGCCTAACCCACAGGACAGCTCTGCACTCCTGGTTTTCTAGGAACTCTTCAGATCAGCCCAGGGAAGCGACTACAAGGATCCTCCACGCAGAAATTCCCAATGACTAAGATTCTTCTCAGATTTTCCATCCTCGGAACACATCTTTTTGAGGTACGTAGTGAAGAGATTATGGCGTTATTTCCACGTTTTGGGGACTATTTCTGGCAGCACTCAATCAGAACTGGCATCCGACTCCCCACGTCAGCTCCATAAATGCACAGAAGTAAATCTGAACAACAGCAGCAAGCAAGCAATCTACTTACACCTAAAATGAAGGGGAAAAACTTTGTGCAATGCTGTTCTGAGAAATCTACTTTTGCAAGATGTTGACACTTCTGAGGAGCCAGCTCAGGTAAAAAATATATATATATATTTGCATTTCTATTGCCATCTACTGCTAACCACAGTGTTTATAGCTGTCATGTAGCTGACACTGGCCCCAAAGCAGACCAGGCTCCCAGCATTTTACTTGCAGTACAGTTCTGGAGCTACAGAAGTAAAAACATCAAACCTCAGCTGCAAAGCACAGTGGGTTTGCTTTCACTACCCTGAGGAATTAAACACTGCTCCTTCTGTATGTAATCCAACTTCATCAGCTGAGAGACGTCCAGTGCCCAGCCTAGAGAAACATCACCTGCCCAGTTGTCCCAAGTGATGGAATTATGGGGTGGTTAACATAGGGAACTACTTGCAAGGCCAGAGAGTTGATTTAGCTTCACTTCTGTGAAGTACACAACCAGAATATTTTATTGTGGTTTTAACTGCTTCGAATCAAGAATTTTAATTCCAAATATTTTTTCCCTGAGATTAACAGTAACATTGAACATGTAACATGTGAACATGTGTGCACAAGAAGAGTGCTGTGTGAAGGGTGTTTGCTTCTATTCCATCCCCGCCTATCAAAGTGCCAGGAAGAAAATGTAATTAATTAACATTTTATTTAACAAAAAGATCAGTTATCCAACATTTAATGATATCAAATGCCAAAAATAGTTCACTGCTTTTTCTTTAACAACTGTATTAAAAACCAATACAAAATCTTTTTGCCCACTCAAAATACCAGTTTCTAAAGAGCATCTCAGGGAGCTTACAACCCACATGTACAGATGAAGAAAAGCAAGAAACTAGACACAAAGCATATAATGAAACACAACTCCCTTTCTACGTGTCTTTGACAGTGTTGCACTATACCTATTTGTGCTCTCTTTACATGTAATGTAGTGAGGGGGGAAATCATACAGCTTTCCAGAAAAAAAAAAATGGCTATTTAGTGTATTTTTCTATTAAACAGCTATAGCTACATTTAGAGCTTTCCTGGGTGATTGTATTAAGAGTTCATCATCTAAACAGCACTCCCAGGGTTCATCTGATATTGAGGGATATGCCAGAACATCTGCAGGTGTAAACAGGGTCTGTTCCTTGATTCTGTCACTGTCTTTTTGTTTGTTCCCCATGCCAGGCTGCTCTGCTGCACCAGCTCCTCGTGGCTCCTGAGCCTAACAATTCCCAAAATAGGAGGCAGAAGCCCAACACAGAATCGATTGTATCCAGTATTTATGACACTATTTGGACCCTGTAATACTAATATTTAAAGTCTAACAAAACTATAAATAAAGCTGCAACTATAAATGTTTGGGAATCACCCCCTAAAACAGTGAACAGTGTTTTAACAGGCCAGCAAGAAGAGTCAAAGTTATTAAATATAACAGAGGGGTGGCAAACTCATTTCATGAAGTAATAAGCCACCCCTCACACGGATACAATTCTAGGCCTGTTCACTTCACAGCTTAGGAAATTTTGCAATGGCACGGTACTCATTTACGTGTTCTGCAATTTGCAAATCAAGAGCTCCCACTGGCAAATATTCCTCTGAGTTTGTTCCGTTACCGGAGAGAGTGCTCATCCCTTCTGACACGAAATGGGATCAACTGACAACTTTTAGTTATTTTCATGGGGAATATTTTCTGATATGTTCACCTGCAGGAATATTTCAGATACGGCGTGTTTCTCAAAATTCTTTTTAAGGCACTCTGTAAGTGTGTCCCCTCCACACATCCAAGTGACTTTGTATTGATCCACAGACCGCGTGCTTCACGACGCCACGTCTGGCAGTACATTCTATCAGGTTACACATCCTCTCTTAAGGCACTTAAGACTGCTTTTTATTTTTACATACACCTAACAATTCCAACTGAAAATCTCCTCCTGTTTCAACAGTCTGCCCAGCACACATGCATGGGCACACACAGGCTGAGCACTAACCTTACAGAAACGCACTTGCTTAAACCCCTCCCAGTACACACGTCCTAAGAGTAGGCCAGCTCAGTACCCTTCACTCCTTTTAGCTTTACAGTTCATCGTGTCCCTCTTTGGCCTCTTGGTCCTTCAGCTTGAATTCTTCGGCAGTAACTTTACCATTTCCATCCCGGTCCTGATTGGTGAACATATTTTTGACAATCTTCTCAAAATCAAAACCAGGAGCTAGTTTTCCTTTGCCAGAATCAACCTGAGCTTGAATGTACTCCGAAAACTGCGTGGGAAAGGAGGAGAAAACAGCTCATTTAGAACAAACGTTGAGAACTGATGAGATAAATCTTACAACTTAAATTAGACTAATTAGGAGAGACACATGAGATTAAATTGCACTACGTGGAGCTTGAGAAGAATTTCCTCACTTATTCCAGCCATCTCTGGATTCAGAATAAGAAAAGTTATTCCTCATCATTTTGAGTGTTTTGTTTCAGGTTTTTCTTTTTAGAGTGTAGGAAAGATGAGGTAAACAAAAAGTGAGTTAGGAACAGTTCTGTACAAAGAAAGGGTGTCTAATTCTGCATGCTGACACAAGAAGTTTGTATCGTAAAACAAGCCTCCACCTGCAGCTTAACAGATTGTGCACAAAAGAAAAGAGTGAAACACAGAAATGAGAGCTGAAATACCAGGATATCATGCATTTAAGTTAAAATAGCTTCAGGCATTATGCCTTACATTCAATTCCCATAATTTTGATGAGGGGAAGAGTGATGAAAAGGTTGCCAGGTTACAAGGTTAGTTTTCCCTACAAATTCTTTCCTGACACATATGGTGATGCTACTGAAGGTAGACATCTGGCAGAAGTCATACTGCTGGCTTGCCATGAACAGAAAGCCCACAGTCAGCTTTCCTGATCACTGATCTCTATGGCACTACTTGCTAAATAAGCTTCAGTAACGAGAACTACTTCTGCCATTCACTGACACTTTTTGGACTAAGCACCCTTTTAGTCTCTTTGGCTCCTCCCTCCCCTCCTTGCCAGGTGACATGACAGGGAAAACTGGAGAATTAAAAACAAACAAACAAAATTCCTCAGTTAAGAGCAAACACAAAAGAAAACCTCACAGAGATTTATATAATCAGAAGTGGCATGGCAAAGAGAAGGGACTTTCCATTAGGGCACTCAGTGGCATTCTCACACTGCAGATTTGAAGAGCAAGTGTGGGGAAGGACTTGTTCATTACACAGCACACTATTCACCTATGGAGGTTCCAGAATTGATTGGGCCACTACTGCAAGCTCATCTTTGTCTCAAGATTTCACCAAAAACCTTCATGAGCAAACACTGTGAAGGCTGACATAGTGAAGGATCATTGAATACTAGCCTTGCCTTTTATGTCCATTCCCTACAGATCTGATGTTGACCACAGGAGACAACAGAAGCACACAGTCTTAAGTAGAAAGCCATTCCTGTTTGTTTTTTTTTCTCTTCCCTCTCTAGAGCTAAATAACTGTATTTAAACAGACACGCTGGCTTCCTGTTAACTTGAAAACACTCAAGATATGAAAAAAGACAAGCAAAGTGAAGCAAAGATTCCATTCTTTGATATCTGAGCACCTTGGTGATGGCATCAGGAGAAAACCATAGGAAGAATTTTCACTGCCTTAGCTTACCTCTTCCAAAAGAACCTCTCCGTCATGATTCTGGTCTATTTCTTCAAAAAGATTGGGAGAGACTTCACCATTCCATACAAACATGTATCCTTCAGGCAAGCCAGACACCAGCTCCAGCAGTTCAATGTCAAAAACTAACACAGCACTGCCAGGCACTTCTCCTTCTGTCCCAACAAAAGGCAAAGAGAGGTGTTTATACTCTTCAGTATAAGTGAGGACATTTGCTTTTAATACATAATTATATTTCTCTTCCATCTCCAATGGGTTCTTTTCTATTGTGATCCCCAAGCACTGGGATTCCACCAAACCTTCCTGCTCCCTTCAGCAGAGGTGAATGTAACATAAAGGAAGAAATCAGAATAAAACTGCATCCACATTTTTTTAATTACGAAGTAAAAACTGTGGGAATTAATTTATCTACCCAATACACTGTGTATCAAATGTTAGTGACACGCATACACACGCATGTGTTGTAACAGCTGGGTATACTGCCTCAATTAAACTATAGAAGGAGCTTAATTTATCCTTGAAAAAGTAAAACAGAGGTCATCTCTAACTTTTATTCGGCAGCAACAAGAAGCTTTTCAGATTTGTGGGCATATATCGAAACACTGACAATCATGTAATGTTTCAAACCATGGATATCAAATACAATTAGCATGATGCCAAATACCTACCACTAGTATATTCATTATGGTTTTTAACATAGCAGGTTCTTTTCCCATTTGTTTATTTATTTTTTTCCATTTATGTATTTATTTCCAGCTATTTTTCAATGTATTATATATAACTACATAATCTTATAGAACAGTATAAAGTGTCATATATTTCTAATACTCATATTTCTTCATAATTCTTATGGAAACCAGGTACAAGTAAAAAAGCCTTTTTGTCACTTATCACAAATTAATTCTCCATTAAGCCTGACATTTGATGCCTGGCAGTTTTCATAAAATACAAACTGTTCTGGAGACAAGGAGCATAGTACTTAAACAACTGTTTCCACATTAAACCAGAGCTTTTTGCTCTTGGGAATCTCCTGGTAAGACTCCTTTCCCTCAGTTCTTTAACTATCAAAGTTCTTATTCTATATTGTTCTTTCTAATGTTGTCCTTGTCACTAAAAAACTGATAAGCCTTAATGCTCTAAAACATGGATTTTCCAAGGTGCCTTGTTTTCTTGCTGGGGTTTCAACAGTGGTCATAAATTGCTGCACATTTTACACTCAGATTACATGATTTCTGAATTTTGAGTTTTCTTTGAATTTTCTAACACATTGGTGCTGAAATTCAGTTGTCTGCTGTACACAGCATAGTGAGTACCCATTCCCTATCAGTGAGAACTGTGTTTACATCCCTCTGCAACACCACAGTGCCTGGAGCTTTCCATTTTGACAAAGCAACATTACTGGAGCATGTGTTAACCTTTGTGCTGGGATACTCTCTGCAGTGGCCACAGCAATAACATGACTTAAATGCAACACAGACAGTATGTTCCTTTCAATAGGGAATGGGGGCACTGCCTAAAATAATGAAATGAAAACAAACTCTAAAAAATCATGTTCAAGCAGCAAAGAGATACTCACCTTATATCCTAATACACAGCAAGTAACAAAACCTGCACACACGCTCCAGAGATCCTAAGTGGAGGTGCAATAGGTCTCACTTACTTACCCACTCCATCTTCTCCATAACCAAGATGAGGTGGTATAACAACTGTCCGTCGCTCTCCAACACACATATCCTGAAGGCCCATGTCCATCCCTATCACCACCTGTCCAGATCCCAGAACTATGTTGTAGGTCTTGCCAAGACTGTGTCTGGAGCAATGGGAAAAGAACCAAAGAAAAAAAAAAATCAACACACTGTAGAGAATTTCTATTATTCAGAACTACCACATGAGTAGCAGTTTCTAATCAGTGTTCTCTCTTTGCCAAGAATTAATTTCATGCCCAGTGCTCTGTTCTACCAAGCAGTTACCTGAAGTTCTTCTCAAGGCAGCAAGACACAGCCAACATCATACAGAAGTGTCCCAGCTGTTAATAAGTCATCTGGTATTAAAATTCTAGGTTTCTTGAAAGAAATCCCATTAGAACGATTCATCCTGCCAATTAAACCCCCAAAGTAGTTTATCTCTAAGCAAGATGCTCTGCCTCTCAAATATTTTCAACTAACGATGTTGGCTTTTTTAGCAGATCTAAAAACTCCAGATGTACATTTATCCCAGAACTACAAACCTATGAGGACTGGGATACATTCACATGCATCAGCCACTACATTAATATGAATCACTCACCATAACAAGTGAATTATCAAGGCAGCTGGAAAGTATAAGAGTACTATGCTATTTAACATTATCATTTTTCAAATTATGCTTTGTTGCTCTAGAATTTATTATCAAGAGGTAACCCAGAAGATAAGCGTATATTGTAACTCTAAAAGAGTGTGCTGTGTTAGGACTTATTACATAGTATGTACCACATTAGCAGGATCCTTTCTTCTGTCAGTGTCCTGTCCTTGGCTGTTTGGCTTGACTTTACCATTGCAGGACATGTCTTTTTTACAGCAGTGTTATTTGCAAAGAAAACAATTCAGTGGATAGGAGGCCCATCTTAAATTTAGAATTGTGAGATTCACAATCTTTGATGCCCTATGAACTGCTTTGAATAAGGCAGTCTCAACATTCCTTGGCTCCTGCCACAAAATGAGAATTGTGCATTTCTACCACATAAAAGGTGTTTTGTATGCATGGTGTTACCTCCATACATACCTGACCACAGCACAATATCATGTGCTTTGACATAAGCCAGCTTTTCAGTTCTGCAAGCTATTGTGTGAACTGTGAAAACTATGCACTGGCTTCCTATGATAATCATAACCTGTTTAAAAATAGCTTTTTCCAACTTCCCTTCCAAAAATAAAATATTTAGATGACTAATGCTATCCAAAAAACAACAGAAACAAAACCAACAAAAGTATTTAAGCTGCAGCCAAACAGTGTTGTGGGCTCACTTCAGTTGTATATGAGAGACTGGAGCAGTCTCTGCTATCCTCATAGACCTCCTGTCAACAGAAAGAGGAACATTATAATCACAGCAATGACCTGATGATAATTTCTCCATGCTGCCACTTATTGCAACAGTACAGTTGCACTAAGGAAAAGCAGCACCCATGCATGGTACAGACATGATGATGACTACTTACTGTACAACACCCTGAAGCTAGCTTTAACAGGACCACACCGAGTGCCTCTACAAGCCCTCTCTCAGGAGCACTGAACCAACAGAGCGCAAAGTCTTCCCAGGAAACTGGTTTGTTCACACAGAGCCCAGCACCATTCTGCTACAACGGGCCCAGACAACTCGTTTCATCACTCTGCCTGTAGTGTTTATGTTCTTTTCCAGCACATTCCTACACCCTCTTTGTTCCTGGTTCTCTCACTATGATAGACTGCCTTCCTTCTCCTACACTTCTTAGGCAGGCAGACATAAAAATACAAACTGTGTAATAGCTTTTCAGGCTATTCCGGAGGAGGGTCCAGAGGAGAGCCATGAAGATGATCAGGGGACTGGAGCACCTCCCCTACAAAGAGAGGCTGAGGGAGCTGGGCTTGTTCAGCCTGGAGAAAAGGCGGCTGTGGGGTGACCTCACTGCAGCCTTTCAGTACCTAAAGGGAGCCTACAAACAGGAGGGGAGTCAACTCTTGAAAGGATGGATAACAGCAGGACAAGGGGAAATGGTTTGAAGTTGAGGGAGGGGAGGTTGGATGTCAGGGGGAAGTTCTTTACAGAGAGAGTGGTGAGGTGCTGGAACAGAGAGGCTGTGGATGCCCCGTCCCTGGAGGTGTTCAAGGCCAGGTTGGATGGGGTCCTGGGCAGCCTGGTCTAGTATTAAATGGGGAGGTTGGTGGCCCTGCATGTGGCAGGGGGGTTGGAGATTCATGATCCTTGAGGTCCCTTCCAACCCTGGCCGTTCTGAGATTCTGTGATATTCACTGCCTTCACTGCTGCCAGAGCCATTTTCTTTAATGGCTAATACACTTACGTCGAGACCAGCAGAGTGCCATCCAGGAGCGAAGCATTGTAGTGATACTTGAGGTAATCTCCCTTCTTACTCAGTAGGCTGCAGTTGGAAGGTTTGTAGTTAACAGTAATGCTGACTGAATCAGAGGGGTTGTGGAAGTCAGCCACATGAATGTCAAAGACCAGCACCGCAGATCCAGGAATCTTTCCTAGGTAAGAAGCAGATTAGGCAAGGAGTAGGAAAAGAAATGGTACCCAAAAAGTCATATGACGACCAGGTTCTGTACCCAGTAGGAATATTAATTCCCTCTATGTCCACTACTGAGTCATTTTGCTCTTCTTGTTCAGAATTAAAGGATTACATCTCCTCTACAAGCAATAGATGCAAGTTTCATCCAATGTAGGAAAGGGAACCAGCAGAAAAGCACTGAGTTTGCGCTCAGTTCCATGATGAAGGAAAAAATATTCATTATTCTGAATTGGAAAACCACTCAGAAATGAAGCAATAAGCATGTATTTTCCTCTGACCACCCTAAGTGAGACAAATGCTATATGTTTCATACATCAACTCATTATCGATCATCAGAATTCTCATAGGATTTCTCATGCTTCAAGGAATGCTACTGTGTCTTAAAGGTTACATTTTCCTAATATGTGCTGATTGCAAGCAACTTCTTCTCCCCTACCCAGGATAATGCGTAATTGCATTACCAGCAATGCCAGGCACATACAGAGCCAGCAATGAGTTTTGTTGGTAAGGAGCCTCATTCCCAAATCAACAGCCCAGAATCTGTATTCACACAACAGAGGCTTCTCTTCTAAATCAGTTTTTCAAATATCAACCCCGGAGGTACCTTTTAAAATACCAGCCACAAAACTGTGATTGGCTAGAAGGATTATCATATTCAACCTCTCACAGCAATCCTTTTAGTACTAGTAAGTCCTCCCAAAGGAATGTTAATTGTATGTTATACATACACAGATACTTTGGTGTTACATGCATCCGTTTACAGAGGCGGCTTAGGAGTCCACAAAACCTGTGGCTGTGGAAGGAATGGGGAAGAAAACTTAACACAGTTAATTCCTTTAGCACACAGCACTTGTTAAGACACAGGAAGGAATCTGACTCTGCAGTGCTGCAGAGTTCCTGGCACCCGAGTACCAGTCTGTCTGAAACACTGATTATCCAAATGATTTCAGGTCACCAAGTACCAATCTGCCTGAAACATTAATTATCCAAATGATTCCAGGTCACCAATTACATGAGAGATTGTCCTGCATTCCTATTGTCCTGCCTATTGGGTAATTAAAATAATTTTGCACGTTCTGGGTGTTATCCTGTCAGTTGCGTGCCCACAAATTAACAAATTAATTTATAAGCCTTTTGAACGCCAAAAAGTTGGAACACAATACTTTATGTATCTTAACTACAAACAACTGCACTGAACAGCAAAGGAAACGTCATTAATTTTGGAAGTCTTGAATGAAAAGTCAATCTTACCTCTTCCTTCTTCTCCATATCCAAGGTGTGGAGGGATTATTATTCTTCTCCTTTCACCAGTGCATACGCCTAGCAAACCTTCATCCATCCCAGCAATCACATAGCCCTTCCCCACGTAGGTGTCATATGTACGATTTCGTGAGTAGCTGTGGAGGAGTTATTTGCTTTTTTAGCACTGGCAGGTGCTCAAGAGAGTACAGAATCTTGCAACACAATTCTTAAACCAGTTAGGTCAAACACGTGATCCTTAACCATCAGCAGAGAGACACAATGCAATCATCATGAATGTAGGCCACCAAGTTTCACGAGTCAGTGATGCATATGTGTCATTCATTAGCCACTACTGGGGCCCTGGCTTGTTTGCAAATGCATCCCTACTATATACTGAAAAAAATCTCAGCTTTGTCTGTACTTTATTACAAATGATGTTCGTTGAGTTCAAATCACTGAAAAAAATTTCTCCTTTCTCCTTGAAATTTTCCCATGCCCTAACCCTATTTTCTTAAGTGCTTAGCAAGATATATTTCAGGTTCATATTTGTCAGACACCTATCTCATTTTGCAACCACAGCTATGCTGCTGAACTGCTACAGGCAGGAGGTAGAATAAATAAATTCTCCTGGGATGCACAGCATTAAAATGAGTCACGACAACAAGAAGTATCAACACTATCCCTCCCTTCTTAACTATCTCAATCACTTAAACACTGGTTTATGAATATGCTTCAGCACTTAAGGTAAGAGTGAAACAAGCCTACAACAACAGATGATGTTTACTAGAAGGATGTGTCTGTCTTTGAGGCATGTTACATGAAGGCACAAAGAAGGGAAGGCAGAAAGGTTTTAATTCATCTTTATGAGATAACTCTGGGACAAAAGGAGACCAATATACAACCTTAGTTAATTCAGGGGCTTGCTGAACTGCTCTAAGTCCAGACTGCCTTGGCTGAGCTTCCCAGGTACTTTCTGCAGCTGAATATTGCAGAGAAAGAAATGAATGAAAAGATTATTAGAGATCTTGACCCCAGCCATTAGCTGTGCTTTTGGAATGCTCCCTGCAATAGTGACTTTTTTTTTCCTGGCCAACTCCAAGGCTTTCACTAACAATTGCTAGCTGCTCTATTTCCTCCTAGGCTTGTTAGACATGGCCTTTCTTGTAAATTCTGCAGGAAGCAAAGATAAGACGCTCAATACAGATTATAACAATTATCAGCTCTTTGGAATGATATATAGGCAGCTGTCTACAAAGCATTTATTACAAATTATTGACAAAAACCCTAGTAAGCATATTTCAACTATTTTAAACAATTGTTTAATTGCTACAGAAAAGGCAATACCCATTTAATTGCTACGGAAAAGGCAATACCCATTTACTTCTGAAAAAAAAAAAAAAAAAGATATTCTGGCCAGGTGCACTGTGGATAAACTAGAAGTTCTTAACTTGCAAGTTTCTGTACAGTGTTCTGAAAGCAGGAGAAGGAAAGTAATGTACTGCTCATTAAAAGAAAAAAAAATAATGTCTCAGTAAATTACAAGGGTATTATTCATCATATAATTCTGTACAAGGTGTGGATGTACCCAGAGCACTTTGAATATGAAGTGACAGTGAACCTTCTTCCTTTATCAAGAAACTGTGTGTTTCAACTGTGATTGTGTCTTGAAAGGCACCAGCCTTCAAAATGTAGACAGCTTTCAAGTAGAGAAGGAAGGCTTCAGAGATTAACCTCCAACGAGGCACAAGATCACTGACCCACAATTCTCAGGACATAAAACATAAAATAGAGATCATATTTACTTTCTCTCTCTTCAGTAGTATTATCTACTTGCCATATAAGCTAATTGGAGCAAAAACTATTCAAGCACGCATCTGAAGCATGTAGAGCTCCATCAGATGGATGGCAACCTCTACATGGCGTCTCTGATACTGCCCAGATACAAAATAGCCCTCTGTCTTCTGAGTTTGATAAGAGCTGTGTGGTTTTTTTTAATACAAGAAGACTCCAACTCCATTCAAAATTTCCGAAAAGGAAGGAATAGCAAAGAATTTCATATAAGCATATTATGGACAAGACAGACAAACCAAGTTGGAAATGAAATCTGTGGTGCTAAAGAGTTTGGTTACCTGGAATCAAACAAGGTGCCATCCAAAAGCGTGCCATTGTAATGATATCGGATGAAGTCCCCTGTTTGGGTTCTTCGCTCACAGGATTCTGGCACAAGCTGGTTCTCAATAGTAATACCATCTTTAGGGTTATGGAGATCTAGCAATGCCACGTCAAAGACAAGAGAAGCTTGGCCAGGGATCTCCTTACCTGAAAATGACAGCAGAAAGCTGGTTAAGACAGAGCACGTGTTCTACAGGGAGCTTAAGCATTCTTGTTGAAGAAAAAATACTGCCAAATCAGGCACTTCACCTCCTAAAATAAACCAGCATAATCTGCTTCTAGTCAGTCATTCTGTGTGTGGGTTTGTCACTTAATTCTCCCATTCAGTTATTTCCTTCTGTTCCTACAGCGATGGCACTGCCTCACCAAAAACAAGGCTCTTTGGTAATGCTCACCTTAGTCACTGTGTGCCACCAAGTCCACCTGAGTCCATGTTTTAAGCTACCACTATTTCCAACACACTTTATGAATACAGTGCCTCAAATATCCATCAGGATACAGATGTGGTACATCTAACTCTTTTGGTTAACACCAAAACAGGAGATTACACCATAGAAGTTGAAGATGGATGAGTTGACTCTCTCAATAAAAAAAATACCTCTTCGTCAACACACAAATTATAATGTGGATTGCTTTGTCTGAGAATCAGTGAGCTCAAGATCTTGTCAAAATTTCATAACACAGCCTGTGTATTTCTGGTTTCTGCTCTCAGTGGCAGTCTTTGGAAAAATTACGCAGTCACCTGACTTTTTGGAGCCATTATTAACTAGAAGTGATATTCTCTAAATGAAATTAGACTTCAGTATGTAAAGATTACAATTTGTACCAACAACATGTTAACGTACTGCTCATGTTAAAAAAAAAATCTTGTATTATATAATCAGCTACATCCCATACATAATACATTTTTATCCTCTCTTCCCATCACTTTGTTCCCTTTGCCTGAAATTAGTAGTCATGTTGACCATGAATTTAAAATACTCAAATCTCGATTTTGTTTTAGAATATAGATGGCTCAGATTAAAACCAACAACAACAAAACTTTACCATCTCCTTCTTCTCCATATGCCAGGAAAGGTGGTATTGTGATAATGCGCTTCTCCCCGATGCACATTCCCAAGAGACCCTGATCCATTCCAGGAATCAGCCATCCAATGCCCACATATGTGTCATAAGTTCTCATCCGATTATGGCTAAAAATACAAACAAAAAAAGAAGCCAATAAACAATTCAGGAACAACATTAATCCCCAGCAGCCAACCCCAGCAGCCAACCCCCAGCACTAAGCATGATATATGCCACCATTTGCTGCTCATTATTAACTTTGCTCATGAATTTACCAACGTCTTGCTGCCTAGCATTTTCCAGAACACTTAGCTATCTCAGAAACCTAGCAGAGGTTTTGAAAACTTACTTACAAATAGAATGGCAGCTGTTATTAAAGCATCATTTTCCACACGACTTTAATGATGGACATATGCTGCGCATTTAAAATCTCAATATAAAAGTGTTAATAGCTCAATTTCTTTTAAATCTCTGCCTGCTTAACTTATAAAGCTTGTTTGTAACATGAATAGCTATCCTGCACTAGTGATAAAACTATTAGCTGACTGCAGCAGACAGTAATATAGATACGGGCTGCTAATACCTGTACAGAAATTCTACGGCTGTTTGTTTTATTGGTCTGAGTCAGTACTGCTGTCCCATAGTGCCTGAATAAATTATTTATACATGATGCTGGCCTTTAATTTCTTGGGAAAACTGCCTGTGTTTCTGGTCAGATAGCACAAATTGCTCTAGCAACAGAGTGGGAGAAGAAGATGGTTTCAGGTGACTGATTCAGACACCTGCTAAAATACACAAGCACACACAGCCCAGCTGCACACCTGGAATCAAAGAGAGTCCCATCTAAGAAGGTCCCATTGTAATGGTATCGTACAAAGTCGGACACCTGGACCGTCCGAGTGCACTTGTCAGGTTTGAAGTAAGTCTCAACCTGCACTTCATCTTCAGGATTCCAAAGATCTATCAGAAGCACATCAAAGTGGAGCACGGCATTGGGGGGTATCACACCAGCTGCAAAAGCAGAACAACACAACGGAATTTATTTCCTGTTTTCTAAAGGGCAGCAATGTAAAGGGAATCAATCTGTACATTCCCTAAACAATCCGTGGTGCACAACTTCTTCATCTGCGGGTTTGTATCCCTCTGTTCCTCAGCACTTCTGCAGCTGCACAGGGGGAGGAGGATCTGACAGTATGATCTGCTATCCACTATGTCCATCTGTCCAAATGACCTCGATCTAGCACTTGTTATCCCTGTGAGTCTGCAAGCAAAGCAGCTTTTGTTGCTGGCAAGACCTGGTGCAGATTGACAACAGCAAAACACAAACAAAGCATTTGACAAAAAAAGCAGATGCAAATAAATAGCTATCTCTAGCTAGCATGGCTATAGCCTGAAAGTCCTCTGCAGTCCCAGCTCACCCTTCAGCACACTGTACTTACACACGCCTTCGCTTCCATAGGCGAGCTTGGGGGGGATCTTCACGAAGCGCCGCTCGTTGACACACATGCCAACCAGGGCCTTGTCCATCCCAGCAATAAGTTGCCCTTTTCCCACAAACACGTTAAAGGTGGATCCCCTGTCATAGCTGCAAAGGGAAAAGCAGGGAGAAGACGTTAGTGGTTCATTTACTGACATTTCTGCTGCTTTCTGAGAGCTTATTTGTACCTAGTCCCTACTTTGCCTGTTAGCTCAAGTTTATTGACAGGCAGCTGCTAAGGGAACAATCAATTCCAAGTGTTTCTGAAAGTCCAGCCCATCCTTTCCTCTGTTGGCTGCTCGCCACCCACCTGACACACATCCTAACGCTGTGCCATGGACACAGTAGGCACCCAAAGCCCACACCTACCAACCATTAATTTACGCACCGGTGCAGGAGCAGCACTGAAAAATTCAGGATAAAAGAGAAAATTAAATGCTGCTGCAGGATGTGAAAGGATGGCTGCTCTCACAATAGGATCTTAACATGTCAACGCTGGCAATCAACATTAAAAAACACCACACGAGACTGACGAGCTTTGCAACATGAGACTCCGTGCTTGGTGGCTGCTAGAGCAGGGGAAAGGAAAGAAGGGGCCTTTGAGTCCTAACTGTTGGTTTGCCCATCGGTTAACTATTTTCTCCACCGCACACCCAGCTCTCATTTCACTTAGGTTTGAATAAATAGCAAATACTACAGCTGTGCCTCGAACAGCAAGTTGGCCAGATTGAAAATCAGTCGATCTGATTAAGAGATCTTCCACTGCAAGAAGACACAAACATTCAAAAGGTGAAAGAAGTTGTTCTGCAATGTTGAAGAAAGCCTTCCCTGCAGTCCTGAAAGCAGAGTGTTAGCACAGCATAGCATCAACACCAGCTCTGTCAATCCTGCTGCTGCCCCAAGCCCCCGCACCACCACCCCGTTCTGCTGGACCCAGCTTAGCACCGCTATTCATCTTTAAAGGAAAGTATACACCTGTGTCAGGAAGTTTTCAAAAGCCCCGTGCCTATTTCTAAGCTTTCTCAAATTCCTTTCACAATTTAAAGGACTTTATTTTTTTTTTAATTTATTTTTTTTCAGATAGAAAGGAACGTGGAGAAGAAAAAGGTCCCTGTTCTGCTGCAGTGCTAGTGAGCAGCCAGCACTGCGACGCTGCGGGGGAAATGATGTCAAACCCTCCTTGGAGGATGTGAGTATCACTCACACAACACACCCAGCTCCCAGGTCCCAGCAGCCCCTCGGATGTTTCACTGGGAGCTCTCTGCTTCCTGGCAAGCACTTCCCTGAAAACAGAGAGCCCTCTATAGGCAGCACTCACTTTCTCTTGCACAGATATTCTCGCTCGCCCGCAAGGATGGAAAGTATTTAAATCAGCTCCCGATAAAGCGGGGCATTGAGTTTGGGATGAATTTCAAACCAAAAAGGTTTTTATTGTTTTTCTGTGGGTTTTTCTTTTATTATTCTTGCCAAAAATAAACCTGCAATTAAGAAACCACTGGTGCTGAGCAGGAGCTGAATAAAGCAGGGAATAGAGCGTGCAGCTCCGCATAACTGATCTGGCAGATCCTTTACAGCTCAGCAATATCAGGTTCTATCAGCAGAACTCACCACGCTAACAGCAGATGCATAGAGAACTAAATTCAAGCTTAAAAACTCAGATCGCTTTGTGGCTGTGGAAACAAGAACGAATAAAGAGGTGTATCAGTTAATTACGTGGAACTGCTGTCACTGGAAGAGCTGGGAGTAGTGTGTTGGAGCAGCATTACAGCTCGGGAGCATCTGCACAGAGCAGGAAGTTTAAGGCCCATGGCCACTTTCAACAGCTGAAGAAGAATCAGAATAAACCTTCCCTTACTTCAACACCTGAGGGACGTCGGTGAGACTGCCACTGTCACCAGCTATCAGCACTGCCATTTAGAGGGCCCAAAGGGACAGACAATGCACAACCCCGTCCCACCCCACACAATTCACACCCATGCCACCGGGAATACGGAATGAAGTCCAGCCAACACCTCTGTGCTCCACAGGACACGCTCAGCCGTGGGACCCAGGTGCACAGCGTAGTGCAGAGCTCTGCAGGCACGGCTCGGCACAAGACCAAGGATGGGTGCCTGTGGGTACAGCAGGAACACATCTCTGAACACGTGGCTGCTTCCCACAATGGCACGCATTATTCAAGTGAGTGGGAGCACACTGCCCACACGCAGAGCCATCCTGCAGTGCACTGGTACACCCCCACCACCCCGCACTCTGCAGGACGATGATTTCCCCGGGGCACGGGGAAGATTAGCAAGATTACAGAGAAGAAAGCAGGCAGCGAGCAGTGCTGCTGTCCCTCCCGGCCTCCTGATCCCACTGTTTAGGTTTCCTGATCCCAAAACAACAGGAGGAAGGCGGCAAGGCGTTTCGCTGGAGATACTCCACGGTGACTCAAGGATAATATACACAAACGCTTCAGAGCGAGCACTGCTCTTGTGTTTCTGTTAGCGACGGCTCCGAATGCTTTGCGCCCTTGTCGGGCTAAGCCTCAAAAAAACAGAGGAAAGGCACGGAAGGAAGCGGGCAGGAAACCCGTGGGCTCTATGACGGGACACCGCTGCCCACCAGGACATCCTGACGGTCCCGGAGCCCCTGGGGTAGCGGGACGAACGCAGCGCAGCGTTCCAACCGCCCCAAAGCGGGTCCGACCGCCGCACCGCCGCCCGTTCACCAGACCGCAGCCCTCCAGCCTTCCTTCCCCACGCCGTCACCCACCCGACCTCCTCCCCGCGCCCCCCCGACGGCTCCCTGCCTCCCTCCGGCCGCCGGAGCCGCACGCCGACCTGGAGTCGAATCGGGTGCCGTCGGGGAAGGAGCCGAGGTAGTGGTAGCGCACGAAGTCTCCGCGCCGCACGGCCCGCGGGCAGCGCTCGGGCACGAAGCGCCGCTCGACGTGGACGTCGGCGCCGTCCCAGGGCGGCTCCGCGGCGGGCACCGGCGGCGCCTGGCAGGCCGCCCAGCTCACCAGCATCGCCGGCAGCAGCAGCAGCGCGCCGCAGCCCGCTCCGCGCCGAGGCACGGCCGCCGGCCCCGCCATGGAGGGAGGCGAGGGAAGGCTGCCGGCCGCGCCCGCCCCGCTCCGCTCCTCCTCCGGCGGCGGCAGAACTTGCAAACGTGGATGCTGCGCCTCCGGCCCCTTTCCCCCACAATGCTCCCACCCGGGGCGGGGCGCGGCCCCCGCTTTGGGGACGGGGGGTGCGGCGCGGTGCCCCCGGCGCGACGTGGCGCTGCCCGGCTCCGTCCCGCCCCGCCCCGCAGCTCCGTGTCGCGGCGGGGAGCGGGGACCGCGGCCGGGACTCGCCTGGAGCCGCGATGTGGCGTGACGCGGCGGCCCCGGAGTCGGCGGGGCGAACGGCGGGGTCGGCGTTACCTGGAACGGTGCAGGTTCGGAATCGCCGCCCGCGTGTTCTGACTTCTGAAGGTACAGGTATTCGCGACGCCCTGCCGGCTGAAGCTCAGGATGGCACAGCAAAATGACCTCACGAACACCAAGTGGGATGCCAGGGCCCAAAAGAAGTGGGCTTTCATGGCAGTCGAGCATCCATTTTCCTTACGCTCTGGTCCTGCAAGCTGTGATAACACAGATCTTAGGTTTCTCACTTACCCTTACCAGCCTCAGCAGAAAATCTAAGCACCCAGCCCTAGTTCCATACAAATTAAATAACTTTTTTTTCCCTTTCTTTTCAAAAAGGGATGAACGTTGTGGCAGCAGTTTCCTGCTCAAAAGAAATGCCTCACCCTCCCTGGGGTCGCTGGTTGGAATGGAGGTGCACAGAAGAATGTCATTTGTTTAAAGAACACCTCTGATGAGATGCAGATACAGGACAAAGCATCGCTTTCATGTGCATGGAGCACTTGAGGAAGCTACTGAAATAGAATCTTAGAATCAAAGAATGGCTTGGGTTGGAAAGGACTGTAAAGACCATCTATTTCCAACCCCTTGTCCTGGGCATGGCTGCCACACAGCAGATCAGGTTGCCCAGCTTTCCATCCAGCCTGGCCTTGACTGTCTCCAGGCATGAGGCATCCACAACCTCTTTGGGCAGGCTGTGACGGTGCCTCACCAGCCTTTTGAGTAAAGAATTTCTTCCTAACATTTAACCTAAAGCTCCCTGAAAGGACATGGGGGTCAGCCTCTTTTCCCAGGTAATAGTACAAGAGATGATGGCCTTAAGTTGTGCCAGGGGAGGTTCAGGTTGGATATTAGGAAAAATTCTGCTCAGAAAGAGTGGTCAAGCATTGAAACAGGCTGCCCAGGGAAGTGGTGGAGTCACTGTCCCTGGAGGTGTTCAAGAACCGTGTGGATGTGGCACAGAGGGACATGGTGTGCATGGAGGGGATGGTTGGATTAGATGATCTTAGAAGTCTTTTCCAACCTTAATAATTTTGTGTTCCTATGATTCTAAATCAGCCCTGTGAAACACCCTTTGAACAGGCTGCTTAGACGATCTGGCAACCGCTGCCCATGTTGATGTTGGGCTGTATGGGCATGCTTTATTTTCTTAAGAACTCACAATTCACCACTGAAGCATGTTGACACAACCAACGTGAAGATAAGGCTTACATTTGCCAATTCGTTTTGCCAGCTAGTGACACATTCTTTGTTTATGCCCATTTGTTTAAGTTCTGTGAACTTAAAACAATTCCTTGGACTCAATTATACTCAGTTTTGTTCTTGTTAGCCATTACCTGTGTCAATAACAGTTCTCCATCTCTGATGTTGCCACCAGTGCCTCAGGATGGCTGTATGTTACAGCAGTGTGTGTTGATGTCAAAGGGAGCCACTTGTCCACCCTGTTGTGGGCATAGATAGAGTGGTAGTGCTCAGCCAGGTGGATGTGCTTGCTCTCTGTCCTCCTTGTTTATCCAGGTAGCACAATAGCAGCAGAACACCAAAGGTACTGGGTATTTTTCTCAGAAATTCATTTTTAGCAGTTCACTTCTTTTTCAAAGCATACACAGACGCAGAAAGGAAAGACCTATTTGTACACCAGCTTGTTTGAGCAATAACCCAGCTTCCCTGCAGGCTTTCTGGGGGACGCAGAGCATTATCAGATCACCTGCCCTGCAGCCAGCTCAAAGCACTGCTCTGACTAATGCAGGGTGAGCAGAGGATAAGCACAGGCATTTCTGAAACTCCTGCTCCTTCAGCAAGGATTATCCTTCCCAGACTACAATGCAAGGTGCAGATAAGGTCCATTCATTCTCTAAAAACTTATCTTTCAGGAATCTTGCAGGCATGACATGAGATGAGGATTAAGTTGCTGGGATTCTTGCCTTTGCACGCCGTTTCCCTTTGTAGGCTGCTGTGCACTTCATGTTCCAGGGGCTGCAGCTCTTCTAGCTTTGCTGTATCAAATTAAAATATAATGCAAGGATCCTATGCTGTTCCCTGAGCCTTTTTAAGGTCAAAGTAACAATACCAACTCTGATTCTCTACTTGTGTATCACAGCAGTATTACTGTTTGAGCTCATCCAATAGCTCAAGTACCAAGAAGTTAGATAGGAAAATTCCTTCCCACTTGGCTGGTACAAATCACATCTTGGGAGCACTGAGGGAAGCTGAGGAGCATGCTGATAAATCATTTTACATAAAGAATAATTTATGGGAACATGGGAAAAGGAAATTAAGTCTCAGCATGAATCTGAGGTAGGCAAGATGCTGCCTGAGTGTAACCTGAGATCCTGCTCCGTTCCCTGGAATGTGCTTGGAGCTGAGCAGGAGACAGCTGTGAGATGCTGGGCCTAATGGAAACTAAAACATCTGCAATACATTCACTCACAAAAATACAGGGGGGTTGTGACTGGTGAAATGTTCTGCTCTGTAACCTTTGGACTTATCCAGTTCTTAACCACTGACTGTTCTAATCGCCCATCATAGAGCTGTGATTGCAAACCTGAAGATCCAGTCCCTATAGCCTGAGGTATATATTGTGATTTGACCTGGGGGCTTTCTAAAAAGGTAGCATACAGAGAGAAAAGCGTAGAGTGGATTTACAATGTTTTCTAAACAATCAAATACAGAACAAGAAAAGCAGAGGTAGTTCTTTTTTTCTTAGAAAGAGTGTGTTAAATGCTGGAGCTTCTAGATATCTTTAAATCACGGCAGGCAGATTTTGAACTCAGATACTGCAAGTGCAAAACTGAGAGCAATGGGAAACACATGGGAACTGGTATCAAATCCCCTCTGAAAAATGTCTCCGCTTGTAACTAATAGCTAATATTAAGAAAGACCACAGTGTAATGCTGGTTTGGGCTGTGTAATCTGCAGGGAGGTTATGTGAATGATTTTTCTTTTCTGCGGGTTTCCACAACTGTTCTTCCCAGTATGTACTCACTTCAGAACTCTTAAGAGGCTGTTCAGAGAATAGCCTCCAGCCACACCAACTGTGAAAGAAACATAGTGCTCTCCTTGCTGAGCTAAACAGCATGTAAGGAGATTGAAAACCCCTGTTGTAGCTCAGTGATAACTTCTCTTTCCAAATGTATGCAAAGATTGTGAAGGTTTCCAGATACTGCGAAGCAACCACAAAGGCACAGTGTATTAGTAGAGATTTTAAATGATACGGCCAAGATAATAGATTCCTAAGAAATACTGGTTTTAGTAAACAACATTTTGAGCAATCACTATTTTATGATCAATCCAGAAAAACTAGAGTCAGAAATAGCTCTTGGAACAAAAAATAACCTCATATACGTTCTGTCAGTTACACAGAAGTTAACAGCACTTTACTGCCACCGGTGTGACCCTTAAGGGACAGACAAGACCCCAAATGCCTTCGGTGTGGGCACATATATATACTGCACTCCTCGCGATGGATGCTCAAGGGAAAGTTAAACAAAGATCAAGTAATGGTGTCAGACTTATCTTATCCACATTGCCCAAAATCTGCCTTGCCCGCAGGTACCCACAAACGCCTCTGCTGGAGGTCACAGCTTAACATGAGCAATATTTTAATTAGTGCTTATCAGCGTGGCAGTGAAACTGTGCTGCATTAAATTATTATCCAAATGATTTAGGAAATCTGTCTCCCTTTGATTGACACCGAGTGGACAGAAAAGGCCACGTTTGATGGAGCCCTGGGCAATCTGATCTAGTACTTATCTGGCAGTCTATGGCAGGGGGGGCTGGAACTTGATGATCCTTGAGGTCCTTTCCAAACCAAGCTGTTCAGTCATTCTATGAATGTGTGATTCTGTGAGGTAGTAGCTTCCAACAGGCAAACATGGAGACAAATTACAGCTGATTGTTGTCTTCCACCAATGCCTGTAAGGAAAATGGCTGACAAAAGCATAAGGCTAAGCTGTTTTGAGGCATCACTCAGGCCTTCTTTCCTACTTGCATTGCAACTACTATAGTTTGTGCACCAGCAGTAAGCATAACTGTAGCAAGCCAATTCTGAACCAAAATACTTCCTAATTACATTATAGCAATTGTGTTGGCCTCAGTGTTCATATGCCAGTGCAAAACTGAAAGAAAAAAAAAACAAAAAACAAAAAACAAAAACTACTGTAAGAGTCCATAGGCAGTAGAGTTTTTCTACTTTTTCTTGCAGCTATACATTTAAATGCCATCAATTTCAGTGCAGCATACATACATTTATCAGGAAGTATAGATATGTGTGTGTTAAAAATGGAAATGCCGCTGTCTTTGTTTCATGAAAAAGAAATGGGACAGTGAAGCAGGTTTTCAAACCTAAAGACTTTTGAAAATAGAGACCACAGAGGTTAAAACTCACTTTTTCAGAAAAGCTGAAAAGTCAGCAGTCTGCTCCTAAGTTACCTAATGTAACATAGGAAGCTGGAGGCAAAATGGGAAATTTGCTGGATAATAAGCCATTAAAATTCATATGGACAAGAACATAGAATCATAGAATCACAGAATGGCCTGGGTTGAAAAGGACCACAATGCTCATCTAGTCTCAACCCCCTGCTATGTGCAGGGTCAGCAACCAGGCTGCCCAGAGCCACATCCAGCCTGGCCTTACATACTCTAATATACTTTAAATATATTACAGTATATTGCAACATGCTTTAAATATATTGCAGGTACCCACAAATTCAGAGTATTTGTACATATACGTATATAGCAGAGTGTTGTATTAAGTTGCAGAGAGAATTAGATATTCATAACCAGGGATGCATGTGGTAAAGCCACAGCCTGTGGTCTATGGATTTTTATAGGTTTATGCAGGAGCAGTGAGGAAGGCTGCTTTATGTTGTCCTAAATTCCCCAATAGTGAGGATTTGCATCTACAATGGAAATGCCACTGTCTTTGTTTCATGAAAAAGAAATGGGACAGTGAACCAGGTTTTCAAACCTAAATACTTTTGAAAATAGAGACCACAGAGGTAGGAACTGTGCACCAAAAAAAAGCAGAAAAGTAAATAAGCTAAGTAAATGAGCTAAATAATAGCCTTGTGCCATGCAAAATTTGGAAAATGGTGAACTTTCATACGTAGCATGCACAGTCTCACAACTCAAGCTGCAGATACAAGTTGCTGCAACCAAGGAGCCCACTGTTTTTCTTAAATTTATTATTATTATCTATTACAAAAGGTTTTCACCAAATCGAAGAGGAGGGTAGAAGCACTGTGCATTTATTTGAAGACTAAAAAGCTAATCCAGAAGCAGCACAGTCACTAAGGTCTGAAAAACAATTGGTCACAATTAAGTAATTTATCACGCTAAAGTTTTATCATGCCCAATCTGTACTCTGTCTGCTGGAACTGTTATGTCTATAGTTAAAAATAATGTAGTTAAAAATAATGATGTTCCAGCATTCTTTTAAACAAAGCTGCCTTAATAAAGCTGGTTTGTAAATTAGGTGTGGACTGTGACTCCCAGCCCAGAAGACAGAACCCACTCAGGATGGCCTCCCCCATTCTCTGCCCATCACATTTTGTCTATAAAATATCTTCTGGAAGCTGTATGTGTTGGGAGGAGGAGAGGAAACAGTGACTCTGCAAGCGCTTGGCGCGAAGTGAACTATGTAAACTTTCTTGAAATGTAAGGATGTCTGTTCTACCAGAGCTGAAACCAGCCTGCGTTTTGAAATGAGCACACAACAAATTCATTTTGCTGTCTTGGCTGAAGGGATTATTTGCAGAGGTGATGTGAAAGAGGCAAGTCAGGTCAGTTACCTCCCTGCATACCAGCACTGCAGCTGCAAGCAGCCACTGCCTAAGCAAACTGGAAACAGAACACCTTGTTCTTTTTCTACTCCTGCATTAATATTTATTTGAGAATCCCCTGGGAACTGCCTGTAGTGCATAGGTGTTACAGAATAGTGCTCACTGCTTCTTGTTATTGTGTGCAGGCCTAAAAGCAGATTATCATTGGAGTGCCAGTGCAAGATCACTGCAATCATGTCCACTAGTTAGTAAGCTTTTCTTGATTCTTGCCCAAATTTTTATTTTCTTTTTGCATCTTAAGAGAGAAAAGTCATGTATTTAGACATCAACTCTTAATGCTATACTTCCACTAAATATTTCAACATCATTTTGGAACTTGCACTGATTCACGTGCATTCATTGGTTATTCCATAGTTTTCTGAATTTTAGATAGAAAAATGTCCATCTCTCAAACAGTTCTAAAGTAATATTCCAATAACTAATTTCTAGGCACAGAAAAACAGTTTTAGGTCAGACTTAGAAAACTGAGTGCTTTCAGCTCACCACCATGTTTTGCCATTCACATGCAGCTGGTTAAGTTCATGCTGATCCATTATTGTCCCATGCTTAAATTTTCTGATGCCTGCACTGTTATGTCATACTTGTATTTGGAGGCCAAAGATATACTCCTCCGTATTGTTTGCTTTTTTTTTCCCCCACAACCTTCAAACTGTTGATTCCAGAAAAGTTGATTTAATGTTTTGTTAACACAGCCACCTGTAGCCAACATCTACTTGTTTTGGCATTATCACTGCTACGTTAATAAAATTACTTCATAACTGGCAGAACACCTCTGATTTCTTAGTTTATTCAAGCATGATCAAAAATTAACTCATAAGGCTGCCAGGAGAAAGCCCCATTAGAGGATGCTAAATTGGACTTTTTACACACGACATGAGTGATACATAAGAGCACAGGACAGCCATAAATCTGCCAGAGGCAGTCTGGACAAGGAAAGAATGTGTTTTCTATGTCTGTAATATATTTGCCCTTTCATTTCTATATCTATATAGTTACAGCTGGCAGCAATCTTCAGTAAAAGTCACTACAGCGGAGCATTCCTGGGTGGTATTCATTGCAAAACTAGAGTGCCACTAAAATGGAATTTTTGTGTGTTTGGTGTGAATTTCAACATTTCTATATGAGAATTCCTCTTCTCATCAGAGCAGTTCTGAGTCAATTGCTTAACTAACACTTTGTACACTACCATACCACTGCTACTCTAGGCTTTCTGTAATTACCTTCTTGTCAGGGGCAGGGAAAGGAGAGAGTCCAGAGCTGTGAGTTTCCATTTCTTTCTTTTCAATTGCCTAGAAAGAAGCTATTGGTAACTTGACATATGGCAAGTATGTTAAGCTTAAAGAGCTGTGAACTTTGGATAGTTCTGAAAAAGAGTTAGGGTTTAAATGAGTACAGCTGTTGTGAATGGAAGTAACCAACCAGTGATTTTAAGAAGAGAAAATCATCTTCCTGTTTAAAAGAGGTGGCAAAACAAACTAAGAATCTCTGCCTTAAAATTTTAGAAAGTATTTCTTTCTTTCCTTATTTAATTTTCAGTTTCTGTGATCCATTAAAAAAGACTGGAGTCTTTTCAGGCAACTAAACCAATGTTCCCCCGAAAAGCTGGCAGCTTGCAGGGGACATACCGAGAGCAGATGCTGGCACTGAGGTTGAGCTTGACTATTTCACTTGGTGCTCTGGGCATCGTTAAAATAGGAACTGTTTTATCAGTCAGCATCTTACAGAATTTCAGGAAGCAACATTCAGGAAACAAATCTGCTTTTGCAAGGGAAAAGTTCTTACAAATCAGTTACCGATTTAAGAATATCACCTACGCTTGGAAGGAAGAATTTCTTGCAATGATGAAAAAATGAGGCTACCAGGCAAAGAATCTGGCCTTGATCCCTCCTGAAGTCAGTAGCAATATTCCTGCTAACTTTGATGACAGTAAGACTACACCCACTAGGGTTTAAGCAGAAATATATATAGATTTAATACACGAGCAACATCCAATCTGGAAGAATTATCATCCCTCTAATAAGGAGTTCAAATTGCAGCAATCCTGACTTAACCTCTCATCTGTCAGAAACAGATGAATAGAGAACTGTGGATTTCTTTGTGCCTGCCTGTTTCTTATGAAACCAAACTCATGCCCACTCAGCCTGGGCACAAACCATCCCACAAATGATGGTATATTTTGTAGGAATGTGGGAGATCATCCAAGGGTTGTCAGCCAAAATTTCCCTTCCCCACTATTGTTATATAATGTGCTGTTAGCATTTCAGTGTTCCTATGGCATGCAGTTTACAAATGTGCTCAGTCCTTATGGAAGCAGACCACTATGAAGATTGAATGAAGCTCTGCCTCGGTAGTGACATATCTGGGTCCTGTTCTCAGTATATAATTGAAGATGCAGTGTCAAATCAACAGTGTACTACACAAATAAATGTCCATCAAATAAAGCCTTGTTCTTGGAAAATATGTCAATGATACTTAACAGAAAAAATGGCTTAGAATACTTACAGTTATGTGTTTATTTGTAAAGACCAGAAAGCAAGGGCAAAAGCTTGTGAGAAAACTCAGCGATTTAACGTCTCTAAAGTTTTAAGTGAGGTAAAATAGTGAAGAGAGATGGAAGATGGACCATTTTCACTAAGCAATGACATGAAAAGACAGTAAGCATTACAGTTCTGATGGAACCTTATACTACCACTACAAACTCCTGGAAATCAAAAAGAAAGTATCTCTGCAGAGGGTGGGTGAAGCTAATCCATAGAATCAACTACTAGAGCCTTGGAGAACAGAATTTACAAAAAAGAAAACAACTAAGTACCAGCTTGCCAGTCTTTGTAATAGATATAATAGAAACCTTAAGTGCTTAAAATGGAATGTAGTCTTACAAGGGGACTTCAGCCTAAAACTGCAGTTCAGGTAACTCTTCTCAGCTGCTGCCCCATCCTACTTTCCAAACACACCTCCTTGCTTAACTGTAATGCTTTCCTGCGAGTGCTCAGTTTTGAATACTCGTCGCAGCCTACTTTTAGCAGAAACAAACAACTCAATGCCTAGATCATAGCTGTGCTGTGCTAGAACCAAAGCTTTGATGCCTTTCTGTCCAATTTTCCTAAAAGGATCGCACCCGCAGATATTTACAGAGTCCTGAACTCTGACAGGGCCAAAGCTGTACCAAAGCAGCCTTGGGCCATGGTGTTCATTCAAAAGTCTGCTCCCTCACTCCCTTTCTGTAATGATGTATGACGGTGTCAGCTATGCAGGAGCATAATATTACCAACCAGTGTAATTGTGCTCACAGCATTGATTCTGTATTTTACTTTAAGAATTACAGTTTCCAGTACTGGGATGAGCACCCCTTCTATGTACTTAGAGCCAAATTCAGACACAATTGTCTTTCTGGCCCCATGAATCTCAAGTGCTTTTCTTTACTGTTTTTCTGTGGAGAGGAACACAAATGGAGAGTGGGACATTAGCCATAAGTTAGAGCAGGCATGTCTAGCCTGGAGAAGATATGCAGCCCAGCACAGTTCACACTATGGCCTGCCACATGCCTGCACCAGGGGCAAGTTGAATGGGATGCTACGTCAGGGCAGCCACACTGGTTCCTGCAGCAGTCACTGAGGACACACATGGTAGCTCCTAGCAAGCAGGTTGCAACCCCAGTGGAGTGGGAGGGATATGCCAACCACTGCCCCTGCAACAAGCACTGGATGCTGGGTGCTGCTGAGGCCTTACGAGTCCCTTGATGCCACACTACAGTGAGAAGAGGGGGCACTTCTGCTGTCCTACATCCTTCTTTGCCCAGTGCTGAGAAAACTCAGTGCCTGCAGCCTGCCCTGAGCTGTCATTTGCCTAGGTCCCTCCCGAGCCTCAAGGGCTCAGCTCTCACCTCACAAAGCAAAGTTTTCCAGACTGCGGAGTCCAGGAGGAGACACAGGAGTCCCAGTGCAAACTCTAACGTACCAAGAAAGGAGAGGTACTTACTCAAGATTGGTGCACAATAGGCACTGCCTGGGCTGAAATCAGGACGTGGGGAGGGTGCAGGGCTGTGCTGACTCATGTGATGGCAAATAATTGTGTGCAATTTAATACACTGGCGAAACATAGTCCTGTGAACTGAGAAAAATAGGCCTTGCTTTCCGTTTTGACGCAGGAATTTGAGAAGTTTCAAGTTTGCAAAAACAAACAAACAAAACAAAACCATTTTCAGTTGACATAAATACAGTACTTGCGAATTTTCAAATGGAATGCACAGAGTTGCAATCAGTCGCAATCTCTTTACCAGACCTTTATAAGACCTCTCTTAGCAGATGGGTATTAGAGAAATACGTCTTACTCATCGCATTTTGGCAGTACATGCATTTGGGAACTACTGCTTTTGAGGATGAAGTATAGGAAGATTTCATCAAAAATCTCTGACGAGCACCTTGAGAATTCACTAAGAATAGCAGCCACTGCCATCCAGCTGATGTGATGCATCAGTATCACAAGAAGAATGGTTAATATCTCTCTAGTTTTGTGGTTTTATTGTTCTTTTTGAGCAACAAAACACTCAGTGGGTGCATGCCCAGGGCCAGGCTGCACTCCTTGGCAGGGAGGTGTGGGGCAGGGGGTGGCTGCAGGATGGGCTGTGCTGGACCGTGGGTTGGACATGCCTGGGTTAGAGTATTTTTTCCAGGTGAGACAGGAGCCACTGTTACCAAGACCGAAGAAGGAACTACATCCAAGTCTCTCACGAAATAAACTGGCAGTACTAAAACTTAAAATATAACCCTCTTTTTACCTCTCTATAAGAAAGGACGCCAGCTCCTTTCTGTACAGCTGAGGTTCCCAAGTGACAGAAGTGTCACTGCTCTTCTGAGGAGGATCTCCTTGAGGTCTGCAGCACTGAGATACCAGGGTCACACTACTCTGAATGTATCCTATCAGCTATCTTTGGCAGCTGCACACCAGCCACACTGAATTCAGACTGTGCACAGGCTGCTGTGTGTTCTAGATCCCATTACGAGGTGCTTAGCTTCCCATGGAGGCTATCGTGGGTTCTGGATTCCTCTCCTCTGTGTAATATAATCAGAAACAGATCCCATCTCAAAGCTCTAGCCAGCCAAAAATGGAGAAAAACAGATCGGCTGACATTCCACCACTGTTACACTCTCGTAGGCACACTGATGTCTGTGGGGTGACATAGATGCAAGTATTATCATTTATAGTTCAAACCTTCAGTTGTTTATAATAAAAATACAGTTGGCAGGGGTACTGTGAAACACACGAGCTTTTCAGATAGTTTAAACTGCAGTAGCAATTGCAGTGTGTGAAACATACAAGCTTTTCAGATAGTTTAAACTGCAGCAGCAATTGCAGTGCTCTGTGGCTGGAATTTGAGTGCTGTGACAGTCAGCGGTTGCGGTATGAGAACAGTTCCCCCAAAATTAACTTCTTGAAATATCTGAAGCACTGTAGTCAAATAAAAGTAAAAAAATATCATCTTCAAGTACTCAGCCTACTAAGTACACAGAACCAGAGCCTCAGCTAATGTAAACCCTTTACAGAAGCAGTTCACAGATATTGAGGATTTCTGCTCCAGGATCAATGGAGCTGAATATAACCATTATACTTTTTCATCTCCTTCTTTCTTCACTGTTCTTTACTTTCTGTTCTTCCCCGAGGACTGATACTAAAGCAATTGGCTCACTAGGTCAGCGTGCAAAGTCACAGGAATCCAGGGCTTTTCTCAGCAAAGGAAGAACAAGAAACTTTGGAGTTATCTACAAATGAAGTGTTAAATTACTAATCACTAATTTAACAGCAGGAAGAGGACAACATACCACTGTCTGTCTTTTTGCTTCCGCTGGGAGCCCTCAGTACTGCTGTGATTGTGCCTTAGGTCTCCAAGCCAAGTGCTTACCTGCTCCAGACAGGCAGAACTCTGTTCAATTCAGCCAAGCTGGGGCAGTGAAGGGTAAATGGAAGTGAGGCCAGTATGGTTTCCTGAGGTCTCCTTTTTTTTTTCCTATTGCACGCATCCCTTCTCAACAATACCATTCATAAATGGGAAACACTCCATCTTGGAATTAATTATCTTTTCTGTTACTGTCCAAAGGCATTGGGAAGCTGTTCCAAAGTTTGACTAATCTATTGGTTAGAAAACATGAAATGAAAGGCATTTAAGCTAGCAAAATATCATTGGAATTAAAGGGGGACTGAAAATGCCTATTGTGTCACTTGAGTTTGCTGCCAAAATCAAGTCTCTATTTAGTAGGCATCAACCCAGATGGTACGCAACTTATAGTAATTATTGCTTCTCTGAACAGAGTGAGCAATTGATACTACATCCCATTTAAGTTCTTTCAGACGTCTTAAATATAACTGCGGGGCCTGGAAGCATTTCTTCTGCTTCGCTCATTGCCTGAAGACACCCGACCTCGCGTGGAACCGACTGCGATTTGGCGTTAGCACAAACCAGCGGTGTCACGGGAGCAAAACGCTGCGATGGGGTCCGCTGCCGGTCAGGCGGCACGGCCGAGCGGGAGCCCTTTAGGAAGGCGTCCTCTCCTCATCCGCGGTCTCCTCAGGGACGAAGGGACTCAGCGAACCGAGCAGCACGGCGCCACGCGGGCCGCGCAGCCGGAGGAAGGCGGCGCTTGGCCGGGGCGCCCCGCCCGGCCCGGGAAGTGAAAGCGAAATGCGCAGCGGGCGGGGCGGGGTTTGCGCGGTGTCACTGCCGTCCCGCTCGCCGCGCCGATGTCCCACGGGCCGAGAAGGGGACGGGAGGAGGGGGAGGACGGAGCGGCGAGGGGCAGCCAGGCGCGGCACGGGAGCCTCCACGAGTCCGCGGGCGGCGGCGGCAGGAGCCAGGGCCGGCACGAGAGGAAAAGGAAGAAGCAGGAGGCGCAGCAGCTGCAGAAGCTCCAGCACCTGGAGTCCTTGTAAGGAGCGGAGAGGGGAGGCCGTGCTGCGAGCCCACCCGGCGGGGAGCGGGGCTCGTCCTTCGGGCACGGGAGCGTTCTGCCGCCGGATAGGCGCCGGCGTGGCGAGGCCCAGCCCTCGGCGGGCGGCGGGACGGGCGGCTGCGGCACCCCGCCCTCCTGCGGGGCTCGGGCAGCTGCGCCGAAGCCCGGCTCCTTGCCTCGGCCCCAGGCTCCTGAGAGCGGTGAAAGCGAGCCCTTCAGCTCTTAACCTTCCCAGCGCCCTGCTCTGCGGGCTGTGGCTGTCACCGGCTGTGGGTCAGCTCGCGTCCCCGGCGCTGAAAACGGGGCAGAAATACGCGGGTAGCTTGCCTGCGTGCGTGCGTCTAGCCGGCATGTCTGTAGAGCCCGTTTGTACACGTAAGCAGGTCTGTTCTATTTGAGGAGCTGAGGGGAGGCCTGATGGCGGCTGCAGCTCCTCACGGGGAGCGGAGGGCAGCGCCGAGCTCCGCACGGAAGCGCTCACAAGAGGTGAGTGCTGCGTGATGGCAGACACTGACAGTTTGCGAGCACGGGCTCTCAGCTTGCTGGCATCCAGTTCTGCTGCAGTTGGCTACTGACGAAGTAAAACCGAAGGGAAAACGGGAGGTGGAAATTGTATAACTCCGTCCCATCGAGGTACTGTATTTTGTCAATGATTTGTTTGTGCTAAGCTACAGATTAACAACATTTCTATTGTTTTTCAGCTACGAGAAACCTCCCCCAGGGCTAATTAAGGTTGGTACCTGTACTGCTGTACATCTTTAGCTTTACAGGTGTTTTTCAGAGACTGCCCTAGTATCCTAGTTAAAGGGCCTAGGATAGCTGTATAAATCACAGAGATAATGGCTTCCAGAGAACAATTTAGAGCTCCTCATTTGCAAGCGTGCCTCTTTGACTCCCTAAATCTCAAGCAAAATGCCCAGTGTCAAATAGGATGATATTGGTTCCTTCACAAAATCTTAGGACAGAAAACAAATGTAGTACTTGGTATGAGTACAACGAAATCATGTACAGTGAAGCATATGCATGTGGCAGGGGAGTTGGAGATTCATGATGCTTGAGGTCCCTTCCAACCCTGGCAATTCTGTGATATTTCAGTTTGTATGGCTTCTTTTCAGGATTCTTCTCCATTGCTTATGCTCAAAATACTTGTGTAAAAACACTTTCGTAGTGGTTATTGTTGTTGTCAAATGCATATAATGAAACCATAATCTGGTGTTTTTAACCTCCAATATACTTCTTCATGTTATTAAGGCTATTTCTAATGCTTATGTTTTGTTACAAGAGTAAGTCTTGGCTTGCCTGTTAATTTTTCAGTTCTATCATTTATTGAAATAAATTGCTAGAATAAATGGAGAGGAATAGAAGTAGTATGTCCAGAAAATCTGAACTATGAAAAGGCTAGTGAGAAAGATCCTTCTTGTGTTGCAAGAAAAATAAATGTTAGAGAAAATAATTTCCATATTAAATGAAGGCCTGTACACTTGGAATATTGATTCTTACAAAGGTGGGCTGTTCTTGTTGTTGTTTTTGTTTGCTTGGTAAGGTGATATTATTGTCTTTATCTTTTTCCATAGGAGGAGGAAACAAAACCAGAAGACTGCATACCTGACGTACCAGGCAATGAAAGTGCACGAGAATTCCTGGCACATGCCCCAACAAAAGGGCTTTGGATGCCTTTGGGAAAAGAAGTCAAAGTTATGCAGTGTAAGGCTGAAAATGTTCCAGATGTCATTGGACCTTCATATAGCTGTCTTCTTACAGTGAGGGAGGGCAGGATGTGTGGTGGACAGGTGACAGGATCCAAATAGTTTGGCATCATGTTGATATAAGACAGTTGACATCTTGAAGGCTGTAATAGCTTTCTATTTTACGGAAGCTACATATATCAATATAATACTTCTCTTCCTCTCCCTCTTTTTTTTTTTTTTTCCTCCAAAACTGAAAATATTTTCCATATGTATGCTTCCTTGTGTTTTGTTTTGTTTAAATGCTGGTCTGGCTCAGAGATGCAGTTCACTGTTGCTTTCTTTTTTTCTTTCCCAAGGTTGGAGGTGTAAACGCTATGGACACAGAACAGGGGATAAGGAATGCCCGTTCTTTATTAAAGGCAATCAGAAACTGGAACAATTTAGAGTAGTGAGTACAAATGCTGCATTATTATTGCTTGTATTTTTGACATTGATGATGAATAATATTGCAGGTGAAGAGAAGCCTGATAGATGATGGTCTGTTAAGGACTTTTCCTCTGTCTCTAGTTTCTAATAAAGAAAAAGGTACAGATGTGGTTGGATGTTTGGCTGCTTTATAGAAAAATCTATTCTGCAAGAGGAAAATAATTAATATTTAAATTGGAAATCTTCAAGAACCTTTTTCAACTGTCATATTCAGTCAGTATTTACAGCATAAATTTTTGTAGTAAAACACAACAAATATGTTTCGTAGAGCTTGAGCTGCCTGTTACAGCTGTTTCAAGCCTTCTGCTGTCACTGACCAACCACATCATGAAGCCTATTGTCTAGGTGTGTAATCCATGCATTGTGTGCTATTCTGGTCTTTTGCTATGTGAGACTGCATCTTTGTTTTTCAAATTCTTTCAGTGTGGTTTCTTTTGCTTTGCACTGTTAAAATATATTTGAAGTTATCATCGCTTTATGTCTTATATTTTTCTTTCTATCTTTGAAAAATGGAATCCAGGCTCCTTCTGTCCAGTAAGAATGCTGCTGCAAACAGTTTTTTGATTCACGTTTGTGACCAGATTGCCTCTATTTTTTTTTTTTTTTTTTTTTTTTCAGGCTTCTCTGTTGCATCAAACTCTTGTGTTATGTCAAGGCCCATTATAGTCCATTCCCACCATCTTTCATTTGCTACTGAAATTTAAATTCCCACCTTGATCAACATCTAATACCATTTCTCTGTCTACTTGTTTGCTGAATCTTCCAACAGAAATGAAGAAATGATAGCCTCAGTTCTTTTTGCTGCATTCTTGCTTGGCATGAACTGGCCTTAAATATCTGCAAGTTTATTTGCTATCTTCCTTCACAACTATCTTTTGCTGCAATGCCTATTCAATTTAAAATTAACTTGGTTAAGAAGTAATAGTAATAGTACATAGTACATAAGGACAGCTCCAATTTCCAGTACGTAGCAACTGTATTGCCACGTGTTTGTATCCGTGTTTTAAAATATGCTGTCAGGGTACTGCATATACTATTTTGAACTTCAGTATTCCTTCTGTGTCTAGCTAACTATTCCTACAATATATGTTGGGGACCTCTTAGTCAACTGTGACTGGAGAGGAAGAGCAGTAGTATACCTAAGGAGAGCATCCTTCATCAGTGATATAACTAAGTAAGAAAGTAAAAATCAGTCCACATTAATGAGGCTCCTGTTTTTCATTTTAAAGGCACATGAAGATCCAATGTATGATATAATAAGGGAAACGAAACGTCATGAAAAAGAAATGAGGTAAGTGTGCCTCTGCAGTAAAATGCATTTTCAGTTTGATTAGATAACATAATTGATTTAGAGTTTGTAGTTGATATGTTGATATATTACTCTCACCAACCAAACATATTTTAATAGTTTCTTTCTATTATCAGAGATCAATGCATTTCTACTTTCTCAATAATCATTCTGTATACTTCCTGCCTCTTTATTAGCTTCTACATTTGTTCCCAGAGCAAAGTTCAAAGAGGAATCCTTCATTTATACCATGATGTTTGGGTACTTGGATGTTATTCTGTTTTAGGTCTAATAAAAACATTTTTTTTTCATTGGCTCCACTAGTTGTTTTTATGTCAAAAATCTTTCAGTAGACAGGAAGGGATGGTTTTAAGAAATTAGCTCTAGGCACCGAATTCTGTTCCTTATGTGAGGTCATTGTTCAGTATATACAGCAAATATTTTTCCACATTTGTGAGGAATCTGTGAAAGAGTACTTGTCAAAGATACCTCTGCATATAAAACAGAATCTGCTAGAATCTGCCCAAGCAGGTTCATTGACATCATCTCTTTATCAACAGGACAATTATTTTCTTGATATTATAATCCCAGTATGCACCTCTGTGGGCATAAAGTTAGAACTTCTTACAGAGGTCTGGTGATTGCTTTTGTCTCTGTATTCTGTGCTTAATTAAATTACATTGAGTGGTGTGAAAGTAATGCCTCCTGTTTTATTATGTTGGCCCACAACATCAGAGGCGGATGTTGGTGGTATGGCAGTAGAGACTGACCCTTCCACCCAATATTCCATTACACTTTGTTGCTGTGAAACTGACAGCAGCAGAGAACCAGTTTGACAAAATATGTCTGATGTAGAAATGCATCTGAAGCAAAGATGTGGAATTGAATTTCTCTGTGCAGAAAAATTGACACCCACTGATGTTCATCAATGCTTGCTGAATGGTTACAGAGATCAAACAGTGGATGTTAGCACAGTGAGGTAGAAGGTGGTACGTTTCAGCAGTGGTGACAGTGACATGAAAGACAAGGTGCGTTCTGCACAGCCATGCACAGCTGTCACATCGTGAAATGAAGAGCGTCTTGATCAGCTCATCCACATGAATTGGCATATTAGAACCAGGGAGCTGCGTATAGAGCTGAATTGCCCTCAATGCACTGGAAATGATGGTGGAATGTTGCAAAGTTTACATCAGGTGAGTCTCATGAATGCTCACACAGGAATGGAAAGAACGCTATTGAAGCTTGTCAGGGTCTATTGCACCAATACAAGACTGAAGGTGACAGTTTCTTGGATTGCATCATCACTGGTAATGAGACATGATGTCTACACCACTACAAGCTGGAGTCAAAATGATAGTCCATGGAGTGAGGACGTGTGAACTCCCATCAGAGAAAAAGTTCAAGATGCAGCTGTCAGCAGGGCAAGTGATGTGCACTGTCTTTTGGAATAGGAAAGGTATAGGTAATTTTTCTGGATTTCCTGGAACCTGGACCAACCATCAACTCTGATGCTATGTTGTAATGATGACTAAGATGAAGACTGGAACTTCCACAGTCAGTCCAGAGAAGAAGACAACCTTTATCTTGCAACATGATAACACCATGCCACATCCCAGTTTGAAGACCATAGAGCACATTGACAATCTTGGATGGTCTGTCCTACCATGCCCACCATATAATGTGGTTTTGGCACCTTCAGATTTCTGTCTGTTTGGGCTAATGAAAGGTGGAGTGTGTGGGTAAAATGTTCGCAGCTGCTCTGATCATTGCTAGGAGTCTGTGGGCGCAGACTTAAATGAGCGTGTCATGCAAGCCCTCATTCACAGCTAGCAAAAATGAATGGCTAATGGTGGTGACTATGTTGAAAGATACTGTTTTGTAGCTTTGTAGAATTTGCTGTTAAATAGTTTTATTGTGCTCTTTTTAAGTTATTGTAGTTAGTTTCTGTGGGAATAAGTAGGAGGCATTACTTTCAGAGTGACTTATTTACACATTGTTGAATATACTAGTTTGTGATGTCCCATGGGATGGAAAGGTTTTGAATTAAACTTGTGTATCTCAAAAGAGGTTGTATTCAGTCTGAAAATTGTAATGGGAATTGTAATTCAGCAAAAGGGAGCAATCCCCTGCCCTTTGCATGCAGCTTCCATTTCTCAAGTTAGGAGGGAGAGAGATGAAATTAGAATAAATTGTTACAAAGAGAGTCTAGAAAGGATTCTCATTCATATTTTTTAAACACAGGATACAGCAGTTGAAGCAGCTCCTTGAGGATTCCACCTCAGATGATGATAGCAGTGATGACAGTGATGAAGATGATGATGAAGATAGCAGCAGCTCCACTTCCTCGGATAAACACAAGAAAAAAAAGAGAAAGAAGGAAAAGAAAAAAAAAGAAAAGAAAAAGAAGAAGAAGAGAAAGCATAAATAATCTAAATCTAATGAGAATGACTGATAGCAGTCACCTACTGTATGCTTGTTGACCTCCCCCTCCCCTTTCCCCCACTTGTGAACTGCCTGGAAAGATCCAAAGAATTAGGAAGAAACTACCAAAAGGGGCTTTTTAAAACTGAGACATACAGGTGTATACATGTAGCATCCTTCACTGGCTCTTTTTTCTACCCCTCTGCAGTGCTGCAGCCAGAAAAAGGAGAGCTGCACTGAATGATACACAATCATATATATCTTTTTTTACCATAAAACTTGTGCAAAGCATCATCCAACTTGGTCAAACTGCTATGTGACTACCAGCAGAAAGCCATCGCTACCATGGTGGTCAGCAGAATGTCTGCTGAAGCATGTTTTCACCACACAGTCATTTAATTATATACAAAGCCTTGCTGCAAGGGGCTGCAGTTTGCATTGCACTGGGAGTTCACTTACAGTAAGGTACTCTATTTTTTTTTCTGCATACTACCTGTGTTTTGAAGTCCACTGTACTTCACTTGCAGCTGGGGAAATAATGAACACTGCTGAAGGGGGAAAAATGTCAATCAAGGGAATTGGAGACAAAACCAGAGTAAAGTTTTTTTTGTTAGCAAAAACTCAATGTGATTGCAGTAGACACAGTCCTATAATACCTAGAGCATTCCCTAACCTGTAAGACTGTGAGCCAGCTGTGACGATGCTAGATGCCAATTTTACTGTTAGTGGTTGGTTTTGATTATTTAAAAAAGGGAGTGGTGGTTCATGTTGGAAATGAGAAAAATGCATTTCTACATATACTTCAGTATCAGTTGTTTTGGTACATTTGATTTTTTTTTCCTTTTAAAAAGGCTTGAGGAAGTGAATTCCAACTTATGTTGTATGTTTACTAGAACTATTTCATGTAGTAATATTACATGAATCATCCCACAAGAATATAAACATCTAAGGAAGTTTCCAAACGTGTGCTTGTAAGCTACAGAACAGTAGCAAAGAACATGTAAGCAGGAAGAAGGAAAGAGGTGTACTCTAATGATGCTATACACTGACTACAAGTTCTTTCTTTTAAACGATGTTCCAAGATAAACTTGACTGGAACAACTGAGATTGTGATAAGCTGTTAAATTCTCTGTTTTTGAAAATGTACAGCAGTACAAAGCCGTGACTTGAAGACCTAAATATTCATTGGTGCTCTGCAAAAGAAAAAATAGAATTGCTCTGAAAGGAATAGGTCATATCTGATCTCATTCAGAACTTAGTCTCTGTATTTATGCTTATATTAAAGTACAGTGAACATCAGTAACCAGTGCCAACAAAATCAAGACACCATATGCTCAAGTGCACTTAAGTTTTTTGGTAGCGTGTTTGTTTTTTCCTTCTTCACCTGAGGCTTTGGAAGAGAGACAGGAAAGTATGCATTAAAAAGTGTGTTTTTTCCCCTTCTGCATATCTAAGCCGTTTAGTAAAAACAAAACTCCATTCCTCCCCTGTCCTTCACAATATGAGTTGAAGTAAGGTAGAAAAAAATCCCTCCATTACCTTTGAGACTTCACATCTTCAGTAAAGTCAGCAAAAACACATTCATTGATAAAGGAGTTGAACAGCTTGCAACTTAAGTATTGCTATATCTTAGCAACCTTAAGAGTATTTGAGCTGAAAATGACCTCCAAAGAGAGGGAGTTTAAGGACTTTGTGGTTAATAGGTTGGCCATTGAGCATGCAGCATGCCTTTGGGGCCAAGAAGACCAGTAGTATCCTGGGGGTGCATTAAGAAGAGTAGGGCCAGGAGGTCAAGGTCAGTTCTCCTCCCCCTTTACTCTACCCTGATGAGGCCACTTGTAGAATACTGTGTCCAGTTCTGGGCTTCTCAGTTCAAAAAAGATAGGAATCTTCAGACAGAGTCCAGCAGAGGGCCATAAAGATAATAAGGCCTTAGAGCAGCTCTTGTATGAGAAAATCTTGTATGAGAAAAGACAGAGACCTGGGACTATTCAATCTTGAGAACAGAGAGGATCTCATCACTACTTACAAATATCTAAACTGCAGGAGTCAAGTCGATGGGGCCAGACTCTTTTAAGTGGTTTGCAGCAAGAGTAATGGGCAACAGGCAGCAACTGGAACACAAGAAGTTCCATACAAACAAGGAAGAACTTACTGTCAGAGTAACAGAGCACTGGAACAGGCTGCCCAGACAGGTTGTAGAGCCTCCTCTGGAGATATTCAGGATCCATCTGGACACCCTCCTGTGTTACTCTGGTAGTGGGGTTGGACTTGGTGATTTCCAGAGGTTCCTTCCAACCCTTACAGTTCCATGATGAATCAAAAGCAATACCCTTGGGTGAAATTCCCTAATGTGAAATTCCCTAATTGTTTAGCTTGTTTCCAGAGCTTGAATGTTCTGATGTTGTTCTGTCCTCCAGTATTATTTACTATATCATTACAAGTGACTCCTGGTAGTTGATAATACTGATACAGAGAACTGATTTAAAGCTCCTGGTTCTTCAACCAGAAAGAAGACTTAACAGATGAAGTAGCATACAGAGATTTATAATGGCTTGATTCTCTGTCTTACTCCATATGATGCTAAGAAAATCCATGTTTTGAAAGCACTGGTGATCGGACAGAAGCTGGCAGCCACAGCAAGTAAAGCATAAACCTGGCACATTCCAGAGAATTCTTAGTGAGTTTGAGTAGAGCAGGGATAACCCAAGATGTCTTCTGTGACTCTAGCTTTCATCATTTAAGATTCTTCTGGAGCTTAGCTTACCTAAAATAAATTCAGCTTTCCCCTTGTTTCTCATTCCATTTGTTGGGAATGGGTGCATCCCCTTGGTCTCAATAGAATTTTGCCTACAGGAATCACCATGGTTGGAAAAGACCTTCAAGATCATCCAGTCCAACCATCTACCTATCACCAGTAATACTCACTAAGCCATGTCCCTCAACACAGAATCCAAACGTGCTTACTTTAAACAGTCCTGAAAGATTCAGTACATATCAAATGCAATTTCACATTTTATTTTGAGATACTAAATCATTGTTCTGCATCAGACTAAACATCTGTTTAACCTACTATCTTCTTCCACTCATGTTCAATAGTCAGTGAGTAAGAAACAGAGCAGGGTAAACTGTAATGGTATTTCACACACAAATCTTAGATTGCTTGAAGCACAGTACTTTGAATCACAGATTATATTTTAGTTAGTAACCCCTAGTAGATTTATCACAGATTATATTTTAGTTAGTAACCCCTAGTAGATTTTTTTTTTTAAATACCCACTCATTTCTTTAAAAATGTATTTCCTTCAGCAAGAATCTCCTACAGATTATATAGATCAATTATTAACAGAGAAACATCACTTTTTCATGGGTGTCCAATCTTTTGGTTTGCCTAGGCTGCACTGAGTGAAGAGGAATAGTTTAGGGCCACTAGGTTGCTCTGAAAGTAATGCTTCCTATTTATTCCCATGGAACCCATAACAGATTAAATGAATACAGCAACACTGTTTGATAGAGCAAATTTTTAGCTACAAAACACTATTTTTCAGTACAGTCACTATCTTTAGTTATCCATTTTCATCAGTGATGAACAAGAGCCTGCACCACACCTGTAAAAATCTGTACCAACACAGGAGACCCACTGTCACTGCCACCACTAAGATACACCACTCACAGCCTCACATTTCATGGCCTCCTTAAACATTCAGCAAGCAACAGTGGATGGCAATAGGTGCCTCTCCCCCCTTTCTCCCTCTCAAAGGAATTCATTTCCACACCTTTGCTTGGTCAGCACTTCCACACCACACACCTTTTGGTCAGACTGCCCCTCTGCTGCCATCTGCCACATGGCAACAACACATAATGGGATAGTGGTAGGAAAGTTCAACCTCTACTGCCATACAACCAATGTCCACCTCTGATATCATGGGCCAACATATTAAAATAGGAGGTTTTACTTTCAGAGCAGCCCTTTTAAAATATATACTATAATTAACATAAGTAACAAAACATTTTGGTTTACTATTTTTATTACAACATTAAAGAATAGAAACAAAACTAGAGGGATATTTGACCTTTTTATGGAACTAGTAAATTGGTCTGATTTGATGACAGTGGTTGCAATGCCCAGTGATTTCTCAAAGCGTTCAGAGATTTTTGATGAAGTTTTACTCTTCCTGTGCATATCTGTCCTTAACAACTGTTCACAAATATGCACACTGCCAAAAAGCAATGACATGAATAAGGTGTGATTGCAAAGCAAGAAACATTTCTCTGATCAGCGAGGGCTTATAAAGGTCTGGTAAAGAGACAATCAAATTGAGTTGAACATCTGACTGCAATGCATCTTCATGCATTGCTTTTGAAAATTTGCTGGTAGTGTATTTATGTCAACTTGGAATGAAGTTGACAACAAATTGATTTCTGCCCCCTCCTCCCCAGTCTTGAAGCTCATTCTCAAATTCTCGTATCAAAATAGAAGACAACTACGTATTTCTCACTGTTCTTGGGACTGTGTTTAGCCAATATATCAAACTGCACACAGTTATTTGCCATAAATAGCGTTAGCAGTGCCCTGCACTCTCCTTGTGTCCCAGTTTCAGCCCAGACAATGCCAATCTTGCAGCACTGTGCCTGCTGTGAGTGATGGGTGCACACCCAGCCACTTAATGGGGAAGAACCACAACCAGGGAGCAGCCACACTGTGGGCTGTGCCGGGCCACAGATGGAACATTCCTGCCCTAATTCTTACACTGAAGGATTTGCGATCAACTGGTTATTTCCCCACATCATTCTCAGTTTTAAAAATTCGAGCTATTCCAACATACAGATTTTGATGTCTACCCAAACTCATTAAAGTAGGGCCAGTTTCAAAGTTAAAAATTTAGCACACTCTCAATAGAGTAAGGTTTCTAGTAGCAGTAACTAGTGTGAGAGCACTGAAAGAAACAGTGCATTTAATCACTTCACATTTTAAGCAGTGCCAAAGCTAGTATTTAAGAGACCTAGGTCTTAAGAAATACATAGACTAGAGATAAATTCTAACACCTGTTTTATTAATGGAAAATGGTTCAGTCCAGAAGTAATTCTGGAAAGCAGGATAGGAATCTGTATTCCTGAAAGATGGATTAGCCTTATTTATATCTCAGCATTGGACTATTCATTTTCCTTTAAAGGAACAAAATGATTTCCTAGTCATTACTTCCTTCTTTATAGCGTTTATATTTGAAAGTTATACTGAAACTTGAGTTGTAACAGTAGCATGAACCTATTAATCCCATGGATCTACATAAACGTGAACTGTAAGTTGATATCAACTCATTGGCAATACTGCTACAACTAATGATTCTCAGCTTTTAGATACAATTAATATTCTAAACCAGTCTTTTCAGAAAGATTACTTCAGTGGTAATACAGACATTTTTTCAGCCATGAAATGACCCAGGTTTTAACATCTCTCTGCCTGAGATGACCAATGGCTGTGAGTCAGAATTTTTTTTTAAACAATCAAAAAAAACAGTAGCTTTGTTGTTGTTTTTTCCCCCCATCCCTTAAAATGTAATTACTGTTTTAGCCACTGAATCTTGTCTGCCTTCTATTATTTTAACAGAAAGGCCTGTTATTAATTTCTCCCAGTATAAGGCAGAAAACAGGACATTAAAAGTGGAAGCTTTGTGCCACACAGATGCTATAAAGTCTCAAATTAAAATATAGAATTAGAATCTGACAAACTAACATAACCACTGGCTTCACTGTAATGATCACATTCCACCCACTTTGCAACAGAGGTTGCAGTTAGCCAAAACAATGACTTAGAAATTGAATCACAGACAGTACATCTGTCCAACACACCTGATAGGGCAGTTTCAGAGGCTCCCCACTGTTCACTACTGCTCTGCTAATAAGTATGTAGCTTCTTCAGCTGTCCTTCAATGGATGTTGCAGAAGGCATGTGAATGCTTCAGAGGCCGTACAATACTGTTATGGCTTTAAGCTTACAGAAGTGCTAGCACCACAATTACTCATCACTAGGCAGTCTAGCTTCACAGGGAACAGAGTTGACACATATGTCTATATGCAGCTATAACCAGAAATTGAGTCTGAGATATCACAGGCTATGTCTGAACAAAAAGAGGCTGGACTTAATTCACTGCCTTTTAAAACACGGTTCATAGTTTACAACTTTTCTAAGCCACATCCATTTCATCCACTGGAACATTAAATACAGTTGTAAGCCAATTGACTTAAGACAGAGTCCATAGATCTATGCCACTGAGTGAAGAAAAAGCCAAGTAAAAGATACAGTTTTAAGACCACAGTACTAGTTCTGTGGAGCACAGCACACCAAATATACATAATGCTAATGCATTGTTTTTTATACAATGTCATGTAAGTGATCCCCACTGCTACTTCCTCACATCTTCCTGGGAGCCATTATCACCCAGCTCTAAACTGCTTCTTACATCTGGGTAGAAAACACACAGACTGATATCAAACCTGTGAAAGGACTAGTATGATTTTGGAAGTACCTCTGGAATATCAGTCACTGCCAAAAATGAGTTCCTTCTACCTGCCAGGTCACAAGTATTCCATTATCAGACAAGAAGATGACAAACAAATCTGTCAGAAGTGACTTAATACTCAATTTCAAAGCCGCACTCAAGGGGAAAAGGCCAACCTTTACCCTAGAGGTCTCAGCTACAGTCATCTAGTCTTCAACTTAAAGAATTCTGCTGCTCACTCTTGCCACCACAATAAAGGTCTAACCCTCTTCCCTATACTAGATAGTTAAGAGCAGAAGTTTCCATACTTTTCAGAGCAGGGGCAGTTTTACAGAAGCTCCACACCTGAAAGAGTTCTGTCCCCCCAGTTTACTGAGTTTCTGATACAATGGAGGTTCTGTGCAGCAGAAAAGTTTGCTATTTTCTTGTTATATACTTAAGAGGAAAAGAAAAAAACAACAAAAAGCAATCTGCACCAACACTGCTGAGTTCTCTCTCCTTTACCTTGGGAGTAAATGCTATAATTACAGTAGCTCTTTAACAGAGGTCTCTACAAGTGCTATTAAACAATAGCCAAGGGACAATTGACTAGTGGAGACCTCTCTTCCAGGTTTGTGCAGTTTCTTTTTTTCACTGCCACTTTATTTGGGAATCAATAATAGCTTCATGTTTTATTTTTCTCATGAATACTAGCTTTCTTACAAGTGAAAAAGCTTAAACATTTTCGTGCTATGATTAGTCTATTTTGGTTATTTATAAGTTGTTTAACAAGAGATCTAGTTTTAGCATCTTAGTTTTACAGGACAACTTATATAGCAAGGTGCCAAAGCCAGCATGAAATTTTATAGGAGTCTGTAAGAACAGTGTTGTGCCTCCTTCCCTGACTTGGACTTAGGGTCAAAATAAGAGTCATCAGTAATATCTCTCCAGGTCAGAGTCTCTACAGAAAAAGAAGGAGGAATATAACATCAGCACAGTGTTTTAGCTTTAGTCCTCCAAACATACCTTTGAGAGAATAAGATGAGGAACATAGAATTGCTCAGGTTGAAAAAGACCTTAAAGATAATCAAGTCTAACTGCAACCTAACCATACTACCCTAACATCCCACCACTAAATTATGTCCTGAGCACCACATCCTGAAAATTTAAACACATTCAAGGATGGTGACTCAACCACCTTCCTGGGGAGCCTATTCCAGCAATTAACAATCCTTTCTGTAAAGAAGTTTTTAGATATCCAACCTAAACCTCTCCAGAACAGCTTGAGGCCATCTACCCTCATCCTGTCATCAGTGAGAAGAGACCAATCCCACTCTCACTGCAATCACCTTTCAGGTATATGAAGAGAGCAATAAGGTCTCCCCTCAACCTCCTCTTCCCCACATTGAACAGCCCCTTCAGTGTCTCCTCATAAGCCATATTCTCCAAGCCCTTCACAAGCCTTGTTGCCCTTCTTTGGACCTGCTCCAGCACCTTCATGTCCTTTGTGTATTGAAGTGTCCCAAACTGAACACAGCACTCGGTGAGGCCTCACCAGTGCTGAGTATAAGGGCAGGATTACTTCCCTAGTCCTGCTCACCATACCATTCATGATAGAGGCCAGGATGCCACTGGCCACCTGAGCACACTGCTGGCTCATATTCAGCCACCTATCACTACACCACTGCAAGTCATTGTAACTTACATATGAAGTCAGTAGTTGACTTCATGCAGCTTAAACTGTAGTCCTTTATACTTTCACAGAAAAAAAACAAACAGCCAAATATCCAGGCAATGGAAGAGAAACTTACAGCTATGTCCACATCACATAGACTAACCATGAGATGACACTGACAGGCTTTGTAATCCTATTGAGCTTAAGGACAGGGCAGCCGTAACTGGTGTGCTGTAATAGTATGGCAGGGATATGCATACATCAGTAATTATTTCCATGTACAAAGGGAGACTTAAATGCACTTCTATTAAGTTTATTATTTAAATAGTGGATGCATTAGTTACAAAAAGTGACTTAGTTTAGTGTTAAATACTTACTACAGTTTAATTGCAGCATCATAAATATGGAGGGCACTTCTGACCCTTAAGGAGTGCACAGCAACTTACAAAATATACAAGATTAATTTACTTTTGGTTTCATGCAAACCTATGATATTTTTCTCCCCTCCTGCCCCAATATTTGCAGTTATCTTCTCTTATAAAGAGACTTCCTTGCTCCGCGCCCTGAAGGAAAAAAATAATGGTTAAGTACAGGTACTTTCAGTAACACAGGTCAACTTGCTTCCAAAGGAAGGCTAGACATCAATGACTGCCTTTTCTTATTGCATGAAAAGATACTTGTGATTTAAATTGTAAGTATGTACTCAAATGCCCAGCAAGTTAAGTTCTGCAGACAGGATGCTGGACTCCAAAATATCCCAGTGTAACAGATAGATATCAAACTTAATTTTTCAGTGTGCATCCAAGATTCACCAACTATTTCTGAGAAAAATATAGGAGGTCATTTGGGATTATGCAAGTTTCCGGAAAGCTCTTTCTGGAAAGGGTCAACAACTGAAGATTACACACACATGTTTAGTAAGACTTCATGACTGACACCAGCTTTGAGTAACAGGATTGATTTCAGTCAAATCTGTTTCAGACACTGAAAATACAAGGAATTGTAATACCATTTAGTGTTGTGTTTGCTTTGACAAGAGAGGGTCTCATCGTAAGTATTTCCCAACTAAACATTTAGGTTAGCTTATATTTAAGTTATGCCAAACTATTCTTTCCTAGAAGGAATTAAGATCTTTTAGAGGACTTCTTGTATATACTGATCAATTTGTAACTTTCTGGACTCTGACAAATACAAAAAAACATATTGGTTATTGAATCTGCAACTAGCAACAAGTTCCTACTTAAAGCTGTTAAGAATTAATCTATATGCATTTATGTTCAATCAAGATACCTACTTTGGCTGAAACAGGCCTGTAGCTTAAAGATGGCAAAAAGCGACACAAGAATCAAGAGTTAAAATACTTTGAGAAGCAACTAGACTAAAGTAGTGTTTCTCCTTAGAGAAAAGGAATCTAGCTCAGTCTGTGCTACAAGAACCAGTATTCAGTTACATTCACATTCAATGTTTAACTTGAGTTTTATTTTAAATTGCCTTTATGTTATTTGCTATTATTTCACAAATAACCTGATAATCTCATTATATCAATGGACACATTACTCCAAGATAATAATGGTCAAATGTTTGTAAGAATCCTACCAACCTCTGCGTACGCTCCTTTTAGGCATCTCCCACACTTCCACTTCTTCCACCTCACATCTTGTGTCTCTGCGTTTTAGTGGGGGTTTGCCTATTCTCTTCTTTGGTTTAACCGGAGGTGGGCACCCTAGATAAACACCAGTTGTATCTTGAAGTCATACAAAAACAAATTTAAGCTCAACTTTTCTTCATTGCTTCCAGTGCTTCTCTTTCCCCTCTGTGTACACTACTCTGTGCCTATTCCACTGGCAGATAGAAAGCAGAATGTACAGAAGTCACATAACATCACTTGCCAAGATTAGGAACTACCACTGCGTATGCACTTAAGAGATGCATTATTTGGGTGAAAAATTAACACTTCAGTTTATGACAAAGAAGCTTTGCACAAACAAGGGCTCTGGCCACATAACTAGTACCTTTAAATAAGCTTTCTCTAACATACCACTATCTGTATATACTTGAGTTTCAGAAGGCTATGAAACATCCTGAGATGTATTGGACTGACAGCACACTTCAGCAGTCATAGAAGAGTAAGAATTAGTTTCCTTATCTTCAAATCTCACCAAAACAATAAGTTTACTGTGTTTCATACTACGCTCTTCTGGCTATTTCATAAAACAAACATTGAAGAAAACGTACCTTGTTCTTTGCTCTTGGCTTGGGGTGAGAGGCTACCATGTATTTGTCCAGTGAATTTGGGTTTAGCACCACTTCTAATCCAATACTCTTCAGGTGGTATCCCCACGCTCTCCCTTAACAGTCTTCCTAGTAGAAGAGTTGATTTAAAAAAAAATCAAATCAGTATTCTTGCTGGCTAATGTTAATGTACTGTTCAATCAGCCAGACAGTTTGCCAGAATGCAAAGCTAGCCACTGAATCTCGAGTCTTTCAGAAATAACTTTCTGGAGACTACATGACAAAAATTGCAGATTACAGGCTGCTTTAGTTAAATCTGTAGATTTTGTAAAAAAAAAAAATAAATAAATAAACATTCCCACATTACTAGAAGTAGATCCTCTTTTAGATGCTTTTCACAGTAAGACTATACTAAACAGCAACCTCTCAGTGTACCAGTTATGAACCTTAGTAATTCTGCTTATTCTCATTTTCAGTTAAAAGTAGATACTAGTAGAAATTGGATTAAGTAAATAAGACTCTCCCAGATCAAATGTAAGTTTCACACTGATTTTATAAAAACACAGCAAAATTTTGTTGCTAACTGCAAGACAGCAGCCAACAAAACCAACAGTTTGATGTTCCTGCAGAGAAGGGAAGTTACATAGTGCATGGTCATCAGATTACAAGGAACTTAACCATGTTTAATCTACCTAACATCTGGGATGCAAAGTCAAGCCTGTTTAAATTCAAATCCTACGTTTCAAAAATATCATTACACAATGGTAAACAAGTATAATTAAATTGACCTTAAGCTTTTCAAATGAAAAGGTTACTACTAAGGTCAGAAAGTTAAGCCTATTAGTCTAACTCAAGAATTTACTGCTGAGTTCTCTACTGACTGCTTTATCATTTTGTATCTTCAAACAGATGAACACCTGCCTAACAAATAATTCTGAAGTACTTCTGGCTAAGCCAAAACTGAAATTGTTTGACCCCACCCCCACCCCCAACTGGCTCAGCCTACAGTTTTTGCAGTTGCAATTTGTCCTTTACATTTTCTACTAACAAGCACCTTTTTCTCAGTACTTATCTTACCTCCCAAGAATTTCTGAAGTGTTCGCTTGTGTTCAACTTCTTCTCTTCTTACCATTGGCCTCTTTCTTCCATAATACCCATAGTCACTATATACAACTTCATCTTGTTCTTTCTCCTTTGGTTTGTAAACAATACCAATGTTTTCACCAAACCTACTCCTAGTTTTTATCTTCTCTTGAGCAGGCCAGCTAATTAAGTGAGTTGGAAAAGCACTTTTTGGTGGCTTCCAAAGCATCCTTTGGCCAACTTGTCGGTACAGATTTCCTTTGCTTGGCATCAAGATCCCATACGGAGCAGCTTCTTGAAAGAAATACTCTATTTCATCCGTATCATCTTCATACTCCTCATCCTCCTCATCTTCATCCTCCTCTTCTACCTGCATAGAGTATTCTTCTGAGTCCTCAATTTCTGACAAACTCTTGGCAGCTTTTTTCTTGAGAGAACAGATTTTTTTCTGACTAGAAGATCTAGGAAGGACTCTCAGCCTTCTACCTTTGCTGGAAGTCTCTTTAATCTTCATGGTTGAAGAATTTTTGACATCCTGGCCATTCAAACTGTTCACCTGCTCCCTTCCTACCACTTCATCTTCATTGAGGGACCCACCACTTTTAATTTTCTCTTTCTCCAAGCCCTCTGTACTTTTCTGGAAGGTATACGTGCTTTTCTGAAGCACATAGTCAGGTACAAAATAAGATACTGGGGCATTATCAATGGATGAGCCATCCTCTCTAGAGGACATGTCATCAGAAGAAAGACTAAGCACACTTTGACGTTTCCTTTGTGGCAAACACATGTCATAGCTGTAGTTCGCATCCATATTATCCAAACAAGCCAGCCAGCTGTTAGAAGGAACATACTTCTCAACTGATTCTTCACACCAAATACTTCTATCTGTTTGACTTTCATTGTTAGCACTATGGCTTAGATTCAGCTTTTTCTGCTGAAAACTCAAGTCACTCATTACCTCCATACTCGATGGAAGCAATCCTGCCTGTTGAATAAAGCTGGACTCTTCTTGAGAAGCTTTTGAACCTGTGGATCTTTTAGAGCTAGATTTCTTAGCTACTAGCACATCCTGTCTTACTGCTGGTTGGTCTATGGTAACAGATCTTGCTAATTCTGCTAGTTGTACTGCCATGGCTTCACCTGGAGGGGATTTTGCCCGTTGACCTGTAGTCACCTGCTTTTCTGCATCCAGCTTCACTTCATTATCTTGGACATCTTTTTCTTGCATAGTTTCAGCGCTCTGTTTTGAAGAGAGGACAGCTTTTCTCTCATCTATGTAAGTTCCTGGCACCAATTTCTCCCCTTCATGAGGGCCATATATCATTCCCTCACACGAGCTAACAGAAAATACATCACGCTGCACCACGTTCTCTGGGACTGGTTTACCACTTGCCACATCATACAAAGGAATAGTTTCTTTAAAGGACTTCCACAGTTGAATAGCTGGAGAGCCATTTCCGTATTCTATTCTCACCTCTTCCTTCTCAAAGGCATAGCTTCCAGTAGGAAGATTTCTATACTGCGTAGAGCTGGAAGGACTATTATGAAACTCCCTGTCTACCACAATGGAAGATCCAGATAGATCTTGTTTCTCTGAAGTACTTTCAGTCTCTGTACCTATACCAGAAGAAACACAGGCCATATTTCCTGCATCACAACCTTTCGTTTCTGTATGAGTATCTTGATGCTTTTTTTGCTTGTTTTCAGGCTGTCTAGGATCAGTCTGTGTTTCTTTTGTCTCTGTTTTTCTCCCAGGGGAACTGTAGTGTCTAAATCGTGTTGCATGATAAAACATGGGAGAGGGTGGGGGAGCATTAAAATAAGGCCTTCTGTTAATTCTTGCATGCACTGGATGCTGTGGAACAAAAAATCCAGGGTACTCATGGAGTGCAACAGAATAAAGTGGAAAATACGGATGTCCACCCCGGAAGCCTAAATAATTAGAAACAAAAAAGAAATACCTTATTTCTGAAACAAGCCATTCTGATTAATAACTGCTCACATACTCTGTGACTGCTCTGAGATCAGAGACACAGGCAATTAAAGCACTCTAGTTATTGCTATCTGTAAGCAAGTCTTGTAGAGAACCCAGAGTCTTCTGCATTACAGAACAGCTTATCTGGACAACTACACTTTAGAACAGAGCTTAGTTTCACTCCCTGAAAAGTGTGCTATTTTACTGCCTTTTGTTTGCTTGTTGCCTCTCCCTTCTTTCACACATTGTTCTATAACATCATCTTTGCTAACAGAGTTCCAGATAGAAATTAACATAGGTATACTATTTACAAGACGTATTGTGATATTGTGGGTTCTCTTTCAAATTTGTATTTATACATACCTAAAGCATATATGTACGAAGCTCACATAAACATATTAATTTTTAGTCATATTTAGAGCTGTATAACTATAGGATAACAGTTATCATCTTGCAGAGCTCCCATTCTCCAGAATGAGATGCTTTTCAACAAAGGCAGGCCACATTTGATTAACATTTCTGAAATTTAGTCCTTAACAAGACAAACCTTACATTAATTCCCCTTTAAACTCACAGGCAGCTTTTTAAACACACATTCCTCCACTCTAGAAGCAATTTACTACTTCAGATAGCTGTCATTTACCTTACCTGGTGCAGGCACACAGTATGGATTGTACGTGTGGCTGAGGTACCATGGATGTTGAAAAGGTTGTTGCGCTGTTGGCTGCGCATAGAAGAAGGGTCTTGAGTGGTTTGTGGAATATGATCCACTCTCTGAAGCAGATGTAGTATTCATTTTTTTTTTTTTAACACTGTAAAAAAGATAAGTGACTTGGATTAATCACTTTAAAACACACATGACCTGATGATTCTTATGTTCTATCAGAATTCAGCAGACATTTCTCTTCCTATCTATTTCTAATCCAGTGAAACAACATACCTCTAAGAAGAGTACTGTCTTCCATACAGAAGTTAGAAAACTAGTACTATCAAAGTAAGCTTTTATATATAATTTGTACTTGAAGTTAATCTCATATCACATTTTAAAACCACAGTAACTTCAAGGTAGTCTTGCATACATGTAAGTAGTATTTTCACCAGTTTAGCTTTTGGCCAATTGGTCTTGAGCAAAAGATCTCAAGAAAAGAAAGAGAACAATCAGGTTTTGTATTTCATAAAGAAAGCACTTCTAGATGCTATCACATATGCTGTATTTGAGATTACAGTAGAGTTATTGATTCAGAGTTCTTACATTAAGTATACACAATAACAGTAGTAGTTAAATAACTCAGTAACACCATGCTTCCTGTGCTTAAGTTAAGGCAACAACAACAAAAAACCCTAAGAAAAACTCCTATACATAAGCTCACATTCAGAGCCACACAAGACTCACAAAACAGAACTCCCATACTTCAGCATTTCCTCAGTTAACAGATTCAATCATACCAATCCAGTCAAGTAGTGTGATATTGTACAGCTTAGAAGCAAGAGCATAGGCATACAAGGAGCATGGAAGGTCTCTGGGCTACACAGAAACAGACAGCTACTGAGCAATTTATATTTACAGAATGTAATTACTTAGGAAACACAGAGAAAAAAAGATTAAAAAAAAAACAAAAACAATTCCAACCTGTTACAAACTAGCATACAACTCAGATCTAGAGTCTCAGAAAGCCCTCAAGAGAACCGGAGCCCTCTCCAGTTTCCATCCAGAACAATCTGCCCAGCTTTTTCAAGCACCAAAAACCTACAACCTTCTTTCACTCAATCAGGCCAAAGAGGCCCAAGGAAAAAAAGAAGGTAAAAAAAAAAAAAATAAGAATAATAAATGAAAGCCCTACAAAAAGCCAAGCCACTTCTCCCCCCACTAAAGCCCCTCAAAATTAATGTCCTTGCTGCTGCTACCTCCAGCCCAGCAAGAAACTACCTTCCTCCTCAGCTTACCCTCTTTATGGGAGGCAGCTGCTGCTTGCCCACTCCCTCTTCCACCTGCAGCTCATTTGGCCATGATGTGGGGCCCCTTCCATCCAATGGAAGGCAGAATCAAAACACGAGGATAGGAATAGCAGTAAAAGCTTTTATCCCGCAGGAAGAAACATGTTGGTATTGTTCCCATGACTGGAATTGTGTAGTGGATGGCTATAAGCTCTTCAGAAGGGATAAGCAAGGAAGGAGGGGGTGGTGGTGTGTCTTTCTGTGCTAGAGAATGTTTGAATATTGTTGATCTCAGGGCTGGAAAGGATAAGGCTGAGTCTCTGTGGGTAAAAAATCAGGGGGAAGGCCAACAGGGCTGATTGTTCTGGTGGGGGTCTTTTATAGACTGTCTAAAGCAGGAAAGAGACGGATGTAGTGTCCTATGAGCAGCAGGCAGAAGTTGCACAATTGTCAGTGAATGTTCTTATGGGAGACTTCAACTTTCCTGATGTATACTGGAAATACAGCAGCCTAGGAGGTTTCTAGAGAGTGTGATTACTAAATTCCTGATGCAGCTGGTAATAGAGACTACCGGGGAGGTGCCCTGCTAGACCTGCTGTTCACAGAGGACTGGTGGGAGATGTGAAGGCTGGGAGCTGGCCTGGCCAGAGTGACCAGGAAATGGTAGAGTTCTCTATTCTTGGTGTCAGGAGTGAGGTCAGCAAAACTGCTGCCCAGGATTTCCGGAGGGCAGACTTTGAACTACACAGGGCAGTGGTGGGGAGAATCCCTTGGGAGTCTGTTCTGAAGGGTAAAGGGGTCCAGGAAGGCTGGCTGCTCCTCAGGAAGGAAGTCTTAAAGGCGCAGGAGCAGGCTGTCTGTGCTGTAAGATGTGCTGGTGGGGAAGCAGACCAGCATGGATGAATAGGGAACATTTTGTGAGGCTCCGAGAGAAGAAGAGTCTACCTCCTGTGGAAGAAGGGATGGGCAATTCAGGGAGAGTACAAAGAAGTTGCTGGGATATGCAGGGAGAAAATTAGGAAAGCAAAAGCCCTGCTTGAACTCAATTTGGCCACTGTAGTAAAAGACAAAAATGTTCTACGAATAGATTAAAAGTAAGAGAAGGACTAAGGAAAATATCCATCCTCTACTGAATGTGGTGAGGATAAGGAAAAGGCTGAGGTTCTCAAGGCTTTCTTGACATCTGTTTTTAAAAGTCAGACCAGTTATCCTTGGGGTACTCTACCTCCTGACCTGGAAGTCCGAGATGGGGAGCAGAATAAACCACCCACGATTCAGGTGGAAACAGTCAGAGACCTGCTACTCCATGTGGGCTGTCATACGTCCATGGGGCCAGATGCGATCTACCTCAGGGTGCTGAGGATGCTGGCAGAGGTGATTGTCAAGCCTCTTTTTATCGTCTATCAGTGTTCCTGGTAACCAGAATGGTCCCAGAGGACTGGAGGCTTGCTAATGTGACTGCAATTTACAAGAACGGTCATAAGGAGGATCTGGAGAGCTACAGGTCAGTCAGCTTCACCTCGGTGCCAAGAAAGGTTATGGATCAGATCATCTTGAGATCACATGGCATGTGCGGGACAACCGAGGGATCAGGTCCAGCCAGCGTGAGTTCATGAAATGCAGGTCCTGCTTGACCAACCTCATCTCCTTCTATGACCAGGTGATCAGCCTGGTGGATGAGGGAAAGGCTGTAGACATAGTCTACCTAGACTTTAGCAAAGTACTGTCTGTCACAGTATTTTTCGGAGGGCCTAGAGAGTGGAGGTGAATGGAGTTAAATCCAGCTGGCAATAAATCATGAGTGGTGTTCTGTTCCAGTGGGGCTGGTCCTGTTTAATATCTTTACTGATGACCTGGATTAGGGGATTGAGTGCACCTTCAGTAAGTTTGTAGATGACACCAAGTTGGGAGGAAGTGTTGCCCTTCAAAAGGGATCTGGACATGCTGGATTGCTGGGGTGAGGCCAATGGGATGAAGTTCAACAAGACCAAATGCAGGGTCCTGCACTTTGGGGTCACATCCCCAGGCAACACTAAAGGCTTGGGGCAGAGTGGCTACCTCTAGTGCAGAGGTAAAGAACCTGGGGGTGCTGGTCAACTCTTGCCTCTACATGAGCCATTAGTGTGTTCAGGTGGCCAAGAAGACCAAAGGCATCCTGGCTTGTATCAGAAACAATGTTGCCAGCAGGAGCAGGGAAGCGATCTTCCCCCTGTACTCGGCTCTGGTGAGGCTGCGCCACAAGTACTGAATTCAGTTTTGGGCTCCTTGCTACAAGAAAGACATTGAGGCCATGAAGTGTGTCCAGAGAAGGGCAACAAAGCTGGTGAGGGGTTTGGACCAGAGGCCTTATGAGGAGCGACTGAGGAACTGGGATTGTTCAGTCTGGAGAAAAAGAAGGCTCAGGGGAGGCCTTATTACCCTCTACAATTACCTGAAAGGAGGCTGTGGAGAGGTGGGGGTTGGCTTTTTCTCCCAGCTAGTTGCGATAGGATGAGAGGGAATGGCTTCAATTTGTGCCAGGGGAGGTTCAGGTTGGATATTAGAAAAAACTTCTCTGAAAGTGGTCAGGCACTGGAATGGGCTGCCCAAGAAAGTGGTGGAGTCGCCATCCCTGGGGGCGTTCAGAAAATGTGTAGATGTGGTACCAAGGAACATGGTGTAGTGGGGAAATACTGGTAGTAAGTGGACAGTTGGACTAGGTGATCTTAGAGGTATTTTCCAACATTCGTTATTCTATAATTCTTAGAAAGCTAGTGGCAGGTTTTTAACCCTAAGCCACTTCAATATACCTCAGTTATAGCATTGGAAATATAATTAAGAAAAAATGTGTGTTGAAGGTAGTATTACTAATTTTCCAGTTAAAACTACTATTAGAGTTTTTTGTTGTTGTTGGTTTTGTTTTTTGAGGAGGAGAGGATGGAAGGCAGAATTCATAAGACAAAATTTACATCATTTTTTTTGAAGTTTATCACCTGCTTGGTATTGACTAAAGGGAACAGTGATCTTCCCTATTAACACAGCTAAGTGGATTGACAAAACGTAGTATTCTTTCTGTGCGAGCAAGGGAAGCATTTATTCCTTTCATATACTCTACCACATACAGTGGATGGTTAAATTTTGGTTATAACTTGACCCTGTCCTGGATCTCAGAGGAGATGTTGTCAGCATAGCCCTGCACGGGGTCCCAGGGAGAGAACAGCAGAAGCTGTGCACGCAGCGAGCGACTGGAGGCAAGCAGACGTGTGGCTGCTTGAGGGAGTTGGTGTTTTTAAGCTGGAAAACGCTCCTGTCACTTTATTTTATTTCCGTACTATTCAGATTAAGCTTGCCCGTTTGCTGTAAGATGTGAACTACGCCACGGGCTGTGTGTGGGAAGGAGGACCGGTCTCAGCAGGCGCGCCGTGTCGGTCTCTGACAGGAGCTCTCAAGTGCTGACCGTTGGCCGCCTGCGTGTCTCACAGCGCATCTGGCGCGCTTGGAATTCCCAGCTCATGCATTCACCGCAAAAACCTTTCGCCCTTAACGGGAAATTCCCAGCCTTCCTTTCGCTGGCTTAAAGGCTGTGAAGCTCAAACGGCAATAAATACAGCGCACGGCAGGGGGGTTGAAACTCGATGATCGTTGTGGTCGTTTTCAACCCAGGCCATTCTGTGTTCTGTGAAATACGTAGACGCTCCCTGGTTTCCAACGTATTCCCTGTCGGGATATGTTTTATTCTCGCGGACCACACGCCAGCCCTCGGCCCGCCCGCGGCGCTCGGGGACGGCGATCCCGCCGCAACGCTCCCGCCTGCACGACCCGCGACGCCCAGCAGGGGGAGCCGCCGCACGCTCGTTCTGGGGCCGGCGCGCACGCGCACTCGCTCCTCCCCGGCCGCCTCTCCCGCCCTGCCCGCAACGCGCCTGCGCCTTCGGCGGCGGAAGCTCCGGGGCGGCCGCGGTTGCCTTGGTGCGCGGGCGCTTGCGTAGGCAGGGGAAGCTCAGAGGAGTGGAACAGGAAATGGAGGCGGGCAGAGGCGCCGGACTTGGCGCGCGTGGGGCTCTTCCTCACCGCCCCCCCTCCCCGCCTCGCGGCTGTGCGCATGCGCAGGGGCGGCCGCGCGCGGCGCGTCTTAACGGCCGCCGAGCGGCGGTGATGCTGTGGGGCTGAGCAGCGGGCGGCGGAGGGCAGCGCGCCTGCGCGCCGGGTGGCCGCCGCCTCCGCAGCCCGGGCGAGACCGGATCCTCCGCCCCCGCTTCCCCGGCCCGCTCGCCGCCCGCGCTCGGGACTCCGAGGCGGATGAGGACGCGGCCGTCGGAGGTTTGTCCGGCGGGACGGCGGTATCCGAGCCGCTTCCCGTCTCTCGGGGGCCGGGCGGGGGGAAGGAACCGCGGCGAGCCGAGGCCCGCGCGGCGGCCTGGCGCTCCCCGAGCCTGGGCGCGGCTCCCTGCCGACCCTCGGCCGCTCCTGGCCGGCGCTGCGGCCGCGGAGTCCGGGCGGGGAGGCGAGGCGGTGCCGGGCCGGGGGGCGGGCGGCGGCCCGCCGTAGGGCTGCTGGCGGTGCGGCGGCACGGAGCGCCCTGCGGGCGGGGATAAACTCGTTCCCGGGTCCTGCCGAGGGGAGCGCGGCTGTGCGGCTCCCGGCGGGGGGCGCGTTCGGGGCTTCGCTGCCCGCAGAGCTGCTCGGGAGGGCGCACGGCGCTGCAGGTGGCGTGCCCGAGCCTTCTGCCCGAGCCTTCTGCCCGAGCCTTCTGCCCGAGCCTTCTGCCCGAGCCTTCTGCCCGAGCCTTCTGCCCGAGCCTTCTGCCCGAGCCTTCTGCCCGAGCCTTCTGCCCGAGCCTTCTGCCCGAGCCTTCTGCCCGAGCCTTCTGCCCGAGCCTTCTGCCCATCCGTCTCGCCCCGTGCTCCGCACGCGTACGGTGTCAGCACCTGCCGTGACCGCGGGTGGGCTCTGGCGGTCTGTACGTGGATCTGAAGAGCCGAACGGTTCTCGGTGAAGTTATACGAGCTGAATAGGGACCGAGTAGAGACTGTAAAAGAGCTGCGGAATCAGCCATCTGCGTGCCTCAGATTTTCCAGCGTTTGTTATGACGAGCAGGGTAGCTATCTGCCGCTTCTGGAGCGACTTCTAACCGTGATTTAGGAATGAGTTTGTGTTGTGGTTGGCATCTGCGGCCTTAAGAGCTTTCGTTGCGAAGCTAAGGCTTAGCAAAGCTGTAAGATTGTGCTCTGGTGTGAGCCCAGTGAGGGCTGTGTCCACATGAGTTCTCTGAAGAAGATGTGAGTTAGAAAGCCTTCAGGTATGTCATCAACTCAGAACACTTATAAAAAGCTGAACTAGGGGGAGCATGTAGTTCTTAACGTTTGATATTTCAGAATACTCAGGTGTGTAAAACTTGACTGAGATTATGGATGTCACACGTCTTTCTGAATTATTTTTGCATGTGGAGTAAAAGGGGCTGGTTATACACAGTGCTGTGCAACCAGCATCGTACAGAAACAGAGCAGAGCTGAGAATAGGATGTTGCTGCTTAGTGTTTTTGATTGAACTTTGGATGTGGTTGTAGTTCCTTTTATAACACAGATGTTTTGATATTGGTCATGTGACCGTGAAGCAGGCCATGATCCCAAAATGTCTCATCCTTAATTCAGTAGCAGTTGCATGTTGAGAATAAGTTTTACATGGCTAAACAAGGTATCCATTTTAAGTGTCTAACCTTTCAGGAAGTAATTCATGATTAGTTGAACTGCATTTGTTAGTAGAGTTAATATCTTAATGTACAAATGCTTGAGTGTGCAGTTAAGTAATCGCTGGGATATGGTGACGTTCAGGGAATGATGTACTTGGAGTTTCAGTTCTTTGGAAAAACATACCAGAGTTCAAAGGGGGGAAAAAAGAAACAAGATGTCAACACACTTCCACACCCTGGTGGTACATGGCTGGCCTTGCTGGAGACGCCTTGGCCCGCTTATTTTCAAAGGTTAATTCTCTGAGACAGGCCAGGTCTTTCCACGAAACAGAAATGCCCTTGGGGATGGAAACTACCTGTGCTCAACACAGAAGGCCAGTTGCCAAGTGAAGTTGCTGGTTTATCTTGTGTTAATTTTGTTTCTGAGCAGGTATTTCCTTTAGTGCGTGACTTCCTTTAGGAGCAGAAAAACAGGAAAGAAACTGATGCTGAGGAGTGCATTGTGACCAAACGTGTTGTTAGCCTGGAGTCTGGCACTTCCAGGCTCTAGCTTCTCTCCAGTTCCAGACAGCTCACCTGCCTTGACTTGTAAGTTGCTTCCCCGTGGTAATATATGGAAAATAATACAAGCTTCCAAGTGGGCAGCAGTTTTTGAGATAAAAACATTATAAGAATAAATCAATCCTTTGTTTTTGTGAGATTTCACATTCTTGACTTGCTAGAATCTTCTTGGTGTTCTCAGGTTTCTGGATGACAGTGCTTTCAAAGATAACTTTGATAGCTTTAGAAAAGAGGAAAACATCTTGCCTCATCAATTACCTATTTCATTTTCTCTGCCAAGGATGCAAACTCGATACATTACTCAGGAATCCAGAGTTACCAACGCCTCTTTTTCTTTCCTTTCTATCTTTGAGATCAGTTGGCTAGATGTATTGGTTTAAATAATTGATTTTAATCATTTTTAGTACTTGTATTCCCTTTCGCCATTAGTTGGGATAACCATCTTGAAAACACATTGCTTTGTAACTCAGTGTACTGTTAATCCTAATCCAGTGTAGGTGCTCTGATACATAGTGCTTCCCTTGCTCACCCTGCACAATTGAGTGCTTGTGTAGTTTGGCTTACAGTTGTGCAGTCCTTAATTCTGACATTTCATTATGTTAAAAATAGTGAATGACTCACTTCATTAGACAGGTTTTTACTTGTGATTTGTATGAAGCTGCACTTAGATGGGAATTGGAATTTGATGGAAAGTCCACAAATATGGTATTTAAATCTTTTTATTAGTTAAATTTAAGTCGAGTAAGTTGACTGTCCAGGAAAGTAAGGTGCAGTATGTGTAAGGACAAAATGGATATACAGACAATTTAGAAAAAATAGAGCAATTTTTTTTAAGGAAGATTAAGCTAAATTAGTTTAATTGAAGAATATTGTCTCTAGATATCTCATTCTTTTTTCCTGCTAGCGAAGCTGGAAATCAGTATTTTTTCCCTACAATACATATTGAACCATAGGACAGTGTTTGTACGTGTGTAGTGCAGGATGTCTGTTCATTAATCTTTGTCTGACCTCAGAAGAGAAACAGATTCCAGGAAAGCAATTAATAGCTTGTCCCATAACTCATTAACATCTGATGACTAACTCTTCAAATGGTCCAGCTCAGATCTGAAGTACGTGAACAAGTGTGAAAGCCACCTCATTAAAATTGCTGAAGCAAAAAGAATAATTACTTTCGCCCTCTTACCTGTCTGTTGCTCCATGGTTCTGTCCAGCCTGATAGAGAGTTGGTTTGGCTCTCTGGGTAACAAAGTGCTGCAGTTTGCAGTCCAGTACTGCAGCAGCCTTCCAGAAGCCGCCTGCTGTCCTGCTTTAGCTAGCTCACTTCTGAGAATTTACCCAGCACAAAACGGTCACGTTGCTGAATTGAGGGGACCTTCTATTCTGTCATCTTTGGTTCAGGGCAGCATGCCAACTTCAACTGTAAATCTTTGCATCTGTAAATCAGGAATGCCTATCTGTGTAGCTGCTAGAACCACAGGATGGTAGTTGTGCAGACATCCTGTCACGCTGATAACATCAGTGTCACCATTTTTCAGTTAGCTGTGATTTACGAGCTGTGTGCCAATCAGGCTCAGTACACTGATAGAGGCAGTAGGCTGGGACCTGGGAGGACAGAGCCTCTTACCGGTTTTCTTTTGAATGTGCTGATTCTTATTGCAGTGTCTCAGTTTCTTAACCTTTGCAGTGAATTCATCTTTCAAAACAATCTCGAACTCTTCAGACCTAGGTAGTCTGGGATGTTTTTTGAACAAATTCACTTCACTTGGGCAAAAGAATACTGAAATAGTGATTGCTTTAGAACAGAGATTCAGAGTAAGGATTTCAAACTGGAAGAGGGCCGATTTAGACTAGATTTTAGGAAGAAATTCTTCACTGTGAGGTGGTCAGATGGAACAGGCTGCTCAGAGAGGCTGTGGATGCCCACTCCCTGGAGGTGTTTGAGGCCAGGCTGGATGGGCCCGTGAGCAGCCTGCTCTAGAGCCTACAGCAGGTGGTTGGAACTAAATGATCTTAAAGGTCTCTTCCAACCCAAACTATTCTGTGATTCTTTAGACCCTGGGTGAGTTGCTCTCCTGAGAGTTTGATACAGTTCCACTAGGAGGGAGTGGGATATGACCTTGTGCCACACACAAACATTTGTTCTTTAGCCAATGGTTATCTCTAGCAGCAAGAACTCAGCATGGATGGGGGAACCAGGAGTGAAGTATGTAGTGTATTTTATGAACAGAACCCCCCAGTGCACATCATAGAAGAGAATGCTGGATCAGCTGGAAACCAGAGTCCAGCTTTGTGAATTTACAGTCTAAAGGTGATTCAGATCACATACGTGTTCTGCAACGAGACTCCTGGCATCTCCTCAATCTTCTCTGCCACTGAGGGTCATGCTCAAATGTTCTAGCTATTTATAGTAATTAATTTCACAGTTTCGACTTGTCTTCTGTTAAACAGGTCTGCTTTTTCAGTCATAACTGTCAGTTGCATTGCCAAAAATGTATTTAATCTTACTGGGTGGTGTACATCAACTTATTCATGGGATTTGAGGATGGGTTTTGTTATATGATGACTGAAACAGCGCGCACTGAAGTTGCATTCTTTCCCTTGCTTGTCCTGAAGGTTTGGTATTTAAAATCACATCAGAATGGGAAGCTTTTAGAGATGACTTTCTTTGAGTAAGGCCCAGCAGTACTGATGTCTGCCTGAGCACAGTTAATGCTCCAGCCTGTACTGCTGAGACTTTACTCCTAAGCCAGGAAAAACAATGTTGCAGAGACCCTGGATCCCAGCAGGGCCCTGAACTATTTATTTCTGTGGGCCTGACACGCTTAGGGAAGTCTGTGTGTCTCTCTAGCCATTTAAAGTTCAGTGCAGAATCTGTCAATGGATTAGGTTGCACGTTAAGCTATTATCAGATAACTAGGGTAGTGGTCAGTAACGTACAGATGGAGTGCATGCTGACTCGGTGAAAAGAAACCAAGACTTGAGGCAAAAAGTCATTGCTTTAGATAAGCAAATTCCATGATATGCATCTGCTTTAGTGACCTCAGCATTTAACCGCACTTGCAAACTTAAGATTTGAAGTAAAGAATTCATGGTGATATCAGTTATTTCATCAGGAAGTAATCACTCCTTCCTCTTTCTCCAAATATTAACCCCTTTTCTACTATTTTTTTTTTTAATTAACTGATTTCATTGGAACAAACAGTGAATATTGGTTTTTGTTATTTTGACTTTTCTGGTTAAATAACAGTGATACCTAAAAGTTAGAGATTCCTGTTGTATACATTTGCTAAGGGGAGGGAAAAAAAAATCTACATTAAACTTGTAGTAATTGAAGTTAATTACCTGTCAGACTGCTGTCTTTGAGTGGTATTACAGGCAGGGCTCTGTTGGAATAGCAGATCTCTGGTATGGCTGGCAGGTATTCACCTTACAGTGAATCTCAGCATTTTGGATGGAAGTTGAAGTGTGCTATTTCAAGTAAGGTGTATTTCATGTGTTGTTTATGAACTGCCATGAAAGTGCTGGCATTACCAGGTGTTAGGCAAGTGTGTTACTGGTTATTCCTCAGTTTGGGAATGTAGAAGAACAGTGCAGTATTAAATGAATGTGGAGGCATATATGTGATAGATAGGGTACTCTGGGGTCCTTTATGGTAATATTTTACTGTCACAACTCTCCCAACCTTATTGCATGTCTGTGTTCAGGTGGAAGGTAGAAGGAGGGGAAAAAAAAAAAAATCGACCTCTTTTTAAGAGAAACAGAAATGTTCAAACAGGAAAGCAGAACTTGGTGTATATATAAATATATATTACTATTATATATATATATATATAATAAGTGTATATGTGTGTGTGTGTGTGTATATATATATATATACTTATTATATATATATATATAATAGTAATATACTTATATAATAAGTGTATATGTGTGTGTGTGTGTATATATATATATATATATATATATATATACTTATTATATAAGTATATATTACTCTTATGACTACTCCAACTTTTTTTGACCTCTGCTATTCCTACATCCCTTTGCTCCCATTCTCTCCTTGTTTTTTCTTTTCTCTTGCTAGCAGTGGTCACACTTACCTGCTTGTTTGGAAGTTGTGCAGGAGGAGAAAAAAATAAGTGGAACATTAATACATGAAGCCCTTCTGCACAGGGGTGGTTAATCAAATAAACATTGGGAATATGGGTTGTTAGGTTTTTAAATCCTTTGCTCTCTTTCTTCTTATTCTGTGGTAGAACATCAAAGGTCATAGGTGGAAAAAGTAAACTGATGGATTTTGATGTTGAGAATTCAGTTGGGAAGCGATGGGATGCTGAAGAAATGGCATTTGTATTCTTAGCAGCCCTGGTGCCAGTATGCTCTGAGTAGACACAAATGTACCAACACAAAAAAAATAGCCGCATCTTTTTCATTGCAGGTAAAGCAGCTGCCTTAGCTGTGCTCCAAGGGAACACGCAGGCAGAGTTGGTGGGAAAACCAAGTGATTCTTGCGAGAGGATTAGTCTTCTTGAGCCTTGTTTTAGCTCTCTAGCCTTAAAAGCTGTGCTGACAAAAGAAAGTATCTTAATTTATGGGTTGAGATCTTGAGAATTCATATACAAGCTCTCCTGTTTTTCTCTGTATTTTTGTAGTTTGAGTTTTCTTTCTATGTTTTCATGCAAGCAATATGCACAAACTAGAAATCAGTCTGTTAGACAATTACTTTTAATGGGTAGCTATAAAAAGGAAATGGAAAAGTGCTTGTGTGTAAATCAATTTTATTTTCCTGCTTTCAGTCCCTCAAGTGCAGCCACTGATCACGAGATGTTACCACAGAACCTACCTCAGACTTCGCTTTTGCCGATTCGTTTCCTGCATCGTTATCAATCTCTCCAGGAGCTCTGCAGACACTCTTGAAAAGTCTCTGAACATATTGTGCCATCGTCAAAGAATGATGACCTAACGTAGGTCAAAGTCTGGAGCATTGATCCAGCTGTCAAAGATAACGCTGCCTTTTTGTTTGATTGGTATCACTTCTGAACCTACTTCAGAAACGCTCAGCTGACCTTTATCTGGCAAAAAGATCTTCACTTTTTCACTCTGGTCCTGGAAATATTAATGGAATACAGTCATGTCTACCCAGGACGAGAGGCAGATAAATAGTGAATATGCTGTGTCCTTGCTGGAGCAGTTAAAATTTTTTTATGAACAGCAGTTGCTAACTGACATAGTATTGATTGTTGAGGGTACGGAATTTCCCTGCCATAAGATGGTTCTTGCAACATGCAGCTCATACTTCAGGTAAGTATTCAAAACAGGGCTCCTTAATTGAAGAGAAACTGCGATATCTGCTTCTGTGTGTAGTTTAGATTAATTGATTAACAAATAACGTGTTGCAGAATGTTCTAGAGTGAGGTGAGAAAGTTTAAGAGTACATGTATATATTACTTGCTGACATCAGAAGAGTAACACACACTTCCCAGCACTTGTGACTTATTTTGGAGTTTTTCTACAGGAAGTGTGAAAGGAAAATCACATTTGCGATGGTAATATTCTTTAGGGAGTTGATTTAAATCTTAATGAACTTCTTACTCTTCATACTTAAATATGTTGCTCCCCAAGATGAGGTCACTACAGGTTGTTGAGACTTGGCAATGGGAGTTTCATTGCCACGTTCATCTGTATTTTCTTAGCAGAAGTCTGCTGAAAGGAGGGAGTGCTGTGCAAGCTCATGGCTTCCTTTTCTAAATCATCTGTTTTGGTTTTTTCCCCTCTGCTCAGCAGTGAAGCCTGAGAGTCATGCAGTGGTATAGCTTTTAATTTGGGAAGCTATTCCAGGATTAATTATTTTCACAGATTTTTGTCCCAGCTATTGTTTGTATTCATTTTTCTTCATTTCAGATGAATCTGGTACAATTTTTAGCACCAAGTATTTTGTAATCACTAGATAATGATTATTGCTGTTGGCCTTCTGCAGATGACACAGTTCCAACTGTCTATAAAATCACAGCCACTGGAAAAGTGGCCAGACTTAGTGTGGGTGGCACTAATCATAAGGTTGGAAAACTGTCATGAGTCCATGCAGTGTGAAGCATTAGAATATGCAGTCAAATCTCTTATTCATACGTGTGTTTATTATTTATGGAATGAGGTTTTGGCACTGGTTGAAAGAAGTATCAAGCTTGTGGTTTTGTCATATTCTGTTTTTTTTCCCTCTGCTTTGGTTTACAAAAAGATGTTCAGTTTCCTAAATTTAGCCTTATTATGAAAAATTGATAGTCCTGAAGGAGGCTGTGGGGAGAGGGGAAGACCCGAAAGGCATCTCTTAGTGATCCAGCCATCCTGTGTGCAGCAGGCTTACCTTCCAGCTTTGTGCTCGAGCACTGCTAGCACTACACAGCTTTGGCACGTGCTGCTTGGCTGTGTGTAGGCATGCTCTGGAGCCAGGTTCTGTAACAGCTGCCTCCTTAGTTTTTATGATGAGCAGCCTCTTTGGTATTTTTAAATGTCTTGCTTACCTTTAAAAAAGCTGCCTGGCAAGTTGAGATGCTCACATGGCCAGTGATTCCACTTAAAACACAAGTTTGCCCAAGTTAAGGAGCTTAGAAGAGGACAGATTGAGTTGGGGCAGGAGGAGGGCAGTGGGTGCTGTCTTTGGGTCAGGTACTGCTGAAATGGCTTTGCCTGGGGAGTGTATCTCCATGCTGCATTCACCTCTGCAGCTGCAGGTAGAGCTACTGGGTGCACCGCTGTTCCTCCAGACTCCTCTCAGATCTGGTTTCCTTCCAAGTACAAAATATAAAGAAACCAAAGCTGAATTTATCACATAACTATTAATAATTGCTTTTGTGCTTTTTGGGAAGGTGCAACAGAGATACTTCAAGGATCTTTTTTTCCTGCCCTTGATTAATTTTTTTGTCTACAAACTTGAATTTGCTGTACGCTGTGAATGGTACATAAGAGCTTCACAGAGTGCTAATGCTTGCTTCTTTCTCTGACCTTTCTCTGCCTCTCAGAGGAGCATGCTTTTGGTACAACTTACATTTATGCAATGGACTGAGCTGTTTCTTTTCATTTTAGAATCTAAAATCACTGTTATATCTTCAGCAAGATGTTCTGGAGAGTGTTTCTTCCCTCTTTTCAGTTGATGGAGGAAGTGTGAAATTCCAATCATTAGTTCTCTGCCTATTAAGACAAATTAGTTTGCATATATATATATGAAATGATTTTACAGAAGGCACTGATGGTACTTCTCAAATGTTCAGTATGAGTGCTTTAATACTGGATGGTAGCCTGAGGAAAAATACTAAATATCTGTAAACAGGCAACCAAAAAAACCTGTTTACCTTTTAGAGTGTAATCACTGAAGACTTACGGAGTGACTGTTTACTGATGGTTCTTGTCTTAATGTGTGTGTTTTCCTTCAGAGCTATGTTCATGAGTGGGCTAAGTGAAAGCAAACAAACACACGTGCACCTGAGGAATGTGGATGCAGCCACCTTACAAATTATAATAACATACGCATACACGGGTAACTTGGCAATAAGTGACAGCACAGTAGAACAACTTTATGAAACTGCCTGCTTCTTACAGGTAGGAGTGTTTTACCTTGAATATGAAGTAACTGCTTTAATTTTGGAACTGTTTCTTCTTTGACCTGTTAGGTTTAGAAGCTTCAGAATACTCTTGTTCAATTTACTTAGTATAGATAGCAGTTACCTGCCAGATATGTTTCATGTACACATCCCTCCTTGCTTTATCGGCCCTGTGGAGGGTGGAAGCAGAACAGTGTGCTTGCAACACTTGGTAATTACTTTCTCAAACAGCCATTGTAATGTAACATACAAAATCTGCATGAATCCATTGAGTACTGCTGTGTTTTTGTGTATATTATGTTATTCCAGGCCTAAGCTCTGCTGTTTAGCCCAAAACACAAATACTTTCACCTGCTGATGGAAAGCGAAAGAACAGACTGTCTGTAGCAATACTGAATTCTTTTTTTTTTTTTGCATTACAGGTAGATGATGTGTTACAACGGTGTAGAGAGTACTTAATCAAAAAGATTAATGCAGAAAATTGTGTGCGCCTGTTAAGTTTTGCTGATCTCTTCAGCTGTGAAGAGTTAAAACAGAGTGCTAAGAGAATGGTGGAGCACAAGTTCACAGCTGTGTACCACCAGGAGGCTTTCATGCAGCTGTCACATGATCTACTGATCGATATTTTAAGCAGTGACAATTTGAATGTGGAAAAGGAGGAGACAGTTCGTGAAGCTGCTATGCTATGGCTGGAGTACAACACAGAATCACGGTCACAGTATTTGTCCTCTGTTCTTAGCCAAATCCGAATCGATGCACTTTCAGAAGTAACACAGAGAGCCTGGTTTCAAGGCTTACCGCCCAATGATAAGTCTGTGGTGGTACAAGGACTGTACAAATCTATGCCCAAGTTCTTCAAGCCCAGACTTGGTATGACAAAAGAGGAGATGATGATATTCATTGAAGCTGCTGCTGAAAACCCCGGTAGTCTTTATTCTTCTGTCTGTTACAGCCCACAGGCAGAGAAAGTTTACAAACTCTGCAGTCCTCCTGCTGACTTGCATAAGGTTGGAACACTTGTAACTCCTGATAATGATATCTATATAGCAGGGGGGCAAGTTCCTCTGAAAAATGCAAAAACCAATCACAGTAAAAGCAGCAAGCTCCAAGCTGCCTTCAGAACTGTGAATTGCTTTTACTGGTTTGATGCACAGCAAAACACTTGGTTTCCAAAGACGCCGATGCTCTTTGTTCGTATCAAGCCATCCCTGGTCTGCTGTGAAGGATACATCTATGCAATTGGAGGTGACAGTGTCGGCGGAGAGCTCAACAGGAGAACTGTCGAAAGATACGACACTGAAAAAGACGAGTGGACCATGGTAAGTCCGTTGCCTTGTGCGTGGCAATGGAGCACGGCGGTAGCAGTTCACAACTGCATTTATGTCATGGCACACAACTTGATGTACTGTTACTTTCCCAGGTCAGATGCTTGGGTAGAAATGGCTATGCGACAAACAAGCAGATGTTTTGCTTCAGCTGCCGCTTTTGGCGATAAAATATTCTATATCGGAGGACTCCATATTGCCAGCAACTCTGGTATAAGACTCCCAAGCAGTACTGTAGATGGGTCTTCCGTAACTGTGGAAATCTACGACGTGAATAAAAACGAATGGAGAATGGCAGCTAATATCCCTGCCAAGCGCTATTCTGACCCGTGCGTGAGAGCTGTTGTCATCTCCAACTCTTTGTGTGTCTTCATACGAGAAACCCACATGAATGAGAGAGCGAGGTATGCCACCTATCAGTATGATCTGGAACTCGATCGCTGGTTTCTAAGACAGCACATATCGGAACGTGTGTTGTGGGACTTGGGCAAAGACTTTCGGTGCACTGTAGGAAAGCTGTATCCATCTTGCCTTGAAGAGTCCCCATGGAAACCTCCAACGTATCTCTTCTCCCCAGATGGAGCGGATGAATTTGAGCTGGATGGGGAGATGGTTACTTTACCACCTGTACAGCTCCCAAATTAGACTGCACAACTGATTCAGTGTACAGTTACCTTGAAATAAATGATTGTGAGAGGTCTGGGAAGAAAAATGTCCAATCAGTCCTTCATGAGTTGTATTTTTATGCCCTACCAAATACTTGCAGCAGTTCAGTATGAATCGATGAAATAAGCTGGTATGCTTCCATAATCTGAAATAATATTATCTGATAATTGAGAAACATATATGTATATCATGATCTTAGTCATCTGACTTGTCTAAAGAATTAATTTCTAGTTCTATACAGCCTGTTTCAGGAAAACTAGCTTCAGAAAAAAAAAAGTAGTTACTGTTTCTAGGATGATGTCACAACTCTTCTGAAAGTACCTTCCAGTTATATTTGAACTACTTCTGGGTGTTCTAATCAAGTGCTAGTTATATAATTGTCAGTGTGGCCTAATTAAGGGACTGTGCTGCACTTAATACTAGTATCCATGTTGGTATAGTAATGCCATTTAAAAACAAAACAGAAAACAAATCCCATGGATCTACCTGCAGTAGGAAGGGTAGATCTTCCATTGTATTGTAATGTGCAGGGCAAGATGACTGCAGGTTCAGTCAAGCTATACTATTAGGTGCATGTACTCTATTTTCACAAACTTATACCTGTCTGTTTAGAATACAGGTCTTCCAAGCAGCTGGTAGTTTACCAGGTGTGGACTTAAGTTGCTGGGCTTGCAATAGGAATTGTCAGCCCTCATAGTGCGGGTCTTTGTGGAGCTTTAATCAGTGAATGCCTCCACATTCTGTATTACAGTAACATTGGCTCATGTATATTACTTCCTGCTGCTGATGTATTTTTCCATTGTAAAACGAAGTTTTAGTGTGGATTAACCAGGTCTTTATTTTCTGTTAATTTAATAACAAGCATTACTGTAGTGTGATTGTGTATAGATATCCCTTAGCTATCAGGTTTTTTACTTCGGGGGGATGGGGGGAAGCAACCAGTTCAGGAATATCCTGTACTCTGTGTGCAGGAGAGCAGATGACTCGTGCTGCTCTGGCATTAATCCCAGGAACCACTAGCAGTAGCGGGGCACCGCCAGCCTAACATGAACACAGGTGCTTCATGACAAACCTTACTAGCATGTTCAGTTGCATCATGTTCTGGCACTGTATTTTGAATGACATTAATTTATTAAAAAAGACTGAATCCAACCGAGTTTGGGTGTGCTTTCTGCTTGAAGTTGACACGGTTATGCCCTCTCCCTCACCCTCAGACAGTATCTCTTAATTTATTGAAAGCTATTTCAAATAGTTAAGCTATGGAAAACTTGGAGCCATCACTATTGACCTGCGTACCTAATTTCCAGCACAGTCAACCTGAGCGTTACATAGAACTTGAAACTCCCACTAAGACTTCTGTAAAATGACATATCTCCAGGCATGGTATTTGGTGGAACGTAAGGATTTACAGGACAAGTAATGATGGCTAGTGAAGAGAAAGAGGCAAAGTACTAATTTTAAGGAAGGTGACAAATAGCACGTTGGCATTTACTGCTTCGTCAACTCTTCTGCTGCCTGCATTGCAACTTGTGCTCCTGCTGATAGCGTGTTACTGTAACCTGGAGCACCAGTTACAAGTTGGTCCAATGGTGTGCAAATTAGAAGAACAGTGTTGCTGTCTTGTAATGTTTGGAGAACCACAGACCTCTGGCAAAAACAGTGGTGGTATTTTGCTTACTGCAGCCTGCCTGGACTAAATTCTGTGGATCATTCTCACAGTAGCCTGTGTCATCCAGGGCTACTAGAGCAGCCTTAGGCTCAGGACATGCTTTAATTTCAAGTGTAGATGATCTGCAGCTAGGGAAGGAGCACAGCGGGTGTGTTCTGTTAAATGGGAACTTTCAATTCAAGTTTAAGATCTCCTGCATGATTTCTTACCCTAAAAAAGTGTGGTAGGTTCAAACAGTGCACTGAATTGCACTCAGTGCTTCACAGGACCAGCTAAAAACAGCTTTTGAAATGCAGAAGGACTACACGACTTCCTGTTAGTCTGCATTTTATACTCCTTAGAACAGTTTGGTGTAAGCCTGTGCAGTACCTTATTTAAAATTAATTTTCATAACGCAGTACTTAAGGACAAGACCAGTCAGGTGTCAAACAGTTCTCTCGTGGCTTGGTCAGACATGCTTGCTATCAGCTCACTTATACCACTAGTTGCTGCAGTCAGTATTTGACCCCAGACAAAAACAGCTGGCAAATACGAGTCTCTAGTCTGAATTGTTCCTTTTCATTATTTGAGGAGGAAACTCTGCAGGCAAAGCCTTGTCATGTGTCTGGAAATGGTCGCCAGTGGTAGAATTAGACTGCAGTGGGAACAAAGACAGCAGCTGAAAAAATGCAGTTCTTATTTTATAAATAGAGCAATGATGATTAAAGCCTTCAAAGAGTTCTAAAACAGTATCTCACTACAAAGCTTCCGCCTAATGCTAGCCTATTCAGCCTCTACTTGACTACAAAGTACATTTACATACAAGTTCTAATGACTCCTTATGTCCTCAAGCTTTCCTATACTTGGAAGTTCGCTTTTTTTTTCCCGAAAGAAATACCTTTAAACCCTATGTAATTTCAATTCCCTGTACCTGAAAAAATAAAAGAACGCTCTACCAACATTTTTAGTGCATCCACTTATTTTTACAGTTGTTTAACTGCATGCCTAATTGAAAGCTTAGTTTTTGTTCTAAGGGGAATAGTCAAAATTAGGGCAGCCAATTGTGTCAAACTGTACAGAGAACAGAAGAGGGGTAAGTTAACTTTCATGAACAATTACTGGTAATTTTTTTAAAGAAGCTCTAAAACTCTACCTGGTACTTCACACATCATTTCTCCTTTCACTGCTCCATACTTGTTACATCACTTCTGCAGCATTGATCAAGAACTGGTAAAGCAAGGCAGAGCTTACAACCTGGAGGAAAACAGGAGCAGCCTGAATAAAATCCAGGGAAGCAGTTCACAGAAAATCTATTCATCTTCACACACCTCCAAATTCAGGTATGGAAGAGGCTGACAAAGCCAGGAATTTTGACATGGAAGAAGAGAGGTTTTCCACACAGCCTGCTTTGGTGGTTGGCAACCCTGCACACAGCAGGGGGTTGAAACTAGATGATGGTTGTGGTCCTTTGCAACCCAGGCCATTCTATGATCCTATGATAAAGATGGGGTGGGAACAGGATAACGAATCTGTCTGTAATGAATTACTGTCAGTAATGAGGGTATCTGTGTGCACTTTTCTCCCCTCCTGCCTGTGTGTTAACACAAAAGTAAGCCCCTGTGGTTTGGCTGGAAGTAGACACCTTCGCATCAGCAAAGAGTTGAGCACTGCAGATCCCGCTCACCCAAAGCCTTAAGTGGTAAACAGCATACCGAATATATAGAGGCATTAATAGTAGTGAAGATCCAGAAAGCGGTACAATAAAAAGCATTAAAAAGCTTATGATGGCATGTAGATGTAAATTCTGACAAAATGCAGGAGTTGTACAATTTAAGCAGACAGTGTCTTCAGTCAGTTCTTGGGCATAATGGCCTGAAGTTCAAAATGCATAAAACTGCAAGAGCAGCAAAAGCCTTAACACAGATTGTGCAAAGCAGTACATTCTTAGCAAAGGGATGGAAATCAATTTCTCCCTGCAGAAAAAATGGCACCCACTGACACTCACCAACACTTGCTGTACGTTTTTGGAGACCAAACAGTGGATGTGAGCACAGCGAGTGCAGGTTTTTATGAGTGCAGCATACAAGATCTTCCTTGTTCATCACTGGCAAAAACTCATAGCTAATGGTGGTCACTACATTGAAAGTAATGCCTCCTATTTTATTTCCACGGAAGCTACAACACAACTACACCATTTGGTAGAGCAGATTCTCAGCTAGGAGGACAATTTTTCAGAGTGACCAGTGTAGTAAATCAAGGCTACGAAGTAACAAAAATTGTACTTTCTATCAAATGCCTACAGTTGGACCATTCAAAATCCCAGCAGCAATCAAGATCAACAGAACAGCTAGACTTAACACTGCTGCAGCCAAGATGAAGCTATCTCTGTGTCATGCTATACACATGAATCACATCACTTTACTGGGAGTAAGATCATCATACTAAATCCACCACCACGCTGGCACTAATAGAAGTGACCCATCTCCCAGTCTGAGAGTTCTACTGGTACTTGTAGTGTTTGATAAAGAACAGGGTCTAGAACAGAAACATCACAAAACTAAAGTTCTATGCCTACTTTTTTTTTTTTTAAGCTCTCTCTTTTCTACTATAATAATTAAGGACTAAAAACAGCACAAAGGAATTCCTTCTGTCTTTCATCCTATTACATAACAATGTCATATTTCTGCTTTTTACGAATTCTCTCCATGTTACTCTTCTTGTTAAAAAGCTAAATGAAGTACAAGTGTGCTGCAAAAAGATGATGTGAATTTATTTTTTAGTACAGTTGAACAACTACTTGCATATGGAAATTTATAAAAATAAAATAAAATTCAACAGTTTTTCCAACAGAAACTTTATCTAATCCACATCTGAATGTTATTCAGATTCAGTTAGTTTCTTCCAACTGGAAGCATTAACTTGCCAAATCATTCTTACCTTGGTGCAGCTGCAGCGACTGCAGAAGTTTTAAAATCAATCTTTAACAAATAGGCTGCTATTGTAAAGTGAGAAACATGCAGCAATTATTTGCTCTGCATCATGACTAGATCTCATCACCCCAATGAACCATGCACCATTTTGAAGCTAAATCTAGTTGAGAATTTTACAGCCCTACCTGAAGTTCTGACTGATGCACGAGATGCCTGTGACCTACTGAAGACTTTAAATAAATTCACAATGAACAGTACCCTGTGGGGAATAAAACATGGTACCAGGCAGTCCCCTTGTCCTACATTTGCAAAAGCAGTAGCCACAATCAGTTTAAATAGAAGACAAGTCTCAAATGGATCAACAGTGCATTACAAGCAGCTATCGATATCAAAAAATTGGTGTGTTCTGGTGGATTACCTCCTCAAAGCACAGCTTTTTGAGCAGACACAGTTTTAAATAGGCTGGATGTATTTATTTTCAAGCAGCACGAGAAAAATCAAACCCATTGCTTCTATTTTTCAATGATCACGTAATAGTTTCTATGGTTAAAATCTGCATTCACACCTTCACTTTCACAATTAAATACTGCCACATTAGTTTCGCTGCTTAGCAATAATTTCTATGGAAATAAGAAGCTTGTTTAGACAAGATATTAAATTTCATTACAAAGGTGCTTAAAACAGATGTACAAACAAATGCAATGGACTAGAAGAGTGATCTGAAAATGATAATTAATTGTCACATTTGAAGAAAGTGCTGCCAGATGTGCTCAAGAATTAAGGTTATGACATGAAAATGATGAAAAACAGTGAATATTTTAGCCAAATGAAATATTAGGTCAACAATACTTAGTCTAGTGGATCTGGGGGGACTTGTGTCTATTTATACTCAGTAGGCAGTTCCCCAAATACTGCTAACCTACAAGTGGCAGAGGTTGATGCCTTTGATGTCAGAAAGTTGAGGGAAGTGTTACAATTTATTATCTGGAGGTGACTTCATGCTGTACATTAACAATCAGAAATACTTTTGCAATGTACATTGCAACTGAGCTGTAACAACACCTTCACAGTTGACTCTCATTAGAGGTGCTATCACCAATTCATTTAGTACTCTCTATTTCTCGCCATGCAGAAACAGATGTCAGGTCTTTGAAATAGAAGTTGACTGCATAAATCCTTCTGAATAAGTCATAATGCTTGCACTGGAAGTTTTAAAACAGAGGGGAAGAAAACAGCTTGCATTCACTCTGGATTTACGTAAGGAGATCACAAACATTAAATTAAGAAGAGGACTACATCAACTGAGATGAAAGTCAGTGGCTGCTATCCCTCCTACAGACCAGAAGTACATTTAAACAAGTGTCAGAGGAGTAAACACACATACTAACGAAGACAACTTATTACAAAGATCACTTCTCCACCCACTGCTGAGTTTAAATCACCATTCAACTTGTTAGCAGGAAGCTTATTCTTAAGAACATTGAAGATAAATACAAGTTTCTTAATCCAACCTTGTGTTGAGAAACAAGAAAGGAAAATACTCTTAACCTGGTGGTATTTCTGGCTGTCTCTGCTGTGGAGCCAAAATGGTGGGGGAAAAGATCACAAAAGCGATTATTTTCTCACCTGCATGCTGAATCAGAAAGCTCTACAATCATCACCAATAACTGCACCTTTACTCTTATTTCACCACAGGTCTTCCTACAGGTATTTCGTCATCTTTAAAAAGATATGAATGTCTGTTACAGAGTCGTGGAGTAGGACATTAAAGAGCATCAGAAGGTTTAGAAGATAGACACATACATATACAGCCCAGGAGCAATAAAGTTCTGCAGATGTATTTCACTTGTATGTCAGAAGCAGCAGGTTTAGAAGAGCTTTAGGGGCATTTTTTGCCCTTCTGCAATGAACCTACTCAAGCCAGCTGTACACTTTCAGGTTTTCTGTGGCTGTCCTACATATTTGGTTTAATAAACCCCTTAAAACAGATCTTCTGTTTTTGAATTGCTAACTGAACCAACAACACTGAAAATGACACTGATGGATACTAACTATGAGATGCAGCTGTGCCTTTTCTACTAGCTTTTGAAATGCACCAGAAGGAATTAGAACTTGTTAAATTACATTAGAACCGTCTTATTTATCTCTTGTACAGCTATTTTATTTGAGGAACGTAAGAAATAACCACAACTTGAAACCTTGGCCCCCAGAAAAAAGCACGGCAGAACACAAAGATACTGATAAGGGAATAAACTAAGAGCGTTCCAATACAGAGAAGTTGGAATATCTGATAATGCAACACAGAAAACGTTACCGTGTGGGGAAGTTAGAAGAAATAGGCACATACATTGCAGCTAACAGTAAATAATCTGTTTCAGGAGCATGAAACATACAACGTGGAACATGTTTACGTACAGAAGCCACCGCCTGCACTTTCCATACGAAGTACAGCATCATGTCACATCTCTTCACACAAACTATTTTATTCCTTCATGCAACGATAAGAACTGAACTGTTTCGGTTGCTCCCTCAATTCTGGTGTTACCTTCCTTACAAAAAAAGTAGTTATTCAATAGAACGTTCCCTGAGTAGACAAAGAAAAATCTGTAGAGCCAATCTTCACTTGGAAGAGTCTTCATAACTTCACTGGCAAAAAAAAATACGCAGCCTGCTACTGTGCTAGCTTAGGTAATTTTAATACTTAGTATTCATATACATAATAATTACATTGATGGTGTAATTATATCCTAACAGAGCAAGACCTCAGAAAACTGTCTATGATTCAATCCTAATTTTGGACTATTGTGTTGTAATACTTCTCATGAAGAGATCTCTCCAACTGGAATCCTGTTCATGTCCTGGGGTAAAACACTGCCAAAACATTCCCTGTTACAAAGGCCTACTGTGTAATACCAAGAAAAGGGTGATTTCGCAATTGTTACACAGACTTGCAGACACAAAGAGAGCTAGAGAGATTAATGCAAAAGACTGTGCGTGGCTATAGATGAGAAAGGAGAAACACTCAATGTCAGCCACAGTCTTATTCTGCACCCTGCTGATTCTAGTCTGCAGGTGGAACCAGCAAAGTGCTACCTGCCTTTGAGCCGTTATTGGGCTTCCACCCCTATCACTGTTGCTGACATGCTCTCTAACCCAACCTGAAAGATGAATCAGTAGTCACACTCTGCTTATTTCTAAGAAGATTCATAACCGTTTGGCTACTTGGATCGAAAAATATAACTACTTTACATAAATATCTTCAACATCCAAGAAAATGTACAAATCTAAAGTCAAACACGTTTGGCTTGCAGCAAGCCTTGTTTGCTAATGTCTTTATAAAGGCTCAGATTTGAAGTAGTCATTTTAAACACAACCTATATCCAGCAAATGCCATCTCATCGTATGGAGGCACTCACCATTCTATACTTCTAGTGAAACTGAATAACATTCCACATCTTGAAAGCAACATATGCCTTGTTTTGGTCCTGGATAGGTAGTATTCACTCCTACTTTTTGGAGCAGTCCTTTTACAGCTCAGAGAAACCATTGCACCTGAAATATTCAGCAGCATTGGGCAAAGCCATCACTTAGTCCCCAAGGCTTTGGCTTGACTGTGTAAAAGTGGAAAACCATGATGACATGGCTGACTTCGCACTTGTGAAGGCTCCTCCAACCGACTGACCTGCATTATAAAACAAAAAAATAACAGTGTAATTTTACCTTTACTAAGCTTATTAAAAAGTATTACCAGTTAAAAAAAAATAAAAATTCAAATCATTTGCTACCCAATTTGGAATTTCTAGAATTCAAAGCTCAAGCTTGAAGAACGTGTCAGAAAACATTCAAAGAACTTGAATGCAGAAGCTCAGTGGAAATGGACCATGGCGTCCCTTGTTGGAAGGCTGGCTAGATCCACTGCTGAAAAGAGTTCCTTGCCAGAGTACACAGTAGCAAAAAAAAAAAAAAAAAAAAAAAAAGCAGCAAGACTGTTACAGAATGAAAAAACAAGCTGAGCAATTTTTGGCAAAGCAACCACAGAACAACTGTAGGACTTTTCAACTGGTGATCTTCCATTTTCTTGCACTGGAAAATGACAATGTGAGCAAGGTGCTCCTGTTTAAGTTCACTGTTATGCAACACACAGGGCAACTTTAGCACTCAAAATGTTGCTCTGTTTTGCATGAATGTTACAAAGTACTCTTGGATTAAAATAAAATGTAACTAAGATATAAGATGCTGCCTTAATAGAAGGTACTGCTTAGATCCAAACCAGTTGAAAATAAATTTCTTACCTACAGCTTTTCCTGTTTGCACAACATTTCGGCTGGTAGACACCATCACATTTCCAATCTTCTTCCCACGTTCACTGTTTTGCACAGAACTAAACAGGAGAGATACTGACGACTGTTAGTCAACTGACCGATGAACTCCAGGTGAAAATAAAATACTTATTTTGAATATCTATCCATAGACAGATCTACACAGCGTGTGCAAATAAATAAATCAAGCCCATAATTCTTGTATGGGTTTTATGCATCTTATCTGCTAAGTTTGGCAAGATTGTCTGAGGAAAAAGAGATACTGCCAGCATCAGGAACCAAAATATCCAACTGTTCATGTTTACAGAACATGCTAATGTATTTCCTAAATGTTTACCAAAATACTTTTACAGAATCAGATCTGCAAAGGTTTTGGAAAGTTTCAGCCACATCTAGAAGCTTTAAACAAAACAGTGTTACTCAACAGTCGTTATTCTTTTTTCCAAATAGAGTTTACTTTGTATCTTGCTCTAACATAGAATCAAGTATAATTATATATGTAGTATATCAAATATAATTCATATTTCTGTTAAAAACGTAAAAGAATAAAAGATACTTCCTTAATTTGAAAAGGATAAAGATAAACCCAAAACCAAATCAATTCCACTGCATGAGTATGATGACTTGAAAGTAAAACTTACCCAGTTTAAACAGCAACATTCAAGTGCACACTTCAGGCCTGTAAATCCATTTATGTAAAGCTTAACAACTTCACCACATGTGATTTTTTGCAGGAGAACTTTGAACGCAGTTTTGCATACATGGCCAACTTAAACCATTATTTTGCTGAGGCCATTACTGCAACAGCTGTGCTGTTATTAATATTTGCCTACACATTTTTAAAAATACATATCAAACTACTATATACTTACTGCGACAATCTTAACTTAACGTCTGACACAGAGTATTGTCCCTGAAATGGATGGCTAGAAGAGGAGGAAAAACCCAAGAAAACATTAAGAATTTTTCTATCATAAATCCATACTACAGCAACTTCAACTCCTAGTTATATTTGTCCCTGTGGCTTATAAAAAAATAATTAATCCATTACAGACAGGGTACTGTACCACTTTACAGAAGGCTATGTAGTACTGATTGTTCAGTCTTAGGTTTCTACAGTCTATGTGTAAGGTGCCTCCTATTTTCACATCAGGTATTAATAACCTTCTTTTCACACTAAGGCAGACACTTCTTCCAATTAAGACAAAGGATGCAAAAAGGAAAAGAATCCTTAGGCAGACCAAAAAAAGTCTTGAAGTCGACAGAAAAACAATTTTCTCCAGCTTACATCAGCTGGCAAAGCAAGAATGAAAGCTAACAGAACTCCCTGCAGTACAATATAAATGCATGCTTAACAAAACACATGCAGAACCTACAGTGTTATCAAGTCTGGCATCATCTAATCTTGGAGTGGAAATACACACAAAACAACCAAAATAACACAACATGCAATATAAATTAGCCAGCTTCCCTCCATCCCTATAAGTGACAACCCGGTGCATTCTCTTGTAAACCTGGAAGTAACTAATGAAAAGCAGAATCATCTGAGGACAGTGACAAATTCTCTATAGTTGGGGATAGCCAGCAATTAACGTTAATAAGTTTCACTTCTCCTGACTCTGGATATGGTTTTCTTCATACAATTATACCCCAGAATTAAAGGCACTGAAAAGTAGAAATATTCCATTTCTGTACTCACAGAATCTTTATTGCACAGGGTCACAAAGCCCTCGGGGCTCTGCAACAGGAACAAGCAGGACACTGATTCTATGGAACACTGTGTGCCTAACTACTCATAATAGGAGCATTTCATATGAAATGCTAAAAAAATCCCCACAGTTTCTCACCTGGAATGTACTTCTGCAAGAGCTGGATGCTTGTTGCTATTCCATACTCTGTAGTTGTGAGTATTTTTCCAGGCTGCTACAAAGGCTGTTCCAAAGTCTGACAAAGTCTTGTCATTGTCTGAGAAATTAAAATAAAGATGTTAACTTGTAGCAATTCATTATGGATGCAATACAAGAAAAACTGTATTTTTACAGAAAAGCTAAGATTTTCCAAACTCTCGTCCAATCATATGTAAGTCAAACTTAGCTCTGCAAAATGGCACTTCAAAATGTTTAAATTACTTTTTTTTATTATTAAGTTTCTCAAAGCCAGGACAAAACAAGAACTCAAAAAAAAAAAAAAAAAAAAGTTCAATCTTTTTCTCCCTTTAATTAATTTCCAAAGTTCTCAGTGAGCTCACTTGGAGAGGAGAAAAAGAAAAGATCCCCCCACATAGGAACTGACCTGCATAAGCTTTGATCAGATAGAATACAGTTTGTTGTACTCTGTTAACACTCATCCCAATTGAGTAAATTTCAAATTCACTCCAAAACAGCAATGCAAGCTACTGTGGAATAAACTTATCACAACATCCCCTCCATCCCCTTTAAAATACAGATTATGGGAAATCACTTTAGAGCCAGACAGTTAAGTAGTAGAATTTCAGGAAAATTCCAACATTTCATTATCAACCACATGATCATCTTACAACACTGACATTGCCGGACAAAGAACTTGGCATCTTCAAAACTTTAAATTGAAGTTCTCAACCCCATGGTTTCTTAGAAATACCACAGAACAGGAACTGAGTTACTGAATTGGTGTTAAGGGAGAAGAATCATGAAGAGGATGAAGTTAACAGACTTAGTGTTAGGCAAGCTTCCACAAATAAGCCACTGATTATTTTAGTTATGTTCATGCATGAAAGGCTAGAACATAGGGAATCCCCTCTGAGTTGAGACAAAGATGTTGAGCTTCAGAGAACAAAAGCTGATAAAACCTCAAGCTGACATTTTCAGCTTAAGCGAATCCCTACTCAAGACCACAGCAGCAGCAGGAAAGAGATGGGACAGACTAGTAAAACCTCCTGAAAACTGCTACTTAACTTCATGCCTCCTTGAATCCAATTAGTTCCCCAAGCTGACTGAAGTCTATAGGATATCCAAGTTTGTAAAAAGTCTTATCCTATACATAGCAGGGGGGTTGAAACTCCATCATCATTGTGGTCCTTTTCAACCAGGCCATTCTATGATTCTATGATTCTACTTCTAAGGAAAGCTTAATTAAAATCAATAAGGAGATAGTCAAAGAAAAAGTAGGTCTGTAAGGCTGTGAAGAATTAGTAATAATCTTGTCAAGGAACAGCAAAGAGAGTCAAGGACAATTGAAAAAAACAGCCTAAAAGAGGGATAGTCAGTGACAGGCTACACATGTAACAAAAGAGGGCAAATACTTTTTAAACCCACCCTCATCTCAGGCCCTGGACAAGGCATTTGTTCTACCTGGTTGCAGCACAGAAGCAAGCAGTGCATGAAGATAAGCACTGAACTGAGCCCTGATCCACTCATCTCCTCCTTCCCATCCAGTGCCATCAAGGAAAACATCATCTCTGTTCTCAGTTACGTGCTTCACCAAGTAATCTGCAAATCTCAGGTCAGCCGTTGTAGGGTTCAGGATCTTACGAAGTTCTGGATCGTGGATTTGTACATGAGCATCTTCTATCTGTTTGAAATAATTCCAAGGGTAAAAATTTACCTAAATAAAACTGCTTACATGCACAGTGTGAAATACTGAAAACCTACCTAAATCTAAACTCGGCAGTTTCAACAAATATAGAAAAGAAACAAATGACCAATGAAATTCTGAATGAACAGTTATCAGTGTCAGATATTGCTTTAATTCAACCTGAAACTGATAATCTTCCTGGTATATAGCAAAGCCTGCTCATTTGACAAGATTTAGAAGAGGAAGTTTGGTGCTCACGTGTGTTTTCTTAGAGGCTCACTCATTTTCATTTCAATTTATTAAGTTGATTACCAACACATAGCTATCTCAGGATATCAAATTTTGATTATATAGTTGTATTCACTTACTAGAACACAGTGCTTTCTTGGATATTGTTTGCCCTGTTGATTAAATCAAGCCAAAGTCAACATTAATATGCTGTATTCTCAACTGTTCCTTAACTGCGGGCACTGATTTTTGAATGCCTTACTACAAAGCCATAAGAAGAAATGATGACATGAGAAGTAGAACTTCATTAGTGACAAAATAAATTTAAAAAAAAAAAAAAAAAAATAACCTGCAAATTCAAATACAATATCTAACATCAAGACAGACACATGACTTTTGCAAGATAAACTTATGTCCTACCCTGATACAAATGGAATAAGCTTCAGAATTTAAGAACTTATTTCACAGAGAAGTAATTCAAAATTTGGGCATGAAATTACACACTCAAAACACAACTTTTTTTCCCCCTCCTTCAGTTCAAGAAGCATGAATACAAAGAGTCATACTTCCACAATTGCATCGCTCAGATGTTTCTGCTGACGGAACAGGATATTGGTGGCTCCCGCAACAAAGCCGCGGACTGTCACATCCGACAGAAGATGATGTTGCTGCAGTGCCATGTATGGCAAGCAGAGGTATCCCTAAAGCAACAGAGATATTTAGAGGATTAATACAAAGATAAAAGACAAACCTTTTTTTTTTTTCTGTCCATATTCAGATTTTTTTCCCCCTAATTAATAAAAGCCATCACACTGAACCCAGTACAGACAACTCTGGCTGCTACAATTTCACTATATTACATCTCCAAAGCAAAGCAACCGGATTCCACACTTGGTGAGTTTTCCAACAGGTTGTACTGCCTGCAAGTCTCAGGACTGAAACTACAATACATTGCGAATAGAATGGAATGAAGTGTGTTTACAAGTGAACAAATTAAGCAATATAAATTGATGATGAGGTCTCAGGTTAGCTAAGAGATGGGAACTCAGTGGAGACAGAGATTCATCTCTCTGCTTGCATACCATGATGTCTTTTTATGTGCCTCAAGCCTACAGTGTCAGAGAATTAGAAACATACAGAACTGCTATCCGCATCTGGAGGATGGAAATTTCCCAGGTGCAGACAGCAGTCAGTTTTTGATGGGCACATGCATGCCTGCTTTAAAAGAACAGGATAGAAAGCAATGCACCGTGCTCTTCAACTACTCCATGCTTATGTAAATCTCGTATTCCACACTCCAATTTAATATATATAAAAAAACAACCCAAAACACATTATTCAGAGTTATTCAGAGATCTCTGTGAAGCAGCTGTAGTTATTTAAAAGGGGAATTATAATACAGGAGGAGCAAAACCATGAAGTTGAGCACTCAGGTCTAATTCCAGCTGTTCAGCTGCAGATGGCATAGAGTTATTCACTAGTAGTAACTCAGAATTGCTATCAGCATACTGGACAGAATTAAAAAGCAGGTGCACTTCATCACACAGTAACTGGAAACATAGAGAAGAAAGGAGCACAACTATTCCCTTTTGTTATATTAGATGCAAGGACGGCTTTCCAGATGACAAGCACTGAAAGCAAACAGTGTGTTGAAAGAACAACAGTGTTTTGAGATGCAATCACCAACCTAAAACATTTTAGAAAATACAGCTTAATAAGCAAGCAAAAGCAGCCAGTGCTTTTCAATCATTCACTATTTAAAAGATCAAGTGTCAGTTCCCAAATTCACCTTCCTGTATAACAGTGTTTATTTCAGTGAACGTGTTCAAACAAAAAAACAACAGTGAAAGTTAAATAGGTTTTAAACCTTACAGAACTGCTACTGAAGAAACAAATACCACAACCTCTGTTTCTCTGTGCTGCGGTGCACTTGGATCCATTATTGCACCATCTCACAAAATTTCTGCCTTTTCACATTTGTCAGATTTGTTAGTCTTTCCATTGCATGGCACAAACGTGTTCAGAGAGCTCTAAAAGATTCCAACTTCCAGTAAGCAGTTAAACTACAACTTATGATCAGATTTTTCTGGTAGGTTTGAGACGTAGAGCCATTTTTGCTTTAATTACATCAGATGAGCTCAGATGAAAAGAGCCTATGTGGAACAGAAGGTAAACATACAAAATGCCAGCTTCCTTAAAATTGTTTGCTTTTCCATTTATGAGCTTACTAGCAAACTAAGTTTGCACCCATAGGACCTCTTATCAATCACTTGCTTCTTACTTTCAATCTAGTATTTTCAATAGAACTAAAACTAAATGCAAATTACAGGCTTATTCTTATGCTTAGATAAGATCATGAAGACAAACACCAGACTGTAGTTCTGTGTTGAGAATCCTCCTCTAACAGTGACTTGAGGCAGTATAGGGAAAATAACATTTGAGTTGCTCACTTTGGCTTCTGTTTGTAGTGTTACCAATGAAACGTATTCCAAGAAGCTCAAGTACCATTATTAAACAAAACATTCTGCAAGAAAGTGCAAATAAACATCTCCAAAGGAAGAAATGCCTCTGTAACCTCATCAGCTTGAGGAGATACATCTCAATCATCTGCTTCAACAGCATATTAAAAAGAAAACAAAAAGATATACCATCTCTCTTACTAACAAAGCTACCCTTAAAAGGGAGGCATTTTTTTCCATTTTAGACAGAAAACCAGTCCCAGTAGATGAACTGCTTGTTAACTAACAATGCCCATCAGAGCCCCTAAAGAAACTCTGGAATACTTGGAGTTCAGTTAGGCATTTTTTAGTGAAAGCCCGAAGCTCAGCAGTTCAGCACTATGCACATGGAAGAGCCATACACAACCAGGAATAGTTATCATACAAGGAAGTGTGAAAAAATATACACATAAAAAAAGGAAAACATGCTTAGGTGACAGATAAGATACAGCTTTCATAATTAGTTTGGCTTAACATATCTAAACACTTCTCAAGTACTCTGATCCCGACCCATACAGATTAGATCAACAATTCTTCAGAGTAAAAGAAAACAGTAGGTACTGATACATACCATTCATTAACCATGCTGGGTCGAGAGGTTACGATCTTGTGGAATTGCAAATAGTACTAAGTATATGTATGAAAAAGAAGTGGAATGCACCTGCACACATCCCTTAGACACACACAAGCACTCTTTCCACCTGCGTATGAACATGCAGTCACTTGTCAGAGACTATGCCTCCATGTTTTGTAGCACCCTACTGTACATTTGGAATTCAGTAACCATAAATTACAACTCTGACAGAGAGAAGTCCTTATGAGTTACCAGATATCATGAACAACTTATTTACCTTTGTAAAAATAGCCAACGGCATACCATACTGGTCCTCTTCCAACCCAGATATGAGTCCTGGAACAAGCACCATGTGTCCTGTGTTTGCCTGGGGCTGCACAGTGATCGGAAGACTTTCAGAGCTCGGGCATTCACTTGGACGATTTTCCACCTGTTCTGATGCTGCTTTTTCACGCTCTCCTTTCATACTAGACTCCTCTAAAATGCTAGGATCTAAGGTCTCCCAGTCACTTTCAGAGGATTCTGGAGATGTGCGGGAAGGAACTTCCAAATGTTGCACAGTACCATTGGAGGACTGAGCTCCATTGTAAGTCTTATCTGATTGGGAGAAAGGCATGCTTGCTTTCTGACTTTCCATTGAATGGTTTCCTGCCATCTTCCTGCCTCCCTTCTCTGTTCCCAAGTTTGTGTTTGAAATATCACCAGCAGACACAGAAGTTGAGTTATCTAACCACGGTGCAGTTTCTTGCAAGCCAGCATCCTCTGATATGCTTTTTCTGGGTCTATAGTGTGAGCTGTCAGTAAGACCGTGCTCAATCATACCTGCAAAGTGACATCACACGTTAGAGTCAGCATCTCAATATGATTCCAAATGACTTCTGTTAAAGACAATGAAGAAAGTGCTACTGTGTTCATACTGGAAATCACATATTTTACACTACTTTGGGAAAAGAAAACAAACAAACAAACAAACCACACCAAACAAAAAAAACTCCCTCTTTTCAGAAAAGAGGCCTACCTCAACTTTCTGTTTTGGGAAGACTGGTTGTAAGTTAAGAATTAGTAAGGTTATGTATGGGTTTGTCTGTTTTGTTTTCAGAAGTTCAGCAGAAAGAATTTCTGATTTTTAAGGAACTTGGCTAATTCAGAGTCACATTTATGTTACCCACAGTTAATAAAGAAGATCCAGTGGCTTTAATTACACACAAGTAGTAATTCAGACAGTGCAAACAATGTTAGGAGGTATCTCCACACTACATGCATATGTCTACAAGTTATCCTGTTTTTCAGGCAACGTGTCAACATAATTCTATTTTCATATAATTTGTTCCCCACATAAGGTGGGGAATATACATACAGCCATACTAAAACAACTGAGAAGTTCAAGGTTCTCTTCTTACCAGGAAATAATGACAGGACAGTCATCAGAGCTCCCACCAATCTATTTACTGGAGAAATATAAAACAGCACCTGGTGGCAGGAGAGGAGGGGAAAAAATTAAAAAAGTAAAAGAACGAAAAGAGGGCAAGAGAGCAGAAGGGAAGTAGACAGAAGAGAATTAAAAAAAAAATAAAAAATCAAAATTACAGTTGAGGACAACATAGAACACAAACTGTTAAAGGAATTTATTTTAAAAAAGGAATTCTGCTTACCCAGAAAAGCTCTTACTAAAGCTCATATTAACTATCTGAATATGCATATTGTATACTTGTACTTTATAGTATTTATAATATATATATTATATGTATGTGCTGGTGGGCATAACACATAGTCAGATTTTTCTGACTGAATGGTCTTATCGATCCAGCATGCTGACTGGATCAACTTCAGAAAAATCTGATCAGGCAGGAATTGTTTCTGGCACTCTTAATTTGTAGTGCATTAATGTGTCTCTTCTAGATCAAAGAGGCCAGATAATCTCCATTCCAGAATTCTGGCAAAAAAAAAAAAAAAGCTCTATGAAAATATATGGAAGGTACATGAAATCTAGGATAACTGCAACATGCATTTATTACAGATACCTTCCTATGATAAAAACTGAGTTTACAGAAACAGAAAACAAGATTGATATTAACTTTAGTGAAAAGTACTTAAGAACATAACTTCCTAGTTTCTTTTCAGGTGCTGGTCAATATGAAAACCACAGAATGCAATAGCAAGAAACTACAGCAGGAATCCTACAATACCCTTCCAGTTTTATGTTGTCATATGCCATGTACTTGTAGGAAAACTTGTTTTTAAGACTACAGAAATAACTAAAGCCTATAAAGAAGCCCTTTGTCTTCAGAAAATTTACTTAAATTTATCTTCAGTTTGGGTGGACTGCCAACTTAAGCCTTTTAATACTTTTATGTATTTGTTCCAGCAAGTCCCTCTGCCATCTTTCCATCTGCATAGGTGCACGTTCCTTTACCCCTCCTACATTACATGACCTACAACATTTACATCAGCAAACTGGGTGGTCCTGGCAGCAGAAAGTTAAATGATCACCACATGCAAGAAGTCTCCTAACCCAGCAACAGCTGTGAGGTGAAAAAAACAAACAGCAAAAACATTTCTAAAGCCTGTGGAAAGGTATCAACCAAATTGCCAGGAGTTACAGGAAAGCAGTTCATGGAAGGGAGGCATTTTTCAGCTCAAGGAAAATTGGCATTACTATAACGTGCAAAGCTTCTTGCAGGTTATATTTAAGGTCTTTGAACATACAGATTTCCCCAGTTATTCTGGAACATTAACATCTGTCAGAGAATAGGCAGTGCCAGGAAACCAAAACTCTTGCTTTTGAAATAGCAAAAGTGTTGTCTGCCCGGTAGAGCTTAGGGGGAGCTTGGAAAAATTTCTCTCTTCTTCATTCTGTGCATTTATGATTTCTTTGAACTTCAGAAAATAACCAACGAGGAGCAGATATTCAGATCAGAAAATTGTGGCTCAGTGAAAGTTCTGAATTGTCACGATGAAATACGAACAACTTCAGCTTTTAAACAGATCAGTAGAGATACTTCACAAAATTTTAACTGAAAAAAATGCATACTTTTTTATATATTACATATATATATATAAATATATAAAAGTGCATACATCATATATATTATATATGGCTTAAAAAAAACATTGTAGACAGAGTGTACTGAAGGGATCTGAGGGAAAAAGCTTGCATTATTCCATCTTGATTACATACATTTCTACATGTGCAATCTCACTATGTAATAATTATATTCTATTCAAGTATTTCTATTTTAGAAGGTCATATTCACTGCCTTAGTAAGGATCCCTAGGCCACAGACCCAGCTATTTTGCTGTTTGTAGGCTGGATCCTACTGGCCTTCCAGTTGCAGTCAGTGGGAAATTCCTATGTTCCTTCTCATCAACTCTAAAGCAGCCGGGTTTCCTCACAGAAAAGAATATGACACTGGGGGAACTGAAAGTGTTCCTTTAATTTTGTTTAAATGTTAAGACAAAAAGTTCCTGCAAAGAAGCGTCTGGGAGTTATAGATATTCATCACTGAAAGTTCTTCTGTTTATCTCTTGATACCCCAAGACAAGAAAACAACTATCTTTTTAGCCCAAGGCAAACTCTAAGAGATTTCTGTTTGTTGGTTGGTTGTTTTAAAACAAATCTGTGTTCTCAATTCAGCATGACTTAACAGAAATGACTCTTTACATCGTCTCCTACAGCTGTCCACACAATTCAGGTTTGTAAGACATTCCTTGCACAGGTTTCTCTGGGTATGTCTATTTAAAACAGAACAAAAAATTCTACTTAGTGAAAGCTGTAAAGCTGTATGTTCCATTTTAGGTCTCAACATTTCCTATCCATTTCTTTGCATAAGTATCTACTTGCACCCCATACATCTTTTCTTGTCTTCTATAAAATGTTAAGTTTCCCCACTCACATCTAATTGCATTTTACTTCACAGCTACTAATCAAAGTGGAGTGTGCATATAACAGCAGCAGAAACAAATTTATACAGCAACACACAGAAGTTACTTTGAGCATTCTTTTCTCATCTGCACATATATGTAAAACTGCTGATCATCAATCCAGATCATTTTAACTTTTTTTTCTTTAATTTTTCGCTGCTATGTTCTATGTATTTTCATATTTAAAAAAAAAAATGAGCTGTTTCTATTTCAAATATCTGCCCCCAGCCAACAAAATGATACCTTCTTCTCCAGAAGAATCAATTTAAAAAGGATCAAGACCTGAAAAACAAAGGAAAAACACAGTAAATGAGGCAGTGCCATTTATCAAAACTACCATGCAAGTTTATCCTATTCAAAATTTCTCTGCATAACTGTCAAATGATCAAATCTGAACAACAAAAGCCAACCAGTGTTTCAATACCTTTTCTCCACTAGAGCTCTCTTTGAAATGACATTTGAAACTCACACAAAAAAATTCATGATTGGTAATTCAGATCATACATAGCTTACGAAGAAGAAAGAACACATTGTATCATTCCAGAATTTAAAAAAAAATTGCATAAACACAAAAGTTCTATTTACAAAATTACAGAAATAAGTTGAGCCAAACAACTTATCCAGGAACAGCATTCACCTTACCTAACATCTACAGACAAGACATCTAGATCAGAGCTAGCTGCCTATACTCTTTAAACTCAAAGAAAAGGAGACACTTCTGGGGCAATGACTAGCGCACACGTGAAGTGAAACAAAAAGAAATTCTACCCCAAACGTGTATTAAGCATGCAGAAATACATCATTAAAAGCAGAACCTCACATTTCTTTCCTTGAAGCCTCTCGTTCCAGACTTTAAATGTTATTTGTAACTTAGCTACAGGATACAAACTCAACTTCAACAGCCATCCAGAAAAACCAATGGGAGAAATTACTAGTTTCTTTGGTGGCAGGAGCTGCAAAAATTACATATTGGGAAAAATATCCCAACTGTCTGCAATGACTTTAGCAGTATTCTTCCATCACATTTATTTGACAAGGCACAGGAAATAGAAACAAGACCATAATTGAGATACCACTTTCTCTTTGGGCCAGGACTAAAGAATTGTAACACAAACCTAAAAATCCACAAGGAATCCGAAAGACAGACAAAAGTTCTCATTATGGAACTTACTTTGACAGAAGATCTGTAGGTGGAAATGAAAAATCAGGAGACTGTAACCAGAAATACTTCAGGAACAATCCCACTTCTAGCTCAGGTATGTCTAGACATTTGTCTTTCAGTTCTTCAAAGAGCATTTTACTCCTCAAAATAAGTGCTGTATTTTATAAGTCTAGCAGAAAAAACCTACCTTGTGTCTAAAGTGAAGAACAAGATCCCGAGGAGACAGACCTGAGACACCAAAGGAACAGCAATTACTCCACTTTATAGCTAGTAGAGATACTAACATTAATTCCTGTCAACTTTTGGTGGGGGAAGGGGGTATGCCTATTATGCATTCTATGTGAACCTTTGTTATTTCAGTAGCAGAACTCATAGTACCTTCTCTCTCCTTCGTGCAGGTGAAATAGTTAAATGACAGTGGAGACAATAACGTGATTAGTCACACTCTGAGTTACTCCTGTTGGCTGCAACAACATTATGTAAACACTAAACTAAACCCCACATTGTGCTTTCAAAAAATATAGATAAGAGTCAGAACAAAACAGGAGATTTCCCAAATAACAGACAAAAGATCTAGCATCCCAAAACATCATCTTAAAATTAAGAAAGTAGTTTTCCAAAAACAGCTAAGCAGACATTTGTCAGACTGACAGGTCAATAAGTATGATGACTTTCAACCCACAATTAACTTCTGTTATGAAAGCAACACTGCACTTATTTGGCATTTATTTAAATCCATGAAGAAAAGCGTAACAGAATGCTGTGCAGGCACACTGACCTCTGTGCTTAATCTGTTAGTGTACATAAGCAAATTAGCTAAGGAAGTGAACATGTTGATTAGCATAACGTTATCCCTGCCACTTGTACAAAAAAGCCACTTACCAAGATAAACTTGTGACCCTTCTAACAAAGTCCCTCCCAAGGAACTATTCATATGATCATAAAGTTCCTGTAAAAGTATGAACAAAAGCACATACACAAAAAAAATAAAGTAAGGTCATTAATGGTACATAGTCATACAATATCCAGTATTAAAAAAATTGTCTTACTGAAGGATTTCAATGCCTTACTCTAGAAAGAAGGTCATATTTTATTAACAGTCAATGGAGATACAAGTTGAATATCATGCTCATTCTTCTATTTCAATACATATCAAATTTGTAATCTGTCATGAGGGTCATATAGGTCCTCTAAGGTATTAGAAGAGCTGAATACCTGAATGACCTATCAAAATGAAATACCTGAGCAAAACCACTAATTAAAAACACTGAAGTCTATAGCTATATGAAGGCTTTTCCATGTAGTTTTTATTTTAAAAGTTACCTTTAGAATTGAAATTTGCGAGAAGTCTTTTTCTTCAAAATATGCATGAGTAATGAGCTGCAGCTTTGCCTGAAGTAACCCATACAAAGGCTTGAAAGAAAAACAAGTGAAAAAAAAATCAGTCCAGTTGTTTTGAACATCAGCCTTCTCCCATTCTAATCTTGCAATATAGTCACTTTATTACACACAGAGTTCACAGAAGGAAAGCGATAGACCTGAATTCTTAGTTGCTAACTTACAACATCTTTCACCTGTGCTCATTTTAAATTATTCTAACTATTTTGATTCTACTTGTATATACCATACCAACACTGGACATCTTTCCAAAAAAGTACTTTCCTCTTTAAAACACTGCTCATGCAGCTGTAATGGCAGCTCTTCCTTCAGCCTTAAGCACAGAAAATTTCTACTCTCTGCCTGGGGAGTAGTAGCTTTTGCTAACTAACTAGTAAAGAAGTCCCTTCAAAGGAAGAATATACTATTTCTGTGATCATCTTAAAAGCTCTTTCATGGCTGATAATAGGCACTCCCTCAATAATAACACCTAAACTCCTATTACATATGAAGAATTAGTAGTGCTTAAGAATCAGCAACAACTTAAAAAATAACATATTTAGAGCCAAAAGTTCCAGAAAAAAGTATGGAAAACAAGTAATATTTAACACGTTATTTAGGAGTGTTCTGAGATTTGAACATTCTTACCAGCTGACTGAGAACACAGACACTTTTCTGCACTGTTTCTCGGGTGATGTCTGCTTGTCGCACTTTTAATGCCTAAGAAATAGAAGTATAACAGCATATTTACCTAAACACACTCCCAAAAACAACTGTTGCACAGGTCAAGATGCCACATATTCCCTATTTAAACAAAATCCTAAGATTCCCTGCCTTCAGTGGCGGAATACCCAAATCACATCTAAGTATGTTTTTACCTATTAATCATAACACTGATTCTGCAGTTATGTTCTCAACTCACTGAGCACAGCATAAATCCAAATACAGCTGTAATGACAGGCAGAGGACTGTTTGAAAGACACTATTATGAGTAAATAGTCCTGGAGCAGCCTAGAAGCAGCCCTGGAAAAGGCAATGCAACGTACCTGGAGAGAAGCAGTCACAACAGATAGCTCTTCTCTAATATTATCTAAGAAAATGAACTGGGCTGTCAAGTCTTTACCTGGAAATAGTTTACTTTCTCAAGGATTTTCTCTAAGTCATCCATAAAATAAAGGAAGTATTATCTCCAGAAGGAACTCCATTCTCAGTCAGACCAAACAGCTAAGGTAATTAAGAGCAAAACTAAAAAGGGTAAGGGCAGAAATGCAGTACCGATTCTCCTAACTGCATAAACAGTGTGTGGATTGCAGCCCACACATCAGAAAGCCAGATGGAGAGGATGCTCGAGTTGTTATATGAAACACACACTGTTTTGTATTCTACTTTCTCCAAAGAGTACAATTTAAACAACCATTTTAATTCGTTAGTGAACAGTATAAACTTGAAATCAAGACACAATAAAGCCATGTTAAAATAATTGTACGGTTAAATAGAGCAAGACTAATCACAGAATAAATGTGAGGACTGGCTGTAAAGATTCTGAGTATGCTAAAATCAATGTTAAGTTCAAAAGAAACAGAACTAAAACCTACACATGGAAAATTTCTCCTATAGCATAAATAGAAACGTGAAATATAACTAAGGTGTGCTGAAGACAGAGTACAACATTTGCATCTTCTGAATACAAAACTAATTTAGCTCTCAAATCCACATGGCATTCCAGATTCTTGGCATGCCACTTGAAAAGATATGATTGTTATTTATTTTTTAAGAAATCTGTAATAACATCCCAATCATAGTTATGTAGACTACTGCCACTGCTACTTTTGAAAATTAAATGCACACTGTAGCTCTCACCAGTTTTTTCCAGCTTTATTGCTAAAAATTCAGTAACAGTAGGTGCCTACAATGAATGGCAAGATTCTGATTTACCATGCAAGTATTTTTTTTTGCAAAGAAGATTTGCATGATTCCAATAGATACTCTAAAATTCTTCAGTCACATACTAGAGAAATTTAAACTGCTTCCATCCAAGAGACTTTCTTCTTGGCAACAGGACTTGGCAGCCTGAGTGACTGTCAGTTTTGCTATTTGGGACTAATGCCTGGGTTAGTTCTCAAAAACAAAAACATTTATCAATTGTCTAGGATGTTTAAAAAAAAAAATCAAAATCAAAATATGCTTGCTGACATAAAGGAAATAGTAGTCCTCAAGTTCTGTAGCTACCTACTGTGTCCATTTTCATAGTTTTAAAAGTAAGCTGATCACGTAGTTTGAATGTTGGTGTATATAATACAAGCCACTGAATTTCAGAATTATTAGTACATTAAGCCTATTACTTCAGTAATATCATTCATAGCTTGGAAAGTTACCTTTGCTTCAATCTGCCTATAGCAAGAGACACCATATACTGTGGTTCGGTCCCCACATCTTGGTGGCAAATGGAAAAACACAGTATCTGTGAAAAAGAAAAGAATGTCCCATAAGTCACTAACAAGCGTAGCTTTCTTGTCACCATTACTTTCTTTATAAAAGAGTCACTGCTGAAATACTGGTGCATATCTTTTCTGAGATGTTGGGAAGGAAAAAAAAAATAGTTATCAATAAAGCTATGCTTGCACCCAAATTAGAGTTTCCAAATTGCACGGTACTTTGTGGAAGAAGCTTCAGCATTGCTGATGTGGATATTCTGATGGCAGCCTCACATTTACCCTAATTGAGCTCTTTTAGAAGCCCACTGACAGATGTTCAGAAACAGCTGTTGACAGCACAGAAGCGCCATTGAAACCAACAGCCATACAGCTTTTCCAATTCAGTATAAAAGAATAAAGACAAAGCATTGGAAATCAAGGCCCACAGAACTGGTGGGACAGAGCATACAGCAAGACTGCAATGCCATTAGGAAGTTAATTGCAATGAAAGCAGGAAAACAAACCAAAACCATGAGGATATACACAGCTGAAAGGTTAGATCTGTTGTTACCCTTGCTAAGGCAGATACAAGGTACAGCACTACTATGCTAGCAAAAGCTGTTTATTCACACAGTTGTAGGATTCACAGAATCACAGGGGTTGAAAGGATCTCAAGAGATCACTGAGTCCTCCCCCCATAAAGCAGGGACCCTACAGTAGGTCACATAGGTAGACATCCAAACAGGTCTTGAATATCTCCACAGAAGGGGACTCCACAACCTCTCTGGGCAGTCCTGTCACCCTTACAGTAAAGAAGTTTTTCTGCATGTTTGTATGGAACTTCCTGCATTCACATTTTAGGCCATTACTTCTTGTCCTACCACTACACACCAGGAAGAAGAACCTGGCCTCATCCATTTGTCCCCCACCTCCCTTTCAATATTTACAAACATTAATCAGATCCCCTCTCAGTCTTCTTTTCCCCAGGCTTAACAGACCCTGGTCTCTCAGCCTTTCCTCATGTGAGAGATGCTCCAGGCCCTTCATCATCTTTGTAGTGGACTCCTTGCTGGGCCCCTCCTAGGAGATCCGTGTCATTTTGAACTGAGGAGCCCAGAACTGGACATGGTTGTCTAAATGTGGCCTCACCAGGGCCAGAGTAGAGGGGGAAGATCACCTTCCTCGACCTGCTGTCCACCAGAACACAAAAACATTTCACTGTGCAAGTGTAACATGAAAAAAAAAAAATTGCAAGAGCAAGGCTTATGCCATGAGGTACACACACACACACACACACACACACACACACACACACACACACACACTTGGCTGCTACTGCCAAAAGTTGCTAAGTCGTAAGTAAAGGAAAGGAAAAATACATATTGTGATTGTTCGGCTTTTGAAAAGTAGAATAAAACCTGTTGTGAAATCAAATAACACAAAGGAAATAAAATGCTTCTAACAAACTGAACAGAACAGATAACTTGCTGTGTATCAAGTCCAGCGGGAAGAGGAATTGCATATTATAAAACTGTTCCCTTGAATAAGTGTGGAGGTATTTCCTCTTTGCAAAAATGTAACTGTCAGTGGGAGTTAGTTAAAAGCTCCATTTCAAATAGAAATGGAGTAACAGTTATTTTATGTTTACAGGAAATTTATCTGAAGCAGATTTGATCATTTCAAGTTCATGTGCATTTTTACCCACAAACCACAGGGCTCTACACCCATTCTGTTGTCACATCTTGTCTTTTTTTCTTGCCAAAAACACATGTTGATAATCTCTTAGCGCAGCAATGAAACTGCTCAAAGTTGAGCATTAATTGAAATGATGCTGAGCCAACAGGGAACAGATAACTCAGGCTACGTATAATTTTCCTAGCTTTGAATGCAGCATACTGTTCATTACATACTTAGCAATGCAGAAACAGAACAAAAATCATGACCTGGAGCAGAGAAACACTTATGGCTGCCAGAGAGTGGCTTCACAGCGAAAGTACCACTGTATCTTTCTATTCTGCTGACAAATACACTAAAGGTCCTGCCTTTTACATTTGCTAGTTTTCAAAACGTCATTCTACTGACACGGAACGACTTGTAGAATCACTAAAAGTTAGTGGAAGAACCAGATGAGTACATCATACATTACAAAGCTTAATTGTAGAGCTTCATTTTTTCCTTACCTCAGAACTAGATTAGGTTTTACTCAGGAGTTAATTCATGCCTCAGAAAATGGCTTGAAAGAGAGCTGGCAGCCTTCTTTTGCATTAGAACAATGTAACCTTTAAAGTGAATTTTTGAGATCTGATTTCTTCATGCAGGAGATACACCTTTATGATTTATTTTCATTTGAATCTCTGAAGTTTTGTATCAATTATTCTGCAGCTTAAACAAGAAGTACAAGAACTCTAATAGCAAAGAGAATAGTTGGTCAACTGTTCAGATATTAGGGTTTTTTTTTTCGGCTACAGTAGAAGCCTGTAGAAGGCCCCAACACATGCAACTTCCTCTCTTACCTTCCTGGTAGTTGTGAGCACCATCTGGTAAGGCAAGAAATGGCAAATATTTCCATTCTTCTGGTAAACTGTGGCTGTCATGTCCTTCTCCAGGCATCAGGGGAGGGTAGGAGAATTCAACCTAAACAAAGAAACAAAGAGGAAGCAAAGGGAAAACAGATTATTGTTAGCAAACAAGCAAGCTTCTGTAATTGAGCCTGGCATATTTTTCTTTAGCAATGGCATGGAAGAAAGTTTTTCTTCCTACTAGCATTCATTCTCTCTCTAAAGAGATGGATGGGCTCATATGCAGTCTGATGGCAGGCCTTAGGAAGATCTGACTTCTACAGTGCTCCTTTCCAGCCTAAGAGATATCCAACCTCAAGAGATACACAAAACAGATGTTAAGAAGAGGATGCCACCTTCTTCCCTATATGCACATAGCAAGCAGCACATTGCTGCCCCTGCAATATCAGCAGGGGTCACTGCCCCTGAAATCAGATTTGGCTTTTCATCGTCTCGAGTCCTCATGATGAGCTAATCTCTATCACATGCAAGCCTATATTTTACCCTCGTGGATACTGAATAATACAGCAACAGCAAAATACTGTTTTTAAAGATTTTTTTTTTTTAATGTCCTTGATCTCAATGATGCAGCAAGTTTTCCACATCTACTAGAAATGCCTCCTTTTCCTTTTCAAGAAATCCTGCCTTTCAATTTCACTTTTCATTTCTTTGCCTTTTACCACTTTTTCCTAGTATCAGTGGCAACCTCTCTATTTCTTGCACTATAATATATGTCTACCATGGCTCCCTAAAATTAATCTTCACACTGTCATCCTTTATTGTTTTGTTTTCCTATGGACTTCTGAGTTTCCAGCCATTTTCAACAAGTCTTTATTTCCAGACATACTTATCTTAAATTACCAAACAAAAATCTAGGTATGAGTTTAATCACTAGAAGAAACTGCTGCAGCATATTGCATCTCCTCTTGGAAGATGCTTGGCTAAAACCCAGTCAGCTGTAGGATGTATAAATGGAAATTTATAACTTGCAGGAAACCAAAAGCATGACAAAACAAGCACACAAAGCCCTAACGCTAGAAGGATGATAAAATAACAGTACTATGAAAGATGAAAGCACTGAAGAAATAGGAAATAAAATAAGAAGTGAAATTCTTCACCTTAACACACGGTGTCACTCTTATCACAACTGATGCTACCTGTGTTCTTCTCATAACATGAAATTTGCTGAAAAACTATTTAATCTTCTTGGTTCTAGCTCATAGTAGCTCAGGTGCTATCACATACCTCAAACAACAGTTTGGCTCCAACAGTTCCAAATTCAACAGGCTCAACAGGTATTAATGACACCACTGATAATCTCGTTTCATATCAGCCTGTTTCTTTCCAAGGTAAGCATCTCAATACAGGGATTTCTGCATTAACGTATGTAGGTGAGAGAAGATCACAAGACAAAGCAGAATTAAGATTGCTTAAGTGCGCTTAAATAATCTATTTTATACATGGATGTCACGATACATCTGATTTACATGTAGTAATACCCCTCTCCTTTCCCAAAGCGATCTATGTAGGGAACTCTCAAGTTCCTTAGGAGGAATTCCATTTGTGCAGCTTAATAGACTGCAGACTGAGGAAGTACTGCCTCATTCTGTGGCAGCTGTAGGAGGAAAAAGGACAATACAACAGCAAAGACAGCATGCAATGCCCTGGAGAACTAACTTCTAAACCTGCCTCCAACTTCAGAGTTCCTAGCAATTTCATTTCAAAGCAGTTAAGCTGAACTCTTCCTCAAGTAGTCACGGCAGGTGGGAATCATGTCATCCAACTACTTATCAAAAAGCCAGAACTCCAAGCCAGTTTTCCTAAGCGTTCTGCAGTCAGAAAAAAACAGACACCTGCAGTGGATGATTCATCCAATCTGTTTCTTTCTATCATCTCCAAAGAGTGCGAGCTCAGGCCCAGAAGCCTAATTTGCAGATGAAAATCACCCTAAATGTTCCTTATCTTCTAGGCATCCTGCTTGACTTCTACAGAGCAATCTGCACAACAGCATAAACTGCAGTTAGGAACGTTCTGCAAATAAAAACATGATTTCAAAACCAAAGCGTTATGAAGTGTTGAACAGTTTCAGAGAACAGCAAAAAATACAAAGATCCTCACACAAAACAAACCATAGTTCTTGGATAAATCTGGAAATGAAAACTGCACATGTAAAAAAACAAAGTAAATGGGGTAGAGAGAATCTCAGTTATATCACTTCTGAATTTTTGAACAACAGTCTTAGCAAAATTATTTTCTCAGGCTGCATAAACATGCGCTTCAATTTCCTTGTTCTTTGTTAATATATACATGCATTATAAAAATCGTTTGCAAATGAGAAAAAATCTTTGTAGCAAAGCTCTGTATTCAACAGGAACATACATGAGTTAAATGCCTCAGAGACCTTACAGTTTTTATCCCTTCAAATGAATTTGAGAAGTCTCCTCAACAAAGTGAAATTCTTATTCAAAACTCAACTCCTCACAGACTTCAGCAGAAGCTACTAAAAAAAATAAATAAAAATGCACCAGAGACTCCAGTCATTTCTTACTCTTTCAAGTGTCAGGGATCTTCATTATAGCTGGAAATATTGATTATAACTGTCAAAGAGTTTTGATGGCAATGTTTTCTGCCTGTTCCAATTGTCTTCTTCTGAATGCACTGTGCTACCAGTGGATTTTAGAACTAAAATCAATACAGAATACTGTAAAACAATCGAGTGGAGAAATAAATGTAGACTTCATTGCACAAAGTATTTCAGTTCTTGTGGACGATCGAATTAAAACAAAATGCAAAAAAAATCCCAACCCTAAACTAAATAACAACCACATTTCTGGAACTGACATTTGTATCTTTCTGTAATTCTACTACATTAACAGACCTCCTGTTAAGCAGTTCTTATTGCATCCAACAGTTCAGAAGCAGAGCAGCTACTGATAAGCAGTCCTTTCTCCTTTGAAGAATAAAGAGAGTCCCAGCAAACACTTCTGATTCCTCCTCTTTAAAGAGATTTCCTAGCCACGATAAATTCGCTAGCTGTTCGCTAACCTGCAGTAAGAAATGAGCGCGAACAAAGAAAAACGTATTTCTTACTTCTAGCAACTAAGATGATAGATTTTCTTTGATCAAATGCCTTGATATCATCTCCTACTAGATTACAAGTACACAATCAGAAGAAAGATCCAAAAAAAATTGGATAAAAAGAGAAATTCCCAAAAGCTACGTGCATGTCCATCTATCACACTCAAGCATTAGACAGGTAGCCTTCACTGATATTTAACAAACTTTTACTTAGGGCAGGTTGTTTTCCTTATATACAAAGTGTTGCTAAGTGACAGCAATCACAGCAAGAGTAAAATCTTCAGTGAACATTAACCAGCAATAAGTCAACACGCTGGTGAGTCAGTACAAATTACAGACTTCCCAGACTCCCCATCGCGTTTACAGTCACATGTTTGAACTAATTCATTTACAGGTTAACTCTTCTTACTTAACAGCGTACATTCTCTTCAAATATTTTGAAAGATCTCTCTTCAGAATATAAATGATAATAATTAAAAAAAAAAACCCAAAACTGAACCCTAAGAAGTTTTTCCATTAATTCAACTGGAATGGATCTAAGTTTAGATCTCTTAAAAAATCTGAGATATTTAAGACAAGAATTATTTAAGACACAAGAATACTCTTAGTGAGTGGCTGAACTTAAATTACAGGGAGTGAACCCACTCCAGTATAAATATAAATAAATATAAATTAATGATCTCTTGATTGCTTGTATCACATTAATAGGCAGAACAATTGCTTCACATGAAGAGAAGAAAACTGGTAAAAACACTCACTGCATTCCTATTTAGAACTTTTTCCCTCATAAATAATTTCAATCTATATCGATGATATCAGCTATTCCAATCTCACTTAAGAAGGAAACGAGGAGTAAGAAAAATAGGATATTAAATACTGAGGATACTGCTAAGCAGGAATGACTCCCCCCAACCCCCAGAACCTTACAAATCAAACTCACACATGAAAACTGACCTCTCAATTCAAATAAACCAGTATCTGTTCCTCACTCAAAGCTAGGATTTCTGAAGGTTTTTCCTTGATACCTTAGACCAAGCATAGACACGTGCAGAGAAAACCAGTGCACCAAAGATTTTATCTGAATCACTGAGACAACTGCAGCATGCAGCCAAATGAAACTAGGCATACTGTTCATCTTTCATTAAGTCAGATTTATATGACAAACTTTTCCCATCAACATGACAGAAACAACAGATCAGGATCTACAGATGGATGAGCCTACCTGTAAATCAATCATGCCTGCAGTGTAATATAATGACCTCTAACAAAAGGGTTTTTTAATATATACTTTCATATATATGTATGAATATGTCCGTATATATATTACATACATACAAATGGTGGAGAGAAATTAACATATTAGAAAGCAGTAGGACACTGCATTTTCTATCCTTCCAGTTCTTGAAACTTCCCCACGTGGCCCTATGATCAGAGCTCTAAAGCAATCACTTATACAAGCTCTAAGACACCACTTGGATTGCTACAGATGCACTAATGAAGCAGGCAGCCCCACACCCTGCATGTTACAGCAGCTAAGGAACTTACCCTGATTTTCTGTATACACAACTCAGCAAGCTTTCAGAAGCAACGTGCCTGTCTAGATGTAACACTCTGGCACCACATACGAATGGTGGGATGGATTACCACAATTGGACACAAACCACGAAACGAGGCAGTGCTAGGAGAGGAAACTACTGTATTTGCATACAAATTAGATTGCCAACTTTGTAAAAGCAGCAAGAGGCCATATTATCAGTACTGGAAAATATTCTGAATTAAGCAGTTAAAAGGTGCAAGAGAAGTACAGAAATACAGCTTTTACCAATTCAGTATTAGTTCATTTATTGAAGAGAGAAGTCAAGATTCCAGGTACAGAGTACTACTTGCATGGTCCTAGGATTGGGTGTCATGACACACACAGAGAACAGACTGATAACAAGATGAAAGCTAAAGGAAATGACAATGCATGGTGTTAAGTAACTAACAAAAGGTATTTAGGAAATTTCTCAACTCGTAGCAGGGCAACTATGGAGAAAATGCTCAGTATGGAGCCCTTAGAAGAAATATTTTATTTTCTGTATGGTAATAACTCAAAACACAGCTCTCTCTTTAAAACCTGAAAAACTGAACAAAGAAATGAAACAAAAAATTACGTCACACCTGGGAAACTTCCTTGAACAACAAATACAAGATGCAACATAAATGGGTTACATAGACATGCAAAGACTCCCACCATTAATTCTTCAGAAGACATTAGAATCTGTGGTATGGTTTACAGAAGTAAAGTGTCAGATACTAACTACACCATGTACTTTGCAATGCATTGTAAATTTAAAACCATTAGGATCCCACACTAATTTGAGTGGCCTTTCTAATAAGCTAAAAGGCTTCTGTCAGAAATTCTACCTGCCAAGCATAGGCTAATCTTTGTATTTTCACTTAGTGCTTAACACATTATAGGCTAATTTTTGATACTTAGAATCTTTTAATTATGTTAATAACAACAGATAATATGTTCATAATGCTCCCTTAAACACTTCCTATTGCAAGCAGGAACAGAAACAAAAGAGTTGTGCTCATGATTACAGGCTACCATCCGTAGAGCCAGCAATTGGTGATGGCTGATGGCCTCAGCTTGCTCCCGGTGAGGGCCAGGTTGGAGATTTCAGGAGCAATTTCTTCTCAGAAGAGCAGTGATGCTCTGACACAGGCTGTGGGTGGTAGTGACCTTGTGCCATTGCACCAGCATTATTTCAGCTATGGCTGCTTAGTACTGCTTAGGAGGAACAGTGCCTTCCTGCTTCCTTCAACTAGATTTCAGTGCAGCTCCTTTTCAACGTACTTTTTTTGTTGTTTCTATAAAAGGCCCTTATTTAACCACTGCAGAAGATCACCTGTTGCACTACAGTGCTTACTGCACACCACCAAATCCAAAGACACAAGAACTTGAGGAAGACTAGGCACATGCAGCACTTACATTGTTATGACAGTGTTAAGCAAATCTAATAGAGACTCAACCTATTTTAGAGGTCAGTAATTCTCTCTTGGAATCAAGTGCTATAATTAAGGATACAAAAACCTGGAAACACGAGCAATGTTCCAGTTCATAGAAACAGCAGGTTTAACTTGTTCTTTCCTTAGACAACTCCTCATTCTGCAAACAACTTCAAATATAACATGTCAAAAATTCTGATGATATTCACCTGACCTCTCGTCTGCTCTCTAGACAAAAGTATAAACAGGCCACATGCACTGACTGCTCAGGCCACTGCACATGCTGATTTCTGCAGATCACAATAAGCATTACCTTCCACAGCTAAGTATTTGAAGCTCTCAAATTACAGGATGAGAACATACATGATTTGAAAAAGTAAGAAATCATCTTCTTCTCTCTACAATATCAAAATATATTCATATGCCTTTTAAAAAAATACATATCAATTGTTTCATTTATTTGCACACCAAGAATAGAATTTACAGCCAGTCAAGACAGGAAGAATGATCTTCAAGCAGTCCACACAAAACCACTCACACAAGTCACACAATACTCAGAAGAAAGCAAACATTGGGTTTATATGAAGATGTTAAGATACTCAAAAGTATTTCAAAGGTCTTTCTGACAAACACTAGGATTCCAAGAGCATATGCATTTCTGTATCTACAGCAGTCTGCCACTAAGTGACATTCAGAAGCTATTCCCCACGGTGTATAGAAAATGGCAGCTTATGCTGACCTACTGACTTTACACAACAGAGATCCCAAGCAAACAAAAGTGACTGGTAGCACGATCAGTCCAAGACACACACAGTACTTCTCTGCAGTACAGTTAGAAATTTGTATGTTTAAGTAAACAAAGGGCAATTTGGAACATATTGAAACATTCCAGAGTATACTCTAGGCCACGTTCACTCATTGCACAAGGACAGATGTGACTTGCAGAACTGCCCAGGACACTATGTGCAGAAAAGCCTGGTTTTGCCCTACTGCTTCATAAATGAGAAGCTAGATAACCAGGCCATAACTGGTGACAGTGGAGCCTATGGGCTTCACTACAGGTGGAAATCAAGTTTACAAACATTTAACAACTTCATGGCCTTGTAGCAGAAGTAGAGGATCAGGTTTCTCACCCCAGATTAGGTAGTGCAGTAGTAGAGGGACCTTAAAACTTTTCAGTGGGCTAACAGTGACTTGCGTGCAACTCCTTCCTTCAAGTACTTCCAGCTTTGCTGAAATCATTTTTTCTTCCTCTCCTTTTAAAAAGAACCAGTTTTCATTTTAACTTTGCCATCAAAATGAATCATTCTGTTACAGTACTCGCATATTTTAAGCCTTCCTGCATCATCAGCCTTATCTCTCTGCCTTGCCTTACATAAATAAGACTTAAGATGCAGAGAGCTCAAACAAACTGCCTAGCACAGAGGAGTTCCAGCGGAGAATTACACCTCACTTCTCTCTACAAAGAGATCCCCTAACTCTACAGATGTTCTTCAACACAACATGCACCAATTTCTGGTCAGATTAGATTTTTACAAAGGATTTCTATCATATGACAAATAAGAATTTTTTACACTGTGTTGCTTTCAAAAAACTCAAGACACGTAACGGCAAATCGAGTTCTTTATCTCTGACTGTAACAACAGAGCCCTTTCCCTTTATTTCCTATTGAATCAATAGCCATCACTTCAGCTCCTGAAAACTACCAACGAACTCAGTACCAATTGCTCCAGAAAAAATGGCATGAATAGTCCTGAAATCTAGGTCTAACAATCCTACACTGAAGTAGGAAATCACCAGAGCTAACCAAGAGCCAGCGACCTGGACTGGTTCCCTGCAGCAACAGCTAATGAACCAAAGAGCTACAGATGCTCTGAAAACAATTACACTGTTTCTGTCTGGCTCTCTAGAAATAATCAGTTTACGTTCAAATGATTATCAATTTTAAGGATTTCTCTCTCTCTCAAGTCCTTTCCCCACCTTTACCCCTGTTTACACTTGGATTTCATAGGCCATTTAGACAAGTATTTTTGTTAATCAGACAACTATTGAGACCATTCTTAATCAGGTAAGGAACGTAGTGTCATGTCTTCCAGGTTAGTGTCAGTGGCAAACCTTCTACTGGAAGATCTACAGATTACTACTTTATTGTGGGCTAAAGCTATTACAGCTGAGACAGTATGAAGCCAATAATCAAATACTGTGAGCCCACTTTTGTCTGTATGGCTCTTTCTACAAATCATCTTGAGACATCTTGCTTGCTCTGTGTTCTTATAGCTAGGAACTATACCACACACGTGAAGGATACATTTGTGTAGTAAGGAGCTGAGAAGTGATCTGAGCAGACAAATGAGGAATTTAATCTTTTTGTCTTAATTGTTACTAATTTTGCGATTTCTGGCTCTAGATTTGTTGGCTTGCAAAAATATATATAGCATTCCACTCATTTTTATTGGATCTTCAGATAATTTCCTCATTTTTCCTGTATGATTTAAGTAGTAAACTAAGCAAACCAATCTAATCAAGCACAAACTGCTATTAAGACATGAAAGGCTAAGAAGGAAAGAAATATAGCTAGCACCTTTTTGTGGGATCACAATGACCTGGTATCTGTGTCAACGAAGCAAAGTTTTCCTCCACAGGGCTCAATTCATTTGCATCTTGTATAACTCAAGAAGCCTAGCAGAAACTACTATCAAATCAAAATAGAGTGTTTTTGTGATGACAGTGAGCAACTACATGCAATGAATGGATGTAACTACTCCTACCAGTACTGAACAGGTATCAATAAAGCAACTTCTTAGGACTACTTCTTAAATAAATCAGTCATTTCATTTTAGAGAAATGAAAGTCACGACTGAATACTACACAAGATCACTGCACATTTCAAGATTTCTGCTTTTATTTAAACAAGTACTGACAAGGGTTCCCATAACAAGTCAGCCTGTACTTACAAAGGGAAGAAACTCATCATAATGCATGCTTCAAGCAAATTATCATTCCCTTCTTTAATGGGCTGGATGAGAGCGTGTCAAATACTATAAGGATCTACATTACAGCCAAGCTTCTCCTCCCATTCTATAAGCATACTGCCATAACTCCATCTTCCTTTTGGCAAAATGATGAGCAAACAGCACTTTTGGAATATTTCCCTGGTACCACAGTATAATTCAATAGCTAATAGGACCAAATGAGGAATTTAGGGACTTGCTAGCAAAACCAAACAAAAGCACACAGCTTCTCCAAAAGCTCACTCAATACTTTGCTGGAGAAAACTTCTTAAAATGGATTTTTTTTTTTTTTTTTAAACTTTAAAAATGCAATGCATAACTCTCAAACAGCACAAAGCCATCTTCACAGTGAGGAGCAACTCCAACTTTAACAATTACACAGGATACTAAGAACTCAGACTAAAGGTATGTATGGTAAACCTCAAATTTCTTACATAACCGTACTTCAAAGGGAAATCAGATCCACAGTACAACAGTGTGTCCTTGGAAGGGGCATGTAGAAAGAATGTCGTGTTTGGACTATGAATCAAGGGACACATGGAAATGGACAAATTCCTTCGATTTCACTCTTTTTTAAAACAAACATATCCAGATTTTTTTCAAGCCTATGCAAGAGAAAGATGTTCTAATTTTCAAATCACACAAAATGCTTTGTTGCATAGGTAAGTACTAGAGAAGCTTAAACTTTAAGTTAAACAACAGGAATAGCTGTACACTTCAGACAGTCAAAATCTAACCAGAACAATACTTGCCTAAGAATGCATAAGAACCTAGTTACTTGTTACCACAATGCCAGAGCTCATTTTCAAGTTACACATCTCTATATACATAGCAGCTTTACACCACGTTTATATTACTACCCCCTTCTATTCAAAAGATAGTTTCTGAGGAAGTCAGGTGATGAAGACACCTAGGATCAAGTAATCTGTCAAAATGCCTAACTCTGTATGCATTTCTTGGTAACGCTACTGAGAGAAAACAGATGGAAACAAAGAACTGAAAGGAGCCTTCTCAGGGAAAAAAAGCCAACAACAAACCAACAACACACAAAAATAATCCCAAACATCACAAGCTTAATTGCTGTTATTACAGGCTATATGATCGCTCATTTTTAAATTCACTAAGTTCAGACTGTATTACTCTCATTCGAAAGCTGCATTATAACTTTGCTTTTCTATAATTCATTTATCATACCTAATCTATAGCTTGTCCAGTTCAAATCCATTTGTTCTTGTGCCAGCTCTGTCTTTTAGATTAAATAAATATTTTTCCTCCTTATTTTTCACTTTCTGACATTCTCCTGGAATACAATCACGTGTAATGCAGTGGTTCAATGAGTACTTCAAATGCCATTAGCAAACATAGTCAAAAGAGAAGTCTCAGATCATCAGCAGAGCTGTCTTCTGCAGACAAACTCTGAACAGAATCAGTGAACTGACTAGCAGAAAAACCAACCTAGCAGAAAACCAACTTACCGAAACAAAGCTTATTTTTTCATCACCTCAGTTCCCCATTTCAGTTCACCACAGAACTGCTTCTCCTCTGCAGCACTGGAAGGGTGGCAGAGAGAAAAAGGGCAGAATACTCACATACTCACTGAAGTCACTGAAAGCATTTACCTGACTATAGCCTCAAAACTGACCTCATTAGCCTAGCTAGCCTCTTCCAAGTCATCTTCCTTCTCTAAAACAGACAGTTCGAGGACTATCACTTCCATTTCTGGAAGTGGCAGAGATAATCTGAATCCATCTGTATAAAGGTTGGATCAGAATGTTTATACAATGATAAACATATTAATACTATTAATATTATGTTACAGGAAAACATACGTTGCCCACTTTCCTCCAAATCACTCCACTTTTGTGGCTTATCCTGGATCACATGCAGTCTTTTTTCCTCTTCCAGAGGTCTTCCAATGTTAATTCCTAAGCATACATCATTATTATTCATTTCTATTACATGACTTCATCATGCATCCCTCTTCCACCACCGCAGTATTCATTGTTATCCAGTCATTGCATGACATCCCAGTCTTCCATTGTACCAGTGACTCCCCAGGTTCGGTGTGAGATTTGAGTGAGTACGTGCTGCCATAGCCACTCACAACACCCCAAGTCAGAATTGAGAAACACCACTCGCAAGCACCTCTCAGATCAGCAGTTCCTCTTCTGACACAAATCTGTTGTTGCTTTATCTTCTCCATACTGGTCCATACCCGAGTTCTAGCTCTTGTACTAATTCTCCAGCATCTCCAGCTTCAAAAAAGATTTTGTTGCACTGCGAGATACATTATCAAATTCAAGGCAGGTGAGAGCTACTACACTTCTTTTACAGATAAATCAAATCAATCATTAATTCTTATAAAAGATGCAGGTCAGTCAGGCATGAGCTATCTTTAGCGAATCCACATAGGCCTCACTCTACTTATTTTCATATTGTTAATTAAATTCTTTCCTTCACAAATTCTCTAGAGCCTTGCATGCTACTGATGAAGCTCATTAGGCTGTGGCTGTGCATCTCCCTGCCTCCAGTTCTTTTTGGATACGTTCTATGTATTTCAGTAACAAATCTGTTTAGTCAGAGGTAGAACACATTTAGAAGCCTTGTTCTTAGGGCTCCAGTTTCATGGATGAATTCTTCCTAAGTTCTGAAACGAGCTATCTGAATTTTTTAATCAAGTCAGTGGAAATTCTGCCTTTGCCTCCCCATCCCATCTTTATTTTCATGCTTGATATCATTACTTTCACTGAAAAAGATGACAAAGCATTTGTTTAAAATAATCTGCATATGATTGAAAGAAATAAGCCTCCCATTCTGTTACCAACTTCCCTCATCCAGTTTTTATATTAATGTGTCTGAAGACTGCTGTAGTTGGCTTTCCTTCACAAAGTCAGGCTGTTTGTGGCTCTGAAGAACGTATTTATATTCCCGCAGCTCTTACTCCGATGACACTGCTACTTCTTCTCCCTCCCAAACTACCTTCCTCTGTAAATTCTCTAATTAATGTCTCAAGATAGAAAAAAAGAAAACTTGAAGTTCTTCCCATCCTTTTTTTTTTTTTTTTTTTTTGACAACACTTCAAAAATCACTTCTAAAACCGTATTACTGGCATCAAGGTAAAACTCATTATTTATAGTTTTGGTTGGCTATTGCATCCAATCTGCATAATATTTCAAGTAGTATAAACTCAGATATAATGAAAGCCACATCCACTTTGTCTCCAACCTATGTTTTTTCTAAGTGGCCAACAACAAGGGCGAGGGCACCTTTATAGGTGTTTTTCCTAAGACACTCAATGGAACTTCATCTCTTAGCAGTATTTGGCAAGAAAGCAACTTGCTAAATATTGCAAACCTTGCAACCCAAGGTGATCTAATTACATCTAGAAACTGATCCCACAAACAGATGCTGGATGCCTCGAGAAGAAAAGATGCATTACAAAACCATGCAGATCTCTTGATAAAATGGATTTAAGAACACATACAATGAATGACCACTCCTAAGCTTTAGCCTCGATGATATGACAATTTGTTTTACATGTTAACATCCTGAGCTTGTTTAATTTCCTGAAGTATTAACAAATATTAACTTAACTCTTGGGTAACTTATACAAATGTGATGTTCACATCAGGATAAATTCTCACATAAGGAACACACAGCACAAAATAATGTTTTCGGAATGTTTGTAAGGACAGAAAACTCCATGGAAAAGACCGGTCTGCCTTCTGTCACTCTCTAAAGAACTCCTAGAAATGCTGAAGCACATTGCTGCAGCAGTGCTCCCTTAATGGGATTGCTTCAGTTCTCCAGCAACCAAAGTATACCGGACTACTTCGGAAAACCATCTGCTTAAAGAAAGGCAGCTAGTCTTGCAGACTCACTGCAGGTCGAGCCCAACATTACAGTACCTGCTGTATAATAAAACAGTGACATTTGGAGACAAGCTGGGCAACAAGATCTGATTCCTAGCATTTCCTTTCACTTTAGGAATGAAAAGACCAAGCATTCAGAGTTACCCTGGAGTTCCACGACGTTTAAAAACAAACTAGCAATCATGTGATGAGAAGTTATTCATCATTTGAAAACTATTTGCTTTCCTGAGCACAGCGCTGCTTTCCAAAGCAGAGAACACAACCTCCTCAGGTTTCTAGATACTGCCCTGTCATAGAACGTGCAACGACTGCAGAAGTTTAAACGTCAGATGTATTCCTTCGCGTGAGACTTGAAAAAAACGAGTTTGAATTGGATCAAATGCAGTTTTATAGACGTAGCCTCAAAAAAAAAAAAAAAAAAATCGTTCCTGCAACAGCCTCGCCAAGATTCAGTTGGAGAGCAAAGGAGGAAACGCAACGAGGGCACAAAACACCTACGAAACACAGGACACGGAGGGCCTACGGGACGCTGGCGGTGCACGGCTGTCGGGCGGCCCCGTCCCCTCCGGGCAGCCCCGCACGGAACCGCGCTGCCCGGCCCCGGCGCCCCACAGCCCGCAGCGGCGGGGGCTCGCCCAGCCCAGAAGCAGGGGCGGGCTCCCGGGGCTCGGCACCCGCGCCCTCACCTGGCAACCCTTCTTGTGATGGAAGCCCACCACCACGATGTGCAGCACGGGACCCCGCGGAGGGGCGGCCGGCGGCGCGCCCCGCTTCTCCATGGAGCCCGGCGATGGCCGCTCCGGAGGATACCGCCCAGGCCGGGCTCTCGCTCCGCCTCCCGGTGCCGAAGAGCGGAGGGACGGACCTCAGCCGACTGCGCTTCCGCAGCTCCCGGCGGGAGGAGGCGGGGCAGGGCCGCCCTCTTTCCCCTCGCCCTGCCCCCAGCCGCGTTGTGTCCCCCGGCGGTGCTCGGCTGGGGGGAGACTCACGTGGAAAAATGCTTGGTTTTATTAAAATTTAAGGATATTCTATTAAAATTTAAGGATATTTTATTAAAATTTCAGCAGGGTTGCTGCGGGCAGAGAAGGGAGAGAGAGAGCTCTTCTCTCTTTTAACTCCGAGCCCCGTGACAGTGCAGAGAGCTGCGTCTGCAGCCTGCCTCGTCTCGGGTGGAGGCCGTGCAGGCTCATGGCAGGCCGAGCTGGAGCCCGATGTGATGTTAATCCACCCTGCTTGCTGAACGTCAGTCAGCAAAATCGAGTTTGTGCTGCTGCTGCTCGCGCTCTCCTGCTGTTAAATGTGTATTATGGTAACCCGAGAGAGATGGTTCAAAGGTTTGCCTGAGAGCAAGTGCAAATTTAAAGAGGTAGAAATGAACGATCCTCATCTGCCTGCCCCCTGATCATGCTCCTTCGTTAACCTTGGTGATTTGGTTCAGTCTGTTTAAACCAACAGCACTTAGCAGAGATTGTGCTCATCGTCACTAAGATTCTCCAGAAATCAGAGGAAGATAGTCTTTTTGAAAAGAAGTATAAAAGAACAGTGCTCAGAGAAAATCTCATTGCTAACACAATACCCAGAGGCTCAAGTTATAACAATAAAGCATGTAATTAGTATTGTTCCTCCATTTCAACAGAAGTTCCATTATATATACTTTAGGGAGCAAAAGATAAGCTACAAGGAACAATCCAGCGCTGGCAAGTGAATGATTTCTTACTGGTTTTATTCTGCAACTTACTTTCATGATATTTAGTGTAATTAAAAAAAAAAAGAAAGAAAGGCGAAAAAAATCCCAACCCTATCCATTATCTCTTGCAGAAATGAGATAAAGCAAGAGAAGACAAATGGGAGGACTTAGAACTCATCCTCAGTTCATTAAATAAAGGGCAGACTAGCACTGCTCTCACAGCTATGGGTTTTGCATTCCAGAGGCATCTCCATGATACTGCTGAATAATGGTGGCTTATTGCTTCTCTGAATAGATGATTGGATTTTTTTCACTGCTTGAAATTTTCTTTCTCACTGAGGCAATAAAAATGTTAAATGTTGGACTGAATAGTGTGAGCCTGTTCCAGGAAAACTGATTGACAGCATCCTTCTTCACAGCTGACATGGTTGCTTTTTATGAAAAAGGAAGGAATGGTAGAGCTGCAATCAAACAGAAGCTTTTAGAAAAAAGTTCCTACTGGAATTTTCTTTCTCAATGTATATCTAATAGATGCCAATAAAAATTCAGCCATATACCAGAGCTGCTCTAAAAGTAATGCCTCCTGTTTTATTATGTTGGCCCATGATGTCAGTGGTGCACGTTGGTGGTATGGCATTAGGGGTTGAACCTTCCTTCCAAAATTCCATTATATTTTGTTGCCGTGTGACAGATGGCAACAGGGGGGCAGTCTGACCAAGTGGCATCTGACATGGAAGTGTATCTGAAACAAAGGTGTGGAACTGAATTCCTCCACGTGGAGAAGATGGCAGCTGGGGCTATTCAGCCTGGAGAAGAGAAGTCTCTGGGGAGCTCTGATAGCATCCTGTCAATATTGAAAGGGGGGCTATAAGAAAGAAAGGGACAGACTCTTTAGCAGGGCCTGTTGTGAGAGGACAAGGAGAAATGGTTTCAAGCTAAAAGAGGGGGGATTTCAAATGGGTATAAGGAAAAACTTTTTTACAGTGAAGGTTGATGATCAGAGGGCTGGAGCAGCTCTCCTGTGAAGAAAGGTTGAGGGAACTGGGCTTGTTTAGCTTGGAGAAGAGAAGCTCTGGGGAGACCTCATTGTGGCCTTCCAGTACTTGAAGGGAGCTTATAAACAGGAGGGGGAACGGCTGTTTATGAGGGTGCATAGTGGTAGGACAAGGGGGAATGGTTTTAAACTGAGACAGGGGAGATTTAGGTTGGATATGAGGAGGAAGTTTTTCACACAGAGGGTGGTGAGGCACTGGAACAGGTTGCCCAAGGAGGCTGTGGATGCCCCATCCCTGCAGGCATCCAAGGCCAGGCTGGATGTGGCTCTGGGCAGCCTGGTCTGCTAGTTGGCGACCCTGCACATAGCAGGGGGTTGGAACTGGATGAGCATTGTGCTCCTTTGCAACCCAGGCCATTCTGTGAGTCTATGATTCTATGACCAGAGAGGTGGTGGATGCCCCATCTCCAGAGGCATTCAAGATCAGGCTGGCTGGGACTCTGAGCAACCCGCTCTAGCTGCATGTGCCCCTGTTCACTGCAGGGGGTTGCACTAGATAAGCCGCCTTCCGACTCAGTTCTGTGATTCTGTGGTTCTGTGTCAGCACAGCAGAGCAGCAGGCGGTCCATTTCAACACTGGCAGCGGCGGGTCACTTTCACTGGGGCAGATTCTGATGAGCACAGCATGCAGGCTCTTGCTCTTGGCCGGGGAAAATGGCACAGCTAACGGTGGTGACTACGTTGAAACACAGTTTTGTAGCTGGGAAGTCGCTCAGCTGAGCACTCTTCCTTGGGAATAAATAGAGGCAGATGTGGAAACCTGGAAAAACGCCCATTAGGGAGGAGCGGCGGCGGGTGAACGAGGGCTCTGCCGGCCGCTACTCAGGGCTGCGTCCCGCCCTTCCCAGCCTCTACTTCGGCGGGAGGCGGCAGCGATTGCCCAGGTCTGGCGGCAATATGGCGGCCAACGCGAGCACCAACCCGTCGCAGCTCCTGCCGCTCGGTGGGCTGCGCTGCCGGCGGGGTCGGGCGGGGAGGGAGGAGGGTCGCGACCGAGGTGGGGGAGGCCGTAACGGGGGGTAAATCGGGATCTATAAGTGAGAAACAAAACTAGTTCCCCCCTCCCCGCGTTGAGGAAGTACGTGCGCCGGGCGTAGCGTTGCTGTGAGGGAGTGAGGGAGCCGTCCCTCCCGTCCGGTCGGAGATGATGGGAGCTGGAGAGTCGTACCGTGGCTCGGCCCCCCCGGGAGGGCACGTCTGGGTCGATTGGTTTCCTGTAAATGCACTGACGCGCTTCTTTTTGTTGTTGTTTTTAAATCTACAGAGCTTGTGGACAAATGCATAGGTTCTCGCATCCATATCGTGATGAAGAGCGATAAGGAAATCGTCGGAACGCTGCTGGGATTTGATGACTTTGTCAGTATCCTTTGGTGGATGTTGTATCTGTGGGTATCAACTTCATGGGGAGACTCGGTTCACGATATTAAGCTGTTTGGTGTCAGGTTTTTGTTTGTTTATGGAGGTTTTTTTCTTTGTTTGTGGCTTTTGGCAGCTAAAATCGTAGTTAAGTGTAAAAAAGAAATAAATTGTCCATCTCTGTTCTGCCCTTGTGAGGCCCCATCTGCAGTACTGCATCCAGGCCTGGGGTCCCCAGCACAGGGAGGATGCAGAGCTGTTGGAGCTGCAGAGGAGAGACATGAAGATGATCAGAGGGCTGGAGCAGCTCTCCTGTGAAGAAAGTTGAGGGAACTGGGCTTGTTTAGCTTGGAGAAGAGAAGGCTCTGGGGAGCCCTCATTGTGGCCTTCCAGTATTTGAAGGGAGCTTATAAGCAGGGGAGACTTTTTACATGGTCTGATAGTGATGGGAAAAAGGGAGATGGTTTTAAATTAAATAGAGGAGATTTAGATTAGATGTTGGGAGGATTTTTTTTTTCACTGAGAGGGCAGTGAGGCACTGACAACAGGCTGCCCAGAGAAGCTGTGGATGCTTCTGTTCCTGGAGGTGTACGAGGCCAGGCTGGATGGGCCCTGTGGCAGGATGATCTAGTGGGTGGCAGCCTGCCCATGGCAGGGGGTTGGTCTTTATTGGAAACTGTGTGAGGTTTAAGATCCTTTCCAACCTAAGTCATTCTATGAAAAGAAATCTGGGCCTTATTTTCCTTGAAACAGAACTTTCAGATATGGTGTTAGAAGACGTTACAGAATTGTAAGTATTATTTTTGCCTCTCGTTGCTATTTAAACTTGGGTTTCCTGAGGAAGAACGTGGTATAAAGTCTGTGCAATCACAAATACTTACAAACTGAGCAGTTTATATGCTGGACCTAAATTATACAGGTTCAAGACAACCATGTCATAGAGTAGTTTTGCATGATTTATTTCAGTGAATGCTCAGAACCAAGTTCCTAGTTTGTGACCTTAATTTTGTATGGATTCTCTGTTGAACCTTCCAGTTTTGTTTTTTATATTTCCACAGTGTCTATTAAAGATTTGGTAAGTTGTCAAACTAAAGGATTGAATATTTTTTACCTTACCGTGCTGCGTTGCTCTTTGAAACCTGTTTTAAGTATCAGTATTATTGAAGAAATTGCCAAGTTTTAGAGGGCAAATCTGTATTTTTATGTGCTGAACAGAAAAGTACAACAAATCTATTTAGTTGCCAGGTAACTTTCCCTGCCTAGGGGGTCAGTGTATCAAGATGATGCTGCAGTGTTATTCCCAGTAAATGTCATCTTAATATATGGATTTGCATCAGTGCTGCAATCAAAACTGTAATCATTGTTGATGATTATATGCTCATATTTTTTTTTCTAATATTGCTTCAGTGAGATCACGCCTGAAGGCAGAAGAATCACAAAACTAGACCAGATTTTGCTAAATGGAAATAACATAACAATGGTAAGTCATCACTGCAAAAAGTCTGCATGTGTTTCTTTTCTTTACCTGCAAATCTGTGATTGAGTTCAACTTCTTGAGCTACTTAAGTAGTTTCCAAGGCATATGTAGTTATGAATGATGCTGGAAATATGATCTTATTACTACATTTCAAATATTTTACAGTTTAAAATGCATGGCAAGAGGAGCGTGAGCATGATGATAATTTTATTTTGGTAAATGCTTTTTTGGTTTTAATAAGGTGTGTGAGGGAATCTTTGGAAGAGTCTGGTTAACACAGTGGCTTTTAACTCATGAGTGTCTGTAAGTTTCTGGGGTGGGATACATCTGTGTTTCATCCATTATGTCTAGATGTGTTTGCAGCAGTTTGGATACTTATAAGTTTGTTAAGTTACTTGGCTGTTATTAATCATTATCATGTGATGTCTAGCATTCTGGAAAAAAATAGTAAGGTGGAGCTTTGTTGGACTATAACAAATCAGAAGCACTTTTTGTTAATTATTCGCTGGTGTTTGTAGATCAGTACTGAAACAATAATATTGCAGTTATGCATCACTACGTGAATTCTGCAGCTTCTTAGATACTTTACTACAAGAGCAGACTTGGAGTGCTTCATTTACTTACCTGCACAGATGGCTGCAAAATCTGGACTTCCTGCATAAGGGCGTTTGTGTTTTGGTGGAGGGCTGACTTGAGTCTGTCAGAGCCCTGTCTGCTCTGTGTGAATGGGGAATAATCTCCATATTGCTACCTCACCCTTCTGAGTAAAAGCTGTTTTGGCTTAATTTCAAAACCTTTTCTTGCTTTTATGGGTAAAATAATTATCATCCGATTGGTCTGGTGGCATACTTCCCTTGAAGAAGGTGCCAGTGATCCTTAAGGTACACATATTCAGCAAAACCCAACTGTGCTTCTGTGCTGGGGATCTTGTGCCTCTTTTAAGGGTACATCTTACTGCATCAAGAAAACTATGCCATAGAATTCCTGAATCTGTCTCAAGAGCACCCCGGGTCTTTGTATCTTGGAAGTATGTTGCTCATTGTTAAGAAAATACAAGTAAAATGATTTTTGATCTTTTTTTCCCTTTACCTTTATTTACCTTTTTTTTTCTTTAATATTTCCTTATATATTCACTCTTCAACTCCTTATTCACAGGAAAATACTATGCTGGCTTGTTTTCTACTGATTATAGAAAGGTTCAGTCTTCTTATAGAGAGAGAGGCTTTTCTTATCACTAAAAGTAGGAAAGAGCAAAACAACTTTTCAGCATAGCAGTGGTCTGGAGAAGAATCAGCAATTGAAGAAATGCTCTTGAAAGGAGGCATATTCTTTGTCCTTTTCAAAACAAACTGTAGAGTTTCAAGATGGAATCATCACCGTGGAATGAATAACGAGGACAAAAAATATACTGTGTGTTATTTAGGAACTCCTTTGTTCATATTGTTAAGCATTCCTTGTATTTTGGAGTTGCTCTTTGACATGCACTCCTCTTTCAGTGACTGACTTCTTTTTTTGAGACCATAGTAAATGGTCTCAGTTTTGAATTTTGTGGTCTACTGTGAAGACCACAGTCTTTAGTCTTTAGCAGTCTCTATCTGCTAAAATGTTTTAAAGGAAGAACTGTGATGTATGAATTTGAATAACTCAAATCCATGGTGCTAAGGCAAAATTATCTCATTCTTTTGCAGCTGGTCCCTGGAGGAGAAGGACCTGAAGTATAAATTGATGCAGATGTCGTCTATGAAGACGTGTTATATATATCATCTAAATAGAGCCTTGGGGGTCTGGGTGGGTTTTTTTGGTTTGTTTATTTACACACTTGCAGTTGACATTTGATAAAAAACAAAGATTTCCTGTTCGGGAAAGGTGCATTGCTAATGCTGACTTTGTAAGTTGAGATCATGACTTTCTTGTAAAGACATACTAATTTGCTCAGAATAAAGGCTTTTGTTTTGTTAAGTGTTGTATTTTGTTATGTAAGAGCATCAGTTTTTAAGAACTGTTTTTCTATTCCATCAACCAGTTTAAAACAGTGTTTTAGTTACTGTCAGCTTTCTGGTTTTCTGTTTATTGCATTCATTTATGGCCCAGTCCTATATAAAATACAAGCATATTTCTTAATTGGAATACAGACAACACAAAGCTGGATCCTTTGTTTAAACTCTGCTTCATGCTGTAGCACCAGAAGCCATGTGGAAAAGTGCTGTAGGATTCTGGAAATGCTTGCCAAGTGAATGCATCTATTTGATGCTAAGCAGCCTTTGGTTCTGCTGTGTGGTTCAGCTCTCTTGGCCATCTTTTGCTTGGTATATACACTTTCTTACAGTAAAGATACTGTAAGATATTTGACAAATAAGAGAAGACAGGCCAGACCTTAGTCCATACTTAGCAGTAAAAGGCTGATAAAACTTTTAAATTCATATCAGTGATAACTTCATCTTTACCACTAAGTGGTGCTGTTTGTACTTTTAAGCTAGGAGCTGCCTATGGCCTCTTAGAGTTTGGAGTAGTCATTTTAGTCAAAAGATCGTCTTCACTCTCATTTTGTTTTCCTGTGATTTAAAGAGTTGACAGATGCTGGGGGTAACTATTGCTTCAGGAGAATTTCTATAAAGTAAGACATTGGTGTATGTTGGTCATTCAGGTCATTCAGAGCAAAGTCTGATTCTGAATCACGTCCAGTACAGCTTGTACTTCCATAATATACTACTTACACCATTCCTATGTTTGAATCTCTTTGGTGAAGAATTGCAGGTGCCTGCTGTTGCTACAGAGATACATAGTGTAGAGTATGGACTCAGAGGCAGGAGGAAATGCCTTACCATCCCATTACCAGAAATGGAAAGAAGAGTTGAAGAAAGGAGTTTGGGAGCAGAATTCTGTGAGGAAGTAGCCCTGGGTCCTTTTGCTTTGCTATATCTGACAAAGAGCTGTGTTCTATTAGTTGGGTTTCAGATTGACTATGTTGAGAATTTCTTGCTTAAGCTTTTTCAGGAGAAAGAGGCTCTCCCTTCTCCAGGGAACATGCTGCATTAAGACCTAATTCTTCTGGATATATCATCTGCAGTTGTCGTCGTTGAATCTAAGCATTACGTTTATTCTGGCTTGTATCAGGAATGGTGTGGTGAGCAGGACTAGGGAAGTAATCCTGTCCCTGTACTCAGCACTGGTGAGGCCTCACTTCAAGTATTGTGTTCAGTTTTTGTCACCTCAGTACAGAAAGGACGTGGAGGTGCTGGGGCAGGTGCAAAGAAGGCAACAAGGTTTGTAAGGGCTTGGAGAATATGGCCTATGAGGAGACACTGAAGGAACTGGGGCTGTTTAGTATGTCAACTAAAATACTTTAAAAACAAAACAAAAAACGCATTTATTTGATTATAACATCTTTGGATCCTTATTTCCTAGAAATGAGTCTTTTCACTGGAGCACTTAAAAGATTTCTAGCCAGTGTAGGAGTTCTATACATATTTTAGTGTATGCCATGCAGTGTTTTGAAAATGTTGCTGAAGAGTAGTTTTGTGTTGGGAGGGAAAAAGCAGATAGTGGCTTAAAAGCAACCTTTCAAAGAGAAAGTGTCTTTCAGGAGTTTTATTCAAGCAGCACAGATATTTTATGCTGTCAGGATTTTGTTTCTTCTGGAATTTAAAAAAAAAAAAAAAGTGTTCTTTTGCTTCCTTGTTCTGTTGGTTGTATGCTCCCTTCAGAGGAAGTGCTAAGACTGTTGTGTCAGGAGGGCATTTTCCTTCATGACTTGCAGACATCACTCTGAAGACAGTTTCTTTGCTTCTAAATGCTGTTCACAATGTATAAGATGGAAAGATTTGTAACCATGAGCTGAAAATTTGAAAGTATTCTAGAGTGGTTTGATTTGCATTTTTTTTTTGTGTGTGTTCAATACTCCCATAGTCTGCTTTGAAAGTTCAAGGAAACTTTTTCCTGCTGATTTCATGATTTTTTTTTTTTTCTCTGTTTCTCTATTTACTTCTTTGACATACTGGAAGCTCCCAAAGGATGGATGGTGTCACAAGCACTCAGGCGAAAGGATTTCCACTTTAATTCAAATAATTGGCATGTGTTTGTTAGGTTGCTGATGCCTATAAAAAGCATTTCACTATGGTAATAGTCCCAGGTGAAAAAGTGCATAGGTCTCTTGGTTTAATTAAGCCTCTCTTGCATTGCTGATTTTCCCATCCCATCCCCCATCAAGCTTATATAAAAAATTAAGTAATGGGGCCATCTTGAAATAGAAATGTTAGTGGGTTTTAAGGCAAGGTGAACTGTTCTTTAGTCTGCCTTACAGTATTCTGTAAGTTTGGGGTTTGTTTGTTTTGCCAAGCAATTGCTAAATTAAGCTTCATGCTATTGTTACTTATTTTGGTCATTATGAGGAAAGAGTGAACGAATACATTATGGCTATATTGCTATAGAGAAATAGCAGTTATGGCTAGTAATTATGGCCATGTTATTGTGGGAAAGAAACTGAGTTTCTGTGTTCTATTCATACTGGATACACATTCTTTGTTAGATGTGTACAACTGATTATCCACACGCTTAGCTAGTAATTAGAATTCATAGAGTGGTTTGGGTTGGAAAGGATGTTAGAGATGGTCTAGTTTCATGCACCCTGCCATGGGTAGGGATACCTTTCTCTAGACCATGGGCTGCTCAGTCAGGCCCTGGGACATCCACAGCTCCCCTGAGCAGCCTGCTGCAGTGCCTCGTGACCCCCATAGGAAAGAATTTATTCCAAATATCCAATCTAAATCTACTTTCTAGTTTAAACTGTCCTATTGCTGTACTCTTGGTGAAGAGTCTCTTTCTAGCTTTCCTTGCTAGAGTTTTGATGTTACAAAATATAATGTTGTGTGATGTCATCAGGTAATGGACTGTGACTTCAGGGCCCTCTATTGCATGTACTGGGGCACAGTAGAGCCTCGCCCAGCCAGGCTTACTCTTGTCTCTGACTGAGCACGTTTGTGAGGCTTGGAGAAACTAGCAAGTCTTCCTTGTGCTGTGGGGCTCTGGGAGATGTTCTCAGTGCCCATCCCTGCAGCATTGCCTGCATTTCCCTTGTCCTGCCTGGCTCAGGCAACTGGGCCCCGAGAGGTGCGCTTGAGCAGAGGTGAGCAGTGTGGGGACATGGCCCTGGACTAACTGTGGGGTGGGTGCTGGGGTTCAGGAAACTGCCAGGGCTGCAGCTGATGCCTGACCCTGTGCCAGGGGGGAGCATGAGCTGGGCCAGCTGTAGAGTCAGGAGGGTTTCTGGCTGAGGGTCTGGGACGCTGCTGCTTGCTACAGGACAGCCACTAACAGTGGCTTCCTTGGAGTGTGAAGCCCCTGCTGTAGTGGCACAGCAAGGAAGCAGCTGTTCATCTCCCAGCCTACTGCAGTGGGAAGGGCATGAACAAGGAGGAATCATTTTTCATCTGCTGTGACTGGAAGCTCTGACACCTGTATAGTTGCCTGCAAGCACATGTTGTGCCTCTGCTGCATCCTCCTGTGGACCAGGAGCAAACTCACCTGCTGGCTCTGCAGGAGGCTTATGAGTGCCCTCCACTTCTCAGTGCAGGCAGATGGCTCTCTGCCTTGTGTCATCACACTGCTATCAGAGTGCAAAGCAGAGAGCCACCAGGCAATCTCCTTGCAGCCCCCTGCCACCTCATGCCCTGCTCCATCAGGCAGCCATGCAGGTCCCACTGAGGAGGAACTCCTCAGCACTTCCCACACAACTCCTGAGGATCTCAATACCCATCCCACCATGCCCATCTCTTGGGAGATGGAGGAGCCCCACAGGGAGCTGGAGTAGGTGGCAGGAGTGGGACCTTCCACCCAAGGCTGCAGGTATAACCCTGCCACTCTTGGCTGGAGCAAAGCACTCATTAAGGAGCACCCAGTGTCCCAGGAAGAGGAGGGTCCACAGTGCCAAGGACACTTCACAACACTGAAAGAGGCCACCCCCATGGCACCATGAGCAGGGCTTACATGGATCTTTAATAATCAACTATAAAAAAAAAAAAGAAAAACATAACTATTCTGTAGGCAGTGTCTCAATCTTATTCAGAGCTCAGGGCAGAGCTTGTGGATGCTGTTATCAATGGAGTGTGGTGTTCCTGAATACAGGACACAAGGGTTTGGACTCAGCAGTCCCCAGCACAGTTCCCTTGGTCCCTGTTGCTGCTACCAGAGCAGAAATCAGCACTGCCCTTTGCTCCCCTGTGAGGAAACTATAGTTTTGTGTCAGAATGGTGTTCGAAATACTAAATAGGGGAATGGCTGTAGCCAAGTTAGGATGGATGAGGAACAGTGCAAACAGGAACAAGTCATATGTTTTGGTTGCACTAGCCTCTGTGTGCAAAATTTCAAATGATGTAATGATGTTGGGTACTGTGAATATTTGGAAAAATGATTAGTTCTGAAATTCTGAACTTGCAGGTGAGACCCACCATTGAAACATGACTTTTCTAAGGGAAGAATTCCACTACCAGTGCTGTCTGATGAGAATGTTACCTCATGGAATTTTCTTCTAATGTTGTAGTGTTAGGTGATATTTCATGGGTTTTTACTGATATTTCACAAGGGATCAGAATCTCAGGAAGGAAAGGCTATAAAAGCTTTGTTCTAAAGTACAGATGTCTGTAAGAAGGCAGTAGGAAAATGTTCAGAGACAAGACTGTCTTTGCACCTACAGTATGTTTGCACCTCTTTGGTTATTTTCTCCTCTCCTGTCCTCCAAAATTTTCTGAGAGTTTTAATGTGTATTACACACTAAATTATTAAAATACACAGAGTGCATTAAAGTACACACCGTGTTTAAAATATCTGAGATACACACATGCTACTATTACGTATGGTTTGTGTTCTGTGTCTAAAATTGCATGTGCAGAGTTGTTTCCTGTTACTCAAGAATCATGTAGCTAAATAATAAATCTAAGTGCTTCAGTATAGATTGCTTATTAGCAAAGATTTATTATTAAATCCACACAGCTGTGTTCTTAGGGTTTGTGAGTCTGAGCTCACGAGTATAATATGCATACAGATAATAGCTCACAGCTATTCATGTTGGAGGAAATGGCAGTTCATTCTCATCATTTGAGGTCACTGGATCTCATTTGAGATCAGGCAGCAGTGCTACAAAGATGATCAGTCCAGGGGGTGGTGGGGCTGAGGGGATTTGTTTCTGTGTAGTAGCACGGCTGCAAGATGCTGCTGAGTCTCAAGGTTGGTGTTGTGCTTTAGCCTGGCAGCAGCTCAGCATCACGTTTGTTTGTTTGCCCCCCCCTTCCCAGTGGGATGAGAAAAAAGGCAAAGAAAACAAAACTCATGGGTTGAGATAAAAACTATTCACCAAGATGGTAAAGGAAAAGGAAAATAATAGTAGCAGCAATAATATATATTTACAAGACAAGTGATGCACAAAGCAATTGCTCACCACCCTCTGACTGATGCCCAGCCAGTCCCTCAGCAACAGCCGCCCCTCAGTTCCCCTCACATGATGTCATGCTGTATGGAATATCTCTTTGACCAGTTCAGGTCAGCTGTCCTGGTTATGTCCCACTCCCTAGCTTCTTGTTCCCCTCACCCCTGCTCACTTGCAGGACTGTATGAGAAGCTGAGAAACTGAAGTGTCCTTGGCTCCACGCAGCACTGCTCAGCAACAACTAAAACATGGGTGTGTTATCAACATTGTTTTTCTCCCAAAGCCAAAACGTAGCATCCTACCAGACACTATGCAGAAAGGAATCGACTCTGTCCAAGCTGAAACCAGTGTAGTTAGTAGTGTAATGCAGGACAGGCAATACCCACCAGCCTGCAAGAGGAAGATGGGGTTTATGTGCTTTAGGAGAGAGAAAAGCAGCAGACAGAGCAAAAATGCAATGGCTGAATCCACACTGGATTCAGATCAGATCACAGATCTGGCTTTGCAGCTTGAAAGCCTGTCATGTCAAACTGACACTGTATTATTTTAGTACTCCTTCAGATAGCTCTAATTAAAATAGGTGGGCTGCTGGTGAGGGAGAACAGGAGTGCTCTTTCTTCTTTCCCCCTTCTACTTCTCTTCCTCTCCCCTGCTTGTTCTCTGGTTGCTGAGCAATGCTCCTCTTTCTGACTTTGTATCACGGGCAGACCTTGGTGTCATGTATCTGCCTCTCCTGCTGTCTGCCTCCATGAGGGATAAAATGTCCTACCTGCTGGCAGAAGGTTGGTTGCCTGGCCAAGAGGAAGGGCAGAGCATGCAGCTCAGTCTCTCCTCCTCCGCTGACAAATGTTTGTGTGCAAACAGGGCACAGCCCTGGCAACTGATTTGAGGAGGCAGGTATCCTTATTGTTTCCATGAACTCATGAAACCTCGTTTCCTGCAGGTTTGTGATCTGCATTTAGTGATGGATACATGGTAAGAAGTAAGTTAAAGCTGCACTCTTTCCCACAGTGGCAGTGGAGTTTTTAGTCATTTATTCCTACAAATCTTTTCATTAATTTGCATTAGCTTTGCATCTTTGGGCAGTTTTATATTTGGATCTAAGGCCTTAAAAACGATGGGGAAGTCAGTGATCCTGAACACACAATTTTCCTTTAGGCTGAAATAAACCTGCAGAAGATCATTGCCAACAGAGCTGGAAACTGAACTCAGCTCTAGCACTGTGATGGGCTCTAGTTTCACTCCCCTTACATTTCAGAAAAATAACAGACTCTGGGTCCTTAACTGTAATATCTGCTCTGGTAGCATGACTGTAAGGCAGCTTTAGTTTATACTTCACCAAAAGATACTTGTCAGGAACAAATTTTATGTTGATTTTTTGGAGCTTGCATACAGTGGAATGCGGTAGGTGTCTGAAGTTTTGTGGAAATCTTGTGTTTAGAACTTGCTTGTGGTGCTTTGAGGAAAAAGTGCATAGGGACACATGGTTAAAGATGGAATTATAACACATAGGTACAATTTGGCTTCTAGCTGGGCAGGAAAGGTTTGATTTCTTTAAAAAAGCATGTCTGGATTAATTAATAAATCAACTGATTTACAACATCAGTACTTCTGCTCCTTCCACTTACAGTACTTATTCTTTGTGAAAAAAAAATTAAAAAAGTGTTTAAATAAAAGACTTTCCTTCACCAAACATCAAATTTGAGAAGAAGAGAGAAATAGAGTTGTAGAAGAAAGGCTAGTCGTAATCAGTCCCTTCCATGCATGCTTATGAAAATCATTTGTGATCAAGAAACATCCCTAGAGAGCAAGATGTTACCTACCTGGCATGCTACTTGCGCTGAAACTGTCTTAACTGCAAGGAGAGTCAAGAAGAAAATTCATGTAGAAACAATGAGAGCAAGCATAATGAAACAAATGCATGGGATTAGAAAACATAGGCTATGTACATCTGCCTTCTTGCTTTCTGATGCATTCATGGCACTGTTTTTGTCCAGGAAAGAAGGACCGCCCTAGCGCAAGAAATTCCCACTCAGAGGTTATTACGTCAGTGTTGAGTTGCCTTGGGATCTTGGTGCAGGAGCACAACAACATATGAGAGAACCAGGCTGCTGTAGTCAGCATGGAAGAGCAGAACAGTTTCAGGAAGTGCTGGCTTCCCTCCATACAAGAAGTGGGATAATAGGCTGCAATTATTGGACTCCCATGCTGATGGAGATAAAACTAGCTGTTACTTTCATGTTGCTGATTGATACCATTAAAGTGCTATGTACAGATACAGAAGTTTTATGCTCTGGAAAGTGTGGCTATATTACTACTGTCATCTTAAACATCTAAGTATATACGTTTAACACTTCCAATTGCTACAGTAATGAAATACTTTTAGGACTTGCAGTGCCCTGGAAAAGTTTTATGATACCTTTTTAACAGATAGGGAATTAAAGTCAGCTTCGGAAATCTCCAGCAGCTGAAGACAGTCCAGTTCGTGCAAGAGTTGTGGTAGTGATGCTGTGATGTTGTTACAGTGTTTGGTGACTGTAATCATAGTACAGTCTGTTGTTGTAAGCTGCAAATACAGTTTGGTTAGTGATGCTATGGCAGTTAATATTCCAATATCACAAAGGAGTTGAGGTTGGAAGGTGCCCTTGGAGATCATCATCCATCTTGTCTGCTAGAGGCAGTGTTTTATTCAATCAGGAGTAATACAAGCACAAGTCTGGATGCTGCATTGCTTAAGAAGTCCTGAAGAAGTTGCAAAGGCAGGTGGGGATATATCCTATGTTTAAGTTTTTCTATTCAAGGAAATAAAAGTTATGTACTCAAGGACACAAATAACCTCAGCTCTGTGTCCACACCCTACAGTACCATTGCCTTTCCCTCTGTTTATGGCAAGGTAACCCTAGGAGGTAGACTCAACGACAAATGACATTAAGAAGTAGTAAAAAGAGTTGAATTTACTCCTCCTCCCTTAGGAGGCAGATTAGGGATCGATACTTATTTCACACATCTCTAGGCGCAGGCAACGTGAATTTCCGGGTGCAAATCGCACTTTCCCATCCCACAGCAGACACCCGTCCCCGGGACGTGGCTCAGTAGCAGGGACGCTCACCAGGAGCCACGCTGTGCCCGAGGGGCGGAGGAGGCGGTGCCAGAGAGCCTCCTCGGCTCCCCCCCCTCCCTCTTCTCTCCGGGAGCGCAGCCGCCTGCAGGAGGGGCCGCGGGCCGGCCGAGCCCCGAACTTCCCGCAGCGAGGAGGAACGGGCAGCGAGGGCTTCCCGGGAGCAGGGCCGAGGCAGGGACCGGACCATGGGCTCCGCCGGCTCGGCGCTGGGCCGGTCGCGGCGCGCCCCGGACCGGGTGAGCGCGGAGCCCCCCGCCGCGCCGCTGTCCGTGGTGCTGAAACCCCGCAGGCTCACGGAGGAGAAGGAGGAGGAGGAGGAGGAGGAGGAGGAAGAAGAGCCACCTCGCCACGGGACCGCCGCCCGTGAGTGTGCGCTCAGTGGGTCCCTGCAGCTTCCTGCCCGAGTAAAAGGGCAGCGGGGCCGGGAGGCGCGGGGAGGCACGGGGGCTCGTGTGAAACTAGAGCGCCATTTGCTTTGCAAGGGTGGTGTGGAGAGGGGGTAGGAAGCATAATTGCGAGGAAGCATAGCACTGGAAGTGGTATCATCCTTCCAGTTTTCTCATGCAATCCTCCGGGTGTAGCCTTAGGATGAGGAACGAGTTTGGCGACTGGTAGCAGTTTCTTCCTGGGACTTTGCCTGCTTGAAGTTACTCCCTCTGTCAAAACTTGCACAGCTAAGATTTCCGGTCTTACTGTCGGTGTCGCTGCAAAGACTTTTTCATTGATATCCTTCAGTTTCAGAACAATGCACCCCCTCTTATTATTATTAATATTTTTAAAAGATGAGCATGTTTTAGTCAGCCAGCATAAAAACATTCAATAAATTCATTCAGTGAAAGCATAAGCTTTGATGTTTAAGAAATTTTAAAGAAGTTGCAAAGGCAGGAAGATATGTGTACTTAGGGAAGTAGATAGCCTGTTTTTTAGCTACTTATCAACAACTTTCTCTTAAATAAATACTTCCAATTACATTAGGTGATAGGTGATTGTAATTTTTTTTTTTTTTAATGTGGTCTGATTTGTATCTCGTCTTTGTTCTTTCTACACTTCAGACAACAAAAATAATCATTTGAAATCAATGATTTAACAAGGCTTATAGGAACTCATCTAACTAAATGGAAAGTGTGTCTCTTCTCTTTAAAATGCAGGGTCACTTGTGAGAAGATTTAACCATTTGGACTTTTTTTTCCTTATATCATTCCTTCTTTCTTCCTATTATTTCATGTTTGTGATATTATATGACTTAGAACAACTGCTTTTATGTACCATCAGTTTTTTTAGTTTACTGACTCACCAGTTATGTCTTTTCACTTCAGCCCCTGCAGTTTTGTGTCCAGTGCAATGCAGTTGATACTTGATCAATTCAAACATCACAAATTCCTCAATAGCTCCCAGAATAATATAGTCAGAACCTGAGATATTGTAATCCCCTGAAATATACATAGTTACAATTGTTGATACTGGCAATTTGCCATTTGGATTTGTCTAATTATGCTTTCTAAGTCCTCTCTAGAGCAAAAAGAAGTATCTATAGTGGAATATGCAATCTATTTGATCTAATTTTCTACTTTACCTGGGTTGCAATGTCATTTACCTGGAATTTGAGTAGAAGAAATTATGCTGGAATTACTTCTGCATTTAGATAGATTTTAGAGAACACAGCATTTTCTTTTTTCCCAGCAATTCTTAGACAGTTGACTTTGAATTCTGTAAGAATTGTGCTGAGGGCATGAGCAGTGTGGCAGTCGTTTCAGTTAAGAGTGATTACTCTGCTAAATGTAAAGGGAACGGTCTCCTGTGATTACTTCCAAATGAACACTGAAGTTCACAGAGCGTTTGTTGTTCCATAGCTACACATTCTACATCTAAGTAAGAGATCTACTCCAAAAGTAATGCCTCCTATTTTATCACGTTGGCCCATGTCATCAAAGGCAAATGCTGGTGGTATGGCACTACAGCCTGATCCTTCCCACCAATATTCCATTACATTTTGTTGCTGTGCAGTGGCTGGCAGCAGAGGGGCAGTTTGACAAAATAGCATCTGACATGGAAGCACAGATGAACCAAAAGTGTGTAATTGAATTCCTCCACGCGGAAAAAACCAGCGCTCATTGACACACATCAACACTTGCTGAACATTTTTGGAGACCAAACAGTGGATGTGAGCACAGTGTGGTGGTGACTGGTGTGTTTCAGTAGTGACAACAGCAATGTGAAATACAAGACACATTCCAGACAACCACACAATTTTTTACAAGCATGCCATGCAGGCTCTTATTCATCACTGGCAAAAATGTATTGCTAATGGTCATGACGGTGTTGAAAAATCATGTCTTGTAGCTTAAGAGAATTTGCTTAATCAAATAGTGCTATTTTGCCCTTTGTACCTATTGTAGTTTCGGAGGATATAAATAGGAAGCATTACTTTTGGAGTGATTTATGTCTTTCCCAAGATAGTTATTTTGGACAATGATATAACTTTTTCTTTTGCTACAGCCATTCGAAGGTTTCTGTTTTTTTGTTTTTTTGTTTTTTTTTAATTTTAATATATTTTTCTTGCTTATGTTGGGAACATATACAAATGTTAGCTGAGCAATGTCAAATGTAATAGGAAATAGATATCCTCACTTACGTTGTAAATCATATACAGAAATGATGCCTTATACTTGCTGCCTAATTAACATTTAGACATAATAACATGCTTTGAGTTTAATTCAGTTTCATTAGAAGTCTGAAAGACAGTCAGTGACTATCTGACTTGACAGAATTTTCTTGCATCCAACTTTGGGCTCAGTTAGAACCTGGGCTTGAATCATGTGTGAAGCAGAGGTGCATTGCTCTTTGGGGAGTTTTTGGGGATGCTGCTCCTCAAGGGACCTGCTGGTACTTTCCTGAGATGTGGGAGAATGATTAAAGAAATGGTGAGAAATTAAATCTGCTACTTTTCTTGGTTCCTATTACATGTGTAAAAAAAATTGGTCTGGAGCAATTCATCTTGAAATGCCACAAGTACCAGTGTATGGGAACTGCTGAATCACAGCCTGAACCACTGATTGATCACCTGGGGCAAGCACTGAGTCAGCCATGGGAGCACAGGTGAAGCCAATTCAGCTGTGTGACCAAAGGGGTGGAGCCTGGCTGCACCTCTCCTGGACCCATTTAAGAGCTGACTACCAGTGGGAAAGGATCTCTTCTGGAGATCCCTTCTTTGGAGTTTTGCAGCGAGCCCAGGATGTGGGTAAGCATTCTATCTATTCTCTTTTTTCTTATTGTAACCTGCTTAGCCAAACTCTTTTGTTTGTTTCATAATTATAACATCTTTATATTCATTGATTATACAACCAGAATATGGCTTTTCCTCTTAAGAGTATTTTCTTTTATTTTATAGCAAAAATTATTGCAGTTACAATTTGCAAAGTGGTTTCCAATTGTTTGGTTGATCTTAAGAACTACTCTCTGAGTCACAGTACCATAATGTACAAACTCTATGATTGCAGGCAGAGTATCTATTTAGAGCATGAGTTCATGAAATGCAGGTCTTGCTCAACCAGTGTGATCTTCTTCTCTGACCAGGTGACCAGCCAGTGAATGAGGGTAGAATATGTCCTTACCTTTCCTAGACATTAGTAACTTTGATGTTGTGTCCTACAGCATTTTCCTGGAGTTGGCAGCTCATGGCTTAATGTATTCTGCTGGGTAAAAACTGGCCGGAAGGCCAGGTCCAGAGGATGGTGGTGAATGGAGTTAAATCTAGTTGGCAATTGGTCACATATGGTATTTCCTAGGGGTCAGTACTGGGGCCTGTCCTGTTTAATAGTTTAGTATCTTTACTGATGACTGGGATGAGAGCATCGAGTGTACTCTCAGTAAGTTTGCAGATAACACCAAGTTGTGAGGAGGTGTCAATCTGCCTGAGTGTAGGAAGGCCCTACAGAGGGATCTGGGCAGGCTGGATCAGTGGGCTGAGTCCAGTTGTACGAGGTTCACAAGACTAAGCACCAGGTCCTGCATCTCAGTCACAACCCCATGCATTGCTACAGTTTGGGCAAAATGACTGGAAGATTGCACGGAGGAAAAGGACCTGAGAGTGTTAGATGAAAGCTGGTTGAATGTGAGTCAGCAATGTGCCCAGGTAGCCAAGAAGGCCAATAACATCCTGGCTTGTATCAAAATCAGGTAGCCAGCAGGAGCAGGGTGGTGGTCATCAGTCTCTGTTTAGCACTGGTGAAGCTGCACCTCAAGTACTGTGTCAGTTTTGGGCCCCTCACTACAAGAAAGACATTGAAGTTGTGGAATGTGTTCAAAGAAGGGTAACAAAGCTGGTGAAGGGTCTGAAACAGAAGTCTTGTTTCAAGTTTCTTCAGCACTTGAAGAAACTGGGATTGTTTCTTCTGGAGAAGAAGTGGCTCAGAGAGACCTTATCGCTCTCTACAACTACCTGGAAGGACAAGAGGTAATGGTCTCTTAATTGCACTAAGGGAGATTCAAGTTGGATATTGGGACAAAAAAAAATCTCAGAAATAGTGGTCAGGCATTGGAACAGGCTGCCCAGGGAAGTGGTGGAGTCACCATCCCTGGAGGTATTAAAGAAATATGTAGATGTGTCAATAAAAGGGACGTGATTTAGTGGCCATGGTGAGGATGGGTTAACAGATCTGATGATAGAAGTCTCTTCCAACCTTAATGATTTTCTCTTACTATATGAGTAAGTCAAAAGGCAAAAATCAACAAAACCTTTATTTATCTCTTATTATAAGGCCTCAGTACAGGAGAGTATTTATTCAGATTGGGTGTACCAGTATGTCTAAACAACATGAGTTACTGGCTACTTTATCATACAAGGTGTAGAACATGGTCAAGTCTTCACTTATTAATTGGTACTAAAAACTTATGAATTAACTCTTTAACTCATCTTTTCAAGCATGAGAAGGTTTTTCATTTGTTTGGTTTTTTGAAAAGCTGATTAATATGTGCATTTGTATATTCAATGACTGTTTGGGCTCTGTCTTTGCCCCTGTGATTTCACTGCTGGTTTTCTGTGTAATTCAACTCCTGCATCCAGCCCTTGATACCTTCAGAGCACTTTCCCAGCCAAGGTTTTGTAAAATCCACCTGAGGCAAGAGTGCTCTTTTCCAGTGCTAGCATGAAAACAAACATCCCATGCTGTCTCCTAGCAACCTGGCAATCCTTTATAGAGCCCTCAGATGTTGAATAGCTGTTTCATGTCCAATTGCAAAGGTTACAACTCCCACCGTCTCTGTAAAATTTTGAGAAAGTTGACACATTATCTGCACTGAGTATGAAGGGTGAGAGGACTCAGTGAGCTTCTTTTTATTCTGCCCAGGTGCCAACCAGCCCCAGTCCTTACAGTTAGTAAGTTCAAATTACAACAAAATTAGTCTTTTTTTTGTTTCATTTAGTGTGGGAGTACAACAGTGTCAGACCGTTTTGCTAATGCAAAATGCTGTGTAGAAATGTTAGCATTCTTGGTAGCACGTTTTCAGTAGTCTGTCTGTTGTTAACTGTGATGTATTTGTTTTGGATACTTCTTTGAATTTTGTTAATCCATATAACATTTTGTCTAATGATAGGATACGTTCTAAAGATAAACTTGTGAATAACTATATCATAACAAGTGACTTTTGGGGAATTTGAGCTGCAAGCATAAGGATCCAAAAGAGTTTCCTAAGTTCAGCAGAAGTATTTTGAGCTTCTTATTTGACTTTTAGGGAAAAAGCATCCTTTGCACTGAGAACATTCAAACTCTTTCTCTGTTAACAGGCAACATTTTCCTATAATTCTTAACATGCTATGTTATTTGCATGGATTTCTGTTGCTTTCTAGTTCTTTCTCTTTTTCTGCTGCCTTTGTTTCTGGGTATCTTAAAAAATAATCATAATGATATGTTATAATGAATGCAAATTTACAGAAATGGTTTGACTTCTGGCAATATGTGCATACAAAAATAGCTTAAAAATACATTTATATTAATTACTTACTTATGGTGCCCCAGGGCTCAAGTGCTGGCTGCTTATGGAAAAAAGGAGTAATTTAGAAGGTTAAATTTGTATTAAGCAAGTGAGATATATGTCTCTAAATTGAGCTCTTGGGGACTGTTTCAGGGTAAGATAATGAAGCACTGACAAAACTGCTAATTATTGGCTAGCAATGTGATTACTCCTATGAAATAGGAAAGATCAGAAGCTAATCCATCTCAAGTAGCTGAAAATGAGAAAAAGCAGTAAAATACTGACTTATGTGAAGGTTTTTACTGTGGAAAAACTAAATAACTGATAGTGTTTCAATGTGATGATGTCTAGCTAACTGAGCAGTGGGGGCATTTTGCCAAAATGTTAATAAGGGATTTTCAGAAAACACACCATTTAATCAATTGATGTGCCCACAGTCTTCTGGTCCAAAGAACAGACCTCTGATATTTCAGCTAATGGGATAATTAATGCAGCAGTACATGACATTATTGTCCTTTTGAGCATATAAGGTGGATGCTGCCTGTAGTTTGTTAAATTAATAATTTCTCTACAGTAACATTGGGTTGTGTTGAGTAGAACTATGTCCAGGGAGGCTGGTGATGAGCAGTGTCCCCCAGAGGGTGTGTCTTGGGACACAGTGCTCTTCAGCATCTTCATCAATGATACTGACTATGGGCTCGAGTGCACTCAGCAAGTTTGCCAATGACACCAAGCTGAGTGCTGTAGTTGACATATTAAAAAGAAGGGACACCAACCAGAGAGACCTCAACAAACTCGGAGGGTGGGCCTATGTGAACCTCATAGTTAGGTTCAACATAGCAAAGTGCAAGGTTTTGCACTTGAGTCTGTGTAATCTCAGTCTGTGTGTATATATATACATACTAAGAGAAGAATTCCTGGAGAGCAGCCCTGTGGAGAAGGACTTGGGGGTCCTAGTGGATGAAAAACTGAATATGGCCATCAGTGTGCTCCTGCAGCTCAGAAGGCCAATGGTATCCTGGCTCCATCAGAAGATGGGTGGCCAGCAGGGACAGAGAGGTGATTGTCCCTCTCTGCTCTGCTCTTGTGAGGCCCCACATGGAGTTCTGGGTCTGGGGCTCTTGTATGGGAACTGTTGAGTCATGGTCTGCACCACTGATTGATCACCTGAGGCAAGCAGTGAGTCAGCCATGGGAGCACAGGTGAAGGCAATTCAGCTGTGACTGAAGGGGTGGAGCCTGGCTGTGCCTCTCCTAAACCCCATTTAAGGGCTGACTGCCACTTTTTATGAGAATAGATAGTGGTAGAAAAAGGGGGAATGGCTTTAAGCTCAAGGAGAGGTTTAGATCGGAAGCTCTTCATGCAGGGAGTGGTGAGGTGCTGGAACAGCTGCCCAGAAGAGTTGTGGATGCTCCATCCCTGGAGGTGTTCAAGATGAGGTTGGATGGGGCCCTGGGCAGCCTGGTCTAGTTCCAGATCTGGAGGTTGGTGACCCTGTCTGTGGTAGGGGCGTTGGAACTTGAAGATCCTTGGGGTCCCTTTCAACCCAAGATGTTCCATTATTCTATGAATTTGTGATTATATCAGCATCCAGTGTTATGTAAAGTAGAGTTATCTTCCACATAGTTACATGGAAATACTTGTTCCATCATTTAAAACACCATTTTTCTTCTCTGTGAAACTTGTAGGGCCAGGGCCCTGATCAGCCAGTGGTCTCCCACCACCCTGCCCAGGGCAGACCTCCAGCTAAGTTCTGTCTGGGGCATCCATTACTTTACCAAGCAGTGCTGTGGGAACACAGGTTTGTATTGCTCTGAACTCTGGTGCACTGACTGTGTTTCTGGCTATCTTGTCACTACAGACTTGGCATGGCATCCATGGATGGCATCCTGGCTTATATCAGGAATGGTGTGGTGAGCAGGACTAGGGAAGTAATCCTAGTGTCCCTGTATTCAGCACTGGTGAGCCATCACCTTGAGTACTGTGTTCAGTTTGGGTCACCTCAATACACAAAGGACATTGAGGTGCTGGAGCAGGTGCAAAGAAGGGCAACATGGCTGGCGAAGGGCTTGGAGAATGTGGCTTATGAGGAGAGACTGAAGGAACTGGTGCTATTTAGTGTGGGGAAGAGGAGGCTGAGGGGAGACCTTATTGCTCTTCTTGAAATACCTGAAAGGTGATTGCAGAGAGAGTGGGGTTAGTCTCTTCTTACTGGTGACAGGATGAGGGGAAGTGGCTTCAAGTTGTGCCAGGATAAGTTTAGGTTGGGTATCAGGAAAAACTTCTTTACAGAAAGGGTTGTTAAGCACTGGAATAGGCTCCCCAGGGAGGTGGTTAGTCACCATCCCTGGATGCGTTAAAAACTGTTTGGATGTGGTGCTCAGGGACATGATATAGCAGAGGGTTGTTAGAATTATAGTAGTATGGTTAGGTTGTGGTTGGACTTGATGATCTTTAAGGTCTTTTCCAACCTGAGCAGTTCTATGATTTTCCTGTCTGTGTTGAGACTGACTTTGGCCATGGTTACGCTCCCTGCATGTGATCCTGATGTAACTTTCTGGCATGATGTTATAGAATCACATCATAGAATTGTAGAATGTCTTGGTTTGTAAGGGAGCTCAAAGATCATCAAGTTCCAACTTCACTGCCGCAAGCAGGGCCACCAATCTCTATTTAATACTAGACCAGGCTGCCCAGAGCCCCATCCAACCTGGCCTTGAACACCTCAAGGGATGGAGCAGGCTTGTGTTGTCTCAAATGGTTTGTCTGTGGTCTGGCCTTGTAGCCATCCCTGGGGCTGCCCTGTTGTCTTACAGGGGTGGTCAGGCAGACACTGCTGGTTCTCCACCTCCTGAGGAGCTGCCAGCTCTGGACATCCTGGGTGGAAGGAGCATTTCAGCCTACTTTTAGAGCTGAGTGAAAGCTAGATCAGCCCAAGTGTGTCAGTAGTGTGGTGGGAAGCCTTTTGCTGTTGCTATTGCTTGTTTCCCCTGGAATTCTTCTTTGGAAAAATCAATGTTTCAAGTTCAGCATGAAGATCTGAAAATAGTTAAGTATGAAATCTATTAAATCCCTGGTATCAATTTGCTTGAGTAGTGTGGAGCTTGGGGATAAATATTTTTTGAGAAAAGTCTCTTTTTTTTTTTGGGTCATCAGAGATTTAAGTCACCTTTTATGCAGTAACATCTCTAGAACTAACTATACTTGGCTAACTAACTCAGGCTGGATTAATTACACTGGGTGCTGAGCTTCTCAAATGCTTGCTGGCAGAGCATGGTCTCAGATGATACGGGCTGTCTGATTTAGGCCACATGATATAGTTGTGCTATCACTGGGGGTACCAGATATTCCCAGAGAAGAAGGTTCTCACTGCCCAAAAGCAGTTCAGGATGCCACTTTCATGTATTATGAGATCTTTTTCTTTGTCTCCAATTCTCAAGATGCAATTTCAAGCAATAACTACACACAGATCTTGGAAGACTTTTCAAGGGAGGTGTAAATCATTATGCCTGTCTCATGAGTGAGGAGATCAATGCAGAGCAGCTAGTTGGAAATAACGAAGGTACTGTGCCTTCAGAAGCCACAACCTGCAGCTGAGCTGCAGCAGTTCTGTGTGTGCCCTGGGCCTTAACATTAAATCAACTGTTTCTGCTGAGCACTGAGTAGAAATACAGACTAATTTTGATTGATTGCTCATGAGCAATAATTCCAGAGCCTTATCTGTAAAATACAATCCATGTGGATTTCCCTAAAGCACTTATGTGCTAGATTAACTAGCCACAGGTGCAAAAATGAAATAGTTTGTGTGGAGCTGATGTAGCTGTGGCAGATACTGTTCTTTTCTGTGGACTCCTGCAATGGGCATGGGTGATATGGTGATATTCTTTAGTTACTTTTATCACCTATTCTCCAAAGCACATCAGCTGGTGTGGGGAAAGAATCATCTCCATGCAGCAAAGTTCCTGGCAATCTTGCAGATCCATGGAGATCTGTGCTTCTGGAGAAGTTCTGAGCCAACTTCTTTTCAGAAATATAATGAATATGTGTTTAACAAGTACCTCTGTCCTTCTTTCTTAACCCCTCTCCCTTTCTTCATATGAGCAAGCATCAGAGGAGTTGCTCTTTCTCTGGAAAGTTTTTCTTTCACATTAGCCTGCTATATAACTGTGCTGTGACTAATTCATACTTCTGGCTGGAGGAGGTGAAGCTTCTTCTGGAGAGACAGGTCAGTAGTGAAGACCCTCCCCAGACACCAAGTTGATATACTGCCCTGCCTTTGAGAAAGCTTGACAGAGCATTTCTTTTCCTTCTGCTTATCAGCCTCAGGAAAGGCAGGAGAAGGGGAAAAACTGAAGACACACTTGACCTTACTTTTGCTGAGGGCTGTTCATGATTAGATGTGACATCTGAAATGGTGGGCAGTGGCTCACTTTGGCATCAATAATGGGCTGTGGTTTTTCCCTCCTGAACCTTAATGCAAAGGTTTAAAAACATCAAGAGATGATAAATGTATCGTTTTCTTCATGTTAAACTTGAGTTTGCAGAAGCTAACGAGATAATCCCAGCCAGCATAGGATGGGGTGGAATTAAGACCGAGCTGTGAGGGGCAGCACTTGTGTTAATTATGTATCTTGTGTATGTTTGTTGTCTTCCTGAGACTTAAATTCAGCTTTTCTTCACATTCTGGTGAGACACAACTGTTGCAAGGCTTGTCCAGCTCTCCATTTTCTTAAGTTTGGCAACATCCAAATCTGATGAAATATTTATTATTTATGATAATATTTATTATTTATGATAAGTTTATCAATTTATTTCTAGAATGACAAACAAGCAAAAAAAAAAAACTGGAGGAAAGTAATAATGAAAGCCCTGTCAATGTAACTGTTACAGTCTTTTGCCTGTATGTTTTTCTTCCTCCTGATGAGGCAAAACTACAAATGTGGGAGTATTTCACTTGATTAAATGTGCGAATAGCACTTGGCTTCTTATTGATGAAGCTGAGTTCCATTCCTGGCTTGTTAGAGTCAAATACTTCTTCCCAAAGCCTGAGGACCACAGGAAGAGCTGGCTGACTGGATGCATAGCATATAGTCATCCCAGCTCCAGAGCAATGTACGCTGAGTGCTTGTGACAGCAAATTCAGCTTTGTTATGACTGATGTTCTGAGGAGTGGGCTGATAAACTAAGCACAGCTTATGCACATATAAAAGTCATGCTTGCGATTTCTATACTTTTGTGAGCAATAACTCAGTGTCATTCCTTAGTAAACGAGGTTCATCTTATTTTGTTTCACTCCTGTGATCTGTTTTCAAATCACCTTGTGTTAGGGTTTAGCAGATTTAGGAAGATTTTTGTCATTCTTTATTGTGTTTACATCTTTCCTGAAAGTGTTCAAGTAGAATCTATAAAACTACATTAGAAAAGCTGTAGGCATAGTGCTGTGCCTATATTTTCATTTCTGCTTCTTTCTCTAAATTATAAAGCTCCTTTTGTTCTGCGTGGCCCCTGCCACTGTGCAGAATAACTTTTTTTGTACTTCTTGTCAACTCTTGTGACTTGCATTTACTTATCAAGGGTGTAATTACATGAAAGCCTGACACTGAGGTTTTTTTTAAACAACATGATGTGTGACTCAAGATAATTGTTCTGAGCTACAATTAAGTGTTCATTTTATTTCAGTGGGTCTCAAAGGAAACATGATTGTTATTATTAACTGTAAATGTGAATACATATAGCCACAATGAACAACCACAGCTGTTATATAATTATCAGTGCAACAGAAAACCGAATTCTCCCTCAGTTTACTTTTCTGCTAGTTTTTCCCTAATTCCAGGATACAACTGTATATTTCCATCTATGTTTTGCTCCTGTGTCCTTCATATAGTCATCCAGACCTGGATCTTGAATGTCCATTTCAGGCTGTTCCTACTACCTGTGGGAGAAGCAAAGCTTCCTGAGAGTCCTTTTGCACAGCTAAGCTGGGGGATCTGTCCCATCGGAAGGGTTTTTATTCTCCCATGTGGTAGAAGAGAGAGACCAGTGTGTGCTACCTAATTCAGCATTTAGGATTTGTAATGCTATACTTCGTCATACAAAGTCCCTGTGTAATCCCAGTCTGTACTTGCAGTGCTAAATGAATGACCTTGAACACTGCTTACATGTTCCTCTGAGTTGTTAGCTTGTTCCCTTGTGTGCTGTTATCTCATGTGAGTGCCTGGATGCATCTGGGTGGTGGCACAAGAGACTGTTCTCACAAGCTGGTGACACAAGGCTGGCCTAGGTTTGCATCCCTTCACAGGTGTGGCTCAGGGCCACCTGGTCCTACAGGATATCTGGGGCAAGTATATTGCAGATGGGTCTGCCTGTGCCACTTTGCCACAAGACCAGAAACCCTTTTGCCCTTGTTTTTATTTAGCCCAGTAGGTGTAGCTTTGAAAGTTGATCTCCATTGTATGAACTCAAGACACGCTTCTGAAAAGGTGAGCACTGCTTGTGCAAGATGACAAGTCCGATATACAGCACTCCTCTAATTTTCCTATATTAATGCCAGGAAGAATTATTGATTTGCAAACATGTAGTTGGTTACCACAATAGATTAATAGTTTTCATTTTAATCTAGCTTTATTGACTGTTTGAAGTATAGTATTAAAGCTGCTGGCAAAAACTCAAAGGAACTGAAAAATGAAGAGATGATTATGTTGAAAATTTTGATATACAGGACTGACTTTCCAGGAAGAAAATGATTTATCTACCTCCACAGTACTTGTAAAAAAAAAAAAAAAAAAAAGTACAGGCAGAGATAAATGAAGTCCACAGGCTGAACTCTACTCTTCAGCACCACGGCCAGCGGCGCGGCGGGGGGCTCCGCGCTCACCCGGTTCGTGGACGCCACGTGGACGCCACGTGGACGCCACGTGGACGCCACGTGGACGCCACGTGGACGCCACGTGGACGCCACGTGGACGCCACGTGGACGCCACGTGGACGCCACGTGGACGCCACGTGGACGCCACGTGGACGCCACGTGGACGCCACGTGGACGCCACGTGGACGCCACGTGGACGCCACGTGGACGCCACGTGGACGCCACGTGGACGCCACGTGGACGCCACGTGGACGCCACGTGGACGCCACGTGGACGCCACGTGGACGCCACGTGGACGCCACGTGGACGCCACGTGGACGCCACGTGGACGCCACGTGGACGCCACGTGGACGCCACGTGGACGCCACGTGGACGCCACGTGGACGCCACGTGGACGCCACGTGGACGCCACGTGGACGCCACGTGGACGCCACGTGGACGCCACGTGGACGCCACGTGGACGCCACGTGGACGCCACGTGGACGCCACGTGGACGCCACGTGGACGCCACGTGGACGCCACGTGGACGCCACGTGGACGCCACGTGGACGCCACGTGGACGCCACGTGGACGCCACGTGGACGCCACGTGGACGCCACGTGGACGCCACGTGGACGCCACGTGGACGCCACGTGGACGCCACGTGGACGCCACGTGGACGCCACGTGGACGCCACGTGGACGCCACGTGGACGCCACGTGGACGCCACGTGGACGCCACGTGGACGCCACGTGGACGCCACGTGGACGCCACGTGGACGCCACGTGGACGCCACGTGGACGCCACGTGGACGCCACGTGGACGCCACGTGGACGCCACGTGGACGCCACGTGGACGCCACGTGGACGCCACGTGGACGCCACGTGGACGCCACGTGGACGCCACGTGGACGCCACGTGGACGCCACGTGGACGCCACGTGGACGCCACGTGGACGCCACGTGGACGCCACGTGGACGCCACGTGGACGCCACGTGGACGCCACGTGGACGCCACGTGGACGCCACGTGGACGCCACGTGGACGCCACGTGGACGCCACGTGGACGCCACGTGGACGCCACGTGGACGCCACGTGGACGCCACGTGGACGCCACGTGGACGCCACGTGGACGCCACGTGGACGCCACGTGGACGCCACGTGGACGCCACGTGGACGCCACGTGGACGCCACGTGGACGCCACGTGGACGCCACGTGGACGCCACGTGGACGCCACGTGGACGCCACGTGGACGCCACGTGGACGCCACGTGGACGCCACGTGGACGCCACGTGGACGCCACGTGGACGCCACGTGGACGCCACGTGGACGCCACGTGGACGCCACGTGGACGCCACGTGGACGCCACGTGGACGCCACGTGGACGCCACGTGGACGCCACGTGGACGCCACGTGGACGCGTAGAACCTGTTAGATAAGTAACAACATGAACAATTCAAATTTTACCAAAACAAGGCTTCCTTTTGGAGTTCGTGAAGCAGCAGCTCCCCCCGTGCACCGCAGCTGCAGCCTTTTCTTTATCTCCATCTAGTGGTCACTGTGATCAGAACTGGAGTCAAACTTTGCCTTGGCTGTATCTAGGGACAGGTATTGCATCTCAGGCACTGGATCCATTAAGTGGATTCGTGAGCTGTCCACGAGCAGTGGGTGAGATCTTGTTTTTTTTTTCATAGTAGTTGGTACCCTAAAATCAGCGTGTTGGAAGGGGAACTGTCTAAAGCTTATCAGCATTGACATGATAATACTCTTTGATTCTTGCCTTGCTGGTATTTAACTTGTGGAGTTAATTAAGCAGAGGCTGCAGGGATGTGCCTTCCCCCCAACACCCGGATCATGGATGTCCAGCCTTTTGGCTCACCTGGGCCACGCTGACTGAGAAGGAATTGTTTTGAGCCACAAATTAAAAATATAAGGAAGTTAATGTATATAAGTAGCAAAACTTTTTTTTAAATAGATGTATTTTTTTATTAAAGAGAGCAGAACCAAAACACAGAACTAGTGGGATATTTGACCCTAGTTTAGATAAACTAATGCTTCAGTCTGGTTTGATGGTAGTTGCTGCTGTTCTCAGTGAGCTCTTGGGGTGTTCATCAGAGATTTTTTGATAGAATTTTACTCTTCATGTGCTTCATCCATCTATGTAGACAGCCTCCTATTTTCTTCTTGACTTTTGTATCACTTTGACAGTTTCTTGCTCTCAAAGCATCTGTCAGAAGGTGAGGATGTAGCAGGGTGTAATGTGCTCTGATTATTTTTCTCTTGCTGTATAAAGTCTTTAAGGTCACTGTTAAAACTTGGGAGTATCCTTTATTTGCGTCTCACTTTTCCCCTCCAACCTGGCATGCTTCTCTGTTACCATTTTATTTAAACCATTTTAAGATGAATCTTGATAAAAATTTTCTGAGCTTTCTTGGCTGCCTTCAGTCCAGTAAAACAGTTTCAGGAGGACTTAAACCTAATTCTATACTGTGTATCTCTAATAAAAAAAAAAAAATCATAAGGACTAAAAGAAAAAAGCCAACAACTTAGGCACTTTGTAATAGCTAGGTATACAGATGCTTGATGTGTATATTTACTACAAAATAAAGCATGAATGAGAGGCTGACAATGAATGAGTGGCTATCATTCGATGTGTTCTATCGTGAAACATGGACGGTAACACGTGTTGTGAAAAACCCTTGCTCTAAGAGACTCTTTTTAAAGGGACTGAATGTGGAAGAAGTGGTCGCATTTCAGTCATGACCTGGAAAAGCAATGTTTTAACAAACACAAAATGTCAGGGGTTTTTCTTCAGCTATCTACTTTCCTCCTCCTGCTGCTTAACATCAGGACTTTAGAGGCAGTGATGATGCCATCAAATAGCACAGGATTCTTGAGTTTGCAGCAGTAAATTCATTCCTTGCTCCCTCTCCTAGCCAAGGCTGCCTGAAGGCTAGGGCACCTGTTGGGTCAGCAGACTTCTTGGCACCCAGGAGGGAGGTGAGGGATGTGGACACGGCAGGGATGTCAACCTACCAGGTGCCTGCTGTGGTGCAAGTTGGGCAGGCTGGGTGTGGAGAGCCCCAAGGTCACCAGCTGTAATCCATTTATTGCAGCACAGCCTTCATTGAGCTTTTATACATTTAAAAAATCAAGTCAATTTTGGCCAATGTGTAGCCAATACTCTGTGCATCCAAATACCTCAGCTTTCAACTGAATGAAACTGCCTATGCTCTTTTTCTTACAAAACTATTTTTTCTTCCCCATTACTGCACTCTCTTTGTTCCATCATTGATGATGATGCTAGATGATAAAAACGCTTCTTGCCTTTAAAGTTAGGTCTAATGATACTCATTTTCAAGCCAGTCAGAACTCTTTTTTTGTGGAAGAAGATAGGAAATTAGGTTTTTTCTCCCATTATCTGTAATAATGAGTTTTATTATGGCCTTTGATAACTGTAACCCCAGCAACAAATACAGATGGATATACTGCATTAAGGATCTCTCATTTCAGTAGTCATATTCTACTTCCAGATGCCTTACAGGTCAGAAAGTAAATTAGCACTTAGCACAAATGCATTGATGATGCAAAGAACTCTCTTCTCTTCTAGCAACCCGCTCCCAGTTGTTGGAGACCTTTGAGCACGAGTTACTTATACAACCATATCCAAACTTTATACTTGCCTAGTAAGTCACGCAAAGGCTAAGGAAATCAGCTGCCTGGATTACTTGCAGGGGCTCTGCAGGAATCAGCACGTGAAATTGGATGTAAGAGATATGAGCAGCAGCAGAACAGAAAACTACCATGAGGGGGCAAAGTACGGTGACGATTTTGGGAGGAGGGCACCTTCTGCTTTTTCTTTAAATATATATATATATATCTGAAATGACAATAAAATTACAAACAACCCCCCTTTGGTCCACCAAACCTATCCTTTTGAAAGTGAAAAAGGGTTGTTAGTGATTCTTTGCTGCTGTCTTGTACTCTGAATGGTAGTGTAGATGCTAAACAGCATGGAATGGCATGTTGTGCTTTTTTGTGAGTTCTCGTGGTCCAGGCCCCAGTGGGAGTGCAAAACTAACACGTCCCCTAATCAGAGGAAGGTATGCTGTTGCAAGAGGTCTTGGGTGAGTGTAAAGCAATTGTGAGTAAAGAGAAAGTTAACATTTCTCGTTCCCCTTCACAACATGTGCAGAAGAATGAAAACAGCCTCTGAAGTGTTTTCCTAAATGCAATGGAGCACAGCTGTATTTTCTATGTAAAACATATGTATTCAATCCATATTTGAAGGGTTGTTTTTGGCCTCACCGAAATGAGAGAGATAAGTATGTCCAGTTGAACTAAACATTTGCTGCGTGCATAAACAACTTTTACAAAAGTGAGTTTTTTTGCTCATCTGCAAGATGTCCTAAGGTCAGTATTCAAGTAAGTGGAATAAATTGCTTTTTGGGAACGTCTGTCCCTGTCAGCTTCCAAGAGGTTGAAAAGACATGCCAGCTTCACGTGCCTGAAGTCAGCCTTATCTCAGTCCTACAGGGAGATTTTGCAAAGCATTGAAGAGATTAAACAGAAGAGCAATTGAGTGAACAAATGATGAGACTGATTGGTTGGGTTTCCTACTAAAGCTGCATGCATGCTGTTCAATCTCTTGATCGTTTCAGAAAATGCCCTTCTTATAAGGTATTAGGCAAAGTACAGTTCTAGGTACTGATTACCCTGTTTACGAGCGTGGATAGTGATAGGACAAGGGGGAATGGTTTTAAAGTGAGACAGGGGAGGTTTAGGTTGGATATTAGGAGGAAGTTTTTCACCCAGAGGGTGGTGAGGCACTGGAACAGGTTGCCCAAGGAGGCTGTGGATGCCCCATCCCTGCAGGCATTCAAGGCCAGGCTGGATGTGGCTCTGGGCAGCCTGGTCTGCTGGTTGGTGACCTGCACATAGCAGGGGGTTGGAACTGGATGAGCATTGTGGGCCTTCTCAATCCAGGCCATTCTATGGTTCTAGGATCCTTTTCAACCCAGGCCATTCTAGGATTACAAATAAGGAATATGGTACTTGTAAGGAGAAAATAAATTTTCTTAAGCTCTTTTCAAACATTTGTCTATGGCTGTTCTCTCTTGTTACTAAAATCATTTTTTATGAATAATTAAAAAATACATAACTTTTCTAGTCATGTGAATATGTAAAAAAAACAAAACATCCTAAATTATGCTTGAAGATATACTTTAAAAAGAGCAAAAGCATTAAGCTTAAATAAGAAAAGCTAAATCTCAGAGCATTTTAAAGCACATAAAAACATAGATGTGACATGGGAGAAAATATCTGTGAGGCTGATTATTTGAAAATCAATGCTTTGTTGTTTGATATTAACCTGATCTTAGGAGGATATTAAAAAAAACTTCTCTGGAGGTTTTGTGTGGTTCTTATTGATTGATCAAAGCTCCAAGTATTTGTCTTCAAAGTATTTTGAAGCCATGTAGATATAAAACCAAATAAACGAGGACTTTTCTGGTGAATGTGTTGATGCTCATAAGTACAACTCAGACCTCCAGTTGCACCTGGTGTATTTGGAAAAAGGGGCTGAGACTGCATTGCTGCTGGCTTGCTTGATTTTAAGCTATCTATCTGTTGCATGGCTAAGGGTTTTTTTCTCATACCTGGTTAACCTGTACTTGTCACTGACCTTGCTGATCAGCCTAATCTGATATATGAGAGATTCTTCCAACAGGAATGTCTTTTTGGACTGAGGTTGGTCAGGTCGCTGTGGCTAGTTTTGCTTTTACTCATATAATGATCCACTGCAAAGGTGATAGTATGTGTTCCTGCTGATAGGAAAGTGGATGCTCATTTCAGGCTTCATTAAACCACTATAAAGTGGTGTGTGAAACATGTAATTCACGGTGTCCAAAACTGTTAGATTCTTTGCATAGCTATGTTGCAATCTTGGAAATGAATTTATCTTCATTCTGTTAACCAACAATTTCTTTAAAACTTCTGTTCTGTGCGTGGTCCTGTCTTCTTTCTCTTGTGGATCTGAGCTATGGGGATTCTATGCTGATAAGCATCTTTACAGTTGTGCTTATTTTAAGCAAAGAATAGATTTACCTAATTTGAGTAGGACTTTTAATCTAGGAATACAGGAGTGGAGATGTCCAGTGTTAGAACAGAGGAGATAGCTGCCATAACTTGGGTGATGGGGGAGGGAAGGTCTGAATAGACCAAGGATTTGTTTTGTGGATTTGTCTTAAATTTGAAATGGTGGAAAAGTGGGTGTTCATGACCTACTCAGTCCTGTATTGGTTTTCAAGCTTCTTTGGACCTGCATTGTGTGAGAATTTATTCCATACGCGTGAATGAAGTTGGAGGCTTTTTTATTGTGGTTGGCTATGTCAGAATAGGAACAGGAGTTCTGCTAAGATGTTTGAAGAACTGTTGAGGGATGTGCTGACAATGGTCTGGGTGCCAAGACTGCTGCATCTATCCCTTCCCATAAGATGTTTACTGCAGTAATCTGCAGGGTTTTGCCTGCTCAGCAAGCTTCTGAGGAAAGAAGAAGAATGGAGTGTTTTTATGTTAGTGATACTGGAAGTAGAGACAGAGGAAGCATTGTACAGGTGGTTGTTTTGGGAGCTCTACGTTTCAAAGCAGGCTTTGTTCTTGTTAAAATAGATGGCAGCACAGCCTTGCTCCCCTAAATGAGCCCCTCCTGTATTGCAAGACAGCTGTGTAAGATGAGCTGTAAGGAAACTGGGAACTTTCTTGGTAATTTGCAGAAATAATCAGCAGCTTTCTCTTTCTTCTTAGGGAAGTAATTTGGGAATTCCTGGGCTCGCTCAGGTCAGTACTTTGTAGCTGCAAGAAACCAGAAGCTTACATCTCTCAGAAAGAAACAAAAACTGTCTGAGGACGTTTATGTAACACCTGTAAAGTTGTGAAGCCATTTTCTTAACTAGACAACTTGATGATGGCTTTAGGCTTTGCAGCATGTACTGTCTATCTCTCCTATTAACAATAAAGTGTCTAGGGGCATGTATTCCTCTTCCTGAAAATAACTGCATTAGAAATCATATTTGTACCATGCTGCATTATGTGTAGAAATAATTAAATCCAGAGATTGTTAATTTTTCTGCTGAAAGCTCTCAGGAAAAGTATATTCCAGGCATGCCCTTTCTTGTTTGAAAATAAATGCTTTTTTTTTTTAAGCCTGAAATTTTCATTACTGATGTAATTTAGTCACCGCTTGTCATGTTATAAATACGGAACAGATTAATACAGACTTCGTCTGACTCCAGTGGATCTACAGTTCTGCTTCTGTTCCTGTTAGTGGCTCACTGGGGAGGATGCTGTAGAGACCACTTAATCTCAGCGTTGTCTGCCGGGCCCAGCAGCGCATTGCCCGTATCTTGTCTCCCTCTTGTGGCCTCTGCTGAGCTGCTCGTGTGCAAGAAGCTGAGCTTGCCTTCAGTGTTTTGTTGAACCAGCAGCCTGCACGGGTCTGAACAGGCATTTCTGAGCTTGTTCTGTGCAGATGCAGCACTGCATGAATGGTTGCATCTGCTAAACAACAAAAAATGCTCGTGCAAAACTGCTGGAATACAGGTTAATTTGTAAAAATAAAGAATTCTGAGTTAGAAAAGCAGAAGGTTCTCCTGTCCCTAGAGGTGTTCAGGGCCAGGTTGGATGGGGTCCTCGGCAGCCTGGTCTAGTATTAAATGGGGAGGTTGGTGGCCCTGCATCTGGCAGGGGGTTGGAGATTTGTGATCCTTGAGGTCACTTCCAACCCTGGCCATTCTGTGATTCTGTGAAGGGACTTCCCCTTCGGAAAGATTAATAATCTTAAAGCAAAGACTGAATTTCCCCAGGGTGTTAAAGTTGCCTAAACTGTTGCCTAAACTGCAGTGACTTCATTTAGAAGCAAAATCAGTTAGTCTGGAGGAAAGCAGTGCCCTTCTGGAGTAATTGTATGCATCACTGAGAATTGTTTCACCATAATTCTGGGAGTGCAATTATGTTTCTTATTTCTTGGAGCAAATAAACTCTCAGTTTGATATCTAAGTGCTAACTTATAGATAGATCATATATATATATAAAAGTAAAGCACTTAGATAAATACAATGTGGTAATGAGTAAGAGTGTATACCTTTGCTTTTTGCCCACTGGGATGATGCTTAGATTCAGAGTTCATTGAAGGCAATTCCCAGTTGCTTGCTTAGGCAGTCCATTTTCCTGAAATATTCAAACTCATAAGGGGGTCACTCCATGTGGGAATGAGTGGCTTTAATCACAGGTGGACCTCATGCTGGCAACCAGTTTCAGAAATATATTGTATAAACTGTTCATAGGAAATGAAGTGTCATCTCAAACTGAAAATGTCCATCATATTCTATTCCACTAAAGGCTTGGGATGCTGAGGCTTTTTTGTAATATTACTCCTCTTAGATCTTACAGAGAAACCCAGCAGCAAATACTCCTGGCAATCACCTTAGAATAGGAATTTGTTGCGTGTTTCTTCCTGTTTCAGAAAGCAGAAATGCAGAACTACACAGAAATAATAGTTATGATTTTTTGTTTGTTTTGGGTTGGTTTTTTTTTTGGTGAGGTATTTAGTTGAAGAGTGAAGTAAAATCCCATACAGCTTTGTGTACACTCAGCTTAGTGCACGCAACCTTAAAAAAAGCTGATATTTTTTGTACTGATTATCAGCAAAATAATTCCAAATAGAGCAGAACAGATATTCTTTCTTGCAATATTTTTACTGCTATTTTACTTCCAACAGCATTCTGCAACGTTTGCCTATCCAGAACTACCAGCTGGAGACTTTTGCATTTTGAATACACTTGATATTATTATCTGTTGTTCCAGGAAATGACAGTTCTTAGAGTGAAGGATTAATTTTCAGCCACGAGCATCCTCTGCTGAACTGAGTTATTCGGCTCATTGTTTGACACGAACAGAACATTCTGTGTGAGACTTTACGTAAGCCTCCATTCACCTCACTGAATGCCTCAGAAATGTCAAACGGAGCATCCTGTACCTTTTTAAACAGCAGCCTTCCCCCTCTGCAGCTCAGGCAAGCACAGCAGTACTGATCACACTGCAGGTGCTCATGTCCTCGGGACATGGCTGCCTGCACTGCAGCAGGGGATGCTGCATCAAGACTCAGCTGTTTCTCAGACCTCAAAACCACAGAGGATCTGAATACTTCAGTGCAGTTGCAGATGAGACAGGACCACGGCTGTAGCACTTGGCACAGGTGTGTTCCCAATTTTGAAGACTCTGTCTTCTAGAGAGATGGTATTCAGGGTATTTCTATGCTATAATCAGTAGTGGCTGTGTATCTATCCATCCTACTGTTCTGACATGCTGTTGCCAGTGGAGCTGCTCTTTAGACTCTCAGCAAAATGTCACCAACATGCACTGGAGCCACGTCACCTCATTTGCACTGCCACTGGTACACCTGTGGAATTACAGTGATCAAGGGCTGTGTTTTTTTCCCTGCTTCAGCTGCCTGTAATTTTATCACTGATTGCACTAATTCAAAACTCCTGAGTACTTCAACCTTTTGACATTTTTCAAACAAACTTTTCTGGTTGGGAAAGGTATAACAGAATATTTAATTAAATTATTTAATGAGAATATATACATAATTGACAGAGCTCTTTCTTGCACCTTCCTGCAGTACCTTCAAATGGCTCTTCCCTTTCTGAAACCTCAGTCTCTGTGGTTCAAAAAATCTAATGCAGGTGTAGTTGAATCTTTAACGCTTCTCCATATCCTCAGCTGTCCTTTCACCACATGCAGTGCCCCCTAAGAACAAAACTGATACAGAGCTTGAGTTTAATGGTTTGACTAACAAAGACAATCAATAAAGACTGGAGGCATTCTTAAGAAAATATCCTGGTCGTAGAACATCAGGCAACTGGAAGCATGTTCAAAGGTAGGTATTCAAAATATCTACCAGAGCAGTGTGCATAGTATATGTGTGTCTGTATTTTAGATTCCCAAATTGTGTCAAGTATTACTTTTACCTACAGTGCTACAGAGCTTGGTGCATTCTGCCATGGGCTTTAGTGGCAAAATCATTTCTAAATGACCTGTAGGTAAACACTGCAGTGTATTTGTAATATAAAATATTTTAACCTTTCTGGCTGCTGCAAAAAGTTTCTCCTGCCATGAGGAATTGCTGTGGTATGGAACTCTTTGCTACAGGACTCTGCTACAGTTAGGTGTCTGTATGGACGATGTGGTCCTTTGCACAGGTAATTTATAAAGAACAAAACCCCAGGTGCTGGACAAACTCCCACTTTCTGGAGGCTGTCAAGATGTAGATGGGAGAATCAAGAGATATCAGGGACAAAAATCATCTGGTCTTCTGTTAATATGGATGCTTGTAAACACTTCTGCTGTGATAATTGCAAGGTAACTCCAAATGTAAAGATTTCAAAGCATACATAGCTCTCTTGTGTTATATGGGATCTCAGTAGTTCTATATTACGTGGTATTACTATAGTTATGTGGTATCTCATAGTTCTCTGCGTGGTATATGGTATCTCAGTACCCTTCAGTAACATCAGAACTATCAGAAGCACTGTAATGGAAGAACAAATTATTCCCTAGATGAACTTGCCTATTTTGCTTTGGGATTATTTCTTTTGTTGACTCTCTTGACAGCCTTCCTTTTGAAATAGATACATCTGCTTAAAATAGGAGGTTATTAATAGGCGGTGAGGAATTCACATTTGATGTGAGTATGAGCTAATCATTTAAAAATGTTTAACTAGTAATTGTTCCAAATGAAAGAAGTTCTGCCTTGTCAGACAGAAATCATTGCTATGCTTCAAGAGTGGAACTGCAGGTGCTGGTGGCACACTGTGCGCTCTGTGTACATTACAAACCTCTGTCTACTTCGTATTGTTAACAGGAGTGCAATGGCAGCTTGCATGCTGCAGCAGAGTGCCTTCCTCCTTCCCACTCTGCAGGCTCACTTCTGCATCCAAAAGGGAAGCATCAGTGGTAAGAAATAAAAACCCACCAAGAAGCTGCATGGTTACGGGAGTTGTTTTTTGCATTCAGTGGGGCAGTAGTGGTAGAAAAATGCTGTGATTCGTTTCCTGAGAGTACTGGTCATAGGTGCTTAGACTTCATTTGACTTTGGTTGGATGACAGACTTGTTGTACAGATTTCTGTGAAACTTTGGCAAGTGATGTGTGCCAGGATTACTGGGAGTTGGTTCTCATTGATTTAAATTGCTCTCTTTAACACGAGAAACAAGATGACACTGATCAACAGCCTGTAAACACAGAAACGATTAGGACCATGCACAGGTGTGTATATAGAATATACAGGCATTCTAGTTCCTGTGTGATGGCTGTAACTTTCTCACTGACAAAATGTGCCCAAGAACTTTGTTTCCTTAAGTTAGCGTGCCTCATTCTCATATCAGAGCAACTGCTTATGTAAAATTTACATTTCTGTTAGTATAGTTTAGTTTTCCTCTTACTTGTACTGCAAGGTGCAGGAATGGCCTAAACAAACTTTTGTAGGAAACTTACGCTTTTGAATTTCAAAAAGGGAACTCAAATCTTCTAATTTGTTTTAATCACTAGAAATTGTTTTTAACAGCTCGTATATTACTATACTACAGCAGAAAAAATGGAATAATATTACAGTGCCTTCCCTGTACTAATGTGCTTGTATGTAGCTTTTCTTGCCTACCTTTTGTCGTTCTATAGTTAAATATTTCTGGAGATGCTGGGTAGTAAGAAGGGAATGTGAAAGGTAGAATAGGAGTGATGAACACAATGTGAAAATCTATATGCAAGTTAAGTGTTCATCCAAACGCTTTGCATCAAAAACTCTTTAGAAACTTGTTTTATTTTTAGACATCCTTCAGTAGTTTTACAAATATAAAGACTTCTCAAGAGAAAAGGTACAATGAGTAAGTGTTTTCTTTTGCTGTGGTGTAAAAGAATAACCCATGACTAACTTTTCTATAGGAATACAAATAAAATCTGAGTAAATCTGGACTTAGGAGGTTTTGTAGCAACACGGTAGAGCTGTGAGATGACAGGCTCACCCTACGCTTTTAACACCTCACCCGCCCACGGCCTGCAGGCAAGCAGAGCCAGAGATGGCCAAAAACTCAAGCTGGTCCGTATCATGAAAAGATGGGGGCACAGATGGCGTGAAGTTTCTTTCCCACACGCCTTACCTATTTTGAAAAACATAAACGGTTCCAGCCTCCCTTCATACTTTTAACATTGGCTACTATCTAGTCACTTGGCCATGTCAAGACAACTACAACTGTGCTTTTTGGAACAGTCGGGAGGTTACATTTTCAGACTGCTGTCATCTTTGTGAGATCTTGTTGGATGAAACCCTATATGTCTCAAGTGTTAAACTTACCTAAATTATCTTGTCTTGTCAGTTCAATCACAGATTTCCTCAAGCCTGGGCCCAGAACTCTTCATCTGGGCACTGGCTGCTATTTTGCCTTCTTGCTCTTCACACTGTAGCATTTGTGCACTGAAGCCTATACCCATATTGGGTTATATCTCCAAGTGTGTAGCCAAGTGGTTTGATGGAAGTGTTTACACATCTCTCTTCAGCACTTCTGAGGCTGTATTTGTAGCACTGTGTCCAACTTTGGGCTCCCCAGTACCAGAAAATTATTGACAAACCGAAGTGAGCCCAACCACTGCAGTGATCAGGGCAGGAGCTAAGAAGAGAGGCTGAAGTTAGGTTTGCTTCTTCCTAAGAAGGCTGAATGTGATCTGCTTTCAATTATGCAATGAGAAATAAAGACGATAGAGCCAAACTCCTTTTAGAGCCGCACAGTGATGGGGTGAGAGCAGACAGAAAATGCAATATGGGGGATTCCAATTAGATTATACAGAAAAACTTTCACTGTGAGCAATGTCAAACACCTGAGATAAGCCTAGAAATGTTGTGGTGTCTCTTTCCCTGGGGATGTTCAAAACTCAGCTGGGCAAGTCCATGAGAAACCTTACCAAAACATGCAGTTGGATTCAACATCAATGCTGGCTCAACTTTCAGCAGGGTGAAAAGGGATATTTAAACTGTCTAACTACATGACCTCTGGAAGTCCCTTCAAGCCTCAATTTATTTTTCTCTTCCACAGGCATGTAATTCCTTGCTTTGATTACTGAAAATTTGAGAGCACGTGGTCTTCCATCTTGACTCATTTCTGAAATCTGGGAGAACAAGTCCAACTTTGGCATTTCTTCTTCTGGTTGCAGATAATGCTGTGGCAAACCCATCTTTTCTTTTTTCTTTTTTCCTCTGTACAAAAGTCATCGTGAGGGAGCTCCAGGTCACAGCACTCAGAGTAGCTATGCTGTCTTGGAGAATATGTTTATTCATCCCTCACTTCTCAGATCAACCAGTTAAACTGTGTGGTTATTCAAGAATGTCACAGCAAAGGTTGAGCCCTTCAGCCATTCTTTATTTCCAAATTCTTTCATTTCTGGATTGAAATGAAATGTGAGTACTTGCATGCCAGAAGGAATTACTTTACACAGATTCTTTGGGGCAGGAAAGAGAGGTGCTGAATAGAGATTAAGATGGGGAGTGAAATACTGAGAATGTCCTTTGCTTGTTGGAGAAACTGGATGCATCACTCATTTCAAGCTATAGTACCATAGAGTACAAGGTTAAGTTACTGCTGTGCAGAATATTTTTTTGTTCACTCAGTGTATAAACGAAGACTATAAAACTGTTTTTGAAGTTTGGGGGGGGGCACAGGGAAAGACTTTATATATGCAATGATCAAATAGATCACTCTATAGAGCACTTCGCATTCATGAACATTCTGCTGCCCTTTCCATCATGAAGCATCATGGACATCTGTGTAACAGGAGCACGTTTGACACATCTTTGGTTGTTTCTCCTTCCTCCCCAGTCCTTTTTATTCTCCTGTAGGCTGGTCTTGTCGGTCCATATCAGTGTGACAAGATATGGGAATTAGCAAGAAGTCTCTGGTCTCCTTGGCAATGTGGTGATTAGCACAAGCTATACAATGACGTGATTCATGCAGAGGGGGCGAGTGTGGAGTTGTGAATGCTTTGCTTATGTGGCACCGCAGCACCTGGGCGCATGAGGCAGATTGCTACTGCTTGTAGTGCCTTAATCTCACACTAAAAAAAAGAGTTCATTCTCTACTGATTTTTTACAAGCTGTGAGGCACCCAGTCATCACCTTGTTTCAACAGAGAAGTATCTGCTATTGCTATGCTTAAAGAGGATTTTTCTAATAATTTTGCCTATCTACAGTTGTGCTGTTCTGTCTTTAATTTCCTTTTCCAAGCAGGTGAAGCAGAAGTAAGACAATCCTTCACACATTTAAAACAGTGGGGAAATTTATTTTGATTTCAGTGCAGTTTCTTTGGAATTACACTGCATTACCAAGAAGTGAATCAGTTCTAGTCTCTCAGTAGTACACAGTGAGAATATTGGTTGTGTCAGGGAAAACTTCTTTCTTTGAACATGCAGCACTGGAGCTTGGACTATTTGCTCTCACATGTTTTAATTTCAGTGACAAAGATGCTTAGTTACTCAGGGCTGGGAAAAAGGGCCAATCCTTGTATGTATTCTCTATGTGCTGGCTTGTATATCTGGAGACTGTGCCTCCTGGAAGTAGTAAGATCAGTTTTTCTTTTGTGAAAAGCTGTGTTGGGAAGAATATAGCCTCAGACAATCTTTCTGTCTGAAATACGCAAAAAAGACAGACCTACAATCTTACTAAACAAAAAATATTATTCTCTTCAAAATTGTCTTCTGCTTAAATACTCTTTCCTTTCTTCTATTGACACTACTCTTTTTCCCAATGCTCTTCCTCATCAAATTTTGACAATGTCTGTTATGGAATGCTGTTGCTTGATGTTGTGGCTTATGTGGCTGCACGAGACTTCAGTGTTTTGAGGTAACAACAAGTCAAATTATTTCTTTTCCCCATTACATTAATCTTCACAGCATGTTTTTGCTTAGAAGCAGCTTGCAGACTGGATAGTTACTTGTATGGATCTATCACCTGTGTCTCAAATGCACGTGGTTTCAGGGGAGGCTATTGTATGAATGATGTGAACTGCTGTTTGGCTGTTCTTTCCTCCCTGCCATGTAATGGAAACGCTCAGTCATGGCCTGAAGCAGTGGCTGAGCACCTGGAGGAAAGGCAGGGCCAACCCAGGGGTGCTCAGATGCATGCAGTGTACTTGAGTGACTGGAAGGGGTGAAGCCAGGGTCCACCATTCCCAGACATCATTTAAGGGTTGACAGTGGAGGCAAGGGTATTTGGTTAGAGACCTCTGCTTAGCTGTGGCCTTTTGAAGGTAAGCATATTTTCTTCTTTTGTTTCTGTGTCCCAAGCTGCTGTGTTTGGGCTCGTCCTCATTTGTGCAGCCTAGGACTCTGCCACCCCACTATTCTTGCTGTACTTTCCATCACATTACAGCATTACACTGCCCCCATTCATTCACTGTGATTAGACCTTCTCTGTGAAAATACTGCTAGTCAAATTCACAAGCTATGATAATTAATCATGCTTTCCCCTATGCCAGCTGTTGTACTGTTTTGTTTCCTATTGGTGCTTATAAACAGGCAAGCCTTCTTGGTAAATTGAGTGTCCGTATCATTGGAAAAAGCAAACACTTTTTAGTTTGCTACTACCTGAATATGAGTCACTGTTGAAGCAAGTATGCTAAATGTTTGCAGGATAGCTGATGCTCCAAATAGTAGCACTTGGTAGTAGCTGTCTGTTTTCTTTTTTGATACTATGCAAAATGAAGAAGTAATTAAAAGGTTAAGTGATATTCCTCAGCACTGAGAAGTGATGGTTTAAACTATGATTGGGGAATGTAAAGGTTTTCTGTGGTCGTCTTGATATATGATCTCTTTCTCCTCCATCTCCTTCCCTCATTATAAGTTTCTTTTAAGTATTTGTGTACAAGAAGTCTGTACATAGGCTACTGCTGCTCTAGAGGAGATTGGTACCTTCTTAAAACAACCAGAGCAAGAGCGTGGTTTGACTGGCTCTTGGGGATGAAGAAAATGGCATGCTTGCTTAGACACGTAAGCAAATGTGAGCTTGAGCTCTCTGCATGAGGTTCTGCATGGGTGTTTAGAAGATGTTTAGCCATCTCAAACTTTTTCAGGTTTTCACATTTAACCCCTGCTGATCTTGGAGGAGCGAAGCTGGCCTTGAGGAGTCAGCGTAATCTCAGAATTTTAGAATCTCTTGAGTTGAAAGGGACTTGGAAGTCCAGCTCCTGGTTCCATGCAGGACCACCCAAAATTCAAACCTCATATCTGAGAGTATTGTCCAAATGCTTCTTAAGATCATTCAGGCTTGATACCTTGATACCACCACCCTGGGGAGCTGGTTCCCTGCCCACCACCCTCAGGTGAAGATTCTTTTTCTAGTCCCCAGCCTGAGACTCCCCTGATGCTATTCCCTTGAGTCCTGTTGCTGTCATCAGAGGGTAGAGATCAGCAGTGCCCTTGTGAGGAGCTGTGGACCTCCCTTCAGCCTGCTCTGTTCTGCCAGGGGACCTCAACCACTCCTTACACGTCTTGCTCTTTAGACCCTTCCCCACCTTCATAGCCTTCCTTTGGATGCTTGTAATTCCTCGTCTGGCTTTGGACGGCAACTATGAACATTTCCCCAACCTGCATTTGGAAATGAATTAGTAACTCTAGTTTTGTGGGTAGTGGTACTTGAGCGTCTTCCAGTTAAATTGACAAAGAAAGAATGGCAGTACTTGAAAGTGACCTTTTGCTAACAGTCTCAGGAGCATTGAAAATGATTTGTTTGCTTAGACTGACTACTCCCTTGTGAATAGTTTCAACCTATTGAATTTAATTGGTTTGTAGATGTTATTCTCCTGGTTTAGTTTGGAGTCAAAGTGGTGGGGGAAGGGAGAAGTTAACCTGGCTACTTCATCTCTTTCCATGTCATTTTTTCCATAGTGCTTGTGTGTGTGTGTGTTCTGCTGAGGAAATTAAACTGGAAGAAATATATGGACAGAGAAAGAGGAATTTATTTGAAACCTGATTTAGCAGAGTTTAAGTGGGCAGGGAAAAATGTGGTAATGGCTTTGTCTATAAATACATTTTTAAGCATATTATACCTGCTGGGATCTTGGATCGTATTTCAAATACCCACAGCGTTTCTTCTCACCGGAGAAGTATTGTTATCCCCATTGTACAGATTAAAGGCTAAATGTCATGATAGGCTTTCCTGTCTGTACCTAAGCTTAAATTTTTACTCTGCTAAAAGTTGAAGGACCCTTTCATTTCTGTCTATTCATATGAAATTCTGTCAAAAAGTGCAGCAGCGCTTTCATAAATCTAAATGTCAATTACATGGTTCAAGGCAGAGGAGAATTGGACTCAGAAACCTCATCTGGCTGATGCAAGTGATTTAAAGGAGTGTAGAAGAAGAGAGGCAGGAGGCTAGGCAATAGTCTGTATTTGGACATAAGAATGTGTTGATATGGGGATTTGCTACGCTGCTGTGATGAATGCAATGAAGCCACAGTTCTTTCACCCACTGTTTCTGCTTTTAGCCTGTGTCCAATTCAACCGTGGAGGAAACCTAGGCTCTGCTCCCCATCTTCGTGTCCTAATACTCCATCTTAGGTGCAAGCCAGGCTGGTTTGTGAAGGGTGGGTATGTGATGTTCACAGCTAGAACCTGAGTTGTGTTCTCAGCACTATTCCATGCTTGTCAAGCTGATTGCTCACTGCCTGTGCAGGAAGGTCCCTGTGCAAAGCGAGACGTTTCTGCTGGGCAGGGAGCAGTGTGAACACCAGAGAAACCTGCAGCCTTGTCTCCGAATAGGTGTAAGAGCTTCCAGCATTAGTTTTCTCTCCTACTGATTTTTTTTTCTCCTGTTGTCAAGGTAACACTTTAATTCTGTTTAGTGAGAAAGCTCCATATGTAAACTTGACCTTTGGGACTTCTGTGTTGATAACAATAGCGCTCTTGTATTCATTGTGTTCAGCTTCTGTAAGGGACAGGGCTTAAAAAAAAACAACCCGAAGACAAAAGGATGGGAGAGAGGTTCTATTTCACATTAAAACACACAACTATATTTTGAGTTGGAGCATCTCATTTAAATAAATAATCATGTATTAAATGTCCTGGAAAGATAAAAATGTGTTGTAAAATAGGGAGCAAACACTTCATGCACTTTTTTCATATTACAAAAAATTAGCAATGAAATGTACCACAGGTAGGCTCTGAATTTCAGCAGTGCCCATTCTTCCTTGGGATTTGTTCTTGCAAGGTGCTGAGTGCCTTGGCTGTAATCCAGCAGGATTTAAACATGTAATTTAACTTTAGGATGTAAGTAGTCCCACTGTATTGAAAGAATTTGAGTGATTAAAGGTACACAGGTGGGTAAGTGCTTTTCTGGACGGAAGCCAGAATGCACAGCATCTTCCAAGATCTAATTTTTAATTATTAAATTGATTTAGAGCAGTTCTTGTATCCAAGGCAACAATGACAATGAGATGGCTGAGTACTAAAATCTATATATTTCTAAGAGAAAAGCAGTTATTTGAATCCTGCTGAAATACGTGGACATTAATTACTGTGGTTTGTTCTAAAAAGCTGTGAAATCTGGCTCAGTTGTTGCTTATTGATGAATACAAGTAGAGCATGGGTTTACCTCATCATGGATATTACCTCATCTTTTTCTCAGCATTAGGTAAGGCCTGGTTTGTCCAGATGATTAACAAAACTTCAGGTGATGCTGACCATCGTGTCGTTTGATATTTGAATTATGTACTTCTTCTTTGTCAATTTCCTGACTTCATTAAATACAAAAATATATATTTACTCCACGATTTTATTTTCCTGTAATATACTAAACTCTTAAGCAACCTGAAAGTCTTAAAATATGGAACATGTTTCCCATTTTTATTCTACTTATGTTTAAAGAACACTTAGATTCTAAGATCTGTCTTGCTGTTTTTTGAATACCTGAAACTAGGGAATTGCTAATATTGTAGCTCAGACAAATCTATTTGGATGGAATAAGTTCTTCAATATTTTCATCCGAACACTCAGTTGCTGTAAAACTGCTGAAATACAGTTCATGTTATTGGCCAAGGCGGAAAAAACACTTCTCCCAGGATCTTTCATAGAGAATGAGAAATGGGAAAAAAATTGAAATTCAGCATGGTGCTGTTAGTTTTTGCATGGTTTTTCCACCTAACATAGTCTTGGTTACGTTGCAAGAATTTATGGTGTTTTCTGAGTTTTTTTTGTAGCATCAGTTGTTAAGTGGTGTCAGCAGTGGGTCACAGAGTGGTAATCGTACCCTGTGATCTGTGTTTATTCGCAGTTTACTGTGATGCTGCTTTAGTAACTCGTGTGACTTAATATGCTGCAGAAGAAGCAGACTTGAAGCTTTTATGAATAAACACTGCAGTCCTCATCCTCCATGGCTTTGTACATGGAGCAGTGATCTCTATGACTGCAGAGGAAGGGCACCTGACCTGCTCTGGTGTCAGCTTTGCCTGGCAGATAAATGGTGGCACCTTTCAGAGCTGTGGTCACTGAGGCCATTTCCTGTGCTGTACTTTTTTCTGCAAGATCTGACTTCTACTTCCAGCTTTGGCAAACCTGATTGCACTCAGCCTCAGCTGTAAGAGGGGACCATTAGAGAATTTAAGGAGCTGGTGTATATGGAGTCTTGTTTGGGGGCTAGTGCAAATACAATTGAATTATGTGAAGCTGGTGCGATGCTTTCTAGCAAATGTCCTGACTTGGTTTGTGCTTAACATGTTTCTTAGATTAGCTGGCAGCTAGGGAGATATGTTAAATACCAAAGAAAACCTCCCACATCATTATGAGATAGATGTATCCACATCAGAACTTTTACAGATTGGGAAAGAGGGGAGAAATGGTCTCTTGAGTATGATCTCTTCCATTTGGACACCTGGAATTACAGATGTAGATTACACCTGTATAAACTTCTCCTATTCTGCCAGTAGACTGTACTGGCAGTCATTTGCAGCTCAGACGTTTGGCAGTGTAAGTTTTTCTGAGTTATTATCTGATGAAAAAAACGTGATCTTTGCCCAATGTTTTGCAAGCTGGCACTCAGAACTCTTCTGTCCATAACGTCACAGATCTATATGATGCAGTGCTGATACATCACAGGGCAGCAAGTTTTATTGTTTTTTTTAAGCACTGCACAATGGCCATACTGCTAAATTGCTGGGAAAGTTCTGCTTGTTCATGCTTCCATCACTTAAAATCAGCCTCAACCAGTCAAAATCTATAAAGTAGTACTCAGTAGAGTTGTTGGTAATTATTTTTTGTATTTTTACCCATGCACGAATGACAAGAAACTAGTTTTAAAAGCAAAAAGAGAAGGACATGGAGGGTGGAGTGTTCTACTTGCTTGAATTTGTGACAAGTTGCAACAAGGCTACAGATACCCACTTCATGAGATTTATGGAAAAAATCCTGACCAAGCCTGCATCAGGCTCTTCTGTTCTAGTTAGCAGGCTAGAAGACAGCATGAGTTTGTACGAGGAGCCATGCTGTGTTCTCTAGAAAGAAGCCCAGCGGCTGAACTGCAGGTGAAGTTCTCATGTCTTTGATTTGCCTATCTTCACGTGGAACAAAAAACCAAGCATATATTAAACATTAGTATTGGATTATCAGTAAATACTTATTTCAACCACAGAGCAGAAAGCTGCTGAGAACCTGAAACTTGAGTGCTGCTGTGTGGCTGAGAAACTAACCTTTATCTTCATAACCACCCTAAAGCATAATGCTAGTTACTTACTGCCAAAAGGTGTCTTCCAGTGGCAGATGAGCTTGTTCTTTCCCATGGAGGTTAACATGTCCTATTACAACCCCATTGGCCAGCAGTAGGATTTGTCAGCTTGTTCAACTGTTTGTTTTTTTTCTTCTTCTGTGGGACTGTTATAAAAAACATCTGTGAAATAATCTGATTTAGAAGCTAGGGAAGCATCCCTTTCTCCTTTTCTTTCTTTCAAAGTACTCGCAGGCTGGTGACCATCAGCTGGGGAATGAGGGCAAACGAAGGAGACTGGGGCAAAGTGGCTGAGAAACCCCCTCTCTGAGTCCCGCATTTGGTACCCAGTGGTCTTTGCAAGTAGAAAGAAGGGTGAGCACAAGACTGTTCAGTATATTTGAGTCAAGGAGGCATATGGAGGGACTTCAGTACTCCTGTATTCCTCAGCAAAGCTCCTGAATGGTTAGTACTTCAGCAATTTAGAAAAAAAATATTATGCTTGTAGATGAACAGTTGTTTAAATCAGATGTTATGTCATGCAAAGATATCATTTTCAGTAAAGTTTCTGAACTTAACCTTCATTACTGGAGATGAAGACAGTGATGAAGAGCTCTTAGACACAATTAAGGTATCTCTTGTGTAGTCCATACATACATCTATGAGGATATGCCTATAGAACTCTTGCTTTTGAAATGTACTGGGCTGTAGGGCTAAATGCAAACATGCATTGTAAGAGGAGTTTTTAGATCTCCTCGGTAAACTTCTTCCTCCTACTGCACAACTTATTCACTCTGCAGATACTGTTAGCATTAATATCAGTGTAAAGAAGCCTTTAACTTCTGGATCTTTGTATAAAGAAGAACCAAACTCGCGTGCCATTTGTGGGAAGGAGTGTTTTGTAAAAAAAAAAAAAAAAAAGTTTTATTATTCAGGTTTTGTTAGAAAATTGTGCTGTTAAATGGATGAGAGAAATTACTGTAATGGAAAGTGTCTTAATGTAGCTTAAATATCTGACAAGAGCATTTCGGAACTAAATCATTCATGCTCCCACTTGCTGGCAACTGTAACCTGCTGCCTTTCTCAGGGTAATATAAGGTCTCTGACTTGCAAATTAAACATTAGCCAGCAATGACATAGGAAATCGGGGGGGAAAAAAATTCAAGATGAATGAAAGATGGATACTGAGTTTGCATCACAGTTGTGCAAACTGATGCCCATTTTGATCCATTGAAAAGCTCTGAATGGATTTTACCATGAAATTCTCCTGCAATGAATCCCGCAAACTGGAAGTTTTTTTGAGTTAGGTTTTTGACAGCTTACTGAACCTGAACCTTCCCAGAAAACCAGTGGGGTGGGCAGACGCTTGTGAGTACAGCTCTCCAGGCATTAAACAAAATGAGACAGTACTGTGACACAACACACAACGGTGTGATCAGAAGTAAGCAGGCTGATGTCAGCAGTGCAGATCCTGTATCTGCTTGTACCCACACCCTTTGGTTACAACAGGGTGGCATCTTCGTTTGATGTACTTTATACAATACCTTGTGAACAATCTGAGATTCAAAAACCTATTGCATGTTCCATTTTTTTCTACCTCCATAACAACTAAGAAAGTGTGGTGGGCTCTGTTCTCTCCTTTGTAGTGCTGCCATTGGTGCTAGTGGGAATGACAAGCCTGAGCTGAAGGCAGAATAGTCCCTGATATTTTCATCTGCTGAACAGTTTTGTGTAGAAGCTCTGTGATCCTCATCCCAGGGTTGTTTGTCAGCTTCTGGGCAGCAGTCTTGCCCAGGGTATCATAACTAAATTTGACTTTCTGTGCCATCTGTGCTGCAGGGATATCTTCTGTGCAGCTGAGTTATTGAGTGATCCTTACCTGAGAATGTTTATGGCAAGACGGATGCACAGAAAGTTAACAAGCCGTTACTTTACTTCTGCATCATCTACAGCTTAGAATAAAGAGCATGAGAAATTTGGTTTTGTTCTGATTTTTGCTCAGGGAAAACACGGACCTTGGTATCTCCCAGATATTTCACCCTTCCCAGTATATATGCTTCTCTATCAATTGAAGGTAATTTTCACTGTCCCAGTTGGTGTGCACCGCATCACAAGGAAAGCAGCGTTCTTTTCTGAAGTAGTGAAGTGAATGCTGTTTATGAGAACGGGAGTATCTCTCATTTTGCCATCTCTTCAGCTTCAGAAATCTGAGCAATTCAGTTGTTTGGGCTGTTGCTAGGAAGAAAAAATCTCCTAAACTCTGATTAATAGATGTAGCTGAGAGTCAATTGCATACAATTAGGCGCTATGCTTCAACATGCATTGTGTGCTGCAGAATTGAGTTTGTGAATGTAATGTCTCAATTTTGTCAAGGAAATGGAACAAAGGCCTGTAAATGAGTACAGCTTGGCTGGGTCGTGGTTTACGTTTTCTCATTTACATGTTGTAAGAAACAGTTTACCCAGAATTTCTGCATTAATTGTATACTTTTCAAACCCACAGCCACAAAGTCGGGCTTTTAAAATCTGTAGTTGTCTTTTCACCATTACACTTTTTGTTTGAATAAACTCTGACTATAAATAAAATAGGAAATAAAAGATGTTTTGTTTCAATCTGTCAGTACCATAGGTAGCAGTGTGCAAAAATGACAGGATATTGTGCACTTAAGGTAGAATTTCATGCTTAATTACACTAAAGATTGCAAAATCCTGTCAAAAGAATGAAGGTAGCAAGGAAACAATAGAAAAATTGCAGGCAGGAATATTTGGCTTGTGCATCACAACTTTTTGTCCAGGTGCATGAGAAAAGAGTGAAGAATGAGCTTTGTTTTACCTTGAAATAATCTTTTTCACCTGTTTTGATGAAATGTCACAGAGGAGAGAAAGCAGATGTGGTTTTGATATAAGGTGGCTAGTTCAGGTCAGTTCTTCTTATCCTCTCAGCTGGGCTTTATGTGGATTAGCTCCAGGTAAGAAAAACACTTTATGTCCATATTATGTAAATATTATTTAGTGTTAGCTGAGATAATTTGGGAGCAACTTTTCCAGTTTCAGAAATGACCAATAAGTGTCAGCAGTTCCTGATGCTCTTTACCCTTTTTGAGAGGAAAATGGAGGAGAGAAGTAGGGTTTAATTTGGCATTTATGAAAATCAGCCACTACTACTATTGCTCATTGTATCAGAGTCACTCCCTGCATCTCTGCTCACCCCAGAACAACCCTGTGCTACATGGGGCTGCCAAAACAACCTAGCAGTCTGCCCTGTTGTGAGTAGCTAGAAATCTTTCATATTGTTCCCCGCAAAACCAAGCACAAACATGCAGCAGTTGTGGAGCAGCTCCTGTAGTGTCCCACCATAAAAGTAGCATTTAAGATGATAAAGAATAGTTGAGGCAGTTATATTTGCCCCATGGCATTTTAAAGTTTTTTTTTTTTAAGGGGCATCCTTTCAGTTTCTCTTATGCCTCTTTCTTTTTCTCCTTCAAATACTATTCTGACATTTTAAATGTGATAAGCTGGACAAAGATGCACTTTGGAAGAGTGGTGGGAGGTAGTGTAGGCTGAGGTTGGGTCAGCGTATTGTTCAGGCTTTTAAGTGGAACCAGAGAAAATTGTGAAATCAAGGTTGTGAGGAGAGGTGAGCAATACATAATTTTCTTTTTAGATTACTGTTTCAGCTGCAAGGTAGAAAAACATGTTGAACAGAAAATAGAATAACTTCGTTTTTAATGATTTCAGATAATCCTTCCTTTGTATGTAAAGGGAACATAAAAAGCCAATGACTTTCACTTCTGCTAAAGAAAAAAAAGAAATCTTAACCTTTTGGTCAACATTCTGTTATTTGTTTCTGGTTTCCCAAGGCCAGTACGTATTAACAATATCTGCATTGTGCAGGTTCTTGTGAATCCTGTTGTTATGCTACACGTTTGTGGCACTGGAAGACAAGCTCAGGTTGCAGTGAGATGTGTTTTCCATGTGTTCAAGTGAGTCTAGTAGTAGGGCTTGAAGATTGGTGGGGGGGTGGATCTGTGAAGTGTTTGAACTTGAGGATGTGAATTAACAGTGAGTGTTTTCAACATCAGAGCTCCTTTAGGGTTGCGTGGGTTAAAATAAAATCAGGTATTAACTTTCAGACAATTTATGTAACAGCTTTTGTTAAAATAAATGTTCATTATCTTATAATGAGAGTGACTTACAGAGGAGGAAAGAGATGCTGCTATTGACCCTGTGGCTTACACATGCTGGAACAGCTTAGATTTACTCATAAACAAACTTAAGTGCATATTGGCTGGAGGCTTTAGAAAAAATATTGGAAACTTTCTGGGGAGTAGAGAAGCTAAGTCATTTAAAACGAAAGAAAAAATCTCGTGTGTATTTGGATAGATATTCAATGACAGGCAGAACAGGCAAATGTTTGAGCCCTGGTAATGTTAATTGGAACTGGATGCTTCACTCTTAAACTCTGAAATTATTTCTCAGGCTTATGTTGTCTCTAACTTCTTTTGTTACCATTTATTTATCTTCTTTAGTTTGTGCTTTACTTACAAGCTTTTTTGAGTAAAGCCAAGCCTCAAGGCACGCACAAATGAACCTCACAGGATTGATTTTTGAGTAACCATGTCCCTCTTTAATGGTTTGATATGTTCTGATCGTTAACGACTATACCATTAACAGGAGTTCTCACTATGCTAGTGATTAAGAGATGTTGGAGAGCTATTCAAAGGCCTGTGTAATGCTCATGTTCTGGGTATTGTAGGGATAACCTAGCAAAGCTGTTAGCCAAGGACATCTCTACAATAGGAAAATAATTCACATTCCTGGAAAGATAGGAATTGTATTCTTGAAGGCTCCTTTCAGGTCAGCAGTGCTAGCACATCGTTGAACAGTCTGATTTCTCACCTCTTTCCCTTACTTATGCTTTGTATGAAGTTAGGGACTGAGCATCCATAGCTGGAGCTGCCAGAATCAGTTTCCCATTTATGTCCATCATAGACTCAAAGACTTTCTTTTTAAACCTTCTCATTTGTGGTTTGCAGTAACAATCATTCAATGTTCCCTGTTTCAGAGCTCTCTGAGCTGAACGAGTTGACTTGGCAACCAGGGGATGTTGGAGGAGATGGGAGCGAAAGGCACTGGTTGGCTGCTGCACGTTAATAATGACTAATGTTCATACAGATACCGATCTGTGGCAAAACAAGTACTTCCTGTTCCTTGCTATATCATGGAGAACACCTCTGAAATTTCAGGAGATCATCATTGTGCCCCCGGTACTGCAAGCTGGGTGAGACAAGGATAAATATATACTGGCATTTGTCAAAGAATTTGGTCAGTTCATGTTCTGATGTACTCCTTTATTCTTAGGAGCTTCTGGGTGGCAAGTGAGAGAGCTGGGATTTTTTTGTTGTTGTTTCAGCTGCACAGACCAGGTTCAAAGACATAGGAAGAAAATGCAGTAAATCCAGAACACAAGCCCTGAGGATTGCCTACCATTGCTTTAAATGTGTGTTACTTCTAACTGTTTAGGATTTGGCCCACAAGTGAGCAGAAACAGTTGCTGCTCTTCATGAAGCATGTTCACTAGCCAGGATTTGTAGTTCAGAAGGTTATCTGTTGCACTCAAATACAATGATGTGATAAACTACAAACCTGCCAGGTTTCTTGCTTTTTTTTTTTTCATGGTGTGTTCCTCCTGTGTCATCACTTCAGCTTTTCCTTTGCTCTTGTGGTGTGTCAAGAGGAGGAAGCAGCATCTGGGACCCCTGTGTGCCTGCAGTTTTGAGGGAGAGGGCGGCTGCCCCAGGCCACCTTGCACAGAAAGACCCAGAGCTTAAAACAGAGCTGCTGGAAGGTGCTTGTTTCCAGGGGCCACATCCCACAGGCTCTCCCCTCTTGTCTGTATAGCCCAACAGGATGCTGCTGGAAGGAAACTTCAGAGTCCTGAGTTTATGACTTTTGGCAGAGCATTCGGATGTCTTGGGCTAAAAAGCACTTTTGTTAAGACTGGGGAAAACACTGCTGATTGCATTCTGTCATTTATGACTCCAGTTGAAGGAAGTCTGCTGTTCTTTGTGGTAGATCTTGCTTTTTACTTCAAACTGAATTGTAAAGGAAAAATTATTCACTATGAAGAGCTTCAAATAGACCAGGATGGCTCACAGGATGTCTCTCATAAATCACTACTAAGATTTGTCAACCTAAATTGAAGGTTTAGATACAGAAATACAACACCTAATTTCATTTGCTTCCAGAATTTTACTATTTAATAAAAACTAGAAGTAAATTTAACAGAACAAATTTTCACTGAAGTCTAATAATTCAAAAGACATATTTCATATGAGTTTGTGGTCTCAGCTCAGTTTTTTAGTCACATTTCTGATAAGAAAAAAAATTTCTTCTTAAGTTGAGACTGGAATATGTTACTATTCTAATAGAAGGTATCGCATGTAGCAGTTGAAATACTTACTCATGTTTCATAATACAGTAATTAGATGCAGTGTTTTGGTTTTTTTCCAAAACCATATTTTTCTCCATAACAAAGTGTTTTAGCAAGTCCCACAGTGTGAAGTTTTTGTAAGGGGGGAAAAGGGGAAAAGTTTTCTATCTTCATGCTGGTTAATACATCAGCATCTCCGAGGTTTGAAACTTATGCTGCTGGGATCTGTAGGTTTTGTGTATGATTTAATTTTCTTACGAAAGTTCTATTGTTATGAGATAGTTTTATTGGCTTATTTTTATTTTCTTAAGGAGTGAGCCTAGAATGTTTATGTATATAAAATAAGGCAACACATTCTTTTTTTTTTTTTTTTGCAAATGCAAAATCTCATCTGATTGATACAACATGTTTTGGATTTTTATCTCTATGCCAGCAGAGTCTTTTTGCTGCTTTTGCAAGAGTGTGAGGCTGTAGGAATTACACAGAGCTGGGAAAGCTGAGGTGTATTGGACATCTTTGCAGTCTTACGCTTGCTCTGAGACTAATAGAATCAGACCTCGATCTTTCTCTTGGCACATCTGATGGCATGACCAGTGTGATATGTGCTGTGCATCAGTAGGGTCATGGACTGAGAGGAAAGTGGATGTACTGAATCTGTATGACAGAAAATTAGAAGTCATCTAGCCTGCTTGCCTTTATTTCAGACTTTGAAGATCTCAAGCGCTCCCCTTATTGCTTAACTGAGATCTATGCTAGAGGTGGGACTGAAGCCAGGACACCTCCAACAAAGCACAGTCTGGGCCTGGAGGCCCTTGGCAGTGCTGGAATGGATCAGCTGGCAGAGGTGCTGGGGATGTTCCAGGTGAGGCTGGTCAGTGCTTTAAGGCCCATCACCCAGGGCTCTGGTGCTCTGTAACATCATCAGTTCTCCATACCCTTATGAGCTCTAGGAGCAGGCGATGCTCTGAGTTTGCTAATGCTGAAGTCTTTGCAGCTTCCCATGAAATTTGTCCCCTGAAGAAAGCAGGCCTTGGTAGATTTAATGATGATAGATGAAGGATGCATCTATCATCTGGTTAGTAAATTATGGCCTTTCTGGTATTCAAGTTGATGAATTATTTCCATCAAGCTAAGTAAACTATTTTATCTCTTAGTGGAGAGTTCCTGGCGATGGCTCAGTACTGACATACTCCAGCCCTGAGTGACATGAGATGTGTAGTGAGAGGATCCCAAAGCATTGGGTCCCCTGAGGTGCAGTACAAGCAGAAGCCTGGGTTCAGGCATGAGGCTGTGCTTTGTGCATTTATGTAGCTTTTTTTAAAGACAAATGAATAGGTGTGAACAGATTATCCTTCAGGACTTATATACAGGGAAGATGCTCCAAGGTTATAAAGTGAATGCAAAATGAGTTTAGCTAAGGATGCAGTGGGATCAGCTGATGAGATCTTCCAGCCTTCTACCACTGAAAGGAGATGGTCCTGTTTTTCATTCTTGCATTACCTCATCTTAACTCTGCAACCTACTTGCATCCTCCTGGAGTAAGGGAACCTTAACTTTCCATTGGAGTCAGTGCTGTTTGTAAGACTAGTGCTTATTAAAAAAAAAAAAAGGCAGAAAAAGGAAGTCAAGTAATACAAAGCAGATCCAGGTGTTCGAGTCTGAGCATTGGATGTGATGTTGCCAAACTGTCAGTACATTCCCAGAGCTCAGGTTCTGCTTGGCTCGTCCCATCATGTCTTTGTTGTGAAAGTGAAATGAATTAGTTGCATGGAGGGAGAGGAATGGGACAGTGCATTGGGGAGGAGAATGGGGAAAGCTGCAGAATATTAGTACTATGTGGAAGTGAATGCAGCAGAAAACATTGCTTAAATGGAGTATGAAAATGCAGAGAAAAGTGAAACAAGTACTTGTATTCACGTCCAAATGTTAATGATTCGTAGATGAGTTTTCAAAGTCTTCTGTCCTGTGCTAGACTTAGTGACTTTTACATTGTTCTCCTGAAATGGCTGTAGATACGTGCCAAAAAAATGAACTCGAAACAACTTTCAAAGGGGGAGGTTATAAACAACTATTTTCTTGGCCTAAATCAACTGATTTCCCCTTCCATGAGAAGGCTGCAAGGATCCAGATTAAACTGGTTTTTTCCTATATTGCTTCTCATAGTCTGCTGGTTCTTTGTAAACACTTAGTATGCTGTTATCAGGCAGGGACAACAGGAAGAGATTGATCAAAAGTATTCCTGCTAATCAGTAATAATATGCACCAAGAACTCCTATCGGTGTAACAACATAGAAGTCTTTCTAGCTAATCACCAGGGCTAATTGCCTCCTGTATCACCTCTCTGAAATGTGTACTTAGTTGCAATGAATTCTGCTTTTCATGTGAATTTGTGGATACTTGCTGTAAACACAAGTACAGTTAAACTGAAGTTTCCTGACAATAATGGAGAATCTCTACTATTGCGTGTTAAACTCATCCCCAGAGCTGGGGGTCAGGAAGGATTTTTCCCTTAAGTGAGATTAGTGATGATCAGTGCTATGCTTCTTTACTTACTTGCCTATTTATTTTTTTTCTCCCTTGAAACATGGAGAGAGGCCTGCTATCTTCAATCTTCTGGGAATTTTTGCTTTACAGAGCTCCTACCAGGGCACCAATCTAAAGTGCTGCTGCTGTCTTGGGTGCCCTGCCCTTAATCTCTGTCACTGTTCTTCTCTGGCATATTTCATGCAGGAAGCTTGTAGCTTATTTTGGGTTGTAGAACTGTTTGTTTGTTAGCATGCAGAGTTAAAGAAGTCGCATCATTTGAACTAAATGTCTTTACCATTGCTGCCGATGACGGTGAGGTTGTGGGTGCTTGCTAGTTCTCATGCTGCTATCTGGTTTTTGTATCCTTAGCACTGAAACTGATCTTGTGAACTGAAAAATGGTAAAGCATCTTTTTCAGAAAGAATGAACTGTTGATAGTGCTGCATGAAGATGACAAAGTGATGCATGTAGTGAAACAAGATCAACTTTTTAAAGTGCATGTTTTGAAACCAGATCAACTTTTTGAAATCTGTCTAGTGCCTTGATCTCCTGCCCCAAATTCTAGCGGTACTGTTGTGTTTTTGTAGGTATAATAATGAAACAGTAATCCTGATGCATTACTTTCTCAGCAGCTCAAGATTTTTTTCAGTGTCCTTCCACTATTCTAATTCCCCTTCTGATTTCACTTGGGTTATTGGGATGAGTCATGTGAGCAGGTATACTTTGCTGTCTTGGTACTTATGGCAATTGTGAACCTCTTTGTTTTCAGCCTAGTATGCCTTAACTCGTGGCAAACAATTTGTGCACCTGCAAAAGTATTTAGGTGGTGTTTTGTTCTTGGCCTCTGAGCTAGGAACAAAATGCCAACAGGAAGTAAGCTTATGGATGCAGCTGTCCACTTGATGTTCTATTAAACATATTAGTGTATTTACATATTTGTGCAGATGCATTATTACCAAACTTTGGTAATAACCTTATATGGGGATGGCCCTAGCTGCGTGGCTAGGGCATGGATGACCCTAAACTTCCACCTGGTCATTGGTGTGGCAATTCAGAAGGAGCCAGTAGAGAGGAGCTTACTATTTCCAATCTGCAAGTCAGTGAATTATTCAGATTATTCCTGGTGCCAATCATTTAGGGCAGGATTCAGCCTCAGTAAGGCCAAGTCCCAATTCTTAGGCAAACATGTGAGCTATTTAGCTAGGCTCCTCTGTGTTCAAACTAAAATTGTGCAGAGTAATCCTATGTTGGGAGGTACCTGCGCCTTTTCCTTGATTATAGAGGGTGTATACTTAGTTTGCTTAGGCTGGAGCCTACTTTTCAGATAGTTAGAATTTAAATAAGTGTTTTAAACTTTCCACACTTTGGGAAGGTAGTTTGTTAACAGCTCAAGGACTCAGGCTAAAAACTGTCATTTGTGGTACAGAGATTTAGCACAGACTAGGTTATTAGGAATTATAGGGCAGATGGCTGCCAAATGGAATGACATTATGTGTTGGATCTTTTATGCTTAAAATAGTATGACATATTTGAACTAGGTTTCCTTCTTTTTTTTTTTTTTTTTAGGAAGATGTAGCTTTATGTATTTTATGAAAATACCTAGCTGTTAATTCTCAATACAATCACTTTCATATAATGAAAAAAAAAAGAAAACAACACAAAGCCAAACAGATTAAAGCAATGAGATGAATGGAAGTCTTATAATCATTAAGTATTTAGACAACAGTGGAGTTCCAACTTGAAAAATATGCTTGTCGAATCTCTGATTCAATTAAAAATAAAATATTAGCCCTCACTGTAGGTAACTTAAATAAAGCTGCTCTTCACTCTAGTTCCTTTAGTATACTGATGATTAAACTATTGAAAGTTTGTTTTTATCTAATTGGCACCTTGATCAGAGCAACAGAATTGGTTAGGTTGTACACAAGTATGTTTGTGTATATAATGATGGTAGGTCTGGTACAGGTTACTCATACCCTGTATTATGGCCTCCATCTCCTGACCACAAATGCCTACAGAGAGGTGGTGGATGCCCCCCTCCCTGCAGGCATTCAAGGTCAGTCAGGCTGGATGGGGCTCTGAGCAACCTGATCCATCTGTAGGTGTTCCTGTTCATTGCAAGGGAGCGCATGGAGTATGGGTGGAGTGGACTAGATGACCTTTATGTATCCCTTCCAACTCAAATAATTCAATGATTAACTGTATGGGGAGCCCAAAGAGACCATGCACTAACGTTAATTCATGCAATCACATTAATTCAGCACTTACACTATCTACTTCAGGCATATCATGTAGAATCTCCATCTTTTCCCTTTATTTTCAGAGTGTATTTGCTGATTTTTTTTCCCAGGACAAGAAAGAATTTCTCTGCCCTTGTATCCGGAGCTGTAATAGAACAGTATTCCATGTCATGTTTTTTAATTGTACATGGTATGAAAAGCTGTTTGTGTATGTGCTGGTGTGCTGTGTGTACATTTCAAACCACCCTTTTGTAGCTTAATTTCCATTTATTCAAGTGTATCTGTATCAACAAGGAGAACAGCGAGTACTGCAAACAGAGTATAGGCTACATTTTCTTCCTATCAAGGACAGCTTGATCTGGTCAAAAAAGCCTGGGTCTAGGAACCATGTGGTGGTTGTGGGCAGTGATAGTTTTGGACACCAGCTAAAAGAGGTCGGAATTGCTGCTTGATTTACTTGCTCATATGGGTATGATTGAAGAGGGAGCAGCTGACTAGGGAAGGGAACACAAATAGGATATTAGACTGTTATTTTTACCCGGATGCATTTTTAATGTTTATTAGGTAGTTTGGGGAGAGAAGATTTGATAGCTTAAAAGTTTCAGTTTTCAGATGTGGTTTGGAAAGGATAAAGTGTTAAATGTAGCCAGAAGTAATACATAAAATATTGAGAAAATCTGTCATATTCACAATGTACATGAAAACAAGGAAAAGCAATGCTCTTGGCTCCTTTGGGAGGTTGTCCAGCTAATCTATTGTCACTGACTGGAGCAATGGTACATTAAAATCCAAATGCTGATCTGAGGAAGCTGGTATTCAGGATGCTGTTGGCTGATAAGCAGCTGTTTGCGCAGTGCAACTCAGTTTTCTCTCCAGACTGGAAAGGCAGGAGAGATCTTGATCTTAAGAGCAAGGGCTGCCTTGCTGAATCTGATGAAGTTACACTGCCTTGCACCAGTGGAAGATTTACTTCCTTGCTCTGTTCGTTGCTGTGTGCTCTCAGCATATTCACATCACAGATAAAGCATGTCTGTGGATTCCTTTAGCATAACCAAACACTTTTAAAACTAACTGCAGAAAAGGGAGGAAGAAGAAGGAGAGAAATCCAACAGGGGAAAAAATCGTTAGTGGTACACAGAGTGAGTTGGAAGGGCACATAATGGCTTTCATGGTGTGACTGGCTGCAGTTCAAAATGTTATGGACAACGATGACTGCCAGAGAATCAAATGCAATGAGTGATTTGCATGTATGCACTAACAGGTTGCTATCTTTCTACAATCTCCTGTCTTTTCAAGAGGGATTAGTGGTGGAAAAGAACAATGTCATACCATCCACCACCAGTACATCAACTAAGTAAAACTGATGGTGTGAGCACCAAGAGGATCAGAGATTTTTCCATATTGTCACAAGCATCTTTAGCCATTACTTAAATTGCTGTATAGTCCCAGGAATGCTGTGATAAGTTGGCCATCACGTATATATGGCAGAATTTTATAGCTTTAATCGTTATTGCAACCTATTTTTGACGCCGCTACCCCAAGCTTTATTCTGTTATGTAATGGTATAACTTCTACTGGTTCTGATTTTGGTTCAGCTGTTTTCAAGATTGTCTGCTGTACTATGGGAAATCACATTACACTGGAGAGTCATACTTTGATGGTGTGCAAAATGAAACAAAAAATCAAATTAAAACATAAAGGCAAACTGAAATTGTATCAGCAGCACTGCTTAGGCGAGAGGGGAATTACAGCACTAAAATGTCTTGTTCTTATTTGATCTGTTTTTTTTAAAAATAAATATCTCTAAGAAGCGGAACTACTCTCATAGGTTGGGATGATTTTGGCTCTCGGTGTGCTAGATGGTGCAAGCTGGTTTGTGAAGGAAATAGGCCAGGCTAGGTGTTTTTATCTTCATACTCATTTCTTAGTATAATCTTTTTCCATCCTCTGTTGCATATGTCTAGATTCACCTTTGCCATATAAGTTTTACTAATTACAAATTTGCAGTAGAATGAAGTATGATACTGTAGTTTGTTAATAGCATGTTATTTCAGGACCAATTATGCAAGATGGACCTTACTGCTACTGCATATAGGATGAGAACCGTGATTCACAATGTTACTGGAGAAGGTATAAGTTGATAGGGAGCCCTGCTGCTGAATTTAAAAAAATATCTTAAATGTAGTGGATATCCAGTGACAACTTCTGATAAAACAATTGTAACATACAGATATGGAGTACTTCTAGGAAATGGTAAAACAAATAAGCTTTTGGGGAAGAATGAAGTTTCTTCATAAACAACCTGCAGTATGCAACTTTATCATTGCTTGTGAGAAATATACTGAGCATCCTGGGAGATTTTGTCTTAACTTCTCTGAAATGGGAAGATGTTTTCTTTAGATTCATCAATTCTTGTTTCTCATGCTCGGTTCTGAAGTGTGCTGAGCTCTGGGATGGTAAATGTTTTTGAGCAACACTGACACTGGTGGGGAGAGAGCCCTCTCTAATTCTGAAAAATGTTTGATTGTAAAATTGAAGGCGTTGTTTGGAACACTTTATTGTCAGAAAGTTTTCCTGAATCAAAGGCAGGCCTCCATGTGACCTGCCTTGTGATTCTGTGGTCCATGTACAGGAACCCACTATCTCAAGGATTCCTCAATCTCAGAAATCCTGAATGCTGGGTTCCTCTTTGCTCCACAAAACCACTCCTCAACTTTGGGTACACAGCCAGAAAGTTTCTGAGCTGATGTTGTTGTCAAAAGGTGTAGTAGGCTAAGGAGCCATCAAGTAGCTAGAAGAAGGAAGGTTCAAAAGCAAGAAATCTTCATGCACTACTTAGCTAACCTGTGAACCTGCCTGCTAATGGGTGCTACCGATACTGAAGGTCTAAGCCGATTGAATTGGAAACTTTTGACCATTTCTACATACTCACAAACACACCCGGCTCAAAAGGTACCTCAGATGGAAGTTGGTTGTCTAACAGCACCATAGTTTGCTTTGTTCTTAATCATTTTTCAGCAGTTTTATCATTTTTCTTACAATGTATTGTGATGAACGTATGATGCAGAGTTGGGTGTAGGACACTAAGTGGGACTTTGTTCTGACCCAGTATGGCTGCGTTTTTGTTCTTAATATTCAACTTCAAATTGTCAATTGATTTTTTTAGGATACCTGAGATTTCTGGAAAGACAAACTCAGAGTTCCTAATTCTGCTTACTCTAGTGACAGTCTCTACAAAAGCACATGGATACCTGAGATATGAATTCATCACTGCTCCAATGAAACCTGATTACATCAGGAACTGGATAAACAGGAGCATAGGTCTAGAAAACTGGGAGGATAGAACTCCAGCCCTGTGAGTAGGAGCTTTGCCCTTGGATTCTGTGGGGCAAGGATTTTACTCTGCACTTTTATTTTCTCTTTCTCTTAGTACAACAGCTAGAGATGTGTGTCTGAAAGAACAAGCCGTGATTTTTGTGCTGCTACAGAGGAGTATGTAATGTATATACTGTATATTATTCTATACAGAATTTGTTTGGGGAGAGCATTTGGGCGTGAACTGCAATTAAAAATCTTTCAATCTTGCTTAGACAAAGTTACATGAAGCATGAAGCTTCCTTTACTGCAGGGCAGAAACAGGCTGCCTAAGGATAGGAAGACTGTTTTGTGTTTGTGTTATAGGTGACTGCTTATTCTATAACTTCCTCAAGCAGACTGGACGGATCGTTGGTTTCATTTGATAAGAACTTTGGTTAAAATAGACTTCTGAAAAAATACAGCTCATCCACCCATTGAAAAGAGGGGAAAATATTAAAAATAATTGCTGCTTTATGTGTTGATGAATTAAATGTTACCATAGATACTCTGGTCTGTTTACAGCAATAATAATAAATATTTTTAATTCACAATGTGCTTTTCCTCTCAAAGGACCCCCATGTGGTTTACAAATGACATACATGGATTGCTCTACATAGCACTGAACTTGTAGCAGCAGGAGCTGCCTAACAATTTGTATTGGTACCTGGCAGTGCAAGGTAGAAAATGTGCTGTACCCCCTGCATGAATCTGTAGGGATTGTCTGGGAGGGCAGAACTCTCATCTAGCCAAGAGCTGAGCAGCAAAACATAAAGAATCAGGTAGGATCAGGTATGCAGTTACTGATACAGTCTGGTAATTTTTTGAAGAGCCAGATGAAGTTGTTACCAGGGCAGGGAGGAAGTTATTTCCATCTTGAAAAAACTTGCTGGTTAAAACGCTTCCCTTTCCACCCTGAGGTGAATGTCTCTGCCATTTTGAAGGGAGAGAGCATCCCACTGCAAACAGCCAATTTTGAGCTGTCTCAGGAACAGGGAAGATCCATTTTTCCAGCCTTACTTTAGCAGTTCCCTCTGCTGAATGACTCTCTTCTCTTCCCAAGGGAGATGTTAGCTTTGACCTAAATAAACTCATGAAGTTGTTAAAATTATTTGAATGAATTTCAGGTGGGGCTTGAACAAGATATCTTTGCCAAGTAATGTAGGTATGCACAGCTACTGAATGATGGAGTCCTTTTCTCTCTCTTGCGATCTGTAGTAAGTGGGTGATGCTCCAGTGAGGATGACTGATCAGCATGGCAGTAATTTAGAGATCAGGGTGTTTTCCTGAGAGCAGAAATGCTAATACAAATGCTAATACAACTCTCCTACTCACATACAACTCTCTCACATTTAAGCAAGGCTGCATGCATCTGCCTATCTTTTTAAATGGAGTCTTTCATGGAACTAAGAAACTATACTGAAACTTCATGATCATCTTCCTACAGGTTTTTTGATGAACCAACACTTTATGGTTTAAAGAAAATTCAGTGTCATCAAATAATAAAAAACTTAAAGCTGAGAGTTCCACCATTCAGTTATCCTTTAACACTTCATGCTCTCTAGATAAAGTGTGAGTAATTCTCCAGGCAGAGCATCAGTGCTTATGTAGGTGTGTGACCTATATAACCAGTGACAGAGAAAATGATTCCTTGGAAGCCCTTTATGCTCACTCTGTTTTTATATTGTTTGGGAGAGGCAGCTAAATGATGCAGTCCAGTAAACTGTTTGAAAATTCTTCATTGCAGCAACCTACTCCAGAACGGCAGCTTTTTAATACTGCTGATGTTTGCCCTTCTGAGGTCATAGATAATTGCAGGTACAAGTGCTGAAGATATTATTTCTAAGTACTTACTGCTATTTCATGTTTTGGTCTTGAAAGGCCAAGAAAACTGGAGGAATGGGTCCTGCTTTCTATAAATAAACAACAGAAAACAAAACAAAGAAAACCCAAAACTGCACCCACTAACAGCCCTTTTCTTAATGAATTTGTCTCATGTTATTGAACAGCCAAATGATTTTAAAAAGCCTGGTAACTGAAAAGGCTGTTTGGCTGAGGCTCTTGACTGGGTTTGAATTAAGTGGAATTTAAATCACTGGGCTAGAGCTCAGCAGTGACTCTCACCCATCCTTTGAAGAGAGGGGGGTTTACAGTGCACTATTTCTATCTGACTCAATCTTTTGTTAAGGTAGGGCTGGGGTTTATACCTTACACACAGACCAGGCTTGCTGATGTTTTGTAAACATTTTGGCGTGCCTTAGCCTAAGCTTTGAGCAAACTCTCTCCTATTATTTTGAAGGCAGTCTTCCTGAAGTGTAATGTTTTCATGTGGTGTACATACTGGCCAGTGTAAAATGTGCCAAATTCACCTAGAATTTATTTCTGTTCTTCTTACATAGATGAGGGGATTGAGTGTACCCTCAGTAAGTTTGCAGCTGACACCAAGTTGGGAGGTGGTGTTGATCTGCCTGAGGGTAGGGAGGCCCTTCAGAGGGATCTAGATAAGCTGGATCGCTGGACTGAGGTGAATGGGATGAGGTTCAACAAGGCCAAGTGCCGGGTCCTGCACTTTGGCCACAACAACCCCATAAGCACAACAGGCTTGGGGCTCAGTGGCTGGATGATTGTGAAGAGGAAAGGGACCTGGGGGTGTTGGTTGATGCTCGGCTGAACACGAGCCAACAGTGTGCCCAGGTGGCCAAGAGGGCCAACGGCATCCTGGCCTGCATTAGAAATAGTGTGGCCAGCAGGAGCAGGGAGGTGATCATCCCCTGTGCTCAGCACTGGTGAGGCCGCACCTTGAGTGCTGTGTTCAGTTTTGGGCCCCCACTGCAAGAAAGACATTGAGGCCCTGCAGCGTGTCCAGAGAAGGGCAGAGAAACTGGTGAGGGGTCTGGAGCACAAATTTTATGAGGAGCGGCTGAGGGAGCTGGGATTGTTTAGTCTGGAGAAGAGGAGCTCAGGGGAGACCTCACTGCTCTCTACAACTTCCTGAAGGGAGGCTGTGGTGAAGATGGGTTTGGCCTCTTCTCCCAGGCAACAAACAGGACCCAGGGAAACGGCTGCAAGTTGTACCAGAGGAGGTTTAGGTTAGACTTAAGGAAGAACTTCTTCTCTCAGAGAGTGGTCAGGCTCTGGAATGGCTGCCCAGGGAGGTGGTGGAGTGGCCGTCCCTGCAGTGTTCAAGAGGCGTCTGGATGAGGAGCTGCGAGATCTGGTTTAGTGCTTGTGGTAGCAATGGTGATGGGAGGATGGCTGGACTAGATGGTCTTGCAGGTCCTTTCCAACCTTGTGATTCTATGATTCTTTGAAACCTGAAAAAGGGAGCACTTTAGTAGCCGGTTCCTATATTAATACATATTACAGTAGGTTTGCGCACTTTTATGTGAAGTGGCATCATTAAGACATTGCCAGTGCTTTCATAGAGTCACAGAATGGTTTGAATTGGAAGGGACCTTGAAGATCACCTAGTTCCAACCCCTGCTATAGGCACGGACTCCTGTTTATAAAAGCTTCACTTGCTGCTTGCCTTTTGGGAAAACCTCCTCAGCCCCAGCTCTAAACGGTGTCTGTTCACAGAAAGGGGCTGGCCTGCCTTCCTTTCTCAGTGCAGAAAAATCCACGTTTAATATTCCTGAGGTGAAAGAAAAAAGTTGCAGGAAGGCTTATAAATGATGGGGCAAGTGAGCAGGAGCTCAGAAGGCTTTTCCTTGAGCGTGTGTACATTCTGCTCAGTTTAGCATCACCGTTACTAAATTGCTTTTATTTCTCACAGTCCTTTAAGATTTTTTTTGGTAAAAACGTTTTATACTCTTCTTCTGGCTGTGTTTCCAGAGACTTGTTGCTCGTGTAAGAAGTGGATGATTGATGATGTACTCTAATCTTGAATTGATTCATTATGTCCCGACTGATTGAAACACTCAGCTTGCATTGGAAGGGCTGAAACCCGAGGGCAAATCAGAAGCCTCGAGAGCAAGGGGAGTCATAATAAGGGGCCCGAAGCCTAACCCTTCATCTTTCTTTGACTGCGCGCTGAACTCCTACGCGGAACTGACAGATACAGCTGTCTTATCGACTCGGTTGCTTAGCCGTGGGTTTGGCTACCGAGCCGCTGCCCGAGGCTGGGCCGGGCCGGCACATCGGTGCGCGCTGGGGGAGGAGAAAGCGGCTGGGTGCGTGCTTGGGCTCCCCGCGCCGGAGATGTGCGCGGCTGGCTGCGAGGGCTGGCGCTAGCGGAGGAGCGGCGGGCACCGGCACGGAACACCGGCACGGAACACCGGCACAGAGCCCTGCGTGCCGCTGCCGCGGGGAGACAGACTGAGCCGGAGGGACAAGCTGGAGGGATCATGACAGAGCCAAGCAGCAGAAAGGAAGGGTTTAAAAAATGCCGGAGCGCTACTTTCAGCATCGATGGCTATAGCTTTACTATTGGTGAGCCTGATTTAATTCCTCCGCTTTCTTTCATTTTTCTGTTTGTTCCCTCTCTGCAGCTTCGGTTAAAGACAGCTGTTGCTCACATCTGCCTCTTGTCGCTGTACGCAGTGTATGCCCTGCAACTTCTACATCTCTTTTCCTTTCTGCCTTCTGTATTTACTTCTGTCCAAGAAACTTGTCAGCAATCAGCACTGTGAATCCCTCCCTGGTTTTGGCACAAGGAGACGTTTGCAGAACTTCTTGGTTTGGAGCCTTATCTCAGTAACACCGTTGCTCTCAGGACCGCAAATTTCCAGCTTGCTAGCTTGTTTCCTTCCGATGAATCCAGGAACGCGGCCCTCGGGAGCTGTGGTTTTGTTTCCAGTATTTGTTTGTTGCCTTAGAGAGTGTTTTCAAATTCCATAACCTTTCACCATTCTTAGGTTTGTGTGAAAAGAGGTGCGCAATCATTCTTGTTGCTTCTCTCAAATACTAAAAATTGCTACAGGGCGGAAAGATGCAGGGAGAGATCAGGAATTTAAGGACTGGTTGTTTCTCTTGTAGCTGTTCGAGTGCAGTTTGTTGTGTTTGCTGTCTTAGCCTTCTCAAAGCAACAGGTGTCTGCATGACTTCCAGCAGTCTTTCTGTGCAGAAGTTAAGATATGAGGATTCCCTAACAGGCTGCTCTGCTAAAACTGTGTATCTCATAGAGCTATGCTGTATAAAATCCTATAGACCTTAAAAATAAATGAAAAGGCTTTTTATGGTATTTCAGTTTTCAAAGGAGATCCAGTTTGGTGTTTACGGGTAACTGCTGCAGAATAATCAAACAGTACAAATCCCCCTGGCTACGCTGTAGGTGGCAAGAGTTCTATTTTCCTGCAGTTGTGAAATCAGGGAAGTTGTTCCTGACTTGTACAGGTGTAACTGGGTCATGATTTTATTTAATAAAGATGAATGCAAGCTTTTTTGTTGGTGTGGGAGGTACTTGTTTTATCTAATTGCCTGCTTCACAGAAAACTTATTTTGCAATCAAAAAACTTAGTGATAAAATACAGAGACAGAAATGTAGGTGTCACTAAAATATTTCCATGTAAACATCTGTTAATGTGCCCGTAACATCTGAAAGTTGAAGCTGCTAGGAAAATGCTACTTCTAAAGGCTATTTCTCTGTGATCGTGGGTGGTGGTCCCCCCCCAAGAGCTAAGTTGCAGCATGTTTGCTTTTGAACTCCCTATCTTTAATCTCTTCATCTCTCATCATTGTTACTAATAGTGATATTTCATCAGTTTGTGTCAGTCTGGAGGAAAAACATTTCCTTTCTGAGCCTAGGCAATAGAAAACAGTATTCAAAGATGCTGAACGCTTCTGACTGTGCCTAATTTGTTTGTTCCTGGACAAACCGAGAGGATTGTATTTGTTACTCTGCTGTCTTTATTGCTACTTGTGCTCACCAAAGAACGAGACCAAATTGTGGGTCAAATGACTCAGGCAATTGCAGCTTCTGCTTCTTAGGACAGTTGTTGCATAGTTCATGTGCTGTTTTCTTCTATTTGATGCGTGCAACCGATGTATCGATTGTGAACTGTGCATTATGTAACATTTATTTTTATATCTTGGCAAATGTGCGCTGGATTGATTCACGTAACTGTGAAAGCACTGTAAACACACTATCTGGTATTACCAGCGCTGTGTGATGGACAGATCTGAATGATTCATGTATTTGTTAATCTCTGCGTTGAAGAAAATGAATGTATCCGAATGGTGTGACAAAAATGTTGAAGTGTTGGAGATGGGCATAAACTTTTTTTTCATCAGATGACACTTGTTTGTAGACTCCTAGTCTCAGATATTGCAGATTTCTTGAAGTTTTTGGAAGATGTGGAGCTGCTGAGTCTGCTACTGAAGCATGTCAGCTGGGCTAGAAGACTGCTGTTCTGAGGGACACAGTTATTATCAGGTTGAGATTAATGTTTCCACTTAGGTGCAAAAGAGTTAGAATTGGGATGAACCAACGCAAACTGTAAAGAAAGGATGATCTTCATAAAAATGATTATGTATGGCTAAACAAAAAGACATTTCATGAAAGACCTGAGCCTGAAAATCAGCCATGACAGTGTGTGGGAAAGGAGGAAGGCTGCTGCAGCAGCAGCTCCAGCCTGATTGCGTGCAGGTGTGCAGCAGCGTGTCACTAGAGATGGTCACTGTGTGTTTGCTCAGCAGCACAACTCAAGCAGCTGTTGTGGAGCTCCCGTTTTCCCCTCGCTCAGTGCAAGAAGTTGATGCACAGCTGTGGCAGTGTGGGAGCCTAGCACTTCCCAAGGCCTCCACAGATCCTTCCAAGCGTATCTGGCTTGCCATGCTAAAAAGCAAATGTACACTGCTACTTGATAGCTTTACCTCTCTACGGAGTAGCAAGGTAGTTGTGCAAGCCCCTTTCCTCCACACACCAGCCACTCTTGGCAGAGAATATGAGGAGGACTGAGCTGCACTGCTCTGCGTGCACTGAGAATTTCTAGCATGGTTTTACGGGTTCCTTTGCACTTTTTGCACCAGCATTGTGTTGATAAGGGGCTATAGCAGTGCTACAGACAAGGCTATTTAGTGGGACCATTTGGGATGAAGTGGAAAAATTATTTTGCTCTAGAAATTTCAGTGCGTCTCTAATGAAGATTTCGTGTCTTTATTTGCCACTGTTTCTGTCAGCAAATTTCAGTGTCTGTTCCAGAGTAAGTTTTTTAATTATGTAAGTTGTTTTGCTTGAGTTCTTGTTTAACTTTGGCTAAATTTTCCTCTACTGAAAGTAAAAAATACCAGCTGAGTTTAGAGGAAAAGAAATTAGGAAGAACTCACGCCTGCTTCTTTTGTCCTGCGCCTTCTCTCATCATTTATGAAATAATGTTCAGTCAGAATGCTGGTGTTACTGGCTTTGCTGCTTTAACTGGCTGTCTGAAGGTGCAAGACAAAAAAATTTCCATCGTCTTTCAACCTGGGAAAAGGGTAAACACAAACATTAACAGAGGATATTTTCTTTCTGTATTTATCACCTTCCTGTGACTAAGAGCTAACTGCATTAAAGCTCCCACTCTGCTTTTCATATCCAGAAGCACCTGGCAACACTTTTTTAAGTATTTTGTCCAAATTTATCTAATCAATTTATTTTTGTGGGTTAAAATGAATGGAAGTGATGAGGAGTTCTGCAGCAGTACAAGTGCTGATGGAGGTGGGATGTGGAACTGAAATACTTGGTCTAGCTCACAGCAGTTGTTTCTATACCTTTCATGAAAGTTCATTTAGGAGGACCCTGTCACCATTTCAAGTGTAAAGGCTCATCCTTCAATCATTGCTAAAGATTTGAGTTTTGCTCAGCGGCACTGCCAGGCCTTACTTTGAAATATTTCTTTAAAAACATGGTTTTCTTAACAGTCCTAGTTTATCGCTCTGCATTCATTATATGAAACCAATTTCAACATCATTGTGTGAATAACACTCCCAAAGGCAGGGCTCTTGGTGAGTCCCTCTGAAAGTTCACGTCAGAAATCCATGCGTGTTAGAGCAAATGTTGCTGGAGAGGATTTGTGCTGTGTTGGTCTCAGCTGGGGATGGGGAAGACTGGAAGCAAAGCTGATACTGAACTCAGCGTTCTCAGAATAAGCTCTGTGTCATGTGCTTAATTTAAGGAAAAAAAAAAAGCTACTGTAGTTGTTTCCTTCTTTAAAGGTTGCACCTTAGGAGTTCCATGTTCAAATTAACTGGAATAGAAAAGACTGTTTTTGAGAGAGATTCTAGAAAGAAACCAGGGAAGTAAGAAGCTTTGCTTTTTGTACTGTATGTTACCCAGAGAGTTGTGTGTATTGTAGCAACAATTAATATAGTTAATTGCATTGTTCTCGTGTATTGATTTTCAGCTTTGCTGGAGTTGGTCATTCTTCTGAGGGTAATGTCTCCTTTGCAAGCCAGAGAAGAGACAGGCTTTAGCACAAGACCATGTACAAGCACATACACAGCGTGTTTTCATGGAGATTTACTTGACTTCTCCTCTTGGTTTCTTATGAAAAATATCATCTAGATTGATAGCATGCTGTAATCATAAGGTGCTGACAGATCTCTCACTGGCTCTGTGTGTGTGTCACTGGCAGTGTTCCTTCAGCAGAGGCCTGGGAGAGATTCTCTCTGTGGGGTCAGTGTGCTTTTGGGGAGAGAGGGAGGGTGCAAAAACAATGTCCCTGGCAGAAAGGTGAACGATAGCATAATCACCTCTCCTCTTTGGGGGGTTATAGCTTTTCCTTCTCTTTGTACCTGAACTCTGTATCGTTTTCTTTGTTATGACACCACAGCCAGAACACCTAAACAAAACACAACAAATCCCAAACTTGGCTAATGGACCACGCTTTGGGAAGATCTTCCCATTGGAAGCATTTTTCATCTGATATCTAAGAATTAACAAATTCAAGTTGATTAATATAAAGCAAATGAGAGGCTTGCAATTGGATGTGGTATTCTGCTGTTCTAATAAAAAAGAAAGGAAAATAAAACCCACCCTCCTCCTACTCTCAAAAATTAACATAAAGCTGCTAGCAAATAGACTGTGAAATAAAACTAACATTGAGGTTTTTCTCCTGCTCTTTCCATTACAAAGTTGTGCTTTAGCTTCAAACCAATCTGGGCTTTGTCTGCCTGAATATTCACCTGAAAGAAAGCTGAATTTTTGGTGTCCACATTTGTGAGACAACCAGCTGGCCCCTTGTGCGGGGTGGGATTCTTCTGGACACAGTGGTTGGCAACAGCAAGTCTTGTTGGTGTTTCTGTCACGTAGCTGCTTTTCTAATAGGTGGGGATGGTGATTTCTGTGGCATCTGCAGGAACATGGTGGTGTTCAGTGTTTCAGGGTGGGTTGCTTTGAGCTAAGTGATCTCTGGGAAGACTGCAGCATTGGTTCTTGCGTGGCAAGAAGCTTGGCAGTGTTTTCATGGAGCTCAGCCATTTGCTACTGTGGATGATGTGCCTTGTCACTGCTACCTGCTGTTCACAGCTGTGGATATCTTGGCATCTTGAAACACAGTGAGTCTTTGGGGCTCACCTCCCTCAGAGCTGCCACAGGGAAGAGGTCATAGCACACCAAATCTGCCACACTGGGAGCTCTCAAAGTCAGTTGCCTTTTGGGATTTGCGTTTCTGCAGATCTTCTGATTTAAGCTCTTGTGCTGTGCTTACTGTCTCGCTTTTCTGATGTATTACTATTGCACAAGTAAAGGCTTCTGGATGCATTATGTGCTTATTGCTACAAGTGCAAATTGAGTCAAAAGGCAGGATTCTGGCCAGTCGTAAATTGCATCACTACACTGCTGCTGGGAGTCTAACAGTGACTTAAATGAAGGATCTGTCCCCAGACAGCTTTCTCTGCTAAAAGCACACACTGTTGTAGGTCAGAGGAGAGTCTGACCTATGTACAAAGTGAGGTAAAATCATAGAGCTTTACTATAGCTTGCTCCCAAGACTTTTTGCTGATATCTTTTTCCTCCCAAATTCTCTCTCCAGTGAGAGATTGTATCTAGTGATAGCCCTGAAACTTGATTTCCAGATTTCCAGTAGCTACAGGCTCAGAATTTTCAAGTCTGTAAAGGTAACTTTTGTTTGCATAAGTAGTTGTTTGTGAAGTTGGAAGCTCGGTGAGGAGAAAGTTGCAGTAATTAACCAAACAGATGCACGTGATGAGATCTCCACTGGTTTCCCAGCTGGAGAGTCATGCTGTGCACTGGGACAACGTGAGAGCAGTGCTCTGGTCATCCTCCTCCTTACTGTCATAGCAGCTGCAATCAGCCCCTTGAACGTTTCCCTCAGGAAGACTGCAGGCATCATCTTTCTCTGTAAAATGGCAGCAAGTGGTGCTTAGTCTCTTGCTGCTGCATGATGCTGCCTCATTTCTGTTGATGTAGTGCCCTTCCCCCCCTTCTCAAAGTTATGAGACCTGACCAACGGTGTGGTGTGGGGAAAGGGGACTGGATAAGCAGCTTGCTCAGCCAGTACCATTTGGTTTGACACCAAGTGCCTCTCCTAAAGTCAGTAATTCTGTAGCCAGCTCACATTCATCTGGGTTTGAGAATAAGGAAGGCGGTTTGGATCCAGGCTGCCTGTCCTTTTCCTTTTGTGTTGACAATGAATACTTATTAGGAATGAAAGCTTTCAAAAATCAAATTGTACCAGTTCTTTCCTCATGTGTGTGGGAAGCTGAAGTCCTTGCAGTTCCTCCAAGTGGTGTGCTGATTGCTTTTAATGGAATCTCTTTTTTTTTCCTTTCCGTTTTGGGGTTTTGTACTTTTAAACGGTGGTAATGGATATAGCCCCCCAAATTTACACCAGTATTTTTCTCTTTAGACATTACCCTTTTTTTTTTATTATTGTATCCCACAAATATCAGTGTTATTTTAGTTTGAATTGTGTCAACTGAAAGCTAAACTTTCTTCTCTAGTCTCACCAAGCAGATTATTGTGAAGGAAGTTTTTTTTAATTACTGGTTCAAGTACTTTAAGCTAGCTTGGAGATAACAGAAGTAACAACTATAAGTACATCAACTTTCTCTTACAGTGATTTGTTCAAAGTATTGAATTTTCTTTTTGATGATCGCTATGGACAAAGATAAATGCCCTACACCTGCTAAACAGATATCCTTAAAACTCAAAACGGTTTCATTTAGGCCATGGTTCTGCTGTTGGCTGAGGTCTTTTCTGCTGGCAACAAATGGCCTTGTTCTCAACTGCATCCTGAGGAGCTTTGCTGAGTTGTGAGAGAAGCACGGTCCACGATGACGTGAGAACAGTGGGTATTTTTGTCAAATGCCAAGAGGGAAGAATAGCAATTTTAGCACCCTAAGAAGTGAACTAAGAATGTAAATATCAGGAGAGAAAGAGTTCTATGAAATTTAGGGATGCTAATGTCAGCTACGCTGCAAAATCCCAAGTGATGCTGTAATTTCCCATTGAAGTTGATGTTTTGCAGGGTAGGATGTTTTATTTGCTGCTGAACACAATGTGAACAGCAGAATGCTAAATCTGCTTAATTTATATTGATTTCCTCCTCTATTCCTGAAGCTGTGATCATTACCGGACATGTATACTGTTAATAATCGCTATTTCCCTTTTTGTAGTCTAAAAACAAGATCTTTTGGGGGCTTCAGGCTTCTTTATTTGCCCCCATTTGGCAGTATGGTACTTTGTTAGATTAGCCTAAGGGAGAGAGATGGTCCTTTCCCCTAACTTGCAAGAGCTTGGTTTAAGGACAATCTATGTTATTTCTGCCTTGAACATTATCATAATTCAGAATTGAATATCTTAGAGGCCGAATTATGCTCTGACTCTTATGCAAACCTGATAACTCAAAACATAATTTGGCCTGCAGTGTGTATTTTTTGTTTATTAAAACTGCCGTATGAGCAAATCTAAGACATCTCTGGCAAAGCTGTGCTGTTTTTTTAGCTTGCCAAAATCTGAAATATTAAAATATTAAAATATAGAACTTACTAATCAAAGCTGATTTCAATCTGAATCATAGGGTGGGGGATCTATACTTTACACTACTTGTATATGGTACAGAGTATAAAATGTGTATGCAAATATAACAGACCATGAAGGACCTAGGAGATGTGGAGGAATATATGCATAGAACATAGAAGGACCCAGAAAAATATGCATATTTCTTTCAGGGTTAATTTATGGAAATTTTATGAAATTTATTTCATGATTGTTCAAATAACAACAGCAGTGAGATTTTCCTGACCCCTGGATGCAAGCTAACTCTGTTGTTAGTAAAATCAGTGGATATCTCTAGAAAATCCATAACAGGACATCTTTTGTTACTTTTAAAGGTTCCTTTGTACTTTGAGTTGATTGCTTTCTGGTAACCTGAATGCTTAAATAGAATTACAGAAGGAAATATTATAGATCTAATGGCTACTGTTAATGTTAGCTATTAGCCAATAGTTTATTTTTCATATAGATCATCTGATAATAAATGTCTTGCCTCACTTCAAGAGAGTGAATTCTGATTTTTCACAGGAATAATACAGGCCAAATTTGTGCTGAAAGTGTTTAATGACATCTAGGTATCTGTTTCTTCTACAAAAAAGGATTGCTTTTTCCATGCTATGTATATTTGGTTATGAGATAGGTGTCTATTAAGGTACTTGGTTCACCTTTCATAACATCATAGAGTGACTTGGATTGGAAGGGACCTCAAGGATCATCAAGTTCCAATTTCACTGCTGCAGGCAGGGCTTCCAACCTATCTAATACTAGACCAGGCTGCCCAGGGCTCCATCCAACCTGGCATTGAACACCTCCATGTATGAGGCATCCACAGTCTCTCTGGACAGCCTGTTCCAGCACCTCACCACTCTTTCTCTGTAAAGAACTTCCCCCCTTTTCTCCCTGTCAAATGTAGAACTGATTACATAGAGACCTCCTGCCTCACTATGCAAAGATACAGCATGCTGACGTGAGATGGGGTCTGGAAGATGGTTATCCCAGATCCTATTTGAACACTGGTGTGGCAGCTCCTCCATGAGCACAGTTTGCAGCCCTCTTTGCTGTAGCAATCAGGTACTTTACTTCATTTAGCCATAAAGTTGAGTCCTTTCCTCTTGGCTCGTCCAGTGGCAGGAGCTATCTGTTGCAGACACAAGACGAGGAGTTGGAGGAACCTTTCACGGCACTACAGTTCAAAAACCCACCTGGGAGTTGTGAAAGCAGCAAGGAAGACGAGGGGATCCTGGCTGTTAGGTGTTGTACCTGAGTTTCACTTAAGCTGAAGCCATGGCTTGAGTTTGGATGCATAGTTGCAGATCTTGTAAATAATCAAATAATCCAATTATCAGTCTGGTCTGCTAACTCTTCCCAGCATTCCTCCATTCTGAAGTATCAGCAGGTTGTTGTTATTGCAGTTGCTAGGTGGCTTCTTAATATTACTCGTCTCCAGGGTTAATGCTCAAGGCTTAATTGTTCTTGAGGCAGAGGAAGTGTAAGAGCTGAGAATGGTAATTACAGCACTTCTTATAACTTGGATCTACTGGCTCCTGGAAGATGCTTCTGTCAGCTTGACAACATGATCAGAGCAAATTTTCCGTCGTGAGAGAGTATGTTTATTCTTTAGTGATGTTTGCTGCCTTATGTTCCAGTCTAATGCTTCCCATTAATTAGAGTTTATTGTGCTATTTAAGTGAAGTAGGATTTTTGAAGTGAAAATTCTGCACAGTGACTTGTCGTTTAGTCTCTGATTGTGTTTGCCTACTTGCCCTCTGAAGCAGCAATAATAATTTGAGCCTTCTGTTTTATTAGCTGTCATTTACAGTAACGCTATGTGTATAATTATTTTTCTCCAGTTCTGCACTGGTACTTAAATGAAACCTTTGGGATATTTTCCCTGCTGATTTGGTGTTTACATGTTATGTTCAGTCTCTTGTATTTGCTCTCTTTCATGTTGTTCATAGGAAGCAAGTTTTGTGTCCTTTTTAGAAGTTTTTAGCTTTGATTATTTCAGTGTTTATTAAGCACAGATCTATTCAGATGCTTTGGACAAGCCTACTCAGAATATCATTGTCTTCAGATCTCAAAGTAAAGTGGCAAAGGAAATTTCACCTTTGAACACTTGCAAATTTTGCCTGTAAGGCATAGGTGCTGTTACAAACCAACTTTTTGAACTGGGAAGAGGATGATGTTTTCACATGTATGAAAAGATTCATCTAAGAGGGTACAGTGTTTTAGGCTTGGAGTTGCACATTCTACTCCAGCCCCCATAGTCCTTCTCCTCAGCCTTTGGCAATAGTATCTGTGAGCCCCACTGTTTGCTGGCACTGCTGCCCATCAAGAGGAAGGCATGGAGACTCTTGTGAAGGAACCTGGAGGAGGGAAGAAGGAAGACAGCACATGCTTCAAGTGCCAAAATCTCTCTCTATGGTTGTGCCAAGATTAATTTCTGTTTCTAAAGAAAATAATGCCGTACCTTATGGACCTTGAACTCCTCAGCCCAAATTATGTAAGTCAAAGAACACATTGGAAATTTGTGAAAATAAGGTAGCAAATTTCCTAAGACTCTTCTAATTATGAAATAGACTTCTAGTCAAACTTACAATTCTGGAATGATACATCATGCAAACTTGGTATGCACAAAAATGAGTCTTACGTGGTTTATTTCTTAATTTCACTCAGTCTTCTTTTTCTATTTACAGATTACTTTTATGTATTTAGTCGTATCTCATTGCATACTGTAAACTGCATGTGCACACAGCACGTGTAATGCTTGTCATCACTGCTAGAAAATATTTATATGTTCTTGTTTGCAGTAAGCTGATTGTTGAAGTCACCAAGCAGCATTTAGAATGGATAAGATACTTGTGACTGCTGTATGAGGTCATACATGCTTTGGCACCCTTGGTACCCAGGCAGTTGGACTTCCCCAAGTGAAAGGTCCTAGTTTAAAAATGAGGAAAAAGAAAAAAAGAAAAAATGCACTTAAATCTTTTTAAAAAGACAGTGTATTAGAAGGTTCTGTAGTGATGCATGACAAAAAAAAAAAAAAGAAAATCAATGAAGGCAATAACTGAAGTATTTGTATGAAGTATCTGTGTGATTAATCCCATTGCTATAAATGAGAGTACTCATGATGTTCAGGAACATTTGGACATTGTATTGAGGGATATGGTTTAGTGATAACTATTGGTGATAGGTGGATGGTTGGACTTGGATGCCCTTATAAGTCTTTTCCAACCTTGGCGTTTCTGTGATTCTGTGACTGCAAGAACTGCCAAATGAGACTTGTTCATAAGGAGGAACTATTTATTGTATTTTAAAAGTTGCTTTAGTTGCTCAGTCACACAGCTTTTAAGTGCTATGTTCAGTGCTTTTAAGTGGTGCGTTTCTGGATGTTGTGAATATTCTGCTTCGGGCAGATACTTTCAGTTATTTACCTACTTACCCGATATGCCTCCTGTCTTTTCCTGGGGTACATTGAGAAAATAAGAGAGTCACCTCAGAAATATTGAGTGAAATATAGTAAAAGTCTTTCCTCTGGTGCTTTAAGACGTTTTAAGGAGCATGGGTGTAAGCCATTCTGCTGCATCCACAGCATCTTGTGTATAAAGGCAGGAAGCTTTATGATGTGGGTGTGCAACCTTTTGTCTTTTTGGGCCACACTGAGTGAAGAATTGTCTTGGGCTACATAGAAAGTGTGTAGGTCACTGCAAAAGTAATGCCTCCTATTGCTTTCCATGGAAACTACAACAGATACAAAGAACACAATATATATAAAATATATAACATTATATATATATATAAAGAGAACAACAAACATAAAGAACTAGTGGGATATTTGACCCCAGTTTTGAGAAACTAATGCCTCACCCTGGTTTGATGGCAGTGGCTGCCATTCTCAGTGAGCTCTCAGGGTGTTCATCCAAGATTTTTGATGAAATTTTACTCTTCCTGTGCTTTATCCTTGAAAACAGCTGTTTACAAATGTATGTACTGCCAAATGGTGATGGTATGAATAAGGTGTGACGTGAAGGAAGGGGTATTTCTTTCTGGTCACTTAAGGTCTGGTAGAGGGACGTGATCAGATTTATGGGTTGAAAATTTGCAGGTGATGTATTTGTGCTGAGAAAGAAGTTGCAACTATAGCAAAAATAAGATTTCTTTGTCAACCTTGAAACCTATTCTCAAATTCCTGTATCAAAACACAAATCGGGGCTGCGTGTTCTTCTCAATTTTCAGGACTGCGTTCAGGCAGCGCATCGGACTGCACACAGTGATTTACCGTAACTGGGTCGGCACAGCTCTGCGACCTCCCGGAGTCCCGACGTCAGCCCCGGCAGCGCCGATCGCGCACCGCTGGGTGGTTGTTGTTGGGCCGGGCTGGGCTGCTCTGTGGGGAGGAGCCGCCGCCATGTTGGCGCGGGGCTGGGGGCGGGCGGTGCCGGGTCCCGTGTGGGACATGGCTGCTGTAATTGTAGAGAAGGATTGTCGTTAATTTAAACTGAGACGTTTTGCTTTAGTGATGTGTTTGTCTTGACAAATGCTAATTCTTGTTCTCAGTTCAGGCAGTTCTGTTCATTAACCAGTTAGCTGTTGAGCAGAAGATATTTTGAGAGTTATACACATCTTGATGATGTGTATATTAATACACTGCCACGAGGCAGAGGGTGCTGAGGCAGGGCAAGGGGACAGCCTCAGTGGTGTGTACAGTAGTGCGGTTGTTGTTCCTAGGCTGGCAGTGAGGGCAGCATGTCCTGCTGGGACGCAAGGAGGGGACACGGGAACCTATGAGCAAACTCTAAGGTTCCAAAATGAGAGACAATTATTCCTTTTCTAAAAAAAAAGCTTACTATTACTTTATATTATTATTTTAAAGTGTTGCTTGTCCAGTCTTGAACAAAAAGTTCAAGTGAAGCATCTTCCAACTGATCCAGGGACTGGATCTTCCTGCTGATGTTCAGCACTTTCTGTCTGAACCAAGTCTGCTTCTCCACAGGAACAGCTGCTTCTGTCACTTCTCTGATCCCTCCTTTCCCCTGGGGAGGTGGACAGGAAGGATGGGCTCATGGAAGCTTTGGCTGTCAAAAGAATTACCAGGAAATGAAGGCTCCATGTAAACACATGGGATAGCCCTGAGCTGGGGCTCTTCTGGGTAAGGGCAAGCTTATGGGATAGGAGGATCAGCACTGGTGTTGAGGCGGCTGTTTGGAGAGATGGCCCTGAGTTGGGGCTCTCCCAAGTAATGATCAACTGAAGAGGTTCTTGCACTCCCTACAGTGTTCAGGGCCCATGGGAGTTCAGGTGCCTCTGCCGGACTCCTCTCATTGCTGTGGTACAGCAGCTCAGATGAATGCAGTCTCTGCCCTGCCCTCTTCCTCAAGACTTGGTGAAGAAAAGATGAGAGGTCTTGGGGAGGGACAAGCGAGGGGGACAGGAAGGAGGGGCTTGTAGGAGCCTTGGCTGCGAAAAGAAGAATTACCAGGAAGTGGAGGCTCTATGTGAACCCATGGGATTGTCCTGTGCTGGGTCTCTCCTGGGTAAGGGCAAACTTATGGGGTAGGAGGATCAGCACCGGCATCGAGGTGGCCATTTGGAGGGAAGTGGACAGACCCTGGCACCCTGATCTTTGGGGTGCATTCTCTTTCTGGTTGGCCTGACAGTGATGGCTTGGTGACCGGCCTGCTCCTCCATTGGAGCATCCACTTCCATCAGGTTATCTTCCAGAGGTGAATCTACCTCCATGGGCTCTATGTCACTGTCAGGCAGGTCCACCTCCATAGCTCGATGTCACTGCCCAGTTCCATCAGTCTCCATTTCTTGACAGGTGGATGTTTCATACCCTGTACTCTAAATAAAACATTTTTATCTTACCAGGATCAAACTGCCACTGGCTGTGTCTGCTCAGTGACTGGGTTTCTAGACACAAGATGGTTGCAAGAAAGTACCAAGAGGGTCAGGAAAGGGGGTTCTCACGCACTCTGCAGCTGCCTGGGATGGAGTTGTCCTGGTGCTGGTCAGCAGAGAGGGGACAAAGCATACTGACACTCCACAGGCAACCATTAAAAACTGCTGAGTTTCAAGGGTTGTATCAGCTGTCCTTTCCCATCCCTCACTGACACCGCTGGAGTGTGAGAAGGTGGCATCTCTTCTATTGTGATCCCAAAGGATAGGGGTGGGGAGGTGAGGGCCTACAGTCCTCTAGGCAGCTGTACTGGTACAGCTTTGGTGGTTCTTTGGAGGGTCTGTGAGGTCTTCGGGGCCCGGTGGTGGGGTTTCCCACTTTGAGGGTGAGAAGGCCCATTAGGGATTGCTGCCCTCAACTTGTTCTCTCCTTGGCCATGGAATGTGTGGTTGAAGATTAAGTCAGACCCACCATAGCAATGCACAAAGAAAAGCTGGATATCAGGCATGCCCCCAGATAAGTAGTTTGGACAGATTTGATCTCTGCAATTTCTGAAAATAGGATCTTCAGATGAGAACTCAGGGGCAGGGACACAAATGTGTAGTTGGCTGTCCCCCATCAATAGACCTCTATGTACCTCAGGCACCATGAGAGTGTTCATGTCCTACTGTTGGGTGTGAGCAATCAGAAGATGTGCTCCTTTCCTGTACAGTGACTAAATAGCAGTGTGCTAAGAGAATCAACAGGCTACCATTGAATGAAGAGCTAAGCCAGTTGTATTCATGTTTCTGGTGGTGGCTTGCTGTGCCTATGCCAACATGGTGCCATGTGATCCCATTGTGCTCCTTTTTCCTGAATGTTTCTAGTGTTTTGCTTTATATGTCTTCTATAGATGCAGGAGGCAGCAGCAACTACTAAACTGCCCAGTGGGGCAGCTAATAGGGGCAGATGTCCCCTCTCAGCTAATTCATAGCTTTTCTGCCTTTGGCTCTGTATAATCAAAGAATATTAAGATAGTGTATAATCAAGGAAAATTGTATAAAGGAATATTGTAAAATCAAATAACATTAAGATGTCATAATAATGAAATAAGAGAGTTTGTCAAAGCAAGACAAAGAGAATAGATAGGATGCTTGCTTGTATCATGGGCTCGTTCAGGAAACTCCAGTGGAGTGGATCTTCCGAAGAGAGATCCTTCCCCACTGGTTGTCAGCTCTTAAATGGGTCTAGGAGGGGTGGAGCCTTTGGGAATTGCTTTCACCTGTGCTCCCATGGCTGACTCATTGCTTGCCTCAGGTGATTAATCAGAGGTTCAGGCCATGATTCAGCAGTTCCCATACAGGCTCAAACACTTTTGTGAAGGCCTCTGGTGCAGATGGCACATTTAGAGAACTGATTGTTGGTGCCATGGGTTTGATTCATAGAAGCTCAGTTAAGTTTGGATACCCTGGGGAGGACAGAGACCTGTAGTTTCTCTGGGTGCCTGTTTCATGTCTGAGCACCCTCATGGTGTCAGTCCTTTCCTTTTGCCTGACTGGGAGTTGTCCATGCTCCAGCATGAGCCCAGTGGCTCTTGTCCTTTCACCTGAACACCTGTGAGAAGAATCAGGTTGCACCTCCCATGTTCCCAGTAGGCAGCTGTAGGCAACACTCAGATCCTCCCTGAGCCTTCTTTAAGCTAAGCAAAGGCAGCTCCCTTGTGCCACCCAGGAATGCTCTGTGCCCTGGGCCCTCCCCAGCTCTGAGACCTCGGATTGGCCCCTAAACTGAATTATAAAATCTAAAAATGGTGAACCCTGCTGCTCACTGCAGTTTTGCCTGTCTGGGTCAGGAACAAGCCTCAGAAATGACCTCACATTTTAGGTGTATTTCCATGCCCCCATACAAGCGGCTGCTCTGTTTTTGTGCCTGTGTTGAGCTACTGGTCATATGTTCTTTTTACAAATAGGTCATTCTTCAACCAATCCTGTGCAGTTCCTGGTATTATCTTCCCCAGAAACAGAATCCAATCTCAAGAGAAAGTTTTACTTGCTCTGTCTTTCAGTACAGCTTGAGGATAATTTCAGTCTCTATTAGCTCTATGCATTAATTACTGTGTCCTTTTTCCAGCGTGGGGACATAGTTATGTGGCAGACATTGGGAATTTTTTCTGAATAGCTGAACAATCAATGTCAGTAATACAAGGGCTGCTACAAAAGTAGTACCTCCTATTTTATTACACAACTAATTGAAACATTATAGGCTATCCTAAATTACAAAGGACCTGTCCTGAAGAGCGGAAAAGCATCTCCTGGCTTTCAGGCATAAAGTCCTAAATCCTATTCCCTACAGATTACACCAAGTTGGCAGGAAGTGTCAATCTGCCTGGGTTAGGGAGGTCCTACAGAGGGCTCAGGACAGGCTGGATTGCTGGGCTGAAGCCAATGGGATGAGGTTCAGCAAGACCAGATGCCAGGTCCTGCGCTTTGGCCACAGCAACCCCAGACAGTGCTACAGGCTTGGGGCAGAGTGGCTTTAAGACTGTGTAGAAGAAACAGACCTGGGGGTCTTAGTCAATGCTCAGCTGAACATGAGCCAGCAGTATGTCTTGGTAGCCAAGAAGGTCAGTGGCATCCTGACTTCTATCAGAAATAGTGTAGCCAGGAGGATCAGAGAAGTAATTATTCCTCTGTACTCAGCACTGATGAGGCTGTACCTCGAGTACTGTGTTCACTTTTGGGCCCCTCACTGCAAGAAAGACATCGAGGCCCTGGAGTGTGTCCAGAGAAGGGCAGCAAAGCTGGTGAAAGGGTCTGGAGCACAGGCCTTATGAGGAACAGCTGAGGAAGCTGGAATTGTTCGTTCTGGAGAAGAAGAGGCTCAGGGAAGACCTTATTACTCTCTATAACTACCTGAAGAGAGGTTGTAGTGAGCTGGGGTTCGACCTCTTTTCTCATGTAACTAGCAATAGGACTAGAGGGAATGGCCTCAAGTTGTGCCAGGGGAGATTCAGGCTGGATATTGGAAAATAGTACTTTTCCAAAAGAGTTGCCAGGCTCTGGAATGGGCTGACCAGGGAGGTGGTGGAGTCACCGACCCTGGAGGTGTTCCAGGAATTTTTAGATTGTGCTGAGGAACATGGTGTAGTGAGAACTATTGGTGATAGGTTGGATTGGCTGATCTTGTAGGTGTTTTCCAGCCTTGGTGATTCTGTGATACTACGATTTTCAGCCTCAAAGCCAAGCATCTACTGAGCATCTAATGTGTTGTATAGATGTCTTGTTCTTAGTGGTCTGATGGCTCTTGGTTCAGCAGCAATAATAATATATTTAGAAAGAGCCAAGAAATTTTCATACAGAATCAGGAATTAATCTCCTTTAGTAGTATTACTACTGAAAGGAAAAAAATCCCTTTCAGTGGAGTTTCATTGAGTGATTTCCAGAAAAACAAAGATGTTTTTTTCCTTGGCTAATGTTTCTATTTGAACAATCAAATACAACTTCTAAAATCAGACTAGCATTTTGTCTTGGCCATTGTCACTGTTTTGCCCAGGGACTTCACCAAGAGCACATACGATAAATGCTCAAACACAGGTTGTGGGTCTTTTCTTTCATCATAGGTTAACAGCAACTGGATGTGAAGTTTGGTGAATCTTTGAACTGTATTTAGTTTTAAATTTATGTTCTATTAATAAAAAAATCTATTTTAAAATTGTGAAGACAGCATTGGTGGAAGAATTTCCGAGACTGGTCACTTCTTTCATGATTGTGGTTAGTTTAAGTGAAGTAGTAATAACAGTAATGATGGCAAATATCCCCCATGGCATTTTTCACATCAGTAACGTGTAACAGTTTGGTTGTACTTGCTCCAAAGTGGAAATTTCAAAAAAGAGTGTTAAAAAAGAGTCTTCATTTTAAAACATAGAGCTTGTCTGCTTCAGTGAACTGTTTTGCCTTGTAACTGGAGACTTGCTGCTGAAAAGGTGAATCTGAGAAGAGCTGTCAGCAGATGCTTGCTGACAGATTGCCAGTGACAGGAAGGGAAGAAGCACTTGGTTTCTTTACACACCAGAAGCCTTGGTTATTGCCCTGAATTTCAATGGTCTGAAACAATGATATTGGGTAGAATCATATCACCAATCCACCTCTGCTGCAAGCTGCTAGAAAGCAGACAAACTGGAAAGGGAAGTGACGCATGGTGGTGCTCCTAACATCTGCACCAACAGCTTATCAAGTGGCGTAACATTACTGAATGGTTGACTTGCTGTGTCGCCTGTTAATGAGAAGTTTATTTACCAGGACTATCTGTCTGCACGTGTCATTCTCTAAGAAGCCCTTTTTGTCTGTGCCACCTGGTTGGCAGTTCAGACCAGTGTTAGATTTTGCTAATTAAAGATCAGGCTTGATTTCATGAGGTAGGGGAAATAAATCCTGCCCTGCTTTTGGCCTGTTCACAGGCATATGCTCTTTTCATAGTCTGAATTTAAGGCTATGTGGTGCAGGGTGCCTTATCACAGTATGGCAGATATTCTCAACCAGCCACTCAGAATGGAGTTCTGATAGAAGTTAAAAAGCTTTTATATCTTCTCCCATGCTGCTTTAAAATAATAAATAAATATGAGATGCATGCACTGGTGACAAATCACATTGTGGCACCCCAGCAGTACTTGCAAAGAAAATGCAAAATGAAGGAAGACAGAAACTTAGAGCATTTCCACTGGTGAAGCTGCTCTTGCTGTGCTTCTGGATCCATTCTATTTGGGACTTCAGAAGGAGTAATTAAAATAGTTGTTTTCAGCCTGTAACTTGCAAGCAGTGTTCTGCAAGTTAGCCTTTCTTGAGCAAGAAGCAGACCTTGTGATCATAAGAGACTGGTCCCAGCCGAAGTTGAGTTATTCCGTAAGTGAATATAAAATTTTTCTTGATTAGAGTACAGTGAAAAAAAAAAACAAAAAAAAACACCGACTTTTAAAAATCACCATACTTTAGCTTCTATTTCTTCTTCTTTTTTTTTTAAGAGTATTGTGGAAGGATTTTATTCTCTCATTGAAAAGAGTGGCAAAAATCTGCCACTTTCAGTTGGATCGAGGCACAGATTTTCACGTACAGGTATGTACGGACATTGAATTTAGGAGGGAAAAGCAAGGCATTCCCTCTTCAGTTTGAAGCTTCTCTTGCAGAGGTTTCTGAAAGTTCCCTGAGTGATAGGCAGTTTGTGCAATGCATCTCTTTCCCTTACAAGCAGCGAGGAGTCTTCCACAGGGGCTGACTGACAACAGGATATATGGCATCAGGACTGGCTTGAGTGTTCCTCTGTCACCTTCAGCCTCCTGTTCTTCAGAAAGTGCACAGAAGAGGAAGTTGGACACTTCTCCAGTGATTTGAAGAATTTGGGGTGAGGCATTATGCTGAAGTCATATCAGAAAGATGATGTGGTACCCCTGCTCTGCCACGCAGACTGGGCAACCAGGAATGAGTCTTTCAAGGCCTTCTGTCCAAGCAAACCTGCCAGTGTTGGTAGATGAAAAAGTAAAATGCAGGGCATTTCCTGGCAGAACTATCACTGACACACCTGCGTTGCGAATCCACGCTGCTGTGAGCCATATACCCTAATCCAAGATCCCTGTGCATATAAAAACTAGCAAGTCTGTCTGTCTCTGTCCTCTCATCAGCATGAAGCTGAATTGCTGATGTTTTGGACAACAAAATAAATTTTCAAGGCCATATTGTAAAAGTGCACGTGTGTGTTTGTATGAGGTTACGGCAATAGGGAGGTAAAGGAATAATACATAGACTGAATACAATTTTAGCAGAGGTATAGATGACAAGAGATATAAGGCAATGAAGACCTGGCACTTAAGGAAGCTCCAAAAGAAGAGATCACTGTTTGAAAAGTAATTGCTTACAAGCCAAGATGTCTTCTGTGCTTCTTTGCAAAACACCATAGTGTTTTGGCATCTTAGCTTTTCAGATTTTATGGAGAAACATTAAAAGTGTCTTGTTCCTTTTTCTCTGCATGTCAAGTTACACATTAGTAAGTAAAGACAAGTCTTTGCTGAGGGAAAGGTGGAACAAAGTGCTCTCTAAGATTCACTCCTGTGAGTGCTCTGTAGGTGTACTCCAGGTCACCTCTGGGCTAGCTGATCCCTGAGGTCTCAGCCTTGTAGGGGAGGAAAGGAGAGCAGGCGTCAGGACTTCCTCCAGAGCTCTCCTGACAGCCAAAGGGCTAAACTTAGATCCTCCAGGGAACGTAGACTGCAGCAGGACGAAGGAAATGGTGTATATTTGGTACTCCTGAAAACAATAGGATTGTTGCCTTGTAAAACCAAATATTTTGTGAATGAAGAGACTGTTTTGGAGTTCCTTTCAAGTGAACTCTCCTGGGAACTGGTAACCAAGCCAGAGCTTGTAGCACATTTCTATTCTCTGCTGAGTATGACGTGTCTGTACAGAGAAAGGTATCTAATGGAAACATCAATGGACAGTGATGGTCTCGGGGGTGTATACAGGTTAAAAATTAAAATGATATGCTGGAAAGTTTGAGATCCAAAACAAATGAAATAGTGAGCTCATTTCCTCAGAAAAAAGATAAATTGCCTGTTTCTTGCACTCATGCTCTTAATTGGTCTAATATGAACTCAACAGAAATCAGAGGCAATGTGTCCTCTTTTCTGTTTGGCTTTAGGAGTAGACTCATTAAGAGAAAATGCAGGCAGAGCCTACTGCTGAAAGTGCTGATCTGACCTATATTTAACTCTACACCACGCTGCCCAGTAGCTGAAAGGCTTTAGTATGTGGTCCAAGCTAATGGCTGTCACTTTTTAAATCAGTAAATATAGCAGTAATTAATAGGAGTAATAGCTCATCCTCTATCAGTTGTGTTAATTGTAGCACAAGTTGACTTCAGTGACTCCATTTTTACTTTGATTATATATGGTTAAAGGAATAAAAACATTTTTCAGTTATATCAACCCTTTTTTTTGTTATATGGCATCTTTGTTAGGAAACAGACTAGACTGAAATGTTTGGTATTAAGGATTACCACAAAGAGCACTTCAGTCTGTCAACTATTGCAGTCTCTGTATAGAATGAGAGTGAAAGATGTATGCTGAAAAATTACATCCTAACCATCTAATGTATCTAGAAGAAAAAATGTAGAGGAGGTTCACAGTGCTTTCTGTGCTCTGCTCCCAGCCATGCTCAGTGCTGCTTGCAGATGTGTCAAAATCAGAAAGTGCACAATGATCTCCAGAGATCTCTTCCAACTTCTGTGTCCATCTGGCCCAACCTCTGCCAGGCCTATGTCCAGACAGTTATTGAAGATTTCCAAGGAGGAGACTCCACAGCCTCTCTGGGTAGCACGTGCCAGTGCTGTGTTACCTGCACAGTGAAAAACTGTTTCCTGATGTTTAGACAACACCTCTTATGTTGCAGTGCCCAGTGCCTCTTATCCTGGCATGGGGCTCTACAGAAAAGCACTTTTCTCCATCTTCATATCATGTATCTGTACATACTGATGAGAGATCCCCCTCAGCATTCTGTTCTCTATCATAGAATCATAATAATAATAGAATCATAGAATGGTCTGGATTGAAAAGGACCATAACTATCATCTAGTTTCAGCCGCCCTGCTATGTGCAGGGTCACCAGGCTGCCCAGAGCCACATCCAGCCTGGCCTTGAATGCCTCCAGGAAAGGGGCATCCACAACCTCCTTGGGCAACCTGTTCCAGTGTGTCATCACCCTCTGAATGAAAAAATAAAAATAAAAAACAAATTACATTAAACACTAGGATGCTACCCATTGTTCCATTTCTCTTAGCCTTTCCTCAAAGGAGAGATGCTTCAGTTGGAGAGGGGAGCACACCATGATACCTGGGCAGTCCAGAGCTAGACCCAGTGCTCCATGTGCAGCCACCCCATCAGTGGGCAGAAGCAAAGGATCACCTCCTCTGTTCTGCTAACACCACCACTTTTTGTGCAGCCCAGAATACCATTGGCCTTCTTTGCTGCAAGGGCACAGTGCTGGTGTATATTTGAGTACTGGCCTTCTGTCATCTGTTGGAAAGACCTGGCCTTGTATTTGCATGTGATCTTTATAGCTGTGTAGCTCTGTGCCAGGGAACAGCCAGAACCAGGAAGGCACAAAAACAGTGAGGTATCATGGCACATTACACAGTATGCTAGCTCACCTCACCTGAAATATTTGAGCTGGAAAATGTATTTTTAGGTGGTGCTTCGGTGTTGTAGCCCTTCTTCAGCTCTAGAACCTACCATGGCACTGGGATACGCATCAGAAATTATGTTAGATGCATCTGAGAAGTTGTTTATGGCTGGGCTACAACTGCTGCTGAGGCACTGAACACCGGCTCATCTCTTGTGCTCTGTTGTGTGGCACTTACTGGGCAGTATCAAGTCAGACTTTATGAGACAGTTGAAAAAAATCCAGGAAAATGAGGAATAAAAGCAAAAAAGATCTGTGGTTTGCTTTTTCTTTCTCTTTCGCCCCCACCCCCCCCTTTTGAGTGGTTTCTGTACTACCACAGTAGCCTGAGATACCTTTGCTATGGATACAAAAGCTCTAGCTATCTTAATTCTTCAGGAACGACTTGTTTGCAGTCTGACTGTGCTAAAATCGTAAAGAGGTATGCTGTTGTTCATGGCTATTGAAAAATCATCACTCTGTCTGCATAACAAAAACCATTTACAAAAGCTCCTCATAAGCTGGGAGCTGAGGCTATGCTTTCAGTTGTAGCACAAGCACTTAAGGACATGTGTCTCAGTGGTCTTTAAAAGTCGGACTGGAGGTCCCAAAGCATAACCAGCTGGTTTTTTTTTTTTTTTTTAAATCTTAGCAGTGTTGCAGCGTAATGGCTGCATCAATCTTACATTTCCTGGAAACAGAAATATCACTTCGGTTGAGCAAGGATGCCATTGTATTACTGCCAATTTAAGTACCTGTTGATAAAATGCATTGGAGATACTAGATATGCTAGAGAATGAATGATTTGATTTGCTACGTTGCACTGTTTTATGACCAAGATGTTGCATCAGGGATGGCAGGCACGTGTGGCTGAGGCAGTTTGTTGCTCCGTAGTGGTAATGGATTCAATCCTTTTTAAAGCTAGTTCCTCTGGTGAGCAGGAAAGCACAAAGCTCACCTGTCATGGGGGCTGAACTTTAAGTCTGGAGTTCTTTTCATTTCTTTAAGCCGTGCACAGCTTAGTGACTTCTTTGTTATTTGGAGATGGCTCTATTTCATCCCTGTGTGGAACAGCAGCATACGTTTTTTCTTTGGAGTTCAGTGAGGGAATAGAAATGCCCATGAGGAATTCACAGGAGGCCTCATTTACTAGCCTTACAAAATTTAAGTCTGAAGGGTCACACCCACAAGAGTTTATTGTCAAACTGTGCTCTACCAATAGAAGAGAATGTTTCCATGGTAACTTTCTAATGAGCCTGCTTGAAAACCTCTCCAAGAACAACTTTTTTTTTTTTTTCCCCAGTGGATTAGACGTTTCTGAGGTCAAGCAGCTCCAGTGCTGTAGGTGTAACCTCACCTAATATTACTGGTGGTTTTCACAAGCCCAGTTATTTCCAAGGGCAGAGCCTCAGAAATCTGCACAGACAGCACAGGAAACCAGGGCTGGGCAGGATTTCATCTAATTTAAGTCATCCATATCTAAAGTAAATGTGTTATATTCTTTTATACTCAGTGTAGAGAAGTTGTTTCTTGCAGGGTGTTGTTCATCTGACCTGTTTTAGGTATCAGTCTCAGACTGAGCTGAATCATGCCCTAGGAGCGCCATTTTCTTTCCATTGGCTATAAAGGGAACTTGGATGACTACGCTGCACTTAAGATCTCTACATCTGAAAAGAAGACCCTATCCTCAGATGCTTTTGCAGTCTAGATGCCGATAAAATATCCTTTTTGGAGGAAGAGAAGGGGTTGAATAGATGATTGTGTAATCTAGAAAAAAATTAGGAAATTAGGAACGTGCAAGTAAGTCTTCAAATATATAATTCATTTGAAAAGAAGGGAAAAGTGAGTGAACGGGAGAAAAGTAATGGGTTAAACAGTTATACACTTGTAAGGATAGCAAATCACTGATGTTACGCCAAGTACTGATTTTTTCCTTTTTTTTTTTTTTTTAGTAGAATCTGCAGTTTGTTTCACTTTGGAGCACTGTACAATTTCCAGCCTTCTATTTTAACAGAAAGGTGCTTAACAGGTACACTTTTTCCTGCTGATGAGGAAACATGTAGTTGTACAACATCTTTGTTTTTTTTAAAGATGTATTTTAAAAAATAGCTACAGCCAAGCAGACAAAAAGCCAACAAGCAAAAGCTTTGTTTTTCTTCATTGGATAGAGTGAAAGTTTGAACACGGTTTTTTGTTTTGGAGAGAAGATTGCTGCCTGGAGTAGAAGAAGGATCATACAGTATTTGAATGGAAGTGGATTCTGAAGAATATAGCATGTAGAAACTGCATATTTGGTTTTTATTGCTTTCCTGATATTTAAGTGTTTCTCGGGATGTCAGAGGGAGATTTTGCATGGTTCAAAACAATCAGCAACAATATTAAAAAGTAAAAGTAAAAAAAAAATTCTTTTCTCTCATTTCTCTATTTTTTCTCAGTCAGTCCAAAGTTTCCTGAGCAGTTCAAGGCATTCCAAGCCACCAATACCATTGTAAGCAGTAGTTCTGCCATCCCCCTTCTGCATGTTCCTACATTTGCTTCAGCCACTGAGGCTGAACCAGGATGAAAACAGTTTCTCTTTCTCCTTAGAAACAGAGAGCTTGGTGTGCATTTGGAAATAAATGGAAGGTGAAAGGTTAAGACCTCTTTTGGTCACAAGACTAACTTAGTATTGATTGAAAGCAGGAATCCAGTTGTGGTGCTTATGCGTTTTGACTATTTTTGGAACTCTTTCATGGTCAGTAGTTGTGATCTTTTAGTACTTTTACTAAGAGTGAAATTTAAGTATCATTCTAAATCTATCTGAATATCCAAATATCTCAAAGAATCATTTAGGGAGTGCTAGAACAAGAGTGTATTTTGATCTTTGTTTTCATTAGGGGAGCATTGGGAAACCAAGGACATTGTCATTCTCTTAACGATTTCAGAGTTTGGCAGGAAGTCTGGGCCTGTTTCCTGTGAAATCGTTAAAAATAATCCAACTAATTTGTGTGGGCTTGATGGAGCTTTTCTTCCACAGGCTCATAGATGCAACAGTATTTAGATTTGTTGCAATGACCACCTGCTACTCACAGAGCAAGCTGTTTATTACTGGACCTGTTGAAAGGAAATTTAGCAATTAGGATGGTAAACATGGATGCTATTACTCTGCTGGGTATGGAGCTACTTCAACTTTTGAAGAGATTGGTCTTTACTTGTAAATACAGCTGATTTTCTTTTAGCAAGAAAAAAATATCTTTCCTGTTCATAAAGGCATGTGTTATAAATCCTGCCAGAACTTCTGTCTTTAACAGCTTAGCTGAGTCATTGTCTCAAAAGCTTTATTTTCTAGTGTGCGTTCCCAAATGGAAGCAGATGTATTCAAAACACCCAAAATGTCATTTCAGATTTGGTCACTGTTCTCTGTTATTCTTCTATTTGACGCAGAGTTCAGCTGCGTGACTTGGTCCACGATGATGACATGCTTAACAAATATCTGCCCATTTCTGCAATACTGGAGTTTGCCCAGAAGTTAGCACCTCTCACTTCTGGGTTGCTAGCTCAAAACGTGTTGTGGGTTGGTTTAAGTTTCAATCAGTGTGACATAACTTTTTTCTTAAAGCGTTTCAGCTCGTAAGCTCTTTTCATTTTTTTCTTTTTTCTTAAATTAAGATGCTTTCAGAACCCTCATTTGAAAGCTGAAGAAAGTGAATGTAAAATCTAGTAATCTGTTCTGAGATATTTTGAAACTTAAATGATGTAACTTAAGATTTACCCTTCCTGGAAAACTTTTTTTTTTTTTGCCTCCGAACATTGAGTGAGGTTTTTGTATTCTATAAAACCACCAATATTACATGTCAGCGTGTAGCACATCAGATGGAGCACAGCTTTGCAATCTGGGTCCTCTTTGTAGAGGAAACAAAGTGGGAAGAAAGGAAACCACCAAAATTTCCAATTTTTAAAATCTCAGAGAGGTGGGTGCATAGGAGCTTTGAAATGGCTTCCTTAATCAGGGACCCAGAGACTTGCCTCAGAACTGTAGTACTGCTGCAAACAGGTGTGCTGCAAACAGGAACGACTTCTGTGCCAAAGGCTGTTAAATGTGGTCTGTGTTGGAATGCTAGCTGTGATGCTGCAGATTAGCACATGCTGGGAGTTCTGGGAGGGGGACTAGAGAAGTTGTACAGGGTCATGCCACTGGTGGGCTTCCCTCAGTGAGTGCCCATAAAATTGTTTGCACGCTTAGGGTGGATCCAAAGTGTAAGGATCCCAGACGGCTTCAGGCTGGAAAGTGTCTTGTACTCATGTTATCACAGTGCACCCAATCAAATAAAGCTTTCTGACAGCTTACTAGTTTTATAAGTACTCTTTTTTTTTTTTTTTTTTCCTAGTAAGACTTTTTCTTTTGACTTTGATTAAATACTACCAAGATGATGGGGACAAAAGCACTGTACAAACTGATAATACGGGATCTATCTATCTTGATTCCATGTAAATTGTGTCAGTATGTATTATAGTTCACATACATGCACAGACTGATCTAAATCCAAGTTGCACCATGCTTCTCTGAGGTTCTTGATTTCTAATGACTTTGCTTGCATAAATGTCACCATCTGGAAGTAGCTGATGTGACTTTATATTGAAGAAACTGATTGCATTTAGAAATCTGAGACCTTACATTTTCTTGTGATATTGTATGATACTGTCACACCAAATTTCAGTAGAGATTTGTGCAGATTCTGAAACCAGGAGCTATAAAATCCACAGTGATTACACAGTGAGGCTATCTCCCTTGGTTCCATCACAGGAAATCAAAACAAAATAAAGATTGGGTAGATTGCAAGTTTTTCAGCTTTTAGTGCAGCTCTCCTTAAAACCTCTGTATCTTAAGGTGTATTTCAGAATGTAATTTATTAAAGCTGAGCACATTAGAAACCTCTCATTTTGGGCTGAAGGGACGATTCAAGTGTTGAGATAATAGTTATATCTGCAGTTCTATTCTGGGAGTCTGAATCTTTCTGTGTCTGACTACAGCCAAATCTGGTGACAATTGAAGGAGCCGTGATATGGACAGTTTGGAATTGCTTTCTGAAAGTTTCCAAAGCTGTCAAATTTTAGACTTCAGATTTCCGTACTTCTAAATTGTTGTGTCTACATCCTGGCCTGAATCCAGGGATCCTGCCACAAACAGGTTTCTTCAGAAAAGCATCAAAAGATTAGAAGTCAATCCTTCTTTCACAGACTGGAAAAATTGTTATTCTTATCCTCCTTATCCTTTCCCTTACTGTTTTCTTGGGGTGAAAGTGGCCTTAGGAAGCACTCAGGGATCTCCCTCCCAGTGAGTGTTTAGCCCAGTGAGAAGGACGTGCCACCTATGGGGCTGTGCTGTATAGCAGGGTTGTCACCACAGGCATGACTGGCGTGCATCTGTAGTGTGTGTTCCCCCACCACTTTGTTGCTAAATGATGGATGTGGTCTCCTTGCACCTCCCTGCACAGATGTTTCCTCTGTGGGAATCTGGTATTAGGATACCCAGGTAGAGCATCTACAAATAGGCGACAACATGGCAGTTGTTCCCTATTACTTTCAAAAGGGAAAGCAGTCCCCTGAGGTCTGTTCTTCCAGACAGTGATGTTTCTTGTGTTCTTCCCCTCCTTCAATTATTTCTCTTGTGTGCTATAAGTGAAACATCTTGGATTGCTCCATGCACTGCAAGGCAATTGCAAGAGTGGTGAAAAGGGGTGAAAAGTGTTCTAGCAGACCCAGAGGAGGATGAACCGAGCCCTATACTGGAATAGTTGTAGGTCAGAGAGTACCAGATTATTGCTGGGGACATTTTACTGAGCAAGGAAGTATGGATTTTTGCCAGTTAATCCATGTTCTTCTAATTTCTTCCTGATACAAAACCCCTATGAATCGCTGTAAAGTGCTAAGTGTTGTCTCCTTACAAAAAGTACTAAATTCTTTTCTCATATGTGAATGGACCCAGATCTAGTGCAAGTGTTAAAAACTATGCCTCACAATGCAGAAAAACACGTTGTTTGCATTTAGTTCTTGCTGAAGACAGTGTCATGACAATAAGGGGGGAAAAACACATTGTTCTGGAGAAAGGGCATTATGAAATGGTATTCAGAAGGTTACACAAGTTGTTTCTCTTAGTGCTTGTAAATTTTTCTTTGTATCTTTGGCCTTTCCTGGCATCAGCTATGCTGTTACCACTCAAATGCCACAAAGTCCATGAGTGTTTTGAAATTCATCTATGAAATGTAGGAGTCAGGGCATGAAATGCCCAGATGAAAACGTTTAGCAGGTTAAGGTCTGGATTCCTGCAGCATATCAGCTCGTTAAAGAAAGGGATGATAACCCAGAACATCCCTAATACCCGTTGAGCTGTGCGTGCACATTTCAGTAGGGTCATGAGTTTTTGTTGTAGCACAGGAGGTACTTTTCTTTGTGGACACACATAAATTCAGTGTTATTAAGTGGAGTGGCAGTGGGGTGATAAAACAAGTTCTTTCTCTCCTCGTTGAAGTTTTTTTTTTTTGGTCTTTGTGGTAGAGCAGAAAAACCTCTGCTCAAGCCCTGATCTCTGTGCAGTGGTAGTGCTCTTTCTAAGCAGGCTCATTGATACCCAGAATGTTACAAATTAGTGGGACTGCAATTAAGAGGCAGCACTGTAAAGGTGGGTGTGAGTTGTGCAAGAGAAAAGACAGTCCTTTCCTAGGTTTTGGAAGCAAGTTCTGCTTTTCCTGACACCCACATGCCCCTTTGTTTTCAGCAGGCTTGCCACCAGCAGTGTTTTCTCTTTATTATTCCTTCACCTCAGAGGCAATTCAGCTTTCATTGCACTAATGGAAATGCGTGAGTAAGGCTGATGTTTAAATTCATCTGCAGTGCGCTGGTGGAGTTCATGAGGCCCTGCCAGTCCTCAATAAATGTCGGCTCTGTGTTGTGGTTTGTGCTGAAGTGACATCAACTGAAGCAGAGAAGGTCCAGGGGAGAAAATAAAGTGACGACACAAGTTCTGAACAATGGGCTTGGGAACAATAGATGTGCATGTTTATGGAGTACATCTTTCTCGATCTCCTAGGAGGATTTTCCTCTCATAACTTGAGTGGAATGGAAATCTTTTGGTCTGGTAGATTTGGTATTTTTAACTTCACTTTTTATTGTGTTATGAAAATAAATGAACACAATCTTCTCATTTACGTCCCACTGTTACCCAGTGGTCCAAAATGACTGAGGCTTTCACAGCTGTTCCCCAGCTCTGCTAACACTGCGCCAGTCCTGAGCTGGTAGAATGAGGTCCCCTACTGAGCATAATGCTTACAGCTTTCTTCATCCTTGCTCTGGGCTTCCTCCATTTCACAGGCATGCTTTACAGAGGCTGCATATAAAGGAGATAGATTACTATAGCCCTTGCTTACTCCTGGAGCTATCTAAAAGGCCTTTGAGAAGTCGTTTGCTGTAAAGTTATCTCCTGAAATAATCACAAGTATTTAAGATTTTGTATGGATTCTCAGGAATCAGAATAATGTTAGATTCAGTTTACAAAAGTCCCTGTGAGGTCTTGGTCTCGTCTTTTTCATGCTACATTTGAGGGTTACTGGTTCTTTGTGCAGGGTCTCTGCTGGCTAACTTGTTAGGCACAGCGTGTGCTTGGGCTGGCGATGATGCATATGGTTTTGAATAGATTGCAACAATAAATTTCTGATGACTGAGAATTTTGGTATGATAACTGTGATGTTTTTGACCCAATGCTGCAAGCCCTTGAGAGCCACACACTTTGTTGTTTAGTGAATCACTTAGAGACTTTGTAGAGCACAGTATTATTGCACTATAATATTAGGCTTTAAAATAGTGGCAGAGAAGTCTTTCTGGCTGGCTTCTGCCTATCAAGATATCATTGTTTCACAGTGTCTGCATTGGAATGAGAATGCTATTAAACACAACACAAGTATTTGCTAACTACAGATATTTTTACAGTACTGATCCTTGTAGGACTGAGGCAGATGTAACGATAGTTATCTGTGCACTTCTGTCTGTCTGTGCTATGTTTAGTTAGCTAATGGACTGGAGAGTGGTTTCTGATTATGATTCATGAATTGTTATGAAGCGAAAAAGTGAATGTGGATATGACAGGAGAGTCTGGGAGCTTTCATATATAAATGATCCCAGCATCTGAAAGTCGATCTGATCTCAGTGGAAACTCTTTGGCAACAGTACTAAGCACTGGATCTTGTTGAATGGAGAGGGTAAGCTGGGAGGAGAAACTAGGGCTGTATTTGGGTCTTCCTCCAGTTGCCTTAACTAAGAATCCTATTGAAAATACGTGCTTTTGAAACTTCCTTCAGACTTCGCAGGTTTTTGCTTTTTTATTTATACTAGCATTCAGTCTCCAAAATATTTTCCCCTAGGAAAATATATTGATCTATGTTTTTAACTTAATAAAGAGTGTTCATGTTAACTATAACGTAAAGAAGCTCTATTGTCTCAGAACCATTAGACGACTTTTTTTTACAGAGCTCTATGTATAATTTAACTACAATTACTCAGACATCACAGTGAGTTATTTTTATCAAAAGAATTCATGCTGACTGGGAGTTGATAACACTTATGCAAGCTCATTTTATGAAGCTTAGAAGCACGGGTAAAACAGGCCTTGTAAAGGTGATGGTAGGATAGAATTCAATCTGAACATTTGATCCCAGATGAAATTTTATAAATAACACAGTCAAATAGTTTCCTTCTGAACTGGCATTTACCTAGTATTAACTCAGGGACTAATGCCACTTGAGGGTTTATTGAATGTTTCCATAAATACATTTTTAAACATTAAGTTGAGTTTTCAACTTAATTTGTACAAGTGCCTGTTTCCTCTGGGAAATGCTGTTTACATTTTGAAGTTGAAAGGTCTCTAGACTGAAAGAGACGAAGGTTTCAAGCAAAAATCAGTATTTTCCATAGGAAGCATCCACTGACACCTAAAAAAGGTGGATCTCTTCACTTTTCCCCTCAGAAACCAGCCTGGTTTTCTAATCAGCTGTCTTTGCAGTGTAACTTCTTTCACTGCCAAAGCATCCTAATGAAATCTGTTGCTAAACTGCTCTGCAGCTTTGGACAAGGCACCTTTAATTTACAATTCCATCAAAGTGGGAAGGAAAGTATCTTTTTCTCTGTTCACATTTTTAATTACCTACCTCTGCTGTGAGTCACTTACGTTTGTCCTTTAGGTTAGTAACTGTCCAGTTATGTGGAGCAACACGATTGCTGGTGTCACAAGGGTGCTCTGGCAGCTGCCTGACTTCTTTTATTTGGTTTTCAGTGCTTTAAGTACTTGAAAATTTTGAGTTTCAGTAATCTGCATCCTTTTTCCTCAGGACCTGATCTGTTGTCACTGAGGAAAACAACATGTTACTGCAGACTCTCAAAGCATTTGAAATCAAGGCTGTTAAACTGTTAGGATCCACCTGCAGAAGGGAGCTGGTTTCTAAATGATGTGACTTGATATCATAACAAGTGATGTAGAAGGACCATCTCTGAATGAGAAAACAGTATTAAAAAAAACCCACACAGTAAGAGCTGCTGAACTTGGCCAGACCTAAAGCATGTGCCTTTTCCAGGTTTTTGTTGCAGAGTGGAAAGAAAACAGAGGCTTCAAAGAAAGTACCGAAATAAGAAGATTCTGCAGGTTTCTCATTTGGGTTTTTTCTGTATTCCAGCCTGCTCTAGTAAGACTGGGGCATCTGGTTATCCTGTGTCAGCATAATACAGGGAATAGTTTAGAGAATAATAGTAACACCTGATATTTGTGTTGCATCCTTATTTCTAGTGGTGGAGAGTGGCTATGTAGAAATGTGACTGGGCCTTTTTACTTGGGAAGCATGGCTACCACATCAGATGCTACCTTTCATGTGCCTGTTGGATGCCATTCGTTATGGTATTGCTTGTGTGATGTATTTTCTGATGGAAGTGAGAAGTTACTGTAACCTTCTAAAAAGCTTAACATTTCCATCCACCTGTCTTAAATTCACTGCACAGAAATACATGATGTAGACCAAGCCTTCCAGAAGTACAGTTACCCTTAGGAGAAAGATATGAGTGGATTTGCTACCACAATCTAATGCAGAAATCAGCTTATATACTTCCAGAAAAAAGAAAGGTCCTACTCTGGAAGCCAGAAGTTAAAGTAGCTTCACCACCTTGTAGTAGTGAGGAATTTTATTTATATATTTTATTTATACATATATGTATATATGTGTGTGTTCTGTGTGATATATATATATTTAGCCTATTCCATCATCTCCTGACTCACAACTTCTCTAGTAGCCATTTTCAAGCTCTAACCAAGCACTTATGGGTCCATCCCATGCTGCTGGTGGCTGGGTGTGCCAGAGGCTTGCGTTTACCTGTGTGTCTGAGGGGCAGAGGGGCTGTTCTCCTTGTACTCTGAAGACTGTTGTGGCAGAGTTTGGAAATGAGAACAGCCTGGTGCTTATATGAGCAGATCTGTTTGTTCTGTGAACTTGGGGAACTGGGGGATACTCAACATACAGAGTACACATTAGTACTGGAATAGATTATGTAGGACCACTGCTCATTTTTGATGTTAGCAATACATCTAACATGCGTGGAAGGTTGGCTTGGTCTAGCCAGCTGTTGGTCTTATTTTCCCTAATCTCCAGAGTCCAGCTTCAGTGCTCCTCTTTAGGTGCCAGTAGGGTCACGCTTTGCAAGTTCAGTGTTTGCATCTGTGCCTCTAAATGAGATTTAGCTGATGCTTAGAGTGTGGATCAATTCTTCTTACTTTCAAGCAGATGTTTTGCACCTGTTTCTCTGTTATTACTCCTCCTCCTGAGGTATACACCTCGCACTTCTTGAACACATTTCTGTGGCTGTCAATAAGATGCAGCCTTGAAATATGTGCCTGGATGAGAGTCCTTTCAGAGAAAGGCAGCAACTATCTTCCATTACCTGAGTGAACAAAGTGCCTCCCACTCCAGAAGTTGCTTTCCCATCACAAATACAAATAATCTACAGTATAAGTTCCTTTCATAAGGAGAATGAATCATCAGCAAAGTATGGTGTTCCTCTTCCAGTTAATGAAGGATGACAATGTTTGGTGCACAGTGCAGTTGCCAGGCAAACAGCAGCAGCAAAAATCCATTAGAAGTTATTTTGGGAAATACTGGCTTAGAGTATGCCTCTTGATTATTACTTACCAGTAAAGATAGCAGTTTCCTGCCTTCCAGAAGTATTTGGAAGCATCTCTTTTATTTAGAGTAGTCTTACGTTATGCCTTTGCTATCTGTGTACTTGATCTGTTACTGAATCATAGTAACTAATTAGAATCTTAAGTTTGGAGAGACAGTGAAGTCATCCGATATTTCTGGTTAGCAAAAGGATGCTGTATGTTTTATGTCAACTTCTGGTTGACTTTGTGTTTAGTAGTTTATGTTTATACTGCCTGTACTGTTGACACTTGCATCACGAGCAATTCAAGTCGTATTAACTTAGTGGCTTTTTCTGTGTGGTAGTGAGATTTGACAGTATTATGCTGAAAACTCTTCAAGTGACTAACTCTGGAGGGGTCAATTTTCTGTCCAGCAACAGAATGTCCCATTATTAGCAGGTTGGTGTCTTTTCTGATCTTATTAGACTTGAAGTCTCATGAAGAAACGTTTTTAAGCCACCAGAAAAGCCTTTCTTTGGGGTTATTGTGCTTCTGATCTCTGAGTGGGACTGATCATGTTTAAAATTTTTGTTAATGACTGTGACAGAAAGAAGGAAAGTGCTGATAATTGCTGCTGGTGACACAAAGCATTGCTAGTACAGAGATAAGAATAGAATGAATGTTAGATATGAATATCTTACAGTGCAATTCAGATGATCAATTGGGCAAAAAGCAAGGGGTGGAATTTAGTAGTACAGAGTGAAAGTTTATGCCGATGAGGGCTTAAGAACTTCTACTATGATCTGAGAGTCTGTTATTTCAGTGAGGGGGATGTTATGGCCCAACTAACGTGTGGCCAGACAAGGATAAGGTAATGTATGCAGACATTCAAGAGCCCTATAAGAAAATGAATCGACTCTGAAGAGGTTTGATAAAGATGGAGAGGAGATATGAAGATACCTATTCTGTTAAGAAGACAGAACAGAAGATGATAATGTATTTAGTCCACAAAGTGATGATGAAAAGGGGTAATTTGGAGTTTCATTGTGAAAGCCAAAGGAGAATTAAGCACCAGAAAGAAGAAATACTTCAACTTAAACAGATTGCTGGTGCTAGAAGAAATTGATGTAAATTGACTGTGAGTAAGTTTATGCTGGAAATTAAATGATAGGTCATAACCCACACTGCCATCAGTTTCTGGCAGAGTCTTATGAGATGCACAAAACAAGCTATTTTAAGACAGAGCTTAATAAGTGTATGAGACAAGTAACCACATTAAAGTCTTGGAGAGCAAAAACTCCTGGACTTCCCAGAGGTGATGGGAGAGACTTTGATTTGTCTGTAAAAAAAAAATCAACTCTCTCAGCAACTGCAGTGCTGTTTTTTTATTCTCCTGAGTTGAAAGTGTGCTTATTTATGGGTAGGAAATAGCTGACTTTCTTACTACTTTCTGCAGTTGCAAGAAATGGATGATATGTTGTTGTTTGACAGTCTTGATGAGTCAATACTACAAAGTGGTATGTTTTTCTTTGCATTGTACTAGAAATTTGACAAAGGATCCTTGAAAGCTAAATTGGCTGAGGGGGTGTAGTGGTGAAATTGACACCTGCTGCAGAAAAGGGTGGCAAGCTGTAGGGAAGATAGTTTAACAGGCAGATGTTATAAAATGAAGACTGCCCAGGACTCCTTAAGTTTGTGCATGGTGAACTCACATGAATGATCCGTGTTAATCAAAGAAGTGATCGTACCTAAGAAGATACTTTTATAATAAGGAGATGTTCTTGAGATTTTCAGGCTGCTATATTATGAAATAATACATCTGAAATGGAAGAAATTTGGCTAGGTCTGGTACTTTGTTGTCTGCTTGGACAAGCAACCAAAAATAGTATGAATTTTTTGCATTTTTTCCTAATGGAGTGCCTACAGGAAGCCTCACAGCTCTCTTTGTGAGTGAATATTATTTGTTAAACCATGGGTGTGCAACCTTTTGGCTTGCCTGGATTGCACTGAATGAACAGGAATTGTATTGGGCTGCATTCATAAAGGTCACTCCAAAAGTAATGCCTCCTGTTTATTTCCATGGAAACTACAACAGATACAAAGAGCGCAAGAACACTGTTTGACAGAGCATATTCTCTGCTACAAAACACTATTTTTCAACATAATCACCACCATTACTCAGCCATGAACAGGAGCCTTCTTGCCATGCTTGTAAAAATCCGTACCAGCAGAAATGTCACTATCACCACTGCTGAAATGCACCACCCACTGCCTCACATCCACTGTTTGGTCTCCATAAATGTTCAGTAAGTGTGGATGAATGTCAGTGGGTGCCATTTTTTCTGCATGGAGGAATTCAGTGACACACCTTCACTGCAGACACGCTCCCATGTCAGACACCGTTTTGTCAGATTGCCCCTTTGCTGCCATCTGTCACACAGCAACAGAGTGTCTGGAATATTGGTGGGAAAGTTCAGCTTCTACTGCCATACCACCAACATCCACCTGTGATGTTGTGGGTCAACATAATAAAATAGGAAGTGTTACTTTCAGAGCAGCTCTCATAAAATAAATAATATACTTAATCATATAGGTAGTAAAGCTTATTTTTATCTTTAGTATTTTTTATTAAAAGAAGAGAGCAACTAAACCATAAAACTGATGGGATATTTGATCTTATATTTGTGAAACTGCCTCACCCTGGTTTGATGGCAGTGGCTCAGGGTGTTCATCAGAGATTTTTGATGAAATTTTACTCTTCCCATGCTTCATCCTTGAAAACAGGTGTACATACTTCCAAACAGCAATGCTGTGAATAAGGTGTGACCGTGACCCTCTCTGGTCAGAGAAGGCTTGTTAAGGTCTGATAGAGAGACATGATCAGACTTTTTAGTTCACTGTCTAATTCCAGCTCTGTGCATTCCGTATGAAAATTCAAAGGTAGTGTATTTATGTTGACTGAAAATGGAGTTGCAAATAAAAATAATTAAAAAAAAACCACTCTTTTTGGCAGTCTTGAAACCTGTTCTCAAATTCCTGTATCAAAATGCAAAGCAGGGCTGCATATTTTTCTCATTCCTGGGACTGTGTTTAGCCAACATATTATCCAACTACACATCATTATTTGCCATAACTGAGTCAGCATTGTCCTGTGCCCTCCCCATGTCCCAGTTTCAGCCCAGGCAATGCACACTGCTGTGTGGTCACTGTGGGTGATGGGTGAGCGCCTGGGGCCAGGCTGTGCCATTCAGCAGGGCAGATCCACCTCTGTGATAGAGGGAATACAAGAAATTGTCTTTGGTGTGGGTTGTGACTTGATCTTTCTGAGACTCAGCTTGCTCCAGTTTCATTAATTCATACTTGCTTACTCCCAGAAGCTTATTACTGTCAACAAACAATGGAGATTTCTGTCCTTCTGGATTGAAAGCATTTCCTGATCTGCGTGTCACATGTATAGATCTGCTAGTTCCTCATGTCTTCAGAAAATCCTGTAAGACAATGTTAGGATATATATGCTTATGTTCCACAGTGAAAACTGCATCATGCATCATCTCACAAAATATTTGCAGAAGTCCCTCATGCCTTCCCTTTCTGACTGCAGGGCTAAACCCATCTGAGATCTTTCCTGTGCATGCACTTCATTGGTCCCATAAAATTCCTAGGCACCAATTAGCTCACTTGTACCAGAAATCTTGCCAGTAGTTCAGGACCAACGTCCACAGCTTTCTGTCCTGCTTATTGCTTTGCTTGTGTTACCTGAGTTTGCTGCTCTGGATCACTGTACACCAGATGGAAGGGCATTATTCTGCGTATTACGCAATCTGATGTTTGGAAAGCAGTAAAAACAAGCATGTGGTCTGGAACTGGAAGATGCTTATATTTGAGAGGATTAACACCACCTGTTCTGTTGGATGTCATGACTATGTGAGTTGGCCTTCCCAAACACAGATGTTGGGTGGAGTGCTTTGAAACTCTTGCTGCAATATCCGGTAGGCAGGTGGCAAACATCTGAGACCTTGTGTACACCTGGAGCCCTAGTGACCCAGGAGTGCCATCTACTCCCTGAGTAGAGAAAATACTTGAAAGGGGGAAAAAGTACAGTTAATTAGCCTTTAGGTTTTATTAGATTCACCTGTTGTCCCAACATAGATATTAATGCATATTCAGGTTTTACCTAGACTGTGCTGTGATCCAGAGAGATGCTGAAGACCACAGAATGGACCAGTCCAGCCTCCCAAGTGCAAGCTGGCAGCACTGAGTTGAAGACAAAGCCTCTCTATTTGTCGTTCATACATTAGCTATAGCAGTGTTAGCTGAACGTTTTCTCCTTACAGAAATGGACGTAGTTAATACTGGGTCAGCTCTTTCACCATGGAAGACCATAGAATAGTTTGGGTTGGAAGGGACCTTAAAGCTCATCTAGTTCCAACCTCCTACTGGCAGGGCTGCCACCCACTAGATCAGGCTGCTCAGGGCCCCATCAAGCCTGGCCTTGAACATCTCAAGGGATGGGGCATCCACAGCTTCTCTGGACAGCCTGTACCGCTGCCTCACCATCCTGCTACAGAGCAATTTCTCTCTGACATCTAATCTAAATCTCCCACTTTTTAGTTTAAAACTGTTCCACCTTGTTTAATCACAATCAGACCAAGTAAAAGTCAGTCATCTCCTGTTCATAAGATTCTCTCAAGTACTGGAAGGCCACAGTGAGATCTCCTTGGAGCCTTCTCTTAGCTAAAAAATCAAGCCCAGCTTCCTCAGCCTGTCTTCATAGGAGAGGTGCTCCAGCCCTCTGATAATCTTTGTGGCACTGCTCTGGACCTGCTCCAATAGCTCCACATCCTTCTGTAGTGGGGCACCCAGGCCTGGGTGCAGCATGCTTCTGCCTCTCCTTCACCATGCCATCTTCTCAACCAAAAGCAGATTTGACTCTGGAATAATGCGCTCTGAACTTGCCTAACTGTGCAGTCACTCAGGTATCTTTGCATGGGAGAGCTTATCTGGATGGGGTTTGTGCTTGCCGAGGAAGGGCATCCTGTGGGACCTGGAAGACCTCAGGGTCTCTGCTTCTGCTTGCCAGGTGAGTTTCCCAGGCTATGATAAGGAAGCACCAGTATCATTTTTTGAGAATGGATCAAGAGGAAATAAATACCAAATGTAAGAAACTTTCTGAACTTTTCTGATATTTTCTTTTAAAAAATTTGAGGTCCCTGCTGGAAAAGTGTCTATGTGACTATGCCAGCTGAAGTTGAGTCTCCCAATCTATCTGTCTGGTTGCAGCAAGAGGGCTTTTGCAGTCCTTTTACTAAACCACAGAGAGGTACAGAAAACTTCCTTTGCTTGCTCCGTGCTTCCAGCTCCTTCAGTAATTGGCACGTTTTAAGGGCACCATCTACTGGCTAATGGGAGCAAAACGATGCTGTGACTTGCTATGAAGAACTCTTCACTTTGGAGGCTGGCAAAATTCTAGAGAAGATTATTCTGGAAGTCATTGAAAGAGACATGAAAGAGTGCATTCATTAGTCACAGCCAGTACGAATTCACGAGGGCTTAGTCCTGTGTAATGAACCAGATCTCCTTTTATGACAAAGTTACTCATCTTATTGACCAAGGAAAACCAGCAAATGTGATCTTTTTGGTTTTCAGAAAAAGCTTTTAGTACTGTTTCTCACAGTATACTGTTGAACAAACTGTCCAGCCTAAAGACAAGTACATAACGCAGCTGATGACCAAGTGGCTGATGAGTTGGGTTCAAAATGTTACAGTAAATGGATTTTCATCATGCTGGCCAGTAGAGTTCTGCAGATATCTGTTTTAGGGGCTGTTTCTCTTTAACGTTTTCATGAATTACTGGGATAGAAGACTTGAAGGAATACTTACAAAGTTTGTGCATAACACAAGATTGGGAGGAGCTGCTGACTCATCCGAGGGTGAAGAGGCTTTGCAGACACATAGAAACACATAGAGACAGACTAGAGGGCTGCACAACCAGCAGCTGCATGAAGTTTAAGAAGATAAAGTGCTAAATTCTGCACCTGGAGAGGAACAACCTGGATATATGTATAGGGGATAAGAGACTGGAGAGCAGTCCCATGGAAAAAGATCTGGGGATCAGCATAATGCCCTGGCAGTCCACACGGCCAGCCCTACTTGAGGATGGTGCGTTAGGCCCCACACTGCCAGCCAGGTGAGAGAAGGGGTTGTCTCACTGTACTCTGTGCTGTGCACTACCTTGGGCACTATGTGCAGGTTTGGGCACCACAGCATAAGAAGGACATAAAACATTAATGGAAAGAGGGCATGAGTGGTCTGGGAAAAATATAGGGATGCTGTCCAGATGTGTAGGAATGGAGTCAGGAAAGCCGAGGTGGAATTAAACTTGGCAAGGGATGGTAAAAACAAGAAGGGATTCTTTAGATAAGGTGAGCAGAAGAGACAGGCAAAGGAGAATGCATCTGATAAACATAAAGGTCTCCTCAGACTCAGTGAAGGCTGGGGCAGTTAATGAGCTATTTTCCTTGGTCTTCATGGCCAGTTAGGCTTCTCAAATCCCTCCCAGTCTAAGAGCAAAGCAAGTCCAAGACCTCCTTGTGAATGTGTACAAGTCTATGGGGCCAGATGACGTGCACCCCAGGGTTCTGAAGGAACTTGCTGAGGTGGTTGTCAAGCCACTCTCCATCATATTTGAAAAGTCGTGGCTGTCAGGCAAAGTCCCGCATGACTGGAAAGACAGAAACATCACTCTCATATCAAGAAAGGGAGAAGAGAAGACAAGACTTGGTGAACTACAGGCCAGTGAGCCTCACTGTGCTGGAGAAGATCATGGAATGGATCCTTGTGGAAGAGATGTTAAAACGCATATGAGGTGTTGAGGTGATTCAAGAGAGCCAGCACAGCTTCACCGAAGTCGGATTGTGCCTAACCAATGTGGTGGCCTTCTAAGGTGGAGTCATGTCATCAGAAGATAAAGGAAGAGTACCTGATGCTGTCTGCCTGGACTTGTGCAAGGTCTTTGACATGGTCCTGCATCACATCCTTATCTCTAAATGGAAACGTTACGGATTTGAAGGCTGGACTATTTGGTGGACAAAGAATTGATTGGTTGGCTGTAGGCAGAGGGTTGTGGTCGACAGCTCTATGTCCAGGTAGAGGTCAGTCACGAGTGGTGTCCCCTAGGGGTCCATCTTGGGACCAGTGCTCTTCAACATCTTTTTCAATAACATAGACAGTGGGACTGAGCGTACCCTCAGCAAGTTTGCTGATGACACCAAGCTGAGTGGTGCAGTCAACACAGCAGAAGGAAGGGATGCTGTCCAGAGAGACTTGGACATGCTTGAAAAGTGGACACAGGAGAATCTAATGAAGTTTAACAATGAGGGGCACTTGTGTTGAGGCAATTCCAGATATGAGTATGGATTGGAAGAAGAATTCATTGAGAGGAGCCCTGTGGAGAAGGACTTGGAGGTCCTGGTGGTTGAAAAGCTGAATGTGAGCCAGGTGTGTGCTTTTCCAGCCTAGAAGACCAGTGGTATCCTGAGCTGCGTCAGAAGACAGGTGGCCAGCATGGAGAGGGAGGTGATTGTCCCTCTCTACTCTGCCCCTTGTAAAATGCCAGCTGGAGTACCCAGTATGGGAAGGATGCAGTTATTGGAATGGCTCCACAGGAAGACCACAAAGATGATCAGAGGGCTGGAAAACTCCTCCTATGAAGAAAGGCTGAAGGAGCTGGACTTAATCAGTCTAGAAAAGACAAGGCTCTTGGGAGACCTCATTGCAGTCTTCCAATACTTGAAGGGAGCTTGTAAGCAGGGGGTAGAATAAACAAACTGACTTTTTACATGTTCTGATAGTGATTGGACAAGGGGGGATGGTTTTAAACTGAGACAGGGGAGATTCAGCTTAGATGTTAGGAAGAAAGTTTTTCTCAGAGGGTGGTGAGGCACTGACACAGGCTGCCCAGAGAGGTTGTGGATGCCCCATCCCTTGAGGCATTCGAGGCCAGGCTGGATGAGATCCTGGGCAGCCTGATCCTAGCAACCCTGCCTGATTCTGTGAAAACCATTAGAGAGCATCCAGAGGAGGACCACGAAGATGGTGAAGACTCTAGAGAGCAAGATGTATGAGGAATGGCTGAAGTCTCTGTGTTTGTCCAGCTCAGAGCAGAGTTGCTGAGGGGAGGCCTCATGGCTGCTGCACCTCCTCACAGAGTTGCTTTAAGTCTTTTCTGGCCTAAAAGAGTACATCACTGTTTCGCTGACACCATTACAGTGCTAGGCACCTATGAATTTGTGTTCTGGTCATGTTTTGCAACCCTTTATAGGATTTCTTAGCTTGATCGGTCTCATCTCTGGAAAGTAGCATTTTTAAAGAAAACAAAGAATTTTCAAGGTTTATGTGCTCACTCGTCATATGTTATTCTCCCAGTTTGCCCATAAGTGCTGTTCCTCATGATTACTCTAGCTATAATGAATTAGTCTTGAGTGGTAATTTATCTCCTTGATAACTCATTTTTGTTCTATAGTTCAATACTTTGAGAATCCTGAAGTGTCATTTATGCTCTTGGCAAGCTGTATATTGTCTGGGTCATATAAACATTGAGAGCTGTAGCAATATGAATCTAAGGCAGAAAAAAGCAGGATTTGTATGTTTATTGCTCTTATCCTAGTTAATAATGTATTTGTAGTTCCAGATGCCCCAGGATTCCTGTATTTAGATCCTTACATTTCATTTAATTTTGCTACTACATGTTCCTCTGGACTAATACATTTCCTTTTATAGGCAGAAAAATCTTACTTTTTTTTCTTACTGTGCTCCTGAATGTAAAGGGCAAAAATAATGCTTTGATATAACATATATATGAATGATATATAATAAATATATTTCATGATATATCTATGATATAAAATAGAATTTGTAAGGATGACTCTAATCATACATTGCTATGTACTGTTAATGGCTAGTGTTTAAACACAAGGAAATTATGATTCAGCTATTATGTGGGACAGGGCAATGTTCACAGGTGCCTATAGAGTGACATGCTGACTCTGAAAGGAGAACCAAACCAGACAAATTGACAAACATGCATTTGATGGCAAAAAAACAAACACAACAATAACAACAAACACATACAAAAAAATCACAAAAACCCATCTGTGTTATACCTATGTATATATACCCAACTGCAGTTGCTGTGAATAGCTGTCTCTCGTTTATATGCAGGAAACTCGGTAATATTAGTAATTTCAGGTAGTGTAGCACTTAAATTTAATGCTTTTTGTTTCTCTGTCTTTTCTCCTTTCAGTTGCAAATGAGACGGGTGACAAAAACGCCCGGCCGCTTTCACGATTTGCCCGTAAGTAGACTTTTTAATTTTAACTAGATGATTTGTCTATTTACGCATTCAGTATGTCTTTTAATCTCATAGCAACCCTATCACCGCAGTTCATTTGCAGTGCTGAACTGAAGCACCATAGTACTTAGCAGGAAACGTGTTTTACGGAAATCCAGTCTTACTAAACAGCATTGATGTGAATTTAAAAGAATGGAAGGCTTTGTGGCTATACAGTCATTTCAAACATAAAAGGCTGTAAACCTGTGTCAGAAAGGCAGCTGAAGTTGACAGCGGTGGCTACAGAGATTTAGGTTAAGCCTTAGAAATTGCAAACTATATGCAATGCAAAGTGTATTGGAGTCATACTGATACATCATCACCATTTACATGGGTTGGGAACTAAATATATGACTTGGGTTTTGAAATAAGTGCTCCAGGTTTGAACGAAAGGACACATCTGCTACTGTAGCACCAGCTGAACATGAGTTTGACCATACAGATCATTAAAAACGTAGGATGAACTACATAGGAAAGAGGAGGAAGATAGGAAATCCTATTTATAATGCATGAAATGTCATGGTGCTTAGTGATCACTTAGCCGAGAAAATCCCATTCTCATCATTAAAAGAGGGCACTTGCAGTTATCGTCATGTAGCACAGGTCGAAACATGCGTCCAGATGCAGTATTTCGCATAGGCACAGGATGGCGCTCAGAACATACCATATTCACACAGCATTAGCGTGGAGGTTACAGACGAAACTACTGTGGCTATAAATTTGCCACATGTAGTGATATATGATATATATGATGACATATATGTGATGGAACAGATTGAGCAGGACTAAGAAAATTGTACTAGCATTCCGTATACCTGATTTCAGGTTTATTTTCCTTCATGTTTCAGACCATGAGGGTTAAAAGAGGTCTGTGTTATTCAGTATTGTCAGCTTGAATGCTGAAAATGCTTATGACGAAGGGATTCACAAAGGATAGCAATGTAAATGGAAATGCAGATGTTTTGAGTTCTTTATCACTTTGTTTTTGTCCATTATGGTTCCTGAATTCTAGTTATAAGGTTGGGAGATTCAACCCAAATCCCATTTGTTCCAAGGTGTTCAGGTTATGAGGAGTAGATGCTGAATATTGCCTGCCTAGTAGGTCAACTGCAATGCCACGTCATTGTAAACTGAGCTGGCATTTTAGTTTGGATTAGCTGCTCATAGGATTGTTGTTTTTTGGTGTTTGTCTGTAGAGTTTAAGTCTGAGACCCAGGAGCAAACAAGTTACTGCTCTAATCTTGGCTCTTCAGAAGGCTGCTAAGACTTATTTGTGAGGTAGGGCTAACTTGCATTACATGGAAGAGAACTGACCAGTGGATGCCGTCAGATGAATGAAAATAGTGAAACCTCCATTATAAGGCCTTCTTGTACAACCTAGTGCTGCACAGGATTAAGGGAGGAGGTGAGATCAAGGCCACAAGCTGCTTGGAGTGTTGGAAATGCATTGCAGGGGGGAGCACGTACAGTAAAAAAAACAACAGTGTAGGGAAGGTGGAGAATCATTCAAAGTGTAAAGCAGACTTTCACTGTTAGGATTTTAGTTCAGTTATTTTGGAGTCAGGCTGAGAATCCAACTAGCTTATAAAAGAATCATCATAGAATTGCAGAGTGGCTCAGGTTGAAAGGAACCTTAAAGATCATTGAGCTCCAACCCCCCTGCAGTGGGCAGGTTGCCACCCATGAGATCAGACTGCCCAGGGCCCCAGCCAACATGACTTTGAACACCTCCAGGGATGGGGCATCCACATCTTCTCTGGGAAACTCTATCCATTAGCTGTCCTCAATTTATTGTCTGTATTTTAATAACAGGCAAGCTCACCTGCTCCTATTATTATCCAGTTAAATATTCCCCCACTGAAAATCCACAACTGCAGGTGTTAAGGGATGTATTTTCAGGACAGCTCACAGCCTTCTCACAGTCTTGAGGCACATAGTGCTGTAGTATCTTCTCATTGCTTCTATCACCTTATTTAATAGCTATAGTCCTCCTCGACGACTTATATCACTGTTTATCAGGCTATAACAGCAATTGCTTGTCTTCCTTCAGGTGGTGGCTGTTCTCATCAAAGGCCGCACGCCACAGCAGTCCTACAAAGCTAGGAGAAGGCACTGTGACTCTAGAGTCATTCAGATTGTAGTGGACCTCTTGAGATTGCTTAGTCCAAAATCCTACTCAAGGTCAGCTAGAGTCACTTGTCCAGCATTTTCTCAGTTGAATTTTGAACATGCAAAAACTTCACAGCCTCTCTGTACAACACATACAAGTGTTCTCCTGTTCAGATGGTACTTCCTCTCTTTAAAATTGTGCTGATTGCCATTAGTTTTCACTTATTTACCACCTATACCTCTAAACACGTGCTTCTCCCATTCTGCAGAAAAGAACAAAAAAGCCTACAACCACCAATTTATAGTTTAATTACAAGACTTCAATGTTTGACCTAGAAATCAAGCATTTCATTTAGATATCAGTAACATGAACACTTACATTAAACAGAGAGAGCAGTTTTGATTCCAGTGACAAAATGCTGTATTGTGAGCAGCAGTGTAAAGGTTGTCTTCTCAACCCATTGTCTCCACCCATTGATTGTATGAATGGCAATCATCTTGGCCAAGGCAGTCTCTTGGTAGTCTGGGAACCCTTTCTTTTTACTCTAAGCTAGACACTTCCAACTGCTGAGTTGTAATAGAAGGCTGTGGTTTAAAATGTAGGCTGCTGAAAGACACTGAATTGGGAAATACAACTTCCTATCGGCTCCTGTTTGCATTTCTTACCTCTAGAAGTGACACCTCCAGTAGTACTAAAATTCAGAATCTCAGATGGTCAAATTCTCCTTATCCTACACCACTTAAAAGCCAATATCTTATGTCCAGGATGCTAGACCACAGGATGAGTGCTGGGTAAGTGGTTTTGCAGTCACACGTTTTGTAGAAGGGAAACCCTAACTGCCATATTTGACTTCCATGAACTGTGTGAATCCGATTGGCAGTGCACAAACAACAACTTAGGGCATTTTGATGCAAGCATTTCAAACACTTTTGACAGAGCCTCCTTTGGAAAAACAGAGATACTTGCAGTCCTTCAGAAGCTGTGCCTTTGGAGATTAGTGACCATGAACATTTGATTTAAGTATTTCTGCAATCAGGCTGACCACATGTCCTAATGCTGCATGTTCTCTGTAAGTATAAATACATCAAATATGATTTTAAAACATTGTGCAACTGTTCTGCTGGAGCCAGTGAAGGTAATCAGATGCAGGGGCCAATGCTTCCTTTAAAGTCAGCCAGAATCCCCAGCTAAGACAATCATGTATTATAGATAAAATCAGTCACTTTTCATTGAGCATACAGAGGCAAAATAACACAAATAGCCTCTGCCACACTTTTGAAGTCTTGGATTTGTCTTTGGTCAAAATCAGGTTTGTTTTCCATGTTAGAACTTTTTATTATTTTCAATGTTAATAAAAAGGGGTACAAGCATGATCATAGAGTCAGATCATAGAATGGCTTGACTTGGAAGGGTCCTTTAAGATCATCCAGTTCTGTCCTGCCTATAGCAGGGACACCTCTCACTACACCAGGTTGCTCAAAGCCCTATCCAGCCTGGTCTTGAATGCTTCCAGAGGGATCCACAGTCTCTCTGGACAACCTGTTGCAGTGTTTCACCACCCTCACAGTAAAGGGTTTCTTCCTGATATCTAGTCTAAACCTACTCTCTTCCATTTTAAAACCATTTCCCCTTGTCCTGTTGTTACGTGCCCATATAAAAAGTCCCTTCCCAGCTTTCTTGTATGCCCCCTTCAGATACTGGAAGGCTGTTGCAAAGTCCCCTTGGAGCCTTCTCTTCTCCAGGCTGAAGAGCCCCAGATTTCTCAGTCTGTCCCCATAGGGAACATGCTTATTAGCAGGTCAGTAAGAGAAAGTTTTCCTTACATACTTTGAGTTGACTGTATCCCGAAAAGCAACAGACTCAAACGTGGTGGTTTTAAAAGAGTTTAGATGTGAGACCAAGTTACTTTGTAGTAGCAGCTGGTAGGGAATAAACTCCAAAAATAATTAAAAACAACAACGACAACAACAACAACAAACAAAAGCAAGCAGGTTTAGTTGACTGAAGAAGGCACTTTAATTTTAGGTTAACTATTGAACTAAGTCAATATCCAGTTCACAGTATCTACAGATAGTGGGCATAGACAGTCACTACAGTCCAGTAAGTATATTGAGGCATCAGGGTCCAAAGAAGACTGTAAAACACATTTTAAACGACCAGCAGGAAAGCATATTCAAGTCAGCTGTATTAATAGAGAAGCAGAGTTGAGGTCTAAGTTCTCACCTTCTGAGCTCTTAAGACAGCCAAGCCATGAGCAAATCAAACTGCTGCATATTAAAACACAGAGCAGCAACTGTACTGAACAAATCTTGTAAATAATTCAAGGATACGCTGAAACAAGATGGGTAAATGGTAATTTTTTATTGGAAAACAAATACACAACTTGGAATGGATTTGAGGCAAGTCATGCCATAAACAGATTTAAAAAACAAACAAACAAACAAAAACTAACAGCTACACAAAGTTTAAAAAGCATAGTGATAGAGGATACAGAGAAAAAATACTGCATGGTCATGACACTATAGGATGATAACTGTTGGAATAGGAAGGAAAATTAGAATGGGAACTATTACGAAAACAAAAGGAAATCACAGAAACACAGAATCTCAGGGATTGGAAAGGACCTCAACAGATCATCTAGTCCAATCCCCCTGCTGAAGCAGGAACATTACTATCCTAGGTATGTGAGTTAAATTGATAGTACCTAAATTTTTGCTGAGAACGCTTTTATCTATTCTGCTATGCTGTGCTTTCATTGAACAGTCAGTAGAGTGAGATCAAACATTCAAAAACATCCTGGCTGAATGGCATAAAAATTGGCATCATTTGAGGACAAGGAGTTAAGCAGTAACTGAAGAGATAGCTTGTTATTATTGGCATACAAATCACAAACCAGAGACCAGGTGTTTTTTTAGGATAGGGCCTTTCACATTCACTTGAACGATTAGTTTGAAGTAACCTCATCTTCACAATGGAGAACAGTACTTCCTTTGCTGCCAAATTGTGGTCAATAGTAAAACTTGTATTTTGGCACACCTGCAGTTAGGCTAACCTTCCTTAGCTCCTTTATCTACCTTTCTGTACAATGAAGCAAATGGCAAATATCCTACAGAAATTCAGATGAGCTTTGCCAATTATGACTGTTTCCTCACAGCTCTCTAGGGTACATGGCTGTTTCCAGCTTAGTTCAGGACAAAGAAGAGACAAAGGCTGCTGCTGTTAAGTGGAGCAGTTGGAATGATGGCTGTGTAGCTTTCCAGATAGGGAGACTTGCATTATTTTCAGAGTATGTGAAAGTATTTGAACATCTACTAGGTCAAATATGCCACAGATTCTTTAAGCAGAGTTCTGTGTTTTAAATTATAACACCTAAATCTATCTCGCTTTTGCCCCTAGCTCACCAAGGGTATAAAAAAATGAGGGAAAAGAACTTTTGCAAACGTTTAGACTTATCAGAAGGATTAGAAGTTAAATTTGAGTTGTTACTCATTTAGATGCTAGGGCCAGTCAATATCCCGTTCTCTCAAACATCAAATTCCTGCTCATTCAGCAGACTTTGAACGTCAGAGGTTACTACTCCTTTAGCAGCAGTGAATTTGCCTAACATCTCGCTGTGTTATCTTGTTGGTAGTCACGTTGTGCCATCAGTACTTTAACACTTGCAGCTGTGGGGATTTAGGTCCATCAGGCATTCAGTGTTCTGGGCAGCTGGAGGCTTCTGGCTGATGGTTGGTCAGTCAGGCCTATTAAGCAAAACACTATGACTGTGGGCAGGCTAAATGCAGATTAGGGTAGGTGGGCGTGGCTTTTCATTGCTGTAACAAAGCTAGTTAATTCATGTTAGTTGGCAGATTTGTTGATGTTCACCTTCAGGAGAGCTGTTTATCTAGATCTAATCATAAAAAGGAACTATCTGAAGGAACATCTGTGCTGGAGGAAAAGGGCTGGGGCTATGTACCAAGGATGTAGGGGAAAACAGTATATATTGCAGTAAGTTTGAGGTGAGTGACTACATAGTTTTCAGTAAAAGTTTGCTAACATGTCGCTGTGAGCTTTTGGTGGTAGTATGAGTTGTGAGCTACTTGCATCTAGAAAATGGATAATGTGTTCTGTACCTGTCAAGCTGGAGTACTTACAGAATAAAAGACAGAGCTGTGGGAATCAAGAGAAGGTCTGGGTTTGGGAAGCTCAGCAGATCCCTTGGAAGAATTGCAGGAGAAAGTTTTAAAATTGAAAATGTGGCTTGAGAGCTTCATTTCCACAAAAAATGATTTCAGTAGTATGTAACAGGTTTTTTGTTTGTTTGTTTGTTTTTTTAATGTAAATGGTGCACAGTGTTTGTGGCTGGATGACAACTTGTTTTTCTTTGTGGGCCATATTTGTGACCAAAGTATGCTACTCTTGTGCAGAAGAGATGGTCCTCTCAGCATATCATAGGGAGTCACAGTGTGTTTTGCTGTATCACAGATGACTTGTTTGGTCTGTCACATAATTTAAACATCTTGCATTCCTTATATTTCTACCTATGAAATGGGACCACAAATGCTTACCTATTCAAGTAAAACAGATTTTTTGAGAAATTTGAGTGGTACCCTGAGCACAGAAGCAGTACTGTAGCATAGCATCACAAATCCTTGACTGATAAAGATGTACTGATGCATTCAGTTCTGCAGCTGTTGCATACAGATTACTTGGCTTTGGACTATCTGGTGTGACTATTAATTTTTCTAGCTATTGTTAGGACTTGGCACAGGACACCAAGGCAACCTGTAAATTTGGGTAGTTATGGTCCTTGCGTATTAAATAGTTGCTGATAGCTAAGAGCAGAGAAGCATATGAATATCAAGCTTTCTTTGTTATTTGGAAAATATTCTGAAAATTATTTTGGGAAGAAGGAGATAAACATGAATTCTTGTTTTTCTTCTTCCTCTCCTCTCCTTTTTCTTCTATATCTGTGCCGTTTTGGCTGTGTGAAAATAAGACATAATACAACTAGCAAAGTACTTCTGCTACTACCTGTTTGTTGCAGCTGTTATTGTTGCTTCTAAAGAATGTTTTCTTGTAATAGATTCTCATGAGGCATGAGATAGCAATTCTAATCAGAACAGTTTCCTCTTTTACGTATTTCATGTGTAGTATGCTTATTCCATATATGTTAGATCCATTATTTGCTGCTTAACTATCTCTGCTGAACAGCTGAGTCTGAGTTCCAGATAGTCTTGCCTTTACAGTCTTCTATTAAAAAAAATCAGTTGTTGACTTCAGAAATATCCCATTTGTCAGATTTTTTTATTTGTTTGTTTTGCACAATAATAAAATGCCCATACAGAATGACCAGCAAAAGAGGTGGTAAGTCTTACTACTAGCCTGGAATCCAGTAAGCTTAATGCTTGTGGAAAGTCTCTTAACTGAACTAGTTGGTATTTCAGCATTTTACTGCTCTTTCTGGAAACTGCTAGTCCATCTGTATGTATTCTGTAATGCTTTGAAGTTAGAATATGTAGAGGTGTTCAGTATGGCAGTATCAGTGGGGTTTTTAGAAGTGCCTAATTTATTCAGAAGCTATTTGGAAAACTTTCAAAATATAAAGCTTACTTTTTTGAACTTTATGGAAGTTTCATGTTCTCTTCTCCAAAGGCAGAGAAGAGATCTGACTGAAGGATAGTAACTGTACTTTGTCAGTGAATCTACATTTACAGACCAGGGTGGGATCTGTGAGTGACAAGCACAAGGCACCCAGTGACACTTCTGAGTAAATGTGAAAAGTTTATCCACTGATCAGTTTTGGCATTTGAGTGTCTATTGAAAAAAGCTGAACTTTCAATAGAAAGTAAATAACTTTTCTAATACTAGTCCTAATTATTCAACTTCATTAACTTGAGCCAGTGAAAGTTAACGTTTAACATTGTATTGATTGTTCAGTTTGGTTTTCTGTTAGTTCTTCCATTTAAGATACTGCCACATCAATACATGTGAAGTTATAGCTCAAATAAAATGTGAAGAGGGAGCTTTTCATTGACACATGAAACTTGTTCTATGGCCAAATCTTTCTTTGGGAGGCCATTGTGTTCTGACCCTGGTAGACAGCAAATCCCTGCACAGCTCACTCTCTGCCGGAACTGGAAGGATAAAGGTGAGAATATCTGTGGGTTGAGCTGAAGAGTTGAATAGGTAAAGCAAAAGCTGCACACATAAGCAATGTAAAATACAGAATTCACTTGTAGCTTCCTGCAGAGTGCGATGATGCAAAGGCAGAAAGATAACAGACAAAGAAACCTTCATTTTCTAGACTGCTGGTTTACCAGAGAACGCGAGTTCATTTCCTTTTCCACTCTCTTTCCGCAGGGTCTAAATCACAGAACTGCTTGTGGAACACCATTATTGGTGGGCTGACTGGCAACCTCAAGGAAAGGCCAAAGCCCACCATCATCAGTGACCCTAGGCCTCCTGAAGAGATCCTTGCAGATGAGCTGCCACCTGTGGACAGTCCTGAGGCACTGGTGAAAGCATCTTTCAGGTCTGAAGGATATGATTTTACACTGTTTGTGCTTGAGAGGATGTTTTTAAGGTTGTTCGCAGTGTCTGCAGGAGAAATCAATTCTTGATTCTGCAGTGCTGCGTAGCTTTGTGTGAAACAGGAGAGGAAAAGAGAGGTCCATAAATAATACTGACTGGATGTGTCGTTTTTCATTAGCCTTCTTAAAAGATTATGGACAAGACATATATAGAAGATGTCTTTGAAGGTTGCTACTGTTTAATTTGAAAGTGTTTTAGTGATGAAAGCTTGCGCTTCAGGTCAGATGGTGCTTTACTGAAAGAAGGGATCGCTACACCTTTCTTCGTTAATGTAATGTCTTGAGAACTGTCTAGCATTAATTTGTTTTGTCCAGGAGAAAGCTTCTGGCCAGGGACTTGTAAGCGAGCAATTGCTGCTGTTGTAAAGTATGAGAGAGATCAATTTTTGGATTTTTCTCTCATTTAATCACGTGGATGTGAAGTTGTCAATGATGCTTATTGGCGTGTGTTCTGAAAATAAGGTGAAATGGAGAAGCTGTGTGCTTGTAGTGGGTCTTTGACCAAAATGTGAATGGTAGTGTGCCCAGAAGTAATGTGTGGCAAAACTGATCTTTTCCAAGTGCTTTTTAGCAGCTTTTTCTGAAAACTATGTTGGAGTTTTCTTCTATAATCAACACGTGTGTGCACAAGCATGAAGTGATTTTTTTGTTTGTTTGTTTGTTTTGGATAAATTTCTGTTAGAGTGTTTTTTTTATTTGTTTTGTAACTCAGTCTCAAACTTATTTCTCTTTGTATAACCATTATTTTGAAGGTTCTTATTAAAGTCATTATATGAGGCAGTAATTTCAGTTATCTTGTTCATGCTGTTTGATGTTGGAAAAAAAATAAATTAACAAGTCAATTTTATGTCAGCCTATAAAAATAAATCCCATAATCTTAGATCATGTTACAGTTCTTTAATATTTCTGTTGAAATGATTCGGGACAAGAGTTCCAGAACCCTGATTCTCCCTTTTATGATGACCTGTGATATTTAATGGCTTTTAAACACTCTGTGCTTTTGAGATTTCGAATCTGTTTCAAGAGCTCTTTTTAGCTTTCTCCTCTCGCAAGAAATTCTGTGTAGCAGCAATCCTTACTTTGCCATCATAAAGATAATTTCAACCGTTTTGTGTGACAAAATAATGTCATGGCATTTCAAATGGCGTGATCTGATTCTGTGGGTAGGGTTGACTCTTAGATGAAGTGAGGTTGTGGGTAGCGTAATAAGGACTGATGAATTGGAAAACTTAATTTAGCAAGATAGTTTTGCTAATGTGATGTAAATAACTTCATAATCATTAGAAACCTTTATATTTCATCAGTATGGAAGTTATTGTACAATGTGGCATTGTTTGGACTTTTATAAAGGGAAATCATAACTGTCTAATTTTATAAAGAATAGAAGCATTGTGTGTTTGAGCCATGTACAGGAGTTGAAGACAAAAGTACCTTGCAATTACTGTCTGAAAGACACAAAAAAAATAAAACCACTATTGTGTTTTCATTCGGCTTAGAATTTTGTTGATACTGTAATGTGAATTGGAACTTAGGAAGCAGACCCATTTTTTCCATGTTTGATTCATTGGGGACTTCTTTGTGTATTGATCTCCAAGTGCAGCCTTGACACAGTGTGACTGGTATGTCTGGGTGCCAGTCATTGCCTGCCAGTTACAGACTTCCCTTATTTCTTGTTGACGAGATGCTGGTGGACAGTCTAGCTATTTCATTGCATTTGGGATTTGCATGTAATAATTACGACCCTGGTGGCTGAACTTCAGGATCTGTGGAAGGCAATGTTGGATTTATAAGAACTGATTTCATGGTGAGAAGGACCAGACCAGTTTTTCTAACGTGACTGCTACAAACCATAAAATGCAGCAATTCCCTTACTGCTTTTGACTCGCTGCTGCTCGAGCAATATATAGCAATACTATCCCTTTCATGCATTGTTAAAGAGAAAATGTCTCTCTGGTGTCAAATGAGTCACACTTCCTCGTGATTGCATCTCTTTTTATGTGAATACATATAAGCAGCATGAAATCCCAGTTAGCACCTTTGGTATTAGATCTTGTATTCTACTGTGCAGTACTTATTGTTCTGTAGCTTGGACAATTAGGAGGAGAGCTATATTTGATTCTGTGCTGCATCAAGATATGAGACAAAATGGATATAAACATAAAAGGAAGAATGTGATTGTTTCAGTCTTTTCAGCCTTACTTTTCGTGCAGTATTAAACCATCTTTATGATATAAAGCAAAAAGAAATGAAACCACCCCCTCTCTGCACACTAAATCAGTATAGTGGATGTTCTCTGCTTAGTTAAAAAGTATTCAAATTGTCTTCTACAATTTTTATTTACTATCTCAAAGACAGTAACAAACATGCAATTGGTGTTAACAAGGTCAAATACCTTCCTGAAAAGCAAATTGCAGGGATTTGCAGGACCTCGTTTGCAGTATTGTACTCAGCAAATAATCATAAGTAATTCTGTATCTTGACAAATTATACTGCTGCAGTACTCATTGATTCTGAAATCCATTCTCACTGACATTTACTCTTTCTGTCTAGTAAAGGCAGAGGAGATGCTGATTGGAATTATACATGGAAAATGTGGTGGGAGTGTTGAGAATGAAGGATTATCCCCTTTTGACAATGAAAAAAATATCATTACGCATAGAAATTATTAGCTTGGCCTGCACTTTATGTGACAGATTTGGTACATCCACTGTCTTTCTTTGCACTAATATATAGTGCAAGTTGTCATGATTTTTTTCCTAGACTCATTTGGTTTTGATGTACAGGAGAGAACACCATTTTGAGTCCAGAGACCTGGGACGCAGCACCTGGGCTAGTGACTGTTGGTGGTGCCTATGGAGTGGTGAGTGATGCAGCAGCTGTGCTGGATGTGGTGGCAGCAGAGGTGCTGTGGTAGGAGGTTACTGGAATGTTTTTGGAAGGACCTGCAGATGCTCTTCGGAGCCAAAACACTCAGTCAGCCTCCCATCCTGGTTCCAGGTCTGTGTGACAGCTGAAGCTGGTCTGCAATTGCAGGCTGGTCCAGCTGGCTCTATCTGATAGGTGGAACTTGGGGTGGTTTGACCTGGCATCAATGAGAATAGGGACAAGGATCTTCCTTCCTGCCACCTTGCTGGAGTCTTTGTGAGAATCAATCTCCAGTTACATGCTGAAGAGGGACCTGGTCACTTTTTGATACTGGGCGGCACCAAAGCTTGCCTACAACTGCCTAAGCTGCTATCTGGGGTCTGAAAGTCAGGACAGCCATAACTATATATGTGCATATATGTATATAAATGTATATATATGAGGTAGACTAAAGCTGTTCCTTCCTTCTTCTGCCCAATAAATCTGTGTCTAGGATTCATTTCTTTATTGCCTGCATTTTTAATTAGATTTTGTTCTTTAACAGAACAGCTTAAACAAAAAATGAGAGAGAAGTCTTATTTGCCTTAACTTGATAAAAGCCAACAAAACCTACTGTGCAAGGCTGGAAACATGAAATATGGTTTCTCGTTGGTTTTTATACCCATCTACAGCAGATCCAGGGCGTGCTAAACATTAAAATGTAAGCTGTATCTCTGAAAACCATCTTTCTCAACATCTTTTTCAATTCAGACTTATTATAATGCTCTTTATGTGCATTAAACTTAAATTAATCTGTGTTCCATTCAAACCTGTTGCTTATTCTTGTTACTTACTGATACTCATTAGAATGAATAGGAAGTGAAAATTGTTCTGTTCATTAAGGAAATGGCTTCACATCATTAATCTCTCTTCTCTCTTTTAAGTGTGCCTCTTTTCTAGATGCGTGTTACACTTTGTGAGAGCTATGCACTCATTTCTTGGTAGATGGAGATTTATGAGTCAGAGGGGGGATGATCAGAGAAGAAAGATTTATACCAGTTACTGTTCAAAGGTTTCATCCTCTCTCTGCATGCACATATCCACATGGATCTGGAAGGAAGGTGCTTTTTTTTTAAGGCAGTTGAAAGAGAAATGAACCTTTCTTTTATGTAGGGTTTTTTATTTATTTATTTATTTTTATATCACAGTCTTCTTATTATTCTTCATAGGATAGATGTATTATTGATGACAAGCAAAGCCCAGCAATTCTGTTCCTGTAAATATCGGGAACATCAAATGACACAAGCTGAGAAATTCAGATGCGCTGTGGGCGTCCAAACACAGCTGCACATCCTAAAGGTAGGGAACAAACCCACTTCCAGTATAGGAACAAGACTTTGAGCTGATATTCCTTGGACGAGCACCGTCCTGTTGGTAAAGAAGTCCTGCTTAGACGACTGGGCAGAGCATCTCCTTGACCATACGTGTCTGCCTGATGTACATCACCTGAATCTTGACCTTTAAAAAAACTGAGCATTTGTTTAGCAGCTGCATGAGGCTTCCAGTTCCGGCTCTGTAAGCTTAAGAATCATCCCTAGTCCTCGGCAGTGATGAGGCTAGCCACCACTATGCACACAGGGCAGGCATTTTAAATCCAAGCTGTGCAACCCGAGTCTCAAATATCTGTGTGACATGAGGCTGTTCCAGGGTGTGTGTGCACAAACAAGATTGATTGCTTGGCTTTCTGTGCTTGCTGGGCCCTGCATTCCTTGCAGGTTTAGAGAATAAACTGTTTGAGCGTGCAGTTGTGTATAGGAAAATGCATGAAGTTAAGGATTGTCTTTATCCTGCTAAAGAAGTACTTAATGCACTATTTAGTTAGCTCTACTGTAAGTGATTAATAGTCTTTACATACTAATACCAATCTGGAAAGCCTTGCAATTCCTATTAACATTATCTTTAGCCAGCTTCCCGACAGGAAACTTGGCTGTCCTTTTCTTAAGGAAAATGCTGTATGATTCTCAGCCTTCCCATTAACAACAATTTAATCTATTGATCAAGTTAAGCTGCATTTAACAGAATGGTAGACATCTCACAGGTACTTTGATCTTGCCTTATCTCCCTGGTAGATTGCCATCACTCCAGGATCTGTATGTCACTGCTCTTACACTGGGGTTACACCCAGCATGATCTTCCTGTGCGTGTTCAGGGATCTGGGGTTTCTGATGCAAACTGAACCTGATGCATCTTCACCTAATGGGGATGGAGAGATGGCTTCCAGGAAAAATAGCCATGGAAAGGAGCTGTGGGCCACCTGGTCTGTTCCTCCAGGCTGTGAGCTGTACTTGAATGAACAGTGCTTGGGAGGAGGGAATGTAGGCTTTGGAACAGACTTATTGTCCTGGCTGCCTGCATGTGTCCTATAGACCATAAGTTGTTCGTTGTGTTCTTAGATTAAGACTTTCACAGTATATATTGTATTCCCAGTGAGAAAATGGGATAGTGGCTTTCTTAATCTTGGCAGCGTAAGAGTGTGATGAGCAGAGAAGTCTTTCACTAATCAGTTGCTGAAACTTTAAGTTCTAAAATTTGTGTAAACAAAAACATTAAAAGGCACTCAAAAGAAATTCCTGAGCAATTTCCCCAGCTTTTAAGTGCCTAGCTGACAGCAGTGAAGTTGATTGGTATGTTGTAATGTGGTGTTTTCCCAAAGGATGCGGTGAATTCAAATTCAATCCAGTAAGGGACAGATTTTGTTTTGTTTTGAGACTATGAAACCTGTAAGTAAAAACTCAGGAATATTCTGAAGTGAATAACAACAACAGAATTACAAAATTACTCAGGATAATCTTGGAGCTGCTGGATAAGAGCTTAATCTCCATTAATGACCCACACTTCTTCTTAAAGTGAAGAGCTTCGAAGGGAAGGAGGAAAAAGTGATTCTTAGCTCCAGCTAATTGAGTATGACAATCAGATCTGAAGATAGAACTACATTCTGTATAAGAAAAAGGTATTTTAGAAGTGATTTTTGTATTTAAATACAAGCTTCAGACTTCAATGAAACTCAACAGAGAATCTATTCTAAATATTTATCTTGGATACACTGGAGATCACTGTACCTATTGCAGGTGTCACCTACCCAATAGGTCGAGCTGTTGATTCCCGAGTAATGCAATTGATGCCAGGCTATGGGTTGCTCTCGGCTTTTTGGAGTTTCCTGTTTGCACCCCTTGCTTTGTTTCTTACTTTTTGACTCAGTGATTTCTGATGAAAGTTTTGTCCATTTTCTTATTGCCCCATGCATAATGATTTCTGGTAGCCACCGTATTTTGCTCCAAATGCTGTTGCCATGGATTTGCAGTCCAGCTCACCAGTGACTTTGCAGACATTAGTAACATCTAGGTAAGTGGAGCTGCTGTGAACTGGCAGCACCCCTTTCCCTCATAACTTTCCAATGGCTGCTCTTTATCTGGTATTTGCAAGTTAAGCTGCCTGCTGGCAATTTCTAGAAACTATTTTATGTAATAGAAAGGTCTCATTTGGAAATTATCACACTATCCATCTGAGTGCTCAGCACTCGCTGATGTCAGAGCCATGGTGTCTGTAGTTTGCAGACTGGGACATTTATTTTTAGTTCCAATAATGTTTGGCTCTGAAGCTACTGAAGTATTCACAGCAAGACTGCTAAAAACTATCATGTGTTCCTTGGTTTTCATCTGAACTTTATAAATTGATCTAAACTTTACAAATTGACTTAAGTTGTCTTGAAACCAGGTCTGTATTCTAAATTTGCTGTCAGAGCTGATCTTGCTATGGCAAAAAAAAAAAAAAACCCTTCTCTCTCCTTTGGGTTGAAAGGCCATTGTTTGAGACTGGAAATTGACCTGAGACTGCTGCCCAGAAATTCCTTCTCTTGTAAATTTGTCATCTTTTATGTGAGCACTTAGTTTAATACGGCTCCTTGTCAGAGCAAATTTTCTCTCAGCTCAGCCAAGAAAGGACCAAACCATGAAGATGTGTTTCTTTTAAGTAACAGCTACTGAAGAGCATTTCTTGGAAAAAGAAAAACCCTCAGAAGTTCATTTCCTTTTAAACGATGCATGCAAGCATCATTTAGATCAGTTAGAGCATCTGCAGTTGCAGCATCTATGATTAAGAATGTATTTCTGTTCCCACTACCCTACACGTCAAGACTGATTTTTGTCACAGAATTGTCACCAATAGTATTTGCTCCTGAATCGAGATGGTTTGTTATCCTGCTAGGTTCCCGTAGCACTTATAATTAAGTCTGCCCTATTTCTGAACAGTGTTATCCATAATGAAGTAATGCTCATTCTGAAGATGTGATGTTGAGAAAATTGGATTCTTCTGGCACTGTACCTCCTTTGGAGGGCTTCTTCACTTTCTGAATTGTTTTAAAGTTGCGCATAATGTAATTACCTGCTATATCAGCAGTACTTGAGTAAAAGAATTAGTGTCAAGTGCAAATACAGTGAGCCAAGATTGGGGCAAATTGGCATAAAACTCAATTGACTTCAGTGGAGTTTTCCTGACTTGCTGCAGCTGAGTATGTGATTTGATATCATAAACTAAAATTTGCATGTTTTTGATTAATGTTATAAATCTAATAAACTTGCAGAGTTGTTTTTTTCTCTTTTTTTTCTGAATCATTAGCAATACTGTCAAATAGTGCTAATCAAAGCAACCTGGGCTAGATGCAGCAAATTCCCTCTCTAATGATGTACTTTGGCTTTCACAAAAACTCCATGAAGCTTACAGACCTTGAATTACTACAGCCTTAAACTATTTGCTTGTTTGCTCTGCTGCTATAATGTTGACTTCTGTACTGCCAAGGCACTTTGTGAGCAGGATGGTTTTGGCAAGCAGTGACCTGAAACACAGGGGGTTTTTTTGTGTGTGTGTTGCTCTGGATTTACGTATTTGCCCACTGCATCAGTTCTCAGAAAAAAACTGCACTTTTTCTTATTTTCTCCTTGAAATTCATTGTGTAGTCTAAATAATTTTGCTATCCTGACATATCAGCTCTTACTCTAGCAAAGCTTCGCTCATTTCTTACAGAAATTACTCACTGGTGTCAACAGAATACAGGCTGCTTAGTTTTGTACTGCAGCAGAATGTCAACTCTTCTTTAAACCCACTTCATTTTTTTTTTTTCTGACTTCAAGTGAGGTTAACCTCAGATTTCTCATTATATATTTCATTCTTTTTAAAACAGTTCAAAAAAATAATTCATGAGAAATTTATAACAGCACAAATTGATTCATTGTGTTTCACGAAGATCAATTTCCTGGAATGGCTGTGTCACAGCTCAGGCAACTATGATTTACTCTGTTTAACTTCTGTGACCTGAATGATGGAGCATGCTGTTCTCTCAGCAAATTCTCAGATTGAAGAGGAGTGGGTGTGCTGCAATTCAAAGGGATGGAACCTCATGGAGTCCATGAGGGAAGGACAAAGTCCTTCGCCCAGTGAGGAACAACCCCATGCACTAGTACATGCTGGGGGCTACCTGGCTGAGAAGAAGCTGGTCATCCTCTTTAGACCGTGAACCAGCAATGTATCATTGCAGTGAAGAAGACCAACAGCCTCCTTGCTGGTCAGACAGTCCCTCTTCTCAGCATTAGTGTGACAGATCCAGATCTGGGCACCCAACTACAAGGGAGACATGGCATGTGTGCAGTGAGTCCAGTAAAGGGCCATGAAGAAGATTAAATGACTGGAGCTGCTGACAAACAAAAGGAGGCTAGAAGAGCTGCAGCATTCATCCTGAAGGAAAGAAAGCTTGGGAGATACTTACAAATATAAATTCCTGATATGAGGGAATGCGTGAGAAGGAGTCATCCTCTACTCAGTAATGCACAGTGACAGGACAAGAGGCAGAGGGCGAAAAATGAAATACAAGGCAATATAATTTAATTAAACAGCTTTTCTTCATGTTTATTTATTTAACCGATCAATTGATTGCCGTGAGGATGACCAAACATTGATGCAGGTTGTCCAGAGAAGTTGCAGAGACTTCATCATTGGAGGCATTCAAAATACAACTGGAGGCAGTATTGGGCACCTTGCTGTAGTTGACTCTGCTTTGAGTGAGGGTGGTTGGACTGGTGTTCTCCAGAGGTCCTTCCAGCTTCAGGTTTCCTGGGATTCTGTACTGGGGAGGGTGAAGCTAAGTTATCACTCCATGAGTAAAATCCTCGTGTCTGATCTGCATTGCGGATCTGTTATCTGCATTGCAGATTTTTGTTGCACAGTCTGCAAACATCTGCTGCATGGAACTCCCTCTGACGTCAATGTGTAGTAGAGGTCTGCAGTGCAGATTCACAACTGGGATTTTTCTCTGGAGAATTTCTCCATCTGTGTTTGAGATGAATTAGAATAATGTCTTAACTTTTTTTTTCTACATAAACTGTGTATTTCTTAAATTTAATCTTCCATAGTGAAATTCATTAAAATGCAAGGTTTACCTCCCAGTCGTCTAAATAAAGTGACACTGAGTTCACAGCTCATATAGATGAGAGAAAAAAAATTCATCTAAATAAGATAACTAATACAGATTCTCTAATATAATTTACTTTTGTCAGAACTAATTTTCTCTACATAGGGAGGGGAAATGCGTATGACAGAGGCAACTTGCATGAAGAACTGGTGGAAACTTTCTCATCAGCTCATCATAAGTTGGATGCTGGTCTTAGAGAGATTACTTGTGGCCCTAGTAATCACTAGTTTCCTTCCAGGATCAGCTGAACGCTTCTATCTGTCTTGAGTCAAAACCTGGAACTGAGGTTACTGCTTGTTGCATCTGCAGAGGTGTTTCTGGGGTCTGAGTGTCCTGAATTTTCTCTTGATCTTACGAATGTTGTATAAATATTGATATTCACAGAGATGCTAGACTAACATACCTATTTTTAAGCAGTACTCTCTATTAATGTTGATTTCAGAACAGAACTTGGCCTAAAATTTTCTAATATATTTTCTTTGTCACTGAGATCAGATGAGTGATAGAAAAGCAAATAAATGTGTTATTTTATTAACCTTTCAGTTGCTGAATTTGTCTATTGGATGTCCAAAATGTGATTGTACTTTTCAGTCCTGTCAAAGGTAAGTCATCTCAATTCTGATACTTACCTCTTCTCAGACAGTGTTAAACTCTCATTATCTGGCTTCTAAAATTCTTGGTTTTTTGTCTTTTTTTGTGGGCAAAAAAATAACCAAAATACCACACAGGTACGAGGCCAGATTCTCCACCAGCTTTAGCTGTGCAGTTTCAGTGTCTATGACTTCAGTAGAGCTGCATCTCAGGCAGCTAAGATGTCACAAGCTGAATAGCATTAACTAATAGGATGTGATTTGGATGGAGACAAAAGCCTCTGTTTGTGTTCTGTGTGTCTTCGTACTTGGGTGATTTTCAGGGAAGTAAGTTGGTGCTAGAATCAAAGGACCAAATTGACTCAAAATTTCAAACGCATAACACAAACAGCCATCTCAGCCTTATTTTTTTTTATTTATTTATTTTTAGTGAAATTTTCTGTGGTTCTACTGAACTCTGAAATAAAATGCTGCCCTTTAAGGGCAGTTTTCAGGGTGTGCACTCACGGCTGTAGCTCTGGCTGGACCCATGCATGGCATCCAGCTTCGCGTGACTTGATAGCTGCAGCACTACTTGCCTGCAGTCTGCCAGGCTTCTGACAGTGTTTGTGCCATGCCTGGCATCTCTGAACCAGGCAGACTCAAGGGCCACCTCGCCGCCACCCTTTATAAGCATCTCTAATTATATCCTAATGGCAAATGACAGATGTATTTCCCTGTGAAGTTACTGGCAAGATGGGGAAGGCAACAGAGGTTCGGTTATTTTGCTAGGGACTTGGGGAAGCCAGAACTGCAGGTAGGAGAGCTGTCGTGACCTCATGGTGATGAGGAGCCATCTGGTTCACATGCCAGTAGTTAGCTCCTGTGCCAGTTACATGTCTGCTTTTATGCCATTCCTACTGAACCGAGGTCTGTCACCTCACGTTGTTTCTGGCTGAGTGACACCAGCAGCCCTGGTAGGATTTGCTTGCAGGGCTGGGCTGTGGGCTAAATGAGCAGGGAGAAAGCCTGGAACAGCACCGGGTCCAAGACAGGCTCCTCAGTCCAGCAGGAGAGGGTGGTTATCATCCTTTGTCTGTGCCAAATTCACCCATTACCCATTGCCTTCCTAGCTTGGCATCAGCACGTTCCTGCAGCTACCATCAGTTGGAGGTGTGTGAACCTGCAGCTGTCTGCCTTGTCCTCAGCCTAGCAATGAACCAGTTGCTTTCTGACAAAGCCATGCTCAGCTGGGCTGGGGACATCATGAGCTTCTCAGTGTGTGGAGCAGCATGGAAGATGGTGTCAGCTTGTGCAGCCCTTGATCAGTTTTTTGGGATGTCTGCCATGAGCGTTTTGTTTATGCTAGAGTTACTGACCAAGTCTGTGACTTCTGCGTGATTTAGGGCTCTAATCTGACCCAAACTGGCTCATATTTGTGAGCACTCTCACCCTGGGTGTTACTGTAGTCTTGTCAAGCCCAGCTGCTGTTACCTGACCATGGCTGTTTGGTGTCCACATTGCAGTGCCATTATGGCTCTTTACTGTGTGGCACTGTTGCATCTGGTTCCAGCATCACGCCGGCCATGACTTGATGACTTGTAAGCACAGTGTTTGGGGCTGTGCCTCTTCTCCAGCTATACACCAACTAGTGATTCTTCAGGTATCTTGAATTCAGAAGATGCATCCAAACTACATGATTACAACCTAGAGAGTGCTTCAAAAGCCTAATATTTTTGAATTTATATGCCTTGTTGAACACAGGTGCCTGGGCAGTGCAGACATACAGCCAGCCTACCCTGCAAAAAGTGTCTTTGGCAATAATATTTAGTCAATATAACTAATGGGAAGGTTAGAGAGAATTGCTGAGTTCATTCTATATACACTTACTGGAAGTTATTCTTTTCAACTTTAATCATCTTGGCCATATCTTACCAAAATAAAGCTTTATCTTTTTTTAAAAAAAATAAGTCTTGTTCTGTGATCATCAGACAGCATGAACTATAAAATTAAATAACCCAACTGTATATTTAGAAGCATGCAAAAATCTCATGGCTAAACTTAATATAGAAGTGCAGCTAATTAAAAGTAGCTTGTGCACATTGAGAATAATGCTATACTTGCTCCTGGTTTTACAGGGTAAAAAATAGAGTTCAGTTAAATGAAATTCCAAGGAAAATCATTATTTTGCTCTATTTTGAAGGAAAAAGTAAATACTGGAAATTTCATAGATCGCTTTAACTTTTTTCAATCACTGCTGTTTTTCAACTTGAAACACTTTCATCTGAAGTTTTGATACCTCTAAAATATATGTTAATAGTTTGAGATCTAGCAAACAGCAACCGCTGATCGAATCATTCACACTATTGAAACAACAACACGAGAATCCACACTAGAAAGCAGCCTGATGGGAGAATGCATAGAAAAATGGTAACGCATAATTTTCAAGATAATTTCTTTTGTGTTTTGTTTTTTTTTCCCCTCCTCCCCTATGGTTTGTTTGTAATGGTTTGTCACAATCCTTAGTGAACACTAATGCTTTGCAGAGGACCTTCTCCTCAGGATTCCCGATGTGTAACAGCACAAATGGGAATGCAGCAAAAGGGGAAAACGAGGCATGAGAGTACATGGATGATGCTTTGTGTGTGTGAGTGCCTGTGTAAGCAGAGAGAGGAGAAAGCAATTTTATAGACCAGGATTCTGCTCAGAGATGGTCCCCCAGGATAACTCACCCCCTGTATTATCTTCTATATTCATGTGCTTTCTGTGTGAGAATCCTGAGAAAGGCAGCATGTCTCCGAAAAATGTGGTGTGTGCTGCTCAGTACTTCTTCTTTTAGGGGAAAGGAACTCGTGGCCTGTCCTCTTCCCTCTCGAGTGTCAGCAATCTGAAATTTTTCTCCTTTCGAGGAAGTCTCATAGGCTGACACCTGTGAGAGCACTGCAGCAGCTCAGCCAGGTGGGAAGCCTGAGCACATACTGAGTGACAAAACTTGGCTGCTAGAAGCAGCGTTAAATATCAGCAGTGAAATCTGTCATAAATGGGTCCAGTGAGGAACCAGATACGTTGTGTTCAATCCTGAAGATATGCAAAAAAGCCCCAGCTTGATTATTAAGATAAAAGGAAAAAAATCCCACAACAACCATAGTTTGAAGGAAAATACTTATTTTTCACTCTAATGTGGAAAACAGGACCTTGGTTTCAAAGATCTTGCTGTCATTCCCCCTTTGATGTGAGTCACCTCACGCTGCCATAGGCGAACATCTGCTAGAAGAGCTGAGGTGTCAGGGCAGCACCATGCTAAGAGGCTGCCTGTTCCCAGCTCTCTCGTCATTGCAGGATGTGAGCTGCCCTGTCCAGGCAGGTGGTTTTGCCTCTGAAGGTTGTACCCAGCTTCTCTTTCATCTGCCACATGGCCGTGACTAGCTGCTGAGTGCGGCTGCACATTGTACATGTGCAGCTGGATGTATGTGAGGGCTGTTCTGGTCCGGCTCTGGGAAAGCTGTGGACAAGAGGACACAATGACAGAGGAGCGATAAGTTTGGTGAGCCAGACCTCTACACGGCATCTAATTTTAGGGTTTATCTGAGCAGTGGGTAAGTGGAAGTGTTGTCAAGTGACAGATAAAGCCCTAAAAACACGCACTGTGACCATCCTATTTAGCTGGGAGTAACCATGGGCACGGGGATCTAAGGGAGCTGCTTATGCTTTTGTTGTGCAGCACAGAGTGAAATCAGGAACGACTTCAAGTGAGAGTCAAATAGACTCCAAGCCTCTAGATGAAAACAGACGAAGGGACAGAGTCTTTGACCTTGTCTAGCCACAAAAATAGCAGTGGTTTAAAAATCAGTTTTATTAACCTGGAGCTTGTGCCTGTTTCATTGGATTTGGTACCTGATGTGTGCAGCTTCTTTCCAGCACACCTTGGAAGGGGACTGAGCCAGGTCAGGCACTGATGCAGGAAATCAGAAACACGGTATTTGTTGTTTTTTCCCTTCGCTTTCACCTGAAATGAAGTAGAGGGGCACCTCTCCGTGCTGTTATTCTGTTTCCCTTTCCTCACCCAGTTTCAATTGCACTTCAGTTTTGGGCAGAAGTGACGACTTGCCCCTGACACCTGGCTGATGGTTTTCTTTCTCATTTGCCCCTTGTCATGGCACGACCACATTTACTCTGGGTGATTTACTGTCCAGGCTGTCAAACAGCATTTGTTGATCATTTCTGTGATCGCAAATTTGCAGTTGTCATTCATTCCATTTGCTCCATTTCTTTTTATTTAAGCTTCTGGCGCAGGACACAGTCCTCACTGTACTATCAGTAATCTCCTCTGAACCCTTCCCAAAATTCATCATGCTTATTATTCAGAAAAGCAAAGAAAGGGTCAATGAAGAACATGGAGACAGAAAGAATTAACTCCTGTCAGTTTATATTAAACAGATGGCATTTTTATTTATTTTTTTTTTTAAATTCAGAATTAAATTGCCAACCCTTTTCTCATTTGAATTCTTGGAAGTAGTTTTGCTGCAGCACAGTAGCCCAAACAATCTGAATCTGTTCTCAGGCAAGAGAAGAGCCCTGCTGGTGGGAATGGTGTGGGTGGTGTAATGCATCCAACCTCCAGCTCACCTCTTTGATATTCAGATGTCAGAATCTCTGATCATTTGTGAAACACAAATGCAGGCAACTTGCTCTGTGTATTTGGATGGCGTTTGCAAGACACATACTTCTATGTATTACTCTATTGTATTTTGCTGCTGACATGACATTCCTGCTGAGCTGATTCATCCTTGTGGAAAGCAAAGTTAGATATGTAAAAATTCAGTTATTTAGCGTGTGCTTGATTTGTTACACTGACTTGGTGTGATACTGTGAGTCAAAATCAGTGCATTTGTTTCAGCTTCAGTGATCTGGACTTGGAGACAGTTCAAGTTAGAAGTGAAGGCTGTTGTCAGTAGTCTTCTGGAGGGGGGATATTTTTTCCATAATTGTAAAGGTCTGTTTGGAAAATGGAAATGATTTTGGCTTTCGAGATTTTTCTGCATTTGAATGGAAGTTTATAACTCACAACAAAAATCTGTGCGCAGATGTAACTCAGTTGAAATATGAACATCTCCTAAGCAAACAAGGCAAAGAGAAGTTGGATAGAATCTAGTCCAAATTCACTCAAGCACTGGGACCACTGAGCACAATTAAAAAAAAAAAAAAAAATTTACAGACTTCAGGAGATACTTTTGTCAATTCTGCAGTAAATTTTGGCCTTTTTAAGGTATCTTTTGAGGTTTTTAGTTCCTCCAATGGAAAGCTTCCATAGTCATCCTGAGACCGTACAAGCATGGGATGCTCTGCTGAGCAATATTAATTGGCAAGTGAGGAATTTTGAGTCTGCTATTAACAAAAGTGTACTAACAACCTGATCCAGCAAAATTCAGTATTATATGAAGTTTGAAAAAAATCTTGAAGTATGGGAGGGAAAAACATTCCTAAGAGAAATCATTCTGATTTTGATGAATTGGTCTAATTCCATCCATCAGAAAGCAAAGTATGTGGATTAAAGATCCACAGGAACGAGTAAGTCTAGAAGTAGTGAACAAAAACTCACATCCACTTGCTGTGTCATTTCTGCCTCCTAATGAACAGTAAATGATGCAGCTGCTTTGCTACATTGGGTGCGTTTAGCTATAGAAATGGGGAGATGTGCTGCGATAAGGGGCTGGTGGGATCTCTTTTTAAGCATGACTGCCAAATGTGTGTAAGATGTGATCTTTTCTGAATGCAGCAAGGTATGTCTTGGTGGCAGATTTATGCTTTAGTTCCTCAGTTTTGGAAAATATCTTTGAAATTTGAGAACAAGTAGTTCTTAAACCAAGTTTAGCTTCGTGCACTAAGTTAGAAGCAGGTGCGTATCAGAGTGGTAAGACAAGTCAGTCTCCCGTCATCTGATTATACTGACTTGCTGCTGAATTGACAGCTTAAAAAAAAACCCACCACCACGAAACTTATCCCATAAGGAAAGTGTCTGTGGTTTTGCCAAGAGAAGGACTGAGGTTTGCAAGGGACTGGGAAGCAATTGTTTTGCACGCTGGTTTTAGTGTCAGAGACCTTTACTGTGCTGCAGAACTCAGGCCTTGATTTCAGTACAGTGTGGCAGTTAGAAGAGTAAAAAACACTCCCTCCTTCCTCCTCCTGAGGTTCTCTGCCTGCTTAAGCAGCTCTCCTTGTGGCAGAGAACTGCAGAACCTTTTGGAGAAGCAAGACATACCTTTCAAGGTATGCTCTGCATTGCTTGTTTTTTGTGTCTGGGAGGAGAGTGTAATTCTTGTCTAGTTTATTTCAATACCACAGTTCTAAAACCAAACTGGAATGGTATGTCAGAGACAGGGCAGATAAAATGCTACACAAACTTCCAAAATTCATCTTTACTTTCTATATTAATAAGCTAGCAGTTTAAAATGCTCCAACACAGTGTTGATGACTGTGGCATGGAGGCAGTACTGTTTTGGGATTGCTGTATTCCCCAGTGGATGGCTGCAAATGCTGCAAAGGAAAAAAAAGCAACACAGAACATATAGGACGTGACTGATGCATGGTTATCCTGATGTGTTTCAGAGCAGGGACAGGCTGTGACTTGTTTACAGAGGGACTGTTTATTAAGGAGAAAATGAATTATATATATTTGTATCCTTTATGTGTCTTGGATTACAGCAATCTGCAGCTGCGTTCCCAGGAGATGCCTGTGTGAGGAGAAGTGCCATGCATGTGTGGAGCTCTAAGGTCTGCAGGGAGCTGTAGGGTGGGAGAATTGCAGGGCGGTAGGAGCCAATGCCAATTTAAAGATCTTCATGAGTAGTTGAGCACCTGTCCTAATGAGTATGAAAAATCTGCCCCTTGTCTGTGAAGGCAGCAGTGGGGCAGGAGGAACAGATCTCCATAACCGCACTTGCTCTGTGGGTTTTCCTTGCAGGCAGTGAGGTAATGTGCCTTGAAATAATTTAAATCAGCATTTTGTACTTCTGTGGTTTTACATTCGCCTTGGATTTTCAGTCATGCTAAAGCATTTAGCACCTCCCCTACAAAGACAGGCTGAGGAGCTGGGCTGGTTCAGCCTGAAAAAGAGAAGGCTGCGAGGAGACCACTGCAAGCAGCCAGTATTTAAAAGGGAATTACAAAAAGGAGGGGAATCAACTTTTTTTCAGGGGTAGATAGCGATAGGACAATGGGGGAACGGTTTTAAGCTCAAGGAGGGAAGGTTTAGATTGGATGTCAGGGGGAAGTTCTTCACAGAGAGAGCGGTGAGGTACTGGAACAGCTGCCCAGAGGCTGTGGATGCTCCGTCCCTGGAAGTGTTCAAGGCCAGGTTGGATGGGGCCCTGGGCAGCCTGGGCTGGTATGAAATGGGGAGGTTGGTGGCCCTGCCTGTGGCAGCGGGGATGGAACTTGGTGATCCTTGGGATCCCTTCCAACCCAAGCCGTTCTGTGATTTATTTCTTTTTTTTTAAAAACTTCCTTGCATTGTGAAGGAATTTACACAGACACACGTTGCTTTGTACCCTTTGTACTGTGAAATAAATGAGAAGCCGACCCATAGATTGACAGGTGAGAGATGTTTTGGAGTTGTGCATACTATAAAACTGCTATAAAACTTTGAGAAGTTTTTTTTTAAAACTGAAGTCAGCCCTTGATTTGAGTGAGCCCGTGTTTACAGGAAGTATTGATTACTGTCTGAAACAGCTGGGACAACAGGTATAAAGGATCTCACCCAGCTGGCTTACTATGAGTGATAAAGATGTGGGGATAAAAATAAAACAAGCTGTAAATTAACCTATTAGCACGTAGGCATATGTGTGAAGTAGGCAACTCACTGATCTACCTGTGCTGATGCACATTTCTCTGTTATTCACTTATTAAAGCTCACACTCTCCGGAGTGTGTATAAATGGTCAGCCTTTCAAATGATATCACATTATAATCTTTGTATTAATCACACAGCAATAACTTGAAATAACATTCTGCGTATGTGAAAGCAGGATTGTAATCTAATATTTTTCTTGTTGTCTTCCTTTCTGGAAATAAACTAAAAATATAAGGTGTGTTGCAGTAAAGCTTTACTGCTAATGGAGCAAGGAGATGTATGCTTGTTTTTTCACACTGAGATATGTTCCTTCAGCTATGAAATAACCACTGGTTTGGAATGAACACATGCAAATGTTTTATATAATCTGAGATAACAGTTACAGGGTGGTAAGTTCCATGCTCATAGAGTTGTAATATAGTATGCAGCGTGTTTATCCAATAGCTCAGCTGACTTCGTGATTAGGAAATATACTTCTGGCAGTTTGTAATTTGGGATTCAAAAGAGAAACATCAAAACAGTGTGAAGTATTTTCAACTCTACCTTGTGTGTCTGTGTTTTTCATTTGGAGGCAGGGCTACGAAACACACAATTTAAAAGCAAACCTGTTGGCATTTTCTATGTTCTGATAACTTCTTCCTGAACAACAAGCAACAACAACAAAAGAACCAAACAAGTCAAAGCAGACCTTAAGGGACAAGCAGGTGGTTAGTGACTGAAAGCCCTCAGCTCAAATGAAGAGTCCTCTTATCTTCAGGTTTGAAAATGGTTAATAAAAGCTGGAATGCTCTTGAAAAGAGTAGTGCCCAGCTTGAGATGGCTTAATCCTCTTCCCATTCTCCCTTCTCATGCAGAGTCACATGAATCTTAGTCTTGCATTCTTCTGCAGTATTGGTAGAGGAGCAACATTCCTCTTGGATACAACCAAGATACTTTACTTTACTCACCTGGTTACCCACCTTTGCACAGGTGTAGTCTGACATGCCAGATTTCACACGTGCACCCAACTTGTGTGCATGTGTGCATTCCTAGGGGTGGAAAAACATGCAACTCCAGCTAGTTTTGACAATGAAAAGGTATTCAAAGAAGACGTTAAAGAACATAGATATAACAAGATAAATTGCTTCAAATGACCATGTGTGAACAAGCTGGTAATTACTGATGAGCAGTACAGATAATTAAGGAAGTGTATGAGAGAGATCTCTATGTATAGAATTCCTTGCACAGGATATAGTGAAGATCCCTGTAAAACAGGTAATTTCAGAGCAGAGCCTGGGGTAAAGCAGATTATTTTTTATTTTTTAAAAACACTGATATATTTTTAATGTGTCTGCTAAGATTTTGACTAATTTAGAGGCTAGGATCTCTAAATTGCATAGTTTTTCAAGCTGAACAAGCTGAATCTATGAATATTTATTTACCTTCAGCAACCTGGTAATACTTTCTACATCAGATTTTATGGTATCCAATTTAATTATGGAACAGCTGTGATGTAGGCTGCATAACATCTTGACTTAAAATCAGTTTTACATAAACAAGACAACTTTAGGAATACTGATGCAGCCACATACAGCATATCAAGGATGTTTTGCTAACTGAAGGGGACATGAGAGAGCATGCTGTGAAATATCATTCACAAAAATATTTGTAAGTATATTAAGGCAAAAGGGTGCTGTGCTCTGAGCAGCCTCCAACAGTACTCCATGGGTCTAGGTGGAGGGACAGAAATGTATGATATGTGCAAGAGTGATGAAATCTGACCCCACGTAGCTATATATAATAGAGGTTTGGTTAGTTGACGTAAGTTCTGAATATAGGCAAACATAACTGTGCTGCTGTCCCTTGGGAAATGAAGAAAGCAAGCATTTGCTAGGCACCTCTGTTGCTATTTGATTGCCAGTTTCTTTGACCTGTGAACAGACGTCTTGAGCCACAGACAGCGCTGGAGTAAATTGATGGAATTAAGCTTTTTCAGCTTTTCCGTGGTCCTAATTAGAGTCAGGAAGTGCAGAGAGATGTAACATATGTTCCAGTTTGTATAAAATATGCTCAAATGTGGAGTATGTTAGAAGACTTGATCTCATGTAGAGGCAAACCTCAGTTCTTGCTTTATCTGAGACAGCCTGCTAGTCCCTGTAAGACCAATATTCTCTGTTGAGTGGAATATGTCTGGCATTTGATAACATTACTTGAATACATGATTTATTAACCTACTTCAGAGAAACAGACAAGTGGGAACATCTGAATGCCAAGTGAAGTATTTTAGTTGGGCTTCTATAAAAACTAAAAATTAAAAAAAGCACATATCATTTTCTGTAGATTGGTAAGACCTGAAAGGTCAAAAATCATCCACAGAGCAAGTCAACCAGAACTGAATGGAATGATGCAAAAGATGCAGTGTGTGGTCACACCAGTGATACCTGGGGAGACCCTGTTGGTGGGAAGTGCTGTGTGCGTGCAGTGGGCAGTCTGAGCAGCACCTTACTTCTTTGGGGGGCAGAGAATTACACCGTGGAGCATGACATCTGTTCTGTCAGGGATGTTCAGTGGAAACAAGCTTCTGTCAATGTGCTTGCATGTGCTGGTGTGCTAGCTTACAGCTTTTCCTTCGTGAGAAAGGAGAAGACAGCATGGGGCCTGGTGCTGCATGTGGGTAGGTGTGTCAAAAGGGGCTGGAGCCTGCTCCAGCCTGCAGGCTGTGCTCCACAGTGGTCCTATGGGCCCTGATTGGGGTGCAGTTCAGAGGGAAAGCCCTGCTGCCCTGAGCTTCTGGTGAACCACAGCCCCTAGCAGTCATTCGAGGCCCCTAGCAAAGCCCACATCTCCACTGCTCTCATGTATGCTGCAAGGCTGCTCCCCTCAGGAGAAACCTTCCCACCTCTTTGCAGAGGGCAAAAGGAGACCAAATTATAGCAGCTAATATAGACTTTCACACTGAGTCATTGCAGGCATCTTCGTGCCTCCTCCTTGCTGCAGGGCCCCCCTTCTGCCCCCTCCCCAGCTCCCACGTCTTCCAACACCAAGCTTGTGTCTTTCCTTCCAGTCACAGCTCCTGGCACAGATTCCCAATGCTCATCTGCCAGCTGTACTTGCAGAAATCTCGTTCAGAAGAGCCTAGCTTCAAAAAGAGGACAAGGCTGAGAAGGATGGACCTGTTGTAGCCATTCTCGGACCCTTTCTGTATTCTGTAGCTAAGATTGGGGTGAAAGAGGTGTCTGCAGACTGATGTTGCTGCTGTGGAAGACGGTGCTTCTGGGATGATAGGTAGAGCCAGCTGGATCCTGCAAAGGCTAAGGGCAAAGGTACTGGAGAGAGAGAAAAGGCTCCATGTCTGCATATGGTGACCTCTTTGTTGTGTTGTTGCACGTTGTCCTTTTAATATTTGTTGTCAGAATGGATTCTTTATGCTTCAAGAGTGCTAGGAAACCGGTGCTACCTTAGCTTTTATTTCCCCTCTCATTCTTCTTTTCCTGCTGCTGATATAGAGGAAGTGCAAGCTGCATTTAAATGGAGCTGTTTTTTTCTCCTGGTGACCTGTGCTACCCCCCCTGAATAGAGAACATGAAGAGTTGGATGCAGTTTCTTGTACTGATGGGTCAAGATCAGAAAAAGTGTAAACATATATCCAGTGCCAGGGTCTGACAACACGGGAGAAAAATCCACAGTTTCCTCTTTGTGGTGCAAGAGTTGATTTGTCTTTTGATTGTCATGGGAAATGCAAACAGAAAGTGATCTGTCAACAAACTGATACAGGTTTTGATATCTTCACCTTACATTGAGCACCTCATTTCATTGGTCCAGTTCATGAAAACAGCACTGCTGCTTGCAAAGGAGGCTCCTGCTCTATGGAGCAGAGGTGGAAGGATTATTTTGAGGCTCCTTGAATTATTGTTTTGTTTTTAGAGAAGCAGAACAACCCTCATTCGTTCTCATCTGCTTTATTATTTGTGGGGTTTATTTATTAAAAGCGAACCAAAGGACACGTTGTGAAAACCAGATTAACACATATATGCAAATGAAAACTCTTGGAATTTGATCATTTACTCTGTGAGTGTAACTGCATGGTCACCAGCTGTTAGAGTGAATCCTGGCTTAGAAAAGGCAGGGGGGGATGTCATCACTAGACTAAATACAATGAGACAAATAAAAACATCGATAACTCTCCAACAAAATATTTAGCTTCCTATAATCCTTAGGAACTCATTTTGTGTAGTACTGTAATTCATCATTCTTTCCTGGCTGAAGAAATGGTATTGCGGTATTAAAAAAATGCAGGAAGAATATAGCAATTAAATAAAATTTTCATTGACTGTCTTCATATGTAGCATTTTTTATCTAGGAGTATCAAAGCTACTTCTCTTAAAACAGCATGGTTGTGGATTACTTCACTGATTCCAAAATACAGCTAAATAAGCCTTCACTTGAAAGATTTGTTTAAGTTAATAGCATTTTTCTTAAATATAGCCTTTTAATGTTAGCATAAATGAACAGAAGGCAATAACGTGTGAAGAACACTGTGCCCAATTGAAATTACAGGGTTGATTTTCAGATAAGCAGACTGGAATTGCTAAAATTAGAAGGATTTCTGCATACCTGAGTTAGCATCTTTCTCTTTACTTCTGTGTCACTTGCTACACTGACAGTAAAATGGTAACAGTAGGTTCTTGTTTACTCTCTGGAATGGCTGGTGAAATCTTAAAGCTTCTGGGTCTGTTCCTGACCTCACTGTACAAAAAGCATTTGTCCATATCAATTCTTCTCACCCCAGAGAGTTTGAGTTTTGAATAACGTCTTGTGCTACATTTTGATAAATATGATAGTGATTAAAAAGGCAAGAAAGAAAAACTTTACTTCTCTAAGCACTTTTAAAATAACATTTCATTTGCATGCATTCTATTTTCCATGTATTTTCTGTGTCTTTCTGTGAGTTCCTGATGGTATAATACAACACAGATGCTGTCCCAGCAGCATCTTCTCTAGCCAGCATGCCCGAATAATAGGATGGACAGGGGGTCTGATGTATCACGTTTGCTTAAGATTCGTGCAGCACTTAAACAAGCTAGGAGGACACGTGAGAGACAAGATGATGTTTCTGACTGATTTTAGCTTGACATTATTTACAATTCAGTATTAACAGAAAGCTTATAGGCTTACACATGAAAAGGAAAGTTTGTATAATTTCAAAATACAGGGAATGACCAGAGGGCAGAGCAGAAACTCCATTTCGTTGGCTTGATTTCCTATAATAAAGTTCAAAGTAGCCAAGATGAGTGGGGATGAGCAAATGATCTGCTGAACATTGTTCCATGTGTCTTAAAGGTCTAAGAACAATGCATGAGAAGCAAACCACTTGTTAGCACTGCTACCAATCCTCAGCTGCTTTCCCTGAGGGAACCTGCAGGAAAGCTGTAGGAGACTTAGGTGAATCCCACGAGGGATGCGTGAAGCTGAAGGAGCATCAAGGAGTTAAAAACCTCCTGAGATCTGCCTCAACCTCAGTTGTGGGGGGCTGTGTAAGCAAGTTCAGCCTTTTCCCATAACTTCTTAGTGTCGCATGCTCACTGTAAGCATTTGTATATAATCTTCATTTATGTAGATTATAGCCAGGGAATAACCAGTCTCTGAGGTATCTACATACATGAGGATACCTCAGAGACTGGTTATTCCCTGGCTTCTCACAAGGTACCCGTCATCCATTATCTTTTCCATCTTTAGTGATGAAATTATATCTTGTTTTATTGCTTCCTGACCTGGTGGCAAGGCTTTGGCAGCAGAGAGATTGCTGTGAAAAGGGCACGCAGATAGCCTAGTGTAAATACCTCAGGAGATTAGACAGGAATGCCATGTGTGGCTGTGTTGTCCCCTCCCCTGCCCGAAGCTGTGGTCAGGAGGCTTCATCAGTGCAAGGCTGCTGGCTCTGCTGGGGAGCTCCGTCCTTTCCCAGAGGATGAATCCTACATTGTGTAAAGGAGCCTACATTTCTAGAACATGTATAGGCTTCATCTACTTGAACTGTGTCTGTCTGGGGACGTGGGGAAAATGTAGGGAGATTGTCTTAGAGTTGCTACAGAAAGCAAGCAGCAGAGTTGATGTTAACCTGGTGATAGATGCATGCAAGCTTGTGAAAAGTCTACCTTCAAAATTACCATGCTTTTAGAAAAGAATGCATTAAATGAAAAGAACAGGAAGAGGGGAGGCTTGTACTGGAGATTGGTTGAAATTCGTATATTTCTTGAGGAAGAGAGGATGAGATCCAAAGACAGAGTGGTTTATGTTTCCTTTGTACCTGAAGCAATGGCAGATATTCCAGTTTGGAGCAGTCTGGTCATATTAAATGTTTGCATCCATATTGGATGCACCTAACCAGGGATGCTGCAGGACTGATCCTTTCCAAAGGAAACAGAGCTGTTTTCAGATTTTTTGTGTATTTCCAACGATTATTGTGGGGAAGGGAGTCGTGCAGCATTAACATCCATGCCCCCGTGGCAACTCATCTGCTACCTGATTTGTCAGCCCAAGATTGAGGGACATGTTACAATCCCAGAGCCTTGTAGCTGTGTTTCAAGCTTCAAACTAGCCAGCTGGAGGAAAATGGCTTGGTAAATGACCAAATATACAGTATACATGCTTGGTATATTCTCATCTGGGATTTGGAGCTCATTTCTAGGAAAGACTACCTGAGGATCAGACAACTGTGTCTGCATTTAGATGCCTAGATTAATTAGCTTCATTCTCATTTGAAATAAGTTACATACAATGTTTGAAATTTGTAATACAATATACATAATTGTATATTGTACATTGTACATATTGTAATACAATAACTAAAATTACCAGCCCTTAGCAGAGGTAAAATATCCCATCTCACTTCTAAAACGCAGTTATCTGTTCAGAACTGCCCAACAGATCCATCCCTTTTCCCTTCATGCACCCTAGATCTTACAATTCAGAGACCTAACTCCAGAGATTTTAGAAGACTTTTTATAATTCCTAATATATAAAATTAGTCTTGTTCTTGTAGGCAGTGGCCCAGGCTTTAGGATGTCAATTGAGTGTTGTAGTAAGATTACTGGGATTTTTTTTAATTCATGTTGAAAGTAAGTAATTTTGCAGAATGCTTAGCTAGGAGACAGGCCTGGGACACAAAGCATGCAAGAACAGACGTGCTGATGGGAGCTGGGGTAAAAAGAGAGAGAAGAAAATATTCAGACTTAAGCTACTGACATTGACCTTTAGGACAGTGAGATAAGATATTCAATTTCAAGTTCCTGTTCTGCCTTTACCAGTGCATGTAAGCATCAAGCCATTCTGATTTAAGGTTCTATTGCAGGGAAAAATTATTACGTCAGCTTCTGAGTCATCTCTGATTTCATTTGCACTACTTATCTTTCAGGAATGTAAACTGGAGACACCAACAGTCCAAATTCTTGCATGCTGTGGTGGCTTTGTCCTGTGTACCTTTTTTTTGTTGTTGTTGCATACAGTCACTTTCTTTCACATCTTTAATTTTGACTACACGATACTATTATGTTAAACATAGTGTAAAATCTTTCCAGTGTTACAGAATACATTTTTTTTTTTCCTTTCTGTCTCCTTAATATGTAACAGATTAGAAGACTTCTAGGATTGCTGAATTGTATCTCATATGACTAAAAAGTGATACAGGCAGAACTGAAAGCATCTAGAAGTTGAAGAAATGATTGCTTCCAGAAGTGTATCAAATCCAAGATGATCACAAATACAATACATTTGCAGGAAAGCTACCTTTTTTTTAAATAAAGAATTTGAATCTTACCAAGGTGTCAGTTATAAACTTGCTGGTAAAGTGATGATAACAATCTGTGCTTTGCTTTATACTACTGTGAATTACAGTTTGGCTTGCTTGACAGATAAGGAAATTGAGTGCAAAATGATAAGTTCAATTGAAATGAATGCAGTGCTATTTTACTAACACTTGTGACATTGTCCATCTGTACTTGTTTCTTCAGAGATGCTCTTATGACTAAAAATGGCCCTATGGGGAGTTGATGTCAGACCTGGGATTAAAGTTCAGCATGAAGACTAAACAGTTTTTGGGACAGGGTCAATAAGCCACCCTTAAATGCAGCGTTTGTCAGTTATAATCTATCTGAAAATCTGATTTAGAATTTGATAGAAATTCCAAAATTGTTTGGGCACGTGTGTAGAAGAAAAGCAAGAAGGAAGGCAGCATTTCTTAAGTGTTGACATCATCTCATTCTGTCCCATTTCCTCTCCCAGCTCTTTAACTCCCCTAATTCCCTTCTATGTGACCGGATTTGCCAAAACCAGCCAGGCAAGTGAAGCAATCTCCAATAAGAGGGAGAACAGAGTCTTTGTGCTGATGGTCAGGGCACATCCATGGGACAGAGCCACTCAGCTTTTGGGCCCTGCACTCAGGATTATTTGCTGATTTCTCCCAAGCAGAATAATTGCAATGGGAGAGACCAAGGGGAAAGGTATCACAAATGGCTGCTGCAGTAGCACTGCTAAAGGCACAAGTACTCTCAGGTGCTAGGCTTTTTTGGTAATCTCTCTGCAGAATGAGGAAGGACAAATTGAAAATGAGTCTTCTGCATCGTGTGAAGTAAGCAGCCTGCCCCTCAGCAGCAAGGCCAAAAGGCACAGAGACAGCATAGTAAGTAGCACCCTTTCCTTCCTTCTGTTTGCAGGCTGCATGTTCATTTCAATTCTGATTTTCCCAGTTTGCTTCCCAAATGGGCAAAACTTTTACAGCCTTAGACAAGTGATCTTAATCTTAAAAATAATAATAACAAAACGCCAAGAGCATCTGTTTCATCTACTAATACTGCTTCCTTCTTGACGTTTGCTTTCTCTGAGTCCTTGCTTTCATTTCTTCCTAACAATGGATGCAGACTGGCTTATGTAGAAAAATACAGGTGTCACCTATGATTTTTCCTCTTAGTGTTATTGCAATTGGAGGATGGTTTTTCTTTCCATTTTTTTCCTGCAGAATTATAATACTTATATATAAGGAAAAGAATCAAATACGTGTACTTGTGATTTAAACTCAGATAGAAACCAAATCCATTCCATGACTCTAGAGGTCTTTTTGTCAGCCCTGGCTTAGACGATCCAGAGGTATCTTCAGCAATATCTGATTACCACAGGAAATACAGGTCATCTTATTTAATGATCTGGAGCTGGAGATGTATCGCAGCTTCCATCTGTCACTTGCGATTAGTGTAGAGCCCTGCATTGGGCTGGAAATGAAGTTAGAGCGATAGGATCGTGGTGAGGGCTGGGCTGCGGGGAAGGACGTGAGACTGAGGGAGCTGTCTGGAGCCGCTGCCGCTTGGCCTGCTTGCTGTGTGTGCAGGAGCATGGCTCTGACAGTGCTTCCTCTACGGCCTGCACGGTGCTTCTCCAAGCATGGAGCTCGGATAGGCTTCTACTCCAACTAGAGTAGAAGCCTATCCATAGTAGGATGATGGAAATGGCACATGGAAGTGAACGGCTGCGCTGCCTCGCGTGCTGAGCTTGGCATGGACCCTTGAGCCTCAGGGCCCTGCAGGCTGTTTTCAGGAGCTCAGTTTTATTTTTTCAACAAGACTGGGTTGAAACTCAAGTTTGATGTATCATTCATGCTGTTCTCCCTTATTCAATTTGCTAAAACAGCCTATTTTGTACTGTGAGTTTACACTCCCACTTAGTTCTTCTCAATTTGCAAGATTAGGCCCTGCAAGCAACCTCCTTGGGAAACAGAAGTTAACTGTGGTCCAGAAATCCCAGCAGGAGCTGTGCTATTTTCTGTATCTCTCACTACCCACTGAGCTTTGGATACTTTAAGTTATTTAGGTTCTCATTTGCCCCTTCCAACATCTACATCTCGTGCCTTGGTACACTGCCCCATCCCTGGAGGTGTTCAAGGCCAGATTGGATGGGGCCCTGGGCAGCCTGGTCTAGCATTAGGTGGGATGGTTGGTGGCCCTGCATGTGGCAGGGGGGTTGGAGATTCATGATCCTTGAGGTCCCTTCCAACCCTGGCAATTCTGTGATTCTGCTTTTCACCAGCTGTGCATTAATGGAAGGAGCTGAGGAGAGGCAGGGGGTCATTCTAGGGACGCTGCCACACTGAACATGGATTAGAAATTTGTGGCACTGCAATGAAACCTTTCTGTACAAGTCACTGCTCAAAGTCACCTTTTACTCACTGTGTCACATTAAAGTTAGATATATTTTCAGGCTATTTCGTCTAGTGTCTTTTTATGTCTTTCCAGAACGTGTACCATAGGGGCCTAATGCCGGGGCTGCTATTTTTTATGGTAACACTGCAGTTTGTAGTAGGAATAAAAAAAACACAAAAAAACACACAAAAAACCCCAAAAGGTACTGAACAAGTAGTCACAGTGTACACTTTAGCTCGATTCTTGCAGATTTTTGGCAACTTGTGTGTCTCTTCATACCTTGGATGTTGAGCAGGCATTAGCAGGAGGGCCCTTTCCTTGTCATGCTGAGTGTCAAAAGCAACTGAAAAGAAACAGGGAATTTTGAAAATGGTAAAAATGTTGTTGTCTTTAAATTCCATTCTGTTTTAGTGCTTCGTATTCCTGTTCCTTTATTTCTTCTGCTTACATAGAAAGACTAACTCCTATTTGTAAATCTTCACTTTTTGTCATAGCTAGTTATCATTCTTAAGAATAAGGCATGGTATGTGTAATGTAAATTGAGTCAAAGACAGTATTTAGAGTCAGAGCTCCTGTCAGACTCTGTCCATAGACAACCACACACAACTGTTGAGCACTTGGCATTGAAATGCTAAATCGCTGAATACCAGGGACAAAACCTTTACATACAACACTTTCTGCAGTGAGTAAATAAGTTGTCTAACAGTGCATCTGGTAAAATGTAATTTTTATGCCCACAAAGATTAAAAACAACCGCCTCTAAAAACTTACGAAAGATAACCATAAGCTCAACTCTGAGTTTCTTTAACGTTATTGATTTTGGTGTCTTCTAAAATGTTTTGCTGAGGAAGCTTTGGTAGAAGTACAATGTTTGTGTTAGATTTGTAGCAGAATGCAACCCCCTTTTTAGGTGCATACACTCTATTATGGTTTACAGTAGCTTTTTGTCACTTCTGTAATGATGTGTTTCATCATGTTTCATTCCCTGAACACTATCTGATGCACTATTCCGGCTAATCGTTTTAGTAAATGGAATGCTCTATTATTCTTTTAAAAATTAATTTTGGTTTTTATAGTATTGATTTTTAAGTGTCTTTAAAGTGATTTTAAAGATTTTAATAATATTGATTTTCCGAGTTCCCAGAAAATGTTTTATAAATGTTTTTGTGTTGATAGGGCTTAAATACAGTCACTTACCAAATAACAGGTCAAATTACTCTATCACAGTGCTAATCGTGGACCTGTAGTCAGCAGCCATGAATCTAACGCTGTGTCAGATAGACATAGATTCTTATGTGCTCTGATTGCCTTCCAGCTACAAGCAGTTGTGGGAAGGGTGAATAGTGAGTAATACAGTGCCAGGCTACTCGGGCCCATGCATGTCTTGGTATTGATTTATGGCTGTGCTGCTTACATCTGCAATATATGACACTAGCAGTTCTTGATTGCTGTGGATCCTACAAGACCTATCTGTACTTGGTCAACCTTGTAAAGTGTAATGAGAAAGGAAATATCCCTAAAATCTAGATGAAGGGGTTTTTTTTTTTCTCTTTTTTCTTTTTCTTTTTTCCTTCTTCTTTTTTTTTTTTTTAACTTTCTGATGGTGGCAAGAACTCTGTACCAGGCTACTGTGTCTCCACTTAATTAACAGATTGCTTAACGTTAATAACAGCAAAAGGTTATGAGGAAAAAGAGAAAACTATGCAAAATGAGAAAGTCAGCTGCAATTCCTGTATTACTACAGATACCTGCAAACAAACTCTTCCTTTTGCTTCCCCCATCTAGGAGAGTAATTGTTAAGGCAGCTGGACTCTGCTCTCTGGTTGTTCATGGTGTATCTTGGTAGAGCACAGAGGGGACTGTTGTAAGCAAATCTGACAGAGCAGTGCTAGGAGCAGTAGATGAAGAAGGTCTAATAAACAACTAGACTTGCTGAGCTATGATGCTGATGTAGCACAAGAAACAAAAGAAAACGTTATTGAATTTATGGCTTGGAATTTGGGCTGTTTTTAAAGGTGCATTAGTTTGCACTGATTGACAACTGCATTCCTTTTAGAAATGCAGGTGGTAGAGAAATGAAGGCAAAATAAGTGAGAATCAGCATTTCTTTTGTGAATGTGAACCCAGGTAATAAAGATTGTTGTACCTCATTGCATTGGACAGGGCTGGAAAAGCCTTTTCGACTCCATTTAAAAAAATGGGAACACAGCCCTATTTAAGTGGATGAGAGCTCCTACTGGTGACCCTTTTGCTCATCCATCCTGTACACAGCTCATAGATTAGTTGGGTACATGAAGCATTGCACAGCTCTTGATTCACTATAAGTTGTGGACTCCTCAAATCTTCCTGTTTTTAAAAGAAAACAAACAAATCAAAACAACAACAGGAAAAAGAAAAACAATGTAGTGATGACAGTCCCCTCTACCATGACCACTATAAAGCTGGGAAGGAATAAAACACTCTTTCTATGAAGTTCAAATAAAGTAGGTTCCATTGTGCAATATTCATCAGAAATAATAAGTTACTGCTTCTTTTAGAAATCATGGGAGAAAATCTTCATCTGCTTCTTTCTGTGGATTTGTGAGCTCAGCTGCTGAGCCTGACTCAATCTGTGTCAAGAAACCTGTCAGGTTCAGCTGAGTGCAATGGTATTGGAGTTAGTGTTGATGGGAGGTATTGCCAGCCTCAAGCATGCTTTCTGAAGTCCATGGAAGGCAAGATGGAGGGGGTAGTGCTGTCTGTGGGCATGCACAGTTGTATGGTGGAAAATAGCTGAGGTATTTGCTCTGTTCTGTCATCAAGCCACATAATGGAAAAAAAAAGGAACATCTTACCATGTTAGGATCACGTTATCCTAAAGTGTCTAACTTCCTTTGCTCTGCGTTTTCAGAGTGGGTAACAGCATCCTGAGCTATCAGTTACATTCCTAGATTCTCTGTTAAAACAAATGGCAATAAAAATAAGCCAGAGATAGCAAATCAATTTTTTTAAATTTAAGTGTGTTGTCCATTATTTTTAAGATTTGTAGGGGAAGCAAACTGTTCTAGAAAGCTTTTTCTGAAATTTGGAAGCAGTTAATGGAGAGCTGTGTGGTGTTTTGTGTTGTGCCTCTGTTCTTCATGAACACCTACGTGTCTCTGAGAATCATGAGCCCAGGTGCTGTAAGGATATGCATCAAAATCATTTGCCTCTTAATGCATTCCATTTTACAGTCTTGTTTAGTTGACCAAGTCTTATTCGTCGGTCACTGGAATGCATTTTTCTGGTTTACATTATTCTAAGCTGCTCTCTATTAAGCTTTTCAGAACTTGTCCAGTTTTGGCATTGTATCAGGAGAAGCCAGGAGTATTTTCACTCTGAAGGGTAATTTTGCTTGTATTGTTGGATTTTCACCTGAGGAATGGGATGCATTTTAATAGAATGTATTCTATAAAGTGATGGAAATGAGTCAAAATTCTTATTCAAGATCACAGAACTTGTGCTTTCGACTTCTATAATCCCATTTGCCCTCTGAAGTAAAGTTGACGTCATCGCCTTGTCATCCTTTATGATCTTATGGCTTTACTTTCCTTCTCTGCTGCAAAAATAATATTGTACTGATGTATCCTTGCAGCTTTAGCAATGAACTGTAGCACTAGCCTGTGGCATTCTACAAGGTGAGTAGGGAGTCCTTCTCACACACACAGAAAGGAAAAGCCATTCTGTGCGTTATTCTAGTCATTAAGGAAACTCACCGGTGAGTAATTCATCATGTTATTGGAAAATTTCCTAATTTCTTTTTTTGGCCAGGATCTTTATCTGGTAGCTTGTCAACTCAAATTTTGCAAATAGTAAACATTGTGAAAATAATCACTATTTAGCAGTTAGCTGAAAGCCTGGACTAGCTGCTAGCTCACTTAAAAGTCAGTTAAAATACTGAGCTCCTATTCTACTTCTCCTGAATTTTCTTTCCCCTTTTTATTATTGTAATAAAATTCAAAATGTTTGCATTTGTAACATTTCCTTTTGTCTTTTCACTGTAAAACAAAAAAATATCCAGGGTAGCTTCTCTGTTTTGTGTACAGTGACGTATGATAGGCCTGACATTTCAAATACAACATTAGTACCCTATACTTTTATCTGTATGCGTGCAGAACTACCCTCACCGTTCAACGGTGGAATGAAGAAGTAAGAAGAGAACAGGATGGGGAAGTATTCTTAAGACATCAGGAAAGTCTTCATGGTAAACACAAAAAGAGGGCGCAGAAAGCTCTTTTCTCTGACACCACTTAAGTTTCTGCAGATAACGCAGAGGAAAAGAGAGATATTTTGTGTGCGTTCCCAGCTTGCTGATAAAAGCCCTTGGAAAACAGTTTTGCTTTATAGATAAAAATGCTCCAAAATGATGGATGACCTAACACACTGGAAGCAAGTGGGGACATGTTATAGCAGTGTTGGCTTTTGGGGCTTTTGGAGGAGATCATGCTTATATAAGATGGAGTTAGAACCAATCTCTTTAATGTGAAGCTGTTGGAAGGGGAGATTTTGGATTGCATGGGACTGTTTATCAACACTGGCTCATTCCTGTCTGATTGGCTGTGCTTAATAGCATTACAGAGCTTTTTCCATTCTAAGTGTGCTTCAGCCATGCAACTTTGAGCCTCTCTCCCACCCCTAAAGGACAGGAGGAGGTGAGCATTGACAAGCCTTGTCTAAAAAGTGAGCAGAAAAGCCCTGCAGGCCTGGAGGTGAAGCACTGTGGGCAGTGATGTGCAATCTATCCCACTGCTGAGGCCAGCACAGTCCTCCAACATGCCCCATAATACAGCCAAGTATTCAGCAACGTTTGTTTCCTAAGCTGAATAATATTTTTTTTGCACAAAAATAAATGGAGTTTTTTGTTTGCATTACAGGCACCATGTTTCATTCTAATTAATGAACATGGAGCGGATCCTCAAGTAACAGAAACCGGTGTAGTTGTATTTTTGTCTGTGGCCAGATTTATTTCTTCCAGTGAACCTTTTAGGACATAGCTGATTTCAGTTTTATTTGAAATAAACCGTCTTTCAGCATCTAAGAAGACATATACGTGTAAACCTGCAATTTTATATTCTTATTAAAAAAATTAAAAATTGGATTCTCAAGAGAATAAAATGACGTATTGATTAATTCAAAAGTATTGCAATGGGATGAATGATCTCCAGTGGTTATCTGAGACAGACAACTCTGCTTCAAAGAACATCATCTGTCAGCAGGCAGATAAAGACAAGACAGTGCAGAGGTCTAAAGGTACTTGTGCTGTTGGAGTGTCAGTAACTTAGCAGAATGAAAACATAAATCTGTTCAGCTAACCAAACTCTTGATGCTTTGCAAGACTCGAAACAAAAGGTTTTGATTTAAGGGGTATCTTTTGCCCTTTTTTCTGCAACGCTCCACTGATTTTTACTGAGCCCAGCACTTTGTAAGCCAGCAACCATTTAGACATCTATTTGTGTCAAATCTTTTTATTTTTTGTGCTTCTACTATTGTTAGTTCCAGACAGTTTTTGCAGCAGACATTTAATCTTTCTTTGTTTTCAAATCTGACGATACTTATTTTTACTGTAAAATAGTCAACCAGACTCTTTTGTGGAGGAGACAGACAGCTGTTCCAAACTGAACAGTAGTATGGAATTGCATTATTGTGTTGAATATTACAATAAAGTATATTACTGGGGACAGGATGAGTAAAAGAAGAGAACTTTTCTAGATATTATTTATTCTATTATACCTCTGCTAAGAGTCCTGAGTCTCCTCTTCTCTCCTCAAAGTAAACAGGAGTTTCCCAGCTGGGTTAATAGAAACAGGATTCTGCTCCATTTTGTGCCATTCTAAGTACCACCTGAATCACCCACTGTTTGTATGGTTTTATTAGTAAGCTAACTAACAGCTCCACAGAGAAATTACTTGTTTGTTTGTTTGTTTTCTTCCAGAATCCATCTTGCTTCCTCAACTGATTTTGCTGAAATGAGGAACAGAACCAAGTTTGCACTGAGATGGTGCCATGAGGGAGCGCATGAGTTTATTTTATGCAGTCGCCTTGGTGGGAACAGCAAATACTGGATGGGAACCCAAGACTATAAATTAAAGATGTTAAAGAGAGAGTAGAAACCATCTCGGGCTAAAAAAAAAGTGGTTTGAAGGAGTCTAGCACTCGCTTACATGTAATTCTTTTTTTTTTTAATAATAATTGTTATACCAACTGAGGTTGTTCCTCTTTCCTTCCCAGCTCTCAGTCTGGTTAGCTGAACAGATGGATGATGATGAGTATATAGGCCAAGGTCACGTTCACTCTTTGAAGTCATAGGTCAACCGAAGTGCTTTTGAGAATAAATAAATACATTGGTGATTCAGTGACCTGTCAGAATTTAAAAAAAGAAAAAAAAAAAAGCAATGCTAGAACAGGGAGCACTCCCTGGTAAGAGATCAGTTTGAAATAGAGTATTTTTGACCATGGCAGGTAACAAACTTCTGAAATGTGTTTTTACAGGAAGATGTGTAGATGAGTAATATGAGTGGGTACAAAAGAAAAAGAAGTACAAAAACAGACAGTGGGTCCATTAAGAGGAAAGAGAGGGGAAAGGGCAGAATTGTAGTCTTTACATCGTGAATACAACTGTGTGGCTACTGGTGAAGGAAATTTCCAGTCTTGTTCTTCCTAAATATGATCTCTTACTGTTGCTGGTGGGTATCACTCTTTTGTTGGAGAGTGACCATTCATCTGAGCAAGACAGGCAAATCCTCAGTATTTTCATGCTTGTTATGTGGAGATGGAAACAATCTTCTAAATCCCAATTGTTCTGTACTGCGTCCTCTAAAACTAAGACAAGTATATCTGAAAAATGTAAATGAAAGTAGATTTAGATGCATCATCTTATTTTGCTTCCTAAGAGTGAATGCCTGGGGGTGCATTTAGTACAGACCCCCCGAAGGTCTGTGACTCACCCAGAGCTCTGCCCACGCAGATTGTGTTGGACTGAAATGCTACCGACCAGCTGACAAGCTGTAATGTACCCTGAGTTTCACACGTTGTGAGGGGATGCTGTGACTGCTAGGTTGTTGGATCACTGGCAGAGAGACCATGATGGTGATCCATCCCTGATAAAACCTGTTTTATCATCCAGAAGCATTTGGTGAACTCAGTCTCCTGTGTTCCCAGGATCAGGGTGATTGTAAGCAGACATTTTGGCAGGCATATCATCCAGTCAAAATCTTTATCTTATTTCTAAGGGAAGTTCTTAACAAATGTTTCTTAACAAAAATGGGAAGGGAACATGTTTAGCACTGTGAAAAAAAAACACAGGCTCAGAGATTTGGATTCAGATTCTTCATTGGTAATTTTATGTTCCCTTTCAAGAGAGGCAGCTGTGTAGCTCAAGGGAAAATTCAGCCCACCTCAAGGTCTTCCCCTGCAGGCAACATAGGAGGATTAAGTCCTTCCTTTGGCATTGCAATAGCTACAGTCAGTTTGATTAATTCAAGTGCTTCCCCATTGTCCAGATTCTTTCCTCTGGTAATAGTTGTGGAACGTTTTTTTTTTTTTTTTCCCCTGACTAAAAGTACTTGAACTGCAGTCAGTCTTTGGTTGTGATTGCTGGACATCATTTAAGAAGAATCTTGTTTTAGGCTCATTTTTTGATGTGTGATGGAATAGGGAACTATGTTCTCCAGGGGCATATATATATTTTGCCAGAAATTCTCCAGTTTATGATTCTTGTTGATTTACTGGTGTGATAATGTAGCATGCACTGCCAACTGCCATAGCCTAAGGGTGCACATTCTCTGTTCAATGAAAACATACAACCCTCCTTCACTGTATAAAATTTTAAAGAGAGAGAAAAGTTGTTCTCATTCCTCTTCCATATTTTTGAGACCTCATGCATGCTGTTACTTATACTGTACAGATAAAAGGATGGCTGATACACTGGATTGAAAGCCCTCCTGTTAGCTGGGTTCACTTCAAATGAGCTGGGAACAGCGTTCAGGAGGAAGAAATAAAGTCTCCAACCACAGATTTTAACAGAAGCTCACATAGATAGGCGCTTTCTTTTCTCCTCTTTTGTAAGTACAATATAACGATAGAATTTTAACAGCTGCAAGAAGTGATGAAGATCTTCCAGCTCATCTCAGTTCTGTTGGAGCTCCAGAGTTGCAGAGGATCCTGAAACTCTTCAAGTGTCCATAAATATTATACCGAGGGAAATCCTTTACTTAGTGCATGGTATCTATCTCCCATATAAAGGCAAAAAAGGCTGTTTTGTATTTCACATTTTGATACCTATGCGATGGCAGTGAGCATGTCTTTTGCCACAAAAAATCCTTTAATATTATATTCATCAGGAGCTTCCCAGGCAGTAATTCTTTACCTTATTTAAGATTCATTGTTTGTCCTTTTATTGTTCTCTGTGTTCAGTATACACACTGTGAGCCTTTGGCTGATGAGGACTGTGTGGTACCTGCAGGTACCAAAGCCCTGGAGGCTTCTGGGCAGAATTCTGCCTTGTTGTAGGATAAGCAACTCTCTATCTGACTACTGTGCTTCTGCCACCTCATTAACAACGCTGTTTGGATATGCACAACATAAGGTTTGTTTTTTTCCCTCAGCGTGTAATGTGTGCAACTCTTTTGCAGAAAACCAGAACTTGTATTTGGCTCTAGTGAGTGATAGGAAGGCAGCATCAAAATGCAAGCGTCTAGACATTTTTTCTTATGAACTACCTTTGCCTGAGCTTATGCTTGTTGCTTGCAAAACACAGTAACAAATGGGTGTAGCAGGTGGTCATAAATAAATGTAAAGTAGGAAATGTGATTTGTGACATTACTGGGAGCTGGCAGGTTGTGCTGGCCAGAACGATGCTGAGCAATGCTCAAAAACTCTTGAAATGAAAGCATAAAAGACTTGTTCTTTCTTTCATTTGGTTTTGTATTGAGCACAATACCAATGAAACCATTTCTTCCTGAGTAAAACCAGCCTGTAAAGAACCACTGTCCAACTCTGGATCACATCTCCTTCCCTACATACTACTCTGCCTCCTACTGCTGCATGATGTCAAAATCATTATACAGACTATTGCTCTGATAGTTTCATTTAAAGTGATATCATACAGAAGAAATGCATGTACCAGCAGATAGCTTGTGATACGGAAAGAATATTGCCACCAAAAAGAAAAGAAATTCACATTTCTCTGAACTCATGAATTTTCTGTGGTGCTCAGGGACACGATTCAGCAGAGGGCTGTTAGAGTTAGGGTAGTGTGGTTAGGTCGTGGTTGGACTCCATGATCTTTAAGGTCTTTTCCAACCTGAGTGATTCTATGATTCTATGATTCTGTGTTTCTCTTCACCATCCCTGCTTACTGTAGATCCATTCATCTGTTCATGCTTGGACCATTCCAGCTTCTTTCTCTGAAAATATCCCTGACATCCCTGTGCTCTTTGGGACTGTTCATAAGGACAAAACCAAATCTTTCATTTTTAACATTTATTTTGCCGTTTGCACTTCAGGATCAAGTGTAAATTTTCCAGCATCACGTTTTCTCCTTTTCTATATACTTACCTAAAACCGGTTTCTGCTTCTCTTTATTATTATGGTTATTATTGTTGACATTTTTGATATTTCAAGCATTGCCTCTAATCTCTCAGTGCAGTAAGAGCCCAGTCCTCTTTAGCTGCATGTTTTCTGCTTCTTCCTAATTGCAATCTGTACTGGTGATGAATGATGTACCAACATCCCCTCAGCAGGTGGGACTTCATACTCAAGACTTGACATGTTGCCTGAACTACCAAAGGTGCATGCTAGGAATCCTGTTTCCTGCACTGCCTGATGTGACCTGGCGCGATTGGTTCTGCACCAGCTGCTCTTGGTGTGAATCTGCCCTATGCCCACCTTGTGTCCCTGCCTTGCAGTAAGGAGGGAGCTGGCTGGGGAGAAGTCAGGCTTTATTGCTCATTGCACTTCTTCGTCCGCTTGCCAGAACAGATTGATGGCGTTGCATCTAATACTAACTTTTCTTCTTGAAAAAAAAAAAGTAAAAGAATACTAGCAATATTACAGATGAAGTGGTGGTGGCTGGATAATTTATTTGTTTTCTGTTTTTGTCTCTGAAGTTTTCAGTGCTTTTTTCTTCCTCCTGACCAAGTTGATATTTTGCATTTGCCTGAGAAGCCACAGTGCCTGAAGGGATCCAGGTTGCCTCTGTTCCACGCTGTGCAGTTGGACTCCTTATTCCCCTGTTGCAGGATGTCAGCGTCAGTCAGTGTAACAGTGAATTTGAGAGTCCTGCTGTTCTGATCCTTCGCATACTTAAAATACTTGAATTAACGAATATAGGCATACTTAAAGAGAGCAATGAATGTTGCTATCAGGATTCAGGACTTCATTGGAAATAAGTATTTTGATTAATTGAATAAGGCATAATCTCCCTTTCAAATCTCTCTATCATTTTGCTTAATGGCAGTGTGTTTTCAGCTGGAATTGTGACCTATGTTTGAAGTTTATAAATTTTGCAACATTCTTGCTCGAAGCAAAGGTTAGAAATTCTTTGAGGACAACTCTGAATTTCCACTGCTGCACCTGATTCCTTTATGATTCCCTGCAGAATTAAATTGACATAGAGAAATCTCTGCTGAATGCCTACTCACTGAATTTAGGAAAATCCTGACATTTAGCTCATATTTTAGATCATGTGAAAACTAAAAATTCACAGAACAGAATGGGAGACTGCTAGTATGGTTGCCAGTGTGGATGGAAGCTTTCAGCTTGCATTGGACTTCAAATAGGTCTTTCTGGATGGATTTTTTTTCATTTTGATTTTATTTCTGTAGCTGGCCTGTTAAGGTTGCCAAGCTTGACTTAAGAGTGGAGTTTGTTTTCTTTTTGAAAACAAAAAGGGTATCCTCTAGGACCACGTGTGATGTGACCTTGAAAACTGATGACCTGCTGATTGCTTTCACATCCAGTTGCTTTCAGCGATGTGCTGTTTCAAATGACTGATTTTGGACCAAAAGCACATAGCGGTACTCTTCTTGAAAGCACTGTGGTCAGATAGGACAATATGGAATTATTTGTGGTAACCAAAGAGGAATGTTTAAAAACGACCTGTTTACAAACTGCAATAAATGACATCTTGCAGCGGTTACCATTTTTCTCTAAAGGAACTACTGCTATTTACAATGTTTTTCTGACATCTTAAGAAATGAAATTAGTCTTCTTAAGGCAATTTTTCTTCCTTTAGCAAATTTTATATTTCACCTGTCTAAAACTCCAAAGGCATCTAATTAATCAGATTTTTATATGTTTGCTTCTTGCTCAGTTAAGCTTTCAGTTGGGCGATTTTAATTTTTCTTATTAAAGCTTGTGTGCATGGTTCACTCTATTGCAGCTTTTTCATTAACTTGTTTAAAGTGTGTGTCTACTCTAGATGCATGAGGAAGCGCATACACATATAAGATAATAAGTTTAAGTTCTACCAGATGTAGATTTGTGCCAGTATCTTGACACATTTGATTGCTGCCGTTTAAGTAAACAAGTAAGTTAGTGAGTGCACGGACACAGTTTTCTCAGCCAGAATTTGTTGTTTACTTGCAAGGAACGGGGTATTTTGCAATGTAGAATCTTACATGGTTAGATTCCCTCTTGGAAACTATGCTAAGGCACATGGAAGAGAAAAAGAGAGACGTAGTCCTATAGAAGATCCCTATAGGACTCAACAAATCCAAATGCGAGGTCTTACCTGGGTTGCGGCAACCCCCACTATCAGTAAAAGCTATGGGCGAAAGGGTAGAGCACATCACTCCTGAAAAGGATCTGGGAGTACTGGTAGATGAGATGCCAGACACGAACCAGCAATATGCCCTCACAGCTCAGATGGCCAACTGTATCCTGTGCTGCATCAAAAGGAGCGTGGCCAGCAGGGCAAGGGAAGCGATCCTGCCCCTCTGCTCTGTGCTGGTGAGGCCTCACCTGGAGTACTGCATCCAGATGTGGAGTCCTCAGTACAGGAGAGACATGGGCCTGTTTGAAAGCATCTAGAGAAGGGCTACAAAAATGATGCAAGGAATGGAACACTTCTCGTACAAAGACAGACAGAAAGCCAGGGCTGTTCAGCCTGGAGAAGAGAAGGCTCTGGGGAGACCTGAGAGCAGTCTTTCAGTATTGTATGGCAAAAGAAGGCAGTGACAGCACCTTCTAATGGGATACAGGCACTACAGAGCAGTAACACATAACCAAGAAGAAAAATTAACTTGCCCCTTCCAACAACCAGTGACAGCTCAAGAGGAGTGCAGTCTCTGTCCAGAGGGATGCTGCTCCCTTGGCTGCTAACGTTTAAATGAGGGTGAGGAGAGGTGGATCCACACTCCATCCCTTCCAGTCACTCAGGTGCACTGCTTGTACTTGAGCTCCCTGGGTTTGCCACGTTTTCTCACCTGGTGCTCAACCAGCTGTTCAGGCTGTGACCTGACAGTTCCACTGCAAGCATCGAAAGGGGGGCTGTGAGAAAGAAGGGGACAGACTCTTTAGCATGGCCTGTTGTGATAAGACTTGGGGAAGTGGTTTCGAGCTAAAGGGTGGAGATACAGACTGGATATAAGGAAAAGGTTTTTTTACAATAAGGGTAGTGAGGCACTGCAAAAGGTTGGCTCAGAGGATGCTTTGTCCCTGGAAATGTTCCAGGTGAGGCTGGATGGGGCTCTGAGCAACCTGCTCTAGCTGCAGGTGTCCCTGTTCATTGCAGGAGAGTTGGACTACATGACCTTTAAACATCCCTTCCAACTCAAACAATTCTATGATTGTACTTGTATACTGCAAAAATGAGAACAAGAGAACAAAAGACAAGCTCACGTCAGAAACTGCTGGATAGACCTACAAGAGCTGTTGCTATCACTGAGAGCTCTGAAGTTGTTTTTGTTTAAATCAACCTTCCAAACGTATTTTTACTAGTAGAGATGAAGTGACACTTACAAGATATTGCATGTACCAGTGTTCCTCAGTGGGGAGTTTGTGCCCTTTTTGGAAGGGCTTCATACTCCTCTTTAAAGGTATCACAAAGGGTGATGGCCAGGTACTTTTCTGCACTCATAGTTTTGCTGAAGGTTCCTCACTGTGGAAATGTCTTTAACTCATTTCTTCTTTAGCAGGAAAAAAGCCAGAGGCTTCCCCATGCCTTTTCCTTTGGAGGCAGAGATTTCCCCCTCTCCAAGCCAGCTGCTGAGGCTGTTAGTTATGGGTAGCTGAGCCCCACATTGTAGCAAAGTTTTCTGTTGTGGCGGTTGAGGAATTAACCCAGCAGTGGAGTTGGAGCTGCTGTTTGACCAAGCTGTAGATTTCCTGGCTATGTGCTGAAATTCTTCAGTAGGTGAAAATCAATAGGTCTTTTGAGTTCATGTTTAAATGGGGGCTGCTTTTATTGCTCCCCAATACAAGTAAAAATAATTGAATCCTTTGAGAGCTCTCTGTGTAATAAGATGTTCAGACCCAGCCAAAAAGAAAAGTTAAATTCTATTGATTCATTTTGCATTATCAAATTGTGTAATCAAAATCAGAGCTCTACACCATAGAAAACTGGGCTCACTGTTAGAATGTCAAGCTTTGCTTTGTAGTGCCCGTTAATACACAAAAAAACCCCAACACCATCTATATGCTTGGGCCCATCTGAGGCAATAACCAGCCCTGTCCTACAAATGCTGGCTTTGATAGGAATCTTCCACTGGCATGTGAAAATGCTGTTGAATATATACTGGGAATTTGAGCCTCCAAATCACTGGAATATTTGCAAATAAAATAAATAGTATTCATTCTCCCATGTTTCTGCAGAAATGTGGAGGTTTTTTGATGGCAGGTGTGGCATGATCTACTTTTTAGTGCTTTAGTTTCACAAAGTACTTCGTTTTTCTCTTCTTTCCTTCTCTCCTTCCCTTTCTTTTCTTTAAGCCATAACGTTTTATCTGTACAGTGTACAGGCACCAATCGTAGAGTAAATCAGTGCAGTGGATATCAATTCTAGTAATTATTTGTACACAATTCTCTACTAGATGATATACCCAACTTTCAATTGAAAACAGACAAAGCCTTCTCCTTCTGTTCCTCTCAGCACACTTGCAAGATGAAATGTTGCAGCAAAATGCTGTTCCTCAGCTCTGATTAAAAGCATGAGTCACAATTTGTCAGGTCGCGTGGGTTAGAATTGCTCAGACTCTTTGGCTACGTCAATTTCAGGACGCCTTATAATGGAGTGTGTAGCTGCTGGAATGAAGTCAGAGTTGGTGAAATGAGGGAATTTCCTCTTTCTGGCCAAATGCAGACAAAAAGTGTCCTGTGTAGGAGCCTTTTGATGTCTACAAATCAGTGCCACGAGGTCTAAAAAGACAGAACTTTGACATGACTAACGACTGACTCTAAACGCGACTCTGAATCTGTTCATGTGTTTTTGATACGCTCGTGCTTAATTCACAATCAGACTGGGTATTCACTATCAGATTGTGAATTAAGGTTTTGGATGCTGTAGAGAGTTTGTTCAGCACTTATGTACAGACTGAGGTCTCATGCAGCATGAAATTGGGCTGCGTTCAGTTGCTGCCAAGTTCCACGGGGAAGTTTATTCATATTTTGCATTGCGGACAATCAAATCAAAGCACTGTTTTATTGGTACAAAAGGCCCCAAATACACTTATATTCAAGGGCTGTACTTCCTGAAAGGCATCATATTTATGACTTTTTATTAAAACTCAACATTGGCACGGTCCATGTGTAATATGTTTACACCAGCCATCTTCAGAATTCACATTTAAGTGAAAAAAATAGATCAACACAGTTGTGCAAAATATGGGAATATGGTACTGTTCCATACAGATGGAAACAGAAGTGTCTAATGGTAAGGGGAATCATAATGAAAACGGGATGCATGAAGCAGACATGCCATTTCAAACTCCTTACAGATATCATATACTGTGCGTGACTGTATATATGGAATAAAAGTAAATCATTTTTTATGTCTATTTGCAGCCTTTGCACTTCTCTAGACTGTATCTGCTCTGGTTTGCTACGCTGAGCAATTTGATGTGGAAAGATGTGAATACCACTGAATACCATGGGGAAATTTAAGACCTGGGTCTGCCTGGTGCAGTATGAAAATGGATACAGTCACATAGCTGGAAGTTTTCTCAGATTGCTGTCATGTAACAGAGTCTGTGCACTCTTTGTACTTGCTTTTTCAACTTTCAGTGCTCGCCTTTGTTACCTTAACATTCTTTTTTCTAGTCTCACACTTGGGCTCACATGCATGCACACATGTAATTGTAACTTCTGTGCAAGCTGTCACGACTTACATACAGAAAAGTGAGAATTTGAGACTGGATAAACATTTAAAGCCATAAGAATCCAAAAGCAATAATAATAATGCTTTTAGGAAATGCTCTGGACTGAGTTATTACAGTGGCAGATGCTTCATACATACAAATTAAATATTTACTGGAGAGTGAACTGGCTGCTGCTGAGCGTATATTTTTAAAATTGAGATAGCAGGTGAGAAGGAAATGCGTTAAGGCATGAATGAAGCTCGTGGGTACTTCCTTAGTCTATGCTGGTCTTATTAGGATCGAGTTTGATGGACTTGTGATGCTGTATTACATTTATGTGAAGGAAAGTCATATAACCTGCTGCTCTAGCAACGGGTTCCTAAAGGGCGACTGCATAAAAGCTTCTTGATTTCATACTGATTTAATTGTAGTCTTTATTATTAAAATGCCACTGCAAGGTAATTATTTTATGCTGTGGCGTGTAAATACACTTTAAATATTTCCCAGGTGTGACCTTGATGGGTGATTTCACAAGCCACTTTTGGAGAGTTTCAAAACCATTTTATGTTAGAGATGGAGTGGTTCGTATTTGAGGGACCTTCAAAACATAGCCCAGCAGTTTTCCCCTCTGCATCACTTTGCCCCTTCGTGCTGCTGATAGAACTTGATGAACATGTGAGTGTGCACTGTTTTTTATCTGCTGGACTAATGTCAAGGATCTGAATCTGAGATGCCTGGAGAGGACATTAGGCCATTTGTAATGGACAAAGGTTTTTGCACAGGATTCGGCTGAGAGTTTTCTACCTATTTTCCATCGCTGTGTAGGTATAGGTGAAGAGTGGCACAAACACTGAAAGTGGACAAAAAGATTGAGCCCACCTGTAAATTAAGGAGCTCAGGTAGTCCCCTTTGCCAAATCAAACTTTTACCAGCAAGCTCTGAGAGGGAGATGAGTGATGGTTGCTCCTTAGGGGTGGTTTCTCTCTTGTCCTTCCCGGGCACCACTCAAATGCCAGACATGGTAGTCCTCAGGGCAGTCATTTCACCAGTCTTCCTGCACTGTTGCTGACAGTATTTCAGTTTATCCTTAAATCTATCCCTAGCAGCCAAGGGTGCAGTAGTGTGCAATGGGAATGGAGAAATAGATTAGAGTGTGATCCAGACAGTGCTGAAATCTGATCAATGGATCTAATTTAAATGAAAATGGTAGGAATTAGCTTAAATGAAGATTGTATGAATATCACTTGTTCTTACAGTGCGGATTTATCTTGCTTGATTTTTATCTACTGATAACTTCTGCTGTTGCCAGCGAAATGCCATAAGGCAGTGGTGAACATTAAGAGTGAAATGTCGCTTATAAACTCTCAGAGATTTTCTGGTAGTGCTTTGGAAAGTCAGTTTGAAAAGCAGTTCTTGTAGTTGCAGGAGTTTGGTGGGTTTTTTTTTAGTCCAGCAATGTAAGGAGTTGATCTTGGAGTCAGTGGGCTGCTTTTCAGAATCGTCGGTGGCAAGTGAAAGGAAAGACGAAGACTGTAAATCTCTTACTAAGAAGAAAGATTGATTGTTTTCCCAGTGAACTGTAACTTGCAGTGTTCAGGGTTTCATTGGTATTCATGTTCTTTGCAATGCTTGTCTTAGCCGGTCTGTTTTTAGGATATTTGTCTTCATGAGAAGAAGGAGCAGCAATACCAATCTGTGTGTAATCTCTCCCAACACAGAATCACAGAATCACAGAATCACTAAGGTTGGAAAAGACCTATAAGATCATCCAGTCCAACCATCCACCTATCACCCATGGTTCTCGCTAAACTATATCCCTCAACACAAAATCCAAACGTTCCTTGAACACCTCCAGGGTCGGTGACTCCACCACCTCCCTGGGCAGCCCGTGTACAAACCATCAAACCTATTAGCATGTTCTTCCTGAATGGGCACTCAAAGCCTTCTGGCCAAAGCAATAGCTATCCTTGTTTTTGTTCTTGCAGGATGATTTAGTTGCACAGTAAATACTGTGGCTCTGGGCAGCCTGGTCTGGTGGTTGGCAGCCCTGCACATAGCAGGGGGTTGAAACTAGATCAATCCAGGCCATTCTATGATTCTATGATTCTATGATTCTATGTTCTTATGACCACAGGAAATTGATGCCGGGTTAATCAGCCATGATCCAATGTGATAAATAGATGTTGCTTCTTATTACACTTCCCTTTTCTTTAATTACTTTCCTTTTCACTGGTTCTAATGCCTGGCACACTACTGAGATCAGGCTAACGAGCTTCTGCTTTGTGAATCACTTCAGCTGACAAATTCTGTCTGCTGAAGATCCCTGCTACCAGGCAGATATATCTCTGATGATAATTTACCAGGTTCCTTGGGTTCAGAGCAGTATACTTTTAAATTTTGCTTCCATGTGGCTGGATGAACTTTCCTAGGCTCACCTTCTGCTTGTACCTATGTGTATTGTATGTCATACATGGTAAAATAAGCCACGTGTTATTTTAATTTGGGAGAATTTGGGTGGAAAGAGATCTTTATAAGGGCTCTTATATATTATATATATATTATTTGTCACTTGGGCTGCAGTCTGCCAGAGCTGGAGGGTCGAACAGCTTTGACTTGGCTGTTCCCCTCTGCTGGCAAGAGCCAGTGGAGCCATCAGAGCTGGCTATCCATCTCCCTGCAGCAGACACTGGGTGAGAAGGGAAGGAAAGCACTTGGGCTCCTAGCTTCAAAAAGCACTGGCAGTGCTAAAAAAAACCAACTGGACACCTTCCCTTTGTACAGCAACTCAGCAGGTTTTAATACAAATAAACAAAGGGGCAAAAGTAGAGGTGTGATTTATACTTCCACACTCTTTTAAACATATAATTCAATGGAGTATGCACAGATATTCCATGACAGTCATAGATTTATTTCTTAATTCCAGAAAGAATAATATATTTTAGACAATATTAATTATCTTCACCCTTTATACTTGGTGTATACTGAATAGCACAGGGGGCAGCATCAGCCTTTCTAATGAAACACACTTTGTGTATGAGACAGGGGCAAGAGAAAAACCTTCCACTTCTATCTTTCAAATATATAAGTAGTGATTAAGAAGAAAACAAATCACCTTTGAGTTAAATAAGCTTAAAATGAACCAACTTCGGTATATATTTGATCCCTTTGCATCTGAAGAGCTGTAACCTGGGGCAGGAAACTCCTGAGAAGTTGTAGAGAGGCTTCAAGTCCTCAAAAATTACCTACTTTGACTTCCTTGGATGTTTGCTGCTGAAAAAAGAGAAGACTAGAAAGCCAGCTCTTGCTTGATCCTCTCATCAGGTATTTCTTTTAAGTAATTAATTGCTTGGACTATTAGTCACATCTCACCTGCTTTTGCCAAGACTTTTTATAACCAAGCTTTCAAGCTCTCTTCATTCTTTCTTTGCAAAGCATTTTATAAAGCTCCTTTTCTTTCATCCATCACTACTTTCTCACACATCCCTCCTAAACTGTCACATATGGTAATACAAGTTTTAAGTTTCTGGTGCTATGGAGGTCATTAAAGAAAAACAGACTTTAAAAAATGCCCTTCAGGAGTGACAGTGCTTTTGTCAAAGTTGCAGCACTCTGAGAGCAATATGGATTTTAATGGAGCTGTTGCAAGGACATGGTTTAACTAATAACTTAATGTCATCAGCATGGAAACTTCCTCTCTTTGGTAAGCTCCCAAACTGAAGAAGGCTTCTACAAGTGTCTTGAAAATCTGCCTTTACACAAACTGAGCAACCCCGGATCAAGAAGGACAGACTGCAAAAGAAGTGTGCGTATGTCTTCATGGGAATATTAGTCAATAGCACTGACAGAAATCTTTCTGCCAGTCACCAGAGCTTTCAGTCAAACCTGTCAGCTCAATTTACCAAACTAAAGGCAAGTTTAAATAAGCAGCACCTTTTCTACCAGCTTTTTTCTTTTTCTTTGGTGGTGATGATTTTACTGTTGCTTTTGCAGGCTTCTAATTTTCTTACCTGGCGTGTTTAGATTTGCCTTCTCCTAAAACTCCTGCTTGAAATTCTCCACAGTGTGTCTATTCCTGATGTAGTTCAAGACCAAGCATGTTGTTAGGATGCAGGAAACGCATCTAATGCAGTAGTCTCAATATCTAGTTTGCTGCTTTTGAAACTTTTGGAAAGTGCAGCATTCTCTGGGTCGGTTGTGTCTGTGTTCCTTCCAGACAGAGAAGCTAAAACTATCTGTAATTACTGGATGCAGCAGAAATCATAATTCCCCAGCCCTGAGGGAGCTGGATGATTGCTTGTAATTAAAGGCGACTAGCAGGCCCTTAGACTGCTGTTTCTTGGCTAACTTTGGCACTTGTGGCCTTGTCTTCCAGCCCTCACTTATGCTGATGTTAACCCTGCACCACTGTGCAGGTACCAACAAGCCCTAAAACCTAATCTTAGGAATAAAAAAGAGACTGAATTTCACTTGCAAACTACAGTTTGAGTTGTACTTGGTCTAGCTTAATAAAACTAGAATGTGGAATTGCAAGAAAAGTCTGAAACCAAGGTACCTATCTATAGGAGTGTATCTCCAGATGGTGCAGAGATGCTGCTTGTTCACACTGGTCTGATACACAGTTGAATTATGAGTCCTTAGAGTAGATTCATTAGACTTAGGAACCTATAACATCCTTGAATAAGTAGGAAGAGGCATCTATGCTCTGGTGACAGTTTCTTGCTATTGAAAACGCTTCATATTTAGGTGAATATTAACATGCTTCCAGCAACCAAAAGCTGAATCAGGTACCGGTAATTCTGTTCACTACCATCTATTTTGCAGTGAAGGGTGACAAAGCTAATTATGCTATTAGATGAATTGCCTCATTTTTTCACTTTCTGAATTGTGTGATTTTTTTAACTCTTCATACACTTAGCACCGTGGTTACATTTTTCAGAGTTCATCCTCCTGGAGCTGAGGTCCGTTTAGGACAGAGCACTGGAAAGCTTATTTTTTCCCCAAGGAAAAATACAAATCATCTGCAACACCTGAATATTTTCTCATCGCTCTCTTTTATTTAAATATGAAGAATATTTAAGATAAATGCAAATCAGTGAAGCACTGGATTCTCTAATGCTTCCCAAAAAACCCCCGAAATTGTTCTTAACAGCAAACAAAGAATTTTTTTTACCGCTGGAATAAAGACTGAGCTGAATCTACCCAGCTTATTTTGGCATTAGCACAATTAGCAGAACTGTCAATGTTTTACAGACTGTTTGAATATAGTGTTAGCATAATATTTTGGAATATGATACTGGCAGACTCACCGCAGCGTTTGCTGTAACTGAAGTTCAGAGATCCAGGCTCAAGCATGCAGTGATGAAAACACTTTGCCGTAATTTTGGTTGGAGGCATTACTGGTAAGAAAATAAAATGTATTCCGGATTGTTTATGTGTAGAAGGACAAATGAATACACTGCAGTAGTACTAATTATAGATGTTGTTATAACGCTTGAAGCTTTCATTCTGTCAAATCAGATTAATTGATGGGAGAAAATGCATGCTTACACAGACAATACACAGGAATAGCAATAGGCAATGTTTCAGCACACTTACAGTGCCCATAGTACTTCTGTGTCATGGTGTGGTTTATGTGAGCTTTGCTGAAGTCCTGCAAAGACTCCAGCCATCTTGCTCTTTGGAGTTACTGCCCCAGTCTGCTTGTGCCCACTGAAGTGCTGTTTCCACCAGACAAGCTGCTGTTTTGGCAGCATTTTTGCACTTGTTTCAGTGGCTCTTACAGATGTTATTGCTATCCTTATCAAGCTCTGCTGAGGTCTGCAAAGAGATCGCTGAACTTTCGCACTTTTTCTCTTCTTTGTTTACAAAGTAAAATAAAAGAACTGTAGGTGCCTTGAAGGAAAAGTGTTGTTGAGGTGTTTAATGTGAAGGTAAAGCCCAGTTTACAATGCAGCGGTATGCCAAAGGTGTCCCTGATACTTCTGCTTTTAGACTGGTGGTTTTGTGTCTGACATACCTGTGCCATCACCCTGAGGAAGGCAGTCCTGCTCCAGTACACCCAGTTATTTTGTCTGTTTTGTAGTGATGCCATCCTTTGGAAAAGTGAATGGTGAACGTTACCCTCCTGAGCTGCGTTTTTGGCTCCTCTCTGCTGTCTCAGCAGCATCTACCCATATCAGTAGTCCTACAGAATAGTGTACTTAAGGAAGGAAAAGAACCTGTAATTAAGAGCCTTAGTGCACAGCACTCAGTCAGGAGTCTTTTAGCATGAATATAAGTGCAGTCTGAGGGAGAAGAAGCAAAGAAGGTGAAGCCATTTACTTGGACCTCTGTGCTGTGATAAAGGAGGAACCCAGCATAGGGCTTGTTTGCTATGCCTGAAACCTCAGTGTTGCTCTTCATCCTTCACTGTCACTGGCAGTACTGACCAGTTGCTCTAGGATGGGGTCATGCAGAAGCTGCTGGTGGTGGTTGTCCTGGATCCTCTTCTATAAGCAAGTGAAGGAGAGGGCACCTGCTTGTAGGTTTAGGGAAGACTCTTCCTCACATGGACCCCTTCCCACATCACAGAGCAGCAGGGAGAAATCCAGGGCCAGACCTTTACGAAGGTCACAGCAGTGTCCTGAATCTCTTCTGCATTGCCTGAGGGACAACTTGCAGGACAACTTGGGTACTTAGGAAATCCTGAACTCAAGCTCAGGCATGGTGTTATCAACACCTTGCATTTATATGTTGACCTGTGTTAATCCCTTCATACCTTAACACCAAATGGATGGAAAGAAGGACGTTGTGCTTTGTGGCAACACAACAGCTTTTCAACAGAAGGCATCAGCACAATGGGGAGTAGTGCAGGAAATAGAGAATACTGTTGTATTCTGGGCTGGCTGCTGAAGGGGTTCAAGCAGACAGCATGCTCCAAGCTGGCGTGGGCATCTTTTCCTTTGGGAAAACTGCTGTGAGTACTTGCAAGCGAGCAGCAGCTAAGTAGTGTTCTTTGTATCATTCAGAAGAGATTCCTGAAGCAAACATACTGGGTTGTCACTCATAATTCTTCAAGGAATTGAGGGCTATCAGGGGAATAGTTCATGCTTTTATTCCCTGTAACTTCAAAGGCCATCATTGGACCTGATTCTGCATGGCCACACATTGTCTTGCAGCCTAGGGGACTTCCCTGAAGTACAGGGGTGGTGTGAGGTGCCAGTTATCTGTGATGCAGGCAGCAGGCAATGTCCTTTGCTGCTCAGCTGCGGGGAATTCCTTGCTGTCTCTGAGCAATCTCTGGAACCTCTGTTATCATAGGAGATAGCATCCTCAGGCACGTTCCCAATTCCTCTGTGGCTGCCTTCAAGCTTTCCACTTGCTTCCATGGGGTATGACACTGAAATTTCTCTTGCCAATGTGTTTTCCTCCCATTCTGTGTTTTACATATTGCCTTCTTTCCTGCAAACCCTGGAAGCCCTATCTCTGCCCATAACTCCTATAAATATCACTGCTGTGACATCATATCAGTCCAGCTCTTCATTTCCTCAGCAACTGAGTACAATGACATTTTTTTCTCTACATTCTCCTGCTCTAGCACCCATCTCAACTTCCTGCTTTTATTTATTTTTATAATTAGCTATCAGAAAGCACCTCTACTATGAGGAAAGATTTAGGGAACTGGGCTTGTTTAGCTTGAAGAAGTGAAAGCTCCAGGGGGACCTCATTGTGGCCTTCCAGTACTTGAAGGGAGCACATAAACAGGGGGGAAGAATAGCTGTTTATGAGGGTGGATAGTGATAGGACAAGGGGGAATGGTTTCAAAATGCGACAGGGGAGGTTTAGGTTGGATATTAGGAGGAAGTTTTTCAGCCAGAGGGTGGTGAGGCACTGGAACAGGTTGCCCAAGGAGGCTGTGGATGCCCCATCCCTGCAGGCATTCAAGGCCAGGCTGGATGTGGCTCTGGGCAGCCTGGTCTGCTGGTTGGTGACCTGCACATAGCAGGGGGTTGGAACTGGATGAGCAGTGTGGTCCTTTTCAACCCAGGCCATTCTATGATTCTATGAATAGCCTCCGAGCTCAGAGGCTTCTGGAGGTCAAAATTCAATGATACAAAATGTCATGCACTAATCAGGAATGGGGAATATCTGTGTTCTCCTATATCACCTTATTAACAGCATCAATATTTGCTTACTTCTCTAGTGCGAGGCAGCCTTGCACAGAATCTCATCTCTCTCTATTTTTTCTCCTCTGCTCCTTTCTATCTGCCCAATATCTCTCCACTGTATGTCTGCCTTCATAACTATGGCATTGGTTCATCATTTTTCTGGTATTTCTGCAGCCTGTAGTAACTTCTCTTTAATCCTCAGTCTCATCTGTCCCTATTTGGTTTTAGATAATAGCTGAAAATAAAAATTTTTGCTTTCTTTCGGAACTTATTTTTTAACTGTCCCCAGAGGTCAAGGCCAGCTTGGATGGGGCCGTGAGCAGCCTGATGTAGTGAGTGGCAGCTGAATGGTCTTCAAGGTCCCTTCCAACCCAAGTAATTCTATGAGTCTATGATTTTTCTCTTCCATCATTATGCATCTATTCTTTTGGCACAGCTTGGTATTTTAAAGGCACAGCATCCGGGTAAGCTGTGGACACACAGGGTACACTGCCATCAGATTGCTATTGACATATCTTAAGCTGTAGCTGATACACTTACCAGTTTAAAGGGAGAAGTTATTTAAAAGGTGTATGAATTGTGGCATGCCATGAATTATTTATTTATTGCCGTGATGATTCCTGGCAATAAATGAAACATCTTGGAAAATGCTCCTTACTAAAGCAGAATGGAGAAAATACTGTTCTATGCATCCAGCAATAGAATTTAAAAAGATATATGGGAAAGGATGAAGTATAAAAGGAGAGTTTCATTCTGCTGGCTATTTAATGTAACTGTGGCGGGCCCCATGCACATCCATGAGGTTGAACGGTTTCTTTTGGTTTTCATGTGGGGTTTATTTTAAAATATCTGAAACACTTGGGAGCTAAGGGTGGGAGAGCTGTGCCTCCTAAGTCAAAATGGAAGTCTCAGCATCTGTGCGTTTACAGAAGTACTAAAAGCTGCAGTGGTTTTTCTGAAATGGGATGGCTTGCATATGGAGAATCAGGCCCAAGATAAGTCTAATATCAACTGTATGCTCTTTGGCAAGGTGATGTAGAAATAGTGAATGATGGCATTGCTTTCCTCTTACAGACCTTTTCATCAAACACCTTACCGTCCTTCCCACGAGCAGGTGGTAATGCTGTGCTGTTTCTCAGACGGAGATGCTAAGATTAGGAGTAGGAAAATGATTATCTGTCACCTATGGAGCATGTGGCAGAGCTTCTGGGTCTTCCTGATGAGTCAGGAAGACCGGGTCATCTTACTGACAAGATCAAAAGTGCTCCAAAATTGGTAAAACTTGCAGAATCACAAATGTAAAGTTGAAGTTAGTACAGGCTGTTCTGTCTTTCAACGTGGTAATACTTTTTATGGCCTCGTCTGTATGTCATGTCTAATCTTCTTCTTTGTGTGGAACTTGTCTAATCTCAGTAGAATTAAAATGATCTTTGGCACTTTTTCTACTTTGGAAGGAAAGTTTTTACATTTATGGTTTTACTTCAAAGTTGTTGTTTTTTTTTTTTTCCCTTACTGAAAACTGCTTTTTACATGAATGGATGCAAGGCTTCTAGTTTTCAATTTCACTCTAGAATATGTAACACAAGAGAGTGAAACTGGTGAATTATTGTGCAATACTAGCAGCCCGAGCTTGGTTTTGTACCCTCTTGCACGTAACAGATCCCAAGGCTGAAACCTCTCTGATTTTGTACAGGTCTGTATAGAGTCTGTTGTATAGAATCTGTTGTTTTTATCTTTGTGTGTGTATCTGCGCTCATAGGGATTATCCTAATCTCTGTGCAGGCAGGAATTGTCTGTTATTGCACTGCCTATCTGGGTTTTGAAGTAGCCACGTTATGTTTCTAAAAACTGATTTAAGCTTTTTAAAAAGGGGCTTGCTTGCTTAGGCTAATTAATGATTCACATTTCCACCAACTGCTGTGTGTGTCAGTGTTCCACACCTGTGCAAGTGGCATGGAAAATCACAGCCAGCTGTTTTTATGGGAGCCTGACTTCCCTGGTATGGCAAACTGCTCTGCTTAGAATCACAGAATGGTTTGGGTTGGAAGGGACCTTTAAGATCATCTACTTCCAACCCCCTGCTGTAGGTAGGGATACCTCCCACCAGAGCAGGTTACTCACAGCCCCATCCAGCCTGGCCTTGAATGCTTCCAGGGTCGGGGCATCCACAGCATCACTGGGCAACCTGTTCCAGTGTATCACCACCCTCGCAGTAAATAATTTCTTTCTGGTACCTGATCTAAATCTACCCTTCCATTTTAAAACCATTTCCCCTTGCCTGTTGATATATGCCCTTATAAAAAATCCTTCCCCAGCTTTCCTGTAGGCCCCCTTCAGGTACTGAAAGGCCACTATAAGGTCCTCCTGCAGCCTTCTTTTCTCCAGGCTGAACAGCCCCAGCTCTCTCAGCCTGTCCTCATAGGGGAGGTGCTCCAGCCCTCTGATCATCTCCGTGGCCCTCCTCTGGACCTCCAACAGCTCCATGTTCCTCTTGTCTTGGGGGCTCCAAAACTGGACACAGTACTCCAGGTGAGGTCTCACAAGAGCAGACTAATGGGCAGAATCACCTCCCTCGACCTGCTGATCACACTTTTCTTGATACAACCTAGGGTACGGTTGGCCTTCTGGGCTGCGAGTGCACACTGCTGGCTCATGTTGGATCTTTCATCAATTGACACTCCCAAATCGTTCTCCACAGGGCTGCTCTCAAGCCATTCTCTGCCTGACCTGTCACTGTGCTTGAGATTGCCCTGACACAGATGCAGGACCTTGCTCTTGGCCTTGCTGAACTTCATGAGGTTGGCATGGGCCCACCTATCAAGCCTGTCCAGCTCCCTCTTTATAGCATCCCTTCCCTCTAGTGTGTCAGCTGCACCGCTCAGCTTGTTGCCATCTGCAAACTTGCTGAGGGCGCACTTAATCACACTGTCCATGTCACCTACCAAAATGCTGAACAGCACTGGCCCCAACACTGATCTCTGAAGAACAGCACTCATCACCGATCTCCACTTGAACACTGAGCTGTTGACCACAACTCTGAGTGCTACCATCCAGTCAGTTCCTCATCCAGTGAGTGGTCCATCCATCAAATCCATTTTTCTCCAATTTGATGACAAGGATGTCATGGGGGACAGTATGAAATGCTTTGCACAAGTCTTGGTAGATGACATCAGTAGCTCTTCCTTTACCCACTGACACTGTAACTCCATCATAAAAGGCCACCAAGTTTGTCAGGTATGATTTGCCCTCGGTGAAGCTATGTTGGTTACCTCCAATCACTCATCTTCATTTTCCATGTGCCTTAGTAGGGCCTTCAGGAGGATCTGCTCCGTGATCTTGCCAGGCACAGAGGTGAGACTGAGTGGCCTATAGTTCCCTGGATTGTCTTTTTTTCTCTTCTTGAAAATGGGGGTTATGTTTCCCTTTTCCTATCAGTGGGAACTTCACCAGACGTGATGGACAACAGTTTGGCAACTTCATGCGCCAGTTCCCTCAGAACCCATAGATAGATCTCATTGGGTCCCATGGGCTTGTACACCTTCAGGTTCTTTAGGTGGTCTTGAACCAGATCTTCACTTACAGCAAGCAGATCTGCCAAGTTCTTACTATTGCCTTCTGCAAGTTGGGCAGTGAGGCTAGAACCCTTGCTGGTGACAACTGAGGCAAAGAAGTCGGCTTTCTCCATATCCTTTGTGACCAGTTCTCCAGTTTCCTTCCTGGCTGCTTGGACGACTTCTTTGTAATCCTCCCAGGTAACCTGTTCCTGCTTCCACTCCCTATTTACTTTCTTTTTGAGCATAAGTAAGTCCAGGAGCAATTTGTTTGTCCATGGAGCCTCCTAGCATTCTTGACTGCCTTCCTTTTTCTTAAGATGCACTGCTTTGGGGCCTGGAGGAGACGGTCCTTAAATACTGACCAGCCTTCTTGGGCCCCTCTTCCCTCCAGGGCTTTCCCCCATGTCACCCTGCCAGGCAGTTCCCTGAAGAATTCCAAGTCTGCTCTCCTGAAGTCCAGAGTAACAAGCTTGCTGCACACCCTCTTTGACACCCTAAGGATTTGGAACTCTGCCATTCCATGATCACTACAGCCAAGGCTGCCCTTGAGCTTTACAATACTCACCAGTCCTTCCTCTTCGGTGAAGACAAGGTCCAGGATAGCACCTTTCCTCGTGGGTTCCTGTACTACTTGGAAGAGGAAGTTATCAGTGCATTCCAGGAAGCTCTTTGATTTCTGGTGCACTGCATGAGGACTGCATGTTTTGTGAATGTGAAGCTGTTCCTATCTGTTTATAGCCTCATCCACTTGGTCTTCCCAATCAGGCAGCCTGTAGCAGACCCCCACTCTGATGTCTCTTTCCCCTGCCTTTCCTTTAACTCTAACCCTTAAGCTTTAGTGTCTTTGGCTGAAAACACCAAACCCCAGTGGAGTTTGGGTGGGTTGGTGTGACAAAGGACATCTCTGTCCTCTTGTCTTCCCCCTGCCTGGAGGATGGACCCCAGTGGCATTAAGAGAAATGTCCTGTGTCTTGCTTCTTGCTCTGCCTGGGCTTGGTGTGGGGACACCCATGGTAGAACCGGGCTGTTTGCTGCCCTGTGCGAGCCCTGTTTGCAGCCATAGGTCCTGCTGCAAGCCTCATGCATTATGTATAAATCATTGTCTTCTAATGTATTGTTAGCGGTTCTTGTTGAAAGGCACTGAAAAGGCTGTTACAAGCGTTGGGCTTGATCTCCCTCTGCTGTGCGGACTTCCCCATCCTGTGTTGTGAGGCTTTGGGCAGTGCTGCTTTAGCGATTTCTTTATTTTAAAGTGAATTTTGCCCAAGTTGAAGCCGCACGCTGCGTTCTGCCCGAGCGCATGGTGCCTCGCGATGAAGCAGACGGCTCTTTGCCAGGAGCGAGCCGCACACTTTGTGTAATTTACCCTTCCTTTTGGCTCGGTCGGGCTTTTAATCAGCGCCAGCCCGTTCCCTCGTGTTCGTGTATGTGTGTGTGCAAGGGAGAGGGCGGCAGAGCGAGGAGCTGTGCCTGGGCTATGCTGACAGACGACTTTCCCCTCGGTTGTCAGGTTCTGAGCCTGCTGGTAAGTGAGGGGGGAAGAAAAGCCCACGCCGGGGCTGGGGGAGCGATGCTGAGCCGGCTGGAGGAGCGGCACGGAGGGAGAGCGGGATGCCGCCGGTATGGCTGTGCAGGCTCCCCGGCTGCCCATGCAGACGGCTCAGTTGGCAGCGAGGGATTTCCCTTTCCCCTCCCCTCCGTCGCTAAAGATCCTTCAGCCAGTATTACTGGTTGGATCCTTGCTTTATTGTTGCTATTTTTTTTTTTTTTTTTTTTTAATAAAAGAAAAATCCGTGCGGGTTTGCTAGTCCGGAGCTGAGCCGCTAATCCCCTGGGTCTGCCCGATGATGCTGGCGTGCCCCCCGCGTACACCTGAGCGCCCGGGGAGGGGGGAGAAGGGGCTGCCAGAAATGTTGGCCACTGGCGGGCAGCCCCGTTAAAGGTGGAGCGTGTGCTTGGGGCAGCCGCCCATCATCGCCGAGCCATAACCGACGCGGTAACCTGCAGCCATGGAGTCGCCCACGAAGGAGATTGAAGAATTTGAGAGCAACTCTCTAAAATACCTGCAGCCAGAGCAGATAGAGAAAATCTGGCTTCGGCTCCGAGGCTTGTAAGTAGCACTTTTTTTTTTTCTTTTTTTTTTCCACGACCTTCTCCCATTTCCTCCCATTGTCAAAATGATTGTAGCACTTTCCTTTTCCTTTCTTGTCGGTACCTTCAGAATGACACGGGAGTTTCCACACCTGTTCTCCATAAATACAGTGACTTAATCTCAGCAAAGATCCGCTTGCTTCCTTAAATGAAACCCGCGTGTTACACTGAACAAACATTCTTAGCGGGCACGTAGAAATGTCATTAATGAGACGCGGTAATTTAGCAGCAGTTTTGTGAGATGCTAATTACTTTTGCTGCCGCGCTGAAAAAGTTTTGTTGTTGCCTGGAATGGAACCTAATTGGGTCCTCCGATTTGAGTAATACTACAATTAGCTGCAACCTACAGAAAGGCTTTTTTTCCCTGTGTGTGCACACCATTTCTGGCACTGATGCAGTTAGCAAGGACAAAATAGGCAGAGAAAGCACAATTGGAAGAGATTTCCACTTCTGGCAGCAGCAAATTCATCTTGCACAGATCAGATTGTATTGATTAGTTGATATGTTTGGTGTTAAGCCTGACTTGTCATGAAACGGTGGGACACTGCTTCCTGTGCTTAAAGAACAACTTGGGACTGGAGAAATGTGGAAGTTTACACACTGTAGAGCTTGTGTAGCTTATTTAGAGTTAATGTCTGGCATCTTTTTCAGAGTCTCAGTATCCAGAATGCTGTCTACCGGCAGTAAGAGCCACTGTTGGCTGCTAAGCATTTATTTGCCCATCAGTTTTTGGCGCAGCCAAAGGGGAGCACTGCATGTTAAGCTGCATCCCTCTCTGTGTTCAGAACTGAGGTTTCTGGTTATTATTTTTTTTCCCTTTAGTTTCTCATGTTAGAGAATGTTTCAGCCTGCAGGGTGTGGGGGAGGATGGAACAAGAAGGATAGGAAAGAGCAGAACTGGGAATACATAAGAGGAGCAGGCTAAAAAAGGACAACAAAGGGCTCCCAGTTAAACTGGAGTTGCTGTGAGAGTTGTTTAGTGTGAGCAGTGACGGCGTATTTTGTAAAGCATATTCAAAACTTCTGTAGGACTCCAAGCAGAGTAAAAGTCACGCATGAATATGTATTTCCTTCAAGGCGTCACTCCAGGAAGCCTATTTTGTGAAGGAACTTAATCAAAGTGGTTGACAGCTGTCTTGTAAGCATTCCAAATAGAACAGCCACACAAAACAAACCCTCTTATTTTCAAGTCTGTGCCATGCCGTCGCATTAGGAGTCGTTGCATTTCTATCTAATACGGAGTTTAGCAGCATGCTGATTTGGACCACACCTGAAGTTTTGCGGATAATTCCTTAGCAGCAGAGTAGTTCAGGGTCTCTCTTGCCTTCTGTGCAAAGCAGTGACTGCTTATTATCTGTCAAATAATCTGTCAAACTCCAGGCTGTTCCACCTTTGGGAGGCTTGGCAAAACTGCAGGACTTATTCTACGTTTGCAGTAACTGAACTTCAGGCTGTTTCTCGGTATAGCCCTCTGTGTTGGCACTGTGTGCGTGTAACAAGCACACTTTTTCTTCCTGAGTTTCAAGATTTCTTTGCTCATAGAAGGGCAAAGAAGAAAGAAATTGGTTTTGCTCTAAGTAAAGACTGTAGATCTTCCATCTCCAGTGATTATATGCACACACACACACACACTGGTTGCAGTCTGAGGTTTAGCATCATACTTCATGATTTTTCTTGTCCTTTCTTATTCACATCTGTGTAAGAAGAACGAGTCGATGTATGCAGCCATCTCAGAAGCCTTGTAAACAAGGCGCTTCATTCTGCAGAGATCAAATACTACTCGAGGAGACATCACTGCTTGCATCTGGTGCACTGACAGAGCAGTGCTAAGCAGGCACTCAGGGCGGTTTGCTGCCAGAGACCTGTAGGCTGCAGCAGGCAGAGACCCAACAGGTTATTGCATCCTGCCACTGCTCCTGCACTGAGAAGGGCCGTGATGATACAGACAGTCCCAGGTGCTCAGCGTCAGGTTTGACATCTCCTTGGTACGACTTCACCTGGTGCTAGGTTGATACCTTCCTCCCCATCTTCCCATCTCCAGCGCCAGCTGGTGTGTCTGCTCCCAGTGACTCAGAGGAGAAACCAGCATCCCATTTCGCAGCCTCTTTCAGAACCTAGCTTTTCCAGGATGTGGGGTCTTTTAAATTCCCCCGTCTCAGCCCGCATAGTTGAAAGGGAATGGAAATCCAAAGGCTGCAAAGAGGTGGTGAAGCTGAGGCTCTTTCCAGACTCCCATAATTTAGTGTTTTCTGCTTAAACTATTCTGGCAATAGCTCTTTTGCCATCTGCCCAGTCAAGTTCTGTCCCACAGGCTGGTTGCCTTTGGGTGTATATTTTCAAGGAACAGAGAAGCCTTTTGGACAGTGTGCAAAAGGCAGGCTTTGAGAAGCTGAAGCATGCATCTGCAGCATGAGTTGTATGTTGCTGTAAGAGGCAGACAAGATATTGAACTTGCCTGTGGAGTGGATTGGAAAGATTTCCTTCTTGGTTTCATTATGCATCTCTACAGCATGCATTTCTTGGTTAGGACAGTCTGGTTGTCTTGTTTGGATGAAGCAGTGGTTCTTGGGCCATGTACAAATTTCTTTTATATTTAAGAAAGAGCTAAAATATCTATGTCATAAAATTTCCGAAATATTTTTACTTGACATATACATATTTGTGACTTAATGATTCTGTGCAGCAATGTACGGAAGAAGTCAATGAACCTGCAGTGGGTTAATTAAACCCACAGGTTTAAGGCAATGTGATAAATTGCCTCATTGGAGGTGAACTCATGTGTGGCAAAATTCTTGGGTTGTCTCATATGAGAGACCTAAGTAACAGGTGTCAACTTTCATACGTGCCCTGTGAGATATTAAGTTTGATCACAGATCAGAATTAATCTTTTAGTGTTCTATTCTTAATAAACGTTCATGAAAGGTTTCTGAATAAGCTGTCTCCTGGGCAAAAGTGCCACCAGAGGTATTTGAAACTCCCTGGGGAAAATCTTGCCAGTTGACTTCTGACCACCTCGACCTTTCATGTCGTACCACAACATGAGCAAGGAGTTTACTCCAGCACTCTTCTTACAGGACCTCACTCAATCAAAACGTGTTCCTGTGCAGCCATCAGAGACCTTTCTTTCCTTGAAATGAACAAACCAGATTTCCCTGCAGCGTCATCCTCTCAGGACTAGACCTGCTTCTGAGTTTCATTGTCATCATAGATGAACCAGGCTTGAGCAGCTTCCTGTCCCTTCTGGGGTATCTTAGATGTTGGTAGTAAGAACAGAGAGCCTGCAGAGCTACATATGAAACATGCTGACAAGCTGTTACATGAGAATGCTGTCTTTAGCTGTGGCAGTGCCTCCAAGCTCCCTAGTCCCATCCTCGCTCCTGCCTGGGAGTCAGGGTGGGAGAAAGCAGATTGCCAAATATAGGGGAATGAGCAGAAAAGTCGTGGAGAAAGGTGTGTATGCTCTAATGCCTGGGGGTGAGAAGGCATTAAGTCCTGAAGGGAGGCCTGCCCCCAAACTCCCTGTCCTTATGCCAGGACAGCCCTGGGGACTTCTGACTTGCATTTGTCCTGCATCAGACTGAGCACTGCCTATCTCTGACAGCTGCAGAAAGCAAAAAACATGCCCTGCCAGGGGCTTCCCCTCCCGGCTGCCCAAGGGATATCTGCATTTTCCTCCTACTAAACACGTTTTTAATTCATGAGCAGATCTCTTTTGTTCCTTGCCTGCTGCATGGCTGCAGGGATGTCCACTTGTGATCTCATAGGGAGACTGCCTTTGAACAGCTTCCTATTATTTCTTAGCTGTGTTCACCCACGAAGGCAGACAATCTCAGTCTGCAAGGAAAAGTGTTCCTGAAAGATGTGCTGATTGCTTGTTTATGGCTCTTTATTATGAAGTAATTCCTTCTGCTGGAAAAAGGGACTCAAGTTTTTTGCTCTTTAGTACGTTCTGTCTTCCACACTCCACAGGTCCTCTCCATAAGGCTGGCTTTTTTTCGGACTTGCCTTAACCAACTCCAGCTTGGATACTGCATACAGAGGAGTTACTTGTGAGTCCACCCTGCACTCTCCTACAAAAGCCAGTAACCCATTCTGTTACGCACAGGACCTTCTGCCCTTCATCCATCAAAGTTTATCTGGGCCTATTATGGAGCACGAGTTGTGGCAGAGCTTGGAGACCCCATTTCAAAACACGACTGCATGGTTGCTTTTTAAGCTAGTGGTTTCTCCATGAAGCAATGAGCAGTGATGGCTGTGTTGGGATGTTCTTGTCATAGCACTTGGGCTCCCAGCTGCAGGACTGCAAACTCCTATGTGCTATTTAGGGCTCTTAAAGACCTATGAAGTGGCCTAAGTTACCGTCCACCTTCTCAGACATGGAGAAAACACCTGAGCCCTTTTCAGCACTAGGATTACGTGTTGTATCTGATGGTGTTTAAGAATGCAAGGGCACATATCCGAAGAGCTTCAGTTGAGCTGTGATGGTTTAGGGCAGCTAAAGACCCAGCTTGGAGGTATCTTCAGATTAATTCTTGGTTGTTTTTTGCAGAAAAAAAAGAAAAAAGTTGATTTTTAGCTGTCATAGCGTAACCAGGATCTGCTGGTGCCCCTGCAATAGCTTGAGAATTGCAGAGGGAGAAGAGACAAAATGTACTTTAACTTTCTTCCTGATAGCTGGGATTATAATGTTAAATTGCTAAATTCGTAATAAATCCCTTCATTCTCAGTTTAGTCCTTCCTCACGCTGCCAAAGATGAAACTGCAAACAGCAGCAGTCTCTGAACTAAGACTCAAATGGGATATTTGACTTTGATCTCATCTATCCGGCTGTCCTGCTCAAACCTGTCAGTGTAAAACTGGCCTAAAAAATCTGAAGGGGAAGGAAAATAGAACCAGACATAAATCAGTGAGTTTGAAAAGTTCATGGTTTTGCTGAAGATTTGGAAAGATATTTCAGCACATAGGGCATTTCCTTAATTTCCTCTGCAAACCACCATGCATCCTATGAGTAGTGAAGAGGTCCAAATGCAAATGTTACAGGAAGATTGAAATTCAGATTTGTTTTTGAAATAAATGGTGGTGCAACTGATTTCAATGGGAAAACATGAAGCCTCAATGACTGAAGACAGTTTGGCAAGCATTACTGAACCACTGCTCAGTTATTTGTTTCCCTGTCTTATCTGTATGTACTTCACAGTATTTTTAGGTTTTCTTACATGTAAAAATGTCACATGCAGAACAGCTGGTTCTCCCAGTGACAGTACCCTCATCTGCTCCATTTTCATTTATGTAGCCGTCATAAACAGGAAAACAGAAAGCTCCCTTCATTTCCAGTGGTGCTCTCTACATAGTAGTCTTTGTCCCCAAATATTTTAGCTGGCAACAGATAGTAAAAGTGTAAAAAAAAAAAAACCCTCAGAAAGCTCCACTTTGTTAGTAAATGTGTAAATTAGTCTGCTTTCAAGTGGAAAATATGAATATGCTAATTCCTTTCCGGAGGTGAAAGAGGCACTCTTGCTGTCTTTGGTCTTGGTTTCAGTCTTCCTGAACCTCCTGAGAGTCTAGGTTTAAACTGAAGCCCTGTTCACCTTGGGAACAGTACTGAGCTACCTTCAATCATATTTCAAAACAGATGCTGCTGCCCTTCACTTAGTTTGGTTTTCGTGATGGACAGGGGTTATTTATCAGAGAACCGTGTCAAGAAACCTCTGTATCGTCCTCTTAAGTCTGTATTTGACTTTTCTCACGTATTCCAAGTTGCCGCTGAAAGTAGAGATGGGCATGCTCAGGGAACAGGAGGTGGAGGCAGGAACGGGTGACGTTTTGCTGTCATGCTTCCTGGGAGGACTGAAAAGCCCTGACTGGTCAGAAAATGGCTGCCGGGTCTGTACTGGGGAAGGCTGCGCTCTAGTGTAGGCCTCAAAATTCCTAGTTGGGGTGAGCCACTCTTTGGGTGCGAGTGACTTAGCTAGCTGTGAAGTTTGTAGGGGTCTGGTTGGTTTACAATATCATTGTCCCCTTGGCGTGACCATCAAACTGACCCGTAACAGCTTATTTCATACTGCCTGTAGCAGATGGAAGTGCCGACAGCTGCTGATCTCATGACTGAAAAGCGGACAGAGGAACAAATTGTTGGAACGTAGCAACTTTGAAAGCAGATAATTTAAAAGTAAAGTGTTTGGAGGTGTAGTAATTCAGTAAACTGGAAAAATTTGCCACAGTCCTTCAATTACTTCGTTCCATCCAGTGACTTTTATTTGAATCTTAAATCAATAAATGAATCCTGTAGGTAACAAAAGAGAGAAGACTTCATGTTTAATGCTGGAATGTTGTCTAAGAAATAATATACACTCTAGTTTTTACAATAATCATAAAAAAAGCTTTTATTCTTCTGGAGGTAGTACAAATGAATCATAACTGCAGCCTCAAAAGCAATTATTTATTTCAGCAGTCATAAAAAGAAGACCATAGCCTGCTGTAGAAGAAAGGGGCTCCCTTTGTGATTTAAATGCAGTGCTTTTCAAATATCTCCGCTATAAAGCGTGCAATCCTGCATGAGAAACAAGAATACGAAAAAGAAGTTATTTCAGGGAAGATGAATTTAAACCTTAACTCAAAGGGAAATTACGAGTCTTTCTGGAATTCTTTTTAAGAAATGTCTTGGTGGGATAGGAGTGCATGCATAAAGAAATAGAACTCAATGGAAGACGGCGCTGAAAAATCCTCTGCATGTTTATGTGTTTTAAAGGCTGTGAGGCCAGCTCATCTCCTAATCTGCCAGCTTTGGGAGGATTCAAACACTATATTAAACCCAACTCAGCCCTTGAAAGGTTTTTTAAATACTGTGTTTCTCTTTCTTTCTGCAATTCATGAGATATTCCCTTTCTGTTCTCATTCCATCAAAAAATCAGTTCTGTTCATTCAAAATACTAGAACCTAACTGTCTCTGAGGGGTGATTGAGATGCATGTGTTAGGGCTGACCCATTAAAACACTATAGCATTTGTGAAACATACCTCTACAGATGTGATTTGCTCTCAAACCACTAGGGATTTGGGTAGATCGGAGGTTTTCTAGAAGGGCTTGTTTGGATTCATAAGGCTGTTTTTGATCTCATGAACTGTGCTACTAATACTGGGAAGAATGGCTCCATTGATATCCATACGTTTGCAGGAGTGAAATTAGAATTCAGTTCTTGATCTTCAAAGAATTTTTTTTTTTTTTTCTTTGAAGAGTTAGGTTTTAAAAGTAATTCATGGCTTGAGAAAAGTCAGTTAGCCCTGTGACAGTACAAGATTTTCCCCAATAGTGTTAAGCCCAAGTTTGTATTTAAATTTGTATTATAGCTGAACAATGGGCCTTCCTCTAGCAGATTCCATACTGCCCTGGCCTCAGCCAAAATTTGTCTGTAGTTCTCTTGGGTATTCAAAAAGCAATAGATTGAGTGTAGCTCAGAATCTGGTGAAACTGATTATAAGCTCAACTGGTGAATTTCAGTGAAATCAGGATTTTTCTCAGCAATTGCTCACGTCGATGTTGGGGATGTTTGAATTTTTCTGCCCAACAAGGGTGTTACAGAGCACTCAGAGAGCCATAGCTTTTCTGGTTTTCAAGAAGGGGCTTGACAGATACCCAGTTCTCTCTCTGCCAAATTACCCAATTCATGTCTCTGTAGACTACGTCATCTTCTGCCAGAGGACCTCTATGTCTAGCAACTGATGACACTGGATGGGGAAGGCTGCATAGACTAGGCATGCAAGGATTGTCGTAATCTTTCTTGGAGAGAGAGTTGCAGGAGATTATTTATTTATTAAGATGCTTGTAGTCTTGGAGGAGTTTATTAAGATACGTGTAGAGTTATATGATATGTTTCATGCTTCCCCCCCCTCCCCACATCTGTCAAGCTGTGGAGTTGTTTTGTTATTAATGTGACACTTAGAATGGCTATTAGTAGGTCTGTATCATCACTTTAGAAGTGATTTCTTACACTCCTCAGGACAGACACTATTTGTGCACAAAGCTCCTAGCCAAGACAGAAAATTGCACAATATCCATCTATAGTATGAATCCTGGCTTGGTGAAAATCTCATTTCAACACCAAGATTAGCACAAATTAAATGTAAGATCTGTGCCATTTTAACAGCTAATGCTGTTCAGAGCCCTGTAGCTATAGCTGTGACACTCAGGGAGTCCTTGTAGGGAAAGCAAACTGCAGCAAGCATCTAAGGGCAAAGGAGTTGAAGTAGAGCAAGGCTGAACAGTTCCAATGGTTGCTGTAAATGATGCTCAGATCACACTTCCTCCCATGCCTCCTGTGGAGCAGCTGTTTTTCTGCGATTCACTAGCTGTAAGCAGTTACTGGTTTCTGCTAAGTTAAGAGACTGCATACACAATTTAAATATCCTCCTATATACATATTGGTACATCAGGAACAGCTACATCAGATGGAAGCGCTCTTTTTTTTTTTTTTTTTTCTTTTTCTTCTGGATTTGCTGGAAAAGTGATAGAGGAAGCTGTGGGGGTTGAGGCTGGCTGGGAAGAGCTGGGATATTGTATATGTAAGAACATAGTGACTCAGAAAGGGTGGAGAGGAGAATGAGAGAGCTTTAAAAAATAGAAAAAGGGTTAAGAGAAGAAAGGAGATTAGTCCTGTGAGCAATTCAGGCCCCTACGTGTAAACATTTGTTAGATTTATTTACACTATTTATTAAAATAGTTTATAACACAACATGTGCGTAGGTAATTTAGGAGTACTGATGAAAGTCACAGGGATAAGGGCTGCTTTTAAAAGCATTTAAAAATGCTGCCCAATTTGTTACCTCACTAAAATTTTAATGGGAGACCACGAAGAAAAGCCTATGTGTTGCAAGAATACCACTGGCTATCAAAGCAGAAAACGCTGCTCGTGTGTCACGTTCAGAACATGACTTTGTTTAGGTGAATGAGGGTCCCTTCTTCAGATTGCTGTTGCTTTGTTTTTTACAGGACTGGAGAATAGTCTTTGATATTTTGGCCACATTCTTGGTGTAACGCCAGTCAGAATTCTCCCTCTCATTCTCATTGGCTTTGTCTGGGCAATCATCTATTTTTTTCCTCCTTTTCTTCGCGCTTGTGTTCAGCTGCAAGAAGCCTACAGCTCTGGATGCAGTTTGTCTGGATGTGTAGATGAAGTCATTCGGGTTGTATGGAGTGCATCTGCAAAGCGCTTTGCAGAGAGAGGCATGTAAATGCTCAGTGATCTCTGTAAGACCTGCTTCTAATTAGCTCAATGGTAGTGAAGATACCTGCTTGCATATGGAGAAGAATCAAATTCTGGAGTTATGCAAATTTGCTGAATAACTCAGAACAAATTATCATGATGGTCCCACCTAGCCTCCAGATCTGTGGAACATCAGGTAGCATTTTGCATTGCTTTCACCTTGTGGAGGGAGAGAACTTGACTCCACCCTTAAAACAGCCAAGCTTTTAAGAACTAGAATAAGTGTCACAACTGCAGCACTTGGCATGTGGAAAAGGATTTGTTTATTTAAATACATCTTCATCTCTGAGTCTCCTGAAGACCCCGTTCCCACAGCTGCTGTGGCATCAAGATACCTGGGAGACGGCTGGCAGCAGCAGGGAGTAGGGCCTTAAATAATAATAATAATCTCTGTTCTCTGTGCGTGTTCAAGAACCGCTCCCATCTGTCTACCAGCCCATTCCATTTCCCCAAATTCTCCCTGCTGTGTTGAGGAGCTCCTGCGCCCCGGATGTGGGGCAGTGCTCCTGAGCTGCAGGTTGGCATCACTCATCACACCCAGCACTAAAGGCCCCTCTATGAGAACACTCCTCCATACGGGGTGCTGCTGGCTGTCTCCTGAGCACCTCATTGTTCAGCCTGCTCCCCTCTCTCAGGCACTGTTCCTGGAAGAACACAGCGGGGGAAAGCCCAGAGGAAGAGCACTGGCGGTTCACAAGAAGTTGAAATGTTGCTTTTTCCTACAGCTGACATTTAATAACCAGTCTGTTAATGAGGAGGCACAGCCAGGACAATAGCTACCCCTCCCTCTTTGCGCAGGGCCGTGTCCCCAAAAGCTCCTAATCATTCCTAAAAGCTATCATCACGCTGAAGGAGGGGGTGTCTGGGAGGAGGGGGGTGGGAATGAGGAAGGGACATTATTTTGGAAAGGGAACACTATGGCTTTGTGCGGTGATTTTTTCACCCCATGTTTAGGCTTGTTAAACAGTAATCCGAGTGTTTCAGCCTGTAACCCGGAGTAAGGAGAGAGCCTGGCACAAAAACCATGAGATTTAAAATCCTGCGTCACACCAGCTGTCTGCGAGCAGGCAGAGAGGGTGGGCTGTGTTCGGGAGGGGGAAACAATAACAAGCAGTAGTCCAATAGATTTAGTAGAGCTTAGGGCAAGATGCAGATTTGTTTAGTGACTTCGTGCACGCGGCTGGTCTGCTCTGATGTAATTCCAGAGCATGTTTCCTGTCTAGATATTTAATCCAGGGTATGAACAATGATTTTCCCCCCCGCCTCTCTCCCATCATCGTGCGTGCAGTAAGTAATCACACAGCCACCCTGCATGAAACAAACTGGACAGCTGCCTGTTTGGCTCCTGCAGGATCTGAATATGCTCATTTTGCATAGTAGCACTGAGTAAAATAAGTTTTTAATCTATACACGCTTATTTCTAATAGCTTTTTCCCACTGGGGGAATGGAATTCCAGCTCAACTGTTACGTGCTTTGAACATGTAGGATGCACCAATATCGACACTATAAGTTCTCTGCAAAATGGTATTTCACCTTATTCCAAACAGAACTGTCCCCTTTTACACTTCTTGCTGTTCTGACTTGGTCCCTAAAGTTCTTTTCGTAGGAAAATAACCAGGATACAACCGAAAAAAGATTGCATATCTGCTCCCTTTTCTGAGTTACTGTAGTAAGAGAAGGAAGCAGCATCCCCCTATTGAAGTCGGTGTTGCCCAATGAACACAATGTGCAGCACGATGCTTGGAGCAGCAGGGAGGAATTCCCTCCCTGCCTTCCATCCCATTGTTCAACAGGAGCCATAGTCTGTTGCAGTGAGAGACGTGGATAGGCTTGTTGAGGTACCACCCATCCTGTGCTCTGTGGGTCATCCTCCTTGTTTATTGCAGAGCCGAAAGTTCCATCAGCCATTTGGAACAGCCATCTAGAAACAGCACTCGGTCACATGAAGTAGGAATGTCTTGATAAACAGTAATTTGTTGTGTGAAGGTCATAGAGTGTTGGGACTTAATCTTTTTATTTTTTATTTTTATTTTTTTTGTCTGTAACAAAAGTGGATACTTGAGAAGAGCCCTTTCTCCTTTTCAGACTTCAGGACTTTATTTTCCTGAAAAACACTTTCCTGTAACTTTTTTTGAGCATTTTTATGAGCATGCTTCTCTCCTTAGAATGTGATGTGTATAAAGCATAAAATAATTTGCTAATTGTGTACTAAGAAAAAGCTGCATGAGCAGTAGATGCTACTCTTTTCAAGGGACTAGACAGTCAGGAGCAGCTCCATTTTAATTTTTACTTAATGTTTTTCCTCAGCTAAATCCATACCAGCTACAATGGCAAGCTGTCTTTTTTTGTTTTGTTTTGTTTTGTTTTTAATTATTGCTTTTGTTTGCTTGCTTTATCTTTGACATGAGGAGTGATGGAAACATGAGTAAAAATAGAAGAAGGGCTTCAAGATGACAGTAGTTGTTCTGGTTCTGTACAAAATCCACATGAGTTTAACTAGATTTTTAGAAACCTTCAGAAGACTTTTACTGTCTTTTCTTTGGTAGTTATGATACCAGCACATTAAAATATGTTTCTTGTCTAGTCCAGGATGGTTCCAGGAGTGAAATTGAGTTAGCCCTTCTGATTTGCCCTTGCTGACACCTCATGGTGTGACAAGCTGGAGCGCTCAGCTGTCCCCACAGGGCTCCCACTGTTCTCTCCAGATCCCTCTGCCTCAGGCTGTCTTGCCTGAAACCTTTGAGCCTTCACATATACACACTGTTCAATGCAAACCAATTAAGAAAACTTTTCTTTTGCCTCATTTTCTCCACACTTGGTACACATACTGTGTCACGAAGAGATGCACAGCAGTTAGCTTGCCTCTTCTGGTAACCAGCACTGTGTATCAAAGTACGAGCAAGCCATGCTTGTCCTTCATTAAAATGAAGCTCAAGAAAATAATGACAATTTATCACAGATCATCTCTGTGTCAGTGGGAAATAAAACACCTGTAACTAACACACCTCTGGTATGCTGTTATCTGAGCACAGTTCTTACAGCTGCATGGGGTCCTACCCAACCCTCCTGCCTGAGGTAGCTGCACTGAATTTAGGGTCATCATCTCTCATAAGAGCATACATTATAGCATATAGTTGTCACTGATGTCACTTTGCCCAGACCGTGTCCGTACAACCCCAGTGGTAATGCCTGCAGGCTCTGTCCACTCTTTAGTGAATTGCTGGAGATAGGATCGCAGCTGCTTTGAGCTGATGCAGAACAAACTCCTCACAGCTTGCAGTGTCAGCGAGGCTTTTCTGTAAGGGGAATTTAAATACATTTCCTGTCCTGCTATACTTCACATGGAATCATTGCACACATTAAACCCCAAATGAGAAAGCGGGAAGCTTTGTTTAACCGCAGGTAAAATAAGGCACAAAGTTGCAGAAGAGCAGAAGCAGTGGTATGGCCTACCAACTTCAATCCTCTATGGGGGATGAAACTGTAAGTTTCTTGAAATGCTTGTTTACCCAGTTTAGAAAACTCAGTAGCTGAAGTGGTGAAGGCTGTCAGATCAGCTAAATATCAAAATATCATTTTTCTTGAGCAAAAGCAGTGAGGGTATTTGTTGACATTTGATTATTTTTACATACGTTATTTAGTTTGATAAACTAATCAGTTTAAGTTAAATTTATATTCTGGCTGTACATCTCTTATCCCACTTCACTCTCTTGTCTCTGTTTCTTCTGAAATTGTTGCACCTATTTCAGGCTGTGAATGTTTCTTGCCATTGCGTGGTGACACAGCACATGCCCATGCTTCAGAGCACACAGACTCTTATAATCTACTTAAAATGAGAAAAATGACTGCCTCATCCTCTCATGATTTCACTATGTCCCCATGTAGGTCAGAGTCCAATTTAAAATGACTCGTCTTTTAAAATCCCACATAAACCCTCCATCACATTGCAAGTACCAGCTGAAATCTCTTTCCTCGTCCACTTTACGATTTCTTCTCCTCTGTTGTCATTAGTCTCTGTGATTGTATTGTTTTTAACTTAGCAGAGTATTTTGCTAAACAGACTGTGTGGAAGAAACAATAAATTACGTTTGTTATCGATTAGAGAGTGATTAAAGCAAGAAAGTTTCAATTAGGGAATTAAAAACCCAATAGCAGTTGATGGCATCATCCCCTTCAAAGTCTGGCAGTCTCAGTATATTTATGAGTTCTGGTCAGGGCTCCCATAAGATCCTGAGCTTTGACAGATGCCAGTCCATAGTCTGTGCTGTGAGATTTGGATTTTGTTAATTGGTTTATACATGGTTATTAATACAGACTTTAGTAACGTAACTCAAATGCATCACTAATCCAGTGATGATGACGAATAATTTGTAATGCAGTGAATGTTGCAGAATATTGAGCTGCTGGGAGAGAAGATTTTCAATTTACGTGATCCCATCAGTTGAAAAAAAAATAGCTTTATCTGAGCCCCAAGCCTTTCCTCCTTGGCAGTGACGTTCAGGGGATGGTGCCTGCCCCTGTTATGAGCTAATAGACTGCTGTGGTGTGGTCAGGGAAGGCACCAGGACTCAGGAGCTGGGAATTGCTCTTTATCTGCTGCCTAGATGTGGCCACTGAGGGAGGAAGCCTTGGGAGTTCTGGGCCAGATCTGGTGAGAAAAGCAGTAAAAATGAATTGTGGCTGGCTGCTAAGGAAAACAGCAGGGGAGGAATAACATCCAGCATGGCTGCAGATTCAGCGGTGGTAATGAAAGAGCAGGAATGGTCTTCTAGATTGAACTGAAGGGAGGCTTGCTTCTGTTTTGCCAAATTTTATTGCTTATCTTATTGTTTATTTGCTAAGCTACAGAACAGACTTTCAGCACTGTTATCTTAAACGCCTGTTCTAACATTAGAGGCCTCAGTTTGGCAGGAAAGAGCAAGACTTGCCAGAATTTCGTGTTTCAGTCTGGTGAAGTGACTTCATCTCTGTGCTTCCAAAGGAAAAGCTAAGGAAAATTAAGTAGTTTGACCATCTCAGCAGGCTAAGGACATGCTTGTGGCCACTGAGATGAGCAGCATTAAATTAACTGTGAGGTGTCACCTGTTCTCACTTGCATGTACCACTGGTAGTTAACAGTAAGTCCCAATGCTAACAGTGAGTGTCCTGGTGCTGATCATGGGCCTGGAGGCTGTGAGCCCATAGGGATATTAGCAGGGCAGATACAACCCATTAGTCTGAACATAGTGCTCATTAACTTTTAGATTTCAGTGTAAGCTTCCATGGACAAAGCTAGGCAAATGTCCTTCATTTACTTCTGCAGCAACCAAAGTTTCCTTCTGTGTGCTGAAGGGATGCCGTTACTGTCAAACCCTATGGGATTAATATAGAATAAATATGGACTAACACCATTTTAACCATGCTGCTGTTAGGAGTAAAAAATGTGATTTGGGTCTCTCTTCAGAGGCTGTGTAGGAGTGAACAAGCAATTCATCGAGCTAGTTGATATGCTGAGGTGTGTGATTATGGGGCAAAAACAGAGCAGTTGGCAGAGCTGTTTAATTCTCCATCTCCTCCACCCTCCCTCCTCTCCATACCATCTTAATCATGTTAACTCACCTCTGAGCAGAGGAGGTCCTTACAGAATTCAAACTTTTTTTTTGTGGTTGTATTAAATTCTCTTCATCTATGGGCTCCTAGATAGGGAGGAATTACGGGGGCTTTTGGGAACAACTTGGGCTCCAGTTAGCTGCTGTTGTGCTAAGTTTGTGTACAGTCCACATTTATACTGAGCATAACCCTGAGGAGCTACCAAATGAACAGAAAAGGAATCTAAAGGGGAAACAGGAAGAAGGCCTAAGGGTACACCAGCATTGCATGACAGGGGTAGAAACATGATGCTGGGAGCAGGATATATAGAAGTTAATGAGAATGAAAGCACATGCATTTTGAATATTTATTTCAATGGAAGTTGAGTGCTCATGTAGCTTTAGCTACATCTTGTTGCTGAAGTACTTTCCAAAGTGTGGTTGTAGGCATCAGTCCTAATTCTATGTCTCACCAGAATGTTACAATACAAAAGACTCATTCATGTCTAGAAAAGCAGGTACTGAAATTGAAGCCTCAACTCTTATTGTCGTCACCTCATTTCTGTCAGAAGTTCTGTTCTCCCCACCACTTTTTTTTTTTCTTGTTAAAGAACAGATGTTACAGCTCTCACTGGGTTTACTCTCATTAGACTCCAGCAGCCTAATTGTACGAGTACTGGTTTGCACTTGGTACTAGGCTTGTGCAGATGCAACTGCATGAAGTTCACTGAAGTTATATCTAGTTTATACTAGTAATAGAGAACCTACCTAGTGTGAGTCACCTCTTCATTCTCTTCAGCATGAGAAAAAAAAAATCTTGGACCTATGAGTAATACATTCCATGACAGAAAACGTGAGTTAAATGGATGTGGTAATTCTTCTAGCACAGCGTGTATACAGTGGGAAAAGAAACAGAACTTGAAAAGATTTGATAATGTCACCAAGTCTCGTGCAGGCACAAGCAATGCGTAGCCCAGAGGTGCAGGAAGCTCATTTTTTCTGTCAGTTTGGTTTTGATATCAGATGATCAAGTGTCCCTTGGTTCCACTCAGGTGGAAGACGCATCTGGCTCCAGATTTTTCCCAATGGCAATTTAGTTTCTCGGTTCCTCCTTCCATAGACTCCTTGTGGAGAGATAAACCAGGGTAACTTGTCACATCAACAGAAGAACCAGCAACTCACCCCACCATGTTAACTCACATTCAGTGGCTGGTTGCAACCATCCGTTGATGCTTGGTATGAAAAGAGGCACCTTCTAATTTAATGACCTTATTTCATGGCAGATGGGTGCAAGCAGTGGCTTGCACTCTAAAGCAGGTAAATGTCAACACTGTCTACTTTTTCAAAGCAAACTGAAGACTATTTTTGAAAACAGCCTAACTTTGTCAGCATCATTTATATTTTTTATATTTTTATATTGTTGCTGAATAGTGTTGTAGAATTTGTTCTTTTTGAAATTCTGGGAGTTCAGGTGTACAGTGAATGTTGTGCTAGACGTCAGCAGTAGTATGGATGCAGCTACTAATTTCTCTCCAAAGCAAATGCATGTAGTAGCGATGCTGAAGATAAGAATGGAAAGTCATGTTGTCTTCTTTCAACTGAAACAAGCAAATTCAGTGCCTGTAAATGTGGTCACTTACTTGGTACACGTAAACCTTGACTGTAATTGGACTGCAGGTGTGGAAACAACAGAACAAATCAATAATAAAAATGAATAATTTAATAATATAAATGTATATTAAAACTGTGACTAGGCAAATGCTTTCTTCCAGTATGGTTGTCCAATGCAGTAAAAATATTCTTGAAAATAAGGTTAAAGGTATTACTGATAAGAAAAGTCATGCTTTACTCAAATGCAAACAGCACCCTAAGGCTGGGCCACCTCTTTGCAAGAAACCTTTAGTCAATCAGGAGATTATTAACAGTATTTTTGCTGGAATGTGAAGGCTGACTTCACAAAGAGGAAGACTTTACAAAATCATGTGAAAGTCACGAGCCAATAAAGGGAAAAATTAGTTCTGATAGTTCTTCAGCACACCATGATATACTTAAAGGGGAAATAAATGACTTGTAAATAACTTAATTTTTAAATTTAATATGTTGTATTGATAGGAGAAATAAAATTCTGAATAAAACCTTTGGATTTCCTTGGAAGAAGATATTGAAATCAACCTGGATTTGAATGGCCAGGCAAGCAGAAGATTTTTCAGCAGCTTCTTTCTGCAAGAAATTTTAGTGAAGTTCTGTGTTTGTCAGAATATTTCTGATGGAATACAACTTCCAAATTGGAACTCTGCAGGACAAAATTTCTATTATTCATCCTTTTGTAATTAAAATGAAAATTTCCCTTAGAATCAGATGGGCCCAAATGGGATTCTGATTGTGTACATCAGCATCGTTAATGTCAGTAAGCTAGACTTGATGCTGCTGTGTTTATTATTTAACTCTTCTGCATCGCCTGAAATTTAAATAAATAATTCTTCATACGGCCAAGTATAAATAAAATATTCAAAAATCTTTCTGAAGTAAATATCTAGGGCTTAATTTATGGTTCTGGCATGGTCAGAAGCAGTGCTTGAGTATTATTTCTAAGAGTAATATTGAAGGAAACATTTGACAGTCAGTATACACTATCTTAAGTATAAAATAGCACTCTTTTTTAATGTAAATTTTTCTCCCTATTTTTAAGAAAGAATACCCCTTGTTTGGGTATCCTGGTCCTGTCTGACTTAGACAATATTCAATCTGCACTGCTATCAGAGATGAGGAAGTGGAGTTGGATGCTTACAACACAACACCATTGCTACACATTCAGAAGGCAGGGACACCTCTTAGTGTCTTGCTGAACAGCAGGATGTTAATTTTGCACTCTTCATTGTAGTCCTCACTGTGTTACCATCACTGCTTGTGAAATTTACAGCTCACTGTTGTCAGTTTAACTTACAAAAGCATGGAAGAACTCACGTGAGATCAGTGCCCTGCTTTGCCAAGCACTGTACAAAGCCACTGAATGCACTGTTGCAAGACAGTGAGTTGACATTCAAAGTACAGTGCAGAAATACTCTGCAGCTGACTGTATGGCCACACAGCAGGGTTTCTGATTGGATGTTGACACCCTGTGCCACTGCCTGTAGAGGACAAACACACCTTGCTAAGAAAAGAAAAGCTTGCAGCCTTTGCCACAACTGATGCAGTGGAAAGGTGGGGTTGTTAGGCTAGGATGGTGAATAGGTGCTGTTAGCATCCCATTGTCCTTGCCATTTCTGGTCCTGGGCACAGCTCACTTAGATCCTGACGTACATGCATTCTGGCTCCTGAGATTGGGCAGAGAATAGAACTTGTGAGGACCTGGGTTTTCTTTCCAGAGCAGAGCTGCTGTAAAATTACAGCTTTGCACTGATTGACCACAGCAACGTAGCTGATGCATCACATCACCATCACTACAACATAGTGGGCTCTCCACGTATCAGACCACATTTCTGTGCTCTATGGAGACACCAAAAGTACCAACGTCAGCATGAGTAGGTGGTTCCTGTCACTTGCTGTTTAGAGTAGTAACTGATTCCTTTCCAGCTGCTGTGATGCTTTCTTAAATAAAAGGGCAAGACACACACAGACAAACTCACTCCTCTTTCTGCTGCAGTTAAATGCAACAGCTGCTGAATTTAGCTGGAGATAGCTGCATTAATTTTGGAACCATCTTATGGCATAAGTGTCATCCCTTAATTGCCCCTGTTGCTGACAGTCTCCTTTTCTCATCCTCACCAGTTGAGCTTTCTTATCTCAGTTGTGTTTTGTTCTTTTCCTGCAGGAGAAAATACAAGAAAACATCGCAAAGGTAAGACTAAATCACAGAGGACTGGAAGGTATTTGTGAGTTATCTGTCTCTTTTTTGTTAGGGGGTTTGAAGGAGGACTTCCTGTTACAAGATTGGTTTTGTTCCCAATGAAATGCCATTCCATGGATTGTTGCCCTATTTGAAGACCAATCTTGCACTGCTGCTCCGCATTCCCTCTGGTGCTAGTGATAGTCCTCCTCTCTGATGTTGGTGGAAGCCTGAGTGAAGCCAAAAATATTTGCCCTTGAAGGTCAAACCTTAATAAACGTCACTGTGTTCCTTCTGCACGATCTGCTGGTCCTAACTCCTATCACTTACTCATCCTGTAATAAAAAAATGGATTGTTGGCCTGTAATCTTGCTAATGATCTGTGCCTTTGCAGGAGACTGAAGGGAAGCAGCATCTTGTCGATTAACAGGCCCTATTACAGCTCCCTGATTCAGTTAACTGACTGTCTCCTTGCAGGAGGGAGGACTTAATGGGGTTCTTTGGCAGATTTGTTTTTCCCTCCTGGGAGCCCTTATGCTTGGTTTCTTCAGACCACACTCTCTACAGCCCAGATTTTTGGGGCTGAGCTGATTCCTCCTCCACATCTGGAGCATTAATTGGTGGCTTAGTCTCATGACATGCTGAGCATCTCTAGTTTGTGTCGACTTTAACTGAATTTGAGACTCCTGCAGAGTGCTTCCTAAAGACTAAACCCTGCAGCTCTACTGAGCATACCCTTCCCTGTTGTGTGGTGCTGGATGCTGGCAGCTTTGCTGTTGCCTGTTGCCTTGTGCTTCAGATGAGCACCCCATGCAACACTGGTGGGACAGGCTATGGGTATGCTTGAGTCACAGCCAAGAGAGATGACAGTTTGGTGGCATGAATCACTGATGTATTGTCCTTGAATTGTGACAGGTCAGTGGAAAGGGCTTATTCAGGGTTTATGTGCTGAACTCTGCAGGTGGGTGTTGCATAGAGTGAGAAGCAGAGTAGAGAGAAGGTGAATGTTTTTCTGCATTTGGAGCTGATACTACTTCTGCACACAGCTCCACTTTTGTCCCATGTTTCCCTTGCTGTTCCATGAATGTTAATTATGAAGATGTCTGTGGCCAGAGGTGTGGGGCTGCTGCACGAGGATTTATGCTGGGCCTGAAATGTTTTCCAGAATGAACGATTGCTGTTTGTGTGTTCGTGTCCTGAACTGCGTTGTCCAGTACCATGTTTTATTTGGATATATTTTCTGTGTACATAACCTTAGTATCAGAGAGGCTTGTGTTCAGCATCTCTTTTGTATGGGAGAGTGCAACCTCAGAAGATAGTTACAAGCTCCTACAATCTTGTATCAATGACATCGTGTGGATTAAATGCATCTGAAATGGCAATCTATTTAAGCATACCATTACAAGGTTAAGGTTTCCCCACCAGATGGACAGTTTGCACATATTGCCAACTGATGCAGAAGCACGATGTCTGGAAAAGAAGGTGGCAAGGCATCAAGAGGCTGGCATTCAGTAGCATCTATCTGAGATGGTAATTCCGGAAATGCACATAAACTTATGACTTGGTGCAGGTCTCTACCTTTGATTCCCATATTTATCTGTTGTAGGATTTTCTTCTTTTTCCTTTGTTGTATTTTTTTGGAAGCATCTCTGTGATTCATATTTTACCAGGCTCTGGAGGGCTACTGGCAGTGCAAGCAGAACTGTCCCATTGTTGCTTTTGCATCTTCTCCATTTCTCTTTGGGGAAACGTTGTGAGTAATCACATAATGATGCAGAAGTGGTAGTAAACAGCACTTGACTATGCAAGAGGAATGTTCTTCCATACCCAGCAGTGTAAAGAAACAGTTTTCCCTGAGTTCCTTGTTGAGGAGGAAGTTGTGCAAGAGAAGTTGTGAGAAAGAGCCCAAATGAAGTCTGAGCCACGCTAAAATTGTAATTGGAAATAACAGACGCTGACTTTTGCGTTGATCATTCTCCTAATTGAGTTGACTTAAATGCTTTTGTAACAATAATATATTGATATGATTTTCCTCATAAAGTTGGAAGTTTCACAGCTGTCTAGACAACCCTAATTTCATTAGTCTCCACCCAGTAATTACAGCTGAACCACTGAACTGTGATACTGATTAATCACAGCAGTGTTGGAGAAGCAAGATATTTAACGAGAACTCAGGTCATCTATCATTCTTCCATCTCACTCACGTTGGGTAAGTGATGAGTGGGTAGCTCAGGCAATAGTAGCTTGGAGAGGGTGTCATTAAAAGGGAGAGTAGACAGAAAGCAGAAGCTTTCATGAACTCCCAGGTCCTGCATTGCTTCTGCTTTTTCTGGAGCACCTGAAACATTGGTTGTGTTCTGTGTGACTGCTGAGATTCCCAGAAACCCAAAAGCACCGAGCTGTGGGATGCCTGTGGGAGGTACTCACTGCCTTCTGTTCACTGGGAGATGAGCAAGAAATGAACCTCTCAGGTAGCCCTTTGCATTCCCTTCTTAGGTTAGCTTCGTCTCCTCTGATGAAGTTATCTGCTGGAAAAGCAGTTCAGCCATCTGTAGGCAATCCAGGAGGCACCTGGAATGAATGGAGGAGACATTATTGTGCAAAGTAATAGAGAGCCCCACCAAAGGGGGTGCAATATTGGACCTGTTACTCGTCAGAGCAAATGAACTGATTGGTGACATCAGGATTGGAGGCTGCCTGTTCTGTAGTAATTATGCAATGGTGGAGTTCACAATCCTAAATAATATGCAACAGACAAATAGTAAAATTAGGACACTAAACTTTAGGAAAGCCAACTTTTGGGTCTTCAGGAAGTTAGTCAACAAAATCTTGTGAAAAACCGTCCTCAAAGACAAGTGAGCGAAACAGAGCTGGTGGATCTTCAAGGAAGCTTTCCTTAGTCCACTAAAGCTCTCCGTCCCCAGGCATAGGAAGTCAGAAAAGGAAGGCAAGAGGCTGGCACAGCTGAACTGGGACCTATTGGTCAAACTAGAAAGCAGGAAATGCACAGGCAGTGTAAGCAGGGACAGATCTCGTGGAAGGAGTATAGGGATATTGCTAGGCTGAGTAGGGATGGGATGAGGAAGGCCAAAGCCCAGCTGGATCTGAACTTGTCAAGAGGTACAAAGGAGGACAAAAAAGGCTTCTGCAGGTATATCAACATGAAAAGGAAGGTCTCTTAAGAGGGTGTACCTCCTACAGAGAGCAATATAGACAGTCTGATAACAACAGGCAAGGAAAAGGCTGAGGTACTCAACAACTTATTTGCCTCAGTCTTCACTGGCAACTGCTCTTCACACACCCCTCAAGCAGGTAGGTCAGAAGGTGGGGAATGGGGAAGCAATGTCCTTCCTGCTGTAAGCAAAGATCAGGTTCCTCTTAAGGAATATTCGTAAGTCTATGGGTCCCCTAGAGTCCTGAGGGAATTGGGTGATGTTGTCACCAAGCCACTCTCAGTGGTATTTATAAGGTCATGGCGGCCAGGTGAAGTCCCTGATGAAAAAAAGCAATATATAACACCGATTTTTAAGATGGGTAGAAAGGATGACCCAAGGAACTACCGACCTGTCCACCTGACCTCTGTGCTGGGGAAGATGATGGAGCAGATCCTCCTGGAAGCTATGCTAAGGCACATGGAAGAGAGGGAGCTGATACGGGACATCTAGCATAGCTTCACCAAAAGCTAGTCCTGCCTGACCAACCTTGTGGTGGTCTGTGATGGTGTACTTGCATCAGAGGAGAAGGGAAGAGGTACTGGTGCCATCTATCTGGATTTCAGTGAGGCCTTTGACATGGTCCTCCACAACATCCTTGTTTCTAAATTAGAAAGATACAGATTTGTTGGCAAAAAATGCATAGCTAATGGAGATGGCCATTGAAAAATAGTGTTTTGTAGCTGAGAATTTGCTCTGTCAAGTAGTAGTATTGTGCTTTTTGCAGCTGTTGTATTTGTATATACGGAAATAAATAGGAGCATTAGTTTCAGAGAGATCTATGTATAAGAGGGGAGAGATTTAGATTGGGTATAAGAAAACGTTTTTTACAATAAGGGCAGTGAAGTGCTGGGACCCCAGGAAACCCAGAGAGGTGGTGGTTGCCCTGTCCCTGGAGACTTTCAAGGTCAGGCTGGATGGGGATCTGAGCTGTAGGTGAAAGGTTCATTGCAGGAGAGTTGAACTAGATGACCTTTAAGAGTCCCTTCCATCTCAAATGGTTTTGTGATTCTATGAGTTTGAGTTCAGCCAGTGCAGTCAGTTTAGCACTTCTGAGGACTCACTCAAGTCCTATACATCTTCTCAAGACTTGTCAAATGAATGATCCTGTGTTAGAAGGCATAATTTTTTTTTTTTTTTTCCCATTATGATCATAGAATAGCTTGAGTTGGAAGGGACTTCAAATACCATCTAGTTCCTACCCCCAGTAATCTGCGTGTGTACTCAGCCAGTAACACAGAACTGTGTCTGTTGTGTTTTGGCTTAGCTACATGTTGATTAATTGCACGATTTTATTTTCTTTTTTAAGATGCAAATGCTTCTCTTAAAGTTCACTCATTTTATCTAAAAACTAAGTGAAGAGTCCCAATATTTTATCCATCCATCATGAATGACTGTTTTTTTTCCCTCTACCTACCTGTTAATGCTATATATGGAATATAAGTATAGAAGAAGAAAGGTAACCAAAGTGCTTTTGGAAATATGGCTGTGGCACTGAAAGAAGCATCTTAAAAGGCCTTCCAAAACACTGATGTGATGTCTTTAGAAATAAGATCATTTCTTATTATTTCATCATGTAAAAAGGTCAGTTTGTGACACAAACCACCCAGTCGGACCATGAAAATTCCCTAATTTTCAGGGGAAATGCCGTTTGCTGTTTCTTCTTTGTGCAGTCAGGCAGTAAACACATTAACTTTTCTTTCCCATCTCTTTCCCACATTTCCTTTCTCCACTGTGCCCATGCTTCTCAGTTCCAGTTTGCTCTGTGAATACACTCAGGGGAAAGAATGTCAGTGTGAACACCCTTCTTTAAAAAAAAAGTTGTTTTTTTTTTTTTAAAGTGATGTATATGGTAGTGTGTAGCACAAGGAGAGAAACCACACATGCAAGTTATGTGGAAAACTATACTTTTTTTTTTTTTTTTCCCCCCCAGCTTTTTTTAGCTGACAGGTGTCTTCAGGACACTTCACTTTGGAGGAAAATAATCCACTGTTTATTTTTTGGTTTCTTCACAATGCTGGTAAACTGCTAGCCTTGCAATTTTCATTCTAGGTAGTCTGTAGGAAAAGCATTTACTCAGGGACAAATCCTATAGCTTTACCATGTGCAGAAAACTGCACTAGTGTCAGTCTTGTCCTTTAGTGTTCCTAGAACAGACTAAAGAGAAGGAAGCATTGCTGCTCTCTGCAAGCTTGTTGTCGTAGGAAGGGCATTATATATGGAGATTGTTGTCAGTGCTATTGATAGAGAACCATCAAATAATGTAGACTGGAGAGGACCTCTGGAGATTGCCTCTTCCTGTTCCCAATGCTTTAGGACATCAAAGTGTCCTTGGTTAAAATTTGGCATTCAGCATCTCACTCAATTTGACAATGTATTTAGTCGTATAGTACTTAATTCTGACACCATTTAATTTTCATAGCTTATCTATTGACCTTGCAAGGTTATCTTAATTACAAATAATAAAAATTCCCCTAATTCCTTAAGCCTCACAACTAATTATAATACTGCTTAGCTTAGTTTTTCTTTATTGCTGGATTGTCTCCAATACTATATATATATATATATAGGGTGCATTAAAGGTTGATAGCCTAATCAGTAGCATGCACATGCAAATGTACAACCAAATATGTCAAAATTCTCTGTGAAGTGCACATTCTTTTGGCTACTGAGATCTCAGCTCACTGCTGTTACTTCAGCAGGACTTCTTGAAACTCTGCATTTCAGGGAAACTGATGTTCATTTTTCAATTCATTGCTGCTGGGCAGTTTGCAAATGGAAACTAACTTATTTCTGTAATATTACAAGTGGAACTAATTCTGTTAAATTTAATGAATGTTTAATTCCACTAAAAAAGGTACTGATTTACTGAATGTTGTTTATTAAGTGCAGCACAGAATCATAGGTGCATCGGGAAAAAAACTGAAAATGGTATTCAAGTAAAGCTTGTAATTAATTTGCACACGAATGGCCAATTTAAAGTGTCATTGCCAGCCTGAATGTGATATTTCCTAGCATTCTGGGTGCTTGACTTTGCAATCGGAATGATCTTTTAATGTAGCTAAGTGCAGTCATTGCGGCAGCATTACACAGCTGTGAATAAAAAATTGTGGCGCAAGCTGACAAAAGCTAAGTGCTGGCTGGGCTTCAGTTCATGGAGGAAGCTAATATTACTTGGCTGTGTGCAGAGAAACATCATGTTGGGTAGGGAAGAAAACTCCAGCTTTTGTTCTCCTAGAACTTTGTGGAAGAAGAAAACTTTAAAAATGACCCTCATTTTTACATGCTCTCCCTCTTTTTTTGCCTTCTCCCATTTCCCTCTTATGAGAACTGGAAGGTGCATTGAGATTGGACACCATACAGACATGCACATCTTTTTCTTGCTCTTGAAATCTTGCTCAGTTTTTCTACGCAAAATGTAACAGCTGTTTCTTAATATGATGGCTTCATGTGATGGTAGAGGAAGATATAAATTTTGGATTCTTGACAAGAGTAATGGGACTTCTTTATCCAGAGTAAGAGCAATTTCAAAATAATTCTGAAAAATGACTAAATAGTGATGAAATCTTTCTTACTGTTTTATGTTGCTATTATTATTTTATCAATATCTGTTTTATGCCATATCTCATGTTACAGTGTTGAAAAATTATCAATAAATGCAAGATCTTAATGATTAATGACTATTAAAATATTTAATATATCAAGTATAGTTTTTCCAGCTGATTTATTATACATCCAGAAGATATTGGTTGTATAGAATTTATTTTAACAATAACACATCTTGCATGATAATGGCTTCTGCCAGATTTGAACATGGCAAGTGTAGCTTATGCTACTGAAATACTGTGATGGCAAGTGTCCTTCACAATGAAAAAGCTGCATCAAGCTTTTTCCTAAAAGTGTTCATGCTTAGGTCATAGACTTTGTTACCATTTCGGCAGAGCTGATAACACACATCTGTTTTGCACTGGTTCTCTATCCATACATGAAACTGATTTTCATAACTGTGGTATCATCTAGCTTCAGGTTTTACAGACGCTGTACAGAATTGCTTCAGGATTTTAGATCACATTTTTTGCTGGATCCTGGAAATGCATTCGTGTTACTCTTCCATAGATGAAAGGAAACCAGAATATCTATAACATTTTGCAGGAAGTTATTTGTAATCCCTGATTTTGCAACATTTGTTCCCTTTTTGGTAGAGTAAAATTGGTGTGAAATGACTTTGAAAAATATGGATGCTTTCTTTCTTAAAATTCTTAGTGCCTGACAAGTTTTCCTCATCAAGTCCTGGGGAAATAGATGGAACCGAAGCAGTCTTGTTTCTTCCTCTCCTTTTCTAGGCTTTGTTTTGGAAAGGAAAAAAACCAAAACACAAAAACAATCTGCTAGAGAATAGGTTTTTCACTAGTGAGGCACCCAGGTGATTAACAGTCTAAAAATAGGTGAGACAGATAAAATGCATTACAGCCTTATGTTGCTTTGGCACTTCTATTTCTACCAGTTGGAGCCAAACAAGATAGTGCACATATGAATTTGGAAAGCCTCATGGGAGGGAAATAAGCCCAGTCTCCTGACACCTTCCCATTGGGTTAATTTGGCTTTCAGTGATATCCAGAACTCTTTACACTGATTTATTTTTAGCTACATTGAAGTGATTTGCTTTTTAATTTGGGGTTTTGCAGTTTCATTCTTTACTTGCATGGAATGTTATTCTACTTTCCCGTACACTGCTACCAGTGAGTCTACATTCCAATTTTAGCTAATCTCAGCTACTTTACCGAAGCGCATTCTAATAATTAGATTAGAATATGGTGAGGGGATGTAAGAGAAAGTTCTTTTTTGTTTGTATAAAAAGGATAATAAAACATAATGAAGAATTCGGCTAAGCCATATATTATTGTTTATTAGACATGATCTTTCCGTAAAATACAGTTGATATTTTATTTTATTTTATTTTATTTTATTTTACTTTTGCCCCCTGGAAGTGAATTACTCAGATTTGATGCATGGAAGCCAGTTTAACCTCCGTAGTGAAAAAGACATTAACTTTGGTGTTCACGTTGGTAGCATAAGAGAGAGGAAGCTAGGATGATTGCTACTCATGCAATTCCTCTATGGCTAAACAGACTTTTCCCAAGTCTGGATGAAAACAATTGGTGCTGCTCGGAAGGAGCCTTCTTTTGATGGAACTGTTAGCAAAGGCAGAGGCTGCTCTATAGAATATCTCTTTTTGTCCTTTCCTTCTTATTTGCACCATAAAACCAGAACTATTTTTTTTCAGATGCAAGTGCAGATGTTCTATTTCTTGAAAGCAGTTGCTCACACAAGTGTTAAAACACTTCTCTCCTCTCTTTCTTTTCCCTAACTGCCATTTCCAATTTCTTTGTTCTTCCTCATCCTTCTTTCCTAATTGTGCAATTTTTTTCTAATTCACTGCATAAATAAGAAAAACATTAGTCTTGAATCAGTGTATGATTCTGATCATCCACTAACACACACTACTTGCAATAGTTTTGTCTCTCTTAAACCTTTTTTTTTTTTTCCTAAGGGAGAGCTCAAGAAACAAGTGGGAAACCCTAACATTTGGGAATTCACTGCCACTTGCTGCATCTAGGCTGTCACACTTTGCCCTTCAGTTGAATATCCATGAGTTCCTAGGCAAGAATCACTGGAACAGGTTGCCCAAGGAGGCTGTGGATGCCCCATCCCTGGAGGCATTCAAGGCCAGGCTGGATGTGGCTCTGGGCAGCCTGGTCTGCTGGTTGGCGACCCTGCACATAGCAGGGGGTTGGAACTGGATGAGCATTGTGCTCCTTTTCAACCCAGGCCATTCTGTGATTCTAAGAAATACCAAAGCGAGGAAGGAAGAAACAAAACAATATACACAGATATCTTTTTCTTTTTTCTGAATGCTAAATTTTATCTGGTCAAACCAGTAATCCCAACAGCTGCTAAAAAGTTGACCCCTCTGAGCCAGTGCTTTAAGTAATGCATAGATAATTGATTTTCCCATCGAGCAATTATAATACATGAGCTGTAGCAACTCTGAGGCAGTTTTAGATTTCGATATTCTAGGTAGTTGCAAAAGGTGGTTGCTTAAATTATCCTAACTTGCAGCGTTTCCATGACTAGTTCATGGCCCTTTGCCTTAGCTGTGTCTCAAATTCAATTTAAATCAGTAAAGAATTGTTTTAATCTCTCCCTTCAATTTAGCGGTCAGACCAAAAGGCAACATTGGGGGAAGGTGAGAAAGAAAAAAGCTTGCGAATGACTGACATTATTTTGGCAGTTGGTGTAGGAGTGAGCTTTTACGTGGGGAATTCTTTTGTGGGAGAGCAAAATAATTATAGTCCTGCGTAAGCTTCCAGCCTTCAATATCTCTCACTTACTAGACACGTATCTCCCTTGCAAATGACAAAGGAAGAGGGAATCCTAAGGCAGTTTGTTAAAGCTATCAAACGCAGTGGATGAGGCATCTTTGGTGAGATAATTTGTCCCAGGAGAAAAGCAGCCATCTCCTAGCAGTGTGACTTTTTCTCAGGGGAAACTTCTCACTTTTAATGTGGATTACACTGGAACAACTAACAAGTTTTATCATCTTATCAAGTATAGGAAAGCTATAAACCCTCCTTCCTCATTGCTGCACCAGAGAGCCTTCCTTTTTGATTTCTACTGATTAAGCTCTGTGTTTACATTAGCAAATTCTCAGTGGATTATCCAAGACTTATGAATGATTTTCCCCCTGAAATGCATTCTGCTTGCCTGTTGTCCTGCCTGTTTTGAGATGATAACAAGACATAGGTGAAGAAGTCATCCAGATCTTCATGCCTTATTCAGGTGGATATTACACTCTCTGGACTGTGTACTTATCACACATTAAGGTGAAAACATCTCCAAGAGCCTATTGTGCAAACATTGGCAGCTCCGTGCTGCGTCGTGCCATCTCTGCAGGCACAGGGGAACATACCCAGTAATGTATTTTGACAGGCTGGCTTCCAAGTGTTAACAGAAAAAATGGGAAATAAGCCTTAAGTAGTAGCAAAGGACTTGGTCTTCCTTTGTGCGTGCATGAGTTTGAAAAAGATTCACACATTAATAAACTGAATATATGTTATTTGCTCCGTTCCTAACTTGTAAATAAACTGAGTCAAAGTGTGCGTAGAGCAGCACCACAGAGAAGATTAAGAAGCAATTTTCTGTAGTTTATGGCTGGTGCATCCCCTTCTACCAATCCTATCCATTTGCTGATGAGTCAGAAGAGATGCAGACCCTGCTTCAGAATGTGTATTTTTCCATGTGAATTAATGTTATACTCCTGTGGATGATGATGCTAGACTAATTTTGCAGAGGAACAATTATTCTCCCGGTGTGGAGGTTTTCTAGTAGAAATATCCAGTTCTTCTGCACTTACCTGCACATACTGTGCTTCTGAAAGGCTTCATAAAAATATTGGAGCTGTTTACATTGTGGATTCGTTGTTTGGCTGCACTTGGAGATGCTGATGTGCTTGGCTGTACAGATAGATGGACATGTATATGTAGGATACGCATGTTAGATGCACCCAGGTTGAGATTGATCTTGATCTCAAGCTCTCAGGAGTAAAGCTGTGCATGTCCATTTCCAAAGATTTTTTTTTTCCTTTCCCCAGTTGCAGTAGAGAGGCACATTTTTGTTGTTGGTTGGGTTTTTGTTGTTTGTTTTTCAACAAAATGTAGGGCCAGACTTTGGAAGTCTGGATTTCCAATGCCTGGTCAGAAATTCTTTTGGGTTTTGTGTTTTTTTCCCTATGGCTGCTTACTCCTAATAATCTTACAGATTCATAAGCTACTGAAACCTACACTTCCTCTCACCTAGCTACAGCTTTACCTTAAGATATAAGAAAAAACCTGTTGTCTGAACATAATAGAAGTGGTGTAGTTAGATCGTGATTTATTTCTCAGGTTATTGGTCTTGTACAAATGTCTTATTTCTGTGCTCCTTTGCAATGAAGTCACATTTAGCAGTGCACGTAATTAAGCTACATACCTTTGGAAAACTTCTTAAACTAATATTTACATAAAACATGTTTTCAGGGGATTTTTTTTACAACTTTATTGATTAGGATCACCTGTTTTAAAAGGGGACAAAAATAGAAGTCTGTTCCTTTTGGTGTAAGAAGAGATGCTTCATGCAGTGCAGAGAGCTTTCAGTAGACTTGCTGCTCTGTGAAACACAGCTGTTCTACATCTACCTCATGGTGTTGCTTTTCGTGGTCAGAGATGTTAATGGTAATGAATACATAGGATGAAAGTGGTTCTTGCTTGTTCTTCCTGGGAAAATTCACAGCAGAATGCACATAAAAAACAAACAATAACAACAACAACAAAAACACCAGTAAAACAATTAAAGACAGAAAAAGTGAGAGATGCTGATCCACATTGGAATTTTTTTTCCTAGTAATCTAATAACATACCTAATAACACTTAAATTCTGGCAGTACTTACTGATTGTACATAAGAACTTATCCAGTTTTGCCTTGCATTCAGGACAGAAATACTTGTCCCCTGCCTGCTGCAGGAGTGGGTGGAATCCATGGCCCAGATCAACAGTGGTTTTGTGATTTATGTCTTGTGATTTTGTGAAATAAATGGTTGGCGTTGGAGAAGCTGGTTAAGGCCCTACGAACATGAAACATGTTGAATGCTCAAGGATGAGCAGACACAGAGACTAAGCTGCTGCCCTACTTCTGCTGGTAAATGTGGTAAATGGCTACAACATGGCAGTGAAATAAAAATTTGCATGCTGACCATATAAATGAGTAGGATCTCCTAAGCTATTGTCAGTCCAGCATCTTTTGCCACCAGTAGATTTGTTTTGAAAAGAAAATCAATGCCTTCTTGTAATGTCTATTCTCTAAAAAGCTTGTTAATTTTTCTTTAGACTGACTAAATGAAATGGTTCAGCTTTCTTACAGATTTCAGTTGTGATACATATTCTTTTCCCCCAGTGATATGGTGAATGTTTTCAGATCGTGATGGCAAACACATCTTCTGTGAGTTCCTGCAGTAGTAAAACAATGGAGACAACAACCTGCTCAGACTCATACTATAGCATCAATTTTAATGCTCATGAGGCACGATCTTGAGCACCAATATGTTTATTGACAGAGCTTAAAGAGACCAAGGATGGAAGTGACAGAAGTTACCACTAATCAGCATCTCCATTACTACCTCCAGAATTGCTCCCTTTGATGAAGAGAAAATTCTGAGCGCTGGATTAGATGAACTTCTTTCCTGTCCTGTCCTAAAGCTTACCAAGGTGAGCGGTAGGAAGGCTGACAAGTACTACAGCTTCCAAAGGTGTGAGCCTTATCCTTCAAAGCCTGAAGGGCACTGTCCTCAGTGTGCACAGCACTGGAAATCATTCAGCATCAGGGCCTGGAAGGGAGCGAACTCATTTTAAACACCTGAAAACTGTAAATGTCAGCGTGGAGCTGAGAGGATATGTAGAATAAATGTGGCTGTCCTCTTTGTAGAGTGAGGTGTGAATTAACTGACTGCACAACAGATTCAAGCAGAGCATTTTTTGTGATGAAAATCTTCAAATGCTTGAAGGCTTTGACTCTTTTGGGATCAAACTTGAAGTTTGGTGATGGCAGAGAGGCTCTCCCATTTTTCTCAGGGCTTTCGTAACAAGCACTCCCAACACATGTATTCAGTACAGTTTCATTTCACTGCTGTTCTCAGCTGGGTGGGCTGAATACTGAGAGTGCAGCACCCCAGTTATTCTGTCTGCCTGATCTTATGAGCAGGCCAATGCCATGCCTTGAAAAACAATGGGAGACCAATGCCAATCAGCATCAGCTCTCATCTTTTTATCTCTAGAGAGCAGTATTCAGCCCTAAACTCAGCATAGGCTTGACACTGCTCTAATCTGAATTTAGAACTGAAGCATTCTGGAAGGAAAGTATAATTAAAGTTGTATTCTCTTCATCATCATTTATCCTGTAATCTTCACTTAGAAGGTATGAATATATAATAGTTATTATATAACATACATATATATGGTATATATTATATGTTGTAGTATAAAGAATAAGTATAAATTAAAGCTTTATTATAGCTTAGTGCTCAAACATTAGTAAAACATTCATAAAATAGCTGTGCAGGAGTTAAGACTTGGAGATGGGGCCCAAGTGGTTTGTGGCTGATGCAGGACAGTTGAAAAATGACAGAAGGTGATGCAGAATCTCAGTGGTGTCTGGAACCTGCAGGTAGTTGGTCACATCTCTAGAAAAAGTGCACTCCTCTGCCATGTGGAGGTGGACAGTTGTGAGTTGCTCCTTATTCCAGCGATGGAAACATGGATAGCTCTGAGAAGCTTTTCAGAGTATCTGTAGACCTGCACACAGTGGTTGCAACTGGAAAAGGTATAGGTGGAAAAAAAAAAGTCTCCAGTCTCTGTAGCTTTACATTTCAGTGGGTAACATCTGGATTTCCACATGTTGAGAGTGGATGGGGGACTTGTAACTGGTGAAGTTGCATGTGTTGAAGGAAATGGGAAAGAATGACTAGCATTCTCTGACACGCTGCTCAGATGTCTGCATTTATGTAACTGTCCATAAGAGCAAATTCACATTTCTTTGGCGAGGTGTTGTTTGAAAGGGTGTAATTAGGATAGCATCTTCCTTCAAAGCATCATATGCACACGGGTTCAGGAAATCTTTGACAGAATTGCAGACTTGTTCTCCAAACATCATGTTTAATGAGCATATGATAGGTTTCTTCCTGTAGAAGGATCTCAACTAGAGGAACAGGTATAGAATATAAAGGAAAGAATAAACTCAATGAGAAACACAAGAATTTGATATTTTTGATTGGAAAGAAAATTATTAAAATTTAGAAATTCTGTATTTTCAATACACTAAGAGATGACATCTGCGTTTTTGAGTCTTTCAGTTGCCACTAAATTTGTCTTAAGAGGACAGACATCAATGAAGTTAGTTTAGTTATACTGTTAGGCACGACTCTTCTGGAAATAAGATGTCTAACAAACATTTTGAGGAAGAAGGCACTTGAGCAGGCTGTAGTAAGTTCTTACTCTGTAAAGTAGTAAGTTCCTACTAAAGTAGTAAGTTCTTACTCTGTAAGAACTCTCTTATACTCTGTAGTAAGAATTTAATAATCTGTGTTTCAGTTCAGCCGTGTCTCCCTACCCCATGAGCATTTCTCTTGAATAATGCAGGTTACTCATTTTCTTGTGAAACTGAGTTGGAGTTGGACTCACTGAGAAGTAGAGACCTTATTACTTGATGAGGAGAACAGGCATCACATGTGTTAGGTGCATCTCCACCAATTAATCTGACACAGTCCTCAGGCAGAGGACTTGATACAGTTTTTGACATGTAGGCATCCCATGTCGTTTCACAAAGCCACATAACCTCTGCCTTCAGAAGCGTGGGGGTCTTCTTTAAGCCTTGCATTACCAACTTGTTGGTAAAAACAGCCAAAAATTGTGTTTTTGCTGAACAACCAAGCTATAGAGACATCTGTGTGGGGATGTTTAAAAGCCTTTGTAGAGGACTTTGCAATGCAAGAAGAAACACAGAAGTAATCTTGGCTTGCTAACACATGGAGATGTGATGTGTTCTGCCTGCTTCAAAGGTTTAAAATATTTTAACTTTAAATATATACATACTGATATATTTATATATACTTATATATTCATTTTGTTTTTAAAAACTATTTTATTCCAACTTACCTCTAGTGCTATGGTCTGTTTTTTACATAGGGCTCTTCTAAGTGAGGAAACAGTGGCAAAAATATATTGGGAAAGGCAAGAACCTTCCATCTCCAAGGACACCTCTACTGCAACTTTAACCACCAGTCTCACAAAGTGAAAGAATGACCAAGCAAATGAGTGACTGTCGTTTGAACGCTCTTCCAGCTAGAAGTGATTCACTCTTAAAAGTGGGTGTCTTTGAAGCAGAGCTGTTAGGGGGAAGTGTGCAGTGGTAACGTATGAGGTCTAAATGTAGCTGTGGGACTAGACTGGAACTAGACCCACACAAAGATATCTCCTGGTAGCTTCCTTGCACAGCAAGTGTGAGAAATCTTCCAGGGCATCTTCTTAGAAATGTTCTCATTATTTATTTAGTCATCGGTGAAACTAATGGTTGTGACTGAAGATACCTTAAGGCTGTTTTCCATCTTGTCCTTGGAACGAGCTAACAGTCTTCCCTCACGCTGAGCGTTTCTAAACCACACTAAAGCTTGTTTTGCAGATAGCACATGGCCTGTTCTTTGTTGGTTTTTTCCCTGCTATGGATTCAGCTTGGTGAATACTCAAAACCTCTAGCTGATTAACACTATCCTTGGTAAGAAATGGAAGAAACCCATGCAAATAATGTGTCCAACGCAACAAATTTGTTTTCTCTGAACTACTTATTCTTGCACGGGAGACTGCAGCACCTCATTCTGTCACTTACTAATAACAGCAGTGACGTATTATTTTTCACAGTACAGAGAGATAAAATAATCTCACTGTGGTAAGTTAGCTTGAATTGTCACTTCATGTTGCCATTCCTGAGACATTTGTTTAGCATCTGTTTGCTGCCTGGGTCTTATCACTGTTTCCCAAGCTATACTATTTGGGAACCTGAATTTTGAAACTTTGCCAGCACAGCTGAATAGTGCCATTATTATTGTTGTTGTTATGATTACCTGCTTTTTGACTTTAGCAAGGACTGACCATACACCACAGGCTGTGGGGAGAGCCTTACAAGGATCCAGTGGTGTGATATTGGTATCCTATCAAAAAGCTACAGCAGTAATGGAAAAGGAAAACCCACACAACCGAGTAGTTTATCAGACAAAGCAACTCTATAGATCTTCAAAAGTTCAAACAGCTCGTCTGCTTGAACTTACAGTGTCCTGGATGGAAATAGGTACTTGTTTTAAAAGTACACTGGTTCTGTTTTTCAAATAGGAATGTTATTGTGCAGTGTGAATCATCATAGAGAATAATAAGCTACAGACCTTGCAGAAGGGAAGTTGCCCTTTCTGGAGAAATACATTTGCAAGGAAGTGTTGCATTTTAGTTAGTATGACCTTGCCTAAACTCATATTTATCCTTGGCTTTGTTTGTTATGTTTAGCATTCCAATCCTCTTTTTTGTTAGTTTGGGGATAATCAGCAGCAGGTTTGCTGCTCTATTGAAGCTTCTTAAAATGACCTGAAATTCACTTTTGATGTAACTTTGATGTACCTCTGAACCTTAGCTCAACACTTTCTTAAATTTGATAGATCACTTTTCCCTTGATTTTTATTTATTTTTAATAATTAAATGTATTTGATTAGTCTTTTCTCATCTGATAAGCAAAATATATATATATATATATGCATATGTAAATCTCTTCCATCTACTCGTAGTCTAGTAAAATGTCATACAAATAAGTCTCTCTGGATGTTTTTCACTTGGTCCTAATGTTATGTAACAGAAATAAATTTGAGGGGAAATATTTTGTTGTTTGGCACTTCTAAAATGAAAATACTGAACTCATTCCACACAGGAATAAATCTTTAAAAGGTATTATTTATGGAAAAGAAGAAAGTAAACTTCCTTCAGATTTTAAAGAGGGATTTTTCAGATGTTAAGAGTGAATGGTCAAACCTTCAATGAAACTTCACAGAGTGCTTAAAATACTTTTTGATTTTTCAAATCCAAATGCAGAAGCTTGAAAAAGAAGAAGCTTTTAAAAGCTTGCAGTCAACTCCTTGAGAGTTATTTATTGTATCTTAAAAAATACAATGTGCACCTTTCTAGCCTGCCTAAAGCAGCCAAGATTTCAGGCTTTTTTTTTTTTTTTTTTTTTTTTGCCCTACAGAAAAGCACGGTGAAAAGAGCTGATGGATTTTCTTTATTTCAGGAGCTTGTTGTGGGAAACGGTGGTCACATTTGAGCGACTCCACAGTCTGATAATTCACATACGGTCAGTCACTGCGTCTGTGTGGGCATGGAGGGTGATGGGGCCAGGCAAAGGCATGGTGACAGCATTTTTCTTAGCTTTTTGACACGAGGAAATAAGCAGGCTAAACTCTGGTTCTCAAAAAATTGCTGCTGATTTCAGTTTGAGCAACATTTCCTATTTAGGCTTTTTTTTGAAGTCTCTTCATCTATGTTTCTTTCTCTCCATCCTTCTCCCTGGGACTCCCACCGCTCCTCCCATAGGTTGCAATTAGGACTGAACAAGAAAGCTGTAAGAACATGAGCTCCAGTTCCGTGTGCGTGACAATTCAAATACCAGTCAGAAAAATTGTTTCTTAGCCTTCATTCTGGCATTATGCTGGATTCTGGTTTCAAATTATCCCTCTAGCATGGGGAAAGAATTCCTGGAAGGACAAGCTCTGCTCAGCCTGTAAAGGTAGACAGAAAACAAAAGAATGGGAGGTAATATTCAAGAGATTGAATAGCTCATTGGGAAATGGTGAGACTTCTGCCCTGTGGATATTACGTTATCGTGGTAATTCTCAGTGATGGAAGATACAGCAAACTGAAGAGGATTCCACAGCCTGTTGATGAAAATGATGAGCCTTCGGTGTGAGGAAAGATTAGAAAAATGAAGACCATTTTATTTAAAGAGGAGATAAATCAGAGTGGATACTTTGGTCTTCTTGAAACATCCAGTTTTATAGAGCAGGTGTTATCTCTTTCCTGTAGCATAACAACCAGAGGGCAGGAAAATAATGAGGCAATTCTTTCAATTTGGTAAATAACTGTGCCCTATCAAGCGTATTTGTCAGCCAGTATCAGTAAGGCAAATAGTTAATTAGGTTTCACAGTGCTGCTAGCTGCATCTGCCCAGAATGAAAACAGTTGCAGTTAATTCATATATAATAAATGTTTTCAGAAGGCTATAAGCTCTGCCCTTCATCTTACTGATGGGCTCTGCAATTCGCTTTATGAGCAGTTTGTAGATACGATCCTATTTGAAAGGCAAGATGTGCCAAATGAGACAGACAGATAAGTCGTTCAGCAGCCCAGTGTGCATAAATCTGTGCCTGAAAGCGCGAGGAGAAAGCTGAGTTTGTGGAGAAGTGAATGAGGAACAGCAGTACTTTATTGTAACGATGTTAGTTTTACATCAAGGCATCCAGAACTGCAATGTGAGAAATCCACCCTGGAGACTACGTGTAAAGATCTTTTAAGATGATGATGGAAACTCCATTAATATTCTGTATGGTTTTTCTCAGAATGTATATCTAATTTTTTTTTGTTCCTTTTAAATCTCTTATAGTTCAAGACTTTTAATATACAGAATGGTTACAGAAAATGAACTTCTCTTCAGTAACTGTGCAATTGCTCATTGTCATTCGAGTGTGAATTTGATTCAGCAGAGTGATTTTTGGAAAACACATGCGTGAATTCCAAAGTGAAATGTATTTCTCCATATTGGTCAAACAAATACTTGTGTTTTGTTAATTGGAGAAAGGGGGGAAGAAAGTGATGAGAATAAAAGCTGGCAGTTTGTTGAAAATCAGAAGTGATCCTGTACTGGTTTGACTTAATTGTAGCACCTGCAGACTTTTCTCATGAGAACTTTTCAGAACGAAGGTAGCAGCTGAATGTAACTCACTAGCTAATATTGCATGGCAGAAGGAGGAAATGAATGGAAAGCAAACTGAAATGCAGGAAAGAAAAGGAAAGCAAGACGCAAAGGAAAAATGCATGCATCTGAATGTTTCACTCATTTTTTCTGAAAATTTCTAGACATTTCAGATGAATTAATTTCAGATGATTGGATTCTATTACAGAGTGTTGAGAAATTCGTAAGTTAGTCACTCTTTCCAGAAAATGGCTACAGGAATAAATTGCTACATTTCTAATGCATTGTTTGGTTTCAGTCAGACTCAGTTGCTCTGGCTCAGGCTACCTGGTGCCTTAGTCCTTGGGAAGTCCTGATGCTATAAGCAGGGCTTCACACAGAGTGGGGTATTGTACGTCCACAACAGAATGGCAGAACCTCATCCCTGCCTTTTAATGAGATATGAATTGACTTGTCAGGGTTTTGATTTTTAATTTTGTTACGCTCGTTCTCTCCAGTCTGAATTATGTCATGGCCCAGACTTGGGGAAGAAAAAGGCTATTGTTCAACCTATTTGGGGGATAAAATGTCATTAGATGCTTATAATCAGATTATTCTGGTTTTGAAGGGAGGCTTATAAAGATGAATTTTGTACAGTGAAGGGATGATGAGTAGGCAGATGTCCTATTAATTTCCTGCTTTGGGATTTTTCAGATGAAGTAACTTTACCTGACAAACAGACCCAATGAGTTGCAGAGAGGTGACTACTAAACTAGAATCCAAGTCTTCAAGTGATATTGTATTGTACTAGTCTGGAGAGATTACCAAAGTTAACTGCAGTATTAAAGGTACATACAGTATCAGAGACAGCCTGGAGGGAGGAGTGGAGTATTTTACTGAATCCAAATGTGACAGAAATGAAGAGGCCTTTAGGCAAACAAGCCTTCAGGTACGTATCTCTATGATCCCGCAGCTCTTCCTCTGTCTATCAGAGTTGCAAAAGCATTAGTTCCACTTCTAGGCATGGAAACAGTCACTGGGTAGAGTAGCAGGGGTCGGAGTCCATGATTAATCTCTCCAGCTAGCGTTATTAATGTTCCAAATGTCACTCCTTATTCATTTCACCCACTTGAGTCTGTCACGTCCTTCTGTGCCGATGGTTCTGCGAACAGGTTTGACATGTAGTGTATGATAACAGATGTGAGCTGGAGTAGCTGACTGGGATAAAAATTTAACCTTTTGTGAGGTACATGGATTCCTTACCTCCAAACACTGTTTTTTAATTCCCTAGTTGTCCACATGTTTTAGGAAATCCATATGAATTAAATTGCCTAGAGAAGGTTGCATGGTTGAGAGGATTGGGTAGAGGTCTGGGATTTTCAGCTTTGCAACTCTCTGAAAACCTCAGCTGTCACCTATGAACCAAAGTCATTCTGTTGTCTTCATCTGAAAACTAGAGATGGATTGTTGTGAAGTAAACTCAGTGTTTGCTTGTAGAGAATGACATATGGGACACAGATCTGTAGGTACAATTTTCACACTTTCACTCTTGAGAACTTGTCAGGCTAAGACTGATTTTTCCTCAAATGCTGAAATTTAAATAAGTTACCTTTTCAGCATTTCAAAGTTTTAAAAAGGCATATAAAGTGTTTACTGGACAATATAGATTTCTTTTGTTTTAAACTTTCATAGATTTTGTGGAGAGGTGATATGAGAATGTCGGGAGAAAAAGATAAAAAGAAATAAATTAGCTCACATCAGCTTTGCAAAACATGTATGTGACTCATTTTAGGATTGACTGAAGCTCAACATCCAGATTGCAGTCGTTGTGCTCGAGGCTATTTACAACTGATGTTCTAAAGTCTGTCCATCTTGTCCTGCAATGCCACAGTTGGATTAACGAATGAGACTGGCTGAGGAAAAGTGGGAAAAAAGAATAACAGAAATGATTGACTGTCTGCAGTTTTCAGGCCATTCAGTGAGCTTGCTGTGTATACAGATGCTATATTTCCATATTAATGCTCAGCAACACGAAATGTGGAGACGCATCAAAATCTCATTCTTCTTCAGATTTTTGCATCTTAACTGGAGATATATCTATTTTTATATGTGGGCTAAAGAATACCGTTTTATTGCCTAAATATCTGTTAGTGAAGTTTTATTCATGTTGATGTCTGCTATTGACTTTCTTCAAGGGGCATTTTGGATAGATTTGGACATTGACCTATGTTAGAATGGCAAATCAGATTTTTCTGTGTGGCAACTGAAGAGAGGTGATTCTGGTGCAGTAGAAAAGGAAATTTGCTGAGTGAAGACTTCTCTCATGTCAAAAGAAAAAGATTATGTGATCTCATGTAATAAAGTACTTCTTATACTCGGGATTTATTAGATGATTAAAGGTGATACTTAGAAAAGATATTTTTATCAAACGGCCCAGCGTTACTTCAGTAATTAAAATCTCTGTGAGTTAATATCACAGGGATCTGCACAACATCTTATTTTTTTGTATTTATAGAAAATCTCTTCATGCTTCTATATCACTTTTGACTTTCCCACTTTTTAAATGCATGACTAGTAAATAGGCCAAGCAATCCACAAATGGAAATAACCATTTGAATTGAAACTAGATCTGCCAAAGTTAGCCTTTTCTTCCTTCTTCTCTTCCTTTTTCTCTTCCTCCCTCCTTCCCTCCCTACCCCTCTTCCTTCCTTCCTTTCTTTCCTTCCTTCCTCCTTTCTTCCCTCCCTTCCTTCCCTCAATTGTGAAGTTTGTACATTTTGGGAGTCACCACTATATGGTTTTTAGTTGCCTCCATGTTTTTAACGCTGGTTTATAGATGCATCTTTTAGTCTTACAACTTCTGTAGAGATTTCAGTTGTCTCCTACAGTTAACATTCTTCCTTTGTTATTGATAGCAATGTAAAGGTAGAGCTAGTTCAATTTTGTGTTCTAATCTAGAAAACTGAATTTGGGGCTAAATAATTCATTTTCAAGAAAATGCCAATTTGCTGTGAAAAAGAAATCTGCCCTGAGATTTTGGCCAAAATGTCCTTTTGAACTGAGAGCCAAGATTTCCAAATTCAGACTGTTTTTCAGTATTCTTAGAGCTGCTGTTTGCTGTTAATGTAGCAGTGCCCGGAGATACCAATTAAAATCATGGATGGACGGTGCCAGAACCATGATGTTTACTAACATGTCCTTTCTTGATGAGTTACCAGTAAAGTTGCATCCTAAAAAGCCATCTTTCCAGCTTTTCTGGATTATATTTCATGACAACAGACTTTTAAAAGCTTGAATGACGTAAAAATTGAATTTATTTGTCCTAGACAGTGTTATGAGATAGAAAATTTAAGCTCTGCATAGACTACAGCTCTTAACTTCTGTGAATACATTTTACTTCTACCTTACTTTTACTTACTTCTTGATGATAGGGACTTCCACGGGTATTATTTAATAAGCATTCCAGCTACAATGGAGTTGCAGTGCCATCAATTCACTGCGTTATCAAAAGGTTCATTGCTTAATGTACTTGAATTGCAACTTCCTCTGGGCACAGTAAAAAAGCAACTAACTCTTTGATGAACAGCACTTAAGGTTATAATTGAATATACTGCTTTGAAAAGATACATTGGCATTTACTTTTTGCTTTAACTGCAGGATTGTTTTGTGAAGTAAAGATTGAGTCTCATAACAATTGGGCTGGCTTTGCATAATATTGTCTTATCTGTGCTATAAATCTTTGCCAATATTGAATGCACAGGACAAAGCTCACACTCTCCTAAAGCTTGTTTGTGAAGATGCCAAGCTCTGAGATTCCGTAATGAGGCTGGCATTAAAAAATGCTAAATAGGCTTTTTCCTTTTTAGAATTATTGAAAATTAGCTTCCTGTCTCTTCCTCCTCTTTAGGAATCATTCACACAGAAGATAGTTGAAAAATGTTGTTTATTTTCATGCTTTTTTTTGTCCATTAAACTACTGCATTTTCTGGAGAACAGTGTGATCCAGGTAAATAAGGCATGGAGCTGAAAGCCATGAGGTTTGTGTTTCACTCTTCTGTCCTCAAACCTGTTTTTGGTTAATTGCCAGAGCCTAAAGATCAATATCAATTGAGTATATCACCTATCACCTAAATATTTGGATATAAATGAGCTTTTTTTTTTTTTTTTAATTACTTTTCTTGCTGAGCGATAGAGTGAATACTGATGTGAGCAATTCAAGACTCTACAGTTGGGATCACAGCACTGTTCTCATAGGAGCCTCAAAGGCCACCATAAATCCTACCTGACTGAGATGTTTGAAAGCAAACCCCAGAACAGTCTTTAGGAGATACTGGCTTGTCTGAGTGTCATCTTGAAGACAAAGGGACAACTGTACCAAGAGATCCTTGGCTTGACCACATTCATGTCATGTGTTACTTAGAGACTCAAGAATGTAATGCACAAGTCCTGATTACTAGTCAACTTACAGCTTCTATTGGGATTTTGCTGTTCTCTTCAATTTTAACATGTCCAAATGTACCATCCTTGTTGAACTTCTAACCTTTTGTTTTCTACTGAAGTAACCACGGAAGGAGGTAATTTACTTTTTGTGTCTCTTCATTTTGGAATAGAGAAGTGTTGTGTTTAAATTTCTCCTTTCTGATGTTGGAGAAGTAAACCTGTACTACTTATGTTGATTATCTCATTACTAGTGAATAGCTTGCTGCCTGGTGCAATTCTGAGCCCTTCGTATTAGTAGTTGTTGATCAGCAGTTAATGATTTGTTAAAGATCACCAGTTACATGAAATCATTCAGTATATATGAATAATTCTTTGCAAGGTAAATGTTCATAGGCTGTTGTGTGCATTTGATATCATCGGTGATTATGAGCTCATATGTCTTGCTGGAACTTTCAGAAAAACAGGTTGTCTCAGCCCCAGCATCCTCAGTAATGGGGTTACAAGAAAGATTCCTGAGAAAGACATGGATTAGCATTTGTTTGTGGGAAATACACAAAATACAAGTCTCAGAAAGCCTAAAACCTGAAGTAAATGTTTTAAAAAGAAATATTTATGCAAAAATGCAGTAGCTGGTGCCATAAAATACAGGCATGATTTTTTGATGGGTAGAAAGTCTTTCACTCAGGTGGTCTCATTTGGATCCTGGCAACGTAAGGGTGAAGTTGGGTGGAAAGAGATGGAGGCAAAGTTGGCATGAAGTTTCCTGGCTGCAGGTTTGGAAAGGTCTTTGTGTCAGAGAAGGGCTGGGGGGAGGTGGTCTGATGCCTTGTGCACGCCATTTTTGTGGGAGAGTCTCCAAGCCGCTTCCTTTCCTCAGAAGGTGTTCCAGTGAGGGCAGTTTTCTTCATCTGTGTTGCTTCCGTCTCCTTCTCTCTCTCTCAGACTGGGCTGCCTCATTTTACGAGCCTTCTCCCATACAGAGATATTTATGTCTGCTTTGAGAGCAGCAGAGCGAGTTTCTACCCTCTGGCACCTTTGACAGGATGTGCAGAGCAATCTCTGAAGGGTGCAGAGAGCGATGGTTTTCTGTTTGTTTCACTGCTGGGTTACATTAGCAAAGGGTGCAGGTACAAAAGCTACACCTCACTTTTGCTTCTGACGCAGCTCAGCTGGCTGAATAATTCAGATTTCCATTCCTATTGATGAATGCCTTCCCTCCCCACACCCCAGCCAAGCAGGCTGGAGGTGAACAGAAAGGAGTGTAGATGGTGAGGACAGCTACAAACGATCCTCATGGTTTATTTAAGAGCACTGTCCTGAAGGAGTGACACAGTAACCTTGGCTGTGACCTTCCTCCTTGCTGTTGGCTGTTGCACAGAGCATTTCTGGAATTAATCTGGGGCTCTGACTCAGTCACACTGACGTGGCAGACCTGCTGTAATCAGTGGAGGAAACTTACTCTCACTTACAAGCTGGTGTGTAGGCTTTACCTCCTTTATAATAATGTCTGTTGAAATGCGTCTCTTCTTAGCTCTTTCCAGAGCAGAGGAATAAAGCTCAAGGATTTTCCCTATTAGGGCCTCTTAACAGACACTTAACAAGGAGGATCTCAGTACTGATAATTACGTGCAGTGGTGTCATTCAAGCCATCAAATAAGAAGATGCTCTGCAGTTCGAGTTACTGTGCACTTAACCTGCACAAAGGCTGGCGAGTGATTGCGGCGTTACACGTGGGTGCTCTTCATGTTAAACCTCAAGTATTACTGCATAGTTCGCTCACATACCAGCAGCACGCATGTATGTAAATACTGGTAACCATGGCATGTTTGCACATCGAATGCATCTTGACTGCAGAGTAGCTGTGAGCTAAATGCACCATTGTTTTTCTGGGGTTCACTTGGTGGATACGATTTGCTTGGGAAACGCCAAGATAAAAGTGTGGTGCCACTTGGCATTCCCATGCAGTCCTGCTTTTATATGTTTAGACATGAAATATGGTATATGGGTTCTCACCCCCCAGCACAAACCCTGTCTCCATGAAAAAGAATCAGGAGTGAAAAACTGAATGGTTATTTTCTAAGGCTTATGAAGGGCTGTTAGAAAATCATCAAAACAACCTCCTCCATGTGAACCAAACCAGATTTAAGTTGGCAGAAACCAAATGACAACCCATAATTTACTCGGCTCCCTCCCCCATCCACTCCTCTGCACTTACAAAAACCTTAATCAAAATATTTGAAGGTAGCTGACAGAACTGAGTGTGAGTAGCTTCAGTCAAACAAGAAGAAATTGGTGTGATGTTCCAGATCCTTGCTTCTATAAATGAACAAAATATCTCAGTAAACTCCAGTGGAGCTTAGCTGTTTCACATTGGTTGAGAATTTAGTCCCAGACATTTTATGTTGTACTAATTATATATTAGGCACTGCCTGATGGCTACTCCAGCTTTTTGATGGAAACAGATTTTAGAGGTTTGATTTGGGGAGTGCAGAACACTGCAAATAAAACTGCCACTTAGAACTCAGTCACTGATTGTCATCATCTCTACCAGAAGAATTTACATGTAGGGGATGAGCTGAATATGCCAGTATGATGCATGACAAAGTCCTCCCAGCACATTTCTAAGTAGTGAACCCACCAGGTCCCAGGCACGAGCAGAGGCACACAGGTGCTCATGCTGTAGACTTTTACTGTGCAGCTTGCATTCCCTACTGGCTTTTTTTTCCCCAACTGTAAATATCAATATGACCCAAATCTGTTGGCTTTAATCAAGTAAAAACAAAACAAAACAAAAAACCAACAACCATTCATCTACTTAAATGTGTTAAATTTTATTTGATATACAGTCTGTGGTGCTATAATTTCTAATTCCCAGCTGTGTGGCTTTTTTCTACCTGGTATCATTTGCTTTTTATTTTATTGTCAGACTTATTCTAGTTATCCATTTCAGACTGCAAATGAGACTCGTGGGGTTTTATTCATGATTTATTTCATGGATATAAAAATGATGCTAATGCTGTAATCATCAGATATAGCAAATATTTACAAAGACATATCGGTACTTTTTTCATTAACGTAGAATTTCAGCATGCTCACTTGCTGCCTTTTCCAGTAGTAATGCCTTTTCATTTTCCCCCAGAAACAGGTAATCATTAAAATTAGTTGACAGATAAATCTTATGAGACTTCTAAAAACCCTAATCACCAAACGAAGAAAGGGAAAAAAAAACAGCTTCTCCTTGTTGGTAATTCATCAGAATACCATTGTATCTCATTGAACCTCTGTCCTACAGCTTCTGCTGGGAAATGGCAAAAGAAAGATGCAACCAGTGCCTGTGGGTATGCTCTGTGGGCACTTTACTGAGATAATGGATTCGTGATAATTTTTGATAATTTTTCACTACCTTTTATAATGTGGTGTGTGTGTGTGTTTAATGAAATCATACGGTTTATCTTCACACTCGCTCTCTATCCAAGCACATCAAGCAATTGGTCTGAAAATTTCCCATATTCGTGACATTTTTCCTTGGGCAGGACGTAATATCTGGTGGATGACAAATGACCACATCACAGGCAAAGCAGGCAGGCGGCTTTTTTTCATGTGAAATAGTTCTTTTTATATCTCCTGTATCTTTCCACAACATAAATATACATGCACTGAACTAATACAGGCTCAGTCTACCTGAGTCAATGGAAGAGGAGCACTGCCATCTGTGGATACACTGTTCCTGGACGGAATGGTTTCTTCTCTCAAACGATTTTTATTACAGAATCACAGAATGGCCAGGGTTGGAAGGGACCTCAAGGATCATGAATCTCCAACCCCCCTGCCTCATGCAGGGCCACCAACCTCCTCATTTAATGCAAGACCAGGCTGCCCAGGGCCCCATCCAACCTGGCCTTGAACACCTCCAGGGATGGGGCAACACTTCCAGGGACGGGGCAGTGAAGCAGTGAAGCAGTGAAGCTATAGGCTTGTCATGTGGCAGAAGACGAGGATCCTTCTAGCCAAGTGGTGAGCATACAATGAATATGATTTGTCTGGTCCCAAATATTGTGGGAGTATCTTAAAACAGGGTAGAAACACTTGTTAGTAGTCCTCTGCTCCTAAACACAGCTGCAAGAAGCTCTATACTGAGCAGTGGGAGTCCTTTCTTTGGGTATGAGGAAAGGAAAGCTGGCCAGGGGGGGCTGGGTGTCCTCTGGGGGAGCTCCTCTGCTTCCTAGGGGGGAGAGGAGGGAGAGCCCACAGGAAAATGCTGAACCTCAGAACTCTTCCAGCAAATTCTAGAAAACATAGTTCAAGTTTATATAGAGATGTAAAACAAGTGAGGGAAAGTACTGGAGGAAGGCAAATGCGTTGACTCTCTCTGGCTTTAGGAAGAGAGCTGGAGGTAGGGGGAGGTGAAGTGGCATCTTGAAGATCATAAGGGCGGTCAGGAGACCCCAGGCTGCACTGATCATACGCCAGCACCCCAGGCCTCGGCCGCAAGCGTGCCAAGAGGTGCGTGATACAAATTATAAATAAGCATGTGACATCGCAGAGCTGGCGCAGAGCAACAGCCTGTGTGGAGCAGATGTCACTGGGAAGGTCAGGACCACAGCCACTGACATTTTGTGCCCGGAATCTGTCGTGTGTGACGACAGCACGGCCTTCTTGTCAGAAGTGGGTGTAAAGGCAGGCAGCTTGGAAACTGAGCTGAGCATCAGTCACCTTATACAAAAGCAGTGCTGTTGACTGAGAGGGGCATGGAAAGCTGCTCTGCCGTGAGATTTTATGCCTGTAGTTTTATTATTGTATAGAGGGAGTCGTCTGTGTGTCTTCACCCCGTGGTCTCCAGCATTGCACAAAGTGCTTGTGGCATCTGGCTGTTGCTCAGGAGGCTTTATGGGGTAACTGAAGGTGCTGAAACTGTGGAAGTAATTGCAGCAGGGCTTACAGCCAGCAGCAGCTCTAAAATGTGCAGTTCCTGCCCTGGAAGCCCCCAGGAGATGGGGGAGCAGGGCTGTATCCGATCAGAGCAATAGCAGGCTCTCAGCACCTTGTGTGCACAGGTTTCCTTCTATAATTTAATCCTCTTTCTTTCTCAGTTTTGCTTTCAGATAAGAATGCAAATTCATTATTCATGCGATGAATTAACAATACTGATGAGCGGAGGGCTTAATAGATAATACTTTCTGGTGTTGTAAAAACAATGCTCCCTGAGAATAAAATTGGATTTGGAGATGGGCTTAGTCCTTCTGCATTCTGAATCATCAAACCAATATGTGCTGTCATTCTAAACTTGCTCATCTGTCTATATTGTTTTGGGAAAAAAAAAACACAAGAAAACAACTAGGATGCTGAAGACCCATTGAATGTGTAGTCTGCAATACATATTCACATGGCATATTTCAATTGTACCAGGATTGAATCCATGTTTTTTTCTCTTTTCTCTTTCTTTTCTCCCAGCTCCTGGAATGTGTTACAGCAAAAGAAACAGATCTTTTTTTGACAAATTGTTTGCAAGTGGTACAGTACAGTATATCCTGAAAATTAACATTCGTTTACTTTAGGTGGGTTGTTTATATAATGCTTTGTCAACACTGTGTCATATTACTCTGTTCTGCATTCAGATGAGTTGATTTCTCACTGGACTCCCAGCATATTTCACTGCAGCAAATGTTTGTCTTAAATTTATTTCTTATTATTTTCTGAGCAATAAACACGTTCTGCGAGAATTCACTACAGCATATAACTCTAACAGATCAACAGTGCCTTCGCTGAGTTACATTTATCACATTTCTTGAACTTTCCTTTCTCCCAGTAAAACACTATTTGGGCTACGGATTTCTTTCACCCCCCCCTTAAGGGCTGCTGCTGTTGCTTACCTCTGAACTATCCATACCAAATTGTTCAGTTGAGTAAATGTTGTGCAGCTGTGGACATTTCGTGCACAGAAGAATTCTAGGGCTTCCTATTTAGACAACTGGTATTCTGAAAGCAATGCTGCTACTCTTTGCTAACACCCAGATCTGGGAGGTAATAGATAGCACTTTCATGCTCCCAGGATCAGCCTTTATGGTGCCATATGCCAGCCAATTATCTCAGTGTCATTAGGCACAGAACTAGTGTTTCCCACATGCCCAGATCATGCAATTAGTGTACTTAAGTGAAATGGGATTGCAACGTAGCAAATAATCAGAGGGTAGACCTAGTTTGTTCAGCCAACTTTCAGTTTGCCAGGAAAAGCAGCTACACTGTTGGTGGTTATCACAACCCGAAGGGGAAGCTCTTAGAGTATTGATCTCTGTAACCTAGAATCATAGTAAAAATTAGGTTGAAAGGGACATCTGCAAGCCATTGAAGCCTTCTGCCATATCTCCTGCTGCTCCAAATTCGATGTTATTCACAGCCGTAGGATGCATCAATGCATCACACCCAATTATTAAAGCCACTGATCATGACATTCAAGAGTATCCCCAAACACGGTACTGTTGGTGTGTTGAGTCTAGCTGTGTCTACACAGAAGTCAAGAGTGGGCTGAATTCTCCAACCTTTTGAATGACTTTACAACTGTTTTAAGGAGATGCGTGCGTTGCAACTGGACTGGATGCCAACAGCCAAATTTAAAAGTAATTCAGGTGGTTCTGCAGCAGCGTGGCTGCAGCCAGAAGGAACTGAGTTACTGCACTATGACTGGAAAACACAGTTCTTTCCTGAGACATGCTGCGGTTTTCTGTGCAATGTCCACCTATATTCTTTCTGCTTCTGAGCTCCTTTGCCTCACCTCCTCTTGGGTACCACTCAGTATTAAGGAGACCGAGTTATTTATATTTTATAGTGGGAGGGAGAGGATTTAGGTGAAGTCTGGGGACTTCTGTCTGCTGCCAGTTTAGAGAAGAGGAATCCAGCTTAGGAGGAAACTGGCAGAATGAAGTGCAGAGGACGAAAATGACAACATTAGTGAAGGATGTGAAACAATCTCAACCACTGGAACCTCAGTCTCATGTAAGAGAACCCCAGTCTTCACATGGACAGGTACTGCTGCTGTCTTATCAGGCTGACAGAGTTCTAACAAGAGTAGACACAGGCTCTTTGTTCCTCAGTGGATCCTCTCTTTGTCTGGCTGTGTTGTTTCCTGCTTTTCTCTGAACTGCTTCTTACTTAAATGTTTTATAATTAGAGGCTGTTTCACATAAATGAGTGGTTGCAGTATGATTATTTATTGCGCAAAGCCCCATTTATTCTTACATTCCGAAAGAACATCTTAATTTCCTGGTACTCTTCTACATCTGTTGCTCATTATAGTGTTTTCTCGTCAGATGTTTCATTGTTCTCGGAAACCTGTGCTCCGAGCACATCTCTGTGCATGGGTAAGGTGCACGAATGAATTCCTCTGTGGGTTTTGAAGACGTGGCACATTAAGTTGGATGTTTCTGTGAGCACTTCTAGTGCCAAGTAATTTCTGACCTTTCTGTCCATCTCTTTCAATGACAGTTGTCAGACACATCGACCTCTTACTGGGGCCAGTGTAATGTGTGCTCTGCACTCTTTGGAAGTAACCTTTTCTGAAAGTGGGGATATTTTAGGAGTTAAGTGGACAGCAATTTTTCAGAGGCTTACTCAGGCAAGTAATCTCAGTGCAGTCATTAGATGTATCTACATGAGTCAGCTTTGGGCTGTGGAACTGCTTCTATTCTTTAATTGTAAACAAAGCAAAGCTTTTTTAGGATCTGGAGCTTGAGTGCGTTGTGAAAAAGTGTTTGTAAGGTTTACATGTGATCCTATAACAACAAAAGGTCTTCTCCCCCTTCTCTTCACATAATTAATTCTCTCCACTTAAGTATTTCTAAAGGACTGTTATTATTTAAATAGCCCTCTTCATGCTCTTTTAATCATACCTTACTAGGAAAGTAGCACTCATTACTGTTTGTTCATGTCTTCTAAGAATAGGACTCAAGATCATCACATAATTAGTCCCGTTTTAACAGAGAAGTCAAACCAGTATTTCTCTCTCCATTACACAGTGAGAAGCTTCTGTCAGCTTCTCTTGTCAAGCTGTGAGAGTGATTTTAAAATTAAGAGAAATGTAAATGATATAAAACATTTCTCATTTGTCCCGTCCACGAGAAGCCAGCATGCATTCATACATGCTGTGGACAGGTTTGAAAATCTCTTGTTCCTTCAACTAGACACGATAACTACTATTTCCTTCTGAGCAAAACCTTATGAATAACTTAGTGTAAATAAGAACATTTGAGTCTGAATCACAGGCTTTCATGCAATTAGTAAAGCTTTTGGTCGTTAAGTGCTATGTGTCTGGGAAGGACATCCAGATGTCACAGACTCAAAACTGAAAGCAAGTACAAAGTAGAAGTAAGCAAAGCATTGGTAAAAGAATATGACTTTCTAATGAGATGATACCAATTATGGCAAAGCTAACTCTGCATTAATTCCACATCCCTGCCCTTCCTTAGTGCTTTGAATTCAGCTCTCTCATGCTCTGCTACTTGACACAGTTAAATTTCTGTATTTATGGTTAAAGTTGTGTGAATAATTAGGCTATTTTTGGTTTTGCTTTTTAATTTCGTTGCTGAAGAGAAATATTTTGGGGAAAATGATTTCTATGATTTCAAAACAAATGAAGTGTTTTGCTTAATTCAAAACTGAATTCTTTGCTCCTGGATCTGTTTTGCTCTTTCAAAAATATAGTGCATTTTCTCCTGATGGATACGAAAAGGTTTTGCTTTAGAAATAAAATGTTTTTGACTTGTCAGAAATTTTCACTTATATCTTCCTGTGTTTCAGAGTGATTGGAATTCCACATAAGGTTTCCTGCTCCGGAACAGCAGTTTTCAAAGGGTTTTCTCTGCTCTCCTCCTAATAATTATCCCACGCACTTTTTTAATAAAGCTACTGGCAAGTTACAGGAGCCTTTTCATTATCTATTTCACCTACTCAGTTGCTTTCTTTGGAATGCCTCCATCTAGTTCCTTAGATGGAACTCTACCTACTCTGACCACTCTTGGGCTTTCTTTATAGCCATGAAATTAAAAAGCCTAACAAACAGGGAAAGCATCCTCTTCCTCACCTGCAGGCTAAGCAGTGATGTAGCTGTGGTGCAAAGCTGTCCTCCCTAGCAGGGATGGGCTGTGCAGTTCCATCCTGGACATCCTGCGCCTCATTTTGTGTATGCTGATTTCTGCAAGCACACACAAAACAAGACAAGGCATTTCTCCTGTCCCTTGGAGCCTGGGCAAAGATCCTCAGGCCTGTTTCACCTGAAGGTGAAGAAGGAAGATGTTCTGTAGTGAACCACAGAGTCCTCCTGGCAAACTGAGACCCATTTCTGCAAGTTGCTATAAGAGAATTCCCCCTGGAGCCATTTCCTGGGTATGTGATCATGCCTGAGTATTTTTCCATACTAAGACATATAATTTTACAAAGTGTTTTCTTCTTTTTAATACTTTATTTTGTTTATCTGGCTTCATTTTTAAAGCAGTCTGTCTGACAAGACAAATTTTAACACAGTGGTCTATTTAACTGAAAAAGCAAATTTATAAATCTGTCTAGTGTTACAGTAATTTGTCATTTTAACTGTTAGCCAGGTATTGATTTTGTGACCTCTTCTTCCTTATTAACCAAACCATAATCTAGACTCTTCCATTGCTTTAGTCATAAACCCTATTATTTGGAACTAAATAGAAGAAACTCCTCCTTTCTTATCTTGTGTGTGCTCCTAATAGTTTCTGGGCATTTATTACTTACGTATTCATTTTTCAGATGTAATTATATTGCTTTCTAATTTTCCATGATGTGCTCCCTCTTTTTAATTTGTCTGAGTAAATTATACAGTGCTCTGTGAGGACAATTCTTATTAAGATCTTATGAAAGGGACTCTCTGAAATGACGTAATAGTTCTTCCTTATCTGTTCCCTATCAGTGTCTTCTCTATCAAAATAATTTCATTTATAAGTTGAAAGACATTCTGTAAACCTAATTGTGTTGTTTTGGCCTTCTTGCCTGTCTTGTACTGCCTGTCTTGCTATGCCCAGGATAGGGGATTGTCTCACGTAGCAGAACATCTTGCTCTGGATCTGATAAAATGTACTACCCAGACCAGAGTGATCACTGGTTATTCTGCCATTCCCACCTGACAGAATTGCAATCTGCTTCTCAGACATGAGTAGTTTTACCAGAACCAGAAAGACAGTAGATATCCCTTCAAATCTACGTATTTTATCTACCATGTATTTATCTGCCGCCACAAAATGCGATCAGTGAAAATTGCACATCCCTGTGCTAGGAGATACTCAAATATTTACACCTTCCGATGGATCCGTGAAGCAGACAAACAGAGAAATGAGGCGCTGCTTTCTGTGTAGCCCCTTTCCAAGCTTTCTCGGTATTTTTTAAACTAACAGACATCTGAAAGCTGTGAGTGGAGAAGAAGATGAGTAACCTCGGGATGTTTGATTTGGTAAAGATGTGGCAGAAATATAAAAGTAAACGCACACGCGTTGCCTGTATCTATGGTAGAGCGTACTGAATTCCTGTCACACAACACCTGTTCCTTTTGCATTTCTTGCTACAAGGAGTTATCTCAGCTGTAGGATTCCCTTTGTGACTGTCACTTGTAATGTTACATTATTGTGCTGTCTCACAATGTATTTATGGAATCGCTTCATCAGAGAAGATCAGAAAGAGAATCATGACACTTCTAGTGAAGGCTTTTTCCTCAAATATCAATCTATAAAAGAAACAGGCTTTTTTAGTTAGATAAGCAACAGAGGAGAGCTGGGAGGTGTTAACTGTGTGTGTGCTGGAATAGGAATCAGTGCATGGTGCCCTCTAAAGATTTGCTTTGCTCTGAGAGTGCTCCCGTGGCTTTTGGAGTCATCACAGTGTTACTTGGCTTCTCACAGGGTTGTGCCTTTACATCATGAATGAGCAGATGACCATCGCTGGAGTCTGTCATGTTGCTAAGCTGCCTGCATGCAATAGCTCTGTCTTGCTGATCGTGCTAACTTGTCTCAGTGGGAGCTGCTTGATTTCTGGGAGCTATGTTATTGGTGTAAGAAAAGCCAGGAGATTATTAGGAGTAAAAGCAGGATTTGCTGGTTGAAAGTTGAGTGCTTGGTGCAGGAGCTGGGAATGGAGGTGGCCCAGACTGTCCTGTGCTTTGCATCAAGAAACTGTACTCCACTCATCTTTGTTTTTTGGTATCCTCCTGCCTTTTCTCCCTTGAGCAAAGATGAGGCGGAGGTAGGCTTAGGGCCATTTTATTTCAACTTATCCATTATATTCAATAAACTGACAGAGCCACTATTTCTGAACTGTGTTTTCCTTCATAATTCTAAAAATGTGTAAATGTTTTTATTGGATTAATTTATTCTTGTTAGCCTGGAGAATATATTTAGAAAAGAAAAGATGAATGTCCAGGCACATTTATTTTTATACAGTAGGTCCTGGCATTTATAACTTGCTAATAATCTTAAAGACCTCATAGCTATATTTTAAACATTCAGAAGTATGTACACCAAGCTTAGCACCTAGTTCTCTAGTGCTGTCTCTTTTACAGACTAACAGTATTGGCTTACTAAAATCAAGTTAGGTGTTACTCTATTCTACCTCTAGTCCAGCGAAGGAAAGAATATTAAGCTAGAGGTGAAAGAATAAATCAAGATAGAAGACAAAGAAGGAACATGAGGAATGAAGAGAATATCTTTCTGAAGAAGTCAGGGTTAGCTGAAACATTTTTGTGGATGTTTATGGGCAGTTCTGTGGCTAACATTTCTGTAGTGGAAATTCTAAGTCACAGCCTGAAGCAGTGATTGAGCACCTGGTGGGAAGGTAGGGCCAACCTAGAGGAGCTCAGGTGCATCCTGAGTGACCAGAACAGGTGGGGCCAGGATCCATTCCTTCCCAGACCTCATTTAAGGGTTGGCAGTGGAGACAAGGGTGTTTTGCTGGAGATCCCTGCCTACCTGAGGCCTTGCAAAGGTAGGTGAATTTTCTTCCTTTGTTTCTGCATCCCCAGCTGCAGCATTTGGATTTGTCCTCATTTGTTGCAGTTGAGGACTTTGTCACCCTGCTATTACTGCTGTACTTTCCATTGCATTAGAGCATTGCATTTTCTGCATATGTGGGGCATTTCTACTGCAATATCTGTTTCCTTCAAGGCTGGCCAGACTGGTGAGGTCTACACTCTATAACACTGGTGTTGAGCTACTGCCCCCTGAGCTCAATGTTGCTTCTCACCCCTCCTCTGTTTTTAGTATTCATTAAACTAATATTAGTATTTTTAAATAGGTGGGTATTTTAAAAGTAAAATTTCATATATTTCATAAGAAAAGGTGCAGTCTGTCTGCAAATTCTGTCCAACAAAGCTAAATGTGGGGATGTACACAGAGAAGAAAGCTGTACTGAGCGCATAGATCATGACAAAATTTTACTGGGATTGTTGCTAGAGACTGGAGTTACCTCTGATTTTGTTGATTCTTTGTATTTCCTTGAAGTATTTCTGTATTTACATTACTCACCAAAATAGTAAAAAAAGGAGTCTAAAGCCATTATCCTGCCCTGCATGCATAGCTTAGTTTTGTTTAATAACCCACCTAGAATCTTGTGTATCTGTGTAGCTGCAGGTTTTATTTCTGTCCTTGTGCTTTGCAAAAGGGAGAGGAAAACCCAGAGCTCAGTAGTCAATATCTGCAGCTATTTTGTGGGCTGGTATGTGTTCATCTGTTTGCTCCTCGTCAAGGTATGAGTCAGCTCTGAAATGGAAGCTGCTTAACTTAGCATAGAGCCTGAGTTGCTACATTTTGCTGGTAGGTTATTTCATTACCTTGGACTTGGCTACATGTTGAACGTACCTATGTGATTCCCAGTGTGTTTGGAGAAATTGATCTTTTAGCCACAGGGATGTTTTGTGCATCATCTCCCCTACATCTCATACTTAAGTCAGACATAATTTTGTTGGAAGGGTCCTTTGCAGTCCATGGGATGATGGCCTCTGGTTCTTTGCATACCACAGAGGTTGCATATTTTAGCTGTTGTTGCTGATGAGGGCTCTGACAGCTCTTTCTGTATTGTCTCTCAGTGTAGAGGTCCTGGTTCAAAAGGAGTATGCTTTTTCCCTAGGATTTTCATTCCATTGCTTCAAAAAAATCCGAGGTGTGACAAAATCATTATTTGCTACAAAAAATTTTGGCAGTCAGTTTTGCTGTTAACTCTACAGGATTATTTTATGGAAGGATCTATTCATATAATTAATGGGGTGAATATTTAAATGGATTTGTTTTCTCTCTGTATTTCCATTGCAATGGCAATAAAGTCATCGATAAATGTTTGCTTTAACAGAAAACATTTTTCAGCCCTTTTTACCATCCATTATTTAGCAGCCATCATTAAAAAAAAAATCCCGTAGTCATTAATAATCTTGAAAGAGCTTGTTATGCTGAAGTGTCTGGTATTAGAACACATGTTACATTTACCTTGAAGTCGCAGGCACCAATATCAATCACTTGGTCTCCAGTCATTACTCAGCAATGGTGTAATTCTTTGTGTTGTCTTGTCATTCCTGCCAGTGAGCAAGTGCTTTTGGAAAAATATTTTAATTGCATTTCCAGTATGTGGCAGAGTCGAAATGACAACTGATTACATGAAGGAAGTAGGAGCCTTTTTCTAGGCTGCAATTAAATACAGCTTTTGTTTGTGTCGTATATAATAAAAGCTTAGTCTTGAGGAGGATCCAAATATCCAAAGAGTTTTTGTGTGATAGTGATTCTGCTTCAGGCTCAGGAATGCTTAAAGAGAAAATTAATAAATAGCAATTTGGTAACACTTCACTGGAGGCTGAACCCATACTGTCAATACTGTCTATATAGGGTCTAAACTGCTACTCAAAGATATGCCCTAGTTTTTCCTATCACCTCACTGTTAGCCCTATAAATGATGAGTCCCATTGCTACAGACTTGTCCGTGGCTTTGCTCAACGAGATGAAGCTTTTTTCTTCTATTGGGAATCCCAAGTTCAGTGCTCTGTGATGGAGCGAGAACATTGTGGTTATCTTCTGATACCTTCTGCACTATGTTCACATCTACCAGCTCTAACATATCTGTCCTTTTTCTTCTAAGCATTTGCCCCCTTTGGCAGAACTTCAAGTCGGAGATAATAGTTTTTCAGTTATACTGCTCTGGTTTATCACAGTTCTGATTTTAAAGGTTTAGCCTGATTAAAAGCAGGATGAATTCCACTGATGTGCAGCACAAAATTATTATTATATCAGGATAAGGATGTGTGTACAATATTTTATAATTATACAGGCTGTTCAGGTAGCCTGCACTTTACACACAAAGATGAGAAGTATTGGAGTGTTTGCTTTACTGACTTTGTTCCTCAGATCTTTGAAGCAAGAGGAACAGATGAATGCTTATCCCAGTAGAATTTTAAGGATTGCACCTAAAAAGCCATGTGCTGTAATGCAGAGCAGATTTAGACTTTGCAAAGGAATGTAACTCGAATACTGAACTGTTCATGGAATAGGATTGTTTGAGTTGGAAGGAACCTTAAAAAGTCACCTAGTCCAACTCCCATGCAATGAACAGTTCCTTGTATAAATAAAATAGGAGTGGGACTGCTCTACAGCAAACGGGATGTGATAGAAAATCTGGCTATGGCCCCTGAATTATGCTGATACTTTACAAGGATTATGATGTAGGTGGAAAATTATACTCTCTTCCACTGCATCTGGCCACTGCTCAAGTGGGCCAAACATGCAAGCATTGGCCTCTTCACCATGTGTGTAAACATCAGTTCCTGGGGCAGACAACAGTTACTGACCCAGCCCATGCGCAATGCTTTCTTTCCCCTGGCATACGTAGCACAGCTGGAAGAGACATTAAAAAATGACTGCAAACACTCAGAGTGTGTGGAACTGTGTAGAATAATATAAGAAAAGAACAGAATGACTGAGGGGTGGAGTAATTACAGCGGGATGAAATTTAGTGATATAAACGCCAAGTTGAGTATCTTATTTAAATAAAAATGTTAATTTTATACTGTGATAGTGACAGAAGAAGGGAAAGACTTCGGCCCATTCATTCACGTGACAACTAGAAATAGTAGAGGAAAAAGGGTAGTTGCAATCCTAAGAAATTTTGGGCAAGATGTTTTAGAGGTGAGATGGTGAAGAAGCTGTTGATTGAGTCCCTATGTGGAGCACTAAGCTGTTCATATTTTAGAAATTTTGATTGGGGGGAGAGAAGAACAGGTAGATTAGGGACTAGAAGGTCTGGGCTCACTGTCCCAGAATGAAAATGAAAGCTGAGAGCAACCGAGATTGCTATCAGTAAATACAGTCTGAGATGTGAATGAAGAGAAGAATCATTTGAGCTGCTGAACGGTGTTGCCAAGAGAAAGGGTTTTACTTAGCCAGAAAGAAGTTTTAATGGGAGAAGGGAAAGTGTTAACCATCACAAGGAAATGTTTTCTCAGAAAGTAATGGAGAGTCAGACATAGAACTCATTTTCAAATGGATTTGATGTGTTTGAGGTAGATTATATGGAATCTGATCTGATATTTGAGAAACGATTCCTTGTTCAGATAGCCAACTGTTTTCAGCTCTGTGATTTCTTTAATATCTGCTCTGAAGTACCTGAATTGGGAAGTGGTGAAGGAAGAAGTGGGAGAATGCTCACACATACAGGTTGGTGCTACTTCACTGCCATGGAAGGTATTTTCACAATATAATGATGATTTCATAATTCGTCAGTGAAGGGATATAGGGGAGCCAGGGTGGATTTTCCGCGTAGTCATCTTCTCTTACTGGGAATACAGCAGTAATGAGTAATGGGAATGAAAATGTGATTTATATTTTTTCTTATGGCAACAGCATTCTCAACAAAACAAGATAACCAGCCTGGTGGAATTTGTGTGGGCAGAGACTGTTCTGAAATCATGTCTATCTTGCCTGTTTGTGTTATCAGCCTTGGGTATAATCACATAGTTTTTTTGCCCTCTGAAGCTCCCTCAGCTGCTTCTTGTAAGACTTGTGCTGCAGACCCTTCATCAGCTTCATTGCCCTACTTTGAATGTGCTCCAGGACCTCAATGTCTTCCTAGTAGAAGTACCATCCTCAGTTTAATCGTAATGGTCTTGTTGAAGTGCATTATAAAATCCCAGTTCTTAGTTATAGAGAATATCACCTTGCAGTTTAAAACTTCAGAAAGCAGTGAAATGGGGCTGTTTCAACAAACTTCAAAATCTGTGAGGCATCAGAGATTAGTGACTCATTTGAGAGAGCTTCAGTGGAAGAACACACTATCACTTGGCAATCTCCAGTTAAATGCTGCTTGAATCGAGTCTTTAGCAGGACAAAATTTCTATTCCCGTGAGAAAACTCATTATTTTAATTGGGTTCTATGTTTCATGTATCATGTTCTATGTATCAATCTGAACATCCAGATAACATAGTTTCTTACATGTCTAACAGATAACTGTTCTTTGACCAAAGCTGTGTTTGCATAATTCTGAGTACAGTGAGGTTAATCTACACATCAGGAAGAGAATATATCCTATATTGTACCATATTAAAAATACACAATGTGAACAAACTCTGTGCTGTACATAGGTCTCTTTATAGTGAACTTATTTGTTTGAAATTGGCCTCAGTATTAAAATGCCTTTGTATTTTATTTTCCTGATAGCATTTTAAATATGGAGTACAGAGCCAAAGATGTTTTTCCACTCATGCTGCTCTCTCTCTAAGGTTACAGACTGATTTCACACTGGCTAAAGGAATAAATAGCAGTCACTTAAGGCATTATATTTCCTTTCAAACATACTTTGACTAGAGAACATTAAAACCTAGTTTTTCAGAACTGAAATACTTCCATCCAGTAATCCCTGTGTAATCTCTTTATCTGGATGCCACAGGATTGCAGTGTCTGAAGGCAGGCAGCTTTGTCCTTCCAGTGAAATGGAAGAAGGTTCACTTAAAACCTGTATGATTTACAGGAGATTTGTACTTGCAAAATACCTTACAGCTTCTGTTATTTTTCTATTGCAAGGTGAGCTTGTCAGATTGAGGAATCATTGCTACTGGAGTTGCAAGTTCCTTGCAATTTCCTTGGAACTCTGTGACAGGTTGATTTTTGTCATTCAACAGATGGACCAAAAAAAAAAAAAAGAAAAGACGAAGGTGAAATATGTTTTCTGAAAAGAAAAAACAAAACAAAACTTTTCCTTTCTTTGTTTGTTAAGAAATAGTGTTACAGTTAGCCACCTAGCTCTGAGGAAACAGAGGAAACTCTTCCCCCATTCTTTTGCTTTTTTTTGAACTGCAAGTATAATTTGGTGGAAATAAAGAAGAATGAACTCAAACTGGTGAAGACAAGGGCCATTGAACAATAGACGATTGAGCAGCTGTCATGTAAGAGAAGATATGAGTTTGTCATTTGTAAGTGTAATGAGTGAAGACTGAGATAATACAAGACTATAGGCTAAAAGGGAGGTTTAAAAAAAAAAAGGCAAGAGTAAAACATGTAAGCTAAATGAGAGCTGGCATAATTACAAATAGGAAAAAAAGCCAGCTAAAAGAATGAGTGTCAGAAGCAACTCTTCTGATTGGAGTAATAAAGTTAAAATAATTTTAAAAGGACAAACTTTTAAGATAAACTTGATAAATTTCTATGTAGGATTATATGGTGAAGTGCCTGTGATAACAGAGTAGGAAATAAGACTATGAATTCCTTCTAACTTCCATCTTCTGAACAAATTTGATTTGAATGGCCTTTATGCAGGAAAAAAAATACCTACTTAAAATTTGATCTGGTTCTAGCACTGATGGTCTCAGATGAAATAGTGAGATCAGTGGCTAACTGTCCATTGAACAGAGTATAATCTATGGAATGAGAGGAGTTAAAATCTTTGGGCTAAAAAGATGATGCTTTGAATGCTTGGCTGTGGGATGGCAGAGAGAAACTGATACAGGAATTTATTATCTGAGTAGTGAATGAATGAAGAGTAAAACATTGGTAGGGAGAAGTTGCCTTGCTCGTGCCTGAAAGGCAGAAAGGGATGAGTCTGCATTACTGAATTGTGGTATTTGAATACATGATGATTACTTGCTGATAAGGTTCTGCAGTTGAATTGGAGGTCATCTCATGAAAGAAAATGAAAATGGCAAATAATTTGAACTTCAAGATGAAATAACCTGGCAAGAGACAAATGGAGGAGCAGGCAAGCTTTTTGTTTTGTTCGAGTTTTAACTGTATAAGAGACTAAAACCTGTTTGTCCTGTGAAGGGCACAGCTCAAGGAGGAGAATGGAGGCGAGTGGATCTTCAGGAGAACAAGAGAAGGAGTGTTAGGAACTGGGCAAGTGGAAAAGTGAGGAAAGAGTAGCAGAGGTGGTTGCCTTTTGGTGGCAGGGAGGACAGAAGGGTGTGCTGGAGAGAGGTGGATGCCAGGGAAGAGCTGCATCATTTTGAGCGTGCTCCCTTTGGGAAGACTAAGCTATTTACTGTGGAAGATGTCAGACCAGAAGGATGGTCAGTGTTTACTGGAATTCCCATGAGGGATTCACAACATATCCAGGAGGAAGGGGCTGTGGGGGAATAAGTAAGGAGGTAGTAACTGGTGGGACAGGTAGTCTGAAGGGGTAGAGCTATCCTGTCATGTTCGAAGAGACTTTGCAGAGCGTTGTTATCCAGAATGCAGTCATTATAGATGGATGTATCCTTGTGACAGATGCTGTCTGCAGACACTGCAGGTACAAGTGCCAGACACCACCGTTCTTTGTTTACTATGAGTAAATGAATATTATTTTGAGGTTTTTTATTGCCAATTACAATGAAAAGGAATAGCTGAATTTTAACTTGCATGTTGTTCAGTTATTTCACACAGAACATTAATCACACCTTCTGTAGACTTTAATGAATGGCATTTCTCTTGCCTTTATTCTGAAGTGGGAAAGAAAATCATAAATACTCTGATTATTCCCCAGCCTATAAAATATAAATCAGCTTTTGCAGGAGTTCTTCGATGAATTGATTTCACCTCATCTGTGAACTTATTCAGACTGGAATTGCCAGAAGGGATTCTTTATCTATTTACCTTCTCCAGCTAATGTTTTTCACCTTATTTTCTGCAAGACCATTGCATATGTCCTTTTTGCAACGTGGCTTTGTCCGAAGGAAATGCTCATGCTAGTGATAACACTTTTTTTACTCTTAAGAAATAAACCAAAATGTGAGATTTTTAATCCTCATAGATATAGAAGACTTCATTATCTGCAGATCTCAGGGGTCAAAAGAAAATATAAATTGATGACTTTTTTTGTTTTTTAATTTCCTGAGCGTATTTTGGTTATGCAGATGGCTATTTTTATTTTTGGAGGGAGGGAACTCAGTAGTCCTTTTCTTTCCAAATATAGTGGGTAATCAATATTTAAATCGGTTCAGGAAGCACCATCTGTGTGCACAGCACAGCTACGCAAGTTAATGTTACCTTCACATATTGTGAGACTCCAAGAAAACACTACAGAAAATAAACCTCTGAATCCTATTATTCAGTACATTTATGTGGAATGAGGAGATTTGTCCTTACAAGAAATTAAAAAAAAAAAATTCTAGTCAGGGTTGTGGAAAATAGTCAAGAGTTGACAGATGGCGTATCAACCTTCAGATTTGGATGTAGACAAAAGGAATCCACTTTATCACAGTAAGGAAGAATCAAATGGGATTAATGTCTGCCTAGAAACAAAATTTGTTTTCTGTGAAATTGAGTGATTCATTTTCTTTAATGTATATATTTTTAAATGTGTTCTTCAAATGTCTGCTCAGGCAGAAGCAGAAAATCAAAGGGCCCTGAGACAGACAGTTCTGCCTCAGTTGTCTTGGCTCACTTAAAACCAGAAGAAAAACATTAGTTGAGAGCTGCAGTGTTCATGGTTGCCAGCTATCCCTGTTTGAATAATTCTGCCCTTTCTAAGCCCCACTCTCAGCTTGCCACGGTTCTCCAGAGTTGGTTGTTCACAGCCAGTCCTGAAAACAGAATTAATTCACTACTTTTTAAAAACATGCCACTGCTCACTAATGAGGGGTTGTGATCATAAAGGCAAACGATGAATCAAGGTAACTGATCTGCCTACTGTGGATGAAATATTAGTTGGCTGCTCTGATGCTAGTGGCATTGCAAGATGAATCTTGGGGTTTGGGGCATTTCCACATTCATCAAAGTATCTTAGTTGTTATTCAGCTGCACTGCTATACTAATTTCTTCTTATTAGTAAAACACTACATGGAAATCTGTATTTAATACAATTAGTTTCTGTCTCTATGGGGATTTCTTTTGAACGTCACTCAAAAAAATATTAGCACTGAAGTTTAATGAAAATGATTAAGTAAAACTGTTGTTACTTCTGTGATACTTCAGTATAATACATCGAGACTTGAGACTTCAAGTTTCTATTACAACTTTACTCGAGAACAAAAAAATGCAGGTTCTATACCTAATACCTGTGATACGACTATAGTGGAGACTACAATTTACTCCTGTGTTAACAAGAGAGCACTTGGCTTATGTACTAGAATTTGCTGACTTAAAGGTTTATCAGTATAGCATACTTATGTGAAGAAAACCGTGAAGACTTGGCTTTTCCCATAGGTCCTGACTTGGGACTTTCTCCAACTAGATCCTATTGAGATCTGAAGATATGCATTACATTTGTAATTTTTTTCACAGATGAAAGAGACACAAAATAGAAATTGTTTCAGTTTCAAATTTTTGTAGTACACATTCTGTTGAGTGTCTGAGTAAAAGAATCAACCTTTGAGAGAGACTGAGCATTTTTAGTTCTTACTTACACAAACAACAGTAATTTGTGTTGTTTGTAGGGCTACTCCACCCACGTTCTTTGAAGAGGACTCCCAGTCTTCAGAACTTTTTGTTAGTGAAGGCACAGTTATGTTGTTATATTATAGTGCAACAGATTTGAGAATTAAACTTCTCTTTGTATCTCTGTTCAATTCCTTCCATACCGTGCACGTTTGTTTGTGTGCTGATGAATTCAGTGGAGTTGATCAAGAGCCCCGAGCATCTCCTGTATGAGGAAAGGCTGAATAAACTGGATCTGTTCAGCCTGAGGAAAAGAAGACTGAGGGGGTACCTGATGAATGTTTATAAATATCTGAAGGGAGGTGGGAGGCAGATGGATGAGGCCAGGCTCTTCTCAGTGGTGCGCAGTGATAGGATAAGGAATAATTGCGTAAAACTTGTACACAGGAAGTTCCATACAAACATGTGGAAGAACTTCTTTATGGTAGGGATGATGGGGCAGTGGAACAGATTGTCCAGAGACGTTGCAGATTCTCCTTCTATGGCAATACTCAAAATTAGTCTACCTGTACAGCCTATTGTAGGGTACCTGCTTTAGTAGGAGGGTTGGACTTGATCTCTTGAGGTCCTTTCTAACCCCTGCGATTCTGTGATTTATTTCCTGGTACTGTAATTGTCTTTCTTCTGTATTTCAATGGCACTGCACAATATCAACATAGGACAGAAGGCGATGAAATGTTTTTTCTGTGGCCTCTAAAGAAAAATCTTAGTGTACTTCTTGAGAAAACTCATTTTCCTTATTCTTGTTCCCTATTCATGTAAGTATTTTTCTCATAATCTCGTTTTGATATTTTCTCTTCTGTTTTCCTGAGTTCCACATATAGTTGCTCCAGTCCTTTCTGCGCTACTCCTAAAACGTTGCTATGTGCTATTAACATACTGTACAAATGTGCAGTATATTTACCTCAATTTCCACTTTGTTTACTCATTTCTTTCTATTTGTGATTTTCTGCAGATACTTTCAACGTGTTCATTTCTGTAACCTGTGTTCTTCTTGAGGTAGCGTGTCTACATCATTGTATGGGTGTGCAACCTCTTCACTTTACTTCAGCTGGCTCCTTTTTTTTAATTGCCATTGTGACTGGGAGATAATTTGAGATACAAGCTGGCATGACTGTCATATATGAAAATAACTTGGTTAGCAGAATAGAAAGAAAGGACAAGAGATACTTTATGATGCTTGAACTTCTGGGCAAAATTCCATTTTTAAGTCCATTTATTTAAATGCTTACTCATCCATAGTGCTCTGAAAAAATAATAATCATGTAAATGAAATTAAAAAGCAGGACTTGAAAAAGAATTTCTAAAACTGCTGACTTTCTACTTATTTGATCCCTATTACTGTGATAACCAGGAATCTGCAATTTTTACTTTAGTGCTTATTTCATAGAAGCAAGTGTTATTGCAAGGAAGTAGGTGTTCTCATTCCTATTTTACTTGTGGATACTGCAAATAAAGCACTTTAGGTGGCAGAAGCTGCAGAAAATGCTTAAACAGCCTAAACATTCTAGCTTACAGTTAGATAGAAGTGTTAGATCAAGGATTCAGTCTCAGCTTTCATGTGATTGGGTTGAAGTCCACAGTACTGAACTATCTTTTTCATTTTGATGAGAAAGAGTGTTTGTATTGGTGCTCTTAAGTTCACTTGGTTCATGTGATTTACATGATCTCTGCTTTGTGTCAGTGAGATTCAACGAGATCTTGATCTCATTGCCATAGAAGAAGCTGTCTACTTAGCCCTAGTGCTCTTGGCCCAGTCAGTCTTGATTCAATGTACTGGAAATTAGTTTTGAAGAACGTGAAAAAATCTGCTTGTAAAAGTCTGATGTGTTTCTGTTGTATTTTGTTACTATGCTGTGATGAACTTATATATGGAGCTGCTCCAAAAGTAATGCCTCCTTTTGTATTATGTTGGCCCACGCTATCAGAGATGGATGTAGTTGTTACGGCTGCAAAAGTTGAATTTCCCTGCCATTATTCCATTCCATTTTGTTACCATGTGACAGATGGCAGTAGAGGGGCAGTCTGATCAAATGGCATCTGACATGGAAGTGCATGTAAATGTGTCATTGAATTTCTGTATGTAGGAAAAAAAATGCACCCATTGGCATTGATCAGTGTTGGCAGAATGTTTGTGAAGACCAGATGTGAGCAGAGTGAAGTGGTGGGTGGTGCATTTCAGCAGTGGTAGCACCAATAGTGGGTCATACCTCTGCTGGTGTGGGTTTTTACAAGTGTGGCATGCAGGCCTTTGTTTGTGTTGGGTGAAAATGCATAGCTGACAGTGGTCACTGTTGAAAAGTAGTGTTTTGTAGCTGAAAACTTTCTCTGTTCAGCAGTGCTATTGTAAGCTTTGTATCCATTGTAGTTTCCATGGAAATAAACAGGAGGCATTACTTTCAGGGCAACCTATGTATTTTATTTATAGTGGACACCATCATTTATTTCTAGCTTTAGAGATAATAGTGATTTGGAGACAGATATTCCCTCCATTTGATACTTGGAATACCTCTTGAATTAAATCCATTTTTAAAGTAGGCTTGTTGCACCTTTCAAGAAAAATTTGGAGATGATCTGTATTAGAATGGATAGCAGTAGTATGTACACAAATACCTGAATGTCTATTGTTGACATGCCATAGATTCTTTTAAGAGAGAAGTAGTTTTTTCCTTTAAATGGAACAATTGTGTATGTGTGTGGGAGAGAGAGGAAAATACCACACTTAAAAAATGCTACAGGAAAGCAGTTTTTCTTTGTTTTGCTACATCAATTTTTAAGCTGAGTTTTCCTTTCACTAGCAGCACAAGGTTATGTCTAGATGAAGAGATGTCAGTGAATTGAGCATAAATGCAGTTATTCATCTAGTCATCTCTCTGACAAGACATACATTTGCAAGAAACCATGATTCCTAAATAAAATACAAATGGCATGGTACGTGCGGTATCTTGCAAATTACTGAATTACAGAACTTGGTGTATTACTGGTTTTGCTTTAGTACTAAATTGGGATTGCTGGGAGGCTGCCAAAAGGCCAGGCGAGATGAGGTGTAGCAAACAGCTTGTCTATGGACAGTAGCAGTGACAAGATGTTAGGAAAGTTGTCAAAACATAGGTTGTGCAGTTTTGTTGGCCATTACAATTAATAAATTAGTGAAAGATGCATTTCCGAGGAAGATGGCCTCATATTTAGCAATGACTCTGCAGAAGGCAGACTAAAGATATAGTTTTACGGTGTGTATGCCTACATGTCTGACTTTGGACACCATGAACATAAGCAAGTCTAGATGGAGGGTTCAGGAGTAAAATGCAACTTATTCACCTGAATATAGGTGGCTTCTCTAATTTTTTTTTTCAGAAGGTTGTTGGTTCTACTGATGAGGTGAGAAAAATGCACTTTTGGACTGATGTGCTTGCCTTCCTTATCCAACTGGTGGACGTGGATATGTATGCAGACTTGGGTGAACCACATCCCTTCCATTTTCAGAGTTATTTACCTCAGTAATGGGCCTTCAGACGCTCCTCCCAAAACATACAATGGGAGAGGCCATGTTGAGGGGATCACTCTTTGGTCTCCTGCTGTCTTAGGTCAAGTTACATTGCGTTAAAGGTAGGATCTGGCTGTGGAGCTCAAGCACATTGGGTGTGTGGGGCCTGTTTGTCCCACACGCAGGTGGCTGAAAAGCTGCAGTGGAAGCCCTGGGGAGAAGGGAGGACACAGCCACTGAAATGCAGGCTGTGGCACATTTCCAGCCTCTCACTGCTGTTGCAAGAAAGGTTTATGTGAGGATACCAGCCTATGGATTTGCCTCTGTGTGACTCACCAGAACTACTGCTACCAGAGATGCTCACTGCTAATAATGTACTATTGCTTCTGGCATGCTGTTTTGTAGTCCTGGACTGGAGGATTTACGTGTCTTTCTGGATGATAATTTTCTCAGCATCTAGTATTCAAATAATAAATGTGCACGTGCTGTCATATGAGTGGCTTTCTCCTTTCTTTCCTTTGTTTTATTTGACTGATAGCCTGCTGAACAAATTTTTTTTCCTTACAGACATGCATCAGAACTGAAGAAAGTTCAGATATGTCATTTCAGAAATAATTCATGATTTTTTAATTTTATTTCAGTCTCCTTTGATTTTTGTGGTACTTGCCTCATGCTAGCAAGTTGTCACCAAACAGCACTTTATTCAAGGAGTGAATGGAACTTTGCAGTCAGCTCCCCAGGGGGTGGAGGTTGGGTGACTGTTTTGATCCATTTATCAAATAACTTGCAGCTTTCAAGGCGAAGACAGACGATTGACTCATCTAGAGGTATATTTAGCAAAGAAAAATGGAAAAAAAAAAAAAGGAAAAATTCTATAGACTTCATGATCTTGCTAATAAAGGTTATTTTAGCTCTAACAAGCAATAAACATGCTTGCTGTTTGGTAAGATCTTTAAAAAATTTTTCTATATTCATGTAAACATAGGAATATTTCTGTGAATTTTTTTCTGAGCAATTTCCTTCTGTCACCAGAAACAGCAGCAAATATTTTTGTTTTCCTCAGATGGAAAATCTTTTATCACGTTAGTTCTATGTACTTCACTGACATCTGCAAAATTATTCCTGATTTTCATAATTATGAGTGAGATGTGAATTAGGAAATAGGTTTTTGAAGCTGGAGAGAGTTGTGATACAGCAATTAAATTTGGTCATTTAAAAATTTAATTAAAATGCCGACTTTACATTATTCACTGTCTTGGCTTTTTGACAAATCACTTAATTTCTTTGTCTCCTTTTTTTTCTTGCTCTTTTCTATATTGGTAGGACTGTTCTGAATATGTCCACTTACCTAATAATGTCATTGGCAAGATTAATATTTCTAGACCAATTTGATTAATTATTTTATAGCTATTTTTTTTAAGAGGTATTATCCTTCTTTTATTTCATTTTCCTGGGGGATAGCATTGGAACTAGAGTATCAGAAACAGGTTAACACTTGAAGAAAAGAGACTTTTCTATCTTGTTCTAATGTACTCATATCCACATCTACTAGCTCACTACTAAAGATTCCCAAAGCATCGTATCATGTATTACCGTGAGTGAGGTCGTCATAGTTTTCCTGGCCTTTCTGTTCAGCATTCCTGAGGAATCTTGAAGGAAGCTTTAGACCATCTTCACAGCCTGTGCTGTGTAATTGGAGAGTCTGCTGCAGTATTTGATGTACTTCTGGATTTGTAGTTAGATTTTTACTTGGTGGCTTTGTTTTGCTGAGTAAGCAAATAAAAAAGCATGTGCAATTGCTTTGCTATAAGCCTGAACACATTCACCAGTATGTTATGGTATAGCTGAGTGCTCATTACCCAATGTGCATGGTTTGTGCAGTACTGGTTGTAATGCTATTTAGTGAGCTTTGAAAATGAAAGTAGCACTTTTTTCCCCAATAGCCCCCACAAGATGCAGTAAGTGAGGGGCTGCTCTGAAAATACTAAGAGCTTTGATCTTGTAGTTTTGCTTTTACACTTCCCACCTCTCCCTCTTTTCCTGGCTCTGACCAGAAGAACCTCATTGAAACCAGTGGCGGCTTTGTGTCTCCATGCCTATGTGCCCTCCTGGATTGGGGTCAGCAGGCACCAAAGAGCATTGGAAGGTGAAAGGACTCATTAATCAGCCAAGGGAACTGCAATGGGAAGCAAATGGGGCCACTTAGTGGTAAGCCTGCTTTACTGCTTGACATAGAGACATGATGCCTCTAACAGCAGTAAAAAATGGAATTTATTTCCCACTAGTACTTTTTTTCCTTATGGCTGTTGATTTTTGCCCAGCACTTCAAACCTGAGTGGGAAATCTGGAAAAAAAAAATCTCTTTAATGGAGATATTTCTATGGAATTTAGAGAAAGAAAAAAGAAATGTTAGGCTAAATCTGTGCTCGTGCTTGTCTTAATCTGGTGATTTCAGTGGTGTCCTTCTGTTCTCTGATTTTTGGAATAAACATGTTTCATGTTGTGGATAACTCCAGCTCAAAGCTGGGACATGCTGGTTTTAATAAAATACATCTAATCCGTAGAGCCATTTAACATCTGGAAAGCAAGTTGTTAAAAACATAAAGCACATCTAATCCTTGAGCTGCTCAGAGCCTAGAAGAGGAGCTTTTCTTTATGGGGTAGTTTAAAAGCCTAGCTAGAACATGAATTGCAGAGACATTCTATTCGAGGCATCAGGGTTGTCTACCAGGTGCTGCGTCAAAAGTTATCATAGCATTGTTTAACATGTTCTTCATCTGAAATACTCATAACTAATATGTACTTAGTGAGGCAGACAAGAATATATAAGCATTCTTTTTGAGGTTAGATATAAATGCAAGAATATACACAAGGAAGATTTTCCCTATGTGCATGTTATATTCCTGGTTAATGAAAAGGACCTTGAAGGTCAAAAAATGCTAAGTAGAAGTGATAACATTTTGCTATATCACTAGCTCAACTCAGTCCTTTCTCTAGCTTTTGCACAGTGTCCATGGTTCTACAGTATGACCTCATTAACTCTTTTCAACAGAAGCTGCTGTATTCAGTCTTCTGTGTCTGTTCATGCAAAATTTGCTAGTGTGACTTTCAAATATGTCTCAACCACGTTAAACCATTTATCACCGGGCTTGGAACGCAAAGAAATGGAACAAATACTTGGGCAGAGTTTCTTGTCTGTTTTAAAAACTGAACTCTCTGTTCCAGTGTTTAAAGTGATGCTGATGTCAGAGCTAGATTGTGGAGGCATCCCTCTGTTTTCATAGCTGCAGCAGAGGTTCCTGAATTGCTATTCTGAGTTTTATTGTCTATCCGATGGCAAAAGTCAAGGATGTATTGATGCTTATGAAGAGAGGCACTTGTAGGGGCATCTTAGTCCCATTTTATCTAGATAAAAGACCCCAGGGGTTTAAAATCTTTCTCCATTGGAGTGGTGTTAAGGTAACCAGGCTCGCAATTCAGGAGATTTCATGACATACCTGAAGTTAGGTGGGAGGAGTATATGCCACGTAGATGAAGTGGCGTTAGCCATGAAATGCAGCAGGGTTAACTTGGTCATTAAGGCCCACTGGCTAATTCTGTTTTCTCTTCTTTCCATCTTCTTGCTTTCCATAATATTTTTTCCTGACGTATCTGGGACTTTGAAGTTATCATGTTTTCATCTCTACTGGCAGGGGTGCTGATGGCATTAGAGAGTACGTTAATGGGTATTTCATTGAAGTGTGCAAGACTTAAAGATAATGTGCTCCATTAAACATAGTTATTAGCAAAAGCTTGCTGTAGTTACTAATCTAATCAAATCTGTTAGGAATTCATGTTCTTGTTTGTCCAAACAGTTTCGGACAATCTGGTCAGAAGGTCAATTACTGAGCATTCACTTCACAGTAAGATAACCTTTCTTAATTTTTAAAAATCAAAATTAACTTGTGTCAGATCAGTTTTTAAAATCTGGTAGTGATTACAGGGTTTCTTAGAATAAGAAACTAAAGGAGGGAATACGCAGAGCCTGATATCAGCTTTGCCTGGTGACTTTAGGATAGTTGCTTTTCTCTGACAAGCATCTCTAAAAACAATGCTATCAAACTCCCCCCAGAGACTTGTGTACCATATTTCCTATCAAACTGAGAAAGTAGTTTATCTGTCAGTCCTGGAAAGTCATCCTTGCTCCCAAAATTAAAAGTGGGATCTGAGTTGTCACTAGGATTTAAGGTTCTGCAGGGCGATTTAAACCCAATTCACATCAATGCAGTCACACTGTTTGCAGAGATTTTTTGTATGCAGTGATGATTGTCAGTGTCAATTGGTATTCTTTTATTCAAGATCAGAGAAGAGAGAGACTGTCTTTTGTTTCCTGTTTTGACTCCATAGTAGCTGGACGAAAAGCTGTAATTATATATGTATGTGAAAAGCAGTGTGGTACATCTTGCCCTGACCAAAGTCAGTGCAGGTGTTGCCTTTGCCATTAGGCATGTCTGAGAGATGTGAAGACAGAAGGTATTGTGATGATGGTTCAGATGGAAGATCTTTCTAACAGTCCCCATTCAGGGCAGAAGAACATCTTCAGCTGACCTGCTCCTTAGCTTTATCACTAGTGAGATGACACAGGGTTATTTGAGATGGTTTTAGGCCTAGAATTTGGCAATGCTTTCAGCTTGAAGGTTGTATTCACTTTTTGGAGAATGCTGAAAAGCACACTTTTGAGACATGCCAGCGAGCAGCAAAGTGCCTGGGAAGGTGCATGGAACTGCTGAAACTCTTCTGGACGGGTGAGATTTTCAGAGATTCACACTGAATTCAAGACACGTGGAATTTCCTGTATCTTTTTAAAATAAAGGGACTCCTTATTTGAAATTGTAGTTACATCTTTTTTACCTAAATTGAAATGTATGGTGAATTTGCTGTGGGTCAAATTTACTTGCTAATTGCATGTAAAAACTAATTGTTAATGCTATCACAAAGTTAAGAAATCAAGAATCCATAAGCTTGATGGGATCCAAAAAAAAAAAGGATAAAAGGATTATCCACTTATCTCAATAACGAAAACATCCACAGTTGCATTAGGGAGGATTAAAAAATGCAGAAAGCATATAAACCCATTGAGCTTTGGCACATAAGTGAGATTCTTAGTGGAGAGAGTTAAGAATCCTCTTCCCTCATATGCACTCTATTCTCTACTTGTCATTGAAAGCATCGACTATACATGTCTATTTGTTGTAACTGTTTTAGCTAGAATGGACAGAGATAAAAAGCCTATTCACCTTCTGCAGGTTGAATTAAATATCTGTAGTAGGTGTGCTGCTGCATTTGCACTAGCTCTTGGGCTTGGTTTGCAGGAATCACAGAATGGCTGAGGTGGGAAAGAACCTCTGATCAATTGATCCAACTCCTCCACTCGAGGAAAGCCACCCAGCACAGGGTGCCTGGTACCACATCCAGATGGCTTTTGAAGATTTCCAAGGAATACTTTTTTTAAGTTTGTAAGTACCAGTGAAATTACAGCATGAAAGACTTAAGAACTACTTGTATTAGCTGTGAAACATCCATTATAAACATGATGCCCACAGCACAGTTTCACTGTGGCGTTGCCTCTGTTCCTGCAAAATCAGTGTGTATAGAAGTGTGAATTACTATAATACTGTGAAATGGACCCCACTGCTTTTTGCTTCATAACAAAATTTAAAAACTGTGCTAGAGGAGTTCTATAACAGCTCATGGTGATTTGCAAAATTGTTATTACAATGAAAACAATCTACAGGCACAGTCGTAAGAAGGTCAACACAGAATACAATTCCATAGCTTAGAGTTATGGCAAAACATGATGGGTGAAACCTTCCTCCTTGTACTAGTAATTCAGCTATAGTGTTCATAAGGTGCTCTACACAGAGGGTGCTTCTCTTTGTTAGGTGACTGAAGATGCTCTATAGCCATGTCTAAATGTTCTGGGAATAGTTCAGTGTACTGTGTAGTCATCTCTCACTCTGAAATGAAATGGGAATAACTTCTCAGTGAAATGGCACAAATAAAGCTTGTGATATAAGAGAACCAGGTCTTTTTTAATGTAAGATTTTATGAATCTCATTAAGAACAGTGCCTCAGTAATACTAGTGCCAAAGTTTTTTCCTCATTGTTTTATTTTGCATCAGAGACAAAGGATTTTTACTGGTGGTTACTGAAGCTTTCATGCTGAAGAATTCTTCCAGGCTGAGAATAATATTTGTGATTATGTATTCAGTATAGGCCTGGTGTACATTCCTACACTTGAGAATAATCATACTTCATTTATAAAAAAAAATCTTGTTATTCATTAATTTTAGAAGAAGCTGATACTTTTCTGGTTTGTGGGAAAACTTTATCATCTGTGCATTGTTCTTGAGATCCGGAAATGGCATTTCCTTTGTCATAGAAAGCTATGGCCTGGTTTTGTGGTTGGGAATGAAGATATATTCTATCTCTCTGATACTACTTTTGTTTAAGGAAAAAAATGCTAGAATAATATGGGGACTCATTAATGAGAGATCTTTCCTGGCAATGAAATGCGTGCAATTAGGATCCTCCAGGGTTTTTAACTGTAGAGGATGTAAGATAGAGGAAGAAAAGGAGGTTCCATACTTAATCTCGTCAGCAGTTGTCAGAAAAAGTCTTTTGCTTCATCTTTCCTTCACCGTTCTCCAAGCAAGCACGTTGGCTGGAGTTCTCCAAATTGTTTTTGAAGGGAGGGGAGAGAGAGTTGTTTTCAGCTTTGACCTTTTAAGGCAAAGATAATCCAGGACAAGGCATAAAACAATATTGCTGAAAGTCGTTTTATGAAGCCAAACATTCAGAAGTTAGGAATGCCAGTTATATTTTTAATTCTATGTTATTTTTTGCTGTCTTGCTTGTGCTCATTATTATTTCCAATTACAGAGAACTTAAAATCTTTGTTATAGTTCTCCCTATTTCTGGAAACAGGTGGTACAGCTTAATTTGAAATGAAAACTTTCATTTTTTTCTATTACTTCCTTTTTGTAGAAAATGATTAATTTATATCAAACCATTCTAAGCATAAAGAAAAATCCTCTAGTATTTTAGCCTAGTTTTCACTTACTAGTAAAAGGTACACAAATTATCATGGGAAGTAGCTGCTGTATGTTGGAAGAATGGAAAGAAATACTGGTATCTTTGGCTTTGTTTTGGTTAAATTTATATGTCTGTTCTTAGCCTAACATCTTTCATTTGAGCATCTGTAAAGCCATATAGCTTTTGTGATGCGTCTTCTACCATATTCTGATTTCTGGGTCTTAGAGAAAAATAATCTCCCTTCTTCAACGCTATGATTTGACTACAAACTCACTTCCAGAAAGTGTTTTATCAGTGTATAATATACTAGCTGCCTACAGCTCAGTTTAGTTCTTTCTGCTCACGTTGTACATCTTCTATGTATGAAGATAAAAATGCCAGTTTCTAGGTCTTCCTGAATAGTAACTTTGGCTAGATCTAAACTCAAGCCTAGCAATTCAGGAAGGACACAACACAACACAGTCTGTAACATATATAAGTCTGAGTAATTTGCTTCCACCCTCCTTGATGAAATAACTTATCTTGCTCCCTCTGTCAAGCTGCTGACATATGGCACACCTACGGTGAAATATTGCTCTTAATTATCCAGTTCAGAGGTATTTGGAAGTTGTACTAGATGAAATGATAGGGAGAATCAAACCAAAATGCATTTTCCTTGGGAGCTGTAAGCATCTATTTTAACATCCATGTTGATAGGAACTCCACTCTGCAGAAATGTTGACTGCTACAGAGGTGATTAAATCAAGCAGGGTTTGCTTTTTTTTTTTGTCCCAGCCAAAGATTAATTTTTCTTCTAGAATTGGTTAGGCTTAGGTTTTGTGCCCCATACCTTCAAAGGGCTTAGAGGGATCTTATAATTAGAAAGTTCAGCATGCTGTCTTTTTTAAGTGCACTTGCTTTATTGATAAATCTTCCAAAAACTGGAGGCATTCAAAATCCTGATCCCTTTTTGACAATGAGATCATATTTTGTTTTATGCAGTGGGATTTTTTGAAATGCAAGTGGCATTCTTAGACAGAAGAAAGATTTCATATGGAAGTTTTCAGAGAGTCCTTGAACATACTTTTTAAATAAAGGAAAACCCCACTGCTGATTCCAGTTTTGAATGAAGATGTACGCCTTCCATACTTCCATCTGCCTCAGCTATTTTCAGGAATTACATGGTAACTCTTCAGAGTCTCTCTTTACATCTCTCAGTCAGTTGAGTAGTCGTTTCCATTCAGCAGAGTTCTAAATTTGTAAATTAAGCATGTCTGCTTCTGGAGGTGTTACATCTTAATGCCTTTGCAGAAATGAGTGTAATGTAAGACTGTTAACTGTTTTCCAGCGACCACATTTTCTGGTCATTTCTTTGTCAACATTAATCAGAAATTGTTGGCAATATTACGATAATTTTTGTATGAGGAGAGGCCATGGTATTATCACAATTTAAACCATTGTTTCAAGTATATTTCTTATCTTCTTTTTAACTTGGTATGTACCACCTCCTTACCTGTTCTCTAAAGAGTGTTCCACAGATTTCTGATTGCTATTCCCTGAAGTGCACCAAAGCCAGCTAAAATGGTTTGGCGTGAACTACTGACAGTGAAGGCAAAAATTAAGCTAAAAAGCGATCTCAGGAAACGCAAGTGGAATTCTCTGTGAAAGAGGCCAAAGAGCAAGAGTGTGCTGGGAAGCAAGAAGCAAAGATCTTGCGTGCAAATTTTTCATGGTCCTGAAACTTTCATGTAGTGAGAAATTAACAATGTGTTTCCTAGGCCTTAGAAAGGGCATAGTGTTTGTGTAGACACCCTACGTATGTAGTTTGAAATAATTTTCCCTCTGCGATGATGATGTGATGGATAAGGGGACCATGTGATAGGAAAATCAGGCAGGACTTTATCTGTCCCAGTTTTTAATTTTATTCTGCAGGGTCAATCCTCAAAGACCACGACAAACATGGAGATTAAGAGCGGATTTCCTCTGCCCCACAGGCACATGAGATTTCATTGCCCGCAGAGGTACTTTTTGCCATTACTCTGCTAATGTATTTTTCTCTCAGTTCCTAAGCATGTGTTCAACTTCACAAGGAAATTTATGTCAAATATTTCTGAGGATCCTATTGCTTTGTCTAACCAGGGACATAAGGATATCTGAAGAGTATTGGGACAAAATTTTGTCAGTACAGTTGTGTTTTATGTCATTTAAAGCAGGATAAAGTAAGCCTGTCAGGAACATATCAGTAGAGATGTTTTGAATGCTGCTTAGCGTGAAATAAGAAAGCAAGATATTACAAAAACAGTGTGGAACTGTAAGTAGGCAATTCTGTGTTCAGATAAACTCAAATCCACAACTTACAACCTGGGACCATTTAGAAGTAGGTATGTAAGAGGTGTGCACATGTGGATTGCTCCTGTTCTGAAATCCAGTAGTTGGAAAGTATGGTCAGCCTAATAAATAAGCTCTGGAGTTATGATAACTCCATTCAGTTTCTGTTTCATCTAGATTTTTCCTCTTTTCTGGAAACCAAGGCAGTCAGCCTGGTCTGGCATCCCAGCTCTTTGTGTCTAAAATATTCATAGGATAGAAATTTACCAAAAAAGATCATGTTTGAGGTACTCATGTAGTGGTGAGCTGCTCATATGTAGTGGTAATGAAAGCTACTGAACCCGGCTTGGGTAAAAGTAAACGTGTACAAACCAAGTACATAAGGCATATAATACCTCTGGGTAATGCATTTTTGTAGGGCATTTTTCAAGGCAAAATACCTTATGGGGTTTTGTAGTTGCCATCTTAAGCTTGTTGCTTGTGGCAGAATTGTTCTGATTTGTGCCAAGTCTGTGGATTACATCAGTGTTAAAAAAGCTAGAGGCACAAATACTTTTAACTCTTCTCCACTTCAGATAGGCACACATCTGTTCAAAATTTCTTTTCATGTGATTGTGTTTAGGCAGACAAGAAATTTTATTTTCTGCCAAAAATTGTGGACCTTGGTGACAGTCATTTTTTCTTGTGTTCTGGAAGATAAAATGTTTCCATTGTTAGATCAACTCGAAAGTTACCATCAATTCCTATAAATGTTATGAGCCACCACGTCTTAGGCATCGTGTGACTGAATCTTGGCTCCACCAGAATCAGAAATGCTCATTCCATCTTTGGATTAATTTGTAGAATTTTTCTGTAGACCAATTCCTGATGTTGCCAACCCAAACAGTGAATGAAAACTCACAATTCATAGCCTGTTTGGGTAAAAACTAGACTGAGAGCAATACTGGCTCATAGTTTCCTGGCCTAAGACCAACCATTTTTTTCTTAGCTGTCCTCACTGATGATGGGCAGATTTACTGGTCCCCTCCAATCCCATTTGGCAAAGTTAGTAACAAACCAATTTCAAGTGCTTTCTTGATCTGAAGACCAGCTGCGTATAGTAAGTAAAAATCCTTGTCACCAAACTGTTTTCATTGTTTATACAAGAAGTCAGATTTAGGAAAAAATCTGATCATTAATATAACCATAACGATGTGCTCATTTGCATTACGCAATCAATACCAGCTTTAATGGATTGTTTTTCAAAAAACTCCTCTTGTTTTCTGTGAAATCATGGTAATTATTTTTAAAACAATGCAACTAGGCCCTTACATGTGGTGTTTGAATATTTTTGTTGATCTGAATTATTAAAAGATTGCTTTCTCTAAAGCATAATTATTGTCTTCAGTGGTGTAGTATCCTTAAGTGCTGTAGCTGAAACGTGCAATTATCCCGCACAAGAGTTGCAACAAAGTTTTGATTATTAGTGATGAACAGTTATGGAGTTAAAACAGTTTGGCTGACTGTTACATTGCGTCTGCATTCTTAAGATGCAGAAAAATAATTTGTGCTAGGCTATAATATACCAAGGTAAGCTGAGCTAGCAGATTTGTTTTTGATGCTAAAGGCAGAGTAATCGTTTGCAGCCAAACGTAGTTGTGTAGGTTGAGCTGTAAGCATTACCTCTGGGAAAGAGAGAGCAGAGGGGAGATGTATGGCCAACCACCACTTCTAAGTGCAGGACAGGTGCACCACTGAGAGTAAGAAATTAGGCAGAGGTGGCAGAAGATCCACATGGATGAGCAAGGAGCTAATGGAGGAACTCAAGTGGAAGATGATGATCTACAGAATGTGGAAAAAGGACTGGCCACTTGGGAGGAACATAGGAATATTGTCAGAGCATGCAGGGATGAGATGAGGAAGGCTCAGGCCCACTTAAAATTAAACTGGGTGAGGGAGATAAGAACAGTAAGAAAGGCTTCTGTAAGTATATCAAAGGCAAAATGAAGACTAGGGAAAATGTGAGCGTGCTTCTGAACGAGCTGGGTGCTCTGGTAATGCAGGACATTGAGAAGGTAGACTTGTTGAACACCTGCTTTGCTTCAGTTTTTACTGTTAAGGAATTTCAGCACTTGGAGATCAATTAATTCATTGAAAGACTGTGGCCTAATTAGCACGGTGTGAATTCATCTCTTTTTGTATTTATTATCATGTGCCCAGTGTTCATCACTTCACCTCTTTCAGTGATCTTCCCTTCAGAGCTGCTCTGTAAGCCCACAGGAATTGCTTAGTGGACTGGTAACTCCTTTCTCAGGGCACATCAGTGTTTGCCCTGATGTTACTGAGACAGGAATAAAAGCTTGCTGAGTGCAACTTCCTAAGGAGGGAAAATGGAAAAGAAGGTCCTCATCTTTCTTCCCAGGTATCTAGTGACAGGGCATGTGGGAATGGCTCAAAGCTGTGCGAGGGCAGATCTAGACTGGATGTTAAGAAAAAGTTCTCACTGAGAATGTAGTCAGACACTGGAGCAAGTTCCTAGTGAGGTGATCGATGCCCCGTGCCTGCCTGCCTTTAGGAGGGAATGGCATTTGGATAATGCTCTTAATGATTTAATTTTGGGCATGCCACAAAATCTGTTCTAACAGAATACCATCGGAAAGGCATCAGTTTCTGTACAGATCTGATTTAAAAAAGAACAGATAATCACTTAAGAATGAAGTAGTTGGGTTGGAAGGCACCTCCAGGGTCAGCTCGGTTGGCTGAATGTGGGTATAACTAACTTTGGAGTTCAGCTAGCCTGGTTACGGTTGTGTGCTGTGGGGCTTTGAAAGTCTGTGAAAATAGACATTTCTCAACTGATCCAGTGCTTTGCTACTTGTGTTGTGAAGTTTTCTTCGAGTTGGAATAAGAATAGTGCATATAAAATGGTCATGAATAAATTTAGATAAGAAATCACGTCACATCAGTGATGTTCTGGAAGAGTGCTCTGATGGGATTCGTGGGAGGAAAGCAATCCACCTGAGACCAAGATGCATGTTGGTCTGATTTTAAAAGTGATAATGCGATATAAATGTCTCCAGTGGCAAAGAACTTGACTCATTGATCCATTTCAGATTTTAAATTGTGATTGCTTTTACTGGTGATGGCTGTTGAATTTGCTGCTTGCACTTGAAACGGTCACTGTCCTGCTGCTTTGCTGCTCATATGGAATTGTAAGCATCATGAATTTCTTCCCATGCACTTGTCTGTATTTCTGCGGGCAGGAGGAGTAATCTTCCTTCTTGAATTAATGAAGCGAAGTCTCTCCTGAGAAATTCAGGAGCAGACTGGGCACAGTAATAGACCTTATTGTTTAATTCACCAGAGGCACAATATTATTCACAATTACTCATTTTATGCCTTTTCTGGATACAGAGGACGCTTGATAATCTCGGTCTATTTGCTCGATAGCTTCTTCAGGTAATTAATTCTCATGGACGCATATCTAATGAAGTCAGTATCTTACCTTACTCGTTATTTATACATTTATCAAAGGACATTTCTGCTACCTTGCACCATTATAGAAATGAAGTTCCAACCAGCTCTGCTGAAGTCCATCTGCGCTTTCCTTCTGAATGCTGATTTAAAATGGACATCTAAGAAGGCGGTTGGATCATGAAATTGATTTAAGTCATCCCACGTGCTGTGGAACGGGCTGAAACTGTGCTCATTGTGTGAAACTTGAGTGAGTTTGTGAAAATCTGAATGTATGGAAAATTTGCTGAGGGAGAGGAAGAAGATGCAGTGGGGAAAGGGCAGCAGTCCCACACTAACATCCCTTGCAGCCTGTGGTGCTGTGCCCATTTCTGCTCTCTCTGCTGAATGTCTGGCTGTGCAGTTAGACGTTTGTGTGTGCACAGTGTGAAATTATCTCTTACTCAAAGGCCCACTTCTCAGAGCAAGGACTGTGAATTACTACTATAGGTTTCAAGTAATAAGTTTAATGATCTTCTATGAAATGCTAGCTCTAGTGTGAAATGGAAATTTCTTTTCGTTATGATCAAATGTCCATTACATTTTAAACAGGGTTGTTTGAGGGAAATAATTATTTTTATTATTAATAATGATATTAATTATTACTGCTCGTAGAAAATGTAAAAATTCAGCTAATGAGCTTGTTTGCAGTTTTCAGTATTGTATATTGCCATAGAAATCAATGATTTTAAATATTAAACATAGCAATTTCACTTTGGACTGCATTTCATTTTAACTTAGTATGATAGAATATTTTTTCTTAGTGTATCGAATTACCACCAGTTCACTTTTTAAATAGGTTATTGAATTTTTGGAGATATATGAACAGCTCATAACTTTATTGTGGCGTATACTATAGATACACATCCTCAGAAATGAATTTAGAAATTGTGCTGTGTACTCAAGATGCTTTCTATGGCCTGCAGAGGAGCGGTGTGTTTGAGATAATTCTTTACTAGATGAGCTGCTTGAATTGGTTGCATGAGAAGCTGGGAAATCAGACAGATAAAATACCTTGAATGTTAGAAGATAAACTTTTTTTCTTTTTTAACCAGGATTTGGCTGTTCTCAGTGAATTTAAAAATTTGTATAAGTGCTAATACTTTGGAAAAATAACTTGCTTAACTCAAGGATTTGAGAACCTCAATTAGATGTGTTCACTTACAGACAATAATATTTATAAACGTACACAGTTCTTTCCCAAAAGTGTCTCAGTGCCTTTGAGCAGCGTATTAAATGCACATTATTATTGCAGCACTAGTTGTGCCAGAACAATAAGGATCTCTATTCTGTGTAATGAAGAGGCAAAAATGCAACAACACTGTAGCAGTGCTTAATTTTGGGCCAGGCATAAGGAGGCTGTATTTTTTGTTTAATAAACTTCAAAGCATCAGTTAGAAACCTGCAGAAGTGTATTCAACCAAGCCACTCAGCAGGAGAGTTTTGTGAGAGGTAGGTATGAGTTGAGAGGTTAGGAAAATGCTTTATTTTTGCCTAATTTCTGCCTCCAGAAATTTACTGGATTATTTAGAGAAAATAAAGAAAACATCACTTAGGGAAAATATTGGTTTGTTCAGTTTGCTATAGAAAATACATTTTGGATTCTTTTATATTGCTCCCATCTTTTCTAATCGAGGAAACAGAAAATCTGTTTTCTCAATCACTGATAATGAAGTATATCTTGAAATGGGTTTTTCTTCAACTTAAGTGTCTGTTCCACCTCAGAGTCATCAGGAAAGAAAACTTCTGTCCCCTGAAAATGTCAGATGTTCATTCATAGAAGGTTAATTATTAGCAATAGGTGTGTTACTGTTTTAACTTGAAGACTTGGTCACCACAACAGGAAGCTGGAGACAAACTTATTGTAAACATCCCATTCAGTGGATGTTTTCTGAATGATGGCTCACTGTCTCTTGCCCCCATTTCACTTTTGTGACAATTAACTGTAACCCGGGGCTTCAAATGTTCCAAAGGCATGAACGACATGGACACAATTGTCTCATTGTCTTTTTCAGTCCCAATATCTTATACTATACATTCACAAGGACTTGAACGAAAATTGGGTGCTAAAGGGAATTCCTGTAGACTCATTTCAATAGAAATAAAAATGTTTGACATCTGCTTTTTCTCTTTTCTGTCTAACTTTCATATGTCATGGCTAAAACTATTCAGAATTTTTGTTTTGACTATTCATATGAAGTTCATTGTGGTTTTGACCTATTTTCCAGTCTGCTTTGCAGAATCACAAAAGTGGGCCGTTAAAGTTGGTGAAACAAGGGGGTCTGCTCATTGGAAAAAATGTATGGTGTTGGGAATGATGTTGGAGGGTGCAGTGAGATAAGCATCAGGAAGGGATGCCATTCAGAGGGACCTCAACAGGCTTGAAAGGTGGGCCTGGGTGAAGCTAATGAGGTTCAACACAGCAAAGTGCAAGGTTTTGCACTTGGGCTGGGGGAATGCCAGGCATCCATACAGACTGGAAGGAGTGGGTCCTTGAGAGCAGCCCTGCAGAGAAGGACCTGGGCGTCCTGATGGATGAAAGGCTTAACGTGAGCCAGCAGTGTGCTCTTGCAGCTTGGAAAGCAAATGGTATCCTGGGCTCCATCAGAAGAGGGGTGGCCAGCAGGAACAGGGAGGTGATTGTCCCCCTCTACTCTGCTCTTGTGAGGCCTCATCTGCAGTACTGTGTCCAGGTCTGGAGCCCCCAGTACAAGGAAGAGGGTCCAGAGGACCAGAGAGCCAGAAGATGATCAGGAGACTGGAACAAGAGTCAACTCTTTGAAAGGGTAAATAACAGCAGGACAAGGGGAAATGGTTTGAAGCTGAGGAGGGAAGATTTAGGTTGGATGTCAGGGGGAAGTTCTTTACTATGAGAGCGGTGGGGTGCTGGAACAGCACTAACGTAATGCTTTTGTCCATACTGACTTATACAGATCTTGCAAGGTATCTCCTATAATAACTTTTTGGTTGTTGATCATTCCCTATTCATGATGCCTGAACATATAGCTAGATGTATCAAAGGGACATTCTTCTCAAAAGCTCACCAATTAAACACTGTTTTGAATCATACAGCTATTGTATAGCTATTATAGGACTGGTCTTTACTGTTGCTTTTATATTGGTCACAAAATTGGACATACATTCCCTTACACTGATAACAGACAAGTAGAAAGTAGGCTAGTTAACACTAGAGAAGTAGGCTGTTTGATAGTGTGTGTAGAATACATGCTTAGTTTTTTTTCCTCTTCAGTGTTACTTCAGGGCCCCATTTGTGTAGCTACTTGTCTTACAACCCAGCTGGTTGGGATAGATTCACTCTTTCATATGCAGACCCTTTGGCATGCTCTTGTGGTTGCGGAATTAATTAGTAAGGCTCAGAAGCTTTGCCTACATAAAGGGTAATGGGGAGTGTTACAAAATGAGCCATCACTAAATGTCCTTGACAAATGTAACTGTTTTGTTTCTTAAGTATTTATTTTGCTTGAGGGGTTTCTACTTCTCCAATCATCCCACTTCATCATGGGCAATTAGGAAGAAAAGGATGCAAAAGCAAGCAAGGATCAATCCCGCCCCAGCTATGTCTCAATCTGAACCAGACCCTTTTGGACTTATTTTTTGCATCGTTTGGACTTATTTTTTGCATCGTTTGGACTTATTTTTTGCATCGTTTGGACTTATTTTTTGCATCGTTTGGACTTATTTTTTGCATCGTTTGGACTTATTTTTTGCATCGTTTGGACTTATTTTTTGCATCATTAACTCTTTCCTGACTCAGTACTAGTAGCAGAAGTTGGATAGTGTGGGTCTTGCATATTACATATGCTCTCTAAGTTGTGATTGAAGCCTGAGATAAAAATCCCCTTTGGTTTCTTGGTATGAGAATCCACAAGAGGCCAGCTCTAAGCATGGCAACAACTTCGTTCCTTTCTGGGGAAACCAGAGCTAAGACCCAGGCTGTCACTTGGGCACTGTGACCTGAGAGTGTTTTTCCATCTTTGTCAGACTCCCTCCTGAAAATAACATAATTGTTATTTTAAAAAGCAATTATTCAGTCAGCTGAAGTCTAAACCATAGTGAACCAGAATAAAATACAAAAGCATGATTGATTAATTTTTCTCACAATTGTTCACACTTCTTATAAAGATGTAACAGCCCAGTAAGAAAACGTTCAGTAAACAAGGCATGGCTGGGAACTTTTCAGAAGAGGTTGGACAGGGTTGTGGTTTCTTTGTAATTTGTTGATACTCTTAAATATGATAAAACTATGAGATCAAAATAGTGCAGGTTCCCACAGGCTATGCATTGTATTGTAATGTAGGTAGGAGTATATTCAGGACAAAAAGGGCTTGTGTGCCCTTTGAACACTAGATGTAGATGGGATAGTATACTTTCTGGAATCATCTTGCTTTCCCCAGGGAAAATGGAGAAATCCCCTTTAGCTATCACTTCAGCATTGTATCTGTTGTAGTAATAAACCTGTTTTTATTTAAGTTTTTAAGGAAACACAAATGAAGTCACAACTTTTAAATTGTTATTTACTGAATAGGAGCTTGAATTCAAAATGCTGTCTGAAGAGTAGAAGTACTAAGATAGGAGTAAGATCTATAATGGCAGCATGGTCATTATGTCTTAGTGATACATAGCATGAGGCATGTAATAATTTCTAATGATTTTGTTGATAGATATTTGATGCCCTGTTTTAGTAACTTTAGAGTAATTTTCATGTAAGGGACAGTTTACAAAATCCACATTAAGTGAATTCAGTTACCAGCTTTTAAAGTGCACTGTACTTCTATGTACTGCAACATAAGAATATTGATTTTACCTTCTTAGAATATTTTTTATTTTAAAACAATAAGACTTTTTCTTCCAACCTAAGAGAAAGAAGCATTCTATGTTGCAGGACTGTTCATTTATATTTATTCTTGTCTTCATGCATGAGCTGTATTGTGCAGGTGTTTAAGCAGAGTGTTTCCAGGTTAGACCCTAATTTAAGAAGGCATAATGATAGAACTAACAAAGATAAAGGACATGGCCTGGTGGTTAACTAGACTATATATGGGCACTGTAACAACAGTGACCTGTGGTTTTACATGCAATGTGTTTTTGTATTTTTTCTTTGTGTTCACACTCAATTTGAATTCTGGGTAATGCTCAAGGCCTCACTGTATCCTAAATATAGTGGAAGCTGATGAAGAACCTTACTAAACAGGCCCTTCTCTATATATCTCATTAATTTTATATTTCTCATTGCTTAGTTATTTAATGATTTCATATTTCCATATTATATATTTTATTTCATACATGCAACATTAATGATGTACCATTTTCTGTATCTGTTTGGCATTTTTCTAACAGATGCTTCACTTGTTCTACCGTCTCTTTTTTTCCCCTGTCATTTTAAGAGTAGTGTTTTTTAATATTTACGAAAAAATATTTTAAAGGAGGCATGGGTCTTATTTGGGCTTTCCCTGACTACGCTTGCTTTACTTTCCTTAACCCAGTTCTCCTGTGCTCCCAACCTGTTACTGGAAACTTTCAGTATCCCATGCTTTGCTCATGAGCCCTCATTGACAGCACAGTTTTGGTGGCTTAGGTTCCTTTTCCAACCCTAGCAGGAACTGGATGCTGTTGTAATAAGCACTGCTATTTTAGAGGAACATTCGAGTTTCTTGTTCTCTCGGAGGACTACAGTGAGATGCAGCATGAAAAATAACCAGAGAAGTTCTTGCTCCTTTTCATTTTTGCGTGTATTGCCTGGGAGAAAAGTTGATACTTTATTAGCCATAAAGAGGATGGATCACAAAGACCTCTATGTCTCAAATTCCCCCCAAATTTCAGAAACTTTGCAAGAATGAGCAAGACCTATTGTTTTATTTTAGGTTTTTTTGCAAGCTTTCAATTCAATATGATAGCAGAAGTTTCTCATCTTTAAATGCAGTTTAAATCAGAGTTATTGTGCTCAAGTTTTTCAGAGGACTTGTTAATGGAACTGGAATGTTACAGTTATTCTGTGAGGTTGTCTTTTGTCTGTTCATTTAAAACACAATGGTTAGAGATATATAAGTCTGATTCATTTGCTCTTACATTTACATTAATTTATTTTGAATAGAAGATGACCATCTGCGGTCATAATTTTGGTCACAGGTTGCAGAAGTATCCTAAACTGGAGAGGGAAAAAAAAGAAATAGTCTATCACCAGAATGACCATCACTTATGTTTGAGGGAAGAGAATTGTCTGTAATGGCAACCTAAGTAATGCATATGTTATTCTTCATTCACTGACCTCTATCAGGAATTACTCAACTGTCAAAATGTAGGCTGCTCAGAAAGTAGCATCTCGTATTTATTTCTATGGAAACAACAACAACAAAGAGTATGATAACACTGCCTGATAGAGCAAATTCTCAGCTACAAAACATTACTTTTCAATGTTATCACCACAATTAGCTGTGCATTTTTGCTGGTGTTTAAAAAGGGCCTGCATGCTGCTCTCATAAACTTCTGCACCAGCAGAGATGATTCACTATCATGATCATCACTGCTGAAACGCACCACCCCCCACCTCACTGTGCTGGCATCCACTGTTTGGTCCCCATAAACGTTCAGCAAGCATCAGTTTATGTCCCTGAGTGCAATTTTTTCTGCATGGAGGAATACAGTGACACACCTTTGCTTCAGATGGACTTTCGTGTCAGATGTCATTCTGTTGTGCTGCCCCTTCTGTGTGTGTCACGGCAACAAAATGTAATGGGATATTGGGTGGGAAGGCTCAACCCCTACTGCCATACCACCAGCATGCACCTCTGATGTTGTGGGTCAGAATAATAACTTAGGAGATTATATTGCTTTTTGGATCAGCCATCATATGTTTCAGAAGTCCTAAAAAATTAAAATAATCAAATTAAAGACCTACAGCACTGATGTTCAACCTTTTGGCTTGCCTAGGCTACAGAAAGTGAAGAGGAATTGTCTTGGGCCACATATAAAATATATATTACGGAATCACAGAATATCATGAGTTGTAAGGGAGTCATAAGGATCATTGAATCCAAATCTTGGCTCCATGCAGGACCACCCCAAAAATTAGACCATATATCTGCATGTTGTCCAGATACTTCTTGAACTCTGGCAAGCTGTGTGCCATGACCACTGCCCTGGGGAACCTGTTCCATGCCCAACAACACTCACACGAAGAACCTTTTCCTAATATCTAACCCAGAACCTTCCCTGTAAGAGTGATGAGATTAAAAAATGCATATCTAAGAACTGCTGGAGAGATTTATTGCTTCCAGAGACTATTTAGAACTCTGAGTTGCTTTCCAGAACAGTAGTTAATGTTGTTTTGTGTTTTTTTTTGTTTTAACAACGCAAAAAAAAAATTAGGAAGAAAGAGCAACAAAATCATAGAAGTAGTGGGGAAATTTTGCTAGTACCTGGATGGTTGGATTAACTCTTGGAGATCTTTTCCAATCTCAGTGGTTCTGTGATTCTTGCTTTTGTGAAACGCTGCGCCGCCCAGGTTTGATGGCAGTGGCTGCTGTTCTCAGTGAGTGTTTTTCTCAGGACTGCACACGGTTATTTGCTGTAACTGGGCCAGCACTGCCCTGTGCACTCCCCGTGTCCTGGGCAGTGCTGGTTGCACACGGCTGTGGTTTTGTTGGGCCAGGTTGCTCTGTGGGGCAGCGCTGCCACCATGATGGTGCAGGACAGGGGGTGGCTGCAGGTGGGCTGGGCTGGGCCTGATGCACGGGGCTGTTGAAATTAACAGAACATCTGCCTTGAGCTAAAATAAGGCAGCTCATAGTCACTTGTACTTTTTTTTTTGTCAAACCAGTGGCTGAGATTGCTTACGTGGATGAGTGCTGCAGTGTTTGAGCAATGTAATGCACTATGTGCCTATAGGCAGTTATTCTTGGAGGGATTCTGGTTCTCCTGAGCGTACATGTCTGAAATACAGCCACTCCTGCTGCAGAATTTCTGAACGATGAGTGCCTGGGTGTTGCTCTTTGCCCCTGTTGGGGCTCCGACCCAGGTCGAAGCTTTCAGGCTGCAGCCATGTTTGTCTTGTAAGCATTATCAAATGGTGAGAGACTGTAGAAGCTGTGGGGTCGGAGTGTGTGTGTGCAGTTTAATCCTTCAGCCTGGCTTGCAGCATTCACCTGTATGGTGCTTTGGAAGTTGTCTTTAAGGACCTGCGTGGCATGTGACAGCAGTCTGTAGAGCTAGGTCTGTGTCTTTCCTTTTGTGTTAATTGTGTTAGCATGGACTTAGCACTTGACAGAAGTGCTGCTGGGAGAAATGTAGTCAGAGACACAGGAGAATGGGCATGCATTGCTTGCTGACATCTAAAGAAATAGATGAATTTTTCTGTATCACGTATCCACTTTCTGTGAAGCTGTGCATGTTCTGTGAAGTAGAGATGGGGCTCTTTCGAGCTGACAGGACAGTTATTCAGAATTATATGGAAGATAATTATCCTATAGGATTATTATGGTTGGAAAAGTCCTCTCAGGCCATCAAATCCAACCATCAATCCATCCTAACCATGCCTACCAATCATCTGCCTCAATGCCACATCTCCACAGTTCTTGAGCACCTCCACAGATATCCCATTTTAATAAGAACTCTTAAGTCTCATTAATATAAAAAACACAGAGACAAGTAAAATGTTTTCAATCTGTGCCTTGTATCATACAAGGAAAGCAGGTGTGTTATGTCATCTGGGACTGTTGTGCAAAAAGTTGATTAAATTTGAAGAAGAAATTGCTAACTGCTCTCATAGTTACTGAGATAATACTATGGTGCTGATATGCTTTCAGCAATTTATATACAAATAAATTTTAGGACTTTCAACTGTGTATAAAGGCAGTCTTAGGTCTTCCATTTTATTCTTTTAAAACCATTGTTACCCAAGCAATAGCTTCCAATTAACCAAACTGTTCTTCAGTCTCAGTAACATTCCCCTAAGGGAATGTATTTTAGTGTTATTACCTAGTTACTGACTTCATCGCCATTTCATTTTGTTTTGAAGAATAAGGAAATTCAGTGCTGGCTTTGTGTTGAAAATCCTACAATTCCTTAAAATAATTTCATGAAGGCATACGTTTTGAAGTCTGAAATAGGGGGGAGCTTCTTTTTCAGTTCTCTTGCGTCTATGAGCTATATAGTTTATTGGAATGCAGAGACTTTTACTATCAAGATTATTTACATTACTGAGTATTGTAAGTGGAGCACTCAAAAGTCATCGGAGCATGGAAATGCTTGTTCAACTGCTTTTAGTTCATGGTCCTGCAGAGTGAAAATTTTTTTCAGACACTGAAGTAGAATGATGGTCATTTTATTATTGCTCATGTTGATTACCAACCCTAAAAAGGCTTCAGATATTACACTTCCACAGTGTGTTATTTTTAGATGAGGAGAAGTTATTTTTAGGAATTCTAATAGCTCCTTCTGCTCTGTAAAATTGGTCTCTAGGCGTTTAAGGCTGTTAAAAATCATCCCCAAAAATATACCTTATTTTAATTGACAGCACTCTTTAAAAAAGGAAGGAAAGCAAACAAAATGAAATAGCTCTACTCTCCACTTTTTTAACCTCTGATCTAAAGCTGCTAGTCGAAATATCCTGCCTATTTTCAAAGATAGTTAGAAGCTGGAATTTAAGGACTTGAATGTGTATTGGTTCTTCTGGGGAACGAAATAATCCACCGTGGATTAATTTTAATTTTTCATGGGCTCAGATGTGGGGTGGAAGGCAAACAGAGATCTTCAGTGTGGCATTCCAATAAGGTCACTTACCTGACTGAGGTGTGAGTAATAATTCTCAGAATTATTACTCATTTGGTTATATATGATCTGTCTGGTTGTAGCACGTAGAATATTTCCATTCTCAAACTGTTAAACCGTGCCAAGTAAAAATGTTATGCTGGTAGATGGAAATGCTGCCTATTCTTTGCTTGCTGGGATAAACAACCTACGCTGTATCTTTTAATATGATAATCATTTAATTATCTTTTAATAAGCTAAATAACATTCAGATACTTTGTAGCAGATGGAAATGGGTCCATGAACATGAAAAATGGATGAACATTACGACCTGGAGGTCAACAAGGAAATTTCCAAACCATGGGAACTTCCCTAGCTGTGGACTTAAGTATATAGTGACATTTAAGCTTCTCATTGTACATTCAGTGATGACTGAAGAAAAAGAATTTGAGAGATTATTACACATCCTTTGTAAATATGTTGGGAAAATATATAATCTCTTTTTATTGCCAAAGTAATTGTAAAATCAATCACATTCAATATTGCTGTTATCTCTTCAGCTTTTATATTCATAAGACAAAGCAACACTGAAAAAATAACACAAGAAAAATTCATCAGTGTAAGTTTTCATTCTCATGACGGTTTATTTCCTGGAAATGAGATGGAGTTAGAAAACAACTCACAAATCCTAGGAAAGCAGAAAACATCACCCACAAGCTTTACTGTTACATCAGATGCTTCTTTTCATTCTGCCCTCTTTCTTTCTTCCTTACGGCCAATAATTTGCTGGTATTTTTCTTTCCTTTATAAACATTTTCTCAGTTCCACGCGTGCTCTGTCCTGTTCTAGGTTTTGTTAAGATTTCAGTGTTTATATGTTTGGATGTGTAAGCTGGAGAACTGAAAGTTCCACATTGACACATGCCAGCAGTGGAAGACGTGACTCAAAATACTAAACAGCAAAAAAATATTTAAAGGTTGTGGACATATAGACTGTGGGACTTTGGGTCATTTCTGCTGTGCAGGGTATATAAAGTAAAATTTAAGGAGGTGAACAGTGTAGAAACTAGAAAAGAACTGAAGGAGGCATTGCAAGATCCCAGACCAGATGCAGTGCCTTGAGGCTGTTGGTTCAGCAAGTAGCAGGAATCTCACCTAACCACAGGTTGAAGAAAATGTGCTTGTGTGGAATCATGCAGGGTAAAGAGGGATTTGTACTTCTGGAGACAGTGTTTTAAAAAGTCCTTTTTTTAGGATGCCTTATGCTGAAAGCTTTTCCAAATTGCTACCCATTCTGTCTGGCGTTTTCCGTACAGAATACGTGATACATCGTGGTTCAGTCCTTCCTGCGTTGTCTCTTCAGCTACTCCTAATGCACTTAATGTAGTACATGAAGTAATTTTGCATTGTCTCGACTCCCAGAATAGTCAGTCTGCCTACCGCCTCCATCTCTATCAAGGGATTCTATTCAGAGCTCATTTTGTGTGTGGTTTTCCCTGAATCAATACTCCTGAGTTCTATTTAAAAATCCATTCTTCTCCCCAGAATCGTTGCGTTTTCAAAATGACCTCTAACACTGCTTTCACCAGCCTACCTTTGAGGAAGCAGATGGTGTGCTCTCAGGGCTCAGTAGGGTCCACGTACAGCTGAACCCATCTGGCACTGGACAGTGCTCTCCTGTCAGAGCACTCAGAAGAAGCAGGCTTTCTGAAAGTATCACCACAAAATGTTTCCCCTATTTTCCCCTGTTTCCCCTATTTTCCCCTATTTCCCCTATTCCTCCATGTTTTTTATGTTACTGGTGCTTTCAGATTCTGTACAGTGCAATGCAGCACGATGTAAAATTATTTTCAAAACAAATTCTCTGCAGTGGTGCCCTGGAAAAATCAGTACTGCAGTAGGGTCAGCAGTGACAACAACAACGACGATAATAATAATAGAACAATAACATCCTAGGATGTAACTTCGCACAGGTTTTGTTCAGAATTCAGAATCTCACACAAGGCTTTAGCATGCTTCATGCTGCTCCCTACTGGACTGCAGTTGATGAAGTCAAGTGTTTCTTACTAGCTGGTGACTGGCTTAGCCCATACCCAGTAGGCTGAGATGAGTTTTCTGCCTGTGCCAGTGCTTATACAGTAGGTAGGTGGTCTATTTTGTGTTTTTGAGTGCTGTTGCACTCCTGGCAGGAGGAGCATCTTACTAAATACAATGAAGTTATTTTAGCAACACGGTGAAATAAGACAAGAATTGCAATTCCATGTGTTTTTTTTCTGTTTGGTTTTTTTTTGTTTTGTTTTGTTTTGTTTTTTGGAAGTCCTGATTTTGTTGAGCAGAATCCAGTACTTTCTCCCCCAATTTTTTGTTCAGTTGTTTTGTTTAATATAAAAATTTATCCTGCCTGTAGTCTGAAAGTCAATGGGACAGCATTGATGGTGAGTCTGAATCTCAAGCAAGTTTTGTTGCAGGTATCACAAGTGTTTATGTAGTGGTGGCAACTGATACCCCATACAGATTCAGCATTTCTACAAGCGCCATTGGTAAATTGAAGTAGAATACTGCAGCTGGACTTTCCATCTGCAAACAACAGTTATGAAAGTGCTCATCCTAAAGAATGCCACACCTACAAGAAAACTCTTTCCAGAGGGCTTCTTGTAAGTAAAGAAATGGGAATTTGTGTCTAGCTTGTAATTTCATCATTCAGTTCTAGGCTTTGAAGTAGATCTGTTGTTTCTTTTAAAGGAGTGGAAATAGCACAAATATGGTTTGATCCTCTTCCTTCCCAAAAGCACTTAAAAGAGTCCTCTTTAGCCCTTCCCCTTCGAATGTTTTCTCAGGTGTGCACTTCTCACACCCCTCTGACAGCTGTTTCCAAAGAAGAACTTTCTCCTGAAATATTATTTGTTTTTAATTCAGCATGGCTTGTTCAACACTGTAAGGGATAGGGATGTACTACAGTTTTATGTTTACATTTCCAAAGTTTGCTGCTTTTTTTTCTTTTTTCTCGACAGATCCTTAATGATCTAAGTAGGAAGGGAGCTCTCTCTGACTATGAGGATAGCTCTCTTTTACATCAGCACTTGAATGGTGCATCTCCTGCCCAGTTTTTGAAAAAGTGCCCAGAAAAGGAAAACATTGCAAGTGTAACTTCATGTTTCTGTAATTTGGAAGGCAAGCAGTGTTTATGTAGGAACATAGTTGGTCCAGATTTTGCACTGGAGAGAAATACTGTATGAAAATGAATATTTCTGGTGTGCTTTCAGAGCATCAGTTCTGACTACACCTGTGTAAACCAGAGGTCAAAAGAACATAATGTTCACAATCAGATTTTTTCCCTCTAGTTCAGTTTTAATCCATGAACATGATGTTTTGTGGGCAGTTTTCCTGACAGCAGAACTTTTCTTGGCATATTACGTTTTTTTTCCCAGCTTTTCTGCATGTCACTGGTGATTTTAGAGGCAGCTTTTCAAAGGTATTTTCCAAGTACAGAGGAATGTTATACCCTATTTCTTTTTTCTTTTTTCTTTTTCTTTTTGGAATGGTTGAATATCTGACGCACGTTCAGCTGGGTAACATGTGCTTAGTCTTTTGCTGAGAGGTACGAGGTGGGCTGACTATACTGTTTGCTCACAGAGTCTCTAAATGCTGCAGGCATGGCACAGATGAAGCCTAGTTTCTTTCATGTCAGAGCTGAGGCTCTCTTCAGAGTCTTTGTTGCCTAACAATGGTGGTGAATTTGCGATTTCCTCAACAGAGGTCATGTACGTTGGCCATTCATCATGATGCAGTTTGTACAGGCTTAATGTTTGAGAAAACTGTTTGATGTTGTTTGAGATTGATAGTTTCCTGGGGTCTTGGTGATAGACAGAAGGTTTGAATCAGCACTGTTTTCTTAGAAAAGGACATTAAGAAATATCCCATAGGCTAAAACTAAACATCTTTTGTTTGCTTTATTGTTATTCTGACATGGAAACCCTGTGATTAATCTGTGAATTCAACTAGCTATTCAAAATAACTGTCTCAAGGGGAAATCAAACAATAATGTTTACTTTGGATCTTTTTAGATCCAGCCAGTACTGGAAGAGAACATAAGGACGTTGTTAAGATGAAGGATTTTTTGAAGAATGAGTAAAACATTCTGGGAGCCATCAGAACTTTCGTATCATCTAACCCAAACCTACCAAATCTTCTCTTCTAGTCAGAGACCAGGAACTACTGAAACTACCACTACAATCTCAAACACAGTTCAGACTAGTTCATGTTTCCAAAGATGCCTTTGAAGGACGAAAGATGTGATAATGATGTACCTTTCCCCACTTGCCATTCCAGCTTCAAAATGCATTTTTAAGAATGCTTCCTTTCCATCTTGGAATAATTTCTTTGCTTGCAGTGATTCATATCGATATCACTGCTTGTACCCAGTGCTTGACTATTATATCCTCACTGAGATAAGTGGTGGCTTAATTAGTGTGTCTTGAGTTCTGCTTTGTCACAGTTGTAGATGAAATATTTTCAGTGTTCATCTTAAATTGGAGAAGCTTACTGTGTAAAACAAATGCAAACAGACTCTGCATAGCTTGAGCTCTAACCCTTTTTTTGCACTGCACAGTGGGACAGAGTGTGTCAAGGATAGGTGTCCAGCCTTTTAGCTTGCCTGTGGAGGCCAGCCTGTGCCAGAGGAGGGCCACATAGAGTTAATAGAAATTGTCTTGGGCTGCATCTAGAGTATGTATCATAATTAATGTTTATAAGTAACAAAACTTCTTTTTTTAAAATGCTTTTTAAATTAAAACATAATAAGAGGGGAAAAAAAAAACAACTAGTGGAATATTTAACCCTATTTTTGTGAAACTAACGTATCAGTGTCTGATTGGATGGAAGTGGTTACAGCTCTCAGTGAGTTTCAAGATGTTCATCAGAGATTTTTGTTCTGATTTTCCTTTTTCCGTAGTTCATCCTTGAAAACAGCTGTTCACAAGCGCATGTACTGCCAAAAAGTGATGACATGAATAAGGCATGACTGTGAAGTCAGCGGTAGGGTAGGTCTTATAAAGATCTGGTGAAGTGACATGGTCAGATTTTTCTTTGAGACGAATGGCTGGTTGCAGTTCTGTACATTCCATTTGAAAATTTGCAGGTGCTTTATTTAAGTTGACTGAAAATGAAATCGCAAATATAGAAAAAAATGATGATTTTTTTGCAATCTTGAAGCCTGTTTTTAAATTCCTTTATAAAAACAGAAAGTATGGCTGCATATCTTTCACTGTTCACGGGTCTGCGTTTAGCCAATGTATCAAAATGAACAACATTATTTGCTATAACTTGAGCTTGCCATAATTTAAGTTTCATTCTGAACACTGTTATGGTTTGAAACATGGCATAGTTGATTTTCATCTTGAAGGTGCAAGTTTATCTCATGTAAATGAGCAGTCAAATCCTCTGAAAAAAAAAAGGAATGATGATCTTCTGGTTTAGCACTGGTAGGTGGCCATGCATTACCGGCCTCTCTCTTACTCCCCCTCAGCAGAACAGGGGGAGAAAATATGATGAAAAGAGCTCGTTGGTTAAGATCAGAGGATCACAGAAACCTTAGAGTTGGAAGGACCTCTGAGGGCCATCTAGTCCAACTCTCCTGCAGTGAACAGGGACACCATAGCTAGATCAGGTTGCCCAGGGCCTTATCCAGCCTTGCTTTGAAAGTCTCCAGGGACGGGGCATCAACCACATCACTAGGCAGCCTGTTCCTCACCACCCTCACTGTAAAAGATTTTTTCCTTGTATCTAACCTAAATCTACCTTCCCTTGAGCTTGAAGCCATTTCCCTTTGTCCTGTCACCACAGACCTTGCTGAAGAGTCTATCCCCTTCTTTCCCATAGCTCCCCTTTAGATACTGAAAGGCAGCTATCAGGTCACCTCTCAGCCTTCTGTTCTCCGGGCTGGACAGCCCCACTCTCTCAGCCTGTTCTCATAGGAGAGGTGTTCCATCACTTGGATCATTTTTGTGGTCCACGTCTCTCCAGTACTGAGGACTCCACATCTGAATGCAGTACTCCAGGTGAGGCCTCACTAGCGCACAGTAGAGCAGCAGGATCACCTCCCTTGACCTTTTGGCCACACTTCTTCTGTTGCAGCCCAGAATACGGTTGGTTTTCTGGGTTGTGAGGACACACGGATGGCTCATTTCCAGCCTGCCATCCACCAGTACCCCCTGGTCTCTTTTGGCAGATCTGCTCTCAATTCTTTCATCCTCCAGTTTTTATTGGTAATGGAGGTTGCTTTGACACTGGTGCAAGACTTTGCACTTGGATCTATTGAACCTCATGAGGTTCACATGGACCCACTGCTCAAGTCTGTCTGGATCTCTCTAAATGGCATCTCATTCTTCTGGTGTGTCAACCACAGCTTGGAGTCAACAGCAAACTTGAGAGTGCACTCAACCCCACTGTTGATGACACTGATGAAGAAATTAAAGACTATCGGCCCTAGCACTGACCCCTCGGAGAACAAGATAAGGACAGGAAGATCACTGATTACCATTGTGGACAAAACAGATTCAGCATGGAGAAGATTAATATGTTTCCATTTAATAATCCTATCTGCGCCTCCCTCTTCTGCAAGGAATAAAGCTGTGATTAGTCCATAATGCTTTCTCTGCCACTCCTTCATAATTACTCTGCCCTTGCCCCAGCGTGTGGTCCTTCCCATGGGCTGCTGTCCTTCTCAAACTGATCTTCTATGGGCTTCCCACAGGCTGCAGCTTTCCAAGCACTGCTCCGACATAGCTCCTTACCACAAGGCCTATCCTTCAGGAGCAGATGGCTCCAGCACAGATCCCTATGGGTGACAGCTCCTCCAAACCTCTGCTCCACTGCAGGCTACATGTAGAGATCTGCTCTGCATCATAGGGTTCAATGGGACAGTCTGTTCCATCATGGGACTCTCTTGGGCTGCAGGGAACTTCTGCTTCACACCTAGGGCACCTCCTGCCCTGACCTCAGTGGCTGCAGGGCTGTTCCTCACACATATTCTCACTCCTCTCCCCCATTTGCTGTTGCACAGCAGTTTTTCACTTTCTTAAATCTGTTTTCTCAGAGGCATAACCAGCCAGCATCACTCATGGCTCAGCTCTGGCAGCAGCAGGTCCTTTTTGGAGCAGCTGGAGCTGGTTCTGATCTGACACGTGGGAGCTGCAGGTCTTGCCTCTGTGAGCACTCTGCCCACTACCCAAACCTTGCCACGTGAACCCAACGCAGAAATGGCAGGTAACATAAATTGGGAAAAGCTGGGAAAAGGCAGGTCAATTGTGCCTTCAGGAGTTTTGCTCTATTAGTTGAAGATGAAAACAAACTTTGGCAGTTCAGTAGCTTGCACAAATTCCTTGTTCTCTGTAGGCTTCATATGATTGTTTTGAAAGACTAGTTGTCCTGATACACCTCTTCCCTTTCCTCTGATGCTTCCATGCTGTTGTCATTTGACATGGTGTTAGTGAAAAACTCCCTATTCATTACTGAAGGTAATTAAGAAGGTTCTGAGGAGTTTTTAGCTTGAGTGCACCACTCTGGCCATCAAAGTGTTAGGTCATCAAAGGAAGGGAATGGCAAAGTCTGCTTCTGACAGCTTCAGCATCTATTTGTCCCATTTTGCAGTATTGATGTTGTTGTGCAGTCCTACTGGTACAAAGCAGAAATAGGCCTTAGGAAGGTCAAGCAAAGCAAATTACAGAGATGCTGCCAGTGAAATTTCCACCAGTAATAGGAGAGCCAAAGTTGAGGGTGAGGCAGCAAAATAGGACAGGAAGGAAAGATGGACAGAAGCAAGGTAGTATTTCTGGCAAGGTATTAAACTAATCCATTCAGTGATTTTCAGATGCCTGTTTAACAATATTTGAAGAATGATAATTTACTAGGAAAAGTAGGAAATCGTTTATATGCAAAAGGATCATTTGAGGGCTAATGCTGCCTTCCATCAGAGCCTGAGGCAGGAGAGAGTTTGGGTATTGCAGCTGTGAATGCAGCTGAAGGTCTCAGTGCCATTACAGCATGAGAGCTGGGTAATTGTTCTGCAGATATCTACAACCAAAGGCACTCCTCCATAGCATGCAGAACATAACAGTGCATGCAGGAAACGGAGATGGAAGGCATGTGACCCTGTAAACACAACAGTAATTTGCGTAAGAAATTTATTTTCATAAACAATCGTTACAAGTTTTTTCTTGTTCTTTATCACGCCCTTTTCTTAATACTGCTATTCAAATGCATTTTCCGTGTCTTTCTAACCTCGGGTTAGTTCTAGCAGATGTTTTTGAAGTGCTTTGTTTGTGTTCTGTTGAGTGGCTGCAGGAAATCTCAGGTGATCTTTGTTCCTTCTTACACAAGCAGCCGTGAATGAACTGAGTTTCCTATAGTACTGTTTCATTAGCTGCATAATTCTCTTTTCACAATTTTGACTGCAAACTTAGAATTGTTTCATGTCTACTTGGTAATCTATTTTGTGCTACAACGAAGAAGCAGTGAATTTTTAATTGGTGGTTTGTCAACCTCTTTCGTGTTACAGTTGCCTCTTCTTGTCATTTCTCTCTGAAGACTTGGATTCTCCTGTTAGTGCCCAGGTAGAAGAATCCTTACATGGCAGGTATTAGTTCAACATGTTTAACATGTGCAGCTAAAAGTTTCAGACAGCCTTGGTTTTCCAGCCTTTAGCAAAAGAGTGTTTGATGCTGACTTTGGGAATGGATCCCTCCGGAATAAAGGTAATTAATTGCAGGAAAAATGGACACATTTAGTAGAAGTATAAAATGGTCACATTGCAACCACTGAGAGGGAATGATTTTTGCAGAGTAATGCAAAATTTGAGGCAAGAAAAAAGAAGCACTGGCTTTCTTTTAACAAGATTTGTTAATACATTCCTGGAAAGAGGGAAGTTATGTTATGTGTGGAGAAAACTTGTATTAAGTACCTAAGCTAACAGATGCATATACAAAGTATTATTAGAGAAGTGTGCTGAACTCCCGAACTCTCAGAGTGATTTTGTAAGGCTACAAAAAGCGTGTAACAAACCTTAAATATGCTGATAAGTAATATTTTAGCAGTGATTTAGCTCATTTTTCTGACTTTGGCCAGTGATTCAGCTGTGTAAATGTCAGTCAGTTAGCATTGTAATAATCCCAAGAAATATTTTTTCTGGAATAGAAATCTGAGGCAGAAATATGAGGATCCACATGCTTAATGTATCCAGAAGCCTCAGTGGCTGGCTATCCAAATGTACCGAGGAGAGGTGTAAGCCTTTAAGTGGAAAGGACATGGTGGAAGTTTTTAAACACATTTAAATATAGCACCAAATTTTTGGCTGATATCTTCCGGCATATCTCTGCTGGGATCAGTGATGATGATGTCAAGTGCGTAAAGCTGTCTTACGGATCTAGATGAACCTTAGGGTTCATTAGAGTAAGCAAAATAAATGAAGTAGCTAGAAGGTTCAGAGAAGTGATCCTGCCCCTCTGCTCTGTGCTGGTGAGGCCTCACCTGAAGTACTGCATCCAGATGTGGAGTCCTCAGTACAGGAGAGACATGGATCTGTTGATGTGTGTCCAGAGGGCGGCCACAGAAATGATCCAAGGGATGGAACACCTCCCCTGTGAGAACTGAGGCTGGGGCTGCTCAGCCTCGAGAATAAAAAGCTCTGGGGAGATCTGATAGCAGACTTTCAGTATCTAAAATGGGCCTGTAAGAAAGAAGGGGACAGGCTCTTCAGTGATGTCTGTTGTGATAGGACAAGAGGAAATGCCTTCCAGTAAAAGAAGAGAGATTTAGACTGGATATAAGAAAAAAGTTCTTTTATGATGAGGGCAATGAAGCACAGGAGCATGTTGCCCTGAGAGGTGGTGGATGCCTTGTATATGCAGGCATTTGGGGTCAGGCTGTGTGGGGCTCTGAGTGACCTGATCTACTGTAGATGTCCTTGTTCATTGCAGGGGAGTTGGACTAGATGACTTCTAAAGGTCCCTTCCAGCTTACACAATTCTGTGGTTCTGTGATAAGTTTTCCAAAGCAGTCCCAAGTAAGAGCTTTGAGGTTGTATAGGAGCGTACCATTGATCTGTGCCTGTCTCTAACTATAGCTAGTGGAGTATAAGTGAGATGTAGTCTTTATCTCAGGATGTGCTGATTACTGAGAGTTATCTGAAAGGAAGCAGCCTGGGAACAACCTCTTCCTTTGTTTACTGGACACCTCTGAAGGCAGGGCATGCTCCTGCCTGAACTTCACACTTTGTATGCACTCTGCTCTGCACTTGCTTGACTGCATGTTTCTGAAAGTTGCTCTGGAGCATAGTTGGTTTTAGGAACTGGAAAGTGTGAACAACTTGCAGACTTTCACCTGTAGATATTTTAACAACAACAGATGGGGGCCAATTAAGATGACAATGAAATATTTCAGTATTAATCTATTGAACTCTCCCTGATTTCTGCAGTGAGAATTAAATAGAGAGCTTGCGTGGACCTCTGACGTTCAGATTTGCACACAGCAATCTGCTAGCATCATTTGGAAGAATAGTCTTGTTCAGGGATTGAGAAATGTGATAACTGTGGTTTCAAAGAAAAAGATTCAGTCTCTGTAAAACTAAGGGGAATGCATCATTAGATGCGTCAACAGTAGACTGATAATGTGTGCTCAGTTGTCTCAAACCGGAATTTATACGGCTCCTCTCAGATACTTGTTTTTAAAAATGCAAATTTTTAAAAACAAATGCAAAATTTGTTGCCATCATTCCCTAGATTTGTGTCTGAGATTTCATAACTGACGTCATTTTTATAAAACAGCCCCATTGATTTGGAAAGGCTTGGTTTTGAGAGAACCTCCTTTGCTGTCTTCGGATTTCCATTTCAACAGATTCAGACATCCTGCGGTTTCACGGTTGCCCTGTCATGCTTCTGAGTGCTCCAACTTTATTTACTGTATTTAAAAATTTAAAAAAGAGAATATTTCAGGTCACAAGAGGAAGGGCCATACAGTGACTTGGGAAGTACAGATGTGCTGTGTATTCTGGTGGCTCTTCTTTGCAATCGTATTTTTTCTCCTCTGGAAGTTGTCACTTGAATTTTTCTGCACAAAGGCAATAAGAAAAGAAAACTATCCAGTCTAATACAAACCCATTGGGCTGTGGGTTGCCAGCTGGTGTATTTTCTGTTGTTTCAAGTGTTCCTGCCAAAGCTGCCATTCTAGTCTGGATCTACTCCTCAGCAGTTCATACCTGCTATATATGCAGAACCTTAGACTGAGACGTGGCAGACTATGGAATGAATCATGATTGCTGTTGTGAAAAATGATGAGACTCTCAATGACTTCCTGAGCATTCTGTATCTGTTTCCCCAACCTGCTACTTGAATGGAGCACCAGAGTGTCCTCAATGCACATCGTGGAGCTTTTGGCAACCCAGCTGACTGAGGTTGATGCATTGTGAGAAGTACCACATGCAGTGCTTTTCCCTTTGGGCAACATTAAATGTCATGTACACTAAGTCTGTAGTTTCTTTACACTTAGTTGGATAGAGTCCCGCAGCATCTGACAGATTTGCTATGCAATCCCTGCTTAGCTGGTCGGCACAGGATCTCTAACTGTGGCGTACCTCTAGAATATCAGATTTCTTGAGTTTGTCCTTTGGAGTGAGATAGAAGATGTGCACCTATTTCTGTGCGTTACTGTTTAGATAGAAACATGGTTCACTGTATGGTGAACATCTGTTTCTCAATCTTATTCATGAATTTGCTACTGTTACTTATGGTAGGTTGCCAGAAAAGGGGAAGAAATGTGTACCATACATTTGTTTTGTTTCTCAATTCAGCAGACTTTGTCTTTTCAGCTTGTAGTAGCAGCCCTTGGGCTTTTTCTGTACATAAGCTGAAGCTGGAATTTATGCAAATGGGTTTACTTGGTAATAATTCTGATTACTATCTTGTTAATTTCTGAAGCATCTTGGTTATTTTATTTATTCTTTTTTTTTTTAAGAGGAATTTGAGCTGGGTATCAAAAGAATGTTATCACAAATGAAGTGTTCTTGAAATCATTCTTTGTTTTCCAAGGGTAGTTTGACTAAGAAAAGTTGCATAAACACAGACTGATAGCAGAAGGTGCCTCTTATTCAGACTCGTGAAGTCAGAGCCACAAGCATTTGCTGAAGCTGAAGATGCACCATTTTGTGTCTAATTTTGGTAGCATTCTTTCCATCCATAGGAACTTGCAAATGGCCTCAATCAATCTCATGTTCTGGTTTTAGCTGGTGAACCTCTGTGATGAACAGGGCAGCAAGCAGTGACCCATTCTAAAGTTACTGCTAACAACATATTGGAGAAAAAATACATGTATCTAAGATTAATCGTAACATCATTAGTAATGGGTTCTTATGTGGATGTAGCAACTTGCATTCTTATCCCACATGCAAATACAAAACCTTTTTCAAGCATGCCCACTTCCATTGAAACGTGGTGGCATTTGCAAGTGAAGGAGATGACTGTGTGGCAGAAAGCTACTAATCAAGAAAAGAGGTGAAGAGATCAAACCTAATTTCTTGCAGAATGTGTTAGAAGGATCCCTTGTGTTTACTGGAACCCACAAGCTGTTCTCTCACCGAGTGCGTTACCAGAATGACACTGCAGTTGTTTATTACATGCTTCAGGAAGCTTTGTGAAAATTTTCCTTTGTGACAATTTCTGATGGAAGTTTGAAAGACTTATTCCAAACCTTCTGGAATATGAAACCACCATTCCACGAGAGCTGGTGTTGTGTTACTACATATACCAATTTTTGTCAGCTTCAGTAAGATGTTGAACAAGAATGCTTTGGAGACCGCATGTTCTGGGTATAGCAGTAAAACCTGAAACTTTCTAACTACAAAAGAGTTGAAAAGGGATATTCTCCTTCACGGCTTTCCTAGAAGTTAGGGTTCCCCTTTTGGGATCTCCTTTCTGCTTTTAGTGCTGTTAGCCTAAAGGGATTCCTTTAAACCAATGCAGGGTGTTTTATTTTCGAGGCTTACAGTTCAATTGAGCAACTACAATTTGCCATCCAGAAGTCAGTACAGAGCTCAGAACTGTTGTGAACAATAAGTCTTATTTATGTGGAACTGTAGCTGAGGAATGATTTCATGTGTTTTGGAGAAGTTTTTTCTATTTGTGCTCTTTGAAAGAAAGGAAGAAGGACATATATTTTCTCAGGCTAGTGCAGAAGGAAGCCAGTAGCACATTTTAGCTGGCTGTGTCTTCCTTAGTGAGAGAGAAGTTTTGATAGAATTTGTATAAGTGTGGTATAGGAAGAAAAGATTGAGGTGTGGTGTTGCAAATGTGCACTGAATCACAGTCTTAAAGCTTTGAAAATAGAAGTGGAGATGAGTCATGCAGCTTTGCAGACTTATGCTGAATATGCAAGTATTTAGACAATCCATGCACTTTGCATGTTAATGGGAGCTGACTGGTATCCAGGCTGCATTGGTGTTTATATTCTCTGGAGTGATATATAATGCTTTAAAAAGAAAAAAATCAACGTAATAAGAACAGGCTCTCTAGCTAAGGATAATTATTTGTACACAGATACATTTGTACACAGATTTGTACACAGATATATTTGTACACTGTTCTGAATGAAACAGAGGAGAATGCTTGGAGAGGTTACTCAGAAATTTTATGTTTCAAGAATGCTCTGAAAACAACTCCATTATTATTAATTATTTACCTGGTATTCAGTTTGGATTTAGAGTTGGGGTCTTTGAGCTGTGTAACTTTCATGGACTAAGTCGAGTTCATTAACTTCATTTATTTTCTGTCTACCTGAGTCATAAACATCATAAACATGCTAGTGAATATTTTAGGGAAACATTACATGTGTGTCAACAGGACTGTGGAACAGCATGGGCTTTGGCCTCTCACCATCACTGAAGAGCCATCCTGCTTGCTTTGCACAAGTATATTGCTCTGTTGAGTTCAGTGGGCTTATTTGCAGGTGCTGGCTGAGGTTTTATGGTGAATGCAAGCAGATATTTCCCTTGGAAAGGCAGTGTGGGAAGCTGTCTTCTGGAAATGGCATAGCCTCTTTTTCTCAAGCTTACACCTGCCTGAGCTGAGGAAGTTGAAAATGCTTAGCACTGTACAAGGCTAGGCTTTTCCTTTGGGCAGTGATAGTATTGTTCCAAGGAATAAAATGGGAAATAACTGTACACAGTTCTCAAACTTTTTCCATAGTATTTGGCACACGTTCAGGGGGAAATTTTGGTCTGGATATCACAGAGAATTCTTGGAGTAGAGGAAATATCTGCCCTTGCTAATCTCATTTAGAAAGGCATTAGGTGTATCATTACAATTAAAGAACTAGATTTAGAGCTGATATCGTACGACCAATGGTTCTGTGTAGGTGCTGGTGACTGTAATCTGAGACACATGTGATGTGTGCAGTAGTCTTAAAACAGTTTAATTTTGGAGATGGATAACACCTATTGTCTCCTTTTTTCACAGTAATTGTCTGGACTCCAATGGGACTGGGCCCCATAGAAATTTTAGTTCTGATATTGAAAGGAAAAGAAAAAAAAGGAATGAAAATATAGGTTCTGATTATTTTAAAATGAACTTTTAAAAACAGAATAGAGCAAAACATGCTTTGGTTCTTACAAAATAGGTCAAAATCATGGAATTATTGAGGTTGGAAAATGACCACTGAGATCACATAGTCGAACTGCCAACGCATCCCCACCATGCTCGCTAACCATCAGTCATTGAACACCTCCAGGGACAGTGATTCCACCTCTTACCTGGGCAGCCTGTTCCAATGCTTGACCACTCCTTTTGAGCAGAAGTGTTTCTTAAGATCCAACCTGGATCTCCCTTGGCACCAGTTAAGGCCGTCACCTTCTGTCCTATTACTGGTTACCTGGGAGGACAGGATGACCCCATCTCACTACAGCCCCCTTTTTAGGGAGTTGTAAAAAGCAATAGGTTCACTCTGAGCTTCCTCTTCTCCAGTCAGTTTCAATAAAAATAACACAAATAATGAACTTGTTTCCTTCCATTGAATGTGATAATTATGTTGTCATGTTTCTTTTGGGAAACTGACAGACTTCTCATTTTCTTGTAAGTGGTACATGTAACTGAACTCCCTTTCTGCCATGACTAGTCTATGGACTAAAGAGGAAATCAGAATCTTGCCCTCTGCTCCATCAGCTTAGTATAATTTCCTAAAAATTAAATGTGTAGAAAGTTTGTTGTAATGTTTTTATTTAAGTTAAAATGTTTTCCCGAATTTGGTTGAATTACTTCACCCAGCATGAAATGACATTTTCCAACTAATAAATTTGCCTGAATCCCCTTCATTCGGACAGCCTGGCCTTAACTTTGTGATTTAGGATTTAAGACTATCTCAACCAAACTAAGATACGTGGAATGCATTGAAGATAATCTGTCTCTGGTCCCTTATTTGGTAGAAATAACGGGCAGCAGGTGCTGTGACTCAATGAATCAGAAAGAGATAATGGATGGCAAAGCAAAGACAACGTAATTTTTTTTACCTGAGACAAGCCGATCGTTTGACAGGATTATATTGTAACAACTGTGCTTCAGTTTTGCCAGATGATTGATGCACACAGTACTCTACATAATCTTCTTTGGTGATGGATGTTGGTGCCGTGAAGCAACAGTTACTCACTGTGCTGGTGTTGAGCATGAATTTTGAATGACTTGTGGCACAGAGCTGCCTGGTAGTTCAATCAATGAAATGAAAGTCAGGAGGAGCCCAAGATAATGCTCTTCCTCCACATTAACCCCTTTGGCTCATGTACAAGCAGTGTTTCTGATAACAAGTTAAGAGGTCACGTCCCTAGATTCCCGATGAAGGAAGGAGAAAGCCTCTGAACCACTGCATACTGTTGTTCTCTCCCCATCCTGTCATCATGAATGAATTATTGAACAATACTATTGCTTTCTTGACAACAAACAAGCAGATGAGCTGATCTGCCCAGAGTAGGTGGACCCCTCCTGTTGAAGGTTCTTCAAGTGTTTAAATATGTAGTTCTGTGTTAAAGATGCCACTGTCAGTAGGAGTGGAGTTTATGTGACTAAGATAGACAAATAATCAATGTTTTTTTAAAATGTTTTTTTTTTTCTCTGCAGCCTCAGTGTTTAAGAGGTGGGGAGCAGAAGGAAATCTAGGTGGAAGTTGCTGCTGGTGCAGTGCATAAGAGCAGTCTGGGTGCTTCTCAGCTCAGCCCAGTGGAAACGGGCTTTAATTGAAAGCATTGATACCATGGCAGCAGCGTAATAGCAAGGAAATACACATTGTGTGAAGAATTTCATTCATATAATCGTCTAGCAGTTTGGGCTCCAGACGTGCTAAATCAAGTGAGAGCAGGGAGTTAATTTAGGGCATGAGCTGTGAATTAGTTTGTGGAAAAGGTTATCATTCTCCTGGGGCTATAGAAAAGGTTGAGGAAAACTAGTATGCTAGATAGAAGCTAGGTTTTAGATGACATGGCTACAGTACATTCCTGCATTGTGAGCAGGATAAACAACTTGTCATTTTTGCTGCACAGCTGAATGTGTATTTCAACATTTATTTAATTGCTGTTTAACGAGGATGAAGACACTGACAAATAGCGTTTAATATGTCAAGTTTTTATCCCATGGTCTTTTAAGAGAATGATAATTTTCTAATTCCGAGTTTGCACCTTTCTTTTTCCTTTAATTGGGATTTCACTCTTCCATATTTTCTTCTTTTTCTTCTTCTTCTTTTTTTTTTCTAATTTGGCACAAAAAGTAAAAAATGAAGGAGGGGAAAATAAATGCAAATATGTTAATTATCTTTGTTACGGGAAAAAAATCAAAACAAACATTTTAAGAGGACATCTATGCAGACTTGCGTTGTTAGAAAGTCTGTTTCCCCCTAGTCTTCCATAGAAGACCTTCTGTGGAATTTGTTTAATAGATGGGAGAGTCTAATGTGACCTCGTAGTATAAGTTTATAGTATTTCCTTAACTTTGCATGGTATTTCTGGAGTAGTATTTCTTAACACACACAAATACACCTTTGCCTGTAAAACAGCCTTCATCAATGCCTGAATTTAGCAACAGGTAGTGCTCGTCACTACCTTGATTTCTTCTGTCTGGAATGAAATCACCTCTTTTAACTCCTGTGTTAAATTCCAAGTGATTTCTGTTTTAACATATTTCAGTATGATTGAGAACTGTCACATCTCACTGACCTATCTGAGCCTAAACATACTGTGGTGTTTGTTTGATGTCATGGTGACTGATATTTTTAAAAGAGTTCTGTGGACATCCCAAAGCTTACATACGCTAATCACGTGCGCTATGTGTCATGCTGGATCCAGTTTTTAACTGATTCTCACTCTCAGACCTGTTTCTCTTTGTCCTAACTTCTTAATTTTCCTCTTCCAGGTTGCGATCTTTGGTAAAGCAGCTAGAGAGAGGGGAAGCTTCGGTTGTAGACCTAAAGAAAAACTTGGAATATGCTGCGACGGTCCTTGAGTCAGTATACATTGATGAAACTAGGTGAGTGAATTACAGGTATCCATATTTGTCTTCTAAGGAATACCAGTTGCACAGAATTGTAATGCACGCATCACTTGGGAAAGCTGTAGTCATGATTTATTATTCACAGAAAATATGATTTTAATTGTTAGAACATTGTATTTCTTGAAAAGCAGATCTTCAGTTCTTGGTCTAAAAACTTCTTGGAGTTTCATGTGGCAAGGGGGAGATGAAAAAAAACAAATTTAACATACGTTCTCTTGGAGAAAGATTTTCACAACAATTGTCTTCTACTTTCTGTGGAAAGCTCAAAATTCATACCCCTCTATTTCTTTTGAATAGAGTTAAATCGATTCACTTCTACTAAGTCTTTGAAATTCAGAGGTTTTTTACTCAAGTTTGTGATAATAATTGGCAGATAAGAAATTGCAGAAGAGTTTCCCTTTCGTTATGTGCTGTTACCCCAGTGCTGAGTCACCACATGTGGTCAGAATAGGAAAGGATAGGACTATGTGATACTTACTGGGAAATCAGTGATCTCTGGCTGAGAGGAGAGGAATAGTAATGAGCTGAAGACGAGATGTGAGTGGATGATGATGTAGTTGTGCTTCAGAAGGGTGATGCTTCATGTTTGTCAGCCTGGTAGTGAATTTCACAATCTAGCACTTAACTACACAAGAGGACAAACAATCTGTTGTAGACTTGCAGAAAGAGGTTTCGTTAGGCTTTTGTTAGAATAGATGTGTGTTTCTTTTTCGTTAATGATGTTCCAATGGTCTCTTACACAGTTTTTTTTACTCTTTATTTTCCTTGCTCTTCTAGGCGTTTACTGGATACAGAAGATGAGCTCAGTGACATCCAGTCTGACTCCGTGCCCTCAGAGGTCCGGGACTGGTTGGCTTCTACCTTCACACGGCAAATGGGGATGATGCTGAAAAGGACAGAGGAGAAACCCCGGTTCAGGAGTATTGTCCATGCAGTACAAGCTGGGATATTTGTGGAAAGGTAAAGGAATATGTGATGACTTGGTTCTAGTAGCTGCTCATCCACTGCCAATTGCACCTGCAGTATGGAGTGAAGAGGATTTTAATATGATTTTAAAGTTGTTTCTACAAAGATCTGGTTGGCAAACAGCTTCTACTAGAGTGCAATCTGAAGCAGCACATGTGGATCTATTTTTAGCATAATGCAGATGTAATAGCACAGGTGAAGTAATTTTGACAGAATACACACCTCTGCACGTAGTCCTAGGTCAAAACTCAGTTTTTAAAGTTCAGTCAGTTCACTTCAGGCCCTGCTGTGCCTTTTGACTTCTGTTGCCTATTTTTTTAAATGAAGATCTTGTGTCGTGCTATTACTGACCTGAATCATATAGCACATGTATAGACCGAGACTGATGTGAAAAACTTGGAGATCAAGAGGGGATGTCCAAAAATCCTTTGAGTTCTCTCAGCCTTTTCAGTCATGACGTGCATCAGAACGTTCTGCTAAAACTAATTTCATTTTCCGAACTCTAAAACTTTTAGACATTTAAATTTGGACTCATTTCCATTCCTACCTTTTCTTCTCGAGTAAACACTCTTCCCTGTTGTCTCCTTGGAGCTAGCAGGAGGGCTAGTATGTGGGAAGCAGCCAGCAGACTTCAGCCAGCCAGTGCCAGGTGTCTACAGCAAAACTCCAGTCAGGAATGTGAGTGCTGGGGGGGACTTCAATGGCACCTTTTGCTGCTGATCAGAATTGCACTGACAGCCTAGCAGTTCTGTGCATAGGAGGGTAGGAGTATCACACAGTGGATCGCAGGCCACACAGATGCAGAGGGACTCCTTCCACTTACTGATTGCTGACTTTTTAAAATGACTGTTGTTATTTAATCTGCATAGCTGAAAACTCAAGAAATTGCTGCATGCGTGCTAAGAGTGGCTGCAATAATGGTAAGGCTAACGGGACAGCATTAGTAGTCCTTTTTCCCTGGGAAGGATTCCTCCCAGTTTTGACAGGCTGTTAGTAAATTAACCCTCAATCTCAGTGAAGGACTTGCTCAAGAGGGATATGAATGAATGGCAGAAAGCTGACTGTTAGAGGCAACTTTAACCCAGTGGATTTGAATAACTGAAATGAAAGAGGAAACATTCAGATGGAAATGGCACCAGAGGAGGGTTGTTGCTCTCCTAAGTTAAGGCAGAGGGCCTTTACCTGAACTGTCTGAAGAGAAAAGTGCTGGGTCCTGGCAGGAGGGGGTAAGAAATTGTATGATTTAGGCAGTGGGAGAGTTCTCCAGAAAGGCATGACGTATTTTTTTTGTGCGTGTTTGAGAGCAGGACATGAAAGGGAAGTGAAGGTCTTCACACATGATCATGTCAGATGGGAGCTTGCCATCATCTCTTTTAACTCCTGTGTTTCTGAAGTGCAAAAAAGAGTGAGCTGTGGAAAGGTGTTTTGACAGTCAGTATTTGTGAGTTCACATAGCCTATTAAAAACAGCATGGCCTGAAAACAAATATAAATTCCAGTGCATAGTTCAGTGCATTCTTTAGTATGGTTACTGATGTTGATTATGTCTTTCTTCTTTTTCATACATAAACAAAGAACACCTAAAAGATTTTGAACTGATATTATTAAAAAAAAAAAAAGAGAGAGAGAGAGAAAAGTAATAGTGGTACTGGACTGCAGTTGATGCTTTGCAGACTGCAGATGAGTACACTGAGAATGAGCTTGAGTGCTGGACAAGCAAGAACTACAGAAACTGAAAGGGCGGTGTGGTTTGCTGTGGTGGAAAACGAGGAGCATCTTGTTTATTGAGTGCAGCCTTTCCTTCTGATGAAGGTTTGGTATTAACAGATTCTTCCTAATATCCAGCCTGGGGACCAAGGTGTGAGATACTGGGAAGTGTATAGCCTTGAGCAAAGCTCTACTGTGAAAGTCCTATAGAGAGCGTGTGCACAAGCTAGGAAGAAAGAAGAAAAATAATTGTAGTTGGAGTTTGTTGGTCTATGCAGGATCTCCTATAACAGCATATTTCTTCGTTGTTGTTATATTGTTTAATTTTATTTATATGTTGCCTTATCTATTTTATCTTGGTAGAATGTACAGGCGGACGTCCAATATGGTTGGTTTGAGCTACCCACCAGCTGTAATTGGAGTGCTAAAGGTAAGCCCAACGAAAAGGTGATGGTGGGAGAAAGCTGGGGTGCCTGTACAAAGCATCACGGTAACACTGTGATGTTTTACATGAGGAAGAGAGTGTTTGAACTTTCCCTTTCCTTCCTTCAGATGTTTAATCAGCCTCAGGTCTGTTCATAATTTACTGGCCTGTGGGAATATTCTTAAAGTAAAATAAAAAATAGAGTTCAGAACTTGAAAATGGTCATATCCTTGAAGTTTCCAGCTCTGTTCTAGTGTTCAGCTATGAAGCTGATGAGTTAGTAATATGCTGAAATCAATCATGACTTTGCAGAGGGAAGAATGAAAATGTGGGTGCAGAGAAATGGAGAAGGAAACGTATCATTTGCTCTGAGAGAAAGGATTTTCTATCATTGTTCAAGGTGACAATCAGCTGTGGAATAATATTCTTAGAGTTTTGAGATTTCAGATGAAAAGTGAGAGATCACAAGTAGTCTGAAAAAAAAAAAAATAGATTTCATTCATGGGGAAATTGCAAGGCAGGATACCTATGGCAGTACCACAAATACAGGTTAGCCACCAATTATCTCTGCAGCAGCTTTGCTGAGGTGTAGTATTTGTGCATAAGACAACTTATATGTGGTTCAACCATGGCATGCAGTGGTGAAAAAATGCATACAGGGGCATTATACATGTAGAGATTGTGAAACAGTCCTCCTGCTCTAGTCTACACAGGAAAGATACTCAGTTAGGGTACTGAATCCTTTTCATTTTGGATAGTACAGTTTATTTATCAGAAGATAGGGAGGATTTGCACAAAGTCCACTGAGTGCAACAAGAATGATCCAACATGACTTTCATTTACAAAATGGAAGCATTCATTCATCCCTTTTTCCAGCCACAGATTTACATGTGTAATCCTGCAGATGGGATCTCATATCTTTCTTCTCTTAGAACAACACCCTCTGGCCACATTATGGAAAAACATGCCTATGATGGTACCTCTTCTGCTGAGTTCCTCAGAAGTGACAGAACAATGCTAAACCTGTCAGCTATGCTCAGCAGGCATAAGCCTCAGGGAATCCTTCTTCCCTTTCTGTATTTGTAAGATATTAAAGGTCATAAGCAGTATGGACTGGGATAGAGGAAGTAGGACCCCTGAATATCAACAAAGGCACTGACTAATTTTGCTCAAGGTCAGATAATCCCATCTTGGCCATTCCAGGATGTCTCTTTTTTTTTTTTTTTTTTTTTTCAAAAGTGTTTTGAGAACAAGTCTCTGCCAGGATGTTCTTGTGGTAGGTAATGGATGTAGCTTAAATAGGAATGAGTTGTTTAGAAGAAGTGATGTGTCTTGGAAAAGAGACTTTGTCTAAAATGTCTCCATCCCATCTTCTTAATGGGAACAGGTACCTTTCTTGTTTGTTTTAGTCCAGTACAGCCAAGTAAAGACAAAAGAAAACCCAAAGTTACAGCTGGAGGGCCACAAAGATCAGGGGACTGGAGCACCTCCCCTATGAGGACAGGCTGAAGGAGCTGGGCTTGTTCAGCCTGGAGAAAAGAAGGCTGCGGGGTGACCTCATTGCAGCCTTCCAGTACCTAAAGGGAGCCTACAAAGAGGGGGGGAATCAACTCTTTGAAAGGGTGAGTGACAGCAGGACAAGGGGAAATGGTTTTAAGTTGAGGGAAGGGAGATTTAGGTTGGACGTCAGGGGGAAATTCTTTACAGAGAGAGTGGTGAGGTACTGGAACAGCTGCCCAGAGAGGTTGTGGATGCCCCATCCCTGGAGGTGTTCAAGGCCAGATTGGATGGGGCCCTGGGCAGCCTGGTCTAGCATTAGGTGGGATGATTGGTGGCCCTGCATGTGGCAGGGGGGTTGGAGATTCATGATCCTTGAGGTCCCTTCCAACCCTGGCCGTTCTGTGATTCTGACAACTTGGAGTAAATCATGCAAGATGATGTAGGAATGTTCGCACATATCTCTTATCTGGCTTTCCATAATCTGCTTCCCCCTCAGAGTGAGAATGGCAGAGATTGAGATGACACTGGGTGACAAGTACTTTGTTTTTGAATGATGTCTTCTTTCTTCTGCTGTGGCGATAAACAGGATGCCTTCACTGAGTAACCCAAAGCGGTGGAATCATCTTGGGAAAATGAAATAGTTTTTAATGAAAGAATGAAATGCTCCAGCTTATCGAAAGTATGCAAATAGAGCGGTAGCTGTACAAGTCCAGGGCATATTTTCTCTGTCACTTTTTCAGCGAATGAGATGTTTGGCAATTTTGAATGGCTTCCATAGCATCATTTTCTGTAGATACCAGATACTGATTTTTGTACTGCAGTAGCGTGTTTCCTTTCTGCATGACATGAGGGTGATGATGTAAGGCTTACTGCTGAAAAAGGGGTAATCAGACATGGAGCAGTGGCCCTACATGCTGTTTGTACAGCTGTGAGAACAACCATTTGTATTCCTTTACACATTAAGATGCGATCTGCTGATCAGCGGTGCTACAGACAGAACTTAATATTAACAAGACAAAGTGCAGAAATATTCTTCTGCTTAGGAATGATTTCTTTCTTTTCAGCCTTTTCTGATGCCCATGCCGTCATGGAACTGTTTTCTTGGTTAGCTAATATGCAGGCAATGAACACAGAAAATGTAGTTGCTTACAAAGTGATCTAGTGTCTGTAACAGTTAGTGTCTGCAGTATAAACATCTACTTGACTTTGGCTGCAAAGAATTGTCAGGCCAGGAATTGTAGAATCCTAGAATGATAGAATGGCTGAAAAGGACACCAAAGATCATTTAGTTTCAACCCCCTGCTATGTGCAGGGTCACCAACCAGCAGACCAGGCTGCCCAGAGCCACATCCAGCCTGGCCTTGAATGCCTGCAGGGATGGGGCATCCACAGCCTCCTTGGGCAACCTGTTCCAGTGCCTCACCACCCTCTGGCTGAAAACCTTCCTCCTAATATCCAACCTAAATCTCCCCTGTCTCAGTTTAAAACCATTCCCCCTTGTCCTATCACTATCCACCCTCACAAACAGCCATTCCCCCTCCTGTTTATAAGCTCCCTTCAAGTACTGGAAGGCCACAATGAGATCTCCCTGGAGACTTCTGCAAGCTAAACAAGCCAAATTCCCTCAACCTTTCCTCATAGGAGAGGTGCTGTAGCCCTCTGATCATCTTAGTGGCCCTCCTCTGGTCCGGCTCCAATAGCACTGCATCTTTCTTGTGCTGGAGCCCCCAGCACAATCAGTGATGTAATGTTGAATAGAAAATCAGCTGTCCCTAAATCAGCAGGCTGATAAAACAAATCAAGGCTCTAAGGTTAACAGAATGAAAGGCAAATATACTGAACATTTAGGAAGAACTGCAGTTGATCTCTTGGTTTGCCCAAGAAGTGGAGCAAAGGTCAAATTTAAGACCAAAATGTATAGAAGAGAGCCTTATGACTGTAGCTCCATCACAGGGCCTATAGGTAGCATTAGAGCACTTTCTGACATTTCATCTGAGGCTGCAGGGTCAGTGAGCTAGAGATGTGTAGCCTAGGAACTTTCCCCATCTCTTGCTTCTCCTGCTCTCTTTACTGACAACAGTTTTTGTCCTCCCCCATGAGGTGCCTGTAAAGTGCTGCTTACCTTCTGATTTCTCTCTAACATGGACATCACATCTGTGCTAAGCTTTTATAGGATCATAAAATCCTCTAATTTTCAAAGTATTGCTGGTGCTGCAAGCCTCTAAGCGAAGTGTGATACTCTCTCGTTTCCTTAAGTGGACATTTCTCCCTTGTTATTTAGAGTAAAATGCTACTGTCGTTACTGTCAAGAATATTTCCCTCGGTGAAATCTAAATTACTCTACAGTAAAACTTAGTGTCTACTTGGCTGTTGCCACTATCTAGTGCAAAAGAACGATATTCTGCCATTTTGTAATTCAATTCATTTTATTTGTCACAAGAGCACAACATTACTACAATAAAAAGATATGTAAAGAAACACAAACTTTTATTTCTACAAGAAAAGACTATCTTAGAGTAATTTCTCTTTGGGTATATTGAGACATTATTTTCAACTTCATAGGAACTAGAGGTCAGTTACAATTTTAATTAATTATATAATAAATACAAATTTAAATATGAAATATATAATACATTTATAAAACTAAATACTATGATACAATTATAAAACTTATAATACAATTATATAAACAATTAAAATATAAATATAATATAATAATAATAAATAGTTAAAATATAAATAGTTAAAAATATAAACAATACAAAAATTATAATACAATTATATAAAACTAAATTCTATTATTGTATATTATACATATAATTATATAATTATTATAGATACGTAAGTACTAAATGCTACTGCTTCCTAACTGAGACAAAATAAAAACAGTCCAAGAAGGGCATAGGAGTAGGAGAGAAAGTTTTCTGGTGTTTCGGGAGCATCCTCTTCGGAGATCGAGGTGCATCGTGAATGCTGTCAGCTCGTGCTGCCATCCATAGGAGTTGAGATGGAATTCAACTTTCTGCAAGAGATTTAGTACATCATAATTTAGCTTTATGAGCTGGGAATTAAACTTGCCTTCTTCCGTCTCTTGACTGAGCACCCTGCAGTGTTAGTATAGCATTTACAGCTAACTGTAACCTCAATTGCAGTTAGATATTTACTTCTATGTTATAAAGGTCATTTTTATACTATTGTTAGCACTTAATGTAGCATTACTATGAAAAACAGCAGTTAACTCACTCATCTTAATAAATAAATAAATAAACACACACACACTTATAAAAAGAGAATCATGCTGTCTTTGGGCAATTAAAGCTGCAGTAGTCAGAAGGAACTAGGATCTCTTTGGGTTGAGCAAGGTAGCTCCAGATATTTTTTACACTGGTTCAGTGTGCAGCAGGTGACGAAAATATGACCACAGGCCAGTATTCGAGTGCCCATAACCATATTTCATTTATGAAGGCAAGCTAAGATTCGTTTTGCACTTAGCCTTTGCTTGTTCAATTGGTGAATCACTATGACTTGAATAAGCAAGTAACTTAAGTTTTGAATAGAAACTTCTTCACTGTGAGTCATACTGTACTGATGAGTAAATTAGATCCAGTACTGGTTAAGTGAAGTTGAGAATTTTGTAAATGAAATCTGTACACTCTCATCATCCATTTGTAGATATGAAGTGATAGAAATTGAAATGTGATGGTGAAATGGATGATCAGATTAACATTCTTTTCTATTTATTCTTGCAGAATGTAGACAAGTGGTCCTTTGATGTATTTGCACTAAACGATGCCAGTGGAGATCATGCACTGAAATTCATTTTCTATGAACTTCTCACACGTTATGATCTGATCAATCGTTTCAAGGTCAGTAGTTACAAGATGGGTCTCTTCTCCATCTTGCATTTTCTTGTATTTCATGCTTATTCTGCTTTGTTCTATTGAGAGTGCAATGATTTTATCTGTATTTGAAGGTGTATGTGAAGACTTTGTGGTCACTCTCATTTCCCCTAAATGGGGAAGAGAATCTTTCTGCAGCAACCAGGACCAAATGTTATTCAAGTAGAACATTTAATTGTAATAGGACAGCATGAAGCAGATGAAGTTCCACATAGTCTTATTCATGAAATGCAGAGGGTATGATTGTGTCTTTCTCCCAGTATTCTTAGGAATCTCAAGCATGCAAGCCAAAAATGAAAGCTTGGTTTGCTACAGATTTCAAAATGCAAATACTACTTAAAGCAGAGTAAAAGGTGTACTTCATATCTTTTAATTTGAACAGTTCCTTTGTAACTGTGAACAGAGTTACATTTGGATCACTGAAGCACTGCCCTGAGATGTTTCCCATTCTCCCCACCCAAGGATTCAATTTTCCCTTTCTCTGCTGACACTTACTCTGGCAGGACTCCTACTTTCTTCGCCTCCTGGATTTCTTCAGGAACTTCTCGCGCCTGATGAGAAATGTTTGAAGATAACGGATTAGAAATGCATTGTCCCATACTCAAAAGGGAAATAGCTGTGCAACTCTAACTAGAAATATGAAAGTTTAGGGTATTTTAGTTTGTGCAAAGCATTGGAGAATCCCTGCTGCTTGTTGCATACATGTGCAATTGCCACCACCTACATAGCATGCTCCCTAGAAATCCCCCAAATGTGGTTTTATATGCATACAGTTACAATCTGGGAGCCAAAAAAGCATGGCAAACTCATAATATGGGAAGTCTGGGTTTGGCAGTAAAAAAACAAAAATATGATAAACAATGCTCCTCATCATAGAGTATTTCAGCCTTGCTATATGATGCATTTCATTACAAACTCTAGATTATGAGTAGTAAAGCAGTGATATATACTAGGTTATTGTGAGGGGATGAGCAGACCTGTGTGTCCTAAATAGAAATATTTCTCCAGAAACAGTACAACAACTACACTCAGTTACTTCTGGCACTGCTTGTGTTTTGCAAACAGCATTTCATAGTGGACTGACTCGCATATGTTTAAGTGCATGTATGATTCATCCATCACGTAATTAGGGATGGGAAAGCCATTTTGAGGAAGTGCACTTGATTCACTCTCTCCCTTGAGTACTTGTTTAAGGTGTTATATATTTTATATAATATATATATATAATATATATATTTATATATATATATATTGTATATCAGTACAAACTGCTCTTCAGAGCCTTTCCTCCAAATGCTAGCTATTACAGGTGATTCTTTCATTTTTAATTGTGTGCTTCTTTTCTTAGATCCCCATTTCTGCCCTGGTGTCCTTTGTGGAAGCTCTGGAGGTTGGATACAGCAAACACAAAAATCCCTATCACAACCTAATGCATGCTGCAGATGTGACACAAACAGTCCATTACCTCCTTTTCAAGACAGGTGTAGTGGTATGTACAGGAGTTGGCATACTTAATACGTAATGAAATGGCAGTAGTTTTTGTTTGGTAAGCAGATTATCATTATCCACAGCAGAACCCATTTGTACTAGAAAAAATTTTTAAAAAAATTGTAGAAAAAATTGTAATTTGCAGTGGCTGTGCTAATGCAAGTAGACATTTGGGATTACTTAGAAGAATTTGGGTGAGAATTTGGGTAACTGTTTTAATTGATTGGAGAGAGGATGAGCGAAAAACCCAAGCTGAATTTTCCCCTCTACCACCAATCTGGCTGAGTCTAGAGAGTCAGTTTGTTGGGATTTCATTTCCCTTTCTGTGAAGAAACAAATTGCCTATTCAGAATACAAAATGAAATAAGTTGTTGTTTAACCCAGTTTGGCACCTCTTTTCAAGCTATCGCTCACCGTTCTCTTGTGGTGTCCCTGATGCTCCTCAGGCGCTGTCTCTTCAGCCTGCATTGAGGTGGATCCACCTCCATTGGCAGTTGCTCATCTGGAGGTGCATCCACCTCCATTGGCTGTTCTTCATATTGATGTTCATCCACCTCCATGGGCTCAGTAGATTCTCCATCTACTTGCATCGGCTCCTCTTTTTGTCTCCTCCCCATCAGCCTCATCTTCTTCTGGGGAGGAGCATCCATTATACTTGGTGCCGCTTGCTCCTCTGCTGCTGGTATGGCAGTTGGAGGGCAAGGCAGTGACATCAGCAGTGTTCCATGGCAACCCCAAAACAACAGTTTTTGGAGTTGGGGCCTATGGCCTGAGAGTTGCCCCAGTTTTGAAGGAGATGGAAGGACTTGGAGTACTGAGGGACCCTATTTAGGGAAGGGCTCATCTGTTGCATTGTGCTTGCCAGAGAGAATTTGTGGCCCTTGGGCAAAAGGCCCTGTGGAGACTCCAGCCCCTTCTTCATCCCGTGCCTCAAATCCGTTTGTACTGATGAGTGGCAGGATCATGCCAGGGGAGTCATCCCCTACCTGGCTGCCTGCAAGTGGAGGCAGCCTGTTGCCCAACAGTAGTGGAGAGGGGACAGTGGATGCTAACGCCCTGCAGGCAGCCTAGGGACATGCAATCAATAAAGAACCGTTGAATTTCAAAGGTGTTGTGAGTTCCCCTTTGCTGTCCTTCACCTCTCTCCCTGCAGCATGGAGGAGGTATGTCTCCTCTGCCCTGATCCCCAAGGGAGAGCAGTGGGGAGGAGAGGGCCTGGTGTCCTCTGAGTGGCTGTGCTGGGGTGGCGTGATGGGTCCGTTGGAGGCTCTGTGAGATCCTTGAGGCCTAGTGGTGGCTTTTTCACTCTGAGGATGAGTGGGCCGATTTGGGATTGCTGTCCTAAGTGTTTTCTCCCTCCAGCTACTGAATGTGTGGCTGAAAGTGAAGTCAGGCCACACGTGGCAGTGCACGAAGAATAGCTGGAGATCGATTGAGTGTCCAGATAAGAAATTAGGACAGATTTGATCTTTGGATCTCTGCTATCTCTGGAGTAGTGATCTTGAGAGGAGGGCTGAGGGGCAGAGGCCCAGTTTCATGGATGTTTATCCCCGTCAGTTGACCCTTATTGTACCTCAGGCAGCATGAAAGCGTTCACAGGCTAACACCATGTGAAGAGGAAAGGGAGGTGTTTCTGTTTGGTGCACAGTGACTAAATTACAACCAGCATGCCAAGAAACTGTGCAGCTTGTTGTTGAACTAAGGAAAATTAAGCTGTTTTTTTTGTGTTTCTGACGACAGTGTCCCCTGTCTTTCCATCACTGTTCTCCTGTTAGAAAAGTCAGGCTTTGCCTTCACACTCCCAGTAATTTTGAGGAAGGAGGAGGAGTGCTGGTTCTAGGGGCACCTGTCCTGGGGATGGCTTCCCAGTGCCTGTTTTTCCACTTGCCAGCCAGACTAGATACTTCCTGGGCTCTGGGACTGCCCTTCATTTCATCTGGTATTCATAGGGTTCCAGCTCCTTGTTCATACACTTCCTGGGCTTGCCTAGGGAAGTTGTCAAGTCTCAGTTATTTTTCTCTCTCTCTCTTTTTTTTTTTTTAATGCCACTGTGCACACCTTATCTTTAGAGGATTAGTTTTCAGTTCTTTGTGACATATTCTTACTAGCTTTCAAGTGGCAGAGATGGTTCAGGTGTGGTGAAGGTGCTGATGACTGCTATAATTTTCATGTCATGATAACCAGGGAGATCTCAGCACTCTTTTTTCTTATTCATTCCATCAGTGTTGTTTTTTTTTTTAATGTCGTGTGACCAGATCCAAAATATGGGTTAGGTTTGTCTTGTTGTAGTCAGTAGGTGAATCTTCTCTTGGACATTTCCTTGGCCTGTTTTGATAGGCAGGTGATCTTTGCTGGAAAATGTTTCGCTGCGATCACACCTCTGAATACTTGGCCTGGTGCAAGTTTGAGTCTCTGGAGGTAATGAGCTCAAGGGTGTATCTTCTGTATCAGCTTGATGTTCCTAATCGATGATAGAAGTTTAATCTTCTTCTCCTTTTCACTGTTTTGCACTGTTTCTTCTTTTCTTTTATGCAGACTTATGCTACGTTTTTAAAAAAGGCTTATGTTATTTTTCTTCCAATTAATTCTTCAAGAAACACACAGGCAATTACTATTCAAGTGAAAGAACTCTGATTCTCCATGGAACTCCTTCCTGAATATAAGACTGAGCTCATCAGTTAGGGTATAAAGGAGGAGAAGATAAATCAGAAATAGCAGGGAGATCTCTGACTTTATAATCCCACCAAGAACACTGCTAGTGAGAATTGTGTCTTCCCCATATATCAGTAATAATATTCATAAAGCCTATGCATTCTTTGCTACGCCTGTATGATTTCACAGCAGTGGGAAGACTTTTGAAAAAGGCATAGCCTCTCAACTTATTTCTGTTTGGAGACTAGAGAATATATTTCCTTGAAGTTAAAGAAGGTAAACTTCTTTCACTTGATTAGCTTTTCTTCTGCTGTATGGACAGGTTAAAACCCAGATTAAAGATAGGTCATTCTGAAGGCGTTTCATGTCAAGCATTAAGTGGTTCTTGTGCATTATTGATGTCATTAAATGAAGTCCAATAACACCTCAGTGGAAACACGTCTTGCAGACAGTTTCTGGTTTCTATTTAGCCAAGGCTGCTATATGCAATCCGCCATAACGTAGGCATTGGGCTTGTTCAGCCTGGAGTGCAGCCTGGCTGTAGAGTGACCTCATTGCAGCCTTCCAGTACCTAAAGGGAGCCTACAAACAGAGGAAAGTCAACTTTTTACAAGGATAGATAATGGCAGGACACGGGGAAATGGTTTTAAATTGAAGGAGAGAAGATTTAGGTTGGATGTCAGGGGAAGTCCTTTACCAAGAGTGTGGTGAGGTGCTGGAACAGGCTGCCCAGAGAGGTTGTGGATGCACTGGCCCTGGAGGTGATCAAGGCCAGGTTGGATGGGGCCCTGGGCTTCCTGGTATAGTATTAGATATGGAGGTTGGTCGCTCTGCCTGTGACAGGGGCGTTGGAGCTTGATGATCCTTGAGGTCCCTTCCAACTCAAGCCATTCTATGATTCTGGCAACTTAAGAGAGAATTCCAGAAACAATCTTTCAAGTTTTTGAGTGCTAAGTTGGATCATAGCAAAATTAACAGCCTTGTGTATCCCAGACTCCAGTCTGACAGAGGAGCAGAAGCAAAAAAATCTCTAAATACCTGTCTTCAGTTATTTTGAGATCTTTTTCTCTCACGTGCTTACCAATGTCTAGTAAATTACCTATGCCCACCCACTTTTCAAAGTCAGCAAGCTGTAATGCTTGTTTTGAAGTGTCAGGGAGTTGCAGGGACCTCCATCAGAGGTCATACACATATTTCGTATTATGTAGGTCCCTCCGAAAGTGATGTCTCCTACTTATTTTAATGGAAAACATAACAGCTACAAAGAGCACAGTAACACTGTTTAGTTGAGTAAATTCTCAGCTACAAAGTACCATTTTTCAAAACAGTCCCCACCATTATTAGCTAAGAATTTTTATGAGCAGGGAAGAAGAGCCTGCATGCTTCACTCAGCAAAATGTGCTCCAGCAGAGGTGACCCACTGTTGCCACTGCTGAAATGCGCACCACCCGTTGCCTCACTGTGCTCACATCCCCTGTTCCATCCCTATGAATGTGCATGAAGTGTTGATGAATGTCAATGGGTGCCATTTTTTCTCTGTGAGGGAATTCAGTGACTGACTTTTTCCTTTTCTTCATGCACGCTTCAGTGTGAGATGCAGTGAGTTTGCTCTGCTAGTTCTTTTTTTCCCATTGTTATTATCAAAAGGTTGTTGCTTGAAAGCCAAAATCATGTTCTGTCAGCTGTGTAGCAGTCCTTAATCAAAAGTCACTCCTGAACATAAAACATCACGGATATGTCTCAGCATTAGTGCTCTTTGTTCCTGTCCTTGACCAATTGTGTAGAAAGCAGAAAGTAATTTAGTTGCTGTGTCCGCTTGTGTCTTGAGCTCTTTACCCTCCCAGTTAAAATATATATATGTATATATATAAATACCTTTGAGCTGTATGTTTAATGCAAGGAAAGTTTTAATGTCAAGTCTAGTTTCATTCCCCGTCTTCACAGACGCTAATGTCTGGGGCTATCTCCAGCAAACTGACTGTTCCAGGAATTACGACAACAAATACTACAGAAGAGTTTTGTGGGTGCTGTGATTGTGTAGGGATGACTGTGAAATTCAGGAGAAGAGCTGGACACGTAGCTGTGTGCAGAGCCCTACAGTTCTCTGTTCTTTGCTTGCTTGTATTTAGCAGACTGGGGGCCCCAGCACGTGTCTAAAAGGAATTTACCAAACCATACTACCTTTAATGGGTTTATGAGTTAAAAGGTAGTTCTTACATGTTTACAGGAGGACGTGTGCTGTTACAAAAACATTTAGCAACCGCTATGGTAAAGGTTTTATTCAAATTATAGGAGCATTTTGTACAAATATTTACGGCATCTACTGTATCAAAAGGCTTTGTTTCTGATGTACTTGATCCTAACAGCACCCCTTACCTTGCTACCTGTGGGAAAAAAAGGCATGAAATCATTGATTGATGCAGAGGGACATTATTAAAAGCATCTGATTAATTTAGAAATCAAAAGTGACAATCACGTTGAAAATATGACTTTGACTAGGCAATTAGGGACAAAAAAAAAGAAAACAATCTCTGGACTTTATCAGCTATTTCTATGAATGATGAATAACAAGATATACATCTTGCAAGACTATGTTTCCTGTGCTCCTTATAGTTCAGGGATTGACAGAAACTCCTCTGATTAGTGGAAATTAGTGACATTTTTCTGTATTTGAGGCTCTGTTACAAAGTTGAACCAAGCTGAAAACACATACCTTGGTGGTATGTGCACAAATGTACATGTATTAGTAAGTTCTACTTGGGAAAAAAAAAAAAAGGTTTTCTTGAGATTTGCCTTCTTTCTTCCTGGGATTTTCCTCTCTTTCTTCCTCACACATTGTTTTTTAGGAAGGGCAACTGTTTCCCCTCACTATGACTTAAGCGTTTTTTTGTTCTTGAGGCTATTTTGCTGAAGTTCAGTTTATTTAGATGAAGCATCAGGAAAAGCACCGATTCAGCTTCGGTGTTACCAGCCAGATAAATTTGCTTTAAAACAGCTGGCAGGCTGCAGGGGAAAGGCAAGGATGTGCAGCACCGACTGTCAGCGGGAGATAACTTGCCTTAAAAGACAAAAGCCTGAATGCCTGGGAAAATGATCTGATTGCTCTGTAATTTCTTTTCAGCACTGGCTGACAGAGCTGGAGATCTTCGCCATGATCTTTGCAGCTGCTATCCATGATTATGAACACACAGGAACCACCAACAATTTTCACATCCAAACACGGTGAGACCATCATAAATCATGATGAGTGGTTGGGGAAGTTTTTGGAAAATAACAGCACAGACACATAGAAAAATGTAGAAGCTTTTGCCCTCAAGTGATGCAGGAGGAAAGTTCCCTACATTACATTTAATTTTCTCTTACTCAACCATTTTCAGTTGTATGCCTGTATTATAGATTCCTGACCATTGTGTCATGTTAATAATCAGGAAAAAGGAAGGTCCCAAAATATTTCTTTGTGAAATTGCTGAAGACTAATTGTTTGGTCAAAGATACAGTTTTGAAGGAGGTATTATAATTCAAAAGTTCACCAGTATCTGTATTCGTCAGTATATACCAGCATGACAAATACTGTTCTTATTGGAAAAACATACTAATGAAAGGTGGGGATATGTTTAGCACTACCTGTTTGGAAGTAAGTCATTGCACTCGCATCTTAAATCTTTGTAAATTCCTGGAGAATTTACAATTAGCTGATCACAGACCATACTGGACTGGCATTATTGTTGATCTCAGAGTCTTCTGTAGGACTTTAGAGATTGATGGAAGAGAGGTACAAAGAAGATGGAAAAATTTGAAAGCGTGCAAATATTGTGAAATGTCTGCAGTGATAATTAGGCATCTAATGTCTGTGTGTTATTTTGACAGTGTAAGTCTATTGGTAGTACTGACAAACTGTCTAGGTGTCCTTGACTGACATAGCATACTTGGACATTTCTAAGATGCACTGCAACTTACCCTGAATTAGACATCTGGAGTATGGTAGCTGAATCATGCTATGTATTGCAGATATACCAAGGATGCTGAGATAGATCACACATATGCTCAAGAAGGTTTTGAAATGCTGGAGGAAATTTCTGTCTGTGTTCTGGGATACGGCAGACTCCCCTTCTTACAGATTCTTATATGCAAGAGTTAGGGATCTGCTACATTTCCAAAGCGGAAAATAGCTCTAGAAAAGTTCAGTTATAATGCATTGTTTGTGACATTGAACAACAGAGGATCTAAAATGCTGAGGGAGAAAAATTTACACCTCTCACTGGGAAGCAGGACTGAGTGAGGACTGTATGAATCCTACTCAATCTCTCTTGCCATTAACTTCGAGTCTTCAGAACAACTGAGCTATCCAGCAATTTCAGATCTATAACATGGAGCCTAAAACAAGGTGTGAAGTACCTTTGGTCTTATACTATCCCACTGGGATTTGCCCTTTTGTACAGCATAGCTAGGTGCACAGATAACTGAAAGCAGCTCAGTTATGTCTTGCTTACAGCCCATTTACTATTCTGGGAACAATATAAGAACACATCTCACAATTTCTTACTTGGCTACCCTCAGGCTTCAATTTGAGAGCAAAATACACAAGAACTGGAAAGGATCCTTGTGATTCAGCCCTAAATTTACATTATCGCTCTCAGTTAGAAAGCTCTCAGTATCCTTTTCTAATGTAACGTAAGACTAGGTGAGTCTGAGCAGATGAAATAGATTTTGTGGTGAATTTTCATCTTTAGTTCTCTTTTAATGAGTAACAGCAATGAATAAAGTACCACAAGCACTCTCAAAATGCTTATATCTGTGCTATAGGAACTAACCTCTGTAGCTGAGCAAAGAAAAGCTTTTGAATATGAGACTCATGAGATAAGGAAGAAACATAACCTTCCTTTATTTCCTTTTTAATCCTAGGTCAGACTCAGCCATTCTGTATAATGACCGATCTGTGCTTGAAAATCACCATGTTAGTGCAGCATATCGTCTTTTACAAGATGATGAAGAGATGAATATTTTATCCAATCTCTCAAAAGACGACTGGAGGTAAACATGAACATGGTAGCTGCTTCAGAATATTGTACTGTCACCACAGACTGTTATTGCTTTGTTTGAATAGCAGTATGCATCAGTGTATATTGTGCATTAGCATTTCTGCTGCTAAGAGAGAAAAAAAAAAGCTTTGTAAAGTGTTGACTTGCATATTTCTGTATTTGGTTTTCACCTCAGATAGTAGTCAGACTAGGAATTTGTTGCAATGGATAATAATATACAGTTTGACTCCCATGTAATTTCAGCATCTCACGGAAACACCTTTTGCACACAGCTGTTTGTAAACGAGTGAAGAGGCAGGTTGCTGTTTGTTCATGCAAAATAATAAAGATACCCTTCATCTGTTTTGACACTCCTTGCCTGGAAATTATATATGGGATGGAACGCAAATAAGAATCAAGTCCAAGGACTGTAAATCAATGTACCATATAAGCCAAAGTTATATAAGAAGCTATAATTTAAATTAAGCTCATGCAACATACAATTTATGTGCTAAAATCAGTCCACAACTTGTTTTCTAATAGCAGACAATTCAAACTAATGAGGGCTTTTTGTTTCTGTAGGGGATTTTGAACTCCAAGGAGTAGTACCTTAAAAGTACTTCTTTGAAAGTACTTTCTGCAAGACAGAAAGAAATCCTGGTCTCATAGTTGGGACTTGTTGGGACTTGTAGGATCTTACATGCAGCACAGTGCTTCCCCTGTGCACCTGAATTTGCTACAGTGATGAGCTGTCAGTTCATCTTACAGGAAATTAGCTTTGCTCTGGGGATTGGCTTCTAGTATGCTGGCCGATGACTGTGCTTCGTAATGTCTTTCACCTGCATTTCCTGTTTATTTGACTTGTGGACAGTGATATAATCCTGTACCTGAACAGTGAAAATACAATTTAGGAACTTAAACAGCTGGTTTCAATCAGTGCGAGTGTTGTGGGGCAGCAGCTTGAGAAATCCTGCCTGCCCATATAGTCTTAGCACGGACAAGAAATATGAACTGCATTGAGATGTTACAAATCTATTTATTTATTCGCTTATTTATTTTAGCTACGATTGGTAATGCCTTGTACAATATTGACAGCAAATTGCTGCTTCCTTTTGTGTTGGTAGGGGAAACACAAGGAACTATCTAATTAGAAGTGGCAGCTCTAGAGCCACTGTTCATAAGGATCAGTGGAGCAGCTGCTTGAGAATGCTTCGTTGCAGGAATGCTGTCTTCAGGAAAGCAGTCTGCTTTGAGGCTTTAAGCTGTTTGTGGTTGGATGAAAACTAAGTTCAGATGTTTCTTGTTAATTCCCTTGAGTCAAAATGTGTGTTCTGTTGAGGTATGTGTTTAGACTGGAGGTTTCAAAGATTATCATTTCTCCTTTAGATGAATTATTGTATCTGCCTGAATAAAAATACTGAGCTGTTTAGATTGCTTAGTTTTCCTCTCTCAAGTAGGGCTGTATTATTTTGTAACTGCTGAAATCAAGCAGCAGCTGCAGGATAAAAATCATTATTTTAACATGCTCTAATGCCAAAATGCAATTCTCACGTGCCTTTGCTTTTGACTACCAGTTTGAAATCCCATAGGCAAACATTTGGAAGGCACTGGAAACATCAGCTAAGTTCATCAGGATCTCAGATGCTGAGAAAAAAAACAAACAAGAAACACACAGTTTCTCAGACTGGTACTCAGAAATAGGACTTTCTGTATCAGTAGGACTCAAAGCATGAAAGCATGCTTTGGAAAACTGTTAAAACATGTCCAGATCTAATATTATTTTTGTAGACATACTTGATTAATCTCTTTCAGCAAAAAGTCCAAATGCTAGCTCTTGGAAATGAAATTCTTAAGTGCTGTTTTGACCTGAGCTCTCATTTCATTTTGACATTATTAATAAGAGAAGACCTGATGATCAGTTCATCACACAATCCTACATATATGGAGAAGGTTGAGGGAACTGGGCTTGTTCAGCATGGAGAAGAGAAGGCTCCAGGGAGACTTTATTCTGGCCTTCCAGTACTTGAAGGGAGCACATAAACAGGAGGGGAACGGCTGTTTACGAGGGTGGATAGTGATAGGACAAGGGGGAATGGTTTTAAACTGAGACAGGGGAGGTTTAGGTTGGATATTAGGAGGAAGTTTTTCACCCAGAGGGTGGTGAGGCACTGGAACAGGTTGCCCAAGGAGGCTGTGGATGCCCCATCCCTGCAGGCATTCAAGGCCAGGCTGGATGTGGCTCTGGGCAGCCTGATCTGCTGATTGGCGACCTGCACACAGCAGGGGGTTGGAACTGGATGAGCATTGTGGTCCTTTGCAACCCAGGCCATTCTGTGATTCTATGATAGATATGTGGATTTCATCAGTTTTGTGTTATTTGGTCATCTAGTTCAGGACTGTATTCACAGGAAAGAAATACAGGAGATTAGATCAAGCTGTCACAGCTGGAACAGAAATGGGTATAGGTTTTTTAGGGGAAGCTGATGAGACTGAAAGAGATCTTTTTGGCTACAGTCAAGAAGAAAGATGAATGCTTACTGGGACTTAAACAGTATTTTACTCTCCTTGTTAAATATTTGAAAGTGAGTTGCCTCATTTGATGAATCCCATTTGTGCAAGTCATTAGCAAATAAATGAAGAAACTGTATGAAAAACAGATCACAATGATTTAAGAAAGCAAACTGCAAAGTGAACAGATGCTTTCCAAGATATGACTAAAGATGTATTTTTTGGCTCTGTAGTTCACTGCTAATAATTTCCATGTAGTTTATTGAAATAGAGTATACTTAGTGCAAGCCCTTTACTGTCAAGTACCGGATTAAAAATGCATCTGGAAAATGTTGAACTCCGAAACTCTGAATCAGAGTGCAGCTTCAGGAAGTGACCTTTCATGCAAAACAGATTTTGTCAGTAAAGCTGCTTGGGCTTTTGTCCCTCAGATAATTTTGAGTCCTCTTTGTCAATCAGTGTTATTCCTTTAGAGTCTGCAGTGAGAAACCTGGAACGGTTCTAAACGAAGACAACTTCAGTCAAAGTCTTCTTTAATATGTAATAGCAGATACGTGACTGCATAATCACAAACTTTTCTTGTAAATTTTTTTCCTCTGTATCCAGGATGGATGCATGCATGCATATTCTGAATGTTACACCTTTAGTGTGTGTCAGCCATTGGAAATGCTTCCTTGAAGGTAGCATTTTTCCTTCTTCCATTAATTGTCACGGGAATAAAGGCTTATACTACATAAACTGGGTGAAATATCTCACTACAGGAGATCTTACCTATTTCTTAGCATAGGGATTAGGTGATCTAGAGCAGCCATTTTCCTGTCCTTTTCCCTCATATGATGGAGATGGGAGCCCTTTGCTAGAACGTGGCTCTGAGGTGAACGCTCATACGGAGCAAAGACGCATCCAGCAAAATATCCAATAAAGTGACGTAATGTTCTCTGAGTCAAAAAAGGTAAAGGCATGTAGTAGTTATTCTAAAGAGCAAATAAAGATATTTGCCAGATGGAGATCAGTCAAGTCTTGGAAGTATTTGGATGTAAAGTCATCCAGAGTCTTAGCTAGCTCAGCAGTCAGTGGTACAGATACCATGCAACTGTGCTTGATGACAGAACTGTGCCAGATACTCTGTTTTCATGGGCATCACCTGCAGGACATTTGTGTAGCAGTAATGAAATAGGAAATTCACTCCAGGTTTTCCTCTTCTCCAAATTGCTTTTTCCTGGCACTGCTCTCTCCATCTAATTATAGCTTCCCCTAATTCTGCAGGGGCTGTTAAAGGACGTGGAAAAGTTATCTTAGAATTTATCATCAAATTTGATAACTTTGTACTTTTTCTTAGGGATAGGTTATAGATGTGAGAATAAGGTGTCTCTGTGGTCCTGGCTTCTGACCTCGGGGAAATGTATATCTGCCATGAGATAAAACATCTGAAAATGTATTGAGAATTATTAAAATCCCCAATTAGTCAGACAAGCAGCACGGACGGATCTGTAAAACAGACTTTGCGTCCACAAGGGATCTTCAGTTGAGGGGATAGGCAAGAAAACCCATTCCCAGGTCCTTAATATTCTAATAGTGACCACTTTCACATGATTGTAGTTTTGTTGCCACAAACTTTTGAGCCTTATATCAAGATTAACCATTTAGACCACTTGATTTTAATGCATATTGCTCTGATTTATTGGGCTGCTTGCAAAAGCACTATTTAAAATATTTTCAAATTTCTCTGGAGCACAGAAGTTTCTAACAACGTTGTGGAAAAGTACAGACTTGCTAGATGTGTGTGTCCATCAGGAATCTGTTGGTTTCCCCATTAAATTATTACTTTGTTGTTGTACTCTTGGCTGCATTACATTACACTTGCATTTCAGCCCACATTTTCTGTCATCTACACTGGCTTTTGCTTTGTCTCTGACTTGGAGTACATCGACTTGCTCTCCAGTTCTTGGGATTACAGTCCTTGTTCCACAAATGTTTTAAACTGCCATTTGCCAGCACTTTTGCTAAAAGAAGCAGTTTCTCCTCTCCTTTGTATTGACAGAGAGGTTTTTGTTGCTGGGAATGTACCAGACCAGGGAACTGACCAGGACCAGCGAAAATTATTAAACTAAGCTTGTTTCCAATCACCCTGTAATTTCTCAGAATGCTGTTGGCTATGCAAGTGCTTGTACTTGAGGGTGAGGAGGAGGAGGTAGGTTTGCTGTGGGGAGAGTGAGGACAAGTGATGCAATTTTAATGTGTGTGCAGAACTCTTAGGGGGGCATGTTATGTGACACCCATGGGATTGAGTAGGCACCAAGGTCCTGGGTCTCTAAGCAGTGGGTGGCCTGGGGCTAGAACTTGAGTACAGCCACTAGAGGAAGGAGAGACGTGCCCAAAATAGACTGTCTCCTTCATGAAAGATTCATGAAAAGAATGGTAACTTTTATTTTAAAATGAAAACCGATCCATTTCTGAATCTCCCAAATCCTTAGCTGGTACACTAACCTTGGGCTATTCTATTAAACCGTGAGCAGCTGAATTGAAGAAAGAAAAAAGAAATTTATATTGTATGCTAGATCAGAGAGTTCTGATATTTTAAAATTTCTAGGACATCCACACTATCTTCAAAGGAATTCCAAAGATCCTGAAAAGTTTGTTTAACAAAAATTCGTGCAGGAATAGTTTGAATGAGCAATGTCAGGGAAGTAGTGCAGGTTCTCAGAACTCTTGAATGTATATATACATTATATTTACTAGGAGATGCTTTTTACTTTAATAATACAGCTAAGCTTTCAGTAAAGGTTTTGACTAGTTTTAGTTAACTGGATAGAAATACAAGTTCAGAAATTCACCTGATTCATGCCAAATCTTTAAACAGTCTGTTTGCTTTATTCTAAGAATGCTTTATAAAGAAATAAATTCAGAAGATTTGTTCTTAAGTGAGAAAGGAAGTGTACTGATACCGATACTCTTCACAAATGAAGCCACCTGGCTTCGTTTGCAGCCCTTCTACTGCTGTGTTTGTAGAAAATCATTAATCTTTCTCCTTCAACCTGAAAGAGAAATAATGGAAAGAGGGATGTAAGAAATCAGAAATGCTGTTAGTAAATTTGCAGATAACAACAGAAGCTGGAGTGTGTCTGAAGCTGGTTTTTGTGTTTCTTTTTCCTTGCTCCTCTCATCATGATGCCATTCAAAAGGGAGTTCCGGGCTCTGGTGATTGAGATGGTGTTAGCCACCGATATGTCCTGTCACTTCCAGCAAATCAAAGCCATGAAGAATGCTTTGCAGCAGCCAGAAGGGTGAGTCACTTTACAGCACTGTGCACTTCATTTCAGCTTGTGCTTTGCTGTTATGTTTAACTTCAAAAGCATCTCTCCAGAGGCCCTCGCTCTCCTTGATGTGCACCTCAATTCTGTTTCTGCTGTTGAATTTTGAATGAATTCACTTAGGAGTGGACAAGCACTACCTACGCACACATCTCTATTCTGTGCTGGTGGACCAAAGCTTGCAAGGGTTACTGTGTTGGGGTAAGCTTCCCTAGTCATTTTCCTTTGTATATGAGGGTAACATCAAGGACATGATCCAGCTGAACAAACTCTACCAACTGAGTAGGACTCAAGGATCTACAAAACACAATCAATGCACTGGCTTTCTGCAGATGGTAGCAGCAGCCACCGTGGCAAGTGGCCTGCTCCATAACAAGGGGAAAGACGAAAACAATCTGAGATGCATCAAGGGAAGGACTGGAAAAGAACAGATGGAGCATTATGGGGAAGGCCTTTTTTTCACAGTATACCAGTAGGAGTTGTAATATTTTATCCACAGCCTTCTCCATAAAGTTCTTGTTATGCTATTCTTAGTGATGGTCTTCTCTTTTTTTCACTCCAGACACAGATCTGTCTAGCACCCTCTAGAATTATATCTGTATCAGATCAGAGTGTGGCTCACCACTTGGTCCTTTCCGAAGCTACAGCTCTTCCAACTATTTCAGGCAGTCAAAAGCTGGAATTAAAAACTGAAATTACTCATCCCAAGCAAACATTATTTACTGAGTTCTTGGGCTAGCCTCTCAGGCTATAGTCTTAAGAAATTGCCAGCTTCACTCCAGTTTCCTAACAGTGAAGTATACTTACTGTGCAAAGTCAACAGTGTCCCTGAGAGCAGATCCTGTATACTACAGTAAGATGAACTCTCTTCTGACCTACATAAAATGCAGCACAGATGAAATAAGGAGCATAGTGACTCTTCAGGTCTGATTGTGTAAAGAAGTGAGCCTGGACAGGAACTCAACAAAACTGAGCAAAGTTTCTCTTTATATTTCTTAACGTCTTTGTTACAATAGGAATGGTGTATGTTGGAGAAATTAGTCAACCTTTCACGGTTGTCAGGTATTATGAACATGGAAATACTCTGTTAATATCCTGGCCAAAGACTCTGATGGCCTTATTTCTCTTTTTAAGTGAGATTTTTGTCATTCTCCACTGTAAGTGCAGGCAATTAACTTGTTTGATCCTTTGAATTTTCAGAATTGACAAGCCGAAAGCCTTATCACTGTTGTTGCATACAGCAGATATCAGTCATCCAGCCAAGGCCTGGGACCTCCATCACCGCTGGACCATGTCTCTGCTGGAGGAGTTCTTCAGACAGGTAAAGCTGGAGAATTTCTCTGTGTTTTGGCAGCACAGAGGATTGGGCAAGTAAGAAAATGTGAACGTGTATTTTCTTTCTTCTCTGATTTTCTCAAGAACATCCTAAATGGTAGAAAGCTTTTTTGTCTGGCACAGTAGCACTGCCTATCAAGTCTCTTGGAAAGACAGTGTCTGATACACTGCCTATAGATTGAAATATTACCTGCATAGGAGAAGTTCTAACATGGCTTGCTAAGCCAGGCTAACTACTTTTATGGAATCAGTATTTCTTTCTAACTTGAAAAAGATAGAATATACCATGTTCTGCTTAGCTAATAAACCATAGAAGACACATTTAGATAGTTACATGTTATAAAGCTGTACCTATATTTTTGGAGTAGACATAAAATGTCCATTACCCTTACCTTCAATGAAATGGACTGCTCTAGCTTATATCTCTTAATGGGCATCCCACTGACAGATCCTCAAAGCTAGACAGATCATTAAAGTCTATGTGGTAACTCTAGTCTCTCCTAGTGGCCAATTAAAAGCATGTAAATAGCTGCTTAAACAAAAAATAAATAAATAAAAGCAAACAGAGCACTGAAGAGTGTGAAGATAGTTTTCACCAATATGTATTACTAAACTAATCAGAAAATTAAGTGCTTAATTTCCCTCCAAACTTCAGTAATTTCATGATTTGCAGTAAATCAATGCAAAAAAGCCAAACCAAAAAGCCAATTTTTAACCAGTTTTTTGAACGACATCTGCTTTAAAGGCATTGTGGGAATCCTTTCTTAGTAAGGACCTTGCAAAAATTTGCTTTGAAATAATCCTTAAGTTTGTTTTTCAAAGCAAGAATGGGTTTACTGGGTGGAAGCAGGAAAATCGTGCCTGCATCTATCTCTGTTACCACACAGAAGGCTCATGTAAGGAGGATGATTTTCACATGCATTTTAGGGAAGACTCTGCCACTGAGCATGCTTAGTCTCTTATAGCTCAGAAGGATACTAGGTCTGATAAAATGTACCACTGCTGTGTACCCTAAAAGATTGATGAGGGAATTAAGATTAGCTGGCTGTAAGAACACAAAAAGGCCAGGTTTGGATCTGCTTTACATGTGCAATGAAGGCAAAATCATTTTATGTTTTCACAAGGCCAGCTGAACAACAAATCATGCTTCAATTTTGAATGACAAATGCCTCCATGTCTAGGCAAAGCATTGCATAAAACTTGTTTTCTAGTTCTAAATTATGATGAAGTACTAACTCCCTTTTTGGGAAAAGCCTTATGTTTACCATGAAAAGTAGACTTGTTCATTGAAGCTAGTAGATAGATAAATACATACATCCCTACCTGATAGCAGAAGAGCAACATGCACTCTTCTCTGTTTGAGCTGAAAAGTGCCACTAGCCAGAGGGGACTAAGAAAGTAGGCTGGTTTCAGTTTAGATATTTATTTTTTTATGCTCTGCAAGTGCAGATTCTCTTCCACATTTTTTGTTGTGTGTGTTATGAGGCACGAAGACTCACTTAACCTGAATCAGTATGTGTTTCTAATGCTCTTGGTTTCCAATTCTGCAGTGATGTGACACAGTTCTTCCTGCATGAACTACGCATGTTTGTAGATGTTAATGCTGCTTTTGAATACAATTTTATTGATTGATATTCAGCAGCTGGAATCAAGATCTCATAAAGGAAATATCTTCCATGTTTTACCTAGCAATTTAGCTATCCGTGAAGGATCTGCCTGAACAGCTTAAAAGTCCTGTATGTCTTTGAGCAGTCAGGAAGGCTGTTAGGGGCTCTGTGCTAAAGAGAATTCAGTGCTGGGGTTTGGTTTGTAAGAGGCATGAGGAGTAAGACAAAAGTGATGATTAGATAAGAGCTGGCACTGAAAAATGCTTTTCCTGAGTGGCGTGGCAGACACGATAGTAGAAGGTTACTTCAGAATATTTCTGTGTTTGGTTTCTGGCTTACTCTGAAATTTGTACATCAGACTCCTAATATAAAGCAAGAGAAAACTGTTATTTCACCCAAAGCTCTAACAGAACTTATTCCTTCTTTTTATGTACGTTATAAAAAGGAAAAACCTGTTCAGTGCTTCTTTTGCCTACAGTTTTTCTCTAATTTGTTTGCTGGTTATTTTGACTTCCATTTGACATTAGTCAGAATAATGGCATGAAGTTCAGCACAGTTAAAGTGAGTTGCTGATTTAAGGAATTGGTTCTCTGGTACATTTAACAGGCTATTTAGGTTTGAATGCTCACTGGGGATTACTGCAGCTGTCACCCTATGTATCCTATCAGCCTCAAGCAATTTATAATAGTGTGACTGAAGCAAGCTTGGTGTGAATATGCAGCTTAAATGACTGGAAGAAATGGGTTTGTAACACTTGATCTTCCACACCGTCTTGTGATGTTTAGAAAGGACTGTCAGTTTGGAGGGCTGGAAGCATGTTTGTACCTTTGTTCTTCAGCTCTTACATAAAATGTTAACAATATCGGTGTTTCCTTTGGACAAAAAATGTAATCTGTATCTGGCAGCCATGACTTGTGCATTATCTGAAAGAGAAAAGGAAAAAAAGCATGCAAGCAAGTGCAAATCCTGAAGGATCAATCACAGTACTGATGTTTTCTCTTGAAAGGTTTGTTCCAAGGACGGTGTTCTGCTGAGTTTTCCAGACAGCTCAAAAGAAAATCATTTTTGAGTACAAAAGGGTGCTTACATAGTGCTTGGAAGTACCAAGCAGACTTGGTAAGCTATGAGGAAAGAGTCACTGGAATCAAAATGCTCAATTCCCAACTTTTCCAGCCAGGCTCAATTCTCCATAAATAATCTGTGTTTACAAAAACGCACATATACAAAACCTACTTCACTAAAGAAAGTAAAATGGGTTGCTTTTACAGCAGTGACCTAAGATATCAAAGTTCAATGCCTTGTTCTAATTTATTCTTTTTTTTTTTTTTCTCCAGGGTGACAAAGAAGCAGAACTAGGGCTTCCCTTCTCTCCACTGTGTGACCGCAAGTCCACTATGGTTGCTCAGTCTCAAATAGGTATGTCCCTTTTGGTATGCTGTAAGTAGCATCTTAAAAACAAAACTTAGAATCACAGAATCATAGAATCACCAAGATTGGGAAAGAACTCTAAGATCATCCAGTCCAACCATCCACCTGTTACCAATATTTCCCACTAAATGTCCCTCCGTACAAATCTAAACGTTCCTTGAACACCTCCAGGGATGGTGACTCCACCACCTCCTAAGCAGCCATTCCAGAGCCTGTCCACTGTTTCAGAGAAGAAGTTTTTCCTAATGTCCAACCTGAATCTCTCCTGGTGCAACTTGGGGCCATTTCTCCCTTATTTCTCCCTGTGGCACGGAGGTTACAGTGATCTCTCACTATTTGAAACTAGGTGGTAGAGAAGAAGTAATAAAGTGCAGTGGTATTTTCTCCAGATCAACAATTCAAAGCTGAGGAGCCATTACATTTATGGTGGTGTTTCCTTGCAGTAGAGTTACTTCTGATGTGACTGCAGAACTGACTGCAGTGCCCAGTTATGACATTATTCTGTGGTTTTCTGAGCACTGGACATGAGCTGTGCATGGCATTGTGTTGTGAGTTTTCTTAGAGGTTATGGAAACATGTCAGTCCTTTTGATGACCTGGGCAAAAACTGTTGTATTTTTCGTTGGTTTGTTTCTTTGTTTGTTTTTCACTTATTTTCCCCACCCTTTCCTTCTCAGTGCTCAAAGCCAATCAGTATTTTGCACGGAAACCATTTTCAACTCCATTCATTCAGAAGCAGAGATCTTTTTACAGACTCAATAATAGTGCTTTCTCTCTCGAAAAATCATGGGGTTGCAGAATGGATGAGGTGGGAAGGAGCCATCTGGGTCCATCTGGTCCAACCTCTGCTCATGCAGGAACATCAAGAGCAGGTTTCCCAGGACCACATCTAGGTGATTTTTGAGGAGGGACTTCAAAAGCTCTCTGGGCATCCTAATCCAGTGCTCCATCACCTGCACAGTTAAAAAGTGCTTTCTGATGTTCTGATCTAACCTTTTGTTTTCCAGTGTGTGCCTCTTGTCCTGGCACTGGGCACCACTGAAATGAGCCTGGTTCTGTCCTCTTTGCACTCTCCCTTCAGATGTTCATAGGCTTTTTTAAGATCTCTCCTGAGTCTTTTCCAGACTGAATAGTCCCAGCTCATAGCAGAGGTACTCCTGTCCCTTGACCGTCTTGGTGACCCTGTGTTGGACTCTTTTCCTGTATATCCCCATTTCTCTTGTAATGGGAGGCCCAGAACTGGGCACGATAGCAAGGGCACATTGCTAACTTGTGTTCAACTTGGTGGTCACCAGGACCCCTCAGTCCTTCTCTGCAGATCTGCTTCTCAGCTGAGTTCCTGGAATTGTTCATCCTCCACAGGAAAGATGTGGAGCTTTTGGAGAGGGTCCAGAGAAGGGCCATGAGGAAGGTCAGAGGACTGGGGCACTTCTCTTATGAAGAAAGGTTGAAGGAACTTTTCTTGGTCAGTCTGGAGCAGAGAAGATTCCAGGAAGACCTCATTGTGTCCTTCCAATATTTAAAGGGAGATTATAAACAGGAGGGAAATTTTTTACGTATGTACATAATGATAGGACAAAGGGGATTGGTCTTCAACTAAAGGCGAGAAGTTTTAGATTAGATGTCAGGGGTAAGTTTTTCCTCTCAATGAAAACATTGGTTGAGGTGCTGGAACATGCTTCCCAGAGAGGTTGTGGATGCCCATCCCTGGGGGCATTCAAGACCAGGCAACCTGATTTATTGCTTCATCTAGCAGTTGGAAATCCTGTCTGTGGCAAAGGGGATGGAACTAGATGATCTTTGAGGACCCTTTCAATTCAAGTCATTCTATGATTCTCCTAGATAGGAGGTGTAGGACTTCATGAGATTCTTGCCAGCTCATCTCTTCAGCCTGTCACGATTCCCCTAGATGGCTGTGTGGCCCTGATGAGTCAGCCATTCCTTCCAGTTTTGTGTCATCTGTGAATTTACTGAGAGTGCACTCTACCCAAACGTCTCTTCCAATTAGTGAAAGAAAAGTAGGAGGGGGAAGCAACAAGCCTGATAGCTGGGGAGAAGTCAAGAGGAGTTAACTGAAGTAAACATGTTCTGCTAGCTAAGAGCAAAAAAAAGAGACAACTTCAAGAGAAAAGGTGCCAAATGGAAGAAGAAAAGACAGATAATGCTGACTCCCAGCATAAGGGAACTGAGTCCAGAAGCAGAAAGAAAACAAATATATTCAAGCAAAGCAATCAAGAGAAGAATCTGAAGTACAAAATTTCTCAGCTGTCTCCTGAGCTGGCCAAAGAACAAAACAAATACATCCCCAAACTTAGGAAAGTACAGATTCACATCTGTGGCTTAGAGTTGTTTCTTGTTTAAAATTATTTCATTGTTCTCATTAGGCAGCTACTCCCTCAATGGACTTCATTCCAGATTTTTCTGGCTCTGCAAGCTTAAGCACTTCATACAACAATCTGAACTTGAAAAGCCCTGTACAAACCCACACTGCCAAATTTCTAGAGTGTACCCCTCTGAAACAGTACCCCAGAAAGATGTGTGTGTGTATACAGCACAACACAACCCCTGAGAAGACTTATATTTTGCCAGTGGCTCAGTGGAGGGAAACAACAGCAAACTTGAAGAGCTTCAGTATGAACTAAAACCCATGCTGAAGATTTCTGTGCAGACTATGCCTGCTGCTATGGGAGAAGATGACCTCTCTGTGGCTGGGGTGGAGGAAAAGACACATTTGGACTTATCTTTCTTGGTGGTTCTAGCAGCTTTTGAATATGTCCCTCACACCTTACAGGGAAGAGGAGCTGTGCTTCCTGCATGTCCCCTTCTGAGCTTTGGTAAGCTCAGTGTGCTTAGAAACCAATTTGCCTTGTCCTCCTCTTTCATGCGTTTTCACTCCAGAAGGCCAGGAGAGCCAAGAAACTTCTATACTACAGATGTATTTGTGTCAAGCCGCTGCAAAATTGGTGATGAATTAAACCGTGACCAGGATAATTACTCTTTATAAAAGTGGCATCTGTCAGTGTGTAAAGGCAGCCTTATTTAGTTAAATGCTATTTGTCACTTTATTCTTTTGTGTGGTTTTGTGATCCATTGACACTACTAGGCCATTGTCCATAATCCTTGGCTTGTGACATAAAGTTTTCATTTCTCTGTCTGCTGTGTATATTGGCACTATCTTTCTTTGTTAGATCAAAATGTCTTACATTTTCTGCCTCTCTGCTGAGGCAAGGGTTTCAAAGTTGTGAAGTAGATTCTCAGAGAAATAATCTCATCCTATTCATTCATTTATTTGATCAACAGTGTCAACAGGTTGTTCACTGGATTAGTAATCACTGCATTTCTTTGCAGAAGCAAAGTTCCTTTTGAATTCCAAATCATGCAGTGAGCAGCTGTGAGTTTCTATCAGTGAAACAAACAAACAAACAAAACCATCTATACTTCGTTAAATAAAATTGTGCTACTGATATTGCCAGGGACAGAGCCTAGAAATCCTGTTCTGGTGGCTTGGCTTGTTTGTAGTTGCTGGTTTGCTGCTGGAAGATGAGTGCAGATGCCACAAACAGCGGGCAGGCATTTTTATTAACAAAGGGATTTCATAAATGCGGGCAGAAGGCTTTCCAGCATGCACTCTTTCCATAAAAATGAAACAAAAATTTCCTCAAAATAAAGAATGTCTCATTCTCTTGTTTCTTTAATTTACAGATCAGTTGTTCAGTATTAAAACTAATACATTTTTTAAAACAAATATCCAATAAAGAACCTCAGTTTTAAAACCTACTAGTGCTAGTTGATGATCAGTTGATGATCATCTTTTTTTTTTCCCCAATAAAAGTAATTTTGGTAAGTATATCTATACCCCACTGAGGTACAGAAATCATGAGAGATTCATGTGCAGGTCATGCTGCTGACCAGAGTGGGGAAGGCAAACAGATTTCAAAGAAAACCAGGCCAAAACTTGTGCTTCCTGACACGAATATCAGGAGTTAAAGCTTCTCTATCTTTCTCAGACTGTAGAAAGCTTGTCTCCTCACTTGCAACTGATAAATGTAGGAACACCTTTTTATTTTTATCCATTAGCTGGCAAGAAAGAAAATTACAGCTTCAGAAAGCATTGTATGAAGGCTGAGGAGTTAATGTTTCTGGTTTGTTGGTTTCTTTGCTTGTATTGTGGTGGGCTTTAGGAAAACAATTTTCCAGCCAGTGTTTGTTGTGGTGGTGTTCTCAGGTGGAATGAATGAATTGCCTGTTATCAACTTCTCAGTATGCAATGGCAATTGATAAAAACATCCTAGTCACTGGGGTACAGAAATATTTACGTCACTCATTCTTTTGAAAAAGAAGATGATGATGAATTGGTCTTAGGCTACACCATTAGTAAGTTTTAAATCCGGGTTAATTATTTTGAGTTTAAATCACAGTGTCTGTAGGTAAGAAGAAAGAGAATACCGAAGGGTGGTTTGAGATTATAGTATAAATTACATAATTGCTATTCAGATTCTGGAAGTAATGCCTCCTCTTTATTTCCACGGAAACCAAAACAGATACAAAGAGCACAATAACCCTATTTGATGGAGTGCATTCTCAGTGACAAAATACTATTTCTCAACATGGTCACTACCATGTGGTATGCATTTGCAGCAGTGATGGGCTGCTGAAAGAGCCATCATATTGCATTCATAAAAACCTGCACCAGCAGAGGTGACCCACTGTCACTGTTCTGCTGTGAAAACGCACCACCCACTGCCTCACTGTGGTGACATCCACTGTTTGGTCTCCGTAAACGTTGAGCAAGTGTTGATGAATGTCAGTGTGTCATTTTTTTCCATGTGGGAGAAGTCAGTGACACAGCTTTGCTTCATGCACGCTTTCATGTCAGACGCCATCTGCTGCCATTTGTCGCAAGGCAACGGACTTTAACAGAACATTGATTGGAAGGTTCAGTCCCTTCTGCCATATCACCAACATCTGCCTTTGGTGTTGTGGGCCAACGTAATAAAATAAGAGGCATTACTTTCAGATCAGCCCTCATAATGAAGTCCCAAGTTTTGTTTCTATGATAGCAAGATAAGTTCCCCAATACTATAATAATAATACCTATTTAAAGATGACATAATTGAATAACTTATTCAGTCTATAGGAAACAAGGAAAAATACCATGCACACTCTGCTTCAGTACAGAAATAACTTTATTACCCTTGCTTCAATTTTATCAAAAAAGTTCTTCTAGGTTCACAGTTTTTTTTCACCTGTTTTGGTCCCTTCTGCCACCTCAATCTGCATCTGTTAATGAGACTTCTTCCAGGGAAAGCTTATTTTATTTCTTAGATCCAGCGCTTAAGACAAGACCTTGTGTTTAATGCACTAATGTTGAGTATCTCAGCAAGTGATCCCACCACCCAATTGCTGAAGTTAGTGAGCCAGTTGTACGTGTTATATCAGAAATTTGCATCAATGACTTGGATTTCTTTGGTCACTAAGAAATAAAAGAAATATTGAAGGAGATTAGAAGAGGCGTAGAGACAGGCAGACGCACACACTTAAATCAAATTCTCAGTATCCTTTGGGTTCCTGTGACACACTGTTCTCAGTCAGTAAAATTTGCAGTGTTTTTAAAAATTGTATGAAGTTTCCCAAGGTTATCTGCACACAGTTTCCTGCTGTGGCTTTGTACTGCATGCATCTTTGATTAACAAAATGGGAGGAAAGATGATATTTTCTCTTAGGTTTGCATGAGGGTATATCATAGTTACGGAAGCACATGGTTCGGATGCTTGTGTAAGGCTGAAGGTTCAATAATGCATGATTTTTTCTCAAATTTACAAAATATTAGTATGAAATTCTGAGAACTTGGAAGTAATGTTTTTAATTATGCTAAGTATGAAAATACGGTTCATTATCTGACGTTTTAGAAGTATAGAAAAAAATCAAGCAAATCAGGCAAGGGAAATGGAACTAGAAGTATGCTCAACTACCTTGCACTTTTAGAATGAGTTTGTTTGAGATCGCTGATGCAGTGACTTCACATAAATCATTATTTCGCCTTCTTGACTGTGCTTGCATTTCTGCTCAGGTTTCATTGATTTCATCGTGGAACCCACTTTTACTGTGCTGACTGATATGACTGAGAAGATTGTGACACCGCTCATAGATGAAGCTTCCCGTTCTGGCATGTCTGGGTTCAGACGTTCCAGGTGAACAACCATATGTCCTCTCCCTTCAGGGCACACGTGTTGCGTTTGCATCCAGGTCCCCTGATGAATGTCATGGTCTGCATCCACATCCATCCCTCCGCAGTGTCTGCCATGTGGTGTAAAGCTTGCTATCCACGTTACCAGCACAACAGCTCACCTAGTGATGTGATTGTTTTGAAGGGAAACCCCAACCCAAAGCAGGGCAAAGAGGGAGGCTGCCCTCTTGAAAATAGAGCCAAGCCTCCAGAGGCACTGAATGCAAGCGGATGTAGCCATGTAGTCAGGTGAACTTAAGTGCTCTCTCAGTCGCTAATGCCAAAAAAGCAGGTAGGTAGTGCCATTGAGAAGCACTCATTTCTAGGAATATGGAAGTATAAACATGTTGTAATTACTAAAGAAGATTGGGAAGTATAGGAACGCTTATTTAGAGTTATTCAAATGTGTGAATTATCACCAGAATTCACCTGCAGCTTGGATATAAGGAGTCTTGGCCCATTCGTCCCCTTCTGCTGTTGTAGAGAATCTGCTACTTCAGTAATTTCATGAACAAGGCATGTCTTGGGATTCAGGTGCCACATGATTTGTACTGCTTAGAGTGAAGCCTCCAAATCAGGATTTTTTTCCCAAGCAAATTCTTTATTCTTGGACTGTTGCATTCAGGGCAACCACTAATATCTTTCTATATCAGTTATCTTGCTGCCTTTATTAAAATGTGCACTATGACATGCCTCTCCTTGAAAGAAAACTGCTAGGTCTGTAACTGAAATGAGTGCCTATTTCAGCTTTAAATGAGGCCATCAAACCCTGGATGGATGCTGATGTACAGCAGTTCTGTATCTAATGACTCCAACAGATGAATTTGAGGAGACTCCTCCTTTGACATACTGCATTTCTAGGTTTGTCTGACTCTCCACTTGATGTTAAGGGAGTGGAGATGCACAACAAAGAACCACTTTGTGTGGTTCTCTTTGTAAGGAATCATGTCTACCAGCGATTAGGGAGAGGAGAGCAGTCCATTATTTCTAATGCTGGCTCAGATTGTGCTGCTTGCTTTAACACTGATTGCCATGGGACTGGAGGGAGGGAGGGAATTGTGGAGGATTCAAGGTTATCTTTCTTCTTCTTTGGGTGTTATCTAGATTTAGAGTAATAATTTCTTAGCTGTGTTAGGGTGCCTTAGATACTGATTTCTGTTATGTTTTGTGATCTTGTGTCCCAGTCTGAATAGCATTAGTCCCTCTGAAGTTAAGAGATCAAGTGTCAAGAGCACTGGGTCAGAAGGAAGTGCCTCACTCAACTGCTCCATACTCACTGTGGACTTCAAATGTTTTAAAGCCACCTGGACTGAGGTGGTGCAGCAGAACCGGGAGAAATGGAAAGCACAAGCCACCAAAGGTAACATCCAGGCCAAAATTCTTTTGACCTCTTCTACTTCAAACTCATCTTCAATCAAATTATTCTCCAAGTAAGCACTGCTAGTTTGAAAGAATCTGCTTCTCTAGGTCAACAGCTTACACTGAATTCAGACAGATAGGACTGTTGTGACTCATCTGTACCTTACGTGCTTCTGTGTGATGTAAGTGTAGATAACAGAGAGGATTTGGACAATAGGAGGAAAAAAAGGAATTCTAAGGGAAGCCCCCTAAGGTCATGAGTCAGACTCAGAGCATGTGCAAAAATAGCAGGAAAAGGATTTTGAGAGACGTCTTATCAATTGTTTACTGTTAAGATTGAAAGAGATAGGAATGATAAGTCAGGTGAAAAGGCCATGGTATTCTGGATTAATGTCTGGCTTCATATTTGCAGTGATACCTTGGATGAGAATTTAGGAAGTTTGCTGCTTCTGCTCATGATATCACGAATCTGTGCAGGACTGCAAATATTTCAGGAGAATATGAAGTCTGCGTTGGTTGCGAGCTTGGAAGCAGATCAGGCATCCAAAGTCATGCAACTGAAAGTGCCCTAGAGTCATTTAGATGTGCTTTGGAAAAAGCAAAGTCTGAATTCTATCTTTGATTACATTTATTTCTTCATTAAACTGTGATACAGTGTCTCCTCTGAGCTTAACGCTTGTTACTAAACCCATTATTTAATGGAGTTGTGGTATTTCATATGAATGGAAGGAGTTTGATTGTAATGTATTGCACGGTTTTGGCTTTATGATCAATGAAAGACTTGGCTTAGTTCTCTATTTGCCGGAGCAGATCTGTCCTCTCTAATTGAAAGGCCTGTCTAATGGTGCAGGGAAGCTCATGGATGTGCTCATCCAGCAGTGCTGAATCTCTCTCTTGTGGTTTGGTGCAGAACGCAGCATTTTGGTTTCTTTTCAGATCCTTGGAACAAAGGGAGCTAAATACCATCAGACTCCCAGAAAGCTGTCTATGCGAGCTAACGTTGATTTCAAGAATGATTAGTAAAGCCAGGGAGGTGCATATCTAATTTAATTATATTTTCATGTGAGCCATAATTTATTCATTTAAAAATTAATTAGCTAGCTGCTGGCGAGGAAATACAAATTGACATTTCTTATACAGACGGCTTTCACCTTTCTCTCTTGCAACCCATTGGTACATTGTTCTCAAAACTGTTTCTGGTTCACTAATAAAAAGTATTTGAGGAGACACCATTGTTTTTTTCTTTTGTAATTTTTGCTCTCTGGTTAAGTTGCTGCTTCGGTGAGGACCAAAACATCTTCCCTATAGGTGTCAAGATTGCTTCCATTGGACTAATTGGACTTTATTCTTTGATTTGCAGGATATGCTTGTCTACTTAATCAGCTTACAGAATCTTTCAGAAACCAGGAGATGCATCTCTTTATGATTCCTATCTCAATTAGAGTACAATTGATTATCCACAATAGGGTGATGGATGGGTGAGCTGTGATATTGCAGATCTAGAAACCTTGTAGGCAGGCAGAATGAGATATACTGGGGCAGCACAGTGCAGTCACTTCTGCATGCTTAAAGTCAGTATGGATACAGGTACGTCCTGAAGCTGAGTAAGGCTCCAAATTGAGTGTGGGCTGAGTTATTCAGTTGCTTTTGCAAGTTAATTCTTTTCTGATCATGGAAAAAAGGAGGAAATTATGGAGTTTCTGCCTGCATCTAGGTTTTTTTAGCTCGAGCACTACATTAAATGATTCTATGATTAAAGGATGTAGTTGTGTTCTGGAACACATTCCCCTTTTGGGAATGGAAGAGCAGGTACTGATAGTAACGTATTAGTCTGGTAAGATGGGACAGAGATGTGAAGAAATTATAACAGTAAGTAGAAATGAAGAGATTAGGAAGCTGGAATTGAAAGCAACCTGGAAAAAGGGGAAAAAATGGATTTTCGAAGAACCAAGACTTTCAAAGTGCTTAGGATTATGTGGTGCAATATAGGTAAACTAAATGTGATTTGACTGACTCCTGTATATCAGGAATGAAGATAACCTCTGTACCCCTAAAGGTTTACTTACAGAGCTAATATCTCTTTTTAATTTGCCTTTTAAATTTTCTGAAGAACTGCATTTTCAAAAGGGAGCCTTATATGGTTAAAAATAGTCATGCACATATGATATAGGTAGGCCAACACGGTATTTTTTTCAGAGTACTTTCTTAAATGTTGTCCTGTGTTCTTTTTCCCTTGTCAAGTCAGTTCCTACACTTATCTAAGTAACACCTGTTTGCATGTTAAAAGCTGAAGTACATTTACACGTGTGAATTGTATTTCTTGTAAAATTGACTGATAATCATCATTTCTTTTCATGTTTTGCTTCTCTCTTTGCTGAAGATGCAGAAGAAAAAGCTAAGAAAGAAGCAGAGGAAAGTGTTCATCAGGGAACAGATGAAAAGAAAACAGATGAAAAGGATGAGAAGCCAACTGAAGATGCCACAGCAGCAAAGACAGAGAACAGCAAAGAACCAAATCCTGGGGAAAACAAAAGTTCAGATTCCAATGAAAATTCCCACGTAAATGGGACTGGGCAAACTGGAGTGACCAGACACGAAGCCTCTCAAGGAAAAAGTGCTCCTAGGACAGATAATGAAATGGATTCTCATCACACGTCAAGAGAAGAGAAACATGTCCAGAATGGTGAGTTCTCTCCTTCCACTGAAAGGTGAATGCCTCCCTAAAAGTGGTATTTCATCTCAGTAATGAGATGGGAGCAGTTGATGTTGTGAAAGAAGTTGTCCTGGGTGCAGAACCTTTTCCTAGAATTCAGCATTGGTACTTCTAGGTATTATTGTTTTGTAAAAGATGGAGCTCATAATGTCTGCTTAGATGTTTTGTTTTTTTGCAAAAGGCAATAAGACTGTTCTCGTGGAAATGAATCAGCTTGTTTTGATGTACACTTCAAAGCTGAAACAAACTATCTTGGTTCAGTGAACAGCTTCACTGACTGATCAGTTGAAAGAGGAGATGCTGAAGATATAAACACTTTCAAAGGTCAATTTAAGGTATCTTTGAACTAATTCTCAAATGTAAATATGTTTTAGGACAGCAGCTCTTTTCCCCTCTCCGCTGTTTTTAATTTTTTTACTTTATTTATACTACATTTGTTCTATTAGGGCAAACATGAGCCTTTTCTTAAAGATTTATTGTCAAAAAACTGTTAGTGAGTTAAAATAATTATATTTTGCACCTAGAAAAGGTGGAAAAATAATTGAAAATTGCATACCACATTAAAATAAGTTATTAGACCTGTGAATAACAGAATCACGGAATTGTAGGGGTTGGAAGGAACCTCTGTAGATCATCAAGTCCAAATCACCTGCTAAAGCAAGTTCCCTATGGAAAGTCGCACAGGAAGATGTGCAGGTGAGTTCTGAATATCTCCAGAGAGGGAGACTCTGCAGCCTCTCTGGACAGATTGTTCCAGTGCTCTATCACTCTCAAAGTAAACAAGTTTTTCCTCACGTTTACACTGGAACTTGCTATGTTCCAGTTAGTGCCTGCTGCCCCTTGTCCTGTTGCTGGGCACCACTGAAAAGAGCCCGTCCCCATCCACTTGCTTCCAGCCCTTTAGGTATTTGTAAACAAGGAGAGAAGGGAGCAGAGGATGCAAAAGAATCCCCTATAGTGATACACACTCTTGAGGTGACTGACCTTCTGGATTGTGTCATAGGAGGCAGCTAAGGAATATTTGTCACTGTTCTGATTGGGCTGGCTTATTTCCCAGTTGGTTGCAATGGAGCACTTGGACCCCACCCCCCAAGTCCTTCTTTTTTAAGCCTGCTTCACTAGTTTGGCCAGCCTGCTGCCAAAGATGCCCTGCCTCTTCTAGACAGGTGGATCCCATCCCTCCCTAACAGATCATAATCTTCAAAGGGAGTCCCATTCTCATCAAAACCAAACCATAAAAACCTTGAGCTGGCACCAGCCACATATATCCCTTATAGTGATACACATTCTTGAGGTGACTGACCTTCTGGATTGTGTCATAGGAGGCAGCTAAGGAACATTTGTCACTGTTCTGATTGGGCTGCCTTATTTCCCAGTTGGTTGCATATATCACAGCCAGGAGTTGATATGTATTACATGCCTATTTCTGGCTTTCCTCTTTTCTCCAACTGGCAAGATTGAAGAAAAGATAACCTGGGCACTAGGATTTTTCACTTCCACTCCCAGGACGTTATTGTCTTCTTTGATTCTGTCCCTGAGAACAGATTGGGTATTGGCCATTTCATTGTCCTTCTCTCACCAACCTTGCTCCTCTAAGCCGTTAGCAAAAAATGACAGTACAGTCTCATGTGATTTCTCATCATCTTGGTAATGTCAGCCAGTCCAAAACCAGCAAAACGCTCAGATTCTGAAGCATCCTCATAGGAAAAAAATGAGTAATCATATAGACATTGAAATTCCTGGGCTAAGACATTGGACTTAGATGGCAGCTGAGGCAAGAATTCTGTTTGAAGTACTCCTGGTATGACTGGATTCAGGCCTTCCCCAGTGATTCTTTTGTCATTAGATTTTTTTAGATTGGAAAGACTGTGTAGATCCAGGTTGTCATGCTGTTACACATGGGATTTTTCTTCCAGCATTGTTATGTAAGTGAATGGGAGTGGGCCCCACGAAGAAACAAAAAGGTTGGAGATGTGAAATCCCAGTTAGACTGCAACAGATTTTGCTCCTGAAATTCTTTATTTTACAGGCTTCTAACAACATAAGGGCTAAGTATGCTCTGGTGATTTTGACAGTACCTTTTTCTGCAACGTCTTTCTGCTGCAGGTGTCTGAAATGCTTTGGAAGGAATTATAATGATTTCTGAAAACTAGTGTCTTCCTTAGGGCAAGAAATTCTGCTCTTTAATTTATGGGAGAAGGCCCTAATGAATTACAGTCACTGCAGAATCTTTGGAGATTGATGAAATCTAACATTCATATATCTGGGTTCATGCAGTTTCCACTATTTTACATCTGTTAATACCTCGTCATGACATATTTGCCTCTGCCTTTGTAATCTCTTTCAGAAAGATCATTATGATCATCGTTCTGCTCTGCTACTGGCAGTATGGCATGGTAGATATTACAGTACTCAGAAGTCTCCTATTCATAAAAAGATATTCAATGAAAGTTCAAAAATTGTGTTGCCAGAGGAGCTGGAAGTCTCTCTCTGTCACTCACTGCTCACTTCCCTTGTGCTTTCTCAGAGATGTCAAACTGGGAAATACCGTGTGTGTGCATGTTCATCGTCTTTGCCTGCACACACTTAGGATCAAGTGCCTCATTTATGCAACAGTCAAAGAAAATATTATTAGCTTATCATTACCATCTGTGGAGGGAATGTAAGAAGCCTTTTGTGCCTTGCTAGGTACATTTTCATTTCATCTTGAATCCTGTCTCCTTGTAGAGACCATCTTTTTCAAGCAGACACTTCAGTCGTACCTGGAGCTGCTCATACCTCTCTGTTCAGATTGGACTTGCCAAAGAAGCCTGAATCAATGGCAGTATGTAATAAGCTGAGGAAGTTGCTGTCTCGTGTCTTGTTTTCATTTTTCTTTCACCCACACAGTGACCTTAATAAGAAAACCATGGAAGTTTTGGTTCTAAATGAGAACAAAACAGGACATGTTTTTTCCATCTTGCTAAATGTTTTAAGATTTCAAAACCACTTTTCTATTAGAAGAGTATTAATGAGAGAGGGAGAAACCAGTTTTATGTCACCCAAGAATAACAGTTGTTCCTATGGTTAGGGCACAATTTAGAAGAGGCAGGCCTCATTTCTCTATATGTTCACTTTTTTGAGCTGTTTCAAAAATACTCATTGACCGTAACTGTTTTGAAGGCAGATTGGTTCCTCTCTAACATAGCACTCCCTACATTCTTGATCCAAAGGCTAGGAAGTGGTAATAATAGCAAAAAATAGTAATACAGCTGGAATAAGCGTTGCTTTTATACAGCCACGTACTTTGTATTTACAAAGTACTGAAGTGAGATTTGATACAGGGTTTTTTTCATGTTGAGATGTGGCTTACAAATTCACTGCTGCTCTCTTTTGGGTGAAGGAAGAGATGCTGCTCCCATCTGTGCAGGCTGCCATTGTTTCTCTGGACATCTGCAGGAAGGAGACCTTCTTTGCTGCTGAATGAGCCCTATTCTACTACATCTATCCCTTGAAGTAAATTTTAGTTCATAGTCACATGGGGAGATGGTCTGGGAAGGTCTGTTGTGCACTGCTGTGAGACTGATAGAGGACAGAAAATAAGAAGGACCCCAGCTACCCTTCTTGGCTTCTTAAAATAGACTCCAGCCCTAATTCCCATTTTTGTTCTGCATCAACTGGTGCACTGCTAAAGACCTCGTCTTCCAGGTTTGCTGTAAAGACTCTAAATCCAGTGATCAATGCTAGGATGCTTGTCTGTTTCTTGCATCAGTGTACACAGACCAGCATAAATGACTCTGTTGATAAGTAAAACTGGTAAGAGAAAGTGTGATCCAATGAGGTAGGACTTTTTAGGATATCTAAAATGGTTCTTTAATGCAGAGACCCATGACAAAGCCTCACAGGATCTTAACTCAGTCTTTTAAAAGCATACATTTTTTAGAGTCTTGATTCTGAGATGAAGCTAGTGTTCAGGTTTTAATGGTGCATGTGCAGTGAGGAGGAGTACGAGTTTGCACGGGCACTTAAAGAGGTGGTAGCAGAATAAATTTGAAAGTAAACTGTAAAGCTTGGTTTTCTGTTGGAGTCAGATAAACTCTGAGTGTTGCATTATTCTGTGATCCTATGTTAATCCTAGTTCATTGTGAATCCGGATATTTCCTCTTAAGGAAAATCTCTCTTGGATGTTGAAATTTGCTGGAGTTACAGGCATTAATACACTGCAGTCTGCATTATAATGCTTATAGTATCCCTTATTGCTTCATTCTAGGTGAAATAAAGGAAGACAGTATGGCAGACAAAAAAGATCAATCTAGTGTGGGAAATGAATCAAAGAAAACAGATGGTAAGGACTTAATATTTTGTTTTGTTTTGTCACTCATTTCTATATGCAATCTATTGTTTTATAAGCATCCATATTTTATGATTAAAAAAAATTGTGTGGTAACCTGAAAAACATTTAACAGAAACAATCATTAGATATGATAGAAGCCATTAGGGGTGTTCTGGGGGAAAATCATCTCTTTCACATAATGTCTAATGCCACTTAATTTTTCTGTTGGTAAACCATCTTCTTTATCTTCTTGAATGATTTCTGTGCACCGCCCACAAGAAAAATCCTGGATTATTTGAACTGCTTAATAGGAAACATGGCTTTGTAAGGTTCTATCCTTTTCAGTTTCTTTGAGCCAAATTCTGCTCTCAGTGAAGACCAACTGTATGGGGGTGCAAAACACGAATCTAAGCAAAACCCTGCACAAGATGCATCTCCTTTTTTTTTGGTTGCACATCACACTATGCCTATCAAACCACAAAGGTTTCTTGACTTAATGCTCTGAGGGGGAATTTGCCAAGTGCTGTGGAACCCACAGGTATGGAAAGGAAGCAAGCAAGAGTAGGCACATCAGCACAGAAGCTGTTGTTAAGGACACTCTAGAAAAGGATATTGCTAAAACACTTTTGAAATGAAACAATCCCAAGTTGTATGACAGTTTCTGGAACACCTAGAAATAATTTCACACAGCCCTGAGCCTACTGTAAATTTTCACAGATGTTTTAGTAGCATCAGCAAAGCAGAAAAACGCCTATAAGAGATGTGGCATGTTTGCTCTTCTGCTTCTCAGCCGTGCAGCAAAAGGCTTCAAGATAGTATCTGGCTCCACATCACCCCAGAACTGATTGCTTAAGTACTGCATAGCAGAATAAATGGAAACAAATGCTACAGCTAAGATTTCCTTTGTATGTGTCAATTAAATCCATTGAAATATCCCTAAATATAAATAGTACAGTATTGTATTTTAATGATCAAGAAAGGCAACCTCGTTTTAAGTGCTGCAGTTCAGAAGGATGCTGTTTGCTTTTACTGTTACTTTGTAAGAAATTATTTAGTGTTCTTACTCTTCCAGAAAAGTGGCAAATAAGAAGATAATGTGATCCTTGGCAAAAAAAAAAAAAGAAAAAAGTAGAGGAGTTCATCTATAATCACATGTATTAATTTCAGACACAGAAATATGTACTTTATACAGAGCTTCGTTAGCAATGATTGTTCAGGAAAAATCAATTATTTGTCGGAATGTCACAGACTTCAGATAAGTGTCTGTCAGGAAGAGTCATGAATGAGTACCATTCATAACTCTTTACACAGTATGCAGAAATAAAGAGCAAATATTCAATTAGCAGTCTGGCTCTGCAGGCATTCACGAATACCTGCATATCTTATGTAGCTGTAATGGCTCCACAAGGACTAATAGGAGGAATGGCTTCTCTCCCTACTGCAGTTGGTGAGGCAGAATAGTGGCTGTGTAGAAAGACTGCTCCCCTGGCAGGATGGGTAGATGCAGAAAGCTTGGGGCTTCTCTTGGCAGATGCAGGGGCATCAGACCACCATGAGAGTAGGTTTGGGAATTCCTAAATTTGAGGACAAGGTCACCTTTGAAAGCTTGCAGTCTCAGTCTCTTGGAAAGAGTAGGGGCAACTATTTAATCAGGCTGGAAGGCAAAGAGGTGTATGTTTCATGCTGATTTAAAAGTGTGGTAGTAAATTTGTTTACTTCCAGGTTGCTAGTCTTGGTGTGCTGTTAGCTATTTAATATCTGTTTGTTCTTCTGCAAGAAAGTGTTTTGCTCAACCCCTAAGGAAAAGAGCAGCTAATTACAGTGAATAAGGAACCAAGCAAAAACAATTTATGGGCTCCATGTTTTTCGTTCAAATGTTGTAGAGAGAGGTTGTGACTAATGATGTCATTGACGGAAACAGGGAATATTTGTGAAAGACAAGCCCTAGGAAAGTGTTGGGGTGGCACTTCTGTTTCGAGAAATACTGCGTGACCCTTTCTGTCCATTGCTCAGTCCTGAGCAAATCTCCTTACCAGCCATGTAAGGGATGTGGAAAAATGAATCTTCCCCATGAATAGTACATAGCTGTTTGTAGACTACTGAACTATGTACCCAAACATATGGTTTCTCATCTGCTGGGACATGGTCCTTCATTTACTGGGATAAAAGCAGAAGGGAGGAGTTAGAAAGACTCAGGTTACAGCGCTGGAATTCTCTCACCACTTCTAGATTGCTTTTGAACCCAGGTTTTAGCAGCATCAGGCCTGGTGCTTGAGTTTTACAGCCTCTGAGTCTACAAGGGGGGTGTATTTGTGTGAAACAGGTGCTTGTTTGTGCAGATTCATCACAGCCCATGAGGGCTTTGGCTTTCTTTTGGCCTCCCTTTAGCATCAGCTAGAGCCCTGCACCCAAGCTGAGGTCAGTCTGCTGTTCTGTCCTGCTGTGAGAAAAAAGCTGCAGTGTAAGTACATGAATCTTTGCAGGATCTTAACCGTGTTACTTTTTGAGCATATATAAAATGTTACTGTAATATGTTGTAATTGGAATATGTAAGTGCTAAAGCATTTCTAATCATCCTTCTACTTCGTGGTGAACCAGGTGGCCAAGGAAATACGAATAACCATCCTATGTGGTTACAAAGACATGGAGTGGCTTGCCTGTGCTGTAGTCACAGGTGTGACATGTGTCAGTGCTGCCTTTATGCTACCCACAGGTTGGTGTGCATGTCTCCAGAAACAGGGATCAAGCTCTTTAAGCCATAGGGAAGCTATGAATGCATCTAGCCAGAGCTTCACACAGCTGAGTCTATTGGTATTTTAAAGCTGGTTTGAGGACATCTATGCAAGCTGCAGTTGTGCCTTAGAATGCAGTATTAATTGCTTCAAAATCCTGTTCGAGTTTCTTAAACTCAGGATAGCATCTTCATTGTAATGTAATCTTCCTGTTGTTGGCTTTTTTTTTTTGTTCTGTGGGACGTTCAGTTGTTAGTACTGCCCTTATCTTCAGCTTTGAGAGAAGAGAGATGAGACTGCTAATTTCTTAGTAAAGACACAGTCCTATCTGACATCATCAGCACCAACAGCATCATCAGATGCTTTCTGTGGGATAAAATGTTACTAAACCATTTTGGAAAACCTGATTTTTCCCTGTGAAATAGTTGCTATTCAATACTTGGAATGGAAATTTTAAAGCAGTCACACAGAAGTAATTTTTCTATACATTCACAGCATTTATTTTTGCATTTTTTTTTCTACTCACATACTTAGAATAAATGAGAAAACTTTTTACATCATGTTGCACTTTCACAAGTTATCTTTATGGCTTCATTTTTTTTTCCTACTAGGGTAAATGTCTGCAATATGAAGTTTTCAGTGCAACTCTTTGTTCCAGTCACCAAAATACAGTTTATTCTGTTACTCTTTTTCAGCTAGTAAATAACAGAAATGTACAGGTTCACTTGTGTGTGTTTGTGTGTTTACGTGTGTGTTTCTCCTGGCAACTTATCTCATGGTAAAAAGCAAATTTGCTTGTTGAAGCACAGAAATCCATAGGGTATTTGTGCTCGTATCTTGAACCGCTGGTCTGTGCTGGGAAAGCATCGTGTGCCCTGGCTATGTTCGATGAGCAATACTCCCACCTCGTGGTCAGATCTTACCCCTACATTTCAATTCCCTCTGTGCGGTGCAAAAGCAAAAATACAGTACATTACAATGCAAGGCAGTATGCATCTTTTTACATGTACAGTCTCTATGACGAGTACATAGATTACAAGCATTCTAGGAATTTAGACCTTTATCACAGAATCATAGAATGGCTTGGGTTGGAAGGCATCCTAAGATCATTAAGTTCCAACCCCCCCTGCTACAGGCAGGGCCACCAACCTCCAGATCTGGTACTTGACCAGGCTGCCCAGGGCCCCATCCAACATGGTCTTGAATACCTCCAGGGACGGAGCATCCACAGCTTTTCTGGGCAGCTGTTCCAGCACCTCACCTCTCTCTCTCTGTGAAGAACTTCCCCATGACATGCAATCTAAACCTTCCCTCCCTGAGCTTAAAATCATTCTCCCTTGTCCTCTTACTGTCTGCCTTTGTAAGAAGTTGCTTCCCCTCCTTTTTATAATCCCCTTCTAGGCTGCAATGAGGTCTCCTTTCAGCCTTTTCTTCTCTAGGCTGAACAAGCCCAGCTCCCTCATCCTGTCCTTGCATGGGAGGTGCTCCAGCCCTCTGTCATCTTCATGGCCCTCCTCTAGACTCACTCCAACAGCCTCACATCTTTCCTACATCGGGGGCCTCAGACCTGAATGCAGTACTCCAGATGGGACCTCATGAGTAAGAATAGTAGTTTATCTTTTTTTTTTTTTTTTTTTTTTTAAGCTAGATTGTTGCTTAACAGTAGTTCAGATCCTTTCCTATAGGTTCAGTTCAGCAATGGGTTCACATTGCCCATTGCAACATGTAGAGCTCCTTTTAGTCTTATTTTTTCTTGACAATCAGCAAGTACAAAATTCCCTGGTTAGAAAGGTAAATTACAGGGGCTCTGTCTCTTTCTATCACAGCTGTGATAAAAAATCAAAAATGAAGCATTCGTGATGGGGTAGCTTGCATAGAGCATTGCTATCTGGGAACGACTTTGGTGTAGGAGCACTTTTTTTGGGAGGACTTTAAATGATGATGTGGTGGAGCTGTGATGATGGCCCTACTTTTACTGCAGATACAGTTGAATTAACAGAATTCTTCCCTGTTAATATAGAGGAGAATGCAGCTTTTCACAAAGTTGTTCAGCCACTTAATGATGATCTGTCTTTGCAGCCTACTGCAGATACGGTTTTCAGACGTGCATTTTATGCATTGATCTAGATAAGACCAATATATTGCAATGAACACTTTCAGAATCCTGCTTGTATAATCTGCATGATGCTAGTGTTGTTTTAACCGAGGTTGCTCAAACGTATAAAGGAACAACGTTCACCTATATGTTCTTCAGAGAGGGAAAACCATAGAATCACTCAGGTTGGAAAAGTCCTTAAGATCATCGAGTCCAACCATGACTTAAACATACTACCTTAACTCTAACAACCCTCTGCTAAATCTTGGTAAATTTAAAGTCATGTAAATAACAGAGCCATCTCTATTTCTATTTCAATAGATAGGCTGATTTCTCCATTATTGTCAGAAGCAAAAAGCCCATTTCAGTTGGTAAGGCAAACACGTTAGACTTCCTTCTGTAAGATATTGCTTTGATATTATATGTCAGAATCCAGCAGTGGTGGCAAATTGGAATTACAATAGCTAAAGACCACTTCTAAAGACAATTTCCTTCCTTTTCTTACTTTTCTTATGGCTTGCTACCTGAATTACATTAGAGGTTATTGCCCTGCACTGGAAATTGGAAAGCACTGTACTCATACCCTCTGGAAAAGCTTGCCTGAAGAGCATGAGCACATTTTCCTATCCAAAAGGAGATTCATTTCCCCATAACTTATCTCTGATGAACAAGTCCATAGCACAATATAGCATAACTGAAGGGGAGAAAAAAGCTGCTGTTCTTTTAAAATCATTTTAATGTTCTTTTTAAAAAATGTGAGTGTGCCTTATTAAACAAGCAGCACCTAAGGCAAGCCGGAATTTGCACAGAGAGATGTACTCTGAAAAGTCTTTATGCAGTTTTACTATCAGATAGAAGAACATGGTGTGGTGTGATCTTTGATGATAAACAAAAAGCACATTGTTAGCATCTTGACCTCAGGAATATTACATCACCATGGCATGCGTGCTCGGTGAGAATATGGGGAGTACGTAGCAGAGAGCTGCTTTGTCAGAATGCGCGGATGGTTTTGCCAGTTGTTTGTTCAGTAAATGTCTAACTCTTATGGAAGGCGCCTGACTGAGACTTTTGTCTGCCTCCTTTATGGCTTGTTTTGTAAGACTGTGGTTCAGACCATGCTATGTATTTAGGAAGTCGTTAGGACTTGATGCAAAAGCTTGACTGATTTTTGCTTCTGCTTTACATGAAATCACAGAGTGTGGATATGTGAAAAGTTGATAACTCAGAGGTGGCATTTGCTTTGGGTTTCAGATTCAAGTGAATGCGTGGAATATTCATTCCAGTTGCGTGGTGTAAAACACTGAGTGTAGGTACCTAAATGTTTTTTTGAGTAGTTAACTTCACAAGGAACATTTTGAGGTTACCTTTTGTCCTTTGCATGTAATTCAGCTTAGAGATAGCTCCTCACGGATAGTAGCCATGACACTAGAGGTGTAATGCATAACTTGTGCAGTACATTGTGCCCATTCCTCCTTGATTTTTGCACCATCAGCCATTTCACTTATCAGTCAGGGAGTGGAGCTGTGACCTCGCCTTGCTATAGCCCTTCTAATCCCATTTAGGAAAATGTGCATGTGCAGTGATGCATAGAAAGTCTCACTTCAGCATGGGGCTTCTTGCCTTCTTGCTCCCTCCCTCCATCAACTTCTGTTCAACTCAGTGACAATCAGGCCTCCTCTTTCCCTGTGCAACGCTGCCACTGACAAGGTAGTTTAAGTAGAAGCTGGAAGAGACAAAAAGCACAGTGGGAATCCAAATGTAAAGACTCCACCCTATAGACAGGCAGCTGAGTGCTTGGTGAGTACTTTGCAGACCTGTGCTGTGTGCCTGGTCTATCCTTGAGAGCGGATATCCTTGAGCTGCTCAGCCCAGGAATCTGTCCCATTTAGATGACAGAAGCTGGACAAAGAGAAGAGTCTCTTTACTGGTTAGTTTTCTGAGATTCGCACCCTCCAAGCAATCTTTACTGCCTGTCATTAGTTCACTGCTGCATAGCTAGCTTCATTCTCTTCTCTGCTCCTGAACTGCTGTGTAGGTATTCTTAATGTCAAAACCCAGCCCTTGTAGGCAAAAAGAAATGCAGGAAAAGGAAAATTGTTGAAAAGTGAAATTTTGAATCAGACTAAAGTATTTAGGAATTGAAGTGATAGAGAATAAGTCACTGTCAAAAACTGAAGAGATATTGATTCAGAATTTTTTCCTTGAAGTGGTTTCATGTATCTAGCCAGCTTTAAGGAAATGCTTAAAAAAAAAAAAAGAAAAAGAAAAAAGTTTTATTTAAGTTAGATGAAAAGCTCAGGTGGTAGAAAACCTATGATTCTGCAGTGATCTTTCATTTCATTTCCACCTCCCTCCCACCAGAAAAGCACTCCTCAGCAATGGTTGTTTTTGCCGTGGCAGAAAAAGAGTAATTACTTGTGCCTGACCCAGAGCAACGTATTGCCCCAGTTTTTTAGTGTATTCACTCATTCAAACAAGAAATGATTTGCTCAGTGCTAATTACAAAATTCTGATTCATATCTTTGGCTGAGGTTTTAGTTTGAATCCACAACAGAACATCTCTGTGTGAAAACTGTGATCTAGCTTTTACCACAGATGCATTCAGAACTTTGAACTACGTTTGGTCATCAAATACAAAGTAAGTTTTCATGCCTACTCCTGTAGATTACCTTGCATAATGCATGACTGGTTTCTTTCTTACATGCTTTACTCAGGAAATTCGAATGTATTTGGCTCAGCCAAAATTTTGCCAATGCAGCCATTGCTTGTTTGTTTTTTTTTTTCTCTGCAGTTGAGTATCTCTATAATGTACCAGTAGTCATTCAACATACATTAAAGCTAAACAAATCTCTTTGTTCCAGCACTGCTGTGATTTCAGGTCAAGTATACTGCAAGCTGTCAAACAAACATGAAGTGCAAGATCCACGTGAACACAACTAGAAATTGTTTGAAGTCATAAATGATTTAGAGATAACTGTGTGCCAAAACTCAAAAATAAGAATACCTTCCTTGCTAACATCATTTCCCCCCCAGCAACAAGAATGCTAAGCACTTGGGATGTCTGCTAAATTCCAGTGATGGTACTTGAATTCAGTTACAAAACAAGTGTTCAGAGTTTTCTCCCAGAAGTATTTATATTTCTTTACCTTAAACAGGACTCAGGCACCACAGAGAAACTTGGCTGTTTCCTTTGGAAAAATAATTATTTTTTGTCTATTAAAAAGGCAGACAATGCAGATGAACTAACTTGTAACACATATCTCTTCTTCATTTCACTGATCTTATGAACTTTGTTTCTTAGGGCTCGTTCATCTCTGACTCAAAAGAAGCAAGAGAATAGAAATGTTGGACATCATCCTTTTATTCTGCTTCAGGAGTAGCTTTAACAGTACTTTTCAGACAGAAACATGTACCACTGAGCACACGTTAGCATGCAGGGGAAACAATAAATAGCCAGGCTTGTTGGGATAAGTTTATAAAATTAGGGAGTCAATCCTGGCAGGAGGTTCCCATGGAAATTGCTCAATGATCTGTCCTGTCAGCTGCAAATATTTCCATTCTTTCTATGTAGTATGAAGGTTAATCACCTTTTGGATTATAGATTATCTCAATCACATTTATTCAGACTGCTTTTCCTCCTCATTTTGGAGTAATTGTTTTATGACATCAGTTGACATACAACAATTTGTCATTTCTGTTGTCATTTGACCCAATGCTTGAACTGAGCAGCACGTGGGAGGAGAACAAACTTTGGAGTAATCTTATACTGGAAAACCTGGGCTTATGAGTTGTGATTAAAGCTTTTTCTATTTGAAGTGTTAGAGAAATAGAAGTGTGTATATTCCAAATTTTTTTCCCTGAAATTTGGAAAGTCTTGAAAAACATGTACCAGGAAAGTGCCTCATGGAAATGTGACATTTGGTGTAAATTTGTACATGTTGGGGAAATTCTGTATTTTCCTTTAAAATCTGAACACTTGAATTATTTGTTTTTCAAGTGTATGTAGTATTTTTTCACATACTTCCAGTATTTGAAGGGAGTGTATACAGATGAGGTATGACTGTTTACAAGGGTAGATAGTGATAGGACAAGGGGGAATGGTTTTAAAGTGAGACAGGGGAGGTTTAGGTTGGATATTAGGAGGAAGTTTTTCACCCAGAGGGTGGTGAGGCACTGGAACAGGTTGCCCAAGGAGGCTGTGGATGCCCCATCCCTGCAGGCATTCAAGGCCAGGCTGGATGTGGCTCTGGGCAGCCTGGTCTGCTGGTTGGCGACCCTGCACATAGCAGGGGGTTGGGACTGGATGAGCATTGTGGTCCTTTGCAACCCAGGCCATTCTATGATTCTGTGATTTTTTACATCTGTTTTGATGGGCTTTGTTCTGTTTTGTTTTAATATGTGAGGGTAGAGGCTACTTTCCAAGACTGTACAACCTTGCTGGGTCAGTCCAGAAGGCCCTTTAGCTCTCCCTCACCCACTTTACACAACAGAGACTTTAATGAAGAAATAATAAAAAGAGAGCAACACTTTAAACCTAAACCTTTTTTTCTTCCACAGAATCTAAAGCAGAGGACAAGTCTTGAATAGCCTCTGATGGATTTTTCTTCAATTACTTTAAAATCACATCTTTTTATTTGTTTCAAATTTACTGCTTGATAATTACATTTGATAACCCACTACCTGCACCGTGAGAAACAGTGAATATTGTTCCCTATTCATCTTCTCAGTGTCTCTCATTTATCCTTTATTCGACTTTTCCCACAACTCTTCCTTTTCATGATAAAAAGTTATTGTCTGCATAAATTTTGCCCATTCGACTTTCCTAAAAGTGACACCCTTCTGATATGCACTGTTTGTGTTAGAACATAAAACAGGCAGTTGGTGTCATGCACTGTAGTTACTGGGATGCAGAGAGAGAATCTGATTTTAATAAGATTCTTTTTTTTTTTTCTTTAAATCTTAAAGAAGAAAACATAAAAAAATAAAAAATTGTATGCTAAAATTTTTTGGTTGCTTTTTTTATGATTTCATATCATAATAGCATGAAAAGTCACTGGCATAGGTAGTTTATTAAAAGTGAAACTTTTGATGTGTATTAAAACACAAACTCAGAAATGCCCTGGCATAGCAGTACCTCAAGGGCAACATTATTTGGCAGTGTGGTAGGGTTCTGTTGTCCTACAGAAGTGCTCATGCAGCGTGTTTAGAAGTTGAGATTTTTACATGCTATATGCTTCTTTTTCACCAATAAACTGCAAGGTTACCTTAATCTGCTTGGAAAAAAAACAAAAGTGAGCGTGCACTCCTGGATAACTGTGGTATCATTGTGCATCCTTTATTCATGAGTGTAGTTGTAATGCTGAAGAAACACATCCTTGAGAAGAGGAAATGGGGACTGAGAATAAGCTCATAAACTTGCGATTGATGTTGGTAGTGGTGTTGTTGCTCTCCCAAGCAAGCTAGATAGTCTGTGTAGAAAACCTAAAACCTTATTCCATGTTCCACTGCCACACAGCCTACAGGTAGCATCAGCTTTTAGGAGAAGAGATCAGAGCATTTTCTTTTAAATGCAATTGAAACGCATACACTTCGACCTTGCCCTCGCAGCACAGCCCCACAGTGGAGAACATGGGATTGTCCCTAGCTGTGCTGGACAGCACTTTGGTTTTGGTGACTTGGAAGGAAATGATGGGAGTTGGAACCAGGTGGTCTGTAAGGGGCCTTTCGATTCCATTCTGTGATGCAGGGAGAAGGCAGGTCCTGGCTGGAGAGGCTGAGCCAGACCCTTCAGAAGACATGTAGATAGAGACGCACCTGACTTCCAGCTGACCCAAGCAGAACAATGCCTGTGACGTAGGCTCGGCAAGGAGCCTGACTCATTGCAGAGCAGGTGTAGTTTTTGAGTCAGTCTAAACTCTCACCTCCACCAAAGTGCCTCCAAGGATCTGTTCCTGTTCTCCAGCTGGGTAGCAGATTGTGAAAGCTTGCATTAGATGAACCTAAGTGCCAACAACGGGTAGTTCTGGTAAGGTCTTGGACCTCAAAACATTTGTTTTATCACCAAAGGAGGAGAGGTCATGTATGAGAAGAGTCACTGATTGTGCAAAACTGACATCCAGATTCCTTGCTATGAGCATACACTTGTATGCTGAGCAATTCTGTGTGAAGGAAAAGACAAACTGCAGTATATTTTCACTTCAGTACATCAGGCTACGTAGTAATGTAGTGAATATATGCATTTGTATTCCATTGAACACATGTTAAAAATTCCCTGGTATTATCTGGAAGCTGATAGCAGAGATGGACTTCATAATCATGCAGTGGGTGCTGGTATCCCATGAAGAGCTGTAGAAGTCACTGGCATTTCTATTTGTGGTCAAGGGAGGGGGCAGTACTCAACCCTGACACACAAAATTTGACAATGATGCTGAAGGGCAGAGATGTGCATTCAAAGGAGGCTATTTCAGATGAAGAATTTCAGTACGAGCAAAGTGAACTACAAGTCTTCCTGTGTGCAGAGCACTGCATGTTCGTTCTTTTTCTCTTTCAATTACCTCTGTTAATATATCCTAATATTTGCACTGGATTTATTGTTCTGAATTGGAAAAGAGTTTGAATCATATCTGAGGTTAAGGTAGTCTTAGGGAAGCTGTATTGTATCCAGAGGGAAACTCAGCTAGGAAGCCAGTGCATTTGCTCCACCAAATAGAAAAACAGTTCAAAGCAAGTGCTGTACTGGAATGTTCTGACTTAAGCTGATGATGTGACTAATAGGAGCAAGAAAGCGATGTATGACTCAGTTCTCTACAGGGAACTTCTAGTCTGCATAAAAACATCACATTTTTTCCCTGTTTCATTAAAGGGGATGGGAGAGGTTAAAAGTCTTGAGAGTATGGATGGAATAGGAATGGAAGGGAGGGTTAACTGGTACTTTGACCTCTGTTTCAAATGCCTGCTTTGATTCAGCGACCACTACTAGTCATTCATCAGAAATAATGCAGTCTAGTAGCAGAGTCTCACATCTTTGTTTTGTTGATTCTTTTTGCCTTTACCTAAAGAAATAAAAAAATCCAGAATCACATTCTTAGAGTCTAAAGAAACCAGTTTTCTAAGAGGGACGCAGAGATTCTAATATCATCATGTTTTCTGAGGCTTGTGCAGTCTTACAGGTAAATTCATTTCTCCTTGGATTGAATCTCCTTGCCTGAGACATCTTTTCAAATGCACTTTCAAGCTCTACTGAGTAGAGTCTGAGTGTACTCAGAATAAACACATCTATGCAGAATGCCACACATATTCAGAGAACTTGTTTGGCTGATATAGAGTAAAATAGTCTTGTTCCTGTTTGATGCTTTTTCAGAAGATTTCTTGGGGACATTGTAATAACGGATGGATAGTATCCTCTTCCATTAGAAAATTTCCCCTTTCATTAGAAATAAAGGAGAAATTTTATTTTCCACATTTCTATCTCAAGGAAATCTGTTCATTGTGAAATTAATTTGTGATATGCATAACTATATAGAAAGCAGCTACATTTGTGCATTCCAGGTACTGTTAGTCAGATAAATTCTGAGGCTGAGGGAGTTGCTAGTATTTGCCCAGAGACTTCCTTCTGCTAGCTTCACATGATTGTTTGGGTTTCTGAAGAGGTTAGGAATTTTAATTATCTAAGGCGAATCTCTAATCTAAATCTCTATCAAAGGCAAATTTCTAAGTGAGTCCTGCATGTTTTTGGATCATATCTCTGTTGTGAGAGATGGTTTCATAAATAACTTGCCCATATATACCTGACTTGTCCTAAGTTCCTTGTAGAGAAGGACATCCTGTTGTTACACTATGGCTAAGGGTAAGTCTGACAAGCTCCTCCTGCCAGGAATAGAGATATTTTTGTTTCTGTCGTGAATGTGCTGCTTTGACAACATTTCTTACTACTGCTTTTGGCCTGATCCCTGGATTTCATGAACCTGTTAGACTTTATTTGAGCTGGTCAATGTCAACAAAGATATGTCCACCAATAGGTATTGCAATTTTTTTTTTGCTTGTTACCTTGGGCAAATGGCTTCTGGAGATCAACAAGTGACAACCAAATTCACAGGCCATCATAATCTGACCGGTGATATGGTTTTGCACTTACTGTATTGAGTTAGTTTTCAGTTGCAAAGGGGTCAGGCAGACTGTAATATGAACATCCTTCATTAGTTCTCACATATTTATCCATCTGTGAGGCTCTGCTTTTCACTGCAAACCATTTGAGAGAAAGGGGCTTTTTAAAAGGTAGTGCACCTTTGTGTTTGGAGCATATTCTTTTTGTCAGTCCAAACCATATGTATGTTGTTGTTACTTTTATGACCAAAAAAATACTGAAATAGGTAGCGAGCAAGGGTGGTCAGAGAGCTCTAAGGCAAAGAAGGCTGAATTCTGTTCCATGATTCCAGTAGTTCCAAAGGTTTAATTTAATTTCTGCTGGATTAGCCAGACAGCAGTGGATTTCACTTGTGTAAGACAGAATGGAATTTCCAGTCAAGTCAATAAGAAGTGTAGCTTTTTGCACCTGACCTTTTGGCCTTTTCAACAGTTAAGCTTTGAGTGAATGAGGCTGTCTAAACTGTTCCCCTTCATTTTCTTCCCCAGATTACCCATTCCTTGGATGAAGGGGAGAAAGGCAGCGTTTGACACTTTTCTTTTTCTTTTTTTTTTTCCAGATACAGAAGAGTAAAAATATATTAAAAAAAAAAGAGACTGCAAATTTCTTTCATCATTTTAGCCGAGCTTCTTCATTCCTGTTCTCCTCCTCCTTCCGCAAAGACCAGTTTCTGGGGAAGGCGTTAAACAACTTCCAAAACACTCCTCCTCCCACTGGCTATTTCACAGCTAATGACTCCGGGTCCTAGGGTGGGGGCATTGGTTTTTTTGGGTGTGATCTAGTTTTGTTTGTTCATGTATGTGTGCATTTGTTGTTGTTTTGGGAAGTTATTTTGTTTTAAAAAAAAATCTGGTGATTTTCCGATGCAATTGGTTCAATTTTATGGACAGGTGGAGCACACAGACGAGTCATCTTCAAAAGCTGGTACTGCCCTTTGCTGTTATGCCTCAGCTTGCAAAATCACAATATTAAGATGCTGCAAAAGAACTTGAGAAAATGAAATTGTAATGATACTTCACTGGATAATACTTCCCTTTTATTGTTTTTGTTTTTCCCCAAGAGATTTTTCCAATTGTTGGTAGACAGAACTTGACGTTTGTTTTACCCTTGCTGTACCAGATTGTATGCGTAAAAATGTTGAATTTGTAGTCAAGTTGCCATTTGTTGGGATTTGGAGCTTATCACGAAAAATGCAACAATAGCAAAATGCTTTTATTTCAAAACAGAAGTAGGCAGACTCGCTCAACCCTTGATTTTATAGTGTATTTGCAGTTAGTAAAAGGAGAGAAAGAATCAATGAAAGTGATATTCCTTTGGGGCAAATTTTGTCAGCCTCTGAGAGTACGTACTAATGTACTGCTTGAGGTGCCTGACTTAACTTGGGATTACAGATAATGAGCTGTTTCCCACATCTATTCATTGGCTACCAGTAACCACTTTGTCTGTCCTGAAGGTCTCAGAGGAGAAGGGCAGCGGGGAATCACACGGATCAATTCTTACCTTCATCTCAGTGTGATACGTGATACTTTTTTCATCACTGACTGAATGGACAGGCCAAAGGAAGGAAAAGTGTGGCTGGAGAAGTACAGACAGACAAAAACAAAATGAAGAAGTGTGTCCTAAATACATGCCTGGAGTCGGTGGATAAAGCTGTCTCATCCAGTAGAGTTAGACACATGGACAGTAGCCGTCATTTTGGCCTACTTCAGGGAAGAAATGCTGAAAAACCTCCTCACTCAGGCTTTGATTCAGGAGGGTATATTTTTATGAGAAACAGCAAATGTTTGTAAGTGTTTTTCTGCCTTGGAATCTTAGTAAGGATCTATTTAACTGTGAGCAATTTTACCTGTCTTTGTGGAAACCAAGGCACACGTATTTACACATACGCTTGTTTTTGCCTAACTCCTTTTTATTCAGGATAAGGTTGTGCTGTGTTAGTCATAAATGTATTTCACAAGGAATCGGATGGCAGTCATGGCTTTTTGCTGCATAGAGAACATGTTAACACTGGCTTAGGAAGGCAATTCTTTGGCATTTCCTTTCCATATTCAGAAGCACAGGACTTCACCACCAGCCTATATTAGAGCTTGGTTCTCTGCTCCTGCTTAAGCTGTGTACGTACAGGGCCGAGCTTCACGTAAAACTAGCAAACATCACAGCAGCTAACTCAGCCTAAATCTGCGTTTAAACGTGAGTACCTTCTCACTCAGGAGTGTTTGTATTTGAGATTTTAGTTATTGAGACTAGAGACATTTTGAGTTCTTTTCTTTTGGACACCAATTTGGTCAAAGCCAGAGAGTTAGATTAGGTTCGTGCCGTGAAAAGGTTGCACTTAAATCACGTTTTCATAAGAAAGATGTGAAAAAGTAACTCTTGCAATTCCTAGATCTCACCGTTGGCATCAGTGTACCAGGTCTTTTAAATAACATAAGTATACAGACACACAGTGTTCCCAGCACTGAGCTCCTGCTTCAGCAGTAGTTCTGTGTGCATTCTGGGGTAGATTTTGTGAAAAAAGGAGTGCTGAAGAAAGGAGGTGGCACTGAGCACACTGTGCCGTGTGACAAGGAAAGGCTGTATCACCTCGTAGCACTTTTCCACTTCCCCTTTCCTCCACCATCAGCATTCAGCCCCAGCTCGGAGTGGCAGGCTGACTTCCAGCCTTGACCAGGCTCTTTGGAGGGACATTACCTATGAAATACCAATACTGCAAATGAAACACCACAGTAATGATTCAGTCCCTGCTGAGTCAGACTTCCTGGAGTCAAGGAGAACATATCCTGCTGAGAGCTTGGTTAGTGGTGCAGGATGGTTTAGTAAACTTTAATACTTCTAAAGTTATCTTTACCTAACGTACAGTGACTAAAGATACCTACATCATGCCCAGTATAATAATAATAATAATAATAATAATAATAATAAAAAGTAAATATTTTTCTTCATCTGCTTTTGCTTTCTTTCTTTCTGGGACTGACTTCTTTCAGACAGCAAAGCAAGATGGCTTAATTCACAGCCGGTCAGTTCTTGTTTCTCATGCGCTTGCACAAAGGTGAGAGATCAGGCTAGGGTTGCCAGAATTATTGGCCACTGGCAGGAGCTACAAAAGAAGCAGTAGGTTTGCTGTCTCTTGGGACTGCAGGTCAGGACAGGGTACCACTCCAGACGAGATGCTGTAGTCAGAGAATTAGTGATTTCAGCACACAGGTGTGCAGAAAATGCTTGCAAAATACAGGCAGGCAGTTCACAGCTAGCTCTAATATTTTTCTGCCCTTTTAAAGTCATCTGAACTTGGTACTGTGGATTAGTAGTACTGCTTGGAATTTTTTTCATTGTCACTTAAAAAAAAAAAATTCCCCATGAGATCTTTTCTATTGGTCTGGAAATGTATAAAGTGAAATCTGGGAATTGAGATCCTACAAAGGAACCAGGCCGGAGGAAAGGATGTGTCGTGGAGTCCCTTCCCGGATCGCTCCTATGTTACTGTACCAGACTCCTTGCCTCCCTGAACACTGCAGCACTGTGCCAGTGCATTGTGAGCCAAGGAGTGGTATGTTTAGACACCTCCCAGTTAAACTAGAGATCAGCCACTGTGCAATTGTGTAAAAAAATAATAAATATTAAAAAAAAAGAAAAGAAAGAAGCAGAATTGCTTTCTCTTACTTTATTCCGTGAAAGAAAAAAGAAAAGAGGAAAAGGATTAGGTCTTTATCAGCTAGTGGCATGGTCACTCTGTATAAAATGCAAGAAGGGATTTCTTTTGTTGCATCCTTACTTAATTTTTTGCCTGGATGTATAGAAACTATGTTTTTAGATGCCTTCTTTTTCCAGCCTCAGAGTGCACAAGTAAGGAATAAGACAGAAATACTGCAAATGAAGGGCCTGTGCTGCTGGCTGCAGGCTGACATCCTGAGAAGTTCTTTGGGAGGCCCCTCAGGCAGGCACAAAGGGATCTCCTGGTCTCAGAGAGCTCTGCCTGCTCTCTGAGGCATCCCTTACATCCCAGAAACCGTGGTTTGATGCCAGAGGGTGAATCCAGGCACCCTCTTAAGACAGGCAGGGACGTGGTTGCAGGTAGACCTGTCACTGTTCTCTACTTTATCTGGAGCTGGTATTCAGGGAATTAGCAGACCTTTGGTTCCCACTGATGTAGTAGTGCTTGAACAACTCCTGGACACTCTATAAATTATAACAAATTATAAAAATTATAATTCTAAAAATAATTATTTAAAAAAAATAGTAAAAAGAATAAAAGATTTTGGTTATTACCCTGTTCATTATTTAAGTGGCTCTAAGGATGATGGGTGGCAGTTCCCTGAGCTGCACTTATTTGATGATTTGAATTATTTGTTTGTGCGACAGCATGCAAAAAGTGTTTACACATGAAAGGTTATTTTACCTTTTTTAATGACAAAGCTTTCCTTACTAACAGCACAGCCTTTCTTTTCCAAGTTACGTGGTCAGATTTTTGTGTATGATGTATATTAACATTGTTTTCCGTGTTAGAGAAAGGAGATCAATGCCAGAAGCCAAAAAAAGGCGCTTTTTGTTTCTGTTTTTTTGTGGTAGGTGGCAGATGAAGGGGAAATTTTGCTGTTTTAAATGTATTTCACAGTAGTCAGTCTAAGCAGGCTGATGCTTATCTGCAAATGCAGCCACTTTGTACAGCTTCAGCTGTTAAATATACTCCCCATCTATTAACGTAGTAGAACTTTTAGCAGCAGAACAAATCTGGATTTTGGGAGCTTGGTTCCTGATGGGTAAATGAGAGAAGAAAATTCCTTTTTTCTCAGTGTTGCTTTTTTCAAACATAAATTTTGTGATTGGAGAGAAATTTTCCAAAATGTGGCTGGTAATGCTGGAGAAAAAATGGTGTAGTGTTGTGTTTTTACAAACTGCCATTTGAATATGCCAATTGCATATGTACATACAAAGTCTTAGAAGATCAGTCTGGAAGCAAAACGCTTTCAGGCTATGTAGGATGCAGTGCTGTATAGAAAGCTGCTTTGGAAGGCAACAGCAAGCACTTCCATTGTCAGTCCTTGCGAATTCTGCAGCGGGTCTGGTTTTAAATTAAAAAGCGTAGTAATCCATTCAAATTGGAAATGATGGAAACTGACAAGGACAATACTTTTGAAACCTCATCTGCAATTAAGTAGCCTATCTTTAGAAATTAGTGAGATGGTCTGAAATATTCCGTATCGGCTTCTTTCTCCTCCCAGTTTATTTCATAATAATGAAGCTCATCCTCCTCTGATGATACCTATTGGATGTTTGCCAGTGATGCTCAGCAAATGAAAGCATAATCAAGTGCTTCTCTGTCTCTCTTTTGATCCACCACCTCACCCAATGATTAAAAACAAGAGATCCATCGCCAGTGCACGTGCTGGACCAGTGCTGCTCTGTCTCAGAGGTGATGCTTGAATGTAAGCACTCCGAAATGGGGCCTCCCCTGCTGATGACAAGATTGAGCCCTGTGACAACACAGACTGTGCAAACTGCCAGCTGCATCTTGTGGGTAGAAGGGAGGGGAAAATGCTTTGTATTTCAGGGTGCAAAGTCTGCTCCCTCCAAAGCAGATGCAGAGCTCTGCCCTGTGGCATCAGCAGGTGTGTCCCATTCTTGGTTTGACTGCAGGTGTGCATCCTAATGAAGTGCTTGCTTTGCTTCCATAGGCCCAGGGGTCTTGCCATTCCAGCCAGCCCTCTCCCTGCTTGCTATCATAAAAGTATAACCACTGCTGATGCTACCGTTTTCTGTTAGAAAAGAATGCAGGCCATGCACCTCCATTTGCTAAGCCTGCCCTCTCTTTGTCCCTATGTCTGTTTTTCACCCAGAGCAAGCATGGAGAGTTCTCACCTTTGCCCAGGCAGCACTGCAGCACACATTATCAGTCTTCTGTGCCTCCTTCACAACTCTCTTCTCTGGCAACTTGAGCACGATGTAGAAGCAAATGGAGCTGCTCCCAGAGCAGCTGGCTTAGGACTTGCAGCCATCATGGCTTCCCAGCCCAGGGCTCAGTTTTAGCAGATTGACCCTAATGCCTGAGTGCACGACAGCACTCACAAACCTCACAGCACACTCCTGGCATTCTGTCTTCTTTTGTTTTCTTACTAATATATATGTATCACTTCTGTGTACTCATCACAACCCAGGTTTAAAGCTATCCAGTGGTAGGAGGAATGTACATATACCATTGTCTCTGCTGGTTGGTCATAGGAGTGCATCTAGCAGACAAGACTACTTATGGCCATTGAGGTTTTCTAAGGATAAAGCCCAGCAGTAGAATGACAGAGTGAGCCTTTTCCTTTTCCTCTCGCTTGGATGATATTTTTATACAATTTTATATGCAATTTTTTAAAATATCTGCTATTTTTATTGTAGGGTTCTGGTTGGAGTTTTACCAGAACTTCTGGTTGTCTACAGGCCCAGATTCTCACAAGAATATTTTCCTTCCCTTTTCTCTTTCCCCTTTTTCCCTGATTGACAAAAGCCATTGCGTTTGCAACATCAGCTTTGAGCAAAATAGCACCTAGGCCTGATCACTCTTTTAGTTGCACTGAAATCAAAGGAAATTGCATGCGAAGTCCTGCTGGTCCCTCTGCAGCATCTGGGGCCAAAGACTAAATAATAATCAAGATCTCTAAGGACTCATTAAATGCAGGGTGGTTCTGCACCAGGGTAGTGCTTTCTTCCTGTGCTGTGGTAGGAGCTGCTTCCACCACAACGTGTTTAAAAAAGACAGTACAGCTCTCATTGTTACTATGATGCTACCTTTCTGTGGGCAAATGAATGGGCAGGCACCTCCATCAAAGGCATCTTCAGCACTGTCTTCAGCAGGGAGGAGGGGTGAACGTGGGGGCTTATCTACCATGCAGATTTCCCTGCTCTGTGGTTAACACTTCAGTGACAGGTCCTAAATGGAGTTAAGAAACATCAAACTTATTGGTAGGAAGGTTAAAGGGAGATTAACCAAATTCAAGGATCTTGGTCTTGCAAAACAACTTTAGCTCAGCTGGCATTCTGCAGGGAATTCTATGTATGAAGCTTGAACATAAACTTTAGAGTATGTTTATATTAGCAGAACTGATCATGGAGGTGTCCTTTTTGAACTAAACTATAATAACCAATATACACCTGTTCTCCAACCTTTTCCAAGGAAGAGAGGCAGGTTGTTATGCTATTTTGCACCGGGGTGTGGAAAACAAATTAAAATCCATGCCAAAAGCAAAACTCAACACATTTGCTCCTGGGATTGGGTGGGTAGGGTGATGAAAAAAAACTATTTGGTTTGATAAGACTCATGGGGAAAAAATGCAAAACTGAAATGAATCATGCCATGTAATGCAAGTATTCTCAACTGTTCTGAGAATAATTTTAAACAATATGTATTTATTTTTAGTTCCATATTTGAAAGAAGAGGCTTGTGGTCTCTTAAATGTACAGAGCATTTTTCAACATTCCAGTTTTTCTGTAACTGAGTCCATGTATATTCATCCTATTACCGAATAAAAACGATGAGGTCTCCACTCCATTTGAATTAAAATTGCAGAAGGGTTCATTTTGTTCTGGTGCTTTCTACATCTGGTCCAGGCATGGCACTTTTTGTTTGCTTTTGCAGCCTCCTGCTGCCCATAGAGTAATAGTAATAATTAATAGTTTAATTAATAGTAATAATTAACTTGTTTTTAAGCATGGTAGGAACATGGCTCGGTCAGCATCCACTACTCGATAGAAGCTCCTGTAACCAGAAGGAGTCAGTGACATTACCTCATTTCTAAAACCATCCCCAAGAGAATGCACATAGCTTATTCAGGAAGCCTGAGGTGAATCTCTACCTGTTTGGAGATCACACATCAGCCTCGCTGTTCTCCCCTTCTTCGGGTGGCACTGATCTCTGGCTGTCACGAATCCTGATGTTGGCCTTCCCCCTCGTGCTGCCAGTGTCTGCATATAAACGCAAGCCATGTTCCTGAAGTCAGAGGTGCTGTGGGTGCATACACTCAGTCCCACTACACTTATGAGACTGTTGGAGCTGGTTCCAAAACGAGATGTTATTTTATATTCTGAGACCTAATGGTGCACCTCAGCCAGGGTTGTGTTCTCATTTAGCTTTCTCACCTTCCCCACATCCAGCTTTTAAAGATGGGGCATTTTTTCTTTAAATCTGAAGCGTATTTATAAAGTGACAGCAAATGCTGTTGCCGTCTTTGATTGTCTGTGTTTCATCATTTAAATAGGGGGAAAACTCATTATCCAATAATACACATAGCTGCCTCACAAAAATAATTGCATATGAAGATGGCAGTTTTGCATGTGGAGTGGTAGAGCCTGTCGAGGCATTGCATTGGCTCTGCTTGTGTTTGAACACAGAGATACCCCAAGTCTCTGGATCTCTCATGGGGAGGTTGAAATCATAAGCTGTGTCAGTCAACAGCAACACACTGCGCTCGCACCCACTGTGATTTTTTTTCCCATGCCACTTGGAGCTTGTGTATATGTCCCACAGGTTCTGTATCCTGTGCTCAGTGTTTCTTACCAGCTTCCTTTCACAGCATTTCCACTGCATCTCTACATACCACTTTCTACAAAGTATTCTTATGCCAGGGCTAAAATTGGCTGAGGCCACAGGTTGACTTAGGAGGCAGCTGTGAACTAGAATTTTCCCATACCACTGCTGTTTTTCTATTTGATTTTCTGCTTAAAAAAGGAAAGAATCGTGGTAAAGCAGTGGCAGAACAAAGCCATTCTCTCCAAGGAAGTTGTACAGTTCACAGACATTTAATACAACCGTGAAAGGCTTCATGCTTTACTGAAATTCCAGCTTTAATTCCTTCCTTGCCTCTATGAGAGGTTCACTGCTATTGATTTGCTGAAGAACATTCAGTGTGGTCATCCCCATACCTGCTCATATTATGCCTTACTGACTTAATTTGATTCCTAATTTACATTCAGTCTCACAAGTGGAGGTGAATATATTTCTGAAAGATATTGGGGGTTTTTATGCTGTTGACTGATCTTTGAATCAAAAATCCAGCCTGTCACATTAGCATGAGAGGAGAAAACATTGTTTGGAAATGGCATCTAATGATCTGGATGACTTAACTCCACTTGGACATACAGTACCGGAGTCACTTCCCTGCTGTGTATAGCCAGTGGTAGAAGTGTCCTGAGCCATTGCCAACCAGTGCTTCCCAAAGTGAGGTCAGCTGTTTGCTGTACCACCACAGAGCAAGGTAAGTGCTGTGTTACTGTCTTCAGACTCACCCTGGACAATAACATGGGTCTGTGCCAGTTTTATGAGGGCATGGAGACAGCTGAAGAGAAAGCACTCTGAGATGTGGTGATGTCCTTGGAGCCAAAGGTTTGGAAACTCACTATTGCTGTGAAACTGCCAGGATGACCACCCAAAGTCGGTAAGTGATAAACAAGAAAAGGTGTTTCATGTTCACTTCTCTTGATGGAAGGGTCTCCCGAAGTGAGGCTGTTTGCCACGTTTCACGGGGAAGTTATCCCAGCACAAAGCCACTGAAAAGAATGGCAGAAAGAAGATACCAAACACCTGGCAGTGGTAGCAGCACTACAAAAAAGGCATTTCTGTGGCTAGCAGGACTACCGTTCATCCACCTCTGCTGAAACAACTCTTTCTCTTTCAAGGTCCAGCACGATTTTCGGGGGGCTCACTGGGCTCCGGTCCCTCAGCAAACCGCCTCACACTGCCAGGTCAGTCAGTACCACCTCGCTCTGTCCTGCTCTGGAAAGAGGCACTCATGGTCTCTGCTGCTGGGGAGATGGGCATAAACTGGTGACTGTTGTGTATGACATGAAAAAAGTTAAATCTATTCACTGGGTTCAACAACTGAATTGATGTTTTTAAAGATCTTCACCACGTTTCATTTGGTTTTAAACAAGTATCTTATGTTTCTTCTTTACTATGAGAGTGGTGAGGTGCTGGAATGCTGGAACAGCAGCCCAGAGAGGTTGTGGATGCCCCATCCCTGGAGGTGTTCAAGGCCAGATTGGATGGGGTCCTGGGCAGCCTAGTCTGGCATTAAATGGGGAGGTTGGTGGCCCTGCATGTGGCAGGGGGCTTGGAGATTGGTGATCCTTGAGGTCCCTTCCAACCCTGGCCATTCTGTGATTCTGTTTTGTGGCTCACAGTGCAGGCTCCACAGTCCATCTTAATTCAATCAGGAAATTAACTTGGGCCTTTCTCATGGATCCTGATGGGAAAAAGCAAAGCTGCTTTGTCAACCCAAGTGTGGTTTTTTTGTGTCCTTCTCATCTTCCACATGCTGCTGTTGATATTTCACCACGATAGTCATTTTCTTATTCCCTTCAGCTCTGTCTGACAAAAGCATCAGAATGAAAGGAGGGGAATACAGAGCATTTATATAAAATAATGGCTTATTTTTGACAAATTGTCAAGGTATGTCTTCTCATGGGCATTACACAAGCATGTGTAATTCAAGTATGCGTATTCGTTATTCAAGTAGGCGTAATTCACAGTCATTGAAAGAAAGGGTAAAATTGTAGGAAGTCAACAAGAAATCACCAATAAAGAATCTCAGGAAAGCGCCGTAAAAAGTTTTGCTGATGCTATTGTTGTCAGTGGCTGCTGTACGAGCAGGTGAGGTATGGTGTGGCTCCATACAGAGACACCAATGTGCCTTCCTGTGCTGCTGTGCTTTTTTGGCTCTCCAAGATGCTCCTCACACTTTTCTGCAGCAACGACCTTGGCAGACTGTTTGGCCAGACAGAGCTGCAGCCACTGCCTGGGTGCCCCTGAGGAAAAGAGAGGGCAGAAGTGTCAGAAGTGTCTTCTCCTTGGTAGCACCTCGCCATTGGCAGTGGCAATAAGTGTGAGCTGTGCGTATTGCCTGTTTCTTAACTGTGCTTAAATTCTTGTACTTACATCCATTGGGCAGCTACTATTTTGGATGTTTTCTCCCAGAATGTTCTTGCAGGTGGTATTTAGAGGTCTTGTTCTTCGGAGATTTTTCTTTTCCCAAAGAAGAAAACGCCATGTTTTTCCAAAGGAAAAAATTTGGAATCAAACATTCTTGTCACACTCCAGCCATAGCTTGCAGCTAATGTAAACAGGTCTAATTTCAAAACAAGCACACTTTTTATATGTTTTGGCATAGACCCCTTCTTCATTTTTAACAAGCAGTGTTTATGCATTATTATTTCATCCATTTTTCCAGTGCTGTGTCACTTTCAATCAATCAATCCTTTAATGAATACCCGCAAACAACAAATCCTGGGTTCCCTTTTATGTGTAATACTTCTCATCCTACAGACCACCAAAGGAAGAGGAAGGTGGAGAATATAGTGCAGAAGGGAGGGTTTGCCATAAGCTACCAGGTACAGTCCCTTCTTTACTGCTGACTGCTAGGTGACCTTGCTCCAGTGGTTCTTGTGTGCCCCAATTTATTTGTCTGATTAAGGGATCTGTTAACTGTCCAGATTAGGAAACCAGTAGAGAAGATGCTTTATGAGAGGGGAGAAGTCAGTAACATCCCTTTTTGCTAAAGGACACTTTGTGCTGGTTCTGCCTCGCTTGCAGCACTCACTGTGACAATCTCATCCTGTAAAGATGTAAAGGTCCCTTCAGGCTGGCACGTAGGGAAATTAGGACCTGTGATTTGATTCTCTCTTTGTTAAAGATGTCCCACCTTAGTGTACATGCACGCATTAATCAGGAACTTGGGTATTTCCTCTATTTGGCTGTTGAACACTGACACCTTCCTGCATGTGCCCTGTTACTGTGGCTTACAGCATAAATTAATTACTCTGATACAGTAAGCAAATCAGCCCTTCCTATGCAGCTATTCAGAAGAAGTGATGAGAAGCAGATAACAGTGCCCTGTTTTCTATTTATATAGCCCAGCGATGCATTTTGTTTACAGCCTTTATGGTGCTGGTTTGTTCATGCCCCATATGATCACATTTCAGGTGGGTTGCTTTTGTTGGAGGCAGCCACTAATTAATGTGTAAAGAAACAGTGTGCTGTAACGACACACACACATAATTTTCTATTTGAGAAAATGTTACTGTCTCGCTGTTCTTTCTGTGAATCTCATGCAGTGCCTTGAGAAAGAACGAGAAGCTTTGTTTTGTGGGATTTAGTCAATTCTGAGGAAGGGAAGCTGACAAGAAGAGGCCATGCAGACACATGAGCCATTTACCTCTTTGCCAGCCAGCTGGTTGCTCGTACCCATCACCAACTTTTCAATCTGCCAAATACCAACCCCAAGAAGTTGCACAGCTGGGCAAGGTTTCTGAGGTTAAGCAGCTGTGTATGGGAGGTCTGCCAGGGCTCCCAACAGCAGCCAGCGTTCTTGGAACCAGAGAAATTTCTGGCTACCCTCTCTTCCTGTCTTACCAGAAGTCTCTCAGACCTACAGGCTGTACTTCTGCTCTTCTGTAATGCACCCCAACTAGCAGAATAGTATTTGAAGGTCAGCTTTTTCTCCCTTCCTTTTACAGATTTCACACTCCCTCCAGAACTGCCAATTTTATACATATATGTATGTTTTATATATCTGTATATGCATATATAGATACATGTATATTTGATACAGGACAAGTGGGAAAGCTGAGAAGTAAGAATTATTTCATTTGAATTTTTGAGTCACTTATTTGGCTACAGAGCTGCAGCAAACTGATACATTACAGAAACTTCAGAATGTGAAGATAAGAGTCCAGGACCCCGTTAAAGGCTAGTTTTATTCACTGGAACATTTTAAAGAGAAGAAAAGTCTGACGTTGTTGGGGGTAGGGTTCCCTCCCCACGTGCTTCTCTTCCGAGTACAAAGAAAACTAATACAGCAGGTGATAGCCACCATAGCTACAAGCTGAAGCACATCTTCATATTCTTTAAAGTTGGATCTTGTGCTGCATTATGAGACAGGAACTTGCAGAGTTCAGGTTGTTACATAAGGCTTGATGGTAATGTAGGAGATTGCTGGGCTTGGGGGAAAGCACAATTTGTGTTCAGTCAGTAGATTCAAAACCATATCTGGACAGAAGAATCTCATCCTTAGTTACTAAACCCTCAGCTATTTCATAGAATCATAGAATTGCTCAGGTTGGAAAAGATCCTCAAGATCAAGTCCAACCCCAACCTAACCCTACTACCCGAACCCTCACAATCCACCACTAAATCATGTCCCTGAGCACCACATCCAAACAGTTTTTAAACACAGCTAGGGATGGTGATTCAGCCACCTCCCTGGGGAGCCCATTGCAGTGCTTAACAACCCCTTCTGTAAAGAAGTGTTTTCTGATATCCAGCCTACACTTACGCTGGCACATTTCCCCTTGTCCTGTCACCAGTGAGAAGAGACCAACCCTGCTCTGCTGTAAGTACCTTTCAGGTATTTGAAGAGAGCAATTAGGTCTCCCCTCAGCCTCCTGTTCCCCAGACTAAACAGCCCCAGTTCCTTCAGTTGCTTCTCATAGGCCATACCATCAAGCCCTTCACAAGCCTTGTTGCCCTTCTTTGGACCTCCCCAGTCCTGCTCACCACACCATTCCTGATATAAACCAGGATGCCACTGGCCTTCTTGGCCACCTGGGCACACTGCTGGCTCATATTTAACTGACTGTCAGCACAGCCCGGCCATCCAGCCAGTGTTTCACCCAGCAGATGTGTGCCCATCCAAATCATGGACAGCCAGCTTCTCCATGAGGATGTTGTAGGGGACAGTGAAGTCCAGGTAGACTACAATGACATCCATCAATTTCCTTAGTGACTCCACAAGAGGTAGATGTCTTTAGGCTCTCTCCCTGAGATGTTCCATTAGGGAAAACAGCAAATTTTGTATCAGCATGCAGATTTTCTTAACGTTCCCAGGAGACTAATTCTCACCAAGTTTAGAACATTTCTTGAGCATTTGAGTGTCTCCAAGGAAATAGCATCACAGTTCTCTTATTCCTTTGTCCTGCAGATTCTCCTGTTAATTACAATAGAAAACCTTCCTTATTGACAAAAAAGGTACAGAGGAGAAAGAGGAAGCCCTCCTGAGCATAATCCTTGAGTTTAACAGCAGAATAGAAAATAAGGAACATCAGGATCCCTGATTTTCCTGAATCATCTCCCATTAAAAATGCTCGATTAAGTAATTCTCTTCCTTCACTGGTGAATTATTTAGCTAAATAAGTAAATCTCCTTGAAGAGTCAAAAAGCGTTTCAACTTCCTGGTATTCCTCCTCCTATGACTTTCTTCATCCTGCCTGCAGGGTAGTTGAAGGCAAAAGTTGTCATAGCTGCCTAGGGGGCTGAGACATGAGGGGAGATGGCAGAAGTTCTGTCTCCAGGATGTCCCTGCAGGCCACCAGCTGCAGATGGTTTGGCAGGGAAACACGTTCCTACTTTGTCCATGCTGTGCCTTGGGCTTTTTAGTACTTGCCTGTCTGGAGAGGAGTACTTCTGTCTGCACCAAGCTGTGTCACAGACACTTTCTACCCCAGTCCCTCTACAAAGCCCCTCATTAGACAAGGATACTTGAGAGAGGCAGCAATGCCTCATCCTCATCCTAAGCTGGATATGATGTCTTGTAGAGCCTCCTCCAGTGCCACTGCTGTCAAGGAAGTGAGGCATGTGTCACTGTTAGGCCTCCCTTCATGCAAAAGTGTTGAGTTGTATTGGAGAGCTTGTGGTAGGGGACTGCCACCAGCCTGGGGGCAGATGTGGGAGCTGAGCAGCCCTTGTGGGTTTTCTCCCTAGCACTCTCCTGCTTTCCTCCCTGCTGCTTTTCATTTCCCTCCAGTACTAAGTACTAGCAGTGACCATTCAAATCCCATTTGGAGATGACAGCTGATTGTGTTCCTAATTTTTATCTGAACCAAACTATTTCCCAGCAGGTGTTCTGAGTAAAAATGATTTGTTCATTCAGTGACTGAGGAGATGACATTAAAGAAATGAGCATTTCAATGGCTTTTTTAAAGGGATGTGCCTTGTGAACGAGTAGAAATGTTTATATCTGCTTTAAAATGCTTGAAAAGGAAGATGATATCAATGTTTTGCTTTATCTTATTTTCTGGTCAGAGTGGAAATAGTATGTAATAGCAAAGTGTTGCTATAACAACTTAGAACAGTTTGAAATACTCAAGGTGATGATACTTTGTTTTGGAATGCACATTAACCATAATTTCCTCCCAACTGCAACAAGGCCAAAACCACTGCATATCCTACAATGTAGAAACTGAATTTCTAGGAGATTCAGTGGAACAAAGAGCATTCCAGCTGAAATTCTGACATAATCCCTGTGTACTATGGCGATCCCATCCCTTGGGTTCAAGCTTAGATGTGAAATGCTCACTGCATTCAGCCAGCATGGGGGGCAAACTCTTCAGTAAACTGTTTTCTCCTCTTCAACTTCTCTGTGATGCTGAAAGTATTGGCACTGGCTGCACTGTCAATTCAAGGGCTCTTCCTACAAGTAATTGGTTTTTGATGAGCTCGGTAATTGGTCTTACCCAGTGGGTGCATGGCATGTTTTAGCTTCAGTTAAGAAGGCAGAACTTGGGTATTTTGGTACCCGTGTGGTTTTTTTTTGATTCATAGATGAATGGCTTTAACTGTGGCAAATTTGATCACCTGCCCTTCTCTACATGCACTTTCACTTCCAAATGAGACTGTCATGTATTAGCTACAGCTCCTCATAGGAGCATCCATCACTGCTCATATAAAAGAGCAGCTTCTGGTGTAGTGCCTCAAGCTATTAATCTATCTAATGTTGTGTGGTTTGTAGCTGGCTGCTTTTGTGTTATGAATGGGAGCAGACAGATGAGGAAATAAACTTTTTTTTCCCTTCACATAAACGTTTGTAGAAGGTGAAGGTTTTTTTTGCTCTGACACCTGTTAATTGGTCTGTTATAAATGTGTTTGTAGGTGTCCTCAAATCCTGCCCTATTTTAACTCAGAATTTGCAGTTAAACCTAAGGCATATCAGATCCAACATACAAGGATTTGACAAAAACTTGGAAGCAGAGAAAGATGTCTGTCTTCCCTGTCTTCCCTTTTGCAGCTCTGTTTGAAAGTACAGACATTACCTAAAGATATGTGAGTCTCCTGTGAAGGACACAGAGTGGTACAAGGATGGCAGCCCTTAATTGTGGTGTTGCATGCAGGACCTGAGGACCAGTGTTGGGTGAAATGTTCTTAGCAGGCTACAGAGAGAATAAAACACCTTTTTCATTTGAAGTTGTCTATTAAGCAGTAGGTTTTGTGTTCCTTCATATTCGTGATGATTATTATAGCTTAAGCAAATCAGGGCATAATGCAGGGCGTGTGTTTTCATCAAGCAGCAAGAAGGAGTCCTGACCTTCCTGAAAAAACAGGAAAACTGCATCAAAGAAGGGATAAGAGGAAATATAGTGTGGATGGCATCCTAGCAAAATCCATGGTTTGCATGGACACTATGCTGGGTGATCAGGGTAAAGTGGGGCTAAAACACCCTTAGCTTCCATGCTTAATCAGTGTCTGAACGTCACTGAAATAAGCTCTATATATGTGTTACTGCTTGTTTAACTATTCTAGTCTACACTGGCACTGTTCAGATAACTATTCTTCTCTTCTCATTTCCTGAGATTCATAAACTATTGAGACTCACAAAAATCCTATTAGTTTTTTTCATTTTTATTCCTTCTTTAAAATGGAGAAACTAGAATGAATAAAATAGATCGCATGAAAAGTCGGTGAGAAACCAGGGAAATGAGCTCTGGAGTCTAAAGAGAGAGTCTCCTCCTCAGCACTGTCTACCTTGAGTCAGTAAAGTCTGAAGAAATCCAATGGTGTGAGCTCCCTTTATTAGCTCCTGTACAAATATGACAGATGGCACTGTCAGTGTCCTGGTTAAATCCCTTGTATTTATTAGCCAAGTCATTTTTGCTGACAACAACTCCAGTAAACATTCTCCCATGCTGAGCAATGGAAAATCCAATAGCGGTTTGGCTGAATCCATGCTGACTAGAGAAAATGAAATGAATCTGGAAAGTGAACATGCCTCAAAGAACAGTAACTCACCCAGTGGATAATTTGAATATTAATGGATGTCAGTCTAGTCTAGTTGAGGACGTGAAAGAACATGACAATGCAGAAATCTGGATATGTATTTCTAGAGTATATGAAGTGCATAGTTTTTCACTTCCCAAGACGTTCTGGAGTACAGTTGTTCACTTGAGGACTTTAACAAGATGAGGATGAGACTGTGTGTTAGTATCTGCTGTTAGCTAGCTCACACAGGGAAATCTTCTTGCCCTTCTTAGGATTCATGCTGAGAGCAAGGACTTTTTTGAAGTGCTTATCAGACCAACTATTGTCTGATTACTTGGTTGTTTTGCGAGTCGTAAGTAAACAAAAGACAAATATATTTTGATTGTAGCCATGTTTGGTTTTTATTTTTTATTTTCCCTGTGTAAGATGTAAGGAAGCAAGGTATGAATTCAAACAAATGCAGTCAAAAAACTGAGAAACATTAGATTCAGATAGGACAACATGTGACTTCCACAATGGTCTGCAGTTCTCTCAAAAATCATACAAGGCCTCAGATCCACCTGTTCCTGAACACTGGGAAAAAATGGTCTCTGTCCAGATTTATTGCCTCAAAATCATTCTGTTCAGTTAATTATATTTTGAAAACAGTGAAGTGTTGAGCTATCTACATGAAGACGGATAAAAAGAAAGGTTGCTTCCTCATTCAGACTTTTAGGAACTTTCATCTTCTGCCTAAACTGTTGTTTCTTAACCCTTGCAACATTCCTTGGGATTCACTTGTATTGGTTTGGGACTCTGGGATGTCTGAATAAGGGCATGATTTCAAGATCAGGTATTCTGAAATGCTTAATGGCCCAGATTTCCATGTTGAAGATGTCTGTCGTTCATTCTGAAGTCTTACATTTATATTTCTAACTCATATTGTATCTATCCATTAACCCAAGAGTGTATTGAAAACCAAGGCAGAAATCCTCTGTTACGCAGGCAGTCAGTGCTGAGCAGAATTAATTTCTAGCCCGCCAGTGAGTAAATGCTAAGCACAGTAACCACTTTCTTGCTTTGTCACTGACAGCCATCAAACCTCAGCTGTGTCACCTCAACAGGCCCACCCACAGCTCAGGATCCTATTTTCCAGCCTTCCACAAGAAATCAGAGGAACATCCTGTGAGGTATAAACTCCTTGACCAAAGGGGAAGGATGAAAAAGATCCAAAACATTTCTCAAAGCTGGACTAGGAAATAGCAGAAGAGCTGAAGAGGCATCCATCTGGAATGAAGCTCCTGACGGGCTGGTGAAGGATGCTGTGCAACCATTGCACGGGCCATACTGCATCATACAGCAGCTGTTAATCCTAGATAAAAGCAAGCGTGGAATTTAACTAAATACAATGAACATTTTCCTAGAAATGTTCTCAATAGCCTTCTTATTTTTAAAGCATACACTCACCTAGTAATAAAATATTGGACTGTTACCTTAAAATGCAGTTGTATACCACTGTTTCTTGTCAAATTAAGGAAGCCAATGCTTTTTTAGATTGTTGAGCTCGTTATAATGTTCTCACTGTGACTTGCTGCCTAGCACAGGTAATACAACTCCCATTTCAGGCAGTGCAAGAAAGACTTTCCTTGCCAAATTGAATGTTCTCCTACCATAGTGTGGTAGGTGCTCAGGAGAATGAAGGTAGGAGGTTGGAATATAAATTGTTTCACTCACTAGGGAAAAGAAGACATAGTAGGACATTAAAATTGTGACCTTAGCTGCATGTTTATTAGTTCTGTGGCATTAATTTATCTGAATTAGATCCCATGTGTTCTTGTGGTGCAACAATATCCCATGGACCTGAGATTCTTCAATCAGTGAAGGAGTTGCTCTCCTTCCTACATTTTATGCTGTGAAAAACAGTGGCAAATAACTCCGTTTCTTCTTCATGCCCCTGGTGATTTATATCAGCCCTCCCAGCTGATGAAATCTGTTCTGTTTCTACTGTCCTCACAGGGAAACCTACTTATTCTACTTTTCATCTTCCTTGCTGATCTTCTCTCTGTCTTCTTTTAATCTCTATTTGAGAAGACCTCAACTGCACATGATACTCATTATGCAGGTATACCAGGAATTCTGCTAATTACACTGAAGTAAGCTTCCTCTTCTTCTTCTTCTTTTTTTTTTTTTTTTGCCTTTTTTGCCTTTTTTGCCTTACTTTCCTCATTTCTCTGCCCTGCTTGTCTTCTTCTTCTACCAGCACCTTTTCCAAACCACATCTTCTGGAAAAGCACAGTGAATAGCAGAGAGTTTAATTCTCCCATACTATGAAGGCTGACCATTTTATGCCTTCCCCCACACCCCTATTGTTAACCAGTTACTTATCCATATTAAGTTCATATGTCGGTGACAGATCAGTAGCTGTGACAGCAGGACCTTCTCAACATGTCTTCTGGAAATCCCTATGGGCTCCTCCAGAGAACTCTCAAAAGATCTTTGAGGCAGGGTTTCTCCTGTAAAAACCGCACTGATCTCTCTATGCTGTATCTACGGCTGCATCTACTAATTCTATTTTTCATTATTTCCTAAAAGTCGATTCATTGTGAAATCATATTCTGGTATACATATATCAGAATGTCCAACATCAAAACTTGCAGCAGTGTATGCAAGTAACACTGCTGTATGAGAGTTACAGTACAACACAGCTGGTTGTTGCATGAACAGGTCTGGGGCATCCCCTCCTGTCTGTTAGAGATCACTGCAATTCCAGGTATACTTGCCCTGAGTGGCATCTTTCCACACTGTTTTCCTAGAAATGTCCACAAAATTGGTGAACACAGCAGACAGCTGACCAAGCACTCTGATGTCCCTGTGTCACTTATTTTTGTCTGCTTGTTTGATATTTGTGACGTTGACCTTAAGCACCATCAGAACTCATGACTCTAGCAGCCGGGCTGGATTACTGCCTAAACTGAATGCAAAGAGGAATGCACTTCAAAGCCATCTGTTTATGAAATGGGAATATATCTCTAGGAATTTCCTGAGAATTATATTTTGCTGTAGAATACCCCGCGATGTTTTACATAAGCAGGCTGTACGAAAACTCAAAATTATACTATTCTTCCAAACACATTTTCTGTCTGTGTTGTTTCCTTCACTTCAGGACAGTTCACCAGCTAACATAGTCCTGTGCCATCACCATCTTAAATGGGGTTGTTTTTTGTCCTTACTCTCCTGACTCACACTCTCTCCTTTGTCACGAAGCAGAGATAAGTCACAATCTTGGTTTTACTGCTGGGTAAGGCACAGGGAAATGAACTGATTTCCTGGGGTCCCACAGGGTGTATACCTGGCTGCTAGAAACTTAATTCGGTTCTGATCAGATTCTGCTTTGCTCACATTCTTCTTCAACTGAACGCACGCTGTGCTGTGTTGCTCTCTAATGGTTCCCCTCTAGAAAGTCAATATATTCACCTGAGGGGCATAAAGGGGTTTTATGTTTCATTTTTCCTGAAGCTAGGGCAGGTGAAGGCAGATTGTGATTTGGATTGGAAAGATGTCTCGTGATGTCCCTTCCCTCTTCCAAAGCTTCCTGCTCTAGGTCTAATAAATACTTTAAAGAGAGGGAGAAAGGATGTTTGTGCAGACCGCTCCTTGAAAATGTTGGGCACGTCATGAAAACTACTCCTAAGGCAAACTGGTTGTGTTAATGGCATCCAGCCTGGTGCACGGGATGTGTGGTTGGAGAGGATGTGCTCCTCTGCTCAGTCCGACCCCGCCATCTAGTGTACACCAAAAGGAAATTTTCTAGCTGTGAAGTTTAGAAGGAGAATCTGTGTTATTCGAGGGAGGACTGGCTTTGCAGCACACCCCACTTTATTATTATTATTATTTAATCTCAGTGATTTCTGAGATAATCACTTGTTAGCAACGTAGAATTGAGTCCAGAATGACCCCTGATGCCATTTAGATTTTATTATGAATTATTCATTGCAAGCATAATTTATTGTGTTTGGTTTCGTTTGTTTCTTTGCTTGCTTTTCCTGTTTAGGGTATTTGTGAATTGAGTCTTTGCTCCAATCACTGGGTCGCTTTGCAAGTAAGTTTGATGCTGGTTTTTAAGATGTTCAGATCTACACTGAGTGAGGCACAGGGAGGCCTCCATCATTCCATATATTTTATGTAGTTCTGTATCTAAACGAGTAAAGAATAGGAAAGAAGATTGGTTCCCATGTCCTCAAGGGAAATCAGAGCAGCAAAAACAGAGATTGGAGGAGGAAGGGGAGGAGGAGAAACAAGGGGCTTTGTCTCAGCAGCATGAATGAGTCATTCATGGGTCTTTTTAGGTCATGAAGCAGATGGGTTCACAAGGCAAATCTGGTTCTGGACAGCACATGTCCCCACCTCCTTCTCCCTTCTTGTGGCTTTTTGTTCACTCCTGCTGCTCAGCTGACTGATCAGCACGAGTCCTTCAGGCTGATTCCTCACTATATCTTCTTCCATGTACTCTGCGTGGGGCCACAGTGAGTGAAGAGAAATTGTCTTGGTGTGAACATAAAATACACAATGTAGTTAACGTACAAGTCATGTGTAAATCATAAAAATCATTATTTTTTTATATTTTCTTACTAAAACAAAAGCAGAGAGCAACAAAATCCTAAAACTAGTGGGATATTTGACTTGTTTTTAAGAAACTAATGCACCAATGTCTGGTTCAATGGAAGGGAGGTCTGTGTCCTCCCCAGGGTATCCAAACTCAACCGAGTTTGACTGATTCAAACACACAGCACCAACAATCAGACCTCGAAATGTGCCATCTGCACCAGAGGCCTTCACAAAAAAGCACGAGCCAAAGGTAGAAAAGCTATGAATGAGCTGAGAGGGGACTGAGAGTGTCAGTCTACTGGGCAGCTTAGTAGTTAATTTAGTCACCGCACAGGAAACAAACACTGCCCTTTCCTCTTCACCTGATGGTAGGGTCTGAACACTTTCATGCTGCTTGATGTACACTAGGGTCAACTGATAGTGGACAGCCACTGACACGCAGTATCCCTGCCCCAAAGCTCTCTTTTCAATACCCCTAATTCCAGAGATTGCAGAGATCCAAACTGCTTATCTAGAGCTGTGACTGATACCCAGCTGTTCTTTGTGCACTGCCTTGAAGGGTCTGCCTTCACCTTAAACAAGGAGAGAACAGGCTGAGGACAGCAAACCCTAATTGCTCTTCTTTTCCCTGGGGTGGAAAACCCCACCACCAGGTCGCAAGGACCTCACAGGCCCTCCAATGCACTCCCAGTGTGACTGCCCAGAGGACAGTAGGCCCTCTTCTCCCCATCTCTCTCCTTTGAGATCACGGTAGAAGAGATGCCACCTTCTCACACTCAGGGGCATCGGCGAGGGATGGGAAAGGACAGCTGATACAACCCTTGAAACTCAACAGTTTTTAACGATTACGTGTCCCTTGGCTGCCTGTGGGTATCAGTATGCTAGCACAGACAGCTAGCTGCAGGCTGCTCAAGAACCCCCTGCCCTGACCCTCTTGGTACGTTCCAGGCAGCTGCAGGATGGTTGAGAACCCCCAGCACTGCCCCCCCCCCCCCCAACTGTCTTGGTACATTCTTGCAACCACCTCCCAACTGCCGTGTTTTGGTTTCCACGGGACACTCAGAACCCCTGAGAGGAGAGAGCGAGTGGCGTTTGCACGTCAAGAAGTTTCTCCTAGCTGAGATGGAGCAACCAGCCCTTAAGAAGAGGCGGCTGATGGGCAATGACATCGAGCCCATGGAGGTGGACCCGCCTGGCAGTGACACGGAGCCAATGGAGGTGGATCCATCTCCGGACGATGACATGATGGAGGTGGATCCACCTCCGCTGCTGCAGACCGGCCACCACCCCACCACTGCCAGGCCGATCGGAAAGAGGTCGCGCCCCAGGAATCGCCGGGGCGCCAGGATCCGTCCGCCTCCATCCAGACGGCCGCCTCGACGCCGGTGCTGATGCTCCCATCCCGTAAGTTTGCCCTCATCCCGGAGAGCCCCAGCTCAGGGCCACCCTGTGGGCTGGGGTCCATTTCATGGTCGTTCTTCTTTTCACAGCCAAGGCTCCTATGAGTCTGTCCTTCCCATCCCCCTCCCTTGTCCCTTCCCAAGTCCTCTCATCTCTTCTTCACTGAATCCTGAGGAAGAGAGCAGGGCGGGGACTGCCATCCTCTGAGTTGCTGTGCTGGGGCAGGGGAACGAGTCCAGCAGAGGGACCGTAACTACTGGGGGCCTCAAACATCACAGAGGCACGAGTAAGTTTACCGTTAGCTGGGAGGGAGGGCCCCAATTCAGGGCCATCCCATGGGCTCACATGGAGCCTCCATTTCCTGGTAATTCATCTTTTCACAGCCAAGGCCTCCATGAGCTCATCCTTCCTGTCCCACTCCCTCATCCCTCCCCAGGGACAAAGGAGGAGTCAGAGAAGTGACAAAGGCAGCTGTTCCTGTGGAGAAGCAGACTTCAGTTTGGACAGGAAGAAGGGCTGAACTTCAGCAGGAAGATCCAGCCCAGATGCTTCACTTGGACTTTTTGTTCAAGACTGGACAATCAAGAATTTAAAATAACAATACAAAATAATGAAAAAGTCAAAACCAGAAAACAAAATAAACAATTTTTATATTTATATATAAAATGTTTGTATTTTATACGCAGCCCAAGAAAATTCCTCTACACTGTGTGGGCCAGGTTTGACACCCATAGGTTAACACTTTTTCACCAAATACAAAGAGGCAGATGAAAACTTGGAGAAATGATCCATCGCACTGTTTCCCAGAAACACTACAAAGCCTCCTATTTACTGAATTGGCCAAATAAAAAATTACTTTTTAGTAGCTCACGTAGCTCTCTGGGCAAAAAATAGTAAATGCCAAATTACCAGACTATAAATATGCAATTTTAAATGAGTTTCAGTGAATGATGTATATTGCAGCATTTTTATGTCTGAGCTTCAAGTTGATCTATACAGGGATGGTAAATCAGGCAGCTGTGCCATCACAGATGTCAGCAGGACCATAACTCCTCTTTAGCAAAGAACACACAGTGCTTTGGTAGGCTTAAAGTGTGTTATTCTTTTTTTCATATTAAGCTGTGTCAACTTTCCCCAGCTTTTGAAACAAATTGCTCTTCAGGGCAATGAAGTCACATCCTATTTGTGCCCCTGCCTTGTATTCTTAAGGGCTTTCATCATCTAAATGCATTTTTTGTGGCACTGATGATGTTCACTTGAATCTTTTCAGGACTCCACACCCTCACTCTTACTATATTGTGTCAATAGTTACAGACAACACTAGTAAAACTAGACTCAAATCACACTGCAAACTTCATTTGAAGACAAGCTGAGCCAAGATGCTCATGTTAATAAGGTGATAAAATGCCTTGGGGACACACCAGAGCCTTCATGGTCCTCAGGATACCTCCAGTTTCTCCACAGTCCTGGGGCTGCCAGGATGTAACACTCCCAGGCTACTATGCTGCTCTTTCCATTCTCTGTTTAAAAAGACAGCAGCAAGCCCAGGGTCAAGCACTGAGCTTGGCAAAGCTATGAGGAGCTGCTGGCTGGAAGAAACAACACAAGCATCTCCTGAGACCTGCAAGAGCACCATGGCCATGCACAGGTATCTTCATTTCAGAGGACAACCTTGGTCTGCAGCAGCTGCGTGTTGTTAAAGTCTTGAAAAGGCCTACCACGATCATTGCTTGTGTTGGTGCTGTTTTGGGAGAGTTCCTATAGGATGGCCACTGTCTGTGCTTACATCTCATGTGTGTACTTTTCTCTTCAAACAGGAGTTTGGTTGACTTTGGTCAATACTACATATATTTTCTTTCACATTTTGCAGGAGCCTCTACGTGGAGACAAAAGCTGCTTTAGTGGTGCAGAACCTCAATTGGGATTCACTAGCTCAGCTACAACTCAGCTGACATCAGTGTAATCCAAACATGAATAAGTTTTGCCAGGAGAGAGTAGATTCTGAGAAATCTTGTTTGCTTGTTCATTTTAAACAACAATGGACTTGAACTGTAAGGATGGGTAAAACATGGGCTTGGTACTTTTCTTGCTCGCTGAAATTGTATTAAATTCCCCCGGAGTGAAAAAATTCTCAAGATTTTTGTTGACAACTGCAGAAGAGGCTGGGGTTTTTTTTGTTTTTTTTGGTTTTCTTTTCCTCCAGCTCATTCAGGTTCTTAGCTGGTGTGAACTGTTATGTGTAAATACATGAATATCTGCTTTGTCTCAAGCCTGGCATTTATTTTTTACCAAAGAATTTTTCATTCTACTTTAGAAACTGTACCGTTTACATAAAGGCAATCTGTTGTCGCAGTGCCTTGGAGCTCAGGAATGAATGGTACAGGGAGTCTCTCATGACACTGACCTTCTTTCACAGGGGCAACACAAGGTCTGTTGCTATTCCTGCATTTTGTGCTGGGAGGAGGCCATGTCCTTTATTCGTCACCTAAATTCCTAACCCCTAAATCCCAGCATGCTCCTGGGCTGGTCTCAGAGCAGCTTTGTTCACATTTTTCATCTTTTAAGTATTCCTGAATTTAATAATAAAACTTTGCTTGAGCTGCTTGGGTGGGATCCAAATGAAAATCTGTTGGCAATGAGACACGGCATAAAGCTTGGGCCACATCAGTGCCTAACTGAAGTTGTATCGAGTTTAACTTACAGTTCCAAAAATTAAAAACTAGTAGTGCATGACATGCTGATTGTGTTTCTATTCGTACCACGTACTTGCAGTGACATACTTTACTGTGTACCTTATGCGAACATTATCAAATGAAACACTGATTGATCATATTTTAAATATTGTCTTAGCTTGCTGATAGATTAATAGGATTAAAAATTACACCTTCTAGGTATCAGACATCGCATAAATAATACAGCTGATCTCTAGTATGCTTTAATATACCATATTTTATTATAAGCTTGTTGGTTACATCTTGAAGCTGAACATCTGTGAATGGGATGAAAGATGCTGGGTCAGTCACTGTGGCAAATGAAGTCCAGACTAGTGTGCTCCTCAGCTGCCTGCCTATGGGTGTTAAACAGATAACTGGATGCAGTCTGCCAGCCTAGGTAATCTCTAATTTGTGTGCTGAGGTCCCTAAGGGTCCACTGGTGTTGCTGCTCCATCTAGCATACAGAGCTATTAAGATAAGCACAAAGCTATCCAGCCCTACGTATTTTGTATAATATTCTACAAGTACCCATCTCTGTACAAATGTTGAAGTGTGTAGCTGGCCGTGAAAACATTTATTGGTTTAATCATTTAATTAAATTATTTTTTAAAAGTATGATGCTGTTTCATCTTGCATTATGCATATGACATAGAGTAATGCTGTTCTTTTGCTTAGTCTGCAATATCTTGTGATTTTTAATCCTTACAGCCCCTCCTAGGACTGAGCTGAAAAACCTCATATATATATATAAATGAGTAAAAGAATCAGTTTTTTTTTCAACTAATTTGGCTTTCAGCAATTCAGGAATAAAACCTTGAGAAAAAAAAGAAATCAACATTCTACACCACTATAATAGGCAAATGTTGCTCTTCCCAGAAGTTTCTTTTATGAGAGCTCTGTCGTCAGTTCTGTTTGATGTGCCAGTGCCAACAGCCCATAGCTGTAAGCTTTTCTACGACAGTAAATCTACCCTTTTCTCCTCTCAAACACCAGCCATGAACAGATACAGGCCCAAGAAGTGTTTGCTTTGCATTTCAGGAACATCGATCACATCAGTAATGCGTGTGGAAATATTTACTGTGATCAGCATTATTCCGATGAAGGAAAGCTGGATGAACGAGGTGAGATGTCAGAAGAAAAATGCAATTTGAATCATTAGTTGATATTTGACTACCCTGTGATATCTAGTGGTATCATGCATTTACTGACACCCTGTTATCTAGTGCCAGCTTCCCTGGATCGATGGGGCCTTTGTGTCAACTCCTACCACCACATTACAAGGTAGTAGATATAGTTTCAGGTAGATCCCCTGAAGACAGAAATCCTGGGAAGCTGATTTAGTTAACCAAGAGAATCCTTCCAGCCCCACATGTAGGTGAATTTTCTGCCATCTCCTGTAATGCTTGCTGGGATTTCATGAGATGCAGAGAAGCACTTGAAGATAAATTAAATTCAAGTGCATGCTTGAAAAAATTATTTATAAGAATGAAAGGACTTCTTTTTCTATGTGCTGCCACTTTGAATGACCCAGAATTATTTACACTGCAATATTGGAAATATCACTGTAATCTTAACTGGGGATTGTGTCTCCATCCTTTTCTTCATCTTCCATAATCGCCGTTTGCTTTTCTTCTGTAAGCAGCTTTGTGCCTTAAAAACAAGGGGGAGAGAGAGAGAAGTAATGGATTTAAAATGCCACTTCCTCATAATATATCAGGATACAAAGAATTTTTTCTATCCGCTCTAATTTTTTTGACCCTAAAGTAGTTTTTCTAACATCTTGGGAGTTGCTCCTCATTTATTTTTGGGACATCCTTCTACTCATGAACTAGAATTGGACCGCCATGTTTCTAGCTAAAATTAACAAGCACTCTTAAATTAGCATATTTCTGCTAGAGAGAGGAGAGACACTGAAGATTCATTGGGTAACCTGTTTTGTAAAAGGGCTTGGGAAGCTAAAAAAAAAAAGATCCTGCAAGATGAAATAAATACTATAAACTAATTTTTGTCACTGAGTCAGTCTGTGTGACCTGTATGCATGCTTGCTTTCTCTATGTATATAACAGTATTAGTTTTTGCAAATACAGATGCTATATGAGACAAAGAGAATACCCACGTCAAGCACCATCCCCACTGAAGCTACAGCGTATCAATAAATTCCAGAAGCAACAGAATTAAGATTGACATTAAAATGGACTCAGGTATGTCATTGAGGACTTTGTGCCAGTATTTAAATTACTGAGGCCAGAGATTTGGATATGCTGTGAAGACTGTTCACCCTGTAATATGAGGACAAAAATAAGGCTTCATCACTATCGCGAAGGCACTGATGAAAAATACGACATAAAACTGAAAGTTTGATTTCACAGTTAAGAGCACAACAAGGGGATTCTATAAACCAGATTCACTGGGAATACATATGCCGTGTATCTTTCCACATGTATTTCTTTCCTCCAAAGCTTTTCTTGATTTTATAAGCAGGTTATGGATCCTACCTTCCCCAAATCTCTCACATATCTCCTTTCTTTCTTTCTCTCTCATACTTGAAACGGTAAGACCTTGAGGCTCTTATGTGATACAGTGATGTCCCAGTTACTGTAGCTATTCTTGTTATTAGAGACTAAATTAATAAAGCAAAGAGGGGGCAAGGAAATACATTAGGAAATATTCTTGATCTCTATTTTAACACTTTGTGGTGTTTTTGCCTGTTTCCAGTAAAAAGCAAGAAGTAAGATACAGTTTATGGCCACCTTCCTTGGTGTAGAGGTCAATACAGTCTAAAAACAGGATGAGGGTAACCATTGAGTAGAAACCAACAAAATCTCTCCATAATTCAGACTCCTGGTGTTTGCTTTTAGTCTGCACCAACCAACTGAGCTGTTTGGTCAAACCAACCGGTTTTGCTTCTTTCTGCATTGAAAGTGTTCTGAACAGAGAAGGCTTTCAGCCTTCATGAGGTCTGAAAATAGAGCAATACCACACAGGAAGATTTTCTTCAACTTTGGAGTTTTTTCAAGAGGGGATGAATTAATGAAAATATTACCCTACACTGGTCTTCATTTTAAATTGTTTCTTGTGAACCAGATGGTTTCACCAGACCATGAGATAAACTGAAAGGTAAGCATGGATATTATTTTGAAACACAATGAACTTCGTTTTTTAAAGTAGCAATAGAGTAAGCACCACTGTTAATAGCAAATAATTATGCTATGTTACGGAGATGGATGTAAATGTTCCCCACCTTGACTGCTATTCATTATAGATAATTCAGACAAATGCAAACTTTTTTTTTTCTATTTTCTTTTTTTCTTTTTCTTTCTTAAAGTATTTGAACTGTGAAAGCACAACTTAAGTGCTCCTAAAACATGAAGTCAGAATGGATCATTTGGTTAGGGTAAATTCAGAAATAAGAGATCAGGAATGTAGGATAAATGAAGCTGCCATGTGTTTGATGATCACATCCACTCTCACTCTTACTTGAATACCTCCAGGGAACCCGCTTTAGTAGGGGGGTTGGACTAGATAAATGCCAGGGGTCCTTTCCAACCCCTCCCTTCCCCTACAATTCTGTGATTCTGTGAATTACAAAGATGTGTTGAATTCTGATGGCATGATTATGTCTTTCTAGAGCAGATACTAGAGACATCTGGGAGATAGCAGTCAACCAGAAGCCCTCAGCTCTCAGCTGGACCTGCAGCAACAGCATGCCAGATAGTTACCATGATCAATAGCAAGATGATACATCATTATCAGTGAGTAATTCTGGTGACTGATAAACTCCAAAGGTTGCCAGTAATGTTCAGGACTCAAAAACTAGAGGAGTATGTAGCCTTGAGTGGCAGGTTACTAACAAAAACTACACGCATTTAAATTCAGACTTGTAACATGATTCAGTGGAATGGGATGTCTTAAAATTATTTCTCTAACACTGGGAGAGGATTTTGAGGGGTTTGACACAATGCTGTTTATCACTTGTGGAGAGAGTGTGCTTAACAGAACACAGTTTGCAAATTCCAAGTTTGAAAGTGTAAGTAAAACGTGGGAATTTGGGAACATTTGTAAATCAATCTTTCTCTGTTTACCGTTAAAGAAAATCATTTTGCCTCCCAGTCTTTGTTTTCCAAGCTGTGCAAATTATGAAATGCAGCTCATCCCACATATCAGTTTTAAGGATTGGTAGGTTGTTCTGTTAATATCTGTCAAGAGACTTGACAAAATAAAGTAGCATAGGAATTAAGTGCAGTCATGTTTTCCTGAGAGAACTTGCAACTACCTGCAATTTTTACCTAGAGACACTAGGAACAAAAAGACTCACAGAGACATTCTATTAGGAAGCTCAGACATAGGCAAAAAATGTTGGCTTACACCAAGCATTTGCAATGTACCACCTCAGATCTCCTCCTGGGATGTAAACCACCAAGATGACATCAGTTCCACTTGCCTGCCTACAGACCACTCCTGCAGCTGGGCTGGAGGATTACTGGAGTGCTCCAGCCATAACCACTGCACAGAAAAAGGGCTGTTCTGCTTCTGCAGTATGCTGAGATTTTCACTGAGCAGGTGAGTTGATATCCTAAAGAAGCTATCTTAACTAGTTTTGTAGGGGAGAGGAAAGAACAAACAGTTTGAAACTAGTTTTACTAGTTATCTATGATCTGATTAAGAAACAGTTAATCACATTTCAGGAACCACGCTCCTATATTTGCTGAAACACACAGGCCTGATGATCTCACAAATGCTTTAGTTAAATGAATATATTGGCAGATGAGGATGGCAATAAAGAATGCTCCAGAGTGGAGAGCTGGCCTTGGATGGGATTTAAATCACTTACTGTTGTGTATGAGGAAAGAAAGCAGTGGTTGTGTTTGATCTTGTTGTCTGACCAAGGCATTGACTGGTTGAAGGGGAACCAATGGAGATCTCTGTTCCAGGCTCAGCTGTACACATAGGTCACACATAATTTCTGCCACTTCACTAGGAGGTTGAAGCCTAAGTATGTTTAGAAGAAGAGGAGGATTTTTTGATGCCCAGGATTAGACATTTAGGTTGTCTCAAGCACAGATTTCCTCACTACTACAGACAGTAGGGAGATATGGGTTTCTTCAGACAACAATGCAGACATCCTCATCCATTTCCTAATTGTACCATATGTTTCCAAGGTGTAAAACCAGTTCTACTTCACATGTGGATCGTGTTATCCAGCAGATACATTATTTTTGTCATTCCCTATGTTCTGTTTGGCTTGCTTTATTTGCAAGGGTCTGTGGTCACCCAAGAGAGACAAAGAAAGTACTAGAGCACTTGTGACCTGGTGTAGGGAGCCTGCTTTGGCAGGGGGGTTGGACTCGATGATCTCTGGAGGTCCCTTCCAACCCCTACAATTCTGTGATTCTGTGATTCTGTGATTCTGTGACCTATTGGCCAAAGCCAAGAGGGATAACAGCTGCCCTTTCAATGCATGTTCATGACAAAGCTACTTGTGTGGACAGCTGCTTAAAAAGATAATTAATGTTCCTGTTACTACAAACAACTGAGCGGAGTTTTTCATGCTGCTTATGATACAACTGAAAGAGGGAAGCCTGGGAGGGACAAAAATGGGAGATGTAAGAAATTGGAACAACTCAGTCACGGTTCACAAAGGATACATGCGGCACTGAGTGTGCTGCTCACTGCTGCAATGGCAGGACCAGGAGAATGGGGACAGAAAGGTCCTTCTATATTTATTTAACACACGTATCTATGCAAGGGCTTCTCAGGTCTCCAAGTCTATAATTCAGATGCTATTTTGCACCGCCATTCCACAAAAGCTCAGCTTGTTTATTCTCTGTCTGCTACATGATGGGATAACCCTGAAAGTAAACAAGCTGTAAATACTGGACCAGCCCTCAGCCACAATGAGTCACTTATTCACAACAAGACATGAAGTTGCCACCAGCGACTTTCAAGCAGCAGAACTGTATGTTGGTATATCTTGAAGAAAAAATGTACATCCTAAGAGCAAAGACAGAATCGAATTCACGTAGGCTGTTTTGCCCTGGAGAGGAGCACAAGTTTGCCAGAGGGTGTCAACCATTAGAAAACAGACGCATAAAGCAGGATCTGGAAGGAAAAGTCTGCAGGGAAAGGAAGCATCTGGAAGGCTGTTTTGAATTCATGCTGAATGCTGGACACACTTCTGAAAGTTACTGCATTTTTCCTCTTTTTACTGTGTTCTTCCCTTTTGTGTTTTGTGATTACGAAGCCATTTGAGGACTAGAACATTTCTTTTGCATCAAAAATGTATTGACTTCTCTTTCTATAAAAAGTTTTAAAGAGGAAGTCTTCATGGAGGCAAGAGGTGAAGATGATTAAAATGATTCTCATTTCTCCTTCAAATGCCTACTTGAGTTAATTAATGCTAGGCTACAAATAAGAAATAATAAGTGACTAGATGCTAAGCATAGTATTGTTGAGATGTGTCAAGGAAACAATTTACCCTTGCTGCATCTCCTTAGCTAGCAATTACTTTCAAACCAAAACAAGAATCAAACATTTCAGCATTGTCACAGTAAAAACATTTCACTTTTGATTTCTATCAAACATTTTTCACTTTTAGATTCTCCACTATAGATCCTGAAGTCCAAAGGATACACAGCATCTTGGAAGGTGCTGAAATGGCTGAAGGCGACTTTTTTTGAACTGCCCAAATTAATCCCTCAACAGTCTTCCAAGGTCGACAGAAAGAGTAGGCCTCATGTATAAAGAACATTTATTACAAATTATTTGATAAACTTGGCCTCCATCTCTGTTTCTGAATTGCTCTCTTAAAGACTGATTTTTTTCCTAATTATTTGTCATGTAAAATTTCAGGTAATTTTCTTGGTAATTTCCTTGAGCGGTTATATAAGCAGTTAATTATCAGTGCTCTATATTAAATATTTCAAAGTGGAGCATTTGCAGTTGGGCGCAGAACTTTTATAACGAATTTCTCGTAATTTCCCCCAGCAAATGACTGGACCATTGACTCACTTGCAGCATGCTGCTTTAATGATGCAAGCCACTCAAGTGCTTGAGTTCAACGAGCCAGGAGCTAGTATTTGCCATGTTTGCTGCCATGATCATGATCTTGCAAACTCAGTCAGATTCCTTTGTTCTAAGGACCCCATAATGATTAATGTCAGATGGTTAAATGAAAAAAAAAAATTATTGCGTGTTTGAATCAGTTGTAAAGGATCAGATCTCTCCTATGAAGAAAGATTGAGGGAACTGGGCTTGTTTAATTTGGAAAAGAAGGAGAGAACAGGGAGACCTCATTGTGGCCTTCCAGTATTTGAAAGGAACATATAAACAGGAGCAGAAACGGCTGTTTACGAGGGTGGATAGTGATAGGACGAGGGGGAATGGTTTTAAACTGAGACAGGGGAGGTTTAGGTTGGATATTAGGAGGAAGTTTTTCACCCAGAGGGTGGTGAGGCACTGGAACAGGTTGCCCAAGGAGGCTGTGGATGCCCCATCCCTGCAGGCATTCAAGGCCAGGCTGGATGTGGCTCTGGGCAGCCTGGTCTGCTGGTTGGCGACCTGCACATAGCAGGGGGTTGGAACTGGATGAGCATTGTGGTCCTTTGCAACCCAGGCCATTGCATGTTTCTATGATGCTATGATTCTATGATTCTAGATTTACAAGGAAAGGAGATGTCTACAAATGAAGGCACTTACTATGACTGTTGAAGCCATTTACGCACCTTATATTTTTTATCTGTGCAGAAAATTCCATGAGTACCTAAAACTCAGGTGCTTGATGTACTCAGCTGTTGCTTAGTCACTCAGGGCCAAAACAGCAGCCTCAGGACCTCTTCAGCTAGCTAGTATGTCTCATTGTTGCAGTAGTGCCAACCCACAGCAGACCTTGTTTCATACTAGAGTTTCCTGAGGGAATTGAAGTTTTCAAGTATCAGCACTTGTTTTGAAACTGAGGCTTGTTTGTTTGCTTTTTCCTTCATTTGTTCATTCATTCATTCTTTTGCTCCATCCTGTGGTTAAGAAACAGCTGGTGTGCTGGTGTATAGCATACAAACTTGCATGTTTCTTGCACCCATGGTTAGTAGCAGTAATTAACACTTCCACAGTGCTTTACATATTGAGAGACCTTCAGAAACATTGATGAACTGAGGCTTCTCTGTGATAGAAAAACATGGGAAACTCAACAAACAAAGGGTCTTAGGGCCAAAACATGGATGGCTGAATCCATATGCTCACTGAACAAATTAGCTGCTGCACTGTGTATTGTGCCAGAAGCACAGAACTGTCTTTAAGGTGCAGTTAACTACAAGTTCACAGCTTGGTTTCCTCAGTGTAGATTCAAATTAACGGGAGGTTCATCAGAACAGCTTTGCTCCAGGATATTCAAGGCAATGTGAGTTACATGACCTTAAAATTTGCAAGTGCTCTAATTTGAAAAGGAGGGCAGTGGTTGGATTTTCACAAAAAACAAGATAGCCTTTACATGAGATAATCAAGTGATATCGTGTCTCCTCTCACTCCCCCTTCAGGTCTATCTAGCATGAGTAGTGGGTACAGAAAAGTCTTTCAATGAACCACCACACAAAATACTGGATATTTTGACCAAAAAGGTCCAGTTCAGCAAATGCTGCTGAGTACACTGGGCAGAACAACCTCCATCCAGCCTAGGAGCAACTTCAGCTAAGTTTCTTACCTATTATCAAAGGTGGGATGTGTATTGCAGGTGTATCTTTTCTCCTGGGCTTTTTCTGCTCCAGTTCGGTGATCTGAGAGCCCTGACTCACTCTCTCTCTCTGTGGCTTCTCTGAGATACCATACCTTTTCAGCAGATTATCAGAAAAGTCTGAAAGTATGCCTGCAGGCAAGAATTAAAGAAAATGTCACTTCAGATTTGTTTACATTGAAGAAATCTGCACCTGTATGACTTTCCCAATGACAACTAATACTACTATGCACTTTCCCAGTGAGTGCATAATCTGCTCAGCATCGTGTACATCCTTTTCTGGCTTTGCAACAGTGCACGTTTCCCTCAAGTCAATTACATCCCATAGAGTGTATGCAGTGGTGGTCTGAGGCTAGCTGGTCTCTGGCTGTATGCCATGGGCTAAGCTGTAGCCCATCAGTAATCGTGGTGAAGATGAGTGGGATTTTCTATTTCCAGAAACTTAGATATATTATCAAAGCGGTTCAATCATATGGATGTTTAATCTTCTTCTCATGAGCTATATGGCTACTCAGCAATTGCTTCTTTAAACTAGTGAAATGCTGTAATTCTGCATACAGTGACTACTTGGGGTACAAAATGCAGCTTTCCAGATCTGAGCGATTTCCTAAAAGAGAATTACTGAAAGGCAGATATACGTGAAAGCTGAAGAGCCGGGGGCAAGGAATTAGAAATACTGAAAAACCCCAATGCTTGTTTTTCACTCCTTAAGTGTGAACTGTTGGAGGCACACAGGAGACCACGCAGATGGTTAGTGGTTAACTCCTCTGTATGTAGCATGGGAAGAAGTCAGTGCACTTGATACAAGAGCACAACTCAGTCCCCAGGGAGCATACAAAGAGTGTTTGTTAGCAGAGGAATGAGATAATCATTCATTCCCCCTGCTGATCCTGGAAAACCACCTGGTTTCAGGGACACCGCTCCACACTCTTCCCTTCCCCAGGCTGGTGGCATTCAGCTCTTGACCTGCAGAGGTATGTCAATGTACAGCAGCACAGGGCATCACACAAGGAGTTCCTTTGTCACTGCGGTGGTTTCTGGCTTTCCTAAACACCCAGCCTTTGCCAGAATCCCTGCATGCACAAGCACTCTGTGATTTCCAGGAGGAGCAGGCTGCAGCCGGCCTGCGTGCCTCTCCAGCTTCCTCCCAGAGTCCCTCCCAGGGCAGGAGGAGCCGCAGGGCACAATCTGGATCCTCCCCATTCCCCTGCCTTACTGGGAGCACGTGGCATGGAGTTGTGTTCCCGTCTGCTTCCACAGGGATGTAAGTAGGTCTGTGGACCTTTGCCCAGCTTCAGTCCACTCTTACATAGTGAGATTTCAAGGAGATGTGCTGCTTACCTGTTAGGGGTGGTGGGGTGTGTATAGCTGGTGTGTCTTTTCGCCTTGGCTTTTTTTGCTCCTGTTCAGTGTTTTGGGAAGGCTGGATAGTTTTACCTTTCCTTGGTTTCTTTTTGAGATCACAGCTCTTAATCAGCTGTTCTGAAAGATCTTCTGCAGAAAAAAAGAAGGAAAAAAAAAATAGAGAGTGAAGCAGAGGGGAAATAATAAAACAGATGGTGAAAAGAAAAGCTCGAATAATACAGCTTTCATCCGAGAAGACTGAAATGACTGTGGAGAAAGAACTCCTAAGTAGGAAGTCAGTACAGGAGGCCTCTGTGCCGTACTACGTGGGAGCGGAGTGACTTTGGTGGTCCTTCTGCTTTGTAGGTGGTAGGTAGGCATAAAGCAGGGGATGGAGCTGTGGGCAGCGCTGCGCTGCGTGGCTGAGGAAAGCTGCAGCATCGTCGTTCCGCTCAGCTCGAAGTGTGGGGCTGTTCCTTCGAGAGTTACAAGGGCACTTTTGTGAGGGAAGGATTTATCTGTGTGAGGTCCGTCGGAGGTACTAGCAAACAAAGCCGGCATATTGTTCCCTTCAGGAGCTGGCTTTGTGTCCGGAGCCACGGAGCAGTCGGTATTCACTTTTGATTTACATAACATTACGCTGGATTTTTGGTTTTGTTTAAAATGAAGCTTGTCTTAAGTGACTCAGATGGTGGGCGTGGTTTTTCTGCAAGGATCTGCATTTCTGGGTGCTCATGCAAGCTGAAAAAGTGAAGTCTAGCCTGTCATTAGCATCATCATGCAAACCAAAGCTTTGATTTCTCAGATGTTTCTTGCTTGGCTTCAGCAGAGTCCCCCAGCCTGATTAACCATCCTGGAAGACACAGACCATTTTTTCAGCCCTCTAAGGTTTCCTGAATGGTATTAATGAACTCATTTAACCTCTTACTGCCTCCGATTCCCATCTGTAGACAGGGACAAGTTCTGTACTTACTTAAATAATATTTAAGAAGAAAAAAAGAAGAAAAAAAAAAAAAGGATAGAGAGTGAAGCAGAGGGGAAATAATAAAACAGATGGTGAAAAGAAAAGCTTGAATAATACAGCTTTCATCCAAGAAGACTGAAATGACTGTGGAGAAAGAACTCCTAAATAGGAAGTCAGTACAAGAGGCTTATTATTATTATTATTAATAATAATAATGTTGTGGAACAGTTATGTTGAGTACGCCAGCAATTGCAGAAGTGTTGCCTTTGGCTAGAGGTGTTGTGGCAGAGAGACAGGACAAGGATACTTTTCTTGCAGGTCAGACCAGGAAAGTTGATAAAATTCTGTTGGCCCAACACTTTTTTTTTGTCAAACACCTGAAATTGCATTGTTTTCTTACTGTCATTGCAAAAGCTAAAAAGTGAGCAAATGTTTTTTGGTTTCTGAGCTTCTGAATCTTTATGATGATTTTGCCAGGCTACAGTGAAGTAATAGCATTTGAAACTGAGGCAAAGATTATGAATATACAAAAAGCACATCTATCTAGTGTGAAGTCTGGTATGTAGGTATATGGTGGAGCAAAAAAATCTCTCGTACTGTCAGTGCAAAAGTTAACGTATGAAATAGATTCAGAAAGGAAACAGACTGAAAATGAAGAAGAAAAAAGTACTTAGCCCACTCCATTAGGGGAAAAGGGGGGTATTTAGAATCTGTTACTTAAATTGCATGTCGAATACCTATTTAGAAAAGATTCAGCTATATGGCTTCAGTTTCTTGTTGTACAAATGAAGAAAGTGCTTAGTTTTTCTCTACCAGAGAAAAGAACAATGACTTTTTCATTTTTCCTCATTAATTAACTTTGTTCTAGAGCTTCAGCTAATATTTATATGCAAGAAAGAAAAACACTCTTTGCCTTTCCATCTGGCATCAGAAATGTCAGCAGAAGGTGTAATCTATCAGGTTTCACGAAGACTCAGTTGTACTGCTGGAGGGGAAAAACAGCAACTGGACAGGGTCTAATGATGTGTAGACATCACCTCTCCAATTTCTGCAATGACATCATCTAATAACACTTACCTAAATGGTTGCAGTGTGAATCTCGCTTGTCCAGTCTGTCTTCTGGGATATCAAGTGGCTGAACACATTCTGTTGACATCATTGAAACGGGTTTTTTCTCCCCCTTTGAAACTACAGCACCAAAAAAAAAAAAAAAAGAAGAAGAAAAAGAAAAACAGCAGCATGACATAAAACTGACATGTTGGTGTTATGTATCCACTTGCAAGCCAGATTGAGGGAAGCTCTTGTCTTCCAGCTGCTTTCTGTCATACAGTCTGCTGACCTGATTTTGCCCAAGCATGCTAAGAGATGCATATATTCACAGTCTTTGTTACGTGTGTGATATCCCATTTTTCCACCTACATTGGTGTGTGCGACCCACAGAAGCACAGAAAATATGTTGGCTCTGCAGAAGAATATTGACCTTAATCATCCAGAAAGTGCTATCACATATAGGAAATAAATGCTAAGAAATAGAATATTTTCTGATTTGCTTCTGTATTATGTTCTCAACTGTAAACTAATTGTCATAATTGGTGTTTACTATGCAATCTAACTTTAATTATGAATGCTAAAGAGTTAATTCTTATAATTCCAGTTATAGATACCCCCCAAAGACCCAGATGTGACTCTGGAAGTCATTCAGTGTCCACAGGCTCTGGAACAAGCATGAGGAATGCATCCTCATGGCCTTGGTAGGAGCACTGGGGACCCATGTCATAAGGCTGCTTAAGTGCCCGTGGTCTGTAGAACAATTTGGATTGCTGTTTTGTTCTTCAAGGTTTTTTATCCCCTCTTACGCACAAGTGTAGAAGGCCATGGAGTCCAGCTTCCTACCTGAGAATCCCCAGCATTCCCCAAAAGTTTGAAGCTTTGAAGCTACCAGATGTGGTAGTTTCCTGCTCATAAGCTCTGTTCTCTGTTTTGGGGGAATAAGAGCAGACTGACTTCCTTGTAGGGAACAGGAAAGCAGTGAAGGAAGAGAATCAGCAAGAGACTGCATCAACAGTAGAAGAAATTGGAAAAAAATGGAGGAAAGTAGATGGAGGTGAAGAAGAAAAGATAAATAACAGAAAAAGGTGAAAGAAAATGCAATCAGAGAAAAACAGAAAGGAGGAGGGCAGGATGAGAGAACAGGAGACTGTACTGTGTGAGTATATTTTGATCTTGCTGCAGGCCAAGAAATTACCTACAGTATTTCTTTGAAAATTGCAGTTGTTTGTCAGCGAGAAAGTGAACATTAGGTCAGTTAACCTCATTGCTATGACTAAAGCTTGCATCTATATTAAGAACAATTAAACCTCAGGCAAAATCTAGTAACATAAATATTTGCCAAACAAAATATGAAAGGTCGCAATCATACCATGCAATGAGCTAGTCCTTCAGGGAATGGAAAAAACATGTCCTAAACTGCAGAGACTTCAAAGTAAATGCAACAATATTAAATTACAGTAATAAATGTCAGCAGCGTTGACTCATAATGTACTTAGGGAATTGACTACCATACCCATCAGTATTTAAAATTCACAGAAATTTGTAAAATTCAATGCATTCATAAATATCCTACTGAATAAAGCTTGGACCAGGGGTTCAACCACAGAAGATCTGGCCCAGTCCAGCATCAGCTCTGTACTAAAGGGTTATATCACCTGGAAACTTTGTTGGTCTTTAGCAAAAATAAATAAAATAACAGCTTTCACTTAGGAAGACCCTTCATAAAGAAATCTTTGAATGCATCTTAGCATGGTATGGTTGCTCTATTTATTGACTGTATAAATAATTTGTAGCTGAGGCTTAAGTCATAACAGCCAACGTTTCATTTAAAACATAAACATATTATCTGGCCATATGAAAAGTCACACTACACTTTGTGATTTGATGGAGAAACTGTTTATTTCTTCAGTGCCATTTGATTTTATGGGATTTGATTAAGTTATGCTGGCTGCTAGCTAAATATTATGACTGTGCTGGTAATGTTCTTTCCTGAAGATTGTCCTTTTTAGAAAGTTTTCAGTAAAATTAAAGATAACATTTCAGATTATGGACTTTTTAAAACAAGTCTTGGGTGAAAAAATGTGGAGATACATAGTAAAATCTACTTGTATGATTAGTAATAACTTACACTGGCTAGCCATACCTTATAAAATCTAATTAACTTTGATTTGATTTCTCTAAGTTGTTTCATTGAGTTGTTTCACCTCATGAAAATCAAGTTTGTAAAGAGACTTCATCTGGGATTGTTATATGTAAGTATAAGACTTCCTTGTTATTTTTTTGTTAATTTAATAGTTAGAAAAATAATGTTTTAAAATAAATCTTTTAGATGTGTCTTTATCTTTTCACGGTCACAGATGACAAGCCCACAGCAACTGTAGTGCTTTAAAATATGCCTTTCCAGGTTAACTTCTTACCCCTTTCATTTTGAAGTTCACCCCACAGAAAACTTTGCCTTGCCCACAAATATGCCTCCACACTGCACATTGTTACAAAAGAACACAAAGAAAAGAAGGACCAGAATGCATGGTGAGATTTGGTGTCTTGGGTCTATGCGTGTTGCATACAACGTGTGAATTGTTGAGTGATGCCATTTCCTGCTGCTGTGCATTACACAAAGGTCTTTCATTCAAGAAAAGGAGGTGATGTATGCGAGGATTGTAATGGTGCTTTCCCAAACCACTAAAATCGATTCCAGACACTGAAGAAACAGATTCCCCTGTAATGTTTCATGTGGAAGGAAGACTACTACGGTGACTGCATGAAGTCATTAGTATGCCTTTACAAATGGAAGCACATTCTCGGATCTTAGTGTGTTAAGTGCAGCTCCTTTCCTACCAGCCTTCATGCTAACACTCTGCACTCCTTTCCTACCAGCCTTCATGCTAACACTCTGCACTCTGCTGCAGTCAGTCACCTTTGTAGGTAATGCCTGCCTTTTACATGGAGGACTGTGATTTTTGTCTCGCACTCTATTGTATCTCTCAACATAATGAGCCACATTCATCCTTGGTGCAGCTTTAATGCTTGCAGTGAAGCTGTAAATCACACTCAGCAAGAGACGCTGTCTAAAATGGATATAGATTTTTCCATATGGGTTAGAATTCAATAGTCACTTAGCTTGAGACTGCCTTCTGTACAGCACAGCCAGGCTATAACACCATCCTGCAGAGCAGTGTGCTCAAAGGAGTCACCTGTAGTCTCTTACTTTTGGGAAACGACAGAACAGAGATGCCTTAAAAGCTTCTGAAAAGGCCGAGAAAGAGTTCTGTGTTTTTCCTGTGTAGTTTTTTTCCTTGTAAAAGCATTTGGCAGTAAACAGGATGGGCTCAACTTACAGACAGAGAAAAGAGCAAGGAATAACAAGGCGAGCTGAAAAGTGTTGATATGACTGAAAGCTATTTCAGCTTTGTGTGGATTATTTGTCATGCTGGTCACTGTCATATAACAGGACTCCAACATGCACTCTTGTAAGAGATGAGGATTCACATGGAAAATGTCTGAAATTTTCTCTTCCTAAAATGCAGCTTTGTTATTACGTAGCTTACAGCAAACACTCTGAATTTATTAATTAATTTACTCTTTCAGAAGTCTTTGTAGAGTGCCCTGGCATGGGTAGACAAAGGGGCTCCTACTGCTCACTAACATAGTTCTAAAGCATACGTACACACACATACATGCAAATTATAGGATTCCTTTCTTTCCCTAAATTATGGGGCTTCATCAGACAGTCCACCAATGCATTTAATTCTAGGATTCCATTACGTATAAATATTTTGCCTAGAGATGGACAAAGAGAACCAGGGTTGTTTTTTTTTACTATTTTGGTGTATAGTTGGTTTGATGTATGAATACTTATCTCAAATGATCAGGCTGGAGCTTAATGAAAACTCAGCAAAGATGCACTAACAGAGTTCTACCAAATAACAGAGTTCTACCAAAACAATTTAAATCTGTTGAGGTACTTTGCTCATGTGACATTCAAGCCATCTTGAAATGAAATCTCATGAGAAAAGTCTCCCTTATAAGACAGGAAACAAAAGCTGTGAGAATAAATCCGAAGAGCTGGAATTTTCTCATTTGATTCTGACCTAAGTACAGAAGTGGCTTTGGTTAGACTAAAGTTGCTTTGCATTTCTTGCTTACTCCTCGGATCTGAAAGTCTATAGGTGCTAGGCTGCTACATGGAAATTATAAACATGTTGATTTGGATCTAAACTCAAGATACAATACCGTTCTCAAAGAAGTCATCAGTAGATGACTGTAATCACACATAAAATGGAGAATTTTCTGACCTGCAGTTCTTATCTAAGTTTACAGGGGCTAACTGGCCATAGATATCAGGACTCTTCACCATCAAGGACATCACTTGCTATGTATACAAGTAATTTCCTTTTCTTATTTTCCTTAGAATTTGTGAACTTTGTCAAGTCTCCACAAACTCTGCTTCTGAGGACTTCAGCAGACCATCTACCGCTGTCCGTAAGTATAGATTTTCAATATTTATTTATTTATTATTTGGTCAGAAGAATGTTTTCTTTCCACAACTGACAAAAACCTCCAAGAAAAAACATGCACTAGTTTGCAGGCCATGCCTCATCATTAAAGACACCCTTGACGTGTTGACTTGGACACTACCTAAATGAAAGTATTATTAAGAGCATTCTCTTGTTAGTTGGCAGTTGGCAATCTAATCTGAATTTAATTGGTATTTATTTTGATATGTGGATGATAACGTTGCCACCTAAGCCTGTATGACACGAGGTACCTATCTCTTCCTGGACCCAGAGCACGTTTCTGCTATGAGCAACATGGTACCAGGTCTTGGGGCAGCCAGACAGCCAAAATATGAAGCTCTGTACTCCTGTCAGAAGGGTGAGGGAAGTAGTGGTTCACTCTTTGTTTTTCTTCTAACGGCATTTGTTGTGAGAGAAGTGAAAAGCCAGAGTTCTGGGCTGCCTGGGGTGAATTAGCCCCTTGCCGTGCCCTTGCTTGAGTTGGCTTCAGAGGCCAGAGTGCTACTGGAAGAAGCTGCTCAGCAGCAGAAGTGTAGACAATGGGGGCCCTAGGGCGAGATGGCAAGCATGCATGCATGTCTGCATCCCTGCATGTGTGGGCCTGGCCTTGCTAGCACCCAACAGATGGAAATGGGAACAATTGGGACTATCTCACAGTGCGAGATACGAGCCAGAAGCTGGACTGCAGCAATTAATGCTGTGAGATCTGTTCTTTGCTACATTGCCCGAACAGCTGCTCAGGCATTGGAGTTTCCCTCTGAGACCAGAGTATCTCTTCCCCTCATGCACACCCTTATGCTCTCCAGACAGGTTTTGAATCTTTTTTTGTCATTCCTTTGCCTCTCTCAGTCTGGTTTCAGTGCACCCATGAGCAAGGAGGGATGGTCAAACTCCCAACACCCTCATCAGCTCTTTCAGTAAACCTGTGTGGGAAGGAATAAAAGATTTGTCTGTGCTTCTGTTGAGTGTACTCTGCAGGCTCCTATAGTAGGCACCTTATCATTGACAAGTATGTAAAGAGAGAATGAGATACCCTTATCTGGGTCTAGGCATCTTGCACCCATCTTCCAGTCACAGAGCTCATCTGAAACAGCTCACGGGGCGTAGGGAACAGCGCTGTGCCTGTGTGTGTTGGGCTCTTCCAATTCGTGCTCAGCAGAAAGCCTTGGTTTTTCTACAGGCTTCTCTATCTGCACCCACTCCCAGGCACATCTTGTAAACAAGACAAGGCAACTCATCTACTGCTGTTGGAAAAGAAAATAGATGCCCTAAAAATAGAAAGTCTGGGTGTTCTTGCCTCGAGCTCCAAACTTTCTGTTACAAGTTTTGCTGTATTTTTAACATTACCCTATTGAGGTGATGTCTTCCTGGGCACAGAGAACAGCTTTATGCTACTTCTTCAATTATTTGAGCACTAGGCTGCTCTCTCCAGACGTTCTTGTTAGATTAATCTGATATTTGTTTTCTAAAGCATGCTTAAAACTTCTTAGGAAACATTTTGTTGTTTGAAACCCTGATGCTGGAGTATCCCTCCACTGAAACCTTTGCTATTAATAATTAATACATTATTAATTATTATTAATAATTAATAATTAATAAAAAGAGCAGAGATCCCTCGTACTGTCTGGAAGCAGGTTTTTGTGCACTTCTAGGGGCTAGTTCAAAACCAACCTGAAGACTGACTCCCACTACCTCCCATAAACTTGTAAAAAACCAATCCCAACGGTTAAACTTTGAAAAACATATAAGATACTTTTGCATAAGTTCTTGCTGCAAAGTTTTTCTCTTTTGAGAAAATAAATAATGAAGAGCCTTCCTTAATTATTTCCTCGTGGTGCAAACCAGCCCTCACATGTGCCAACCCTTTACAGTGGCATAGTGAGTCACAGTACCAGCTCCTTGCAAAGTGTTCACCCCAGTATAGAAGTTAATTAAAGCTGTTTTCTCTCATGTCTTCCCTTCCCAAGAATCCATCCCCCACGTTTCAGCCCCAGTATGGCATCACCCTGTATGGGAGCATCCCCAGCCAGCTTCCCATGGGATGGGTGACATGAGATTTGCTTTGCTGGAGGAGAGGGTAGAAAAAAATAAGAGAGCAAAGCAAGAGGTGACAGAGGCAGGAGGGAGGCTGCATGCATTACTCACGGAGTGCTGGCAGATAGATCGTGATTCAGCGTTGGGTTGTCTGGACTTCCAAGGTCCCGAGCTGGTTCCGTGAGCACTGCTACTCCCTTATCAAGGGAGCAGTGGGAGCAGTTGCTATGGCAATGTCGGGATCAGGAGTCCTCTGGGAGGCTGGGACTCAGCATCCCCGCTCCTCTGCACCCAGTGGGTTTTGGTGGGGGACGCCGGCAGCGCCTCAAGGAGAAGGCATCTCTCTGGTCAGGCACTCAGGGCAGTGGGAGGGATGTGGAGGATTCAGAGTGCAGTGAAGGGAGCCAAAAGGCGAGCCGCAGCCACTGTGTTGAGAGGCGCAAGGGGAATGGCGAGGGGAGGGAGCGAGGCTGCTGCCGACTGGGACCCAGGGGAGAGCCGAGGATAAAAGTGGAGCAGGCAGGCAGGGCACGTGTCTGGGAACAGAACCAGGAGCACGGAAAGTGACGGGCACGCTGAGGTTCAGCGGTGACTGCAGTGTTTGTGTGTGCATCTGGCCACAGCTAGTTAGACAAGCAGGGTATTTATGGGGCCAGGCAGGGAGTCTTCTGTGGCTGCCAGCTGTTTGCCAGTGGAGACCACTCTCTCCTATTTTAGCCCACTGCATTGGATGAAGCTGTTATTCCAACAGGAGGGAAAAATATACAAACATGCTTGACGTTAGAAAAGCTCAGGGAGAAACACTCAGTGGTGGGATTGTGAACTGCTCCTCTCCTGGTATGCATTTGCAACAAAAATGCCTTTTTCTATCCCCTTTCATTAAAATATCCTTTAGCACCGTGACTGCTCACAGACTTTTTTTCTTCCCATTATCTTCACATTTTTTCCCCCAGTCAGTAACTGCAGTTCAGCTGCCAGTGCATGCTCTGCATGCTTTGAATTAGTTGGGGTTTCTTTCATAAATAATATATTGTACAGATGGCCCAAAGGGGCAAAGTGCTAATTCCCATATCTGAAATCATGCAGCACCCTCAGGTCCTGTATGCTTCAGACATAAGGCACAGACCAAAGCACTCTCAAGGCACCATGTGAGAGCGCTGCATGCTTTTTCTGCTGATGTCTGGGAGAGACAAGCACATTTGTTACCTTGCAGGGTATAATTTGTGTGCTTAGGTGGCTCGCAGATTCATTTTTAAAAGCAGGCTCATAAAGGCTTAAATCATTTCTGATAAATGGAGTATGGGTTCAGTACAGTCGGAAATTTTTTGCAAGATTGAAATGTCTAACTAAAAAAAAAACAAACCCCAAGCAATTTCCAAACCACACAAATGCAAAACTGCTCCTCAAAAACTGTGTTTTTTCCATTAACTTTGATTTTACTTTCAACATTGTCAAGACTAGCCTCTTGCATTCAGTTTTAGGTAAATAACTCTTTATTTTCACATTGAAATACCTTTTACTTAGGCATATAAGTTATTTCTGTGTTTTTGCATGAATTCCGCAAAATTAGGAGACTGCTGAAAAATGGGTTCGTGAAACATGAAGGAAAATCTCTCAAATCTGCAATGTGATTTGAAACTCAGCTCAAGATTGCCTTTTGCATTTTGTTTTTCCTGTCTGAAACAGTCAGTCAGCCATTCCCTGAGGATGAGAAAAACGTTTCCTGTCCTTGCCCCCAGATCCCAAGGTTGCTTTGGGAATGTTACAGGAAAGCTTTAAGTGCAAGGAAAAGGGCCTGTCACACTCAGCGGGATCACACATCCAACCCTTTTTGCCTCACACATTTGTCAGGTTCCATGTGATGCCACAAAGCGTATTACTGTAGCAGAGGATTTATCCCAGTCTTTAATGGTGTGATGGAGGATTTACGCCCAGATCTGATCTTTTAAATGTTTACAGTTGTTGCCCAGCTTGTAAGAAGGCTGGGACCCCATCCAGTTCTCTAATCCTTCCTGCTCAGTTATTTCACAAGCACAGCCTGGAAAATAGTCTGAGCCTGTAACAAGTCTGCACTTTAACCTCCTTCCCTTCTATATGAATATTCCCATCAGCACTTGGGGAACTCATCTTGCAATTAAAGATAAGCATGTCTACAAGTTTCCAGGCTACTGCTTTAGAAGACAGGCAGTGTAGGTTTGACAGATGGGAAAGGAGGGGACAGTCTAATAGAAGCCATAGAAACACACGCACGCGTGTATATACACCTATTACCTACCTATGCAAGTTATTTTTCTATTTGTTTTTGGCTTGTTTTGCAGTTCAGGGGCCCAAGTTCTGAGTGTCCAAAGGGCAGTAAGAAGTTAGCTTTCTGGGATACTTTTTTCTGTTAAAATCTTTCTTTTCTATAGAGGGAAGTTGGTTTAGTGAAGTTTTTTAGCATGGCATGAAAAAGTGAATGTTCCTTTGCAAGATGCACGGTGCCCCTTGATGTTATGTTTGTTGTTGCATAGTAGGTTTTCAGTTGGTTTTGCAATGCAAGCACAGCTGGCTTTTCAGTACTGTGGTAGGTAGTCAAGATTTTTCCCATCAGTAATTGTGCTCACAGCAAACTCATTTCGAGTACGTCCCAGTCGTGCCACTCCAGTATGATCCAGTTAAAAACTGAATTTATAGAATGGGAAACCAGACAGTGCTCTGTTCCTTATGTGTGTGATGCTCATTCTAGCATCAGTGAGCCTGCTGCTTGGGCCAGACCATATGGGATATATGAAACATATATCGAGAGAGATTTTGAGGGCTGTTTTCTGAGGAAATCCTGGCTGAGCAAGACTGTTATTATACCTTGATTTATAATGCATGGGTTTTTTTGGTTTGTTTGTTTAGAAGTATTACCTAAAACAAAAATCCCACTGTGGAGGTGGAAGGGGAATTTCTCCAAGTAGATCCCTCAGCTTTGCCAAAGGAAAGCTGAAGCCAACAAACCTGGTACTTCGTAAGGCCTTTAAAATGCTGAGGTCTGTGTTTTTTCATTTTCTGTTCTTGTCTCTGTACCATCATTAAAATAGTTATCCCATGAAAGATTTCTGTACCAGTCCTCTTTAAAATATACTGTTTGTTTAATAAATGATATGGTCAGGAAAAAATGCCAGATGCACAAAGGAGGCTGCTTAGTGCAAAATCTAATGTAAGGCTTCATGCAAAACCAACTTTCAAAAGAGGAGAGAGTGAGCAGAAGCATTGTTATGAGGCTGTCCACTGTTCAGAATAGGCCATATGTGTCACCTCAGAATATTCAACATCTACTGCAGAAGGCCATGAAAGACATTATAAACTAGTGTGTGATCAAAGTTACAAACAGAGAGGTTTCTCTGTGGCCATGGAGGTTAATACTCATCTGCTTATGTTAAGGTCTGTACAGGTTTGGCTGGCACTGTTTTCAGATGAAATAAGAGGTGCTGATAAGGGAAGGTGGAAATGAAGAACAGTTTTATTAGGTCATAGCCGTAAAACTTTTTGGCTTGCTTGAGCTTCACTGAGAAAAGAGGGATTGCTTTGCTCCGTTGGTTTGGTTGTTGCTGAGGGTGGCCATAGGGCTGGGCTGCAGGTTGGATGTGGCTGCTTTAGCACGTGATTACAGCCAAGCTAATACTCTGTTCATATAAGCAAATTCAGACCTCATGCTGGCCTGATGTGCTCAAGCACACATTCAGCCCGTGCTGCTTATTTCTGTGTGAAAGCGTATTGCACTATAAAGAAAGCCTGTGCTAACTCACCTGCATGTATATACATGCCGCAAATAAGTTTATATTTGGAGAACTGAGGAACTGTAACTTGTAAAAACTCATTTAATTAGTCGGTCACTTTGTAAGTGTTGTCATCGATTGATTAAATAAGCTACTTTGCAGCCAGAGTAGTTTGATCAATAGATCAATGCAAAGTGTTGGTTTTTTCATCAAGCAGATTGCTTGTTGTACAGACAGCATTTGTCTTTGGTGGTTTCCCTTTCAGCTGGGAAGGTTAAAAGTGCAATAGATTGACACCTGCCCTCAATATGCCTAGCTTTTCAGACAAGTGATTAGAAACACCATTTCCTTTTATCTAGAACATGGTTGTTCAAACAGTTGGCTTACCTGGGCCTCACTGAGTGAACAGCAGTTGCCTTGGGCCACGTATAATGTATGTAATAAATGTAATGTATTTAAGTAACAAGGCTTATTTATTTATTATTAAAACATAAAAAACAGAGAGAAACAAAAACATAAAACAAGTGGGATGCTTGAACCTTGTTTTGTTGAAACTAATCCATCAGGCTGTTCCAGTGGCACTGGTTGCCATTCCTGGTGAGTTCTCAAGGTGTTTATCAGAGACTTTTGATGAAATATGCTTTATCCTTGACAACAATTGTTCACAAATGTATGTACTACCAAAAAGTGACGACACGAATAAGGTGTGACTGTGAAGTGAGGGATATTTTTCTCTGGTAAAAGACGAATTATAAAAGTCTGGTGAAGAGATGTGACAGAATTTTTTGAGTTTGATGTCTGATTGTAACTCTATACTCCATTTCCATGTGAAAATTTGCAAGTTGTGTGTTTACGCTGCCTGAAAATGGAGTCGCAAATATACAATAAAATGATGATTTTTTTGGTAGTCTTGAAACCTATACTCAAATTTATTAGTCAAAATGGAAAGCATGGCTGCTTATTTTTCACAGGACTGTGTTTAGCCACTGTGTCAAAATACATGAAATTATTTGCCATAATTTGAACTTGCCATAATTTAAGTTTCATTTCAAATGCTGGTATTGTCTGAAACATAGCACAGAAAAGGTGATTTTCACCCTGAAGATGCATGTTTAACTCATTTAAATAAGCTGTCAAATCCACCAAAAATGCTAAATCTGTGAGCCATTATTAATCTTCACGTTCTGGCACAAATTTTCCTTTAGATTCCATAACGAACTTGATTTCACTTTGCAAATCATAAACTCTTTCTAGCGTTTTACCCTGACTTAGCCACCTACCTTCAGAAAAACAAATGATGACCCTGTAATCAGCATTCATACTTCTAATGAACTCCATGAATTGGAGATGATTCAGTGGCTTGGGCTTCTTGAAATTCACAGCTTTGATGAAGATTTGTATGAAGTTATCCATTTTTAAAGCTTTTGCAGATAAATTTTCTTGATACCTGATGCAGTGATATTTCACTGCAGCAGGGCTTGGGCCGCAGTGCGAGCTGAGCTGGGCCGCATGTGGCACACAGGCCGCAGGCTGGACATGCCTGTTGAAGAAGAATATTCACACAAGTATATTGTTTTAAGGGTTATACTGTGTTTATCGTCGACTCTGACATCTAGATAGCTCAAGTGTTTTAAACAGAAGGTTCACTTTAGAAATATCATTGCTTTGTCCAAGACAGAACGTTTGTCTCGGGTCCAAGAGGGAAACCATCTGTGTTTGTTGTACTGCTGAGTGAAACCTTTCAGGCTGTTACAATCTCTAAGGCCCAAAGAAGTCTGGGATTTGTATCTACTGTGACAGATGGCCAATGTGAACATCATCCGTGCTGCCCCTGCAAAGGCTGGGGGGATTGTGGAGGGGTTTCAAAACGCTGGAAGATGATAATCCCATTTAGAGTGGCAAAAGAAGTTTCTGTGTCAAGGGTCAGTGGCATGCACAAGGAACATGGGTTCCTTGTGGGGAAAAGAGTCACTTTAAGATGTCAAGTTAATGAATGTAGATGGTGCAGATTCTACATTTAGATAGGTACCTTAGCATTTTCTGTTGTGGCGTGCCTGTGATTGCTTCTTCCTTCCTACTCCAGGCAGAGGAAACCAGAAGCAAATAAGGATGAAAAGGATGAGATGAATACATTTTTTCAGACTTGTCTCTCCTAAAGAGAGAGACTTTGGTGAAATATGCTTTATCCTTGACAATAATTGTTCACAAATGTATGTACTACCAAAAAGTGACGATGTGAATAAGGTGGTGACTGTAAAGTGAGGAATATTTTTCTCTGGTAAAAGAAAAATATCTCTGTTCCATGTTTTTCATCAATCCTTATGTAAGGAGGCTTTGAGGAGGGGTTGGTTTTAGGGAAAAGCAGATGTAAAAATCCAGTAAATGGCAGATGGCATGGAAACTATATTCCAGGCAGACTTAAAACAACAGTGGATGACCTCTGGCACTTGTAATTTGTACTTTTCCTTGAATGAACAGGTCTTACATAGCATGGGATGAAAGTGGGAACTAGGGCCAAGTGAGAGGTGCCCTTTGTCTCTGGGAAACGTTTGTCTCCTTTCTTTTCTGAGGCATCAGATTTGTTATACTGTTCCTTATACTGGAACTGTCATTTTCACCTTCCGCTCCAAAGTCTTGCTTTAGTTAGTGAAATTCTGAATCAGCTTCTTCCTGAACACTGAGCTATTAGAAAACAGGCTGTTTCTGTGCCTTGCAGCGTGGTGGCAAGGAGAGGTAATCTAAGCTGATACTGGAGAACCTAAATACTGACAGTATTTAGGTTTGCATGACCCAGTAAACACACTGCATTAGAAGAGAAATAAACTAGGCTTCATTGAAACAAGACTACAAGGCTTTCAATCCATAAAACCTAGAAGCAAAAAGAATTTCACATAAAAGGGTATTCAAAGATAAATTCCAGGAAGCTGAATACTGCCTCCTTTTAAGTTCATTGGGAATCTTTCAGATCAATGCAGTCAGCCTGAATGGTGCTGTGCCTCCTGAGCCCTGGTGAAGGTGGATCCTTTTCCATCAATTGTTCTTCATCTGGAAGTGGATTCACTTCCCAAGGCTCTACGTTCTCGTCATCCACTTTCACTGACTCCTCATTAAATGTCCTCCGTATCAACTCTGGCCTTTTTAGGGGAGAAGGATTCATTGTCCTTCCTAGGTAGGTCTACCTCTCCAGTAAATTCTGCTGCTGTCTTTTGCTGCTCTGCAACTGGTTTACCAGCTGCAGGGTGCTGTGTTTGTTTGGGGCTCAGAACAGAAGGCAGTGAGGTGGCTCAGAGAAATCTAAATAGCTGCTGTGAAACTTTGCATCTACATGGCTAAGCATTGTTCACTGCAAAAGAACAATTTGGATGTACTATGCAATTTTGCAATTTGTTAACTTTTATCTGCTGCAAGAGATTGCAGCATATAGTGCTGCACATTACTACAAGAAAAAGTAAATAAAGAAGCACAAATCTTTTTATTTCTACAAGATAAGATGGCTTTACAGTACATTCTATTTCAAGTATATTTGAGATGTTATTTTCAACTTCTTAGGAACCAAAAGTATACGTTTTTATTAATAAGTATACGTTATATAAAAATATGGATTTAAATATAAATTATAAAAGTAAATTACTATTATATATTGTATATGCTATTATGTAAATATTATGTACGTGCAAGAGTTAAATTCTATTGCTTCCTTAACTGAGACAAAATGAAAACGGGGAGGGAAATTTACTGATGTCAATTTTCAATATATGGTTTAGGGACAGTCCTTTGGATCTGTCCCTAAAAGAAGCACATCAGAATTCTTGGCTGGCAGACAAAAGAGACTTAGAGTTGGTTCTGTGCCAGATGAAGCTGTGAAGTTGATCTGTATATCGTTGTTCTAGCTATAATTCCTTTTGCACCTTCACTCTTTGTTCCTACATGTAGGTGTGAAAGGTTCACAGTGTTTCGGGAACATCCTCCGTGGAGATCAGGGTGCATTGTGTTGTTCAAGAGTGAGTGCTGTCAGCTCGCGCTGCCATCCATAGGAGTTGAGATGGAATTTAGCCTTCTGCAAGTGAGCTAATACATTATATTTTAGCTTTATGAGCTAGAAATTGAAGTTTTCTGTTTCTTGACTGAGCACCCTGCAGCATTAGTATAGCATTTACTGCTAACTGTAACTCTCAATTGCAGTTAGATATTTCTTTTATGTTATAAAGGTCGTTTTTCATACCATTGTTAGCACTTAATGTAGCATTACTATGACTTTCTCCTGCTCTGTACTTTTCTAAATGCCCCAGCCAACTCATCTTTAAAAAAAAAAAACAAAAACACAAAGTTACAGATAATTAAAAATGCAATTAAAAAAAGAGAATCACGCTGTCTTTGGGCAATTGAAGCTGCAGTAATCAGAAGGAACTAATGTCTCTTTGGGTCAAGCAAGGTAGCTTAAGATATTTATTATGCTGGCTCACTGTGCAGCAGGTGATGAAAATACGACCATGGGCCAGTATGCTGGTGCCCATCCAGTATTTCAGTTACAAAGGCAAACCAGGATTTTGCTGGTCCAATTGCTGAATCACTGTGACTTGAATAAGCAAGCCACATAAGCTTTCTGAACAGTGACTTCTTAAATGTCAGTCATACCATACATATGTGTAAATCAGACTCTGTATTGGTTAAGTGACATGGAGAATTTTGTAAATAAAATCTATACTCTCTCATCCTCCATTTGTAGATGTATAGTGATGGAAATTGAAATGTGATGGTGAAATGGATGATCAGATTAACATTCTTTTCTACTCATTCTTGCAGAATGTAGACAAGTGGTCCTTTGATGTATTTGCACTAAACGATGCAGGAGATCATGCACTGAAATTCATTTTCTATGAACTTCTCACACGCTATGATCTGATTTCAAGGTCAGTACTTACAAGATGGGTCTCTTCTTCCATCTTGCATTTTCTTGTATCTCATTCTTACTCTGCTTTGTTCTATTGAGAGTGCAATGATTTTATCTGTATTTGAAGGTGTATGTGAAGACTTTTTGGTCACTGTCATTTCCCCTAAATGGGGAAGAGAATCTTTCTGCAGCAACCAGGACCAAATGTTATTCAAGCAGGACATTTAATTGTGGGGTTCCAGTCCTACCTATGAAACCCAGTGGGAATAATAGTATCATTCTCCTGAGATTCTTAGGAATATCAAGCATGCAAGCAAAAGATGAAAGTGTGGCTTGCTACAGATTTCAGAATACAAATTCTGTGTATCTTTTACTCCAACTTTGAACAGAGTTACGTTTGGGTCACTGAAGCATTGCTCTGAGATGTTTCCCATTGTCCCCCAAAAATTCCATTTTCCCTTTCTCTGCTGACACTTACTCTGGCAGGACTCCTACTTTCTTCGACTCCTGGACTTCTTACAGAACTTCTCACACCTGATGAGAAATGTTTGAAGATGATAACAGATTAGCAATGCATTGCCCCATGATACTTAGTCAAGAGGGAAATAGCTGTGCAACTCTAACGATAGAACTAGGGAGGTTTAGGGTTTACTGCAGGCTGTGCAAAGCACTGAAGAATCCCTGCTGCTTGTTGCATATATGTACAGCTGCCACCATATTCGTAGTATGCTCCTAGATATTCCCCAAATGTGGTTTTATGTCATCTGTCTGTACAGTTGTACTCTGGGAGCCAAAAAAGCATGGCAAACCCATAATATGGGAAGACTACATTTGGCAGTGAAAAACCAGAAGTATGATGAACACCTCATCACTGAATATTTCAGTCTTGCTATATGATACATTTCATTGCAAAGTCTAGAATGTGAGAAGTAAAGCAGTGATATATACTAGATTATTGTGAGGGGATGAGAGAGACCCTCATGTCCTAAATAGAAATATTTCTCCAGGAACAGTATAACAAGTACTATCTATTACTTTTATTTGTTTTGCAGACAGCATTTCATAGTGGACTGACTTGCATGTGTTTAAGTGCATGTATGATTCATCCATCATGTAATTAGGGATGGGAAGGCCATTTTGAGGAAGTGAGCTTGACTCGCTCTCTGTCTTGAGTACTTGTTTAAGGTGTTTTAAGATGCTATTTATTTGCGAAGTACAGACAGTACAAACTGCTCTTTGGAGCCTCTTCTGAAAATGATCTCCTCCAAATGCTAGCTATTACAGGTGATTCTTTCATTTTTAATTGTGTGCTTCTTTTCTTAGATCCCCATTTCTGCCCTGGTGTTCTTTGTGGAAGCTCTGGAGGTTGGATACAGCAAACACAACCTAATGCACGCTGCAGATGTGACACAACAGTCCATTACCTCCTTCTCAAGACGAGCATAGCAGTACATACAGAAGTTGGCATCCTTAATACATAATGAGATTACAGTAGTTTTTGTTCACTAAGGAGATGATCATTATCCACAGTAGAGTCACAGAATCACAGAATCACAGAATTGTAGGGGTTGGAAGGGACCTCCAGAGATCATCGAGTCCAACCCCCCTGCAAAAGCAGGCTCCCTACACCAGGTCGCACAGGTAGGCGTCCAGGCGAGTCTTGAATATCTCCAGAGAAGGAGACTCCACAACTTCCCTGGGCAGCCTGTTCCAGTGCTCCGTCACCCTCACCGTAAAGAAGTTCTTGCGCACATTGGTGCGGAACTTCCTGTGCTCCAGCTTCTGGCCGTTTCCCCTTGTCCTGTCTCCGCACACTGCTGAAAAGAGTCTGGCCTCATCACTTTGCCCCCCACACCTTAGATATTTATAGACCTGGATCAGGTCCCCTCTCAGTCTTCTCTTCTCAAGGCTGAACAGACCCAGTTCTCTTAGCCTTTCTTCATAGGGGAGATGTTCCAGGCCCTTCACCATCTTTGTGGCTCTCCGCTGGACTCTTTCCAAGAGATCCCTGTCTTTTTTGTACTGGGGAGCCCAGAACTGGACACAGTACTCCAGATGAGGCCTTACCAGGGCAGAGTAGAGGGGGAGGATCACCTCCCTCGACCTGCTGGCCACGCTCTTTTTAATGCACCCTAGAATGCCATTGGCCTTTTTGGCCACAAGGGCACACTGCTGGCTCATGGCCAACCTGTCGTCCACCAGGACACCCAGGTCCCTCTCTGCAGAGCTCCACTCCAGCAGGTCATCCCCCAGCCTGTACTGGTGCATGCAATTATTCCTCCCTAGGTGCAAGACTCTACACTTGCTTTTGTTAAACCTCATCTGGTTTCTTACTGCCCAGCTCTCCAGCCTGTCCAGGTCTCGCTGAATGGCAGCACAGCCATCGGGTGTGTCAGCCAATCCTCCCAACTTCGTATCATCAGCAAACTTGCTGAGGGTGGCCACTATCCCCTCATCAAGGTCATTGATGAAGATGTTGAACAAGACCGGACCCAGCACCGACCCCTGGGGAACACCACTGGTTACAGGCCTCCAACCAGACTCTGCACCGCCAACAACAACCCTCTGCGCTCTGCCAGTCAGCCAGTTCTCAACCCACCTCACTGTCCACTCATCTATCCCGCACTTCCTCAGCTTTGTTATAAGGATGTCGTGGGAGACAGTGTCAAACGCCTTGCTGAAATCAAGGTAGACTACATCCACTGCTCTCCCCCCATCCACCCAGCCAGAGACAACATCATAGAAGGCTACCAGGTTGGTCAAGCACGACCTCCCCCTGGTGAACCCATGCTGACTCCTCCTGATAACCTCCTTTTCTTCCAGTTGTCTGGTGATGGCATCCAGCACAATCTGTTCCATTACCTTTCCAGGGACAGAGGTGAGGCTGACTGGCCTGTAATTACCTGGATCTTCCTTCTTGCCCTTTTTGAAGACCGGAGTGACATTGGCTATCCTCCAGTCTTCAGGCACCTCCCCCATTCTCCAAGACCTCTCAAAGATGACAGAGAGCGGTTCAGCAATCACCTCTGCCAGCTCCCTCAGCACCCGTGGATGCACCCCATCGGGTCCCATGGATTTATGAACATTGGTGTTGCCTAGGCGCTCTCGAACTGCCTCTTCCCTGACTAAAGGGAAGTCTTCCATTCCCCAGACCTTCTCACTAACTGCCAGGGTCTGGGATTCCCAAGGGGGAACTTTTTCACTGAAGACAGAAGCAAAGAAGGCATTCAGTATCTCCGCCTTCTCAGCATCCCCCGTTACCAGAACACCCCCCTCACTTAGTAGGGGACCTACATTCTCCCTAGTCTTCCTTTTACTGTTAACATACTTAAAAAAGCCTTTTTTATTATCCTTTACCACCTTTGCTAGATTCAATTCCAGATGGGCTTTAGCCTTCCTCATCGCATCCCTGCAGGCCCTGACAACATTTCTATATTCTTCCCGAGTGGTCAGACCCTTTTTCCACATTTCATGGACCTTCTTTTTCCCTTTGAGTTTGCGCATGAGCTCCTTGCTCATCCACACAGGTCTCCTGCCACCTTTTCCCGATTTCTTGCTCACAGGGACGCACCGATCCTGAGCTTGGAAGAAGAGCTGTTTAAATGCCGACCAGCTCTCACAGGCCCCCTTACCTTCTAACACCCTAGCCCACGGGATAGCTCCAAGTAGGTCCCGGAAGAGATCAAAGTTGGCTCTCCTAAAGTCCAGGGTAGCAATCCTACTTTTTGCTTTGCTTCTTCCATTCAAGATCTTGAACTCCACCATTTCGTGGTCGCTACAACCCAAGCTACCCCCAACTTTTACTTCTTTAACAAACCCGTCCCTATTTGTGAGAATAAGGTCCAGTAACACCCCTCCCCTCGTCGGTTCCTCCACCACCTGCATCAGAAAGTTGTCCTCAACACATCGCAGGAACCGTCTGGACCGCGCGTGCCTGGCCATGTTGCTTTTCCAGCAAATATCTGGATAATTGAAGTCCCCCATAAGCACCAGCGCCTGGGATTGCGACGCTACTTCCAGTTGCTTATGAAAGGCCTCATCAACCTCCTCCTCCTGATCAGGGGGCCTGTAGTACACACCCACAACGGTGTCACCCATACCAGCCCGCCCCTTGATTCTCACCCACAAGGTCTCCACTGCTGCATCACCCTCCCCCAGGTGGAGTTCAATACACTCTAGCTGCTCTCTCACATAAAGAGCAACTCCACCACCCCGCCTCACCAGCCGATCTTTCCTAAAAAGCACATAGCCCTCCATGACAACATTCCAGTCATGCGAGCTGTCCCACCACGTTTCCGTGATCGCAATGAGATCATGGCCTTGCGACCGCACACAGATCTCCAACTCTTCCTGTTTATTTCCCATGCTGCGCGCATTAGTGTACAGACTCTTTAGGGAAGCAGCACCCCCCTGCCCCTCTCCATCCTTTTGAACTCCACCCTTTTCACCCATCAAACTCCGTTTTGAGCCACGAACTACCCACTCAACCCCAGTGGCCCTCATTCTGTCCCCTTCCCCCTTCATACCTAGTTTAAACACCTTTCAGTGAGCCCTGCCAGTTCGTGGGCTAGGATCCTCTTACCCCTTGGAGACAGGCTACTTCCATTTGCAGCCATCATGCCAGGTGCAGAGTAAATTGCCCCGTGGTCAAAAAAAACAAAGTTCCTGTGCTTGCACCAACTTCTTAGCCATTTATTTATGAGGTGGGTTTTTTGGATCTTCTCCGTGTCCTTCCCTGCCACTGAAGGTATAGAAGAAAAAACCACCTGCACACCCGTTCCTTCAACTACCCGCCCCAGTCCCCTGAAGTCTTCCTTGATAGACCTCAGGCTTTTCTCAGCGACTTTGTCACTGCCAGCCTGAACTATCAATAATGGGTAATAATCAGAAGGGCGAAACAGACCAGGAAGTTTCCTAGCAATATCCCTGACCCGTGCCCCAGGGAGGCAGCACACCTCCCTACGGGTAGGGTCAGGCCGACATATAGGGCCTTCCGTTCCTCTCAGCAGGGAGTCACCTATGACAACCACCCTTCTGTCCTTCTGGGTGGAGGCAGTCTTAAGGCGTGGGGTCGACCGCTTCGCCTGAGGCAACCTCACCGGTGGACCTCCCTCCACTCCCTCACTCACCTCTCCCTCAAGATCCAGGGCCTCAAACCTATTTTGCAGAGGCACCTGGGGAGCCGAGGATGGTCGGGATGGAGGACGCCCACTCCGCCGAGCCGGTATCCTTTTCCACTCCTCCTTCTCCCTTAAATTGCCTTGCTCTGCTCTCAAATTGCCTAGCACTGCAGCAGGAACACAGTCTACCTGCCGGTTCCCCTCTACCACCTGTTTGCAAGGCAGCAGGGGGTGACACGCTCCACGCGGAGCCTCAGCTGTGTGCCAAGATCTCGGGGCTGATAGGGACTGGCACCACCAATCAGTCTCCCTCTCACATTCCTTTATGGTCCTCAGCCTCTCCACCTCCTCCTTCAGGTTGACCACAAGGCAGAGTAAGTCCTTTAGCTGGTCACATCTTACACAAGTGCTGCCTCCATCACCTGGCACTGCAAAGGCCAGGCTCCGGCACTCAGCACAGCCAGTGACCTGCACACTAGCATGTTGTTTTGGGACCTCAGTCTGGGTCTCTGCATTCTTCTTGGCAGCCTTTCTTTTACATGTGCAGGGGGCCTCTGTCTGGGTCCCCACATTATTTTTAGAGGCAATAGCCCTCCGCTGGGGTGGAGCCATGGGGAACCAGAAGACTAATTAGCACAATTAGAATAGCCTTAACGGGGTGTGACCGATCAGCCCTGCCCTGCTGCTGGTAGTGCTGGCGCTGCCCTCGCCCCCTTACCAGGTCGTTAATGGGTGACCCCGCTCTTGTCACTCGCCACAAAGCAATAACGCTTCTCCTCTTCGTCCTGGTGGGCAGCAACGCGTCGCTGCCCTCCTGGAGGCTTTTTCTAGGCGTTACCCAGGCAATGCCCCCGCTGCGTCAGCCGCTCTCGCGAGAGCTGCCAGGCTTCTCTGTTGTCTCGGGAACCCCCAGAAGAGGGAACCGATCGAGATCCACGTGTAATTGTACTGTGGAAAAATGTAATTTGCAGTGGCTGTGCTAATGCAAGTAGAGTTTTGGGATTATTTAGAAGAATTTGGGTGAGGATATGGGTAACTGTCTTAGTTGATCAGACAGAGGATGAGTGGAAAACCCAAGCTGAATTCTCCCCTCTGCCACCAGTCTCCTGTCTGAGTCTGGTACGTCAGTTTGTTTGGATTTTACTTCACTTTCTGTGAAGAAACAAATCTCCTAGGCTTTCTTTATACTTAAAGGAACAAGGCAATACCTCTAAAAGTCAATTCATTCCAATTATCTGGGGATAATGAGTCATTTTCTGGTGATTCTGGGATGCTGATTTCCAGCCATTTTTTTTACAGCAAAACCAGCTGAACTAGTTTACAATAAAACTAAGGATAGTGGAAACTTGACAGCAATGATAGGAATAGACAGAAGGCTTAAACCTACAGAAATAAACAGCCCATTCTCACAGTGGCTGTCAAAATAAACAACAGAAATATGTTTGAAGTTATACTACATAGCTTAAAAAAAGATAGATTCTGGAGTGGCTAAGAAACATTATAGTCTGGGTTCAATTGATAGCTCAGGAAAGTTACTAACCCATTCATTTCATAGAGTAGGCGATAGTCAACACATTAAGTGGAGGTTGTGTTTCTCATTCTCTTCCTCTTCTACTCCTTCTTACTTCCAAAGACAGAAAATGGAATGAAACTTTAACCCAGTTTGGCACCTCTTTTCAAGCTATCGCTCACCATTTTCTCGTGGTGTTCCTGAGGCTCCTTGGGCACTGTCTCTTCAGCCTGCACTGAGGTGGATCCACCTCCATTGGCTGTTGTTCTTCTGGAGGTGCATCCACTTCCATTGGTTGTTCTTCATATTGAGGTTCACCCACCTCCATGGGCTCCATGGATTCTCCGTCTATTTGCATGGGCTCCACTTTCCATCTCCTTCCCATCAGCCTTATTTTCTTCTGGGGAGGAGGATCCATTAGTACCTGGTGAGCTCTTTCTGTGTCTCCTGCATCTTGCTGCTGTGCCACTGGTACGGCAGTTGGAGGGCTCGGAACGCTAGGCAGTGACATCAGCAGTGTTCCATGGCAAGCAAAAAATGACTGTTTTTGGAGTTGGGGCCTATGGCCTGAGAATTGCCCCAGTTTTGAAGGAGAAGGAAGGACATGGAGTACTGAGTACTGAAGCCCAGGAAGGGCTCACCTGTTCCATTGTGCTTGCCAGAGAGAATTTGGGCAAAAGGCCCTTCTTCATCCCGTGCCTCAAATCCGTTTGTACTGATGAGTGGCAGGATCATGCCAGGAGGGTCCTCTACCTGGCAGCTGCCTGCAAGTGGAGGCAACCTGTTGCCCAACAGTAGTGGAGAGGGGACAGACACTCCTCAGGCAGCCTAGGGACATGCAATCAATAAAGAACTGCTGAATTTCAACTGTGATGTGAGTTCTCTTTTCCTGACCTTCACACTTGCCGCGTAGCATGAAGGAGGTGGCATTTCTGCTGCTCTAGTGTGAGCCTGGCATCTCCCATCCTTCCACCACCAAACACCTATGAGAGAAAAGCCAGTCCTCATTTTATTCCATGCTTCCAGTAGGCAAGAGTAGTCAATACTCAAATCTCTTCTTTCATTTTCTTAACATTGACAGGAGGCATTTTCCTCAGTGTTCCCTTGAACTCCTTGCCAGCTCTCAGGTTGTGGGTTGTCTCATATGACACAAGGCACTGTATTGTTGGGTGCTGTCTTTTAGCAGGCATTCTGATGGTGTTGTGTCTCCTCGGCCCTGATGGACTTAGATTCATTTCCATGGGTTGTTCTTTATCTGGAGGTGGATTCACCTTGGCTGCTCTTCAGATTTCCTCCCCATGAGTTGCTCTGTGACTGGTGTGCCAGTAAGAGTGGGGGATGCTTGAGGACCCCTTTCCTGGGGATGGCTCACTTACGCCTTTTTGCTTTCCAGATAGAATGTCTGGACTGGCACAGAGACCTGTAGAGCTTTCAGCCCCCTCTTCATCCCATGTTTGGGGTCTCCTCACCAAGATGGTGTCAAGAGTATCCTGAGGGGTCAGGTGGGCTCCACTAACACCCAGCTGCCTGGCTAACTGCAAGTGCAGTCACCCCAGTGCCTGACACTAGTGATGAGGGGACAAAGCATAACACTCCTTAGGCAGCCAAGGGATGCATAATCATAGAACCATAGAATATCCTGAGTTCCTTCAGCCTGCCCTGGGAAGCCATGTGGACTCCCCTCAGGCTCTCCTTCTCTAGGCTGAAAAAACCAAGGCACCTCAGTCACTATCCACATCTTCCCCTCCAGATCCTTTTCCATCTTTGTAGCCTTTCATTGGACATAAGTCTTTCTAGTATTCTAACATCAGCTCTGGCTGCAGAAGACAGAGGATGATAGTTCAAGGAAGTAGTCTCCTACATGTAATTTCTTTGCTGATTGATTCTGACTGTCATCATTGAACAGTGTCTAATGTAAGTCCTTACCTGGTCAGCTAACTGGCTTAGTCTGAGCCCTGATGGCTTAGAATTTCTGTTTTCTTCTCATCATGGTATGCTTTTGAAGAAAGTAATTTGTTCATTTTTTTAATTGGTATTTTTTTATTATTATTTCTATGGAATGTATATGAATATATATATGTGTTTTGAACATTATTTTTAGTTCTGAGAATTTTTTTAGAAAATGGTTACTCTCAATTAAGTAGGTGTAATAAAGATATTTAAGAAAGAGTCCTGTACTGTGTTGACCAATGATGAACATAAACACATCTTCCAATTAATGTACAGACAGCTTATTTGACTGCCTCTGTTCTTAGCAGCTTACTTAAAGGAACCCACAAAACAGTTCCATACTGGGTTGCTGAGGGAAGGTGTCAGAGCAGGAGCATTCTGTCCTCTTTAAGCACTAGGGTTTTTTTTGCAGCTGACTGACAACTGCCTTTCTTCTGGCTCTAGCTTTTGAAGAGTGTTAGCAGTGCTAACAGTTGAGGGGAAACAAGGGAATATTGCAGCTCATGGAGGATCCTGAGAAATCAGTGATCTAGGGCAAGTATTAGAGAGGAGTTGCAGAGTGGTAGCATGGCAGTTGAATCCTATTTCTAGTAGCACAATGGATATGTTTCTGGTACAGCTACTGCAATCAAACAGTGACTAGTGACAGCAGACATACGAAGTGTACAACATTTTCTTCATCCCCTGTCTCTCAACTTTCAGATTCTCAGTTCAGCCCACTGAGCAAAACAAAGTGGAGGAGCCACAAATAGTCCTTGTTTGATTTCTATTGCTAAGCAAAATATGGCCCGCTAGTCAGAGTAGGATGGTGTCTGCTGTCTGGGATGGTCTTTTTCATTATTGGTGATGATACAAAGGAGACTGGATGAAACATTTCAAAAGGAGAAAATGAACCAAATCCTCACGCTCAATGGTATTTGTAGAAGCAGCTCTGCTTCCCCTGAAACCAAGTCTAAATCATCCCTTAGTTTCAGTGCCTCCATTTCAAATCAATAATTCTAATGTCAAAAAGGTGTGTTAGTCATTAATATTTTATCCATTCTTATAATATCAACAGAGCTAAGCCCAGCTGAAGGTTTGGCAGCAAGCTGCTGAACACTGAGCCCAGCATAGCTGCATTACATTTCATTCATTAGAGCCATATTTGTTGCTTCATGTAGGATTTGTGTAAAAACTTGTACAAATTTCTTATCCACAGAAACTTGCTCCAAGCAAGTTGCTAAGCTCATTAACGGGGCTAAAGAAAGACTATTCTCCTATAATTTCCAGTTCAGTTATTACAGAGTGCACAAAATCCTAATTCTACTGTAGTCTAAGGAAAAACTCCCACTGGCTTAATGGGACCAAGATGGCATGAAGTTAATTTCCCAATACAATGTAGAATCCAGAAACTCTCCCAAAAGAGTGACTTCAATGGGGTCTGGACCTCAGGAGACGAAACTCTGTTGTCTCAGAGAGGCAAATGCTGTACCTTGCTGTTAGAGTAAGGAGCATTGCTGCAATATGCAGAAAAAGTTCTCAGTTTTATCAACTGATTTCCATTACGTAAGCAGAGTTTTGACCTCATGAGAACAATCTGGATATTTATTCTTTCTTTGAGGGCAATCATATTCACCTACAGCAAAATTATTTAGGCCTATAAGGCACTGGAGTATGTCTTTTTTAAAGTAATATTCATAGTGAAGGGAACACACTTGTTTTATGTGAAGAGAACAACACTGGATTAATTTCATATTCAGAGGTGTTTGTGCACTCAATATTCAAAGGTTATGTATTTCAGTTATGTTAATAAAGACCAATTCATGGAGTGCCCAACTATCAAATGGCCCTCTTCTTGTAGTTTAATTAAATGCTCATTCTTTGGTGGGTTATCAGTGGTGAAACACCAGAACAATAACTGCTAGTATCAGGAAATTGGCATAGGCTGGTGAAAGCTGTTTCTCTTATAATAGTCCTGTGAGACCGCAGAGGGGTTCTTTTTGTTCAGCATAGAGAGGAAATTATTTACACAAAACATGATGTAAAGGGTCAGATCTTTCAGCAAGTAGGCTTTGAGAACAAACCGAACCTTTTTCATTACATAAGCTCATACCCACCAAATGTATGAAGCACATTTTAACCAAACACCACGAGTTTCCAGCCTCAAGCAAAAATCTGTGAAGTGGGGGAGTAGCAATGGAGTGCCCATCTTCTATGTATCCTTTCACAGATGTTCCCATACTTGTGGTGGGAGAGCAAGATTTTGTGGGGCTGGCCTGCAATTTCTGAGGAGCAGGACTAATTTCCCCTCCTTAACCAGCACTTCTCCATTGGGTACAGAAGCATTTGTGAAACCTATTCTTTAATCAGAATGGAGAAATTTGGGAAGTCATCTTTATCAGACAGGGTGTCTGCTGTGAATCTCCTGTGAATCCTGTGTGATCCTTGGACTGCTGTTGGCTCTGTGGGCTGGCACCCATGTAGGTGCTGGAGATCTGCATGTATATGTAGCTACGCACAGGACTGCACAAGACAGATGGGAAAGCAGCTTCTTACTTAGCTGCATTGAATCCTGCTAGCAGTCGTAGTAAAAAGCAATCAAACTGCTTTTAGTTTGAAAAGTCATGAGTTTACTCCTCCCTCTCCTGAGCCTTTTTTGTTCATAGACACACAAACATTCCAACAGCATTGCATTGCGCTGCGGCGTTATTCTAGATAAAAATACTTAATTTTAGCCAGAAGTGCAGGATTATTTTTTGCTAATTCATTCTGCAAATTATTCACTTTAGACAGTTTGCTCTCCCTTTTGGCAGTCCACAGGCAGTGTGAAAGTGGTGTTAAATCATGCTTCTTCACATTTTACAAAAGGGCCTAGATAGGAAAAACCAAATAGCTGCTTCTGTATCATGCCTGGCCTAGTTATGGGCAACTTTTATTTATACCCTACCAAGATATAAATAACAATGCAATGATTGAAAACATCAGAGCTTCCTCCATGTCATAAAATTGGGAAGAGGGAATAGTTTTGTGTGGTTATTGATTTCCAGCTGCTTAATTGGTGTTTACAATATCTCTCCTTGAAAATAGCCATGTGCGTTTCATTCCCTACTTGCTTGTTTAATTTAATTTAATCAATTGTTACACACCTGTTTCCACTTACTTAAAACAAGAATTATCTACAGCGTAACAAATATGAAGAAACATTATAAGCAATTAATCTTTATCTTTGTAATGTTTTTCTTGGAATGGTATAATTAAAAATCTAAGCTTTAAAAAGAATCAGATAGCAAGTTTATACATTAAAACACCAGCAGACATGTGAACCTTTAAACTGCATGGGGATATTTGAAGATGTCTGTGGAAAGAGAAGAAATATGACTTTTAGAACCTGTCATTGGAGATTGTTGGAAAAAAACTTTTTTTTTTCCTCTTACAAGGGATACTCTATTACTAAATGCTGGGAAGAGAGAGCTGCAGAGGATATCTAGATTTTTCACCAGCCAAACCAAAGAGAGATGAATAAGATCCTTGTTCATTTTATCATGTACTCTATGCCCAAGCACAAATAATACTATACATTGCTTACTCTCTTAGTAAGGTAGAGAAGAGCATATCCAGCTCAGTTCATAGACCTCTTAACAAGACTGAAAACCAACAAAGCAATAAGAATAAAAAAAAATTAGCTCTTTAAATCTTATTTTTCATTTAATGATTTCTGAGCTCTTCTTGGTGCCAAGCAAGCCAACTGGACGTCAGGCAGAGCCAAGGTGCTGGCTTCAGCCACCTTCTGCTTTCTACTGGGCTGTACTGCAGCAGCACGGCTCTCTTACAGAGGGGCTGGCAGGTTCATCCCAGAGTATTTCTAAAAAGCAGCTCATAGATCCTCCTTTTCCTTCTGGAAAGTATAATTGCTAACAAACATTGTTATCCAGAGTTTCATGTATTTGCTATTAACTGATAAGCTAAATCAAAAGCATGAGATTAGTGCAGAGAAGCCCCGTGCTTTCATATAGCCTCTGAATCTCTCCTGTTTAGACTCTTGGAGCTGGTACCTGTCTTCTCCTGAGACCCTTATCCTCTTTTCTCATACAATCTAAAGATAGTAATTAATTTATTCTACCAAAGGGCTTTAGTGACTGGGGCAGCAATTTTAGGCAGTTAATAGGTGTGCCCTGCTGTTTTATTACTTCCCCTTGTGGACAGAGTGTAGAAATTTCACGCAAAAAACAAACGCCCAGAGACCTCAAATTAAGGTAAGGATGTTGTTTTTTTTTTTTTCCTTTTCAAATTTGCCTTCCTTATTTTTTTTTACAATGTACGGAAATCCCCAGTGAGTCTGACATAAGTCCCTAACTCGGCTGGTTTCTGCAGAACAGAACATTGCCAGATGATGGCTCACGCTTCGCTGACGATGTTCTGTCATCTATTGGTGCTAACGATGGATCAGTGTCTGTCTCTACAGCCTTTTTAATAGGTACTTTATTATTTTGACACATTTCTTTCCCTCCTGTTAATCCAGGGATTAGCAGTGACATGTCTAAATTCATGCTTAACTGTGTTAACATCATCCCTCTTGTACTGAATTTGCTGCAATCTCACACTGCTAGCTTCCTAGCAAGACCAGCATATCCTCTTGCTTAAATATTCCCATGGAGATTCTCTGGGGTTCTCTTTGTGAGCTCTAAAGCTTTACCTGTCAGGTTGGCTACAATATAAAGCACAAAAAAGACAGACTAAATGACAACATGATATAAAATCAATGGAAGTCCTGTCGCAGAAGAACAAAGGAGTAAAGAAAGAAAAAAACTATAAACCAAGGGGAAAATAGTAACAGAAAAGTGTCTGCATAGTCACACAGCACATGGGGAAAATCATTTATCCATCTCCTGCTGCTCGCCAGGATCTGAAAACTTACTCTGACCAGATGTTTTGCTGTTATCTACCCCTGGGATTTCTTCTTTCTCTTCATCCAAGTAAAAATAATCCATGGATGAAGGGGAGGCATAGTGTTGACAAAAGATATGGGACTATAGTGAAGATAGGAGAAACAGTGAGGTAGGTTGTCCATAACAATTCCAGTGGCACTGCAGAAATATTTATAATTGATAAAGACATGGATTTGGCAAATGTTGGACCTTGAGAAAAGACTCAGAAGAAGAAAAAGGGCTTGAGATGTCTATGATAGTTCTGCTCAAAATTGAAAAGGACCCTTGGCTCTCCCAGGATATTTCTGACAGAAGAGGGAACAGCTTTAGACTCACCTCTTTCCTGTCAGAGAGTGGGAGTAAAATGAGCAGTTAGTTGTAATAAATTGGATTTTGTAAATTGAACCAGAAGAGAGAATCTTTGGGATTTCAAACAACTTTGGAAAGAAACATTCACAGTTGAAAATTTGGAAACCTTGTTTTTGGAATCCAGCTAGACTTGTGTGGAAATGATTAAGAGGATGGAGGAACTGCCTGAAGATAAAAGACTGGCACTCTTCATTTGGGAAATGCTAAGCTCCTTAGGGTTTACAGGATCAGGAGAGTGGTGGAAAAGATGAATGCAGACTTCTTATGCACCAAGTCCAGCTCCAGCATTAGTGGGCATTGAACAAATGTAAAAGACCAGTTCAAAACAGATAAAATACTTTGCACAGCAAGTAGTGAATTTTTGGAATTTGCTTTCATACAAAGCAGTGGAAGCTCATGAAAGGTGAAAAAAGGATGAGACATTTATGGAGAAAAAGATAGGATAATCCTTTGAGTGGGATGTTGGATGAGGTGAGGTCATGAGATCTTTTTCAGAGCATTCCCGTGATTCCATAACAATAACATAGTAGTGGAGATGGGGAGAAACATATACACTGATGTCCAGTATCCAACATTTCTGGCTGCTGGGGCCATGAGAAGAGAGCAGGCTGCAAAATGTAGTCAGGCTCCCTCTCCCAACCCCCAAATATATATATATATATATATATATATATATATATATATATATATATATATATATGTATTTCCTACTTTCCCAGTCAGAGTTAGTGTCATGTTGCAGATGGTTTAGTCTTGTAGCCCATTTCTTATGTTTTTAACCACTGGGTGCTGCATCAAGGTCTTAGAGACCTAGAGACCCTTAAGCATATTACTCTTCTGTGTCTCGTTTCAGGTTCTCTCATTTTCTTTACGCTTGGTTGTCTGTCACTCTCCATGTCTCTATGTGCCTGCCCCTTGTTTTCAGATTCCCTGCTCTAGCCACAGCTACATTTCCCTGCACTGCTCACATGCACCTCAGCTACCTTTTGCCTGGGCAGCACTCAGCCCTGCTGCTGCATGTAAGCTGTGGTACCAACTGCCCTGTGGTGCCTGTCTCTGAGGATGGACTCATTAGGAAGCAGCTGGATACAACTGGCTGACCCCACAAGGCTACTGCATCATTTCCTAGAATGAAATGTCTTTTGCACCGGCTTCTTCAAATTTCTCACTCCATCTTACTCAAACCCCCATCTTACTCCACCCCCAGCCACACATACACATGCTTCCACATACTCACGCTTCCATAGGTTAGCTTGCCAGGAAAACCAGGCTTGAGAAAGGCATCTCTTGCACATGCCTGGTCTGGTTTGGGGTGACTCAAGTGTCCTTGCTTCTACTTCTCTACTTATTAAATGGGACAAGTATACGAGGACTCCAAGTTATCCTGCTTTCAATGCGTTCTGCTCTCATTAGAGTAATGCTAGATCTAGAGCAGCTCTCCTGGTGCCATGAGTAACATTTCCTTGTTATTGCTATTCGTGGTAGATAAAAAAATCAAGGGCATTGGAGCCACTATGCAGGACATTACAGAAGTGTCACTGTTAGAATAGATCCTAGTTTTCAAATAATCAGTGGGTTTTTTGTCTTTTTTTTTTTTTCTTAAGTGATACTAAGTATTCCCTTCTCCCCTTAATTTTTCTGTCAGTAGCCCAAGAACCTCTGGGAAATCCAGACAATCTTTAAAAACTTGAATCAGCAAGTACCACTTAACTGCAGACATTTTTTCCCCGCAGCTTGTTTCACCATAAGCTGCAATAGCTTGACTTGAGCTGTCCACTGGAATTGAAGCTCTCCTTGTTGTGACAGCTGTATGTTACTATTTCTTTTTATAGAGTGGGAATTGACATAAAATGATTTCCCCCAAAATTTGTACATTGAAATCGAAACGGGATGAGGTATGGGAATCTTGAGATGAGCACCAGAGTTCTCTTCACCATCCCTTTGGAAGAGGTCTCTCATCCTCCTCCATTTTGGGACCCCAGACAACCTGTCACCCTTAGCAGATACTTTTACTGAAGTCTCCCTACTAAATACTTACTGTCATTCCTGGAGGCAGCTGGCCAAGCAGAGAGCACAGAAGAAGGAGAATATTTTACCCCTGTGTGCATTTATAAAAGCTTTTTGCAGGTGACAGGATCAGAGCTTGCCAGCAGCAGGCAAGGGATACAAGTGTGTCAGCATCTTATGGTGGGGCCCCAGGGAGCCCTCATGCTCCCTTGGGATAAAAGGTAGGGGAAAAAGATAAACATCTCCTTAGTTCCAGACTGTCTCTTGTCCTTCTTACCTCCCCACTGCAAACACTACTCTCTTAACAGGCTTTTTTTGTTGATGTTTTCTTTTAATGGGAAAATTATAATTTCAGGGAAATGCTGCCAATGTTCTGCATTATTTGTCATGGTAATAAATGTTTTCCATATTAAGGTTGAGTTGCCTCAATGGGACACACCTGTGTCCCTTACTAGCTGTGATCTGTGCTAATTGAGTGAGTGATGCGCCCAAGAAAAGACAATGGAAAAGAATGAAATGAAGATAGATGAATTCAAATGCACCTCTCTGGTGAAGTGAGAATAGTGTTGTTTCATGTTCTTTTGATTTCTGGAGAAATCTCAGATTCTGAGCTTTCCCATTTCATAAGAGAATTGCCATTTTGTTCAGGCTTCGGCCTCTTTTGTCTGTGTCCATTTCTACCAGGAAGATCAAAACCTTGCTTCTGGAGAAGAGGAAGTTAAAACAGCCAACAGCTTTATAAGGTGACACCACAGCTGTTTCTTAAGTACCAATGGATCTTACTGAAAGGCAGCTCATACAGCTATTGCAGCAGCAAGCAGAGGTCCCAGCTGATACTGAGCCCCCACTACGCCCAGCTCTTTATGAACAGGTTATGAGGGAATAACTTCTCTGTGAGAAATTTAAAACCTTGTTAGATGAGACAGAAAGAAGAGAATAAAGACCCCCACTGGGTAAAGAAAAAGGCCTTGGTTACACAGAGCACGTGGAATAAGTCAGGAATAAGACCAGGACTATCTAGTAGCCCTGCAAGAGAAAGTCATTTGCGTTAAGCAGCTCAGTTCCTGTTGCTGGAGGTCAGTATTAGAGACTTTCTGTTCAAACACAAACTCCATTCCTGCAGGGGAACGAGCACGGATCTGACACAGCAGTCACCGTGCAGTATTGGGTAGCAGACCCAGACTGGGCAGGTCTGGATGGTGCATCCAGGTGAGGTCACTGCTACTGAAAGCAGCTGTGCCATCTTATTGGGCTGTCACACTGCTCTCCTGAGCCCTGTCTTCTCCAAAGGTGGTGTCAAACCTACTTTGGACTTGAAGTTGGAAGGGGCTGAGCTCCCAAGATACTTCTTTTCCTGGAGTATGTTGGCAGCAGTGACAATCAGACAACTGATGCATTAACATACCAGGGAGGCTCTAATGTTTATTCATGTGTCACTCTCAAGGGTTTATTGAATTGATGCCTGGTAAAGCGACTAATGGGAGCCCTTGGCAGGGTACCTCAGACGAATTTCCTCATTATCTCTCTAGATTTTTTACTCTCTAGCAAAATCAATAGTAAAGCTGATGCACAGTGCAGTCTTTTTTAGCTTCAGGGTTTAAAGATTTATGGGGCATCAGGGAAAACCAATGAAGGCAAAAGACAGTGACATAAGAAGTAAAATTCAAGTCATGTGAATTGTTACTGAACTAGGGTGGGTGATTTTCTACCTTTGTTAGGGAATCTTTATTATTATTATTTTTTAATCTCCCCTATAACGTGCTTTGGTGAGGCAATATCTGGCCCTTGCACTCTAGAAACTGTTAACAGGGCAAAGGAGGCATTAAGTTCTTAATGGAATGAAAAGGATTTGAGGTGGCGGTTCTAGGATCTCAGCAATCTAGGGATGCTGAAAGAGGGCTGGAGAACTGGGAGAAACAGCACTTCTGTAACACAGCAGTGTCCATCCCTATACATCTTGCCATTTTTACAGCATGTTGAAGCCTGGACAACCGTGGAGCATTAGTAGTTCCCTGAAATAGGGCCAATGGTTCAGCCTATTGCAGTTGTGAGTACTAGAACTGGGTTGAAAGCAATCTTTAGCTCAAATGCTGCTACTACTGCAGTTTCTCCAACTATTTTTTTTGTAATTATTATTATTTTTTAACCCAGAAGTCCTGCAGTGTCTTCAGTTTTCTTCAGATTTCAGATGCAAACTGCTCATCGCCGATGTTTTTCACAAGCAGCATAGCCCCCACCAAGATATAACCTGCTGCCTTGTAAGCCTGCAAGCTATGGTTCTCACTAGTGAGCACAATTATGTTACTCAATCAGATATGTTAATATTTCATTAATTCTGTGGAGTTATCTTTAAGATTCCCATCATATTTACTTATGACTGCCCTAAGGGGAAATAGGAGAATTTAAAAGGCTGGTAACGCTGTGAGTGTAAGGAAAAGCAGGCATGCATCTGGGTTGCTGTGCTCACCAGTGCTACTCCAGACATTCCTGATCCCCAAATTATTGTGTTTTCTTCTTTCCTCCATCTTCAACAGCAGCATTAAGAAATTCAATCCCTGTAACATGCTTGGAGGGGTTTTGAACTTATGTTCTAAGATGAGCCAAAAGACTTTTCCCCTTTCCATTGCTTAGCATATTTTTTATTGCTATGAGGTTACAGCTTCTGTGGTTGGACTCGATGATCTTTAAGGTCTTTTCCACCTGAGTGATTCTATGATTCTATGAAAAACACATATGCTTAAAGGATTCTCTACCTTTAAATCCAAGCCTGATCAAGGAAATCATGTATTTATGGATGTCAAAGAGTTGTATTTGGGGGAACCCTATTCCCCCACAGCTTGCATGAGATTGTTTATAAATTGAAATGAGAAATTGGACTGCACGTACCAATGATCTAGAAACTATTCAAACAGGAAAGTTCTGTTAACAAGAGTCAAATTCAGTCCCGATTGTGAACACAAATGGTGGATTTCAAACAGCATCAGAGGACTCGTGATCAAGAATAGCTGCCACCTACCAATACCAGCACCTATTCACATGTGTATGGTATGGATACCTTATGTATGTAAGACAGACACACAGTGGCTGTAGCATTGCATCCATATACAGCTTTCCCTTAGCATGCTGCCTTGAAACACACAAAAAATATCTTGTTTCATGGGAGGAATCAGAGCCCCAGTGCTGGTGAGGAAAGGAAGCTTCTTTGCCCTTTCTTCCAGGAGCCTTTTGGCACAGGCATGATTGTATATCCTGCACTCTTTATGAGCCTTCCTCTACAAACTGAAGTACGATGTCTACAAGTACAGTTCATAACTTAATGGAGATGAAGATTATTTTGGTCCTGTCTGGGTAAATCCCAGCAGCTTCAAAGGAATTAGTCGCAAATCTTGACATATAAACTCCCAAACATTTGATAGCACGGAAGAAATGTACGAATCCCATGTGGGGTTTCAAGAAAGGGGCAGATTTCAACCAGTAAAATTCATGGCCCAGCAGGCTGTGGAGGATCTTGTTGGTTCATGTGTTATGAACTTCTCTCCCCCAATCATTTTATTACCTTGAACATCTGTGGAAACGTCGAGGTGCAGGAAGCCTCCAGGCTGCTCAGCATGTTTGACTCAATTTTCTCCTTGAACATGTGCAAAAGCTACTTCTATTTGCACCTTCGCAGAGCTGTGATTTGCAACACCAAAGCCTAAATGACACCTAAGATCCCTCCAGAGCATTAAATAAACAAACCGGTAGGACGTCTCACAGTCTGGGAAGCGCTAAACTGAAAGCAGGAGCACAAACTGCTTTGAAAATGAACTAGTTGGATTTCTTTTCTGTACTTCAAATCAGAGAGGTCTTTTTATTTTCTTTTTCCTTTTTTTTTTTTTTTTCCTTTTCTTTTCCTGCATGAATCCAGACTTTGCTCACTCCCCAGAAAACTAAACTAGGATTCTGATTCAAGTTTTATAATGTAGTAAATCCTGTGTTTCTAGTCTCATTTTATTTAATTAGATTTATGTGAAGCAAATATGAAAATGAATAGGACAGTCAGTAGATTATCCACAGTAATGTTTTGACAGCATGAGTGTTTAAGGTCCCGTGAACTGTTGGTAAGCTTCTGATTTGGTACTGAGAGTAGATACAAAACTCATCAAATTAGTCAGAGGCAAATCAGGCTTTAATAGCTAGTTAAAAGCTAGAAAGGGGCTATGACTATGCAAGGTAGTTTGGACTTGAAGATTGGTATTGATTGTATTAAAGTAATTGGCTGTAACTTCTGGAAGTTCACAAGTTTCTTCTAAAAATAAGCTCTCTCTCCTTTTCAAAGAACTGCCCTACTCCAGATGATGGCTGAGAGGAATGTAGTAAGTTTTGCAATCACAGAATAGCAGAACACACAGTCCTCTCTTTGAGACATTCCATAAAGGTGCCTATGTTTCTGGCCAATCGTCTCAATGCAAATGAAATTAGTGTGATCAGAACTCTCGATAAAGCAATCTTTTGCTCATTTGTTTCTGAGATATACCACGTATTGAAGGAGAAAGGCCACAATTACTAGAAACGAAATCCATCAGTCTGTCATCCATCAGTCTTTCCCTTCTGCTGATTCGTTACCTAAAGGATTTTGGAAAGATTTCTTCAACTGGAGAAAAAAAATGAAAAAAATGTTATGTTGAGGAAATGACCAAGATTGCTCTAAAAAAGGAAATGGGTACAAAAGACGACAAAACATGATATCAGATACTTCAGCTCCTTGCACCTTACTATCTGTGGTTCCCATTCTTTGAATTTTTTGCAGAGGAATCTGATTCTGCTTGGTAATATCAATAGTAATATCAACATAGATCAGCAAAACAGTATAAGATTGTAATGCAGAGCATTCTCTCTGATGGTGTTATGCAGAATTAGACCCTAAGTTTTCACTTAAGAGAATGATCATTCCTTTAAAAACTGCAACATATACTTAGTTGGAAGAGACTATTAAAGTATAAGGCAGCTAAGAGATCTTCTAGAAATATTTTATACACAGGCAGACAAACAATTTTTTTGATTGTAATCAGATCATTTAGAAATGCTGACTTGAAATTTCTCTGGAGAAACAACAAGCCTTCCATTTCACTGCCTTTACTGCCCTTGTAAAACCAGGTAATTGGCTCTGCAAATTGAAGCCATAAATTACTAATTTCACATGGTGGGTGAGGGTTGAATATACTAATTAGTCAAACAGTTGCACCCAGAGTTCAAGCAAGCCAGGCATACTGCATGTACATATTTATATATTCTTCCCTCTGGAGCATTTGCCACAGCTTAGAGAGAAATAACAAGGCAGGTGTGGTCTCAGACTGTGCAGGGTGGCAGTGTCACAAAGCACAGACTCCAGCCCTTGGGATGAGCACAGTGCTGAGCAGGAAAGAACCATGATCTAAGCTGTGGCAATGAGGCACCACATAGGGAATCTGCATTGTGGCTCAGTGATCCCTTCCACTTACAACCTTGAGGGTAAGACTAAAACAGCTCCTTACATTGTGTATAACGGCCTTAAAGTCAGTTTTCGCTTGAGGAGGTCTTTATATTTCTTCTTTACTGATGGAGGGCTCCTGCAGATCCTGTGTGGATGAATTTGGCTCAGGCACTGTCCTGGTGGGAAGCAGCATTAAGGATGCCTCTGGCTGCAGGGCTGAGAGAGAGCCTGCTGCTGTGGTGTTTTTGCTAGCAGCTCTTTGGGGTACCCTTTCTGAACACCCACTTCTAGCACCAGCAGCATCTGGAAGTGCTTGTTTATTCTGGGCATTTCTTTCTCCCTTCCAATCAGAAAGTCCGAGCTCAGAAAACAGATGGGATTGTTCTACCAGTAATTGGTCCAGCTGCTGCAGAGAAAATAGAAGGAAAAGCATATTGCAGTAATAAAAATATAATAAAAGGAATCAAGCAGGATACACAAGAGTATATGAAGCATGCCTGCTCTGATGCTTGATTCGAAGAAGACATGCAGTATTTGGCAAATGAGATACTGCCAGAAAAAGAAGGAGAAAGGCCTAGAGGACATTTTATTCCTACAGATAAATATACTGTAAAATCTGCAAAAGGATCTCTGACAGTGGACATTGTTTTCTTTCTGACCCTTTAACCCAGGCTTGTCAAGGAAGCTCTCCCACATGACCCAGAGCTTGTGCAGCATACCATCAGGATGCCCTCCCCGACTTGGTAAGCTCTATCATTCAGACAGAGTTCCAGCTCTGCCATCTCCTGACGAATGGCTTGATGTAGGCTTTGCAGGTTTCTGCTTTCCTCCCTGTAGAGACAGAAGTGAAAGCACACTTCAGTGAGCAGTGAACACTTTCTTCCTTAGCTCCACCAGTACACCTTTATCCCCCTTTGTTGCCATCTTTGTACCCATGATCACAGAATAGTTTGCAAAATAATCAATAACAGCTCTCCATTCTTCAGTTATCCCACTTGCAAAGTTAGATGTGTTGCAGTCACAGAGCAGTTACAGAGCCTGAGTTTAGGCAATTTCATCTGTTATGATTTATTACCAGCGTAAAGACCTGCACAGGTGTTTCACTTTGAGGCAGCTCAAGACTGGAAGCCCCTGGTAACTTTTTGAATACTTGAGCACTGGGATATTCTGTGACTTCTCAATAATCACTTTGAATACAAGCTGAATTAAATCAGTTCCTCCATTCCTATTGTTGTTTAAACATATCCAGCCTAAGTCTATAGAACAATCTTCTCCTTCAAAATGCACTGCTTAAACAATGCAGAAAAAAGCTAGACTTCCTTCCGAGCAAAAACCACAATTTTCTCTTCCACTTGCATGATGCCCACAGCTGCACCCTACTGATCAGCAAATCTACACTAACACAAGTGACCAGACACATCACACACACTGCTGCTGATGTTAGCTTTGGGTTTAAATGTGTGGGGCTGCCTTTACCTTCCTTCTTCTGGCATATAATTGGAAAACAGTGCCTGCTGTTCAGTCAGGTGCCGTTCAGTCTCATCCAGCTTCTCATGGAAGTGCTGGCAGGAGATCTTCATCAACTCTATTTCGTGAGTACACTGTGGAGAAAAGCAAGAAGACACTTGACTTTTCTATGACTTTTCTTTGAGCGCCTCCGTGTTGAGTGTGTTTGAAGCTGACAGCCCACAGGGCACGCGTCCTCCTCATACCTGCACAACAAGGACTACGAGCAACTGCTGCAAAAGCCCAGATTTTGATCTGGGTGCACCATCTGCGTCCCAGTTACTACCTCTTCCCTAAATGCTGTAGGATGAAGTCTTGGTACTACTCAAGTCAATGGGAATTTCATTTTTGCCATTGAAGGGGAAATGGACTTTGATCAAAGATCTGACACAGTGCTCAGTTCTGATATTATATTGTTGTAATATATTATCTTTCAGCAGTATGAGTTGCTATGGATAAATGATAGCCTATTAAATTACTGTCCACTGGAATTTGGAAACTGTTTTGAAAAAGGAGAAACAGGGGAAGTGAGAGGAAAGATGCTTAAGAACTATAAGAGGGACAAATGTCTTCCTGACAGATTGTATGCGTTACACTGATAATTTCTCACCAGTTTCCTCTTTGAAAGCTAGAACTGGGTTTATCTAACCTGCAGACATTTACTGCAACAGGTGTACATCCAAGTAAAGTAACAGAGCAATTGTTCTGTTTCAAAAACAGACATCCACGATAAGTTAGAGAATCAATGCCATATATGTGACCATTTCTCTTCACTGAGAGAAGGAATTTCTTCTGACTAATCATCTGCATCTACTCTGATGTAAACACTAGGAACATCTCAAAGCAGGTGAGAACAATGAACAGCAACACTATGTAAAAAATTCTACTAAGACTTTCCTATTACTACCTTGGAGCACAGAAGTAATATAAGGACAACCCAGTAATAATATCAAAATAAATCCTATCACCAGAGTCCATTGGTCTAGATTTCTAACCATGTTAAAGATCTTTCCTTGGCTTCTTATTCCTTGTTCAAGGTAAACAAATAGCATCATCCAAATTATTTTGGAGGCAATACTATCTGCCTTCTAATGCTGTACTCCCCTAATACTCTGAAACTGGTCAGAGCGTAATCCCATTTTAGCAGATTTTAATCTCTTGTGAACCATAGGAAGACAGTGTAGGAACCTGCTGTCCAGTGTTGACCACTGTAACTGATAGAGAGCAAGAGGTACATTTGCAAAGTTTGGCAATGCTTGATCTCTTCAGATCCATGCAATCACCTTTTCATGATTTTTTACGTTTGTTAGATTGAATGTATCTCCCAGTCCCCAAAAGGCCTGAATTATGAGGAAGCTGTCGCTTCTGGAGTCCAGTTTCAGTTAGAGATCAAAAGATGCTCTCTGAGCATTTGAGAAAACTCAATCTCCATTTTAACACAGCTCCTGTGGCAGGCACGCTCTTGTTGTGTGAGACCCAGACATAAACCCCCCCACAGTAGTAAATGAAATATCTAGCCTTAAAAGCTATGGGATAGCACTGGAAAGAGCTAATCAGAGACTGGCAATGGTTTGACAGGACTGGCCCTGTGGTGACTGCAAAGGTGAGCTCTCCTAAGTATCTGCTCCTGCAGATACTCTGGACTGCAGCTGGTTCTCTTACTGCTACAGGTTTGGGCAACAATCTCAAGCTCCACTGAGGCAGTCACATGTCATGAAGACCTTCAAGTTCAGCATTGGATGAACTTGAACTAGATCCCTCCATAATCTTTAATTTTAACCTCAGAAAGTCTGGCTGTTTATAGATGGGAGTGTGTGGGGTGCAAGTAAGCAGTGCCCACATGGTAACCAAAAATTCCTCTTCAAGTCTGAGCAGAGTAAGGACTTCTGTCCACCAGAAAAGTGTACCTTAATGAGTTGGAGAACCTCCAGTCCTGCACTTCTCTAAGCAGAAGTCAGTGAGCTACAGATAAATTTCTAGATGTTCCTTGAGGCTAATAGAAATTTAGAAATTACCATGCAAAAGATCCAAGAAGCACATGAGGGTACATTTGGTAAAATGTTATGGATGAGGTATGGACCTGACCCTTGAAATATATTGCAGAGCACATGCTCACGCAGATTTATTTACAGCTCAGGCTCAGCAAGGATACAGCAGTGACTAGTTTTTCCTGGACCTGGACTTTACTTAGGGTAAACTGAGTTTAAATAGTGTAAATTTACTATCTAACAGTTGCTCCATGTTGACTGCATGATAAATGGGACATAACCTGAGAGAGCCTGTTCCAGTAAAAGACCTTAAACGCAAAGCACAAAGCATGCACAAATGCAATCTCTCTTGCAACTAATATTCAGTAAATTCACTCGCTTACTGCACGGTGACTGAGATGTGGAGCCATATCCCTAAGAATGGATCTTGGACAAGTTTGTTTGTCCACATTCCCTAAACTACATAGACTACATAGGAAAAAATACCACTAGCCTCCATTAGAAGAGTGACAGTAGTCAAATGAGAGGTCTTCCCCGTCCACCATAAGGTACTGACTCACTGCCATCTTGTGGCAATAGCAAGGTAGCAAAAAAAATGCATGCTTTTCCCTATACTGCTCAAAGACAGGACATTGTGGATGTATATATTCAGAGATGTGGCAGAAAAGAAAAAAAAAAAAAACAGTTTCACTTTTTCAAACTTTTATGTAACCATTTTCTTCCTCAATTTGTTCAAGTCTCATAACCTTATGATGTGTAAAGAGAAGAGTGAAAATAGAAACTCCTGCAAATTAGAAGGTATGTATGCTGCTCCTTTCCACATTTTTCTCAGGCCATAAGCCCTCCTCTGTTCCCTTCTTCCTCAACACACCCTTGAGCCTTTCACAACGTTTGGGAACTCACAGGAATTCAGACCAAAGAAATAAAAATCTGGATTTTTTATTGGAAAAGGTTGTCTTAACACAACTCTAGATTTCATGGAAGCTTCCTCTCTCCCATGATGAAATGGCTCGAGGCATTGAGAAGTTGCCATTCACTTTTATTTAAACCAGTCTGGCTCATGGATGTATCTGGGTACGCATGGTAATGTATTTAACAAAAGCTGTGCAACAGAACTTAGGGTAGCTCCCAGTAAAAGGGGATTGGACTTTGTATTTTCTGCAGTCCAGAAAGCCACTCAGCTACTGCAACTCAGCTGATTCACTGGAAATCACTCAAACTCACTGAACCCCATGCTGTAAACCAGATCTTATCTCAGCTCTTCACTTAAACTGTGAATTTTATCATTCAGTTCGCAGCAACCATTTTAAGACTGAACATTACAAAAATAAGCAGTCCCACAAAACTGAAGGTGTTTGCCACTTTTATATAGAAAGAAATGCTTTCTTCCTTGACTCAGAAGGTTATATTCCCAATATTTGTCTCACTAAAAAAACAAGCATGAGGAGTGAGGAAAGGGAAAGGCAGCTCATGCACTTGGCACATGAGCGTGTCAGCTATTGTGCACAATTATTTGAAGAAATCTGCTCACCAGAGGAAGATTTCTCATTGCATTTTCCTGCAGAAACGTCAGTGTCCTCAGGAGCTGCAGCTTGTTGGCAGCCTGGTTTGAGCAGCAACCCATGGGGCTATGGGGAGAAACAGCCACAGGACATGTCCATAAGCAGCAGCAGCAGTCATGGCAGCAGCAGTAGTGGCAGCAGGGACTGCCCTGTGCACCCGTCATTCCAGAGGTTTCACTGCAATGGTTTGGCCTGTATTTGTATTTTCCAGAGAGCATGGTGTCAAGGGAAACTGATTTTGTCAGGTGGCGATGGGGTGGGCAAAGCACAGGCAGCTGCCTGGTCTTCCTGTTTCCTCCAGTTTGGCTGGGGATGTCAGTGCCCTGCTTCACACTGTCCTCTGAAGCTCCTGGGTCTGACCATATGGGACTAGCACCCTCAGAGCAGTGTGCTGAAACCTTAGACAAGTCCACATGCTCATCCTTAGCAAGGCTTTCAGTGCAAGGAACATTTAGCCTTGTGTACTTCACCCCTGAAGTAAACTCCAGGCCTGAAGGCATCTGAACAGTAACAGATCTCAGAGGAGTACGAGTCATTTCACAGTTTTGGACAGGGTCTCCTAGTTCTGGTTTGTTAGTGCCTAACATTTCCCTTGTGCCCCCTATCTCTTGCTTGTTGGGTGAACTTAACCCTGGCCCTCCTGCTCGGCACAGAGGAGGCCTGTGAGACACTTGTGAAGAGCAGCTTGGAGCGGCACAGCCCTCACACAGAGTTTCTGGGATCCTCCTTCTAGAGAAGCATCTTATTTTTTTCGCATCAGCACCCATTTTACAAAACTTCTGCCTGTTTGTAACCTCATTTGCTGCAAGCGTGGCACCGTTTCTGACGGCCATTTCCACACCCCACCACAGATCTTCACCACATTCTGTGCAGTCTCTGTGGGCATTTCTGTGACATGTGACTTCACTGTCGTTTTCCATCAGGCCTCTCTCACTTTCATCATCACCTCCGAGCTTGCTCTCAGGGTTTGTATCACTCAATTCAGTGACGGCTGCATTCATATTTTTATGTCCTGTACCGAAATAAAGCTGACAATGAAATTTTGATGAGACAGGATCTCCTTCATCTTGAGTAGCACCCTTAAAAGGAGTGTTCTCTTCTGGGCACTCTTCTTTTTCAAGATGCTGTCTTTCAGTTTTATACTCTTCCATGCCACATAATCTGTCTTGGACAAAACTCTGCAGCTCAGCATTCCAGGCCTGATGCTTGCCATTTTCCGCAGTCAGCAGAAGGGAAATCTCTTCTCCCTGGTCTCTGCATGCTTTTGTTGGTCTAGATGTCTCGATGCTTTCAGAAGCTCTGATGAAGACTTCATCAACACAATCATCTTGATTTTGATGGAAAACTTGATTTAACAGAGGAAACTCTGTCGTATGTGACAGAGCTGTTTGTTGGTTGTAGAGATCAGAAAAAAGACTCCTCTTTCCTGACAAAGATACATTCTGAAGGAAAAAAAAAAAAAAAAAAAGGAAAATAAAGAAAAACAGAAAGAAGAAAAATATACAGAAGAAAAAATATATATAAAAGAGGAATTGAAATACTGTAGTTTTGCTATCACAAACATTTGCCTGTCGTCATTTTGTCCTGGACATCTCTACACATGAAGCCTCTGTAAGTACATCTTTAAATACCAGCAAACCACATAATCAAAAACTATTGTCTCATTTCTTATCTAACCATGCATTAATGTGGTGGAAGAGTTGGATAAAACTCTGAGAATACTTCTTGCCTTCTGAGGTTCTCTAGGAGGATGAATTTGTGTTCATGAAATTTTCGTGACTCCATGATTTTTATTTTTAATTGCAATGTTTTGTTATTTGTGCCAAGGTTACAGAGTTTTCATAAACCCACTGACTAATATTGTTGATTTCTTACTTGCAGTACTAAAGATTCTGGCAGCTCCTCCATGAACCCACTGCTGTCTGACTGGCAGCTGCTTGTTCTTGTCACCATCATCTCTGCTGGGGAAAACAAAAGATGAGAAAAATTACAAAGAAAGAAAATAGCAGCACTTGGCCAAAATAAACACAGAGCTAACCAGGGACTCTTCAAGTGTATTTTCCACTTCTAGAAACATTCTTGACCTTGGTGCTGTTCCCCAGAAAGCTGTAATATCACTATGGCCAGAACAAATAACAACATGTGTTCAGGATAGCTACAGCTGATGATGCTCACTTATCCTCCAGTTTAATCATCAGCTGCAGATTTCATTTTTGATATATTTGCACAACATATGCAATGTAAGTAATCTATAAATAATCCAGCCATTTGTTTTCCTTCACTAAGCATGTTGTCTTTTGACAGTTGGTTGCTAGAACTGGCTCCTGCCAAGTCTCACGGAGCCCTGTGTAATTTGAGTGGCTTCAACCAGGTGAAGCAGGGAGAGGGAGCTGCCCTTGAGTCTCACCAGATCATTTGTCCTTACTTTGAGGAACCTTGGTTGGAATTCAGCAAGTAGAACAGAAACAAGTAGAAATGATGTATGATTGCATGGTAAGACATAAAAGCAAAAGGAAGATATTCTAGATTTGCTCCAGAGAAGATTTGCAATCTAGCATCAACATCAGCTGGTTAAATTAGTTTTTATTTCAACATTTGCAACTAGATTATACACTGTTAGCTATCCAATTTCATCAGTACAAGCCAATCCTCTTCAAAAGTACAAATGCTAGAGAGTAAGCCCACAGTTAACCAGTACATCCTGATTAACTCTCAGCCCTTGGATAATGCATATTTTCAGATAACCTTTATGCTCATAGTGCCTTCACATTCTCAGATACCTGGCACAAAAACAGAACCGGAGTATGGGAAGCAAGCTAAGGGATCGTGCTAGGAAAGGAACGGGATGGAGGCAGACACTTTGCATGCATGTCCTCTCTTCTTCCTTGCATAGATAACTGCTACTGAGTCTTAACACTTTTTATTTTCTGGTCTCATCCATGAAAATGTGACAAGCAATTCACCAAGCAGTTCTGAGCCATGAGTTATTAATTCTCCTTTGTGTGAATTGGAAAAACCCAAAAACATGTTTATAAATAATGTTTCCACACATTAAGAGACGATGGACTTGAGTAGATATATCTCGGGCCTAAGTTGATGAAAATCATGCAATCTATTTGTAGACAGCAACTGCAAAACCAAACCCACATATTACCTTTTTAAAAAAGAATTAATTGCATTGTCATTTGGTATCATCACCCACACATCAGTCACTTTTCCTGTTTCAGATGAGAAATACACGGTTCCTTTCTCACACGTTATAAAATTTGCAATGAAGCTGCTGAAAAATGCCTGTTTTGTGGGTGGTCTCAAAACTCATCCTTGCAGTTTCCCACAAACAGTATCACGGTTCAGCTTATTCTCCAGGGAGAATGCTCTACGTATTCTCTAAACTTTTTTAAAAGCTGTTTCAATTACCCTTTGCATCTTTGCCAGCTGTTGCTTTCAGTGTGTCAGTCTGGCCTGTAGTTTTCCGTACATAAAGATGAAGAAATAAAAGCTTAAACACTTTGAGAAGTAGAAATGCTTTTGCTGCTATAGTTTCAACCACTGCGAGGCTCAAAATAATGTCTCATGAGAGAAAGGCCCTCCATGAGGGGATACGAGCGACCTTCAAGCTTTAAATCTGCAGGCTTAGAAGACCATGCTGTCTGCTTATTTAGTGTTTCAAGGTACCTGTTTTAATCCCAAAACACACAGGTTATGAAGGTAGCTAGAATGCCCCTTGTAGGAAAAAAGGCAACAACTTTAAATGGAAGAGTGGTGCTTTTAGAATTCACCATCTGACCTGGTCAAAATCAGGCGGCTCCTGCCAAGTTTGGCTCACTCATTACAATAGCTGTAATGCATCTGCTTCTGCAGGACAGTCAGTTGTGTTTGTACATTGCAAACAACCAGCCATACACCCACGTTTATAGTTTCCTGCACTAGCTAGAGAACTAACCAAAGTATGTGATGGTGCACTCTGGGCTGATTTTTCATGGAAAACAAAACAAAAAAAAAGGCTGGAAGAAACGTCTGCAGATCAAGTTTACAGCACTACAGTTACACTACAGGAACATCTCCATGTGTCTCTCTCGACTTCCCCTAGAAGTAGGTATCATGTGTTTGGCTGTTATGGTTCTCACTGAATAAACATCAAGGTTCATACCACCTTGAAAGTCTGTATGTGTATTTAAAAGTGGTTATAGGGTCTTACGACCCTTCTGAGAATTAATCCAGTTTCTACAGTTCTTGTGTAAGCAAAAAAGAAAGTAATTTACAGTACAAGCAGAACCATTTTAAGAACATTCACTCAAATCAATGAAGGTGATTTCATGTTCATCTCGGTTCGGCATCTGATTTGCACCTACCTACATGATAGATGTGTAATAAACTAATACTCCTAGAGTAAAGGCTTAAATTCTCCATTTTTTCCATGTAAAGTGAGGTCTCTGGGGGTCTGTGCTGCGATCTATTCCAAGTACATTCAGATGCCTAATTTAATCACTGCATCCCACACTGACTTGTGAGAGCCTACCCAACGTGCTAGGCTATATCAAAGCTACTCAGATTAACATAAGGAGTTTTTAATAGATGAGACGGAACACTTTATTGATAGCCAGGCAAAATTTCTGTGTTTTTCATGGAAGTCTGAATTAGTATGAAAAAATGTGGCCCTCCAATGTAAGGTGAGGTGAAAAGCTTTGAAGAAATCGTCAAAGTGCTCCCCTGAGGACTTCAAGCTGAACAATACACTCCTAGCAGAAATGCAGAGCAGTGCTGTGGGAAACTTTGGGTGAAGGCTTGGCCAATCTCTTACTTCATTTCCACCCAGCATCCCAAACAGGGAGTGAGACTGAAATTCAGAGCATGCTTAATGCCTTTCTGTGGAGGAATGGAGTCTCCCTCTTTATAAAAGCTTCTAGTTTGCCAATGGTAACAGTACAGTTTTCTTGGCAGGCTGTAGTGCATGTTGAGGATAGCCATAGCTTGAATTTCTACTGGGTCTAGATCTCCCAGGACCAATTCTTCTCACCACCAATGCTTCTGAACACGTCCAGATTGTATGTTGTTGCTAGTATCTAAGAACTGTCAGCACCATTTCACAGCAGCAATTCTTTATTTTTAAATGAACTTCCAGCAACTGGAAGAGCATCTTTTAGAAAGGATACAAGTTGGCCAAAAAGACAGAAGGAAGGGTCAGCAAAATTCACATAAATGTTCCTTTCAAATTCAAATGTGTTTTTTTGTTTTGTTTTTCTGAAATGAATCCGTCATTTTTTTAACTGAAGGGAAAAAAAAAAAAAAAAGGGTTAAATTACCTGAACGTTAAGCAAAACATGTTTTCATTTCTAGTCTACCCAAATCACATTTTTCCCCAATCATTTGGCTCATCCACTGAACCAAAATATTCATTATTCATGGAGCTCCACGCAGTTCTCCTAGCGTGCGGAGACACCCAAATCTGTAGAGATTCTGCAAATACATGCAGCGAATCACACAAAGGAAAGATAAAGTATGTTTGGAGAAGAAGTAGAGACGCAGACCAGTATTCAACTATGAGCTAAAAATTACAACTCTGGGCCTTGTGCGGAGAATACATCTGGCTATGCTGGAAAGCGGAAACCTGAGAATTGCCCCTGAAGACCTTGGTGAGGAAAACCTTGGCTCTTCGCCTTTTTGTGCTAATTGAACTGGGATAGTTCAGCTCCTGCATCCCATTTCTATTCTGCCTGAATTTTAAATAAAAATAGGTTAGAGGAATTTACTAATCAGGTTTCTGCTTCATTTTGTATCACATAAGAAAGTATATACCCTTTCAGATCCCAAAGGTCCCACAGCTTTCCAGCCCTTTACTTGATCAATCCAAATTCATTAAGAGACACTCTCTCTCTCTCTCCTTATTTGCATGCGGATACAGTGGCTTCCATTTTCAGCAGCTTTCAGTACAGGAACTTTCTGATGCTCCTGGGCTCCTAGGTTTACCACTAATGAAAGAATATTCCCTAATTAGTAAAAAATAAGTGCTGAAGTGCAGTTTGGGTTCCTCTGAATACTCTGCAGCTGGTTTTCTGTGGACTTGGCTACAAACAACACAACCTCTTTTTCGTTTCCATCCAGGAGAATACTCAAACATGGAACGACGCCATGAGAACTTCTGCATTGACTGTAAATAATCCATATTTTTTGCATGTCTACTGAATCAAATTGATGTCGGTCAGCGCCCTCCTGTGTTTGTCTTCTACCTCATTTGATTACTTAAGGAATTACAGGCACAATAACTTTGAATGAAAGAGCATTTATGCTAATTTGAATTTGAAATTCACATATTAAAATTTGGGCTTCTCTTCCTGTCATAGGTAAAAGCAGGATGGCCAACTGCAGCCTAGCCATGCTGTTCAAATTCTTGTAGTCATTTTAATATTGCTGGACCTTGATGTGGTTAAGCATTTCTAGAGCTATTTGTACGTGGGAATAAAGAACACAGAAGAGATATAGGGTAGTCAGGTATTTGGTGAAGGAAAAAGAAGTCTGAAGGGCTTAGTCAGAGTTTTTCACTAAGCTATATAAGCAAAAGCACTTTGAAATCTCACAGAGAACTCTCAAGGCACTGGCATCATTACAGCTTAAATACTTGTGCTAAATTCAGCAAGAAAACTAGATTCAGGCTTAAGACTACGTGTAATGTTCCCATGCCCAAAGTTTAGTGCACACATAAATACCTCACTGGTTGGGGCTTGAACAACACCTGGATTCAGCAGTAGTTGAAATCATCAACAGCTTGAATGGAAGAACCAGTGCAGTAAGAAATAGGTTGAATGAAGGTTACACTGTGTCCACACAAGTGCTAAAACTGAATAGACGTTTTCTTACATCCTAACCATTCTGTGTTTTGCTTCTCGAACACAGACATCAAATACTAAAGCTGTTCAACAAAGCTGCTCAGCACTACAGCTCTAGTGAGAGCAAGTGAGAGATACCATGGTTTTGATTCTCCAAAACACACTTAAAAAAAAAAAAAAAAAAAAAAGAGTTTCAAAAATGTATTTTTGAAAATACATGAATGTGCTTCCAAAATAGAAATGAGGTTGTTTTGGGTAACTAGTAGCATCCTTCCCATTTAGACACAATACCCCTCCTGCACTGCCCTATTGCATCTCAGAAAAGGACACTGCAGTAAGAGCTGACTGTGTGCTAGAGGAAATGTCAGCTGCAAGGCACAGTTACAGGTGGTCTGGTCTTGCCATGAGAGAACTGCAGTAGCTTACTCCCCTCTCCTGCTACCCAGACAGGAGGCACCACTGATTTTAAGTATTAGGCTCCATTATATGGCCGCTAAGATCTGATAAAAGTCCACTGGAAATATACATTTCTCAAAAGGCACAAAGAACTCTTTTTGGTAACATTTTCCAGCAAAGCTTTTCCAGCAGAGATTTTTTCTGAAGCTCACTGGACCTTGTTGCACCAGAAGAAATTATTTTGTACATTTTTCAGCATTTTAGTTAAATAAATGTTGCTATTCATACCAGTTCCAGTGTATGCGATAAAACCATGCTGTCTTTCCCTACTCTTGGAAGTAGCTCCAGGATAGACAACTGCACTGATTATTGACTGTTGACTATGAAAATAAGCTTTTTACTTAGTTCTTTTGAAATGTAAAACAAAAGGTCTATTCTTAGTCCCTTTTTCAGTACTCCTGTACAACTTCTATAACACCAATTCACTTTCCACATTGCAGAATGGATGAGCAAGTGAACTGAGTTAAGAAAGATCTGATTCAGGAGAATAATCACCAGATGGCAGCAGCACATAAACCACAAATTCTATTTCCAAAGGCCAACAAAAAAAACCCAGAGCTTTTAGCGATGTCTTTTTGCAGATTTTGTTTTTCAATAACATTATACCAGTAACTAGATGAATCATCTTATTAGAATAATCATATTATATGAAAGCAAATAATACACCCCAAAAATGCACTAGATGCAGCAAAAGCATCTATTTTTATTCAAAAATGAACAAAGCTCAGAAATGTGTCTATCCCTTGCTCCCTATGAATTGAAGGGGGGGTTTCCATGCCAAAGACCCAAGAGAGTGTGACAAAGTGAAAATATAAAAAGAGCCCTGGATGTTATTACCTATGCCACGTTATAACCATAAGCGTTGCACAGATAGCACAAATGATGGGTCTATATGTCCAGTAGAGCCTACAAGGTCAACAGAATCTGGCTTCCTCTAAGGAATTGACTTATGCTTGTCAAAACCCTGTTACCTCATTTCTCAACCCATCTGCAGTATCCTTCTCCCCATTATTTTGGGTAATACTGATGTATTTAGGTATAGGGGAAAGTCCGGCGGCCCCCATTGTCTGCAAGGAACTCATGTGGAACAAGAATGCATGATGCTACGCCCAAGGTGCTTGGACTTGGTCTGGGGAGCTGTAAAGCAGAGGGCTCACTTGGCAAGCGAAAGCCACAGATATTCTGCTTCATCTCCACATTCAGCCTTCAGTTCTTTATGCTGTTAACCACTGGGTCTGTGCATCAGGGCCATCATTAGCAGGAGGCATGTGCATAGCCCCAGGGGAGCTCTCACACCTTGTGACCGAGTGCACACATGGTGCTTCACATCCTCCTGTGCAGGATCCAGCTCCTCGCCCAGGGTCCCCAGCTCCCCTGGGAGGATGTTGGCCTATATGTTCTCCAAATATCAACCACGAGCACCTGAGGGAATGAGGTCAGGAAGCATTAAAGGCACAAACTGCCATGGCATAAATAGCTACGCGGCAACACCGCATCTACCATTAGTGCATTCATTTTAAATCCCTCTCCCCCAAAACACCTGAAGAAAAAGCAGTTTTGCACCAGGTTCAGCCAAGTTTTTGGCTTAAGATTCAGTGTATAGATGGTTGTGTCTATCAGGCTCGTGGCACAGCACAGCCAGCAGGCAAAGCACAGCAGCCTGGAGCTCTGCCCAGGCTGCAAAACATGCTGGAGAAGTTGGGTGAGAGGGCAAACTTGGCTCCCTGATGCTGTGGCTAGACAACCCTTGATATCCAACCCGCATACTAGCAGGCTTTAATGCCAGTGGACATATTTACTGATTTAAAACTAGCTTCAGTACATCTGCTGTGCCCTACAGTCAGCACTGTGACAGCAGGTATGAATATACTCCATTGTGAAGCGCCTGGGGCTGGTGGGTGGGTTGGCTGGCTCTCTCTTCCACTCTCTCGCGTTACAGGTTCTGTAGAAAGAAGCTTTGTAGAAGAACTCAATTAGATTATAATATTCTACTAAGCTGCTCATTAAAGAAAAATAAAACTTTTTTTTTTTATGTTCATTTCCCTTCCTTCGTACCTAAATTGTAGATGAACACAGGCAAGGGAAGTAGTGTGTTCCCTACCTTCTTCATCACTGAAAAGGATATACTTCCTTCCTTGTATTAGTGAAGCATCCTCTGCTTCTCCAGAGGAGGTCAGAACTGATGTGTGTGTACTTTGGTGGCAGGGGTTCTGAAACCTCCAACTTTGCCCTTCCTAAGAACATTCCCAGACAATTTGGTTCATGGAAACTCCCTTAAAAATATTTAAAGTAGATGGGGGCAAAGGTCCCATCAGGTCTGGTAATACAGCATGGCACCATGAATCTCACATGTTGTCACTGAGAGCAGCAGACACACCCCTGCAAGCTGCCATGCTTGGAGCAAGGCGTCTGCCTTGCCTTCCACTCACAGCTTCTGATCGCTTCCTGCTTGTCCTACACAAGAACACACTGCCCTAGAAATGGGAAAAAAAAAAACTATAAATGAGTAATCTAGGAGCTGAATTTAACGGGAAAAGAGAGAACACTGTAGGCAGTTATCTGTGAAAGATGATGTTTCTGCAGACTGGGAGGTTAGGCGTAGTGATGAATCTAGTCAAAACCTGAAATTGCAGTCACTTTGACAATGGTCTTTTATCTTCCGTCAGCTGATGAAACAGCTTCAAACTTTGCCAGGTCCTCCTCCTACTTTTCCTTGAGAGTCAGTATCACTTCCATCTTATTTCAGCTGAGCTTCAGCCAACTGTCATTAATTCAGATTCATGCCGCTGCCAAATGTCGGGAGAGACGGGTGATGGTTGTGTCTGCTTCTGATGAAAATGAGAGGTAGAGCTGAATGTCATCAGCCTACACTGTAGATCATGTTACATCACAACTTCTCCCAGTAGCAGCTGCACAAAGATAATGAATAAAAAATAAGTGATTGCAGTGAGCCTCGTAGGGCTCTATGCAACCGAAAGAGCTTCACAAAAGGAAGAACGGCTTCTGGCAAAACTTACAGAGACCTTTGAGAAAAATGAGTGGAAAGCCTCTTTGGTCTTGCAAGGGTCCTGCAAATTCTGCCTGGTCAGCAGCAGACAAAGCAATCAGGAGGTCAGAATACGTGTCTGGATTTCGGTGCTGCTTTGTAGAGATCAATTACGGCAGCTCTATTTCCATGGTGATATCCACTGAACTGTGTTCAGGAGGCCTAAGAATGTCAAGCTTAGTGAGACTGTTTTTTTTAGTCAGTGATATTTTCCAAGTAGAAATTCTCAGTTTGGGCAAGCAGATAACAAGTACATAGAAGATCCATGGAGTAAGAATCACAGTTTTCATCTGGAAAGAAATCTGAGTTCTCTACAGTATAAAATATGACCAGGATAAACAGCAAAGCCCCCTTCTCAAAGGGGTCACTGACAATGGCAGCAACCAGCCCTCTCCCTTAACAGCCATAGCAAAGCAATACGGGAGCATCAGAAGAAGGTATCTATGTTCTCACAAATCTGCCCTGAAGAAGGATGTGAAGTTGGATAAATTTTGGAAGGAGGTCTAAGGTTCAAATGGCCAATCTTTCAACTGGTGCCATTAGCACAGCGTCATGGAGGGTCAGGCAAGGCTCTGGTCCTGCTGTGCTCTGTTGAGAGTGTAGGTAGGAAAGGCAGAGGAAAAAAATATTAGAAAAGGCCTCATTTCAAGACCTCAATACAACTTTTGCACAGCTAGATTTCATTCCAGAAGTTTTCTTATTTAAAAGGCCATGGTTGTTAATCTAAACTGACCACTCAAACTGTGTAGCTGTCCTCTCGAATGCATAAAATATTTTATATTTCCCCCCATCTAAGATTTAAACAGCAACAGGTTTTTATAACTTTCACTGGGCCATCTGCCTTAAGCAAGCAGTGTATGCATATCCTTTCCCACTAGGATGAATCAGTCTGCAGGACCTAAAATATGACACATACGCGCAGCAAAATGTTACGAATGTGCAGTGACTTTTAGGAATGTACTCACTGAAAATCAAACAAGCCCCGGAGGCCCTGAGATGGCTGTCTCTACCTGAGGACTGCAGCCAGAGCCTCTTGACACCACTGGCAGGTGGCTCAGCCTCCCAGAGACCATCTCAGAAGTGTGCTAGATTTCCTCTATTTGCTGCCTATTTTCTGCCCTGGTGACTGTGGCATCACCACCTCCCGGGTCTCCATCATTTCACAACTTTGCTTTTCAGTGTTGCTCTTTTCTCTCAGTCTCTGCTTTCTAGCAGTTTTTGCTTATTTCTGGGACCACGGAACTTTCCCTCGAGGCTTCTCTCCACTCCCCAAGAAAGATGTGCTATTTCCTCCATATCAGAAATGGCAGTTCTGTGCAAAGGGTCACATCCTACCAAGCAATAAGACCAAAAAGAAAAGCATCCAAGAGCAACTTCCACTAATAACAAAGCAAAACTTGTCTTTTTTTTTTGCAAAGAATGTGGAACTCCATGAGTGTTCTTTTTAGTGTCTTCCTGGATCTTTTTTTTTTTTTTTTTGAAGGAATGGAGATTTTTTTACCATGAAGATAACTGCACAATGCTAACTCAAATGAACTGCCTCAAGAACATATAGATGTTTATTAAGGATCTTACTCATCATGTTTTCTGAAGGGAGACCTCATAACAGGAGACCGTATGTGATCATTAACCAATTGCAAAGCTGAACATAAATATCAGGCAGTACCAACAGAAGAGTAATTATAGGACATTTTTAAGTTCCAGATTTTGATTGCCACTTTAGCAAGTGTCCTCTTTGGCTGTATCTTTGTATTTCCCTGTTATTTATTCTGTTTTTAAAACTAAAAATCACTGTGTAGTAAGCAAAGAAAAGCACTGCGATGCAGGTAGTACAGTAAATAAGAAATACTAAATAACTGTTCCTTACACTGAAAATAAAGGCACCTAGAAAAATCCTATAGTCTCGGAAGCATAGGAAATATATGTGCCTTTTCCTCCTGCCCTTTTGAAGAGGTTGCTACTTCAGTTGCAGGCAGACATTACAATGGATAATAGATAACAAAGAGGATTCACATTCTTGGCACTCAGTCAATTAAAAGAAATGCCAATTGCATTCTGTGAATATTCCCATGGTGCCAAACCATAAGAGAAGTCTGTGAGTGGGAGGAGTGAAGGTGTGATAATTGAAAGAATTGCCACTTGATAAGTCACAGGAGCTAACGCTTTAGCTCAGCATGCAAGGAAGCTAGAACGTTCCCAGCTGCTGCAAAAAATGGGTGTGCGGGATCCCTGGCACCACTCATTGGGACAAGATGAATCACAAATGCTTCGGTAGCGAGCTACCATGTCACAGGGAGCCAGATGGAGGTGGTTACTTTCCTGATTGATTGCCTCCTGGGCTACCACGGGCTTTTCCAGCAGGCTAATTCCTTTCTGCTGGCACTCGATGCCCGGGTCAGAGCCATGCAGGAATTCCTGCTTCTCGGGTACGTCTCTGCCCTGCTGAGGTAGAGGGAAGCAAAGAAGAAGCGACAGAGGAAGGGAGTCTACAAGGTGCACCCAAGTAACACCGACTCCCTAATAGATGTGGCTGCTAATGAATTTTCAGGCACGTGCTGAGTTAAGGGGATGAACAACGCTGAAACATCCTTTAGTTAAACCCAGCGCTTTACAAAGGCTAATTGAAAAAGGAAGGAGCAGCAGGGGTGGGGGTGGAACGAGGCAGAAGAGGGGGCAGAGGGGGAGAACAGCTCTATTTTTCAAGTGCTGAATATGAAATCCCTGCAACAGATGAGTTTACATGCAAGCCTGCACCTCATCAGGGCAAAGATACAGTGAGTGGAGTCAAGTAATTTTCCTCTGCACACAGCACCCCCAGCCCCTAACCCTGCCCAGCCAGCTTTCTCAACTGTGAGCTTTAGAATATAAACAGCCAATAAGTAAGGACAATAACTGTAGTTCCTGCTGAGAGCTAACTCTGCCTGTCATGCATTTGCTGGGTCCTAATACAGGACAGTGAATAAAGCTTCATTACAGAACAATGGAGTTAGCTGCCAGAGCCTACAGATTTGAATAAACAACAAATAAGCAACATCTGCTCCAGCATATGTGTATGGTAAAAAAAAAGTCACAAAATAAAAGAATTTGTAAATGCCAAAAGCAACACTAAACTGCCAGTGCTACTGTAGAGTGAATTTTTAATTGCACATGCATACAGGCAGGCTGTGGGTATTAGTCTCACATATGTCTGGTTGCTGCCAACCTGGGAGTATAGATGAATTTAATTAAATAAGGATTATCCCTTCTCCCCAGTACAATTACTTATTTATAACAATGATAAAATTGCCTAATAAAAAAGATTGTAATATTTTTTAAAACAGAGCTAGAAAACACTCTGCTTTCCCTGTAAGTCATTCGGGGATGTTTGGGGGTTTCAGCGTCTTTTAAAATTAAGTCTCAGCGTTCTGCCAAGAGAGAGGGAAAAAAAGCCTTATCATAAAGCCTACTGCAGTTAAACAGCCAGAATCTACATTATGGGGAAATATAAAGAAGACACACAGCAGCCAGGGAATTGGCTTTCATGGGGAGTGTAGAAAATTAAGCAATTGGACTAAAATTGAGGCCAGGCTACAGAGCCAAGGGACAATACCACAGGGACAAGCACTTCCATAAGTCACCCGTCTCTAATATGCTCCATCTAGGCAAAGCAGTCTGTTCCTATCTATCTCTATTTCTTCTCACGGTGGGCACCTCATGCTTCTCGGCTCAGGTAAGATCCCATTTCAGCAGGGTCATGCCAGGCACCAGCACATTCATCACCGCTCTCATACCCCTTCTCACAGAGCCCGCAAACAAATGAGAGTGGGTTCTTAATGCTATCAAGCACTGCACGAGCCTTGAAAAACAGGCAGCCTGTATCCCAAACGATTTGCAGTCTAAATCTAATTTCAGGCATGTTCTCCTGGGAGCTTAGGTTTTCCCTGCGTAGGCTCCTGATGGAACCTGGACCACGTTTCCCACTAGCTCCTATTCCGAAGGTCCCTGCTTATGGGTCTGAGACAAATTCTGCCAATTTGATAGGAATCCTTGTAAGAGCTTGTGTTATTCACTGCTAACAACATTGCATTCATAATCGCTGAGTTTTGACTGCTTCCATGATACAAAGCAAATTGAAGTAGTAACAAGAATCCCATGGGTACGGAGGGGCACGTCATTTAGAAGCAGTGGGAAAAAGAGAGAGAACATGAATAAAGCCCATAAAAGAGACTTCAAATTTAGGCCAAGCATCAACAACTCTAAAAATGCAGAGAAAGAAAGAAGGAGAGATTTCTCTCCTCTAAACTCTAAAGCATGTTGCTGAGAAGGCATAAATCTTAAGTGCAGTTCAATTGTATTATAAATTGATCACTCAACTGGATAGGAATCATATCAGAATTAAAAACAAATAACTGCCTTCTGCTTTCTCTGTTATGAAAATTTTAGCAAATGCTCTAAAAGTAATGCCTCTATTTATTTCCATGGACGCTACAACAGATACAAAGAGCACAATAACACCATTTGATAGAGCACATTCTCAGCTACAAAATGTTCTTTTTCAATACAGTCCCCACCATTAGATATAAATTTTCTCCAGCCATGAACAGACTGCATGCTGTCCTTGTAACAGTCTTCAACCAAGAAGACCCATCACTGCTGAAACACACCACCCACTGCCTCACTGAGCTCACATCCACTGTTTGGTCCCCATAAACATTCAGCAAGTGTTGATGGTGTCAATGGGTGACAACCTTCTGCATGGAGGAGTTCAATGACACACCTTTGTGTGGTGCCCACACTTCCATGTCGGGCACCATTCTGCCATACTGCCCCTCTGCTGCCATCTGTCACATGGAAACAACATGTACTGGGATTTTGTTGGAAGTTTCACCCCCTGCTGCCATTCCAGCAACATCCACTACGGACATCATGTGCCAATACAGTGAAATAAGAGGCATTATTTCTGGAACAGCCCTCATACATGCTTATTCCTGTCTTAAAAGACTATTCAGGGTATACAGTTGATTTTTTTTTTTCTTACATCATGATCAGTATACTCATATAATCTTCAAATGCCTTTAACTAATGCCTCTATCATTAAATAATGTAGCCACATTTTATAGCTGGGCAAAGAAAGGCAAAAAACTTTCTGGAGTATGACATCACATTTTAAACTTCTTCTCATCAAGCTATGTCCTCATTCTTTTTTGTTCATTTCTCACTGAATGTTTGTCCAAATGTTGGTTTTGACTGCACAAGTCCTGGGGAATTGCTATTCTTTGCACAGATACTGCTACAAGCAAGACTATTGGTATGGGGCTCATCTTTGTTTATAAAGATCAAGACATTCATCAGAAAGCAAAATCAAAGCGACTTAATGTAACTCAGGTGACAAATTACACAGCCTGCACAGCATCGAGGATGACATGAGGCCCCAAATATCACTGGAGTCAAGCAGTTACAGAATGAAAAAATACAACCCTACCAGAAGATGTGGCAAGAGGAATTGGCTGCCATAGGTACACCATCTATTACAAAATAAATATAAACACACACACAGAGAAGAAAAAAACCACAAAAAACTAGCCCCAAAACAGAACTTGAACACAAAAAGAAACCCTCCAGATCCAAGGAATTCATTATGTACTCTATTACAGTTACTCAACTCCAGCTTTTACCAAGAAAACTCTACACACACTGATGAAATCACTGGCTTAACTGAAGTCAGTGGGACTTTGGTCACTGCCTTCAAAAGGCTCATGACTTCACTCCTCTACATCCAACTGTTGCTCCCATCAATGACATAATTAAATGATCGGCACCAATAGATAGCTGCTTTTTTTTTTTAGATATGTATTTATGCACTCGAGTGGCTTAATTATTTGTGCCAGCTCCACAAAATTGATATAATTTAGCCCTCAAAAGTCAAGGACTCATCAAACTTCCACTTTTTTCCTTTGCTGCTTCATTCACACTACTTATTAGTCCCTTCATACAAAATTTGTCCCTTTAAAAAAAAAGAAAGAAAAAAGTGCCCATCAGTCCTACTCTGACCATCGATTTAGCAAGGTTTTCTAGAGAGCAAGGCCAAACATTCCATATTCTGGAGACTGAACAGCCATCTTCTCCAGTACCACCACCCCTGCCAGCAAATACTTCCCAGGATCCAAGCTCAGATAGCCTCAAATGGCAGCGCAGCATCTGGTCTAACAGCTTCATGCTTAATCCTTTCACACAATCCTCAAACAATTATTTTCTAACACAATTCAACGCTATGTCTGCTCACTTGATGACAGCATATGTGGTGTAGGAGACTGATGATGGAGCAGAGGCCATGCTGCCACCAGAATGTCATGGTTACGTAGTCCTGGTTGAGTTGCATATAGAGTGGTTGCAGAGCTGCTCCAACCTCCAACTTCATGTTTGATCCTAGATCTGGGAATTGGCAGGTAAGGGATCATTTGGATCTGGCAGATGAATCCCTGAGTGGGAGTGAAGCTTTTGTGTCACCTGTAAGAGCAGGGAGGTCTGCTTAAAATATCATATGGATGCCTCAGACCCTCAAGCTTTGCATGTGAGGTACTTTCTTCAAGTGCATCGCTGTGTCTTCCTGACAAGGTGAATACATTCTACATGCCTGTGATTCATCAAGTCTAGATTGGCCATGCTAGACTGTTATGTCTAGAATAACACATCCAGTGCCAGAAGTGATGGCAGCAGAGAGGGAAAACATATTAGGAGAAGCTTTAGAAGAAACTACGTGGGAACACTACTTTAAAAAAAAAATCTGGCAAAATGTCAGTATCTTAACACTCACTTGAGGTGGTGTCAGGAGTATTTCCACATGGAATTTCATCCTCAAAGCTCTGAATCTGGAAAGGAAGAGGAAAAATTCATATTGATAGCAATGATTAGTGGGGATGGGGAGAAAGGAGCTGGAATAAAGAACCCAAAAAACTAGATGTTTCAAAGTGAAAACATTAAATCTTTCAGCTGGTTCATTTTTGGGTTGTTTCTTTTTTAGAAATATTTGTTCTTGACATAGTCTGTGAAGCCTTCCAAGAGTTCCTCAGGTTATCAGTAGATAAATGATTCCAACCTGAAAGTACATTAACAATCTTGTTTGAACAGCCTCAGAGAAACATCCCTGAAAAAAAAACTGTGACTTAGTAGAAGCCCAAAGAAATACAGCCATATGGAGGCAAATTCCTGCCAAATAGTGTATGTAAGGTCAGAAAAATTTTTTCCTCTTAAGAATGAAAACCTGTTTGTCTTTTTCATGGTATCAGTAGGAACACTGCAACATGATACTGCGTAATCTTCCTTCAAGGAAAGTCTTACTAGAAAAGGGGGACCCATTACATGCAAGTAATGCATGCACATGCAGGCCAGGGGTATCTTAGATGCAGTCTGCAGCTTCAGAGATCTCTAAATCCCTCCTTGTCAAATGCCAGGAAGAGAAGGGTCGCTCTCTACATAACTGTTTCTTTTCCTCTCTTCCAGGCATATGCTAATGGCCACTGTCAGACTAACAATGTAGGTGGCCCTAATCCTATCAGCCAGTACACTGCTCTTACAGCCTTAATATAATGATGTGGTAGAGAACATCCAGAAGTTAAACAGGGTACACACCACCTAATTTGAACATACTACGTTCCTATAATTGTCTGAGGACATCAAACTGAGGAGTTTTTGCTGCTACGTGCATTCACTGCTCCGCCAATGTCTTCCTTTCTATATAAACCTCTAGTCAGAGAGCTGCAAGTCCAGCATGCTGAGTGCTTTGCAAAGACGTACAGGCTGCTTTGGGACTATAAATTTGCTGTGCCAGAGATCTTTAAAAGACACTGTCTCTCCCACCGAGGGTGAAAGTCAGGCCCAAATACCAACTCTGGAGTCAGCTCTGCCAATACAAAGGCTGCACCAAACCTTTCATGGAAAAATTTCAAGAAGAATGCCACTGCCTTAACTTCATCTGTTCCAATGTTTTTGAAACTGGAAAAAACTTCTGGGCCGCCCTCTCCAGTTATTTTCTGCTCCTTCCGCCCCTCCATCCCTTCCTCACTCCCAAGTTCCCTATGTTTTCAGGGGGTGGTCAGCTATCCCATTTCTCCTACTTTCTGTGTTTCTTCCTTTTCCTCAATCATGAAGGATGGCTGGAGAGAATGGTTGGGTGGATGGATGGGCAAGAATATTCCTGTCAGTTCTAATGGGGTCTGTATGATTGGAGGTAATCATACTGTAGTCCTTTTTCTGCAGTAGTGTGGCGAGAAAAACTGCTGCTGACACAAATCTAGATGTAATTAGGGGACTGGCAAGTATCCTGGTCTCTGCTACTTCATGTTGAACCCTGCTGACAACCCACTGTTGCTAAAACACATAGATAGCTGAGTACCGTGGACTTTGCTGACAGCAGATATGAGAACAAGCTGCTGTTCTGATTTATTCTGTTTTTAGGATGCTCAGCTTACAGAGTGATAAAATATTTCAAACACTGCTATAAAACCAAGGATAATTTTGTGATGAAACTTTCCGAAAAAGCACACCAGAACATGAGCACAGGGGAAAGAAATATAAAAAACACCAATCCAACGAACTAGTTAATGATTGGATCTGTAAAAATAACCCTTACCATCTGTATTAGTGTTCCTGCAACTTCCTTCTGTAAAAAAAACTCCAGCAACCTGGCGCTGCATAAAACATATTGGCATCTTACACTATCATACTGGTTGAATGAATCCTACCTTCGTAACTTCAGTGCCAACTTCCTTGACAGTCTCCCAACACAATGACAATTCAAAATAATCAAAACCCCAATGAGCAGAGTAAATCCCACTGTTTTTCCCCATAATGCTGCAGCATGGTGTTTGAAGTCATTTACTCTAGCTTCCATCCTGAAAAAGAGAATCCAAACCTATACAATAAATATGGGTAGGGAGAAAGTGCCAGCAAGCAATATACAAAAAATCCACCTCACCTCTTCCATTTCAAATGAATCTGGAGGCCTGCAGTTTAGACCTGCCAATTTTTTGAGCATCTGGGCCAAAAGCAAGTGGGGTTCTTTCCTTGGCCTGTCTTTGGCTGGCACCTCACATGGAGAAGAAAGGTGGAGCTGTTTTGTCACTAAATGTGATGAAGCAATGGTTTTCCCTGGCAGAGCTGGTGGGCACTGGGATATGGGATAAGCTGAGGAACCTCTGTCTCTACAGGTTTGCTCCCAGCCCAAGGTAACATGCGCAGAAAATCCTGCCTGGTTTGCTCCCCTCTCAGCAATATCCACACAAAGGTGAGGTTGTTCTTCTGTGCCTGGCACGCTGACTTCCTCAGGTGCCAGCGAGCCCGGGTTCAGTAGCGCTGTCTGCTGAGAAGCCCTTCTCAGGAGCTGACCTATTCTTCTCCTCTTTGCTTGTGTGACCACAGATCTGCTCTTCACAGCATTCAAATGACCGGTCACATTCCCACCAGGTTCCTGTGCTTTGGTCTGCTGGGTGTTCACATCAGTCAGCAAAGATGAGAGGGCACTGGTGATGTGGTCAAGTACTTCCAGTTGTCGAAAACGTCCTTAAGTTTGTCATAACGAAGGGCAACACGGTTATAAAAACAAAAAAAAACAAAAACAAAACAAATAATTGGCACCAATGATTATTCAAACTTGTCATCGCTAAGAAACATACTAAGTATCTGATTAAAAACTGGCTGAATTTTTCTATCTGCTTCTGGTCTATATACAGACTATATACAGACACCACCACACAGTTCTTTGTGTCAGCCAAACACACAGTGTTCACTGGGACAAGTACATCTGAGTGCTGCTCTGCATGAATAAAAGTTACAGAATCCAGCCTGAAGTTCTCCAGCTGGCTGGACCAGACTTGGATGCCGTATCTGAGGACTAATTAAAATTCATGAGAATCAGGTTATTATAAAATCCGATCATAAACATTTTCTGCTGGCTGCTGTCCAGGATAGCTGCAAAATGCGTACGTACTGATAAATACGTATCGATAAAAATTGACCATACGTGCTATGCCCTCATTTTCAGAGCATCACAAAAAATACTTATCTCCCAGAAACTCACAGCTGATATTGTATATAGGTTACCTTTAAAAAAAAAAATTAAAAAATTGCATCAAGCTTTTGTAATTTTTGCCATTTTTTCCATAGAGTAACATAAAAAAAGAAATGAACTATGTCTGCCCTAAGGGACCCTGGAGATCTCCTTCTCTGCAACACTGTGAAGTTATTTATACAAGGAAATGCAACACATTTGTTTGTGTATTGTGTCTGCATCCATCCCGAGGCAATGAATATGTCACCAGGACTTCTCCTTCCTTGAGAGATTCATTGAGGACAGTAGATGGCAAAACGCTAACATACTTGGCTGCCATTTCTGTTAGAGAGCAGCCAGATTTACTGCATGCAGGCTGTTGGTAATGCTGCTTCACCAATAATTAAACAAGGGGGTATTTACCATGGATCTGAGTCAGCCTTTTGCATCAAGGATCAATATCACAGTGTGCAATTCCTTACTGTTGCAATATCTCAAGAACAGCCTTTTTTAAAATTCCCCAGATACCACCTGATTTTTAAAACCAGAGGAAGATGTTGCCACTGCTACCACTTTCTAAGACATGGTTAAAAGCAATGCCTGGTTCTGCTTAAAGGTGTTATTTGATCTATGATAGTTGTTGGGTATTTTACGTGTGCCTAAGTTTGGGACACTGGGGTAAATCATTTTGTGCACCCACTGTGCTATGACATGCTCTCCATGTAAAGCCGTTCTAGCCTCAGTATTTTATCTGGCTCCCACTACATCAGGCCCTAAAAATCACAACTGCTAATTTCCTTTGACTGACAGAGGCAGAGCAATCCAGACGTTCTGATTTGAACCAGAACCAAAACTGCTGCAGTTTGAAATAGTTTTCACATTTTTACACACTGCTTAACTTTGGTGAACTCTGTCAAAGAGTTTGTGAAATCTGAAGGACAAATCAAACAACCAAGAAGTGACACATGACCAAAAAAGTCATCTTATTCATGTGCAATATGAAGAAATTATGTCAAGGACAGCCTTGTTTTCTGGACTTTTTCTTTCCAGGCAAGCTGTTGCTTTGGTTTCTAGGGATGCTCCCCAAGGAGCGTGCCTCAAATAGGCAGGAGTCTGATACAAACTCCTTGGTCTCTGAAGCCTGCTTCAAAACAGTCTAAATTTGTACCACAGGTGAGATCCTGAAGGACATAACTGCAGAATCATTTTCACTAGAAAGTTCAGATGCATCAGCGAATGGCCTTGCTGTAAATAAGATCAATGAATCTTCAACAGAATCTGTATTTTTCATAGAAATTCTAATGACTTTATTACGATTCACCATTTTAGAATTCAGGAGGAAACGGTCACAGTTTTGTTACTCCTTCCCTAAATCTGGTACTGCATAGGCTAACACAGTTATCTGCATATAAGATTTGGAAAGTCTTCAACAGGCTCAAAGAGGAATGAAGGAACACAGATGTTTCCAGAGTCATTGAGAACTTCCAGTCAACTTTTTTTTCTTTTTTTTTTCCATAGCAAACTGCAGAATTTGGAAAAATCAAAATGTTTAGTGGGAAAAAAAAGATCTGTCTGAAATTGACGTTCTTCTCATGAAAAAAATAAAATGAAATCTCATTTTCTACTTTGTCATATGTTAAAGTATTTTCCTACTTTAGATTGCTCCTTCTTGAGCCTTGGCAATACTGTTGTTGCTAGAACTGAAGCAGTAGCTCAGAGAATGCATTAAGCAATTTATATTACATTTCTTTTCTAGGGATGCTTTTACTGCACCTCTCCTTAACTTCACTACAACTCTGGCACAGGCTGCCTAGAGAAACTGTGGGTGCCCCATCCCTGGAGGTGTTCAAGGTCAGGTTGGATAGAACCCTGGAAAGTCTGATTTAGTGGGTGGCATCTCTGCCTTCATCAGGCAGAATAAGGTCTTTAAGGTCCCTCCCAGAACATTCTGATTCAATGAAATGGGTGAAAAATCCCTAGAAACAAGACAGAAAACCCTAAGTAAATTTAGAGACGGTAGTAAGGAAAAGTTATACTAAAATGAGTGGGTTTTACTTTATTTTAATTGTCAGATTTAAACATGTAAACATTAAAATGCCCACAGACCTGAAGTTTTCAAAGAGTTTCTGGATTAATATACTCAAAAATATCTTTTTTTTTTTTAACTTAACTTCATTCTCAATTGACTTTATTTCATCAGTTAGGTAATAAAATGTTTCTTCTAATGATGACAGTAAAATTTTCACCATCAGTGAACGATGGGGATAAGTTCTTTCAGATCTGAGATAACTTACTGATGACTGACATTGTTGAAAATGCAACATATTCTTGTGAACTGGACCCTTTAAAAACTCCCTGACAATGCTTAAGGATCATCACTGAGCAAGGAGACAATTAACAAACAATTCTGTCACAACACACACGTATTTTAAAAAGCCAAATCAGCAATGGAGCAGCTCTAGAAAACTATCTGCATCAGAGCAAGGGAAGAACCAAACAGGAAGATAAGGATTGCATTAGGAAATGAAGGAAATAGGGAAGTGGAGAAAGATCACTCTGGTATGGAAGTCACTGCTTTTTCTTACCTCACTCTTCTTTTTTTCCCTCCATGTTTACTGTCACTCATACAATTCCTACAATCCTTTTCCTCATCTTTCACTTTCTTGGACTAACATGTCATACCAAATCAATTAATTTTCTCTGCTGTTTCAGTAAGTAAACTGACAATTTCTCAGTCATTGACTAATTCAGATTAAACACTTTTCTTTTTTTGGTATATAGAGACAAATGAGAGCAATTCAGTGACAATAAACCAAACTGGGTGACAATATCTGAATTCATCCAGCACATCTTACATGTCTTTAGGAACAGTGGCTTAATATAGGTTTGAAGCCTCTAAAAGTAGTATGCAGTCTGCATCATTTTGGTACCTTTACCTCAATATGAAATGGTCCTGTGATAGTAAAGCATCTTGAGTACCCTAAAAGGTTCATGGAAAGGTAAACACCATGGAACATCTCTAGACCTGAACTATCTACTTAATTTACAGTGAAGAATCTTTTTCTCTATCATCTTCAGGAAGCTTTCTTCCAGAAGAAGAGCTGGATCATTAAATGCTTGCAAGTTTAGGTGCAGTAAGACTGCACCTAAGGCAGATAGACTAGATTCCACCCTGTAGAGGTAATCCATTTTCCAGATCTGTTAAACATGAGTTTTCCACTTCTCCTTCTTGCTGTACTTCACTACAAAATAATTAGGCAAGTTAAAGATGGCAAAATTAGAAAATAGAGTTTGCAAGCAAATGTCTTGAAAGCCTGTTTGATGATATCCCTCATAATTTTGCACACTAAAACTGATTCATCCTTCTAGCAGTAAATATTCTCTAGGAATATCAGCTACAGGAAGGTGCACGTGCTAGAGTGCCTGCGTGGTCCCACAGACCAACTGACTTTTTCTGATAGGTGTTTGAAATTGTGGCTCAATTATGACCCATAGGAGGTGCCTGACTCTCCATTCACTATGAAAATAGACTCTGTTGTGATTAAGATCCTTGAGATGGTGCTTCAGCTAAATGCCTATAACTTGGTGCAGAGGTTATGAGGTTAATCACCACATATAAGGAAATATGTAGAGTCCGTGAAGAGAGAAGTATGAATCTCTGAAGGATGGATGTCACCCCTCTTGCTTAAATATGCCCAGGCACATACTTAGGAAGCCTACGCAGATGGTGTGAAAATCCCCTCCCAACCTGTCAAAAGCAAGAAAATATGTTTCGATGGACATCACACCCATCAAAATAGAAACCGAGCTGATTGTGCCCTTCTGCTCTGCCCTTGTGAGGCCCCATCCGCAGAACTGCATCCAGGCCTGGGGCCTTCAGCACAAAAAGGATGCAAAGCTGTTGGAGCAGGTCCGCAGGAGGGCCACAAAGATGACTGGAGGGCTGGGAGCACTTCTCCTTTGAAGAAAGCTCGAGGGAATTGGGCTTGTTTAGCTTGGAGAAGAGAAGGCCCTGGGAGACCTCATTGTGGTCTTTCAGTACTTGGAAGGGAGCGTATAAACAGGAGCGAGACTGACCTTTAACACAGTCTGACAGTGATGGGACAAGGGGGAATAGCATTAAACTTAAAGAGGGGAGATTTAGGTTAGATGTTAGAAAGAAATTTTTTACTCACAGGGTGGTAAGGTCCTAGGATATGCTGCCCAGAGAGGCTGTGGATGCCCCATCCCTAGAGGTGTTCAAGGCCAGGCTGGATGGGATCCTGGGCGATCTCAGATGGTGGGTGGCAAGCCTGCCCGTGATAAGGGAGTTGGAACTAAAATGATCTTTAAGGTCCTTTCCAATCTAAGCCATTCTATGATTCTTCCCTGAGGTCCCTATCCTCCATCTACTCATACAGATTCTCTCTCTTTCCTCTCTTTTTCCCCCTCAGGAGTTACAGAGAGAAAGAGTGAGAGCTGAGAAACCTGTTTGATGTGTCAGTTTGCTGTAAATATTGAAATGTGTGCACAGGCCTTGCTATAAAAAGAGAGAGAAAGAGGGAAAAACACATTTTCCATGATGCTCTGACATTTCTTTTTCAATTCTTATTCCATCCATACCACTTCTTCAGTGTAATTCTAAACAGGAATGCATGGACTATATGAGAGATCCTGCTTCCTTGAGCATTTTAAATAAACAGAAGATTTCAAGAGCCATCTGGTTATCCTGTGCAGCAAACATGAGGGGAAATGATGTCAAAATTGGACTTTTCAGATGGGTGATATACCAGAGAATTAACAATGCTATTTTAATGCTGATATAACTTCAGGGTGAGGACCTTGTATTCATTTCTTAACTGCTAAATACACAAAATGGAACTAAAACCATCTACAGCAAATAAAAATCAAGCCTGTCTGCTTTAAATGGTGCAATCTTATTGTGCTTAAAATAAGATTCTCATCCATTTATTAGGGCATATTTGAACAACCAAACGGCTAGGTTCTAGCTAGAGATTTGTGAGTCTGATGCATGAGCCCTAGCAGCCCTAGTGACGGGAGGCTGGGATCTCGTTGGCCACTCTGCATATTTATTTCCCTGTGAAAGGGGTCCTGCTCCCACAGAAGGGAAAAGGGAATGAGAATTCTTGATATCAACTAAATACATGTCCCTTTTTCATATATTTCCTCTCATAAGCCTCTTCTCCACCCGCTCAGTCCCCATGCTATTTATTTTTTACTTCTTCTAAAGAAGTAAAATAAATTTCTGGCTGTAATTCCTTCTCCACTTACCATATAGGTTTGGCAGCTCAATGTCCATCCGCTGCTTTTGAGCTTCCAAAAAGACTCGGATGTCAATACCTTTTGCCACAGAAGAACCACTGAGGAACCTAGGAGGGATTTTAGTGCAGACATCGGGTTCCTCTGTACCAAACCCCAAATCGAGGAGAATCTCCACTGGATCCTTTTCACACAGTGATAGCCATTCAGTGATGCTGTGGGGAAAACATCAGGATAATTTACACCATTATCTTGGTACCACTTTTCTCCTGGAATACTTATTTTGTTGTTGTTAAGTAATTCTTTTAGGGTTTTGTTAAGTAATTCTCTTCTGTTCTCTCCTCTTGCAGAGACTTAAACAAAAGTGGTTATTGTCAGACACAATGCTAAGAGATTAGCAATGGTTTCTTCCCCCAGAGATATCTAGTGGCATGGTATCTAGAGAGCTTAGCAAGAGAAACATCAATAAAAGCTGTACGTTTATGGCAGGCTCGCTTTGTTCAAGACATGACACAGGTAAGATGCTGCAGCTGCCATAAGATCTTGAAGTCTTTTATCATGCAAGGAATTCAGAGAACAATGAACTTTGAGGCAGGTTTTTGTGTTTGTTTTTCTACTATAAATGCATTTGAGAGCAGACACCTTAAAGAGGGCACTTTGACCACGGTGAAGCAAATACGATGATTTTTATGAACCAGAACTTGGAACTGCACGTTCCAAAAAATTGTAACCGTATTTGTTGATCCCTAAATGGGTGAATTCCATGCATTCCCAGCTGGAAACACATGGAAATGACTAACCTCTGTGGTCCACCAGTGTGAGAGTGGGAAGACCTGAGGCTGTTGCATCTTGACATAACCGGACTTTCAGAAAATTCTTGCAGGGATCTGGTTGGAAAAAAGCAACAAGGAAATGTGTTTACTCGTGTGCTCCTCTGGGATATCATTATGATTTTTTTCCTAGAGTAAACATTTGCATTTTGCCTTAGTTTATAATGATACATAATTGCAATGCCTTAGAGTCGTCATGAGAGCGTGGCAATACGCTTGTTCTCAAGAACAGTATGTTACAGTAGGTGTGAGAATGTAGGTGTGAGGTACCAGTAAATGCTAATTATAAAGGTGGCAGAATGGCTCACTTTTGACAGATGGTGAATCTTTCGGGAACCTTTCAGGAGCACGGTTTCTTAAGCCACCTACTTTAAAAAGATGTAATTGCTCTTAACAAAGTTTTGGAGAGACAATGAGCTGCAGCAGTAGGAGTGGCATCTGAGAACAATTCTTCACTTAGCTTCTCATCGTGTCTGTGGCCAGCAGTCTGCAGAGAAATATCTGTCTTTTAGAGCCTGCTCATTGCAAAGGCATAACAATCTTAATAGGAACGATAACAACACTTTTGCTAGACCCAAGCTTAATTTTACCTACATGTATCTATTAGGATAAGTAACAAACGTTCATTTTTCTCATTGCAAGTTGTCCCTCGCCTCAAATCTTAAATAGGCCACAAGCAATATGTAGGTTTTTGAACTAATGCTGTTGGTATCAATTTGAGAGGGGAAAAATAAAGAACAAAACAACCTTAACTAAAATTTCTCCTTTTATCAAAATGAAAAGCAAGGGGGAGGGAAAAAAACCCTTAGATATCTACAGTGTCTGACACCTACCTTCTGTAGCTTTGCACAGTCAATTGTACCATTTCTGGTACTGACAAAGAAACTGCAAATAAGAAAACATAAAAATATTTAATTCTCTTATCATTTCTGTCTGTCATAACAGAAATGTGTCAAACTAGATTCAAGATGAGAAGACTAGCTGTACTGTACCTATGTTGCCCCAACGGAAAAGCCTCCTATTTATTTCCATGGATGCTACAACAGATACAAAGAGCACTATAACATCATTTTATAGAGCAAACTCTCAGCTTCAAAACACTCTTTTTCAACATCATCACCATCAATTAGCTGTGCATTTTCTCCAGCCATGAACAAGAGCGTGCGTGTCATGCTCATAAACATCTGCACCAGCAGAGGTGACCCAGTATCACTGTTGCTCCTTCTGAAATGCACCACCCACCATCTCCCATCCACTCTTTGGTCTCCATACACATTCAGCAAGCATCAATGATCGTAAACGGGTGACAATTTTTCTGCATGGAGGAATTCAATGACACACCTTTGCTTCACATGCACTTCCACGTCAGGCGCCATTCTGCCACATTGCCCCTCTGCTGCCATCTGTCAGATGGCAACAACATGTAATAGAACACTGTTGGGAAGGTTCAATCTCTACTGCCATACCACTGCCCACCTCTGACATCATGGGCCAACATAATGAAGTAGGAGGCATTATTATCGAAGCATCCTTCATATAAGGAAACATCTTAGCACAAGCTGCAAAGTTGCAGAACAATACCTGTGTGGGAAGCTGAACTCACAGGACAAGTTAGTAATATACATAAATGTAACAAAAATCCACAGGAGGAAAACAGATGCCTTTACATTTCGTTAGCCATTATTGGTACATTAAGCCCTTGTTCTTTAGAGGTTTACACTCTCGAGTCTTTCCACTGAGGATACATATAAAGCAAATATGATGACAATACCTTTTCATTCCTGATTTTTGAGGGACAAAAAATAGTAAAAAGCAGTTACATTAAGTTTTTATGTCAGCAAATTATTTGTGCATAACAGTTTTTCAGGTGTAGTTCACTTAAACTGGTGACTGTTGATTTCAATGGATTTTGCATCATGTTCATAAATGCATTTGGAAGAAGCAAGATGACTGCAGGGCGCTTACAAGAGTTTCGGGCAAATAATTTTCAAATAACTTTTAACATTGCCTACTGGATTCCACGTGCGCTATACTTACGAGCCATAAAGTGCACATTTCATCATTTCACTAACTTATGTTGGGAATGAGTAACTGGGATGCAAACACACAGTGTTTGTACTCATCCCTTTCTCTCTCAATGCTGAAATAATAAACTTTTTGATCCTTTTCAAGCTAGAGCAGCGTTTGCCTAGGAGCAGCTGTAGATATCCTCCTGCACTGCACAAGATGAAGATTTTTTGTCTAGTTTTTAAAGTTGCGTTTTCTATTTAACAAAATTATGTCAATAAAAAAGAGAAAACATCCTCTCACATTCTCTACTGGATTATTTTTCCGCTCGTAAATTCTAACATAAATTCCTTCTGGCTTACTCAGCGCGAGGATGGGAACATAAGGGTTACCGACATCCTGTAATTTGCTGTGGCAACATAAACCAGACTATCTAGCAGTAAGTTTAGCTTAATTTGAAGAATCAGCTACTTGTTGTGTACCATTTGTTACTTATGTGCCAGAAGAAGCAGTAGATTCACTTTAAAATGCTTAAGGATGTCAAAAATATCATCTAGAAGAGTGGGTTCATACATTTTTCCCTAGTGGCATGTAAGCACACTTCTCTGTTACAGAACATTATATCCCACAACTACAAACTCACTGCAGTTTTGATTTCCTTAATATCTTGTGTAGGTTGGGAAAGACTGAACACGAGTGCTGCCAAACTAAAAATCTAGCAATGTGAAACACTGGCCAGGGTGTTACGTAAATAATGCGATTATGAGAAATGTGGTGTATGAAGGAGGCATAAGAAATAACAGGTCACAAAAAAACAAAACAAAAAAACAAAAAAAACAAAGGTTGAGAGTTGTGATCATATGGAAAGAATTTGTTAGGCTACCACATGCCAGGTAACAGAGTAGCTGTGGTTATACTCTTACACGAGGCAGTCAGTGGTTGGGGCACCTGAAATACATTTATTCTGTAGGTTAAAATAAGCTAAACAACACTCTACTGCAGTGGGTCAAGAATATAAAAATATAGAATTTGACAGGCTAAGCCACCCAACCTCTTAAGTGACAGTAAATGGCTCATGAACCTGTTAGCCTCATGGCTTGGACAAACTTTGCACTTTCATGGGTTGCCTCATTCATGATGAGAGTCTCTTCTGCTTCCTCTGATGAGAAGACTCTCATGAGAAGTTGCTCATTAGAGAGCTTGACATTTTTAAATATTAGAGATTGTTTTTTCCATATATAAGAGGTCATGGAAATAGTAATGGGGAGGAGACGATATTTACATTTCCTGATTTGTGTAAGTATTTTGTTCCTGTCGCAAGAAACACTGAATCTCATTACTAAAGTGGAAGATACTTTGGGGGAAATAATGCCCTTTAGAAATCTGTCAGAAAACCTTATGAAAACAAACAAACAAACAAACAAATGCTTTGTAAACCAACTGTGGTGCTAATTGGCACTCTGTTTACTGCACATCTAAGTATATCTTTGCTTATGAATAATATATCTTGCTAAGCTAAATGTAGCCTCTGACACTTGAGGGAAGATAAAACATTGTAACAGGAGAAAAGATTAAACCATATATCATCCAACTGCATTCTTACTTGTGAGCGTGATAAACAAAAAGTGCAAATATGGAAGCACTGAAAATATTTGGGGCTCCAAAATGCACTAAAAATGTGGAAATTTTTAGAAATACATCTTGAATATATCAGATGATTTGTTCTTCTGTCCTCTTTCCTAAAAAAAGATGCTCTGAATTCACTACATTCAGCAGATCTGGAAAGTAGGTGAGAACAAGTGAGAAGTTCTGAGTTCAGGTCAGGCATGCTTGAATGCATCGTGTCATAACTTCCAGAAATCTGTGCAAATCTGTCCTAGAAACTTCCACTCCCCCAACAGAAGGAAATCAAATCATGCCAGAAGAGAAGGTAAAACTGAGACTTTTCTGCTGAAAATCTCTTTTGAGAACCTTCTCAAAGTGCAAACAGGAAAAAAGGGACATCTTATCCATGAAAATCAGCTTTTCCAAGCAGAAACCTGTAGTGTTTGATATCTTGTAGTTAAGCCATATGTGACAGAAATTACAAATAACGTTGTTTGTATAACCCGCCTGCTCTTGGTATTGTAGCTTATCTCCACTTGTAGGTAGACTCTAAAATAAAAATGTCTTTAAAAATGTCTTTAAGAAGACAAAAAAAAAAAAAGTTCCCCTGAAGTACAGCTGCTCTCTCCTGAGAACTGATGGGGTCTGGGATGCAATGTGATGGGTAGGCATTGCACAGGGCACTTGGAGTACACATAACTGAATGAGGATGGCTGATGAGGTGGGAGAAACAGAGCCACAGCCCCACGTTTTCTGCTGCTTCTGAACACCACTTACTTGAACACCACTTACTTTCTCCCTAACATACATACGCTGGCCTCTGCTGAGATTCAAATCTTGCATTTGTGCTTAAGGCAAACCCCGTGAAATTCTAGCATTCTCCATGAGTCAAGTCTGTCACTTCTGAACATAAATTTTATTAAGAATCTAATTAAATCAACTTATCCAGGGGCAGGAGTGAGAGGAATGGACGCAGAAGACTTTTCAGTGCATCAAATAAAATAGAGCCTATTATACCTCCCAGCTGATCCCTGTCTTCACGGTGACTTGGTAATCATTAATTACATTACCTATCCTGCAATGCAAACCTCACCATACCTCCAAACAATATATATATATTTTTAGCTTCTCCTCACCACCAAACAAAACAGACTTGAGCTGCATTTGCATGAATGCATGGCATCACACTGAAGAGCTCATGGAAAATACTGGTCCTTCAGGGACAAAAAGATGAAAGAGCAAAGTTTTGGTACCAAAGTACATGCATGTTTGACTGTGTTCAAGATTAAACTGCACCTCTCTGTGGTAGCACATTGCCTCAGGTGTGTATAACCAGGGTTTCTGCCATAGATCGTGCTCATGTGGTAGGCTACATCTCACTAGAGGATGCGGCATCATGAAATTCCCATGATGTACCAAATAGTTTGATCAGAAAACTATCCAGACACACGATGGAAAATGTTACCCTGGCACTGTTCTCATGAGACAGTGGATCATAAGCAAGGCATGTCAGTTAATACTGAATATTTGCGTGAGAGTATTTTGATGTAGTTCAACAAAATAGAAAGCTCTTTCTTTGGTTAAAATCAGACAAAGCAAAATATTTTGTTTTGAATTTTCAGGGAGTCACAACTTTCCTAAAGGAGGTGTCAATACTGCAGACACTATATTTCCCATTGGAGAACTCAGGCAGCAAATAATTAAGGAGAAGCACAAGCAAGAAGAGAACAAGAATTCGACCAAAGATGAATATTTTCTTCTGTAGAATCTTCTAAGTATAAAAATGAAAGTAGAGCACTCAAATGAAGTATTACGGGATCAGTTTATAGCAATTAATCACCACACTGAGTTGCATAACTTTTTGGTAACTCTGGAATATATCAAAAATATTAGGATATATTCATTTGATAATCCAAGGGGTTTTTTTTTTCAATCCAATTCGGAAAGCAAAGAAAAATCTGGAATCATTCATTTGACTTTATTATCTGCCAGTCATTCATAATTTGGAAACATCTACCAGTCCCACTGAGAATGGAAAGCTAGCTATTCTGATGCTGCATGAATGCATCCTGAGGCAGTTCCTGCCATAGCTTGAAAGGGGCAGAGAGCTCTTGTGCTGAGGGAGGATCGCTGCCTCCCTTTTACCAAACAGGGGATTGCAGCACAAGTGATTCACCTTATTTGCCCAAGGCCACGCAGGAAGCCTGGAGCAGAGCAAGCGATGGGTCCCGAGCGTCCTGCTGCTCAGTTCAGTTTTTCAACCCAAAGGTACGTAAAGATGGCTCACAAGTATTTAGCTCTTCTCTGAAAATACTACAAACAGGCTTCTTTCCCTTCAGGTTCAACCGAAGCCACGGAGCTCACCAGCTCAAGGAGCTGCCTTGCTCTCAAAGGCAGAACAGGAGGGGGCAATTGCTGATCAGCAGCACGGCTCATGCACACAAAAGACAAACCAGGAGGCATTCTCGTCACACTATTGCTACCTGGATTCAATGGTGCTATTCTGATTTGCAGTCAAAAGACACAGAGAGGCTGCAGCATCAGAGGCCTTTGGACTCAAGCCTTTAGAGATTTAATTTTGACATTTAGAATAAAGAATATATGGATTTGCAGGGTCTCTCTGTTGTTTTTGTTGTTGTCGTTAACACTAAAAAGCAAGAGTGTTGTTTTGAGATTGCCAATCTTTGCCTAGCTATGACACTGAAAGCTCATTTCTGGTGCACTGAAGACCAAAATATCCAGTAAACCAGTATGTTTTCTACAAACCTACACTTTATGTTCCCTTTATAGTCAGTGCAAGGAGTAGGACACTTCTACAGCAATCCTCCCACTGCAGCTGCTGTTTGGAGGTGCTTTTCTTCATGGACCAAAGCAGCAGCCTGGCCCTGGTCAAAACACAGGGCTTTGAGTTAGCTAGTGAGATACTAGCTGGTGTGATGCACTCTAACAAGCTGCACATTAACCCAAATACAAGTGAGAACAGTAGAACAAAGATGAAATGTTGGGGGAGATAAATCAAATTTTGCAACATACACCAATTTTTCTCCTTCTAGTGAAGGGAAACGAGGCAAACCACGATCTCTACTATCATACCAAGAATCAACTGAAGTACCTGATGCTTTTAAGTCTTTGAAATAACTTAGATTTCGAGTTGTAATTAGCAATTTGCCATTGCAGAACAGAGTTGGTACTATCACTGATTTATTTTTTTGTTGTTATTTTTCAGGAGACCTGGAAGCTAATGAAGACTAATAAAAAGTCTTAATAAAACACTGAAAGAACAGGTTAGCAGAGGATGGGATATACAGCATCAGCTGTGTTCAGAAGTCCTTTGGCCCTGAGGCAGAGAAAGTCTAGAGTCCATCCCACTCATTATGTCCCAGATTCCTTTCAGTTGGTGCATTGCAGCTAAATGAGTGAGGAAAAACTGAGCTTCAGGAAGGGGAACGGGGAGGACAGAGAGCAGGAAATCTTGTACCCTGATGACAGCTGCTCCTGTTCTGTATCTTTGGTCAAAGATAACAAATCATTCCCCCCAGAGGGAGACAGCTGCTGTTATTTAGAGCAAAGGTAAATAGGTAAAAATATTCAAATTGAGCAAAGGAAGATTTTTTAATTTCTCCTGGATCAGACAAGCCTTATGCGGACAAGCCTCTCCATCACCCAAGTCAACTATGTCAAGAGAAAGCCTTGCCCTGCCTCAGCAAATGGTTCAGAGAAGTCATTATATACCCTGCACCCCTCTGACCAAATCAGTACCTGCAGCAGGAAAAAATGAAATTCCTTCAATATCTTTTGGGCACTTGAGTACCTCAGGCTCCTCCACGGGAAATGGAGCTTCCCACCTGCCAGAGAGGCTGCCAGGGAAATGCCAGGACAGCAGAAGGATTGCACAGAAAAGACAGTACTGCTTTTGTAGACCAAAGGGGAAAGAATGAGGCAGAAGAACCATTTATTTATGTCAGTATGCCTCATAGAAGAGGAGATGCAGCAACACACCTTCCCAGGGCTAGAAGTCAAAGTTTAGAGCTAGTTTAATTGAAATTAGTTCATTTCCCAGCTGAGTAATCCATTGGCCTGATTCTCCTTTGCCTGATGACTTGCACAGCCATTTACAGCGGGACACAACGAGAGTAAGATGCTACAATGGGATTCAACTGTAAATGACACAACATGAGAGACAATAAAGAGTTTGGCCCCAGATGTGGGAAGTACAGAGGTAACTTCCATTACATTTAATTAGTGTTATCACCATTAATTTCCTGTGCATAGACAGAAGAAGACATCCTTTTGATTTCAAATTAATTAACACATAATGATTAATCTGATAGGGTACATCTTTTCAGACAAGAGTGTCCTCTTGATCACAGTTTGGGTGCCAGTACCACTCATCATCTGTGTGTTTTAATTTCTAACTGCTCTCCAGAAGCAAATTTAGCTCTGCAAATCTGTCGATGGAATGAATGACTGGCTGGTTTCCATGTCCTGTGTGTTTTGTTCATTTGATAACACACTGAGAACATCTTGGAAATCTTTTTTTTTTCCCCCCTTTTTCCCCTCCCCTACAAGGAGATTTCAAGGTAGAAATTGAGGAATCTGCATCAGCGAGCAATTTATATCAGCTCTTAACTACAGAACGTATAAAATAAAAAGCTTCTAAAAATTGAAAAACACATAAACAGTTTATGGCAGGTTCCCAGACAGATTTGTCTCACTTCGGTTGCCAGAATTTAACAGAACCATTCTCCTTGCCACCAGCTACAGTAAAGTGTGTTTGTTTCACTGAAACAGGATCTTGAACTTCATCAGCTTCACACCATATTCCTCACACTGTATGATATGTACTGGATAGTGCTATTAATATTTCTTTTTCCTTTCCACTTGCTGAGTGATTACTCACACTTTTTTAATATTTATCCACTTTCTTTAGATGGTTATGAATGCAAACAGATCCATATGCAGGTGCATCAGTTCTTGAGTAGAGAGGAAATGGTTAACTTCAGTATTGACAAATATGCAACTAAGCATGTAGTTATAGGGACATGAATTAAGAGGAAGCAGAAAATCTCAAATACTTTAGTTAAGAATGTCTTTAAGTATCCAAGACATTCCATTTCTGTTCAAAAAATTATTTGAGCATATTTACAGACTGTTTGGGTTTGACAGCTTAACAGTAAGCTTTTGCCACACAAAATGAACAGAAAAATAAAGAAGGTTTTTTTTCCAGAACCCAAATCTAGGATGTAAAGTGTCTGTATTATTGATTATATGAATTAATATTTACAGTTTCCTTTCAAGGCAAGGCAAGGCAAGGCAAGACAAGGCAGGGCAAGGCAAGACAAGGCAAACAACAGAGATAATTTTTACCACTGTCTCAATCTTTTATATGATATAGACATGTTTGGCAATCTGGTTCAGCTATACTTTTTATGGCAGCTCTACCAAGGAGAAAATAAAGCTTCTGTTATCTATCTACCCATCTTTGCTTCAGTTAACAAGAAGAGAGATGTGGTTGTTGCAGTGCTCTCAGGCAGGAACAGGATAATTTCTGATCTGCAGTATTACTACTTTCAGTTGCCATTTTTGGGGACAAAACACTGCTTGAAGACTGAAGACTCTTGTTTTCCCTCTGTTTCACTCAGAAATGAATGAAGATGACGAAAGTATTTTCAGTGTCAAACTTGAGCCCTGACCTTGGGCATCTAAATGAAGGTCCCCTTTTCTCTGCCCATTAACCTGCGGGCTGTTAACTGCAGCAAAATCCTAGTTGGTGCAGGAAGACAGTCATTTGTTTTATCTCTTCAACATGCCTATCATTTGCATTGAAAGCAAGGAAGGACAATCTGGTATTCAAAGTACCCCTGGAACACCCATGTGAGAGCTCACAAGTAAAATATCCTTAAATGAAGTGACTCCAGAGAATTAATCTGTTTTGAAAGTGCACCAGCTAGGGAAAGCTGTAATAACACTTCAAGCCCCCTCATAAGTTGGTAAACACAACTTTGGGTACATTTCTGTCTCTGTGAAGCCTTTGGTAAAATTCCTGCTCAGAGGCCACAACTTAAACTTGCTCTGCTCCTTTCAAAGCAGAAGTCCTGGTGCTGGTTTGAGACAATCAGTGTCGCTCATCGTGAATACCTGCACTGGATGCTGATTTTATCATCAAGTTGCATTTTAATCACAATAAATAGCCAGAACTATTTCTGCTTAAAACAATGTAGGACCGAAGAGGGAGCGAGTTGTATTTTAAGCCTCCCAGCTACATAAGGGAAAGTGCATAAAAATCAGTGCACAGGTTGTCACAGGCAGCAAAACAACAGTAACAGTGAAAGCAGTAACAATAGCAACAATTTTGCAGTACACTCAGCTTGAATCTGGTCCCTTTGCTAAAAATGTTTCCTGGATGGTCAAAAGAGACAGTCTGTGAGGCTTTGAAAATATCAAAGCCCTTTACATCAAGCTCTTTTAACTGGAATTTAAACCGGCAAATAAAATATAAATGTATTTCTCCCACATATCTGACAGATCAGAAGAGGGGAAAAAGAGACTTTAAATTTTTTAACGGGTATAACAACAAGAAAAAACTGATAAGCTCCAACCTGTATGGCTTGATCCAGCTGTTAGTATTACGGAATAGTTGCAGGCTAGTGCTTCTGTGTCTCTGCTCTGCCACGAACCCAAGGTCTGAAAAACCGAGGACACAAATTGGTGCTCTTGGCTTGGCTTTCCACCTCCGTTATGTACTTATTTATTTATTTTAAGATACTAGGAAGGGCAAAGGGAGGCTGATTGCCAAGAAAGTGGTGTTTAAGTTGACAGTTCGGATAGATGACTGTTTGCTTAGCCTCCGGGCAAAGGGAAAGTAGAAATCAGGACTAGTCTAGTTTTTAGCAATAGGAATTCTAGAAAATGACAGGATGGGAAAGAAAGGGAAAGAAGAGCAAGGACAGTGATAACTGAAATAAAGGGGAAAAAAAAAAAAAAAGCCAGAAGTTGTTTTGATTGCTTCCATTTCCAAGAAATATATTGCTGTCCCTTTAACTCTCTATGCCTCATTGGCACATGTGCCAGGGGAAGGATTGCACTTTACTAAGGAAGTAATGCAAACTTGTCTTCATTTGGTTACCATGGATATGGTACTATGTGAGACAAAGCCTTCCATTTGCATTGCAAACAACCAGGCATGATGAAGGACACCGAATTTGATATTCTGACCACAGAATGTCTCTGGTTCTTCCACGTGAGTGATCACAAGGAAAACAACCACAGCTTTGGGCCTGTGCTTGATGCCACGAAAACAAGGGTAGGGGATGCTGCTTTTCAGATCAGGATGAAACAGAATCACACACACCTACAGAATGAATGGTGTTTCTTGTGCTACCTAGCATGAAATAGCTAACGGATAGGTGTGGCAATCAGTTAGCTTTCCAGCTTTTTCCCACGGGAAATGAGAGATGAATCAGTAAGTGATTTTCGCAAATACTGGAATGAAATAGAAACTGGTTAGGTCATCCAATTGCTGGGCTTTTATACAACAATTCTGATCTAACTGAGAGTCCTCTTCATTCTGCAGAAGTACTGCATGAAGTACCTTAATTTTATACAAAATCCAGTTACATGAGCAAGATGAACAGTCCCCTGAACAGACCTAGTGGGAACCAGTGCAGCACAGTTAATAGCAAAAAGGGAAATTGTCTCATTTCCCTAAAACAAATTGCAGATGATTGTTTGTCTATTAGATTGCTAGATCGTCAGTAATTCTTTTTTATTGCTTTAAGCTCTGGCAGATATATAGTCACACATCATTTTTATTTCAACTGACATGGAATACAAACAGTATGACCCTGTTTTTATGGATAGAAATGGCCAAATTGCCACTGGTCTATGTAAAAGAAAACACAACTGGATCCCAAATAATGAGCCCACATCCATGAATTGAGGGTTTTCTCTCCAAAGGATCTTAACATGGATTAACTGGAACAGTAGATCAGACGCTTGGCAAAAACACTGTTTCCTCTGTTAGCACTGGAAAAGACATCCAAGCATATCTCTGGTGAGACATGGGCAGCTATATCATCTCAGGATAATCTTCTTGACTCTCCAGCTCCGGGGAGTGGCCCACAGCCACCAGCAGCATGCAAGCAGCTTTCCTGTGACATGGAAGGTATGGCCAGATCTCTGTCTGTCCTTATGCCATCATTCTGCATGGGTGCTGGGGGCTAATTAGGACCACCAATCCTTTAGCTGTTCACCAGTGGCTCCACAAAACAACAGCTTTGCACCATACAATTAGCTCCTGCTTTGACTGGGTGTTCCGCAGCCAAACCTCAGCATGCTGCTGAAACTCAGGCACCACAGAAGCTCAGCAGTGTGCATCCTTGAGAATGCTTTCAGGGACACACAGAAGCACTGCCAGACCATCTTCACCTACCCCGAGAATTATTTCAGGCATTCCTAGAAGCCCTAATGCTACCTTAACCACAAAGGCACAGTCTGCCCTCTGGGGAATGTGCTGCTGGGGAGGACAGGAAAGCAGGCAAATTTTAGATGCAGAAATAATTCCTCATTCCTACGGTGCTTGTGTGAGCGCCATTAGATTTGATATGCAAGTGCTTCAGTTTTTTCTCAACCTTTCAGACCACACCACAAGGAATTAAAGTCCGAACCCTCCTCCCTCTGCACCAGACCACGAAGTAGGTCAAGGAGGGAGAGGGTGGGATTTGAAATAGTAGCAAGTATCTAGAGTGGCAGCTCTTCCTGCAGCTCACCAATGCTGCCCACTCCTCAGCCTCCCCCTGACCTGGTGCAGAGCTGGGAGAACACATTGCCCTGCCCCATGGGCTGTTCTCAGTGCTCTTCCAGAGGCACCAAGAGGGAAGATGTGGAAAACCATGGGACAACTTGTCACATCAGAATAAAACAAGCGCAAGCCCTGACCATATGTAGCCCTCATTGAAAATTTCATATTTCATCCCATTCATATAGTCCCAACTTCTTGCCCTCCAGGCTCCTTTCCTTCCTCTGCAACAAAAAGGATTATGAAACAATTTTCCTGGCCTGGATGCACTGGTTAGCAAAAAATGCTGCAAGGCAGACTGGATGGCAAATCTCTTGAATGACATAAGCACTCAGAGTGAGTAATCCTGTAAAGCACTGTTTTCTTTAATGTCTGAAAATAAGTTTGGGCTCAGCCCTCTGATCAATAGATAATTCTCTGTGTGTACAGTTCACCTACTTTAATTTATTAAAAAAAAAGAACATGCTGTTGTCTTAATTCTGCTAATCTTGCATAACCACTGCATGGTGGTGGGATGGGAAGAGTGGTGCTCCCTTCCTCCTCACATCAGCATGACTGCAAATTCTATGTAGAAATGGGGAATATATAAACTGTAGATATCCTTCTATTTTCACTGGTTTCAAGGGAGTTGCAGACAAATATCCCAGAAGAGTTAAATGACCCACTATTTTTACTTTCAGCATTGTTAGAGCCAGAAATAACTTGACTCTTAAGGACAAGTCTAAATTTGTAGAAGTGGAATTTAGAACAGTTTTTGTTTTTTTTTTTTTTTTCTTCTTGATAAAACTAGGATCTTTAAGCCATAAAGGATATGCCACTAGCTAACTGCATTGGCCATTGCAGTGTCATTCTTACTAGCATCAGTACAAACTAATTTTACATACACTGGTATTTAAAACAATACAGTTCAAGCCAAGATCTGGTTCTCACCAGCTTCTGTATCCTTCCTCCACTCTTACATGTGAGCTCAGATTTACTTGTTTGATTAACACTGTTCAAAAAGCCTGTACTGATGATACGATGAGTTTGTATTTCACTAGTGTCTTAGTAGCATCCTCCCATGACAGACACTGATTCTGCTTGGTTGCTGCTACTCATACCCAATTCTGCCATACTTGATATTGAGACAGCTTTGGATAGCATTGGGTTAGTCCACAAGCTGCCTCCCCGACCTCAGTAGGAAGCCAGAACTCTTTGTACACACCAGCAGAGGAGAAAAGAAATCAGATGAGGCCAATCTCCTCACTTGGATGCAAGCAGGACATCTCAGGCTAGAGACACAACATGTTCACAGTAATTGCTCTGATGAATGTTTAAGCATATTCTTTTTATCTTCAGGACAAGTTTCAACTGGTTTTACTTTCATATGCAAGTAGACATGCTTTGCTCAAAATTACTCCTAATTTATCTGAGAGCTACTTCAGGTCTACATGTGAGCCTGCAAAAACAAACAAACAAAAAAAGCCCACCAACCTGCACACTGAGAACTTGATTTGGGTTTTGTCCATAGCAGATGCTGCTAGCCATTGATATTCCCCGTCTATGACCCGAAACAGGACACACTGAGGGCCAGTGTTTGCTTTCCTGTGTTGAGAAAAGTATGCCTTTGTATACCATGGACAGGTAGGCATGGGACTGTTAAGTACATGTAAGCTGTTGTAGGCCAGATTTGTAGTCCCTTCTGCAAACAGGCACGGCATTCAAACAACTGCTAATCCTACCTCAGTGTCTGAGAAAACAAACTGTATAGTCAATAAGTCAATAACTTGTTCTGACTTTATATGGACCAGTAAAACTACATGGCTCAATATCTTGGATACCAATATAATTAAACCTTCTATATTTAATTACTTAATGACACAAGCTTCAATCTTCTGCTACTGGTAATGGCAGCATCCCACAAAGGTGGGGTAGTCCACTACAAGACAAAATTATGCTTCCCTCTCTATTAGATGCATTTGCACACAGTTGAATAACAGAAAATGAATTTTGTCTTCCAAAAATGCTTCCATTGGCATCACCCTTCTGCCAGCAGTGCTTAACTGGTGGAGGCTTTCATTACAAACACCGCTTTAAAAAAGAATAAAGGAAAGTAAACAGGGCTTACCTGTGCCAGTATGGATATCGCACGCTCTAACACCCACTCAGAAGCCAGAAAACAGTTAGGTGAGGCTCTCCAGCAAGCTCTCCCATATCAGGTCAACCGCTCTGACAATCCATTGCAGTCTTCCTCGTTCCTAAAAGAGAGAGGGCAAACATTTGTGTAACCTGAGCTGAAATTTTCATAATCCCCACCCACTCACACCAAAAAGAAACCTGTTTTTCAAAATACACTTCACTCCTTGCCACATAATGTTTTCAAGAGTAGACATGCTCAGGAAAATTTGCATCGCTGCTTTTTTTCTTAAAGCTATGCAGGACATTGACGTGGCACAGATTTTAGGGCCATTGAGATGCGCTGTGTGCACTGCTGCCCAGCTGATGCCACAGGCAAACATGGCTGCACATAAACATAAAACCCCTGGGAAATCTTTCGGGGTGGGGTTGACACACTGTGGGAGGAGTCCCTGAAGCATCTTTAGTGGAGCTGCCATAGTGTGGCTAGACTACCCCATCTCCCATGAAGGTCCCGGTATCCCTGGAAGCCAGCCTGCTCTGGGGAATTGTCAGTCAATTGCTAGGGGATGGTGGCAGCCATAGGGTTCATCAGAGCAATAAAAATTCCTGGTGCCATCACGACTCTTGGAAATGGCAGAGTGCTCTCGAACATCAATCCCAAGAACAAACAAGACTTTTAAAACAAACAGGCAAGCAAGCAAAAACAAACTCAGTACTTGAAAACTAATGAAAATAACAACACGGCCAAAGCTTACAAAGCTGCTCTCATCAGACTTGAATAAAAGTAAACAAACAGCATGACGAACCACAAATCCAACCTTGAAAAGCCACTTTCAGCAGCACAGCGTGACCAAACATGCAACTGCTACAGGCTATGCCATTTCAGCTGGGGCAGATTTGAAAGCGCAAGGCCACTTTGCGTGCTGCCAGGACATCAGAGATGTGACTATTGAGCACACCACCATATGGGCAGGTCTTATTTCCTCGGCCAATGACTTCCACTAAATACTTGGAACACATAATCTGACTTTGTCTCTACACTGCACGCCCTGTAAAATAAGGATTCTACTAACCTGGCACGTCTATACCAATGTATTGAGGTACACATACCACTTTACTCATTAATATTGTATATTCTCTAGAGCTGTCTTCAATCAGTCCTCAACAGGGCTGAAACATCTCTGTCAACACATGCTGCAAACTCAGAAGGCAGCACTTGTGAGTCAAAAGGTGTCATCAAACAGCCCTGCAATCAGAAATCTTGACCAGAAAAGTCTTCATAATTTCTCCTTCCACATAGAGTGGAAATTCAAAGTTCATACTGATTGGGATCTGTGAAATACACAGATCATGACATTGGTTAATCAAACCAATACTGAGACTAGAAAAAACAATACCAAAGGAAAATCTAATAATCCAACCTGGAGCTCTGCAAGATTTCCTGGAGAGGAGTTAGTAACCATGTAGGAATCCAAATAAGTAGCACCTTGGAGGCTACAGTATAATTAATTCAGTGCAAAAATGGAAGAAATCTTACCCTCACAAAATAATTATACTCTTCTTAGTGAAATCCCAGTCTTTTTAAGAGGAAAATTAATGCCAGTCTGGATTAGTAATTTATCTGCACCTGTTTTAGCTTTATTTTCTGAATATTCTCTGCACCACTGTACAAAACAGAGAACAAATTAAAGAGGCTGATAGCAATAAGCCAGTTTTAGTTTTTTCCTCCAGAGCTTTTTAATTAAGTCATACACTGTACCCTAATGTTTTTGCCACAGAGAAGATGTAGCATTTTATCATTACCATGAGAATAATTTAGTGAATATACTAAAAAATCCTTCTGTGATGGTTCTTCAAAGGACTCAGAAACTGGTTTTCAAAGACACTCTCCAGTATGTACCCCATTGAGTCAAATGGCATTTTCAGTTTTCTCTGTAGAAACCAAACTTTCCATTTATATTAAATCCTTTGATTATTTTTCCTAAATTTCTTATCTTTCCAAAATTCTTATCAAGACTTTTCCATTCCCCACTCCAAAAGCTCCAACTGAAGTTTTACAAACTCCTTCAAACCAATTAAATATTTCAGTTTTAGTAATACCAAAGCAACTAATTTTAATTACTGTCATTTATATGTGAAAAATATGTATTTTAATAAACTCAATTTTTTAGTAAAAATGTCCATTTGGAGTGGAAAAGACAAAAACATCATGATAAATATGCCCAAACTGGACATTTCGTATTAGTCCAGAAGAGAGGCTAACTTAAAGGGCTTCATATCAAGTTGATCAAGATGAACTATTTCTATAAAACATTCTTGTTTTGGCAGACCAACATTTTTAATGAGGAAAACATTAAAAAAAATGTTCTAACCAGTTCTGTGTCTAATTCCTTTGCCTTCTTCCTGCTTTATCTCAGACTACTTTGAGGATAGACATGTCCTGACAAAAGACACGTCTTTCTGTCAGCAAAAAGTGGTAAAAAAATTCTGATAGTGAAATCAGGATTTTTGGCAAGCAGCAGTAAACTTCTCTTTGGATTTTCAGACAAATGTTCTGCTTCCCGTGGGAAACAACAGCACGTTCACATCCGTATATTCTTTCACTACGTACAAAGAAAGCCTTGGCTGGGACTTGAAGGGAGGTGTACTTGGTTGTGACACTCCATCCAGGACAAATGACACCTACCCTTTGCATTAGCTTCATACGAGCCAGAAGAGAGGATTATTCCAAAGGCTGGTTCTTAATTAGTTATTCATTCATTGTGAAAGGGATTCAATCTCTCCCACTGCAAAGGACGTGGGATTGCACCAACAAATCTGAGTTTATGTGTTCGGGAGGATGAGTGGATTTGTGCAAACACACTCATGGCCAAACTTTCCTTGTTGTGTCAGTACTACTCCTGTACTCCTCCAACTGACTTCAGAGTTCAGGATCTGAAGCAGCAAAGTGTGTATTTAGAATTAGGAATGGCATCCCAAGTTTTGCTGATACAGACAGACTTGCACTTGAATTTAAGCACAAACTGAATTTATTATCTTGAGGCTGGACTCCTTCAGCCACAGATTTTCTGTCAACTTTTCTTTAATATCGTGTATAATTTTTCTTCCCCATCTCTTCTAAAGACATCAAATAGCTCAGATCCTTCAACAGAGATCTAAAATCTAAAACCACAGTCGTGCTGTACAAATAAAACCTAAGAGTTTGGTTGATGACCTTAGACACTGAAGTGAAACTATTTTTCTCGGAGCTATTCCTAGAACAGAAGGCAAAAAAAAAAAAAAAGAACATTTTTCAAAAGAGCAGTCATGAATAAGGAGATATGTATGTGTCTATGTATCTATGAGCTTGTAGAAGGGCTCAAAGTATATTTTTCCACTATTCTCTGTGAAGTTAGCCAGGAATATGACAAAGAACAAATCTGGATGGGGAAAGAACTAATATCAGTTCTCCTGCAGTCTGCAACACAAAAGGCTCATTCTGGGCTTCTGCCCTTTATTTTTTGTACCCTTTCTCTCACGTGAGATACTCCAAGTCAGAGTACTGAAGACAATCTGGGAAATCTTTTGGGAAAGAGCATATGAACGACTGGGGCCCTGCCCTGCAACAACACACTCCCTGGAGACGGATGATAGGAAAATTTCTGAAGAACTTTTTTCCCCAGTGAAAAATATGCTGGAACTGAGATTCATATGAGAATGAAACTTACATTTACTTACTTTTTTATTTTAATGTAAAGGGTTTTTTTGTTTTGTTTTGTTTTGCTTTTCTAGATCATCTTTAAAAAAGTACATTTAGAAAGACATTTCATTGTTTTCACAACCCGTTTTCCCACTCTGGTACTGCATTCCAACTTAGAAACATTGCTCAGCAACCAGAAAGGAATGGAGTTTTAAAAAATAAAACAACAAAACTCATACATGAAACCAACTGAGACAACACTGGTGTACAGAATAGTAAGCTGGTGACTGGAAAATGGTACTGTGATCTTAGGCAACATTTTCAAAACTAACATTATTCAGGAAATCTATTTGGTCATTTGTTCCTTTTTCTCCATGCTGGAGTATGGAATACTACCACTTTCTATGCAAAACTGATTGTTTTTCATTCACTGAGTCCCTTTTACAGTCCTGAGTGGATAGAAAAATGATGTTTTACAAACATAACTAAAGTGACAAATTTTTTGGTTCCTGTAGAAAGACTAGAAAGACAGGATCTTAATAAGTGCAGAATGCTGATCAAACCAAACCCATCTTCTGTACAGAAAAGAATAAAATGATTCTACGGTCACTTACTTGAATTAATTTTATCATTACAATAAATCCATTCATAATCTTCAAGTAGACAATGCTACAAGGTTGGTAACATGGTCAGAATACTCTATGTAGGAGTACATATTTTTGGTTCCCTTTTGTCTTTTCTTTAGTAACTCAGCATTTATGATATCTGCTCTAATATTTACTGGGCCTATATCTTCTCAGTACTGAAGACAACTAAGAATCTGATCACTCACAGCATCTCTGAAATATTCCAGTTCCCCTTAGAAGAGCAATAAAATAGTCTGACAAAGCAGGGCAAGAGCATTTGAACACACATATTTATGAAAAGGCCTGAATGATACTTGCTTAATTGAACAGATGTGCAAATTTCTACCAGCAGAGGTCATTTTCACCTTAGAGTGAGTCAAAAGAGCTCTCAGTATCTGTACTTCTATCCAAGCAAAAGTCTTAAAAAAAATAGTCCCAGGTGTTCTTCATCAAAGCAAATAATCTGAAACGGAGTGTAAGGAATATTAGAAAGCTTAAGAAACCAATCTTAATTTGAGAAAGCAAATTCAGTCTGTGCTGTGAAATATCAACAAACCCCCAGATTTCATATTTTTTGTGCATATGGGATTGGTCAGTTTAGATAACCCTGATGGCCCGAATACTTTTCCTGAGAAATTATATTTATCTGGGAAAAAACTTGCCTATGCAACAACAAAACTTCTTCCAAGTCTCAGCAAAAATGCAGTGGATAAATGGAAGCCATCTGTTTTCTCCCATTTTTTCCTCATGTCTCATCCGTGCTCCTTTTCCAGAAGGCCAAATCCCACCCTTGCATGTATTGGCCCACTGGCTTGACTGGAACTGAAGAGTATCTCTGACACACACATGTGTATATATACCAGAGCAGAAACATGCGTGCCATTCTGACTAATTTCAGGCTTTGGGCTAATACATACTGATATCTGAATTTTAGGAAGGGAAGCACAATTTACATCTTTAGCTTTAGGGAAGTTAAGAGTTTATATTTAGATATTTGGATTTATATTTAAAAAAATGTTAAAAATTGATAAAAGTCTGTAAGATACAGTTATGATATGAACCCAAGAAGGCATTAAACTGTTGTATTGCAATGTATTAAAAACAGGAAGAAAGGAAACTGATTCAAATATGCAATTGTCCAAAATGAATGCTGAGACCAATACAATTCAGATAGCAAGTGCAAGTGTGTGAGGAGAACAGTGAAGATGAAACTGCTCTATCTATCTGGGTTTTGAGAAGGCCAGTATATGTCAACTTGTTATAAAACAGTCCCAGGGTAGAAATTCAGTTCCAAGATGGATTGTGGATTGGCTGGTAACTTGCACGGTAACACAACTCAGCAAAATGAGATTGAGTGTGATCCAAGGCACCTTAAAGACAATGGCAAAACCTTGAATTAGACTCAGTGACAAAGGATTTAAGGAAAAGGGTTCGTTTATAAATGGTAGGAAGACTGTTGCTGAGATGTTTGGGGCACCTGGAAATGGGGAGGAAAGGATGTGAAATACCCCTTCTTGCTCAGCAACCAGTATATAGGAATTAACGCTTGGCAAAGCAATAATATCCCTTTTTTCCCTTGTTTTACACCAAGGACCGAAAGGGGAGTTGAAGGAGATTAATTACTTTGCTTGCTAATCAATGCAAAGACATATTTTTCTGCTCCTCCATCTCATAATTTTTATTTCATCTAGTTTGGCTTTTTTTAGGTTTGCCAGATGTCCCAGTTTCAGTGGGACAATCCTGGTTTTTGAAGGTACACCCCATCTGCTCTTGAAAATATTTCTGTTCACTGCTCTCTTGTTGATTGTGTGCTTTTAGAGCAGCCAGCCAGCAAAGGACTGCAGGAGAGAGGCTGATAAATTATTATCGAACTATAAAAATCTGCCCATATTTTCCCAATGCTGAAAATTAATTCTGTAGGGTGAGTTTTTTTGTAAAATGTAAATGTTCACCATGGCACACGAGAAATTATGACTACAAGTCCCTCCACTGCTCAGAGATCACCTCTTAATGTCTATACGTTTCAGAATGGAAGCGTTGCTTCCATCTTTCCTGGGCTGCTTGAATTCACATCACAAAGGAAGCCCTGCCCTTTCTGACTGTACAGTCAAGAAAACTGACCCTCTAAATCAAGAGCAGGAGGACATATCAAGAAAAAAGTTCCCACCAAGAGCTGAATGCTATGGTAGTGCACATGACTGGGCAGAAGGCTATACAGCATCCCTGACCCAATGGGGTACCCAGGGGAGGAAGCTACAGCTCCTTTAGCCTAAAGTGTCTAAAGGAAGAGGAGGCTCACTCTTATGCTTTCAGCTCCAGATCCATTTCACAGCTGCCAGCTCCCATGAATACACAACAAATATGAATATATCAAATATATACCACGGTGTTCTTCCTAAAGCTCCAACTACCAGAGTCATGTGGATCTTTAAGAATCAAAACTGTTTGTTAAGAATAGAAATTCCTTGTAGACCTCATGCAAAAAAAAAAAAAAAAAAAAAAAAGCTTGCAAAAGCCAACTATCTAAGGACAATTGAAAAACATGCCAACTCACAGTTATTTGCTATTCTGTTTCATGGTGCTCTTCTGAGGCTTGTTGCTGAACACTTGGGGAGAACAGATCAAGGAAAAAAACCTGATGATACTACAAATGAGAGGTCACCTTCCTCCAATCTCGTACCATGTTTGGAAACAAACACCACTGTAACATTCCTATGTGTTCCCTCTGACCCAACAACATTCACAGAGCCACCTTGCTTTGTTCCAGTTTGTCTTGTTTAAAACTGCCTTTGTCACAAACGTTCCGTATGACTTCACAACCTCACAGCAGTTTGTGCTGAAAGCAGGAGTGTAAAACTTTCAAGCATTTCTGTGCAGAAAACTTCCTGGGCTCATCTCTGTTACAAAATGCATTTCCAACAGTTTGGTTAGCTTCCTCTGTGACCTGCTTCAGTTCAGCACTTCACTGCGTGACTGGATGTGGAATTTAAATACCAAAATGAATGCCTTTTTGTATCAGGACCGTTGACATTCCTTAGTTCAACCTGGACATGCAGAGATCAAGCAGAGTGTGAGCACTGATTTGTTCCAGAGACTAAAGAGGTTAAACTCAGCAGACCTCTGAACTACAGGCAACTGTTCAATAAGGCAGCACATCACCAGAGCACTGTATGTTCTGTGAGCAGGTTAAAAAGCAATCAAGAAAGATCCAAAGACAATTCTGCCTCTAGGATAAATTAATTCAGAGAAGGGAAAACAATGCTGTTAAATAAGAAATGATTCAAGCTTTCATTAGAACTTGAAACAACTCTGATTACAGACCTTTTGGGAAGTGTAAAAGATTGCGTGTGATTGCTTTCTTTCTATTTCTTACCCTTGTTTGCTCTAATTGTGATCAAGACAGGAAGGGCCAGTGCTGAAATACAAAAGAAAACACTATTTAAAAAGTGTTCTGACTGTGGCAGGCTAAAGCATCAAAAACACAGTGAAATACCTTTATCCAAGATGTAAAGCTACTGTAAGTAATACTTAAGTGGTTTATTGTGCTTGAAACGCAGCCTTTTATTTCTCAGACAAGATGAAACAGAATAAAGAAATAGAGAAAGAGAAATTGCTTTAAATCCTGCATTGCACATCTGGTGCTAAAGAAGCCTTACGGTAAGGGGGTTTGGCAGACCCTAGCACCAGACCTAGCAGCTGGTGATCCTGTGTGCAGTAAACTGGCATGGTAGTCACCTCAGCACTCCTGCTTTCTGCTCCCAAATAATTCAGCAGACTGGGAGGGAGGTAAAAAGACAAAGCAGCTATTGCAGCACTCGACTCTTTCTTTTCTCCTTTGCTTTCTGAATAATTGATTGTTATGTTACTGGACTCATAGAAACTTCACCCTCAGCCAAACACGGGAGCCTACTAAAAGCACTCTCCAGGATGTCCAGCCTTGGGTCAGCTTTTGCACTTGGGGTCTGATACTCTTGCATGACCTCACACATCTTTAAGACTCCTCTGACGCTGTTCAGCCATTGCCACGTGTTTCTGTTGGAGAAACAAATCACTGGTTAATCACTCCTGCCCTTTTTATCTTTGACAAAACAGCTTCAGCTGGGAGCCTGAGCACAGAATGGCATTTGATAACTGCCCCCAGTTGTTTGCTGGGAAGATGTTTATTTAGATCCTCTGAGTTGATCTCCAGCTTGGTTTTCCAGTAACCCGCTTCAGCTAGGGAAATGTCTACATGGAGGAAATCTTGTATCTCAGAAGAACAATCCTGCATCGTGTCTCGCAGATAAGATTACATATGGGATTTTTGATATCGTTAAAGACTGGTATTTTAAGTGATTGCACAGCAGCTCCGTGTCTGCTATGGGTATCACTAGCAGATAGAATACTGCCTAGTCCTAAATGCAAAAAAAAACCTCCTCTATTTTAAATCAAAAAGCCTAATGAAGCAGTGAAGTATTGAAATCTGCATGTCTAGAAAGTCCTACTGGTACCCATTTGCTTCAGAAATTGGACAAGCAGTCATTATCCAAAATTAACCTAGTTATTTGAAGGGTATGGAGACTGTGCATAACGCTTGGCCAGTTGCACTTATTTCTATGGTAATTTTATACACATGACCTCCATTATAATAGTTTCTGAGCATCCCACAGCCTCTAATAGCTTTATTTTTATGCACTGTATTTTCCCTGATCAGTTTGACAACAGAAATTCAGAGAAAATAAAAGGGAAATCCAGAGCAGGGCAAGACTTTGCATGCTGTTCTTTCCAGGCCCTTCATCTTCCTTTTCTTTCTGAAGAATGGAGGATCTCTTCTCAAAGGGACAGAAATAAAACCCACGTAAGGGTTAATTGCCCAGAATTGACCATCCCAAATATGAATATATGCATGAATATTTTTGCTGCTCTGGCAGGATACTGCACCCCTTGTTGCACATCACCAGGTGCTACTGGCAGTACAGGAGCATCCTCATCATTGCTGTGGGCACCTGAGGCTGTGCACGCTTTTGCTTTACACATGTAAACCACTTGTTTAGTGCAAAGTAGATATATTTTCTCCAAGGCAAATAAAACCATTTCAACTTCTGCCTATGACTTCACTAGAGATTTGAAAAATCAAGCAAACTCATTAAGGCAATTAAATGATCTTTAAAAAACGAATCTGCTCAGCTCTGGTTTCCTGGATTTTAAGGGAGGGAGGCAACAATGGAATTCTCTAATCTAATCATGACTTGAAAGTAAATAAAATGACAGAAATTGAAACACTTGTTCACTCTCACAAGAAGAAACACAGGAACAGTGGCAAATAAATAATGTGCCACTTCAGGGACAAAAGGATTATGCTTCTCTGTCTCCACATAATTGTCTCTACCTGGACAGATTTCTAAATGTGTCATCCATGCTAAAGGGAGCATCAGTGGATTAATTATGGTAGTCTATAAGGTGTTCAGTGACCGTAGCGTCTGGTCGTATTCAGCATGGAGTACGGCTTTTAAATCAAGGAGGGAAGAACAGGGAAAACTTTGCAGGCTGCAAGACTCTCCAGATATTTTAGAAGCGCTACAAAGCACTGGTTTTTTTTATATTACCTTTCTCCCTGTATATCCTCATATTATTTCTAACAAATAGTCCTTTAAGGGTACATAGCATTGTAGAGCTCAATGAACAAGACCAAGCAGGGTAGCCTCTACCAAAAAAAGCAAATATTTGAAAATTGTGCATCTAGTGGTCCAAAAAAACCTTAGCTAAAAACTATGCTATCAAGGCACGTCAGAAAGAAGTTGAAATTCAGTGTAGTTGCATTTTTAACACTCAGCATACAACATCTAAAAGTACTGCTTTCCTCAGTTTCCTTAAAAGGTATTCATAAATTTTTTATGCACAAAAACAAAACAAAACAAAAAACTTCAGTAAAATAACTTTCGAAAAAGAAGCCAAATTTAAACTCAGATCGATTTTTGAAATAACAGGAAGACTGAATTTCCTTTCTTTTTCTATCTTGCTTTTATGAGCTGAGAAAACTGCAGCCAAACTTTCCATTTTCATTCCAGTCGAAAAGAAGTTGGTTATAAAATGGTAATTTTGAGACTTCTCACACTGATAACGCATTGCCAAACATAGACTTGCGCTTTTGAGTTTGTAAAAGATTTTGGTGGTGACAATTGACAGAGGTTAGACCCATTTATGAAGCAGCTTGTGTAACAATAACTGAACCTGGAACTATCAAAATGCCTCTCATTTTTGACACTGCCAGGGTGCTTTTGCAGTATTGTTTATTCTAACCCTTGCAGGTAAAGAGGAATTTACTGACAAAAGTCCAGTGCTGTTGGAATTATTTAGATTCAGGCTGGACGTTAGGAAATACTACTTCTCTGGAAGAGTGGTCAGGAACTGGAATGGCTGCCCAGGGAGGTGGTGGAGTCACCGACCCTGGAGGTGTTCAAGGAACATTTGGACATTGTGCTGGGGGATGGAGAACTATTGGTGATAGGTGGATGGTTGGACTGGGTGATCTTGTAGGTCTTTTTCAACCTTGGTTTTTCTGTGATTCTGTGTGAATATAATACTATCCCTTGAAGTGTCACACATGCCCTAAATCACTCCTTGCCCTGTCTATCCTGTCTAGGTGGTTACACCTCTGCTAATTAAAACATATTGTGTAGACTGACACTGCCCAAGTCATAGGTATTCTCTGATTATCAGCCAATTTTGCCTACTGAGATACCTCATTTGAGATAGAAATGCTTGGGAAAGCACAAACAGTTGAGTAGTGCTACGCTTTACTTGGCCTTCCCTGAAGAAACATACCTGAGTAAGTCAATGTGAACACGTGCTCCGCAGTAAGCACCGTGCTGAGAGGCAGGATATACCCTCCATTCAAGCTGCCTAAAAACTTCTGAAAACAGGACAGAAATGGCCACAAGACCAATCAGCAGCTCTCAGGGAGCCCTCCAGAGCAAAACTGCAGGCTACACTGCAGCCTGAGCCCTGCAGCTTACTAGCTATGCCCCATGCAGCATCATGAACGTGACAACAGTATTCCAGGAAGATTCAGGCTAAACTTATCAAAAATCAACATCAAAGTCATTTCCAGAGTGCAAGCATGCAAACAGAGGTGAGTAATCTGGTGTGAAACACGCAGTGTAGGAGATAGAGAACCCCCAGCATTCTTCACAGACACTAGCCAGAGCCTCATGCATCACATTTTTTTGGTAAGCATTTTTCCTCCTAGTCTTTGCAACTGTTAATTATGGCTCACCAAGTGAAGAAGGAGTCCAAGCCAATCTTTTGAATCATGAAGTCCAGTTTCTGGCCTTACATGAAAAGGTACCACTGATATTAAGAAAGCTGCATCTGTTTTTACCAGATCTGAATCTGATAGGCAATCTTAGGTACAAAAGCCATTTTCCTGTTCTTTATGTAGCCATAAAGACATTTATATTCTGGAACCAGTTTTCTTTCCTTTTTGCACAGCCATTAATACATTTTTTTTTTCCTTTTTTTTTTGTTTCATCACTGCCAAGTCTTGCACTGCTCCATGTGTGAATTTATGCAAATTTCAGAATGCGCTAATTCACATATTTGCAAATTGGCAAGTGATTGGCAAACATGTAAATGAGCTCATTTAGTCATTTTCCTCTTACTCTAAACTTCAGCTTGAGATCACGATACCCATCCCCAAGTTACAACAACGAGGGATCACGCAACTGCCCCAAACCTGGTAGGTGCAGTCGGGATTTGAGATGGTGCATCCATGTGCCAGGCCAAGTATGGGAAAGATGGACCAAGAAGATGTCCAGATGTGACAGGTGCCCAACAGCTGCAGAAGTATCAGCAGTAAATGGCTGTGGGAGTGGCTGTGTTTAGTACACCCAGGCTAGGGCTGGTAGATGAGCTGTCTGATGGCATGAAGCAACCAGAGTTATGAGGGATGCTTATGGTTGGTTTCACTGCAGGGAACAGCAGTTTGGAACTTAGCTATTTTCTCTGGAGGAGAGAGGTGGCATGACAGAAGAAGCCTGGGGGATCAGGATGTACAGTGAATGGGGCCACCTCTTGACACTATTCTGGTATAGCCCAAGATTTTGCCAGAAAATAAGGCTCAGCACTGGCAAGCAGAACATTAAGCTGTGTTACCTCTGGAGCTTCCACTGGCTGGAGTTTCTCTCCTTACCCTCCAGGCTCTGCAGCCCCACAGTCATTCACCACAAATGATTCTGATTTTCTGTCTTCATCTACCTAATATTTCTAACATATTAGAAGCCCTATCATACTATATGCTGAATTTGCCTCATCGTTTGTGGGCTGAGGAGTTCCCAATGACAAATGGTTCAGTTTTGCTGCTTCTCCTCAAAAGCAACTTGTACTTCTGGGTGGCAAAACTAGCAGACAGTAGGCTCATAAGGTTAAACAAACCAAGGTTGAGAAACTCAGGTAAATAACAAACAAACAAACAAAACAAAACACCACCAACAACAACAAAAAAACAGAATACATACAATTCATCTTCAAGTTATCTAGGGCAGCTTGCCTTAGAATTAGCTTAATTAGCTTCATTACCTTGTTTCATATGGAAATATTGTAGGAACGGTATTCTTTCTGTGGCACTCAGGTAGTTAAATCCACACAATTTGCTTTTTGAAGCTTGGATTCTGCTGACTTTATTTCAAGCAATCAAAAGTATCTAATTTGCATTCACATTCACATTAGTGGTCCATATGTTAGCCCTGTTTAAAAGCTATATGCTGCATTCATTATGAAATACTTGGCTTCCTAGCTTTATCCTTTTGCTTTGAAATTATTGTGATAATATTGCAACTCTTCTATTGAGACTATTCTCAAATACAAGGATTTTCTGTGTGATTTGATTCTTTTTCAAAGTCTTCCAAGGGTAGGGCTTTTTAATTTTTGTTTACAGTGTTATGAGAACTTGCAAATTGGCAAAATAACTCACTACTGACATTTAATATGACAGTGTATTATTCCTCATACCTAAAGCTTCATTAAAATATCAGGATTTCAATCTGTCTCTGCATAAGATTTCAGACCACACACAGCTTCATGAAGTACATGCCCTTCAGAGTTCATCATGCTACTCACTGAATTGAGTCAGCCTCTTAGAAATGATAAAACTGTGTTGTGTCACATGATTGTTTTCAAAGTTTCTTCTTTGTGCAGCGTAGAGAAAGGCACTTTCTTCTTACAGAGTTCATAATACAAGTGAAACAGGAGATACCACGGACAAAAGGAAAAAAAAAATGAAGTGACTGCCATATAAAATGCACTGCTTATGGTCATATAAAAAGATTCTGATTGAGCCAAAATTTAAATCAAGCTCTTCTAGGATGTCCTCTGCCTGGAACAGAAGACCACACACCCTCCCTTTACTGTGACCAACATCATCATGTCATCACTTTGCCAGTACTCGTATAATGCATGTGTTAAAGCTATCATCAAAGCACTACTTCCAGAGTTTAATGTATATCACAGCTTGTTAGTATTCACCAGCTTAAACGTTGTACATCTAATGCTCGTAGTTGGGGAAAATAATAATAATATTTCTTCCCTCAGAGAACACTGATATGTGTTACACCCTTGCAGATTGATTACTACATCCCTAAAAACATCCCTTCTTTCTCACTCATATATTCAATGCTGATTCTTACATCTGGAAAATTCTCTCATTTCAACCTTTGGGAGCTCTCTGAAGATCCTACAAAGTACAGAATACTGACATGTCTCCCACGAGATGAAATCACAAAAGGGTATCTGCTGAGTATAAGACAAATATCCTAAGATTAATGCCTCAAAAACATTCAGAAAACCTCAATTAAAAATATAATGATCAGAAAAAAATATATACAGTTCATTGACCTTGCATTTTTACAAGCTATCTATTACTGGAATAGGTGGAAAAGAAATGGAAGGTTTGTTAGACAAATTGTTTCAGTGTTGTGGAGTTTTAAATTATTAGGTTTTTGTTTGGAGCCATCTCAAGTGATTCCATTAAAAAATTTATATGGGATTCTTGAAAATGGGTTGTCATTAAGGGTCAGAGTGTTCATTTACTGTTGATTCCAGAGTGCTAGAGCTATATCTTTCATAACTGCAGCAGACAGAAACAATTAGTAGCCATTCAACATTAACATGAAGAAACTCAATGCATCAGGACCACAGTCATGAAAATAAGGCACTGGATTTTTGAAGAAGAAAGGTTGTATATGGGAGGAGCATAAACAAAAGCAATTGGGTTGTGATGGCACCCATTGTGAAATAAACTCAAAGAATAAGCTCCAAATCCCACCTGGATGTTAAGAAATTTTTGAAGATACACTCATTGTCCTATATTGACCACATTTAAATTTACTATGAGATGTAAGATATCCAGGCATAAAACCTGTGGTACAGAAAGTAATGTGAAAACTACAGAGCTTTCCTGATTGTGGGCATGTCTCTGGCACACATGTATTTAGACTAAATGCTGTCTTTTATCAATGGACTACCTCCCTGCATTTTTTAAGAACTGATTAAGAATTGAGCTCTTCACAGTGCTTTCGTAGTATGACACACAGTAGCTTGCAGTTCACTTTCTAGAGGATGCTGAGTGAGGCACAGCATGCCAAGTTTTATGCAGTGTCAAAGAAGTTAGGAAAAAGTAAACAGGCATAATAAATTCATTGACTTTTTCTAAGTCTAAAAGAATTTAGATGGATGCTTAGTATGTCTAGGTATTATGTTGAAGGAAAAAAGGAAAAAAGGAAAAAAGGAAAAAAGGAAAAAAGGAAAAAAGGAAAAAAGGAAAAAAGGAAAAAAGGAAAAAAGGAAAAAAGGAAAAAAGGAAAAAAGGAAAAAAAGGAAAAAAGGAAAAAAGGAAAAAAAGGAAAAAAGGAAAAAAGGAAAAAAGGAAAAAAGGAAAAAAGGAAAAAAGGAAAAAAAGGAAAAAAGGAAAAAAGGAAAAAAGGAAAAAAGGAAAAAAGGAAAAAAGGAAAAAAAAAAAGAAAAGACAGAAGAGTTCAGAGAGTACATGCAGAAATCCAAAACTTGAGTGTCAAAATCAAAATGAAGCATGTGAATCTTCAACTTCTAGAGTCAAGGGCTGAAGTAGTACCCTGAAGTACCTTGAATTTGTTAAATAAGAGCAATATAGCAGGAAATGAGAATAAAATCACACACTGATATGTCAAAAATGTTCTCTATCTGCATTCCATTTCTGCCTATGTAATGCCTTGCTCGATTACAGCTGTACAATCTATATCATGCACAATCACTCTCGAGAGAGAGTCACTTGAGGAGAACAAAAGATGTTTCAATAACACAAATGAAAAGACACAGATACACCATGCCCAAGATGCTTCCCACTGTGCTGACTCACTGGCAGGATACGGTTTTGAACATCTTGAAGTAATTTGTCCATAAAAATGTGGGGTCACATCCTCACCCGTGATGTCAGTTCTACCAAAGGGAGCAACGACTATAATTGCTATAGTCCCCTGAAGATAGCAGAGCAACAATGATTTAGTCCAGATGTGATTCTGGGTCAATTTGTCCAGTTTTCTGGACAGGCATAAGTGAAACATGGTGAGAAATTAAAGAGAGCTGAATATTTGCTACAGTTGAGGTCTTGCTTTTCTCTTAGCATGCGCTTGCAACTCCCATATTAAATAAAAAAAATGGCTGGGGGAAAAAATCTCCAAACAAGAAAGCCAAAAGATTCTTCTCTCCAGCCTACACAGTCATTTGTTTCATGCATTTGTGTCTTAGCCAGAGGCAATGTCAATGTACAGGGAAAAGAAATGAATATTTAGGTTAGGGGAGTCACTTACACACAGTAAGAATTTTTTTTTTCAAAAACAGGTATAATAGGGAAGAAAAGAATATGCAAACTAGCATGAAAATTAATCTTCAAAAACAATGTGGCAATTTTGGATCCATGTTTACAGTGTTTTGTTTGTGTGGTAACTGGAATATCCCAGCTACTGACATCAAACCAGCTCAGGTCATATATAATAATTGACAATAACTTTCAAGAAAATCTATATGTAGTCTCTCATGAGCCTTGAAAAAAATTCACAAAATCATTTAATTTTCTGTATGCATGTGAGGATGAAGTGGAAATATTAAAGATTTCATTTCTTCACGGTGAAGCATCCAGTTAGACAAAATTAAAGAGCTCAGGTTTACTAGCTAGGATTCCGTTAACGTGGATTGAGGTAAATGCTCAAAGGTTGGACCATCTCAAAGAAATTTGCACCGAGGTGTTTCATTTTTTTCTCACAGTTCTAAGCCAATATACTGGCTTATACTTGACCAGTTTTAAGCCATGGTCAAAGACCCGACTGTATGGTTGGCATGTGCTTAGTAGAGTACAGTTTCCAGTGGTTGACTGACTATCCTCATGATCTCAACAAATATAATTCCTAATCTAATATCATCTTATTTCTGGAATGCACATGCTATTCTTGGATGCCTTTAAACACTTTTCATTTGAACAAAAAAAAAATCTACATCTGCTTTAGGAATATTGTGAAACGTTCCCATGAAGTGGGACCTTCTTCATTCACAGTACTTGAGCTAAGATTGTATGAATTTCTCCCCTCTGTCGGTGAATTTGAGTATTTAGGTGAACTTAAAAGGGGGATATGCTGTTATCTCTCATGAGTCAGGCTGCATGGTTCTCCATCACTCAGTGAGCACATCAGATAAATCAGCTTGTTGTTGCCAGTTGGCAGGTAATACATAGGCAGGTTAGGAGTGTTAATAATTTAAAAGATCTAGTCCTATTCCTGTTGCTAGCAAATCCTCCCCAATGATAGGAAGCCAAAATTGACTCTGAAAAGCTAGACTGTGTGGCAGTTCCTGTCATATATTTTTTTTTTCCTGAAAGTTTCCTGTTGCTTCATACTGCAGCATAATATCAATCCTCCCTTTTCTAACCAACGTGAAAGCTATGCAGTATGCTGCTGCTTCTACTGAAGTCTATAGCCATGATGATGTGGAGGTTCTGGACCATAGGTTACATATACTGTCTGGACAGTATGAGAGAGTTAGTTCCACACTTTAATGGTTCCTTTCTCCTTAAGTAGAAGTGACTTACAAAAGATACTACTACTAATAATAATGATAAATGTTTCTCTCAACACTATGTTAGAACTTTCCATAACAGACACAACAGACAACAGTCAACACAACAGGCAATTCTTTCAGGGCTTTCCAAACACCATCATTAATCTAGACTGAATTCTTCAAAGAGTACCAACTTTCATTAGACAATTTGGGTTTTAGTTTTTCAGCTCTGTGTCATTAGTAATTGCTCAAACAGTTCACAGCTAAGACAAAAAAACAAACTATACATTCAATAAGTATGTTCTCTGTGGTTAAAAGGAAGTTTACTGCAGGAATAAAGCCAAAGGATCTACTCTTAAGCTATTTTATTTTTCCCTATGGACAGCATCATCTATTTGCACCGTTTGTAATGCTGAGACCAGGGTAGGAAGGACAGTGACATGACCACCAAGACAGCTGTATTTAAGATAGTGTCTTTGACAGATAATTACATTCCGTCTTTAAGGATTGTCATGTGAAACAGACAATTTATTTTCAGGGTTGCCTGAGTGCTGCATCATGTACAGTCATTTTTCATTGGAAATGTGCATTATGGACAGCTTGTACATGCTATATTGTAGATAGGGCTCATTTTTCTTCATTAAATGGGATGATTCCTGTGTTTCTATTGACAACTTCTGAATCACTTTAAAGCACCAAGTCAAACCATCATTGTGACAAAGCCACACTAGAGAACCAATGATCTTCTCAGCAACAATCACAGACATCGGGAAAGCAATATTATCTCATGGTGACAAATTGGGACAAACAAAGCAAGACAACCTAAAACAGCCTTCATTGTGCACCAATTCTATGACTAAGGAAGTTCAAATATGGCTTAAAATCATGCCTATCCTTCCTGAACTTGAACTTCTTTAATGAAGCGCAGAGCCAACAGACAAGGTTTGGAGTGGATTCTCCAGAGCACTGAGTTGATGTATTGTGTGAGATGTTTTTCTTTGTTTTCATGTCTGGCTACAGCTGCAGCAAGCTGTATTTATTGGAAAACTTCTACTAGGAACCAGTCGCTAGCTGCCTGATGTCACTCCCACTCCATCTACAATACCTTCCCTGGAGAAGGAGCTAGGTGAGCTCTGAAGGACTCCCACAACCAGCACAAATCCCCAGAAACTGGGACTAGATGCTTCATATGGGAGAGGAAAGGTGGGAAATGCGATGGATGCAAAGTCTGAATTCTTAAATTTTGCAGTTTCTTACTTGATATTTGAACTGTGTATGTAAACTTGCAGCCTTCAGGTACTTATGGTATAAATCAATTCATTCTGTCATCACATCACCTTCTATAATATCTGTATAGTAACATATACCTCAGCTTACATTCAAATAAATAAACATTGCCTTAATATAAATTGTTCTCTTACCATATCAGAACAGTGGGTAATTAAATCATCTCACTGGTAGTGTGTACAGATGGCTTAATTTTCTGCAATACTCACTAAAGCTCAATTGACTTAAAAGGGACCACTAATCTATTCAAAGTTAAATCCACAATGGATAAATCTGTAGCTCAGAAAAAAAACTGGTGCCTCCAGTAGACCACCATTTTCTTAAAATCAATGTGGAGAAAAAAAAAAAGAAAAACAAAAAAAGCTGTTGAGAATTTCTAGTCACTTTAGAAAAATGAAATAAAAAATTGAGAGCCAACCCTATTAATGAAGCAACACTGCTGGCAGATGATCTCTCTCTCTCCCTCCATAATCTTTCACTGTGAAACATTTCTTACAGAATGGAAACCACCACTGAGAGCAAAAAGCAAAAATTAGGCTTCTTTCAGACACTTCTGCATATTTACACACTTCCATATCACAACACAAGAAGAGAAAAGAAGAAAAATATGCTACAAACTGAAGTAAATTTCAAACCAACACATTGTTCAAAGGTTTAAAGATTTTTCCTAAAGTGAAATTTAACATTTCCAGGACCTGTGCACTGAGTTCGTTTTCTATTTTTATTGTATTGCAGCTTTAAAAAATTGCCAATTAAGTCAAATTAAGCTGTAGTGCAGTAGTCTTCTATAATTACTAGCAATAGTTTATGTTAGGTTCAAGCAAACAGAGGGTGTTTGGGTCTTTGGTTTTTGTTTTGTCTTTTTTTTTTTTTTGCCAGAGTAGTAGTTTCTTTTTGTAGAAACAATTATCATGGCAGTGCTTCTCAGCAAAGAAACACATAGCCTGCAGCCATCCTATATTTCATTTTCAGTCCAGCAGTTTTAGAGAGGCTTTTTGCTTTTCTAGCGAACATACAATAAGAAGAAAACAATCAAAGGTGACGAATAAAATGTGGGGCATCGTAAAGCAGGCAAAGAGACAAACAAGGCAGAATGGAGAGGAAACAGTGCTCATCTGAATAGCTCCTTCTGCTTATGCTCAGAATTACAGCAGCAGTGTTTGTCCTATCACACATCGCCAGGATATCATTGATTCGCATGTTCCCCCTCACAGAAACAATATTATTTCCACAAATGAAATAGTTGCATTGCAAGCCCACAGGTGACAGAACTGTCACAGAAAACAAAATGAAGACACAAGTATAAATCCAGAATTTGCTGGTCTTAGGCAGCTCCTGTCCCATCGTCCTTTAAAAGAATGCAGAAGAACTAAGAAGTTAAACGGAATGGTGGGAAGTATAGTCAAATATAGGACATAGATTTCATACGACAGTTTTTTTGTAAGAGAAATGTCTAAATAGACTAGGACTTTTCCAGAGTGGCATGGGATGATGGCATGTGTACCTAATATACAGCCACGAATGCTGTTGTGATATCAGGAGTGATTATCTGCCATGTCTTCCAGTGTAAGAAGCAGGGGACATACGATACGACTAGCAATGGCCAGTTCAAAATTAACTGAAATAAATACCTCAACATGCAAGATGTGGTTATGCTATGGATCTCTATATTGGTGGGTATTGCAGATGCAGCAAGTCAGCATAAGTTCAAAAAGGAGACAGAAATACACAGAAAATTTGTCTTTTTATCACATCTGTACTATCTTGGAGTATGGTGTCCAGGCCTGGGGCCCATGGTACAGGACCTGTTGGAGTGGGGCCACTAAGATGAATCAGAGGGCTTGAGCACCTCTCCTTTGAAGGAAGATTGAGGGAACTGGCCTTGTCATGCTACTTCACAAAAATTAGCATTTTCCCAACAACTTCCTTGCTGGTACTGAGGTATTGTGCAGACTGGCAGCAGATAGAACCCTGAAATACACGAACACTAAGATTACCCTTCTTTTGCAGAAGGAGAAAGCAGAATATGCAGATGTTAAGTACCTAGCCCAAAGTTATCTATCAGCATAGCCAAAACATCAACCACTGCATCTACCTCCCAGCCCTATGCTTAAGTCTCTTGACTGATCTGCTCTCCAGCTGACAAGCTCAACACAGATCTCTGCATCACACTTCCATCCAGTGCCTGCTAAGTGGCATATCTATCACCAACAAAGAGGTACAGAATGCGGCATGAAGAGTCAGTGCCTGCCTGGATTCTAGCTCCAAGCAGCACTTTCATCATACACCTTATGGGTTTTCCCCACCAAGAATGAGTAATTTGTTTAATTACCAAATGCAGAAAACAGTGCTGAACTAGTCAGTGCCATGTTAGGGGCTATTTCAATGAACCCAGGCAGGCTGAGTCCTCCACAAAGCATGGCGTGTTTCAAGGATCTGTACAGAAGTCCTTCCTCCATCTCCTTAGGAGGCAACTTAAAGGAAATTGCTTCTGCCCCGGTCCTGCTGCTGGCCAGGAGGATGCTTTGGCTTGTACCCGTATGCAACATCTGCCAGAATTTGTTTTTTATGCACTAAGATTTACTGAAGGGTTATGGAAGTTTTTTCCTTCCTCCAGGTCTTTGTTTAAATTATCCTAAGAAATGCATAATTACAGATTAATTGCAAGGGAGAAGAGAAAGGAGCAACAAGAAGTCCATTTTTATTCTCCTTGAATTAGAAACATGAATTTTCTTCCCCTCCCACTGATTCACTGCTCAGCATTCAGCTAAGATGATCACCGAAAAAGGAAAAGCAAATGAACATTGATGTTTCTTAGGGTATGAAATACTTTACAATTAAATAAGGTGCTGTGGAGTATTGCACTGATCACAAGTGATTGGTGGCTCTCCACTAAGCTGCAAATGAATTCAGCACAGGACAGCATTCCAAATTGCTCTTACAAGCTTTTCTTTATTATTTTTATTTGGTTATGCTCTGACTCTCATCCAGAATTGTACTTAATGCCCTCGTCTGAAGTTGTTGAAATGGCACCCCATGGCATAGTGTGACAGAGAAAGGATATTGCCTTTGGAAGCTGCTAATGGTCCATGAAAAGAAAACAGCAGAAAACTGGAGAGCAGTTGTTCCAAAATAATAAGAACAAAAGTCTTTACATTTTTATCTCGCTGTCTTCCCATCATAAGTGGATTGAGAATGGGCAAAACAACGTAGGTAGCTAGTGAGGAATTGCAGATCCAGGTAGGTTGCAAGTCAAAGCTACAGGTAAAGAAAAAATAGTACAGTGCATTTAACAAAATAATACTTTTATCTATCATTTGTCACTCAAAATTAATATTTGCTATGTGTTGTTGTTCACAAGGTATTGTTATTCCCTAGAATGGGAGAGGCAGATTAATAGAGTGCCGTAGAGATGAGGGGTAAGGTTTGCAAAGGTCAGGCTGTTCAGTGGAACCCTCAGTCCTGATAACTCAGTTCCAGACAAAGATATTTCAGTTAATCCTAAGTCTAAGCTCTACTGAAGCTAAAAGGAATTCTCTCCTTCAACTTTTCTAAAACTAGGAATATAAAATAGAGTGGCCTCTCTCCAGTGTCTTCAGTCCAGGCTTAAATGCACACTGCTCCACTGGAAACATTTTAATCTGTGTTGTAAAAGTGAAGCAAGAACCACTTGGATAAAATAATGCAAATAAGCAAACTATGAGCATATCTGTGACTAACATACCTGTTGTCTTAATTTCCTTAAGTGATACATTTCCCCTGCTTTTGAACACACTTAGCAAAGAAAAAAATTATAGAAGACATTACAAGATCAGCTCATTCCTTTAATACCTCAAAGTTAAGAAACATCAGTAAGGATAATAAAGTTTATTCGCATGACCTTTGTCTCCACTGTTAGACTATTTCTGTGGTAATAGCTGCCTTAGCAGAAGCTTTGGCATCTGCCTCTGCATCCCACAGATGAAAACTACAAGGCAGCAGCCAGACATTTTATGTCTCCTACCATCTACCAACTGAATGTACTGATGTAGGAGAAACAAGGAAACACCAATCTCTATGTCCAAGCACAGCAACATCAAAGTGGAGTACGTGAGCTCTAGATCAGCTGTCTGGCTTACAGTGCATTTCACTCCAAAGTGAAGTACTGCATTTTTAAAAAAAAATATAACCATTATTTAAACGACTTACTACCACAAAAATGTGCTATTTTCTCCCCTCTCCGAGTAACAATATGATAAAATAATAATAATAATAATTAGAAAGAAAAAACATCACCCTAAGAGACTGTTATGTTTACTGTGTAGTGATTTCCCAACAGAAATTAATTTAAAACAAATTTACATTCTACATTTAAAGAAAATATAAATAATTCATGTTCTCATATCGTAAGCACTCTGCATGACATACACCGGGGTACCTGTAATTTTTCAGTTTACCCATTTAAAATCTTCATTCAGGAACTCATTATTCTGGTTTTTTGCACTTCTATTCCGTCGTGGTAATTTAATAGTCTTCAGCAGAATTATGTTCAATACAAATGTATTCAGTTTTACTATTCCAGATCTTTTTAGCTTTTAATTTAACTGCTGTAGGTTTCGATTTTACTCATCTATATTAACTTATTGCTATTAACCTGTTCTTGGATTCTGCTCTCAGAACTACAGAGAGACTAACACAGTAAAGTCTGCAGAGCAGGGTTGCATTCCTTTTAAGCCACTTTCCTGTAACTATCACTTGCTTTACTCCAAGCCAGTGATTCCTATCATCTCCAAGAGCAGAGTTGGGCCCCATTGCTTCATTATTTTAGCAGCCACTCTTCTTCCTTGCAAGCACAGTGAAATCCCTCACTTGTAGTGCACCCCGCCATCCTCTGAAATGCCATTCCTACATCAGCACGTGCTCCTCTGAGTTTCTATTTGTCCAGCTCCTGACTGGGATTATTGAGTATATGAATTCCTGCAAGAGCCCCTAAGCTACCGATAAGCTCAAAGCCCAGCATGTAAGTAGTTACTTTGGTAAAGACAGAAGAAAACACTTGACTTAGTGTAGGCTCATAGAGGTAACATGGAAATGGACATCTTTCCAATCACTAGAGGCTTGCTATCTCAAAATTTATAAAGAAAATGAATTATTTACACACGGTAAGGTAAAAACTGTAATTCAGGCTTTCTTCTTGACTTACACAATTTTGTATGCTCACAGGCATGGGAGTGGTATACCATGAGGATCCCCACTAGCTTCTATGCGTCTGCAACCAGGAGTAGAAGATCTCCTAGGAAGTGCTAACATACAAACATATTTACAAATACAATACCTATCTGAAGGGAGAAAATTAGCTCTGCATCTTCTTCACTGCGCCAGCTCTGATCCTATGCTGCAGGTAACAAGACACACCAATGCATACAGTAACATTACCAGGCTACTGATCCGTATTGCAATTGATCAATATAATTTTGTAGTTCAGTTTCTAAAGGTAGCATCTGCCTATTTCAAAGCTACTCTTATAAACTGACTGACTTGTGTTCAGTGGTATCAGTACCTTCCCTGCATATTAAAGCTAACTCATAACCTCATAAATACATAGGTTATTTCAAATTATCTTTTCAAGTATACATGGGCTTGCATTTGTCAACACTCAATTTCCTCTGCCATTGTGTCACATCCTATTTTCATTCTGGTTTTCCTTATGACTCTTCACTGTCTTTAATGACTAGAAATTCTTCTACTCAATAGTTTACTTCCCTGTTCTCAAATGTCAGTCATTACAACCACAGCTCCAAAAAACTTGGAACGCTCTTTTTCTCATGATGCAAAACTATTTTTTTTTCTTTATTTCTACCAAAAGGAACATTGCTAAGACATCTTATAGGAATAGATACATTTGTCTTTAAAACACTTTTTTTTTATGTGCAAAGAAATCTCAAAAGATGAATATAAATAAAATGAGAAGAAAAAATTTGTAAAGAAACACTCTGAATTTTTTGGTAAAGATCCTAGGAAAGCATGCTGCAGAAACGGCTTGAAAATAACGTGGCACAAAGTTTGCTGCAAAGTTAGGTACACAGCCTTGTTGCACAGATATTTGTTGGCCCTGGCTGTGGAAGACATGCTAGATTCAAACTCTTTGTGTTCTCATGTTATAGTAGACTCAACTTTTCCCCCCAAATATCCATATATATTGTTCATCAAAAGATCAGAGACCGACCCAAATCCAACTGGGTTATTCCAACATGCTTTCCATAGTCAGTAGCACAGAAACAGGCAGTGTACTCAGTAGCCCACCTGGCTGGCTTCATTAACCCTGAAATAACCATCGATGAAATACTGGTGGCTTTGCCCTGGCCCTTTCAGAAACATGAGAGACTTCCACTTAGGCAGTGGAACAGAGGCAATACCTTTCAAGGTAAAATATCACTTTTTCTTTGTGTGCTGTAATTGTCCATCCAGAATTACCTGTCATGTGATACAGAATTTTCCCTCATTCAGCAATAGTTAATGTATAAAATACTTCATAAAATACTGCCAGCAACATTTCATTTTTAATATTAGAAAGACATCAAAATCTTCAATCAGTTCACAAGAAGTGATGCAAGGAACTACAGGTGTTGCATTCCAAAGCAACTTGAGCAATGGAAAACAAAGTTTTGTATTTTAAGTTTCAAGCAGCAATGAAATTTAGCAAAGATTTTGCATGCCAAGCTTCAGCTTAAAGGGATTATTTTCTTTTTTTTTGGCTACAGTATAAGCCCTGGAGAATAGGAAGTATTCTAGAGGAAGCATCAAATCACACTTAACTACTGCATGGCAGAGCAAGTGGCTGTGTTACAACACAATCACTCAGTAAGATAATTTCTTATGTTAGCATTTTAATTAAAATAAAGAATACTTGCCTCCATCTTACACTCTACAATTCTCTTCTGAAATTACACAGACAGACAAAATGTACAAAGCAAACAGAAAATAGGATCACAAATCCTAGCAGACTTGAAGGCATGACTCAGAAGCTTTGTGAGAAATATGGCCAATAAAACCAGAGTTAATGATTCCATAAACATTTATTTCTAGGAAATATTAACAACGGTCCCTAAAATGTTTCTGGGCGATGAAGGATAAATAACACCTATTATTAATGTAATGCTAAAAAGTGTCATTTACCACACATATGCAGTGCTCTAGTTAAATACATTATTAAACAGCATCTCAGTATGGATTAACACTGAACAGAAGCTCCAGATGTAGAGATGTTTCCCTGTGGCTTTATCAGCAGCAGCATGGATGTTACTAGCCCAATCCTGATCCCAGTGTGGACAGGGCCTTTGGCTTGCTCTGTTTGTTTTTTGGATGAATAATAACACTTGTGTAGACTTTGCACTGGGCTCGGTGCTTTGATCAAAACCACTTCCCAGTGGGCACAGAATCTCTTTCTAGTGTTTGCACCTAAGCTTTCATTTTAAAGTAAATCAATGGGCTGGGACTTTGTCAATCCAGCATCGCCTACCACCCTCTCCAGCCAAACAGATTTGTAACCTGTAGGTCCTGCACAGAGACAAAACCAGGTCTTTCCTGCCTGTAGGAGCCTTTCCTACACCTCCTCTCCACCCACCTCTCCCCCAGTGGTGCCCTTGCTCAGCCACAAGGCAGCAGTGGGGAAACAGGATTATTGGGAAGCGTGTGGCAAGAGCTGATAATGTATGCCAGCCCACTTCTTACAACACAAGGTCTCTTGGGGACAGGCAGGGCTTTCTGTGGCAACCTTCTACTCTTCACTACCAGCCAAAGCTCTTAGAAAAGGTGCCTCACCCTGAAGCTTTTTTGGGGAAGATGAGCAGTGTGGCATGGCCAGCACTGGCTGAAGACGTGATGAAAATTTATTCCACTCAAAAGTGCATCTTCTCCTTGAAACCCAACTTGGATATGTTTGGTGGAACAACTTATCTTGGAACAAAACCATCTTAGAGAATCAGGAAGGTCCATGAAATCTTCTTGTGCTCACTGCAACTGCTTAGCCCCAGATGCTTCACATAGCAGTAGGGCTTTCATTTGGGCAGCAGCACTCCAACTTGGTTGACACCTGCCTTCCCACGATGGGGATTTTCCACTAATCTCATTGTGGTGGAAGACGTGCTCTGGGTTACACGAGATCATGTCTCCCTCTAGTGACCGAACGTCTGCACTTTTGAAAGTCATGACCCCAGATTTACAGAAATAATTTTTAAAGGGGGTGTAAATCACACATCTACAAACTTATCTGTAGATGAAATTCATTTCTTTTCTTTTTACTCCTGCGTTGGAACTACGATATGGTTTAGGTTTTTCTTAATACCACCCAATTATCTGTAGCACCTCTCAGTAAGCATTGTGTCTCCATTAAATTGGGCTTTAAAAGAAAAAAAGCTATAGCTGACCAGGAGGAATGACAGATCTCGATTAAACAACTCAAGCTATTTACTTTGTACTTGCAGCTAATCTTTGCCCAAACATTTAAATCCAGACAGTGATATTTAACAGCATCTCTACTAAAACTGTCGCTTGTGCTTAATACAGATATGAGGATCTCTTTGTCTTATTTGGCAAGCTAGAAGACATCTACTTATCATCACCAGCAAAACTGTAGCTCAACTTCTTTTTAAAAGACATAGAAAAACATGGAAAATAGTGTCCAGAGTTTCATCTGCTGGAGACAGGAGTGAAGAAACGATCAGAGAAAAGAGTGGAGGCTTTAAGCCTCACAAAATGTCTGCTCTCACTTACCCCAAGGGCAATAATTCACTTCACACTGTTAATAAAATGCAATGACACGCAAAGCATCGGACAGGGAAGATGTCCTGAGGTTTAGAAAAATGTTTTTCTCTTTAGTTCTAGTAATACGAAGCATGGTACAAACCCTGCAGGTGTACATCAACAAATGTAAACAGATCATAAAACTGGCCAAAAAAAATAGCATCATTTAACATACTAAGGATAAGCAACACAAAAATTCCATGGGATGTTACGTTACATTCCTCACAGAGGGACAGAAGGAAGCAACAATGAGAATAGCAATACACCTGAGCTATATTAGAAGAAAAACAACACAAAATGATTTTTATGATTACTGGAAGCTGCTAAAAAAAAGCAACATATGACAAAATCAGCTCCAGACTCCTGTTTCCACATAACATTTTTAAAACTTCTTTTTTAATAAGTAGGATTAAAAAAAAAAAGTTGAAATCAATGTATTCTATACGTTTTCCCTATTGAATGATTTTTTCCATGCATATAATCAATTTAATTTTCCTTGATTTTCCATCTGGCAGCACTTTTGTTCTCATTTCTGGTGGCATTGAGCTTGCCTAGCTCCATATGTAACCTGTGGGAACACTGAGAACTCGACAATTGTATTATTTCTCCTGACTTGGAAATCAAACCCTGGTTCCACAATTGCCAACGTGTTTGGCCGCAAAATTGATAGGATCCCATGAAAGTGAGCAAGGAACCTCTCTATTCAACTCTTATTATGTTCTGAGTTTCATGTTATCCCACTTGATACAATCAATATTTTTCAGGGGGGGGGAAGAGGCAGGACAATGTTTTAAAAACTAGAGAAAATGTTAAAACTTGGAAGCAGGAATAGTGGCAAGGACTAGGTGTCAAGTCTGTAGCGTTCCTCAAATTATTCCCAGCTTATTGCAAGAGACCATGTTCTACCTGTATTTTATATGGTCGAAAGCTTCCTTTTTAAATAGCAATTAAAAAAATGTAGTAGGAATACAAAGCTAGAGAATTCCTTGAAATGCTCCTTAAAATTCACTTATAGTTTTCAAGGATGGTTTCAGTTTTCCATGATGCTTCCCTTGTAATTATCTCCATCCCCTCGTTCACTTCCTCATAGTCAAGTCACCAGATAAAGTAACAGCACGTCTGTGCCAGAAAACCCCAAAAAGAGTAAAGAAACAACCCGGTTAATAAATCATGCAAATATTAAAAGCGACCATCCCTGCTTCCCAATTCCAGAAGCTGTTCCACTGCTCCTTCAAAGCAAAGCAGAGCTCCACCGGTTCCTTCTCTTTTACCTATAGGTGGCACTAGTTGTGTTCGCAACATCTCAGCCCAAGCTTTCCTTTGTATTTGTGGACCTCGACCGTAGCTTCTCGTCTGATTTCTTCCTTGCTGTCAGTAGAGGTGTTAATCACAGACTTTAAATACACTCAGAAACAGTTTCAGCCGCACTACGCATGTATTTAGAAAGCAGAAACAAGCTCTCCCCACGTCTGCCAGTTTGCACATCTCTACCGCCTGGGCATCTGCCAGTGTTCTCTGAATGTCCTCAGAGGTTAGGGCCAAATGGTGGCAGAAAGCAATCGCAGTCACACAGCTCACGAGAGATCTCTTAAGATGGTAGGGGATGTTTGCCATTATTCTCCCAGCCCTGCCTTTGGTAAAGGGAAGAAGCAAGCAAGCCCACCGGGCTCCCACTGAAAGCAACATCAACACATTTTCACACAAAATTTGACAGTGCATTATTGAACCCTATTTGAGCCAAAGATCTTTCTAGATTATAACCAGCAAATGATTTTCCTATCATGAGGAATTTCTGAATTCTGGCAAAAAGCACAAAACCTGGAAAATAACGCTGTTCGAAAAGGCAAATGAATAGAAGCTCTAAAGATTAAATCCTTTTTTTTTTCCCTGTGAGTCTTGCTGTTGCTGTTATTTTTTTTTTAACTCCTTAAACTATAAATTAACTAAAATACTGAAATGAAAGCATTGGTTTGAAATATAAAACTGCAAAACATCCTCAAAAAATTACAAGAGTGATAATTTCAAGCAAACATTCTTCCTTGTCTCAGAAATGCTTCAGATTCAGCCAGAGCAATCAAAACTGATCTGTTCATACAAGCAAGTCTTATTCATATAAGAATGAACATACATCATCCAAAACAGAAAACAAAGAATTGAAAAACTTCAGACATAGTCATCATGTGTCCTTTTTCCTTCCCTTGCAGTCTGCTATATTGTTTATCATTCTGTTCTGTCATATTTTGTGCTTCAGAGCTTTTTCGTTTGTTTGTTCTAATTCTGAGATCCAAAATGTTTGAGAATCACCTAGATGTTTTTTGGCCCTGATCCTGGTCATTCTAAACAGGTGTTACCCCTACACCTTGCTCCTTCCAGAGAGAGCTATGAAGAAGACTTTTCACCAGGATGCACGAAATTCCTCCAAGCAGCCCAAGAACTTGCTTAGCTTGCTCTGTCTTCACCTGTGTGCCCAGTGCACAAGAAGAATTAGAGAAGAAACAGACAAGTCGTATATTGAGGGAAGGACTGTAGCTACTACCATCTATGCATAGATGCCCATTTGAAAACACCTTTTTAGTGCCTGTCAGCACTCAGTGGAGAATGTTGACTCATCTCAGCCAGAAGCAATTCCCTATGGGATGAACTACCCTTCAGAAATATCACTTAAAGGCCTACCAATAGGTCCTAGGGGACAAGCTTATATTCACAACATCATATTTACCAGGTATGGTTGACCAGAGGGCAAAGATTCCATGCATATACCCTAAACACAAATGCTGCTTTGGAGATGCAACACTATAATAAGATGGAAAGCACAACAATAACAGCAGGATAGCAGAGTCCCAAACTACAGCAAGTGAGGATAAACCCAAGTGCAACAACCACAAAAATAAAGGGGAAAGGAAAAAAAAAAAAAACAAAACTGCTTACCACCAGAAGACCTCAGGTAGGCAGGGATCTCAAGCCAGATGCCTTTACCTCCACTGTCAACTCTTAAATGAGGTCTGGTCACTCAAGTACATTGCTTGCACCTGAGCTCCCCTGGGTTGGCCCTGCCTTCCCACCAGGTGCTCAATTATTGCTTCAGGCTGTGACTCAGCATCACCCTTACAGGAGGATAAAACAAATACAGATGGGTGCTTGTCTCCTAAGCACTCTGTTCTCACTAGCCAGCTACTATCTGTGCTACAATGCTGTTAAAGTTCAGGACATCTTTGTGTTATTGTTTAGGTGTCTTGTTAGGTGCTGTGCTATCCTGTCCTTCGCTTTTCTCCTCAACCCACAGAGCAAAGATGAAGATTATGTACTACAATTACTACATTTTTCTTTATAAAAACAGACTAAGAAATATTCAGAATGTAAAACACTGTCTTATACCCTAGCACAGGGGTTAAAGAATTCATTCTTGTAGCAATATTATTTTAGTTCACGTCCCAGTGGTATTATTTAAATGATTAGTTATTTGCAACTTAGTTTTTTCAAAAAGAAAAATCTGTTTTGACATATCTCAGTTTTGTTAAACTATCTTTTACACATGAATTAGTGTGAATTTTATTGCTGTATTTTCCCAATTTATTAAAAGGGCTGTACTTTACAAATAAAACTGCAGGATGGATTTATTATTTACAGTCCTAGTCCTAGCCTTCATATCTACTTAATATGTGTAAAGTGTTTAGTTTTCCGATGTAGTCCAGCTGCATCACTGGAATCAAACTTGTAATTGCCTCTTTGGGATTTAAAACCATTATAGTTGTGCTTTTATGTTCTCTTTTGTTTTGCTTGAATCACTTTTTCAGGTCTATGAAGTACAGCTGGCACAATAAAAGTTTGATCAATGCATAACCAATGCAGTGTATATTTCTTCCAGATATATAAAACCCAGGTGAAAAATGTTAATCTATGAAAATTATCTTTGTCAGCTACTTATTCTTGGAATTTAAATTGGTTTCAATCTAGAGGTATATGGTTTGGCCTGGGGTTTTCCAGTCTGGGTTTTTCAAGAGTTTCTTGTAATGTGTACATTTGACATATTAAAATGAAAAACTGCATGATGTAAAGTTTCAATTACCAGGGCAGATTTTTTTTCTCATACTGCGATATTTGAATAAAATTATCCTAGAATCACAGAAATTAGCATTGGGGAAAGCCTGCACAAGCAGCCTTTATTTCCTTAGCAATTTAGGATCCACTCATGCATCATTGACATTGATGCTATTGGATCATCTACTCAAATCCTTTAGGCTTAAAAGTCATGCCTTGGGCATATGGGAAATAACCAAACCTCTGCCAAAATATTGAAAAATTAAATCATTCAGCTTTGGCAACATAAGCTGGTCTTCAAGTTCTGGAGTGCCTTAACCTGGTAAACAATTAATCCTCGTTCCCTCACACTGGTTTTAGTGGCTTTTACGACCTAAAGTCTGACTCTTCTGGAACGGCTGATGGAAAAAGATGTACTTCAGTACGAGCCAGGATTTTAGACTCTGAACTTTATATTTATTACATAATATCATTTCAAAATTCATATGTAAAATAATGTAGAAAACGGGAAAAATAGTGATGTATGCCTTTTTGATGGTAGGTTTTATAGATAATGGTGTATAAAACATCACTTGTATGAACATTAAACTGTAGTGTCAGTTTAAAGGTAGCATTGCCAGTGATCATGGCTTCAGCAAGTTTCACAGTATGTGATATTTGTCTCTGAAAGCTTAGTTTCACAAAATAAATGATTACATCCGACTCAGATGCAAGACCATGAATAAAATGGACCAGATTTGTAAATAAATTTTAAAGCCAACTTCACAGTGAGAACACTTTCAACAACTCAGACCCCAAACTCCTCCATTCTGTTCATGTCTTACGTAGTACATAACAAAGCCATGTGTAGTTCCTGCACGATTGACCTTGTTCTCAAGCACAATAAGGTGTGTGAGCTGTTCATACACTCTAGCAGAAAGTCTCTCTATCTGATGGCAGCATGTTAAGGAATGAGTCCAATTTATACAGCTTGATAGGTGAGCAAGACTGGCTTTCCTACACTGTCTACACAGTAGGTCTACTCTGACAACTGCTTTGTGAAGGTGTGCATAAGGTCAGAGCCTGCTTAAGAGTCTCCAGTAGTTAAAAGAAAGTTCTCCTAGACCCTGTTCAGACAGGTTTAATAATCACATATATAGGAACTTGCATCAAAACATGTATGTGACTTGGCTGAATGTGTTATGCCCCGTCCCTGGAGGTGTTCAAGGCCAGGTTGGATGGGGCCCTGGGCAGTCTAGCATTAAATGGGGAGGTTGGTGGCCCTGCCAGGGGGGGTTGGAGATTCATGATCCTTGAGGTCCCTTCCAACCCTGGCCATTCTGTGAATCTGTGATTCTGTGATTCTGTGATTCTGTGAAGGGAAACAGCTGTTTGTATGGTGGCTGTGACTCAAATCTGATACACTGCAGACTCTTATACCATCCAGAACAATGATGATTTTCCTGGAAAACTTGCACATTTCTTCTTCCTGTCTAAATCAAACTAACTCTGAGATTCAGATTCTGGAGCTTTTAATCATAAATTCAAGGCTCACAGTCTCTGAGTGTGTTTAAATAAATACTTCAAATCCATAGGAATGCCAGTGCGTCCTCACTGTGTCTTTTCTTATGCAATGAGGATGTTGTGCATATGCAAATACAGTCATATAAATTTAAATTAATACTCACTAGAATTATATTGCAGTTCTTTTGTAACCTGCTGCTGTAAATGGTTCTAACTAGAACAGATACACAAGTGCAATATGTCCTACCTATTTTCAAGAGGAAAAAATATGCACAAGATAATGAAGACTATTAAGATGCTACTCACTGATGTCACTAAACTAATAGAAACCCCCCCAGACATATTCTGGGATGTTCACTTTCAATATATATTAAATAGATAACCTTTTTTTTTCTTTTATCTAACAGACATTTCAGACATTTTTTGCTATACTACGCACCACTCATACACTGTTCCTTAAATTGAGACTCTTAACTGCATTTAGCTGGGAAGATGTGACAGTATTTATCTGCAACAAAACAGCCAAGCCACTAGGATAAACTTCTTTTTCCCTTTAATGAGCTGTTCTCCTACCTTTTCTGTGCAATTCCCACCTGCTGTTTGGGACAGACAGTAGTAGTAACTTTTCTAAAATACATCAGTGATTGAAGAAGTTATTCTGGTTTGGTTTGGCAGATCTCATGGAGCTTTCCATTATATTTATTTATTTATTTATTTATTCTACTAATTTCAGGCACATCTAATTGCAGAGAGTCATGTTCTGATCATCTTCTCCAGGCAACCTGCTTAGTCACAGCTGCTCCTGTTCTGCACTGACTGTAAACAGAGCTCAGATCTTGCAACTGTAAACTGCAAATGCCCTGAGTGCTTCTTTCTAGGACTTAAGCCATACCAATTCACCTTAAATGAGCCTTCAGACATATTTCAAAATCTAATGTCAGGTTTTTCTTAAACTGTTTTCTATAAAGGTTGTGTTTTTGTTTTTGTTTTTTTAATAATAACATAAAAAATAAAAACAAAAGCCATTCAAACCTTCCCCCCAAAAAACAATCACAAATGTGTCTTTAATGGAAAACATAACAAAATTTTAAAAACAAACAAACTAAAAAAGCCACCACAAACAATAAAAAAAAAAAAATCTGCCTAATTGAGAGTCAGTGGGCCTCAGGCTCTTACAATTCTTATATTCCTGTTCTCAGGCTCCCTTATATTCCTGTCAGTCCTGAGGGATTTAGAAATTGCAAGTCTATGCTATTAATCCTTCTTTATCAAACCTGGCGTCTTCAAGCACCTTCTCAAGAAATTCCCATTCCTACTTCTTCTTTATCAAACATTACAGACCCTCAGATTTATAATGTGTATATAGTTATACTCAAGATAAGACTTCCCTTCCCTTCCCTTCCCTTCCCTTCCCTTCCCTTCCCTCCCCTTCCCTCCCCTTCCCTCCCCTTCCCTCCCCTCCCCTCCCCTCCCCTCCCCTCCCCTCCCCTCCCCTCCCCTCCCCTCCCCTCCCCTCCCCTCCCCTCCCCTCCCCTCCCCTCCCCTCCCCTCCCCTCCCCTTCCCTCCCCTTCCCTCCCCTTCCCTCCCCTTCCCTCCCCTTCCCTCCCCTTCCCTCCCCTTCCCTCCCCTTCCCTTCCCTTCCCTTCCCTTCCCTTCCCTTCCCTTCCCTTCCCTTCCCTTCCCTTCCCTTCCCTTCCCTTCCCTTCCCTTCCCTTCCCTTCCCTTCCCTTCCCTTCCCTTCCCTTCCCTTCCCTTCCCTTCCCTTCCCTTCCCTTCCCTTCCCTTCCCTTCCCTTCCCTTCCCTTCCCTTCCCTTCCCTTCCCTTCCCTTCCCTTCCCTTCCCTTCCCTTCCCTTCCCTTCCCTTCCCTTCCTCCCTCTCCTCTTCCTTCTTTTCCATTTTTTCCTTTTTCTTCCCCCATCCTCAGTATCCCATATCACCACAGCATCCCAGCACGGGAGAATAGGAGATAAAGAATCAAATGCTGCTGTTACTGACATATCTCACTGCCTTTATAAATATATCTTTACCGCAGCTGTCTGTTGCAGTCATACTGAGACTTGGTTTGTCATGTTGTAGGTTGTTTGCAAAACAGCTCCATATTTTTGACTGTAGAGATTATGATCTGAAAAACAAACTTCAGCAACACAACTGCAGGCACCACTCCCATGACGCGGATGGTATGAGGTGCCTGTGAAACTCAGTTCATCCTTCTAATACAATATTCAGGTAGGGTAGCTGCACTATGTTCTAAATTGCGCTGCTTTAAAGTAAAGCAAGTTATTTTCTTTCACAGCACAATAATTGTTCACTGTGAATATCTGCACAGCCGCTACAGGGGTACACATAAGAGGCAGAGTAACAGAAGTCTTGTTAATTTATTTTACTGGTTGGGTTATAATGATTCTTCAGCTCCTTTCGTTTTTTCTTTTAGAAGAGGCATGAGGAAAAAAATGTACAGTACATCTTTCAAACTCTTTTGATTAATTAAATTAGTTATTTGTGTGAAGACCTACAACAACATGTGTTATGCTGCCCTCTCTAGATCTGCTGCTTCACTCATGTAATAAAAGCAACAAGATACACCAAGCAGGAAGAAAAATACACGTTCATCCATACTTGGTCTCAAATCTGCTGGCTCTGATGAGAAAGATCTTAAATCTGGAGGCTGAAAGTCAAATGCTTAGCTACCACCACAGGTTCCTTAAAACCTGTTTTTGTTTTTTTTTTTTTTTTTTGCCATTCTCATGTTATCATTTGGATGAAATCGAGAACTTTGTGTTAGGAAAGCCTCTTTATCACACCACCAGGATTTGAACCCTTACATTTTTTATCCCCTGCACATGCCACCCAGGAATGGGGGGTGCAGCTCTGGCCTGCTCAGCCTCAGCAGGCCCACAGAGACATGTGATGGAGCAATTCTGATGGGAAGCATCCTTCCAGCCTGCCCATGTACCCCTATTTTAACGTGATTTCTCTTTCAACAACTGGGCGTGTCACATTGGCAGATGACAGTTCAAGAGGGAAACCACAATACTGCATATGCATGAGCACAAGGCCTAATTGTGAGAGAACAAGATGCGTAAGTTGCACCAAATACATTAGCCTTGGCTACTTGCACTCTTCTCTCTGAGCATATCTTCATTCAGATGCCTTCCTTGCCTCATGAAGCGCTGTGGTGTTTGGTGATGTGGTTAAAAGGAAATTTCTTGGGGTTTCCCCTTTGCTGGAAGTCCCCTGCTTAAGGCTGTTGTTGCTGGGGAACTCATTGCAGCCTTTCCTCCAAACACTGCAGTCTCAGCCTTTAATTAAATTTCCCATGACCCCTCTGCAAGGCTGGCCACTGGAATGCTTCTCCCTGGGGTGAGGAAGACACCTACTTGCGTAAGTAAGACATTTTGATGAATCTCTTCTATAAGTGCTTGGGCTGGGTAAGCTGCCAGGACCTGTAGAGTGCCCTATTCTATCGTCAAGATAATGTGGTTTTCTGCAGAGTGGTCACCATTTTAGGTGACTTCAGCTTTTTCAATTAGTCTCGTGACATTGGCTGGGTTCAGGCCGTTTCCAGACATGAAGATTTTACTCATGAGAGAAGAGAACAAGAATGGCTGATTTGATGCGGCTTTTCACGAGAAGACCCCTGCACTCTGCAACCCATCTAACCACCCATATGCATGAAGACTTTGTCCCCATTAAAGTGACACCAGCTGTCACTGCATAGACATAAGGCAGCATAGACATAAGGCATTCTCCACCAAGAAATCAGTGAAGCTTGGCGAGGTCGTTACTTCACTTCACTTTTAGCAGGAAACTCCTTCAGTCTGGTGCATGTATTTTTTTATGAATGCAAAGTCATGGTTAAAAGATTTATTGCAACACCTATCACGAGGCAGCTTCCTATGGAGCCACCACAGAGCTGCATTCCTTGGTCCTTCCTCCACAGTTAGCAAAATGAAACAGCAACCTACAGAGAAAGAGAAATCCAGGCCTCTAATCTAAAGGCTCAGGAGTGCTCTGTCTCTCCTCATTGGCATAGATTATAACTTGGAAGACGAGGCTATCGTTTTGCAGTTACAGAAAGCTGGGTGTCTGACTGTGTGCTGGTAGAGTCATCTGTTGATTGTGCTTATGAGGGCTATCATTGTGCTCTCTCTTTCCTCTTCGGAGTGGGCTTCTATGTTTGCTACTAGCAATCTCATTCACAGTTTCTTCATAGCAGCCTGAGTCTTCATGATTGAAGCAATTGCACAAGTATTAGTAATTCCCTGGAGCCTGAAGCTTCACTTCAATAGCTACATCTTCTAACTGAATGTTTTGCATTTCATCTGGGTGACTACCATATCAGCCCGGTACTGTCCAATAGGGGTTTCCTCTATTAGAATGGAGATTTTCTTCCACCTTATGGTGTTTAGTCATAGAAGGATTTCCTCTTCATTCCTCCAGTTAGAAAGCTGTCCTGATTTGCTAAGCTTAATAGCACTGGCCCATGATGATGGGCAGCGTCTTCACAGCCAGAGTCTTGCTTATAGTTATTGTCAGGGGTAACCCTCATCTAGTATGTTGAAGTCCCTCAGCAACAGTCTGAGGTTGGTCTGGCTTCTCCTTGGGGTTAACTGTCCCTGGGAGAGCCCGGCATGTAAACCATTACCCATTTGTGCATCAGACACCCGGCCTTCAGAAATCTTTAAGATTCCTTCCGCAGAATTTCTTCTCTGCTGTCAGCAATTACTTTGGTAGTAATACCATATCCACCTGTCTTGCTTTTATTTAAATGACTTTTAAGAGAGTCTGTTTCCTTCACTTGCCATCCTACAGTTTTTTCCTCTGTATCAGACAAGATCAGCTGCTGCCTCACTTTTCTAGGTCCAGCATGTACAGCAATAGCCCTGCAACATGGAGCAAACTCAGTCTTTTCTTCCTTAGCATGGGATTATTACTGCATTAATGCTGAAATAGGAGAATATGTTTCCATTTCCAAACCATGTATTGGATAGTGCCGTATAAAGGTCTCTACTAGGAGTATTTTGGATAGTGATAGGACAAGGGAGAATGGTTTTAAACTGAGACGGGAGGTTTAGGTTGGATATTAGGAGGAAGTTTTTCACTCAGAGGGTGGTGAGGCACTGGAACAGGTTGCTCAAGAAGGTTGTGGATGCCCCATCCCTGCAGGCATTCAAGGCCAGGCTGGATGCGGCTCTGGGCAGCCTGGCCTGCTGGTTGGCAACCCTGAACATAGCAGGAAGATTGAAGCTCGATGATCGCTGAGGTCCTTTTCAACCCAGGCCATTCTATGATTCTGTGATTCTATGATTCTGGCTCTGGCTGCATCTTCTTTGGACTCAACTTGCTGCAATTTCCATAATCCACTGTATTTTCTATCTAGGGCAAGAAGTACAAGAAGTAATTCATGTACAGACCACCCTCTTTACATGATCCCTTCTTTGAAGAGATTATCTCATCACTTTCTGTTTCTCTCCTGGTAAGCACTGCTGCCGCACGTCTGCTCCTTTACTTCTTCCTACTCTTTTGCAACGTGCTGTTCGACACAACTGCAGTCAAGAAAATACTCCTAAAGAATTTTTTCTTCTGGGCTTTCATTGTGTTTCCAAGGTGTACCTTCAAAACTTAAAATGCTGCACTGAGATCTTGGCCGTGCAAATGCTGGAGATTTGTCAAGAACGTCCTCTGGGAGCCTGTGATCTGTTTCAGTGGTAAGAGGACAGCTATGTGCTGATTAAGCTCCTGATATCAGAGACAACAGCAACAGTCCAGCTTTTCCATCTGAACATCATTTTGCTATTTTGACATCTGTGCTCTCAGTGCTTGCATTGTGGAGATTCTTGCAGTAGCGCTGTTCCAACTGCTGCTTGCAAAGCACCTCCTTATGGTGAGACTTCCCTTGTTTTCATGAAGTATTTTCTTTCTTTCCTAAGGCAACAGCATCCATCAAGTTCCAGTTTGCCTCCCCTTCCTGGCTGTTATGGATGCCCTGTGAATTCTGCAGTCTTTGGTACCCAACACAAAAAGGTAAGCAGTCACCCAACACACTGCTTCCACTTTATTAGAGGAGGTTGTTTTACAGCATTCACTTCAGTCATGATACCTCTTGACTGAAGTCCTTCATTTGCTATGCGGTCATTTACATTCTGTTGTGATCTAGGTTTAGTTTATGCTTCCTGAATTTCGTCTGAGTGGCGGTATTCCCTCTTGACTCAGTCACATACCTCTAAGTTGTCATATATGTTTTCACCTCCTGTCAACATTCATGTTTCACGCACCCTTTTCCCAGGAAATCTCATGTGCTGATAACAGGCCAGCAGGTGTTTCCTACCAAATGTTGTGGCTGCTCATCTCCTCTTCCAGCCTCACCTGCCTTTCCCAGAACAGACAGATTTTGTTCAGAATATCTTGTGGAGTCCTGAGAAATAATATCCTATAGCACAGGAAAGCACAGACAGTCATTTTCTTTCCTGTTGTACCCATTTTAGAGATTTGGCTAGCTTTAAATCACGCTCTTGTTTCAGACACTGAAGTTCCTTTGCCTCCTTATGCCTCACTTGTAGAAGCAGCTGCTGAAATACCTGAACAGCCTTTGGAAATGGCTTCTTTTGGCTGTTCACAGAGTAAAGCCCATACCTGCACGCAAAAAATTCTTAGCTATTAGAAAAATCCCATTTTACTTTCACTGTTATGAAATGGCCTACACAGATATCAAGGTGGTTTTCTTTTGTTTGCTTGTTTTTGTTTTTAAATCAAATGAAATAATTTTCTGTCAGGACTGATTTGTTAGCATGTCAAATGCATAGAAACAGAGCTTCTGATCATTCCCCTTGCACTTATATTTAGTCTGTGTTTCTCCAATTCTTCAGGAGGAAGACCTCCATATTTTGCTAGTCTTACCAATACAGGCAATGTTAGAATCCAAATGGAAGCTGGCTTTTGTCCATCTTCTGTCTCACAAATACGGATTACTTTTTCTCCCATATCAGTTTTGAATGTCACAGGTTTTTTCTTTGGCCCCATGCAGCTAATTAGACCTAGGAAGCTAGCTGCATTGTGATCCTTTGTGCTGTACGGTAGCCAAGAAGAGTGCTGTGTCACTGCTGCTGCTCTATTCTCTTTGGGGGTGCTCTCCAACTGCAGGCACTGTACACCCTGTACTTTTCTGTTTGCCTGTGCGTCATGCTTTTGCAAAATAGTTTACTTTGTGGCTGGAATCAAAAAGCCTTATCCAAATGCAACTCTTCAGTAAAGCTGAAATGAAGCATTTGGACCTCATGAAAACAGACTGTTTTGTTATTTTGCATGGGGAAGTTTAAGAAAAAAGTGAAAAGCTTCTCAGTTGTAGAGTCTAAGAATTTCAGAGAGGGAAATACAGTCTTAAATAGGCACAGTATTGATTTCTTTTAACAGTTTCAATGGCCAGAATTGGAGACAATGTCAGAACAAAGAGCTGTAAATATGGAAGGTGGAATTTCCATCTAGATCCAAAAGCAAATTCACAGCTGTCTAAAATTAAAAGAACAGCTTGGTGAGTTGGGAGCTTACAGGCATGTAGAGCTGTGCATCTGCCTGCACTTTTGGCTCGTGAATACCAAGTGGTACTAACCTGAAGGAGGATGGCTGCATGCACATGGTGCAGAGAATCAGCTGTCTTATGTCAGGACCAACACCGAAATAACATGGTGCCATGGCTTCCAGATCACAGCCACCTCATAGAGGTATGTTCATCCATCTCCAAAATGACACTCACCTGCCTACGAGGCTGGGTTTTTAGAGTTCAGGACCGTAATGATGCAGATGGAAACCTCAGTGGGAGCGGGGTGCTGAAAACAGTAGTAGGAGCAAATTTACCTCTTCAAGTCCAAAGAGTGTTTGGATATCTGTTTGCATATCAAGCATGACTTTGGTCAAGCAGCTTTGGTTACATGGTCCTACAGATTACTGTTCAGTTTTTACCTGAGGATGATATTCATGAAGGAGATACTTTATTTTAAAAATATTTTCTCTTAATGCAGTTGACTGTGACTAAATATGTGAAAAATATTCTTATCAGAAAAAATAACCATAAAATCTATATATGCTCCTGTAGTAATTAAAAACATCATTTAACATAACATCATTTACCCATATTAGTTCTTATGACAGGTGCTTATTCACAAGTTCTTTCATATTAATATACATCTAGCAGATATAGTATTACTAGAAAATCATATTTGTTCATGTTGCACCTATTATCAAATAAAGTTGTAATTTATTCCTAATTTTTGAGTTAAACGTAGAATTAAAATTTACTGATTTATATAAAATTTTAAAGGTTTCTTTCTTTCTTTTTTTTTTTTTTTTTTTGTAATCCCCACACATTCCTTATAATAACAAATTATTGCACCTGGCTGTAGATATATAAAGGAAATACAGGGATTTCCTCATTTCATAGGGATGATTACATTTTTAGTTATCTTGCATTTATTTAATATGTCAAGGGCATCTTGATAGCTAATCAGCACCTGCGAATCTCACAGAAATGAGTAGATTCAAGTTTATAAGATATTCCTTTTGACTCAGGCCTAGTTTACACTTAGATTTCACAGTCTAATGGAGGTATACCAGCAGAATCCCATAGGAAACAGAGTTTATACCTACAAAGTATATGTTAGCTTAAAGTCATTCCTTGAACAGAATTTAAAAACACTATATTACAAATATAACTTATGCTATGGAATCTTCTGCAACAACCAAACAGGTGTCAAAATTTCACCAACTGGTAAAATGTGTTCAAAGCTTTTGGACAAAGACCCAATGGGCTCTATGTATGAGCTGTCCTGGGGCCAGCACCTCATAATATCCTATCCCCATTCTCTTGTTTTGCTGAAGGGGTACAGGAGCATTCCCCCAGCTGCAGAGAGAGAGCAGTGCAAGATGTCACAGGGCATCCTCCATAGATTCCACATGAAAATTATCTCTATTCTGCTCTACCATTTTGAGAAGAGCATTAGTAAGCATCCTACAGACTTTATGGCATTTGGATCTATGATCCCACAGATGGACATACCTCTCTTCAGTATTTTTCCAAATGTCACAAAAACTTGGGGGAATTACCCTCCCCTTGTATGTGCATTATGCACAATCTGAGAACACAGAGCAGGACTGTTTAGATACATACAAGGCACACTTACAAGAGTGTCCAAGGAGGAAAATACCACAGCATAGCACAAGCTGGAAAGCTAATCTGTTACCTGAGTTTTTATGGGCTCCACTGAGTTTGACTTTCCAGCATTAGCAATTGGTTAGTCAGTAGGATGAGTAGAAACATCCCCGTCCCATTTATCACATAGCAAGGAGACTCTTTACAGCTCCCCTTCCACACCTAAATCAGGAGATCTGCAGCTACTTCCCCTTAAAGACTTCACTGTTAGAAGCATTACTGGGTATCACGGTTGCAGTGGCTCATTGCAGGAAGGGAAAAATAGTTAAAAAAAAAATTAATAATAATCTTTTTTTTTTTTTTTTTTTTAAATAGCAGTCTTAGTATCTTGGTCCACATATTTGCTCCCCATTCTTCCAACAAAAGACATGATGAGCAGGCGCACGCGCGCACACTTGTGCTTATTCTATGCTTTTTCGCCTCATCTGGCAGCCGCTTTCCGGTCCAGCAGACACTAACATCTAATGAGTCAAACTTCCCATTTTCAGACTAATCAGTCGGCTGCACTAATTGCAAATGCAAATATGCAAATTTATATTAATTAATTACTCTGCTAATTAGTTCTGCGGTCTTTTTGGGGTAATAAATCATTGTGCAGTGGAAGGGAAACACGTCCTGTACCATTTCACTCCACATAAAAATTTAATGTACTCATTGAAGAAAATATATTAAAAAAAAATCTATTCTGATAGCTCTGCTTCTACTGATGAGTTCCCTACAGAAAGGTATGATTGTAAGAAGGCTTTCACATCTTCAGCAAATGCCATCACTAAGGTGCCTGTTAGCAATTTAATTATCACATTATGAGCTCCAGGAAAAGCCAGTTTGCTGTGCTGCAGGCTGTGACTCTGAGCTCTGTAGTTCACACATTTTGCAGCAAATGCTGTTTATACATACATGAAAGATAATCTGGAGAAAAGCGCTTGGTTTGCTCTACCTGAATGAACTGCTAGAACTTGCTTACAAATCCCAGAAAGCCAGATCTGCTAAAGACCTTCTGAGTACATACGCTTCATTCCTCCAATCTCACTAGCTCAAATCTGAATGGGTTGCCAAGAAGAAGGAAGAGTGGCCTAAGAAGGGACTTGCAGAGCCTTTCCATGGCCTTGAACTGTACTTTGGCTACAACCCACTTCAACAGGGGAGTTTGGTGTCTGCTGCCAGTGCTGTTGCTCCCTCCCTCCCCAGCACAGCCTGGGCAAAGGGATGCTCACAGCACTGCCCTCCTGCTGGAGGAGTAATTCATATGAAGTTACGCTAATCCACATCAAAGCTACAGTGCACAGTTCAGCCCAAGCATCCCAGGAGCCAAATTCTTTCCTAAGAGTTTTGGAAAGGCATTAAGGAAGGTGCGTTATCTCATCTCACGCAAACTAAGGCTAAGCAGAAATGCAGTATCTACCACAGCCCTCAGAAGGTTTTCTCATCCTCTACTTTCTTATTTTTTACTTCTACAAGCAATTGTTTCTACTTTTACAGTGCGCTTTCTTGAGAGTTTAAACGTGATCAAGTGTGATAATCTCATACAGACAGGCTAAAAGCCAGATAAAGATGTTACAAAAGTCAACAGTGCTATTCTTCTGTGTAGTTATGAGATTCAGACATCTGACATGCAAAATCTCTTCTGAAATAATAGGAAAGAAAAAACGTTAGCAAAGGTTTTGCTTTATGCTTTAAATTGCCGTGTTTAAACTGAATCAATAAATGTCTGGCAGGTAATTAAATTCCAAAGGTCTTTATCATGATATGTTTAACTAGAACTTGAGCTGTCTATTTTTCTTCTTATAGTGCAGAAAAGGTTTGCTTCCTTCTTATTTATTTACCCTCCTTATCCAAACGCAGGAATAAATTGCTGTTGAACTGCTAATCTGAGCCCAGTGACTGGGAATCAGAGGAAATAAAAGACAAAAAAAAACTGAAACAACTTATATTGACCAGGCAATTTTTGGAACACAAACGAAAATTTGCTTACAAAAAGTTTCCACCTTTGGTTAAAATTCTCAAGTGAACTAATGGCTTTCCCTTTTAACATCATGCAAATCAAAGTCTTTATTTAAAAGGCAACTGCCTTTGTGCTTTTTCTAAGTTTACAGGAGCCTGGATTCACCTGAGATCCAAATTGTTTATTACACATTACAGCTCCTCACCACCTGCCATCAGTTTTGCCTGGTATTAAAAAAAACAGGTTTTGTTGTTTTCTTTTTATTCTTTTTCTTTCTTTTTTTTCCCCACAACCCTACAAAACTTTGAGATTAATATGTGAAGATTTTGACCAAACTCCATGGGTAACTCTTTAATAATAAATAGATACGAGAAGGTAATGGGACTTTGTTCTTACTGTCTGTAGTGTTCTTTAAATAATTACATTTAAATCATAATTGCATTGGAACATAAGATATAACTTGTGACATTTGACAAAGTCTCTGGATCCTTTGATGGGCTGGCTTCAATTAGAAAGCTTTAGCAGCACATGCGTCTTTTGCAAATCGCATTGGGCTTCCTCACTCCAGGCACTGTGAACAGAATTATCTTTTGGGTTTTTTTGATTGTGCTCATAAAATTGCCAAGAAATTTTTGTCAGTACTTACCGCTGACGAATATTGTCTCGATTCATAAGACTTACATATAGCCAGAAAAAAAAGCAACGCTAATAAAAATTCCAGCATGATAGTCTATGTTTATTCCTTTCCACATACTTCTGGCTGATATTTATTCTCCTGTCAGGGTTGTGAAATTAAGACTTTTCTTAACATATAGGACTGCAAGACCCATTTGGCAACCAAGATGAAACCCAGATGAGTGCTAAGATTGACAGTGTTTTCACCCTTATAATTAGGCATTCACACAAACGGGGTTTTAGTTTGCACTTATGCTTGGAACATGGCACTTCTTCATACAGGGAGCAGCATTCACATGTTAACATTTTCACTTTTGTTTTTTTGTTGGCAAGTAAACCAGTGTACTCGCTATTGACTTCTGTTAGCATTTTGCTATATATTATTCACTAGTTATTAGTGCCATATTTAAAATGAATTGAATGAGAGCGAGGAAGGAACGTGTACCGCAGCCACAGCCCCTTCCTTTGCTCTGCTTTGGAGTAGGATGGCACTGCTTAGAGCCATCCTGCTGCCTTCAAGTGAATGCTTTCCAAATGCACAGCACCAGGGCAACACTTTCCAGCATGATTTTTTTTTTTTTTTTTAATTTTGTATTTTGTTCTTAAGTGTGAAAGAACCCCCATTCGTTCCTGAGGGAGGGGCTGGTGATCCCAGTGTAGCAGAGCACCTACTGCACTGAGCTAATTTGCACCCTTGCCTTCAGTTGCGCACTGACTCAGTGATGTCTGGAGGAAGAGCACCAAAGTGGGAAACCTTATGGTAGTGTAGGAACCATTGCCAGAAATTCATCAAGGACTGTGATGGATTCAGAACAGGGTCCTGCTTATTTTAAATTGAGGGGGAAAAATGCTCTGTGCTAGAAGAGAAGGCAATAGGACAGCTAAAGCCTTGCTGTTTCACTAGATCTGAAATGTGACTGATTTGCTCATACACAGCAAGAAATTTAAAAGAAAAAAAAACCCACAAAATAAAGCACCCTTGATGGACTGTATTTTGTATGTACTTAGTCTGGAGAGCTCCTTGTCACAAGAAGAGGCATTCAGAAATGTATGTTTGCAAAAGGAATTGATATGCATATCAGAGTTACCATAATTAATTACAATAACGTTTTTGGGTCATGCTTCAGGGCTCACAGAATTCAGCAACTGTTAGAGAACAGGCTGAGACTTCACAAGGGTAATCTCTTTTTAACCTTCATGTACACATTTTAGGGGTCTCTCTTTGGCAAAGACTATTGCCAGAAAACAAATGCAAGGTCTAAACAAATATGAGAATTCCTGTCCCCCCAGCTGTGGACTGTACCCCTTTGCAATCTTTCCTGTTCTGGGCATGGATGACTTTTGACAATAGATTTAATCTCTTTCCTAAATTTTCGTATGGCTAGAATAAAAAGGAAAGGAAATACAAAAGATAAGGAAAACTTGATCACTTGTGTTAAAGTGGTGGCATGATATACAGGTCTTTTGTGCCAAACTGAAATTAATTAATATTGTTCATCACTTTAGAAACAATTGCATCTACAATGGACAAGAGGACAACTAACTGTCTAGATTAAAATTAAGATTACATATAAAATCACTGGGGGAAAAAAAAAAAGAATGGACTAATGGTGGAGAAAGGCACAGAGAAGCCCTAAAGGCAAACAATAGAATGAATAAGCATGGAAACTGCGAACCACCTAAGCAAAAAATAAAAACAACGATTGGGGAAATAGCAGTAAAATGCAAAAATCATTTGTCTGTACCAGAGATCCACAACCACAGTTCTTTGCCTCCAGGCACTCTGAGCACAAGGATGCCTTCTTACCCAAGTGGTATGTTACCCAGAGAAGCAAGTCGAGATTGTATTCTGAAAGAAGGGAGTGATTCCTCCCCGTCTGTTCCCACATCACCGCAGCATCTCTGCTGTAATTCAGAGAGGGCAGTTGCATGGGGAAACACGCCGAGGCTGCAAAGGGAAACTTTTGTACTGTCCCAGAATCAAAGGAGCCTACCAAGGTGCGAAGCAGATCAGTGCATCAGGGTCAGGGGCTTCCACCAGCGCAGGTCACAAAGGTGGAACTCATCCAACATATCCCCGCCTCAGGCAGAATGTCAGCCTTGCTCCCTCTGATTGCACTTTGAAGATCACCTTCGTTTGGGCATACTTCACTAGGCAGAGATGCTGATCCCGCTGTGTGAGAGGTTAACAAGGAGTTGTGATTGCAAAGCACCTTGAGCTAGTTAAAGCTAAACCAAAGCCAGAGTATTCTCCTAGTGAATTCTCCCAAAATTTCAGCGTTTGTTTTCAATCCCAGCCATGATGAAAGGTTGCAACATTTGTTTGATATACCCCCTACTGTATTTTCAACCGGAAAAAAAAAAAAAACCCAAACATTTAAGTTTCAGAAACTGAACCTTTTCAGCTTTGATGTACAAAGTGGGAAATAACAGCTCATTGCCAGACACTTAAAACAGAAAAACGCCTGCTTCTCTGAAAACAGTTCATATTGTGGGAGTTTTCCTCAGGAGCATGATCTCCCCTTCAAACCAGGCTCTCTGCCTAGGCTGGATATCTTGTTACCAAGTAATGGTCATTCAGAGCCAGGATTACAGCGCACCCATAATTTGGAAAACAAATTATGGCCACAGAACAAAATCCATAATGAACTGGGGCTCACACCATTACCAAAAGCCAAGACACATAAACATATGCAACCGACTAGAGGAATATACATGTTGGGTCTGTCCTTTGTGTTGCACACAAAGTTAGTTCAATACCTCATTGCATCTCGTGTGGATAGCCAGAAGATGAAGTTTACTCTTTCTGTTCTCTAAAAACAAGCTTAGACCTGTGGCTTTCACTTAGACAGCGGCTGAAGAGGAAGCTGAGGGTACATGAGTCCTTGCACAACTTCATGCATAATGCAGGCTTGTTATTCATCATGTGTCTGACATGGTGCGAGCAAATCCCACCTGGAGCTGAGCTCAGTGAAAAGCCCCTACTATCATTCTTAGCATCGCCGTGTATGCATGCGTCTGCCAAGACAAAACAAAAATAATAATATCTGGGGCTCTGTATGACTAAGTGCCAAAGTCTTGAAAATATGGCATAAAATAGGATGCTGAGAACGTAGGTTGTAGCAGCTGAAGATGACAGAAAACATTTTTCCTTCACCAATTCTAAAAAGTCTTGCTGAAAGTGGGACTGGTGAATTTGGAGTAAACTTCAGGCAGGATTTTAAATGTATAGGGTCTAAAGTAAGTTGGCCTGTTCATAGTGTTTAGGCAGATTCAAACCACAGGCTTGAAATGAGCGTAGTAGTGCTTAAAGAAAAAAAGACCCACGGCCAATAAAAATCCCTTAAAAATGACAACTACAGTTTGAGGAGAGTTGTTACATGTTCAAAACACTTTGTTTTGGAAGAAAAAGCTGCTTTTTCTTGCAAGCCAATTACCTATATTTAGTTCCTCTTTAAATTTCTCATGTAAATTAGCTTGTAATGTAAAGAGCAAAGAGGAAAAGTACCGTGTACAGTTCTTTAATAATCATTACTCAACCTACTTAGGGAAGAAAACTGAATTAAAATGCTGACTTTTAGTCAAGTCATCTTTTTGCATTGTTTTGTTTACTGTATCTTAATTTTTACTTTTTTTTTTTTTTTTTTTTTCCTTTTTTTAGAGTTTTACTGATCCAGGAACAAAATTTAGTTTGTGAAGTAAAAAGATAGGAACTATGCAGGATGATTTTATATCTGGTTCTTAAATCTCTCTCTCTCTCTTTTTTTTAATAGAAGGCATACAAATTCACATTTATTTTTGCAAGAGCCAAGACACATTTACTTGTCATATTCTACTGTAGCTTTACATAAACAGAGGTTAAATAAAGCCTTAGTGGCAAGATACCATTGGAGCAAGGCAACAGTTTCTTGACCATAAACAAGTTGCAATTTAAACATCTGAATTCTCTGAAACTGAGTTATAGGTTTCTCTGCAATAGAAGAGGCAGCATGAGTGAGTTTGGATGTGTTTGATCAAACTGTGGACAAGCTGTGCTGTAAGCAGGGAGATATTTAAGCTAAATCAGGCTAGAGAGGAACAGAAAAATGTTTAATGCTGTGTGGCATAACCAACAGGATATCCACATGCTCCAGAGACAACAGTTTCACTGTCCTTGCTTTTTTCTACCATGCTCTCTGTCCATCCTCTACTAGCTCATGCCACCACTCACTGCCCCAGGTAAATAGTAATCAGCACCATCGCTTTTGCCTCAATGACCAGTAAGAGATTTCAGGAGGTAATTCACACCAGATGAAAAAAAAAATCAAAGTGAAAAGTAATGGGACTTGCTCACATCAGACTATTGTGTGCTGCTCTAGCCACCTTAACACTCTTTTTTTTTTCTAAGTATTTGAGGATATAAATTGGATTCTGTGTGAGGATAGTGTTGCTCATGGACTTCACAGCAATATTTGCAGTATTCACCTTTGGGAACTTGTCTCGTATGGTTTCAGCCAGGAACAGATGTTGTAAGTACGTAGTTTGAATAGAAGTATCCCTATTTTCATTTGAGATTGAAGAATAAAATTGTTCTGCTCTTTTCTTTTCTTAGAAGTTAGAATTAGGTCGATGGGAAGGGCAGATGTGCGTGTGGGTAAGATCTGAAGAATGAAAGTTGCTGAGCTCTCAGCATATTTCCCATTGTATGTCTGACTGACTGTGGGAATTTGAGTGATAGCTCTGGCTATGAAATGCTGCTATGAACTTGCTGATCCAGTAGGTACCAAAGCCTGATTTCACTTTGTACAGTGCTGAAAGATCTTTATTTGCCATGTGCTGTACGATATTCCAAGCAATTTTAACGGTACCAAAAGTAAATGGATTTCTTTGCACGTTTCTGATAAAGAGTCCTGAGTACCCAAGCATCTTTTCCAACCACTGATGGGATTTTGCCATTTTAGTAGCAGGACTCATGGAGAAGTTCAGTTCTTATTTGGAAACGCTACTGTTGTGCGTAAACAGTTGTTAACTTTGCATCAACGTCTCCATGGATTCAACAGTCCCTAAGTACACATTGACAGCACAGATCATTATGATTATGGACCCTTAACATTTAAAATGGGAGGGGAGGGAGGTTGCATGTGTGTGCATTCATCTCCTTGCTCCCTCTCTCTCACAAACTATAAGGTTTAATAGTGATTAACACTAGACCACAGCACTTCTAAATTAACGATAGCCCTGCCAATTCTAATTGGTATTCTAATTAGTCCGACAATTCTACTAATTAAGAACATTAAACTTTTTAACAAAGGCTATCTTTTTGTGTTGCGTTTGGCAAAATGGAATTGAGGGTATAGGGGAGTCAGAACTGCTACTTTAGAGAATTGTTGACGATTGAAGAAAAAGAAAAGACAGATTTGGAGATAATGTAGAAACACATATTGGTGGCAGTTCAATAACAATAATAGGATATCTTAATTATATGATATAGTAAGTGAACGACAGAGAAATGGATTATTATAGTGAAAACTCTAAATACAGAATATATGCCTAAAGATATGCCTGAAAAAGATTTGCTTTTTCAAACACTGATTTATCCCGAGTGCGATAAGGATTTCAGCACAGAACACTGAAATTCACTGAAACTTTCCTTTGTTTGTAGAAAGCTCATATTTCTAAATTTGCTTTCCTTTTGATATATTTAAAAAAAAAAAAGTAGTAGTTGCTCCAGTATGGAACATTTTTAGTAAATATTTGTTCCACATCAATTGAAATGTCTCATATTGAGGAAAAAAAAAGCTCATGCAATGCACATACAGTATATTGTATGTGATTTTGAAAATAACTGTCCTTTTTGATTCCTTGAAAATCAACTAAGTTCATTCTCTGTCCTATTCTCAAAATGAAACTTCATTAGAAGACACTTATACATAAAGTTTTATGCTGAAAACAATATGCAATTTCCTGAAGGAAAACAACTTCCATGTTTTTGCCAATTTGTGTTTCAAGGTTAAACTGTAAATATCTTTTTCATAATCCAGATTTCAGTTTCCACAAGAGTTGGAGCATTTGCAGTCTTTGCAAAAAGCTCACTGATGCTCACTTGTGCCCCAAGAAGGGAATGAACACGTAAAATTGAAATCAAAGTGTAGCACTGCTAAAGTATTTGCTCCAAACCTCACCTCAGAATTCTGAACCTCACAGATTGTTCTCTTCTCCGCACCCTAACTTGAAGTCCTCTTCCTTGGATCTGTGAATCACAGAATGGTTGAAGTTGGAAGGGATCTCTGGAGGCTGGAAGGTCTGAAGATCACCCTGATTCTATCCAAGTCTCCTTTTCAATCAGGACGATGCAGAGCCCAAGACCACATCCAGGCAACATATGAACATCTCCCACGATCTGGTCCAGTGCTACAAAGACCAGACTGTAACACCAAGTATATTTCTTGATCATTTTACCAATTCTATGTCACTGTGGCTGTATTTACACTGTTCAAGGGCTTAGAGATACAGGGAGAGGCTATTCCAGTCACCATCTGCTGGAGACAGCAAATGTTCTCTACATGGCTATCTTCAAAATTCATAGCAAAGTACCTTTTTGAGATGAATTTTACCTAGACGACTTTACCTAATGAGATGCTTTACAGGTCCAAATGCAGAACACAGAATCAAGCATGGCCCTCTGGACAGTTCAGATTTCAACCCAAGCCACACATAAAACTTTTGAACTCAAGAATAAGCCCCTGCACATATTATAATTCATTATTCAGAGTGTACATCTCTGAATACTTTGTAAAACTCGTATTTTCCTCTCCCATTTACATTGCAGTAATATAGAATTGAACTGAAGAAACAGCAGCTTAATTGAAGATGATCACAAAGAAACTGAAATAAGGCCAGGTACATAGTGGCTGACTTTTCAAGCCATACCACTGAGGAAAAATTAAGGAAGGAAAGGGATGGGGAGATTCCTAATTTGCAAAAAATATATGCATATTCAGTAGTGTTTCTGCTAATGGCTGTTTTAGCATTTTGCAAGCAACCTATATCCAGTACGACCTTTCCCCAGCACTTAAGAGTGTAAAGAGTCATACCCCAGTAAGGCCACAGAAGCCAGGTAGAAAGTCAGCTTATATGGCAGCTAGAACAACAGAGGGAAAATGCAAGCAAGCATTGGGCTCAGCAGGACACACTCCATTTTTTGAGAGGGGAACCTGGCCAGAAAGAGGGGCTTTTTGCCAACCTTTCAGGTGCCTTCTGGCCATGGCTGCTTCAAAGTATTCAGGGATTCAAACCAGTTCTCAGCCAGCCCAAGGACAGAAAGGAAAACTCAGGGCTGCCAAAAGATACGACTTGATTTCCTTTGAACACCATGAAAGGTGAAATGGCTTTGGAGAGTAGTTACCTCCAAAAACAACACCATGTGCTCAAGACTATTGCATGAAGCACTGATTTTGATGATTCCTGGTGGCTGAGGAAGCTGGCAAACCATAAGGCTTACACAACTCCTCAGAGATTACGTAGACAGGAGAGATGCAAAGAGATGAAAATTACTGAAACTACAGTTTAATTCATCTTGTACTGACATCTGTGATAACCTCACCTCTTTTTATGGCAAAAACATACCTTTACAACGATTTTGGCCTGGGGAGGGAGTATTTATAACAACAGGACGAGGGGAAATGGTTTTAAAATGGAAGAGGGTAGATTAAGATTAGATACCAGGAAGAAATTCTTCACTGTGAGGATGGTGAAACACTAGAACAGGTTGTCCAGCCATGCTGTGGATGCTCCCTCCCTGGAAGCATTCAAGGCCAGGATGAATGGGGCATCGAACAACCTGGTCTAGTGGGAGGTGGCCCTGCCTGTATCAGGGGTGTTGGAACCAGGTGATCTTAAAGGTCCCTTCTAATGCAAACCATTCTATGATTCTGTGATTGTTAGACAATGCCACTTCCTGGAAGATGTCCACAGATCTTATAAAAAAACATCTGCACAGGTAGAAGAGCAGAAATTTGTTGAGAGAAATAAAACATTGAAAATGGGTTTTTATAAAAATAAGAAACATCAGTAACTTACAGATAGTTCTCAGCTAGAAGTAATAGAAATGCTCATTCATTATTGGAAAAAAAAAAAATGTATTTAAAACATCAAATGGGCAACTGTTATCAGGAAAAAATCATTGCAGCCCAATTTGAATTCAACATTGCTTTACAGTTGAGCTGAATTTGGCCGTGCCTCTCACTTTCTCAGAAGCTTGGGAAATGAATCCAGAAAACTGTTTTATATATATATGAAAATAACAACAACTTTTCTACTTGCAGTCAAATCCTGACACCAAGTTTCTAGTACTCTCAGGGAAAGATGGCTTAAATGATCCAGCTTACACTCTCTGTTGTGAAATAATCACTCTGTGTCTTGAGGTTATGATCCTCCAAAGTATATTGCTGTCCATTTTCCAGTGTCTTCAAGTCAGTGAAGATTTTTTCAGTTTTCTGCAACAGGAAAAGGCAGAAAATTAGAGTGTCTGGTGATGCTACACTTCATCTAACTGCTCTTGAAAAGTAAGTTCTACAGTGTTTATAATACAGACACTACATTCTTGAATACCCTTAGCATTTCCTTAGGGCACTGTAAGTAACTAGAGCAAGATCTGTGTCATAAGAGATCTCCCTTTTTCTTCTGGAAAGTAGCATTTCCTAGCTTTAAAGGAGTGCTATCGTGACAAACATCAAATTCTGACAGTGGCTTAGATTGTTATTCTCTTCTTTTTGATAAGGAAAGATCTCCACTAAGATCCTCAAATCCTCGCATCGTTGCATTGCATTTGCTGGTTGGAAAATATGAGAAGTCAAAAGCATAATATGGATCTAGGAAACGTAAGGCAGGCCACACTTCTAGGACAGCTTCAAATGCCTGATCCCACACTTTTCCCGCTTTTTGAATGAAAAATTCAACTATCTGGTATCTCAGAATGAGTTCTATCCAGCAAGGGTTATGAATTCAGAAGGAAAACCAAAAGTATATTCCCATTACAGTGAGTCTGAGTCATCCTCCCCCCACTTAAAATGTTTCATAAGAAACAAGCACCTCGAGTGAGCTCTGCTGTTAAGAAACTACCTGTATATTTGTACATTTAGAGAGAATTGAGGTTTCCTAGGTATATATGGCATTTGCTACTCTACACTACTCAGCTTCTCAACTTGACTAATACGCTTTCAAAATAGGTTTAAAGGAATTGTTATTTCTAAAGCCTTTTTCTCCTAAGGCGTTCAGTTATTACTTCAGCATGCTGCTAAAATTTGCCTGAGGAGTGTAACAGAAGAAATTATGATTCTTAAGAGCTTACAGCTCTCCTGAACCTGGGTAAAAGTTTTACGGGGGTAAAGAAAAGTCATTTCTATAGCCTGAGGGCTTTCTCCCTGCTGAGTTTCAGAGGTCTGCTCCAAATAATGCAAATGTCAGAGTTTCTCAGAACTTTGCAAGAATCTTTCGCAAAACACCCTCTCGTTTCCTGGGAGCAAACTGTCCACCAAAAGTTCACATTATTCCAAGGTTCTGGTTTGTGCTTCCCTCAAGTTCATTAAACTTCTTTAGTTCCTACTATCTTGCATTTCATTTAGAGCAGGCTGTGTGGTCTTAATCAAACTTCTCATCTCAACGTGTGCTTTCTGGAAGGCCCTTTTGCTCTTCTAGTTGAATTGGTGCTTCCAAGATGGGCTTTGCATCAGTAATAGCACAGAGTATAGGGTTTCCAATCAAGCATTTCTTACGGGGGGTCTTTTCTGTTATTGTGCACACCCGCACCACCTCTTCTGGGAGGTTCTGGCTGCAAGGTATGTCTTGAAAATCAAGCTTTACTGGGACAAAGACATCCTCAAAATGGAAACACAGAGGACGCTTGAAAGTGAGTCACTGCAGGCAGCAGCAGAAGAAAGAGAAGAAAAAAAGCAGCATTGCTAACTAGCTGTTTGACAGAGATTGCAACTAAAGAGTCAGCAGTGATAGGCAGCATCAGGCTGCTTACTATAGCCAAATGTCCCAGCCTCAAAGGGTTGTTGTATTTACTGAGCTCACAGCATCCTCAAGGTAGAGCGACAGAAAGCATGACAACCTCAACCACCAAGCATGAATGAAAAACAAACAAACAAAACACCAGTCTGTTTCTCAGAGGTACCCCTCACACCACAAAGCAATAGGATTGACCTTAACACCCTCTAGTTTCAAAAAGTGACACAGTTGACCGAGTTGACTGGAGCATCTTTCCCCAAGGAGTGAGTTACCTTAAATCCCATACTACTGCAAGGTGCACGTCACGTCTTGACCTGGTCAAAAAGCTTTCAGGCTGTACAGTGGCATTGTTCTGCTATGTGGAATGCAGTAAAGTTAACCACATTTGTCTCAATTTTTATAATTTGTATTTTCCATCTTAAAATTATTTGGCTCAATTCTCTCTCTACTCATTTATAATAGTGTAAGCTAGGAGTAGATCAAAGTTAATAGGATTATGCTAAACGTATGTCATATCTAAATCAGATCCATTCTATTCATGTCTTCCAGAAATCTTGGAACAACTTCTGGTCACAAACAGAGCTTTGGTTAACCATAAGCAGTTAGTATTAGACTCAGCGTTCAGATTCTAAATTCAAGTAACTCCTATTAAAATAGAGAAATTAACCCCTCTACAACTCTTTCATACTTATCAGTAACAACCTATTCAAAATCTAAAACTAAGGATGTCTGATTAGAGCAAGAAATACATCCTCATTATGGAGGGCTTAAGGAGTGCAAAGCACGAGTATAACATTCTGCAGAATTAGCGGATGGGTTAAAATCACATTTTCATACTGAACCGAATCCTCTTGGACAAATGTAGGTTAGTTCCCTGAATCTGGGGGTCCTGATTAGTGTCTTCTTTAATCTCTCCTGGGAGAAGTAGTATATCCCCGTACATCATCTTAGTGGTGGTGGGAGAGGGCTTAGCTGAATTGATGGAAACAGCCCTGCAGAAAGCCATCCGTAACCTACAGTTCTGTATTGGGGATGTGGGGCTGGGTCACCCCTGGATCATGATGCACGTTGCTCCAGTCCTACAGAGCTCTGTAGTTCTCTGAAGCCAGGATTGTTATTAGTGTCTTCATTAATCTCTCCTGGGAGGAGAAAGCATATCCCTATGCACCATCTCAGGGATAGTTCTGGTCCTCTCTAGATGACTGGGATGTGCTGGAAGGAATTCCGGGCTGAGAGTGAGGAAGAGAAAGCTTTTCATTGCGGGATGTCACTGGGACTTTACATACCTGGGGTGCAGGGTTGTTGTCACTCTTGGTGCTTTCATTGGAAAGAAGAAGAGAGGAGACAAGGGGAAGAAAAAGATTTGGTCAACTCTCTTGCTCCTGAACAGCATCCCACTGCCCATGAGGTCTCACAAGTATCAGTGAATTGCGTGGACTATAGCACGCTAAAAACTGGCAGCAATGTTATCAGAAACTGGTCCTGAGCAAACACCATTAGAATTCCATAATCCAGATGGAGTCCTGGTGCAGTGTGACTGGGAGGTCTGAGGGTATGGTAAAGCATGTTTCTTGCCTTTTTTTAGAGGAAAAAAATAATAATAATAGAGACATTCCCTGGTGGTAAGGTGATAACAGATTGAAGTTACTGGAAAGACTCCCACAGACTGCAGTGCAGTTGGGTCAGTCCCCCTGATGCTCTGTGGAGGTCCTGCAGTCCTTTGAACTCAATCTTATTTCAGTGGTTCTGTTAATGCTGTGTTTCATGTATTGACGTGAAATGACACATTGCATTTGAAAGAGTCACTTTTAATTCATAACCATACAGCTCAGGCACAGGAAAAATATTGTGGTATGCGTTCAGCAACATATTTGGTGCTGTGCAGCCATTCTACAGAGTGCATTTAACTGTGTTTTGTGTATTATTCTTAACATGCATTCACACTAGACAGCAAAGCAGCAGTTATGGGGTCTGCTATGAATGCATATTAACAGCAGTACACATTTGCATATCATGGATCCATAATACAAAATGTGTAGTAAAATCCTTATGAAAAGTTATTATGCATGCACAGTAAAAGCTTTTTAAACCTTGATATCTCCGTTATTTTGTTTCTCCACTATTTATTTGAAAATATTAAAAAGGTCAAATGATGGATTAGGAATCTGCAAAATTGTAATGTTACTACTACAGAGGGAATCCTCCAACACAAGCTAATATTTTTTTTTTTTTTTGGTAGCAGTATCAACCATTCAAAAATGGATTTTTAAATAGAATTTGAGTGGTTAAAAAAAGGACATTGAGAAGGTATTTTTTATAAAAGTATTTTTTGGAGTTTGCTATACATTTTTACAGCTCTTCCCTTAACACAGAGGCACTACAATGTCAACCTTTCCTTCAATTTGTTCTAATATTTTTAGTATGCATTGAAACAAGGTTCAGATCCTCAGGACTTTGCATATTTAGATTATGGTGCATTGTATAATACTCTGAATATGCAAAATCCTTGAAAAGGTTGACAACCCTTAGGACCTTGCACAATGTAAATCTTAATACATAAATTCCTATTGAGAGTAACAGGATTCTACCCTCTCTGTAGCACAGATTGCAGTATTTAGGATAAAATGAAATGAATGCTGTGAGTACTACCATTCTTGCTCCTTTTGAACAGGTGCCACTGAAGTTTTAGAATCTTTCTCGCTTTAAAAGCATTTAAAAATTAAAATCACATCAAGAAATAAAAATAATCTTTAAAAAGGGGTCTGGGCTCTATAGAAAGTGAATGATCTGATACTCCTGGCTTCTGTTAAAAATAAGTAAATACACAAACACAAAGTTTGGAGGAGGGATTTTTTTCTAGTGCGGGTCCCTAAAATTATTGAGCGCATACAGACGGATGTACTCAGCACACCTTATCCTGCTGCTGCTTCTTTTCTTTCTTTCTTTCTTTTTCTTTCTTTTTTTTTTTTTTTTCCCTGTGTTAAAAAAAAAAAAAAAAAAAGCCCAGATTTAAATGAAACTTTGTGAAAACAAAATAATTGGATCAGGACCGAGAACATTAACGCCAAGCTTGGGCCCAACGTGAATTAAAGCAGATGAGTTATAAACCCTTCAAAAACAGGATTTATAACGGAAACGCTGACACAGACCCATAACAATAGCAGCTCTGCCAGGGATTATTTTAATACTAAAAGCATACTCAGGCTCTCACTTTTTAAAATAGAGATTACTTAGTCGCTCCAAAGCGGCGATACACGATAATAAAAGCAAACTTTCAGAAAACGCTCCCAAGATGACACGCTATCCCCCCTGCAACTCGCTTGACATCGCCTCTGTGCAGCACAGCACACCTAAGGAAATAAAACGCAACAATAAAACCCAAATCAAAGTAGAGTTTGCCATCGGCTGCGTGGCCGGGCTGAGCCGAGTGGCTCTGTCAGCTCCGCTTATCAGCTTCTCGTCCGAGGGAACAGACAAAAGAGTTAAGGGAGCCGAAACGGGAGGCGGCGGAGGGAGAAAAGGGCACGAGGACAGAGCCGCAAAGGGGCACATGGATGCAGCGGTCAGGAGGCAGGATGCTCCCAAAGATCAGCCCCGGGGCTTAAGATCACAGGGGGACACTGCAAGCACCCCGAATCCTCACCCACACCAGGGTGGGAAGGGGTGCGAGGAATGAATTGCTGCGGTTGCAGCACGTCACTAGAAAAAGCAACACTTCTGAAACCTTGGTATCGTGTGTCTAGTCATCCTCTGTTGCTTCTTTTTTTTTTTTTGGGGGGGGGGGGGGGGGAGGAGGGGTGAGGAAGGTCAAAAAATGATGAAGGTCATGATTTCTTAGAGGCAGTGGGGGATTTGCTGCTATTAGCCTGCATTCTGGGGCAACACAGTGTACTTCAATGGCAAATACATGAACAAATAAATAAACAGAAAGACAGACGGAAAGAAAGAAAGAAAGAAAGACGGAAGGAAAGAAAGAAAATGAGAAAAAAAAGAAAGAAAGGACATTAAACCAGCAAAACAAAACAAACAAACAAAAACAACAAAAAACTCACGCCCCAAATTCGCTTGTAATAGCATCACTTTTTGTGACCCTGCCATAGCATCAATATTACATCCTGATTCCTTCCTTCTCCCCCCCCCCTCTTTTTTTTTTCCTGGGTACCAGGTGCACCAGAGAGATCTGATCAGTACAAGACAGCACTTTTTGTATAAACAATGCCACATTAACATCTACAGGGCAGCCGTACCTGTAGGCAGGGATAGCACCAAATGTTGGCACGTCTATCCGTGCAGCTAGACTGCTAGAAAGAAGCAGCTCCAGTGGAAAAGCACCTACTGTATGTGCAACGCTGGTGCAGATTTTTTTTTTTTTTTTTTCTATCAGTCTAACCTTCTGTGTTGATACATGAATGCTGGTACCCACTTAGAGGGATGCCAGATGATCAGTGCAGAATGAAGGTCCCAGGAGAAAGGCTCACGTGGTTTTCTCTGCCCCGTGACGTCACTAGCAGATGGCATGGGTACCAGCTCTGGCAGTTGGCATCAATGTCACTTTTTAGAGATCAATGAGATAGTGCAGATATACACAGATCTAGGCTCCAGGAGACGATGCGACACTCAGACTGAAAAGATTTGGAAGGCAAAAAATGAAAACTGATTGTTGAATGAAATAAAAAGCTAAGGTAATGCAAATAAAGATATATTTCAGTTGGTGCTGGGTGTGCATGCAAGTGTTTAAAGATACAGTATCATTGTCTTGTATTTTATGTGTGCTATTAACTGTCTGATAACTCCTGCTAACATTTTATCCTTCTGATGCAATTGCTTACTTTTGTTGGTGTTATGTAATGTTGCAAGTGTGTAGACAATACTGCTGGACTTAGTCTTTCACTGGGGTTTTTGTTTAGTTATATTCTATTTAAAAGTCCATGCATTCGTTTTGTTTGTCTCTTGGAGGACAGTGGGTCCAAGCATTTGCGGCTCCCAAACTGAAAACAAAAGCAGAAATAATCAGAAGGGGGGGAATTATTTCCCTGTTTCAGCTTGGGTTGCGAGCACACGTGCACGACTGCAGCCTGAGCCCAGAGCCCGCTGCTGTCAGCCAGGGGCTGGGGAGACGCCTGAGCCTCACTGAACATAAACACTGCTACAGCGTGCAGGGAAATATTTCCCCCTCTAATTGGTGGGGCAGGGGGGGGAAAAATAAAAAGGACTAAATTAAAAAAGAAAAACAAAAGCAGATAAGTTCAACCAAGGTAAATGCAAAATAAGATTTAGAATTTTTGCTGGGAAAAAGGAATAATAAAAAAAAAAAAGGTAGGGAGATTTTATTTCCTAACTCTAACCTGGATACGTTCAGGGTTTGATCCTTCCTGATTTTTGTCTTGATGTGAAATATGTGTGATTTTCATAGAAATTATTAGAAATAAAAAATACTTCATTTTTTTTAACGTTACTAGCTGAGAAATTTGGGGGGAGTTCCATTAATATTTTTGTCACCCGGTCTAACTTGCGAGAGTTTAATATCTTGATTCAGAAAGAGGGAAATGCGGAGGGACAAAAACTCGGAAATCTAAGTCAAAAAGTGATTTTGAAATGTTTAGTATAATAGAGATATGGTACTTCTCAGTTTTAGGGCTGCACTCGCTCTTATTTTTTTTTTTCACCCAGGGGAATTTGTATTAATTAAATTTATGTATTGCTTTATCATGTCTTGCATTTCTTTGAGTTCGATGGTGGTGAGGGTTCAAAGGGCTTGTTTAAAAATAAGATAAATGAGCAGGGAGCTAATCATACGTTTTAAATATTGATTTACTCTGTATTAACTGTAGGAGATGTGGCTTTTTAGTTGTGAGATCCTGAGCGTTTCAAGTGATTTTAAAATTCTGGACAGCACTTGATTTTTAATAAGCAAGCATTTGCGATTGATATGTGATGAGAAAAAAAATATAGATTGTTCATTTACACACACGCAGTCCTGTATGTACAGAGCACGCACAGACAAATGCAAGGTGCATGAGAACGGGTGTGTAATTCAGCAAACTTTGTAAATGGAAATATTTAAATATTGTGCTGGCCCTCTTTCAGGTAACTTAAGATTATAGAACCATGCTAACACTACCGTTTGATGAGTCTGTTGTAATGCCAGAATCCCAGATGTGCAGAAAGTTTTCCAGAGAAAGCGATGACCAAAAGCAAATAAAGAACCCGGAAAGCTTTTCGAAGCAGATCATACTCCGAGGGAAGAATATTAAAAGGTCTCCTGGAGAAGATACAGAGAAAGAGGAGGAAGAGGAGGAGAGGGAGGAGGAGGATGAGAACGGCTTGCCCAGGAGAAGAGGCCTTCGGAAAAAAAAGACGAGCAAGATCAGGATGGAAAGGATCAAATTCAGGCGACAAGAAGCCAACGCGCGCGAGCGGAACCGGATGCACGGCCTTAACGACGCTCTGGACAATTTAAGGAAAGTGGTCCCTTGCTATTCTAAAACACAAAAACTGTCAAAAATCGAAACGTTGAGACTAGCCAAGAACTACATTTGGGCTCTTTCCGAAATCCTGCGAATTGGCAAGAGGCCTGACCTGCTCACCTTTGTCCAGAACTTGTGCAAGGGTCTGTCCCAGCCAACGACAAACTTGGTGGCGGGATGCCTGCAGCTGAATGCCCGAAGCTTCCTGATGGGCCAGGCGGGTGAAGGTGCCCACCACGCCCGCTCGCCTTACTCTACCTTCTACCCCCCCTACCACAGCCCTGAGCTTGGCACCCCCCCGGGGCATGGGACTCTCGACAACTCCAAGTCCATGAAACCCTACAACTACTGCAGTGCGTATGAGTCCTTCTACGAGAGTACTTCCCCCGAGTGCGCCAGCCCACAGTTTGAAGGTCCCTTAAGTCCTCCCCCAATTAACTATAATGGGATATTTTCCCTGAAGCAAGAAGAAAGCTTGGACTATGGCAAAAATTACAATTACGGCATGCATTACTGTGCAGTGCCACCCAGGGGTCCCCTTGGGCAGAGCTCGATGTTCAGGTTGCCTACAGAGAGCCACTTCCCTTACGACTTACATCTGCGCAGCCAGTCTCTCACCATGCAAGATGAATTAAATGCAGTTTTTCATAATTAATGAGGAAAATGAAAATAAACAGTGGTCATTCACCTCCCCATCTAATTAAGAGCGAGCAGATGCTTGGGCACTGCGTAATTGGCACAACTCTATTTAACGTGTTTACTAGTTTCTAAAGTGTGTTTCAACTATTGTGGGGATTTTCTATGTATTAATAAATCCCTTTTCCAATAAGCATTTTTCCTTTTTTTTTTTTTTTGTTTAGTTTTTTTTTTTGTCTGTAAACACTGTGAAATTATGTTCCTTCTCAGAGTTTATTTCCTCCTTCCTTTTTTTTCTTATTCCCCTACTTGCTTGATTTGTTGAGCAGTGTGTCTGAACAGCACCGCTGAAATAAAAGCATACACACTGTGTAAAGTCAATGTCTATTTTGATTGTACAGTAATTATACAAATGCATGTTATTGAAATCAGATGAATAAAAATGATGTATTTATAATTGGTAGAAATTATATATTATGTATTTGAAGGGTTTAAAAATATTCAGAACTTTAAAGAAATTCTCAGAACTGAGATGGGCTTGCAATATGCAGAGGTGAGAGAGCAGCAATATTGAAAGCTATGCAAAAAAAAAAATACAAAAAAATAACATAAAACAGATATTCTGGTGGTTGTTTTTTGGGTAAGATAACAAAAAAAAGCACTGACTGTCACTGAAATTATTCAACCTGGCCTTTAGAGTGTTGTTGGCAGGGGCCACATGCTAATATTTTAGAAGATGTTGTTGAAATTTTGCCTCAGTTATTTTGACCATATAATCAGCACTTTTTTGTATTATTCTGACTTCAGATGTAAAGGTTTGTTATAACGATGTATAACTGTGGTTTCTCACTACGTATTTTAAATGCAATTAAACATAGATGTTTCCACTTTTAAAATACATCTATTAGCTGTGATGCTGTATTTTGCCTGATACTTCTTATTTCACAGTGTACAGTTGCCTTTGGTCTTGTCTGCACAGCTTTCTGCCCTGCTCCCCTATAGCGCTTGAGCTTGGAGATGGAAATCATGATTTATCAAGGCAAACTTCGCTCTACTTTACATCAGCCCCACAGCAAACCAGACCCAAAATAGCACAGCTGTATGCTGTGTGTTAAATGAAACACAGATTAGGGGAAGAAGGTAACTTTACAGCTCAACGAAACATAGATTCTGCATTTCATATGGGCAAGGCTGAGTGCACACGTAGGTCACAGGCTGCCGTGAACACAGCCAAACTCAGCCTTTGCTAATAAAGAGCAAAAAGCACCAAAATGCTCCACTGTGACAGAGTAGGGAATCCCTCTTTAAAAATACTTGAAAAGTGTAGGTTCCTCTTTCAAGTTAGAGACCCTGAGTTGCATCACAGCCGGGGCCTCAACATGTTTGCATCACACGAGCCTCAGACCCTCATTCGAGTGACAGCTTGACAAAGAGGGGACATTATAACTTGTCTAATTTCACATGTGTCTTATCACACATTACTTCTCCTTCAGGAGAACAGCCATCTGGAGTCTCTTCTCAAAAGACCAGAGCCAAAGTTCCAACACTTGGATCGTGGTCTAAATGTTCTCATGCGGGAGAAACACTGGACATGTAGTTTTGCTCAGCCACTCAGCCATCATGTTCTCTAGATATAAATGTCAAGCCCCAAACAGAACTTCTGGAAGCACAGTTTTGAGCCATGGTTCACGAGATTGGCTCAGGATTATCCCATCATTTAGCAGTATCAGGGCTGGGCAAGAACTAAGCAGCAGTTCTTTATCTGGTGATGGGTACGAGTGTTGGGTTGAAAATGTCCCTGGGCTCTTTGCACCAAATAGAAGAGAGGTTTGGGGAAAGAGAGTAGGGTAAAACATGGGGGAGGAGAGGGATATATCCTCCTGCCAAACAGCAGGCTGTATCTCAAGCCCTACTCCAGCAGGCCATAACTTTGCCTGGCATCTTAGGGCTGCGGTGCTGGGCTGGAGCAGGGTGCCTCCACATGAACAGCAGGCAAAGCAAGGAGGCAGCTGTAAAGTTCTGCACTGAGGGAAGGAGATGCCTGTCAGGATACATTTAGCAGGCAACCAAGGAGGGTGCAAACACTTTGAGCTCTGCAATCTGGGGATCTCCAGCTCCGTGGCCCTATATTAACTTCATAACTCATGGGCCACTTCCAGTTTTCCCTGCTGGCAGCAGAACCAAGAGGAAGGGGGAGGAAAAATACCCCTCCCTGCCAGTCTGGATCCTTCTCGCTCAGTCCATGACAGATGGGGAGGCAATTCACAGCCAGATTCCCCCTCTGGTAGCTCAAGGCAGGCACCACACTTGCTCAGGGCATTGCAAATTGAAAAGCCAGTCCAGAATAAATAATGGAGCGAGTCATAGAAAAATATTGAGTTTGCATTTAAAAAAAAAAAAGAAAAAAATACATTCCCTGTCTGGGAGGGTATGGATTATTTAGAGATACCGAGATAGGGAATTCCCTGAAAGGCAGGTTCTCTCACACACCCTCCCTGTCACAAACACAACAGATATTCCTGCGTGCCTTAGCTGGCCCATTGCAGAATACAAGGGCTCTGAAGCAATTTATAAAAGCCTTTGAAGTCGCCTTGTTTTAGAGACCAAATTCAAGCATGGAGAATGCCAGAGTGCTTTAAACCTACAGGAATAAAAGCCAGTGGGTTTCTTTACCCTGTCTGCACATTATAGGGTTTGCCTCCTCCCAGACCCATTCATACAGTAAAATAAAGCTGTTTATTTCTGCCTGCCTTGTTCTCCTCTTAACTACCTTCCCCTCTTTGAGGACAGGGATATGTAGAACAGTGACTGCTCCAGAAAAATTTGGTCAGAAGTTTTTATTCATCCTTGTCCTTTAGTGTGGAATGAAACTTTCTGAAAAATGTTAAGGTGGGAAGCCCAACTCTGACTGGAAAAAAAAAAAAAGTGATTTTGTCACACATTTCTTTGCCATATAATTTTTTCCCTGAGTGACATTTGAGTCAGATTTTTAAAAAGCATTATATGTTGTTATGCTATCAGAAATATATTATTTACTAATGGTTGTACTAGTTCAGATTAAACATCCATAAAAGAAGAAAACATCCTAAGCCTGAGCAGAGTTCAAAAAAATATATATATACACACACACACACACTTCTTCCACTAATAAAAGCACCAGAAAAAAACACTGCTCCAGGACTTCAGCCATCTCTGTTGAAGACAGGGATGTGCCTGAATTGCCCTTGGGATGGGAGACACAGCAGCATACATTGGGGTTTGCACCCTTTGCTCTGCAGCACTGGGTTAATCAGCAATCCCAGACTAGGATATTGCCAGGCTGTACCTCTGGACTAATTCTTCAAATATTATAGGAGTTAAATCTAAGCAGTGGCTCCAGCTCTGCATCTCTACAAGCCCCAGCTCAGTGCCAAGCAGAGAGTGAAGGACAACATCATTTTGCCAGACCCTAGATGAGATTTTAAATCTCCTCTGCCTTACAGTGGGAACACACTCATTTTTAGGACACATCCTGGCTGTGCTCCCTTTGGGATCATCTGTGTTCTTTCACTTCATAGCCATTTGCTCAGAGATTTTTAAAATGCACGGATACAAAAGTGGTGGCAGGTTTTTCTAGCAACTCCCTCTCCTATTTTTACCCCTACTTCCCTCTTTTCTTCTCCCCTTTGCCTGTAGGGCTCTCAAACGGCAGCAAATTAAGTGAAATGCCATCAATAAAGATGAATGAAACCCCGGTGAACCACATGGCAGAATCTTTTCTTGCAGAAGCAAACAACACTTGCCTAAATTAAGAGGAGCTGTGTGGTTTTTGTTTCTCAGATTGTGAATCGAGCCTAACTCAAGCCTATAGTTATAATTTCTGATCCATAGTCAAGGTCAAGCAGGTTTATTCAAGATACCAGAATCCCACAGCTTTTTTTTTTAGGTACGTGTAGCAGTGATGGTAATGCTTTGGGCTGAATTGTCAGGAAGGCAGTTCTCCTTATAAAATTTCAAACTTCCAAAAAAAAAAAAAAATATATATATATATATAAATAACAAACAAAAAGCAAACCAACCCCCCAAACCAACAAAGAAACAACAACAAATCCCCTATAAACCCGGCCGTGGGTCTGACCCAGAGCTGAACCGCGGCAGCAGGTTGTGATTTTGCTCTGGAGAGAAACAGATCAGTGTGGCGAACAGCTGGCACCACGCCACAAGAGAATCTCAAGGGCAGACCTGTCGTGCCTCGCTGATACAAATCTAACTGCCATACGCGGGGCTGCCACGCAGCATCGTGCTCCCAAGCCCTCTCCCCTGCACCGTGTGACCCGAGCAAGCTGCCCCACTCAATTCTTTCACGCTATGCCAAGAGGATGGCCTATTTTCCTGCAGAGCCTTCCCTCTTGCCCCAGAGGATGTGCAAGAATGAGCGAGCGAAAGGGAAAGGAAAGCCAGATTCATAGAGAGAAGAGATATGGATTATTATCAATATTTTTTTTTTTTAAACGCATGCGAGGTGGATTTAAAGATGACCTGCGACTTGCTTTGCGTTGGCATCAGTTCCAAAGATTCTGAGCTGTAAAGAGGTTTTCTCCCCCCTTCTCCCCAAAATGTTTTCTCTTGGCTGCTTTCCTTTGTCACTGGCTCCTCAGGATTTCACATTTATCTCTGTAGCTGCGCTATTTGCACTATTTAATTCTAGGACACCACGTATGTACGCACCATATGGAAACAAGGCATATTCTAGCTTTAGCTGAAATATTGAACTAGTCAAGAAGGATAATAATATATAACCGTATATTCGGAACAGAAAAGCAGCCTTTATGATCTGTTCTTCCAGGATATTCAGCGTGGACCTCCCACCTCCACTAGTGAACATTGTCCTAGTTCTGATATTCTGGGTCTTTTTCCTCATTTCTGCAGGACATTAGTAATCAGGCTGTTTTATTCTTTTCTGGATAGGAGTCGATTAATATCTAAAGTGAGATTTTTCAAACTGATGAAATTTCTTGGTCTAAACGAATACCTGCACACAGAAGGTTATAAATTCTAGGATTCTTGGATATTCTGTTTGCAAAATGAAAATGGTGATCACCAACTGAATTGGAGGCCCTCATACAGATAGGAGATCCAGCCTAAATCAGAGATTTTAGTATGAACTCTATACTTGTGGAAGAAGGAACGAGGAGTGTTCAGCCTGCTCTTGTTCCAAAGGAGTTCAGCAGATACCAAACTTGACTCCAAATCATATGGGAAGATAAACGCATCTTTATCCACTGTGTTATTTATTTACAAAAGCAGCTGCATACACTTAGATGCAACTGAAGTGACATTTCTGTTGGGCAGACAAAGAAGCTGCAGCAGAATCTTCTTCAGAATGCAGAGGGAAGCCTGCATGAATATAAGTGCCTATTTGCCCTTTGAACTAGAAGTTCATGTAGGAAAGAAAAACACTGTTTGGACTCTGAGGACAGCAGATTTTGTTATTTAATTGGCATTCCATCACTGAATTCTGAGGAATAGCCCATGCCAGTCACAAAGCAAAGCACTTATTCTCTGGATTAAGAAGAAGGCTGTTCTTGTGCTTGGTATCTTTGTCTTGATAATGGACATCACTTCAGAAAAGTATACTCCCCACAGTAGATATAGTAGGCATTTTAGATCAGTTCACAGCCATCAGTACACACAGAGACATACCTGCACACACCAGAAAGGATTTTCTGCTTCGTCAGAGTGTCATCAGAAAGTGAAGAAAACACTTAAGTAAATGCACGTAACTGGACTAATTTGGGTGCCAAAAGAGCATGACAGTGAATGAATAGCAAGTCAATATGCCTAGCCATCACTCCCCAGGTGTTGAACTACAGACTTTCAATCCATAGATCGAAACTTCCAAACTGTACAAACTTCTTATTCCCTCCACTCTTGAATTTCATATATCCTTCCTCTTTCTAGACACTGAGTTTTTCTCCTTAAACAACAATACGCTGAAACTCAGCTAAAATAACCCCACCCCAACATATCATTTCACATTTTCTTTTTGAGAGGCTTAAAACAACTAAACCCAGAAATAAGAATGATAAATATTGCAGCCACAGTAGCACAGCCACAGCATAAAAAGTGACAAAGAATTCAAATAAATGCTAACAGGAGGATGCCCAGATATTTCCCAGTGAACAGAGTAATGTAAGGCAGGATGCACCACGGCACTTGACTGGAAGTGTAGGTACTTGGCTTTCTGGAAGAGAGTAAAGCAACTTTGTGGTCACAGCAAACTTTCAGAACTACTTTCTAAGAGGCAGGTATGTCAAATACGAGCTGGGATGCCTTTGTGCTCCGCCTGGATGGCAAGCGTGTTCCAGCCACAGCTCTATCTCTATTTTGAACGATGTAGTTGCTTTACACAGCAGGTCATCTACCCTACAACAGTTTCTTCAGCCTTCATGCTGGATTAACAGGCACTTTGCAACAGCTGAGCCTGCAAAAGATGCCCTAGAGGAGATGTGTCGCTGCACAATACATCCGCATCTTACTCAATCACGGGTTCCCCATACCCTCAGGTACTCATGCAGATGTCAGTGCATTCTGTAAGATGGTGACTCCACCATGAGTAATGGCTTCTACCACAGGCACAGCCTTATGGAAAAGCTCTTCAGCGGTTCAATTAGGCTGTGCCTAGTGGCCTCTATGATAGACTGACAATACAAGTTGCCTGAGCACAGCACCTTACTTACAGTGTGGTTATACTCCCTATATTCTCTTTCCTATCACTGTAACAGGATTTGTTCTCCCTTCAAATTCAGCACTGTTCTGGGCAAAAAAAAAAAAAATGGCTCTAGCCACACCATAATTAGTATATTAAGATGTTATTAGTGGGCCAAGGCATAACTTGTACAGAACCACAGATATTTCTGGCAATCCTAAATGTCGAACATACACACACCATCATCCTTTAAATTCTTACAAGCACCTCTGAGATGCCTGGGAATCAATTTCTCCAAAAAGAACCAGATACTGGCAAGCAAAGAATGCACACAAGGGGAATTAATATGAGATCCATTTTGTACTTGTCACTCTTCTTCTATAGCCCAATACCTGTGAAAGTGACAACATACAACATCACACATTATTTTCTTAGTTTACCCATTTTTCCTGCGATTTAACAAATACCCACATTATATATAGTTAATCTTGTCTGCAGATTGATCAATTGCCATGTGGTGTTTTACCTTGAAGTGCCTAGAGAATTGTTAAATAAACTTGGTCTTCAGATGATAATCTAGCATTAATATTTTTACAAATAAAAAAAATCCTCAAATTTGTCCCTAAATGTATTTAAATCTTACTAGTGAACATGATGCTGGTTATTAAAAAGTAATTCTGGAGAAATTAGCTTTCAGCTACAAAATTAATATAATTCATTTATTACTTGCAGCAACAAATCAAAATGCTGTTAACACTGCTGCATGCAATTTAATATGCACAGTAAGTTTCCATATGGCTTTAATTTTAGGATCCCTGGTCACTACAGAGACTCATTTGCAGAATGGTCTGTGGACAACTGAAGTCAGCTAGTGCTTAGTGATGAAAAAAGGCTGTTCTACATGGTTTCTAAGCCACCCACCTCCAAAACCACTAGAAAGGTTTGGCATTCCCATATCCTACCTATGACAGAGAAATGTCTACATACATTCATGGATATAATCAGTGTTTGAAAAAGTGTGGTCCAAATTCAGTCTGCCTTTACTAAATCAGCCTCCTGACCATGAAAACAGTTCTGAAAATCACTGACCGTCTTTCAGAAGAGGTTCAAAAAACCTTATCTGCACCAAATCACTGCAACTGGGTGACAAAATATCAGCATTGACTAGAGGCTAAAAACAGAATACAGCCTAAATTTTGATAGTGACATCTCTGTTAGAGATGTCTTGCTGAGTTTTTACGTAACAGAGAGTTGTGTGTACACTGTGATTAGCTTGAAGGCAAACCAGAGGAAGGCAGTACATTGCACATACATTGCATTTTGAGTTTCCTTGTTGGAGAACCTCGTCAAGCCTGAAGGAATCTTGTCATCTCTTTCTTACCTTCCTCAATCAGCAAGATCACACCAAACTCCAGCAGCACGATGCTCTTCATTGCCTAACAAAGTCTGCTGAAGAGTGATTACAGTGGGTACACGCGTCCACATTCAAGTCTAATTGCTCAATTTCCTGTCTGAGAGCAGAAATAGTAAACTGTGCTCTTTTCAAATAACCGCAAGGCTACAAATACCAGGATCCCATGCCACAGCTCTAGCCATTAGTCTGCATGCCCACTCAGATCACTGCAATACTCATTCTGTTACCGTCCTCTCCAAAAAACTCGATCTGATAAAGTCTTCTTCATAACCAAAGCAAGATATTTCAAAGCACTACTGCTTTGTTGGCAGTATTCTGACCAGTTTTGCTAATAATGGTATCGGAGATTCCATTTGTCTTTTCCCTGTTACCTCAAACAGGCTATTGGCACTTGCTGCGGTATGATGGTCAGCATCGGGTCAAGAGTGATTGAAGCCAAAATCATAGGCACAAAATTATCTGTTTTTCCTTAACAGCTCTTGTGACTGAACCCCTGCCACTTGTTTGATAAGTCAGCAGCTGGCTTGGTACAGCACTGATCATCTGTTCCTCGGTCCTGTTTATAGCTGGGAATCACACCAAGGAAAACCCCACTAATATCCATGCTCAGAACAAGAGGGCACAAAGCTGGTCTGAAAATGAGACTTTTGCATCATGAACCCTCTATATATCAAGTAACAGCCTTCAGCTATTAAAAGCACCTAACAGGCATAAACACCATCCATTTCTAGGAGGCCAAATTCATCAAATATACAGTGGTCCCAAAAGAATTAGAAAGGGGAATTTAACAACTCCTATTTATCAGAAAGACCACTGAGGCATCATTTAGCATTCTTCAGAGTGGTTGATGTAAACACAGCCCCTTACCTGGAAAACACCTTTGCCAGATCTCTCCTGGGTGGCAAAAGCATCAGCACGTCACTGCAGCCCAGCTAGCCACAGATGGGAAAAACATCAGAGATCAAAGCACTACCGATGCTGAAGCCCTGATTCTGAAGAGGCTTGGTGAAACAAGTCTCTGATCTAACCTCTTTTAGGAGTTCAGGTTGTTTTTTTGTTTTTTTTTTAACTAATTTCTAATTGATGCTTTTGGGACAACCTCAGGCTAAATTACTGTGAAAGAAGGGAGACAGATGGAGGAAAGAACAATGGAAGCAGGCAGCCTCTTATAACTTAAGTCTCACCCTTTCTAGCACTTCTGACATCAGCAAAGGTCTGTCCATGAGAAGGGCATCACGATGGAAAGCGAGCTTAGAGAAATACTTCACCAAGTTTACACAATGATTTTCTGAGGTGCGGGGAGGGAGCTGCCTTCTTTATTTTAGTCCTGTCAACTGTTAGCACAGAGTCTCTCTGGTGTGTTATGTTCTCGTGAGTTGGCAGACCTGTTGGGAATATAATGAGGTCTGTGCACGCTCCTCCTGGTGTGATGTTTAAAAACTTCATTTCTAACAACTTATTCCTCAGATGCTCTCCTGATTTTCTTCAGGCATAAGGACCAGTTGACTATGCAAATGAAAGAAGAGAATATAGGAAATGAGTTAGACACAAAGGGAGTTGCTGGCAAATGCCACTGCTTCCTCGGGGCATAATGGTAAGAGACAGCTGCTACTGCCAGCCCAGAAGCAGTAGCTGAGGGGGTTAGCACAGCTCTGCTGAAATCTTTAGTCTGATGAATAACTAGGCAGAGGCCGCCTCTTATTATGAGGCAGGACCCCCAAACCACAGTCTTTGACTTTTGCTCTGTTGTTCCACGTTATCAGCTACTGTATATGAACACAGGAGCAGTAACAGATGATTTTTGCAACGATCTGCAAGTTTTTTTTTGTCTGAAAGTCCTTTTGTAACAAGAAGAGAAAGACAGGAAATTGATTACAAGCACACAAGAGCCACTACCCTTTGTAACTCTTGATGATCTTATTGAAAAAATATAAAGATGGCCAATTTTTGCAGCAAGATAGTCATTTTCTGGATCAAATATTTTGAAACATGAGCCACCTTCATGACACTAGCATAAATCACTCCACAAATATTTAATCACTGTACATGAAACCATAGTTTTATTTTTTTAATTTTCATTACAGTGCGATTCCCTCAAGTAATTATCACAGCAATCGTAACTCTGATGCATGTATTTTGTGGTTCTGCCCAATAAATGGTAGCAAAGAACTGTAACTGATATGCATACATAAATATTTTAAGACTTTGTGCTTCTTAAATTGTTTGGAAATACTTATGGTAACCAGTAAATACTGATACTTTCGCCTCTAAAAGAATCTGTCATTTGGAGAACTGGCACAATGTTAAGAGTGCCACTTTATGGGGAAAAAAACACACTAATGTTTATTAGCAGTATTAAAGGAAATGCTTGGTGTTTTTCAGCTCTGAGCAGAATTGCTGTCTGGAGTGCCACATGTTATGATCACCACACAAAGATAAAATAAAAGTCCTTCCACAGGGGAACATCTTCATTTCAAACAAGGGAGAGGTTTACCTCTCAACAGTAAATGATTAAAAAAAGATAAAAAATAAAAATATATATATAAAAAAGAGGGAGTATTAGGTGGTAACCGCAGACTTTTCCTGGGAAGGTAGGAGTACATGATAGTTTTCAAAACACGCAAAAAATGAATAATTGAGAAACCAAAAATGGAAAGAAAGCAGGCATTTTTCCTGATTCTTCAGCTCTTCCCTTAGCATTTATCAGGAATTGTGATAAATCTCCATTGAGGTCATATGAAGCCTAGGTACCTATGGCAAAATCCTGCCTTCATTTATACCATCAGAAACCCTTAAAACACATTGGATTTGCTCGGATACTAATGAGGACAAGGAGGAAATCTTCACACTAATTTCAGGCAAAGTTCAATATACTCCACTCTTCTACCCAGCAGTGAATAGAAACATCCTGCTCTTAAAGCATTCCTTTCTTTTTCTCTTCCTTCCCTCCCTCCTTCTTCACATTTCCCCTCTCTTCTACTCCAAAGCACTCCATAGTTGTGGGTTGGCAGCATTACTGCTGCTATGTATATGAGAAATCCAAGATGGAGGGATTGCCCAAAGAAGTCATGAAGGGAGCAGAAGCCTGATGACCTATCTCCTGAACTGAGCTGAACCCAGATTCTTCAAATCACATTTCAGACATGACTGCGTTACCTTGGCTTAATGGTTACCATACATCAGCTGAGCCTCGGCAAAAATAGTTTAAATTAGTGCGTGCTAGCCTATATTTGCATCAGCTCAGCTGCTGCACAGAAACTCATTAGGCTATGGTAACTTGCTCAAGTGTCCAAGACCTCAATCTGATGCCTTACCCAGTGGCCCAGATATCTGTCCAAATCATGCTCCCTGCCTTCATGCCAATAAGCATCCTGAACCCATCTTTCACAAGAATGTACTCAAGAAAATAAGCTTGGTGCAATTTTGCAGTGAGATGCTCTAGAGGAAGATTTGTTCTGAGAAGAACGTAGCCCTCAACTGTTCATTTCTAATCTCCCTGACCTAGAGCTGGACTCACTGCTATTCAAATGTATTTAATGGATGATACTAGGACTATCTCCACATCCAAATGTCTCTATCCTTCTCCCTTCCCTTCTTAAGCATCTCTTCATCTATTGTCTACCAGAAATGGAATATGGGAAACTTCAGCTGGGGCAGTGTGAAGCACTCATCCTGTGCCCTGCACCATATATCCCTCTTTTTGGAAAGGTGGCTCTTACTCGCTCTTGCTTTCTTCCATAATCACTCTTTTGGAGTGTTATAAATGTGATTTAACTGTATTAAGAGTTTTGGGATTCAGGTTGCATTAAAATATTGTGCAAAATTAGGTTATATTCTATTGTTTTGCATGGATTTCTTGTTATTTTGCAACCTGTAATATCTACCAAAAGAAATATCTGTAAAGATAATTAAATTATATTAAAAGCAGAGCAAAACCAACTATCCTGATATTCCTGATTCAGAATAGCTCACTTCAAGTTTCCTAAGTCACTGGTTAAGTCTTGAGACAGCAGTTATTTTATTTATCTATAGGTGTAACAGTGAGATGAGACTGAACCAAGAAATCTGGGACTTCTCTAAAGTTCTCATTATAAGCTTTGCAGTTTTACACACACAAAAAATCAATTTATTATATAGCCATAAAGTCATATTTTGGAATAAACATAGGAAAGGCAGTTACGTTCTGTGGCCAAAAACTTATCAGAACAGCTCAAGAAACAGAACAAAGCTCTCTATTTTAACAGTTATCATCGTAATTTCAACAGATAAATATGATTTCAACTTTGTGATGAAGGGTAAAAGCATTGACTACTGCTGTGTTACCTCTGAAAAATACGGTGATGCTTTCCCCAGAGCTGTGACTTCTCAGTTCACTAGCTACCAAAGTCAGGCTTAGCTCTAGGAGTACCTCTCAGGGTTCATGCTTCGCCAGCACAGCAAAATGCAATTTTCTGGCTGATGGAAGAAGCAGAAAAGTGAGGATTGCTGCAGTTGTTACCACCTGGTTAGACTGAGGTCTTGGTGACCACCCAGCCCAACACTACAACAGGATTGTAATGTAGCCATTGCCACTCCTTACCTGCTCTTTCAGCTCTGTGAGATGTCTCATTCTGCCTGTTCAGAAGATGGTATTATGGATTTGAGGGTCAATCTGTCCTTGAGGACATCATTTAACCTCTCCATTATCCTACACAAGAGTCAGGATGATGCCACCAAAGGTTTAAAACTGGGCAGTGATGGCCAGGGAAGGGCTGGCCTCAGGCTGACTTGATACAGGCCTTCCCTGGTAGTAATTCGTCCAGACCAATGGAATGTTTTAAAGCTGGGTATACACAGCAAAACCTCAGGGAAAAGACAATGACAATTTTGTTCTTTTCCACCTATGTAAGAGAATCCATACTTTGGCTCAATTTGTGGCATCAACACAGTGATGGAAGAAATGAGATATGAATCTATTTCAGAGAGGGGGAAAAGAGTATCTGCCCCTGCATGTTCGCATCTAGATTCCATGCCAGGAGCAGAAATGAAAGCAAATGATGTGGAATGCATTTTTAATCATAAAAAAAGAAAAGCAAACAGGGAAAACTCCCCAGAAGGAGGATGAGTAGAATAGCTCAGAACACTAAAAAACTGCTGGAGACGAAACAGAATGCATCCTATTGCATTTTCCCAGAGCCAGGAAGAAAGTAACTAGTTCATAAATTCCATCAGGAGCTTGGGGATTTTTGATGTAATGAGTTTTACAGTTTCAGAGGAGACTGCTTTGCTAATAATTATGTAACAGTAATTAAATCTGAAAAAGGCTGTACTCTAACTATGTTGATTTATTGCAGCTCCAACAAAGTACTCCTAGAGTGTGCTTTGGAGCGTGCACCTCCTCCCTCCAGTTTTCTTTAAATTCTCACAGAGCACTGGGTCACAGATGGTCTGAGATACGATATTTTCCCTATTAAATTCCTAATAATCTTTTTCCGAGGCTGAGTCATGGAAGCCTGGGGATTTCTCATTTTAATTAGAAGGTTTAAGGAGCTAACTCTGTTTGAAATTTCCTCCTAGGAGATATGGGTGCAGGTGATCCCATTCAAAAGAATGACACAATATCAAGGCCAACATCTCATTTCCATATTAGATTACAGCTAGTTTGGCATAACTCCTGATCTGGATGCTGATGATGTGCTGCCTGAGCAGGAGGCGCAAACTTTTACCATTTGAAAACAGGATTATTTTAGGATTATGTCTGAAGACATTTTAGGCTCTAGTTGGATGTTTCCTACCCTACCACGATGCTCCATCACCCTGTGTAGAAACCATTTAGAAACGTGAATTATTTATTTGTCTGATTGAAGCAATATGTCTATATCGTTTAATAAACAGCGCTGTTAAGGATTCTCATACAAAGAGATTTACCATATTGTCCAAAGGGCTGATCCTCATGGTATTTAGGATAGCAGTGTTTCAGCTGGTTTTCATCTGCAAATTTATAAGCTATATAAACAGTGCATTCACCCAGCAAAGCATTTCATGAGTGGCTTTAGCACTTGCAGTACCTGAAAAGCAACATCCTATCTCTGCCATCCAGAGGAGGTTATTCTTAGGCACTCATAGCTGATTTCGGTCGTTTGTAAGAATGCCTGTTGTTTAAGAGTTAGTCTGGTGTACTATTCACATGTCCCTTGATAGCCTATTGTGAAAAAAAAACCTGCTTCTTAGAAGACAGCTGTTGAAATTTCGTCAGCCTAGACTACACAGCCAATTCCTGTGCTTTAGGAAAATAATGAGCATCTCTTATTCTTCCAGCATGCCATGCAGTTGTCAAGAAGTCAGATAAGAGAATGTTTGCCATTTATATCACCAGGTAGCTTACTGGTTTTTAAGATGCATAAGTGACTGCAGTTTGGAAAAATACAAATTTTCACCCAGTCTAAGCTGCGCCATCTAAACATGCTAAAAACATTTCACTGCGAGTAGGTCTACAGTATACAGACTCAGTTGAGAATGGAAGAAATAATATTTTACGTATTAAATCCTGCCAGTTGTGCCATCTCCATGGATGGTCTCGAGCATCTAGTGTCAACTTCATTATGCATTTTAAAAACCTCTGTATATAATTATTCAGAAGGTTGTCATAGACTACTTAAAAGACTCAATATCTATATAAAATCAATCAGCATATATATACACAATTTTTATTTTCTTTGTTCCCGAATACTCTAAAGATTTGGGACTGGTTTTAGAGGAAGGTACTTACCCTGTGTACTACACAAGCCAAAAGGCAAGGATTTGGGCTTTAACCCCGTTTTCAAAGACCAAATACATCCCTACTATCCTATCAGAGCCTGCAAACGTCTCACAAATATTGTTACTTTCAGCAAAGTGTTGTATCACTTGAGAAAGAGAAAGAAGCCATGCTAGCAATAAGTAAGAAAAGCCAATTCTTGCCTGGGATGCAGAAAGAAGAATTTGTCCCAGCCCTAGATTGCACATGACATTAAGCATACACACTGTACAACAATAAACTAACACAAACTACAAAACCAGACATTCTCCTGAGTGCCCAAGGGTCTTGGCGATGCTGTGAGAATTGTCTGGGCTCAGCCTTGTGCTTCCTTAACCTTCTGGTGAGGCCCAGAAGGAGGTGGCTGGAGATATCTGCCTCATCAAACCCCTCATCTAGGAGCAGGTTCATCTCTGGGGAGTACGCTTATAATACCCCCTCCTTGTAATAAAAAAGGAATGCACAATCCTTGCTGTAGCTTTGTGGAAAATCCAAATGATAATTTCCTTGAAAAACGATGCAGAGGGAAGCACTGCTTTTCATGCCCCATGCACAGAATGGTTGAGACAGAATTAAGGGTGAAGGGTCAGCTGAAGGCTGGGCAGCAACAGCTTTCCCTGAAGCCCCCAGACTTCCATCTCTGTTCTCCCTTCTGAAGGTCCAGGCTGGGAAAACAGGAGGAAAGGTAGACTCAAAACACTTTGTAAAAACAAAGAGTTAAATTGGCAGATGAAGTCAGGTTCCGTAATGAGTTGAAGGGAAAATGTCTTCGAGTTCTGATTAATGACCAGGGACACCTAGAGCTTCTTTTCCTGTCTCAGCAGTACATGACTGGTGCAGCAGGGTAATGTCTAATAACTAATCTTTGACACTAGAATTAAGTCATTTTGCAAGAAAGCAGGTCATTAGAAGCTAAATTGAATTATAAGTAATACTGTCTCTATGGAGGATTGTAAATTAATTGGTTTTTAACAATAACATTTCTGTATTTTATTAAAGCAGTGTAAGAATTCAGCGAAGAAAAGAATGTAGCAGATAAACAGGGCAGGTGTTGATGATGCAAATGAAATAGATGACAGATGGTTAGTAGCACGATCACTCACTGTGTGCGTATAATGGATAGAGGTAATCAAATTCCTTTGTGAATTGGTGACTTTCTTTACATCAAGAACTTTAACTGTGGCATGCTTATACAGCTTCTCCTTAAAAATTAACTCTGCTACTTGTCATTACCTGAAGGTGCAGGACACTCGTATTTGCATATTGTCACAAACAAAAGCCAGGCATTCAAACAAAGCCGCACCCAGGGAACCAGCTATGTTTGCAAAGTGGCTGTGCCACTATGGAGAAGTCCCTGCCTAATTACTAGTTACCCCCAGTGGAAAGGCTTCCCCCAGCCCCACGAACAAACCAGCATGCCGAAGGTGAAACCACAGTGTGGGCTCAGTCCCTAAAATTGCAGGTCGTGGGTTCACCTCAGATGGAAAAGTCAAGTTACCACTATAGCAGATGGCTGCCCAGCTCAGACCATGACCAGTATACTGGTTTTGAGGGACACCACACAGTCAAGCCTGAAGATGTGAACATAGACTGCAAGAGAAAATAACCAGGCTTGGCTCTCAATGCAGAGATGTCACACCATTACATATCCACATACATTGCACACACACGTGCAAACACACAGAGGGAAAAAGCAGAGAATGTTTGAGCCAGCACTTACTTAACAGAAAGCTGTCCCTGCTCTGAGCCAAAAAATTGAGCAAAAATAATCATTAAAGGACTACAGACATTGTATCAGGAGCCAGCCTCTTAGCAGAGCAGTTTCCGAGATAAGGATGGGTTGCTGATGGGGTAGATAAGAAACATTGTCCATACAGTACTCACTTAGAATCTAAAACAAAGCCTGGACATACACTGTGTGCTGCAGTGTTAGGAGAAGCCCTCTGCCCCTAGTTTTTCTAGAGAGGCAAAACCTCTCCTCAATTCTTAAACTGCCAGGCAGCAGGCTTCATTCACTCAAAGACTAGAGTAGTTTCAGGGCCACAGTATCAGCTGCTTGTATCCTCCACTAACCTCAAGCCTGAGCCTGGATCAACGCAGATCACATACTGTGCTTACATGGAGGACATTGCTACATGATAATATTTGTCCAAGTGCTAAAAAAAAAAGTTATAATAGATGTCTTGTTGTACACTGTACAATCAGTAAGTGTACAGAGGTATAAAATCAATTGGCATACAGAGTTCTACGCTAAGTAAGATTATCACAACAGGAAAATAATAAATGGAAAATGCTTACCAACATTGTAGGCTCACAATATTCCCCACAAGGAGTGATCTCTAGGAAGAAAACCTTCCTCAGTGGCAGTCAGCACTTAAATGGGATCTAGGAGAGGTGCAGCCAGGCTCCACCCCTTCTGGTGGCACAGGTGAATTACCTTCACCTGTGCTCCTGTGGCTGACTCAGTGCCTGCCCCAGGTGGTCAATCAGAGGTTCAGGCCATGATTCAGCAGTTCCCATACATGCACACACACACAAATGTCCACAGGTTTGGAAATCTGGGCAAAATAGTGATTTTCTTAAAGTATGCAATGGCTCTCTACATTTATTGAGACGTCTAACTTCCGTATTTTGAATATTTGTTCTTGAAACTTTGAATGTGAAAAACAGCACTCTGACTGAAGTTGAAGAAAATAACCCATACACCTGCATTCCTTTATGGAAAAGCAGGGTTTTCTTTGCTGTTAAGAAAGACATTGCAGCAGAACCAAGAAGAACATAAATATGGTTCACAATAAGTCATACTGTGATAGATGCTAAATTTCAAGAATTCTAGCAAGGTTCCGTGGTGATATACAGATATACAAAAAATCTAAAGAAAATTTATTTCAATTTATTTAAGGGAATCAAAATTCTTCTCTAAGCTACATGACAAGACGCATTATTAAAAACCTTTTGAAATTCATCAAGAAAGCTGTTTGGGTCAGAGTAATTTTTTTCCACACAGACTACATCAATTTCCTATTAAAATGACATTGTGTTATGTTGCCATATCATTAGAAAAGGGGAAATACGTGTGAAGTCCAGTGATAGCCATATGCAACAAAAGACTGCAACTGCATTCAAGACATCTTGATGTTTCATTTTATTCAAGCAGTATTTCTGTTTTATGATTCTTTAACATCATATAGCCATTATTTTGGTTTATTTATGTCTATACTTATGACTGACACCTGCAAACAACATAACAAAACTATCAGGGAATTTTATTATTTTTCCTTTGGGAAAATGAAGCATTTCACAAAGGAAAGAATATGTGTTGATATTACTTATTTTGGGGAAGGCAAAATAGAGAACCTTGATGTTGTTAAAGAAACAAGGCATAAATCCTTCAATATGATAAGTATTTGAAATAAAACAGAATAATTTCCACTGAAGAAAAAGAAATGCACATAGAAAATATTTTATCTCTGCCTTTAAACTGTACCTTCTTAAGTACAACATCCTTGCTGCTGCTAGCATTGCTGCTCCTTGCCTGCCCAGCAGAGACAAAGCAGCAAAAAATGAATTTGGTTCTTTCTTTTTGGGAAGCAACAATGATAAGTAGTTACAAAACACACAGCAGCGTGCTAACTCTAAACTCTGTGTTAAACCTAAACTTGAATGAGAACTGTGGCAGGGCAAAACCTGACCTGTTGCATTTTCACAGCTGCTGGTGGTTAACAGACAAAGCAGAAAGCAGACTGAACTTCACAGAATCACAGAATGGTTTAAGTTGGACTTTTAAGATCATCTGGTTCCAACCCTTCTGCTACAGGCAGGGACACCTCCCTCTAGACCAGGTTGCTCAGAGTCCCATCCAGCCTGGCCTTGAATGCTTCCAAGGGATGCATCCACAGCATCACTGGGCAACCTGCTCTAGTGTCTCACAACCCTCACAATAAAGAATTTCTTTCTAACACCTAGTCTAAATCTACCCTTGTCCAGTTTAAAACCATTTCCCCTTGTCCTGTCACTACATGCATGCCCTTATAAGAATTTCCCCCACAGCTTTTCTGTAGGCCCATTCCAGATTCCTGGAAGGCATCGTATCACTTAATTTCTTTATTGAACACTTTGGATAAGTAAGTATTCAGATTTTCATATATTTATTTTTAAATCTCACAAAATCAAGATGTTTTTCTTGCAGGAGGATTTCTTTTGCAGGAGGAAAATATTTTAGTGTGAAGTACACTCGATACAGAAACTATCAGAACTGCACACCCAAAAGGAACAAAACTGCACACTCAAAACATTCATCTACTATTTTTGAGTAAGTCTCAGAGCAGAGGAAAACTTGAAAATAAATGAAATTAGATTCCATTCAGAGTTATTAACTGTCTTGTGCTTGTGTTTCCTCACAGGTTAATACAAAGGAAGCTACCAAAGGAGATATATACCGTCTGTGACCCTGGAAGGCTGTGGGACAGTTGGAAAACAAACAAAAGTTGCAAAATATGTCCCCTCTGACAAGCCCAGGTCCAGATGCACACTCCAACCTAAGGCTGTAGCACATCAGAAGCCCAGGCAATAAAGCATATGTTAAAATAGCATTCTACCACCTCTGATTTGAGAAAATAGAAGTCTGATCATTTCATAGAGACCTGAGAGCTTAGGATCGCTTCCCACCAGGTTGAAGTTCTCCTGAAGAGCCTGCAGCTGCCTCCATGCTGCTCAAAACATGAGAAGCTCCATCAGGAGGCCACACAGTCAACTCTCATCATTCGAGGTTCACGTTTCTGCTCCAGCACCTTAGCTCTCACTGACATTTGTGAAAGATTACTTGCATAGCAGGAAATAAAAACAAGAACAGTTATTGATTTTAGCTCCTTTCACTACCCCACCCTCTATGAGAGTCATTTTGAACAAGAGTTGCAGATTCTCACGAGCTGACAACGTGCTGCAGGAGAACTCAATCACTGATTTTATGTATTTTAGTAACTACATCACAATATCTCAACAAAAGTTCTTGCTTTTTCTTTGAGACCACCATAAAAAACTATGGATTAATACATTCACCTTTACCATCCTGGGGAGGGAAAGAGGTACATCCCATAAAGGGAGATTAAATTAAGATAGAATTTAGGTGGGTAACTCCTATCTATCCCACTGTAGGGTGTATAAGGACGTTATAAGGATGTCCTTCAAAGAGCAGCAGAAACATCCAGGCTGGATGTGGCTCTCGGCAGCCTGGTCTGCTGGTTGGTGACCCTGCACATCTCAGGGGGTTGAAACTAGGTGATCATTGTGGTCTTTTTCAACCCAGGTCATGATTCTATGATTCTATAACCTCCTCTGGAATTACTGGTGGTGGAACACTGAAATACCAGGGAAGTTATGGTGGAGGAGAAAGAAACATTCTTAACGGATTTTTGTTTCTTCTCAATATTCCTGCTACCAATTAGGAAACAGAGAAATGCTGTGATAGTTGCTTGTGCATCAGAAATCTTACTTGGTGCGGAGGTGGGAAAAGCAGAAAATTCAAAAGAAATATAGCAGCAGATATCTTTAATTTCCCTTATATGAGGAATCTAAAATATCAAAAGAATCCTTGCTTGCTTTATGAAGTAATCATATTGCCCTTTTCCTTGAGCTATTTTGGAAGTGCTAAGAGCTCTCTGGGGTTAAAGTGAGGGTTTGCACTGAGAGTCAGATGCATCCTTATTCCAGTAAGAAACCAACGAGTAACTTGCATTTACACCATGCAGCAGTGGCAAGGATGAGTAATTTTGCACCACTTCTCTAGTGTGCTCTCTACAGCGATGACAAAGCATTTGTGAGATAAGAAAAAGCACTAAATTATCGCTTCTTCACCTGGACTCCCATCAGGCTCACAGACCTGGCCCTTGCACTGAAGTACCGCCATCCTATTGCTCCTTTATCTTCTCATGAGGAGTAGGCAGAAGGTGGTTGTCTTTTGAGATGGGAACAGAAAGCAAAAAGCAACCAAACAAAAACCCTTGCTTCCAAGCTTGTTGGGAGATTGTCTTCTCTTCAGACAATACCAAAGGTATTTATCTGTGGGCTGAGAGAGCAAAAGACACAGAGCAAAGGCTGCACACTGTGAGACCAAACACTGCACAGCTCTATTGTCTGCTTCTGCTACAGATGAAAGACAGGTTCTTTATGACAGGCTCTTGGGATGTCCTAAAACAAATATCTTGAGTGTTATCATTTCTAGAAAAAAAATGTTGATAGAATTTTAGGTAGGATTTACTACTTTAAATTGTTACTGAGGAGGAAGTGGTTTCTTGTTTTAGATTTACTTAGTTTACTCAGCACATAATTTCTGCTAAATTGACCTAATTTTGTGACTGTTAAGTTTAAGTGACGTATGTTAGATGATGAACTTTCCATGCCTGTCTTTAAATGGAATATTGGAGTAGGAATCCAGCATTGAGCTGCTATCTTCCAAGGATCAAACATCACCTCTTCTGCTATGGCAAAACGGAGTGACAGATGCCTTAAGTTGCTGAAGTATTTCAGACAGAAAGCAGCCCACGGAGCTTCTTGGCTTTTCCTTGGGCAAGGTGAGAAAGCAATGGCTGTCATGGCATTAGGGGAAAGCAAATCACAAAAGAAAGGGAAGTTTAACAGTAAAAGGAGTTGCTTCTTCCCATGGAGAAAAAAAAAAAAAGCCTTTCCCCAGACATGATGTGAGAAGTTTTAAGGAGAAAAATAAAAGTCAAAGATGCTATTTGGGAAAATGAGTGACAAGGTTTCTCATGAACAAGACCCAAACCATTTACAAAAAAAAAAAAAAAGAAAAAATTGGCAAAGTAGCCAGCTGAAAAGATTGTGTACGCCTCACAGTAACCACATGGCACCAAAGGTGAAGTTAGAGCTGCACAAACTCATCTGTTCCTGAGAAAAAATCTGTAACCTAAAATTAGCAGTAGACAGCACGATCCAGCGATGTGACGCGCATGTGTGATCTGTGATGTCCATAATGCAGTCACTCAGATGTCTGATGGAATCATTTTGTGCTGCTTTCACAAGGACTGGACTGTTGCGGAGGAGGCAGCTGAGAGGAGAGCTCACGTAGATATTGCAACAGGGAACTGCATGAGAGCTGGGATTCAGAGCGTGCCTTAGGAAGACTCAGACAGCAGCCAGGCAAGAGAAGCACAATGAGCATGAGCAGAAGAAAAGCATCTGCACTGAAGCACAATGTAAACCATTTCAGCCTCTGCACTTGTTGACAGTGAACATGGGGAAGTTGCACACGGCTTGAGTTGTTCAGAAATGACTCAAAGCCAAGCAGCTCATTGCAGACTGCACCTGAGTTGCAGCTGGTCAGCATGGGAAAATGTGAGCCTGGGTGCAACACAGCCACTGAGTGCAACTCCTACAGCAGAATCTCACAAGGAGCAGTTCCCCATACCTTCCTCCTTGACTTCAAAATAATACCGATTAATGAATACAGACACAGCAAACAACTGGAAATGTTCATGAGCAGAAATGTTCAATTGCAGTGACACACGGCCCTCCATATACACAGGTCACAGCAGCATGACTTCTGGGAGGCAGCAGCAAGAAGTTCTCTGTGCATCACATTTTCAACATCCCTGCTCCAACTTAGTCTTAGGGCACCTTGACGGAAATAACCGACGCAGTGCCCACACTGCTCTGTTTTTGGGTTTTTTTTTGCAGGGCTGCCAGGTGTTTTTCCACAGGAGCCCTCAAGTCAGTGGGAGGGCAAGCTTCATGCAGCTGGGGAATTACCTTGTACTCCATAATCTGCACCTAGAGCTTCCTGGTGTAGATGCACACCCCGCTCATTGGCAGAACATCCAGGTGGTCAAATCCCATTCCTGTGCCTGTTTGTTTGTTTGTTTGTTTGTTTGTGGTCTTTATTCTTTCTGTGTCTCCTCTTCTCCATTGAGCCTGACATCAGCATCTCACTGTGCAGACATTGTGCTCTGCAGCCCTCAGCTGAACAAAATGTCAGCAGGTGCCAACTCATGCTTCGTTGATGCTGCACTATAATTTAACATCAGTATATACAAATTAGGTCTGTCTCCATTTTTTAACATTTAGTTTTATTTTATTAAGAAAGTTGATGTTATTTCGATGCCATTTTCCAGCAGCCTCTTTGAAAGTGGTAAGGGAGAATAGCAGATGCTGTTTGAAATCTGAGCTTGAAATGAAAGAACTGCACAAAGTTGGGAAAATTCTGTTGTGGAAGATTACATACAAGGTACAAAATGTATACAGGATAGAATCAATATTAACAAATATTAAGCTATAGTATCTTCTAGTAAGAACATTTCAAGAAATGAGAAAGAGAGAACGTCAGAGTAGGAGAAATATTTAATTTTCCCCTCTTAATTTACATATGTAAGTAACTACTTTGTTCCATGAAGATGTACATCAACTTTGCTATTTTTTATCCTGTCACTAGGCTCAGCACTTCTTAAATCAGGCTAAACTTCTGGCCTCATCAGCAGCTCCCAGAACTCATTTTTTGGGATCTCAGAACAAAAGAACTCTAGTCTGTCACTTCTTTTTCAATTTCTGAGTGACCTTCTTTATACCAGTTAAAAAAATACGAGTACATTCAAGCTAAACTGCATCTTGTAAGAAGACATTTTTTGAAGCTAATACGAGGAGCAGGGAACATGCTGGTATGCCCTGTATGTTTCAACAATGCTACTTGTTTTTCTGGGTCTGCTCCCAGCACTGGCAATTGCAATCCATTTAGCAACCAAGACCAGAGTTTTACAAAAGAATGTTTAAACAGTGTTTCTTGGGGCTTTCCTTTCTTTGCATTCTTTTCAAATGTTGAATACGGCAAGTTCACAGCCACTTTATGTCTCCCAGGTTTGTAGCATACATACAATTATAGCTGGGGGAAAAAAAAGAAGAAGTGTCTTGTAATGCTATGAAGAGACAAGGAAAAAGAGGAGAAAAAATATCAAGCCAGGAAAGAGTGATTTTTTGGAGTCAATCTCAGTAAATACAGATCCCTCATTGATGATGAGATGGATTTTTTTGTACCTTGTTACCTCTGGGGACCGACATTTCCCAACAAGGACTCAAGTTTTTACTTACGAGGACCTAAACTTCCTCTGGTTAAACATGCTGGTAATCCACCTTTCCAGACCCAAGGACAAGCTACCCATCCCCAGGTTAGATAATAGCACTGCAAGAGCATTAACAAAAGCTCTAGAAGTGACAGCAAGTGGTTTAATTTCTGAAGTACTGTGACAGTAAGCATAAACTTTTCCACTGCTTCTGTGACTCAGGCACTTGATTTATAATTATGTACCATACCTGGTTTTAAACACATTATTCAAGGTTATTGGATCAGGCAGCCAAGGAAGACACTTAGTTCCTCCACCACATTTGGTGGGCATTCTAAGTCTCGATATTTGTCATATTTTACTTAGCAGTTCAAGTCTGGAAAATATTAATAAATCTACCATTTTAGGATTACTCTCCACATACAGAAGACAGCATTTTTTTAAGTTAAAACAAACAAACAAACAAACAAAAAAACCCTATTGCTAAAGCAAACTTGTTCCTATGGACTAAGAAAGCCCCCAACGTCTTTGGAAATGCTGCTCTGCCTTTCTCTCAGCTTTGTTACCAAAGAAGAGCAGGTTTTGAATGATTAGCCCCAATGAGTGAAATGCCTGCTGGGGTTTATAACACTAAAACATGTTTCATTTATAAATGAAATGTTTTTTCAGCTTGCTGTCTCAAAGCAATCCCCATGCTCTGCTGTCTTATGAAATACCAAGCTTTAACATGTTGCTGTTGTTTTACACATAGTGACAGTCTTGTTTACTAAATACACTTATTGTCAATTGTGTTATCCCTAACCACATTATAATGTCTATTTACACCAATCTAATTTGTACTGCTGCTAAGCATTATTAGTATTAATAACAGCAACTAAGGCATGGAAAATACAGCAAATGTTTCCTCGGCTGAAGGTCACATCTTCTGTTGACTTATTTCCTCCTCATGTAATGGAATTTGTGAACAAAGAAATACATAAATACGCTGAATTTACCACTGATTTTGTATCAAGTCTTTTTCAAGTCTTCTGTTTCAATCACGGGTAGCTTCACACACAAAGGATTTTTGTGCAACTCAATTACAGGCAAAAAATCTACTCAGATTTGACCTCAAACCCACTGCAGTCAGGAAAGGTCCACCCCAGCAATCTGTATCAGGCCCTTATTGTCCACAGCACATTTATAATTATTAACTTGCAGCAGCAGCAGCAAAATATATTTGAGTAAATAAGCTCCAAAAATCCTGTAGTCAATGCTGTTGTAAACAGAGAGATAAAGTTCCCCACTACGCTTTGTAGAAGGTTTAAAAGAAACTACAGAAACAGTAACATTCTTTATTAAATGATTCTGAAAGAGTAATTGGGGGTGGGGGGAATTTAATTTCTAAACAGTCCCACTGGGTTTCATCTCTTCTGAATTCCACAGGGAAAGAGGAGAGAAATTGCAATAATAATATATATATATATATAAAAAAATATCTGACGAGAGGAGAAAACATCTTGCCAGCTCTGCACCCTCCACAGGAAAAAAAAAAAAGAAAAAAAGTAGTAAAAAAAGGATGATTTAAACAAAAATTAAGGACAACTCACATTTGAATATTATATCTTTGGGCACACAGCCAAATGCAGATGCATCTAGCCATGTGTTGGACAGAGGCCAAATTCTCTCAGTCCCAGTTGTTCAATTTTATAGCGAGTGAACAAAAGGGGGGGGGTGATATAATATGGTCGTTTGGTAACCAATGTTTGGGGGCTTGTTAAGGTGCAAGTGAGGGTGTTTATGTGAAAGGAGAGCATAAAATTAACACTGTGTTCTTCAAACCAAAGTATGATGTGTGTCATGTAGTACTGTATTTTGTGTTTATTTCCAGTAGCAGCAGGGCAGCTCTATGCAATGATTTGCAAGCTAAGGCATTGTGTCGATCCACTGAGTTTTCATTCACAACCATCTTGAGAGAAATCAAACCTGGACACGATATGCAGTGACATATCCAAATACACCAAGACAATTGCGTCGATACCTACAGACAAACAAACATCTATAACAGTGTTTTTCATTTTTGTCTCACAGTACTGTTAAAACAAGTCGAACTTGGCAGATCTCAACACCTTTAATAAATCCCATAGTGCCTGGGAATATTAACACAATCCAGTATTAGGGGTTTTACTCCAGATTAAAATGTGTTTTCTGGGCCCCATTGACCCAGTGCACGGGAAGGGACATGGATTTGGTTCTGGATTTGGATGGAGCATAAGAGATTACCTGTGGCACAAGGGACGAGTTCTCTACCTCTCCCCTCCATCGGCACAAATTTATTTCACAGTGTGGAAGATCACAGAGCAGGGAAGCGACAGCTGCAGAGGCAGTGCCAGCCACCACAGGCCCACGGGATATTAACAGGTACATTAGGGCTGATCCTGTCGGCATGCGTTTCCTGGCTGTCCTCTCTGCAATGTGAAGCTCTTTCTGAAAGGGTTTTGGGGCAGTGCAGGGTTTGGCCACGTGTTCTGGCGGGTACCCAAAATGGCTGGGACCAATCGAGGTGACATCGTGCCACTAGCCTGGACCTACATTTCTTTGATGTTTGGGGTGACTGCTCCACCAAGAGGGAAAAGAGATTCTTCCTCTCAACGCCAACTGGGAAACCAGTGAGAAGCTCAGTTAAGTGAGTAATAGTAATGATTAATAATCCTGGGGATTTGTAGCTGCAAGAAGTTAGAATAGCTGGCCAAAGGGAAAACGAAAAATCGATTTGATGTTCGGGATATTTAAAGCAACCAAAACCCTCTCCACGATGGGAAACAAAGTCCCCAGTTACACCATTGCTCTCGGGGCAGCTGGAGAAGTGACACGACAGTCAGACTGTAGGATGGACGTTGAGTCACGACGGCAAGCAAGACCACCCTGCCACCTAAGAAGAGATACTATTCTAGCAGGGCAAGGCCAGTCCCTCACTGCTACAACTGGCCCTATTTGCCCCAAAATGCCTGTGACACACCCTCACTCACAGGTGAAGGCAGCAACAGGTCTTGCAGGACCATTTTAAGCACTCCTGAGGCTGTTCTCAGCAATGCTTCTCTGAGCCTAAATTCAGCTCAAGTGCAGGCGGCTGCCTCACAGTTGAAGTCAATGAAGTTGCACCCACCTACACCGGATCTGAATTGACTCTATGAATAGATATGTACTAGGGTAGGATATTCAAATTCTGTGGTTGCCAAAACTAGACATCTGTGTCAAAGCATTTGACAAGTGCACTGATATATGTCAGCAAATTGCCTGAGGTACTTGCTAAAAAACTACAGTAACTTTCTTATCCTGAAACACTTCATCTGCACAATGATTAGAAAATGGCTACAAAGGCAAAATGCTAATAACTCCTGCCTGAGAATTTAACTGTATGCTCGTATTCAATAAGTTATTCAAAAGGAAAACCATACTGAATAAAACAAGGCTCAAATACAGGACCTTCAAACGTCTCCCCGTGCCAAGAATTTCACTGGGATACGATGGCAAAAATCTACTTCTGCAACTTGCCAGCTCAGTATTTAACCACTACAGGAAACTTGAAACTGTGACGGGCATCAGTTCCAGGGAGCAACCTCTGTGCAAACATCGATGGGTCAAGTGCCCTATCCTGTTCTCTGGATTAATAACCAAGTTGAGCTCCAGATTGCTGCTTGAGGAATCCATATGCTGACATTCTGCCTCTCTCGCCTAAGCCCAGACTGTGCTGCTAGTCGCTGGCATTTCTGGACACCACATTTGAGTGAGAAAAAAAGCCAAGTTGAAAATGAAAAATCCCATTCTGTCCCTTTCTGTTATCAAGGGAGCTCAGAGATTCTACAGCTCTGAAAGGGCCATAAGCAAATTCTTTGGAAAGGAATAACTGAGGAGGCAGAGCAATGTCATTTCTGTTTTTTCAGGGGAGGAAGGATATAGTTGGGATTCCAGTGTGCTACAATATATATATCTTCTCTCTCTCTTTTTTTTTTTTTAATAAGAATAAAGAGGATGACTTTACTCATAGGTATATGTCAATAAATTATGTGAGCTGTTAGAGAATACCAAAATATCCCATTTATATCTTTGATCATTTAGATTGGTATTATAAATACATACATTTCTACTGTTCCTCTGAAAAAAGAAGAAAAGAAGAGAAAAGAAAAAAGAAAGGAAAGGAAAGGAAAGGAAAGGAAAGGAAAGGAAAGGAAAGGAAAGGAAAGGAAAGGAAAGGAAAGGAAAGGAAAGGAAAGGAAAGGAAAGGAAAGGAAAGGAAAGGAAAGGAAAGGAAAGGAAAGGAAAGGAAAGGAAAGGAAAGGAAAGGAAAGGAAAGGAAAGGAAAGGAAAAAAGAAGAAGAAGAAGAAAAAGAAGAAGAAGAAAAAGGAAAAGAAAAGAAAAAGAAAAAGAAAGAAAAAGAAAAGGAAAAAGAAAAAAAGAAAAAGAAAAAGAAAAAGAAAAAGAAAAAGAAAAAAAAAAAGAAACAAAAAAAAAGAAGAAGCCTTTAAGTTTGTATTACTGCAAACTGCAATTTTGGCTTTTCTTATGCATTCACTCATTAAACATTCAAGACAAATCAGCAGATATTTTGAACCCAGCCTGAATAATTAAACAAATTCTGTGAAAATAAAAATAAAAAGACAGTCACAGGGAATAATTAAGAAGAGAAGCATATTTTATAAAACAACTGAGATAAGGTAGTGCTCCAAAACCAGCAGGAACAAAAGGCAGATTTTTCCTGAGCATATGAACCCAGCTGGAAAAAATTTAGTTAGAAAGTCTTTACCAACACTGTGGAGTAGAGCGAATTACCCTGGTCCACTGCAGCCATGACATGGCTGTATCAGCTCCTGAATAACAGGCAGCACGGCACTGACAGTATGTGACATCAGTCTATTTTGAACTGCAAATACACAGGATAGCTGCATTTCAGAACTTGTGGCTTAAGCTACGTTACTCCGATGGCTGCAAGATTTAGTTCAGTAATTTTATGCAATTGGCAAGTAGGCAGATCTAGTATAATTTAACATTTATGAATTGATAATCCTCTCCTATAAATACAGTAAAGAATGCTGCAATTATCAAATTATCTAAATAAAGTAAATTGCAATTTGGGATGCTGCTCATTTGTTAAAACGATTTATAAATGAACATAAACACATTGACTTATATAGGCTAATCTGGTGACTCAACAGAAAACTTACTTTGCCTATCACGGGTGTTTTTGTAATTGTGATAAATTAGGAAATGCCATTCTGTTTAATGGACCTCAAACTCACCCCATCTCTGAAAAACAAACTATTGAGACCTTTGATGGAGAAGTGTCAAGGAGCATCTCTGGCCTCATGAGCCAAATGCAGTCATTGTCACACACACATATGTCTGTTATAACCTGTTTGGCTGGCTGGTGTTTGGATTTCCACTAAGGTCCATCGTCTATATCTAGCATAGCAAAATTCAACACCCTACTATTTGTTATTTGACCTACTCCATAAATTAGGTCATGCTCACTGCAAGCTAAAGAAGGACTATAACTCCCTTTCTTTCTCTTGCTTTTAGCTAAAAGAAATTCCTCTTTCCCATATCACTGCCAGTGCTGCTCATAAGCAATTGAGAAAAGCAAAGCTAGGACACCACAACAGAAGTGCAACCATAAAAGCCCCAGTTAACTTACAGGAAGGGAAATTTCTACATGTGAAAGGAACAGTGTGCAGAGAAAGCACTTGTTCCTGAGAAGTCTGACATTAGTTAATTAAATATTATATCAAGCCTGCAGTTTGAAATGCTTCACTTACAACATCAATCTAAGAATTTCAGTGGAATGCACTTACACCTTGTCATCTATTGTTTAGTTACATAAAGCTTTCTCTTGGAGAAATATATGTGGGGATACGTATGTCACATTTTGACATGATCCGAGAAAAAGAGCTCTAAGAATTTGACAATTTAACAAAAAGTACTTCCAGTCAATGTCTTTCATGGTGTCCATCACTGTAGCATCAGAGCACCATCCAGTAGTGCAGGAAGTAACATTGCTAACATTCATCACACCTTTGTTCTTGCCTCCTCTTCCTAGGGGAGCAATTGTGTGCAGTGAAGTCCTTTGCTTTTTATGATGCAAGCATACACAAACACATACTTGCACACACACGCTGTAATGGTACTTCATCTCTGCAGAACCATTACAACTCATGCAGAGACTGACTTTGTCCTGCGTGTAGGAGCACATCTTGGCCTGATAAGCAAAGCTGTTCTCTCTTGTTGACCGCCCTACTGCACAGAGCACCTGATGAGGGCTGAGTGATCAGCACGATAGAAAAGACAGAGGACTCAATAAAAACACTACTAGCAAAGCCTGAGCTGAAACCTTTTCATTTTTCATTACATAAATTTTTATGTCTGCAATGTTGGAACTACTTAGTCACCAAGAACTTGTTAACATTTTCCCAGAAAAAAGCTCTTTCAACAGAAATGTGGCATTCTGACTAAAGCTAATTCCCCACAGAAAGTATCTACTTTCTAAGGAAATTGTGCCTGCTTGCTAGAAAAAATAAATAAATAAAAAACATGAAAAGTTTTTGAAGCCCATTCTCTGAAAAGTTCTAGTCACAGACATAAACTTAGCTTCATTTCACACTTCTTGACAATGTTTAGATCTGTTGACAGTGTTGTTATCAAGAAATGCCGAGGGGACACGGACAGAAATCTGTTTCATGTAGCTCATTTAAGTTAATACCTTCCCCTACTGTTTGCTATCCCAGCACAGCCAGTATGGCCAGAAATAGATGGAAACAACCGTGTGCAAAGGGTGGTTGGTGATAAATCCATCAAAATTAAAATTCAAGGTTCGAAAACCTTGACAGCAGGAGGGATCCAGATTTGAATTTGACAGCCAAATGAAAAGAGCAAAATTCTCATTATGAGCACTTCCATGGTGATCTGAGTGTTTAATCCTGGAGTGATACATCACAGCTGGGTAGCAGCTTGCCACTGCCCTCCTGGGTTTCACCATCACCTGCAGGGATTTGTTTTTGTGGCACCCTGCTCCTGCATCTCAAGACCAGGAGGATCACTGGAAGAAACCTTATGTATGGAGGTCATAACACCAGTGATTAAGCCTAGAATTTGATTTTTGCCTTTTTCATTCAGAGTCTAAACAGCCTCTACATTTCTTTGTTGGGATCTCAAATTCAATGTAAGAACACCTTTAACTGAACTAGCACCAGCTGCCCACTTTATTCTAAAATTATAGCATTCCAAATAGCCCAATTTAGTTAAATCTGCCCTTTGCCTAGTATCATAATAGTCTGTTTACAGATACTTATAAAACAAACAGGCAAAATAATAATAATAATAATAATAATAATAATAATAATAATAATAATGCTTTACCTTAAGTCTTCCATGCAAGATGACTCTCCAGAGACTCACTCTTCTGGAAAATTTGATCAAATGCCCCCTGTACTCCAAGGCCAGGTGCTTGGAGATGAGGCAGGATCCTTTAGCCTAAGCAGACATGCATCCCATAGCAGCCAGGGCTCTAGTCACTAAACAAAACCACAAGAGAGCAGGTCCTAGGGTCTTGTCACCTTCCTGCCAGCCTCATACCAAACTCTCCTCTTGCTCTTTAAATATGTCAATAATTCAGTCATATAAATACCAAGTAGAAAAGAGTAGAAGGCAGTACTCAAGATATGTGACACTTTTTTGAGAAAAATCCACAAATATTCCTAAGTTTCTTAAATATCTCTTCAACCAATATTACTCTAAGGCTGTGAGTCAGAGTGAGAAGAAATTACAAGGTCACATGTAGTAAGAGACAGCTGAGGGCTTTACCTGTCACTTGCCTATGGCTGGTTGAGTTCACTTATATTCTGCTCATACCTACATATGGAGACACTGCAGGGAGAGGATGCATCCTCACAGGACAAAGGTGAGGAAAGTGAGCATCTTTCACTGCTGTTGGAAGTAACCTACGTTTGGGACTGATATATCCAAAATGACTTTCTTTAGTGTGGGTTGCCTTTGTGTGTCAGAGCAAGACAAAAAGCCCTCTGTCCAGAAAGAGGCATTGCTTGCTTGGGCCATGAGTAGTACCAGTTGCTCACAACCTTCTTTCTCATCAGCTGGTGAGGAAGAGATTCATATTTCCTATTTCCAGTAAAGTTTCTTTAGGCAAGTCTTGAAACTGTATGCAAGAAAATGTACTAAGCCCCAGGAATGCAGACTGGGAAGTGAAGACATCAGCTCAGTGAGCTTTTCTATCTACACTCCTGTCATTGTGAACGCTGAAATCTCTAGAGGTATAAGTCTGGAGTATTTCACCATCATTGCCAACAAGGTATCAGTAAACTCCATTATGAACCCTTTGGGGACACGGTAAATGAACAAAAATGTATGTTAGCCTTGGCTCTGTTTTCCATTGTTAGATGAATGAATTAAATCAAACGTGTCTGATCTGAGGGACCACTTGGGTTTTAAAGTTTGAAGGGATGATAAATGAAGTGTAGCCTTCCTTCTCCTCTTCCCTGAGTTTATGATGAGCTCAGTGGCCTGCAGAGAGAAAGGGAGGCAAAGAGAGAAACAAGGAATGGACTGGGTTTGCAGTGTCTTCTGCCTGTGTGTGATAAAAGCTATGTCATAAGCTGCTTCTCTGAGAAGTCTGCGTATTGTTTGCATCCATACTGATGTCTTCCATGGGAGTAAGTAATATAATACTCTTCAACCAACTGTACCAATAATTTCTAAGCCACAATATCCACACTTACAACTAGGTATACATATAAGACTAGTCAGATTCATACACCTCAGTTATGTTCTTCCATTAAGTACCCATAAGAAAAAGCCTCTCCCTCTGGGAAATCCTCGACCATCTTCCTAAATTTGTTGGTAAGTTAACGCCCTTAAATGCAATTTCTTATTAAATTTCTTTTATCACACACTTCTTGAATGTTGCTGAGTTGATCGATAACATGTTTGGAAGAAGAAATTCCTGCAACAACTTCTGAAGAGGAACAAATCCCATATGCCAGGACCTGAGGACAGCTGCTAGGCTCCCTGGTTCTCTGGGGAGACAAGTAACTGTGATATGTGAAGAAAGCAAGGTCTGCTGAGTCTGAAGGTGGATGGGAATGCAAGAAGCTTGGATTTTATTCTAAATCTGCCACTGAGTGTTTTGTGACTGACTTTGGGCAAATCTTTTTTACCTCTCATTAGCTCCTTTTCTCTCCTACTCATTTGCTATCTTACCTCTTCATGCTCTAAGCTCTTACAGATAGAGGCTGCCGCTGTATGCAGATAACCATGAGAACTAATCTGGTTGTTACACAAATCAAGAATACAGCTCTTCAGTTCTTTGTTATACATATGTAATTTCAAAACATTGTGCAAACAATTAATGAAATGTGCTTTTAAGGAGTTGAATAACACAAGTTATTCAAAAGACTAGCCTTTATTCCTAAGAATCAATGGACTATGACCTTGAAATGGCCTATGACCTTGAAATTTTGACTGCTATCCACTGGGTACAGTTCTTGCTCTCTTTGCAGGGAGTCTGCTGTGTTGGAGTTGCTCTGTCCTTTCCAATGATACGTATCCATAGTCCTTGATAAAAAATCTCCTAAACTCGTATAACAAATGCACAAATGTATTTTAGCTCCAAAGTATTATGGATCCAGAGTTCTCTTTACATGTCACAATCACATTTTCTTACCCATGCTTTTACCATGTGTTATAAGCATATGGCACGTTGGCAATGCATGACAAGAATGAACAAAGTATGGTGTAAAAAAAAAAAAAAAAAATCCTACCAAGAACTTTGAGAAGCTGCCTAGCACTCTATTTGCTCTTGAGTAAGTCAGACGTCTTCTGAAGTATCCATTTTCTTGAGGTTTCTCTATTTCAAGAGGCTTTTCTTTTTGCACTTAACAGAAACCCAGAGCTCTGGAAAGGGCTTGGTATTCTAGTCTCTTGCTGACAGAAGATTGAGGTTAAATCTTCAATTGGTTTACACCACTGAAGAGTGCAGGATATCTGTTCTAGCAAACTCCTGTATTTTCCTGATAGATACAGGAGTCCTGGTTTTGGCTGCCTGTGAGTGTCATCAAAGCTCTTCCTCTACTGTTTACTCACTGACTAGCACTGCAATTTTCATTGTTAATGGGATTAAACGAACAGTTAAGGTGTTATATATCTATACTGATAGATTAAATAGTGCAAGGGAAAATTCCCAGCCGCTGGAAGCCAAATGTGGAATTCTCAGCCCACTTTTGGCCCAGCACAACAAACATCTCCCCAAGAAATTCCTCTGTGTGGTTCAAGTATTAATAATGTGGATGTAGGCGTGTAGTCCTAGGCATGTTTAGTTCACTACTATAGACATAGCCAGTTTGAAAATACTGGTAGCATCTGATCTGCAATCTTAATCAAAGAGACAGCAGGCAATCAGGTTAGTACCTGAAAGCAGCAGGTTTGCAAACAATCTAAACACTGCTTTAAAGAAATCCACGGCTACTCCCCATGTGAGAGACTCCAATAATCACTAATATTCATTGTCTCCTCTTCTGAAGGTCCCACCCCACTCCAACCCCTCCAAATCTCCAAATTCTCTAGCAAAAAAACACACTGTTCAAGTTGATTCTGAAGCATCCCTGCTAGGTGAGCTAGTTCTGCCACTAATGCTTTGATGGCAGTAGGAGGGCAACTGATGTAAGAAGCAGCAGCAAGAAGCAGCCAGCAGTCAGGATGGTGCCACCTCACACTCACACTTCCCAGCCAAATCCTGGGAAAACACTATTTAAAGCAATTGGGAAATGGGCCCTGAGCTGCAGAACCTGTAGGGAGGCTGGAGTGATCACATTTAAAAATTGCTTTCTAATGATGTCTAAGTGGCTTTTTGTATGTGCTAAAAAATGTGATTATGGACGTGAAGGACACTGTAAAAATTACTTAGGCAGGGATAGGAATGTTTTGTTGCTATTTATTCCGGATCAAGTGAGTGATTTTGCTACTGAATACCCAAATTCATTCTCAAGGAAAGATAAAAAGAATAAAATGCTTCTTTCAGCTATGGAAATACTTTTCACCACGCCACCAGGTAGAAAGTAGACAGAGTATGTCTGGCTAAAAAATTGAAAGTGTGAAAAGAAACAAGCAGTAAATTACAATTAAGGAATACACTATCATTAATGGTACACTATCACCAGCAGTTCAGAAGAAGTTTCACATGGCACAAAGCATTTGCAATTGCAAGCTAGAGAAGTTGTCATCAGGATTATTCTAGTAAAAGTCAGATAAATAACAGTGCAGCCTGGCATCTTCATCCATGCCCTCATCATAAAATAGACAATCCTGAAAAACATTTCTAATCGTGAATATGAGGAGAAATGGTACACATGTGATCAATGTAACCACTAATGCATTTATGGAAACAGAATTGTATCTTCCATTTGACAGCAGCTTACACTATATCCAAACATCCAGACACACATTTAGCCCAAAATTTCCACAGTATTACAAACAATGCATCACTTGTTAAGTAACTCATCTAGTAGAAAGGTAAGTTCAGGTAATTCTGTGCATACAGTAATGCCTCAACTGACACCATGTGGAGGATGCAAAGTCATATCTTTCCCTCCTTCACATGAAATTAACAGACATGCTCTCTACTCAAGACCTCCTTCCCAGTAATCATCTGCTAAACACACTTTAAGAAAATCCAAACCTTATTCTACCAAACATGATGTACTGGAAAATGAAATCCTTTAAAAGTTACCTTCATTAAGTGAATAGGAAGATCAAGTCATTAGCAGTGATGAAGTGAAATTTTTCGTTAGACAAAATTAAAGAAAAATCTTATCGTTGTCAAAGAGACACCAGTGAATTAGCATTGAAAGAGGTTATGGACAAAACTCTTCTTTCAGATCCAAGTGGGAGCCTGCACTCCTCTATTATCCCACTTGTTGCCCCAAATGCCCCTGTTGATATCAGTACTTGGAGAAAGTAGAGCAGTAGAGATATGCAAGGACTCTGCTCTGCTTGGCAACACTTTCTGTTGAACTTTCTTTTCATATTCAGATCTCTATTACACCCTTCTTGCTTAAGAGAAGGAGGGAGACAGTGCTGCCTAACTCAGTCCCATAACCAATAGTAACTTGCAGCTTCAACCCCGGTAGAAATTGGTGGGGTTTACTTCATATTAAAATAAAATGAGCAGATCGTTGTTTTCTTTTTCTCTGAGCAAGTGTAGGAGAAAGAAAGCTAGAGCCATGGATTTGCAATGTGCAGTTGGGACAAATAGAGAAATACTGAGCTCCAGCCCAGTCCCCAGCTTCTAATTTTGTGTTGGGCAGGTCTGACAGCCTCAGATTTCAGGCTGGGAATTTGGTTTCTCTGAAAAGAAAATGCATTAAAACTGTAGCTTGGAAACCATAAAAAGACACAGAACCCATTTCACTGTCTTGTTGAAGCCAGTGAACAGTCTCATCTGAAAACAGTGTTTTTTTTTTCCTGAAAACTTGAAAGGCTTTCTTCAGAATTTCAGTATGAAATGTTCTGATTTTTCTATTAAATGAGATTTTAATTTCAAAGTAATATAACACATTTTTAATGTTTTGAGAAATGTTACAGCATCCCAAAATAACAATTGTTATTTCTGTATCAAAATAAACGCTTGGCCAATGTTTATATTTCTGTCTAGTCTTTGAGAGTTCAAAGAAGATAAAACTTTTAATAAGTAAAAACCAAAAAGTGTTCCTCTTGTCTTCGGAATATATGCCATATGTCCATTATAAATAGATTAATTTATCAAAATAAGAATTCCAGTTTGGGTACTCAAACAAAAAATCTTGCCCCACGATGACATTTTTCATTATCTTCTCGTTGTCTGTAATTGAGATTAGATTCAATGGATTGTCTTTTCAAGGTAAAAAGATTAAAGGTTTTTCCCTTTGTGACCACAGGACTGAATTAGGCTTGTTTCAGTGACTTAATCATGCAGAGTAGTACATATATCTCAATACCTCTGTCCTTCAGGGTTTCTCACTCTGATTCCACCTCAGTTCTCACTGGTGTCATTGTCTCAATTTGCAGGAATGCAAATGCAGCAGCGTTGCAAGAGTCTTCAAATCAGTGATCTTCGTGTGGCACTGGAATATTAAAGGTTGGTGACAAATGGACCTAACAATCCTCTCTTGGCACGCATTTTCCTTGAAGCCACCAAAATCAGTAGGACAGCTGGAAGTAAATTAACATTAACGGAGATAGACTTACCTATAGAATTAGTCATAATATAGAAACTCAACTTAAGAGTTATAAAAACTGTTATCCAAGGCCTATCTATTATAGTTAGGAACAGTAAGTGTTAATAACTTAATTACAGCCTAGGCATGAGATTTGAATTAGCTTTATATTAAAAGTTTTAAATGACTGTTACTGTCTTACTAAGACCATGAGGGAAAAAGAAAAGACTGACACAGAGGCTAAATTGTGTAAATGACTCAGTTTTTAACAAATTTTAGCTGGAAAACTGATTAATGGCTTTATATGAAAGTTTTTTTTGGAAATGCATTAATACTTGTGAAGGAAGAATACAAAATTTGATAAGAAAACGCTACATCATGAAGAGGAAACAAAGACCTGAAACTCTTCCCTATGAGCCAAACAAGACAACGCTGTAACTCTTGGCTGATGTCTTCCCTTTGTTAAGCGTTAGCAGTATTTTTTGAACTTGGATCATCCATAAATATCCCAACAAATTATGACATCTTTGACAGACTAATCTACCAGCGTTCGTGCGAGAGGCTTAGTGGGAAACAAACAACACCAACATTAAGAAGTAAAGGCAATGCAATTGAACACATCTCACAGAGGAAGAAAATGTTTTCTAATTGACACTTGTCATACTTTGATGCTGGAATTCACCCACAGCAACTGAGTCGTTCTGTTTATGTTCTTGAGATAACCTCACTGCTTTTATATGTGTATGCCATTTGTATTTGTGTAGTGCCTAGAGATGACAGCATGACTTCAACAGGAGGGGTGAAGAGCATCATAATCTGTTGACTAGAGCAGTTGCTTGGGTAATGATGGGTTTGAATCCCATCATACAGAGGAGGGAATTGATTGCCACAGGCTGAGGACTCTCGTTTGCTGAATAATGAAACTCAGCAGTGTTATTTTAGGAGGAAATGGCCACAACAGCATCTCCTGAAAGGCCCAGTCCTGTTTGCATTCACGAGGCACTTTCATAACATCATTTCTGGTTGAAACCATCGAAGAGACGGAAAGAGTGGAACACTGAGGTACCTGGATGCTCATGCTTATATAAGCTGGAAATAGATACTGACATGCTTGGAGTGTGAGGCACGGTGCAAGTGCACTTCTGGTCCAAATGGGGGCACCTCAGAAGTGATGGCGTAGAAAAACTAACAGGTTTAGGATTTTTTCTTTCTAACACTGAACCTACATGTTTACCTTCCATAACAACCCTGCTTTAGGGCATCCCTTTTTTCACCAGTGGACCTTTTAGCCAGCAGTCAAGGAAAATATTTTGAATGTGATTGTAGGTTCTGAGGAAGATAGCTGGTGCAGTATTGTTACACAGCCTGAAACACTCATACCACAGTGAGACTTAAACTGTAACTTGGTACATAACATTCAGACACAACCACTTACAGATCAATTCAGTTACAACATAGCTTGCTTTTGCATCTCACTGTAGCTGTAAGCCTTGCAGGAACAACAAAAAGGTTGGTAGATGACAGAGTTTCATTTTAAAATGTCCATCCGTGTCCAAAAATAAAATAATGATAAAATAATTCTGATAGTCTAATATCAGGTGACTAGATTCTATTTCCAAATGGTTGTAAAACTGGGGTAAAAAGTGTAAATGGAGCTGAAATATAACACAATTATCAAACTGTGTTCTAGAGGACTGCCTTCATTTACTTTTTTGTAATCTAAGGGGAAAAAATAAGGAGATTATTGCTGTTAGTACATTATTTCTGCTTAACGCACAAGATCAGTAATTAAATATATTTCTGCTGGTCTTGTGGCCATATGCCTGCAATATGTAAAAATATATTTGCTTCTCTCTTTTTTTTTTTTCTTTTTCTTTTTTTTTTAATTCCTTTTGTTCCCAGTACTGACTGCCTGTCAGAGTGAACCCTCCAGATTCCTGTGTGCTGGTATCCATGGGCTCTTTCTTGCCAAGCTGCCAGTCTGGAGCGTCACACCTTACTGCCTTTAAAGATTGCCCTGCAGAGATAGAGGAAAATGGCAATTTTTACATGATGCAGTCTGGCGGCCCAGGAGATTTGAAGTCAGAACTGGTGCCAAGATTTACCCAGGAGAGCAAGCAGAGGCAAAACAGAGAACCTGGGCCAAAGGAAAAAAAAAAATAAAGCAAAGGAAGAGGGGAGTGAAAGGAAGGAAAACGTGGCAGAGTGGGAGCAGGTTTCTCACAAAGGGTGGAAGGCAGGGCTATCCAATGGACACTACATGTTGTTTGCATGTGTTTATTAAGAGGGTCAGGGTCCTAAAGAAAGTCAAAGGAAAGAGGTCGGCTTTTTTTGCATGCCCCAAATTGTAGTAGATTGCAGAATGTAAATGAGACAATTATTACACCAATGCTCATCAAGCTGTGCTGGAAAGACTTCAATAGCCTGATGAATATGCATGCAAATTTGTTAATTAAGTTAATTATTCTGCTGAAAATTCATTTGTCTTCCAAGGACATTTTCCCAATGATTTTAACATGCTTGTGCCATTAGTCATGCTCCATGCTATTTAACATTACTTTTTGTCCACTTTCTCTTTTTTCCTTCCTTCCTTCTTGCTTTTCTATTCTATTCGGTTGTTTGCTTGTTTGTTTTTTATTATTAAAGCTTTAAAACCAGATGATTGGTTCTCTTTAATTGACCCCTGCAATGCTGGAAGATGCTAACAGCCAGCTCCATAGGAATCCCCTAAAACAGATCTCGTTCAAACACTTCCCTCCTACATAAAAAGTCCCTGAAATGTCACCTAGGAGCAGGGGAGCACCAGGGGAGCGGAGAGGGGAGCAAGTCTATCTGGAAGCATGGAAACCAAAGCCTGAATGAGTCTGCATGGGGCTGGAGGAGAGAAAGCCATCCCTGCTGCAGGCTGAGTCTTCAGCTGCAGCCGTTCTTGGCACGAGCAGTTACCTTGCTCTGGAAGGTGTGATCTCCTCACACCTCCCTTCCCTCTGCCTGCACTGCTATACACAGAAACATATGCATTCGAAGAGGAACAAGAACTGAGATACTTTTCTGTCACCGCGAGGGCCAAAAAACTGTTACCATGGCAACAAAAGGGAATAGTGAGTTAAAAATCATATCGAAATGGCAAAATGAGATACTTTAAAGAAACAGAAAGATTTCTATTTATTTTTTTTTTTCTTCCTGTGGAAGAAAAGCACAGCATTGTTGTAACTTCACACGATCGCACATTGGAAAACAGAACCCTCCTCTATCCATTCTCTAATCCCCATCATCTCAAAATGTGTCAGAGTGCATGACGATGGTTCTACATTTATGATGTACATTTATGATGTGCTCTGCTTGTTCTGAAACTCTGCATCATCTAGCTGTTGGTTCCCCTGAAGTTCACTCATTGCATTCACCTATTCTTTTACCTATTTATTCTATTCTGTTAACATGCTTTTTTTTTTTTTTTTCCCCAGCAAATAAGTCCCAGTATGTTTATGGGATGCTTTCCCACAGCTAGAAAAATACCAGGGAAAGCTTAGTAGAAAAGGGATTATAAGGAAGGGAAAACTGCAGATAATGGAGTTTAAGAAAATTAATTGGCAAGATTTCTCTTTTGTGCAGTCCTTATACATTACACAGTCTGAATGGCACTGTAGTGTCACATAGATCGTAAACCAATTAGGATGATATTTTAAACCCTGTAATTTCTGTAATTCCATCTGCTTTAGATGGTTTAATTAGTGAAAGTTACAAAAGCCAAATATATTTGAATATTTTGAAATCAAGCCCAAAGGCAAGAAATAAGAGTTACTGAAAACACTTGATGTGCAAGTGGGCATATTGCATGAGTATATGGAAGAGGGGAAAGGAAGGCTTTTTCTTTTCCTTTTTTTTTTTTTAATGAAAGGTGGGTTAAGCAGTATTAGTGGTGAAATCCCAATTTTATTGAGGATTGTAGCACAGACACCAAAAGGGCACAAATTCATCCCAAAAAAAGGCAGTCTTTTTCCCCAAGCTGTTTTTCTAGCACAGAGATAACTGCTTTCCTCATTACCTAGAGCCAGTCATGCTTCTTCTGAAATCAAATACTAACTCCTTACCAGGGACTCTGACCAAGCCCTCATTTGGAGTATGTAAAGTTGGGGGACTCTACCATATTCCTCATTCTAAGGTAGTCAAGAGCAAGACTAGCCAACAGTAATTACCTTTTTATATCCAGAAACTCTCCTGAAGGAATTGCCCCCCAATTGTAGTATATATAAACTTTTGCCCAAGAAACTGGTGAACACGTTATATATAAAAAAAACAATTCTCGCGTAGCTGTTCCCTGCTTTCACTTTTTCAAATTTACAGCGTACTTCATAGTGAGAAATTAACCCCCACCATTTTCTGTTCTGCTTCCAAATGGTCAACAGGAAACATCACAACAAGGAAAGCCTCAGCAAACAGCCTCAGAGAAGTCCATAAAAAGTATGATTTGCTTGGAAGAAGGTTACACAACCCATGAAATGACTTCAATATAGCGGAAAGAAAAACAATCTCTCCTATTTAAAATGAGTTTATCAGAACTTTAAGAATGCCAAAACCAAATGAAATGATTAGTAATGCACAGTGTTTGTTTAGCTTTGGTATTTCTCCTGCAGAGCAGCTGTGCATTATTATGGACCACGAATAGCTTCAGTCACCAGTGACTGACAGCAGCATACTGAAGACGGGCTGTACGCTATTGCAACGTCTGTCACCCCTCTGATTGAGACACTGTAGGTGTCCAGGGCTGTCCTTGCTCACTCTGATAGGTTTCTGAAATATTCCAAGGTAGAAGTGTCACCCAGAAAAAAAAGATCGCTTGTCTTCCCACAGGAACACAATAAGAAAAGTTAGCTATTAATTCGCGGTACCTCCTACAGTTCAAGCAAATCACTTTTGTTCTGGCTTTTGTGAGAAATGTCAAGTCAATGAAAATATCAAAACAACAATTGTCAACCAGGGATGACGAAACAGAAAAATTATGGGGGAAGCAACTGTTTTACAGCAGTGTTCAAAAACCAAGAGGACATTTAAAAAATGTGCATGAGAGGGCAACGCCCTTTTACTGTAACTGCCAGGAAAGGTCCTACTAATAAAATTAGATGCATACCTCTTGCTGAAGATTTTGGTTCTGTAGCCATTTACAGTGTGGTACTTCAAGGTTAAAGAAAAAAAAAAGAAAGGAAGAGAAGAGAAGAGAAGAGAAGAGAAGAGAAGAGAAGAGAAGAGAAGAGAAGAGAAGAGAAGAGAAGAGAAGAGAAGAGAAGAGAAGAGAAGAGAAGAGAAGAGAAGAGAAGAGAAGAGAAGAGAAGAGAAGAGAAGAGAAGAGAAGAGAAGAGAAGAGAAGAGAAGAGAAGAGAAGAGAAGAGGAGGAAAGCAAAGAGGAGGAAAGCAAAGAGGAAGAAAAGAGGAAGAAAAGAGGAAGAAAAGAGGAAGAAAAGAGGAAGAAAAGAGGAAGAAAAGAGGAAGAAAAGAGGAAGAAAAGAGGAAGAAAAGAGGAAGGAAGTTTTTCCCATCCAAAATCTAAATCACATCAGAAGCAGCTGTAAAGATGAAGGACATCTCTTGCTCCTGGGATTACCAAGTTGTTTGACTCTTGTTCTGTATTATGCAGGCAACCAGATTGCTTTCCTTTCCACAGCCTAAAAATGGCATCTGAACATCCTTGAGACAGCTGGCAATTGTCACTGTAGGTGTGTCAGGAACATACACCTTTCCTCCCAGCTCACAGGCCACTGATAAGGGGTGTGGGCTGAGCTAGCTTTCAACATTGCTGAATCTTTCACTGCTGGCTCCATTACACATGAAGTGTAAAGCTGGCACACCATGGATAATAACGCAGAAAAACACCACTAAACTCCAAGAGCATCTGTAGTTTCAGTATTCTCTTTTGGGAAATATATTTGTGGTTGTATTAAATGAGAAAATTTGGGTGAGCCATGAATAAATTGCTGTAAGAAAGCACCATTGTTTGCTGGTTGAGAGCCTCCTTCCACTGGGCTGGAAAGGTTCACATGCTCTTGTTTCATAGTTTTTCTACTCTGGACCTCACCATTTTGGAATTAGTTGTCTCTCTGCTCTTTGCACTCCAAGACTTCACTGTAAGAGAACTGAGGATTTGCCATACAGACATCCAGGAAATACATGGCATACAGGTAATCCAGGAGCAACTGAAAAGCAAGATAAACATTTAGTCCAGGACAAAGCAGCGATAAAATAGAGAAGATTAGAAAATCCAGGAACAAAAAGGAAATAACTAAAGATAAATACATATTCAACATTATTATAGCAGAACACTACTCCCCCACAATGACTAAATTTCCCTGCAAAAGCATGCAGTACATAAAGCCCCAACTTGCATCTCCCCATAGGCATTGCCAGTGGAATTAGAGGCCAACGAGATGCCTAATGCTTAGAGCTGGGCATTCAATCTGTCATCTTCTGCAGAGGGGTCATAGGCAGCTCGGCACTGACAGCATCCCTGCTGTCTGGTGGCCCCAAGCCTCAGCTGCCAGTCAGCCCTATAGGCAAGGGGAACAGGACAGCTTGCTTTCTCCAATGGTGAGGAGAGGCAAAAAGGCCTCTCCCCATCTGTTACAAGGAGCAGCTCCAGTGCTGTTTCTCTTCCCGATGTGGAAACCAGCTTATCACAAACTTCAGTTTCCCCTTCTGATAGCAGCAGCATCCCCCCACACATGGGCAATTAGGGCCCACAAACTCGTCGCAGGGGTACTGTTGGCAACCCTCTTCTACCTGCAAGCACCTTGTCAGGTCTGAGGACTGACCCACCCTGTGTGGCAGAACTGCAGCATCTCCTTGGGATCTGGACTAGCTCCTGGGGGAGGTCTGTGTTTCTGGGCAGGGCCACCAGAAGCAGACTGACCATAAGATGCAGCTGATGTCGAGCACTGGCATTCTTTACAAGCCATCAAAGTAGCAAGAATATTTCCATTTGTTTCTTGAGCAATCTGAAATCATGAATTGAGGGTCCATATGAAAGTGCTATTGACCTCCAACAGTATCTTTAAACAGATGATGGCTTCCTACCACTTATTACTGCTGTTTTCCTCAGGGTGTTTCCCCCCAGACATGCACACAGCCCTTGTGCTCTTGCCTCCTCCGCTGCCTTTTCTTGTTGCTGTTTCTACAGTTAATTGTGGCTATGACATGGAATTAGCATCAGCAACAACGAAACCTTAAGAAGGAACGTTTGAGCCTTCGATTACAAAAGAAACTTGTAAGGAGAGTTGACTCAGCACACTGCTGCAGCAATTCATTTTCATTTTCCTTTAATTCAACTCAGCCTATAAAAAAAAAAATGAAAGGGGGAAATGAAATGGCAACAGTGAACGTCTTGGCAGATTTTGGCTCTTCTAAGGCTGGCAGAGCTACAGAGCTACACCTAACCCTGTTGCAGTCTAAAAATTAATGTTGTAGTCCACTCACCTTCTGTGCACTATAGCACAGAACGAGCAAGTTGTTATCTTCCTTCTGTGGGAAATATCGTACTAAACTTAAATCTGCACGAGCAAAGGAGCACACAGGTGGCACAAGCACTCTGTGGGATTGCAGTCTGAAATGCCCAAGGAGCTGAGCAGGTGAAACGCTCTCGTGACAGGAGCAGAACTTTGTCAGTGGGACATCAGCTGCCGATGCCACAGCCGTGATCAGGCAGGGACTCAGCGCTGCTGCCTGTGTTTGCCAACGCTTTGCTACCTCTTTTTTCATTCGTCTCCATACGAAGGCCAACTCCATCCTGTTCTGACAGCACAGCTGTGTTGGTCAGAGGTGCGATGAGATGTGTTCTCTGACAGCGTAAGCTGCAACCACACTCTGGCACGTTATTTTTCTCCAGTTATCATTAACACTTAGAGTGAATAAACCTCTTAATGCAGATTGCAGCAAAACCCCCCGTTTGTCTTCTGTTCTTTTAGGCAAAGAAACACAATATGTGTCTGAGCTGCAGTCACAACAAAGACTGCGAGTTCTGCCCACAGCCCAAGCCGGTTTTAAACCAGCAGCAGCGCGGAGGCAGAGCCACCCTGCAGACAGCCAGGCAGATGAGCTCCCGCTGAGCTCCCTGCTGCCACTGCTCCTGGAGAGCAGGAGAGAAGCCCAGGAACTGTGATGGCAGCAGCGACTGCCCGATGGGTACACACGGGTGTCACGAACCTCGAGGTAGAAATCACAGATGTCTTCAGCTGAAGGCACTCCGGTGATTTTCTTGCCAGAGATGAGATCTCGGAGTCCTTTCAAATCATGCTGTTTTATCAGCGTTTTCAGCCTCTGGTTCATAAAAAGGAAAGGAAAAATAAATCTTTAGCCAGGAAAAAAAAACACCGAGCGAGATCTGCCTTCTTGAAAAAACGTACAAAGGTGAATGCTTTATCTCTCAAAAAAAAAAAAAAAAAAGACAAGCATCTCTGGAGATATATGTGAGGATCACACACACAAGCTGCTGCTGGTCATGCTTTCATTTGTTCTGTACTTCTTACAAGACTTTCCTCTGCTGTTGTCTACAGTGAAACCAGTGAAGAGTTGTCATGCTCTGCGCTTGCAATATGTAAGCTTTTTCCATACATAAGAAATTTGAAGAGATGCATGCCTCTGTGAGTCTGAAAACAGACACATCAACAATTTAGACTGCAGAGTTCTTCGTGTTTACTTCAGTGACAGAGCACTTTCAACCAACGCATGCTGAGCGAACATCAGGCTCTTATCCCACAGCTCTTCACTGTGGTGTGACTCCATTATAAAGGTCAGAGAAACAGGGACACGAGGTATCTGAGCTTATGAGATGAAGAAATCGCAGGCATGCTGGGGCAAAAGGCTTTCTGTTCATCTCGGGGGTGCACTCAGAGCAGAAGTGCCAGCGGGAGGCACTGAATGGGGAACTGACAAGAAGGAAAAAGGAAAAGGCCTCCACAGGGAGACAGGCAGCCATACACTGATTTTCACTCGGTGTCACCATATAACAGAACTGGAAGGGCTGTTACAGCCTTTGCATATGAGCACGTTACCAGAAAAAATTAGGGACAAAAATTAACTACACAAACACTGGGATTTACTGCAAACTGAATTCATACCTTCCAGCACAAACATTGATCTGAACTTCCTTGACTGGAACCCCAGGGTTTACTTTCAGTGGGTGTTTCAACTTCACTTTCAGAGGGGAAAAATGAAGAAGAGGCATGCTGAGGCTACAGTAGTACCACCAGCATGCACAAATAGCCTACCGCCAGTTAAAAACAACAACGTGCTGGTAGGGATTTATTCTCATTATTGTGTTTACTATTGCATTATGTGAATTATCCCTTTTAAGCTTTTTTTTGGAACGACTCAAAGAAAGACAGAGCTCCTTGTGGCAGTTAACAGGGCACCGTGATTTCAGTCTTTCCTCCTCTGCTCCCTCGCCCCCACCCCCTATTCCCCGTTTACAATTTCAGCTGGTTTTAGTGATCATCAGCAAATGTGTAAATGATGTAGTCGGGATGGTTAACATTCTGTTTAGCCAAGATCTTCAACCTTGAGCTTGCGAATGTTGCTGTGAGCGCTGGTGGCTAAAGACAGAGGTTTTCAATTAGAGCCGAGCAAGTGCTTAATGTGCGCATCTGTTTTGCAGAAAGGCTAAACATCTTTAAAATTTTAACACAAGTGCACTGGCACTGCAAAAGGAAAAAAATCAAACGTCATTGAAAAGCGAATGGTTAAAAAGGCTGCTGAGGATCTTATTTGCATTTTTTGGATGGCTAATTAGGTCACAAGGGTTAATATGTTAAAGAATGGTCTGTCTATTGTTATGTTGGCTGTCAGAGCCTATCTCGATCAAGCATAACTACAGATTACGGGGCAGCTGTCTTTGATCAAAATCCGGCTCCTCGTTTAGTCTCAGTTCAAAATGAAAAGCCTAATAGCTAACAATTGAAAATATTTTGTAGCCTAAGTGCCGTAGCCAGTAGAAGTCCTGCTTGGGAAAATAAAACCTTTCTTGTGGGAAAATCATTGAACTTATTATAAATCTAAATAGTCGGTCTGATGCTTCATACCACAATAAGATACGGCGCTGCCGGCATCACTTTTTTTCCTCCAAAACCAACAAAAACTGCTCTAGCACAACCCTGGTTCAGGAACTTCCACAGTCTGAGCAACATTTGCTGAAGGCTCGTGTCCTTTCCATACATTTCACTGGAATAAAAACAATGGGCACATTCCCCCGTTACAGTGAACAATTACTCAGCAGTCTAGGTTATTTTAATGGACACATCACTTTAAACTAAGCTTTCGCATCTGTTCTGCCCTCTAATTACAAATGCAAGAGGAACATAATTCACAATTGCATCATAAAAAAGGAAGCTGTAAGTGATTTAAATGCATGTGTATGTTCTCTATTAAACACAACATGCAATCTGCTATGTTGTTCCCATGTACCGGGAACAAATCAGATAGAAAACCTGATGTATCAACAAGAGATTTCCTCTTCTTGTCTCCATCCATTCCCCTAGCAAAAGAAAGGTTTCACTATGTGCATGAATCTGTTGAAGAAGTAAACTGGTGGAAGAATCAAGTATATTCACCTGCTGTTTTCTTACGCAGTAGAGTAGTGAATAAAGCTGAGCAAGTCATGGTTCCTAATTTATTGATGTGTTCTGTCTATAGCCTGTCCCCAAGCAACTATTTTGTTGTTGTTACTGTTATTCTTTTCAAAGAGTTAGGAAACAAAGCTGTACAGTTTTCCCCCTCTTTTTGGTCAATACCACATTTTTTAAAATGTGCAAATACTGAAGGAATTTGGCTACCATTTTATTCCCACCAGAATATGGTTCATAAGCAATTTTGAACAGCCATATAACATGTCACTTTGAGCAGGTTCAACTTGTAGTCACTGCAACACAACATGCCTCCTTACCCAGAGTAGCTCTCAGAAAAAGGATGCTTATAAATAATTGCATTTTTAAGTTTTATTTTTCCTCTTAACATTCATTTCAAATTTGCTGTTCCTATAAATATACCTGAAAAGAAACTCATATATGAAATCTAAATATGAACAAGTAAGGAACAGGCTCAGCCTATCAGCTAGAATGCTTGATTTTCTGGCTGCTATCTCCAAGCTAACTGGATAATGCTTGATGCAATGCCCTCACACAACTTTATAGCCCATCTTATGCCTCTGAAGAGTGGACCACAGGGCTTCACAACCTCGATGCGGTTATCTAGCACTGATCCTTACAGAATGGCTGCTGTAGGGGCTAGGACTATGGCATCTATTTGGTTTGGTTTTGCTTCATTTTTCCAACTATATGCACTGTCCATCATAGCGGAGAAGAAGACATCAGAATTTCTCCCCGTATGTCTGGAAGCTTTTATTTTATTTTATTTTTCTCTAGCTATGTATTATATAAACCACCTCCTCACCTGTATTTCTACTCTCTCATTTAGTTTGCCCCATGGATTTATGGAAGGGATGATGTAACATAATAGAGCTCTCAATCTAAATCCCTAGATCCTTGATGTGACAATTTCTCCAAAGTATTTAGAAGAAGACCTTCACCCATCAGTGATCTGCAGTAGTTTTATTATCTGCATATTTCAGGGCTTTTCAGTGCTGGTCACCTAAGCAGACCAGAAGAAATGCAGTTTTCTCAATTGTTCCCATCCAATTTTTCTGACATATAGCATAGTTTCCTGAACTATATATATATTTTTTTAACCTTCTGCCATTGAAGTAATGGTGACTGGCCAGTTATGAGCAAAGTCAACTCTTTATAGTCCTCTGAGAACCTTACCTAGTAATACCCGTTGTAAGGACCAACCCCTCAAATCTTTCATTTTCCCTTTCAAGGATGTATTATTTTCATGACTGTTACATATCTACCACACTACTTTTTCATTGTATCTCAGGAGGATTTTGTGCTGTCTTAAGATACATGAAGCTCCCTATCAGTGCTCCATCCCTCACGCAATCTGACCAGCTCAGGAGTGGCAGTCCCGTGTTCCTGTCACTACTCCACTTTAGGAATAGATCTAGTTAGCAAATCTTGATTGAGGCTTGAAACCTAATGAGGTAAAGCTCTGGGGAAAAAGCCCGGGCATAGAGATTTCACTGTTTAGTTACTAAAGCAGAATTTGCACATCAGTTTGGCAAGAGCTGGGAGAAAAGTGCACTCAGTGGTACACGATCCTTGGACTTGATGTCACTGTCCAACAGAGATGCATCCTGCACAACCTGTTAAGTACTAAAGTACCGAAATGAAATTGAAGGGAATTTTTTTGTCAGTCTGAAAATTCCATTTAGAGAGACAGAATGAATATTCAGCTTCATACACAAAAGTCCACAGCAGAGGCAAGGACTTTTTGGAGAGAAGCCAATCTATCATCCAGTCAGAGCTGTGACCTACAAAATGTCAGCCTTGGTCCAAGAAGCTGAAATCTTCCCTTGAAGAACAGGAAGTCCACCACAGTAAAATTTAGAGGCAAAATAAGGCCTCTCTCTTTGACTGCACAGAACACTCAGAAAATAAAAGCTCATGAGTCAGCTGGTGTGTTCCTCAGCAAATGCTGTTTTAGGGCCAGGTTTTCCCCCAGAACTGGAACAAGAAGGGGCCACATCTGACTTTACCAGTAGCAGGAAAATAATATCTATGCCCAAGAAGAGAAAGAAAAGGCACTGTGTGATAGCACACAAAAACAAAATGAACATACGGGACAGGACGCATTTGGCACCAGCTGCTGAGCTCTTCCCTAGGACATTTCAAATCTTGAGCAAGCAGAAGTGACATCAGTATGGATTTCAAGAGGTACACACAAAAGAAGGTTAACATTCATTTCTTTACCTTTCCCTGCCCTTTTCCCCATTTTTTGCTATTGAAATATGGCAAAAAGGTGAGTTGCATTAGGATGTAGCACAGCTGAAGGCCACTCACCTCCATCCACACTTGCTCCCTTGTTCCTTCCCTCTGCTGTCCCTGGCTACAGCTGGCACAGCAAATGGCTGCTTTCTCACTGCAGCAGTTGGCTTCTATTGTTGTGGGACTTCAATAGGCCTCCTTTGCTGCATTTTTATCCTGCTAACAGCAAGTGCCCCAGCAAGCTGCCACGCTGTTTGTTTCCCCTGGTCCCCAGGGACCATCAGAGAGATGACGTTTTCTCAAGAAGTGGCAGGTGCTCACTCTTTGACAAGGTGAATTTAAGTCTAGCACAGTAGACATATAGGGGAGAAAACAATTCTTGCCTGGATTATACCTCCAGCATGAAACACAGGCATTTCCACTCAGTAATTTTCTGCCCTCCTGCCCAGTGGTAAGAGAAGATATGACATCAAGAGCATTTAGGGAGCCTACCCTGGCACCTGGTGAGCCCCCTTCCCTGCAGCAGCAGATGACTACTGAAGCTCCAACCTGTTGTTATTTAAGTACAGCTCTCTGTCCTTAATGAGGATTCTTCCTCCTGCTCCCTGCCCCGCATTAGGACAAAAAACAAAAACAAAACCCTTCTAAACGGACCCCTGGGCTGATGGCAGTGTAGTGTAGTATAAATAGGGTCTTGCTTGCAGCAGGAACCCCACAGATCCATGAGTTTGGGGCAAAACAGCAGAGAAGCTGGTGCTGCTGGCCTTTTTGGTGGGGAGCTCACTGAGGACTGATGAAATTGTCCTGTTTGGTGCTTTTTCTCCCCTTTAACATCCTATTTCTTCTGGAGTACGGTGATCCTGCCAGGAAGTAGGCTGTCCTAGAGAGAGGAACAGATACATTTTTGGTGGTGAGAAGGGAGCAAGAAATGGGAGGGCTTCTCACTGGTAAGAAATATCCTTCTCAGAACTGCATAAAATTTGGCAGCATTGAGAAATCTCTCTGGATCTCCTCGCTCCATCATATGTCATGGCTAAATGATAAAACACACTGTTCTCTCACTAAATAGCAGTGGAAAAATCCAGAAAGTAGGACACAGGGTTCTCCTGAGTTATACACCTCTTAGCCAGAGGCAAGGTGGGCTGCGGGAGGACCTGTGCCATGGCATCTTTAAAAATGGTTGTGGTCCTCGCCTCCTTTGAGAGCTGAGAGCAAAACCGGTTGCAAAGCAGTGAAGACAACAGATAAATCCACAATGTGGAAAAAGCATTTCTGTCACGCAGAGAAAACCCAGCTCCCAAAAAGTGAAGCATTCCGTGCTGATTGAAAGAAAGAGGCAAGGAAGAGCTGAGGTTGAGTGGCCTTTCAGTAGCTTTTTAGTAACTTGGTATTTCTGCAGTATAACAGTGATCTTTCGAAGGGCCATAAATGCCATCCACTTAAGCAGCTGAAGGCAGTTCAGAAGGATTCCAGACCAGCTGCAGCCTTTTCAGAGTGAGTCCTTTCACTGCAGCCATGTGAGCACCTCAATGCTCTGTGCTGGAGCTGCCTGCAAATCCTTCTTCGGAGGAGGCCCTACTTTCAATTTGCCTCACTTGACCTGAAAAAATAACATTTTTTCCCCATTCCTTTTCCTGCAAGAAACAGAAGTTGATCAGAGCTGTATTTTACCATATCTTTTTATCCCTCAGCTAAGTCCTCGCACTCCTTTAAGTGTTATGCACGTATCCTACCCTCCACTAACATATACAACTCATTGAGGGAACCTAGAAATGGTTCGTTTCTGTATTTGTGTCTTTATTTGGCAGTGGCATTTCTTCTGTTTTTCCATACAACTGTACAGTGCTTCACAGTATGCCCTATTTCACACCACTGTGATATTTCAACTATTTGGTCAAATAGTAGATATTTTAGGAATTCAGTGCCTGTAATTTTGATAATTTTTATGCTGTCCTAACAGGATCTTTAAACTTCTGTTACTAATTGGTCATTCTCACACCGTATACAAAATGCTTACAGGCGTAGCTGTGATGAATCTTGTGCAGTTTGGAAGTTAAGAGAGTTTGTATTTGCTAAAGGACTTACCAAGAAGCAGCTGCAAAGCAATGCACAAAAAGTGCACCACATCCTTTCTGCACTTGTGTTTTCTCCTGCAAGTGCTAGGCCAGTCCAAAACATGTATCCGTGTGCATAGCATGAGATAGCTGATGCTATATTGAAAGTCATTTGAGATAAGGAAAAGCACAACAGCCAGGTTTTGCAAATATGGCAGGTTCCCAAGGGAGGGCCGTGGCTGCTGATGCCACAACAGTTCATCAACTGGATAAGCATATACTTCTGTCTCTGCTAACAAGTCATAGAACAGAATCAAGGTTGACATGTTTAACTACTTTTAATCTCTTTTCTAATAGGATTAAATCCATTATTCATAGAAATTTGCATATTTTGCCATACGATGCAAAGGTGGAATTCTGCACTATTCAGTTATGGTGGATGTCACACAGAAGGGACCGTGGACTCTCCAGCTCCACTTATTTCAAGCCATGGATCTAAGGTTTTTTTTATGGAGGAAGTTTCATCCAACTCTTCTTTCACTTACTCTGACTACACGCACTTGTGTTACAGTAGAACTTGCTTAGAGAAAATTCAGTGGGCACTGGGCAGAATATGATCAAAATATTGTGAAAAGTGGGAGTCAAAAAAGAGTATTTTTTTTAGCTTTTTTTTTTTTTTTCCCCTGTTTTGAAATATATCTGTTTTCCTAGATTCGAGACAAAGAAGATCACATTTCACAGGTGTTTCAAAATTTATAGCAGGCTTTTGGAAAATCCTGAAAAAGACTTTCTGCAATCGGGGCATTTCGGTACCCACCCACTCTGCTCCCCTTCAAAATCAAAATGCTAGACAGTAGTTCACCAAGCACCACGATGCTTCTGAACCAGCTTGCTTCCATCATATACCTACCTCTGACAGCTACCAGAGATCTGCACTGGAATGGAAGAGTTAAGTCAAAAAAAAATCTCAAATCGTGTGCTGAAATATATAGAGATAGTGGTAAATCATGACAGAGAGATAAATCAAACGCAGCCCAAATTGACAGTAAAATTCACTCCTATGAAGAATTTGTTCTGAAGAAACCTAGAAGTTGTCTTTGCTTTCTGAAAGTGAATTCTGTCCTGAATTTAAAATAATTGTAAAAAAAATTAGTCTGTTTTTTTTTTTCCAAGTGAAAAGGAAACTGTTGTAATAATAATAATAATAATAATAATAATAATAATAATAACTGGAGGGAGGGGGAAGGAAGAGATCTGCTGGCTTACCAGCTGGTTCTTATAGAACCATAGAATGGCCTGGGTTGAAAAGGACCACAATGCTCATCCAGTTCCAACCCCCTGCTATGTGCAGGTCACCAACCAGCAGACCAGGCTGCCCAGAGCCACATCCAGCCTGGCCTTGAATGCCTGCAGGGATGGGGCATCCACAGCCTCCTTGGGCAACCTGTTCCAGTGAATTCCAGGATTCTTATTGGTAAGCTTCAAAACTCTGAGCAAGAGAGAGCAATGGAAAGAGGAAAAAGAGAGGAGGGAAAGGCTGTCCATGAGGGCCATGAAATGCCAGCAGACTTCCCAAGCACCCAAGCCAGTGTGAAGACAAACTCTTTTTCTGCACGATCCGGGCCCAAACTCTGCTCCGTGTTGTGGATACCCACTAAAATCCCTGGATCGCAGTGACCTCTAGGGGTAAGCTGTTCATCTGCAGGATTCCCTCGTCCTGGATGAAAAGCGTTATTTCTTCTACACAAAAGGAGTCTCGTGGAGGATTTTATTGAGGATCCATCTGAAATCCTCTTGGAGGAGCTTTCCAGTGCATCCACATACTTGAAATTGGGTATATCTTTCCAAACATGAACCTGACACAAAAGGCTTGTTCCTCAAAAAGCTGAGTGAGAAGATGATCTCAGAGTGAAGGGGGGGGAAAAAAAAAAAAAAAAAGATTAAATCAGACCCTATTTGCCTTGAAAGCAGTGGTAAAACTCAAACTCACCTTAGTGTATGAAGGACACAGTAGGTCACTGCATTCTATTGCTTCCCAAAGGATTTCCTTCCACAGCCCTGTAAGAAAAACAAAATAGCAATCCAACATTCATAGCCTTGGCACCTAAAAGCCCATTGCTCATGAGTGTTGTTCAAGCAAGAGCCTGTTTTCTGTCTAAAATATTGAGAATCTGATGCCTGTTTACCCTGAGAGTCCTTTCTTTCCCCAGAGCAGCATATTAGTCTTTAAGGCTGAACACCATGTGTGCTGGTGGGTTATGTTTTAGCACAGTCTCCTCTGCATGAGATATTAACAGCTCAGTCCCTGATATTTGTAAAAGTTGCATAATTAATTTGTAGCAGGCATTAAGAAAACTCCTGGGAACTGGAAAGGATTAAATTACTGATTTTCCTATTGTTCAACCAAGCTACACTTCAATCCTCAGTGAAAGGACAAGGGAGTGGGAATGGAAAGTTGCAGCTCTAAGTCCCACATGTGGTCTTAATGCAGCCATCACTGCAGCCCAGGCTCTGGCTTGCTGGTTACTTGAAGGCTTCTCCCCAGGGTGATCAGGTGTGTGCTGATATTTCAGCAGGGAACGTTCTCAGGGTAAGGGGTTATACACAGGGAAACAATTTCCTGGATGTGGCAATGGATACTTGAGCACACATGGAGTGTGGCTGCCCACCTTGAAAGCCCAGCAGGACCAGCTCTGAGGCATCTCACCCACTGCATTGCCCACAGTGCATGCCTGAAGGCAGGACTCACAGAACCTCATGAGGTTTGGGTGTCAGATGCCTGGAGACAAGGAAGAGAGGAGAATGGTTGGCACAGTGGACAAATTGTGGTGCCCTGTCCATGTTCACCTCCTTCAGCATGAGCAGTCGTTCTACATTCATTGATATTGAGGTGACTGATGGTATTTTCCTTGTGTAATTCTACTGCTATTAAAGCTTCATGTTATTCAAAGCTTTCTGGGGGAAAATAAAAAATAGACAAAAAATAAAATACCAATCATGAACAAAACAGCAGTTAGGAGAAGGATATGACTGGATTTATTGGACACAGGGCTCCAGACTGGCTTGGTATAAAAAGCATGGCCCAATGCTTCTTTAAGCAAGGGAGAATCAGAGCAAAACAGCCTTGCAAATCAATCATCCATTACAAACCAGAACATATTGGCATCTCAGTCGGCAGTCACTCAGGATGGGGGCGAAGTCTCCTGATGCCAGCATCGCTCCAGGCTTTCTGAGACATCTGGTCATTTCACTGAAAGGTGAAGACTCCGAACAGAAGTGAATATACATGAAAATTAATTTAAAAGAGGGGGGAAATCCTCTCGCTAGTGCTGTTGGGATGATTTCAGGAAGAAAGGGAGTCAGTGCGCTGCAGCACGTTGTGCGAGCAACAAGCAGATGGGAGGGACTGAGCAAAACCTGCATCCAGAACAAGTCCGTGCAGTTTCCTTAGTCTTGTTGGAAACTGGACGACAAACAAAATGAACAGAAGTTAGCCAAAATAACACGAGAGGTCGCTCTAGAATAGGATTACCCGCACTGACAGCTCCTGCTAACCCTGTGTTAACCAAAAACCCGAGCAGACCCAACGGTGCAAGGGTGGGATGGCAGGAGTCCAGCCAGGTGTTATGTGCTTGTGGGGCTGTTTTGTCTCTGTGTCACTTTGCCAAACTCACACGGTGTTTACATATCCACGTGCAGAACTGCCTGCACCATTTCTCTTCTGATACTCAGAAAAATCAGATGGACGCAAACTTGAGCTAATTGCAATGTGCCAGAGTGGAAATGAATCCTGTGAAGGAAGGGAAGGGAGGCATCTCTAGCAGCTATGCTCATTTGCTGTGAGAAATACTACTGCCTGCTGTAAGCAGGCTTCACTTCAATCAGAGCAGTTGTCAAATGTGGAGGTGACCATATAACCAAAGAAATGAAAAGCACCCAATGGAGGGCACCATGGAGACCTCATTGTGGCCTTCCAGTACTTGAGGGGAGCGTATAAACAGGAGGGGAACAGCTGTTTACAAGGGTGGATAGTGATAGGACAAGGGGGAATGGTTTTAAATTGAGACAGGGGAGGTTTAGGTTGGATATTAGGAGGAAGTTTTTCACCCAGAGGGTGGTGAGGCACTGGAACAGGTTGCCCAAGGAGGCTGTGGATGCCCCATCCCTGCAGGCATTCAAGGCCAGGCTGGATGTGGCTCTGGGCAGCCTGGTCTGCTGGTTGGTGACCTGCACATAGCAGGGGGTTGGAACTGGATGAGCATTGTGGTCCTTTTCAACCCAGGCCATTCCATGATTCTATTATACGATTCTATGAAAATAACCAAATCTATGGACAACAATGGCCATGCTGCCCCCTGAGTGTCTTCATACTGTCTTCAGTAACTTTACATCCATCTTTGCAGACAAAATCTCTGTAGCCACGTTTATGTTTCTTCCGCCTGATTCCCAAGTACACAGGCAATTGAGTCGCTGCTGTCTGGTCTATGGAGCTGCGCTGCTGTTCAGCACTGGCTCTCTACTCTTTCCCAAAATTGATGACTCTTCCTGCAGCATACGACTCTCTTTCATTGAAAGAAAGCTTGTCATTTTGTTAATAAAATTCACATTTTCAAAGGAAGAAACCCAAACCTCTTTTCTAATTGTCTGCACTCATATAAACTAATGATGCTAGGTTGGTAATGAATATGACAAATTCCTGTGGTAATTTGCACTTCACGCTGGCTCTGTGTGGGCTTGCAATAACATTTGCTACACTAAAAACATGAGGTGAAATCTTGGCCTCATTTGAATCAACGATTTTTCTTTTTTTTTCTTGCAGCCTCCGCAGGGCTGTGCCGCGATGGTGCCTGCTGAATTCAGTGGCATTATCTGTTTGATTGCTGTGAACACGGCCATATGGACATATCCTTTGCCACATGGCATCACAAATGAATATCTTATTTTTCCCCCAAGAATTATAAGATGTTATAGTATGTGATGGTACCATAAAATATTTAGCTTAAGTCCCTGCTCCTGCCAAAGTCAACAACAAAGAATCTCTGATCTCAGGAGAATAGGAGCTCACCCTGAAACACGTACCTGCCTGCAAGGGCAGCTCTGGGAGTATCTAGATCCCCTAAGGGACCATGGGGGAATTATTTAAGCTCGAGTCCTGGGGCAGTTTGGTACCGTGGTTCTGAGCTTTCATTCATTCAGCCTTGTACAGATAGTATGCTGCCCTCTCACTAGTTTTTTTCCCCAGCTTTTGGCTGCTTTTCAGTGCAAGCATTTTCTGCTTTTGGCTACACAAACACAGGATTGGCTTTTTCCCCTCTTCCCCTGAAGTAAGGAGTATCCGTCGATAGCGATAGCTCGTAAAGCTGAGCAGAGTGTGGTAGACGTAGGCTAAGGCCAGATTCAATCCCACATCCATTCTGAGAATCATTCATGACTTCTGGTAAAATTTCTCAAGGAAATTTCTCAAGCGCTCCTTTAATTTTCTCAGTTTTTCACGACTGTATTCAGAATGTTGTTAAATCCCCCCCTTCGTATGTCTCTGTGGCACTCAGCTCCCCAGCAGGCTCACGCAGCCCTCCTATAGGCGCATACGTTTTGAGTAGCAGCATCTTCTGGCTCTCTGCCTGAGTCTTCTATCCCAAAATCTCTGAGTTTGTTTTCCAAGCAGATCTTTGCAAAGGCAGTGAGGCTGATTCAGATTTCACCCCGTAACCCTACGCTTTGCACATGTGAACACGACCATTGCTCACTGGGCTGCAAAGGTGGGAAATTGCCTTAGGAATCATCCCTGGACCAACTACAGAAAGCAGAGCAGTGTGTCCCCTCTGGCTGCATAGGATACTTTCACCAAAATGCTATGAGGAAGATGCAAAACGTTCTGCAGTAGTATCTAATGACACAGAAGTCTGGCACAAATAAAAGAAATGTCTGTTTAAAGACTGCAGAAAATTCAGTGAGCAGACAGCTTTTCAACGTCCTTGGGTTTCTCTTAACGCACTTTTTGAAGTCTACACAAAGACAATAAATGCCTGAAATGTCCAAAATCACAGTGGCTGCCAGTGAAGAAGTTCTTTCCAGGCTTTCGCATGTAACTTTCAGTGCTGGCCAAGCTGGTTTATATAATGGAGCCTGTTGCAAGTCAGCATGATAAAGTGGTGTTTAAAAGAACTAAAAAGGGCAGAACTAATCCCAACGTTAGCTGTAGGCAGCCAGTAGCACAAAAGGCATTTGCTCGGAATAATGATTGCAACATAGCTAAATAATGAAGTTGTAGTAAGTTTTTGTCTCAGAGTCGCTCCCTGAAAGAGAGAATTAATCAAAGGAGTTACTGCTGTGATGTGATGCTAAATCTACTAGCGGAACTGGACCACTGCTTTGCACATTCAGGTATCTTTCAAGTCAGCTCTCATACCGATGGTGCAGAGGTTACTTGCTTCCTGTAGAAAACATTGTAAATTTTTTCCCCTGTAAGATGTTATCACACTTTTTAACAACACAACAGTCAAAGCAAGAAAAAATGTTTTGTTTTGCTTCCTGCTTATTCTGCTCACCGGCAGTGAGTAGCTGTCTGTACAGATAAACTTGGCTTCTTTGGAGTTCATATGGTGTCGGATTTACCTTCAGTGTTTCATTTGGCACGCAGTGCCTGACAGCACTAGCACTGGACTGTGAAGTAGACAAATAAAGTTTTGTGGGGAGAAAATGTTCACTCAGAGATTCCGCTGCTGAACATTGCAAAAAACCTAGGAAAGGAATATTTGAGCCGAGTCAGCGGGCAATCTCCATTCCTTTCCACTGCCAGTATCCTTTCCAAATTCTTTCTTTCCTCAGCTACTTTAGTTCCCAATTAAAAAAAAAAAAAAAAATCAATACGTTAAATCAAAAGCAAATCTTTGGTCCCTAATGTACTTTATCCAAAAATGTCACCGGGGTCTCTTTCAGCACAGTTGGCTGAAGCTGCAAGGCTAATGGTTCACATCCATTAGTGAACATTAGATTTGGTCTGATCTAAAATTTTACAGTCATCTTGCTCTCAGTAGCCTGCATGTTTTCTTAGGCAGACTGCTTGTAATGATGATGAACTGATCGCTACTTGATTGCTTGGAAGCTACATGAGCTTTATAGGCAGTGGGCTTTATCCTACTCGATTACAATCACTTGGCTGCTCCAATTACCTCCACTGTGGCTGTGTTGGAGGTGTCCATCCTAAAGGAATGAAAGCATCTAAATTAAACAAGGTGTTGGTTTGTTGGTTGTTTTGGGTTTTTGTTTGTTTGTTTGTTTGTTTGTTTGCTTTTTTGCTTGGTTGGTTGTTATTTCTTTCAGAAAATCAAAGTGTTTAGTTTTCTTTTTTTTTTTTTAGTTTTTCTTGTGTCTAGGATTCAAGGTCTATCCAGATTTCAAGTAGCGTGAAGTTTTCTGAATCCATAATTCAGTGTGTGAAGTCACAGACTGACCTGATGATGTGCCAGAATAGAGGAGAAAGAATCCCTGTCCCAAAGATTCTGTGATTTCTGTAGTCCCAAGCACTGGGTTAATAAAGCAAACGGATAGAGGAAAACAGAAGGAAATGAAACAGTAAGACAAGGGGCATGGCACTAAGTGATACAGCAATATACTTCTGTGGTATTACGGCATAATGGGAGACGAGTAATTTAAGGAGATTATCCTAATTATCCAAGGTGGCTTTGAATACTCTAGTGATTCAAATTCAGGACAAATGAGGAGAAGATTACATTAGGAGATATGACCCAAATTTTATTAAACCTGCTTATAGTTTTAAGACTATTATAGCACATCACTGTCTGAACAGGGCATGGGCTCACTGTTTGGCAAAGTCACGTAGTTGATTACTGAGCAATTTAGGTCAGTCTCATAAATATGAGTTGCAATGAAAACTTGTCCGATGTCAAAATTTATGCTACTATAAAAGTGCAGCTATCAATTCCAGCTGTGTTCAGAAGTGAATGACAAAGAGGATGCTCTATCATACTGAAATCATTTGCTTTTAAATTGCAGACAAATGCCATTTTTCCCAAGCCAAAATTTGGTGCTTCGTTCTACTTTCACACTCTCTGAGCTAACCTCTCAAAGACTGGCACAATTTTACATCACTGAGATCAGTCGGTAGGACAAGGAGCAAAATCTTATAGGATCTTCTAATTCTGTAGAAGCTCTGTAGTTTGTATTTTATTTCACACAATAGGGTTTAGATCTTGGAACAGCTAAGCAACTGCATAATATTCCATGATTCTATTATTCTATTAACACGCAAATGACAGTTCAGAAGACAGATAGCCATTCAGCTTTCAAAGTACATATTCAAAATTTGCCAGTATCAGTAATTAATTTAATGGAACATTTATTGGTGGCCCACACGAAACGAGTTGACGATTGTTCCTGGGAAAAAAAATCACCAGCACTAAATTTATTATCACTCGAGCCACGACTTCTCTTGGGCACTGCAACAGTACACATGTATCCACTGTAATGCTGACAGTCCTGCTGAAATTCCACTCACATGTAAAAATAGGACCTGGCTTCACATTCCCATAGCACCACTCATTATTTCAGTGCTCAAATGCTTGCTCTGGCAACACCCAACCAAAAACAAATGGGAAAACAAATGTAAACATTTGTTTGCACTTCACATTATGTGGTTGGTGCAAGATATGGAAGAAGCAGCCATTAGCTGCTATTTTGAGATTCAAATTACAATTCTGAATTACGTTTCTATGGTGTTCTTTAGGTACACACACAGTCACGTTCCCTTTTAGCCTTTTGGCTTTCAGGATGAGCTAAGCAAAGTAGAATTTGTTGTGCTGTGGTTATTAATGTTGTTGATTGGCGTCTGAAGGACAGTTTTCCTCTGGGAACAACCTGAAATGTTTTGTAGCAGTAACATATGGTAGGGGTGGCAGGCAGGAGGTATTTTCTTTTTGCTGTATGATGGGAGAATGTTAGACAGTAAAACAAATTATAAAGATCTATGCCAGAAGGAGCAAAACCTTTAAATGATGGAAACAGAATGTTTTGGCATCATCTGTGTGAGCTTTGAGATGATATTGGGAAGTTGGATATTGGCAGTATTTATATGAAATACCTGAGATATTAGATTTTGGGAGGCTTTCAGATCTTTAGTATGAAATAAAGATTTTCTTTGCAAGTATTCTGGGGGGAGGTGGAAGAACTGTTAGAATAATTTACTCTTCAGCTGCAAAAGGTAAGACACAAAGGTCAAAATTAAAACATAAACATACATAAAAATGGTCTTGTCTTCCTTCTTCCTATTATATCGTTCTCATCCTATTATTCTGTCTGAAATGACATTTGAATTTTGTGGGGATTTCTTTTCTACTTATAAGGAAGTGTAGATTTATTTATTTACTTACTTGTTTTTGTTTATTTCAACCATTGAAACGGCAACAACAAGAACTCCTTCAGGAAGCCAAAGCAGTTCTTTGGTGCCATTGCTCACCTGGAGGACTTCCTGGGCTTTGCTGATGGAGACGCCTAGAAAGCCACGAGGATATACAGGTGCCTGCCCTGCAGCAGGCTGAGGGCCCGTTTTACACAGCATCCTGTCTCCAACGCTCTCTGGGGGGCAGACACTAAGGAAAAAGAGGAGTTGGTGTGGGGAGTGGCATTTCCCCAGAGGTCCTGCCTCCGCTGTGTAAGTCACTGTGAGTTCCTGATCGAGATGTGAGAAGTTTTCTGTATTTTCTTTCAGTAATCATTTGGGGATTTTTCTTCTCTGTGGAAGTTCATATGCCATCGAAAGCAAAATCATTGAGGTAAAGTCTGAGTATTTTCCTGTGTATCAGCAACACCCCACAGTTGTCCCAGTTTATGAATATATACCCTGGACACATGCAGCCAAAATAAAGGTGCATTCATCATGTTTTCATGAGAAAGGTAGGACGCTGTGTCATTAGAAAAAAAAAAACCTAACCCATCTAGAATTCACTGTGCCGGGCTTTACAGCAATTTCTCCACAATTTTACAGCTGTAAAAATAATAAATACATAGATCGCTCTGAGAATAGTGCCTGCTATTTATTTGCATGGAAACTACAACAGATACTAAGAGCAAAACAGCACTATTTGATAGAGCAAATTCTCAGCTACATAACTGTTTTCCAATGTAGTCATCACCATTAGCTTCGCATTTTCACCACTGATGAACACGAGCCTGCATGCTGCACTTGTAAAAATCTGCACCAGTGGAGATCACCTACTGTTGCTGTCATCACTGCTGAAACAAACCACCCACCACCAAACTGTGCCAGCATCCATTGCTTGGTCTCCATAAGCTGTCCCTTTCATAATGTATGTCAGCTGCTGCTACCTGTAATCAAAATAAGTCATTATTTTTAAAAACACCAGTAAGGTTTTATTATCCTCTTGCAAGACTATGTTTTCTGTGAGGTATGTCAGCACTCAGAAGTACATGACAGCTATTCTAGTAAAAAAAAATAACCGAATAAATCATCTAAAATAACACTTGCAGTGCATATTGAAGGCAAATTAGCCCTGCACTCAGAAAGAGAAACCAGTCATATAGGTGATGTGCTCACGTGCCAATCTTATTACACAGAAGCAGATCTGAAATGAATACCTACTAAGCGTGATTTTGGCACATCAGTGCCATAGAGCTGTGTGGGCATGAACTTAAAGATACTCAACATCTAAACGCCTACCTGGCCCCTTAATTGTCAGATGTGATTGACTACATCATCTCAGAGCATCTTTTGCAATCTATACCGCATTGCTTAAGTAACTAATCAATAATTAATAATGCTTTACGAGCACAGCTACAGAAAAATAGAAAGCATAAGTAAGACCAATGAATGCTTTGGTGACCTTGCAAGTGACCAGCGCTAGGTGGGAATCCTCTGATGAAAATGCTCATTTAAATCAATGAGCTTGAGTTCCAGACACTTCAAAACAAAACTCTTGAGAAAGCTCTCTTGTGCTTGAGTCTTCAATGTCCCTTGTTGATCAAGACACCTCACAGAGAGCTGCCACTCCAAGCCAAGCAATGGACAAGGCATCTAATATCCTACCTAGATACGGTGTCTTCTTATGACCACCCATATCCGAGAAAGATCAACTCAGAAGAGAAAGGAGGGAAGAGAACAACTAAGTTAAAAGACTGTTAGCATGAGAACAAATTGGGATGAAAATGACTATTAACAGCAGCATCAAAATGAGGTGCTAGAAGAGTCCTTTAGCAAGAATAACAAGGAAAAGAAATGTAAGTGGTTTGACTGGATCTGGTTCAGTTAGTTTATGAAAAGAAATATATGGAATAGTCGCCAATGAAAATAGGAGACTGGACTTGAGGTCCTTCCAATCCCATGCTCCTAATTGCATTTCAGAATTTCCAAACAAAATGTTTACATTATTCTGAAGGGTTGAGGCATTGGCAGTCTTTGCCTTTCTGCACGATCTGTCTGCTTTCAGAAAAAGCCTCAGTCATGTGCACATGTCTATTTGTATCTATCTTCTTCATATTTCACATTTATTAGTGATTTCATAGGGTACATTTCAACTGGTGGTTGAGCTAGACAAAAAGGAAACTGCGTAAAGGTCCACAGTGCCCAACACAACCTCCTGCAGTCCTTAAAACATCGCATACAATTGCAAAAACTGCTGTGTTTTCAGAAGGGCAAACCTTTCTCCATGTCTGAAAGAAAAATGACACATTTCAAACTAATTGGAAAAAATAAATTAAACTTAAGGTAGCCTTCCTATTCAGACAGAATGAGAGGAAAGGAGAATTAACGCTTATGAAGCAGTTGTGGTTTAACCCAGCAGCAGTGGGTTGAGATAAAAACTATGTTCTGTGGTTCTATGATTCACTCTCGCACCTCTCATTCAGGAAATAAAATGGGAAAATAATTTTACCCCCCATTTCTGTCATCTTCCAACAAAGACTGTATGTTAGCTTTCTGAACTTAACACTGAGCAGGTGTCATTTTCCTAAAAGTAAAATCTGTCTAAATATGCAGTAGGAATTCCAGTCATCAGCCTGAGTTCTCAAGTTCAATAAAGGTAAGGGGGCAAATCATGTTCAATTCTCAGCTTCCTCATCTCCATTGAGAATGTGGCGCATCCTCTCCATGAAGTGCTCTCTCTGCTGGATGAAGTGATCACTGTTTTCTTACTGTTCTTTTTCTCTTCCTGAATATAGCATGGAGCAGCATCATTAGGATTGAATTACACAGCTCTCAGACATCAAACCCAGAGGAATAGCGTTCAAATGACAGAAATTACTGTACATTACCACTTACACAGATTAGTGCAAAGCTTGTCTCATGATGTGTGTCCTTCAGCTTCGAGGGAGGCTATTTGAGTCCCTTCTCACTTGTGTTAGTATAAATCTAGAATAATTTCATGAAAGTCAGTGCATAGTATCTGAATATGTCTGCAGCAGGGAACTCTCTGCTCAGGGTTTCTGCATACTTCATTAATTTCTGATTCTTCACAGCAGTTGAACTGCTGGTTAACTTACGAAAGCAATGCGCATCTACAAGTTCAAACATTAAAATGGCAGTAACTACACAAAAAACAAAGAAGAAATGTACTGGAAATTCATGAATAGATCTTTTTAGGTAGTCACAGGAAATTATAGCACGGCTATAAAAAACTAATTTCCATCACTGCTTTGTTAAGATGATTCATTTTTCCCCTACTATTTCACCTCTCTTCTGTCAAAAGAAGGAAGAAATATCTCCATTTGCAGCTCTTTAAGCTGAACCTCAGATGTGTTTTTTCTTGGTATGTACAGGAGTGGGCAGCCATATAACTTTAAATCCATTTGTGCAGCTCAGTCTTCGCAAAGTAGGTGCTTTTGTTGTAGTATCTTAATTCTAGTAGCAAATCAACCAGGGTGAGGGGAGTGTAAGATCTAGTTTGCGTATTTAATGACCCCCACAACATTTTCCTTTGTCATTCTGGCACTAAAAATTTTAACCAAAAGCAAAGCACATTACCTAGGCAACTATCCATCCCAACAGACACAGAAGATCTGGGGAAATGACACACGTCCCTTTCACATTGGGTGTAATTACTAAATGGAGAAGCTCTTTCAGAGGAGCCCCAGTCCTAGAGCAGGCAAAAGGCCAGCAAAGCAGGCAGCAAGACGTTGCTCCAGCTCCAGCCCCTGGCTGAGCAGCACATACCAAATGAGCTTTTTTTCCATGCCAAAAGAACATTCTCCTTTCCTTGAGTTTGATCTAGTTTTGGTCTAGTTTTTTCCTTCTTGGCAAAACTCGCAGAAATAAATCAGTAAAAGCTTTTGGTTTTGAAACATCATCATTTTCTAAAGCAAAACCACTACGCCATACAAGTCCTAAGATGTTCCTGAAAGCCACTTGGGCCCACAGCAGCGCACAGAATCATGCAATGCACCAGACCAGTGCTCTCTGCTCACTGCGAAGCAAAAAGGCGAATGAGCCCCACAGAGGGCAGCATCAGCTCTGCAATGCTCTTTCCTCAGAAGAGGTAGCTATTGCTTGCTTCCACAGCACAGGGGCTGCACTGTAACAAAAAGGCACTCGTGCCACTAAAACATGACTTATTTTGTATGTATTTTTTTATTGCAAAAAAAAAGAGCAACAAAAACATTGCCAAACTTGGCTCAGTGGCCTCAGTGAGCTCTCAAGGAGTTCGTCAGAGATTTTTGATGGAATATTCTTCTTTCTGTTCTTCATCCTTGACAATAATCGTTCACAAATGTACGTACTGTCAAGAAGTGATGACATGAATAAAGCGTGACTTTGAATGGTGGGTATTTCTCTCTAGTCAGATAGAGCTTATAAAGGTCTGGTAATGAGACGTTCACACCTTGAAGATGCATGTTTAACTTATTTGAATGAATGGTCAAATTCACCAAAAATGCTGGATCTGTGAGCCATTTCTAATCTTCACGTTCTGGCTCAGTATTTCCTTTTGATTCCATAGAGGACTCCATTTCACATTGCAAATCATAAACTCTTTTTAGTATTTTACCCCAACTTAGCTACCTTCTTTCAGAAGAGTAAATGAGTCCCCATAACCAGCATCCGTACCTTTAAGGAACTCCTAGAATTGATGATGATTCAGTCCCACGGACTTCAGGAAATTCACAGCTTTGATGACCGTTTCCATGACATTGTCCATTTTTAAAGCTTTTGCATGTCAATTTTTTTTTTTTTTTTTAATTTGATGCAGTGATATTTCATTAGTTGTGAGTTACCAGTGGTAATTGCATCATCTTCTGTTAATTTTATAAGTCCCTCTTTTTTACCAACCTCCACCAGGGAACCATCAGTAGCTACACCAGATACGTTGACAAAGGTTAGTGAAATCACTGGTACCCATGTGCTGAACCACAGGTTAGGGCCCAACCTTGCTCTGTCTGTTCTTGGTTACTTGGCTGTCAGCACAATGCTGAGGAAACAAGTGATTTCTCTATGGCTGGAGAACATCTAGGAGCTTAAATGTAGATGTAGAGAGACTCCACAAAAAAAAAAAAAGAACAACACAGAGAACAGAGCAGAATATGAGGAAAGGGAGAGCCTGATACTTCACATTCCAATTTTCAGGTTTGTTTTTGTATGAATTTTCAGGTCAGTCCATATGTTACCACTGAGGTCTCATCCATCTTCAGAATGATGAGAAAACCTCTCAACAGGTGTTAGAAATGCCTATTGTCAGAGAGACATTACAGCCATAGAAAAATAATCAGCTTGTTTGTATAGCTTCTCACCAGCTTCCCACCCCTTTGATAGGGTAAGCATGGGGATGAATGGCGTGGAAGAAAATCTTTCAAAGGTATGACTTAGCTGCTTGTGAAACACAAATCCTTGCAGAAAGAAATATGTCTAAAGAAGGAACTTCATGTTTATCCTAATTCATACAGATAGAAACAGAATTCAAAGTCACACAGATGGACAGCCTTATCATAGGGTGGTCAAGCTAGTTATATTCTTAGTTTACACACACCTTGCTTTGATGCAAGTTTTTGAATGACAGAAGATATCCATTAACCACAAGCAGATGAACACATGTGCATACCATTTAATTCAAACATACACTTGGAAATGTCACACCCCATTCATAGAAAAAATACTTGAGCTGGACAAGGACAATAAGTGACACTATGATATTATCGGGATAATTTTGCAGCCACTTTTTATTCCAAAAAGTTGTATTTTTGTAAACCTGACATTTCCAAAACAGTGCAAGTGAATTCGAATACAGGTGATCACGAGCTTCTAAATACAGGTGACATCAATAAGAGTGAACACATTCTTCCAACCACAAGTTCACAAAAAAGAAATATAGGATTTTACAATATATAAGGAGTGACATTCTAAGAAAAAGGAGTGAGAATGATGTGGGTACCCTACTGCATATGCAGACCACACTCCAGAAGTCATTACAGTCTTCACCCCAGTTTAATCAATGTACAGCATGTGAACCAAATCCTGCTTTTATTTATATTCAAGAAACTGTAGCATCTGCGTGGATTTGGACAAACACAGAAATTAGTTCTATGACTCTGTTAATCCTTTAGAGAAAGCAATGTTATACATTCCCACATCACATGGATATTAGGCTTGAAACTTGTGCAAGACTCCAAAATGTGCCTATAAAGAGAAGACATTCAAGAAAGTCAGTACTAAATATTGCCAAACACAATCTTCGTGCAACTGTTGCTTTCAGCAAGCTAAATTACTTGCACTTCACTGACATGAAGGGAGGTCCTTCCTATTCATGCAACAAGTTAGAAAGGGTTGTCCTTATCTGGTATTTTAGGCTTTGCAAAGAAGAGTTTTTCCACTCTGAAAGGACTGGGTAATGGGCATTGAGTTCACAACAGTCCCAATTTCTCTCTCAGATAATGCAAGTGATTTCCTAATTGCATTTGAGTAAATTAAAACCAAGGTTTATTCGGAAAAACATACCTACTACTTTTATTAACAATGATGGCCAAGTACCATGGCATATCAATGACTGCCTCAGAATACACGAGCCCTTCTGTTGCTTGGGAGGAACTGATGGGGATTCACCTCCAGGAGTAAAAACCTCCAAGAGTAGAGCCTCAGTTTCCAAATGAAATGCTCACAAAGCATGCTGTGGAAAGCAGTAAAATCTCAGCTCTTGGGAAATAAAATTCATCCTGGTGCTGTGGATGACCAAGACTCTGCAAGAATTGTAATTTCCTTCTTGAATTCCATCTTGAAGATGGAAAGTAAATGGACTTGCAACAGCTTTGCGTTAAGTGAATTCTTCCTTTACATTTTTTTTTCTTTTCTTCCTGATCATATTTTTCTGAGATTGCTTTCTTCCTGCCCTAGAAACAACTTCAAGATTACTGTTGGTAAGAAAACATTCTACACACGGCTTTAGAGCTTAAACAAAAGATCTCTCAGGTGCTGGATTACATGTTTGAAAATGATACCGCCCCACTTCTGAGCTTCCACCTGTGCAGCTTAGAGCCAGCACAAAGTGAACTCTTAGTAGGAAGAGATCAAAACCAAAACTAATGACTGCTCAGCAAACCTTCAAATGAAACTGTTCAAGACAAACGATGACTTAGTCCCAAACTGGATTAACTGGAGAGAACCTAAACAATGACTTCCATCAGCTCTGCTAGGTGAGCATCACAGCACAGAGGGACTCAACCAGTGGCTGACACCTGGCAAGTTCCAGAGCCCTAGAAGCTATTTCCAAAGATTAAAAAAACAACCCAAAACACAGCTGAACATAGCACAACAATTTTCTATACATTCTTGAATTACACTACATTTTCATAAGATTTCTGGAATTGCAACCAACTATTAGTGGGTTCTTTGGTTTGTTTGTGTTTTTCTCTGTTTCTTTTAGGAGTGGAAAGGTCTATCTACAGGATTTTAATATTAGTATTGATATGTTTCATTGTCAAATCTATCTTAACTGGACCAAAGCAAAGAGCTATGCTGGAATATGAAAAAAAAAAAAAAAAAGAGTTATTGTAAAGCTTATACATATAAAAACAAAAGCAACTGTGTCAACAGAACTATTGAGAAGCTAACAGTGACAATAATAAGAATTGATGGATTATTTCAAGAATATTTCACTAATCAGGCCAGTGTTTTAATTTTCATCTAGTGGGAACTTGTGTTGGATCAATAACAGATATTACACTATTTTTAACTCTCTTCTTCATATATGGTCAAAAGATATTTCAAAGAAAAAACTACTCTTAAAATATAAAAATGAAATATTTTTGGCATTTCTGTTGTTTGGCATTTCTATTGTTCAGTTGTTGTTTAAAAAGTGAAAACGCAATGGAGGATTTTCAACTTTTCCAAGGGAATTTCCTCATTCTTTGGGTAAAACCTCTTCAAAATCAGTTTAAATTCATTATTAGTTTTTCTTGCCCCTTTAACTCTGATTTCAACAAATCTACTTTTACATCTCTCGTGGTTATTTTTTTTTACTCAGAGATGACAGATAGAGAAAATTCTTACAGCTAAATAAATGGACTCATTATTTGCTTTTCTGTATATATTTAAGCAACTGCTTACTTAATTCATACTTATTAAATGAATTTCATGGTTAACTTTTATCTGGTATTGTTAGGCATTTTAACAATAGAAAAATAGATATATTAAGCTTAAATACACCCAGTAAATCTAAGTGATGTCAGAAGAGTCATACTGGAAGGAATTCAACAGTCACTAATACAATAGGGCTGTCAAAGGCCATCAGCCTTCTGTTTGTGCACTCTGATGCAATCCACTACATGTGGTCATGGCTGCATTTCTTCTCCACAGTTTTTATTTTATTTTTTTCAGATTCTATTTTATATGATAACTTGCAAGACCAAATCTTTCAAATCAACAATGATTTTTTAGAGAAGATAATCAAATAGACTAACAGTTGGTTTTTTTTTTCCAAACACTGAATCAATACTCTTCATTCACTTAAAAACCATTTCCTGCCTAATTGGTGCAGATATTAAATTAACAAACATTGATCAATGCTGCAGTAATAGCAGGCACTTAATGCCACTGGGAGAGTGGGAGGAACAAACAGGAAACAGGTTAATTTTTTAAAATATGAAACTATAATGAATTTACAAGAAAGAGCAAAGATAAGGCATGTTCTCAAACAGACTTCAGTGTTCTGCATTCAGGTTTCCAAACTTCCAGCACTTCTTTTACATTATTTTAATGCAAGGAGAAGTATCCTGCCACCATTCATTCCTGTTATTCTCTCATCTACTACTAAAGACCTTCATCATTCTTTCCCTTATATTAACTTTATACCAACACTACAATTTTTATTTACACAAGGTGCAAAGCACAAGCAGAATCTAAAACCAAGCCCCATAGAGACTCACTGTTTCTATTCAGAAACCCAAGAGTTTTTTGAAGATATATGGCTGAATTAAATACAATTCTGCATTTTCCAATTCAATAAATGATTTTATAAGGAATTACTAATGAATAAAGTGGCAACCTGAGATTCAGTAACAGTAATCTTGACTAAACTTCCTTTGCAACCCTTGATGAAGAATGGCATTTACAGAATCATAGAATCATAAAATGGCTTAGGTTGGAAGAGACCTTAAAGATGAATGAGCTCTACTCCCCTTCAACGTGCAGGGTTGCCAACGAGATCAGGCTGCCCAGGGCCTCATTCAATGTGGTCTTGAATGCCTCCAGGGATGGGGCATCTACAACTTCTCTGGGCAGCTTGTTCCATCAATTCACCACACACCAAGTAAAGAATTTTTTCCTAACATTTAACCCTCTTCTAGTTTAAAGCCATTTCCCCTGGCACATTCTATTCTAAGAACACCCAAAAAGGCAATCTCAAGATCCAAAGAACATTTTAATGCTTGCCTCTACTTATCTCTCCTAAAAGTATGATATAAACACTATGACTCACGTAGAAAACTCACAAGGCAGGTATAATAGATACAGCTTACATCAACTGATCACTTGTTTTGACAGCAAGAGCTCACAACTGTTAACAGTAGCTTAAAAACCAGTCTTGTTAACATTAAATATTAATATGGCTCCATTTTTTTTTTTTTTTAATTTAAATTCCAAGGAATTTGTCAATGCCATGGTAGTTGGCCAAATTATACCCTTTTGGTATCTCAATTGTCCAATCCTAGACCATTAATAAAATACTAGAGACTGCAAGAGAAAAATTCCCCATGTTACGCTTTCTTCAGCAATAGAAGGTGAGCTACAAGTCTTGCTACGTGTCACTGAGGAAGCATTTTCATTCTTCCCCATTCAGGTCAGTGAAGGATAGACTCGTATACAAAACATCACATATGTATAACACTTTAGGTTCTTTAGTTTATAAATCAAACACCAAATTCAACTCAAAAAAGAGACAATTAAAAGATTTTGGCTTACTGCCATTGAATGGTCTATATACAATATTACCAAGCATTGTGAAATAAGCATAATGAGGTTTTCAGCTATTTTGATCTGCAAATCTTCTCTCTTCCATTGAAGTTTAAAAGTACAATAGGATTTATATATACATGTACGCATTCCCAATGATTTAGCCAGATATCAGTGCTTGAGTGAACTATATAGCTATTCAATAGAAACTATAAAACATCGATACAAATATAAAGACATGATCAATATAAAAAGCTTATATTTATAAAAAATATTTTTAGGTAACAGTCTTCCCCTGAGGGTATACCACATAGTTGGATTCATAAATATTGCTCTGCACTGCAGCTTGGTTACCAAAGTTCAAAGTTCAGCTCTAAAATGAAGTGTAAATAGCTCCAGTCACCTGACATGGCCACAGTGGTTGCCTCAGGATATGTTCCCTAGCTTGTTAGAGTGATAAAGACACAGCATCAACAGGGCCTCCGAAAAATCTGGAGAAGATTCCTTCTTCCACATATGGAAGATACGAGAGCAGGACCTATGGGCAAGCAAGCACGTGTCATATGACTGGGCTTTCCCTTCTCAAGGGCAGTTCACTGATTTTTCTGGACCCAGTCCCAACTATCTTCAGTCTCCTTTCTGTTCTTTTCAGCCTCAATAATTTCTTTGTACCTCCGGCGGAAGAAACCCATCTGCAAATTAAAAAGAGATGATGGTGGTAAGTAACAGCATCATTAAATTGAAACTTACATTGTCAGAAAATCGTGTGAAAAAGAAAGAAAACAGCACCAATGTGAATGTCTAATTTCTAAGCCTGGAATCATAGCTCCTTGTTTACATCAATATGAGATCAAACTGTGTCCCAAATCTTCACGAGTCCTTTGTACACTATAGTTCAACTACTGTATGTTCTTATATGAAACAAAACTACAAAACAAAACAAAACCCCAAATATTTCTAATAAACATAGAGCAGAAAAGGCAGATACAGGGTTACTGGTATCAAATTAAGACGAATGTAAACTTTGGATCTAATCCTGAAGTACAAGCTAGCTCTTGGGTTCCAGGTCAAGGATGCTGAATATGAACTGTGCTCTCAGTATCCACAAATGTATGAAACAAAAGAGATCAGAGGAATTCAGTAAGACCACCTTCACCTATCTGCCTTTTTTTAACTCTTTGAGAAAAGCCAATACATTCTGTCACTGGTGCTTCAGCATGGTTGAGAAGCTCTTGTATTTCCAGAAGTATCAACCATAGAAATTACTATAGGTACTCTCTTATTCCTACCAGGAATCTAAATTTAGATCTCAGATTTTCTATTTAATGATAATCTGTATTCAGATGCTTTGGAACAAACAGATAGCTTCAGATTCTTCTTTTTGCTAAATGATTTCCCTTGTCTTTTTGCTAACAGCTGCGTGAAGTCAGAAGGCAAAGCAGAAGTCTGATCCTACAAAATGCAGAGCAGCAACAATAACTATTCTTCTTATTCCCTAGACTTTTGTGATTAAAAAAAAAAAAAAAGCTAGCAGTTTTCATTTCAGTTTGTATACAAACCTCTTATATTTCTGGTTTTTGGTGGTTTTTTTTTTCCTTTCAGATTAACAAAAATGTTTTTAATAGTAGACTTTGGTAAGTATTCACAAATAACTCCTCAAACTTAGCAGTGCACCATGGAGACAATTGAATCAATATTTTGCTCATCATAATTAAACATTTATATAACTCCTACCACTCCAAACCTGTTTTCTTAACTCCTGCTGAGTAAAACACAATGCGTTAGTCTTCCTCTATCAGTCAGTTATTGCAATTATTGCCATTCTTTATTCCCAAACTGGCTATATGTAGGAATATTTTGTGCTGTTTTGTCACTGTTATGGTTCTGTCAAGTTGAACTTTCTAGTTTCAGTTCCTTAGCAACTTTAATTTTCTTCAACTATATTTTAACCCATGGTGCTCTGGAAGACAGCTTGTTCAAACTGATGATTGTGCTCATCCAGCACAGCTTCGCAAATCGCAGAATCACAGAATGGCTTGGTTTGGAAGGGACCTTAAGGACCATCAAGCTCCAACCTCCATATCTAATACTAGACCAGGTTGCCCAGGGCCCCATCCAACCAGGCCTTGAACAGCTCCAGGGACGGGGCATCCACAATCTCCCTGTTGTGAGCCTGTTCCAGCATCTCACCACTCTCTTAGTAAAGGTCTTCACACTGATATCCAACCTCAGGACATGACAAGTGAGCCCCAGCTTCCACTTTATAAATATACAATGGGCAGCCATATTCATAAATGCCTATGACCTCGGTTTTACAGAGATTGGTCCCATGACCTCCCATAATTCATACTGAAGTCAGACCTGAAAAGTTACTTAGTCTTGTGCACAAACTATGAACACATCTCTTGCTCATCCATCACAAGTAAAGCTTTATCTGCTACTCAGTACATGCAAACACGCTGATAATGTCTTTCTGTTTCATGTCCTCACAAAAAGGATACTGTCAAATATTGAAGAGCCATGACTCCCTCGCCTCCCAATGTCTTTAAGAATAGTGTTCTCAGGAACACAGGGAAAAAAAAAGAATTAAAGAAGAGTTTAACTAGTTTTCTGTTCTTCAAACTTGCTCAAAAAAACAAAAAACAACCAGGTAAACTTCCATCTCCTGAAGCAAAAAAATAACATCGCACTGATTTTTTTTTTCACTTCTATCTACAGCTATACCAGTGCAAAGGATGTATTCTGAGAATAAAACCTCAAGATGGCAACATCTTAATAGGACAAGTGGGGGATGTTTTTAAATTAAGAGGGGAAATTTAAGTTAGATGTTATGAATGAATTCTTTTCTCAGAGGGTGGTGAAGTACTGGAACATGCTGCCCCAGAGGCATTCAAGGCTAGGTTGAATGAGACCCTGGGATGGCTGATCTTGTGGCTGGCAACCCTATACATTACAGGAGGGCTGGAACTAGATTATCTTTAAGGCCTCCTCCAATCTAAACAGTTCTATGATCATCAAATCTTAGTGAAATCTTACTGATGCCAGTGTACTTTGGATCAATGGAGACTTAAAGCTAATAGCAAACTTTGTCCATAGATTTTCATGCTCCAACATGGAAACTTTAGTGAATTATTTTATTGGTAACAAAATTAATAAGTTAGAACCTCCTTCCTCCTCTGTTGTCACCATGTTTCTACCAGTGGGATTCATCGTAAGAACTTATTTTAGTCTTGGGAACCTGCAGATAGACCTTACATAGGATTCTGAGCAGATGTGTTGAAGAAGTGGGTGCCATTTTTGTATCATCAGGTTTTGTAACAGACCCACAAGTTCTGCACACTGAAAATAAAACTGCCAGGGGACTTGGTTTCTTAAGATTAACAAGAGAAGTTCAATTTGTAGCTTTTAAAAACAGGTTTTAAACCCCTAAGGTTTCCATCCTTCATGCTACAGCATCCTTGGTTCAATAAAATCCTCACTTGAAGTTATAATCAAAATTATAGAAAGGCTTTTTAATTTCCTCTAGGGCCAAACAAACAAAAGCAATCTCCCACTGTTATTTTAATAAAAATTGTCTGTTTGTGAACATCTGCTTCAGGAATTATCTTTAAAAGTTGGTTATGATAGTTTTGGTATTTCACTATTTCATTACTGGATACAGAATGCTTTTGCATAGCTTTTCAGTAGGGCAAAAAATGTGAGCTGAGGACATGAATAAATATTACTGAAGCATGAAATCCAGCATCTACAGGTGATTTCACTGTGAAGCTATGTATGTTCACTTGCTGTAAGTGTTGTGGATAATTCAAAATTAAGTAGAGAGCTCAATTTAAATGCAACAGAAATTAGAAACTGGACCTTAAGGATTTTTTTATTGGACATTTTAAAAGTAGTGTTTGGGATTGGTTAAATTTGCCATCCCTAAAAGGCAAAGGCATGCTTTGTTATGGGATACTGTTTCTTAGGGTCAACACAGCATGTTTCCACTTAATGAGACAGAGTCCTTCTGATCATCAGAAAGATTTTTTTGTGATGGCCGCAAAGTAATCACAACATTATCATGGCTTCACAAGAGACCACACAGTGCACATATCCATCTCCTTACAACAAACAGATTTCATTAAAAATGACAGCAATATTAACCCATATGGCAATGGCAGATAAGTGCCTGTGGCAAGCTGGAAAGAACAAGTGAGTTTAACATGCTGGAGAAGACGTAATAAGGAGGATGACACATGGATAAAAGCAAGAGAAATGGTGCAACATGGATACAGAGTACATACTGATTCAGTTCACTGGGGCAAGAGTGACATCAGAGACTTTTTGCCTCTGGTATTCCTTCTACTAATGTAAGGCCCTTAAGAGAACTCAGAAATTCCAGGGAGGATAACTGGGACTCAGTGCTGAATTTCAAACAGGGTGAAGAGGAGCTATAGCAGGAGGACTGCTGTAAGGGCATTTGTAGAAGTGGCATTTGCAGTGCACCAGTGCAGTGGCCTCCAGCCTGATTCATGGTCCTCATATTCAGCTCTCTCATATTGTTCAATTCTCCCACTTTTTGCTTTCCACAAATAGAGACGCATGCATGTGTGTACATATGCATGGATGAATGTGGCAAAGAACCAGTCAAGTCCAGATCTGTAACCCCACCATGCAATGGGCAAGTGCATACCACCATAGGCAAGGAAAGGACTGATGGCAATACTCTGATCAACAGACTTGTGCCTGGGGAAGGCACTCATCAGATGAAGAGCAATAGGAGAACCTTGCTGCAGGAGGAAGGAGAATGTACCATGGGAAGATAAAGGGATATAATGGAAGAAGAGGAATCAGCTTCCAAAGGCAATGCAGGAAAAAAGCAAACCCTAGCCAGAGTTGGGTGAAAATAATCTGAGAAGGCTGAAGAGGACCTCAGTTTTGAGCCTTCTGGGTCAGCAAGGCTGAAAAAAAGTTATCAACAGTGGGATGCTACTCAGTTTGCCTCATCCTTTATTCTTAACCCTGACAGAACTCACCAGAGGGGAACAGCTATGCTGGGGCACCAAGTCCCGGTACATTTTCTCTGTGTGGACATTAAAGAGGACAGAGAGGGAGATTGAAGTCTTCTGAAATACAGGGATAGTCCCAAAATCCTGGGGCTATCATTGTCACTCCCAATGGATTACACCAGGAAAAGAGAGATGGACTGAACTGTCTTCAAACCTACAAACTGCCATGGTTTACACGTCATGATAAATCGCAAAGGAGTGTCTCCTTGCTTTTAAACAAATTCACACAAATTCAGGCAAAAACAAATAAAATGGAAATTAAAAGCTGATACGGTCTTTATCAGAATAGATAAACAATGGTTAGTCCTTTCTGGAGATGCTTCAAATAAGTATTAGAGCTCTGTAAATAAGGAACTTAGATTCAAAACCTAAAACCACACATAGATCTTACACTTATTCTTAACTGAGTTATTCCACCTTTTTTCTAGCAAAACCTTACTGCCATCTACAGTATAATCTGAGCAGAAAGCATGTTTCTGGCAAAACAGAATAACAAAGCAACAGAAAATCTGTGTTTCTTGTTGTCTGGGGAATTACACCTGTTAGTGTGAAGTTATATCTTGTCACACGACAGCACTGTCAAGCCTTGACTATTCAAATCTCGAGTATTCAAAGTCTCTTTCACTAGCATACACAACTCCCTTCTGCTGCCATGTCAGTTCTAAATCATTTAAAATCACCCATAACACTTGCACAAAGATGCATTCGTCAAGCACTCACACAAACTGAACATCCTAGCCAAAGTAATTCTGAAGTGTTAACATCATAACAAATTACTGTCTTTTTTTCTGCTGCTATTTTCTGCCCTCCCATCTGCACCTCCACAGGCCAGCCACTGTCCCAACTAATGAAGAGTGAAATAAATTTAAGTGTGGGCTATAGAAGAATGGTAAGACTACATATTTCTTTAAACTAGTCTTTTTCTCATTATCATTGAACATTAAGAAACAAGATAAGAGAGCTAGATCCTCCTGTAAAATAATATTTTAACCCGACTTTAGTACACTAGAATTTGCAGACTGTAATTGAAGAAGGAATACAGGTTTGTGAATAATGTTCACACAGAATCTATAACATTACCAGAGACTTTTGCCACTAATGTCAATTAGCAAGGTATAAATTTTTAACTACCTTTCTACCATACCCTGATATGCTGCACACAAGGAAGTATTGACTTTTATCAGTACAGAGCTTCTGACAAATGTCTTCCAATGGATTATATTGACCAGAGTGTAAACCAACAAGTAAAAAGAGAGTGAAGTAAGTACTGATATACTTGTAGCTCAGAAATAAAACAAAATTTAAGAGCCACTGAAGAAATCTCCCATTGAACAACATCTGGATTCGTTGGGTTCAGTGCCTTATTCACAAGCCATCTTTGTTACACGGTTACTTCACTACAGTAAGCACAATCCAGTCATATCTGAACAGCTACAGTCTGGATTTACATCAGAAATCATTTATTGCCCCATCTCTTTAACCTAGGCAGAGGTCCAAAGCCATTTACCTTGTGGCCCTTAAGAAAAAACTAAACAGTTCAAAAAAAGTACAGCTAATCATACCTAAAGGGAGACAGGAGCTTCATCCCCAGCAAGGTGCCACCAGCACCCCGAATCCCTGCACAGCAGACTGGTGCTGCTGGGACTGGAAGCACCGATCGTTTCCCCTTACAGAGATCAATTGTTGCTTATTAACGTGAATCTCATTTTCCTACTGCCAAGAAGGCAGGAGGGAAAAAAAAAAAAAATACAATGCTTTGCACTTGGGTTCACGTGGCCCTGGATTATTCTGGCATGTAGCCGGCTCCAAGAGGATGCACCATTTCCTTCCTCCCAATTAAAGTACCCCTGCCACAGTACGCAGGGGTCATGAACAGATATTGTGGATCAGCTTTTCCATTGGGGACTGGCAAACTGCCACTGCCTGGGCCTCCCTGTGAGGAAAAGGCCTTTTTGGAAAGTAGCCATAAGTACTGGCTGGAGTTTAAGGAGAAACTGTATATCTGGGAGGAAGGATGGTATTGTGGTTAAGGTAACATGAGGACTCCAGTGGTCTGGCTTGATTATTCAGTCTTCCACTGACTTTCTGGGAGGTGAATCCCTTTGCTTTTCAGTAATGTAGGTCCTCATTTGCTCAGTTAAACATGCAAGAAAATAAATACATATGCTTCACACGTCACCATTTCGTAAGTAGTTGGGATATGAGTTGGTGTGTATATACAAAATGATAAATACAACTTTTTAGCTGGGAAAAGAAGGTAAAGAAACGCTGAGCAGTTTGCTCAGTGGTAAGCCCTCCTCTACAAACGCTCTATTTAGCTACCATGGAAGAATCTGACATCTAACACCTGTATCTAATCCCAATTTCTTGCTATACATGTTGCTATGCAGAAAAAAATGAACAAAAAAGTGCAACATACCTCCTAACTTCTAAGTTCATGCAGACTGGCAAATTAACTCAAGACATTACTGCTGGTGCTTGGAGTGAAGATCTGTAATACTCCATAAATTTTAAAAGGAAATCTATTTTATATGGTTTAGTAGTAAAATAAGCATAGTTTTTAAACACATTTTTTTTCTCAGACAGTAACTTTGTGAGGCTGAAATAATAATGAAAAAATAACGTGCTCTTTTTTCTAAACTTAGCCTATGCAGTCATTAAATAAACTACTAATTTAAACAAATGCTTTATGTCTGTCTCAAAAGCCAGGTTTTCAAAGAATATAAGTAAGGCTGAGTATTCCAAGTACATAATGCAAATTCAGAAGAGCCATATACATGAAAAAAAACCCATTCAGGTGTGCAAACGACATAACTGCACTTAGAGACCAGTACAGTCAGCCTGACACAGTATTTCAGTATTTTGCCAATATAGCGTGTCTTGCTGCTGTCACTCATGCATATGATTTGGAATTCGCCACGTGACAAGTCATACACTGCAGTGCTCACTCTAAGCACACTGTCCAGCCATCAATGATGGGTTCCTCTAACCACCACTCGCACAACTTTTCTCCCAGGAGATGTTCATTATTTTCAATGGACCTGCTTGCTAAGGAGGTGCAGAATAAAGTTGGCAGCATTAAAGAGCATCTGAAGCAAAGGTGTGTCACTGAACTCCTCCATGCTGAAAAAAATGGCATCCATTGCCATTCACTGATGCTTGCTGAATGTCTATGAAGGCCAAACAGTGGATGTGAGCACAGTGAGGTGGTGAATGGTGTGTTGCAGCAGCGGCGACAGTGGGTCACCTCCACTGGTGCAGGTTTTCACAAGGGCAGCATCAGGCTCTGATATGTCTGATATAACAAATTTCATTGTTACTGTGCTCTTTGTATCTGTTGTAGTTCCCATGGAAACAAATAAAGGCGTTACTTTCAGAGAGACTTACATATTTTGCTAAGGAAGCTCTGTTCTGTGGAAACAAAGAGAATTCCTGTGACTGGACTTTGAAAGCTCCTTCAGCACTGAGTTCTGGCAACTTCAGCTTAATGAAAGCATGAACTTCTTGCAGGATAGCAACTGTGTACAGTAACATGCATGACAGATGTTGCAAGCATACTTGTAAGTTTAATCAAAAAGCAAACTAACCAACATTAAAATCCATAAACACTTACACATGGTTTAAAGATTTTTTTTCCTATTGCAAAATTTTACTGAGTAGTTTATTTTTAAAAAGTCACAGAATGAACACAGCCATCATCCAAAGTTCATCTGTGATTATCAGTCTCAAGAACTGGAAAGAATACAGTGCTTGCTGCAGATACGTCTGGACAAGTTATTATATACTGATTTCTTTATCTCAGCAGGGAACAGGACAGTAATTAAACATATCATTCCTGAAGGTGCAATTAATTTAAGATATCCATCAATCCATATTTTCCATTTCCTCTCCAAAGAAAAAAAGAAAAACTACTGAAATACTTCTGGGTTTCTTTGATATCCAAGCACTAAATATTAAAGACTATTTCTGGAATCAATAAAATGTAGCTTTACAATCATATTTTGATAACCCTGACTTGCCAAAAGTATATGAATTAAAGCTGTACGATGTCCATAATTATCTGAATAAATTATTTCCATGGGTTTAGCTGAACTAGGAGGAAATGGCTAAGGATGGTGTAAGTCATAACACAGCATTTCCCACTCTGACACCAAGCTTGAAGAGAGAATTCAGACTATGCAGGTCACATTTTCTCTGCTCCTGGTGTTTGGATCTGAGGGATGCTAACAGCTTCCAATAAACACACATGTTGTATTCCAGCAGAGGGAACCTTGGAACTTTAGGTACTTATTTGCAACTTTTCAGTCTACACATATATTCTTTTGCTGGTCTGGGCTCCTGAAAATGATGGCTATATTTCTTCTTTTTGGAAAGACAATTCAAACCACAACCCAACCTCTCTCTTGCTAGTGAGTTCAATTTATTCTTGTGGTGAGAGCTACTTAGCTACAACGGCTGGGATGTTCTCAAAGTGACCTGGCAAGCAGAGCTCCCATTTGGAGGACATTGAGACCGGAGAGAATGCTCAGCCACGGTATTATTACTGCTGTGCATTTACATAGCTCATTTTATCCACAAAGATAACAAAGGCATTTCACAAGTACTAGACACATTACCACTGAAATGTTGCCAGCCCTACTCTTGTGGGAGGTGAACAAATACTACGTGGTAGCCAGCAAACCCACTGGGGAAGGCAGTGTTTTAGCTACAACAGTAGCATTAACCGTTTACTTGGCTAAGAATAAGTAAAATGAAAGAGGTCTATATGCAATCATGCTGTAATATTTAGTCAAATTTCAAAAAGCATAACAAATCATCCAAATAACCTACTTCAAAAACAAAACAAAAGAAGCATTTGAGTCACTGCCACCAAAATAGAACCCCTTTTGCTGTTGGGGGTCTACAAATATTTCATAATACTCACTTTGGTTTTGAAAAGGGAAACTATATAAAACACAGCTCTGACTGTTCTTTGAGAACATCTGCCTGGGAAAATGTTATTTGTAGAGATAACCAAACATTTTCACTGCCCAGTTCCCTCAAGGTTTTCAAGTTGTTACAAACACTGAAGATTCATCCATGTTTGGGATGTAATATGGGTTTGGTTTTCAGTGACAGAACCTAATCATCACGTGATTGAATTAGTAATGGCAGTAACAGGATAATACCAAAAAAAGCCAAATTCTAGATGGACTGAGCCAACAATATGTGTAAAAAATGCATGTTGTACCCTTGAGAAGATTACTTATTATAGCAGGTAACAGTTTCCATGAAGCAAACATGTAAACAGATAAGTTGTGGAGCACAACAACCAAATTACAAGCTTACCACAAAAACTCCACAGAAGTGGAGCAGCAATTTGAGAAGTACAGAAAAACAGATGTCAGAGAACATGAATGAAATACAGTTTTGCATTTTCAGTTGACAGTTGAGTTTGGTCTATGGTATGTAGCTCCTGCAGGTAGGATTTACACTTCCGTAAGTGAGATAATGTGAAAAATGAGAAAGAAACAGTACTGAAACATGCAAGAAAGCATGAGAAAGGGAAATAAAAAAGAGAAACATACATATCCCTTTTTTAATGAGTTCTAAGGCAGCTCATAGAAACATCTACATCTTGACAGGAACAACTTCTGTGCATTTTGAAATGCACCCTTCCCATAACGAGACCCTAGTAAGTGCAATAGCAATCTGAGCCAACTACCTTCTTTATCTGAATGATTATGATTCTTAAAATTAAAATACCACCACAGCACATACTGGTTTATTCTTGGAATTCCATGTACAGAAAGAAAGAGGAATGCAAGTTACGAATAGAAGCAACTTGCATCGAAGATACGGAATGCCAGTAAGTTTCACCAGGCTTCTCCTGTCCCCAGCTCCACAACCTACATTTGATGCTAGACAGACGTGATAATGGTTGGGTTACACCACCCAGCCAGGAGGCTTTTTTTAGTGAAAAGAGTTTGTCCTGGAAAGATTACATGGAAGGACATATTTATATGTATATACATGGACATATGTATTTCCCCTCAAAGAAAGCTAGACTTCTCCACTATACTAAAATCCAAGGAGGTTTTGTGCCATAACGGCATGTGTTTATGGTCTGTAGAAGAAAAAAAAAGAAAAAAAAAAGAAAAAAAAAGTTTTATTTCATTATAGAGCCACAGTTCTAAAACCTGATCTCCAGGATAGGGGTTGGCACAAGGACAAGACAGGAAATAGCAATTAGCCTCTGCCACCTGAGCTGTAGATAAAAAGGAAAGAAAAGGTCTTCAGGCTTGTAATACAAGATACGTAGAATGGCAAAGAGTAAGAGCAGGTTTAGGCTTTCTTTTTTCCCCTCTGCTGGAAAACAGCAAACTGTATGTTTTGGCCCACTGTATAGAGACAAAATGTTTGAGGCCCTAAGAAAGGGAAAGCGTCTCCTTCCAAAAAGGGGAAAGGGAAAAATGCTCAAACAATATGTGAGGTAATGACAAACACTGCATGCAGCGGAATGCAAGCGTTCCTTCAACGACACTTGTCCAGTTCCAGAAAAAAAAGTTTAAATAGCTTATCAAAGCAGATAATCAAATCCAAATACACCTTAAAAAAAACTTCTTAGGTTTGTCTGGCCTTTTTTTCTTAAAAATAAAAACAAAAAACAAAGGAGCTTTACAGTTCATTCCAAACAAAAACCACCTTTGTATTTCAAAGCTTTTCCCCTTAAAGCTGTGCCAGGAGACGGTGCCATCCACACATACAGCCTCTGCTTAAGTGAGGATTTCATAAGATCAGTATAGATTAGGATTCAAGTAACGGAACAAGCCTGTTTGAAGCCTGGACAAACTGTAAGCACACTCAGTGAAAAACTGTCGGCACAGTATTTCTCCTACAAGTTACAGAAAGTCTTCAAACTCTAATTTAATAGCAAAGAGCAAATAGACATAGGTCTAGCACACAGGTAGACATCCTGAAGAGTAGTAATCCCGTTGATAAACAAAAAACAACATATGTATATGAGTACGATTCTGCTGGTCTTTCTCCTGTTTGCAATCCTGCCAAAAATCCAAGGTTTAGAGCAGAAGAATGTCTTATAATGTAAGGGACAGCTAGATTAGCTCTGTACCCCAGCAGCCCAAAAGCTGTAGAACAGCTCTAGAACCTCCTCTTCTACAAATCAGATACAACAGGTGCAGGCTCAGTTCAGAAATAAACGTAATTTCTATATGAATCAGTTTAGATAGAAGTCCATCTCCTGTACTAAATGCAGAGGAAAAAAAGATAGCATTACTGCATGAATACAAAATCTCTGTTTTGCAAATCAGTTACATCACTGGCTCCACATGACTGCTGCCCAGACATCCATTCTGGTGCTCTGTAACGCTTCACCCCCTTGACATCCTCTGAGCACAGATCATTTCTTTCCTTTCTGTGCACTTTGTCTAAAGCAATATGGATTGAATGACTCACTCCATTATTCAAGCCACTTCCAAGGTAGCACTCCTATTTTTGTATTTGTGTAATATTTATTGTGTCATAATATATTATGCTTTGGTTTTTCATTTGCCAGTTCTCCTTTGATTTACAGGTGCATAAATCTATCAGCTCTGAAGAGGTTCTTGTTCCCACGTATGGCTGCAGCCCTAACTGTTGAGGGAGCAGTGCGTGAGATAGCAGTCCCCAAAATAACCTAGCCATGATCATTTTCCCCTTCTGAAACTGCCAGTGCTTATGAAACCCTGGGTTCATTCATCACACGGGTAGTTGTCCTGAAGCAAAGCAGCCTCCTCCCATGCTCTAGTCTCCACAAGCATCCAGAAGTCACCAAAGAGGTGCAAGCCAACCTCTTTGGGTGGGTAAAAAGCAAAATGTATTATTGTTGGCATCAGCATAAGAGCCCTTCCAGCTCCTCTCATGTGTGGGAGACCAAGGGCAAGACATGAGCAGGGAGCGTGAGATGTGCTGAGGACAAAGCAGCAGGAGCAGGAACTCATGCCTGTACAAAAGCATCCAGAGCAGATGAACAGGATATGAATAGCAAAAAGGGTTGGGAGTAAGATCGGGCTATTCAACAAAATATGCAAAAATGAGGTAACTCTTGCCAGTCTGCATTATGTATGGCATCTCCTGGAAGACAGAGAAAGCTGCTCAGTTCATCTGAATCTGTATGCATTTAAACCAGAGGAAATATGGTGTCTACATGAAGTATTGAAACAGACAAGCAGAGAAGCAATGCCAGTCAAACACCAATCAAGTTCATGCTATGCATACGGATAAATAAGCTTTCAGTGAAGTAAAATAAGCAAGCATTTAACATTACTTCCATTGACATAGGCCTCTAGACTGTGCAATTTCTGCAAATTATCTGCAAATAATGAAATGATCACCATCTCATCTTACTGTACTCACAGTTAACTCCATTCTGATTCAAATCAGGATTTAGGGCTGAAATTTCCCTCAGAGCTCATTCCTGCTAATGCCATTAATTCAAGCCATTAATTCAAGCATATAATGTGAAATGCTTACATGTATTGTAGTATTTTTCTGCAACGGAAAGTAGCTCCTCAATCTGTCTGCAAAATGTTGTGTTCAAGAACTTGCCTGTTGTGTTGTGACAATTGAGGTCCGACCAAACACACAACAAGAACATCCCTTCCCTGCCAGGCCATGACACAGGCACTGCTCCAGCACAGCTCCATCATAAAGGGGTTGCTGTGGCTCTGTTTGGTGTGAAAAGTCACATTCCAGGACTTAACTCTATCTATCTTAATAATAATAATAATAATAATAATAATAATAATAATAATAATAAATAATAATAAAAATTATGCTGTAGTCCTAAAACTTGTGTCATTGCTAGCTCTTGCTAGCAATTCTGCAATGTCCAAATCTCCAACTAACTCACAGCTCTTCTTTCACTCCACAGTTAAAACAAAAACAAACAAACAAAAACTTCACTTCTGATATTTTATATATATATATATAATCATGGACTTTTTCACATGCAAAATTTAGGCACAACTCTAGGATATGCTTGGTCCATTTTGCCCAACAAATATTTACAGTCAAGCAATTAAGATTCCGTTGTAGGACAGCAAATTTCCCATGTCAGTTTTATCTCAGACAACTTTAAAACTGTCAGTAACTTTAGTAAATATAGAGATCAGTGAGTGTAAAGCATTACTTATATATATTTTAGGATCCAAAGATCCAAAATAAGATCTAAATGAAAATACTGGCTGGTACCAGAAACTCCAAACTTTCAATCACTTTCCATTAAGACAAAACTGCAAGTTATTGGTTTCTTAAGCAATCATAATATTCAGTGGATAAAACACTGGTATGTAGCTGATGAAGCCTTGCTATGACTTCCATCTCTGTTATAGGACTCTTGGTACATCATCTCACCTTGCTTTGCTCCACCATTGCTTTCTGCATGCAGAAAGGGCTGTATATAAGCCTGTAATTAATTACAATTATTCGTTGCTGCTATTCAGAATTTCCCTCACAGCTTTCACGTAGCAAAATGGCCCTTTCTTCATGTGTTCATGAGTGATCCCAGTAACACATAAGAAGGCTCAAGATTATGCCAGAAAACAAGGCAATGTATACGTTCTAGTATAGACCAGCAAGCAAATTTGTGTCAGATTCTTGTGAAGCCTCAAGGTGTGAGCTGCTTCTCCTCTCACCTTGCACATTTTGCAACAGCTCACTAAGTGCCTTTCTATCTTCAGGAAACCAGCAATACAAAATGAGTCATAGAGGTATCATCAGCAGTAAGTTCTTCTTCAAAAATGTCACAAGGATGCAAACCCTGAACCTCATCCAATTCCACATTTTCCCATTCTCACTACTATTCTGACATCTTAAATCAATTTTTTTATTATCTTCACTTTTTGCCACAGAAAGCAAAAGCATTTCCCATGTATCAGAAAAACAGAAGTTTTAAGGTATTCAACAATATGGTCAAACATTATTTTCCAAATGAAAAGCGCAATCTACTTTGACCTGGCCAGTATCAGCATAAAAATCTTCAAAGCTGACTACAAAAATGCTTAAAATCTATAATCCACATAAAATCTATATAATGCTGTGAAGTACAAAACACAGCTACACAAGTACTTGTATAATCTACTGCCGGAATCTCACTGCCAGTTTTTGGCCCAGGTCTGTAAAACCCTTTTACAGCCTTGCATAAGAGACGTGTCCTTGTGCAGACCAATGTGGCTGTGGCCTTCAGTCCCCACACAGCCACTGAGCAGAGCCTGCAGTACGTGTGCTGCTCAGCAGTGGGAGGCAGGCTGCTGGCCCTTTGCCACGGGAAGCAAACTCAGGTTGGACTAGATCCCATGTGTGCATTCAAGATTTACTTCTCTCAAAGACTGTTCCTGACCTTGACCGTGGCCTTTGAAATTTATGGATTGGTAAAAGGGAACAGAGGAATGAAAACACTTGAAGTTCCTAACCCTTCTTACTTATCCACGCCAGATGGGCGCTGCTGACTGTCAGCAGCAGCCCAGTGTTACCACATAACAGTGTCTGGGTACAAGAACTATATCTTATCAAAGATGGTGTGAAGGTTGGCTTTTAACAGGTCCTGGTGCCTTTTGTTCAGATAACACATTTTACTCATCTGGAATTCCGAGGGATCTACAATTTTTAAACCTGGATACTGTTCTTTCCCAGGCCTTTACTTCTTGAAAACAGTAGCTACCAAATGGTTTTTGTTATGCGTGCACCTCATCTTTTAGCTGGTCCAGAAAAATTGACCTGATTTGTCAAATTATGAAATCAGCAATTCTCGGGCATCAGAAAAATGTGCCAAGTATCTACGTGAGAGACAGTAGGCTTTGTGAGGGATCCTTCTTCATCCTGAAACAGTAGTGAAGGTTTTATTTTTTAATAGCCAAGCCCAGAAAATCCATTTTTCCACTTCTTCTCTACATCAGAAGTCTTTCTTCCCTGTCCCTCACAAAAAACCTGGGTATGAAAGTATTCTTGTTGGCTGAACAACTTCTGTAATGGAGTGGACAACTATTTAATTCCTTGAAAAAATGGACATTAAACGCACAGAAAAATGAAAGCTTTTTTTCTTGGGACTACCCTCAGTGTTTATGTGTTTCTGTTATCTTACCTTCCATAAGAGCACAGCCAGCAACAGGAAGATGAGAATTCCTACCAGCAAACTGATGGCAATGATCCATCCAACAACATAGCCACGAGGTTCCAGATTGTGTAAAGCTTCAAAGACCACCTACAAAGCAATTAGAAAAAGTTCTTTTTATGATTGCAAGCTGTATTGCTTTCTCTTGTACTCATGTTATGAAATACATTGCATGGTGGCCTGACAGATCACATTTCATCCATTCATCCATCAAACAAATACGGAATGTGCTCTTAATTTCATGCTTTCCTTTTTTTTTTTTTTTTTTTGGTGAGAGATTGAAAGCTTTGAACGGAATCTGAGTAGTTATGTGACATCAGCTCCCACTAAGGATAAAGTATATCTGCTCCCACTCAAAAATAACCCTTAATTTGCCAGTTCCTCCATCGCACTCCAGACAGCAAGCTTCTTCTGGTGCTAAGCCACCAAAGGTGAAAACCAGCAGTCCTTGGAATGGCAGAGACTGAGCTGACATCCTATGTGAATTGTCTTACTTGTCATGTTCCCAGCTTCACAGGACACTGCAATACTTCAGTGATACGCTGAGTTTGTTAACTTTTTTTTCACAAAAAATTGGGACTACTCGCATATATTCCTAGTGAATATGGACAGTTTCTGCTGTGCTTCACAAAACACAATGCGGGAATGAGGGAAGGGCATCTGCAATCATAGTCTTTTCTGGGAACACCTGCTGTTCTCTCCTTTTGTACAGCACAGAAATAGATCCTATGAAGTGCTTTCCTTAACTGCCTGCTTTAAGAAGAAAATGGGAATGAATTATATCAAATGTAAACACAATAGGAAATTTCAATCTCTTGTTTCAATCAAAACCAGTTTCTCAGTGGAAAACTCCAAAGCGGTTCTCTTCAGTGATGGCTACTTCTTTGTTAAGTTTTGCAATTTAATATCCAGCAAATATGGAGAGGCAGCCTTTTTTAAAGGTAGTATGTTTGCTTAATCTGGCTTTGGTTTAGTTTGGTTTGGCTTGGAAAGTAAATAAGTGAATTTTCTTCCCTTCTTCACAAACCACTTTCATTATCTTTGCTTAAAAACGCCAAACTCTTTCACAGGTAGTAACTGTTAAATCAATCTTTCATAGTTAAAAATTGATAATCAAACAAAAAAACAAAACAAAAAAAACCCTGCAGTTAAAAATGTGTGAAAATCAAGAAAGTAGACATGCCTACGCAACCCCAGTTCAGTCATCATAAAACACCCATGAAAGATCTACGAAATGCAAGCACTCACTGGTGATGCTGTTCAAAGAACACTGCATATGAGACAGCAAAGAGAATATTCAAGCCATATGCATGCTCCACCCAGGCATTAGGAAAAGGCTGCAACACAGCCCTGAGTTCTCCATCCTTGAAGGTTTCCAAGGCTCGGGCAAAACCATGGAAATCTTGAAGTGGTGTGAGAAACAGCCCTGATTTGAGAGGGGAGTGGGACAGGATGATCCTTCTAATAGACATTTCTTTGTTTTCATAAGGATGGCCAGCTTCAGTGAAGCTGAAAACTGAAAACCAAAAACTGAAGGCACAGACGAGAGAAAACCACAAGTGGATAGGTCTATATTTTGTCACGGTGCTCCCCTAAATAAATAAATACTCCTCCATCTCAGTTTCACAGACTAATGTTGATTAATACCACAACATTTCTGGAGGTGGAATTTGAACACAGCTGATTCACATGCACTGGTTTTTTTGTACCAAAGAGATACTATCAGGCATTTGATGATAACAAGACATGAAAACGTAACAAATACTCAGGAATACAAAGATAGTATTTTTCAAATATGTTCCCATAACTAGTGTCAAAACAGCTCAAAATGGACTGGTTCTCCGAGAAAAAGAATCATTTCAGCACTTCATACATCAGCACAAAGCCTTTGTCAGGCCTTTTAAGATATCTCAGAAAGTTTCCTGGGAAGCAGAGTTTCCCTCAGAGCCAAGATTCATGCAAGGAAAATACCAGACAGAGAGATCAAAGACAAGTCTTGTGCTTTCCTCGGATTTCTGAGCCAGGTTGGAAAGATGATCTGCAGTGGCAGGCCATTTCTCATAGAAGCTATGGGTAGCATCCATCTTTCAGAGACAAGTCAGATGACTAATTTTTAGATGATAAAGCACTAAGGTTATTTTCCTTAGGATTCTAAAAGGAAGAGAAAAACCTCTTAACATAGTAGGTATTGCCATCTTTAATGAAAGGAAAAAGCAGTTACTGGACGCAAGATGAGGTGATGCCTTCTCTTCACTACATGGAGAACAATGTTAATTTGAAACAACCTCCAGCACAGCAGAGCTGTACTTCATGCTGCCAAAACACAGAGTAAGGAATAGCTGCAGAGGTCAAATCATACATCATCCCTACAGTCTGAAGGTAGAATAGCTTGGCTGTATTCACGGTTCACACTCACAGCTCATGCAATCGTAACTAAGAGAGTATAGAGTAACAACTTCTTATCAATTTAATTTCTTCTATTAGTCTGGAATCAATTGGCAAGCAAAGAAAAAAATACTCTGTTCACAGCTTAGTGGTTTGGAAAGGAGCAGGGATGTTGCATACGTTATGTCCTAATCCAACTCAGGCCTCCAAAAACCGCTTGCATTAATCTGCAGACATAGCCATGACTTTTGGTTAAGAAACAAACAAAACAAAACTACTGGGTATAAAAAAAAAAAAAGAAAGAGAGAAAAACCACAAACTTCAAGCCCCAAACAAACTAGACTGGGCAAACAGTGTACACCACACACTGGAAATGTCAGTAGGGAGTCAGGATAGCAAGCAGTGGAAGGGAGGGAAGCAAGAAGTTGGGAAGCTGAAGGCAGAAGGTGGTATCTCTAAACAGAAATTTAACAGCCACTGTCTGCCATTGCACCCATGGACCACCACACAACTCAGGAAAGTAAACCCTGAGTGAACCTGGGCCTCCTCAGCAGCACAGCCTCTGTGCGGCAGCCAGCAAGGTGCAGAGCACAGGGCAGCCCTTGTCCCAGTGCACCTCCCACAGCCACAGCTGATAGAGAAGGCAGGAATGATGAAAGTGACCGATGCAGAAGAATCACTTTAGAATCACAAGATATCCTGAGGTGGAAGGAGTCCACAAGAATCATCAAATCCAACTTCTTGTTCCACACAGGGCCACACAAAATTCAAACCCTATGTCTAAGAACAGTGTCCAAAGGCTGCTTGAACTCCTTGCAGCTTGAGGCTGTGACCTAGGCTCCCTGGGGAGCCTGTCCCATGTGTACCACCCTCTGGTGAAGTACCTTATCCTGACACTCAGCCTGCTCCTCCCCTGACACAGCTCCATGCCGTTCCCTCAGCCCTACTGCTGTCACAGAGCTCAGCGCTGCCCCTCGCTCCCTGTGAGGAGCTGCAGCCGCCATCTGGCCTCCCCTCAGCTCCTCCGCTCTGGGAAGAACAAAGAAAGAGATCTCAGTTGCTCTTCATACACCTTGCCCTCCACACCCTTTTTGTCCCCAGATCTGTACACACGTCCTGGGTTGCACCACCCCAAGCGCAGAATTTGGCAGTTGTTCTTGTAGAATTTCATGCACTCGGTGGCTGCCCAGCCCTCGCATTTGTCAAGATCTCTCTGCAAGGCCTCTCTGCCCTTGAGAGAGTCAGCAGCTCCTCCAGCTTAGTGTTGTCCTCAAACTTAGCATACATTCGTGTCCTGCATCTCCAGACCAAGCCTTTCCTTGACAGATGAAGCATCTGATTCTGTAGAGAGGGCTGTGGTTTAAAAGGTTTAAAGAACATCACTGATCTTGTTAGCTTGCTTTCTAAATTTCAAACATATCCAGTAAAAGCATAGGAAAAAAAGTGGAGCTGCACATCTCCTGTTTATGCCACCAGCAAAACACACTTAGAGCCTTTTTCTAGCTGGACCTACAAAGCAACCTCTGGGAGACAGCTGACATTGCAGAGCACCACCTGGATACACAGCTACTGCCTTGCAGAAGCCGTGCTGTTGAAATCATGGATTATTTGCAATAAATGGTGACAAACTGGGGAGTGATTGCTATTTTCTTTTGTTAACATTGCTTGGGAAACCAGAAGGGGACCACACAGGGAAGGGAAAGCAAGATTTAACTGAGGACTGATCCCCTTCCAATGTAGCTTTATTTGCTTCTTGACTCAAGTGCAAACACTTGTGGCTCTGTGCAGGACCAGCAACAAGTGCTGATCAGTGACATCTGCTCTGACTGCTCCAGCCAGCCGGGCCTTGGGAGCCACACAGAGATGTCACTGTGATGACATGTGGGGCTCATGGTGACATTTGAGAGTTTTTCTGGATTTCACTTGCCAGGTGGCAGGGCAAAGATTGGCTCGTTGCAGAAATGCCTCTGTGTCAAACTGAGACAAGAAAAATTAAAATTGAGACACCTGAATCAGAATCTTCTGTTTCTAAGCCAGAGAAGCCGGCTGAGTCCTCATGCTCCCCTTCTCCTGATCCTCCAGGTTAGCATCAAGGAACAGCTTGGGGTACTGCTGCAGCATGGATAAAAGAAGAAAAGGATACACGAACTTTTTCTGATGAAAAGGAAATCAAATGTTTACCTCACACTCCTTCTGAGGAGAGCAAAGCCAGCATCTCCTCAGAACTCAGCTTTCCACAGAAACTCTGTGGTTGAAAGTGATGAATGTAAGATGATTTGGTGGGGTCATGGTGGAGGCTGCATTGTCATCAATGAAGAAAAGTTCAAGCTTGAAGTACTAGAAAGGAAAGAACCTTCAAGAGTTTTTCAGACCAAAAATATGAAAAGCTTCATTCATCAACTTAATCTGTATGGATTCACCAAAATACAACATGACTGAGAAAGTTCTCCTGACGTTCTGGCAGAGGAAATTTTGCTGCTCATAGGAAGATACATAAAAATTTGCTCCATGCAGAAACCAACTCTCACAATATTCTGCTGGGAGGACTGAAGGTTCCAATAAAATAAGCCTTGGTAACAGAGGAGATGAAGATGATAGTAAATGTTCTGATCTTTCTGTGTCTGTTTCTGGGTACTTCAGAGGTAGCATTGCTGAGCAGCAGAAATACAGATAAAATAGATTTGGGTTATATCTGAGTCTGAATCCATGGAATGGAAAGATACATAAATCGGGATATGATGAGTCTATTTATTTCGATATATTTGCAACATATCTTGTTGCCTAAGCTATAGGATTAAACTGACTGAATGACCTTTTAAATACCCATGTTCACCTTCAGCAGTTAAGTCTCACTTCCTGTATCTTGCTGTTTTTCGGTCCCAAATAGATAGCAACTAATTCTTCTCCTACGAATTTTTCACTTACTCTTCTACTATCACCCTTGTTTCCAGAGAGATGATCCACAACTGCCTGAACACTGCCAGCAAAGAGATGCCCTGAGGTTCATAAATTGAGAGCTCATAGAAAGTTCTGGAAAGGTGTTGAAATGATAAACGTTCTCCATTCTCACGTCCTTTTATTTATTTGTCTTTCTAATCTATTTATTTATTTAATGATTCTGAAAATAAAATGTTTTAATAGTAAACCTTTTCAGTTATCATGTCCTCTTTGTCACTCTTTCATTCATTTATGTATTTAATGGTGAAATCACAGATTGAATCTGTATTTTGTCTCTCAAAAGGAAGTAGAAGCAATGGTTCTAAAATCACTTTAATGGCTTTCTGTAAGAATCAAACTCCACACAACCTCCAAATTATTGCTTCATTCTGCTTTTCTCAAAACAGCTCCCCACAGAAAATTTGTAACTATTTTTTTATAGCATGCACATCACGAATTAAAAGTCTAGCAAGATTTAAAAAGCACACTGGAACACACTTCCTTTATCCCTTAAGTTCTCTTAACAAAATGCAGTAACAAGATCTTACTGTTGGAATAAGATAATTTGCATATTTTTTCCCCAAAAAACAAAACCCAAACAAGAGGAAAAAAAAAAAAACCCAAAGCTGTAACTACACTTCAATAACTTCGCTTTTTCTCTGCTAGAGACAGAAGCTGAAGTTGCAGGTCATTCCCAATTAAAAAAAAATAAAAATAGAGTGCCACTGCTGCTACCCCATTGATTTTGTAAAACAATAGTGAATTGTTAATTAGGAAATGACAGCAGTTTCAGCAATGCGTACATATGGAAAATGATAAAAAGACAAGACTGGGGGTGAACCATTGAAAATACAAAGGGAAAAAACACCCCAACATTTAAACTAGGAAGCATACAGTTACATGCAATTAAAGAAATCTTTGCACAAGTAGATTAATAGGCCTGGCAGCAGCTGAGAGAGTGTGATGGGGCAGCAGACGTCTGGTCTGAGGAGAACATGTGCAATGGTCATTAAACATGGAGAGGATTATAGACTTGTTTTCAGACTGACCAGATGCCAGGAAAAGGCCATGAAAAACACAGCTGACTGGACGATGTATGAGGAGCTTTAGTTTCATATTTATCTTTTGCACTTCCTGCTGTACTTATGGGAAGTCTGGGAGGTAGTTTAGTTTGCCATACAGCATAAGTAGCTCAACTGTCAAACACATTTTATGGAATGCAATTGGCCTGCTCTACATCAACAGTGAGAAGCACCCTACCACTAACCTCTGCCATGTTGGATGAGTATGAACAAGGGCAACTTCTACCTATGTCAACCACTTATTATATTCTGAACGTTATATTCTGATCTTAATGAACAAATTTAAAAGGATTAGATTTTTTTTTTTTTTTTGGTGCCCTATTTTCATAAACTATGTAGGTAAGAATTTAAAACTATTGAGCAGGAATTCCACAAATACCTCAACTTCAAACATTGTTGAAGTCCTTAGAAGAACAGGGACGTACTAATGCACTGGAACTCAGAAAGACAAAAAATAGAGCTCAGCAATATTTGGTTAGAAATTAGTAATGCATTTCTCTTTGCTTATCCAAACTAAATTAATTTTATTTTTTTACTTATTAATTTTAATTGTATAATGACGCCCAGAATTATAAAAGCCACGCTAAGCAAACAGAAGGTGAAATCTCTATTTGACCACTGCAGTCTCGTGGAACTTATTTTTTTGTTTTGCCTCACATGCATGAAAGAAGGAAGCAAAACCTTCACGGTAATCCACATGCTCAAGAAAGGAAAGTATGCTTCCTGAAAACTCCACATATCATCTTCAGCCATTGTACACTCATGTTGATACGACTGTCATCAAAGATAGAGATTGAAATTGTTCACCTACATGTGAAGTCCACGCAGAATCATAGGACGGCTTGGGTTGGAAAGAGATCATCAAGTTCCAACCCTCCTGCTGCAGGCAGGACCACCAACCTCCATATCTAATTCTCTTCCTATCACATCGGCTATTGTAACTAGAGAAAGAAAATCTAGCAACCCAAATCATATCAAAACGTATCCAAGTCAACAGAAATCATTTCTGAAAATGAAATTTCAAGGACTGCCTGGTCTTACAAAAATGTAGGTCACTCTGAAAGTACTACCTCCCATTTACTTTCATGGAAACTACAACAGATGCAAAGAGCACAACAACACTATTTGATAGAGCAAATTCTCAGCTACAAAACACCCTTTTTAAATATAGTCATCACCACTATCTATGTGTTTTTGCCAGCAGTGAATAAGAGCACCCATAAAAATCTGACCAGTAGAGCTGACCCACTGTCACTGTTGTCACAGCTGAAACATAACACAGCTGAAGCATCTTAAACTTGCACTGCAAACATTAGTCACTCTTTTCCCTTTGCCTTCTTTACAGACATTTTGTACTCTGATATTACACGCTCAATTGTAAAAGTGCTCGGTGAAGTCAAGGGTAGTTGGTCTTAAAGAATAGTTTATAAGGGTTTAATAAGTCTGTATTTAGCTGTAGTCTGCACAGACCTTTTCAGATCTTGTCTAAGAAAATGTGTTTGACTGTTAGTGAACACTTTAATAAATAGACTCAAAGGTAGTCCATAACCAACTCTTCAGGAGCTACTTTGCAAACGGATACGGTACAGCAGTCTGTGGTCAATGAAAAGAAAATATATTGGGATTTTTAAATGGAAGGGAGGAGTACGAACAGAGATATTTTATCTCTTCTGTCTCTACTTCCAGCAGAATAGTTGTGGCTTGTAATAACTGTTGTTCCCTTCTGCATTCCACAAGAAAAGAGAGCAGGAAAAAATGAATACCTTGAGCCAAACCACATGTCTAATTTTTTTTTCCCTTAACGTGACCCTATGCAAAACATACAGCAACAGAGAAGCCAACAGACATATGGAAATAGTGTAAAGGAGAAAGCAAATAGCACTCACAATAGAAAATATTTGAAGTTATAAATTGATGTTACATAGCTACAACGTGTAATTCACGCTCCTTTGCAGCTTGGGCTTCCCAGGAACGAGGAGCAAGCTCTTGTTTGAAGATTAACATAGCTTCCCAGCACACACGCTGTACTTCACAATCACTGCAACTCAAGGCTTAATGAAAGGTCTTCCAGGAACAGGAAAAGGACAGTGTTGCTTTGTAGTGTTGTTGGGGTTTTTTGTTGTTGTTGTTTTTTGTTTTTTTCCTTCAATCATTATATAAAAGCAAAATACAGTGGAGCTTGCATTCCTGGATATAAGCATTTCTAACGTTACTTTGAACGTTAAATGGTAATCATATATTTGACACTGTGCCTATCATTTTGACATTCTGAAATCATTTACGGGTCTAGACACCTGGCAGGGAGATCCTGGCTTCTCCTATTTCAGCTGGGGCATGAGTATCATAGTCAGGTGTTACTTCATTACCAATGATTTTTTGCCATAAATTTTCAAGATTAACTTGAAAATTCTGCTAGCTGCAAAATTAGAGATATCTAGCAACGTATTAACAGTCAGGGCTGAGGTCATTTGTAAGGCACATTCCCAGGGAAGACTGGCTGTATTTTTCAGTTCAGCTGCCAAGTCTATTTTTTCTAATGTTCTTTAGGATGGTCCAGAAAAATGACATAGAAAATAAAACAAAAAGGGAAAAATGGGTCCTGTCTTGTAACTGACTTTCTTTTCTTGACAGTTCTAATAAAATTAAATGATGATGGAGAAAGTGGACACTATAGCAGATCTCTGCTCTCTAACTGAAGGTAGTAGATGCAGGTTCAAGTGTTTCTTTGCTTTTGGTGTTTTAAATCCAGTATCTCCTAGAAGAGAGCTTTAATGTGTGATGTCTGTCTCTTCCAAAAGTGCTTTGAACTCAACACTCTTACACTAAAACTTCAACAGCACTGAAATGAAGCCAATAAGAGAATGAATGCATGGATTGGTGATATTATGGTCACTGAGAGTAAGAGGATAACTGAGAAAAAGGATCTAGATTATATTCCAAGGATACGCAGCAAGAGGAGAAATAGAGATTGATCCTCACGTGAGATAGAAATAGGAAATGATACTATAAAATTTCACTAGGCAAAGAGAAAGCTGAATTTGGGTATGGCATCCTGTCCAATCTTCTTGCATAAGCATTAGACAACTTGGTAGTTGGAAACCAAACTCAACACCTTCCTTTTTCAGGAAGTTTTGGCCCTGTAGGTTTTAATCCTACAGAACTTGACCTACAGCTGAATCTATACTGAGAATTCACCTTGAACCTTAATATTTCCCCTTCAATTTTCCATCCTGCTTCATGAACATCAACAGAAAATGCAGTTTCAGGTTGCACATGAATTCCACATCTGAAAAGACTTTGCTGGAGCTTCAAGACTCTTTTAGTTTTTCAAGGAAAATGAATGAGAGCAGATATCAACCTCGGAGTAGGAAGCTAAACCTGATTTTGGCATGAATTCCTCAAAGCCTATTACAACTTCGGCTAATACAACACAGATTCTCCTGTACCACAAAAGACCATTCACAATAGCATGGTTATCACAGTGAGCAAAACCACAGAAGCAAGGTTAACTGCACTGCTAGTCTAGCCAGACAGTCTGGGCACTCTCACCATCTAGCCAAGCCCAAGTCCAGCCACAAATTCCAATCTGCATTGCTCTCTTAATGGACTCTAGCCCATGGGGAACAGGAAGCATTTCTCTTCGTGCTCATTTACTTACTGTCTTTTCTTCTGGACTCCCATTGGGCACCTCTACAACCCGGAGGTCAGGGTCCACCTGCACCCTCGCCCTTGTGACAAACTGGATAACTGATGAAATGTCCTGAAAAGTAAAAACATAAAGAACTGGATTTGTGGGTGGGAAAATAAACAAAACATCAACAGTCCTCAAAACAAAACATCAAACATTTGAAACGTTCGGCAGTGTGATAAATACATCTAGATAATGCTTAGTGTAGTTAGATTGAGGCTGGTTAAAAGCCTGTTTTGAAAAAAATATACTTTACAGTAATAAAATTGATAAAAGCAAGCACATTCCCTCACACTAAAATAAAATCAAGTATGTTGGACTTCAAACAGCATTCATTCATATTTGAACTTTGAACACAATTTCTATTTAGCTGTTTGTTTTCTGTTGTTGGTTGGTTTTTTTTTTTTTGTTTACCACATTTAGCACAAAAGCCAAAGACTGAGAACCTTACCAATCACTGCAGACAATTTCAATATTAACCAATACAGGAGAAATCTTTTTATTTTTCATACGAACAGAAAAAACACAGGAAAGCTGGGGCAGGCTCAAGTATAAACCACAAAGAAGACTGCATAATTAACTGAATCCGTGCTTCAAATATCTTTAATATTCATTGTACATCCTCCCTTACTAATGTATTATTTTTCCTATATTTTACTAATTGCATTATAACAGGCACATTCTAATAAGCAATTTTAATTCATATCTTAGTCATTCTTATGCCATTTGTGCTGGGGAAGGTAAGCATAGGTAGCACATGTCAAGTATTAGTGATACTGACCCAGAGACTTGGCTAAGCTCTACATGTCTTTTAGAGATAGGATGAATCCTGGCTATTCCCAGGACAGAATTTCTCAGAAGCACATTTCAAGGCACTCAGTTATGCGCTAACACATTTTAGCTTTTCTATCTGCAAGTAACAAACACCTGAAACTTCTGCACTTTCTTAGAACCTCTATTTTCAAATACGGACATACATTAGCAGATACAGTTGATTTCAGCTGGCAAGGCTCAGAGCTACATATTACTTTAGGAACTTATCTCTAATAAGGGCTCTCTCCAATATTTTTGGCCTAGCACTTCTCAAATGCAGGTTTATCTTAACAGGCTCATGTTATCAATTTTCGCCTCTGATTATCTTACACATTTACAACCTCACAGCGTCTTGCCATAACTACACAGTCATTTTTTTTTAAAGTATAGGAAACTAGGAAAAATTTTAGAAATGTTATAGATTTGCTTTTTCATTCAGTGACTTCAGAGAAGAAGCAAGAATCAGCTTGCAACCATTTGTTTCTTGTCACAAATGTCAGGCTCAGCATTAATGTGGTTGCAATGCATCTTCTTTGAATAATAATCATTTGAAGTAAAAAATTACAAAAAACTGCCACGTCTCTGTTTACATGGAAGGAATGATAGTTTGTCACAGTTTGCATGCACTTAGTCTATTTCTCAGTTTTCTGAATGAGAACTTTCAGAAATCAATTCCAGTTTCAGAAGTCTCTTGCCTTACCGACATGCATGCAATTAGGGGGCTTCATTTGTTGTTTCTCAATGTATAAATTTCTAAACTTCATTTATTTCTGTCAAATTGGGTAATGGATAAGAACTAGGATTAACACCTCCATGCATGCTGTTGATAAATAGATCTGTTTTCTTTGACACCGTGATTCTTTTTTTATAACACAGTAGTAAACAGAGGGAATAATGCAAGTTTTGTGTCTATTAATGATATAAGCATTGATGTTGAAGGCAGATGACAAAGGCAGCACTTACCTTCTTCAGTATTTCAGTGTTCAGCAGTGTGTAAATACTTATTTCACTGGATTCTGCTTTTGCTAGTGAACTTAAGTTGCAGCGTATAATTAAGCAGGATCTGCCTGGTCTTTCACAGTCCTACAGAAAATATGGAAAAAGCTGTTAAGCAAGGGAGGAGATAATTCACTGAAAACTGTGCAACTGTAAACACTCCAGCTGACTAAGAGGCACGGAAAGTTGCTAAAAGCCAGTTTTGCTGTGCTGAAATAGCAGCAGTTTTCAAGACCTGAAGACAACAAGGTAGTAAGACCTGCATTAAAGCAAGATAAGTGAAATTCAGCATCCAAAATTCAGGGTGGGCTCTGTTGGCCCAAAGCCCTCCTGTTCCACCCACCTTCAGCAGTGTGAGCAAAGACTCCGGTTACCAAGTGCATGCTGCTACTTCAGGTAGCTCCCTTCATTGTAGCCATTTTAAAATCAGAAAACTGAAATTGTTAAGTATCTCTACAGATTTACTAGATATCCCTGTATCAGTGTTAGTCTACATACATCAAACAGCTGCTTGGTGGTCAGCTCTCTGCTTGAGTTCCTCAGGCTGATCCATGCAAAGCTTTTAGTAACAAGCACCGTGTGTTTGTTTATTTCACGTGGACTTTCTTACCAATACTTTTCTGCCAGACTTCGTGAAAAAAGCAAATATAGTGTGGAAAATATTTTCATTCTCTTGGGGAACAACACACGGGTTGCGATTTCGGTGAAAAGAGCAGCTGCCTCTGTCCTGACCAACCTGCAAGCACAAATGTACTCAGTTATTATTCTGAATTAAAATAAATGTCACAAGAAGGTGGAGTTAACCTGCCCAAAGAAGGTGCCTCCATCTGAACTAGATGTCTGGACTCCTATTAAGAGGCAAAAGAGAGAAAAAAGCCACATACCATTTTAAGTGTTACTCTGTGAATTACATTTCTTGTATTATTGGTGCTTGGCCACCTTGACTGTTTCACAGTTTTTATCTGAACAAATAAGCTAAAGGAAATTACTGTGTAAACGCACAATGCTGGCCACCAAATCTGCACCCCTACCTTCAGCATAAATAGTACAAAAATAATGGAAATATATTTATATATTGCATATTTAACTTATTCACTTATCCAGAAAAAGAGATGAAGCAAGTGCACTACAATAATGTACAAAAATGATCTCCAGTCAAGATAACCTTGCATGAGAAAAACATTCTTACTTTCTGCTAATTATGAACATTCACTGGAGGAAATCTTTTGGAATTTAATGCAACCTGTGACAATAAAATATCAGCAAATTCCCTCTACCTCCATCTTTAAAAGCTGTGTGAGATTTTTCTAAAAGACACCAAGTGATATTCCTGCATTTCCTGTTGCTAATTTCCCCACATCCTCCCCTCTGAGGGTGAAAACTTTTATCTTACTTAAATCATAAACGTTTTAGAAATCAAAAATAGCTTTTTAAATTATTTTTTTAAGTTGCTGCATGCTCTGAGTCACATTCTGCACGGGCGCTTTGTAGTCAAGTTAGCCAAAGTGTTGCCAAAAGATAAACAAAACCTTATCTACATTTTAAACACTGTCTACCAGACAAGCGATGGCCAAGTCCCTTGGTAGGATAGAGCTTTTCTGCTCCTCTAGCCCACAAATACTTCATAATCTGTTCTTTGAACTATGTATTCACATCCTGGCTTTAAATAATCTGTTCTTACGTTCCCATTAGATACACACACAAGGAACTATCCAGTGTTTATAGTTTCTTGGGATCAACTGAAAATTAAGACTACAATGTTCTCCACTTGTCCAAGTCATCTGGAATAAGATTTCTTTATTTATTGCACATAAGAGATGCACAAAGCACACTGACTTTTATTTTCTTTGAACTTTCACATGGGAATTGGATTCAGATCAACCAGAAAGTTTATGTTAAATCAAGAACAGCAGAGGCCAGACTCTCAGTACCTGCTCCTTCTTCCTGAAAGCTGGAATTACCAGAGATTTGGACAGATTCACGTAAGAGATATAGAGAGAACAGTATGAGCTTCTCCACTATCCCAGTCTCTAAACAGTCCTGCTTTACATCCTGTATAAACAAAACGTAAGAACAAACTAAAGCAGAAATAGCTCAGAAGACAGAAAGGCATGATCTGGCATGAAGCAACATGTATCTGGTCCTTTCTTCTGTAAACGATTATATTTTCTAAAAATGAAGCTTGGACAACCTCATTCTTTCTAAAACACTTTACTTGACAGAGGAAGCGTCCTCCAGAGGACTAAATCTGAAAATGGAAGTACCCTTCCCTGTCTGCCAACTAAGCAGCAATCCTGCACAAGGCAGCTATTAAATTCAGCATCTCGGACCATATTAGGAGGGACACATGCAGGACCAAGCATCTCCTGCCACCTGTGCTGCTCTGGGACAGAGCAGTGGCTCACTAACAGCCTGTTTTAGTAGCCAAAGATAGGCATCTCCTCCAGAGAATGAGGTAGACACTAGCAGCTTGCCAGAATTTGGGTGAATTCATTGGGCAGCAATTCCGTATTCAGGTGCAATCTGTGTATGTGCAATCTATCAGCATATCAGTGGGCAGGAAATGATCCAATGCAGCTGAGAAGTTCTGTTTCTATAAGCATTCTTAGAAATACCAGAGCCACTGAATAAGGAAAAAAGGAACAAAACTCTTTGAGATGAGTGGATCATGTGAGTTAGGGTGAAATCTAGCTTTCTCAAAGGACAGGCCACATTTGTTTGATTGTTTTTCTTAGGATGGCTGTCAGTCACTTACATTTCACGTCAGCTCTTATTTTCCTCAATTTTTATCTGAATAAAGGGAAGGTTCAGTCAAGCAGTCAGACAAAGGTAAGCATGATAAGTTTTCATTAAACTCTAGCACCAATGAAAAGATCTAGCTCCAGGAAACCAGACTATTAGACAGAAGCTTTGCACAAAGCTCCTGCTCCCATTATGCTGAGACTGAACTCTAAAATACAAATTGGAATGCCCATGTTTGAGTTTCTCCTTGTCCAAACAAGATACTACCCTAGACACCTGTTTTAATTCTTGTGACCAGTTTCATAATGTAATACACATGAGAAAAAAAAAAAAAAATCAGAAATCTTCTACTAAAGGCTTTGCATGAACAAATGCTTATCATTTACAGAAGCAAAAACTGCGCAAGTGTTAGAATACATATCCCAGCCTGTGACAAAGTCTTGGAGTCACTGGGTATGTAATGTACTAGGGCTTTTTGGAAATTTTCATGTAGTCTTAGCAGTCTAAAAGCAGAAGAGGACTACCACCAAAATGATCTTCCCTGGGATATAATATTTCACAGAAGCAGCAGAAGTGGGATGCGTGTTCTGTTTGCATTCAGTGCAAGGACTATACAGTAGTCACAGAGAAAACATTCAACTCCTAACACAAACAAACAGCAATAAACAAGGACAGAATGGAGGCTGTCCTAAATCCTGCACTGAGATGGCCGCTTGGGAAATAAAATCCTTGCCCTGAGTGGGGTACCCAGCAGGAATCCCCTGCTGCTTCCCAAGGAGGGACTTCCAAGGAGCTGTGTCAGAACAGTCTTTGCTGCAGGCTGTTACATTCTGTTTTCCAGAAAGCATTCATCTGTTTTAAATCCTCTATAAAACCATTTGAAGCCTGGTATACTGGCAGTACAGTCACATCTCCAGCATCAAGAACAAAAGTAAAATTTTCCCCTACAAGATCTTTCTGACAGTTTTTTGTTTTTTTTTTTTTTTAACCAGGTTCTTCTTATGTCAGGCCATTCTTATTCTTAATTTGTCATATGCTGCAAAACACCCTTGTTATGTATTACTTTTTTCTAGTTTTATGTCAAGCCAAGAGGCACTTTTGTCAAACTGCTCAGCTTCAAGGTAAAGGGAAGCCTGACAGAACAGCAGAGGGATAAAATGCACAGACTTCACTCAGATCTCACTTGCATTCCTGAACAGCTGTGGATGCCAGAAACCCATCTGTAATTTTCAAGAGGGAGAGGTTATTCTGAGTCCTTCAGCACCTTTCAACACCCAATCAGGTCCAATTTCAGCAGTGGTGATTTTTAAGAAGAGTTTTATCTACATATCCAAAATTTAAGGAACTGAAAAAGACTATTTGCTGACAAACATACATATATATGTATTCCACTGTTCCATTCAATGTAACATGCATAAACATGAGGAGATAAAAGCCTGAACTCTATAAATGGTATCTTTCATAACAGGTCTCTAAAATTCACCATATGTCTGCAGTGGCTGGTATTATTCCTAATCCATGATCATATAGAAAAGCAAATTATACCTTACATCGCCTTCCCTACTCATCAACGGCCACACATTCAGAGCCAGGTCACACTCCAATTTTATTACATTTACTGAAAGTTGCTGTCCCATTAAAAGGCTCATTAACATCACTGAGAGACAACACTTAAATACAACAGCCTACACGATGGGTTACTCTGCCAACTTTTTGCTTCTCAGACACAAGATGTAACCACTGAGAAAGCATGTGCATTACTTCATGTTATAGGAATCTGCAAAAAGGAAGAAATTCCCATAGGACTTCTGTGGATGCTGAATATTTAAGAGGTCTTGCAGAGCAGAAGAAAACCCATAACATAATAATGATTTTTAACTATTTGAGCTTGCACTACCCTTAAAAGAAAGAGGTGGGAGGATATTTCAGAGTGAAAATTGTATGTAAAACATACCAGGTATAATCCATATGCATTACATCTCCAAAAAAGCATAGGATGTTTAATTGAGCTGGATGGGAATAACATGTTGGATTTGTTATGAACCACAGGTATCATCCTCTCTGACTTTCTGTACATAGGTTTATGAGAATACTTGGTCTGGGCTTGGCACTTCAGTAAGATGGCACCAGTGCAAGGAGGACAACCACCATATTGTCCCCAAGGAACACAGAGGGTAACCCAAAATCAATGCAGCACCATCTGCATTTCTAAACCACATCAGATATGGGCTTAATGGGTTTGGGGTTTCTGGCAGGAATAATGCATCTGCAGCCTTGGTACTTCACCTTCAGGGAACACCTAACACCCTTTCTGCTAATATGTACCTACATGCACAGCATTTCTAGCAAGTCTAGGAAGGGGCCTTGGGCAAGCTGGTCTAGTGCCTGATTTAGTTGTTGGCCACCCTTCTCACAGCAGAGAGGTTGGAACTACACGATCCTTGAGGTCCTTTCCAACCAAAGACATTCTATGATTCTAAGTCTTTGGGGGTGTTTATGAGGATGTCGGGCTATTTTACTACACATTTTAAGGTCTCAGGCCATACTTGGCAGCAACAAATTTCACTGCTGGTCTGAAAGCCAGTGAACCTTTCTAGACTTGATCTGAACCCTGAATGACATGCATCAAAGATAAGAACCCCCCCCCCCCCCCCTTTTTTTTTTTAATTCAGACCCTCATATCATGCACAACATGGCAATCCAGGAGAGAAAAATGAAATACAGTTTCAAAACAGGGGACTGAAAAGGTCAGCTGAGGACCAAGCACAGGAAAGTGGAAATTGGCAGCCAGTATGGGGTTAAGTATGTGCATACGAAAGGAGTTTTTTGGAGGAATGAGACAGAAAAATAAGAGGAAAAAGGCTGTCGCTTCCAATGATGCATTAAGTGCAATCTCCCTGCTCTGTTGCTGCATATAAGAAGCTGAGCACTAATCTCATATTTAATGTTTAGCATTTTACAAGATAAACAGGCAAGAAGATGTCTTCAGCCCATTCCTCACAGACAATACTAGATTTGCCCTAATGTAAAAGAATTTACTATGGTAATAAGTCTTAAAGTTTTCAGGCTTTTCCAAAAAGTCTGGTTCCCCTCTTGAGATAAATCATCATCAGTTGTTAGTGATAGCCTGGAAACCAAGAGAACTAAGTTGACACAAAACAAATGAGAAGGCTGAATCTGGCCATGAAAGCACGCAATAAGTTCTAATAAACCCACCTTTGAACATGGAAAAAACATAGGGGCAAGCTCACAGAAAACACTGTGAGACACAAGATACTTGGAACTGTAATTTCAGCTGCAAGAAACACAATCAAAGTCTGAACAGAGGTCAGCTGTTTCGCAAAGCTGTTAGCATTGTTCCTCCCTGAAACGGATGCTTTTCACATCAGCCTTGGGGTATGTGGGCTCCAAAGGATGGTTTGGCTGTGGTCTTCCTGAGATTGCAGTCAGAGAGTTTTTACATATTTCTTATCTCTTACTAGTTGTTTTTTTTTAATTTTTATGGTTATATTTATGTACGCATGCTTAATCAGTGGTTCACATTTGCAAATTGGATAATGAAGAACAGACCTTCTTTTGTTTACGTAGTTGCTAACCGTAGCATATTCAATCTAATATTAGGGAGGAACTGTATATGTATGTCTTGATTCAAAGGCTGATTCACTCCATAGTAGGCAAATGCAATGGAGATGAATTGATAGGCATGATAATCTCACATGTCACACATACTGAGGAAAAATAAGGGCTCTGACAAGAAATTCCAGACAAGGTCAGACTTTCAACAGTAGACAAATAAGTTATGTAAATATGTTATCTGAGCACTTGCTCCATATGCCAAAAATGTTTAATATTCACAGATAATGAAATATGTTTGATTCAGAACAGTTTTGTTGATTCTGGAAATAAATTTAAGAGGCACTGAAACAACAGGAAGGAATTTTTATTATTATTTTTTTTTAATTAACCCGTTTTATACACCACCTAAAAAGATTTTGACTGCAAATGGCAACGCTGGTAAGGAAAAACAGTACTCCACAGATAATCCACAATGTAAACCCACACGGCCATGAGGAGCTACGAGATTTAAACAGCAAAGTGGGGATGCTAAAGCATTAAATAATGACAGAGGTGGATTACAATACAGCTCTGGTTCCTGCTTCTTCAGCAGTAAGAATGCCAGATGCATGTTTGGCCTAAGTCTGCAGTAACTTGCAGATGTTCCTTTGACACACTCTTACTCTTACACACTCAAACTGTGCACTTTAATTAAGTAAATGATTTAAATCAGTGTAATGTCGCAACATTTGCCATCACCAGACAGGCACATAAGTGCTATTCTCAAGACCTAGGACTACTTACAAGGTTTAGTAATAAGATTTTTCTGATTTAAAGTACATAACTTGCAAGCCAGTGGCTTCTTCCCTGGCCAGAGATCGCCACCAGATGAACACAGTTGGAAGAAAGTTCAGGTGATTTATCTGCACTTTCCACACAGAAGGTTCAGGCATAAGAACAAACACCACCTTACATGGAAACTAAAGGGACAGTTTACCTCTAATGTTCATGAGCTCCTTATGATATATGTCTTCAACAGCTTAAATTCCAGAATCCACTGACACGTACAATCCCTCTCCCTGTTCTGAACTGTGAACTGCTTAATTAACACATGAGGCATCAAATAAATCTCCAGGCACATCTCTTTTTAAAAAAGATGCTGAGATCACCTGGAGTTCAGTGCTTTTACCAACGTTTTAGCTAAATTTCTTTCTGTAGACTTTCTATTTTATGCATTGCATAAAACATCATTAAATGCATGTTTTTTCTTTACCTACTTATTGGACTTTCCTCAGTGGCTGTGTTAAACTTAGGAAAAATATCTCTGAAGAGCAAGCAGATAAATACATTCCCTGCAGAGCCTGAAGAATTTGTTAGGACATTCCACCACAGCAGATGTTTGAATGCATTGGAAAGATACAGAGAGTCTCTTTAGAGACAGTGGAGAGAAGGTAGAAGCTTCAGAGGACAATCCTGCAGATCTGTAGTAGACCCTTGAAGATTAAAGACTAAGTATTTTAAGTTATGTCCTTTCTTTCCAGGACATCCTCAGAGTTCTCCTTCCCCTAACGAATGGTGTATTGATAGTTACCCAGTACCTCGCACAAGACCGGACTAACACTTCTAGTCAGGAGAGAAGCAGCACACAATGCTTATTTACACTCAGGTATATCAGCAGTACGATAAACCCTTCTTTTATCGTTCTCAGTTATGAGATCTCATACACACAACCAGCATTGTTTTCAAATCTTAAGTTTCCAGAACTACCATTTAAACCAAAAATCTGGCATGTTATTTATAAAATTAAAAGGCTAGTTTATGATTCAGCATTTAAGGAAGACATGTATGTTAAAAGAATTAAGAAGCTCTTTCCTGAAACTTCTCCTCCTACGTCTTTTTGGCAGGAACATCTTTACAAACACTGGGAAACAGTGAAAGGATGCAAGTCTCATACTCCTTCAAAAATAAAATGGAATTAAAATTGTGTTGACTCATTCCTTGTTACTCAGTAGTTCCTCCACAAGGGAATTCTCTGGCTGGGAAGCTTAAAGAAAACTTATTGTATTTTTTTTCCCCGTACTTCAGCAAAATTCTTGATTGCTGTGGTATCTACCAAACCTCCTGCTTCCTTTATCAATCTCTTAACAGCTAGCATTTTTAACCAATTATTCCAAAAGACAAATTCTTTACCTTAAATTCAGCTGTATGAAAAGGCAAATCATTCATCTTTTTACATATATTCAGTCATGGAAATAGGAACTATGGGCACTTGACAAGTTAGCAACTCTTTAAACTGACTCAAAATACCAGATTCCCACTTACAGGTAATGAGTTTGGGGTGAGCACTGTGTTGCAAAACTTCAACAACTAGGTATTTTGATAAATTCCACTTATTTGGTTTAGAAAGCAATAATGAGAAAGTCATAAGAAAATCGTTGTTGACATTGTTACCATGGTCTGATCTAATACATTGATCACAGTGCATTCTTGTCCCCAGTTTGGATGGCTTTCATTTTTATAGTAATTCTCTTGACAGATTTGTATTTTTAAATTCTCATTGTACTTTCCCTGAACTTTAACTAGCACCTGCAAAATTCACTGCTCATGTAAATAGAACAGGACTATCACTGCTAAAAGATTTGGACAAAACAAATAGAAGTTGTCATAAAATTTGTTCAAATCTGGTTTCATCTAAAATCCAAACTAGTAAGTCAGTCATGGAATGCTTTTCCTGCTACGCTGTTTTACAATATCTGGAAGGCAATATCCAGCAAGGCATGAAAAGATTACTTTAAACACTGCAAATGCAATGAAGTCTAACCAAAGCATCGATTTTGCACAGCAGTCAGATGGTCCCAGAAAAGCAAACTGCAATGATTTTTCTCCCATTTAGGACTTATTTTAAGGTCCTAGCTCAGGAAATAATTTTATACCTAGGCACCTTTTCCTGAATAACAATGACAGCTTAAATAAGAACTAAGTTCTCTTTACTTAAGGAGCTTCAGTTTATCGTGCTGATGTTAGGGAGGTGCTTATGGGAGCTCTTTCTGAGCTGCTCTGGGGTCTCATTTCCCATGTCTGTGCCATGTCAGCATACACTCTTGCCCTTCCTTGCAGCCATGTCGGTGCCAGTTTCTCCTGAGAGTGACAGTGCTCCCAAGGCTGATTAATCACTATTACAGAGATGCTCTACATGGCCGGGAAAAAAATCCTTCAGCTACCTACACAAAATGTTTTGGAACAGTCATTTAAAGAAGCTATTAAAGTAAAGAGGCAAGAAGGTCACCAAGTTTTGTACAATACACTCAGAAATGAATAATTTCCTGCAGCAATGTAGTTATGCTTTTTAAATATGGTGCCAAAATATGTGCATGCGAGTGTCCGCAGGGGGGATGACTAACAGAAAGGCATAAAATATTTTTTTGCTGTAAGTCTGAAACCTTCCTACACAAATCTAGTATCAGTGATAGCAACCACCAGCAGCATAACTGCAAGAACAACATTTTGCTGCATAAAATACTATCAGCAAATATTTATATCCTCGCACGCTGTGACTGTCTATAGATGTTTTCAGAGCCTGAAACTTCAAAAGACAGAAACTAAACAATTTTAAACTGGCTGCCAAGAAAAAAGGGGTTTTCTACATAATGATACAAAGGTTTGTCTCCTTAGGTGGAGCATGCAGTGGTGAGCTTGACAATCCCATCAGATACTTCAAAGAGCACTCACACACTGTTACCACTTCAGAGTTCTGACAGTCTCCCTTTGCAAATGGTTTTCAACATCAGCAATGCAGTTGTGAAAGCATCTTATTCTTATCCTGGAGAATAGCAACATACAGATCATAAGCAGAAGTTTATATTGAAAGTTTTAAAATTGCAAAGATCCTAAAGCTACAACCAAAACAAACCCACAATTTTCATTGAACAAGACAGCGAGTACAACCCTTCTCTTTCAAATCTTCCTGCTCCTTACAGATATTACTGTGCAAGTACCAGGAAGAAAAATGACATGAGTGCTACACAAAACCAGCCTTAGAAATGTAACCTGTCATTGGGCAGAAAGACGTCTGACTCTGGAACTGATTCCATTTTACTTTTTCTTTCAACATTCTCATGAAGAAAATGATGTTTATTTCAACAGTTATCCTTATTGAACACGACAGTCTGTGCTGTAATCCCGTGCTCAGGCAACCATTAATTTCAAAGACAACCTGGAAAATGCTTTCCAACTCCAATTCTATTAATTTCCAGTCTAGCTTTTCTTTATCGTTCAAATCTTACTAATACCCAGTTTTTAATACGGCACAATCCAGGTCTTACCTGATGAGAAAGAAGGAGTGGAGAAGGGTGAAATAAATATGTAAAGCATAATAGGACAACTAGATTACATTTCTTTGTCCTTCCAACAGAAAAAATTTCTTCCTTTGCTTTCTAAACAAGGAGTGATGGGAACTCTGAACCAGGAACAAGGGATTTGAGATAACTGGAACTTTCAAGGTGAACAGAATTAGGATTCACAAAACAAAGGTTTAATGCATTTCTCTCTCTGGAGATAATTAGCAAAGTCTTTTGGAAATTCAAGAAGAATAGATAGATTTTATATTGCCAGTGGAGACAGGTAGGTGTTTCTACAAAGCTGCTCCTTTGCCTATCTCTCTCCAGGAATTACAAGAGTAATAACACATTATAATTAAAAGTATGCTATTATTAGCAATTAATACAACAGTAACTACTATACTTAGATATCAAGAGTTATATGCTGGGACTGTCTTTCTCATCAGAAAATAAGGACAGTATGTCTTGCATTCTTCCTTCTTGCTCAAAATTCCCTTTTATTTCATGTCTCTGAAGAGAATAACCTTCAATGTGTGCATCTCACTTTTAACAAGATTCTTACCTCACTAATGATAAAAACACTATTTTTCACACCCATGGTGTTGATTTGTCTAAGCAGGATCTTAAAAATCAGTGCTTGCTGGCCTGCACGATGCTTAGAACACAGAATAACTCAGTTGGAAGAGTACTTCACATATGAAGTCCAACTTCCTTACTACTTCAGGGCTAACCAACAGCTAAAGCACATTAATGAGGACATTTTCCAAATGCTCCTTGAACACTGAGTGGTATAAGGCACCAATCAACTCTCTAGGAAACCTGTTCCAGTGTCTGACCACCCTTCTGGCACGGAAATGTTTCCCAGTGCCCAGTCTTACCCTCCTATAGCACAGCTCTGTGCTGTTCCCACCCTGCCATCGGTGCCCAGGAACAGAGCCCAGCATCTCCCCCAGGTGATGCAGAGAGCAGTGAGGTCACCTCTAGCCTCCTATTCTCCAGGCTTGGCAGCCCAAGTGTCTCAGCCTCTCCTCACATTGCATGCCTACCAGCTCCATCACCAGCTTTGTTGCTTTCCTCTGGACCCTTTCAGGCACCTTAATATCCTTTTTATATAGCAGAGGACAGGACTGCACACAGTATTCAAGGTGAGGCTGCAGCAGTGCTAAATATTGTGAAGGAATGTTTGCAACACTAGCTAGCTCCTTCCGAAAACCCACAAGTGAACAGGGCACTTGCCCTGGTTAGTACCATGCAATTGTTTAATCCTGGTGACAACTAACTGACCAACCAGCAGCCCTGTACAGCTTGTTTCCACCAGATGAGGAGTGAGGATCATCCAGGTGCACTGCAGCTGGCTCCAGGTGCAAAAAGAAAAATGTGCTTTCCAGCTGTTAGTCTCTTGCTCCTTATAATGGTGTTTACCTTAGCTGGAAATTAAATAAACAGGAAGGCAACAATCTGATCCAGTTCTGTAAAGCCAACACTGGTGTAATCCCAGACTCCTTGCTAATTTATTATCGGCTTCAGGAAGTACCCTAGCTAATTTGGCAGAAGCTCCCATTGTGAAAATCTTTTTGGATGCCCTGGAAAGCAGCTTCTTGGCTGGCAAGTGAAGCAGTGATTCCCTTGCCCTCCAAATTAGCTGGATACCCAAAGGAAATTACTAATCGTTCAGTTCAAAACCAAAACACAGACAAGTATAATGAGCCCTGTTTTCCTCTGTGAACGAACAGATAATCAATGGCTTGAAGAGTGGAGAATCTGCATTTCTGTTAATGCTAACCCTCCGTAATTCTGAGTGAAGCTTTCTTTGCCATCACCTGGAGTATGACAGTCTTACCAGCGAGCTGAGGGACTGCTCTTTTAACCTGCCTTAAAACCTCTGCAAGAAAGCAAATAGAAAAATATACAGAAGGAAACAGTTCTTCTTATTTGCTTCTAAAATATCCTTTACCACTGTAGGCTTTAAATATCTACTATGTAAAGTCAATGTCAGTGGTGAAATTCTCTAGTTAAAATCACTTGTAAAATTTCTAGTATTTCCATTCTGTTTAAGCTTTCTGACAGGGAGGCTGTTCACTTGCTTATTCTGTAATTTTCTTTCAATTATCCATTCTCTTTTATGTCTGGCTTTTACTGTTGACTTTTCTGCGGTTTTGCGTTGCATAAACTCCCAAGACCCCTCCAAAAGAATGTGAACATCTCCAAAGCAGAACTCTGAATGTCAAAACATCTTTGTGACCTGAATTTCTCTGGAAGAAAACCTTAAAACAGTTTCTGCAATAAAGCCAAAAAGCTTAGAGCAACAGCAAAAGAGGAAGCATGAGGGCTGTCATTTCCTCCAGGAGCAGCGAGGTAATAACTCCTATTAACACCTCCCAGAAATGCAGACCATTCCAGTGGGCCATATGTGACTCTCTTCCTTTAATTATTTTTGTGAACTGAATGAAATTCTAGGTCAGGCAACACACAATGAAGGACTTAGCTCTTGGCACTATTTTGCTTAGTTTGTGTACATTTCAAACACAAACACCAGCGTTTTTACTATGCTTTTTCACCCATAAATTTCCCTGCTGTACTGTACACCAGAGAAGTGCCAAAAATACTGTGAGCTTTCAAAAAAAGAAAACAGTTTAAGTTAAAGATAAACAACAATTCCTGATCCTCTGTATTATCAGCTATTCTGAAAGGTCCAGCAACCTAGGACTGCTGGAAAAAGGTGGAATTACAGAAAGAACACAATCATCTCTACTACACTCTGGTTCCTACAAAATTCAAAACAAGCAAATGCTTGAAATCTTAAATCAATATACTTACACAAACACTTGTGAATGTCATCTTTTCTTGCCTTTTCATAGATCATTCCAACCTGCAGCATTTAGGTTATTTGCTTAAGTATATTTGGTCTGATAAAAGATGAAAAACTGCATGATTTTAGCTCTCTTTTCAGCCAATAAAAACTCAGTGTGGGAGAAGTATGAGGAAAGAGAGCAAAATGGTTTTTCTGTTATCATACCACAACTTGGGAGACATGGGTTTAGGGCCTATCACAAACAGGACAAATTACACAAATTTCCTGTGTAACCTACAGCAAAACATTTGGTGTTTCAATTATTTACCTGCAAAGCAGGGATAACCACTATCCCAGACATGATTTGCTTCGATAATACTTATTAACAAGCCAGAGATGCTCAAGAAATCATGTCAACTGTATGCTGGGTTGCATCAAGAGAAACATGGCCAGCAGGTCGAGGAAGGTGATTCTGCCCCTCTACTCTGCTCTCGTGAGACCCCACCTGGAGTACTGCATACAGTTCTGGAGCCCCCAGCACTAGATGATCAGAGAGCTGGAGCACCTCCTCTACGAGGATAGGCTAAGAGAGCTAGGGCTTTTCAGCCTGGAGTAAAGAAGGCTCTGAGGAGCAGCCTTCCAGTACCTGAAGATGGCGCACAGGAAAGCTGGGGAGGGACTTTTTGTAAGGTCATGTAGCTACATAACAAGGGGAAGTGGTATTAGACTGGGAGAGGGTAGATTTAGACGAGCTACTTGGAAGAACTGTGAGAATGGTGAGACACTGGAACAGGTTGCCCAGTGATGCTGTGGATGCCCCAACCCTGGAAGCATTCAAGGCCAGGCTGGATGGGGCTGTGAGCAACCTGGTCTAGAGGGAGGTATCCCTGCCTACAGCAGGGGGTTGGAAGTAGATTATCTTAAAGGTCCCTTCCAACCCAAACCATTCTATGATTCTGTGACAATTCTACAATATACTCCAAAGCAATGGCTGAACTAATGCAGGGTGTACCAGCATATCATGCAGAAACACAAAGCCACACTCGTCTACTACAACACTTCAGCCTGCAAAACAAATGAGTCTCTCGACAGCAGTTTGAAATTTCTACAAAAACAGGTTACAAAATACATGTCAAATAATGCTGGTAAGAATGCAACCTGTTGTTGGGGGAAAAGGGATGTAAACTCCACAGGCATTTATTAGCACAGTACCCAGTGCCACACTGATCTCCTTTAGGCAAGCCATCTCAAGTAAAAACAGCAACAAGAAACAGAAAACCTTTTTACAAGTGTAGTGCAAGATTTGAGGCTTTTTGTCTTCTTTTTTAACAGCCATTCAAAACCATATAGACCGCATAACCTTGTCAGTGCAACTTAGAATTTTAAGTAGAAATGATGACAAATTATGTCTGGAAATTAGCCCTTATACGCCACGTGGGTGGCATGCACACCAGCTAATTTAAGTATGCAAAACAGGTGTCTTGTCTAAGACAATTTGTGCAGATTTCTGGAAGAGTCAGCATCAAGAAGCAAGCAGTGCCTCTTCAAAGAAGACACCAGCAGAGAAAATCTGTTAGGATGACTCCCACACCTCTGGTGGGGCTGTGAACACACATATTCACACAGCACGGAGAGATGGGAACAGTCAAGGACATGAATCAGGATCCTCTGTCCTGCAATGTCTCCAAGAGAAGGTGGTTATCCATATATAGGGATGGACTAAACAAAACATAACAATGGGATGTGATGGAAAGCAAGATGGGGAGTTACTGCAGACTAGGTGGAGAAGCACCACCTGAGTACACAGCTACTGCCTTGCAGAAGTTATGCTGTTGAAATCATGGAGTATTTGCAATAAATGGTGACAAACTGGGGAGTGATTGCTATTTTCTTTTGTTAAGATTGCTTGGGAAACCAGAAGAGGACCACACAGGGAAGGGAAAGCAAGGTTTAGATGAGAATCATAGAATCTTAGAATGGCCTGAGTTGAAAAGGACCACAATGCTCATCCCCCCCAGTTCCAACCCCCTGCTATGTGCAGGTCACCAACCAGCAGACCAGGCTGCCCAGAGCCACATCCAGCCTGGCCTTGAATGCCTGCAGGGATGGGGCATCCACAGCCTCCTTGGGCAACCTGTTCCAGTGCCTCACCACCCTCTGGGTGAAAAACTTCCTCCTAATATCCAACCTAAACCTCCCCTGTCTCAATTTAAAACCATTCCCCCTTGTCCTATCACTATCCACCCTCGTGGATACATATATACCTCAATCATACCCTATAGCACAAATCTTGGAAACCTCCTGAGTGACGTCTTATTGGATCCTCATTGACAATGATTCAGAGACAGTTACTTGTGTATGAGGGATGGTAGTACTTTTCAGCCAAAGGGCTAGAAAAGGACCTAACCACAAAGCAAATAGAATACTTCTATTCAAGAAAACCACGAGCTGATGGAATGAGATGTTTTTTTCTCATTAAAACAGACTACTCTGAATTTACCTCAGTAGTGAGGCTTCCCAGTATTGGCCACCACAGTATAAATGATGGTATTTCAGTGGTTTAACAAAAGTTTTGAAAATAATAAAAATATATTAAAGATGAAATCTAAGAATGTGTCTTATTTACCACAAATTACTTTGGTTTTCTTTGTAGCTGACATAAAATCAGCCTTTGTTTTATGTTGAAAGAATAAATTTCACTGATATATACATTTGTTTAAAGGTCAGAAAAGATTAGCTATAGCATGGAATACAGAAAAACATAAGCAAGTCACCCCAAAAGTAATGCCTCCTATTCATTTCCATGAAAACCGCAACAAAGAACACAAGAAAATTATTTGATAGAGCAAATTCTCAGCTACAAAACGCTACTTTTCAACACTATCACCACCATTATCTGTGCATATTCACCAGCAGTCAGTAAGAACCTGCATGTTGTATTCAGCAAAATCTGCAGACGTTTCACTACCTCTGAGCAATTGAATACATGGCAATGTACTCACCATCATCTGCTGAACGTGAAATATTTCAGCTCCAGTAGCAGAGAGGCGGTTTGGAAATGAAATGTCAAGAAAAGCGCCAGGAAGAGTGCTTGGTCCAGCATTGTAAACCTGTAAGAAAAATAGGCATACAGATGTATTAAAAAGCCTTGAACAAACATAACTGCCCATAAGTAGGAAATATTTGTATAACCAGAGCTGGGAGTGTAGGTACATTTGAAAAAATCCTAATGCTATGCTAGTTTTATAATCTTTTCAGATAACACCTTCTCCTTTCAGTATCAGGATGAAATCAAAGGATTACTTTGCCTAGAAGTCGTTAATGATAGCTCACACAACAAGTGAGATGCAGTTTTGGAGGATAATTACCAGTCATCAATACAAATAGCATACGACTTCTATCTTTAATACAGACACTGCTAGTACTCTTAAGTGTTTTGGTAACACCACCCAGAAGACTGTAAAAAAAAATTGCTATTTCTATCAACATCCCAATTTCCATCAGGTAACCTCTGCATTATATTCTGCGTGTGTTTTTCTTACAGGGAAGAGTTATGACGACTGTGACTACTGAACTGCAGGCATGATGAACTGAGTTGCCAAGAAATGCGTGTGAACAACTTCCAACCAAGATCTGGGGTTTCCAATTAAATGAAACTCTTAGTGGAAAAACGTTGGCTTTCTATCAAATCCCCCACAACTTCTCAACAAAAACTCAAGGAATTTTCAGTACACCACTGAAATGTATCCAGTGAAAATTGCTAAATTTGTGGCTTCTTGCTGAAGAGAAAAAAAAAATCCATGGACAAATGTCGATTAAAGTAAGTTTTCATGACTACCTGCATTTTTTTTTTGATCAGGGAAAAATATCTCCTCATTGTTTCTAGCAATACATGTATAAATGCAAACAGTGAAAATATTAAGCTAATAGAATATTTATCTGCTCTGAGACACTACCGTGACAAGATGAAGTAATTGGTCTTTTAACTGTGTAAAGTACCAATATTAAAAACAACAGATATTCATTCTTCAAACACTGTTTATATTTGAAGAAATGCCTGACTGATAAAGAGAATCAGTTCACAATGTCAAATCTTCACAAAAACCCCGAGGCTCCAAGCAGGGGGGAAATCCCACTGTAACAGAGCATGGTAACAACTGCATGAAATACAAATATAATGTTTCATGTTAAGACATTTTAGAAAATGCTGGTTACATCACTGAGATCATATATAAGAGTTAATGCAGAAAAGGCATTTTCATTGCACATCCTGTTACCCCCCCAAATTGATGTATAGATCTTTTTTCCTTATTAATATCCTACATGGTATCGATTTTCATATGTATAAAAAAACTCTACAAAGCTTTGTAATTTTGTAAGTCATCTCTTCTTTCAGTTTAGAAACTATTACTTTTCTCCATCTGGAGAAGATTAATAAATGGCAGGCAAATCATTAAATACAAGCAAACAGTGATATAAACCATGCTCTGCTCATTATGAAACTCTACCCTTTCTCTCTGACAAACAGTTATGAGGTTTACCATCTTATTGGTGAGCAGATCTGTGACTTGTTACTGTATTGTTTTCCACTCTCATATGGGTAGCAACTTTATTAATATTGCAACTCACACGTGTGTATGAAAGGCAAGAGGGTAGGAGAGGATAAATGGTGGCTCTGCCAATATATAGACTCTCTCTTCATTACCTACTATCACTTCATTTTATTGAAAGTAATCATCTAGTTAAAGCATCAGTACATCTGTTCTTTATCTGTTTCTAACCAGTATCTGGCTGGGGAGAAGCGAAGACTTATAAAACCTCAAGAATGGAATCAGTATCATAAGAATTAATAGCCTAGTTCACAAAAGCTTTAATGTCCTGAAACTCCGCTTTCAGTTCTTTTCAGTAAATAGCTAAGGGCACTGCATGACAGTGGGGGTTTAATTGCTCTGGCCCACAGTCTGTCCACAGAGGCTGACATGTGTTGTTCATTATGAGCTGAGTGGCATTCATGCCTAGGAGAACAGAAAGGGGAAAAAAGGTGAAAGACTATTTTTCACAATCAACGATTCACTCACCTCTGCTGGATTTATCATTCCCTAGTTCCATCTAGCGGTCAAAAATGATTTGAAGTGCTTGTAATAGAGACAGTCGTGGCCATGAGACAAGTTTATTTTGATCCCATCACAAGAGCTTGTTGTAATAACTGTTCCATATACTTTACAAGATCAGGATCCCAACTGACATGTGATTTTAAATTTATAGATAACGTTTGAATAACACTGATAAGCTGTGAGACATGCAATGAAACCTTCTCACGCCATTTTTGGTTTTACATTCTCTTTCCTGTGCTAAATCTCACCAGTAATGTTATAAATATTTTTGTACTAGAGGTATTTGGCCTAGTCAGAATCCATTGCACAGGTACATGCTTGTTCTCACAGATGAAGACTGCCCACACCTCTGCTCAGTGATCATGAAACTGAAAAGAATTACTTCTCCCATTTGATCCTGCATTCAAGATGTGGCACTTGAGTAACTTTGTACTTGGCACATGATGAAAAGTAAAACACAAGCAAACAGTAGCAGTATGAAACTATGAAAGTGAGATGTCCTGTTTGTAATTATTGTAATAGTATATCCAGACAAGGAAATACACCATCCCTGGACACCGGAATCCCTGTTAATAAGGCATCCAATCAAGAATGCACTGCACAGCATACTGTGTTATGAAAACAAGCACCAAAGCCCTTAGTGCACTGAGAATAAAAGAGATACAAAGCTAGAGTGTACCATCAAGCAAGAATTTCAGTTTTACCTGCAGCGTGAAGTTAAGAGACTGGAAACGGCATTCATGGCTTTCCAACTGAACGAAATTGGATGCTTCCACAGAGTCACCATAGAAAAAGGAAGTAGGGAAGACTTCCCTGAAAGATCAAGACACAGATTTAGTAAGTTTTGATTGCCACCAAAATTAAATATATTTGTGGTAAATCTCACTGCTTGCTTTCTGGCCATGGGAAGTTCTATGGAACCATTTTACACTACTGCAGTATTTTTTATTTGATTTCCACTTGACAACAGTGGGTTACACAACCAGCATCTCTACTGATCTGGCTTAACGTCCTATCGTAGAAGGAAGCAGACTTACTTTGATTACTTTTTCTCCTTTCCTATCACAAAACACCTTCTCCTGGTCTATGGCCCTTCCTCTGGATGATCTGTGGAAGTTCTTTAGCACGTGTAACACATGAAATCACCGCACTACTGAGTTCATCTGAAGTACTAACAAACAGGATTATTTTCAGTTACTTACTCACTAAAATAACACTTCAATTTGATCTACCACTTACAGAGCATTTCATGAATACACACCTCATTAGTTATCACTCGGTTTATGATTTTCAGACGGTTAAAGGGAAGAAAAGAGGGGGATATGACCTGCTTTAAGCTACAGTCACAGAGGCCAAGTTCCCTCAGCTACTCTTAGCATCTTATTAGAAGGTAAAATGCAGTGAGGTTCTATCAGAAAAGACTCTGAAGCATGATAGTACCTAGAAATCCTAGACATGAGGACTAGGAGTGCTTTAAGCATTCTTTGTGCTTCCTAATGTCAGACTGCAGCACTGGCTGGAAATGGTCCTGATGTAATTTCATATAGACTGTAGTAAGAATCTGTCTAAAACTCTATTTTCTTCCCGGACTGTTCTTTTGATCAGAGGTTTCTGAGGCAGGATTTTAAGCCTTTTTAGGTACATTTCTTTTTTTTTTTCTGGTCTCTTGACCTGTCTCCTATGGCAGGGATCACCAAGGCAAACAGCAGGAGACAAACTTTACTCCTCCCATCCACAGTGCTGTGCCAGTAGGCTCCTTCCAAGCATGTTACAAGCCCTCTGGGATATTTATCACAGGAATTTGCTCTCACAGACCCACACAAGGATAAATTAGGTTTTAAAGACATATTGTCTGAAGAAGAGTATTCCTAGTATTATTTAGTATTGCTTGGGAATGGTGCACCTGCCAATAAATCAAACTTTTCCCTGGCAGTTGGACATTTCTGTGAGCTGGAGTCAACTAAGCTTTGTCTGTGTGAGAGGAAGAAATCATCCAAATAGTCAGGTGGGGCTGAAAACTTCAGAAGCATAATGCATTTAAAAAAAAAAAAAAAAAAAAGTATATTGTGAAGAAAAAGAAGACTAATTTATACCAGGCTTTTGGTTTGTAGTATTCACCTATTGTAGTAGGTGGTGAACAGAGATCTAAAGCCACGTTATTTCTTTTGTACCTGTAAAGCTGTACAACATCTGTGTAAAAGCAGTGCCAACTAAGGGATCCAGAGTTACATTTCTACACAGTCTGTAACTCTGAAAATGCTCAAAAACTTTCAGAATATGTTGCTTCTCAATATAGAGAAGAACTTTGTCCTTGCTAGCCATCCTGTGAGGTCTGGTAGTCCTCATGGTGGCTAAACAGACCTTTGCCTCTTGGGGACAATACTGATGTACTGATGAGTTTTTACTTCCCAAGTTTAGAAATGAATGTCAAGTTCCGCAGCCCACACGGATGCTACTTCACCCCCAGTGACCAGGTCACTCAACTCCAACTTGAACACTGTCTGTGTTAGGGGTCAGTTTATTTGGACTAATCCCAAATCTTCCACTCAAGATGTAAAATTGTAATTTTAAGAGGAAGGGGAGACCTCTGAGTACAAAGGAAGGAACCTGCACACGTCCAGTCCCTGGGAAAGGACAATGGCTATGTATTGTATATCAGTCAAAGAGTGAGTGATGTTCCACAGTTAGCATTTGGATGCTCTGCAGACTAAGAAGCAGAGGTAGTGGGAAAGGAGATAGAAGCAGAAGCAAATTCTGATTGTGAAATTAAACAGAAAGGCAAACAACTAGACTCTACCAAAATCCTTAAAATCCCATAACATTTGACCCTAACCTTTGGCCTGGTGATTCTCAATCATATCTTTAAAGGCATGTCTTACAGAACAAGATAGGATTTACTTTTCCTATTTTTATTTTATTTAAAGTTCTATCGTATCCACAGAATCACATGAATTCAAATATGATCTCTAAAATATCTACAATAAATTTGATTTTAATGAATTAGTATTGTTAGAAAGGAGTGAGAAAGAGTTACAGTGCTGGAATGTAAAGAATGACAAATAAAATTCCCAGATAGGGAATGAGGTTGTCCTTATTTCCAGAGTCTGGGAAACAAGAAAAAAATCAACATTCCACTACTTGTAAACAAAGAGAAAAATTCCGTTTTTCACTCCAAGAGGTTTAAATGTTATTGTTAGGATTATTAGCATTTTTTTTTGTTTTCATTTGATGACTGGTACTTACCCATTGATAGATGAGTCCACTTCATGCATCAGGGGCACTGATAGGGTCAGAGTATTATCATGCAGAGACTCCACGCGCTCTACGTTTCCACTGTGCCAGAAAGAAAACATAAACATACTGTAAATCCCCAGCCTTTGTAATATCTCACAGTTACACAGCTACTATCCCTATGCTTTGTACTCTGAACTTCTCTTGTTGAGCGATGTCACCTCTCCTTAGGAAGCCTCTCAGAGGGTAGGAGTTACATTTCTTCACCCCACTTTGGAGGGGGCACATGTGCACGGTATATACTTTGTGGTTACCCCTCTGTGGATGGGACATGAACAAGCACAAGCTGAAAAACCATATTTGAGAAAAGCAGTCAATCCAAAGGGAAGTGCTGTCATCATTCACAGTGGAGATATACAAGGACATTTAGGCATAAATGCAAGGACTCATTTTTTCCCAGCCTGACTGTACATCAGTTTGGGAAGGTCACATACATCTCACAGAGGCTCAGTAAATTAAACTTCACTTTTAAGATACCTGCACTGCTTCATAGCACTGATTTAGTACTGCTATGAGCAACTTTGCAGGCTACATCCTCATACTGAACGGGTCATAAACTCTTCACTGTTCTACTTCCTTTGCATGTAATTAGTTGTCAAAATGAAAGTACTACTTTCTGTCTTCAAAGTCAGCTGCCACCACTGGTCAAAAGCAGAAGGAAAGGAAAGTAAGCAATCATCTCTTACTTCAGACATTTTATTTCAGTGTGAATATTTATACATTAAATCCAGGAAAGGCTTCTGAAATGCAAGCACAACATGCAAACTTGTAAATATTCTAATTCTGGAGATGAGCCTGCTTGGTGGGTAACAGCTCAGAAGATATGTTGCATATACTTCCAGACTCTTTAGCAGTGACTAATTGCTTTCTGCCTTGCTGGATTTACTCGCAAATCAAACTGGGAAAAGATATGCTCCTATTTACTTAAGGACAATATCACTGAGGGAAAAGAAGCAAGCTGTAGCTTCCCAAATGATATACCATGTATATGATGAGTTGCTTAATTCGGTCCCAGGAAAAAAGAAAAAAAAAAAAAAGATTTAACAAAAACTGGATGGACTCAGTAAGAGTCTGAAATGGAGGCATTTTTCATCTCAGATATTGAGATACTCTGGTAGCAAGTAGAACAAACATGCAGAATTTCATATAGATTTCAAATGCATGCAGTTAATACATTTCAAAGTTCCTGTAGAAAAGGACAACATCACTCACTGAGTCTAATTCTAGCAAAACAGTTCACTCCAGGAAGCAATGGAAGAGTTTTGTTGGTGCTTAGATTCTACTTTGCTGTCTCACTACTGAACCAGTCTCTCTTGCTATAGGTGCTGGAATTTGCAGCTACAAGAGACAAGTTAAGTGGCCACCTGAAGGGCAATACTTACATTGCCATGACAGCATGGTACAGCTAACAGCTTCTCTATCCCCAGGCAATTCTGGAGGACCAGCTCCAGTTTTGTGTGGGAATAAAGTCCCTACTCATTGTTGTCTTACCACAGCACATAATTTTCCTGCCCATTTCCTTATCACTGACTTCAACCAATGGCTCCCTGTTGCAGATCAGCAACTCTTGTGGTAGAAAATATTACAATTATTTGACAGTGAGGGAACTGAGCAATTTGCCCAAAGACAGAGAGGAAACAAGGGTAGTTCTGCACTGGGAAGTGCACTGTTGTCTTTGGAGGTTCAGCTGAATCCTTCACAAAACAACTGTCCTCCAGCCCACCCTTCTGAAATGAAAGACATTCTCTTAAGCTCTCAGAGCATTTGCACTATGTGCACAAGCTGCTATCTATAACTTCACCCCATCTAAAGGCACAAGCCAACCCTCCTCACTGGTGTGGCACAGTAATCTCAAGGAGTGAGGTGACTGAGGAGAGCCCTGTGCTATCCAAGGCATGGAAATGAGAGGTACAAGCTGGAAAATGCTGGCTGGGCAAATTTAAAGCAGCCGTGACCTATCTTTGCAACGGCTGGCATTCACCCAGCAGATCCTGATACATCTCCCTGCCCTAGAAATATTATGGGGTCATCTAAACACATGATCAGCTACTTTTCACAGAGTAAAACTTGCATAATGTGCAAGCCAGGGCCTTGCCCACTTGATGTGAGGTCTCACTGTCAGCGTTTCATAGCAGCCCCACGTGCTGCAGGATCTTGTTCCCCACCTACAGCTGTTATAGGAGCAGTCACTCAGCAACTGCAAATCTCATCTCTCATTCCCAGTAAGCCTGTGAGGCATCAGAACGGGGAGGCAAGCTGTTTGGAAATGCCATTTTTGATGTTGTAAGGTATGAAGATGGCCCGCGGAAGCAGCAACCAGTCCCCTAGTCAGCATGCCAGAGCAGCAATTTATGGCTCAGGTTAATGAAGCTGTGCTACTATCTCCAAATAAATACCCATACATTGCCTTGCCTTAAACGCCCATGGAGACTACTTCTTTTGTAGCATATCATCCTGGGTGCCACACCTTTTATTTCACTCGAGATAATGTGATTGTGCTTACATTATAAGGTCACTGGCTAGCACTTGGCACCATCCCACTGCAGTGCCTGATGCAAATGCCCTTGGGACAGTGTCCCATTCAACTGCTCCACGCATGTCAAACCTTACTGAAGATCCAGAGTGGGGAAAAAATAGACATGCAACTTCGGAAACTGTCAGTAAGATCTCTGAGCATCTGATGAAAGCATTTTTCTTTTCTGGTTTGCATCCAAGCATACTTATTTCATTTAAATGCTGGAACAAATGGGTCTGTCTGGTGCTGATCGTCAAGCACAGCTGAGCTGAGCTTGATACACAGCCCAAAGGGATGAGCAGAGAAACACAAGGGCCTTCCAACTGAAAGAACACAAAATACTCCTTTAGAATCACAACTGCTTGGCAAACAGAGCCTACACACAATTCCACCTCACTTCTCAGGAAGGTGAGTCGCATGTTTCCTCCGTGTTATCAAAGAACAAGCATTTATCTTCAGTCATTCAACCTCATTTACTATACATACATGTGCTGATGACTGCTACCACACAATTGCTAAGCACATGCAGTGCACACATCATGCAACAAAGAAGATCCAAGTCATTAAGACATGGAAAGGTTCTCTTACCTTTGGGCAGTGACAAGGAAGGTAAGTGTTTCCTCTTGTCCAGACAAGTGGCTTGTGTCAAAGATTACACTGAACTCATACTGCACAAAGAAAAAGTGGCATTTAGAGACTGTTTCAAAATATACTTATTCTGAAGCTTCACATATATTCTACTGGTCTAGCTAAAAACAAGTAGCATATTTTAATATACTTAATAGAGCCCCCTCTACTGCATAGTAGCAATGGTTTAACTTTGCAATTGCTAGTTTGTTCAAATACTACAGAATTTGATCATTCATTGTGAGAAGGCCTTTATTAGAATCATCAAGGATATCAAGAAATCAAGGATATTTTGGGAGCAAATTATCTGCCCGTGGAAGAGCCCTGTAGCATAAGGAGAACATTACTGAAATTACCTCAGCACCATTGCATGCACTCATCACTGCCCAAGAAATCTTCCATGAATCTTTCATGCACAGGCATGCACAGACATTGGGAACAACCAGCAGTAGCTAAAGTACCATCCAGGCCACTAACCAAGCTGGACATAATCAGGTGTTAATTTTGAATTGAGAATCTATTTTCACTGATCACTGTAGCACTGCATTAAATAATCCACACAGCAACATCTCTATTTAACTCCAAAGTCCAGGTGAAATGGCTTCCAAATTCATGCTAATTTCAATGGCAGGAAGGGGAAGGGGACCGGGAAGGGGATGGGAAAGGGGACGGGGAAGGGAAGGGAAAGTGGAAGGGGAAAGGAAGGGAAAAAAGGAAAAAGGGAAAAAGGGAAAAAGGGAAAAAGGGAAAAAGGGAAAAAGGGAAAGAAGTAAAAAAAAAAAAAAAAAAAAGGAACTACATCATTCTGAAGCGAAACACTGAAATTCTTAAATTCCAGGTGATGTTTTGCTATTGCAATTTTTTCCATTTGCTACTGCAAATTTTTTTCCATTATGTTTTATATCTTTTTAAATGCTTCAAAAGAGCATATTGCAAGCAATAAATAATATATTAAAAAAGAAAACAACAAAAACATGAGCTCAAATGCTGTGGCAATTCAAACAGAAAGGATTCATTTTTAAAATTTAAATTTTCTAAAAAAATTCAGATACATTTTGTTCAGATCATCCTGAAATTATGCCTCTTCTCAATTCCTGGGTTGGTCACTGTATAGTTTTGATTAGTGACAGAAAAAACTTGGCTGGATTTCTAAGTATAATGAGAGAGTTTACCTCTTACTACTCAAACAAAACCTTCTTTGAGAGCTATCAGGAAACCATAATATGAAAAAGTTATTATGAAATTTTCACTGTCGTTCATACGAAAGCAGTCACAATTTAAATTGAGAGTAGGCAAAAATAAAAATACAGTAAGGCAACACAAACGAGACAGGGTCTTTTTCTAATATTCCATTAAGGTTTTGGTTGCTACAACTCTTGCAACGTTTTTTCAGGAGTATTTAATTGCAATGCACAAGTTATTGCTATTGACTGTATCTGGTGAGTACATTTGCCCTCCCACAACCATGCAAGGCCTAGGGATCTGTGTTAGAAAGCTACATAAGGTATGAGCCACAGGCATTCCATGGAGCAGTTATCCTTCCCGGAGAAAAGCAGGGGAACAAACCATCACTGCAAATGAAAATATCATGACATTACCCTAGATTTTGATCTCATGAAAGGAAATTCCACACTGCACTTGAGAAAGTCTGACTCCAGCAACTCACAGGAAATTCCCAGCTCCTCCTGTAAGAAAATAAAAAGACCACAAAATGATGGAGAAAGACTACTAAGAAATGTCATTGAGATAAACTATCTTAGAAAATAAAACATTTCCCATCATAACGCTGTTACTCATTGTCCTGATCTCTTAGTCTCACGAGATGCACTACAATGATATGGGTACCAACCCTTCTTTAATGACACAATGGTGGTGTAGAGTAAATTAGGGGATGATCCTCTTCTCATGCTAAACCATGATGGACTATGAGCATTGACAGTAATACAAACTGAAAAGCTCAGAGCACCATCATAAAAGCCAGTGCATTAAAACAACAGAAATGAATCTACTGAATAGAAAGCGTTCCATTGCTCCATAAAATAGAAGTCTGGCTCCAGGATATTCTCATCTCTGTATCATCAGAAGACAGTTGCATGCCCTGTCTCTGTGGAAAAGTTCGTAACTTTCAGAGTGAGATTCAGCTCCCGAATCTGGATGCACACTTTTAGGTGACTACCCAGAAGAGTTTTGCTAAATGATCCAGGTGCTCCCATCCTAGGAGAGGTAGAAAACTGCTAAGCAGAGCAAATGTAGGTGTTTATTCCAAACTGAACCAAAGAAGTGACGAGGCCTTGCTACTGAATAGATCAACACTGGAGCTGTGGTATTGAAGTATGCAACCATAATATGAATGCCTGAATTGAGAGATATGAATCTGAAAATTAATTATGTACATCTATCTGGAAGTCTCTTAGATACAGGATATATCATTTATTCAATCTATTTTAGGAATCTACAATAGTTTGTGAAACCCAGGCTCAGCGTCCAACAGACACATTTCCCAAATAACTCGTGAGTTCTGCTTTAAATATGTACTTCAATTTAAGCATTTGCACGAGTACCATTCTCAAGCACATGTTGAAACATGGATTCAGACTATAAGTACTCCAGGAAACATCTCTCTTGGTTTCACATTTTGATCTGAGCACTGCTTTAGTGCTCTACAGACATTACCCGAACTGTGAGACTGACTGCATCCAGATTCTTGATCTTTCAGCTGTTTCCTGCTGTTTCCTGAAGACCCCCTTTATCTTCAAAATCGTGGTTCAATTCATAGCACATGTTGATAGATGATTATATCCCTAACATCATTTTTCTCCTCTGATTTAGTATTTGACTGGTTTCATGTGTAAAGAAAATAATCTAAGGAGAAAATCCATGCATACTTTGAGACGGCATGAAATCACTTCAGTAGTACTCAGCTGCCAGAGCAGTGGCCTCCATGTTCATTTTCTCTATGGATTTATTTCCTTGCACTCCTCTGTATGATTCTATTTCCAACATTGTAAAAGATGGCACTGCCCAGCAAATCAGCTATCTAGATTCAGTTGTACAAAGCTGTCATCTTCCTATTCTAGGTCACATCTTCTCCTCCATTTAACAAAAAAGAGCAGAGAAAGTGCTTTATAGGTGAGGCATCTCCTTCACTTGCCTTTTCCACTCAGCAATCTGGGAACTCTTCTAGTTTTACGTGGATGATCCAGTGAATACACACTCTGAGCAGCTGCGTAACCAAATGAGAAATTTCACAGTTGTTTCCTCTGGGAACATTCTTGGTTCTGTGTTGTTCCAACATCCCTTGCTGTCTAACTGCAGCAACCTATGAACTCTCTTTCATCATCTCCCTGTTTCTGCTCAGTCAAGAGAGATTTCTATTTACATAGCTGTCTGGTGGTGACAGTGACCAGACAGACCCAAGAGGCTGCCTCCTCTCCCCAAGCCTGTATCACTTCAGGGATGTCAAAAAACACGATAACAGAAAGAACAATCATCTTGATAATGGAAGAAGAGCAATTCTTCTTCATTTTGCAAATTGGAGGCCGCCTGCCTCTGCAGTCCTGACAACAGGCAGGCAGATGCCAGCTGTTTATAACAGTCTGTTAAGGAAACGACAGATAAAAACTGCACTGACCATTTCTATTGTCACTGCTTGCAACAGCTTAATAGATGTACTGAGATTGACTAGAAGGACCTTCTGACTTCATTAGCATACCATCCAGTTTAATGATTAATAAAACACTATGCACGCTACGAAGTCAAACTGTTCAGAGCTAGGAAATAGCATAAATAAGTTTGCTGAATCACTGGTTCAGTATTCTACACGTTTCTATACTACCTAGCAGAGTTTCTAATTTGCTTAGAAAATGCAGCCAAAGGGGATGGAAGCTTCTCTTCTGGTTACAGAGTATGAATTATCCAGAAAATTTTCTCTTCCTTCTGAAACATTTGACAGCATTTCATGTTTTTAGGAGTGTCAATCAGATAAACAGTGAGCTAATTAGCCAAATAGCTGTAGTACTACTGCATAACAAATGAAGACCGGGGTATGAGAAACACACAGCTTAGAATGACTAACAGTACGTGCCTCCACACAGAAAGAAAAGTTCCTGATGATTAGAATAAGAATAATGAAACAGTTGAGTTCTACTGTTATTGAAAGGGGCACACGAAGAAAGAGCAACCCAATGGAAATTATGGAAATTCTGTAGCATAATGCTGTCATGAGCTGGGGCATTTAATCAGAGGGTGATCAGAAATGTAAATGGCTTTATTTCTGGAGGTTCTTGTTTTGAAGCGTAAATATCCTGTGTGGCTTCAACTGACTGAGTAGTACAGGAAGCTGATAACGATCATATCAATATAGAATGGTAGAAATAGCAACTCAGAAATGTTGTTTGTTATATTTAAAACTTGAAAATGAAAGAACTTCTACAATGCTTGTGTTATTCCTGCCTCAGATCCAACTCTTGGCTGTTTCAGTATTAATTTGGTGCACCACACTGCCTGCACCAAGGGACACCACCTATTTTCTCCATTGGCATCTTTGGCAGTGCATATTTTGGTAGAAGTGGGTAGCTACTGAACATGGGAGTCCAGAGTACATCTGACTATTGTCTGACAACACAGGATATGCTTTGGAGCAGTATCTCCTCATATCCCTGCCCTTAACACTGCATGCAGTTCTTATTGCCTCAAACAACTCAGATACCTAATCGGAAGAAAGCTCACAGACTAATTTGCTTAAGAAAGGTGAATACATTTAGCTTTCAGAAAACATTTCAACACAAGTAAAGCTAAAATGCTTTACCACACAGATGGGATGCTGGATACGGTCCTTTTGTTGACTTCACCTGGTTGATTATCTGGGGATTTAACACATAGAACAACTCCAGATTTTGCTCTTTCCCGATCAGAGATCATTACTGGACTGCATGAGAACTGCATGCTTTTCAGGCTGCAAAAGGTAGGCTGTCACTAAGGAAATAGCTTGTCAGTACTAGAACAGATTGTACCAAGCAAGCCTTTGACTACATGCATTCTGGCATTTGGAAAGACTGTTTTTCCTTACTATTTGATGGGCCTGATGTTCTGGTATAAAGGTGGGACCAGTGCCAGTTTGAGCACAAGACTCAAATATTTTAGGGATGATCCTGGAGAAGATCATTTATTAGAACCAAACCCTGCTCAAAGACAACAGCCATTTGTGCCCCCTCTTCCTGAAACAGACTGCTTTTTTTTTTAAACAAGATTTCTTATATATTGTTTACTTTGACTTTGAAGGGTAATTTTCAACTTTGTTAACTGCCAAATCTAAGATTTAAGAAAAAGGGAATGTCCTACAGAAAAAAAGAAAAAGAAAGAAAGATATGCTGGTGGAAAAAAGATAAAGACTGCCTCTAGGGAGTCTTCACAGTGACATACCAACATAGCACACTGCTCCTCGTTATGCTTTCCCTTCCTGAGCATGGATGGCCAGATAGACAGCACACATTAAATGGCACAAAGAAGGGTGCTGAGATATCCTCAGCTTCATCTTGATGAGCAGTTTTCATACCAGAACACACATGCATTTTTCCCTTAAGAATCTCACATAGCCGGCAATGATGACTTATTCATCAGCTGATAAAACCCTCTTCCAGCTCATTCATGTCATGTCCAAACAAAAACCTCCAGTCTTAAAGGAAAAATATTTCTGCCTTTCTGACCCAGCAGTTCCTATACTCCCATCTGTTTTCATTTTTTCCCATCCTTAGGGTTATTCATTTCTTCTCAATGAAAAAGCAACTCTTCTCTGACTTCACATCATCGCCCCCAGCCTGGAGTCAATCACACACTCTCCAACCTATTCCCACCCCCATCCAAGACTAGCTGCAAGCCTGACACCTCAAGCAACTCCTCATCTAATCTCCCCCAGCCTGTTAACTCCCCTTCAGCACCCAGACCTTAATCTATTTAACAGCTCCTCTACCAAATTATGACTATCAGCAAAAGCAAACAAGCGTAAAAGTATAGGTCACTTGTGTTGTATTTTGCACTTAGAGCTTCCTAACACTCCTTTACTGCCTGCCAGCTCCCTACTCTCCTAAGCATACTGGTAGACACTACACCTTCCATGTCAGCATGAAGCTGCACCTGAAAAATACTCAACTTGGAGAATTTGGCAAAATGATGTCCTGGATATGGCTCTGATTTTATTTTTATTTCTTAAAGTTGTATTAATTTATGTACTTTTGGTAAGTTTAGTACTACTCTGAATACTGTTGATTATCTGTGCCAAAGATGACCCAATCCTCTTATTCTGTCCTCTGATTAGCTGTTATTTTTAATGGGTTAAAATCACTAATGAAAGATATTGAAAATATCCTTGTTGCAAACTGTTAATTTGTATACATTTTTAGGAGAAAGAAAAAAAAAAAAGAAAAACTTGCTATAGAATGTACCTAAGAGCAGTTTATCTTTCTGTTTCCTCAGAAATACTCAAATAAAAGCCAGTTTTGTTGTTGTTTATTTGGAAAAATGCTTCTGCAAATCCTATCTCCTAGTACTCCGGAACAGTGGAGAAAATGTCCTGGAAGCTTTGATAACATTCTGAAGATGTTGAGAATTTATTTAACTCGTTATGTTTTGTGATGCTGCTGCAGCTTTTCCAAAGAGCACAAAAGAGTGCCAACAGTACATACTGAGAAATCCTGCTCTTGTTGCCAGGGCACATGCTCTCGTTATTATTTTACCTGTTCTGTAACACCTGTCTGTTTGAGAACCATCATAGCTGACTCCACATGGGACCACAAAGATCCTCATCTGAGAGGTCCTACAAGAAGTATCGAAGAAAACAGCACTAAGGAGGGCTATCTGCACTCCTACAGTATGCTAAATCTCAAAAGTTAGATACTACATACTCAGTATGTGCTCTGCAGTACACAGACTTTACAGTTCACTCTCCACACTAGTGATGTGAAAATATAAGCAACCTGACTTGTGGACCAAAGTTAGAGGCTTACAGCAGACGTTAGGAAAAACGTTTTGCTAAATCTGTACTTTTTTTATATACATAATCAACATGGACTCAGTCTTAAAGAACATACGTCTCAATAATTTCAACTTACAAATTGGAATTTTTAGTGAACAGGGACATTTTTCCAAGTGGAAGTTCAGATGAAATCTGAACCTTTTGTTCCACTGAAGAGGACAACTACATAGACCTGAACTGCATTTTAAAAGCTTCTCACTTTCAGGAGGTATCACTGAACATGGCTGTGTCTGACCATAGCTGGTCCTCTGCTGCACACCGAGCCAGTGAAGCTCAACACAAACATCTCTAAGGTGAGGAACCTAAAATAAAGGATCACCTCTACTATGATATTTGAGATGACTTCTTCTAATTACCCTTCCTAATCTTGGTTAAGTCCTTCGGTTGTACTTCAGTAACCTCCCCCCCTCCTCCCTGTGTGTTTCCCAAGGGTTTTGAGAGCGTAATTTTTATTTTGATCCTGCCCTTAGCTCTCCCTGCTTCCCAATCCTCTTAATGCCTTCCCTGCGGCTTCAAGGATATAAATATTTGTAAATTCATTTAACAGCCACCTGAGCATACTGATGAACTTTCTTTCTGCAGCAAGAAAGGTCACCAAACAATGTGGGTCACGGGTACCCACATGTACAGAGCAATTAGGAAAGTCTCTGTTCCTGAAACCTTAGGGATTTTCTCAATAAAAAGATTGGCCCAGGCTGAATTTCCCTGTGAACGTGAACAATTTTGGTAACCTTGTCTTGGTGGTCCTTTCTTCTGTGTATGCTTGTAACAGCATGGATTTTTCTAACTCAAGTCCCCAAACACTGATGAAGATGCAGAACTTTTGGAATGAGTCCAGATGAGGCCACTAAGGTGATCAGAGGGCTGGAGCACCTCTCCATGAGGAAAGGCAGAGCTTGGAGAAGGCTCTGGGGAGACCTCATTGTGGCCTTCAGTACTTGAAGGGAGCGTATAAACGGCTGTTTACAAGGGTGGATAGTGATCAGACCCACGATGGGTCTGATTTACAGCAAATTCCTCTTAGAAGTTACTCATTATGGTTCCTAAATGCTCTTCATGTCTCTGTCTCATTTGTACAACTAGCAGCTAGTGCCTGCTTTTGCCTCTTAGTTGTGTCTTTCTGAATTTAATATTTCACTTAAGATTCCTAGGCCTGACTGCCGTGTACTGACCTTCCCCAGCCTCGTGGATGCTGAAAGCATCAGTAACTCACATTTAAAAATCTCAGTACCTCACAGACTGAGGCCAGAAGTTTTGGAGTTTGAGTCCCTATTCCCATGGGAAGACCATGAAGCTTCTCATGAGCTCCAAGCATGTGATTTGGCCTGGGAAAAAGACCCTATTACAGGCAGCAGCTTTCAAGATGGTTGGCAGAGGTCCAGTACAGGTGGTCACTGCTTTAAAAGCCATCAAAAATAAAATTCTCACATGCACTTCTGTGAGTTTTGCTCTCAGAGCAAAAGCCTCTTGAGTTTTATTCCATTTTTTGTCACATGGTTATTTCAGTAGCTTCAAGCAACTTCTGAGCCTTGTGTTCAGAAACTCTTCTGTGTGCACTTCTTCACGCACCAAAGCAAAATGTGCAACAAGGAGCCACAGAAATAAGATTGATTTCTCTCATTAATTCTGTTTTTAAGAGGGGTTTTACTTCTTCAACATAACAGCTCTGTTTCCTGAGCTTCATAAGATTCTTCTGTTTTAAATGATTTCCAAATATTGGTGGAATGCAAGCAACAATGTGAATAATGTGAAGAACAACTCAACAATAAACCAGCGGCATGGCAGCTATTATATGTAAGTTAATCATTGCATGTTAGGAAAAATATTACAAAGAAAATACAGATTAAACACAGACTTACTCACCTATACACTGAGTGTATGTCATGAAACTGACATCTATTTACTCCCCTGACTGTAATGACTGAAGAACACTGGATAGGCAATCTAATTACATGATAGAATAAAAAGATTTTTTTGTGTGTTGCAAGGGTCTGTTTTAAAGGCACCACAGGGACTCCAAGTTTTCCTTCACACAGATATTTCCAACACACGGATATTCCCCCAATAAATTAAGTCAGCAAATGTGATGTACAGAAATTCTGCAGCTGTACAAATTGCTGTTTCATTGGCAGAGACCCTTGTCATGCTTGTGCTTGCATGAGCAAGCAAAATTACATTACCCTGACTTTGCTGACATACATGCAACCAAACGCACACACAAAAAGCTGGAAGACCAGGGTGTCCAGACCTCTAATTCCAATCATGAATCAATTCTTTGATTCATTAACAGAAAACAAGCTTGAAAGGTGATGGAGGAACCTCTTCAGTTGTTTCAGAAAAAAGAACAAGGAGGGGGAAAAAAAAAGTTTTCTTTGGCTTCAGAGAGAGATTTCCTGCCCTATTCCATGATCTCATTAGTGAATGATGCAGGCACACCCCACCCCCAAGCGCAGAAAGCCTGGCTTGAAACATCTTGGATTTGCTGCTTATTTTGCAAAAACAACTATTTCTATATAATTAATTAGAGCCTCCCTCCTCTTCCCTCTCCTCCCTGGATGGAACCTATTTATAGACCATGAGATCACCAATCCCAACCAGTACAGAAAATCTTTGAGGAAAAGGGAGAGAAAAACAAAAGCTTTTCTATTTGCTGGATATTCCCAGCATTCTCATCTTTCGTCCTTCTCTCTCAGCATACACATTAACTGGAGAACAGATACTACAGCAGATTTTTAAAGCACACAATCTCAGAGGTTTTTGAACAAGTCAATAAAACTCCTTTGCTTTTACATTTTCCATTTTCAGCATTCCAATTGGACTTGCATCAGCTTCCACTACACAAGCTCTACCATTCTCTTCCCCGTAACAGGTGAGAACTGCTGATCTTCACTTCTACAGAGGGAAAAATAATAAGGTACATTGCCAAGACCTACTGTCCCCTAAGCTATTAGGTCAGTTGTCATGCATCCATTACGAAGTTGACTATATTTCAGCCAAGCTGCTCCTTACCCTTTTTCCCATGTGCTGACGTCCAGCTACGCTTACTCAGGAAGTAACTAGGAACAGCTTAAAGGTCAGGCTTCCACCTGCCCACACTGCAACTTTCATCCCATCAAGCTATACCCAGCTCATGCCAGAGAATATTAGCAATATGAAGAACGCTAGTTAAATTTGGGCACAAAAGACTAAGGGATACAGAGACTGTTCTTTAGGATAAACTGAGTACATGCCCTGAAAGGAGAGATGGTAGCCTATTACTACAGCAGCAGGTCAATTGCTCACAGTGCCCACTGTGGAATTGCCCAGATAGTAAAGGCTGGAGACACCACACTTTCCCTGGAATCTCTTTACTGTGTTTCAGGATAGAGATGAGAGCCTAATTCTTGCCTTTATAACCTTTCACAGACAATGGTAGAGAATTAGTAGTAGCAGAAAATAGTTCTCACCACAGCAAATATGTCTTCGTTGGAATATGGCTGTTAATGACAAGATTGCATTTCTCCTCTCCCCAGCAGCAATTAGCATCTTAAAAGTTACATCGTTGCTGACATCATCAGTCTAGGAACTTGTGCTGGGGCTCTGGTCCCTGCAGCCATATCTGTGCCCCAGGGACCACGAGCTACCTCACACTTGGCATTCTCATTGAATTTCTTAGCACAGGGTCTGCGGGTCCAGTCGGGATAATCTCAGGCTCCTGATTAAGCCTCTCTAACTCCTGAACATGACCCAAAACAAATGTTTTCCCAGGACCAGAAAGTTAGAGCTGCCTTTCCTCCCCATCTCCATGCGGCTCAAACACTTTCCTGCTGGGAAAGGAACCACCGGAGCTGAAAAGGTGCAGGGGAGACAGATGTGTAGCGGCAAGCAGTTACCAGACTGGAAGTACTGGAACTGCCAAGAGGAAGCCTCCCACTGTGCCATTTCCCAGGCACTTTGCTGATTGGTAGCACCGTGCAGTTTTGAGAGCTTCACCTTGCTACTTCATGCAAAAGCTCCTTGCTTTTAATGCTCAGCTTGAGGGGTGGCTTTAGGATGTAATCTGTGAAAGAAAGATCTGGGAAACATTGGAGTAAGGTCAGCAGCTCATTCATTTTCTACAAAACAGAAGTAAACAAACAAAACAAAAAATTTAAGCTGTTCCCCACAAAAACATCCCCCATACATCTGAAAGCCTGATGCAAACCAATGAACACATCCAAAGAGATAAGGGGAAACTGTTATCTTTAGGTAAGACCTGCTAAGCTATTCTACCCTAGCTGGAGAAGGATTAGGGACATAGAAGATTCCAGACTTGATCAACTGTTGCTACAAGTATTTATACTATCAACTTATTCATATTGTACCATTTTTTTTTAACAAGTTCAACTTCAGTTTCCCATACACACTCACACATTGCATGCACGTACACATTGCTCCATTCATTAGGAAGGCACAAGGTGAAATAAAACATTGTGTACTTGCAACCAAGCAAAAGAAACTATTTCCTAGAGCCAAAGCCAATAATACACACAATCCACAAATAACTCAGGCCCAGACACTTCACTGCAGGTATTCTGTACCCACACTTTATTACCATCAATAGATATGATTGTTGAGGGGCCAAACACATGCATATAATGTTTACATTTGCAGAGGTCTTTCAGTAGACTGTGATACATACTGTTTACTTCTGCATGAGTTTTCCAGCTTGGTATTGGAAAGGACAGCAAACATCACTTCTAATGTGAATTCTAATCACATAGATCATTTAATATTCTTATTTTCAGGGTCAGGGTCATGGGCTGCATAGCCAGTTTAGCTTAGCTGCAGACCAAGGGGCCACTGCTCCTTCCCCAGTGCACCTGAGTTACAGACAGAGACCACACTGACCAGACCCATCTCTGCTATAGAGCCATAACAGAAAAGGAAAATGACAAAGGGAGCAGCACTTCCAATGGGTGTCCAAGACCAGCAACAGGGCAGCAAGCACGGGAGCAGATGAAGCCAAAGTCAGTTTAACTAGTGCTTGATTCACTAGCTGCTGTCTTATGTAACTACCCTGGTAGACAAATCTTTTGTTGCCTTCTCTTGAAATAATTTTTTTCTTTTACTCCAAGAGAAGCAGAGTTGCCCCTTTTGAAAGCACCTAGCGTCACAGACTGCCATGATGCAAGCAGTCAGCCTTCTATGTCCAACTAAAGGACAACAAAAAAAACAGGAACAAATTAGCAGGAAAGCACGCTGGCCAGCTGAACCTCCACCATATGAAAGGCAAATGGAAATGGGCTGAGCAACCTCCTCTCCACTTGGAGCACTGCTTTGGGTGCTGTTCTCAAGCAAGATACCAGTGCAGGCTACAGGTGCTCCAGTATCAAGAACAGTCCTTGAGATATCAATACAGACAAATGCAAAGCTGGAAACAGCCTAAAACTCATCCCATCTCCACCTCCTCCAGGTACTTACACTTTATTTTATAATTGGTAGCTTAACACATCTGGTCCAACAATTCTCTGAAGCAACCGGAGGCTGATATGTAGACAATTCTAAACTGTAAGCCAACTGTGATTGGAACTTCAATATATACTACTACTTAGAAGATAAAGATAAGATTTTAAAAGGATGAATTCAAGATACGTTTGCTTCCTCTCATCTTAAAACATAAACTTGCAAAAGGTAATCTAGTGCACAACTGCCAGTGTTATTTTTTCAAGTTAGACTAAAGACTTCATGAAGAGAATAAAAAAAGAGAGCAAGTGATATCATCTATCTGGACTTGGGCAAAGCATTCAGTGCTGTCCTGTTGACATCTCTAAACTGGAAAGATGTGGATCTGATCTGCAGACCCCAGGAACTAACTGGCTTGTCACACTCAGACTTGCTGTCAGTGACTTGATGTCTAGGTGGAGACCAGTGATGAGTGGCATTCCTCAGCTGCCAGTATTGGGACTGATACTATTTAACAGCTTTGTGGTGACATGGACAGTGGGACTGAGTGCACTCTCAGCAAATTTGCAGACAATACCGCTCCGCATGGTGTGGTCAACATGCTGAAGGGAAGGGATGACATCAAAAGAGTCCTGGGCAGGCTTGAGAGGCGGGTCCATGCAAACATAATAAAGTTCATCAAGATCAAATGCAATGCCCTGCACCTGGGTTAGGGCAATCCCAAATACGAATACAGGCTGGGCAGACCTGAGAGCAGACCTGAGAACTCTACAGACTGCTGGCTGATGAAAAGTTAGTAGTTGGTAACACACCTGTGGTTCAGAAAGCCAGCCATATCATGGGCTGCAACAAAAGGGGTGGCCAGCAGGGTGATGGATGTGACTGTCTTCCTCTACTCTGCCCTCACAAGGCACCTGGAGTACCAGGTGTGCCTTGTGCCTAGAGCACAAGGACATGAACACATTGGAACAGGTATAGAGGAGGGCCATGAAGATGATCAGAGGACTGGAGCACTTCTCTTATGAAGATAGGCTGACAGTTGGGGCTGTTCCACCTGGAGAGAAGAAGGTTCTGCAAGGACCTTTTAGCAACCTTCCAGTTCTTAAATGGGGCCTATAAGAAAGCTGGAGATGGACCCCTGTCTCGGAATTATCTAAATCTAGCTGTGTCTTTGACAGGGGAACAGCAAGCCCATCAGCCCAAAAGGGAAAGGGGAAGTGTACAGAGATGGGAGCTGGGCCCAAAAACAGAACAGTGGCAATGATCTGAGGAGGAAGCTTAATTTACTAAATATGATATCGGAATGCAAGATAACACTATATAACACAACATAATTGCAATTGAGGCTAATAAATCAAACAAAATGAGAGAGAGAGAGAGAGACTGTCTGAAACCTAAGGCTTTACTCTGAATTGAAGACAAAACAGCAGGGTAGCACACCTACGCATGCCAGGCAGCAAGAGAGTCCCATGACTTGTGGGTCTTCCCCTCTGAACACAAAGTCTGGGATATAAGCAGTTCTTCCTCTCTTCTGAGAACCAGGTATCTGGAAAGTTGTCAGTCCACGGATCTGGAGTATTAACTCTAATTCCCTGAGCTTTACATGGTATTACGATGTGGAATACCAATAGCAAAAATCATAAAACCATGATAACCCCTTAACAGGAGTGCAGTGATAGGACAAAGGATAATGGCTAGGGTTTTTTGTTTGTTTGTTTGTTGTTTTTTATTATTGTTTGTTTGTTTTTATTTGTTTTTAATTCTCTTTTATATGGTAAGTTTAAACCAGGAAGAAATTTTTCACTATAAGGATGGTGAGGCATTGAAACAGATTCCCAGACCAGCTGTGAACGCCCTATTCAAGAAAGTGTTCAAGGCCAGGTTAGATGTGGCTTCAGGCAACTTGGTAAAATCCCTGCCCATAGCAGGGGTATTGGTTAACCGGACGATGTTTAAGGTCCCTTCCAACCCAAACCATTCTATGATCCTGTGAAAATGAGACTTAGATGCCAGGAAACACATGAAAAATGGAGACTTAGACGCAGGAAAAATTCCCTGATCTCCAAAACACTCAATCTTTGTGTACAGAATTGTTACAAAACAGTGCTTATTTCATAACCAGTTTTCAAACCAACATAAAACCTTTGCTTATAAAAATGTGAAGATGCAGGTTTTGACAAAAAAATTATATTAGCTACTACATGCTCTAATACACTACTAAGCCCAGAGTAACTTCCACAAACTTGCCATGTCTTTTAAGCTCCATATACAAGAACACAGTAAAACCCTGAGAAAAACAAAGAGTAAGGGAGATCAAGTTTCCTCACTCCATTCTGATATATCTGAAAAGGAATCACCATAGCACAAAAATTAATACGACAAATTCACCTAAATTCACCAACAATCTAGACTCTACTACTCCCAGGAAAGCTTTCATATCATAGAATCACAGAATCATAAGATGGCCTGGGTTGAAAAGGAGCACAATGCTCATCCAGTTCCAACCCCCTGCTATGTGCAGGGTCACCAACCAGCAGACCAGGCTGCCCAGAGCCACATCCAGCCTGGCCTTGAATGCCTGCAGGGATGGGGCATCCACAGCCTCCTTGGGCAACCTGTTCCAGTGCCTCACCACCCTCTGGGTGAAAAACTTCCTCCTAATATCCAACCTAAACCTCCCCTGTCTCATTTTAAAACCATTCCCCCTTGTCCTATCACTATCCACCCTCGTAAACAGCCGTTCCCCTCCTGTTTATGTGCTCCCTTCAAGTACTGGAAGGCCACAATGAGGTCTCCCCGCAGCCTTCTCTTCTCAAGCCCAGTTCCCTCAGCCTTTCCTCACAGGAGAGCTGCTCCAGCCCTCTGACCATCTCAGTGCCCTCCTCTGGACCCGCTCCAAGAGCTCCACGTCCTTCCTGTGCTGGGGGCCCCAGGCCTGGACGCAGTGCTGCAGATGGAGCCTCACAAGAGCTGAGTAGAGGGGGACAATCACCTCCCTGTCCCTGCTGGCCACCCCTTTATTCATGCAGCCCAGAACACAGTTGGCCTTCCGGGCTGCAAGCGCACACTGCTGGCTCATGTCCAGCTTCTCATCCACCAGGACCCCCAAGTCCTTCTCCGCAGGGCTGCTCTCAAGGAGATCTTCCTCCAGTCTGTATAAATACCTGGGATTGCCCCGGCCCAAGTGCAGCACCCTGCACTTGTCCATGTTGAACCTCCTTAGGTTCTCATGGGCCCACTTCTCCAGCCTATCCAGGTCCCTCTGGATGGCTTCCCTTCCTTCCAGTCCATTGACTGCACCACTCAGCTTGGTGTCATCTGCAGACTTGCTGAGGGTGCACTCGATGCCATTGTCTGTGTCACTGATGAAGATGCTGAAGAGCACCGGTCCCAAGACTGACCCCTGAGGGACAGCACTTGTGACAGGCCTCCACCCTGACACAGAACCACTGATCACAATATTTTGGCTGCATGCAGCCAACCAATTCTTAATTCACTGAACAGACCATCCTTTTGATCCTTACCTCTCCAATTTAGAGAGAAGAACTACAGAAAATTTGTAGGATTAAATATGTAGACACAAGGCAATTATCTAGCAAATGAAGTTCTCCTGAGAGTCCAGAAGAAGGCATGTCCAGAATTACACACTGGTATGATTCTATATGATTCTTATCATTTCATGTATAACCAACCTACATACGCTTTTTAATCCGCCAGCAGTGCACTTCATTTGATTACACATTTATTTTAAATAATTGTGGATGACAACCTGTCTTTTTGTGGGTTAGATTATTCCTTCATGACCTGTGCATAGAAACATTGAAATAAGCTTTATGTCAGTAACACATTCTCATGTACATGAGTGCATGCTCTTCAACAGCCCAAGCAAAACACAGGGACAGGAAACTCATTAGGAGAAGAAAAGGCTCTGGAGTAAGCTTTCCTCCATCCTGACTACACATCTAGATGTATGTACATGTGCACACACATGTAGCTCACACTATGGAATCACAGTTGCAAAAGCAACAGGAGAGTTGTTTTTTCCAATATTACAGATAACTCACGGGTTATAACATCATTATTTTTCAGTAACAAAAACAAATATTTAAAAACATGCTTCTCAAAATTAAAAGCAGAAAAAAACACAAGATGGCAGAAACCAAAGATTCAGCATTCATTTCCTAGTGGTATTTTTGAAAGCACATATAATATATGCCCACATAAGGAATCTCCTGTGTGTAAGCCATCAATCATACTGAATATTAGCGTATTCAACTGCAATACAGCTATTCCCTCTTGGTGTTATAATGAAAAGCTTAAATTCAGAACAAGGGCAAGAAATAAATTCATATGTCATCAACTAAACACAGTTCAACAAAAAAGCAAGTGGAAAAGCTTACTACTAAAAAAAAAAAATTAAAAACAAACTGTAATAAAAAAAAAAGCTTTTTTCCCCTTCTTTGGTGGTAATTCTCTAGTGCAAAAAATACTGTTAAGGTAGTAACAGTAATAATGAGTTTGGCATTGAGTATTTTACTGGAATTAATAAACCTTACCTCAGCCTACCTCAGTCACCAAAACGCAAAGCCAAACCAAATGCCTTTTGGAAACACACACAGGATTTTGGTCACGCAGAAACCCAAATGCAAGGCACATCAGGACTTTTTCCACAGAAGAAACTGATGACATGATAAATACTATATTATCTAGCGACACTGATGAAATGCAAAGACATAAATCATTACTTTCTGCACTGGGACATTGAAAAGTTGTAAAATTGTCTTTGTTGTTTGTTCGCTTGTTTTAAGAAAAACCAAAAGCTTAGCAGTAAGGCGAAGATCAGGCTGATCCTGGCTGAACCCAAGACTGAGCAAATGCTGCTCAGGGAGGGACATGCTGAGAGGAGGGAGCCAACCTTGCCTCATTCTTTAAAAGAAACCGAGCTCTTCTGGGTGTATTTGAAGGAAAAAGAAAGAATGAGCAAGAAAGAGGGAGAGGAAATAATGTAAAAAAAAAAAAAAAAATGTGTGGGACTTGCCTTTTACACTGGAATCAATCAGGAGATGCCATCAATTCATGGGAGAGTCAGAAAAACATAGCACTGGTACCAAGCCAAAGCTCCTCATTGCTTAGGTGCAAACACTAGCCCCTCCTTGGATTTTCAGCTTAGAAGCCTTTACACCTTACTAATCTTTTTGACTGCAAATAAAATACAGTTTTTTGTTTGTTTGGATGGTTGTTGGTAATTTTTGTTTTTGCTGTTGTTGGATGGGTGTTTTTTTTTTTTGTTTTTTGTTTTTTTTTTAAGTCTTTCTAAAGCTGTCCAAAGAATGACTGACTGCAGTACCATGCCCTATGCTTATTGAGAATAATCAAAGAGGATTTTTCTCTACAGATCCTATTAGCATCACGGGAGAAATCTGAACAACTAGATTAAAGACAGCAATTACCATCGCTTCCTGCCACAGAACTTGGCAACTTGAATGTATATATTTACACAATTCGATGGGATTTTCTGCTCAGGGTATCAGTTATCTTCTGGCACCATCTTGATCCGCCTGTCTCAGAAGCGATGAAAGGAAACTCCTACAGGAACAGAACTGACCTCTCATACCAGAAAGTCAAGAGATTGAAACTTCAAGTTACAACAAAAACAACTCCCATACCCAAGAACCTCATTCTGCAATTACAGCCACTAAAAGCTGTGGAAATTCTTCCTTACTTTTGCAGGTGGTACTCCAGCTCGTGGGACCTTATTTACCATCAGCAGGCTCTGCTACAGCACAGGCTGCCTTCCAGCCTCTAAAAAAAGTGCAATTCACATAAGTGTATTCATCCACTTCGCTGTTCTTCCTTCAGAAAACCATTCCCCTTGTAGGTTCACAGGAAGAACAGGGCTAGGCAGTCAAACAAAACCTCCCTTAATTGGAAACACACAGGTCATCCCAGGCTATTCTCCCAAACCACTGTTTTTACATCCAATTATATATGGAAACAGTCAAATTAACAATCACGATGAGCTACTTCCAGGGTAATCACTTTCCTCATCACAAAACCCAGAGCACATCCCAATCAGCAGAACACTTCTCAATGTATCTGGCATGTTATTCCAGCACCACTGAGTCTTTAGAAGCAAATGTCTGATAACAGTCCGCTGTTTTAAGGTGTTACAAGGTGTTTTAAAACAAATAAACCTCTCCTATCCTCACATAAATTAACACCACCTTTTTATATTACAGAACAATTTTTCACTCTAACCTCACCCAAAAGAAACATGCATGTCATCTAAAGTATTCTGTTCTTGAATCTGCAATTTCTGCTGCTTCCTGCGGATATGTATTTGATGATTCTCTACATCAAGTTATTTTTTCATGACAAATAGCTTAAAATTGCAAAAACTCAGATCTTTAAAGCCAGCTGGAGTTAGCTGCATCCAGTTTTGCAAGGCCTGAGTCATTTAGGGTTTTGGAAATGTACGTGCTATCAACCTTCAATCTGATTTGCAACTGTTAAGCTGCTCCTGAAAATAGGATTTAATGATCAAACTCACATTGGTTCTTCCAGCACTAAACAGAACAAGATCTAAATTCCTGCAAAATCATAACTTCTGAACCATTCCAATAGGGATTGTGCCAATAGACCTCAGGGATTTTGTATTCTATTCATTGAGCTAATTTGTTGGGAAAAAATAACAAGGATTTATTTCAGATATACACAGTAAGAGGAAAATTTACAGGACTTCTATCAGTACTAATTACACAACTAAATCCAATGCAGCAAATGTCTTCAGTAACTATGTGAGTGATATGTGAATCTCAAAAGAAAAGCCTGGATCAGAAGTTTAGCCTCCTAAGACTAGGGGATACCAAATACATCTAATAATCTCTGCCCTAAAAAAAAAAACGTTACTTAGCCTTATGGAAGCATGAAAGTGAAGGTTTTAGATTAGATGTCGGGGAAATTTTTCACTCAAGGGTGGTGAGGTGCTGGAACAGCTGGCCAAAAAAGCTGTGGGTGTCCCATCCCTGTAGGCATTCAAGGCCAGGTTGGATGGGGCTCTGGGTAACCTGATCCAGTGGTCGGCAACCCTACGTGCAGCAGGGGGGCTGGAACTAGATGATTTTCCAACTCAAGCCATTCTATGATTCTAAGGTTTTCAATAAATAGTCATAGAAAAAAGAAAATTATAAGGGTTGTTCCGAAAGTAACGCCTCCTGTTTTATTATCTTGGCACAAGATGTCAGAGGTGGATGTTGGTAGTCTGGCAGTAAAGGTTGAACCTTCCCACCAATATTCCTTTACATTCTGTTGTTGTGTGACAGACAGCAACAGAGGGGCAGTTTGACAAAAAGGTGTCTAACACGGAACTGTGTATGAAGCAAAGGTGTAGAACTGATTTCCTCCATTGGCGCTGATTGATGCTTGCTGAACATTCATGGGGACCAAAAAGTGGATGTCAGTGCAGTGAAGTGGTAGGTGGGGTGGTTCATTTCAGCAGTGCAGGCAATGATATGAAAGACCTGTCACATTCCAGACAACCACACAGCTTCATATCACAAAATGAAGAGCTACATCGTGACAGTGACTAAGCTGAAGACTCAAATTTCCACTCAGGCCACTGAAGAAGACAACCTTTTTTTTTTTTTTTTTTTGGCAACACGATAATGCCATGCCCCATATCATTCTGAGGACCGTGGAGCACATTGCCAGTCTTGGCTGGACTGCCCTACCACACCCACCATATAGTCTGGATTTGGCACATTTTTATTTCCATCTGGTTGGGATGATGAAAGATGGGGCTGTTTGGGCAACATTTTCCTAGTAACATCATCACAGCAGCTGTGAAACAGTGGATGACCTCCACAACGCAGATTTTTATAAGCACAACAAAGAATCTTAGAATCATAGAATGGATAAGGCTGGAAGGGACCTTAAAGGTCATCTATTTCCAACTCCTGCAACGTGGAACTGGGGTGCCAACCACTAGATCAGGTTGTCCAGGGCCCAAACCAACCTGGCCTTGTGCCTCCAGGGATGGGGCATTTTTGGGCAACCTTCTCCGGTGCCACATTCATGTTCTGTGTGGGGTCCTGTTCCTCACTGGAAAAAATGCATAGCTAATGGTAGTGACAGCACTGAGAAATAGTGCTGAGAACTGGCTCTATCAAACAGTGCTACTGTGCTCTTTGTACCTGCTACAGTTTCAATGGAAATAAATCAGAGAATTGTAGAACTACAGAATCACCAAGGTTGGAAAAGGTCTCCAAGACCATCTAATCCAACCATCCGCTTCCCACCAACATCTTCCCACTAAACCATGTCCGTTGGTACAACATCTAGATATTTCTTGAACGTTTCCAGAAACAGTGGATCAACCAACCTCCCTGGGCAGTCAGTTCCAGAGTCTGACCACTCTTTCAGAGAAGAAATTTTTCCTAATTCCCTCTATTGCTGTTACTTCGGAAAGAGGCTGACCCCCACCATGCCACAACCTCCTTTCAGGTAGTTGTAGAGAGCTATAAGGTCTCCCCTGAGCCTCCTCTTCTCCAGACTAAACAATCCCAGCTCCTTCAGCTGCTCCTCATAAGACCCATGCTTCAGACCCCCACCAGCTTCACTGCCCTTCTCTGAACATGCTCCAGGGCCTTGATGTCTTTCTCTTAGTGAGAGGCAATATACGAGGCATTACTTTCAAAGCAACCTATGTAAAATAAGGAATGAAGTCAGACAGCTTGAACTAAGAGCATTTTTTCTTTTCAGTCAAGAAATTAGGTAACTGTACTCGAGGGTGCACCCCAGAGCAACAGTGAAGCATTAGATTCACAGAAGCATGGAAGCACCACAGAATCACAGAATCGTAGAGGTTGGAAGGGACCTCCAGAGATCATCGAGTCCAAACCCCCTGCCAAAGCAGGCTCCCTACACCAGGTCGCACAGGTAGGCGTCCAGGCGGGTCTTGAATATCTCCAGAGAAGGAGACTCCACAACCTCCCTGGGCAGCCTGTTCCAGTGCTCCGTCACCCTCACCGTAAAGAAGTTCTTGCGCACATTGGTGTGGAACTTCCTGTGCTCCAGCTTCTGGCCATTTCCCCTTGTCCTGTCTCCGCACACTGCTGAAAACAGTCTGGCCTCGCCACTCTGCCCCCCACACCTTAGATATTTATAGACCTGGGTCAGATCCCCTCTCAGTCTTCTTTTCTCAAGACTGAATAGACCCAGCTCACTCAGCCTTCCCTCACAGGGAAGATGCTCCAGGCCCTTCACCATCTTTGTGGCTCTCCACTTCATGAAGATGACTGCTACTCTGCTCATACTTCTGAATTCTGGCAATAAAAGCTCTCCTGGCCAAAGGATTACCATCCCTTCACAGATGTGATGTATTGCTTGGGCAGCCCTACAGGCATGCTTATGTCAGCACAGAGCTTACAGTTTCCACTCCACTTGGGATTGCTCTCCTGACACCCCAGCAGAAGGGATGACAGGAGCAACTCCAGCTCACTCCATACAACATCAGCTAGCTTAACTCAAAGCTCTAATTTAAAAGGTTACTGCTAACCAGCTAACTTCTCTGCCAGTGGATCTAAAGGAGCAATAACCACTGGAAAAGAGGCATTATGAATACCCAGGATCTGTGGTATCTTCCACTGGCATAAGTGGATCTAAAAGAGGGCATGTGTCCAAGGCTTTTGTGCTCTATCAGAATCCTACTCTGACAGGACTCTTAGAAAGTATGTGCAGCACAGGAAACTAGTGTAAGAGAATTTCCAAATTGGAAAAAATTAAATTCTTCCTGCGTGCACAGCTCTTCTGGGCTCTCTTTGTCAGGAGATGGAAGCAAGCACTCAAAGAGCCGGATTAGGTTTGTACCTGACCTGCCTGCTAACTCAGACAAGGCACCACACTACTTGTCAGAAGAGAAACCACAGAGCCCATAAGCAGCGTGACTCAGGGTATCACTGTATTCACAATGAGCACCAAGGTTTCAGATGCACACAGAAGAATTACAAGAAATTAATACATTCTAGGAAACCATAACCTTGCAGCTCTCTCTGGCCTGGCCCAGCCCCACAAATTTCATCCAGCTGTTGCTGGTGAAAGCTGCTGTGAGAAGCAGCAGGAGTGCTACACACAGCTGGCTCTGGATGCTGGGAGCATGCCTGAAATACAGAAATAAACCATGGTTGGGAATGACAGTCAGCAGCAGGACTTCCTGACCTCCTCTCTCTTTAACCCTGAGATGTTCCCTCTGGCTCTCGCAGAGAACTTCAGGAGCAGCCAGAGATTAATGCTATAGATTATCCATGACTGGGTTATTATTATTGGTTATATTATTATTATGTTACATATGTTATTTTAATACCGTTGGGATACAACCTCCTGAACTGAAGGCTCTGCATACATTGACACCCAAAACTCAGCTCCTTGATGTGCTTCCATCGCTCTCCTGCACTTACCTGGCACTCACCTGACCCTTGGGAAGCCCATTCATCACACTGAACCTGAAGAATATCCACTCCCAAAAAAGGGGGAAAAAGTCTGCATCATGAGGGCAGGTGCAGAAGAATGGAATTTTGCCTTTCAGTGGTGGCTGCTGTACCAGCCTACCTGGGAAATCTCTGACAAGTGCCAGCTGCCATGGCCAGAAAGCTTAGAGTGTTTTTTCTGTAACTATACTAAAAATATCCTTCTGCTCTGAGCAGCAGCTAATAAATGGTTAGTAACGAGCTTATTCCTGAGAAGCATTTTCAGCAAAACTTCACAAGTCAGATGGCAATTCCAGTAGATGCAAAATGATGTCAAAATCAGAAGTAATAGCTTGCTATTCCTTTTCCAGACTCCTTAGCACACAAATAGCATTCTGCATTCTTCTAAACAAAAGCGGCAACAACACATCTGTTAACTGGGTTTTTCAGGCTCTGAAATAGCATTCTTGGAGTTGAATTGTGATTATGGGACAATGAACTTTAAGATAAAAAAAATAAATTAGCAAATCTACTGTACTCAGAAGAGATGGCCAATCTTTATCAACATTGCTTAAAAAAAATCAAAGGGAACAGGTGAGATGTACAGTTTCTTCCCTTTTAATAAAAAAAAAAAGAGAGAGAGAGAGAGGGAGAGAGCAATTATATGTCTTCGTATTTCAAAAGGAACGTTTATTTTAGAGGACACCTCTTGAAACTTACTACACTGCATTCCTCTCATGCACCTGTAAAAAACACCACTTCTTGCTGCATCTGAACTTTAAACTTTGCTCAGGATGAGTTACATCGATGGCCAAATTTTGTCAGACCCAGTCTTTGCTCAACTTTGAGAGAACTTTTTTTTTTTCCTGATATTATTTAATTGAAAGAAAGAAAAAAAAATATTATATCTGGCTTCTAAAATCTCAGTTTAATTCCACCAAATTAGGAAGAATTGAAAACTAATGTAAATGTTGTTACTTTCATACGACACTGTATGTTTAATGAAACCGTACTGAATGGAAAATAGTTTGCACGTTAAGCTACTGGAGATTAAACCCACACTGTATGTTAAGAATTCAGGAATTTCACCACTTTGCTATTTTGTAGTTAGGTGTTCATTTTCCCAGAACAGTCTCTTCCTGTATTCAGAAAGGGTGAGGGATGCCTTGAGTCCAGGATGGTAACACTCCTGTGATAACAGCCCCTTAGGAGGGCAGTAATGACAACAGAGGTGAAACCAGCACACAGTGGGCATGGATGAGAAGCTGTGCTCTGGAGCCCACACCACGTACTGAGCCACAGGAGGAGGGCTGCCTGTCAGATGCTATGGAAAGAAAATGCTGGGCTCCATCCATGGAGCAGAGAGGACTGGCAGCAGCACAGCAGGAAAATCAGAGAGTGGAATAAATTGAGCCTTTTCAACGTCAGTCAGCAAACACTTTTTCACCTTGCGGAGAAGCAGCAAAGCTCTGCCAGATGCTCTGCCCATCATGGCTCATGAACTCTCAGCCTCCACAGAGCAAAGAGCTATCCCTGCTAACGCACTTCAGGGAGTGCACCGTAACCAGCAGTGGGCTTGTTCATCCTTTTCTTACCAAACATGAATTGTGGCATTTTGCAACTCCATTGGGAAAACAGCATCAGCATTTGCACTGTCAGTTCTCAACATAACCGGTCTATAGGAAGAAATAGCCAGACTGAGTCTGCCAGAATCTCCACTGCAGACACAAGTAAACTAAACAGGAGACTGACGTGCTCTCAAAAGGATTGGTTAAACAGCTCATCATGCAGTGTTCCAGGGTCCCTTTTCAGGAAAAGTGTCAAGATACCTTTTCTCTTTCACTCCAGTGTTATTTGTTAGAAAGCATTGCAGCAAGAAGCTTCTAACGTCAAACAGCAATTTTGATTCTGAAATTGCTCCACTAAGGGAAATCTTATGAGTCATTATTTTTACTCCAGCTTTATATTCTGGATTTTTGCCTGGGCAGTGTTCAACAAGAAACAAAATCTATTTAAAGTACATGCCCAGTACATATTATGCATAGATGTCAAGGGATGGGAGTAGTTTATGAAAAACACAATCCATTATAATTTATTTTAGAGAAGCATTGTTCAGGGAGCTTACGGAAAATATAACTCTAATTGAGGCTAGGAGTTGTAATCCAGTTTCCCATCTGGACACATGGTGTGGCCAACAATCCATTAGCCTGTCTTGAAGCAAAAGCTCATTGAGAGGAAGCAAAGTTGCCCAACACAGCCCTGTTATTCAGCGTTTCAAAACCGTTACTAAGCTATCAAAAAAAACCCCAAAACAGAAACACCCTATCAAATCAATCACACAAACAGTGAAATAACAGGAATAACATGTCTTGCTACTGCTTGTAAGACCTGAGGAAGAAAGAAGCCTATATATTTCTTTGATATGTGCTGCATTTTATTATTCTGTATTTTTTAAAGAAATGCTGGCTTCGATTAGCAGAAGACAATGAGTGGTGAGATAACCCTACAACAACGTCATCTGCTTCCAGAAATTACTCCTTCTAGACAGCTTTCAGCACAGCTGTTTCAAGTCTGCTTTAGATCTCAGCTCAAGGTAAAACACTAAGGGGAACAGCACATCATCTTCAGCTCGTTCCCTGACAGCGTTGGCCAAGAAGGACAACAAAAGCAACTAGTGTTGCAATTAATTTGCACGTAAAATATATACCACGTAAGCACAGAATTAAAAAAACAACGATATTTTAAAAAACGTACATCAAATGGTTTCCTCTTCAGTGTAAAGCAATGGAAACCCTGTCACTGACTTCAACAGGAGCTGGGCCCTGAAAGTCTTCACGTAAACTTCCATCAAGGAGAAGCTGCATATTGAGATTTCTGGTTTATTCCTTGCATTGTTTTTTTTTTCTCCTGATAAGCTGCACACTTGCAATACATAATACCCATAATGGAAGCTTATAATGCAAATCATATCCATAATGGAAGCTTATAATGCAAAGAGAACTTTCTCAGGTTTGTAACTGTGTGTAGTGTCATAGCCTATCTGAAAACCAACAGAATAAACTTATGTCAGAATTTATCATACTTTAATGTGATGAGACAGTTTAAGAGGTATATAATAGCTGAAATCTATCAATCTTCCTCTATAAAATTTGATGAATAATGGCAAAATATTGTTTCAAAGGGTCATGTTAATCCCATACTTTGTGACAGTTGTGCTACTGTTTTTAATGCTGCTCTTATGGCTTAGAAAGCATAGCAAAGCTCCAAGAGACACAAATCACTACAGAAAGCAGGAACAAAATGTTCTTATTGTAAATCTATTGTTTTGCACAATTATTTTCACATTACTCAACCAGACAGCTATCATAGCCAGTTTGTAAAAACCTCAATTCAGTGTTTATATATCAAGCCTAGATAAACTCAAGCTGATGAAAACACTTGAAAAACATTTTAATCTAAATGTGAAGAGACTAAAGCTCAAAATCTTCATGCGAGCCCACGCAGGTGAAATAAAAAGTATTTTTGAGCTCTTGGAACTAGTAATGTGCCCTGGCCAAAACCAAACTTGCACGAAACATGAGCAAAGAACAGGCTTGCATTTTGGTTTCTGCAAGGAGAAAACAGAGGAATCCAGGTCAGGAGATGACCAAGATGGCCAAATGCGTTGTGGCCTTTGCATATCAGTGACCTCTGGTATCCTACAGGTCTGCCTCTTAATTCCTTAATACTTCAAGCAAACAACCTTTCTATTTCATTAACTTGCCCCCAATAACAGCTCTTTTCTGTAGAAGCACAAAGAATATCATTTACGCAGCTCAAACTCACAAAAGAGAAAACCTCCAATAAAGAGCTTGGAAGAAATTCAAGCCCAGCATAATCAGAAACAACTTTCAAATGCCTCAGCACAAGGCCACCCGTGTTCCAACATCTTGCAAGTAAGTCTGTTCAATGTTAGGAGACTTGCTCGCAGCAACACTGGTTTTTCTTACCTTCTGCCACATTTTGATGAAGAAGAGCTCCCCAGAAAAGTTGAAGAAAACATTGGTGTCGTAAGCATCATCTCCAATGTTAGAGATGGAAATGTTAAGAGAGATGTTCCTCACTGCTCCCAGAGCCAGGTAGGCCGTCCTGTCATCAACACTGCGGGCAAAAATAATTACATCAGTTTATCTTTTGGCAGCTCGCACAATCTTGTCCTTATTTCCACCTACAGAAGGGTCTCAATACAACTGTGATCAGTAATTCGGCAACATACTGTACAGCCAACGCACGGTACGGGCAGATGTGTGGAAAACGAGCAGCTCATGAATGGCAGTTCTTACACTGCCTTTTGTGATTTTAAGAAAATCCCACGACTTTCACGTAGAACCATTTCATGTGACAATGGTGGTATGGTTTTACTGGGAATAAAACAGCTGAAGACTGTAGAGTCATTGGATGGGTGAAAAGCAACGAGTACAAAACGTTATGCTCCCATTCATACACAAATCCTATTTTGATTTTGTCTTTCAATGTTATTGAGACATTCTAGTAACTTTCTGAATATCTTAGAACTACAGTGAAAAACAAGGAAAAGAGAAATTAGGATGAATGGAAAAATGTATGAAAGTTATAATAACCATCTACTGAATGCAACCAATCTTTCCCTGGACGTTTTTGCTGGATTTAACATGATGGAGTCATGTTCTACAAATGGAAAATCAAGAGAATGGTTGAATTAAGGTAATAATCATACATCCTGAATCAGTGCACGACTGTCGTGAGGCATCACAGATCACAAATGCACACACTTTATTTGCTATACACATAATCATGTTAGTCTCCCCAAAAGATGTGCTAACAAGGCTTAAGATAAATGATAGGAAAATACAGTATCTTAGGCTTGCAGGTCTAAGAAATAAAAATATACTAAAAGATTTTATTCAATATACCAGGTATACATTCAAAAATAAGAAAAAAAATATATCAAACTGGCTACAGTGATCATAACTGGAATGTAAAATCGTTCATATACCCTGAAGAAATTGAGGCAGCATCACAGGGAAACCATCAAGTAGCTGGTCAGAAAAGGGCAGAGCCCTGCAGGCACCACACACCACCACTCTAGCAGATGCACGCTGTAGCATGCAGCAATCCAGAGGTGGCCACGCAGCCTGCCATTCACACATCTCTCCTGAAGGATCAACCAGGAATTGTAACACTGGCACACACCACACCTTGGTCTATCAGAGATTGTCTGAAAGTGGCATAGGTGCTGGATGTGAACATGTTTAAAGCAGCCTCCAGCTGAACTCATGGGGTTGCAACTGGAGCATCTGCATCAGTAGGGTGTTGCCATAGATAATGGCACTTTAAACCTTACTCTGCCAATTGAAGCCCTACCAAAACTCCAACAGCAGAGCAAAGTAAGCTCTCTGCATTTGCAAAAAGTTTCCAGGCCTGGGTTTCCAAAGACATAGACTGAAGTAACCAAGGCTCTGGTATGCATGAACTCTACAGCAAGATGGTGTAGACTCAGGCTTTGAAGCTGATGCTAGTGGATTTTGAGTGCAACTTTTCCACATAATGCAGGCAATATTTATGCCATTGGTTTCCTGTACTTATTTATGATGATTTTCATTTATTATAGCCCAAAACTACGGCTTACAGATCGATCAGAGGTTCTTAAGAAGCAAATGTAAACCTTCGGGAAACATGCCTGCTTTCTCCTGCTTTCACTAAACTGCAGACAGCAATCAATCCTACCTATAATTGGACACTTTGCTTTCTAAACATTTTGGTATATTCTTGCAATCAGCTATCAGAGCAAATAAACATTTGCAAAAGTGTACACTTGTCAAGATCCACTGAAAAACCCTTTCGAGAGGTCAAAATACTTGGAATCATTACTTATGCGCCAAATGAAAGAGACAACTACATGAGAGTACTTGGAAGCATGTAATGTTTTTGGCCCCTATGCCAACATTTAGTGTTGAAAAGCATGCAAATTATGAAGACATGCAAAGTGATCAGCTGGGATTCATTAATAATCAAAAGCACCTATTTGGAAGTCAATAAATAAAGTCAACCATTTATAACTGTGAATTATTTGCCATGACATAATCTCACTCCTGGTAATCCCTTCAAAAACTGAATCAACATCTATTAAACCTGCTACCAAAATCTGGAAGCATCACTTCGGTAAGCGAAGGAAAGTTACATGATACTTCTGTTAGGCACTAAGTGTTATGCACTCTATACATTTGTGTCCAACAATTACAATTTAACATAGACATTGCCACTACTTCTTTCCCTTCTGAAGTAACTTTATATTTAAGAGAACTATATGCAAAGGAGGAAGGAATTCACTGCGAATTGGTGGCAGCAGCAATTTGAGATTTAACTTACAGATGATTATAGAATATCCCAAGTTGGAAGGAACCCATATATCCTGTCCTTCCTACTGAATAATGAAGAAAATGTTGAGAATGAAATCCTGTTCAAAAGCAACCACATAGACATAATTTTAAACACCATTATGTTGTCACACTCCTTGTGCAAGCTATTAATCATCCATTAAAAGTGCATCATAACTAAATGATGATGTTTATAGCAACATTTTCCTGAGCAGAAACAGAAAACCCACTTTCTGAGGGCACATTAGTGATTCTCTGTGCTGTAAGTCACATTTCAAGGGTAGACTTGCAAGTAACTAAATCCACATACATCTGGAACAAATCAGGCTCGCTTGCTGTAAGGAAAGGATTAGAATCTCCCTGCTCACAGGGGAGCTCCCAGGCCCCATTCGCTGCTCATAGCACAGCCTATTGCAGCATGGGAGCAGCTCTGCTGCCAGCTTGGTGCCAGGTAATGTGCATTAATCATGAAATTCACAAGCGTTCTGGTTAACCTGCAGATTAAAAAGAGGCAACCCTGTTTGCACGCATGGACACAGATGCACACAAAACATCATGCTACCTATTATTAGCATGGAAAGGGAAATACATTTGACGTTCAGAAGTACAACATACCTGCAGCTTTCACACACGAGTGAGACTTGCAGGTAATAAAAAAATCTGAAAATCAGGATCCAACTTTGTGCTACACAGATGACAAATTTGACCATGGTTTTAAATCTACTGGCTGTGCCACTATGCATCAGATGTAAACAAAAATCTTTAACATTCCCCTTTTCACTGAAGAAAAAAAAAAATCAACTCTATTTTCAAGATCCAGGATAAAACAATTTCTTTTTAAACACACTTTAACATTCTTTGTCAATGCTCATCCCAAGGCCTTGTGCTATGGCCAGTGGGGGAAGAAGGACCAGCTGCAAAAGACAAACAGAAAAGATCTGCAGTTTTTCATTTCCCCACCCTGCAAGATGCTAGTGTTTTTATTAACGTGGGTCAAGGGAGACATAATCTGCATTCCAAAAGGTATGCAGGGACATATTTCTCTATTTCCTGTACTTGAGAACATTTTTTAAAGAATTTAAAAAGCATTTAGCATTTCCCCTTAGCCTGAGCAGCTCATACATAGGTCAAGGAATGTAGTGGGGTTGAACGTACCCTGTTGGTCTGGCCCACTGACTTTCCCTTTATTATTATGAGCTTTTTTCTTCTTACAGCAAATCTGCATCTGCACAGATGAATCACTGCTATTGCCCAATGGCCAGGGGAAGCCACAGCTGGGGGCAGACTGCATGAAGGTAGGGGTTTGAAGTGACTAAAGGCTAACATCTGTCCCCTATCTCCAACAGATGAAGTTAAACTGCTGAAGAAACAAAAGTCTCATCTTTCTTTTAGATCAATAATAGATGTGAGAGAACAACGCTGGTTCAAGACAGGTCCAAATATTTATACTGTCACCAATCAGCATCACAGTTGTTTTTTGCATTCACTATACTGAGTCTATATTTTGTCTCCCCGACAAATATTTTTTCAGCATATTTGTCTCAATTCTGAAAACCTTTCTCCTTTGGGAGTTTTGTCACAGACCCAAGGGCCAGCTGAACTTTGAGCTTTGTAAACACTTCGACCCCAACAGCCAGTAAAAAGCTCAAAACCCTCTGCTCATCTTCTGAGAATTCATTCTAAGTCTTAAAGCAAAACTGAGAGGTGACGGCCCCACAAGCAGAGCCAAACCATGTAAAGCAATCCCACAGGGAGGAAGTGCTATTGGATTTTACACTACCAGTTTACACCGTCTCGCTATCACCTGTACATTCAATTTGCTGCAAAGCTCAAAGCAATCTAGGCAAGGATTCAGGCAAACAGTCTGTATGCTGTGGTTTATTTGGTGGTAGCTGAACTGCTGCCTTTCCCCTCTTGCACAGAAGCCTCAGCTAACATATGCTGTAGGAGACCTCACGTAGCCCATTCCTGCAGTCTAGCTGGGATGCACGGAGCCAGCTATGGTAAGCCAGTTCTGGGCCCAGCAGACTGTTTCATTAATGACCATTTCTGCTTCCAGAGTTGAAAATTCTGCTTTCTAGTCTGCTCTGAATAGCAGATAGTCCAAGATGATGGGAAAAACTTAACAGAGAATTTGAAGAGAGGCCCACCCACAGATGGCACAGTATGGCTTGGCACTAAAACGGCACCAACGCTGCTCTCTGGGATGATGAAATAATACAGGCCAACGTTTCCCCGTAGGAAGGGATCGAACACCCTGTATGAAAAAGGCACTTACTGCAGCGAGTCTAGAACTGAGGAGATGGAGCTGTTTGTGCTGGTACCCCTGCGGGGCACAGCTCCTCCCTCCAGCTCTTTAGGTCTCATACATATTGCAATTCAAGGATGTGACAAAGAACGTTACCGTTTCCACCTTTCCTACACCTTAATGTGAACAAATAAATAAAGAGATAAATTCAAGCAGTAAACAACAGGAAAAAAAACACTCTAGGAAGTTGTTTTTTCTTCTCATGAGTCTTGAAACAGAGTGCTTTACAGTTACAACTAGTTATCATATTTTGAAGGCTGCTTTGGAAATTCTCTTCCTCAAATGTAATTCATCCACAAATTCCCCATAACTACAGTACAGATACAACTACCAGCCACCAATGTCTTCATATTTAAGTAGAAAGTACAGAGGAGGGCACAACATCCACATAAAAACACTCCTTATCTTATCACACTGCAGAAATCTGTTGCCTCTCTTTTTTATTATCAGCAATTTCAATTGTACCCAGATGTTCAAAACCCTTTATAAACGGAACTTAAGAGAGTTGGGGGAAGGAGCCAACTCCGTTTTCTGTGTTTACTCTAGCAAGTAGCTTTTGGTTTGAGTGAAGCTACCCTGGTTTATGAAACTGTCACATGAAAGCAAGATCAGGCTCAACATCTCCAGAACTTCTAATCTAATCTTTCACCCTTGAAGAAATGCATACACACCAACATCTTCTGTTAGAACAAGTTGTGTCCGGGAAACCAATGACACTATGCTCCTGAGACAGCTGTCTGTGCATGTGTGAGCATGTGTGTCCTAAGGTGAGAGCACAAACAAAAGCTAGTCACTAGTGGCAGAAACAAATGGAGAAGATAAATGGTGCCAGGCACGTAGCTGGAAGTTGCATATATCGGCCTGATGTGGAAAAACAACAACAACAAACCAAAAAACAACAAACCCAAAATCGATGTATTTTTCCTGTTTGTTAAAGTAATTGAAGAGTAACGTTGAATCACAGAATGTCAGGGATTGGAAGGGATTTCAAAAGATCATCTTATCCAACCCCCTGCAGGAGCAGGAACACCAAGATTAGGTCATCCAGAAATGCGTCCAGTGGGATTTGAATGTCTCCAAAGAAGCAGACTCCACAACCTCTCTGGGCAGCCTGTTCCAGAGTAGAAATATTAATAGAAATGAAGATTGATGTCCAGAAGCCATAGAGAGGAAGTGCAATTTGAGAATGAGTTAAGCAGCGCTTTGCAAAATATTGTTTCTAGGAATTAGAAAATTAAAGTCATCACGCAAACCACAGTTTTATCACAGAATTCATGCCTTCAGAAACAGACCTATTAAAATCTGATGAGACAGGTTTGATTACTTGCCTCATTCCTGAAATGCTGGGGTTTAATATGTAATTTTAAAAACGTGGTCAGCTGAGCACTGAAAAGGGAGAAAAAGACCAGTGTCCCATCCATCAGTCACCTTCAGAGGTCAATGAAAGGCAGCTAATTAGAGAGGAAAAGTTAGAAGCAGCACAGGTTTGTTATTCTAGGAAACTTGTTTTGCAGTAGCAGGTGTTATATGTCAAGAGTAAGTTACATCTCAACCTCAAACATGATAACCAGCATAAATCTACACCATCACATTTCCTTTATTTTAAGCCAACAGCTCAGGCAGAGCCAGCAAGAGGATTTTCCTGGTGATCTGAAACAAAAATCAGCTTTAAGAGATTTTGTAGTTGCAGGATATGCTACAGAAAAAGTTAATGTAGCTAGCTTTACAAAAAATGTGTGTGTGCATGCATGCAGGTAACTATCAGTCAAGAAATTTGCTGTAAATCCAAAACAACAATGCATCTGCTTTCCATTGTGGTCTGTAGTGTATCAAGGCCATCCACCTCTGGAGGCAGCTCATATAAGATGCAATTGCTAGACGTAAAGTTTTTGTTTTGTTAGCTTTATGCTCTGGTTGCTGGAGCAGGAAAAAAGTATGACTTGAACCATCTTAGATCCATAAAACACTGATGTTGGGATATTCACAAAGAAAGCCAGGCTATACATTAGTTAAACAATCAATTTAAGCTGTGCAAAATCATGTCTTCTTAGGGTCTAGTTTAGAGAACAAACAGAAAAATTCTATTCCAATGGATAAACTCAAGTGATTCTTAACAAACAGACAAAAATGAACATATAGCAGCATTTAAAGAGTTATATGACTGGTTTATATGGTGTCCCTGACTGGCAGTCAGTATCCTGCTATTAAAAAAAAAACAAATTAGGAATCTGTGTTAGCGGTGGACTACTGCAGTTCACTACCACTCATCATTTGATGGCTCTATTACCAACCACATGGTAAGGTATTACCAATTCTCATAGAAAGTGCCCAAAGCTATCAAACTGGTCTTATTTATTAATTCTGGGAGAGATTTATGAAGCTCTGCATGTAACCAGCTGAACGAAAAACCAAAATTCCATTCCTTCATCCCCTTTCACCCTCAACAGGGGAAACATGCACTTGTTCCTGAGATGGTGCTCCCTATGCAACTTGTACTACATCCTGATTAATTGCAGGCTCTTCTGGGTTCCCCTTTCAGGAAACTGCAAATCAGATGCTGGAAGTGCTTGCTACAACAAAGTTTTCCACGTGTCTTGCAAACGCAGCATTCAATTCACTAGCAACTGTCTGCAGGTAAAAGATAAAAGTTTAAGTAAAATAGAAACTAGATCTCTCTTTCCTGGATTCATCAAATAGACTTACATCCAAATGGAATTACTAACATACCAATGTACACTAATGTGCTAATCACAGAATCATAGAATAATCAAGGTTGGAAAAGACCACTAAGATCATCTAGTACAACCACCAACCCAACACCACCACCATGCCCACTAACCATGTCCCTCATATTTCTTGAAAACCTCCAGAGGCAGCAGCTCCACCATGTCCCTGGGCAGTCTCTTCCAATAGTTCACCCGTCTTTCTGAGAAGAAATGTTTCCTGATATCCAACTTGAACCTCCCTGGACTCAACCCTGGCATTTGCTTACAGGGGCCCCTCCGGTTTACTAGGAGATTTCTAGTGAGAAGTCTCCTGAATGCTGGGCAGTGGGATTGAGCATCACAACTGAGCGAGAGTGTCTGAAGCTCCCTTCATTCTCAATGGGCCGTAGAATAAAATATCAGTTAAGGAGTTCCAAATGAGGCAGATCTTTTCTTTTTAATTTCTGTTTGTTTTTTTTTTTAATAATCAAAAACAAAAGGAAAAACATAACAACAACAAAAAATGACATTATCATTAATACAGATGTAAACTTGCACTCCAAATATGACCTGCACAGAGGCTGGGTGCAGGCTCTCTCTCTACTCTTAAGTGACTTTCATCTGGCAGCTCTGCAGAAATTAAGCACTCATGAGATGCTACATCTGAAATTTCACACCCTGATGGCACTGTGGTGGGTGAAGCACAGTGTGTCACGATGATGTTGTTTTCACAGAAGCACAGAACTGCAGGGGTTGGAAGAGATCTCAAGAGAATATTGAGTCCAATCCCCCTGCTAAAGCAGGTACCCTGCATCAGGTCACACAGGTAGGCATTTTGTGGCCTGTATCTGTTGTTTAATATAATGCTATAAGCATTTTCATAGCATCCTTTACAGTGCACCAAATTACTCGGAGATAGCATTAAATTACATTATATGAAATCACTTAAAATCAAAGAGTGAAACGTGATTTTTTGAGAAAACAGAAAGCAACCTACTCACAACCACTCTACTCTTACAATGTTTTTCCATTCCTTCTCCCTTGTAATCGCTCTTTCGGCACTTTAAAAAATAAATATAAAATAAAATATCTGGAGTTGGCTCAGTACTCAGGCAAGGCCAATTAACTTTTGGGCAGTACATGACTGCAAAGGGATTGGGTTAAAGCTTGGTATCTGCATCCCAAAAGTTGGGAATATCCATGCCAGTACACAGCCTTATGCACATGTGGTCTGGACTGAAAGCTCATGAGCACTTTTCCAGCTATAGGCATGCTAAATTTGCTCATTTTTCTTTTGTTGTTCTTCATAAGGCAGCAAATTAGCTCCATCTAAATAGCTCTACTATTTTAAGTAGCTTTCTAGAGTAAATAGATTGTCAAAAATATTATTGAAAGTGTTTGTGCAATGAAAGATAAGCGAAAACAAATTAATCTGCAAAGAATGAAGAGGAAGGGAAAAACAGATATTATCAGAATGTGTAATTAAGCTCCAAATGAAAGGATATTGTTTTTCCTCATCACGACTATTTTGTTAAGATGCACTTCAGAGGCACAAAACCACAAGGGGCAGGCCATGAAATGTGATGCCTCTCTGGAAACAAAATCCCGTTGTGTGATCAAAGGAAGATAAGTGCTGAGGCGTGAGTCTGGTCAAATTTATGAAACAACTTTGCTTCCCACATTAAATCACAAGCTTGCAGCTTTTCTCCATGAGTTTACAAAGCCCATGACCTGTGAAAACCTTTCTTTAAAAAAAGAAATTCTTTGAAAGTCTACTATATTCATGAGATACACTTGAGCAGCTTTAATCTTTCTGACCAGAATTTGATGTTACTTCTCCTTCCTTTAGAAGGCACTGACTATCTGCATTGCTACTGCACTCAGCTATGGTCTATGCTGTTACATCTTGTGCTGATAAAAGCAAATTGGACAAAGCTGTCATAACACATGCCTTTTTTCTACAGCTTCTGGATTCCTTCAGTTCAGGTTCTCAATAATTTGACAAGTCAATATGAAATTGCTGAGATTCATCCTTTAAATCTAGGTGCTTAGAGTCTGATCATGTGTCTAGTGAACCATAAGGAGGACCTCTGATTTTAATAGGTTCATGAAAATATTGTGTCCACACGTAGTATTTGCAAAACAACCACATGCCTCTATCAGTTGCATATCTAGTTACTTATATGAAATTATTCTTTATTCACTTATACAAATCATGCTTTTGCTTATAAACTTTGGAGTTATTCCAACGCTCAGTAAGCTGACAGGGCAGTGATCACAGAAACACAGAATGGCTTGAGTTGGAAGGGACTCCAAGGATCATCAAGTTCCAACCCCCCTCCAACAGGCAGGGCCACCAAATCTGGTACTAGGTCAGTTTGCCAGGGCAGCCTGTTCCAGCACCTCGCCATTCTCTCTGTGAAGAACTTCCCCCTGACATCCAACCTAAACCTTCCCTCCTTGAATTTAAAACCATTCCCCCTTGTTCTATCACTATTCAGCTAAGTAAAAAGTTGATTCCCCTCTTTTTTATAATACCTTTAAATACTGGAAGGCTGCAATGAGGTCTCCTCGCAGCCTTCTCTTCTCCAGGCTGAAGAAGCCCAGCTCCCTCAGTTTGTATTCATAGGAGAGGTGCTCCAGCCCTCTGATCATCTACATGACCCTCCTATGGACCATCTCCAACAGCTCCACATCTTTCCTCAGACTTGGATGCAGATGGGGCCTCACAAGGGGAGAGAAGGACAATCACTTCCCTGTCCCTGCTGGCCACCCCACCCCTCTTTCACTCCTCTTCTGATGGAGCCCAGGATTCCACTGGCCTTCCAAGCTGCAAGAGCACAGTGCTGGCTCATGTTCAGTTTTTCATCCACCAGGATCCTCAGGTCCTTCTCCACAGGGCTACTCAAGAAATTCTTCTCCCAGTCTGTATACTACACATACAGTATATATACTATATACATATACATATATATATATATATGCTGAGGTCTCCTTGGATGTCATCCCTTCCTTCTAACATGTCAACCACACCACTCAGCTTGGCATCATTGGCAAACTTGCAGAAGGTGCACTTGAGCTTGTCATCGATGTCACTGATGAAGATGTTGAAGTGTACTGCCCCCAAGACTGTCACGGAGTTAACTAGATTAATCTATGCATGTGATAGGGGTGCAGTACCTTCCCCCCTACCCCCCAGTCCCATAAAATATTCCCCAGGTCCTTCTTCCTCCCTTTCTTGCAAATGTGAGTGATGTTTACTTTTTTCCAGTCCCTGGGGACTTCGCCCGACAGCCATGACTTTTCAAATATGATGGAGTGTGGCTCAGCAACCACATCAGCTCCTTTAGGACACTAGGATGCATGTCATCCAGCTCCATAGATGTGTATACATTCAGTCTCATGAAGCAGTCTCAGACTTGCCCTGCCCTTACAGTGGCAGGGATTTACTCCCCCACTTCCCACCTAGAAGCACAGTGATGCGAGCTTCAGGGACATGAGAAAGATAAGAATCCTGACTGCCAGTGAAGATCGAGGCAAAAAAAAAAAAAACCAGCCTTCTCCATATCTGTCATAGTCAGTACCCCTGTCTCATTTACCTTAGGAGGTACACTCTCTTTGGCCTGCCTCTTCTGGCCAGTGTAACTATAGAATCCCATCTTGTTTTTTTTAACATACCTCACCAAGTTCAGTTCCTTCTGCACGTTGGCATTCCTAATCCCCACTCTCCAAATTCAGACAGCAACCCCATATTCTCCCCAGGTGACATACCCTTGTTTCCTGACAGCAACAGTGACATCCAATGACAGGACAAGGTGCAATGGGTACAAGCTGGAACATAAGAGGTTTCACATGAACACTAGAAAATCTTCTTCATGGTGAGGGTAAAAGAACACTGGAGCAGGCTGCCCACAGGTGCTGTGGGGTCTCCTTCTCTGGAGACATTCAAAACCCACCTGGATGCATTCCTGTGTGACTAATCTTGGTGTTCCTGCTCTGGCAGGGGGATTGGACAAGATGATCTTTCAAGGTCCCTTCCAGTTCCTGGCATTCTGTAATTCCACATCTAACTCTTCCTCTCTCTCCTCAGTTTGACCAGCAGGTCCTTGCCAAGCCACGTTGGTTTCCTGCCTCCCCTGCCCACTTTCTTATTCTGAGGGACAGAGAGCTCTTGTGCTCCCAGAAAGGCATCCTTGAAGAGTAGAGCCATCCTTCTTCCACTCCTTTGTCTCTAAGGACAGCTTCCCAGGAGATCTCATCCAACAATTCCTTAAACAGTGACACAGGTGTCTTCAGTGAGGTCTGGGTTAGGTACACTTTGAGGTTACATCTCAGCAGATCACTCAAGCAGAGACATAAAGCATATCATATAAGCAAAAGGAGTACTGGCAGAAAACATGTTAATATTTTAGTAAGCCACGGAAGGAATTTACTTGAAAGGGAAAAAATAAGCTTCTATGGAGCTAACTAGAAGATATCTGGAAAATATCTTTTCTTCATAAATCATTATTTTATTAAAATGGAAACAATTCAACTAGATGAAATTTTTGACAGATTGAGTTTCTGTCTCTCCTCTGGCTAATTCCAGAGGGACTGGCAGAAGCAGAGATGGCCCAAATCAAAAGCCTGACCTTTAACTGGAAAAGGACATTTCCCCAAAATTCCACTGCACACAAAAAGCTTTCACTCCAATGCAAAATAAAACCAATTTGCAAAACCTTGAAAATCTCTGCAAATGCACCTGTTGCCTCTTTGGCTTTCAACAGCTTTTACTTCCAATTTGACTTTTCCAAAATAAACAGTTTGCAGAAGTACAGATATGAATCCCAACCAGTCTGTAGGGAAGTAAGATACATTTGAATCTAATAAGTGATCCAGAACATCTAAAGAAGTCCTAAAGCCAATGTGTTAAAAAGGCTGCACATTCCAAACATAAGAATAAGTGTTCCAATGGGTTAGTAAAGCTGTTTCTAATGACAGATGAGGACAACCTCACATCACATAAATATATGGAAGACAGACTTTCTCCTGAAATCGCTCAGAAATAGCAATATTTATTACATCTTTTTCCATCCAAGGAGGCTTATTGGCCAATCCCTTACAACCTTAATTTACTTACCACGCACACAGCTCAGGCTGGATTGCAGCAGCTACCTAACATGCTGCAACATCTTTCTTCTGCTGCTGCTTGTTTTCCGTGAAGCTGCTCTACTCATGGCAGCACATGAGCTGTCAGTGTATTTACACATTGAAACAGGATTTCCTCCCTAAATGCAGTTAGCAGGGAAGCCATTCTGCTCTGTTCTTTTAGCCCGTTTATTACAGCAGGAAGAAAGCCTGTTTTTCCAAACAGCCTTACTGTCACTTGGATGTCTTTGTGATTTTTACTTGGATCCTACAGAGGTATAAACAGGTCTTGAGAACTGCTATTAGCTCTGTAGATAGTTATCTGTGCACAAATGAGGCTCTGGAGCAAAACCAGATTTGTGTCCACATGAACTCTGTTCTCTCAGCCCTTTTAGGTAGTAAGTCTTAGAAGACCTGAGTGCTTGCCTTCCATATAAAGAACCAGAGGAATGGATTAACAGATTTTAAAGGCTAATCCTTCACAAAACACGCATTTCATAGTTTTCCCCAACACATCTTGAAGAAACAGATGCAGTTCAGCTTCTAAACAAGTAGCTATGGACAGTCTCAATAAAAACATGGCATTTGCTACAGAAGCCTGATGGAGAAGACATCTGCTGTGTTGAGAAAACAGAGTGAGGCATTCAAGTCAAGTATGGTATGTAATAAATATATTCATAAAATTAAACAATATATTTAAAAATAATAGCCAACAGAACACTCTTTGATTGCATTTTGCGTTTGAGGCCAATAGCAGCCATTCTGCTCTTTAACACAGGACTATTGCCAGCCACAGATGAGGCCAGCTGGGACTCTCCAAGTCCTAGAATCCAGAATGCCAGAATCTACTATCTCTGCACACCTCTCCCCAGTGCAGCACAAACCACCCATGCAAGGAAGTTCCTCATATTCTCCAGTCTGAGCCTGCCAAACCGCACTCTGTGACTTGTCCTTCATGTCATCTGCCACAAGCAAGAAGAGTCTGGTTACATCATCCCACAATACTTACAATGAATTGTGGTGGGTTTACATACATATGTATGCTAATGAAAGAGGACAAGCCCTAAAGAGATCCATCTGTAAACTGAAATCGAGCCTTAATAAGATTCCTTTGATAACTGAAAGCATGCCCTTTTCTACTCAGAATAAATACATTCTATGAGCTTGTCTTTATTCCAGTGCAGCATGGAGCCTCACTCTTCAGCTCACACCTCCAAGGACAATTTTCACTCTAGTAAAAGTATTTTAAAAAACACAAAACATTGGAATCATAAGCTCATCACCCACCCAAATCAACTCCTCATTTTTTATTAGGGCTTTATTATTTTCCACTTTAATGCCCTTTGCTCCTCTCCTCCCCACTACCAGCAGCGCAGGGAAGGATTTCAGCTCACCCAGCAGCACAGTTTCCACTTGCAACAGCTCCAACAAGAAACAACAGGAAATAACGAGGCAAACCCAGCCGTATCTGGTCAGAACAGCAGTTTCCAACTTACACGTGTATCTGCTTGGTTTGACCACTTTGGATAAGAGGCATATATTAGGTCGTCACCCCAAGAAACGCCTCATTAGATCAGCAGTAGTCATTCAGTATGCTGGCTCAGCATCTTCAAAGCCATGTGCAATCCTAATCAATTGGGTGAGCCTAGTGATTGAAATATAGCCCAGGTGAACTGGAAATTGGTGGAGCTTGTGTAGTTCCTGAATTCCTGAGCACGACCTCAGCAAGCAGTTCTCTTGACAGTAATGTAATATGAGCTCAAATGCTCTAAACAGCACACATTTGAAAGCTTGTGATACAAAGGGATGGACAAAACTATACCTATGCCTTACAGTATATAGCATTCTGTACAGGTTTTGGCTTGAACATGCTACAAATTAATGAAAAAACTGTGAAAACAGCCAGAATACGTCAGTCCATCCAGCAGAGAACCCTGTATCCGACCATGTCTAAAACAGAGGTGTACAGAATAACAAAGACAACACATCATATTATTCTCCTGATATATTTCTGCAGCTTCCAGCATTCAAATTAAACATTTCTCTTTAAATTCTCAACTTCTACAACATCCTCAACAGCAAACTCCACAGATTAACCACAGGTTGCTTAAAAACATTCCTCACTTTTTTTTTCATTACCCCAAAGAGCTCAGTATGGTTCACAAACTTTATCACCTTGCTACTCATTTTTAGCAGATTTCCCCAATCATTTATGAGTAGCATGAATACCACTGGCCATAACTCAAGCACTTGTGGAAGTTTCACCACCAGGAAAACAGACTGTTTATACTTTCCCTTTGCTGACTGCTTTTTAATTAGGTCGTAACACTTAGCCAACACCCCTCTTAGCCTGGGCAATTTACTTTCTTTATGAATCTTTGGTGATAAATCCTAATGAAAGTTTTTTGAAGGTCAGGTAGGTGATCTCAACCGGATCACCCTCTCCACGTGTCCAGCAACACCTTCAAAGAGCTGCTGCATTCCTGACGTACTGCACACATTGTCTTCCCATAAATCTTCCCATAAAGATTCTGCTCACCTCAATCTACTGGAGTATCCATTTCAGCTACGTTCTATTCATTTTATTCTTATACCAATTTCAGTCAGACACAACTGCATAAAAAAGGGCATTGTGAAAATTTTGCTAATAGTCACTCAATTCCCAGTTGCAAATAGGAAGATTCACCTTTTATGCTCTTCCAAAAACAAACAAGCAAATAAAACAAACCTTTGAATCAGCACAAACACAAAATAACTGAAAAAAGTCCAAGAGAGGTCTTTAGCATGAGATATACGGAGCTGAAAAGATGAGCTTCTTTCAAGAGGACCAGTCCTCTGGAATCAGATTCTATGCACGTGTTTGAATTTTTACAGACAATTTAAAAAAATCTGTTTTCTTCAGACATACTCACTGTGTTTTGATTCTTAACAGCTGGAGTTCATACAGCTCTTTACCTAAAGAAAACCCATTCTGCCTGGACGTGATAGATTTTATGACATCCTGTTTACTTCAAACAGAACTTCAGAATGTCACTGAACAAAGTCAGCTTGAGAGCACTTGTTCAACGTTTCGCTACACGATCATAGAAGCTGCATTTGAATATCCTCAGCTTTTTTGACAGTTGTGGCTTTTATACTGTCAGGATAACATAAATAACAGCCATAAAAGTAAACAGTCTGATACACCAGTCACAAGGACAGCTCTTACTGCAGTGATTACCGCACGGTGGCTGACAAGTTTTTATAATGTGCTTTTAATTGATTATCCATCAATTGCAGGACAAACCCCCTCACTTGCTTCCCCAGTACACACAGGTTTCCAATTCTACTCTAAACACATTTTTCTCACCACTAAGACCTAAGGAAAGGTCAAAAACCCAGACTAACCACAGACAAAGCCTGTACTCTGCAACCTGAGACCTAACCTCGCTCCCAGCCAACCCCCCAAAACATTCCTGGGAACTTCAGTCGTGTCTGGCTAAGTCCATAACTTCATGGATTTGACTTTGGTTCAGTTTCTTCTCCAACTTCAGTTACAGCATGCTGTACGCTTTCATAAAGCATGCACATCTCCTATTACAGTTTTTTTCTCAAACAACCAGAATTTCTTCCCCTATCTTTCCTGATCTGAAGCAAAGCTAGCATCTGCAAACAGTAAATCCTCTGGAACACAATTAAATAACTTACATCAGCATTTCCCATTTCTAAAAATGTGCTAAAAAGCTGAAGAAAAAAGGAAACAAATGGTGCATGTAGTCCACCTTTAGCCTGATTTATCCAGAAATTGAATAACTGTGTCCTGGCAAAACAATAGGCGTTTTCCTAAGATCACCAATCTCAAGGGACAGAACATAAAATTTACCTCTAGTCTATTTGACTAGGTTTATTATCCCAGAAGAAAGTGAAATCAGACACCTCCAAGTTACTCACAAAAAGACAGGAGCAGAATTTAAAGACTTAGGAAAAATACAAGCTCAGAAATTAAAGAGGGAAAAAAATCACACCCTAAATTATATTTTTTAAAATGTTCTATGACACTTTTTCTTAACAAAAATGCTTTTCTCCATGCAGATTACTTCTACCATGTCACAAACAGTATTTTATCATCTTTTAAAAATGACATGGTCCACGTTGATATCTTATTTGGACAGAATTAACTTTCCCTGTCCCTCTCCACTATGCTATCACTGGTTTTGTCTATTGCAACTGCAAACTCTTTGAGAACAGGTCTTGCCCTGTGCATGCACCCAGCCCAATACCATAGTTCTGATTCTGTGTACACTTAATGCACTAGACATGATTTCATCATCAACATCCTCGTCTGGAATAAGATGTCTGCATTTCTACTTCGATTTTTGAATACATCTTACATAAAACAAATGGTGTACCAGCATGTAGGAAAGAACAAAAAGAAAAAAGTTCACCTACTCACCTAGATAGCAGTAATTTGCCCTGAAGTTTCAGATCAGCAGCACAGTCCTCAGATTGACAATTCCTCTCGAAAACAGTCTGTGGAAAACAGAAAAGAACTGTTACAGCTTGAAAAGAATAAGATTGAAACACCCACAAAGAAGCAACATGTTTGGATGAACTCAAAACCCACCAAAATCTGTGATATGGGAACAGTGTGAGTGCCAATGAAACTCAAGGGGAGCCAAATCTCATCTTTATCAGAACTGCCTCCCTTCTCTTCTAGATGAAAAAGAAGGTCCAAAAGAAAAGAAGGTATTTCTGGCACCCTGTTTTCTCTTTCCAAAACACATGCACGAAAATGAAAGTGTATATAAACTACTGATGAAACTATTTTCGATCCCAGAAAGGAAGAAAGGAAGTAATTCAAACATTCACTGGCCTACATTAAAGATAAGGATTTCTATGCTTTAGGATCATGTGATCTGTTGCAATTTTTTCTGCTACCCTGCAAGCAACAAAAAAATATAGACAGTTACATACCAGCAATACTTTAGGATCTATCTACAGCAGTTTGCCATGGTTAAGTAAGGCGGCCTCTAGTTAGTGAAATTAAAGAATGGGAACATGCTCCTAGCATCCAAGAAATGATGAAATCCATCCAAGAAATGATGTCAAGTTCATGGTTATTTTCCCATGCTGCTAGGAACAGAGAGTGATATCTTCCTGAACAGATGAGCAGACCTTTTGGGCTGGTGGATTCATTCTGTCCGATATGTAATACCCTTCAGTTCAGCAAGTATTTAAGGGACAAATACCTTAAACGAGCATTGCCAACACTGTTCAGCTTGGAAACCTGAGACTCAATTGGTTTCTTCCTTTAGTATGAATATTCCTATCTAAGGGCTTTGGCTTATCACCAAAGCAAATACGTTTCAAACATAAATGCAAAGAGACAGCAAAGTTACGCATGACACAGACAATGGTCAGACTCATGGAAAAGAAGATGGAGGTAATGGAGGTAATACGTGTTTGACAATCTCTGCCTGACTAGATCGGCACTGGAGAAATACTTTGAATCTTAAGGCTGGACAGCATGAAGATTTTTCAGTCTTCATTCTCCCAGGAAGACTCCTGTGTAAGGATGCAGCTTGCTCCCCTTTTTTTGTATGGTTAGAGTTCTCCACATAGGTGTGAACAGGCAGACAGTGTTGGACTGGAAGATATCAAACTACTCTGTAGGTTATACTAAATTGCAAACAGAAGACAGACATTTGGGAGAGGCCAGTACATTTGGAGCGTTTTACTCTGTCCTTTCATTTTACTTTCCCACTTTTCACTGTCTCAAAACCTGAGATATGGAAATTAGTGATCATTTAAACACATAAACTTATACTTCCTCCTTAATAAAGACTTTATTTGGGGTCAGAGAACAAGAATCCCAATAGCCAGGTCAGGAACTGGCTCAAAGTATCCCTCTCAAAACATGGCATGTTTCAGAGGTACAGTTTCAGAAATCTTCAGAGCCAATGCTCAATAACTGTAGTACCGATATATAGGAAACACTTTTTGACCTTCAGAGGACAAAGAAAAATAAACTGTAAAAATATTCTTGCCTGACAGTTTCCCTATTTGCACTGCAGAAATCTTGGCAAACAGAACAGAGTGATCAGAGATACGATCTGCACTTTTAAAAGAACCAAGTACTGTAAATATATTTAAGTAACTACCTAACAATCTTGGAATTTTATTACTAAATCTATAGTTGTGCTTTTTCAGAAAGAATGAACAAACATCTCATTTTTCTAAAACCACTGAGCATGTGTCTCTTCCAACACGCCATGCACTGGACAGCAAGCTACTCTGTAAAACATCAGGCATATCTCATGTCATAAAACTCGAGTTCCTATATAGCACTGTGATGATAGAAAAAAATAAGGATGAGTCCCCAGTTTTGTAAATGTGTAGCAGTGAATTCTCTGCTTCTATGGAAGATCTTGGACTCATTCTGGTTTGGGGAGACAGGGAGAAAAGATCTCCAGTCCATTCAGCTGCTAGAACCCAGCCAGGCAGCCATTGCTTGTTCAGCCTCCATCAGAAGCTAACAATGTCTCTGGGTTATATTGCCATTCTGCAGTATCTCCCTGGTTTGAATAGATCTTGTCATGCCTCTATTCCATACCTCTTGTTTTTTGCATGCCTGCTAGAGCCTCAGCCCAGTAGCTCCTCAGTCCTGTTTCACCCACTTTCTTTCTCTAACTTGAGCCTTTCCTTCCCCAGTCTGTTGTTTCCTCTGCCATTCCAGGTGACTAATTCCTGCCTGCTTAAATACTTCCTAAAGAATTAAGGGGTAAACACATTAAGTTATCATAATGTTTGCAAACAATGCTTATATATTCTTGTATATATTATTGTACTCTCGGTTGGTTGGTTTGTGCTGTGATCTCTTCAGAGCAGAAACCATACCTAACTCAACTCTGCACTCTGTTGGAGCAGGAATCTGGAGTTAGGATATGCATAAGCTCTACTACAACACAATCAGTATTTTTAGCTCTAAATAATTTTTAAATTATTTATTTTTAAATTATGGCTTTGGCTTTAAAATAACAATTTTAGGGATTTAGTGAGGTCTTCACATATTCAAAACGCTGAAGAAGATCATCAGCTTTCATACATATTATTCAGAACTGGCAAGAGGGAATAAGAAGGAAATAAATCCATTCTGCAATAGGAACACTTCATAATTTCTGTAGTTGCTGTTACCCAAGGTGCAGAGGAGCAGTGGTTTTACAGAAGTTCAAACTCAAATGATTCTTACCAGATTCCACTTTAATTGTACCAAGTACCTCACAGATCAAAGATGGTCGGGAAGATTTTTTACACAAGATTCACGTTCAAGAAGATTTTGATGTTTGGTGGGAAGGTTGTGAAAAGCTCCCAGAAAAGCTCACATTTATTGTCCCAAATGAGAAACACAGCTTTTATCTGGATGTCGTCAAACTTCTGTCTGCCATTTCCAAGAGCCAAAAAGGTGTGTGCACACTCAGGACAAGCTGAATAACATCAATGCTTCTGGGATATGACTTTACTGGTAAACACAGAGCTAAAGCTATTTGTGTGCACAGCAAGTCTGTCAGCCTTCCTGCAATCACAGCACAGCACAGAGCAGATCCAGTGATTCTTCCCTGGCTGCTCAGGACCCAACAACTACAGGGAACTACTTCATAGCAGTTTCAGCAGGTCATCAGACATCCCAAACAAACATGGTGTTCTTCTGATATTCTGCCTGGCTGCTTTTCTGAGTAGAAGACTGTTCACCATCAAGGAACGTGACAGATCTTTGCTAACCTTGAAAGATTAGCAGAGACAGATGCTGCCCAAGTCTTCCAGAGGGTACTACATTAAAACATAATTCTTACACAGTGCGAATACAGACAACAAATGTACAGTAAGGAGAGACCTAGAGCAAACTGACAGGGAAGAAGATGTGTGTAGACAGGCATCCAGAGCTTCGTAACAGGTATCTTCATGTCCAGTCTGCCCATTGAAGAGAGGTGGTGGATTAAATGCTACTTCTTGTAGTCCAGGGGCCAGGCCAAATCTACAGTCTTTAGCCCCACAAAATATTAGGATGAATCCATAGTCCTACATCCTAAACATCCTTAAGCACAAAGCTGCCAGGAAGATATCCTCCTTATTGCTGGTGCTGGACTGATGAGGAATGACAATAGGAGGAAAACAAATGAAAAGGAGCCCAATTTCAGCCCAGTGGTGAGAGCTCTGCTCAGAGAGATGAACATGACGTGGGGTTTCAAGACTGACTTGCTAAATTCCTTTGGATTCTTTAAAGGGATATCTAAACTTAAGTTTTTGAGAGCAGAGAAGAGAACAGGACATAGAAAAGTGAAAAAAACCCTGTGTTTATGGTGCACCGTCCCACAGAAAGTACTGGAAGTTATCCAAGAAGCAGAGAAAAAAGCATTTCAAGACATTCAACCCCCTAAAATTTAGGGAAGCACGTGAAAATTTCAAGTCTCAGCCAAAACATGCAATCAAACTCTGAGAGGCTGCCAATATTGTATTCCGTAGGCGTTGCACCCAGCCTTTCAGAGATGAGGGAAAGTGACAGGCAAAGGACAACACTTGACGAGAAGGGGGAGAAATGAGATTTTCAAAAGAACTCTTGAAAGCACGATGATTTACAGTTTAAATAACAGAATTCACTCTAGATTAGATCTTTAACTGCTTCATCACAAATCAGTCCACAAAAAGTTTGCAGTGCATCCCTTACAACGTGGCAGAATTGGTCTTCAGTAACTTGAGGATCAACCCCTTTAACTGCATGACCTGTGCCACATACTTCAGGTTATGCGTAGGGATGACTTAACAACTATATCACATCAGTAACGTAAAAGCTCTGGTACTTAAGGGATGCAGAATGAGAGGGCTTCTTAGACTAATAATTTTTTACATTTTACATCCTAATGCAATGGCTATTAGCATGTAATGTGATGAAGTTGCTTATTTAAGGAGCAGGTAGTGTGATTTGATTTTCAAAAGTATTGACCAGTAAGCAGATCTCTCTGCTTTCTCCAGGAACTACCTCCTATGTTACGGCTTTACAAATCCATGACTTGGGATATTAATGTGCTTACACAGAAACAGAAGCCTGACTTCAGAACTATATTTAGTCTTTCCATTTTCCAGCTGCCTGAAAAATAGAGCTATTATCTACGTATGTATTGACCTCAAATAAAAAGAAATAGTGGTTCTTCTCAGACATCTTACGCTTTACTATACTACTCATGGAAATGATCCACTCAAATATCCTGCTAAGCCAAGTGCAAACAAGCTGATTTAAATTCTCAGTAGAAAAGTGATTAATACTCTGAAGAGCTCTCTAGGATTTTATCAGGCTAAAAAAAGAATATACAATACACCCAATCCCTGTAACGAGTGGCAGAGAATCACAGGGCAAAGGCAGGAGAGTTGTAAGCATACAGAAGAATTCTACCACAAAACCAGAGTCATGCTGGTACTGTGTGGGGCACTGGATGGAGGTGAGCATCTGTTTTCTTGGTGGAAAGTGTGTTCTGATAAAGTGAATGCGGAGCCTGGGGAGTTTCCTGGCTCACTTCTAATGCATTAGTATAAGAAAGCAGAAACTGACTGGTAATAACCATTTTATTATACTAACAGGGATGCATAACACAAGTGGAACTTCTGCAGCTGAGGAAGCTGACAGGGAAATTCATCCACTCTACAGAGCAGAGGACTCCAGGCTTAAGGCTCACAACTTGTGACTGACATTTGTAAAGCCATCTAAGGCCAAATACAATAATTTCTCTCCTATTCCAGCTGTATCCTGGTATTTACACCTTTCACTAAGTGTTGAAAACCGAGCTGGAGCAGTAAGATAAAAAGGAGAAAGAACACTCAAGTGTAAGAAGTGTTATTTGCAATTACTCCCAAATTGAATTGAATTGTTCAGAAAAGAACAGGCATGTTAGCTATCAAACACAAGCATGTATTAATGAACTTATGTATTAGTTATTCCTCACAGCAGTGAGTGAATAATGCAATTTTTTGTTCTCGTATTCTCCTGGGGTGAAGAACTACAATTGGTGGCAATAGAAATACACTCCCAGCCTTTTGGAGCTGTATTAGATTTCTAGTCTGACTCATTTTTCAGGCTGAGGCAATTTTTTTCTTTTTGAAATTATTAACAGTTCAAATCAGCCAAAAAGTGTTCTCATTTCACAGGATTTCAGACCTTATAAATCCATAGAACAATAGATGAGAAAGACTTATTGGGTTAATTGTTCCATCTCCCAATACCATTATAGGATGGGCTTCTGCAGCACATTTCCCAATATATTTCCTGACTCATCCTAAATAATCTTCCATTTATTTTCAATGACTACAGAATAATTCAATTATATCATCTCAGGAGGGTTTTTAATGATATTCGAGAACATTTTCTATTCCTAAGTGTCTTTATTTCCACTACCAAGTATGCTCCTATACTCTTAACATTTTAATATATGAGTTAAAAGTATTGCTGATGATGCAATGGAATAATTGAAAAGATAAAATAAATTAAAATACAACAAAAAAAATGGTAACTGATAATAGTTTGAAAATTACCCCATAGGAATTTCAGTTCATATGATCATCTCTCACTTCCTTATCTATGTATTTGGAGAATCTATAAGCGAAATCAGATAATTCTTGTGCTCAGATCTCAGACAAGATCACCTTGTAGTGTGATTCCCCCTGGCACATACAGCCAGCCTTCATATGAAGGTGTGTCTGTGTGTATATATATGCACACACATACATGCATGTGATATTGGCTGTTATTCTTTAGGAAGCCCATGAGATCTAGGCTATGTCTCATGCATTATGCTGTTCTGCCTGTACTTTCAAACAGCAGCGTAAACAAGTTGGACCATTACTGACCAAGCCTGTCACTGCTCAAGAACAAAATGGTAGAAACATGGATACCATCAGAAATGTCAATTTCCACTAATTCTTACTTCAGCAAGTTTGCTAATTACAAACACCTCAGAGGTACAGTAATACATCTGGACACCTGCTGTTCTCACTCAGTACTGAATTTCTTCCAGACTTGTAAATCTTTCCTCATTATCACCATTCAACAGAAGAAAGCAGGCAAACGCAATACTCAGCTTAATCCAGTACATGCTCGGGGTGGGTCCTTCCCACCATCCTGCCCAGATGTCCTGGCACTAACAGCACCCAATCCCTGCCAGTTGATCTCTGGAGGTCCCTTCCAACCCCTACGATTCTGTGATTCTGTGATTCTGTGAATTGGTGGAAGAACAATGGTGATTAAGCAGTAATGGTGGCACAGAAAGGAAGAATAAAGGCAAAAGAGAATTTGGAAGCCTAAGGAGGAAAGGGAGTGTAGTGCCAAGAAGTTTCATCTGGAGCACAGCAATTTGGCTGACTCTGCAGTCTCCCAACGACCTCCTGTGTGCCCAGGTGTAAAACAGTCTCCACTCCTTCCGTTCACCCTGATGGATGTGCTAAGCCATTGAGGCTTCAGCATACCAGTAATTTAGATTGTCCTGGCCCACCTCCAAGACAGGAAAACGCCCTTGAAGCACCCAAGCTCCTGAGCCATGCCTGGGAATGGTTTGTGGTAGCTGATGGAAGCCATTCCAGCAGCCAGTCAGGACAGAGATGTCATTCCTGCATTGAGAAACACACCAGAAACAGCCCAGTTTGCTGGCAGAGATGAAGCATGATCCAAGCACACGGGCATCTCTGCTTTGGAGAAGGTACCACTGACAAACCTGGAGCACACCACATTTCAGTCTGTGTAGATCCATTGCTGCTTTGCGCTTAGCGTGAGATGCTGGGAGTGGTGGGATGTCTTACAGATGAGAAAAAGCCAATATTTATGCAGCAAGTCAAAACTACTAAAGGTGTTCATCATTCAGCTTCACCAAAATCCTTCTAAATTTTCTCATACCTGTCAAGTACGCTAATCTATGTGTAACTACTTAGTCAGCTTTAAGTTGGCTGCTCAAAGACAAATATTTCCAAAAATAGCACTTTGCTTTAAAAAGGTGAAGTTTATCCCAGAGACGAGCAGCCGCACAGACACCCAGAGATACTGCACTATACCCAGACTCTCACTGCAAGTCTGACATAGCTGGGAACAGAATGTCCTAAACATTTTCTCTTATAACTTATAAGCAGTTTTATGACAGACCATTCCCGAAATCCTGAAGACACTGACGCAATTAAACCTACTGAGAATATTTTCCTATAACAAAATGGTGTCTCCATCCACATAACAGCAGGTGATTTTATTACAGTATTCAAAACAGACCGAGTTTTAGCACACCACGTTTTAAACTCTAAGATACATTACTGGATAGTAGAGAATAAATCCCCGCTGTATTTGGCAGGAGAGCTCCCTCTTTCCTGGTTGACATGTATTTATACAGTGGGTATACAAAAATAAATGCTATAGTACAAACCACTTACGATGAACTAAGCCAAACCAAGTTCTAAATACACATTAATTTCCCTGAAGTAGGAAGATTTATTATTTTTTTCCAGTGGACAGAGGTAGCAACTGGATTTGGGAAGCAATGAGAAAGCTAATGGAAAGTCATCCTCGGGGTGGGAAGTTTTATTAAAGTTCATAATACACACTCGAAGTAAAAGCTTTGTTTCTCCACCCATTCTTGACCCATCAGAGATTTTCAGTTTGAACAAAAGCTTCCTAGCCTCCTACAACTTGGAAAGCTGTCATCTTCTTCACATAATTGGTCTCCACCTAACAATTGTACAAAAGTTGCCGAGGCATCTATCAATAGACGTGTACACATAACCCCAAGGATTTGCTTTTGCTACCACAGACCATTACACCAAGCTACAGCAACCACAGTTTCTGGTAAGCATATACAAGAACCGAGAAAATAAGTTAGTGAGGAAACAGCTGTTGCTGTATTCCAGGCCACAGAGTGCCTCAGGCCAGCTTCACAGCATTATTACTTCACTTTGAAGTGTTAGAGCCTCTTTGCTTACAAAAATGGCCAATGAATAAAGCCTCGCAACTGCATAATGTTTATTAGGAAATTTCCATGAAGATCCTTTTCTTCTCACCAACCAGAAGTTCAAATTGTTAATCGTATTTTGATTGCTTCGAGGCAATCGTTGCTTCGATTGCTTCGTAGTTTCAGGAACAGAAGGAAATTCCCTTCAATGATCAATCAATAATATGCTCATTTTTACATACAAACTTTTTTTTTTGCACTGTCTCACAGTTAAAGTTGCTCTCTTAAAATAAATGTGATCAATAAGTAAATGAATTTTGAATGAAAACTCCACATCAGTGCATTCATTTACTGCAAGTACTTAACTCTGTTTTGCTCTTTTGTCCAAGACTAAACTTTTTTCTTACATACAAAGTAATACTGATTTCAAGAACGAATATCCAGCATAATCCTCTTTAGTGATTATGTCATCAGGAAAGGATACACCATCCCTCTGGTGCATGTCCATGAACTCTGTTCCTAGGCTGACTTCTTAATGCACTGGAAGCAAAGCGCCACAAAAAACTTTGTATGCTCAATATAATCTTTAACTCTCACATCAAGAGGCCACTTGGTAGCTTTCCTGCCTCCTTGTTTGGTAGCCACAAGGCTGTTCTCTCCTTGTGGAAAGCCATGCACACACACAGGAACATCTGGGTCATGAAAAACAAACTGTGATTCCAGTGAAAGCGATCATTTTAGCTTTGACATCACTTTAGTTCATATCTAGGTGATCATTTGCATGACTGGCTTTTCAAACAGGTCAAACAGAGCTGAAGTAGGATCTTGACAAACGGAAGGCTCACCCTCTCTCCACAGCTCCCTTTCATTTCATCATCTCTGCACTACTTCCATTCACAGAAATTAGCCACCCGAGATTATTAGCAAAATGTCAACCTCTAACAGTACCTTTGGTACCTTGAAATAATAGATGGAGCATTTTAGATTTCAAAACACCACTAATTACCGGATATACAGGGTCTAGAACCTCGAAAAAAAACCACTCCCCTAGCTACATAGAAAGATTTCAGTTCTAGAAGTAAAACTGAACCTATCCATCTCTCTCCACCCTTCTGAAATGCTGCTGTTTGCTAAAGCAAAAACTTCCGCTTCTCTTGCTGAGCACTCATCTTAATGTCAACCAGACCCAGTATTAGAGGGCATTGAAACACTGCAAATAGTATCCACTAGATCTTTCAAGTTGGATTTCCAAACTGTAAGGTCTTTCCAAAACCCCTGTTTTCATTGAAAACGTAAATCCTTTGTTACGTAAAGTTTTGTTCCTACTATTCCTCTATCCCTTGAAAAACAATTTCTAAAAGAGAACACTGAGTCTTGATTTTTCCATGAAATTGGTCTTTGAGGAGCCTGTCAGTGCCTCGAGCTACTCAGTCAAGGCTTTCTCACCATGACTGCCACAATTAATCTGAAGTTCTGCCCACTTCCTTGGCTGAAAGTGGGCTCGAAGGCACACCCCATGTCAAAGTCCTTTTCTTACTAAGCTCAGTGAACAACATCTGGAAAGCAAATGAAAAAGCATTGTTAAACTGGCTCTCTCTCGCCCAAATTATACAAGAAAACAAGCCAGGGAAATTCCCAACATATTTTTGTTTCTGCTGTATAATCTCAGCATTTAGGTATTTTAATATTGATCAGAGAGTATGCCTGCAGGGTAAGATGTGGTCTTTGGAGTTTAAACCTTGTAGTAAAGCGTCCAAGCAGTTTAGTTTATGTAACATCCAAGTTTTCATCACACTATTCTGATTCCAAAGTTCTTTAGAAATTCCCATTGTATGTTTGCAACAGTGCAACATTTAGATATTTAAGAGCAACACTAGCCTTCTTCATAAAACATAAAAATAAGTAATTATGATATTTAATCTTCATTCATTCACTTATAAAACATTCTTAAATACTCTTTTCTCTAAGTACAAGGGTTATAGCAAAAAAAAAAAACAATTCCAAACACCTGGGTATGTGGCAAAGCAACTTCTGCAAGCATTTCAGCTGCTCTTTCTTTAAGTAGTATTCAGGGATCTGCGGATTTCAGAACAACAAAATATACTTAAAAGCAGCACCAGAAAGCAGTGCTACAGATAATGACGCTAGCATCAGATATCTGGTTAAAAAACAGATCTAACAATCCACTGTTAAAAACCTTAAACTCCAGGTGGGCTCTTCAGTGTTTAAAGAAGAAATGTTTTCCATTTCACAAGCAATGCCAGCTTGTAACTCTGTAAGAATGCTTTGGAAATCAAACTTGACTGGATGCAACTTCAAGACACTTGATCTAACTTTTAAGTTGGATCTGCTTTGATCAAAGAACTGGATCTCCAAGGGTGCTAATTAGCCGGAAGTGATACTTCAAATCAATGCTGCAAAACACAGAAGTCATACTTCCATTCAGAACTTGTAGCCTCATGGCTGGATACTCCAGTGTCAGTGCAGCAGGAAGTGCCATTGTCCTGCAGGTTCCTCCCGTGGCACTCTGTCCTGCATCTACAGTGACCACACTCAAACTGGAGTCTTTCAAAAGATCACCAGCAGCCTCTTTTTTTAACATTATTAATAAAAAAAAGAGTTTCCATTAACCCTAAGCATGTTTAGTACCTTCAGAAGAACTGTCTTGAGGACCCTTGTAAAAAAACCTCTCAAAATCAGTCAGTATTTTCCAAGATACCAGTGAGGCCATGTCAGACAAACAGATAGGCAGCCCAGTCACGTACACTTCATTTCCTTAGGGAACATTTAGGATCCCTATTCTCTAAGTGACGAGCACTTGAAAACCAATGGAATTCTCTTGTTCTGAGCAAAAATAACGAAGAAGGGGTTTTCTGAAAATGCAGGAGTAAAATAGGATCCTATATATACAATGCTGAGCCTATACTTCACTTTCTCTCAAAAAGGAACATTCTACTTCAGCAAGGCATTTTCTATAATTGCAACAGCAGAAGGGATTTCCCCTGCCACGTTGCTGAATGTGAGAAGCCCTCAGTAAATGAGGGCTGTGGGCCAGGCAAAGTTCTCTTCATTTCACTCACCACTCTGCCCTCCAGCAGAGGTACAAGTCCCTGCATCCCCTCCTCAACTCAGTTCCGTCCCTCCAAAAATGAGCTTTAATCTAAAAGAAAAGCTGGATCAAGGCTGTCATGAGAACCTCCCCCAGAAAGGGAAGAGCTAGGAGGAGCAGGACTTTTCCTCCTTTCCCTCATTCAGTCTTTTCCTGCCCAGTACACTTTGAAACAAACAAGTGACCTTCTCTTTTGCCACCCAACCCTGCCAGCACAATTCTTTACTGCATTTCAGAGACACTAATATCGATGACGGTAAGGATAATACTGTGCACAAATAACTCTAAGCTTTGCAATCACTTTTTACACCCACTTCTGTTGCCAGTCCAAGATGAGAGAGCCACGAGGAAATAAAATAATCCAAACCTGACCTGATTCCTTTGTGCAATCTTCTGCCCTTTCTTCCAACGGAGAACAGGCTTCAGAGGAGGAAGTTCCTTGTCCTCTTTTCCTCTTTCTATTACGTGTTCCCCGAGGCTGTATGAAGCTTCAAATACAATTGGAGATATGACATCTTTGACTCTCCTCTGTAAAAGGAAACAGAGATACCACCGTTACACACACGTAGGCAGATATTTATACACAACAGTTATAAGTCCAATTAAAGCATTATTTGTTTTCAACACTTCAGACATGAAGCAGGCCTCTATATTCTCTTTGGTCTTCTTACTGCTGAACAGGAAAAAAACTTTTGTCACAGCAGAAGAAGTCAGATCAAAAAACAGTTAACAAGAGGTGGGTTATTCTTTTAGCACTCTCGGTTTCACTGAAATCCTTGGCACATTTTCCATACTTGTAAACCAAATCTTTCTAATTAAAACTCAAATATTTTCCATTAGGACTGCAAAAATTTGAAGCAAAGAGTGTATTTGCTCTGGGGTTTCTAAATTCTAGGCTTTGATTCAGGTCACTTCCAGTGTGTTCCACTCACTTTTAAAAAAAAGAAGTCAAAACTCCATCTCGAGTGTTGCATTTTTTAAAATTATTATTATCAATTAAATGAATGAATGGGTAAAGTTACCAATGGGGCTGTAAAAACAAGGCTACAGACATGCAGGGGTGAGGAAAGACACCTTCCAGCACTGTTCTGAAAGCAAAACTCATAGCACCACCACCCTAAGAGCAGTAACACCTGCATAAAATAAAGTTTTTCTACTTTTTTAAATCACTATATTGTAGGTTTAACATCAGATGTACTAAATAGTGCCGCATTATTTGTTTGATAGGATGAATCTTTATTATTATTATTGCCTTCTCTTGTTGCTCGAGCCCAAGCCACAAAACTCATACCATTTATTAACAAAAGTGAAGCCTGAAGTCCGTCTTCTGTGAGAGGATAAAATGCTCATTGTGTTCTTGACTTTCAAAATCCAGTTTACCAGAAAATAAAAGTGGCAGACATCCTACTTTCCCACAAGCAAACAACCCTCTTGAATTTTATCTACTTAAAAAAATGTGTGTGAATTCAATGCAGATGAAACTGAGAAGATAAGAAGATAACCAAACACAACAGATCTTCAAATGGACCAACACTCAACTAGACACTGTATTGCACCAAGGGATGGGACATCCACTTTTCAGCCCCTTCCACGATCCCACCTGGGGCAGGAATTGTAACACAGAGATAGCAATGCTAAAACTCACATAAGCTACTAGTTTTGCTCTCTCAGAAAATCACGTGCAATAACTTCAGTGAGAACTGTATCAGCATACAAGATTATATATACTCAAAAACAAGAGGGCTAAAAGCATACCATGAGGCAGCAGTGAAACAACAAATCATCAGGCAGATCACCACCTAATCCAACAGTTTGCAGCCAACTATGTCTGCAAAGAATAACTGAAAGTTGTATGCAGTGGGTGGAATTAAAATCCACCTTTTTTTCTAGCTCTGGTACTGCAGTATGGCAACAGTAAGTGCTTGTGACTCCTAAGTGTTTTAATATGTCCTTGGAGGGCTCAGTCCGATCCCCTTTGAAGTCAAAAGACAAGTTTCCCATTGACTTCAATGAATGTAGGAGCGTGCCCATACTGTTTGCTGGTGTCTCTTTCCTTTTCATTTTAGTGCTGAAATTGTGACTTCCAGCAGCTAGATTAATTACACGTGTGGATATTCCTTCACCACACTTGTCTTTAATTAAGGATGAAAGTATGAATGCTGCCCAGTTACTAATTGTGCCACATGTTCAGTTTCTTCTGCTCACAATCTTAAAACATGAAGACAACATTATGTGGGATTTTTCCTCAGTAACACAGGCGGTTCTGTCTCGCAGGTACACCACAGACCGTCTGGGAAACAAATACAAAATGAGAACATTGAATACTGGCCCAAATACAATCTGGAGAAGCATTATTTTAAGCTGGAAATACACTCTGTTTCTTCCTCATACAGCCTACCCAGATGTACTACTTCCAGCAGTCAAATCGGGTGGTGCTGCCCATGTATCACCTTCAGGTATTTCTGATTTCTAGAAGGTAAAAGATGCAATGACAAACAGTTTCGAGATAAACTGAAAAATCCTTCAAATGAAGGAAAGTATTACTTGCTTTTTTTTTTTTTTTTCTATTGAAAAAGCCCTATTTGCATGGTTTGCCAAGGGATATTATTTCTACAAGCAGCTTTTACATATATTTACGCTTTTTCACTACGCTGAGAAAGTGTTGAAGGTTAATGACATTTCTGCATCACGAAAAAGTATCCCTGGCAAGTCACAGCACATGGACAGCACAGCTTCTTTTTTAGCAGCAAAGATGCCTGGAGCACATCAAAACTAGCATACTACTCAAGGAGTTCATATTATCAACAGGAGCAGCCACGTAACAAGTGTTCAGTGACTAACAGTAACAAATAACACGAACTGCTGCAAGTTTTCACTGTGCTTGAATTGGATCAGGGGCCTGAAGGTGGGTTTTCCGCAAGCCATGTAACTTTCCTGTTCTCACAAAGCCATTTCTCTGGGGCGTTGTTCTTTTCCTCTCTCAGCAAACTGTCCTCTCCAGTGTAACTTCCTGCAATGCAAACGGCTCTAGCCAGCCTTCCTCTGGAAGGCTGTATTCCTTCCTCTGGATGCTCTCCCTTTCCCTCTGAGGTTGCATGACATCACCCTGAGGTGATGAAAAAGGTGTTCAGGTATGAACTGTTGTTTTTTTTTAATCAGGATGCTTCCTCGCTATTACCAAGCGAGGACGTAACCCTAAGAAAGGAACACTCAAAGAGCATCTACAAAAGCATTAAGTTGCTTACAGAAATTGCAAAAGACACTGTGGTCCTGAGCACTCACCCTAACAAAGAGCAGGCTTGCCATCTCACACAACAACCACCCCCACTCCAAATAAATACACTTTTTTTTTTTTTTTAATGCTATGCTGGAAGCTGGGCACGGCTTCTTCATTTTCTCTTCTGGCTTAGCAGGGGAGAAAAAAGCAACCAAGCAGATCAAGCCGCTGCCAGATTTCTGACTGCTTTTCTGTCTGGCTTTAGTAACAAGTCTGAAAGATCTGAAAAGGAATCACAGTGCAACTATTAAATGTCATAGTTTTGATTCTGAACAGCATTTCTGATTCCCTCTCCACAGCGGAGCACGATGACTGTAGGAAATTACTTTGTGCACATTTTGTGGGCACAGAAAAAGGCACATAGTGACAACACAAATACACACAGATTCCAGCCTCCTAAAGGCCATCTTCTCCAACCTTAACTTCGTGCTACCAAGAGCCCACACACATCAGAAAGTCAGGAGAATTTGGATGGAACAGGACAGGGCTTTGTTATGGGGGATAGGATTTGCTCTGCTCACGGTGTGAGCAGCTGCCAGAGAAGACTGGATACCATTTCAGCTTTCTTTAGGCTCAGTGCCACAGAACAGTCAGGGGACTACGCACGAGCCCATTAAATCATCACATCTAATCCCTTTTTCTCCTACAAGGTGAAAGTCTCCAGCAGGGGCTCTGGAGAGTGCCAAATTTTTAATTATGGCCAATGGGCTGAGAAACAAATTGAGATGTAAATAATCTTTACAATCTACCGCAAGAGTCCTGCAGGATGAAAGGCTGAAACGTGGCCCTTTTACAGAAGCAAAACATTAAGTGAGAATGAAGTCATTTTCAACAGTGTTGAATGAGAAAATACATGTAGTCAATGGTTTCTGTGGTTGCCCCTCACTTATCCTGGTTTACATTTTTTGAGGGCTTCATTCCTTATTCTTCTTAGGAAAGTTACGTTCTATCAGGCCTTTTTCTATTTTAACATGATCTTGAGGACATCAACCCATGTAAAATTTCAGAGCATTCAGTTAAATCAGTACAGCTTTTCAGTATTCTGAGAATTAAGCTTTGTTTAGCTTAATGACTAAGAACAAATTTGAGAATGTGTCTTTTAAAATACTCAACGTGAACATTATAGTCTAAACATATTCAAGTTTTAAACAAGCACTAATAGTAAACTGTAAGCATTTTTAAAGGCTTAAAACACACAAAATAAATTTGAAAAACCTAATTTAGTAGATAACATATTAATGCCATAAAATATATGAAGCCATCATGCTAATGCTGGGCTAGCATTGGCATAATGGCTAATAACACTTCAATCAAGTCACAGGTCACTAACACGTACGTCCTCAACTCAATGCCAACGGATAAATTGTTCCCTGCTCAATGATTTTAAAAATGACTCAAACCCCCACCAGTCTTTGGAACTAAAGGCCACTACTTTTACAATTTATCATACGAAATATCAGCTGTAGATCTTAATAACTAGACACAATTGGTCATGAATCAATCAAGATTATAGTGCGTGACTTCCAAATGAATTACTTTCTCCTATTATCTCAGCCTCTCTCTCTAAGCTGTGAGTCATATAGGAGACAAGACTTTGGAGCTATGCAATACAATAAAAATAGCAGACAAATTGGCTTTAAACTGGAAGACAGGCTTCCATTCATTCCAGACAAATGAATGCATAGGTCTCATTCTCGTACCTGAAAATGAATGAGGAGTAACTTGCTCGTCCTGTTCCTCACAATACTTAGAACAAATCTAAACTACAGCCAAGTTTAGACCCCTCAGGTTACCAATTTCTAGTGCACGAGCCAAGTTTCTACTCTCAACCTGTTACTAATCCTGTGCAACACAAAACCCACCTCTGTTCTCAGGAGAGCTTTCCTGCATTTACTTTGATAAAGACATTCTAGGACTTGAAATAATTTGTTTCAGATTGATGTAATTTTAGCATTTGTATCATCCCATTGCAAAGTCAGACAGAAAACGGTCACGTGAAAGTAATCTTGAAGAGATCTAGTTTCCATTCTGTACACAACATGCACACATAGATTATATTTTAGACATTACTGTAGTTAAAGGAGGAAAATCACAACTGCCAAGTCTGTTTCAGAGATGAGACGGAACTAGAAGACTACTTGGTTGGTAAAAGCTCATTTACAACATCACTGGTGAAATTTTGTGAAATTAATAGCATATGAAGGCAATTAGAGGCCTAACGCTTCAATAATCCATGCTTCTGTCTTCTTTTAAGATCCTGTGACAGCTATAACTCAAAAAGCAGGCAGACTGTCTTTGTTGCTGAACTTCAAACATTACAAAGCTTCTGAAGAATCCCAAAATTCAGAGCAGCAAAAAGGAGCAAAGGACTTGCAGGGCGTCACACACTTGAGCGTTATTTACTGCTGGAAAGAATGGGAATGCTCCCTCTGTCCTTTTCCCAGCTGTGTTTGTCTAGCACACAATTGTTTCAATCAGGCCAGAAACCCTTCTTCTCAAACCCTGATAATGGGAAAAATGTAAGGGAGGAAGAAGCAAATCTTAAAGGGATCTGGTGCTAAACAAACACCAGGCGTCAAGCAGCCTGCATGCATGGAAAGGACACCTCGAGATGGCAGGGGCTGAGCTGCAAGTCCAAACCCCAGCTGGATACAGGCTCATTCCGAGTTAAAGTGTGTCTCTGCACATCTGGCTTCCTGCTATCAGCCAGGGATGATAAAGGTATTACTGATGTCAGCATGAGAGACTGAGATCAGTGCTGTAAACATTCCATGTCAAAGGTTACTGAGACTTAACAATAATGTATTGCTGATAATCCTTTCGTGGTAATCAGTAGGAAGAGTAATCATATGTGACCTGAATACAATACAGTGTTTTACTGAGCCCAGGCTTCGATTTTCCAGCTCAATACTAAAATGCATTATGACCATATAGTTTCAAATAGCTTTGTTTTCCCCTCTCTTATTTATAAAGTTGAATGTTGCTTCTAACACTTCCAGGATGGGTTTTTGTTTGTATGTTTGTTTGTTTAAATCATCCATTTCTATCTCTAAGGATCACTTTCTTATTTTTGATTGACGGATTGAAGATTGAAACAGAGTAAACTAGAAAACAGACAGCTAGCTTTTTGCCTGGTACAGCCATCTCTATAACATATGCCTGGCTATCTGCCATACAAACAATTGGAAAAAACGTCTGAGAACTGATAAGCTCACTGCTCACCTAAGCTGAGATATTCATTTACCAAAAAGAATACAAGAGGGAATAACAGGGGTAACAATTAAAGCATTTATGTTACTCTTTCTGAAAATATTGATACACTTGTATTCGGTAGGGAATTACACACTGAATTGAGACAATGATTAAACCCATGCTCCTCTTGCAGGTATGTAACCATACCAGACACTTGTCTTTTCCACTGGATCCACTACATTTCATATTCTGCTGATACAACATTTTATCTAAACCGAGCTTTAGAGATTTCGTCTAACACTAACGTCTTAAAATACATCAGTTAATCCACCTACTTGATTCTCTTTATGCAAGATATCCCTCCAACACCAATGAAGCTAAGCATGGAGGTCCCTGTATGAAGCTCCCTTGTTACCTTACTCTCCAGATAGATTTTTTTTTTAATTATTATTTTTTTTTTTAAAGAAAAGAAGGAAGCACCTCTACTTGATCACTGCCTCTTGGGAATCATCAAAAGGCTCCTCCCAAATGTCTGTAAAAGACTCCAGAGCTGTAGGAAGAGCTAGGATACAAGACACATTCCTTCACTTTTCCCAATGACCACCCCACTAAACGCCTGTTCCCACTTGTAGGTACCTACACCTTCTCAATGGGATAAATGATCTAGGAGCTTTGTGCAAACAGACTGAGGTTCCATACACCTTCTCGGATGTGGGTCTTAGGGTACATTTTATCTCACGTTCTCATACAGTATGTCTCTAATATCTAGCAGGACACTAGGAAGTACCTCAATATGAATAGGTCAAACATCTTTGGGCTCAGCTGCAATCCTGATATCTCAAATGGTCTGAGTGACTGAATATCTGCTAGAAGTGACAGAAAATTTGTCCGACTATCAAAAATCACAACAGCAGTGGAACAAATGTTTTAATGAACACTTCATTTAAAGTTGACTAGATTTGAAAGCCTAACACTGTGCTACTATGATCCTTTCAACACCGTTGTGTCAGAAAGCATTTCATCAATGGCTTTATAAGAAACACATGTATGAGACAAAGAAATGTTCTACATAAGCCCAGTATTCAACAGAAAACAGCAAAAGGAACAAATTAGTAGCATTCTGTCAGGACTGGAAGGAAGCAGAATAATCTTCTGCAGAAGACAGAGATGAAAGAAGGTTATCATCAACATTTTGCTGACAGTATTTTAATTGAGTTGAGAAGATCTGATAGAAAAGGTCCTTGGAAGCCTTGCAAGAAATGCTTTACAGTTCCCAACCTGCCTGAATCAGAGCGAGAGGCTGAGTGCATAAGATGACATACTATTGAGAGAACAATTTACTTTAAAAAAATCTAGAGATATTTACACACAAAAATATGAATCCTTCTTTCAATCACAGGCAAATAGATAGCTCAACAACAGAGACCTGAGAGGAAACGTGATCTAATCTATTCTTATGCTATTAAATGGAAGAGGTGTTATTTATTAGCATAGATCTCTTGAGAGCGGGATTTAAAATCAATCTGGGTAAAAGAAACAAGTGCTATGATTGTATACTTTGCCACATGAATTTAAAAAATGTCAACAACTGAGATCTAGGGCTGGAGATCTCCAGGAGCATAAAATCATGCTTTGCAAATCCTGAGGAAAGGTACTTGTGTGCACTTACACACTTACATAGTGTAAGTGTATACATACACACACACAGGTGTTTTTACAAATATACATACATATAGTTGCTTTAACATAAACACATATACAGATACATACATATCTGGTCGCTCTGAAAGTAATGCGTCCTCCTTAGTTCCACAGAAACTACAACAAAAAGCACAATAACACTACCTGATAGGGCAAATTCTCAGCTACCAAACGCTATTTTTCAATATAGTCACCACAATCAGCTATGCATTTTTTTCCAGCGATGAACACAAGGTGGCTTGCTGAGCTCACAGAGACTTGCATGCCCACCCAGAACATGGCTTGTCTTTCACATCACTGTTGCCACTGCTGAAGTGCACCACCCACTGCTTCAGTATCCACCCACTGTTTGGTCTCCATAAATGTTTAGCAAGTGTGAATGTCAATTTCTTCCTCATAGAGGAATTCGATTCCACACCTTTGCTTCAGATGCACTTCCATTCAGATGCCATTTTCTCAGACTATCCCTCTGCTGCCATCTGTCATACAGCAACAAAATGTAATGGAACATTGGTGGGAAGGGTCAACCCTTAGCACCATACTACCAGCATCTGCCTCAGACGAGCTGGGCCAACGTAATAAAATATGAGGTATTATTTTTGGAGCAGCCTTCATACATCGTATATAAATATTTGTAACTGATTGACTGCTTTGATATGATCAGGGCCACAGGGATGATCAGAAGGCTGGAGTACCTCTCCTATCTAAAGAAAGAAGAGAGAGCTGGGCTTGCTTAGCCTGGAGAAGGTTCTAGGTTACCTCACTGCAGATACCTAAAAGAGGCTATAGAAAAAACTGGAGAGGGGCTCTTTATCAGGGAGTGCAGCATTAGGACAAAGGTCAAAGACTTTAAATTAAAAGAGAGGAGATTTACATTATATATGAGGAAGAAATTCTTCCCTAGGAGAGTGGTGAGGCACAGGCTCAGGCTGCCCAGAGAAGGTGTGGATGCTCCATCCCTGGAGGTGTTCAAACCCAGGCTGGATGCAGCCCTGGACAAGCTGATCTAATGGGAGGTGTCCCTGCCCATGGCAGGGGGGTAGGAACTGGATGGCCTTTAAGATCCTTTCCAGTCCAAGCCTTACTATGATTCTGTGCTATGACCCTATGACCATGTACAATTTCTGGCCTCAATTTTCACACAGAAGTATGAAATCAGCTACAGAAGATTTACTGCCTTAGTGCCTATGAAGACTCTTAGTGCTGCCGTCCACGTGGAGTTACTATGCATTAAAACAAGGTCTGAAATAAAATAAAAAACAAAAACCAAAAAACCCACACCGAAAACACAAAGCAGAATCTCCTCCTAACCATTTTAAAACATTTCAGATCATATTTAAAACCTGAATCTTAAGTGCATCATAACAGAAGATTGTTTTATGTAGTCCTGCTATTTCCTCTTTTAATAGAATGAATCTATAATAAGCTTGCAATTATAAACTTAAATTCTTTAGTTGTTCCAAACCAAAACCCACCAATGTTTCTTCATTTTAATCCGGGGATATCTTTTCCCATAAATTGTAAAGGAAATCTATGTATTTATCTCAGTACTTTCATTCTGAAAGAAATCAGAAAATTTAAGAAAGTAAAATTTAAAAAAAATTAAAGGAACTGATGATTGGAACATTCAGGCCAATTACATAAGTATGGGTAAGTAAAAAAGATAACTTGTTCAGTTATTATTAAAGCATTTGTGCATGCATAAATGAGAGTGAGAAAGAAATGACTCAGTTTCTCACTGTATCCTGACATCACTAATGAATTACTGCCTTTCAATACAAATGAATTTCATTATTTCAAGTGTGGCTTTTATGCAAACATTTAAGCACAGGATAAGAAAACTAATCACCCAATTTAAATGCACTGTTCCAACTAGACAAGAGCATACAACAGAAACATTGCAGAAGACACACAAAGCTCCTTGCAGTCTCAAATGGAACCCAAAGCTGTGCTACATCTTCCTCATACAGGAGAGCAGCAATTTCTGAAGAGAGTGAGGAGACTGTATTGTGCTGGAAACTGTGAAACCTCAAAGGATGACAAATTCCCATCCATCATTCTGTAGAGTAACATAATTATCCCAATTATTAATTACTAGGAAGCACAGTTATTAATCAAGTAATACGGATGAGCTGAAGGAAACTTATCCATTATGTGGCACGAGCATTATGGATGATCCAAGGGTATTTCATTAGCTTCCAGCTCTCCCATTCTGCACATACCTAAATCTCAGCTTACTGGCAACCACCTCAGAAACACTCTGCCTGTGTCGCCTCCTCCCCCATCTCTTTCCTCCTGTCCTTTTCCCCTCCCATCATTCGGACAGGGCTCTGCAAACAACCCCCTCTTCACAGTTTCCCAGGCTGTGCCCACAACACAAGACTAGAAGAAAAACACGTATAAGTAATCTCACTTTTAGCACATTTAAACCCGAAACTGTGATCAAATGGAAAACTCGCCATTTGCTACAGCAAAAGCAAGGCTCTCCCCCTTGTTTTGCAGCTCCAGCAGCCTTGCAATCCACCCCACACAAGAGGATATGGCCGCCTGGGGCCGGGAGATGAACCAAGGATGTTGTAGGGTGACAAAGGATGATTGTTAGTGGGATGAGTGCGGGATGAATGAATGTTTCTCAGGGCAACCAAGGAAAAAACACAACTTTCCCTTTGAATTCCGCAGGCTTTAAACATAAACAAAGTCAACGTTTCCACAAATAAGAGCTAATCATACACTTCTCCAGATAAAAGCTGAGAGCTCTGAAGCTGGAGGCATATTCATGGAGTATTCTCCATGAAAAATAAAAGGTCCTTCAGAACTGTGACATTATGTGGACTCTAAAAAGATTTTAAGCAGAAATGATTAAGTTAATGTATTGCCACTTTACACATCTGTAGCTGACATCTGCCTGCTTTTGGTTATTTTATACAGTTCTCATTCTAACAGCAGCGCTCCCATGATAACTGGAATATGTTGTGTTGTAGTGCAAAGGAATAGATGCCAGGGGAGCTGGGAAAGGGCAGAGTTAGCCCTGACCCAACTGTAAATAATGCCAGCTCATATCCATGGGAAAAGGTCTGAAGCAGTGAGATAAATAAGAAAGACAGTACTGGTAGAGGGGGGTTGGCAGGTTGTAGATTGGCTTTTTCTGGTCTTCAGGAAGAAAAAATTATAACAAAAATCCACAGACAAGCAAGTTTATCTAGGCTAGATATTATCTTATGTTGTAGATCTATAAAATAAACTTGATCTGTCCACTTCATTCTTCTACAAAGCAGCTCCCTCTTACCTAATGGATGCAAAGCCAACCAAGCTCACCTCAAGAGCTGATATTTTTGTGTTCAATCTGTCAGGCTGAGACACAAGACTACATACAAATGCCAGAATGGGGACAGGCTGAAATGTTGCCTTTATCAGACAATCAAAAACACGATTCCAAGGACAGCAAAGCTGCTTTTGAAGGCTGCACGCTCAGCAGCACTAGACTTGAAAGCACCAACAGCAAGAAATAACTTGACATAGCTGTGAAATTAGGTTAAAACAGGCTGTTGCATTTTAAGGGGTGAAGCCTTCTTTTAGTCTTCTTACTGTGTAATCTTTTGGAGCGTATTTTTCCAGGGTTTGCTCATTTCCAAATTGGCTGGACCACATGGCTGAAGTAAGAGCAGACTGGAGAACGGTGAATGTGCCAGAGGAAAAACTTCAGACAGCACAAGGAGCAGCTACAGAGGTCAGGGAGCACTTGGAGGGAGCTGCAAGTGCATCATAACTGTGACATAGAAGTTGGGAAGGAACAAAGGGAAAGGGATAGGAGAAGAAGGAAAACAAGGCCACTGAATAGGATAGCAACGCTTTCTGATCTGACAAGCAGCTGGTAACAAATCCTGAAAATACCAAATAGCAACCTGCATATGTTTACTAATAGCTGAAGAAAAAACAAGGAAATATCTGTGTAGGAAGCTTCAGTGGTCTAATTCAAGACAGACTAGACTTGGATGTTTACCAGCACCATATTCAAAGAACTATGCTGTGAATGTGTTGAATATATACCCACTGGTACTGGCAAGTTGTAATATTTTCACCTTATCTTCATTTTTACATTAATTGTTAAGAAACTGTATCTTCAGTCTCAGGCACAAGCTATATAAAAATATATATCTAGATACATATTTACATATACATATATTTTTTTTTCCAGTCTTACTGGCTATTTTGTCCATTTATCTGCCTTGGTACTGTTTCAAAAATGCAGTGCACTGAAACTGATACTGCTCTGTTATAATTTGTCCATACTTTATCAACAGGAAATCCTTAAAAACAAACACTGGGATACTAATGATGCTCCTTGAAATTCTCCTTTTTGTAAAAATAAATGATCCCAAGAGGTAGTAACAGACTGCATTATTTAGTCTGCCTGCTTGTATATTCCAGATATTACATTTCATTTGTTAACCCTCCGTTACATTAAACCATTTGTTCAGTTACAGTGTACTTTCCAGAAATCCTATCCAGTTTAGTCCTATAGCAAACCCAAGGTGTGGCTTCTAAGTGCGTATGTAGCATCACCTTTCAGTCACAGACTTTTGTCACACTTCTCTGCTAGATTAAAGACCTTTTTACTGTTCACACATACCTTCTTAAGTATCTCTTGGTCTTCATTAAAATAAATGCTGTGACCACTTCAAATTTCTAAGCGAAGCCTTCTCTTTGTTGCCTGAATGCCATTTTATAGTTCCTTACAACCTCCTTTAGATGGAAGCAGCCTGTCAGTGAACACACTGGCTTAAGCAATGCTCTTTATGGAATAAGAATCACCTCAAGTTACTGTTCCCTATGCTCACCCAAATAACTCATGACTTCTTTTTGCCAATCATTACACTGAAAAGCCATGTTAACGATTGGTCTGCTATGCCTCTGAAATCACTTACAGAGACCCTGCTTTCCAGATAACAAGCCTCTTCTACCTCCATAGGTGGATATATGACCTCACACTTCACTACACTGAAATACATTTTGGATCAAGTCGTAGAACCATAGAATCATAGAATGGCCTGGGTTGAAAAGGACCACAAAGATGATCTAGTTTCAACCCCCTGCTATGTGCAGGGTTGCCAACCAGCAGACCAGGCTGCCCAGAGCCACATCCAGCCTGGCCTTGAAGTCACTCAATTTAGAAGCTCATTCGAAGCGCTTCATAAAAATATTCCCTATTCTCCCCTTTAAACGACTGTGGATTTTTTTTATATGCAAGGTCTGGAAGTCATTTTGCATTTATTTTCAGACACTTAATTACTGTATTGATAGATACTGAACTTTCCCTGAGGAATGTCAGAAGTAACAATCTAACCCTACAATGACATCCCCTTTCCCATCAGCTTGCTGTGCAACTATTCATTTTTGTATTTACAGATTTTGTACTATTTTTTTTCTAAATAATGGTGGCTAAAATGTTAAGAATAACTGCAAGCCGCAGAACCCCTACCACTCTTTCACTCCACTGAGCAATCTCTTTCTTTCTTTTTTTTTTTTCCCTGTAAAATTCTTGAACAATCACACAACACATTGGCATTTCCATTATATTGTCTGTGCAGTGATGTCAATCTGCAGCCCTTTAGATCTGCTTTCCTACCCTTATTTGGCATATTGATACTTCAGAACCCGTAATGCTTACTGGAATTTCCCTTGCACTTCAAGTAGTAGGGAAAGTTAACAATATGGAGCCAGAGAGCTCTTCAGCCAGTCCTTGGGATTCTTAACTCTCCAGACCATTTTAACGTGATGACTTCTGGTAAACATTATTTGACTTTTTCCATATTTACAAATGCATTAAAGGAACAAAATAATCTTAATGAAACGAGTGCATTTTCCTGCTCCTTTCAGAAGCATAAGCATTTCATGAAAACACTTCTCCTTTCTGTGTATGAACAGTTTTATAACCATCAAATGATGTCCCAGTATTATTGCTAGGATTTATTTCATTAATGCATCAACTTTATTCTGAAGAGGCTATAATCACAAAGGGAAAGTATTCCACAAACCCCGAGGGCAAACAGCACAGCTCTGTCCCACAAGTACTGATACCCCCATTATGGATCCTATGGAAGAGCCAGGCAATGTTCCACAAACGCTTTAACATCTCTGAGAACAACATAAGAACTGATGCGAGTTGAAAAACCTCTAAAAATGCACTGCCCCTTTTCCTTTGCTCTGTAAGGATAAATGGAGGTAACCAAACAACTGCCCTGTTTTCTCACTATCCAGATTACGGCTTGAAATCTCCTTAATCCTAACCCTAATTTGCTTGAAGGCAAATGTAGACCCTAATCTTACTGCTATAGCGCAGCTCAATAGAAACTAAGTTTTTTTTGTTTTATCCTTATTTGTTAACTAAGAATGGAAAATAATCCTTTAAAAAGCTCCTATGCAGCACAGTAGGTGTTTAAATCTAGGTGACAAATTGCTTACAACCACCCACAGGTGATCTGATTTCTTCTTAAAAGACCTCGGGCAAGCAGGGAGCAATAAACTGAGACATCCTAAGTGACAGGACAAAAAGGTTTACCTAGCTCTGTCTCTTTCATTAAAAATATAAATGATTTTTAGGTTTTCTTTCTGTTCAAAGTGGGTGGAGTTCTCTTTCCACACACACACACACACACCAAAAACCCTGTTTTTACATCTACCCATCAGTAAAGAGGAGACTTTTCTCAGCATATGACATTTAAAAAGGAAACAAAAAGGGAAAAATACAGATTATGTTACGGTAGTAGGTATCCACCTCCAGCAAGATTTTCCAAGGCCTCTGAGAGGAAAACCCTTTCCGTTGTGTAGAAATAGCCTCAATTGACTTTTCCACTCCTTTAACTGCCAGTGTGCAGCACATATAATCTCCAGATCTACCTTTAGAGCTGACCAAATTAACAACCGCATCTTTTCTTTGGAAAGGGCATTTAAAATAAACTAACAAAACAGAAAAAAAAAACATTACAGATCCTCTCTAGGATCCTAACGTAACAAGGGTCCTCTGCCAGCAATTTCCCAGCTTACCGTAGAGAGATGAAACATTTTACTAAAACTTCAATACGCAGGCAAGAAAAATACACACAGTGCTGTTAAACCTTAATGCTTTAGGAAACAATAAGCGACATGTTTGTGGTATTCTGTGTCTGTGACACAAAACACAGCAACGCTATCAACTTTGCAAAAATACCAGTACAAAGAGTGAAGGTCTGCCACTTTTTTCCCATAGCAAAATGTCAATGCAGTTTAAAATGAGAACTGGCTGCCTAGGAGATGCTAGCCCTAGGATTCGCTGTAATAGTTCTGAAAACTTGCTCATCTTCTTCCTTGGAATCCCAAAGAAGGAAAAGCAGCCCCTTTTAAAAAAGCTTCAATAACTCTATGTCAAAAGTTTATATTGAAGAAAATGCTAAGGAAGAAATACAGACTTGGGCACCTAACCGATGGAAACCTCCGCCTCAGCAGTGAAGTGCAAGAGAATACAAAGCCCCACTGCAGCTGTGCAGCCCTGAAACATACCTGTGATGTGCCAAAACAACTTTGGAAGTGGTATATGATACATCCTTTGTTTCTATTCACCACCTACCTAACTTTAAAGTGCTGGCTCAAAGGAAGCATTCTGATACTACACAACCCAATGGGTAGAAACTGAACTCATTAAATAATGACTCCTGTGTGACCAAGAATTTGTAACCTGATGTTGTAACCTACAACTTCCAAAGGAGAACTGTCACACTCGAGCATCAAGCCTAACCACTAGCCAAAATGAGCTCTCTGAAAACCCCTTACATTCTCTTTAGACCCCATGGTACTGCCGCTTTACGTGGAAATCAACTGACTACCTTTTCAACTGACCAGGTGTATACTTATTTTTGATGCTTATTTTTGAAAATTTGCCCTTGGTCTGATCATTTCCCTGAAATGAAAAACTCTGGGTAGTCTCACGAGCTGCCAGACAGCTTTCAGCCAACAGCAAGAGCTATACAGAGTGTATCAGATCAACAGAGGCTCCTGGTTTTCTTTCCATTTAGTAAAACTTCGACATATTCTCTCTCTCTTCACTGTGCTTTTACTGTACTATAACATAGCAGACATCATAAAATATGACAGCTGAAAGATCCTGGAAGACCTCTACTTGATGATCGTTCATTTTCAAACTTCAAGTTTAGCACCATTAGGCTCACTTTAAGTCTGCTTCTTAGACATACAAAAATCCTACCTGCAATTAAAGTTGGCTGTCTATCAAGACAAAGTATAGCTTGAATATAAATTACTACTTAAGAATTGCTTTGGGCAATTCCCACGGAGACTAAACAGCACGTTAACAAACAAATTCCCAAATATATGACAATCTAAAAATACAGAGCACCTGAATAGGATGGGACGGGAAAGAAGAATACCTTTGTCAGTGATCCTGAAGACTGGACGTGCTTTCCAAATTATATGCTCTTAAAAATAAACTCCTGTTGCACATCTGTTAGGAGCTAAGACTGAAGATGAGGTCAGATGCTGTCAATATCTCCTGCTTATTCAGGAGAAGCACAGGCAAAGTCCCATTTCTGTGAACTCAGCAGTACCATAATGCAAGAAACCATTTTCAGCTACTATTCACAGCTCCCACAGGCTCTGTCAGCTTCTCCTAACGCTCGCCTTCTGCTCTTCCAGTGATCTTTGGGGTGCTTCCCTGCTCCCTGCCCTTGGGTCTGCTCAGATTTGTTACAAGCTGGGCCTGTGACAGAGGCTCTTCTTTACATTCTGCACTGTCACAAAACCACTGATTTTAACAAGGCAAAATGATACTAGAAGTGCTTAAGGGAGGTGTGCCATGGGAGGAAAAGCAGCACAGAGACTGGTAAGAGAAAAGCAAATGACATTTTTGCCTTGTAAAATTTCTGTGGCATCTCTTTCTTAATGGAAGCACTTGGCCGTTGGTCAATCTGAAGAACACCTCTGCAGCCAATTAAAGCAGAGCTGTCAGGAGTCGTGTATATACCAAGTTATACACTGTGTATCTTTTAAACCAAAAAAGGGAGATACCATGCACTCTCATATCCAAAGTTGGTGTTAAAAATTCCTCTAAAAACTCCCTGGGTGGTACTGAATTCCCCTTAGTTTCTACCTTTAAAAAAAAAGCAATATAAAATTAGATCACTGTCTCTTCATTGAAGAATTTGTAAGGCGTATCTTTGCTTTCTTGAAAACACCTCTTTCTTATAATGCAGTATAAATATCTGAGTATCCAGATAGCAAATAAATACAACTGTGCAATGGAAGAAGCAATGTTTTTGGAAAAAAACACGTGAAAAACCCACGTGAGTTGAGCAGCAGATTACGCCATCTAATCCCAGCAATCTGAATAATGAATCAAAACACTTCCTGCATAGCAAGAGGTTTCGTGAGTCTTTCCCCTTACCTCCACCTCCTGCCTAAGTGCACGTGAGGAAAAAGCAAATACACGCATGGGATGCTGTTTCTAGAAACAGCATTCTTGATAACTGCCTTGTTCTGTTTTTGTTGCTGTTATAAAGTACATCTACTTCACCATCCTTTCCTGTTAGCACCTGAAGATTCCAATCTAAACATTAAATGCAGATTAAAATTTTGATGGGCTTTTCAAACTGTGAACGGCCTGAAAGCGTATGTCAACCAGATATGCTTGTAGGAACCCAGTATCTTCTCATTCAACCCTCAACTGTGAGCAATTAAGCTTGCATAATGGGAGCCATAATGTTGTTAAGCCACTTTGAAGGACAGGCTTGCATCTCCAAACACACATTTTAGTCCACACTGGGTGTCTATTTTTTTTTTTTTTCATGAATCTCAAAGTGGATTCCCTAAAAACCTCATTTTTTTCCAAAAAACAACTCTACCAGTACTTCACCATCTTAGCAGGTCAATGAGAACTTTAATTCAAGAAAAAAAAAATCCAACACTGATCTCACACAAATGCACTGTAGGTCAATGAAAGCTCATACACGCCACCATATACATTCTCTACTTCCTTGTCAAACACACTGAAGAAGCACTGAGTACTTGGTTCTCAGTTTAAGCTCCAAGCACACTTGGCTTGGTCTTGGGGCTCCATCTGACTTTGGTGTAGGATTTCAAGGAGGTGTTTCCCCAGATGTCTGACCCTGTCCCACTAGCGTGCAACGAATCCCCAACAGTATGGAAACTATTTGCTAGAGGTAAATCCTTATTCTACAACAGCCTGCAAGCAGGATAGAAGGATGCTTACCTAGGAATTAAGCACAGAGATGTCAACCCTTGCTTTTTTCTCAGATATTTTTCCTTTCAAAATGTTATTTATCTGCAGTGCTGCCCAACCCCACAGCAAGAATGGGTTCTTACTGCAGCCGCTGTTTAAGGACGGAAGGATTTTACTCTACTACAGCATATACATCTTTCATGGATACTCCCCGAATCCCAGAAGGATGGCTGTCCTCCACCACTTTCAGAGGAAGATGTATGTCATATCTTCCCCCCATTGTCCGTGGGGAGTCTGCATTATCTGATGCTTGCCACAAAAAGCACATTTTTTAGGCTCTCTAAAAGCACTTACTTCGAAAGCACTCAAAGAGCTTTCAGACATTAATTTTGTTATCATGAGCTTACCAGGAAGTACTTCAATTTTCCGACTTTTAAAATATATTCCTTGAGGATGACCATTTCATCTTCACAAATTACATCCACACATCATGTCAAATGCAAGCTGTGTAGATGTTAAAAGAAATAAAAAAGGCTCGAGTGTATATTTTCCCAACTTTGCCCAAACCTAAGGACAAGTGGAGAAAGTCCCATTTCCTCCCACAGCCACACCGCATGGAACATTTCATTCCCCAAAAAACAATCTGCTGAAGAGGCATGTTAGTGTGAAAAAAAAAAAAAAGTGCTATAACTGAAATTCACTCACAGCTGTAATTACAGCAGTTGCTATGAAGCCCAGGCTGTAATTTTTGCAAGCCAAACTAAAGCAAAAGGAACAAAAGTATTGTAATTGTTTTGGAAAGCTACGAGGGAGGCTTTTTCCTCCCCTGCTGTTCAATCAAAGTAGCAAAGGGTGGGGCTGTGAAGACACATGAAAGATGTATTAATATTCTCTGCTGAGATCCAAGCTCCTCAGTACTTTTGCAACATAATCCAACCAGAGCATATGGGGATATTCGAAAATGATCTGGAACATTACCCAAACTGAATCCTCCTTCTTTCTATTTAAGTAATCAATGAGTTTTTTGGTTGTTTTGTTAGTTTTTTTTTTTTTTTTTTAAAGGCCCCAAATCCAATAATAGGCCCCATAATGGCTTATACTCTTATTACTCCAGAGAAGCTATTAATTTGCATAGAGTATATCAAGACAGCGTAACAAGCTAATCAAAAAGATAGGAGGCAGATGCATATATTCCATCCAAGACAATCAGGCAAATTGCAAGGGAACATCCTCACTGAAAAATGCAGCCTGAATGAAGCAACCATCCACCCTCATTTCCCAGACTTCCACCACATCCTAGAAACCCAGTTACCCATCTAAAAAACTCATCTTTGGAACAGAAAACAAAATTTGCTTTATTTTATTTTTTTAATTTAAACTGCTCTGCTTTTTTTCCCCCTCAGACTTGTTTCAGCACAATAAATAGAGATCAAAGAAAATTCCTGAGAATAACCTGGTCTCAGTCTTCTTGAAGGTGAGGGCCCACTAGCAATCCAAGAATTTCTGGATTGAACATTTTATCCAGATCTTTACTTCCCAGTTTTCTAAAGAACATGTTTCAGCCCTTGCATTACCTGTTGAAACACATCAGCGTGCTCAGCCCAAGCAGCTGCAGAACATTCAAGGGTTGATTTGGTCCCATGTTCCTGTTTGCAGTGTGATTACGATCAACTGTTCAAACAGAATTCAGCAGTGCTGCGAGATCAGGTTGTACTTTTTCCTGATCTATAAAAATTCTCCAAATAAAAAGAGAATGCATTTTATTTTTCCTACATTTGAGATGAGTTGCTTTTTTAGCCAAGGAACAACATTCATCCATCGCTTTGTAGCATGGCTAAGCATCAATTTTGAAAAAGCAGCGAAGTACAAATTAACATTTTGACCACGTTTAGAAGAGAATACACAGCATTATTTCTAGTCACTTGAGCTTTAAAATATTACTGCAGAGAACCAGTTGAGCTCTTTCAAGCCATTTAATTATCAGTCATCTACTTTAATACAAAGTCTATATTCCTTGCATCTACAAGGCCTCTCATTTCCCTTCTTAAACCAATTTTCTTTGAGATAAAAGCTTAATGCATATTACAGTTGTAATTAAAGATAAGGAAGACTCCAGAGCCTGCTATTCCTTCTCTTCTGATAGGATTAAAGAAATTATATTCAAGGTACAGAAAACTTTCTAAACAGGAGAAAAATTGTGACTTGTTCTGCTGACAAGAAACTATCCTAAAACTTTTAACTCTGCAAGGAGAAGTTTGAAAGAACTTAAACATTTTAAAACTAATTCTATTCAGGAATAAGCGATTTTGAATTTGATGGGGAAAAAAAAGTCAAAATGAAAACGAGAGGAAAATTTACATCCATTTATCAAGGAAATTACTGTCCCAAATCACAAAAGCTTTGAGTATAAAGCTGATGAAGAAAACTGAACCAACCATAAGTGGAGGAGAAAGCTACACTGAGCCATTAATCAAACTCTTCTAACCAGTACAGCACTAACCCAGGCTGCTTCTCACTCCTGTAACATCCAATGCAGCAACATATATTGACAGCATAAAACTGTAAGTTCAGATATCTGTGAACTCCACATAAAGGAGAAATGCACACATGAGAACATACACAGTTGTATTTTATATAGGTGTTACACTTTTTCTAGGTACCTGTATTTTGCTTTGGAAGGTATAGTTAGACAAAACTGGTGCTGGTTTATAGAGATGATGATGACTTTCACTGCTCTTAACTAAGGAGACACGAGCCAGAAAGAAATCACAAAATCAAAAAAGATGACTCTTGCTCCAGACCGTCCCTTCCCACACAGATGTCTGACCAAAATCATGATTTCTAATACAATATATAATATCCATATGACTTCTAATACTGTACCAAGAAATATACAAATACCAGCTTTTCTGATCTTCATGCAAAAATTTGAATATTTATGTAAATTTCTAAAAGTCTTTATCTTTTTCCATTTCAACAAAATTTCTTCTCTCAAGGTAAAAACCTACATATAATTTGTTCTTTCCTGGAAACCCCACGCACTGCACATGACCTCTATCTTTTAGGCATTATATCTTTTAGTTTTCCTGTATTACAACTTCTCTTTCACTTGCAACCATCATTTCATCACAGAGACTACAACTTGACTCAGCTTCCACTTCTGAAAAACACAGAAAAAAAATCAAATCCCAAAATAAATGCAACAATGGATAAATATTTTTGAGGTATGTTTCAGGAACTGTTGAAATTCAAAGCATAATTTAATATGGAAAAGCAGTACTGCTTACTAGCAGAACAACTGACTGCTTACTAGCAGTCGTTTAAAGCTTACACAGTTCTACTAGACTGTGAAATTCCACCTTCCAACCCCTTCCAAGTGTTTGAAAGATGGAAAAAAAAAACCAATGTATTTTAATTACAGCAACTTGTTCTCATATCAAGTTAAGCTCATTTTTACTAAAAAAAAAATCTCAGTAAAAAAAGTTATCTTTAGAAAATAAGATTAGTTTCTTTATATCTCTTTCTCATGAACATCCATTTACACAAGATTATTTTATGCCATCTGAATGTTTGCCCCACACATTTGACTGTTCTCACCCCAAAAAGAGAGTTGCCACACAATGCATCTTGCACAGCACAATGAGAAAAAAAAAGTATTTTCCTCTTTGTTTGTGCCAAGCTGACCACGATGGGACACCAGTTTCATACTCTGAAAGCCTGTATGTTTGCCACCAATGCTTTTGTGTTTGAAACACAATGTTGTCCCGACAGAAGTAATTCAGACACCCAGTGCAGATGGATTCAGCTACAAACAATGCTCCCGAAGTCAGATGGACGCACAAAAGGATTTAGGATAGATCCTCCATTTCCCTAGGGTTTGCACAGAAAGACTGTTTCAAATTTGGGTACTGAGTCAGGCAAAGCCATTTCTTGCTCTTATATCTCACTGTTTGTGTTATGGAAAATACCCTATGACCAGGTACAAACTGCAAGCTGTCAAGTTCCCACTAACTTTATAATACAAAACCCTTGAGAACAATACAATAACAAAGAAACATTTCCCTCCTCGGCATGATGTTAACAAATGGAAGCTTCTTCAGAGTATAAAGACTACACAGACTTCCAAACTATTCCAAATAACAGACTTCAGAATCATTGTATTTCATATCAAAAAACACAGGAAAGAGAAATAATATAAAAGATGTAAACAAACTACCTCTATAAAAGTAGTTTATTTGCCAATCCATGGTAAAGACGACCTAAAAAAAAAAGTGTTTATTCATGTTTAATTTATTGTTAAACTTCTTATATCGTCATTATTTTGGAAAGTAGACTTCCTTAAATGGGCCAATAAAGCAAATAAAATTCAGAACAAAAAAGAAAAGGGAATAGTCAGTAGGAGTCGGAAGAGACTTAACCTAATGATCTGTGTCATATCCAAAGACTGTAGCTGTGTAGTGATATCCAAACTAAATTACTTCAACTGAGTTACTGATAACTACGTAGCTGCAGTTTTGCTTTTCCAGGGACTCCTGGATGTTTGGGAGTGGAAAAGAACTGCTGGTGAAGTCTGCTGTGGGATTTATACTTTATCTGATCTTTTTTTTATTTTTAATTCTCTGAAAACATTCCTAGAAATTAGCAGTAGTGAAGATTGATTCCAGAAATGTACAGACCCAGAGCTTCCCAAGCACTCACTTTCTGCCCAAACATGAATGATGGTATCTGTCCTTCAGTCCCAAACCCACAAGTCTCCACGGCCTGGCCACCACCTATCTGTCCCCTAAGGATTACTGCTGCAGCTGGAGGTTTGATGACCCCAGGTGCAGCTCCATTGATGGCGTAGCTGCTGGAGGTCTCGCAGCAGAGGGAAGTGAGGCCTAGAGTGCTGTGCCAGCCCTCAGAGGGGACCCTGCTCCTTTCCCCTCACTGTGATGGCTAATGTAGGCTGGGTGGAACTGCCTGTGGAGAACCAGGGTGGCAAAAATGGAAAAAATGCTTTCACTTGTGAACTGGAGCTGCTCCAGCGAGCCTTCCCCCGCATGGAAACACAGCGCCTTGGTAAAATGGTGCTGCTTTAATGATGGGCCTCACCTACTGTGTTATAAATAAACCAACCCAAACACTGCTGGAGGTGGAAATTCAGCTTCCCCAGAAGGAGAAGAGGTTTTCCCGTGCTGGAAGAAGAAGGGATGGAGGGAAAGTCAGGACACCACAGGCTCCCTGTACATCCTTCACAAACCGTTCCACAGCAGCCATGCCAAACCCGTGTGGCAAGCAGCTCAATTCACCCCAACATCACAGCAAGTCCTGCACAAGCTGCAGCACTGGCACAGGGATATGTTTTGGCTGTGGAAAGTATGGGCTGTTCCTCCTTTTACGCTCATGTCTCTCTGTTAACTGCAAGGGCACGCGAATGAAGGGGACTCTCAAAGCCTCTGAGTAACTGTCAGGGCCACGTAGGGTCTAGGGGAGCTCTGCAATGAAAAGGAGATGGCAGCATGCCTGCTTATGCTGTTCCACATGTGAAATGTCTCACAGGGAGGCACAGCTAATCCAACAGAGATGTCACCAGCAGATATATTACAATGACACGGTTATAACGTGATATGCAATAAGAAGGTTTCAAAATGTGCACTTAATCTTTGAAAGAGATTTAAAAAAAAAAGAATCAGTAACAGAAGAAGAGCTTTTAACCGCTTTAAAAATCCCTAGTAGGCTGAGCATCCCCAGCAGCAATCAGATAGATCGCAAGCAGAGACACTTGTCAACTCTTCCCCATGCAGAGCCATGGACAGCCCATAGCAGCTCCTAAAGCCTGCCCAGGAATCATTAAAGACAGCTGTTTTGGACCAAACCCACCCAAGGTGTGATGCACAACATGGTGCCACAGGTGATTAAATCACAAAGGTTAGCAGTGCTTCCCAGCAATGTTTCATTTAGCAAAAAGAGCAAAGCCTGCTTTTCCATGTAAATATGAGCCATTCTGCTAGAACTGCCAAACTGGAAAACAAAACAAACAAACACCATAAACACCAAAGCCATCACACGTGAAACAGAGTTACATTTCTCTACCAAAATCCACTAAAATCTATAGGTTGGAAACAACCTACATCAAGGAGAAATGCAGTCACAGGAAGCTCTCAAGCCAGTTTGAAGCATTTCATTGCATTCTCTGCTGGCCTGATTTTGCTTTCAAACCTAGACTGGGATTTCTTCAGCACACTATAAAAGAAGACTACTGAGAAGAAAGGTCATTTCCCACTGCAGTTTGTTATAAAAAATGACTTCCCTAAAGAGATCTGCACAATATTGGAGGTTATGCAGCCTCTTAGCCACATCTAACAGCTAAGATGGATGCTAGACAGAAAACTGTAACAAAGAAGTTCCACTACATCCAACCAACAAACGTTTTAAGTAAATAAATGAAAATGATTTCCATACAAATTACCCTCAATGACCTTGCTGCAGTGGGGGGGGAGAGGGGAAGGAGGACTTCTGAGACTGGATACAGCTTGCACAAGGCACAACATGGCCAACCTCTGTTGAACCTTACCTGAAACGGAGCCAAAGTTTTAATCCTAGCATTTTGTCAGTTACTTCCTATGTGGTTTTGAGCACACTTTGTCTCACTTTCCCATTAGTAAAATAAAAATAATACTGTTCACTTATACTGAAGTAACTTTGTTGTTGGATTTATTACTCAATGCCTGCAAAACACTCTAAAGAAATGCACTCTACAAGTGCTAAGCAAAATATTTGTCAGCCTAAATTCCTTCTTGTTTATTAACAAGGGGAAAACATTTGAGATAAAACAAGGCATCGAGCTATTGTTTCCCTACAAGGCTCACAGAAGTAAATTACCCCCAGTGTAATTGCACACCATTTAACTCGTATCACAAAAGAAAACCAGGCTCAGATTAAACCATGCTAATACAAACACAGCAATCAGACAAACAACACAACCCACTGTGTATTCAGTGCCACATGGTTCAGAGGCAACATCTGACCAGGAGAAAAATGTTCTGCACTTGGGCTAAAGCCAAGCCCCTGCACACCAATGGCATAACAACTAGCACAGCTGAAGGACTAAAACCCAGCTGCAGGCTGTTTCAGGAGGTGGAGAATAGGATATGGGGCATAGGGTTTGATGTTTGGCTTTTTTTCCCCCCTTGAAGTGTGCTGTCATTTCACAGCAACCCCGGGGGAGTGGGGAGAAGCTTAACTAGGGCTTACTCCTAATTTACAGACACTTGAGTTGGCTGTAAAAATTTCAAATTCATCTATGCCAGTGGCTACCAACAGGGTGGTCAATGATGAGACAGTAACAGGGCACAGGAGTAGATACTGTGCTTCTATAACTTGTGTAGTACTGAAAGATTCACCTTGAAGGATCTCCCAGATCAAGAATTTCCAGAACCACTGCAGTTACTATTGGAAAGAAACAAGAAAGAGGAAAAGTCTCATGATGCTGCTTTCAGATTCAGCTGCATAATAGATGATGCAATGCTGGCACGAGTTTTGAGTATTGCTACAGAGTGCAAAATAATCAATGAGACAAAAAGGAGCAAGAAAACTAGAAGGGTTACTAAATAAGGCAAACCAATTCAGAATTCGAAATGCAAAGGGACATTAAATCAGAAAGAAATACAGGGTGTTTTTTTTTTTGTTTTTTTGTTTTTTTTTTACCAGATGCTCAGCACTGTTATATGAGTCACGAGTGGAAACAGTGCATCTGCATTCCTTTTAAAACTACATACATAGATATGTATGTATGTATATATACACATATACGTAATTACACATATATGTAAATATATAAATACATATGAGGGCTACTCTGAAAGTAATGCCTCCTATTTTATTATGATGGCCCACAACATCAGAGGTGGATGTTGGTGGTATAGGAGTAGAAGTTGAACCTTTCCACCAATATTCCATTCCATTTTGTTGCTATATGACAGATAGCAGCAGAGGGGCAGTCTGAGAGAAGAGTATCTGACGTGGAAGTGCAGATGAAGCAAATGTGTGTCACTGGATTCCAGTATGAGGTGGGCAGTGCATTTCAGCAGTGGTGACAGCAGCACGAAAGACAAGCCACATTCTGGATGGCCATGCAGATTTTTATGACCATGACATGCAGACTCTTGTTCATCGCTGGTGAAAATGCATAGCTAATGGTGATAACAATGTTGAAGAAGAGTGTTTTGTAGATGAGAATTTGCTTTACCAAGTAGTGTTATTGTGCTCTTTGTAACAGTTGTAGTTTCCATGGAAATAAAAAGGAGGCATTACTTTCAGAGCAACTTCCTTTTATATAAACGTATATAAATATATACACACACATATAAAATGCCAACAGCAAGGTTTAAGAAATATGATTTGACTAGCTACCAAAATAGTATCTTTATAAAATAAAAAAGTAATGTTTTAAATATTTTTCATTCTAGAAGCCATACAGGTTTCACTGCCTTTTCTTTATTTCATCTAAACAGAAGCAATTTCAGCAGTTACGAGTAGTTAGGCTTGTCCCAGTGCTCCCTGAAAGAACATGAAAATCATCTCTAGCATCCTCCATGAACTTACATGGTTAAACACAGATATGACAGTGTAGAGTGAACTTGGGTTGACATAACTGGGTGCTATGCAGTGCTGTGGACTATTTTGTAATGCTGGAATTTTGTTATTTTGCTTCCGTTTACTTATCTACAGCATTTTGTGCATATAAAACCTGTGCTTGAAGTGAACCTTGGGTGAGAAAGGGGCTACATGTTGCATGCACATCCTGCCAGCATCTGCTCTCAGTCTCAGGAAGTGTAGAAACATGTAAGCTCGGTGACTGAATGGTGTAATAGGACCGCATAATCTCTGCAGTATTGTTTAGAATAAAAATAAAAGGAGAGAGAGAAAAAATAGGAAGTAGATTAACTCCAGAATTAGCAGATGAAAATCTACTGGCTTCACTTTAGAATGCATCCAAATGTCTTTTCCATCACACTTCGCTTCGAATCTTTCAACCATTTTTAATTCCTGGCACAAACAAGACACTACCTCTCCATTATCTCTGACTTCCAGTAAATCAAGATATTATTTTTTGGATGGTAATTGGTTTGGACTGCAAACAGCAAGTCCTAGCCCAAATCTCACAGGAAGTGTAGGGGGGAGTAAGTTAGAAGTGACCACCCTATTTGCTCAGTAGCCTGGCAGTTTCTCAGCATTACCCTTGTTCAACAGCTGGCCAAAACCAGTGCTGAGCTCCAAATGAACCAACCTTCATCTAAAAAATACACATTGATAGTTCATTTATTGAAGCAAATGGATAAAATTGTACCACATGACACAGCAGGTGGAATCCCAGGACAGCAGCAAGAACAGTGGCCACCTGTAATGTCAGTAAAAATGCAAAACTGAAGTTAAATACAATGCGATGCCTTGAGTACACTGACATCTTTCCTTCTCAGTGGACTCACTGTGTTTTATTAGAAGCAGTGGACATGAACCAGTGGCACCCTGTGGTGCATCCTCACATCACGCTGAGGCTTTTTTAGTAGTGAAAATGAAAGAAAGTGTATTCTCACCCTTATTTTTTGTTCCCACTGAAAAGAACCCAGGTATTAGACTACCACAGGACTTCATTTGTGAATCAAAATATACACAGCAGTGAAACCCATAGGGCACAATCCATTTCAGTCATGAAGTTTCCCCACTTGACAATTTTTGGAACACTTGAACCAGTCGTGTTCTTTCACGTAAAAGAGAGGCTGAGTCATTCTGTGTAGGAGTAACTATAAATATCTAATGCCAAGACTTCTGCACAAAAGCTGCAGCCCTTGATATACAGAATTTTGGAGACTCCAGAACACCGGGGAAAGAGTACAGCATGTCCTTTTTAGGAAGGAACATCTGGTGCACTCTCTGAAGAGAAACTGGTGTGACCTCCTGTCCTACAAATAATGTCAACTCACCAGTGTTACTTTTTACAAGCAGCATCACAAGGTTTCCTCACAGTTTGAGTGGGAAAAGTGTTTGGAATGGAAAAATTCCCTGCTGCCAGAGGATTTGTTCAGCCACTAAAACTTTGTTCCTTTCAGTAAAACTTAGTCATTACGTTATCTCATAATGATGCAAATAGCCGGTACTCTTTAACCCAGCATTACATTCTGCACATCATCCTGGTTCAGAAACGAAATGCACAAAGTATCTGCAAACTAGCAGGCAGCTGGGTGCATTCCCTCTCTCTCATAGTATTTTCCTGAATTTAACACCCTTAGAAGATAGCAAATATAAAAGCAACTATTTCGACATCCACACATTTATGAGAGTTTAATTCAGTGCCACTATCAGATATAGGAGTGCAACCTATAAGCAAAGCTGGAATCAAAGCATGAGGTCACAGCCAAGCCCAGAAAGGCTTATTTGCTTCGCCATAGACAAGCAATGAATGAAGCCTTCAGGCTTCTTCTTTTTCCTTTCATCTCTAGACAGCTCCACTGGTTCCCAAATATGTCTGTACGGATGAGTACTTTGGCTCTAAAGGTTTCCACAGAGTTTCAACACTGGTTTTATAAAGTTAATATTTACAACTGCATCGAACGATGACCTGAGCACTTCCTACTCTGCTAGATAAAAGCAAAGTATCTACTCTGAAATCCCCTGTCAAATACTATAAACAACTGTACTTCATTCCCAGAGTGTCAACAGAAAGCTGAAATAAGGCATGAGTCTTCACTCACACATTCACTGTTCCATTGCACATGCACATTTTGATTGTTTTGAGTAAACAAAAATGTGGCTTTCTGCTAGTTTGCTAGCTGGTTTCATTTTGGAACTCTAAGTACTTTAAGAATACATAACCAGTTTGGCTTTCCTGTCCGTTCCTCCCCTTCTTTTTAAGACCAGAAATGAACCAAAGTTGCTCAGCACATTCAGCCAGGACCAGGACAGGCAACACAGAAGACGATGCTGAGTTGAGTGGGAGCACTGATCTGCTTGGGAACAGAAAGTAGGAATTATTCATTCCAACAATTTACCGTATAGCTTCTTCCACTGCTACTCAGCTGGACACAATTTGTTTTCAACAGAAGGAAATAATTTGAAAGTATCTAAGGTTTTGGGTTTTTTTTCTTCCCCTATAGATAGTTTTGTCTAGAAACATGAAAAAAAAACCACTTCTGTTCAATCCAACCTTCATCCTCCCTTTCAGCTCTTTCTCCTTTTCCTCACACTTTTCCACGTCAGGGTTGTGACAAAGCTCATTCAGACTTCATGCAGTCTCCAAATAACTGATGCTTACGAGATAAGAAAATCACTTACGTGATCTTTTGTAAGCAAATCAGAAAACCCAAGTCTTAATTAAAGCCATAGAATGCTTCCTCTGTTCCTCAATCAGTCCTAATGGGCTGCCCAAATTCCAACCAGGCTCCATCTCTGCCTTTCAGCATTGATCTGTTCCCAGTCACAGATCTTCAAGCCAACTAAGTGTTAGCTGGCTCTTTGCATAGGAGAAATATTCCTCTTTCAGCTCCTATACTTTACATATGGTTGCAAAAAATCAGTTTGCTGTCTTATGGACTCAAATCTCATACAGGGAATACATACGGTAGATACCATCATTCCATACGACACTATTTTATTTTGGAAAGTGCTGTTTCTGAAACGTGGAAGAATACAACACAGATGACTCCAGTGTATAAAACAATTGATCTTTCTCTCCTACATTTTCCAAAACAATCTCTAGAAGATTAACCACACCTCTTTGCTCATTCATGACTCTCCTCCTCTTCAAAGTAACCATGCCGTATCAAGATAGTGCTCATCTGCCGTAAGGAGCATTTGTCCCTGAGTTATAGGAGGAAACGTGTTCCTTGAATTGGATTGAGTTAGATCTACAAAATGGTAGGTGAATGGCTTGCATGTTATATGTGCAAAAAATCCTGCACAGAACCTCTCAGGGCTCCACAGATAAAAACAATCAAAACAGCCTGAATCCCTGAGACACTGTCGTCAGTGTTTCTGTGTACACGAGGAAAAAGGAACATTAATAATTTTAGCATACTCTAGGAGGGGGCCAAACACACCAAGACATCTGAGCATTGCCAACTGTCACTGTTTCTTTCCTTTCAGAGCCATTAGCTGTAGCTGCTCTATGCTATCTCGTGCAAAAAAAAAAAAAAAAAAAAAAATCACATTTTCTGAAGCACTTCTCAGCTGCCTATCCACATATCTGCCAGGGCTTAACAATATTGTCTGAAATCACGTTATCTTTCTCCAGTCTTGTCATCACCCCAGAGTTCAGGTTTTCCCCTCATTTTTAAAATGTTAAAACACACAAGGTTTCCAAAGCTGGTTCAGCTTCCCTTTGAAAGTTGTGTTTCTCTTTTATTAAATCTAAGGAGCACTTTTAGAACCAGCAAAAGAACTTGTTTGGGTTGTCATGCAGCCTGTTAACCAGACCCAAATAAAGCCACTATTTTTACAACTAAGGATAAAATCAGAGACCTGCTTGGGTATTTTGAGTTCCTGCACCGATTGCCAAGATATTCATCCTGGGCCTCTGCAACAATAACTTGGAGAAGTAAGCAGATGTTAAACAAGAGGTGGCAGAGAGGAAGGAGGTTTTCAAGCCAGGTTCACCTTCATGTCACTTGCAATCTAGCAAAATACTTGCTTCCTATTCAGTTAATGGGAGCTGTTTGTAGAAAGAGGAAGCGGTGCAAAAAGTTGATTTCTTAAAAGCACACATTGATAAAAATTAGAATTGCTTAATAACAATATGGTCACTCCAGAACCTTTCCCCCCTCGCTTTTATTATCTGCAAACAAATACACACTTGCTAAAAGAACAGTGAAGAAGTAAGTTTGCTGCTATCCTCTTTCATCAACTGAAACACTCATGGAAAACTGGGAGGAACAACTACTGCAAGAGGAAATACTGTCTCTTTTTAAATCACTCACATTCCTTTCTCAGCATAGGCACTGCCTCCATCTCTCCTCCCAGCCCACCCTCTCAGCCCTTGTGATGTCAGAGCCACCTTCTGAGGGACTATCTGCCAGTAACATGCCTGCAGGTGTCTGTCCCTGCAAAATGCTATGGGTGCAGCTGTGGATGAAAGGTATTGTTTGTACATCCAGTCACTGAAGGATGGCTGCTCAGCCAGCTTGATTCCGACCAAAGCATGAGCAGGCTTTCATTAAAATGCTGTTTGAGTATCTCCAATGAGCATGTCGTTTCAAATATAAATAACTTAGTATTCATTCCTCAATATTCATGAGGATCGGAATATGGAGCGAGAGCGCTGGATAAAACCAGGGCATGATCTCAATCTGTGCCCATTCTCAACCATGACAAATAGCAAATCTTTTCAGAGAAAAATAAGCAAAGATCAAACACAGTGATACTTATATATCCCTGATCTGCTGTCCCATCTTCCAGTAATCTGTAAAGGCATCCAGAGCCGCATCTTTGTGTTTATCTTTTGAGTCTCATGCCATGCAACCACTTTTTCAATCAAAGTAAATTTTTAGCATCCATGAGGAACTCAGTTCCAACCAGTTGATTTCTACCACACAGTACTAGGAGCTCTGATTTTCCACAAGCACATATCTCAGTTTACTGACAGTCATTCAGATAAAGATCTGAGCAATACGCAGCCTCCCAGGTTTCTCTTTTAACCAAATCCTCATCTCTGCCTTCCTTGGTAGTTCTCTGGAGATAAGCTGAAGCTCCTGGAGATGAAGAAGGGTGAATTATTGGCTCCAAGTCACCTGTATTATCTGTAATACTGATACTTCCTGAAAACTAAGCTTGAGATATCTTGTGGCCAGCATCTCAACTGAAACCCGTGAGCAGATGCTTAGGCATTTTCTCTTTCTTCCCCTCACTCTCTGGTCCCAAAGTTACCTTCCTTCCCTGGAGACACCCACCTCCTTCATTCGGCAGACCACGGCTCTCGCTTTGCCACAGTTAAGTGCCTGAAGTCAGAAGGCATAATCCAAGCCTCAAGCCTTTTGGTCCACTTGAAATAAAAGCACCTACCACAGCAGAGTACTATCATGCTGGGAAACTGGCTCATTGCTAAGTCAGAGGAAGGAATGCCAAAACACAAAGCCCCACATCAGCTTTGCTACAGTTTTTCGTCTTCAAGCATTCCCACAAAGTTTCCCAGCTAGCTAGACCTTATTTTTATTAAGAAATCCAGCAAGCTCACAACTCGAGGTGCAACAACTTGAGGCATTCAGTGCACTTCATTGCTATCAACCGGCCAAAGAAAAACTTGCTCTGCTTTTGTTGAAAAATATCAACAGGTATTTGTAACAGAGTACATAGCTTAAGCCATTGGCTGGACAATGCACTAAAATAGACTTGGATGGAACAATCCAACAGAAGGTCTCAAATAGAGAACATGATTGAAAGCACAGTTAAAAATACATTTACAGAATGAGGCTGATGTAGCCCAGCTGGCAGATCTGTGTGCACACAAAGCGCGTGGAAGATGAGAAGAATTTTAAAGCAAACAATCAATGCCTCCAACTTGAAAGCATCTCTGTGATCTATCACCTTGGCCCCTGACCCTGGAGTGCTCAGTCTCTTACAACACCATTGGCAGCAGCATGTAAACAATCTGCACAGTTTCACCCAAGATATGGCACTGAGATTTGGTAACGTCTGTATTTGCCAAAACACCCAAAGTAAGGGGAAAAATGGAGTGTAAGGGAAAAAAAAAAAAGACGTAAATTAATTTGTTTGGCAGAACTACATTGAATTCCAAGCTGGATTCAGAGAAACAGCATTCCTCTAACGTTCAAGTACATAAAGCAAGTGATCACCATAGGAACTGCAGGCAAGTTAGAGACTGCACTCAAAGTGCAAAAAGCCTGGAAAGAAAACAGGCATGACAACACAAGGGCAAGAGACCATGGCAAGGCAGAGGGCAAAAACCAAAAGAAAAATCATTAATACCCCCCCAGCTTCACACCAGATTACTGCTTTACTGAGCTGAGAATCAAACTCAGACCTCTGAAGTCCCAGCTCAGGACTTCAAATATATAAGATTCCCTCTTAGAGAAATGACAGCTCCAAACAAAGCTCTCTAGGATGTGCCAAGTTTGGTGGTGGTGGTGTAAGAACTTGTGTGTTTTTTGTTACTGCTTTTTTTTTTTTTCTCCCTTTTTTAACTTTGGATGATTTAAACGGGAGACCGGGTGGTCAGGAGCGCTTGTTAAATACTGGCTGGTTCACAAAGTAGATGGTGACAGCTTGTGGTAGCAGTTAATAAAGTGATTCCTTCATTCCTTCAAGTTCAAACAGTAGGGATTTGTGCCTTGAAGATGAAATGTTGGGATTTCTTCTTCGCTGGAGGCTGTAACTCCAAGTATGTTTAGTATCACATTTGTCAAACTATGGATACGTAGAAAGCTACTGGATGTCTCACAGTGAACCAAAGAGAGACCAGTAACACTCTGGGGTCTATTTTTATTCTGAGAAAGATCAAACACAGGACCAGACACCAGTCCACACCTGAGATCACCCAAAGCATGTAGATGAGCAGACACTTCCTATTCTTAGATGTTCAGTGATGATACTTCACTGCTTCCAAAGTAATTTACAAAATACAGAGCACGTTTGAGAGGAGAAAAGTAATTATTTCACCATTTGCTTTGTGCATGCAGGTGTTTTTTTTTTTTTTTTTTAAAGAGGTAATACTACTGATGTGGTATTGTTTCTAAAAGCTTCTATTTCTAAGATTCCTAAATCTGAGTTCCAGGCATTCTTTTTCACATGAATATTTGTCCTTCCCCAGGTGATTCATGTCAGAATTTTTATCATGTTAAACTGCTAATAGTTTGTACGTGTGTTTTTAAGAGGCCATTTTTCTACTGATGTGGTGTCGTCCCTAAAAGCTTTTATTTCTAAGGTCCTCAGGTCCAAGCTTCAGGCATTCTTTTTCACATGAACGTTTTTCCTTCTCCGAGTGATTCATGTCAGAATTTTCATCACGTTAAACCATTAATAGAAGAGACATGGCTAGAGGTTAAGAGGGCAATCTGACATTTAAAAAGTGAGGATCACTGTTTAATGTAATTTTAAGTGATTGGAAAAAAAATAGACAAGCACTGAAGCGGCAAGCGATGCCAAATTAAGTTTAACCAAAACTAGAAAAGACTTTGATGAAATTCAGAAGCATATAGAAAATTGAAAAGACAGGCCAGGGCAAACAAAATCTAATTTTGATAAATCTAATGTAACAGGCACTTTAGAGAAATAACTAAGTTTATACTATTGGGTACCACTCACAAGAAAAGTGAGTGGCAATATGAACAGATCAAGAAGAACCACCTCCTGTTGCCCGTTTGACAGCAGCCTGAAAAAAGTACATTTAAAAGCATGTGGAGCTTCTGCTAGAAACGAAGAGCACAGATGCTTCTATCTAACATAAACCAGTTCGCTCTGCTATCTGTAATGATTCTCTCACTGAGTCCAAAAACTGAGTAAAATATGGCCTTCCAGCTGAAGAGCTGGCTGAGGCTTCATCAGTGAATAGCACATTACAAATCTGCCTCTGAAACAGAGCAGGAGTAGTCCTGCCTCAGATGTCAATGCTGGGGGAAGTTTTGAGTCAGACGTAATTCAGACTGTTTGCAAGGTTTCCTGCACCATTTGCTAAAGTCTTCTTGTATGAGAGTGCTTATGACCTTCCATATAATCCTTAGCTTCAAAATCTCAGCCATGGAAAGATTCGTTTTTTTACGACAGTGGATCACATCAAGAGAGTATTGGAAACCCAGGTAAGAAAAATACCACACAACAACGTGCCTGCTGAGTATGAATATACTGACTTGAGATTCTCAAAATTACAGTAACATCCATCCTAGCCCAAGGTAGTAAAAGATTTATTACAAGGAATTAGAGCTGCTTCTTTGGGTTAGATGAATAATGAAGTCAAATTCAGGTATCTTTTTTTACCCACCACACACTGAGATACAAATAAAAGTGATTTTAAAGCTCTGGAGAGCTTCTTTCTGCATTTCAATTTGCTTTAAAAAAAAAAAAAAAAGAGAAGAGAGAAGAGGAAACAAAACCACCAGCATTGGATCTTTATAGTTCCACATGTCCTAAAGCTTTAATTCCTGAACAGACAAAATGTGTTTCCTTGATGAAAAGGCATTCTAAGCTAATAACTCAGCACAGTTTTCAGCAGTGTTTACCGGCATATTGCTTGTGCTGCTTCTGATCAAAGATACACTAAGACAAACACCACTGCTACTTTCTATGCCACTGAGTTACCGATGTGAAAATACTGATGGCATTCAGCATGGTACGACGAGCACAAACACAAATTATGGCGCAGTGTAGATGGACTCACTTCAGTTTGACGGGGTCACACAGAAACCAACCCACTGAAACCAAGCCTAGAACAAGCTCCTGGCAGAAACACAACCCTGTCCATTGATTTTCATACAGAATTCCACATACATTCTCATTTTGTAGGCTAAGCCTGTAAAAGAAAATGGCAGGCTGGCTTCTTCCCTGAACTCTTCTTGGACTTCAACTTTCTACCTAAAGGAACGTTCAGGTTCTCACAAAAATCCCAGGGGGAAGGATCATCACATGTCACTGACATCTGGAAGCTCAACTTTTGAGAAAAAAAGTCTGTCTTTGTATATCTAGAAGTGAGTGGTAGGCATAACATAGTCACCTGAACCTGCAGCTTGATTTTTGAAGTTTCAGATACCTATCTCTTAAAAGGAACTGCTTTGACTGACTTCAAAAAACAAGAGATTTTTTGTTGTTGTCGTTGAAGAAATTACATTACTGAAGGACTGTCTGAAGAGCTGCCTGGCTGAGGCTCACTGTTATTTCATGTCCTGAGTCATGCTGTTTACACTGTGTTGAAACATGGTGGCATATAATTACGTATGCAATAAGCTCATGGGATCCACAGGAAAACACACTCTGTACTTAAATCCCGGAACAATTTTGACCTTGACAAAGTGAACTCTTATGAAAATGAAGAAGCAACTGGATTCCCAGTCACTGGTGGCTCAGAAAACATCCATACAGGCATGTATAGGATTAGATCTCTAATTACCAAAATGAGAACGATAGCTTCCTAATGAGAGCACCATTTCTCCAGTTCATGTACCAACACAAATGGAAGCATGGGAAAGTTTTCATCTTTGTAGAGAATCAACAAAAACCTCTCTCTGTTACTAGAGAGTAAGGCACGTTATGTAATTATTGGAACTAAAAACAGAACAGGTGGGGTAGCAGTGGAACAAGAGGAGACTGATCTACTTTCTCATATTTCTAACCATTTCTTTGGAATTCACTACTATAGGCTCTTGGGAACTCTCCTAGACAACTGAGAAGAAAAAATCACTGTTCCTAAATATGTCAACAACAACATCAATTTGGCATTGACATATATATATATATATATATATATCAATATAAATTTTGGCAGCGCAAAGAATAGCTATTACCACAGGACAAAATATTGGTTATGGTAGATTACCAGGATGCTGTCCAAATCCAAACCAGAAAGGAAGTACTTGTGCCAAAAGTATAAAGTTTAACTGAAGAAAACACATACGTAGATGAAGACGTACATGAAAAAGCAGAACAGAAGCATTGTGCATATGTCTTTATGAAAGATACTGAATTTATGGTCTCCTGAGTTGACCTGCTAGCTAAATCTATCACAGCACAAATAACATAGCTTTATAAGGAACAGTGGTTCAACTCAGATGTCTTTATCATTTGATATAACCACACCTGCACTCACAGACAACAAGGCAAAAAAAATCTATTGTTCTGCAATGTTAACCTGGAAGCACAAAATGATTAATGAATGTCAGGAAATCATAGTATGGTGTGAGGTTGTTCATTAAGAAAGGCATTTTGTAAGTTAGTCTCTAGGAAGACTGGTGACAGAGCAGGCATGGCAGCCACACACAGCTGGAAGACAGCAGGGCCATAAAGACATCAAAAAACAGATTCAATCTGGCTCCTGTGGAGGAAGAGGACAACAAAAGGAATGGCTGGGAGAAAGCTGCAGAGACAGACCTGACAACAGAGAGCAGAGCAAGATGAATGTAGGAGAGCAGCATCTATTGCATGCACAGAGCCCACACTATGAGCTTCTCTCCTAATATGTGGGAGTAAAGATACTGCAAAACACAGTATGTTCAGGCATCTTAGAGAGACCAGATTCCATGCAACATCCTTTTCATACTCTGGTTGATATTGGTAGGTAGATTTAGCTGGGTTCAAGCAGTGCAACCCACAATGTTGCTTTATGAACAAATACAAAAGCAGTCTGTTTTCTTCCCCTGTGGGTACAGAGAAATGGCAGTTCAGCCATCACAAACCTTCTGGGACACTTCTGCCTTTTATAAATTGCCTTATGCCATGTGTGCAACTGAAAAACAAAGCCAGGAGGCTCTGAGTGCTATGGTTTTGTTAGCTTCCTGCCCTGCCAAGGTTTCCTTCACATACTGATTGATTCAACTCTGATACCTAAAATATCATCGTGCTAATCTGGGAGAATGTTTATTACGCAGTCATAAATCTTGACAGAAAAAACATGAACTTCCTGGGTAGGAGCCATGAGACAAGGCTTGCTGATACAGACAGCTTCATTAGCTGCAGAAAGGTTACGTGCAAAAGTAGGAAAGAGCAGGGTGCACATCATTTTAGTCAACAACATTTGTAGCAACAGCACTCCTATGCCCAAAAGTAATTTGTTTAAATTAACAAACTCCCCGTCACAATTTCAGCTTGAGCTAGAGTTCTTCGATTATTATACATGTTTACATTTTGAATTTTTAAACACCTCTTGCACACTATTGCCTGAGCTTCCACTCTTGTGGATCCTGGCCTAGAAATCAATGACTATGCCAGCCAGCATGGGGAAAAAGTGGTATCTCTGGAACAGATCAGAGAAACACAGACATGAACGGCATCTTCAGCACTGTCCCTGCACGTAGCTGGATGAAGTCCATGTAACAGAAGATGATTGCACATGGGCATGAGAGTTAGAGAAGAGGAATGCTCTCTAAAAAGCAAGCAGCAAAAGCTGCTACCCAAGGCAGCTGTGTACAAGACGGTTATTTACTGTACCTGGTTTGCAGACAAGACGAGGGCAAAAGATTTTCCAAGAAGAAAACACCAGGCACTTGCTTACAATATAAAGCTTGAAGTGAAGTTACTAGGAGCTTCTTTATATTCCCCAAGGACAGTGTTAAAACTTACTATTCATTCACTTGGCAACACGCTGCAGCCCACACTTTTTATCATCTTTTCTAACTCTGAGAGGAACAAGTGAGTTCAACAAGAGGAAAGAAGTCTCTATGTTGCAAAGTACATGTTAAAATGAAACAAATATAAATCTTGAGAAAGCCCGAAAGATCAGTTTCTCCCCTTTCTTAGTTTCAGTACTAAGAAAGGAATCGCTCTTACATTAAATATAGCAGTGGTATAATACAGAAAATAAAGTTTCTGTGTTGAATATTGATTTAGACTTCTTAATCCAGCACATTGTGGAGCCAACTCTGCCTCTCTTTCATTTTAATTTCTTGTAGCTTTACTAAAAATAAGCCACTTTACTGAGATTAACTTTTCCATTCAGGGGACAGCAGATTATATCAGTCAAGCATGCAGTGGTGACCATATAAATACAGAGCATGCTTTGCTGCTACGGGGAGGAATTGGCACAAAGCTCTGCTTTACCTTGTCACCATTATCCCACCCCTGCAGCAAAGGCCCTGCTGATTAAAGTGCCCTTTCACTAACAAACTTCTTTTGACTGCCCATGCATGCCTGTCCACTTGTTTCCTTTGAAGTTTTCCTCAGTGTTCTTTTAAGGCAGGAAATGCACTAAATTCAGCAAAAGCAGAAGCTAAAGACACGGAGAAAGTTTTACGTTTAATTACAGAAACCAAACAGTTACACAAGTCAAAAACAAAAGTACCATCATCTTCTAAAAAAGCAGTGCTCCGCTGTCAGAAATAGACCATTTTTTGTCCTAGAAGCCTAGGCTTCAGAGAGAGGGTGGCACACAAGATGAGAAACTCCATCTCTTCCAAAGCTTTAAAGATGAACATGGTTGGGAAGGAAAGATGCAACATCTTCAAACTATTTCCTTACCGTGCATTTAAGAAGTTAAGAAAACAGGACAGGCTAGTTGGTTAAAGTTGAGCAAACCTTTTCAGATGCTGTTTTCACACCTGCTGTCCATCAGTGGGAATGCCAGGTCCATGACCCACAGACATAGTGTGACCCTTCAGGATCTGACCACTCCTTCCAGGGTTCAGGTGAGAGGGGATGCTTTCATCTCCTGGGACGGCGAGATAACTTACAAATGCACGTGAGCAGTGCAGGGCTGCACATGCACAGCTCCTCTCTGCAAGCCCTAACAGAAGGCAGATGGTACTCACAAGCAGATTGCTAATCACTGATGCTACAGATCCCTCCTTACTTTGGTGAGAACCCAAAATTCAGGCTGCTGCTGCTCTGCAGGTTGGGCCAGGGTTGAGTTGAAGTTTATAGCTAAAAAGTCTAACGTTTGCCTTGTTATATGACTGCAGAGAATGGGGAGAAGAAGTAGGCTTTTCACTGCACCACTTCTCTACTCCAGCTCTCCAGCCAAAAAGGAATTCAATTCCCTTAATAAATAGAATACTGGAAACAGATGAGTAGATCATTACCAACTGATCATTTTCCCTTCTTACCTAGCAAATAACATCGGACAACACTGGACTGGACCGAGTGGGATTTGTTTAGTTAAACATAGCATCTGGAACATACTTGCCTATCTCCAATGAGTTGCCCTTGGCTTCTGTATGAGCCAGTGTAGATGCAGTCAGTGAGTACAACTGTCCTTCCCCTAGCACACACATGTGGAGCAAGCCATTCATGCCCTAAAAATATCTTACCATTAATCATAAGGACAACCAGAAGTGAAAAGCTCCAGACAGCAGGATGAGATGAGTATCACCCTGTCATGGTTGGAACTATCATTTATGCCAGTGTTGCTAGCAATTTCTCTCTTAAATGAGTACTGTTGGTATCTTGTTCCAGGAGAAAACAAAACAAACCAAGAAACGCACACCTTAAGTCATGCTATTTTCTCCTGTAACAGAATCATTTGTTTCTCCCTAGGAAACTATGGGGTAACAAATTTCAATAGTTCATTTGGAATGAAATATGCTCAGCATCATGGCTTAGTCCTTTTGCATTACTTAAGAGAGGCTGTACAGGGAAAAAAGAAATGCCTTCTTCATGCAAAAAGAGAAGTTACACTTATTTTCAGTCATTCAACAAAACCTGAAGAGTATCTGCTGAAAAGATACAAATGCAAATGTTGCATTAAAGTATCAGTACATTAAAAGTTACAAATAAGAAATGGAAGAATAAAGTTTCGGTGAGTTGTAGGTATAGACTTAACCAATCCAACAAAATTGGTCTGCATGTGTTATGTACTTATTGCAGCTTGCATGGTGCACTCCACAACTGCCTTCTCACAAGGCCATGCTCACCTTCTCACTCACCAGGGTAGCTAGCCATGCTCTATGGAGCATTTTGCATGTGCTGCATATTTAGAAGTAAGCTTAGATATGGCTTATCACAAATACTTTTTGCCCCTTGTAATTACATCCATAAAATGCAGTCTGGAAAAGGATCTATTTGAGATAAAACACACTGCAGCAAGAGCTGCAGCCATCTCTCATTCCCACCAGGGATCTCCCTGTTTGCATTAGCCACTGGAGATCCTAGTGCAAAGAGGGTAAGAGTAGTCCTGGTAAATAGATCTGAAGGGCAAAGGACTGCTCCTAAATCTGCTTTTTTTGACCATAAAAGCAGTGGATACTCCATCCCTGGATGAGCTCAAGGCCAGGCTGGACTGAGCTCAAGGCACAGGCAACCTGATCTACAGAGAGGTGTCCCTGCCCAAGGCAGGGAAGTTGGAACTGGATGGGCTTTAATGTCCCTTCCAACCCAAGCCATTCTGTGATTCAATGACTATGACTTTGTTAACATGCTGTAGCACAGTACAAGTTCAAGTCACACTAGGAGTTGATGTATTTTATATAATACACCCTTAGTGTTCTCCTTTTTCCTCAAGAGAATGTCTCATAAGCTTACTTCTAAATATGTTTTCATTTCAAACAAGCTTTGTTTAGGGACAATCTTTGTAAATATAGTTACCATAAAAAACAACATCATTCCAACTCCAGAGTAACAGAAATCAGAAACAGCATAAGGGTTTGTTAGACAAATGACTACAGTTTATTCTAGCTTGTTTCTCAGAAATGTATGACTTGTATAAAATAGAGGATAAACCGAAAGTGTATACTGAGAAGATGCAAATATTAGTCAAAATATTAGTAAATTAGTGGTAATAACACAGATTTAATAATAAAGATTTGTTTGTATAGACACTTTCTGACCTGAGGGCCTTTCCTAAGGGAATGAAAAACTTGCATATTTTAAGTTATTTCCATCCATCTGTCTAGTGAAGCAATCCCATGGGCCAAGACTTCTATCATCTGTGTTTACTATGTACATAAGATAATCATCTGCAGACCACAGCTTGATATAGACTTCTTTCATACCCAGATATGGTAATATGCATCAACAATAAAAAAGAAAAAAAATCACTTCTTGCAACTTCTCAGAATGAAAATCTTTGAGGATGAAGCACAGACCAAATGGTGAGAAAAAAGATGAATATTTGATCCGTTCAAAATTAGTATGCAAATGAATGGAGGGAGTAGTTTGCAGCAGAGGTGCACTAAATTCCTTTGTCAAAGCCTCTAGTCAGCCATGGGTCCAGCATGGACCAGGGAGCTCCTGGTGGAGCGTAAGTTTGGCAGAATGCTCCTTGGTAACCTAAGCCAACCTACACACCGTGCTCTCCAGGGGCCATAAATCAAGCTTTTTGAGGGTAATAAAGAGCTGTTGGCAAGAGTAAACTGCAATACATCGGTTTTTGTCTCCTGGCCTGCACCTACCATCCAGCCTGGCACTGGAGGAACGCATTCAGCAGAATGCAATGAGAGGTAGTAGCAGGAAAAGCAGCACTCTAGGAATAATGTCAATGCAGTTATGAAAAAGATTCCCAGACACTGATCTAACCTGCTTTATAACAAGCCCCTTGCAAAATACATGGCAAAGCATAAGGATTCATCCAGCTGATTTGATTACCTTTTACCTCACACAAAACATAGAACCATAGAATGGTTTGGGTTGGAAGGAACCTTTAAGATCATCTACTTTCAACCCCCTGCTGTAGGTAGGGACACCTCCCACCAGAGCAGGTTACTCACGGCCCCATCCAGCCTGGCCTTGAATGCTTTCAGGATCGGGGCATCCACAGCATCACTGAGCAACTTGGTCCAGGTGTCTCACCACCCTCACAGAAAAGAATTACTTCCCAATATCTAGCCCAAATCTACCCTCTTCCAGTTTAAAGCCATTTTCCCTTGTCCTGTCACTACATGCCCATATACAGGTCTCTAAGAATTTCTCCAACCCTACACACTCACAGGATTTGAGGAAAAACTTTTTTAAAAAGGCTGCATAGGAATACTGGAAAAAATACGACAATTAGAAAAGCATCATTTAAAGGGTTCTTCAGTGTTGATATTAGAATGATACCTAATGTATACAGAGAAATATATATATGCACACATACCCACACTTATCACAGATGCTCCTTATTTTCTCTTTACACGTACTTAATTTAATTTCACTTGCTGCTTCTCAACTACCAGCAGAACACTGCAGTGTTCACATAGCAAAGACTGCAGCTAAATGAAAAAACAAACAGAACACACACAAAGCTTTACACAAACTGAGGATTGACTCCCCACAAGCTTTACATTTTCTTTTCCTTAATACACCTCTGAATTGGTTCTGATCTTTATTTTCTTTCTAGTTCTGAATGGAACTAGATGGATGAGAGCACATCCATCTTTAGAAATACTTCTGCAACACAGACAATCCAGAACAAAAAAAAATAAAAAAGGAAAACCACCTGTTGTCCAGCCCAAACTTTGCCTTCCCAAAAGAACTAGATAATTTATATATCCTTTTGGATTATTTTCGAGGTGTCTACTTTAAGAAAATCACCCCTCAAACATCCAGGCCTTACAAGTTCCTCTTCCATGCTGGTGATTGCCTCCTTTTGTTTTTAGCCACTAGCACTGCTGTTGTTACACAGGGGTTTGTACTAAAGGCAGACTCCCAATCCCAACAGCTCACAATCAAAATCATGACCTGATAGAACCAGTCACAAGAGAGACAAACAGGTCTTAGGCAACGTAATCATTAAAGTTAGATGCACTGCTGTAACTTAATAAAACCACTGACTTTGTGGTGCAAAGACAATGAGGAATTGTGGCAGCTTCTGTGCCTCTGGCACAGGTGGGAGCAGTGGCTCCTAAACAGGGCTTGCAGTCAGAAAAACTACTGCAAGAGACCAACAGAACCCCATCAAGCAACATCTTATCCTTTTTGCCTTTGCAACATTCTCAAGGCTGACAATAGAAGAACCCGTGCGTTAAGGAAGTGGGGATAGATATAAAGTAAATATTTACAAGAGTAAGAGACTAACACAATAATATGTAAGTACATATGTATAATAATGAACACACAGGTGTTATAATTAAGAAATACACAAGAGAGCTTGGCTAAGCAGGTTATTACAGCAAAAAGAATAGATAGAGGGCTTACTCTTGTCCTGGGCTCACTGGGAAACTCCAAAAGGAGGGATCTGCAGAAAGAGATCCTTCCCTACTGGTAGTCAGCTCTTAAATGGGTCTAGGAGAGGTGCAGCCAGGTTGCCTTCACCTGTGCTCCCATGGCTGACTCATTGCTTGCCTCAGGTGATCAATCAGAGGTTCAGGCCATGATTCAGCAGTTCCCATACAAGATATTAAACTACCTGCCTGCTATTCAGCTCTCCCGAGCCACACTCAGAAGTTTTCACATCAAGACAAAAGAGGTAACATTAACACCACTAACAAGGTATGTAGAGATTGTCTAATCAGAAACATTACATTTTTAGGTAGCTGTCTCAGGAGGCAGAAGAAGGGCACAGCAGAAGTTCTGCAAATACATTCTGGTCATTCCCCAGGGCAAGCATCCTCATGTTGAACCCATCAGCTTTTGTTAAACGTAGGACATCAGATCATTTTCTTACAGAAGGGAAGAAATGAAACCAACGTCAAAAGTGATCAGAAACAATGCAACACAAAATAAAGTCTGTTTCCAAAATAGTAAGGAAAGAAAAATGAACCATCACAGATATTTAAATTGTTTATATAGAGTTTAAAAATAAATTCTGGCACTCATTCAAGATCTTGAAAGGGGCAAATGAAAAAAAAAAAAAGAGCCCCTCCAAATAATATTTATTGGCTATAGCATCACAGCAGAGCATCATGCAGTATCTCCATGTGAAGAATGCACTTGCCACAGCTGTGTAACCATGTAGCAGCCAAGCAGAGATGCACAGCACAACGTCCTCCTGTGCATGTAGCAGGAACAGAAATGCCTGATGTAGAATTATTGCCCAATTACAGCTTTAACGCTGATCCATGCCCCCATTCTAGAAATATTCAGTATGTTCAGGAAGGCTTTGATAATGCTTTTTTCAGAGAGAAAAGTCTCCTCTGGTCTCCAGGCAAAATCTCACCCTGGGATAGTTTTTGCCATGGATTTCTATTGCCAGGGTTGCACTGCTTGTGCTATCTTGGCACAGACTGTGGACAGAGCTTCCAAACCTGGCTGTGATCCAGAGCTCAGCCTTCCAAAGCAAGCTCACGGTTTTTGCTGCTGCTATCCGAGAGCAAACCAGGGCAGCTTTTATGGAAACAATGCTGCGGGAAACACAAGAAAATGGAAACTTCCTCCTCCAGCTCCCTTCCTGCAGCTGAGCAGTAGATGGGCTGAAAGCCTGCGTGTGCCAGGGCCTCCACCAACCATCTCCAAGTCACAGGGGATTGCTCATGTGATGCCAGTTACAGCTGCACAGCTGAAGTCTCCTCTTCACCGTGAGCAGCACAGCTCGCTGAACAGGGACAAAACAGCAGCAGTTCCCAGGCAAGCTGCTTCTGGGGCAACAGGCATCTTAGAATCATAGAAAGGTTTAAGTCGGAAGGGACCTTTGAAAATCACCTAGTCCAGCTCCTGTGCAATGAACAGGGACATCTACAGCTAGACTAGGTTGCTCATAGCCCTGTCCCCCTGGCTTTGCTGAAGTGTCACCTAGCACAAATGGAAACTAAACTCACTTTCACAGGGGTAATATTTCTCATATGAAATTGGATTTGTACTCCGTGAATTTATCAGGCTTTTGTACTTGACCAGGGCAAGAAGCAATTGTTTCCTCCAATAACAGACAACTATCTGCTCAATCATTTAAAAGGAGTAGTTTGTAGCTATTACAATTGCATGACCCACCTGTTTCCTCTGAATATAGAAAGCTTTATTTAAGAAAACTATAAATATATATATTGATTGACAATTTTTCACTCTTGTTTCAAAGAGTGAGTACCTAAAAGACAGAATGCAACCCAAAGAACAAAAATCAAAGTTTCCAGGTTACGCTGCTTCAACGCTGCACTTGCAGGAACTTCTGTCTCTAAATTTCCTCTTTGAGGACTGAAAACCTAAAAACAGTCAGGTCATTTCAGAGACAACCTCAGCTATCTAGTCCATTGCTAAAACATCTATGATCCACTGCCCATTTTTGGTGAGAGGGGAAGATGCAAGAGGGTAAAAACCTTGCATGTATTTCAACAACTTTTACCTGCTGGAGTATGATGAAGTTTCTGGCTTTTCAGTCTTTCCATTCTTTCCAGATTCTAGAGCAAAAGTGCATGAACCAAATTTGCCCAGTGACAGGGCTTCATCTCTTAGTTGGAATGGATTTTAAAAGCCTTTCTATTGGATCACTGTCCACATACACTCAAGATTCACTGAAGCTCCCTTTTCATGGCTAGAGGTATGTTTCACTTCATGCTTGCTAGATCCTAGCAGGTCAAAAACATGTGAAAGAATGTACAAATTCATATGACATACTCTGTTTTAATTTGCTTTTTTTGTTGTTGTTGTTAGTTGTTTCTATTTTTACACTCTTTTCTGTGACTTTAATGTCATTTCCCTTGTATCCATTCCTGCCAAACGAGGAGCTGCCTCTAAATGACTGCTAATAGGATGAAAACTACTAAGTCATGACAAGTTTAATCAGTTATATTTCTAATTTATTTTCTCAACTAAGGAAGTCTTAAGTAATGCAGAGTATGTGCCAAAAGAAGGAAGTAGTAAATTTACTTTACTCTCACATTAGATTCTTTTAGATTTAGAGCTAACTGTTTATATTTCAGTCTAGAATTTAGCACCAGGCCTGGGTCTTCTCCCAGGACAAAATAAATGCAGTGTGAGCTATTACAGGATTCTATTCCTTTTCATTATTACTTGTTATTACAATATGGCTATTATCCAGTCTTAGCCTTACACAATCAGGTACATACACGTATGGCAGACCAAAAAGCCTATCTAATGCATCCAGTTCTTAAGAACATGTTGAATATAAACTCAGGGAACAAGCTGAAGCACATGCCATCAAGTCAAAGACACTGTAGACAACTGGAAAATAGTTCTAACTCCCAGAAAGCTTCCAATTTCAAATATCTGGAGGAGCAGAAGTAGAACAGGACAACTTGCAGGTTCCAGATATGGAACACTACGCATTCCCTCAGATAACTGAGACTCCAGGAGACATCATGGAGTTCTACAAAGGGAATCAGTGATGAAAATTTTACAACAAACTGGAAGTATATGACCAGGGATGCAACTTTTTACCACCAGCACAGCCATACCAGCTATAATTATCCCATTACATATAGAAATGCAGATGGGTGCATGGAAGTGAGGTTGGTGGCACAGAGTATGGGCCTTACCTCAACTGCTTCTGAACCTCAGGAGTTCAAGATGAATTCAGTTCCACAACCAAAGGTACAAGTTGGGGGGAAAACAGGACAGAGACATTTTCTGCCAAAAAAAGTCTATGCCTGTAACATATTACTCCCATATTCCTTCAAGCACGTTATCAGGTACTTTCAATATGAATTAAGGCACAGGATTAGCATTACTTGTTGCCAACCAAACCAAACCTAGCATCTCTAAGAGTCTCCCAGGAGACCCACATCTATTCTGACTATCAGAAGGTTATAGTCTCGGAACAGACCCAGAATCCACAGCCATCAGAAGTGATTGTTTTCTTTCTAGCCCAGAGGAGTTTTCTGTTGGAAGTTGCCTTCTTTCTGATGAAGTGCCTTGCCCATTCCTTCCTAAGGGTAGCAAAATGAAAGGGTGATAATTTTAGGCACTCCCCAGTTTGGGCAGGATAGGCTGATCATGTAGATGTGTGTTCAAGATCATGGCACAGACTGATACTCTTCCACGTGTTATAAACAGGAAAACCACTAAGACAAACAAGCTGTCCCCTATTGCAATTTTCTGTAGCAAGAGCCTAGCATTTAGGATTAAGCATACCCCCCTCCCCACCTCACAAGTGTAAATTTGTCCCAAAGAAGTACTAATAAACTTTTACAGTAGAATGAGCCATCACATCTTAAGTTTGTGTAACTCTGTATGAAAAACAAGCTTAGAATGTTTCTAAAACAGTGGCACTGCCACCTTTGTTCTTTCCTTCCACCTGAGAAAACAAGCTGTTTGGTTAACCAGGACTGCCAGAAAAAGCAGAAAAAAATATTCCTTTCCATCATCACCTGCCTTTTGGAATGACTTTTGCTAAAACAAAGTGCAGCACCTCTTTTATCTGTTTGGCCTCTCACTTCCTAGAAGAGCTGTCACTGGGAAACACAAAGAATCCTCTTAGAGGAGCTCCATGGAAGACCTCTCCTGAATTATGATCTCTTGTATTCTCATCTCTAAAAGAGCTGTCCTCTGTCCAGGCCTCGATCTGTCCCTCCTGGTCCTCCAGAAGGCTTTATCTCCAAATGAAATTTCTTTTGAGGCACTACGGCCTTTGAGAAAAAGGCATCAGTGGGCAAAAAAGTACAGCCAGGCATAAGTCTGCACTTAAGTGTTTAAGAGCAATAACAAAGTGTCATGCTTTGTATACACCTCAGAAATCAATCTCCATTAAAATTAAAGAACTGTGATTTTTTCAGGTAGAGTCCATAAAAAAAATACAATTTTTTCTCCCTCTATAGAATATATCGAAGGAACAAGTATATCAGAGGGCTCAAGACTGAAGATTTGGATCCCATTAGGGACGAGCAAGGAACACAGCAGCTGAACAAAGGTGAGTAAAAAAGAAACACAAGGAAAACAAAGCAGAATTTCAACAGCTGCTGCTGTGCTTTAAGTCTGCTGACTGAGCCTCGTTCAATATGATATCTACTTCACTTCAGGAGCATAACATCTTACTACTTGGATTTGCTAATGTTTTAATATTAATTTATTATATGTAATTTATCTGGCAGCAGCTACACATGACAACAAATTTCTACTCGGGTCATAAACAAAGCATTTGGCCTTTTTCATAAATGCTGACTAAAGTTGAAGCAGAAAAGTGAACTAAAGTAAAATTAGTTACTTTGCTACAATTTGAAACAGGATAGGGATTTATTCTTTTGCTCGTTCATTGATTTTGTCATCATCAAACCTTGTACAGACACCCCCCATCCAGGCACAAGTGATCTGCCATCTAATCACATCACCGATCAGTGTGACGAAGAAAAAAAAACAAAGTGATTTCATTACAATCTGAGAAACTGGACAGAAGAGTACATCTGGACAAAACCCCTGCCATCAAGACCAAAGCTGAACACCTCCCACTGGCCTCAGGACACAAGACCAAACAGCCTTGCTGGCTACACTGCCCAGTAGCTGAAAGTCCCAAAACAGCTTATAGCACAGTATCTGCTCTTATTATAGCACAGCACACGATCTGCTCACCCACACAATGGCACTAGCAGTTGTTGCAGCACTAAAACACTTGCAGGATGGGTCTCCTCTAAAAGGACATTAGTGCCAGGAAAATTTGGCTGTTTCAGTTTGGCCACATTGCATGGAACAGTTCTGAATTTGATCTGGAGCTTGCTTTTGATGACCCCTGCAAAAAGCTGCTGGAAAAGCCATGATAATTAATAGTATTTAAATTCTGATCTTGCTAATGTTTAAAGGTGTCGGCCTTCTTGCCAAGTCCTAACGCCCTTTCTGCTGGTGCATCTAAATCCCTGCATTTAAAAGGCAATGAAAAGGAACCCGGGGTAATGCAGCTAATTGTTCTTCCCTCACCCGCGTGAGTTTCTCAGAACAAGCACACAATTTCTCCTCTGCTTGGTCCCCAAAAGGAGAGTTTTGATCACATCAGAGCACGGTGACAAAACACACCATATTCACGTTGCCAAGACAATATGTATTTCATTCTGCCGGAGGGAAGCCAGGCTGTGTTAACAGATTACAAGCACACTTTGCACAGTTTTGGAAAACAGAACTGTCCCAGAAGACGCGCTCCTGTAAACAAGCTTCTGCATTTTGTGATCAACTTACCTATCCCACAGCCTTTAAAACTGAACATACGCTATGGCTACATCTGGATCAACCTGACAGGTTTTCCTTACCAGCTCAGCAATGAGGGAAAAAATGTAAATAAAACAAAAAGGAACAAGTCGTAAGATATCAACTCTGGTATTGGTCTTAGTGCTCTCTCTCTGTATTAATCATTCCTGGCAATACTACACAGCAGCTTTCGTCCCTCTCAGTGACTTTAAACTTCCTGCTAAAGGCTGGAATAGGTTACTGCTCCCCTTGTTTGCCCAGTCGTTCAAATCCTGTGAAATTCTAGATAATCATGACTAAGTTTTCATAGCTGCTGCTGTGAAATGAGTCTGAGCCTCAAGCATTATCCCCTGATTTGCTTCAGTTTCTCTCCTCTCCCACAGAGAAGCAAGCAGGACAGCTGGGTCGCTACCCAGGGGAGCTGTACTTCACAAGGCACTTTTCACCTCCTCCCCTGCAAAGCCTGGTTATCATCCATGCCCAACACACAATCTCTCACAACACCAGATTCTCAGAGAAGGTCTCAACACACGTGAGCAACAAGTCTCAGCCTGCAGCCATCAAATCCAATGAGAGTGCTTCTCCATTAAAAATAAATAAATACTTCAAAATAAACTTAAATGTCTCAGGGCATTTCCCTACATCCTGTAACAACGCTTGTCAAACCTTAACACGGAGATGTTAATTCACTGTCAGGCAGCTTTCAGGAAGACGTCTGGCAAATGATCAAGGTGAAGTCATCTCAACATTACAATTAAATGACAGTGGGGCAGAATGCTTTGCCAGCCAGACTCTAGGAAAGAGCAGAGTATGGCGGATTAAGAATAAAAGAATAAAACATGTGCATTTCTCTCAGACAGATGAAAGAGCTACACAGGGAAAAACAACCACAATCACATACAGTGACTCAATTTCGTGAGTCGACAGACAAAGTTGTGTGAGATCAGCAGCTCAGAATATCTTCAGGGACCCGATACAACAGCTGTGCACAGCAGACAGAGGTGAGATATGTAAAAACGAAAACCTTTGGCTACGGAGTTCAGCAGTGAACAAAACACACAGTTGTGCAGTTTTTGCTCAAAAGATAACATTTTATTCCAACCCTGGCTGTACAAACACTTCTCACCTACATGCTGTTATGAAAAGTCTCATCACTTCTCAGCCCCATCCTCCCTACCAGCTACAACTGGATCCAGTAAGAGTTAATATGACAAACAACAAGAGACTGCTTGCAACAACCAGACAGTCAATGAAGATAAAGATTTTGGGAAAATATAAATGCTGTTTAATCCTGTGCCAGGACTGCTCATGGTGTTTGAAGCTCTTACAGCTTTCACAATGCACACAGACAACAGAGCAGTAGCAAGAGACAGCTTAGCTGGCTGCCATACAGTGAGCTAGGAAACCACGAAGAGCTTCTTTAATACATGTAGGAATCATACATGAGGCTTTCACCATCATCCTCACCGTGACTTTTGTGATAAATCAAGGACAACAATATTTGGCTGCACATAAACCTGCACATACAGCTTACCTTGCTGTCTGAATCAAGTTCTCTTGCCCAGTACATAGACAAATCTATCCTTAATATTAAGGGAACCCACAAAAGCTGTTACTGGTTTCAGCACTGTTGAAGTAGAAGGTTTGTATCGGCATCACAGCCAGAGGAGTAACCACCCAGCAGCAAAGCATCTGAAAGGAAATAGGCAGCATCTACACAGTACCACGAGAAAATCAGCAATACTTCTGAAGGTCATAATTAATTAAATGCAGCCCTTGCAGATAACACCTGAGGCACTGTGAGTATCAGAAATTACTGCCAATGCATACTAAAAAGTTAGGGTTTTTTGAACTGGAAATCAACAAGCAGTTTCCAACAGAGAGAGGTGGGAAGAAACTGAAATTCTCCTCTATTTCCCCATACCCAGTGCCGAACCATACTCAAAGCATTTTCATCAATTCAAAAAGAATTTCCATTTCTTTCTCTGACCTCAGCCAGGAAAAGTACATTTTTTCAAGAACTACCACAACTCTACCAATTTGAACTGCAGTTCAGTAGCCTGCCTTGTACAAGATCAAGTTCTGAGCGAGACATAACCTACAAGCTTTGATAACCATTTATATCAGCCACACAGTTACGAGGAAAGACAGACTTTAACACTCAAATTCAGCAGCACAAGTAAGGTCTTTCCTGTCCTGAGAGACCACAAATAGAAAACAAGTCACGATCAGAACAGTGAGGATTCTTAACTGCAGGATGATTTAACCATCATCCTTGCCAGTTCATTTGCAGCCTTCAGTTCTTTGGTGCTCGGTTTCATTGGTGTCTCCTTAGATCTCAAAAGAGATCGTAGCGAGCTTGTATAAACCTAGTTCTTCCATGAGTTTCTTCAGTCTTTCAGTTTTACATCACCAGCATGCAATAACTACTTGTTGCTAAGACAGTGTCACCCAGCAAGGCTTGGCACAGGCTTCCATTTAACTAAGGCAATGCACAGATCTGTGCTGTATGTCAATTGGACTGGGTGCCTTGCTCACCTAGGATGGTTTGTCAAGCTGCACATGAGGTCATGCACAAGCTCAGACAGGTTCTCTATCCCCCATCACAGGTATTACAGAACTGACAGCTTCATGTTAACGTACAAGTCTATTTATCACCAGGGACTCAAACACAAAATAAAGTGAATAGATTAAGGATGCAACTGCAAACAACTTCATTAGCCATGGAGACAACAGTAAACCAAAGGGCAGAGGAATGCTTAAGCAAAAAAACTTACTAAAAAATACTTTAAGCCCAGGCCTTTAATCATCAATTCCATCGTAAAACTATGCGATCACGGAAAGTTTCAGTTGGAGTTTTGGACACTTCTTTATGTTTCAAGTTTGGAATTTTCATCTTGTTTTTGTTGTTGTTTTTAAACTAGCTGTTACTTAAGGATATCAGTGAGAGATCGTGACCTCATTATTTCCACTCCTCCTGAGTCTGTAGGTCTCTCTTTGATGTTTCTAATGTCACGTAGTCTCAGGATATCACCTTTCCCATGAAATTACACGGATTGTCCTTCTCCACTATTTGCATTCTCCCTCATACACAGAAATGACGCTTCCTGCGATTCTTCCAACTGTGAAAAATAGCCACTTAAATAAAAGACAAAGCCAACAGCCTTGTTTTTTAACCAGCTGTTTTGAGTTAATACATCCAAACATTTATAATTGTTTCTCTTGACTATAAAAATCACATTTTCCAGAAGCTTTCCAGAAAAAATAGTTCTTACCTTTGTAATCCCAAGATCAGCTGCAAATGCTACAATAAATGAAACAGTTTTCTGGGCACATGTTGCCTTTTAATGATTTCTTTCACACTAGTCCTATTGGGTTAAGATAGAAAGGGACATGCTCCTTTTCACCTAAACTCAATACATGGAAGCCTGACAAGATGTGCTTATTTGAGAAAGATCAGAATTATTAAATTCACAGCTACTCTTGCTTAGAAAATATAACTTTATGTCTACATTTTGCATCACAAGCTTTTCCTCTGCAGAAACCAAAGGTTGCTTCAGAAACAAACAGAAAAAAAAAAAACCAAAAAAACCCATGGAAGATATCTAGTCCATTCTCAGAGATCCATAAACTTACGGTGACATCATTTCCTTAGTGGTGGTCCCTTTATTTATTTTATTTTCCTTCAACAACCATGCATAAAATGTTGATAAAGTCAAAGGATGAACCTTATCTCCCGTTCTCATGGTATTTTAGGTCCATAGTAGTTTCCTGGAAAAGTTTATACATTTAGGGATGTTTGGACCCACTGGTTTCTCAAAAATAAGGCAGTACCAACTGACATCCTCTGAGGTTAGGTCATACGTTTCTATGGGAATCTTGTCTCCTTATTTTGAGTAAAATGATGGTAACAACAAAGCAAGACAAAGGAATAACTCCCCAAAAACGTACCAGATGAAAAGTAAATGAAGTACATATTCCTCATACTAAGTCTCAAAAGCCCAACAGCGTATGCTCATGCTGACAAGCCATGCCAAACAAGTTCAAATGTCCCACTCGAAAAACTTCATCCACTTGGTAGAAAAACTAAGTGCTTATGGAGCCACGCTGCACCACTTTAATTGGCTGACTATTTTGGAAAAAAAAAATAATAAAAATAAAAATAGGTGTAACTGCAGTTAGGCCAACGTAGATAAAGATAGGAATGAACCGACCTTGACATATGCTAGGAAATGCCTGCATTTTTCCTGCATGTACGACAGTTCCAACTTCTCTGTGATCTGTCCCACCGTCTCTCCAGAAGTCACAAAGTAAACTCTGGGTTGTTGGCTCTTTTCCTTCTTTGCTACATCAGCAGTCAGGTTATAATTCAAACCTGTTTCAAAAAAGAAAAAGAAGAAAACAGAGGATGTAAGTGAACAATAGTTATATTTCAGCCACCTATCAATGGATCCTGCTGCCCCTGAGGCATGCACACTTAAATAAAGGTCAGGCCTTGCAGGCCCTCAATCAATCACAAAGCTTCCTGTGGCTGCGCAAAACCAAATCTCATTACTGACATACTCCCAGGATTTGTGCCACTGGTTTCCCAGCCCTTCCTGAAGGATGCTGAGCAGAAGTAGGAAGTCATGTAAAAATATACCAAGACATGCACACTTCAAAAAAAAAAAACAAGCATTAACTATGCTGTTAACAGAAAAAGCAAAAACACGATACAAACAACAACAACAAAAGCCTCAAGCTTTGCTTTCCTCATCCAAAAGGACAAACTATATACACGCCAGTCAGGATGCAGCATTTCCTGACAGTTACTTTTGTTCACTTACAGTCACCTTTGCATTTAGCCCTTAACTAGAGATCGCTGCCTTGCACTTGGTACCCTCCTTTCAGACAGTACAGATCCCTGGCAGCTTATAGAAGACATCCTCAGAGACTAACCAGCTGTGTCTCCCTAAATCCTGTTTCCTGCTGCTCTACAGCACAGGTAACTTAACACAATGGATGGATTTGCAGCTGGATGTATCTGTGTCCAAAAGAAAACTTGCTATATCAAGGAGCAGAATAGCAATGAAATAATCAAACTGACTGTACCTTTTCTGTCAACAAGAGCAGGGAAACTGCAGCAGAAGCATGAAAGCTTGCTCTGCTGCTGGCTGCAGACAGAGGAAAGGCAGGCCACAGTCTGTATTGATTTCAGCCACCATCAAGGCAATAAGGGCAGTACCATGAGATTGATCCACTACAATTATAAGCTTAATTAGTTAATTATCGTTGTATACCACAGCAGCCAGCAACAGCTTTGGTGCTGATTAATTACATCAGTAGAGCGTTTGTGATATTATTACTTTGTTTTTTATTCATAATTTAAACTCTTGGTGATTGATGGTAGATGAAGTGCTCCCTTTATATATAAATTTTTTTAATGAAGAATTCTATACAAACACCAGCATGAATGTAATATATGGCTAGACTCAGTGAGGTCTTCTACCTAATTTCAGGAAGGGCTCTTTGTTGTTGTTTGCTGCTTGTTTTGTGTTGTTATGTTTCTTCAAAATCACTGAGAACTGGTTTCTCAAAATTAATGCTAGCGTCCATGCAATCACCACTAATCCCTTATTGACTAACGTCTCATTACTTTGAAGAATTCATCTAACGATAGCATGAAACTTGGTGCAAAAGTCTGTGTGGGCAACTGTCATTTCTGTAAGTCACACCCTCCCTCCTCACTGTGCTATATGATGCTTTCTGATCAGAAGCTCGGGGTTTGGCTGGTTGAAATCCCAGCAGTCTCCAGTTTTTCCCTTTGAAGTGTTCGCATCCCACACCCTTCCCCGATTTTCCCTTTTCTGCTTCCAAGACCCCACATGGAGGCGTGCAGGCTGAAAGCTGTGCCTCCATCCTCTCGGCGACACTGAGGAATTCTGCCAGCAGACCCGGACCAGCCTGCATCTTCAAGGCCACACATCCCTCCAGAGAGGGAAAGACTGTGGCCAGAGAGACAGAGGGACTGCCTGGAGAGGCCCTGAGAAAGGCTGCATCCCGCCACCAGCCCCATACCAGGCCTCAAGCAGAACGTTTCCAGCTACCACAGCAGCAGTGGATGTTTTCAATCAAACCGCGCCGTTCCCATCCCCCTCCCGCCCGCCACCACCTCCCCTTTATTTTGACAACTTGTTTCTATGTTATATCCAATGATGACACATCAGTGGAAAAACTGAATTGTCATGAGTAAGGCTTTTTTCCCCTCACCCCCTTCTCCATCCTCACTGCTTCCAAAAAGCCACTGGGGGGGGGAATAACTGGCAGACTCATCCCTCCTGGTGGTTTAAGTTCTTCCTTCTCACCCCAGCAGCAGATTTAACTCTTGCAGGTAATGCCCTCAAGTCCTCCTCTGGCGGCTTTAAGCATCGCTAGCAATGCTTCTAGGGATCTGCCTATTCACTTCAGGCAATTAAAGTAAAACTCTAACATGGGTTCAATGAGCTTAGTTGAACAGATTCACGTTTCTATTAACTATTCCTTTCCCATATGCCTAAGAGGTGTCGATAACAGCTCCTCCTGGGAAACTGCAGGTCACATCTGCAAGACAAACACCAGCCAGCAGGGCAAGCGAGTTACTCCAACTGGTGCCTGGCCACCACAGCAACATACCTGCTGAGTAAATAGCATTTTTATAGTGGATTTCCATTCTTAAGTAGCACATCACACAAGCAGGCAGCCCTGAAGAAGACAGAAGTGAGGAGAGAGGGGAAACAGGGCAGCAGCATCCTGTGGTTTGAAACAAGAACCGCTGCAGGCTGAGCAAATGGAGGGCCTGTAAATCCCCAGCCATTAGGCAAAACCCTTCAGGGCCCCACTCAGAGGCTACCATGGTGCACAAAAAGCAGGGTTCAAAACGCTCTGCAGGAATAAGCACATCCATAATGTCCTGTCAGACTGGCACTGACCTGGGGTTGGAGAGCACATGGAGAAATTAAAGAACTTCTTAAATAATAATGAAAAACCACTGTAAGAAGAATGTGTTTCTTCATGTTCTATACCAATAATCGTGAGAATAAAATTATTCGTGAACTTTGCCCACAGAAAAAACTCTTAAATACAAAACAGCTATTTAAAAAGTTGTTCTGGCAAATGACAACACACACAGGACATTCCCTTCCATCCTTTCCCAGAAAGCCTTCTTTTCTTCTTTCAAATTTTCTCTGTGTCATTCCTAGCTTCTAAGTAGGGAGTTATCTAAGCTGCCCCGAGCATGCGCTGAAAAACATATCCCTACAGCAACAATGCTGCTGAGGTATTCAGAGGGTAGCAGTGATTCAGGCCTGCATCCAAGTGGATGGGAAAAATGAGACAGAAATAACACTTGCTGCACCAAACTACAGCAGGATACAGATAAGAAGAGGAGTGCCTACTTTTGTCAGGGTTTCTTCAATCCTAGAAACATGCCAAAGCAGAGCAACAATATGAAACAATCCATTATTCTGAACTAAATCTCAATCCAGATTCTCAGATAGCAACATTTGGTGCATGAGGACTGCCCCAGAAATGAATCAACACACAAGCAATGCACATCTGAAGCAAAGAGTGAAGGAGAAAGTTGAAGAATTACCTAAGGTATCTAACTGTAGCCAAATACCCAAAAACTTTTGTTTTCACAGGCACTAAAATTCATCTAATCCATCTACTGCTACTGATTTTTTAGATTTTAATTGTGTACAGGAAATTATCTAGATCATGGCCACAAGTTAAAATCCATTCTCTAGAGGGACTGAATGCAATAAAAGGAACTGATGCATGGAGATACCAGCAGCTTGTGCTTCTTGTTCTTGTCACTCAGAAGTGTGAAGTCTGAAGAGGCTGCTGAATCCTGTTCATCCAGGCTAGATAAGGACCCTTGCCTTTTCTGAATTGCAGTTCAGCCTGATTCTCAGGTACATGAGATGTAGCTGTGGCCAGGCAAAGCATGAAACATCACGGAACAAAACAACCATGGCAATTCTGAGCATACAAACCCTCAGTATAGCCCATAAAAGATGACATGAATAACAGTGACTGTGCAGTGCAGAACCCCCCAGGAGCCTTTGACCATTATTTCCAGGACGTGCCAGAGTCCCTCTTGTCTTCATCAGTACTGCTCAGACCTCCTGTAGCCCCACAGCCACCCTGCTATGCAGCCATGCTACATGCCAATAGCTATATCAGAACTAAACTCAACCTACTTCCTAGTGTAGAAGCTAACAGAAGAAGATAGGATATTTTCTGCCACTTTAAGATGCTACGGGATTTCTTTTTTTTCTTCCTTTTCTTTTATTAAACCGTGTGTAATACATATATCTACCTAATCCAGTAAAGCTGCTTCCTTTCTTTCTCACCCTGTGAGAGCAGCTGACGCAGGAGGAGAGAATTATTCCACAAATACTGAAAGTCTGGGGGGCACTGACAAATCACTGTATTTCTCACAAATCCAAGACATACCAGTGGCTGACTGTGTTTGTTGGCGGATGCTCAGCCCTCCAGCTAGCACTGAGGGATGGACAATGCTTGGCATTTACAGCAGAGCACATGATTCAATTGGGATGGTTGTTTGTTCAGGCAGAATCATTTCTACTGTAAATTCATACTTCTGAAGACCATGGTCTGCAAGCAGTATATAGATAAGGGATAGGAATAGGCAATATTGAGACGTATTAGTAAACATTGAGTCTCAGATAGCTATTACATGACCAATAGTGCTGCAATTGCTGCTGGGGGAGAAAAATAAGAGTGGGAATGGTTTACATGCAAGTGTGAGACACTGCTAGGAAAAGATAGCTTTTCTTCCCAAGACAGTTAACGACACAATCACAAATTCACATAAGCACTGCAAACAAAAGAATGCTGCCTGCACATACACCCTGACTTTCTAAACATTCTGCAGTAGGGAACCAACTGCCCAAAAGTCAGAGGAAAGCCCAGATAGTAACCTGCAGTTTTGAGAGTCCACACTGACAAAGGGAGCTCCCTTAGCAGAGCAGCACTTTCAGTGAGCACTGTACTCTCACTGCCTGACTTATCAGACAGCTCCCAGACATCTGAAGCTGAGGCAATCCCAATGCCTCTGCCACAGAACTTAACCATAGCATTTCAACATGTCTGCATGCCTTTTAGAGTCTAAACTGGACAGTGATGTACTTAGAGGAATATTTTTTCCCCATATTTAGCCACATAGATGAACAGTTGTAATAGTTCCATGAATTGTTCCGCCCTTTGTTAGTTGATACTCTTCAACTACAACATAATTAAAATGGCCTGTTAGATTACAAACTGAAAGCTTGTTTGAGATACTGTATCCAAATCATATCCCTGAGGGTTTTTATCCATTCAGATTGTTCTGCCTGCAATGTTTTCAACACTATTCACTTAACAAGAAGCATTGTGTAAAAAGACAATGGTTGGAAGTATTATAATCATCTACTTAATAGAATAAAAATTCCTTGCAATGAGACAGATGCTACCCACCCAAGAAGATGCACATGTAATTTCACCACAATAAAATCAAGAGTACAGTTTGTATGACCATGCAGAGGAATTCAATTGGCTTCTACAAGACGCAGTGAAGCAGAAGATAGCCCTTTTGTGAAAAAGGGGAACGTATATTTAAAATGAGACAAAGGCAGACCATTTATTAGCCATAGGTGATACGATATTAAAGCAAAAGAAAACATTTTCAACAGTATATTGAAGAACAGAAATATATTAAAAAAAAAAAAAAAAACCCACCAAAAAACTGAGATATTAAGTAGTTCTACTCATGAATTTAAAAACAGAAATAAATACCTCTGGAGCACCCAAGAACAAGTTGTTGCTAACTGACAGAAGATGAGAATGTCTAAAAAAACAAGCAAACAAAAACATCACTATATCAAAGCAGGCATTTGTCTGCAAAGAGTCTTCCCATTTACAGGGAAGGAAAAGGTGCAAAAAGTGATGTTCCATTTGTATCTGCCTGTTAGAATCCAGAGGTATCTTCAATAACTGTTCTTTGAGCTTTCAGGTGATAGTTGCTGAGCTGCAAAGAGCAACTCCAACAAGCTGCTTCTAGTTCTTACTCTATGTAAATGGTAGGAGAACAAGACCACTACCATTCCTGAAGCATGGCCAAGTTAAAACAGCGTGGCTAAACTAAATAAATCCAGACTTTATGGTATTTAGAAACGCTGTATCTATTCCATAAAACTTAAGACAATACCTAAGACTTATAAACATTGCGATGTAAAAGACTTAGGCAATAATTTAATGCAGTCAAGATGTAATGGTTGGCACAATTACATACCTTATACAATTCCATTCACCCAAAAAACTCAGTGTGGTTTACAGTAATTAAGTAACCTGTAAGATATTCTTGCAACCAGTAGAATTCTGGGATATTTATAATCATTTTACAGATGGGTAAACTGATGCATTGAAAAGGATTTGTTCACGTCTGGCAGTAATAACACCCAGTAGTTCAGATTAATAGTGCTCCATTTCAAGAGCTCCTTGTAGATTTTCAAAGACTATTCATCCAGAGCTTTCTGATAACAATGATAGAGGATATGTACACAAAAATGCATTATCAACAGGCAGACGGAACATAAACTTTCAAAGTATCAGTTGATTCTGTGGTCTCTGTCCTTGCAGTAAGCCTAAAGATACCTTCCTCTTCTTTCAGTGAAAACTACCCCAATATTACCTCATCCTCATCACAAGGTAAATGAATGCTGTTAAACCTGTGGTTTAACCTGGCAGGTGGCTCAGCACCACACAGTCATTCACCCACTCCCCTGCTTCCTGGTGAGATGGGGGGGAGAATTAAAAAAAAAAAAAAAAAAAAATAGAACTTGTGGGTTGAGATAAAAGCATTTACTAAGATCGAGAAAAGGAAAAGGAGAATAGTTATGACTATATATACATATATATAAATGTATATAACAAGGGATGCACCAGCAATTGCTCACCATCACCCAACTGATGCCCAGACAGAAGAGGCAGATGAACTCCCCCACCCCCTCAAAAACACCTTCTGCATTATGACAGTACAGTATGGGATATCTTTGTACAGTTTAAGTCACTTGTCCTAATTCTGTTTCCTCCCTGCTCCTTGGGCCCTTCACTGAGAATGGCCTTGGCTCTGTACACACGGCTTAGCAGCAACTATAAACATCGCTGTCCTATCAACATTGTTTTTCCCCTAGAATCAAAATGTAGCATCATACCAGACACTCTAAAGAAAACAATTCTGTCCCAGCTGAAATTAAGACAAATGCCAAAGAAAGCATCTCAGAAGCCTCCAACTTCCTGTAACAGCATACCTCACGTCATCTCAAAAAATAAATCTTTAATGGAAAAGTTCTATAACTGATCCAAAGGTAACCTTCAATTCCAGGTCAGCCTAAGAGGGCTGGCACAGGTACCTTACCTATTTCTCCAGGAACATGTTTGCCACTGAAACGAAAGCATGCTGTGACATTGAGGCAGTTCACAGGCTGCAAGCTGTCATGGCACTGTGGAGCTGTGATATTGATGGATGCTGGCAGGAAAATGGAGACGTCCATGGTAATGACAGGTCTGGATCTGGAGATCAATACAGAAGCTGAATTGAAGAATCATTCAGAGAGAAGTTTCTCAGTCAAAGGAAAATAAAGCGCATTTGGTAATGTGCACAATTTCAAGTAACAGAAAGATTACATGAAAAACAGAAGATTGCATTTGAACTCTAAAACGAATTAGCCCTTGACCTAGATGGCAAGGACAACTAGGTTCTGAAAGAAAATCAAGGCATGAGCTTGAAGTTTAATGCCCACATGACATTCCAAACAGGCAGGAGGGGAAATTGTAACAATTATCTCTATCAAAAGTTGCATAAAGTCTTCCTGATGATGGAAAAAAAATAACAAAATTAGCAATAAAGGACAATAAGCCCATGCAAGCTAGACTATTTTCGAAGGAGCTTGTATGATCAATACAGGATAAGCAAAGGCCTTAGGTTTCCACTGAGTGATCTACAGTAAAATCTGTGACTCAAAAATTGAGATGGGATATGGATCTATGCATGTTTCTTTCTTCCACTGTAAGAAGGTCAACTGACACCACATTCAGATTTTCTAGAAAAGAGAACCTTTGGGCAATTCTCAACCAGCAGGTGCTATGGAGTGTACATATACTTTTTTCACACTGCAGAACTCAGTTTTGGGAATCATCTGGTGCACTGAGAATGAAAGCTTTTTAGCCTTGTAAGTCCTGCACCAAGCTGTTGCTACAGTTAGTCCTGTCTGAAGAGCAAGCTGAGGGCTACCAGGGCTTATGTGCTCCCTCTCACAAGGCACAGAGATGCTGCTAGCTTGGTAAGGAAAAGCAGCTCTGAAATTCAGGTTCTACACAGCTGCTTCCAGTGCAAGATTTCATCCCAAGCACTGAGTGTTATTCTCCGTTTCAGTTCTCTGTGTGATCATCATGAACATGCTTCTCCAAAACCAAATCCAATAATTAAAAATAAATAAATGAATGAACAAAATTGCAGCAAGCAGTAGATTCATTTCTTGTGCAGTCCCTGCGCTCCACGAGGCCATGAGCAAACCACTTCAGGGCTCTCACACCACAAGTCACTTAATTTGGGGATGTGGGAGAGAGGGGAGAAGTGAGCAGGGATTGTAGTCACACCTAATTCAAATCGACTGGAGCAAACTTCACAGCAATCTCTGAGACAGCTGCTCAGACTCCTTTACCACAGCCTGAAATAACAGCCAAAGTTTGCCTTTCGAGATGGAAGATGGAGATAAATGCTAATCCTAGAAATATATACAGTAGTAGGGGGTGGCAGGGGGAAGGAAAGAGAAGAAAAAAAGGAGGAAAAATAACGAGATTCCTAGGAGCACATCAAACTATGGAAATTACTCTCTAATTGCTTGGGGAGAATAAAGAAGTAAATGTTATAACTGATCTAGAAAAATATTTCTTCTAGAAAGAAGAAATTTATCCAGTCATGATGTCTGATTTTTCCTTAATGTGAACTCACTTGGTTATTCATTTGAAAAAACAAACAAACAAAGCACAACACATCCATTAAGTGGCCAAACGCACACCAAGCAACACAGTAACTGCAATCTGCCCCACGCCCCATGCCTTCCACAAAAGCCTTTAATATCACTTGGCAAAACGTTTGTTGGTTTTGGCCAACACACTTTACAAAGGCTTCCGAAAGAAGAAAAAGTTGATTTCTTTATCCTATTCTGAATCTAAACAGCAAGAAATACACTCTGAACTGGCAGCAGGGGCCATTAATCAATCTGTCCACATAATTAGTCAGTAACGCTCGAATCTCCCCATAAACTTACAGACAGCAACTGAACGCTTTGATGGAGATGACTACACTGCTGCAATGCATGTTGCTTTATCTTTCTGACTGCCTTTCTCCATTCTGCAAGGAACAATAGTGCAGGAGAACCTTGCACAGCTGTTCCTTAAGCAGTTTCATAGAAGCGGGGCTGTGAGGTCCTATCTCAGGCCTTCACACAGCATTTTACAGAGTGGCAATTGGCTGCCTCTGCTTGCATGATGATGGCATAGAAAGCCCTTCAAAAGACTTGACTGCTTGCTATTTCTTTCTCCCTGTCTATCTTGCTATTTCTCAAATGGAAAGAGAGCCAAGATTTCCCTGCTTTTAACATGAGGTGGGCTGGCACAACTGTTCAGTAGTTCAAGCACTTGTCTGGATAGCCTTACCACATCCCTGTATCTTCCATTAAGATGCAGGTATTTTCACTTCTAATGACACCTAGTTACTGGCAGAAATTTTCTATTAAATATTTACAAGCGTAATAATGGAGTCATTGGCAAAATTAAAACTTCCCATTCCTTTCCCTAGGTCTGTGGGCCTCAAGCCCGCTCGTACGGTCTGCTCCCACTTGAGTAATTTGCTGAACCAAGTTGTCACATCTCTCTCCACCTGATGAAACAAGCAATTTCACTTAATGCCTGCAACTAAATAGTAGCCCAAATGCTGTGTGTATTGACTTCTCTATATTTAATTTCCTTGAAGAGTCTTACTTCATTCTGTCTCTCACTGTAACTTGCAGAATTAAATTCTGGCATCACATGCAGCTGGCTTTTTGCTATGCTCTGTTCCTTAAATCATAGTTTATGTACTTAATGTACATACAAGAACAATAAAAAAAAAAACCAACTCACAAACTTGGAGTGACCTTTCCCAAAAGGCACTGAGGTGCAACGTATCTCCTTAACCCATTGGTTTCTTCACAGCCCTGAGAGGCCTATGGTTATCCCTCAGAATTCTCCTTAAATTAAAATGCATGTTCTTCAGTACTATCCAGGTGTGATGCTATGCTTGAAAAACAATACAGTTTGCTGTTTCTGACTGCAATAAATTCAGGAGAAAATCTGTGGGGTAGAGGACCTAGACCACATTAGATATAAACAGAAAGCAGAAACAAAATTAAAACAGCAATGGAGCAAAAAAGACATCGATCTCACCTTAGCAGCACAACATGGTCTGACAAGAAGGCTCCAACAGTCATATCTGAAATGTTCGTAATGTTTAGACAATTAGAGACAATTTAAACAATTCAGACAAGAGGGAAGCAAAATTCAGTTCTCACAAGTCAGTTGGTAAATTACAAAGCATGCGTTAGAAAATAAGTGCTTTTCTGGCTAAAATCAACCAGCTAGTCCCTTATTGTGTCCAAAACATTATAATTACAGGATTAAGTCTGCAATGATACTTCACTTCTACTTCAGAACTTGTTTATTATTATTATTACTACATTTTTGTAAATTTATCATCATGACTGAGCAGCTTCCAAGTAACTAATGAGGCTTGTCAGGATACCCAGCACTCCCTACTTTAATACCTGAGTTTGTTACCATGACTGCCCAAACATCTGAACTAAGAAATCACTTGAATTTTTATCAGGTACTTTAGACAACACAGGGAGTGGGCAGGAACACATAAAGCATCAACAGCCTCCCACAGCTGCGAGAACCAGCAGCCTGGAAACTACCAGCTCTACTGTTCTCCATCCTGTTGCTGTGAAGTAGCACACATACCTGGATAACCATTGCCATCCATATCAACACCCCCTGATATGGACTGCCCAAACATCCGCAGCATTGGGTTTATCGTCTGCCCAGACAGCTTCTGCAGTGGAAAACATACTAAGTGAAATCACTCACAGCCAGTAACACAGAGATGTCTCTGATTAAAAAAGAAAAACCTCGGAGCCTGATTTTCACAGGCTGGGAGTGCCACACATCTGCAGGAAGGCTGCTAAAGGCAGGAAGCCCTTCTGCTCAGGGATAGGAGAAGCCAGCATTGGCTTACACCCGAACACACACCTGCACTGCAAGCCTCATGCAGACCCAAGACAAATAAATACATTTCATGGGGGAAAGGAGGAAATCCAACTGTGCTCCAGAGATTTTCCTTTTTTTGTTGTTGTTTTTTTTCTCATGACTTTCATTTACGTAAATAAAAGTTTGAAGCAGCGCCTTTGCAAAATTAATGATTAAGAGAAACAGAAAATCCTGTGCAACCATTTCTTTTCACAAAGTTTGCCAGCATACTCCAAGTCAAAATGATTCGTTTTCAACCCACTTGAAAATTATGTTTTTCACCAACTAATATGGAGTATTTTGGGTCAGTTTGGAAGCTGTATCTCATTTCTGCCTCCCCAACGCAGAGATTAATTAGCTCCTAACATCACTTCTTTCTTTTAATTACTAACAAAAAACTTTCTCTAAACAGCTTGAATTGTAAATGCATTTGTCTAAAGCAAATTAATACATCAAAATCTCTTTCTCTATGGCAATTTGATGTCTCACAGCTCTTATTCATTATGCTGGGCCACCAATGCAAGACCTGAACTCAAACCAGCATCTGATTACAGAAGCTGCAGACTGAAGAAACCCATCCCACCAAGCAGTTGTGAGGCTGTTGGTGGTTCTTCACAGCTTGGGACATGCGGCCCATGGGATCTTCCTGCACAATATTTGACAAAAGGTCAGACAGGAACTTTGTGGAAAAAAGGAAGTCAAGGTGAGGGGAAGAAAGACATTCTGGCATCCGCATCCTGACAGCCAGCTTAAAGGATCCCAGTGCTCTGTCACATTCAGATCCCCCTGGTCTCCCATCCACAGGTCGATAAGGCAACTGGAGGGAGGGCACTTCCTCCCCACATTACATCACATTCTGGGGCAGGAGTTCCTGGTTAGCGTGGCAAATCCTGCCTATCACACCCCAGCAGCCATCTGCAGGTTGTTACGGGACAGAAGGCAGAAGTACTACAGCAACCTAAGGCAGCATCAATCATCAGCAATGTGAATGAAGAAAGGTGGGGGAAAAGCTAACAAAAATGAATGAGTGAAAATGCATACGCTGCAGCCACCATCACACACCTCTCTTGGCTGATTTAACAAAGGAAATCCAGCACATTAAGATGGCTCAGGGGGACAGTAATAAGATACAAATCCTTTCACCTTTAGGTTCAAATCCAGGGCAGGAGGGTAAGAAACTGAAGCTGTTACAAAGTTTTTGGTGTTGCATACAGGAAATGAACTGGGGGTGTGTTGGTCCTGGGAAATGGTGCGAAAATAATGCCCTCTCAGGGAAACATGTCAAGGCACCCTGCCACCTTCTGGAGCTGGGCTCCGTCCCTCCAGGGCAAGTAGAGAGGCATGCACTGTGTCTGCTGCCTGTGCTGCTCCAATGAGGAGGGCGAGATAGCAAGAAGGATGTTCTCGTTATCACCCTGCTAATCTGGTCTCTTCCAAAAATGTTGTATTTCCCTAATGGCCCCCCCAAGAAACCCAAACCCACATCGAATCCCTGATCCTCTTCAGCAAGAGCTGAAATGCTCCCGCTTTTGAATAGCCTAAGAACCCCACAACCAGCAGCTCTCAGCAAAAAATGGGCAGAGATGTCCAAATGCCACAAATTAGTGCATTTTATAAGTATCCATAAAGAAGCATTCAACTTCCTTTTTGAAAAAGCAGTGCATGACACACACATGCTAAAAGGAAGGACTGCACTTCGATGGTCTGTTAGAAAAGCCTCCGCTATAACCACTAAATTCTTTTAATTCTGCTTAAACTGATTTACTGTGGAGGATCCCACCCAGCAACAAAACAAAACAGCCAGAACTTCAAACACATGGACAAAGGGAGGGAAGACTTAGGCTCTGGGAGACAGAGACAAGGGGACACATTGGGCGGTGTGAGCATAACCCAGCCTAGTTTTAACTTCCTAATAGTGGCCAGAAAGGTGGTACCCTTAATCCACCATTGTCATGTATTCTCATATCCAAATCAGAAAGTCAGCAAGCTCTGTAAAGGCAATTGTGGGGAGAATGAAAGAAAACTTAGGTCCTCTTCCTTCTCACGAACTCTGTCTTTGTGGGAAGAAAGCACAGCATATGGACCCTTACTGGCCATTCCATCATTTATATATGCTCAATCTCTGCAAAATTTTCACTTCAAATAGAACTATTACTTCTAGAAACTGGCACTGAAATCCCAAGATTTCATCTGTTTCAAGCAGAAAGCTACAAAAAGGAAGACTGTAACAAATGACAGTGAAAAATAACTCCTGACTAACATCATTTTACCTTACAGCATAGATAAAGACAAACCTTGGGAGAAGCTAGCATCAAACTGGGACTGAGAAAACAATGCAGAGCTTGAATTGCGTGAGGCTACCTATAAGGTGACCCCTAAGTATAGCTAATTTCTGCAGGTCCCAGGAAAAAGACTTCAGACAGATACTGTAGAAGACAGCAGGTGTCACGTACCATTGAGTACCGAGGTACAATCCCGTTGGCATCTCCATGATAAATATACACTGCTCCTATGTAGTTATCCTCCTTAGGTGCCCCGATGGCAACATCTGTAAAACAGTTCATACGACAAACAGTCCATCTCCATGCAGAGGGATAACACCCCCAGCTCTTGTGATGACAACCTGCAGCAACACCAGGTTAGCCTTAATGGAACGACATGCCCTGAGTGGCCTGGAAGAAATAAATTCAGGCGTACAGAGAGCAGGTCGGTCTTCAGGTCAGCCCTTAATATGTGCTGCCAAAAGTAAGGCACCAGCACCAACGCTTCGCTCTCATCTATTGTTATCAAATACAACCAGATGCCAAGGACTTCAGCAGGCAAATCCTAAGCAACATCCTGTCCTCAGCATGAGCCCAGGGAAGAGTTCAGCAGCACGACCAGCCCCAATGACATCTCTTGGGAAAAGGCACCAACCTGGGAACCCATCATCATCGATATCACCAAGGGCAGCAATGCTCTCCCCGAAGTGTGCGTTGTAGGCTCCATCACCAGCCAGGACAAGCTGCTCATCCAGCACACCCTAGCAAACAGGAAATAAAGCAGGCTCAGGGGAACCCTGCCGCAGGAAGCAACAGGGCAAAGCTGTGGGATAACTATCGCCCTCACTGCCAAAGGGTCCCCTTTCAGTGTAGGTCAGCTGGGTGCTAAAAATGGAAAGGGTTAATAATAAAACCAAAAAACAGAGAGCAGGCAAATGATAAGATAAAAACAAAACGCTAAGTTAACTAAATGATAAATCTAAACGATATGACTATATGCAGTCACACACAGACTGAGCTCATGAAGATTTTAGATACCTAAAATGTAACAGCTCAAATTTTGCTCCACTGGCAGACTACATGTGAGGAGTAAAAACCTCCATCCAAGCTTACTCAGCTAAACCCCAGTGAATTAAAGAGAATTCTTCCTTAGGCAGAGAACATTTGGGCAACTGGATTTGAAAATTTTTCAAGTATTGGATGGAAGGATTAAAGCAAACTCCCCCAAAAGCTTTCTGAATTGAAGAACAAGGAAAAAGCTTTAATGAAATAAAGAGACAGAGAAAACATCAGAAATCAGCTTTGTACTCATATGCCACGAGAAGCCTTATATGGATCTGGTATTTCTTGCCACCCACTTTCTGGTCACATACATAAGCCTCAGTTTTTTTTACAGTCCTCCCTCAAGGGGAAAGGAACATTTCCACAAGAAAAAAAGATTTAGTTACACAATCCAGCTCTGTATCCACCTCAAGGGTTGTTAGCTTTTGTTTTGTTTTTGCTTCCTTCGTGAATGAGGGTAAACTGCCCTCTGGAACATGTAATAAAATCTTTTTCTTGGCTGCAGGGAGTTGCTGACTTTAAGAAAATCCCACATAATGAAACTGAAACACACAGAGAAGAGACATTCGGGCCCATATGTGCAGTTCATTTTTCTGCAGCCCTCATAAGAAAAGGAAAAATGTAAGTATGCTATACCCAGCATCACTATGCATGCTTGTAGTACAACGCAGTTTTCTCTGATTCACTGCAATGAACTCTTGAGCACTGGTGCCTGCAGAATGAAACTGCAAGCTTTAATGACCACATCCCAAAAGAAAGTCCTGCAAGCCACTACTCCTTCAAGTAGTTCTTGCTGAAGGAGTTTTATTATTTAACTTTTATTTATAAGCTGAATCCATGTATGCTCTCACTGTTAGCAAGAAATATTAGGTATAAATTGGCTCAGCATTAGGGACTTATTCTGCAGCCATACTGCAATATACAGGCTGGACAATCTGAGGATCAGACTGAAAAAGTAAAGCTCATTTAAAGGAGAAGCACTAACACAAAATAAAACTACATCAAAGACAACTCTCAAGTCTCTCAAATGTTTCCTATAAGACTGGCAGTGACTGCTGTGTCTCGCACAAACTTTAGAGTTGTTAAAATTCTGATGAAGCAAATCAATTTAGTTTTAGTATGTAACAGCATCCCCTCTGAGACAGCAGGTTTTGGACCTGAATGTTACTTGTGCAATAAGTAAGCATTCATTGTTTTCCTATAAATAGAACATAATAATGATGTTGTTTTAGTGACAGAAGAAAGTTCAGACATTTCCAAAACTGCTGTTGGCACACGAGAAATCCAACAGTATCAGCTGATAAGACCTTCCCACAGCAGGCCACAGTGTGAAGATAACATGAATTCAGTCTCTGCTCTCCTCCACATAAGGAATCCTAAATCCCCGCCGTTTTTGTTCCCATTTGTAGGTCCGTCAGTGACCACCCAAAACACAAAGTAAAACTCAGTCAAAGCAGCTGACTTCACTTGGTTTTGGCACTGAAATCATGTACAGCCACAAGTGCCGCAAAGTTTCAACATAAAACCAGAAACTTTCCCAGACCTCCTTGAAAGATTCACAACTCTGTGATGAATGTGGGCTGGTCTCTGGGAAACCGTGATTCCAGATGAGTTTTCCATGACTGCATGTTACAGAGTTTCAGCATGCGGAGCTGGATGGGACATCAGCTTTACCCTGCCCAGACTCACACCCATAAAATCCCTTACCAAGTAATTCCTGGACATACTCACGTTTCCTCTGTTGATATAGACTGTGACTTGACCCTCATCTCTGATCTCAGAAAACATAGGTGCTCCGACCAGCAGGTCTGACAACCCGTCGGAATTCAGATCAACTGCACATAAGGAGGAGCCAAAGTAAGAGCCCATCTGTAACCAAGCCGAGTCACAACAAAGCATTCAGTATCTGCCCACACACAGGAGGAAATCATTTAGGCGTGTTTTTTGTTTGCTTTTTCTTTTATTTTTTATTTTAATTTCAAACGACGACCTGCTGCTTTATCACTCACAAATACTCCTACAGAGAAAGCCTAGGGGATGCTTAGGGAATAACTGGCAAGAATTTAACACTTTACTGTAACAGTGCATCATCTTGCATGCTCTATCAGAAAAATACACTTTTTTTTCTTTTTTTTTTTTTACTTTGGCATGTGTTTAAATGAGACAGCCAGGCCTTCCTAGCCTAGCTTTCACTGGTCAAATTCTAAAAACCAGCAATAGGGTGAAATAAGTTTCCTAAACAAAGACCTTACTAGTGATCACTCACACCTAGTACTACACTTCCTAAAGAGCTGAATTTCCACACAAAAAACCTTCTGAAAAAAAAATAAAAAATAAAAAATAAAAAATAAAAAAAGGAAAAAAAAGGGGGGAAAGCCAATGAAAAGAGGCAACTGAAATTACCACTCATTTCTGGAATACTTCCCCCTGCTCTGCTTAAATCAGTCACCTTCAATTAGCAGCACTGGCTGTGGGTTTTGCTTATAGCCTTTTCTCTCGCATACGGACAGGTGAGTTGACATGGTCAATAAATTGTCATTAGAAAGTTTTCAGTTGATACAGAGAAAGCAAGTCACTTTCTATCTCTAATTATTCTTGATAAAACTGATTTGCTTAAGTTTAAGAAATTCATTACTTTCATTACATCATTTTCGATACAGGTGAATATGAAATGCTAACAACCTTCCAACCATAACCAACACTGTGAATTTAAAAGCACACAAAATGGAAACCAAAAGCAAGAATGATATTCTGCTCTTATTTCACCCATTCCTGCTAAGGTACCACAAGGCATACTCTTTGAGATCAGCTAAGTAACACTCCCTAAATGAAAAGCAACTTCTGAAGGAAAACTAAAAAGATATCACTTTATATTTGAGCTTGAGAGCTGTTAACATACCAGGGAAAACTGAGGTTACAAAAATAATTACTTGGATTAAAAAGAATGCAGTTCTTCTATATTCTCACGTTCATCATTGTGATCCCACAGCCTTCACATCTGATAGTTTCTGAGGCATAAGCCACAGCTACTGGGCTCAACAGGAGATGGGCAGCAGCAACTCTACTCCTTACAGTCCGTGAGATTTAAAAGCTGCTACATGTATATAATAGGGTGAGTTAAGGATAGAGTTTCAGTTTGTAAGTCAGATTTCTGTGTCTGAGTGGGTTTAAGGTCAGACCTCAAACCTAATTTGATTCCAGCTATTTTCTAGTTTAAGTTCCCTTGTGGATTTTTTATTTGTTTATTTTTATTTTTTTAATCCACTAAGGTTTTTAAACAAATTTCTCATGGGTAAGGAGTGAAACTTACGCAAAGCATTTCACTATGTATTTAGACAGTTTTCAGGGGAAGGCTATTACTTACTTAACTGCAATGTGGTACGTCTGCAATGTGGGTGAGTTCACAGTGCTGTGAGAACCTGACGTTTGTACACTTAACATCTGTAACAAGATACTGCCTTTTCTTTCTTCCTCTCTGCATCTGATTTCCCTTTTCAGCCTCCCACAGGAAAGAAAAAAAAAAAATGGGAAAGAAGAAACTGCCCGCTGTTAAAAGTCTGTCCAACAGGAATGCCAGAACAATGAACTTTCACACCACTGGGAAGGACACAGCATTTGGTGAGAGTTTTTTCCAACCGTTGTTCAGTGCTCAGTGCTAAGCACGGCTGGTTATATCTCAGTCACAAAACAGAGAAAAGGTGATTTGAGATGGGCTGCTCTTAAAATACAATTTTTATTTTGATTTTATGGGATTCGTAGAAAATATACTACCGGGAAATAAAGCGATGACAGCCTAGAAGTACTTGAGGGATGTAAATACTTGATAAGTTAAGAATAATACCATTAAACTCAAAAAAGAAAGTTTTGGCTGAGATCTAGAAACTTCCTGATAGCTCTGTTTATTTGGCTGAGGAATAGTTCTCCAGGAGCAGATCCTCAGGGACATTTAAAAGTTAAAAGGGATAAAAATGAACAGGAAACAATCAAGCACAGGAGATGCCCTCAATGAACTGGAAGAGCTTTTCCTTTCAAGATGCCAGCAATTCTGCTACAGTGTAGAGAAAGACAAACTTTGGAGACTCTTAAACACAAGTTTCAGCATCCACCCACACATCACTGCAGTTTTTACCTATTCCAGGCATGCCTTTGAAGACTGCAAAAGTGTTTCAGTGGGGAAAAAAAATAAAATGAAACATGCCAATACTTCTAACTTGATATAGTGAAATGCCTGAGGTCTTTCTGGAAGGTCTTTCCAGAGCAAGACACCACCAGCAACCTTTTTCTTCTGTATTTCCTCTCATCCCAGGAGAATACAGACAACTCCAGGTAAAAGGTATCTTGTCCTCAATATATTATTCCCAAATAAACCAATCTCTCTGTTTTTACCCACAGCTAGACGTACTATCTGCTTCATTCTCCATGTGACGCATCTCCAGCAAACCACCAGGGAAGAGTGCAGGCTGCTTCCTACTCAAACACAACACTGCACAGGGCAGCTGGATCTCACTAACATTCACTACATTTCTAAGGAAGAGCACAGAGCACTAATACTAATAGCAATACTCAAGACTGATTAATGGCAGATACGGGAAAAATCAATGGCTCTGTGAAGTAATGAAACAGCTCCTCCTCACAACAGCAGAATTCTCACGTCTCATTGGGCAGAGAAAAACAGTGGGTGGCTTTGTGCAATAAACCAAGCTCCAGAGCCACTGGTAACATCCAGACAGAGGAAATCTCTCCCTCTGGGCTGTGCCATGCCTGAGAAAGCAAAAGCAGAAGCTGCCGCTACTTTTGTGTGAGGCTAAAGAAAACCAGAAGTAAAATTTTCAGCAAGACACTCAATTTCAGTCCCACGGTCATTGAACAGACATTGTAGTCACCACCATCACACAAAAAAGGGAATACACTTGGTCTGTACAGACTTACGTGTTAGGGAAGGATGAGGAGAAACAGCATTTGCTTGAAAACTCATGAAGCGGTGAATAGAAAGTGATGCTCTGAGATGATCCTGCCATTATTTCCCCTTCCTCCACCCTCAAATGATAGCATACAAATATAAAAGCTCACCTTTTTTCCTGAAGCCTGAAAGATTTTTACTAAAGAGCCCGATCGTCTGTCTGTTCTGAAAATATAAACCTGAAAAGTGAAAGAAGAAAAAGGTTAACCAATACTAAAATACAAGCACATAACAGTACACCACTGATGCTTTCTCAGTGCATGTGCATCATGATCATAACCATGGCTACCATCAAGATCCAATTTCAAGACTATTTATTACTCATTCTTCTTTTAAAAGGCGAAGTATTGACTTCTCCACTTTCCTGAGGAACCACAGGCCTCCTTTTGTGAGAGATGCTTGAACAGAATCTTCTCACTTGCTTTTTTGTGAGTACACGTGTATGTGCACACGTGACTATTTAAAAGCACCCCATAAAGGAACACTCCATGTCACAAACAAGATACATTTGTAAACAAGCAGGGCAAAGTGCTGAGAAGGCATGAAACTGTTCCCCTTCTCCTGCCCAGCACAAGTGCCCGCGTGTACATCATTGCAAACTTCACAATGTAAGAGTAGAAATCCCAGGACCACTCAGTGCACTTGCACTGCTTTGCCTGAAAGGATCTGTAAATCATACAGCCTCTCAAACACATTCCTCTTGTTGCTCACTTCCGTAGAAGAAACTGCTTAACCAGGAACTCTTAGGGATAAAAGTATTAATACAAGTCCAATCTTAAATCTTCTACCAAAAAAATTAAGACCTAGAGCACACGGCTTGTAGGAAGGGATTCCCTTTAGCAGAAAGGCTGGCTTAGTCAGCATTTGAGACTCCTCCAGCAGTGGACAGGCTCTTTCCCAACAGGTCCTTAGGATGTCTTTGGGACAGAGGATTTCTTATTTCCAAGGTCATGCAGCAGAGCCAAGCACTTGACATATTTGAATATGTGGTGAGTTATTAGTAGGCGGTGAGACAAGAGAGTTCAAAGCCATTCTCGACTGAGAACACAGCGTGCATTTACTGCAGATAGTTGCTCTAGATATAAAGGACTCCCAGTTTTTGCAGCAGCAAGTTTAGCAGCAAGTACATGGTGCCAGGTGTCACATCTCCAAACCCAGTTTTACTAATGACACTCCCAGTACCATTTGGGAAATGACTCCATCCCACTAAGTGTCTTGGCTCCCTCCTCAGTGGAAAGGGTGTGACAATGGTAATCACTTTGTCTCAGGAAAGTGGCAAGGATTAGCTCATTAAAGAGTGTGGAAAACACAACAGGACTGCTCAGCATAATGTTCTGTATTCAACACCTCTTACTGCCACCCTCATCATTTGTTCCTGCTACCCATATCCCCTGCAAAGGAGAGTAACAGAAGCCCCTGCAACCAGAGCAACAGTCATTAACCTACAGAGCCAGCTGCTTCCTCATGGATCTCATGTTAGAGCTAGGTTTTTAGCCTCTTCCTTGTACAGAATTTAAATCTGTTTCTCCTCTGAGACTGGAAGGAAAATGCACTGGAGCCACTGCAATAGAACACCCAGGATAAGGAAACTGTGAACGTCTCCTCAATAGTAACCTAACTGCTACTATATCCACTATGTCCTAGGCATACCAGATAAGATGTATGTACCAAGTTCATCCTCTACTTTTATTCTGTTTTCCCTGTTTTTTCTGCTACTCTCAGGATACTATCACTGCCAAAAACAATCTGTCTAAGCCAAGGGATAGTGCTCCTGCTAATGGACACCTCCCACTCCTTACTGTTACAACTCAGCTACTGCTGATGCTCCTATGGAACAGAAGAGGGAAGAAGATGGAAAGACAGGACGTCTCTGCTGAAACACATGGTGGCAGTAAGCCCCCAAAGGACTTCAAAGAAAGAGTGGGGAAAGCTGATCCTTTGCATCCCTCCCTCCCTTCCCCTACTCTTTCTCTTCCACCTTTGGTTCAGAAGTGTCAGCAGGCTCCCAGCACAGCCTCATCCTGCTCCCTTCAGCAGCCAGGTGCCCTGCACAGGAATTGCAGGCACAACACCACCTGACCACTCACATGCTCACATCTTTGAGATTGTACATATGTATACCTACAGGAAAACCTTTTTATTTTTTGTTTTGCAAGAGCCTGTCAGCAAGACTTCTGAATACAGCTGGTACTGTAAAACCAATACACTAACCTACTAAAGAGACATCAAAAAGGCTAGTAAATGGCATTTCATGCTATATAGGTGCTATCCTGGAGAAAATATGGAGCCAATCTGCATGCAGAGCACTATCAAATGTATGAAGAAAGCAAGGAGAGGACAAAGACTCTTCCAAGTTTTCTCATTTCTGAGCAAGGTTTAGGTGATGTCTACGCATTAGAAATCCTAAACACAAGTGGTGTGAAAGAAATGCTGCCAGCATCTCATTAACATAACTATTTAAAGGATTGAGTGGGAAAGAAAGGGAGGGAGGAGGGATGTTAAGCATCAGAGGGCGCAGGTGGAGAAAATTTGCTGACTTCACCGAACTACCTCACCTCTTCCTTGAACAATGTTCCAAAACTACTCTGTAGACAAAAAATCTCCTGGCTTCTCTGACATGTGGGAACAGTGCCAATACCACTCTGTTTGCCCAGTTAAATCCGACCACATTATTATTGGGACAAAAAGCCACACCTTTCCGATGCCTCCATCCTGGGGAGCTCCTCCCACAACATCCGTGGTAGTTGGCTGAGAGAAATGGCCTGCTGTCACCGCATATCCTGAGTGGGAGAGGAGAGGATGAAGATAAATAACAAAAAAAGAAAAAAAAAAAAAAAAGAGCAAAAGGAAAAAGACTTAGAAACAGCTGAGCAATCTCGGGTGTCCTCATCAGGTTTCATTGCTACACTTGAACTGTACCTCACAGCATTACAAAAACATTTTGTGCAGAATACACCAATATTCAGTTCCAGAGCACAAGGCAACGGGAAATGGCATTACAGCCTCTGGTACTCTGACAGAACAGAAAAAAAGATGTAGGTACAGTCAGCAAAAAACCTGCAGAATTGCATGCAAAGCACTTACAGAGAACAGTTTGAAAACCGTGAGTCTCAAAAGGAAAAAACAGGAGCATGTAGAGAGAGGAAACAGAACAAGGGGAGCACATCACTGCAGGGAAGCATCACAGTCCCTCATCAGCCAGACAGAAGTCTCCTCCTTTAGTTAAAATGACTGCCCAGAAAAAGCCAGGAAAATTACATACGTGGTTTTTGGGGGAAAGGAGAGCAGAGGACAGTAGACAAAAAGGTCAGAAAAGTTAATGGCTTAAAAAGACTTCTGTTTACATAAGAGTAAAAAAGGGAGGATAGATCAAAGAGCATATTTGACAAGAGAACAAAGATTTTATCTAATCTTTTACATTAAAATGATATATAATAGCCAAAGAAGAGTGAATTACTTTCCTTCTAAGGTTGTCTCGCATTTGACTTGATCTTCTTCTGTAAATTATGAGGCTCTTGTCTGCATTGTAAACATTATAATTCATGTCTATCAGCGACAAAACCTATGTATGTCCTTAAGCGTGTACGTACACTCCTCATTTAGTTATCTCCTAGCAGCATCTTCCAAGTGGTATTTTTTTTTTAAAGGGTCTGAACTGTGCTGCTCAGCTAATCCACTCTCACAGCAAGCACAGACAGCTGCTTACCAAGGTATGTGTAACGCCTGGCTATCACAGCATCGTCGTTCAGCTTGTAATACGTGTTGTCAGTGAGATTCAGTACTTTGACTGTTCCTGTCCAGTAGTAAGATCCTGGTGCCCCCATGATGACCAGCTCCTGCAGCAGGAAAAACAACAGGATGGGAAGAGAATGAGGGAAAAAATAAGCAATAATCAGAACTGGACGAGAACTTCTGCTTTATGCAGTAATGGGGAAGGGTACAAGTTATTAACATAAAACACCAATTATAAGCCTATCTATAAGAACCTGCATTCTGCAAGCATGTATACCTTCATTTTCAAACATGGAGGCCACTGCACATGTTCTGAAAACATTGAGACTCCTTTTCTTCGGCTTACTTTTGCTCAGTTGCATTGCAACTGCAATAAAAGGCAATTACAAACCATCAACTTGCCCCTCCTAACACAAAACCACTTATCCATCTCCTAACATTCCCAGCTCCCCTCAAGAAGACCCAAAGTCACAAGCAAGGCTAGGGAAGGTGCAATGATGACACTGCAGATATTTAAACAGTAGCACTGACAGAGAAGGTGAAGAAAGCAAAATAAGGTGAACTTGAAGATGAATCCTACACCATGAAATTCCTGGTGTGTGTGATGAATGGTGAACGATGAAAATGATGAAAAAACACAGAGCAACACTTGATGTTTCGGCTGCATTGGTCCAGGAAGAGAAGGAGCAGGGCTTTTTAATCAGCCCACTGTAAGAAGAAGACATCTCTAAAGGAAATTAACTGGTTGAAAATAGTGCTTCCAGTTCAATGCCTTCCCGTTCAAGTTAATTCAAACTGAACTTTTCTAGCTCCTGAGCATTCAACCCTCAGAGCTCTTTCCCACTGAAAGAGTATATATAACAATAATATTAGGTTTAAAAAAAAAAAAAAAAGTTTTCCCCAAACATCTGGAAAACAACATAGATTCACCTTGCCAAGACACGGGTTATAACGAGTAAAAACGTTTTTCTGGTTATTTAGAAGAAGTCAGTAAAGAGAAGGAAAAGTCTTTCTCTTTCTTTTCCCAGTTTCAAATGGGTGAGAAAATCTTCTTGTTCTGTTTTTCACACTTGGAAACCCAGATAGGCATGTGAACTCAGTTCCAGGAATTTCTTTGCTATTTTTGTCACAACAATTTGAAAGCAAAAATTAAATGGATATTTTTTAAAACGGGTTTTTAGTTGCAGAAGATCACCATCTCACTTTCTGCTGCCAAAAGGGTAGACTTCTTTTTCCTCCCTTTTCTAGGACAAAGCAGTAGCATAAAACATCAGCGTATGACAAAATTAAGACATGAGATTTGTTTACTTATTTATCTACCATGCTATAGTCAAAGGAGGATCCTTTTGCTTATAGGGGCACTATTTTTTGTTTTGTGAATTACATCTTCAGTTTAAAAAAACCAGACATTATTGACTACCAAATAATTTTATTTAGAAAACAAATGAAGGGAGGAGATGAAGATGCAGGGTGTGTTTATGTACCAAAGCATCCAGCAACTTCACAGCAAATCTCCACTCCTGGAGAGCAGCAGATGTGGCTTTAAATACCCACAACAAAGGATTTAGTGAAGCCTGAAGAGCACTAAGCTTGAGTTCTCCAGCCTCAGAGAAGACTGAAGACAGCTGCTGTGCTTGACTGTTCCCTTCAAACACAAACCACGGGTGGACTTGTGGCAAATCAATTCCATGCCCCAGATTCTGGACTGAGTGGCTGCTCTTTCAGGGATGTTAAACAAGAGAATTTCCTAATAAACCTAAGGGACAGGACCACATATTCAGCCAAAGTGCGAGATATGCTCAGCCACAGCTTTTTTCCTTGGGAGCAGCCGTGTCCTTGAGGTCAAGGGATCACTGACCATCAGGAACAACACACATCAGCAGCACTGAAAATACAGCAGCAGCTTGCTTCTTTGACCCAAAAAGCGATTTATCTGCATTTCCTGCTCAGTCTGGAAGCACTGGAGCCACCACAAGGCCCCAGGCAATGAAAGTTCAAAACTATCTTTTGAACTAGGGGAGTAGAGAAGGGCTTAAAGCTTGGGAACAGCAGCAAGCTAAAGAGAACAGAGAAGCCAGGAAACAGCTGCTGCTGTTGAGCATCAAGTTATCAGGCAGTGCCACTGCAGCACCAGCACTTGCCATTCCGGTTTGCTTGGACATCAGCTCCTGCCAGAGCAATGAGGACATTGCTAGTCTGACTGTATCAGCTAGGACAACAAGCTCTGTAGCCCAGCATATGTATACTTAGGAGTGAGTGTATACTGGATGTGACAGCAACAAGGACCCTGACGTGCACTAGAATAGTTGTGTGTATGTTGTTTCAAGGTTTAAAAAACAAAAACATTTCAAAAAACTTCAACACACACATAAGGGAATCAATTCATCTTTGCCTCAACTAAAATATGGTTGATAAGACTGCTGTCTGGCAAAGAATATAACCCAGTATTTATAACAGCTCTGGATGCTATTTATTTATTTATTTATTTTAATCACCTTTTGATATGAAGAACTGGAAAAAGATGTGTTTCCTACCTTACGTGCATATGTGTGTGTGTGCACGTTTATGTTTCATACAGATCACAGAATCACAGAATGTCAGGGTTTGGAAGGGACCTTGAAAGATCATCTAGTCCAATCCCCCTGCCAGAGCAGGAGCATCAAGATTAGTCACACAGGAATGCATCCAGGCAGGTTTTGAATGTCTCCAGAGAAGGAGACCCCACAACCTCTTTGGGAGGTTGCTCCAGTGCTCTGTAACTCACAGATGCACATACAGCCACATGTACGCATGTTCAAACAAACCCTTTCAGGGAAAATTGTTTTAGGTCACCAATGAAAGAAAATAATTAGCATTACACACAGAAATCTTTTGGTGTAGGTTTTGAAATGGACATAGCAAAAATATTCCCTGAGGTTTACTTTCAGAGTTTATTCATTCGTGCTTGTTCCCAGATCTGTTCAGATGAATTCACTTACACTACGAAGCACTGGATGGACAGGCAGACAGACAGACAGCATGGAGGCAGGAGAGTGTTTGCTGCATTACTGCAATTAGGCTTGTATGGCGGCTGCATTTGAAGGCTCCCTTCCCTGGGCACACGTGTCAGGAGAGCACACTCACAAACCTAATTCCCACCTCTCAGTACTTCTGCTCACCTCGGTGAAGAAGCCTGCAATCCCCGCCTGGCACGAGCCATGTTCCTCCCCGTACTTCTTCTTATACTCTGGGCAAAAGAAGGAAAGAAGAACTGTTGTCAGTCTGTGGTCATGCAGGCAACAAGGATGCTACCCCACCTGTACACAGCGGGCACATCCCACCTGAGTTTCTGCACCACCCTACATGCAGCCCGCAGGCTGGAAGGGTGGGATGGGGTACCCCACAAGCACCACTGGTGGAGAGATGCTCTGGGACACTGGAGTAAGGGAGACAACAATAAAAACATCTCAAAAAACGCACACTTCTCTTAAAAAAAATACACTAAGCTCAAGGCTTGGAGGGGAAGAAATCATGTTCCACCTGGCAGGTTTTTTTTTCCTGAGCACTGCATTCAGATATTTACCATAATGAGTGCACAGCTTCAGTGTATTGCCACCTCCTGCATGTTACAGTATGTCCCAAAGGATAAAAAAAGCTCCAGGAGAAAGAGTAATTCAGGCTCCAAGCAGTCCCTCTGTAGCCTGAAATTTTTTTTTTCCCCCCTTACAATGTTGTTAAGCATTATTAACTCATTCCTAAATCATAAAAAATAAATGCATGGAATCAACGAGCAAATGGTCTGTTTGGGACAGAGCAAATTCCTCACAATCTGCGTTTTATCATATTGAAGTCCAAAATGAATTAATCATAAACTGCTGCCTTCTCACCCCTTCTTTATTCTACATAACAATATACATAACCTGTAACATGTAATTATATCTTCTTGTATATAGATATATATAAACATTATGTCCCTAAGATCTTAGGAAGATATGTATACTGATAAAAGTAAAAAGTATATATTATACTATATGTTTTGTAATATATGAATACATTACTAGATACATAACTATACATTGTATGAAAAAGAGAGAGAAAGGAAGTTGCTACTTACTGTATTTAATCAATACCTGTATTTAATTTTTATAAAAACAAACGAAGAAAAATTAACAAAATTCTCTTCCTGAGGAAGCAGTCCTGAGGAAGCTCAGATACTCAGGGATCTGCAGAAGTTGCACAGGCACCTGGGGAAGCACAGCAGGACAGTGCATGCAGAGTGCCCCAATGCCCACCAGGATACAGGGACTGCCAGAGCAGCTGTGTCCCCAAACACACACACCTTCCACAGCAGGAATGTGCAGCAGCGTGCCCACAGAGCACCAAAAGATGAGTTCACCCTGCTTTCTCTTGGCTGCTCAGACAGCACCAAGGCTCAGGACTGCTGGCTGCTCACATATAGTTTCTTACTAAGTCAGGCACACTCCAACTGGAAAAAACACTTGTTTGCAGACATGAATGCTTGTAATTAAGACTGATGAGGGTATCAGGTTTCTCCCTTTTGCATTTGCTGAGAAATATTCCCTGAGTATCCTGAAGGTCATGCTTTCCCTATGGTTGACTTTCCAGCCTCGCGTGGGATGCACTGCAGCAAGCAAGCTCTGCATTTGCCCAAATCAAGCACTTTCGCTTCCAACCATGATATTTTTCTTCTACCTGACATGCTGAGGTATGAAACAGATCCTGCCTCTTCCTGAATTCACACTGAAGCTGTGGTATGTTCCAGCTGTTGGTAACCCAAGCTCACCTCTAGTCCTGGCAGTCAGAAGGCATCCCCCTGATTGTGAACCTTGGCAAGAGGAACACCCAGAGCTCTAGGCCTCAACCAGCCACTGCAGCTGAGCCCCACTGACTGCCTGATGGGCTGAAAATGGTGTATTTCTCTACAAAAATAGTATCAGGCTTGGCTCACAGCTTCTTTATGCACCTCCTTTAACCAGTTAATCAATCTAATTTGCTTTAAAACAAAAGGGGGAAATTGCTATAGTGTATTTCAAGCAAATAATAATTGCATGGAATGGCTCAACACAGGATGAAAGAAATGAAACTTCTTTGTTGGGATTTTTTCAATTTTTTTCATATTTCTCCTCCTTTTACAAACAGGCTTTGCAACACTTTTTCCCAGTCCATCCTTCCTCAGCTATTTGACCAAGCTCTGATTACACAGTGCCCAGGTTGTGCCTTACATCACAGCCTCCACAGCACAAACAAAAGCCTCAAACACAACTACAACTCCCTCAGAGACTGGAAGTTGGCCATATGCAAGCCCTGAACATCCTCCAAACCATAACTCCATGTAACTCAAGCCAACAGAAGGCCTTCTCTGCAAACGCTTGTGGTAAGTGGCCCAGCTCACACAAAGTGTCCCTTGAATTTAGCTGCAAATACAAACCAAGGGGATGTAAAACTACAGGAGACAACAGAAGAAAGGGTAACAGCTTCAGCCATACAACACAGCTATTCAAGGTTGGCTGATCAGCCCAGAATTTTATCCAGTTGTGTGTAACAAACATGTGAGATCACTTCATTTCTGGAGACAAAGTTTTCCTTCTCATAAAATAATATGTGTGCAAAAATTAAGCTGCTACTCCTATCATGTCAAAAAGTTTATTGAATGTATTAGCATTGTTTTATAATAGCACAATTTTTCCTACTTTACAAAAGAAACCAAATTCAGATCTAGGAGTAACTTGAAAACCAACACCCCTACACACACAGAACACAACACAGCTGATTTTCATCAAAAACATACATATTAGAAAAAAATGAAACATACATTATTGTTTTCATTGTCAGGCAATGAAAAAACAGTTCACTTTCAAATGAACTGAATGGTGACTGGCTGCAATAATGCATTACAAATGGGAAAGATTTGATGGTTTAAATGGTTGTCCACAGAAGCTCATACTAAACAGACAGCATGGCTTTCTCCATGGTTTTCATGGTTATCTGTGGTGTTCTGTTTTTAAGTCATTTATGGTGCCAGTACTAGCTGCTCAAACTAATGGCCATAGATTTCACTTAAATAACTAGTTACACTGTGGTTGTAATAGCAGATAGCAGACAGGGACTGCAGCTTTTCAAGTAAATGCTGAATCTGGATATAACCATGGCCAAAGAGCAGGACCCAGCGCTTGGTCTTAATGACAGTTTGCAAGGGATATCTGAAGCACAGGGCCCTAAATACATTGGATATTAAAGCTATTTGAGCATTTGAAACTTCACTCAAGTAGAGTAGAGACCAAAATCATGTTTCAAGAGGATGCCAACAAAGGCAGTCCTTCCCAGGGAGACAGTAGCTCAGTCTGGTTAGACACCACGTTCTTGGACTCTGGCAAAATCCTTCCAGCAGGAAACCCACTCCTCTCTTCATCCTACCTCACTGTCAGCTGTACATGGATATCCCCACAAGCAGCTCTCCTTCTCACTCACGCAGTCAGGGCCACAGTCCAGACCAGCTCCCCATGTCCTGGCTGGTCATACCCCAGCCCCTCAGACTTCAGTGCACTTACAGATCCAGCCTGCCTCTCCCAATCAACAGATGAGCCCAAAGAGCATAAAAAACAAGACTGCTTCCACCTCCCTTTCACCCCAGTGGTGTCACAGCTGTGACACTTGTCACTCACATCATCATTTATTCATTAAAGCCATCAGCCAGCAGGAAACTGTGCAAATACGCATCAGCACACAGCTTTTGCACACCTGAATAGCAGCATTTGCATGAGGTTTAAATATTGCATGCAGTGAACTCGGTAGTTTCCACATAGCTGCAAGCAATAACTGCTGCCATGAGCAAATCCTTTGTTTTTATGCTACTTTATTGTTCTCACATCTGCCCTCAGACCATTGTACACCCCTGACTCTGCAGACCACAAGCCACTACACTAACTGCTGTGGCAATGGTTGATAGCAAAACAGTAAGATGAGGCTGAGCCTGAAAGATGCGGTTGCCTCTGTGATTTTGAGTAACTGCTTAAAAGAGGGAAGAAGGAAAAAAAAAAAAAAAGGGGGAGGGTAGTGTTTTAGAGCCAGAATAATTTTAGTTTATGAAAGCAGTAAGTCTGACTAAGTATTTGGACAAAATAATCCACAAGAAGGATGAGCTGTGATGTGTGATGACTACGAAGACAAATGCCTCTTCTCCGAGCAAATCCGAGTCTATAAGCAAACTTCAGTATCTTAACACAGCACGAGCTTCACTGTGCAATAAAATCTTTCGTCTACCATCTTCACAGATAGAATTAAAATGGGCAATTGAAATACACTGTCATTTGCACTGAGAGCCTCTCTTTCCCCATCTTTCTGTGTTTCACTACACTGGGAAGAAAAAGTAGTAATTTTTTTTGACCTAGCATTGTGGTATTGGGTTTGCACCACACCACAGGGATATTTTGATGCCTCCCAGAAAACCAAGCGTGGTCTGGCAAACTTGCTCATCCCTTCGGAGGGCAGGCACGTAAGGATGTGCTGTTCCCCTTATTTACTAACCACATGCCCACCACCTTTCCCTGCATCCATCACCAGCTCCTACCACAGGACTAGGAAACCACCCCAGCTCTCTCCATACAGCTGGGCTACCTCTCACCCTGTAAGCAGCCACACTTCTTCACTGTAAACTGAATGCATCAGGACAATGAAAGACACAGCTACAGAAAAAAAGTAAACAAGTGAAAGCTCTGCTTGGGAGACCACGGCTCCATACGCCAGCTATACCTCAAAGGACATCCAGCTCATATAAACCAGATTAGCTCCTACTCAGAAAGACTCCATTTAACTATTAGGCTTGCTGCTGTTCTCATTAGCAATCAATAGCTTCCAGACTTCTGTCAGCCATTTCAGGGAAACTGGACAAGAATAAGATGGATTGAGACCATCGCATTGTTACACCATTACCATCCAGTCAGGAAACTTCCATTTCCTCTTCGTCTTTAGTTATACAGCCTGTTTTACATGGAAGGAAAACATACTGCATGCATTAAGGATGCCTGTCCAGCGGTCAGATTCCTCTCCCCTTCTGGCACAAGACTTCTGTTACACAAGCTAATAATCCTTCTTGAGGTGTGCACGCACAAATGTATGGCAACTGATGTGCACTCAGCCGGCCTGCACGCTTTGCCAGTTGGCAAGAGCCAGCTCCAGTTGTGGATCAGACAGCCACGTTATCCTCTCACCAGGTTTATCACCCTAGATGCACCAATTACAGGCTTCAGCTTTAGGGGCCCGCTGGAAGCATTATGCACTGCATTTATTGTTCCTATGAAACCCTCAGCTTCTCCCCCTCAGACTGTTCCTCTCAATCCATAGTGTCAGAGGAGGTGAGTTTTTTCTCCTTCCAGAAAGCGAAGGATTGCCGTAAGATGAGTGGATCGTGGCTGATCTCAAACAACAAACCCATCTGTGTGCCGTAACATGGCTATCACCCACACTGGGGATCAGGCTTGTTTTGTTGAAACCTAAAAGTTCCAGGAGCAAACAAGAACAGCCATCCCTTGTAACACTTCGCAATTTCACGTCTGACAATGGCGGATGGGGGGGAAGAGGGATAAATCAGTCCCAAAACTCCGATTTTCATTCTAGCATGAACTGAAGCTAAGCCAACATTGTACTGCACCAGCCCTGCCAATTTTCCACTGGCTGCTTTGCATACGCTAGGCCCACACACTTCTATTTTCTAGCAATTCCTGGCAAATATCCTGTCAGATTAGCAGCCGCTTTACTCTCAAGACATGACGCACAGAAAAACACAAGCAGTTTGTCTCCTCCAGAAACCACCTCCCTGCAACGGCTTCAGACAAGCAATTTTTAAAGCAAACATCAGAGTGATGACAAAGGCTCGGAGGAAACCCTGGCAGTGTCTCCATGCATGCGTGTTGATCACCACAGCTCACACTGGACTATCTGAACCACATTACCTCACTGTGAAGCACAAGTTCAGTTTTGCTGATAGGAACGAAGAAGAACGAACGAATACAATGGGACAGCACTCACAACAGGAAGGCTTACACAGTTCACTTGTACTCTGTCACAGACCAGCTGGAGTGGCTGGTTCAAGAGACTCAAAACCTCTCACATTTCAAACAATGAATAATTTCAGGGCTGGTAAACTTGTTATCTACAACTGTGTGCTGCTTGCAAGCAGACGTATGCATTCAAGACAAAAAATCTCATTGGTTTGCAGTGAAAACAAATAAATAAAATCAGAGGCTTCACCCATAACAAACCATGCTGTACCTTGGCTTCCAGATCCTATGCTTCCACAGGCTCCTAAAGGCACCCTAAAGAATGATGCCCAGGACAGGAAGGAAAAACCCAAGCTAGTCTTTTCCCCACTGTTGCTTTGGGAGCTGAGAAACCTTAGGAGATCTCTTATCTTCTTTCTAACAGCATTCCTACACCTCTGGTTTAGTTAATCGCTTTTGGCTGAGGTGATGCTGTCTTCTGAAGTCTTAAGAAAAGGAAACATGATACCAAATTTTCAAATGTATCAGAAAACTGGAAAATTATGTTGACACTTGGGATTTACAGTGAAAATAACAGGGACACAGGCCCATTGTTCAGGGTGCTGGACCTTTTTTTTTTTGCCTAAATCCACACTTTTGCAACATCCAAATGCTTTACAGAACCCAAAGTGCAGCAGCAGTTATATTGAGCTGCCACAGAAGTGAATGAATCAAGTATTAAGCAAGTTTCCCTCCCCCTCTAGTCCTCTGATAAATCAAAATAAAAAACTGAAAATATTTCCATAAGCAAATTGATTCCCAATTAGCATTCATAATTTAATCTGTGCTACAGCTAACCATGAGTGATCTGTATCTACTGATAATTCACACACAGGAAAGAGAACCATAGCCTCCAAACACAGTTCTGCTCTTCTAGTAAACTGCAATCATGCACAGAAAGTCTCAGGATTTGTCCAGTTGCTGTGCTGTTCTCCCACCTCCATGCAAAACCCCAGCTAAGCCTCAAGACTGTATGTTACAGGGAGAAAAATAAAATAAAATAAAAACAATCTCAGCAGTGAGGGCTAACGTGGATGGTCTTGGAGACAAAGGGAAAATGCAGAAGCTACAAAACGAGAGACCAGAGATGGAGGCAAACCCCACTCCCACCCCTCCACCCTTACCTTCATAGCAGGGCAGGAGCTTCTTCCCACTGGGCTGCAGGTTGGGGGGAATGATGTTGCAGAAGCCATGGGGCAGAATGTATTCTGTCTCATAGTAGATGTTTTTCCAGCGGTGTGCACAGGCCTAAACAGATCATACCACGTGTGTTACTGACAGAGATCTGCAGGAGAGCCCTCCGACCAAGGCTCGGGATAAATGCCACACAGAGACACACTGCTTCACACCTTCCCAGAAGCTAGCTTGCTCCAAAAAAAATAACACTGCAGTGCTGCCAGACAAGCCACAAGTTGCCTTATGCACGAGGATTAATCAGAATCCAAAGAAATGAGATGTGAAACAGCGAGGGTTTTGAACTTATGCACATGGTGAGCCATATTCCCAGCTGGTTTAAGCTGGGAACATTAGTGTAGATGCATCAATTTGTATCACTTAAGGCTTGGTCTTATGAGCACAGAAACAAGCTCTCTGCTACAAATCACCTCCTTAACATGCTTTCAACTTTGCACTAGCCCTGCTATCTCAGAGAGGCCTGCAATAGTCACCTTCACAAGCCCCACATTTTACCTTGTCATACCCAAATGGGACACCTTCTTTCCTTCTCCTCATTCTACACCACCTTCTTGCCTCAACACCTCAGAGCTGTTCATGTTGCCCATAGAAACATCTCAATATTTGCAAAAATTAGGGCCACAAAAACGATTTAAGGGGAACATCTCCCCTACAAGGACAGGCTGAGAGCTGGAGCTGTTTAGCTTGAAAAAGAAAAGTCTCCGGGGAGATATGATAGCAGCCTTTCAATATCTAAAGCAGAGCTACAGGAAATAAGGTGACAGCCTCTTTATCAGGGTCTGTTGTGATAGGACAAGGGGAAAATGGTTTCAAAATAAAAGAGGAGAGATTTAGACCAGATCTAAGGAAGAAGTTTTTTACAACAAGAGCAGTGAGGCATTGGAACAGGCTGCCCACAGGTCTGGTGGCTGCCCTGTCTCTGGAGCCATTCAAGGTCAGGCTGGATGGGGCTCTGAGCAATTTGGTCTAGCTGTAGGCATTCCTGTTCACTGCAGGAGAACTGGAGTAGACCTTTAGGAGTCCCTTTCAGCTGAAACGATTTTATGATTCTATGACAAATTAAAAAAATAAGAATAATCCATAGATTGCTACCCATCACGCAAAGGATGCTTATGGTGCACTTGGCTTGACAGACAAATGCACGTCAGCAGCCCAGCACAGAACAGCTTCATGGACTCAGCTTATGACTTTAACCCCCCACACACCACTCATTCAAAATTCAACAGCACCAGAAGTAACACTCATCCTCTGAGTAACAAGGAAGTATTTCTCTTATGACAGATCAGTACCACGAGCACAAATGTGCACAGGCATGTTCTTTCTGAAGACAGTACCATAAAGACACATACTAATAAAGCTGGCGTTAAGTCAACCTCAACTCCAGATACTAACTCAAACGAAAAATGATAAAGAATATATGTATATATATATATATTTTAATTATGGAAAGATAAATAAAGCATGATGATACTGTAAATTCCCTGACATTTTATCTTTTGAAAACTGTCAGAGGCTTGCATAAATTTACCTACTAATCTCTCCCAGTGGAGCACAAATGACAGAGAGACAGGGTGAGTAGCAGCACTTCATCACAAACAGCAGGCTTTGCTCAGGAGCAAGAAGGAGTGAAGTACAGAGGCCAAGAAAGATAGAATAATATAAGGAGAAGAAAAAAAGAAAAAAAAAAAAGGAAAGCAGGCTCTACATCAAAAGTACACTCAAAAATCAAGGTGAGACTGTGGATGTGTCTTAGTAATTGAGTGCTATTCCCTAATCTGTATGGGTTTTTTGTTTGTTTTTGAAGGGGGGAGTTGTCTGATTTTTTTGTATGCGGGCTTTATTTATTTATTTATTGTGATATTTTCTGTGTTTTTGTTTTCAACAATGAAAACTTCTCCATAGCCTCAGTCCTGCACATACTCAAGCATAATGCAATTAACTACCAATAAGTCTGAGTCTGCTGACGGCTTCCCCATTCTCCCCCAGACCACAGTTGTAGAATTTGATATTTTCCCAATGGAGTGGAGTTCAGTATCTCCTCTCCCCCCCCAAAATTCACTTCTCTGCAGTCAGGCAAGCAGCACATTTGTCCCCCTGCCATGGCAAAACTTGTATGCATTTGCTTCTCTTGCCTTTACAGAATTATTTGGACTACAATGCATGATCCTTGCATTTCTCAGCATTGCTGAGTTAAGGCGATGCACTATGAAAGGCAGCTAAAACCTTCCTCCTTTGGTGGTACATGTCTGAAAAGGCTTTGGGAACAGAGATGAGTCACTCAAATTTTGATGTGGAACAAAGAAGAAAGGATGCAAATTCCTGAGGCAAAATAAAATCTTCCTGGACCAAGCATGCAGAGATCTCTAATGTTAGCAGGCTGTGAAATCTGTGATATAACAGATAGAACAGATAGAACACTTCACAACAGCAAATGTTTTTTGCTTTCTTGATGACTGAATGCCAGTCATAGGCTTTGCATCAAAGAAAAGGAAATGTGAGACCAAGACTTCTCTTCAGGGGCTGAATCCTAAAGTTAGAGTCCAGACAAGGGACTTTTTAAATGTAGCATTGTCAGACCACTTCTGGTTTGCTCTTCGCTATGAAGGCTTTGGCACAGAGATGGGTTCCCCTCCCTCACCCCTTCCTTTGCAAGCTTATCACTAAATGTGCCAGTAAGTCAGCTGCTTAAAGTGAAAAATGGCAACACGTGATAAAAAGCAGAGTAACAGCAGATGTGGCAGGTATTTCCAAAGAGCAAGATTAAAGCCTGTTGGCTTATCTCCAAATCATAATGCACTGTCCTCAGCTCCTCTCCCAACAAAAGCAAAAGAAGGAATTTTGCCGTTTCAGTTTGGGAAGAGGCAGCAATCTCAGCTGTAATATTGCAGCACTTTGATTAATGCAAATATTGACTGAATATAACCCAGCACAGGAAGCCACTAAACTGCAAACTTTATTTTTTTAGATAATCTTAGTCGTTCGTTTTTTAAGTCATTATCAGTTTGAAACCCTGTTTCAGTAATATCCTGGCACATGATAGGCTCAGACACAACCCACATTACCTAACATTAGCCAAGCCTCTTGCACACTCCTAACCTTCCTCTTTCCACTGAAGTTGCTTTTTCCATCTGAAGAAGGGGAACCTGATTTGGGGAAAACTGGTAAGACAAACCTAAGCCACTAGGCAATCTCAAAACAAAAGGAGCAACTACAGTCCACATTATATTGTGGAACTAAATGCTCTAACATAGGACATCAAGACTGTAAAGAGTTCACATGGGTTTAAAAAGTGGTGCTCATATTTATGAAACTAATAAAAGAATCCAGGGCTACTGAACACAAAAATATTGCACTTGCAAGATCTTTTGGGAAAGTACTTTCTCAACCACCTCCCTGGGCAGCCCATTCCAGCACCTGACCTCTCTTTTGGAGAAACTTTTCCTAATATCCAACTTGAATCTCCCCTGGCACAACTTGAAGCCATTCCCTCTAGCGCTATTGCTAGTTATGTGGAAGAAGATGTTGACCCCCAGTTCACCACAGTCTTCTATCAGGTAGCTGTAGAGAGCTGTAAGAAGCTTTCAAAACACAGCCTTCCTATTGCTGGGAAGACACTGGGACTAAGTAGCCTGATAGTTTCTCAACTTTCCACTTCAAAAAGTTCTGTTTTGAGTGAGCAGCCAGCCCTAGCTCTGGCAGTTGCCTGGCTTTTTCATATACTTCCCTCTCTGCTGCTTTTGCTTAGCTTCTGAAAATGACAGAAGAATTTGTCTAGCTCTGGCCAATGACTAGAAGATGGCAAGAATTATGTGTCTTGGAACCACACAATGATTTGTGTTGGAAAGGTGCTTTAAAGATCATCCAGCTCCACACCCCGCTGCTGTGGGTAGAGACACCTTTCATCAGGTTGCTCAAAGCCACATCCAACCTAACCCTGAACACTTCCAACACAGAATCATAGCATGAGGCTGGTTTGCCTGGATCAGAACTCATTACTCCTCAGTCATCAAGCAGACTTCTTCTAAGCACACATATTGGGTTATCCCTTGAAAACACACATTGCTTACGCACTCTTCCAGTTGGAATGTCTTCATTTTGTGCTCTGCTGTATAACGTATTTTATTTATCCCATTCTGCTTTTCCCCTTTTCTACTACAGTTGAACACAGTTATAACATTTAACTAAGGTAATGAACCAGCTAGCTTCTAAAACACTAGCAAGCTGTGCAGCAAACAGAGACAATCAGATATGGCCTCAAGTTGCACCAAGGTAAGTTTAGGTTGGACATTAGGAAACACTTCTTTACAAAAAGGGTGGTTAGACATTGGAATAGGCTCCCCAGGGAGGTGGTTGAGTCACTGTCCCTGGATGTGTTTAAGAGCCGTTTGGATGTGGTGCTCGGAGATATGACTTAGCAGAGGGTTGTTAGATTTAGGGTACTATGGTTAGGCTGCGGTTGGACTTGATGATCCTTGAGGTCCCTTCCAACCTGAGCAATTCTATGATTCTATGATAAAATACCACTGCACTATCACAGAAAGGTAGAAAACCCACCTGCTCCCCTATAGGAGGTCATCATTCAAGGACTTGTGGTGCTAAAGTGCCTCATCACATATGAAATAAAATGCCTTCACATTAAGCAGCTCTCTCCACTTGACTGAGTAGGTGGTCAGTGGAGAAGGTGCTGTACAAGAGCTCCTGTTGCTAGCAGGTTTGAGACTCATGGGTGCCCACACACCAGTGTGATTCCCTGCCTCACTGGAAAGATGGGGTCATGCTGCAAATTTCCAACTCAAAAAAAAAAAGTGTTTAGCATTAGATTGTTATTAGGGGTACTGTGACATGAGCTTGAAATTTGCCAGCCACACATTAAGAAAAATTTTTATGAAATGTTGTGCATATTCATTTAATGTTCTTCCACAAGCTCCCAGGGTAGATGGAGCTCAACAGCAGATGCAAACACAGGCAAATGTTGACCATAATATACCCATAAATTTTAAAAAGATATTTGTCCAGTTCTTGTTAAGAGTTTTTTTCCAGTACAGGAAATGCTTTGCAGAAATAAGTTCCACATCCTAAGGACCACATCTGCTCTCCTTGACCCTTTGCATGGGTAACCATATCAAAGACAACAAGGCCACCCACACACAACTAATTCATCTTCACTTTCAATGCTTCCGCCTCATTAATGGAAAATACATATACATAAAGACAAAATATTTCCCTAAAGTCTCATCTTACATTTTTCATGGTGAGTTCTGATATGTAATGCATACGCTCGTGGAAAATGAATGCATACATAAACACAGACAACCTACAAAAAGAGCAAAACAGCAGATACCTCAAAGACAAAGTTCTATTTATTCTGTTTGAAGAATTAATCCCCCAGATTTGGGAGGAAGCCCTTAGGTGACACAAGTCAGGTGTGATCGCTTTGAAGTCATTCGTCTACAAATAAAACTTTCTGGCTGGAGATCATTTTCCTTCTGTTTGAAGGAAGGGACTACAGAATTTGCTGCCCACAAAGCTGGACTCCATCAGTCACTACCAAACACATTAATTCTGATGTGTTTAGCATTAAAGTCAGACAGCAGCGATGATTTTAATGAGATCAAAGAGAAGAACGGACCTACCAGCACACTTCCACCAGCCTTAGGCTGTCTAGCCAGGCTCACTCCCATCCATTCATCGTCTCTGTCTTCTTTACAAGTCTTTCCACAGAGCATGCCCCGAGAATTGCCTACAGGAGGAATAAAACGGCAGCAAGGCAGGGAGACATCAGTATCTAGAAAGAAATCTCTCGGAAAAATGACTGCCATCAAACATCTGCCTGTCAGTACTTTTCCTTTCCCTTTCATCCCAATTACTATTTCTTGTAAGCACTACTCAGGGTGGTGCTCCCAATGTTACCAGACACCACCCATAGCAGAGGACCAACTCTATTCCAAACAGCCAGCAGCTATTGCAGTATGCCCACAGCTTTACTTGAATAAGCCATCCAAGTGAAGCTAGTGGAATACACGTGCAATTGCTTCCAGAACGCAATCAAAGCAAAAATATCCTGGAAAATGAGATCTGGGGCATTTTTTTTTATTTTTTATTTTTTTAAATGAGGTCTACACTTTTAGTCCCAACTGGCAGTATGCGTGAGTCCACTAAAGATGCCTTATACTGTTGTAGATGGACAAGTCAAAGATAGCCAAAGTACTATTGTAATCTATGCAAGCTTCATAAAAACAAATCCTATTTAACTTGAACATGAAAAGATTTACAAAACGATACTAACACAGTTTTAATTATAGGTGGAGATTTAAATAATATGTTAATCACATGACCAAGAAAATGGAAATGTTTAATGACTTCAATTTCTCCATCAGAATCCAGCAGAACTTTTTAGATGAGAGTTTTGGGAATAGGCTGATTCTGACAGTATGTCTGAGAAAAGAGTCAATCCTGACTACGTACAATAGTGTACAAGTAGGACTCACTTAGAGAAAGCTGGGACCTCTTTAAGGCTGGCAGGACTGCTAGCCACACAGGATGCTTTGTGATCCCTCCCCTCAAAGTATCACTGCTACCCACCTCGACCCATATCCAGCTCTGTGCATCTTCTGTCAGGATTGGTGTGGACTCGACATTTAAATACTGCTCCTGGGGACTGAATAGAGGTGCTGTATCTAGAGTCTGCCTTGGGAGCTCCAACCAAGACCCTGGAAACCAAACACAAAGTAACAAGTTACTAATTGCATGAGAAAATTAAAAAATTACAAACAACATCAAGGTTCACATTGCCAGGGATTCCTCAGCTGAAACGGCTTTTCCAGAAGCTTTGTAAAATGATAACATTGATTCACAAACTGAAAACAGCACCAACAGTAAAAACACCTTTTCGCTAGTGAAGCCATGAACACTTAAATAAATTAAATTTCCATTAGGAGTGTAAACTTGTAAAGCAATTCCTTTTCTCACCCCAGATAGCATTTAGGAAAGTATTAAGACAGATAACAGCAGCCTCATCTATTTTTCCTCAGTGTTAACTACATCCCTATTGGCATTAAAAAAAAAAGACTGAAAATACACAGCCCTGAGAGGAAAAAACCTGAACGTTTCCAGCCAGCTAAAGATTAATGACTGCTTAGAAAGTCGAGGCACTCTATTAGCAGAAGATTTTATGTAATTACAGCTTTAAAGCAAACACAAAACACAGGAGCAAATTTCTTCCATGGTGCCTTGCCTTGCTGTTGGCCATTACTTACAATTAAGTCAGACTTCAGTGCTCGTGTGTAGGCCCAGCCTGTCACCTGAGAGGCAGCAGCAAACCATGGAGGCACCTTTCTTCTTTAGCCAAGGGAGCTGCTGCTGCAAAGTCAATCTCTGTACACAGCCCACACACACAGCACAGATGAGCAGCCCAGTATCAGCCCCAAAAAAGCTTTCCTTCTTTTAAATGACTTCTCTGACATCCTCCTCAGCAGTCTCCAATTTGAAGTTCCAAAGCCAACCATCACCCATCATCACTTCCTCAGGGAGACCTGGGGCATGCATGTATCCCAGTCAACAAGGGCCACCTGAAATAGCTGCTCCCAGGTGATTCTTCTCCAACACGCTTCTCCAGATATGACAAAACCATCCCACGGCAGATGGAAATAAAAAATGAAAAGCAACCCCGACACTGAGTGACTGTTTCCTCCCAGTTCCCACAAGCTAAGCGGTATTACTTAGAAAAGTTCAGTGGGGCTGTCCTAAATAGCACAGGTCCTGTTTTCACAAGTGAGAAGAATTAATGGCTGAAATGCTCGAGTTGCTGAAGCCTACAAGGCCTGAGCACACGGTGGAGTTACAGCAAAGGATCCTGAAATAACAGCCTGACATGGAAATGCCACCATGCAGACAGCAGGCAGAAAATCAAATGCCAGTCATTTCGTTTACACAGGCAATGAATGCGTGTCATTCACTTACTGACATTCGTGAGGGCTAACAAAAGCAAATAAGGGGGGATATTACTAGCTTAAAGAGTTACAGGTTCAAATTGCAAATGGCAAGAAACTGTTTCTATGAACCGTTAGAAAAATAAGATAAGGTAAGCCGTGCTGACCTCCACTTTAAACAAAGCTTTCTTCTAACCCAAAAAAAGTAAATCTGAATTGGCAATTAGTGCAAAAGATACCTTGGGTTGGAGAACCCCAGACGGAGCTTAAGGAGCATAGATCACAAAGGCTCATTGGTTCTGTTAAAAAAAAAGCTAAAAAAAAAATGGTAATTACAGATTTGAGTAGGCTACTGCCACGAATTGCATTACTCAAATTGTCTTGAGTGAACACACCTTTCACAGAACAGTTTGTTGCCATTTCTTCATACAGACTGAGCACAAGGAAGCAGCCGCTAATGTCTGCCAGAAGCAAATCTATTTTGGATTGTCCTGAATACCAGACACCCAAAATTGGTCGTTCACTCTTATTATCTCAAGATCTTGTTTCATTCATTCACTCTCGCACTTCCTCCAAAGGCTGAAGCCTCAGTGGACTTCCTGCTCTGGCTGATGTGATCCATGCTTGCCCAGACCCTGGGAAGTCGCCTTTGGGGAGATGGCACAGAGGTCTCCATCTGCTGGGCCAACAGCTATTGGGCTGCTCAGGTTGCCATTCATCATGTACCACTCAGTCCAGTTTTATTCAAAGAACTGAGGCTGGAGTATTTAGCGCATTACTCTTGTCAATGAAAGATTCCCTTAAATCTGTAGTTGGTTTCTGTACACAAGCGTTTAACCTGTTGGAAGAAGGTCACCTGTTTAGCTGTCACAAGATTCCACAGCAGGCCTGGGAAGACGATTCTTTTGCATCCTGATGTTCTGAAGCTCAGTGAGCAAAACAAACATCCATTCTGTGTCTCCCCTACACGTTAAAGCACCTTGGAAATCTTCTGAGATTTCTATGAAACAACACCGTAGAAAAGGTGTTTTTCTTTGGTACTATCTACAAACAGAAATGCATTTTAAAACAAAGCCTTAGAGCCTCATATACTCTTGTGATTCAGCATTGTGCATTCTTGCCCGGCCTAAACACAAGGATATGTAAAAAGCCCACAGAAGTACTACTCTGAGGTTTTTGCTAGTATCAGGCAATCATCCAACACAGCCCTAGGTTAAAATAGCCTAATGCTGTGGTAAAGCTCATCGGGACTTCTCTAGGAGTCCTGTCAGAAAGCAGCCTCGTGATGAGGCTGGTGCTCTTTGCAGAGGTTATCCATAGCCATAACACTGCGGGAAGCCCCCGGGATATCTGTGAGCAGCTGCAGGGAGACACCTTAAACATGAAACCCAATCAGGGGAAAGGAATCACTTTTCCCTGAAGACAACCAAAGGCAGAAGAAGTGGGGTTTGGGACCATTTTAAGGTCTCTTTGATTTGATGTAGAAGGATCTCTAGGAGTTGGCCACATCTCAGTGGCCCTGTGAACTAAGTACTGGCATGTAAGCTGATGTGAGAAGCAGTAAGCAGAGAGGCCATTTAACTTTCTCTTCTTGAATCTACACCCACGTGGTGAAGGACAAACACCCTCATCTGTATGGAGATGGCTCTGCAGCTGTGCAGCCAAAAATCATCGCAGCGCAGGTGCTGCATCAGCCAGTATTAATGGATGACAAGGAGATTTTTGGCCACAGGGCAATCCGTGCATCCTTAAAATTACTTCCTGCAGAACAGTAACTGTTACTTTGCTGGTGATTGACCCTCAGGACATAAAGATTTGAAAGCTAAGTGCCACATTTAGTGGAAAGAGCAGTGAAGGGAAGTGTCGAGCTTCCCAATGGCGTGGAGGGATGCCAAACACACCGAACATCAGCCCGCAGCACGCCAGCAGCAATTAGGCAATCACAGCTCAAGGACTGTGGAGTGTGGGCACCTCACTTCACTGCAATGTTAAGTGGCAGGGGAAAAAAGTCTTTAAATATCCCCACATACCACAGCAGATTTCAAAGGCAGAACCAAGAGAGAGTGCACCACCAGCATATCCCGCTTGAGTTTTTCCCTATCAGAAGGGTCTCTGCCACACGTCAAGCCCTCAAAACAAAAATCCCAGTGGTTCATCTAATACGTGCAGAACCAGAAGTGGGAGGAAGGTTATTTGGGTGGCAGACTGTAAGCAACATCAGCAAGCCCAGACTCTCCACCCTCTCCAAACACTCCAATTCTATCTACAGCATCACCAACGCAACACAGCATCATTAACACAGCATCCTTCACCAGGTTGATCTGTTCCCATGTCTTATGTGGCTTGTCCACACGCTCACCAGACCCCAACAACACTCACCCACCAGCCCGAGATGCAAAACCAGCCCTATGTTCCAGCAGCAGCAGAATCCAGTGAAGTGTGGGACCGAAGGGGTGCAACACCAGCACAACAGCTAGGCTCATTCCTTGCTGTAATTCTCACAGCAGGATAAACAGTGCAGCTAAACCCACTCCATTACTTTTTAGGGCCGGATCGTGCTGCCAGAAAAGATGAAGTTATTAACCTGGACTTGCTGGGGGACTTGGGGGAGTGCCAGTAAGATGGGGAAAGGAGAGAGATAAAGTAACACCGTATTAATAAAAGAATGATGAGAGATGTCATATCACTGACATCTTTTACTGGTGCAAAATTGATGTTGTTAGTTCTTGAATCGTCTCCTCACAAAGGCAGAGAAAGTCACATTCTTGGTCACTCTGCTGGGTCTTTAGTCCAAGCTTGAGAATTATTTCCAGAGAACAGAAGCACTTCAGCTTGTCCGTGCTCCAAATGCAAGCAACCACCTGGATCCTTGCTTTGCTGGAAATGGGAACGATAGGGAGCTGGGTAAATCTCTCTAGATTTACAGTCACAAAACCCGGGTAAGGAAGGAAAATGGGGCATTGTCAGAAAAACAATAACCTCAGCACATCCGTGATGACAAGCTACTTCTGAGAAAGAAACTGTGCAAAAATAACTCATAGAAGGAAGGATTGCTGGAATTAACTATTTCAGACAGGTCAGAGGCACAGACCTGCATGAACAACTGTAGAGGAGGATGAATGCTCATATTCCATCCTAACTTCTGGGTCTGCATCTGACACAACATCTCAAATGAAACATTCCTCATGCAGGAATATTTGGTTCATAAAAATCTTCAGAAATAACCCAACACTGAGCTCATTTGCTTAAAATCTACAGGCTCATAGCAAACAATGCAGGTAAGTGCTTTTCTGGTGTGGAAAAATGAGTGGCTGAAACACTGAAGTTGAAAAGCTGGAAATTACTGATGCCTTTTTATTATGAGACAGTGATTTTCTATGTATATTAAAAAGCAGAGAGGCTGCTGAGAGGAACAGTTTCAACTAAGATGTTCTGATGATCATTAGGGGAATATTGGGCCCTGGGGCAATGAAGATTAAGAAATCCTGAGCTATCACGATAACACTCCAATGCTTTGGAGCATGTTAACACATTAAATAAACTTATATAGGCAAGAGATAGCTTTGGATAGCACTGATCACATTTTTTACAGGCTTACACAGTGCATAGCTGACCCTGCAAGCCACGTGTGACCGAAGTATCACAGCTCAAAGTTAACCTAGGTTAACTTCCCACAGCAGTTTTTAGGCTGAGGAAATGTGAGAAACTCAAACCGTAATGCTTCTGCACGGAAAGAAAAGCTATAAAGCTAAGAACAAAACTGACACACACACAAATAACACTATGGCTATTAATAGCAGCTGCACGTTACAGCAGGATGAACAGCAAACCTTTTTACTACATGCAAGGGCTGCTCCAAAAGTAATGGCTCCTTTTTTATTGTGTTGGCCCACAACACCAGAGGTATATGGTGGTGGTATGGCAGTAAGGGCTGAACCTTCCCACCAGTATTCCAGTAGATGTTGTTGCCCTGTGACAGATAGCAGCAGAGGAGCAGTCTGACCAAACAGTATCTGACATGGGAGTGCATCTGAAGCACAGGTGGATCATTGAATTTCTCCATGCAGAAAAAATGGCACTCATCAACAGTTGCTGAACATTTATGAAGACCAAATGAGCACAGTGAGGTGGTGGGTGGTGCGTTTCAGCAGTGCCATCAGTGACAGCAGGTCACATCCATTGGTGCAGATTTCTATGAATGCAGCACGATGGCTCTTGTTCACCACTGGCAAAACTGCATTGCTCACGGTGGAGGCTGTGTTCAAAAACAGCCTCTTGTAGCTGAGAATTTGCTTTATCCAATAGTGCTATTGTAAGACATCACTTTAGGAGCAACATACCTATTTGGTACACCAGCCCCCATCTTGCCCCCAGCATATCACATTTTGAAAGAAAAACCACCACCCATTAACCCTACAAGCCAACTAAGAAAATAGCTCTACAGCTTTACACACAAAAGCTACACGCACAAAAACCTGACAGATTGCCACCCATCCTGCTAACCCTTTCCCCCTGCACTCATACAATAAAACTAAGATTGTATCTTGTACTTGAATTGCATGCAACTTGTGATCACTTCACAATGGAAATCAGAGGCTTTTATGCTCTGAAGTGGTATTCCTAGTAAGGCTTTGTCCAGTATGAATGTGGCTTTGTTATAGTGCTTTACAACACTGCAAGCCTTCATGCCCCTCTCCATTAAGAAGACAAAGCTAATGGTACTGACCAGGGTTCAGCCCTTCAGTGGTCTGAATGTCCAGAAAAAATGCCCACATCTTTTAAGCTCTCCAGAAGAAACACATTAAGCACTTAAAACTGACACTGCCCCTCCGGCACAGAGTGACAGCTTCAGAAAACTGGAAGGCAGCTGCATATACCTTAAAGAGCAGAACGCAGTGCTGGGCCTTCATCTTCAGACTCCATCTATGTATTATGAGCACTGGATGACTCTATGTGTGTATAAGCACTGGAATAGGCTCCGCAGGGAGGTGGTTGAGTCATCACCCCTGGATGTGTTTAAAATCCGTTTGGATGTGGTGTTCAGGGTCATGATTTAGTGGTGGGGAGTTAGGGTAGTATGGTTTGGTTGTAGTTGGACTCGATGATCTTGAAGGTCTTTTCCAACTTGAGTGATTCTATGATTCTGTGTCACCAGTGTTTGCTTGTGAAAAATAAGAATATTTTTGGCTGTATCTCCCCTAACTGTTATCACCTCCGCTGGGCACAGGAGCCTGAAGCAGCCATGAAAACAAGCTCCCCGGTTGCGCAGTGACAGAAGGGCTTTCCCCATCATCACCGACAGCCCGGTGCCGACTCTGAGCACACCGAGCTCCTAGCTGTCAGAACTAACCCCCGATTTATCCGTTTAACACCACTCGGCCATCTCAGACGTCTTTTGTTTCTGGATGCTCCTCCGTAAACAAACTCTACTGCAGGAACCGGGAGCAAAACGCGAGCATCGCAGATGCGTGCCCTCAGAGGACCCCCTCAATTCCCACACAGACGGCACGTCGCAGGTTCCCGCACCGCTCCACCCTCCCCAAAGGGTCACACCAGCAGGTGCCACGCGAGGATAGCGCCCGTAACCCGTTACGCACTGCACTGCACCCCTTCCACCTCCCAAGCCTTCGGCCACCCGCCGTGAGAGGCCGCTTTCCGCATCCCCAGCCCGGCGCTCCTGCCCCAGCCGAGCAGCGCTGCCAGCCGAGCGCTCCTCTTTCCTCCGAGAGCTTCTTCTCTCTTTGTGAAGCGGCCCGAGAAGCCCCCGGCCGCGACCGCCCCGTGAAAGCCGCTATGCAAAAGGCAGAGCGCACAACTCGTCTTAACCGGGGGGGTGGGGAGGAGGGGGGGCTGAAAGAAGCCCATTTTTAAAGAACCGGACGCGGCATGAATACGCTTATGTCTATCACAGTGCCCCTCAGTTCCCCCACCGCAGCTGAGCCGTCAGCGCAGGAGATAAAGAGAAGCTCTGTGGACGTTCGCTGGCAGCGGCACATTAGAAGGACAGGTCCCATTAAGAGAAAGCAGTTTAAATTCTAACAAAGAGCCTCTCACCAGACAGGGAAAGGCAGACCCCGCTCCGAGGCTTCCTTCCAGCCACCGGGACAAGCGGGAAGCACGCCAGCGGCACGATTCTTTCAGATGCGGGCAAACTTTCCATCCCCGATCGCTATTAAAAGTCCCACAAGCACGACAAGCCTCTCACGGCGGGCCGGGGCACGGACGAACGCCCGCGGTACTCCCGGTCCGGAGGCACCCCGTGCTCGCAGCCGGGCCGGCACCGCCCTCGGGGCACGCGGCTCCCGCTCCTCGAGTCGGTCCCGTTTCCCCCAGCGCCAGCGCCCCGCTACTCACCACCGCGTGCTGTCGTGGTAGTGCTGCAGCACCGAGTACCCGAAGAAAGACCCGTTGGGACCCCGGAAGATCACGGGACGTCCCACGTCCACGTTGTAGCAACGCGCTAAAGCCACCCACAGCAGCGCGCTCAGCACCCGCGTCCAACTCCGCCGCCCCGCCGGCATCCCTGCGAGTCCCCGCGCAGCCGCTCCAGCGCCGACTCCTCGACGGCACCGCTCAGCGCCGCGCTTTTGTGCCCGCCCCGCGTCTCCGCGCTGCCCGCCCGGCCCGGCTGCGCCCCGCGCCGCGACCCGCGGGGACTGCGCGCCCCGCTCCGCCCCGCCGCAACGCGCCGCCGCAGCGCGCCCCCTGGTGGCCGCGAGCCGCATCCCCTCGGGCTGCGTCTGTCCGGCGCTGTCTGTCGCGGATTCATAGAATCACGGAGGTTGGAAAAGATCTCTGAGATCATGTAGTCCAACCGTCCACCTGCCGCCAATATTACCCACGAACCGTGTCCCTCAGTGACGCATCGTATCTCCGCGTTTCTTGAATGCCTCCAGGGACGGTGCCTCCCCCACCTCCTGAGGCTCCAATGTATCGCCGCTCCTCCTGAGGAGAAGTTGTTCCTGATGTTCAATCTGACAGTGAGCCCTCTTCCTTCCCCAAGTCCCGAGAGAGGTGATAGGGGACCGGGGCTGCTTACCACCGAGGCACCACGAGTTGGGTGGTGGTGCAGTGAATGAGGGCCCGGTTCATGTCACACCAAAGGGACTGGGAGAAAAATCAAAGGAAGAGATGGGGTCTTTTACTGGAGCAACCAACAAGCATACCCCTAGAAGGAAGACCAGACCTTTGTTTTCCAGCAAACATCTTCCAGAGCTGTAAGTGAAGTGGCAGCATTCACGGCTAAGCTGAAAGTAATTGTGCTAATATTTTAATAGCCTATCTGCAGCTAAAAATGACTAACACCCAGTGAATTGGCAGAGCCAAGGCAAGGTGACCACCTCCAGTGGGTACAACAGCAGCCATGTGCTTCTGCAGCAGGAAGAAGCAGGGTGTTCTACAGCTCCTGGCCCTGCAGAGCCCATGCTTCTGTTATTCAACAAAAAAGCTGCAGGTTCCCCTCGGGATTCCAGTGGAAGTGAGCATAGAAGCTCATGAGGATCAGCCCCAGGAGCTGAGAGATAGGTTATCCCTTGGAGATAACCAGCACTTCTACTTGTTGCTGTTAGCCCTTCTTGTAGCTATGTAAGTCCATGTACTCTTCTCATCTGTGAGCAGCTGTACTGGGAGAAGCACAGCAGGTCGAAGGGAACGCAGGAGAGGGGCCAGGAGCTCTGATGTGGTGGGGAGTGCTTCATCTGGCAAGCAGCTGGAGGTACAGAGTGAAGTTCCTGGCGTAGGCACAACTTGAGTGTGTTTGACACCTGGTGGTCCACAGGGAACGTGCTTCACGTAGCAACAGCGATGAGCAGAGGCGGGTGCTGGATGCTGGGGCTGGCTGAGAGCTGCTGTGGGAAAACTTTATTGAAGGTAGAAGGGTCTTTCAGCACAGGAAGTTCTCAGGAAGCTCTCAGTATTTCCTGAGGTGGGATGGAGCTGACTGTGCGTTCCTGCTGAGAATGCGTGTTCAGCAAGGAGGTAATTTTGTGGTAAGCTGTTGATGTAGCTCTTTCAAAAGTGTAGCTTGTTCCTGCAGGTAAGCATCCTCATCAGATAAAAGCCATCTCCAGATTGTTTGTGAGCACTGACCTTGGGTGTCCTCATCCACAGAGCAGGTATGCTGGTGCTGATTGTATATGCAGATGTTACTGCCTGGAAGCTGACATTCTTCATGTTGACTGTGATGCTAGAAAGTAGAGGTCAGCAGAGTAACATTCCAGGGACAAGTTTAATAGAACAGCAATAATTACAGAACTGGGCGCTGAAAAAGTCGGCAGAGGAAGGGAGGTTTCTAGCCATCAGTGCAGTTTACACGTGCTACAAAAAGCTTGGTAGAATATTTCCTTAAAGCTCTTCCTCACAGTGGTTTATGAAAACACTGGGTCATTTTGACTCTCCAATTGTCTAATTTTGAGGGGATACAACTGCAAATGAGGGTGAGGTAGCAACACATCGCCTTTAGAGCTGAACAAGTGAATGGGACATGCTCCTGCCACAAACCACACAGTGCTGCCTGTAGGCATGCACACACAAATGTGAGTAGGGTAATGTAGAAATGAACAGTGAATGTTCTCCACTTTTAAAATCAAGTGGCAAAAGTGCTTAACATCAAATAAAATGGAGAGGTCACTTATCAATACTTTCAGACATTATTGTACAAGCAAGTTGAAAGAATTGGTTTAATCATTAGGGAACCAAATGAAAACAATGGGGCATTTACATTGAATTAGCAGGGATATTTATAACATTTAATGAAAAGATTTTCACAGCAGTTTTATTACCGTGCAATCAATATGGCTAAAATAACCTGATTTAGCCAGAAAGTCAATATGCAGTGATTAAGCAAATTCCACAAATGACATGCAATCCCATTAGCACTACCAAGCCAAATTCTCTGCACTTTGAAGCAAGAAAACAATGGGGCTTTTCAGTTAATTATCCAGGCACTGAACAATGCTAGACAGCTCTCCAGTGGAGTTAAAGGAAATGTGAGCTGGCACTGGCTGGGGAGAAGGAAGGGCTCATTCATCTCCAGAGAGACAAGGGAAGCAAAGTGGCTGCTTGAGATGAGCACAGCTTGTCTCTCACCTTGCAGAGCTCTCAAGGGGGCTTGTTTCACCTGGAATTGATACAGTATGGAAGTGTGTTAGGTCGTTTTGCTCTCCATTCCTGGCAAGAAAGATTATACAGAGAAAGGGAAGGAATACTCCCATCTCCTCCCCACTTTTTTTTTTTTTTTACTTTGCATCCAAATATTGAAATAATCTCACAACATTTAATCCAATGGGAATTTTGTCAGGCAGAGCAGAAACTGCAAGGTTAGACCTTGAAGCTGTTAAAATCTTGGCGTGCTGTGGAAGAAATGAAAGCAATGGGAAGCATCCAACTGCAACTGCAAGCGTAATAATAGTGTACTGTTAAATGAATATGATGCTAGCAGTAAGCACTGAGAACAAGGAACAGTAAATATTATGCCAACCCTTTGTTAATGAACTATTCAAACTAGAAATGCAGATGTAGCTAATCCTATATCCCTGTTCTGTCTGCTTGAACCTTGATGTTTGCATTGTCTAGGGAGGTTCCATACCTGCATCATAAGGGCAATTTGTAGTTTACACTTATCTATATTAATTAAGTACTTAACTGGAATTTAACGTGCTGTATTTTGGCAGCAATTGGTCTCAAGATCAGGTTTTAAATTAGAAAAGTTATTTGTAAAATGATGACCTACAGCAAAAACTCCCTTGACAATACTCGTTAATTAATAACTTGAATTGCAATGCTAAGGAAAAAAAAACACAATGATGTTCTGGCTGAGGAAAGAGAGAAAACAAATGCCTGGTGTCTGAATTTCTTGCAGCACCAGTTGCACGTAGACGTGGCTCATCAAGACTCACTATTAACAGGTAGTTCCCCTCCTGGGGGTCTCTTCCCAAAATGCAACTTCTCATATAAAATAATTTCTTATTTTCAATATATGCGGCTTTGCTCCTGTGCTGCACAAATCCAACTCGATATGATTTTCATTATTTTGACAAATACCTTGCTTAGCTTTAGGGCACCTCTTTTTGCTATGCTAATCGTTTGCTTCTCCTTGCATTTAGTGCTGTGGCGTCCCAGTGGTATTATTGTTTACACTCAATTTTAGGCTGTTCCACATCCAGAGTGAACTCAGATGTGCTCCCACATGGGGAGAAAGAAAAGGGGAACATGTCTGGCTGTGCTACATCCATTTCTCCCACCCCAGCACCATCATTCAGGGTGCACAGCCATGGGAAGCCACTCCGTGAGCTCACTGACAGAACAGCTGCTGTGTCTCCTTGCCACGACCCACACATTTGCATCACTCTGTGCTTAGCGAGGTGGCTTTAAGCAAACTTGTGCTAAAGCTTTCCCATCACAGCAGTGAAGCTTGCTGATTCTTCACAGGGATTTTCCATATTTCACTGGCCAGTGCTCGGTACAACGAGGTCGGTAAATGTTTGTAAATCAGTCTTCATGGTAATACTGTCGTTTATTTTTAGCTTGTTCCCACAGAGCTCTATGATCTAATCCATGCTCTGACTCCACTGTAATAAGCTAAGGAGACCGAGCTTCTTCCGTCTTCCTGTGGAGGAGAAATTTTCCAGACAGCTTTGTAGCTCTTCTCACAAATCATGTTGAGAGCATCCTTTTCGATTCCTCCTTCATTGTGGCTTCATTAAAAAGATTGATCCTGGTTGCATCTCTGTTGAACTGGAGCGAAGGACACAGTCACCTTTATCACACTGTAAAGAGAAGCAAAAAGACTTCTGTCTCCTTTTTCCAGGCCCTCATTGCTGCTGAAGCTGTCGTGGAGAAGAGCGTGGCGTTGAAACTTAAATACATAGGTTGCTCTGAAAGTAATGCCTCCTATTTGTTTCATGGAATCTACAACGAGTGTTGATGAGTGTTGGGTATTAAATCATTTTCTGCATCCAGATTTACCAGCAAGTCTAGACTGTGATTATCGTGATTCAAATCATATATTCAATCATTATTTCCATTAAGTGGAGGAGATGTCTTCCTCAATTTTTACACCAGAGTGCAAGAGGAATTTCTTATGGTAGGTAGCATGTATCAGGTTCAGTTTCCAGTGTAAATTTGACTGAGGTGGTTACAGTGATCACTTCGGATTATATATCGCTTAAGTCCTAATGCTTCATTCTTCTGCTTGGCTGTAGCCAGTTCTTCAGCTGGAGTAAACAGGAAAGAAAGAAAATGATTCTCTTACATGTGCTGCTGTTTGCTGCTGTTAGCTCTCAAGCCACTGTATCTTACCTTTTTTGTTGAGCTCTATCAGAGTTTTCCAAGTAGATTTAGAACCCAGAAGGCTTTATCTGGATTGGAGATAGTGTTAGTACAAATCTTAGGTGATACAGCAGCTTGGAATTTAATCGAAATTCTCGTCACGTAATGATAGCTAAAAGAATAGATTGGAAAGCCATAATTTTCAGAGCCTCACATGCAAAAAAAATCATAATTTTATATATATATATATATATATATAAATGTTCTGTTTTCAAATATTTAAGGGTTTTCTGTTCTTAAACTGTACCATTTCAGCAGCAATCCCATTAATTTAGTAATACAGATTCACCATTCTTCTATCCCTTGAAGACTTTGCATTAACGTTAGTTGTAAACCCTTGCCCAGGCTTTCAGTATTGGGGATATGTTTCAACCTGATTTATGGTCAATTTTTTGACCAAATGAAAATTCATCATGTAATGTAAAACATATTTCTAAAACAGTTATCGTATTCCCTATACCAGAAACTGAATACATTTATCAGAGCCAAGTACAAGAAAAGAATTACATCAGTTACATTTTTCTCCTTTCATACAGTTAAGATCCTTTCTTCCGTACAGCTGGATCTCTCCATTCTCTTTCTCACACAGTAGACCTCCACTCAGTTGTATCTATTTAGCAATGCTGCATGCTTCATTAAGGTTCTGCTTAACCATGAGTGCATGCTTATGCTTTATTGACTTAAGGGGAACTGGATGGCAGTGCTGAAACTAAGCATGTGTTTGGGTTGACTCAGGCTAACTTAGGGATGCACTGCTAACAACAAGGAGTGGTCAAGTTTTGCAGCTCTCACATATTTGCATATAGTTACAATTACAGCAGCATTGTACTCATGCATATGCTATGTATTTAAAGATGTGTACACACACACACACACACACACACACTGTAGAACCACACACAGGCTTATTTTGACTTGCTTTTTGTTCACCAGCATTGGCCTCACTGGTAGAGTTGTCACTGCATGCTTTTATTTCACGCTGACACCAGTGATACCACATCCTTGTTCACTCAGATGATTGAACCTCATTACCACAACCCAAGATCAGCAGAACCAAAAGCTTTCATCACCATAACGAGAGGAGACACACTTTTGTTATGCAATATACTGTAATGAAATTCTGTTTATTTTTTTTTTCTGATATATATTTTAGAGTGTCTACAGAAGGACCCGTGTGTGTAAGTCATAAATTCAGAAATAAGCCATGTAGCAAGATATTCCAAAAGTAAATACAACATGACTCAGGACCTCACCTGTAAGGAATACAATGGAGAAACCTTTTGTCCTTAATATCCACTGACAGGTGCCCTTCAGGACCACTGTGAGGAAGGAGACAGACCACCACAGTAGGAGAGCTGTGCTTAAGGAGAAGTGAAGCTCCACAAAAAGGCAGTTTGGAGTACCTGCAGGTGACTTTAAAAAAAAAAAAAGGTCAAAAGAGAAAACCTCTCTCTCATGTGACTACAGAGAAATTCCTCCTAAATCACTGTATTGCAAGCAAAAATGTAATGACAGCCCTGAAACATAACTAACAAATATCACAGAATCACTTAGGCTTGGAAAGATCTTGGAGATATCAAGTCCAACCATAAGATTTCTATTGGCTTTCTCTGAACCTTTTCCTGTCTGTACTGCCGAAGATGATCACGTGCCATGGGATCATTTAGTACCAAAAGGGGAGCTATAGGAAATAAGGGGATAAGCTCTTCAGCGGGGTCTGTTGTGATAGGAAAAAGGGAAATTGTTTCAAATTAAAAGTGGGGAAAAGTATGATAGTGATGCACTACAACAGCTTGCCCAGGGAGGTGGTAGATACCTCATCTGTGGGGACATTCAAGGTCAGGTATGGCAGGGCTCTGTGCAGTCTGATCTAGCTGTAGGTGTCCATGCTCATTGCAGGGGAGTTGGACTAGACGAGCTTTAAAAGTCCCTTCCAATTCAAATGATTCTATGATTCAATGATCAGTAGCAAAAGACTGACTTGCACTCTTTCCCTCACAATTTCTCTGTGTTGAGCAGAGGAACTATCACAAAACTATCACAGCTCCGAAGCCAAGTAATGCCAAATTGTTGTCTGCACACATGTTTTTAACCAGCTAAACTCGATAGCAGAGTTTCTATGGAACCATTTTAGGACTCGTGCATGTCCTTCCACAAATTCCCTCCTCTTTTCCCTGTTCCTCACATCTTTTCATTGCAGAGCTCTAGCATGACTAGAAGACATGGTTGACTCTTACTCAGAGCAGTGAACAGCGATCAAGATTTCAAATCTGTTCTTGCACAAGAAAATGCATTAACAAGCCTGTGTGAAACGTATCTCTCACAGGCAAAACTTTAAAGACAACTTCAGTATGAATTCACACCGTTTTGTATTGAGGAAATTCAATCAAGAGTTCTTTGGTTTAACATCTCTTATCAACAAGGTATAACACAGAGGAAAGAGAGCCTAAACAAAGAGGAAAACAGTGTTTAATCTTCCAGTTTTCTAAGATGGAATTCATAAAAGCCTACCATCAACAAATGAGACAATTCCATCCACCTGAGGAGCACCCTTGGAATACCCATTAGGTATTCCCCATATACAGCTTGTTTTGGTTTTAAGTACTTGTAGAAATAGTAGCAGCTGCTTTCTGACTGAGCATTTGGCAATTGCATAATGGAAGCTGTAATTTTCACTTGCCTCCCTCATCACAAGCCCATTTGCTTCCACAATCTGATGACCAACACTTCCACACATCTCATGATTTCAAAAAACTTTGACACTGGATCTCTCAACTGGGCTCCCTAGGCTGCTGTTCCAATGCCTCCCCACTCTTTCTGAAAAGAAATTTTCCAACCTGAAACCAACCTGAGTTTGGTCCACACATTTAAGAAAACTAGAGGAGGAGCCAGTATTACTGAGAAAACAACAGCAACAGCAACAAAAACACAATACAAAATCAACAAAAGTAATCAAGCCATTTGAACTTGAAACAACTTGAAGGTTGCTTTCTGAAACCTCTGAGCTAAAATAAAGTGGAAACTATCCACCTCCTTAAGAGCCACTGGCAAGCAGGAAGGGCAGTGACAGTACCTTGAGATCAGAGCATCGTACCTCAGTAGAACTGCTTTCATCTGGCTCCAAACCACATCAGCAGCCAGCAGACATTTAGGTTGCTGATCTGCCTGTTGTTTTCCGATGTACTACCAGGATCAGGAGTGATCCACCAAATATGGAGAAAGCAATGAGCTCTTCCTCGTGGCAAGTTTTTTTCAGAAGAAACACTTTCTGCAAAAAACAGAAGGAACAGCGGTGTATTTGCTCTACCAATTTTACCTGAAAGTGCTTAAACATAGGCCCAACACCTCATTCCACCTCAATAATGAATTATTATGATGTATTAGCCTGACATCTAGAGTAGATTTTTCCAGAGTTCATCCTCATCATTATTTTATTTGTCATTATCACCTGAGGAGCATCCATGGAGCTGAAGAGTAATCAACCGATCTATTTCTCAGTTGTCTTCTTTGGGTTGTGTGCAGCTGGATTCAGATCCGTTTTTCAAAGTTTTCTGTTTTACTGAATTTCACCCAAGAGAAAAGTGATTCACAGAAGCTACCCTGAGTGTACATTACAGACGTGCCCAAAACTAGAACAAAAGGAGAACAAGACACAGCACAAATAAATTCCTAAAGTACTGAACTGCCATTTCTAGGTCAACCTGAGCACCTCAATATAGAATGAAAGCTTTAAAAACACAGCAGAACAACTCACATGCAGAGCTGTTACTTGGTGTGAGGAAGGACACCATAGTTCAAGTACTAGATTTCATGGGCATCTTCTTGTAGTTTTTTTTTTCTTGCCTCATCTTCTCACCCAGTGAACATTTTCTGTTTAGTGTTCTCACTATTCTAAACACCAATAATGCATCTTATCTACATCTTCAAATTTAAGAAGTATTTCTGCTCACCTCATAAAACCTGCTTATGAAATACTTGTTCTGCTGTTTAAACTTTGCGTACAACTTGTCTCTTTGATCAACTTTATCATTTATTTTCACTTGCTTTCTCCTTACTAGAGGAACAGAGCGACCTTTGTAAAGGTCTAGCACAAGTTTAAATGCTATTTAAGTCCTACTCTACAAAAAATCGTCTGTGGAAGACCTGTGAGGACAAAAACAAAAATTAGCTGATCCTGCAACTCATGCTAAAGCATAATGAATGTCTGGTACTTTAAAACACAACCATTAAGTCGAATACTTATTTTAACACAACAGCCATATAACATCATGTATTCCATTGCCTCAATATATTTGATGTTGGATGCCAAAATGCAATAGATATACATACCTTTGTGCATACGCTTTTAACTGAACTTGCTTGCCAGCGTTATCCCAGTCTTGTCTGATGTGATGGTGGTTGGCCAATCAGCCAGCTCTCTCCCATGCCGGAATTTACAACACAGACTTAGTATGTTGGACGTATCAAACCAATAGTTTTCAAAAGGCATTGCCCCAGCCTTTATTTTTTCCTCATAATCTTCTTAATAACCTCACGGGTATTATAAATAAAGGAAGTGAATGGTAAAGTTGTGACTTTTCACTGAATTTCTTTCCCACCCCTGGAAGTCTTGCTCTTTACTGCTAGCTCTGGGGCTCCTGGGAGAAGTGCTAGGCTACCTGGAAAAATACATCCAAGAGAAACAATAAATCAAATCTCCCTCCTGATTACCCTTCTTTTCCCAGCATCACACGGACATTAGACATGCTAGACAGTTTTAGACAAAAGACAGTTTTTGCATCAATATCCAAGAAACAGGGAGTTGGAGGCAGAGCCACAACTGATTCTTATCACAGTTTTCTTTAATGCCTTAACTGTATCCCCAGCTGGTATCTGTTTTGCAAGCCAAGTGACAGTATATCCATCTCCAAAACGATCCCCAGGGCAAATCTACGAGCATTTTACTACATCACAACAAAAAAGAGGAAAAGTGTACTAGATGTTACAAAGTCATGACATATTGGCTATGTAGTGGGTCCTATGGCCCACCATTCTTCTGTGCTATTTTAAACCTCACAGATTTATACAGCAAAGTGCTGCCTTTCCTATTTAGCCTCTCCTTGTAAATATACTCCTCTGAAACTCTGGTGGTCACTTGAGCTTGGACCACTTGTCAGAAAGCCCAATTTACATCACAGCTTTCAAACGTTTTGCTTGGAATTCCTGTCACATCTGCTTCTCATTAGCTGGCCACTCCATGTTTATTATTGCACATGTTAACTATCATACAATACTTGTGTGAAAAGTTCAGATGAACAGTAACCTATTTATCATCTCTGAGAGAACCAAATATATTCTACCCCTCCAGAAATGACACTTTCTGCAGTTTTGTGCGTGGGCAGTTGAAGTTTCAGCCCTTAACTAAATAATTTCTGACGTGCAGGACCCTTCTGTGACCCAGTTATTCCTAAATGGCCTGCTATGCTATGGCTTAATTTGGTGTGTGCTGTACATACACAGTAGTTCAGAAAAGTAAACTGTGGGACTACATAGGATTTGTTATCAGCATGAGATGTGCCAGAAGAAGCCTACTTATCTAGCTTAGTAATGTGAAAAACATCAATTGGAGCATCTGGATAACAAGAAGAGTACTGTGTTGATGCCAACAATTTTTTTTTTAAATATATACATATAAAACATACTTTGCCAAACCCCCATCCCAGAAGAAGCTTTTATGGATATAATTCAATTTAAAAACAGTGGCATTGAGGCAAGAACTTTGCAATCCTCCAGTGGTATTCACTACAAATAACAGAAAGAGAGGGGCACAGCAGTTGTGATCACACAGCAAACTCTCCAGTTTACATTATTCTCACATCTCAGTGAGCAGTCCTGCTGTAAGAGACATTCTGAGAGCAATTTGGTGGTAACAACCTTGTCACCCATAGACAAGCAGCGTAAGATAATAAGACAAATTTGGAGGTCAGTGTCAGAGTTTTGTGGTTTGCCTGCTGATCCGTTTGCAGGCTGGAGCACCTCTCCTACGAAGAAAGGTTGAGGGAATTGGGCTTGTTTAGCTTGGAGAAGAGAAGGCTCCGGGGAGACCTCATTGTGGCCTTCCAGTACTTGAAGGGAGCGTATAAACAGGAGGGGAACGGCTGTTTGTGAGGGTGGATAGTGATAGGACAAGGGGGAATGGTTTTAAACTGAGACAGGGGAGGTTTAGGTTGGATATTAGGAGGAAGTTTTTCACCCAGAGGGTGGTGAGGCACTGGAACAGGTTGCCCAAGGAGGCTGTGGATGCCCCATCCCTGCAGGCATTCAAGGCCAGGCTGGATGTGGCTCTGGGCAGCCTGGTCTGCTGGTTGGTGACCTGCACATAGCAGGGGGTTGGGACTGGGTGAGCATTGTGGTCCTTTTCAACCCAGGCCATTCTATGATTCTATGATTTCTGTTGAGTTCTTGTAGCATCACTATTTAAGCAAAGCCCCATGCTCCTAGCCCCTTTGCTTGGGTAAGAAGGACTGAACGGCTACAATGATCAATTTTAGGGTATTGTTATAGGCTCCTCCATAGGAAAGAGATACTCCAAGGTCCAGCTAACCTCAGATTTGAGTGAAATGCAGATCCTTTAGAAAAATGGAGAGTCTGTGATGCCTCTTTACCCTCCTTGTGCATGCATACAGACCTGCAGAAATAACCTCACAAAACTGGGACCAGCCTGTGTTGGTCCCCATAAACGTGAAATCAGGTGAGATTTTTAATTACAATCACCTTCTCCGGCACGTGGTAATTCAGTCCAGACATCCCAGTGTAATACATTAGCCAAAATATGCTCACAATTCATTGACAGCAGCAGTGACATGACATGTAAGGAGGACTTGTCACCTTGTCAAAAGGATATGAAGTTATTTTTATCTTCTGCCCACTGCATTTATTGGCTCCTCTAACCATTACTGCAACCACAAGGGTCTTTCTGAAAACCATCCAGATCCTGCTGGAGGATGTCTGTAGCAATACATAAACCAACTTCTATTTTTAGTCAATAGCAAAGCTTATCTAAAGTAAATGTTAAATCCAGCTTACCCTATGGTCAGTATCCCTCTCAGAAATACACTCTTACTCTCAACCTAAAAATAAAGCTCTGACTTAATGCATTTGCCTCTTGAGCTCAGTTTCCCCTTGTCATGCAGAGCAAACAGCAGATCCATGCTCTTCACAAAGTCACCCCCAGGCAGCTGCCATTGCTGAGGAGACACCAATGCACAAGGCCTGAAAGGGGTCAGCAAATGCAGAAAAGGAAATACATCATAGAGAATGTATATATCACAGGGGCAGTGCATGGAAGAGGAGCTGAGGGGACTCCCTGTATCCATACAAAGCTCTCTGGGCCTGCAGGGCTCCTAACTGGGCAAGCTGGTCCACTGCAGTTTCCTTGTGGCTGTCCAAAAGATGTGAAGTCAATTCTAGCTCTTCAAGCAGAAAGGCTGTCCTTACAATCAATACTTTTTTGTTTTTTAAGTGCATATTATTACAAACAACTAAGGTGTTTATATCTGCCCAAAATTGCAGGGAGAAACAAAGCAGGCCACACGTGTGGACACATGCAGCCACCACTCTTGTCTTTGAAGACCTCATTCACATTTGCCATTTTCACCTGTGTGTTACCAGGAAAACCAAACGAATCAAAAAACACTACAGAAAAAGGGAAGACATGCTCACAAATGAAGGCCTACCCCGTTTCCCAGGGACTGCCACGATGCTTTAGTACTTCTTCATTGGCAGAACACAGGGAATTCTTTAAGAAAATCTAGACTTCCACAGTATTTTGAGGTAGCATGGGGATATCCTGCTTTTGAGGAAAAGTAGGGGCACTCTGGATCTCTCCTGCTCACTCTCCATTTGTACAAACACTTCATGGAACTGTAGAATCCTTAGAGTTAGAAGGGACTTTTAAATGTCACACATGAATGACAATGAAGAGAGATGTGCACAGCTAAATCAGGTTGTGCAGGGCCTGGTCCAGCCTCACCCTGAAAATCTCCAGGGACTGGGCACCCATTCCAGTGCCTCACCATCCTCACTGTATCTAACATCCTCCTTATATCTAACCTAAATCTACCCTCTATTTGAAGCCATTTGAAGTCATCACAACAGATCGTGCTGAAGAGTCTGTCCCGTTCTTTCTTACAGCTCCCTTTAGATACTGACAGGCTTCTCTCAGATCTCTCCAGAGTCTTCTCTTCTCGAGGCTGAACAGCCCCAGCTCTCTCAGCCTGCTCTCACAGGAGGTGTTCTGCCCTTGGATCATTTCTGTGGCCCTCCTCTGGGCTCACTCTAACAAGTCCATGACTCTCTTGTACTGAGGACTCCACATCTGGATGCAGTACTTCAGGTGTAGCTTCATCTGCACAAAGTAAAGGGGCAGGATCACCTCCCTTGACCTTCTGGCCACACTTTTTCTGATGGATACTTATGGAGTGAGGACCTCTAATATTGCAAGAATCGGTATCTGGAGGAACCATGTGTGCTACCTTAAAGATAGGGAAATAAAACAAAGTCAAATGGAAGATAGGTGGGCCCCATAGAACATACCAGAGAAAACACATTTACAGAGGAGGCAAACACACCTAACCGAGCATACTTCTGACAAAGACTATCATCCTTCCTCCCTCGAGCCTCAGATGACCACCAAAATGACCCCCAAGGGTGAGTGCGCATGCTCTAAGGAGCAGGGCCTTATGTTAATCATTTCTAAGAAAATAATAATGACTTCAAAAATAATATTTAGCATATGCATGAAATTCCAGGAAAAAACATGAGTATGTATGAGTACAATCAATAAATGCAATCTGCACATGAGCCAAGGTGCACATACTGGGGAGAACTATTTCCTATGTGCCCAGCGCTGCAGTGAAGGAATACCTGCTTGATACCTGCTGACTCATTGGCATGTCAGGTTAATCTACCAACATAAACAGCGTCAATATGGGCTGTGGGGGCACAGTGCTGCCTCATGTCCAGCCTGCCATCCACCAATACCCCCAGGTCTTTGGTAGGGCTGAGCTCAGTCCTTTCATCCCCCAGTTCGTATTGGTAGTGAGGATCGCCTCGACCCAGGTGCAGCACCTTGCACTTGGATTTGTTGAACCTCATGAGGTTTACCTGGGCCCACTTCTCAAGCCTGTCTAGGTCCCTCTGGATGGCATCTCATCCCTCCGGTGTGTTGACTGCACCCCATTGCTTATCATCAGCAAACGTGATGAGGGTGCACTCAACCCCACTGTCAAAGTAAACAATGAAGATATTAAAGAGTATCAGCCCAGCACTGACCCCTGTGGGACACAATTTCTACTGGCACAGGAGCCTGCAGGCCCAGTCCAGAAGTGATGTCTGCAGCAGGCTTTGTGTGGGAAAAAAAGAAAAACTTACCTACCTCCAATATTGAATTCACTTTTGGATCAGATGTTAATTTGCTGCTGAACAGCACTGAAATCCTGGGCTGAAGCTTGCTGTTCTTTAATTAACTTTCAGATAACACCTGCCCTAGCTGCAGGGCTGCAAGGTGAGGACAGTTACTTTCTATGTAGTAACACCTCTCAGGGAAGCTGAAGGTAGAGCTCAGCATGGGAAGGCAAAACATTCATTTTCTGAAAATAACCCAACCTAATTATTATTTTCATTACATAAATGAAGGCCCAAGTCTTTCTGATCACCCTTCCTCTTTTATTTTTGCCACTGATTGTACCACTGTTATCACTGCCATATAACTCTGGTCCTAGCCTAGGCTAGAAGGAGAGGAAATATTTATTATTCTTAAAGCACGCTACTCCAGAAATTGTAAACCTTAGATACCATTGCAACAACACGCACAGAAGAATTTTGGATTGGCTATGTTTTTTGTTGTTGTTATCTTTTTTGGGAAACACAGAGCATAAGAAATGTTGGCTGCACAGAGAGGCCTCTTGTGAGTCTTCACATACTGCTTTGTTTGATTGACCCTCTTGCAACAGATACATGGTTTGATCCAAGTTAGAAAGCTTTTAAGCTTCCCTTACTCCAATAAAACCAGATGATGCATAATGTCAGTAACCACAGCAGCAATTTTTCTTGCAGACTTCAGCACTGTAACAAGTAGGAATCATTGATCTAAATAACAAGGCTAAATATTTTCTTGGACCAAGAAAGTTTCCAAAATACTAACAACGACAAAGATTACAGCATATATACCTGCTATTCATTCCTATCAGCGAAGTTAAATTCTTACAGAAAGTGCTCCAGATTCAAGCTTCAGCATCAACCCCAAGGGTGGCCTCCAGACCCCAAACCTGGTCCACCCCAGGGTCCACATTGGGTCTCCATTTGGAAAAGCTTTCAACAAAATCGGAGCAGCTTTAGTTAATCTGACATGCTTAATTAGAAGCCAAGTAACTACCGCACTCATTTGTCCAACAACTAAGAGGTGACGTGACCTGGGCTGATCTAGAAGCTGCAACCAAGAAGAGCAGGTCGTCTGACACAGCAGATGCATGAGCCACGTTTGTAACCCCCCCATCACTGTGCAGAGATCTTCCAGCACAGCCATAAGACAACATGTCATTACCATGGGCTTAATGATGGCTTCTCTAAAACATCACATGGTGTTACGTGGTTAAGAAGAAAATAGCTGTCATTGTTTTACAATAAAGGAAATCTCTAGAGATGTCCTTCCTAAGTTTGAGCCAACATGCCTTTAAAATTACTCTAACAAAGGAAACTGCATCAATGCTTACAGGGGAAGGCTACAATCAATGTAAACGACAGCCTGCAAGAAAAGGGAAAATTAAAGGTGACAACTCCTACATCAGAGGCATAGAACAACGTCCAATTTGATGCTTACTTCTGCTCTAGCATGTCTAATATGCAGTGTTATGAATAAACACAACCAAACACCATTTCAAGTCCCAAGCTCGCATTCTTTCTGAGGACCAGCAAGGAACACAAGGATTCCTGTATCTGGTATGGATGTAAGGAAGCAAGGGAAAAGCTGCCACTTACTGCTCATCTAGTTATCCATGATGAAACAGCAATGACGTTATGAAAGTCATAAGTTGCTCCATTTAGCAAGGTCTACAGAGGAATTCTATTTATTTATTTATTTGTAGCACAGCTGTGGACAGACAGTAAGACTGGATGCAGGATGTCTGAATTACCAAATGAACACACCTCAGCATTCAGTCAAGTACCGTACAGCTGTACACTGCCAATAAACATCAGCTTAGGCACTGAGATAATACAGGAATAAAAGCTCCACACGTATTTCATTGGAATGAAGAGATTAAGCCTTCAAACACTTGAGGATGCTTGGGAAACATTTTAAGTCAATATAAACAGATCTATAAGTAGATCTTTTGGTTTTCTATGCTCGTGCACGTGGGTGCACAGTTACACATGCAATGTACATTGACTGCATGTAAAACTAGAGGAAAGTTCAACATAAGAAAATCCAAATACATTCTCTTGCAGCACAGCATTCTAACATTCCACTCTAAACAAACTTGGGATCCTCTAACCTTTGGTAAAAAGGCAGCCAAAACTTTGGTATGTCTTTGGCTTTTAGCTACGGGTGTCTAAGCAAGAATGTTTTATAATCAGAGGTATTTGTGGCCTGGAATATCTTAGTTTATAATTGCATTAGCTCTACTATCAGGGTCTGTGATGATACTCCAAGAAGCAATAAATCATTACTCAAAGTAAAGCTTTCATTTTCATGCCTTCACTCTCATTTTCTCTATTTAGATTCTAAACCAATGCCTTATTTACATATTCCCTTAAATAATGAAGCACTTAGAACTTGTTTGCCCCAAACCTTGCAGTTACACCTTTTCCATTACGTTAAGAAATAGTTATGTGATTGCTTATGAGTAATTTATAGAAGGGAAAAGAACGTTTTTGAAAAAGTGAACTTGGGGAGCATTTTTCTGATTTTAATTAAAAAGCACAATCAAGGATAACTCTGTCATCTCCCATTCTTTAATTAGGTCACTTCAGGGGAAAAAAAACCCCATCATTTATTTGCTCTGTCCTTCACATGAATATGACAGACGGTTTCAGTTTGGCCTGCTGCACTTAAGTCATGCTTGATAAAGTGCTGCCCACAGCCAGCAACTTTCACGTAGAAGGAAAAGAACAAGGACAGGACACATGAAGAACAACCTATTTGTAAAAAGAGAAAAGCACAGTAAGTGACCATAATGAAACTCGCTGTCAAAATAACAGATCCCTACATTTAATATCCCCAAACCTAGGAAAACCTATACCTTACATGGAAAACTGAAACACAAAGTCCATGTTTGGGGTTGCTCTAATGATAATGATAGCCAAATCCTACAAGTCCCCAGCCAACCAGGAAGGAACGTGCATTTTTCAGAACCAAACATACCCTGTGAAGTCTGGCACAGGCTGCTGAGACATCTGGCAACACACTGGAAGACAGGGATCAGATATACTGCAGAAGCAAAAACTTTCTATAGCTGAAAATATTACAAACAAACAAACAAAAAAAGGTAAAAAAAAAAAATCTGACAACTGGTGTTTAATACAAGGGGAAAACAAATACCACAAGTAATAAAGCAGCATGAAAAGGAAGAGATTTTGCCAGGCAGCAAGTGAATATGAAGATGCAGCTCTGGGTCCTTAGCTATCAAAAGCAAGGAACAGACTGAGCGTCCCCAGAACAGGGTGGTGGCTGCTCCAGGCAGGTGCACCAGCTCTGAACCACTCCTTCCTAGCACTACTCATTGCTCCTGTAAAGCAGAGAGGGAACCTGCTTAAGTGGGGGAGTTGGATTTAATGATCTCTCAAGGTTCCTTCCAACCCCTGCAATTGTGTGATCCGGTGATCTTTCAGGCAGGCATTATGTTCAGAAGGCCTGCTTATGATCAGAGGTGAACTACTGAGGTTTTTGTTCCTACAGACACTTATCAAAAATAATGCAGAGGATTGATCAGCTTGAACCATTTAAAACCTTAACAAAGCAAACCTCCCTCCCATCTATCCCAGTATACACTGAGACAGATGCACTGAGATAGATGCACATACTACACTATCAGCTCAGTATGCACCTGTTTTACAGGTTGCATTCCCTGGAAAATTTGAGTAGTTCCATTGATTACTGCTCTTCCATTACTTACAGCTCTTCACAGGAGAGCAATTTCAGCCTGGAAATGTCTTAGGGATGGATGTCCTGAACAGGAATGAGAACAAAACTGGTGGAGCCTTTCAAAAGAAGCAGCAAGCAACAAGAAGTTCCAAAATTATACAGTAAATAAACTTTATTTCATCTCAGCTCCCGTCAGATTAGTGCTGTCAACAATCACAGATCAGCGTATGATACAGTTATGTATTAACTATTTACAATTTACAGTAATGTACTTTTTTTTTTTCCCAGAAAATATAAGTACAAAAGCTAGAAGTAAACAAATGAGGTACTGCAATTCGGATTTATTGTAGGCAAAAGCATAGAGGAAGTGACCTTTAGCAAACAATCAGAAGATCAAATTGGGAGAGGAGTAGTCAAACAAGAGTGCCCAGTTCATCCGGAAAAATCACCTCAACTGCTATCCATCCAAAAATGTATTGCACAATTCATTCAAAAATAAAAAAATAAATAGAAGAGACAAACCATTTAGTTCAACTCTTAAAAAACACCCAGTGAAACCTGTATAGAGATACAGTAATGGGCAATTCCTTCCTAGGGTAGTCTTTTCTCTCCTTTAAAAAAATAACCTTTAACACAAAATAGAAGAGAGTGTTCAATAGAAGAGAAAAAAGACTCATCCCCAGATAACCCCTGATTAGCGTCTCTTGTCAAGGCAGTTTTAACTATATTCATGGTCCAAAGGTGGTGCTGAGCTTTGGTTCTTGCTGTTCCATTTGTGACCTTGAATAATAGCTTTTCTTCTCGCCCCCTCTCAAGGGGCAGCAAACAGAGATATGAACGTATTTCTAAGCAGCACTGTTACGAGACATTCTCACTGTGATCTCTTCAGGACGGTCGTAGCCATGACTAGAGAAATAGAAAGTGAAAAGAAATGAATAGACAGTATTTTATTAAGAGCAATTCAGAAGCACTTACTATTAAAAATGAAATTATTATTAATTGATAGGAATAGGAGATACAAGAATTTCAGATTAAATCAAACGACCACATTAGTAGGGAATTTTGATTAAGTAATTCCATTCTGACATTATCACAACTGTTGAGAAAGTTGATTAAAAAAATAAAATAAAATCAAAAGACCTGTAACAGAACAGTCAGAAATATCACTGGAAATAGTAAAGTCTACCATACTGTCACATATCAATCCACTTAAAAACTCAAGACAATTGTTGTCCTCTCTGCTTGAGGCCTGTTATCCAAACTGCAGCGAAGTCAAATTTGGGGGCTATCAAGATCATTACTTTCACAATAATCACCTTAATTTTTAAGTTTCATGCACACTAGAAAATCATTCTTTTGCTGGCAAACTATTAATCTAAGTTAGAAAAATATTGAGATAAACTAAAAACCAACAATCCAATAATGAGGGCTGCAAAGCTTCCATGCCTACTGCCCTACAATACAGGCATTTGCTAACTATAAAGCCAAAAATCAGGCCCTCCTGTGACAGCCACCAAAGACAGCTGAGAATGCACAAAGCTTTTACATCAGCATTACAGAAAGCACAAGAATTGAAGTTTCAAATGTGCTTTCTGCAATAATGCTGTAAAGAGCTTTGTCCTATCGTTACTAACAATTCAATTATTTTTAAAAGGAGGCTAGAGAAAATAGCTGCTGATTTTGTCAAGAAGCTATTGCATTTTGAGTGCAATAAAGTGCATTTGCTATTGTATTTAAAGTGAAAGGTTTAAAAGATCACAAAATGAAGTGGAAAGCGTGAATGTTAGCTAAGAGATTTTTTTTTTTTCCCTTCAAAACAAATATTTTAGGCTGTACTGGGAAGAGGAAAAGATAGGTCAGCTGCACTGTGGGGTCTGGCAATGGAATGGGCCCAGGCTGGTCCTTTTTGGGTTAAGGGGTGCAGGCCAGGAACACGTGCTGAGCAAGGCACTGTGTTACAGCCAACAGCCACTGCTCCAGGTGCACTGAACCTATTTCTGGCAACTGTGCAGAGCTCTTCCATTGCAAAGGATGAAGGAAAGTTATGCTGACCATATCCTACAGAACTCACCATGAAGAGTCTATGAAACATCATGCACTAATGGTAACATTAGGCAATGCAAAAAGCATTGCTAGGGCATCTGCATGTTCTGCTCCTCTCTCAGCCACTACTCCTTCACATTGTTTGTTTAGCTGGGTTAGTCAAATGCAACCTTTGCCTTTAGATCTAAGCCAGCTTTTGCTTTCTTGTAACACTACGAATAGCATCACGCTTTCTTCATGAAAACAACTTAATAAAACCTGGAAAAACTCTGGAAAACCAGAGTAAACTGAAAGCATAAAGGTCCCCAAAGTGTTCTCCCTCATCTCGGTGCCCTTGACACCAAGCCAAGGCTCTGATTCAGAAAGGTACTAACATTTAAATGCCATCATACTCCAATCACTCTACAGAGGATATTTCATTATGTTTCTTTCAAGTAACACATTATATTTAGAAGATGTACAAAGTTCATTTCAGACAGTATCACCATTTTCAAAACTGACTTATCTATTTATAAGCTTATTTATAGCTTATTCAAAAAACTACAAAGAGATTGGAAAATGGATTAAGATTTAGCCAAGCACAATAAAATTTAACATTACATATCATTTGATTTGAAATAAGATTTTTCCCCTATAACTCAAATTTCTGCACCTCAATCAACATTGCAAGTTATTCTTGTATCTCAGAAAGATTGCTTTTGAATCAATATTTACCATGCTCAGACTTGGATTTGTAACGTAAGAATAAAGCAAAGTTTATCACACACTTACAAAACAAAGTCTTAAAATGCTTTTAATTACCAAAAAGGAGCCAAGAGAGGGGTGGGGAAAAAAAAAAAAAAAAAAAAAAAAAAAAAGCAGAAGAATGATTAATATCATACTACAGGTTTTTATCTCCAAACAAAACAAGTACATATTAGGCTTCACTCACCCACATGCTAACTAAGCACAGACTGATGGAATATTCAGAAGATACCACTGCGAGGTGAGGCAAACTACAAAGCCAGGAAGAAAACAGCTTATTGGACTCATGGTAAAGCATATGTAAGAATGCTGTGAACATCTACTGATTACAGATGAGAATGTTACAGTTGGATCACAATAAGTAGGTAGCAAAAAACATATTAGTGCAAGAGATACATTGGTCTGGCGTACACTTATTTGTTGAGGGATCTGCTGAAGGTTTAAGTAGAAACCTCTCCAGTATATTCCTACTGTTTGAGACAGACAGACTAAAAGGACAAGTACTCACAGGCACTTCCTAACACGCACATTTAATTGACAATTTACACATTAAAATTAGTTTTAAACCTTTTGGCTGTAAATTGACATACAAAGCCAACTAAGCTTTATGTTAAAAATGCACATTTATAAGTTTGTAACATTATTACTCATGAGATCTAAATACTGGATACTTTCAAATACTGCTATCATTCTGGTTTTATGTGGAGAAACATGACAATCATGTTAGTACACATCAGCAAACAAACAAACCCCAGCATATCTCTTAACAGAATAATTTATGACTCCCCCACTTGTTTCAGTCTTGAACAGAATTACAAAACATTCGCCACAAACATTAATTTGTTGTTTGGTAAACAAATGCAACTTCTAAACTAAAGACTGTGCCCTTCATTAGCTGTATGCACAGCCAGTCCTTATATCTGACTTTGTTAGATGTCTATTTTTTCATCTCTGTGTACTTGGAAGGGACAAAAAATGACAGGCTAAATCTCAGCCAAGAAACACTGCTATGTGAAACTGAAGAAGTTTCTCATTAAGACATCAACTTCTTTGAATTCTGATATTCATAACCATCAAAGCACTTGCAGCCTGGAAAAAAGTTCTTTGTATGACTAGCCATAATTTAGCCCCAAATTATTAGTTAGTACCAAAACTTGTTGGATTAACTTGAAGTTTTCTTTCGTACCAGAATTGGTGAGCACCTCTTTCGAGAAGACCAAGTTTCAAATACCAAAAAGCACAGGGAGCTGAAATACAAGCTCTAACCTCACTTTTGACCAACTCAGACTCTCCTAGAATATTACTAGAGTGTGCAAATAAATAAATCAAATAGAAAGTCAGCTTTCTAACTGAAGGTCTGAGAAAGAGTCTTAGGAAAGCCATAATTATTGCTTCATTTCTTTATAATTTATAATTTGTCATATTATTTCGGAAGCAAGAGTAGTGTGAATAACTTCAAATAATATGGCAGAAATGAGAAATTGGTTTAAATAAAAGCCTTTTGAGAACAAAAATAGGATGCTTGCAACACACAAGACATTACTGTTACACTTTTATCAGCATTTACATGACCTTAAAACTATATTAAGTATTTAAGATTGCAAGGCTCACAGGACAAAGCCTACAGGAAAATGCTGAAGTATCAAACACTTTCCTCATCTGATACTTCAAGCTGATGAAACGATGGAAACTTTTTATTAAATTCATTTCAAGGGTTCAACACGATGTTTATGTTCTGTGATTCTGTGATTTTATGCTGATGTAGTAGCATTATGAGAAGTGCAACTACAGGTGAAAACATTCAAACTTTGATTTTGTTTCTGAAAGTGTTCAATATATCCAAAAGACAAGTGAGAAAAGGAGAATGCAGCTCTTTCCCTCACTTAAGTCCCTAAATATTGTACTCAGCTAATCCACAAAGAGAAGGATCACAATACTGACTTCAGATACAACACAGACAAAGCTATTACTGCAGTTTTTGTCTTAATAAAAAGCAGCTCCACTATATAAAACAGTAACAGCAATACCAAATAAATGCTTGTGGTCATATATTCTTCATCTCTTTTGGCCCTGCTTCTGAAACCCCAATTCAGCTCTTCAGTAAAGATGAAATATTTAATATGTTTATTTAAAATGGAAAGACAAACAGAAAACAAATAAAACCTATCATCACAGACATTCCAAAACCACAAGGATTGAAGCTGTACAGTTCCACTCTATCCCTCAAAAAATTTAGGGGTAAAAATAAAAACAATGAATAATTTTATAAAAAGTTAAGCAATATTTAATTATTTACAATTAAAAGGAATCATTCTCTATTGAATGTCCCACCAATTTTATTCTCTAATGCGTGCATCTATGCAGATTGATTGCCATCACTTTATTTCCTCCCCCACAGCTGTACAAGATCAAATCTTGCTATTGTATTACTCAGCACCACTGGTGAAAAGGCAGCACTGCAGAAATTGTTTGAAATTCTTATTTTTCATTTGTCCTTGTTGGAGTCAACCTGACATATTTTGATGCTTCTTTAGTACAAAATAAATAAATAAAGAAATAAATTCTTGTTAGGATACTGACACAAAGTTCCATGTATATGGTTTTGTAGGGAAATGGTTTTAAAGTTGAAGGAGGTAAGATTTAGGTTGGATGTCAGGAGGAAGTTCTTTACGGCCCAGAGAGGCTGTGGATGCCCGGTCTGTGGAGGTGTTCAAGGCCAGGTTGGATGGGGCCCTGGGCAGCCTGGTCTAGCATTAAATGTGGAGGTTGGTGGCCCTGCATGTGGCAGGAGGTTGGAGATTCATGATCCTTGAGGTCCCTTCCAACCCTGGCCATTCTGTGATTCTGTATATATTCCACTTCTATAGCACAAATCCCAGGTGGGTGAACTAATGAGTTTTCTATTCTACAAGGAAATGTTGTTCTTGTGTTTATCAAATATTATACTGCAGGGCTGAAAAAGCCTCTCTTCTACCATTTTTTCCATAAAACACCTATGAATCTGCAGAAACTGCTGAATTTAAATAACACAAATATTCTCTCAGTTAACTTTTTTGGTAAGAAAATTAATCTCAGAATAGTAGCTTTCACAAATGTGGTTTAGACAGAAATTCTAGTTAAGAAAATGTGCTTGGTTTGGGTTTTTTTTTCTTTCATTTTTGCTATAACCTACTGGCAGAATTTAACATTCCATTGGAGGGAAAGAGGTGGAGAAATAAGAGTCCTCTTGAACGAAGAAAGTGTGAAAGAGAGATCTAAAGAAAGTGTCCAATTTCGTATTCTTGCAACATCATCTTCTGCATGAACTTTAGCTTATTGGTACAACTTACCAATGGTCGTGCATCTTCTCGTTCTAGTATCTTCTGAGTCTGATCAGCTGGGAACTTCAGCACTGTTGTTATAACCTTGGCCATCGTCTGAAAAGAAACAGATCATCTGTAATTATTATCATGTGACCTAAAATGCTTCTTAACATTTTAAAATATGCTTCTCTTGAGAATACTGTTATTTTTAGTAATGTCTCCAAAAAGCATAATGAAAGGAATTAAAAAATAACCACCAGTTTCATGCTGTATTTGCATGGCATGATACATTATGTGAAATACATAGAAACCAAGAGGAGTGTTCATTTCACACTGTCACAAACTGCAGCTATTGTACTATGATGTAAGCTCTAGAGTATTCAAGTCCATTAATAACAGCAGCAAACTGTTGCAAATGCTGCTCCTGCCACGTTTAATCTTAATGCAGCCTTTCTGAAAAGCTCATCTGAGGCACGTGGAATCTGAAAGAGTCTTTATGAATTCACCTATACTCACATCACCCAAATATTTAGTAAAGAAACACAAAGAAATGAAGCACCGAGAAAGATCCAAATGTGAGATGCAGAACTGCAGTTGTCAAAATATTGTCAGCAGGTATACAGTAGCTCATATTTAACTAGCAAAACATTTAGACAACCTCAGATGGAACATGTTAGAATGTCAAACTTTCGTGCAAAGCAAGCAATTATTTCCCTTTTAAAAACAGATTAGTGGGAATAAAAAAATTCCAAAAGGCACAGAATGTGGTTCTGATGACTTTCACAAGAAAGGTCAAAGTAAGAACTGCAGGGCAGCTCAAACAGAACGTGATTGCTCCAGAAGCAGTAGCTGTTGCTCTTCAAGAATGTGGCTGAGATAAGATTGCTGCTCTCAAAGTCCACTGCTTATTACCAGCTTCACCACATGTGGAATGAAAAGGGAGACTGCAGCAACAAAGCAGCTGCAGGACAAAAATGACCACAGTTAGAAGTGAGAGGTAAACCTCTAACTTGCAGGTACTGCTTCTGTCTATAATTAATTAGGGATAAATACTGAATAAAACAAGTCCTGTTGAATGAAACCTTTCAATTAAAAAAAAAAGTTTCATTTAAATATATTAGTAGCTTGCATAATTAAGAAGAGCCTGTAGTGCAGTTCCCAGATACAATAAGGAGCACTCCCAGCATCACAAACAGATCCTGTGCTTCCACCATCTCTTTTGCCAAAACCCTGATCACAATGATCTAGGACTAAAAGATCAGAAAGTACTGAGCTTAGCATCTCTTCAAACTGTATGACGATTTTCTGCAGGACACAACGGCGTGCAAATGTTGACAAAAAATCTACAAACACTGCAAATACTGCATGAAGGCACAGATTCTTATGTGCCAACTTAAACAGAGGCTAAAATCTTCTTTCCTGAAAAAAGTGTTTTGTAATTCATCACTCTCAGTGACTTGAAATTTTCCATGTTCTTGGGGCCACTACAGAGATTCTAAAGCAGAAGAATTCAGTACTATTCACAGTCGAGAACTTACTTCACTAACAGTCTATGTCACTAGGGATAGCAAAACAATAACTGTGAACACACATGGATGTTCTTGGGTGTGCATCTGTGTACCCACCCACTGACAGACTCACAGCTTTCACAAACGTAATAACCAGCCCTACTGTAAGAGATGCCAGCTTGCGTTTCTTTCTGAGGTCAGTCATGTGAGCTCTGTAAATAATGCTTTCACAGTGATATCCATCAGCCCCCTTCGTTTTGAGAGCCGCAGGTCAAAGCCAGACCCTTCAAAAATTGTGCAGGAGTTTGACAGAAATATCCCTTGTCATCCTGCAATGCACAAAAGCATGGCCAGGCGCCAGAAAAAGATTTGCATTGATTTATTATCTCTGATATGTGAGCTGGAGAGCTGCAAAGCCTGAAGCAAGTCTGACAGAACATAATTCTGTGCTATTTCATTCACTCCTGTATCTAGCTGATGGAAACACATTCATCAAACACATACAACATTCAGGCTGACTTTCTGACTTCAGAACAGACTCCAAGTGGCACAGTGAAGTAACAAGGAGAAGCATCTGCCAAAATGGTCCTGCAGGACTTTTGCAAAACTTCAGATTAAGTGTGCAGTAGAGCTGGAAGTTCAGCAATTCACGTGCTTGTAGAAAATGCAATTTTATTGAACCTGATTGTGTATGCCATGCATCTCTGAGTTCAGATACTCTGATCAAGGTGCATATGCTTAAAAGTTGGTGATTTCATTTTATAGATTGTGCCAAGGAAAAACAAAGGGAAAAAGAATTGAAGGACTGGAGGGGAAGACAATAAACAAATTATTATTTGTCTCCCCAGCAAATACAAATGTGCACATCAGTGAAACAGCTTACAAAGCTTGTGACAAGCTGCAGATCCTATGGGTTAAACGTTATAGTCATAATTCCTGAGTCTTAGCTACTGAACCACTAGCAACCCTCATCATTTCTCTTAGCTTTCCAGCACTTTTGCACAACTGATGCATTCACTCATCCCTCCACTTAATACAATACCAGAACTGTTTACCAGGCTGCATAAATGGTAAATTGTTCAGGATAGTTTGCACAGCTCCTATAGAAATGCTTTCACTAAAGAGCGCATCAGGAACACAAAGATGACTTATTCCACTGCAGAACCACTTCTGAGACACAAAGTGGTTTTTGTACTTTATAAAGGAGACCCTGCTCAGAGGAGGGCCACTAGAATGGTCTGGGGAATAGACTGCATATCTTGTAAGAAATAATTGCTGCACCTGGTCTGTGAAAACAGAAGCTAAAGGGTACATCTGTATCAAAGAGGTTGATCACAGAGATCTTTTAACTCAATTAACGTGTTGGGAATAAGAAGTGCATATTAATATACAGTCTAAATCTATTAACACAGTATTAAATGGATTATAACAATCACATCAACATTTATTATGGATCTCCAATCAGTGTAGCAGGAAGAAACCAAACTATTTTCAAGACATAGTTGAGTAAACTTAAGGTATGAGATACAACCCTGACTGCAGAAGCTAACCTCAGTGTCTTCCAGTCACACATCCAATGGCTGAACAACAGCACGAGATCAGTTTGGGAGTACAACTTCAAGCAAAATTGAAGAAACCACCAAAATACCTTCAGATTTACATTAGCAAATATGTACATAAATATACACACACACATATATATATGTATATATAAATGTTAGCCTTCATTGCATTTTAGTTTTTCAGTAACAAATACCAGAACAGCTACAATCTTGATCAGCTAATAACAGTAATACCAGAAACCTTCCCTTATTTGCAATATATTAGAACATTTATCCTCAAATAAAAATTGCTATGATGTTATCAGATCAGATTAATATGAAAATATGATAGAGAGAAATACAATCACGTTCAATTTCAGTTTATCATTCATTACCTATCTAAATCTGATTTCCCAAAGCTAATAGCTGTAGTGCTTTGAAAATTGTTTATTATGCTTTTTTATTTGAATTAAATTTACTTTCCCTTTCATTTCTATGAATTTTAAAACAGTGCCTTCACAAGTTATTACAGGAACTCAATGTCTATTTTTCCTGATACAGCTTTTCCCCCATACTCATCTGCTTTCAGGAGCCTGTGTGCATGAAATGTTGTAATGGCATCTTCTAATTACAGAGTGTAATCTCCAGAGCAAATACATACACACAAATACAGACATCTTTCAATCAAAGCAACTGAAGGAATGACAGAATTCTTGCTACCTGCATCAACAATATGCACCAGTCATCCATTACAGCCTCATGGGATGGCTGAAGCTGAAACATGGCTGACAAAGTTTGTTACTGTTGTTAGTGTTTATATATATATATATATGTATGTATATATATTAGCATTTTCTCATGTTTAAGTCCCTCACAATTCAAAAGTTATTGTAATTATCCAGTAATGTATGTATTTTTCTTTAATGATTTCAATCAAATGCCATTAAGGTGAGAGAGCCATCCAATGAGCCACAGGCCTAGGAACAGAAGCTAACTAGTGATTCTAGTTTGTTTTGGATCCAGGATTTATGTTTTTCATAGAAAGGAAGTTAAATAGCAAAGTAAGAAAAGGGATGAAAAGAAAGAAGAATCGTGTAAGGACAAGAAGTCCTGTGTAGAACAAGTTTTATTCCATAAGGAGCACAATGAGAACAGACCCAACTAACACAGAAACCTGCATAAAACCTTTTTACTTAATAGTAGTCCAAGTTGAAAGCAGCACAACAAAGAATGGAAAAACTCCGGGGAGGAAAAAAAATACATATATTCATCCACATAGCATTTATCATCCAAGAAAAATGTTTGTGTTATGACATACCTCCTTTGAACCTGGTCAATCTCTTAGCATCAGTATTGTTACAAGCTAGTAAAATTCCAACATAGGAATGATTTTACAAGCTTGCCAGCATACAATAAGGAGCCTACTGTGCAGCTTTTCTCTGCTTTTAAAAGTAAGTTAATACTAACTAGTGAAGGTACACAGATTTGGGTGCCTTATAAAAGATCTTTAAGTAACAATTTGAAAAAAAACTTCACCTTCAGAGCTAGTAACAAGGTAATATTTAATACAACTGTAACTTAATCGTATTTGCACCATCATCACAAAAGTAGTTTGCTAATATAGTGCATATCAGCTTTCAAAGCCCAGTAAGCCTGACTGACACTAAGACTTCTGCTGGTAAAATAAACACCTACCTGTAGAGGTATTTGTTTCTGCAAGTACCTTGGTGAGAGATGTGACACTTCCTCCCCCTCCCCAGTGTTCTCTCCTTTCACTTCCCCTGCGTTTTATCTCAGTATCTCTTTGTAAAAAAGCCTTGAAAGTCCACTGAATTTTTTTACAATAACAGACAATACAAGATGAACCACCAACATCATGGCACTTCAGATCTATACAGCAAGGAAGCTAAACTTCATTCTAACCCACATCACATCACTGTATACAAGTTTCCATACCTTTGTCTCACGACCCATCATATACTCAAAGAGCACTTTCCTCAAGTATTCAAACTCCGTAGGCTCTCCAAAGAGAGAAACGTCAGTATGATGAAGATTTCCATCTGTGTAAACAAAAACAAATATATTTATACTGAGAGTAACTCATAAGAATGTAAGTTACTCATAGTCAGAAAGTGACTGAAACAAATTGTAACCAAGTATGAAACACGGGCGTAGCGACCATAATTATGCCAGATGCCTAAAACCTACTTAGAGCAATTTCCTGAAGCTTCAAATATAATGGATCAGCACATTAGTCAAAAATCCTCAACAACGTACTACTCATGAAGTTTTGTTTTTAAATGAAAATTCATGCATCTCTTCTTTTTAACGCATACCAGATAGACTTAAAACCTATTTCTTTAGATTCTGCTGTTTTTCTTGACTATGACTTGATTCCAATTTTGTATCAGTGCATCTGAAATCAGAAATTATACCAATTTAGCTTTCAGAGGAAATGCAGAAAAGATAAATTGATATAACAGATTCTGAATTTAAGATAGTTGAAAGCAGGGAAAAGTAGATGAAAAAAAAATGAAATAACTACAAGTGTTAATGTTTTTTCCAATGAAATGTGCTTTATTTGTATTAACTACAGGGTTATCAAGGAATGTGAACAACTGCAGTACGAGATCAAGAGAGAAACTTCAGCTGTCTCACAGACAGGAGATACAGGACACATACAAGGAAACAAAAAAGGAGTACAAAGTTAAGGAAAAAAAAGAAAAAGGCATTCATGAGCATGATAGGCAGTGGTATACCAAACTATGAATATAATCATCATTTTGCAAAGACAGCAGTGAAGGATAACTTTTATGAGGAATATTTATAGAGAATAAAGTAATAGTTTAGCTTATTCTTACCAAGGTAAAGATGGAAGATAGAAAGATGCATAATTTAACGTAAGCCCAGCATCACAGGCCAGTGGCAAATTAAATTAGCTGTTTAGATTAGATATTGGACTAATTTGGACATAAGTCTTAGGAGAAAGTGGACTTTTGATAAAAAAAGGAATGGTCCACAGAGAGAGGTTAAAAATACTTGCTTAAAGTAACTCTGCAAAACAACTTTTCAAAGGAGTGTTCTTAATAAATATGGATAGAGCAAGAAAAGTAATAGTACGGTAATCAAGATGTCAGAGCAGGAGATCTTGAAAAGGACATTTAGTTATAAGAATGGCAAGGGTCCTAACATGGAACACAAGAAAGATTTGTGAAATGTAATAATTGCATAGTTAAGATGTTTAAGGAGTTATAAACATTGTACTCAGTTAGCTAGGGTATAATTCCCCTCTGCCCCATTTTCACTGAAACTGCCTCTATCAATCCCCCCAGAGATAACAGATTGCTGATACAGAGCTGTTTCACTTGTGAGACATCAAACAAAAATGCTACACGATTTGCAAAAAACATTATGAAAATGTTTCAAAAAACCTTGTGTTTTACCAGATTCTCTAAACAAAAGCATATCTTTCAAATCCACAAACTTATCTGATGAAAACTACGTACGCACCTCTGTGTGGTGTTCCAACTGATGTGACATACGTTTTCTTTTCATAATTTCTCAGTCTGTCTTCCAGCACATGAATCTAAACAGAGCACAATCAAGATAGGAACTGTTAAAAGTAAGTTAAAAGTAAGCATAAGAAGTTCCAGCTAAGCATCCTGACATTCTAATACAGCAAAATATATTTGCCCTTAAATATGTTACTAACAACTGTGCCTAACTAAGGAAAATATACCTATATACACGTTATATATACATGTATATACACATACATACATAAGCACACATAAAAACACAGATAGAAAATTACTTATTTTACCTAAAGCCAGAAGATCTAGTTTAGAAAAAGTGGGGAACCATAATTTCAAAAAGGACATTCATATATTTTTCATTCTGCAAGTGTTTTTGATAACCTGCACCACAAACATTTGGTATTTTCATACCCTGGGGACTGAGGAGTATTTTAAAAATGTGCATAGATGTATGAGTCAAAACAATTTTAGTTGTGCTACATCATCAGTTGGAAGGAACAAAATGTTTAATATTCCAAATACAAATCATCAAAAAAGATGATGTTCTTCCCTTGTTTAAGCAGCAGCCTTACCTGCTCCTTGAACTCCTGCTCTTTCAGCTTTGAATCATTGACAAGTGTTGTCTTCTGTGCAAGCTGTGCCTGAAAGAACAGCCACATACAGAAAACTTCAATAAACTACTGAACATACTGCTTTAGTGGCTTTGGGCAGCCTGGTCTGCTGGTTGGTGACCCTGCACATAGCAGGGGGTTGGAACTAGATGATTATTGTGGTCTTTTTCAACCAGGCCATCCTATGATCCCATGATTCTATGATAAGCAGTGCTGCTAGCTTCAAAGTGATGTGACACAGCATTACCAAGGGGAAAAAAATAAAAATAAAAATAAAGAAAATCAAAACTTACCTGAAGTTCTGCTATTGTTACCTGGAGCAAGAAAAAAAAATAATAATGATCAGATGAAAATGCAGATATGAAAAAAGAAAATATCAAATATCTCATTCTCTGGATTAGTCATATGACTAATCCAAGAAGATAAAAATTGAAATGATCAAATCATACATATTCTTATACAAATATGCTTATATACTTATAGTAGCCCAAAAAGTACTTTTTAATGCTTACTTGTACTGATAAGCATCAAAGCTTATATTTAAATTCTCCTGAGTCTGTAATACAATTATCATAAAGATAACTTGAAGAACCTAGCATTTCTAAATATGCAGTATGCCCAACGGTGCTTGTTATCAAAATGAAGATTCTTAAACTAAGGTTAATAGGAATTTTCTGATCAGTGACAACAACACATAGACTCTTCCTCATCTCAGTCATATTTTTGTCCATCAAAGAACAATTCCTCTAACTAGAATGTGTTCTCAGAAAGACAAAAGCATGCAGACACTGTCCATCCTTGATGGACAGTGGTCCATTGATGGACAAAGGTCTATTTCAGTAATCTTGGGAATTTCAGCTAAAAAAAAACCATTCAAATGATCCAATGCAATTTCCTTTCCTTCTTAAAAAAAAAAAAAAGAAAAACCAAAACCCAACAATAATGAAAAAAACAGGTAGAAGGCAAAAAATCCCCTGCCCACCTCCTCCCCCCCAAAAAAGGAACAAAAAGGTTTTTAACATCTCATTAAAAAGGGTAGTATTAAATACTGCAGATTAGCACAGGTTGACTTTGGAAGAAGTCAACCCCTAAAAGAACAAAACATGTACCTGAAGGCGAAGTTCAGATAAACAAAATTCTATTTAGGCTGCACGTGTAGAACTTCATGAAGACAAAAACATATCACACCTAGAGATATAACTGTAATGTTAATGCCAGCTCACATTTTCACTGTTTCGATGGTCCTTTTCTGCCATCCTTTGCTTGTACTCCTTTTGCAACTCCTCTAACTGTGTCTGCAACTCGTGAACTTTTGTTGTCATTTCTTCTTCACGAGCCTTCAAATTACAGGAAGAAATTATTAGTTAAACAATAAATCATTATCTAACCACTCAAAACATAATGACAGCAGACTGACAGCAAAGACTTATGCCATACACAGAAACAATATGTCTGAAATCCACTATAAGGCTAGTGAAAAAGAGCAAGAAACAACCATAGGAGCTGAACAAGATTCTACGTTTCCATGGTTTCTTTATACTCTTCTATTTAAAAAGTCTATTTAAAAAACTGGCATAGCTAGTTGATTTTATTTTACCTTTTTTTTTTTTTTTTTTTACATTAAGAATCTAAATTCATTCATTTTCTAGACAACTATCCATTGAAATAAATCAAAACTGCATGCACACCACTTAGCCATAGAAGGGAGCTAAAATACAGAAAAGAAACAACTAGAAAGGATGATTAAAACTTCTGTAAGATATGACTTGTACAACCCACTGAGTAGAGATCATGATTTAGAGTTTGAAATAACTAGAGATCATGTGAGGTTCCAACATGGAATTACATTAACTTCTTGTTCTATACAGCATCTGGCATACTCTGAAAATACATAAACTACACACTATCCAGATTAGTTACAGTTGCAAACTAAGACTTCAATAAACCACAGAACCTACCCTTATTCACATGGGGATATGCATGTGAAATTACATATTTCAACTTTTGCTTAGACAGGCTTTAGATAAACTAGCTGGAGTACAACATTTCATTTTTCTCTAATTATACTCGTTAGTTTACCTATAGAAAAAAGACAGCCCTCAAGTTATAGGCTATATTGATTTATAAGTCCATAATTAGGGAGACTCTAGTGAAATCCTATTTGATAACAGTGCTCATAAAAGATAAGCAGACAGCACGTAAAGCAAGACAAATTACCAGCAGAACATTTTGTAAATAAATCGTTCTAACAGAATGATTTATTCTTGCAAGTCTTTAAGGATACACACATCAAGTTAGCCTAATTTTTAGCATCATTCACCACATTTAAAGTGGAAGAGAAAACTACAAAGAGAAAGCTACAAAGTTGCTATGATCAAACTTCTTTCCCCCAACTGGCATTATTTTTGCTTCATCTCCTTACCACTTAGGACTGAGAGAAACCTCTCTGCATGACTTTCTTGATTCAAAGTTTCTCAAACCTGCCATGTGTCAAGGTGGGTATATTTATGATAGTAACTGGTAGCTTACCATTCAATTGATAAAATCTGGGGATGCACGTGTTCTTATTTTTTTTTAGCAGAGATCACAATGAATATGACATCCACTGAATTTAACAAATATTTATTCACTTGTAAGATTCTTGCAACTCTTTTTCAGAATTCTCTGAATTGGTGCAGGGTTTCATTATTGTTTTGCCACACTAACAAAAACAAGCACTCACAAATACACCATTATCTAAAAAATAAACGTGGTCTGTAATTTAGAATATCACGCTACAGCTTATTGCACTTTGAACATCATTGTTTGTGCCTCCAATTGCAACAAAGTCAAATGGAGCGTAAACTTACAAGACTACGAACTCTGTACAGCATGCATGCTTCTCAGACAGGTTAAATGCATCTCAAAACAGAAAGGAAATACACCTTCATGATTTCACATCACAGATCTATTTCAATCTCAAGGACATGAATGGCAACATACTGCATACGCAGTATGATCTGGAATGATGTATGTCATAGAAAAAAATAACTTCATGGTTTTATATTATGCTATTTTTCTAAATTCTGTGATAAAAAGAAAAAAAAAAAGGGGACTCCATTAAAATCCTGTCATATCCAGTCAAATTGCCTCGTTCAAAAACAGAGCAGGATATATAATCTGCCTGCAAATTTGGGTTTTTTTACAATAAAAAATTCAGACATAGCTCTTGGGACTCAGCATAAACAAACAGAAGTTCTCTTTCAATTATTACAAATGGTTCTATTAAAAAAAAAAACAGTCTTTTAAACATTATTTGTGCAAGCAGAACTAGAATGTCCAAAGTTAAAGACTGCATCCCAATACAGTAACAGTCTAGCACCTGAAAGCCATTCAGTCTATTGCAGTATGTTTTCTATACCTAAACTCCTACTTGATTAAACAGAAAGCATCCTTTAGAGAGTCAAGTATCTCTGATACTGAAGTTGGCTGCTAACTTCTGGTTGGTGTGATATCAGAGCGAGGCTATGCCTACAAATGTCATGAAGATAGATTGTCCAGCTAGAAGTAAAAAATGGAAGTTTTACTTGCAAAAAACGACTGCATTGTGCATAAAAAAGAACCTTACTTTAAAAACTGTGGTACCAATCCAGACAGAGTATGTCAAAGAAGGGAGCTATACTATGAAGATATTTCTAGCACTGTATTTAAATTCTTGCTAGAAGCAACAACATCATCTAGTGGAAGTTAAAATTGAACTTGCTTGCTTTTGCTGTTATGATCTGGAGCACAGAAAAACTGCTGGAGGACATCAGGACTTATCACAGATCAGAGTTGGGAACTGATCTTTGCTGTTCTTACATATTCCAAAAACACAACGAAATATTTTAATTGGAAACTAGGCCACCACACATGTAAAGTATAATTCAATCAGCGAGATCTAAAAGAACTTTGCTAAAATGCATTAGTTTTCTGTCCAGTTCTGCAATGAAAAAAGAAGAGTTATTATGAAATGTAAGTAGCCATATCACTTTTTAGAAAGATACCTCAAGGATTTCTTCGTATTTTTTCACAGTTCTTTTCAGATCATCATCTTTTTCTGCAATTGTTTTATGCAACTGAGTTGTCTCTATCTGATGATTTTCTATCAGTTCGGATTCTACCTCTTGGGCTTTACCTATTAAAAAAAAAAAGAGAGGAGGCAAAATCAAAAGGCATACATATTGGGATGAATTAAGTCACAATGCTATTCAAAAAGCTTAAAAAAACTGAAGTAGGTATCTTCAGGAAGATGTATTACATTACTTGATTCTAATCCATATGAATTTTATTGTTAGCATTCTGGCATCTGGATCATGTTTTTCTGCCTGATGTCAGACCTTCTCTAGGAGTTAAGATCACAACCAGTAATTACTGACTAACTGCATCTCCTCCTCTATCCAGAAACAGCTGCAAATTTTCAGAAATTCCTCACTCTTAGGAGCACTTTCAGTAAACACGAAGTCAAAAGATGCTTTCTTCTCCAACCCCAACTTACATTATGGTGGCAAAAGATCAACAGTAAAAAAAAATATGAAATACACTGTACTCTAGTTATAAATACATGACATAGCTAACAGGCAGTATGCTCTGCTTGTGCCCGTTTGTAGTAACACTGAATGAAACCTATAAGGCTCAGCTAAGAAATCGCAATGCTGATTCTGTTCTGGTGCAGCTTCACCTCAAGCACTGTGTGCAGTTTTTGGCATCACAATATAAGAAGAACATGTATCTATCTGAGAGCATCCACTCTCTCATGAGGGATATGAGAACGGTGAAGGGTCTAGAGGACAAGGCAAATGAGGAGCAACTGAGGTCCCTTGGTTTTCTCAAATCCAGGGAAGGGAAGGCCTCCTGGCAATTCTGCATCTTTCTCACAAGGGGAGAGGAGGGACAGTGCTGAGCTCTGCTCTCTGTGACAGCAGCAGGGCCCAAGGGAATGGCATGGAGCTGTGTCAGGGGAGGGTCAGGTTGGGGGGTTAGGAACAGGTGCTTCACCAAAGGGTGGTGGGCATGGAACACGCTCCTGAGGGCAATGGTCACAGCCCTAAGCTGCTGGCAGTTCAAGGAGCATTTGGACAATGGTCTCAGATACAAAGTTTGAATTTTGTGTGGTCTTTTGCAGAGCGAGGAGTTGGACTCCATCGTCCTTGAGGAAACCTTACAACTTGGGACATTCTCTGAATTTCACTAGAAGGCTTCCTTCAATGCCATACAGACAACTATGCAGCATTACATGTCTATATTACTGAAGCCAAAGCAGTATTACAATGGAAATGCTTTCATCTCTAAAAGTGGGGTTTTTTTGCTTGTTTGTTTTTTGTACATACAAAAAAATTTAGTATCAATGGAAGCCTTGGGTAACTGTTGCCAGGACAGATACAGACAGATACAGAGTTAGGTCAAAGAAACAGTCCTAAGGTACAGGAAGAAAAACTAAATACATCTTTTCCTAATTGTGTTACAATTAACATTTACTTATTTGCTTAGCAAGAGAAGTTTTCCCTGATTTCTCGAGGAAGCAACAAATCATTACATATGTATCTTCATCAGAGTTCCAAATAAAATATCTTTTCAAAGCACCTGGTTACTTTTCAGCCTTTCCATTCTCCAGTTACATAAGTATATCACTTACTGATGGTCTCTTTTACAGCTGTTTCCAATTCCATTTCTTTTTGTGCGAGCTGAGTATTGAACTCTCTCATTAGCTGCTTTAATGTAGAGTTGTGCTTTAATTCAATGTCTTCTTGTTCACATCTGTACAAAAAAGTAAGAAAAAAATTCATCGAGAAAATAAAAGTTTGAAGAGTATGAGAACAGTTTAGCAAGGGAAGAAATTCAGAAAGTTTCTAAAACTATTTTATAACGGATTGGTTTTGAATTCTGTGGGATTCTCCTTCCCATCTAATTCATCTGGAAGACACAGGTGCTTTATTTGTAAAACAAAACAAACAAACCAGAATTGAACCATCCTGTGCCATTGTCCTCTCATTCTCCTTCACTCAAAGATACATATTTTTTGCTTAAAACTTTGAATTAAATGGGCACCCACAGTAGAGTTTTTAGGAACTTCCTTGCCTGATAAAACTATCAGAACACTGAACAGCATACCAGATTTTCTGCAGTATATATGGAACAATTCTTAGTACCACTTGTTTCCCTCCCACCACCCCAGTTCACACTCTGAACTTTCAATTGATACTGAGCTACTTTACAGGGTAGTGACACGAAGCTCTCAGAATTGAGCTTTAGTCGACGTTGTTTCTTGTTTCAGGAAACTAAAACTGTATCTCATGTTCTGGTAATGCACCGAACAATTCAAGTGGTATTATTTTGTCAAATGAGAAACCATATTTTAAACTGATGAATCAAATAATGTTTTATGTGTTCCTTGCTTTCTGTTTAAGTCTATCTAGAAAAAAAAAACAAAAAACAAACACAGCAAAATACCAGTCATCATTTCATTGTTAAAAATCAAGCTATAAAAAGGTCTCCTTAAGGTTTAAGTGGTTAAAAATAAAGGAGATGTTAACCAGACTGGGAATGAAGAATTTACCTGATTTTCTGCTCCATTTCCTCTAAGGACTCCTTCTTAACGATGTCAAGCTCCTGCTGATGTTCTTTTCGCAGCGTACGCAGGTCTTTCTGAAGACTGTTTACATCCTTACGTAGTTTCTGTTTCTCCCTGTCAGTCTCCTCCAGTTTAGCTTGCAAGTCCTCCAGCTGGTTCTGCATGTCACCCAGTAACTTCTGCAGCTCCAAAGCAGATTTAGTCTTTTCTTCAGCATTTGCTTCACAAGCTTTCAAGCGGTCATTTCTTTCTTCCAGCTGCTGCTGTAAACTTTTTAGGTTTTCCTCATATTTCAAACTTCTATCTTCCATCTCTATCTTGTGCACTTCATTTACCTTAGCTAGATTATCTTCCAATTCTCTCACCTTCTGCTCTAAAGAGTGAATGACTGCATCTTTTTCCTGCACTTTTTTCTGGAAATCTCCAATTATATTCTCCATATCCAGATTTTTTTGTTCTTTAGCTTTCAGTTCTTCCCTACTACTTGCTAAATCACAACCACACCGAGCATGCTCATCCACTAGCAAGGAGTATTTTTTAGCCTGCTCTTCAAGCTCTTCCCTGAGGCTTTCAGTCACACTCTGCTCCTCTCTCTGTCTCTTCTCGGCACATTCCAATTTTTTAAGGAGCTCTTCCTGTTTCTTTTGCAGTTCTAGAAGAGAGTCTATACCTTCACGTTGTTCACTTTCATACTTCTGCAACAACTTGTTTTTCTCTATCAAGTCCTTCTGTAACTCGTTCATTTTCTCTTCGTGTGTCTGTTGGACACTCTTAAGTATTTCATTTTTTTCTTGCTCTATAGCAGCCTTAGCACTCTCTATTTTTTGCAGCATTTCTCTCTCTAATTCCATGGAATCTCTTGTTGACTTCATCTTTTCTTCCAGGGATTCAATTTTGGCCTCTCTTTCCTGCACTTTTTGTTCCAAATGTCTTACCTGATTTTCTCTATCTTGTTTTAATTGCTGTTCCTTTTCTTCCATTTGAGACGTCAATTGCCTTTTAATAGAACCAATTTTTTGCTCTGCCTTCTTTTTCAGATCTGCCAACTTCGTGCTGTTCTCTGCATTCAGTCTCTCTTCTAATTCTTTTAGTTCTTCCTCTTTGCTTTTAAGTATTGCTGATTTCATTTGATCAAATTCTCTCTCTTTTGCTTCAAATTCAGCTTTCAGAGAACCTATTTCCTTTTCAAGATTGAGCACTTTTTCTTCAGCCTCCTTAAATCTATTGTCTTTTTCAAAAGCAACCTTCTCTGCCTGCTGGAGTTGCCAAGCTACCTCTTTTTGCTCTGCGTCTTTTTGTTCATTATACCTCCTAAGTTCTTCCATCAAGGAATCATTTTCTGAAGTTTTCTGAGCAATGTGTTCTTCCAATTCAGCAACTCTTGCTGCTTGGATTTTTAATTCCGCAGTTAACTCACTTTCTTGTTTTTCTATCCTGTTTTCCTTTTGTTCCAGCACACTTTTTAAACTATCCAGATCCTTGCCTCGCTGAGCCAGCTCCTCCTTCAGCTTATTTAGCTCTTCATCTTTTTTAGTGGCTTGGGTATTGCTTACCTCAAGTTTGCTCTGCAAATCTTTAATAGTTTCATGATTTTGTGTAAACCTCGTTTGTGCTTTTGTCTTCCACTCTGACAGCTTGGCTGTACAATGATCCACCTGCTCAAGAGCCGATGCTTTTTCTTGTCTCAGTAGCTCAACACTGGATGACAACTCCTGTACCTGGTTTAACAACTGCAACCGCTCCTCTTGATGTTGAGTGCTTAACAGAGAGATGGCTGCCTCCTTCTCTGTTAAGCTTACCATGCTTTCAAGTCTAACGTTAAGCTCATTTATTGTTTTGTTGAGAGTTGAGATCTCCGATTCCTTTTCCCGGAGCTCTTCTCTCATTGAGGTGACAGCATTGATATTTTCTGATAACTCCTTCCTGAGCTGTGTTATGCAAGTTTCTTTTTCTGTTGCTGCTTGCTTCTGATGCCCTCCTTCTTTTTGCAATTGTTCCTTTTCTGTTACAAGACCTTCAATATCAGCCCTCATGGACTGTATTACATTGTCCTTCTCTTGCAGCTGCTGCATTGACTTATTCATTTTAACAATTACCGCTTCTTTAACTCTTGTAGTTTGGCGCTCACAATCTGCAATTTTGCATGTTACTATGCCAATTTTTTCATTACACTTTTCAATTAGTTCATTGCTTTTTGTTTGCAATAGAACTTCAGCGCTCTTCCAATAAGCACCTAATTGTGCTGCAAGCTCCTTAACCTCAGTTTCTTGTAGCTGAAAAGCCTCTATTTTTTTCTCATAATTTTCACGATCCTTATTGTGAGAAGACTGCATAGTTTGGAGTTTCTCCTCCAAGGCTTTCAGCTTATCAGCCAGCTCAGTAATTCTGGCTTTGTCCTTCTCTTCAATTGCTTTCTGCCTACTGATCTGTTCCTGAAGTCCTAATTTCTCCTTCAGGGACTGACTAAGATCACCCTCCAGCTTTTGGAGCTGTGCTTTCAGGCCACTTTCACTATTTGACAGAGCACTCATCTGAGCTAAGGACTGTTCTAGATCTTCTTGCAATTGCTTCAGGGTCTCATTCCTCTTGACTTGCTCTTCCTTCAGTCGGGTTATTTCTGTCCTCGAGTCCTCTTTTTCAGCACTGCAGGTGGCAAGTTTCTCTTTTAGATCTCCAAGTTCCTGCTCTTTCTCTTGCAGTTCCATTTCATGTTTTTCCTGGAGCTCTTCAGCCTGCTGATTGAGTTTCTTTTCCCAACTTTGGCTAATTTCTTCCAACTCCCTCTTATGAGCCTCAGTAAGACTCTCCAGTTGCTCTTTCTGATTAGACTCCAGTTTTGACACAGCATCATTGATTCCGGCTGAGCTGGCATGTGCCATTTCCAACATTTTAGCATTGAATTCACTCTCTTTCTGACTGAACTCCAATTGCTTATTTTCAAGCTCTTTCTTTAGCTTCGATTCCTGCTCAGCGAGTTTCTTTTTGAAGGCTTCCTGCATATCTTTTGATTTCTGCTTCATTTTCTCCATTTTGTTTTCCTGACGTTTTAGCTTATTTTCATAGTCTCCTTGTAAAGTACTAATTCTCTCCTCTGCGGCTAACAGTTTCTGTTTAAGCTCTTCCATTTGTTCATTCTGTACTTTCTTCACATGTTCGATGTCATTTTCCCTTTCAGTTAGACTTTGCTTTACCTTATCAGCCTCTTCCTGTAGATCCCTCAGTTGAGATTCATACTGTTGTGTTAGAGATGTTATTTTCTGGGTATTTTCATCGCTTTGCTCTTGCAAATGCTGCTTCAGGTCATGTACCTGAGAGGTGTACAATTCTAACTCCTTCTTGACTTCATTCAGCTGGGATTCAGTTCTTACTAACTGCTCACTGAGTTCCAATTTTTCTCCTTTCAGGTCCATCAGCTTTTGCTGGAGCTTTGCTAGCTCCTCTTCGTATTGCTTTGCCTGCTCGTTAGAAGTATTCTGCTGAGACAGTGAAGCCTCCACTAACCTTGCAGACACTTGGACAAGTTCAGCTTCAGATCTTTGTGCAGATTCCTTTAGTTCTTGCTCATGTGCTTTTATTTCCTCCAGCAGTCTCTCCTTCTCCTCCAACGATTGCTTCATTTGGTTCAGTTCCTCCTTCAGTACCTTCTCGACTCCTTGAATAGACACCTCATGCTCTTTTAACATAACTTCAATCTCTTCTTTGTGTTGATTCCTCTCTGCTTCCAACTTTCCTTCAAATTCTTGCTTTGCTTCACCCAATTTACTTCTCAATTCTGAGAGCTCTTGTTCTAAATCCTGACGTCCTTTTAGTGCTTCAGATAGCTCAGATGACAACGCTTCTAATTCTGTTTGTTTCACGTCAAGTTTTTCTAATGTTTTTTCATTCATCTCTTCTATATGCGTACGGAAAACCGTTTCTTTCTCTTTCAGTATCGTATCTATTTCTTGTTCTTGCTTCTCTCTCATTTTTTCTATCTCAATTACATGTTGCTGCTGTAAAATTTGAAGTTTTTCTGTCCAAAGCTTTTCCTGCTGCTGCTTCACATTCTCCAATTCCTCCTTGTGTTTTTCAACTATATCACTCACTGTCTTGTTATGCTGCATTTTTTCAGATTCCATCAAAGTGCTTAATTCCTCTGAACGCTTTCTGTCATCTTGTGAGCACTTTGCAAGAGAGCTCTCCAATTCAAGAATTCTCTGTTAGAAAACACAGTTTTATTTAATTTATCTAGTTTGTCATCAACCTTGCTTCCATTAAGTTAAGTGAGTTAGCTAATGGAAAAAAGAAGTTCTATTCCACTGCAGGGAAAACAGACAAAATAAAAACTTGGAAACAAATAATTCAAACAAATTAATTCATGTAATGTATAAAAGAACAATGTTGCTTGTTTAAGAACAAATAGGATTGGATTAAAGGTTTCTTGAGTCTACAAGGGCTATTGGGCTTTATACCTACATACTAGTTTTATTTTAATTCCACCTCATATAATTGTATGTAAAGTTGAAACTCCTCCATAAGCAAAATTTGCAACTTTAAGTTTGGGAGTGGTTGAATAAAATGCAAACTTCTTTTAGGAGAAAATACAAACTTTGCTGTGACAAACAGCAAAAGACACTTCAAAAAAATTAAGCAAATTTTTACTACTTAAGCATCTTTGTAAGTGTTTGTATGGTAGCAGTACCCATAAATTGAACTGATGAAAGCACTGCTTTCCTGTACTACACACATAAAACTTGTGCTGATGGATACAAATTTATATACTACACCATGATACAAAGTGAATGGATTGCTCTATTTTGAAATCAGATCTTGTAAAAAAAAAAAAGTACAAGCTGCAGCTTACTTTGGTAATACATCACATTTTGATCACTACTATTACACTGTGTAATTAAACCAAACCTGATCATGTAACATCTACATTATTCGTAAACTTGTCAAAGTTAAGAATATTCTGAAAGGCATTCTTAGAAAACGTTTACTTTTCTGTAGTATTTACTCACAGTTCTAAAAGTCTCTACTTCCTGATGCATCTCCTCAAGTTTTTTGTCACATTCTGACTGTAATGCTTTCTTCTGCAGCTCTAGTTCTTCTAAGGCTAGGGATTCCTGTTGCTCTTGCTCTTGAAGGGTTTTTAAACACTCACTCTGATTTTTCTCCTGTACCAAAATGAATAAGACAATACACTACAAAGATGGCCCACACCTTCAAAAACAGTATAATAGGAAATTTACAAACAAGTTAGTAGGAATCATATAGTAATCATAGTAATCACATATATTTCCTCTACATACAAACACATGGTGTGTATTTCTGTGAAAACAGATTATTACAGATCATTTCCATTTTCTTTACTTGCCAATCATTCGCCTTCCACTTTTTTTTTTTTTTTTAAATGCACAACAAACAATGCTACTCAAGCATTTCATTTTTGCTTGGTCACCATTACTAATTGTGAGTAACCTCTGGGGAACAAACGTCTGTCCCCACTTGATTCTGCTAAAAGATTTTTATATCTCTATTTCTTATAATTCAAAAGTAATCTTAAAAACAAGTAGAAGAATATACTCAGGAAGGAACAGTCAACATCCTCTGTTCTAGTCACCAGCCACCAAAGAAGAGCACAAAAGAATACCTAGTTGATAAGTGAAGCTGCACAATGAGCTGAACTGGATTACAGATTACAGAAAACAGCGAAGATCTACAAGGATTTTTTTTTACCAGAGATCTACCACTGCTTCACTACTGTGTTTCTCTGACAATATAACATAACCAGACATAATGAATGTCAATGCTTTTTGTTTAACAACTTTATTCTTTATACCTCTTTTTCTCTAGTTGCTGTGGCCAATCTCCAATAATCCAGAGGTAGAAATTAAAAAAACAAGTCTAACAAAGAGAGTCTAACAAAAACAGTAATAATTTTTCACAGAACATGCAGCTGTCAGTGATTAAAAGTGATTCATTATCTTTAACTCAGTCTGGATCATTGTAGCTGTTTATCTTTCATGCTCTGATGTCTCTGAGCTCCTTGACTTTTGGAGGGCACTCATATCTGAGTGCTAAAGGACTCCCATTGTGGAATGGGTCAGATTTAAGTCTCCTAGTACCCACCTCACACTTAGAGAAATGTCTTTCTACACATTTTAGGAATGCTTACAAGAGCTGTCTTCATCTTCTCCTGGAACTCTCTTTCTTGGGCCTGCAATTTCTCATTTAGCTCCTGATCTTTGGTAGCCATTTCTTTTTTATGTAATTTTTCCAGCTCAGCCACACGATCTTCTGAAGACTTCTGGGAATCAAACGTCACAAAAAAACTAATTTCAAAACATTAATTAACAAAACATTTTGTATTATTTCCCAATAAGAAATGCAGTGCAGAGAAAGGAAACCAAAAGTATTTGCTTCCCTTCAGTAACTAACAATTATTTGAGACACTTTTTAGTAATAAGTCCTGTCAGATGTTATTTTCAAACTTAAAATCTTTCATAGTTCTCGTAAAAGAAACATCACATTTTCAAAAGACTCTTCTACAAAGGTGAACTCGTGTTTTCAATTTTAGTTCAGACGTAATAACAAATTGGAACAGAAGCTCCTGTCTGTGACCTTCCCTCTATTCCCATTACTTCATGAGCCAGAAGAGAATCATCCTGACCTCCTTAAACAGCTATCTACAGCTTACATAGATGCTTCACCTATGAATAGTATTATGTAAATAAATAATTCTCCCAAAGCATCAGTGAAAAATTAGTAACACAACAAATGTCAAGACAAGAACTGCAATCTACATCTTAGCAAGATGTGAAGTATGTATTTGATACTAGCTGAATAAAATTTGCTTTGATCAAGCAGATTTTAGCTATTCTTAAGTAGTGATCAACCATTGGCAACAAGTTCTTAAACTTTTACGTGTACTGGGCTAGGGTAATTATTGGAAGTACTCAGCATTAGAACTTAGAGCCCTAGTGGAGATGTGTGTGAGTTCACTGACATTAATTTCTTCATCTATAGTAAATACTGGAACATATCCTTATCATCTCGTTGAGACTTCAAGTCTCAAGTGTACTTCTAGTAAATTCTTTCATTAAACACTGTGAAACTAAAAGCAATACAGCTCATTTTACAATGAGTAACATACTGATTTTAAACTATTAGTGACAAAATATACCCGTTAGTTTTCTATTTCACTTTACACGTTATGTAAATCTTTAATTTCAGAGATTAATGTTTCTCTAATGTTTTAAATAGAATTTTATAATAATGTTCTGATATATTAAATGCATTTTACAGCTATAACTTATTTGTAATTTAATGATTAGGTTAAAAAACAACAATAAATAAGAGTTTCAGCTTTTACCTTCATAATCTCAACCACCTCTTGCTTCACTCTGGTCAACTCTTGCTGAAGATTTACCCTCTCTTCCTCACTTGCCTTTTCTACTGCTTTGATTTTTTCATCCATTTCTGCCTGTAATTTTTTCCTGGCTTCTTCTGTTCTTTGGGCCATACTCAGAGCCTTCTCAAGCTCTTCAAAAGCTGGAGAGATTTTAAAAAAACATTTAAAAAAACAAAATGTTTGTGAGCTTATGAATCCATCAAGAATTCTCATGAGTTTATTATCTAAAAAGGAAAAACTGATAAATGGCCATGAATGCCTTGGTTACTTTTGGCTTTCAGTAGTTTCTATTTCTTCCCCTAAAATCCTTATAAGGTATATAAACCATACAGGTAAAACTACGGCTCTTTTTCCAGCCATAAGCACTGAATAATTTTCTCACTTTTCACTAAATCATGAAAGAACTCTTCCTGAACAGAATACTCAAGTATAGTGCCACTGTACTTTATTTACCAAAGAATTGTTCCCTTCCCACAGCATAACCGTGATAACCTTCTCTTTAATACTGTGTAGAGATGGGTTTTGCTAATTTCATCTTTTCACTGCCTATCTTCAATATAAACTGCTATGAACACAATTAGAAGGGACACTGGAAAAATGTGTTTTCATGAAGATTGCCTTGTGCTTCTGCAAACTTTGTAAAAAAAAAAATCTAAGGAAAAAATATTACCATTTGTTCTCAAAAGAACTTGAATATTTGTAACGTGTTCCAAAGCACACAAGCAGAGGTAATGACAGACACAAGTCTGCTGAAACACAACTTAGATATTGGAAGCAATCATCTCACAGCTGCTTCTTATGATAACAAATATTCTAGCCTATTTCATTCACTTCTGAGGTGATCATTTGAATATAGAAAGAAAGCAAATCGATTCTTGAATTCTTGAATGGGAGCAGTTTTGTTATGATTTTTCAATACCACTTTCAATATCCGAATCCCTCGCTGAAACTGACTACAGAATCTCCACAGATTTACACAAGACTAGGAAGTATTCACCATCAGGGAAGTCCCTTTTCCTGAAAAGGGCATAAGCAGAGAAGCCTCTGCTGCATGTCAAAGGAAAATTCAGTCTCAAGACAGCATGGCATATGGTACACTCTTTACATAAACTAACTTTGGCAAAATACCTTTGTAAAAATCTGTGATCATAGTACCAGTATCACGTTTGTAATTTAACAGAGCACAGAAAAACTTGGACTATTGGACATTAGTCTGGAACAGACATAAAATCACTTTTTAAGATGTTACTTAGTATGCTCACCTTTCTCCCACTTAATTCTAAACCCAAAAAACACACATCCCTGGTTTCTTGATACACCATTGCTTAAGTAGGCGTTCACAACAGTTAACTGTCATCCTTTTTTGTGAAACAAATACAGTTAACCATGTTTAATAATACTCAGGCATGAATTAGAGAAGCAAATTGTACTTTCTTTTCAAAATCTTCTGATAACACTTGAAACCAGTCTTTATGAACGAACTGTGCTTGTTGAGCCAATGCCACAAATACGTTTCCAAGTTACTTAAGCCCATAAAATTGCATTCATCCAATTTCTGACCTTTTCCAACTGCTATGCAAGGAAGCTTTCCTCTGACTTCCCACAGCAGCAATTATGTCTTAGGATGTTAACAGGCTATCGACTATGACAATACCAAACCACAAAATCACACCCAGTTTTTCATTCCTTGTTCTACTCCAATACCTCCTTACAAAGTACTTCAAAAACTCTTTACAAAAATCTAAGAGATTACGTCAAAGAGCAAAACAGTGTGAAGTATAATGCCAGCATGCACGAAGCCTATAGCTCCTAATGAGGCAGCCACTTGTTTTCCAAGCATGTTCTTCATCATCTCCACTGGGGCATTTGCCACCCAGAGCCAGCAGGACTCCACTCCTTCCTCCTGTGCCCCAAACCATGAATGCAGGCTGCACCACTGCATCTGGAGACTGGCAGTGACTGCTCTCCTCTTCCCTTAGCCCTAGCCAAAGCACACAGAGACAGCCAAATCAGCCTAAACTTTTACTAAATACAATTTGGAAAAAGAAAAAAAAACCCTGCATCTAACAGATTTTAAGATATTTCACTGTTTCACTTTCTGATTCTTACTATGAGTAGTAAAATCTTAATTTCATTTAAGAAATCTCTTCCTTCCGAGAAAGGAAATCTAATGCATTTGCCACCACCCACAAACTCACTAAACAGAAGAATCAAATTTGCACTAAGATTGACCTGCTGGTAAGTGAAAGCTGAGCAACATGCAGGATGACAGCTGCGCTGCCATAATTGCAAGCAGGATGCTAATGCAAACACTAGGCAGAGCTGCTGGATGAAACGTCAAGGGGATATGAAAGCACAAAAAAGCAACACTTCACAAACACACACGGTTCTGTAAAAGTTAAATTATATGCATCTCAGGCACTTTTAGCACTTCAGCAAAACACAACGTTTTAAATCAGAGTAGTTAATTCTAGTGTAGCGTAACACAAGCGAATTTCAAACCAGTAGAGGGCTAGCACCAGGAAAGGAGAACACAGTCTAAATTACTATTATTACTATTATTTTTCTAATCTATTGAAGCTTTTAATACTACTGCGGATAAAAGCTTGGAATAAGAAGTCTGTGTTTTTATCTAAGTACATCTATTCTGAATCCCAAGAGTAAGGACACTGTCACTGCTCTTCTGAACCAGCACAGCTAATGTTGAGAAAAGATCCTTCTGTCTAAGGTATTGGTCTCATTAAGGCTCACTGGTAAAACAGAAGTGCTAACAGACACAACAAGGAAGCATCAGACAAGTCTTGCAAGAACTCATTCATGTGACCAAAGCAGATCAACAGATATTTTTGATATGAAATCAAACAGAGCTGAGTCTAAGAAGCGCCAGGTTGCAGAACTGATTCTTATAAGACGTGCACCAGAAAGTTAACTGCTTTACATATACTACTCCTAAGTATCAGTTCCTGCTCTCCCTTCCTTGCCTCTGCTGCCCTGTGTAGCACGAGTCAGTGTTGTGAAGGCTTCTTGGTTACCCTGGTCAGTGCTGCAAACATATATTACCTTCAGCTGTAGTGCCATCTACTGTTGGAAATCGTGCACAAAGCACAGAGCAGATTTGGCAAAAGATGTTCACGTTTTCTTACTGAAGGCTGAGAGCAGGCATCTTGTCAAAAAGCTACTTGAGAAATAAAGGTTGAATTAATTTCCTACAGTTGGTTTGAGCAGCTATGCAGGATTCTCAACACAGAGTCGAGGCTTTTTTAACCTCCATAGAAATTTACAAAGCATAAACTAATTAATCCTGCAAAGGAAACGTCATCTGCAGAAAGCAGCAAGAAGAAATAGGAATTCACTTTCTTAAGCCTGCTTGTTTATTTTACTTCACAGAATAAACTCATCAATTAACTGCATTCTGAGAAGTCAAAAATGACTTATGCCATGAATTGAGGAGTAACAAACTTCAGTTTAGCAATAAATTCACTAATTCTAACAATATTATTATTAAGTGAAAATAGAAATAATGTACATAATTTGAAAAGCATTCAGTAACATTTGTTGTTGCTTCCAGTTAATGAACTGCCATTGCCTGAGAAGCACAGAATTTACTTTTAGAGCCCAGACCAAGCACCCAATGTTTGATGTAAGAGAAGAAAGCCCTTACCCCAGTCCTGTTCATACAAGGCTTGGGAAAGGCACCATGATTCACTTATTGGCATGTGTGGATGCACAAAAACAAGATGCTCTGTGAGATTTCAATACACTGTACTTCTAACTATAAAAAAAACTGAACTGCAATATTTACTGGGGACACTCAGTTATAGTTTATACAACGCACACAAAATAAGGATATGCATCTTTCAGTACACAGAAATGCATTAAACTGTCACTATTTTTTGTTGTATTAAATCAAATACTGGTGCTTTTCAGCACTGTCACTTCATTGCAATAAAAAAGCCAGGTACGTGACACTGACAAAATTTAAAACATGAAGTAGCCACAAAACACATTGATTTTTGTCCCAGTGCTATACTGTAGGCTGAAGTAAATGCCAAGTACAAAAAAAGTACAAATCTTTATTTTGGCATAATGTAGATGTAACGTAACACTGCTGCAAATACAATATTGCACTAAGCAAATCTTCACTGAATCATGTTATAGAAAATTAACAAGTCTACAATCAAAAATAAGCTCACATTAACCAGCCAAGAAACCTATCTTTAGACCTCAAATACATAAGGCTGCCAAGTTCACAGAACTTGTGAAAACCAAAGGCTGTGACAAAGAACCAATTCAAGCTTCCCCAATATTCATGGTGCTTTTTCAAACGCCAGAACAATGATTTTGACTGCATCAAGCTCCACTTCAGTTGTGCATCACAATTTCTTTGGAATGCATAGGAAAACCTAATAAAATTCACTGTACTAAGTAATCTTCCAGAGGTTCCAACATCTGCATATGCATGCTTAAGAGAGTACAAAAATAAGCATTCTATGTTAAAATGGACACTTATACACCATAAACTTTACCATAAGCACTTAAAAAGAACATATAACACAAATCTCTTTATGAAATGCAATGTACTCAATACATTATTATATTACTAAGTGAAATTCCTTGTCACTACAGTAGTTAATATTTCCATTCTTTAACTCATTTTCATATTCCAACTACACAAATGTGAGGAAACGACTGTACAAAAGGAGTGTGTGGACATTAGTTCCTCATTAAAGGTTTCTACCACTTCAAAAATGGCTATGTTTCAGACAATGTCAGCAGTAACTTCCTATCTGTGGGATGTTAAAATGTTCTTGATAATTGTATTTTGTTTAAAACAAAACAAAACAAAAAAAACAAAACAAAATCTAAACTTTCCAGTCTCCAAGAATTCCAACTTCAGCAAAGGAGTCACTGATTTCTACAACACGGATTTCAAAGCTAAAAATTCTCATGAAAGGTCAGGGAAGGAGGGCACCTAATCCAAATATTTGTTATTTTCACAGGTTGTTCAGAAGTCTTCTGTCTGACCATTCGTTGTTTTGTTATCTTTATGTTTCCTTTGCTGGTTTTGGAAGCTGAACCTGCTCTTCTGTATCACAAATTCATCTTTAAAATTGAAAGTTCTGATTTAAACTTACATAGATTTAAAATAAAACTGCTACAAGGTGTGTGGTTTGAACTTCTCAGTACTTACACTACAGTACTTACAGAGAAAAAAATACCATACTGCATGCTTTATGCAACTGATCACACCATAGCTCCTCCAGGACTGTGAACTACTCCCTCTAAATGCCTATGATGAGAACAATCTAAATGTTTGTCTAAGAATTTAAATAGATACAGTGCAAAATAGCTTTCACTATGTTCAAAAAAAAAAAGAAAAAGAAAAAGGTGGAAAGACTGACTGAAAGTACACAAAATTAATGCTATCAAATTTCCAACAACAGCAAACCTCGGTGTGGAATAACTGTACAAATATTAGGTTACAAAACCCCAAAACAACAGGCTCATCACTGATGTTTTACTAGGAAAAAGACCCAAAACTCTTCTGCTACAACTACTGAAAACAAATATTTGTTATGATTGTAACACATCCTTCTGTTTCTATACCTTCCCAAGTTCTTATGCATTAATTGCTGTGTATTCTATAGCAAATATACAAGGCATTAGCATTTTTTAAAAAATCTTCCCAAAGTTTCCCTCCTGAAATTACACCAATACAACACTATGTCAATCTTTTCTGCTATAAAGAAGGTACAGCTGCTTCAGCAGTTTCCTTACTTGCCCCAGTTGAACTGGTAACAGTAGAGTATCACACAGAACAGTTAATAACTCATGACTGGAAATGAAGTTAGTAATGATGCCAGCAGGGGTGACGCAGCAGAACATTAGGAAAAAAAGCATGTTTTAATACCCATTCCAAATAACACCTGATGAAAAACTGCAAAAAGAATATGCTGAAGCTTTCTTGTAATCAAATATGAAAGCTAATAAACTTCAATTTCTTACCAGCTCTTTCAGATTTCTCTTTCTGCTCTTTCAACTCCTCGCCGTGTGTAGTTATCTGCTTGATCCGAGCACGCAGCTGGGCTATCTCTTCCTCCTTCATTTCCAATGTTTCATGCATTTGTCGCTTTGTCTCTGCAATTACCATGCCCTATGGAAAAGGTCCTTGTGATAAAAGCTAACAAACAAATAAAACGCACATCGAAAATAATTTCAAGCTAGGACACACTCCTTGTTAGGAATAAACTTTAATCCATTACTATAATATCAGAAATTGTGTTGTACTTTTTTTTTTTTTCTATGTCAGAAAACAGAAAATAATAAAAAGATCAGATAAGGAATTATTTTGAAGAGCCAAAATTTATCTAGTGGTTAAAAATACTCCTCCAGGAAACAAGGACCATCAGAAAAATTTATTTTCTTGGGATAGACGTTTTTCTTTGAAATATGTATCCTGTAAACTAAAAGTACTATTGTGTGTCTGCTTCTCCTTAAAGAGCAAGCACAGATGATGAGTGTTAGCCATGCTGCATGTTACACCACCATCAAAAGTTACTCCAAGTAATCACAGTTTAAAAAAAATAAAAATCTGCAAAGGAATAAAAATGGAGAAACTCTTCATATTCCTAAGAAACTACAGCTACTTCATTGGGTGTTTAATTCCTTTATGTTGCATCTCATCCTCGTTAGATTTTTTAAATCTTGCATTGAGGTGTGTAACCATGGGAGTCCAAAATAGGTGACTAAGAACAGCTTCAAACACCACTTACTCAGATATTTCAATTTTAACCACTCTTCTTCCAAAACTACAGTTTATATAAAAATTGTTCCTTATTTACCTTGTCCTGTTCTAGTTGCTCAATCAAATTCTTTGCATCACGCAGCTGTGTAATCAGTTTTGTCTTCTCACCCATGTGAAGGTCCTAAAATGAAAATAAAGAGAGGCCATCCACAAAAGCTTTAATCGCTGCCATCCATATGAAAATACCTTTTGGCAAGCACTCAGTGTTTGGCTTTTAGAAAGAATGATTCCTAGATTGGTAAATAACCAAAACTGTTGTTACACTAAAAAAATTTAAATTAGGCTAGCAGTGGGACCCTGCAGTATGCCTTAGAGGTAAAGCAGAGAATGAAGTTCAGGGAAATGAAAGTAGGCAGCCTTAGAATTACTCCTAAATCTTCCACTGTTAGGCTGCTTCATTGCTTCCCTAACAATTCAGGTATCCAAAGGCAGGGGTTCTCTTGTGAATGAGAGAGCTCTAATAGTAAAATGGGCAAGAAACATGCCTAACATCTGTTCCCCTACTTGCATCTTGGCTTACAAGATGATCTTCTGCAAGTACTGGAATTCTTACACTGTTCTCGTAGCTACCCATAAAATCAAGAACGTTTTACCTTCATTTTCTCTAGCTCCTGAAGTCTCTCTTCCAGCTGCTCCTGCAGTGCCTCCTTCTCATTGCTTAGCTGGGCACAGCGCTCCTTGTGTGACCGAATCATCTCCTTGCAGCGCTGCAGCAAGTTCTCTTGGCGCTTCACCCTCTGATTAAGAGTTTCCAGTGTTTTAACAGAATCTTCATTACCCTCTACAGACAATATACCAACATTACCACGTGCACACTTTTTCCAAAATGCAGATCTACTTTCCTATTTCACATGGTGAGTGACTCACAGTTCTTTAAAATAAAAAAAAAAGTTGTGCAAAGTTTGCAAAACTTCCTACTGACTACTTTAAATGCATTCCAGGTCCAGCCAGAAATCATGCACACACACATACGAGATGGCAAATGCATTCTTCAACTCCAAATTAATCTGCAAATCCCAAAATGCAGAACAAATCATATCTCTAAAGAGCCAAGTAAACAGGCCACCATTTTCACAGTGTTGAGTATGACATTAATTCTAGTATAGCAAGGTTAGCAAATACTGCATTAGGCAGGAAAAAGGCCAAGTTCAGTATCTTTCTAAGCTATGCTCTACTGTATACAAATAGCTTCTCATAGCTATAAAGCTACTCTCTTCACTAGCATATAGATAATATCTTATGTTCTGTCCTGGTGCTCTGAAAATAGGATCAGACACATTCTCAGCCATTCATTTCATGATCATAGGGTCTTACACTCTACAATTCCAAAGCAGATCTGAGCACAGGAAACATCCTGAACTCTGATTCCCAGGGACTAAATGCATATGTTATGTCCTAAGCAGCATATTCTTAGGAAAGACATGACGCTGGGTAAGAAAATCTTTGCTCTAACACCACAAATTACTAAACAGAAAAATCAAGGCAGATCCTCAACAAAGAGCATTTCAAGATGCATGTTCAGCTCTATCTGAATCCTAACTTTTATGAAGTCACAACTGATATTTTCATGGTATACCAGCAACATATTATCCCACAATCAATAACCAAATCTAAACAACACTGGGATTTCTATAGCTCAGATATCTCCATAGAGAGGAACACTTCAGCCCAAATATGTTGTGCCTTAAGTTCTTTTACTCCATCATAAATAACAGCAGCCTTATTTCCCCAAAACCAAGATCTCTTAAAGAAAGCCCCAATACCTACCATCGCTTCCTGGTTCCACAATATTTTCTGCATTGATTTCTTTTCTTTGACTTTGAACTTGTGATTCAGACTGGTTATTTGGATCAGGTAATTCAATGCCTATCTGACCATTCTGTAACCTCTGCTTCAGCAACGATACCTAAACAAAATGTTCTTTTTGTTAAAAGGTAAGGATTCTAAGATGACCATGTTTTCATTTGCAGAACAAGAGAAAGTTAAGAAAACTGTTCTCAATAAACAGAGAAAGGAAGAATCTTGTCTGGTCATTTTTAGCATTTTTTTAAATCACAATTATGTTTCCAAGTAACAAAAACAGTATAATTAGAAGTGGAGAAACAACAAAGATCAATTAAGGAAAATCCATACATTTTACAAAAGCATTTTTAGCTCAAATATCTGCTAATGTTATGTTCTTGATAACAAAGACATTGCTAAGGTATTTAAACGCAGATCAAACACCTCTATTTAACAAGAATGAGATTTTCCAAAGGTGTTCTAAAGATATCTATTGAATTTCTAGGGAATCATAAACTCTCAAGCCTTAAAAAACGACAGCATTTATAATAAAACACAGACACTCAATACAGGAAATTCATAAAAAGTGTCCGGAAAAAATTAGTTTTTAAAAACATCTCTTGGGAATGGTGTTCTACCTGAGTTTGCAGAACACTAATAAGTTGATCTTTTTCTTCTAAGGAAGCATCAAATTCCTCCTGGAGATGTTTCTTAGCTTGTTGATCCATCTGGAGCTCCTGAGAATCATAAAAAAACACATTTCAAATGAGAACTGAAACACGAATTTAAAAAGCTTATCTACATAATATGAAACAATAAAAATATCTCATTGCAACTGTAACTTCAGAACAAAACCATAGCATCTATTTTTTTTTACTAAGCAACATAATTAGGAAAGCCTAATTCTAATACCAGCATCTAAATAAGGGATTAGGATTCAATGTGAAATTATCAAGGATCCTCTCTTCCAGTTTGTCTTAGGATCACTTCAAGCCTGTTCCTAAAAACTGTTTTCCATAGACACATTTCTCCTGGGATCTAAAGAATGCACTTTGGTAAACCAGATTCTGCATTTAGGCACCAGATTAAATCAACATAAACAGCAGAAATGTAAATTTCCCTTATGCTCATTCAGTACACTAGAATTGTAATATGACACATGCCATTTATAACAATGGAAAGGAGTATGTTTTTTTGTTTTGTTTTTTTATCCTGAATGTGTCTCAAATAAGACAGAGGATGCCAAAAAACTTCAGAGTGGCTTTACTTGGTACTTGAATTCATTTGGCTGAACAGCTTTAGAAACCCGTAGATGTAACCTAAATATGGAAGCAATATCTACACTATTTCCATTATAAATATCCACAATATTTACACTATAAAATACTTCGAGGCAGTTTCTGATTGCTTTTAAAGTTTATCTATTTTTTAATTATTATTTAAATAATAGCTGTATTTACATTTGCATTCAACTTCTTACTGAGAGAACCAGAACTATACATGTTTCATTCATGCACTGCAAACCACTTTATATACATGTGTTTTTATTCTTTTATTTACTCAGTCTACACAGACCTTTACTAGGAAGATTTACCCCAGAAAGCCAACAGTTCTATCATCATTACTCTGCAAGGGTGCTGCTTGTGTAAAAGCAAGTACCACCTGTAAATACGTGATCTGTCAGCCAGGCTTAGTTGCATGACAGAAAGCACAAAGAAAGGATGAAAAAGCAAATGAGACAAAATGCACACAGTGCTGCCTGCTTTGCTTTCACCCAAATCCCAGTCTCACTTTTAAGGTCTCCTGCTATCTATCCCTTCCCCAACCAGTAACACCAACTACGAGACCTGCAGTGGTGAGCACTGACCAAGCTTGGCCACCACCAAAAGGGCAATATAGCAAAGCAGCTTCAAATAAAGATGTTCCCCTCTCCTTTCAACAGACCACATCCACTTCTGAACCATATACTGCCTCTAGTTCTCAACAGTTACTGATCACACCTTCCTCTTGTGCTTCACAGCTGTACAGGCAATTCCTTCCAGAGCAAAGAAGCCAACAAAATGTTCTGGAACCAGCACTGCAATAGATCTCTGCATTCAAAAGCCCTTTCTGATCCTTGTCTGAGAGCTGAGACACCAAGCACTGTCGAGGGATTATTTTTAATAGGAAAATCCTAATGCAAAACCTAAAGCAGAATAAATATTTACGTCCAAAGACTTTTTGCACCATCAGTTCATAACAAGCAAAACTTAATTTGCTCTTACGTGGCCTCCTCAGATGAAACTTGTCTATTCCAAAACATTTATGGGAAAAATAGATTGTATGATGAAGGACAGCTCTTTTGGTTTTGTATTTTAATTAACTGCATTTAATTAAATGATAGTAAGTGGCTATATCAATGAATGATGAATTCTGTAACATTTCAGTCTTCACAGTGGAATCTTTCCATTTTATTTGTATATTTTAATTACTATTATTTTAAGTTTTAAGACTGTTTCACTACATGTTCTAATATTCGGGCTTTCAGAATACCAAAGAATAGATTTGGAAGATTTTATATTAATAAAGAATTTAAGTCTTAGATTTTAGGAATCTTTACATCTGTAATACTTCTAGGACAAATAAATTTTACACTGTATATATATTTTATATCTCTTTTTAAACATAAACACACAATTACATCTATTTCTAATCAAAGAACTTTGTCAAAACATGCAAAAAGTTCAGTATGCAAACACACAACCCTTTTCCTAATAAAAACACTTTAATTCTGATATATATAAGCCTCTCAAACTTTACAAAGCATCAATACACAGGAAAATTAAATCTACTGGGGAATACAGCTATACACTTGACATGGAATATATTTCTTACATTTGTAGCAAACTGGAAAGAAATACTGACCAGCCAATTTGTCTGTAAGGCTGTGGGTATTTTTAAAATTATTTATATCCAAAAAAAGAGGTAAGTAAAACAAAACAACAACAACAACAACAAAAGAAACCAGTGAACTCAACAGCCATGAAAACCCTTGTATGCAGAGCCTGTTATTTGTATTTACCTACCAAAATTATTTCTTAATATTAAAAAAGCTAGAAGTTGCAGAGCCACATCTAATGGCAGCCTCAGCAACACTGCAGTAACCACATGCATTTCTACCAGTTTCACAATGAACAGAAAAGCAATTCAGTTGGTGCTACAAACTGCTCTGCCTTAGACTGTGACAATAATCTGCTGAATGGGAAATAAACAAGAGAAATAGCCCCATGTTAGGCAATAAAAGCAAGCAGTTAAAAACCCTGCTGTGCAATAGGAAATATTTTCCAAATTGAATTTAAAATCAAAAACCAGGCACAGAGAAAGATCCTCTGCATGTATGGAGGAAAGCAAACATTCAACCAATAAAGGAATTTACCTCTCTCAGTTCTCCAATTCTGCGAAGTGCTTTATCCTGACTTTGACTCAGAATGCCCTTAAAAAGGAATAAACCATATTAAATATAACTGCAGGTGCAAAGTATAAATAAATTCACAGAACTGTATATCAGCAGAAGAATTTGTGTTTATATTTATTTTTCTTTCAAGTCAAATTTGATGTGTAAGTACTGTAATAAACTGCCAAATGTGAGTTGGCAATCCATCACACGAATTCACTTGATCCATTCAAAAACTCAGAAAGTACAACAGCTTCAGTTATTTGCACAAACCAGTATTAGCTGAAATTTCTAAGGGCACCGAGCTAAAAGAGAGTCTTCTGTTTATTTTATTCATAAATAAAACACTCCAGCATATGTAAACATGTAGAAATACACATAAATGAATATAAACAAAGGACACTTTGGTGCACTTGCACCATATATTTCAAGATTCAGAAAACAGCAATGCTTACCTGTAGCTTCTTCTTCTCTCGTTGGATAACTTGATAAGCAGACACCAGCTAAAATACAGAAATCAGTAATAATGATAATGCATCCACTTACATATCAAAATTATCTGCTTAGTTGTATCACTATATGCATTTTCAAACTCCTTACTTCACTTGGAAAACTCTCCTGACAGAAATGTATGAAAACAATTGTCTTGTGCAAAGTTCACTTTTTCCATTTATAAAATAACTTAAATAAAGTCTACGTGTCAAAACAAATAGGTTACTCAGCACTCATGCACAGCACTCCCTTCACTGAAAATAATCCTAAGAACTCCCAGGCTTAAGTACAGGTGGTCAAAAAACTACATCACAAAGTTATATCCCAGAGAATTGCCTCCACGGAGATGTACATTTTTAAACATACATATCCCAGACAGTTTAAATTTTAAAATGATTTTACCTTATAAAGTACACTTTCAACTCTAGGAGAAAAAGGTTTGTGTAACAGTGAATGTTCTCATCCCAAGTGCTTTGCACATAAACAAGCAGACAGACTGGAAATGAACAAAATTTTTCATTGTAAGCTGACAAAAGGACTTCATGAGTAACTGCACAATTTAGTTTAATTAAAAATCTGATCACAATTGCCTAAGCTGTCCAAAGCTGAAGTAGCATAATGGCACTTGAAACTAGAATGCACTCTTCCAACTACTGAGAAATTATGGGAAAACCAATGCAAAACATCAAAACCAGAAATCTGTAAGTCAATTAACATCTTCAAAACGTAATTTAAAATAAATTAGAACTTCTCAGAATTCAAAGCTGCTGTTAAATTTGAGTCATACTTACTTCATACTTAGAAGAAAACAAAAACTACATTATTGAGATTCCAACTCTGGGTTCTACTACCAATGAGAAAGAATTTTAAATCTTAAAATCCTCACTATATGTCAAATGCCTTTCTTCCAAACTCTAACATGTCTTTAAATGGAATCCAAAGAACTGGAGAAACTCTCTCACACACAAAATATCTTTTTGATAGAGAAAACTAGGACTTGCTGGACAGACTGCACTAAAAACACAAAGCAAAATCTACAAATTGGAGAACTGTCATTTTAACACTTTTTTTTACCTAAACCTTTAGAAAATACAACCTTATTATACTAGCTGGAAGACTATGAAAAAATAATGGGAGATGATAATGAATGAATTAATGAAACACAGCTATTTTTTAAGATACATTTTAAACACAGTAGTCGCTGTATGTGTCTTAGATTGCATGGATTTTGACACTGATAGCCAAAAATCCACACAGAAATTGCTGTACTTGTGGGTAGCACATATTTAAATAAATGTTAGAAAAAAAAAAAAGATGCATACATTTAGTTTTCAACACAAGACATGCACTTAAAAAAAAGAACAACAAAAAACTTAGAAGTGCTATACCAAGAAGTTATGGTGAACAGAACTTAATGACTGAAAACAAAGTGCCTGCCTATGCTAAATGCAGACAGTGAAGCACACAGTGTAGGTGTACTTTAGAACAAGTTTCAGCAGCAAAGTATGTCAAGTTAGCCATGTTCAGCACTACACTCAATACCAGCCCAGCTACACACTTTCACCAGAAAACCTCCTGGACCTGTATCTAGGTATATATCTGAGGAAAACACACAAAGTGACACTCAACTCTGTTTCCAACAGCAAGTAATTATTTACAAACAAGAGATGAAAAGGGAGAGACTTTAAGAGGCTGGAGAGGCTTCCTGACAAGAATCTCATGGAATTCCACAAGGGGACATGCAAAGCCCTGCACCTTGGAAGGAATAACTCCAAGGGTCCAGCTGGGAAGCAGCTCTGCAGAGAAGGACCTATGGGTCCTGGTGGCTAAAAAATTGAATGTGAGTCAGCAGTGTGCCCCTGCTGCTTAGAAGGCTAATGGTAGTCTTGGCTGCATCAGGCAATGCACTGCAAACAGGTCAACAGAGGCGACTTGTGCACTCTACTCAGGATTGGTGAGGCCACAATTGAAGTAGTAAGTGTTCCAGTTTGGGGCCTCCCAGCACAAGAGAGACCCAGACATACTAGAAAGGGTCCAAGGGAAGGCTGCCACCAAGACAATGAAGGGATCAGAGCACCTCTTTAACAAGAAGAGGCTAAGATTGCTCAGCCTGAAGCACAGGAGTCTCTCGTCAATGTCCATAAATTCCTGAAGGGAGGGCAAAGACAGAGCCAGGCTCTCTCCAGTGGTTCCCAGACAAGAAGCAATGGGAACAAACTGGAACACTAGAATTACAGAATGGCCAGGGTTGGAAGGGACCTCAAGGATCATGAATTTCCAACACCCCTGTCACACGCAGGGCCACCAATCTCCATTTAATACTACGTGTGGCTGCTCAGGGCCCCATCCAACCAGGCCTTGAACACCTGTAGGGATGGGGCATCCACAGCCTCTCTGGGCAGCCTGTTCCAGCACCTCACCACTCTCTCTGTAAAGAACTTTCCCCTGACATCCAACCTAGATCTTCCTCCCTCAACTTAGAACCATTTCCCTTGTCCTGCCAGGTTACCTCTGAATACCAGGAAGCACTTCTGTGCTTAGCAACTGACAGACCCCAAGATGTCTGGGGGGCTGTGGAGACTCAACCTAGGAGAACTCCAAAAGCCATCTGAACATGCTTTGGGTGTCCCTATTTGAGCAGGATGGACTCAGGTCCCTTCCTACCTCAGCTCTTCTGTGATTCTGTGAGAAGTATTTTCACATCATACTACCAGCAAAACCTTTGGCTTGTTTAGGCCAAACATAACCAGACTTAGTATCATCATTAAAAGTCCATGCTATCTATAAGAGGATCCATTTGTTCCAAGCTGAGGAAAACTGCAGAGAAAAAATGACGACCCACTACTGTGGGATGCCAGTTTTACTTTTTTCCTTCCTCTCTCTACAGTGCCATTGCTTACCTCAGCGTATTTCCCTCTGTAGTTGCCCAAGCTGCGCTCCATTCGGCGCAGTCGCTGCAGCAGCTGCTCCTTGCTGAGGCTGTCTGCATTCCCTGAAACCTCCTCGGTCTCACTTTCAATGTCAGAAGGTGGGTCAAAGGTGGGACCAGCTGCATCCACATCCAGCCGATTCAGCGAATCTCTGGAGGATGTTCGTACCAGGGATTCTTTAGAAGAAGAGCGGAACAGGGACTCTTTCACTGGGCTTCGAAACAATGACTCCATGGAGGGAACTCGGAGCTGAAGACGCTGGGTGAATGACTGAGCATCACTTGGCTGCAAAAACCCAAAGCAAGAAGTTACTTCTGCACTGCTTTTAGGCAGACAAAAACACTAAGGCTGAGGAAATAGAGACCTGAGGTTCAGGGAACCACTGTCACCCAACAGAGCACCTTAGAGATGACACCAAAAAGCTACCATTCCCTTAGCAGTCACCTCCCTGTGTGGAAAAAACAGCCGTGCAAACTACCAGGTTTGGGCAGTTTCAGAGAACAACTAAATTCAGTACATGCAGCTCTGATTAACTCTCCTGGAAGCATGTATTTCTGTGCAAACCCATTAGAAAGTGAATACGTAACTAAAACAAATAGCTGCATTTACTTTTTATCTCAAATTAAAATATATGAACGCGACTCACTTCTTGATGTATTAAACAGAAGTTTGCATTTATCTCAAAGATACCAAGACCTTTTCCTACGATTGAGAAAATAAATTCATTGTAAAAGTCCTTGTACAACAGTTCTAACGGGATCTTGAAGATTCTTTTTTATTTTAAATGGTTTTAAGATTTTTACACAAAATGCAACTACTGATTTATACAACACAAATCCTTGTGAGGTTTTAAAAAAGCAGAGCCCATGCTACGGAGATATGCACTGCTGGTGCTACAGCAGTGACTTTACAGCATTACCAAATGATGTAGCCCACACAAAGGCTGGAATGCACACAGTAGGAATTGCTGCTAATCCCACCCCAGCAACCCAGACCTATTTCTGAGATGTATTAAAGAATGACCTCCACCTTATTACTACTGACGACTTTTTTTAAGCCTATCAATTCTTCTCCTTCAGCTAGAAAGTAACTCTACCTTAATACCATCTTAGTAACATGCCAAAGTACTTCTCATCCCTTCTCCAGCATGAAGATGCACACTGGGCACTCTGGCTAAATTAATACAAATGAAACATGGCAGTGAAAGACAAAACAAAAGCTCCATAATTACCTGAGGGGATGCTGGCTCACTTCCATTGTTTTCAGTTGATCTGGGAACTGTTTGCTTAGGTAAATTCTGCAGGAGGAAAAACAACTGTTAGAAGGAATAGACTAATGACTAGATTTCATCATTCCTACAAGTAACACCCATGCTTTTTTCTTGTCTGTGTTTCTAGTACTTTCTTTAAAACGTTTATTCCGATATGTTCATGCAAACAAGCTAGTTTGTTAAACTCCAAACATATTGCTGCAATATAGAGAACTACAAAGCAGCTACGTGTGCATAGATTAGTATGAGACATCCGCAAACACCAACATTTCCAATTAAATTATTCATAATGATTATTTATGTAACATTTATGCACAGATCAAAGGAACATCAGAAAAAGACAAAATAACAACAGGAAAAAAAAAATGAACTGAAGGCCAATGGTGTTTACAGCTGATGTGAGGAACGCTGAAATAACATTATCCTCCTCTACTTAAGAAGGCATAGAAAGTGGGGAAAAAAACACAAAAACCTGCTACCTGGACAAATACACCATTAATACTCTGTTTTAGACTCCAAGAAAGCCCAACTTTCAGAGAACACATCTTGTGTAAGACTGGACACATACATTTTTCTGCACTCCCAAATAAGGAGGGGAAAAGATTCCACAAAAACCAATAGTTTTATTTTCATTACGGATTTCAGACCTTTCTGTGCTTTGTCTGTTCTGCTGTTCCTATGCCCTGTGCTCAGGTGCTCCGTAACCTGCACAAATTCAGAGAGTTTTCTAGTGCTTAAGTCAGGTCAAAGTGATGTAGTAGAACAAGCTAGAAACTCTCTTGGATATTATTTTTTTCCAAGAGAAGCACTGAAAAATACTGAACAAAATATAAGGAATAGGGTTATGAGCAATGTAACTTTCCAATTAAGATGTGCAGATAGGCATGGAAGCATAAGCATAAAAGAAGAATGCATCGGGGAAAAAAACAAGGGCTTCAGTATGGTTTGACATGGACCAAACTCAATAAAGTATTGAAATATCACAGAAGATAGAAATCCAGACAGCTAAGGAAGCCCAAGAAATTAGCAGTCACCCATACAGACTCAGACTAGGTGAAATGAGCAATAACGAGCCACATAGCAAGTCTGTCTGGACTTGGAAATTGCATTTCGTCTGGCTTGAGCAAAATCTGCGTTCCATTTAATAGCATCACATTGTCATAGTGGATTTAGTTTTAGTGGATTAAAAGCTCTTACTGGTTTATCAACTAAAGCATTCCCAGATTTTATTCTGGGCTGCATTACCTGTTCTCTCATTTCCTAACTGGAAAGCTAACAGTAAGGATAATCCAAATAAAATAAAGCATCTTTTATAATTTTATAATAAAGCATCTTTTATTATTTCAGTGGTGATAGTCCAGGTCTAGTACTCAACAAACAGGAGAGAAAAGACATACGTTAGCAAGAATTCACACTAACTACATCTTCAAAAACCATGTATTCTGATTATCAACAAAAGAATTAAAGGAAACTGTGTAGGGTTTGTACATCTACTTCACAGTGACACTTTAATAACATTTAACTCATTTTAAAACACAAGAATAATTAGATTTATTACATTAAATTTATAAATACATATAAAAAAGTATCCTTTTCAACTGTTAAGATCCTTTAAAAAATGCCATCTCAAAACTGAAACTAATGCCACCTCTTTTAAAGTTTTCCTCTTCATTGTGCTGGTAGCTTTGCTTTCAGCCTACGTAACAGAAGCAGAGCCTATATTTAGGACTGTATTTGCTATCAGAATAAATCACAAGGATGCACTGGTTATCTTTCATATGGAACCTGGACCCTCACACATAGCTAGCTGCTGCAGTTCTAACTGCCCTAGTCTGTGCTCTAGGGCAAAGGGTCATTCTGTAGTGTCCATAAAGTGAAAGGTAAGCATGAATAAAGGTTGCTATATATAAATATAGATTTCAAGAGGCTTTGAAGAGCTTAGAAGCCTTTCATAAGCCTCAAGAGTTGGTTTGGTGAAACTGGAAGAAAAGAGTGTGGGCATTTTAAGTCTTAAAACCTGTAGAGAAATGACAGGCTTTCTGACCAACAGAAGTCTTCCATTACTCCCCAGAACAAAACACAACAACTGTATCTGTATCCAAAGACAACTATGTCTACAATTATTAATAAAATGTTTGCTTTCTGTCATTAAGAGGTATAAACCAGAGCTCAATTTTAACTGGAACCCTCAGGGAATTCTACTGATATCTGTACTGCCCTACATTCCTATTCTTGAAATACGAACTAATTTATCTTACTACTTATTTCCTAAGAGTATAAATATTTTCATGTGTCTAAAAGTTTAAAGTGTCTGTATTTAAAAACACTCTGCTGTTCTTACTCTCTTCCTCAAGCACCGCAAAATTTTGAGTAAATTACGGAGGAAGGAAGAAGGGTTTTGTATAAATTTTTTTCCCCACAATTTTTCCCCTCCAAAAAAAAAATCTCCACATCCAAGAATACCTGCACTGGGTTTCTTCATGTAAGGAAATGCCCAAAGCTCAATTAGTAAAGAGCTTACACTAGGTTCCTCTATGCAGAGCAACAAAACCACCACAGTTCCAGCCGCTTTGCCCTGGTGCCCATTCTCTTGGATCACACATCACCTGTACACACACAGCTAAAATACCAGCCTGTTTTAGCAAAATTTATTTGTCTGTTTGTTTGTGCTGATGAAACGCTCATTCTCCCATATCTTTAGTTCATCCAGGTTTCCCAAATGTTCATTTCTGGTTCTCTTGTGTTTGTAATAACCAGCACTCCTCTTCCTTGAAGACTTTCCATCATTATTTTCTGTTCTTCACTGCCCCCTCCCAAATTCTTACACTGAAAGCACTTCTTTTTGAAAGGTTCAGAAAATAAAATCAGTTTTACAGGTAAGATTATTAAATACTCATTGGTAACACATTACCTGTAACTCCCACTTTATAATTACTTGCAGCGTATGCAGCTTTGTATGTAGACATACAAGATGGAGACTGCTGTCACTGAAGTATATACAGAGAATACAAAGGCAACTCTAGAGCACTCACATGACTGTATTCTTTCCAAAATCCAGCTGTAAAAGGGATATTCCGCAGTATACTGAAAAACAGTCCATGATTGTTTATACTTAATTTTCTCTGCAGAAGTAACTATTACTGGACCTTGAATGTGGTCAAAATACCTAGAAACTAAAAAGGAAAAAAATGCATACAAAATCTAAAAACTATTCTAAAGCTTCAGATTTCAGTAGTCTGAATGTCAACTTTGCCCCTCATCAAAAAGCTCATTCTGGAGAGCACTGTGTCTGAGCTAGTAATGAAGCTGTGCTCTGAGATAACAAGCAAAAAACACTTTGGCACATACAAAGACTTTGCACAAGTCACCTTTTCTAGCAGTTTCAGCCTTATCATTTTTAGCTTGAGACAATCCCATCACAACAGAGTGTACACCCTGTTATAGCCTTCAGCATCTTTGCATTTTCAGCCTCTGCGTGAGCAGCAAGAAAGGACTTGCTAAATCAGAAAAGGAAAGTAAGGAATCATGAATTGAGGATGATCTGTGACTCTATGATTTTAGCACTGTTTTGAATCACTGTGCACTCAGGAATGCCATGGCTCTGAAGCATGTGAAGGAAGACATCCCAGTTCCAACAATCAGAATCACATAGCTTTTTATCTGTATATTTCAGAAGACAGAAGGCTGCTTTCCTTCTTGTGCCTGCTATTTTCTCTCCAGTTGTCTTGTTCTCTTCCAACCAAGCTTCTCCATCTGCATAATTTGTATATTATGCAAAAAACAATTCCAGGCAAGCAACTATATATTTAAAATGAAATCTAACAATTTAGAAAAAAAGACCTTTTAGCCTCTCAATAATACCATTCAGGTAACCAATTAGAAGTAGCTAAATTTCTCTATGTATAACAATTTCCTACTGCCACCAATAGTAAATTACATTGAGCCTTCCACTGTAGGCAGCAAAATGTTTCTGTGTCCAAAAATTACATGCAATCACAGTGTTTATCGAATTTATTTATCTTGAAATACAAGCATACATAAAATGAAGAGGAAGACTTTCAATAGCATTATCGGATTCTAAGCAACAAGTGTACAAATTTGTGCAACAATTACTTAAAAGTTGAGTAAAGTATTGTCACCCACGTAACAGAAAATGTGTTAATTTTGGTGTTACAATAAATTCACATCATACATCACACCAGCCAGGAGCTATCAGGTACTAACTCAGTGAAATTTAGTGCAGGGTTAGCAACAAGGTAGTTAAGATGCCATTGTGAGAACAAGCCACAAGCAACACTAGGTTTGCCTTCTAGTACAGGACTCTCCTGCCTCTCTAAAGGCATCACTAAGAGGGGTGGGAGGACTCACCACACCGTCACTCTGTGGCTTAGGTTGCTTGGTGGGATCCAAAGCAAAGATAGTATACTCAGAGAGAAAAGCAGGCTCTGCTATCATCCCGGCTAGAAGCTGTCATTCAATGCAAAAAGTATGAAAACGAAGATAAATCAAATGATAAGGTAAAGAATGTTGCAAAATTCTACTGTTTTTTGACACTACTGAAAACATTAAGAAGGTACAGCAGTTTATGAAACAATAGGACACTGATAAAGGTAGGACAAGAGCACAAATTATGCATTAAATCATTCAGTTCATTATTTAGAAGAATGGGAAACATGTAGTTTTTGAAAAGTATCATATTCAAGTCCAATATAATGAAATCATTTCAGGTACTGACATTGACTTTTTTTTTTTAAGTTCTGTAGGTGACTTGCCTTCTGATATCACTGAGCCCTCCCTGCTCTCCAAACTCCATGTGAAAAACAATCACAAAAGAAGTGTATAATCACAAAGCAGCAGTGCTACAAGAAAGCCTGATGGCCTCACGAGTCGGAAGTACATAAATTCTCAGCAGGAAATAAAATGTTGATGAAATGTTTAAGACGCAGAATTCTTTATATAGAATAATGTTTAGACAGCACCAGTTAGGATGATGAAACACCATTTTGAACGTACTTGTAAACAGATTATGGCAAACACTATTAACCAAAAGATTAGGAACATTTTAGAAATGGAACTTACATTATCTTCAGCTTAGATTAATCGCTTTCAAAACATGACTGCCAAGGACTTCAAGAATCCAGATGGTTCTAATTACCATTTCCTAGCAATGGTAGGTTAATGCTTGCTTCTCAAAATATTAGACCATGCAATTTCACCACAGGATTATTTTGCATAAACCAAATTCCTTGCATTACCCAAACAATTCGCATTAAAAAAAATAAATAAAAATCCTATTTCACCTTTAAGAAATTATTCTTCATCTGAAATAAAAAAAAGTGGACAGTCACCCAAGAATGGTTGTTTTTAGTAATGCCTTTAAGTCTGTGTCTACGTAAGTGTAATAAGGTTCTAGCAGGAGGCCTTTGGCAGTACTGTCTCACACAAAAAAAAAAAAAGCCAAACACAATCAAACAAGAAAAAAAAAAAACAACCACCCACACCCAACGACATGGGAAAGACAACAAAGAAGCTTAAACAATGGAAAGAGTTGATTTTAAAAATTCATTCCAGCTACTTGGTAGATAATTGGCAGGGACTGCGTGCAGCTCTTCCATAGCAAGATCAGCATATGCAAGGTACCAGCATCTGCATAGCCTAAGCCACCCCAATGCAAACTACGTTGTTACGTTGTTAAACTCATCTATGCTTTCTTATTTCTTATGCCATACTACTTAAATCTGCTGACATAAAACTCCGGGTCTGTCTCACAAACGATAGTTAACACAAACAATAGAAAGCAATTAACAATACTGCTGAGTTTCATAGATGATAATCAGAAGCCTGAAGCAAGAACATCACTATATTACCATGCTGTTGCTTGAGCCTTCCGACAAGAAGACAAGGCTCAAGCAGAAAAGGGAAGGAACAAACCCTACAAACAAAGTCAGGTAGAAGACAACAATATTGTCTAAGGCAGAACAGAAAACCATGTGAGAATGAGATTGCAAGATACTTCATTCCCAGTAGCCAACAGATGAGTTTCACATTTCAAATGGCTATAAAGGACAGTCATGGTCCAAGAATGATACTTATTGGTTTAAGTAACCCTTTTAAAACTGGCTCCACCTTTTCATTAATAAACTCATCCTCTGTTCTCAGATGTTGGATGTTCAGCACTGAAAATGTAATTGCTCATACATACATTGCTCCAGCAACTCACTACCTGCTATGTTTAGATAGTTATATTATAGGCAGTGCTGCTAGATAAGTCTTATAATTACACTACCAAACATTTCCCAAAGTATATATCTATTTTTATTAGCACTTTTTCATTTCTAATTAACAGTTCCGCATAGCGTTAGTGTTAGCTGTCTATTTAACTTCTTTTTTTGTGTGTGTTAGTCACTAAAAATGATTCATACCTGGGGAAAAAAAAAAAAAAAAAAAGCAGCAAGAAAAAAAAGGCAGCCTGCCAAAGCAAAACAGTTGTAAATATTGCCACAATATTCACAATATTCTTGTGCTTGAGAACTGTGCCACTCCTCATTACCTTAGCGAGGTCAGAAACATTAAGCATCATCTGCTGCTATGCTATCTAATGTATCATTAGCACTACTACGTCAGCCTGATGTCAGTTGATGAAATCAATAGAACTAGACAAGTACAGCATCCAATTGTTTCTAGCATGTTTCAGACCAGACAGAATTCGCAAAAATCTGAGTAATGCTTTAATTAGTTTTCTCTAGTCCTCTGAATGCCATCAAATTGCCTTTAAAGCTTTTTAGAGAAATCCTAATAAAATCTTTCAATATTGTATGCTTCAAGCATGCTCTGAGGTAAATGAACTTCCTATTGCACACTGACTTTTAATTCAGGCACCAAATTAAGTGTGTGATATTGCTGATCTTTTATCATAATACAGAACTTCTACTTTGTCTTACTGACCAACAATAAGGATTTCTACCTTTCAGAAAAAGTTAGAAATGAGGTAAATTCAGCAATTAACCAAGAGACCAGACGATGCTACGCTTCTATGTACTATGTATTGTTATTTAAGAGTTAATCTCTTCAGGATTTTAGAAACACAGCTTCTTTAGCCCTCAAGTCTGGTCTCGGTTAAGCAGTCTTACTTGTTCTTTGAAGGCTGAACCCCAGAACCCATCATGTTTACAGTTTCTGCTATTCTTTCTCTCTCTGAAGAATCACCCCGCTCAAATCTCCTTTTGCTCTGATGACTCTGAAGAATGGAATGCATAAACTAAAGCAGCTACGACCCCTACATCAAAAAGCTTTCTTAGAAGGCTGTGAAACAAAAGCCAGAACTGAACGGGGATTATGGTGCAACCCAAATCTGTTCATTGAAGATGGGAGTAATTGAATCAATTCATATTGCATATACATAACACTTGTTTGGTTGTCAAAGGCAGTCTTTCCCTCTCAGAGTTTCAGATGAAGATGCTGTTATGTAAACTTGCAAATTCATACATTTTGTTAGCCAAGTACATCATGGTGCACGTGCATGTCAAGTATATTAATGTTTAGAAGCTTCTCTGATTGTATGTGTACAGTTCTCTATGCATACACATACAGGAAAACAGATGGAAAGAGATTATACTACAAGCTTGACTAAAAGACAAGCCAGAAGTTTACTCATCCTGCTCAAGGAGCCAGTGATGTCAGCTGTCAGGTGTAACTAACAAGAATATACCGTTCCCCAGCAGTAGGGAAAAAAAGAAGAAAAAAAAAAAGGAAAAAAAAGTTTATTTGCCCAATATGGGGAACGCCAGAAAAGTCGTGAATGATTCAGTAATTTGCTGACCTTACACAAATACTTATTTAATAGGTTTGTGCAATTCATAATGATCTCTTCATGCCTCATTCCTACTGCGTGCGTGGAATTAAAACACTGGAGAAAGAACTCAAAGTTCAAGAGTTCTCTTCAATTAAAAAAGCTTCAATCTACGAGTTCAGAACTGCATTTACAGGAAGAGGTAATACTGAAATCAAACAGCCCTTTCTGGATTTGCTGTTATTTTCATGAGCTATCTAAACAAATCTGTGCATGCATCAAGAGCTATAAAAAACAAGCTTCAGATAAGAACTAGATAATACGGCCTCCAAAACTCAGTTTTAAAGTTGCATTTAACAAAGAGACAGATCCTGGCAGTATTTATTTGGAAGCACTTCAAACTGGATGAATAAATGAAAGATGCAGCACTAACAAAGGTAGAAAAACAGAAACTATTTCCAGTTTCATTTGTCTTCCTTTATTATTAGCCTATGCTAGAAAAGTGTTTCAATTCATTTTAAAATCAACATTAAAAAGTCTGAGAAGTCCACTGCTAGTTTATCTTCAGCTCTGAAGGGAGCTAAATATACAGTGCTCTGCTGTTACTTCCATGACACTCCTGAGGATATGAGTGATGTCTGGACCTGGATAACTGACAAGTCCTACACAGCAAGCTATTGGCTGTTCCCTCGTGCTTGGTGGCTCCAAACTGCCTTTGTTATCTTTACTGGGTGGGCATGACTTGTGAAGTCATATTTGTACTTGTAGGTCAAATACATATTTGTATTTGATATTATTTAATACATACATATTTGTATTTGTAGGTCATAGGTTGCTCCCAAAGTAATGCCTCCCATTTATTTCCATGGAAACTACAACAGATTCAAAGAGCACAACAGCACCACTTGATTGACAGAGCAAATTAAAAAGCTGCATGACCCTGTGGAATCTGGCTTGTCTTTCAAGTTGCTGTCCACTACCAAAACACACCACCCACTGTCTCACTGTGCTCACGTACACTGTTTGGTCTCCATAAATGTTCAGCAAGTGTCAATGAATATCAAAAGGTGCCATTTTTTCCACGTGGAGGAATTCAAGGACACACATTTGCTTCAGATGCACTTTCATACGAGAACCATTCTGCTAGACCACCCCTCTGCTGCCATCTTTTGCATGACAATAAAATGTAATGGAATATTGGTGGGAAGTTCAAACTTTATTACCATATTACCAACATTCATACAGTGGGCCAAAACAATAAAATAGGAGGCATTACTTTCAGAGCAGCCCTTGGACATAATAGAAAATTTTGAATTTCTAGGAAAGATAAGGAGTATGATTGATGCATTTGCCCTCAAATTCTGCTCAACAGACTGAAATTTGAGAACCAAACTCTATTCTTCTCTGGAAAAGACTGGAAATAACAGGAACTCGGTTTTAATCACGCAGATCTGTTTTGAATGACAAGAAGTCCAACTCAGAAAGCACCTGACAGACAACTTGTTTGAAGAAGTTCTAGCTAAGTATCAATATATGCTTTTATCTCACATTCAAGCCATATTTTGTAAGATACTTGCAAGAAGAGATCTCTGCTTTTTGCTTACACAGAAAACAGAATGAGCTTCTCTGTATCCTCCATGGAGAGTCACAGCTTCATTGAAATAGAAGCCGAAGAAGAAAGAAGGCAGCAATAAAAGAAACTTATGCTAGTGTTCCATAAATGAAGTGCAGAGGTTTTTAAAATCTGAAAGCATTTGCTGTTAAAAAAAAAAAAAAGTTATCACTGAAGAATATCAAGCAAGAATCTTTGTCTGAAGGTTTTACTGTAATTCTTTAATTATTTGATCGCGTTCATATTGTCAATTACAAGTTTAATTCACTCTGATTTTTTCTAATTCTAAAAATTTTGAATTTACATCAAAGTTTGCACATGCAGTACCTGGAGCCTTGACATTGCAGCACCAAAAGTCTGAAAACATCTTCTTTATTATGAGAGTGGTGAGGTGTGGGCACAGGCTGCCCAGAGAGGCTGTGGATGCTCCATCCCTGGAGGTGTTCAAGGCCAGGTTGGATGGGGCTCTGAGCAGCCTGGTCTAGCATTAAATGGGGAGATCGGTGGCCCTGCCTGTGGCAGGGAGTTGGAGATTCATGATCCTTGAGGTCCCTTCCAACCCTGACCATTCTGTGATTCTGTGAACATGTATCTATTAAAATATCTATTCATCTATACATACTAAAATATAATAGACCAGTGAGAGGTGAAAAAACACACAGAGGAACTCCAAAACACTGCAGAGTTCTATTTGTTTAAGCTTTCTATACCACGTTGGTTAATACCTATTCATGTACGACAGAAACATTACAGCATCCTTCAAAGCCAAACATTTTCAGTGAATTAAATGTTTTCTAATCTTAGTTCTTTGTAACACCATTGACAACTGTATGTAATAACATATGAATGATCAAACAATAACATTGCTTAAAATGCTCTCCTCCCACCCTATAATTACTATGTGTATTTTCAGAGATGGTCTGTAGTATCTGTATTTATTTTTAACCACTATAAATACTGCCACTGAGCTGAATTTTAGGAAAGTTCAACAAATACACTTGAAAAACTTTCTGCTTTTAACCAGTCTTAATATTTATGAGGAATATTTGGAAAAAGAAGCTTTCACGTCATTTATCTTTAGTAAAATTTCCATTTGACGTGAAAACAGACCTTATTAAAAAGCAAAGATCTTCATTCCTTTAGCATCCTCACTGCTTGCAGAATTTTAATTACAAAATGTCTTTCACAAACAAAATTCTCATAACAACTCCCTATGCCAAGGGATAACTGTAAATCTGGGGTCACTTTAGTACTCCATTGCCATTCTTAATCTTATCTCTCCCTCTCTCTCTGATCGTTCCAAGAGTAATCACAGTATTTAGAGCATGATAATGTTCTTCCAGCAAAACCTGGCATGTCCTGTGGGGGATTCTTTGCTTCTCCTGTTTGTCTTGAAGAGTAAACTAGATAAAAGAAACTAGGGCATAATAAAATCAAATGAAACACTAGAAGGCAAAATTGGTAGAAATGAAGAACAGTGCAGGAAGCATTTATATATATGTATGTATGTATGTATATATTAGGTAAAGTCAGAAGAACTCAGCAATATTTCAAAATGTTTTTATTTCTTAAAATATGATGTTATCAGAATAGTGGAGATAGGATTTGTTTGTTTTAATATATTTTTATTAAATCAACAAAAGAAGAAGATCAGCTTTTAGGAATGTGAACCTTCTTGAGATATGGAATAAAAGCAGCCACTCCCAAAACTAAATACAGGTTAAAGAAAACTACTCTGAGTTTGACTCAATGAGTAAGTTATACTATTTGAGTGGACAAAACAGTTGGTACTTGCATAATAAAAGGGAAGAAGAGAATAACCACTTATTCTTTTCCCTTATTATTTGCCACTGAAAACAGAAGAAAATTTTGTGTTGGCAGTGCCAAATCAACGACAGACAAAACCCACTGAATCAGTCACACAGACAAATGGCACTGTGTTTCACACTTCACTAAGCATATTCCACTAAGCTTTTGCTGCTTTAAAGTGTCTTACCACCCAATCAAATTGTTCCTTTAACCTTTATCACATTCTACTAGTTGTCTTGAGGCACTTAAAACAAAAACAAAAGCAGCAAAGTACTTTGCTAAAATGCTTAATAGTTTATCAGGGGTTACACTGCTTGCTGACACTATGGAGTATCAGTTAAGAAAAAACCTCCCCCCAATGACAAATGGAAGTCATTCTATATATGCAAGAGTACGAGGAAAAAAAAAAAACATTATTTATTAGAGAACTTAATATTGCTGGTCCAAAGCAAACAGAACCACAGGATCTGTGGTTCTTGTCTTTGCCTTGTTTCTGCTATCACTGCAGAAAATAAACTGTCAAACATTAATCACTGGTACTATTTTCAACAATGTAAGGCAAATTTCAGGATAACTGGTTACCACCTGACAAAAATGTGTTAAAAATTGAAGTAGATGGGCCCGTGTAACAAAGTGCATCCTTTTCTTTTTTCCCCAGTCAAAACCAGGAAATTTGGTTTTATAGCTAGGAGCTAAAGATCTCCTTTGACAAATTCCACAGAATCACCAGCATTCTCTGCTTTACCGCTCCAGTCTATTTTCACATTCTCTAAATCAGTTCTTTTTTTATTTATTTTTAATCCTGCCATTAAAAAAAAAAAAAAAAAAAAACCAGCAAACCCCACAGTGCTCAATCTGAACAAGGACGAGCGCAGATTATCTCTAGTTTGCTTATGCAAGTCATTGCAAATTTAATCATATTTTAGGCCCATATTTTTAGGCTGGTGTTTTCTTGTTTGTGATTGGTTTTTTTTGAGACTGTTCTGAAATTGGATAATTATTACTAGTATGGTCAGAAACACTGATAAGGGTTCACTTTAATACTTTAGGCTACTTTAGGCTCAATTTACCCCTACAGCTAACAGAACTCCCCCAACTTTTCAAACAAAATGGACAGAAAAAACAATCTCTCTGAATGTCACTTCTGTCACAGTAGCTTACTGAGTTTAACTCAGGGATAAGATTTTTAAAACTTCAAGAAAGATTTTAAAAGTTTCTTAACCTGGGAGTTAACAGCTACAGCTTAAAGTTGCATTTCACTAGCAGTCAACACTATGGGATTTAACCTATAAGGTTAAGACTGTTCTTGTGTATAAATGCACAAGGAATAGACCAAGAAACAAAAAAAAAATGTTACTCAATACAAAGTTGTTTTTCCTTTCTTTAAATTTTTTTTTAAAGGAAATATTAAAGCTAAAAACATACAGAAGATTAGTTCTCAACTGACCTCTTTGTCTGGTGTTAAAGTGCCTTCATCATTCTGCTCTGCCAATGAAGATGATCTGCTTCTTTTGTCAGTTAGTGGAGGAGACTTGGGGGGAACCTATACAGAAATCACATATATCAACAACCAATAACCTCACCAGTTCAGAACTAATTATTCCATGCTGTCATTTATTTCAACAATTACTAGCTATAACATGTCAGTAAAGCCCCACGTACATCTTTCTTTTCAAGAAATCAAAACCAGCTTCCTATACTATCAATAACAACTGGACTCAGAACAAAGTCTACACAGCATAAAATGTCATGAAACAGCCATGAAAGCATGCAACAAAATATTTTGATTATTAGCAACCATGGTGTTCTCAGTCCAGACTTGAAACTCAAGCTTCATAATACAACTAGTGTGTATTAACACTTGTTTAAAGTACTAACGTGTTATGTTTATGTTAAAGTTTAGTTTATGTTAACATGTTCGTGTTTAGTTTATGGCTCAGGAGTTTTGCACACTGACAGGCATTTGATCATTCACATAAGGAATACCATCTGATTTCTTTAAGAAATTAATTAAAAAAAACTGACAGAAGAACAACTTTTTTAAAGACTGTTCAAAATAAAATAGAAGCTAAGCAAAAGAAAAGGGCAGTGGCAGAACATGACGCGTTTTTTGATGTCAATACAAACTTGTTCCTGTCAGCACTGAACATCCATTCAAAGGCATTTCACAACTCCATGCTGCGTGAGGTTGCAACAAGCCAAGCCAACCCAAGCGTAGCTGCCAGCCTCATGCTTCAACATTCACTTGGAGAACTTCAATACTGAAGTAAGGAACATTAAAATATCAGCAGATTTTACATACAAAGAAACTAATGAGTGAGATTTCCTTTTAGATAAATGCAACAACATAACCAGAACTAACAAACAGTGTTACCAAGAAAAAATAAAGTCTCAAATCCTTTCACACTTTGTTGCAGCGCCATCATTTAGATTGCATACATAAATTGTTCCTTATGAAATGTCTACCTCAAGATCGTGATTGCACTAGATGCTCTGAAACACAAACATCAGGGTATCAGACACAACAGCAACCTATCCCAGCTCCTCTTCCTTCCACTATCTAGCTTAAAGTGAGTTATATGAAGAAGACATCTAGCCCTCACCACACAGAGTGAGAAAGGTTTCCAAATGTTCATCAGCACTTAGCTGCTGTTTAGAAGGAGTATGAAGGTCTCTCTTTGCTCTGCCCTGGGTGGTTGTGCGTCTGGTATTGCTGCATCTGCACTCATCTGGCCAGACAATTTCGAGCCATTTCAGAGGCACCACACAGGGCAGCAGGAGCAGCCGTTGATCCTATGCAACAAACAGCACAATTCCAGAACTGAAGTTCAGAAGATCAAACGGATGCATCCAACTGCAAAAGCAGTTTTTTTTTTCTCTCCCTGTCAGCAGTCAGAAGCTGACATGCCCTCCATCACATAGGTTTTCAGATGCAGGGAGCTAACATCCATTAGCTAACCACTCACATGGAAGAGGAAAACCTACAAAAACCTGTAGCATTCAGAAGAATGTTATGATAGGAGAAATGGTGCCTGTGGATTTAATCAGTGTTTGAGTGGTAATTACAGCCCCACATACCACAGCTAGAGCACAGCTGACAAGTTCTGTGTCCCCGAGAGGGGATGATGAGTGAGGCCTCCCTGTGACAGGGTACAGGAACAAAAAGAGCAGAAATGAATGCAAACACAAGTCCCATAGAACAAAAAGTGTTGAACGTTTGGAAAACTTGGGTTGAAAGTATTTCACTAGGAGGTATCCCATAGTGCCCGTGATGACTGAGCACACAGCAAACTGAACACGGTTCATTTATGTATCTATTAAAAGAAAGGGAACAGAAGTACTTCTCACAGCCTTGCAGGGCTCCACCACATTCTACAGGCCTCAGTACCTTTGCCCTCCTTCCTCAGTTACAGAATCTATTTTGAAATGAGGCACAGGAGCTAACAGATTTATTTTACTTTTAGGAACAAATATAATGCCAATTTCCTGCTAGTAGTACCAGAGATCGATCAAAGAATAAGTAATACTCCAAGAAGTTTTCACACACAAACAAAAATCTCTTCTTGTTCTGTCTGCTCCTCCATTCACGTCAACCTTTGAGTTACACAACCTGCCCACAGCAGTGCAGACTGCTTGAAAGTATCTTATATTATGTTTCGTAAGACTTATCAGTGCTAACATTTGTCCATGTTAACAACCAAGACTATAATATATTGAACTGTTGGCTGTGGATGTGAGAGAAAAATAAAGAAGTGCAACTACAGTTATTTGGGCCCAAATTTATACACAATGTTGATTTCTAGTAAGTATTCATATATGGGGAAAACACTCACACGTAATGAGTGTCCTGCTAACTGGGTGATAACATTGTGTACTAAGTATTGTGATCTGGCTGTTTATAAGAATAAGTTCTGCAGCTCTCTTACCACTGTACTTGAAAGTTCAGCACTCATACCAACTCAGTACAGTATTCTGACCTGACTGTGACAAAAATGTACTTCTTTAACTCTCCAGAGAAGACTCAAAATGAATAGATATGAAAGGGCTTAAACTTGACAAGCTACAAAGCAGGACAAGGAGAAATGGTTTTAAGTTGAGGGAGGGAAGATTTAGGTTGGATGTCAGAGGGAAGTTCTTCACTATGAGTGGTGAGGTGCTAGAACAAGCTGCCCAGAGAGGCTGTGGATGCCCCATCCCTGGAAGTGTTCAAGGCCATGTTGGATGGGGCTCTGGGCAGCCTGGTCTAGCATTAAATGGGGAGGCTGGTGCCCTCCCTGTGGCAGGGAGTTGGAGATTCATGATCCTTGAGGTCCCTTCCAACCCTGGCCATTCTTTGATTCTGTGAAAGAGCTTTGCAGACAATCCATCTCCAGAAGTACTGCCCCTACTTGACAAGTAAGCAATTAAAACAAATATTAAGTAGCTGAATGTCAGCAGGGTCGAAACCAGGAGACCACACAGCGCCGGATCACTCACGCATCATGTTACAGCCAGCCCGGGCACAGGCAGCTGATGGCTGATCTGTCAGAAGAGAGCAGTCGCTGCCTGCAGCCTGTCATTAGCACAAGGCTGAGTTCACATCACTTTTACTCTGTTAGATTCCAAGATTTCAAGGATACCTAACCCAGCGAAGAGGCATGGGCTGACAGCGCCTGTCTCAGCACAAAGTCTGATGAAGTAAAGTTAACTTGTCAAGGCCTTTTTACCCAACTGGCACATAGAAGATTTCTGCTTCGGCACATGCGTGAAATCATCACAACACTTCTGGCTGTGGCCGCTGCCAAAGCCTGCAGTGCTTCATTAGGAAACACAGTTCTAGAAACCAATGCTAATCATATACCTTGATAGAAGTATAAGAGGAAAAAGAAAGAAAGAAAAAAAAAAAAAAAGCCAACTAAATTATCGCTAAGGAAAAAAAAAAAAAAGTAAAAGTGAAAACAAATTTTTTTCTCAGCTTTTCCACCTTTAAAAACACGCACGGGGCTAAACCGAGCGACAGCCGGCCTCCAGACGAGGGAAGCTGAAGGGACTGGGCGATGTGACGGGCGGACAGCGGGACGACAAGCCCTAACCCTAACCCTAGCCCTAACCCCCCCGCCCCCCGGCGGTCCCTGCGCTACCTGATGTTGGTTGGGGGCGGCCCGGCCCCCAGCGCCGCGCGGCGGCGTCTGCTCCTCACTGATCTTCTGCTTCAGCTTCTTGAACATGGCGGCCAGGGGAGCGCGCTGCCTCCCCGTCGTCCTTCTCGCCCTCCTCCCGCTCCTCCTCCTCTTCTCTCGCCCTCTGCGCTGAGATGGCGATGGCTCTCGCCCCCTGCCCCGCTCGGCCGCCGCCGGCTCCCCCCTCCCTCAGCAGGTGAACGCGTCGCTGCGCCTGCGCGGCCAACGTGGAGCCGAGAGCTCGGGGCGGTACGGGGCGCGGCGAGGCACAAACTTCCCACGGGAATTCGCCGCACTCCGCCCCCGAGGACCCCGGGCGGGTCCGGGAAGGGAACGCGGTGACGGCGGGCGGGAGGATGGGCGGACAGGCGGCGATCAGCGCGTGGCGCGGCGAGACGGAGCCGAGATCCGGGTGGGAAGTGCCGGAAGGATCGTCACCGCAGGGCGCGGAACGGGCTCGGGTGGTCCAGTGTGGAGGCAGGACTCGCTGATCCCCGCGGGTCCCTTCCGCCGTGCCGCGATCCTGTGACTCACCAGACGCCGTCAGAGGTTCCTGAGCCCTTCCTCGTGTGACGAAGCTCCTCTCCCTGCCGCCCGTTGCCGGCTGTGTGAAGGGCTGTGGAAAACACGCGTGGTGTTTGGTTCCTGCAGCTGGCTGAAAACCTGTCTGCTGGCAGCCACCTCGCGTCCTGCTGTGTTTGCAGACCTGAGCTGTGTTATTTACGGATAGGATGTGAATAAAAGCATCACTGTTGAGGTTTTCTATTTGAAACCGGGTGGCAGGTGTTCTTGGCCACTTTGCAGAAGCTTTAGATTACTTGCTGGATTTTTTTTTAATTGTTATTATTTTTACTGTGCGTCTTCAGTTCTGTCGGTGAGACACAGCGAGCTGTTAAAGCAGCTGCCATTCATTCTCCAACAGTGGGATTATTTCAGAACTGCCATGTTGCCGATGATGTCATACGAAGGCTAGAAATACAGGCTGGGATTTGCAAGAAATGCTGAACCATGAGCCTTCTGTATAGCACTGCTCTATGAAGAATGCACTTGGTAATCACAAGCATCCTGACATAGAATCATAGAATGGCCTGGGTTGAAAAGGAGCACAATGCTCATCCAGTTCCAACCCCCTGCTGTGTGCAGGGTCACCAACCAGCAGACCAGGCTGCCCAGAGCCACATCCAGCCTGGCCTTGAATGCCTGCAGGGATGGGGCATCCACAGCCTCCTTGGGCAACCTGTTTGCACTGAAATACATCACTGTCACCTTTAAGTAATTTGAGAAAAAAAAAGTATGTAGATAGATAGTTTGCTGTGCACTGCCCACGAAATGAGCAAGATACATTCACTGCAAATATATGTATAGTTTTTCCAAAAGTTTTGCTACATGTGAAAAAAAAAATAATTTTCAACAGTGTATTTGGCGGTAGATAAACTGTAAGACTGGTTGTGATACTTATGTATAGGTAGGTTTGGAAACAGAGGACTAGGAAAGAGTTTCTGAGACTAAGAGGGCAAAAATACCTGAAGAGCAGCCCACAGGGATGTGAGGTAGAGTGGGTGATTATATTTAACTGTGGTTTTAAAAAGGGAAAATTTGCTACTTGAGTCAGATGGCTTCTATTCCCTCTAAACCTGGCATGCAGTAGCACAGACCGTTCCCAGGCAGCATGTGAGGGCACTGCCCAAGGAATGCTCTGGGAAACTCTCTAATCACTGCACCTTCAGCCTCACCTCCGGTCTCCTAACACATCCCCGGTTACCACACCTCTGTGCTTTGTCACAGTGCTGCTCTGTCTCTGCAGCACCTGTAATTACACTCTAATTTTAAGTATGTCTCTAAATGTACTGTGTGCATTTAATGGCTAGATGCATATTAAAAGGAAACTAACTCATACAGCCATCAGAGAGAAAAAGCTGAGCTTACAGCTGCCTTTCATCTTGCAGAGCATTATTATCTAAGTGGACTATCTGTCCAAACATCAGTGGGGTAAGTCAAGCTTTTTTTCCTTTCTCTAACCATGTATTATCCCAGGTATTTATACAGAGTGGGGGAAGATCTCCTTGAGAGCAGCCCTGCGGAGAAGGACTTGGGGGTCCTGGTGGACGAGAAGCTGGACATGAGCCAGCAGTGTGCGCTTGCAGCCCGGAAGGCCAACTGTGTGCTGGGCTGCATGAAAAAAGGGGTGGCCAGCAGGGAGAGGGAGGTGATTGTCCCCCTCTGCTCGGCTCTTGTGAGGCCCCATCTGCAGCACTGCGTCCAGGCCTGGGGCCCCCAGCACAGGAAGGACGTGGAGCTCTTGGAGCGGGTCCAGAGGAGGGCACTGAGATGGTCAGAGGGCTGGAGCAGCTCTCCTGTGAGGAAAGGCTGAGGGAACTGGGCTTGTTTAGCTTGGAGAAGAGAAGGCTGCGGGGAGACCTCATTGTGGCCTTCCAGTACTTGAAAGGAGTGTATAAACTGATACAGGGGACGTTTACGTTGGATATTAGAAGGAAGTTCTTTCACCCAGAGGGTGGTGAGGCACTGGAACAGGTTGCCCAAGGAGGCTGTGGATGCCCCATCCCTGCAGGCATTCAAGGCCAGGCTGGATGTGGCTCTGGGCAGCCTGGTCTGCTGGTTGGCGACCTGCACATAGCAGGGGGTTGGAACTGGATGAGCATTGTGCTCCTTTTCAACCCAGGCCATTCTATGATTCTATGAACCATGTCTTCTTCTACTATTGCCACTACCTGCCCTTACTTTTGTCATTTTTCCTTCACATTTTTTTTTAAGCATTTATAGCTTTGTTCATTCTTTCACAAAATGTATAAAACATGAAAACAAGCTCTGTATTATTTCATTGGAAATGTTAGTTGTTGTGTTCTGAATATATATATTCAAATTCTGAAGATGTATCTGATAATTCCGCAAAATATGTTCATAAACCTTCAAGTTTTCTAGTGTCTGGGCAAGTTTGATTGAAACATTTTGCAATATACAAAGAATTTACTCTGAACTCAGTGAAGTCCTGGGGGAATTGTCTGGAATCACAATAATTCCCATCCCTTCTGGGTGACAAAACCCTTTATGCAACTGAATAGTACTTTATTTCTAGAGGGTAAGTCAGAGAAAGATAAATGCATTTCTGCACAGTTCTGGATATGGTAGATAATCAAGAATAAAATTCTGTTCCCAAGTGAATCTGTAGCAGTTATTAACGTATCTCCGTGGGAATGGAAACTGAGCATTAATGTAAAAGACTGTGTTTTCATAGCAGTCTAGACTTCCCTAATTGTCAGTGACGGGCCCACATATCCCTGCAGTCCCATTCCTCACCTTGTGCTACAGCCAGTGCTTGTCAGGCCTTTCCTCCAGCCATGGCTGTGTGTTGATTTTGCAGAAAACTGAACTGACAAAAGAGCAAATAACTTTCTGCTGACTTACTGTGCTGAGTCTCTCGACTGCAGGAGAGACAGAGGCAGCCAAAAGCTGGATAGCTTTACATTGCAGGAGTTCTTATTTCAGATTGCTCAGGAGTGTATGGTCTTTGCTGTGCAATTTGCTTAATTTTAAAGTGAAGTAATCCCACTAAGTGCTACTTCAAGTTTAGCTAACAAGCGGCTCTGTTTCTCAATCAGTAACTTATCTTGGCTGCTAATGACTGTATTCATGAGATGGCCTCTAGTCAGCCTAACCTGATTTTCAAAATGCTCTCTTTAAGTTATGGAAGTCACAAGAAAGCCCTGGGGATGAATTATGAATGTGGCTTTCAGTACTCTTTTCCACACCTCAACTCCAATTACTTTGTGAAAAATGTATGAATCTGCTAACAGCTACTTCTTTCAATGCACTTCTCCACCACAAATATGGAAAGACATAAAAGAAGGAAGCATCACATTTATCATTTCTGGTAACTTTTTTTATCGGTTCATATTTTTTGAAAGGAGGTTTGTCATCAAGAATTCTTGAAATTTTCTTTATATTATCATCTCATTAGGGTTAAACGAATGTCTGATAAAAACATTACTATTACTCCTACTGAATCTTATTTGACGTAGAAGAAATTGCTATAAAAACAGTCTAATTGAACTGGTAATAACGTATATGTAAGCAGAAAGGAGCACTAACCAAACAACAGAAGTTACTGTCCAGAGCTTACAGTGCATACTGCTGCTCTTTACATACAAGTTATGGAACGTTGCATTTTGTTGTAATTGCAGTGTTTACTACTCATAACATTCAAAAGATTAATGTTGCTATTAAGGCAGTTATGCAGTGGCGTATACACAGGTGCATAGGTATCAGTATCAGTCAGGAAGTATTTCAATCTTTATTTCAACACAAAGGTTACAGACAACCACACGTTATCTGCTAGTACATGGAAATGGTGACGAGTTTTTATAGATGCAGCTTAGGGAGTGAGAAGCATCACGGAATCACAGAATTGTAGAGGTTGGAAGGGACCTCCAGAGGTCATTGAGTCCAACCCCCCTGCAAAGCAGGCTCCCTACAGCAGGCTGCACAGGTAAAGAAGTAGGTATGCAAGATACATCCTTTAATTATATTACTATGACTAGAGTCCTATGAGTTTTAAAGTGAAAGCTGGACTTAGTGAATAGTCAGAGTATGTCTTCACCTGATTTGATGGATACTTTTCTATCTAAATATCATGACTCTCAACTACCAGCAGATGTCAGTGTTCCAGAGCATTACCACTACCTCTGTAGTCATTGCCGGTAACAAACGCAAAACTATACTGGCTATGGAATGAGAGTTGTAAAATATGTGGAACAGAGACTTGCAAAACAAACAAACAAATAAAAACCTACAACAACCACTTAACCATCTAATCTTTACGTGTATGAAGAAGAGACTGCTCTAAGTAACCTGCTGGGTATCTAATAGTACATTTCTTTATCATGTGTCTGGTTTGATGGTTGCTTAGCAGTCTATTTGTGTATTTATATGTTCATCTGTGCTGCTCTGCTATTGGCCTGAGCTCAGTGAAGGGAAAACTGAGCAAAAAGGTTCACCAACAACCATCTAAGATACACGTGAGAGGAATAAGATCTGTGAACTTGTGGAAAATGCACAACGCTATGTAGAGAGCAAGGGCAGTGCCTGAGAAAGGTGAAAGACAGCCTGCAGTTGTTTCTTTTGTTGAGAAAGCAAGAAACTCACTTCAGAGTGAGGAAAAGCTGACAAGCATTGCTGCTCTACACCTTGGAAAAGAAAGGAAGCTTTCTGCTCTAGTGGGAAAGTTGTTCAGAGGTCACATTTCATGCAACATGCTTCTCTTCCCAGAAGTACAAAGTGCAAGCTCAGGCTTTGAAGGTTACAAATTGCCACTAGATAGACTGAATCACTGCTTATGACTGCAAGACAAGGAAAATATCTGGATTCATGCAACTGAATAAGACATCTTCTTGTGAATAGAAACATAAGCCATGGAGAGATTTAATAGTGAGGGCCAAGATCTTGCAAGAGTCTTGCTTTCTTAAAACAAAAATAATCATTTTATCTCTATCTTGCTAAGTGGAATTCCCATTCTGCTTTGTCTAAATTGTCAAAACTCTAAACTTGTATTTCACTTTAATTGCTGTACTTCCTTTAAAATCTCTGGATGCCATGAAAAGGGAGATAAGGATGCCATAAAACACAAGATTCTTCATATCAACAGTGGTGCCAGCCACAAGTTCAGTTTTAAATGAGGTGGCAGCAGATTCTCACTTGAATATTTTTATTTTATTTTATTTTATTGCATGTACAATATAAAGAAATCCATATTAGCAGGGACCTTATATCTAAGAGAGCAAAGAACTTGCTTCTGAAGGCAGTGTCTTTACGGCAGATCAGTAGATTTGTTGGTTTCAAGGAGTCCTCTGTTTGCTTCCCAGCACTGCTCTGCTCATCAACCCTGGGCAAGCTGTTTTGTGTTTCTGTTCTTCTGTTGGTCTTTTAAGCAAGAAAGGGATGCTACCCAATTTCTTACAAACACATGGTTAGATTTTGTCTTTGCTTTCCCAGTTGCTGCAATAAAGGTCATCCTTTTTAAGAATACTGATAGACAGGTTCATAGATTCAGTTATTTCCCTGCTAGGATTTTTCTGATTCTATGATCATATTTCCACTTAAGCACTGTCTTTAAGAAATGGCAAATGATTTTGCATCATAATTTTCAGTCAGCAGTGCTTAGAATACATGTAAGTTTCTAGAGACAGAAAGGTTATTCAGCTGGGAAGAACTAAAAACACATATATGTAATCTGTATGATCCCTTTAGCTAAAGTGTGGAACTTCTAAAAGCACATTACTAGAGATGCTACATTAAGCAGAATTCACTGCCACATTTCTGACTATAATACAACTAGGAACACTCAACCAATTTCAGATTAAGAAAACCTGCTGGTACTGGTATATGCTATTGCCTGAGTACTGTCATACTCTAAATCCCATACTACTCTTAGTTTTTAAATGTTTTGGACAGAAATGTTTCTTATTCTCCTTAACTCCTTTTTCTAGCTTCAAGGATTTACTGCAAACTTTGCCACCCACTGAGTAGGGTGGAAGAGCTGGTTGAAGACACCCAAGACCTTTAGGCCTGAAATTCCTTTCATGTTTGACCAATTTCTCAATGACAGGACCACAAGAAAGCACTTCTAGAGAAAGAATTACTAACCTTTCAGCTGAAGAAAGTGGGTACTTTATCACTTCCTCTGAACTGCTGCAAGAACAGTGATATTACTCAGCATTTATTTAAATGCATAATATCTGCTGTTGTTGAAGTGACATAGAAACAAACGTTAGGTAAGTCTGATGATATGCCCATAAAATAAACACAAGTCATTTTACAGCAGAGCAAAGTGATTTCTGGAAGACAAGTTCTACAAGTATTGCACAACACCTCCATCGTAGATATGGGTTTGAATCGATTTTTAATCCCATGGTCTAGGAAATATCCTTAGTTGTATGCACACAGAATGAAAAGACATCATTCCCCTTGCTGTGTCCTCCTGCTATTTCATGATCTCCATGGGTCGGTACTGGGGCCTGTCCTGTTTAATGTCTTTATTGATGACCTGGATGAGTGCACTCTCAGTAAGTTTGCAGATGACACCAAGCTGGCTGGAAGTGTCAATCTGCATGGGGGTAGGAAGACCCTATGGAAGGATCTGGATAGGCTGCATCCCTGAGCTGGGGCCAGTGGAATGAAGTTCAACAAGACCAAGTGCTCTGCACTTTGGCCCTAACAAACCCAGTCAACACTACAGGATTGCTTGGGGCAGATTGGCTGAAAGGCTTTGCAGAAGAAAAAGACCTGGGGGTGTTGGTCAGCACTCAGCTTACATGAGCCAGCAGTGTGCCCAGGTGGCCAAGAAGGCCAGAGGCATGATGGTTTGTATAAGAAACTGTTGCTAGCAGGAGCAGGGAGGTGATCTCCCTCTGTACTCTGCTGTGGTGAGGCCTCACTTTGAGTACTAAGTTGGAGCATAAGTCTGGTGAGGAGTGGCTGAGGGAACTCCATTTAGAATGGAGAAGAGGAGGCTCAAGGGAGACCTTACAGCTCTCTACAACCATCTGAAGAGAGGTTGTGGAGAGGTGAGGGTTGCCCTCTTCTCCCATGTAACTAATGATGGAACTAGAGGGAATGGCCTCAAGTTGCACCAGGGGAGAAACGGGTTGAATGTTAGGAAAAACTTCCCTGAAAGAGTGGTCAGGTGCTGGAATGCAGGGAAGTGGTGGAGTTGCCATCCTGGAGGTGTTCAAGAAACAGTGAGATGTTGTACTGAAGGACACGGTGTAGTGGGAAATATTGCTGATAGGTGAACAGTTAGACTGGATGATCTTGGAGGTCTTTACCAACCTTGGAGATTCTATGATTCTGTTCTATAAGGGTGACAGCCACTGGCATGACCCCTTCTATTATCTCCCCTTGTCAGCAAAGAAATACTGCCTGGCATTAAACACTCCTTGACTTGCGAAAATTGTTACCTAAAGGAAGTTACCACCAAACTGCTCATAACGCTCCAAGCAACAATGTTATTTTGCATCTTCACCTGTTAACGTGTAATTTCAAAGTAATCTCAAACTCTAATTATCCAACTGCTCTCTCTCAGACCTCATTCACTTCCTTTTGTTACTTTGACTCCACACTCCTACTTCATATACATGAAGTTTTCCCCTGCTTATTCCTAAGAGGCCAGAGACATTCGGTTTGGCTTAACAAATGCAAATTGCAGCTCACAGCACAGCTATGTTTAATTATTAATAGAATATATTCCTCATCAATGAGTGCATCTATTAAAATGTACCAGAGTTGTACAGAGTTAAAAACTGCCTCAAAAAACCCCAACTAAACAAAGAAAAAAACAACAAAACACCTATCACCACAAAACAGTGACAAGTCTTCATAGAAGTATCTCTTCTGATAATTTTTCTTCAGGCAACATATACAGTCTTAAGGCTCTGAAAGGGAAGGAGGTGGTAATCTCAGAGTTGCAATTTTATACTTCAATTTATAGTAAGGGCTACATGAACTCAAATGTTGTAGCAAGAAAAACCTAAGCTGACCTCAACTTGTCCTCCAGGATCTGAAAATTCATTTGGAATAATATCTGTGGGAGGTGAGATTTTTCCCTGACAAGAGAGATGCTGAACTGATGGGGGCTGCACCAGTTTTAATTTGCATTCATTGTCATTGGGTGAGTCAGAGGTCAGGATTCAGAGCTAGAAAAAATATTGTTAATTTTACAAGTTGGTTTGGAACTACAACATTAAGGAAGCTATTTTGGCATTAGGAAAAACAACAACAACAACAACAACAACAAAGCAAGGCTACTGTGTCTGGCTTGATTTAAAGGATTTTGAGCAATTTTTATTTCCAATACTGCTAAGTCCTCCTTATGAAACCAGGAGTCATACTGTGAGCTTCTTATTCTAATTTAGCAACAATCTGCATGAGTAATGCAACCAAAGAAAGTCACGATGCAAGTCATTGCTTACAAAAGAGTTTGCAATATGATTTTTACTCTATGAATCTTTTATTTTAAACACATGTGATAAAACTTAATCAGAGAAGGGAAACAGTGACTTCTTTACCAGAGATGGAGGTCAGACCTTGCACTCAGGCAGGAGGGCCTGCTGCTGGGTCAGAATACACAGAACACATTGAAACACTGAGATACAATTCTTCTGGTAAGAACTACAGCGGAGATGACATTTAGCTTTTGATTTCCAAGTGTAAGATGCCAGGTATTGTTCTTTTATTATATTATACCTTTATACCTTTATTCAATTCATGTAACTATTCAAAGTAGGAAGAAGTGGTTTTTGTACATCACGTAGCTTCCTATATATCTGTTCAACTCATTCTTCAGTATAGACTGCTGTGATCCACAGCACCAAGACAATTTTGTATTTGGGACTCTGAGAGAAGAAAAGAAGTGTTGCAAACAGTTAACATTTCGTAATTACACTAAGTATGCACAAAAATACTTAAACGGAAGGCAAAACTTCCTTTTGGGTTTATTCAGATACTGTAAGAAAGGTAAGTTCAATTGCTGTCATAACACATTGTCATGCTATAATTCTCCTTCAGTGTCTACCCCACACTACCTAACATTTTGTACTGAAAATGTTTCATGCAGTATTTTCTCCTCTTTCTCTGTATGGTAACAATTACTTTCTTTCTCTGAGTTCTATCTAATTAAGCACAATATGAACATTCATTTAATTCTGTATAGTTAAGCAGTCCAGATTTTTTTCTAATCCATTAAGGACATTGCTAAGCAAATAATATACTGCAGAGGTAAGATCAAATATTGTTCTTGCCAACCTCTGTTGCAACCTATTAATCTTTAAATAGCTAGGAACAATGCCTGAAAGTCTCCCTGGGTAATATACTGCCCAGAAGCCAAATGGGGCTCGGGGTCTTTTGGTGTGGTCTCTTTAGCATGTACTCATGCAGAGGGAACTGGGGAAAGTTAAGAATAGGAGATAACTGTGGAAAATTATACAATAAGAAACCAGTGGGAATGAGGCTGCTTTAGTTTGTGTGGTGTTGGTAATCTAAAGTACACAGTGCGTATTTATCAAACATTCTCTTGTCACTATCGCCTTACACTTTGCAAAACAGCCATTGAAGCTACCAAACAGTCTTGGAAGGGATTTCTCTTACCTACGAAGACTGAAAAACTTTAGAAGCAAAGTGATATTTCTCTGGAGATCAAAGGAGAAATTGCTGTTTCAGGATAGCACCTCATCTCTAAAACCAAAACTGGGAAAGCAAACATCACACGGGTAAAAACAGTGGTTGCTTAATGCAAGCCTCAGAGCAAAGAGAACAGATAGGTGGTAAACTGAAAACACAGACTGGAGCAGAGACATCTACACGACCAGTCTTCAAACCACTCCTGCTCCAAATATGAATAAAACTTCTAAATTTTAGTTCAAACATTCGCACTTTTTTAATGCAGTTTTGTCTCTTTTTACCACTGATTGACATGCACATAAATCCAGATGTACCATTCATGTAGAGACACCTCATGACAACAAAGCAGAAAGGATCAAGTCAAAACTTTTGTTATGTGTTGCAAAGGAAATAATGAGAGAGAGTCCCTGTATCATTATTCAAGAAGATAAACCAGACAAGTAGTAACTCCTATGAAATAAACTCCATTAGTGACAAGTGGTAATTTCTGATTAGTGAAACTAATGCCATTTTTGCTGCAATGGAAGAATTTGTTTTGTTAATTTAGTTGAGTAGTAAGTCTGCTCAAATGTGAAGGCTGATCAAAGATAGAAATAATGAAAGTGTAGAAAACAGAGATTTGACTCTAATGCTTGCACAGAACACGATTTTCAGAGGGAAAGGAGAAGAATGTAAATAATGAATACACTCCAATTGCTTCCTTACTAAAAGGAAATGTATCCTCTAAGAATGAGAAACAGATTAGGTACATTACTCACCACAAAATATTCCTATTTTTTAAATCAAATGAGAATTGTTCAGTTTTCATCATCTTACTGACTCCTTTGTTTTAAATACTTACGTATATTTTTGTTCATATATATTGTTTGAAAACAGGGAAAAGTACAAATAGTGAAAACATATGTTATTAACAAAATTCTGAACTTAAGTCTTAAAAATCAGAGACAAGGCAAAAGAGACGAGATAAAGGATTAGAAAATGGCAGCTCTGTGGAGAAAAAAGCATGGTATTGAGAAATGAGAGTAGTGGTACAGCCCAGCGTTAAGGACAGAAATACTGGGTCTTCTGTATAATAAACTCACACCCTTACCTGCCAAGTGCTGAGGGACTGCCAACAGCAGCAGTTTGCAGTGGCTGATCAGGGATAATAGTTTCCACTTTGCATGTTTCTTCTATCTTACCTTTACTAAGCCTCTGCCAGCTCCACTCCTCCGTCTCTTCTATGTTAAACTATCCAGTCCTTACTCCTAGGGTTTTGGCCAGATGCCTGGCTCACAGTGAAGGCAGCTTTTTTCCCAGGTGCCCAGCCAGTAATGGCACCCTGCCCTTGTTGGCATCCCATTGCTGGGGCACCTAGGGGGCCTCAGTGCATTCCCCCAGACTCTGACCTTGTGCACAATAAGCACTCTGCCAGCCAGGGGCACGCAGCAGAGCAGCTCAGGGAGCTGCTGATGTGTGTTGTGCTCTAAACTTTTTTTTTTTTTTTTTTTTTTTTTGTGTGTGCAATTCATTATCAAAGAAATAATATCAAATTAAAAGCTTTGAGATTTTTTTTTCTAAGCCAAACTCTCACATTCTTCATCTTAACCTTGTATGGTCAAGGATGGATGTGAAATAGTTCAGTCCAGTTTTGTTACTTAATCTTCTATGTTGTTGCCAAAAATAGAGGAAGGAAGTAAAATAATTGTATGTAACAAAAGGCTAGATGAATTTTGGTTTGTATATACTGATAAATGTGCTGATTGCTGCTTGTGATGCACTAGCACCAACATCTTCCTTGAAACTCTTTTCTTTATCACAATCATTTCTCAGGTGGCTGTTTCAGAACCATCCCTTTGAAGCCCTTTCGGATGATACTCCTGTAAGTTTCACGTGGATGAACAAACACAAACCTCAAATAGCTAACTTCAATAAAGAGCTTCTATTAATTTTCCTCATGCAACATGAAAGGGTTTTTTCTTTCTATTTGTGAGAAAACACTGTGCACATTTTAACAATGACTACATATAGTTGGCAAGCCACCTCTTCCTCTGTTTTCCCTGTGTGAGGTTACTTTTCAGACATACTACTACTGCACATGTCAATGACACAACAGTTAAAGTAGTTTCAAGCAACGAAATTTCAGTTGCATCCAACCATAGCCTTGGGTTTACACAACTGTTATCATCCCACTGGCTACGTCCGGTACCATTTATTATAAGCAACCCAGAAAAACATCCTTTCCATAATGTAAAAGTAGATAAAGGCAGATGCAGAACTGGTTGTTCTAAAAATGAACCCCCATGGTTTTCTTACCAGGAATTGAGAATTGTGGTATCTCCCACAGGAAACAGGCAAAGCTTGAAAAGTCTGCACACACTTTACTTACGCTGCTCTGGCAGCCCTTTACATTTCTTCTCCAAGGTTTTGAAGTAAAGCAGACGTGGAAAGTTAGTAACCTAAAGACTCCAAATGGTTATTTGAGTAACTGCTTCTCATAAGACATTGTAACCTGTATGAGATTCCACTTAGACTAGCTTTAATTCTTTATCTATTAGACTTGATGTTCTAGCTTGTTTATATTTATATATATATACACACACACATTGCATGTATGTGTACATATGCATATTTTATATACAAATGAACAAAAGTTTTAGTTTCTGTTGATGATTAGAAGAATTTTTAAACTGGTTGATTAACCTTTCCTATGTTTTACTAATAAATCCTAAAAATACTTGTTTTAAGTCTTAAGAAATAAAAGAATCTGATGTATATAACAAAGTAGCAAAACTTAGTCACTGCAGAAAAACTTAAGGTGTCATCTCAGGTATGATTTTGCCCTGTAAAACAGTATAAAAAATCATATTTATTGTGCCTTCACTCTGGTAGCAGATGTGCTTTTTGTCATGTTGAGAGGATGGTTTATTTTTAATATTTGGGTGGTGAGTTTTGTAGTTTTTTTCTTTTCTTTTTGAGTTTGTTTGTGGTTTTATTTTAAACTTTCAGATTTTTTGTTTGTTTTGTTTTTCACCTAGTTGCCAGGCGCACAAATCCAACCTTGGCTCCTGCAGTAAACCAGCACTACTTCTCATGCATGCTTCACTTCTTGTAATGTAGTGTAAAGTCACTGCAGAAATGTTCTCATTACAATTGTGTAATTCTTTTCAGAAAAAACGAACAAACAAAAAAAGTGACTCCATTTGTGACAACCATGCAAGCTGATTTGAAATTGTGTAAGTAATGAATTGGCTTCTCTAATGCTAACAAACAAGTCTGCACAAGAAAATATAATCCAGTTTGTGTGTTCTCTCTCTTTTTAGCTGAGTTGGTGTGAGTGGTCGATGAGAGGACAAGATATTTATATATGAATCATCAAAAGAGTAACTGAACCTCCTTTTGAATGCTACAGAAATGCTGAGCAAGACTGTCACATCACTTTCAGAATTAAATCATGTTTGGAATTAAAATTCACTGTATACATTTGGAGTGACATCTTTGTCTTCAGTACTCCTTTCACATTTGCTCAGCCTATTAAGAAGACAGATTCTGCCTCTTGGATCGTCTCTGTTTTCACTGTTTAAGTAATTCTGACTTTTGGTCTTGTAATTCAAGTAGTGTCACAGAGTAATGTACGTATGACAAAAACAAAAACCCAACAGTGAAAAGATGGAAAACAGCAAAAAAAAATCTCGTAAGTTGCATTCAATCTTTTTTATGCATCACATACAGAAATCTACAAAGATTTTTTTAAAATATCAGGACTATATATTACCTCTAGAAACATAAAAACCTGTTTTTTATTCCTTCTAGTCCATGGAGATTGAGCTGCCATAACCTTCAGGCAAATCCAATGCGAAGTACGCATAGCAGTAAATCTGCTACAAAATCCAGGTATCCTCAAGCTCTAAAATGGAATGTGCATTGATAAGAATATTATCAATTTCAATTTAATAAATACAGTATTTTCTAATTCAGTTGGAGAGGTACATGCTATGTCACAATCCTGAATAAAGTAAATGGTTAATCAAAAGACGAATCAATGGGTTAGATTTTACAGACAAGTAAAGTGGGGTGTCAACTGTATTGAATTTAAAAGAATTATTTTGAATTACCATTCATTTGGATGATGTACCCTGAAATTTTCTGTGAACTTTTCACATTTTCTGTCATTGTTTTCCAGTGCTTGAATTGTTAACATAGCATTTCTCTGCTATCTTAAGAGCAGGAACTTCCATTTGTAAAGCATGATAGTCCCAAATTTCAGGGATTGGAGTTACTGTTCTAATCATAATTTGGAAAAGGAGTTTTTGCCTTAGATCTTAGGTGCATATACATTATAGGTAAATATCACTTCATTTCCAATCTTCCGAAGCATATGCTGATTTTTCAGTTTAGTAAGTAGAATTATGAAACCCAATCTGTTTAATTTGTGCAGGCTTTTTCTCTCACAAGTGTTGAGCATTCATGGCTTCCAATGACAGTAGTTATATGAAGGGAGCATCCACTTCCCCCTTCAAAGTATGATGCAAATTAATGACAGATATACAAAGAAGCAAGTGCACAGAAGCAGCAAGCAGCAGAATGCAAGCACAACTGTAATGGAAAGGAAGCATCTCTCTCAAGCTGGCTCCGTTGCTCCATATGGTTTTAAATGCTGAGGGTCAGCTTTGCTGTTGGAGAAAATGAGGTAAGGGCTGTTCTTACTATATGGTGAATCTGTGCAGTTGAGTATTACAAGAGAACTGTAAAGGAGCTGTTTCTTCATGTAGGAAGCAAAGATTAAAAAAAAATATTTAAACTCTTTTCATATTCTCCAAAGAAAACAAAAAACTGCAGTAGATGTGTCTTAGTTATGTTAATAAGTTGTTCATCTCTTCACAGCCAACAGGAACTCTGTAGTAGGTCAAGATAACTTGAGTAGTGCTGTCAGGCGTAAAGGACATCTAATAAGTTACATTTCAGTGTGTTATAAAATCTAAATGGATTGAGAAGCCACGTTTAAACTTTATACACTAATGACATCTACTTAAAAAAATATACGCATGGTCAGAAAAGTGACTAACAAAAACATGTGAGTACACACTAAAAAAAAATCACATCTAGTTGCTTACGCTTAATTTAGACACTGCTTGTCAGTTTTGCAGACTCAGCATGGCTACGTAAGAGTGAGGAGATTTCCTTTATGTGGTTTGTGTGTCACCAGTAAAATCAACAAGCATTTACACAATCTTTTTTGGGGGGATACATAACACACGTGGAACAGATCATGATTTTAAATTGAGCTTTAAAGAATGACGTTTAGTGTACGTTTAATTGCTGGTATTTTTATATGTATCAAACAAAACAAATCCATTGAAGAGTACTTATTCTATAATTCTGTGATGTCTATCAAGTCTATAAGGATAACACCACTTACATCCCTAGTTGTTTTTACAGTGGAATAATGATGAAAAGCTTTGTATGAAAATTAACCACACCACGTAAATATAAAACTTTCACATTCTAAAGTACAACTGATTTCTAAATTCCCTTTTTCAGATTATAGCTTCACTTTACTTAAAAAAAAAAAAGTTTCTAACAAACTCTCAGTTCATAGACATTGCTAATTTCATAATTTATATACATATAAATAGGTCAAAATAATGCCTGTGTTTTCTCCTTATTTTTTATTCAACAAGCTGATCTTTGGAAACTGCTCAGCACATTACTACTAAAATAATTAAAGTATAAGATGAATAAAAACCCATAGTAATTACAAAAATGGTCCCATAAATACGTTCTGAACATAAAACTCGACATTCCAGTGCTTACCTCTAGAAGTCTTCACTGAGAATTTAGTGATCAAAACAGTGGAGAGGAAGTGAGAAGAGCTCTGTTTTCAATAGTTTGGTAAATTAACAAATCTGCACTGAAAACAGACGTTTTCTGCAAAAGATTATATTTAGTCAGAAATCTAGATTTCTGGGAAAACACTGCTTGCTTTTGCAAGTAATTTTGTAAATGTTTTATGCATACAAAAGCCTTATGGAGGGAGTCTGATAATAGTCCTTTATTACTGAAAATTCTACAAAAGTTTATCAAGTAATTTGACAACTATACTCAGCATATAGTCTGCATGCACTCAGCTTTGTACTTATTTCAGATATTCTCTTAAAGTAAGCCTCAGAATGATTCCCAGCATTTCACATTTAACCCATGCAGACTTTTACCTATTGCTTTGAATGCAACTGAAGATTTGCTTTACTCGGAGTAATGTTGAGTTCAACAGAGCTCCTTAAAATCCACGAAATCTTAGAGCTCTATGCAAATCACTGCAGGAACTTGATGTTGTTGAGGTGTTCTATACAACAGACCTGCACATTCATCCCAGATGCGCTTTCTCAGGTGATGATCTCTCACTGAATGCCTCAACCAAGCAAAACAATTTTAGAGAGAGCTTTTTAGAGAAAAGGGAGAGTAAATCAGCAGGTTGAGTAACATATGAGAAGCAATCTATAATAACCTACCATATAAAAAGAGAAAATACCTGGAAAGGGAGTTCCAGTGCTACTTCATTTATTTATTTCAGCTGAAACACACTATTAATGGAACAAGCTCTACAGCAGCTTCAGTAGTATTTTGCCCAGGTTAGATTCATAAATCAATTTCTATTTTGTAACTGCAGCCATTCCTATAAAAAATTTCAATGTGATTTCATTTCTTGCCTTCTAATTAAAGGTCTATAATGAAAAATGTACGTAACCCAAGTGTTTGTTTAACTCCTCATTAATGATGCTGAACTCAGAATTGCTACTGTGACATCTGGTACCACTGCCTCTAGTAACTGCTCTGTATACACTGCTCTGTGCACTGCTTTTCAGTAAACAATTGCTCTTTCAAGCCACAAAAATGCATGTCTGCTCTCAAGGAGACATGCTTTTTGCTGCATCATTACAGAAAAATGTGCTGCCTGTGATATCAAAAGACCAAACACATGCAAATCCTAACACTTCATCAGAAAAAAAAAAAAATACAAACAACCAAAAGCATGTTTTCTCTTTATATAGCGATATGTTGACTGAGAATTCCCACAGACCAGGGGGATGGCATCTATCAGAAGATTCCACACAGACTCTCCATTCAAAATACTTTTCCCTGCAGCTTAATCAAAACCACCTGAGACATTTCTAATGAAGGCTCTCTCCATAAAGCCCAGAAAATCAGCACATAAATCCTTCTGTAAGAATTAAAAACGACATCCTTATTTGAGGTTAAGTCAGCACTCTTTTCTTGTCTTTCCTACTGATATTCCAAGAAAAACTCCCTCTGCAACAGCACTTCCTCTCTGCTCCATCTCCCTGCGGTGAGATCATCATCTATTACTACAGAAATTAACACGATGTTAAAAATAAGCACGGAATGGCCACGCTGCATGAAGAAGGAGACAGACACTGTAATGTTTCTCAAGTAGGAAGTCCTAAAATACTGACGAAACCCCAGGAGGTTGCTTTACATCTACTGTAATAGATCTAAATTGCCTGGACACTCCTTCTTCATATTCATCCACTCGAGCTTATTTTAGTGTAACATTTGAACTCTGCCAAAGGCTCTTGGGAACATTCTTGAGTGTTACTGCTAGGCTTGTCATCCCCGCAGTGCCTTTTTATCATCAAGTGTCTTCCAACACGAAATACCATCTCTTCCAGCTCTCAAGCCATCCCTGCGATCACCCTGCGTCAGTGCCAGAGGACTTGGAAAGGCAGGCGGCTGCAGGTCTGATCCTGAGGGCTGCTTCAAGGTGGATCCTCACAGGGGCTGTGATGGATATTACTCAAATCCTGGTGAACGAACCGGGATATATTTAATGACGCGTTCCTTTGTTTTCTACGCCTTTCATCCCTAGGATCTTCGTTTGTTGTATTCGTCGCACGACAGCGTGCAAGTCCAGCGGCGTTTGGGGCGGTGTGAGACGAGGTGTGGTGCTTACACGGGGTTTTTACTCTCAAACCGGCACCTCCCAATGTTCCAACCTGTTTAGAACCCAGAGAAGGAAACGCCGCGGACCTACCTCTACCTCTACCTCTCCCTGCCCCTGGGGTGACCCAGCCGCAGGGTACACGGCCCGTCAGCAGGAGCTCAGCGCACCGCGGCCGCAGGGAGCAGCGAAGCAGCGCACGGCGCTACGGCCGCACTCCCATCTCCCGCACCGCCCGCAGCCGCGGCCCCTCCGCGCGCTCACCGCCCCTCGGCCGCGCATGCGCGGTTGCGCACAGGCTGGAGGGCGGCCCGCGAGCGTCGCTCCGCTCCCGCCTCATTGCCGGCCCGGCTCCTTCCTCCCCGCTGCTCTTCCTTCCTCCTCCTCCTCCTCCTCCTCCTCCTCCTCCTCCTCGCCGCGCGGTCTGAGCGCGACCGCCGCTTCCTGCCAGTCTCGCTCTGCGGCGGCCGCTCGGCGTTGAAAGGGAAAAGGGAGGGCGGGGAGAGGAAGAGAGGAGGACGGCCCTCGTCCGCGCGGCCGCTCCTGCCCCGCTCCGGTTCTTGCGGTTCCTGGGGCGGGGAAGGGCGGAGGGGGGGCAGGGTGAGGAGAGAGCGCGGCTGCCCGGCCCAGGCCGCCGGCTCGTCCTCGGGCGGCTTCGGCCTCCGTCCCTCCGCCGCCGGCACGGAGCTTGAGGCCGAACCGGGCGTTCCGGCCCGCAGGTGAGGCTGGGGCGGGCGGCGGGCGGGGGAACGAGGTCGGTCGGCCGGCCGGTCGGTCGGTCGGTCCCGTGGCTGCGCTCCGTGCCGAGGGGGAGAGAGACGGAAAGCGGGGCGGACCCAATCGCGGGCATTGATTGCTGCGTCCGCGCCTTTCTCTGCCGCACTTCCTCGAAGCGCGGCGCCGCGTCTCCGCCGCTTGGCAGGGCGTGTCCGCCGGCCGGGCCGGGCTGCTGCCGGGCGGCTCTGCGCGCCCTGCGCTGGGCTGCGGGAAAAGCGCGCTGATAAGGGATGGGGACGTTTGTGCGGCTCCGGGCTGCGATCCAGCACGTGTGTTACGGCTCATTTCCACGCTGATTTCCACCTTGGAGAGACCTCTGGCTGTCTTCGGCTTGAAATCGTAACGATTGTATAGTGTTTTCGTTCCTCTAAAGTGTCAAAAGTGAGCACTAGGCGGCTTTGGAATATTTACTTGCACGAATTTCCTGTACCATTAAGAAAAATCTTTTTTTTTTTTTAAGCATTCCTTACGTCTTGGGTTTGAAACACCAGTGGGGCCCAGAAGCAGGTATGATCTTAACACACATCTGCTTCCTTGCACAGCCTGATTGCTTAGTGGTGAGGTAAGAACAGATGAAAGCTGCTCTGGCAGTGCAGCGCAGTTGGACGTAGGTGACGTGCTTTTCCCATGGCTTTGTGTTACGTTTGGAGACGTTTACCTTAGGGTGTGAAGTTGTGTTATCTGAACAGAATTCCTGGCTCTCATGCATGTGAGGCAGCTGTGTGAAATGTCAGGTGTGAGCTTGTTCACCTAGACATCTATGCTTCTTGTGAACTGGCTCTGCTTTATAGCTCTCATTGTGCTGTAGTGTTTTAACACATGGAGTCTGGTTTAACCAGCGCTGTCTCAAACGTCCAATTGCAGGGGGCTGTATAACACGTGCTAAGGTCTTAAAGAGCGGCTGAAGGAGCTGGGATTGTTCAGTCTGGAGAAGAGGAGGCTCAGGGGAGACGTTATTGCTCTCTATAACTACCTGAAGGGAGGTTGTAGTGAGCTGGGGGTCGGCCTCTTTTTTTGTGTCACACTGATAGGACTGCAGGGAATGGCCTCAAGCTGCACAAGGGGAGATTCAGGCTGGACGTTAGGAAATACTACTTCTCTGAAAGTGGTCAGGCACTGGAATGGGCTGCCCAGGGAGGTGGTGGAGTCACTGACCCTGGAGGTGTTCAAGGAATGTTTGGATTTTGTTTTGAAGGACATGGTTTAGTGAGAACTATTGGTGATAGGTGGATGGTTGGACTGGGTGATCCTGCGGGTCTTTTCCAACCTTGGAGATTCTGTGATTCTCTGATAGAGAATAAACGCACATAATAATAATAATAATACACATACCATTTTTATTTATTTTTGAAATCTAGATAGATATATTACTGTGTACATCCAATATATAACAACGATGAAAAACCAATGATGTGGTGTGTGTTTTTTTCTTTTTTTGAAAAATAATAATATTATAATATAAATGGTGATAGAGGTCAGTGCAATGCACATATTAAATATATATATATATATATATATATATGTTAGAGAAGCTTTTTGAGAAAGTAACATGAATTTGCTGCCATGGCAGAGGTGAAGGAGCACCTCCCCAGGGCCTGATAGCCCCACAGGGGATCCCCAGCTGTAGATGGTACCCTGGAAGGTTTGCTCTTTTGTGCTTCAGTAGCTTTCCTGCAATGTAGAGTAACTTTAGCAATAGTAGAAAAGAGTAGGAGTGTTGTAAATATGAAGTTGTTAATGGAGAAATATCTTCAGTAGCTGCAGCTTGACGTGGGCTGTTACCATGGAGCTCTTTGTTTGTTTTGTTCATTAACAAATATTCTCGATATAGTAGCAGTGTGTTGCAGTGTTTTGTTTTTAAGTGGTTAATGAATCATTCTTTTGCAAAATGATAGAGGACACCCATTTTGGAAAAGCTGACAATGTAAAAATGCAATTTGCTTTGTTCTTGGAAGATTGGTGTGACTTTGTTTTTCATTATGCGTTCCTTTAATTCTTTTCATTGTATTCATTGTAGTACTGTCATTTGCTCAAGTTTGAAAATCATGTTTGACTTTCTGTTATTTTCCCTGAATCTTCAGTATCTGTGGTAACACTGGTTCTGTAAATGTCCAGCTGTATGACTGCTCCTCTGAAACCTACCTATGCTTTACATCGTGCCCTAAGATAGTCCTGGCTGTGTTATAACAGCTTTTCAGATACTTCTTCTCAATAATGATAATATTCTGCATGTCATTTTTTATCATCTCGTGGAGTAATGATATCTACAAGTGCAGCTGTGAGCAGCTGACTGGCAAAGAATTCATGCTTCATAAAATAAATACCAGTGATTGAAGTCACTTCACTCTGTGGTGTTGTCTCAGGATTCTGGTGGTCTGCAAAGCCAGGAAGGTCACCAAAGACAGATGGATGGGCCTGTGGGTGTTTGGTACTCCTACAAGCTTGTAGGATATGTCAGTATAGATTCTGTCTTGCCTTGCTTAACACCAGCCTGATGTAGTTACACTTCATGGCTCCATCAGGCAGTACTTTTCCAGACTACATAACAGCTTCTTGGTTGTCTTAACTGCTGACTCTCTGTCTATTCCTAGCTTTGTAACGCTCAAGAACTAAGGGATTTTAGCTTTCTCTAAGGAGTTGTCATTCTATTGTTAGAAGCCACAAACAAAGAAAGAGCTGTATTTCTCAGGTTTTTGAAAGGGAAATAAACTGGGAACATGCTGTATCAGAGACGTAAACTGGATAAGTGATAGTTAACTCAGTACAGGCTGACAGCTGTGCACACAGTAACTTTTGGGGGATTTTTTTGCCCTGAAGAGGCTGACGTGAGCTTGTTCATTCAGAGCAGAATCTTTGTGCCTCCAGTTTGAGGTAGGACGTGATTTGAGACAAACAGGTTTTCTGGTTTTTAGTGGAAACACTGTTCATGAACTGGAATAACTGCCTCCGTTGTAGTAGTAAGCACTGTCATCTTTTGGCAGACAGTAACTTTGTCAGTCTTTACTTCTTCCTTTAATGCTAGGTGTTTTACACGTAGTATCAGTTTCTCCACCCCCTGTGATGATTCTGGTTTCATTTAATCTTTTTCTGAGCAAGGTGGTGGTGAATGAAAATTATGAATGAGCGCTTAAATCCATTATGTAAACAACTGCTGATTTCCCTCTCTTTCCTTCATTGCATGGTGGTCACTGTGATCAGTAGCACATGAAACTGCTTTTTTTTGTCCCCTTGTGAAACAGACATTCTAATTCCAAAGAGCATGTCCTTGCACAGAGGAATGGTACAAGAGCATCCTTCTAGGGAACGCTCTTGTGTCAGCCTTGCGTAATTTAACTCTTCATGTATCTTTGTTCTCTGTCATTTATTTCTGTTTCTACCTTAGAACTTGCTTTCACAAAGCGCTGAAGTTTAAACAAATAAGATTGTAATTTTCCAGTCTGATTCTTTTTGCTCCCTCTCAAATATAAATACTACTTCTGCTGGCTTGCGATAATAATATCTCTGATTTATTTTCTCTTATAGATCTGTGTTAACCTGCAGTTTCATGAGACAGTTCTTCAAAATTACTGAGTTGGGAGTGTTCTGCTGAGCATATTAACTTTTGTTTTAATTGTGGGCATGGTAGCTTCCATACCTTTCATAGCTATGAAATCAGCTGTGTTATCTGTTAAACTGAAGGGCAGGTGTTCAATTAAAATAGGAAGTATATTCAAAACGTTTGATTCCATCATTGTTGCATAGCAGTCTTGCTTAGATCTTTCTTTTTTTAGTGAGGTGTATGAAGAAGATTTTGTACTTAGCATATTTCACAGTCTTGTTCTTTTATTATTCTTGGGGCTTGTGGAATTCTGAAATGTGTCAGAAATCAGAATGAGTTGCTGTTTGTTTTTATCAACAATCTGTGCTTGCTTCATTAGTGTTAAATGTGCTTTTCCTTCTGCTTCTTACATCCATCCTCCTTACTCACTGTTTCTAACATTCATCCAAGCAACCTTACTTCAGAGTCTTCTAGGTTTTCGCACTGATTTTAAGAAATTCCAGCCTTCCTTATTGATCAGCTCCCACTGATTTCATTGCTTTTTTGTTCTTGTGAAATCATAGCTAACCCACAAATTTAAATGGAATCAACTTATAACTGAAGATGATCATGTAGACCATAACAATGTATTCTACGTGATCTTTGGGTTTTGTTGAGGAAACACTTCTAGCTCTTGTTTGATAGAAGGCAGATAAAAGTGTGTATCATAGATGTTTATGTAGTCTAGTAATGTGAAATTACTGCCGGATGGTATTTTATAATGAACATCTTCCTAGTAGCATTTTCTCTCTTATTACACGTCAGAGGTAGCTATCCATTAGGGGCAGGTAATGCTTTCATGGTATTTCATGATCCACGTGAGTCACTTATGGATAGTTAAAACAGATCAGCATGCCAGCTTGACAAGTGGACAACTAAACTTGTTCAAGAAGCTAGATATTGTGGACAGGAGGTTTAGCTCCTTCCCCAGATTAGAAGAGTTGCTTTTATTTTTATTTTTTTTTAAATATGCAGCATCTGCTGACTTATACTGTAGTGTTAGGAAACTGCAAGGCTGGCTCAAACAGCCAGTGGTTTTAGAGCAGTGCTGCTCTTTGCTGGTATTGGATCAGATGCACAGAGATTGTTTCTACACAGGTGAATTTCTTAAGTGTTCTGTGGTGTTACTTTGAAAGAGAAAAGGAGACTTTCAGTTTGTTTATTTATAGCATCTTCACACTGTAGTATCTGAATGCCTCGCATGCATGCGATGCCAAATACGCTGGCGTGGACCCAGGCATCAGAACAGGTGGTGCCATTGAAGGTGGTGAGTGATAGGGCCTTAAAATGTAGAGTAGCTTCTGTTTTACGTGAGACAGGTCACCTTTGTTTAGGAAGGAAAAGATAAACAGATTACCTTTAGTCAGAAGATAGTAAGAAGAAGAGTTTCCCTTGTGGAAGGGGTGAAACTTTATGTATCCCTGGAGTGAAGGGAAATCAGAGAGGGGAATTGAAGGATTTCCTCACGAGTCTTCTGTTTTATTTTAGGACTTCTTTTAAAAAATAAAAAATGAAATACAACAGGATGTCTCTTCATCAGCTGTGTAATAATACATGTAACCCAGTCGACGTTAAGAAATGAGCACGTAGAGGATGTGACTTGGGAATTCTGAATTGTAAGCGCAGCAGATTACAGTGTAGTTTCTATTGTTCAGGAAGCCCAGTGTAACAAACTGTTCTTTGGGTGGTTGTATTTTATTTCAGGTTGTATTCTGGTTATTTTTTTGTGTGAAAATTCTACTGTTGTGGCACGTGTTAAGTTTAATGTGTTGTCCAAGTTATACAAATGAAGCACGTAAGAAATATTTTTACTCATATTTGTGGAAATGCTTGATGCTGTTTTTTGTGAGAAGTGGCATCCTGATACCTTTGGTATTGGACTTATTGGTCTGTTAGCAATCCAACCAGATCTCTTCAGCACTGAATCACAGAACCAGACATGAAATACTCTGTGATACATCAGCTTGATTAAAAGCTACATGGAATGCAAGAAATTGTGTAATAAGGTTCTTGAAAGAATAGAAAACGTTTTGTTAAGAGATTGTATTAAGAGTTTCAAAGCTGGCAGCTACAAGAATTACGCAATCAAAAAATGTATTATTTTGGAAGAAAGTTCTGGAGATCAGCCCTTGCTCAAAGCATGGTCAGGTAGAGCAGGTTGATCAGGGCCTTGTCTGGTCACGTTCTGAATCTGGAGGTTTCACAGTCTCTCTAGGCCAGTGTTTAACTGCTTTCTGTTCTTCAGCTCCAAGATCCTCTGTTTGCATGCATTTCCCATTTGGAGATGCTCTGGATTTGCATGTACCTGTGCCGTTCCCTACAGTGCCTGAACGTGTGCTGGTGAGAAAGTACCTCAAGGCTTGCCTGCAGCCAGGCACAGATTCTCCTTGCTTCTTGCACTCTGTACTCACTGCCTGCAGGCTGGAGGTGAGAGATGGAGGGATGCTGTCTGACCTGGACAGGGATCACATTATATGTCAGGCCAGGTTTGGACAGCTGCTGTTTCCTCTCCAAGGCTTCCCCCACTGATGTTTATATTTTTGTGCGGTTTTCTTTAAAGCTCATTACTTTGTTTCAAACACTTTGTAATTTCCTGCTGTTTGATGTGAATGATAGTCACTTTTGCTCTTCATCATGATCTGTGACAAATATGCAATTGTCTGACAGTGCGTTTGCTCAAAACAGGAGTTGTTCTTTTCTTCAGAGCTGCTACTGTCTAACCACTGACACATGTCCTCTGCCTTACTGAGCAATGGCCATACTATTTTCTCAGCCTGTCTTTTGCAGTCAGTGTCCTCATAGTCACCTTTCTTGTTGTCCTTAGCAGCCTTTGCTAGTTTTGACTCTAGATGAGTTTTTGGCTTTTCTAACTCATCTTTTGTATGCAGAAAGAATGTCTCTGTGTCTTCTATGTAGTTTGTTCATGCTTCCTTTTCTGGGGTTGAGCTCAGTCAGGAGTTCTGTGCTCATCTTGGTGAGCAAATCTGGCAGATGGCTGTAAGGAATGCTGTGCTCTCTTCACAGCACAGTGACTCCTGCACCTTTATGCTCCAGTTCAACTGTGACGAAGTTCTATTTGCACATTCACTGCTCTTTAATTATACATTAAGTACTGAACTGTCAGTCTGAAGATAGCCATACTAAAAATAGCTATACAACCTGTTATATTTCATTCCCTAAATTACTCTGATCCAATGAGGATCTCAGTGAATTCACCAACTTGAATTAGTAGTCTGTTAGAAGTGATATGTCGTTTAAGTGATACCCACAGATGTAGTTCAGGTCTACGCTGTGCTCAGGTACTCAGCAGTTTTTACTTGCACACTAAATGTTAATGCTGTAGATGCTAAAAGAGAAATGCAACTCTGAACATGCAAATGGTAAGAATTTCATTTCTTGCCTATTGGCCTTTTTAGCAGATTTCAGTTCTGTTGCTTAAATGAATTGGATTATCATAATAGCGCATAGCATAATTTCTTGTTTTATTTAGGCTAATATATAACCTTTATGAGTACTTATTATAGTAGGAGAATATCACTTTACATGTTGATGCTGCTTCTGTCTTGTGAGCTATCTGCTTTTTTACTTCAAACCAGTCAGTATTAATTATTGGAAAGAGATGGTTTTTTTTTTTTTCAGACACCTCTCTCCCAAACGAGAGCAGCAAGCCAAAGTTATGAACTTGTATCTTTGCCACCAAAACATTTTCAAACTGCTTTCTCAGTATAGATAACTAAATTCATCAGAGTCCAAAATAGGAGCTTGCTTGCTTTGTTTTAAAACTAAGAAAACAGATTCTCACAGAATTGACCAACAGGGGCAGAACTTGTTTTAGACTTCAGTTCAGTCTTTAGTCACCTTGAGTTCCATCTCTGCTGTCCTTTAGGAACCATTCCAACTTCAGATAAGAGCAAGGTTGGAATCTTAAATTTGTTCTTGAAAGTGCACTTGTATCCAACACCTGCAGTACTGAACGTCATTAGTTTGGATCTCAGAATAGCAACTGGAAATTGATAAGATTATATTGCATAATAGTAGTGTCTGTCCTATGCAGGAGCTTTTAAGAAGGGAAATGTGTAGTTTTCCAGGCTCTGTTGTTTTCTCTCAGCAAATAGAATATTTCCCTACTCTAAGCACATAAAGGTTAGGAAAGTAGCTGTGGAATTGGAAACAGGATGAAAGATGCCCTGCCTGCAAGGGAGAGAGGACTTGCAGTGTGATATGGTGGGAATGAGAAGTGTAGAAGCTAAATTTAAAAAAAAAAAAGAAAAAAGAAATAAAGGGCATCGTGATGCTACTTGATATCTTTGCCAGAAAATAGCCCAAATATTCTGGTTTTGTTACTCTAATAAATGGAGTAAGAAATGATGAAATGTCCATGCACAAAAAATCCTTGTCAGAATTTATTTTGCCTGTTTCATTGAAGTACTAGGAATGTTCTGATATTTCCTAGTCAGAGGTGGTATAAGAGCTCTTAAACCAATTCGTTTTCAAATGGGTGGCCAGTAATAGTTCACTCCTAGATCTTTGCTATTTCCACGAAGAAGTGTTTTTTTTTTTTTTTTTTTTTTTTTTTTTACTAAATAAGGCTTTTTCCCAAGCCCTGTGTGGAACAGTTATCTCCATTATCTCAAGTAGCTGGGCTACCACCGAGTTCTGGTCTGGTATTTGTAAGGAACTGGATGTCTGGACGTAGGCTTTCAGCAAGGTATTTAGGAAAAAAAAAAAAAAGCTAATTGAGGTTGTTCACCTACTTTTGAGTAATGTTTTACCCTCTGTGACTGCATATTGTAAATACAAGCTGTGTCTTGGTTTGTTGGTGATTTTTTTTGTTCTTGCAAAAGGTGCTTTTTATGTATTACACTGAGCATGTGACACTGGAATGCTTCTCTCCTCATTTTCCAAGTTAAGCAAAAGAATATTTTTATTATCCTGGATATGTCTTTAATTCTACTATAGCGTACTAAAATTTGCATTCAGTTGCAGCTGTATTAAAATGTAAATGAATGTCTATTACCTGCCTGGATGCTTTGAAAAGGTTCTGTCTGCTGAATTTTTTCTATTTTGGAGAGTGTTCTTATGACTGTGTAATTCTAATTCTTGAACCTGCTCCTGACTGTGGGGTCTCTTAAGTCCATGAAATGCATTTAATTGTTATTTTTAGGAGTTGTGAAAAATGATAGGGTGCGTAAGTATCTTCACTGAGCTAGGAGTAGCTGATAGTCGTGTCTAACTTTGAAGCTGTAGGTAAATGAGTGGTTTCTGTTAAGTAGAAAAATTTGTGTGTGCTTTGTAGGATGCAGTCAGATTTTATAAAGCTTCCATAAAAGTTTGATAAAGTTTTTCCAAAAATACAGCCCTTATGCCAATGTCATATTGAATTCTTGAGTATTACATGGCTAAAAAATAGGTAACTATATTAAGTTTGTGGGGTGTGGGTTCGTTGTGTTTGTTTTTTTTTGTTTGTTTGTTTGTTTTAATTCCAGATCTAAAAACAGAATGTTTTCTTTTCCAATTTCTCTTTTAAATACAGAATTAGAGAATAAAAATGGGGACTCCTGGATCAGGACGGAAGAGAACTCCAGTGAAAGACAGATTTTCTGCAGAAGATGAAGCTCTGAGTAGCATTGCCAGAGAGGTATGTTAATTTCAATTTGTTTCTAATTCATAAATAGAGATGAAAGCAAATTCACAGTCCAATACTTAGACAAAAATGAAATACCAATGGAGAGTACTTTAAATTAAAAAGATGACATTTACTGGAATAAAGTGTCATTACTTATTTGGTTAGTATCACACTTAAGCTTAGCAGCTATTTCTGCAGGTAGGTATGCTTTAAATGTTTGTTACCTTGAGATATATGAGAAATCCAGTTGCTTTCTGAACTGTGAAATAAAAAAAACCTGAAGGTTTAGCCTACTGTTGTGTTCAGTATTCTTGTAGTGGTCAGTGTAGTCTATTAGCATTGAAGGTGTAACAGTTATTGAATGTATTTACATTCAACAGTTGACAAACGTGTTCTATTTCAAATATGAAGTCATAGTTCTGTCAAAAATAGATTGATATGTTATTCATATTATTCATATTCCAGGACTTTTCTAATAGGATCAGCAGCTTAAAAACAAACACCTGGAAGTAACCAGCCAAGAGAGTAGCAGTTGTCATTGAATTGCTTGCTGTAATTCAAGTATTAGCCAACTTTTTTTCTAAAAAGCCCTTGTATTTTACTTTAAAGGAACAGAATTCATTTCCCAGGGTATAACAGCTGGGGCCAGCTAATAAATCTATCTTTAAACAATATCTGATTTTACTGTACTGTTCTTCTCATTTGAGGCTGCAGAGATGTTTCCATTTAACATGCTTGTGACATAGGGATTTCCAATTCTCTATGCATGAATACGTACTCAACTGTTCTCAGTCAGTTATCTTAGCAACATGTCTTGTTTATCTTTTCACTGTCAAAGGGTGTTCTGTTCTTCAGCTTGCTATACTGAAATTACCTTTTTAGCAGATGTAGATTACAGGACCAAATTCAGCTATTCTGAGTTGCATGTGAGGAAAATATTCCTCAAGGTGTTCTAGACAGCAAGAAATAGTAAACAGAACTTGCTGAAACAAAAGTCTGGCACACAACCTGGAAAAACTTTATGGAAAGTGTTTTGGGATTCAAGGCAGTCACAAAATGTCACTAGAATTGCCAGTAGTTGTAATACTAAGGGTTTCCTGGTGTAGTGTATGAGGTTTGGAGTTGTTTTTTTTTTTTTTAATTTATTTTTCTTTCTTACGATGTTCAGATTTAAGAAAGTATTAATCTCGTTGCTTCTCACCACTCTGTAATTTGACATAATTGAGATTTTGTTTTTATTCTGTGGGATGTGTTAAAAAAAAGAAGTCTTCCTGTTGGAAGCATCTGCAAAAACAGAAATTATGGTGTCAAATTCTTTGGCACTGAACCAATAATCTCACTTCTCTACGGTCATTTTTTCATCAGTAGTTGAATCTGATGTGTTGTCTTGTATGAAAACATTCAATGGAAAGTCACTGTCGTGGGATCTGAGGGACTTGAACAAATTGCTTTCTCCTTGTCAGTTTTCTTTCATTTTTTTTTTTCTCTCCTGTATCAGATAACTTTGCTGTTAGCATCCCCTCCCCTTCACCTGTTGTAGTACTAGCCTGGAAAGTTTTCCTGTCTTCTGTTTGTTGTGGGAATTTGCATTGAGACAAGCATTTCCTCTGTGCTGTTACACTAAATGTGCCAGGATGTGCTAAATCTTCATCATATAAATGTTAAGATTTTGTTGTTTGTATTCTTGACTTTGTGGCAGTTGGACAAAAAGCTGGCATATCAGAAATAAATGTAAAACAAAAGGTGCATCTGAGGAGAGATGAGAAATCCATCTGGTGTGTAAATGACTGTGCTGTCTTGGAGAGACAGTAAGGAGAGGATGAGGGTAAAAGTGCATGGAAATAAGAAAGCTGAAGAAATGAGCAACAAGAGAGAAAACTGAAACAATTTCCCTCAATAAGAAATTTGAAATAAGCTTTTATGAGGCTAGTGAGGTAACTGTGTAGTAGTCTATTAAGAAATACTATGAATATTTTTTAAAATGTTTGTCCTAACTCTTTGCCAGAGATCACATAATGTCCTGGGTATCTGTCTAACAACCTGGTATCAAAAACTGAATTTGGCAACCAGGTGTGGGTAAGAGGTGCCCTCACAACTGCCGCCATATGGATGAAGAAAGCCTGTCTTTGAGTCTTGGAAGCATTAGAAAATGCAGGACTGTTAATACTGCACATACCTTGATAGAAATAATTAAAAAAAAGTTGTATATGTTTTAGCCCATGATGACAAATCAGTGTTAATTGTTTTAATTACATCATTCATATTTTTTCAGACATACATTATTGTATGTAGCTTTTATTTTGAATCTGGCTCATTAATGAACCTCTTTCTCGATGGTATAGAAACTAAAATCAAAATACTGTTACTTTCTGGTGATTGCCTTCTTGCAAGTGAGGGGAAGGAGGAAAAATTCCTTTCCATGCTGTGGATGCAAATTTTATGTTCACTTAATGTTGCAGAGAGGAAAACTTCTACCATGTCAACTTTGTGTGGTAGTAAGCTTTTTCTCTTTATGAAGAATTTCATCAATGCTGTGAAGATGCTAAGAAAAAACACTTCAGAAAGAAGACTCTGGACTATCTGTCCAAAGACATTCAAATTTCAATCTGGTCTTTTTCCTCTTTTTTTTTTTCTTCCTTTCTTACAGAAACCATTTTGATGCTAACTAAAGAACTAGGTGCTAGATAAAGTAGTTTGGAAGTTCTTAAAAAGATTACAGTAAAGAGTTTATTCAAAATAAAAATGGAAAAGAGGAGAAATGGAGTATGCAGAGACAATTTTGAAAACAACTGTAAGTAGTTGTTAGTAACTATTTCCAAGATGAGAAACAGTGCATGTGTATTTATGTACTGAACAAAACAAAAAATATTACTGAAAACTATTTTTTCCTGTCCAAATGAAGTAGTGAGGGCCTCTTTCTTGTGTCTGTGTCTACTTGATGTATTTATTACAGGTATCTTATCTGTCTGTTACTTCTTTTCTTGATCATTTCTCTGAATAAATTTCAGACAAAGTCATTGTCTCTACCTTAATTCTCCTGTTTGCCTTCCACTATGTATAATCAAGGAATTTCTTTTCTTTTTAGCCACCAGTGTAGGTGTACTGGTGTGGATTGAACAGGCTTGGATACCTTATCTTTTTCGCAATTGAAGCGATTAAGAAATCTCAGCTATCACTTTCTTTTTCCCAGTAGCACTTGGAAATCCCCTTAGAAGCTTTTTAAATAGTTTCAGGTTTGCTAGATTGTAGACAGTGCAGAGTTTAATTTTGTTACTTCAGGAACACTTGCATTTGATACATAGCTTCTTAAGAAGCTGCATTTAAATTACGTGCTATTGTAATATATTTTCATAAGAAACATTTCTTCTGATTTTAAAACTATATATAAAATACTTGATAAAACTGAGGTGAAGGCTCAACTGGCCAGTCTTTAGTTTTTTAAGAATGAAATTTATTTAATGGAACCTATAAAAATCAACCTGTACCGACTCCCAACTGCATTTGAGCTAAGAATATTTTAAGAATGTCTTTCAATTCAAGTACTGATTGAATTATGAAAGCATTAGAATCTTCCTGTCCTTTCCCTTTTTCCTGATTAAAAAAGTCTAAATTTCTTTTTTTTTTTTGTGCCACTTCTGTAGTCCAAACAGTTCATCTTTTCGAGTCAGCTGTCTGTGCAGAGCTGCTGTGGCACTGTATTTCCCCTAGTAGATATGTATGGCTATTTCCATCTAGTTGAAGAATTTCTGTCGTTTTGTAACAGCTTCTACAAGCTTTCTTCAGTAACATAGGAGAGTAAATAGCAGAAACCAGGAAGAATGCTATGTCCTTATGAATAATGGTTGTTTCTTTAATAATTAATTTCTTAATCATCATTTTCAGTTTCGTCTACATAGTTTATCATTACTTTCATGAGAAGTCTGCTATCTAACAACTCCACAGTAAATAAAGAATAATTTGATGGCCTTCTGAACGCAGTGTGATCTGTCTAAAGCCTTGCATATTGGTACTTTTTTAATTCTGTACTTTTTCTGAGGAATCTAGTTGCTCAGATTAATAATTAAAGTAGTACCAAACTGTTTCTTTTTTTTTCTATAACAAGTTGGGATTTTTTTCTTCAATTTCAGGCATATATTTTGTGACCAATACGTTTATAGTACTGTTCTGAGTATTATAAAGGACTTGGAAAACTCGGCGTTTCCTCATTTTACTCTCTGTTCTAGAAACATGGTTGTGAAACATAGGCTGCAAGGCTAGGAGAGAATGATGAAACGGGAGTTGATTTTTACCATGCATCAATAAACAAACAGACAAAAAGCCTTACCAGTCTAAAGGCTATTTGCTTATATCTACTGATCTGTAGGTGATCTTTGAGATGCCACGAGATATGGTTTAGTAGCTTAGTGGTAGTAATGGTGACAGGAGGACAGTTGGACTACATGATCTTGTAAGTCCTTTCCAATCCTGTGATTCTATGATTCTATAGATAGATCTGAAACTAGACATATCAGCTATACGAATCCTCCCTCTTTCTGTACAGCATGCACGTGTGTGAAAGTCTATCTGCCACATAAGCTATGATCACAGGCAATTGCAGAGCAGGGTTGCAAGTGAGAAAAGACTTCCTGTTCCTGGGGATTCCCTTGCTCTCTTGTATGCAGTCCTCAGGCAGGAAAGAGGAGCCTTTGAAAAGTGATCAAATAGTGGCAGTCAGCAGTGCTGGCACTGATTTCCAATCATTTCATCTATATATGCAAAATAGAGAGAAAACGTCCTTGATTAGAATTGTTTGAAATTAAGACTATTTTAAGTAACAAAGCTGTAATGTTTTTTGCTGCTTTTTTTGGTTGTTATTTGGTAATTCTTTCATAGATATTTTTGTCCTTGTAACATAATTCAAATGCTAATATCCCTTTCTTTTTCCTGAAGCATGGTAGGTATTTACAATATTCATGCATTTGATAGGTTTCTAGTGTTTTACATAAACCTATGATGTACTGATGACAAAAGCAGGGAAAAAAAAAACAACAACAAAACCCCTTAATTATAAATGAAGTTTGCAACCTTGAAAAAGTTTTTTAAAATTGTTTTGGATAATAGAAGTTCTTAGTTTCTGGTTCTCAGTGCTCCTATAATTAACTTTAAAAAACAACAGGGTTTTTTGATGGCAAACGTGTCATCAGGAGTTTAATATTTCAAAAATGAGAAGTTTCATCCATTCATCATCCAAATGTGAGAAACTTGACCTTGTGTTTTGGGGAATGTCAAGTTGTAAGTGGAAAGGAAGTCATGTTTTGGTGATGGTGATCAATTACGAATTACGTGAAGAGGTTGTTACATTCAATATGCAAACAGTTACACACAACTTATTTTAAACTTGGAATGTTTTCAATTTGCTTGCAGGCTGAAGCCAGACTTGCAGCAAAACGGGCGGCTCGAGCAGAAGCAAGAGATATACGTATGAGAGAGCTGGAGAGGCAGCAAAAAGAGGTAGTGTTAAACTGTCAGGAATCGCTACAAAACCGTGCTAAAATCCTTAGTTTTGCCTTCCAGTGTAATTCAGTGGTGTTCTGGGATTTTGAGCATGAGTTAGCTCTCTTTCTCCTTCCCCCTGTGCTCCAAACTGTACTCTCATTACCCTCCTCTTTCCTATGGATTATATACTCAAGGGTATCTTGCTTTGTTTTCATCTGTGCTTAACACCTCACAAAATATCAGTCTGAATACTGATTTTGAACTTGATTAATATTCAAGGTTGTATTGCAGAAGAAAATCTGCTGTACGAGTAGACTATTAGAACTCATGCTTCCAAAGGAGGAATAAACTATTTTTAACATTCTTTTTCTTTTTTAATTCTGCCTTTGCAGGCAGATGAGGTATTTGAGTGTTTTAACAGAGCAGTGAATTCAGTGTTAACACTTAGGAGTGGGCATAAATGAATTCATGTTTTTATGGAGATATTTATATATTATTGCTTATTTGTTTTAAATGTTCAGAAGAGAATGTAAATGACAATGTCCAGGACTCAGGTGTGCACAAATAATTTTGTGTAGAAAGGAACAATTTTCAGTATTTAATGTGAAGTTTAATATTGTTTGGATATGAATTAGTACACTTCCATCTGAGTCATCTGATTTTTATTGCTTTTATAAACATTTACTGTAAAACACACTCAGCAGTTTTCGTCTGTTGTTGCTGTGAAAAAGATTCATTCTAAATATGGATAACTGGCAGCACAGCATAGATAATATACTTAAATGTATAACACTGCTTAATATAAAGGGTAAAGAATGATGAAAAAGCAGTTTTTGCTCTATTTTTATTTAAAATACATTCAGTAATTGGGTAATATGAATATGTGACTTCAGATATGTGATTTTCAATGTCTTCCCTTTTGATTGCACTCAAAATGTTTACAATAAATACTTATTGTTAGGATTTCTATTTAAAACAACTTACTAGAATTGGGATAATATTTACACACTGTTGTGTTTTACTGCACACATTTCTCCTTAAAAAAAATAACACTTTTTGAGTGAAAAAGCACAAAAAAGCCAGATTGTCAGCTGTGTTTGATTATTCTGTGGTTACTGCAGTCTGCTCAGGTTTTCACATGGCAAGCAGAAGTTTCAGTGTTTCAGTTACTTAATGTAGTTATTCAAATCTGTGTAAATGATATTTGCTTTTTTTTGCTGTGATGGTAAGTACTATTTATAAAATGTGATATATTTTTATGTCTTTCATTACTCCATACCTTGTTGTCTAGCTGCTGTTGTATCTGATACTACTTTGAAGATAACATGGCAGTTAACTTAGATTTGTCTGAGTTTTTGATTCGGAAATTGTTTTGTAAATGGTTTGTTTGTTTTTGTTTTTTACATTCTGTAGTTTTCTCAGCATTCTTATGATACAAAATGGGCTCATATCCAGAAATGGATGGTAGGCTAAAACAACCTTTTGTGCATGTTTTTGCCACTCAAGGAACTAACAGGTTTTGGAGGAAATAATTTACTAATGGTTTGTGGTGTGTCATTTTATACTGTTTTGAACTGCTGAAAAAAATGCATAATAGCTTAGTTTGCGTGTGGATTTGCAAGACGTTGTATGGAAGCAAAAAAGAAAGAAACTAAAATGAGATGCATATTGTTTGCATCATATTCTGACTTCAGGTTACGTGTCCTTTTTCAAATTTATTCCAGTTTCAGTGTTGGTAAATGTCTTTTCAATAGTAAATATTTTTACTTCAGTGAATTTGTGGGATTTGGCTTGTGGGGTTTAGCTTGAGGCTTTCTCCACTGTTTTCTTGGCAGAGTTGCATTTATTTCCTTTTTGAGTAACATAGCAAACAGTGGTTATTTCATTGATTATCGACTAAGTCGCTTTTATGACTTAAATCTTTGAATAATATATTTTAAAACAAACAAAAAAGCTTTGTGTTACTTTCATCCTTTCACCCCTTGCCCTTTGCTTCCTCTGAACAGGGAGGCGTATGAATAGTTGAATTACAGGCTTAGAAAGTTCCTTCCCAGTTTATACTAATTTAGTCTGTCTCTTTAGAGAATTCCTCTTTAAAAAGTAATTTTGTTGTGAATCTGTGGGAGTTTTTGGGGATTACTTTATCCTGGTGTTCACTGTGAATGGTTTAAATCAAGAAGATTTAGGACACGCCAAAAATAATCATAAGGTAGTGGCTGTTAATTGGCACTAAGGATGAAAAAGACTGGTCTTCATTAGAATTTCATTTGCAAAAGTTGCATTGACCTGATACTGACTCTTTGCCTAGCTAGCGTGTTTGTGTGTTAGTTTTCATGCCATTTTCATGCCACTTACAAAGAATCAAAACTCTTTCTGTTAACTTGTGATAAAATGTGCATATATGCACACTGCTCTCCCTCTCTTCTCTGTCCCCCCTTCAAAAAACAAAAATCCAAAAAAAAAAATCCCCATGTGTTTCATAACTGTAGAATGCAAATCTCCTTTGTGAGCAATTTCACTTCAAAATTAGGCAACTGTGTGCAGAAAGTCACGATTCAGGTATGTTATTGAGGAAACACTGGTGTTATACAGGCAACCAGGAGGAATTTTATCTAAGCATCGAGCTGTCTGTTTGCAAACTGCAAAAATGAGTAGTAGATGTTTATTCCATGGCACGATGTTCGTTTTAAAACTCAAAGTAGTTGTTACAGAGAGGAAGACTAAAATGTCATTATGTAATCCACCTCTTATGGTAATACAAGGATAGAATAATAAAAAAGATGTACAATTTTTTTATTGCCAAGAATTAACCAGGCAGTTTTTGAATAGTTAAGCATGCTAATATACCAGTGATAATAATATAGAAAGTAATCTTGTGACAGCAAGGGATATGAAAGCTGTCTATAGGAGGCTGAGCCTTTACATGTGAAGATTAATAGCTTACAATCTTCATAATAGTTTGATATATGGTAAAATGGTAGGAAGTGATTTATTTGAGTAAAGATCCTAGTTCTAGAGCCCTCTTCTAGTTTTCAAATGGGATGCTTTGAAATTATTCTAAATTTATTACCTTTTGTAATGAAAATTTTGAGATGCTTATTTGAGACAAAATAAACATTCCTTGATCTTTCAAAATAAAACGTGAAGGTGCCTTAGCTACCTCCCAAATTGTGTAAGTTAGGTTCATCATTTTCCACTGCCACTACAGATGTCAGCTTCCTATAGATTTTGTAATTGATCCGTTTGCTTAAGAAGCTTTGTTCCTATAGAATATTTGAAATATACATCAGGAAATTGAGAATAATAATCTCCATAAGGGTTAAAAATGCCTTTGTAAAATGTAATTCTGTAAAGCTTTTTAATTTGACTTTCTTTTAAAAATCTTATGCATTTTTCTACATTAGTACAGTAATCAAAAGGTTTCTGTACTGGACTCTAATTATATTAACCTTTCTTATTTTCATTTTATAATGTAATGCATTAGTACACTTACCAAGATCAGGTGAAATCACAGTTCCTCCTGACTTGAATGACTTCACTTGCCACAGCAATTATTGAAAATAATATATGGCATTAAAAGTGCTAACAGCATGTTGCTCACTTTTGCTTGCTTTTACTTTGTCATTTTCTTTTTCTTTTTCTTTTTTTTTACCATGAATAACTCTATTTCTTCTTTCTCAGGAAGATTCAGAGAGGGCCAGGTATTCTCACCGGTCCAGTCGACATTCATATTTGGTTTGTGTTGAAACTGTATATTTTTCCCTTGCCACAAGGCCCTTTTGAAAAAGTACAATTACAGTTATTTTTAGGAATAACTAGGAATTTAGAAATAAGATTTCATGTTATCAGGAAGTAGATGATGCTTTAAGCATTAACGGTTTGGGGGACAGTATTTTAAATCACATGTGGTTTTTGGTAATTTATTTGATGTTTTATTTGGTATTTTATTTCCATCAATTCTACATAATTATTTTACGAATTTGTATGCATTTGTATCTTTGCATTTAAAAAGAATATCAATCATCACATTTTCAGTCTTTGAACTTAGTGTCGTGAATACCTTGAATTTTTTTCCTTTCCTGTTTATAATTTATGGTATATTTATAATTTATGGTATATTTCCGTGGCTAAGAGTAGGGCTTGGAAATTGCTTAGAAATGCATATTATTAAAGAAAAAAAAATTGATTCCTTAGAATAACTTATATTTAATGACAGTTTTTAAGGGTCATCTTTTAGTGTTTGTCCAGTCTAATATTAAATGAAGTATTTCTTTAAAAACATCAGAATAATTGTACTCATTTAGGCTTCAGGTATTACCAATAAGTAAGAATTAACTGTTTTCCCTTGAAGGGTAGAGCATTAAAATTCCTGCAGAAGTTGTCCATTGTCTCTATGGTTACTGTTACACATCAAGAGCTCATGGTTGGATGTGAAGCTGCTATTAACAATACAAGTTTAGATGGCAGTGTTCTCATGGGGAGAAGTTCTCTTTTCCATTTTGCCTCTATCAGAAGTTCTGTCAATAGAAAAAAAATTAATATTGCTTCTGTTGACTCAGTCATCCAATGGATAAGGACCACTTACTGAAGATGAATAATACTAGTTTGTAACTTCAGCTTTCATTCCAAACTGATGCTTGTGGTCTTCTGCTTGCTGTTGTGTTTTCTTGCACTTCAGATATTTCTGTTTCTATAATACTTGTGGGATAAAGAGGAGTACCTGAAGATGTGTTCTGAAGAAGAAATACAGTGCAGGGTTTTATTTCTTTGAGAATGTGGGAATGTATTATTTGTTAGTGACAAAGCCTTACCTGAATGCTGTGAGATACCCCAAAAATGGTAGTAAAATTACTTACTGTTGTACAGGCTTTCCCATACCCTTTTTGAATGAAAAATAGTGCTAAACAATAGTTGTAGTAAAGGCCCAAGGGACAAATTGCAATAATAAAAGGGTTGGGTCTGTTTAGTTCAGTGGAATAAAATGTTCTGGTGTGACTTAAATAAAAATGATTGCCATTTACTAAGAGCAATTAGAAATCAAATTCAGTTTATCAAAGATTATGTAACATCTTACACGTCTCTGTGTTAAATAAGTGCTTCTACACTTTTTGTCACAGGTATTTTCTCCAAATAAATACTTTTAATGACCTAACATTGACTATTTTGCAAACAGCAATTGGTTGACAGGGAGAGAAAAAATACTGTATTGTAAGTGGAGACAAAAACTTGTGAAATAATATAGATCTGCTCACATTTGTTCTCACACTTGTTCACTTAGCATACAAATACATGAAGATTGAGAGTAAATAATTTAGTGAAGCTTAACAGTTACCATTAGAGAGTCTTCTAGTGACTTTATATATTGAAATTTTTTGCAATTTCATCCTTAAGAGTCCTTTGGATAGCAGTGGGTCTCACAGGAGCAGACCAAGTACCACCAGAAGGAGAGATCTTGTGGTGTGTAACCTGGAATGAGCATGCTTTGATGTGTTCCCATTATAACCCTTTCTATCTCTACTTACCAAAGCAGTTGTTTGGTGAAAGCATGCTTCTTTAAGGACAACAGTGCTTATTGAACTGCTGGAATAACTGATGTAATCAAGCGCTTTATCTGTGATAGCAAATTTGGGGGCATAAAGAAAAACTCAAGTTGAAGTTTGAAGGGAGTTAATCTCTCAGTCTCTGCTAATGTTTGCAAAAGAGAAGTAAAATCAGGTGACAGAGGTGGTGCATCAACCTTGGTGGCTACAAAAGTGTTCCTGAAAGTTCTGTCAGGAAGCATTTGTTCTCTAGTGTTTTTAAAGTGAATTTGTTGCTATGCTATTTCTGCACTCTGGACTAAAATATGAATAGAAATTCTACCTTTTTTAGAAATCTGTATTTGTATCTGATTTGTGTGACTCAGAGCTCAGGCAGTTTTTCAGTTAATATTTACATGAATATTTTTTTTGGGGGGGTAAGCTCTTAATGCTTTATAGTTGAGATGTAAGTTGAACTCTGCAGAATTCTCAGACATACTCAGAGTAGATAAGAGAAATTATTTTTCTTCTCCTCTCAGTAATTCTCACCAAAACTAACACTTGGTAGTGCTCTAGCATGCTGTTAGCATATTATCGTGTTCTTGAATCATCTTCAATTTCTGTTTATTTTTGCTTTAAGAAAGCTTAGGATGATAATGAACAGCATTTTAGATTGTGCATGATGTACAGTCAGAATAACTAAGTTATACCTATGAACTGAAATCAAAACAACAAGCTCAGTGTGAAAACCTAAGATGTATGTTCTTTTTATTTTGTTGTTGTAGTTGTTTTTTTTATTATTATTAATATATAGATTCTCTAAAAGTCTTTGAATGACAAAAGACATAGGAACACTGGAAAACTTATTAGAAACCAATTTCCTAAAGTGTTGCTGAGTCTGGTAGACTGATAGAGATAAAATAAGACCACTGCCATTCCATCTTCCCAGATTCAGATAATAATGTTGTTGTGAATGTCCATAAAAGACAAATGTACAACATTTGATTGTTCAGTTTATTTAGTTTATGTATAATCACATGGCTGATGACACAGATCTCGTGGACAGGAACACTCAGCATTCACATGAACATAAACAGCCTCATTCTGTTCCTGTGTCTGGCTGACTAAGAGGAAGGCCTGTTAGTGAGAAATACATACATGTATGCAATATGGATCCCTCCAGTAACTGGCCCTAGATGCTCAGTCTGTCCAGTCGTTTGCCCTGGGCCTCAGTACCCAGATGTGCACCCAGGAAAGTAGTTAGAAGTGGGATCTAATGAGAAGCCAGATCAGACTGTCCTGATGAGGCAAAGGGCATGGCGAGACAAGGACGGTCCCCAGGAGTGTTTTTACACACAGGGAGCCCCTCTTATCCCCACTATTCCTCCTTCATGCACCTGTTCCTTTCAAAACCACTTTTCTCCCTCCTTTTCCCCACCTGATCCCTAAATGCTATTTCCCTGCATCCCATATTGTCTTTGTGCCCTAGAAGCTGTAAGTTCCCTTGCTCTGTAAGGTGCTCTGGGAAGCCCCCACATTTTGATGGGTTTTGTACCTCAACAGTGGGGTTGACTGGTCTTCTTGACTCCTTTTCCTGTGTAACTATCTGCCTTTCATCATGTAACTGTGTAAACTGCCTCAGTTTAATGCAATTTTATTTCTGTTCTGTTTTCCTTTTGTAAGTAAGCATTTTAATTTCTTCTTCTTTTACCTCAGTATGACAGTGCTAAGGATAGACCTGCAAGATATTCGGTCCCTGTATGTTAACACTTTGCATGGTTTTTGTATGAACATAGACTGTGATTTGTTCTCACACAGTGTGATGACACTAACTTGCTACTTTAGAAATGACTTTTAAAAAAGAAAAGATTTGTGCTATCACACTTTAAGATCGAGAATACTAGTATCATTTTAACACATTCTACAGTGTGCTTGTATGAGCTTTCTGTGGGGAAGAAGTCTAATGAAGTAACTTATAGACAACATAACAGCTATTTTGCAGTAGGTACTTTAGTCATTGCTAAACCATAAGTGTAATTAAGTGCAACTTAGAGGACATAATTTAAAAAAAAAACAACAACCTTTATCTGTATGTACACATTTGTGTTCTATATTTCATATAGGAAATTGAACTTAATGTTATATACTGTTTTTTTCAGTCTAGAGGAAAAAGCATGTGGTTTGTATGCCTTCTTACCATTACAAAGTGATTGTAGTTCTGATATGGTATTATAGCAAGTAAGATTTGTGTGCATGTCCTTAAGCAGAATGAAGCACCAGTTCCACTCACAGAAGCATGTTACCAGCTTAAAAAGCTGAATTTGCTTGTCTGAATTATCTGCAAGTAGGCAGCATTATAAAAACAGTGTTTAAAATGATCTGTAATAATCACTTTGAAGTTGATTATTGCTTTTACACTTCTTGTGAAAGGTAAATACTGGCTCAAGCAAAGCCTGTTCTAACCAAAGATAAGGATGGTTATAATTTCACTTACCATTTTTTTTATACAGCGTTAATGTATGGCCTATTTTTCTAGTCATGTAATATCTTGAATTGACATTTTGTGTTTTAAGAATGAAGCTGCTGTTTTGTAGTGGTATTAATTTTTCTAAATTTTATTCTTAGAGTCATGCTTACAGTGAATCTTACAGTACAAAGAAGAAAACTACTTATTCCCGTAAAGATTTATTGGTTAGTTTTCTATGATATTTATTATAGATACACTGTTTAGACTGTTACATACTAATACAGTACATGAATAAGTAGATTAGCTTGCTGATATATGCATTTATTTTATTTTTTTGTAAAAAAGGAACTTATAGTATTGACCAAATTCTGACAAGTTGAGTGTTTTGAGCTGTCACACATCAGTAGGGTTATGTGGATGGAGCTCATCTGAATAAAAAATACTATTCAGTGAGAAGCCTTTTCAAATGGTTTAGAAGTGGCACTTCTGTGAATTAGAGTTTATTCAGTCAGAACAGAAATACGTGTTTTATTACTTGTGCTTTGACCACTACTTGTTAGAGTTTTAAATCTAGTTTTGAACTAGCTAAGGTAGTATTTACCATAAATGTTGACATTATTCATGTGAGTTCTTGAGAAAGATGTGGGTTAATGTGCTCCTCTGAACACTCTTCTAGAAAATCCAGTGTGTGGCATGAATGTAGTGCCAGTATTTTGGAGGCAGTTTTTCAGAGGATGTTGACAGCTGATGACTTAGCAGTGATTGGAGCAGTGGACGTGTGGGTTGAGACAATGCTAAAAGTACTGCATTATGCTATGTACTTGCCTCTCTATTTTTTCTCTCTTTCATAATTTCTTCTCACATACGTATATGCATATATGTGCTATTTGTCTGTGAAATGTATAAAAGCAACAATAAGCCAGAATTTTAGCTGTTTGACCTCAAAATTTGTGCTTGGTGTAAAGCACAGCGTTAGGCTATGGACTAATGGTGATCATGCAAATATCCATCCCCTGTTAGATTCTTCTCTGCCTTCAAATTCTGATATAAGTTGGTATCTAATAGAAAAAGAAGGATCAAATAAACAATTGTAGTAATTATTAGTGAGTTCTGTCTCATGTTTTTCATATATTTCATGTTGTACTTGTCAGGGTTTAGTCAAACTTCTTAGGGTTTTGTTATAAGGGAGCGTAACACAACTGTTCACTACTTTGGGCAAGACATGAAGAGTATGGCTATGTTAATATATGGCAAAGAAATCCCAATTTCTGAACTTGGGAATAGTTGGGCTATATCAAAATAGATCTTTTGTTTCTTTTTTTTTATTATTATTATTCCCAAGATCTTTAAATGCAATTACACAATATTAGTGTTTCTTGTCTTTTTCTTTCCCTTTCACAGAGTGGACTTTACCATGATCAAAGAAATTATAGCAGCCTTAGATATAGCAAACCGATTCCTTCCTATCATACTCGGGTCTGTCTTTCCTTCCTATATTTGTTGCTTAATATATAAAGTACATAAAACATGTTAAAAATCTACCCCCCCATATGCTACTTCATTGTACATTGCATAAGTGATAAATTAACAGCCTGATGAGGTAGATTGCTTCTCACAGTAATTGCAGGTGTGTTCGTGGTCGTGTTTAAGTAAATGTCTAAAGGAAACGGATGTCTTTTAGATGCTACTTAATTTGTTGCTACTTTCTTTTGATAAAAATTCTAGACTATTCTAATGAAAGTTTTATGTTTCGTTTTCAAAGATAATGGATTTTCCTGGAATGTTTATCCATACTTAAAAGTTCTTATATATTTTACAACTATAATAGATTACTTCCATCTTTAGAACTTTTGATGAATATAAAGCAACAGATAAAAACATATGCTGTATGAAAATGAAACAGAAAATGTTTCTTTCTCTATTCCTTTCTCTGTTCTTCACATTACAGTCATCTTCTCTATACAGTGATCCTGTGGCAACAACTAGGAGTTACAGGGTTAGTACTACATGAAAGACACTTTTTCTCTGGATGTTTTAATGGCCCTTGAAAATTAAAATTACGCTTTTCTTTATAGGTGTCTCCTTCTGTAAACACTGGTTTGATAAGAAGTATCAGTTTGGTTCGTAAGCCCCATTTTGCACGGTTGCCTTAAGTTTGTATTGTATGGCCGTGTGGCTTGGCAGTATTACATGTGCATTCTTTTTGTGCTCTTAAATATAGATAATTCATGCATCTCGTTTTGGGCAGACATTAGTTCAGGGTCCTTAAATACTAGGTTCCCCCTTTAAATTACTTTAGCAATTGCTATGTGATGATGATCTTACAGACAAACATAAAGTTTATGAATACAGCAGTAATGTTCATGAATACTGGCTTTAGAATAAGTTAATCCAAGCATGCTAGACAACAACTGCATGTGTAATATTTAAAAAAATCTAGCAATTGAATGAGAGAATCACTGTCTGGATGATACAGAAATTTGTGGTAAATTAAAAAAAAAAAAAAAAAAAAAATTCATGTACTTTCAAATAAGATGCCAGAATTAAAACTTGTAAGTGTGCAAAAGTGCAAGTGGACATCTTTACAAAGTACAAAGCAGCTAGAACAAGAATGGCAAAGTAGCTCTATAAAGCTTCTATTTAAAAGGTATCATGTATGCTTGAAACTTAATGCCTTTTACTGCTACAGTAATTCAAATCTAACTTAGCTGCCACCTAGAGAAGTTCTGAAACTACGTAAGAAAACAGTCACATTTTTTAAATGTAATATTTGTATGCACTTGTGCGCTTTAATTGCAAGCAATTTGCTTCTTGACTTTGTGTGTGTTGTTGTTATAACACTAGAAGATCCAGTGAGAGAATGAGACTGTGATAACTGCTATTACATATAATACTTAATTTCTATTGGAGGTAGCTTCAGAGGTAGGGGACAGCAACACAAGACTCTAAATTTTTATTTAACTTGGTGCCAGAGCTTCTGTTATTATTCCATATATAAATAGATTTCAGCCTTGGACTCTGAAAAAACTGTTCAGGAAAATCTGCATGGGCTTTTAAGGTGGATAAGTGTACGATACGACTTCAGTTTCCAGGGTGGTTTGCAACTTCTAAAAACAAATTTCACTTAAAATATTTATTTATTCTGAAAAAAGCTGACTTTTAAAAAATATATAGCTATTTTTCACTGAAATTTAGATTATATTAGGAAGTAGGTATCCATATTAGTTGGAGGAAGTGCTACTGGCAATTCTTAAAAACTGTTCTTTATCCTTTCAAAAAATATAAATAGTAACTGGAAAATATTTAGCTGGGTAAGATAATAAGAATGAGACTTAATTTATCAGTGCATTTCAGTGTGTGAGTGTGTGACAGTAATTTCTGAGTCAGAAAGTAAATGGCATTTCATTCCCTCTGTTTCTCAGGCATCTTTGAGTGGTGATGGATTACGTAGCTCATGTAGTTCTTGCACTGTAAGTGTTACAGGTTTTCAGTTGCTTCCTTCAAAATCTTGTTTTTCTGGAGACGTAAATCAATGAAAATTAAGAAAATTTTCAACACTTCTCTTTAGCCATCTGAATACAGTTGGTATTCTTCAAGAGCAAGCTCAATTCGAAGTAGTCCTGTGGTGAGCGTTCCTTTGCATGTTTTGCTGAATGCTTTGATACTAACACACAACAGCTATGAGTATTTTCACCGTGAGTTATTTTACTGATTAATTAGATTTTCGCTTTTTTATTAAAAAATTGCTGTTTATCGGAGATGTAAATTTTACCAGGGTGTGAACTTCTGGCAGTGAGACAGTAACATACAGAAGCCGTAAGGAATTTCCTGTTTTAAGCATCTCTCAAATATTGTACGGATGTACAGAACTGGAAAGAACTAAGTGCTGAAGTACAGTACTTCATGGAATTACCACCTTATGTCCCAGCTGGAGCCAGCACATGGAAAAAGTCCTTCTTTGGGGGAAGAGGACTGATGTCAACTTCATTATATCATGCGACATTATATCATGCAATGAGAAGTAATTGGCTCACTTTTCTGGTGGCCGATACTTAAAAATTAGATAAATTTGTTCCTGTGTCTTGTGCTGAAACTGTTGCTCCAAAGATGACTTTTTGAGCTGCAAAGTGATTTTTAGTAGCTGCACCATGTTTCTGCCCCAGAACAACTCTGTTTTATTGGTGCATGCATCTGCTCATCTGTCACGCTACCCAAGAAAAGAATGTCAGCATTTTGTTTGAGTCATGTTTTCATTTTTCACATGCTCTTATCAGTGTTAGAGAGGAAAAATTAAAAAAAAAAAATTGTCAGGAACTCATTGTTTTTTTAGCTGCAATAGACCTCAGATTAAATTTTAAGGAATATAGGAAAAAAAGACTCTTGCCATTTGTGTAAAGGGTTCCAAAAGTTAGGAGTTATTGTCATCCATCTCTGAAGTCTTTCGGATGTTGAGTGTACTAATTGTCTCCTGTTTCTCAAGATTGAGTTTAATTTCATATATATATATATATATATATATATATATATATATATATATATATATAAATAACGTATACATACATATATATATACGTATATATATAACGTATATATTTAGGAGTTTATGTATCAGTTTTCAGTATGTTTGTGATATCTTTAATGCCAACATGTACTAGTGAAGATTTAATAGATTTCAAAGTTGAAAAAATTGAATGAAATAATTCTGAAAAGGATATTAAGTAGATAGACGAAGCAAAAATCTTGCTCATAGCTTAATCATCACTTAATATATTCTTTCTGTTGTTAATACTTGGTTTCACGGGGTGTTGCATTGGAAATCAGCTCAGTAGCCTTGGGAAATCAAAAGGGAGAATAGAAGAGAACATGAAATTGGAGTAGAAAACAACACTGAAAAACATACGAATCCATAGTGCTCTGCATCTGAAAAACCCATTAGGAAAAAGATGCAGGTGTGCTGACTACCTTCTGAGAGAGGATTCAGAGATAGAACTAGCACACTGAGAAAGGGTTTCTCTTACTTTTTCTGATGAGGCTTTTGAAGATACATTTTATGAACTTAACAGTAATGAAATAAATCTTTACTGGAGAGAAAAACCAGGGTAATTTTTGAGGAGCACCTGAGCAATTTTTTTCCCTCCCATTGGCCACTATGAAGATGCATACTATTGAGTTTTACTCACAGCCTAAGTGTGTTTAGATCCATTATTGTGCCTTCTATTTGGCTGTGTATTGAGAGAATAAATATGTTAGTCACATAATAATCGTTCAGTGCTGTAGGGTTTTTTAATGTTGTTTTTGTTTGTTTATTAATATAAGGCGTACTTAGTGCCTCAGCCTTCTGGCTTAACTGTTTCTGTTTAAAAAAAAAAAAAAATCTTTATTACTGTTGAGAAAAATCATGCCTGAATAGTTGTTTTTTAAGCTTGTATAACTCATTCATTTTATCTTATTTTAAAGTTTTATTGCTTTTTATTATGCTTTAATTATAAGCAGTTTCTTCGTATTTCCTTGCAGAACAGATCTTTCATTTGTGCTATACAAATTTCTTGGACAAACATTCAAACACTATTTTTATCTATAATAAATTATAGAAATATAAAAATTATAATAACTTACATGTAAGGGTATATTTTCAATCCTCGTGATGTACAGATGATGAAATGGGGAGAACTGCATCCTCTCTGATCTTGCCATGCAAGGGAAGGGTGATAATGTGGTGGCGTAGTGGTGTTTGGAATTCTTTCTGGTTCCTTAGTTATTGTAAGGTGGCTGTAAGTATTCATCAGCTGACTATTTTATTTGTTATTGGTCACATTTGTGTACAAGGCATTTCACCATCTTCAATCAGAATGAGATGAAGCTATATCAAGTATTTATTTCAACTACAAAGATGTTCTGAGTTATTTTTTAATGGTGAAAATTGAAGGGAGGCCATATATTTTCAAATTATTTAAAGATTTTTCTTTCATATAAGTACTTTTAAAACTAAATGCATTGTTCACACTAACACATTTAACATATATAATGTGCTTTTCAAAAAATATTTCACTTGAATTCCTATGGCAGTTGTAGTGATTGTAATGTGTTTAGGTATATCTTGCCTTTTCTCTGAGTAATGTGAGCACTTTTTCCCCTCACTTTTTAGCCACCTGAGGGTGGCTTCAGGGAGGAAACTTACATTCCATTTTAAAGATTCTAAAAATTGAGAGAGGGAAGGCCCAGATTAGATTGATAAGATTGCGATCCAAAGAGGAAACATTTGTAGAGAAAAGTATTCTTCTGTTTCTTGACTTCAGGCTGTATCACCTGTTTTTATCATTTGCAATTTTATTCTTTTAATTTTTTTAAGAATTTATGTAGTTTGGCACTAATGATTCCAAGCCATTTTTCTATATTTGACTGTACTTCTTATATTACTCCAATTATAGAAAGTGAGTCAGTAATAAATATCTATTGGCCTTGATTTTAGATAAACACCTAGATAGACAATGATCAGAATAGTAAATTTGAAGAGCAATTAAAAATTATGCATGGCTAAAGTATTGATAATGGTGTGGCACATCTATTATTCCTATAGACACACTTAATGGCTCAAAAATTCAGAAAAGAATATTTTACAGTTCTTATACTTCAAATACAGGAATAAATTGCAATAATGAAAATGTAAGTTGTTGCTGTAGTAAAAAAAAAAAAAAAAATCTTGTTCATTCTGTGGTATAATCTTCAGTTTTCTTTCAACCTTTTTTTTTTTTTTTAAGTCCTCTGATTTTTCTGATAAAAGTGAAACTGCTGCTGACTATTTCAGTCGCTCCAACCGCAGGGGAAGCGTTGTTTCTGATGCAGATGATGTCCAAGGTTTGAATAGTGTGAGTGTAATGCTTGTTATTATATTGTGCCAAATACAGCAAACTGACTAACCACGAATTTTATTTTTGTTCTACAGAGGAGTAAACACTATAAAAGAACTCCGAGTTCTTTTGTCAAATAAGTCTGCTTGTTGAAGGATTGGGGCTTATTTCAAACTAAATGCTGTGTTTTATATGAAAATGTCTCAAGTCCATGAATTTTCTTAAAGCTGTTTCATGTTGCATGCTGCTTTATTTTAAGGAGATTTTGCCTGTTGCTTGAAGCATGTAACATCTTAACACTTCACATTATTTTGATAGGTGATAAGCCTAAGCATCTCTTTTTTTCTTATGGAAGTTTATTTTATGAAGTTAGCAATACCTAGTTTTGCTTTGTGGAGTTTTGGAGTACTAATACTTGTTTTAATGACAAAAATAGACTTAAGTATGCTTGTTAGCACATTCTAGTGTTCATTAATCCATTCTAAGAGTTTCTAAGAATCCTTTATTGGAGCCATCTATGCCCTTGCACTGAGTCCTAGGTTGACAGAGCTTGTCACAGGAAAATTGGGATGACAGTTTTCCTATCCGTTCCTTTGATCTGAGCTTCAAAAGCTAGCTGCCTTTGTTTTTTATTGCTGTTGTTAATTCTAGAAAACTGTGTCACTTAAAGTTTTTATATTTAATAGTGGAAAGAATAGGGAATTTTCTGTTCATAATTTTCTGTTCTTGTCTTTGAATGATCAGGGCTAGCATATGCCCTAGGGGGAAAAGTTGGGAGAACTGGGCTTATCTAGTTGGGTGGATGGGAGGCTACCTGATTACTAGCAGCCTGCCACTGCTTAATTAGGTAAAAGCCAAACACTTCTTAATTGTACATTTTGCACCCTCATGTTGCTTCTCAAGGCTAGAGCCTGGGAGAAGCTCCACAAGGAGATTAGTGTTACACTCAGGTTACAGCAAGGTTGGAGAATCTCCAGCCTCAGGAGCTGGTAAAAGTTAACCACACAGAGCCTATAAATAAAAGCTAACCTGGATTTCTGTTTGCAGCAACTCTGCTTTGGTTGGAAGGCTGGACTACATGACTACTAGAGAGTACCCTTACAACTGCTGTTCCTGTCATTCCACCCTTTGGCAATATAATAGTCATATAGAGCTGCATAACTTGTATTGTAGTATTCTATTTGTCTCCGTATGTGGTCAAAGTATCACACAGAGCAATCATGTATCTATTTTAAATCTTAGCTTTTTTTTTAACTTACAGTAAAGCTCTTTTACTCAAGCTTGCTCTGCTGAGAGAAAGCGTGGAAGCTGAGACAAACAATTGTTATTTTCTCAGTTTTTATCGTTGTTGCTACGTAAGTGAATTTGGAGTATGTAAAACTACTTATTCTTAATGTACATGTAGACTATAATAATACTTTGTCTTTCCAAATGATACTTCAGATCATTTGGATTTTTCATATTATTTTTACCATCATGGGGGTGGCAAACATTACAAATTAACATTTCAGTATATCACTGGAGATGATAGAATCTGCCATGGAAATGCATGTCAACCTTTAGAAGCCATAGCAGACAGAAAAAGATCTCGTACAGCAACATTTGTTTTTACTGTGATGATAGCAGACTTCCAAATCTGTTGTCACTAGGCTGAGAGCAAAGTGGGTGGCTTTGGAGAAACGAGCTTTTGAAGAGGTCATGCTTTTAAAAAGTGCTCATCAGTGTATTACAGTCTTCATTTAATTTCACTGCTTTGTTTTGTGTAAATGTTGAAACTATGGAAGTCTACAGTGCAAGTTTGGATTTCCAAAGGTTCTGAAATAAAAAGTTGGGATGGAGGTGAAGTGTGGGAGATGTTCGTTTGCTCAGGCTTCAGTCCAAAAAAATATGAATTAAAATTATTTAATAATTCAGAGCTTTCACTTGAAGTGTTCTTGTCTTTATGTAACTTCTGGTTTTACTGAAGAGTTAAAGGTGTAGCAAATGTGTTTTCTAATAACTAGACCATTCACACTGGTGTCACCGATTGTCTGAAGTGCACTTGCATGAATCTGTTTGTTATGCCACCGAGTGTTGTAGTCACTATTGTGCTCAAATTTGAAGTAATGGAACTTGTTGTGTTCAGTACTTTATTCTAAGCAATGACTCTTTGGAAAACTTTGTAAAAGGTTTCTGGCTTTTTCTTTACAAGCATTCATTTATTTTGCAGTTAAGGTAAAACTACATTTTGAGGCTGTATTTTTTTTTTTTCATGCGTTTTGAACTGTGTTAACTTCTGATATTTCTTTTTCACTTTTTGTTCTCGAATATTTTTCGGTATCTTTGAACAGAATAGTGTTCTTTAGTAGTCCTTTGTAGCAAAAGGTGTATTGTGACCAGTTTCCCTTCTCTTTTTCAGCTGGAAGAAAAGAGTGAAAAATCACATTCAGAAATTTTTTCAAGGGTAAGAATCTTTAAATTAAAATTTTTGATTGTTGGCATTCATCCAGCAGTTTAAAAACATTAAAATTTCTCCAAAAGTAGAAATCCATGCTTTCTTTGTGGAGTGTATTTTAGTAATTTTAAGAACTTGCAAGGAAATAATTTTAGATATATTTCTTCTACCAAAAATAGTGCATTACATCTTATTTCCAAAGGAAATAATGTTATTCTTTAATATCCTTTTAAGAAGTATTGGTTTCTTGTAGAATTCATTTTCTGGGTAAAACATTCACCAGGAAAGGTTGTATTTTAAGAGGCTAAGACTTGAAAAACACAGATCTTGGATTCCGTTGGAGAATTCTGAATCTTGTGTGACAAAAAAAAAATTTCGTGTTTTTTGGCGCTAACAGCCTCCTTGTGGATATCTTCTGAACAGAAAATTGGAAATAAACTTGAAATGTTACAATAACTGATATGTTTTCTATTTCTTTCTGTTCTGCTACATACTGTTCTTTAAGCTTCTCATCAATCAGATAATGTAAACAGAAACCAACATTTCATCAACAAGTAACATAAGTGCTGGAAAACATTTGGTGGAAAATAATCCTAAGAAAAAGTAAAGATGAGAGAAAAGTGCTTTACGGTTATGAAGTAATTTATAAAGAGTCAAGTATAGTCAAGTATACCACTATATCATACCTGATGCAATGTTTTCCCCTCTTTAAGCCATCGTCTCGCAATTCAATTCCTCTGAGTGGCAACTCATCTAGGAGAGGAAGTGGAGATACAAGCAGTTTGTTGGATCCTGATGCCTCCCTCAGTGAATTACGGGTAAACTGCATTGGCAGAGAATTTGGATCTAGCTTAAAATTGTATTTGTGGTTGGGAGGAATGCTTTTTGCTTCTGGTTTCATAATAGTAAGAAAATGCTCTGAGGGTTTAATTTTCAATCGGGGGGAAATTATATATATTTATATTATATATATCCAAATATATATATAATATTTTTGTGTTGATAATTGTATTGATCAGTATTTATGTTGCTGATAGTTTATAGAAGAATTTGTTTATGTCAAATTTGAAATAATTACATCCTGTTGGAGATCTGTTTTAATTCTCATAGCTTGGATTCAGTGATGCAAACAAAATCTGAATTTCCATCTGGTTGTTGTGAACTAAGTACAATTTGTGTAAATTACTGCAGGCTTTGGCATTTGACAAAAATGCATATAAACATTTTGATGATCTTTCAATTACAAATGTATTTCCCCATACTTCTTAAGCAATGGTTCATTCCTATGTCCTGCAGGATATCTATGATCTTAAGGACCAGATACACGATGTAGAGGGGAGATACATGCAGGGACTTAAAGAACTAAAGGTATTAGGGCTTCTCCCATGCATGCATTCTGTATGGGTATTTTGGGGTAATGGAGATATCACTGGTTCCACTAACTGTATAAAGCTTTACTAACAAGTTCTTAAATTTCTTTAAAGCATGTACCTAACTTTTAATGCATAGAGAGCGTCAGATTGAGTTTGTCATTTGGATAAAATATTAAGATCTGCTATCTCATTGTACATTTCAAATCATTATTTGGTTTACATTAACATTATTCTAACTTCCACGTTTTAGTGAATGTTTTGTGATGGGTTTTAAGAGGTTTAATGTACTTTTTCAGTGCTTTGTTGCAAATAAAAAGATATTCTTGCTATATGTCAGATGAGGAAGAAAGAAATAAGATACAGTTATGATGAGTAACTTAATTATTCTTCCAAGTTCCAGGAAATTTTATAAAGTAAAACTGAAGTAATCCTTCTGAAATATATACACATAGGCAGGCATGTTGCTTGCAGGAGCAGATTATTTTGTTTGGATCATTTGTAGACTGCAATTACGAAAGATAATTATTTGATTGTATTGGTTTGCAGTTCCAGTTATATTCTTCTTAAATCATGGATTGATATTTTCAGTATTGGGTTAATGAGATTTATCTGCATTTTGGCTTGCTTAAATTAATATGCTTATCTTTGGTGAATTTTCCCACAATTAACAGTTTGCAGTTAATCTAAAGTATGCTTGGTCTCTCTTCTGAAGCGAAAGTAAATATAACAAATCAGGCAACTTACAATATCTTTTCCAGGATTTGTTCTCTTTCCTGTTATCTAGTCATGAGTGGCTTGATAAGTGGTTGATTTTTTTAATAGTGTTGAACTTCTGCATTTTCAAAGTTTTCCTCGACAACTTGAAGAATTGCTAGATTGTTAGACTTCACTATGGTTGTACTAATTTTGAGATTGCATTATATTTTCAGAGTAGGTCTTCCTCTTACACTTTGGCATGTTTACCAGCTTGTCAAGACAGCTGTTCTGTCATTACTGAGCACTATTATTTATTATCTGTTAGAGTTGCCAAAGGGCACAGGTGTACAGTAGGCAGTAAGATCTTTGACGTGTGATTGACTTCAAAGATAGTACAAAATGTATTCAATTTTTAAAAAATATTATTAATAATATAACTGATATTCTTAAGTTAATTTAGAGAAATTCTTTCAGGAAGCCTTCTTTCTAGTTAGGAACGTACTGCCTTCTCAACTGCTGGTGTTTTCTTTCATTTAAGAAGAGCTACAAGGGTACCTGCTTCTACTTCTCGTGTTTTTTCAGTGGCTGTGTAACAGTGATCTGTAGGCCCACTAACCCCAAATCTCTGTAGTTGCCTATCCCTCTTGCTACAAAAAGGTTTTCTTTTTCCACTTGGCTACAAATCTGGGTGTCAGCACAGTCAACAGTATTCTGAGTACTTCTGATTTAGTCAGTTCTTCACAGCTCTTAATGTTTGCCTCTGTTTTGCTAAGTCTTTCTGTATTCTCTTGCAGCAACTAGGAAAGGAATCCTTTTCCTTTCCTCAGCATTTTTTTCTAATGCATTTTATGGAGCTCTGTCTTGATGTCTGCTTTGTTTAGTCTTTTGGTTCTAGCTCCAGAGGCTTATTTGCACAGCCCTTTGGCTTTGCTGATAGAATTATTGGTGGTATTTCTTCTTAGTTACAGGTTATGTACAGAGTTTTATCTATTTTCATTCCAGCCCATTTCCACTGCTTCATCCTCAGGCATCCTACTGCCTCATCCAGGTCTTTCAGAAACTCTTCCAAATCCTTATTACTTCTTGCAAAACTGGGATATTACTGAAAATACATGTAATTCTTGCACCATAGGGAATATGATGCTTTACAAAAATAAATCATGAAATCAGTAATTGCACAAAATGGAGCTGTAGTAACTTAAGCTAGAGGAGAACATGGCATGAAAATTGTATACATATGAATATTTTTCCAGTGCTAAAAGAGAAAGAAGTATTTTGTCATGCAGTTGGTTTAATCTCAAAAGCTTCTCAGGTGTTTTGATCACTTTTTAGACAGAGTTAACAATCTAGTGTATAGGTAGATTTTGCTGCAAGTATCCATACGTAATCCAGAACATCGGTTGCTGTATTTTGAAGTCATCCTTGCAGAGCCTACCACCACAAAAGGGCAGGTGTAGCACCTAGGGACGACATGGTGGCGAGGTGATGTGTTAATGATTGGACCAAATACTCTCAGCAGTCCTTTCCAAGCTTAGTGATTCTATGAGTTAGTCTTCTCTTAAAAAGAAAAAAAAAAAAAAAAAAAAACTATTCCAGAGATGTCTTAGTAAGATACAACCTTTTTGATTGGTCAGGGTCTTATAAGCATAGCTTATTTCCTTTCTCAGAAACAATTGCCACTCTTCGGTCTCAATATCAATTTATTCCTCTTCCATAAATGCAGATTTTTCTAGATTTTTCTGCATTATCTTGCTGATTAATTGCAATTTAATTTGATCTTCTAAGCTCCAAGCAAGTCCCTCTCTCTTTTTTTTTTTTTTTTTTTAAGGCAGTTAAGCATCTGTTTTGCAGTCGTTGTTTGCTCTTTTCTTAGTTCTTGTCAATGGCTAGTTCTGGAGCACATGGCATAAAATAAGAGAACTGTGGACTTGTTGAGATGGGGTGTGGGATCATCTCATTGATGTTTTCAGCTGCCTGAAAGGAGACGTAGAGAAAACAGAGCAGATTCCATACAGAGGCAAACAGCAGTAAGGCAAGATGCAACAGACAAAAATTGTATTGTAACAAGAGAAATTCCAATTTGATTTCAAGGAAGAGTTTTCACAAGGAAGATAGTCAAACACTAGAACAAGTTACCCAGCCTAGTTGTGCACTCTACATCCCTGGAGATAACTCCAAAATAAACCAGAGAGAGCTCTAATCAGCATGATCTTGGCCCAGCTTTAATTGGGAGATTAGACCAGATGGCATTCAGGGACCTCTGCCAATATACATTACTGTATGATTCCACTCAAGGCACTCACTGAATTGAACAATAATAGGCATTTTTCTCTGGTGTTTTTTTTTTGTTATTGCTTTTGTTAAATCTGTTAAATATAGAAGGACTATATCATTCGCCTTTTATGACTTGTATTATTTTCCTTTTCCCTCCAAATGGAATTCTTTGAATGTCTTGTAAAGCTTTACTGTCTCTTGATGTTTTGCTTTACCAGTAACTACAGAATTTGTCATGATTGCATAACTATATTTTTAAATCTAAAACTTGAATTATCTAAATGCACTTAAAAGTGGTCTTTATTTCTTCATTATTTGCTTATATCTCATCCTGAATATTCTTTGCTATTTGTTATTTTCTGTCTCCTGGATGATAACAATACCTTTCTCAATACTTCCTATGTTGTGTAATCTATTCTGATCTGTAGTCTATCTGGACATCTCTGGAATTATTTCTTCTGGAGTTTTTGAAATACTAGATTTCTCAGCATGAAATTCCAGAATTCAGCGTATTGAATTGATAGGCATAAATTTATACAATCATGATAGAATAATAAAAGAGAAAATATGTGCTTTAAGGACAGCTTCCTAAAAATGAAGGTTTGTTGTAACATGGATAAATAATTACACATAGATGTTATGATGTCTATGCATGATTTTGTATTTCTTAGAAAATTTTCTCTATTCTACTCCTTAAAAATAGGAAGATAAACAGTTAAGCCGAAATAATCATAATTACTAGAAAGATTTGTCTATCTACCTTTATACTTTGAATCTAGATTATAAGGCCCTTCTTATATAATGAGAATAAAGTTAAAGCTACTCTGAGAGATTATTCTGCATACGTTTACAGTCATTTGAGTTCTTTCAGATTTGTTGCTGTGTTCTGACATGTTTTCCTTTGCATGCACTGAATATGAAGTAAATACTATGGTGATAATCCTTCGTTCCTGTAAGTTAAGTTATGAAGGTTGCAAAGCAGAAAATATCAAGTGGAATAATACTACTCTGTAATTTTGTTACTTGTGTTATGATAATTTTCTGTATTGCTGTCTATAACATAAGAATAATGGAAATTGAGCTTTATTTCCATAGAGTTGTCACAGAAATAATAGATCAGAAACTGAATAGTTGCAGAGTTTGTCTGTGTAACAGTTTTTATTATTAAAGCAATTAATAAAAAAGAAATGTACCCCTTTCTACTACCCATAGGATTCGCTAGCTGAAGTTGAAGAGAAGTACAAGAAAGCTATGGTTTCCAATGCTCAACTAGACAATGAGAAAAACAACTTGGTGTACCAAGTGGATACTCTAAAGGACGTCATTGAGGAGAAAGAAGAGCAAATAGCGGAGTACCACAGGGAAAAAGAAGAGAAGTCAAAGGTACTGATTTTTGAGGGCTTTTTTTATCTTTCCCCACCCCCTACTCCACAAAGATAGTTCATAGGAAGCTTCAACTTCTCAGTAAGAAGCAGTCAAAGACCTCTCGATTAACAGAAGAATCTATCCAAGTATTAAGCAAAATATTCATTTGAACTGAATGGAATGAGTTTGGTCAAAGTTTCTTGGAAACAGAAAATCTGTGGCAGTTTTTTTTCTACGCAATACATAGATAGTCTAAGTATCATTGATATTATGCATAAACCTTTAGGGAGTCTTTTGTCTCTGTTCCATATCTTATTAAATGAATTTTCTGTACAGTAAGTATCTGGGGAACTTACCTAAAATTTAATCTGTGGTTCTTAGACTTTAGTTTAGTTAGAATTTCTTAAGTTGTTACAGGGGTTTCTCAGATACTGTCATGTTAAGATAGACTAGTAACTTGCTTAACTTAAACGTATTTAAAATGCATGTCCGACCACAAATAAATAAAAATCATGAATTCAATACAGGAATTGGAAAGACAGAAACACACGTGCAGTGTTCTACAGCACAAGCTGGATGAACTTAAGGAGGGCCTTCGACAAAGAGATGAATTGATAGAGGTATGTTGATGTGTGGTAATTATGCATGATAGAACTTGTTCAAGTCTTACACTAATTTTATTTGTACGGGAATAGTCATCACACACAAAATTAGCTAAAATATTAACTCACATTCTTATTAAAGAATTTATCTTGTTTTAGAGAATAGAATTTAAACTAATTGGTCTGTTAGCTTATAAAGTTAAGAATGCCCCTGAAAGATTTTCATGTGTGTTACATATTAGAAAATCCTTTGTTTGGTAACCGTGATTCTCACATGAATGTGCCTTGTACCTTTACTTTCTTTTGAGAACAGAGATGATGCTTGTATGACCAAAATCTCATGGGTAGTACGAATTATTTTTCTTTGCTTTTTCCCAAAATTTATATTTCTGCTCTTTCTGATTTTAGTGACCATCAGCCACTGGAGTTTTCAGAACTGAATGCTTGCTTGCTTTCCAGTCAAGTATAAATACAGCAACATTTGTAAATGTTACTGGGTCATAACCATGTTGCTGTTTTTTTCTTTTGTAGTGTAATGCTATATTCAAAATACATTAATTAAAATATCTGAAAGTAGTCAGCAAGCATACTTCACTTCCTGGATGCTTGATTCAAACATTCTTCTTTATGCTTTCAAGAGAATTTTCTATTTGTTAAACCCTAATAAAACCACTTGTCAAGAGAAGTGTGTAAAAAGCACTAAAGCAAGTGATTTTTGGCAGTTTAGCATAACTAGTTCCTAGAATAGCTATAATTCCATAGATATCATCATACTGTCCTTGTCATCTAAATTTTCAGTATCAGCTGATAATGAATCTTCTGCAGTAGTTTATCTTTTCCTATTGTCATGTCCTGTGCATTTACTATATTTCTAAATTTCTTTGCTGAGCAGTATAGGATATGGCAACTTGTCCACGTACTGTGATACTCCTTACTGTTTTTGACTAATGTTGCAATGTTTTGAAGGCAGATTACATGAAGAATGTATTATATATGTAATACTCAGCAGTTAATTCTAGATTTTTTTGTTGTTGTTAATGGTCAGCATCTTGCAAGCACCAATTTAAATTTTAAATTTGTGGGCTAAAAGCCAGCTTTATGTTTATTTTACCACCAGTGTTAGACAAATCTATTGAATACAAGTGTAGGCTAAAAATCTATTAAAGTTTCTTGCAGTATTACTGTCTTAGATAATTAAAGTTTGCTCTATGGCAATAACCTTCCAAATGTATTTATTTCATTATGTGTTTTCTCTCAGGTCTTACTCCATAAACCAGGTTGTTTCTAGATAACAGATTGTATATCTGGGGAGGGGTTGGGGGAAGCTAGCAGGTGGGGTAGAACATTCACTTCCTAACAGTACTTAAAGGTGTCTGGAAACTACCACATAATAATTGTTTGTCTGAAGAAGGCTATCTCCAAACTGCAGTGGGAACTCTTCTTGAAGAACAGTAGTGCTAGCTGCACAAAATTCTGTCCTTGACATGAAGAAATGGAATAAAATTACGCTTCTTTTGCATGAATTCACATGAAAACTATAATGCTACGTTTAGTCACACTATTTTTTCTTTAACCTCATGTTCATTTACTCTTTGGTTGGCTTTTACTGCTTTATTTCCTTTACCTTCAAATGTGAATTTTTGTTGTTTCTTTTTCCTCATTTCTTAATGACCTTTCCTCTTTTATTCTTCCCTTATACTATTTACTACAGGAGAATCAACGCATGCAGCAGCATATAGATTCCATAACCAAAGAGGTGTTTGATCTCCAGGAGACAATTAATTGGAAAGATAAAAAAATAGGGGTAGGAAACAAATACGGGGGCAAAAGTGTTCTTTTAATTTAAGTAGACTAATTCCCCTCCTCCTCCCAAGGAATGCTGTGTACTCCAAAGAAATGAAGGCCACTCCCAATTTAAATATTTAAAATGCTTTCCAGTCATTTTGTTTGAGAGAGAGAATTAGCTCCACTTTCTTTACTTGCATAATGGTGAATAATAATTAATATATAAAAAATATGGAATTGACTATTATGCACAATTTTTTTTTCAGAATATTTTTAACCTGTAGTCAAAACTTGTAAAAGTAACTGTTTCCTTATCCTTAACAGATATAAAAATTGTTCCTTTACACTGATTCATAGATACATGGCACTGATAGAGTTTTACACAGAATTGAAAGAAGTTCTAACGCTTTTAGTGTTTATGAAGGTAAATTCAGTTTTTCAAAACCTGAACAGGGGTCAGACTTTGCTAGTGATTTGACTGCTACCTTTATTGCTGTCTTAGCAGTTTGCCTAAGAATCAGTGGATTTCTAATTGGTTTGCTTTCCACTATTTGGAGTAGTGGAAAACCCAGGGAGCTGCAGGGTTCAAATGCAGAGAAGTCTCATTGTATACTTGTTAAGTTTGTAGTTAGCATACCTACTGCTAAAATATGCATGCAGACTTGAGTTGAATTCTTCAGCCACACGTGCACATTTCTGTATTGTGCTCTTGATTCTTCTAGGTCTTTACTTTGGATACAGTACTGAACCAGGCTGACAGGTACCAACTCTTGGAACTGAGAGCTGAAATTGAAGCATTGCCTGTATCAGCTCTTTTGAGGAGTATTTCTGGGGTTCCTGTGTAGCAGGAAAGGTGGTACAACAAGAACAGTCATGTATTTGTTACACAGCTGATATAGTTCAGGCAGGGCTTGTCAGCTTTGCTTCTGGGCAATCACAGTGGAAAAGCTGCTTCAGAGCCAGGCTGACCCTAAAAAATAATTACATGGCCTGAACTTGTGGCTGTTCTGCTCTACAAGTAAATTGCCTAGCAGTAAGAGGGAGTTAGCTGTGGGTAGTCTTCAGAAGGGAAGTGTCTTTTAGTAACTTCAGGGTTGTTTCTATCAAACTAATTTTACACCAGGATTTTGACTTATTCACGTTGCTTTGAATATAAATGTATTTGCTGAAGCTCAAGTCAGTGTGAAAAATGAAAAGTTATCTTTAGCTTGCAGCGCCCAGATATATTTAAAAAAAAAAAAAATCCTCTTCCTTCATGTCATTTTTCTTGTTTCATTCCTTCGAACCATACTGCAACATTCTCCTCCATCAGAAAAATAGTATTTCAACTTCCATAGTTTTCTTTTTCCTGGATATCCTCCAGGAAGCTTATTTTAATTCTGTATTAACTGATCAGATTTCTTCCATATTTACTCTTCATCACTTCTGTGTACCAGACTGTCTCAGTTTGTTTTTTTCTTTCAAATACCTCACCACAGTTAATGCAGAAGCTATTATATATCTAATGTTCAAAGAACTAAAATTACCTTGACAATTATTTTTTCCTTTAGTTACTGCAGATAGTCACAAAGTCAAAAGCTAAAAAATTTTCCTCACAGTTTGTTCTTATCTCAAACTTAATCTCCTACTTCTTGAAATGTAATAGTGCCACTGTCTCTTTTTTTCCTCACGTTACCTAAAATGTTTAGGTATTTTTCTTAGCTCTCAGTTTTTTTCTTTCTCCTCAGTACTGAGTCATCTTGCTAATTTTACTCTATTCCAGCTTCTGAATTTCTGAAACTTTGCAAAGAAAGTAGTTTGACTTAGGATTATAACCTATAAAATGTTTGCAGTACTGATGGTACCTCAGAGGCAGGAAGAAAGGCAGGCAGAACAAAGATAGCATGACTTGTTTTACCCATGTCTCCTTATATAATCCTGTTTCTAAAAAGCAATCAAAATTTGTAGTTGTGCCTTGTTACAATATGGTCAATTTGAGGATATTGAACAAAACTTTTAGGTTAGATTATTACTGAAAGGTATAGCTGTTTTAATCTAGTATGTGTGCGACCAATTTGAAACCAGCAGTGGTGTGTCTGAGTTTGGGATAGATTTCATGAAAGTTTTTGGAATATTTAATAAGTAGCACCCTAGACAAATATGCTCTTTAATCACGTTGGTATGTTAAAACATGCTTGTAGTGTTCTGAATTTGTTGTTATTATTACTATTTTAATTTTCCCAAGAGAAGAATTGCAATAGTACAAGATCTAGTGTAAAATCCATGTCATATCATAACCCTCAAGCATACAAAAACTAGCAGTCTTACTAAGATTTTTCAGTTTTGAGTAGTTATCATCAATCTCTCCATAGATAGAGGTACATGGTTGTAACAATTTCCTGCTTCCCAGCACTTTTATGTTTTGGGAGAAGATAAAAAGGGTGTTCTAATAAGGCCAGCAACATCGCAGGGCACTGCCAAGGACACAGGTTCTGCATCTACAGTGTGACTTTAGGCCTCTGTGTGCACCCTTCCATATGGGTGAACATAGAACACTCACCCCCATGCCACCCCTGTATGCTTCAGAAATGGCAGTCATCTTTAAGGGGGGCACAAAACAGTGTACTGATTAAGGATCTTCACACTGATGTTGTTACAAAGATATGGTATGGGTCTGGAAATGAAAGGACATCTTATAAATTCTACATTTTAATTGTTTCGTACTAATTATTAAAGTTCAGCATACTGCAATCACGTGGAGCAATTACAAGCAATACAGTGGTATTCACCTTCATTTCTTTCTTGTTATCATTCCTTCCTAAAAGCATGATGCACAGTGTAGCTCAATAACTTTCTTAGGAAAATTTGTGCATGTTTTTGCAGTTGCTCTGTGGTCAGGATTATTTGTAATGCATGTGATATTGAGCTTGAATGGAATACTGGGATCCTGCCCAGTCAAGGGAAAATGTCTGATTAACTGCCAAGTAACAGAGCTGCAGTTTAGTTAGGTAGACAAACCCATCTATGTCCATATGTTGTGCTTTTAGCTGTGATCCTTTCTCGTGCTGGAACAGTACTGCTAGTGCTTGTTTCTGCTTTTCTGTAGAAGTGATTACTTTGCTTATAGTAAAAAGTGCTTAGTACAAATAGCCTAGACTTCTACGTGAATGACAGACTTAATATGTGCAGTGGTTCAATGAGGTAAGATTTCTATTTCCATACTGTAGAAGTTGGAGAAATTATCTCAATGAGTGTCATGCTTTAAGATCTTTTGACAATTGAGTTCCAGCAAATTTTGTATCTGGCCGTGTTAAGAAGAATGACTTCCTCTTCTGGTGCTTTGTTTAGATTATCAAAATCTATCAAAACCAGAATATTTTAAAAAATTCTGTAATAGAAATTAACTAAGACCCCTCTGGGACAAAATTTGTCATGAGAAATATGGCAATGAGGCTACATGTTTGACTTGCAAAATGTAGTTGTTCGATGTTAGATATAGATACATTTTACATACATAAAATACCCCTTTTAATTTCTTTCATTAAGCTTTTTGTATTTATTTTTAGAAAATCTTTCTGCTATCTGTCATCTCTTTCTCTATGCCATTCTTTTTCTTGCTATCTGCCTGAACCCAGGCCCTAGAAAGACAGAAAGATTACATTGACTGCATTAAGAATGAGCGAGATGAGCTCAGAGAGGAGTTGGCTGACCTGAAGGAAACAATGAAGAGAGGAGAGGTATGTTGGTAGTAGCTGCTTTACAGTATCAGAAATCCAGCAATGGGGCGTGAAATCAAGGTCAATGAAAAGGAGGAAGAATGGTTCCTATTCTTGTACAGCCTCAATACATGACCTTGGGGTAGGTCGGATGGAGTGTTTTATTGTAACTGTTTCAATCTCTTCAAGAAGGCTTTTCAAAAAATTCTCCGTAGCCTTGCATTTTAGCAGTGGTCTCCTATGAGTACCAATTTCTCTTTTGTACTTTCAGAAACATGGACTAGTGATAATCCCAGATGGCACACCAAATGGTGATGTAAACCATGAATCAGCAGTTGGTGCAATAACAGTTGTATCACAGGAAGCTGCTCAGGTCTTGGAATCTGCAGGAGAAGGACCGCTAGGTAAAAATAGCCAAAAATAAGTGGAGTTTATGAAGTCTGCTTGCTTTCTGTTCATAATCCATGAGTTTTAAAAACAAGCAAATGGAGATAAAGATAACATATGCTTTTTTTCTTTTTCCTAGACCTTTATTTTAGTTTTTTTATCTGTGTGTAATCAATACCCTGTGAAACTGTTAGTTAACATGCAGATAAATTCCTCTGTACACTTGCATTATATTTGCACATGATGTATAATAATTAGCATTGTTTAGATAAGGACTGGGCTTGATACATATTTGTATTGTGAGATACACACCTTTATGCTTTGTTACTGACAAAGTCATACTTTCGTTGTAAACTACTATATTCATTACATTTCATTATCTGACAGGGTATTTTGTAGCTATTACTGATCTCCTAACTGATTTGAGATTTTGAAATATTCGTCTGGGACCTTTCCCAAATACTTTTCTGTGGTTTGAGAACAGAAACTATATAACTTCCTATAAATGCATGCTTTCCACAAGCCTAGTGCTGTACCTGAAGAAGTAGCAATCTTTAAGAATAAGGCAAGAAGAGTATGCAACTAGGAAAAAAAACATGTTGGCTGCCTCTATATATTGAAACAAAACTATGTTTTATTATTTAAAACTGGTCTTCACTTGACTACTTGGTTGTTAATTTACTTTGAAGAATTACTGAACTCAGAGCTCTTTGTTCCAGAGCTGTTATACTAATATACTAAACAATTAAGTATTTTTTCATTTTACTGCTATTAACTGAAAAGCATTATGTTATTGCTAGGGAGATATCATGGTTTTGTTCTCCCAGTGCTATTAGCTTTGTTTGAAGAATGCTTTACTTAGAAAGCAAAAATTACAAGAAATAGTTCCTTACTTACAGATTCATGTTTTCTAACAGAACTCTCTTGTTTTAGATGTTCGGCTACGCAAATTAGCTGGAGAAAAGGAAGAATTACTGTCCCAGGTAAAACAACCTGTTATTTTCAGAAATGTACCTTTTGTGTATCCTTTACAGGATATTCATAAAGTAGCAGTAAACAAATGCAGGCACCTTTTGATTAGTCACCAATACGTGAGTGCTCAAATGAAATAAGACTGAATGTTTGACTTGTAAACTGTCTGACTGCCAGGAATTACCAGCTCTGTTTCTGGCACTACAGAAATTAAAAAAAAAAAAGGTTGTTTAGTTCACATAGTATTTGGTATTATCCGGGAATACTGAATTCAGTAAAATATAGCTCTCGGAAGCTCTAGCGTCTTTCTGCCGAACTGCTGAGTGGTAATAGTGTACTATTTCTTTAATCACGTCAGTTACTTAAACAGAAAGTTACTAGTACCAAAGTAGCTGTGTTTTAATGTAGTTTCAATATTGAGGAGAAAGCTCAATAAAACATACGTCCAGTGAGCATTCATTAAGAATACTAGTTTCTCTGCTTCTAGTTGAATATATCATCAATATAAAAAATATAAAATGGTGTTTCCAACATCTATTTTTGCTAAGAATGTACCTTCATCTTATATGCATAAAAATATGTATAACTACAGCCATATGAGTGTAAAAATCAATTAAAGGATTTGGTTTATATCAGGAATGGGGATTTTGCAACTCCCATTGCAAAGGTGACGTGCTGAGTGTCCTCACCTAGCAACAGTGGGGAAATGGTTTCATAGGCAGATGTCTGGGAATGGACTTCCTACCTCTCCTGCATGGCTCAGCTATTCCCACTTGCAGAATTGTCTCAGCAAGTGGCATCTTAGTACTACTTGGCCTCACTGAATGTTTAGATGTACTACTACTGAATTTCTGTGTTTTTCACAAAGTGAAACTTGTGTTTCAGGTTAGAAAACTGAAGATGCAATTGGAAGAAGAAAGGCAGAAATACTCTAAAAGTGATGGCATGAATCCAGATATAGTAGGCTTAGAGAATGGTTCTGATTTGCAACTAATTGAAATGCAGAGTAAGTATATGGTTACTGTTCAAAGGTATTCTTACTGGGGAGATGAAGCTGTCTACCTTTTCCTGCGTTGTTATACAATGGTAGTATTGTGAACAGATATGTTAAGTATTTTTTCTTTGCTATGACTCCTTGCAGGAAATTTCTCACTATATAATATCTTAAATATGTATTTACATGTGGTTAGTTGGTTCTCTGTTAACAGTCTTGCCTAGAATGGGCGCTGATACTTGAACAAACGTGTTTTTTAGCTTTTAGAATTTCAGCTGAATTGCTTTTGTTAATATGTTTTGATTATTTTGTTTGACACAGAAACTTATCTAAAAGATGTAACCATTCCCTAAAGCAAAATATGAGAAATTACTAAAATATAGCTCAAAATTCAGCAGTGCTTCTTAGAAGCATTACACTTGGAACTTTCCGTTCCAAGCAAGTTATTTCTTCAGCTGAATATTTTACTTGTTCAACAGATTGTCATATGCCTCAGTATAAATAAAATGGGCTTTTTAGTGAATCTGATTTAAAAGAAGTACTGATACTACAGAGAACGGCTCTGAGAAATGTATTCATGTCAATTTTTGTCTAGGAGATGCCAACAGACAAATTAGTGAATACAAGTTCAGACTTTCAAAAGCTGAACAAGACATAACCACCTTGGAACAAAATGTAAGTGCATCTTTCTTCAAATTTATTTATATCATTACGCTTTTTCTGCAAACTTTTACAATACTTTTTCTCAAGAAAACCTATGAAAACCTATAATTTGATTTACTACTTGTTCTTTAGTTTGCACAGAACAGTGTTACATTTGTACTTTCTTCCTATTTGCTGCAAGTAAATAGCTGTGCATAGTCTAAACATAAAAGAAAATAGAGTTAATTTGCACATTAATGTACAGCAGAACGTAAAGAGGGACCGAAGCTAGGCTTTTTAAGAAAATTCATTTCTGTTAGCTTAATTGTATGAAGGTTGTATTTGACTGTGGGACACACTCTTAGAAATTCAGGAATTTTAAGGTATTAGCAAAGGGTGAGTAACATGGTGGTATAATGCAGCATCTCTGCAGATCACTTGAAAATCATTTAAAGGATTATAGTGTGAATCAAATTGGCACGATTGCACTCTCGTATAGCAGTGGATGATTACCACGTCCTATGGATTTATGGGTAGCAAGGAACTAGAAAGAAAATAGTCTAGCAAGTGAACTTCAGAATGTGACAAAATCCTGGTTTGGACCCATACAAGTCCATACTTTTCTGTTGAAATCTGTACTTTGGCTTAAGATGTCTTGCATCATGTTATGATTCTTTCTTCTTTCTACTTTCCATGTGGTCTCTGCTTTTTAGCTTTCCAGGGTTTGTATTAATCCCTGTATATTCCCCAATTCTTTGTTTTACAGATTCCTCTCTCTGCTTAGTTCAGTGTCTTTTCATATCATCTGAAATATTTCCATACTATGTTCCATTCTCTACTGCTTTTGCATCCTTTGCCAGAAGACCAGCAGAGAAGGGTATTGAAAGTTCTGCACGCCGTTTCGTTGCTTTTAGCTTTTTTTCAGTGATAATAATGGATTTTTTTTGGTTTATTTTTGTTTTAAACACTTTGAAATAATGGCTGTTGCTAAATACATTTAAACCTCCTCTTTCTATACAGAGATAGGGATGCCTTGTGTTAGTGTTGTTTTGGAAATGGAAGAACTGGTGGTGGTAGGTGAGCTCAGAATGGAACACCTTGGGTAATCGTTCCTCTGGTCTTGTTTGGGTTTGCAGGTTGGACGGCTGGAGGGACAAGTTGCAAGGTATAAAAATGCAGCAGAAAATGCAGAAAAAGTGGAAGATGAACTCAAAGCTGAAAAGAGGAAGCTTCAGCGAGAGGTAATTAGCTGGATTCACTTGTCTTGAACTTCACTGTCTTCTATGTCCAAGCTCTCTCTTTTCAGTCATCTTCTGTTACAGCTTTCAAGTGTTATCAGAAGGCCTCTGACTCTCAGTGCTGCATTCAGAGGACGACTGTAGCACATGAAAGTAGTACTAGATACCATTCAATGCAGTATTATCCTTGAAAGAGAGGATCTGAAGTTATATTTTCTTCTAAATGTGTAACTTGTATATCTTAAACTAATCCCTCCATAAATATTACTGAAGAGCCAAGCTTCCCATAATCGAGTATCATCCTAGGAAATTTCCATCACACACCTCACAAAGAGCTGGAAAGAACATGTTTGCCTTGGAGCTATTGCATGACTTGTGTTGCCTGCTACCCATGGGAATATGTCCCCATCAGCTAATGACAGTGGTTGAAAGGACCTTATCTTTCAATAGCAAGTAATGGGGAGCTGTTTGGTGATGACAGTGTTTCATATTCAAATCGCTTACCCATTATTATGTTAATATTTGAATTCCCATTCATGTGGCTGCAGTGATGACATGGCTACTCTTCAAGTATCAGCCTTAACTCACACAGTACTTTTGTAAAGAATTTAATAGCTGTATTTCTGATTTTTATTTTCACTGTCAAGGCTTAAAAACAGCAAAAAGTCCGATTAAATTTGGTCGTGATAACTTTTGCTTTCGTTTTATAGTTAAGAACAGCACTGGATAAGATAGAAGAGATGGAGATGACCAATAGCCACTTAATGAAAAGGCTGGAGAAGATGAAGGCAAATAGGACTGCGCTTCTATCTCAACAGTGAAGTGGAAATTGAAAATACAATGCACTGCTCCTTGAATAACTAGCCCCTAGCTCATTTTTAAATACAGACTTTCATTGGCACACACTATGTGAACACAGAGTTGTTCAGTGGTGTTTTAGTTTCATAGTTAAATGACATACTTCTTTTTGTAACTTATGAGAAAATGAAATGTAGTTTGAATTCCCTTGTGAGTAACAGCAATTTTTCTGTAGCGTTTGATTCTAGAGTCAGAGCTGGAGCACAATGCTGTATGTTCAACCTGGTGATAGAAAACATTTTCACAACTGTGGAATCAAGTTTACTCACGATCTCTTCTGGCTGCTTTAATGATGCTTGATGCTCAGAGACAACTGCATGAATTCAAGAAGACACTGTATTATAAACTTAACATACGTTTGCTCAAGACATCACACAGCACAAGTGCCTTTTATCTGGTGCAATTTAGACTTCATTGTTGAAATAACCCTTGAAATCAGATAACATTTTATTTTAAGATACATTTGGGGTGTTCACTGAACTTTATACATTTTGAAAATGCATTTTTGTAAAATATTTAAATTTATAAGAAAATAAATAGGGACTGTATATAAAAATCTGCTTTTTTTTTTGCATGGGCACATCTGAGTTCTAGATAATTTTGTCAAATACTAGCCCTTGATGCTCTTAGTTTAAGAGTACAGATTTTCAGACTTTTGTTGTATACCATCAATTTGTCATCTGCTGCTGAAGTGTGAACTGAAATTTTAGGGTGGGAGGAAGGGTTGGGAAATGTGGCTAAGGAGTTAATTAAACGGACACTTTACTGACCAAAAGCAGATGCTTTGTGTTTTCTTTGAAATGCTGAGGTTACAACAGAATAAAGAAAGTTTTCACAGAACAGTGAATTTTGATCTTCATATTCATAAAAAAGTTTTATTATTTTTTAATCTAAAAGTTTTGAAGTACTGAGTTTGTTTCGTTTTTTTTTTTTTTTCCTAGGCAGGTCTGATACTTCATGATAATACTCATCAAGTCAGTACAAGTCTTTTTGGAACTGTTTTGTCTGTAGCTTATTCTCTATGGACAGGGAAAGCTATTAAGAACTTTCAAGCTGACACAACAGGTGTGTTAATAAATATCACCAGCAGTGGGAGCTCTTAACTGCCTGACACAGTGTTAGCCTCTGAGACTAGCAAGGCCAAACATTTGACTTGAGAGGAGTCGTTCTTTTGGACTCATATCAGATACTTTCCTGTTGCAAATGGTTACCTGTCAGTATTTCTCAAACCAAAATATATTTCAGGATGTTTACAATCCAGAGCATTTATGCTTCTGTCTTTATGGGAGCTTATTTTCAATGGAACTACCATCTTTACACAGGAAAAGTGAGCGTACTTTCCTTTTTCTTGGATGTTTTTACATCTCTTGGACATTAAAAAGAAAAAAAATGCTTTCTGTGTTGAGAAACATCCCTTAGGTAACAGATCTTCCTAGACCTGCTCGTTTATAGGAGCCTACTGTAGTTTGGTGATCATATAAATCATGCTCTTTGCTGTTAACTCTGCTTTCCTATTGTGTACTTTCTATTAGTCGTCTTCTTATAGTATGTACTTCAGGGGTTCTGAGTGTGTTCACGTGTATGAATCTCACAATTTCAGGGGTTGGAAGGGACCTACTGTGCGCTGGTGAGGCCTCACCTGGAGTACTGCATCCAGATGTGGAATTCTCAGTACAGGAGAGACATGGACCTGTTGGAGCACAGCCAGAAGGTGGCCATTAAAATGATCTAAAGGAATGAACACCTTTTGTATGAGTACAGGCTGAGAGAATGGGGCTTTGGGGATACCTGAGAGCAGCCTTTCGTATCTAAAGGCATTTATTCTCCCTCAGATGGCGGGGTACTAGGGCCCTGCCCCGTGCTGCCAGCATCCGAGCCAATAACAGAGCTCTAGATCTGGCTTTACAGAAATGAAAGTGCAAAGTGAGAGAAGCCTGTGATGCCTATTGCTGTTTAAGGAGGAAGAGTCAATTTCTAAAGCTCCAGATTCTTTATATACAAACAGTACTTCAATCAGAGCAAGTACAAGCATGTGCTGAGTTATTTTGAATGCTGTCTTTGTCTTGAAATAATGGTGAAAATTGGAATTTGTTTCAGATACAAGGGATTAGTATGATTTGTAACAACGTCCAGCTATTACTTGGGGCGTTCCCCACTTTGCCTATGGGAGCAACACTTTCTGGACTCAGTGGAACCATTCCAAGGACTTTGTAGATGTAGTTTTGGTGCATATGGTTTGGAAACTGTCTGCCCTTGTGCAGATTGCATATTTGGTATTAGGTAGATCTAGGGAAGTGTGAATCCAAAGCAATTCAGGCTTAGCGCTGTTAAAGCTCTTCCGTACCAGAATAATTCATTGCTTTGACAAGCATGGAAGTGATCAGCTGTTGAAGCATTTGCTAAACCACTGTGACTTTGTTATAGAGTATCTTCAGAACTTTCCATTTTTAAAGGAGGAGAACAGTGCATATCTTCTAAGCTTGAAAGTGGCACATTCAGTACGCTTACTTAAAATAGGCAACAGTTGTGAGCTCTGAATCCAAGCAGGTACATCTTGCCAGTTGCAAGGAGATTATAGCATCCCAACTGGCTTTGGAACCATTCTGTCTGTACTTTAGTAATACATCCTGATACCAGTCACAGTTGTTACACACTGATGAAGCTGTTTCTAACAGGGCGTCTTGAATTTTGTCATTGTAACTGTCTCCAGCTAGCCTCTGGTGTGTTCTTACTGAATAGACCTCTGATTTAACACCTCACAGTTCTCCCACAATGCCATGCTGTCACAAGGCTGCTTGTTTTTTTCCAGTCTGATGCCTCCTACAACTTACCTGTGTAGCATCTGAAAGTACTAGACACCAAGAATGAAATGTAAGTTTTTAATCTTCGTGGGAGCAGTTCATGAATTTTAATTATAAAATGTCGAGTGATGGGTTTTGTGGACCGTGCTACTCTCTGTAGAGTTAAGGTTACCTCTGGGATGCAATGGAAACAAAACTATGTATGTATGTGTATTCAATTTCACGCTGCATGATCCTTTATACAATAGTCTTTTCTCTCCTGAGAGCCTTAAAGGCACGTATCAGTGAAAAGGATGGCACAAGGTGCATCAGAAAGTGCATCAAATCCTCATCCTGTTGAAGGATACGCATTAGATTTATCTAATATGCCAAAGTCTAATATACCAAAGAAATTATCAAAGATATTTGGGGTCATTATGTCCTGCATACTCCAGCTCAATGTAGCATTAAGCATCTGGATGGACACTTTTGTCTTCATTTACTTGCTACAAAACTTCAATTTGCAGGCAAAAAGTTTGTTAGGCCCCCAGGCACGGTGAGTTTTACTTGTATTGGTTTAGGACCTGATAAAAGATCCATGAAATTATTTTTTGGAGGTCTTTCGTGAACGCTAAGTTTTGAGAAACAAAAATGGGTTTGTGGCCATAAGTCAGGCACTGCAAGGGAGCCTCCCTTGTTATTCACACTCATCTCAATTATGACTCTACTGCACTGGGACATTTGTAAAACTTATTCTCAGTGTAGTTTGTGAACAGTCACTGTGAAAGTCTGTTGTGAATGATTTTAAACAAGCAGTAGGTACAGCTGTGTAAAAATGAGCTAATACCACATTGAAACAAAAAGCAGGAAGAATAGGCAGAAGTAGAATGGAAAGCACCTCCCTGTGCCAGGGTAATTAAAGCATGAACAAGATCAAATGAAATAATCATTTACTTTTTTTTTTTTTGAATGCAAGATGCATGGCAGGAGATGCAGTGGGGAGGTAGTTCATTCCTGGTGCAGTAGGCACTGTCTTTGAACAAGCCATGCTTGCCTGAACGGTCTGAATGCTGCACGTGCTGAAGCCTTTGCCCAAAGCCTTCTTTGGACCCATCTGGTGGGTGGCAGTGGGATGCCTCTGTAAGGTGCTGCTCCTCTGCACCTCGAGCACATTTCTTGTCCTGGAATGGAGCAACACCTCCAAAAAGTGGGCAGAGCTGACCTCATACTGCAAATAATAAAGGGCTCTGTACTGATGGGTCTTGTCTAGTTTTATCTAATGGAGGGCCATGAGCTTTCAGTGTCTGGTTGTGGTGGGGACACTTAAATATGGACTAAGCTTCTTAAAAAGAGCTGATACTAGAAGAGATTTAGGTAGTGACCAGTTTCTCCCTCTTCTTGCTGTCTGCTTTAGTTCTTTACCTTGGCCAAGGGTCACATATGCTCTGTTTACGCTCTGCTTTGTGTTCCTCTTTTCTCCAATGCTTTTGTCAAGTTTGGGAAGAGAAGGAAGACCTGAACCTGCAAGAGCTGCTTGATGGAGAGCAGAGGGAAAACCTGTGTAAGACTATTGTTTCAGGCTGCCTTCCACAGGTGTTCTGTTAGCTGGCTTGGAGGCATTCTTCTTGACTGTCCTGTCCACAAAGTGCTGGGAAACTCCTGCTAAATGGTGAGTTTTTCTCCAAGGAGGGCACTAAAATTCCCATAAAGCACTAAATTCCCTTCTAGGGGATTTGGGAAAACTTTTCAAGCTCAGGTGCTTAAAACAGTAGTTAACTAAGGTTGCTCCTTTGGGTAGAGTTCTTATACCCAGTGAGGAGTAGGAGAGACTGTAGGTACTTAATAGTTTCTTCTACAAAAGGAGGAGAAGAAAATACATTCTACAGCCACATTCAGAGCAAGCTGACCTTTGAGAAGCTATCAGTGGCTCCAGGATGGTGAGCACTGGAAGATGTCCTGGCCTCTTTTCACAGAGGTCCCCACGCTTACAGCCCGCTGCTGCCAAAGCCTTGACGCCTGCAGCCAGACACCTCGGCTGTCTCAAGGTTTGCTGCCTGACTGTCAGCAGAGGGCACTCAGTCTCTGGGTGAGCAACGGGGAGAAAGCTGTAGCAAAGCACAGATCTCAGGAACGAGCAGCTGGCCTTCCCACTTCAATCTTTGGTAGACACGCGGTTTGAAAAGCTGTTAGTGACGTGGTGTAAAGGTTGGTAGCAGAAACGAGTGGTGTGAATGCAGTGAGAAACGATGTGTGCAAGCACTGCTGAACGAAAGGTTAAAATGACCTGTATTGGTGACAGACTGTCCTCAGCAATGAGAACTGAGAGCACAGCACTCTGGAAGGCCAGTCTGAATGAAGGAAACGGGACAAGCAAGTGTTGTTCATTACATTCTGTCTGGAGTCAATGGAGTGACCCCCAGAAAAGAAATCTCCCCCATTTTGTCCTGTACATCTCACATTCTGCTGCACAGGAGTTACTTCTTTCCCATGTGTGTTTGTAGCAGAACACGATGCCCTGCAGCCATGGGAGCTCCTTTCCCTGCAGGGCAGACAGAAGGAGAAGCTGGGCTCCTGCTGCTGGCTGTGACAACTGAGAGACATGGCACCTTCCAAACAGCAGCAGCTGAGGGTGCTGCATTCTTCTCTGGTCCTGTCCTAGCTTGAAACTGGTTATATACCATCAAGTTCCCCTCCTTTGGGTGAGAGGGACTGGTAGACGGCACTGTGCTCTCTCATCTTTGAAGTGACCAAGCACTGAAGGTAGTTTTTGCTATCTTGCATTGTGAAGGTAGAAATGTTGTTTTATAATTTTTCCCAGCTTAATTGCTGCCTGACAAGCTGCTAAGTGATGGCACTGTCTCGTGCCTTAGGATGTTCAGTCCAAAGAGAAGCTGCTTCTTTTGCTGCAGTTTGGAAGGAACTTCTTACCTGCCTTCTGAAACTTGGCAGCCCCTTGCTTTCTGTCCTGGTGTTTCAGAGTGATTACTGGAATATACTGAAAGACCCTTGGCTGAAGAAGGGATTTTTGTTCCTGCCATGCCTTTTATTTTTCCTTAGCTCCCAGATAGCACCTTCAGCCGGTGCCCTGCACTTCAGCTTCTCTGTGATGGTGAGCAGATCTGTTCTGTATCTACTAGCAGCGTAAAAGCTTTCTAAAGAAGAGTTAGGAGTTGATAATGCAGGGAGAAACCTTGCAGTGCTTTGACATGATATGACAGCTCCACGTGTGGGTGAGAAAGCAGGACAGCAGAGAGCATCGTGCTGTGCTGTACTGTACTGCGAATGGACACAGGAGATACTCAGGAGAAAACTTGGACTACAGAAATACAGGTCATCAGTGATGCATCCTGATCACCCGGTTGTAAAGCCAACTCAGTCTTTCCTATACAGAGATTTTTAAAACCTTATGTGCTGATGTGAGCCCTGGGAGCAAAGTGAGTTAGAAATGCTCTTATGATTCAAATAGAAAACATGTTCTAGTTAAATGTAAGTGAGGCTCTGTGATCTGCTTTGATGGCCAGTGGATTGAGGAATACTGGTGGAAACAGGGAGCTCACACTAAAATGTGGGTTTAATCTGCATTTTCAACAGCATAACACAAGCTGTTAATACTCTCATGTGGCAATCCAGTCTTTCACTGTGAGTATAACGATCAGGATTGAGGATGCAGGAAGTTTTAAGTCTCTCTGTTCACTCTGGAAGCGTGCTCCTTCTTTTTCCTCTGCTTGTGACCATATTTGAAAACAGCAATGGCTGGTGTTTCTGACTCCCCATCTTTCTACCCCTTCCCTTCTTCTCTGCCTACATGTGTGAGTTGAAAGAGGCAGTTTAATGGTTGATGCTGTGTCTGTCAGTTACAGTGCTTCAGAGTGCTGGGGTGACCAGCTTTGCTTGGAGCTCAGCGTGCTGCCACTAGAGCCTCAGTGACAGCTCACGTCCTTCCTTTCTGTTAGCCTGCTTAACTGTGAAGCAATTAATTTTTACTATTATTTTATAGTTGGAGCCTGAAAACGAGCAGCAGTTTTGCTACATCAGGAAAGACAAGGAAAAGTCTCCCTAAAACGTCTCATACAGCCAACCACCCTCCTGCACAGCCCTGCCTCCTGCAGGAGCCATCTCTGGTACGTGGTCCTGTGCCCACCTGATCTTTCTTAAGGGCTTAGAGCATGAAGGGGCAAGAAGAAGACAACAGAAGGAGCTATTTGGTTCGTGGCTTGGAGTGAGACAAACTTTTTCCAGATCACTTATTACAAAAATGATTTATTTTGTAAAGCACCGCTTCTGGCTGCTCCCCAAAGGGCTTCTGAAGATGTCTTCCAAAGGGGAAGGCAGCAATAAGTGGGAAAACCTGCTTGCCAGGGGGCAAACATGGAGTTGATTATCCCAAGTGTGTCATAGTGAAACAGAAAGCCTTGCTGACAGAATCTTACATGGGGAGAGGCATTTCAGCAATGATCCTAGTGAGGTTGTTTTTTTGGATTTGATAATTAAAAATCTTCCAGGTGAAACATCTAAAAATATGTTCTCCAGCTTAAAAGAAAAAGGGAGTAATTTGGGGAAAATGCTTGATTTGAAATGCCTGTGATTTCTTTCAGGGAGTTGGTAACAATCCTCTCTTCCCATGTAGGATCTGAAGAAGACTTCAGAGAAGAACAGGACAGTGGTAAATCCATTGGAGTTCTACACAAAAGTTCTCTCATTTACAGTTTTCTTGGAAATAGGTACCTTTTTTCTCGCTAGCTCCACTCCAAAATAATTTGATTAGTGGACTGTTCCTTTGAGTTCATCACCTTTGAACCTGCTGCAGGAAGCCCTGCTGGGCTCTGGCTGCTCAGAGCCTGAGTTGGCCTTGGCTGCCTCTGAATTCTGGCTAATCCAAGTGCAGGGGCTGAAGTGGCTCTTCTGCAGCACGATGAAAAAGACTCAGGATGAAATGGAATCATAGAATACCCTGAGTTGGAAGGGATCCACAAGGATCATAAAGTCCATCACCTGGCTCCACACAGGATCACTCAAATCTCAGATCATGTGGCTGTTCTCCATCATTTCTTCACCAGCTATCCTGGAGAGACAATGATGGACCAGAGGGGAAGAGGTGGAAAAAATTTCTCTGGAAAGAGGAAGTTCGAGGAAAAGATTTATTTTTACTTTAGTTGTAGGACAAATGTACTCATCTTGAAGGTTGTCTGGACAAAACTACTGAAGTCTTTACCCTCTTTCCTCTGCTTAGTACCAGGAGAGTGTTACTCTCTACCACTAGTGTCTTAAGATTTTTGTGGCGTGCTTCAGTTAAATATGAGAGTCGATTTTCTCATTTTTGAAATGAATTTATTTTCAGGATTATCTTGCATTCACTTTACCACAAATGGCAAAGCTCCAGCTAAAGGAGGAATTAAACCCCAAGAAGCTGAAGCTTCTGGTCTGAGATCTTTTGATCCTCTTTAAGAATGGTGGATGTAGAAGGAATTACTCATTAGAAAGTAAAGAGAATGGTTCCCCTGTACTGCACAGAGTGTGCTGCACAGCACCAAAGGTGCCTTGTTGACATGTGCATATGAGATTGTTTGCAGGCAGTATGAAAATATTTGTCTGTGATGCGTACTTGAAGTGATCTTCCAAATCACTGAGTAATTACTGCAAAGTGATGTCTTGTGCACCTAGCCAAGAGACTGGTGAAAGGTTGAAATAAAACTTCTGTATGGTGGAAGTATATTTAGTGATAGTTGAGACTCAGCAGCTAAAACTTGTCAATTGATTGTTGTTGTCATTTCATCTATTTCCCTTTAGGTGCAGAGGAACAAACTTTTGAACTGTTCTTTTGAAGTTTTTGATCTGCTCAGCACTTGTGAGTGTGTGCTGGTGCCCCAAATGCTTCAAAATCTCAAAATGATTTGTTTTGATAACTGGTATCAACAGAAGTCAGCTGCTGTAATCCTTATGCAGATCTTTCTCCTTTGCAGCTATATGTGAAGGAATCCATGGGTTTCTTTCCTTATCACCTATTCTAGGGCATTTTAGTAGATGAGAAATGAAAATTCTCAACCATTTCTAGTTAAATATAGGATGCAAAGTGCTTCTAGCAAGACAAAAACAGTGGAAATCCCTTCCCACAAAAAAAAAAAATAATTTGCACATTAGTCCTTCGCGTTTTAGAGATGTGTGTTCCATTCTGTCTTCTTTTCATTAGACGCACCGGATTGACTGCATTCATTTTCTCAGTACTTTCATTATTTTTGCAGCCACGCCAGGAGCACAGCAGCTGTAATGCTCATACTTGTAGAAGCTTGAAAGCACTGAAAATCTGCTGTGATAAGACACTCATTTGAGAAGCTGCGCTTTTCAAGCACTAAGAAAGTCCTGGCTGCAGAAGTTTACACTTAGATAGCATCTAACTCTGGCATGCATACGTGATAAATAAGAATGGAAGTCCTGCAGACTTCCTGCAGCACCCGTGTTTTTGCAGTAGCCCTTACATGTGGCTATCACAAGCACGCAGTTAGAGCAACATGAGTGAACGATAAGTGTCACTATTTTTCTACAAGCAGCGTAGGCACGTGGTTTTATCGCTTTGTATTTCCATCACTGCGGTTTAGAAATACACTGTGGTAAAAGGCAGGACGGCTGTGGTCTAACTGTCCCCAGCTTATCGCCCATTTCCATCGCAGCCCACCTCCTCTGAACTGGTTGTGACTGGTTCAGTTTACAGGTTTTTTCCACTGAACAACCAAAGCTTCCTGCCATTAGCCGCCCCTGCACCCCGCGCCTAAAAACATCCACTTGTCCTCCTGTTTGGGCCAAGTAAATAAGAATAGAAGCATGCTATAAGCAGCATATGCCTGTATAAATACACTACGGGGGCAATTGATCTGTTGCAAATGTAAGAGTTGAGCTATGTACTTGAGAAACCCCATCGACTGGGATGTTAGAGCTATTCTGAACATCGTTCAGCACTGCTTATGGGCAGGGTTCTTTGTTCAAAAAGCTTAAAAGGCCATGCTTGCTCACTCTTTTACTGTGCAACACGGACAGCATCTTTTGATTTTGTACATGAGACAGCACAAGTGGACGTGAGGATGATTTTAGTAAAAGCAGACTTGATTCACTGAAGCAATCAAATGCTTTTCTAGCCTGACGGATTAGCAGGTGTAATGGTGAGGGAGGCCTGGACAGTGATATTAATTATGTTACCCAAATCTACAGTAAGTGCATTTCCCAAATACTTTTCTTGCTGTATTATTTCACTTGCTTTGGAATCAAGCCTTAGCAAATAATAACGCAGGATATCAGCCCGTTTTCAAAGAGAGTTTGACTAAAGATCATAGAATCTCAGAATCTTAAAGATTGGAAGGGATCTCTCGAGGTCATCTATTCCAACCCCTTGCTAAAGCAATTCCCTAAAGCAGGTTACATAGGAAAGCTGAGGTCTTGAATATCTCCAGAGGAGACTCCACAACATCTCTTGGCAGCCTCTTATCCTCTAAGTAAAGAAGTCATTTCTCATGTTCAGATGGAAGGTGAGAAATGTGATCCAGTTTGTACCTATTGTCCCTTGTCCTATCACTGGGCATCACCAAAGAGAACCTGGCCCCGTGCACTTGGCTTCTGCCCTTCAGATATTTATAAGCATCGATGGGATCTTACCCTTGAGTGTTCTCTTCTCTAGACTGAACAGTCCCAGGTTTCTCAGCCTTTTCTCATAAGGGAGATGCTCCAGGATCCTAATAATTTTCGTAGTCCCCATCTGGACTCTTTCTAGAAGTACCCTGTCTGTCTCGAGCTGGGGACACAGAAATGGGCACAGTACCTCAGATGTGGACTCTACACCAGAATGGAGCAGAGGAGGAGAACCTCTCTTGACCTGCTGGCCATACTCTTTTTAACAAACCCATTGGCCTTCTTGGCTACAAGGACACACTCCTTGCTCTGGTCAACCTGTTGCCCACCTGGATACTTAGTTCCTTTTTTTGTAGAAAGAACAGTTTGTGCTTGACTGTCCCTTTTATTTTCTTCCTATTCTCATTCGTTTGTTGAGCACTTTGTACAATTAAATTGTCTTTCTCTTCATCATCCATCACTCTTGTCTTTTGTCATTCTGCTGCCTCATCAGTAAGGTTGTATTATAGAGACCTAGCTCTGTATCTTTATTTCCCTTTTGCTTGTGACAGATACCTTCTCCATTCTAAAGGTAGATGTACTCCTCCTTCAAGAACAGAAGTTTTGTTTCCCTGCTTCTCTTCTAGACATCACCCATCACCCTATTACCAAAGGCTCACACACAGACTCTGTAAACAGAGGTAAGGTACCATGACAAGGATCCTGTGTTGATACAGCTGGCTGGACCATTTCTTTGGAGCCCAGTCTGTCTCTATTTTGTTCCCTGAAATCACTTTGACTCTCAAGCTGATGTTTGCAAAGCTTGACTGAATACAGGTGAAAGATAATTACATTCCATCAGGTTTTGTAAATATTGAAGCTAGGGCAGTGCTGAAATAGCTCAGCTAGGAGAGTGTTAGACTGAAGATCTAAAGATTCCTGTCTGAGTCTTCAACGTCAACAGTGGTTTTCCAGTACTTTTGAGGGTTCCAATTGTGGGCTCATCAGTATAAGACAAACATGGCATGGAGGTTGTGGAGAAAGCCCAGTAAAGAACCAGGAGAGATAATCAAGAGACCGGAGTATCTCTCATGGGGAGAGGCTGAGAGATTTGCTACTGGCTGACGTGGAAATACTCAAAAGACATCTGGCCACAGTCCTGAGCAACCTGCTCTAGGCAGCCTCTTCTTGAGCAGGGGTGCAAGACAAACCTGTTGTAACAGCATGTTGTTTCTCCCCAGCTTTGCTGTTCAATGGATAAGACTTAATGGGTTAACTTTCATTTTTCTACGTAGAACTCTGTCCCCGTTTAAAAATAGGAAAAAAAGAAAGAAAGAAGAAAAAAGGATGGTTTTAAGGATCCTTCATTCTCCAAGGAATTCAATGAACGTGGAAAATAACCAATTTTTCAGGACATGTGCTACAGCCTGTAGAACAAATAGAGGTCTCACAAATGCCTCTCAAGGAAAGCTTTTATTGCTCTACATCATTACAGGTTTGGTGCAGGCATTCATCTCCAAACTTGGACAAGCTCTAAATTAGCAAAACCTGGAGAAGAGGAGTTCAAAGTACAACATCCAAGAGTTTTTCCTGTAATGTGAGAACACTTTCTCTATTGAAGCACCAGATATAAGGTTTTGCTGAGTTTGAAATGATTTCTCTAAACAAGGTGATAACTGCAATCATTTTGTACCTTTAAAGACACGATATGCAAGTTTTCAGTTTGTGCAGCAGTGCTAGCCTGTGGCCTGGTGAATTTCTTAAATTTCTATAGATGTGCATGTTAGAATTGCTTTTATGTTCATCAAACTTGCTAAAAGATAATATCTTTGCTTTTAAAAATCATGCCTAGTTGAGTCTTTTAAAGCATTTATCACTTCAGAATATTCAAGTCCTGATTTGGTGGAGTCGCAATAAATCATTGAAAGTTTTAAAAAAAAAAAAAAAGTATCAATGCGTTTTCAGCACTGGAATGCTCCTAGCTAATCCTTAAATGCGATGATAAAATGCATCAATGCTTTATGTTTTGAAAGTTCCATTAGGTATGCATGCAAAAATACTTTAAGCAGGAGGAGGTTCCTCACCTTGCATTACAGCATTCCTACTAAAACCCTATGTAAACTTATTTTTTTTGCTCACCTCCACCTCAGTTCAATACTCAGAAAAAATTAGGAAAACACTGGCAGTGAAGCACAGCAAACCCTATATGGCTGTTCTCTTAGGATTGTTTTTGTTGCATGGAGAGCAGGAGAGCCTATCTGGATAATTATACAGCAAAGCAAATTGAAGTCAATCTTATAAACCTTTCCAAACCCAGTATTCATGTTCTCTTTCCCGAGGGCTTAGCTGCATTCCCCGTTCTGTACTTGAAGAAGAAGAAGAGTACGATGACATAGTACATGGAGCTTTTCAGAAGCAGAACGACGTACACCAACTGCGCTGCCTTGTGCGTCAAGTGATCTGTAACAGATGTAAGGCAGAAAATTCCTGTTGAACATCAGTGTTGTACAACCTCCAAAAAGAAACAGGTAGTACTGTGTGGTACATTTATGTGGGCTGCAGTGGAAATATACAATACAGTGTCTGACTGTCCCCTGAGCAGGCTGCAGATGGGGCAGATTTCTTAGCGCTAGATTGGCTGCCAGGTTATCATTCCCTGCAATGCAAGAGCTTCTGGCTCTTCCACCATCAATAACACCGTGTTTCCTGGCATCATTTTGCATCAGTTTCTTGCCACAAGTGCCCAAAGGATTTCCTAAATCCTCATTCAATCTAAAGGAAAACTTCTTTGCAGGTCGGTAGTCTGAAGGAGCATCAACTCAAGCGTTGTGCATTTAACTGTGCTGAGTATTTAAAGCAGTGACATTTAATGCAGGCTCATAACAGCAGCCCAAACAACATCTGCAACCAGCTAACAAAGCCAGCGAAGGAGGGCTGCTTTTTACACTCCATGGTGATTCACAACATGGTTTACAACATGGTGATTCAGAGTGGCGTGGAAGCCTTTCTAAGTTGCAGACCCCAGAATTTAACAGGTTTCTTGCAAGCTATTTAAAATTGTTAATATTAAGCGATATCTAGCTTTCACATTGCTTTCCCCTATTTTAATTCATTGTCATTACCTTTGTTAAAAACTGTGCTGTTTCTAGATTCAGTGCCACAGTCCGGCTCCTGAGAAGTGCTCTCTGAAGTAACTAATGGAAAGAGAGTTTAAATGACAAAATTGGACTTTAATTTTAACAAAGGTTAACACAGGGCTAAAAAGAAGAGCAACAGTGAAGTAGAAGTTAGTATTAAAAAAAAGTAGGATGTTCAAAACATATCTGTAGATGAGTTGTCCACCAGTAGGATTCCATCACAGGGGGAACTGAAGGGGACAAATGTTGATACAGAAGTGAGTGAGCGTTTGTTGCCTTAACCATGGGCTTTGCTTTTGCCCTTTTGCCCTCTGTTAGGCAGAGTTTTGTCAGCAGCTCTTTAATTTTCATATTGAAGTCAATCTGAGCACCCGGTTGTCACTCATGTTCCCTCTTGGGAGTTTGCTATTTTAGTGGTAGACTGGTGTCTCTAAAACGACCTCCCTTTCTTGAGCTTTTTTCTTTTTGGGTTTCTTCTCAGTTATGGTATTTGAATTCATTGAGAATTCAGTGAATACATACCTCTGTTAAAATACACTTGAAACATATTTTTTTCAGAGTATATTTTGAAAGTAATAGTTATGTATGGCTATGTTTTCATGGAGTGGAGCTGTACTCCTTTATAGCAAGTTGAGCTCAGGAAAGATTCACTATCCAGAATAAGGAGTCTTCTCTGTGATGTTACCATGATTCAACCAGTTTGTAGATTTAGACCAGTTATTGTAGATGATTATTTTTTTTTTCCCCTCTGAAACTGTTTTGGCTTTCAGATTTTTCTTCACGTAATCAGTTTCCCAGCAATTAAATGATTTCTTTCTTTTTAACGTGGTTATTACCTCACTGTCACCAGACCAGGAATAAGTAACGCATTCAAACATTGCTCTACACACCCATCAGCCTTAATTTTACATCCTTCACTTATTATAGCCACGACTGATGTCAGAGGGATTGATGCCTCTGACATTTACAGCTGTAACACTGTTTTGAAGAAATTCTGCATACTGCCAAGTAAGTCAGTGCAGACCTTTTGGTGCAACTCTACTTTACACCTGGTAACACTGAAGAACTACAAAGGACCTTCACTTGGCAAACTCGGCACAGATAGATTTTTCTCTTGGAAAAGCTTTGATTGCTTCCACTGATGAGAACTTGAGTTATTGTGCCTAGGAATACAGAAGCTTGCAGGAGTAGTCATGTACAGCATTATTTCTGGAATTTTACTGGAAAATAAAAATTAATTAAAAAAAAAAAAAAAAGGAAATAAAGACATAGTAGGTAGAGCAAAAAATTTAAAATGTAATACTTACCATGTGTGGGCAGTGAATGTTCTCCACTTTCATGCTCCAAACGGCAAACGTATTTCTTGTTTTTGTTTTCCAATGGTACAGTTAACCAGGAGCTGACTGAGTACTTCTCCTCATTTGGAAACTTCCAGACGTCTCCTTTTACTACATTCTGTGTTACCTCCTTTTTTGCTTCATCGATCCATTTCACTCGAGCAACTTCTGGGTGGAACTTCTCAAAAAGACAAACATACACTAGTTGGTTTTCGTGTTCCTTCTGCAGGATTTCAGAATTCTCTGGTCCAGAATTTCCTTTGTCTGGATTTATTTTTTGAGGGGAAAAAAAATAACAAAATGAAGAGTTAGAATCTTGGTAGTGTACAGCAGTACATTACGGGTATTCAGAGACAAAATATTTCTTCTCAACAAGCACTCCAGTTTATTATGAAATACTTAGGATGGGAATAGCAATGGCTCATGTACAAAATACATTTTAGGTAAGTGGATGGATGGATTACAACCCTTGCTATCCTTTATGTAAAAATAAGCTTTCTTTTGAGCTGACTGTTCTTGACATTTAGACACGGTTTATATTAAATGAATTTAAATTATTAAATCAAAATCTACCACTCGGGTTCCAGTCAAAAACAGTTACAAGACTCTTTTGAATAACTGGGAATAGAAAATAAATATGCTATTTCATAGAGAACTAACAGCAAATCAATTGCAAAATTAGAAGATTCACTTAAAACAGTCTAAACTCAATGTTGTTTTTACAACATACAGACTCCTCCAAGTCCAGAGAATGTTTGATAGAAGCTTTCATACTCTGCCACATGCATGGCAAAACATCATTTAAATTCCAAATTGTTCAGTGAACACTAATATCTAGATAGCTTTGCTCGTGCTTCTCCTCAAGCAGCACATCTGATAGAGAAAGAAGCTTTTATCAGTGTACATTAAAAATGATCTCTCAAAAGATTTCTTGAGTGCTTTATTAAATTTTATCTGGTTAGTCAAAACCTTAGATACGTGCTCAAAAATGTTTGGAGGTTTTTTTTTTTTTTGTGGGATTATTATTATTTTTTTTGGGGGGGGAAACATGTTAAGAAGCTGAAATATTGTTGAACATATTCAAAACCACTCTCCCTTGAAGCTGAGTCAGAAGATATTAGGGGACTATAGGGCAGTCTATATCCCACGGCCTTCTCAGCAGAACTGCTGTCAAACAGAGTCTGCATAGGTCATAGACAATTATTAAATAATAAGTGATAGTTCCAGAAAGAGCTGTGTTCATTTATTTATTTGGGAACAGGAATTTGGTAGTGCTTTATAATGTTGATGCAAAAATAACTACACGGTGATTTTGCCTACAAAATTTTAAAACTGGATCCCTACCTTTCAAATCTTTGCAGTTGTATGTCCCCATTATAAAGCCAACGATACACTGCTAATTAATGAGCATCTTCTGTACAGAATTAACTCCTTTAAATGTGGTGTTAATTCTGTGATTTTTGGAACAAAGCAGGAAATGGCAATAAACTTTCCTTTCTCTTTCCCGTTTTTGTTTTTTGTGAAGTTCTACATGTTAGATCTATGTAAAGGCCTTGATAAAACCAGGAAAATGCGACCACAAAATGCTCTGGATGTGGGAGGTTGGTGGTGTTTTCTTTTAATAGTGGCCTTGTGGGAATGTTTCAATTAACACAGCTGAAAAGGAAAAGACCCCCACAAAGCTAAAGTGGAAGAACATGCAATATCCAGATAATGTTTCTATATTCAAATAGCTTAGCTATCCATACCAGGGATCTAGTGGGTGGTGATGTGCTTTATGAAACTTGCTTGATTCTTACTTACTTGAATATATTTTAACAAAAAGTGAGCCATTTCCACAATCCACAATCTGTAGCTAATTTCCATTCCATTTGTCTCTCTGGGATAAAGCACATAGACAATGAGTTTGTCTGTGCTTAATTGCAAGTAAAAACTTGCAGTTTTTGGAATTCCCTTGTGTTGTGCAGAAGGTACTGCTAAAGAATGATTCATTTCGTTTTTTAAGGTAACAAAGAGATTTAGTGTTTGTTTGCAGAGTGACCTGGCTGAGTGGTGCAGTTTTCATACGTTATGAGAAAATATGTTAGTATAAACTTAAATTTTTGTCAAAATGCTTTTACATTTCTTTAAATGATCTAATTATGCTATAGCACTCATACAGTGCCTTGTATTTAGGGTTTAAATGAAAGGATGATGAAAGCTAAGATGAGACTGTCTGCCTTCAAAACAAGAACTCTTTTAGTATGGATTTTCCTCATATCAGAATGTTGTCACTGAAATGAAAATGTGGACTGAGTGTTCTGCTTTTCCCAGAACGAGACTTGCTAACGATCTTATGGCTCTCTATCATTAATTCAGGGGTTATTTTTATCTTATTTATTCATCAGGCCTTCCATGGATGCAAAATTAAAGCCTTTTTCAAGACAATTTGTTTCAGAATCGTATATATTCAGAAGGCTGTGATGTAGCTCTTGTTCCAGTGACATTGTGCTCTGCTGGGACTCATTGCTATTGCACATGTTTCTTTTAGATTTTCACAGCTTAAGAAATTACCCTGCCTAATTTTGTGGGCCAGATCTTAATCATCTGGTTTGATGTTTTTCTCTTGGAATACCACATTTTAATAGACAGAAAGAGATGCTTCCAGCTCTAATTTCATCCTGCCCATGTTAGGGACTTTTATTACGATGGAATAACTTCCACCTCTAGAATTGCTGGTGTCTTTCCTTGTACCATAAGAAGACCCTATGTGCTTAGCTTAAATGAGATACTGAAATTGTACAACAAAACTGAGGAAATATGCTGCTTCCATAGCTGTGACTTGTCTACATAGGAGAGTCTCGCGTGCACACACAAATAAATGAATGAGAAAGGAGAAATGAACAAAGTTTTTTCCAGTATGCATGAAAATACATGTGGTTGTGTGTGAATATATATATAAGCTGCAATTAGCAGAAAAAAAAAGTTAAAAACCTGTCAGTAGATTTTGATGTATTTTCAGGCTTATCTGTAAAGTTATTTAAGTCAACAAGCTGATTCACATTGACGTATCTGTGCACAAGATCCAATACGTTCTGAAGAATTTTGAAGTAGTAAATGTCCACTCTACACTCTGCTGCCTTTTTTTGTTTAGTTACACTCTCAAAACTATATGCTGCTTACTTTATTGAAGTAAGTTAGTTCTTTTAGGCAGGTTTGGAGAGGCAGCCATGTCTTTTTAAAATAATATATAACCACGTAGATGTAACCTGCGGATAATTCTTAAGCTAGTGCATGGCTTCTCTTATAATAAAGCAGGGAGACTTGGGTTGAAATTTTAACTATCCTTTTTTGGATGGCTCCACAAAATGAGCTGAGAGCGCTCAGCTTATAAACAGCATCTTGGTTCTGAAGTGTTGGTGATAACATTGCCTATGCTGAGCCTCCCCAGGAAACTTAAGGAAGGAGCCTCCAATCAACCTTCACTCCACAACTTTGCCATTACAAAATGTAAAAAAATAAACAACGACAACAACAAAAAACACCAGCCTGAAACAAAACAAAAAAACAACTTTAGAGGACTTGATGGAAATGAGTTTATGAGATTTGTGCCAGTGCCAAGTATCTGGTATAACCCACATTGCTGTATTTCCTTACGGAAAATGTTTATGACATTTTGGCTGGGGAAGTATACCACGTTATGAATAAAGAGAGTAGTCTGGTTATTTAGCTAAAAATTATGTGAAACTATGAGTTCAATTTCAGTTGTCATTTCTATTCCCAAAGAGTCTTCAGTGAAATGCACTTAAAATTCCATTTCAAGCTGATCTTTGCTATTACTTTTAAAAAGATATTAGAATAAACCCAAACTGTTGATTTCTGAGGCATTGATTGAGCATCTTCTACTTTTTTTTTTTTTTCCCCAGAAAAACTAATTCTTTTTTAGGGCTGCTGAGTGCTTTTGACCACATGATTTTAAAAGCATTGATTTTATTTGATTACATGATATGAAACTGAGTGCAAGGTCTTAACCACTCATTTTGAATCCTTTTCTTAACCTCTTTCAAATCCTCCAAAGTTCTCGTTTTGTAACAAATTTTATGTCTATTTCTCTATATACTAAAATGAAGATCTCTAAAGATCCGTGGGAGCGGAGGATTTTCAAGCACATTTTCATCACCTTTGGGCAAAATCAGTCTGTTTTGGTGATATCAATATGTGTAGGCTGTTTCTCTAGCTGAATCTATTAATGCACAAAAGCTGAAACTCATCACACAGTATTGCTCAGCAATCCATTTCCAATTTCTGTGAAATACAGATTGTTTTGGGTTAACAACTATAAGGAGGAAATATTGTATTGAAAAGCAACTGAAAGCATAGCTATTAAGATTATTTAAATAACCTTTATTTAGATAAACCGTTTAGATAACTATTTAGGTAGTTCTTTTTATCATGGTGTAACTAAGAATGATTGTGTTTTTTTATTAAAAAATTTGGAGAGGAAAATGGTTCTTATGCCAAAAATGGGGCACATGAAGAAACACCTTGGGCTACTGTTTAACTGAATTAACGAAAAGCACTACAGGAAATCTGGGCTGGACAGTCCTGAACAGCCAGAGCTCCTCTCAGTTGTGGGCTTGTTGTAGGAGCCCTTACTCATTTTGGATCTAACTCTGCATACTGAGGTCCATTGCAACGTGCTTAAATGGGTGTGGGGTCAGGGCTGTTTACCTTTTGCTCCTACCATACTTGCATACAGAGTACTGATGTTACTGTAGGGTGTCAATACCAAAACGGCAGCATCACACGAGCATTTCACTGAATTTGAGATGAATTTTGCTACTGCAAATTCCACATCACTTTTCTGTCATCTGTATTACCTTTTTAGGATAACATACCACATTCTTTCTCCTCTAGATTGCCTTAAGAGAAAGAGGTACTCAATTCACCTTCAGGCCCGTGACATCCTTGTTATTTTTGCTAAAGTCATTAGCAGATGTACCTACTAATATTATTAATGAAGATTAGCTCTGCAGTTTTCATTAGATTGGCCACCTCTTTCTTTATTTATTTCATGCACAATCCTTTCTCCATAACAGTGGTCTAGACATTCAAATCTACTGGGTTTTGATTCAGAACTTCATATTCTTCCCCATAAACACAAACAAATAGCAAACACAAAAAAATACGAATGAATGCACTTTGATTTAAAAGGGCAGAATATCAATTTAATTCAATTTTAGATGACGTGTCAGTAAATGTAAGCATAAACTATATATAAGCAAGGTGTATTTTAGTCTATAAAATTGCAAAAAATAATTGTAGCTTTTTGACTACTGAACTTCAGTGCATTTGATGAAATCATGGTAGATTCCTTGGTAATACCTAGGGGTTGGAATCTAAAGAAATCAAATATTGCTGCTGCAATTTCTGCTGTGAGTTTATTCACTAAAAATATTAATAGATTCTTTGCCTTATTACTTCCTAATAAGCTAGCAATGTACTTGTGGGGTGCCAGAACATAAGCACGAGGTAAATATAGGCTTTTTATTCTCTAAATTAGTCAGGAACCTTGGCCCTTGCAAAGGAAACAGAATCCTGCAAGTTTTGGTAGATGCTTGAAAATCATTTATTTTAAACTGTAAATACTGATTAAATGGTGACTACCTGATCACCAAGGTAAGGGCTTTCACTTAATTCACTTAATTTCACTTAACACAACTGTCCCAACATAGATATTTCTATTGAATTATAGCTATGATTTTGTTAGTCTTTCATAAAGGAATCATTTAAAACAATCTTTGATTGATATGCTTGTGTAAGGCAATGCATTTAATCAGGCTTAAAATATTTGGAAGCAATAGTTCCTCACCCTTCTGTTTCTGTAATAGTTTACCCCAGGGTTACAGTGTTTAGATCATCAGTTAATGGGGAAAAAAGAGGATTTTGTCCTCAGTGTACCATTCAAAGAAATATCTCTGCAGGAATGGCAAGAAAAAGGTGACTTCTTCAAGTATACGTTAATAAGCAAGAAGAGGAGAATTTGGAGGTACTATTTTGTTTCTACTGCCGAAGTGCTGTGTACATAACAAAAATAATTAAGCACAAATTGTTTCACTTTGACTAGTCTAACTGAAAAAGGACTTCAGCAACAGCCATTGCAAATTGTTATTTGAATCTGTATTGAGAAGAGGATTTCTTTTTTTTATGTTTAATTCACAACTGCTTGATTCTGTTGTTAATGCTTTGGTAGTTTTAAGAAAGCAGGAGGGCTCTGGAAACTAGTCCTGATCTTTTTCACAATATTTCCAAGAAGAAGTATGCCCATTAGTGATAAAAAAATAGCTCCTGGATGTATTTGCGATCCTAAACCACTGCAATACAAATCAACAGGACTGACAGACTGACAAGGTGAGGGAAACCCATGCAGGGATAGAACTGACCAAAGCTCTAAGCAAGCTGAATGTCCTCCAGGACGCCGTAATAATCGACCTGTATGAACACACAAAACTCCTATATCTTATTGTAAGGAAAGCAACTTACCTGATACAATGAGCTTTGTACCAGTGCCGAAAACTTGGTAGTAATATCCGGACACGATGGATAAAGTCTTTACAATATCAGATCTGTTATCTTTTTATCACAGAATCTCAGAATGGCTAACGTTGGCAGGACCCTCTGAAGATCCCCTTCTCCAGCCCTTCACCAATGGCAGGGTGCCCATGCCCATGTCCAGGTGGCTTCTGGAGATCTCCAAGGAGGAGATCCCACAGCCTCTGGGCAGCCTGTGCCAGGGCTCTGCCACCTGCACAGCACCTAAGTGCTGCTTGGTGTTCAGAGGGAACCTACTGTGTTCCAGTTTTGCCCATGGACTCTTGTCCTGACACTGGGTGCCACTGGAAAAAAGCCTGACTTCATCTTTTTCACACCCTCCCTTCAGGAATTTATAGATATTGTTGAGATGACCCTGAACCTCCTCTTCATCAGACAGAACAGGCACAGCTCTCAGAGCCTCTCCTCCAATTCCTTGATCATCTTCCTGGCCCTGTGTTGGACTCCCTCAAATATACCAATGTCCCTCCTGTATTGTGGAGCTGAGAACTGGACAAACACACAAGTGGTCTCCTCAGTGCTGAGCAGAGAGGAAGGATCCCCTCCCTTGACCTGCTGGCAATGCTACGCCTAATGCAGCCCAACATGCTGTCAGCATTCTTTGTGACAAGGGCACATTTAATTTATGAGTAAATATTATTTTGTTCAGATAAACAGATTTGATTTAATCAATTTTTAGATCCTAGAACAGCAAAAATAAGCAGTAGGCTAAAGTAACTAACTAACTAAATATATGGTGTGAAGATTTTGAGGAAACGTATATTGTTAAATGGGCAGGGTTCATCTCAACTAATTTTAGTCTCTCAAAACTTTAGATGGATGTAGCAGACTAAGTAATTCACTCCTTATCTTCTACTTGGAGAAAGCTGCAACAGCAGGATCATAGAATCATAGAATCCTAGACTGGCTCGGGGTTGGAAGGGACCTCAAGGATCACGAATCTCCAAACCCCTGCCACATGCAGGGCCACCAACCTCCACATTTAATACCAGACCAGGCTGCCCAACCTGGCCTTAAACTGCTCCCTTAAAGCACCAAAAAATCAGCCCTAGAATTAGTGAACATTATGGTGAGAGCTGAGCAGCACAAAACCCCTGAACAGAATTTATGTTATTAGAACATGAAGCAAAAACTGAAATAAACATCAGAACTCCCATTACCAAGACACCCCATTTTCAGATGAGCAAAATTAGATAGTTTTCATCCCAGGTACTTAGTCAAGCCAAACCACAGGCAAGCATCAAATCATCTGAAGTTTACTTGAGGCAATAAAATTTTGATAAAGTATGTCAATACTTTGGGAGGGGAAAGTTAGTGTCTCTACAGTTCAGCACTCTTAATAATAACAACTGTTAATATGTAATAAATGATAGTAAGAGGTTTCTGCAAAAACTAGGGAGAGAGTGTAGCCTTTCGGCTATGCAGGTCTTAAGACAGTCCTGGGCATTCTCCCATTATTTGGCAGAGTCAGACTTAGACAAAAATAAGCGCCTTGCTCTTCTTTGCTCTTCCAAGATTCTGAGTAACTCAAAATTGACATAGTCTTTTGGAATGAATTAGACATGTCACAAGAGTGGAATATGCACCATTAAAGATTAAAAAAAAAATCTTTTATTTCTCTGAACATTATCTTCGCCACATTTAATTTCATCTTTTAGAAGAAAAAAAGGGGTTCATTATGTTCTGCATTGGGATAATTGCCTCATTTTTCCCATTTCATATATAAATACAAAACAATGACATTGTGTTCTGCATCAGAAAATACTGTTTGCTGGTAAAATCCTGCAAAGCATTCCATAGGATTAAAACTAGTGGGAGATAAAGAATCAGAGCACATCACGTAGCCAATATCTAACAGTACTGAAATGCATTTCAGACGCATTCAGTAAGTTTTATTTCACACTCACCTGAAACAATGAGTTTAGTTCCACTTCCAAATATTTTCTCATCACCATAGCACAGTGTGATAATGCTTAGCAATATCTTCTGCACTTCATTTTTCTTTCACAAGTTACAGAAAGTATCTCTCTGATTTAGAGGCTGGTGGTAATTTGGCCAGCGTAATAACTGAATTTTTAGTATGGACTGGAGTGCAATATTTAGAAATACTATAATTGGGTTTTTTTTGTTTGTTTGTTTGTTTTTCATGGAGAGTAAAATGTCCCAATTTTTAAATGCAGCATTTTCTGAGAAGAAAGTTGTGTCATGCTTACTTACTATGCTTTAGCCCTTTTAGTGCTGGGATTTTTGTAACAAAATCTGCTGCTTCTAGTCTACTGCATTTTCTCTAAAGTAACTTTTATCTGTTATTTTAAGAAATGTGGTTACATTATCATTCCCAAAGGAAAGTAAAATTAATTACTAGATATTTGTGGATTTAGATAAGGTACCTTGCACAACATTGCTGTGTGAAAATACCTTAGATTAAGCTTCATCATACTCTTACTTCAAAGCCAATATTTTACATGCAAAGACCATATTCTAAACTAAGCAGACACCTAGTATGTGTTTAACTAAGTTTGTGGCTGTTCTGAGTGATTACACCGTTCTCTCTGGCAAAAATACCTGCCTATATACAGACAAAATCTAACTGCAAACTGCAGAAAACAACTTTCTTCTGCTTTTTGCAGTTCTATTTGTTTATACTCACCTTGGTAACCTCATGTATTTTCTGAGCAAGATACTGCTGTATGGTTTATGCTGACAATAGCATTCATACTATAGACTGCACAGTTTTTGAGGAATTACTGAATGCAAAGGGAAGCTGGTTTACTTTAGGTACAGCCAGGACCACGACATTTATTCAATTCCTGGCAATTTTTCTTCCCAATTAATTTAGGCTGAATCACATCTATAAACAAGCAAGTTTTGATGTTTCTGACTAGTTGAACTGACAGCTGTTCTACAAGTTTTCTCACAATTCATTATTCTTTCCTGGAACAGCACAGGGAATGTATCCACCACAACACTTAAAATTTTACCTCTCCTCATTTTTAAAATTTTATCTCTCCTCATTTTTCCACCCCCCATGCTCAATAAATATTCATTAATCTTTCCTGTATCACTCTATCCAGGTTGATATTCATGCCCATCAACACCCAACTGCAACCACATTCACAGATTAGAGACAAAATACGACCTATCAGGCAGAAATTTTTTTTCCTAAACGCTTACATTAATAATTATAATCTAACAACACAAATAACGGTGTAAAAATCAGATTGGCATCAATGGTACTTACTGGAGACAATCAGCTTAGTTCCTGTGCCAAAGTACTTGATCCACACATTACACACTGTGTTTTAGCTTTGCAAAAATCTGAAGTGCTCTCATAAGGTGCAGTCACTGAAAACAAAGAGCCTTTTTTCACTATTCAAGCCCTGGGAGGCTCCTTGAGGGATGAGCTGGCACAGGCTTGTTGGAGAATGTCAGGAATTTCAGATTTGCACACAGTGTTCAGCACATATATAATTCCCTCTAGATCAAATCTTTGTCTAAGAAGATTCTAAATTGGTCAGATAGCTCATCCATTTAATGCCTAATAATTAAGTGAAGGTATCCTCTTCAATTTTACACGCACAAGTCAGCCCATAGGATTATACATCTTAAGGAAACACATATACTCAGGTGATCACACTGCTCATCCTCAAAGGCATACTCCACCTCTCATCCAGAATTAAGTACCATCATCTAGTATTAGGACACAGTCCAGCACTGGGAGCCACTCTGCAGGCCATCGTGAAGGTGTCCATGTGCTGCATCTGGCATTTTCTGTCCCAGCACGTCTGTTACCTGTCTGCCTCCTGAACTCGATCCTGACCCTGAAATAACCACTCACAGACATCTTTTCCTGTATCAGCAGAAGGGTGATGAAGGCTTTTCCTTTGCACGCTTGTTCCTTTCAGGACAGCACAAGATAACACCTGAGAAAACCCTGGGACTGTCAACCAGCCTGCATGCTTAGCTTGACATTTCAAAGAAAAAGTCTGAACACTCCTGGGACCTTGTGTGCCCTAATGACTGCAAACCACTGTCAAGAAAGTACGGTTTGTGGCTACGGGAGGAAACCAGACTGCGGATGCTTTAAGCAGTTTAGACCAACTTTCAGTTTAAGGAGATGTAAGAGAAACAGTCGTCTACTCTAAATTCTTCTGGGCAGAACTGTTGAACAGGCTGCCCAGTGAAATAAATGGTGGAGTCCCCATCTCTGCAGGTATTTAAAAGCTGGACTTAATAGTGCTAGATGGATGTGTGGACTTGGCGATCTTATGGGGCTTTTCCAAAATAAGACATTCTATTATTTTTATGGCAAACGTAATGCAATACCAGCAGTAACATAGGCAGAGAAAGAGGCTGACCAGTTCTTCCCCAGCTGTGTCCTCAGTCATGCTGGGGAAGACTCAGCCATCTTGGCTGTTCTTGCAGGGACTGGAACAGTGTATAGATGGGAGGTCTCATAGTTAGAAACACAGAAAGCAAAGCACTTCTGCACAATGCTGCAGAAAGATTGTTCAGTTCCTCAGTGTGTTTTTGGCTTGCAAGAATTAGGACAAAATTCAGCAATAGCACATTTGGACACCCACTAGATACATGCAATTGTGTCACCAGCATGAAAAAGCACTGCTTTGTACTGAAGAAATGCTGGTCAGCAATGAAGAAATCCCCCCCACATGTTGAGGAGACTCCTCCATGCTGGGGAAGTGAGCTGGGATCTTTCAAATGATTTGTGGTTGAGCTGCTGGAGGAGTATTGGTTGAGGTGATTGTTGGGCTGCTACCACTGTGAACATCCCAGTAGGCACAATAGTAGGTAGCAGCATCATGCGGAATACATCAATACATCCTTTGGAGACATTCAAGAACTTCTTGGACTCTTTCCTGTGTAACCTGCTCTAGGGAATCTGCTTTAGCAGGGAGGATGGACTGGATGATCTCCAGAGGTCCCTTCCAGCCCTTTGTTGTTGTGATTCTCTGCATCTGTGCAGTACTTGCTCTGGGTAGCAGCTGATAGCAGATGAGAAGGCTGGGTTAATGAGACAATAACAATCCTGTGGTTCAGACTGAAGCTGAAGTTGAGTGGTTGAAGGAGTTTTGTGGCTTGATGGCCTCTGAGCATCTATCAAGGTGAGGGTCCCAGTAGGCACAGTAGTATGTAGCAGCATCATCTGGACTTACATTGTTTATTGTAAGAATACACAGATTTCGACTAGAAACTTTATCAACCATGTACTTCTTCCTTTGAAAGCCACTTTCAACTGTAGTTTTCCCTGCTGCAAAGAAGAGTAGCCTCTCTGGAGGTTTATTCTCTTTCATTTGATACCAGTGTATGACGGTGTTATCAAAATGTCCTGGTAATTTCTTCATTTCACAGAACATACGTGCACTTTTCTGGTACCTGGTGATGGATATAGGACTCTGTATAGGAATTTCCTGTGCAAATCCATCTGCAAGAGATAAAATAGGTAAATGATGTTATTAGCAGAAATTCAGGAATTAGTCGTTAGTGCAGCAAAGGGCACCCTATGAAGGAAACAAAAGAAAAAGGACTTACAAAGCCACGCAGTTGTAGCCATAAGAACTGCCAGCATCAGCATGTTTGCTGCTCCCACTCAGCTGCTTTTGAGACTCAGTGGAGAATGCAAGGGGCCTTGGATGGAGGCTGCACTGAGTGGGAGGAGAAATGTCCAGTGATGGCTTTTTCTGTGCATAACAACGCAGGGCTGTGCTGGCAGAAAATTCTTGGCAGCCTGAGAAACGAGTAAGGCTAGCAGATGCTCAGGTTGGCTAGAAAGTTGTCACACTATCCATTTTTCATACAAATGTAATTGCTAAATGGAAGGACTTGCAATTGTGTAAGAGCTGCTGAGAAAGGACTGAGAACAAGAGCAGCTCCATCTGGGCATCAGGTGCAAAGCTGCCAGTCTAGAGGCCACCTTGGTGGGCAGTACACATGTGCCATCATACGCAGTGGGTCAGAGGTATGCCTTCATCCCATGAGAGACCTCACTGTGGTGCCCCAGCTTGCTCACCCATCTAAAGTGGATCTAATGTCTAAACAATAGCTACTGTCTAGGTTTTGCACTGAGGATTTCTAACATAGCAAGTCTTCTAGTAGGCAGAATTACAAACGACACTTTGTGGTGCCTATTGCAAGAAGACACATATCAGGGTTCCAGGAGGAGAGTATCCACAATGGAACTTTATTCTCCTTCTGTTGATACCAGTGTATGAAGGTCTTATTAAAATTTCCAGAGATGGCACTTCAGATGTATATTTCCTTGTGACTTGGTGATGGATACAGGTCTCTGTGTGGGAGTTTTGAAATTATATTATTCATTACCAACCTTGCACTTGGAAAGGTATCTTTCTAGAAGTTTAACATCCCATCTCCTTTTCAGAGAAATGCAAGAACTATTGCTCTATCCAAGGACTTGAATTTTGCCTAAGAGCTACTGAGAGAGGACTGAGAGCAAGAACAGCTGGGCATCAGGTGCAAGGCTGTGAGCTGAGAGGACACCCTGGTGGACACTGCGTGTGCGCCGTCACTCAGAGTGAATGGGAGCTATGTCCTTTTCCATGTGGGACCCCCTTCAGCTGCCAGCAGCATGCTCACCCATCTCCAGCACGAAGAAATGCTCTCTGCCCATGCTGCCCTCCGCTGAAGAGCCGGTAGGTATCAGCTTCCAGCAACGGGCAGCAGCACCGTGAGCGTGTGCCCTGCCTTTGATTTGGAGCGTGGCAGGAAACGCACAGCCACGGGATTTCAGTTCTGAGCCTCAGAAGAAATGCAAACACTTCTTGGAGAGAAAGACTGGAAAACAAAAGCAGGAAGACACGTGGCAATGTGGTGTTAAGCACGTATTGCTCAGAGGATGGACAGCTGCCTCTCTTTCTAGTAAATACCAATGGCAAAGGCCGTTTCATTTTCTGTCAGGTCAGGCAGGTGGGTGGCTTCAGTGCAGGAGCAAGGAGGAGAGAAGGATGGAACAGACTTGAAGGAGAAGGGAGAGAGATGCATGCACACAGTCACTCCTTGCAGCAGCACCCCAGGGCAATCTGCTGGGTGGGCAACCTCAGTCAGTTCCAGTCACATTTGTGCTAGGGACTGTATGGAGAGAACATGAGACTAAAACCCTGTGGCCAAAATCTGCCAGGGCAGATGAAATGTGCATCAGTCCATTGCTATTCTTCTGCCCACAGAGCAGAAATCTGCCTGGCACCAGATCATTCCAAATGATCTGTGGTTGAGCTGCTGAGGAAGTATTTGTTGAGGTGATTGTTTGGCATCTGCCACAGTGAGGGTCCCAGTAGGCACAATAGTAAGTAGCAGCATCATCCCGAATTACATTTCTTATGGTAAGAGTGCAAAGTTTCTGTCTAGAAATAGTTTGAATCCTATATCTGTGCTTTTGAAAGCCTTCTTCTACTTCTGCTCTCCCAGATGTGTAGTAGATCATCCTGACTGGAGCTTTATTCTCCTTCTGTTGATACCAGTGTATGACGGTGTTATCAAAATTTCCAGAGAAGTCCTTAAAATGACACTCCAGATCAGTGTTTCCTTGTGCCACGGTGATGGACACAGGGCTCTGTATGGGAGTTTCCTGTGCTAATCCATCTAGAATTACAAAAAAAAAAAAAAAAAAAGAAAAGAAAAGAAATGATAAGAAAAGAAAAGAAAAGAAAGGAAAAAAAAAAAGAAAAGCAAAAAAGAAGAGACAATTAGTTATTGACTGGTAACCAACTACTTTGGAAGACATCTGTGAGGGCACAATCCTTGGTTGCCTGTGAAGAAAAAGAAGCTGAAGCACTTACAAGACCAGGCAGTTGCAAGCATCAGAGCTGCCAGCAGCAGCATGTTTGCTGCTCCTGCTCAGCTGCTGTTGAGGCTGAGAGATGTGTGAGTGGGGCCCCAGGTGGGAGGAGAAGTCTCCAGCGATGTTTTTCTGTGCATAACAACATGGGGCTGTGCTTGTCAGGAAGCTACAGCAACCTGGGAAAGGAGCAAGGGCGGAGAACGCTGAGGTTGTTTAGAAGATGGTGGTCCTGTCTGCTTTTCAGAGAAATGCAAAGAACCGCTGCCCCAAGCAAGGACTGAAAGGCGTGATGGCACACTCATTCACACACAAGCAGTGTTCAGAGCCTTGCCAAACCACCAGTGTGGCAATCTCTGTGAGGCTGAAGGTCCAGTCTCTCTAGTGCAGTACCTCACAGGAGTTGTGCGTGAGGGTTCTAATAAATTCAGTACTCAGCTTTGGAGCTAACTGACAGACAAATGCCAGCTTTCCTCTGCACGCTGAAAAGAGGCTTTGACCATAGACACTAATTCTTAGAACTCAATGACCTTTGCTCAGTGGAGGCTCAATGGAGACCAGGCCCACGGAAGAAGAGTGAAGTTCTGTCTGGATGCATCAGGTGAGAAATGGAGACAATGAAATTGGGCTTTTGGGGCTGCAGAAGGAGTTGGTAGTAAGTGCAGTGACAGCAGAGAAAGAATGAAGGAGGATCTAGAAGATCATGTAGTTTTCTCTCATTGTTTCACGTGTGTGCCTCCTTTCAAATGAGAGCCTCCAGGAGATAGAGAGATGTTTCTCTGTTTGCTGTACAGCTTTCAATAAATAAGGAAAATTTACCACTGTGCATTGTTCTCAGGCACAGACAGTCTGTGCTCACTGTCAGGTGAGTGCTCTGAGTACAGTCAGTTCTTGGCCATAACTGCCTATTTTTATCCTTACGTGACTAAGACTGTTCAGTTTCTGCATGGTACAGGTATGTGTAAGTACAGAAGAAATATTCTGAGAATTAGTTGAGATCATTCATTTAGCATTTGCCATGTTGATCTTTTGCTTTTCCTCTCCTGCTGCAGAAAGTCACCAGAGAAAGGTGGCATAAAGAAGAATCTGCATCTGGCAGGAGTTGAGAGCTTGAGGTTCACAGTGCCAAATGCCTTTTTGTACAGCTTACCTTTGCCCATCTAATGCTGTGATACCAAAATAATATTCATAATACCAATATGCACAGTAGTAAGTACCGGTATCCCTCCGGGTTGCTTTCCTTATTGTCAGAACACTGCTGGAAGGATTTTTCTGCACTTGAAACTTTGCTCTATCATTGTTGTCATCGAAGGTAGGTGAGGATCCGGACACGTACAGTATCCTCTTGGGTGGCTCCCCGGGAAGCTGCCTGTACCAGTGCACAACGTTTTCACTGCTCAGCTGGCATGTCATGGTGACTGAGTTGTCCTCCAACAGCCTGAGCTCTGCTGGGCTTTGCACCGGTACAGCCTGTGCATCTCCACCTGCAAGGGAACAGGGAGAAGCTGCAGGTAGGCCAGGGAACAGCAAGCTTGGAGCAGGGACTGTGTTCTCCATGCACAGGATGGAGAGGAGAAAGGAAACGGCACTTACGGGACCAAAATGAAGTCACAGCGAGTAAGGGAAGCAACAGCATGCTGTGTGCAAGAGTGAAATGTAGAGCTGAGGTAGTGGAGAAGTGTTCTAAAGCCATCCAGGTGGAGAAAGCATCAGCAGCTGGGAGGAGGAGATGACTCATGGCTCATCCAATGGAAGCTCTTCAGCTCATTGCCAGGGAGGGCGTATTTGTGTGCGGGAAATTCACTGGCAAATGAAACCCCATCAGTAACACTGTAGAGAGGACCTAAAATATTCAATCCAGTAACTGCTTTGTGTGCACCTATCTATCTATCTATCTGCTACACTCCATTTAATCTTACCCATAAATCTTGCTTGGCACACGCGTAGAAGGCAGGGTTGTTCAGTTGTGCCCTTCCCCAGGTCACTCTACTCCCCTCAGACCCCCAGGGCTGTCCAAGAAGCATCTTTCATCAGCCCTGTAGTGCTGCCATGCCAGCGGTGAAAAACTGAACATTAGGGGCAGGACTGCTGCTGGTAGGGAGAGGAAACAATGGGCTCAGGCCACACAGAATAGCGACAGAGACTGTGAGCTCTGAACATGATTGCCACATAAGTGTCTTGGCTTTTGTCTTGGAATTCCTTCCTCTGCTTCAGCTTGTGGGGATGTCTTGAATGCTGAGAGATGGGGGCAGGAAGGCAGCTGTGGCTCTCGGCACTTGTATGAAAGTGTGCTGCTCAGGTTGCAGCCAGCTTTCTGTAAGGGCTGCCTGCAGGCTGCTCCTGCTGTGGGACACCCAGTAGGCACAGTAGTAGGTACCTTCATCATCATCCTCTATGTTCTGAACTGAGAGAGTGCAGATTTTATTCTCCCTTTTATAGGACAAATACTTGTCCCTATAGGATTGCAAATCATAGGAAATTTGTGATGCTGATGTCATATAGAGAAGCCGTTCAGGAGCTCTGGCAGGCAGTTGTCGGTACCAGTGGATGTAGGCATCCTGAAAGTCATCTATGCCCTTGGCTTCGCACTCAATATTCACAGTTCTGGATCTCGGTTTGGTAACAGATGGTGGACTCTGTAGCAGCAGCACTTGTGCATGTCCGTGTATCAGAAGGAGAGAAAAGGCAGCAAGCGCTGCCAGCCTGCTGCCCGCAGGCGTACGCAGGACAGCCTCCTGCTGCTGCTGCAAGTGGAGCCTCCACGGGAAGGGGAATGGATGCAAGCAGGCTTCAGCCAGGGCCAGAAGAGGCAGCGGCAGCAGCAGCAGCATTCTTCTCGTGGTGCCTGCTTGCCTGTGCCCCAGAGAAAGCCCCCAGCTCTGTGGCAGGGACAGGGGCTGTGCCTGAGGGCAGGATGTGACTCACTAGCGGCCACCCAGAGAGGGGCCCTGCGCAGCCAGCAGGTGATGCTGTGAGAAAGCAGTACAACAGAGGGACCTTACAGTCTGGGCCAAACGGTACAATTAACGCGAACGGTTTACAGCCCACATAGGATTTGCCTAGAATAAAGATGCAGAGGGAAGGTGAGGCCATTCCCACACGTCTCCTGGCATTCTAGGACGTGGTTCAGGAAGCAGAGCATGTCTTTGTGCGGGTTCCCTATGGCTCTCTGCTGCTGTGCATCCCATATGGCACAGTAGAAGGTAGCAGCATCTTGTGCAGTGAGTCTGCCCACTGTCAGGGTGCACTGGGATTTGGCGAGGTCCTTCTTGATGCTGAATTTCCCCTCGTCGGACTCATTGTCAAGGAACAGCCTGGTTGCCATGTAGGCAATGCGCCTGGGAGCTGCCCCAGGCCTCCTGCGGTACCAGTGAATGAAGACTTGGTCAAAGTTGGAGATGGAGATGCGGCAGGTGACGAGCAGTGTTTTGCTTTCAGGCTTGGTGATGGACGCTGGACTTTGCTGCAGGGCTTGTGCAGAGCCACCTAAGGGGAAGCAAGAGAGAAACTGGGCAGACAAAGCTGGAACAGCAGAGGTTCCCGCTATTCATGCAGGCAGCGGGGCGAGCAGGGCACGTACAGGAGAAACCAACTGCCAGCACGAGAGCTGTCAGCAGCCACATGGTTGCTGCTCTCCTTGGGGCTTCCCTGCGTGGACAGCCTCAGTCTCGCACTCGAGAGGTCCCAGAGCAGATCCGAGCCGTGGAAATCACTTCTTTCTGTGATTCCCAACGGGGCTGTTCTAGCTGCCGATAGGATCAAGAAGCGTTTGCAGCCATTTCCACAGCAGCAGCCCCCAGCAGCCAGCTGGGGTGAAACCGGACCGTGTCTCTTCCCAGTGCCGCTTCCTTTGCCTTCTCCCCCTTGCAGGCGGGTTGCCCACAGCAGCCGCGCAGCCCCGTGTGCTGTTTGTCACGTCCTGCCCCTGGTGAGCTGCACAGGCAGGCAGGCAGCAGGGCAGCAGCGGGGGAGGGCTGCAGCCCCTGCCCCAGCGAGAGCGCAGCCAAGCAGCGTGCTGGCTCTGGGGGTTCTGCAGGGCTGTGGGCTGCCAGGAAGCACAGTCAGAGGCTGCTTCCTGTGCCTTTGCAACTTCTCATTGTCAGAGTACAGATGGGTCTGCCTGCTTGGTGCTAGCCCAGGATGTTTCTCTGTAAGACCCATCAGAGAGGACAGGCTCGCTGAATCCCGTGTGGAGAACGTACTGGAGGAGGCAGCTGGATCCTGAGGGGTGGGAAGGAGGGACCTGCGTGTCCCACAGCCAGTGGCAGCCCCACTGCCTGGATTAAGAACTGGTTGGCTGCACGCAGCCAAAGAGTTGTGATGCATGGTTCTGTGTCAGGTTGGAGGCCAGTCACAAGAAGTGTCCTTCAGGGGTCGTACCTGGGAGCAGTGCACCCTCAGCAAGTTTGCAGATGACCCAAGCTGAGGAGTGGGGTCTGGCTCCCTCCAGCAGCAAGAATTATGTTCCTAATACAAAGCATGAGAAAAGTGCTTGCCAGAAGATCTACCTCCACATTAGGACAACAGCCGATTGTTTTCTGATGAAGCGCTTGCCTTCCAATACCTTTAGATTTTTATACACCTTGCTGCTGTTTTCCTGCCTTAATGGCCAAAGAGTTGGTAGTGAAAACCTGGAGCAGTCGGAAAGAATGCATGTGGTCTGGTGAGAAGGGGGCAAAGATGTAAGTTTAATTTAATGGTGTCCAAAGAGCTGGAAGATGAACAGGAGTGCTGTGCTGGCCTTGGTCCTGCCCATTGCTGCTTCAGGGCATACAGGCACCAGGAGCTTGGAGGAAGTTGGACTGCTGTAGTGCAGGTTCAGGTTTTCCTTCCTGCTCTGTCTGGAAGGCGCAGACAAACACAGGGTAAACCTGGAGTTCTTGCTATTCCAAGTCTTAACAATACCCACCTTCTGACACGAAGAGGGATTGTTTTTTCTTAAATCTTTGCTTTATAAAACTAGCGCGTGATGAAACTGCAACTTGCATAGAATCATGAAGGTTGGAAAAGACTGCTACGATCATCTAGTCCAACTGTCATCCATGTTGACAAAGCACGTCCCTAAGTGCCACATCTACCCTTTTCTTGAAAGCTTCCAGGGATGGGGACTCCACCACTTACCCGAGCAGCCTATTCCAACACATCACCACTCTTTCTGAGAAGAAATTTTTCCTACTATCCAAGCTGAACCATTACAAAGAGTTCATGGCTATGCCTGAGGAATAAGGTAGAGCACCTGATGTGCTGAGGTTGGGTTATGTTTTAGACATCCACTGTTTGCTTCAGGCTTGGCCCCCTTGGCTTGCTTGAAATCCCCACCTTCTGGAAGCTGACATGTGCAAGGAGCTGGTCAGCAATGAGGAAATCCCCCCCCACATGTTGAGGAGACTCCTCCATGCTGGGGAAGTGAGTTGGGATCTTTCAAATGGTTTGTGGTTGAGCTGCTGGAGGAGTATTGGTTGAGGTGATTGTTGGGCTGCTGCTGTAGTGTGGGACCCAATAGGCACAATAGTAGGTAGCAGCGTCGTCTAGAAGTACATTTCTTATGGTGAAAATGCAAAGTTTCTGTCTAGAAATAGTTTGAATCATGTATCTGTGCCTTTGGAAGCTCTCATCTACTACAGTTGCTCCTGATGTGAAGTAGGTGATCCTCCCCAGGGTTTTATTCTCCTTTTGTTGATACCAGTGTATGGCAGTGTTATCAAAATTTCCAGAGAACTCTTTGAAATGGCATTGCAGACGTATGCTTCCTCGTGACTTGGTGATGGAAATGCACGTCTGCATTTGTGGTAGATAAGAGGGAGTAAATCTCCAAAGCAAATTGGCCTCCTTGGGCTTTTGCAAAACCCAAAACAGGTAAATTGTATTTCCAGGGGGCTAAGAGTCTCCTACTTGTGGAGCTGAGTAGTCTACAGGGGAGGTGTGATGACATGTTTCTTAGAAGTACCTGGAATTTTCAGGAATATTGTTTTGCTTTCACGCACTGTTGTTCTTTTTGTGGGCCTCCTTTCCTAGAGGATCCCTGTGGCTGGACCAGAAAATCAAGGCCGTGTCAGCTTTCCTCAAGAATCAGTCAATTTCTGCCATGATAAGGCAAAGCAAGCCAATGGAGCAGTTGAGTTTCCCGTACTGATGTCTTAATCCTTCAGGCAGTGAAGAGTTTTGCCCTTAGAAAGGCTGGCTGTGTGTTTGAAGACCGGAGTGCTAATAATGGCACCAGCTTCAAAAGGAGTGGGCATTAATCACATGCATCAGAATCGGTTTGTGATTGACATGCTGGAAAGGAGCTCCATGGAGAAGGTCCCCGGGTCCTGGAGGACAGCAGGTTGACCACGAGCCCGCAGTTGCCCCTGTGGCCAAGAAGGCCAATGGGATCCTGGGGTGGATTGAGAAGAGCGTGGCCAGCAGGTTGAGGGAGGTGATCCTCGCTTTCTGCCCTGCCCTGGTGACCCCACATCTGGAGTGCTGTGTTCTCTTCTGGGCTTCTCAGCTCAAGACAAGCAGGGAGCTTCTCGGGAGCCCAGTAGTGGGCCGCAAAGGTGATTAGGGGAATGGAGCACCTGCCTTATGAGGAAAGGCTGAAAGACCTGGGACTACTCAGCCTGGAGGAGACTGAGAGGGGATCTTATCAACGCTTGTAAATATCTTAAGGGCGGGAGTCAGACGGATGGGCCAGGCTCCTTTCAGTGTTGCCCAGCAACAGGACAAGGGGCAAGATGTGCTACAAACTGGAACACGGGTGGTTCCATCTGAACTTGAGGAAAAACTTCTTTTCTTTGAGGGTGACAGAGCAAAGGAGCTGGCTGCCCAGAGAGGGTGGGGAGTGTCCTCTGGTGACATTCAGGACCTCCTTGGACTCTTTCCTGCGTAACCTGATCTAGGGAATCTGCTTTAGCAGGGAGGATGGACTGGATGATGTCCAGAGGTCCCTTCCAGCCCTTTATTGTTAGTGATTCTCTGCATCCGTGCAGTATTTGCTCTGGGTAGCAGCTGATCGCAGATGGAGTGAGAAGGCTGGGGCAATGAGGCAGTAACAGTGCTGTGGTTCAGACTGAAGGTGAAGTTGAGTGGTTGAAGGAGTTTTGTGGCTTGATGGTCTGTGAGCATCTATCGAGGTGTGGGTCCCAGTAGGCACAGTAGTATGTAGCAGCATCATCTGGACTTACATCATTTATTGTAAGAATGGACAGTTTCTGATTAGAAACTTCATTAACCGTGTACTTGTTTCCTTGAAAGCCACTTTCAACTGCAGTTTTCCCTGCTGCAAAGAAGAGTAGCCTCTCTGGAGGTTTATTCTCCTTCTGTTGATACCAGTGTATGACGGTGTCATCAAAATGTCCAAACAAGTCTCCAAAACAACATTGCAGACGTACACTTCCTTGAGACTTGGTGATGGATAGAGGGCTCTGAATGGGAACTTTCCATGCAAATTCATCTAGGAAATAAGAACAAAAGAGGAGAAATTGCTATTCAGTGACAGTCAGGGATGTGGAAAGATATCTTTGAACTCATCCATGGGTTGCTGTGAGGAAAAGGAAGCTTAAGAAAGTAAAATGTACAAGACAGAAAGGTTGTGGTTGTAAGAGCTGCCAGCAGCTGCATGTTTGCTGCTTCCACTTTGCTGCTGTTGAGGAGCAGAAAGAATGGGGCCTTGGATGGAGACAGCACCAAGTGGGAGTCTGTGGTGATGGAAGTTCTGTGGGGGCTTTCTGTAAGGGCTGCTTGCAGGCCACTCCTGCTGTGGGACACCCAGTAGGCACAGTAGTAGGTACCTTCATCATCATCACGGATGTTTAGAACTGATAGGTAGCAAAATATGTTCCCCATTTTGGAAGAAAAATACTTGCCCTCATAGAGTTCCCAATCATAGGAATCTTCTGATTCTCCTGTCCCCGAAATCAGCCATTCAGGAGCTCTGGCAGGCAGTTGTTGGTACCAGTGGATGTCGGCATACTGAAAGTCATCTATGCCCTTGGGTTCCCACTCAGTATTCACAGTTCTGGGTCTCGGTTTGGTAACAGATGGTGGACTCTGTAGCAGCAGCACTCGTGCATGTCCCTGTATCAAAAGGAGAGAAAAGGCAGCAAGAACTGCCAGCCTGCTGCCCGCAGGCGTACGCAGGACAGCCTCCTGCTGCTGCTGCAAGTGGAGCCTCCACGGGGAGAGGAATGGATGCAAGCAGGCTTCAGCCAGGGCCAGAAGTGGCAGCGGCAGCAGCAGCAGCATTCTTCTCGTGGTGCCCCAGCTCTGTGGCAGGGACAGGGGCTGTGCCTGAGGGCAGGATGTGACTCACTAGCGGCCACCCAGAGAGGGGCCCTGCGCAGCCAGCAGGTGATGCTGTGAGAAAGCAGCACAACAGAGGGACCTTACAGTCTGGGCCAAACGGTACAATTAACGCGAACGGTTTACAGCCCACATAGGATTTGCCTAGAATAAAGATGCAGAGGGAAGGTGAGGCCATTCCCACACGTCTCCTGGCATTCTAGGACGTGGTTCAGGAAGCAGAGCATGTCTTTGTGCGGGTTCCCTATGGCTCTCTGCTGCTGTGCATCCCATATGGCACAGTAGAAGGTAGCAGCATCTTGTGCAGTGAGTCTGCCCACTGTCAGGGTGCACTGGGATTTGGCGAGGTCCTTCTTGATGCTGAATTTCCCCTCGTCGGACTCATTGTCAAGGAACAGCCTGGTTGCCATGTAGGCAATGCGCCTGGGAGCTGCCCCAGGCCTCCTGCGGTACCAGTGAATGAAGACTTGGTCAAAGTTGGAGATGGAGATGCGGCAGGTGACAAGCAGTGTTTTGCTTTCAGGCTTGGTGATGGACGCTGGACTTTGCTGCAGGGCTTGTGCAGAGCCACCTAAGGGGAAGCAAGAGAGAAACTGGGCAGACAAAGCTGGAACAGCAGAGGTTCCCGCTATTCATGCAGGCAGCGGGGCGAGCAGGGCACGTACAGGAGAAACCAACTGCCAGCACGAGAGCTGTCAGCAGCCACATGGTTGCTGCTCTCCTTGGGGCTTCCCTGCGTGGACAGCCTCAGTCTCGCACTCGAGAGGTCCCAGAGCAGATCCGAGCCGTGGAAATCACTTCTTTCTGTGATTCCCAACGGGGCTGTTCTAGCTGCCGATAGGATCAAGAAGCGTTTGCAGCCATTTCCACAGCAGCAGCCCCCAGCAGCCAGCTGGGGTGAAACCGGACCGTGTCTCTTCCCAGTGCCGCTTCCTTTGCCTTCTCCCCCTTGCAGGCGGGTTGCCCACAGCAGCCGCACAGCCCCGTGTGCTGTTTGTCACGTCCTGCCCCTGGTGAGCTGCACAGGCAGGCAGGCAGCAGGGCAGCAGCGGGGGAGGGCTGCAGCCCCTGCCCCAGCGAGAGCGCAGCCAAGCAGCGTGCTGGCTCTGGGGGTTCTGCAGGGCTGTGGGCTGCCAGGAAGCACAGTCAGAGGCTGCTTCCTGTGCCTTTGCAACTTCTCATTGTCAGAGTACAGATGGGTCTGCCTGCTTGGTGCTAGCCCAGGATGTTTCTCTGTAAGACCCATCAGAGAGGACAGGCTCGCTGAATCCCGTGTGGAGAACGTACTGGAGGAGGCAGCTGGATCCTGAGGGGTGGGAAGGAGGGACCTGCGTGTCCCACAGCCAGTGGCAGCCCCACTGCCTGGATTAAGAACTGGTTGGCTGCACGCAGCCAAAGAGTTGTGATGCATGGTTCTGTGTCAGGTTGGAGGCCAGTCACAAGAAGTGTCCTTCAGGGGTCGTACCTGGGAGCAGTGCACCCTCAGCAAGTTTGCAGATGACCCAAGCTGAGGAGTGGGGTCTGGCTCCCTCCAGCAGCAAGAATTATGTTCCTAATACAAAGCATGAGAAAAGTGCTTGCCAGAAGATCTACCTCCACATTAGGACAACAGCCAATTGTTTTCTGATGAATCGCTTGCCTTCCAATACCTTTAGATTTTTATACACCTTGCTGCTGTTTTCCTGCCTTAATGGCCAAAGAGTTGGTAGTGAAAACCTGGAGCAGTCGGAAAGAATGCATGTGGTCTGGTGAGAAGGGGGCAAAGATGTAAGTTTAATTTAATGGTGTCCAAAGAGCTGGAAGATGAACAGGAGTGCTGTGCTGGCCTTGGTCCTGCCCATTGCTGCTTCAGGGCATACAGGCACCAGGAGCTTGGAGGAAGTTGGACTGCTGTAGTGCAGGTTCAAGTTTTCCTTCCTGCTCTGTCTGGAAGGCGCAGACAAACACAGGGTAAACCTGGAGTTCTTGCTATTCCAAGTCTTAACAATACCCACCTTCTGACACGAAGAGGGATTGTTTTTTCTTAAATCTTTGCTTTATAAAACTAGCGCATGATAAAACTGCAACTTGCATAGAATCATGAAGGTTGGAAAAGACTGCTACGATCATCTAGTCCAACTGTCATCCATGTTGACAAAGCACGTCCCTAAGTGCCACATCTACCCTTTTCTTGAAAGCTTCCAGGGATGGGGATTCCACCACTTACCCGAGCAGCCTATTCCAATATATCACCACTCTTTCTGAGAAGAAATTTTTCCTACTATCCAAGCTGAACCATTACAAAGAGTTCATGGCTATGCCTGAGGAATAAGGTAGAGCACCTAAAGTGCTGAGGTTGGGTTATGTTTTAGACATCCACTGTTTGCTTCAGCCTTGGCCCCCTTGGCATGCTTGAAATCCCCACCTTCTGGAAGATGACATGTGCAAGGAGCTGGTCAGCAATGAGGAAATCCCCCCCCACATGTTGAGGAGACTCCTCCATGCTGGGGAAGTGAGTTGGGATCTTTCGAATGGTTTGTGGTTGAGCTGCTGGAGGAGTATTGGTTGAGGTGATTGTTGGGCTGCTGCTGTAGTGTGGGACCCAATAGGCACAATAGTAGGTAGCAGCGTCGTCTAGAAGTACATTTCTTATGGTGAAAATGCAAAGTTTCTGTCTAGAAATGGTTTGAATCATGTATCTGTGCCTTTGGAAGCTCTCATCTACTACAGTTGCTCCTGATGTGAAGTAGGTGATCCTCCCCAGGGTTTTATTCTCCTTTTGTTGATACCAGTGTATGGCAGTGTTATCAAAATTTCCAGAGAACTCTTTGAAATGGCATTGCAGACGTACGCTTCCTCGTGACTTGGTGATGGATACGGGGCTCTGTGTGGGAATTTCCCACACAAACACACCTAGGAAAAAAAACGGAGAAAAAAGAGTGCAGGAAATATGTTATTTAGTGTTGGTTGTGGATTTGGGATAATACCTTTTAGCTCATCCACGGGTTCCTGTGAGGAAAAGTAAGCTTAAGAAAAAGTACGAACAAGACCAAGTGGTTGTGGCCACAAGGGCAGCCAGCAGCAGCATGGTTGCTTGTCCTTCTCGGCTGCTTTTGAGACTGAGAATAGGAAATTGTTGCCCGTTGTGTGCAGCTGTGTTGCACGGGGGGAGGAGTTGGCTCCTTTGGGGGCTGATGGTGACCCTGTGCAGCAGAGCAAAGGAATTTGTCCCCATATGTCCCGCTGGGAGCAGGGAGAGTCGGGGAGCAAGCGTTCAGGTAAGTTTATAAAAAGCACATCTGCATTTGTGGTAGATAAGAGGGAGTAAATCTCCAAAGCAAATTGGCCTCCTTGGGCTTTTGTAAAACCCAAAACAGGTAAATTGTATTTCCCGGGGGCTAAGAGTCTCCTACTTGTGGAGCTGAGTAGTCTACAGGGGAGGCATGATGACATCTTACTCGAAGTACTTGGGATTTGCAGGAATATTGTTTTGCATTCACGCACTGTTGTCCTTTTTGTGGGCCTCCTTTCCTAGGGGATCCCTGTGGCTGGACCTGTGGCTGGACCAGAAAATCAAGGCCGTGTCAGCTTTCCTCAAGAATCAGTCAATTTCTGCCATGATTAGGCCAATGGAGCAGTTGAGTTTCCTGTACTGATGTGTTAATCCTTAAGGCAGTGAAGAGTTTTGCCCTTAGAAAGGCTGGCTGTGTGTTTGAAGACCGGAGTGCTAATAATGGCACCAGCTTCAAAAGGAGCGGGCATTAAGCACGTGCATCAGAATCGGTTTGTGATTGACATACTGGAAAGGAGCTCCATGGAGAAGGACCCCGGGTCCTGGAGGACAGCAGGTTGACCACGAGCCCGCAGTTGCCCCTGTGGCCAAGAAGGCCAATGGGATCCTGGGGTGGATTGAGAAGAGCGTGGCCAGCAGGTTGAGGGAGGTGATCCTCGCTTTCTGCCCTGCCCTGGTGACCCCACATCTGGAGTGCTGTGTTCTCTTCTGGGCTTCTCAGCTCAAGACAAGCAGGGAGCTTCTCGGGAGCCCAGTAGTGGGCCACAAAGGTGATTAGGGGAATGGAGCACCTGCCTTATGAGGAAAGGCTGAAAGACCTGGGACTACTCAGCCTGGAGGAGACTGAGAGGGGATCTTATCAACGCTTGTAAATATCTTAAGGGCGGGAGTCAGACGGATGGGCCAGGCTCCTTTCAGTGTTGCCCAGCAACAGGACAAGGGGCAAGATGTGCTACAAACTGGAACACGGGTGGTTCCATCTGAACTTGAGGAAAAACTTCTTTTCTTTGAGGGTGACAGAGCAAAGGAGCTGGCTGCCCAGAGAGGGTGGGGAGTGTCCTCTGGTGACATTCAGGACCTCCTTGGACTCTTTCCTGCATAACCTGATCTAGGGAATCTGCTTTAGCAGGGAGGATGGACTGGATGATGTCCAGAGGTCCCTTCCAGCCCCTTATTGTTTGTGATTCTCTGCATCCGTGCAGTATTTGCTCTGGGTAGCAGCTGATCGCAGATGGAGTGAGAAGGCTGGGGCAATGAGGCAGTAACAGTGCTGTGGTTCAGACTGAAGGTGAAGTTGAGTGGTTGAAGGAGTTTTGTGGCTTGATGGTCTGTGAGCATCTATCGAGGTGTGGGTCCCAGTAGGCACAGTAGTATGTAGCAGCATCATCTGGACTTACATCGTTGATTGTAAGAATGAACAGTTTCTGATTAGAAACTTCATTAACCGTGTACTTGTTTCCTTGAAAGCCACTTTCAACTGCAGTTTTCCCTGCTGCAAAGAAGAGTAGCCTCTCTGGAGGTTTATTCTCCTTCTGTTGATACCAGTGTATGACGGTGTCATCAAAATGTCCAAACAAGTCTCCAAAACGACATTGCAGACGTACACTTCCTTGAGACTTGGTGATGGATAGAGGGCTCTGAATGGGAACTTTCCATGCAAATTCATCTAGGAAATAAGAACAAAAGAGGAGAAATTGCTATTCAGTGACAGTCAGGGATGTGGAAAGATATCTTTGAACTCATCCATGGGTTGCTGTGAGGAAAAGGAAGCTTAAGAAAGCAGAATGTACAAGACAGAATGGTTTTGGTTGTAAGAGCTGCCAGCAGCTGCATGTTTGCTGCTTCCACTTTGCTGCTGTTGAGGAGCAGAAAGAATGGGGCCTTGGATGGAGACAGCACCAAGTGGGAGTCTGTGGTGATGGAAGTTCTGTGGGGGAAAAAACGAACAAACAAGCAGAAGAAAGGTAAAAGTGAGAAGTAATTATGTAATTCAGTGGCATCATTCCACTTGGGAAGATATCTGTTATGTCACCCATGGGAGCCTGTGAGGAAAAAAGAAGTTGAAGGACTTACAAGACCAGGCAGCTGCAAGCATCAGAGCTGCCAGCAGCAGCATGTCTGCTGCTCCTGCTGAGCTGCTGTTGAGACTGAGAGACGTGTGAGTGGGGCCCCAGGTGGGAGGAGAAGTCTCCAGCGATGTTTTTCCTGTGCATAGTTTTTCTCCGCTGAAGAGCCGGTAGGTATCAGCTTCCAGCAACGGGCAGCAGCACCGTGAGCGTGTGCCCTGCCTTTGATTTGGAGCGTGGCAGGAAATGCACAGCCACGGGATTTCAGTTCTGAGCCTCAGAAGAAATGCAAACACTTCTTGGAGAGAAAGACTGGAAAACAAAAGCAGGAAGACACGTGGCAATGTGGTGTTAAGCACATATTGCTCAGAGGGTGGACAACTGCCTCTCTTTCTAGTAAATACCAATGACAAAGGCCGTTTCATTTTCTGTCAGGTCAGGCAGGTGGGTGGCTTCAGTGCAGGAGCAAGGAGGAGAGAAGGATGGAACAGACTTGAAGGAGAAGGGAGAGAGATGCATGCACACAGTCACTCCTTGCAGCAGCACCCCAGGGCAATCTGCTGGGTGGGCAACCTCAGTCAGTTCCAGTCACATTTGTGCTAGGGACTGTATGGAGAGAACATGAGACTAAAACCCTGTGGCCAAAATCTGCCAGGGCACATGAAATGTGCATCAGTCCATTGCTATTCTTCTGCCCACAGAGCAGAAATCTGCCCGATACCTGATTCTGGATGAATACGATTGGCACATGGTAGTGATGGATCTCACACAACTCATGTCTAAATGACAGCTACTGCCCCACTTTTGTCCTGAAGCTTTCTAACACAGCAAGTCTCCTGAAAGGCATCATTACAAATGAAACTTTGTGCTTTCTGTTGCAAGAAGAGACGTGTACTGGGCAGATTCCATTCAAACCAGAGGGCTTTCCAGGTTAAGACTATCACCAAATAGTTTTGTCAGTGAAGAAACGATCAGCGTGGACTTTGCAGATAGCTTCAGAATCCTTCATTTGAGAGAAGTAGATACCCAAATCCTCAGGGAGATTGAGATGGCACTGCTTCTGGCTGAGCAGCTCATCCATGCCATGGGAGCTGATCTGGTTTATTCCAAATGATCTGTGGTTGAGCTGCTGAGGAAGTATTTGTTGAGGTGATTGTTTGGCATCTGCCACAGTGAGGGTCCCAGTAGGCACAATAGTAAGTAGCAGCATCATCCGGAATTACATTTCTTATGGTAAGAGTGCAAAGTTTCTCTCTAGGAATACTTTGAATCCTGTATCTGTGCCTTTGGAAACCCTCATCTGCTACTACTGTCCCTGATGAAAAGTAGATCATCCTGACAGGAGCTTTATTCTCCTTCTGTTGATACCAGTGTATGACGGTGTTATCAAAATTTCCAGAGAAGTCCTTAAAATGACACTTCAGATCAGTGTTTCCTTGTGCCATGGTGATGGATACAGGGCTCTGTATGGGAGTTTCCTGTGCTAATCCATCTAGAATTACAAAAAAAAAAAAAAAAAAAAAAGAGTAGAAAAGAAATGATAAGAAAAGAAAAGAAAGGAAGAAAAAGAAAAGCAAAAAAGAAAAGACATTGAGTATTGACTGGTAACCAACCACTTGGGAAGACATCTGTGAGGGCACAATCCTTGGTTGCCTGTGAGGAAAAAGAAGCTGAAGCACTTACAAGACCAGGCAGTTGCAAGCACCAGAGCTGCCAGCAGCAGCATGTTTGCTGCTCCTGCTCAGCTGCTGTTGGGACTGAGAGATGTGTGAGTGGGGCCCCAGGTGGGAGGAGAAGTCTCCAGCTATGCTTTTCTGTGCATAACAACATGGGGCTGTGCTTGTCAGGAAGCTACAGCAACCTGGGAAAGGAGCAAGGGTGGAGAACGCTGAGGTTGTTTAGAAGATGGTGGTCCTGTCTGCTTTTCAGAGAAATGCAAAGAACCGCTGCCCCAAGCAAGGACTGAAAGGCGTGATGGCACACTCATTCACACACAAGCAGTGTTCAGAGCCTTGCCAAACCACCAGTGTGGCAATCTCTGTGAGGCTGAAGGTCCAGTCTCTCTAGTGCAGTACCTCACAGGAGTTGTGCGTGAGGGTTCTAATAAATTCAGTACTCAGCTTTGGAGCTAACTGACAGACAAATGCCAGCTTTCCTCTGCACGCTGAAAAGAGGCTTTGACCATAGACACTAATTCTTAGAACTCAATGACCTTTGCTCAGTGGAGGCTCAATGGAGACCAGGCCCACGGAAGAAGAGTGAAGTTCTGTCTGGATGCATCAGGTGAGAAATGGAGACAATGAAATTGGGCTTTTGGGGCTGCAGAAGGAGTTGGTAGTAAGTGCAGTGACAGCAGAGAAAGAATGAAGGAGGATCTAGAAGATCATGTAGTTTTCTCTCATTGTTTCACGTGTGTGCCTCCTTTCAAAAGAGAGCCTCCAGGAGATAGAGAGATGTTTCTCTGTTTGCTGTACAGCTTTCAATGAATAAGGAAAACTTACCACTGTGCATTGTTCTCAGGCACAGACAGTCTGTGCTCACTGTCAGGTGAGTGCTCTGAGTACAGTCAGTTCTTGGCCATAACTGCCTATTTTTATCCTTATGTGACTAAGACTGTTCAGTTTCTGCATGGTACAGGTATGTGTAAGTACAGAAGAAATATTCTGAGAATTAGTTGAGATCATTCATTTAGCATTTGCCATGTTAATCTTTTGCTCTCCTGCTGCAGAAAGTCACCAGAGAAAGGTGGCATAAAGGAGAATCTGCATCTGGCAGGAGTTGAGAGCTTGAGGTTCAGAGTGCCAAATGCCTTTTTGTACGGCTTACCTTTGCCCATCTAATGCTGTGGATCCTTGAGAATACCAATATGCACAGTAGTAAGTACCGGTATCCCTCCGGGTTGCTTTCCTTATTGTCAGAACACTGCTGGAAGGATTTTTCTGCACTTGAAACTTTGCTCTATCATTGTTGTCATCGAAGGTAGGTGAGGATCCGGACACGTACAGTATCCTCTTGGGTGGCTCCCCGGGAAGCTGCCTGTACCAGTGCACATAGTTTACATTACTCAGCTGGCATGTCATGGTGACTGAGTTGTCCTCCAACAGCCTGAGCTCTGCTGGGCTTTGCACCGGTACAGCCTGTGCATCTCCACCTGCAAGGGAACAGGGAGAAGCTGCAGGTAGGCCAGGAAATACCAAGCTTGGAGCAGGGACTGTGTTCTCCATGCACAGGATGCAGAGGAGAAAGGAAACGGCACTTACGGGACCAAAATGAAGCCACAGCGAGTAAGGGAAGCAACTGCATGCTGTGTGCAAGAGTGAAATGTAGAGCTGAGGTAGTGGAGAAGTGTTCTAAAGCCATCCAGGTGGAGAAAGCATCAGCAGCTGGGAGGAGGAGATGACTCATGGCTCATCCAATGGAAGCTCTTCAGCTCATTGCCAGGGAGGGCGTATTTGTGTGCTCTAAATTCACTGGCAAATGAAACCCCATCAGTAACACTGTAGAGAGGACCTAAAATATCCAATCCAGTAACTGTTTTGTGTGCACCTATCTATCTATCTGCTACACTCCATTTAATCTTACCCCCAGCCTAAATCTTAAACCCCGAAATCTTGTTTAGCACACGCGTAGAAGGCAGGGTTGTTCAGTTGTGCCCTTCCCCAGGTCACTCTACTCCCCTCAGACCCCCAGGGCTGTCCAAGAAGCATCTTTCATCAGCCCTTCCTAGAAAGTGCTGCCTGCTTTTGTAGCACAAATTGACTAGTTCATGGTGAACTCCTGACTTCTTAATGCTTGGAAAACTTCAGTGGGCCTCCTCAGCTGTCTGCACCAGCCCTGGATGTTGTTTGTCTCCACGAACAGCACCCCAACCACCGCATGTTCTTTCTAGGGTTATGTTTCCCCTTCTCTGACTAAGAGAGTGAATCTGCTCAGGATCTCCTCCAGGTCTTTGTCAACTGCAGCATGCACTACAGACCTCATGTCAGGACATGTTCTGTAAGCTCCTACTGCCAGTTTCCTTCTGATAGATCCATCATTTTGCATCAGGTCCTTTAGTGCTGCCATTCCAGTGGTGAAAAACTGAACACTAGGGGCAGGACTGCTGCTGGTAGGAAGAGGAAACAATGGGCTCAGGCCACACAGAATAGCGACAGAGACTGTGAGCTCTGAACATGATTGCCACATAAGTGTCTTGGCTTTTGTCTTGGAATTCCTTCCTCTGCTTAAACTTGTGGGAATGTCTTGAAGGCTGAGAGATGGGGGCAGGAAGGCAGCTGTGGCTCTCGGCACTTGTATGAAAGTGTGCTGCTCAGGTTGCAGCCAGCTTTCTGTAAGGGCTGCCTGCAGGCTGCTCCTGCTGTGGGACACCCAGTAGGCACAGTAGTAGGTACCTTCATCTCCATCCTCTATGTTCTGAACTGAGAGAGTGCAGATTTTATTCTCCCTTTTATAGGACAAATACTTGTCCCTATAGGATTGCAAATCATAGAAAACTTGTGATGCTGATGTCATATAGAGAAGCCGTTCAGGAGCTCTGGCAGGCAGTTGTCGGTACCAGTGGATGTAGGCATCCTGAAAGTTATCTATGCCCTTGGCTTCGCACTCAATATTCACAGTTCTGGATCTCGATCTGGTAACAGATGGTGGACTCTGTAGCAGCAGCACTTGTGCATGTCCCTGTATCAAAAGGAGAGAAAAGGCAGCAAGAACTGCCAGCCTGCTGCCCGCAGGCGTACGCAGGACAGCCTCCTGCTGCTGCTGCAAGTGGAGCCTCCACGGGAAGGGGAATGGATGCAAGCAGGCTTCAGCCAGGGCCAGAAGTGGCAGCGGCAGCAGCAGCAGCATTCTTCTCGTGGTGCCTGCTTGCCTGTGCCCCAGAGAAAGCCCCCAGCTCTGTGGCAGGGACAGGGGCTGTGCCTGAGGGCAGGATGTGACTCACCAGCGGCCACCCAGAGAGGGGCCCTGCACAGCCAGCAGGTGATGCTGTGAGAAAGCAGCACAACAGAGGGACCTTACAGTCTGGGCCAAACGGTACAATTAACGCGAACGGTTTACAGCCCACATAGGATTTGCCTAGAATAAAGATGCAGAGGGAAGGTGAGGCCATTCCCACACGTCTCCTGGCATTCTAGGACGTGGTTCAGGAAGCAGAGCATGTCTTTGTGCAGGTTCCCTACGGCTCTCTGCTGCTGTGCATCCCATATGGCACAGTAGTAGGTAGCAGCATCTTGTGCAGTGAGTCTGCCCACTGTCAGGGTGCACTGGGATTTGGCGAGGTCCTTCTCGATGCTGAATTTCCCCTCGTCAGACTCATTGTCAAGGAACAGCCTGGTTGCCATGTAGGCAATGCGCCTGGGAGCTGCCCCAGGTCTCCTGCGGTACCAGTGAATGAAGACTTGGTCAAAGTTGGAGATGGAGATGCGGCAGGTGACGAGCAGTGTTTTGCTTTCAGGCTTGGTGATGGACGCTGGACTTTGCTGCAGGGCTTGTGCAGAGCCACCTAAGGGGAAGCAAGAGAGAAACTGGGCAGACAAAGCTGGAACAGCAGAGGTTCCCGCTATTCATGCAGGCAGCGGGGCGAGCAGGGCACGTACAGGAGAAACCAACTGCCAGCACGAGAGCTGTCAGCAGCCACATGGTTGCTGCTCTCCTTGGGGCTTCCCTGCGTGGACAGCCTCAGTCTCGCACTCGAGAGGTCCCAGAGCAGATCCGAGCCGTGGAAATCACTTCTTTCTGTGATTCCCAATGGGGCTGTTCTAGCTGCCGATAGGATCAAGAAGCGTTTGCAGCCATTTCCACAGCAGCAGCCCCCAGCAGCCAGCTGGGGTGAAACCGGACCGTGTCTCTTCCCAGTGCCGCTTCCTTTGCCTTCTCCCCCTTGCAGGTGGGTTGCCCACAGCAGCCGCGCAGCCCCGTGTGCTGTTTGTCACGTCCTGCCCCTGGTGAGCTGCACAGGCAGGCAGGCAGCAGGGCAGCAGCAGGGGAGGGCTGCAGCCCCTGCCCCAGTGAGAGCGCAGCCAAGCAGCGTGCTGGCTGCTGGGGGTTCTGCAGGGCTGTGGGCTGCCAGGAAGCACAGTCAGAGGCTGCTTCCTGTGCCTTTGCAACTTCTCATTGTCAGAGTACAGATGGGTCTGCCTGCTTGGTGCTAGCCCAGGATGTTTCTCTTTAAGACTCATCAGACAGTTGCTCAGTCCTGTGTGGAGAACGTACTGGAGGAGGCAGCTGGATCCTGAAGGGTGTGCGTGTGGCACTGCCAGTGGCAGTTCTACTGTTATTCTCTGTCTTGTGAGGCATCTGTCTTCATACTTAGCCATTTCTTTTGCTTTTGGCAACAAGACAACTACAGCAGGCCGGGACACATGCTCATCCTTAGTTGAAATGGAAATGCTTTCTAGTATAAACGTGCAGGACACCTGCAGGACAGCAGGAGCAATACACTCATTTCTGTAATGGAGAGCTGGCTTCCTGAGGTGTAGAAAAAGCTGAGGTACTCAATGAGAGCTTTGCCTTGGTCTTCACAGGTGGTCAGGCTTGGTGTGTCTGCCAGGACCCTGAAGCTCTAGATGCAGTTGAGAGGTGCGGATTGCATCCCACTATAAGAGTGGAACAAGTCTGAGACATCCTTGGGAAACTGAATGTATGTAAGTCCATGGGTTCACATGACATGCATTCAAAGGTTCTGAGAGAGATAGTTGATGTGGTTGCCCAGCCGCCCTCTATCATATTTCCAAAATCATGGCTGTCCAGTGAAGACACCAGGGACTGGCAAAAAGGAAAGGTCGCTCCCATTGTCAGGACAGGGAGAAAGGATGACCCAAGGAACTACAGGCCAGTGAGCCTCACCTCCGTGCCTGGGAAGATCACGAAGCAGATCTTCCTAGAAGCTATGTTATGGCATGTGCAAGCCAAAAGGTGATCCGAGAGGGCCAGCATGGCTTCACCAAGGGCAGATTAGTTTGGACAAGAGAAAGCTCCAGGGAGACCTCATTGTGGCACTCCAGTACTTGAAGGGAGTGTATAAAGAGGAGGGGGAATGGCTGTTTACAAGGGTGGAGGACAAGGGGGAATGGTTTTAAACTGAGACAGGGGAGGTTTAGGTTGGATATTAGGAGGAAGTTTTTCACCCAGAGGGTGGTGAGGCACTGGAACAGGTTGCCCAAGGAGGCTGTGGATGCCCCATCCCTGCAGGCATTCAAGGCCAGGCTGGATGTGGCTCTGGGCAGCCTGGTCTGCTGGTTGGCGACCCTGCACATAGCAGGGGGTTGGAACTGGATGAGCATTGTGGTCCTTTGCAACCCAGGCCATTCTATGATTCTAGGATTCTATGATAACATGGGTTTGTTTTGTAGCATGAAGATATATCAGTGTCTGAGCTATCTATGTATTGTACCTTGGTAGTTTTTTTAAGCCTATTTCCATGCTTTTTTTGGATATGAAGAGAATAGCACAAATGGAAGTCCTTGTTTTTCTTGTATGATTCTTTAAGGAAAATCTCAGAATGCACAAATAATTTAAAATAGTGAGAACAGTTTATGTGCTGCTAACAATTAACGCTAGCAACACTGAAGAGCCAGGAAGAAAAACAAAGTGGTTGAGCCATGCCAGATCCAAGAGAAGCAAAGCTCTCCTGAGTTTGCACACCTTCAGCTTGAGCAATCAGAGGATGGGAGGGAATTTGGAATGAAATCACTAGGAATTATAAACACGAGTCTTTTGTCCCCAGTAGCTGGTTTTATTTGACAAGAAAAGCAAGCAGGTTTTGCTTAACTGTGGGTAGGTGCTAGCCTTGTCACACAGGACAGGTTTTGGATCCAGTCTACTGAGTACCATCATCTCTAGTCTGAAAAGCCTGTGCTGAGATAAAAGGGTTTTAAATCAATAATTCCAGAACTGCTGGCTTTTAGCAGTTGTGCTGAAAAAAAAGAAAGAGTATCCACATTGAATAGGTGGATCCATACCCTCCAGTTTCTCTGGAGAGGAAGACTGGAGCCTGAAGGAGTTGTTGGAGTTTTGCGCACACAGGTCACTTAGCTCCCAGAAACCCTGAATTACAGTGGCCTTGTTGAGAGCATGGGTAGATGCTGAAATCAGTGCGCTGCCTGACAGCCCAGCATAGCATCTGTAAATCCACTGGGAATGAGACTTCATGCAGCAAAAATCCAGAATCACCAAGCTGGCTGCATGCACAACTTTAGCTTCAATCAAAAGGTAGTCAGCCGTGGCTCCAAGTGACTCGGGTTTTAGGTGAATATTTGATGTGTTGCAATCTATATAAATTGTGCCTGCTACAGGTCTTGAAAATCATGCTCAACTTCTTATGCTTTTTCATATTATCTATATCATATTTCCTCAGGAAACTTCAGAAACTCTGCTCTTTCCAGTGTAAAAGTACTTTCCTACATCGAAGTACTGCCATTTGTATGCTGTATAACTAAATGAAATGCTAACATATGAACCTGAATTGAATTCTGACTCTAAGCGGAAAGGTAAAGATAATGGAATATTGCATTTCCAAAAATAGTCCATTTTTGTTTTTTCTTTGGATTTGGATTGATCTTAATTCTCCTTTCTCCCTGGTTTTTAAATGCTCAAAGTAAACTAACTGAAAACAACTTTCTGCTGACTGTAGATGTGACTAAGCAGCTCTTCCTGCATTCACTCTGCTGCACATATTGTTGAGCTTGTGTACCAGCAGTGAGTCACTGCCTCAGCTGGAGGAATGCTGGTATGTAAGCAAGACACCAAACAGGGGCTCTCCCTAGGAAAACAAACAAAGAAAACAATTTCCATAGTGTTTTGAATGCAAAACTGGCATGCCTACAGTTTTTGCCCATAGTCTAGGAAAGCCACTCTTTTCTCCAGTGCTTCTAAGGACAACTGCAGCTGTGTGGTTCTCCTTGGTGTGATGCTGTTACCTGGGTACAAAGAAGGATGAGTTGGTTCGGGGTTAAGCACACACTGATTCTGCAGGCTGGGAGTTACAGATCATAGCTGACATGAAAGCAAAGGAGCAAAGCTTTAATCCCAGCTGCTCCAATGGCAAAAGCAGTAACTGCAGGTAACTGCAGCAGCATTGCTCCTGAATATTCATGCAGTTATGCCTCTGAGTGGTGGTGAGTTTGAGATCCTTCTCTGTCAGATGAAAAGACACCTTGCATGTGTGGGCACAGCCATGCTTGCACCCCTACTGCAAGCTGGGGATGTTATGAGAGAGTGTCAAGAAGCCATCTTGGAGCTTCCCAGTAAAATATATGCAGAGTAAAGCCTTGAAGTGATGTAATTTAAGAGGAATTCAAAGTGTAGGCAAAGGCTACACACTTCTCTTTCAGTAGTACGGTAAAGGAGAATTAAAAAGAAGCATATGAATAAAAAATGTGAGTGCCTGGATGAATAGAATGGCATTTTACAAAAGGACAAAGAATTGCTCTGAATAATATTTGAAGTTTAGTATTGCAAGTTGCTTGAATTAATAACAACAACATTTTTAAAAGGTCAGAAATTGGTTCAGAAAGGTAGCTAGTATTTAAAGCTGACTAAAGGAATCCTTTTCCTCCTGACACCTTTGCTGTGCCACCTGGGACCCACTGCCAGCTGATGCTGGGGCAGTGGGACCTGCCCTCTTGCCCTGTGGTTAAGGTGCACCAGCCTTGGTGATGGGTTTTTTGGGATGGCCATTAGCAGAAATGATTGTGTCAGCTGCTCAGTCAAGATCAGCAAGCATCTGGGAAAATCTGTCACTGCCACAAGAAAGGGTGAGAGAGAATGTCTGCACATCTTGCATAGATTGTAGCCCAGGTGGTATAGCAAAAGACTCTGCCCTGGCTAGCAGAGGAAGTCTACAGGATTTTCCGTAGATACCTAATTGGCACTTTTTTTCTTCTGCCCTGCATGAAGCCTCTTAGTGAGGTGCTTTGAGTCACCCCTTCGTTGATGCTGTTGCATACAGCTCAGCTAATTGCATGCTGTAGCTTCACTACGTACCAGCTCTTCAACCACACTCTCCTGAAGCAAACTCCCAATCGAGAGCGTGAGGATGGGGCCTGAGAGCTTGTAGTATGACCTTTAGTAGTGTAGACAGTCAGCAAGGAAAGTGGTATTTTGAAGTTCTCTGAAGCAGAGCCCTGCTGGCAATGGAGATACAACTACAGTGGGGCAGCACCTGGCCTGCTTTGAGGAATGGAAGAATGCCAGCAAGAAGGAGCACTACCTTCTCCAGAATTGTGATTCTTCCCCCTCTCTGTCCTTGTCTTGCTGCCAAAAAGAGCAAGCAAGCAAGCACAAAAAATACCCAATCACCATCACTTGTATCAAACGGAGCATAGAGTTCCCTGCCTGTGAGCTGAGTGCTTATGGTGTGGACCCCTCTCCTCTGGAGTTCAACTTCCTGGTGGTGAAGTCTCCATCTCTCTCAACTTGTTTCATTGGTCTATTGCATGTCGGGGGATTGTGTTGTGTGGAATATGTGTCTGTTGCAACAACCCTGTGCTTCATATTGTCTTTTTATCAATGAAATTACGAGGCACAGTTACCATAAGGGCTGAATAACCATTTTGCTGCTTTTAGTGCCTAGTAAGTATAGTTATAGAGACAATATCAACCTCTGCTTCTCTAAAACTATTATACTCCTAAGTCCATTTTTGTCACCAACATATTTTTGTTGATATGTTAGAAAAGCAGAGCAGGCATCACCTGCATGCTTGTCCTTGGGTGGCAAGTCTTCAGAGGCTGCAGGCGATGTGTGTGTGGTTAGCTCTAGAGCAGGAGGCTGAACGAATGGGAAGGCTTTTCCTGGACTAACAAGAAAATCAGATAAAATAGTGTTTATGCAAGTTTTATGTAATTGCGATGGTTGTTGCACTGTCAGTGAACTGATGAGTTCACTGCTTAGTTCACTGCAATCTCCCTATCAATTCATGAGTTCTTTGGAAGATGGCATTTTTTTCTAGTAACTTTGAATACCCTCCCTTGGCTGCTATTTCCAAACAAAACAAAGTCATGTTAAAAGCCAGAAAAAATATTATATAGAAATTATCTGTGGGTCAGAATCAAATTTTACTAGAAAATGCGTAGATGGAGGAAACCCATTGACCAGTTTGACCAGTTTTCCTCATCTTTTTCAGGTCAGATGAACTGAGTGCTTCCCTGGATGCTAACCACACGTTGTGGAGGTGACTCCACTCTTCCATGGTGAAGAGGAATAAGTTAGTTCAAGGTCATTGTGAAACCCGAGAAGACCAACATTTTTCTTGTAACAGAGATGTCCTGCTCTTCTTCAACTACTGAAGAACGTGTAGTAGTGAGCATGCTAATAGCTGAACCTGAGAGCACAAATCTCTCCAAAACCCAAATTCTCCATCCTCAGTGGCAGTGAATTTGTTCTTCAGGATTGACAGTGGGATGTTCAGGTTAGGTCAGTGCAGTGAACTCATCACCAAATTTGGATGTCGTGTGCTCTGGTCCAGTAACAGATGCATGATGTTAGAAGTGAGATAGCTTACTTTGGCAATGTGAAGAGATATTGCATTTTTTGTGGAAAGAATGAAGCTGTTGAAACCAAAGAACAACAAATTGTGTGATTTTGTGTGTGTGTGTGTGTTTGTTTGTTTGTTTTCATAACCAAGAGCTCAGCTCATGATTTAGATGCCTTTGGTTTGTATATGCTATGGCCCTAAGAGTTGTTAAGTAAGTGTACTGGAAACAGTTTGTTGCGATGGAGGATGAAAAAGAAATTAGATAAACTTTATCATTCAGATAAAGATTTGGGAAATGCTGAATTAACCTTCAAAATGTCCCCAAACGTCTTGTTTGGAGAGGGGAGCGTGGCCAGACAGGAAGACAAAGATGTTCAATCTGGTTAACATTGACAATGAAGAGATGCATGCAAAAAAAATCCCTTCAGCACTCGTGAATTCATTTCCTCAGTCAATGATGTTTCATCAAGTAATGAATAATTTCTGCATCTGTCTTACTGAACAAAAAATTCCAGGTAGCAGTATATTTAGAGGGAGCAATATCGATTTAGCCTCAATGTAGTTTAACGCAGAGAGGTTATAAAAATAAAAACACACAAAATAAACAAACAAAAACAAAACAAAAAAAAAACAAAAAAAAAACAAAAAACACCCTGAATTCTCATAGTATTACCTTCCTGTGTGTATGGGAACTGCTGAGTCACGGCCTGAACCACTGACTGATCACCTGAAGCAAGCACTGAGTCAGCCATGGGAGCATAGGTGAAGGCAATTCAGCTGTGTGACTGAAGGGATGAAGCCTGGCTGCACCTCTCCTAGACCCCATTTAAGGGCTGACTGCCACTGGGGAAGGGTCTCTTGCTGGAGATCCTTCCTCTCTGGAGTCTTCCCTGTGAGCCTATGTCTTTGGATACAGGTGAGTGTTCGTTTGTTTGTTTTTTTTCTCATTTTCACTGCAATAATCTTTCTAGCTGTAACACTGCTTCAATAAGAGGAAAAGAAAACAAACCCAATTCTTTATTTTTGTTGATAGTACAACTTTGCCATTGATTTTTGGGGTTCAAATTTCAGATTTCAAAATAATGAAATGAAAGTGGAGTGGGAAACGTTTTGTAGGTCAACTGTTGTGAAGGCTGTTGCCAGCCTACCTTGTGCTCACAGGTGCCACGCTGGTAATCCTGTACGTGAGATACTGGTGCACGTATTTTGCCTTTCAGGGAGAGGCTCTCCCTTGGGCATGGCTCAAGCACGCTGAGGTCCTAGCATCTCTGGCCAATTCATGGATGGGCTTTTCTCTTCTTGCTCAAGGCAGTTGTGTGCTGAGGTCCTTCCAAGAGATATCCTGACCCACTGCTGCTTGGCTGCAGGTGTTCTGGCACTTAGACAAAGGCAGTTGTTAACTTGTTTCTGAAGCAGAACATGTCAGTAACCACAATGGACCATGGGAATGCACTGAATACAGTGCCTTCAGGAGGGATTAACTCTCACTAATCCTCCATTCAGGACAGAAAAGTCTCAGGTGTTTTCCAAGAACCTATGAGCAAGATTCTTTTTCTTTTTTCTCTCTCTTTTTTTAAATAAATAAATCTTCCCGAGATCATGAAAGCAGACCCAAGCAATCACAGTGACTCAGCTGTAGAGCTATAAGCAGTTCGCATTGCAGATTAAATCTGTGGTGGGTAATATCATTTTGCTGCACAGTGAAAATGAAAAATGATTCCTTCCGTATTTGCTCTGTGTAATGTGCCATATGCAAAATCCTATACCATGCCAGAGCATAGAAGAGGAAAGAGAGGAAGAGACAGCCACAGATAGTTTAAGAGACCATTCTCACCTATGTCTTGCTGTAACAGTACAGTGGTCTGGGCATGTCAGTAGAGAAAAAAGAAGATACACCCCAAATAAGTAAATGACAGGACATTCATTCACAGCTGGATGTTGCAGGGAATGGGATTTTATTTCTTATCCAAATTGTGGTAATTTTTGCCTGGAAATATAAAACAAACAATTTTTTTTTTTTTTTTTAAACAGACTCAACCAGAGTGACCAAAACTGCAGCTGCTGCTCCCATGCAATAAAATATTGGAGAGTTCACAAAAAGTTTAAACTACTTAAGTATTAGTACAGAGTACTGAATTCCAAATACCAGTATGTTAATTAAAATATTCCGTTTACCATAATTGCTTGTGGGTTTGATTGCTTCATCAAGGCACTGGCTCTGTGGAATACTCCAAAGTCAGACGATTTTGATCATGGCCTGAGACCAAGGTATTGAATTTTACTGACTCTAAGACTTCCTGTCTGTTAGGACCTTTGAAACAGATCCCATGGAGCTTGTGCTGCTCAGTTCCAGTTAAGAGTGAGAAGGAGCAAAACTGGAAATCTTGACTACGAAGGCTTACACTGTCCCTTAAATTGCTTATAGGAATCTGTAGTCCCTATAGATGTAATTTCAAGCATACTCAGTGAACCAGGAATTACATTATTTCACTGCTGAGACTATAATAATACCAAGAGCGTTCAGGAAGTTGATGGAGTAGACTTGGAGTACCCTATGCCCCCATAGTGTCTCTGAGTACCCTGTTTCCAGGCTGCTAGTGTTTTATGATTTCCTGCTTGTAGTGTGATTTGAATCCTCCAAATGTTTTCTTGGTATCAGGACAATCTTTCAAGAAACAGGAATGAGTTGTTATTCTAGGAAATGTGTTACTTTTTTCACTTCTATCGGTATTTGTGATATTTCCCAACATACTTATTAGGTTTTCATAAATGATTCTATGTCAGTGCACACTATTTCCTCTGTGTTTTTCTTGGCTGATCTGAAAAATCTCTGTGACCTGTCAAATGTCAGTCTGAATTGAGATGTCAGTTCAATTAACTCAGTACTGAAATAGTAAGTGCAAACGTGTTAAAGGGGTCTTGTGTTTTTGAACAAACAAACATCAACTCTTACTAGAAGCAGAAAAATAATCTTCCTGACCTAATCTAACAATAGGTCACTCTATCGCTGATATTCACTTGTCACCCAACAGGCATCCTCTAGCATGTGAACTAAAGTTCATGTTGCTTTATCTAAGCAAATTAAATTGATTAAATAACTTTCAAAATATAGCAACCTATTTGCCTTCAGGCTTCTGCAAATATCCAACTGGGTATAATAATGATCGTTTACAATTATACTTATGAATTTACAATTCTACCTGGTTTTGTATGGTTGCTCATAGCTCAGAATGATTCTATTGTATATTCCTTGATGCGTGAATGTAGACCTCATTAAAACAAACAAACGAATATAGCTTCAACTGAAAGTTATAAAGATGTGTTAAGACACAATAACTGACTCCTGGGTCAAACAATTTCTGTGAATACTTTGTCTGATTTATTTTTTAAGAATTCAGTTTCTCATCCTCAATAAGAAGCCCCAAGGCACATGAAAATCTTGTGGAAAGGAAGATAGGCTGAGAAAGAGGGGAGCAACCAAAAAAGGATGAGAAAGTAAAGCCAGCCTCAGGAGTCAAAGGAAAGAAGTTTTTTCTCAAGTTCAGATGGAACCACCCGTCTTCCAGTTTGTAGCACATCTTGCCCCTTGTCCTGTTGCTGGGCAACACTGAAAGGAGCCTGGCCCATCCGTCTGACTCCCACCCTTAAGATATTTACAAGCGTTGATAAGATCCCCTCTCAGTCTCCTCCAGGCTGAGTAGTCCCAGGTCTTTCAGCCTTTCCTCATAAGGCAGGTGCTCCATTCCCCTAATCACCTTTGCGGCCCACTACTGGGCTCCCGAGAAGCTCCCTGCTTGTCTTGAGCTGAGAAGCCCAGAAGAGAACACAGCACTCCAGATGTGGGGTCACCAGGGCAGGGCAGAAAGCGAGGATCACCTCTCTCAACCTGGTGGCCACGCTCTTCTCAATCCACCCCAGGATCCCATTGGCCTTCTTGGCCACAGGGGCAACTGCGGGCTCGTGGTCAACCTGCTGTCCTCCAGGACCCGGGGTCCTTCTCCATGGAGCTCCTTTCCAGTATGTCAATCACAAACCGATTCTGATGCATGTGCTTAATGCCCACTCCTTTTGAAGCTGGTGCCATTATTAGCATTCCCGTCTTCAAACACACAGCCAGCCTTTCTAAGGGCAAAACTCTTCACTGCCTTAAGGATTAAGACATCAGTACGGGAAACTCAACTGCTCCATTGGCCTAATCATGGCAAAAAGCAAAAGCTTTCTGCTAGTCATGGCAGAAATTGACTGATTCTTGAGGAAAGCTGACATGGGTGGCAAGGGTGAACCAAACAGTGGACATCTGAAACATAACCCAACCTCAGCGCTTCTGGTGATCTTCCTTTTTCCTCAGGCAGAGCCATGAACTGTTTGTAGTGGTTCAGCTTGCATAGTAGGAAAAATTTCTTCTCAAAGAGTGGTGATATGTTAGAACAGGCTGCTCAGCCCTGCCTTGCCCTGTCCGGGATTCCAGACCTCCCTAAAGAGACAATCATTGGACATTGGCTTGCAATGGATTGCTTCTAAGTGGTGAAGTCCCCATCCCTGGAAGCTCTCAAGAAAAGGGTAGATGTGGCACTTAGGGACGTGCTTTGTCAACATGGATGACAGTTGGACTAGATGATCGTAGCAGTCTTTTCCAACCTTCATGATTCTATGATTTCTTCAGTACAAAGCAGTGCCTTAACATGCTCTTGTTCCTGGTGATGACTGAAGATTCTCAAAGCCTTTTGCTTTTTGATAAGACAACAAAGAGAGATCTTGAGCTTGAAGGGTCCTAAGATTTTCAGTGAAGAAAAAAGTCTTATATTGATTTAGAAGATAGCAACTGAGGGAGAAGGAAGATTTGCTATTCATTCCTGCGGAGACCTGGAGATGAGGATTTTTCTCCTTTTTCCAGCTGTGTCAGTCTCTGTCCCCATCCTTCTTGCTTTCACTTTCTGCGTTTCACTCCCAGTCATCACAGTAACAACACATCTGAATCACCACAGAAGTGCGGATGCTGCAATGCCAAAGCTAGTCCCAACAAAAACAGCTTTCCTCCTTTAAGAACACCTGTCCCTATTTATGCCTTTAAGCAATGTGTGCCTCATACCTTTTGATTCAATGTTCACACTGACCCTCATGGCTGTGAAAGTAATCCACAGAAGTTTTTCCCTATCATCAAGCCTTTCTTCAGTATTTTCCTTTACTGTGGTACAACTGAGACTCTCCCCACTTTCTTCTTTGAACTGTAACTCGTTGAAGAACAGTGGCCTGCTGGCTGAAAAAGTGACACAATTTCATGCATGTATTAGGTGTCCAAACTGGCCATGGCTATTGCTGAATTTTGTCCTACTAATGCTTGCAAGCTGAAGACACACTGAGGAACTGGACAATCTTTCTGCGGCACACAGTGCTTTGCTTTCTGTGTTCCTAACTACGAGACCTCCGTATGAGACACACTGTTGTGGACACAATCCAGTCCCTGCAAGAACAGCCAAGGTGGCAGTGGCATCCTTCACAGTGTGACTCGGGACACAGCTGGGGAAGAACTGGTCAGCCTCTTTCTCTGCCTATCTTATTTCTAGTACAGAGTGACAGTTTTCATAAAAATAATAGAATCTCTTCAGTTGGAAAAGCCCCATAAGATCATCAAATCCGCCCATCCATCTAGCACTACTAAGTCAAGCATTATTCTGTGTCCCTAATGGCTTTTAAAGACCTCCAGTGGTGGGGACTCCACCATTTATTTCACTGGGTAGCCTGTTCAACAGTTCTGCCCAGAAGAATTTGGAGTAGACGACTGTTTCTCTTGCATCTGCTTAAACCATCTGCAGTCTGGTTCCTCCCTGCAGACACAAACCGTACTTTCTTAGCCTACATTGGTTTGCAGTCATTAGGGCACACAAGGTCCCAGGAGTGTTCAGACTTTTTCTTTGAAATGTCAAGCTAAGCATGCAGGCTGGTTGACAGTCCCAGGGTTTTCTCAGGTGTTATCTTGTGCTGTCCTGAAAGGAACAAGCGTGCAAAGGAAAAGCCTTCATCACCCTTCTGCTGATACAGGAAAAGATGAGCCATATAGCATCAGAGACTCTCACAGGAAAGGGGAGCTTTGCTGAAAAATGTTGATCGCTGACTGTAACCAGGCACAGAGAAAAGCAGAGGTCCTGAAGTTGCTCAGTGGTACAGAGATTTGGGTTTTCTGGGCATAGCAATCAGCACGAGCAAGTTGCAGTTTCATCACATGCTAGTTTTATGAAGCAAAAGTCTCAGATTTTATTAAAACCTATAGAGCAAACAAAAACAAATCTCTATCCCCTCAGGCCTCACGAGAGCAGACTGCAGGGAGACAATCGCCTCCCTGTCCCTGCTGGCCATCCCTCTTCTGATGGAGCCATTGATAAAGATGTTTAAGAGCACCGGTCCCAATACAGACCCCTGGAGGACTCTGCTCATTACCGGCCTCCTCCTGGACATGAAGACATTGACGACCACCCTCTGTCTATGGCCTTTCAACCAATTTCTTATCCGTTGAGTGGTCCCCCCATCAAAACCACATCCTGCCAATTTGGAGATAAGGATGTGGTGGGGGACCATGTCAAAGGATGAAAGCTCTCTGGGAGGACTGGCAATGACAAACATCAAAATATTTGGGTTTTAATCAATAGTTGTGGCAGGTTGATTAAATCAGCTTGCCACGAACTCACGATGGTAAGCATTATGTGCTTACCATGCTGGAGGTAACCACTGGGTGCCTTGAAACACACACAATACCCCATGCTACCACCCAAAACACCATATCAGGTCTGGAGAAACAAGTCCTGTGTCAACAGGGCACTCCAGAAAGAATTGGGTCAGATGGTGGGACACATTTTGAAAATTCCCTTGCAAACACTTGGGCCAAAGATCTTGGCATCGAGTGGACTTATCATATTCCCTTGCATGCACCAGCTTCTGGTAAAATCAAACAGTACACTGGGTTGTTGAAAACTATGTGGAAGGCAATGGGGGGTGGAACGTTTAAGCAGTGGGAGAAGCATTTGGCAGAAGCCGCCTGGTTGGCCAGTAGTCAAGGATCTATGAGCTTAGACCGTTGTAGTGGAAATACCACTTGTGGTGATACCACAAGGTATCTTACTGTGAAGACTGTCTGGGAACTGCTGAATCACGGCCTGAACCTCTGACTGACCACTTGAGGTGAGCAATGGGTCAGCCCTGGGAGCACAGGTGAAGGCAATTCACCTGTGCTGCAGGAAGGGATGGAGCTTGGCTCCACCTCTCACAGACTCCATTTAAGAGCTGACTACCAGTGGGGAAGGAAGGATCTCTTTCTGGAGATACCTCCTTTTGGAGTTTTCCAGTGAGCCCAGGACAACGGTAAGCCCTTTATTATTCTTTTTGGTGTAATAAGCTGCTTAGCCATACTCTCTTGTAGATTTCTTAATTATAACACCTGTATAATCGTTGATTATACAGAAGACTAAAGAGATTAAATGAAAACGTAAGTCAGAAGAAAGCATTCCAACTCACTGCTCCATCACAATGTTGTTTATTGGAAGAATCACAGAACAACAACTAAGACATGTAACTTCAGAATTAACTTAAATCCTTATCGTGTAAACGGCCTGCAGGAGGTGGTTTCAGAGGGACCCTTCATAGCTTGAACTTCTTGACTTTAATCTTCTTCGGCCCTTTGGCTGTTAATTCACTCCTCGGTGTATTTAACTGGCCTGGTCTGATACCGTTTGGGAATGCAGAAGTTGCGGACGTGATGCTGTGTCCAGAGGCACCGGCAGTCTGTGCAGCCGAAGCACTGCTTGCACCCGAGTGAGAAGTTCCTGTCGCTGCCTGGGGAGTTCCAGCAACTGTCAGCGGAGCGGTGCTGGAAGAGTTTGCAGCAGCAGAACTTCCAGGGCCAGGAAGCCCAGAAGTTCCAGAACCACTGGTCGTTGCAGAAGCATTAAGTGAGAAGGGGGCTGCAGATGGAGCTGAAGAAGCGCCAGTCCCAACGCGATGGGGAACGCTGTGGGAGGACGTCACCCCGAGTGCAGGAGCACTGGAGGCAGCAGCAGAGCGCCCCACAGCTGGAGCGCTTCCAGATGGGACGCTGGGATTTGCGTTCGAGGACAAACCGGCAGCACTGCTGCTGCTGCTCTCTGGAAAGCCTGCAGTGAGGAAACAGGTCAGAACGCTCAGAATGGGTACGCCTGCCATTCTGAAACACTGCTGCATTTCAATACCGCAGAAGAACACTTATCAATGCCTGTTTAATGGCTGGTTCTTTATGCAGAAACTTACTTGGGGACCCAGTGCTTGGGGCTTGCTGTCCTCCCGATCCAAGAGAAGGCAACGGCTGAGTGACCGCATTCTTGCTCTGAGACGGCTGAAAAAGTTCCAAATACATCCATGAGAACTACATTCCAACACAGGCAAGTATCTTTCAATGCACGCTTAAAGCAAAAACCTGTGTGTGCCACCCAGCTGAACGTAACTCTGAGGAACTTAATCGAACACTGGCCACAAGCAGTTGCAGCTTTAAACAAAACGCTCTCAGGCTACTGTCTGCAAGCAGCCTAGAAGCAGAAATCTGCTGAGTGACAGGCAAAAAGTAATTGCAATCACCAAAACCTCGTGGAGCTCTCATTCTCCTCTCACTTGTTCTAGTTTGTTTCATGACTCTATCTGTATCACTGCTATGGCTCAGTCTGCTCTCTGAGCGAGGAACAATCATTGTCTGTGCTGAAGTCTGAACCCTGAGCTCTGTCTAAATGTGAATCCTAAGAAAAACCTTCACTCAAGATTTAAGAGAAAAGCAAATATCAGGAACAGAAATATTTTACCTTTTCTTAACACTTACCTTCGACGCTTTTTTTGAGGCATTTGAAGCCTTCAGCTCCTGCAGCCTGCTTCTCCATTCTTTCATGTACTGACTGAAAGCATTTATCTAAATGTGAGAAGACACAAACATACTTCTATGAGGCATGGCTTTTGGGTTTTTCTTTTTGGTTTTTTCTTTCTTTCTTTCTTTCTTTTTTTCTTTTTTTTTTTTTTTGTTTTGTTTTGGTTTAAAGAGGGGACAAGAGTGATCTGACCTATGGGAAGGAAATTTCAGATTGGGCAATTCAGAACAGAAACTCATGCTTTGGATAATACGTTTTGTACCTGCGTAATTGGTGAGGCCTATGTCATGCAGTTATCAGAAAGAAGAAGGGAGAATCACAGACCTGTTTGAGTCAGAAGGCACTGTAAAGCCATCTGACCCAACTGCCCCGCAATGAACAGGGACACCTACAGCCAGATCAGGTTGCTCAGTTATGGCAAAACCTTCAGGCCAGCAGCTCCTGTTGTTTTCTACTCAGTGCACAGAAAACTGAACGTATGAGGGCATTCTTACGTTCCCCTCGAGTTTGGTATTCGCTGAGTCAAGAGTGGCCACCTGAAGAGCAGTACCCACTCCTACCCTGAATGCGCCCACACGAAAGGTCAGCTGTTTTAAATACTTACATAGTATCCAGTCTTCTTCTGTGCTCTGCGGTCGTAATACCCCAGGCGCACCTCCTCAGGAGAGAACTCTGGAAAGCCTGCAGGGAGGCAACCAATCAGCATGCTTCAAAGGAAATACAACAAAAATACAAAATTGCCCTCTAGAGTTACACAAGAAACTGCCCTTGCTACACCACCTGGGACAAGCCAACTCTACTTGGAGACACAAAAAGGACTCCTGGTGCAACTTCGGGGGTGCAAAACCACCAAGGAAATACCGTAATCCAATATCCCAACCTGTTGCATCGCAAGCAAGTCTTCACCTTGCAAGTGCTTCCATTGAGGCATAGCAGTGTGGACAAGTATAGAAATGCAGTCTAAACAATAGCAGCACTCTGCACTCAGCAAGGCTAAAAATGGTACCGATCTAAGACATTAGGCTTGCCTGTCACAGGAGAGTAACACGAAAGCATCCACTGTCCAGAGGATTCCCAGCTTGCCGCGTCTTTTGCTACACAGTCACTAGAAAACAGAACAGAACAGTCAGAAGCCAAACGGCGAAAAGCAAAGTCAAACTCAAATAGCCAAAGCCATCCCCATTAATTCCATAGGACACTGCTCAGAGGGAACAACTGAAGAATACTACAATTATCTGTGAAAGACACAACAGTCACTCTGCTGAACACACAGATGACCCGACAAAGCGTTTTACCGTATCATCGAACCACAAGTAAATCACATCAGGTCTGTAAGAGAAACAAAACCCCAGTGCTTTCTATGGTTCCCCCCACACGTCCCAGCTTCCATCCCCCAGAACGTGTCCTCTCTGTTATCCAGAGGAAGCCAGTAAGCACTTAAGCAGCTCCTTGTGAGCACTTCCCAGGGGTCAGGGTCATCACTTACGAAACTCTCCGCTGTCCATCTCTGTGGCCATCACCTGGGTCTGCACTGCTTAACGCAGAGCACACCTTCTGTTTCTGCATGGAGACCGTGCTTTTCTTGCCTGCTGGTCCAATACCAGAGGCACCAGAGGGTCCTCCTCTGTCACGGCTGCCACCTGATGTGCTCTTTGTAAGCACAGGAGGCTGGATAACGTCTGCGGGAGCGCCCCGTTCTCCTGCAGCTTCTCCCTTGCGCTGGAGCACGGTTGGCCGGAGAAAGTTTATCTTTCTCCGGGCAGGAGCAACACGTTCTCCTCCATTGCCTCCCATGTGCTGGATCACAGGTGGCTGGCTAAGGTTTACATTTCCCTGAGTAGCAGCATTTGATCCTTCTACAGATCCTTCCGTGTGCTGGATCACGGGTGGCTGGCTAAGATTTGTGTCTATCTGGATTGAAGCATTTGATCCTTCTACAGCCCCTTCTTTGTGCTGGATCACCAGAGGCTGGCTAAGATTTGTGTCTGTCTGGGTAGCAACATTTGATCTTCCTACAGCTCCTTCCTTGTGCTGGATCACTGGAGGCTGGCTAAGATTTGTGTCTGTCTGGGTAGCAGCATTTGATCTTCCTACAGCTCCTTCCTTGTACTGGAACACAGCTGGCCCGATAATATCTGTGTTTCTCTGGGTTGCAGCACCCAATCCTCCTCCAGCTCCACCCTTCTGCTGGAACACTGGTGGCTGGCTAAGGTTTTCATTTATCTGGCTAATGGCACCCAATCTCCCTACAGCTCCTCCCATGTGCTGGATCATGGGTGTCTGGCTAAGGTTTCTGTCTATCTGAGTAGAAGCATTTGATCCTCCTACAGCTCCTCCCTTGTACTGGAACACGGCTGGCTGGATAAGATTTCTGTTCCTTGGGGTACCGGCACCCTGTTCTGCTACAGCTCCTCTCTTGTCCTGGATCACGGGTAGCTGGCTAAGGTTTGTATTTATCTGACTAGTGGCTCCTGATCCTCCTACAGCTCCTCCCATCTGCTGGATCATAGAGGGCTGGCTAGGGATATTCTTTGTCTGGGTAGTGGTACCCCATCCTCCTAAAGCTCCTCCCGTCTGCTGGATCATGGGTGTCTGGCTTAGGTTTTTATTTGTCGGACTAGTGGCTCCTGATCCTCCTACCGCCCCTCTCTTGTAATTGAACATGGCTCCTCTCTTGTACTTTATCAGGGCTGGCCGCATAATGTGTGTGTTTCTCAAGGTAGCAGCACCCCATCCTCCTACAGCTCTTCCCGTCTGCTGGATCATGGGGGGCTGGCTAAGGTTTGTATTCGTCTGAGTAGTGGATCCTGATCCTCCTACAGCTCCTCCTGTGTGCTGGACCATGGAGGGCTGGCTAGGGATTCTGTTTGTCTGGGAGCTGGTACCCCATCCTCCTACAGCTCCTCCCGTGTACTGGAGCAGAGGTGGATGGCCATGGCTTGTGTTTGTCTGAGTAGTAGCTCCCCATCCTCCTAAAGCTCCTCCTGTCTGCTGGATCATGGGGGGCTGGCTAGAGTTTGTGCTTGTATGGGTAGTGGTACCCCATCCTCCTACAGCTCCTCCTGTCTGCTGAAGCACAGGTGGATGAATAAGGTTTGTATTTGTCTGACCAGTGGCTCCCCATCCGCCTACAGCTCCTCTCTTGTAGTTGAACATGGCTCCTCTTTTGTTTTTTAACAAGGATTGCCGGATAACGAATGTATTTCTCGCGGAAGTAGCACCCCATCCTCCTCCAGCTCCTCCCATCTGCTGGATCATGGGGGGCTGGCTAGCAATTGTGGTTCTCTGGGTAGTGGCAACCAATCCTCCTCCAGCTCCTCCCATCTGCTGGATCATGGGGGGCTGGCTAGCAATTGTGGTTCTCTGGTTAGTGGCAACCAGTCCTCCTCCAGCTCCTCCCATCTGCTGGATCATGGGGGGCTGGCTAGCAATTGTGGTTCTCTGGGTAGTGGCAACCAATCCTCCTCCAGCTCCTCCCATCTGCTGGATCATGGGGGGCTGGCTAGCAATTGTGGTTCTCTGGGTAGTGGCAACCCATCCTCCTCCAGCTCCTCCCATCTGCTGGATCATGGGGGGCTGGCTAGCAATTGTGGTTGTCTGAGTAGTGGCAACCCATCCTCCTCCAGCTCCTCCCGTCTGCTGGATCACGGGGGGCTGGCTAGCAATTGTGGTTGTCTGGGTAGTGGCAACCCATCCTCCTAGAGCTCCACCCATCTGCTGGATCATGGGGGGCTGGCTACTGACTGTGTTTGTCTGGGTGCTGTTACCCCTTCTTCCTCCACGTCGTCTCGAGCGCTGGAGCACGGATGCCCGGGCAGCGTTTGCGTATCTCTGGGTAGCGGCACGCCATCGTGCTGCGGCTCCTCTGGGAGCACCTGCTAACGAAGAGGAAGGGACGCTAAGCATTGCAGATGACACGCGATTTGCACAGTGCCGCCCGAGGCAGCAAGAAGTTGAAACCAAAACGTACTTGGATAGGGGCGCCCCCGGCGGCCGCTCGCACGCACGTTCCGGCACCTGTCGGCGAAGTGGCAGCGACCCCGCAGGGCAGGCTGCGAAGCGGGCATGGCTGCAATGCCTGCTGGCACCAACCACCACCTGCAACTGACAGCGGACAGGTGTCATCATCCCCCTCTGTGACGTCATCCCCTCAGTGTTCCAAATGCCTGCAAGAGCAAAGTGCTCAGTCCTTGTATTTCTGGACTTCTTAATTTTTTCGAGCGGATCTTGCTCTGCAGACATCACTCACCTCATCTCCTGATTCATCTCCTCAGGAGGCTTTGGGTAACAGAACTGCACCCAAAGCACTGTGTTACTGGCTGCTTTAGCGGGTCGTGTATGTCCTTCACTGCTTTTTTCCTTGCCACTTTGACTTGAAGGACTGAAGATGACTTGTTAGTCCTTAATATAATAAAACCATTACCAAATTAACATGTAGAACAATAGTAACAGATAATCATCATCCAGCTACTCATCTGGAAAATTGAACTCGTTGTATTTTCACACTTCAGAGAAATCATAAGTACAAATGCATCAGTTTTACAAGTACCTCAAATCTCAAAGTGATAATGAGCATTGGAAGTTAATTGCATAGTCAGTTAGCTTCTAATTCAGTAAGTCACCTTAATGGAGATGGACTGTTGGCAGCCAAAGAGCCAAAGCAGTTCCTAGCCATACTGGAAAACTTGCACTTTGCCAGCTGGGTCTTGCCTGGAACTTGCCACTGATTTACTCCTAAGATACAGAAATGTAATGTAGAATGCTGAACTTAGGTAGAGTTTATTCCAGCAATCCCCAGAAATCCTTGATGACTTTCTCTTCTTTTTACACTTTTATTTGCTTTTTACTTTTAAAAAAGAAAAGAAAAGAAAAAAGAAAAGAAAAAGAAGCCTGAGGAAAAGGGAAAGGTTTTTTTCTTTTTCTTGTTTTCTTTTAAGAATCCTTCCTGCAGTAACGACTTGGGAGAAGTTGCAGTTCTCTGCACCGTTCTCTGATAAATTGAAAGGAAGATGTCTACATTTTTATGTTCACAATTTCTTAAAACTTCTGTAATTAACATATGGTAATGAAACACTTTCTGGTAATGCAGTGTCTGTGCTCTACACTCCATGTTCCTGTGACTACTGAAAAGTGTATGTCAAAATCAGGAAGGAAGAAGAGCATTTGTAAATATTGCCACAGGCACAGACATTGAGATTTGCTGGAGTATGCGGAAGCAGCTGAATTCCACCAGTTCAGAAGCAGACTGTTTATCAGACACCTAGTTTGAAGTCCAGTGACTCTGCAAATCATCTGTGTGCGTCTCAAAAAACAGGGAAAGAAATGGGTTACACCAAGCTTTTCTCTGCAGATCAGAGCAACTATGAGGTTTAACAAAACTGCACGTGTTGTATTCAAAGAGCAAACGAGAATCAATTAACCAAGAGCAAAAACAATCTCAGGGAATAAGAACTGCAATATTAATATTATTTATTCAGTGCATCCTATGGAACCGTGTTGAGTTTTCTGGACTGGGAGTGAATAAGAAAATTCATTGCATGGTTGCATTAGATGCCTGGAGAAGAAGCAATTGTTTTCCATCCTGATGCTGCCGAGAGGACTAATTCAGTAAGTGGAAAGCTACAAGAGACTGACTTACAGTAACTCCCCCAGACTGAGACATAAGTCAGGACAAGATAAATGTGGTGATGTCACCATCTGCATTACCTCATGGTAGCACATGGCAAGCGAGATTTGATACCCATTGCCATTCCTGGCAATTTAATGCCACCTGGTAAAATCCAAAATTCTCCTTTGAACTCTTACTCTCGTCCAAGATGAGTCACAGTACCCTAGGTCATAATAAATCACTCAGGCACTGATGTGATATAATTCCAGTTTTACTGTACTATCAGCTCTTGCCTGGACAGCCAGCACTGTTTCTGATGTGCATCTATTCTGATGTCTCCAAACCTGATTTAGATGAGGTAAAAAGTGGAATACACGTAGAAGCTGAGAGAGGAAACCAAGAGTGATCTTTAACACCAATGCTGAGAGACAGAAAGCAGCTTTGTGTGAGGGAGGAACATTGTCTCTTCGGGGGGATATGGACCTCCATTCCACAGCGTTTGGTCATACAGCCAAAGGAAAATGGTCAAGGAAAATCAAGATGATTTCATGTTTCACAGGTGAAATTGTGCCACTAGAGATGTAACGGAGAGAGCCTGGCATCCTGAAAACTTGTGGCTCTAATCTAGTATCAGAAAAACAATGAAATGGAGAAATGCACATGAACAGTCTGGTTACACAGCTTCCTTGCAGCTGTAAAGAAACTGCCTTTGATGCAGAATGAAAACTTTTCCTCCTGAAAAGGTAAAGCTGTGCTCCCACAGTGCTGGGCTGAAGGAGAAAATGTGGCTTTGGAGAGCCGATGTTAATCCTGGTGGACTGGCTGTAGTCTTGGAGAACTGACAGTGATCCTGATGTGCAAGACAGCTGGATTGCATTTGCCTTCTACAGACATGGGCAAGGAATTGTGCAGGGAAAGATAGATATGGATATAGATCTAGATCTAGATACAGATACAGATAGGGAAAATTCATTCATGCAAACCCCATCAGCAAGTATAAAGCTTTCAAGAGAAAGTATTTTTGTCATCTTTTTTTTTTTTTTTCTTTTTTAATGCACAGAAATGCATATCAACACGTTACATGAAGGAAAACACATCATTTTCAGCTGATCTATATTTCTAAATAGCCACCTGGAATTTCTTCAGACTTTTCTGGCCTCTTACCAAAAGGCAATTTATTCAAGGAGAATCTGGAAAAAAATAGAGTATCTTAAATGTTAAATGTTATTCCAAAGCTGTGCAGTAACTCTGTGGCTGCACAACTAACCTGAGCAGAACCTCTGCAGACAGACAGATGCAGAAAACAGCTGCCGTGCTCTGGTGCACTAAGCAGTAAGAACGCATGGAATTACTAAAGGCTGTGATGTGGCTATGGACATATTTTAGCAGCTCAGCCTATTTCTGCACACATTAATGCACACCAAGAGGAAAACAAACAAACAAACACACTTGACAGCGTTCAACTGAGGCTCACAGTACAAAATTCAAAAAGTAAAAGAAACTTGCAAGTAGGTCATGTATTTATCCACATCTACTTGACTTCTTCAGTATGAGGGCATAACTAGGCAGGTGGTAGCTAGAGAGAGAAAAGGGTGAAGATCTGCTTAACAAGAACAGGGATGTTCAGAACTGGATGGAAATTACACCTGGACAAACCCCCAAGTTTTCACTTCCACGACAGAATTTTTGCTGCTTCTTAAGAAACAAGGCTGACAGCACTAAGAAGCAGAAGTGATTGGTTGATCGTACTGATTTCTTAGCTGAGGAGGTTACTGATAATGATACAGGTTTTCCTTCAAAGGTATTTGCACTTTTTTGTAAATTAGCAAAAGAGAGCAATGCACAAGCTATTATCCAAGCATGACCAAAGCCTGTAGACTAGAATGGTTTACTAGGAGGGGATCAACACATGGGAATTGCTTTGTAGCTCTCTGAACCTGAAGAAACATGACAAAGACAAAAGTGCAAATATATACATATATTTAAAATCATTATTTGGCAGGTGTGTGAAAGTATTTTTACGAAACCATATATGACTTAACTGCCATTAATGAATTAGGAAATAAAGGTCAAAGCAAAAATTAGAAGCCATCACTGGATGTGCTCGGACAGCTTATTATCCTCTGGATTTTTAATTTACAGTTAATTTACAGTCAGCACTGGCTGACAGCTGCAAGGCACACAAAGTGGAGAGCAGTTCTGGGACGAGCATCATTTGAAGTGAAGGCTCATTCACTTGGCTTCGTGGCATGAGTCAGAGAAATGGAGACCAACTGCAGTTTAAAAATGCATTTGGAACACAGACCAAAAATGCTGAGATGGGCACACCCTGGAAGGGAGGTTTTGAGTGCACAGCCAGCATCCCAGAGACTACTGACCCTTCACATGTGTCCAAGGAATTTCCCAAGGGCATCAGGAAGGGACGACAAAATGCTGGTGTGAAGAGGAAGATGAGATGATGGCATTTCTTTCTGCCTCCCTTCTCCCTGGAGTGCGTGAGATGAGTGGGTGGAAGAGCAGACTGTGCATCCTCCTCTTCCCCAGGGGGATGAGCCCCCATTTACTGCCTGCTTGGGGGATGCTAAGATTGTCAAAAGCTGGAGAATACCCCAAAGTGAAGCTCTATTGATGTGCATTACTTTGAATCAACAAATATTTCATTACTAGAGAGAGAGAATATGAATCAATAATTCAGGAGTAAGGAAAAGGAAAGAGCTGGGTTTGAGCCACTGCTAGACACATTTCACTTTAAAGCACTTAAACTCTGTGGTTTCTTCAAAAACCACCTTAATTACAGGCACCTATAGGCTCTTCAATGAAGTCCTAAAGCCAGTAATACTCATCGGAGTATTAAAACCCCATTAATCTAATCAACAAGCAAAATTTAACATACAGCTTCAAACCAGGATTTTCTGTTGCCTTGAGTGGCTGTGAAAATAGAAAACACAGAAATGCTGCTTAGAAGGACATTCTGGAGGCAGAGGAAGAGAGAAGAGAGAGAAAACTGTGTTGGGAAATACTGAGAGAGGAAAGTGCAAACTGGCAATAATTAAAAGATGCTGAAATAATTGAAATAATTGCCATGAGACAAAGATGCAAGTAGGGAAGCATTGGGTGTACTTGTAGCAGGAATAACATTGCTCTGCTAATTTCATTTTGAACTGAACCTTGATGAAAAAAGAAGACAAAGGATTAGTGATACAGAAAAGAACAAGCCTATTTTTCTAATGAAACAAAACTGGTTGATTCCAAAGTATCAAATTGCATCTGGAAGTACCTGGAATGTGAAAGAGAGTAACATAAACAAATGCTGCCAAAATCACAGTTATTTGCATGAAAGCACTGGTTATGATCATTTATTATTTGAAAAAAAAATAGTTTTCAAGTTGTTCAAATGCCTTTTTTCCAAAAGCAGACATTTTCAAACCAACACTTTCTGATATGGGAGTTGTAGTGCCTTTATCACAGAAAATATTGCAGGCAAATTGAAAATGCGTAAAGTGGTGGTATGAGAATGAAGCATTTTATCTCACTGCCCTCAATTTTTTTTTAAACTGCAGTTATTGTGCTTTTGTCCTCAGAAATTGCACAAAATATTTTCCCAGCATGCTCCCTTCCCTTGTGGTAACCTGTACAAGAGCAATGTGCTCTGCTACCCTCAGCAGCAAAACACTACACTGATGGACATCAGCACTCAAAACAATTCTCCTATCCTACGGGGAAGAGCTTTCTAAATATTTTGATCTTAGGTACATGAATGAATATTGCCCACATGCACAGGAGCAGTAACAGCTTTTGCAGTCTCTTTCTAGAACTTGCATTGCTGTGAGCGCTCATTTGTTCAAGAATAGCAGAATGGAGACTGGAATATCTCCTCTGATCTCCTCAAAGAATAAAAGATGGCCCGAGGTGTGTTCACTTCGGTGTACAGGCATAAATAGGTTAACTTCAAGCTGACAGGGTGAGTTTGCTTATTAAATAATTAAGTATGTGAGTAAAATCCTGACAAAATTCCTGCTAACTTCAGCAGCATCTGGATTTCACCTCATGTGCTTTCAAAGGATACGCATTTCTTTTTGCAGTGAAACAAAAGGCAACGAAAACCAGACATTAGGTATCTCAGTTTTTGGAGCAGATGCACCTGGGCGCTCACCTACTTCTTCTCCAGGATTATCATTTATCCACTCCTGCTGGAAAAGCTGGGGGCCTTAACAGGAGGCAAGGAGTTGGAGGAGAAGGTGCAGGCGTGCTGAGGGACCAGATCTCATCTCTGGGGAGATGAAGGTGTACACAGGTGTACATTAAGCATACATTCATCTCACCTTGTCTCTCCAAATGGAGAAGCTTTAAATTAAGAGAACAAGACCAAAAAAGGTCCATCTATCCAGCACTCTCTGAGACTTTCCCAGCTCCTTCAGTATCCTATGCTACCAGCAACAGGGGCTGCCCTGCAGGTGATGGGAGCGGTACATCCCCAGGGCCCTGCCTGCTTCTGCAGCATAACTGCACTTCTTTTCATGTAGTTTCGGTGGCTTTCCTTTGCAGATTCATTCACAGGACTCATAAACATAATGACCAACATCATCTGGTGCTACACAGGAGATTTCATGGCCCCTGACATCGAATGCAGAGTCTTCTGCTACTTACAGGTACAGGACCACGTGCTCTCCTGCATGCCTGAGCTCAGCCTAACCAAATGCTGCACAGATGCTTTGCTTCCACCAGAACTGCTAAATGCTACCAGTAGTCATTTAACGTTTAAACACATTTTATTTCAAACATATTAAGTCCTTTACCTCTTACAGACCAGGAAAAGGAAAAAGGTCTGGGTGAAAATACAGGTTCAACTGTAAGTCTTCTTTTTTTTTTTTTAGGAGTATAAGTTTTCATATATTCCTAGAGCTGTGTTTTATCTGGCACTGATTTCTACAGTAAACATCTCAGCTACTTTCTTCTGTATCTTCTGTCAAGGTGGTCCTCCTCTGTGCTTCAACATATGTCCTCGTGTCACTGAGCATAGACCAGTGTCATGCCATAGTTTACCCCATGAAGTTCATGTAAGGAGGTAGGAGCATTTGCATACCTTGCTACTGCCACGGATAGTATTGGCTAGCTTCATTTTGCTGAGAAAAGTTTCAAAAGTATTAACCCCGTTCTCGTGAATCATTAATTCCTGCTGGACTCTGTTACCATTCTCTGAATGGCAAGGGAGCTGTGATTTCCAGATTTATTAAACTGCACTTAGCCCTCAGCAGTTTTTATAAGCATTGTGTTTGCAAAGAATTTTAAAAGCACAGAGATTTTCATTATCTTCCAGCACTCTGAGAAAATTCTTATGGGCAAAAGATATCCCTAACAGCCTTACTGACTCTAGGAGCAGCAATGGCTTTATTACCTGTATATTCTCATGAAAAAATAATTTGGATAGAGTGCAGTATTGAGAATTGATATGGCAGTTTGATGTGAGCTTCAAAAACGATAGCAACTAAGTTTAGACATTGATTCTATCTTAAAGTTTCTTCAATTTGTCATTTTTGCAGCACTCAAATACACCCTGTATGCTTAGCAACACAATTTAAAGAACACGATTTCTTTCCTACGCAGCTTAAAGTCTGAAGTTATGCATGTTGCACAGGGGGAATAAGTAGCAATAGCAGCAGGGAGGAAGGGGATCGGTTACAAAAGAGATGGTGGCTGAAAAATGCACTTCAGTCAGGGAAAAATATCATTCTTACTTTGGACAAATGACGACTTTTGACAGCCTGCCCTATTCGGGGGATCAGAATAGTGGTCCTCTTTGGCCTTAAAAATCTGTGAATCCATCACAACCCAGGCAGTATTGCACCCTTGACAGATGTTAAACCCTGAAAGCTCCAAATGCTTGTGTGAAGTTCAGCCTAACATCCCCCAGCACGCAGGCTGGCTTCTTCAGAGTGGGAGGATTGCTACCAAGTTTTATGAGCAGGCTTTTGGGTGTGCAGTGCATGCTGCAGCTCCCACCAGCCTGGGGTTCCCAAACCACCTGGAGCCAAGCAGCCCAATGGCATTTCTTCTTTACAGCACCTCCTGGCCTTAGCAAAGAGGTTGTAACAACAACAACAAAAACTTCTATAAGTGCTTTTATTTTTTTGTTGCTATGGAAAATTTGCTAGTTTAAAGAACAACACTGCCTTCTCCATTTCCTTCCGCAGTTCCTTTAGGAGACGGGATGAGCCTGGGAGTTTCTTCCTCCTTTGGATTCATCCTTTCCTCTTTCCAGACCTGTACAGAATGTATTAAGTCAAATGTCATGTGCATGAAGTTTTAGAGACCAGCGGTGAGTCAGCGGAGTCAGTAAAGACAAACTACTCACTGCTGGGATTCCAGCTGGGCTTCAGCACAGGAGGAAACGAACGACCGGGCAAAGACATCCACGGGGGCACTTCTGCAACCAAAGACCCATGACAAGTTTCACTCATACATCACAGCATCACTGAAGAGGAGAGCATTAGGGGGAATCGTGCCATGAAATGGCACTGAAATGGGCAGTGAAAGCTCTCACAGGAATTACAAAGCCATGACTTACCCATGCCATCCTCCAGAGTTTCAGTCCCAGAGTTCAGAGCAGATCCTGGATCGCCTGCTCCAGTCACATCTGCAAACAAACGCAGGACAGAGCAACCCCCATTAAACATCCTTCCAGGCAGAATGACACAGGATGCAATTAAAGCCAGGGATTTCTTCATGACACTATTCTTTCCCTTCCACACAGGAAGGTAACCTTCCCACTGAAATGTGGCAGCTCTCCCAGTAAAGAAATACTCATGGCTCGACTGTGCATGCCCTTCAAGGCTCAAACAGGCTCAGAAGGTCTTGAGAGTAAAATTGCACCCAAGTAAACTGGGAGAGCATGAGCGTTTCTGCCTCCAAGGAAACAGACACAACTTACATGCCCAATGCTTATGCACCTTCTCACTCCTCTTGTCTGGCTACCTTGTGACAATAAGCCCTGTTTAGTGTTTATTTCTTATATTTGTATTATTTGTTGAGTAATAGCTTCCAGCACGTGCACCCAAGCAGAGAGCAGTTACTGAGTGAGGTGGTCAGAAGGGCAGCAGCTCCTGGTGGCCACATGTAAGGGCTTCTCAGCCACATATGCCAGCGAGGTGTGGGCACAGCCAGTAGAACAGCTCCTGGTGGTAATTTTTGGTCACAGAGCACTGCTGGGCCCGGAACAAAGCCAGCAGCTCGTCCCTACAGAGACCCCTGTCAGGTGGGGCTGGGGCTGCAGCAGCCCTGCCTCTTTCCAGTCTTAGCAAAAAGCAAGTCAGTTCAACAGCTCTGCTTAGAGTAGAACCAGAATTTATTTCAGGCACGTGGTCCTGAAATCTGGAAAACCCTGATGTTTCCAGGTGCAGGTAGTACTGGCAAGCAGAGACATCAGATGGCTTTATACACCTCGTGACCTCAGAGTCCAAAGTGAGTGGAAGTTTGCTACAACATTTCATGCATGGTTAAGGTAACTTAGTTTCAGCAAGTTTTGCATTAGTAACAATGGAAAAAAAACCCACCCAAACAATTATGATAGGTCCTGCAACAGAAACTCCTCTTCATCTTTTGGATGAAAAGTCAATGACTGTGTGGAATTTCCCCTGGAAAGCTGCGGGGCCTTCTTCCACTTCAATGTCTCTGCTGTCTGACACAACAGGAGAGCTGCTGTGGCCTTGTGTCCGTGCCTGTGCCTCCTCCAGGGTGAACAGCTTTGTGGAAGGAGAAGAAACCCACAGGGACTTGGGCCACAATTCAGAACTGTGTCCTGTAAAGGAAAACCACAGATAAGAGGGAGGATCAGCAAGCAGCAGCACGGCCAACACAGCTCTGGGGGAGCTGCTGTATTTTTCTAAGGCTTGGTTATCCTAGTCACTGGAGGATGATGTCAAAATAACCATTCTGTCACAGGTATGTTTATGGCAAAGGACATACTCATAATTGAGAGCAGCTTACTGTATTTAAGCAAGCAAGCAAAACTCCTAAAAAGTGAGGACAGGTCAGTCAGAAACCTTCACAGCCATACTTGTATCAAGCTTCGTCTGCATGCAAAATATTGTCATGATAGTGACAGTTTTCTTCTTATGACGTCTGGGTTTGGTCACTCTCAGGGTCCAGCAACAGGAAACACTGCACACGAGTGCAGCAGCTACAACCCAGTGTGCAGGTGAGGAACTGAACAGAGAACTGAATCTGGCTGTGTCTTGCTCTTGGCCTGCTTGTTTTTGGAGACAAACTTTTAAACTTCTACCAAAGTAGCTCACAGTGCCAGCTGCTAGGATCTCTAAAGCCTCTCAGTGCAGGGCAGTGCAGGTGAGCACGAGGAGTCTGCTCTAAGAGCTGTCCTTCTTTGCCACTGCTTTCAGAACAAGCATTTATATTTCTCATGCAATAAGGGGTGGGGGAGGGAAGCGTATCATCTCCTCACATCAACATCCTGGTTGGATCCACTCCTACCACTTCTCTCTTTAACATCACAGCTCTTGGGTAATGTGTGCACAGCCTCATGTGTTTTTCAGCTGTACCTGAGTAGCCAGGCTTTGGGCCAAACGGTATACAGACATCCAACTAGACCAACTTGGGATGGCTTAAAGCAGGCTGGGGAATGCTGTCCCCTCTTGAAGGCTGGTCCAGGTTGAGATGCTGTGCTCAGAGGGGCTGCCTTGCCAGAGCAGTATTGCCAAGCTCAGCTGATACACTGTGACATTCCCTGACCCTTCTGCTTGTGGGGAAGCCGACAATGTGAACGTCTGAATCACTAAACAACTAGCCAAGGTGATATGCTCTATTCTACAGCCTGTATCATCGTATGGCTCAGGTGCTTTGCATGTCGGTCTTCCCCTGGCAGAGCTCAGCCTGCTGTGGGCTGTTCCTGTTCAGCCAAGCTAACCCCTGCATCCTGCTGACATAAAAACTGCCTTCCAGGAGGAACAAAAGCTGCACTTACAGCAACTGTGCTATCCAAAGAAGAGCAACACTCGTATAAAATGGGAAATATTCTGGAAAAGCAGCTATCTATACTCCACCAGTGGCAATAATTGCAGTGACTGTGCAAATTTCATTGGAAGGTCGGGATATCAAAGTAGATGGAACAAACTTAGCACTGCTTTGGAATAATAATTGCTTGTGCTCTTACTCATCTAATGTGCAGAGGAAACGTTCCTGGTGCAAATCTGTTTCCTTCCACTGAACCAGGTGCACTTCTGGTCTTAGCAGTTACTCAAGGAAAGCTGTCAGTTCCAGGGCTGGGCACAAACACATTGCAGTTATTTCCTCACTCTTAGCACCTAAGCTGTGGCTCATCTGAAAGCCACAACTCTGCAGTGCAGGCAGAGAACTGGGAAACAGCTGCAGGGCCCGTGCAGTCGTTGCCATGCAGCTGGACAGCCCTGCTGATTAACCTATAGAGACTGTGCAGAAGAAACATCCAGGAAAGCAGCTGTTAGAATATCTCACATTAAGAGCAAGACTTCTGTTTCTCAGCATCAATGCTAATGAATACCAAGAGCTTTCTTTAAATATGCTGATTGCTATTTGTCTTCTAAGATGCTTGTAAGGATCAACAGATCATGCATTGTGTCGTACTGCAAGACAGCTCAAGTGGGAAAGCACACAGAAGCACTGAAGAAAGTGATTTTAGAAAGAAAAGAGAGAGTAGGGGGAAAGATTTAAGTTACTCTGTACAGATTGTCAGTGTGAGAACCTAACAGCAGCAGCCAAACTTCCAGCTGTATGTTCTCGTAAGAGCATCCCTGGCTTCCCAGAAAGATACTGGTAGCCACATTTGCCATATTCTTACATCAGCCCAGAAGTCTGTTGTCTCCTCGACAGTAGAAGCATATGTCAAGTATGGTCTCTTGGTGGAGATCTCAATTTGATCAAGGTGTCTGATCAAGGTAAAGCTAATGGAGGAAGACACTCACCTGCTCCATCTCCAATGAGCGGGCTGGATTTGGAGCAGAAGAGGACATCTGAGTGGTTCAAGATGAATTCCACAACAGCTGACTGCATCTTCACCTCCACAAAGGCAGCTCTTCTGCTGATGCAGGCAGACTCAGTCTGCTGTGACCTGAAAAAAAAACAGATGAAGTAAAACTGACAACAGACAGAAGACTGGGAAGGCACCTCTGGCTGTGCAAAATGTGTTGATTTTGGAGGGGAGGGTCTACAAAGGCTGCGTTTGTTTATTTTGAGGTTTCTTTTCAGCACTGTTTACAAGATGTCAAGCATGAGCCCACTCTGGTACATGTCAGCATGTCCTCGTTTCAATTCTAAATGACACTGGCCCAACACATACCAACTTCCTTTGGAGCCCAGCACGCCTCTTACGTCTCTGAAAATGATGCAGGGACATTTTCTTCAACGTTCCCGTTAGGATCCTTTGTTTACCAATGTTTCAACAAGGTTTATGGGCAATGAACAGAAAAGTATAGAATTCTAAGGGAGTGATCTGTGTGACATCTGGGTGCTGGAGCTGGTGGCACCATGCAGAGCAGCAGCACAAGGGCTGTTTGCAGGGAGCTGATCCAACCCCTCTGGGCAGACGCCTGTGTGTCAGCAGTGACTCTGGGGCTTTTCACAAGGGACTGAGCATGCTAATTCTGCAACTCATGTTTCTCTGTGCTTCTGTTGCTGTTGCCTTGGTCAATAAGTAACTGTACTGCATTGTAACTCTACTGCTTGCAGAGGCTCATTCAGGCAGAGCTGCCCTAACAAAAAGCAGCAGCAGCAAAGCCCTCACCCAGCCACGCACTAGTACGTCTCCATCATCACATCCCGGTACAGCAGCACCCACTCCTCCCTGCTGAAATACACGGCCATCTCTGCAAAGGGCACGGGGCTCCTGCAAGTGCTCCTTGCTGGGCACAGCCAAGGCAGCTTGGAGAGGAGAGAAACTCCCATTCCAGCGCTTCTCTGTTCCCGGCACACAAATGCTGGCTGAGGACACCTCACTCTCTCTCACCCTGCACTCCTGTCTCTTGCTCCTTACTCTCTCCTGGCTGCTTCCCCAAGCCCCTGCCTGAGATGGACATGCTGTGGCCAGTTGCTGCTCTGCTGCAGGCAGATGTTAAACTGGAGTCTGCTGGGACAAGAGAAACAATAGGCAGGAGAGGTGTGAGGGAATGCAGCAATCCCTGCCCAACCCCCACCCTCACCAGCCCACCTGCAGGGCACTGCCTAGGGGCAAAAGCCAGCTGGGACTCAGACCAGCAGCACTGCTCTTACCAGGCTTCCTTCCCAGCAAAGCCAGTGTGATGGTGCGCTCCCTCCTCGCACTTTCTTCCTTCCTTCCTCCCTCAGCCTGGCACAGGAAGACAGTGAGCAACACTCCTGGCTAAATCAGATTAGCGATCACAAAAATGTCTCACACTGGGAGGCTGAAAGAACTCACAGCAGACCTCTGGCTCAACAGCTGAGGGCCAACTGAGCACGTGCCTAAAAACAAAGTACAGCAATGAGTCAATCATCTTACCACCAAAATAGAGAGCAGCACAAGCACCTCTTAAGCTCTCCTGCACAGCAGCAGGCTGCAGGACAAGCTCTCCCCTTGAGCAGGGATGCCTCGTGAGGTCACATCTGCACAGAGATCTGTTCCACCTTGACGTCAAGACACCTTGCTGGTATGGATCCTCAGTAAGTGACTAATAGTTTGGTTTGAGCTTTGTCAGCCTCACTAAGGTTATATATTTGATTGTGCACATAGGATCCCTTAGACACAAACTCCTGAACGCGTCTGGGACTAGGAGTGAATCCAGCTGTGCTGAGGAACCTTACCTCTGTAGTTTGAAGAGTTCAGACAGCATGGGGTTTGCTCTGATCCCTATGACACAGCAGGAGAGTGTCCTGTAGGTGTGTGTGTAACCCTGTCCTCTATGTGGAAAATAACCAAGTGTATCCAGCCATCTCCACTCTTGTTAAGTCACAGATATATCTTCTACAGCATATCTATGTTCATCAATAAATACATTCCTGCTTCCCCCTTAGAAGTGTATACTGTAGCTGTATCTATCTGTTATCAATTGATGAAGACTGCATGATAGCAACTAGGGACACTAACTATTATAAGACTCATGGAGTGAGTCACTCCCAAATTCTTACATGAATTGAGAAACAAGGGACCATCAGGAGCCAGCAAGGGATAAAAGGGGGAAAATAGTATTATCTGTTACATATGAAGTAAGGGAGAACGTAAATAAATGGAACAGGGAGCAGAAACTACAGCAAAGATTTATTTTTTTCTTTGTAATAATCTACAGAAATTGATTTTGCTTGGGTTTGTGTCAGGCACTCAGAACTGTGCCACACACTGTGCACAGGGGTGGATATGGAAATGCATCGTATTGCGTAGCTACAAATCTGGGAGTCTGTACTCTTAGTGAGGAATCAGAATCACCACACATTTGAAGCCCAGAATCATCACAGAATCAAGGAACCTAGAATTGGGAAACAATCACAGAATCTGAAATAATACAACTTACACTCACAGGAGCAAGTATCCTCGTAGCATCTTCATACAATCCTCAGACTCTAGAATCCTAGACTCTAGTAACCCCACAGTATTGAATCACATTTTGTTTCCTCACTCCCACACAGGGAAACTTTCTATAGAGCAAGTTCACAACTGATGGTATCAGTCAGCATCACCCAGCACTCCTTATGGAACGGGTTATCTAGAATATCAAACCACTGCCAGTTACAAGTGCTCAGAGGTTCTTCCTCAAAAGATGAACTTTTAACACTGTTTTTCATTCTAATTTGGATACAGGCAGGGAACTGAGGCCCAGACTCTTTATGAAAGGAATCCAATACCATGTGCCCTTCACAAAACCTCTCCCCATTCCACAACACAGGGGAATGGGGAAAGGGAACCTTCATCCTGGCTTTCCACCACCCCTCAGGTCAGTCCCAGGGATATTTGGGACCCTCTTGGAGACACCGGGAGCCCGCAGGCTGTGGACATGGCCAAGAGGCACTCAGGGTGACAGAATGAAGCCACAGCTTGGGGACAGTGGCCAGGTGCTGGAGACTTTCGTACGGCAGGACACAACCACAGTCTGGGGATACGAGCTGCAACAAAAGGGACTTTGCTCAGACCACTGGGACAACAGTGCCACGTGTGAACACGCTGCCACCCGCCTAGTGAAAGTCATGTCCTTGCTGCAGTTGTGTCCCCAAAGAGCTTTATTTGGTGCCACAAACCTCAGATCCCATAAACAGGGCAAAACCACAGAATTCCAGACCAAGCAATTGTCAGGAGCTTCCATTTAGTGACAACGTCACTGTGAGGCCAAGTTCCTCACAGGCCAGGTGACACTGCTGAGACACCGAGTGATCAGTGACAGTGCTGCTGATGGCAGCATCAGCTCAAGGGGACACAGCACTGGAAACGCAGCGACAATGAGAACGCCATCAGAGACAACCACAACCCCCAAGTCCATTGGATACAGCGCTGGAGGTTAGCGACAGCGACACTGCAACAACGACGCCAGAGCTCCCCACGGCTGCCAGCACTGCCCCACCGGTGTTCCCACTCTCACAGCTCCCGCGGATGTCGGGCAGCAGGCGGCAGGCAGTGATGGTGGCCACGGTGGCGGCCACAGCGCGCAGCTCACGGCGCACCAGGCACAGGCAGTGCGCGGTGGCAGCTGCCCCAGCTTGGGCTTGGCCCAGGGGCTCCCCAGGCCTTCCAGCAGCCGCGCAACCCCACCGAAACTGCGTCCCAGTGCCTCAGCCATCGTGCCCTGCAGCCGCCCCTCGCCCGCCTCCAGCCGCTGCTGCAGCAGTGACGGGCCCCCCGGGACACTCCTGGCAGCGGCACTCGGGCCGCACTGTCTCTCCTCCTCCTCGGTCTCTGACGCCTCCCCCAGGACCTTCAGCCCCGCTGCGGGGGTCCCGGCCGCGCTCCCCCCCGTCTCCGGCTTTGAGCCGCTCTCCGAGGCCTCGCCCGGTACCAGCGTGGGAGGAAAGGGGGCGGCCACGATCTGCGAGAGGGGAACAAAAGGGAGGAGAACGGCCCCATCGGGCACGGAGACCGCCGGCCCCTTCTCCCGAGTCCCAGGGCAATACCCCGCACAACAGGCCCGTGCCCCCCGGGCCTCGTGAGAGCCCCGTTTCCCCAGCCCCACGGGGCCCCCAGAACACGTCCCGGCACCCACAGCTCCAGGAGGACGCCTCGGATTCCCTTCCCAGCCCTACGTGACTCCCCCACGCCCCAATAACACGCCAGACCCACCGCCCAGCCCCGCGACGACCCGCATTTCCTCAGCCCCGTACCGCCAGCTCCCCGGCTCGCGTAACGCTCACCCCGGCCGCTGCGCGTCGCGTCGGGTGACGTCACGCCTCCGCGCGCCCGGTACCCGGACTCGGCCTCGCTCGGACCGCGCACGCGCGGAGAGGGCACCCCGCGTGACCTCGTTCGTCCAATCGTCCCTCCTCCCAAGCTTTAAGTGACAGCCAGGGCAGCCAATTGGCTCCGCAGAGACCAAGGGGCGGGCGGGCAGAACTCTCCCGGAAGAATGGTCGGGGGGCAGGGCGTGCACATAACAGGCGGCAGCGGCAGCCAATGAGATGATCGAACGGGCAGGGCTGGCCAATAGGAGAGGCGGGGGGCGGGGCGTGCCGGAGGCCGTCCGGGGCCGCAACCCGTCCTCTGCGCCGCTTTTCGGGGAACATTTCTTCCTCCTATGCAAACCACCGAGCGCCCGGGCCGGCACTTTCGAAATAAACACGCGGTGCTGACAGACTTATTGCGGGCCGGGCGACGAATCCGCCGTTGGGACAGCAGTGCCGGTGCCCAGCGGGCCCGTCTGTGTGCGTGGGGGGAGAGAAAGGCAGCAGGCCTGTGGGGCCGGGTCGGGGGCTGTGGGGGCCGCAGTCACTGGGATATGAGATGTCTGCAGAGCTGGAAGGTCAGGAGCTGAGCAGATACGGAGGGCTCCCATCGTGCTCCTGAGTGCCCCTCCTCTCCTGGCTGCATGCTGAGGGCAGGTGGAGGCAGGAACAAAGGGTAGGAGCGAGGACAGAGGGCTTTTTTGCTTTTTCTATCTTCCTAGAAAAAAAAAATATCGAAAATGTGTCACATGTGCATGGGATCTGCTGAGTCCCAGCCTGAACCACTGATTGAGCACCTGTGGAAAGGACCTGCTCAGCCCTGGGAGCACACGTGGAGGCAGTTCAGCTGTGTGAGGGGAAGAGCTGGAGCCTGGCTGCACCTCTCTCAGACCTCATGTAAGGGCTGACTGCAACTGGGGAAGGATCTCTTTCTGGAGATCCCTCCTTGGTGATGCTTTTTCCTGTGAACCTGGAATCTTCTGATATGGGTGAGCAATCTTCTTCCCTTCCTTTATAGTACCTCTCTATTATGCCAGTCCTTCCATCATCACACCTCTCTTATAATGCCTTTCCTAGTCACAGAATCACAGAATGGCCTGGGTTGGAAGGGACCTTAAGAATCATGAATCTCCACCCCCCAGCCACAGGCAGGACCACCAACCTCCACATTTAATACCAGCTGAGGCTGCCCATCCAACCTGGCCTTGAACACCTCCAGAGACAGGGTATCCACAACCTCTCTGGGCAGCTGTTCCAGCACCTCACCACTCTCTTAGTAAAGAATTTCCTCCTGACATCCAACCTCAATCTTCCCTCCCTCAACTTAAAACCATTTCCCCTTGTCCTGTTATTATCTACCCTTTCAAAGAGTTGACTCTTCTCCTGTTTATAGGCTCTCTTTAGGTCCTGGAAGACTGCAATTAGGTCACCCCTGCAGCCTTTTCTTCTCCAGGCTGAACAAGCCCAGCTCCCTCAGCCTGTCTTTGTAGTGGAGATGCTCCAGCCCTGCGATCATCTTTGTGGCCTCCTCTGGACCCTCTCCAACAGCTCTCTGTCTTTCTTGTACTGGGGGCTTCAGACCTGGACGCAGTACTCCAGATGGGCCTCACAAGAGCAGAGTAGAGAGGGACAATCCCCTCCCTATCCCTGCTGGCCACCCCTCTTCTGATGGAGCCCAGAATAGCATTTGCTTTCCGAGCTGCAAGGGCACACTGCTGGCTCATATTAAGCTTTTCATTCATCACAACCCCCAGGTCCTTTTCCACAGGGCTGCTCTCAAGGACTGCTCCTTCCAGTTTGTATATATGCCAGGGATTCCTCAGGCCCAAGTGCAAAAACCTTGCACTTTGCTGTGTTGAACCTGAACCTTAGATTCACCTGGGCCTGCCTTTCAAGTCTACTGAGGTCCCTCTGATTGGCATTTCTTCCTTCCACTGTGTATGGGAACTGCTGAATCATGGCCTGAACCTCTGATTGATCACCTGAGGCAAGCACTGAGTCAGCCATGGGAGCACAGGTGAAGGCAATTCAGCAGTGTGACTGAAGGGGTGGAGCCTGGCTGCACCTCTCCTAGACCCCATTGAAAGGCTGACACTCACTGAAGGAAGATCTCTTCCTGGAGATTGCTCCCTTTGGAGTTTTTCTGTGAGCCTAGGGCATGGGTGAGCGTTTTCATTTATTTTTGATTATCCCTTTCCACCATGATCTTTCTAGCTATCCGATCTGTAGATACCAGCCTAACCACACACTCTGTATGTTTATTGACTATACACACTGTGTCAACCACACCACTCAGCTTGGTGTCATCAGCAAACTTGCTGAGGGTGCTCTTAATTCCATCATCACTGTACTGATAAAGATGTTAAAGAGCACTGGTTGAGTCTGACGTCTGAGAGTGGGAGGATGGTGTGTCAGTCTTGTGGGCCAAGCATGTGACCTGGTGCACATCCCTTCCTTGTTCTCCATCCCTCCCACTACCCATCCATCCCATCACTTCTGTCCTTCGCCCTCCCTCCCTTCCACATTCTCCATCCCTCTTCTTTAGCCTCTGTTTCAGCTCTGTTCTCCATCCTTATCTCTTTCCATGTTCTCCATCCCACCCTATGCAACCCTTTCTATGCACCACTTCCTACTCCCCACCCTTCCATCTCCACATTCCCCATTCCCACCCCACCTCCTCATCCTCACCACCACGTATTTCCCAGAGTGCAGCAAAAGCAATGCCGGTGCACAGTGACAGCAACACTGGAATTGCTGAGCCTGCCCTACGTGTCAGAGAGTCACCTTGAAGGTACGGTGGACTCTGGCTGTGTGCAGCTCTGTGCCATCACACAGATGCAGTTGACCCTGACAGCCATGGCCATCCTATCGAAGCTCAGGCAGTGGTTTGTGCTCACAGCCTGGCACGGCCCTGAGTGACCACCGCTGCCACTGCCCAGCACTTGTCACCACACTGGGGACCACTTGGGGACACACAGCCCTTACAGAACCCATAGGTGAAATCCAGGATGCAGAGTGCAGTAGGTGCTGGTAGGCTAGTTGGGTGCTGTGGGGAGAAGGGGACATGGAGGGCAGGGTCCTCCCAGGTCCCCAGTCCTTTTTGGGTGCCAGGATCTCTTAATGCCCAAGCCCCAGTTTATAACCCTAAAAAAGCAGGTTACTTACAGACCATGGCTTGGAGGTGGAAAGCAGAATTTTAAGTGGGTTAAGTTGGAAATGCCTGATTTGGGGTCAGATATGTAAAGCAAGAGGTAAAAGGGTACATGGATTTGAGGGTTGGAAATGCCAGATTGTGGGGCTGGGGATGGAAAACAAGGGAAAGCTTAGATGGATTTGGAGGTTAGAAATGCTAGATTTGGGGCTGGAGATGAAAAGCAAGGGTTAAAAGGGAAGGGTGCATGGATTTGGGGGTTGGAAATGACAGATTTGGATTTGGAGGGATAAAGGAAGGTTGCTGCAAAAGGGTGGATGGATTTGGAGGCTGAAGATACAAATCTGGAGGAAGGAGAGGGTGGGGAAGGAGGATCACTTGAGAATACAGTTGGGGAAGAAGAGCTGAATTTCAGCACAAAATCAGTAATTTTGGCCCAATGGGACTCACCACATGGCAGCACCAACCACCCTGGAGAGAAAAAGGCCATAAAGCACCACCTTCACAACTCGGAGAGGAGACTAGGATGGTTTGGACAGTTGCTCTGAGAACTGCTGTTACCCCACTAACATAGCAGTGAAGGAGAGGGGCAAGCAGGGGGTCCTCCCTCTACCCTACTTTACCTCATTGTCTTCCCTCTCACCTTAAACAGAGCATCCAGCTGCAGGGTTAGGGACCCCACCCTGCCCCACTGTACCCCAGAAACCCTCATAGGTGGGCAGTGGGATTCATTCTACTCCAAGGAACACATTCACACCTGTAAGAAGGGGACCCTTGTGGCAAGGACCCATCTCACCTGACATCCCAGTAAAAGGGAGCAATGAACCACCATACCTAAGCTCCACCCTGCACCATGGACCCCATACCCCCATCCCAAATGGACAGGGGATACAGGGGCACTCACTATGCTGGAGCCACGGAGCTGAGCCTCCTCCAAAGTTTCCAAGTTTTGAAGCAGCCAAGGAAGTGGCTTGAGCCAATGGGATGCAGGTTCTGTACTTTCAGAGCCACCCCCACTGGTCCCCACAGAGGGGACAGGGCCTGGGGGCATTGGTCTTTGGGGCAGAAATCACTTCCTCAGTTGATCCTTCCATCCACCTATATTTCCATCCATCCTCTCACACGATGATCCTTCAATCCACTCTTCCATCCATCCCTCCAAAAGTTCTTTCCTGTGTTGATCCCTCTTGTTCATCTATTCCTCTCTCCATCTGTGCAAATCCAAGCAGCCTCACCATTACCCACCAGAACCTCCTCTGGAGCTTTCGGGGATTTCTCCATATACCTTAAGACATTTCCTTGTGAACCTGCTGGCAGTGTCCTTGCTTAATCATAGTGCTGATTTTCTGGTTCCTCCCACAGCATCACACCATCCCTTTACTCAGCAGCCTTCTCCATTCATAGTTTAAAGCCTCCCTCATGAAAGCTGCCATCCTACTGATGAAAATATCCTCACATCCCTTAGGGAGGTGGGTCCCACCTCTTCTGAGCAGACACCAATCCGCAAATAGATCCCCCCGCCACAGAACCCAAGGCCCTGCTACCAGCACCAGTCCTGCAGCCAATGACTGGCATGCCCCACCAGTGCCCTCCTCTTCACACCTGTCCCACAGCAGCACCAAGGTCCCCGTGCCCCTGACTACTAGCCCGAGAGCTCTGCAGTCACTTTTGATGCTGTTCCCATGTCCCCCAGCAGCATCGCCTGTGCCCACCTTTCCTGGTGACCTCACGCAGTGATCCACACAAGGAATAAGGTTGGGTGCACCTCTGCCTCCTCTCCCAATGGAGCTGCAAGCCCTTCTGTGGGGCAGGAGCATCCTCTGCTTCCAGGAGTCTCCAGCTTCAGTCCGTCAGCAGACGTGAGGCTGTGCTACAGGGCTGCAGTGCAGGGCCTGCAGCTCAGAAAAGCCCCTGAGCACTGCAGAGACAAGCAGGCAGTCTGTGATGCCTTCAGAGTGTTATAAACCAACAGTTACAAACTCCTGCAAAAGCCAACAAGAACCACGTTCTGTGGCAATAAGAACGCACAGCTTAGCAGACAGGAGTGTAGGACTTAGGAGAAAATTGTATTTCAGAGGTTGGTAGGGAATTTCACATCACACAAAGGCATCAAAACCAGGGTTTCTAACAACACTGGTACCCAGGAGACCCACCAGGCAGTGCCGGCTTGATTTGGCACATGACTCCAAAACAAGGCAGCTCGGTATAAGGCACCAGGCAGTGCTGATGACATGTGCATTATGGACAGGTCATTCCTTCATAGGTACCACTTCAGTGACAGCACACTGTCCAGAGTAAGTGCCTGACATACAGACCTCAACAATTTACACTCCCACCAGTCAAGTCGAACAGACCAAGACTATGAGGCTGACCTGGAACCAGGCATAGTGCAGCTGAGTTCCTTCTGCAGTCACTGGGGCAGCTTCTCCACCTCCAGATCAATAGGGAACATACAAACAAAGCACAGCAAGGCTGTTTGTGCTACACACTCACAGAGAACAAGTTGACAAGTTGAAAGTTTACGAGGACCGTGGAGACGTGGCACTGAGGGACAAGGTCAGTGGGCATGGTGGGGGTGGGCTGGGGTTGGACTTGGTGATCTTAGAGGTCGTTTCCAACCTAAATAATTCTATGATTTGATGACATCTAAACATGATTGCATTTTACATGATTTTTTGGGGCACGGGTGAATCATCTTACAAAAGCTGAAGCAAGCCTGAATTCTCTTCCTGTAATGACAAGGTTCATTTTCCCCTCTGCAAATTCCTACAGTCTACCAACTTAAGCAAGCTTGGACACAGGCTTTACTGGTAGATGCCAGGGCAGAGGGACAGCTTGCAAGGAAACAAGAAAGCCTGTACAGATTTGGCTATAGCATTCTGTTTAAAAAAGGTGACAGTGAAAAATAGGATTTCTTGAAAAGAATTGTTTTCAGCTTTATTAAGAGACAGCTTTATTAAGGATGTCTCATGCTAAGCTTGATGGATTTTTAATTCCTGAATTACAGAGGATATACAAACACAGACGGTTAAATAAACCCTAGCAAGAAAGTGCCAAATTCTAAAGCAAAAGACCCAGGAACAATTCCACCTACTGCACTCCCTCAGGAGCCTCAGTGGGACCTCTTATCTATTTGCAGAGAGCCCAATGCCAGTGGGTCGGCTGTTGTGGGGGAGAAGGATTGGGAACCATATTCCAATTTGTATCCTTGGAAAAAGATGAGGGAAACAGCTCCACGTAACAAACAAGAATGAAATGATGGTCAACCTCCAGTGCAACAGGTACAGGACCAACGACCCCACGTGGAGCTCCAAATGTTTTGAAAAAACTGGTCCTCACAAACTGAGAGGAGCCTCAGTGACCCTGGAGCAGAGGCCTCTTAATATATGGAAACCCCAAGGAATTTGAAGGACAATCACTAATAGGGTTGGGAGGGAAACAAATGGAAGCTGTGAAAATACAAATAGAAATGAAAATAGGAAACCTCCTGAAATGACTGTATCCTGTCATGATTGTCCCTGTCCCAGAATACATCACAGGGATAGGTATTCCAAAAGGACTCACCTTGAATCTTCCCAGTGGTCAGCACCAATTTGGAATAAAGAATTGTTTTAGTGCTTCGAGAATTTTAGTGGGAAAAGTAAAAATGCCTGCTGGGCAGATTCCTGCTGCAACTGAAGTAGTGACAGTGAAACAATATAGGACCCTGGGGGGGGGGGGCATGAAGAGATATCAAGGACAATTAATGATTTATTGGATGCAGGGGTTTTAGGTCAACTACTACAGCTTGGAACAACCCAATATGGCCTGTCAAAAAGTGATGGGTCATGGAGGGAATTAAATAAGCACACCCTGCCTCTCAGCAGCTGTAGCAGGTAACCACTGCTTTAATAAAAGAAGTTCAGAAACATTCCAGAACCAGCTATGCTTTAATTGATTTAGTTAATGCATTTTTCACTATCCCAATTGCAGAGGAGCGTGGCAGGGGTGACAAGATACTTTCTGTAGACTGCCTCACAGATGGCTGCAGGTCCAACCATTTGCCACAGAACAGTGGCTGAACACCTGCATGATTACAAACTGTCCCCTCACTTGCAAATAGTTCATTACATAGATGACATCCTGACTCAGGGAATGAGGTGCAACAAATGCTGGAATCGGTTGTGGATCACATGAAACACAAAGGCTGGGAAATTCATCCTACTAAAATTCAAGGGCAGTCTCAAACTTCTAGGAATTCACTGGCATTTTGGGCACTGGGAAATACTACCCAAAACTTGACACAAAATTCTAGATTTTGCAGTACCCTGTGATAAGAATGAGGCACAGAGGTTTATTGGATTGTTTGGTTTTTGGAGACAGCACAGTCATATCTAGGACAAATTTTAACCCTGTTTATGTATAAAGTGACAAGGAAGAGTTGGAGAGGGGAAATGAACAGCAAGTTGCCTCTGAATTAGCAACGGAGGCTCTTCAAATGGCTTCAGACTTATGGCCCATGCAGAAGGGAGAAATGGAGTTGAACATATCTGTAAATGGGACACGTGGCAATTGGAGCTTCTGGCAAAAACAGGGAAAGAAAAAAATTCCCTTGGGTTTCTGGGGAAGAAAACTGTCACGTCATGAGAGGAGTAATGGATGCAGATAAAGATAAATCCAATTCTGCTAAACAATGGTGAACAAGATTTAATTATTCAACCCCATGACAGAACAGCACAATTACTGATATTGCCAGTTTCAAAAACAATTGTGAGAAAAGGGGATCCACCTCAGATCACCACCATTCCTGGAGACCAAGGGTTTGGATCCACCTGTATTAACAATGGAGCTCAAGTACGAAGCCAAAAGGCCCTCTTGTACCAGGTGAAATAACAGCTACAGGGAACAATACTACTATTTTAATTATGAAACCTGGGCAAGAAAAATGGGAATACGTCCCTGCAACTAAGTGTTATTTGCACGAATATTTATATGGTATATAATTTTATTTTACAGATCCTGCACAATTGAATTTACCCGTCTACCACCACGGCCCATTTGGAAAGAGATACCATCCATGTGCCTGGATATGAAGACTGATGTGAAGAACAGCCTCACACTAAATTATCCCCAGTGCCTGCTGTCAGGGCTTGTGACCTGAGTGCAGTGATGACATTGCTAATGTCACATTGCCACTGTGACCAGGGCACGGGTTGGACAAACAGATTTATAACTTTTGGACAAGGTTAAACAAGTTTGCTATTTCTTACTATTATGTGTGTGGAGGCCCAGGAGGACATGAAGACTGGCCTACCCCGTGCACCCAAAATGGTGGGTCAGCAAAACAAGTACAGCCCACGAGGGAACAGAGCTCTGGACCCAGGACAGCGATCCCTGGCATTCACAGGAATACAAACAAATTATCAGGAAAAACAGGAATAAATACACAAAAATTGAAACACACATTCAGGTTATTTAAATGTGTCCTACACCAGATGATTCAAATACCACGCCTGCCACGGTCTTTGTACAATGAGATTGTATCTATATGAAAAGTAAGTTTTGATAAGAGATTTCTGACTTACAAATATTAGAGTCATCTTTGTAATTTGAAGGAAAGGGCTGAGGTAGCAGAGGCTCTGGTAAGCTACATTTCTGCCTGTCTTAAATGTAGTTAAAGTACAGATTTTCTTCACACCTTGATGTGGATGAAAGCTCCCCCTCCAGACCTAGAATTAAAGAAAGTTCAAGCTGTAAATATCAAGCTACAACAAAGTCCAAGCTTCTGAGTTCAAGGACATCCTCTGAAGTCTAATTTAAGGCAAAAAAAATTCACCTTATTGCTTCAGTGGTTAATATCTCCAAGCTATTTTCAAAGATCTTTTTATTACCTCCCAATAAGTCTGTATACAGCTAGCATACAGCTACTGCTGGGTCCTGCACTTTGGCCACAACAACCCCATGCAGTGCTATAGACTTGGGGCTCAGTGGCTGGATGACTGTGAAGAGGAAAGGGACCTGGGGGTTGGTTGATGCTCGGCTGAACATGAGCCAGCAGTGTGCCCAGGAGGCAAAGAGGGCCAATGCCATCCTGGCCTGCATTAGAAATAGTGTGGCCAGCAGGAGCAGGGAGGTGATCATCCCCTGTGCTCAGCACTGGTGAGGCCGCACCTCGAGTGCTGTGTTCAGTTTTGGGCCCCTCACTACAGGAAAGACATTGAGGCCCTGCAGCGCGTCCAGAGAAGGGCAGCGAAACTGGTGAGGGGTCTGTAGCACAAGTCTTATGAGAAGTGGCTGAGGGAGCTGGGATTGTTTAGTCTGGAGAAGAGGAGGCTCAGAGGAGACCTCATTGCACTCTACAACTTCCTGAGGGGAGGCTGTGATGAGGAGGGGTTTGGCTTCTTCTCCCAGGCAACAAATAGGATCCAAGGAAATGATTGCAAGTTGTACCAGAGGAGGTTTAGGTTAGACTTACAGAAGAACTTTTTCTCTCAGAGTGGTCAGGCACTGGAATGGCTGCACAGGGAGGTGGTGGAGTGGCCGTCCCTGCAGTGTTCAAGAGGCGCCTGGATGAGGAGCTGCGAGATCTGGTTCAGTGCTTGTGGTAGCAGTGGTGATGGGAGGATGGTTGGACTAGATGGTCTTGCAGGTCCTTTCCAACCTTGCGATTCTATGATTCTAAAACAGCAGACAAACAGAGCTAATAAAGAGAGCCTTCCACATACAGTTAAGGCATGGAAGTCCAGCAGTTCCAGCAATGGGAGAAACATGCACCTGAGATCAGAGAGACTGCAGGGAATACTCCTTTGTGGGTGGGATTTAAGTCACAGCAGGCACAATGCTCTGTTTTTGAGAAGGGCTACTTTAACAAGTAGTACCAAGTCTGGGAAAGCACACTTTAATCAGGTTTGTGAAGAGTGTCCCATACCCTCACGTTCTTACTGCTCTGGGAAGTACAAGGTGCTTTTCTCAAAAACATTTCTTATAAATGCATCCAGCAAGCACACACATCCCAATGTTATGACAAAGAACACGGGCAGAGACCAGCAAGTTGGAAGGTCGTCACCTTCAGCCCAGATCAATACTACAGACATCCTGCAAGTCCTTCTGTAGTAGAAACACAATTGCTAAAGCTGACTAACATCCAGTGGGTGAGTATGAGTAAGGTGAGGCTCAACACAGTGCTGAGGTATACGATACTGACATCTCATTGCAATTCAACGCACAGGTTGAAAAGGCAGCAAGGTGGGCCCAGAGATGGAGAAGGACATCCACGTACTGCAATATCACACTGCAACCACCGTCAATCATTACTCTCAAAGCATGCATCAACTAAAAAACTGCAGTGTTTGAGACCTACAAAACGATTTGCACTACCAGACTAATCAGCACTCATGAATACACATGAAAGACCACAAAGTTCCTCTCTGAAGAGATGAGTACAAGGTCCCTTAGATTACTTGCACATACAAGATTCTACTTCTTACTTTGTAATTCTATTTTGTAAAACAAAGAAAAACATTTTTCTTGCAATACCAATTCTTAAAAGCAGTTTTACAATGGAGTATGAAAACTAATCCACTTACAGGATGGAGTTGCTCAAGAATACTAGAGTTTGCAGATTCAAAAATCAAGCCTCGAATGCCACACCTGAAGAGTTTTCAGGAAATACAACAATAAAAGATAACATTAATAAATAAATAACCCAATACAGTCACATAATTTAAATTGACCTTGAAAGCTATCAGTGTCTAACTACTGTTATTTTAGAGTTGTGGATCTCTTTAGCAGCCACCAATTTACTCAACTTTAATTTTTCATAACTATACAAGGGCTGATCCAAAAGGAATGCCTCCTATTTTATAATGCAGGCCCACAACATCACAGGTGGACACTGGTGGGATGACAGCAGAGGTTGAACCTTCCTGCCAGCATTCAGTTACATTTTGTAGCATTGTAACAGATGGCAGCAGACTTCCAGAACGACAGCACAGCACCTGACATGGAAGTGCACGTGGAGCACAGGGGTGTCACTGAACTCCTCCACATTGCAAAAAATCGCACCCACTGACATTCATCAGTGCCTGCAGAACATTTATGAAGACCAACACGTGGATGTGAGCACAGTGAGGTGGTGGGTGGTGCGTTTCAGCAGTGGCAACAGCAATGCAAAAGACAAGCCACCCAAACAGCCAGATTTAACTTTGTTTTCTTTTTAAGCAAGCACAGCATGCAGGCTCACATTCAACACTGGAAAAAAAAGCATAGCTAATGGTGGGGACCATGCTGAAAAACAGAGTTTTGTAGCTGAGAATTCACTCTATGTATCTGTTGTCATTCCTGTGGAAATAAACAGGAGTCATTCCTTTCAGAGCAATCTACGTACATCAATGAGCCATCATCCTAACAATGCAGTAATACTAGTAGTAGGAACAGAAAAAAACAGATACTCAGAATCTCTTTTGTGGGGATGGAACAACAAAACCTACACTGTAGTCAGCTGCAGCTATTCCCCCAGGAATGAACTGATGCCAGTAGAAAGGTCGTGACCACTTCCAACACTCAAACTGTACCAGCATTTCAGAGCACGCAGCCTTGGAATAAACCCTAAGGATAAACCAAATTGCATCTCTGTTCCAGCAATTTTTTTCTTCAATATACATGAATAGACTGGGAGGTAATAATCCTACAGATTCAATTATACCATTGTGTCTTATGGTAAGAAGAAAAGCAGGATGTTTAAAACTTTGTTAGGCACAGTACCTCCAGCACTGGAGGTGAGCAATTCTGAATTCTCAGTGTCTTGTCATAATTTGTGTGCATGCACAAGAAACAGTGCAACTCACTTTACAAGAGCAGCCAAGTGCATTCAAGGCATACTTACAAAAGACTCTGAGGTAGACTCTGCTCGCTGAGGTGAAGATCAGAAATGAGGCAGGGGAAGCCTGACAGATCGAGAGTGATTGTCTGAATAAAGAAAGGAACAGAAGGAATAGACGTTACTGGGATCTATCAGACACCAATATTCATTTGAAAAACATACTGTACTCACAACAAAACATACTACACTCACAGGTATAACCAGCCTGGCTGAGTAAACTACGCTGCGTGTGCTGAGATGAAATAAACAGAAATCAGAAGAGAATAATTGCATCTTAGTAAAAATATTTGTGATTTCTAGTCTGAGCAAATTAATTTCACATACAAAAATTATTTCCAACATAAAGTAACCACATTTCCAAAACAAATTCTACCCATAGAAGAAGATTACAGAATTATACTAAAGCACATTTTAAAACATCAGTTCTGTGACAGACAGAGTAAAGAGACCAGCAAGAGAAAGTACAGAAGGGCTCCTCCCTGAGGAATAATTAACTACAGGAGGTAGAGCTGTTTGTTGGGGTTTTTAGTGAGTGAGCAGAGAAGAGGGACGTGACCTCAGGAAAGTCTTCAGTAACATGGAAATGGGAAGAGCTGCCCAGGTGTTCTGAACTGTTCAGATGATGTGGCAGCCATTTTCTTCAATGCTGTTACATATGCAGTAACGAGCAGAAGAATGCAAATTAAGGCATTTGCCTTCATCTTAATGGCACTGTACGTGCCACCTCTCTGCAGAACTGCAGCACAGACACCACAAGGCTACTGAAGAACTGCACAGTAATTGCCAATCCACGTTTTCAGAAGACAGCATGATGAAGTATTTCCCTTTTCCCATGCACAAAGAAATGCTGACTCAGACAACAATCTCAAGTGGGATAAGAATACGGAGGTACTTCATTCTATTTTCTCAAACTGAAAGGTATCAAATGTCTGCTTAAGGATAAAATAAAACGAGCAAAAAGGAACATGGAAAGCACACTAACCTCGGCAGGCACTTCAGATCAAAATGCTCTAATAGCAGTAACTATAGCAGGCAGTAGCTTATTTCTGCACATACCTAGCAGTCAAATTTGCTTGCTTTTAGATCTTTCTGCTTCCTATTGAACTAAGCCTCCTTCTTCTTCAAGGTATTCATCAGACTTTCCACAGAACTGCTTTCATGTTTTACAAAAAATAACACACCTAGAGAAAAAAAAAAGACTCAATAAAGGTCTCTGACAATACAGGGATGCAAACTTCCTACCTGTCACCCAAACAGGCGCAGTGCCCACCCTGAGGCTCTTGTGCTGTCACTGGCACACATTGACCAAAGGAGAATCCTTCATAGCAATCAGCTGCTGAGTTACACACACTCATTCTGGGAAAATGGTTTGTTGTGTTTGTTGTGCATATGCATAGCTACATCAAGTTATTACAACAATCTACACCTCTTTTTCTCCACCACACTGTACAGAACAGTTTGTACAGAAACAAACAGCTTTCTGGCTAAAAATAAAAATATCTTGCAATGCAAAAAGAATTTTCCCAGATAAAACAAGGGAAAACAATCCAACAAGCAACCTCCCTCCTTCCCCTCAACCCACCATCCTTCCCCCACAAAACAGACAGAACAAACCCACAGGAAAGGAAAAGACAGCAAATCCACTTCCTGAACCAATTCCCAGTGTTGAGAACTTAATAAAGAAAAAACAATACATTCTCTGCCTGTATCACCACAAAAAGCTGCACATTAAATGAAACGAGCAACTGAGGGTTACAGCCTCCAGCTGTACCTCCTAACCAAAGCAGCTGGGAGAAAAAGTTAAAAAAAGTTAAAAAAAATCTGTTTGCTAGTCTGTTTTTTAGACTGGAGTCTCAGAAAGTTGTACAGATAACAAAACCCTCACACCTATTCTTTGTAACTGGAGACAAACAACCTGAGAGAGACCCTAAGAAACATACAGCTAGATTAACGTTATTATGTTCTTTTCCTCCTGTGTTTTTCATGCTAGTTCTTAAGAACAGCCCCTTTTTGAATATATCTTCAGAATCTGAACAATACCTGAACTCAGCTGCATATGCCAAGGTGAAAACGTAACTAAAAATGCCCTACAACTTCCACAACCTTTTTCTCAAAGCGGTTAAGGACAGCTGTCCTCACACCTCAGCATTTCTGAGTTCAGACTGACAGAGGAGAGCAGCAGTTTCTCTCTTGTCCTGACGCAGCAGATGGATGTGCTGTACAGTACCTTAGACAGTCCTTACGCACACAGCTTTAAAAGCTATCAGCAGTGCACAACACTTACGAGCTCACGTTTCTGCTCACGCTGGTTTGCTTTTGGATCCGAGCCCAACATCCTGCACTGCTCCATCGCTGAAGGTACTGCAATCTCCCACAGCCCGTGGTTCCTGCTGAGTTAGTCAGGCGTTTGGCACTGGTTTTGTCCCAGGATAGAGAGGCCTACCTATTAAAAGGAGCACTTATCACAAAAAGAAAACTCAAAGCCTAGAAGTACAAACAGCTGCAGTAATTCCTCTCCTCCAAACTGAAAGTGAAAAGCACGCTCGCTTTGGAATAATACCAGTAGAACAGAAAAGCTTGCATTACAGAGCAATCTGTAATATACCACAGCATTCACATGAGTACAAGATTATTTCTTTAGAACACAGCAGCATAAGTAAACCTAGCTTTACATACGTCACACCACCTCCACAGCTTCCTAAAGCAAAGCTTCATTCTGATATTGCCTTGGTGACCTGTAGCAGTAACCTTAACGTGCTAAAGGAGAAGCAGCACAGTCTTGTACTGCCTTAGGCCAAGCTTTAAATATTTATTATCAACAGCAAGATACAGCACAAGGTCCCAATTGAAACATGCAGCTGCATTTACAGCTCAGCACCCAACTCGGCTCTTTTTGCACGCCTTGACAACAAGCTCAGCTGCAAAAGGCACGCTGGGTGGGCTGCAAGAGCTGCAGAGCAATTCACTGACAGTGACCAACACGCAACCAAAGCTCGTTTCCTTCACAAGACATCCTCCCTAATGAACACTGCTGATAATACAAAGGTAACGAGCACATCGTACACACTTCTATCCAGAAGTCAGTAATCAGATGTAGTCTACCTCTGCAAAACATGACCGCCGTGCGACAAAATCCACAACAAGAAGAAAAGTCAGCTGGTTGCATACTTCCCAAACACTGCACTGCCATCATAACTAAATGGGAACTGAGAATCCAGACATTATTGCAACAAAGAAGTAATCAAAGCTCCAGTGAGCTTCTGGATCTCACCAGTTTCTCTGAAAACAGAGAGCTCAATACCTAAGGAAGCTTCTTTATAAAATTCCTGCTTAGCTGTCCTGCTATAAACTTTGACCAGTTTAACAGACTACAAGTGTATCACACACCCTTACATATAAATGAGGATAAAGTGTTTCAGAGGAGAGCACTCCCACTTTTCAGGAGCAGGCAGAATGTTATCTATGTCAGCCTCGTGAAAGACACTCAAGTTACAAAGGGCTTTTCCCTCCTTACGTCATGTCACATTTAACTCTTGTACACCATTTTCTGAATTATTCTGCTAAAACTAATCACTGAATGAAATAGCTACAGATGCTGCCACAGACAAATAACACAGCTGACCTTATACAGCATTCAAAAACTAAAAGAATTCTCTAATAGCCGCTGACTGACTGATTTTAAGCAGAAGGGACCCAATTTCTGCAAAGTTGTGCGTGGAGAGGAAAAAAAGAATCAGCATTTTGCTTCACACTCAGCTTAACCCTTACTTTCTTTTGAGAAGAAATACATTTCCTTCTTAGTCTCACAGCAGCAAGGACATGAATAATGAATATAGTTGAACTTATATTAAGATTCCACATCAGCATAACAGAACTCAAAGAGAAGTGAGCTTCCAAAGAGGAGTGTGCAGGGAAGGAAACAGTGACAGCACAGTGTTACCTGATGTGAAGTACTGTCTTTTTCCAACTCATGTTCTAAATGAGGTATTGACTTTTGCACAGTTAAAATACAGAGCTCTTACTTTATGGAAAAAGTAAATCAGACCACGTAATGAAAACCTGGAGCTGTACATCAATAATTAAAGGGCATCATATCCACTGGAACTTCACTTGAGAATTTGAAGGAATTCTGGAGCTCTGACTTATAAAATAAGCTGCTTTCCAGCCAGTAAGAAGATGAATTTGTACGGTTCAACTGCAGCTTCCTTTAAAATGCCCTCCTTAGCATACACTGACTTACAAAGTTCAAAATAAAAGCTTCAGATAAAAAAAACAAATCCAAGGATCCCGTGTTCCTGTTAGCACTTCATGCCTGCAGCTACCACGAGAGGTCAGGAAGCGAAGTAGTCACAGGATGAAGGTTTCTTCTCTAGAGAAAAATCAGACAAAGGAGCTTCAGAAGCACATTTCACTTTTAAGAAGGAAAACAGACATACCTTCATCCATTTGCTATGAAATGCCCCTTCATTCCATATCTATAAAGCAAAAAGTAAACAGAAGTCAGTATCTGCTGATATACAAAGTAGTAGCACATACACATAAATAAATATTTCACCTTTGCTACTGAACTTTTTTATCAGCCCTTCAGGGAAATAATCTGTATGAAAATTCAAGGCAGGTGCTTATTTCTCTCATCCTTCGGCCCACAGCCTGCAGCCTTACTGAAAAGAACACTCATGCTGTGAGAGCTCTCTACAACGCTTGGCCTTGTCACACGTTGTATGCTATTAACATTGTCTCTACAGTTTGGCAGACAATGCTTTTCACCACAATTTCACTTCAAGACGTGGTCATACAGAATGTCAGTAACAACATGAAAACAAGACATTACTTCAATACTTCACATGCAGAACTTATATTCTACTGTAAAAGCACAGCAAGGCAAAAACTCGTGTCAGACAAATACGTCCCACCCCACCCCCTCCAAAGTCCATTTCTCAAGCATCAACGCCTTACCAGAGTGCAAGAGTGACACTGACTGAAACAGTCAGCAACAGGAAGGGAAACACTCCAGAAGAGATGGACACTGTATGTACCTTCCCACACTGCAACAGAAAGGGCAGACTTTCTCAGTGGGGTGGGAACCGTAACTTGAGAAGCTTCACTGCAGACAGTGAAAATTCAGAAATGCAGCCCTAACGATAAATCATTTATATTCACCACTGTGATCAGGTCTAAGCATTAACATCGTTTGACATGAGAAGATTATTGCAAAGCCACTGCCTAGGATGCTATGCTACTTCAGAAAAGCAACAACAGTTTGAGAGAAGCATCAATGCAAGCATACCAAGTCCTAGAGCATCCCTACCTTGCCTAGTGTGACATAAAAACATCGGTCCGTTAAAGTAATTAAGGGTCAGACGTGTTTGTTAGAACAAAGAGCATATAAACCCTAAGGCTTGGATTTACCAACCGGTTCCATTTTGAGGTTCCTCTCTTTAGCTTCTCTCATCACCCACTGCTCACGGCCTCAGAAGTCGCCCTCATCATCTCCATAGCGCATCTCAGAGAACTCAGTGCCATCTAGGAAGGAGACAGACATTTTAAAGACATTATAAAATTCTCTGTGTTGCTCACTGCCATACTATGCAGGCAGGTACACCACTCTAGCGTGGCTCACACATCCTTTCCTCTGTACTTCAAACCAAAACGAGTAGTGAAGGGAAGAAGCAAACCTGCCACTCTTCATTCTCAGCATGTTAACTTAGCATAAATGTTTGGGGATTTTTCCCTTTTTTTGGGGGGGGAAGCACTCTGTCTCTTGCTATTTTAAAAAGGGACTATGCTTTCTTTTTTTTGCAGCAGAATGTGATTAGCTATTGGGCATTTTCTATTCCTAAATACAATAATGCTAAAACCTGTATTTATGACTACCTTCGTCTCAGCAACCACTGAGAAATTCACAACATTAGCACTATAAGAAAAATAATCACCGTTGAAAGTATAATTAGCAGATAATGTCCACGTGGTGACATATGGGGGCAGAGAGAGTAAGGGAGAAAAAAAGCAGCATGAATTGAAATCCAGTTCCTTCTCAGATTTTGCTCACAGCGATCACAGACGCATTTCTACATCGGGGGGGGGGGGGGGGGGGGGGGGAACGAGAGCACCGCCTTCGGAACGTAAATTTCCTTCACGAGTCTGCAGACACCAACCATGACATCTCTTGTGCAGCCTCACACAGCCGCACACGCGGCACATCTCAGTGAAGGGAACACGGACGACACGTTACTGCAGCATCACCGCCGCGAGAACCCCGCACAGCCCACAGCTGCCGGCCGCCCGTCAGCGCCAACCTCCCCCTGGAGGACGTGTAACGGGGCACCGAAATTCGGCCAGGGAAAGGAGAGAGGAAGCAGACTAAGGACAAGAACTGCCAAACAGAACGCCGTTCGGAGGACGCTCGCTCTCCCCTCCCCCCCCCCCAGCTCTCCCTCCTCCCACTCCGTCCTCCCACCCCCCACAGCTCTCCCTCCCCGCCCGCGCCCACCGGCCTCGCTCACCCCGCTGCCGCCGATCCCGGCCCTCCGGCACCGTAAACGGCACCGTAAGCGGCACCGACCCCGGGAGGCCCGGAGCCCGCAGGAGCCGATCGCACGGCACAGCCGAGAGGCGCGGACAAACCCGGCGCGCCGCCCGGCACCGCGCCGCCATCACGGCCCGCCGCCCGCCACGTGACCGCGCGACCCGGCCGTCACCTGGGCAGGGCGGCCGCGAGGTGAAGCTGGCGGCCGCCATTTTGAGAAAGGGCACGGCAAGTTCAGAGCGGCGGGGAGGCGCGCTGCAGGGGGGCGCTGAAGAGTGGGTGAAGCCGTCGAGGAGCCATGTTGGGTGTGGGAACGCTGCCGGGCGGAGGCGGCGTGTTTGCAGCGCGGATGCAAATATTAAAAAAAAAAAAAAAAAAAAAAAAAAAAGCACTTTGGGAAATACCTGTGTGTAAAAGATGCCGCTTTTTAATCAAAATCCACATATTCAAATGTAAATTGATTGTGAAAATGAAAGATGGAAGAGGGGACGTGCTGTACTCCTTTTTGTAAAAGGAGCGAATCAAAACACCAAGGAAGTCTCATGCTTTCAAGGTTGTGTACAAAGCTGGCCTCAGAATTGGTGATGCTCTTTAGATTCCAGGCTGGGGCTGAAAGAAAATGCTTCTTCTGCTTTTCATGTTTTGGGGGGGGGACCTGAAACTGATTTCCATGAGTAAAGGTCCATGTCCTTGCACTTCATTACATATTGAGTCATTCAAACAACAGAGAATGGCTCCTTGATTTTTAAATACTCTGTGTGTTTCACAAAACAAAAAAGACTGGGCATGAACTGACATTTCTTGTATTGAATTTGACTTAGTATACATCACTGGAGAGCTAAGTTCTTAAGGAGCAGTATGAAACAACAGTATTTACGACACTGTAACCTGTTTTGTGGGCTTAGCAGTAACACAGGAGTAACTCCACAATACTTTAGAAAAACAGGGTTCATTTGATCACTGTCTCTGTAGCATGGGAAAGACATATTCCAGGATCTCCAGCACACTCACACAGCACCAGTTCCTGATTTTATTTCAGCATCTGTGAGCTAAATGTGGAAGTGGATAGAAATCAGCCCCTTCACTCAAGACTAGAACATCACCTTTCATAGAACAATATCATCCTAAAATGGTATTTGTGAGATGTGGTATTTATCTCCTTAATTAAGATTACATGAAAAACCCAGAGGATAATAAGCTGTCCTAGCACAACCAGTGATGGCTTCTAATTTTTGCTTTGACCTTTATTTCCTAATTCATTAATGGCAGTAAAGTCATATATGGTTTCGTAAAAATACTTTCACACACCTGCCAAATAATGATTTTAAATATATGTATATATTTGCACTTTTGTCTTTGTCATGTTTCTTCAGGTTCAGAGAGCTACAAAGCAATTCCCATGTGTTGATCCCCTCCTAGTAAACCATTCTAGTCTACAGGCTTTGGTCATGCTTGGATAACAGTTCGTCCATTGCTCTCTTTTGCTAATTTACAAAAAAGTGCAAATACCTTTGAAGGAAAACCTGTATCGTTATCAGTAACCTCCTCAGCTAAGAAATCAGTACGATCAACCAATCACTTCTGCTTCTTAGTGCTGTCAGCCTTGTTTCTCAAGAAGCAGCAAAAATTCTGTCGTGGAAGTGAAAACTTGGAGGTTTGTCCAGGTGTAATTTCCATCCAGTTCTGAACATCTCTGTTCTTGTTAAACAGATCTTCACCCTTTTCTCTCTCTAGCTACCACCTGCCTAGTTATGCCCTCATACTGAAGAAGTCAAGTAGATGTGGATAAATACATGACCTACTTGCAAGTTTCTTTTACTTTTTGAATTTTGTACTGTGAGCCTCAGTTGAACGCTGTCAAGTGTGTTTGTTTGTTTGTTTTCCTCTTGGTGTGCATTAATGTGTGCAGAAATAGGCTGAGCTGCTAAAATATGTCCATAGCCACATCACAGCCTTTAGTAATTCCATGCGTTCTTACTGCTTAGTGCACCAGAGCACGGCAGCTGTTTTCTGCATCTGTCTGTCTGCAGAGGTTCTGCTCAGGTTAGTTGTGCAGCCACAAAGTTACTGCACAGGTTTGGAATAACATTTAACATTTAAGATACTCTATTTTTTTCCAGATTCTCCTTGAATAAATTGCCTTTTGGTAAGAGGCCAGAAAAGTCTGAAGAAATTCCAGGTGGCTATTTAGAAATATAGATCAGCTGAAAATGATGTGTTTTCCTTCATGTAACGTGTTGATATGCATTTCTGTGCATTAAAAAAGAAAAAAAAAAAAAAAGATGACAAAAATACTTTCTCTTGAAAGCTTTATACTTGCTGATGGGGTTTGCATGAATGAATTTTCCCTATCTGTATCTGTATCTAGATCTAGATCTATATCCATATCTATCTTTCCCTGCATAATTCCTTGCCCATGTCTGTAGAAGGCAAATGCAATCCAGCTGTCTTGCACATCAGGATCACTGTCAGTTCTCCAAGACTACAGCCAGTCCACCAGGATTAACATCAGCTCTCCAAAGCCACATTTTCTCCTTCAGCCCAGCACTGTGGGAGCACAGCTTTACCTTTTCAGGAGGAAAAGTTTTCATTCTGCATCAAAGGCAGTTTCTTTACAGCTGCAAGGAAGCTGTGTAACTAGACTGTTCATGTGCATTTCTCCATTTCATTGTTTTTCTGATACTAGATTAGAGCCACAAGTTTTCAGGATGCCAGGCTCTCTCCGTTACATCTCTAGTGGCACAATTTCACCTATGAAACATGAAATCATCTTGATTTTCCTTGACCATTTTCCTTTGGCTGTATGACCAAACGCTGTGGAATGGAGGTCCATATCCCCCCGAAGAGACAATGTTCCTCCCTCACACAAAGCTGCTTTCTGTCTCTCAGCATTGGTGTTAAAGATCACTCTTGGTTTCCTCTCTCAGCTTCTACGTGTATTCCACTTTTTACCTCATCTAAATCAGGTTTGGAGACATCAGAATAGATGCACATCAGAAACAGTGCTGGCTGTCCAGGCAAGAGCTGATAGTACAGTAAAACTGGAATTCTATCACATCAGTGCCTGAGTGATTTATTATGACCTAGGGTACTGTGACTCATCTTGGACGAGAGTAAGAGTTCAAAGGAGAATTTTGGATTTTACAAGGTGGCATTAAATTGCCAGGAATGGCAATGGGTATCAAATCTGGCTTGCCATGTGCTACCATGAGGTAATGCAGATGGTGACATCACCACATTTATCTTGTCCTGACTTATGTCTCAGTCTGGGGGAGTTACTGTAAGTCAGTCTCTTGTAGCTTTCCACTTACTGAATTAGTCCTCTCGGCAGCATCAGGATGGAAAACAATTGCTTCTTCTCCAGGCATCTAATGCAACCATGCAATGAATTTTCTTATTCACTCCCAGTCCAGAAAACTCAACACAGTTCCATAGGATGCACTGAATAAATAATATTAATATTGCAGTTCTTATTCCCTGAGATTGTTTTTGCTCTTGGTTAATTGATTCTCGTTTGCTCTGTGAATACAACACGAGCAGTTTTGTTAAACCTCATAGTTGCTCTGATCTGCAGAGAAAAGCTTGGTGTAACCCATTTCTTTCCCTGTTTTTTGAGACGCACACAGATGATTTGCAGAGTCACTGGACTTCAAACTAGGTGTCTGATAAACAGTCTGCTTCTGAACTGGTGGAATTCAGCTGCTTCCGCATACTCCAGCAAATCTCAAAGTCTGTGCCTGTGGTAATATTTACAAATGCTCTTCTTCCTTCCTGATTTTGACATACACTTTTCAGTAGTCACAGGAACTTGGAGTGTAGAGCACAGACACTGCATTACCAGAAAGTGTTTCATTACCATATGTTAATTACAGAAGTTTTAAGAAATTGTGAACATAAAAATGTAGACATCTTCCTTTCAATTTATCAGAGAACGGTGCAGAGAACTGCAACTTCTCCCAAGTCGTTACTGCAGGAAGGATTCTTAAAAGAAAACAAGAAAAAGAAAAAAACCTTTCCCTTTTCCTCAGGCTTCTTTTTCTTTTCTTTTTTAAAAGTAAAAAGCAAATAAAAGTGTAAAAAGAAGAGAAAGTCATCAAGGATTTCTGGGGATTGCTGGAATAAACTCTACCTAAGTTCAGCATACTACATTACATTTCTGTATCTTAGGAGTAAATCAGTGGCAAGTTCCAGGCAAGACCCAGCTGGCAAAGTGCAAGTTTTCAAGTATGGCTAGGAACTGCTTTGGCTCTTTGGCTGCCAACAGTCCATCTCCATTAAGGTGACTTACTGAATTAGAAGCTAACTGACTATGCAATTAACTTCCAATGCTCATTATCACTTTGAGATTTGAGGTACTTGTAAAACTGATGCATTTGTACTTATGATTTCTCTGAAGTGTGAAAATACAACGAGTTCAATTTTCCAGATGAGTAGCTGGATGATGATTATCTGTTACTATTGTTCTACATGTTAATTTGGTAATGGTTTTATTATATTAAGGACTAACAAGTCATCTTCAGTCCTTCAAGTCAAAGTGGCAAGGAAAAAAGCAGTGAAGGACATACACGACCCGCTAAAGCAGCCAGTAACACAGTGCTTTGGGTGCAGTTCTGTTACCCAAAGCCTCCTGAGGAGATGAATCAGGAGATGAGGTGAGTGATGTCTGCAGAGCAAGATCCGCTCGAAAAAATTAAGAAGTCCAGAAATACAAGGACTGAGCACTTTGCTCCCACAGGCATTTGGAACACTGAGGGGATGACGTCACAGAGGGGGATGATGACACCTGTCCGCTGTCAGTTGCAGGTGGTGGTTGGTGCCAGCAGGCATTGCAGCCATGCCCGCTTCGCAGCCTGCCCTGCGGGGTCGCTGCCACTTCGCCGACAGGTGCCGGAACGTGCGTGTGAGCGGCCGCCGGGTGCGCCCCTATCCAAGTACGTTTTGGTTCCCACTTCTTGCTGCCTCGGGCGGCACTGTGCGAATCGCATGTTGTCTGCAATGCTTAGCGTCCCTTCCTCTTCGTTAGCAGGTGCTCCCAGAGGAGCCGCAGCTCGATGGCGTGCCGCTAACCAGAGATACACAAACGCTGCCCGGGCATCCGTGCTCCAGCGCTTGAGACAACAAGGAGGAAGAAGGGGTAACAGCACCCAGACAAACACAGTCAGTAACCAGCCCCCCATGATCCAGCAGATGGGAGGAGCTCTAGGAGGATGGGTTGCCACTACCCAGACAACCACAATTGCTAGCCAGCCCCCCATGATCCAGCAGACGGGAGGAGCTGGAGGAGGATGGGTTGCCACAACCCAGACAATGACAATTGCTAGCCAGCCCCCCATGATCCAGCAGACAGGAGGAGCTATAGGAGGATGGGTTGCCACTACCCAGACAACCACAATAGCTAGCCAGCCCCCCATGATCCAGCAGACGGGAGGAGCTATAGGAGGATGGGTTGCCACTACCCAGACAACCACAATAGCTAGCCAGCCCCCCATCATCCAGCAGATGGGAGGAGCTCAAGGAGGATGGGTTGCCACAACCCAGACAACCACAATTGCTAGCCAGCCCCCCATGATCCAGCAGACAGGAGGAGCTGGAGGAGGATGGGTTGCCACTAGCCAGACAACCACAATTGCTAGCCACCCCGCCATGATCCAGCAGACAGGAGGAGCTATAGGAGGATGGGTTGCCACTACGCAGACAACCACAATTGCTAGCCAGCCCCCCGTGATCCAGCAGACAGGAGGAGCTATAGGAGGATGGGTTGCCACTAGCCAGACAACCACAATTGCTAGCCAGCCCCCCATGATCCAGCAGACAGGAGGAGCTGTAGGAGGATGGGGTACTGCTTCCGCGAGAAACCCATACATTATGCGGCGATCTTTGTTAAAAAGCATGAGAGGAGCCATGTTCAACTACAAGAGAGAAGCTGTGTTCAAGTACAAGAGAGGAGCTGTAGGGGGATGGGTTGCCACTAGCCAGACAACCACAATTGCTAGCCAGCCCCCCGTGATCCAGCAGACAGGAGGAGCTGGAGGAGGATGGGTTGCTCCTACCCAGACAACCACAATTGCTAGCCAGGCCCCCATGATCCAGCAGACGGGAGGAGCTATAGGAGGATGGGTTGCCACTAGCCAGACAACCACAAATGCTAGCCAGCCCCCCACGATCCAGCAGACAGGAGGAGCTGGAGGAGGATGGGTTGCCACTACCCAGACAACCACAATTGCTAGCCAGCCCCCCATGATCCAGCAGACAGGAGGAGCTGGAGGAGGATGGGTTGCCACTAGCCAGACAACCACAATTGCTAGCCAGCTCCCCATGATCCAGCAGACGGGAGGAGCTGGAGGAGGATGGGTTGCCACTACTCAGACAACTACAACTGCTAGCCAGCCCCCCATGATCCAGCAGACAGGAGGAGCTGTAGGAGGATGGGGTACTGCTTCCGCGAGAAACCCATACATTATGCGGCGATCTTTGTTAAAAAGCATGAGAGGAGCCATGTTCAACTACAAGAGAGAAGCTGTGTTCAAGTACAAGAGAGGAGCTGTAGGGGGATGGGTTGCCACTAGCCAGACAACCACAATTGCTAGCCAGCCCCCCACGATCCAGCAGACAGGAGGAGCTGGAGGAGGATGGGTTGCTCCTACCCAGACAACCACAATTGCTAGCCAGGCCCCCATGATCCAGCAGACGGGAGGAGCTGGAGGAGGATGGGTTGCCACTAGCCAGACAACCACAAATGCTAGCCAGCCCCCCATCATCCAGCAGATGGGAGGAGCTCAAGGAGGATGGGTTGCCACAACCCAGACAACCACAATTGCTAGCCAGGCCCCCATGATCCAGCAGACGGGAGGAGCTGGAGGAGGATGGGTTGCCACTAGCCAGACAACCACAAATGCTAGCCAGCCCCCCACGATCCAGCAGACAGGAGGAGCTGGAGGAGGATGGGTTGCTACTACCCAGACAACCACAATTGCTAGCCAGCCACCCATGATCCAGCAGACAGGAGGAGCTGTAGGAGGATGGGTTGCCACTAACCAGACAACCACGAATGCTAGCCAGCCCCCCATGATCCAGCAGACAGGAGGAGCTGTAGGAGGATGGGGTACTGCTTCCGCGAGAAACCCATACATTATGCGGCGATCCTTGTTAAAAAGCATGAGAGGAGCCATGTTCAACTACAAGAGAGAAGCTGTGTTCAAGTACAAGAGAGGAGCTTTAGGAGGATGGGTTGCCACTACCCAGACAACCACAATTGCTAGCCAGCCCCCCGTGATCCAGCAGACAGGAGGAGCTGGAGGAGGATGGGTTGCCACTAGCCAGACAACCACAAATGCTAGCCAGCCCCCCACGATCCAGCAGACAGGAGGAGCTGGAGGAGGATGGGTTGCCAGTACTCAGACAACCACAATTGCTAGCCAGCCCCCCATGATCCAGCAGACAGGAGGAGCTGTAGGAGGATGGGGTACTGCTTCCGCGAGAAACCCATACATTATGCGGCGATCTTTGTTAAAAAGCATGAGAGGAGCCATGTTCGACTACAAGAGAGAAGTTGTGTTCAAGTACAAGAGAGGAGCTGTAGGGGGATGGGTTGCCACTACCCAGACAACCACAATTGCTAGCCAGCCCCCCGCGATCCAGCAGACAGGAGGAGCTGGAGGAGGATGGGTTGCTACTACCCAGACAACCACAATTGCTAGCCAGCCCCCCATGATCCAGCAGACAGGAGGAGCTGGAGGAGGATGGGTTGCCACTAGCCAGACAACCACAATTGCTAGCCAGCCCCCCATGATCCAGCAGACAGGAGGAGCTGGAGGAGGATGGGTTGCCACTACCCAGACAACCACAATAGCTAGCCAGCCCCCCATGATCCAGCAGACAGGAGGAGCTGGAGGAGGATGGGTTGCCACTACCCAGACAACCACAATTGCTAGCCAGCCCCCCATGATCCAGCAGACAGGAGGAGCTGGAGGAGGATGGGTTGCCACTACTCAGACAACCACAAATGCTAGCCACCCCTCCATGATCCAGCAGATGGGAGGAGCTGTAGGAGGATGGGATGCTGCTTCTGCGAGAAACCCATACATTATGCGGCGATCCTTGTTAAAAAGCATGAGAGGAGCCATGTTCAACTACAATGGAGGAGCTGTAGGAGGATGGGGTACCAGCTCCCAGACAAACACAATCCCTAGCCAGCCCTCCATGATCCCGCAGACGGGAGGAGCTGTAGGAGGATGGGGAGCTTCTGGTCAGACAAATACAAATCTTAGCCAGCCACCAGTGTTCCAGCAGAAGGGTGGAGCTGGAGGAGGATTAGGTGCTGCAACCCAGAGAAACACAGATATTATCGGGCCAGCTGTGTTCCAGCACAAGGAAGGAGCTGTAGGAAGATCAAATGCTGCTACCCAGACAGACACCAATCTTATCCAGCCTCCAGTGATCCAGCACAAGGAAGGAGCTGTAGGAAGATCAAATGTTGCTACCCAGACAGACACAAATCTTAGCCAGCCTCTGGTGATCCAGCACAAAGAAGGGGCTGTAAAAGGATCAAATCCTTCAATCCAGATAGACACAAATCTTAGCCAGCCACCCGTGATCCAGCACACGGAAGGATCTGTAGAAGGATCAAATGCTGCTACTCAGGGAAATGTAAATCTTAGCCAGCCACCTGTGATCCAGCACACGGGAGGCGATGGAGGAGGACGTGTTGCTCCTGCCCGGAGAAAGATAAACCTTCTCCGGCCAACCGTGCTCCAGCGCAAGGGAGAAGCTGCAGGAGAACGGGGCGCTCCCGCAGTCATTATCCAGCCTCCTGTGCTTACAAAGAGCACATCAGGTGGCAGCCATGATGGAGGAGGATCCTCTGGTGCCTCTGCTATTGGACCAGCAGGCAAGAAAAGCACGGTCTCCATGCAGAAACAGAAGGCGTGCTCTGCGTTAAGCAGTGCAGACCCGGGTGATGGCCACAGAGATGGACAGCAGAGAGTTTCGTAAGTGATGACCCTGACCCTTGGGAAGTGCTCGCAAGGAGCTGCTTAAGAGCTTACTGGCTTCCTCTGGATAACAGAGAGGACACGTTCTGGGGGATGGAAGCTGGGACGTGTGGGGGAACCATAGAAAGCACTGGGGTTTTGTTTCTCTTACAGACCTGATGTGATTTACTTGTGGTTCGATGATACGGTAAAACGCTTTGTCGGGACATCTGTGTGTTCAGCAGAGTGACTGTTGTGTCTTTCACAGATAATTGTAGTATTCTTCCGTTGTTCCCTCTGAGCAGCGTCCTATGGAATTAATGGGGATGGCTTTGGCTATTTGAGTTTGACTTTGCTTTTCGCCGTTTGGCTTCTGACTGTTCTGTTCTGTTTTCTAGTGACTGTGTAGTGAAAGACATGGCAAGCTGGGAATCTTCTGGACAGTGGATGCTTTCGTGTTACTCTCCTGTGACAGGCAAGCCTAATGTCTCAGGTCGGTACCATTTTTAGCCTTGCTGAGTGCAGAGTGCTGCTATTGTTTATACTTTACTTATACTTATTGTTTATACTTATACTGCATTTCTATACTTGTCCACACTGCTGTGCCTCAATGGAAGCACTTGCAAGGTGAAGACTTGCTTGCGATGCAACAGGTTGGGATATTGGATTACGGTATTTCCTTGGTGGTTTTGCACCCCGAAGTTGCACCAGGAGTCCTTTTTGTGTCTCCAAGTAGAGCTGGCTTGTCCCAGGTGGTGTAGCAAGGGTAGTTTCTTGTGTAACTCTAGAGGGCAACTCTGTATTTTTGTTGTATTTCCTTTGGAGCATGCTGATTGGTTGCCTCCCTGCAGGCTTTCCAGAGTTCTCCCCTGAGGAGGTGCGCCTGGGGTATTACAACTGCCGTGCGCAGGGGAACACTGGATACTATGTAAGTATTTAAAACAGCTGAGCTTTCGTGTGGGCGCATTCAGGGTAGGAGTGGGTACTGCTCTTCAGGTGGCCACTCGTGACTCAGTGAATACCAAACTCGAGGGGAACGTAAGAATGCCCTCATACGTTCAGTTTTCTGTGCACCGAGTAGAAAACAACAGGAGCTGCTGGCCTGAAGGTTTTGCCGTAACTGAGCAACCTGATCTGGCTGTAGGTGTCCCTGTTCATTGCGGGGCAGTTGGGTCAGATGGCTTTACAGTGCCTTCTGACTCAAACAGGTCTGTGATTCTCCCTTCTTCTTTCTGATAACTGCAGAGGCCTCACCAATTATGCATGTACAAAACGTATTATCCAAAGCATGAGTTTCTGTTCATAAAGTGGGCAAAACCTGAATTGCCCAATCTGAAATTTCCTTTCCGTAGGTCAGATCACTCTTGTTCCCTCTTTAAAACAAAAGAAAAAAAAAAGAAAGAAAGAAAAAAAAAAAAACAAAAAGAAGAAAACAAAAGCCATGCTTAATAAAAGCATGTTTGTGTCTTCCCACATTAGATAAATGCTTTCAATCAGTACGTGCAACAATGGAGAAACAGGCTGCAGGAGCTGAAGGCTTCAAATGCCTCAGAACAAACAACGAAGGTAAGTGTTAAGAAAAGGTAAAATATTTCTGTTCCTGATATTGCTTTTCTCTTAAATCTTGAGTGAAGGTTTTTCTTAGGATTCACATTTAGACAGAGCTCAGGGTTCAGACTTCAGCACAGACAATGATTGTTCCTCGCTCAGAGAGCAGACTGAGCCATAGCAGTGATACAGATAGAGTCATGAAACAAGCTAGAACAAGTGAGAGGAGAATGAGAGCTCCACGAGGTTTTGGTGATTGCAATTACTTTTTGCCCGTCACTCAGCAGATTTCTGCTTCTAGGCTGCTTGCAGACAGTAGCCTGAGAGCGTTTTGTTTAAAGCTGCAACTGCTTGTGGCCAGTGTTTGATTAAGTTCCTCAGAGTTACGTTCAGCTGGGTGGCACACACAGGTTTTTGCTTTAAGCGTGCATTGAAAGATACTTGCCTGTGTTGGAATGTAGTTCTCATGGATGTATTTGGAACTTTTTCAGCCGTCTCGGAGCAAGAATGCGGTCACTCAGCCGTTGCCTTCTCTTGGATCGGGAGGACAGCAAGCCCCAAGCACTGGGTCCCCAAGTAAGTTTCTGCATGAAGAACCAGCCATTAAACAGGCGTTGATAAGTGTTCTTCTGCAGTATTGAAATGCAGCAGTGTTTCAGAATGGCAGGCGTACCCATTCTGAGCGTTCTGACCTGTTTCCTCACTGCAGGCTTTCCAGAGAGCAGCAGCAGCAGCGCTGCCGGTTTGTCCTCAAACGCAAATCCCAGCGTCCCATCTGGAAGCGCTCCAGCTGTGGGGCGCTCTGCTGCTGCCTCCAGTGCTCCTGCACTCGCGGTGACGTCCTCCCACAGCGTTCCCCATCGCGTTGGGACTGGCGCTTCTTCAGCTCCATCTGCAGCCCCCTTCTCACTTAATGCTTCTGCAACGACCAGTGGTTCTGGAACTTCTGGGCTTCCTGGCCCTGGAAGTTCTGCTGCTGCAAACTCTTCCAGCACCGCTCCGCTGACAGTTGCTGGAACTCCCCAGGCAGCGACAGGAACTTCTCACTCGGGTGCAAGCAGTGCTTCGGCTGCACAGACTGCCGGTGCCTCTGGACACAGCATCACGTCCGCAACTTCTGCATTCCCAAACGGTATCAGACCAGGCCAGTTAAATACACCGAGGAGTGAATTAACAGCCAAAGGGCCGAAGAAGATTAAAGTCAAGAAGTTCAAGCTATGAAGGGTCCCTCTGAAACCACCTCCTGCAGGCCGTTTACACGATAAGGATTTAAGTTAATTCTGAAGTTACATGTCTTAGTTGTTGTTCTGTGATTCTTCCAATAAACAACATTGTGATGGAGCAGTGAGTTGGAATGCTTTCTTCTGACTTACGTTTTCATTTAATCTCTTTAGTCTTCTGTATAATCAACGATTATACAGGTGTTATAATTAAGAAATCTACAAGAGAGTATGGCTAAGCAGCTTATTACACCAAAAAGAATAATAAAGGGCTTACCGTTGTCCTGGGCTCACTGGAAAACTCCAAAAGGAGGTATCTCCAGAAAGAGATCCTTCCTTCCCCACTGGTAGTCAGCTCTTAAATGGGGTCTGTGAGAGGTGGAGCCAAGCTCCATCCCTTCCTGCAGCACAGGTGAATTGCCTTCACCTGTGCTCCCAGGGCTGACCCATTGCTCACCTCAAGTGGTCAGTCAGAGGTTCAGGCCGTGATTCAGCACTTCCCAGACAGTCTTCACAGTAAGATACCTTGTGGTATCACCACAAGTGGCATTTCCACTACAACGGTCTAAGCTCATAGATCCTTGACTACTGGCCAACCAGGCGGCTTCTGCCAAATGCTTCTCCCACTGCTTAAACGTTCCACCCCCCATTGCCTTCCACATAGTTTTCAACAACCCAGTGTACTGTTTGATTTTACCAGAAGCTGGTGCATGCAAGGGAATATAAGTCCACTCGATGCCAAGATCTTTGGCCCAAGTGTTTGCAAGGGAATTTTCAAAATGTGTCCCACCATCTGACCCAATTCTTTCTGGAGTGCCCTGTTGACACAGGACTTGTTTCTCCAGACCTGATATGGTGTTTTGGGTGGTAGCATGGGGTACTGCGTATGTTTCAAGGCACCCAGTGGTTACTCCAGCATGGTGAGCACATAATGCTTACCATCGTGAGTTCGTGGCAAGCTGATTTAATCAACCTGCCACACCTCCCCATATTTTGACTCTTGCCATTGCCATTCCTCCCAGAGAGCTTTCATCCTTTGACATGGTCCCCCACCACATCCATACCTCCAAATTGGAGGGATGTGATTTTGATTGGGGGACCACTCAACGGATAAGAAATTGGTTGAAAGGCCACAGACAGAGGGTGGTCGTCAATGTCTCCATGTCCAGGAGGAGGCCGGTAACGAGCAGAGTCCCCCAGGGGTCTGTCTTGGGACCGGTGATTAGAGGAATGGAGCACCTGCCTTATGAGGAAAGGCTGAAAGACCTGGGACTACTCAGCCTGGAGGAGACTGAGAGGGGATCTTATCAACGCTTGTAAATATCTTAAGGGCGGGAGTCAGACGGATGGGCCAGGCTCCTTTCAGTGTTGCCCAGCAACAGGACAAGGGGCAAGATGTGCTACAAACTGGAACACGGGTGGTTCCATCTGAACTTGAGGAAAAACTTCTTTTCTTTGAGGGTGACAGAGCAAAGGAGCTGGCTGCCCAGAGAGGGTGGGGAGTGTCCTCTGGTGACATTCAGGACCTTCTTCGACTCTTGCCTGTGTAACCTGATCTAGGGAATCTGCTTTAGCAGGGAGGATGGACTGGATGATGTCCAGAGGTCCCTTCCAGCCCCTTATTGTTTGTGATTCTCTGCATCCGTGCAGTATTTGCTCTGGGTAGCAGCTGATCGCAGATGGAGTGAGAAGGCTGGGGCAATGAGGCAGTAACAGTGCTGTGGTTCAGACTGAAGGTGAAGTTGAGTGGTTGAAGGAGTTTTGTGGCTTGATGGTCTGTGAGCATCTATCGAGGTGTGGGTCCCAGTAGGCACAGTAGTATGTAGCAGCATCATCTGGACTTACATCGTTGATTGTAAGAATGAACAGTTTCTGATTAGAAACTTCATTAACCGTGTACTTGTTTCCTTGAAAGCCACTTTCAACTGCAGTTTTCCCTGCTGCAAAGAAGAGTAGCCTCTCTGGAGGTTTATTCTCCTTCTGTTGATACCAGTGTATGACGGTGTCATCAAAATGTCCAAACAAGTCTCCAAAACGACATTGCAGACGTACACTTCCTTGAGACTTGGTGATGGATAGAGGGCTCTGAATGGGAACTTTCCATGCAAATTCATCTAGGAAATAAGAACAAAAGAGGAGAAATTGCTATTCAGTGACAGTCAGGGATGTGGAAAGATATCTTTGAACTCGTCCATGTGTTGCTGTGAGGAAAAGGAAGCTTAAGAAAGCAGAATGTACAAGACAGAATGGTTGTGGTCGTAAGAGCTGCCAGCAGCTGCATGTTTGCTGCTTCCACTTTGCTGCTGTTGAGGAGCAGAAAGAATGGGGCCTTGGATGGAGACAGCACCAAGTGGGAGTCTGTGGTGATGGAAGTTCTGTGGGGGAAAAAACGAACAAACAAGCAGAAGAAAGGTAAAAGTGAGAAGCAATCAGGTAATTCAGTGGCAACATTCCACTTGGGAAGATATCTGTTATGTCACCCATGGGAGCCTGTGAGGAAAAAGAAGCTGAAGCACTTACAAGACCAGGCAGTTGCAAGCATCAGAGCTGCCAGCAGCAGCATGTCTGCTGCTCCTGCTGAGCTGCTGTTGAGACTGAGAGATGTGTGAGTGGGGCCCCAGGTGGGAGGAGAAGTCTCCAGCGATGTTTTTCCTGTGCATAGTTTTTCTGCGCTGAAGAGCCGGTAGGTATCAGCTTCCAGCAACGGGCAGCAGCACCGTGAGCGTGTGCCCTGCCTTTGATTTGGAGCGTGGCAGGAAATGCACAGCCACAGGATTTCAGTTTTGAGCCTCAGAAGAAATGCAAACACTTCTGGGAGAGAAAGACTGGAAAACAAAAGCAGGAAGACACGTGGCAATGTGGTGTTAAGCACATATTGCTCAGAGGATGGACAACTGCCTCTCTTTCTAGTAAATACCAATGGCAAAGGCCGTTTCATTTTCTGTCAGGTCAGGCAGGTGGGTGGCTTCAGTGCAGGAGCAAGGAGGAGAGAAGGATGGAACAGACTTGAAGGAGAAGGGAGGGAGATGCATGCACACAGTCACTCCTTGCAGCAGCCCCCCAGGGCAATCTGCTGGGTGGGCAACCTCAGTCAGTTCCAGTCACATTTGTGCTAGGGACTGTATGGAGAGAACATGAGACTAAAACCCTGTGGCCAAAATCTGCCAGGGCACATGAAATGTGCATCAGTCCATTGCTATTCTGCTGCCCACAGAGCAGAAATCTGCCCGATACCTGATTCTGGATGAATATGATTGGCACATGGTAGTGATGGATCTCACACAACTCATGTCTAAATGACAGCTACTGCCCCACTTTTGTCCTGAAGCTTTCTAACACAGCAAGTCTCCCGAAAGGCATCATTACAAATGAAACTTTGTGCTTTCTGTTGCAAGAAGAGACATGTACTGGGCAGATTCCATTCAAACCAGAGGGCTTTCCAGGTTAAGACTATCACCAAATAGTTTTGTCAGTGAAGAAACGATCAGCATGGACTTTGCAGATAGCTTCAGAATCCTTCATTTGAGAGAAGTAGATACCCAAATCCTCAGGGAGATTGAGATGGCACTGCTTCTGGCTGAGCAGCTCATCCGTGCCATGGGAGCTGATCTGGTTTATTCCAAATAATTTGTGGTTGAGCTGCTGAGGAAGTATTTGTTGAGGTGATTGTTTGGCATCTGCCACAGTGAGGATCCCAGTAGGCACAATAGTAAGTAGCAGCATCATCTGGAATAACATTTCTTATGGTAAGAGTGCAAAGTTTCTGTCTAGAAATAGTTTGAATCATGTATCTGTGCCTTTGGAAACCCTCATCTGCTACTACTTTCCCTGATGAAAAGTAGATCATCCTGACTGGAGCTTTATTCTCCTTCTGTTGATACCAGTGTATGACGGTGTTATCAAAATTTCCAGAGAAGTCCTTAAAATGACACTTCAGATCAGTGTTTCCTTGTGCCACGGTGATGGATACAGGGCTCTGCATGGGAGTTTCCTGTGCTAATCCATCTAAAATTACAAAAAAAAAAAAAAAAAAAAAAAAAAAAAAAACATAAAAAAGAGTAGAAAAGAAATGATAAGAAAAGAAAAGAAACGAAAAAAAAGAAAAGCGAAAAAGAAGAGACATTAAGTATTGACTGGTAAGCAACCACTTGGGAAGACATCTGTGAGGGCACAATCCTTGGTTGCCTGTGAGGAAAAAGAAGCTGAAGCACTTACAAGACCAGGCAGTTGCAAGCATCAGAGCTGCCAGCAGCAGCATGTTTGCTGCTCCTGCTCAGCTGCTGTTGGGACTGAGAGATGTGTGAGTGGGGCCCCAGGTGGGGACACGCTGAGTGGGAGGAGAAGTCTCCAGCGACGTTTTTCTGTGCCTAACAACATGGGGCTGCGGTAACATATCACCTTGGGATCAGCAAACATTTATTCTGTTTGGTGAGAAGTTTATCATCACATCTGCTTCTCAGAGAAATGCAAGAGCTATTGCTCAAGCCAAGGACTTGAATTTGCATAAGAGCTACTGAGAAAGGACTGCACGTCCGGCAGGAGCAGTGTTCTGAGCCACACGAAAACACCATTGTCCAAATCTCTGTGGGTGAAGTTCCACACGCTGTAGTGGAATATCTCACAGGATATTGGCCATGTGTATGCTGTTCGAATTCGATATACAGGTTTTGGAGCTAAGTGGCAAATGCCAGCATTCCTAGCATGGTGAAAAAAGGCTGAAATGTAAAGGAAGGCAGCAGAAAATAATATGAAGGAGGATTTGAAGGTCATGTAGTTTTTTCTCATTGTTTCACGTGTGTGCCTCCTTTCAAGTGAGTGCCTCCAGGAGATAGAGATATGTTTCTCTGAATGCTCCATGGATTTTAATAAAGAAGGGAAATCTACAACTACTCGTTGTCCACAGGCACAGACAGTCTGTGCTCACTGTCAGGTGAGTGCTCTGAGTACAGTCAGTTCTTGGCCATAACTGCCTATTTTTATCCTTATGTGACCAAGACTGTTCAGTTTCTGCATGGTACAGGTATGTGTAAGTACAGAAGAAATATTCTGAGAATTAGTTAAGATAATTCATTTAGCATTTGCCATGTTGATCTTTTGCTTTTGCTCTCCTGCTGCAGAAAATCACCAGAGAAAGGTGGCATAAAGGAGAATCTGCATCTGGCAGGAGTTGAGAGCTTGAGGTTCAGAGTGCCGAATGCCTTTTTGTACAGCTTACCTTTGCCCATCTAATGCTGTGATGCCTTGAGAATACCAATATGCACAGTAGTAAGTACCGGTATCCCTCCGGGTTGCTTTCCTTATTGTCAGAACACTGCTGGAAGGATTTTTCTGCACTTGAAACTTCGCTCTATCATTGTTATCATCGAAGGTAGGTGAGGATCCGGACACGTACAGTATCCTCTTGGGTGGCTCCCCGGGAAGCTGCCTGTACCAGTGCACAACATTTTCACTGCTCAGATGGCATGTCATAGTGACTGGTCTGCCCTCCAACAGCCCGCGTTCTGCCGGGCTTTGCACCGGTACAGCCTGTGCATCTCCACCTGCAAGGGAACAGGGAGAAGCTGCATGTAGGCCAGGAAATACCAAGCTTGGAGCAGAGACTGTGTTCTCCATGCACAGGATGCAGAGGAGAAAGGAAACGGCACTTACGGGACCAAAATGAAGTCACAGCGAGTAAGGGAAGCAACAGCATGCTGTGTGCAAGAGTGAAATGTAGAGCTGAGGTAGTGGAGAAGTGTTCTAAAGCCATCCAGGTGGAGAAAGCATCAGCAGCTGGGAGGAGGAGATGACTCATGGCTCATCCAATGGAAGCTCTTCAGCTCATTGCCAGGGAGGGCGTATTTGTGTGCGGGAAATTCACTGGCAAATGAAACCCCATCAGTAACACTGTAGAGAGGACCTAAAATATTCAATCCAGTAACTGCTTTGTGTGCACCTATCTATCTATCTATCTGCTACACTCCATTTAATCTTACCCATAAATCTTGTTAAGCACAGGCGTAGAAGGCAGGGTTGTTCAGTTGTGCCCTTCCCCAGGTCACTCTACTCCCCTCAGACCCCCAGGGCTGTCCAAGAAGCATCTTTCATCAGCCCTTTAGTGCTGCCATGCCAGCGGTGAAAAACTGAACATTAGGGGCAGAACTGCTGCTGGTAGGGAGAGGAAACAATGGGCTCAGGCCACACAGAATAGTGACAGAGACTGTGAGCTCTGAACATGATTGCCACATAAGTGTCTTGGCTTTTGTCTTGGGATTCCTTCCTCTGCTTCAGCTTGTGGGGATGTCTTGAATGCTGAGAGATGGGGGCAGGAAGGCAGCTGTGGCTCTCGGCACTTGTATGAAAGTGTGCTGCTCAGGTTGCAGCCAGCTTTCTGTAAGGGCTGCCTGAAGGCTGCTCCTGCTGTGGGACACCCAGTAGGCACAGTAGTAGGTACCTTCATCTCCATCCTCTATGTTCTGAACTGAGAGAGTGCAGATTTTATTCTCACTTTTATAGGACAAATATTTGTTCCTATAGGATTCCGAATCATAGGAAACTTGTGATTTTGCTGTCACAGAAAGGAGCCATTCAGGACCTCTGGCAGGCAGTTGTCGGTACCAGTGGATGTAGGCATCCTGAAAGTTATCTATGCCCTCGGCTTTGCACTCAATATTCACAGTTCTGGATCTTGATCTGGTAACAGATGGTGGACTCTGTAGCAGCAGCACTTGTGCATGTCCCTGTATCAGAAGGAGAGAAAAGGCAGCAAGAACTGCCAGCCTGCTGGCCGCAGGCGTACGCAGGACAGCCTCCTGCTGCTGCTGCAAGTGGAGCCTCCACGGGAAGGGGAATGGATGCAAGCAGGCTTCAGCCAGGGCCAGAAGAGGCAGCAGCAGCAGCATTCTTCTCGTGATGCCTGCTTGCCTGTGCCCCAGAGAAAGCCCCCAGCTCTGTGGCAGGGACAGGGGCTGTGCCTGAGGGCAGGATGTGACTCACTAGCGGCCACCCAGAGAGGGGCCCTACGCAGCCAGCAGGTGATGCTGTGAGAAAGCAGCCATCCATAGCCTTCAGATTTTTGTAAACCTTCGTGTTGGTGTCCTGTCTTAATGGCAAAACAGTCAGAAGTGAAAGACTAGTTCTGTTGGCAAAAATGCATGTGGTTTGGTGAGGGGGGAAAAATACGTAAGTTTAATTTAATGGTGTCCAAAGAGCTGGAAGATGAACAGGAGTGCTGTGCTGGCCTCGGTCCTGCCCATTGCTGCTTCAGGGCATACAGGCACCAGGAGCTTGGAGGAAGTTGGACTGCTGTAGTGCAGGTTCAGGTTTTCCTTCCTGCTCTGTCTGGAAGGTGCAGACAAACACAGGGTAAACCTGGAGTTCTTGCTATTCCAAGTCTTAACAGTACCCACCTTCTGACACAAATAGTGTTACCTGGAAGAGTAAGTACTTCACTTTTAGTAGCCCTTTCTAGTAAATCATACTGGGGCTGTTAATCAAGATCGTGTCCTTATCTTGAAATAAGCCAAGCCTGTCATTTCTACTTCAAGATTGTTACTGTTCCATTTTGGGAATTGCTAAATATAAATCATCACAGAAACATGTAAGAAATTGTCCTACATGGAGAAGTTGAATTGCATTTCTGACAGATGTCTGGAAGTTTCCCTTCTCTTGACAAAACCTTTGACATAACTTCAGAAACTCTGCTGAGAGTGTACATTTAAATACCACGTTTCTGTAATTATCTCCTCTTTGAGCTTGAGTTTTACCTGATAAATATATGACAGCTTAGCAGCACCTCCCAGCTGCTCATGAGCAGCATGACACAGCTTACATCACCCAGGAGCCCAGGGAGGAAGAGTCTGTGGCTGAGAAAGGAAGGGCAAAGATCTCTGTGTCATGCACAGGGAGCTACTTCTCATTAATTCTCCTGAGGACTGCACTTACATCCATTTTCTCTGGAGTAACAAGAGAGAGCTGCAGCAAACAGTGCTGCATGGCTCCTATGGTGGCCCCTTGGAAAGCACAGGCTGTCCTTCCTGTTGCCTCCCCTGATCTTCACTGATAGTCTGAGGAGGGCTTTAAGATGGACATTTTTTCATCCTGTAACAATTCCCCAGGCTTGAATGTGCCTTTTCATCATTCAAGATTTTGTGTCCTGAGGTGAAACTTGAAATTCATTCAAGATGCAAACTCGGTGACTTAATTCTTTATGCCCTTCTGTCTCCTAGCTACCTACCATACCACTTCTCCCTTCCTTGTTCTCTTTCTCTTGGACAACTCTAGTTCCCTATCAAGCATTTCCTAGACATTCTTTGTTTCGTAACACCATCACTAATTCTATACAAAAGGCAAAGACCCGAAGTCTGGCAGTCAGTGTGGGCAGCCCCCTGACCACCTCTCAGAAGATTGGCTGAACTGGAGAAGGAGCTGGGAGGGAACAAAATCAGGACAGTCGTCTAAAAGTGGCCAAAGGGCTATTCCATACCATATGACATCATACAGAAGGAGAGTTTTGAAGGGGGGTGAGTTGTTCTGCTTGTTCTTTTCCACTGCTCAGGGACCTAGCTGGGCATTCGTTGGTGGGTGGCGAGGAACTGCTTGTGCATCACTTGTTATATACATTTGTATACATATAGTCATTACTGTAACTCTTTGTATACATGTAGTCATAACTGTAACTCTTTTCCTTTCTCTATCATAGTAAAAAGTTTTATCTCAAGGCAGGAGTTCTACTTTGTGGTTGTTTTTTTTTTTTTTCCAATTCTCTCCCCCATCCCACTGGGAAGGGATGGGGCTTAGCCACAGGCTGTGTTAAACCACTATGCTGTGTTTGGAAAGTGATGAGGGAGAGAACTGATGAGGAGACAGCAGCTGGAGACATGCCCCTGTGCTCAGACATCAGTGCCCTGCTGGGTCTGGAAGCCTGATGTGCCTCTGCTGTGGCTGCTCCTCAGGAGACGGAAGCAGTGCTCCCAGCAATACATACTCCGGGACTGAAAGAGCAAGAGGAGACAGGCTCCAAAGTCCTCTGATACAAATGGGTGATTTACCAGCTGTTGATGATTCAGGCCTCTTTGAAAGTTTCAGGTTTTGACAGTGAGAGAAAGAGGACGCAGAGGTACATACAAGTGCTGAGAGGGGAACGTGACATACCATGTCATCATGGCATGAAACCTGTGGAGTACATGAAACCTACATAAGCACATCCCTACACCCACTCTTTACCTCCTTTTCTGTTTTCACAGAATCACAGAATCACAGAATGGCCAGGGTTGGAAGGGACCTCAAGGATCATGAATCTCCAACCCCCCTGCCACATGCAGGGCCACCAACCTCCACATTTAATACCAGACCAGGCTGCCCAGGGCCCCATCCAATCTGGCCTTGAACACCTCCAGGGATGGACAGGGCATCCACAGCCTCTCTGGGCAGCTGTTTCAGAACCTCACCACTCTCATTGTAAAGAACTTCCCCCTGACATCCAACCTAAATCTCCCTTCCCTCAACTTAAAACCATTTCCCCTTGTCCTGCTGTTATCTACCCTTTCAAAGAGTTGTTTCCCCTCCTGTTTGTAGGCTCCCTTTAGGTACTGGAAGGTTGCAATGAGGTCACCCCGCAGCCTTCTTTTCTCCCTCAGCCTGTCTTCATAGGGGAGGTGCTCCAGTCCCCTGATCATCTTTGTGGCTCTCCTCTGGAGCCTCTCCAACAGGTCTCTGTCTTTCTTGTACTGGGGGCTCTTGTGCTCTCAGGAAGGCATCCTTGAAGAGTAACCAGCTCTCCTCAACATCTCTGTCTTTAAAGACAGCATCCCAATGGCCAACAGTCCATTGAACAGCTTAAAGTTCGCTCTTCCAAAGTTCAGGGTCCTGACACCACTCTTCGCTAGGCCCACATCCCTCAAGATCATGAACTTAGCCAGGGCTGAGTTTTGAGGACTTTGCTTAGGAGGAAAGGGGCAGGATTTTTGGAGTCTCAAGAGCCAGGGGCAGGCAACTGAGTGAAACCAGAGCTAAGCACAGGTAAGTGAACTGAGAGAGATGGAGGCAGAGGATCACAGAATCATAGAATGGCTTGAGTTGGAAAGGACCTTGAGGATCACCAAGTTCCAACCCCCCTGCCACCAGCCTCCATATCTAATACTAGACCAGGCTGCCCACAGGAATAGATATGTAAGAAAATTGTGAGGGATGTTGGTTTGATAGGATCAAAGTAGTGCCAAGGAGCTAGAACATGAGAACACTTAAAGGTTTTAAAATCTTCTCATTTTTAGTAATTTAGCTGTTTATTTAAACACAGATGAACTATAACGTTGCTTTAAGCAGAGATAGCATAGAAAATTACTTTCTTAACTCAACATTGTCTTTTTGAATTGAATCAGTCAAATATCTCATTACATGGTGCAGATTTCCCATGAGCAGCTGCTCCAGTTTGATCTATACTGTAAGTTTTAACATGTGTGAAACACAAAGATGTGTTGCAGCAATGAGTTAGAGAACAGCTCGGCAATGTGCTGCTCTATCTTCATTTGCCAGCATGCTGAAGTAGCCAGTTGCTGTGTACATAACACTCATTTCATTTGCCCTGTGTGTCTGCAGCTGTGAGCCAACTTTAGATAATGAGAGGTCATTGCAAAAAAAAATCGTATCTGAAGACTGAATCAAATGGTATCTCCAATCCCCTAAATACAAATTCTAGTGTCTACCACCCTCTGCTGGGAGTAAAGGAGTAAACTTTTTGAGCAGCTGTGTAATGAGTGCAGGCGGATGCTGAGAATTCCCATAGCATGCTGACATTTTCAAGCAGAACAATAGTGCACCAATCCCTTTTATTTTGAAGAGTACTTTTCTAAATGGACAGGAGTATGATGTTCACTCCTGCACCAGGAGATACTCAAAGACTCAGAATTTTTATAACTTCTCCAGTAAAACAGATTCTCCAGTTTATCACACATAGACTTTATTTTAAGTGTTCTGAATCCCTGTGAATGACTACAGGCAGCTTTGATTGATTTCAGCTTTGCTAGAATAATGTTAATTATGAAGTCTTCCTATCGATTTACAGGAGGAAGTGTTTGGAAAGTGCTGTGGTTTTCCCCATGTGATGCTGATGGATCAGAGGCAGCTACATGCAAAGGCAGCATCAGAGCTGAAATCAGTGAGTGGAAATCTGAGAGAGGAATGCTTGAAAAGTGGCTATCTTATCGTGTATCTATACGTTTGGGGAGATGCTCAGTTTAAAACCACACCCCACTTTGTGTTCTCTGATTCTGACATGGACTAAGATCACATTACCTCAAATTCCTCCCCCTGAATGGCGACAAAGCTTTACTCTCAGAAAGCAGCTGGCTCTCAGCCCCACGGTCTCCGATCTGCAGCAAACTTTCTGCTGCCAGAGAACACGTCAGAGCCGGCTCTGCTCATTACAGCAGACAGAAAAACATCTCCGTGCTCTTTTGCACTGCTTTTAGAAATGTGACCTTAATTAACTGGGCTAACTACTTTTCGTACACAGGAATTGGCTTATCAAATGGTGAGTCATCACCTGTGACGTATTGTTTCAAATAAAAAAGATCTTTTAAATCTGTTTTGCAAACTAACAATAAAATCCTGTTTGAGCTTTTGTACAGTGCTTGTGCTCTGCCTGCAAACTGCACCTACACCCACCACCTCAACCACTTACCAACATTGTTCAATGTCTTTTTTCCTCGAGTCGGAAAGATAGTTAAACACGTTCATTAAGCATGAGCTTAATGAGACTGTGATTTACTTTGTGTTTTCCTGGTGCTAGGGCATCAGTAACCAGAGCACCGTGCAAACAAGTCCCACGCAGTTCGAGCAAGATGGTACCCACAGCACACTTTCTCTCCTGGTGGCAGGCACAGATGCATCCAGGTGGGAGATAGGGAAGAGATGGAACAAGGGGCAGGGGGGAGGGAGAAGAGGAGGAGAAGGAGGAATGGAACAAAAGTGCCATTCATCTTGCACACTTGCCATTATTCATGAAAGGTTGTAAACTGGATAGACAAGCTGCAAATACACAATTTATCAGTTCACTCTCATGAAACACTCCTCCATTTCAGTTACTCTGTCTTACTTCCAAGGCCACACCGTCCACAACCCACAGGAACAGGACATCGGGGCCCTAAATATTCTGAGTGTTCATTCAGCGTAGAAATAGAAATGATAGCTGCTGTAGGTCAGCAGTGTGTGCTGTCCTAGGCGTAAATAAGTCTCTAGAGAAATCAAGACACAATGGGCTATTGCTTTACAATCACCTGGAAAGCATAACATTTGGTAATTCACCAAGTCCAATATAGTGTGTTAAACAGAGAAATGCAAGAGTGGGAAATAGTTCTGGGCTAATACAGGTCTGGGGAGGAGGGTATCACTTGAATGCAACAGAAAAAACAAACAAACAAACAAAAGAATAAAATAGAAAAATTTCCCTTGCTTGCCCATGAATAAGCTTATATAAATCACCAAGAAATACATTTATTTTATACCATGCATCTCAGGAGCTGCAGACATAAATGTGTCTGAGAGAGACGTATGATTGTCTTATGAAACACGAGTAAGAAGAAATCAAATCTGAGAAACAGCTCTAAATTCCAAATGATAAATCCTTCTATTCACCAGCTCCATATTTCAGAGGGAAAATTAGGACAAATAATATTTTGGCTAGTCTATCAATGTCCTTCCTTTTGCATCTATCATCTTGTTATACGAATTTTTGCAAGGACTTTTAAGGATAACATTAATAATTCTCCTCATCCTTCCCACAAGAAGCCTATTTGCTTTGTGGATCCGAGGTGTGGATGTGAGATGTAAGATGTACTTCATGCCAGCACGGTGTCGTGTCCACGGTAACCTGCAGCACATCAATCACACATGCATCATGTGCAATAGCATGGCTGCTGGGACATTATCTGTACATCTTCGTACTTTCAGCAAATAATGACAGTGCTTGCAGCGAGAGGCAGACATTAGATGGTTCTTGAAATTATATTTTTCTTTATGCTGAAGAGATTTTTAGAAACGCAGAATAGGAGTAAGAAGTATTGCTGAAGAGCATTTCAGAGGAAAGCATGCTTTGCTGTAGATTAGGCACCTTTCCCATCCAAGTACACATCACATGCATACCTCAAACCCCCTATCAGTGAATTTGGCACATACACCTATACCAAGGTTTTAGGAGTAGCAAGGTCAAGAGTGTTAAATTTGACTTGAGTACTTCTAGCAAGAAGAGGGCACAAAGATAACTGCACACAGACATCACTGGGTAAAGAGATTTCCTGGGGATCTCACACCATTCTTTGCTTCTTTAGCAATATGGCTGTAACGATGGTCCTGCTTGATTGTCTGAGAAGTGACCATGCAGACTGCACAGGGAAATGGAGGTTTCCCTGTGGGTCATCTGCAGTGATCTGCAGAACAGCTATTGCTGAAAAGCAAATGTTGAGATCTAGGTAAGCAGGAAACTGTGGCCTGGAGGTTATCAGAGTTGCACCATACATGAGGTTTAACAGGTCATTATGACAACCCGGTGCACCGGAGTCTGGAATTTACTGTAACATCAAAAACAAATGAAAAGTTGTTCCCCTGGAGAAACTCTTGGTGCTGGATCACTATCGATTTCCAAGCTTGTTAAAGGTTTGAAAAGAAAACCAAAGAGCTTTCCACAACATCCCAAGACTCCTGTTGCTCACTGTAACATTTTAAAGCCAAAATCCCAGCTACCACAGTCGAGCCACTCCACTTCTCCACAAAACACAGCTACCATCAAAGTTCCTTTTGAAAGCTACTGAATTCAGTAGATACCAAGAAAGCAACTTCCCTTCTCTTTCAGAAGAACAATAAAATTCTATTTCTTCAACTGAAGTCTGACAAATTAGAGTAGAAAGAACTTATACACACACACAAAAAAAGCTTACAACCAAAATATCACAAAAAATAACTGAACTGCTAGGAAAATGTGGGTGTTCCTAAATGTTTGTAGCTTCCATGCATCAGCAAACAGAACAGAGCAGACTGACAGAGTTTTCTTTTCACACAAGATAAAGGACGAGCAAGAAATGAATAAGAGGTAGCAGTCTGAGTGACAGTTGGGCAAAGACAAGTTCCCTTGTTGCTGCTGGTGGCCAGAGCCCATTTCCAGGAGGAGCAGCCAGGAGATGTGCTGAGCTGGGAATCAGACCTGTTGGAATCCTGAGGCTGAAAGCAAGAGTTTAGATGGTGCACCAGTTGCGCTGTGCTTCTTTGGAAAAAGAGTTATTAAATTAAAATTAGATTCCCTAATAGAACACATGAACCACGTGAAATTCATAGTAACAAAACTTCAAAAGCATCACAGATTAAACATCTTTGGATCAAAGGTTTATTTTTAATGACACAGCACTGGAAAACATAAGTTACAGATGACTTTTTGATACAGGATACATTACATATCTTAATTTAAAAGGATTTGTGAAGGTATGCTGCATAAATACTTATTGTGAAAATATACTGTTTATTTCTCAGAGATTAATTTTGTTGTGTTTTTTTTTTTTTTTTTTTATTCAGCCAATTAAATAAAAAAGTATAGATGAGCATCATAACAGTTCCCCTTCCAGATTATCTCACTGTAACTACTGCAGCTGGAAGAGGAAACTGAGCCATGCCTTCTCAAAAGTTTAGCAGCTTTGAAAACGATGTTATTCATCATCTCAGAATGAAAATTTCACATTACTAACACGGATACTGTTCAATGTTTTGGCAATGGAGCAGCTAGTTTTGCTTTGGAACAAAACTGTTTCCTGTAATGCCAGACAGTGAGAGAGCAATGCATGTACTGATGACACTACACAGTCAAAGAACTACAATGAAATTGTTAAAATGCATATATACCCATATGCACTTATATATACACATTCAAGTTCCTGTGTATATATATTATGCATGTCCAAAAGTAACACTGAAAAACGTTGCAGCAGTTAATTATATTTTTTAAACACATGAAACTTATAATAGTTTGACCTCATTACTACAGGATTACTAATTAAATTTTCTGCAGTGCAACTCAATACAATACACTTAGTGCAGAGAAGTTAAGGTTTTGGTATCAAGGAGGCTAATTTTGGATTTCATGGGAAAGGACCAAATACAGGATCACCATAGCTCTGACAAAGCACAAACAAACCTGTTGCCACGTACATGTGAACAAATAAGGACATTTCTGTTTTTATTTGATTTTTTTTTCACGCACTGCTTCAGAAATTGCTAGCTTAACTGTTTGCACTCATGCTCATTTTGATATGCTTCAGCAAGCTTTGTCTGGCACCAATCTGTAAACCATTAGCAGCCTGAACTACAAAAAAGTGGGCTCCTGTGTTTCAAAGAGGTTAAAAACCTACTGACTGAGCTTCATACCACATCCGTGTGCCTGAGAGAAGAACTATTCCAGATGGCGTGTGAAGTTCTCTGGGAAAAGTCCTTTATAACTATTTGCATCTCTGTACTGAAGCCACTCAGATTCCTTAACGCCTGTCAACCAGCCAGCCTCCTGAAAGAAAAAAGACAGAGCATCTTCAGTTTCAGGTCTCTCCCATTCCTTTCTACATACTCCAGGCCCGGAGAAGTTTTAGAGTCATATGACTAAAAGAAGTGGTGATTTGGTTAAATAGTGTACTCTGATTTTGCACAGATTGTTTTCTCTGTTCTGCCAGACCATGGCTTTGTGAGACTGACTGTGAGCATATTATATGGCCTTTATCCCACCTAACCTCCAACTGAACTGCAAATTGGATAATCAGCCTCTGGAGTCATCCAGTATTATAGCAAATCTGCACTTGTGCAAATGCATGTGGAGATGTTTTCAAAGTTCTCACAGTAATATTGGGATACTTACATAGTAAGAGCATAGCAGTGTGCTAGAATCATTATAGAATGTCACAGATGAGGGAAAAAAAATCAATCTTTTTATCTGATTATTTTTTTCCGAGCATTCTTTTCTCTCATTCCTATATTGACAGTCAGAAGAAATAACAGTTCTGGTTTTCTCTGCCATCATAATTTCTAGAAACTAAAAGTCAGTTGATATTCAACTACCTTCTTCAAAAATTCCTGGAAACTTTAGCCTAAGCCAGATCTTGACATGCAGTACTGCAATCCAAATCCTCGGCAGCACAATCAATCAGAAGGAAGATTTCTTATTGGAAAATGCTGGGTTCTCTTAAGTGCTATCCATTTTACCTGGAATAAAATCCATTCAGTATTTTTTGCAGTGATCAGCCTATTTTCATCTCACAAATGACTAACTCTGTGCTTTGTTCCTTTTTAGAAGGAGTCAGAGTAAAGTGATGATTAACAGGGAATTTCTAATGCTGACTCATTATTGTTCTACAGAAAGTACAAAAAGAGATGGAGTAACTGGCAGCATGTTTTTGAAGCTCATGTTTTGGAAAAGCTGAAGTTTTCTACCATGGACAGAGTAGATTCTACTAAGGACTGAAGTTTTAATGGATAACAACTTCAACTCAATAATTATGGAAAAAAATTGAAGTCACTGGGTAGGATTAGTTGGCTTTGAACAGTGAACACAGGCTGACAGTACTAGGTATATCAGAATGATGGTTTTAGATCAATTTTGCAGGAGAAAAAAGAACCAAGATAAAATACTCTCTATAAATCAACAAAGTATCTGGTAAAAGAGAAGAATTAAGTTTTACGGTGATGTTAAACATGAAAGGCAAATATGCACTGAGTGATAAAGATATGAGCAGAATGATCTCAGAAACACGAATACATGAAGCTTTATTTTCTCCATCACTGCACACAATTTACTCCAATTAATGCTAATGGGATTTAGATGCACACCACAAGAGAAAAGTAATTAATGGATTCACCAAGTGAAGGTTATATATATTTAATACAAAACATTGTAAGAAAAAATAACTGAAGACAACCTCTTTTTATATCCTTAGAGTAGTATTCTGCAAACACTGACAATAAAATCACTTGAACAGCCCAAGAGGTATGATGCAGCACAATCTGAGTAAGTATAGGAGAATCTGTCCCTATAAAAATAATGAAGTGTCCTAGTGAAAAGGAAAATAAAAATAATCTTTTATTCAGAAATAATAATAAAAAAGAATCAAAAACCAAAACAATTACATGTCTCTAGTATTAAGAGAGAGTTCAGCTTAGATAGTGAACAGTCTCTGGCTGTCCAAATATGCACTAGACAGTATTTGGGCATATTTTAAGAAATGTTCTTCATTCAGAGCAGAGCACCTGGCTATCTCATTGTGCAGAATCCAGACCCCAACCTCCCAGCCCCTAGTTCAGTGGGATACTTTTCATCAACACTTTCTGCCACTACAGCCACAAAGTGGCTCATACTAATTGTACAAGATGGTCTTCTCTTAAAGAAGTAGTCAAAAATTAATTCACTTGACTGCAATTCAATATAACGTGTGGAATTAAATTGTTTAAAAATTAACCTGAGACACGCTGTTAAAACAAAATAAAATATCTTAAGTGACATTGGACTGTTGGGTCCTTGCATCAAAGACAAAGTGATTGCTGGTGCAGTTCAAGAGCTCTGCTGTGTGAGGCTCAGGCTCCCAGAGGCACACAGAACATGTAGAAATACCTCTGTGCCATTTAGCTGCAGGACAGAACTGTTTGTGTATAGTCTCAGTGCTCTCTCTGGGCAAATGTATATTTCTCCAGATCTCCATGTAGAACTCTGAAGACGTGGGGAACATACAATCAGTTCTGACTCAATGTTACAACAAAATGATAGCAACAGGATGCACAATTTGTAAGCCATCTTCTGTATTAAGCCTGTGTATGTATGTATAAAATTCACTACAAAGTAACATAAAAGTGCCCTAGGAAAATGTACTGAAGCTGGATCCTGTTGGTAGTATACACCTGGGACTTCAGCTTAGTTAACTGTGCTGTTTGGTCACAAATTAAACCAAGTAAAATGTCAAAATAAGAATGCTGGTGTTTTCTAACAGTAAAGATGTTTTGAATCAACATCTCAAATTAATTATAAACAGTGAGAAGAAAACTGAGACAAAGGGAAACATTAACAAAAGAAATAATCATGTTGTTACCTGATCAGCTGTGGTCTCAGAAGGAATTACTAGTACAATATCCCCTCGTTTTAAATTAAGCTCATCACTGTTAGCTGCCTCAAAATCATGCAGGACTTCAACCTAAAGGAAATACCAAATATACAGAAATGATCAAAATAGAGACATTGTGAAAAAAGAAAAACGTACTCTTTCACTTCTTTCTTTATGGAAATATATGGCCATACATACGTACATTCAAGTTGTTAATGCTCACATCAAAGCTTTTATTTATAGTTTATGAAACAGGTATAGTTTTAGAAAATCTTCCTGAAACTACTGAAAGAAACCAAACATCCTTTCCCAAGGTTGCAGAATCCCACAAGTGTTGCCTCTTGGACAAGTCCTGTTACATTATTCCTACCGTGCAAGGAACTTGCTTTCATTTCCCACTATCATTACTAGACCTGAGGAGAGGGATGGCAGGATTTTGCTAATAAGCTTGGAAAAGAATCACAGGAAATGTTACTTCAGACCCTTATGCTGTCTGCTAGATACTATTACTGGTGTAGACATCCCTGGAAATCAGAGTGAGAGGTACAGCACCAGTTTCAATATAAGATAAAAGAAGTTAATAATGGGAACCATAGCTCCTGTTTGTCCTGGAAAGAACTCCCATTTACTGGCAGATAGGAATGCCAAAAACATCCCTCTTTCAAAGAGGTGATTATTCAAACATTTGTGGGGTTGGTACATTGTCGTGAACAGATCATTTTAACTAAGTAGCTCTTCCTCCTTAAGAGAGATACTATCCTAGCTTCCTCAAAGGCACAGACAGTTCCGTGATAACTGCAATATTGAAATAATACAGCATCAGGAACCAGATGGCACTCATATATTCTGCTGCTTCTTATTTATGTTTGACTCAAGGAAGTGTGACAAAAAACAAAAGATGAACCATGGCAGCATGTCTGCATCAAAACTGCACAATACTGGTCACTCTAACCTTAATGTTATTCTGTTTGCTGAAAATATTGACCAATGAAAATGGATCAGAAAGAATGGCATATTTATGGAGTGCTATGGGACTAATTAGTCTGAAGTATGCAAATTAAAGCAAGAAGCATATAAAGTTCATCTATCCTCCAGGAGCGTTTCTCCTGCTCAGTGATTCTGAAGTGAAAAGAACCTTGTGAACCAGGAATCTCTGTGGGTCTTAGCAGCCAAGGAGAGAATTTCCCTCAAGCTTCATTAAACTTTTCTGTCTGAATTCCCTAACAGTTTGTAAGTATAGTAATACTAAGGACATAAAATGACACTTCAACTTCATTACAGTGAATTGTTGAAGTCCCATAGATTTCAATAGGGCTGGAACTTCCTCTACAGATTCTCAGGCCAGAAAAATGCCTTTTTGGTATTGTGAGCAAACGATCGTACAATACTGCTGACTAAGTCACTGGCAATGGAATTTTACTTAAAAGATTCACTGTCAGTACTGATTTGGTGAGATGAAAGGAGAACTTTAATGATTCTTACAGCTACCAAGGGATATAACCAACAAAATCCAAGTGCAGAAAACATATTTCTCAAAATTCATGTATGGAGAAAAAACACAACCAAAGGTTGGGTGAGTGTATGCGCATGCAAGCATGTGAAACTAGGCATCCTTTGGCCTCAAGAAACCATCATAATTACTCAATTTTCAGACACATTCACAGAAGCTAGATCTGAAAAGATGTCTAAAAGAAAAACAAACAAGCAGACCTTAAAGAGAAAGCCTGGTGGCATGTCAGAAGCTGCGTCTCCTGCTGATGCAGGCTGATCTTGAGAAGGTGCAGTCTGGATTTCTTCAGTCGGTTTCTGCTCACTTCCAACTTGGGAAGTTTCAATGTCAGAGCCCTGAGTGCCCATCTCTGCTGCAGCATCTTTGGACTCATTCACGATGACATCATGTTCTTCTCCTTCCCCTTCGTTGTTCGATGCTGGCTCTATTACTACTGAAGGGATGCTGCTGACCTTTTCCTAGGAAAAGAAATAAAATACAACAAAAGCACCACAAGAGCATTTAGTACTTTATTTCAAGTTGAAAAACACGTTTCTTTACTTCTGCTGAAGGTGGGATTCTTACATCAAGACAGAGAACAATAATTGTGCAGAAAAGTAAAAGTTCTAAGAGCTTAGAGGAACACAAGGTGCAAAAGCAGAAGTGACCTGGACCTCTTTCAGGGCTGTCCCAGTGTCCAGGTGTGAAATCCATCATGCTCTACAGCACTTTCAGGACTGAGGGAGGTTGTTGCCATGGGACACGTTATGGTCCCATGACTTACTATGGGATGTTTAAGGGAGAAACCAAAAGCAGTGGGTGGATTGAGGCGATGTGGGGAGGAACAAATGTGGGACAACAAAGGCATAGATAACAGGATAAATGGACTGGTTGCATGTAAGTAGTGGATAGTTCAAGTGATTATCTGGCTATGTCCTGCACCTGATGAGTGTGGTCTGTCCTATCTTCTCATTAAGTTGCTTGCTAACTCTTCTCCAGGGTGAGGGCTGTCTATTGTTCTTGCCCATGTACGCACTAGGGTCAGATCATGGATTGGAGGGCCTGTGTGCCCATCTGCCAGCTACATGAGAGATCCAGGTGCCAGCCACTGGAGACACTCAGGTGAGTGGACTTGAGTGACATCAGCATGTATATAAGAATATATATATTGTCACTAGTAGATCTCTACCCTGCTCAGCCAGAGAGGTGAATGTGATGAGGCTGCTGGTAATGCCTGTGTTTGTGCGAGTACATGTGTCTATGATTTCCATGGCTGTCTGTGTATGTACAAATATCATGTCTATGTGTGCTCTGTGTGTGCACTGACTGAGAATACATGCTCATCCTCACTGCTTGTTAGACCCTGGGGCACGGAGCTGCATCAGCCTTGCCTCTGCTGGGAGCTGCTGGATCTGGCTGGATTCCTCTAATGCTCCCCCACACAACAACATGAGGTACCTGAGAAACATCAATCTCCTTTTCTTCTCCCTGAGGTTTGTCACCTTCAGCAGCAGCCTCCTGTTCAGTGGGAGCAGCACCCTCACCAGCTCCTGCTGCCACCACCACGCTGTCTTCCACTGTCACTGCCCCATCTGCAGCACTCACCACCTACAGAACAAAAGGAGAAACCTTTCAGGACATGAGCTGTGAATATCAGCTGGAGATATCCTGTGCTCTGCGATCTCCTTAGGTGCTGCCAGCCCCTGGCTTTGGTTTCGTTGGGGTTTCTCCTGACCCAAAGGGGAAAGCAGCACAGGAGGCTGCCATGCTATGCCTGAAGCACCATGTAGGGAACACAGGGGTAGGCTTGGACAACAAAGCTGATTAACAGGCAGGAGAGGGACATTTACTTCCTGTGAACATGTAGTAGAGTTTCAGATGGGTATTGCTAGTGTAGGAAAAATTTCTCAAGGCTCATGTGTTTTTCACTGTCTCTTCTTTCTCACGCATATACAACGGCATCCTTCCACTGCTCTCTGAAACAGTTATGTGACTGATTCTCAGGGCTGATTTGCCTCCAAACTGTTTGGTGTGAGAAATTCCCTGCAGGTCCATGGTGAGTTGAAGCTTGGCAAACTGTCCTGAGGTCCACTGTGCTGGTGAAAGTCTGTTCTTGGGAACAGGCTACAAGTCTTCTCCATCTGCTGTCTCCAATCTCTAGACCTGGACTCCTTCAAGAGCATTGCCTGAATTAAACTCCTTATGAACAGAGATGTGCAACTTGGGCTATATTAGCAGAAGCAAATATACTCTACAGCTAGATAAAGGTTAGAAATATTCAGATGTCATCAGGTATCAGAAAATGTTAGCCTATAGCTAGGCCAATTTTGAAAAAGAAAGAAACATAAATAAAGACCCAAGTAGATTTGATATGACTGAATCAGTTGTCATTAGTCTGTGTTGAAAAGTTAGTATGCACTTTATTTCAGTTATTGAAAGGCAGATAGAAAAGTACCTTCCTAAAGGCCATTATTAAATCCTCCCTCCAGCAGAGATAATTTACATATCACCCTAATATTTGTGTTGGTATATACTGGTATTTGTTTACAGTAATGTACTTGATTTAAGTTTACTGTAGATTCATCTTAAGGCTTGATGGTGAAGGTAAATAAAAAAATTCAATTAACTTCAGGAAGTTTCTAACACTAAAGAAAAGCTATTTTCTAGGTACCAACATCAAGCTAAGTTTAGCAGAAATTCAGTTAACAGCCTGATGCTCTGTTTTCTCAGATTGATTTTCCATCCATGAATGAGACTAATCCAGCTATGCGAGCTCAACTTGAACTACCTGCATTTCTTCATGATCATTCTTCAGTCATTGTTTTTTAGCTGTATCTACCCCTAGTGACTGATATTAACTGATGCGATAAATAAATTCTTTTGCAGTCCTTGAAAGCAGAAAATACTCTAGTGTTTTGCAGAAATCACTGGAGAAGTTTTAGCTTGAACTGAAAATTCTGCTAGGGAAGGATGCTCTGTCACAAACAGAAGTAATATCAAAAGACATGGATGAATGTTGAAATCTTCCCCTGTGACTTGTAAGGCATGCAAACCTGTCTCTCAGAGTACTACCAATTTAGCAGTCTTGACCTAGGTTAGTATTCAAATAAATGGTGGATGAAAAAGCCTTGGAAGAGACCAGTATGAAAGGAGGGGAACAGAATGCATATCAGATTGATTTTATAACATGTGCTTCTAACAGCATGCTGCAGAAATTGATCTTGCTGTCTGTTGTGATTAGGATCAACATTTATTTTCTATTTATTGGATTTGTATAGCCAATTTTCTTTTACTGTGGAGGAGAATTTTAATTTACATGAGTCAGCTCTCAAATAGTCAGCACTGAAAGGCTGATGCTCTCTCAGCCTGTAGCTGTAACTCACTGAATGTACAGCACAGATTACAACTGTATATTTTCCATGTCTTAGAATACAAAACCAAAGCAAGATAGATAATTAAAAAATGGCCTTTACAAAAGCATGTGTGCTAGTGCTGAATGAATCTCACTATTAGTAACAAAAAAAAAACCCTAAACTAAATTAAAAAGAGGGAGGTTCAATTCCACTGGAATCAGAACAGCAAGAATCCCACACCTAGCTATAATGGGCCACGTACTTGCAGGTATTTCCTGCAGGTCTTCATTTTGAGAACCAATTCTACAGACCTGTTTTCCATAACATTACACAGACTAAGAGTATCCTAAACTAGCTATCTACAGAAGTGTTACTGCAATTTGCACAGCCACACAGGAGAAAAAACGAGGGCCATCCAATATAATGCAGGCTGTGATAAAAGAGCCACGTGACTTTTAGTTGCAGTTAAAGTGAATGCTTCTTTACCCAGGATGCAGCTGATCCACACGGTTGGATTATCCTCTAATTAACACCACTGTCAGCTCAGTGCAATGCCACAGATTCAGCAGCAGCAAGAATGAGGACATGAAGAGGAGGAGAGCTACCGAGTCTGCAGCTGGGGGCCTGGGAGGAGCTCACTCATCTCTCCCCATTTTCCAGAGCTGAAGATCTTGCTCCACGGCTTGATTTAGAAAAGGACTGGGTAATTTTTATGACAGTTAGTCATAATTACAGCTAAGCCGTCTAATACAAGATCAAGAACTAATTATCATGCTTTAGTGAGCACATCAATTGCTTGCAAAGTCTTGGAAGGCTTTTGGAGTAATACTGAAGTACTGGTTATGAAAGTTGCATCAGAAGGACAATCCTCCACTGCAGCCAGGATATCATCTTAGCAAACAGCTTGATCCCTGACAGCATCTCTTCTGCATTCACTAATACTCCTCCTCTGAACAGGCTAAACTTACCAGATAAAAGTAACTTTACAAGGGCACGTAGTTTGGAAAACAGAGGAAAGATGTATTTCAAAGGCTTAGCCTTTGTCCTCAGCAGATAGCAAGGTGTTTCTTGGCCCAGACTTGGTAGTGATAAGACAATGCCAGAGAAGCAGTGCAACTCACATTTGCAGCGCATCAACACCAGCAGCTATAGAAACTGGGTTTGATCTACCTCTCCCATCCCGTAAATTCTTTTTAGTATAATTCCCCTGGCTTCTACACAGCAGGCTGGTGAGGAGTATGGCACCAGTGAGTCAGGGCTACGGGTCACAGGAAGAAAGCAGCCCATGGTAGTGGGACTTCATCCTGGCTCAGCCATGCTGCCCAGCAAGGACAACTGCTGGCTGCAAATCTTGCTTCCATGCAACATGGGGTATCCTGTGTAGCCATAGAGCATAGACATATCCCAGATTCCAGGAGGGCTAATGCGTGTTTACATCAGTGTAACAAATCCAAGCCTGGACAGCTGAGCCAAAACCAAAGCAAGTAGAAAGCAGTTTATAATCTGTTCGTATATGCTGTGGCACTAAGATAAATAACATAACTAAACAGTTCATCAGCTCTTCAAGATACAGATTCTAAGCAATTATCAATGAGGAATAACAATTTCTTTCTCATTCCCTACTTCTCTTCCTGCATTTAATAGGTAGCTCTTCTTCCTGTGCTGCTCTCCATGCACACTCGAAAACATTGCAGTTTCAATTCTGTACAAAAGGATTCATAGTGTCTTGCTTTCTATAAGTAAAATACAACCATACCACCCTTAGATTTCAACATGCCCACTTAAATAGAAATTAAGTACGTCACCGAGTTTTTCAGTTGCTTTGTAATTTACCTAATTCAATGCCAGATTTGTATTTTAGAAAACAAACTTGTAGCATGATTATTCTCAGCTGTGCTAGGAAAAACAAATGATGAATCAAAATTCCTTTTCTTTTTTTAAAGATGTTTAGAGGAAGGCTAGACAAACAAATTCAAGGAAAATGTAAAAGCTACTGTGAATCTATGCAGCATATTCTCTCTTTACCACAAAACGTCAACAGAAACAGCGTTATACCACTTTCTGTTCGTGGATCTGTACTGTTTTTTGTCCCAAAATATTTATCAGTCTGTACTGCTGCAACAGTCAGTTTCTAAGGTAGGTCTTTCATTGAATGAGAAATGTTCTGGTATTACAGCTGGGTCACAGTCATATTGTATTGTCTGCATATTGATAACATGCAAATGACATATATATATTTTTGCCATGCTCCTCTTGAAGATAGTAAAGCAAAACCATATTCCTGAGGCTGTTCATATGTACCTCGCTCTCTTTCTCAGCAATTCCAGTTGTCTCCTTATCCCCTGCCTCGATACTCTCCTGTATAAAGAGGAAATATGGTCATCATCTTACTCACGCTGAGGGAATGACTGCAGAGAAATTGGCATTAATCAAGCTTAGTGGAAGGATGGCATGTATGGGATGCAATGAAATGCACGGTGGGAATTAATGGGATAGTATACAGTGAGTGGACAGATTCTCGCTGCTATATGTCTGAAATAAAAGTAGCTATAAGATAAAAACAAAACAAAAACACAGCAAAAAACCACGAGAAATAAAGCCTGTTAATTATATAATGATCACCACACTGGAAGTGCTAATGTCAATTTCATTTACTTTTGCTATCAGCATTCTCATAATAGCACCATACCGGATGAATTTTTTAGTAAGCAACAACCCAGAACACTGCTGACCTTACAGTTTTCCAGCTACCTCACATTTCTCCCACCCAAGGCTCAGAATGTTCCCATTATAACCTGCTGCTGCCCCTGTAACTCACCAGTTTCCAGGAAAACTTTCTAAAACACTTCTTCCACACACGTTGGGCTGAAACACATTTAAGGGGATTGTTCAAAGAGGTGGGTCACAAAGTTCATCAGTTTTTGCAGAATCACTTTTCTCTAGGTCCATACTCAGTTGTACATGCAGTGGGTGCCTGACATTTAAAACATTAGACATGTGTCAGTGCTTTCTAAATCTGGCACCCATGAAGATGTTCAAGGGATAAATTGCTCTGAACAGTAATGGGCTCACCCCAAACAATACTTTTTACAGCACAGATGATATCTAACACAAGATCCTTTTTTACACAAGCTGTAAAACTGCATGAGTTCCAGGTTTTGGAAGAGGACAAAACGTACAATTTCCTAAACTCTGTGGGACAGTTGTGCCCCTGCTGGTTTCCAATTCACTGCAGCATTTTGGGATTCAGTCAGCAACATCCCTTCTGCTTGAGCTTGGATTCAGTTTTGGCTATTGCTCGGCCTAGATCAAGAGGTTCAAGTCTAGTTTAGGTCAACAAACAGTCAAAATGGCTATAATTCATGTCTTGTTTGGAATACTTGGAAGTGCTTTTCTCTTCTGTTCAGTCTTGGCTTCCTGCAGATTGCAGGATATTTCTAAAGATGCTTTTCAGAGGAAAAGCCCCGATAGAAATCTCTTTCACTAATAAATGTTGAGGCTGCTTTGCAAACATACACACGTCAGATTTTTCAAAAGTCCTGTAAGGGTGAAGACAAGTCATGCAAATCTATCTGAGTGCATGGTAGATCAGATTGCCATCTTTAGCAATTGATAGGACCTCATGTGCTCAGTCTCCAGCTAACTGCTTCCACACACCTGCCACACCAGAATTTCTACAGATCTCATCTGAAATGCTTGCATGTTATTTTTTTAATAAAAGGATGCTGAGTTATATCCAAACTTCACATCACTCATGTGTTTTCTAATCTAATCTTCCAGTATTGCCTGCAGTCACCTCATAAGACCCAGACATGTCCAGATGCCAGGGCAAGGCAGTTGCTGACAGCAGTGTTACCATGGAAACCCCTCATAGCTTTATCCTGTTAAAATTGCAATGTTACATAATCTTTTCTTTTACATATATAGGATTAATTCTTATTTCAAGCTGCCAAACCATGCTGTGAAGTCCTGATTTTTACGTTAATTTTAAAAGAGACTGTAGAGGGTCTTAAAAATCCCACGAGCTTCAACTGCAAAATATAATAATTTCTTACTCTAGCAAAGCATGCATGCTTGCTACAGCATGTTGCTCTTTTTTTTTTTTTTTTAACAGGAGAGGTAAACAAATATTTCTATTGCCTCATAAAAGCTATGTGTTTAATGGCAATGGTAAGCTGGTACACAAACACTTTTCTGACTTTTAATATTAAAAAGTGCTGAATTTCTTCAATAAGCTGTATTTAGAAGACAATTTGCCTTCAGAAATGAGCACTGTTCTATGTTGGGAATGTGTTTGTCCCTATCCTTCTCTTATCAGTAACCTGGAAATTCTCTCCCATAAGAATTCCATCAATCAAGCTTACAGCTTGGGACTCATTACAAAATTTGATGCATTCATACATACACTTTTAAATGAGGGCTCTTTTCAAGTAACTGGGAGCAGATTTTGTGGGAAAGAGAAAAGTAAGGAGAGTTGCCCTTACTTCTGAAGGATTATTTTGTACTAGTAAAATTTAGCAGCACTGATCTTTTGATTAGTTAGGAGTTGGGATGGTAAGGATGACTGAGTTTTAGAAGAGAAGCATGGCAGTGCAATTTTTATTTTTATGCCATATTAGGCATAAACATCTAGTAAATAGGATTATTAAAATAATGCCTAAGTAATGCTGCAATTCCATAAACAGAGTGAAATCTGCTTCTGCTGACATAGAACAGAAGAACGCTATTCTACATCAGTTCTCTCCCACCTTTGAAAGAAATATTTCAGTCTTTAAATGGCCTCATACTCCAATGTTGTACCTATACTTGGCTCCATGCTCAGCTTTTGGACACAGCTGACCACTCTTCTATACCTGACCATTGGACTGCTCTCCCAGATTATATTATCCGCAGTTTGGGTGCCATGAATTGTACCTACAGTGGGATTCAACCATAATTAGACGTCTCTAAGCTGAAGGCTCTTTCTTGGCCTCTGTCATTGTTCAGTGTTTGAGAGAGCTTCCAGCTGGTAGTTTCATATGTGCCTACACAAAGCTTTGAAAGTCACTGTGTTTAGCTGAGTGTCTGGCTGATTTAATGAGAGAATATGAAAGTCCAGGCAAGCATCAGACTCAAAGCACAAAAAGGCTCTTTCCAAGCCAATGAGCATACTGGAAGCCAAAAAAGCTGATCTCTGAGTTATGCTGTGAACTCTGGGTGCAGCATTTCACAGATAGGAGAACAAAATAGCAAGACTTCCTAAGATTTCTCTTTGTTCTGCACACTTGTCATCTTTGCCTGAATTTGAAAAATTGATGTGGTAAGAGGGATATTATTATTTGAAACTGAAATCAATCAGTGGTTAATAAAGTCTATCTTTTAGACTGCATCCTTTGGATTTTACATACTACGGAAATAAGGAAACAAAACAGTTTCTGTGGGTGACAGTCCATGCAAGAAGGACTTTTTACCATTGTTTGCTTCAGTTCTTCAGGTGCATGTGGTGATTCTGTCCCTTTAATTGTGAAAAATTTTGTTCCCTGCAACCGAAATAAGAATCAGTGGTTGCCAGCATCTGATAGAAATTTTATTTGTTCTGTGGCACTGATGGATCAAGACAAGAACATGTAATAAGATTCCATGTAGCAATTAAGATGAGCTCTTGGAATGAAGTGTTTGGCAATACACTTTCAGATTATGAAACTGTAAGGAACAAAATCCAAAACTCCTGAGCAGGGAATTGTACCCTATCCTCTGGACTACCCTCTCCTCAGTTTAAATGAAAGCCCCACCAGAAAATGTACTCAAAGCTCCTGCAACAACTAATGAATGCCATACATTCTACGAATTAATGTGGTTTGACAGTAAATTCACCACAGAAAAATTGTGCTGATTAGTGGCTGTCACCTCAAACTTGAAATTACTAAAATCAATGAAAGATTCCTATCAGAAAGATATTATTATTTTACCACTCCGCTTTTAAGTAACTCATCACTCATAAAGTGAATGAATGCTGAACTGCTGCTGAGAAATGACATGCTTTCGTATTTTGCATCTCAGTGAAATCTTCCTTAGCTTTGATCATGCTTGTTGTTAATCCTGATGCTCAAGACTCTCCTTTGCAAGTCCTGGAAAGCAATTCCTGAAATAATAGCCCCTCAGAGCCAAATGAAGAATAATTCTACTTCTGAATTTTTAAGAAATCAACACTTAGCTTATTTTCCTAGACATCTCTTCCAAATTGGTAAAGACAACTTTCTATTCTAAAGGTAACAAAAAATGAAAATAAACCTAGTCAGAACCGTCTAACTTCTATTTAATGCCTATGATCTTCCTCCTGGATTGCCACTAACTTGCCCATCTCTCACACTGTCGTTCTCTCCCCGCTCCCAATAGCTCTGCAGCCATTTGGAGCATGAAATAACATGGACCGAGAATGCCTCAGTGATGGTCAGGCAGCAAAACAGGTCACAGGAAAGGGCCAATGAACGGATGAGTGGTGCTGCACCCCAGCCTGTCATCTAATTAGCACCTCAGACACTAAAGATTTTAGAACTTTGTCTTAGTACAAGAAAAGGAGTTGGCTTCCTTTTAGAAAAAAATATTTCCACCACACAATTTTTCTGTCCTTCATGAAATCCTTACGGAAAAAAACAAACTCAAACCATACAGAAACAACCTTTTAAGCTTCTCTGATGTCTTCACTTTATCTACTGCCACTCAGTTACCAGAAGAGACCTCCTGACCAATGACTGATGTCCCATCCTTCCTCTACTCACCATCCTTTCTTTCTTCTTTATTCCAAACCAACAAATTTACTCTGCCTAGCCATGAAGGATTTTCGACAACAGTCTGTCGGAACAACGTGTTTCAGATAGACAGTTTCATTGCTTGCTTTACTATAGAGTTGACAAGTTATTACAGTGATTTATATCAACTCAAAAGAAAACATGCATAGGGGAAAAGCCTGATCTCTGCAGACCATGGCACCTTTGTTTGTGTATGTTATTATAAGAGAATGATGCTGAAGTCACTCATTCTAGTGTTTACTATAGACGTGAACAAGAAGTAAATTATAACTAAATATATTCAATATTCAGGTTTTAATTAGAATCAAGTCCAATTCACAATTCTAGGGAACACATTGGGATTGCTTTCTTCTACTGTCATGATGCTGCTCATGCAGGTAGGAATCTACAGCAAATAGCAAGGATTAGACAGAGACAGGGATCATCCTCTCTCTCCCTCAAAGTTCCCCTATGTTAATAAATGTCACAATCAGGCTTGTAGTGCCTGAGCCATTGCCACTAGCAGGAATGTGAAACACAATCAGCTCCACAGACAGATTCACGCAATGCTATAGTATCTGCATATCTGATAAGCCTTTTGTTGATGCTCTGCACTGACCTCTGACTGCCTGTAAGACCATTCAGGTGAACTTCCAGCTAAAATGCCAGTCTTAAAAGGAATGACATTTTAGGACCAAAAGGAGCAAATGTTGCTGGAGAGGCATGCTGTGACACAGCTGGATGCTGAAAAAACTAGCCATGATGAGGAACGGAGAGGATGGCTGAAATACAGCAGGCACATTCACTGTGATGACAGATGGCTCAGATGAGGCTAGGAGATGGACATGAGGGACAGATCACTCACCGCAGCCTGCTCTGTTGGCTCATCTGGCTCAGCAGGGATGGCCTCCTTTTCCACAACAGCAGCAGTAGGGGTTTCCTCGACCTTGAGTTCCCCAGGTGGAGCTTCTTCAGCATCAGTCTTTTGTTTTATTGATTTTTAAGTAAACAGTGGAAAATTTGTTGAGGAGCACATGATAGTGGGGAGGGAAGAAGGGAATGGGAGCTCTGCCTGGCATTACAGTGCTGCTTCACTCCTAGCAGACTCAGTCCCACAAGGCTTTGCCAGGAAAAGGGCAGCCTTACATTACTAATTAACATCTACAGAGCATCTTAATTCTCAGTGTCCTGTATACAAACTGAGTCAGTCCAACATCCCTCCCTTGCAAGGAAAGAGAGTGCTAGCTTCCTGAGTTATTGAAAGCAGCAGCAAAAATGGGGGAGAAGTAATCAGTTTGCTCAGAAATGCTCTAGAAAGTGATGGCAAAGTGAGGAGTGTCCCAAATTATGATTTCAAATATGATTTTTTAAAATTATCCCCAATCCCCCTAATTTCACTAGTTCTCAGACAACTCTGCTGAAAGTAAGAAACATTTTGCAGACTCTGTTTTCACATAGGCAAGTACTAACTGCATGAATTCTGACTTTGAAAATCATAGAATCATAGACTGGCTTGAATTGTAAGGGACCTTAAAGACCAGTTCTAATTCCCTGCTATGAGCCACCCATTAGATCAGAATGATCAGGACCCAGAGGCATCCAGAGCTTCTCTGGGCAGCCTGTTCCAGTACCTCACCACCTTCTGAGTAAAAAAAAAGTCATCCCTACTTTCTTTTTAATGCTTATTTCATCCTGAGATCTCCTACAAAGCTTCCATTTATCACCCATGCTTCTGATATTCCTACCCTCTAAAATTCTGGCCTGTGCTTGCTCTTTAGCAAGTATATCTAGTAAACATCACCAGTCCTGCAAGATGTTTGGTCCTGTAGCAAAACAGCTCCCAGCAAAAGTACTATTTCTGCTAGGGACAAAACCTTGCAAACACATACGTGCTGAAGGAGAGAGCTGCAAGCTGTGCTCAGCATATTCCATTTATAAAGATGGCTGACTCAACCAGATAAAATAACCCCAGTAGATTAATTTGCCATGAACAAATTGCTCAGCATAATATGAACCTCAAAAGCTATTTAGCTGCTTTGCAGTTGATAAGATGCAGCTGGTTAGAAGGTCTTCTGTAATGAAGAGACATCTTCCATGAAATTCTTAAAAATACTAAAATCTTCTCCCTGATGTTTTTCAGAAAACAACAAAACCAAACCAAACAGAAAAACCCACCACCAAACCAAACACATCCTTTCAATTCTTTTCTCATACATTCCTTGAGCAGGCTTATTTTTAATGAGGTACAGAGAAGTCTGCCTAAGCAACACCTCCAGGATTTGGCAAAGAATAAAGAAACATTCATTATATTATTCCACACTGTGCAGAAGTCTGTCTTGTGTGATAATAACATTCCAAGGAATTTCACAAAGAAAAAACATGATTGTAATGAGAAACAAAAGACAGATTTATCCCAGGTAAGATGGCTAATGAGTTTCCTGGGGCTTAATATTGGAAGAAACTTTCAGGCTTAAAATCAGAGGTAATATGTTATAATGCAGATTGTGCTGATGTGCTTTTGAATCACTTGTGAACAAGCAGTCTTTAGACTACTTGCCACATTTGAACTACAAATAAAAATACTAAAAATGCTCTCATGGTATTCAGTAACCGAAGTCACACTAAAAAATAGTATCACTCTTCTGCCCTTAAGTAATGGTAGCATTCACCCAACAATGCTGCTACTCCATATCCTTAATTCAGGCTAACCAAAGACAGTAAGAGGAACTAAGAAACCACCAAAGTATGATTACTTTCAACAATATTTCCACCCCTTAAAAGATGGTACCTACTAAAATGTGGAAGATAGATAAAGCTGTACTAATATTAGAGGTATGTATACCGACATTACACGTGAGCACTTTCTTGCTGTACACTGGACCATAGTGCGCATTCTTGCTGTTTCTTAAGTGCAATAAATAAGTAAACTGACTACACCTTCAAAAATTAAAAGTATCTAGGGCATCCTGTTTTTCTTTTTTTGCAGTGCTATCCTTGGGGAAGACTTTTGGAAAGTAAAGACTTACAGCTGCAATGGTACACCCACCTATTCTTTCAGGTTAAGATTTAATGAATTAGAGGAAGGAAAACACCCATGTTTTTGTACAAACGAGCAAATATTTTCGTACAAAGAAAAAAACAGTACCCTTTTTTTTACACAACATTTAGAAAAGAAGCAAAATCCACCACTTACCAGAGTCTCTGTCACATTCTCATTTGATTGCACTGTAAATGCAGCGGTATCCTGCATATAGAAAATAAAAACAACAAAGCAACAATATTTGACATGGGATGTATCTATTAAAGATCTGATTTTTTATGGCTTACTCAGGCATAACCATCAATAACTGAGCTTAGATGGAAAAACGATAATCTAAATAGGTATGGATATTAATATCAAAGACCTTCCTTTTTCAAATGTGCTCCATGATTCTAAAATGTTTGAAGTTATTCAAATCAGTGAAGAATCCTTCGCTGAAAAGAAGTGAATTGCAAGGACACGCTGCACTTCTAAATAGTGAATGCCAAAATTTTACTTTGCCAGACTGACTGCATGTGCATAGAGTACACTAGCTCTAAGTTACTTACACATCCTCTGGATTCCGGGCTTTTATTTGAATGGCGCATACACTGCTAAGTAATTAGAGATGTGAAACTTCATATGCATTAATAAGGCACAGAAGCTGAGAACAAATTTTCCAACGTCTTACTCAGAAACAATCCATTTGGAAAACGCTAATGTTTGTTCCTACTGTGAGGGTGGGAAGGATCAAATTTTTATTTCAACCCCAGGTGAACACTTTCCCTTAGAGGAAGTGGTGGCAGCTTTGTATTTTAGCCCTTCCTTCCTTTTAGCCCTTCCTGAATACTTTACTAATGTAAAAGGCCTGTAGCAAAATTAATAAGCACTGAAAGACTCATTTTCAGCCTTGCAGATGCCCAGCTTTTTTCGTGTGCAAATCTAAAAGATGGTGTGCAGAGTATGCTGTGGGTAAGCCAGACTCTGAAAGGCTGCTGGAATTTAAGAAGGCATTATCTGCATTATCACTTGGGATCGTGGCCCTGGAATTTGAGAGCGTAAACGTGTACTGCACTGCTGCAATGCCTCATGCAGATTCTCAGCATTATCACAGCAGTAAATAAACAGCTCAGATTTAATTCCCAGACTAAAATGTATTTTAAATGAAAAGAAAATTGCAGAAAGAAATAAAACTCATTTCATAAATACATAAATACATAGAGTCACTGAACATGTGTGAAAGCTATGAGGAAGCCATGCTTTACAGGATTTTGAGATTGTTAGAAAAATCCAAAAAAAGAGAGCAACAAAAATACTAATCCAGTTCTTTCATATGGAAAATAAGAAGACAGTTCTGCTAAGCTAGTGGGAGTTTTCCAATTAAATTCAGTTGGGCCAAGAGTGCCAAGAATATTAGCAACCTTCTAGGAACATCCAGGAATACTTTCTGAGGGCAGACAAGTTCAGGATTTGTGTCAGCATGACATTATTGTGCAGCTAGTCTGTAGAGCACAGTTTTCAAAACTGAGCAGCTAGTCTTAATCTCTTCCCAACAAAACAGAAAAAACCTCTCAAAATTTGCTTGTTTCTCACCTGTGCAAATCCATTAAATGCCGTGCTGGATGCCTAAGTAGAAGTGAAGATCAGAACAAGTTATCATTTGTCTACCAAATGAGAACATGGATAAAACATTTCTATTTGCAAAATAAAAATAGGCCAGACATAAAACAAAGTAAATAAATAACAAAAGGAAGGGCAAGGCAGAAAGATAGTTGATGACAGTGCTATTCGATAACAGATTTCACGGGCTTACAGAGAGCACCAAAACGAATAAAAAAAGCGGAGTGACTTAAGTATTTTTATAAAAACAAAAAGAAAAGACTGGAGATACATTTAAAATTATACATATAAAGTACAAAAGCTGTGAGACACCATGTGCCTTCACAGTGTGAAGCTTCATTCACCTTTCTGAAATGCATTTTTGTCAGCCTGCTTCATTACGTGGCTGAAGGGCACCACACTATGAACAGTTGCGTGACAATTTTTCGAAAAAGAATTGCAAGGGCTTAGGAGGGGTAGCAGGAAACACACAGATGGATTGGTTTTAAACGACAAGGTTATGCATGACCTAAGGAACTCTTTGTCTAGACTAGGCTACACACTGGGGTAGGTACCTCTTCTTTATCAGCCTCAATTTCCTGGTACAACAATCCATATCTCCGGTTAGCAATTTCATCTTCAGATAAATCTGAGTTGTTGGTCTCATTGTCTTTAGGACTAGTTGAACTCTCGGTGCTAGCATTTCGGGAATTTCCCATTTGAAACAGAGCCAAGGGTCTAACTGCCTCATTGCTAAGTCCAGTATTGCTAACACTTGCCTGCTCCCCAGGCAAACCTTGTTTTATTGGTTCCTCCTGATTTTTATTGCTTGTGCTTACACTTACTTCTCCCCAGATGCTATCAGTCCCTCCCAGGTCCTGTGTAGACCACTTATCACTAATGCCTAACCAAGGATTTTCCATGTTACCTTCCTCTGAGTCTTGTTGCTTGGGGAAAAAGGGCCAATTATCCAGTCCATTGGCTTGGCCATCTGACATATTTGAAAACCCCCAGGAATCATTAGTAACTGTTGGATCCCAGTTTGCCAGCCAGGGGTCCATTTCCAAGATTTCAGAAACACCACTGCTATGAGGATGCTCTTCAGTGGCTGCTGCTGCTGCCCTACCTGTCATTTGGTCTTCTCTATTATCTAGGCAAGGATTACCACAGATTGTGCTAGCAGCATGAGGAGTTTCGGGCATCAATTCTTGTGGACACTCATTGTCAGCAGCAGCTTGACTTTCATTGGTAGCACTACCATTTGGGAGGATGCTGATGCTACTGTCCTCGGCTTCTTTACCAGACTCTTCTGCACTGAATAATTCAGCATCACAAAGAATGTTTCCAGTATTTGTATGATTCTTTTCTGCGTGGTCAGTGACCACCACATTTATACCCTCTGTGGATGTATTCTGTCCAGTAACACTGTCAGCTTGGTTTAAGCCATCCTCAAATATTGTTTCATGGTCCTGATTCCAGATACCAAAGACTCTCTCAGGCTCATTGCCAGTGCTTTCTGTAGTTTCACAGCTGTCCCCTACTACTTTGTTCCCATCTTCCAACCCTGTGCTCAGTAATGTTTTTTCTGAATTTGTCTCCTCAATTACATTTACTCCTTTGAATTCTTTTTCCCTAGGGATATCTAGGATATCAACACTAGCTCCTCCAGCTTCCCCACTAGTAACTTCCAACTCAAGTAAATTCTCTACTTCAGTGCTGACTGAAGTTTCACACTCTGACTTAGCTAAGCACCTACGGAGCTCTGCCTCACTATTTCCTTCCATTTCACCACCTCTCTCTTCCATTTCCTCTGTACCTTCTACCTCCTTGTAGTTAACAGCTCCATTCTCTACCTTTTCACTTGGCTTGACACCTGCCCACAGAGATTCTTCTTCCTCATGCTTTTCCTCTTCCTTTTGCACATCACATGGGAGGGGTTTATCCAATAAGCTATCAGTTCCCAGGATGGGGGTCTCAAAACCAGTTATGTTCTCTAAACGCGGACTGGTTGCCACATCTTCCCATGGGACATTCTTAGCATCCAACAGGTCCTCCAGCGAAGTCCTCTGGTTTTCATTTTCTGAAGCAGACCCTGGTGCAGCATCCTCCTGCTGACCTACAGCAGGCCAAACACTAGCAGGTAGAGTGCCCATGGATTCGCTTGAGGTTTGCTCTGCCCCAGGGAAAAGCAAAGAACCGCCTGTAGTAATTTCCTGGCTGACACTGGGTGTGCTAACATCTAGGCCCCAGTTGAGTGAACCTAGATCAGTTTGGGATCTGTTAACATCTTCTGATGACCCACTGTTTGGGATTTCCTCCATGACCAGGTTACACAGGGAAAGACTTTTTGAAGAATCAGGCTTTAAGCAGACAGAAAAGCAAAGAAAAAACACAAGATGAAAAAGATAAAGGCGGACTTGATGAGAAAACACAAGATTTATATTTTACTAGAGCAATTTTAATCTAAAGAATGAAAGTGACTAAATTAAGCAGTTTAAGGAAAAGCTATGTGGCTTGCAACATTTGGAGGCAGTAGATTGCAATCTAGAAGAGCAGCACTGATAGACAGAACAAAAAAAACCTATATATTAAATCACATTGATTAAAGCATGCATATAGAGCAGTTGCAATGTTGGGTGGAAGTTTGCTTACCGGCTGCACCAATTCGCTTGTTGTCTGTATAGAAAAAAAAACATTTAAAACACAGAAAACAAGAATACAAGTTTTGTTGTTGTTGTTACTAGAGCAACAGTTCATCAATTATCTGTTCTCTAACTAGCAGCAGTTAGCAAACTGCTGTAGGGAAGCAGCAAAGGGTTCTTTCCTGCCACTCCAATGAAGGCTAAAGACAAATTCCTGAATTTAAGCCTTCTAGCCTTCTAGACTGGACTACATTAGAAAAGAAGTTCTACAGATACACTGAAAATTTATCACACCTTGCTTTCCTGAGACCCACTGACTTTTTTATCACAGGTACTCTCAATAGAAAGGAGGAATCATTCCATTACACAATGAAGAAGTAAGGAGGCAACACAAGTGGTGTCAGTGGACAGCTTTGATACTCCATCACTGTGCCATGAAGAAGAATTTACAGTCTCACACACACTATGGAATCAAACTATACAGCCAGCTATCTACACCATCACTTTGAAGAGATACAAATACTGCAAGGAAGATCAACAACTATTCTGCATTCAAAATTATGAGAAAAACTGTAAAGGTTGAGTAGCCTTAACTTCAAATATTTAGCTATGAAGCTTGATAGTTCCTTTTTTGGTTTTAACTAGAGGAAATATGAAAATAATTATAATATAGAATATATATATAATATTAACATACTATAAGTAAATCTATGAAAGGAAGAAATTGACAGAGATGTGTAATATTAATTTAAAGTTATACATCTGAAACACTTCTGGGTTATTTTAGCTGGTCTAGATTTTGGCAACCTTGAAATTCTGGCTAGACTGCATACACGACTCTTTTTTTCAGACTTCTTTTAAACCATCCCAATAGAAAGAGATGAGCACTTAATACGCATCACATATGCTGTACGTTCACAAGACAGTGCTGCAAACCTGAATGCATGAGAAGCATCCACAGATTTCTGTGCTAGATGAATTTGCAAAAGGTCAAAACAGAGTCTTTAAGGCTTTCTGTCAAGTCAACCCAACTACCTTCACGACACAAAGGCAGAAGAAAGCTCACAAAAATTAGCTGTTTTCTTCCTGCAGATTATTGTATTTGATGAGACACCAGGAGGTGGAAGGAAGTATTTCTGCAGTTTCCTAAAGCAGCAGCTGCTTTTGTGAGCAACTCCAGTTCACAGTATGCAAACTATGAAAAGAACAAGTCAAATTCTCTCTTCACTCCCAAACTGTGAAAAAAACAGTTGCCCACTGGGTTAAAATCATACTGGTTAAAGGAATTATGTCTTCAGTTAAATAAGAGAGGTAGCTAGCACACGTTCCTACACCTTAAAAACTATATAAGAATTTTGTTAGCCTAAATTTCAAACATGATTTAGGTTTTGTAGACCAAGCAAAAAAAGAAGTGATTCTTTTTTTCTGCTTGTTTTAATAGATCCCAGGTGGCTTCATATACTTTAAAGTACTTGTTATAGTCTGTAAATTCTTTATCTTGGCTTTTGGGGAAAGCGTTATAAATCTGAGTTCAGAGTATTACAAAATCAGATGCACAAAAATATCCCAGTTCACAGTGATAAATGTCGGTCTTACCGTCCACAGATCCCATGGCAATGTCTGAAAAAAGGAGAAGAAAAAAGATACTTTTAGAAAAATACTGCTCATATATTGTGTGTTTGATATGCTACGTAACTAACATGAGAGAAGAACATATAAGTACACATATTTATAATATATATATTTTATATTTGAGTGCATGTTTGCAGAATATGATTTTGGGTTAAGTAGGATGAGCAGTATGTGGTGGATTGTGGTATTTTCCACTTCAAAGCAGTAGTTGTTTCCCAGTGGACTCATACCACTGAGTATTTGAATAATAAATGCATTCTGAACTGGTGATTCTGTATGACGTTCAACATACAGGAGTGCCCGCAAGGTATAACCTTTAAGAAGCTTACATAGGTCAGCATTTTTAGCCAGTAAAGAAACGATTCTGCTATCCACTGAGAACAATTTATTCAAGTTCTTATATTCAAACACAAGGAAGGAAAACGGCGAACTTTTTGGGGAAAGAAAACAAGAGATCAATGTTTTCATTTTCTTGTCCAGTCTGTTAAATAATCAGTATTAATGACTTTTCAACAGAAGAGCTGAAGGACAAACGAAAGCAGAAAATAGGCGAAAGGTCTGTTTTTTGAATGGTCTGAGATACTTTGAAACACATCTATTACGTTCATATCTAAGTTAAAGTCCATGAAAGATAAAAACTAGTAATATTCATAAAGTAAAATGTAAAATTGTTCCTGAAACATTTCCATATGTTAAATGTTACATCTATCACTCATTAAGAGAAAGGATTGCTGCATATACCTACTTTTTTTTTTTTAATGACTACAGAATGGCTCTCTGAACAACCTCTGCTTTCACTTTCACAAATAAAAGACACAGTAATAAATCATTACTCAGATTTACAACAAATTAACATCAACATCCATTTCTCATTCCCTTTAAGTCCAGGTGTGTGCTTCCTCTGTATTGGTGTAATTCATAAGTGTACCTGCTTACTCTGGCATAACCTTGTTAGATGAACATTCAAACTTTAAGGCAAAAGAACAGCTCTTTTCTAATAGCCTTAACTGCTGCAAACCTCAGACATCCTACTGACTCTCAGAGAAGGAGACTGCTCATTTTCATTTCTTCGTTTTCTTTCAGTGCTCACAAGACAAGAGGGAGGGAATATACTGAAGGAAAGGTGAAACAGACCATAGCCAGCAAAAGGAGATGAGTGTCAGCCACGTTTACAAAGGACACGTCTGAAGCATATACAGAACCAGAAAGCAAGTGAGGAAGGGCAGGCTAAGGCTCTCTTACTGTGATCTGATCACAGCAGCAGAGTAGAGGAGGGAAGTAGTTAAATGATCAATAGGGAAGTCAAGCCTGCCCTCCAAAAGCATCATGGCACAGACAACTCCTGCCTTCAGTTCACTGCTTCAGCACAGTTTTCTGAAGGGAAAATAACCACAACTGAGGCAAAACCAGTACACATATAGAAAGAACACGTCAAGCTGACTTAATCTCCCTGCACAGGGGTCTCCAAACACTGCAGTCACAGATGTCAATCTGTCTGTGATCCCACTGCAATGATGCTGTCATATCCAGTGGGACTGAAACTAGACGGTAGGGCTATCCTCTCTTTGCTTAAAGACGTGGTGCTCTGATTCATCCACATGTGCTCGTGGTTGTTAACCACTTTTTCTCGTGTGTATTTGTTGAGATGAAAGGTGAAAGAAGAGATGGAAGGTGCTCAGTGAATGCTTCCTGTGTACCCAGATGAAACCTTATAATGTACTTTTCTACATTTAATTATATTCAGTATTTCAAGGCACAGACGAACTTAAAACAATTTTTTTTTCATTAAAACAATAAACTGCAATCTATATAGTATGATGTCAAGACAAACTGCCACAACAGTTAATTTTCTGGGAGGTTTAATTATTCAATTATTATTCAAGACAAGCTGAAATGGCAGAGTTAGCAAAGGCAAAGCTAGAATTTTCTGTCACTGCTGAGTGCCAAGAGATCATTTCCTTTCTTTTCTTGTTTCCAAAAAGCAAGAGAAATAACAAGATGCACAAAGCCTCTATTACAATTAAATACTCATAACAAAGAACAGTGAGAAACTTCCACTGATGTTTGCAGTGCTGACAGAGCACTGTTTTTCTAACAGTGCATAACCCATTAGAGATCAGTACAGATCTCATTATATAACTAGGACTGTATACCAAATAAGAAATTAATTAACCGAGATCAAGGGCTTCCTCAGCCTTAAAGCTCCTTGTCTGCTCACTCCTTACCTAGTGCTGCATTACTGAACAGCTTATTAGTCTTCCCATGTCTTGCAGTACAAGCTATGTTACTGATAGCCACAGGGATAATAGGTTTTGCTAACAGTGTGTTAATATTGCTTCCTTGTCTGTGTACAATGCAGAGCTCCAGCTCTGCTGGCCAGGGAAACTACCATAATAGCAAATGCCAGGTGCTTTAGAGCAAATCAAAGCAACTTTCATATGTTCTTTTTTACACAGCATCCTTCAAGGGAACATGCTATTTTATTCTTTCACTTTCCATGAGATTAGGTCTGAAACATATTTGAAACAGATTTATGGAAACAAAACACTCAGATCATATCCCTTGCTTGGTAAAGAAACTCCATCACAGCAAGCAATTGTATGTTGACTCCATAAGACCTAGGTCCCTGACATCTCTCTTTCCAGACATGAAATGTCAAAGCTGGGTCAGACAAAATCTCAGGAAAAAAGGCATCAGAGGGTTAATACTCACATGGAGAGTAACAGCATGTCAAAGACAAGGCTGATGTACCAGCAACCATTCTCACCGGCAGACACCTCGTTTTATCACCTGACTATTTCCTCTTCTTTCAGTACATTATCATGTACAGGGTTAGTGAAGGAGAAAGATATACGGCTGACGAGCTCAGGAAGGTCAAGTGTTTCAGACACTATAGACGTATATACTGCTCTTTAGTACATCATGCAAACCTTTGCTAACAAACACAGGGCTTTGCATTTTTATGCTGTGCCTGTCTCAAAAGCAAAGAGATACCTGAGACATGGGTGAATGAGTTACTCCCGTTGATACAACCTCTGGCTTGAAAGGGTCGAAGTCCAGATCTAGCAAAGATTCTTCTTTCTTAGTTTCAGGAATTTCATTCTGTTAGAAGAGAAAAATAACCCTTGAAAAAAAAAAACCCTCTCCAAAGTGGTCCCAGGAAATACAATATTGAAAGGTCCGAGAAAAACAAAAAACAAAAAGCAAAAAAACAAACAAACAAATTTTCAAACTGCAAGCAAGGATGGGAGGAAGCTCTGAAGACTTTCCTGAACTTTTAACCTTATTTTTATGAGCTTCATTTTTATGATGCCTTTGTTTTCTGCATAGTGGACCCTTGCCTTTTCAGGCCAAACAAATTCTAGCCCTCTTGAAAAAGTGCCTAGTGTTCACTGTTTGACTGTGAAAGCCATTTTTAGTGCTCTGAGTCAGACACCAAAATTAAAAAGCTGCATAAATTGCATCTAGTGTCCTTACATTTTAATACGTGAATGTCTTCGCAATTACAAATACTACTCATAAGTCAATACAGGAGGACATAAATGCATTTGAATTAAATTTCAGTTCTGAACATAAATAAGAATTTGAATCTATTGGTGCACTTAGCACTGTACTGTAGGAAACATCTTATGTAACTAAATAAATCTTGGTACCTTGATCTGCTCTTACAAAACTGGATTACACAATAGAACCTTTTTTTGTTTACAATTAATGAATTAACCAAGGCCTCTGAGGTCAGTGTAAATACTTATATTGGTTCAATGGACTACAGATCTTCCCCTCTGAAAATTAACATAAGCAAATAATTACCACGCATCAATGCAAAATATTATTTTTAATCAGTGTGAAACTATAGCTGAGATGCAATTATCACTAATGATCAATATTCTGGGCACACATCTCAGTAACAAGGCTAATTCTGCCTGCTGATAGTTGTTCAGTGTTTATTAAGCAATGAGAGAAGCTTGCCTTCGATGTATAGAATATGCAGGCCATACTGAGTTAGAGTGCTATTATGAAAAGTGTTCAGATTGGAAATGGTATCAGTGGATATAATTTGTACACATGCATTCATATGTAATCTCACAAGAGAAAGGTAAACAGTCAGACCAAAAGGGCACACAGTCCAAACTCCTGCCCCTGACTGGCTGAAGTGTGAAGAAGGGGAAGGCTGCAAGAATAGATCAGTCATAAGAACAGCAATCCCAAGAAATAACTGGACTCCAATTACTCCATTCTGAGCTGAAAATGGCTGTAGGGTGGGAGATTTGGGATTAAGGCAGGAGAGCAGCCCCATGGAAAGGGATCTGGGGGTGCTGTTTGATGGCAAATGGAATCTGAGCCAGCAGCGTGCCCTGGCAGCCCAAAGGGCCAACCATACCCAGGGGTTGTGCATCAGGGCCACTGCCAGCCCAGTGAGGGAAGGGCCTCACCTCCAGCAATGTGGGCAGTTTGGTGTCACAATATGAGAAGAAGGACAAGAAACTGTTAAGAGAGCATCCAAAGGAGGGCTACAAAGATGGAGATGGGTCTAGAGGACAAAGTGTGTGAGGAGGAGCTGAGGGGAGGCCTGATGGCGGCTGCAGCTCCTCACAGGAAGCGGAGGGCAGCACTGAGCTCTGCTCTGTGTGACAGTGACAGGGCTGAGGGAACGGCATGGAGCTGTGTCAGGGCAGCTGGGGGTGAGGGAAAGGTTCTTTACTGAGATAGTGGTTGGGCACTGGAACAGGCTTATCAGGGCAGTGATAATGGCACCACATTGCCAAAGATAAAGGAGCTTTTGAACAGTGCTCTTAGACACAGAGTTTGAATTTTGGGTGATGCTGTGTGGAGCCAGGAGCTGGACTCCAGAATATCCCTCCACCTCAGGATTTTCTATGATTCCATGAGACTTTAGGAGAAGGGAGTATAACTTTGCATGCATTATTTTATATTCTTCCCTTGGCCTCTGTCTTTGTACACTGGTGATGACTGAAAACTGGTATGACCCCATTGATGCTGGTGCTATGTTCTCACCCTTTGAAAGGTCAAAACCAAAACAACCCTCCCCACCAGTAACCTGTGCTGTATTCATTCTCCTATGTCTTTCATCCGATGTGTTCAAATTTCATCACAACTGTCCTTGAGGCATTAGAATCATAGAATTGTTTTAGCAGGAAGGGACCCTTAAAGATCACCCAGTCCAACTCCCCTGCAATGAACAGAGACATCTACAACTAGATTATGTTGCTTACAGCCCCATCCAGGTTGGCCTTGAATGCATTCAAGGACAAGGCATCCACCACAAGTCTGGGCAACCTGTTCCAGTGCCTCACCACCCTTACAACCTTTTTCCTTATATTCAATCTAAATCTTGAAAGGAAGAAGTCAAACTTGATTTTATTTACTTTGTCGCTGCTCTCAGCTGAGCATTTAAGGACAAACTGAAGTACATTTTGTTTACAAACAGCTTTCAGTCAACTCTGCTGTTTCTCATTACCATCACATTACTAGCATAAGGCTTCAATATTTGGTTTGCAGATAGCATGGTAAGAACGTTTCTTTAAGGTAACTTTTGCCTCTTGATTATATCAAGATAACTCATAACATGCGAAATTTCATGTGTTTTTCTAATTAAAATTTCTAATTAAAATTTCTAATTGAAATTAAAACTTCAAATCATTCTCCATTTATTATGAGCTACATTCTCCTTAAAAATAAATCTCCCCTCTTTTAGTTTGAAGCCATTTTCCCTTGTCCTGTCACAACAGACCCTGCTGAAGAATCTGCCCCCTTCATTCTTCTAGCCACCCTTTAGATACTGAAAAGCTGCTTTCATGTCTTCCCAGAGCTTCTCTTCTCCAGAAGGAAAAGCTCCAACTCTCCCAGCCTGTCCTCACAGGGGAGGTGCTCCACCCCCTGGGTCATTTTCATGGCCCCAGTGATGTTGAGGCTTATGCTGCCAACACTGTAACTCCTAAGACAATGATGGAACCAGACTGCAGCCCCCTTCCACAAGGGCCCAGCAGTGGCTGGGTACGTGCTTCCCAGTATGGGAGCTGCCATTAATTTGTTAATTGCGTGGGAACTAACTTGTAAATAACTCTTTGTTCTTCCAAATATATACCTGTGGAATAGATGGCAGTGCCTTTTTGTCCTCTCCAAATCACACACTCAAATTCTCTGAAATTTTTCTTTCATTGCTATGCCTATATTTTTGTGTGCTGTCAAAAGAATTTGTACGAAAACCATAATTCCTGGGAAAATAAAAATTTGTAAACATCCAGCATAAGTTCTAGATCTGCATATTTCTTCACAGTCTGTCAGACATAGGCTAGGATTTCTAGTTGTAATCACCAAAATATAAATGGTCCATTTTTAAACAACCAACAGCTACCATAACTGCATGAAGGCTGAATAACTAAATGCAGATTATACAGACTTATTTTACACAACTCTGGGTTTTGTTTGTTCTATGCAATTATTTTAAATTTCCTAGTTTAAAAATAATAAAATAAAAGTAATTCTGATTACTTTTTAGTTGCGTAGCTAATGTTCCTATTAATCAAAACCAAACAAATGATATATGTAGTTGGCATAGCCTTTTACACCTGCAAAGAGTTGATTAAAAGAGCAAAGCTCTTTCTTTAAAAAAAAGCACACCCCAAATAGATGTATATTTAATAATTTTTATGGAAGAAACAGAAACAGACAAGAGCAAGATGTTTGGGATTTAAAAAAAAAGGCATCTTAGGTTAACTTTCCCTTAGTGATGAAACCTGAATTTAGTTAAACATCAACTGAAGTTGCAATTCATAACATTTTAGTCAAATATCTCATCAGGAAATATCATTTCTCATTTGAAAAATCTTTTTTTTTCCCCATACACTAGCAATTCTATGCCTTTAGAATGGTTATTCAAGACCTGTTCAGAGATAAAATACTATGTTTGTGAACCTTTGAAGACAGTACAAAAGGTTCATTGTGTCCCTGCCTTCTACCCGAACTCTTTGCCTCCATCTCTGCTGAGGTCAGCCATACATCCTTAGTGTTCGAGAACTTCAGGTGATTGCAAGGTTGGACCCATACACCATCCTCTGAAGCTCACCTGTGATGGAGTTGTCACGTTGATTTCTGGGACAAAGTTGTCATCAAAGAGGTTAATGATGTTCTCCTGTTGCAACTCCTTTGTGGGTGTGAGCTTAGGCAATGGTGGAACTGGAGGACCTTTCCTCAGCTAGACAGACAACAAAAATATCACAGACTAGTTCAGGGATAAATGAGAGATTTAAGATAAATCTAAACAGCTTGAGTTAGATTTCTGTCTCTGCTACTTCCCCTTAAATGCAGTAAAAAAACGCATGGAATCAAAGGAACCTTTTGGCTGCTCATCATCAAGTGCCTTGAAGGAAACACTGCATGAAAAGCAAACCAACTCTATTTTTCAAACTCAAGTTTTAAGAACCCACCCAAAAGCATTTATTAGATTAAATTTTTCTGCTCTGACGGGAATACAATGCTGTGCACTTTATTTCCTATGCAGCACACTGTTGGATGAGCAATACTGCACAGAACCACGTCTTTTCAGCTTTTTTGCTTCTTAAAATCATTTCAGTATATCTTTGGGATTTTCTCCCTGCCTACCTGTTGCTATCTTTTAAAGCCTACTTAATGCTAAGAATGTATCACCCCTGTGAACCACTGCACCTCAAAGTGCTTAGGTCACTAATTCCCTCTGCTCTCCAGAGATTCATGTAACTACGACAAATGTATTGCTTGGATTAATGCTGATCACTGGATATTTTTAAAATTATGTTAAAAAAAAAAAAAAGAAAATCCAAAAAAATTCCTCAGATGATGCAACATCAGTAAGACTAAATAGAGTTTTATTCTAGAAATGTTCAGCCATTACAACATCACAGTTTGCAAGACGAAAGAAAACAGGTGTGCTCACATGTTTTCTAAATGCATAAAAATCAACACAGAAATTATGCCCAATTTTGAAAACATCAGCAACATCAAGTCTTGTCTTTGATGTTTTCACAAAGTATCACATACAATTCTCATGGTACAGGGGATGCTCTTCATGAAATTGATAATTTCACTGATACTGGGAATAACAGACTCCTGCATCATCAAACTTCTCAATTTAGTATTGGTAACAACTAATAAGCCTCTAATTATCAGTAATTATATCACAACAGTATTTAAACTAGCTCTGTTATTTACTGTTTCAGAGGGAAATCCATGTTGGCAGACCAGCAATACTCCCTGGCTAGGTGGTTTTTTTTTTTTAAGTATGAATTTGAACAAGACTGACAGGGTATGTATTGAAATGTATTGAAATTCATGGGAGTTCTAGAAATGGATTTTTCAAGTTATGATTGCTGGGTCTTCAGAGACCATGCAAGTTTTTGAAATGTGTTTTGCTTAGGCACAGCAAATGCCTCCAGTTCACCAGCTACCTTAAATTTTCCTCATTCTCCTTTATTAAAAAAACCCATTTCCTACCCATGCTTGAGGCACAGAGATGAACACCCACCCGATGACCCATATAGAGCGCAATGGAGCCAATGGTCTCCCCACTGTTTCTCAGTTCATGCCTACACTGAAAACACCACTTTATACATTATCTCAGTTTACTGCACAACAGGCCAGTCTCTTTTGTTGAGTTTCCACTTACCTGTGTGGGTGATTTAGGCCGGGCTGGTGCTGGAGATGCTGGTGCCAGCATGTGATTGGGACTAGCAGTAGGGCTAGGAAGGGGAGAGACCTCCTCTGGTGGTGATGGTGTTTTTGCAATGCGGAGTGGACCTGAATCACTGGGCAAGAATCAAAGTAATGGTCAGGACATACACATCATGCTACTTTATTACCTTGACAATTTGAATAGTTGAAAGCCAGTGACCACAAAAGGTGATATACAGGGAGATGAACCAAATCATTATATAATCACTAAAATTAAAACTGCAATTATATATGTAATCAAAATTCGGTGATCTATAGTTTCAAACAATGTTTTAATTTGTGAGCGACCTTTATTTTTGGAACATCTGCTGCATCTGTTTACCTGATCATTATAACTTGATGGAAACTCGATTCCTGTTTGTTTTTTTTTTCTTTTTTTTTTTCTAAATTTGAAATGATGTTTTATGTATAAGTTTGTAACCATCATAAAATGGGAGCTGGAATTACTGCCTTCATTCACACGGTTCTCAAAATAAAAGGCTTTAAAGATAAAAAAAATTCCAGAAGATGATATGCCAATGAATAATGCAAATAACATTAAAAGCTCAGCAACTTCAGGAAGCTTTCAATAAACCAAAACACAAACAAGATTATTATATAGCTGTAACTATTTAGATGGGCAACTCACCACAACTATAAACAAGCAGTAGTCAAGAGACTTCAGCAGAGCTCTGCTGATACTAAGAAAAGATCTGATGAAGTCCTGTCCTGTAAAAGGATTTGTTCTTTCTGTGAAAGGACCTGGTGCAAACACTGGGACATAGTCAGCTACTTAGAAATGCTGAAAGCTTACAACTCAGGGAGGCTATAATCTACAGCATTCAACAGTCACAGTACTTGGTAAGAGAAGAGCGAGTCCTACGCATATTTAGCAAGAACAGAAGCACTACATGATGGAGGGAACCACACCATAAACATGTTCCTAACACAGGTGCAAGAAAAAATAATTCCTTGGAAAGGGCAAAGTTCACACTCACCACCTCTTTCTGTGGAAATATTAAAGAAGAAAAAATAAGCAGTTATTAAGAAATTTCTTTCCTAAGTACAATATTTGTCTTCAGTAGCATATAAATTTTTAAGATGGTACTCTATTTTTATATTTTATCCTTTCTAAAGGAAAGATAATGTACTTGTCTAGTATCTATTTCTCACATATTTAAAAAGGAAAACTGTTTCATCTCAAAAAGGCTCATTCCTGAGTAATGTTGTAGAGCGCTATCAAAATAATAAAATTCAAAATTTGTCTTGAACTTCACATAAGGCTCTGTGAACAGTGTACCAAAAAGACTACATTGTGTATGAGCTGTTAATCTTACAGAAGTCTGAAGCAAAAAAAGCAGACACAACAAACCACCACTTAGAGCTGATGACCTGTAACTAAAACTTTCTCACTTGGGATGCAGCAGAGCTCAAATAAAAGAGTAACACAGTAAGTAAAAATATTTTTAAAAAGCATTTTTAAATAAGGATATCACAAAGCATTAATCTATGCCTAGTCATTTGCAGCTAGAATCGTACTATTTTTCTCTCACTGAGAGGAAGAAAAATTCAGTGGTAACAAGAATGTGTGCATGCTGGGCACAGCCTAAGAGACAGATGTGGCCAAATACTTGTTTATTACAAAAACTACTTTAAGTTTTCCAATATTGTATTATTTTTTTATCCAATAACAGTATTTTACGAATGCTCTATAGGAAATGTAGCCATCCCACAGGGACTGGAAATGGTGCTAAATGAGTTGTCAGCTCAGGGAGTAAGTGTGTATGATCACAGATTAACACTGAACTAATCCAATACAAAAATTTTGGACACATCCTTAATATCATAGTTCTAAATTCTGCAGTGGGTTGGAAGCTCAAATATTTTCTGTCCTTTTAAAATGAGATCAAAAGAAATATAGAAATGTCAGCCATATGTATGAGGCAGATGTTGTACTCTTGGACAGTCTTAATTGTTGCTAATGTGAGCCTGGCTTGAGGGCAAATTAACAGTAGCCATAACATTGTTCTGACTGCTTCTGGATGAGCTAGGATTGGCTTGAAATTTGGGACTTATGCATCCGCTCTAATTATCATTATGTTCTGACAAGCACCACTTTTATAATTACAATCTTTTCTGCCTATCATTATTACAGTACTGAGATCAAATTCTGGCAGAAAGGCTTTGTTCTTTGCAAATAAAAAAAAAATCAGAAATAGTGCACTGGCTTCCAATGACCTCAAAAAAGCACTATCTGATTTTAAGCTTTCTTGGTTTTGCTTTTATTTTAAGGCAAGATTGCTCTTGGAAGTCATTAAAAATATGGCATTTTGTGACATTCATTTTACTTTGGCTTTTCAGCTGTTATGATATACTCAGATCATATTTCCTGACTTTTCCCCATGAGCAGAGGAGATAAAGCATCACATAGAAAGGTCAAGATTCTCACCTGATCACATGCCTTTAGGTGCTAAAAACACATCTAATATTTCAAGGCTTTAAAAGTATTCTGAGAGTTGAACTCAGAGTATTACTCAGAACAAACTCACTGAAGACTAGACACTTAAAAGTAAATGGACTACATACTAAGCTGGTGCAAACTGGTATTCTGTGAAATAGGGTAAACTGCAACAGCAGAAAATATTGCCCTTCTTCTCTTTTAGAATGGAAAATATGTAGGTAATGAAGAAAGTTCTGCAGCTTTACTTACATTGAAAACAGTTTCAACTAAAGGTACTTTCATCTACCCTCTTGAATGAAGAAACCCAGTAACTGGGTTGTATGGCAAACACTATATATTATGTAGGTGCTTACTTCACGTGCTGAAATCCACAAATCTTACTGCAATGCAATTCACTAAAATAAGAAACAAAGTCACCTTGGTGCCCCTTGAATGGTGAAGGCCTTGTCTGCATGCTGATCTCCCAGCTTCGTCATCACTTCATACAGTTTGTGACATAGCTGAGAGAATAAAACACTTGTCTGAGTTTAGGTGAAGCATTATAACTGTGATTCAAAACATAGCTGATAAATCTGGTCTGGTTACTGCTCTGATTTCTTTAAAATTGTAAATAGTTCCTTCCAAAAAATAAGCAGTGCTATACATTGCAAAAGTCTAAGTGGAAACCTATTGAAATGCATAGAAATGTTCTCAAAGATAACAGTTTTTCAAAAAAGCTGATTTTCAGAGAACAAGTTTATAAATGTGACATAGTGCTGTCAGCTTTCTGGTAGAGAAATGTGTAGCAGAGATGATTCCTGCTCTCCCCTCAAAAGTCTCATCTCAACTCGCGTGGGACTTTGGTCAAACAAGTTTTCCATGCCACTTGGCTTCCTGTAAGCTAATAGGTTACTACAGATAATACACTACCAATTAGTAAGGTATTTAATGCATTCAGAAGATCCTTATTGAAATTGTTGTATTTGCCTGATAGTGACAGATCTAATGTTGCATATGTGACAATGTATGTAATGGTCCTGAAGGGTGTAATTGACACATTTCTCCTGTACTGACTAAAGCAATGAGATGCTTAGCAACTGGGCATGGAAAAATGCTGTAGGCAAAGTGTGCTCGGAAGAATGGAGAAGATATTATAATAAAAATGTATTTTAATGTTGCAGTAATAGCATTATCATTGCTACTATATTATGGACCATTTTCTAAGATTGCATGGGTTATCTTTTTCTTAAGGAGAGTACAAAAAAGGCAAGTAGGAACCAATACGAAGATTATAGTACAAATCTGGATCTAGGGCAACTTTTGATCTGTGCTGCTGCTAGTTTTTTATTGCTGTGTTACATTTGTTTGCCGTTATGCATAGCACATACTCCATTATACATGAAGCATTCATTTTACTTACTAAAGCTATTTCCTTGTGAAACTTGGCTTCAAGGCTGGATACATTTTTGAAGGTGTTCACATAAAAGCCAACTCGCCTATAGAGGATGGCACAGGGAAAGGAGAAAGAGAATAAAGGATGGGGATAGCAGAGACACAAAAGAAAGTGAATTATTTTTTTCCAGACCACAAGCAGAATCCTTGACTACTATTCTCAGCAAAGCATAACACTGGGTTGAATATCAAGACTTCAAACTTATTTGTTCCTTACTATTTCTGTTTGTGTTTCACACTGCAATAGAGCAATCAAGTTGCAAGTAGCCCACAGCAGGGGGCTTTAGCTTGCTCAAGTGCATCTATGTGATGCTGGGTGTGTTTTGGGACAGCTATAACTTATACTGCCCAGGGGTAAACGTCTCATGCTCAGTCCACCCTAATGAAACCAATCCAGAAATATATGCAGATGAAAGAAATTACTTTCTAATACAGACATTTTTCCACGTGCATTCAAAAATCTCCCTTCTCAGGGTGAGTTTTTGTATGTCCCCCATACATTTTAAAAGTAAGGGGCGCTGTCTTATGTTATGGATTATTCTTTCTCCTATTTAAAACCTTCAAGCACAATTTCTCCAAGCTTTTTACTAGCCAAAATTGTCTTTGGCATAAGAATAAGCTTGCAGTACGTCAACACAATGAATCTTTTTCTTCCTGAATTAACTGTGATATCTAAAAATAGGACCATGAAAGCATTTGCTAGCTGAAGCACAGTTTCTAAACTATGCATATTACTCAAGTAAAATTTTATCTTTCTCTGAGACAAGTTAGTGAGCAACACATATTGAAATAAGAGGGCCCTTACCAAATAAATAATAATAATAATAATAATTAATAAATAATATGCAGTTTTATCTTTCACAAGCCCATAAAACAAGTATCTCAAAGTACAAAGAAGTTTTTCAGCCTGAACTAGACAGAAACACAGCAGGAGAACTCTCTAGTGATCTCAGATTTAACAGGGATTAATTTAGAAGGCACAGAAGACAAAGTATACTTCAGTAATTCACAACATACTTTCACTCCAGACTGCCATTTGTTAAAGAACGCAGTGCACTAATGAGATGCTTATTTCCATATTGTCTTTGTTCTCCTGCTCATTTCGTGTGCATTTTCTGTATAAATACAGTCCATAGTTACACATCCCAAACGAATGATCAATCCCATCAGGTGCCTTTACATCAAGAACATATTCAGGGTAAAACTATGAAATGAGTATTCTGAAGTAATTATATTTAAATATCATTTTTCCTTTCTTATACTGCTTCGGTAGTATTTTATAGAAGACTGAAAACAACAGTTGCCATTCAATCTTTATACCTTTGTAAATGTCTTTGCTTTGACACATTTTACAGAAAGAATGACCTATAAATAGACCAATTGCAAATCTTCTGGAACAGTGCGTGACTGCTCTATATGGTTGCTCTTAACAGTGGATATATTTGATCCTTTATCAACAAGTGGCTCTTTTTGTTTGTTTGTTTCTTGAAAGGATCAGGTATCTAGCATCACAGTTTCTGAGAAGGGTGATGGAAGCAGTGGGTTTGAGTCATGATCTGCCATTTCGTGCTCTGCCACAGTTCTTTATCCAGAAAAAATGAAATACATTTGCACCTTATAACAAAACCGTATAACAAAGAATTTTAAGTGCTGAGATATACTGAAAGAAATAAGCATAAATACTTTTACAATAAATGTAATAATTTTCTATCATTATAAGGCATTTTCCCTGTAACAATTTCAAAAAATGACAGATAGGATTTCAAGGACTTTCTACCAGCTTGTTAAAATCCCCCTATTCCCTTTCCTTAGTCTCCCTTTAGGCCTTTAAGGCAATATCTGCCTAGGCTTACCGTGACCACAGAGATGGCAATTCTTCTTGCAAATCAGTGTTAAACTCTTCAAACACTTTCTGTGCTTTTTGAAACTCTTCTTCTGCCTAAAACAAAAAAAGGGTGACTTCTCCTATCACTATAATACAGAGTAAAACCTGGAAAAACTGTTTCTGTCACAAGGTGGGATATTTCTTTTAATTTTTTTTTTTTTTTTTTTTTTTTTTTTTTTTTTTGGTGACTCAATTTGAATTTTTATGGACTAAGTATGTGACTGAGTCATAAACAACAAAGGCCAACGCAGGGCTTGCTGTCTCCTAAATCGCATCGAAAGATAAAGTTAGAGCACAAACAGGACTCACTCCTAAAATTGGCTGTGTTCCCTCCCCATCCACCAAAATACTTAAAATGCTTCTATCCTTAAGGATAATCTCTCACTAGTTCTAATTCTGAAAGAGGGAAAAGAAGAGAAACTTGGTGATAAGTCTCTGCACAGAACTGGAGTTCTCAAAGTCATCAGTCAGCATCCTTTCCAGTGCATTACCTTGGTAATCCTGCCTTCGTCTTTTCTTTTGGAGCTCTGCAGGGCTTCTAGATGATGCCTTGCACTGTCGTAGTCCACTAGCTTTCTGCTTCGTTTTGCAATGCGTGTCTGTACAGAGGTAAAAATGAAAGTCAGTACAATTCACTTCTTTTTAAAGTTATTTTATCTATGTAGTCATTTAAACATGTTTGCATTCTCCTTCATCTGCCATTCAACACCAGCTTACTATAATGTCACTAAAGAACACCGGCATGCAAAAAGAGAGAAACTAACAATCTTATTTTAAATAAGAGATATGTATACAGATGGTTTGAAAGGCTGTTCTGTGGGTGTGGTGAGGTAACAATGTTATGCAAGACTCATCTCATTCTCCAGAATAAGTGGACCTGTTAAACTCATGGTAACACTGTCCTTTTACCTTATATATAGTGTGCAAATTTAATGAATAGTTAACATAGTGTTTTTAGAGTAGGAAAAATGCTTAAAATGTAGTTCTCAATACTCTGATACAGAAGTTAGACATAATATAGAAGGAACTTTTAACGTATAATAGGAATTTTAATTTAACTGCTGTAATTCTCTTGCAACTAAGCAAATGTCCTCTGTTATAAGCTGACTTTACAAAGTTCCACATTCCAAGTGAATTCTACAGGCTGAGAAGACATATAAGCACAGTTTGATGTAACAGCAAGTCTGAAACTGAGTGTTGGTAATATAGGGATTTTTTTTCCTGATGTAAATGGCAAAGGAGATGGCTGTAGGATAACTGATTCTAAATCCCCATAAAGAATTTCCAGTTTTGTCCATATAGTGACATGAAAATACAAACGTTTCTACCTCACACTTTTAATGAATCTTCATCTTCATTTACCAACCTTCTCCTTGAAGTGTACACCAGCAATGATTGGCAAGAAGCTAGAATCTGCATTAACAGTCTCTCCTCACATGTACCACAAAATCTTACTGCAACTAATTACAAGCCAGGAACCACAGTTTAGTTAAGAGAAAGATATTTAGATACCCACAGGTGTATCTAGTCAATAACAAAAGGCCTACTTTTCATGTTATGATTTGTCTTTTTAACATTTTAACAGCTGAAGAGCTTGATTTGTCCCTGTGAAAGTCGGTGAGAATTGTCTCATACCAAATAAAAATGGAACAGGAAAAAACATCATAAATTTTTGTTTGTATAAAGGTTAATTTACATACAAGTACTACAGCATGAAAATTATTCTGGAAAATCAGTACAGCCTGATGCCAAAGATAGCATACATAACAAGACTGTGTTCACTGCTGAAACGAGTGACCCTCCCCATTTTTTGTGTGTGTGTGTGAAATCTAATTTTATGTTTATCTTATGACCCAACAGTGACTGGTGATATTTACAAATTCTCCTTTGAAGGTAAGCATTACTGTACTTTGATATCAGGAAATTGTCCTAGATATGTATCCAAAGTCAACAACGACCCATCCACAAGTTTTTGATGGAAGTCCTCCCAAAGTTCATCACATTTCTGTAAAGACATATTGAAAGAGAAAAAAAAATGCACTTAATAGTTTGATTCCACTTCAAAAGTAGGGGAAATACACACATAAATGGTAAATATTAATATTTCTGAAGTTTTAAAGTGTTCTTTTTATAGCAATTCTTCAGAATGCAGCTATAAAGTAAATAAAAAATTGCACCTTGGTTTTGCAAGCTTTAATTAATAACAAAAAAGAAGTTTTAGTTCAAAAATTAGGGGTTTTTACCCCCATTTTTTTCAGATAGTAAATGTTTTGTGAAAATACGGGTACCACATATTCAAGGTCTTCCTCAGGATTTCAGATTCCTGAGGATTAACACTGCCGAATCTGAAATGGCCATAGCATTGACTATGCTCACTGATGATAAACTTTCCTTACAGAGAAAGGAAGGACAACAAAAAAAAATTAAAAAGTAAATAAAAGAAAAAGAAAAAAGTGAGATTCTGATCAACAAGTTTTTGTAAGCTTAGTTTGGGGTTTGAAATTTGGGTTGTCCTGTGTGGAGCAGGGAGATGGACTCAATGATCCTTGTGGGTCCCTTTCAACTTGGGATATGATTTTTTTAATGATTTTTAAAATAAAACTTGTGGAGATTCATCCTAAGAAAGGTCCATTCTTTTACCCCATAACTTTTGTGCCATTAAGGTGCATCTGATGAAATGTCTGGTTTACAGACTGAACTCTACCTCCCACTGCTAGAAAACTGGGATTACAGATCTGAAACTTGCCAATAAGCAAAACAAACAAATCAATCCCAGAAGCTATAGCAATTTTTCCCAGTCCTCTTTGCAGCTTCTGGGCAGCTCCCCTTGGTAGCTTTCAGTTTTTTGAGAACATGTTAGTGCAGCTGATGTGACAAGGAACCCAGGGACAGTTCCTTGCCAAAAGCAAAATCCTATTACATAATTACATAGGTGTCCAGGTCCTGGATTCTCAGTTAAGCAAGTCATTAGCATGTGTTAAACATCTTGTTCCCCTTCTCTCTTTGCACATTTCAAAATGATTGAATTTCCCTTTGATGGGAGGGAGGCTAAAGGGGGGCTATTATCCTCAAGTCAAGTCCAAAAGCTATTCCCTGGTGTTTACTTTATCGTGAGCCACCACAGGGCACATTGCAAATGCCGTGTGATGTCAGCATTCCATTCATTCATTTTCTACCCTAATAGAGACTCTAAGGGATTATCACAATCTATTAATCATAGTTATAAAATACCTCATTTATTAAGGCAACATTTAATCATGGTGGTCTACAGAGCAGCACAGCATTAGGTGGTAGAAAGCAACCACGAGTCCTGTGCGTTTGCATCTTGTTGATACTTATGTTAGACAAATTAGGATCATGGAGGTTTTCTGAAAGCTAATGGGACCAAAAACATTGCTCAAGAGTCCTTTAGGCCATCATCTTTCCTGCCAGGCAGAACTAGGTCATTTTGATGGACCCCTCTTTGAATAATCATTTATATCTTGGACTGCACAAATAAGCCACTCTTATTCCAGGTTGAGAGATGCATAAATTTACACTTGTGATCATACTGGGAGAAAACCAGAAGCAACAATTTGGTAATGCTGCCCACATGAGTCCCTTATTAAGATGATAGATCTGTCATTTATCCTTATACTTAATAGAGACAATACAGAATTTTGGTCCTTGCATGTGCAATTACAAATTTCCAAGTGTAAAATCTAATAGTCTGCAGACACACAGTGAAGTGCTACAGCAAGATGCAGCAGCAAATCATCCAGCCATTTAACCTAAGAGGATATAAATGGCGTGGTATCTCTTCTTACATGTTTGGACATTGATGCTTTTAAAATCAAAAACATGTCATGCCTTCAGCAGCAGGGAAAGGTAGAAGAAGGCAGCCACAAAGAAGAAAGCAATCATTCAGCTGATTAGGGAAGACTGCTTTATCTTCCAGTTTCTTGTTTATTGTATTATCCAGGAGGCCTTGCACACTGAACATCACATGATTTAAAGTTACTTTGGTAATGTTTAGCACTTTCTTGTCACCACCAGCACTTCTGCTGACAGAATTCCCTCAGAACTAAGGATTTTTACTTAAGCAACTGAGAGTACCTCAAGTTAGACTCCCCCATGTCTTCTAGAAAAGCCTGTATTTCTCTAATCACTGGATTAGACAAGGCTGTAGAGAGTAGCACAAACTGGTCCATCAGATGCTATGAGGACCAATTCTGGTCTGGCTGACCTCAGAATGAGCTTATGACAACTACTTTGTAAAACTGACAATGCAAATAGGGCTCCTATTCAGGTGGAGGTACACTTCACAAGACCTATAATTTCTATGCTCAGAAAATTTGATTTCTCACACAACACAGAAGTAAGGGAAATTTCAGATATACTCTTCTCCTTGATAGCTCAGATGAATCAATTTGCAGTCAAAATACTACTTATTTCATCTTTCTACATATCTTACCTCACCAATCATTTTCACGTCTTCTCGTCCATACCAGTCTGGCTCATACACTTCGTGGAGAGACTCTGTAAGCTTCTTTGAAGCATCTTGCATCCCTGTAATTAAACAGAAAAAGGAATATGTAGGTGCAAACTACATGAAATAGTTGATAAATAGCTTCATTTTAATCTATGTGTACTCACTATACTATTCCCTCTGGCACGTTTAGAATGCAATTTTCAAGAGCTGAAACAAAACCTTTATGATCAACCAGCTCACCCAGGCTAACAAGAAATCTCCTTCATATCAGAATTATCCCATATTTATAAATGAAAAAAAAAAATCCTATTAGATTAGGAATTTCATTTGCTGTTCTGAAGTAAATCTATTGGAAGATGAAAACAACATGGAGGGTTGTCCTGCCCCCTAAAGACATTTAATACCTACTTGAAAGTCCATCACAGAGAAGCCAAACAAATAGCAGCATGTCTGACTATTCTCAGCTCTTCCATCCTATAGGATAGTTTCCTAGCTTGTCCACAACAAGTCCATGCCTGCCTGCGTGCAAGGTGAAGCATTTCCAGGGTTGGGTGATTAAATGGCAGAGATTTATGGGAACTGCTGTATCTGATCTCATATAAGACACTAAGTTCAGGATCAGTAACTTTAAAATGACAATTTTATTTCAACTTCTTTGCAAAGTCTAAACAGTGACTACTGAATATTTTTCACAGAATCACAGAATGTCAGGGTTTGGAAGGGACCTCAAAAGATCATCTAGTCCAATCCCCCTGCTGAAGCAGGAACACCAAGATTAGGTCATCCAGGAACGTGTCCAGCTCAGCTGGGTTTTGAATGTTTCCAGAACCCCTTTGGGCAGCCTGTAAATTTTTCTCTTAGCACTACCTTTAAACAAAAACTAAACATCACTCAAAGTCTGTTTGGTGCAGCACATCTGTGCTTTCTTGAAAATATCTCTACTGCGATTCATAGAATTGCTCGCTCAGGTTGGAGAAGAACTTCAAGATCATCAAGTCCAACTGCAACAGCAGTTTTTTAATCCGATTTTCAGATTAAACTGCTAAGTGGCAAGATTTAGCATCAATAGCACTGTTTTCTTCATGAATAAATATTTAGGAGCAGAAGATAATTCACTTGGAACTTGTATGTCTAGAGGAGCAGTTTTGACGTTGTCTGTTGCTGTTCCAACAAGCACTCCAAAACACACACTCAGGCTATGAGAGGAAAGTGAATGCAAGACTGCACACTTCCTAATGTAGAAATGGTAGGAAAAAAGAGTATGGAAAAAGTTGCAAGTAAATGGCTGTCCCTCAAGAGAGAAAGGGGGGGAGAATACTTACAAAAACAGGGAACCATGAGTTCAGATGGTACAGATTTTCACCCCTTAAACAAGTGGTGCTCTGCCAAAGTGGAATACTTAATTTTTTTCAGGGGTTTTGGTGAACAACGGAACTCAGCTTGAAGAATTTGTACAGCATAAGGATTTAAGACACATTTCTTCCTCCTCTTCTTTGTGGTAAATATTGAGAATAATTTGTCATGAGCTCAGAAAGAATTACTGGGTTTTTTGTTTCTTTGTTTGTTTTGTTTTTTCTCTTTTGTATGGCAGATTACACTGAAATACAAATGATATATTTTTTTTCCAGGGAGCACTCATAAAAAGTCTTTTTTTAATGTCACTATGAATTAACAAACTCAGGAGATGAGGCAAAACCAGCAGAGTGTTGCCATGCTTAGGAGGGCTGTGCTCTGTCCACTCAGGGCAAACACACACACTAGGAAGGTCTGCGCATCCCTGCTACACCTGATCCTTTCTGATACCTGAACTTCTGCCCTTCAGGACGCTGCACTCTAAATCTGCAGCTTACGTTCTGGTGGCAGCCTGCTAGCACAGCTTTCCCCTAATCTCTCCTGCAATCTGCATTCAGCTCAGACATGGGCTTGCCTTGCGTAGAGCACCTGTACATACACAGACTTTGATAAATACTTCGTTATTTGTCAAATACTACAGAACTGGAGATGTATCTCTTAAGAGAGCAAGTAAAAGACACTTAACAGCCCTTTCTTGAGGGAGCTCACATCAACTTCTACATGTCCTTCACTTCTGCAGTCTTTCAGTCAAGCATATTCCTGCAAAAAGAATCAGGCAAATCCAGCTGCAGTGTGAAGCAGATGCACATAATAACATTTGGCTCCCTTGGTCAGAAAGCTTCAGTACGAAATTCCCAAAGGACAAGATCACCCAGGCTACTATTTTCCTACTACATCTATAGTGCTTACTGCAATATCTCAAAGGAATGCAGAGGGAAGTACTAACTCACTGCCTTCTCATTCTTTTTTGTGCCTACAGGTATAAACTTACAATGTTCAAAGATTTTTTTTCATTTTGGCTGAATTTCACATTGAATATTTCTTACACACAGATACCTTTCATGTATTAATCACCACTAACGTTAAGAGGATTAGTGTCATCCATAGACTGCAGGCTGTCTCTCTCTGCTGTTTTCAGCTGCTGTCACTGAGAAAGATAATTGTTTAGAGCAAGTCATGAAAGCACTATGAAATGTGAAAATGTTTTTTACTGCTGGTGAACATTTAGAATTTTATATTTAATATCAACTGTTTCATTAAGTACCACTTCTTGATAATTAAATCACTTAATAACCAGAAATAATTGAATCATTCAGGAAAAACGATGCTAAATAATTCCGGTACTGAAGTTTGAGACACTCGCGTGAAATATTCTCTCTTTCTTTGGGAAAGAGCCTCCATCCCTAGACTCCTAGAGGCACAGTATTCAGTAGGGATTCTCAGAGGATGTATGTACAGATGTTCCCATCACAGTGCCCTAGGGATGGCAGAGGGCAGGTGACTCTTTCCTATCACAGTTTCAGTGTACTCGAGCTCCCATGGAGACTGAGATAGGTCCTGAAATTAGCAGAGGTTCCCAGGCCAATATACTGTGGCATCTCCTTATGTCCTGGCAGGGAAATCTAGGCAGAATTAAGGAGAAAATTCCATTTTCCTAACTAAACAAAGCACCTTAGTCTGGCTTTATATTTTAATATTTTATTATTTGAGTGGAGAATAGAACTTTATGTAAGGTTCTCCAAGGAAATGGTCTTGCCACATGAGTTGCATTCATTTTTGCCCATTTCTCATTAGAATTTTCACTAGAACAACTCAATCACTTCATAATTCATTGCTAAACTTCGCAGAAAGATGATGAATAGTTTTATTGCTTCTCAGGAAAAAAATGATTGATTTTAAGATCTATTTGTCTGAAGGATATCTGTAATTCTGTCAGCCACAAACTGACAACTAGGCAGTAAAATTGCTTCAGAATATCCACTTCTCTCCCTATAAACCAATTACTACTTTACACTACATCAAGCTACTTGAAAAATATTTTATGAAGCAGGTTTCCTTTCCAACTCCATCAGCTTGTTACCTTCAGGCAAATCCCAGGATATATCTACTCATCTGCACCTGTACTTGCAAAGAGCTTATGGTAGAAACTGGGAGGCTGAGTTAGGGTTTCTTTGACTACAAGCCCGTAAAACCTTTGAAATCTCCTACAGCTCTAAAAAGCACAAGAAAGTATCATGGAGTAGAGAATCCAGATGCACGTTGCCAAGGAGATAGGAAGAGGCAAAGACTGAGGCATGAGATGACTACAGCTATGGGAGGCAGCACACAGCTTTGTCAGTACAAACACAACTGATGCGTAGCAGACATGAAACTACCATGCAGGTTAAATAAAGTAGCACATATAAACCATTCAGATTTACAACAGCTTCATTATATGCTTCCACTGGGTCCTTAAGTAACTAGTAGTAAAGCCAAGACTGAGCTGAGACTAAGAAGACACATCTGAGTTAGGGATGGAGTCTGAATATAGCAAAAATTCTCTTTAAGAATGTGTGCTAATAAACCTCAGAAAATGTTAGATAAATTAGAACAAAGGGGTAAAGGGCTCTAAGAAGGCTCCTTTGCTTAAATTTTTGACAGATCTTATACTTTCAGTTTCCAATATTCAGTCACTCAAAAGTCATGCTGCAAAATGGCAATTTTTACTAGAGCTGACAACATTCCAGCTTCATAAAATGCATTTAATTGGAGAAAGGTTAGCTATTTTGCCATTCCTTGAAACACTCTAAAATGAACCCTAAAGTGAACTGCTTTTCTTCCATCTGTAAGAATGCAAAGATATCAAATGCATTTCTATGATCAACCTTCTTCCTTCAAAATGAACTCCTGATCACAGTGTATTTTCAAAGTCCAGATGTCCTTTATACTGAAATACCACTCAGCACCTGAATATCATTAGTGGAGGTTCCTCTGCTTTTCTGAGTAGACACCTCAAAATTTTTGATGGTGTCTGTTCTTGAAAGAATAGCAACTGTAGACATTTTCTGATGATCTCTGCCACCCAAAATCTGGAGGGGTTTTCACCACTGCTGAGCTCATCAGCTTTGAGGATGCCCCAGAGCTGTGCGTCAAGGAGTGCTGCCCTGGGCTGTTGTCCCACTTTCCAGCAGAAATGTGTTCCAGCATATGTGCCAAGGATGATCACCAGTGGCTTGTTGGCTTTGGAGAATAACATTTTTAGGCAGTTATGAGCTGCTTATGACTGGGTCTTTTTTAGGACAGAAAGATAACAAGGTGTTAGCAAACACTTTGCATTCCCAGGGAGAAAGCCATTCCAAGTTATTTTCAAAGATGGACTTAGAGGCTGTGAGAAGAGAAAGATGGGGAACAGAAAAGCACAGCTAAAAAGGCAAAACTTGCACAGTGAAAAAATTCACATGAAGTTAAAAGTAAAACTCAGTGGAAAGAATAGCCCACTAGATAGTAAGCCAGCAAAAGGATCACTAATGCACAAAGTGCGAGGACAAGAAGAGAGTCAGAGAGAAAGAAAATGAAACATGGGGAGGAGGGTTGTTGTCACCAACACGGAAATCAAAGCAGCATGTAAACAGTCAGCCTACATGACAGAGAAGCCATCTGGCCCAACAGCCTCATCACACTGCTTCTGGCTATGCATACATCTGATAATGTGTGTGGGGAATGGAATGACAGAAAAATTAGAATATAAAATCAGTGTCCAATGGGTCCCAAATAAATGAAGAATGTTGAAATTCCTTACAACCTCCTTCCACCAAAAAAAAAAAAACAACCCAAACACTGTGCAAATCCCTACAAGGAGAATTACCTCTGGTCTGGTATAGGATTTCCCTTTTCCAGCCCATTCAGCAAATAATAGAAAATCAAAGATATTAAGCTACTGCTTTGCTCTCCATCCTACACTTCCCATTGAAAGGAACTTCTCTGCTTGTTAATGGCTTCCAGAGATGTCAGAATTGGTTTATAACATTTTTCCTGCAGGACTGGAGTCAGGTTAAAAATATGCATGCGTACAGATTTTCTTTATTTATCTCAAGAAGTTATTAATGAATCTACAAATGTCACAAACTCTTATTCCCTTTCATTTAGGACCTTGCCTCCATCTCCTCTGAAAATTAGTGGGATGACAGAGAATAATTGCTATATATAGTTCTAAATTGAGTATGCTGGATTTATGAGCATCCGCTAAGATTTAAACAGCTCTTTACTTATTCTCTGATATTTAATCACTGAGCTTCTGCTACTTGGATCTTTATTATTAAGGGATCACATCCTATTTTCAATTTAAAAAAATAATTTTGAAAAAAAAAATAGATCCATCAGTCAGAAGCTAACAAGAAATCACAACAGCTTAGGGAACACGATTTCAGAAAGAGAAGACCTATCATCCAAATAGTAACACCAGGAAATGTAAGGAAACCTGGAAACCCGTGAGGGATCTCTTGCCTTGCATGGAGTATTTTGTATTATAGCATTTAAAAGATGAGTAATGCACAGATTTTGTTGGTGCTCTGGGCAGCAGATTTGCACACAAAGGACAGATGAGAATAAGCCATGTGTGCAAGACTATGTATGCACATGAGTTATCATCAGAAGAAGCAGAAACTCTATCAACAGATTAAAGACCCAAAACAGAAAAGTAGATTATTAATGACTGAAGCAGCTGTACTTGTCCTTCTCTTTGTACATCTTAAATAAGAATATTTATCTCAATTTTTATCAAATTTGCTTTATGAAAACAACTTAAAACATAAAAAATCACCTTTGATGGCTGCTAAATATCCTCTCAGCTCTCTCTGGAGCCTGGAACCCTCTGCCTGGAAAAGAAAACAAACAGACAAGAAAGACAGCTAGTAAGTAAAAAAGACATTAGTTATGTTATTGCAAACAAGTTTCAATTACATTTTACACACACACAGTATGCCAGACTTACCAAAAAAGGGCAATTCCATGACCTTCCTGATGAATAGTGTTACATGATGTAAGCATGTAAGATGAACTAATAGGCCACAAAATGTCCTCTCTATGCTAAAATTTCTGGTTTTGTTTCATCAGTCACTTGGATGGAGAAGAAATCCAGTCAAAGAACAACAGATATATTTTACAGCTACAGTCTAGTTCAAGTCAACCTGGCTAATGTCCTCAGAAGGACAAAGAAGTATAACCAAGAACACTGTCCTCCCTTTTGAAACCACTCAAAATGAGGCCACACTAGACTTACAGAAAGTCCATGCCCTTACATACATGGCTTATTATTTTTTGAACAGTATTCCAAATGTCATAATACTTCGCAAGCATATAGTTCTTAAAAAACCCAGTAGTATTAGTAATTACATTTAGTTTGGCTACAGCAGTTTGCTGTGAAGTCTCAACTGTTCCTTTTGCAAATGCCTCAAAACGCTCTTACTTTATCTTATACCAATAGTCTTAAAAACCCAAGACTAAAGAGGAGAAAGCAGACTGTTTTACTTTATCTCTGACTGTATCACAATTTGGACTTCACAACTCATAGGATTTACAGTAAAATCTGTACTAAACTATAGCACATAACTTCATTGCTACAAAGCTGCTCTCCAGGACACTCTCAATAGCCTGAAGATTTTGGAAACCCTCTGTGTTTATTACCTACCAATGTCCTTAAAAGAGCTCATTTAAGTGTTTGGAATCTATAAGCACATCATCCCGCAGTCACATTTTCTCACATACAGCTACACCATATGGAATCAGCTGCAAAATATGAGCGATGGTTTGGGAATTTTTCTCATGTTTTTCATGTGAGAGTTAGACCTCAAAAGGATGTGTGTGTGAATACATCAGGAGGCAGAGTCTCAACTGGTATGAGCTGTTGTAACTCTACTGAAGCCAAAGGACTTCTGGTGACAGTAAAGGACTTACCATTAGTGCCAGCAATGGTCAGGGCATTCAGAGGCAGAGAATCATTACAAACTCAGATTGAAAGGGATCATCTTGGTCTTTCTCAAAAAATATTCACTTGCACAGACTGCACACACATTGCAACACACAGCTTATATGTGCCAAACTCACTTGCCTGTCCCTGTCTACAGGGAATTGAAGGCCTTTATCTGAGAATCAAACGTCCCTAGCTTGCAATGTACCAGAAGAAGTGAGCACATGTTTTACAGCCTTGGAAATACTAGATCAGAAAAAGGCACTTATGGATTTTGCAAAATGAAGGCAGCTTTCACACTAATTTTAAAGTTTTTAGCAAAACTTTTTGAACCTAAATTCATTAATCAGTTAAATTCCGAACACAGGAAAAGACCCCATCAGGATGATGTTAGAGAAGATGTAGAGTGATGGTAAAAGCAAGGAGTGCCTAGCCCACTCATCTGCCTTTGATTTACGACTACTTTTGGTGCTCTAAGGAAAGGCAAACCCTTCCCTTGCTTCAGGGCTGGAGTTGCACATCAAGGAAGGGGTCAGACAGGTACCAGTTGCAGTAATCAGGGAATGAAACCTCAGATTTAATGGTTTACAACACAACAAAGAGTAAGTTTTAAGAGCAGTGGTATCTTGATATTGTGTCCCTCATGAAAATATACAGACATACATCTTCATATCAGTTAGTAAAAAGTACCATCCAAACAAGTAGCAGCACATTTTATTGCCCTATGTAACACTGTCCTAACGCACTGCAGAGGCAATCTTTTCTCTGCTTCTTTCCATGCCAGAGACAGAAGTCGAACAATGCTGAGAGGGAGGAAAGGAAATAACTGAGTTTCTCACTGGAAGCTCTGAAGATGTGTATCTGTAAGCACACAACAGAAAGAAGAGGGAAGCTCTCCTTTCCTACACGTCGTTCTCCTTCTGGGAAGATACCTTGTGTTTTGAAGTCATGCAAAGGTACAGAAATTATCTTTCTAATTTGTATGTTCTCTAGCATGAATGCTTTTATAGCCTCTTAACTTGTGAATAGAATGGGAAGTAGGTTCAGATTCTTCATCGTGGCTCAGCTGAACATGTACCCTGATGGTAACAATTTTTTAGTTATTGAAGATTTCTGATGTTTTGGAACAAGTAAACAGCAGCTAGAACATTCTGAACTCTGTTATCGGCCTTTAATTCTGTTATCTGCCTTTAATTCCACTAAAAGCCCTGCACTTACTCATACACACGGCATTGTGTCACTAAGAGTTATTCTGTAGTAAGCTAGTTAGTTTACAACAAATGGCATGCAATGGCCACAGATTACTCAAACGCTGTTTATAACTGGACTGCAGTAGCATTCTACTCCTGCTGTCCTAAATCACTGTGAGATATTTTGGGCTTCGTTAGTGTAACGAGTCATCAGCAACCACTGCTTAGGAGAATGTTGAAGAAGAAGTCAAGAAGCAGTAAAACATGATGCAAATATTGTGCAATAAGTGCTGCTGCAAATTCTGGCAATTCATTCAAAAGAATTTTGAACATGGGTCTCCATAAGCCTATCTTATTAATAAGTCACAAAGCTGTTCAAATATACAGGCTACACAGAGCCACATGAAATTTCCTCCATCAGCAAATATTGTATGACACGTGACATTAAAGCACCCACAGACAAGGGCCAGCTTTCATTGAATTTGAAAGCAAACCTCTCAATTGCAGTGGTAACAAAATTACACCTTCCTATTAAAAAAAAAAAACAAAACAAATAAACAAATACAAATTTGCATAAAAAATCCTCGGCCCTGAGAATCTTGCAAAATGTGCTTCTGTTCTACACATTTTACAACAGTAAGCTCCCTATTAGTAAAGGTCATGTACTTTTATCACCTAACAGAATAATTATTGATCACAGAATGAAAATACTGCATTGATGGCTTTGCATCCCTTGCAAACCATCACATACAGATCATAAAAAACACTGACTTTAAGACTGTGCATCTTCAGTGCAATTTCAAAGTTTCCTATATGTTTTCCTATTTAATTTTCCCCCTTACTGATACAATCTTTCTCCTTGTTTTTGGTCTATCAGATGAAGGCATGTGGTGGCTCTGAAACCACAGCCTGAAATTTCTCCATTAAAGCCATCACTTTCATTAATGGAGATGAAGCATTGTGAAGGAGAATGAAAAATAGATGTCATTCTGCAGATGTTGTACTCCTCTGAAATGAGATTTCCCAAGACAGCACTGTAGCTTCACTTATTATTTCAAAATTTGTTTTATTTGTTTTACGTGATGAAGCAAAATGAGTCAGAGTATCATAATATGCAAGAAAAGTCCAGGGAGGTATCTTGATAGTGTACATAATAGCAAATTTCTCATGGTCTGGTTGTCTGAGAACAGCAGACATTTCTCACCAGATGCCAGCAACATAAATCAAGAGTTCCTAGCTCACCTGGTCAAACTCAATATGCAGATTCCCAAAAGTCTGTCAATCAATCCAGGTAGTCTTTACAAATGAGTGGTGGGGTGTGCTGACCACCCAAAAACATCTCTTACTAGAAAAATCAGCAGAGTCTCTCCAAGCAACAATTTCTTATTTTCAACATTATAGCACAGAGTCAGATGCTTTTTTCTACTGTCTGCTCTTACTATGTGGTCAGTACTGTGTAACTGGTAGAGACATGGGTACCCAGTGAGATAAGGAGGCTCAGCATTTCAGAAGCATCTGTTGTCTGCAGTCACAGCCCTTACAGACTTTTACAGAAGCATTAAGCATTTTCAGCAACACTGATTTCTCAGAATATATATTTTTGGTCTTATTTTATTAAAGAACAGTATTTAGGTATGTCGTAGCACTGGAATTAAGACATTTACGGCACAGTCACCATAGGCTGAAAGAGTTAAAAGACCTGTTAAAACTTTCAAATACTAACACCATTAAAACAAGGTTTGTGTCTTTCCTAGCTTATGCATCAGAAAAACTGTTTCCACTCAGAAATTAATGGCCTGTTGTCTGCACATAAGCTGGAATCAGACAACCTATTGGGAGGCTCATTCATTCACAGCTTTCCAGGCAGAACAGAAGGGTATGATTTTTCCATCATGTCACGTACAGGATGTAAACACAATACATCTTTAATGGAAAGGTCAAAACAGTGTGTGCTTGATACCAAAATCAAATAAATCCCTCCACTTTAGCTGAAAGTTGATGCTGAGGCTGAAGCACTAACTGGTCCCACAGAAATGCAGAACAGGTAATTATTAATGCAGCTCAGGGTCTAATACTGGAATTTCAGCACTAACACACCGGGGAAACTGTTCATATGGAAGCATTATCTGTATCACCTGTCAGAAGCCCTCTAGTGTAATGTGCAGTTATTAGCTGCAATGTACAGCATGGCTGTCACTCCGTTTGCAAACAGATAAGTAGTATCTACTTGATGGGTCCTATAAGGAAAAGTATAAATGCAAAGGTCTGTGTAATTAAGTGAAGCTTCACAATAAAAGACATTACTTAGATGCTTCCATAATTCAGTATGAAATAGAACTGCGTACCACTGTACCCTATTTAATTGTTTTTCTCCCCTCTGTAGTTCCTAGAACTGTCTTCCAAATTTAAGCTTTTTTTTTTTCTCTCAAGTAAATATATTTCTTCTTTTCTCTTTCTACCAGCTGTGAAAGAACTGGCATTTGAACTACTTGTCTACTGCATTGAAAATGGAGTTTTTTTGGTACACCAGGACAGCATCAAATTTGTGGTCACCCACCAAGGAGTTTCAAGATAAGAATTTAATCATTCTAGTAATGAAGTGACAACATGAGTCGAAGGAAACTGCATCAAATCAATCATGCTCCTCAAAGAGCTTGGACTAATCCAAAAAGTATCAACTTTACAGATAAATGTCAACATCCCTTGCCTCACAACAGCAGTGGTACCCAACAGATCAAGTAAGAAAACTCACTGCCTGCTGCAATGCTCTAACTACCATTTTAATTTTGACTCCTGCTGCTACAACTAATTCTCACTGCTTCAGATGAAGACAGAGCAGAGAATTCCTGGTGCTCTCCCTAAACAAATACCCAAACCTTTTGCTTTCTATTTCCAGTGCCTCACAACTAAACATCTCCCTTCCCGAGCTAGGATTCTGTCTTCATATCTATTACATCACCCTACAATCATACTCACGTTCCCTAATTGGAGCTCAAACTAATGTTTTCAATGGATATTTCAGGCATTAGGGTCAGCAGGTGTAGTCTACAAGAATGTGGATAAAAGTATTGTATTCATACAGACTTTCTGTTTACAGATTTTCTACACATACGCATATTTTCTGAAAACAGCACTTTCAGCATAGATTGCAGCCTACAGAAGCATATTAATAACTGTATCTACAAATGACATATATATAAGCTATGTATTAACAAGTCTAGTAGAAACCTGTTCAGAACCATTTACAGTCGACTGGATCATGCTCTGTTGGTGCACTGAATTACAGAGCTCAGCTGTGTCAACTTTCTCCAGGGCCAGTTATTTCAAAGGGTTCCCAAAAAAACATATACCAGTCTGCTTCAAAAATACTCAGAAAGAACTTGATCATTCAACCTCACATCCTGGGAGAAAACAATTGTCACATTTACCACTGCTGCAGAGGCATGACTGGTTAAATCCAAGGGGCAATCGGAAGCAGCTCAGTGTGACTGCAGTTTAGACTTGAGATTTGGAGCAATCAATAGGCAGAATTTAAAAAGCATAACATCAGATCAGCCAATCTGTCCTTTCAAGTGAAGAATTACTTGGAAGAGATCTGGGCTGCTCCTGCAGAGATAATTTGGTAGCATAGAACAGAGTGCTTCACCTTCCTGAGAATCCTGTCTGACTGGAAATTAGTGAGGTTGAGATTTACTGCGTGCTATCTCTCTTTTTGTTCTGGGAAAAATACCCTTTCGTTTGTAAGATAATTATTAAACATGCATTTCAGAATGAAATAGTAATCAGTGTAGAACATCCTCCCACAGGCCCAGAATAATCTGCACATTGTTTTGATGGTATTTGGCTTTGTGGTCATCTAGTATCTGAAGCGGACCTTAGGATGGCCCCTGAAAAGAAGTCAGTCAGATGAAGTCCCTCAAAATACAGTTTGCAAATACTTCTAGGCTTACAGAAATAAAAGCTCCCTCCCACTAGTCCAGATGGAGTTTTCATGTGTCCAGTTTATTTTGGGGGATCAGGGACATCATTTGGCATCAACTTTGTTTAGCAATGGAGCCTCCCAGGGAGAGAGGTGTATTGATCCACCTTAAGTTGTAGATTAGCAATTATTAAAAATTCCCTACAGTTTAGTGTGGGACTCCACAGACAACTAACAAAACCTGCATATGAGCTAAGGGAAAACAGACTCTTCCAGTGAGAGTAATTTTAAAACTTGCACTTCTCACTTATTACCCAGATTAATTTTTCTTAAGCCTATGCACAAGATCAGTAAAACGAGGGGTTTGAATGAGGGGTAGAAATGAAGTGCATAAGATGATTAATAGATATATGGGATGCATATAGCTTCCAAAAGAAAGAAGGGTTTGCAGAACAGGTTGAATTTCTTGTGAAATGTTTTCATCGTGCTGTTCATTCAACCCCAGATCAAGACACCTGTGACTGCCTACACATGAGTTGAGTGCCTCTCCTCCTCTTAGAGCTAATACAGATCTCTTTGATGCAGTCTATGGAATCAGAAGGACAATTAAATCCTAAAGTCAAGACCACTCACTCAGCACAGCTGCCTAGTGTCTTTTGGGACACCTTGCAACGCGTCCACAAACACAACTGATCCTAAAGGAGACTCCTAGCTTTGTGGGATGGTGTTGGGGAGCCAGGGAGGGACCTCACAGATGGCAGTGGGTGCTGACATTTAGAGAACTGACTCACTCTCCTCATGGCAACCACAAAGAGGGCTATGCCAGGAGCCACAAATGACAAGAGGGTTCACTAACGTACCTCCAACCAAGAAGGGCTGGACAGATGCTGCCTAGAAGATTCAGCTGGCAGCAGCAGGAGACACAGCTGGGATGTATGTCCACAGTCCTTGTGGGAAGCAGGACTGGGGACTGCATTTCTACAGTATGGCTCAGGGGTATGAGCTAAAATAGGACTTCTGGGCCCAAGTGAAGGGCTGCGTGTCCTGAGTGGGACTGATTAGGGCCATTAAGGCTATGGGTGCCCCCAGAAACATGATGGGTTGCTATCTTGGCCATTCTGATGACACTGCCTGGTTCAACACAAATGAAGTCAAATACAGATACTTACATTCAAGTATTGCAATCTGAGAATGGGTGAGCCTCCCGTGACAGAGCTCAGCTACCAAAACATGTCCCTGGAGATGCCAAGACGTGCTTGAGAGGACCGCAGAGGCACGTCTGGTGCCTGTGTGTAGGCCATGAATGTCATCTTTGCTGTCTTAGGTCATTAATGAATTATCAAAAGTTAGATATGTCTGACATGAAAAGAATACTTCAGCATCTGTTAACTGCCCCACCAAACAGCTGTAAGTCAATGTCATGCCATAGCTATTAGGCAGCTAAGCACACTTTCATAAAATGAAGGACACAGCATTGGAATTGTTGCCAATTACACCCACAGAGCAGCTCCTACTGTGAGGTGCACATTAAGTAAAGCAGGCTACACTTCTCAAACAAAAAAACCTCTTCATTTTCACCAAATTCCATAAACCACTAACAGCAGCACTCAACATTTTGCTTTATTCTGACAATATTTCATGGGCAGATGGCTTTTTTTATAGCAGCAACTGGTATATCTCTGTGTGTACATATACAATATATAATGTTAATAGTTTAAACACTAAAACATTTTAAACTGTAGTCTATAAAATAAAAGAAATCTCATAACTACGTAGGGAAAAATGATGAGAGTAAATATTCACAGGTATGAAAGAGAATATTGATGCTTTACAAGTGCTGACTCATTAAAATATAGCAGGAAATAAGAAAATTCCTACTGAACTTCCTGACAAAAAAAAAGTGTAAGATGCAGTTGCTTGAGTGATGATATCTATAGTTATACATAGAGAGAAATTTTGGACTTGATGATATTTTCACAGAGTAGAGAATTTTGCAGGAACTGTCTTTTTTTTTTTTCCCCTGAACTTCAAGGTCAGTTAAGGGGCTGAGAACATCCACAATTAGCTGTGGAGAAAAAAACACGTAAGTCTCAAGTAAATTCTTGCAATATACTGAAAATCTATGCCACACAAGTTGATATAAGATCCACAAGTTTTGTTTTAAAGTGACAATTTCCTGTTCACAGGTTAAGTGGAAGGTGAATAGCAGTTTTACTCACTGCTAAAAATCAAATCTTGTTGGTGTTTTTTTTTCAGTTGCAGCAGCTTACTGCTTCTGACAGGAAAATCTGGAGGCTCTCTAGAGCCACTGTTCTCTCCAGACATGGGATGACTCAGTTTCACCATGGTGATTCATCTGGTAATTCAGCTCTGAGTTTCACGCCGAAAGGGGGGCTCTTATCCAGCTGTACTCAAATAGAGGTGGGAATGGAGCACAGGGCAGCTTAAATGATGCTATCCTAAATAAAGTTATATTGATCTTCTGGATGTACCCTTATATTGAGCATCCTGCTGAGTATGGTAAATACTTATCATCCAACCTGCTCTTCAGGCTAGGAATTGCTTATTAAGATCTCAGTTTTTGCATTATCTGTTTCCTGGATAATAAGTGCTTTGCTCTTTTTCTGTCCTTTCCCTGAGCTAAACTGGGAGTCCTTATTTATTATCCTTGGAGAGTATCAAAACAGGATAATTCTACCCATAAAACCAGTTGACCTCCCAAGTGACAGCAGGTCAATGAGGTGGAGAAATAAGACAAATAGACCATTTTAAAACCTTTCAATTTACCCAGTGCCCACATGTCACTAGCTGTGACAGCCTTCCTCAAAACCAAATGTAAGAAAGTGATATAGCCAGGAAATGGAGCCAAATCACTGTTAAATGAGATTGCAAGAAATGAAGTTAAGCCCGAACTTTCTCTCAAGCTGCCTCTGTCACAGGAAGGACTACTATAACAAGCAACCATCATAGAGAAAAATAATCCTGGAGAGAACTGGAAAAGATGGTGCAGTCTTTAGTAGGGGGTGGTTCTGCTTGGAAGCCCACACCAAGTATTCTGTGGATCTCAACATAATGATCCATCACCCCATCTGCCTTTTAACTCTTTAACACTTTGAGTATGATTTTTCTCTTTCTAAGGGCTCTAGAATTGCAGAGGAAACCTGGAAAGCAGGACTGAATGTAAAGCAAGAAGAGATGGCTGCTTGAGCCCACAGAGGACAGCAGTTCTGCAAAGTGCTGATCACTAAGAGTGATAATTCAGGTGCACAATGTAATCCTTTGAATCTTTGCATTCCCAGTCAGTTGGATATCAAAGCATAGGTAAAACTATGAAAACTTAAGCAATTTATTTGGTGTACCTGGTAGAAACAGTGTTCTTACAGCATTTTTTCCCCTTTGTATTGGAGGAATTGAGCAAAACAGGATTATTTGAGAGCAAGACAAGCAGAACACAGCAGCATGCATGATTTGGTTAATAAATGTACACATGATCTTTCATTTGTTATGCCACTGAATCTAACCTTTACTGCATGTGTCACTCAAATGAGTCGTAGTGTTTCCTTCAGCACTCATTCCTTGCCCATTTCCTCCCATGGCCCCAAGTCATATCTGCATTCAGATTTAACATCAATTCAGTTCCTGTGGAGTCCTTCACTGCTTATTACTGTCTCTCAGTACATCAAAGAAGGAAGAAATAAAAATGAAGAAATGCTAAGTTGCTCCTTAGCCCTTGGCAGGAGTTTCAACTGAAAAATAACATTGCAGAAAATTCTTGGTAGAGAATAGAAGAAACACACACTTGAAACATAATTTTGCTGATAATGACTTTTTTTCTCTTTCATCTCTTCTTTTTTAATTGACTCAGAAGCTGCATCTAAAAATACATCCCACAGAATTCTATTTTTTTCATGGGGATACTCCAGCTGCTCCTCTCCTATCCAATAAGAGCCTTACAGATGCACCTTATTTCTAGTAACAGAGTTACTAGCTGTGCAAACATCTGTGTTATTGAAAACAGTGATAAGCTACAAGATAAGAAAAATCAGAAAGAAAAAAAGAAATCCTCTATTAACATCTCAGCAGATTTGGAAAAGAGGAAGGTGAAGAAAAGGGAAAATATGACATCTCTACAGGGCTTCAATGCTTCTGAATGCTTTTTCAGCCTTATTAAATCCCAGTATCTACCGGACCTTGGCAAAACTGAGGAAAGAACCACTCTCCTCAGAGAAACAGCTTCTTTTACTTCCCATTATCATCATTTCAGAGAAAGAAAGAGCTACATAGCCCAGTTACTCCTAGAGCCTCCCCGTCTTTCTAGAGATTGGAAAATAACTGTAAGTCACTGTAAGATGGAGAAGACTTAATCAGAGTCTGAGCAGTGAGATTTCAGGATTTGTGTTTATATAAAAAGGACAGAAAGGCATGCGGAAAATAGGACTGAGTCAGTGTAGGTATTGCAAACACTAATAGGAACCAACTTTTATGTCATGTAACTTTTGTGGGAGTAGTTCTCTCACCCTCCAATGGCTTTTACATATGAGCTCTGAAAGATAGCTCATGAAAATTATTGATACCTCTGTATATACTTGCATAGCAAGACAGATTATTCTCTTGGTGACATTAACACCTTGGAGCTAAAAACCCCATCCAAAAAAGTGAGGAATAATTGAAGTTAGACTTCAGGACTGCATTGGGAGCATATTATAAACTATTCAGGGAAACTCAATTAGTATGTACGTATTTACAACACTAAGAGCAATCCTGCTGCCCTGTAGTGCATCATCAACACTGCCACCACAGCTCTCATCATCCCTGCAGTAGTGGGGAGTATGACAACACACAGCAGTCTAAAACTGTTCAGCTATTCGCTAAATATACAACCAGTTTTACTACATCCCACTCATGAAAATAATCCACAACACGAAACCAAGGAAACAAATCACTTTCTTTGTCAGAAGCTGTATCAAGTTGAGGTTGGGTTCCATTCTAAATTACACTGTTGAAAACATGCTGACACTCCAATGATCCCGACGGCATGATGGGATTATGAATTATTAGAATACGCCTATTTAACATGAATGTATTACATGTTTGTATGCACAAATGCAACTAATTTTAAATTTCAACACTCGTATGATTGAAAGCATTTTCTATCACCTGTTACCCTTCACCATCTTCTTCCAAATCAGCACGTTAAAATACACTGCATCCTTCTTAACAGAAACCAAGGAAGCAACTGACCTCTTGCCGTTTGAAGTTTTGAACGTATTCTTCAAACTGTTCATCCTTTGTTTCATCTGCTTTTCCTAGTTTTTGAAGTACCTACGTTGGGAAAGACAAAAACAGGTCAATATTAGTGTCCCAAAACAAAAATGCTCTTACATTCAACACTTTTGTTCTTTCTGTGAGGCTGACATGGCGTTTCGTTTTGTTGAAGTGCTACATGCACCACTGTTTACAAAGTTCACCTGGGAGACCACTGTCAGAAATCAAAAACGGTGACTACAGACAAAGCAAAATATTTTGTGTGCACGAGCAGAAATATACTTCGTGAGGGCAGGTGTGTGTTAATGTTGGAAATGTCCAAATAATTTTTGTCAGGACGGTAAAAAAAAGTATTATCCAGTTCTAATGCAGAAACAACATTTGATTCCCACATTAATATACTTCAAAGTACTTTTCCTTCAGCAAAAAATCCCAGGGTCTCAAAGCAAGGAAGAATTAGACAAATTTGCTGGCACTGCAAGTTCTCTTCCTCTCCAGTTAGACTAAAAAATCAAGTCATATTTTTTAACTGTTGATGGCTCATTATGTCCAATGGTACTAGTGCTATCCTCAGCTCCATGACTTTCAGCATTAAATGAGAATAAAGAACTGCAAGGCATGTTTAAAACTTCTTTGTTTTATATTTACCATCCTCATTTATTCAGGTTATTATTTGACTGTCATCTGTTAAATAATAAATACATTGCGGTATGTCAGCAACAAAGGTTATTCATGTGCTAGCAATCTCAAAAATAAACTGAACTGCTAAACTTTGTACTGTGTTAAACTACAAAAAATATGTTATTAAATCACACCATTGCAAAGCCATTTTAACACTGAAGATTTGCATATAAAAGAAAATAGATTTTATTCCTGTTAAGAAAAAACAACATCCAAGCTTCATAGAACACTGCTAGAGGAATAAACCATCTCAGAGAGTGATATTGAGTTTGCTCTCCCAAGACTAAGCAACCAACTTTTCTATTTTCACAGAAAAAGCAAGCAAGCAAACAAACCAAAACAAACAACAAAAATCAACATAAAAAAATCCACACTAGCTGATACCATGAATAAACATACAAACAGCCCCAGTGCTGGCATACTTTGTCTCATTTCATTTGAATTGAAACTCCAGTCTGCCTGGAGCCATAAAAGCCAGAATGCACAAAGGTGCAGAGAGCATTGCTACAATGGAAACCGGAGTTACAGATGATCTAAAAGCTGATGCAACGTGACCTGTGCACCTGGCATGTGGGACTTCAAGGACGTTTTGACGTATTTACAGCAGAAAGAAAGAATGACATCATAAAAAGAAAAAAAAGAGTTTTTTTGACCATAGTCATGTTTTAAGTTTTCATTCCCGTGGCTCATTTGGGCATTTTGGTTTGCTTTTAAGTGCCCAAGATCTCATGTGTTCTCATCACCAATCTCTTTATAAAACATTAACAAGTATAACAGACGGCTTTACAGAGGAATCGTTTAATTTAACATTTCAAATAATCACAGGAGGACCCATAGCTTGCTGTCACCAATGAGTCCAACAGTATGCCCCCAGCTGCAGCGTGGCTTTGATCTGCACCAAATGGCCCCCTGAAAATTGCATGTTTTCTTTCAAAGAGCTGGCTGCCAGGTAAACCCCCTCACTGAACCAAGACATTCAAGCTGTGCACACAGGAACAAGTAGCAGGCACATTAATTAGAGTCAGAGAGATTCATACCATATGTAACAAACCAGGGCAAAAAAACTCGTCGTGATAAATTCTTTTATCTTTCCCAAAATATTCACAGCACGCATTTATGTCTCCAAATGGATTCTCAGGTCCAGCACAAGGCTTAGAGGAAACAGCCAACCTCTTACAGAATTTTTACATTGTTTTAATCTCATCTCCCACTTTTAAATTCTTTCTATTTTCAGCTATAGCTGAACTGGGAGAGGTGATGCTGGAAGCTGGCTTCTGCAAACAAGCAGAAGAACCAAACCTGTTGCTGAGAATCTCATGGCCCAGAAGGGCTAGAATGAGACATGGAGTCAGAGAGCCCAGGGTCGGTAGCTAATGCACTTTTTTTATTAGCATGTCCACACAGAGAAATAATGTTTAGGACTAGGTTTCAGAATATCCATCAGAATATCCATCCATTATTGAAGAATTTTACAGATTATATGGAAAAAAATAAAAGTTGAAGAAGCAGACATGAACTGGAGATGTTCAAGAAACACTGAGATGTTGTACTGAGGGACATGGGTTAGTGGGAAATATGGAGATAGGTGGGTGGTTGGACTGGATGATCTTAGAGGTCTTTTCCAATCTTGGTGGTTCTATGATTCTACGAATCTCATGAAACATTCTACAGTCAACTATTCTACAGTTTTCTGAAGAATGTATAAAATATTTGGTAAACTTTACCCTATCTAAAAAGAAAATAGGCAAAAATGTTCCACTGATTTCATTTAATTAGCAGAACTTGAAACAGTTGCTCTATTTTTTTCCTGGTTTAAATGCAATTTCCAAATGTGATACTATATGGTCCACATAATGCACTGAATTATGCTAAGGATCTAGAATGTATTAGTATTGGCATCGAGAATGAAGGTAAAAGCTAAATTTGCTCTGATGGTAAACCTTGATTCTGTTGAATGAATACATGTACCGATTAATGGTCTGGTAATACAGTATTGAGACATATAAATGATAGATTCAAAACACACACAAAATTTGTGTAAGTACATCAACCATATCTGATATCATTTATTAATATTTTCATCTGCATATTTCCATGTGAGGATGTTGCATCTTCAGGTACCATTTTGGAGAACATGAGACTCAACACTTCCCCTTTTAGGTCATTTAAGCACCTCCATTACCAAAATTAATAAATTTCAGATCTATGAAGATCTGAACTGCTAGAAAGAAAGCATCAATAATTGGCTGATCTTGAATTAAAGTGATGAGTTGTGTAAGGATCGTGAAGTAAATATTGCTAAATGTCTCCAACGTGTCAAAGAAAGGAAATGAATATAATAAAAAAACTTTCAGATAGGATTGAGTACACTTGATTATATTGAAAACTCATATTGTGTGGCAAGGATGACAGTGTTATAATAGCTGCTGAGAAAGTCATCCTAAAGGGCTTATCCATAATTCTTTACAGAAGTTTCCCAACTATGGTACTTCAGGGAGAGGGGCAGGGAGGGAAATAGTGGTTTTCAGATCTGAACCTGAACAGCTAATAAGGAGCTGTGATATTCTTAAAGAACAAGCAACATGTTCCAAACCACTTAAGGCATAAAGACAGGTTTGCTCAGATAGGAATACCCAGGATAAGTCTTTATCAGAAATTCACAGGCCTTATAAGCTTGAAAACATTAAGATAATCTAACTTGCCATAAGTACTATTAAGTGAGGATTTTACAGAACAACCCCGGTACGAATAGCAAGTATTTGTTCAATATAAAAACCAAAATTTTGAAGTAAGTGTCTAACGAGTCACATGATAAGAACACTTGTCTGTGGTGGAATAAAAAAAGAAATGCAAAAGTTTGAAGTAAACGTGACCATATTTCAACTTACTCAACAACAAACGGAGAATTATAGAATGGCTTTATGTTGGGAGGGAACTTAAAGACCATCCAGTTTCCAATACCTGCCATAGGCAGGGACACCTCCCACCAGATCACGCTGCCCAGGACCCCGTCTATGCTGGTCTTGAACATCTCTAGCAATGAGGCATCCATAGCTTCTCTGGGCAGCCAGTTCTAGTGCCTCACTGTGCTCATGGTGAAGAATTTCTTCCTAATATCTGAGTTAAATCTTCTCTCTTTCAGTTTAAACCCAATGCCCCTTGCCCTATTTCTACCCCCTTTGATAAAGAATCTTTCCTTTAGGCCTCTTTAAGTACTAGCAGGCCACAACAAGCTCTCCCCTGAGCCTTCTCCATACAGAACAATCCTCACCCTTCTTTGATCACTCTCTTTCCTTCCTCCGTTACCTGCAGTCTGGATCATTATCATTACTTACTGTAAGAAATGATGACACTCAGTTCAGGTTTTCAGGTCAATGCTAGCTGATCTGTAGTTATCACTCTATTTGTCCATGCAATTTATGATGCAGAGAATTCCTGATCATTCAACATTCTGCAGTCAATTCTCATTGCTATGCAATGTATGTTGTATCTCTATTATTGTATTTCCATTTGTCTCCCAGTCTCCCGTTCAGGGCTTATCTTATACTGGGCATAATAACCCTTATTTATCCACCAGCTCCAGTTGAAATTTACTGCTGAAGTCTGGACGTGGTGGATCACATACTAGAAGATAAGCCTCAAAGCAAACTGCAATTTGGGAAAATATATTCAGTGGAGGAATGCAACTTCACCACTGCTGTCCTAAAAGATGACAATTTCTGCTGCATGGAGACAGAAAGAAAAGACATACACTGAACATGATTAATACATGAGATATGGCCTAAGAGATGCAATTGGAACTCACCAGGATGCAAGAGCACAAAAAGCGCTGTACAGGTCAGACTAAGTACCTGTATGACCTACCAACCTCTCTCCGGCCTTCCCAGGAGAAGATACTTAGGGAGGATACAAAGCATTTGTGCAGTGGCAATTCTGAACATCCTTGCAGAACCTAGCAAATTGTTCCAACGATATTCTGGTGTGGTGTCTTCAGGTTTTAAATCCCTGCTGGATTTTTCCTGATGACAGTCCTGTCCTTGTTAAAGTCAGGTTAGGTATTTGCTGTTTGCATGAATATTCACTTTCTCAAAGCTGTTTTGCTAATTTTATCTCAGATTTTGTTTGCTGGTGCTTTGAGTGATGTAAAATACTACGATATATAGAAGTAATTATGTAACAAATGGAAAGAGTCCTAAATAATAACCAGACAAGCATAAAATACTATGATAAGATACATTCTCTTAAATGAAATTGAAAGAGGGAAGTGTGATCTTTCTACACAGCCTAAATGACAAACGTGAACATTATGCTATGAGAGATGATTATAACAATTTTTCTGCAAGTTACAGAATCTAACTGTACATCATTGACCAGATGATGTTAAAAAGCTCTAGGGAGGGCTGCAAAATAAACATTATAATTCTTTTCACAGTAACACCACAGACAGACTTCTACACCAGCCCTCGGTCATTATGGTTAAAGCCAGAAAGTGCCTTACACAGAGCACAGACCTGCACATTGCAGTGCAGCACAATGCTAGACCATTTCTCACTGCTATTTCCTTCTTGCACTCAGAAAACTTGCTGGACTGTAACTAGGCACCTTTGCAACACTTAACATGATAGGTGGCTATTGTCCTGCCTAAGTGGATTCTGTGAGGTTGAGCAGTACAGCTTAGCTGGTCAGTAGGAATTTAAGGAGACTTAAAGACAAACTTTGGAGTTCTGGAGGCTTGTTTTGCTGCTGAGAAAAGAAGAAATGTTAAGAGCAGTGGCAAAGTGTTGCTAAGGACTTTTTCCTGCTTGTCTTTGGGGACTTGCATGGAGTTTAATGCTATAAGACCTTCCCACCTGGAAGGGTGGCTCATCACTCTCCACATCTGTTCTGAAAGGTGTGCATACCTATTAAAAGTGAAAGCCTAGCACAGCTTCAAAGACCTGCAGTGTACTTCAAAAGTTAAACTCTGGAGAGGCAAGCCATGGAACTAGTTTTCCCCAGTGTGCTCCATGCAACCAGCCTGTATAATAGAGAAGGGCATCCAGGTAGGGAACCTGGGAAGGGGCATGGTTGATGACCTTCATGGGAGGCAGTTTAAAGAGAAAAACAAAATGGAAAGAAAGGTTAAAAAAGACAAGGGGAGAAAAAAAAGCAAGAAACTAAATGAAGAATTAAAAGGAAAGTATTACATTAAAAATAACCTAAAACAAAAAAACAAATGTTTAGAAGCTGTGAGTTTGATATTTCATTTATTGCTCACTTTACCACTGAGGAACCAAAGTACAGTAACAGCAAGTAATTTCTTCACCAACTTCAGAGGAAGTTAGTTACAGCAGGGTACCAAATTCAGACTAGCATCTTAACTTCTGGGCATTCCTCCTCTGGAAAGGAGTTTCTTACTACAGAAATTTGCTGTGTTTAGACCTATACAGAATAAAAAAAGGAAGAGAGAACAAAAAGACAATATGTTTGCCCTTCTCTAGCTATTGATGTTTGTATTTCTTGAAAAGATTGATCACTTCTTTGGTTGAATGGGAGCTAAATTTAAATGTCTGCACAATTAGCAATAATATCCTTGGCTGAATTTCCACATCCTTTACTGCATCCCAAATAAATAAAAGTACTGCTCTAAGTCCTATTTGTACATCCAGGCCTAGGTAAACTCATCACATTTTATTTCCCTCTTCCTTACCAGCTCCTTCTCTTCCCTATTCCCTTATCCTCTACACTTTCTATTGAGCAGATATTTTCCTTTAGTGCACACACTACAATAAGTACTAACAAGAGACATATTACTTCCCACTCTGACAACTATTCACATCAGTTTATGTTATAACTTCATTTTGTCAGTCCTCTATTCAATCTTTCCCCCTTTTGGGCTGCAAACTTTTCAAAGCAGAGAGTATCTGATACTTTCCTTTCACTGTATTGAAGACAAAGCAGTACTTATCTTGATTTGCTCGAAAATCCTACCCAAAAAAACATGATTTTACAACTTATCTTCCAATTTAAATTTACCCAGTGACCAGCTAGTTATTTCACTATTTATTTCAAAATCCTGGTCCTCAGAAATTATAAAAGAAAAGCTAAAGCAGCCATTCGAAACTTCTTTTCATCGTACTTTCAAAGCATAAGAAGTAGCACCAAACCAATTGTAGAAGAATTACTATTCACAACAATGTAGTGATCCAAATATGTTTAAAAAAGGAGTAATTTTTTTTTTCCCCAAAAACTAATTTTTGAGCTCCTGTAAATAGAACATTGAAATCAACTACAGTGACATTCAGTGAAAAATTATTTAATCTGGAAAAAGCTGTGATACGATTAAAAAACCTGTCTTCTGTACAACAGTGCTGCTCACCCTTGCACATGGAAATTTATTTGCCCTACTGCAGCCCTCAGCAGCAGCATTCTGTTATCTGTAAATTAAGCTTTTCCTGGGTCAAGAAGAAAGATTTCGAAGATAAAATTGCAATTTATCTGTGGTTAGCTTAGTTCTGCTTTCATATTTATGCATTTAAATTCTACCTTGAAAAAGACGACTTTGTTCTTTCCAGACTTGGAACTGTTGTTCTGGATTCACTGTAGCAAGTATTCAATGATGTTTTATCTGTCTGTCTGATGGCAGTCAAATAAAAAACAATCAAGCAAAAAGCTTTTCAGTAACAAAGCCAAAATAAAGGTCACATTCAATATTACAGACCTTGAATTTAAAAATGCACAGGCATTCTTCCCCTGTCTAGTTCAACAGGATATATATATAGCAGATCCCTATTTTATTCTTTTTAGCTCTGATGGTGTGCTTTCAGTGAGTCAAAGAATTCATAAAGAAACTTGCCTTTCACTTTAAGTAATGATGCTTTTCAGCTTATTTCCCATTCTATTTGCATTGCAGTACCTGATTTTCTGTACTTACTTCCAAGATTCAGGGACAACAATTTCTACTGATTTTGATTAAACTTACCAATTTATAACAAGAGAAATGGATTTTGACACTAAGTAGATAAAAAGTTAGTATTAAAATGTAATGTCTCCACAGCAGGTTTATATTAAGTCAGTAAATTCCATTCAGTAACTTTATAGGCATCTCTAGGTTAATTCTAATTTAAAAAAAAAAAAGGCAAATAAAGGTCAATTTACAAAAGAATGCGGCTTCTAAAATCTGAACAAAGGGCCAGAGAAAAAAATTCAAAGATTAATAAATTTTCTGCAAAGGGAAAGGAAAAAAAAAATATTTAAAAGAGATATTTCAATTTGACATAATGTGCTTTTCTATCCGCTGCCTGTGAGATCAGGAGAAATGGCTCCATTTCCTGCTCTGCAGTAAGACTGCAATCCACATTCCTAGGCCTCGAATGACAAAAACATCTGTAACCACAGCAATGATGGCAAAATCAAAAGCTCAGCCATTCCTGACATGGGTAATAATGGAGCTCACACATTTCTCATTGTGCAACCTCAGCTAGTTAACAGGTGAACTTACATATGCAAGTCTAGTAATGTTTTTGTCTTAACCATTTGGCTGCTAAATTAATCCATATGCAGCCATACAGCCTAATCTTGACTGCCTCCTCCAGTCTGAGCTGTGACATTCCCACAGGTATTCTTACTCCTTGATAAATAAGTTGTCTTATTTATCAAGGCTAAACAAAATGCTACCATTTGATCCAGCACCAAGGTGCAGTTATTGTCTACCCAGAGGCTCCTTGATGCCCAGTCACGATAGGATTTCCTTGTTGAAGGCTCAGGGCAATCTTCATTACAGAGTAAAACCCTTTGGAAGCAAAATCAAGAGTTTTCACCGTGGTTTGGTGGCTTGCCAACAGAATATCTCACCACCTGTTAGACAGTTTCATGTCATGCCACACGTAGCAATGAAGAACATGGAGAACATTTCACCTCATACTTTGCAAAACATTTGCCAGGTTGATGTTCATCTGTGGAGGAATTTACTGTTTCTTCATGAAGCATGAATATATTGCAAGCTAAATGCCAGTGAAGTGCCTGACATGGCAGCATTTGCTAATGAGTTACTTTTCATCCATGTGCCAAAGCTTTCTCCTCTACCCTCATCCAAGGGAAGAGGAACTGACCTGACACTTCCAAGTGAATTTACTCCCCTGTAGGTGGAATGATAATTAGGTCTCCATTTCCAATAATTGAGAAAATTATGTCCCAGATATATGAAAAATTAGATAGATCCCATATATTTATTCAACTAACTTGAACACTCAGGAAATCATTTATGTTACCCAGGCATTTCTTTCATTCTTTTTTTTTTTTTTCAAAATAGCTTTTTCTAAAACTCACTTATTCATGAGAGAATTATTTTACTTACTGGAAAAATCTGAGGGCATTTCATAACAATCACAAATTCCCCAAGACAAGCTTTAGAAATGAACAACTAGCATAACACAGTAGCTTTGACTAGCACATAGTACTAGTCAATACTTCTGAAAAGTTACCAGCTTCCCAACTCATGTTTTTTTAGAATTACTCAACATTTTTGCATTACTCATGGTCAAAAAACCTACAGTATTCTGAAGAAGCTCATCTTACATAGCATATTTCTACATTTCTCATTGATAGCTGCTAAGGATAACCTTGTTCTCAGGAGTTGATGTGCATCATTTCTTCACGCCCACCCCAGGTCATGGTCAGCGGGTACTTGAAATGATTTAGACATTATTTCAGTACCAAGGAAGAAAATAACCACACTGATGCAGATAACTGAGGTTGGAGAAATAATACAAATTAAACAGGACTTTAAAATGACAGGCAAAAGCTAAAGAAGGCTCTAAATTAATGGCAGTGTTAGCAAGGTCTATCAGCTAAGGTAGCATCAAATGCCTGCATTTTGACATCTAGATTTTGCTTGAGATGCTGCAAGCAAACAAGGTTTAGGGATGAGACCTCAGCATTAGCCTGTTCCCTGGCAACTGCCCTGGACATAGCTCAGAGCTGCTGAGTGTGGAAATTGGTGTGTTCTGCTTGGATCCACAGCACCCAGAGCACGGTTAGGGCCCACTTTGCAATGATGTTCTCTCTTTGCCAAGCAAACAGCAGTCCTGTGCTATTCTACTTCGCAGAATCAACACATTTAAGAGCTCTCTAATAGATACAGTTTCCACACAAAAAGCTGTCAGGAAAAGTGAGCATATCCCCTAATGACAGAAAAGAACTGGCAGAAAAGAACACTATTTTTCCAAAGCCCTTACAGTGAGAGATGCTATGTCCTCCTGAAGTCCCCACTCAACTGAGTCACATTCTTATATCTTTTAGTGGTCTTTCTTTGTATAAACGAGTCAGAGGAAAATGCCAGCATGATCAATGTGAATGAACTCAGGATTTGGTAAAAATACATTTTTGATAAATTGAGAGGGATAAAAAAAAATATCACAAAGTGATAGAAAGTACAGAAAAATACACTTCCAGAGCTCCCCTGTATACTATTCTCCCTCAGCAACAACAACTGAACAACACAAAGAACACAGAAAAGCATGTGTGAGAGAGTACAGATACATAAAAAGGGCCAATCTTGATTATTTCACTGATGTGATTAGACTTGGGAATATGAATATGTGAGAGAAAGAGGTAGGATTAGTTTCTCTATCACTTCCAAAAATAAAATGATGCATATGGCAGTGACTGCTTAATACTGTCTATCATAGCTGCTCAAGCTGTCATAGTCCTTATAGCAAGAAATTAAAATTCAGTTTAAAGATCCTAGAGCAAAATAAGGAAATCAGAACTTGCTGTGGATAATTCTGTAAGTGTTTGGCATGATTAGATTTATTGACTCATTTCTTAATCAAATACTATCCTTGAAATTTTCAGCTGTGTAAAATAGCTTCTGCGGTATGTAATTTCTTAACAAAGACATTTTTTAAATGATTTTTCTTACATTCTTCCATAAGGAATGCTTTTCACAAATTGAACCATAACGGCATGCAGAACTATAGGCATTTATAAATACAGATGGAACCTCTGGCTGCAGCTAACAGATGAGAAATGCAGCACATCCGTAACATTTTGTTCAGGTATATAAAGAGTATGTCTAGGAATACAGATGTATTTATCACCCAAAGGTAATGAAAGAGGTTAGAAGTACTTCAAGAAACACATAATACTCTCGGGTGTCTTTAAAACAAAAATCCTGTTTCTTAATTTAAATGTATAGAAACATTGTTTATGACTAAGGAAGATCAGTCCATGCATAGTAATAGCAGAGGAGCTTGTTTAATGGAATAACTGAAATTATAAGGCCAAATATCTCACAGGCTGCTGGGATATATATTTCAGAGAACTTCAAGATTCACCTGACTGAGCAAGATCATAGGTTTAATCATACAATACCCTTCAGCATCTGTGGGATTAACAGTAGAAGATACTGAGTACTGGCTACCAAGCTACACAGAAGAGATGGCTATAAAAAGACAAAAGAGAGAGGACATGCACGTGTCCTATGTTGGGCAAATTCTTTTTCTGCACATGATGCTAAATTATTATAATAAAGGAGCATTATAGACCTCCTCCTGATCCAAAATACCTATGAAAGTACCTGTGCTTCCATCCATGTCTCAGCTCTTTCTCGCAGCTGAATTCTACTGTCCAGCTCATTTCATACAAGATGGTACTTGAAGAGAGCAGCTCCCAGAAGGACTATGGTTTCCAGGGAAATAAATGATCATGTTAAGAACCTTCTCATCTACTACTGCAGTAAAAAAAATATGCTAACTGAAAGATTTAATACACTCCACAGCACAAGGTCCAAAACAGCTGACAATTAGAAGCTGTAAAAGTTGTTCAATGTTTTCCTCTTTTATAATTTACCTGAGTAAAATTATAAAATTTATACTAAATTATGTATCGTAAGATTCAGGCTATTAAATTTTTCCTAATGCTCCTCTCAGAGTACAGACAATGAGATTGCTAAAAGTGTTAAAAAAAACACAGTTTGTTGTGGGGATTAGGGGGTGAAAAGAAAATAAAGAAAATAATGCTATCAGTCAATGGGATCATCACATACCCTTTATCCAATTGTGTTTAAGGGGCAAAGTCCCTTCATGTACTTGGAAACTTGCAAGTTGCTTATTCTGCAGCTGGTTTGTATCCTTAAACTGTGGAGAAGAGATTTTAAGAAGTTGTCAGTTGAGCTTTTTCTCCATGAGGGAAAATGTACTCAATCGTTAGCGTTATAATTAGTTTGGGCTTCACCAAATTAACTAATCCTGACCTTGTTCATGAATTGTAACTACTGCTGCAGTACTCTGGCTCCCACTTTCCTTCTAAATAAGCAGCATCTGCTGCCTTTCGGCAGAGAATGTCTTTTCCACTCAGAAGAACAACAAGTATTCTAGCAATAATAAAATGTTTGTCTTTGCAAATATTGGAGTGGAGCCACTGCACTGACTTTCAGTCACAGGAGAAGTTTATCATTAAACAGCTTACTTTTACAAGATTAAACTTTACTGTAAGTCATCATTCTAGAACAAGCTGTTTGTATCACCACTTTTCTGACCTCGCATGTATGTGATGCTCACATTAACTGCAGTGCTCCAAACCTGCAAGGAATGCAGGAAATGAGGCATCCACGGATAATATACGTACACAGACACAAAAATATATGTATATATTTGGGTGTGTATATATTTTGTAAAGATACAAATACATGTACATGCATGGTATATATGTAGCTGAGACCAGGATGGAATTTCTGCAGTAGATCTCCTAATGAACTCCACTGATGGTGCTTATGGATGAAACAAAACTGTGAGAGTGCTCTGGGAGCACAACTCCCAGCCTCACACAGGTGTTCAGTTCATGGGATTGGAGTTAATCTAAATTTAAAACAAACAAAAACTCCAGACCTCTTCCTCCCCACTGCCTTCAAAAACTCAAACCAAACCAAAAAACACAAAACAAACAGAGCGGAGTGCCAGGTCCTCCACACTTGCTGTTTTGATCCAGAAACATATCCTTATCAGTTCTCATTCCTCTCGTCTTGGCCTCCAGGAAACTGATAAAGCCAAACTGACTGCATGTATGCCAGCTTATTTCAAGTGGGAGAGTTGTGTGGCCTCTTCAAGTGTCTCCCACATCTGGGTGGTTTGTCATAAATTATGTTGATTGTACTGATGTAGTACTTCTGATTGAAGATTTGATCCCCTTTAAGGCTCATGTACTTCCGGAATGTCTAATCTTTTGGGATTTGTTAGTTAGTTTGTTTTAATCTAAAGACTCCTTGAAAAATATTTTTACTTCAAAAAAGGTTCCACCAGTGCAATCATCAAGTACCAGTCAATACATTAAACTAAGCAAAAAAGGGTTTTTTTTGAAAGTCTACCTAAATTTGTCAGGTTTAATCAGACTTTTACAATGCAAAGAACTCAATTTAGACTGAGATCTGAACCATGACGTTAAGGAAATCATTATCACGTACCACACACAAACCTCTTCTGACTTCATAAATGTTGCGGGAAAATAAAGCGGGAAAATTTATTTAATACATATTATATACTCAAGCAATCAGCTGTCTTAATTCATAATAACTATCCCAGAGGTAAGAGACAAACACCTTGAATTATTTTATGACCTATCCTGCTGTCTCTAAAGTTACAAAGCACAGAATATCCTGAGTTGGAAGGGACCCACGAGGATCATCAAGCACAGCTCCTGGCTCCACAATGGACCACCCAAAACTCAAACCCTCTGCCTGAAAGCGTTGCTCAAACGCTCCTTGAGCTCCAGCAGCTCAGGGCCATAATCACTGCATTGCACACCTCCCCTGACACAGCTCCGTGCCGTTCCCTCAGCCCTGCCACTGTCACACAGAGCAGAGCTCAGCGCTGCCCTCCGCTCCCTGTGAGGAGCTGCAGCCACCATCAGGCCTCCCATCAGCTCCTCTGCTCTGTGCTGAGCAAACCAAGGAACCTTAGGTGCTCCTCATACACCTTGCCCTCCAGACCCTTCCCTATCACGCAGACCTTCTCTGGATGCTCCCTCTGTTGGATGTTGCTTGCCAACTGGCAGGGCAAAGACTGGCTCATCACAGAAGTGTCTCCGCATGAGAACTTCCACCAAACCGAAAGAAGAGAAATTAAAATTGAGCCACGTGAATCAGAAATGTCTTCTGCTTCTGATCCAGAGGAGGCTGGTTGAGTCCTCAGGCTCCCCTTCTCCTGTTCCTCCAGGATAGCAGAAAGGAACAGCTTGGGATGCTGCTGCTGCAGCACGGATAAAGGAAGAAAAGGATTCACTAACTTTTTCTGATGAAAAGGAAACCAAACTTTTACTTCATACTTCTTCTGAAGAGAGCAAAGCCAAAGCCAGCATCTTCTCAGCACTCCGCTTTCCACAGAAACTCTGCGAGTGATTGAAAGTGACCAATTTAAGATGATTTTGTGGAGTCACAGTGGAATCTGCATTGACCTCAATTAAGAAATGTTTAAGGTACAAGTAATGGGAAGGAAAGGCTGCCCAGAGAGGTTGTGGATGCCCTGTCCCTGGAAGTATTCAGTGTCAGATTGGATAGTGCCCTGGGCAGCCTGGTCTGGCATTAAATGAGGAGGTTGGTGGCCCTGCAGGGGGGTTGAAGTTTCATGATCCTTGAGGTCCTTTCCAACCCTGGCCATTCTGTGATTTGAGAGTTTTTCAGTCTGAAAACATGAAAAGCTTAATTAGTCAGCTTAATCTATATGGATTCAATCCGTACTGCCCCAATTGCACCTGCAGTTCTCACCAGACACATGCAGGGGATGGACCAGCACCCTAGAATGGGATGCACTGCAGAGAAAGCAGGGACAGCAGCACCAGTTACAGGTTCATAAATTGAGAGGTCATAGATAAATAGCCTGCAAAGATGTTTGACTAATAAACATTTTCTGTTGTCAGGCCCCTTTATTTATTTAACAATTCTGCAAATAAAGTGTTTGAATAATAAACTAGGCAGATTTTATGCATTGTGGAGTGATAAAGTTTTAGGAAAAAGAAGACATCCGTATCAGTGTTCTTGGTCTTTCAATGCCCCATCCATTGTAATGTCAATGTGACTCATACTAATTCATCCACGTGATGTTCATCACTGTTATGATTCCTACAGCACTGCAGGGAAGCTGAGGAAAATGAAAGGAGGTGGTTTTTTGAGGCATTCCCAGGCTGTGAAACAGTGCTAAGGCAAAGAAAGCTCATAAAATGAACCTAAATGAAAGGTTGCCTAAATAATGATGCTACTCCTACCAGGATAGCTCTTTTGTTAGGTAACCCACTTGCTTCTGTTTATGAAGACTAAAGGCTCTACAAGAAAATTTCATAATACACAAATTAGTAACAGGACAGAGGAAATATTCAAAGGAACAAAGCTAAGAATAAAAATTATATATATATTTGTCTTTGAATGTTGAATTTTATGCACTCCACATCTACCGTGATTGATAACTGCAATGGAAATCCTGGATGCTGCAAGAAATTATATTAGCTATTCAGTAGATACCATTGTTTCCTCAAATTTAAATTAATCCCAGTACTTCAGCTGGTTGCTAGGAGCCCATTCGAGATGCTACATTTTCATAGAAGTACCAAAGCTAAATCTTGTTAGTCTCAGGCATTGATCACAGCATGTTTTTTCCTAGGAAGAAGAACAATTTCAAGTTCTTACGTTCTACCTTTCCTAACTTTCTTCTCCATTTACCAGTTGATATATTCTCTCCCTGTTCTCAGCTGTTGTCAGTGTTGCTATGCGTTGGGAAACACTTGCTACATCCCTCAAAAGGAAACTGCATTTCAGTAGTGCCTGAAATGCATGAAACATAGTGGTTCTCATAGATGATAAAACAATATAAACGCAGAGTTACGTGATTAATGTAAAACTGTGTGATTAAGTGCAAGGCAGTGTGATTAACAGAGCTGCAACACATTAGTCCTCTGCTTTCTCTTTCCATAATTAACTTAATTGATTCTAAATTTGTTTCAAAATTTGGATGACACTATTTAAAGCCTTTTTCAGACTCAGAGCACCATGTTGGTACAGCATTTCTTTTTCTAATCTCCAGCTATTTACTATTTTGCTTCAAAATAAATATGCACCCATGGATGCTTAAAGATCTCTCACAGTGACACAACAGCTGATTCCAGGGGAAAACACTGTGTATGGTTACAACATTCGGCTAAATATAAATGTTTCAGAGATTCTGGGGTCATATTAAGAGAAAAATTAGATTTACCAGAGTGATACAACATTCCTTATGAATATGGACGAGGAAGGATTTTTATTATCAAGTATGACAGTGGCATTTCTAAGCACATGAAATGCATTAAAAATCTGCAAAAGAGATGAAAAAAATTCTCAAACCCTGGAGCCAGATGGGAGAGAATCCAGCTTGGTTGTTTAGAAATCAAGTAGTTAGACATGTTCTGCTCAGAGAAAAAAACCTCTAAAAATCACTTATCCCAAGGAGGACTCAGGCTCGGTTGCCCAAAGCACTGCTGTTTCTTATGGCCACCTTCCTCTGTTCATCAGTGGGAAAACATGGACAGGTCACGAAAAGGTTACAAAAAACCAGGCTGCTGCAGGCAATAGAGAGCACAGCCCTGCCTTCCTCACTCACGTAGCTTGAGTCAGAGCTCGCTCTGTTTCTCAAAACCGCTGCAGGCTCCAGACATTGCATAACAGCCCCAGCAACCTTCCTGTGCCGCAACCCGCTCCTCTGAATGGCAGCACCTGAAGATGAATATTAATAGCCTGAAATGACACATAGGTTCAGTGGAGAAAACACCAGAAATAAAAGGGAGATCCCAAGAGCTGTCTTTTTTCTTTCTTTTTTTTTTTTTAAACAATGTCAGACTCCTGAAAAAATGAAGAACTCGTGACTGCAACTGCACAGCATCTCAACAAATAAATCACAGTAATGAAAGACATGCAGGTGAGAACGATTTACTGCAGAATGCAAGAACCTTGCTTCCTTGGCAGCATCAAGAAGCCTTAAATGTATGAGGAGTCACAGCAAGGCTTTGCAAGCTTTACCACAAGAATGTGTACTATAAATAAAGTAGAACTAATGCAAAGATTTTCATAATTATAGACAGTCTTTGCATTTGGGTACACAATAGCTGCAGATTGAAGCCTGTCCCCAGAGGATCCCTTTCTGGAAGAAACAGCTCCCATGCTGTCCTACCTGCAGGCTAGCTGCTGGCCATGAGCTGCTGTGAAGTGCACTACATGTGCAAGGATGTGCTGAATAACCCCTGGGAAATCTGCTAGTCTTTGCCCAGGGCAGATTCCCCATGACTCCCACATCTCCATATGCCGTGAAATAAAGTTAAACATATTTGGATTTTCGTAGCTTTAAGTCCATCAGTTCTTTTAAAGGACAAGACCAACAATAATAATCTCAAAAATAATTGTGTGTAAACTTGAATGAAAAAAATACAAACACTTAATTTCTGGCATAGATTGGAGGCTGGAGAAATCAGGAACAACTGATTGTAAGTCAGGACAACTTGAAAAGCCACCACAGTAAAATCAAATGGGTATCAGAAAAGAATCAATCAAGTAATCAAGAAATAAAAATGCAGCATCTAACTCCCCTGCCAGGATAACTTAGATGAGAATTTGAATCAGCCAGAGGGGAATTTTTCCTGTTGCCTAGTTCAAGACAGAAAACATGGGAAGCACAGGAAGGAGTCTTACACAAATTCATGAGAAGCATGTCACGTAGTTTCCATTACGTGCCATAAAATACATAGCATTAACTTAACAACATTGTACCCATAAACTTAAGAAATATAATTTCTACCACGCAATCATACAATTACAACCCATTAATTGCATTGAAATTATTTCTCTTCTGAGCAGTAAAGATGACAAAAGAAAGGGATGAACTCTGAAAGACAAACAGATGCTCACAGAGCCAAAGCTTAATGGCTCTGAAGTTAAGTTACAGTAATAAATATTTAGGAATGAAATTGAGCATCACATGGATGAAAGTGCCTAGGTATAGGGAGAAAAATCTCACCTTCGGATAAGCTGGAATCCTTTATCAGATCCAAAACCTATAAAACCTTCTGCCAGTTTCCTAGGTCATGGGACAAATTACCCTCAAAAGGATCTCAGAATCTGCTGCAGTAAAATTTACTGGAGATAACCAAACACATTGATAGAGATAAATAAATAAATAGCCCATGAGCACAGGTTTTTTAAAAAGATCAGTCTGAACCCAGCAAACCCATTATGTCCATTTAAACACTTTCTTCTGAAAAAAAAAAAAAACCAAGCATTCTACTGTGAGAAACCACCTTCCCTCTGCGCCGTATCACTCAACATAACAGGCTAGGAATCTCATACACAGCTTTTCACTGTGTATGAGATTCAGCTTTAGATAAAGAGCCTTAGCAACCTCTGTGATACGAAAGGTAATGAGTATTCAGCTTTTCCAAGTTAATGCTTTGTACCCTGCATAACTTGAAGCATTAGATATTCCTAAATATTGCAGATAAGCTCTATATCAGGAGAGGTGCTGCATTTGTGTGGCAAGGGACGCACCACCAGCAGCTCTAGCTCCCACTTTCTACGTGCACAGTGCTGAGATTTCTTACTTCTTAGTTTTCCTTTTGCAGTCATAATTCCCCATTTCTCATTTTGTGAAGGACTACTGAGTACCACAGATGAACTACAAATACACTCATTAAGGAAATAATAGCAAAAAAAAAAAAAAAAATTCCCCTGTCCCTAAAACACAAGGATGAAACAATTATCATTAAGTGCAAGAGACACGATGGACGTGGTTCTGCCCTGCAGTTCCAACCCACACTGCTTCAGTGCAGTTATTACTCATCTTTCTTCTGCAGGATCCAGAGTCTGATCACTGTATGCTGCACAAAGAGGTCACTACATTGGCATCTTCAAATTTTAGCTGGAAATTGAGGTGGGAGCTGAGTAATTCCAGGATGAAAATTTTCTGAGAAGAACTAATCTGCTCAACTCACCATTTTTATACACCTTTTTTATGCAAGAAACTGAGCAAGAAGTTTCTACAATCAAGGAAAAATCAAAATTCACCAATCAAACCCAGGGATTGTTTTTTTCTTGTCTAAAATGACTGCTCTTTTGAAGAGCGATTCTGTGCCAGCTGACCTTCTATTCAGTAAATCTTGCTCCCATGTGATTAAAACCCATTATAAAAATATCTCCTTAGCAGAACAATTTCTGATGCATTTCAAGAAGTGTGTCTATTTACGTCGAGCTTTAGAACACAATTATTATACCTACCTTTGTTAGATCTGCTGTGCCAAGAGAACTGGGTTATATTTTACATTAAAGTTACCCATAGACCTTAAGAAAGAGATCCTGTTTTATCATCAGTGACAGCAAGAACTTGTTTAAATTCTTACTTTTTGGGTTGTGTATGCCAAGCTATCAGACTAGGGTGGTGGGTTTTTTTTTTTTTTTAATTGTAAATTGAAAAGCTTTATTCGTGAGAAGTCTGGCAAACAACTGTGCATCTGTTCAGTTGTTTTTCCCTCTTGAACAAAAAGGGCTTTTAGTAAATGAACATTTTTCACAAGCACGGGTTTGCAGCTTTGCTTCTGTTCCTCTGCAAGACGCTTTGCTGACTCACCAAGTCCCTGAGCAAGGTGAGTCCTGCCAGTGCCAGCTCAAGGAATGGCTGAGCATGAGAATGAAAATGCTTGTTTATTGTCATCGCCTGAGGAAACTGTGGGAAGGAGCATGCTGCCAGAAAGTAAACGTATGAGCAGCTGAGCTCAGCTGGATGTCCCCACTGGAGGTTACCTGCTTCTTAGCTTTAGTACAGCTCAGGGGAGCACCAGGAAACACGTTTATGCAGAGCCTCCACACACATATGTACACCAGTGACCTACAGGGTGGAACAAGTACACTGGTTTTTGGCAAGAACACAGAGTATTTTCTTCCTGGGGGAAAAAAAAAAAGTACAGACAGTACTATTGGCATATGTAGTGTTCAATTTATGCTCACCCATTATCTGAGTGCTGGGTCTTCATGTTTAAAAAAATAATAAAATAAATTCATTTTTGCTATTGCAAGGCCAGATTGGTGCAGAAAATTACAATCCAAGAATATCTCAATTCTGAAAAACCTTCATATAGTTTGATATTTTAATTATCATGCTGTCAAATGTCTAAAGTTGTTTGACTTAAAGGATCTGGAAGCTGTTGTAGCAAAGGAAGGAGGCAGATACAAAAGCTAAATGAATACCAGATGGTTTATCACAAAACATAAGTGTAGGGGTGTGCAGAGACACCAGGCTGGGTGGGTTTGCGTAGCTTTGCAAGAGCAGCAGCTCCATCCTAGTCAAATCTCAGCTCTGGGCATGCTCCCATGGCCCCATAGCTCTTGGGGCTGTAGCTTTGGTATCTCTACATAGTGCTGTGCCTTTTTTCCCCACACAGGTACAACTGATAACCACTTTTGTTGAATTAGCTATAGAAGCACTTGAAGAAATGAAGGGTGACTTTGAAAACAGAGGTAACCTTAGCCAGATACAAACTACGTTGGGAATCTCATGGTGGTTTGAGGAAATAACGATGGGCTTTTAGCTAAGTAACCTTTGTTAACCAGGAAGTCATCTTTCAGAAAGCCCTTAAGAGTAAAACGCAGTCTGTGCATCATGCTTTTGGTGCTGGAAATCCCACTGACAACAAACAGGCACTGTGCAGAGTTACATCAGGATTTTCCGTCCTATTACAAATCCTCCTGAGCAAAACTGCATCAAATCCCCAAGGTATATCATGAGAGAAAACAACAAGATTAGTCAGCGCTTTTGAGAGAAAACAACAGTTTCAGTCTCTTTTGTTTGTCTGTTATTCTGTTACAGCATCTCCATGATTTTTGGTCCTTAGTCCAACTCTTTCTTTCCTGTCTCTCTCGAGGAGTTTTCTCCCTAGCTCACCATCTTGGCCATCTTTCCTGACCTCCAACTAAAACCTTACCACACAGTCTGTCTTGACACTTTGCTCAGGACCGGATGCTCCATTTTTTACCTCTTAGACTTGGTTTAAATTGGAAGGAAAATTTCATCAATATGAATATATAAATATCTGCTTTTTACTAATAATTTATTTAAATTACATGATAATTATTTTTATAACTGTGTGACTAATTCAAATATTTTAAATCAAACAAGTAAATCTGTTTTAAAGATCTGGTTATGGACAAGCTAGTAAGTGACCAAGTAATAAATAACTTGAAGAAATTGAAATCTGTTCAAAATAACAATACAAGAAGATAACCAGATTACATTCAGAAACACGACTGCCACCAGAACAGTTAATTTCACTGCAATGAGACACCTGCTCACATTTTGGTGCTGCCATTCCCACCTACTCAGAGGGCTCCTCACAGTCACAGCAGTGCTGACCAGCCTCTTAGAACTGGGAATTGCTCCTGTGCTTATGCAGCATAGGTTGGTTCATATTCAGTTCTGTGATTCTGTGATATTCATAAGCCTTTCCAGCAAATAAATACCAGGAAGCTCTTATTTTTGCAAGAATAATGTTCAATCTGGTTTACTTTCAGAAGGAAGATCGAGTTTTACTGCTTTTCTTGCTGTGCATCTCTTGCCATAGGGCCAAACAACAAACAACAGGATGATAAAAGCAACTATAAAAGAAAATGGCTTCAGTGCCTCCACACTGTACACAGTATTCTTGATATTGCTAACAGCAGCAAATAATAGTAACAAATCCAGAAATCGCTTTAAAAACTGTGATGAAAAATTTCAACAAAAATTTATTTGCATTATTTTTTTTTTATTTCATACATCATTCCTTTTTTTTTCCCCCTGCTCTGATTATATAAGATCATATCTCAGAGCTCTTTATCTGAACTAATCAGACCTCAAAAGGTCAAGTCTGCCTGTTTATTGCACTTCCAAATCCTCAGTAGCAACATACAGCTTCTACTCTTCATTAACAAGTTATGAAGCACTAATTGCTAGTTAACCATGTGAAATGCTTATTAGCAGTGTACAAATCAGTAGCAGCTAGAAAAAACACTCATTATTTAAAAATGCTTTAATTTACTGGTATCAGTTCTCCTTGTCTGTCTCAGGATTTTATTGCCTCCCTGTTTAATAGCATAAATTGGTCCTCAAAAAACATTTTTTCCTTAAATGTAACCGCAACCTAAATACATAAGAACACCTAAGCCTATTTAGAATAGCATATAAAAATACTGCTGTTCTTTTAAGTTTGTACTGTGAACAGTTTGTATACTATATTTTAATTAACATTTTCATATAATTACATTTACAATATGAGAAATGAATCTTTTATGAGGGATTTACATGCAGTTCCTTGACATGCTTACTCCACATAAGCAAAAATTATTCAAGAGGAGCACAGCAAGGTGAGAAGAACGCTTCATAGGACACTGCATCTCTCGACTCTGAAGATGTGAGGTAGCATGGAGAAGAGGGTACAGAAAGCAATCCAACCTATCGTTCACATTATGTATTTTCAGATAATTGCTTTTCTCTCTGAGAATTTATACACAGTGTGAGCCAACAGTATAAAAAAGGCAAGCTTTTTCTCAGTAGAGAAGGATTATACTAACCAGAATCATCAAAAACCAATGCAACTCAGGACTGATCTGTTCAGTCCCAAACTGGAAGAAGTTTTCAAAGAGAGGAATTTCAGTTTGCGTTTTCTTATTTGCCTAACAGTGTTTTTCCTCTGTGTGAACAAAGGGTACAGCTATCACAGAATCACAGAATGGCCAGGGTCAGAAGGGACCTCAAGGATCATGAATCTCCAACCCCCCTGCCACGTGCAGGGCCACCAACCTCCACATTTAATGCTACACCAGGCTGCCCAGGGCCCCATCCAACCTGGCCTTGAACACCTCAGGGATGGTCAGTGCATCCACAGCCTCTCTGGGCAGCTGTTCCAGCACCTCACCACTCTCTCTGTGAAGAACTTCCCCCTGACATCCAGTCAGGCACAATGCAGAGGCATGCAGATCTACTTCAGCATACCCATAGACAAGAAGCATGGAGCCCCATCACCACAGCTTATGGCCAACTCAAATATCACCCCTTTTGGAATGAGAAACAAAACAAAAGAAACAAAAGTGAGATGCAAACCCAAGTAGATAGTAGGAAGGTGTTCCTGGCAATACCACCCTTGGACTCCTGTGCTTGGTGTGCACAAGGTCACCAAGAACCACCCATTCTTCTGAAAACAAGTAAGCACAAGAGTACTGAACATTAAATTATGCCATGAAATGAAGACAGTTACAAAAAATGTATTTATAATGTAAACCTGCTAGGGATTCTTCAATGCATGCAGAACCTTGGATGCTTGAAAGCACTTGGAAAAACACTGATGGCAAGGGGCCAGATGTCTCAGTGTTGTGATGCCAGGTGGAAAGAGCATATGACACGGAGAAGGCTTGGAAGGTGACCCTCCCCTCTTCTGTTTGTCTCCACAGACAACCAGCTGGTGTTTTTATACCCCTGGTTTCAGACACCAGAGAGCCACAACGACACAGGTAGAGAACACCTGAGATAGCACTCACTGAACGGCTGTGCTGATACAATATCTGTACCTTAGAAAGGATCTACTACTCCTGTTTCTACTGACATCTGAATAGTTTTGATTAAGAATGGAAAGAAAACACAGATGAACCAGATCAATAAATATCTGAAACATCTGAACAGACATACAGCATTTCCCAAACTTCTGGCATATTCTCACCACTTAGCAGAGAAAGAATTCCGTTGTGCTATTCTGATGATAACAGATCTTAATTTGAAAATATCCATATAGATGGTCGTTTCAAGATTTCAATTATTCATCTTGTTTAAATTCCTTTTGATATTAAGAAGAAAAGAGCTGAAGAGAAAGCAAGAAGTGCTGTATTCTATGCTGTAAATTAACACTTCTGATTATGTTTCACTCCACGGCAACACAAGACTCAGTGTTTCCATACAAACCATTGCTTTATACCTAAACTACTCAGAGTGATTTTTCTAGTTATGCTAACTATTTCCATCTGACTTTTATCATGGCATTTTTATTCAATCTCATTTGCCGTTCAGGAAGATGTCAGTAGAATTACAGGAACGCCAGAAGGATTTCATAATAGATATGTGAGAATTGAACCTCACTCGGAGGGTGCGTGAATTAGCAAAACCATAAGGGAGTCAGCAGTTAGCATACCACATCCATATGCAAGCTGGAACTGGGAAAACATTTTAGTTCAGTGCTGGAGCAGTTTTGCTAGTGGAGATCACAATTGCTTACCATCTTCCAGCATGAAGTTTGCCAGGTTGATCACCTCTAACCACATAACTCCACTCTGGTTCAACAAAGAGGTGCAGGTACTTCAGAGCAATGTGAGGCTCATTGCAGGCATGTGTTTAGTTATCCATCACAGCTTTCCTCAGTTTGTTTCATGGCCTTTACAACACAGGAAGTATTTGATCAATAGATGTCTCACTCAGCTGTCGGTGCCTACAGCTCACACTAGTAGGTGCATCCTGTTCCTGATGACTACACATCTGGATTCATCAAAACTAAAATATGTTCCCTGGGTTCCTAACTTCACAACTGAGGATTAAGGACAACACTGTGAGCAATCAACACATTAATTCATTCCAGCCTTGGCAGAAGATGATAGTTTTCAGTACTGAAGGTCAAGAAAAAATTTATGCTCAAAATAAATAATTAAGAACTCTCTTGGGCTTTTGAGGTGGAGCCTGACTCTAGGAGTAATTCCTGGATGCACCACCAAGCCTGGTGCTTTCTGCACATTCAAAGGACTGTTGGAGCAGGACAGTACAAACAGTACAACATCAGGCTTGAAGTAATTTCTTTGCATTTTTCTCCCCTTGCAATTAAGCCACAGCTAGAATCTGACTCACAGTCCAGATACTGCAAACAGATTGCTACTAGCAGAGCAACACTTGCTTTGCTTTGTGAAAAAGGAACCCAACTGCATGACACCTACAAACTCCTCAGCCTGGTTTGTAACTGGAGAGATTGCTTCTGGCATACAACATCTTCACGTTGGAAATTTCCTTTTGGAACCTCCCAGTGCCCTGAAGAGGTCCTGAAAGTCAAATCTTGAGACCAATATTTTTTGCCGTGCCACAACAGACCAACTTCTCTAGCTTGCGTAGCGACAAGTACTGAGACACATTAATACTGTTAGCAGAGCAAAATCTAGAAAGAAATACACGTTTCTACACTGTCTCTAAATGACAGAGATCCTAAATGACAGAATATTTTACGTTGTATTTTTTCTTTTTATTTTTTTTTCATAGAAGTGAAAGCTACAGTCTCCCTGTTGTTGTTCACAAATCTGCTCTAACAGGAGACAACAGAAGAAATATTGTAAGCTCAGGAAAAGCCAGAGAAGTTGAAAAATATTTAACTAAGTTTCCAGTAGGCATTAATGATTCCAATGGCTCACATTTTATCTAAAATAGCAAAAATTATAAATATATAAATATTTATAGACTAGCTTTCGCAACTTGTCATGTTCTAGTGCAGACCTTCATTAACAAACCACAACAGAGGTTTAAGGAAAGAAAAAAACAAAGCTGCAGAAACACAGAAGATACAACAGTCCTCCTTCCATGCTCTGTTTTGCATTTTAAATATGCCCAATTAGCAGGATTTTATTTCTTCCCATATAAAATCATCTTAATGAACTCAAATCATATCTAGATACCCTTCAAGTCAAATCACATCTCATAAACGAAAATTTTCAAGTTGTGTGACAGTGAAATTTTACATATATGCTCTTAATGAATTGACAGTCTAGAAAAGAGTCCCCATTAGTTAAACAGACCCCAATCTGGTAAATAGTTTCACATAGAAGACATCACCTCTGCACTTAGTGTTTTCTGTTCTAGACTAAGGAAAGTCAACTTCCTCAACACTTTGTTGCATTTCATTTTTTCCTCCTCCATCTCTGTATATTTTCTACTCACCTCTCAAGTAATTCTTGCCCAAAACTACACAAGTCATCAGCTGAACTGTTAACATCAGTGGCTTGGCTATTTTTTTTTTTTTTTTTTTACCTTTTGCCATTTCATAAATGTTTCTCCACTAGCTCTGATCACTCCTAAGTGAAATTTTGGCCTGGCCTTATGCTGTTGACATTTGTTCATTTTTACCAAATTTCAGCTTATTGGTTCTGTTCGTCACATTAATTTGGATTATCATTTCATCTGCCATTCTGCCTAGGGCTTGCTGCACAGTCTGAAGTCAGTCAAATGCATCATCCATCCCATCAATTAGCAATACTTGCAGGGCCAACTTTGTGTGACAAGGGGGACATCCGCCAGAATCTTTTCTACCTGCACCTTATCAGAAGTGATAATTTTAAGGGCAAACAATCCTTTCCATATATACATGTGTGTATATATTTATCATGCATAGAGATGCCCTCCTTGATTCTGCTCAATCTGTCTCCACTAAAAAAAAAGGATCTGCTGACTAAAAAAAAAAGGATCCCTGGATTTAGTCTCCTTCCTCTAACACATTTGATGTCTTCTCTACAAGTATTTACACAAACTCAAATTCTTAGTAAGCTGTTTTGATAAGTTTTCAACACTTCTATACACATATGGACTTTAGAGATGCTGGACAGATTATTTTAAATATTGTTCCCTACCACAATCCCACCTGTCTTCGCAGTAACTCAAAACTGAAGTCATTCAAGCTATCTTCTGCTCATTCATGATGACATCCTCTAGAAATACGTGTATTTGCCCTAGGTACCTTATCTAAGATATATACCATTCAATCCAGCACATGTTAAATCATTTATCTAATTTTTGATGCATTTGGTTATCATCTTTTTTTTTTTTCTGCTTGAAACATTTGCATCATATCTACAATTTTTATGAACTTTCCTGGATGTTCAAGCTGCACTCGTCCATAGGACATCTGAACAAGTTTTCTGTCTGAACACAATTATATAAAATCATCTCCAAAGCTAAGCACTCCACATTACCATCCCTTCTCCCCCTCTACCCCCCAAAAAAGAGCAAGACAAATAATGAAATCTGTAGGTTCAGAATTGTAGACCAACTTCACAGTATCATCTGAGATTGCAAAGAAGGTAGAAAAGATCTGCTTATGTTCTGAAGCAGTCAGATGTTGCGTTTCTAGCACATAACTAAATATTTATCTTATTAAAATAAAAAAAAAAGCTTTTCCCAAAAACTAACTTAATAAGGAAAGATAGTCTTTCCATCAGTTTTGAATACAGCTGTTTTTCTGGTTGTATGGCAATGAACACTGCCAAAGTATTTTGCTTAGCTCATACAAGTTAAATGGAAAATGAACTTCTGACAGGAAAGTTTTATAACAGTGAAGAAAACTAGGTGACCTGACTTCATGCTGAAGTCTCTAACATTTTAATAAGAGGCTTTTGGAACTGTAATAGCAAGAAGTAATTGTTTTGTTTTGTTATGAATTAAATGAAAATAATTTAAAGACATAATGAAAGTAATCAACAAACACGACACACTCAATGTTTAACACACTATGGGGCATTTTTCAGTAGAAACTTCTGTTCTCAGCTCAGAGAAGAATTTCAGTGGGAAAACTCTTACTGCTGTAACAAGTGTATTCATTTTCTCCACAATTTATACCAGAGGAATCACTTGTACTATATTCCAATTGCTTTGTCACTGTGCTTTGATTTGCAGATGCAATTAAAAATAATAAACAGGTAAGTTTCCCACACTCCCAAAGATGACCTAACAGAACACTGCAACAAAAAGCTCAATACTAGAAAAATCTGAGAAGTGTTACGATGAAAATCTTCTTAAAGTTGATGAGATTTAAAGATTTCTTGACATCATTCCACTGTGAGGGCAAAACTGCTGGCACGAGCTTTGTATCATCTGGGCTCTTTCAGGTTAATTGATTTCTGTGGCCCCTTTTGTTCTGTCCACAGAGAAAAACAATGACCTGTAATGAAAAATGCATGCATACACTCAATATCAGAGGTATTTTCTAACTGTCACTGGACTCAACCTGAGCTTATCAAATCAAGTTTCAGTGAAGTATTGATGGCATTATATAACAGGAGAGATGAAAGAAATCTGAAACATTGTGTTCTGAGCTGCCCAGGCATTAACAGTCTCCTGCCCACACCTTTCCCATTCTCTCCCATCTCTACATAATTCAAGGGTGAGAGGTGGGGGATGTTTCTTAAAAGTAGAAAAAAAAACTTTTTTTTTTTAATTTAAAGAATATGACCTATCAAGAAAAAGGAAAACGGATGCTACATTCTGCTTTGTGCTTTAATCAAAGGAGGGACAAAAGACAAATCAAATCCATTTAATATGGCAAAATACACCAGCACTTCAAAAGTCTTTGGAACGGCTTCAGAGATGATGCAGATGTTTTATTTGTCCATTTCCAAAAGATGAAAGGATGCTACAGAGTGCAAAACGTAGATTTCTACATCTCTAGTCTCCAACAAAACAGAGTTTTATCACTGGATTTACATTTGCTCTGCATTTTAGCTTTCAGTATGCTAACTGCACGTTAAACACAGACTGGAAACTAAAAAATAAACACTGCCTGCAAAATCAGTTAGCAAAAAAAAAAAATCAGGTGTTAGGTATAGCATATTAGAGGTCTAACCCCTTCTCCAAAGCTTCTGCTTTATCAGAAAAATTAAAATAAAGGAATACAACAGAACTGGGAGCAAAACAGGTTGCAGAAGTATGAATATATTCAAAATCTAAATATATACATAGTTGAAAATCTATGAAGAGCTATTGAAAATGAAGTTATAGTTTTTGGCAAAGGGGAACGGTGGAAGTAATGTTGCAGGATCTACTGCCCTTAGCAAACCCTCCAAAAACACAAATACTGGGAGCCATACAGTCTCGATCCAGACAAAGACTGAGGTGGGACAAAGTTTTCCATAGCAAAGACATTAAAATTAACGTAGGTAGAATCAGCAGATGTCAGCCAGATTTGCATCTGGCGTTAAAGTCAGTGAAGTCAGCAGGCTGATGTGAGCTGAAAACAGCACCTGAGAATACAGCCCTGTATTTTCACTGCAGAGAACAATAAGTTATCTTCAAATGACTTGTTTTGATATATATATCAAACACAAGATGTTTCCACACCATAGATACGGCACGACAACAGGTAATGTGAAAATCTGAAGGAACACTCCTATGCCTTCCAGGACTACCATACCAAGTTCCAGTTTCAAGGCAGAAAGATGTATATACTCCTGCACTGACTGCACTGTGTGCACTGATGAAACAACCATACAGCACTCATGCAAAACACGCTAGCCTGAGACTACTTCTAAGCAGTAAATGCATTCAGGCAACATTAAATGAAATGCAAACTCAAACTCTCTACATGAAGTGTATCTGCATGGCAAAAGGAGTATGTCTGTGAGAGTCTTTCCTCTCTGCTATGAGAAATAAGAACAATCCCACCTGGTGCATCATGTGCAGAAGGATGATATTTATTGTTTTCGGACAGAAATGTTACAGGAACATGTTAGCAGCAAAGCACAGATACTGCAAAGCTGTTAGGTACTGCAGTTATGATTCTGATGAAGTTAGGATATTTTGGATGCTGCTGTACACATGAAGTTTACCGAAACATAATGGAACTCTAAGATTATTGAAAGTAGGGCTTCTACATTTCCCCACTCCCTGTGGTCCCTGCCATCAGGGATTTCATTCATAGGCTAACTAATAGGCCATCTGAGCCTGAATCTTGAACTTCTGCACAGAGACATTGCCATTCTTTTTCAAGGCCATGAAGTAAAGCAATAGGGAGCACTCCAAGTCTTGATTAAGCAAAAGCATTTGTGGAGATGAATCAACGTGTTTTTTTTTGTTGTTGTTGTTTTTTTTTTTAATGCTCTCAGCTACGCCAGAAACATATCCATTGATTCCAGAGAACTCAACCTACATGAGCCAAAGGTTGGCTATGATCCAGAGTCTAACTTATCCACGTGCAGTGAATGCCTACATTTTTTTTAGAGGCTGGTTTCCACTTCAGGGTAGGCAGTACCTTGCTCCTGCCACACTCAACACGACTCCCTGTCTCTGTACAGGCTGACAAAACACTAGAGTGGCAAAAGAGGATGAATACTTGTTTAATTTCATCAGCTCATTCCAGTAAGTCTCACAAAGTCTACATGAAAAGCATGAATGACAAGAGTTATCAATGACAGTAGGGGACCACTGGGATGCACAGGGGTCTGGAGCATACAGCATAAGGAAAGAGCTGGACCTGTTCAACCAGGGAAAGACTAAAGGAAGGAAATCTGTTTTCAGTCTCTGAATATTTAACTGGTCATTATAGAAAAGGCTTCTCAGTGGTGTAAAGGAAAAATGAAAGTTCATCATGAGATGGTGCAGCACTCTGGGCAATCTCTGTCCTTGAAGAGATTCTACACACGAGTGCACACAGCACTGAGCAACCCAACCCACCTTTGAGGGTGTCTCTGTCTTGAGCTGGAGATGGACTAGATGGCACCCACAGGTCTCTTCCAATGTAAATTATTCTACACTTCTAAATTCAAACTTACATGAAGTCTTACACACTGATTTTCCTGATGGAAATAGAGAGAGAAGTAGTGATGGGTACTGAACGGGTTGTGCGTGCGATTAAAAATTAAAGTGAAAAATGCTAATCAAAGGGAATGAGGGAATAATTATTTGCTCCTGTTTTCAGTAAATTCATGTCATGTCCTAAATAAGAAGAAAGGGAAAACAGAAATTCCTATTATTCTTCCAAATAGGAAGAAACCAGCCTGTCACCGTCCTTCCCTGTTTCTTGGAACCATGTTGGCTTTTTTCTTTTTTCACTGTTTTAAACAGAACAACAAAATGTTGGAATTTACTCTGCAAAAGCAAAGGAGGTGATGAAAAAAACATCTTTCAGGTCAATAATTCTTTGGGTTCAGATTAAACATTTTGCACCTTCAGGCCTCAAACAAAGTGAAACAACATACATTGTTGGTGTGTACAAAATGAAAAGGGAGCAATCAAACTGCACGTACATTCCAACTGATGGGTACAAATAGGCAAGGAAAAAATTAGCAGGATTAAAAACAGTGACAGACGGTCCCAGACTCTTCTGTTAAGTCCTCTGTATTTGTGTGTAGGCGTTTGTTGCAAAGGTAGCAAGCAAAAGGCTTGAGGGAATGAACGTGCACATTCCCTTGCTAAATCTTAGCACAAAGTCAATGCCAGGCACTTTCTCTGTTGGACATTGTAGGTAGTACAATATATAAATATATATATAGAATATATAAATAGTTACAATTAGCCACAAAACTTGCAGTACCAGCAAAACAGAAGTATCAGCTTGTGCAGACGACAGCTAGGTCAGCCAGGAATTTTACAGAATCATAGAATCTAGGAATTTTATGATCACAGGTCAGATTTGTTGCCTGATTCCCTCAAAACAAGGAGAAAAATAGCTTCTGATACTGAAGTAAAAGTTCCTCTTACATCAGAATATATGTATACATACGACCAGCTGTCATTTACAGGAAACCATGCAACTAGATACGGCTAAATTCAGCCCCATGCAGGGCCAGTACAGAGACCACGTAGCATTAAATCTTGTGCTAGCATATTGAACTGGATCACATTTAACCAGCAGAGCCATATTCTGCTGCCAGTAAAATCAACACAAGCAGGAAAGCCTATATATGACAAGTGTTAAGAGTCATTTGATAACAAGCTCAACACAATTTGTAATAGAAATAAAGGTTAAATGCTGTGATGGATGTAATCTCTGTTTCTCAATGTGCGGCTCCGACCTGAATTCTTTTATACAGACTGAACTCCTACACGATTCAACTCAAGATCAGGTTTTGTATTAAAACAACTCAAAACATTTAAAAGAAATAAATAAAAAAGACAATGGGAGGAAGCGTAACCCAGGTGGGAAGCTGGCTGACACTGATCTGTGTGCATTTCTTCCTGCTATATGGCAGTCCACTCCATGAAATAACTAATAGAGTAAAATAACACTTGGTATGTGTATGAATCACATAAATGCTTGTGCTGGGGAAGGACCTTTCTCCTGGTTTATCCAACACATATAAATCACTGGCTTTTTTGATGCAGGCGGTGAGAAAGGAAGAGTTCTGTTATTCCTACGCTTGTCAAAGACTAAAGGATCAGTAAGATCCCAAGTGGGAGTACAGGCACTTTCATGTGTCTCTGGTAAAATTAGCTACTGCAGATTTTATGGACCAAGCAACAATACGCATTTACGTGTCCTGAATTAGCAAACAACCCATTGTTTTGAAACTAAGCTCTTTACTACAAGTCAGGTTTACATGACGCAAATAGCAACTGGATTTTATATTTGACAGCACACGTGCTCTTCTAACAGATATAAAATATTAATTGTAAATCCTAGACATTTGTCATTTTCGTAATGCTTCTTTAAAAACATTGTATAACTGAGCGTTGATTTTTCTCCGTATTTGAACCCTTTTTCTTTTCTTATTTTTCAGTATATGCAAAGAAATTAAGAAGTTATTGATTTCCCCTTTAATCCTAAATAGGTAGCCCCATTGAAAGTCAAATTCTCATCTAGAGGAGCTGACATTAATCAACCGTAGCATCACTTTAGTCTTACACCAGCATTATCTCATGGGTATTGGACCCAGCTACTTTCTTGTTTACTAAAATGCCGGTGCTTTAAGACTGAGCTATTTAATTTTCATGGAATCATAGATTATATAAAAGTAACGCAGCCATCTGTTTGGGTTCAATTTATATTAACATGGGTGTGTTTTCTCGCCTTATTGACATGAAGTTATGACAAAATTCTCTTCAGACTGCATATGTGAAAGACTTTTTTTTTTTTAATCTTACTTCCTAAGTAACACAGAAAAGGATATTGGAGAGAAGACGTGACGTTTTCCTAACATTTGCATTTCATTGTGAGAAAACATCTACAAAGAAAATCTACACGTACTCCATTTTGGACAGATAGACTCCTACAGCAAATGTAGTAAAGCAAAGGAACTTAGCTAGCACTTTTTTTATTTTGAACAAACACTGGTTGTCTATCAATTTCCATTTTTACCAGCATCCCATTGCATTTATAAGTGAATGCAATTTATAAGTGAATGCAAGGTTTCCCACTGGTTATTCTCATTCACTGCAATGGATGTTCAATCTGAGTGTGTGTCATTGTCAAAGTGAATGTCTTATACGTGTCTCTATTTTAAAACTGTTCAACAACCCTGCTGATGTGCATCAGACTAGTCTGATGCTAAACTCTACTCTTTTGTACATGAAAGCATTCGGATAGGGATAAAAAAAAACAATGTGTTCTCCCTATTAATTTTGCTAACACTGTAAGTACCAGACAAACTGTGTTTAGGATGCAGACCCCATTCTTTCCTGGGCCACTGTAAACACAAACATGATCTTTCTTTTCTGCAATGCACAGAGATATGGCCCTGCCCAAGTGGAAGGCTTTACACTTTGCATTGTGAGAGTTCTTATTTTACTAGAGCTGACACTGGATGAAGATGCAGACAACACAATACATCTTCATGGAGTAATCTAAAAGGTTACTCTCAGGTCCTGCCTGGAGTCTCACATCTAGGCAGCTGAGGAATGCAGAGCAGAAACCTGCACCACGGTCAGCCAAGCATTAGCTGCACAGAAAGGGTACTTCAGGAGTAAGGAATTCAGAACCAACAACCCTAAACTAAATGAGGGAGGTCAGTGAGAGCCAAGCTCTTTTGGAAATCTCAGGGGTGAAGACCTTGAATGAAATATGGTCTTTATTTAACACTTCTCAGTAGTACAGCAGCTGATTTTGACTCCATAGGATAGCATTTGTTCACTACTGCTACAGATAAAGCTGGTTTTGATGAAGGTGTAACCTGTCAGTATTTAGTAAATACTTAGTTTTACTAATACTCTACACTGCAGAGCACAAAGGAGTTTGTGACACTTTCCAGAAAGCCTTTCCTCACTTTTCTGCTATTTCCACTTATTTTACTTTTTTAGATTTGTAAAAACTAATTAAAAAAAAAAAAAGCAGAAATTCATCACAGCTCCCCAGAGGTGTTTTTTTTTTTTTTGTCAACACTTAATGATAATATCCTGCCAGAAGTGGAACTGAAAATACCCTGAATTGCAGAGAGAGAAAAGGAGGAAATTAAGTGATCTGCACGCGAGACTGATTTTTTAATGCCTTTTTTCCAGATCCATTAAACATGCAAATATTTCAAGACCCATTAATCTGTAATAAAGTCTGCTTGATTGGTGACTGTTTTCGTGCAAGTAAAGAATCCTTCTATATCAAGTGTAAAAAAATAAATGAAATCCTTTTAGCAGGTGGAGGGAGAAGGTCTGTGCTGGGTTTATATTACAATTTCAATCCTACAAACACTTCTGATACCACATATTAAAGAGCAATCCAACAACATTATTACGCAGCAGATGTCAGCATAAGCCTCTGACAGGATGGGCATGTACCAATGGACATCAACAAACAGATATTGATATAAAAGCTTTGAGTCAAACTTGAAATTGGATTGTAGTAGGGGGAAGACACCCCACAATTTACTGCTCATGAAAATAGATCCTTCTGGAAAGCAACTTAGCAGCCTTGATGGCAGGAGTTTGTCAGCTCACAGTTGCTTTAATGCCCTCCCAGTTTTTTTTTTTCAGTTTGGCCGTCAAATCAACCTCAATTTTTGACCAATTTGTGAATTACCATTTATTTTTACCTTAAGATGCAACTTCGCACAAAAGATGCTGGCGCTCTGCGTCAAACAAATATAATCTTGGATTGGTGCTACAAGCAAACAACACCAGGGTGGTGTTAAGAATAAAACCCTCTTCAGCTCTGCAAAACATCAGTAAGGCTTGCCTTCTCTCAAACATTCTTTTCAGATCCTTGAGATGCAGATATCATAGGAACTTTTTCTGTTGTTTTTTGTCTGTTTGTTTTTAATATAAACAGGAGCAGAGAGCAGAAGTAAGTGCAAAAGTTCTAGGGTACACACAGCACCTTGACTTCACTGCATTGGGAGTAACAGCACTGCTGGGCTACGTTCTAAGGCAATCATTTGGGTGAAATTCCTGTGGATCAGGCTGGAGCTTCCTACAAAAGTAATGCTTATGAACGTAGCCCACCACAGAATGCTTCAGCTTACACATTTGGTTTTTATGCACTGGCATCTTTAACTACTAGATAAATGTACTGCCTATGCGGTATTCTGTCACTTTATTCTCAGCTTCCTATCAGTGGGAAGGCCTTGCTCTGCCCATCAGACCCTAAATGAATAGCCAGGTTCCATCTGACCCACCTCTAATGCGGAACAGAAGGCAAATTAAAAGCAAGGAAAGGACGATGGGAGAAGAAAACAAAAAAGGAAGATGGGAGGTGAGCAAACGTGAAAGATAAAGCAACTGTTCTGATAGGATGAATTCTGCCCATATTTTAACTGAGAATTAAGCAGGGCAACACTTAGAGATGAGCTATCAACAAGGCACTTTATAGCAGTCTGCAAGACTGTCACATCATAAGGAATACGTTCACTTCTTCACTAATTAACCCAAAAGACATTTCACAGAACAGAGAGGGAAGAGCGTAGTATTTTTTAAATTCAAAGGAACTTCCTTGCACTGTTATACACTGCTATCCAAATTCCATACTTTGAACTCCTATCACAAAACGCCAGATTCATTTCTGGATCTCATCCAGACATCTCACCTGAAAACTGACCTCGTTCTTTTGTGGTTGTTTCTCCCTTGCCATTTCCTCATATAATGAATCTGCTCCTTTAATGCTTCCTAAATGTGGTCCCACAGTGACAGTGCTGTGGCTGCAGCATCTTGCTGTGCCTGCTCTGGAGTTCCTTTTGTCTTGCATCGCATGCTTTTTTCCCTGTGTGCTTCTCCCCTTATCAAGGTCAGCTTTAGAGACCACTGCCCTAAACTGCTCCTGAACTGAGCCCTGCTCCTTTTCTCTCTTCAGGCCTGAGTATACCATTAATTATTTTTTTTTTTCTTTGTTCTGCCTTTGATCCTAGTATTTCTGTTGTTCTTGTGATACCAGTGTGTTTAGTAGAGATTTGAGCAACGTGAAACAATCAGTTAATTTTGTCTTCATTTAGGCCTATTTTTACATATGGAAAGGTTAATGAGGCTAATATTTGTCCTGTACCTAAGGTTACTGATAATTTTATTTTGACAAAATGATTTCTAAAGCTATCTGGAAGGCTATTTATCTGATAATGGCACCCACACCGAGCTCTACAAGTGCAATAAATATACCACGTTTTTATTTACTCCTCTACATGCCATACACAGAAACAAAATATTAACTCTCTGGATCTAAACCTAACATATGCATTTGATTTGAAGAGACATCTTCTCTAAGATCTCAAGTACTGATTATTTTTCCACAGAAAATGCATCATCTTTACTCAGTTAAACTTATTGAATGAAGCTTTTTATCTGGTTGTACTTTGTGCTTCTGCATACTAATCCTCACACAGGTGGACCACTTCTGATACAGCTGTGCTCCTCCAGCACCACACACCATCATCCACCTCTGCCACACACCACCAAACCCTTCTACTTCTGTAAAAGCAAATGTTTGCTGATGTTCACGCCCTAGAAAAGAAATTCAGATTCTGTGTTCCTTAGGCAATTTTTATTTCTTCAAATAGAATTTTGTTAAAAAGCAAAAAAAAAAAAAAAAAAAAGCCCCACAGTGAAATCAGGCTATTTTTACAGTGTTCTTCAATTTGAAACCTGGAAAAACAGGACTGCAACTCTACTCAGCCTCTGTGTGTAGATGTGTGTGTGTGTGAGTGCTATAAAGATGGCATTTTTTGAGATGTTTCTGGAAAAATAAGGGTTTCTGTTTGTTAACTTAGACTATAAATTATTTTTCAAATGGCTTGTTTTAGTGACAACCCAAGACTTTGGCAAGCCTCTTCTCCTCTTTTGTATCATAGATAAAGAGAATTGATTGCAGCTCATGGACTGCATCACTGGGCTCTGTATCACTATAAATGACAGATTTAAGTCTTGTAGGTGAAAAAAAAAAATAAGAAAGAATGAGGTGAAAAAGACTCCAAGCTGAGAACTCAACTAAGCATCAAAAGAATTAATCAGCTACAAAGGCAAGGAGAATGAAACAGGAGAACCTATCTGCGAGGACTAGGAGTAAGCAGGAGCTTTTTAATCAGAAAAAAATAGAAGCAGTTTGAAAACAAGAGAAACAACTGAGAAGTAGTAGCAGGGCACTGGGAATTAGAGACTTGAAAAGTGGTCCAGCCCCTTACTTCTCTCTGTCTCTGCCCAAAGAAAGGCCTCTGAACACTCCCATTGCCCTACCACCATTCTTAGCTGGTACAGTGCTGTTTAGATATTTTCAAAGCGCTTGTCCTCACCAATCCTCAATTTCACAGCGTCTTAAAGATGCTCCTCTGCTACAGATACAGAAGAATATTACTGAGAAAACAAAGAAAGGTAGAGCAGCCAACAAGAGGGACAGGCTACTTCCCACATTAGCTTTCTTGATGCACAAATGGAACTTGAGAAATATGCCATGTGTATCTTTATCATGGGACCATGTTTTACACAACACTCAGATGGATAAACTCCAATTAGCATTACAAAACTATTCATCTGCTTTTCCAAGTCAGCCACTGGTTTAAGATTCTGCCAACTATTGACTAACCAGCTATTCATCAGGTCAGGATCAAACAAGCTAATATTCAAGAACAGCACAGGCTCAGCACCACATAGTATGGATGCTGGAGAATCTTCCCTAACCTCTCCAGAGTCCCAGTGTTTCAAACATTCAGGACTGGAAACTCCACACAGCTGACCTTGCAGCTGAGCCCAATGAACTAAACCAGGAAAAAGTTCCCCAGGGAAAACACTTTCCATCCTGAAGCAGTAGAGCCATCTGCTACCTTTCTTCCCCACTACTCTTCAATTCCTGAAGTGAGTAGGACTGGCATTGCAATCAGTGACTTCTGCCATAGGTTTTGGTAGGGGTGAACTTCACTGTGCATGTTTTAGGCAGGTGGAAGAATCCACTTGCTATCTCTAAGTGAGCTCAGAAAGCCACAGCTGTCTTCCTGGAGGAAGCTGCATGGGTGAATTGGAGGCTTCAAACCTATTTGGTGCTTGGAAACATGGCAAAACATTCCCTCATTTCTTTGCAAATTAGTTAAGCAGAAGAAGATGCCAAAGCTACTTGGAACCAGGTTGCTGATACCCCAACATCTCTCCTATACACACCGTTTAAGTTTCACGTTCAGTTGTGTCACAGGATGAAGGCAGCACTGTGCTGCAGAGCAGCTGTGGACCACTCATGGTAGCCCCACCAAACACCAGTCATAGGCAGACTTTGGTTCAGGAGCATTAGTTCTTTGATGATACAAAAAGGCAAGAGAAAGGATCCGTTGAAGGGCAAAACATAGTAAAGAAAGAGTTGAGTTCCAAGCCCAAGAAGTAGCAACAGATACTTTTTTCCTTTTTACTTCTCAGTGAAAGCTATGAAGAGACAGACAGTACTCAGGAAACCACTTTCACAGATAATGGTTGAGGAACAGGCATGCACCCAAGAACTAAAAAAGGAGATGGGCAAAAAATAAAAGTGAGAAGATTAAACTGTCAAGCAAGAATAGAGGAACAGGTCACCTTGGTATTGATGATACTTTGGTCAGTGAATGTGGCAATATTGATTCCCATAAAACTGAGGAAACAGCACTTTTATGCTGTTTCTGATGATTTGATGGAAGCTAAAGGGGAAGACACGGTGACTTACAGCATCGTGGCTGTTATTGCATATGGGGAGAAAACTGGAAATGAGGATTTCCTTGCTTCACAAACAAGAAAATCTTCAAAAGAAATATAAAAGGAAAGAGCTTTGGCCATTTCCTCTTCCATTTCTTACACATTTGGAGCCAGACTACTGCAGTCTACCTCTATGTTTTACACTTCGTATTAGAAACCAAAAGGATCAAAAGCATTAATATTTTAAAAGCAGCCACTCTTTGGGCGGGTTGGAAGGGTCATGCAGTAGCTTCAGTCAGGTCAAAGGGCACACAGACAGTATGTGTCTGAAAATCACTTGTAAATTTTGAGACAAAAAGGGAACACACCCTCGATATCAAGGAAAGATGGGGAATAAGGGGCTTAAATTGCAAACAGTGACGTTTTTATTAAGTGAGAATAGAACTTTCTGACTGGAGTTACCTAAGAAATTGTACAGCTCATTTTAGGGTAAGTGCAAAATCTCCAACATTTGCTATTTTCAAAAGCAGGCAAGAAAAGCATTGCTATGGGATAATTTAAGTACAGCTGATTCTGCTTTGCTTTAGAAAAATAGGCCAGATGACCACTTGTGCTCCCTCTTTTCTGCAATTTCTGTGACAGAGAGAAAAAAAGAAAGGTAAGCAAGTTCAAGTTTTTATACTACACCCTGAAGCTGGAAACAAATCAGGTCTGCAGAGTTTAAACCGCTGCATTCACATAAGAATTTAGTGACTTCTGACTGGTTTTGTTTGCCAGCAAACAAACAGCTTAGCAAACAGCTCTTCACAAATGGAAGTGCCTCTTCCAATAAAGACTCAGATGTTGGAGTCTGTCATAACACTTTAATGGGTTCAGTGTGCATTTTATAACATATGAGGGGCCAAAGTTTTAAACCACTAGACAGTGATTTTCTTTCAAGAGCCTGAGGTTTCTAGAGCTACATCATCACACTTGCAGGCAGGAGGAATACACATGACATGTCTTTCGTGAGTGCATTCCAATTCCCCATTCAGTTCTTCAGAGCCATTGTTTCAGTTACACCAGAGCACGTGGTGGGCCTAGAATTGTCAAATTACCTTCTTGGGAGTTACCTTTCAATTTATGGCAACTCCTCCTTTGCAATAACTTTAATCACTAGTTACTGCTCCAAAGGCCCTAAAGCATTTACTACTTTAACTTCTGGTGTAACCATGTAGTCAGCTAACAGAAAGCTGAACACCTAGTAGCACACCAGTTGGAATTTCAAAAGCTACTTCATCTCCCAGGAGCGGGCCTTAGTGAATTCAGATGTGTTGTGACAACTCTCAGTCTGTGCAGCTAAAGGTGTTAGGTTATGATGGGGAGGTATGAGTGGTAACCAGTGTTTCAAATTGGGTTGGCAGTTTTAGTTTAAGCTTTCAGAGGAATCCAGGGACACAAACTCAGTGCTTTCATCCAAGTCAACTTGTCCTCAGGATTGACTGAGCCAGCTTCAGTTACAAACACATCTGCTCAGTTTTCAGTGTAAGCAGACGTTTAAACACATCAGTGTTTCATTTACTTTTATGACTAACATGTAGGCTCCTGAATTGCTCTGATGCTTTTAAAACTCTAAACCAGATCCTTCAGCTGACTGTTGGCAGCAGCCAGCAGATGCTGCAAGCTCAGCACATCTATGCTTCCCAAACAGTGGGGGAAAAGTCATTGAAGAAATGCAGGGCAGAACAGTGTAGTGTAGAACTACCAAAGTACGTGGGGCATTCTTGCATAAAAATAAGGCTGCCATGGCACACATGCTACTGAAAGTACTGCATTCCAGTTGTCATGAAAAAAATGGAGTGACCAATAATTATTTCTGGTTGTTCAAATCCTGTCTCTTTTTGAGAAATGGCCTGGTCCAGCCCAGTATGAACAATCACCTTCTTCCCCTCATTAGCATTCTAAGCTCATGATTTCATCCTTTAATTTAGGCTATTTTGTAATGTCACTGACATATCAAGACATTGCTACATTTATCTCACTCATTTCCACAGTATAAAGGAATCTACAAAGTTTGTGGAACCCTACAAGGAAAAAAGAACATTACTGATATTACCAAGTCTAATATAAAAAATACCAGAAGTCTGCTGTATCACAGATGAATAGCACTTGTTTTTGTAAGTGGGAAAATAACATCAAATGACACAACTGTGGAACTGTAAGATTAAGCACTTCTAATGCAAGACAGCTAGACTTGTCCAATGGGATCTGTTTCTCCATCAGTTATTCAGCTTTTTTCATATAAATAGTAAGCAGTCAGGTATACAGATGTGTACACTACCTAGACCACACAACTAAAATTTCTCCTAGATGACAAAGAAATGAAGATAATGGGTGCATCATTACAAAAACAGTTACCATAGATAAAGGTTCACATATCGTAGCCATTCCATATTTTTAATATAGCTACCACACTATAACAAATAATAGAAACTATTTATAAATGCATTATAAACCCAGTTGACTGTAAGAACACACTAAGAAAACTGCAGGTGCTCAAATCCAATATAAGTAACAAGATAAAACAACTCAGAATGTGTTTGAAATCTCTTTAAGCCAGCACAGTATTACGTACTCATCACAGAGCCATCCTGTTCACACCATCAAACAGCAGACTTTTAATTCCTGGATTTCTAAGTCCTGAAATTTAATCTATCCAATAACAAGTTACTCTCTATATAAACAAATATACATATATTTAAAGGGGGAAGGGGGTAATGGAAGGCGACAGAATACAAGCTGAATTTGCCCCAACACCAAAACCTCAGGTATTCAAGTCAAGGTGTGCTTTGTATGTTTCTACAGATGTCCTGTAGCTGAACACCTGGGAGCAGTACATATGATTTTAAGACCTAAACCTATGATTTACCAGATACAGCAACTATACCAGCAAACGACACCGACAAAGCCTGCAGGAAACAAATGGCATTTGCAGATCTCTGCTCCAACCACTGTCCCAGCTGAGCTTACATAATAAAATCTCCAGATCTGATTAAAAAAAATTAAAGAATTTGTGTTTTATCTGAAAACAGACACAGTGATACCCTCAAGAAAGACAATGCATCACAACTTCGGTATTGGTAAGTCCAGTACTTTATGACCTTGTGAGCTAGGCAGGCGCATTGGAAAGAGAAAGTCCATCACCAGACTGTAACAGTCTCAACAATTAGATTCATAAATAACGGTATGACTACATAGGAGTGTTTTTAACATATAAATTGTGATTTTTATTCCCTTAGAGCACCTCAGAGCTCAGTGCACAGCACGGAGGCAACAAGCGATTTCTAGTCAGGGAGATCTGAAAAACACTGGTCATAAAGTAATCTCTTCTAATTCTGCAGAGCCCTGTGACAGCAACACACAACAACAACACAGAATGCCAGCTAGAGGGGCACCGAGGCTTCATCAGCCCTCAGAAAGGCTGGCAGGCCACTTGCTGGCTGCTTTGAGGCCGAGAACAGCTTCGTAACACAACAACCTTATGGATGCTGCACGCAGTCACATGCAGATGCTTTCCTGCATGGTTTGATGCCTGTGTCCATGGTCCTGTTCTGAGACACAGAGCAGCTGAGCAGCGTTGAAGCGGAACGCTTACAGCTATTGCCTTCCATTAGCAAAGATCTTTCCTCAGAAACTTGAAAAACCCTCCCGACTTCGCTTCTTGCTCGGCTCCTAGAGAGAGCGCTGCAAAAAGAACCGGCACCGAGCTTCCTAAGCAATAAACCCGGTCTGGCTAACCGACGCTTCGGCCAACGCCAGGGCGTTCAGAAGAGATGTCCACAACTCCAGCAATCGCTGCCCCAGCCCCTTTCCGCTTCCCACGGCGTGCCACCGGAGGGGCGGCCAGGCCGGGAGAGCGGGGCTTTAACCCGAGATGAGCCGGCGTGGATATTAAAGGAAAGGCAATCCTCTTAGGCGGCGTGTCTGCGGCGGAGAGAGGAGGCGAACCTTTCGTGTAGCAGCGGAGGGCTGCAGCCCTGAGCCCGCTCGGCCTGTACCCGCGGGGAGCCCCGATGGACGCGGAGGGGACCGAGCCGGGCAGCCGCTACCCGGACCCGGTTCGGTGCCCGGGCTCCGAGCGCTGCTGCGGCGCGGTGGGAACAGGGCCGGTTATGTAACCGCGGTTCCGGCCGCCCGTTGCAGGGGGACGCCGGAGCTGCTCCGCTCCGCTCCGCCCGCCCCTCGCTCGGGCTGCCTCTCCCCGGCACCCCCCTCCCTCCCCGCCCCGTACCTTCTCCTGGGCGCGGTTGAGGCGTTTCTGGACGTTTTTGGCGAAGATGCCCGTCTTCATGTCGGCCATGGCTGGCGGCGGGGGGAGCGGGGTGGGGGAAGGCGGGCGAGGCAGAGCCCGGCGGCGGAGAGCGGCGGAGAGCGGGGATGGATGGATGGAGGGAGGGAGGGCGAGGAAGAGGAGGAGGAGGAGGAGGAGGAGGGCCTTAAAGACGGGGCCGGGAGAGGCGGGGCTGCCGGCGCCTCAGGTGAGCGGTGGCCCCCGGGAGGCGGCCGTTGGCCCCTCGGGACGGGCGGCATCCCCTCGTTGGGGTTTTTCCGCAACGTAACCAAAAATACAGAAAGGAACGGTCCGAGGACACACAGCGGTTTTCAGAAGCCGCCCGGTGCCGCCCTGCTGGGGGACTGCCGGCCTCCAAGCATTTCCAGCATCCGTCTGGGGGACGAGAAGAAATGGTTTCAAACTAACAGAGGGGAGATTTAGACTGGATATACGTGGAAAAAAAAAAAATATATATATATATATATATATATATATGATAAAGGTGATGAGGCACTAGGACGGGTTGCCCAGAGATGTGGTGGATGCCCTGGAGATACTCATGGTCAGGCTGGAGGGGGCTGTGAGCAACCTGAGCTGGTTGGAAGTGTCCCTGCCCATGGAAGGGGAGTTGAACTAGGTGGCCTTCCAACTCAAATGATTCTATGATTCTATGATAGTGGGGTGACCCACACCCAGGGCTGGGCCAAGTGCAGATGAAAACAGCTTGAAATCAGCCTTCCTAGCTACTGTGGTGCCAACCCTGCTGGCATTTATTGCTGTTGTCTGGCCAGGCACGGGAGTTCCCTGAACCAGAGAGCAGAATGCAGTGACAAACACTGCAAAGCAAAACACTGAGGAGCTCCAGGCTCCGAGTCTGTGCCTGTTTTCTTCTATAGAGAGCTGTTCTATATTTGCAATACTTCCCATTGATTTTTCAGATGGGTGCAAAACACAAGCCAGAAGGTCATTCCCCATGCCTGCCAAAAGACAACGTCTCCTATAACCAGAAAGTCAAACTATATTTAATGAAACCTTGTACTTCTGACTCTGGTCCAGTCATAGACCTGCATCACACATTTTCCTGCAATATTAGGAAGCAGAATTAACATACCAACTGCAGCAGTAACAACATTTAGTACAAACTTGTGACCCAAGGTACTTAATTCTTATGTAAGAAACTTTTAAAAACAAAAAACATTCACAAAACAAAAGCAGAAATGCAAGAAAAACACATCATTGCAACCAAGGAAAGCTTTCCCCTCCCCCCCCCCCCAAAAAAAAAAAATCACAGTCTCTTACAATGTTGTTAGACTGGTGAAAGATCAGAACAAAATCCCAGCATACCTGTGGCTCTCCAGTTCTTTGTAGTAATTTTTGACATTTTCTTTAGTGTTTGTCTTTCTGGCCAGTTTAAACTCCAAAAGGATCATACCACTTTAATGCTAAAAAGCCCTTCAGAAGAACTGCCTTAACTTTGTGTACTCGTGCATTTTCCTCAACAAAAGATAGCTAACATGATACGTATCACCAGCAGAGTATATCTGGCTGTGGGGCTGCATGCAGGCTACAGGGGGAATAAAGACACTCTCCCGTGCCTTTTAGTCCCCAGACCTCCGATCTAGCAATAGTAGATCCCACAGTGCCAAGCCCAAAAATGCTTTTTCATGCTGGCAAACGAGGAGCATGGAGATATCAGCTGTACTCTGTCATAGATCCAGTCTTTTCCTGCTTAGTCAGTCGACCTGCACTGGCTTTGCCCATTTAATGGGTTTGGATGAAAGCCAGGAATGGCTTTTTCACTGCTGTGTTTATGAATGTGCGTGGTGCTCTAGATTTTGGAAAGTAATTATCTGCAGATGATCAGGCTGATAGATCCATGTGCTAGCAAAATCTCTGCCTGCCATGTATAATGTTTATCATAAATCCCTCTTAAGAGAAAACTTCCCGTTAAGATATGTGTGAAAGCATTTTTTTCCTCCGTGTTACTTATAACTCAGTCTGAAAGAGATAATGTTTAAAAATGAGAATCACTTCCTACAACACACCCTGCTTGTTTTTTTCCTAATAGTTGTTATAGCATTGTTTATTATTGGTGTTACTTGAAAATGAGATCTGTTGTTTCAGTTTCACCATTGAATAGCAAAAATGATAATCATTCACAGGAAAGTGGGGTGGCTATTTTTAAACAGAAAATTTCTGAGTTGAATGGAGGAGATGCATGTTTTGCATCTCTTTTGCCAGGTGACGACCCCACTTCATGTTAGGGGAAAAAATCCCATGTCTTCACCTCTCCTGGTTCATCCACAATGGTTTTAATTGGTTTTAATTACGTCTGTTTTTCTGAGTACTCTTTGTTCATCTAAAGCAATAAAATGAGAAGATACTGGTCCATAGCAGTCAATTCTACGGTGTCACTAAGAGAAAAAAGTTGGCAAGTGTCTTGCAACCATCTCCATTGGAATGATAATTACAGTATAGCTATCGATAGCTTTGGAATAACAGCTGTACCTCAGATATTGTAGGTAAAAGACATCACCATCATAAGCAAATCACTTAACAGGTCAGAGCAGTGGGGAAATAATGAAGATTTTCCAGCTAACAGTACAGGACAGCCTGGGAGCCAAAATCATTCTGTAATTGGGGATTTCAGAGAGCAGAAGTCCTGTACCCAAGTTCATCACCAGTCAGGACATACAGATTAGAATTCATGGGAAAGCAACGTGAGAAATTCAATGACTTAAAATGTAGTGGGCCTGCATTTAAAACATTTTTTTACAAACAGCATCTCCTTCATAGTATGCCAGCAGCTTAATCAGGATACAATGGGCAGAAAAAGACCCACTAAGTCATCAGGGCAGTTTCTGTATGTCTTACTGCTCTTGGGATGCGGATCACAGTGAGGAGAATTATCTGACAGAATCATAAGAACAGGAAGGAAAGGAACACTGTCAAAAGAAAAGACAAATGCCATGCCAAACTCTGTAAAAATCCATAGGAAGATTTTAATAAAAGTATGAATTTTTAAAAAATAGATATGTTCTACATTTAATGACCTAACCATTTGCTTTTAATTACAGTTGTTATCATTAAAGCTAAAGGTGGTTTTTTCCCCCACATTTTTTTTCACTGCCATAACTTTAGATTAACACTTGTCTCTGGGTCATTAGCATGCTAACATGCATTGAACCTGCACCTGCATTTTGGCACAGAACAGCAGTTCATCACTCGAAAGCATTTATCTGAGAGGTGCAAAAGTGCCCTTTGATTTCAGCTAGATTATTTGAATCTATCTCGCTTCACAGAGCTACACACAGGTAGGCTGTGCCTGGCAATCACCTCACTTCGTTCCCCTGGAGCAAAGCCCAATCCTGCCACTAATTTCTGTCAGCAAACAGCTGTGTGACTCCTCAGCCTCCCGAACCTCTGCACATGATCTGGACAACAGCACTAACGAGGAGCCTGCAGAGATCCCTCTCAAACTGAGCACCTGTAAGATTCCTGCACAGCACCCATGGTACACAGATGCTCATGCTATACTTTAGGATGCGAGCGTTCCTTGCCTCTTCCAAGTCCTCTTCCTGGGAAAAGAAGGTATTAGAGAAATGAGTCTCAAAAAGAGCACTTAATAGTGATACTGAGTGAATACTGATGCCTTGAGGAGAACCTTTCAAGGTTTGAGACTGCTTTTGGACAAGACATCCAACATCCTTTTGGTTTAGGAGGTGGGGGTAGGAATAAGGAATAATCACTCATTTAGTGTTAGGCATTGTTTCTTTGTACACAGTGTCAATAATACACACATTTCAAGAAAAAACTGGGATGGCGAGAAGGAAAATCCTTGAGATCCATGATGAATTTCTCCATTGCTAGAGCTCCTGGGATCCACAGCTCCCTCCCCTACCCAGGGTTACGGTCAATATGGACTCCATTGCAGAAGGGGCTGCACGACAAAATTGGCTTTATATTTTATTATTTAGACGGGAAGAGTATCTTGATCAGCTGTAAGTACATTGTCAACTCAAGCATTAGGAACTAATCGTGAGAAAGATATTCATGGTTTAGTAAGCCTTATCCTGGTATGTCAGGTTTTAAATGAAAAACAGAGTCGTACAGAAAAAGGATTTTGGAAAATAGTGAGTACAAACTATGAGCTCCCACACCTAAGCAGAAGAGATTCCGAAACACAAACAAACAAACAAACAAAGAAATAAGGAAGCTGCTAAACTAAGGAGTCTTTAGATGTGTGTGATTTTACTGAAAATACCAACCCCCCATGCCCTAAATTCAGGCTCCCTCAGTCTGTGAACTCAGCATTCGGAAGTCATTCAAAACTGCTTTTGAAAAATCTTGGCATAGATGTGCTTGACACATTTCATCTTCTCATTCGTAGGGTCACAGGCCAGAACCAGAAATATCTGCCTTTTAACTGGCAGCTGAAAAGGACAGATAGGCTTTCTGCCAAGACACCCTTCGTACGTCTCCTGAAAGAAAAAACTAATCTTTTTGCTTAAATAGTGTGCTCCCCCATTATACACTTTCCCATAGACCTCCTGTTCTCTTTTCCATCAAATACATCTATGATATTCCTTTATCTTTAAAGTGAAAATCTAGAAAGAACACTTTCATTCAGGTAACAGCAGCAATGAATATGGTGAAGTTTAATGTCTCTGTTGTTTAAAATCACTTCCACCACAGATCTTACTTTCCCTGGTGAATCCTTCACTGGTGGGAAGTTCCTCACTTAAACTAGGCACTTGTAAAGGGGACAGCTGCACAACATCAGTTTGATTCCCTCAATGACTCTTTGCTCATGAACTGGAGGATAATTACATCGGGAACACACGATAGGATCACCTATCCATTCTGTATTCCTATCACTAATGCACATTTACACAGTGCCATCACTTCCACCATTCACACTGTCGAAGGGGAGGAATGGCCTGAAAGATTTATAATCCTAATCCTGAAAAGTTTAAAATTCGACGTGAGGAGAAAGATAACGAAAGAGCCATAACTATTCTGATTGCATCTGCCTTTATTTGAAAAGGCCATGAAATGCAAGGGACAAGTTCATTTTGTTATAAAGATCACAGGACTTTTTTTTTCCCGATGAAAAACACATGTATGTAAACAACTGTGGGGTAATCGTTCTGGTTCAGTATCTCACACAGTGCTCTGTAAACATCAGAATATTGTTCCTCCTAGACCATGCAGCCATGCTATGGAGGCTGAAAATCTTCTCTCAAGCATCAGATCTTGTTTGGACTCTCAGTGATTTCAAGGAAACAGTTAAGGAGGAGATGCCTTTCCATTGCTACTAGGGTGAGACCACATCCCCCCCAAAAAAACCCACGTCTAGGCACAAAGAAGGCACTCTGGCAGTGAAATTCATAGAACACAACAAAAGATTAACCCAAATTTCAGAAAGCCATATCCCTTCCCGGGACTCAGTCAAATTCTAGCATCTGTTGCTTTTAATTGTGCAGTCAAATTTCAGGTCGAAGGAACCATGGACTCTGAAGATCACACTGCCAGCTTTTGGTTAAAAAGGATCCTTATTCACATCTTCATTCTTCTTTCTTTTTGCATAACTTGTTCTTGATTGAGCTCGACTGGTCCTCGCTTCTCTTTAGTTTCTTATAATGGTTGTTCCAAGGAATCCCAAATTGAATGTCATGCCTGCATACTGCATCAGAGCTTCAGGAATGTCAGCAGTTCTCCCATCGAAATTAGTAATAGCAGCATGCTGGGAAGTTACAACATACGTTTCTATTTGCACGAGGGAAATCTTTCATTTACAATGGCTCCCATTACCATTATCCCTCCCAAAGTTCTCCTGGACAGGCTCAGGGGAAAGCAGTCCCTGGAGTGAGTTAAAGCAGTCCTAAGCCTGACTGGCTTAAGAGACAATTATTTAACTGTGGCCCATGTGTTCTTCAGCATATTTGAAAATATGAGGTCCAAGTTTATTTTCTATTTTTTTTTTGTTATTATTATTTTTTCCCCACACTGTGGTGTATCTGTGCAGCATTTAGAAGAGCTATAAGCAAAGAACAGAGACTGGAAAACAGCCTATATCCAGACCAACAGCAAAACTTTCTTGGACCTTTCCCTGAAAGCCATTTCTGATCTGTGTCACCTTGTTATGGACGTATACAAGATAATGAAAGCTGCACTCTAAGTAACTGCCTCTGGAAGGAGATTTTCTGAGGTATTTCAAAAACTAGATGAAAAGATAATTTATATGCTAGGAGTTGCTGTAACAGTCACTATAGGAACCAAACTGCAACTGTTGAAGGCTTCCTAGTCCTTGGCATGCCAGACAGTGATTTTTCTCACACCGTGGGGAAGTAAAAAAGTAGAAGCCTCTAGCTAATAATGTTATGCTAGTTTTATTTTAGAAGCATATTTTTGCAGTTTTTTTTGCATCTTTCATCTGCGGCAGCCTTGGTAAAAGTTTAAGTTATACATCATCCAATTAAATTTTAACACCTTCTCCCTTCCTTTCCCCCTACCTCAGAACCGTATTGAGAAATGTTCACACATTGCTACTGTTCTCCCTGTTGTATATGAGAAGTGAGAGAACAGTGCTAACTATGCAGAGATGATATTTTATAGCTTCACGTCTGTTAAAAGCAGTGTTTGTGTTTTATTGTAAAAGAAAAAAAAAACTGTAGTAATGAATTACTATTACATATCAATTAACTAAAAAACAAGAAGAACAAAAAAACCCAAAAAACTGCAAATGCCTTTGGACCAGTACACCCTGTATAATCAATAATGGATGCTTTGCTCTGTAGAGAGAGGTCGTGGACTTATTATACTGCTCTGTATTCCCAGTACACCTGTAAAACAGGCAGATAAAATACAATCTGCCATGATAAGGAAATTGAAGAACAGGGTCAGAGAGCAGCGTTGTGGCAGGCTGATGGTTCAGGCCCCTTGGTGCAACACCAGAATAAAAAATTTTCCTTCTACGGGGCTTTGCAGAAAAGGAGCGAGTAGAATCTCGTGAGTATTCTTCACTGTGCACTTATTTCTCATCACCTGAATACAGCCTTGTTAAAAAAAAAAATAGTATTTTCAGTTACCCCACTATTTTTGTTTAAATCTGGTGAAGGGTAGTGAAATATAAGTTGAACATCAGATAAATTTAAGTGTTGTTATCATAAGTGCTAGTGTCAATAGTCTCACCATGCCAGAGAACAAACAGGATGCTAACCAGCCAATACTCAGCTTAACAAGGAGCTCAACAGGGCAGCTGGGAAAGGGTACAGAGGCATGAGTTGGAACAGTGATATGCACAACACTAATTATCAGTGTAGTTGATATCCACCCATGAACAAGTCTTTGAAGCTTACACTGCTTCCACACATCAAGTGCAAAAAATGATTTTTCTGATCCTTCCCTTCATGTCTCTCAAAAAGACTTTTTTCCCCATAAGTCAGTATCTTCTAATGTGGTTCTAAAATCCAAAACCAAGATGAAAATATTTGGGCATTTTCAGGGAGGAAGGAGAGGAGAATCTTTATTTCCTGTTGCAATACCTGAGACACAGGGAGAGACTGATATAGTCTCATCCTGCCTCACTGGCATTAGGGAAAGCTGAAGTGAGGTATCTTCAGCTCCACCTCGCAAGTGGGAGCACAGTTCTGCATATTAAACTGCCCTGACACCCATATTAGAGGCACTCATGGGAGAGTCCCTCAAACAAGGGCAGGCATATGGCTTTTCCCCTTGAGTTTAACTCCCACGGCAGGAATGGGATGAAAAATCGAAAGGAGATGTCATGATATCTGCAGAATTCCTGGAGAAGTTAAAGATAAGCTGGTTTTGTTTTGTGAGGATCAGATCTATTAATCATTCACATCAAGTTTCCCCTCAAATGATATCTCCATCCCTTATCAAAAAGTCTGGGGTGCCAACAGAATCACATCTCTCAGGCAGACCGTGATATCTGAGTGAATCCAGTGTGGCCACATATTTTTGGTCCATTTTTAGGATTCCACTGGAAGTGGAGGGAATTAAGGAACATCTCATGCCAGGAGACTCCTTTGTAGCTTCCATGGTAGCCTCATGCATAGGTCTTACCCTGCGTTGCTGCAGAGCCATTCCCAAACACTACTTGGAGCAGCCCCATATGGGCAGGTGCCCATCAGAGCAGCTGCTATCTCTGAGCACATGATCTCTGGCCCCAGGGTCACAGCACTCTTATGGAGAGAGGTGAATCTTTTTGTAAAGTGCAAAAAAAAAAAAACTCAGCGTCTTCCTTTGCAGAGTAGATGCTCTGAACGACAGATTCTTACTAGACAAGAGGATGGTAACAATCTCACCTCCTACCCTTCCTATCCGTAGAAGAAAACTCATGATTTAAGGCACTTACCAGCATCAGGTGCTGAGTCTCACTTTCACAAACATGCCTCGTTACACCTACATTCACATGAGAAAAATATCCTCATCTTCAGTATTTCATCGCTGCTGGCAGAGGCATCCCTGCAGTCGGTGATGTGAGCCAAGGGCTGGTTTGGATACACACAGCCCGGCTCAGGCTCCTGAGACAGCGGCTAAGATGTGAGGAGAAGCTGTGAGAAAGCACAGCCATGTGAAGCGTGGAAAGTAAAACTGCAGGCTGTTTGTTGAGGCTGAGATAGTCAGCAAATGGAGGATTTCAGAGGAAGAGCAGTAACAGGGAAAGGTATTAACATGTAAGGGAAGAGCAATGAGAAGGTTCAGCTCTGTAGCAAAGAGGAACGAAGGGCAGATATTGGCCTGTCAAGACTCAATGAGTGCCTTGCTGCAATGGTGCTGTATTAGCCTAGTGTATCACCAGCCTTAGCAAGAGAGGCAATGTGTGATACACTGTGCAAACCCTGCTTTTAGTTTCCATCTACACACATGGTAAATGTTAATCTGAACAAAGTGACAGAGCCTGAATCAGACAGTCAAGGAGACTTTGCTGCCTCTCCCTCCCCTCAGAGCTCAAGAAACTTTGGAAACTGTCTAGATGCACTTTGCAGTGCAGTTTAGGCATCTGCAGGACTGAGTTGCTGAGCTCAGTATTTGCATGTATGTCTCATGACCCAGGTAGGAGATGAGAAGCAACAGCAACATATGGGGTGAATAGATCAGCAGAAGCAGACTGAACCAGATTGTTGTAGTGGAGATATGAAATGATATTTTAAGGCACGATTTATATTACATGACTCATCAAAATATTGCTTAACACGAAGAGTTTACATGACAAGTTTCCCACATGCATTGAGATAAAATTCAAAACATCGATTCAAAAGAGCAGTGATACCAATTCCTGGGCTCCAAAATTAGTCTGCAGGAGTCAGAAGGGCAATTACATGGGATCACTCAACAGTGCAAGCCAACAAGACCCTTCTGTCTTAATTGCTTTTTAGAACTCCTTTATATAAAGACTTTGGAAGTGGTAAACAGCACTGAGTAAGAGAGAGGAAAAGGTTGTCTATGCTCTTATTGAAGTGTATCACGATGCAGATGAACAGAATTTGCTTTCCATATTGATTACCATCTTTGACACTAGGATATAACAAATCTAACTTAGGTGTACCATGAAAATAGAATTATAGAATAGCTCAGGTTGGAAAAGACCTTTAAGATCATCGAGTCCAACCACAATCTAACCATCCTACCCTAACTCTAACATCCCACCACTTAATCAAGTCCCTGAGCACCACATCCAAACGGTTTTTAAACACATGCAGGGATGGTGACTCAACCACCTCCCTGGGGAGCCTATTCCAGTGCTTAACAACGCCTTCTGTAAAGAAGTGTTTCCTGATATCCAAACCTAAACCTCCCCTGGTGCAACTTGAGGCCATTTCCCCTCGTCCTGTCACCAGTGAGAAGACACCAACACCACTCTCACTGCAATCAGCTTTCAGCTATTGGAAGAGAGCAATACGGTCTCCCCTCAGCCTCCTTTTCCCCAGACTAAACAGCCCCAGTTCCTTCAGTCTCTCCCCATAGGCCATATTCTCCAAGCCCTTCACCAGCCTTGCTGCCCTTCTTTGCACCTGCTCCAGCACCTCCATGTCCTTTCTGTACTGAGGTGCCCAAAACTGAACACAGCACTCGAGGTGAGGCCTCACCAGTGCCGAGTACAGGGCAGGATGACTTCCCTGGTCCTGCTCACCACACCATTCCTGATCCAAGCCAGGATGCCATTGGCCTTCTTGGCCACCTGGGCACACTGCTGGCTCATATTCAGCCCACTGTCCATCAGTACACCAAGGTCCCTTTCCATCAGCAGCTTTCCAGCCACTCCTCCCCAAGCCTGCAGGGTTGCATGGGGTTGTTGTGACCAAAATGCAGGACCTGACACTTGGCTCTATTGAAACACTCAGTTAACCTTGGCCCATCCATACAGTCTATCCAGGTCCCTCTGTAGTGCCTTTCTCCCCTCTGGCAGTGCAACACTTCCTCCCATCTTGGTGTTGTCTACAAACTTACTTAGGGTACACTCAGTCCCCTCGTCAAGATGGTTAATAAAGATGTTAAGTAGAAGCGGCCCCAATACCGAGCCCTGGGGGACACCACTTGTGACTGGTTGCCAACTGGATTTAACTCCACTGACCACAACTCTTTGGGCCCAGCCATCCATCCAGTGTTTCACCCAGCGGAGCATATGCCCTTCCAAAGCATGGGCAGCCAGCTTCTCTACAGGTTTGTTGTGGGGGACAGTGTCAAAGGCTTTACTGAAGTCCAGGTAGACCACATTGACAGCTTTACCTTCATCCACTAAGCAGGTCACCTTGTCATAGAATGAAACCAAGTTTGTCAAACAGGATCTACCATTGGTAAACCCATGCTGACTGGGCCTGATCCCCTGGTTGACCTTTAACTGGTCCATGATGGCTCCCCAGATTATCTGTTTCATTACCTTCCCTGGCACCAAGGTGAGACTGATAGGTCTGTAGCTACCAGGATCATCTTTCTGGCCCTTTCTGAAGATGGGTGTCACATTTGCCAGTCTCCCATCCACCAGGACATCCCCAGTTAGCCAGGATTGCCAAAAGATGATGGATAATGGCTTGGCAACCACATCTGCCAAGTCCCTCAGCACTCTAGGGTGAAATCCATCTGGCCCCATGAACTTGTGAGCATCCAGCTTTCAGAGCAGGTCCAAACCCATCTCATCATGGATCACGCAGGGCCTATTCTGTTCCCCATCCCTACCTACCAGTGCAGGGGGCTGTGTGCCCAGGGAGTAACAAGTCTTACTATTAAAAAAATGAGGCAAAGAAGGCATTAAGTACCTCAACCTTATCCAGTTCCTTGGTCACCAAGTTGCCCTCAGTGTCCAACAAGGGATGGTGATTCTCCCTAGCTCAACTCTTGCTGTTGCTATATTTATAGAAATATTTATTATTGTCCTTTGCCTTACTGGCCAACTTCAGTTCTAGCTTTGGCTTTTCTAATTTCCTCCCTGCACAGCTTCACTATATACCTGTAATCATCATAAGTAGCTTACCCACTCTTTCAGATATCATAAACTTTCCTTTTGTTCTTGAGTTTCAGCCAAAGGTCTCTTTCAGGCTGGACTACACCTTTAAAATAACTTCCTTAAAGCATTCCCAGTGTTCCTGGGCTCCCATGCCCTCCAAAACTACCTCCCAAGGGATCCTCTCAATCATGGTCCTAAAGATGTTAAGGTCTGCCCTCCAGAAGTCCAAGGTGGCAGTTCTGCTGACTCTCCTCTGTGGTTCAACATGGATTGAGAAGTCTAGCATCTCGTGATCACTGTGCCCCAGACGGCCTCCAACCTTCACGTCTCCCACAAGACCTTCTCTGTTAACAAACAGCAGGTTTGTTACAAGGGGATTTTGCTTCCCCTTGTTGGCTCCTCCACCAGCTGTGTCAGGAAGTTATCTCCCACACACTTTAGGAACCTCTGGGACTGTTGCCTTTCTGCTGTATTATAAATCCAGCTGATGTCTGGGAAATTGAAGTCCATCACGAGAACAAGGGGAAGAGACCTTGAGACATCACTCAGCTGTCTGTAAAGTGTCTTGCCCACCTCTTCATCCTGATTGGGTGGCCTGTAACAGACTTCCACAATAATATCAGACTTATTTGCCTTCGCTTTTATTCTGACCCATAATCTCTCAACCCCATCATCACCATCATTAATTTCCATTCATTCACAGTCTTTCTTAACATTGAGTGCTACACCCTTCCTGCCTTGCCCATCTCTTTGGAAAAGTCAGTAGCCATCCATCACAGCACTCCAGCTGGGTGAGTCATTCCACGTTTCTCTGATGGCAACTCTATCATACTTTTCTGACCTCACAGTGGCCTTCAGCTCCTTCTGTTTATTACCCATGCTCTGTGCATTAGTGTAAAGGCACCTGAGCTGGGCCTCCTTTTGAGTGGCAGTAGCTCTAATACCCTCATGACCATACTCAGGTGTTTTCATAGCCACCAACCTCACATCAACCCTTGTGTTCTTCCTACAAAAGGATGAGTTGGCTGCCTCCTTCACTGGGGAACGAGACTGTGGGATCTTACTAGCACATCCCTCTCCTGTCATGCTACATACAAGCTCCATACTAACGACCCCAGTTACACCCCCACCCCCCTTCGTACCTGTCGCCCCAAGGCTCTGAAGTCCTTTTTCGTAGTCTTTAGGGAAGTTCTTCTTATATCATCACTGCCTACCTGAAACAACGATAGGGGATTTATGCTCCTCAGCCTCTCCACCTCCTCCTTCTGGTCAACCACAGGGCTGAGTAAGTCATTCAGCTATAGTTATAGAAGAAGCTTTAGTTATAGAAGAAAGCAAAAAAATGGGAAGAAGAACTTGGACAAAAGCTTTCAGTCTTCTACTGGGAGTGAGAAATAAAAGTCTACAGAAATGTCTGTAATTGTGTCAAGCCCATTGCCCAGTTCCCTCAAGCTGATCAGTGCCAAATTAATGTAATCTGATGTGATGAAGAAACAACCCTTAGTAGAAGACCAGGTGGAATTCCTTGCATTTTTCATGGATTTTTAGTTACAGAGAACTACAAAGATCCTTTGAAGTACTAGGCCTCCAAGTCTTGTCCTATCAAAGTCAATTAAAAAAATTCTGTTTGACTTTAATAAGTTTGGTTTAGGATTTCTTACTCCAAGGCAGAGGATGCATACATCCAAATATTTTGCCTTTGCACAACACAGTACAACATTAATTACAACATAGGCTTTGGTAATACCCAAGTTAAATGTGCAGTTGCCTATTAGGCTCTATTTAGAAAAATGTACGGAAGCACTCTTCTCATAAAGTAAATGACAGCAATTACTTACAGCCCACACACTACGAACTTTAGAATTAACATTTCATTAACATGAATAAAGCTTGGATTGATGAACCGAAGTCATCATCAAGAAAAGAGAAAAGGAAGATTAAAATAAAGGTCTAACCAAATAGATAGGAGATTAGTGCCTGAGAGGCCAGAGCCTGGAAAAGGGGAAAGGAGAATAGGTCAGGATGCATATCAAATGATGCTGAGGTATCTAGTTCAGCCAGCCTGGTTCAGACAGAAGGCTGCAATGAATATTTAAAGATGTGGCAGATTAATTGTAATGGAAGAAGAAGTGATGCTGGTGTCATCAAGAAACCATACAAAGGTTGGTAAAAGCCATCAGTTCAGAAGTTTACATTTTCTTATAATGTATTTTTCCTGTCCCACCTAACCAGATCACAACATTATTTTGTTGCCATAATTTTTACATCAGTGATTTATCATGTACAGGACATTTACACTGCTACATGCATAAATTCCACATGTGCATCCCTTGTGAGGCATTCATAGAAGCATTCACAATATTTTACTGTAATACCTTAATAAATCAGGCCATACACTTTACGACTCTATGGGAACGTTTGTCATGAGAGGACCATATTAGGAACAGTCATTTATTAATCCTAAGAGATGCTGTGCATAACTCATCACAGAGCATGGAAAGGCAGCTGCCTGAGAGCTGACATAACTTCAAACCAGACAAGACAACAAAGGGCAGCAAGCAGAACAGCAATACTTTTTCCTACACCTACAGAAATCCTTCTAAAGCACATAATTAACTTCATTAGGAAAATCTTCTTACTGGTCTTTGCTAATGCATCTGCCTATGCAGAAATTGAAAAGCTGAACCATCACACAGGTTTTATTTTAGCTATCTAGAATTGTGTGAATTTGGTCTAATTCAAATTTATTGAGGGCAGCGAGAGTCTTTCAACTGCATTGTAGGAGCTGTGCATCAAAGTCCATAATCCAGTGAGTTTTTTGAGTAATGAGCAGATAAGGACACAGTGCATGTGGTGACAAGGGCTAGTGATGAAAATATCACAGTGCAGTTGCCCTCAGCCTCTGGTAGCAGAGAAGGAACGGCTAACGACAGGATAAGCTCAAGAAAGCAGGCCCAGCTGGTAACAAACAGAGTTATCTTAAAAGAGCATGTTGCATTAATGCTAGCAGCTGAAACTGCAGAAGCTGGAAGTGTCACTTCAGAGGGGCTCTTTTTGGTGTGATGCTGGAGGATCGGGGTGTCTGGGCAAGGAAATAAGGATCGTGACGTGCCATGGATTGTTTCCTCACATATTCCTGCTTCCCTGGAGAGGTTAGAAATTGATTAAATGAAAAATGGATTTACGTGCAAATCAAAGCGCATCATGCCAAAGAAGTCTAACCGAAACATTTTTCCTTTCACTCTTTTCCTCCGAGGTTCTCTCTAAAAATGCAAGTGAAACTCATTCAGTTTGCAAAACAGCAAGATTGCCACAGTCTGACAGAGTGCTTATCAGCAACCCAAGTCTACTGCTGACATAAAGAAGAAATCTTATTTACAAACTAATGCAACAATATGAGGAGGATGAGTAGCTGATTATATAGCTCTCTTGTTTCTTAAAACATGTGATTGAAAACAATCAGAATATCGGTTAAATAAAAGATGACACCATTTTTTGGTGTTGTTCTTCACAGTTTACTTAGACTTAAATGCTACATTGCAAAGAATGGTGAATGCTTGAGGCATTTAAAATCACTGCAGTGATTTTGACTGTCATTGTACCGTGATTCTGCCTTTATAATTCTTGCTTTACACAGTTGATCCCAAAGTAGTCCAAAATAACAAAAAATTGTGGACATAAAACTGAATATGTCAGAGAGACAGTGTCTGTGAAAGCCAGATGAACTATGTTGTCCCATATAAGGTAAGAACAACTCCTACTTTTTTGCTCATGAATGCTATCAAGAATCCGATGGAGCAAATTTGCATGCAACTCATTAGAGTATTGTTACTCTGTTCTCACAGACAGATAACAGCCCCAGAGTACCAGCTACCTGCATTAGCCTTGTCGTTCGGACTACTCCTGACTCATCCCCACTTGCTGGGCTTTTATTTACACCCAGAGCAGCCACCATGCTGGAAACATCCCAGCAGAATAGATGGCAGCAGCAGGTGCCAGGACCAAACTGGCTCTGTCTGAAGCAGAACAGATAGAGCATCCAGAATGCAGCACTGAAACCTCACCTATGCTTTGTTTTTATAATTTCTACTCTTTTTTTTTTTTTTAATCTATTCTTACAGTGTAATCACACGATAGAAATATTCACAACAAATAAAAGATGCAAAGAGCTATGCTTACTTCTTTGCAAAAACCTTGTGAAAATGACATGAAGAGGGAAAAGAGGAAATTCTGTGAGGACCAATTGAACCTTTGCATGGAGCCATTCCTGGCACGATTGTTTTCTGCAGCTTGTATTAAAGGCAGCAGAAGGCTTTTGTGGGAAGCAGCAGTGAAGAGAAGCGCTGGGATAAAATTGGTTACAGTTGGAAGCAATAAACACTGTCCACAGCAATTCCAGCATGCACAGCTCAACCTTTGGAACAACTATTTCTGTAGTGGGCAAGAAGTAAAAGGAGGCAGAAGAAATTCACAGGCTCAGTGAAGTTTGTAGTGGCAGATTCTACTCAATCTTACAAGGACCTGGAGAACGTGGTGTTACTTGGAAATACATAAAGCTGGATTGGACAGACCCATAGACAGCATCCTAGTCCAGTGGGGAGCAAGTGGCAGGAGGAGGTATTAAGTGAGAGTGTTTCTTCATCTCTAAATTGCTGTAAGTTTTGGTAAATAAACACAATCTATTTGGAAAGATGCTTCCCACATCTCACAAAATGCCATTACAAATAGCAAAAACGAGTTTGGAAGCTGTCATATGCTTTCCCAAAAGTATTGGCCATATTCCAATTTAGTCTGCAAGTATTTGTTTGTGAGTTCCCCAAATACTTTTTATTTCTTTCCCTTTCCTTCATAAGCTAACTTAGAACACTGAATGGAGCCTGAGGTCCGTCAAGCCTCGTTAGAATTTGTTAAGGCCTTTTGAGATGAAAGTGCTGGTCATTGGGATTTCTCGTGGAATTAAGAAGTGAAGAAGCCAAGGAAGCGCAGACCTTTTTGCTAATGCAGTCGGCTATTCCGAATAATCCCCAAAAGCTGCTTGACTTTTGACTGCCACCAGTTGTTGTGGTGACATGTTTGTAGGATGAAACATAGTGGCTCCTGGGTCTCTATCCTCAGTCACAATATCTAATTTAAAATTCTTCATTGTCCTTGAACTTTTATTTTCTCTTGTGTTAAAGAACTCGGGTGATAATTAACCAAAAAATTGCCCAGTCTCTGAACAAGATCTGGTAGGAGATGTTCTCAGTCAGCTTTAAGTTTTCATTCTGGATTGCTAACAAATATTTTTCTTTTCCCCTTTTCCAGACTGTCTCGCTCCAATTTATAGGAGGGAGATGAGGTTCTTTTAATATCCACATACCCGGCGTGAGATTAAAAAACAACATTTCAAATGTTGGTCCAACCAGCTTATCATAAATCCTAATCAGGGAGACGGGGAAGGGAAGGAGGGCGATAGAAAAGACAGGAAAGAAGCAAGAGTTGCATAAAGCAGGGATAGTCACCACCAGGATCCAGCAGCGGTCCCGTTGCACGACGTTTTGAAGGTCCAAAGCAAAAGCAGCAGGGAGAGAGCAACAGCGTGGTTGGCCTTGGGCAGCAAACAGGTGGCAGGAAGAAGTCGCAGAGCCAATCCAGGGGGAAGCAGCAGGACTCAGCGGGCCCAGGAGAGTCGGTCAGCATGCAGGAATTCCGTAGTGAGGAATCTGATGGCAGACAGCTTTGTTCTTCTTCAGCATCGTGGCAGAGCGCAGAGCAAGTCCAGCAGGGAGAGAGGCAGGTCGTGAGGCTTCTCATGGCTGAAACCTCTTCTTCTTGAGGAATTTGTTGCCAGAAAAACCTAGACCTCGTGATTGTAGGTCCCCATTTTATCCTTCTTCTTTTCCTGCCTACGTGACATCCCTGGGCGTTTGAGGAAGAGTCATGTGTACCCCCTGAGATGGCCATCTTCCTTGAGATAAGCCCACACAAAAGACCACTTCACGGCCATTAAGCTGCGGCTTATCTCTCTCTTGTTGCCCTTGTCCATCTGTGCCCCTCAGACAAAGGATTTCACAACCCCTGCCCAGGACTTGTCCATCAAAGTTCTCCAGACAAAGGATTTCTCAACTCTTGCCCAGGACTTGCTTGGAGTTGTTCATCTGTGTCCCCAGCAAGCTTTGAGACAACGATGTAAAAGAATAATCTCTTACACAGACCACCACTAATTGTGTTGAAAAGATGGAGTCCTGGTGCTTATCCCTGTGGATGAAGATCATCCGACATCATTTCTCAGTTTTAAACAGATACCAAGCCATTAAAAACCCTTTGGTTCTTAGCTCAAGGTGACATTTTTATTTCTCTCTCTCTCTCTTTTTTTTTTTTTAAAGTGCCTGCAGAAAGACTTTAACATGAGCTTGATTTATTTCTCAAATCTAAAATCACAATTACCATCTGAATCAGTTATTGACAGCTTAATCACATGCTTCCAGAAACTCAGATAAACACGAGGTGTAACTTCCATCTCCATAGTCTGTGCTCACTTTTTCCCAGTATGTGATACAAGATAGACACCTTCATGTTTCTCTATTTTAATAGCACTTGTACTGATTTATCCACTGAAGAAGTGAGATTTACTGGCCTGTTTTCCTATGGATTTCTCTTGAAGCCTTTTAGAAAATGTTAGCAGCATATTTACTGCTTTCCATTCTTCTAGCACTAGGACTTGGTTTGAAGACAGCTTACACAGAGCAGTAGCAATATCCTGTCTTAAGATCCATCAGGGTTTTTGGTGAATACATACTGATGCTCATGGTTTCATACTATTCATTGATTTTTTTCCTACCTATTTTATAGCTTAATTTCAGAAGTTGCCCTGTTAATAAACGCTTGAGTATTCTGACAATAAATAATACTTGAAGTAACTCCTTTTTTTCCTAGTGGGGTCTGTCTTTGCTGAAATCCTTCTTTGCTCCAGTTTTCTATAGGTCACCTCATCCCTCTGCAGCTTGCAGATGAGGTTTACATTGCAGGCTCTTAGTTTCAGCATGGTTTGGGGGTTGGAGATTCGTGATCCTTGAGGTCTCTTCCAACCCTGGCCATTCTGTGATTCTGTGATATGCTGCTTCTCCCTGACTCTTGGCCCATGTGATTGTGGCTAGGTACAAGTGAGCTGCCAGAATGCAGTGCTCCTTCCCTGTGTCCCTTGACACTGCACACATATTTTGAAGGAGATGTCTATGTCTAAATGTCTATGTTTATGTCTAAAATGTCTCTTCACTTTGCTGCCTATCTGAACTTGCTTTGGGAAGACAGGATTCTTTTAAAAGCCCACTATGACGAATTCAGCATTTTTTTGTATCACTTATGTATACTTTACAGCTTTTAATTTACTACTACTTTATTTGTTTGTTTGTTAAGCATTTGCACTTACTGTGACATTACTGTTTTCCTTCCGCACCTCACAAGGATATTGACTTTTTTCCTATTAAGGACTCTCTTACTCAGTATCTGTTCAGTTGTAACATTCAGGTTCTGTGCAGTTCCCAGGGCTAAAACCAATGGTCAGTCCCCCTTTTGTGCTCTCTGATGAGGTGTTTTGAGAGGCAGTCATTCGTAGCACAGAAAATGGTGTTATGTCACGATATCTAAGCCTGACTTTCACAGAGTCCACTTGGGGATGGCCAGCTCTCTGGGCAATCTACTTTATAAGTAAGCATTATATATACCTATATATATATTTATATGTATAACATTTCAAATCATTAACAATTCTGCATTACCTGTTGATGGTTTGCAATTATTTACCTCCTTTGATTCAATTTTTTTCTTAAATACGTGCGGCCTGCTTTGCCTCATAAGGTTTTCTCTGATACTTCTACAGACACTGATACACCTGTCTCAGCAATACCTTCTCAGCAAACCCTCATGCAGAAACCTGGATTCTGCATGAGGATTCTGCAGGATTAGATGACTGAAGATCCCTCCAAACAGTATTTTTTATGATACATGATAGGTCTTGCTCTGAATTTTATGTTCCCTGGTTACAGGTTTTGGGGTTTCCTCCTGTTAAGACTTCTTATTTATTTTTTTTTCAACACTTTTGTACTTCAAATGTATATATTAAAATGTCTTTTTTTTAATTGAATAGCTTTTCATAACTTTATCTTTGGAGTCTTCTGGACAGAGATTAACAAACTTCCTTCTAAAGGGTATTTAGACCAAAAACTAACTTCTTATTTCAGTGTTAGAAACTCCATTCCATACTGATTCAGATGGAACCCATTCCTTTTTCACAACACTATTTACTTGGATGTATTTTGGGACTCTGCCTTTTTATGTTTCGTGCTTCTGTGATTACCAACATTCCAAAGTGTTACCATGAGGATTTGAATTTTAACTTTTAACACATTAAACTGTTTAACATTCTTAGCCTATTTTAGGTTATTTCCCTTACGTGATCATGTGCTGACAACAGTTACTATGAATATTCTGGAAACAATGCTTCTGCAATCACAGTGGACAAAAAAGCATTTTTTTTTTTCCCACACAAAAAAGAGATACTTGGAAATTCGCATTAGGCCAGAGTTAAAGAAGAGCAATGTCACAACAGAAATCTGAGATTCATCTTTGGCAAAATATAAAAAACCATCTCACCTCCTGCCACTGCATGGAGTGTAGGACAGCCCACTCAGAAGCACCATTTAAGAGCTGGCTGCCCTCATGAAAGAACAGGTTGTAGTGAGACAGAGGAGGAGAGAACAAGGATTTAACATCCAGAAAAATCAGCTGAAGAAAGCCTGATAATTTCATTCCTGTACCTAATCTCGTTGTGCAACAAAACTAGATTTTCATTCTTCAGATCCCAAAGCATTTGCCTTTCCAGCATAATGCTGCAATGCAGCATATGAAAAGAAAGATGCAGAACAACTACTATCATCAACACGCTTGTAGTTCATAGGAGCAGCATCTCTTTTAATGCTCTTGTAATTTTGTTTTAACTTGGTTTTGTGAGTAGACATTAATTAAAATGGTTTTCACTGTTTCCTAGAATAATAAACAATACTCATAAATCCCTTCTGCAATGAATGCTATAGATGACCATAAAGTTCTACTATTAATATGATTTCCTACTCCGTGTTTCTAGGCTGTTACAGACTATCACAACCGGCTCTAAAGGAAAAGTTCCATACGTAAGCAATTTTATGGCACACATAATACAAACTACTACGTAAGGAGGGTCAGATTCTGTCCCCAGTTAATCAAGGGAAATTTGTCACTGATTTCAGCAGGAACAAAACTGTTCTCATGTTTCCAAAGTTTAACACAGGCTTCGTCTATCAAAGGTCCTCCAGACATCAGTGTTTCTCACCTTAGAGCCTGCAGCTGCCAGGAGCTACAGAGAATCATTGAGAGGTCTGAGTTGGAAGGGGCTGTTAAAGGCCGTCTAGACCAAATGAACAGGAACATCTGCAGTAGATCAGGTTGCTCAGAGCCCTGTCCTGCCTGACCTCAGATGTCTCCAGAGACAGGGCATCCACCACACCTCTGGGGAACCTGTTCCAGTGCCTCACCAGCCTAATCTAAATCTCCTCTATCACCACAGACCGTGCTAAAGAGTCTATCCCCCTGTTTCTTATAACCCCCTATAGGTACTGAAAGGCCTCTATCAGAGCCTTCTCCAGGCTGAACAGTCCCACCTCTCAGCCTGTTCTCATAGGAGAGGTGTTTCATTCTTTGGATAATTTTTGCGGCCCTCTTTTGGACACACACCATCAGGTCCACGTCTCTCCTGTACTGAGGGCTCCACATCTGGATGCAATGCTCCAGGTGAAGCCTCATCAGCACACAGTAGAGGGGCAGGATCACCTCCCTCGACCTACTGACTGCACTGCTTTTGGTGCAGCTCAGGATATGGTTGGCTTTCTGGACCTCGAGGGCACACTGCTGGCTCATGTCCAGCTTGCCATCCACCAGTACCCCCAGGTCCTTTTTGGCAGTGCTGTGCTCTGTCTCCCAGCTTATACTGATAGTGGGGGTTGCTATAACCCAGATGCAGTGCCTTGCACTTGGAAGGGCTGTACTGAACAAGGAGAGTGCACACCCAGGCTGCCTGTTTTTCAGCCTGTCAGAGGTCAGTGGAAAATCACTGCACAGTGCAAAACAAGGCACGTATTTAGGTGAGAAGGGGTGGGATAATGGAAGCAGGACACAACCCCCTCAGTGCATCACCAGGAAGCTTCTAGACACCACAGAGAATGAAAAACTGCATAGCATAGAACTGAATTATGCCAGAAAGATATTCTTGGCTCAGCTTTACAGGTTCCACAGACAATGAGAACGCTTCCCAACACCGGGTTTCCTTTTAACTAAAAATCACCATTACTTTGAAGAAATTTCAGACGAGGACTCTTAGTAGCTGGTGATAGACACTGTCAGGAGCTTCAGTGGTGCTTGTTCTAGCACGTGCAAAGAGCTGCTATTGAACAGATCCTGCAGAGTAAAACATTATTGCCACCTCCACCTTTCAGCACTACTACTTTACTGTGTGTATATATATATATACACACACAGTATATCATATATATATATATATATATATATGATATGTGTGGGTGGTTGCTCATTTTTTGAAAACATTTCCCCAGAGCTGTTTATTGGGTGTCTCATCCCTCCTGTGACCAGAAACAGAGAAACCTGCATCTTGTATGAACCATATTTGGAACATGCCATCCAGCTAAAACCTTGTTAAAAGCAACTTTGCAACCATTGCACACCATCACCTTGTCAGCCTCACTAGACTTCAGTCCTACCAGGACAACACTAAAACCAAAGGGGAAGAAGAACAAATTAACAGCCCTCTGCAGCTCCTCCTGCTTCCTAGCCCTGATTTAATCTGCTGCATCTCTCTCTGCCAGCTTGCCCTGGCCACAGCAGAGCCCAGCTCTCCTGGCAGACTCGTGCTGCTGCAGCACCCGCTGGCAGCTCTGTCCATTCAGGCTGCAAATGCTTTTGTAGGAAAGCTGCAGACTGAACACGGAACGGCCCCCAAGTAAGACCTGCTCCACTGCAAAAGGTTAATTTGAGACTCAGTTTGAGTTATTTTAGAGCTTCTCACACACCCTGTTTTCCTGTGCGTTTGATATGAGACACCCCAGCTGTCCTCTTTTCAGCATAATTTAATGCTTGATTATATTAAAAGAAAGCATGCATTGTCTTGAAGAACAGAAAAGGCATCACCTAGGGATTTCTCTAATGCTGAGAGAAAATAAATATTTCATGGCACAGCAGAGTAAAAAGTCAGTCCCCAAAGTATATAATTGACAAGTAATTCTCTAGATTTGGTGCCTTCTCAGTTTTGTTTAAGTTGTTCCAACAATACAGCAATTGCCTCAGAGCTAGAGTTTGGCAAAGGGAGGAGTTGTGGAGAGGAAGGCACAATGATGATGTCTCCAGTAAATATGGGTAAAAGCTGCACTGATCTCAAGTCAAAGCATACAGCAGATCACGAGAGGGGAAAAATGGCACCCATTGATACTCACTGACACTTGCTGACCATTTATGGAGACCAAACGGTGGATGTGAGCACAGTGAGGCTGTGGGTGGTGCGTTTCAGCATTAGTGACAGCAGGTCACCTCCACTGGTGCAAATGTCTGCAAGCACAGCATGCAGGCTCCTGTTCACTGCTGGCAAAAACACACAGCTAACGGTGGTGACTGTGCTGAAAACAGTGTTTAGTAGATGAAATGAAATGCTCTGTGAAATAGCGTTACTGCACTTTTTGTACCTGTTGTAGTTTCCACGGAAATAAATAGGAGGCATTACTTTCAAAGCAATGTACATAGGAAAAGGTGCAGCTGCATAGTCTCCTACTGAAATCACTAGTTGCCAAACATAGCAGAAGTATTTCTTGTTTTCTGCATTAGAGTAACCCTTGACATATCTGCAGTCAAGCCAGTGGCAGGAACTGCCCATGAAAACACCTATTTCAAACTGAAACATGATGTGGATCTAAAAATGCACAAACAGCTCTGTAACACAAGATTGTTCCTGCATTCCTGTATCTTGGCAGTTTTATAGAATCACAGAATCACCAAGGTTGGAAAAGACCTAAAAGATCATCCAGTCCAACCGTTCACCTATTACCAATAGCTCCCACTAAACCACGTTCCTCAACACCACATCCAGTCTTTCCTTGAACACCCCCAGGGTCGGTGACAACCACTGCCACTGCCTTCAGCAGTACAGAATAACCAATCCAACGTTTGTCCTTTCACCACTGTGGCCCAAAAGAACAGAACACGTCTTCCTTCTTGCACAGTGACAAGAGTTGTGCGTAAGGTTAAAGTCTGAAGGGTTTACCTAAGGCATACAATAAGCAGAGTTACCCAAAGGTCATACATATCTTCATTTTTATCGTGGAATGGAACAGTTTGTAGAGGCCAGAGCTGGCAGCTACCAAACCAGCAGTTTGTGATGTGATACCAGCAATGTTGCTGCAAAATAGCTGCAGAAACCTGTCCTGCTGCTGCTGCTCTACAGCCAAGCATCATCCAAGCTTCAATTCAGCAGTGAAACCCTGCTCCTACTAAATCTGATGACAAAACTTGTGTAAGATGCTTAGTTCCCCAGCACAGCCAAGGGCTAAGCATATTAAAGAGCTGACAACTTATTCTGTTCTACCACTTAGAAACCCCCTGCCTGAAGGTTTCCCAGAGGTCAGCACCTGACAGATGCACTGGGGACACAGCATGGCTCCTTGAAGCATTAACCGACCCACTGGTACTTGTAACAGGGAACAGCAGGTTCTTATCCCCTCACCACACACAGCTGATTTCAGTACATCACTGCTCAGGTGAAAGAGCTGAGCTCACTGAGACACAAGTACTCACCTGCAAACACAGCTGTAGGAGATGCAGAAGCCCATCATGCGCCTCTCAACTTCAGTGACCCCAGAAAGATTTGCAGAGGCTTTCCCAGCCCCTTCACGCATGTCTATTAGCTATAAAAAGAGCACTCAAGAAACCCCCCCCAAACAGGAAAATTATCACAAGAACATCCACCCTATACTCACCCCTTAACATCTTAAATGAGCTCTGCTGAGGCTAAGTATCATGCTTTTCTGCAGCGTTATGCAACTTTGAGGTTACTTTTTAGGCAGAACTCTTCTCCAGAAGAAAAGCTCTTAGGTGACTGAATATTTTAGACTCCAACCCCAGACTTTCTGTGATGCGAAGGCTTCTTAGGAAGAAAAGTGAATCAAAGCCAGGACCGTGAGCCTCTCCCTGAATCTTAATAAGCAGATTCAAGAACATGAAAAGGGTAGTCCCTGAAGCCCAAATGAAAGAAGCTTTGGATTTAGAGGAGATTTTGATTAGGTTTTCATAAAGTGATTTAAAATTAGCTGCATAATGCAAAGAATATGCCAAGGTATAAATGCAACATGATTGCCAGTGATGGCAAACTAGCAAACTGAGCCACTGAACACACAAATGTCTTAGGGAATTTAAGGTCAAGCTGAAGTAAACAACATACTTGCTTTAAATTGTCACACAAGCAAGCCACAGAACACCTTGCGGCATAACAGTGTAAGAGGAATTCGACTTTTCTCCTCCTGCAAGCTGACAGCATATGATATTGCACAGACAATTTTTAGGGTATGACATAGAAAAGCTGCTTAGAGTTACTGACAAAAAGATTTAAAAAGTTTTTAAACTTCTCTTCTGACATGCAACAGCTCAAAATCCATGATGAAACAACCCTTGAGCTTACCGGAGCATTTCATTTACAGGGAATCAAAGCAACTTTTCTAATCAGTGCAACAAAGAAGGGATAAGAGAACAATATAGCTGAGAATGTGTACTAGCCATTGAAAATGAACTGCTACAGACCCAGGCAGTAATTCTTACGGGGGCTTTGATGTATGAAGATGATGCTCTGTGCTACAAAGTTCACAATGTTCTGTTACATAGAATTATGGAATCATAGAATCGCTCAGGTTGGAAAAGACCTTCAAGATCATCAAGTCCAACCACAAGCCAACCATACTGCCTTAACTCTAACAACCTAAATCTGCTAAATCATGTCCCTGAGCACCACATCCAAACAGTTTTTAAACACATGCAGGGATGGTGACAACCACCTCCCTGGGGAGCCTATTCCAGTACTTAACAATCCTTTCTGTAAAGAAGTTTTTCCTGATATCCAACCCAAACTTCCCCTGGTGCAACTTGAGGCCATTTCCCCTCATCCTGTCACCAGTGAGAAGACACCAGCCCCACTAAGCACCTTTCAGATATTGGAAGAGAGCAATAATGTCTCCACTCCGCCTCCTCTTCCCCAAACTAAAAGCCCCAGTTCCATCAGTTGCTCCTCACAGGGCATGTTCTCCAAGCCCTTCACAAGCCTTATTGCCCTTCTTTGCTCAACAATTACATCTACTGCATATTCACAAATAGTCTGCACCATTTTTTCCCTCTCAGATAACTGTATTTTTGTGACAGAGTATTACTGCTATTTTTAAAGAGATCTCTTCTGTAACCATACAAAGTAGATCATAGCATTTGTAATACACCTAAATTTGGGTAGACAGACACATGGACAACAAAAGCACACATCAGATTAGGAGAGCAGCTCAGTCAGCAGCCTGGGGGATATCAAGAGTATCATGAATTTACATAAATTGGAAATCCAGCTTTTTATAATGTGCTATTTTAAAGTGCACCTGCGTGGGAGTAAGGTAAAGAAGAACTCAGAGGTGTCACATTTTCCAGTTTTACAGTTCTGTATTAATAGAGCATCATTTCAAAACTTAAAACATAGAATCATAGAATTGTTCAGGTTGGAAAAGACCTTAAAGATCAAATCCCAACACCACCCAACCATACTGCCCTAACTCTAACAACCCTCCACTACATCATGTCCCTGAGCACCACATCCAAATGGTTTTTAAGTACCTGTTTAAACATCATAACCCAATGGTGACACAACGTATTTCCACAGAGACTAAAAAATTGCATTGGACTTTTGAAAAGTAACTTTTCATAGGGTTGCCTGTATCTATTTAATTTAATCAGAGAACATTCTGAAGAGACTACACTCTGTGATAACGTTTTCTGAAAGATCAGCTTTGGATGATGAAGTTAAAAATAAAGGTGTTTTTGTTAACATCTGAAGAGACTTATTTAACTTCTCTCTTTTGAGTTTCTGAGGACAAAAGAAAACCTTGAAGGCCTCATTTTTGAAAGGCCATATTTTTTTTCTGTACTTCTGTGAAGCCAAACAACACAACTACACTTATTTTATAAGTATTAAGGTCTACTGCTAAAACTTAAAAGTCTCTGTATGGGTTCAACATGAAAAAAACCTAGCTGCATAAAATACTGCATTGTGAAGACTGAGAAAATGACCATTTTCTAACAAACTAGGAATGTGTAGCCACACAAGCAAGGTACGATCCGGAAGTATGGAGTTAAAATTTAACACGTTTGTTAATCTAATATGTAATTCAGAACACAAGCACTTTCAAATCCTCAAGTAATCCCATGTAAAGAAGTCAGATTCCTCATGGATCTCAAGACAAACAGTTTGCTAGTAAGAATTCAAATTACTTAGTTTTTCTTTACACGACCATGATATGTTGCCAATCTGTGAAACACTTTAATTGACATCAAGCACAAAATCTTCAGACTTGTTTCCTGTCTTTTTATTTTCCTTTTCAGTTCCAGAGTTAAGTAAAGAATAAGCTGAGCACAGGAACAGTGAAATATGAAAGCTCTACTAAGCAAAGATTTTCACATCTTCTCTTTCCAGAAAGTGTTCAATAAGCAGGATAACTTATAGAAATCAGTTTTAAATCACATTCAGAATTATTTACAGAAATGATGACTAACAGAAACAGCGGCTCCTAACAGACTTGGTGTCACAGACTGGTATGGAGAGCTAGGGGACTGCTATTTCTTCATCTCCAGGATTGCACTTCCTGGTCCTCTGTGTTTGGCACTGCATATGTTGCAGAACTGGACAGAAGATACCTGGAAATAAAAAAGAAAACAAGTGTCTTAGACAAATATATTCAAGTTAGAACATGAGAAGATGAGTGAAAATTGCTACTGCTCATCCCAGTGTTACTATTCACATTCAGGCTGTTGCCTATAGACAAAGTCATGGATAGGTTTAGGAACGTGACATTGCTGAATAGAGTAAAGCAGGTTGTTCTGGAGTCAAAGGGCAGTATTAAGAAAATTCAAACAGGTCATATTCCCTGCTATTCAAAGTTGCATCATATATTGAAAATTTAGACTGAAAAAGGTTATGAAATACTTCTCAAACAGCAGTGATTTCTTTCTAAACTGGATACATTCTGCTTGCAGCAGTCCGAAATATCCTTTCCCTAGTCACATACTATTAGAAAGTACTGTCAAAAATAATAACTGCAACCACAAAATAATCCCTGATAGAACCATGTCCTTCCCCACAGATGTGATAAAGAAATTATTTGTCTTCTTGTCTTTGGCAAAAAGTGACAGAGATTAAGCTGGTTCCTTACTGTGTTAGATACTGGAAGACATTCTTTGTGAAACATGTGTCTGCAGTGGAACACTACCACGTTGAAGGCTTTGGATGCATCTGGGAAAGAGAAAGGTAAATCCGTTACAAAAGAACAATGGAACAAAGGATTTGGGGGCTGGTTGTAGCCCTGTTTGATTGCACACACACACAAACATCAAGTCATACCTTCATCACATTAATTTTACAAGTTATTCTATCTTATTTATAGAAATCACACAGAATGATGCTATCAGGTAATGTGTCCTAGTGGTGAAGTTATAAGACGATTTTATTCTGAGGCTTTAATGATGTACACATTTTCAACTGAATTTTTCAGGTTAATATGTGCCACATGTTAAATTTAGGGAGGGCAAAGAATAATCGACCTCCAAATAATTCAGCCATTTTGAGGAAACATTAACAAAAACCACTCTTGTATTAGTAAAGAGAGAACCAAAATACGGAGTACTACTAGATTCTATGCTTTCAGGACATAAGCTTTAAATGTGGCAATAAGCTGTGTAAGTCCTTCTTGATTCAGGAAAATTTAGCCCAATTAGAAACCTCCATACAATATTCACATACTCAAAGAACTATCACCTCACTTATCAGCATATACCCATCTCTCAGGGCACTTGCATGTCCAACTCTGTCAGGTTTTCTAGCACCAAGTATCTGTTCTGGTCTGTATGGTGGTGCATGCAATCACAGTACAACTGTATTTATTATTTTTTCCTTTTTTTTCCAGCAAAAGATGGTAGAAACAAGATTAGATAACTGGAAAAGATTTTATTCAGGTATGCACCGCTGGCAAACAAAGAATAGTTGCATCCAGATAGTTTGTCTTACGTTTTCTTGTTTGAAGATGCTGGGACAGATACTCTCCTATTTCTTAAGATGCCTAGCAACTATATTGATATTCCTGAAATTAGTTCCTTTGCAGAATGTACACCTTCAAAAATGATATACTGAATTTCCAGTTTCAAGACTAACTTCTGAAATGTTTGAAAGTGTTGTAAGAAGTGTATCACATACAAGTTTATAGTCTGCAAGTTCAGTCTAAATTGCAGTACAAATTAAAACAAAATCTGACTGGATCTGTTTTGTTTCATGACTCTGATAATCTCTGAGAATATGCACGTTGACTGATTGAAGTTGCCTTCTGTTCTACAATTTCAAAACAGGAAATAAACAAATCACACGTGAGTAAAGAAGAAGAAAGTAAGTCTGGGTTTACTACAATCAAAAGGTTCAGATTAGTCTCCATTCCCAAATTAGAATTCATAAGCAAGCTTTGCACAGGAGACTAAAATTTATTCAGCGATTATCAAGGGAGAATATTACACATTTCTGTGAACAGCAGCAAACAGTAGTTCCTCTAAAAACAAAAAATAGCCTCTTTTTCTTCCAGAAAAGCATCCTACCTGCAGGAAGTATTGGTGACAGGCATGATTCACAGATATTTTCCTCTGGGAAAAAAAAAAAAGGAAACAAATCTCTAACATTTTGTTAACAAACTCCCTGTTTACTTTTTTTTTTTTTAATAAAACAGGTATTTACACATTGCAGACACAGAAATTGATCTCAATCTTAGAGTATTTACTTAAGATACTCACCACAGACTACTGGAAATTAGACAGAAACTCTAAAGCAGCATTTCTATTAGCAGCAGGAAAAATGTACAGATTCTCTGATTTTGGTGCAGGAAGAACTGCAGGAGCCATATCAATATCAGAGCAGTAGAGGCATAAGGCAAACTCAAATAAAAAAGGAAGCATAAGATGGGTTCCTGACTTCTCTACTGTATTTTTCCAGCAGAAGCTCAGATCTTCTATTTTTCCATCATCTCCTGGTATAAACACACATCTTGCATAAATCACAGAACTGCTCATGCACATCAGTAGAGCCTCACAAAATATTTTCAACCATTTTTAAAAACCACCTCGTTGCAGAATATTATTACCTGACTATCTGTTTTGGCACTGAAAAACATTTTCCACCTTTACAAAGAAACTGCAAGATGCAACATATTACCAGCTATGCAGAGACTGAACAAAAAAAAACTACATGATGGATCTTGTCTCTACAAATAAGATTTACACTCTACAAAAAAGAAGTAATACTCAGGTTTTCTAGCAGCTTTCAAAATGGACTGTCACATGGCTTAGGTCTATAACAACAGGTAAGACCTCAAGTCACCACGTTTCTGCTGTACCCACCATCTACTAGAACACCCTTCATCTGAGTTCGATGCATTTTCTTCAGCAAAGAAAGAGAGTCAGCAACAAGAATCTTCTTGCAACCTTCCCTCAGCAAGATCTGTTATGAAAAAACACAAAGTACAGCAGTTGTTAAATAGGTGGGCATAACCATCATCCCAGCACGACACCTCTGGGTTTCTGCTGCTACAGGGAGAACAACAAATGTTTAAGCCTTTCCAAGATATTAGACCTTCAAACAGTGAGGGAAAAAAAGGATAAGAGGGAAGGAATCTCTACTTAACTGGAAAAAAAAACTATTAAAAAAAAATGAAAGACCTCAGAAAAATCAAATCCTTTGCAAATATATTATTGTCATAAATAAAGATCATCTTCCTGTAAGCTTCCCTTAACAAAATACAACGGAGGTTTTTCTTTACACTGCCTCTAACAGTTGGATTCTAAACCACTTCAAAACTTCCTCCATTCATACCTTCCCTGTCTATGTTAGGAAATAGATATGGTCATCCTAAAACCAAATTTAAAATTTGTTTTGTTCATATGCATTTCCTGCTCAGATGCCATTCAGCAAGCCGTGTTTAAAAGCCCATGCAACTAACCGAAGGTTAGACCTTGTTCATCCTTAGCAAAAATTCTTAAGATTGCTTTTTTAACTTCAGTATTTTATGTTAAGATTGTTATTGCCAGTGTTGTGAAACACAAAGAGAGATCTTTGGCATCAAAATTATATACAGTACTATTTTCCAATGCTAAGAAGGTTTATGACAATGACAAATCCAAACAAAGGGTTATAAGTTTTCTTGCTCCCACCCCATATTCAACCAATGCTTGGAAATTTGCTTTCCAAGACCAGAATTCTTCTGAAAAGTCTTTTGAGAGAGAGATTCATGATCAATTTTAAGCTGAACAAACCAACAAACCAAGGAAAGTGTTACAAGAAGGCAATGCCTATTTGTTTCTCCAGATTATTTGCACTACAGGAGATAATGAGCACTCTAAACAAGACCAAGATGCTGCTAAAGCAAGTCTCTAAAAGAAGTATAACAATAGGTTTTACAGCCAGGTGAACACTGTCCAAAACCTCATCTTCTTAAATACCACTGTGAACTAAACACGACATGCTGCCAGAGTCATTATGCAATTAAGACTGCGTATCTGAAATACAGAAATTAAAAAAAAAATTGATTAACATTAAAGATTTTAAACTGGGCATGCCAGTGGGTAAATGACTTCTCCAGTACTGGACACAACAAGCTACAAAACACTTCAGAGCTCAAGAAGCTGAATGTAAAACAAACACTTAGAAAATTAATCAATTTTATGTGAGATAATCTCAGGAGCTATCTAAATATGCTCTTCTCCTTCCAACTTTGCCCAAGGGCAACACAGAAAGGGAAATTTTGTGTTAAGTATAGGAAAACGTCACTAGATTAAGAAAAAAATACTTAGAAATTTTTTACAGCAGCAACTGGATAAGACCAACTTTCAGGATGAGTGCTCTGACCAATCTGGAATATTTTCAATCAGCAAACCGTATGGCAAGGATAGGTAACTAATTCAAAATGGACGTGATCTCCTTTGGCTATTTACTGGAGTTTTTGCTGACTGCACTCAGCACATGCAGATAAAAAATTGCATGGTTAAGTAATAGGAACAAAGAAAACACTGCAAATGGTGGAATAGAGATACAGTGATTTACTCCTTCCTACTTGAAATACAGAGTGCCAATAGGAAGACTTCACTTACAAAAAAAGATCGAAATAAAAAAGTACCAAAACATCAATTATGTCACATGAAAACCTCAACATTACTTGATCCTTTGAAAACAGCACAGAAGAAACAGAATTATGTTACAAGACACATGCAGCACCTTCTCCGCGACAGTTAAACTCCGCTAAGATTTTGCACACAATATTCAATGACTGATTGCCAGACTTTATCTTTATTAGAAGTGGAACACAAGATGCAGCTACCATAATGTAGAAGGAACTTGGAATGAAGGAGGTGAAATATCAAATGTCAAGATAATAAATCAACGCTTCTGTAGAAACACATTTGAAGAGCTCAAGGAAGAGATGGATAACATAAGAATTGTAGAAAGAGAAGTAAGAGAGGGATTTTGGAGATGAGACAGAGGGAGAAAGTATGCTTGAATGAACTTCTTCATATTAAAAGCAGGGAGAAGTATTTATCTGTGCCTGAAGATTAGAATAAACTTGACATCAGATGTAAAGCTGTGATGAAGCCATTCTCTAAAGAGATGCAATAAGAAAGAAAAAGTCTTATGAAGCAGAATTTTTTTACCCTTTAAAAAGCTCAGCACTGTAAACACAATGAAGACAACATGGTAAGTTTAGAGAAAGAAGTTTTAAATGGATCTGGTGCTTCACCAAATGAATGAAACTGTCGGGAAGCAAAATATTTATTGCAAAAAAAAAGAAAAAGAAAGAACCGGAGTTCATTTTCTGACTACACTAGAAAAGGTGCAACTGCATAATGAAAATCAAAGCAATGGAAACTGCTATTTATGCAGGTCACTCCAAAAGTAATGCCTCCTATTTATTTCCACGGAAACTACATCAGATACAATGAGCACAGTAACACTGTTTGATAAATTCTCAGCTACAAAACACTACTTTTCAACACAGTCACTACCATTAGCTATGCATTTTTGCCAGCAATGAACAAGAGCCTGAGTACTGCACTACTAAAAATCTGCACCAGTGGAGGTAGCCTCACCTGCTTCACAGCTGCTAATGATAGTGTAATTGCTAGGAAAACATTGCCCACACAGTCCATCCTTCAACAGACTGAAGAGATGGAAGTCAGAAAGTGCCAAATCCAGACTATATGATGGGTGGGGTAGGACAGTCTAGCCAACACTGACAATGTGCTCCAGTGTCTTCCAAGTGGGATGGGGTCTGCTGTTATCATGTCGCAGGAGAAAGGCTGTCTTCTTCTCTGGCCTGACCCTGTAAGTTTGAGCCTTCAGCTCAGTCAGTGCCATGATTTAGTGGTCAGAGTTGATGGTCTGTCTGAGTTCCTGAAAAGTCCGTAGTGATCACCCCTTTCCCATCCCTAAAGACAGTGCACATAACTTTACCTGCTCAGAGCTGCATCTTGAACTTTTTCTTTGATGGGATTCCCATGTCACCACTCCATGGACTGCTGTTTTGATTCTGGCTAATAGTGGTGGCATCAAGTCTGCACACCAGTAATGATGTGATCCAGAAAACTGTCACCTTAAATCTCATTCAACACATCCTGAGAAACCAGTATCTGGTGCTCTTTCTGTTCCTGTGTGAGCATTCGTTGGATCCACCTGTGCTAATTTTGCAATATTCCAATGTTGTCACCATTGTTTCTAATGTACTGCAGCCGATATTCAGCTCTGTACACAGTTCCCTGGTTGTAATCTGCTGATTCGTGTGGTTTAGTTGATTGAGATGCTCTTCTTTTTGTGTTATGACAGCTGTGCATGGCTGTCTGGAACGTGGGTTGTCTTTCAAATTGCTGTTCCTACTGCTGAAATGCATCACACATCACCTCACTGTGCCAACATTCAGTGTTTGGTCTCCAAAAATATTCAGCAAGTGTTGATGAATGTCTGTGGGTGCAATTTTTTTCACATGGAGGAATTCAATTCCACACCTTTGTTTCAGATGCACTTTTATGTCAGAAATCATTTTGTTGCTGTGCTACAGATGGTCCCTCTGCTGCCATCTGTAGCATAGCAACAAAATATAATGGAATATTAGCGGGAAGGTTCAACCTCTACTGCCACACCAACATCTGCCTCCAGTGCTGTGGGACAGGACCATAAAAAGGCATTACTTTTGGAGCATTCTTCGTAATTAATAAAGTCCTGATTTGCATATGCTTAACATTACCTTTGAAGGAAAACATGCAGTTAATTTGAAGGTTATACTCAAAGCACGAGGAGTACATTTGGGTCTTGATTCAGGTTAGCACTCAACAAAGCCCAAGTTTCTCCAGGACAATTACCCCAAAATCTCCAAAATGCATCATAACCTTAATTAAAGGTATGTTATGTTTAGTCACAGAATCACAGAATGGCCAGGGTTGGAAGGGACCTCAAGAATCATGAATCTCCAACCCCCCTGCCACATGCAGGGCCACCAACCTCCACATTTAATACCAGACCAGGCTGCCCAGGGCCCCATCCAACCTGGCCTTGAACACCTCCAGGGATGGGGCATCCACAACCTCTCTGGGCAGCTGTTCCAGCACCTCACCACTCTCTCTGTAAAGAACTTCCCCCTGACATCCAACCTAAATCTTCCCTCCCTGAACTTAAAGTTAAAACTATTTCCCCTTGCCCTGCTGTTATCTGCCCTTTCAAAGAGTTGAAAAAGAGTCACTACAACCAAGTAGTGAGTGTCTCACCATGCAAGCTGCCACCTGTCCCCGAGTGCCTCCAAGATGTCTGAACAGCTGCATATCCACATCCAGGAGGAAACCCTAATAGCTCCTCCAGATGCTTTCAATCAGCATTCATCATTAGCACTGGTGTCTGCTGGTTCACAGCAGAATGCTCTGAATGGGAGAACTATGGATGGACAGCCTCCATCAGAGATACTGCAGGGTCAATCAAAGTTTAAACCAATAACTCATCATCTGAGTACAATGGCTAATTCACAAAACCTAGAGATACTGAATCTAACCAAATTGCTTTTAAATTCTAAGACCACTGAGAATATGTGGGGAGAACAATGTAAGAACACCAAAATCTTTTGAAGAGTTTTACTAAAAACTGTCAAAAAGAGGTAAAAAAATTAGGCTATTCTGAAATAAAAAACAAAACACAAGCATTTCTTGTATTTCACTTAGGCAGACTCTTATTTTATAAATTCAGAAAATGTAACAGACATAACACAGAAGTACACAAATAAGGGACATTTAAGATCAGCATTCTCTGTGAGAATTAAGTGTGGTACAACAACTATAGAAGACACGGGCTGTAATTATATGATTTAAGAATTGTCTTAAGAAATGCTACCAGACTCCTCAGTTAAGACTGTGTTATCAGTTACCAGAGACTCAAACTCACAAGACTTCATATTTCTTTTCAATTTAATTCCCAGGGAACTGAATATTGAAGGCAAATACAAAGTCCAAATACACATTACAGAGAGAACAATGAGTTTTGGTCCAGAGATGATGTATTAAAAAAAAGCCCAAGAAACTAATTAGCATCAGTTTCATTAGAAAAAATATATATATACATTGCACAGAATGGTAAATGTCCATTTTGCTATGTTTTTCAAACAAAAGCAGTACTGGCCTCACACTGTTTGCTAAGAGATATTTAAAAAATTTGCACTGCAAAAGCCCTAATGGGAACAGAAGACCCACATGAGTCTCAGAAGAGACCTGTATCAGAAACAACATCTGCAGCGTGTAAAATAAATTACCTAAGAATGACAGTATTTTCTGATGCAAAACAAATCTAAACTGTTTGTATCCACTTAAGGGGCTCAAAACAGGCAAACTCCATGCTTACTTAAGCAAGTAGCACATTATTTGCATTTTTAGAATGGTCTTCAAACAACCACAGCCTTTGGCTGAGAGGGTATGAAGCTGATGTCCAAAAAGCCTAAACGAGTGTCAGCAGCCACTGACCTGTTCTTAGTCCTGTTACCCTGAAATGTGAAGCAGAACAACATGCATCAGATGGAAAAATCTGTGTTAGGAAGTGTCTTATGATGGGAGTTTATACATTACTGACTGAAGACAGGCTGGACATCATAGGAGAAAACATTCTCACACAGTCAAACATTTCACTATTGCTGAAGAGCACTGAAACTTCCCCAGGTACAGAACTGATTTTTTTCTTGTTCTTAGAGTGAATAAGATGTTCTTGTAGAGGAGCTCCAGTTAAACACAGTTTGTCTCCAGAAGATTATAAAAAAAGCTTTTATTCCAACTGAATCCTAACTTTCAGCAGAAAAACATACTTGTAGTTTTAAGAATTTAAAAGGACTGTTGGATGAAACAAAGGTAATATAGCTGGCAGGTGCTCTTATCTACATAAATACAAGATCAATTTGTAAAGTCACACTGACAACAACTTTTCAGTTATATGGAGATAGCTATGTTTTGATTCTGTGTTTTTGAAAGCACTTCTACATGCAAGCAGTAGAACTGAAAGCCATTAAGCTTTTCTCAGGATAGCAATATGACTTAGGCCAATTCGGTTAGCCTGCCATGGATTTGCATGATAATTAGTTACATTGAAAATGTTGACTGGAGAAAGGTGATTTATTTGCTGTTAAATAGAAGATGTGCTAGGAACATGTCAGTTTAATAAACTGCAGGTTCTCTTTAAGACAGCTTATCTTCTGGACTTTATAAATTCAAATGAAATAGCTTGTGGTCTATTTCATTTATAAATTTATGGCACTGAAGAATTAGATTTCAGGAGTTCCATATAAAAAAAAAGTTTTAGACTACACTTACTTGATAAATATTGTTAAAATGCAAGCAGTTATAACTTTATCTTTACAGTCCATGTCATCAGAACTTTGTCTATGAATGTTACGGTATATAAACACTAAAATTGCTACTATGGTTATGGTTTTAATACATTAACTTTGATAATGACAAGCAGAACAGAACAGAAAATGTTTCTCAGGAAGGGAAGGAAAACAAAAAAAGGCAATAACCACTTGGAGTTTAAATCCCAATTCAGAAAAGCACTTACATCTTATACTGCTTAGGTAAATTCTGAAGCCTGTACTCAGCTATAGGTCATGCAAAATTGCATTTCCAGAAATGGGAAAATAATAAATAAAAAGATAATTCTTATAAGAATAATAAGGCAGCTGAATAGATTCCGAACTGTAAAGTACAGCTGTAAAACCATGCAGAAATCAATTAGTAATACATATTTGAACGGATTGTCTAAGAGATAAGTCTCACATTATCTGCATTTTTATAGAAAAACTAATACCTCTTTTAGTATCATTTTTGTTTGGTTGGCAGCAAATGTACTAATCCCTTCACAAAGTTGTGAATTATTCACTTTACTTTAAAGCTGTGGTGAGCTTAGAGTAGCACATACAATGGTTCCAGCATTCATCTAATAGATGGTAATAAGTTCAAATGAAGTAATCAATCTACAACATGCCAGCTTTGATAAAAACTTACATTATTCAGGGAAGATGTCAGACTAGAAAGAAGTTAAAACAAATTTTGTTACATTAATAGAGTTATTTGCTGGATTCATTAACACACACTGTAAGCCACATATGGCATGCTTTGGCAGCCATTCAATTTAATTCACTTGATTTTGTTGGGATGTTAAGAATTTTTTTCAAAGAGAAAAAGTCTAAGAAGGCTTTTAGCTTCTGGACATACATAAAATCACATCTCGTGAAAAGTTTACCATAAAGGAAATTTAGGAATATAGTAGGAAATCTGTATCTGTTTAAGTACTAAAATAATCTTACCAAGGCTTGCAAATGAGGTCAGTCAAATAATACAAAGGCCCAGGTGCAATACCTTTTGGGGGAGCTGATGTTATAAAAAGCATGGTTTTCCTTTCTGGCAGTGACTTGCAAGTGAAGCAATGGGTTATAAGTTCATGTATGCTCGACTGTTGTGGATCTAGAAACAAGATTTCCTTTTTTGTCTTTGAAAATGGGAACAGTGAGACTTACGCACATACAGAGCTGGTGATCTGAAGGGATGAAATCACAAAGTGCTAACCAAAGAAATGTGGATTGCTGTACCAGTTTGAAGTGTCTGGTACATTATGTGATACAAATCAGTTTTTTACCAAAACGAACAGAGTTCTCCCAGGCCAGAATAGAGAACATGGATTTTAAACCATGAAGCTACACAATGTGAAGAAAAGGTGTGACCAGGCATCATACAAGCAGACCAGAGACTAGCTTTGAAGAGGCTAATGACATAGTAGTCATGATGAAGCTAGGACAGAACTACCCTCAGCTAGGAACAGCCACTTAAAACATCTACTTGAAGTCCTAGCTGTATCCTGAAGTATGTGCTGAATGCAGAAACAGTTCTGCTAACAAAACTGACCGTGCCAAATTAAAGCTACTTAGGTGAGCGTGCACCCAAGAGCTGTGATCACATCTCTGAATTTCAGTGCAGAGACACCATCTGTTTATAATGGTGCACTTTACATCACCTGTACCACTTCAGAAGCAGCCTTATTTTAAGCTATAGCTCATAATTCTCAAAAAAAAACCCCAGTCCTTTAAGTAGTCCTCTTAATTTTCTTTTTTTTTTGGTACGTTGTCTTGCTATAGTGGCATAAAGCCAAGCACAAGTTACATTAAGCCTCCTAATTTCTACTCCTCAGAGATATAAATTTTAGCCCTTGAACTATCCAAATCTACTTCAAAATGAATTAACTTAAAATCCATGAAGCATTTCAATTATAAGCACAAAAAAAATTTAGATACTGGTCTAGAAGTAAAATATATCCTTTTAATAGCAAAGTAATTTTGTTAAAAGCCATCTGAAGACAAAATGATTCTTCCGTCCACAAACTGTGACCAAATGATCTTGTCAGCTTTATCTGAATCCACTAACACACACTGCATACATGCAAACAGCACTTTATCACTCTCTGTGCAGAGGTACAAAATGTTCCATTTCAACAGGAACAGTGAGATCAGCAGTCCAAGCAGCAGGGAACTGACAGAAACAAGATCAACATGCAACTGCTTAAAAGATGTATGCTATTTTACTAGCATTATTTTGGAAAGATAGTAATATCTAATGAAGTCAATTAAAAACCTGCAAGTAATGCTACAACCTGCAGTACATGCAAACATGTACCTGTCTGTTGGGGGTAATTCCTCCCACAAAACAGAGGTATACAGGAACAAGACACTTATTCTCTTAGAAATCCTGAAAGTCACCATCTAAAAGAAATACCTAAATCATCCAAGTCTTTCAAAAATTCTACTTACTCACCATGCTTATGACAGTATGGGAGAGATTCAGAAGAGGCAGAAGCTATCTAGAGAAAAAAAATAATAATCTGGACAAATTTCTACCCTTTCTGTCAAGGTTTCATCCTGAGTCACTGCAATAATGACGTCCTAACAAGATGAACAAACCTAGGTAACAAGCATTTCTTGTGCTGCTCACTGGTGAAATGGTCTTTGATGTCTTTCTGAAAATCTTCAGAGGAAGAACACAGCATTTACCTGCAAGTTGTAGTCCTGAAGAATTTTCACTAGCGAGTCTCTCAAATTAGGAATCTCCATGCCTTCCTTAATACGATGAATCAAAAGAATGGGGTCAACATGAGTTCCAATATTGTTCAACAAACCAGTAATAAAAGCTGTGAAAAACAAGAAACAAGTAAATTAAGAAAAAAAATCCATCCACCTTATAAAGGATGCTTCAGTGGCAGACAGACTTTGGCTGTTTCTATGACAGCTCTTTATAGAGAGAGCACTAAACCACTTTTACATAGCCTTCACATCTTTCTTACAGTTGCATTTACTTGAAAATAGGTCTTCAGGGAAGATAAAGACACAGTTTGCCTATTTACAGAACTCCAGAGGTATCTGGAAAACGGATACCAGAGTAGCCAGAGCAAGTCATCAAAACCACAAGTGAATAACACATTTCAATTGAATAAAAAGGGACTTGTACAAGCAGAAGTAGAAAATTCACTTCATTATTTGAATATTCTATTCTAAATTGCAGGATTAAGAAGTGTATTTGCAAGCACTTAACTTCAAGAAAACATGTTTCTTGACAGTGACAAGACGAATACAGATGTCCAACGTCCTGAAATGCAACTGGCTAAATGAAATAGATGGATGAACTTCAAGTAAGACTGAGAGCTGACCTCAGTGCTCAATAACATGCTTTAACTCGGTCAGCACTGAAGTTAGCAGAAAGTTGGACACAGTGATCTTTGAAGGTCCCTTCCAACTGAACTATTCTGAATGTTTTTCTTCAAAGCCCAAAAATAAGGAACACCACTGGAGTAGTTCTGCATAATGGCAGATGGAATGGAGATAACTGTATATGCTTTGAGTTCCTTTTCCTCTAAAGTTGTCAATAACTGGAGCATTGTTTTTAGCGAGGAATTACATTTAGATAGGGATTTCTGTTGGTAAGATAACTTGATAACATCATAATTCCAAATTAGTAACAGATTTTGGTTGCAGCTGCTTGTCAGAATTAGTGGACAAGTGATGAAAATACATTTATTCTGATGTTAATTCTATGAGACGTTCAATCCTTTGGAAAAAGAGATCCCTGCAGAGATTTTAGAGTCTTGATTTAAAGCACCAAAAGACATTGCGAAATTAACAGAATTTGTAGTTAAAATAATTCTGTATTTTCCCAGTCATATGAACTCCTCTGAGTTTGCTTCCTGAACAAAACTGATGCTGTTAAGAAGATTCTGACAGCTTCTGATTCCATCTGAACTTTAAACTTGAGCAGATGTTCATATTGTGGATAAAGAGCAAAAATGCTCTTGTTATTATAGATCTTGCATTGATGACACAGAAATAATTCAACAACTGAGGGACAGATAGGTGAAGACTCTCCATTTTCAAAATTTCCAAGGGAAGCAGCTGTAGTAAACATCAGGGCTTATTATGAGGGTGCCTAAAAATAAAGCTTCATACAGTGCCAAATTAAAAGTACCATTCTGTTCTTACTTTGTCATTAAGGACGTAACTGCATAGAGCTTTGTCAAGTGTTAAATCTCTACGTACTCATCCTATAGCATGCCCACATGTTGCCTTGTGGGAAGCTTCTATGCTCAGCAGGCGGAGATAAGGCATGCTCTACAAACCAGAACATCTCCCTGATGATCCAAAAATGCCTTTGCTAGCACGCATGTGGATAATTCAATCCTTTACCTGTAATAGCATTCCACAAAAAATACACAGGAAAGGCTAAGAAACTATCCTGCTTACGTGGTTTGTCAATAGAATACAAAATGAGGTCTTCCCAAAGTTCTCCATCATCTTGTTCCTTGGCAAATTCAATAGCTTTATCTACATCTTGCAGTTCTTCCATTATCATCTTCAAAGCACTGCGGCTGTTACCCATTCTGCCTAGAAGGATAAAACAAATAAAGAGTTTATAAAACCTAAAGCACTGAGTACTGATAAGCATTTAAGAAGCTCTTGTTGCTTTTTCCTTACGAATTTTCTAAGTGATAAGTTCCTCCATATTAAAAACCTAATCTAATCAACTTGATGAAAGGAAAGCTTATTCCAGAGCTATCAGTATCACCTGAACATGTGCACAGAGTACTCTGCTGGACTGGGACCCAGATTCATTCTTACAGACATGGTGGGTCATACTGGGGACTCTAAACTGCAGCAACATCTGACACAAGGTGAAGTGTGCTCATGTGTATGTTTGCATGCATATGAACTCTGAGATGATTTATCTCTTGTTAAGAACTTGTATGAACACAATTAACTTGCTCTAAGTATAGTTCAGCTTACATTCATGGAAAATAAGAGGGAGGAAGCAGTAGCTTTGAACTGTTCTTTAAGTAAATCCATGAGTAAACTCTACTCTGCTCTCAAATGCTCCACAAAATGTTCTTATTAAAAAAAAAGATTATGTCAGTAATAAACACTTTCCATTCTGATTATGATTAATACATGAACACACATACAAATCTTAGAGTCATACAACAGCTCCCATTCAGAGGTGGGGAAGTTAATTTATGTTTGAATAGTTTAGAATTATTTTTTTAAATTAAAAAAAACCAGCACTAGCAAACCTTCTTTCTAAGCAAAAGGTAACACTAAGCTCCTGAAATGTGCTCAGAGTAAAACCTGTTTTATTTCTCCCTTGTCCTCAAACAGAGAGAATTACTCTTGGAGGTTCTCTCAAAATCATATCATATGAATAATCAATTCCTTTATTTTCCAAATCAGTTATTTGGTCTTACTGACTGCATACCAACTTTGTCTTTGGGAAGTGTGTTAAAAGACAGTGGACAATACATCACACGTTTTTGCAGCATAAACTTCATGACAAGATTAAAAGCATGTTGTAATTTATCACAGTGAGAGATACTTACTCAGAAGATAAACTGTCTCTTCTACAAAGTTTCTCTGTTGGCAGATCTCTAGAGCCTTGAATTAAGACAAGAGAAGAAAGAAAGAGAATACAGGGAACCATGTAACAAGATATTTTATTGATCACTAATGCTACAAGAAACTAAAGGATACTTTTCCATGAAGTTGCATTACTCATTTTGACAGGAATACAGCTTCCTTAACATGCACCGTCAGGTCCTCTGGCATTAATTAAAAGTGGCAGTTTTCGCTTTTTTCTCTAAGATCAAATAATTTTAGTAACTGGGATGTTCTTCAGCTACACAGAGATTCTGTAATTGCCCATGACATTAGCTCTCAGCAGTTACAGAACCTGTGCACAGTTGAAAAACACCCCAGTTACTAGAATTACCAAACTGATTACCAGTAAGTTCTTAGCAATGCAAATCAGGCAGGGCTGGGTGTGCCATAGATGATGCCACGTCTGTTTACAACCTAGAAGCAGAAAGCAAACTCAAGACTCACTGAATTTCCATGAAATTAATTGTTCACCATAAATATTTTCATACTTGGAAATCAAAACTATATCTTCATAAGATATATATATAAGATATACATATACATAAGATAGAGGTAGGAATTAACTCTCCCTTCTATTCTCAAATTGTTTCAGATGGGTTACTACGAAGTCTAAATATATACACAATGAATTTCAGGGGCAGGGTAGTGATTTCACAACCACATACTTTGGGTGCTTGAAGGTATAAATAATTAGTAAGGAATGTATTGTGAACAGAGTTGATAACCTTTTTCTCTCCACTTAGAAATTAAAGTACAAATTACTAAGTATTCAGTATTTCTGGAAGCTGCACATTTAGTGACTGCCATGCTCCCTCTAGAGGAAAAGAGGGAACAGTCATATTTTTTTCTTCAGTTTGTTTGACACAAGCTTTGCTAAACTGCACTTGAAAGCAGTGGCTTAGTTTTAGAGAAATAGAATGACTTCTTGCATTGTTTATCATTTATTTATGGCAGCAGTAAGTATGAGTTTGTTCAAATTGTTTTTTTCTTTCAATTTTCACACAGAACTGGAATCAGCTTAACAGAAACTGAAGACCTGGGAAATTATGGTCTTCCCTTTTATGTCCTTGGAGCAAATATACGTATGTAGCAAAAAGCATTGCTATATGGCATTTATGGTAAAAAGCACAAAGCCTGCTCCAAAGGTAATGTGTTCTGTTTTTCAATGTTGGCCCACGACATCAGAGGCAGAAGGTGGTGGTACAGCAGAAGGGGTTGAACCTTCCCACCAATATTCCATTATATTTTGTGGTTGTGCAACAGATGGCAGCAGAGGGGCAGTCTGACCAAATGGTGCCTGACATGGAAGTGTGTATGAAGCAAAGGGCTGGATTGGGTCTCTGACATCTTCTTGTTTACAGACTAAAGCAGTGCCAACAATGTGGTTGCATCAATGCTTCTCTGCACCAGCAACCACGGAACATAGACAGCTGGATCTGAAATAACTACAGGTATTTTGCATCGAAAGAAAACAATGTGCAAGTAAGGTTTGACACATAAAACCCTGATCATGCAAATAATACATACGTCAAAATACTAGATTTTGAGAGATAATAAATAAAAAATACTAGATTTTAGAGAATCACAGTCAAAAACGTAAACATCGTTGATTAAAGTCTCTGTCTGGCAGCCCTACCAAGCTCACTGCCTAAAAACATCACTTAAATAATGTAGTTTTTGGAACAATTGGGACAATTTTAACAAAGACCAAGGCTGCAGTCCTAGCACAGTTTTATTTTCCTGTGTTGCACAGAAAAGTTGACTGACAATTGAAAAAAGCAAGCAAAATAAGAGAGGTGCTATGAATGGTTCTGTTTAGAGTGTCAACCACATAAACTACAGTATTTGATATTACATTTAAACTATTCCACAAGTGTCATCACTACATCTGCATACAGAGAGGCAAACTTTCAGCTTGGTTGAGCAGATTAGACCTTAACAGCAAAATCATGTTTAATAAAATACTGACCCAAATGAAGAGTAAAACTCAGATTTCCATTCCATTCACTTTAATTCAGAAGTATTAAATTAAAAAAACAAACAAACAAACACGAGCATCATTAGTCCATTACATTTGATGAGACAAAGTAAGGAGGGGGGAAATGTAAAAAGGATAAAGAAGATGGCAACACAGTACACTAAAATTCCCAGTCTGCTAGCAAAAGTACAAAGTCAAAATATTTCTGGCTCTGTTAGTTTATTGGCTGTTAAATTGTGTAAGTTACTTGAAAACAACTCAGAACCTTAGAATATAAAGCTAGAAAACATACAGTTAAAGTTATCTATTTTTCAAGATCTAACACTGACTATGCTTAGATTTTTCAAAACAATTGTTTATTTACTGCAACCACAACCCACTGCCTTGTCAGGTCAGGCACTGATGAATAAAGATGCTTCAGGCATGCATCAAGTGTGAATTTTGGACTTCTGCCTTAAAAACCATCTCAGATTCCTGTATTCTGAGCTACAAGAGAAAGGTCTTTGCTACCAGACAGCAGAAGGTGCATCACTTCTGCAGGTAATGATCACAAAGCCAAAGGATTCCTCCTTTTGGCAGTAGAGGGCAGTACCAGACACATTTACAAATGTACAATTCTACAAGCATGTGATGTAAAAATCCATGACTTGTGTTATGGAGCTTACCTTCTCTAGTGGACAGTGTGTGCTGTCTCTGAGAAATGGCAGTAAATTTGGACGATCATATTCAGCATAAAGACTGATCTGTTTTTCATGATACCGTTGTCCTTTATGGTGGTCTCTTTTGAAAAGCTTGTGCAAATACTAAGAATCAAAAAAAGAAATGAAATTCAGAAACTCTCTCATAACATTATTTGGACTGTATATAAAACCCTTCATCAATTCCTCAGGAATATACTAACACATACTAAAAGGCACAAAGATTAAATCCTGATTCAAAAGGCTAATTTTTTTTTCCCCATAGTACTCTCATCACAGCATTCTCCATTAACTCTATTAACTCTGTAAAACACATTTTTAGCAACATTTGAGTAAACGTCCTTTAATCTTCACAGATTTTGAATTTTATAGAAAACTTTGGAGAAATACATCAAATGAAACATTTATTTATCTAGACATGCTTGGCCACTGTGGGTAAGTTTAAATTATGAACATTTTAACCAAAGTACTGGTACTATAAATAGAGAGGTGAAGGCCATTCTTCCTCTATGAGCAAAAAAAAAAAAAAAAGACTTAAGAATAATCTGGAGGGTCACTTGTATCCAAAGGGTTAGACTCCACACTTTGAAACAAATGCATGCCCTCCATAAACTGAGGGCATCTTCTTCGAAAAGCTCTTGGGCTGCAGGCTGCACACTTCATAGAGTTGTTGCTATAATCAGATCTCTGACTCATAAACTCACTCTCTCCAGCAGATCGATCGATGCCTTGAGCCCCAACACAGCAGCAAGTTAAAGCTTCCCTCCCTAATACAGCCCAAGATCACAGTTACATGTTAAGCATTCTACCAACAGCACGCTCCAACTGAAGAGTTGCTCTCAGAATAGCAATTTGGAGCCACAGTTGTTCTGATGCATTGTAATTCTGCACAAAGCAGAACAGTCGTGCAGAGTATGGAAGTTATTGCTCTAGAAAGATAAGGAGTTCACTGTCTTTATGGAACAGCAAAATGTGTTTCAGAGTTGCATCCAACACCCAACCCCACTTCTATGTATGGAAAGAGGAAGTGAGAAGCAGCAAGAAGGAAATGACCAGAGAGGACAAGCATCTGCAATGCTAATAAGGAATACCTCAGAGGATGTTAACCAAAAAGCAGTACATTACCAAGTTCTCACATGTATACACTTCAAGATTATTACTATTTTAAAAATGCTATGACCATGGTAAAAAGTGGATGAGCAGAAGTAGCCACTTTGGTTGTGATGATTTATGGAATTTCAGTATCACGTGCACACTGACAGCATACACACATGGGATCATAGAATCCTTAGAGTTGAAAGGACCTCTGAAGGTCATCTAGGTCCAACTCCCCTGCAATGAACATGGACACCACAGACAGATCAGGTTGCCCAGGTCCTTAACCAGCCTCACACTGACAGTCTCCAGGGACAGGGCATCAACCGCATCTCTGGGCAACCTGTTCCAGTGCCACACCACTCTCAGTGTAAAAGAGTGTAAAAAAACCTATATCTAACCTCTTGGAGCTTGAAACCATTTCCCCTTGTTCTATCACCACAGACCCTGCTAAAGAGTCTGTCTCCTCTCCTGTAGCTCCCTTTAAATACTGAAAGGCCACTATAAGGTCACCTCGTGGACTTCTCCTTGCTAAAAAGCGCCAGCTCTCTCAGGCTGTCCTCGAAGGAAAGGTGATCTATAAGAGATGTGTCCTGCAAATATCTTATCCAGTTCAAAGTGAAACTAGTAGAATATAGAAGTTTTTACCACATGCTGTAGTTCAGGTCTGTTTTCTAGCTCTTCAACAACTCTGTCAATCTGCAAGAAAACAAACAAAAACCAAGAGATTAGCAAATCTCTGTGAACATCACATTCATAGGATAGAAAGGAGGATGAAAAATGCAAGCAGCACTGGATCACCATATCATGAACTTGTCATACTCACAGAAATTTTATCTTCATTATCCAAAAGCATGTCTACTGCTTTCTAAAGTAAAGAAAGAAAATCCAGGTAAGAAATAGGCACGCACATTTTATCACTCTTGATTACAGCATTATGCTTGTTCACCGATGGGTATCAGATGGACGCTGCAGACTTATTCTTTTCAGCAGCATTAATTCAGAAAGCAGTTTGCATAACAACAGCACTCTCCAACAGCAGAGCATTACAGGTAAACAAACACATAATGTACTCTTCCAGAATACCTGTCCAAAGTTTAGACACTAACAGTAATCAATTCTGTGCACTTACACTGCAGGTAAAATACGCCCATTGAATCATGGCTCATAGAAGGCCATAGGCAAATGCTAAAGAAATACTATTTGTCCCAATGCAAAAGTCAGCTGTAGGGTGATGGCTGTATAGGAAACACACAGCTCAACTTGCCTTACAATTGGATTCCTCCAGCCTATCTGCACACTGCTACTGTAACAGGAGCAGCCAAGATCATGTAAACAATAGTAGTCATCAGGGTGCCTGTTCTGCTTCCACTTTTAAGATCAAATTTTGGTTCAATAAAATAAACTCACAGATGCTTGATATAACTTACTATATATTTTTTTTTTAAATGATACACTATACCAAATGATCATCTTTGGTATAGATTGCTCCATATTTTAGTTCCAGTGCTGAAACAACAGCTGCACACAAACAGATGATCTACTTGTTTTCTCCCAAGGATCATAGAGACTGTTTCCCCAAGTACCAAACAGATTCTTTTCCCAGCACGCATACAAAAGCTCATTTGCTGAGGTTTTAGACAACTGGGAAGAAAGAAGATTGAATTTGGCACCATATGCACACTTCTGGATTTTTGAGATTTAAGTTAATGACTACACAAACTTCCAGAAACAGAGTAATTAATTACAATGATAAAAGTGCAAAATTCAAAGTCTGTCTCACAACAAATTAACTGCTTGCTATATTTGGCTCCTCAGCAGTGTGAACTGATGAGAAACGCAGAAAAATATCATTGTGTAAGTCTACCTACAAAAATGATCTCAGAACTGGCACTCTTCTCACTATGAGTGATACTCAAATGGAAATATAAAAGAAAAATTTCATCCTTGGATTAATCACTATGCAATCCAGGCAAACATCTCCTTGTCTCAGAATGTATCCAGATACAGAAAAAAACTCTATGCCTCACTGCTATCTTTAAACTAATTTATTCATAATTTGTTAAGATATCTCTAGCTGAAAGTGAATATTAAAAGCACCATACCTCTGAATCAAAATCCATGAGCAGAACAATTTTATCTTTGATGGAACTGAACAGATTGTGCTTGTGGATCAACTGGAAGACGTCTTTGTGTCTCAGAGTTAGGTAAATTTCTAGGGCTCTGCCATAGCGCTGATCATAAGTATACCTGCCAAAAAGCAATGTTATAGCTTACGTGACCTAAGTGCAAGAAAATCACCTCTGAGGGGAATACAAATAAGTATATGTCAGGATGCAAAACATATTAGGTTGCTACTTGATTTTATGAATATTTGAATAGTTGCCAGTTTTTTTAATAATGAGGAATAGCACTGTGCAACTCCATTTGTGTAACAGTCACAGTATTTATGTTCTGTGTTCCTGCATTTTCACTATCTCCTGCTTTAAAACCACAAGGAAAGCTACACAAAAACATTAGCTTTTCTAATTTTGGAAGCCACCCGAAAACCACTTCAGAGCAAAATAAAATTACAAAAAAAAAACCAAACACACAAAAAACCAACCCATATTGTTCTCTTAAAACTTTGGGACAAACACTAACAGAGCAGCAGACAGTAGTTCTGCCTTCTTCAAAAGAAGGTGTATAAAGATAACTCAATATAGGTGGGCATCAGGCTGAGAAAACTGAAGAACTGTAACCTTGTAAGAAGTACTTTAGAACCAGATCATTTTAACTCATTTTCTACTCACATCTTTCCAGCCATGCAGTAAACTTAAATATACTATTTTTGAAACAGAGGGGAAAAAAAAACAGATTATCTTCCTGTTATTTTCCTCTTCCCAAAAAAGACTTCCTCAGGCAGCACAGAGAGAAACGTAAGCTATTTGTTTTGGAAAGTGAAGTAGCAAATCCAATCTCATACTAAACTCTTTGCCTTCAAACACCGCAACACTGCAACACAGCAAGTATCTCTGTTAAGAGAGTTAGACAAATATTTATAACCCACTGCATCCTATCTCAAGCACACCTGCTGTAATAGGAGTTTTAAATTGTACTCACAGTTCTGCAAGGGTTCTTAACAATGTCCTGTTTTGTGGATCTTTCTTCAGGTGATCTACTACAGCTTGAACTATGATTGTGTTGTTGTACAGATCTCCAGGCCACTCTTTTATCAGGGTTGCAAACCCCTAAAAGTATAAGAGATTGTAACAGAAACAGAAGTAAGTGCCTAAGGAACATTTCGAAACATCAAAGCCCCAGCTAAGTCTCTGAGATGATGCATGCTGTGCTACACCTCTAAGCCACTTCTACATGCCCACAAACATGCACAGTGTATAGATTTTCCTTCTTAGGGCAACATTATCAAGATTCATGAAGCTGGGTCTCTTTCAGGTTGCTTGCTTTGTGAAGCAGGTGGACTGCTTGTTTTACATTAACTAAAAATAAAAGTATTCCTAATAAGTAAACAATCCCAAAAGACTAGTGTTCTCTGAAAAACATTTTACTTATTCTTCTGTAAGCAAACAAAATGTGTCTTTTCTTGCTATCATGGAATTGTTCGTTGACAACCTGTTTGAACAAAATGGAGAATCTGTCATTGGAATTCTACACTGCTGAGTGTGTTTTGCTTGCAACTGCTGCTACATGTGGACATGTCTGGCTGTAGTACCTCATAGTCACTCTCCAAAAACTCATGCAGGACCATCTCGTAGATAAGAGGTTTCAAAACTGGATCCCGTCTGGGCAAGTAACGACTAATTGCCTGTAGGAACAAAAAGAAGACAGAGTAAGAAGGGGTATGATATATAATATCCTACTATTTTAATGACAGAAAAAGGAGCTGTTGGGAAACAAACAACAAAGCCATGAACAAAACATGGCTTTTAGTGAACACTGGAAACACTGTATGCTCTGATTTGTAAGCAGTATCCTAGTATTACTTGCTTTAAGATGACACACATCAGAATCATATAACTTACCTGAAAGAAATGTCATTAGATAGATAGTGGTAAGATACTAGTTGGAATGGGAAAATGAGCCACTGGACTAAACCAAGGTGTACTGACTTGCAGTCATTAGAGAATAAAACATACACAAAAGACCCCTCAGAAAAAGTTCTCAAAATCCATTTTGCCTAGTCTTTCCATTATATCTTGTAAAAAAATATGAGCACTCATTAGTTGAAAAATGCCTACTTTTAATTTGTGACTTACTGTGAGGCCATTACAGTTTTGAAGAGTTTTGTTTCACCAGCTATTTTTACACATCCGAACAAAAATTAATTTGAGAATATACCTCTCCAAGGAAATTCTGAATGAATGTGACCTGTTGCTCTATAGAAGGTGTTAAGAAACTGCATGCTGACAGTTGGGAGACAGGAATCTGCCCGAATTAATTAGCTCATGCCATGGAATTTCAGCACAGCTTCTTATTTACCACTATTATTCCACACAAAAAGAGGCCAAGGTTATTACAGCCTGCCAAAACAAACCCTACCACTACTTGCCATGCTGGGACTCTGGGGTTTATAGCTGAAAGCCCAGCACCAATGAAATTCCTCCAAACACTCGGAGACATTGCCTGTTGCCCACTAACAGAACACGCTGAGGAGCATTTCATTACTGAGGCTGCTTAAACAAAGCAGAAAAAATAACATTACACTACAACACAGGTTGGTGTGGTTTTACAAACAATGACTATTCACAACCAATTCTCCCAGTATTTGACTTTGAAGTGCAGTGTGCTGCCAACACCAGCTCTCACCATCTGTCACAGAATTTAACAGCTACCTTGGGGCACAGAATTTAACAGCTACCTTGGGGCACAGCCCTGCCAGCTGCCCCAGGGAAGCAAACCACAAAGAAAGCAAGCTGGATGTCAGCCAGAGACTCAATGAAGAGGATTCCCAAAATGCTGTTCTCATAACCCCTTTCTGCTTTACTGTCACCTCCTAAGCAAACAGCTTCAGTGGAAAGGCTTTGCTGCAGTTTCTGACTCTGGTTTGCTAGCACCACTCACTGAGGAGCAAAGGCAGCTGCCTCTTCACGTGGGGCCAGAGAAACACAGAAAGGAAACCACTCTGGCCCCAAGTCCCACTGTTTCAAAGGGAAATCACAACCACCTCCTGCAGCCTGGCTCCTGCGCCCAGCGAAGACAGAAAAGTATCCAAATCATTTTTGAGCCAAGGCACAAAGCTGAACTAAAACCTGTGCTGGAGGTTGCAAACTCTCCCTATTTTATCTTTAAGCAGTAGTTAAAGAGTGAGGTCAGACAGACAAAAAAGCTACAGAATTGGGATGCCTTTATATCAATTCCTGAGCCACACAGGGAAACCGACTTTAAGTGAAAAGAAGACACTACATACAGAAGCATTTTCTTTCTTCTTTCTTCTTCACACATGCTTTCAGACTTCTGATCAATAAAAGCTGGATATACACAAGAAATCACATATAGAAGGTGACATGAGATAGCCTAAAACATCTCACCAATAAGCCCAAACCACAGATATGTATTCCTCAGAGAATACTTCTGAGATGAAACAGGCTGTCTTGATAATGCTGCTCACTGCTAAGCCCACCAAGTCAGGTGAAGTCTTTGAAGTGTCCTCTAGCCAACATTTTGGTCATTAAAACATCCCTGCTGCCACTTGATCATCCTGCACCCCCGCTGAAAGTCACTGCTGCCACGGCAGAATCAACAGCATGGAGCATATCCCCCATGCCACAACCAACAGCACTCACAGTTTGACTTCCTCCAACAAATCCACCTCAATCCAAGCTGAAGGCACCCTGGACCTAATGCTGCAGTGATTCATGCACAAGCTCAAGACTCCATCAGGGTAACACTGCTAGAGGAGCAGAGGAGCAGACTGCCTCAAGGCTCTAAAATTTTCAAACTGCTGTTTAACAATTTAGCTGCAGAACTGAGAACCACCAAGATGCAGCCTTGATAGCCAAGTAGGATTTTTTAATATAGTACACTCAAAAATTCCTAAACCCACAAGCTATACTGCAACCATCAGGTTTCAGGCAACAGCTTGCAGATGAAGGGAAAAATCTTCAAGAAAATTTGCTTTTGAAATGCACAAATAATTCTAGAGAATGACAGTGTAATACAACCATTTCAAAGCTAAGAGCTGAACTTCAAAAGTTCATGTAATTTTATTTCTTGGTCCTAGAAAACACTTTGTCTCCTCATCAAGACTAAAAGCCTTTATAGCCCAATTATATTATTGTGTTTCATAGCTGCTGGTTGGATAAATACGTAAAAAATTCAAATAACATAACACAAGAAATCGCAAGCATTACAAGAACTTAGATCTGCTTAAACTTACTTCACGTACCCTTAGTAACCTGGGAAAACTTGTATGAAATTGCAATAGTAAAATAAGAAAGGCAACTTCTAGAACTGCAACCTGAAGCTGAATGACATAACACACTGTACTCTATGTTTTCCCAAGTCCATTTCCAAGGGATCTGAAAACAACCAACCACTTAGAAAGGCAGTAATTTAGTAGAGATTTTTTTCCAGCAAACGTGCAAATATTTTTATATTTTACAGTCTGTTGGATGACATAAGTGGAATCAAGAAAAACATCCATTCCAGACACTTGTATCTACAGACAAAATAAAACCAATAGAACTAAGAAGCAGCGTATCAAAATTTCACCCGTACCTGCACTCAAGTCCTTGACTGGATTGAAATAAAAAGACAGAAGCATGTGATTTCATCTTCCAGTGTGGCAAAGAGTGCACCGAACCACTAAGAACTCATCTAAAAGGCAAGGCTGTTCTTGCATTGGTGTGACTAACAAAAAAGCCATGCATTTCTAAAAACCATAACGCTGAAACACTTCCACTCTTTGAGCAGAATTAAACAGCTTAAAACCAGCAAGGGACTGCACACAGTGACATCTTAATAATATGTCCTTTTGGGCTCATTGAGTTTGAATAGGAAGACATCAAATTCAGAAATAAACGTACGTGCATCACCAAAGGGGGACTGCATACTGTTTTCTATGGGTTTGGCAGTGACAGCAGCGTATAGTCTTATATCCCAAGGCAATTTATTAACTGAGAATCACACATTAAACATATACCATCATGGTAGCTGGCTTCCTACCAATAAAAACATGAGACAGGGCAGACTGCTCCTCTGCCAACATTTCTAGCAAGGAACAAACGGAGATCATCTGGTACCACGTTAGCACAGGCAGAGCAAGTCACCACCAGAAACAGGAATACAACTGGCTTAAATCTGAGTTCAACAACAGCCTGTTGATTCTCTTGGCACGATTTATAATTTAGACACTGCACAGGAAACAAACACCTCCCTTTCCTCTTCACCTGATGGTAGGATATGAACACTTCCTGGTGCTTGAGGTACACAGGGGTCAACCTGCACATCTCCATCCACCTGCACACCTGTATCCCTGTCCCTAAGCTTCCTAAGACTGCTATTCCAGAAACCGCAGAGATCAAATCTGTCCAAACTACATCTAGAGGCATGACTGATATCCAGCTATCCTCTGTGTGCTGTAGTGGAGGGCCTGGCTTCACCTTCAATCACCCACTCTGCAGCCACGGAGAGTGCATGCTGAGGACTGCCATCTCTTATCAGCCTTCGCATCCACAGGCCAATTCTCCAAGACCAGGCCCTAGAGACCTCATAGGCCCTCTAGCAGACCCCCCTTCTGTCCCAGTATGGTCGTGCAGAGGATGCCAGGCCCTCTTCTCCCCACCTCTCTCCTCCGGGATCAGAGCAGAAGAGGTGCCACCTTCTCTCGTTCAGAGGTGAAGGATGGGAAAGGACAGCCGATACAACCCTTGAAACTCAACAGTTTTTAACGATTATATGTCCCTTGGCTGCCTGTGGGTATCAGTATGCTAGCACAGACAGCTAGCTGCAGGCTGCTCAAGAACCCCCTGCCCTGACCCTCTTGGTACGTTCCAGGCAGCTGCAGGGTGGTTGAGAACCCCCAGCACTGCCCCCCCCCACCCCCCAACTGTCTTGGTACATTCTTGCAACCACCTCCCAACTGCCGTGTTTTGGTTTCCACGGGACACTCAGAATTTCTGAGAGGAGAGAGCGAGTGGCACTTGCACGCCGGAAAGTTTTCTCCTAGCTGAGATGGAGCAACCAGCCCTTAAGAAGAGGCGGCTGATGGGCAATGACATCGAGCCCATGGAGGTGGACCCGCCTGGCAGTGACACGGAGCCAATGGAGGTGGATCCATCTCCGGACGATGACATGATGGAGGTGGATCCACCTCCGCTGCTGCAGACCGGCCACCACCCCACCACTGCCAGGCCGATGGGAAAGAGGTCGCGCCCCAGGAATCGCCGGGGCGCCAGGATCCGTCCGCCTCCATCCAGACGGCCGCCTCGACGCCGGTGCTGATGCTCCCATCCCGTAAGTTTGCCCTCATCCCGGAGAGCCCCAGCTCAGGGCCACCCTGTGGGCTCACGCAGAGCCTCCATTTCATGGTCGTTCTTCTTTTCACAGCCAAGGCTCCTATGAGTCTGTCCTTCCCATCCCCCTCCCTTGTCCCTTCCCAAATCCTCTCATCTCTTCTTCACTGAATCCTGAGGAAGAGAGCAGGGCGGGGACTGCCATCCTCTGAGCTGCTGTGCTGGGGCAGGGGAACGAGTCCAGCAGAGGGACCATAACCACTGGGGGCCTCAAACATCACAGAGGCACGAGTAAGTTTACCGTTAGCTGGGAGGGAGGGCCCCAACTCAGGGCCATCCCATGGGCTCACATGGAGCCTCCATTTCCTGGTAATTCTTTTGACAGCCAAGGCTTCCATGAGCCCATCCTTCCCGTTGCACTCCCTCATCCCTCCCCAGGGTGGGAGGAGGAGCCACAAGTGACAGAGGCAGCTGCTGGTGTGGAGAAGCAGACTTTGTTTTGGACAGGAAGAAGTCCTGAGCTTCAGCAGGAAGATTCAGCCCAGATGCTTCACTTGGATTTTTTTCTTCAAGAATCAACAGTTAATCAGCAATCAATTTAAAAACAGAAATACAAAATAATAAAAAAGTAAAAAAAAAAAACACAAAATAAACATTGTCTTTTTTAAGAAGAAAAATAGTAACTGTCTTTTTTTTTTTTTTTTTTTTTTGGAATTTTAGAGTTTGTATGCAGATTCCCATGCCCCCTTCTTTTCTCCCCCATATAGGAATGACCCTGGAGCAAGACATGCTGCCCTCATTTCCAGCCCCAGGAACCAGAACTGCGCAGACCATGGGTGTCCCCTTGCCCTGCCTCATCACCCTCTGCTATGTGGAGGGGATAGTTTACATACACATCATCAAGAAAAGAGTAAAGAGCCCACTTTGACTGTAGAAAAGATAGTCTGACAGAATCATACACATTACATTCTGCTGAAACTTAGCTTTCCTGACATACAAAACCTATAAATAGCTGGCAGTGTTACTACTTTATTAGCTGTAAAAGAGCAGGATCAAAGGACGTTTATAGAGAAAAATCAGCTAACAGCTGTATAAGGAATCACGTTTTTAATTCTGCAGCAGGATACATATCTCTGAAGAAATGTTTCAAATGGCTGTTTTATTTTCCTTTAACTCATACATTCATCCAGAATGAAATTGGTAACCTATTTCCTTCACCTATTTTGGTTAAAAATTAAGCCAAAACACTAATACGTGAAGGAATACATTTTAAATGGGAAACATTTTGCAAAGAAAAAGAAAAAAAAAAAAGAGGGAAAGAGGAAAAAAGAGAGGGAAAGAGAAAAAAGAGTGGAAAAGAGGAAAAAAGAGAGCAGAAGAGGAAATGAAAAGCCTGGAGAAGGCTCCAGGGAGACCTCATTGCTGACTTCCAGTACTTAAAGGGAGCTTATAAAGAAGAGGGAAATCAACTTTTTTACAAGGGTAGATAGTCATAGGACAAGGAGGAATGACTTTAAATGAAAAGAGGGGATATTAGGTTAGATGTCAGGGGGAAATTGTTCAGTGGGAGGATGGTGAGGTGCTGGAACAGGCTGCTCAGAGGAGCTGTGGATGTCCCATCCCTGGAGGTGTTCCAGGCCCTGGGTGACCTGATCTAGTGCCTGATTTAGTGGTTGGCAACCCTGCCCACAAGCAGGGGGTTGGAACTAGATGATCTCTGAGGTCCCATCCAACCCAAGCCATTCTATGATTCTGTAATTTTTCCCTAAATTACTTGGCTATCTAACTATTTTTTGACAATTAAAGCTGTGGCTCTGCTGTAAGGGTCTTGGATTTTCAGGAAAGGCTGGCAGACACAGAGGCTTTTCTGTGTAAAAGCTGAGGTAGGATTTTTGAGGACGTACTTGAAGGAAGTGAAAATGAAATGGGAATGATGTATTTAACTGTAAGCATCTGTGAACGTAAAGGCCCTGGGGGTGTGTCTTCTACTTGTGGGCTGTCAACAAGTTAAAAATAGGTAGCTGAGTACCTGGGGTATGCTCTGCCTCCAACACTGTTTGGAGGCTTGTTAACATACACCTATCAACCTGAGTGACAACTGTACAACTCAGGATCTGGTGCAGGGATTTCAAAGGCAGTGTCTTGTGCTAACACATTAGTCATTAAATGTCAATTCTTTAGATACTTGCTCAAAACATGAAGGAAATAGAGCATGCCAATTACCTCAGCTGAGAGATACAAATAAACTTACCTTAAGTTGACCTATTTCTTTGAACTTGTAAACTTCAAATTCCCAGAGTTCTGTGTTTTTGCCAAGAATTTTCTGGCACTTTCTAGGAAAAAAATAAAAGGGGAGAGAACACAAGTTCATATACAGAATAACACAAATGTGACAGCATTGCTGCAAGGATTTATTTTCCCTACCAGACTCTTTCAAATTTCACTAATTTTGGTGAGCAACTGCTTCAAGCAATTTCACCTCATTCAAAAGAACTTGACAGCTTACTATGCATTCATCCTTACTGATTAGGGTTGTATTAGAGATTTAAAAATTTCACTCACAAAGTAAAATTAAGCACTTGAAGATATACATACACATATGTACATATTAAAATACAAATCTTAGGCCATTTCTTATCTTTGAGGTAATCAAATCTGTCTTTTTGGTTACACCGACAGAACCACAAACTATCTTCTGATGGTCTCACATGCAACTGACACACTAATAAGATTATCAACATCTAAAGGAAACCTCAATGTTGAAAATTTAGTGTAATTTTGAAAAAATCACAGACTACTTTCTAAAAAATATGTCTCAATTTCAATTAAACTTAAGAAAGATTCCAATAACTTTCAGGTCCCTACGGGCAAGAAAATAAAGGACACAGTAATACGTCTGTATGTTTTGAAACTTCAGAAACTCCAGAACACACAGAAAACAACAGCACAAAATACTTCAGAATCAGTAATTGCTCTCACTGTTTCTCACAGACACACTCCAGCCAGCAAAGAAAGTCTTTAATATGTTACCGAGCAGCCAGGTCATGCTCTCCTTTCTCCACTAGGTGATTTATATAGGCTAAGCCTATGTCCTAAAGGGAATAAAAATAAGTAATTAGTTATAAAAGTTTGGAAGTCAAGTACTTTACTGTTACAGTAAGTACTGTTTCAGCTGTGGTCACTGTCACTATGTCAAGCACCAGGCCCTACATGGAAACTCTCAGCTCTACTTTAGATATAGGGCCCACAGAACAGAACAGTCCATACAAAATATTAGCCTATATATCCCAAGAACTCAAATTAAGATGCTCTTTTACATCATTTTCATAATCTTGTTGACACTAGGAAGACTGTACCACCTCTATATGCTAAAGATTGTTCAAAACACACAGCTGAGCATTCAGTGCTTGCATTAGTTATCTCAAAAATAAGACCATCAACCACTGTATGAAAAATCTTCTCTATCAATATGAAATTTGCAATAGACAAAAATCTTGGCTGAGAATATAAACCCTAGGGATGCTTCATAAAGTAAAGGAATTATCAATAATTTTTCAGGAGTATGAAATATAATTGCACATTAAATTCGACTTCTCAAGAGTTTATCAGACATTTCAGCTGCAAAATAATTTGGTAGGCATGTAATACTAGAATTCTGTCAAACTGCTTGCCTTCTGTTGTAACCTCAATGCTAGCATTAAGGTCAGCATAGACTAGTGTACCCACTGCATAACTTAAGAGTCCTATCACTCAAAACTCATTGTTTCAAACTGCAAAGAGGGTTATAAAATAAGAAGGTGCAGAGGGGTGGTGATTATAATTGCAGCCTAAAAACAACCCAAGACAACCACCACACCTGTCAGGTGGTACAAGTGGGATGCCATTGGTCTGACTGCTGACAGGCAGTGAGAGCATGACTAGTTTTAAATCCCTGTACCTCTAAGCCTTCACTTAAGGCTTGATATCAACTTTTATTTTTTTCCATTAACGGCTTTTGCAGGTTTCACAACAACATTCAACAACTATCCTTGTGAATCCTTATCCACAGTGAATTTCATTTTAGGGGAGGAAATTCTTGCAAATCAAGAGAAAAGCATACTTTTTTTTTCTAATATATTGTCAAGTTGACTCTTAAGAAATCTCTGTATCTTTTGCAAGGGTCACAAAGCAGCTAAATCATGCAAACTCTCAATAGGTAATCCATCAGGTCCATTAGGTCTTGGCTCAACTTCTGGACAGCATAAGAAGAAAAGAATTTTTAAGATGTATGGACACTCTGTGTTCAAATTATAGAAATGTTGCATAACCTACCTCCCACTTTTTATTTGGTCTTTAACACCAATACTCTTTGTTGCTCTTGGAAGGAACTATACAGGTGGGAAATAACCATACAAGAGAAAAGGAGCTTAACTATCTGAAATAATGAGAATTGCAAAGCAACATGAGAGCTAGATGTGAAACTGCAACAGAATTTCAGCAGCATTTAAAAGGTCGTCCAATTGCACCTTGGAAACTTCTGCCAAAACCCTGTCACACACGCAGGGTAAAAGTTAGAGAAATGTGTCACTCCATGCTCTATCTCTAATATTGCAATAATGTGTGTTTCTTGAACCACAGTAAATTTACCACAAAAGTAAAAGCAAACAAAAACCCTATCAGCAGTCAGAGAAGTGAAATTCTTTTTAATGTCAATAGCACCTTTATAAAATCCGCATCCTTTCATGTTTCATGCGCTAACATTCCTGTTCTGCAGCTGAAACCAGGAAATCGAATGCTAGTCAGAGTATGCCTAACAGCTATTGTCTGGTGCGACACAGAACAGGGAAATGTATTTGTAGCATCTCACAGTGCTCTAAAGGAAATCAGATATTTTGTTTTGAATAGAAGTTTTCAGACTTACCAAAATCTTGTGCTTTTTTATGGTTTTCTGACTGATCTCAGCTGCCATCAAAGCCTCCTATATTCAAAAAGTAGAAAACAGAGATACTAGCCATATACACAAACTTTCAATACAGAAAGTTCTAGAACTGCATAAATCAACTTTTTTTTTTTTTTCTTTTTCAGAGCAGGGTGTTTGAAGCAGTAGAATTTTTAATGCCATGGTTGAATGAGCAGCTTTGAATTCATACCCAAACAAAAGCAGTCAACCAAAGAGAAAACTACTTTTGTTTCCATCTGGGTTCACTCCACATTACTGTATTAGGATCAGATCTCAAGATTACAAGAAGAAAGACAATGCAATCCCATTGGATCATTTTCAAATGAGAACTCTTCCCTACCAAAACGTGAAAAAAATCATCAGTATGGCAGTGGGGGAAGGGTATACTGCTCCCTACTCCAAAAGCCTTCTCCAGTCAGTATGATTTATATTTAAGCGTCATTTTTGCTTCCTTCCTCTACTTCAAATGCACAGAAACAAAGCTGGCACTTGTACAAACAAAACGAAACCTTTAACATACATTCCAACACTCATGCTATCTACTACCTTGAATAGCTTTCACAAAGGCACATGCACAGCTGTCATTTGCAAATTGCTGGAGTCTTCAGGGACCAGATGCTGTGATTTACATAAACAGCAAAACTGCACTCATCATATGAGTTTGTTCTTCAGATGCAAAAGCATCTGCAAAGATTCAAACAACCCTGCATGACAAGTACCATGACTGCATTAACAAAAGGTGTAAGTGCTGAGTGGCACTTCTTTTTCTTATAACGGGCATTCAACAAGCAGCATATAAAGAAGCATCTGTAAGTCACTTCATGTATGGTAACGTGTGTTCTTAATCACTAGCTGCAGGAAATCAGAATCCAGAATAGTGAGACAGTCTTTAAGGATTTAATATTGATTTAGATGTTGAGATACACATGCTTGAAACTGCCAATATTTACAAAACAATCTAGGAAAGATCCAGGAAAGTGTCCACACAGATCAGTAGTTAACTGTTCTGCTGATTTAGAGCCAAGAAACAGCTTTAATAATTTTTAGTGACAGCAAACACATTTTATATCTGATGCTGATGGCAGTATTCGCAGTGTTTAGTTCATCTATCTAATTTGAGTGTCATTCAGATGAGTTGCTCCACTAAAAGTCTAGCTCTCCAGAGACATGACGTAGAGATGTATGGTCAACACCTGCCCTCACAGTGATTTAGATAATGACTTGAGGAACAGAAACTATTCAGTTCAAATGATCTAGCTAAGTTCACTATACCACCACAACTTCAAAATCGGAAAAGTCTGAAGGAAAGAATGTTGTAAAAATTACTTCGTATTTCTTCTTCTCAAGAAGCCAGTCAATGTGGTCATCCTGGTCCCGTTCTTTAGCTACAACCACGTCTCTTGGGCTGATGATATAAAACAGTGATTCACCTTCCGAATACTCTGCAAGTGCATACACAATTTTATTATTATTATATTTTCCTTAAGTAAAGCTTTTTAGTACACCCTAGAGGGGAATATAAAGAGGAAATGCAAGGAAGGAAGCAAGGCTATTCCTGCAGAACATGCTTGTTCAGAAAGCTATATTCTCCAATGAATTAAAACTGGCTTAAATGGTAAAATAGCTTTCCAAAAAAAAAAAAAAAATCACTACAGCTTATTGCAAATTCTGATTCATTCACTATGTGTAAACTTTATGATGGTTTAGAACACATTACTGTACTTTTAGAGGACTATTACACTCCATAGCCTGCAATAAACTTATCCTCCCCATCAAGGTCAAGGCCATCAAAAGCATAAATGATGGATGCCATAACCTCTGGGGACACAGCACATCATTACAGCAATGCATTTGCAACACTATAAGTTAAGGTTATATGTATAATGCATTTGCCTATACCATAAGCCTTTATTTTTGAGTATGCTTAAAGTAAAAATGTACTTAAAGGTAAAATCAAGCAGAGAAGATGACTGCTCAGAATAATTATTATTTGCAGAGAACCCATGAAGAATCACTACCAATATTTAGTGGGTATGGGGAAAAAAAGAGCATTCCCCATCCCATATCTGGAATATCTGGGATATCACATATCACTCCTGAGCCTATAAGCAATCCACAAAATACTGCTTGCTTTAAAGCCATCCAAAATTTTTAGACTTGTCAGGTTAAGCAGAATATTTATTAAGCATAAAAGTACAACTGTGGGCATCAGCGTTCTGCTTAGGGACAGGTATAAAGCAATCACAATTCCACTGATAGCTGCAGAGATGTTTTGGAGATCAGGAGGAGATATAGTTTATTTCTTTCTAGTGGCTTAAGGGCATTGATGAACACAAAGAGGCCTGCCAAGCCTATGATTTGAAACATGCTGCCAGGGAAGGTGTTTAAAAATCAGATTCATGGATTTTAAAAGCCAGAAGGAATGTTTCTGTTTAACACTCCGTATATAATCTTCACCAAGGAATTCTGCATCAGCTTTGCCACGCATCTTCTTGAATTACAACATGTATATCAGAAAATCCCACCATCTTACTTAAAAGACTGGTATATACTACACTAGAGTTTTTTCTCCCTGCCTGTTACATAATTAAATCCATCTTCAAGGCTGAAGTTGTCAAACTCCAGTTCCTACTCATTTCAACACTCCGAGGTCTGTTACATGCTGACAGCTTTGTCAGTACTGGGAAGCTAAGTAGTAATGTGCCCCTTTTAATCTGATCCAGGGGCATCTTACTGTTGAAATGACATCTATTCCATCATTGACTCTAAACAACTTTTCCAGACATTCATTCATCACTACTCCCGAAGCCCTTCTACCCAAAGATTCACAAGAGCTTCTAAAGATCATGAACAGATCTCTATCAGAGATACTTTTCCCCAAGATACTGGGCATTACGGGAGATCAAGACTTATCCATTTCCCAGCAAATCTGACTTACAAATGGCATTGCAAATCGCAATGTTTAATTATGTCCCTCTTTGTAAGCAGAGCATATTTGTGTGTTTTCATCTGACTGGCTCTTACATTTCAGTGTCACATGGATTAACAGAGATGAAAAAAATTAAGCAGGCTCTGAGCACTTCCAAATTAAATAATTTTTAATCCAGTTAAGAAAACAAAACAAAACAATACTAAGAACACCCACCTAAATGATAATCTCTACATTCATTCTCCTGAAATCCTCGTACTGTGAGTGCATCAGAAGAGATCTCCTCACAAGACTCAGGCAGAGGTTGTACGATGTCCAGTCTGGGCCTGGCGCAACACTCCACCTCCTAGAAAAATGAAGACATCTTAGCTGCATCCTGCACGGCTTCCTCAGCAATATCAGCTGATGGTCACCTGCAGGTAAAGTCGATACCCAACAACTACAGCACCAGATACAGTACCAGAATTCACTTTGCAATGGGTATTCAGCTATGAACCACACAGGGAAGGAGATGCAGAGATGACACAGGCCTAACCTCCTTGGGAGTTTGGTCATTATTTTTCTGCTCTTCTTTTTCACAGAAGTTTTCAGAGCTAGAACAGATGATGACCAACCACTGCATCCAAAAAGTAATGCAAATTTCAGACACATTCTCAGCTGGGCTCAGGCCACAGAGGACAAAGTTCTACAAATCAATGTTATTCTGGTACCAAGATCAACTTTTTTTAAGCTGGTGTTTAAGTCTGTGCTTCTAAGCATCCACCAGCATTAGAAGTAAAATTAAATTAAGAGTAATCTAAAACCTTTACTGTGCTGATGCTCTTCAGAAAGGTGAACTTAGGCAGTGAAATGCAGATGTTGATTGTAAGATGACATCATGGAGAAAAGACTGGCTCAACTAGCTTATTTTAATTAAGACAATGCCCAAGACAAAGCATTATTTTACATTTCACACCATCAATTTTAACAAAATACAGAATGAAAGAACATCGTGACGTAAGAAGTGGATTTTCACATCTCCAGCCAACCTAGTCAGTAGCAGAACCACTCAAGTCTTTTCCTGATCTAACTGTTCCAGCAGAAGTGAAAAATGAAGCACAGCCATGAGTTCAATTCCAATGCCATTTGTAACAAGTAAGAACTTGTCATCTGAAAGCTGTGAAATGAAGCGTAGGAAGAACATGTTCTTCACCACCCAACAGCATCTGCAGTGAGCTGTGAGTTCAGGCAGAGGGGCCCTGAGATGCTGGCAGAGGACTCCCACCAGGCCAGAGCACAGCCACAGCACCAGGATGGGAGTCCTTCTGTTTCCTTCCCAGAGAACCCAGGCACCCAGAGAACTGGGAGGCTACGAATGTCCAGCTTGCAGAGATTTTATTGTCTGTTTACATAGAAGGGTAATTAAAAGCAAATACAAGTGAAATCTCTTTCTTGTGTTTTATTACAATTGGACTACCTGAATTTTTTTTCACTTTTCTTCCCTGCAGGAGCCGGAATGAGTTTCATCTCAATTTCTACCTGCATCCATAGCTTTCTTCCTCATTAACGATGGCTTCCTAATTTCCTTGCTCCCTTGAATTCCAATTCACCTTTCCCTCCCCCTTCCCATCCAATTTGCTTGCCGTCTCTTTCACCTACTCTCACGCACTGGAGGACTACCACACCGGCTCTCTTGGGAACCAATGCTGTGACATTATTTTTCTCCTCCATATAAATAAAGAAATAATAATCTGACATCCTGCAGCAAAGCTGGAAGCTAACCCTATTGATTTCAGCCAGCTCGAGCATTCATTTGAACCTACAGTGTTGCATTGCCTAGCAACTTGTGCACCCAGTTGCTTAAGGTTTCTATGGTGATGCTTGGCTAATGCAGGCCTACTATCAAAGAGATGATCAAGAGCATCTGCCACTCGCACACTGCAACTTCAAGGATTTCCTCCACTACCTCGCCTTTTATTTGGCAATATGAAATAAATGCTGGAGACAGACACCATACGCGCCTGCTTGCAGTAGAAGTGGCTGACATGAATTCTGATTTCTAACTATCTACACACATACCTTGGTGCACACAACCAAGGTCTGAGGAATGACAATGCCATGCACTTGCAATAATGCATCCCACCCCTGCTACAGTGACCGATCAACTTCACTAATCTCTTTTCTTCTAAGATGTAGGTTCAGCACGGCGCTCCTCTAGCTAGAGAGATCCTTCATTTCTTCTGGTGCAGAAATAGACAAAATAATGAGAGAAATGGAGAGAAACAGTAAGAGATAGGGGTAAAAGGAAGAAATAAGAGAAGGACTACCTAGAGACCTTCTCTGCTTCCTGCAGGAAACAAAGGACAGAGCTTTTAAAAGGTAAATTCATTAGTGTTCAGCATTATCCTTGCTGCCCTTATTTGCTAGGTCAGAGAAGTCTCAGGCTCTGCTCACTACAAGCTGGTTGCAACTCTTTCACAGGTAATCAGATCTGCCTGACTAGTTTAAGTAAGTTCTAACTCCCAGGAGAGTTCAGTGATGTGGTGAAATTGTAACAGAAAAATAATTACCGTCTTTTCAGAAATCTCCTTTACGTATGAAAGTATAACAAGTTGGTCACAGAGAGGTGCAAGCCCACTGATATAGAATTCTGTATCAAACTGGAAAACTGAAACACAGAAAAGGAAACAGATTATTAAGTAAATAAGTGTATGAACTGCTTCCTAAGAAAAACACACAGCTTATTTTAAGGGGGCAACCAACAACACAGAGTATCAGTTCAGAGAAAAGTAGACTCAATACATACAGCAAACCTACAGACTTCCCAGTTGGATCAGCAAGATGATGAAAAATTACATTTAACAGATTCAATTCCATTAAGACTTGCAAGAAGAAATGTTTGTGCTCCAGGACATGCTAGAGATGAAACATTTGAAATGAATGGTCAGCTAGACTTCCAGTAATCACACTGGAGAGGGGAAAAAAAAAAAAAAAAAAAAGGAAAAAAGCCAAGCTCAGTAAAATAGGTAGTGTACAAAAGATCTCTGTAGGTTTGCATATTTGCAGAAAGTTGTGTAACCCTAAGAGAATCACACCTGATATCTGTTGGTATGATATATGAAAACACAAAGGTCATTATTAATTTATTATCACAAGAAGATGTACAGATACACTCATCACTAAGAAAAGATACAGTTAAATAGTGGCCTTTCTTGTTCTTGAAAATGAAAATATAATTTCCTAAACTGTCTTGCTTTTAAGACCAATTTAAGTGTTGACTATTGACTATTCTGAGGAATAAAAAAAAAAGAGAGCTGAAAAGTAGTTATAAAAGGGCTCGTTGTAGCTGACCTCTTAGCAGAAAGAATTATTTAGCTTTTTATTCCTGGGTTTACAGCACTGGCATTAAACATCTGCAGATCTTAGTGCTTGTACTAGCAAACTAATTTTTGTTAAACAGACTATATTAGATCCATCATAATTTTCTCTCAAGACAGTTTCAGGAAAATATAAATAGAAAATAAATGTTTCCTTCTTTCCAGTCAGCAAGCTACACTGCCACTATCTTCTGTTCACTGAAATAGGTAATTATTTCAGTAAAGCAAATAGAAAATGCAGCATAAATATAATTTTCTTTAGCCAAGGCAATACGAAGAAACAGGATAAATAATTGTCCTCCCGATAAAGGAGGAAAAAAAAATACTGCCAAATAAAATACGTATTTGACATCTGTCTCTCACTGAATAAGCAAATGCTGTTTTTCTCTTAATGACGGCTGACACTTTGACATCACTGGGAGGCCAAAGCATGGCACAAGGGTAAAACAATCTATTCTAGCAGAGAACAGGTTCACACGGGTAATCCTGTATGTCATTATTTTGTTCTATACTGCAAGACTGATGAGATTACTTGGATTGTGTCATACATTGCTCTGAGCGATGACTTTAAAAACAACCATGTTAATAATGTCTACATAATAAATCTTTTTCCCAGCTTACAATTTAGTATTTGGCATTTGAGGAGAATGTGGAAGTTAGGAGCAAGTACATGGAAAGGAAAAAGGAAACATCTAGAGCACAGGGTAGAAGGACAGCAAAGAAACTTTGGTTGACAGCTAAAAAAGTGACAAGCGAAGGCTCTCGGAGGCATATAAAATACTGTCATATGAATTTGGAAAGGACAACAGAGTGATGAATGGTATCTTTAGAAAGATTATGGGGACAGTTTTGAAAAATCACATGTGTTTGGCCTGCACTGGGGCTCCATTTCTTAGTGAGGCACTCCTAAAGTTGTTCGTAACACCCACAGAATCTATTTTGGATAAGGCAGCACTGCTGTTCAGAAAAGATATAAAAGGAAACCACTTGGAGATTTGTTTCTAAATAGAGTTCAGCTTCCTCGGTTTCACTTCCAGCCTTCTCTCAGCTCTTCTTCCTCCAGATACCTTGTGGAAACACAATGCTGCAGCACAGCTGTGACAGCCTTGAACAAAGGCCGCCTGGCACAGGCCGCAATCCGTGACCTGACGGAAACCTTCGATACAGCTCTCAGGAAAAGTTTTACTGAAGAACTGCAACAGTTATTAAGAGCTTAATCTGAATTACTCCGGACAGTTTGCCGTGGTCAAGAGAAAAAAAATCCTACAAGGAGGTATTCCAGAAGTGCTGTTAATTTGAAAAGGATCCAAAACAATTAAAGCCAACACAGCACCGAAGTAAATGGGAATGATCATCGTATGACCGCGTGTCATACATGTTTATGCCTATCATACAAGCGGATGGAAGGTATGTTGACAGTGCATCTACTTTATGCTCATCATCTACGTACAGCTGTCAGACAAATTACCAAGGAAGCAGAGATGAAACCTGTAAATCATCTTGTTCATTAAGCGAAATATACGAAATATATCACACCGCATAAATAAAACAACATATGTTACATTATTTACCCAAACTCTATAAAAACAACTTTCCCACAGGCAGTGCACTGAATTTTTTTTTTTTTTTTAAAGCCTGTTTTGTTTAATAAAAATCTCAAAAAATAGTCCACTGCAAATTTAAAGTGTGAAACTGTGTTTACAGTGATAACACTGTGTTGACATCAATTTCAATGAGGCCAAGATTTTGACATTACTTTTGGGAAAGTGGGCAGGAAGGTGCAGAGAATGAACATGAAATTTAATATCTAGATGAAAAGAAGCCTTTTTGTTGATACTTTTTGGTTTTTAATTCCATATGGTGTACAAAAGAAATGGAGAAGCACTCAGGGTAGTTTTTAGTTAACTCATTCATATATCAACAGCAGGAGAGCCATAAAGCAAGGTGACCCTGGCCAGCCCAGAGAATTCTGCTGCACTGCTAGCTGCTGGGGTGATGTCTTTACCTTTTCACTATCTATGTAAGGAACACCTACAAAATCTGCAGAACAGCATCCCATGAAGTGTTCTCAAGATGGCATCTCCAGTACCAGTGCTTTGCTAAGTTAATTATGTAAAACAAAATGCTGTAGAAAACAGTGTACTTTGATTAGCTATTAACAGGTTCAGGAAGTTGCATTTGATATAAAATGTACTTTTTGCCCCATATGTGCTTTCGTTCCAGCTACAGGACCACAAAAGGCTTTTGCCCTACATAAGTACTACTTGAAGTGTCTTGAAATGGATATAAGCAAATCACAAAGAACACACACACATATAAATAGTTTACTTTAAAAGAAGTTGAACAATACTTTCAAATGTACCATCCAGCATAAGCCTTGAAGAAAATATAAATCTCAATTTTTCTAACATTGACATTGAAAATCTTTATATACAACACCTGCCTCAGCATTTAAGTATTTTCATACTTACAAATTGTTCCTATCTCCCATTAAACTCCACAAAAGTCTTCAATAAATTCAAATTCCCAGGACAGACCTGCTTCTGACTAGGAATCTGAGCAGGAAGCTCAAGATGTGCTCAGTTAAAGAAATGTCAACTGCAACACTGAAGGAACTGGAAATTTCTGAGGAGGACACTGAAGTAAGCAAGCCACTTGAGCATAATTTACCTGTGCTTGAGGATCCTTACAATTCTTTGCAGTTCTCTCCTTAATACTACACATGAAAATTAAGCAACTATTTACTTAGTCATGTACATGTTGTGATAGCATTTTTACAGACTATCCGTTTCCTTCAATTTCAGTAGGAAGCACAATAAGGTAAGGCTCAAATAGGTCCCTACACAGTACTGATTAGGAAAACAGAATTTATTTCATGCTTCTAAAATCAGAATTCATAACCTCCATATTTACTTACAAAGAAAATGGTTGGAAAAGTCATCTTCAAATTTATTTTTGTCTGAATGCTGGAAGTTTAGAAAGGCTTTAAGAGAGTATTTAACAATGATCTGTCAATCATTCTTAATATAACCTCAAATGCCACACAGCAGATGATGAGCATTTTCAATGAAATAAAGTAGAGGAATGTTGATAATACTGCTAATTCAACATGATCGCAGGAAAAAAAATAAAAGCTTAAAATCAGTCAAAACTCTGTAAAGCTTCTATGCTCTAAAGTTGTTGCCTTGCTTGTTACCAGCACAGAATGGAAATAAACAAGAATTTTGTTACTAAGAATAATTTCTCTCAATTATAAGAATACACTCATCAGAAACATCAGGAAAAAAAAAAAAAAACAACTGCTTATTCATGCCAGCAAACACCTTCCTGGTGCATTCTACTCTTTCTATTAAATTAGGACATGTTTTGTGTACAATAAACATTGTCACAACCTACTGCCTTACTTGCAGTCGTGCTTTGTGAAATGAAGTTCTACAGTGGCACTAAAATCCTCTTCCTCCTATTCTCTCGCATTCAAGAAAATCATCTTTAAAAATAAGACAATTGTCTGCACAGTACTCTGAATGTAGACACACACAGCCCTTAAGCAAATCGTCAGGAGTTTTAAATTTTAAAGCTTCCAAGCTGATTTTCTATAAAATTCCGTAAAATCTGATCAACCAACAGGGCAAATATTCAGTAGATTGATAGTGTGGGTTAATTTTTGTTAAGGAATTTATGAACGATTAATTTGTCTTGTGACAGAGCACGACGAGCAGAAGTCTGAGGGGAATCAGGTGCACAGATGGGGATTTTTCTTTCTTTTTCTTTTTTTGGCTATTTCCTTTTCCTAAAGTAGACAGATTTGCTGCAATTAAATAGTTGCATAATTTAACATAAAGGTGATCACATTTTTTCACTTTTAGTTTACTGCTCATTATATTTATTAGGAAGCTTTAAGTTCTCTTTATATAAAGAAAAATATGCTGCTACAACAGATCACATTATCTCACTTTACAAAAGCAAAAAATAAATAGTCCCACATTTTCTTTCAGCTAAAAATACGATGTTCTCAGTATTCAGTGACAACTTTCTATGTGGCCATACAGCTATTCCTCTTCAAAACACAAGGATGTGTTGTTACATCATATCCACATGCAATTCTTATGCCAGAAGTCTGCTTTGTGGGGAAAGTGGGGGAATGCCCAGGGGAAACAAATGCTGGAGGCACTGCTGGCAGGCTGGCACCTGGAATTAAGCTGAGATTCCTCAACTGAAATCTAGGCTAAAATGAATTGAATGGGAAGTCTCTAATCAACTTCCAGTCTTTTACTGACTTTCATGTTAAATACTTCATGAGCTACCTGACAAGACCACTCGAAGATTATTTCCCACTATTACCCAGTTTCACTTTGCAAAAGCATTGCATTAAGTGCAAAGTGCTAATTAGTTCCTTAGTAAGCAGCCTACCAGCAGACCACAGTTGAGGAAGGGCTGCCCGTTCAGAAGCTGTCTAGCATTACAGCTTTTGTACACGTATCAGAAGTGAGCACAGGGGTCAAGCACTCTTTAAGAAGAATCACAATGGCATTTAGTCCATGTTAAGCCTGTAATTCAATACCAATACTTTCTAATCAATACACTACTTCACTGTGGTAGCAGGCAGCTATAAACTGATAGGATCTGCACAGCTAACATACATTTAAACCTAAATAGAAACATTTTGCTTGAGTTTATCTTTGACAGTGAATGAAGTCTCACGTACGCAACGAAGCGTGACATGTAACCACAAACAGGAATGATTAACGAAGAAAAGCACCATTAATATACTGGAAGATGTAAATAAAATTAGTGATGCCTTGCAGACCTTACTGCATGAGAACAATATATTCTGTGTTACTTCTCCTGCGTGTAGCCACAGCATTATCTTCTCTGAAATACAACAGCCAAAACAGTTCAGTGGTGTTACCTTCCTACAAAACAGAACACCTGGTTTAGGATCGGGGTTGATACCATATTTATTTCCTTCCACACCTCAAGCATGGCTGTGCATCAAGGTAAAATCCTTCTTACACAGGATCCTATGTACCTAACTTACAAGGCAGGAAATGGCTTGTTTCCTGGGCTGCAAGCCACTGGAAAAACATCTACTGTCTACTGATGCCACCATAGTTTGCTATGATATTGTAGAACTTCGAGGCCCTCCGAATGGCTCTAAAAAACATAAATCTGAAACTCCTGAGATATGGATCCTATGACAATACAGTGTTTTCTCACGTGTATTATCCCAATGAGATGATGCCATAAAAGCTATAAGCCAAAAGAATATCACAAAGATATTAAGCTATCACTGGACTATATTCTTGTGTAAATTCTTTACATTACAGGAGTATATCAACCAATGCATCCATTTAGAATATGGATTTTGCCAAAAAACATATTGGTTGCTGGTCAGTCTGTCCATTAATAACACCAATTTTCCAGCTATGCACCTGAAAAGTAAAGTTTAAACTACAATTAAATTGAAAGAGATGCTATGGCATGATGACACACAACTCTCAAAGACTTTCTATGTGATTAAATCAAAAGCTACTGTAATTTCTGTTCAGACTTCAACAAATAATTTCACCTTCTTTTCCCTCTCAGTCTAATATCCACATTCCAATGAGTGCTGCTGGCAGCCTTTGGCACAGCTGTTCCAGTGCTCTGATGTGAAACCAGGAAGAAAAACTTCAAGCACATCATCAACAGGTTAAGTGAGATAAAACAGCAGTCCTCAAGAATATAGAGAAGACTTTATTCTCAAGTTTGAAATGTGAAAAAGTTACTTCCACAGAACTCTCTAACCTTCAGATTTGCAGCTAAACAGTTTTATGACAGCTTTTTATTATTTTTAAAATGAAATTCCAATAGACAGGTTAGCTCCCACAACAAAGTCATTCTATAAGTGTAGGATATGCTCTCGTTTGCTTGTTACTATGTAAAATCACCCTATTTAATTATTTCCTAAAAGCTACTTAGAAAAGGGACTTACAGGCACAGAATATAAAATATCTAAATCTTTATAAAAGATCGGAAGGTAAAATTCAAGACTGAATTTCTTATTGATATAATTCTCTCAAAAATCCTAGAATCTCATGCTTAATTATTCTTTTGGGGGTATAAAATCTTAACCAACAAATAGCATCCAAATATCAGTTTAATAGTCAAGCATGATTTCTCTTAGTATCTAGAATTCCTACAATGTTTAACATCCATTTCCTAGTTGATTTCAAGAAACTATTTTTAAACTCTTTTTTTTTTCTGACATCATAAAGCTGTACACATCTATGGCACATATCTCCCTGGTCAGTATGCTGACATGAGTCAGGATTTTGTTGGAACGCCCTTGTTTGCATCTCATCTCATTACAGTCATGACAAGGAAGCACAAAACTCCATAGTTGTCCTCTGTGGACTACGGAGTCCCTGTTTATCTTGTCAGTGTTACCTCTTCATAGACCTTTCCTTATCAAAAGCTTCTTCTGAGAATAGTTGAGCTTTTGTTTACCACTCCCCACCAACCACTGCCAAATTCCATTCGAATTCCCCTTTGTGCTTTACTTCAAACATGCATGCTGTCAACACCACTTCCATTAATCAGCAATAATGAAATTATTCACATCACCTACAGAAATAGGAAAGCAAAGAGCAAAAAAAGGGAACAAAAAGAAATTCCAAACAATTTTCTAGAGCTATTCCAAACTCGGAATAAGCAGTGTAGTTAAACAATAAATAATTAACTAAGGTAGTGTCTGTTTGTTCCTTATTAGTGTACTGATCATCATTTAAGAAAGACAGAAGACCAAAATCTCTGCATGAAAGGCAAGTTGGGACATCCACTTTTCCTTCACACAATATTCTGATCTTAGACTCTTAGATTGCAAAAAACTACGCAGGACATCGTAACAACCTCATCAGGTGAAAGTGAGGAGGCATTTATGTTATGACTACAAGTTGCTTCTGAACTATAACAACTTTTCCAGGCTCGATGTCAAAACAGGCCTCTCAAAGCTTATCTAATCCCAAGAAGGCACACACACATATGATCATACCTATTTCCACATAGCGGTTTGGAAGGTCGCGCATTTCACTGGCATGCCGCTCCTTCACTGAGCAAATCTAGGAAAGAGATATTTGGATCATTATGATGAACAAACTGTGATTCTTAAAATGATGCTAACTTTTCCCGGAAATTCCTTTTCTCACTGAGGTGTTCTTGAAGATGCACTTCTGGACTTTGGAAAACACAGGCAGTGAAACAGTGTTCATGAATCACTGAGGAAGAAAATCCAAAAGGAGATTTCTGATCGTAGCCCTCAGACTTATTATAAATATGGTGAGAGAGGAGAAGGCAGATGGACCACCAGAAACATCTGAAAGCATCTTCTCACTATGACTTCTTCATACCAGCATGTGGGAGTTTGATTTTGGTATTTTCTCATGCTTAATGTCTCATTACCTCACTATTTCAGTAAGCATATGCTACTGCAACTCCAAGTAACAGGAGAGTACATACATACAAAGAAATGAAAATACCCAAATGTCAGGAAGCACACGCACAATACAATGGGAATGTCAGGTGCCAAACTTAGGACAAACTTCTTCATCTGTAAAATTTTAAGCTTAATGCTCCAAAAGCTTTTTATGCTTCACCTACATTACTGTACTTTCCCACCCAAAGTGCTTTTAATTTCCCACTGTGCAATGATGTAGCAAGCTGTTATAAGAAAACATCTACCAGGCTTTAACAAACTCCTTTCAGGTACTGCTCTGCACAAATCACAGACAGCTTGCAGTACATGAGTTCAAAATGCCAGTTCCCTAGTGAAAGCAAAGCAAAACTCTAAGCAGCTGGCCCTCCATCAATCCCACCTCCTTTTTTTTTTCTTTTTTACCCCATGGTTGGCTCAAAATACGTGTCTTCCTTTAGCAATCAAAGTCCTCAGACCCCAAACTAAGTCCCTCCAAAAATAACTCACTGCTAAGTTGTTCTTCCTTAATGCTAATGAAAAGAAATGAATTCAAAAGCCCCTCTGAAAGCCTTCAAAAGAGGAAATCTCTCGAAGGCACAGAGAAGTGTCCCTGAGGATTACACTCGCTGCATGCTCACACACAGAAATCTGTCTGACCGCTGGGTGTCTATCACTCCTCCTCCTCATGAGGGTCAGTCCAATGACATTTCTATGGCAGCACGAGTTCTGGAGACTGTAGTCAAACCAAACTCTATTTTTTTCGATTGTCTTTGCTTTTCAGAAATAATCCTCTGTTTGTCTGCGATAACAGCAAGCATTTATTACAAAGACAGGTAATTGCACCTTTACTGAATTTCCCCAGCCAATAATCAGTGTTAAATTATCCTTCCAGCAAAGGCTACAGGGATACATGTCCGGGCGAAGGCTTATGTCATCCCGAGGCACATTGGTAATTCTTTGCTTGGAGATCATGTCAAGTATCTTCACGCCCTGAAAGTTTAAACAGAAGAGGACTTTATTCAGTATGACAAACTCCTAACCACCAGAGCCCATACTATTTTGCACAGTGTGACAGTCGTAGCAGTTTATATGGCATAAGTTGCAGGGTACAGACGAAAACGCCGACACAAAAAGCTGTTGATATAAAGACCAATCTAACCCAGGAGGTAACAGGAGAAACGGTAAGATTAGAATAAACTAACACTTGAACTTTACATGTCAAATAAAAAGACATAAAGAATGAATGAGGAGCAGATTAGCAGCTCAAGTCACGAACCGTTCCAGATTGCTTGGGCTGGTGCTATTACTTGAAGAAACAAAAGCATCCCATGCACTTCCATAACACCCCTCATAGAGAAACCAAAATTTTCATCTCAGAAAAAAAGAAAAGATGTGAAGCAACAACTCATTAATATAAATGACGTCAATCTGTACTTTTCTAGAAATGCATTTTTTTTTATATACTCTTAGGCTGAAAGGGAAAAACAAGCATATTTAAATGATGTTCGGTTTTACACAGTGTGATTTTTCACTGCCTCCTCAGGAAATATCCCAAACTAGCAGAACAAAAAGTTTAAAGAAAGGAAGATTAAAGTCATTTTAGAAGGAGAGAGAGCACTGAAGAGCTATTAATCAGATTTTTCCATACCATTTAGAAAAGGCAAGCTATAACCTTTCCAGTAGCAAAACAGAGATTAATTCACATTAAGTAATAACTTGCTTCTTCGTGATTTAATAGCAAATGTTGGGAAAAAAAAAAAAAAAAAAAAAGCATTTTAGCAGATATTTTCCTTAAGCTCAGTGAACAGAAAAACAAGTCTTGTGATCACAGAAAAGGGGATGGAAGGAACCTTGAAAGGTCAGCATCCAGGATGCCATTCCATGTTAGAATTTTTCTAGTGACAAAACTGATTTAAAAGATTCCCCTGCCTGTTTCTGTTCCCCTTGACTGCGGGTTTCTGTGTCCCCAGCTGTACCAGTTCAAGTGTCTGTAAGCCAAAGAATCTCAATATGAGGGTCATGGCATAAGCCAAGTTTTGTCTTCCTAACCCTCACCTCCCCTTTTTGTTTTTTTGAATTTAAATTGCAAGAAGCAATAAGTGGTATAGAAGGGAACAGAAATACTCCTACTGCCATCTCTTAGGCTAAAAGTCATCAAACGTTAAAATTTTTAAAAAACCCCAACCCAGGAAAACAACGACAAAAGCCAACCAACAAACAAAACACACATAAACAAAACAAGAACAAAAACTACATAACAATTTCTGTATAGCATTTACAGGGGCCAAATCTCTGGGTAACACGCAGAAGGATCTCATTCTTTGTGTTTTTTAAGCTCGTTTTATAAAATCTGCAACCTTGCTTGAACTGTTTTTTAATAGATCTGCCTTTTATTAATCTCAGCACTTTGTCTTCCAGGATTATTTTCAAATAAGTGACCCATATCACATCTGTTTTTCTACAAGGCAAGTAAATCCTACACAGGGTAGACTAACTTACATTTAAAGTGGCTCTCAAGTCAGCAGGATAGAATCCGCTATAGATAAAGCATGCCACTTGCACTGTCACTGAAAGGACTTCCTGAGTCAATTTCCTATAATGATGGAAACAAATGCCTGTTTCTGGGGGAGTGAGGCATGCTAAGGATTTTGTCCTCAGATGTCTGTCTGTAGAACTTACACTCCTGGTCATGGAGGAAGAGGAGGGCACAGTGGCAAGCATGTTAAGTAAACACTTGAAAACAGAATTAGACCTTGCCAAAATAACCTGAAGCCCATCTCAAAATACCCAATGCCTCACAAGCTCACACGCAGTGTGTAATAAAATAATAATAATAATAAAAAGCAAAAAGCACAAGAAAATAATAACTGGAGAGAAAGTAAGCAGCAAGGCTATACGTGATTTTCTCTAGGTTGAAAAGGAAAAAAAGGAACAAAAACCATGCTACAGGATGGAGAAAATTTTAAAAAGGTAAAGGGGGAAGGGAAAAGGCCAATAACCAAATATATTAATCTTTTGGAGGGCAAGTGTCATTTCATTTTTCATTGAAAGATAGGCCCTGACCATGGCTTTTTGTCTCTGACAGATGGCTCTCAACATTTTATTAGTATTCTGTGTTCTGATGTGGCACATCATCTCTAGGGATAGCTCTCCTCAACTGTCCTATCTATTCCCTGCAGATTCACCCAGAATATATATTTTAATTGTATGGCTCTGAAAAGAACAAAACCTTTCAGTTATAACCTATAACAATCAAACACTTGCTTAAGATGCAGTCACTAAAGGGAAACAAATAAACAAAAATTCTACTTTTAACAACTTCATACCAAACTGCTTTTTAAAAAGAATAAAAGAACAACAGCTTTAAAATATTTTAATAAATGCTTCCTTCAGTAGGGAAAAAAGAAGAAGAAAGAAAATAAACCTTCTCACAAGTACCCACATCACATTTCAAAACAAAAATCTGGAATTTAGACACGATACTTTACTTAAAATCTCTCATTGTTGAGCTTTAAAACACAGACCTTGACCCATCAATTACATATACAGTGTTAGGTGAAATGCAACTCTCAGCATGAAAGCAATGTTTCCCTTTAAAATATGAATTGCTCTCTGAGCAAAAAGGGCCCATTTTCTCTTAAGTCTAGCCTTTTGAGTAGGCTAACAGAATGAAGAAATATTACTATCATTTTTTACGTCTGCAACATTAGCAGTACATATTATGTTGTCAGTTCAGTACGAATTTCAAAACTCAAGACTTTTGCAGGGGGGAGGACGAGAAGGGGGAATATACTTTTAATAAAGATGAGATCACACTGGCATTATTTCTTCAATAGTTTGCTTCACTGAAACATTTCAAATAACAGTGTAATGCAGAGGTGTTTTTGCTCTTTTAAAAGAGGTGACAAACACTTACCATGTTATTGGCCCAAGCAATTAAGTGTCCTCTCCATTTTACATTTCTTATGTTTCCTTCCCCTTCATGTAAAACGGAAGGCTTCCATCTATTCATCCAGCCTCTTTCATAGAGCAGTAACTACAAAGAAGAGCATCAAGAAATATTTCTGTGACACAATGCTGCACACAAACAAAGGAAGTGAGCTTTTGTTTCCTTATCTCTTACTCTGCTTGAATTTAATGGCAGGGAGAAATACACACCTACCATAAAAGAGAATGTAATCAAATGTTTTCATGAAGTACATTAACAATGAGAATCTTACATACTATAAAAATCAAGTTACTTTCATAGCAATATTAATCAGCAGCCCTCCTATCAAGCTTCTTCCAAAGAATGGTACGTATGATTACTTCTATTTTAAAGATAAAGCAACGAAGGCATGTGAGAACCTAAGCACTTGTGGCAGCACTTAAGAAAGCTGGAAAGAAACCAGGCTGTCTCACACCTATCCAGTGATCAGGTGATAGGCTCTTTCTTCCCTCCAAAAAGCAGAAGATGGTAAGAAAGCATCCCTTATACTTATGAGGTAATCAAAATGATCAAAGACCTCCAAGCCTACAGCCTTGTGCTCGGCCCTGGGTGGGACCACATACAGCCTTCAATAGGACTCAAGAAGAGATGCTGCACAATCCCAGACATGCAAACCACGCTGTACAATCAGCACTGCTGAAGGTGTGATTGGGTATAGCAGGCTCTGCAAATAAAGAAGGAATTCATCATGTCTAGAAGCACGGAGTTTTTTTGTTTTTTTTTTTTTTTATATTTGTAGAGCAAAGAAAAACACTCCTACATTCCCACTGTCTGCCTGACAGTTTGACTACTTCCCAGTTTCTGTGTGATTTCAGGAAGTTATTCAGTAACATCATAACATGGAATCACCTAAAGCGACGCAAAGCTCAGTGCATGCAGGGATAAATAAGGGAGGTACCAATGTGGCCAACTTTTGCCTCAGTACAAACACAGGCAAAACCTGAACCCTGTCTGACAAAGTGCAGGAGGACTACTAAGAAGTGTAAAATTGCAACCTCATGGATCTAATAAGTTACTACTGCTCGTATTTAAGATCCAGATGTACACGCCTGCTATGCAAGGCTTCTCTCTGCCACCCCTATATGCATAAATAAGTCGAATGATAAAACAATATTTGCTTAAAATAACGTATTCTTAAAAGTTTTTTTTTTTTTTTCCCCAAAGGTAATTACACAGACTGCTTATCTCTCCTACAGCCACAAGATGGCACCAGAATACAAATATTTTCTCCGAAAGTTTAACGTAGTCACTATGCAGGATGCTCCTCAAGCTTTCACACGAAGCACCCTGCTGACATCAAGCTCCTCACCTGAGCACAATAGAGGGCTCTCACTTAGAGCCCTCCTGAAATGACCCAGTGCCTGTCCCACAGCCCACATGAAGTACTCTGCCTCAGAGAGTCTCCATCCATGAAAAGGCCAGGCAACAAAACTCTCACGGAATGTTATTTTATAGCAACTACAGTAAAAGCAATGAAACCAGGATAAGATCTACGGTCATAAGGCTGTGGCATGCAGAGGGGTGTGCCTGAGTCATCTGGTAGGTAGACATGAATCAGGAGCACTACTCAATTGAAATGAATTAGCTGCTATTAAAAGCTGAGGATGTTATTTAAATTTTTAAGTGTCCTGCTGATCCAGACCTGGAAACTCCATGAGCTCCCAATGAAAAAGAATAGGCACTCAGATGCTGCTTTCAATACAGTCCAGTAAAAGGACTTACTGGACGTGGCTGCAAAAACTGAAGTGGATGATGTGAGGTAAAAGTGGCTGACTGGTTATTTTACCTGAAGTTCGTTGTGATAATGACTGATCTGTGATTTAAGTTAACCTGCTGCACACAGAATCCAGCTGTTTCATGGAATGATGCTTAGAATGATGTTTTCTAGCTATTTTGTTACTTTTCATGGCTTCTGAACACCATGCTTTTTCATCTCTCTCTATCCAAGTAAAAGCTTAAGAAAATAAATCACCTGTTGTAAGTTGTAAGGAGAAAAGAAAAATGAAATCCTGCTTCAGCCTGTGCTTAACTCTACACATACTTAATTAAATTCCCAAAAGAAGGGCTGTAGAAGACATCAGCTTGATACTTACTTGTAAAAAACAGAAAGTGAAACTGAATCACTGCAGCACCCCAAGCTCCCCACTCCACATCAGGAAGTGCTACAGGTCCAACACTGAAGCTAGCAGACACTCAACAGAATGGCTTCAAAACAAACGTATTTTCATCTCAAAATGTGCTTTACTACTGTATCTGCAATGGAATTACTTCACTGATACTTAATGTGTTTTGTTTATTATTTCTTACAACAATGACACCCAAATACTGAGATACTGAACAGACAACTTTTGTGATTTTTAACTGCTATCCACTGCATACTGCTCTCTCAAAATAAGCAGCCTAATTTATTTCTTGGTCCTCCTTTCCATCTTCGTAATGAAATATTTATTACACCGGAAAGACATTTAAAGCTTCAACAGCAGCTAGACACATAAGAAAAATCCAGCATTCCTGAAGGGGTTCCTCCTACTACCTCCTTTCCTTCTTTTGTAGGGGAAAAATATTTTAGGGCTTTATTTCTCATAAATCCCATATTTTGGCAGTCAGCGTTCACAGTACTTATATTTCAACAGCAGACACAAAATCACTTTCTTGCATTCTCTGCAATAGAGTTTATACTTTCCTCTTTTTGATTTGCCCCGGTAAATCTTCCTAGCCCTTTGTTACAATACAGTAGTGCTTAGAATGCACTTCCAGCATCTCTCACATGTACTGCAACATGGTAACATACCTACAACAAAAGAAAACCAACTTTGACTGTAAGGGTTCCCATCCACATTCCTTCACAGGACAATGAAATTTCCTTATAGCTCACTACTAATTATTTTGCAGGCCTCCTTAACTGCTTATGCTTGTCTACAGGGAAAAAAGACCCATTGAAATGTATGAGACGAGGAGCGTGCAGGACACTTTTTGCTTTTAAGTTAAAATAATTCTCTTGGATTAGTGAATACATCTCTCCGTATCTTTCACTACCAGGAGATTAAACTCCTCTGAGAGCATAACATTCTATTTGCAGAGTGCATCCACTAAAGAGAATAGTGCTTGAATTTAATGGAGCTTATCGCGCAATTAGCATTAACACTAATTGCATGTAATCCCAGCCTTTAAACTGTGCACAGGAATTCTCAGTTCTCTGAATAAAGAGACCAATGACCGCAGCTTTGGTAGTATCAATACACAGACATAATTTAATTTCACCTCTCTTCTCCACACAATTACTTTGTTTCAAAACAGTGTCTTTGCTGTAAAGATCTGGAGGACTTTCACTGATGCCAAAGGCTGAGATTTCAATTTGTAGCTGAAGAGCCACCCTTCCTTTCCCTATGGCAGCACTGTTGGATTAGCTTTCACATTCAGTGAAGTAATACTAGGAGAAATATTTCCTTTATCTTGTTCTTTGTTTGCCCAGGTGTGAAGATGTACCTACCTGTGGCAATTCTCTGTATTTTGGCACCTGTCCTTTCAACTCATTTCTCAGCCAGGCCAGATCACAAAAACCTAAGATGCTACTGCCATATTTACAACTGATCATGATAGATACTTATTGTTCTAAGCATAAAAACAACATTTACAGGCACAGCCAAGATTAACAAATATCTGAGGGTAACACAGACCAGCACGCCACATGAAGACGTACTGTTTAATCACGCATCCCTAGGAAAATACATAGCAACAATAAAATATCATCACTTCTGCGTGGAGCAGCAACGGACTAAATGAGTTGAGATGAGGAAGAGAATACTGTAAGCCTCAAGTTTTCAGCTGAAGATGGTTTTCAAAACATCATCATCAAATGATGCTACAGAAGGGACTGATGGAGGGCAGTGCAAGTGGAGGAAACAAAGCATGGAGGCAGCCTACAGTGCTGGAAAAGAAGCAATGATAGTGGGGAGATGCAGCAGCTACTGCCCTGTAGTCCACGGGCTATAAATTAAAAGAAGAAAAGCTAGAAATTTTGAAGCTTTTCATGCAAACAGATGCCACAGGACTTTTATGAGGCTGTACCTTTAATGACTCAGCTGCTAGTTTCCAGCTGTCACCTATTCACAAACAGCTACAGAATTAACACCTTCAAAAGCAAGTTCAGCAGGCTTGCAGGCAGAAGCACAAGCTCTCACACATTCCATGTGTTTAGATCCCCTTTGCTTGCCACCTCAGGCAATGAAACAAGTTTTCTACACGGAATTTAGCAAAACACAAAACATGCGTGCAGGCCTACAATCCATTCTCTCTCCACACAAACCACATTTGTGCATTGAAGCACAAGATGAACGTATTTTTTCCTTCTTTAGTATGAAAATCAAGCCTCATTTGAACATAACCAAGTAAGCTCCTTATTAAGTAAATAAGAGATGTTAACCTTCCTATTGAAGTCTAGTCTGTTGAATAATACAGGATACATCCGGGCCCCATACGTTACTGCACACAAATGTCAGACCTGCACTGTTGTGGCTAGCTTCCTTGCTGCTACAGCTTGCTTCGTGTTTATGGTAAATTACCCAATGCATGGACAGAAACTGCCATAGTATTTACTCCTTCACTTTAAGCAGACCTTTGACTATTTACTGAGTGACATTTTATAGCTTACAAAGCAATCTGCCTTTCTTGTCTGCCGCTCTTCTGCCCAACATAATGCCAAACAGCTGACTATCTGCTTTCTAAAAATGGACTGTGCTGCAAACAGCATCCTGACAATTTAATAATTTGTCAAAGTAGTCCAACCAGTTATTATGAAGTACATATCATAGGGTTCAGAGGTAAAGGTCACTTACTTACTCATGAAGCAAAGTGCATCTGCTGACACTAAAAAGCAGACAATTAAACAAAAAATCACAGACATTCCCTGCCAGGCTTGACTTTTAACATACAAAATACACCACCCTCAACAGCAGTTGCAAAAGAATGCTACTTCTCTTATTGTCTGTGCACTGCTACCCTTTTTCTGTGTACAATGTTGATCTATTGGGAATGGAAAGGAATTCAGGTTGCCTTGCTTTGTGTCTCAGACAGGAGATGCACTGGGTCCTGCCCAAGCTTCTAATATTGAAATCATATTTTCAAGTTTTTGAATGGAAGAATTTGCTTCAGGCAACACTAAGTTCCCTCTGCTTTTGTAACAGACAAAGAAGAGTCTGATATTCAACCATACACTCAGATGCTAATTCTGAGAGGATGAATGGGACAAAACCATTTTTAGATTAATCAGCATTTGAAAAGCAACTCTTACAATTCATCTTCTCTAGCAACAGAAATACAGACCGTATTAAAAATGTGCTTTTAAATATTTCCATCAGATATATTTTGTATACACATATGATATAGCTACAGGTAAATATGTAACTGTTTGCAGTCACAGGGTAAATATTCACTTTTATCTTGGCTCTCTAGCTTAAATTGTGTCGGATTGGATACTCAAATTAATAGTTATCATGGAAAATGCATGCCATATGCAAGCATTCTTTAAGATACTGAATATCTTCCTCCCATATTGGGTCAGTAGTCGTTTGTTGAGTTGTGCTGGGTCCCCACTACTATGCTACGCTGAAATCCTTACCATGAAAGCTTAATTAGCACAAACTCAGTGGAGTGACTCAATCACTCCAGGTAATTCATCCTCGTAGGAACTTTACTATAAAAACCTTCTTGTCTGGTTCCTGAAAACACGAAATAGGGACTCTCTTCAATGCCCCTGCCAAGAAAGAAAACTCCAGTTGCCCTGCTCTCCTAAGTTCTCTTTACACAAGAGGTAGTAGCTGATACCTTTACTTTGGAACTGAAATATCCTTCAGTCTTCTCTCTTTGTTGGTTCTGCCTCTTTAACCCTCTGGATATAATGGATACTCAGACTCTGCAATAACCTTCATTTAGGTGATGTACTGGGAAAGATCGGCACTCTAATGGTTAAATAAAGAACACCTTGTTTTCAGCTTTACCACCCTCATTTATTTGGCTTTTACCCTGTTATTTGTTAAGATTAGACCCTTTTTTAAAAGGTAGAAGGTTATGGCCTTCAATAGTACAGTATTTGTCTTTTCCCTTGCTTTGAAGCTCTGCTGTCTGCTCCAGAAAAGAATGCTCTGTTATTTACAATATACAGTATTATTATTTCAGGGTTACCATCATCTGCCAAGCCATCACAACTGTGATGTAGTTAATTGCAGAGATAAAGGAAGGGGAGCAAGGAAAGGCTTTTTTTTTAGTATGGTACCCATTGCTTCTCTCTGAGATCATGACAACATTTCTGTAATACCTGTTTTTTGTTTTTTTTAATGCACGGATAATACAGATAACAATCATTCATTGGGGAAAAAAAAAATGGGGGTGTGTGAAAAAGCTTTTCTAGCCCCATAGGAAGGCAATGATAGTATCCCAAGCTTAAAGAAAGTTCCTTAGTTTTAGAAACAAGAGCTTTAACAAGCAATTGAAATTAGTTAATTGGTTTGTAATGTAATTTAGAAGAAAAAGAAGCTCTTATAAGACTCCAGCACAGGCCCAGCTAAGCAACTATATATGGTTATATGCAAAGTGGACTTAAAGTTCCAGCAATCTGTGACGATTTAAGCAGTTACCCCAGGGAGCAATGCTCTCAAGTCAGCTTTAAGTCAGGCTGCATTTCTAAGACACAGCAAATCTCAAAACCACACAGCAGCTCACATCAATTCCTACCATCCACCCATCTCTGGAACTGAGCAGCTGCAATACACATCCCCAAAGCAAATCTCCTGTGCTCTGTTTATTTTGTTGAAGACATTGTAGCTTACCTTGGACATTTGCAAAATGCCCTACAGCAGGCCTTTGAACTAAAGGCATACTTTTTACATGTATTACATTGTTATGAAGAACAGTGTATTTCTCAAAAGAGAGAAAATTAAGGATGTAGTAATTTAGAGCTCCTCACACTCCATTCACAGAAGCACTACAATTAAGGATCCCATTGAGGTAGATGCTTGCCTATACAATTAATAAATTTAAACAGATCTTAAAGTGCTTTCTTGACATAAGACAAAACAATATTGAACTTAGGAGGTGTGTGCCAATCACACTTTCTGTGTGCATGTGTGGTTTGGCTTCTCTGTTTTGTAAACTGTAAACCAAAATCAGCATGAAATTTATGTAACAAAATCAAGAGCATCTTTCTCGTATCCTGTGACACGAATGTACATAATAAAACTAGTTTGAGTAAGTGATGAAATTCCTCTCTGGCTTCTTCCAACGATGTTAGCAAACTATGAAAAAAAAATATGCTCACATACATAACATCACCATCTCCCAATGTGACAAATTCACTTGGACCCCACAGCACTTGGACAAAGATTTCACACACTTTACACTATTTAACTGACTGCAGCTCAGGCAAAGAGTATAGTGTAAGAGTCTTAAGCAAACCTTTTCTCTTAAGGTTGATATAAGCAAGGATAGCCATATTTCCACAGCAGCATCACAACCTCAAAGAACTGTTATCCCAAAGCTCCACCCTCCACACAGGCAGAGCAGGACAGGCAGTGTGCCTCTTACCAATGCCAGTTATGAAATAGCTGAAGTCATAGAATCATAGAAAGGCCTGGGTTGAAAGGAGCACAGTGCTCATCCAGTTCCAACCCCCTGCTATGTGCAGGGTCACCAACCAGCAGACCAGGCTGCCCAGAGCCACATCCAGCCTGGCCTTGAATGCCTGCAGGGATGGGGCATCCACAGCCTCCTTGGGCAACCTGTTCCAGTGCCTCACCACCCTCTGGGTGAAAAACTTCCTCCCAATATCTAACCTAAACCTCCTTTGTTTCAGTTTAAAACCATTCCCCCTTGTCCTATCACTATCCACAGCTGCTCTCAAGGAGATCTTCCCCCAGTCTGTATAAATACCTGGGATTGCCCCGGCCCAAGTGCAGCACCTTGCATGTGGCCTTGTTGAACCTCCTTAGGTTCTCATGGGCCCACTTCTCCAGCCAGTCCAGGTCCCTCAGGATGGCTTCCCTTCCCCCTACTGTATCGACTGAACCGCTCAGCTTGATCATGGTATTCCTGCAAAGCCTAAAACGTGCAGAGATCTTGGGAGGTAGGAATCTCCTGCCTGAAGAAGCTGTGACAAATAGACAACCTACAGACACCAGGCGAAAGCATAATGAGAAGTGGTTCAAGCTCCTTTCTCTTGGTTCTTGTGGAAGAACTCCCCACTGCCTGCTGACCCTAAGCAGCTCTTCAGCTTTGTACTTCATGAGAGGTATAAGGAGCAGCGATGTTTATCTAGGCTTTTTTCTTTTCAGAAAAAGAAAAATCTTTGATAAATAGGTAGATGGGATTTAACCTTCTGAATCTTCATAGAGCATTTTGTTGCTGTCATTATATAAGCTAATATGCTCCTTTTGGAGGAAAGGAGAAAAGAGGAACGGCTTCTATCACAAGGATAAAAGGTTTTATTTGTTGGTTTTATGTATCAATAAAATCAAATTACAGGTGTCAAGGGACATCTATTTCAATGCTAAATACCTTATGTTAAGATGTCAATTAAAGTTTTCCTGAGGAGGAAAGTTCCTCAGCAAAAAATGAATGCATTAAAAACAAGTATACCGTTCCCCAGAGGACAGAATATAAAACAACCTGTCAAGTAATCAAAGATAACCAAAGAGAATGTGTTAACTTCCTGATGTTTTTTTCTGTTCGGCATCAGGTGATTGCAAGCTCTTTTACCACCTGACGGAGTCCTGTTCTATTAATTCCCTGCCTCTCTCTTTCCACACCACTTTTATCATGACTAAAAAGCTTCACAAACTGGTGGCTGACAAAGACATACACTGACTATGCGTTATTTTAAGGACAACTCCAGCTCTTTCCAGCCTGCAAAAACTGTCAAACATGCACACTACTTACAAAAGAAATAAAAAAAACAGGTATTCATTGAAGAATACTCAGCTGCTAATGAAAATTAAGCTGTATGAAGCATGAGGAGTCTGTATTTCTTACATGCTGGTAAGGTTGAGCCAGGGCATTCAGTTTGATGCATCTAAAAGTGAGGATTGTTCATCCTTAATTCATAAGAAAAGGCAAAAGAAAAATTTCATGAGTTTAAAAAACTGTTCCAAATCAGACTTCTCATATTTTAACTGAAAATATGCAACGTGACAAAACATACTTGTTGGACCTGGAAATATCTGTATTCTGAAGGTCAAAATTGCAGCCTGGACCAATAAAATACCATGATGGACACATAAAAATAGCAAACTATCCAGATAGCAGACTTTAATTACATAGATACAAATACTCTATCCACAGATTTCCTGAGAAACTTAAAAAAAAACCCAAAAAAACAAAACCCACAAAGCAAACAAACAAACAAAAATTCTCCAACACCAATGCCAACATATATTGTAAAAAAGAGCAGTATTAAGGGTTTAACATCTGATCCAAACCATGTAAAAATGAAAACATCTGCACTAGGAAATGCAAATAGCTGTTTTTTCCAGGCTAGAAGGACAGAAGTAGTTTTATTTTGACACTATGCTCATTGCAACATGATTTTAACATAACAAGTGTGTTACTTTTTCCTGAAATGAATGCTAATTAAGAACGTGGTGGAATACAATGTATGAAGAGAAGGAAAAAATAGAGCAATTTTCTTTAGGTGTTATCTATCACAGATACACACTTCCTAAGCACCTTTTAAAAGTTATTTAGAGGTAGCCTAAGGTAATTTCACTGAGACTGCTTACCTTTTTTCCTCCGGTTACAAACTGCTTGAAGTGGGATCTTACAAAATGAGGATGAACAGCAACAATCTGAGTATTAACAGAGAAGAAAACGTGTATTACAGCTGAAATAAAGAGTTTCAGAGGGCACTGTATCAATTTTTAAACTAGACAACCCTTTGCCAAATATCAAATATTACAGTTGAGCTTCTGAAGTAGAGATAAAATCTTTCAGACAAGTTAGTTTGCTTCTCTGTCCTACTGCTTTTGCTTAGAAAAAAAAGGAAATCCTCCATATTGTAGGGCATGAGACTTGTCACATGCCTGCACTGAGGGTCACAGGCAGAACAATTACTTCTTTGCACAGCAGGTAGCAGAATGAGGAGCACGTGGCATCGGACCACCATAAGCATTCCCCCAAGTGAGACTTCCTTGTGACCTTCCCAGAGGACACAACTTGGTGTTGTCACATTGCTTAAACAACCTTTTTACTGTACCTCACAAAGCACCGGCCTCACACTCTGACTGATCAGCTGGGTGTTGAATCAGAGAGCCGAAAAAGTGCTTTGTCTTACATGTCAAGTGTGGACAGCAGGACAACAGGAGCCAAGTAAGCTGTATTCAACGTGTGTAAAAACTTAGTATGCTCATTTTTTCCCTCTCCAAAAGCAGATACAAACACAGAAGACCCTAAGCAGCAAAATGCAATAATTTGCACACACCATCATTTCTCCTGCAGTAAAAATATATGTTGATAAAAAAAGCTTAAACCTTCTTATATGTCTTCTAGAGGCATTTCTTTAAAGATCCAGCCAGCTCCACTTATTTTAACCTTATTTCAGAAACTGAGTTCTTTCTTTTACAGATTATATCCGCATCGCTACTCATTGCTCTGTCCCAGGATAGGTTTAACAGATATGAATTAGTTGCAAAATATTGACCTCACAGTTAGTAGAACTCTCAGAATTTATATCACAGATCTACAAAGAGAGAAATATGTTGAGACAGGTAACAGCTGAAACAGGACAATTTCTCTTTCACTTTGCCTTTTGTATTTGAAAAATTCAATAATACTTCTTACAAAACCTAGATCAGCTTTATTCCTACCTAACCAGATCAAAAGCCTTTATATTGAGATAGATAACTATTTTCTTGTGACTTGAATAACATTACAAGGGAGCAGTACTCCTCTCTCATTTAGATTCAGTGTGACCCTAGCGTTTTTAAAGACAACAACACAGTTACTAAAGATTAAAACAAGCACTTACTTTAATAGGACAGTCAAATGTTTCATGAAATTCTTCCGCTGAATACAATCCAAACACTTGCACCTAATTTAAAAATGAAAAAATATAACAAAGAAATGTATGTAATAACCACTTGACAGTTAAAGGTGAATGTAAAATGCTAATAAGTAGAAGATTAATGTGAATGTCAACAGCTGTATTATCTTCATATTTAATAATGCAGAGTTAATTGAGATATCTTCAGCTACCATTACAGCTTATCGCTAAATATTTTCAGTAGTGCAAAAGTAGTTACTTGAAGTTTTTTTGTTTCCTAAACACAAATGCAGCAAAACAACTTCCTTTCGCTTTAGGCTGATCAAATCTGTTTAACAGATACTGATCTAGGTAAGGTATGAACAAAATAATAACATTCAGGGGAAGATAAATTAAAAACTCTTCCTTTCTGAGAAGGAGCGGGAAGATTTCTTTTTCCCTCCGAGCAATACAGACTTTACATAAGAAAAAAAAAATTGCGACAACAAAGCAAAACGAACACGAAAACCACGTCCCGTGTTTCTTGGCATCCTCTCCTCCTCCCAAGTGCATTCAGTGCTACTTTGTTTTATTCCATGACCACTGGGAATGTCACTCTCTGAAGATTCCTCATCTATGTTGATGTTTCAGTACATTTAATAGTCAGCAGTGGAGCTGTAACCATAGGCCATAAGACAGCTATCCAAATTAATTTATTTGAAGAAGGCTCAACACTTATAAAAAAGTATGTTTCTGCTGGCAAGAGAATTAACAGGTTTTTTTACATGGTTTCTTCTCTTTATTTACAGAATCGGTACAGAGGTATGAAGTATAGGAAATACCATTAGACTTCTTAGATGCTATGAGCTGAGGGTTTCCTCCATTCTCTTTTGGTCTCTTGTCTCTTCATGCAATATCCCTTTCCCCTTCCCCTATTCCCACATGAGACAGAGACATCTGAGCTCTTCCAGAGCCTCGGAGTAAATGAGGGCTGAAGACTGATGGCCACGAATCAGTAATTGATCTACAAATTAGGATTTCCACAAAGAATAGTGAACGGTTTAATTTTACATTACTATTTTCGGAGGTATGTCAGAAACTGTTGGAACAAGATCACCTCAGCAGGGAGGGAAAAGAGCATGACAGAGAGCGGATCCACGGGAAGCTGTATTTGATAGCACATGTATCTCAGGAGGCTCCCAGCCAGGCCTAGTCAGTCATCCTTACCATCTGGGAGAGAGAATCCCCTCAGTCATTCAGCTCTACGTGCTCAACTACAAGTTGGACTAACTCAGAGATCTAAATAATCTCTTAACTGTATTGCTATCTCTCAACCACGACTCCTTGTGCTAGGAGCAGTGGGGGGAGAGCTACAAAAAAAAAAAAGCAAAAATACAAATCAAAAACACTAGAGAAAGACCTGCAGAACAAAGCCAGTAAATCCCAGTAATGGGCCACAGAAATAAAGCTTAATGGCTCTATGAAAAGATCAATTCGGCTATCAGAGGACAAAAACCCAGACGGCCAAGAAGACAGAGTGAAAAATTAGAGTTTAGCTAAACTACAAGAGGAACTAAGCTGTCCTCACACTGGCTCAAAGCTTGGCAGCCTCAGTAAAGCAAAAATACCTCATCTCCCTTTCAAGCTCGTCTCTGGAACACGTTTTCTAAGCAGCATTATCACCCCATTACTGATTAGTGAATACACAGACTCTAAAAACACCCTTTAGAAATGCTGCCACATGCTCTGAGCAGGGCTGAGCTATCGCTCCAGAGGATTCGAAAATCAGTGTGTGGAGATAGCCAGATGCATCGCAAGGCTGTGATTATGTAAGCCAACCAAAGGGCTACATTTGAGTTGGGTCGGACTGTAAGCCTGGAAAACCTTGTGGTTGATGTCTGGAAGATTTTGTTTTCTGGGTTTTTGTTTTCAACACTTGGCGCAGTACATCCAGTGCAACAGACTGAACAAAATATGGTACAGAGGAAAGAGAAAATATGAGGGAAGAAAGGAGGTGAAAAACAAAACGGTCAAAACAAGTCTAAAATCTCAACGAAAGCAACATCCTCGAGAACAAGAAGAAAAAGAACTCTCAAATTAAAACCAATTAAACAAAATTAACAAACACTGGCAATGGTGCCTTCAGCATTTTCATAATACTGCATCAAATGTGTCACTAAGATGTTTCTTTAAGAGTTTGAAAACAAAATGGAGCCAGTTAACTAAAGAGGAAAAAACAACTCAGCATAAAATACATGTTATCATGTTTACTCTAGGGACACCATATAACAGTTTATTACTTCTTAATGTCTTTTATTCTTCAGAGAGAAAGTGATTCTTTAGATATTACAAAGCTATATTGGATTTATCTATTTCTACTTTCCATCATCTACTTTCTCTTCATCTTATGTTTTTAGGCAGCTGGAAAAAAGTGTTTCATGAGCACACTATATTTTGCCAGCCCTTTCCATTTTAAATATCCAGGATCCACTATTCCAGCACACCCAGACGTAGCTGTTTTTTGCTTCCAAATATGGAAACAACAGCTAACTTTGAGACAGTCAAAATGCAAGAACGGTCTTCCTGAGCCACTTTTTTTTTTTTTTTTAAGTGTATAATACAATACTTCATGAATATTTTTAACATAGTTATTGTTACAGGCAGTAAATATGACACTAAACATGTTTTCAATATACTTTATTTTGTCTTTTATGAAGTTCCAAGCCAATAAAGACACCGATTAGAAATTCCATTCTGCAAGATACAAGGGCTGCTCCAAAAATAATGTCTCCTCTTTTATTACATTGGCCAATGACATTAGAGGCAGATGTTGGTGTTATGGCAGTGGGGGTTATACCTTCCTACCCATATTCTATCACATTTTGTTGTGCAACAGATGGCAGCAGAAAGGCAGTCTGACAAAATGGCATCTGATATGGAAGTGCATCTGAAGTAAAGATGTGGAGCTGAATTCCTCTGCGGAAAACATGACACCCACTGACATCCATCAGTGCTTGCCAAATGTTTACGGAGACCAAACAGCAGATATAAGCACAGTAAGGTGGTGAATGGTGTGTTTTAGCAGCCACATTCCAGACAGCCATGAAGATTTTTATGAATGCAGCATGCAGGTTCTTATTCATTGCTGGCAAAAATGTATACTTAATGGTGGTGACTATGTTGAAAAACAGCATTTTGTAGCTGAGAATTTGCTCTACTCAACAGCACTATTGTGCTCATTATATCTGCTGTAGTTTCATAATGTGACCTAACCTAGGTGTTAATATTCCTGCAGGGGGATTGGACTAGGAGATCTTTCAAGGTCCCTTTCAATCACTGACATTCTGTGATTCTGTGATTTTGTGGAAATAAATAGGAAGCATCACTTTCAGAGAGATCCAGATGAGAGAGCTTTACACCCAGGTTATTCAAGGTAGTATACAAGCAGACAAAATTCTAACATAAAAAAATACATTTTTGCAGATGCAAGTATATTTCCCCTTCTATTTTTTCCAGCACCATAATTTTCCTTTTGTATTTCAACATCTGGTCATTATTCCCAGACAGTGGACACAAAGTAGTGGGTGGTGGCTTTGACTTCTGTTCCTTTCCATGAAGGCGATGACCAGCTGCACAGAGTCCTTTGGCAAGGAACATTTTCAAACAACAAAACTTTCAGTGCAGAAAACCTGCAAGTGGCTCATTCACAGCACAGTTGTTGCAAAAATGCAGGTTTTGACATTAAGTCTGGATGCTGCCTGACAAGAAGAAGGTCAGAGAATTGCACTCTACTGCTCTGTCCCTCCTCAGTAAACATAGCTAGTCCAGATCTAGTTTGAAAGTGAAAATAAAGAAGTAGTGAAAGAAAATGCAGAACACAGCAGAACAGGTATAAGGAATTAGTTCTCATCATAAAGCCTTCCTTCAAGAAGACAGATAGTTTCCAACTTCCTCATGTTGGATTCATTCTGATATGGGAAAATGTACTCCCTACATAGTGCAAGAATCGCTAGCAGTAGTTCAGAGGACACACCATCACTAATTTATGTAAGATAAATATTTTAACCTAGCTGGTGCAAATGTTTTTAATTTTCTTTTAACTGATTTAAAAAAAAAAAAAAAAACAGGTGTTTTTTTCCCCCCTTTTTTTCCTCTCAAAGATTTCACAATTCCTAGTTATCTATCTGACAACCTTCCAACTATTTGCATAAGTATTTAATTTCTTACAGTACACACACTGTGGTAAGCAAAGACATACAGGGCATATAAAATTACACTTTTCTTATAACCAAGAACCTTCAAGTGCTACAGTATCTGGCCAGGAATTTCTGCCATTTTCTTATACAGCAGCACAACATACTTGATATGTTTTCACTTACTCTTTGGGTGGATTCTCTCGTAGAGACACACCTTTCTGGATCACTGGCAGTTGTAAAACACTCAGATCTTTCAAGCCTCCATTGTACAATATGGTGAAATAGCAATGCCCCTGGACTTTGAGAATACAAGTGCAATTCATATTGCACTTGTGTTACTCCAATCCTTTGTAAAAGCATTATCAGAGTTAGCTCTAGCATGGGAAACAAAGTTTAGATTGCCTTGTATAGCATCCAGCTTACTGGATCCACAACAGCTATGTCGTTAAGTGAAGAGAGATTCATTGTTTAACGTAATGGAGTTTTTCCTTTTCAGACAGACACATCACAATAGGAACAATAAATTTCCGAACATTTCTGCCTCAAATGCGTATTTCAAACATTACTGTATTAATTTAAAAAAACTCAACATTTTTTATTACTGTTAACAATTACTGACCCTTCCCTTACCTTGCAATCTTGTAGACAATTAGGATACTCTTGCTGTGTTTCTCACAGGTTGCAAAATTCTACAACCTACTTTGAGAGGCACTAGTATCCCAATTACTCTGTCAAGATACTGACATTGACATCAAGGTATCTCTGAGAAACAATAGGCTTGTATACGTAAACTGGCTCTCTGCCTGTTGCAGAAAAAAGCATTTACTTGCAAGGGAAAAAAAAACCTCAAGCACATACAGTCTAAAGAGGTTGTTTCCCCATTTTGCCTACTGCAAGATCCAATTTTAGTTTGAATTCATCCAACTTATACTAAAAGGGTTGGATCCATTAGGATCATCAACACTCCTCCTCCGTCCAGATCAACTATGTAAGAAATGTTCTACTCTGGAACTCAAGTGAATATTGAGAAATGATTTAAATGATTTTTAATGCACTCCATTTGTATATGAACATTATATTCAAAAAAGAAGCTTAAAAACAGCCTGTGTGTAAGAATTTTATCATTGCAAACCAACATTACAGAAGACTGCCATCGACTTAAAAACAAAAAAGACATTCTTATAAGTGGAAAATCAATCACCAAAACCACTAAATGTCACAGCTCTACATTCCAGAGAAGCACTGATAATTGTTAGTTATACACTGCACAAATGAAATATGTCCTCAGTCAAGGAAGTAGGTGCCAGTTTTTTAGGAAACTGTACATATATTGATTTTACATTTATTTAATGTGGCTGTTGTAAGACACTTTATTCTTCTGATAAACTATGATTGCTTATCAAAAGATTCTATAATTCAAGAGAAACATTCATAATGTGTGTGAAAATGAAAACCACCAGCCCACAGAATCCAATTTTGTGGATTTATAGCAGAAAGGCATTAAACTACTGTCTTGCAGGAACAGCAGACTAGTCACTGAAGTATAACTGGCACAGCAGTAATGATTAAGGTGACATGTCCTCCTGCCACAGCTGTTAATCAGCTTAATACCAGTTACATTATTGACATTCTTGTAATTACTTTTCCTATGGCACATTCGTGCAAAATATATTTGACTTTAATTTTGAGTATTCAAAGGTGAGCCCACTTCTCAAGATGGATGGTCAAAGTGGTGCTAAATGTAGTACTTAATTTCACAGGTATCACAATTATCTCCAGTTTAATACCAAGGACTGCCTTTTACCTCATGAGATACATAAGTAGGTTAGTCGTACCTTTCCATCTTCTGAACAAACACCCATGTGTTCTCCACTTTCATCCAGACTGATCTGATTTATCTTCACGGGGCTCTAGAAAAGAAAAGAAAAAAACAACACCGACTTTTAAAGTTAAAGTTACACCAGTAGTCATACGCTTTTATGTCCTCTATATTTGCTGAGATTTATGTATGAGAAGTTGTACGATACTTAATTGTGTCAATTCAAAAAACATGGAAGACATCTTTCTCCAACAATGCCCAAACACGGCCTTCTTTCACGCCTTATGCCTAACCCAGAGACCTGACATTTTTAGCTTCAGATGCCTAGAGTCCTCATGAAGGGTCAGGGTCCCAGATTGGAGCTTCTGAGTCTGCACACCACAGGTACTCATTAATAACTTCTCCCGCTATCAAAACTCAGCATAAGGCATGCTGACTGAACAGGCATCAGTGCAACTGAAAATTCCAGCTTGGTCTTCCTGCAAACCTTTTCCCTGGCTTTCATTTTTGCTTCTAATAGCCTTTTCAAAAGCTAGTATTAGAAAGTATTGAAGTGCAACATGGGTGTACTCAGACAAATATTGAGAAAAGCCTCAAGACTGCACCAATTTAATAAATTGTCACTTTCCCTATCCACTTAAGATATTCTTTTAAATTTGTCCTGCAGAGTACTACAGAGTACTACAGAGTACTACTGTTTGCTTTAAACATCTGTCCTTAAGTACTGAGGACTGACCTCACATTTGGGTAACACTATGCATATCCTCTCATGTACCAAACTCCACGCTCAAGTACCAAGAACTTTCTTACATACCACGATCCTGATTTCACCCTCTGCAACAAATATCATTTCAAGCATCATTGAAAGATCTTTACCCAAGTCCAACCTTAACAATTCTACGATTCTATAAGTCAGACCCAGATATTGAAGAAAAACTTTCCAAGCTCTTAGAAGATTTTGAACAGATTGCACCACAAAACAAATCACTTGTGGGATCCTGAGAATAATAAAGGAGAAGTCCATCGTACATTTGTGTGAAAATGAACTGTCACTGGAGCAGTACCAGAGTCATGGGATGACATTAAATGTTACAGTGTGTGCCTGAAATATAACAAGTCCTTACGTATGCAATGGCAGTTGGAATTACACCACTATAAAAAGTTACATTAAAACTCACTGTCTCAATGAACAACCTATAAAGGGTAAAACCAAGATCTTCTTACAGCCTTTGGAAAGCTTTTCCCTGTGTATCCTTCACACGCACACACAAAACATAAGTCAGGGAAAGTAAGATTTTCCTCACCTCACACTTGTAAAAAAAGAAAAAACACCAGAAAGAAAAACAACAGCATTTACCCAAATTATATTTTCAATTTCCTTCTTTCTAACCAAGGTTGAACAGCTGTGCCCTGCTTTGCAGCAGATGGCCTGACAAAATGGGAAATGGATGCTGCCAGTCCTGTAGCTTTCCTGCTTCCTTACATTCAGAAGACATCACTCAGCCCCTCACCATGTCACAGAGAGCTGCAACTCTGCAACTAATTACTGCAACTGCTGCCTAACACAACACGGCCTCTCCACCATGAGCTGTCTGCCAAAAAGCTCGCTGCCAAGGAAGTCATCAGAACAACCTCCCTTGATTTATGTTCTCCAGCTGTACTCTCACCCACCACAGGGAAGAAGTGCTGACTTACTGCATTTCAAAACTACAAGAGAGCACAGCCCCAGCTGTGCAAGCAGCTGGCACACATTCCTCCAGACACATTTGGGGTGTCAGCTGAGGAGAATGGCTCAAGCACATCAGTCTGCTGGTGTGGTCAACACGGCTCTCATTCTCAGGTGCTACATGCACACCTGGCTAACTCCAGGATTCAAGGATGCTGGATAAGACAGGAAATGTCAATTATCAGGCTCGCTTTCTAGAAGCTTCATAAAAATGATCAGCTCACAACTTCATTCCTGCCTTACCTTGAAAATGCTTTCCTAAATTTCTGGTTTGCTCATCAAGGTGCAAGAGGAGATTATTTTGTCTCTGCCGGAGAGACATAAAAAGTAAAACCCACCCATTAAACCCCAGCACATCTCCACTCTCTGCACTACAATGATAAAACCTCTGTCCCTCTGCAAGGAAGAGTGCAGAAAGTTCAGCAGAGCTCATCAAGTGGCATGGCTTTTGTTCTGAGAAGTATCTGAGTTGCTATTGCCACAACTTTCTCAAAAGTTCTTCTCTTCTTTTCTTGCTCTGCAATTGGAGAGGCAAAAAGTCCATTCTGAATAACATCACCCTGACACAGGGTCACGGGCTAAGTCAGTGTTCAGTCAGCCCTATTCTTCTCATCTCTCCACCACCTAAAGCCTGCCATCAGTGCTTGCATGACAGCAGGTCTAGTAGCACTCCTACATAATGGCAAGAAAGCCCAAGACATAAAGGAAACAAAGCAGACACACCAGAAGAGCAGAGGGCTCAGCTGTAATGTCCACATCGTTCCCACTGTGCTGAGGAATGGCTTTGATAAAGTTTGATGCTCAAAAAATGAAATGCAGGAAGTAGGCAAGGTAGACTACATAAGTTATCTTGGCATAAAAGGTGAAGAAGCAGAGCAAGATGACAGACCTTATCTATCACGTTGCTGTTTGGAAGCCACGTAGCACACTCTGGAGATGAAATGTGTGGCTGTGTTCAGGCAACTGAATGGTGCCAGGCAGGGCAAAACTGCTCCAGATATACATGCAGTATACTGTGGGTAGGGGAAAAGAACATCATTGCAGCAGCTGTTTTTTTCACACTGCAAACCACATGCATTACTTCAGAATTGTTTAGTAGGAATTTGTTAAGTAGAAATTCAGTATGCATGGTATTTCGTGACACTACGTATAACTGGCAACTTCTTACAAGCCTTCTGCACGTGCAATACTTTTATCAGTTGTTTCTAACCGCCCCTTTCTCCACCTCCTTCCCCAGCACCTTTTCCCTGCTGTCTGCACCGCGCACAAAAGATGTTCAGGAAAGACAAATTCAACTAAAAGCAAAGCTGCTACTTAAACACGTCTCCAGCTAATTTTCATCAGAACATGCTATTCTAGGTAATCTACGCAAGGTAAAGCAACCTGCAAGTAATTATTTTTCTTCAGATCTCAAGTTGAATTGGCACTGTTGGCTACAAGCTTGTTAACTGACTTCATCAGTCAGAACTTTCCATAGAGCTCAGAAAGAGACGACAGAGCATGGGCTCAAATACTGTCAAGTCTGAATATTAAATGTGTTTTATAATAAAGTTCTAGCAAGGAGAAGTACTGCCAATGCCAGGAGCTTCTCGTTTGGCACTGAGTAACAACCAAGGCTATAATTTCCAGAATTATACTCCACTATGCTATTTAAGATATATATATATATATAAAGCTATTCAGAAAATCAGAAATAGATGACCAATAAATTTAGCATGTTATCTAAGTCCAATGTGTTTCTTCTAGAATCATCTCCAACTCATATATTCAGTTATTTTTATAAACACATGGCTGGGCCAGCCAGCCAAGCTACTTACTATTTCACAATTAGTTATATTTATATTCTATAAACAGCTTGTGGATCATTTTGAGATTTCAGAAAAGAGAAGCGAAAATAATTTGGAGGCTCCCCCTTACTCTTTATTTGGAATTCAAAGTTACCAACTCAGCCACGGAGTTACAGCAGTCTTTCCCTTGTGTTTTTTTTTCAATCTTATCCCAGCTGTACCATTGAAGAGTTTAATTTGCCTGGCAAAAGAAAATAGGTTTGCTTTTTAAGGCACAGAGAATAAATGCCCTCCCAGACACATTTACTTGTGCAGGCTGACAAAACAAGAAGTATCACTCAAGACTACGGAGGACACAAGAAGCCACTAACACATCGCAGTCCGGAGGACTGATCACTCGATACAGCTGAAACAGGACATGCTCCAGGGTTTGATCAGTTAGCTGATAAAAGCTTTCTTTTTTTTTCTTCTTCTTTTTTTGGGAGAAGGAGGAGAGGAAATCTAAATGCAGAGGCATCGTTTTTAAAAAATACTAATTTAAGAATAACAGTAGTAATCTGAGGTCAAAGTGTCACTTCAAAACTTATGATCATCTTGTTCACCTAAGCATTATTCAGTAAATATGACCTAATCTCAAATCCCATGCCACAGAAACATACCCATCTGCTTATAAAAAGTTCAGTACATTTCTAACAATTGTTTAATTAATACTACACTGCGTAGTATTTTTTAACCTAATCAGGACCCCTTGCTTTAGGCCAATTAAGGAAAAAAAAAAACCAATACCACAAGTTCTTTTTAGTCACAAGCATACTGCCAGGACTGCACAAGGAGTAGTAACACACACAGTATTTACAAAGCGATACGATTCAAGTCTGGCAATAAGAAAGACTCCATTAGTTAGGAAGGGAGATACACTGAAATGATTAACTTGAGAACAGCTGCTGAATTTCATAAAGTGTGGAACTTCTGGCAAAAGAAGAAAAGCCTTCAGCTGAATTTCCATTAGCTGCAGTTTTCTTTCCGATGGAGACATGTTTGGAATTCTGGACAACATAAGTAAGTTTGACTGTTCAAAATCAATAATGTCAAGCTGACACTACAGAACAAAAAAATGTTACCTTAATGGAAGAAAGAAAAGTTTAGGGAGAGGAAAAAAGAGCTAGCAGGGATCTTGCTCGAGTGGATCTAAATATAGACTTGGGCAAAAGCTTACATTTACAGCGAAGGAAAAACGAGCATCTACCAACATATATACCCATGTGCTAATCAATCACCTAATTAATGTAAAAATGTTTGAAATAAACACATTTACTATGGAATACGTCAGTTCTTGAAGTAGGACTAAATTCACGGCCACTCAGAAAGCTTCTTTTAATTGTGTTCATTGAGGCAACTCCTTCTCCCCTGGCACTCATCATCAACCCACCTTATACTATCAGTCCCCCAGCGGTGAACCTGAGAAATCAATCTGCTAATGTATAATTTGTAAAGCTCCTCTGACTAACAAATGGATAATTGATTCTTGCACAAATGCTGCATCCCAATGGATATGAACTGGATGAACAGGAAACATAAGACCGGATTTCACTCCAATTCTGTGAGAAATGCAATATTTACAAGCTAGGAATCTAAACGTTTTAATAGCTGCCTGTGACTTCATGCCTTTTAGCCATGGTTAGCAGGCTAGCAACACATGCATTAGGAGTGTGAAAAGCAAAGTGATGTTTGATCATACTTGCAGCAAAGCTCATGTTACTTCAAGAGGCTCTGAACACTAATACAACCCACTTACACAGCAGTGTCATCTATTCTTCAAGAAAAAAAATTTCAGGAACTTTTCCTAAATTAACTCAAAGATTTTCAAGTGTCAGTCTATGCAAAAGCACACATATGAACATATCAAAAGGAGAAAATCATCCGTTAGTCTTTTCTGCATTATGTTCTTGTAATTCTGGATTTACCTAATCACTCTGTAGCTGATCTCCAAACTACAGGAAAATTTTATGTATATGGAGACTGAAATAAAAATATAAATAAAACAAACAAACAAACAAATCAGACTCTTACAAGTGCCTGTTTTTTATTTACTCATGAGTTTTCATCTGCATGATATTCACATAAACAAACACATAAAACTCCAGTCAGTGTTCTGCAATATGAACTCATTTCTTAAAATGTTAATCCACCGGAATACAGACTACCATTTTTAGATTTGCATTGCTTCCACCATGAAAATGGTGGAAATACTTATTTCCAACAGAAGAAATTACTTCCATCACAGAAGTCTCCAAGTGTCAGTGCTGATTTGGAAACAAATTGCCTCAGTTATTGCCATAACTAAGCCAAGATACTCTTAAAATATAAGGCTTGCACTAGTAGGCTGAGGAATTTGCTCTGAATAACTATTCAGCTTTTACATTTATTAATTAAATGATCTATACTCCATTGAATTTGGAGAAACAGTATTATTAAGACTATTGAAATAAAGTAAACAAGTATTATATATTTTCTTTCTCCAACTGTGTCTGCCCAATTCAAAATGATAACCTTACCTCCCCTACAAGAATGTCTTATTTAAGTCACTTGCCAAAAAGGAAGCTGAACTTTTCAGGGTCTTTTCATTTTGGGAAGCAAGAAAAGGTGATGGAAAATGAAGCACACAGAAGATGCTCTCAGTATTAAAAAAAAAAAACTACAGTCCTGCACTGACTTATGCATAGTTTACATATTCATAGTTTTATTGACACAATAGAGGGAAAAGCAACCCTAAAAACAATACTATACCATGGTTTACATATAATGTGATAAACGTACATCTATGTGTTTATGAACAACTAAGAAACACAATGTAGCAAAACAAAGGTTTAAATCAAAAAGGCAGTTTTAAATGTTACAGAATAAGCCGTTTACCACTGTCTGCAATAGCAATTATATATTCTGAACTTACAACGCTAATTTTCATTTGATGAAAATTTCCTAATATCCAAACCAAAAAGGATTTGTTCAACAGTACTGCTAGTATTCCAACAAGTGAGGATTCCTGCTCCAGTGCTTTTCCTGCAGCACTCGTGAATTCATCATTCTCCAAATGAAAAATCGGAGATTATATTGGTTAGATAAAAAGGAAAGGGGGAATTCTGGGACAAGTCTGGGACACAGAATAATAACATTAACTTATATTTTGTCTGTAGGAAGGCATACCTTACCTACAAAAAGAAAAATCTCAAAAGCTCGTCTAATTCTAAGAGAACATGAGGACAGGGAATCTCTCATATATCACCGCAGAAACTGAGAAAGACCAGTAAGCCTACAGTGATTTCAATACTTTCCACATCAGTGAATCCCTTAATCTTGTTTGTCAACTACAGGAACAGAGCAAAAACACATCCAAAGAGAAAAATTAACAAGGGATCTCCTTAAAACCGTAGCACTCGCTAGACAATCAGAATGCTTGTTTAGGAATGACAGAGCTACAACTGAAAACAGATCTATATTGGAAGCCTACACCTCTTCCCAGCATTGCTTAACTGTTGGCTAATTCCTGACAAATCCAAAACAGGATCTCTTTTCTCTTAAAAGAGTGACGTGTGAAGTTATGTCCTTATGGGAGCTTTGTGCCACAGGAAACAATTTACTCCTTTTTCCTCCTCTTCCCAGGTCCTCTTTGACATCCACTGTGTAACTGCAGGGCCTCAAAGATGAAATGCCCTAAGCCTGCCTCTGCTTTCTTGTCACTAGCTGTGGATCAAAGTCATCTGAGAATATTTCCCATTGCACTTATGGGAGGGATGAAGTAAGGGATGCAGGTGAAGACTCCATATACGTGCCTCAGAAATCCCAGTACATGGTGGAAGAGGACTATTCCAGTAAGATGCACCTCAACCACCTTTTTTTTCTCTACCAATCACAGAAAATTTTGAGAATTCATCATGGAATATTCCGCTTCTACACAGAGTACTGTATTATAAATTAGGCCCTGGAGAGCAATCTAAAATCCTGAGGATCATTCTTACTGGGGCACTTTTATAGGTTATTTTTAATAGAATAGCCCCTCAGTGTCATTAATGTACAAAACAGGAAGTGGGCAGTACGAGTTTTTTCTCCATTTCTTGACAAAACACAACTCAAAGAAGTGACCAATGAGAAAAGCCAACCAGGTCATAAAACAGCACATGTTCTTGACAGGACAGGTTAGCTTTAGAGATTATTCTACAGGTGCTTTGACCAAACAATTTTTAAAAGAGAGATGAGGCTCTTGACTGTTCTTCTCAAGGGTCATCCATTGTTTTGTTAGCATTAGGACAGCCATGATGATCACCTCTTCCCCTCTCCCTGACGTAACACTGAACAGAGGAAACAAGTAGTTTTCTTCTATCACCTCTTGTAATGGAAAACTGCACTAGAGTATTTTTTTTTTCAGTTATTTTAGCCTGTCAATCATTCTACTATAGATGATGATTCCAGTCTAGTGGCTACTGAAATCTGTGAGAAGATTTCCCACTGACTGAATCACACGGAACACAGATTCTATAAGAGAAGAAGAACTCCACTGGCTGAAAAAGACATAGCTAGTCATATTCTGGAACAGGCTCCCCAGGGAGGTGGTTGAGACACCACCCTTGGATGTGTTTAAATCCGCTTGGATGTGGTGCTCAGGGACATGATTTAGTGGAGGGTTGTTAGAGTTAGGGTAATATGGTTAGGTTGTGGTTGCAATTGATGATTTTTAAAGTCCATTCCAACCTGAGTGATTCTATGATTGCTGGCATAGCTGTATATTACACTGAGTGGTTAATGGCCAATAGTTGAAACATGCAGATATCCAATCATCTACATTTGTACAAACAGGTAAAAGTCAGATCTGTATGAGAGAATAAATACATTTCCTGATTACTGAAAGCATTCTATTCTCTTCAGACACCAGCTCTGAAACTTCCTTTATTTGTCATTATATCATCTGAGATAGTCATCACAAACCTGGCATAGGGATCCTCAGCAACGATCAATTTTGCATTTTGGATTCCGACAGGATCAAAGAAAAATCTGCAAATTAAGATGATAGGGTGGGAGGAAGGAGAGTACTCGTACAAGTAGAAACTATGAATCCCAAAGTTCAATGTAACTTACTTTAAGTGACAAACTATGCAGCATTCTCACTGTAGCAGTAAGATAAGGAAAACTAAACGTGAAGATGAATTGATGCTGTGCAATGTCCCCAGTACATTTGCATATAAAGAGGCTTTATTTCAACAGCAGCAGTGTAGACATTCTGGCTCATAATAAACTTTATTTAATGCAGACCAAAAAAGCAAGCGGATTCATTCATTCTTCCATTATTATACTGCTCACATGTCAAAGTTCCTGTCTTCAAGAACTGTTACGGCCTGCAGCAGCTACACACCTCTGTTATGAGCCAGGGCTACAATGGTAAACACAAAAACACCAGACTTACAGAATTACTTATACCTTTATTTAGCTGTGCCACAGAACTCTTAGTTCTTAGAACTAGCTTCCTCAGCAGCATCACAGAGAAGATGATCAGCCTTAAAGAAACTACTTTGTTCAACAACAAATTGGAGTTTTAACAACCAAGATCAGTCAAATCTGGACTGACCACATTCAGCATTCCGACAGGATTGCAATAAACAACTGATACACGCTGTCATGTCTTTTCACGCAAAGAAGTCTCATTACTCAGATGCAAATTTTTGTTAAACTTATGAAGTATGTTATCAACAAGATCTTACCCCTATGGGAAAAAAGACTTCACTTCACCTTCATGCTTTCTTCATTGTATTATGCCCCTGTTATGTCATTCTATGTTGTTAATAGTGCTGCGTTTTTATTGTTAATGGCAACAAAGGGCTGCAGCTCTATCATTAATGTCAACTTACATAAAAAACACTGTCCTCCAGAACTCAGTTGCTCTGGACTTTCTAACTACGAAAACATTTTCTAATGCAAATAATATTTTATTAATGCCAGGACTCTGAATAATTCTGACAAGTAAACTGCTATTATTTTTATATGTGCACGCAAGTGCCTGCCTTCAGTATACAGGAAAATGTCATTCAGGTATAATATGCTATTTAACAAAAGGAAAACAGCTCTAGAATCAGCAGTATACTAACTTCTTTGAAGGCAAACTTTTCCAAATCCTTCCTGTGCTTTTAAAGCTTGTAAGGAGTTAGAAAATGTATTTGTGTTATCCGAAACTGTTTCACTGCTGCTAATAAAAGCTTTAGAGGAACTTGGCCCAATAATCCAGCTGTGTAACAGCAAAACACATTTTGGGTGGGTATAAGACAGATGTGGCACAACATGCTCATGAGATGACTTAAAAAAGGAATAAGTAAATCATGGAATATATGCCTTGTGCAAGTAAGCATCACCTAGTCAAATCTGCCAAAATTCCAGTAGGGAAGGATATCTGCAATGGCTGTGAGCACTTACAAGTGCTAGGAGGGAGAACAATCTGGTCTTGCCAGAGATTAAGCCTCTGCAAGGCACAGAAATGTATAAATGCCCAGTATTTAACATATGTTTGAAATTTGTTGGGACTCTTTTGAGAGTTTCCCTTAAGAACGGTTAATTCTTTGGTAAAACAATATTCTGTTTAAATGTGATGTGGAAAAAAAAAAAAATAGTATTGTGCACAGTTGTTTATTTAATCAGAAACAATGTTTCCGTGTTTTTCATAAAAACAAACAAACTTTGTTGTCAAATCATGAAATTAGAGTGAGTATAGTGAGCCAGTAATAGTTGCAAAGAAATTACATTTTCTAAATAATCACAAGATGCATTATACATCCAAGCAACCAACGTTACCAAACCAAGATGGTAAAAGAGACAGGGAAAAAAAGGAAAAAAATATATATTTTTACATTTCATGCGTCTGCATAATGTCACAAGTAATTTTCTTTAAAACATTCAAAAATGTCATATGCAAATTCACTTAGCAGAATTACAGTAAGTCCTCTACTTGATCTTTCATATAAATAGATTCAGAGTTCCTGGTCTGCTTAAAACAAAAACAAAACAAAACAAAACAAAAAAACCCAAACTTTAAAACATTTGCCCTTTGGATGACCAACAATCCTATCTTACATACTGTAGTATTAATATTCTTAATGTTTAGCATTCTCTCATAATGAGATATTTTTTCCTGTACAATTTTTCAGATTTCAAGATCTGTTTGAGAAAACCCACAGAAGAGCTTAGAATCTTTCTAAGTCAATAAAAACAGACTTGTGTGTTATCAGTAGATTACTGTCAAAGAAGTATTTACTCAGTAATATTCTTTTACTTCACCAAGGAGTGGCAATAACAAATTCTTCATCCAGACTCCAGGCATTATTTCCAGAAATAATGAATAGCTTCCACATTAATCTAATATATTTATTCAAGTAAAAAATGAACCAGCACTAGGTTCAATTTGAGTTGGATACACTGGATACACAGATGATGTGCAAAATTTCCAATTTTTTTTTCTTTTTTTTTTAATCAGCATTGCCAATGAAAATGACTGTCCCACTCTGTGCTGGTACAGCCTCACCTCAAGCATTGTGTGCAGTTTGGGTGCAATAAAACATGGATGTGAAACTACAGGAGAGCATCCAAAGGAGGACTACAAAGAAAGGGGGAAGGGTCTGAAGAGCAAGACATATAAGGAGTGGCTGAGGACCCCTGGTTTGCTCAGCACAGAGCAGAGGAGCTGAGGGTAGGCCTCATGGAGGCTGCAGCTCCTCACAGGGAGCAGAGGGGAGCACTGAGCTCTGCTCTGTGTGACAGTGACAGGGCTGAGGGAACAGCATGGAGCTGTGTCAGGGGAAGGGCAGCTGGGGGTGAGGGAAAGGTTCTTCACTGATAAGATGGTGGGCATGGAACAGACTCACCAGGACTGTGGGCATGACCCCAAGCTGCTGGATTTCAAGTAGTGCTGTAAAACACCATCATGCACAGTTTGAATTTTAGCTGGTCCTGTGAGGAGCCAGGAGCTGGACTCCATGATCCTTGTGCATCCCTTCCCACCTTGGATGTTCTATGATATACATGAAACGTTAATAGAAACAGGATCACAGATTCATAGAATGGCCTGGGTTGCAAAGGAGCACAATGCTCATCCAGTTCCAACCCCCTGCTATGTGCAGGTCGCCAACCAGCAGACCAGGCTGCCCAGAGCCACATCCAGCCTGGCCTTGAATGCCTCCAGGGATGGGGCATCCACAGCCTCCTTGGGCAACCTGTTCCAGTGCCTCACCACCCTCTGGGTGAAAAATTCCTCCTAATATCCAACCTAAACCTCCCCTGTCTCAGTTTAAAATCATTCCCCCTTGTCCTATCACTATCCACCCTTGAAAACAGCCGTTCCCCTCCTGTTTATACGCTCCCTTCAAGCACTGGAAGGCCACAATGAGGTCTCCCCAGAGCCTTCTCTTCTCCAAGCTAAACAAGCCCAGTTCCCTCAGCCTTTCCTCACAGGAGAGCTGCTCCAGCCCTCTGACCATCTCAGTGCCCTCCTCTGGACCCGCTCCAAGAGCTCCACGTCCTTCCTGTGCTGGGGGCCCCAGGCCTGGACGCAGTGCTGCAGATGGGGCCTCACAAGAGCCGAGCAGAGGGGGACAATCACCTCCCTCTCCCCAGGACCCCCAAGTCCTACTCCGCAGGGCTGCTCTCAAGGAGATCTTCCCCAGTCTGTATAAATACCTGGGATTGCCCCGGCCCAAGTGCAGCGCCTTGCACTTGCCCATGTTGAACCTCCTTAGGTTCTCATGGGCCCACTTCTCCAGCCTGTCCAGGTCCCTCTGGATGGCTTCCCTTCCTTCAAGTGTATCGACTGCAGCTCAGCTTGGTGTCATCTGCAAACTTGCTGAGGGTGTACTCGATGCCATCGTCTGTGTCACTGATGAAGGTGCTGAAGAGCACCAGTCCCAAGACCGACCCCTGAGGGACACCACTTGTGACTGGCCTCCACCCTGACACAGAACCACTGATCACAACCCTTTGGCTGCATCCAGCCAGTCAATTCCTAATCCATCGAACAGTCCATCCTTCAAATCCACACCTCTCCAATTTAGAGAGAAGGATGTGGTGAGGGACTATGTCAGAGGCCTTGCAGAATTTTAGGTAGATGACATCCATCATCCTTCCTCCATCCACCGAAGCCATCACTCCATCACAGAAGGCCACCAGATTGGTCAGGCAAGATCTGCCCTTGGTAAAGCCATGCTGGCTGTCTCAAATCACCTCTTTGTCTCATACATGCCTTAACATAGCTTCTAGGAGGATCTGCTCCATGATCTTCCCAGGCACAGAGGCGAGGCTCACTGACCTGTAGTTCCCTGGGTCATCCTTTCTCCCTTTCCTAAAAACGGGAGTAACGTTTCCCTTTTTCCAGTCACCGGGGACTTCATCAGATAGCTATGATTTTTCAAATATTATGGATGGAGGCTCAACAACCACATCAGCCATCTCTTTCTGAACCCTAGGATGGATATCATCCAGCCTCGTGGACTTACACAAGTTCAATTTTATAAGGAGGACTCAGACTTGTTCCACCGTTACAGTGGGACAGAAACCACTCCCCACACTCTCACCTAAAGGCTCAGGGTCCTGGCAGACATGGGATGCCTTACCACTTGTGAAGACTGAGGCAAAGCACCCATTGAGTACCTCAGCTTTTTCTATGTCTGAGGAAGCCAGCTCCTCAATACCTTTCATCAGAAAGGGAACACTCTCCTTGGACTGTCTCCTCCTGCCTAGGTACCTGTAGAACTCCTTGTTATCTTTCACCAAGTTCGACTCCATGTGCACCTTGGCTTTCCTAATCCTATCTCTACACACCCGGACAACAGCCCTGTATTCCTCCCAGGCTACACAACCCTGCTTCCACTTTCTGTTCATTTCCCTCTTTTCTCTCAGTTTAAGCTGCATGTCCTTGCACAGCCACAGCCGTCGCCTGCCTGCCCTGCTCAACTTCTTCTGCTGGTAAATGGAGAGCTGTTGCACTCTCAGAAGGGTGTCCTTGAAGAGCTCCAAGCTTTGTTCTGTGCCCATGCCTTTAAGGACAGTTTCCCAGTGGATCCCACTCAGCAGCTGAAGCACAGGGTCCTAGCTTTGCTTTTTGCCCAGCCCGTATTCTTCAAGATCACAAACTCCACCAAGGCACGGTCACTACAGCCCAGGCCGCCTCCAACCTTAACCTCTCTAATGCTCTCCTCTGCATTGATGAGCACCAATTTGAGAGCTATTAAACTGGGTCTCGACACTGAAGTCCCAAGAGCAGAATCCCACAGAACGTTACCTCTCTCTAGTTTTTCCACTGGGCTGAGCCACGGGTTAAACTTTGAGCATGGAACCATAGAACTCCACCACCAACTCTGAATAGGAGAATGACACTTTCCTGCATAGACATTTGCCCCTATGAGAACCTGAATTTTCATTTTTTTTTTGGAGCCCACACTTACAGCAGTATGTTTTGTTCTGCACAAAGAGCAGGATTTCAGCTTCAAATCTAAAAGGCACACTGACATTCAGCTACCCAGATCTTTACTCTAAATTCTGTTGCTTCATTTCATTTCCCGACTAAGTCTTCTTTCACATTCTGACAGTGACAACTAAAATGATGTAGTTAAAGTAATAAACACAGAATTTTAAGCAGCCTGTCAAAATAAGTGACATTTATATCATTTTAGTCTTAAACCCTCACATAAAGTTCCATTCAAACTAACTTCTTCATTATACAATCAAATGCTAAAAGTTACATTCCCCATTGAAAGATGCTTCATTATCTACCTCAATAGTTAGTATGTTCTGCATCATTTCCAGCAATAGCACTCAGTGCTCAGCAATAGCTGCTTCTTCATTAGGAAATATGGTTTTCTTGTTAGCAATTAAATTCTTTCAAAAGCCTGGTAAGTTAAGAGAAATCTCTGACACTTGTTTGCAACTTGTTATCAGAAACACCAAAGGGCCATCGATTTATCTTTAAATAAAAAACACTCTTGCTCCAGAAGCTGGATAGTGCTGGAACTTTCATAGGTCCAAGGACAATAATATCACAACTGAAGGAATTCCTCTTTGAATTTTCAAGGAAGCAGAGATGGCCTAGTGACTGGATTTCTGCCACTCTGATTAAACTGACATAAAGATATGTTTAGTACTACGTAACGAGAGATAATCAGGAAAAAAATGATGAGGCCGAGAAAAAAGTACGTAGTGGAAAGAAATTCTGCAAAAACAGGCAGAATGTTTTAATGTTTCATTCTCTTTCTGGAATTCCAGCAGTTTTGAATAGCTCACAAGTGTTGCATGCAAAGAAAACTTCAACTTCTTTGGACTAAGATAAATTTTCAAACTCTATTTACATTTGTTTTCTCGGCTCATGCATCACCTCTGAAGCACCTGAGAGGCATTAAATATTTAAATTACCTATTACTAGTAAAATAGGTGCTGTTTCTCCTTCTCACAGAATATCACTGGCACCAGCCAAGACTTCTTCTCATTTTTGCTTTAAGCTTGATGTTTATTAGAAGACCAGAATGAGTACACATTTTCTTGCCTTTTGGAAGGTTTTTGATTTGTTACTTAACTAAACGTGTTTGTACAGATTTCTTCACATCTACAAGTCCTTAATCCACAAGATGTCAGTTGAAGCAATAATTATATTAATAAATTGTAGACAGTCTAAGAGGAAAAGAAAGACGGAGAGGCATTTGGAATTAACATGCTGTGAATCAGTCCTGCATCATCCTTTGTCAGTGGCATTAGCAGGCTTTTTTCCCCCTTCTTGTTGCCTTTTAGTAATAATTTTCAGTGCATTTGACACATTTCATCTCACTCAATGCACTGAACCCTAGTACAACAGAACACCAGTTTGTCAAACATACATTATTTGAGGATGCATATCAGTTAATCTTAGGCGACTGACATTGTCAAAGACAGGCACGCTGGTGAGAGCTAAAAAAACCCAACAAAAACAGGCTAGGCTGTAGGAGAGGAGATCGTGTAAGAGCACAAGTGTGGTGACTGAGACACCAGCAAATTCCTGTCTTAGAATTCTCAAAAAACTAAAAATCTCCCATACTGGTTTCAAAGCACACATTTTCACTTTTATGGCAAAGAGGAGTTGCAAACCCGAAAAGACTACTAGTTGACCTGGCAGAGGATAGAAGAGAGATTGATCTGAAAAGACTTCTAAGCCATTCGAGGTTAGTTTCACAGAAGCCTCTGAGAATTTTTATGGAGTACATGAAGATAAGCTTTTGCAGCACTAGAAACAATATTTGCAATTCAGCAACAAAATAACCTAAGTATTCTATCAGTATTACAGGATGATGTTCTAATAGGTTTCTTTATAAAAAAAAAAAAACCTAACCAAACAGGTATTATTTTGTTTTTTAGATATTTGAATTAATTATTTGAATTAGTTAAAATATGAACGAAGGAAGCTCCATACAAATATGCTGAAGCACTTCCTTATGGCACAAAACACTGGAACAGGTTGCCCAGACAGGTTGTGTAGTCTCCATCTATGGAGATATTCAAGACCTGTCTGGAACCAACCCGTGTGACCCACTGTAGGGTGCATGCTTTAGCAAGGGGGAGTGAATTTAGTGATCTTTTGAGATTTCTTCCAACCTCTGCAATTCTGTGTAATTCAGACTTCAAGATCATGATCCAGAAACTGGCTATCTTGGAGATTCTGCAACATACCTGTCAGTTCTCTCTCAATGTTCACAGAAACTAGACATGATAATCATGTATGACATGAAAAAATAAGTAAATCCTCCAAGGTCAGTCTTTATATCTGTCTCACAACTGGGATCAAAATCAAATGAAAGCCAATATAGAATGAAATCAGACTTCTCTTAAAAACAAAATTTGTATTTATTTGTTCAATAGAGATAAAGAGAGATAAATGGAAATCAAGAGGACTAAGAGAGAAGTAATGATATTTTCCACATATATTTACTATGAACTTTTGCCCAAGATATCAATACATGAGGTAAGGTCATGTCTCTTTGACAAAACACTATTTTATCTACTTGGAACAATTTTTAAGCACTACAAATTTCTAGAAATTTGTAACAACAGAACTTTCTCCTATTTACTATTGCAAGGTAGTAAACACTATCTTGTATTTACATTCATGAATGGAAACACATCTCAGATGGAATTTTCTCATTCTGGACCCGATGAAGAACCAGAGAAAATTTAATCAAAGAAAATACTCCTTGCCATAGAGAATTTACAAGAGAATGTTTTGCATCTATGGAGTCCATATCTAACTCTTTAAGAAATATTTGTTTGCAACTCACAACAGAGCAGCGCTATAATGGAAATCTCCAAGGAGGAGAGACAGCAAACATATAGTGGAAGAAGAGAAGGAAAAATCCATCAAGAGTTTTGCTTGTCATTCTAATCTGTAGTCCAAAATCTTTAGAAGTTCAGGTTAGAAGGAAAGTATTCTGACATATAGCAGCCAGAGGAAAACAAACTATCTCTACTGGTTCAACAGCTGACAGCGTTCATTCAAAAAATCCCTCTCTGTTTAACCAGAAAAGGATGTTACAAGCTGCCTTGTTCCACACACAGATAGTTAATTCTCCTCTCTAGTAATTCCAAAGTAAAGTTTTTCCTTAGAATGCAACTTTAGAAATGTTCCTTGATCAAAATTATTTTTCTTCAAACTATGAAAAAGACAAAATGCACCCTTTCCATCTTTGATGTAATTATCTTTTGCACAGGAGATTCATATATTACCAGAAAAGAAACAAACAAAATAAACAAGAAACCAACAACAGACAAATACGAAGAATATACCGCAAGAAACACTTTTTTTTCTAGTCTACATCTAAAAAAGAAAAAGAATTAAAAAAGAAGTAATCACTCCTATCTCTGTAATCAGACATGGCACAAACATATTTATCTGAAGCCAGTAAAGATTCAGAAAGGAGATAATACCATAAAAGCTGTAGAGCAGTGGTTTATATCTAGCAATCCTAAATTCATCCTAAGAAACGAGCCTTCCAGCAGCTCCTGATAGGGTTTCAATAATAAAGAAAACAAGAACAGCAGATTTGAGTGGGTGGGTACAAAGAGAACCCAGGGATTTTGTTTTAGAGTCTTTAGTAGACAACATCTCCCACGACTTGCTGTACACTGCATCTTTACAGAAGGATACAAATTTCATATTTAGGAAGGAGTGTGGAGGAAGATGGCCCTGGTCTTGCACCCACAAAAAAAAGACAGTTCTACAAATAAACTCTTTCAACTACCTGACACAGATTGGAATGAATACAAGTCTAAGGCATTTAATGCTTGCCTTGAGAGAAAATGTCAACTTCATTTGAGCAAGTTCTTGAGTCAAATCTTTTACTGCAGTGATGGGAGCGAAGAATTCAGGTACACTTTAATCTGTTTTTTTTCCCCCGATAGATTATTTGAAGACAGAGTTAACAAGTAACATACACATAATCTAATTGGAACCACCAATTGGAGACATCAAAGTCTTTCCTCTTTTGAACTGCAGTCAGCATCACCGCTATAGAGCTAAGAAAAGTAAAAAGTTACAAGAAATTGGAGAACATCATTAGGTTAACTTTTAATTAATGCCCAGTAAGATGATTGTTAATTTGACTGTTACTATTTATAAAGTTTTCTGCAAAGGCTGTGCCTAGGAGGCTACATTTTGGCTGAGACCTTCTTCCTCTTGCACAACAATTGTGTAATTAGATTTTTCAAAACTATGAACAAAACCTTTCACCCTTCCTATGCAGCAAGCTGTGTCAGCTTTAGAACATACATTCTTTCTGCAAACATGCCAACACCTTGCAATGGATACTCTGACAAGTGCTGACACTGCTATGAAAAGTTGATGCTTGGCTACCAGATTTCGTGACAATAGCATGAGGAAAAAAAAAATAATTGCCAGTTCCCTTCCTCTGACTCTCATGGAAAAAGAGGACACCGAAAAAGATGTGTGTGTATACGTAAAAAAACATAAAGCAAAAATTAAAAAAAAAATCAACAACTATGTACAGTTAAAAAAAAACCATTTAATATTCTAGAACACAATTTTAAACTGACTACTTCATTCATCCCCTAATATCAGGAACCAAAATAAGAAAAAAAAGAAGTCTGCCTCTTCTTCCTTCAATCAATACAATCCCTTAAGAGTCCAAGCTTCAAAACATTCACATAAAATATTAGCGTTATATATTTGCAGTAGATAAACTGAACCAGCAAGGCAATCAATCAATTTTCAATTACTTGTGGCAACTAGATAAGATGATAGCATACACACTAACAACTGACAACAGTCACCTAATGAGCGGGTTCATACCTTATGGAAGTCACGAGCTTCTGGGGTACATAATTAATAATAGCCATTTACAATCATAAATATGTATTTCCTCTTCTGTTTTCAGAAAGAGAGTTTATTATATGGAAACTGAGACGTGCTCATCACAAACCATGCAGTTCAACTTCTTTTTCCGAGGGCTATAAATTGCCTCTTGTCTTACGGTGGGGGTGGGGAGTCATGAAATACATTAGTAAAATTTCAGGTGTAGCACAAACATGAATGTATCTATTATTTAGTACATCACAGCTTTTTACAATGCAGTAGATGTACTGTAAATAATGCCATACTTACAACATCAAACTTCTGTGTGATGTTCCCCTGGACATCAAGCAAATAAACTTTGCCATAATGTGTTCCCAGTGCCAAAAACTGTAAAAGAAAGAGATTGATTATTCAAGACACCACAACCAGAACTACAGCAATGCTAAATGAAGTCCGGGATGTTTAACAGATTAATGATTAGCAACACTCAGATGGAAAAAAAAACAACACCTGCTATAGACAAAGCTTATTTTAACTGCAGCTAAAGAATAAAACAGGGCTTCAAGCCCATATTACTGTGATAGTGCAAGTTAGCTGTCAGAATGAGTCATGAGGATCCTCATCTACTGACAACTAATGGTGTGTCTGCAGTCTGTATGCACTGCCTGATGGACTGTGGCAGCAAATTAAAAATGCAGTGTGAAAGCAAGTACTTAAACACAGACCAGAAATAGTTCTGGGATCCTTTCCACAGCTTTGTTTCAATTGTCATGGTTTCATTTGGGCTTTAATTCCCCCATCACAAACATAAAAAGCAAAACATTCAAACAGAGGAAGAGGCCATTGGTAAAACACTGCTGGATTATGGAAAGTCTCTGCTTGCTTTTAAGCACACAGACAACTACAAGGTTTGCTTTCTTTCACTTAGTAACACTCCTATGTGGCAGACTCAATACAAATAATACTTCTCCTTGGGTATTTCAGAGTTTCATTCTAAAAATAAGTAACAAAATAAAGCGACCTCCACATAAATGCATGCCGTCACAAAATTATTTTGATACAAACAAGACTGCAATTGATTCTGAGACATCTGCTGTTAATTGAACCATGCAAACTACACCTAAGCAGGAAAGGAAGAACTTTGGTACTACTTGATTTATGACAGAGGTTTCTTTTATTCCCCCCCACCTCCTTTCAGCATTACTCAAATAGTCTAGGCTCCTCAATTCTCTGTATTTCACTGCATGTGAGCATGCTTCATTGCAACCTATAATGAAATGCTCAAATTTACAGGCACTGCTAAGCGTGTCAGTCAGGCAGCACAATCTTTAAAAAATAACCTTACAGAAAGTCAAGGTTTAAAAGGATTTATCAAAATGGAATTGCTTAAAATGAAATTTCAGTTCAGGCACTTAAAATATGAAGCTACATTAAAAGGAGTCAAAAAAGGGAAAGAAGGGGTTCATTAGAAATTCATTCCCTGCAATGCCTTTCACTCCTGCAAGGTTGCCTTTTTTCAGGAAGAAAAAAGTCCCCCGGGTAAAAAAATCAATACTGGTTAATAAAACATCAGGTGTGCAGACATAACTAGGTATGACTATTCCACTGCACAGGCCTGCTTGAATGCACCAGGTGCCATGACGATTAGTCATCCAGTGCAGACAGCAAGCCTGGTGAAAATATGATGCTTTAGCAGTGAAAAGAAAAAATAATTCTGAGGGGAAATTAGTCTGAAAACAGAAGCCAGATTTTCAGGATTCCCAGCAAAGTTCAACAGCTTTAATCAGAGACATATTTTACACAGTGTGATGCAGTTTTATTAATGATGAGTCTTCAGCAGGGCTTTTCTTGTTTCAGCAGAAAAAAAACAGAACCAAACCAAAGAACACCCCAACAGCACCTATAACCCACCTTCAGTTTTAAGTTCTCTATTGTAGCAGACATATTTCAGACACATAACAGGCTCCAGTACCTAGCTTCTAACCATATTGATCCTTCTCATAAATAGTGTATACAGTTTGCTGGGAAACTAAAAGTGTTGGGATACTTAAACAGCTTTCCTGTATTGCCACTCTTTGTGATGCTGTAGTTAAAGCTGTATCTGTGCACGTCCTTATAGAAGAATCCTGCTTATCTCTTGCTTTTCAAAATTCACCTGAATCTCAGAAAGGTGGCACATACGGGAAAGAAATGCTTGTCAATTTTCAAAATATCTGTTTAATTCTAGGTTGTCAAAAAACATTTTCAGAAGACTTATTGGATTAATTCCCACAGTTAAAATACACGCCTCATCTTAAGAGCCTCCTGAGCCGTGGCAGCAGTCCTTTGAGTACAAGAGGCACAGCACGAGTCAGTCTAAAAGTGTAGCCACATAACAGATAGGTTCCTCAACAATCAGTGTTAAGGAGTTATTAGTGGCTGTGAAAAATAATTAATTCAGAAAGCAACAATTATGTTTTACATACTAATAGTTACTTGACAAATCATGACAAATCTCACACTTTCAGATGTTCTTCATCAATCATCATATTTTAAAACTCTCCCCAGTATTTATAAAAGATGAGAAAATAAAACAATTATTGAAAACACAAATACAACTTAAGTTCCTTTATGGTAAGAACAAAGAAACAGCTCTTAATAAAATTTCTTCTTTGCATTGTTTATCCCTTCTTCCCTTTCACTCTCTTGTACATCTGAAACAGTATTAGAGCATTAAAAAAAACAACACACTGTAATTACTTTCTTCACATCATGTAAACAGAAACTCAGGCATCTTCCACAGCTGAATATATGCTGAGCTATCCCTTTGCATGCACCTGTTTTCAGAGATCCAGGCTGTAGAAATAAGCATATTATGTGACAATTTATTTTCTGGATGAAGAAAAGTTGGGATTGTATCCCAGTTGTAGTTCATAATACTGTCCATAATTAAATCTAGTAAGCATTTCCCAGAAGCTTATGTAAACACAGCATCTAACAAATTACTGCATCTTGAATTCTGACCGCATTCTCTCACCATGAAAGGAAGGACTGTTCACCACTAACCATGAATTTTATTCACATTATTGTTGACTTCCACTGCACCTCTAAATCTGGCAGTACTTCTACACATAAATATACTGGTGCACTGTAAGCATAGATAAATACATAAACCCAAGCAGAAGTACCATCTCTGCCCTAAAATGGTGTGATACCTTTTCATGCACTGTCATGCAACTGGCTGCATCTTTCTGCAGAATTTCTGTCACTCCATTAGAAAGTCGCTCATACTTCAGCTTGGGCTCCTCTTCACTCTCATCTTCCTATGTTTAGAATGGTATAAATAGAAGAGAGGAAAAAAAAAATTTAGAAGTTAATTTTAAATAAAAAGAAATGCAAACATATCCCAGAATTGTTATACAGCAACAGGCACAGATGGATCACTATCACATCTTAACAACAGCCATTACAATCCAAAGCCAAACTTACACATTTTTATCATTCCAGAGTTTGGGTTGTGCTTTTTTGTTACTGATCTTTTTTTTCACTCCAAAGTTCCGTGTGCAAAGACTGTATTAATAGCATACCAGTTCAGCTGTAGTCTAAGAGGCATTTAGTTGATTTCTAAAAAAGCATGGAAAAAAATGTCCGTGTATTTTGCTACATAAAATTAGTCATTCCCAATTCAGCAGAAAAAGAGATGGATATGGAAAAACGAATGGTGTTAAAATAAATTGTTCTACCATCGCCACATTTAAGTCTAAGCTGAAGCATGCCGGTTACAATAAACTTCAGGACATTCACAAGACGCAGTTTCTCTGTAGGAAGGATAGGGGCAAAATGCTGTAAACAAAAACAAGAATCCACTAGAAGTAAGACAACTGTGTAAGGCACACCAATGGTTTTTTAGTTAAAAAAAGTATATTTTTGCAATAGTATCTGGGAAGACGATCTGGACTTGGTACGTTCTTATGGGTCACGTCTATCATCTGCAGTAAATATCACACTTTTCCTTTCTTTTTCTTTTCCAGTGTGTTAGGTATTATCATCCATCACTACCTAGAAGCAAAGGAAGTGGCACACAGTGAGCAAAGAGGAAACTGAGGTAAAAAGCAGAAGGAGCAAACTCACTGATCACGCAGCACACTGTCTCCTGAGGAAAGGAAATTCAAGGAGCAAAGTAGTGCTCTGCCACAGGCATCTATCTGTAACCGATGGTCTACTGAAGTATAATGCTGAGTAATCATGAGTTTCAATAAGCCACAGTTCTACTGTACATGCCTAGACCTACACAGACCCATACATGTACTTGTTTCACACTGGGAAGCAGTAGGCTTTCATAATAATCTCCTACATACACTATTAGTTCTAATTAATCCATCAATGTTGAATGTATTTCCCACACAAAACACTTTGGGAACACTTTTGGGGCTAGTGAGAGCCCCAGTAAAGCAAATCTTTTACTTCCCACAAACCATTGGTTTCCAATTCCTAGGACTAAAGATAAAAATGAACAGTGTCAGTCAATGGCAGAAAAACTCTCTCTGTGCAATGTCTTTTTGTAACTAATGATCTGAAAAATGACTGTGGGAAAAGAGACATTAATGTTTTGTTTAAGTTGCCTTTGCCACATTTGCTATCACCACACACGTTAATATCCACAAACTCTCATACAAAACATAAAAAAAGCCATGTGGACCTACGGAAACATTCAGTATGAAGCACCAGGCTTATAGAAACACACTGCAAAGAAAGGATCTTTTGAAATGTTATTTCAGAGTTTTGTGACAGAATACAAATGAGATTAATATAGGGATGTCAGCAGCCCATGACGTAGCAGTCTGAAGTGAGGTGTCAAAATGTCCACCAAGAAACAATTTTATTCAGTAAGCCCAACAATGAACAAAGTTGTTACCAGACAGAATGACAATGTTAAATTACAGGGCTGTATATAAATCAGCCAAATTACTTGTGCCCACAGATCCTTAATAAATGACTACAGTGGTGCAGGAGGAGGTAAAGTCAAAGCAAAAAGGCTTTAAGTGGTGGAAGGAGGAAGGAAGCGTGCATCCATTCTACAGCAATTAATACATTACTGCATTTTATACACTGCTCATAAAGATTACACTTGAAATGTGTGGGGTAATCTCTGAATAAATTTGTAAAAGTCAAAATTGAACTCCAGCCATCTAGTTTTTCTAAGATCCCACATGTTGCTGAAGTCTGGACATCAAATGTGCAACCAATGTGAAAAGTTAATTCTAGCCTCTTCAGTAGTTTGCATAAAAGCATTCATCCATGGACCATTAGATAAAGTCACTGTAAATAAGTTTTGCCTGTCTTATTTATGAGTGAAAACTAAGTAATTTTTCCCATATGCACATGCATATACAAAAAAAATATATACTTTCAGAAGTCAGTGCACTGAAGCATTCTGCCGAGCTTCAAGAAGAAGTAAATAAAATGAAACCTCAAATAGAAGGCACAATGATGCACCCATTTCACGCTTTCTTGACAGGTATCTTTTATGTTAAGTAAAAGTCGAGCTAAAAGATGAATTGAAACATTGGGGGGGGGAGGGGAGGGGAGGAAGGTAAGGCAATGACTTGGCTGTAAACAAAGTGATATGAAAAGGTGATTCGCAAAAAATGCGAGATTTCTCTGTTGCTGCAGACCCCAGCCCATATATTAAATGCATCTGATGATCCCTTCTTGAGAGTATCAGAGTTTAATCATTTTTATGGTATTTTTTTCTTTCAGGGAAAGCTTCTATGCAGTCTGAACTTCTAAAGTAAACACGAGCCGTTGTTAATAAAAAGCAAATCAATAATTTTTGTTAAATTTTAATAATCCTGAAAACCAACAAATAAAACCATCAGCAGCCTGAGCTGAGCTGACAGTTAGCTGCGTTTCTATGACAACCTGGAGGAACAGTACAAGTCCTGACTCACAGCAAAGCCGCCATAGAAGCAGAGTGACATTTACCCCAGACAAGGAAACTCAAGCTTCCCTTTAAAAAGCAAAAAAAAAAAAAAAACCCACCAAAAATCAATTTCTCAACTAACATGGATTTTTACTAAGTGTATGGCGCTTTTAATTAAAGAGCAGTCCTTTAAACCCATCCTAGAGGAATCTAAACGTTCGAAAATAAATTTTATAGCACTGCCTCTTGTACTGCCGCCAAACACATCCTTCCACACAGGCTGCCTAAGAAAACACAACAGCCCAAGATCTTGAAATTCCTGTCAAATATTGAGAGGAAAAGAAATACACACTACACAAGATGTTGAAAGTGCTCCACACATGGCAGATTTAAATTCAAAAAGTGCAGGAGTCCCACGGAGCTGACATGAGGCAACTACCTTTGGGTTGCTTTAAAGTAAATAATAACCATTTTTCAACCACAGGATCACTAATTTGAAACTCATTTTCCTTTTATTTTTCTCTTTGCCTGTTGCTGCTGAGAAGAAGAACTAGGAAGAACTTGCTCCAGGTATCCACAGCCATTTCCTGTAGGAAGCATGTTTCCAGTTGAAAGAAATATTCTAATTAGCTGGTCAGACCAATCTAAATCCTACTCCTGCTAAGGGCCCGTCTTGCTTCTGAATTTTTGCAATTAAAGAAATTGTTCTTCCCATGCCCATTGTCCAGTAGGTAGGGAGCTTCCTCCAAACTCATCATCTGGAGCAGATTTATACAACTGAAGGCTGCTGCAAGTGTGCACTAAGTGCTCCAAGGGCCACTATCACCACGAGGGAAGCGATCTGCCTTTCGACATGCAAGTTTACAGCCTTCTTCAAATATTCTCGCCCCAGCTTTGCCTACAGGAGCAACTGCAGTAAAATACTGAGTAGAGAAAATAATCCAAGAATTCATCCTGGCAAAGAAAATATCCAGAAGGAAACTGTGGGCAGCTCCTGGAGTTATTCCATTAGCCCATATTTGCTCCTGCAGCGGCGGATCTGCCCACAGGTCAGTCTGTCACATGAACTGCATGCTCTGCTGATTGTGGATACTCTAATTATGTTACGGGCATTGACAGCAAAGTGTCATCCTTCCTGCACGATTTGTCCTCTAAGTTTTCCAAAGCCTTTATGGAAATAAATGGTGCATACGTTATAAGGCAAGTGCCCTTCATCTTTGCTTGCGCACTGCCCATCCAGTTCCAGCCAGAATTCCAATTACTGGAGCTGGTCACTCCAGCACTGTTTACACCTTCATGTTTTGACCCTGCAAACCATTAAAATTCAAAGAGAAAAGCACCCGAGTTAATCACTCCAGTAATTTCAGAGGAGCTACGCTCACATCTTACGAAACAAAGCCCTGGTGTCACAGGCTCAGAAGGCCGTGCCTTGAGGAAAGAAAAAGAAAAAAAAAGAACCCAGCTCATTTTCATACTTTCAAATTCATCTTTCAAATTTTACCATTCAATCATTCAAATTTTAAGAAAAATATTACATTGCCTCATTTCCTTCTAGCTTAGGGGACATTAGAAATGCTCTGCTGTCCAATTGCAAAGACGACATTTCGTGACATTTAACGCAGGCCAGATCTGTGGAAGCCCATGTAGAATCTATTAAGAAATTATTTTCTTTCCAAAACCAATTTTCACTCAGAACAAGAAATTAAACTGACTAGTTACAGTTCCAGAATTGTTTGTTCACAAACTTGTGAAAATCTTGAGTCAAACCAAAGAAATAAATTCCATTTATTTTGGGGTTGATGTAAAGGTTCAAAGAGCATCCTCCACTATGCAAAATTTAAACAATCACATCCTTTGTAGTTTGCTGAGAGTAGATTCACTTACTACAGAAATCACAGAATCACAGAATGGCCAGGGTTAGAAGGGACCTCAAGGATCATGAATCTCCAACCCCCTACCTGACAACAAATAAAATATATAATAAATAAAATATAAAATATAATAAAATATATAAAAAGGCTTCTAGTCCCAGAATGCAGTCTTCATGGAAAACTACTTAATTCTCTTCTATAAATACTGAAGCACAAAGTCCAGAAAAATATATAGTAGAACTCAGTTAGTAAGATCACCTACTGCTTTTCTGATCAAATCTAGGCTCTCTCAGCAGCTTCTTGACCAAAAGGATAAAAATCTCCAAGCTTTAGCTTTTCATAGAGGTGGTGTCTTCATTGGAGGGCTTAATGGTTTTATACATTTTATTTTTGAGCATCTTTTCTCTACAAATCCCCCAGCTGACATGGGACTAATGAGTACTCATTGGAGAGAGAAGAGGGAAGGGAGGAACTTCTAACACCTTCCAGCACCTCTGAGAGCTGTGCTATCAGCAGGCATTTGCACAATGTGCCTGAGCCACAGGCCATGGACAAGCGCTTCCTTTTCCTGTACCTGTGTTGAATAGGGCAGGAACATACTGGGAAGGCTGCACAATGCTCAGCTTGGAGTCAGTGGGATCTGAGAAGCAAGGCTATTGCAAGACGTATGAGGAAGCTCATAATGCCCAACAACATAGTAGATAAAACAAAACTATTGATTTCACCTCATTACTACGCCTAGAGATTTCTTGCACTGGCTATAATGACCATAATATCTCCTTTGGTCCAGTAACAAAATGTTATGATTATTTTCAGTCTTTTATCTTTTGCAGCTCAGATCCCAAACCTTTCTTACGGTCTTATCTCCCTTCATTCAGATTCAAGAGATATCAAAGCACTGACTCATAAACAAATCTGATTTCAGGTTTGCTAAGCCCCTACAAATTTTTAGAGAAAACAGCCTCGTAGTGAGAGGCTCAGGAAAGGAGATTCACTGCTCTATCACTCAGTTATCTCTAGTCCTCATTACCCAGACTGTATTTAGCCTAAGCTCAGCCCCCAGACCATATTTAGCCTATGCTCAGCCTAGACAAGCTGGTAATCCAGATTATCAGACACAAACTTCTGTGTCTCCAGTAGCATCCCAGGAATGTCTTTAATCATTTCTTAATTCCTGCTTTACTGTATTTCACAAAGAGTTACAAAAAGATAACATATGCTAGAGAACATTGCCCATTTGTGAGACATGGGAATACAACTAGTGAATTACAAAGTTAAACCAAGGAACAGTATGGGACATAATAAGCAGGAGATTTAATATTCTTAAAGCAGTTTTAAAAATTATGAAAAGGAAGCTTTTAACAAATTGCTAATGTCTGTTGATGATTTAAGTAACATCATAATGTGATAACAGAGTTTGGAGATCCCTTCAATCTCCATTTCAGACCAAGTCTGCAAGTCCCAAGTTCAGTAATAATACTGAGTGGTTAGACTCCAATTATTGTTAAAAATCATTTAAGGACAATCTTTATTTGCAATGAAAACAGCAATTATTTGTCTTGTGCTTTTCTAGCTAATATTTATGTTCCATTATTGTAAAAATAGTATTGGGTCACTATTTTGTATAATCAAGAAACAGAGATCGCCATTCAGAATCCCAGTCTTCCCGATCTTCCGGTTGCTCATTTCTTTATTTTACCTTCTTTTAAAAGAAAAGAAAAACAAATCCCAAAGCAAAACCAGAAGAAAATATGCTGCTATCCACTGTTAAGGGACAGATATCCACTTGTGCTCAAGAGACAAGTGACACAGGGCCAACAAGGAGAATCATAGTAGAATACCCAAATAAGGCAAAGTGCAACTTCATCATTACTCTTTTCCACCCTATATTACAATTTCCAGATTTCTGTTCCTGTCTCAATGGTAAAGACACTACCTGTATCATTTTCAGGATTAGCATCGTGACTCAATTTTTCTCAGTGCAATCTCTAACACTAGAAAAATGCTTAAATAATTTAAAAATAAATAAATAAATATAACCTATACCTCAAAAGCCTTTAACCACCAAAAGCCCGGTTTGCTAGACAGTAAAGGATCTAAAACAAAGAGTTATTGCAAGTTGTTGTCTTATATACTGTGCTGAATTTAAATATTATGTGCTTTACTGAACTCCCTTGAGGCTAGAAGTGACTGAGAGAACAGAAACCTCTTTCCCTCTAGAACTCCCATACTGAAGTTTGGTCCTACATGGAAATCTTAACAAAATACTAAAAATACATTGGTTGGTTTAAGAAATGAGAAGTGCAAAGAGACTTTCATCTTAAAGGTCCCTGCTCAGCAATGCAGGCTTGCCCTCCCAGTGATTCCCCTGCCTCCCCAGCTCCCTCTGCAGAACAGGTACAGTGCTCTGCAGGGTCAACTGGACAGAGGTGGGGATGATGGTTCTACCCACTTGGTGGAGTTACCAAAGTCCAACCAGTCCTCACTTAGCATCAAAACCTTCTTGGCAAAGAAAAAATGATGAGTCATTATCATTGGTGACTCTCTGCTAAAGGGAGCAGAAGGACCAGTATGCAGACCAGACCCTCTACAGAGGGAGGTCAATACCAAGGGCTTGGATTAAAGACGTAAGGAAGAAACTTCCTTCCCTAGTTCGACCCTCAGATTACTATCCCCTATTGTTGTTTCAGGTACGCAGTGATGATATAGGAAGAGCTCCCCTAAGGACTGTGAAAAACGACTTCAGAGCCTTGGGGCAACAGGTAAGGGGTTCAAGAGCACAAACTGTGCTCTCCTCTATCCCTCCAGTTACAGGGAATTATGAGGGACTAAACTTGATAAGCCAATGGATAATACTTGGCTCCCTCTGCTCAATTTACATGAGCCCAGGTCTGCTGGCCACCAAAAGAAGTAACTTATCCCACCAAAGGAAGGGGGTCTTACAATGGGAGTTGGGAAGGTTAATTGATAGAGCTTTAAACTAGGAACAAATTGGGGAGGGGGGAGGTGTAACTCAGGTAACTAGTATGGAGTCTGCGTGCCACTGCTTGTAGGAGGGGATGTGTCAGTATAATCCCACAGCTTTGTGTCTTGGTGGAGGAGGAGGATGACTTTGGCTGGAACTCAAGAACAAAGGAAAGTTTACGATCTTCGGAAGAGTGGGCAAGCAACTTATGACAATTACAAGTATGTAGTGAAGCTGTGCAGAGAGAAAATTAGAAAAGACAAAGCCCAGCTAGAACTGTTGCCGAGGGCAACATGGTAACCAAGGATCAGGATAAGGCTGAAGTATTTAATGCCTTCTTTGCCTTAGTCTTTAATAGTAAGACTCCCTGGGTATACACTCTGCTGGGTGAAACACTGGTTGGATGACTGGGCCCAAAGAGTTGTGGTCAGTGGAGTTAAATCCAGTTGGCAACCAGTCACGAGCAGTGTCCCCCAGGGCTCGGTATTGGGGCCACTTCTATTTAACATCTTTATTAACCATCTTGACGAGGGGACTGAGTGTACCCTAAGTAAGTTTGTAGACAACACCAAGATGGGAGGAAGTGTTGTACTGCCAGAGGGGAGAAAGGCGCTACAGAGGGACCTGGATAGACTGTATGGATGGGCCAAGGTTAACTGAGTGTTTCAATAGAGCCAAGTGTCAGGTCCTGCATTTTGGTCACAACAACCCCAGGCAACCCTGCAGGCTTGGGGAGGAGTGGCTGGAAAGCTGCTGATGGAAAGGGACCTTGGTGTACTGATGGACAGTGGGCTGAATAAAAGCCAGCAGTTTGCCCAGGTGGCCAAGAAGGCCAACGGCATCCTGGCTTGGATCAGGAATGGTGTGGTGAGCAGGACCAGGGAAGTCATCCTGCCCTGTACTCAGCACAGCTGAGGCCTCACCTCGAGTGCTGCGTTCAGCTTTGGGCACCTCAGTACAGAAAGGACATGGAGGTGCTGGAGCAAGTCCAAAGAAGGGCAGCAAGGCTTGTGAAGGGGTTGGAGAACATGCCCTGTGAGGAGAGACTGAAGGAACTGGAGCTGTTTAATCTGGGGAAAAGGAGGCTGAGAGGAGACCTTATTGCTCTCTTCAAATACCTGAAAGGTGCTTACAGCAAGAGGGAGGTTGGTCTCTTCTCACTGGTGACAGGACAAGGGGAAATGGCCTCAAGTTGCACCAGGGGAGGTTTAGGTTGGATATCAGGAAGAACTTCTTTACAGAAAACGTTGTTAAGCACTGGAATAGGCTCCCCAGGGAGGTGGTTGAGTCACCATTCCTGGATGTGTTTAAAAACCATTTGGATGTGGTGCTCAGGGACATGATTTAGCGGACGACTGTTAGAGTTAGGGCAGTATGTTGGACTGGTCCTGGTTGGACTTGATGATCTTTAAGGACTTTTCCAATCTGAGCAACTCTATGATTCTGTGATTCAAGTCACCCACTCAAATTCTGGTACTGCAGCAGCAAATGAAAGCTATAAACATTTGAGGTCTAATTCATTAGCCTGGCTAGCCAAAAACTGAAAAGACAGTTTCCTTCAAAACAAAGCCATATTTTGAAATTACTGATTTCAAGTGACAACCTTGGCAACAATATCAACAAAGATGCAAACTATTGAGGTGGGCAGGGGAGACAGGTATCTTTGTAAAAGACCTGGTTATACAGACTGCTGCATTTTAATGCTGCATAAACACGGGCTCTGCAAGAATTAAAGTAGCTTGGAACAAAAGTCACAATCATTCAGAATAAATACCAAAAAAGACTGAGCTACCTATCTGTATAATTGGTTGGAATAGAAATTCCATAACTACTGATATTCAAAACAGCAAGACAAAAGACTGAAAATTCCAAACCATGAAGTCACATTTGGGACTTACGCAGCTAAAAACCATTTTCCTCTAGTTCTGTGGTGAAAATTCCGTGATGTTAGCTCAGTGAAGGAAGTGAAGTGCATAACCTGCCATCCAGCTTCTTTATGATTCCTCTAAGGCAAATCACCAATACCTTCCCAGCCTCTGGCTGTAAAATTGGCAAATCTGGATTACAGTGTTAAATTTCACACAGCACTTTTTCTGTTCTCCCATGCATTTTCTTCAGGGATTTATTTAATCCCTCAGCCTCTTTGGGAAAATGCAGATATACACCAGGAGCAAGGAATTATGATGATATGGCTGCCTGTGAATATGTATCAAAAAGGGCTGCATTCAGAGTATGAAATAACATGCGGAAGAAAAGCAAAGCACTGAGCATTTTATTTCTTCTCAAAACTGTTGTGGTATGCAGAATGCCACACTAAATTTCCAGAACACCGATTGAAGATACACTCGCACAGGTTTGAAGAAGCTGGTCATCAGCCAAGTTGTGAAGCAGAAATAACACAGACAACATACTGCACACGAGCAATCATTATAAATGGCATGTAATAGAAAAAGTAGTAAAGTCCATACAGTAAGACTTGGTTCCAATTCAACTCCCACCAATTTCTTTTCTTTTACTGATAGTTTTGTGCAGGGCAAAAAACATCCGAAAATTTTTTCGCCATTCCACTTCAGGAATGAAAAAAAAACCCAAACAAACAACACCACAGGATCAGTCCATCCACTTCAACCGTACCATACTCAGAGGCAGCACAGGACAGGCTGTTTTATCTTCCACGTCCATCCAGGAGTGAAAAATCCAAACAGTTCAACTCTCAACAAAACTACACATTTCTACTTGTATTTTCCCTCTGCTGAGTAAGGAACTTGGGCAAGCATTTGTTTCCTTCACAAACCCTACATGAGCAGTTGCCACCTCATGATGTACTGCATATGAAAGCCCTACAGTGCGGTTTTGGGAACAGTAATTTTTAAAGTTACTTTCACCCACTTACCACAGTGAAAGAGCTAAAAGGCTCACAGCTGAATTTTCCCACTTCTTTCCATTTCCTACCCCTCACTGTTATTATTCCACCCAAATGAATGCATTTAGTCTTTTGGAAAGGCCACATCTGCATACTGTTAGCACACCAGCTTTGCAATTGCATTTCATTTCTCTAACCTGAGTGGTATTTTTACTTTTTACATATTCCACAACACACAGGCAGAATAGGCACTTTAGTTAATATTAATAGCTCATTAAATGAAGTATGTAATTTTCACCCAAAACCAGAAGATATTAAAAGAATTTAGCAATAATCCATTTTTCCTGCAAGTCAATCCTTTAACGATGTATATTATGTTAGTTACTAGCCACTGTAAACTTGTTTTTCTAATTAATATATGAAAAAATTCCATTTAAACTTCAATAAATAATTTACCACGCTCATCCTACTGACTCAAATTGATAAATAATTTGCATGATACATTTTCTCATTAATAAGGAGGATAACTTCCTATTTGGAATTTATATGTATTTTCCTTCCCTTCTCCCTATTTAAAAGGCCAACATCACCTAAAGCCAAGCAAGGAGAAGCAATGTCTCTCCAGACTGCTCAGGTATGTGAAACAGAATATGTTTCCTAAGTATTTTTCTCCTAACTTACGTTTTTAAAACTGGAAATTAAAAAAAAAAAAAAAAAAAGGCAATCTAATGTAGAGTTATTCAATAATAAAGACAGAAGGCATGATGACATGAAATGATTTACAAAAGGTCAGACAGGAAACAAACAACTGCAAGTTGGACTGAATTACAGTAGCCAAGTCTACTCATTAATTTTTGTTGCAATGGTGATGCTCCTTCAAAAGCTTACTAGTCACAGAAGAGCTCACCTCTTCCAGCCCAGTGCTCAGCACTCCATGTTAAGAGGACATTTTGATGGAAACTGAGTATGACAAGGAGCTTTTTTTTTTACCAGATGCTTTATTTACTTGAAACGATTTAATTGCTTTGACCTAATCCAGACCTAGCATACAAGACAAAGATCTGGAGAGCACTGAAAAGGAAAAGAAAACATCAAGGCTTTTTTTTGTTGTCTTCCTTTTAATGCTTACACATTTCATAACTGTGTTCAAGTTCAGATCTGTTTTCAAACTCTTGAAGAATAAAAACACTATCAATTGCACTGGAAGAAGTGTATGGCCGTGAGATATCTTTAAGTCCACATAAGCTCTCTGAACACTGGGTTAACAAAGGATTTCTACAATAACTCCCCCTTTGTAAATTCTCCTATGATTTAGTAATATGGTGCTTAAATAGCTAAAAGAGAAAATTAAATGAACATATCCTTTTCACAAGAGATGAGTGTCAGTCAAAGATGAGGAAACAGGCAAAAAAATTAAGAGTGGGAGACATAAAAATGGAAGTGGTGGAAGTGCTCAAATGGAAACATACCATGCTATGCAGCACAGAGATACAATCAGGAACAAATACAAATACCTAATAAAAAAGAGCAAGGCACATATCAATGTATTTTAACTCTAAGAATACAAATTATTATTCTTCAAAACTTTTTGCATAAAATGAGCATCTACCTCCCTCGTTGTTTTCTTCAGCAGGCCCAAAATACAGAAGAAAAACTTAAGTCTGCAGTGCAAGGCACACAAAAATCAGTGAAATTCCTCACATAATCACAGAGTTTTTTATGAGACAAAGCACTAGTTTTATGATTCCACTGACACTTCTTTTGAAAAAAGTAACTGTAATGGAAATAAGTACTGGAACAGGACCATCTGCTCATATGCCAAGTAGTAAATTAGAAAGGAAGAAACAACATTAATAAATAACTAGCCAAATTTCAGGATGATAACTTAGCTGTGATTCTCTCATCAAGAAAGAAGGCTCCATTTCATGAATTTCATTTAATTAGTTGAAAGTAAAAGAATATTTTCCTCAGGACACTTTACAAAGGTCCATTATGTAATATAACAGGATTCTCTTATTAAACGCAACTTTAAAAGCAGCTACAACTCTACTGCCAGAAAAATGCTCTTTTGCATCTCACTTTACCACTATGTTGCACTGCTACAGAAGAAAGCTTGAGTACTTCCTTACAGATTTATTAGCATCATCTTTTAAATAACTAGCAAAACCTCAGATGGATCTGCCAGAAAGAAAACAACTCAATTAAGGAGAGTAGGATTTTACTGAAACAGACACACTGCAAAAACAGAGAAATAATTTGAAATCAGAAAGTCAGACTTAGACTACACAATTTTTAAGACTTTTTTTCCCTTCCAGAGTTTATGAGTAGCCCAAAGTTAGATTACTTTCTTGCCTATTTTTAAGGTCTCATCGTATGTGAAGGTCCCAACACGCAGCCCTACGTGCTGCAAAATAAAATCAAACAAGCTGAAAGGACGTTGTACTAGGACTTTTCTGACAAACAAACCTGTGCAGGCTCAACCTCAAACGCAGCCCGCTTGATAATGAAGTTGTGAGAAGTAAAGCAAGCATACTTCATAAGCACGATGTGCAACACACCACACAGAAGAAAACCAAACCAAAACAACAAATGAACAAAATGAAACACACAACCAAGAAAATGATTGAGCAGAAATACATAGCAAGCCAAGTAGGTTTTTCTTTTGAAAGCTACAATATAGCATTAGATACACAGCTTCTTCATCACATCAGCCTGTCTAAATGAAAATTAGGTTTACAAAACACCATAAGATATGTAAGGATATGAAATAAAAGTCTAAGTTGTACTGTAGTTATCAGGAAAGATGTACTGCACTTCTACAAGTGCTGACACACACTGAGATGCCTGCTTAACATCTGAACAGATGCATCACCTCTGCTAATGAATACCTCTTAATTTTACACATTCTGACTTAAGCAGATGGGAAGTATTGAACACATTTAAGCAGCCTTAATTCAGAAGAACTGAATTTACTAGGAAGAGAGAGTTGTAACCAAACTTACAGCGAGAGGCTCTTAGCTGACACGTATTCAAAATGGTCACGTTTGTGGACTCCCACATTTGAGGTTTATTATAAAGCTTTACCTCCAAGCCTCTGCAAACAAACATTCTGGCGTTTGATAAAGAACATGCCATTCAAAATAAATCAAGCAGGTAGCAAATTAGGATTAGCATGTTATTTACTAACTGCTAATAAAGGAATGACATTAAAGGAGTTGCTGCATAAAAGAGAATCACTGCGCATTTGATTCTTTAATAACGCAACGGCACAGCAATGTAAGAAGTAAAAAAAAAAACACACTATATTCTGTATTTTATTTATACATCCAGTCCAGACAGGGACATCATTTACTCAAAAACAGTTACTTAAAATTATCTTCCTCCATAATAAAATAGATTTTTTTAATATAACTTGTATACATCATACATTCTCTGAAACCAACAGTAATAACTTTCAATTTTATGGAAACAATTTAAATGAAGTTAAGTGCAACCAGTTGTATATGTAAAAACCTTTATTACTGTGATGGCAAGACCTCTACAAAATCCATGCCTTAAATATTATTTTTAATGGTTCAAAGAGGACACTGGCTGCAAAAATTAGAGACCCAGCTCCTAGAACAGTCCCTATAAGATCCATCCCAAACCATGTGCCACCCAAAAGAAATCACATAGTTTAACAATCACAAGAAGTAAGAGCAAAGCTATCAGCTTGCCCTTCAAATAGTACTAATAAACATTAACAACGTTTAGACGTGGTGGTCCTAGCACTATTTTTTATTCCACCTTTGGTTAGACAGAAGCTGCATCATACTTATTTTTCCTTGAAGTAAAAATAAACAGAAGTTCAATAACCTGGTATTAATTCCACTGTAAATTATTCATTTGAAATAGACTAAAGTGTTAAAAGGTTACTAAAACAGGCCCTCATTTGCAATAGGCTTCAAAGCTGCAAAAAACTGACAGGGAGTCATACGCATTATTCTGTGAATATCAGCCCTTCAGAGGAGATTATTCTTCTACATAATGCTGAGCATTTGGTCTGGTCACTGTTTACAAGCACTTCACATTAAGGCCCCTCCACACTCAGTGTGGGTCTAGAATGAAAATATTTCACACTAAGCAAAAAGTCATAGGTCATGGAACGGCCTGGGTTGAAAAGGACAACAGTGATCATCTACTTTCAACCCCAAAATAGTCAATTCTCAGCAGCTGCTCCACACAGCAACACACTGGGGCTTCTTCCTTGGAGCACCTTACAGTGCCACCACAGCCACTTATGGAAAGCAGAGGAAAAAGTTATTTCACAGTCATACAAAGTACCCCCTTGCTAAAAGATTCTTTCAAAAACCACTACTCTGGCCTCTGTACAATCCACCATTCTGCAGATGAGGATTTGTGCCTGCTTAGTACCTATGCCTGAAGTGTGAAGATTTAGCACTAGATAAAGAAAATATCTTACATTAATGTAGTATTAGTGCATATATAATTATACTGTCAAATAAATTTTCAGTTCTTTCATATGGAAACAGAAGTGCATACACTTGAATTTTTCTCTTAATTCACTTTCCTACAATTTGGTGACTGTATTTTTAAATATAAAAAAAGCACTTAATGGTAACTCACAGCTCCTTTTCAATAATTGAAGTGTAGCTTAACATTCCTTGCTATACTGGACCAACAGAACTTCTAAATAAGCAGCTATCAAAACAAACCAGTGACTGCTGTATTTTTCCAGAGGACTAGCAGGCTTACCTCAGATTCATCTGTTGATTCCTCATTAGACCTGGTTTCCTGAAAACAGTGCAAAGAAAAAAGAGAATATTAGCTAAGTACATACATAACCCTAAGTGAATGAGCAATAGTTCCCCTTTTAAAGTATTCTTTAAGCCTTTAATAAGAGAGAAAAATGAAAGCAACTCAAAGTTCAGTGTTTTGAACATACCAGAAGTTATCCTTCCCATCACACCTGCATCATGGGCATCTAACCTAGTGCCACACTGACACTCAGTGGCACCAGGTGACTATGAGACTGCTGTTTCCTACCCTAAAAGGAATGGTGAAGCATGCCCTTTGTGAAAGCCTTCCTTCCCTCCAGAAGCAGTAAGTTTTACAAAGCAATACCTTTGTGGTTTGACTCCTGAAGCAGAATGGCATTTTCTTGTTATCCAGCAACAAGCTTCTGCATTCAACTATTAGTACAGTTATTTTAAAACTAAATAACTTCAAGCCATTTTTCACAGAAATCACAATTTAGTGATTTCTTCCTTCCTATCATATATCAACGCAAACCAAGTGGCTTTCTCTTGCCTTCGAAGCAACTGTACCTTTAAAGCATCTCTCTGTGGCAAGACCATGAATCTTACTGTCCTACCAAAAAAAAAAAAAAAAAAAAATCTACGTTGACTCCTGCTAATCTCTCACCTGTCCACTGGTAAAATCTGCTGATGCAATGCCTCCTCAAAGAAGTCAGCAAAATGAAGATTTACTTAACGTACTTAATGCTATCAATTGCAATAAAAGGTTGCAGCTAACACGCTGACAGTGAATGGAAGCATTTTAACAACAAAATATGATACAAGCAAAGAATGAGCAAGCTAGAAGGCAGCATTTCAAATCTTATAAAGTAATATTTGGATACTATGATAAATAGGTAGGGAATTTCACCTGAGAAGGAAAAAAGAAAAGAGAGTTACCAACAGTTTAAGGAGAAAGGAAACAATTAATGCACTGATGACCAGTGTCATCTTTAGTTTGCCACATTTATTTATTTTTCCCATTTATAAAAGGCACTGACTGTCACCTCTAGGCAGAAAGTAAATGCCTGCAGATGCCTCGTCTGCATTACTGGAGGCTCACCTTTAGTGACCATCACAACTGATTACAGATATGGGATATGGGAGAGAAGAAAAGCTGCATTTTGCTACTTGAAACTCACTGTAAGATGTAACCACGATTGCTGCCATCTTACCAAGCAGAGCCAGGTCCATCTCTAAACCACATACCCCAGGGAATGGTAATCTACATAGTCTGTATTTACAAGTAGAAATAGGAAAGTGCAAGTAGGAGGAGTATGGAAGTCAAGAAAAGGTGAAGAGGGATTAAAACTCAGGTATCCTTTAAGCTTAGGCTTAACTTTTATCACTGTAGATCAGCCTCTCCATCTGTTCTAAATAAAGAGTTACCTTTCAGAAAACAGTAATTTTGTTATATATGAGTGGAATCTCTGTGCATTTTAAGTTCCATAGTAACCAAATGATGAGAGAACTAAAATATCAGGCTGTAACACTGGCAGCCTATTGGACAAGCTATAACAACACACACAGTTTACTGCAAAATATCACTAGATTCTAAACATAAAATTTGCCTGTTTCCTGGACACTAAGATTTGCATACTCAGCTCCCCTGTACAAAAAATGATTTTTTTGATATTTAGATTCATTTCACGTAGTTTATATCAGAAGGATAATGTGTTTGGGGGAAAAAAAATAATCTGTTTTCTCTAAATAAGCATTTAGAACAAGGGACATTTTTGCTGCTACGCAGGACTTTTTAGTGCAGTTACACCATTTACATCTTTCCCCATGCTTTTTAATTGTTTTGGTTAGTCAGAAAAACAAGAGCTCAGGAAAAAAAGTAACAAGATTTCTCAGAGGGAGCTCACTGAGTTTAAACACCACACAGACAGGCTCACACAGGTGCACAGCAAAGTTACAGCTTACTTGCTGTTGATCCTTACATCCATTTGTCGCTTAAAACAACAAAGATCACACAAAATTGCAAGTTGTTATGTGAAAGGCCATCCTTGGAAAAATAGTGCCCTACAAAGTCATGGTGCACCAGAAGTTGATTCGAATAAACAATCTATGTGAACCACGAGAACACCAATCCATGCTGCTAACGCTGCTGTATTAGCAAGCCACTGCAATTGCTGCTGCAAAATTTCATAAAAAGAACAGAAATTCAGCTAAGTGTTTTATGGTCTTTATGATTAACAAAAGAAAACATCACTGAACAATTCAAAAGGAATCTCAGCTTGGGCAACAAATGCAGAAACTCTGTTTGTTCCCTGACAACAGTTTTGCTGAAGGTGTTCAGAATCAACTCATACCAACTAACCCACTTGCTAGCAGCATATTGAGAGAGAAGCTTTTTTCCCCACAATTCTTCTACCAGCACAGGCAAACTGCAGTTGTAACTATCCTGGAGTTTTGTCAGGTTGCCTCCCTCTCTCACCAAATGCACAAAACAAGAGGACTGTACCCCACTTCTACTTCTAACTGCGGAAAGGGAATTCCTCAGCAGGGAACTGCAGATGACCAGAATCTCAAGTCATGTAGGAATAACTGCCATTAGAAGGTCTCAGACTCTAGGGTAAAATCAGAAGCATGCTTCAGACAGATAGCACATGCTGTTGCTCAGACAGCCTAAGAATAGAGAAAGAGAAAACAGATGAGGAAGTCACAGAAACGCAAAGTAATCTCTAACCATTAGAACCTCTCATTCTTTAGATCCAATATGAATTTTCAAAAGATTTTTTTTTAAACTTGGCTTTCTAATACAATTGATATCGGGTTTATAAAACCAGATGTTACCAACTGTTTAGACCTATTTACTTAAGTCTGCTGGGAGTGGAAAATTGTGAAACTTGGATTTCAAAGAAACAGTGCCACTCCATTCACAACATACACATCCCTTCCAGTCGAGCTGTGCATACACTGCAGAGAAAATAAACAGAAGAGAGCAAGGTACCTTTAACTATATCACGATTACGAAAACACAAACTGCTTTAATCTTTTACTTTACTAAAGGTAAGAAGGTAAGAAAATTTATCAGGATTGGTTTTATCCCAAGGGCTCTCTGAAGTGTTATTAGTTAAAAGCTTACCAAATTAGACAAAAAAAAAAAACCTCCTCCCAAAAGAATCCAGCCTCTCACAACAAGATCTCTGAGTGTAGAAAAGATGGGAACCAAACGGCCAATTTCCTTGAGTTTTAGAGCTCTTCTGCTTTCTGCCCCTCAAGAAGGACAGAAGTCGTGCTGCTCAGCTGCACATCAGAACTAAAAGCCCTAACTGAGCAAACAAATTGAGAAAGTATTCAGGAAGCCAGGGAAATTCATTTCTAGCTTTAATTTTATTGTTTTCTCATCCACTCCAGAGGGGCCCTTCCCTTCCTTCAAGCCCCTTGCTCTCCCCCCAGCGACGGTGCACAGCCGCATTTCAATCACCCGACCCCAGCTGCCAGAGGTTCTATATCAGATGTCACCTAAACCCAGCACCCCCACCCCGGGCGGTCTGCTTCAGACAAGCCCTGACACTCAGCTAACGAGGGGAAGGACTGCAGGTTTCGCTCGCTTCCTCCTCTATCTCCAGCCCCTGCTGCCGCCACACCGCCGGCCCGCGCAGGGCTGCCCCCCCCCCGCTTCCCCGCTCCCGCTTCCCGCCCGGCTCCTCGCCCGCCGGCGGGGCAGTGCCCTTACGGCCCCTCTCGGCCTCTACCTTCTCCGCAGCTTCCGCCATGGCGCGGCCAGCTAGCCGTCATGTGAGGGCAGGAAGGCGGAGAGCGGAGGCACCTGGGAAATGTAGTTTGTGCGGTGGCTGGGTTGCCTGTCCTTTTTTTAATCGCCGTTCCCCAGTGTATCTGCCTGTCTGTGAGGATAAGAGCCGTTGACGAGCGCTCACCGGAGCAGCACTCGGGCTGCTGTGACAGGACGACCTTATAAAGCCTGCATTCTTTCTACGGTTCTAAGTGCTGCTGCGTTTTCTCTCTTTAGAACTGAAGACCTGAGTGCCTTGAATGAATCTAAACTTTCTTCCTGCGTTAAAATGTAACCAAAGCTAAATAGCATTAGGCAGTGCTTTCAGGCGTTATTCAGGCGTTGCCAGTGGGGTTGCCCCAAATGTGAGGTTGATCAACAGTGTTAATGGACCGAGTCCTCACCCTCGCTGTCAAGGCCCAGAATTGAATATAATGCTCAACAACCTGGGCTGTTAGGGTGAAAACACGTGAGTGTAAAGTCGCAGAGTGGAAGTTAAATGCAGATAGCATTACCGTGACATGGTGATGTAATATTGGTCGTGGGTAGATGGTTGAACTAGATGATCTTAGAGGTCTTTTTCAGCCTTAATGATTCCATGATCCTACAACAGCATTGTGTGTCTCATTGCCATAGGCAGACTTCGGTCAAGAGGAAATAGAACTGTCCCTTGAAGACACAGTGAGAGGCTGACGCTGGGTTGAGGACCTTCAGTCAACTGTGCCAGTACAAGAACATGTAACTGTCATGAATTAGATTTAATTTCTAAGGGAGATAATACAAGACAACCTAAATTTTTAATCAGTTAGCAGATACCATCAAGGCATCGTGGCAAAGGAGTACATAAATACCATCCTGATCACGTGCACGTAGGAACACCACATAGAATCATAGAATGGCTTGTGTTTAAGGGGCATCTAGTTCAAAACCCCAGCCTTGGACAGATTTGCTGCCCACCCGATCAGGCTGCCCAGGGTCTCACCCAGCCCAGTTTTGAGCTCTTCCAGAGATGGACATCCACAGCTTCTCTGGGTAACCTGTTCCAGTACCTTACCACCCCCTGAATACGTAAGTTATTTCTAAAATTTAGTACTGTAGGCTGCAGTTAGATCTCCTCAAATCCTTCTCTTCTCCAAGCTGAACAAGCCCAATGCCCTCAGTATTTCCTCACCAGAGAGGTACTCCAGCACTTTGATAATCTTCCTGGCTCTCCTCTGGGTCCATTCCAACAGTTCCACTTCTTTCCTGCAGTGGGGATCCCCAGGCCTGGATGCAGTGCTGCAGATGGGGCCTCACAAGGGCACACTAGAGGGAGACAATCACCTCCCTCTCCCTGCTGGCCACCCCTCTTCTGATGCAGCCCAGCAAGAATACTGTTAGCTTTCTGCTCATGTCCAACTTCTTGTCCATCAGGACTCCCAGGCACACTCCTCTGCATGGCTGCTTTCAGTTGATTCTTTTCCCAGTCTGTACTTCTATCTGGGATTGCCTTGACTCAAGTGCAATGCCTTGTACTTGGCCTTGTTAAACTTTATTAGGCTCTTGTGTGCACACTTTTTGAGCCTGTCCAGGTCCCTCTGGATTGCATCCCTTCCTTCTGTGGTGTCAACTTTACCAAGACCTTGATGTCATCGGCAAACTTGCTGAGGGTAAGATATTAAGCTGCCATTGTACAAGACATTGTTAAGACCTCAGCTGAGAAAAAACGTAAATTTCAAGACACTTTTGCTCAAAAAAAAAAAGATGAATCCAAATCTAGTGGGTGTCAACTCTGTCCATGGCAGGTGTATGGAGCTTGATGATCGTCAATGTCTCTTCCAGTCCAAAGCATTCAGTGATTCTATGAAATGATTTTATGAAAGGGAGCAAAAGACAACTGGAAGGATCACAGAAATTCAGGGTATGTTCTGCTGGCTTTTTCAGTCTAGAAATAAAAAGGAGCTGAAGAGGAAAAAGTGCTATTAAAGTGAAAGATATGAGAGGAAATAGGTATCATCTGTTTTTAGTACATTTAGGCTGGAAATGAGAAGTAGATTCCTGTGTATCAGACAAATGAGGTCCTCTGGTGGATCTTGCTGACAAGAAATGTAACTGATTACGAGAATCATAATGAGCTTCTATAAGAGACTGCAAGAGATGTTTGCTGGTAGCTCTGTAGCTTACTCAAGAAAACTCATTCTGGTCTTGTTCTGACCTCCTTGAATCTTTGTCTTTTGAAACAAAGGAAACAATACCATTGCTGTCAATGGATTCAGGATATGTCCTGTACATTATCTGGTACTTGAAGATTGTATATCTAGTGAAAGGAAAGTTTGCCTGGTATCTTGTTTGGTTGTTTTTCTTGTCCCCCGCTTTTAGGAAAAGAAATGATTAGGAGTTTGGAGCTTCAGTTCTGTTGGTTTTTTTGTTTCTTTTTCTTAAGCAGAGACATTTTGTGATGCATTTTAAACTGGAATGAGCTTTAGTAACTGACTCTAAAAGTGCCAAGAAAAAATAGAGTGTAAGGGAAAGGATGGCAGATCTTGTGAACTTGGCTATTATAACATATAACAGGGCATATTTGTTACAAACAGTCAAAGAACAGCTGTTCCTGTTTTCACTGTACACAGAATAAGTGGTATAAACAATGTGATTTACTTACAGCATACTACTTATTTCTGACAGAATGTGCAAATGTGTGGGTTTTTTTCTTCTTAAGATATGAATTCAATCCACCATGATCACAGGGTTGTATTGTATCAGGGAAATTTAACATGTTATAATTTGATTCTACCACCTTTCCCACACCCCATCCTCCAAAAGTGCTGACAGCCATCACGTTGCAATGACAACAGTGGGTCTGAAATTTTTTCTGCACCTCACATGAAGCGCTCAGCATCCTTTGTCCTAAGAGCATCCGAGTCAACCTTTGGAGAGAAAACAGTGAAATGTAGTTTGGCATGAGTGGACTTCATAAGTTCACTTCCCGCCTAAGGGAAGGAAATGTTCCAGCCTAACCATAAAAGGTGCTCTATCTATCTATCCGCATGCTATCTATCTGCCAGCATGTGGATCTGAAGTTCTAGTGAAGTTACTTGGCCGAAGTGAGATATGTTTGGGATCTCTGCTTAGGACCTATGTAACTTTAAAGGTTAGGAAGAGCATTTTGGCTCAGATCCTTCCCAAGTGATTGTCTAGCTTTAACTTGATTCACCTAGAATAGCACTTTTCGTACGTCTTTGTAGGTAAAGATTTCAGACATACCATGATGATTTTAATGTTTGTAGTACCCAGTTTAATTCAAAGTTGACAGGAATATCACAGAACAATTACAAAAGGGTACTGAAACTCCCATCGACTTTCTAAAATTCAAGTCAGTATTTTTTTTATTTACCTTTTGCCACAGAAAATGGAATTATCATTGAAACGTGGACCTTGACCATCATTCAGATTCCAAATACTGGCTAGAATTTTTATCTCTTGCTTTTAACGCGCTTTCTTCCTGACTGCTGTGAAACCTAGCAAGTAACAAGTATCCATGCCATTTGGTAGAGATTATTGTATTTCAGGCTCCAAGAGCTCTCAGTTGTTCTCAAGTAGGACTGATTCATCCAACAAAATATTCATCTGGGTTATCTCTCTCCACTCTCACCACCTCTTATTCAGTAAAAAAAAGAAAAAAAAGAAGAAAAAAAAAGTGGTGTTGTCTGTAATTTAATAGCATTTAAAAACACTATGCTGGATAAAACATAGCTAATATTGTTGTCAGAACAATAGAAGTTCAAAGGCTTTACTCTTGCTGTTTGTTTGTAGACAGAAAATTGCAAAGGCTTTTCTTTTTCTCACTTGCTATCAAAGAATTATTTCTTTGAAGCTACTTTCAATTTGTATCATAGCTTCCCCTTGTACTTCAAAAAAAAAAAAAAATCCTGTTTCACCTTCTAGCATTATGAGGTTTTGCAAATGTTTGCTTTCTTCTTTTTAGTCCCCTTCTAAAAACTATTTTATGAAAATTCCTCCTGAAATAAGTAACAGACGTTGACTATAAAGGCTCTTTTAATTATAAATCAAAGAATCATATAAGTATATTTTAATGACTCAAAAGTAGGCAAATCATGCTCATAAAGCTAAGCTGAGATGCAAATCTTCATAGCATAGTCATTAACAAGGATAAATAAGTATTTTTTTGTTAAACATAGGAAGGAGTACAATGCGAACATCATAGTAACTGTCTTCTTTAATTGGAGCTAAAGATTACCTTGTGTAGTTTGCCATATCATCAAAAAGGCAAAGAAAGAAAGGGAAGTACACAGTATTGCTATGTCCCACCACCATGGCAAATATAACTGAATATAAACAGTTTTCCATTTTTATAGGAAATAGGGATAAAGATATCAAAAACTTTGCTACAAATTCTTTTAAAAAGTTGATCTCTGTTCCCAAACATATAGACACTTTTCAAAATTACAGTGAATTATTTTCAAATCTTTCAGAAATAGCATTTTACTTAATCTTTTCTTCCTTCCTCCGACCCTCTCTCCCTGTGTTTCCTCTGCTTCTTTCTTTCCTCTCCACTCTCAGGCAGTGTTCATTGAATGATACCTTCTTGTGCTGGGTAGGGCACACAAAGAAGATGAAAAAGTATGAAGAACAGTAAACAAGAAAAAGCCAGTACAATTATCCATTTATTAAAGATAAACAAGAGGTATATATAAAGAGAGAGGTAGTAAGGGACCCTCTTAAAAATCATATAGTTAAAAATATTAAGGGTCTGGTAAAGAAGGAGCAAGTCTGAAATTGAAAAATGATTATATTACAAGAAAATTCCACAGATCTGTAGATTCTGAAGCCAGACAAGAATAGCACTGTGATTTAATCTGAACTCTTCCCTAACATGGGCCATGAAATTTACCTGAATTAATTCCTCTCTTTGTGCCATTTTTTTAAAAAAGAAAGCATATCCTTGACATAATGTTTCCAATTATACAGATCTTACTGCACCTCTGATAAGTAATTTCAAGGACAGCTATACTCACTGCTAGAAAAATAAAGAATGTGAAATAATGTCTTCCCAGGTCACAGCAGTGGTCCACCTAGCCTAGCACTTAGTCTCTGATAGTAGCTCTCAGATGCAGTTTGGGGAGCATACTTAAGCCTAACTGCTGAGCTCTACGCCCCATGTTTTTCCCCAGTGTTCCACTAGGGATACTAGAAGGTACCTTACTACTCCTGCTAATGAACCCACCACTCGTTGATTTGTCTCTCATGGACCTGCTGATATTGCTTGCCTCTCCTGAGGAAAAGATGCCCAGAAATTCTCTGCTTTATGCTTGAACAAGTTGGTGGGTTTTTGGTGTTTTTGTTTTTCTTTCCATTTTTAATTGCTCTACTACAGATCTCCTGCCAATTTTGGTCAGTGCCCCTTAATTCTAATAGTGCAGGACATAATGATTTTCTATTATCACGATTTACATTTAAATTTGTCTATTATCAACTTTGACCCACTCCATTATGACCATTGCTACTTCATTGACCAGCAACTTTCAAAAGTTCACTGTTACCAGCTTTTTATTCCCCACCTAAGTACTCAAACCCTAATACAAAATAACTTCTTAATTATTTGTAAAATTGGATTGGAATGGAAAGGCCACCAAGTCTTTCATAGAAGACATTTTACATTCTGCAAATCATTTTTGTGACTGTTGTCTGCTCTATCTCTAATCTGTTACCATCTTTCTTGCTTTGTGCTGACTAGAATATGATTGTATTAATGTTAAACTAATGCAAGATATTCACCCTTTTTGCATTTATTATATTATTGTGAGTAACTCTACCGTTCGTTCTCATCAGAATCTTACCATAACTATCTGTCATTCAGTTCTTAGGATTAGCTTTCCTTCCCAATCGAATTGAAGCACTACTTCTCTTTAATCCTTCTTGTGCTGACTTCTTTTTTTCTGTTTCCCATAATATGTATTTTATGATTCCAAGTTTTTAATTTACAGTTAGCACCATTACTTTCTTCTTTTTGAAACAAAGCATAAAAATGAAACTATAGTATAAAATTATAATGGATGCTTTTACTCTTCCTTGAGAATGTTTTGTGGGATTTTTTTCATATCTTGTTTTGGAGCTCTAAGTGTTCGTTTTTAGTTCCCACTTCTCATTTATATGTTCCTCCTAGCTGCTTATTCATTGGTTACATCTTTTTATAGCAGCATTTGTGTTTGTTTCCAGTAAGGGCCAAACATAAATTTAGTAAGAGTCATGAGCATTTTCATCAAAGAAAACACTCAGACTAGTCAAATTTGAAATTAATGTGTAACGCCTATAACAATCTTAAGATACTATTTGGTACAAGAATCTTAAGAAGTAGCTTAAGTTTGATTGCAATGTTTGTATCTAGGTTATGTTAGTTTTAAGAAATTGGGCTTCTTTCCAGATTGCAAGAGCTGCTGTCCATCTTTACAAGTGAGACCGATTTGTAAAAGAAAATGCATATTACTTAAGATCCTTTATCTTGAACCTAGAATTTTCTACTTTTGTTAACACTTCTGAAATTTGAAGTTGAAAATCCAGGATCCCGATTCCAAAAACTTCAATCTAAGTTACAATAATTTTAACAATGCATTTGTGATTTTAATTGAGCTATTTATCACATTTAGAATGATCAACTATTTGTCATGTATTTTATGGGCCATATGGAAATCCTTAGTATTACTGAATTGATGAGACATTTCTGTTTATATTCTTGTTTCAGGTTTCACTAGCAAGAGAATCCTGGTTCCCAAGGTGACTGGTGCAGATTAGCTTGAGTCCATTGCTTTTTCATGAGCTTTTGTGAATTTTAAGTACCTATTTAAGTTCCAATTTTAAGTTTTTGAGTTCTTTCCTAAGTCTTCTCCACCTGAAACAAAAGTGGTATCCTTTTTGAACTTCTCATAGTTTTTATGATTTCAAGATGTAAAAACCACTTATTATATTGGATTTTTAAAATAACCCTCTACACACACACACACACACACACACACAATAGCTCTTATAAAGAAATACCTTCAGAAGCAGATTCTTATCTCTATTACCTGAGAAACTGATAGAAAATTTTGTATTGATTTCAATAGGAAAAGATTTAGACCAACATTTTCTGCTTTTGTAAATCTTACTATTTCTGAAAATTAACGTGTAAGGAATAAACACTTTAAATATTGGCATCATTATTTTTGATACAGAAGATTACACTTCCCTTGTAGCTGTGTTGTATCTTAACTTTGACTCTCAGAAGTCAAATCACCTGAGCCTGGTAAAATTCTCTCCTATTCTGTTTCTTCACAAGTGTTATTTCTGATAATTATTTTTCCTTCCTTCTTCTGATATGCGCTGTTATTGGAGGTTTTAATGGAGTCAGTGTTAAATAGATCACTGGAAAATCTATTTGGTATTTATAGTGAAAAACACTTTTCTTCTTCTTCTTCTTGACATGTACTTAACCTCAAGGAAAAATACTTAGCTTTCCGCTTACTTAAGTAGTGTATATAATGTACGGGAAATGATTGATGAGGTTATCAGAGTTCCTACCTCAGGAATACTGTATGCTTTCCATGCATGATATTCTGGTTATAGCCATTACACTCACATTCCAAACCAAATTTTTGACTTTGCCATCTTTGTATATGTATTTTGTAATACTGCTTAACCGAGATTGAGAAAGCAGAAGGAAGGAAAAACTAAGAACATGAAATTGGAGAAGGAACAACTGAATACTTTTATTAAGCCACAATTATACTCCTGCCAAGCAGATAACTGCTGTAACTTTCATTTGACAGCTGTGACATAAAATTCTGGTTCCACTAAATTCAGTGAGAGTTTGTTCTCTTCATCAGAAAGGAGTTAAGGCTTCACTCAAATATTCTATATTGCCTATAAAACTGAGGATTGAAACTTTCAATAGGTATAAAAATATGAAATCAAAGGCATGTGGCTGATTCACATGTTCTAATCATATAAGGCTGCCTTCGTTCCCAGTTATGATAACACAACTTCATAGTCAAATGACATTAATTAGTGGGCAGATTCTGCAATTTCACTCATGAGGGTTTGAATAACTTTCCTGCAGTCCAAAATATTAAACTGAATGTCTCCCATGCCTGCACATCCCCATGAGCACCAAGGAGCATCTGCTGCACCTCTGACTGGGACTCCCACCACACCAAGATGCTGCCCTCATTGAGCAGAGGTGCAGAATGTATTCACACTGGCAGAGTAAGCCCTAGGTTGTCTCAGTGACCTCCTTTTTCCAGCTTTGTACAACGTTTACACAAATAATAATTTACATTTCAGACCTTTTTTGCGCTGATAGGAAACTAAATAAAAAAAAAGCTCCAGCATAACTGAGGATTAGGCCATCAGTTTGTTGCCGTTGGGCCTTTTAATCACACATTCCTATACCCTTGAGACAACAACTCCATTTACTGTAAATACAATTCTTACTATAGATTCTGTTTTCTGATGCTCTAATTATAATCTAGTTGAAAAAATATATATCCCTTTAAAACAGCTTTTTCTTTCATTACATTCTTTAGCTGCTTGTATCAACCTGCTCCTTTTGCACAGCATTTTCCTTGAATCCTCCTACATTCCCTAAGGATGTGATCCCACCCCAGAGCTGAATTCTGACAGTTCACCCTGGGACAGTCCTTGATTATAAAGCAATATCAGAATCAAAATCCAGGCTCCTAGGGTGCAAGTAGTACCTGTGAGTGGTGCCTTAGGTAATTTAAGGGCTATTTAAGGACCTCTTCTTACCTCCTTCCATTCTGTAATGGAACAACTTCTTAGTTAAATACACTGTCAGTGAGCTTTCTGTTCATGGAGCCGGCTCTGATAATGTATCAGAAGGTTTAAGCTAATTCAAATGTAAGCCCATTCGCTATCCAAAGGCTGTGAATTTTAAAAATCCACCAACAATACACCAACTCCTGACATGGAAACTGAAGTAACGAAACATTAACAGTCCTGCTGAAGTCAGTGTTCCTACAAAGGAAGTGATTCACCTCCAAAGGGTTTAAAAGATATGAGTATTCCATATTCCAGAAAAGGCAACACAGCTTTTGGAAGAATGCACAGCATTCCTGCAGCATGTGGTTGTGGTATAAAAATGTTAATGAGTCCTCTCGACGATGGATGTAGATAAATACAGCTGCCACTGCAATAATAGGATGATATCCTCCCAAAAAGCAATTTTTTGAATTGGAAATAAATTGTTTCCATTCTCTTCATTCCTTAGCCTCCAAGAAGGCATTTTGTGGATAATAATGCTTTTATGACCTGTTGGGTCAGATGCCGAGGGTCTATGCCCACTGAATGCTAAGCGGGCAGAACAGCAGCAGAGCACCAGTCCTCAGCTTCCCACTTTGTTTAAGCAGATTTTTAGGACAATGCCAAGGAGCAAATTCTGTTTTATCGGTGCTTGGCTTGCTGTCAGCATGAATAGTGACAAGTCACCAGCAACGCTTTTCGCCACAGTGTTAGCAGGCAGGCCTACAAATACCTATAGTACTTGAAAACTGTTAAAATCTCTTTGCTTCCTGCAGCTTCTACAAGGAATAACTTCCCAATTGTTAGGGAGGAAAGTGAGTCAAAGAGCAATGCTAACTCATTTTAAACAATTTGAAAGAAAAATCTGTCTCCTGATTGGCATCCCTATGCTTTGGCGACTGGACAGCTCTTCCTCTCTTGATGGTTTGCCTCAAGTATTGCCTTTTTCCATTAAACAAATATTGATTTTGTTCTGTTGCTTGAAAACAGGGTAGAAATTAACATGGCTCTTTTTGGTTACTTCATTGTATGTGAGTCACTTGGGAATAGTATTTATTAGTTAACTGCTGTTGCTCATCCAATGAGCACTAGCAGCCATTTCTGCCCCCCTCCCCCGGTATGTGTTAAACAGCAACTATTAAGAATGCTCCTCTGTGACAAAGTACCAGGCTTCTCCTTTAACTATTTAACGTCCTGCAGATAGTCCAGCCTCCAAGAAATACAACAGATGCAACAGATGATACGATTTAGAATAAACAGAACTGGAGCAATCGAAGACCTTGTTATTTACTTTATGAGCATCTAGTTCCTTCTTATAATCAGCCATTCACATAGCGGTGATGATGATAGCAAGTTAGTAAGTTTTGAACAAAGGTAATAGGATACAATTTCTGTCTGAATGAACAGACTTCTAAATCAACACACTGGATCTCATATGAATGCCATCTAGTCCCTTGATGTAGCAGAGATTAGTAAGAGATGGTGAGGATCAAAGGGTGATAGGGAAAGATGCAAGGGAGCTGCCATGGAGAGAGTCAGTGGCGGCAGGCACAGCATGCTGGGTGCTGGAAGTTTCCTAACACATCTAGCAGCAGTCCTGTAGGATTGGTGAATAGATCTCTGTCAAATGGTACATAACGTGGTACTACGGAGTTTAATCAGATGAGGATAAAAATTACTTGAGCAGCAAGGGCGATAGTTGTGAGAAGACATGATTGAGACGGCAGTAAGGGACAGTCCTGGGAACTTCCTGCTCTCCTATGATTTGCGACTCAGTAAATGATAGAGGAAGAATAATCTCCCCTCATTCTTCTATACCTCAGTTTCCCCATCAATGAAATAGAAGTAATGAAATGTACTGATTGTTGTGAAGTATTTTGATATCTAGAGATGAAAAGTCCTAAGAACTTGAGGCTCGATCCAAAGCCCTTTGAAGTCCTCCAAAGGCCCTTGATTCAGCTCTCTTAATTTGCATTTGCCTTAGTCTGCAAGTCACCCACCAGCCTCCCGAAATTTAGAAATGTTCCACCCAATGCATTTCTCAAAGATGGAAAAATAATCTCAAGTAATCATTATCATTATCTGTGACTATTTGACTATTCAGTTTGAATTTACAAAACAGCAGCACAATATATGCATTTGGATTATTTGTAATATTTTACAAGATCAAGGTGAAAACTTAGAAGATAGAGAAGGAAAAACCCAGCATGTTTCCTTGACACCAAAGAACGAACTCTGACAGAAACAAGCAGTTTTTTTTTTTATCTTTCTTCTCTGAAGATAGATGAAAAAGATCAGGAGAAACTATGTCTCATTAGAAGTAAATGCAGTCTGTGGCAATCCATACTAAATTTTCAGGTTGTCTCTTCTGAGAAGTTATTAGGCACCAAAGGGCAGGTAGTTAGATTGAAAAAAAAAAAAAAAAAAAAAAAAAAGCTAAAAAGTATTTAGAAGTTGGTGTTTAATTTTTCCAAGATAATAAATGAAGTAGCACAGACTTTCCAGAAGAATTTTAAATCTTTCATTGTGATGGGTAAGGTGAGAGAAGGTTGTAAGACGAATGACAGTTCTGCTCATTATTCAACAAAGCTAGCAACAAATGAAATGGGTACTTTCAGAACATACTTTGTTTTCGTTTTCTGGAGACTAAGCATCTTCTTTTTGCTAAAAGAGAAATATTATCTTTATGAAGAAAATATTTTTCCTAATCAATATTTTTTTAACCTCTGGGTTATTACTTCCTCAAATCTCTTTTTAATTTTTTTCCTCAAAATTGGTCTATGTACTTTAATGAAAAATCTGCAGAACAGACTCATGCTATTGTTCACATTAAAGATTTCAAAGATTATTAACTGTGATGGGGCAATACTTGTCTTCGGCACATTTTTCTGTAATGTATCACGTTCTTGGGATGTATGTGTGTGTATATATATAATTGGGAGCAGAAAGAATTAGCTGTTGGCAAAGCAGAAATATCCACACACTGGTTAAAGTCAAAGATCCAGGAAATACACATTGTATTCTTGCTGTGGCATCTATTCCCTGCATCACCTTGTATATGTCATGAAGCTTTCTGCTTCAGCTCGGGTATCTTTTAAAAGGAATTAATATTGTAGGAACATATATGTATCTTTCTCAACCACTTCAGAAGCCTGGAGATTAATGGATACTTTAAAATCTATTTTTATAAAAATTCTTGTGATGACAAATCATTTAACACTTCAGTTTTCTTATTCTTCACTTTGAAAATAGAAAATCTGCAGAGTATAAGAAATGATTTACGTCTAAAAAAATTCGAAGCCACCTAGTCATTTTCCAGAAGGAATTCTTTCTTCCACTCCTGCCAAGTAATTAGTTTGCATCTCAAAGCAGCAAAAATTCTCAGGAGTGAGAAACTTCCACTGGGACTTCGGCTGTTGAAGAACTGTTGGAATTAGCCCAGTGTTAACACTTCTGGAGCCCTCTTTCCAGATCTAGTCAATGGGTTTAAATGTATACCCTCTAAACAGACGTAGAACGTACATCAAAACAGAGCCTTACATGTTTTATTATCTCTTGTGCTCTGGTCAGAACAGGATGATGAACACTGTATTAGAAACTGCTGATGCTATTGAAAAGCCCTACAATAAAATCTCTCTTGCTATCTTTTGCTCTTGATTACTAAGCTGGAAGCAAGATTTTACAATAAATGGTAAATCTTGATCACTTTCTTTTCGACGCCTGTCACCTATTTTGTTTGGAAAATTTTGGACAACATCCTGCCTGACTGTTTGGCATAACATAAGTTCAGTAAGCTCGTAAAATTTCAACTTTCTCATCCCACTCCCAAGTTATAAAAGTTCTTAGTGCACTCTTCCTCCACCTCTGAAATGTCCTCTAACTTACTCTCTGTCCCATGTTTGTGCTTCAGTGCACTGTTTTGTTAAGCCTATGTCACAAACTTGATCAATCATATAAAAGCAGTCATATTCTTAAATACACTGGACTCACTTTTAATTAATAATCATGCTAGGACCAGTGACTGCAGTAGAATAAAGTAGAAAAAACTATAGTAAGGATGAATAAATAAATGGAATTACATGATGTAGCAGTATCATATAATGAGACAGGACTCCATCTTTGAAGTTCTTTCCTACTGTAAACTCTATGTAAACATGAGTGGTTTCCTTTTTTCTTTTTTTAGTCAAGTTTAATTTTTTTTTAATTTATTTTATGAGTTTGGGGAACTTTTCCAAAGTAAATGATGTTTTAAAATGTACACAATTTCAATATTTCACTTGTTTAATAAATTATAAAAGAACTGCATTTGACACTGTCCCACATGACACCTGCTTGCCAAGTTGGAGAAAAATGGATTTGATGGATGGACCACTCCCTGGATAAGAAATTGTCTGGGTGATCACACTCAGAGGCTTGTAGTCAATGGCTCAATGTTGAAGTGGAGAGTGGTGACAAGTGGCAATCCACAGGGATTGGTGTTGGGACCGGTGTTACTTGACATCTTTGTATGCAAAATGAACAGTGGGATCGAGTGCACCCTCTGCAAGGCAGATGACACCAAGCTGAGTGGTACAGTTGACATGCTAGAGGGAAGGGATGTTATCCAGAGGGACCTGGACAGGCTTGAGAGGTGGGCCCATGCCAACCTCATGAAGTTCAGCAAGAACTGTGTTAGGGCAATCTCCAGCACAGGTACAGGTTGGGTGGAGAATGACTTGAGAGTAGCCCTAAGGAGAAGGATTTGGGAGTGTCTATTGATGAGAGATTCGGTATGAGCCAGCAATGTGCTCTTGCAGTCCAGAAGGCCAACGGTATCCTGGGTTGCATCAAGAGAATCATGACCAGCAAGTCAAGAGAGGTGATTCTGCCCCTCTACTCTGCTTTCATGAGACCACAGCTGGAGTTCTGCGGCCAGTTCTGTGGCCCCCAACACAAGAGGGACAAAGAGCTGTTGGACAGGTCCAGAAGATGGCCACAGAGATGCTCAGAGGGCTGGAGCACCTCCTCTAAGAGGAGAGGCTGAGAGAGCTGGGGCTGTTCAGCCTGGAGAAGAGAAGGATCTGGGGAACCTTACAGCAGCCTTCCAGTACCTGAAGGGGGCTTACAGGAAAGCTGGAGAGGGACTTTTTATAAGGGCAGGTAGCAAACAGGATGAGCAGAAATAGTTTTAAACTGAAAGAGGGTAGATTTGGACTACATATTAGGAAGAAATTCCTTACTGAATTGTGGTGGTGAGACACTGGAACAGGTTGCCTAGCAGGATTGTGAATGCTCCCTCCCTGGAAGCATTCAAGGCCAAGCTGGATGGGGCTTTAAGCAACCTGGTCTAGTGGGAGGTGTCCCTGCCTACAGCAGAGGAGTTGGAATTAGGTGATCTTAAAGGTCTCTTGCAACCCAAACCATTCTATGATTCAATGAATCTATGATTCTGTGTTTTCTCATTGTGAGCTCTAAGCTCACTGAGGTATGGGGGTGACATCTCTGGAACTGTGGGGAAGGATGTGACACCTTTCTAGCCATAGTCTTCTATGGACAGAGGCTGTTCAGACTCAGGAACAGCCCTCTCAACTTCAAATTTTTGTTTCAGAATTGTTTGTATGTAAGATTTTGGCATTTTGATGTGTGCTTAGGATCATGATCCAATGCCATTAAAAAGTATTAGAATCATTCTCATCAATTTCAGTTGACATTACATCAGAACGAAAGTTAATAAAATATTCACTATTCATTTTTCATCGCACAGGTCCTTAAGTTTACTTACATTTTAGAGCTTGAATGAACCATCAGAGAGGAAGAAAGTATCTCTAATGCTAATGTCAGCAGTAGAATAGCCTTGTTAGCAAAGTATAAAGTATCATTCTTGTTCATGATGGGTGAACACCTCATTGGATTGAGTAAAGGAAAACTGGTAATGACAGTTCTTGTATCCTAAATATATAATTAAATCTGATGTGGAATACAATCTCTCAGGCAAATAAATAACTGAGAAATCATCTCATTGACAACAGATTTCTCAGCAAACCTCATGAGCCTAACATTAACAAAAAGCAGCAATTCCTGAATCCTTTCTCTGCTTTCTCTGGAAGATTCACTTCCCTGAAATACTGACAGAACATGTTCAGTACCTCACTGTTAATGACTCAAAAATTAAGACTGTGACCTTGTAAAGGACACAGCTTAGAAGATGCAAGTGGAGGACCCTTAGCATTACAGAGAACTCCAAAGGCAATATGCAGCATTGTCCTACAAGCTTTTTATATATATATATTTTTTGTCATGTGCTGCCTCCCTCGAATTTTATTGCATCTGCTTCAAACATGTGGTTATGACAGCTAGGTGGTCATAGATTCCATTACAATAATAGTCATAATGATCAACAGAAATAAACTAATGCTTATCCTTTTTCTTCTTTGTCCTGCTTGCTTTATTTCTTCTCATGTCAATGGTACTACTTGCAGTATTAAACTGATCATGGCAATGCATAAAAACCACCACTATTTTCCTTTGACTAGAAGTTTCCTTCCAAAGCACAAAAATTGTATCTGCTAGTGAGTGAATACCTAAGATACAAGTTTACAGAGATTACCATCTATGTATTCTTCTAAGATCTTTCTTCCAAGCAGAACAGTGTACAAAGTGCCTTCCAAGGTCAAGTTCAATAGCAGGAAATCTCCAGCCGACAGAGGTATATAGGATAACTGATATGAGCACATGCTGGAGAATGAGAATCTGCAATGAGTGAACGTCCACCTGCAGGTTTTTCCTCTGAAGCATTAATACAGGACCACAGGAAGCTTCTGTTGTTTCAGCTTCTCAGGAATTATAGGCTGTTTCTGTGCCTCAGAGGTACATTAAACAGAGGCTGAGCAATGCAGATGCATATGAAGAGCCTCCTTCTGACATGCTGAGCAGTTAAGGGACATTGGCACCTCACAGGGCTGGGCCTCAGAGGATGACATCCCTATGGCTTTTCTAAACTTGGATATTTTCTGAAATAGATGTTATGAAATAGCTATTCTAAAAAACTCTGTATCAATATCTTCTTGTCTCACAACAAAATTGTGTATGCATAGGAAGTTGAAGAGAGTTGGAGAGCTCAGTAGCCCAAGAAAAAAATTGTGCTGTCACCAAATATATTTCAATATTTATTTTCTAGTTTAAAAAATATGAAGAAATGTAAACAAATAAGTACAGCTTACAGGGGTATTTCTGTTGGTCTTACTGGTGGCTAATCTTTCCCCGCTTTGTGATCTTCTGGAGGATCCAACCTGCCTCCTTCCACCTTTGAACCCCTTCCTTCTACCAGCTTCCAGCCAAACTCTGATAAGTCAAAGTAATGCTATGTTCAGAGTAACATATTCCAGCTGTGTATTCTTCAGCATGGAAACAACCAAACATGAAAGTCTGAGATTTGTGCTTTTGCTGATCAGGGTCTGAAATCTCTTCTATATCACGTAGTTGCATTCTTTTTTCCAGTCATTAACCAAGTAAGACCAGAAGGTCTCTTTTCTTGGATCTGACCTAAAGTCAGTGAAATCAGTAGAAACAGCTCCCATCCAGTTTCACTACGATTAATGTTATACTTGTCAGGTTTTCAACCAAAGTAAACCAAAATGTAAAAATAATTCAAATATGTATTAATTCCCACCCTTTTGTGTCTCCCTTCTATTCTCCTACTCAAAAATTCCCAATTCAACAGGATAAGGCAGATTTTGAGCAAAGGATAAGGTAGATTTTGAGAAATCATTTTTTGGAATGCATTCTTTTGTCCACCACTGCAAAATGCAGTTTTATCAATTTCATTCAAAGTATAGAAATATTACAATATATATAAATGTTACTATTTATAGAATGCTGTAATTACTGAGTTTCAATTAAAGACACTTCTAAAATGAAGGCATCCTTTGTTAATTTATTTTAGCTACTTTTTCCAGTGCTGTATTACTTTGGCCCTTTGCTATTTTAGATTGGAGAGAATGAAGCTCTGCAGCAGCACTAACTAGCAGGGTCTCAGTAGGCCAGCACTGCAGTGCAGATGGATTATGAAAACAGGTGGTGGCTTATGGCAGCTGAATTAAAAATAACACCGTTATTAATCTAGAGGCATTTCTGTGGAATTCTTTACCCACAGATCTCTGAGATTTTTATAGACAGATTTTTAAGCTCAGGACTCTGTTTTGCCTTTCAGTCGCAACAAAACCAGAGCACAGTCCTGGCACCTGCAGGCAGCAGTCTGTGCTCCATCTGTTGTGCTCTCAATATCAAGCCAGCTCTGCTGACTTTTGTCAGCAGGTGACACGACGGTATCATATGCTGAGTAACGTATGGCATACAGGAGCATGAGCCTTTACCACACTGTTCAAGAAGCAGAAGGACTTTGGGGAAAGTGTTCCCAGAACTCAGAGAAATTCTTTCACTCCTTTTCAGAGAGTGGGAGATCTGTATTCTTTCCCCAGTCATTACACTGCAAGCTTCATGAAGCACACAGAGATTCTACTGGAAGATCCTTGTGAGTCCCTTCCAAGTTGGGGTGTTCTATGAGACCATGTCTGAGCAAAAGGACTATCCTGGTGAGTTGGGTGCACCTGAGTGCATCAATCTGAAAAGCCATCAGGTGCTGGACCTCCACGGACTCCATCTTTAGGATATATCTGCCCAGAGCCTTAAGAGTTATACTCAAAATCAGAGAAAAATACTGAAAAATTAGATTTAGCAGCCCAGTGTTATGTTATACTTGAAACTGCTCTGCTGTGATAAACCATGAGGATGGTCTGTTGTCTCTAGAACCGTAAACATTGTGTCATGGCAGGATGGCACCAATTACACCATAGTCTGTGCATTCTACTCAAATACATGCTCAGAAGCAGGAAAACCAAAATTCAGATTCTGAAAATGAGAAGTGAAGTAATTAAACTCACTAATACAAGGGCTGCTCTGAAAGTAATGCCTCCTATTTTATTATGTTGACCCATGACATCAGAGAAGGATGTTGGTGGTATGGCAGTAGAGGCTGGACCTTCTTACCAACATTCCATTACATTTTGTTATCGTGTGACAGATGGCAGCCAAGTGACATCTGACCAAGTGACATCTAACATAAAAGCACTTATGAAGCAAAGGTGTGGAACTGAGTTCCTCCATGTGGAAAAAAAATGACACCCATTGACATTCATCAACACTTACTGAATGTTTATGGAAACCAAACAATGGATGTGAGCACAGCGAGGCGGTGGGTGGTGCATTTCAGCAGTGGTGTCAGTGACAGTGGGTCACTTCTGCTTCTGCAGATTTTTGTGAGTGTGGCATACAGGCTTTTGTTCACAGCTGGCAAAAATGCATAGCTAATGGTGGTGGCAATGTTGAAAAATAGCTTTCTGTAGCTGAGAATGTGTTCAAGGCTTGCAGGACCACGATAAACTCGAAAGGTAGGTCCTTATGAACCTAATGAGATTCAACAAAGCAAAGTGCAGCCTATGAAGGTAGGCTGAAGACACTGGGCTTGTTCAGCCTGGAAGAGAGAAGGCTGCAGGGAGAACTCATTGCAGCCTTCCAATATTTAAAGGGAGTTTATAAACATGAGGAATTTTTTTTTTTTTTTTTTTTTACATGGGTATATAGGGATAGGACAAGGGGAAATGGTTTTAAACTAAAGAAAGGGAGATTTAGATTAGATGTCAAGGGATGATTTTTTACTGAGAGAGTGGAACTAGCAGAACTAGTATAGTGCAGATAATGGTGTTTTCTGCTACCTGTAACCAAATTGTAGAATGTGAAAAAAAAACACTCTAAATAATTCTGATTATTGCTGTTAAACTGGTAGAGAGATAGAAGACAATTATATTAGATAGTTGTTCTGACTTTAGAAGGAGAATATTTAAATTTTTACTCTGCAAATTACCTTGTTCCTTGGTAAAAAAACAATTACCTTATCTTGCAAGCATAGAAACTTTCTCTTTTAAAGATCATGAATGAAAAAAAGCATGAACCAAATAAACACTAAACAAATTCTACACTCAACAAGGTGAGAATTCTGCAATTCAAAGTGAATATATTTCACTAATTCTGATGAGGATTAGAAAACAAAAGTCCTGGTGTTTCTCCTCTAAGACTTCTGTAATGCTTTTGGGTTTTGAATTGATGCTTTAGCTGACTTTCTGCTCATACTGAAACACTTCAGTCAAGCCAACAATATAAAGTGAGGGGACATCATATTTTACTGTACCTGTTGTGTTGTATTTTTTGTGTTAGTGAAATCTTTCCCAGGCAGCTGGTGTGATTAGATTCAAAGATTTTAACTGGTTCAGAACTGACTGTGATCACAGATACTACATTTCAGTTCAGGTGTCTTGGACAGTAACCAGACCGCATAGCTGCAGTTTCTTTTAACCCTTCACCACAGACAGTACTGGAACAGAAATTTTACAAAACACCATCTGTGCAGTCTACTTCTTATTTTCTGCTACACCAAAGGTTGGGATATTTTTTTAAAATCACCTGTAAAAATGTCAGAGGATAGACCATGACATGATATTCCTTAAATGATGCCATGCCTGTTTTCTTCAACCTGGTCTTGCAAAACTTTAAATTGTGCAAACAAATTTTTAAAATGCCATATCCCTTTCAGAATTTTTTTTTCTGAACCATGGCAGAGTTCATTTCTACTTCGGAAAAGTTACAAAGCTGCCGTGTTTGAAATTCATTCATTAGCAGCCCATCTTTCAGACAGCTAATATTAGCAGTGCTGTCGACATAGGTTACAAGCCCTGCTAAGGAAACAAGGACTGAGTTCCTCTCCCTGCCCCTCCACCTGCCTGCAAGTCCACTAGACCATTGCAAGTTCTAAATGAGCAGTTCTGTGCTCCTGCTCAAACCGAATATCTATGTGTTTCTTGGCCTGTTGTAAGATTGTTGGTATTCAAGGTACACAGTAGAACTGAGGATAGTTATTCACAAGGCTCTTCATCAAGGCTTTCTAGACCAGACTTTGATAGAAGTTGTGAGCGCTCAGTGAATTCAACAAAACTTCTTGAAGTTCTGAAAGAGAAAACAGTATTTTATGTAACCAGTTGATGGAAGGATGTTTCATGTGGTTTTGTTCTTTTTTTCTTTTTTTCTTTTTCCAATGAAGTTCTGCATGTAGAATGTATTTACGGTACTAATAAGTCTGAAACAGGAACAAAATTACAAGTCCCCATAGTGTTCAGAAATCATAAGCCACAATTATAAGACTAGCTTAAATTACAGAAATGAAATGTGCATAGCCTTATTTTGTCTCCATATTTTTTAGGCCACATAGCACAGTGATTTTATATTTTTTTTAGTTTATTAACCATCATTAGAAGTTTAAGATTTTTGCTGAAATTTGAGATTCTCATGCAATAAAGATTCCGAAAACTGGAATTCTAAGATTAAAAAAAAAAAAAAAGACTGTGGGACTCAGCAGTCACATCTTTCTAGCCCTGTGGCCTATTTTGCCTTCATGAAGAACACGACAACTACTGTACTGTGGTTGCTCCTAGGTGCTTAGCAAAACAGTGTAAAAATGATGTTAGGAGATCTTCCTGACTTCCTATGATCTTGTACATTTGGCTAAAAGTGGAAAAAAAAAAAAAAAAAAAAAACAGTCAATCTAAAAATCCTGTGGTAGTGACTTCCAAAATTGAATTATACAACCTTTTTGAAAGTCTCTCCATGTGCATGAAAAATTATTCCATCATGCCACTTGCTTTTCTTGAGCTCGGGTATTGTAAGCAACAGTGGCCAACCACTCATTCTTTGACTTTTTAAGCTGTGTGTAGTTTTGATCTGTTCTATCTCAGCTGTGGATAGCCTAGCTCCTGCTTCATCTTGTATTTCTGGAGACTTAGGCTTAAGAGACCTGACTCCACATAAACGTTGGTGTTTATTGGTAGTCAAAAGTATCCATCATAATTCCTAAGAAGTTATACATCCTAAAGGCACAGGCTCTGCAACTTCAGTCCCTTGAGAAGAATGTGATGAGTTGTGATAGTCCGATAGCCAGCAAGCCTCATTTGTGTACCATAGTAATTTTGGGGGGCAGGAAAGTGGTTACAGTTGACTGCAGATAGATTCTGAAGTGATGCTGTTTTGTTATTTTTACACTGCCTCTTTTTCCTCCTCCTCCAAAAACAGTTGGAATTAATGTCACCTACCCAGGTAGTAGAAGACATCAATAACTACTTCACCTATCTTGTTTCAGTGACTTGTGACAGAGGACTTGGGAAACACTTAGTCAATACCCTAATGGAAATACCTGTTAAAAATACAGTGTTATCTGGTTGGTAGATAAAGATAAAAGGGGAATGTACAATGAAAAATGTTACAGCAAATAAAGTTGTGGCATTCTACAGTTTCTCAGAGTAAATGAATACACATGAATTGCAACAGTGGGGGATAAAGCACGAAATATTCAGCAAGTCTTGATTTACTAGAGACTTGCATGTGTGATTGCAGTGGTAATGCATCTGTTTTTCCATTTTTCTCTGTACTCATTCAGTGTACAAGTGAACTTCTTATGGTGTTCTTTCCTCATTCATCTCCTTTGTTAGTCCGAAGAAATCATATCAAAATAGAAAGAAAAAGTAGGTAATTCTGCTAGATTTTAGCATGCCACTTCTATAGACAACTACCTTATGGAAGCAGGAATAGCAGTGAGGTCATAGCTTCCTTCTCTTGTGGTCACAGAGTGTAAATCACCCTGCTTTCTCCTGACTGGGCCCATAAAAACCTGGAGTAAATTACTTAGTGGAAAAACATATAAGGGAAATTAGTTCAATTGTTGTCCCAAGTGCATACCATTTAGTATACAAGAGTCAGGCATTTTGGTTCCTCAGTTGTCCTATTGTGCAAAGCGGACCTCCACAGGCATAAGACCCAGAACACTCATTTCCCTCTCTACCCAGAAGCTCTGGAAGAAAGTGGAGAGTCTTGTTTCTGAAACTTGTACTCCATAACTCTCTCAGCCTCTTGCCCCTTTTCTTCCTATTCAATACCCATTCCCTCAATACCCATTCCCATTCAGATGCCCACATCCCATTTCCTTGCCTTCATGGTCCCTACTCTTCATCATACCAAAATTTCTATTTTAATTGTTTCCCTCCTTTCAGCTTCCTATTATCTCCTTACACTCTTTCCCAATCTTCTTCATTCATTTAAAGATCATAAAAAACTGTTGTAATATGATATAAACTGTACAGAATTTCTGAGACTAGATACAGCTGCCTCACTCAGTTTAATTTGATTGAATGAAACTTAGCATGGTTTCTTTAAATAGTGAACAATTTGGATCAGAAGCTGTGTCTCAGTTGCGTCTCATTATGAAATAAGTGATATAATGAGGCTAAAGTTCAGATGATGTGCAATCCTACTATAAATGACCATAAAATTCAAGATTCTTGTTCTGAATGGCTGACAGCAGATGTCAATTCTGTGTAGTTTTATTGTGTGAAAAGAAAGAACTAAGTCTCTGCAGTTAGCATGGGGCTGCCAGCACGAAGTAGGGGTTTGGCTGTGTCCAGTGTTATATCAACTATCTGGCAATGTCTGCCTTAACATTTAGATACCTTATGTATCACAAGAAGTGATTCAAAAACGGAATTTTTTCTCAAGAGATCTAAGTGATTTTTTATTTTATTTTTATTTGAGATGTTAAAGTCCTAAGAGTAAGAAACAGAGAAAAAAGTGAAAGCTGAGTAGCTAGTTGAGAATTTGAGTGAAAGATTAATGGGACAGTTTTTCAAAAGTAGCAACATGAGAAAAAAATTAGGTCTTGTTTATTCTTAGACCAGGCTCAATAGTGGCCAGCAACAACAAGTGTGCAAGAAATTAAGGATTTGACCTTGACTTGGTAGGAAAAATCCCATTAGGTGCATTATAAAATAACAAAACAATTTGGTTCAGAAATGGTGCAATAATGCTAGATAGTATTAGCATAACATTTTAAAATAATTTTTATTTGTAAGTAGTTGGGGTTTTTGGTTAATGGTGGGTTTTGTTTTTTTTGTTGTTGTTGCTGTTTGTTTATTTGTATGTGTGCTTTTTCCTGATTATGGGCACTTTTTTTTTTTTAGTCATTGAACAAATGAATCTGCAGAGAGATCAGATAAAAATTCTCTTTGTTCTAATTTTACTGATGTTACTCACTTTCTTCAGCTTTATTTCTTGACTACAGCAAAACTGATAAATGTTTTGTAGGAGTCTCTATTGGATTATCAAATCCCAGTCAGGCAGAGTCAGGTCACAAACCTCCAATGGACAGATATGTGTGAGTTTTTCAATCAAATCTGACAGAAATTAATTTGAGGCTAACATTTCCCTCTGAGATGCCTTCTGTATTTGCTTGTGCACACAATACAAGCTTTTTCCTGCTGGAAGCTCTTTAAGAGGACCCTGATTTTAAGGGAATAGCTTTTCCCTTGCTGAATAGTAATAGAATTTGATATTATATAGGACAACATCTTTGAAACTTTGATTATCCCACCAGAGAGAATACTTTCATGTAAACAGGTTAAAGCCATGACATTCTTTCTTTCTGACTCTGAAGACATTTATCTTGTGGCTCTATTCTGCTTCAGATATTTTATTTTATTTCTATAACATCAAATGCTAACATTATTCGGTTACTATTGTTTTCTTTGATGTCTCTATAACAGTGCTTACTGAACTGTGGCAAAACAAAGATAAAGTCACATGCAGGTGGGTGCATAAGACTTTGGGAATAGACAGACTATTAGACAACGGTGATATTCTAATACAAGGAAAGTAGATTTAAAATGTATGCCGTATAAAATGGACCTGGCATACATTTATTCTGCAAGCCAAACTCCATTCTGATCCACTCTGTCAGGAATTGTGGCCTTTGCCTTGGACCAGGATACCTTTTCCCCTCCCTAAAGCATGCATGATGGTAACATAAGGAGTTTTCTATTTTAGCAGCAGGAAAGCAAAGCATGCTCCTCTTCTTCCTGTCACCTGCACTTTTAAACACATAAGGCCTTTAATACCACCTTGTCATGCAGCTCCTTCATGAGGTGCTGTCTCAAACAGAACAGTTCCTGTCCTCTGTGAGACAAAATGAGACTTACTGGAGATTGTAAAGAAAAAGAGAAGTCCCATCGCAGCCTCCAAGGTCCCACTGACCCATTGCTCATGAAGATGGCATCACAGCGTCTGGTGGCACTATGTTTTCATAATGATTTGTGTAAAATAAGCTAATGATACTGATCATTGCTAGTTAAACATGGCTGGAAAATGTATTATCCCAGAGGCTAGCACACTAATAACACAGAGGTTTGTGGTGATGAATCCTAATGGATCCTGAATTTCTATGTGCTTTTCAGCTACTTTTTCCTTCTCTTTCTATGCATAAGGCAGAGAATAAAACAGCCCAGCAGGTCAATAGAAAAGTGGTGCCCAATACTTTTAATGATGGGACTTGATTTTCCAGTTCTTATGCTGGCAAGCAGGCTTTCTTTGCTGTGATCCACTGCAAGAAATGGAAACGTACCAAGGTAACTCCTTTGTTTTGCCTCATGATACTGTGGCTATATGAGCTAACAGAAATGAGCTGAAGGAAGACAGGTAATGCTGACAGCCAGTTTCTGGCTCCTGACCATGGAGTCTGCAGCATAGGTTCACAGTGCAGAACTGTGACATAAGCCACAGCTCTGCAAAATCTGAAAGCAGAGCTCTTAGACCCATGAACAGAGATTTTTGGAGGCTGGAACTTGTGGCATCTCTTTCCAGCTCTCCGAAGAATCTTCTAACAGACACTAGGGAAGCTATGATACTATGCTAGATATTTCTATTGTGAGGGTGGGAAGAGGAACACAGAGAAGACTGCCAAGAAATACACTGCAAGGAATTTCAAGTAATCAGTTTGTAAAATTTTAAGTTGTGAAGATGTAAAATTTCATCTTAGAATCAAGTTGTCACATGTAGTGTAAATACTAGTTTAATATGTACTCAGTCACAACTGTCCCAAATGGCCTTCTCCCCAGAGATTTACCATGTTTTTACCATGGGCCAGAAAGCATCTCTAACAATCAAAATGGTCTTTCTAAAATAAAAACAGGAGGCTGTTAACCTTAACTAAAAGAGTTTATGCTCTTAAAATGATCTGCTGCCCTTGATCTGTGAGGAAGCTTGTACTGATATAATGGACCATTAGGAAAATTGCAATTCTTAAAGATGCTTCTGAAAGGTAGTTTAGATCTTAAACTTTTGGAGAGGGAGTGAATGTGTTTTTTACAGTGATTATAAAACCTAATGATTTGATGGATAGTAATCCCACAATGTGAATTCTTATAATTCTCCTTTCAGTGTTTTCAGTCCAAGTACTGCAGCACTGTGCGCTAAAATGAGAACAAGAAACGGAATGAAGATGAAAGAGTAGTGTACTTTCTGTCCAATCTGAAAAAAACCCAGAGTGTATAAGCTGAAGTCAAAATGAACGAGAACTACTCTGAAGTTTAGGATTATCTCAAGTTTATCAGTGGTGTGGCTAGCAGCATCCACTGTTTAGGCTTTTTTTTTCTCTAACCAGATATATCCATTGAGATCAAAGAAGTCCTAAGATTCAAATTTGTGTACAAAACTGCTTGAGGGAATGAGTTTGCTGAGCAAGGCCAAAGAGATCTTTCAGGGGTAAGGATGTGTGAATCCAGAACTCATTACAATCACTGCATGATAAGACTTGTATGAGCCAAATAAAGAAATAATCTATTTGTGTGGGTTTTATGTATGTTTTACTTTACCTTGAAAACCAAGTGTGTTATATGCCCAGGGACACCATAGGCATTTGCACCACTAGAGATTATGATAGCAATAAGAAAGGATTGATCTGCACAAAACCATGTACATTTGATAAAAGTTAATATAGCCTGTCATCTGGCATTAGTAATAGTTCTCATTTTTACACTTTGTCCAACTTAATCCAGATTATTTAAAACAAACAAACAAAAAAATTGTCCCAAATGCTTTGCATATAAATATGGGACTTTGATTCCTCACTTCCTCAGATGTACATCAGTATAATTTTATTTGCTTTAAGAATGCTTCCCTCATTCAGTTCAGTTGGAAATTAATTTATTCAGTTTCAAATGATTTCTATTACTTTAAAGATTATATGTCAATAGAATGCATTATGTTCTGCTCCATTTTCTTCATCTGTGGCTGTTTTTTTGCCATCAGTCCCCTCTTCTAAAATGCTTTTATCCACTCACTGGCTAGATCCATTCATCCTTGAGAAACAGAGGTGTGTTCTGCCTAGCCAGGAGCCTATGCTCTCTACCTCTTCATTACTGTACTGCATTGTGCCTTTCAACAGAACAGAGCTTGTTCTCTTCGTGGCTGCTGGCACCTATTTATGCGACGCAGTGTATCTCTCATTTTAGGCTTATTAGCGTCCATGTCAAGACAATGTGTAAACTCTTCCTCTTTCAAGACTGATGAATGCAAACAAGTAGAGAACAGAACCCAGGAGCAATCTGTATCATTTCATTGCCACATTAATACCTCTAACTCTAATTGACAGGGTAATTAAAAGCCAAAGGTATCCCAAGAAAGCAGCCTGATTAGCTGTGATTGGAGTGTGTAAGTGACACAGAACACATTCTATGAAATAGGATCAAAATGGTTTCTCTGCATTTTGTGTCACTAAAGCAGCTGTCCTGATTATTCACATCCTATTAAGTGTGCTTTGAGCATGTCATGATCAATTAAAAACAGTTGTCATTTCAGATAACAGTTTTGGAATTTTGAAACCAGGAATAACTTCCTCAGGACAAAGACTCCCAAGGGTTATCCTCCATAGGGCCTTTCAATCACTTGCCTCTCATTCTTCAAATCTCTGACAGTTCAGGGTCAGTCCTCCATGGGAGATCTCTCCATCAGGAACACAGCTTTATCGCCTTGCTCTCTCCTAAGTCTCCTCCTGTGTGTTTTTCCCAGAGTCTGCACTTGTCTCTAGTTTCTGCTCAGCTGCTACCAACAAATGTTCCTTCTCTTCACTCTCTTTGTAGCTCCTGTTTCTTTTATTCACTCTTAAAACACTTTTTCCTACCACCTTCTTTCCCTAAGAATACTTGCTGAGAAAACCTTTGATGACATATTTTCTCAATCCTGCACCAGGAAAATGGTTTTAATGGATAATCACATCCTGTCCGAGGCATTGGCTTTGTCATTTTGTGGGAAGGATGCATGGACCTTCTGACAGGGATAAGAACTGTGGATCATTTCCAGATATTTTCACCATCAGAACAAATTTGCTGAAAGCAAATGTGGAGTGTGTTTTTTTCAAAGTCTTCTATGTTAATTTAGCTTAGCTCAGTTTCCAGGGGATGGAAAAAACCCAAATGTCTGACACTAGTGAGGCTCAAAGATCAAGCCCTTGGTCTGAAGCATGAAGTGCTTCTGAAGTAAATGGTTGCAAATCTTTTTTGATGTGAGTAATGCTCGTTCATTTCCCCTTGGATTTTTTTTTCTTTTACTCATTTTTAGAGATGTCTGGGCTGTTTGTCTTGTAAAAATATAATAAAAGAGCAAGAAAACAGCAGTACTCTGTCAGACCAAAGGTCCATCTAGCTCAATAGTCTGCCTTCAAAATAGACACCAATGATGTCTGTACGACAGTATATGAGCAGTGCAAGGATTCTTCTGTCAAGCTTCTGAAGGTGCTAATGGTGGGGAGCATTTCACCCAGAAGACTGCTCATCCCTCCTCTCTCCTACTAAGGCTCCAGGCTAGCCAGCTTATCCCCGGGCCTCCAGCTTCTTCCTGAGCTCTTCTTGCTGAGCTATATACCTGTCTCTGACCCTGCCTCCTGGATGGGCCTGAAGCCTGCTGTGTAGGCAGCTGTTCTGGACAGACTGCTCAGACCTAGGTCTCCAGGCCTGTCTTTAGATGGGCCTGGGAACTTCATCGTAGCCTTGTCTCCAGTCCTGCTTCCAGCTACCTCCTCTGCTCCCCACGGCCAGAATTCCTATCCAGGCCTGAACCTGGCTCAACCTCTATCTGGCTCAGGGGCTGCAAATGGAGCAGGTTAGCAGCCCTTAACTCTGCTCGCCTGGCTCAGCCCGTACAGGACAGAGCCCCATCCGTGGCCTGTGTCACCAAAACCTTCTGGTTCACTGTCTTTAATGAGTAGCCAGTTCTTGCTGCTCCCTGATGATCTCCTTGTACGCTCTCATCCTTTAACAGTTTACAGCTCAGGCAATTACTAAGCCCAAGGGTTTTTAAGTATTTAGCAATCCATTAGGGCCTTTCATGAACCTATTCTGCCTCGCTTTGTAAGCCTTAATTTTTTGTGATGACAGACAGAAACTGATCCTCAACAGGGATCTGAGCAGTAATGTCCAGCAAAGCGTTGTGAATGTCTTAAAGCAAGAAAATGTTAGACAAACTTAAATAAAATTTTTGCTATTAATTGCTTCTATCATAATTTCCATGGCTTAGCGACTTTGCCATACATATAAGCAAATAACAGAGTTTACTGATAGATGAAACAAATTAGTTATTTCAGTAGCTCTGAGCTATCACGTTCTCACTCGATCCTGTGCAGTACACAGCAGGATATAAAGTGTGTAACCACACGATGTGAACTGACTACCAGCAGATCAAACATTTCTCACTGCAAGATGTCCTAATGTAATGCCAGACAGTATATAGCACACCTTTGTTTGACACATGAAATATTCAAACGCTATCTATAGTGCTTGGAGCAAGAAAAGCACAGGTATACAGGTACATCATTTTACTTAGGCTTTTTTTTAGGAGCTGGGGATCTAACAGATATGTAGTTTGTAGGAAAAGTGTACTTTCAATGGCACTATCCACCTCTTATGCCACATCAACATGCAGACATTTTGGGGGCCTTTGACGATGCTGTTTCTCCATTATTTCATGTTAAAGTGGGAGGAGCTATGAAAGATAAACCACATACAGTCTGAAAGCAAATATATCAGTGAGAGGACACTGTGAAACTGCCTGTTTTTCCACACTGGTGTGGTAAGAACGTTAGTGCTTTGAAGAGTTATGCTGTTAATGCTGTGACTGAGTAATACATTCTTATTACTCAAGGAATAGAATAAGATGCCTTATTTTTAATATTTCTGCTGTCTTTCTCGATGTCATATTCTAAATCTTGCCAACGATTTTGCAAAAATTTAGAAAAGGACCATCCCTTCACTGTAAGAATCATTTGTTTGCTCATTCGTATTCCTTGGCTGCCTTACTTCAGTGATGTTGGTTCAGCCAAATATTGTCTGCTCTTCACACGATGTAAATCTCTGCTATTGCCTCTTTTTATATCCAGTAAGGAGATAGCTTAAAGTCTATTGTCTCAGACACTGCAGAAGAAACCATGAGAAGTGAGGAATGTGGCTTTATTATACTGCTGCAGCTAGTGACACATGTGGGAAGTATATTCTTAAGCCTTACCCAGCACATTACCCTTTCTTGTTAATCTCTTCTCCTGGCAAGTTTTCCCACCACAATGCTGTTTCGTCTCGGAGAGGCCAGACATTAGCTTGTCATTTGACTAAATAGATTCTAGCATCACTGTTGTAATCACATTTTACATAAGACTGGAGGAGGAAGACACTGTCCCTTCACTACAGGGACAGGATGAACCACTGTAGGAAGTGCATTCCACCTGATATAAATTCTTCTTTAGTCAGAAACAATGAATGATTGCCCTCCATGAGACACAAAAAACAGCTTTCAACCAGATCAGCTTGTTAGATGTAGCAGGAAATGGGGAGAATTTCTTCTCAGCTTCCCAAAAACACTTCCCAAAATGTGATAGCAAGCCTCCTCTCTCTAAAACAGAGTGGAAAAAAAAAAAATGTAGATTTTTTTTAACAGTGCACAGTCATGCTGTGGGAAAGAAAGCCTCCCCACTGACAGCACAGAAATGTAAAAAATTGAGATTATGCTTAGTTCCTGTTCCAGCAACTCAGGCACAGAATTATCTTCTTTCTCCAAATTTCCATTCCATGACATAGTCAAGTGCTCGTGAGGGAAAGGGAATACAGTCACTGAAGTGGGTGGGAACATCCTAGTAGTTCAGTTTTTGGAAAAATGGAGCTCCAGGAAAGCTGAAGGTGCCCAGAAATTATACACTCATAAAATCTGGAGGAGCTGAAATTAGAAGCTTTTTTTTTTTTTTTTTTAAAGTAAACAAAATTCCCTGCAGAAAGCAAAAATGATTGCCAGAATGGACTTGCAGAGAGAGCCTGTATTCCATTAGTTCCTCTTAATACGTAACAATTCTTTTGGAATTAGCATAAATGAGAACAGAATTTTTGCTCATACGGAAAAAGACCCATTCACATATCCATGAAAATCAAGATGCAAAATGCAATATTGTGCTTGGTTGGCAGAGATGGATCGAGAGAGAGAGAGAGGGAGGAAAAGCCATTGACAGCTTAGAATTAGGCTTGTTTATCTTCGAAGAGTGCAAGCCTGAGCCTTGCATGTTTAACCTGTTCAGCACCAGTGAGTAAAGGGCCTATGCTGCGAGGTACAACAGCTTGCTCTGACAGTGTTGTTCATCCGTCACTTCAGAAAAGAGGAAAAATAGTCCCCCTAGCGTACCAAGGCTGTAAGAAGCAGGAGGATGTTGCTCGACTCACTAATGCAACTGTAAGTTCTGCTATGGAATTCGAACAACTGCAGAAAGATGTAGTAAAATTCTGTGTTCTGCTGATCGCAAGTATTGCAGTTATTGAAGCAGAGAACATAAGCAATCATAAATAAGGAGCAGAATAAAAAAAAAAAAAGTGTGTTTTAACACATTTTAATTAGGAAGTAATTGGACTTTGCATTTCTGCATAATTTTAAATCTTGCCTTTGTTACCTAGGAAATATACATTCTCCTGGAAGAAAGAAGAGACACTGTTATGTACAATCATACAGTTTTCACAAGTTCTCAGCTTTGTACTTGAGAAATAGAATCAATGACATTATTGTAATTATTAAAATATTAAGGTACTACTTCAATATTTTTATTATTTCCATTAGACAGGAGACGCATACTGCAAATGTCTGCCTTTAGAAAAAAATTAAGAGTCTGAAAGAGAGCAAGAAGTCAGTGGCACCAGGGGCCATCACTTTTCCTGGATTTCAGAGATCCAGTGTATGACTCAAAGCACAGGCTTTGGGCCCCCTTGAACTTGTATTTTCATAAATTAAGTCATAATTGAGCCTTGCCTATGCGTAAACCTTTCATTGCCCCTTTCACTGTTCCAGTGCTGCTGTGGCACATAAGAAGGTCAACATGCTCACATCACAACTATCTTCCTCTTGATTATTCTGAAGAAGATCCACCAAAAAAAGAGTTTCAAAGGAGACAAGAATTCTCTGCGAGGGGTGGGGATGCAATAATGGACACCCTATTTTAAATTGGCAATGTAAGAGCGAGCACAGCCTGCTGAGCTCCTCTCTGAGCTCTGCTCACCAGTGCAGCCACCTCATTCCTTTTTGATGGCTGGAAGTGGAACGCCCACAGGATGAGATATGCCAGTGACTCATGCAGAGCCCCTTGCGTTGTGGGTTTTTGATTGGCATTTCCCAGAAATAGTGGTAAAAGGAGTGGCAGCACAGGTTCTCCTGTGAGGAAGGAGCTCCTACAGCCTTGTGTGAGTGTGAGCAAGAGGCTGCCCTGTTTGTTGGTGCACAAGGTGCAGCAGGCCTGAGTGTGTGCAGGTGTTTTCATATGAGCACTGTGCTTATTTGGGTGCTACGACATGTTTCTGCGTCAGCACCTTTGCTAATAAAAAAGTCACAGAAGTAATTGTGAGGTTGGGTTGCTCAGGGAAGAGAAGGAAATTTGAAAGATGTTTGTATATACCCATTTAAAAAGGATCCTCTTTGGAAAGCAACTACAAAATAAACATCGTTTAATCCTTCTTTCTGATTCCTGTGGAGTATCTTCCTTCATTGCCTGTTATTCTTAAGACAGCCAAGGAAGTCTCCTCTACTCACTCTCCCATTCACCAACTGTATTTGGACTGCATGTGATGTCATGGATATTGGGCTGCCTGTTTTTTCCACAGCATTGTCCCGAGGGATGAAAAAACACCAAATCCTCAGCAGACCAAAAGGCAGCCCAAGATATTCATTCAGTGTATTTACTTCCATGAACAAGAAGCAGATAAGATTTCAGCACAAATGGTGCATTTTAATTATGTTTATAAGTGAAACGCAGAGCAGATGTTGGAAGCACCACTTCAAATACTCCTCCCTCCACCCAGAGGCAGAGTTTCAGTGTTAATATTGCATCTCTTTTTAAACAGTGCTTGGTTTGAAAAGCTTTTAAGGCTAAAATGTCTTGGGCCAGGAGCACTTCTGGCTCCCCATGCATCTGAGCACGACTTCTTTTCTTTTTTTCTGATTTTTGTAATACTTACCAAAACTTCCTTTCTCAACTTTATCCTTAAACAAACAAACAAACAAAAACAACCAAAAACAGTAGAAGAATGGAAGATAAGATTTATATCCCCTGCCCATCTCAGTCCTCTCAGAATAGATGCTCCCTCCTTTACCTGTGTGCACATGCCCACACATGTGTACATACATATATGTTCCATTATTTTCTATGCATTGCTGCATGCTGGATCTTAAAATTACATTGTAAGAACTATTAGATGCTGTGCCTACTATTGGGATATTGATATTCTCACATTTCTTCATCTATCACATGGTAAGATCAATATTATCAATACCGTTAAAAAAAGAGATACTAACTTCAAAATATTGTCAGGATCTTACTTAAAATGGAAGATGTGCATTATATTATGCCCAGAGATGAGGCTGCTTTTTTTTCTGCATTTTTGCTTCTGGCAGTCTTTGAAAATCAACTTTTTTGCACTGATACCACAAATGCAATTTTAGGAGGGCAAAAAGACACGCTAATATTTATACGAAGATGTGATGCAGCAAAAATGACACGGGCTGTTATTCTAACCTACTGCCAGAGGACTGCATTGATCTTCGAAGGGTTAAAGTGCTACCGGGTTACATTAATGTCACCCTTCAGCAATCACTGGCCAATAACATATCAGCAATCAATGCCGTGGCGTGTTGTTCACGACACTCCGTTTTTGGAGACAAGTGGCTGATGTATTTTGACAATAAGAAAAAATGGTCTTGGAAATTCTTGCAAATCTTAACTCAGAGGGGAAGATATATGAAACAAACTGCTTCCATTAGAAAAAAATGGTAATGTTTGCCATCATAAGTAACAACATTTTATGTCAGTTCAGTGGAGCAGTGAATGAACCAAAACTCTGCTAACCTTCAAAATGGAAAGGATTCTGTAAGTAGGATTTACATAGTCTGAATATTTTATATTTTGAGTGCTCATCACATCTCGCATAAACTAATACTTAAATATATATTTCCAATAAAGAAAACATTTGACTTTTGGTGTCGTAAAGCAGAGAGGCACGTTTGGGGCTGCAAGTACTGACACAGGATCCAAAGTCCCTGCTCCTTCCTATCCTGTTGGCAATTTTCTTTTATTAAGTTCTCCTAATTTGTGTACTGTATGAAAAAAACCACGCGAGGCACTTTGACACAAAAGAAACTTGCAGAAAAAAATAAAACCAGGAGCTCAAACAGCTGTAATGTAGAAATGTAGGGGGGGAAATAAAAAGCAGAGGCTGTGAGAGGAGACAAGGGGTTAAAGTCCTGACCACTGTCTGCATATATAAAATTATATCACCTTATCTGAAAAGTTTAGGCTCAAAAGACAAGCCACAGCTTAAAATACCTTTTAGGATTATTAAATCTTTAGGCTGAAGATTACAGCAAGTGTTTTGTCTTTGGTGAGTAGCTGTTTGTCTCACTTTATTTACTTGGTATTGGGTATTTGTCAATGTCATTTCATATCTGCAGAAAATTCGTACGTTCTATGGAAGTATGTATGTGTGTGAGTGTGCTGAAGGTCACATGACTGTTTCATCCTATTTGGTGGAGCAGCTTGACTTTTTTTCCCTTGCTTTTGGTGATGGTTGTGAGTGCAGAAGTTGATTGACAGATGCATGCCAGAAACCCCCATTCTCCTTTTCAAAGACTACATATGATGGATTGCGATCTTTCAGCTCAGCAGGACACAGGGACCATGCAAGCTGTAATTGGTCAGGTATGGAGTCAGCCATTTCTCAACTCCCCTTTTATTTATTTTTTTTTTTTCACAAGGGTCTAACCATATGATTCACATAATTCATATTTACAGTACCATCTTTCTATCTGTATCTTCAGCTACCAGTGAGTGTGGTACTGAAAGTGAGAAAGGCATAAGAACCACAATAATCCGGCCAGGGAATCACGAGTTAAACCTAAAATACCATGCTTTTCTTCTAGTAAACCCGGGTTGTACTTTAGTCCGAGCTTTGCCAAATCAATCTATTTATTAATTTACCTCTGCATTTTGTTTACATGTGCTGAAGTAGAAGAACTAAGCAGTGAAAGTGTTATGTTTGCTGGGGAGTCGCTTTCTATTCCTGATGCTGTTCATTATTCCTATATTGACTGTATTCCTATACTACAGGCTGTGGATTTTTTTTTTTTCCTCTTTATTTCTATATGTATATATATTTTTTCTCCTTTTACTCCTAACCCAGATAATGTGTGATTGAGCTTGGTAAACGTAGTAGTCTTTGCTGCTGCAGAGGGGCAGTCTGCAAATTAAACACTGCCACAATCTGAAAGGTCCAGGTGGTCTGCTCGTGCTTCCTAATGCAATCCAGCACAACAGCTTTAATAAACAGCTCTATTTAGTTCTCCCTCCCTGTATCCAGGGAAGGGAACTGGTCTGGGGCTGCTGTGATGAAATGCCAGAAGAATATCTCTCAAAGGCCTCACAAGCTGATTTTTAGAGCTTTTCCATTTTGTCGTCTTTGTCTTCCAAATGGGTCAGTGAGTCCTTCTCTTTCTGTTTTGTGATTTCTGATAAGTCTGTAGTTTTTATGTGTGTGTTTAACTGTGCTGTTTTGAGCTTAGCCGGAAGAGAGGGGAATCATTGTCTTTTCGTTTGCTTCAAATAATAACCTGGAGTGGGGACAGAAATTAAATTATTTTCTCCTGTTTACACGGAGGGCTGTTTCCCTATGAATGCAGCCAGAGTCGGAAGAGGGTGTCTGTTTTCTTTTTTCTAACAAAATCTTAAGTGCTCAACACTTTCTCATTAGCCACTGCTTTGTAAATCGGTCTCTGGCAAAGGGGATTTTTCAAACTCTCAAAAGTTTGTGGGTTTTTTTTTTTTTTGCATATGTTTCCAGTGTAGTGAACGCATGCTGCTGAAGTGATGACATAGTGTTTGTTTCCTATACATTGATATAATGGTGGAAAAATACGCATCCTGTGCACTGTTTTCAACTAAATTATGGCAAAGCACAGAAGTCCCTCAAAGCACATGGTTTATTAATACCATCGTACACAGTAATGCATTTCTAGGCGGAAAATGTCAAATATGTAATACCATGTTTACCACAGACTTCAATTGCTTTAAATATTTTAAAAATAGAAAATACATTTTTTATTAAAAACCCCCCAAACATTAACAGCTTTCTATTAGGCTGGCTTGTACCTAAAAAGTGGGGCATGTTAGCTAGTATTACACTGCATGAAAATATGTATTTTAGAACAGGTTAATTACCTTTTTGTGTAAACTTGTTCAGTCTTAAAGAAAAATATTTAATGATTCTACAACAAGTACAATAGCAAGGTTTTGTGCAAGTGTAGGTGACAGAAAACATACCTGAAACCCTGATAAATCTCAAAGCTTGTAATATCCCTTTAATGTAACTTTCTCTTTGGCATGTAAGAAAGTGTGAGTTAGCTATTTTGTATTTAAAGCCTGCTAGCTCCAGGAGAGTGGTTTTGAGGCTGAAAGGGTGTGAGCATGTTGTCGTTTTTTTTGTTTTTTCTGTGTGCAACATTCCATATTTCATCAATTAAAAAAGTTCAGTGAATGCCTGGAAGAATGCTTATCAATGTGTACTGTATTACTGTATTTCATTTCCTAAAAATCTGATAACAAGAGCATACACTTAAAATACCTAAACGTATTCTTTTTTTAGGTTAGCAACTTTTTTATAAACGTCAGAATTTATCTACGTTATTATTGTGCAACTTAATGTGATAGGTGTTTCAAATGTATTTTTTTTTAGATCTCTACATGAGCACATTTGCATGTTCTGTGTGTAATTAGATACATCCAAAAGAGTTCATAGAAACATGATTTTCAAGTATGTTATTGATTACTTGTCCAGTGTTTGGTCAGTATTAGCTGATTTGTGAGGATTAAACAAATATTTAATGATTTTTTTTTTTTTTTGACAAAATAATTTGTATTCTGTACTTATAGAATCAAAGCATTATTTAAAACTTGGGAACAACAGAGTAATAGCATAGTTACCATTCATTACTGTTAGTAATGAACTAGCATAACGGTAACTAGCATAATGGTAACTAGCATAGTTACCATTCATTACTGTTTCATTACTGAAACACTTTCTTAATGTGCTCTGATAGTCAATTGATAATAGAAAATGACTATCAAAAAATAAACCTCAAGCCATGAAATCTCTATACTGTAAGTCTTTGTTTAATACTGATAAATAATAAAGCTCTGTGCGTTTAGGATGTGTATATTGCTAGAAGATATGTTCATTTCCTGACATTATTGTTTTAGACAAAAGTTAAGAGTCCTTGTTAACTTTCAAACCTCAGAAATCAAAAACTTTAAATAAATGCTTATCATTTGCTCTTCTTATTTCAGAATCATATTTTTTTCTCCAGATTTTAGCGAGAACTAAATTTTGTTTTGGCTAATCTTGCAGATGCAGCTTTAAATTCCATCTCATTTGCTTCTAATGGAGTGTAAGCTTGCCTAATTAAAAATCCAAACTATACATGTGTATCTATGCTCCAGTAGACATCGGAAACACTAGCAGTTATTTGTAGCTCAAACGCTCGTCTGTGTATGACACAGAAAGTAATTGCAGGAGCATGCTGATTTAAGGGCATCCTCATCATGGATTACGTGTTCATCATTAAATGCACTTTCCACTGTCTTTTTTTTGTTGTTGTTTTTTTATCCACGATTTCATCCGTCTCCAAGCACCCGTGCCTGCAGTGGCTCCCACTGGTGTTGGCAATGGCTGGCACAGTGCTGCAGCCCTCCACTACCTGGCACCTGGCTCCAAAGTGCAGAACTGTGCCTGTACCTTCCCTCTGGACTTTTCCTCCCCCTAGCAAGCAATTAAACAGCCAAGTACTCTGAAGAGCAACCTCCTTGCCTAGTGTGTCAAGATCTAGAAGCCCATTGCTCATTGTGATTTTGATTCATAACTGGAGTGCTTGGAATAAAACCCCGATCCCTGTCTGCAATAGTCTGTAGCATCCTTCCTTGCATGCTGAACAATAATACCCATTATTTCTGTAAACGTCTTTTGTTTTTATGTAAGCAATTAGCTGGATTTTGTGTCACATTCTATATATATCCTGAGCCCATCTAAATCAAAAGGTAATTAAATGTATCATCTAATTATTCCAACCACGCTGCATTTTTTCTTCCTCGTATATTTTCTAAAAATCTGTGCTGCACTCTTTTCTTCTATCCTTTTTTTTTTTCTTCTTTTTTTTTTCTTTCTTTCTTTTTTTTTTTTTTTTTTTTTCAGACCTGAGCTTGTGAGTGACAGGTTAGTTCATCAGCATTACAGCCCTCCTGTTTTTGTCTCATCTCATGCAGACAGGTCACCGTGTCCAATCACCCTTCTGGCTTTGCTGGCCCCAGGGGACCCAAGGCCAGCCTGCCATCTTGATCCACCGGCCTGAGGGCCTGGGCTGGCTGCACATTTCTGTGTTCACTGGTTCTTGCAAATGTAGTGTTTAAAAAAAAAAAAAAAAAAGAAAGAAAGAGAGAGAAGAGAGGGTTAAATAAGATTTCTCTGTAAATTATGTAGCACTCTTCAAATAAGCAGGCACTTGCAATTATTGTTACGGTGCTTGACTTCTCCTCCTACACACTATTGAGTACACGCTATCCAAGTTTATCAAATATTTTTAAATGGACAGTGCTCTGTTTTATCTCATATTAACAGCTATTTATGCAGTGGTAAACACATGCTCTTTACTCAGACAGAGCTCAGCTCCAAGGCCCACTTTTGGTGAGTAATATGTTGCTACAATTAAGGTTGGCCTTCCTACTCTGCTTTAGATCCTTGGGCTTGGGGTTCTTTTAGTTTTTTTTTTACCCCTCATGATTAATGATGAAGTTTCATCTGTTGTCCATACTGCTTTGTAACTCAGATCACAGCATATCCAGGAGCTTAATTTCCAGCAGAGCCAGATGAAAATCAACTCTACAGCGTTAGTTTGTCCTGAGCCATCTTCAAGTCATTCCTCTTGTAGTAACAGAGAAGATCCTTCTCCCCTGGAAGATTCCCATCTCTAATCTACAGGAACACATATAACTTAGACAAGCAGAAAAGAACCATCTTACATGTAATTTTAGGACCCACTTTATAATTCAGGAAGGATATAAGCCTTTTTGTCCACAGTTTGGGACAAATCCTGTAACATGACTACTTGCATAAGTAAGGTCAGAGTAGGTGTCCCCTCGGTGCCCAGCATGGACATGCCTGTCCTTTACAGACACCAGCAGCTGCCTTCTGCACCTCAAGAAAGTAAGAGAGAGGCTTATGGACAGGTACATGCTGACTGCTGTTTCCAGTAGCAGAGAGACAGTGTAAACAATAAGAATTGTGTTTGAAAAACTTCAAAAACATCTATTTTTTTTTTAAATATTTATGAACAAGCTGGTACTCTGATAATGAAGCATTCCATCTCCGCAGAAACTGCTGCTTTATACACTCTCCAGCATACTGCGTCCTTAAGAATTATTATTGTAAGGATGTGCAGGAATGCAGTGGTAATATTTTACAGTATAAATATTTGTTATAGAGGAGTTTGGATCTCGTTAACTTAATATATGTAAATTCTTTGGTCCTAGGCCTGGATTCCAGCAAAAGAATGCATTTCTCTGTTGACTTTTCTTTTTGCAGCAGAAAAGATGGATTTTTATCATTTTCATTCATGCTTAAAAAGGCTTTCCTTGTTTTCACACTGTAATCAGGTTTTAATTTAAATCAGCCCTCTAAAAACATCTTTAGTCATTTTCCCTTATTGAATTTCTTCACTTTTTTTCCATTCTGTGCTTCTCTGCTGCCTCATGTGTTAGTTCGTGGGTCAGGCCAATTAAGAGGTCAAATCTTTAAAAAGCTGTGGTTTATGCTCTGTGTATATTCACTATTATTCTAATTGTAAGAGGAAAATAATGTATGCCAGATGACCTTTAAATTGCTGGGCAAGCAACACTCGTCCAGTGATGTAGATTTTTATCTTCTGGCAATGCATTTACATTCAAGTACCTCTGCTGTGTTTCCTAGATTGTAGACTGATAATCTAAATACCAGTCTGGGCCACTTTTGTATGTAAGGTACAGAGAAGTGACTGTGCTGAGCCTCTTATCTTCCACTGACCTGTAGCTGTAACAAGACTTTTATTTTTCTTCTCTGATCTGAACTGCAGCTCAAATGGGAGAAAATAAAAGGACAGTTGAAGACAAATTGTATACAGCATTTTCAGCATTAGATGAGAAGATGGCAAAACAGTCTTGTTCCTGTGATTTACATCTCTCAGTGCCGTTTTCATGCAATGCTTCTTACCCTAAAGTTGAAGAATGGCACGAAGACCAGTGCACTCTGAGTATATACTTGAAATTATATCTCATTAACGGGACTTAAGCTTGCACTTAAAAGTTGCTCTCTGAAGTGCACACAAGCTTTGGCATCGTTAGGTACATCAGCAATGTCTGCTGCCGCAAGGTGCACAACACAGCACAGAGCTCAGTGGGACTCCTCACAGAAATAACACTTCCCAGGATCTGGTCCAGCTTGCCTATTGAGTAACTGTCATTGCTAATAAATATAACAAAGCCTGGTTTAAATGCCAGATAAATAAACGCAATGCAAACTCTTTTGTAATTAGAACTGACGATTAGGATTAAAGATAGTAATTCAAGGCCCTTGAACGTTTTTACTTTTCAGGGATGTCGGGGCTACAGGTAAATGGACTATAGCTTCGGGGTTTTTGTTTTATCGCTGGCTTTGAAACCTCTGTGATATGTAGGACTATTTCTTCAAAAGAGAAAGATTAGCTGTTGATATTTGCTACTGATTCTCTGTTGACTGGTAGTGCTGTTCCACAGGAGAGCTTTGTCTAACTGTTAGATCAAAAGAAAATTTTGAAGATCAAGAGAATGTTCTAAATTCCCAGCCACTTCTAAAAGTGGTAGTGGGAACAAGCTGAAAACAGAAGGTTTGGGTATCCCCAGAAAGCTTTATTCCGAGCCAAACTTACATTTCCAGGGACATAAATAAATTTTTCTTAAGCTGTTTAAAATAGATGTTACAGTTCCTAAAATAAAAAAGCCTACTACTATTATGAAGGAGTGGTACAGTTTGTACTTGCCACACTTTTTAACAGCAAAATTAGATCCAGAAAGTTCTCTTGCACAGTCTTCCTTTCACCCACGTGTGTTAACAGCCATTGGGATCATTAACACTTGAGCATATCCTGAAAGCTGAGGAAAGATGTTTTCCAGGATACCCTGAGCCTTGATCATACTCTCAGGTGTGGCTGCACAGCTGTGCTGTGCGCTTTGCTCATACCCTTGAAGATTTACAGGACACTCACACTTGTTCTGATCAGAACAGGTGCTTCTGGTTTTCATGTACCACATTACTGTTAAAAATAAATAAATAAATAAATAAATAAATAAAAATTTGATCAGCATTGCTGCAAAATCTTACCTGCAAGAGTAGTTTTTGATCCTGTAATACTTCCAGTCAGTGTAACCTAAACTATAGGCTAAACGCAACCTATTCCCATTGCTAACTTTTTGCAGAATGGGACCCTGAACCTATGGGCACTGCAAAGAGGAAAAAAAAATGTTAGAATGGAACTTTGTGTTACCTACAGGAATTGATTCCATCAAGTAATTTTTACTTTACACATTTCTAGCATTTCCAAGGCTCTCAGTCTCCATGCATGTTTAGAAGATGCAACTGGTGGTGTAACTGTGCATCCAAAAGTGAAACGTTGCAGGGGCAACAGTAAAAGACAGAAGTGTTTTTAGTCACCCCCTGCTATGGAAACAAGAATTTTGAGCAACAGGAAGTAGTGAAAGTCATGTTAAACATATTGCAGAACAGCTGGTATTAGGCTGGAGGAGACAATGCCACATCACAGTGTTGTCCTTTATGCTAAGCTGTTAACATCTCGGGCTACTTCTCTGTTTACTGAGCCAACTTGTAAAACTCTAACATAGGTTTTGCTTGAGTTTCATATTTCCTGTGCAGTAGGGAGGAATATTATGGAGGAAAAAGGCTGATTTTTAGAAGGCGGTGTCTTTATCCCATTTATATATTTGTTAAAAAAAAAAATAAATAAATTAGAACACTTTCTATCCTGATCTCAAGCTTATGACTTAAAATCACATTGTTTCCCATCAACAGCAAATAGCATAGGCTTCTATGTCTTCATGTTATAACAGAAACAGATATTATAACAGAAACAGATATTATAACAGAAACAGAAATATTATAACGAAAAGCTGTGATTTTTTTTTTTTTAATAAAAAACAAAGAGAGGTGCTCCATCTTTACTGAAAGATCTTTACTCCAGCTTTAAAAATAAAAAAGGGTTAAACATGCAAATAGCTCTGGCAGTGCTTAAGGCAGACCCTTCTGACATACTGTTGGTAATGGCACGAGGTGCTGCCAAGCACTGAATGCTTCCAGAATCTTGGACTTCACACCATTTTTGCACTTTGCTACAGCCAGGCCTAATGTTTTCAGTGTCCCTTGAAGGAAGGATTAGGCACTGAAGTTCCCAAGGGAAAATTTTTTGTTTGGTATTTTTTCCAGCTCAGACACTGTTAATGAAGGAAAAATTGAAAAGCTTCCTGTGAAAATTGTTAAGTTTCGAGTGAACGAAAATAATCTTGAATAAAAGAGAATTATGCTGCTGTAGGAAACAAACAGCTATTGCAGGAAGTCTGGCCATAAGACTTACCTTCCCGATTCTGTGATTCTGTGATTCTCTGTGTCCATACCTTTCTGCGTACAAAACATGCTTCACATTCTTTAAGTGGATTATACAAAGCAGAAATAACATCTGCAAACAAGAAACTGTCAGTCTTTTGGAGGAAACGTTGAAGTTGTAGGAAGTGCAAAAGTGGTTTATGATGTGGAAGAATAAAATGGAAGACATCAAATTCATATCATTCCAGGGCAAACTGTGGTCTTGGAGTTGGAAAAATGTTGTTCATTAAGAGCAAAAAAAACCAAAACAGCTCCTTAAAAACTGGATGTTCCAGCTTGGTTCTTACACCCTTTGTGTTGCAGTACTGAATTCAGAACAGAGGAAGCCTAGTCTTGCAGCCAGATCTGACAAATGGCAGAAGCGATGGCTTGTGTGTTGTAATGCCCATGGTCAGAAAGAAAGAAAGATCAGATTTTTCCCAAAGTTTGGATGCAGCATTTACCACCTGCTCCTGCTTCTCACAAAAACAAAACAAAACAAAAAAGAAAACAAAAGCCTGTAAGAGCAAAGCCTGACAGAGAAAAAACTGGAGCGCCGTAAAGCAGCACATGAGGGTTTTTAATGGCTCTGAACACAGCTATCTTTGTGTTTGTATTAGTGATATTGCTTATTTGAAGGGTCACAATGAAATCATTTAAGCATATTCTTGAGTGCACACCCACAGAATCAACAGGAAAGCTCACATATTCTGTTTTAGGCAATGGGATGCTGAAGACTTGGATCTCACCTGACCACAGTGGAATTTAGACACGTATCACCAAAAAATAGGCTGATCCTTCAGTTCCATTCAGTTAACCTCAGAGAGCAGGAGTCTGTGTGTGAGGTTGTGTGGGTAGGTGAAAACCTGGAGGCTGCATCTGAGATCTCTAGGCTTTAAGCAATGGACTCATTGACCTGGGTTTTGAATAGCTAGTCAAAAGAGGGGCTGGAGTTTGGAGTTTCTTCCCCTTATGTGTATTGGTTTCAGTTTATTTTTAAATTCCTGCTGTATTCTTAGCAAATTGAAGGTTGCCCCCTAACTAGGGAATTAGGATGACCCTGTGATGAATTTAACCCAAGAGGCACTGTGGATATTCAGCAAGCCTTTGTTCTGTTCTACTCATGTCCTTACGCCAGGCCCATCACCGTAGTTATTAGATCTCAAAGATTACATTCTTTGATCTAGTGATTTCTAAATCCTTAAACCACAGTTTATTTATTTAAAAGGTTATATCCGACATTGGATTGGATTGTAAAGTACCCTTTGACTCTTTCATGAAGGACACAGTAGAAACACATGCTGCTGAAGGAGTATTTCCTTCTGACCACAAAGCACCACAGTATTTTATTGAACTAAGAACTGCACAGAGATCTGTGCTTTTAATCTGACCAGTGTGTTGGATTTTTTTTTTTTTTAACCTTATTGTTACCAGGATGTCATTCCTTTCTGTTACAACAGGCGTTTATTAGGGTATGTAGCTGAATCTTAGCTACTACTATTAAAAAACAAAACAAAACAAAACAAAAAAAAAACAAACAACAAAGCAACAACTGCAAAATAACCGCACATTTTCCTAAGGAAATAAAAGCACACTAAACCTCAAACAGATGTTAAAAGTGAGTAAGTTCAAGATGTGTTCTTGGGGTCTGTTTTTGATCTGATGTTTATCAGTGTGAATCACAAGTAGCTGTGGAGCTAAATAGAGTTACATTCGGGTAAACATGATCAACAGCAGCTAAGAAGCTTGTTCCATCAGATTCAGAAGTCCTTACATGAGCAAATTTCCCAGTGTCTTCTACAGCTCTTGATTAATTAGGAACTGTATGATGAGAGTTCCAAGCAAACCAGCAAGAAAGCACGGAAAGCAAAAGAAAGGACTTTGAAATGGGGCCCGGTGTGCTCTGTGCCCTGACTGATATCAATTACACTGGATTCAAACTGGTCTCTTTTTTTTCCAATCAGTCCTGCAAGGCAAACTGTAAGAATTCTCATGTAATTTCCCTTAATTCTAAAGTAACCAAGACTGGAATTGGCACTTGAAAAGAAAAATCTTATTTAAAATAGCAATTATTGTTTCATTTTTTAATGCTTGTGTTTGGTTATTTTTCTTTTTTGGGAAGCTTAGCCCCTGGAGATAGCCTGATTCTACTTTATACTGAGACCTCTTTATACCATCTGGCAGCACATAACAGCTGTAAAGTGGGTGTAAAAGTCATTTATTTATGTGTACTTCAAAGTTTTTTATATTTCCAGAATGGTAGAAAAACACCATAGTGTAAATGGGAATTAGGCCCAAATAGATGGAATTGAATTACCAGCTTGCAGATGGAAATGGCAAAGGGATAGGCAGAAATCAGGAAGAGAAGGACTAAGCCTTATTTAGCCACACATAGGTGTTCATTAACATCCATTCTGATCAGATGAACTGAAAAAAAAAGAAAAAAAAGAAAAGTTGAAAGTGTCAGATTCTGTTTTACCTACCATCACCTGCACCTTTGCTGGTAGTAACTAAAACATGAAAGAGGGGGGGAAGTGAGTACCAGTCAGACTACTGTAGTCAGTGCCTGTTTATACAAACAAACCAAAATAAAGACTGCTTTCTCAATCAATCAAGTTAATTACAGTTTTCAGATGAGTAGACTTCCGAGCTACCATTGAACAGAACAACAAGTTTAATCTATTACTCTCATTCTCTCTCTTTTTCTTTCTTTCTTTCCTTCCTTCCTTCCTTCCTTCCTTCCTTCCTTCCTTCCTTCCTTCCTTCCTTCCTTCCTTCCTTCCTTCCTTCCTTCCTTCCTTCCTTCCTTCCTTCCTTTCCTTCCTTCCTTTCCTTCCTTCCTTCCTTCCTTCCTTCCTTCCTTCCTTCCTTCCTTCCTTCCTTCCTTCCTTCCTTCCTTCCTTCCTTCCTTCCTTCCTTCCTTCCTTCCTTCCTTCCTTTCCTTCCTTTCCTTCCTTTCCTTCCTTTCCTTCCTTTCCTTCCTTTCCTTCCTTTCCTTCCTTTCCTTCCTTTCTTCCTTTCTTTCTTTTTTTTAAAGCCCATGGTCTTCAGTGTAGTTTGCTGCAACACTTGACGCAGATCTATGTTTCCAGAGTGTTATTCTGTTAGTACGCCTGGATTAGTGAAAAAGAAAACAAATGAAATTCGTAGGAATTAATGTCAGTTAAATTCCTTCTTTCTATACCTTATGTTATACTTGTCAGATGAACGCTTCAACTCCCAGTCAAAGGGTGGAAAAAAAACCAGCAAACAAAGAGAGAAGTGAAACACAGAATGACAGTGACATTAACAGGAAACATCTTAAAATTTAGGCAGACTAGGGAAAAAAAAAATATTTAAATAGCAATGTTTGGGTAGACCTAGGAGATTACTGAGAAATTTGCAGAAGATTCCTACTACTCCATTTTTTTTTCATAGCCCCTTCTAAATAGGTACACAGGAGGCTTAAGGGATTCCGTGAAGACATTTTTCTTTCTGCTTCCCCATTTTGTGGGAGCACAAGGGAAAAATATTGGCAGGGCTTGTAGCACCTTCTATAATTAAAGTGGCTTAGTATTTTCTATCAGAAGACCTTTTCTGCTGCTGCTGTTAGCATTCCCACATAGTTGCTTACCTCATTTTGTATATTTTTGAGACAATTTCAGCCCAAGTACTTCAGCTGTTTATGCAGAAGCTAGGGAAATATGGCATAGTTTTGTCCATTTTAAAGATGCGCCATATTTAAGAGAGAAAACGTAAATTTGATAAGGAGTAATAGCATCGTATCTGATACATCTTTTCAAGTATCCTGAGACAACCCACTCATGTTTTATTATATTCCAAGCCTTTGAAAAATGTAGTTGGCACGTGTTCTCTTGGCAACTCCAAACAGCCACATCCACTGAAGAATCACAGAAAAAAAAAGTGTGAAAGTCACCATAAAGTCATGGGCACATAGACAGGACCAGCTTAGCTGTGTCACATCTGACAAGTATTTGTCTAAGTACTTCTCGAAATTCCAGCAGTACTCATTCCACAATATCTTTATCCTGTTTATTCTGTCTTTAAGTATCTGTATTTTAACTTGTTAGAGAGTTTTCCTTACAGCAAAATGAATCTTTCTTGCTTGAAGTTAAGCCCATTTCTTTTTCCTGCTTATGAATATCATACTATTTAAGCCTTTCTGAATATTGTATCTGATATGTAATGGGTTTTGGCTTCAGAAAGAAAAGAAAAAAAAATATTCCAGACTAAATTTCAGAAAACTTATTTGATTTTAAAGTTCTCTGGGGAGATTTGCATAATTTTCTAAAGAGAACAGGAATTTTAAAACACCAAGCTGGAAGAAACATAAGGACTTTTTTGCTCTCTCTTTCATATGAACAAGAGGTTTAAAGGTTTCAACAAAGCTGAATTTCAATGTCAGTGAAGAATTTCATGGAGATCTTGCCATTAGGATTTCCAAAAGGCAAAACCTATCAACCTCACCAGTAGTTTTACTAGAGCAGTGACTGACGTGGCAATTTTTGATATAAATTGACACTGATATTTGTACAAGGTAGGCATATGAAGCCCCTATGATTTGTCATACTCTTAATTCTCCACGGCCTCAATTAGTTATTTACAGCGTTGTAAAATGGAAGCATTGCAGAGCCAAGTACTTTTCCACTTCAAGTGCCTAATACAGTTACTTCACTGCAAAGTAAAAGCTTTGGGTTACTAAAGAGAAACAACATTGGATTATCATTTGAACAGATATAATTGCTACTTTCAGCAGCTTGAAGCCACTTTAATTCCTATACTACACTGATTTTATCTCTGATAGGAGGAAGTAATTTTCTGAGACTTATTTAGCTTTTCTTTGGCATTATTTACAATTGCAACCGTAATCTAATGTATGATTTAGTAAGAGCATACCATCATACCAAAAGAAAAAGGGGAATGGGTGGCCACTACAAATCACTTATGAGTGCCAAAGTGAAGCACAAAGGGAAAGAAGTAATTGTCAATGAAAAAAAAAAAAAGAAGAAGAAAAGAGAGATGTAGAGTAGAAGGCAGCTAGAGAAAAATGTGCTTTGCTAAGACTGAAATATCAGTTATTTTTGAAGAGCTTTATTACAGTTTTATATAGTGAACTACTTGCCGTAGGACTTAAAAATGTTGAAAAATTAGGACTGATGGCAATAGAAACATCTCCATATTGCGTTCTTTCTCTTCATCCTTTCAGAATACAAGCTCATGGACCTGTCCTAACATGGATCAGCAAAGCACATGTGTGATAGCTGTGCAGTAAATAGAGGTCTGAGCTAATGTGATCGCTTAGATGCAGGTATACAAATAGGGCTTGAGCTCCATCATCTTCCTGTTCTTTTTCAATATTAAAAACAAACAAACAAACAAACAAACAAACAAAAAACCCTTTTAGGTGCTATCAGCTTTGATATTAATTGTTTAAATTCCACGCTTGTGCCTGAATTGAAGGCAGACTGATGTTAGAGCTGCACAGTAGCAAACTGGCACCTATGGTATTTCAGATAAAGCCTGAAAAATTGAGAACATGCCTATAAAGCAATCCTCACAACAGACTCCTGAAGTTTTTCTGTTAGCAGAGGCATTGTTGCACATGGTAGTCTTCTCCTGATGGAATTTAATGATCCTTTTGAAATTGCTCTTGTAAAATATACCGTTGTTCTGGTCAATATCCTTCTGCTTTGGATAAGCTTCTACTTAGTAAATGCTACCTAGAATATATACTGTTTCTGCAGCCATATTGCACATGACACTGAGTAAGGCTAGGAAGATAAATTATATATTTTAGAACCCTCTGTTCATGTTCTCATGCAGCAAAGGTCTCCCCTGCAGGCAGCAGAGGAAGAAAAACAAGAACACAGCATGATGTGATTGATGAAATTTAGCCGAAATAATACAAGATTTTTTGTTTTCACAAATGATCATGAATGAGAACTGAATGAGAACATCTCCATTTTTGTGACTGAAAGTTGCCTCAGAGACCACCGAACAGAATATGTGTGACCTCCAACTCAAATTCAGTTGGAAGAAAGAAACCTGATAAAGGATGAAAATAAGTGGAAACGGAGTTCCTGGAAAAGGGATGAACATTTCAGGAAATAGTATGACTATGTATCAGGCTTCGTGGAAATCTAACGAATATGTAACACTTTTGGAAATGTAATAATTCCACGAGGACGTTTGTTTACATCAGCTGAGATGGAAATTGAGAAGCACCTTTACGCAGCAAGGGATTCCTTCCTGAGCGACAAGGAGCAAGGCAGGCCCAAGGCTGGCTGAGCCCAGGCCATCATGCAGGGCGGTTGGTTGTGAGGAGGAAGGTAAGAGGCCATGCTGAGATGCTGGCTCACAGGCAGGCTTGGGAAAGAGTTGCAGCATTGCAGGAACAAGGACTAATGGCCCCATGTGGGGAGATGTGCTCCAAATGAGGCTGGTCAGGACAGTTGAGACCTGCTGTTTCCCTCAAGGACTGGTAGAGGAAGCCCTAAGCAGCTGGCTGTGAGACCAGCTTGCAGCCTGCTCTGAAATGGAGAAGCTGAGTGTTTGTTGTACGATACACATCCTCCGAGCTTTTTAAAAACAAAAACTTGATTTGAGTCTGGATTTAAGAACTTTTTAAAAAAAATTTTCCACAGGATGATGGAGAGCAGCATGAGGGAGCAGAGGTGGGTAAATGTCCTCTCTGCACGATTGCCCTCAGCAGGGAGTTGATTCCACGATGGCAGGGCACAGTGCCCTTTTCCCCACTCTGCCTCTGTCTTGGTGCTGCTTGGAGGCTGTTACTGGATAGTCAAGCTCTGTGGCACAACTAAGAGGGTGCTGAGGCTGCTGTGAGCTATTGGAACCTACAGGCGAAGCAAACACAGTTTGGTTTTAATGCTGTACCTTAAGGGTGCCCTGAGCTTCTGCTGCTTCTGGCATTTCCAGGCTCAGGGAAGTACAAACACAGCTGCAGGGACAGGCACAGTTTTTGAAATGCTAATACTGTTGGATTGTGGAGTATCTAGTACACATGAAATAACTAGTAAATGTATTAAGGCCCTGCGTTAAGGCCTAGGTCTTAACATGGTATGGGAACAGGCTCAGGTTGTTTCAGGAATCCCTTTATCTATACTGTCCTAGGATCTGTCAGGAAGCTATAAATTAAAATAAGGAATGAAGGAGAAATGTATTTAGGCACGATTTCAAAAACTTTGCAGTTATATTGTGACGTGTTTGTCAGCTTTGTGCTAACAGCACTGGATAATCAATGAACCCTTTCACTGATCCCACATATAAGGTAAATTGATTGGAATTCTTCGCAATGATAGAGGATTAAGCATGATTACAGCATTGCTGAGTTTTAGCTTTGCAGGCAAATTTCTCTGTACTAGTTGCATGGAGAATGCTTGAAGAAATGTGATAGTTACATGCATCTCTGTTACACTGAGGGGCAAGCTAATTCCCTGTGGAGTGCAGACAATCTATGGCCAGCTGCAGAGTCCTGTGAGCTGTCTTTGGGTCAGGAAATATTTAGGCAACCATTGTTAAAAGATTGTAATTTTGTTCAGAATGGCTTCCTAAATCAGAGTTGTGAAATACAGATCAGCATGCAGTACAAGTTTTAGAAAATTGTTTGGTTCGTTTTCCTATGTTTTGGTACTGTCTGACTTTCCAATGGATTATTGTTTAAGGGTTAAGAAAACAGTTCAAAACTGGATTCTTTTTGATAGGTGGCGATCTTTTCTTCAAAGGGGAAAGATGTTCCACAGATGAAAAAGTAGAACATTAGTAGAGAGCTTTGAAAATCCCCTTTTAAAGAAGGAACAAAGAAATAATTATTCTACCACCGCATACAAAGGTATGGGTTTAATCTTTTTTCAAAATTTAATATACACATATACAGGGCTCTTTTTCCCAGCACCTTGATGAGGGTTTTGACATTTAAACAGCAAAGATGAGAAAACCAAAGTGTAGGGATGCATTCCCTCACTTCAACTCTCTTACTATCCTTTAGAAAATTCAGACTAGCCATTCATACTAGCCTGAACAGAATCACAGTCAAGGTAAAAACTGAATGATTTTGAGAATCCAGGATCTGCCATGTCAAGCATTTTGCTTTTTAATATTGGTAACAAGCCTTCTCAACAGAAAGTATGTTGGACTTACTACAGTTAGCATTCAATATGACTGCTTTTTTTGTTCTCTGCTTATACAGCACTTCTACATGAAAGGCTTTTATTCTTAAGAAATGTCATGAGTGTATCTGCATTTGTCTTAAAGAATATCTCTTTACTATACTTGTATACTTAAAAGAGTTTCAGAAATGCAATGTTTTCTGGCTTCTAAGCCCTTCATTTACCTGTAAGATGAAATGGAAAATACCTGTTGAGCCTAGTGATTTTACACAGATTGCAAGTAGAGGTTGAAGGAAAAAGTAAACCAATTCCAGTTTAGAGTTTGGCCAGGGTATTCACTGCTAGAGGACAGAATGGAAAAAAAAAAAGTAGTTCTGCAGCTGCACAGATGCAGGCTGTTCTTTCACCATGTTTCTCTTTTGAGTAATAGCTCACATATGTTAATATTTGTGCTTAGTAACACAAGGTAGTGTTTGGCCTCTGAAGCACCTGTGCTTCTTATGTGTTTTTATTGCATACTCCTTCCAGTCTCAGAGACTGTTCTCCTTCAGGTGCTTTTCCCATTTTGCAGCTCTGTAGTTGGGGTACAGCATCAGCGGATGGAGCTCAGGTGTACCAGGCTCACTTCACATATTTGCTTGTTCCAGGCAAAACCTGATAAAATAGCCCATTTCACTCTGTACCAAATGAGAGAAGAGCTAAATTATAAAATAGGATGCAAATTTATTTGCACTGGTTTCTTAATATAGAACCTTCTTCATTCTGTGCATTCTGTGTACATGGATGTAGTTCTGACATGTTGCTAAACATGCTGCTGTTGGTATTGCTAAACAGACCGTTATCATGAGCACAGGCAGACCAAGTGTAAATACTAATTAAATACTAATCCAAAAATCTATTGAAGTTTGTGGCAAGATTCAGCAGTCTTTGGATGTGTCCCAAAGTAAAGGATTAATCACTATTTTAGCATGGTTCTGCCTCTTCAGTTGAGAGATTATCTTGCTAACAAGGGACTATTCTGTTTACTTGGGTCCTCCCATGTTACAAAGCTTTCCTGTTTTTACCTTTCTAGGTCTAGTATTACATGGGGAGGTTGGTGGGAGGTTTAGGTTGGGTATTAGGAGGAAGTTTTTCACCCAGAGGGTGGTGAGGCACTGTTCACAGGCTGCCCAAGGAGGTTGTGGATGCCCCATCCCTGCAGGCATTCAAGGCCAGGCTGGATGTGGCTCTGGGCAGCCTGGTCTGCTGGTTGGCGACCCTGCACATAGCAGGGGGTTGGAACTGGATGAGCATTGTGGTCCTTTTCAACCCAGGCCATTCTATGATTCTGTGATTCTATGATTCTTAAAAACCTCCAGAAATGGTTTCATCAAATCACCAAGGTTGGAAAAGATAATCCAGTCTAACTGTTCACCTATCACCAGTATTTCTCCCTAAACCACATACCTCAGTACAACATCTAAATGTTTCTTGAACACCTCCAGGGACAGTGAGTCCACCACTTCCCTGAGCAGCCTGTTTCAATGCTTAACCACTATTTCTAACGTTAAATTTTTCCTGATCTCCATCCTGGACTTCCCATGGCACAACTTAAGGCTATCACCTCTAGTCCTCTCACTAACTACCTGGCCACAACCTCCTTTCAGGTGCTTGCAGAAAGTGATAAGGTCTCCCCTGAGCCTCCTCTTCTCCAGACTAAACAATCCTACTTCCCTCAGTCACTCCTCATAAGACCTGTGCTCCAAACCTTTAACAGGCTTCATCTCAGCATTTTTTTCTTTCCCCTCAGAAGTTTGTAATTTTCATCACATAAAAAGATTGCTGTTACACAAACAAAAATTATCCCAATTTTAGGGATAAGTGTAGAGTTAATGTTATATGAAAGGATTAAAAATCCATTGCAAGCATCCCCTTAATGAGAGACTTAATACTTTCTATTTTCCATTTTTTTTTAATTTGGAGACCAATATAAAACTGCAGCATATTTCTGGTAACTGGAGGGATACTGTACTTTTACTATAACATATTTTAATGGAAGAATAGCCTGGCACACTTCCATCTACGTAATACAGGGTAACTTTAAAAGAGTTTTTAGCTTTCCAGATGTACTTGTATGTTTTATGAATCTTGTAATTTTCAATCAGTAAGTTTCTTTTCTGCAGCCTATAATTATGGATAGACTCTTCTTAATATGTATCTGTATATCTTCTGAGGCACAATTTATTGAATGGCATTCATCTGTTCTAACTTAGGCATCTTAAAAATTATACATCAAAGCATGAATCACTCTAAAACCTCATTTCTATCTGTAGATTATAAAGAAAAGCAAGGTCAGTAAGCTACATTGGAAAGTCTTTGTAACCTAAGTTAGGAGGAATGATAGCAGTTGTAGACAGAATACTTGTATAAAAAGCTGCTTTTGAAATTCTGGGTGGCAGGTTAATTCTTGCAAATGGATTTCCAAAGATTGTTATATTTTGACTTAATATTTTATTAATTATTATTATTTTTGTAATAAGCAGTTGTATGGGAACTGCTGAATCACAGCCTGAACCTCTGACTGACCACTTGAGGTGAGCAATGGGTCAGCCCTGGGAGCACAGGTGAAGGCAATTCACCTGTGCTGCAGAAAGGGATGGAGCTTGGCTCCACCTCTCACAGACCCCATTTAAGAGCTGACTACCAGCAGGGAAGGATCTCTTTCTGGAGATACCTCCTTTTGGAGTTTTCCAGTGAGCCCAGAACAAGGGTAAGCCCTTTATAATTCTTTTTGGTGTAATAAGCTGCTTAGCCAAGCTCTCTTGTAGATTTCTCAATTAAAACACCTGTGTATTCATTGATTATACAGCAGTGTTCTGAAGAGGAGGGTTTGAAGTACTCTAACTCTTCTCTTTCTAAGGAGAATGGGTGTTTCACAGCACAGTTTTATCTTAAAATGAAGAAAAAGTATTATCACTGAAAATTATTCTCTTGTTTTTTAAGTTTTTTGTTGGGTTTGAAAGTTCTGCTATGTGAGAACATAGTTTTCCCTTCAGAAATGTTTTTTAAAATACCGTGAATTTAGTGTAATTAGTATTTAAAGAACAAGTATGCATTTTCTTGCAATTCTTACATGAGTTGAATAATGGAGGAGAGGAAGGCATCTTGTGAAAAATTCCCTCTGCTATACAGAGCTTTTTTTTTCTTCACCTCAAGTGTTACTTCAGAGTAATGTGTAATCACTTCATTGTGGTTGCAGTGCTGGATAGTGTAAATAAGTTATTAGTGAATGGTGGCCTCTGGTTTATTTGACAAAGTCATCTGAATCTCCACCAACATTTTCTGAACTTTCCAAGTGCCCTGTGTTCAAATGTCTTGTTCCTTTGTAGAGCTGCTAACGGGACTTCCATGGAATGAGAATGACTACTTTTAGAGGTTCTGGTTGTGTGGTTCTTCACATGAAGAAGTTCCTTGCTATATATGTATACTGGTATCTGGACTGGGCTTGGTTATTTTTTATCTGTTTTATCAGGCTGCTCTAAAGAGTTGGCTGTTCTGTCTTTAGGCAAAGTTGTATGAAATTAAAGGTGTTGCTTTTCTGATGCTGGGCTTGCTGTATTGTGTAATGACAAAATAATAAGAAACGCCGAATGTAAGAAAAGAGATAAAAATGGCAGCCTTAAGATATTTAATATGTAATAGTTTGCAAAATTTATCTACAGTAAAAAGCTTAACTCTCTATCTCTAGCTTCCCACATGTTTTCATATACTGTCCAGGCAAGCATTTATCAGAGAAAAGAAGACGTAGAAGTGCTAATATGCTCATAGGTAGCTATGATCACTTGAAGGCAGCTTCTTTGCTCTGCTTTCACTTGTATACAGAAGCTTCTCAAAGCTGTGGATTTCAGAGGGAACTAATTTGGTGCTCGTGCTGTGCCAGAAGAGTTGGGGATGAAAGACCTTAGGAGATCCTCCAGAAATGTCGTACCATCAGCATATGAAGCTGTACTCCTGTAAGTGGGAGCATGTCTCCAAACTGGGCCCTAAAGGAGCAGGTTGTGTTTCTGCCATGTGCCATTTAACTGAGTCAAATTCCATATGTTTTAAGTGTAGAACTATGTTCTGAGTCTGGTACTTAGCAGCATAGTAGTAAGTAAACGTGCACATGTTAATTGTCAAATGACAACGTGATTACGTGTTTTCTAGGTAGTTTTAAAAGTATAACCACTGTGTTTTGGTTCTTAGTGATATCAGAACCAGCTAGCCTATATGGTTCAGTTCAAGTTTCTCACCAATGTGTTATGTCATAGGTTTAAGAGCCAGTCTGGAACATGATGCAGGTTGGAGGGCTTGTCCCTCATTGTCTGCTGGCTTGTGTTTTCCTGTGAGCTGTTTTCTAGCTGTTTGGGCATGAAGCACTGCTCAGAGCCCATACTTCTAAGCACAGCACAATGATGCTGCAGTGGGGTTAACTTCATTTTTACTAGGGACTGATGCATACATGAGAGTATGCAGTGGGTCTAAGGAGGCCTATTGTGGTTGGGGTAAAATACTGAGCTTGAGTCTACGTAATCTACAGTAAATAGTGTGATTGTGCTGTAGGGCACTTAAATAACTATATAAAATTCATGTCGCTAAAAGGGAAAAAAGCTTATTTTTTTTCCTCTGTTCTCCATTCCATTTCCTGTCTTTTATCATTTTAAAATATAAATGTGGGTTGACTGAATCCCAGAAATATTCTGGCTGCTGCACATTATTAATATCCAAATATGTTTTTCTCTTGGGATTCTTCTGAATGCTCCACTGAAAAGAAGAAGCAGTGGCCTAAACAGGGCTTTCTCCCCTTCTCCTTTCCCTTGAAGAATAGGTTCCTTTCACCCTTCTCATAATACTGCAGTAAGTTCAAGCTGAGCCACCTATCTCCACAAACTGGTCGTGGGATAAAGCAGGAGAATGGCATAGTGTCTGCAGTAAGGGGCTTCCATTTTTCATCATGAAGTCTCTAACAAGGGCTGTTAGGGTTACAGTAACAATCTGGTACCTGAAAAACTGAAAAGAGCTGTACAACACAGCAGAAAGATTGACCTATGCGTTGGCTTATTAATCAGGACTGGTGTCTGAGTTGTGTTTGCATTATGCACCAGTGTGAAGAGAGGGATGTTGCTTGAGAGATGCTGGTCTCTACTGGATAGGCCACAGCAGAGATGCATGCAGATGGTACCAGCTGAGTTGACATGACGTTATTAAAGGAGGATGCTAAAGTCTTATTTCACAGTGAGGTTCTTCCTAACATGCATGTTCATTATGCTGATTAATGATAGAAAAGCTTTCTTTAGCACCATCTCCCTCCCACCCTGCCAAGGTAAAAGATCTTTGCAGGCAGGATCTCCTTTCATGTTGCATCTGTTTTGAGAATAATATTCCAAACTGCAGAGTGCTGTCTGTGGTCACACCATGCAGCCTTCTGATCATATCAACCCCTTCTCGAAGCGCAGGAATCAGAATAGTTCCCCATCTTCGTCTGCAGCAGAAAAGGCTCAGGGTGAGGCAGGAAGAGAGAACAGATCCTGTAAGGTAATTCTGTCGCTCACCTCATCTTCATAATCTTTCCTTAGCTTCCTCTGCCTTCTAACCCTGGTATTGATCGTGTCATAGGCTACAGCAGACCAAGGCAGGGGGCTGAAAACCTTTCCAAACAGCGGTTGCCAGTCTGCCTGTTGCAGCTTGAAGAAGAAAAGCATGCTGTGAAAACAATTGGTGCATTTGCTTTAGATCTAAGTGACTCCAACTAGGTCGATGCTTCATGCTGATGTGTTGAAAACATTTAAAAAATTTCTCAGAGTTTGATTTCAACTGAAACATTTCAGCATGTCTAGCTCTCTGAAGTTGTTATTTTTCACTAATCTAGCAGACAACTGTTTTTTTCCACCCTAACAAATAGCAGTAGGGAAACTGGGCCTTTTGTCTAGATAGATTTGTTTTGAATGAAGTTTTTTCTACAGGAGGTGGAGGTTTTTGCTTGCTTGTTTGTTTTAAATAAACTGAGGCTCTTGTAAATTGACTTGAGAGGAGTAGTAGTTTATTTCATGAAAGGAAGAAGAGGTAATCACATTTCTACAGAGTGTGAATGGCTTTACTTAAACTGCTAGTGTTACTTGCATTTGAATTTTCATTCAGAGGCAGACTAGATCATTCATAAATACACTAACAATATTTTATTTATATTTATTTACATCACATGACTCTTCTTTGTAATATCTTTATGTTCAGTATAGCTGGTCTGCTTTTGGATCATGGAGCAAATGAAACACTGATTTGAATGAGGATAGTTTTTGCAGTGTTTATTCAGCACAATTACTTTCTGAACTGTTTGAGAAAGACCACAAAAAGAACTTACTGTTGTTTCTTTCACTGAAAGTGTGTGTACTGTGTGGTTGTTCATCTCTTTCTCTTTTTTTAATTTTTACTTAATTTTTTTGCCCGTGCTTTGCAGTCACTTGCATCTATAGGAAGCTAGACAAGGCAAAACCCGCAGGACTGCTGTTCTAGTCTTAACAGCTGGCTGTTTGGGGTTGTCCATGGGAGCAGGTCAGTAGGACCTCACCTCTGATTCTCCACTGCTGTTCCATGTCCTCCTTCCAAAAATAAGTGCTCATCAGTGCCTGTTGATCTCTTTGGGGTGCTTCTTTAATTATACAACATATAAACATATATATTAAATATATATTGGACATTCTTTCCCCCAAGAAAGTGAAGTCACCTATCTGTTGTTGCCATCTTTGCTGCTTGCTTCAAATAACACAAAGAACGTTCTTGCACTGTTCCAACAGGAAATAGAGAACAAATACTTGCCTTGAGGTATTTCATTGAGTTTCAGGATACCACCAGATAGAAATGTTCCAAAAAATAGATATTTTGTTGAAAGAAAATAATAATAATAACTCTAAAACCTGTATTTATCTGGGGAGAGGAATTTTCCTTTTCTCCCTCAACTAAGTCTTTGCAAATGCAGTATATTGGATACGTGGCACTAATGGATTTCATGCTCCAGCATTTATTTCACCAAATATCATGCAGGAAACAATAGTTGTCACTTAGGCAGCTGTAGTTTGCATCTGTGTCAGTCTTAGACATTAGAACTAGATAAACTGGTGTAGGGGGTGTGGGTGAGAAATTTTGTAGCCTTACTAGCATTATTTCATTCATTTAAAAATGAACTCCATGGGGATGCTATAGAAGTGTAGATTATGATTTAAATGTACTATTAAGAGTCCTGTTTATAAAGAATATATATACTTAATTTATGTACTTGAGCTGATGGCTTAGTTAGGTACTTGATTCTTTTTTTTTGCCTAGTGCACTGGGTAGAGTTTAGAGAAAGAACAACTGTAAGATTGCTGTAAGAATTTCATGCCCAACAGAATTTATCTAGATCAAACTTTTCTGCCATGATCTTGTATGGCTGTAGAGCAGTGATGCAAACCTTTCCAAGGATTGGCTTTACTCACGGGAACTGTCCTATTAGATTCAATAGAATTTATATTATGTGAGGGAAGGGAGGAGGATTGTTCTGCAACTATGTTTTTAGGGGTCCAAATAATTTATCTTCTAGAATTGGGAATTCTTGTTTTTAAGTTGCAGTGGTGCACGTAGTACTGAAATTTGCTTGGAACATGAGAACCCTTGAAGTAAAGGTCACTGCTTATGTACTCAGTTCTTCCTTTGAACTCATTGGATGTGAATTAGCAATGCTTGTTTTTAGCGTTTGTTTGGTGTTTTTTTGTTGTGTTTTTTTGATTACTGAAGTAGTCAAAGGTGACCAAAACCGTGGTGTTTCACACATGCGTGCTGGTCTTCACCCTACTTTTCTTGATGTATTTTTTAAGCCTAGGGTTTACACAGCATTTGCCATAATTGGAATCGACACTGGAGAGCTGCAGAAAGCAATTCATTTAATCCGAGTTTGTTGTGAAACTGAAAACAGGGTTCTGCCTGAATTGTCTGTAGATTTCCTGGAAGGAAGTGGCTAGGCATTTTCAGGTGAAATGTGTTCAGAAGGACCTTAAAGAAAGGGTCTTGCTTTGATCCATCTTTTACAGAAGTCAATGAAAGAGACTCCATTGATTATAATGAACACAGGGAAGCTGCCCCATTCAGAACTACATGTAACTTCCACTTCTGGACAATTGCTTTTCCTCAATAGCAGTCCAAGGAGAGATTGATGTAAGCACACGAGAAAGAAGACAGTGGTAAGTAACCCCAAAAACAACTCAATGAGGAAGGAGTAGAGCATCATGACTGCCACGCTTTGTTACTGCTCGTGTGCTAAAGTGCTGGGTGCAATTAAGTTGGCTCTATATTGAATTAGAAGAAAGGAATAATGGGAGAACAGATTTGTTGGCTGTAGAGCTTATCATTCTGTAGTATTTTTAAACTTTTTCTTCAAATGCTTTTTGTGCACAGATGCTTTTACTGATATAAATAATGTCAATATGTCCAGGGGAAGAGAGACAGCCTGCATAAGGCTATCCAACTACTACTTGTACCTCTACTCTGTTGCTCTCTTGAAATTGCTTTCTTTGCATGATGGTAATACAGTTTAAATTGCCTCAAATCTTTTATGTACCAAGGTCAGACTACTAATGCTGTGAATCCTATATCATCTTTCATATTATCTAGGTCACTTGCGGATATTGTAAGTCTTAGTATCCTGGAGCAAATAAGCATTCTACCTGCAGTGATAGACACCAAGCCTCGTAAGACAACAAGAGTCTAGGCTAAAATGTGCGCTGTTCTTGTGTGATTTGTAATCAAAAACTAAAATTGAAAACCAGTACTGACTAGCGATAAAGAGATTGCTCCTGTTGGGAATGCGGGATAAGAGAGCCATAAGGTGCTAGCAGAGTCCTCTTCTTGTCCCCACTTGCAGATGTTTGATAAAGCTCTGAGTAGGTATCTAGCAACAAACATCCAACAGCGAAATACACTCTTGAACATAAATCCACTTTTCCCCTGCACTGAGATGCACGCTGGGATCTTTAACTCTAATTACTTCAGGCTGCCAAAGAGACCAGCTATTGTATGGTCAAAGAGTTTTTATGTCTCTAACACAGTAAAGTCAATGTAAACACTGCTTTAGTGGAATTAGAAGATACATTCAACTTCCTACTCCTGCTTAGCCCCCAAACTTGTCTCCATTTCTCTTTTTCTACCCAGAGTGCCAGGCTCAGGGTTTCTTTTTCAGAAACCTGTATTTCTTCTCTGGAAAATGTTGATATAAAAGGGGAAAATAATTTTCTTTATCCTTTAATCCTTTATTCTCTTTGCTTTTAAAAGTTTGTTTACTTCCTGCAGTTGGCCATCTTGAGCTTCTGCTTCTGTGCTGTGTCAAGGCTTGCTTAAGCTTGAAGGTTTTTTAGGCTTGACCAAGCATTGACAGCGCTATCACAGGAGCTAATGCTCGAGTCTGCCAGTTTGATGGATTAAGTAAACTTATTGAAATCTTTTTTTCTTTAATACTAAAAGATGCCAAGGGCTGTTTTCTCTTCTTGTGCTTTGTGTGAAACACCCACTGACATTAATGGGAGTCCCATGTGTGGAATTAGAGTAGAACACAGCCCTTAATATTTAAAAGACTTGTCAACCTTGTGCATGAAGTAATCTGGAGGCGTGTTGTGATGCTGCTTTGCTCTGCAGAGGCGTTCTAGTTATATCTTCTCTGCCTTTTTAAGATGCTCCTTGCATGAACTGCATGGCCAGCAACAGTTTTGCTTACCTTTTTCCACTTCTAGAAATTCCCCTTTTGTTCCATCTGCCTTCCTTGCTTGGTTGGTAAAATAGACCTGAGCCATTTCAGTTCAGTTTGTAAACAGCCTTGCTTTCTGATTTATTTTTTTATGCTATTACTCTAGGTAGGAAGAGGTGGAAAGAGAAAGCTTAACAGAAGCCATTTCCAATGCCATTTGTGTTCATTTTAGTGTTCGAATGAAATGCTTATTCTTTCATGTTCTACCTGCTTTGATACCCTGTATGATTTTAAGTTGTGCTGCACTCTAACCCAGTGGTAGTATGCTAGATAGCCATGGAAAGTTATGTTGTGTTACAAAAAAAATTCACTGCTAACCCACTCCTATTTCAAATACACATTCTTTTTAATTTGTAAGAACTAGATCTGTAGCTTGGGGAAGAATGAATGCTAAGGAGTGGGGGGAATGAAGGGGCTACGGCTGACTTTCTGTATCTTGAAGCTAATTTTAACAAGGTAAGGATGATTACTTTCACTCAAATGTCTGTAATTATGACAGTCATTTAGCTTCATGTATGTCTATCAGAAACATGGCTAGGGTGTTTATTCAACATCAAGTTTTCTGTATGTTCTAACAGTTTTTTCCTTAAAATAAGGATGTTACTGTTGGTGAAAATCCTAAGAATTATTGCCCAAATATATAAGTAAAGCTGCTTCTATGGATGCCAGGGATCTGGATGAGGTCCTTAGATATTCATCAGGATTAATCAGAGTTATGAATAGAATTTGCATGTTCATACAGAAGTCTAATGAAGTTGAATAAGACTAATGTGTGCTGTGACCTGCTCTACAAAGGTTCTTGATGATCTGTGTTCCCCAGGGAGTCTTAAAGGTGTTTTCCAAAGGACCTAACTGTTATGGTAGTTGTTAACTTCCTAAATTTCTGGTGTATCTAGACCAGATCATGTGTAGAAGCAACTGAAAAATAGGTCAAGAACATCCACTCAAAAGTGGTTTAAGTGTACGATTATAGGAATACGTACAAGCTTCAGTAATTAACATATTTTCTTATGTTTACTAGCTTCATGTGTTAATGGTTAGTTAGCTGAACCTTACAGTGGCTACAGAATTAGTTTGATCAGTACAGGTGACCATAGAAGTGCAGAACTGCAAGAAACCAATGGGAATCTTTAAGTCTTCATCCTAGATTCTTTATTTTAAGTTTGTTCTTCTAACAGCTGACAAAAGTGATTGTGGTGCTACAAGGTGATGGTAACACTGCACAGAAAACTTGAACTCAACCTCTCTAACATCAGTGGCCTTTTATGGCTCCCCCATGTGGATTACCCATGACTCTTCTAAGTCTCTTGTATGCATTTTACTTCCCTATTCTGTGAGATAAGAAAATGGAAAACCTAAAGCTCAATGAAACAAATTTTATTAATTATTCTTTAGTTAAAGGTGACTCTTATATTGCCATTCTTTCTTTTCCTTGCTGTTGTCCAGTGGGAAAGAAAAGTGCTGAGAGCTGCTTTTTTTTTCCATAGGGCAGATAAAACAAGTTAGAATAGGTTCATTGTAGAAACATCAACATTTTTTGTGTTCCTAAAGTCCAACTTAAAAAGGTCTTCTCTGTAGTGAACTCTGGTGAACAAAGTTTTGAATAGGGTTTCTTTGAGAAATCTGGTGAGGTTTTATGAGATTAGGAGAGGAAGTAAGTTTCAGAGCTCGCTGCAGGATTGCTCCATAACTTAATTTGAAAATTCACATTGTCTAGTTGTGTTAGCACGAATGTAACATGCCTTTGAATACAAATGCAATTTTTAGCTCGTGATTTAGAGGAGTTCCCTTCCAAAGCTTTTTAGGCATTTATAGAATTACATTCTGGAATGGTACACATCTGTGTATATATAGTATCATACATCCACACAAATTCAGAGAATATAAGTCAGTTGATGAATCCGCTTAATATAACTTACGTGGGACAATGAGTTTAAAAATATTGCTCTAGAATGTAGTTGGAAGAAATTCTTAATCCTCTGGAAAATGCATCTTATGGTGCTCACTCTAACATAAATTTTAGCATGCTGGACCCTGGCGTGATTTCTGGAGGGCATTTTTTGACATAAAAGAAGAGCCAGGTCCTCAGATGCAGATGCTTGTATGGGTCTCCCTTTGAGAAATGCTCACCTGGATGTGCTGGATGGAGTCACTCCTCTTTAATAGCAACCAGATTTGTGTGTTTTAGTGAGCGTGGTATTTGGTCCTTCACACTAAGTTGCAGGCACTGACCTTTGAAGGTGTGCGTGTCCTTTGGTGTTTGGACATCTTAGGAGACAGCATCTCTCAGTGGAGATCTATACTATTTAGTATCTGATTTCCTCAGTGCAGATGAAGAACAGATAGTCTCAAAGAGGTGGATACAGGCAGCCCTGATCTATCTCTATTTTAATCCCACTGGGCAGTGTCCAGCAGCTGGGGTAAGTCTCCATGGCATAATATTCTAAGAAACATGCAGAGGGGCTCAAATCTTCAGCCTTCATTGTGAAGTTTGTGGAAGGGCAAACTGGCAAAAGCAAAAGTGGGTACCTAAAAAAGCTGTGTTAAAGCAAAAATGAGCAGTTACAGTATTAAAAATGTATGTGATATCTCAAAATTTTTTTTTTCTTTCCTCTACCAAGTAGTTCTTACCCAGTAGAAACAGGTTCGTTTTGGGTAGGCATACAGGGAAGTGTAATTGTTGTTCCCTTTGTGACTATAATCATATTTCAGACATAGAAAAATATTTACTCTGACATCCACTATTTTCTTACTCTGTGAGATTAGGAAAAAAAAAATGAAGGAAAATGATTACATTTTTTTCCTAAGCAAATGATGTTACTTGCATTTCCTGAAAGCGATGTGATTGTGAGTGAAACAACAAAAAATATCCTTTCAGTGAACGACAGAGTGAAACAAACAACTGGAGATGCTATCTGTGTGGGTTAGAGACCAGCCTGAAAAAATGCTCTCAGACAAAACCCCCTGATACACAGTATTCCAGGTCAGTCAGTCAGTCACAGCATGAATGCTGGACATGGATGTAACTGCAGTTTCAGGAGAAGGCTATCCTCAGAAAGATAGTGCAAGATATATACCTATATAAGAAAGAGTTCAGTAGGACATACAGCTTGAAATATGACTGTTACACACTGTTTTGTTCTGTATCAGAGCTACTACTAAGCAAGCAGGGTGGATTCTTCTTTAAAAAATGAAACAGGGGTGTGTTTCCTGGCAAATAGTATTAGTCCATTTTTGTTTCTGGAATACTAATTTGTAATGCTGCAGGGAGATGGACTTCATGGTTTAAACGAAGAGCTGGTGTGGGTTTTTGTTTTCTTCCAGAACTTATAGTAAAAGAAGACAATTTCATTTATTTCTGAGATTTAGAAATTGTTTGGGCTATCTGAGATAAGAATACATATAATTGTGCATATATTTTATCTCTATGGACCAGAAGCCACCCTTTGGTGGATGCTGGCCACAGGCTGTTTATACACCTGAAGGCCAGAAGATGTAGCTAGTTCCTGTGTGCTCAGAGGAAGAGAGAGCAACAAAACAAGCCCTTGTTTTCAGGGTGGTTTTGACTTAGTCACTTAAGGTCAAAAATTCAGACTAGACTAGATTAAGCATCCACCTTTGAAACCTTGACCAGACTCCTTGGTACCCCGTTCTGTCTGTGGGGAGGGGGGAGAGGGGGGTGGAAATCTTATTTCTATTCTCTGCCATACGTATGTTCCATATCTGGCAGATGAATCCGTCAGAGGTGTTGTAAAGATTCATTATCTGAGATATGTTAAGTGCTTTGAGAAGCTCTTTGAAAAGATTCAAAGTACACAACTCTGAAGAGAAGCTCCGAAGGGCTTCCTGAGGATTGTCTCCTGTTATATTCCCTGGTTTAAAAAAAGAAAAAAAAGGAGGTTTTACAGCCCAAGGGATCCTATTTTTTTTCTTTTTGCCCCTCATGACAGTAATATGGATTGACTTTATCAGGGATTGATGTGCCACTTTTTTTATTCTCCTTCATAATCTTTCTTCTGTCCCTGCTGTCCAGCATGTTTGGATTTATTCAGATGCTCTCTGCTAGACTGGGACCTGGGGCAGCATTTCTTCTGGAGTACTTTGTTAGTATCGCCCTGCTTATAAATACAAAACAAACAAAAACCCAAAACAACAAAAATGACAAGTTGAAAGGATTAAAAAACTGTGCAAGTAAAATTCTTCAATTGTGAAAGTATACAAGGCACAGTCTCTTCTGAGCATGAATAATGACTTCTACCAGTGGAAAATGCCAGAGAAACTTTATCAGAGCCTGTGTTTGGTTTCTGGGATGTTACTAGCTCCATTGCAGTCTTAAAACATTCAGGGATGCATTGTATGGTTCAAAACTCATCTGTTTCAGGGAAGCCCGAGTCAAATATGAAAGCAATTGTAGTATTGAACTTGATGTTTTTTCCCTGCCTGTGCCTTCCAGCCATGTTTGGTTTCTCACTTTGTTTGGGGCTTCCTTAGGCTTGGTTTTCTGATTTTTTTTTTTTTTTTTTTCCATGAGATTTTTGCCTGATCTCCAGATTTCTGCAGGCAGCTGGAGCCAGGCTCCTCTCCTCTCTGGCTTCTCAGCATTAAGGAGAGGCAGAAAGCTCTCTTCTTTTTTCCCCAGCATGCTTCTCCTTGAGGATTGCCACCCAGAATGCAATGAAACAGTGCACAAAGCTTCATAGCTTTGCTGGCATTTAGGATTGGACTGGCTGTGCCCATACCATGCACATCACCGCTATCACAGCAACAACGCTGCAGACACTCCTGGCAGGCTCCTCTTGCTCTCTGCAGCAGGAGAAAGAGATTTGTGTAAAAAAGGACAAGTGGGTTCCTCTGGTTGCACGTGTAGCTCACTTCTGATTTGGCAATACGTTTGGACTGCTCGCTGTAGGCCGTGTTATCATGCTGTCTTCAGATGCTGCTTTTGCTGGTATGTAGAAATCACATATTTAAGTACAAGGTGGCTATCTGACTTGAAAGTGTAAATGCTGGTTGGCACGTGCTACTTCTGTAACTGGCCTCTCAGTCTGTGAAGCACCTAGTAGAGTTACAGATGCTGTATATGTTATAATTAACTCTCAGCGCCTGGAAATGTAGCTATTTATGTGCAGAAACAAAAAGGCACATAAATACGCACCGAGCAGTAAATATTTGTATAGAGAGTACAGAATATTTGTGTAGGTAGGGAGAGTGATATAGTAACAAACATATATGTGTGCATGGGTGTAATGACATTTCCTCGTATCGCATCTATCAGGTTACAAGCAGCTAATAATTTTCTTTTTCTACTCACAGCCAAGCATTATAATGGCATATACTCATAAATCAACATCAACATGGAACATTGCTTAGCAAATATAAATGTATGTGCATTGCAGAATGATCTGAGATTACAAAAATATATCAGAAGTCAAAAGTAGCTGGTGGAGAAATGCTATGTCTTTAGTTTATTGAGATTGTTTGGAGGATCCTAATGTACTGTCACTGAAAGAATAATTTTTCCTTTACAATCTACTTAGCAAAGATTTATCGATCCTTTTCCCCTTCATAGAGAATTACTGATCCATTTTAGAAAATCAGATTTTCACACCTTTCATGAGAATGTGCACAGCACAGTTCCCTAGGGAATGCCAAGGAAGTTGACTTTGACATGAAATCCCTAGGTACCGGCACACAACAGCCTATAGTCTCATCACTGATTTGTTGCACAGGGTGCTAAAATACTTTTATACATTTATAGAGAAATGATTGCACTGCAAGGACTTATTTTTTCCGTGCTAGTGGATGTATTCAGGGTCCTGTTATTTGTGTAAACAGCATTTTTCAGGGGGGTTTTTTCTTCTCAGCTGTGATGTTATGAACAGTAAGGTAAGATAAAAGTTGTTGAAATTCATATTGCAAAGCAGTAGGGTACTGTAGAATTTTTCAGTGTGTGTAAATAACTTTCTTCAAGATGTGTATACTCTGTGTCCTCATTATTGTAGTATCCTAGGTAGCTAAGCATTAGGCATGTTATATTGAAGTATGCATCATAATGAAGGTGATTTATTATAATTAAAACGGCATGGAGAGCAGCTTTTATTAGACATATTGTTTCACAGGAGAGCTTAATAAAGAGCATTATTATTAGTTATAGATCTGTGTGAAGGATGTTGTTTACTGAGAGTTATGTGAGTATTAGTCAAAGTCTGAAGTTGCTCATTTGAGCTGTCCACCGTAGGGGGAAAAAAAGCATTCAGCACAGCAAAGAGAAGAATTTTAAGATTGGAGGGGAGAGAGAGAGAGACAGAGAAAAGGAAATGCCGAGTGCATGAAGTGTTCTCTGCAGGAGCAGTTCTAGAATACTTTATTACATATCTACGGAGACAATGGCATGGACTGTAAGTAGCTCCTGTCTCTCAATATAATAATGCACATAAAGTCGGGGTCAGATTGGGTTCGCTCTGGGCTTTGATGCTGCAGAAGGTCACCAGGGGAATCGATGGACAAAAATGAGACCTGAGTTTCATGCAATCAATGAGATTTTTCTATTTAAAGTGGACACTGCTGGGTGCGAGTCTCAGAGCTTCAAATGTGGTTTTGCTCAGCTTTCGCAGATTGAAAGATGCACTGTAAATGCATTGTTTGTTTTAATAACTCCGCAGGCTCAAGAGGTGTATATCTAAACAGGTTAGTCTGGGAAACTCTATTATGAAGTTGCATGAGCTGCAAATAAATGTGCAAATTAGCAGATGCTTTGAATGTTAATTGCGCTGAGTTTTTATTCTGTTTTTGCTGAATTGTAATTGCCTGGCATTTAGATAAACCCTTAAACGTGATTAGAAAACTACTGAATCGTTTGGTTAAAAATCATCTGGAATTTACCTTTCCATAAAATATGCTTTTTGCTATTAATTTTGTAGCCTTCTGTGCTCGTTATAGGCAATTACTTAATTTCTTTGAAACGACTCGCGTTTCTGTGCATTAAAACAAATTCTCACATGCCTTTGGTTAAGAAGCTACATTCCTCTGAGTAGCAAGTGAATGCTTGGGACAGAATTGCTTTGGTAATTTTCTCTTTAAAGTTTTCAGGCAGCTGAAAGATATCTGCTGTTTTGCCTTTATTGTGTGCAGTTATCTCTCTGGGATAAGGGAAGCAATCAGGAAGAATGTGATCAGTGAGTCTGACATAACTCTGACACCGGCAACAGCAAATAATTGACTGATACGAAGGAGATTTATCTCTGTTGTAAAATGGTTAAGAAATTAAGGCATGTTATAGGCCAACTTCTAATCACCGATACATAGGAATTTAACTGATTTGCAGTCGATGGAGTCGCTCCAAATGTGCGCTGCCCTAACGCGGGTCCTGACACCGTTTTCAATTTCAAAGTGAGTCAGCTGTTGGTCTGTACTTTGTGAATGAAAGAGCCACTTAAATCTGGCATTTAAATGATCCAGTCGATTGTTTAAAAGAAAAAAAAGCGAAAAGAAAACTGACACACCCCAATAATACTCCGTCTATAGCGTACGTCCTGTGTTTTCTGCCACTTCACGAATTTAAAGGATTTTTTTAATCCTACATCACTGCATAAGGAGATGTTCACCAGAGGCTATGGGGGGAGGAAAATGGGAAGCAGCAAACCCAGCCCCCTGTGTTTTTCAGTCTATTCCTAGAAATGGCCTTTTTGATAACACTAAACAAAATCAAATTATTCCTTTGCCACAGATTCAGAGCAATCCCAAAATAAGGAAACAAGCCAAGGCCCTGATAGTCTTTTTCACTTAAGCATCCTAAAAATAGAGTAATTGGAGGTTTGTGGGCAGAGCTTTCAGAGCAGAGTCATGCCTTTTCTACAACTGAAGTCTAAATTTGTTTGCTAGAGTCTGAAAAATGCCCCAAAGAAAAGTAGGTGTACAAAGAGAACTTAAGCTTCTGCCTCAAACTAATTTCTGTTAGCAGAGTCATTTACAATTCAAGCAGAATTTATGCTCACCTGAGATGATTTATTTGTGTTTTCATCTATGCCCTGAGTAAAAACACTTCAGTTTATATTATTCTCATTAAAAACACCCTCCACCTTAACATTCTCTCTTAAATAGTCCTCGGTGTTGCATTCTTGGGATGTGCTAGGCATTTTCCAGCTAAGCCTTTTTGATGGAGCAGAGAAGGACGGATTAGTTCACTCTCAAATATGAAGACTTTGGCAATAAAAGCCCACTGTTGCCATGTTCCATTGTAAGGCAAGTCTCTGGGAGGTAATGGAAGGAGTAAGCAATTGCAGGTAGATTATATAAAACTCAAGCAATAGAACAATGAGCCACCAGACTTTCTGTGAAACCTGAAATAAATCAGGAGGGGTTACAAAAAAAAAGAATACCTCATCAGTTGTAACACTTCTCCGCACAAAACATGGTTAGTAGTATTTCTTCTAGGTGCAAACAGGCAGGTGATAAACCACAGTATGTGCAAACTCAGTGAAACAAAAGCATAGTCAATTTGTTGCATAACTAATGTGTTTTGGGGGGGAGTTGGGGAGGTTTTTGGCTTTAATTTCTTTTTAACTGGCTATTGAGTCGTCTGTCTTCTGGGGGCAGCAGGTCTGGTGTGATTCTCACTGAAGAGTCAACCAGGAGTTGAGTCAAGTTTTGCAGTTGATGTAACAACTGCTGCCCTTTAGCATGCTTTCTTTGAGTTAAGCATATGCAGCCCGCATTGAACTCCCTAGAGACCTGCTGACTGTTACAACCAACACCAGCAGGGTCAAGATCCCAAGTCTCCACTCATGAAAAACTTCTTTGAGATTTATGGTGAGATTTATTCTACTTGCAGAATCCCGAGCAGGGACAACTGTATGCTTGGTGTGAGGGATGCTGCAGAATTAGGTGCTGGATTATTGCATGCTTCCCCGAGCAGACCTTGCGTAAAAGGCTAACAAAAAGATGGTTTTTTTCTAATTCTGTTTTAAAAGGTATTTATAGTTTCTTGCACTTTAAGTGTTTTAGGACACAGAAACACAAATTATCCCAAACTGAAGAAACAGATGAATTCAAATTAAAAAAAAAAAAAATTTGCTCAATGGAATTACTGAATGTGACTTATAGGGACTTTACCTTAATATTCACACCAATATACTTTGCTTTTTAACATAGATTTTTCAGGGTGGCTAATTATTTTTTTTTTACACTTCCCTCTCCTACCTATTTTAAAATAATACTGGAAAAATGGACATGTAGATTAAAGCTTCCCAAAGACATTTTTAACTAGCTCTTACTCAACATAACATCCTAGGTCTCACTGATCTTAGCAGCATTACAGGGGTCATATTTTCACAGAGATGAACCATTCATGGCAATTTCTCCAATAGATTTGACACGAACATTCTTTTATTTTGGAGATATAAGCTTTCTATTTTTGTCCTATTTTTCCCACAACTGACATATTTATTGACGCTATTGCAAGGAAAATCCTCCTTTCCATTAATATTTGACTTCTGCTCTTTCCTCTTGAAGAGTTTCAGGACAATAGAGCAGTAAGGGAAGCTTTGGGCAGTATTAGAATAAGTATGTGCATGCATTAATGAAAAACCACCTCTGAAGTTTGAGAATTAATATTTAAATGAACACGTACACAAACACCATGGTTATCCACACAGATGTAGCATTTTATTTGAGTAGACTCCTGCTGTAGATCAACAAGTAGCATTTATTGATTGTTATAACAGCAGTTCTAGTTCCAGAGAAGATTTTGATTGATTGTCCTCATCCAAAGTGAGTTCTTTCTCCATCTCTCCAGAGTGTTCAGTGGCATTGGCAGAGGATAGTATGGAGACAAAAGATTTTTCTGAGGAAAGGACTTTTACAGTGTCTGTTTAGATTCAAGTAATTAGTTCAATGCTCTTTGCTATTTTTATCCAAGCAAATTGATATATTTGTTATGCTAAATTTATAAACTACTGGTAGTCTTATAGTTATCTCATGTCAAGTCTTCATCCTACTGAATAAGGTGAATCTAAATTATTCTACTGAAGAGAGCAGGAATGTAACTTGTTTAATCAGACCAATCTTTCTCTGTTACCTTTTAAAATCAGTATTTCAGTTTTAAGAATTCCAAGCATCTAAAGCATGTAGAATTCTTTATTAAAAAGCTAGAGAAATACTTAAATAACTTTGCATTTTTTTATCTAATATTAAGCTGTAAGATACCTTACTGCATATTTGAGCCCTGCATGTTTTTTGCAATTACAGTTTAATCTCAGTCTAGGTCAGGAGGTAAAAATGTTCTTCGTGTATTTTTCTGTGTATTCATATAGATAAATAAGCTCAGGCACCCCTCACTTACTAGCACCAGAAGCAACCACTGAAAGTATTTTGTAGGTACTTTTTATTTTTTTTTGGATCATGATTATCACCTGATAGGCAGCCCACTTTCCTTATCCTTCCATATTCCTGCCACTTTGTATTATCTAAATGATCTCTCACATTTTTAACTGAGTTTTTACCCATTGATGGAATCAAAAATGGAGTTTGTCCTCCACCTTTTGCTTTTCCTTTGTAAGATGAGATGTACGATACAGGATCCTGGAAAGGAGATGTGTGAATATATTACAGTACGGTAGTACATCTTAGTGAGTTCTCCACTGATGACTTCTCTTGGTTAGGCTCAGTAAGTTCTCCAAATTTCCTCAGGCTATTGCCCAAAAATACTGTTACTAGTGTAAGTCAACAGTAATTCCCCCCACAAAGAATTCTGTGCATGCATTTAGCCCTTCTGAACAATGAGACTGATTACACAGTTAATAATCTCCTGACAAATTGAACTAGAAAAACCTGCTTGGAGGCTATTCTGCAAAAGATCCATTTTTGCAATGGCATGAGCATGAGATAAACCTCCAGAACTTGCAGGACTGAACTGCCTCATCATTTGTGCAGCTTCCCAAGAACTGGACTCTTCCATGTGAACTGGAAGGAGGGCTTTGCTCCATGCCAACGCAGGAAGGCTTGGCTCCCTCTGAGCTGCAGCCTACCTCTGGATGGCAGTACGGTCACTGGGAATGGGTGGGAATTCCTCCAGCTTTTTCTCAGGAAGCATGAGCCTGGGAAACTTGCTGGTTTTTACTCGCATCAACTGAGGTTTGCCTTTGCCTCGATTTTTCAAAATTTGCCACAAAGTGCAAAACTTGAAGGCTGGAATCTCCATGCATGGACTGCAAATCTGTATCTGCAGGAAACTTCTTGAGCTCCCATGTTTTCAAGGTTTGCTGTCCCTTCCACCATCTAAATCATTCATTACAACTGGTCAGCATTCTGAGGGGCTGCTTATCTACTCTGATGTTATTACACTGCCTGACATGGATTACTGTATGTTCTCTATAAATTGGTGACTAAGTAGGAACTTCTTTCATGCAAACTTGCTATACTGACTTACAACTTAATTTTTTTAAATTTTAAATTAAATTTTTAAAATGTTTGCAGTGTATAAAGATGTTCAGCTTAATAATAAGAATAATAAGCTTTCTTGAACTATGAGGAAACTAGAGGCACATTAGTTGTAAGTGAACAATTTTAGAGCATATACATTTCTTCTCCACATATGCTGCAAGTTGGAATTATCTAAACTTGGGGAAAATTAGTCAGAGTTTAGCATAAGTTTTTCTCTTTGGCCTTCAGAGTGTATCTGGCTTTTTATTTTATTTCTTAATTTTATATATTTTTGGGGAACAAATGTTGCCAGCCAAATCAATGGGGTTTGAAACCGTATAGGGAGCCAAAAATTGAACTTCACAGTGAAATCATATAGTCATCATTCCCATAAAGTGAGATTGCTTTCTTGATAACATTTATGCACATCATAGCTTTCTTAAAAGTAACACATCAGTGTAAATGTGTATGCTGGCATACTAAGCAAAGTCAGATTTTCCTGGTGTTGTATCTGTGACACCAACTGGGAGTCTAAAATGGTCATCAGCAATGTTATAAACTATCCTCTACTTTCTAGACTGCCTTTGCAATCTCATTGCCTTCAAATGAAGTGCTAAATTACATTTGCAGAAGCCTAGTGAGGACAATAGGATTAGAATAGGTGCTACTGAAATCATAATTTATTAATGAAGTTAATATGGTATATGAGGCCAGAGGGAACCCACTGTGACGATCCTAGGCTGAGGCTACAGAGGCAGCATCTAAAGGGAAGGGTATCCAGTGTTTGCTTTCAAATTAAGAAAGATTTTTAGAAATCAACACAGACCTGTGTGCTCTCATTTTCACGTTCACTGTCAATGCAGTGCTGTGTTTTAAAATGCTTAAGTGGATAGCAATGCAAAAAGCATTCCTTTACCAACAGCCAGTTCAATGTGACAGACCTTTGGTTTTCCATAGAAGGCACAGTAACAGTGCAAGACTGTGCACTTCTGTGTTGTGCATTTCTCTGCCCATTTGAACGTAAGTATCTCTAACTGAAACTTTTCCTACTTAATTTTTCAGGAAAAAGTTGTAATCTAAGCCTTCACTTTTCAGATTGCTGTTTTATTTTTTTTCCCCACTCTTAATGCTCATTGCATGTATTGTGGTCAGTTTTTCATCTTTTTCCTTCTAATTAGCTCTGTGATAACTTCTAAGCAATTTACCTCTGCTGCTGGGCTCCAGTCTCAGAAAATCTAATCATATAAGTGGTCCCATTGATTCCAGTATTTACACTTAGTGCTGGGTTACATGCTTGAAGAACCAGTTTATACCCTTCAGATATAGATAAATGACTATCATATCTTTAAAGTCATGATTTAACTGCAACATGAACATGTCTTTGTTTTCATCAAAGCAGTTCAGTTCCTCTGTTATAATAAATTTAACAAATCTGCTTGGGCTTCTTGTAGTGCTTTTTCAGTACGTTGTCATCTTTTCCTTGAAGAACCTTGAAGATATATACAGACACCAGGTCATCCAGGAGAAAGAGATTGTACAGATGGTGTGACTGCACAGGGTGGGTGTGTTTGGGGGCAGTTATGTGATGAGAGCCCTGAAAACGGGCTCAAAGTCTAGTGTCAGTGTTGTTCATTTATGTTGTCACTTCTCAGTTTTGTGCATCTTTGTTTTATCTTTGTTTTGCACATTGGTCTCAATTGCTGGAAGAACTTCTTCAGGGATGTGGTTTTCAAGATGTAGTTGGACAGGATGCTAGATAATCTCATCTAGACTCCCTTTTCTCATCAGAGTTGGACCTGATGGTATTGTGAGGTCACTTCCAGCCTAGGCTGTTCTGCGATTCTGTGAGCCAGGTATTTTTGAAAGCATCCCCTTAACTGTTTTTGTTATTGTGTGGAAGAGGCAGAATTAAAGAATTTATCATCATTATTGTGTATTCATTCACTTTTTCATTCTTTTCTGATGTCTGTAAGAAGAGAATTAAAAACTGGTGGAAACCTGCAGCTGGAAGTGCTCAGAAAACAAGCCCAGTAATGTGATCAACTGTCTCTGTTGTTAAATTGTTTATCTGAATAATCTGGCTAATAATTTATTGTCAGATCCCTCCTATTATTTCTTATTCTCGTTTGCTGTGCTGGAGTCAGGCTGGGGAGCGATGGATGGGTAAGGGATTGTGTATATAGCTGTGTAAAATTTCTGCATTCACAAAGGCTTTAAATTACCATGTATGGCTTATTTTGATGTGGTAAAGTCCAGAGAATTGCTACTTAAGCATGCAGTTCATGTTAATGCAACTTAGCCCCTTGTGAGTTGCTGATTAAGTAGGTTATAGCACAGCCCTTTGCTAGCTTTTCTTTAACTGATACATGGAACCGAGTTCAGTGCTGCTTCACATTTAATATATTATCCTAGAAAACTGGAAAGCAGTCCAACGCTTTTTTTTAATCATTGTGGATTTAGATTTTCTCCTTATTTTATTAACTTCTTTTCTGTACAACACTTGGCTTTAGAATATAATGAAAGTGATATTCTGTACTTAATCCTTGTTGTCCTTTAAACCTAGAACTACCTTTTTTAAATTTTTTTTCTTGAAGTGTACTGTGGACAGACTTAAAGGCTTGTGAGTTTCTAGTCTTCCCACATGAGGTAGTTTGGAGCTGAACAGAAATTCAGCTCTGTTAAGATTTGAAAGGGAAAGACAAGCAGAAGAGGGAAGATATGTTAGAAGTGGAATCACAGAATGGCCAGGGTTGGAAGGGACCTCAAGGATGATGAATCTCCAACCCCCCTGCCACATGCAGGGCCACCAACCTCCCCATTTAATACTAGACCAGGCTGCCCAGGGCCCCATCCAACCTGGCCTTGAACACCTCCAGGGATGGGGCATCCACAACCTCTCTGGGCAGCTGTTCCAGCACCTCACCACTCTCTCTGTATAGAACTTCATCCTGACATCCAACCTAATCTTCCCTCTCTGAACTTAAAACCATTTCCTGGACAGATAATATTGTGTATGTGGAAGTTACAATTCCTGTTTTTTGGTTTTTTGTATATTCTTTGAGAAAGGCGTTGTGCTAGGATATGCACACACACAAATGATTCCATACCAGTTGTGTTGATCCCAAGGTAAGGGTCTAATGCTTCTGTTATTTTGTCTGCACAGATGAATCAATTGTTTGTGTGAGCAATTTGATGCTGTGCTGGGCCTGCTGCCACACTTTACTGATAGTTCTGTATAAAGACGCTGCATGTTCTCTTGTAAACTGGCAAATACTTTGTAATGGTCACTTAAGTGGCATTATCGTCCTCCCTACTAACTGTCCTACTTATAGCATGTTCTGATGGAAGAAAGAACTTTCTCCTAAACTGTTGTGGCTGCTGTTGCAGTAATGGGATGTCAAAGAGGCAAAATTGTATGTGTTGTCAGTGGCTGCAGTAAAACAATGAAATTATACAATGTTTAACATGAAGACAAGATGTTAAGTTCATATAAGGTATCATATTGAAGTAACTGCCCACTGACTTGATTTCATGGCCAAAGAGAACATTTTGATATCCATGTGAATTTTGAGGACTAACTAGCCACATGGAAACACAGAGATCGAAGGCTGCAATTAGGCATTTAGATGCCATAGGGCTGAGAAATATTTATGTTAATGCACAAAATAAATAGATGAAGCAAACACAGGTAAAAGGAAATGTGAATGATACAATGTTGTGAATATGAATCTGGTCCAAACTGCAAATAAGGGGGGAAAAAAAGCGTGTGATTTAAGTGATTTGTTTTATCCACCTCAAAATTAGCTACATTGATTTGGTTCTTGCCTAAGTCTCTTTGATTTTATTTTCAAGATCAACAGCCTGGCAATGTAAAAACTTCAATCATTAGGCTATGTGATGGCTGGGGTTAGGTGAGTATAGGTTTAGGGTAGATTAATGTACGCACCTTCACAGGAACACTTAATGGTTAGAATGGATGGCTTTGCATTGCCCTTCTGCAAATCTGTTCAACAGAATAGAGATTGAATGATTTGGTCAGAAGTTGCACAGAAGGTTAGTAGCAAAACTGAGTCTCTGAGGTGCGGGCTTCCTACTCTTACCACCTGGTGGGAAACTTTCACCCAAGGAAAGGCTGTTTGTCATTTGAAGATGGGTAACAGAGGAAGAAAGGGATTTGAATGCTAATGTGCTTTCACAACTGTAACCTGATTCTCAAGCTTGCTGCAAGAAACTCAAATAACTCTGCCTTTCTGTTTAAAAACTGAATATGCATACCTTCCTAGTTAAAAACAAAGAACCCCAAATCTCCACAAAAGCAAAAGGAAAAAAAAAAATCAAAACTAATTACATACATAGCCGTAGGAATTAGATATTACTTATTTTTTGGTAGAAGTAAAAAAGCAGAGGTATAACCAAGCAGTTCTTCAAACATACATACACCACATATAACATTTCTATTTGAATGATGTAAAAAGAAAATTTATAGTGGAAAAAAGACAATGCATTTTATCATTACATTCTTGTAATTTTTTTGAACTCTCGGAAGCTATTAGTGGCTCTTCATATTTTTATTTTAAGGATGCTTGTGTTTCCAAACACGTTTTCTGATATTTGTAAATGTTTAGTGCATTCTTTTTGTCATCCTTTATATTACAAATAAAAAAAATGAAAACAACAAAGCACAAACCCACTGCCAATTATGTTATGCCTCTCATAAGTGTCTCTTTCAAACAATATGTTCAAAAGTGTATTTATTACTTTTTAAAAGTAATACGGTAGGTTTGTAGCGGGTTGAAAAGTAACTTACAACCAGTAATATTATGAGATTGGTTATGCTGACCTACATTTTTAAACAAACTAAGCTACTTTTAGGACTTGTGGTGGAAGTTTTGTTATTGATTTCAGTGACAACCAAGATCAGGGCCCTTGCCTAGATCCCAGTGATTCTTCAAGCAGGAAATTGTCCATTAGTGCCTGTTGGAGCAGATGGCATCAATCCAAATGGCTTCACTGCTTACATACAGTCCTCTGTGTATAAATGTATGTGTCTATGTTTTGTGTATTTAAAATTGTCACATATCTCTATGTACATGCACACATATACATGATAGTAACATTTTTCTGCTCTTGAAGCAGGAGTCAATGGTATTTGACTGTGCTTTCTAAGGAGCAGCAACAGTTATTCTTTAAGGGTGAAACTGAGCATCCTAGAGTGTTCACCAGTTTGCAAAGAGCAAGAACAAGGAACAGGAAGTATTAGTGTAGCTGCATGCTCTTTTATTTATTTATTCATTTATTTTTATTTCTTTAACCACGATCAGGTTTTCTTCCCTACAATATTGTTTAAGAAGGGTTTCCTTACAAAGTAAAAGGAAACTATTGACAAATAATTGCTTGGCAACTGTTTAAAGAACAAAACAAAGCCAACACAACAAAATGAACAAAATTAAACAATATATAATAAAGAATAGAATTGTCCACGTAGCAAAATACTAGAGGATCTGAGAAATGCTTGTCATTGTTTACTGATAGCACCGGTTATAGTAACTGGATTAAAATGATTGGTGTTATGCTGTTTTGCTATTGTGAAGCGCTGAACAGAAAAAATGCTGTTACACTGTTCTGAATTGAAGTGATCCTCCTGTATGCCTAACATGTAATACTAGTATTATGTGTGGTGTGTGACATTATGCTACACTAGCATAATGAATGAAACGTCTGGTGTCTTAAGTACACTTCCATCTTCCAGCAGGTTAAAGTCACTGTCAAAAGGAGAGGCATCCTTTGGGCTTCAACTTCAAGAAAACCAAGTCCTTGTGCAGATTTTTTTCAGAATTGTGAAGCTATGTGATAATTAAGGGCATACTGAAGTTGGAATATACTTATTTAGAGATTAATATATTAAGATCTGCTCTGTGAAAAGAACTATGTGATAGGTGTTGATGAAGGCCTGGCAAGAAGAAGAGTATCCTGAAACATCTGTAATGATTAAAAAAAATGCACTTGTTTATAAGTGCAAAAGGCATCAAAATATGAAAAACTAAACAAAACTCCTAAAATCACTGATCTGCGATATTTGTGGTATTATTAAGTATGTTTAGCTGTTGTAGCAGCAGATTTTCTTGTCAAAGGAGCTCATTATAGGAGAGCTATAGGAAAAGTGATTTGGCATTCTTCTTCTTGAGTTGGTAACTGTATGTCTTACTGCAGTGCATGTTCTGGTATCTGGAAAAAACAAGAGACTTTGAATTTGTGAGGCTCCGTTCTGGCAAAGCTTCTTTCAGTTTCTTTACTGGATGGGCATTGTGGTAGGGAAGATGAAAGGAGATAGAGGGCAGTAAATCTGACAGTATGCCTCTAGAAGTTGTGGTACCAGTAAAAATCATAGAATCATTTTGGTTGAAAAAGACCTTCAAGACCACTAAGTCCAGCCATCAGCCTGACCTACACAGTCCAACTACTAAGCCATGTTCCTTACTACCATGTCCACATGTCTCTTAAAGACCTCCCTGGGCAGCCTATTCCATTAACTGACCATGCTTTCCATGAAGAAATTCTCCTTAATGTCTAACCTAATTATTTCCTGATGCAATTTAAGGCCATTTCTTCTCATTTTGTCATATAACACCTGAGAAAAAATACTGGCAGTTGCACCTCATCCTGTTTTCTAGGCCTTTTTCGACCTACATTAATCTTCTCTGCACATACTTAAGCAATTCAATGTCCTTCTTGTAGTGAGGGACTCAAAACTGAACTCAGTATTCGAGGTGTGACCTTGCCAGGGCTGTGTACAGAAGGACCATCACTCCCCTTGTCCTACTGGCTATTCTTTTCGATGATTGTAGGACAAGAGAAGTCATTCTCCATCTCTGTCTCTAAAATTCAAGTATGCCGTATTAAGGCAAAAAGGATGAAGCAGGACAAAAGCATATCTAACAGCTGACAACCTTGTTAATTACATAACATATAAAACGATGGTGGAGCTGTCCTAGATTTGGATTTGCGTTTTGGAAGTCTTCAGTGTTGTCCAGGAAGGGTAATTCAAGGCAGGCCTCCTGACTGGCCTCAGGTTGACAAAACAATTTTGATACTCAAAAAGAGATCTCAGCAATTTTAGGTGTGATTATTCCGGTCAAAATCTGATCTGCCTGATGTGTATTATGGTTGTTTATTGTACCCTTATTTCCAAAAGATTTTGGAAGGTACAAAAAAATATATGCCCAGTTCCTAAACTGCTTTGGGTTGTGACAGTGCATTGTGTTAGAGATTCTAAGTGGTGTTTGAAGTTGCATTCAGATATAGAGCAGATATAGAGTTGGATGAAACTGGAATTAGAAGCACTTTAAAAATCTTCAGCAAAAAAAAAAAAGAGTAATAATATTAGGAAAGTTTGCTTCACCGCACTAGAACTGATATGTAGCTGTTTCAACAAATTTTCTTTAGAAGGTGTTGCTTTGTGTGTCTTTCATGGAATTCATGGTGAGAGACGAGACCCAGCTCAAGACAAAGTTACTTTCTTGATACGGCCAGGTCTGTTCCATCTATATCTACAGATGGAACTCGATTTGCATTTTTCTACTTTGTATATAAGAGGTTGAATTAACTGCTGAGTTGAGTCACCATTTAACCATGCTGTGATTTTTTTTCCTGAAATTCAACTTAATATTTTCTTTTTTTTGCAACTTGTAAATCCTGTGTAAATCCAGAAATGTGAGGTAAAACATTTTTCCTTTAGCTAGCAAGAGTCTCGTTCAGTTGCTGATTCCCTTTTAAACTGCCTACTGAAGTTTCTCTGTCATACGTGACCAACGTTCAAAAGTTACTTTTAAGTTTCTGTGTGGCTATAGATGTGCTAGTTTCTAAAAGAAAATATTTTTAACTGAATTCTGGATTTTTCTTCTCTAAAACTCTTTCTGGTGTGCACAGACAAAACCTACCAAATTACGTAGGTCGCTCAGAAAGTAATGCCTCTTATTTATTTCCGTGGAAACTACAACAGATACAAAGAGCTCAATAACATCATTTGATAGAGCAAATTCTCATCTACTAAACATTAGTTTTTAACTTAGTCACCAGCAATAGCTATACAGTTTTGCAAGCAATGAATAAGAGCCTGTATGCCGTACTTGTAAAAATATGCACCAGCAGAGGTCGTCCACAATCATCACTGCTGAAATGCACCACCCACCGCCTCACTGTGCTCACATCCACTGTTTGGTTTCCATAAGCATTCAGCAAGTGTTGATGAATGTCAATGGGTGCCATTTTTTCTGCATGGAGAAATCTAGGTCCATACCTTTACTTCATGTGCACTTCCATGTCAGACTGCCCCTTTTCTTCTGTCTTTGTCATGGTAACAAAATATAATGGAATATTGGTGGGAAGGCTCAGGTTCTTCTGCCACATGAACAACATCCACCTCTGATGTTGTGGTCTAACAAAAAAATCAGAGGTATGACTTCCAGAGCAGCCCTCATAAATCGTAGAAAAACTGTATATAATATTGTTTTAAAATTCTGGTTAGGCCAAATTCATATCACTTGAATGCTTTGTGGTGGCAATCCCAGGAAGCAATCTTTTACTTAAAGAACAAAACCAAAACAAAGAAAGTAGAAGTAACACAGAACTACCAGCATCCATGAGGTACCTTAATGCATTTCTTAGTTCCAGAGGCCTTGCATGTCCTTCTTCTTACCTGTGGAGAGCATAAGGATTATCTTGATGAAGGGATGCTATAGTCGTTGTATGGATCTTTAAAATAAGATTGAGTGGAGAGAGGATGAGACACAAAAAAGCTTTGTGTTTAAGGCCCTCTCAAAATTGAAAATGTGTTAATATTAGCAACAACGGGCTGTCAAACTGGCAGGCTAGTGAACAAACACTTGTGTGAAGATAATTTGGCAAGTAGAATCATGTGTGCTTTATGTGGTCACTGTGGAAATTAGAACAACGTGATACGAAATATTTTTCAAGATAAATAAAAAGTTTTCATTTTGATATGAAAGATCCTCTAGACAGCTACAATATGTTTCTCATATTAAAGTAGAATGGCATTTGCAGAAAAGTTTTAATGCATTTGTTTCGTCTGTTTTGTAATAGAAATTTTTTCAAGTTCTTCGGAAAGTTGGCCTCACCATATACGAATTTTAGAAAATCCTGGGTATTCTTATAGATTTACAATTCAATGGATGGCTCCTTATTTTTGGCACAGCTCCCTCCGGAACAGAGCTGATAGGGGTGGCAACTCCTCACTATGATGAAACTTGCTTACTGATTGGAGCTTTCTTTTAATTCTGAATTTAATTGCTCTCCTATATGATCTACTCCTTTAGGAGATCAGATGGCATAAAAGTAATAGGATGGGAAAGTTTCTTGAGGGCTCATTCTTCCATACTGTTTCACCTTTGTCCTGTCATGATCTACAGGGCCTGATCTTCTGATGTCTTAAAAATTGTCTGCTTTGGTACAGCTAAAACAGCCTTGAGCTAGAGGACTGCTTTATCTCACCATTTCAAGACTTATTTCTCTTGGCTGTGTGCTATCATTTCTTGTGAACACGGTAGCCTCTCAGAATAGTAGTGTCTCTGTCTCTTGACCTGTGGATGCATACGTACTTCTGCAACGCATCCATTGACGAACAAGCTCCTTTCCACTAAGCAGAACGCCATTTAAAAGGAAGATCATTGTATTCTGGCAAAGGCCCGAAAGGATTCCTGTTAACCTAGAATTAATAAATGACAGTTATGTCACTTCACTCTGTACATGGTAGAAAACTTAGCAGATGAAATGTTTTGCCACAGCAGGAGCAAATGATTATTATATCAGCTTAATAATTGGATCAGAAGTCTGAAGTTTACTAACTCTAAAGCAACATTTGGAGTAAAACTTGCATGCTTTGGTTTCATGCCAGCAATGGTTTTATTTTGGTTTGTTTTTTTTTTCCTGATTGCAGTTGCAGGTGAAATAGTTACTTCTCACGTTGTACGTGGTAAAACCAAATTCGTTTACCTTTTTGCATGTTTAAAGCATACATCATGACTTGCTGTGTGAAGCTAGTAGGTTATGTTTACAGCAATAAACCCAATAAAGTAAAATTGTGATGTAGTCTTTTATTTCTGTGAGTTTGTTGCATCTATATTTCCATGCTGAAGCCTCCTATTAGAGTGCTGCAGTGCAACCCTACCAGCACATAGGTGAGGACTTTCTTGTGAATTTTTCAGCTTGCTCCTAATAGATGCAAGAAATGTGGGAAATTTTTTTCATTAAGGAAAATAAATGGTTCAGTATAGAGTTATGTTTACTGAGGAATTTTTGTTTGACTTAAATTAATCATGTTGAAGTAGTATTCAAATTTGAGGACATAGCCATTCAAGGGACATTGCCATGTAGTTTTTCTTAATAAAATAAATAAGTAATAAAACAACAACAACATGACTTTAAAAAGAAAAGATTCCTAAAGCTACAATTAAAACCTTCATGAGTTCTGTAGAAACGCAGCTTCTGTCAGAAGCTGTTACATTAAGCAGCACTAACCTTTTCAACTTTCAGAGGAAATGAAATAAAGGAAATAAAAGAAGACCACCTCTGACTAACCTGAAAAGAACATTTAAGTGAAAGAAAGCACCGTGGGTAGCGATAGTTTCCCTAACTTTCCAAATTAAGTTATTACATGAAGTGCAGATTTGTTAATATGTGTATAATTGCGCCGTGGTTACTTCTTTTACAACATCATTTTTAAGTAGAGAATGCTCCTTTTTAACTACAATCTGGCTATTAGGTGTGAAGATGAATATCACTGAAGAAATACGATTTTTAAAGTCAAACTAGCATTGAGAAAAGGGAGCAGAACAGAACTATCTTTTCCACTACAGAGACTTTCATGAGGAGATAAATACAGTTCTAGCCGAAGAAAAGTGGAGACTGTTTTGTGTGATAATATTTATATTGAGTGAGAAGAGCTGGGGATGTATTAGCTTCTTGCTGTAAGAGGAAGGGCGGGCAATACTGAGCATTTTAGTAAGTTGAATGTGAGTAATATAGGTAATATAAGTAAATGTGTAATGTAGTAAATACAAGTACACGATCAAAGCAGTGAAGGGAGATCAATGATCACATATCAACAGTCTTGTTTATTTTCATTATAGAAACATCCATTTAAAGGTAGTGGTGCAGATGGCTGGGAAGACAAGGAGAACATTTTCTCTAACTTTTCTGGAGAAATGACAGTCAGCAGGTAGCAATGGCAGGGGTCTGAATTCTGATTCAAAATAGGTTGCATAAACCACACTATCTACAGATTGGGATGGAAATATTGGCACACCAGTGGTAGTACATAAAACAATGTTTAAAGATGAAAGAATGAAAGTTGCCCACTAGAAATCTTTGTTGATGAAAAAATTTGAATGCCTCTAGAAGCAATAAGACAGACGAAGAAGGACTAGGTCCTAAGAGGACCAAGGCAGAACGCAATCCTAAATTTCACTAGCATTTGACACAAATAAAACCAGACATTTCCTAGTAGAGATTTTAAACGTATTCCTCACTCAAAAGCTTTAAATTATGCCTTAAAACAGCTTTTCCCAAGGTTATGATGGTAGTCTGTCTCAATTAAAAATAAACCACTCTAAAATTTGAAAATTTTTGATGTAGTCGTTAGAATGTCTGAATAGTGTATATACTTTTTTCTATTTACTGGTAACATAATTGGAGTGATTGTTCCAACAGACAGCGTCTGTATGTCCCTAACAGAATTCTGTGCATGACTAGAATCCTAGAGGAGGAGAAGATTTATTTCATTTAACTGGGGTTGGGGTGGGTGCCAGAAAATTAAAATATGTTTGAGCCAGAGAAATGGAGTGATTTCAAACTAAGGGTGAACTAAAAAGAAGCAAAACAAAGGATCTTTCTTTCACTTTTTTATTAAAATAAAAAACATAATTAAATTTAAACTGGCAATTTTTGTGGTGTGGCGACTACAAAATTTAGCCCAATGGCTAAAGCAGCGCATAGAGTCTTTATAGAGCCCATCATCACACAAATCCTGCATTAAGGATAAAAGTAGCTCGAAGTCCCATTTTTAGATCTCTGCCTAGGGCGTATTTCACACAAAACCATATAGTTTTCTGTAAAAGCTCTCTGATTACTAAATAGTTTTGCTTAGAAACTGCACCTTTACCCTTAAAGTGCAGAGGCAAAGCTTTTAACACACTGCTAAATGTTCTCTGCACTTTGTATGGTGCTGCGAAGATGAGGAAAGTAAAGGGTTTGCACTTTTACAATGGGCTGGGTGAGCAGACTTGCAATTTGCATTTGCAAATCCTTCTGATTTTTCCTGGCAAATGAAACCCGCCAGCTTGGTGAAGTCTGGGAGAGGGAGAGCAGAGCAGAGGTGCAGCAGCTGAATTCCAGCAGGTGCAAACTGCCCTTCGGGGAGAGACGCAGCAGGGAGGACCCCGTGCTGCACAGAGCTGTCAGCAGAAGCTCATGGAAAACAGGCATGCCTGGTAATAGCAGTGTGAGATGGACAAGAAATGGATGACAAGTTATATGAGTACCTGCAAGAGATCCGTGTAAAATTTGTCGCTACATATGTGGTGTTTACAGCTGTATTTTGAATAAGGGGATTGTAATTCCTTAGTTTTCCTGGAACAAGAACTGAGTTCTTATCATTGTAATGCCATCTAAAATATATCCCTTTTACATACCCTTGCCTTCAGCTTAAAGCAGATAAACCCTTTTCACAAAGTTCGTCTTGCTGGTTTTTATGCATTCTTCAACTCCCAATTTTGTGTATGAAAAGCTAAAACTTTTGCATGGATGTTGATTAATGGAAGTTACTGTGTTGCGCTGTGATGTTCAACCTGCTCTTTTTCACTTTCCAAAATGTCTGATCCACACACATCCCAGCAGGGATGAGAGCAAATTCTGATGGGTTTATATGCAAAAAAATCACAGGCGATCCTTGGCCTTGGCTCATCCTCTTCAAGGAGGAGGGGAAAGTGCTGGGCCTGCAGCTCTGACAGATGTGTGACAACAGCTGCTTCTTCTGAAGGCCCTGAGAGAACCTGGGCTAAAAAATGCCCAAGCATGTTTTGGAAGGAAACGCTTTCTCTGAACCCATCATTTTAATGATTTATTTAGCCTTCACGTAACTAGAAATTTAGAGAATATGCAATCTGTCTGCTTACGGAGGAAGTTGTCAGTCATTCCCCATCTGAAATGAAGCTCCTCTGGCAGCTAACTACAGGCACTGCTACAGCCTGAGTTGGGGCAGCAGTTCACACACCAGTTTTTGCTGTCCTTCGCTCTGTGTCTGTAAAGCCACTTTAAATTCACTGTTAGGAGACTGTCAAGCTTGTGGTGCAGGTCTCAGGAATATCCCACAGCAGTGAGTTCCAAGGCTTTATAGATGATTCTGACTTGTCCATTTCGACGGAGGCCTCTTTTTTCTTATCAGATGAGGCGGGGTGAATAGTTCCCGATCTACGCTTTCTCAGCACTGTTTGTTATTTTGTATGCTTTGATCATGCTTGTTCCTACCCACTTTTGTCAGATAGGTGTTCCCAGACCTTTCAGTCTTTTTATCATTCTTACTGCACATCTTTCTGATGTATCTTTATTAGGTTTCTTGGCTCGTTTCTAACCACGAATAAGCAAAGTATTCTAGATGAGGTCAAATTGTTGATGTACATAACAGGTAAAATCCCAGCCCTATTGCTGGGAATTCACTAATATCTAAGGGGTGACATTTCTCCCGGTGATGTCACATTTCCTGTGTTTCTCTTCCTCCCATTTTTCATGTATTCAACTTCAAAATTCGACAGCTAATAATTTAATCTAGAGTCCTACTGATGCAGCATCCTCCATTAAATTGCTGTTAGTCCTCAGGTTAGCAGTGTAAGTTTGGGAGTGGGAGTAGTTCCCTCCCCAAAGCACTTTAATGAAAGGGGTGAAATTTTCTCCTGATTCACATTTGCTATGGAACCATACTTGCTGTTCATTTTAGATGACTGGAACCAAGGGCATCAGCCTCGACTTTGAACAATACTGTGTTCACAGTGACCTTTAGCCAGAAAATCTGCAAAAATGCATTATACAGCATATGAAAACAACATACACGTGCACACACACACACACAAACCCACTTCATTAAATGACTTTGTCCATAATTTACTATGAATATGAGGGAAAGCAGTCAGAGAGGCTTTTATAGCATTTGTAAAAGAAACCCGTTAACTCCTCTTTCCTCCCCAGAATCATCTAAGAAATGTTCAGATTGTTGCTAGCTAATAAATACAGTAAATGAAATGTTAATAAATCACCAGCAATTTAGCCTGACAATAACATGGATTGACCGCATTGATTAAATTGATTATGTTTCATATATTTACAATATGTAGACACAAGCCCAATTTATTTTCTGAAGAGTTCAAGGTAGGTATCATTGGTTTAGGGGGAAAAAAAAAAAGAAAAAAAAAGCCAAACAAAACAATGGAGTAATGTTTGTGGTTGCTATCTGCAATAATCTAATGCTGACAGAGAGCAGTATTTTATTTAGTAATTAACAGTGTAAAGGGGAGAGAAGCTGTCATGTTGGTTCTTAAGCTGGGGAATGTGATGAAAGATGATATCTGCGATCTCATCCTTTCCACTTGTTTAGGATTGTCAGGATGAGAAATGTCAGCATTATGAAAGCTCAGCTCTGCTCTTGATATGATAAAACCCTTCAAAAGCCAGTCTTTCTCTCCCTCTCCCCCCTCCTTTCTCCCTCTCCCTGCACTTGCTTTTTTATTTATCCTGTTTTGTTAGATGGCAGAAATATAATTCTTTTCTTTCTTCCTATTATAAGCCACCATTTTTGTTTTATTATATGTTTCACAACCCCTAATGCCCCACTGAAAATTACCTTGTTAAATGACAGTGTTTCAAAGCCATGAATCCTTTCCACCATTCCCTCAGAGGTTTGAAACAGTCAACAGACTGTAAAGAATAAATAATAAAAAAGTATTGATTATTTTGATGACTGTGAGATTCAATTAAGTATTAATTTTGCCCTCCAGTGGACCTATCAAGGTATTCAAAAGGGAGGATTCGGCTCAGCTAAATGTGTGCTGAGTGCTTCAGCCTTAAATAGGGAGAAAATGTGTTTACCTACAGTATTTGAAGAGGAGTGCATTGATGCACAGAGTCCAATATTTAAGTGCTGTGCAAATTAAGCCCTGGTGACAGTGACATTGTTTTCAGCGATATGAGTATTGACTAAAGAAGTGCATTTGATGACAGCTTAAACTATTTGTATTGATTAACATTTTCATAGATTATCATGTGTCATATCAAATTCACTTTTCAGACATGAATACATTAAAAAACCCATAGGCAAACATCGACCAATGTGATGACGGGACAGAGGGAACATGCTAACCAACCTACTTGCTCGCTGGTCACCTGTTCTCTGCATAAGAACCATTTAGGCATGAACTTAGCAATAAATAGCTGCCAGGGAGCGCAACAAGGTCACTTGTTCCTTTCTTTTTTTTCAGTTTTTTTTTTGACTCTGGTTTCCCTGCTGTCATGGTATTATACCTGTTAGTTTGCAAACGGGATAATAGAGTGTGCTCGGAAATAATGCCTGACCCCAAATGTCCTCAGTGAGCAGAAGATAAAACTGATCCAATTCGTCAGGAAACAATTTAAATACGTAGATGTAAGGTTTTATGGGGCTGTAATGTCCCAAGCACGACACTAATTGCAAACCGTTTGTGTAAGTATCTTCCCTCATTTTATCTTAAAAAAAAAAAAAAATAATAATAATAATGTTTATGTGTTTTTAATTTTACAAACAAAAATATGTGTTTGTGTGTGCTTACAGACTTCTGAGGCACAGCATCCCAGAGGCAAGAACCGTTGGAAGAAATCTGTGTCTCTGTTGAGTGCGCGTGCTGAAATGGCTATTTGTTGCTGTGTATTTTCATAGAAACACTGGCGGAGAGATGTGTGTGTGTGTGTTTGAATTTGTTAATGTTGCACGGAGGAGGATGCCTCTTTAAATCACCGGGGAGTGCTGGCAGGGCTCTCCTCTTCGGTGCCGTTGGAGCATACAGGAATTTCGTTTCTTACTACATTAAGGACAGAGCGAGGTGTAAAAACATACACACACAAAAAGCACATCCCACAATTAAAGCTGTGTTGGTTATGTTGCTTTCATAGAAGTTTTTCTCCAAAGCATCCTGAATCTCTCACATGCTAGTTGAGCTTTAATAGGGTGGGGAGTAATGGAAAACTCATTGGATCTGTAATAGCTCTTCACTTGACTGCAGCCAGCAATAACAGCAGGAGCAGCCAGAGATAAGAGAGAGAGAGAGAGAGTGTATGTGTGTGTGTGAGGGAGAGGGAGTGGAAGAGAGACTATACGCACACCAAAGCTGCCACTTTTTTTTTTCCCTCACTCTTTTTTTCCCCCATCCTAGGATCCAATGATAGCTGGACAAGTCAGTAAGCCCTTGCTGTCACTGCGGAGTGAAATGAATGCAGAGTTGAGAGGTGAGGACAAGGCAGCTACTTCAGACAACGAGCTGAATGAGCCCCTGCTTGCGCCTGTGGAATCAAATGACAGCGAGGACACTCCCAGCAAGCTCTTCGGTAAGTCTGTCTAGGTATTTCATTTCACTGCTACCATGTTGTCCGGAAGAGCAATCTCCCCCCCGTTCCTTTTTATTTTTTTATTTTTTTTTTTTTGTTTGCTCACTACTCTCATAAGTACCAAGGAGCATGCAGGCAATCAGCCCTGTGCTCCCATTGCGCCTGGCTACCGCGAGTGACACTGTCACGTCCTGAAAACTTTTGTCAACAATGAACTTATTTTATGCAAGTTGCGCTCGTTTTATCTTCTTATTTGGCTCCGAGGTCTCCAATGTTAAAAATAGAAGGGGAATCCTTTTTCTTGGAGTATTTCGCTAACATTTATGGCGTTAAGTGCTGATGTGAGTGCATGATATGCTATCAGCCCTTTCTGTGACTGGGCTAAACTGAGGAGCTACCATTTTAAATGGTAAAGATAAAGCAGCGTGAGGAGAGCTGAGACAGTCCCATCGCAGACACTATACTGAGTAAACAAAGGCTGCCAAGCGTACTGCACGTGGAGCTGATGGCTTTACAATTTAAATTAGAAATAAAATACTTCTTCTAAAGTGCGTGCCAGAAAAAAAAAAAAAAAAAAAGAAAAGCAAAACTGTTTAATTTTTAACTAGCCTAAATTATGCCAGATGAAAGCATAACCTTTCCTCATCAAAACAAAAGCAGTAAGAGTGGCACTCCAACGCAGACATCTGTCATTCAAACGGATGACACCCTGTAAGCCAACTCAGGCAACTCTGATCTCTAATCAGAAAAGGGAGCAGAGTTGTTGAGGCGCGTGCTTGAGTGATAGATGTTGATAGATGTCTGAGCTGGAGCAGTTCTCCACGGTGCATAGTGACATTTTGGGTTTAGTGTGACTGCTCTCTTGGAGGAGTTCCTTTTAATTATTTCCATTTGTGACTTAAGCCTTAATAGAAGCAGAGCATTTCCTTAGTTTTTCCATGATCCTATAAGTAGAAGTTGAAGGGAGAAACGTGTTGTTTAATGAGAATGCTGCTTTAAGGCACAGAGAGAGCCCAGTTTCTAAGATTCAAGTTTTGATTTCATAATCTGTGAGAAAATCTGTAGTGGTGTTCACATTTCAGTATTCCAGCTACAGTTAGAGCTGCAAGATTTTATAAATAAAAGAATACATGTGACTTTCTTTAAAAATATTCCTCACCCCTTACTAGAAGAAATAGCACAAAAATGTTTAACTCAGTAACTTTGCTGCAAATAAGGGAAAATAATAACAATAAACCTAAAATTTAATTTCTCGGTTGCAGTAATGACCATCACTGAATATCACATCCGTGTTTAAGTACCCCCTTAGTAATCTTTGTTTCCATGGAAAACATAATTTCTGTTATCAGTTTATTCACACACCACGTAACAATTGTTTTAGTTCATTTCATCCAGGAAGTAATTCTGGTGTCTAAAATACAGGAGGCTGTTACTTGCATGTATACTGGTTTATATATTTTATGTGATCAAATGTACGGGGTGCGTCTGTTAAATATAGCAAGGTATATAAAAAAGAAAAATGGACTTTTAATTTGAGAGTGCTGAAATGTCTGCTTTTAGACCAGGCGAGTCCTGTGATAAAAGGCGGGCTGTTTTTTTGAGCCATTGTCATTTGGGTGCTCAACAGTGGTAATGAAATATACGCACCGTACTTTCATTAGGGCTGTCATGTGGGGCTATAGGAATGATGTGCAACAATATCTGATCTCCTGAATTGTAAATGTAATTTGCGTACCTAAAACAGTGTTGGAAAAGCTACAAATTAGTATGTTGTGCTGTTTGTTTTAGCAAGTGTCTTTGCCAGCATGGTAGATATATTGCTAAAAAGATATAAGTAAAAAAAAAAAAAAAGAAAGAAGAAAAGTAGGTGAGATAGTTCTTCTGCCTCAGTATGAACTTATGTACTGCTTATCTGAGTTCTGTGACAATTACAACAGATGCTACAGATGTTGTAGCAGCAGCTCTTACCAGTTAATTTTAGTAACTTTGAGAACAGAAAGGAAAGAGAAATGGGGCTATTTTGATACATTGAAGGATGAAATGAAGCAAATTTATTCAAAGTAGATACTTAGCCTTTATGTCCTGGATGTCCCCTTCAAGATGTATTTGCAGTAAATATTTAAAATTTACTTTTATTTAAAGCTTTGATACTTGCATATGAAGGATTATTCTATATCTGTTTCTCTTTGTTTAATGTTATGAATAGCATGTTAGGAATGCATACTTAGGGGCTTTATTTGCAGTCTCTGAAATTACATTATTTGTGAACATGTTTGACATATGATGGCATAGAGATTGGCATTTTCTTCCTCTTTCTTCTATGCGATGAAAGAAAAGAATTTCCTTTATATAAAATAGTAATGTATAATGTAATAAATTCTGTGTGAAAATTATTAAGCAAGAGAGGGAGAAGCATTTTAGAAAGTCACAGGGAGGAAAACAAAGTTTTCCTGCACTGTCTCTTTCAAGTTTCTTGAAAAAATGGTGAATATCATGCACTGGATTAATGAAAACGAATGACCAGCAGTTGTGTGTCTTATGTTTTGTCGATGTGAGCAATATTTCATGAGTCTTATTTTCATACAGATGAACAGAATTGAATGATTAGGTGCAAAGAGCTTTATTCTTTCTCATCGGACACATTCTGCTTGGCCTTCTTGTGACAGATGGGTTTATTTCTGCAGAGACCCACATTGCTCACCTTTTCCTAAAATCCACGTCTTTTATCTTACACTTCATTGTTTCAGTATTTCACTGCATACCATATAAACAGTGGGTATTCATTTTATGTTTTGGTAGCACGTGGATCAAAAAAAGGCACCTCTTTAACACCTCAATCCCTGCCCCAGGTGAGAAGAGGGCAGGGCTATGATGAATTATGCTCATATTTGACTGGGAAAGATATGCATTAAACTTTTGCTTCTCTTGTGGGTGATCTGATACCAATTCTGAGGTGGATGCTGCAGTTCTGTGTGTCTCAGGTAGCAGCACTAGCTGGGACAAGTTTTTGGCAGTTTGAAGTAGCTCCCACCTGAAGCTGCATTGGAATGGGCACTTAGTCGCTGTGCTGCAGTGTTACTTGTGAGGGGTAGCAGGGATCAGCATGGTTGTGACTGCTGCCCGTTTGCCTGCTTTTCTTTCTATCGTGGTGTTTTGGTTGGGTTTTTGTTTGGTTTTATTTCCAGAAGAAATGGCTGCCCTGTAGCTGGAGGGGTTGTAGCTGTAACGCTCACCTTGTGGTTTTTTATCAGTGGGCTTTTTCACATCTTAGAACCTGCGTGCAAAAATCTTCCGATACTGAAATAGTGTGAAACAAGAAGAGAGCTAAACACAGTGAGAAATGCTTTCTGAAGCGCAAAATACTGGGAAATCTCTATATTCTGAGGCATGTAAACTCAGAAGTAGCATTTTGAAGTCTGGAGTTTGTGCAGGTTTAGAGTTGCCGTTCCAGAAATCCCACTTTTGCCTCGCAGCAAAAGGCAAAGCTGCTTAACTAGAGGTCTTCTGTTAGTTATTTATTGTTTAAAATATTTGTGAAGCAGTATCTCCATTGTAGTCATGTTAAGTAATGTAATTAAGCGACACATAATTTAAGGTTGGCTGGCTGACATTGCTGGCAGTGTTGTTTTCAGATCAGCTTGTGTTACTCTGCAGTATGCTTCAAAATAGCCACACAGGCCTAATTTCCAGTTCTCATTAGAAGAAGCTTTTTTTTTTTAATGTTAGGTAGTGGCTTCACTTGAATAAACACATTAGGATTTGGTACTAAATTAGGTGTCTTTTTACACCATGTCTTTAAAGAAGTTTAAAATAAGTTATCAAGTATTGGTCTGGAAAATGTCAAGAACAAAATGTTTAATTGTGTAATATCATAACTGCTGAGATTCCAAAGCTGGTGTAGACACTGGGCTTATGTTGTGCATGAAATTCCCCTGTGCAGTAAAAACCCCAGGAAATTCATCTAAGCTTGAGAAGCACCTGTGGGCTGAGGTTGGCTTTTGTAGGGTTGGCTTAGATCAGTGAATCCTTGATCAAAGGTAATTTGTGGCATAGTTAGATGTTGGCTAAGATAATTCTACTAAATTATAAGGAATTGTGTTTGTTTGTTTGTTTTTGCAATATATCAAGCCTGTAGTTTTATGCATAAAGCTCACAAATGATAATAAAAAAAAAAAGTATGTATTTTAGTGAGTGCAAGACCCAGTCAACATTAGTCGAGCAGAAATGTTTCCTGCTTAAGGAAGGGTTGCAGGACAGCAGAAAAATAAAAAAGAGAAAAAGAAATGCTTACTACCCTTTTTTTTGAGCTGGCAAATATTTGTGAAATTAAATCTTCCAGCTTCCTGTGATGGAACTGAAAGCTGTGGTTCTGTACCAGCTCTCTGCTTTTTCATAATGCTGTGTACGTTTGAAATAGCGAGTGGGCTCTGTGAATTAAAGGAATCTGCACTCGTTTCTGTAAACAAGGGTTTGGTTTCAAAACCCTGAGCTGACTTTGGTATTTTGTTTTCCTTCCCAGAACCCATTACCCCCACTCAGACCTGAGAGTGTCTTCCTATAGAGGCATACACATGCACGCTGCAGCGGAACAGGGCAGAAGTTCTTCCTTCTGCTAGCAGGTCCCTCATATTGCTCTTTAAGGAAACACACGCTATCCAATATCATTTTAAAACGAGAATTGCCTCAATTAGAATTTATGACGCTGGCTTTGTTTCGGTTACAGAGGGTGAAGGCTAAATTGTTTTTCACCTCTGGAGACCATGGCTCGGCGGGTCAGAGCGGGGGTCACTGCCAGGCTGCTCAGAGAAGCTCGCATCACTGTCATTAGCAGCACTGTGGGGGAAGGCCCACGAGTAAGGAGCCGTCCTTTCGTCGCTGTATTTAGGGATGATTCTCTGTGTTTTGGTTATGCTCTCGTATTTTAAGCGCCTACACGATGTGTTGGCCCATCAGAAATGTTTTGATGAGATTTGGCAAATTCAGGGAAAGCACTCAGTGCGTTCATTACTCTCGCTGCATTTTAAGGCTCTAGTGTGTATTTCTGTTCAAGGGAAGTTTAAAGCCTGAGTTGTTTCAATATTAAAACCAAGGCTTTCTTGTAGGCACATTTGAGATATGTTCGATTTGCAAAGAAAGACTCCTTTCTCTTCAAATAGTTTTGTTCAGCAGATCCACAGTAATTTCCACATTGTGGGTGCTTTGGTGTGAGGCGTTATCACTTACCCATACAATCAGAAAAGGCCATGGGACCAATCCTCCTAGCGCCTCAATGTGGGATACTTTCATTAAAGCATGTAATCTTTGAATTAGGAGCACTGTTTCGTTCCAGGGGTGGTGCCAATGGGGAGCGTTAGGAGTTGGCACATTTAGAATATCAGCTCACAAATACAGGCCTGTAAGTTTTCAGCGAATCTGAAAATTAGATGATGGGATAGCCTGTGTGATTTCTGAAGGATATGTTTGATATCAACATTAAAAATAGAAGTTTGCGAGCAGTTAGGGGCCTGGATTACTCCTCTGACTTATATTATTGTCTGACTTGTTGGTGTAGTTCTCACCAAAGTCAAAGGAGAGAATGCACTGGTGAGCGGGCAGCAGATGCCCATTAGAGCCTAAGAAGATGTTGTGGCTATTGAAACACAAAGTAAGATGCAGTGGTAAGATGCAAAATCCATCACTGGCTCAGGGCTCCTGCTGTGCCCATGTGCTGCTGCTGCTGATACGGGCATACCGACACAAGGAGAGGCTGGGCTCCTGCTCCCTTTACCCATCAGTGTAAGCAAAACTGGGCGGATGAAGAGGAAATATTACTTGTAAATTCCCTTGCTTTTATGGAAATAAACCAGCCATTACTGCATCTCAACTGTGACAAAGGGAACCTATTTAAAAACAAACAAAAAAAAAGAACAAAACATTTTAAAAAAAAAAACCATAACGCAACTATTTTGAGTGTGGAGAAAGTAATGCTTTTTTTTTTTTTTAGACAATTTTTTATTTCTCATGAATTTCTAATTACTTATTTTCTATTTTTTTTTTTTTTTGAGCTAAGTGTACATTATGCATTTCTCAAATGAGGCTTGAAGTCTTATTATCTGCATTTATATACAGAATAACTAACATTAGTGCGGGAAGGAGAAAAAATGAAATCTGAGTATGCAATTTGTATGACTGAATGACAAATAGTTCGTTTTTAATTAGTTAATCTTTCTTCCCCTGTCTTTGAAGCTATAAAAATAACATCAACAAACAAACTTGTTTAAAAGCAACATAAATGGCTGGCGGTTTCAAAGGAGAGCTTGCTGGCTACCAGGCAGTAAACAGGTAATTTGTGAAAGAACTGTTACTTTCTTTGATTGAGATCCTTGCAGGTTTGTGTTTTGAGATTAATAATAGATCAGACACTTGAACATTAAAAAGGAAGCAAATGCAAAAAATAGGGAAGGAAAGAGAAATGGATGTTACTATTGGACTATATGTGATGCAGCAAGCTCTCTTGGAAATATGCAAGAGAGGCAGACAGAGAAGAAGGTGTATTTGCCCAAATGTGCACATGGCACCACTTAACACCTCTCTTGATTTCCTTATGCTAAACAAAGAGATAGCAAGTGCTTACACCAAGCTGGCACACTGTCAGGGGGCAAGCTGTATAAAGTTTCCTGCTGTCAGGTTAATAAATTTTTTAAAAATATCCAAAGGCAGAGGTAGCTGTAGGAAGCTCATAGTAACAGTTGCCATTCTCCTATGGATCATTTTTCTCTTTAATATCCTATGTAGCACTTGGTTTTCCTTGTTGCGTTGTTTTCCCAGGTTTTGTTCTTTCTGATACTTGTGGGTTCTTTGTTTTATTTCTTTTTCATTGCAAAGCTGTTTCTTTCTGTTACATCCATCACCTATGGTCCCTTTCTGGAGAGAGAGATGGTCAGAGGATGGGAAGATCAGCATTATGGCTTTTTGACATAGTGGTGTATTCGGTATACTCTTTTTTTTTCTACTAATGGTTTATTTTTTTGACTTTTATTACAATTACCATTAGTACTAGTTCTATTATTAGCACTATCAAAATAACATTTCCTGGTTACAGAAATCGTTTCTGATGGGCTTGGTGACAGAAGGTACATTAATATGACAACTAAATCAGAAAATTAACAATGAAGAGGGGCAAAAGCAGAATAAAATTAAAGGTGTCATAATTTGTGAGCTTCAGCTGGAATATTATTTTCTAATGGAAACGGTTTGATGTTTGTTCATGTAAAGTCTTTATTTTTCTTCCCTGCGTAAGAATCAAAATCAATATTGGTATGAAACAAAAGGAGATTTGTATTGTGACATGTCCTGCTTTATGTTTTGATATTGCTTTGATGCTCTCGAAAGCAGGTCTGAGCCCTTTTACTTTGAAAGCGGAGGTCATCTAGAGAAGAATAGTACCTCAGCCTGTCTGGCTAAATAAAACCTGCTGTTTTCAGAGAGACTGAAATTGGGTTCATTCTGTAGATATTCCACCGGTATCTACATCTACCAAATCGATGCTCAACCCATACCCCAGCAACTCTCTAAAACGTGGTTAACACTAAGCTGCTGCTTGGCTGTTCCTAATGATAATTTGGATTTTTCCATTTTTATTTCAGAATATACAGAAGGAGTTGTTGGGAGAGTGTGTTATTTTTATCAGGTGTCCTTTCTTTTCAGAAAGGTAAATCATTGTTTTAATTTCAGAAAGTAAAGCAAACAAAGCAAAAAAAAACCTGGTCACGCTAACTGAAAGTGGTGACAAAGGTTTTTAAAACAGAAAAAAAAAAAAAAAAGATTAAATATTAAAATTATCAATGTGGCTGGAATAGGGCGTAAATTATTTTATTGCAATAAAAGAGTCAGTTCTAAAGCAATTTTATGTTACTCTGAAGATGTGAGTGTTAAACAAATGAGAAGATTTTCCTGTGAGAAACGACAGCAATTTATGATTATATTAGTTCTTTGCAAACTGTTGTGGTGTTCTTTGAAGTCCTTTAATACTGGCTTTTAGAGATGTGTGTGTTTCTGTTCAGGTGATGGTTGACCATTAGTGATTCTGTGAAGTCTTTCTAATTTTCTAGCTCCTTGTCCAATCTCACCTAGTCCCACTTGTTTAAGTCTTGCTTTTAAGTTGTTGTATAATGAATTATTAGCAGTCAGTTCTGTTCCAGCAGAAAGTAATGGAAGTCCTATAGGAGACTGTAGTAGACACAGCATCTCACTACCTACGCCAAGTCCTTACAGAGGTTCAGTAGAAACAAAAACACCTTCTTTCCTTTCTTACACTTCAATTTTGCAACTCTTCCCCTTTCCTCTTGCACTTGTTTGTACATGCATACACATGCATGGTGCACGTAGCCATGCCCAGGAAAGTGTCAGTAAAGTCTACTCAAGTGTTTTGCTTCCTTGCTGTTGAGTTCTAGGTTCTTTAGGTTTCCGTGCTTTGCTTGAAGCTTTTCTTTGGGGTAAGATTTGTTACTTGAACAGATGATCTAAAACCCTTACTTAATCAAGAACCCAGAATTGTTCTTTGTAAATATACCCTAAGGCATACTTTAATATATTATACTATTAAGAATGTGTAATTATTTATTGAGGTAGCACGGTATTAACTGGAGAGGAGGAAAGATCATTTGAATTCAGTCTAATCTTTTGAGCAAATACAACATAGAGCAGTTTTTATATTTTCTTTTTCATATAATTGGGATTTACTCTCATGGTGTGAAGATGTCATGTTTGCTCAGCCATTTGAATAAACATGAGGCTAGATTTGGAGAGGTCTGGGGTGAGCACCCATTGGCGTCCTTACAGCATGGTTTTGGGATGCCTTGGGGTGTTTGTTGTATTAATACTCCTGTGCCAAACCATGGACAGCCCCTACTGCACTCAGACAGTGCTCTGCAACCTCCCATCTTCCACCTAAATGTCAACTGAACGTACGGAAAAGAAGGAGTGACTGCTTTGTGATGTCTTCATCCTTGCCAAAGAGGAATTATTTAGCCAGTCCTGGGTTACCATGGTCTTCCCTTCCATCGTGCACATAAATGTTGATATTATGAAGGCTCTGTGATTCCAAGCCCTCTGGTTTGGCGTTGCAGGATGAACAGTAGTCCTGAAGGGCTGACATCTGACCTGCTCTGGGCAGCAGCCATTTTTTTTACCAGTGCTGAAAGCTACATAAATCTGTCAGATAAGCAAAGAAGGTTTTTTTTGGGAATGTTCAGAAGACTGGCAGTGCAGATTGTCATAATTAGACTCTAAGAAATAATTGTGCACCAAAAATGGCAATTAGTACTGAAATAAAAACATGACTAGAAAAATAAGCAATGGGACAGATATATATGAGCTCAAAGGTGATTCTAAACGTATAGGCTTTCTATTTCTCCTCCTTTCTTATGCTTCCTTGCCTCATATCATAAATATTTGGGACTGCAAGCCACAAATCTCTCCACTGGAACAGTAGAATTTATAACTGGAGGAAAGAAAAAAGGAAAAAAAAAAGAAAATTAATTTATTTATACTTTTGTTTCCTAATTGATTATACTTCATTCTAATAAGCACTGTAAATGTAATGATGGTATCCAACCAGATGAGCATCTGCATACATCATTTGATTTTTCTCTTACGAAGAGAGTGAAGGGAACTGTTGTGTGGCTCTGTGGCTGTGTTTTGATGCATTGCTTCCCCAGTCATCTTACATGGCTACTGCAGGGTGAGCCTTCTCATAACGGTTGCTGACAAAAAATAAAAAAATAAATAAAATCTTTCAATCAGTTGGTGCTGCTTGCTCTCCCCCAGCCCCCACATCTCTTTGCTTTTATGAGGCCATGAATAAAAGAGGGACCGAATGATACGAAGGCTTCCTCAGATGAGATGTCCTCATTGATGAGCAACTTTGGGTCTGCTGGGACTATGGCTTGTGACTCTGGAACTCCAGTGGGTCAAATCAGAGCCATTCCTGCAGCACAGCAGGTTGTAGGCAGTGGGCAGCCTGAGAACTCAGAGAAAGCATCCATCTTGTGGGGAGGAGCAGAATCAGGCCCCTTCTTGCAGTGATTAAAAATAAAAAAAGAAATTAAATCTCTCGACTCTGGTCAAGCTTCTGATTTTTTTATTTATTTTTTATTTTTTTAATTTTTGACAATCTGTTTTAGTTTTGTATTTTCCGTGGCTTTGAATAACTGCTGTATTCTGAAACAGCTGAAGACAGTTTAAAAATATATATATAAAAAAAAAATAAGATTCTGTAAAAGACAGCTTACTGCTGACTGTTTTATTTTGTTTATATCTGATATTTCTTGTGGTATTCAGATGGTTGTAATAGACTAGCAGGAGAGCTGCATGTCTTGTCATCTGTAGTGTATCAATACGTTTTTATAATGATACAATAACCTGAACCCTGTAACAGTTTATGATCCATTTGAGAATTCTTATGGATTCTCAGAGTGACGGAGACCTGAAAAAAGAACTTGACTGCTTTCTCAAAACTGGTGCTGTGACAGGAAAAACTAGTGCGCCTGTGATTTAGTTGCTAAGGAATCATATTGATCTGATTCGTCATTAAACTTTTAAGTTTAAAAAAAAAAAAAAAAGTCGAGCTGTTGAAGGTGGAAAAAACGGTGATGTGATTGTGAGGGTCTGCAATACAGGTAAACTGTGCCATATCACTACTGATATTGATTTGTTATGATTAATAAATATGATTTTATGCATTACCCATGTACTGTATCCATAATAGTGCTTTTTTTAGAGCAGAAGAAAATTGCTTCTTGCTCTTTATTTTTCATTGACTATTTTTAGTCAATGATAAATAAAGAACTTTAACAGCAGTCTGAATGCAGGAAAGACAGGACTTTAAAGTGGGACCTGCAGAATGCAGCAGTAATGAATAACCACACAGGGAAGTATACACGCAGCCATCTTAACATTTGTAATGATACTAATTTCCTCCTGCTTTTTAAAATATGCTTCCACATGAGCTCTCAAAAACCATAAAAGCCTGGCATGTAAAGTAAATTGTTTGTCACTTGCTGACGACCTGCCATATTTATTGTCAGGAGAAATGGACATTAGTTGGAAAAGCAGTTGTTAAAGGCCAAACAATTTTTAAAGATGGCAAAGATGTGCAAGGGCTTTCCTTTTTCTAACAATGAGCCACCCCTGCAGACATCAAAAGACAAGATAATAAGACACTTCAAGCACAATTCAAGATTATATTCAACATCTAAAGGCTCATCTCTTGTCAGTTTGCATTTACTCTCCCAGGGATGTGATGCTTCTATCATCATTCTGTCAAGAGGAGTCTGGCAGAAGCGATGAGGGCCCCTCATTTCACACACTTAGTGTTTTTTATCAAATAGCCCACGCTTATTCTGATTCAGCCAAAATGGAGGGATAATTTGAAGAAGGTCATGCACAAGTACAAAAATCTTGTGCTGATTTGTGTGATTAGAAGGCATTAAAATTGCACGTTTACGTTAGTTCCGAGATGTTTTGTCAGTTTATTTAGTAATACACTGTTGAAGCATTAAAAATCTTTTTTTTTTTTTTTAATTAAAAAAAAAAAGAAGCTTGCTTAAAAGAACACATGCTCTATTATTTGGCAAATAATCTGACCAGTGAGCTATCCTAAGTGGCATTGTTTTAATGTATTTTTAATGTATCCACAAAATGTATTCCCAGCCCCTCTTCCCCTTGCAAGTGGGATGTTCTGGAGCTCCGGAGGTGAAAGCTTTGCCTGTTTGGACCCATTAGGATTTTCCTTGCTGATGGTTTCATCCTCTAAACTCTTGTTTGAGTAAGGATTTAGGAGGCTGAAGTCAGTACTGATATGAAGGTAATAATTGTGAGAGTACACTCAGGCAAATCTGAGTACTGATTACAATAGAACACACGTATGGTTACTCGGAAGTGATATTATTTAAAATACATGCTATCTTTGATTTGTTGCACAGATGTTTTATGCCCATCTCAATCCATTCACGTGGACAGTTTTTGTGGAATCATTTTTCTGGAAGCAGTGTAAGCATACAGCACCTGAGGTGTCACCTCCAGCCTCTTCCTTCCCTTTCCCATTCTGTAAAGTTGTGATCTGGCTCTGTGTGTGCTATTCACGGTAACTTATCAGTTAATTAGGAGTCAGTTGTTCTTCATTTTGGGGAGTCCCAAAGGGAGGAGTGGGACATAATGTGACTGCAGAAGCAGTTCTTCTGGTTGTTGTTTTCATAGGTCTTAGGTTAATGATGAAAATACTAATTATTCAAGATAGCGTTTGAAAAGCAATTTCATTAATCTTATCAAAATAATTTGTTGTGACAGTGTTCTCAGATAGAACAGAAGAAAACTTGTAGAGCAGTGGTCTGTAAAACTTTTTGATAGTGCACCCCATCAGTAAAAAGTTTAACAGGCCCCCACAGGGTATATTTGTTTATAAATTATATTTCTGTCTTAACTAAATTCAGTGCAGGTCCCCTAGAGATGAGTGAGGGCAGAATTTAGATTTTTTTATTTATTTATTTTTTGACTGGCTATGTGCAGTAAAGTCCTGAAAAGGATGCTGAATCTGTTTAAAATGTGCAGTCACTTTGCTTGTACAAGCTGCTAGCTTTCCAGGAAAGAAAATAACAGTTGTTCTTCAGCAAGCTTTTTTTGGCATCTCTGTTGGATGTCATGAATGAAACTTTTCTGAGGATTTCCTTTGTGGCAGGTATTATATTCATGTCATCTGGATCATACCACCTCTTGTTTTGGCATTACGCAGCTCTTTTTCCTAACAAGGAATACGAGGAGCTGACAGGGAGAGGAACGCGCGGGTGGAATGGAGTAAAATTGTTTTCCTCATCTCTGACTTTGAGTTAAGCACCAAGAATAAAAAGGCCTGTTAGTGCTATCAGTATTACTTGTGCTTGAAATTGGCTCCACTACACAAACCATAGATGGACCAGAACTCAGTGGGCCAGGCATATCCCATTGAAAGCAATAGGAAATGAGGCTGTTTAAAACCTCTTAAAGTGGAGCCACTGCTGAGGGACTCAACTGGAGCTGCTCTGAATTTTGAATCAGGAATTTATTAACTCAGATAGGAAGGAGCTGTGAAGGAACGTGCATTTGGAAAACCTTGCTCTGTGCCTTTCCTTTATACAACACTGAAAAAAAGGGAACCTGCAATCTTGGTGCATTCCAGAGGGCTTCCCCGGACAAAAAAAAAGCCTGAAGGGAATTAGGAAGCTGTGAACAAATTGTCAAAAAGATAGATGGAATTGCTGACTGACCTACTGGTAAGATACGCTAACAACTTCCACCTCAGTGTTATGGCATTTATGCTGCAGTGCAGAGCAACTTCCGAAAGGAATTCTCTCTCCTGCGCATGTAAAAATGCTTTTGTGTATGTAATATATCAGCAGAGTGTGCAGTATTGCTAGGGAACTTGTAAGGAGAAGTGAGTGTGCAGTTAAGCAGCTGCAGATGTTTTAACTGCCAGACTGTTATGTTCAGAATAAACTGTGGTTTTTTGCTCACACTCATACTGAAAATACTTTCTTGCTTTATTTATAAGGCCTATCCGTATTCAGAAATTTCTGCTGAATTATTCTGGATGAAGCTCATTTATGTGTGTCCACATCAGTAGGACTGTGCATCTGCTTCTGGCCTGCTCCATACTGTCCGCCACTGGAAATTCAGCATCCTTTGAGGGGAAACAGTGAGATGCTGCCTTTGCAGGATGCTCCTCATCAAAGCATGAAGGAGTGGTAAAGATTGAAGGGCAAATATGGCCCAAAGTCAGTGTGAACGTAACTGTGCAAGATCCGTGTTGCCACTGAAAATGCAGGTGGTTACTGTAAAAGGCTTAGATTCTGAATGGAATTTCATTTCTAATAGATTTATTTCCCAAGTTTTTACCAGCTCAGGCACGTTTTGTTGTGATTTCTTTCCGTAGAAGCATGTAGGCTTGTACTGACTGTGGTCACTATGTGCATATCTGTATTTTAGTGAAGTTACTCGGAATTTATGTTCATTAAATATCAGATCCTGAAATGCAGTGTAATGGGAGGGGAGAGAAGAGTTGCTGCTGAGTTCCAGTCTCCTTGATACAAATTCAGCCCTGCTTAAATCTATCATAGTTTGCTTGTGTATCCTCCTTACCCAGTCCCTTCCTTGCTTCTTTCCTTGAGCCTGGCACTGTTGTCCTGGCAGCTCTCTCCTCAGGCATGAATGTGCAGAAGACGAACTGTAATAACAAGTACTGTTAAAGGTCTGTAAATTGTTTTCCATTTGCTCTCAGGCCCCAAACTGTGGGAGTTGTCAGAATACATGCAGGGAAGCTAATACTGATGCTCAGTGCCAGAGAACAAACCAAACAGCCCTATGTTGAGCAACCGTTCTCAGTTTAAAAAATAAATGGTAGCTGTTGTGCAGTCCATTGGAAGCATTCCACAGCAGGATCCAGGAAATGAAAATGAATTCCCATAAATGAAGGTTGGAAAGGCACTATGTTTAACACATTATAGATATCTTGCATTTCTACCTGTCTTACAAGTGACAGGAATGGGTAGTAGCTTTCACAGAAGTAGTTGCATTGATTTGCTCTGTGCTGCACCCCTAGCTGCTCTCTGAACCACTCTAAGTTGTCCTGGTAAGAATTACCTGGTATTTCTGAAAGGGCATCTTGCAAAAAGAAGAAAGTTCACATGTAAAGTTGGAGAAGGAGCACTTCTCAGTTGGTGTGCACCATATAGTGTTTCAAAGTACTGAAAAAAAAAATAAAACAACAACAACAACAACAAACCCCAGTTGCGTGAATTTTAAAATCAAATTGGAAAAGGTAGAATGGCAAATGAAGATGTTGGTTGTACATTTTCAATGTGCACAAAGGAATCTTCCCTTCGTGCCTGCACTAATCTGCCAGGAGCCTAAGAGGAGCGTGCACTTATGTAAACTAAGTGCCTATTTAAGCTCCTGCACAATGACACTTTGGGTAATTCTGTATGCTTCTGGGTTAGTGTTTACATGAGTTGACTGTGCATTGTTTTCATGGGTAAGTGAAAGTGAATAAGCATGCATAAATGTGTTTCTGTAGATACAATTCAACCTTTTTGTGTTACCACTCAACTATTTTTCTGTTTAAACTGTGACTCTCACTGTGGCGTCTCCTTTAGAAAATTCTTGCCTAACAAACAGCTCATTAAATCATTGATAAGATTCTGCTAAACAAACCCTGGATAACACTGGATATCACTCCCTGACAAGCAGATACACATGCGCACACACATATGCCCCAAAATTTACGTTTGTCCAATTTTAGAAATGTTTTTTTTTTTTTCTTTTGTGGGTTTTCTTTTGAAGTAAAACTGCAGGTCAGGCCTAGGGGAATTATTGAAATTATTAAGCTAGCCATTAAGTAATGAAACTTGTGGCTATGAAATACATCTCTGTGGTTTCAAAATCACTGCCATATTTCCTAAGCATCTTTCATTCTCCCCCCCTGAAAAGTTTTTCAACAGCTTTGCTCTCAGAGACAGGAACAACACACATAGCAAATTATTAAAACAGAAACTGTTTTCTGTGCGTTCAGAACCATTCAGTTTCACTCCAGGAGGTAACATCTCAGAATGCAGTAATAACCATTTACTGATATTTAGTCAGGTACAACAGCAGGAGTTGAAGAAGGCAGTTCTCTCACTTTCACTTTGCAAACTGTGAATGACTTCCATGAATACTGGACTTGTTTGGCAGTATGATATTTTGATTATATTTTTTATGTCTGTACGAAGACATGCCACATTATTTTAGTAGATAGGAAGAGGTGCTTTTTTAGAATGGCTAGCCCATGTTGAATTCATGTTCAGGGTGATATAACCCACAGGTGGCAAGTGTGCAATCCAACACAGGAGTGACCTCAGGAAGCCCAGCCCCCTTAAATATGTCAGAATGTGTTATGGTAAAGGCTATGAAAATTCAGTAGAAATGAGTGACACTGGGAACAGCTGTTAAAAGTCAGTCTGCAGGAGATAAAGGCTTAAAAGATAGCTATAGAACTGTTCAATCAAAACACGGCCTCTTCAAGTAATAGAACTACTTCTCTGATTGTTTTTTGATTAGAGGGTTTTTTTTTGTTTTAGCATGAATTAAAGGGACACAAGAACACCCACAGTCCGACTGTTTCAGACTCACCTGCTGTGAGGCTCAGGTACTGATAAAGAGTAATGAGAAAATGAACTTTGTGGCATTTTGAATGTCAGTCTCTAGTCATGTATGGGGAGGAGGGTGTTTTAATATTGTTCTCTTTTAGTCCTTTAACTGAAAAAGTCTCAAAACAGCAAGGACTAGATACTTGTCAATCTTCTAGAAAGACAATTTGATTTAACTTCATAAAAATAACAGAATGCATTATTGGTCTGTTGCAACACCAGGAACATGCGCATTGTCTTTTCTTATTCTCATGCTGGGATATGTCTCCAAAATAACTCTCTGATCTTTCCAGTCCAGCCTGCCTTTTCTTACAGAGAATTGTCATATGAGTAAGGTAAGAGCCAAATCTGTTTGTTTAATGATAGGTGACAAATGGTAATAGATTCAGCTAGAAGGTATATAAACATGTCTTCTGAGTGGAAAATATGACTTACAAAAGGAGTGCTTCTAAAACAATCAGTAGTCATTTAAGAATGATTTTTTGTTGGGCACTTTGTTGAGCTGTTATTGTCCAAAGAGAGCGCTTCTGTGATGCAAGTCAACTGCTGCCAATAATGCATAATTTAGCCACAAGCACTGAGGTTTACATAAATCCATGCCTGTTTACTATGCAGTGTTTTTCTACAGTGCAATTTGATTTGAAATCATGCTCGTGAATTTTAGACAGAGACCAAAAAGCATTGCCATAATACTTCAAGTTAATCATCATAGCAATGCCATGCTACATTTCTTAAAAAAATTAAGTGAAATCTTCAGCATTTAAGTCAAAGTCAATAACATGAAATAATAAAATACTTAACTCTCAACTCACTCTGCTGGAGCTCATGACAACTCCTACTCCAGCAAGGTGATGGGAACAGGGAGGTATTTTTCTGTGAGGATGTGACCAGCTATAAAGGGAAGCTCAGTGAGGCTTGCTTAGGGAGGTCCAATAAGTAAATATCGCTAGAAGCTGTTTTACCAGGCCCTGCAATGTGGATACACTGATGTAGGCACCAAGTGGTGCCAACAGATGCTGGATTAAGAGTTCAACAAGTGCAGAATAGCTGAATGAAAGGATTTAGTGGGCCTGGAGACTGTCTACAATAGCTATACAACTGAAGAAGTACTCACAACCTTAAAAGCCATCCAGTTCTTTGGGATAGGTGATCCTTCTCACCTTTTGCATCAGTATGAATTAGTAAGATTTCCAATAAAAACTGGTGGAGTGGTATTCCTCTCCCTTATTTCATCTACTGATGATGTGTATCATTGGCTGTTATTGCTAGAAGGAATATTTGTTCATATTAATTTAGTAAAGATTGTTTGCATTTGGCCTGTATTCCTGTGATACGAGAGTTAATTTCTACTTAACCTCATTAAAGTCATTTGCACCTAAACTCAGTGCATGTGAAACACTTTCTGAGCAGGATGGAAATGTATTATGGCTACTTAACACAGATCTACCCATTGTGCAATGCAGTGAGACTTTTCTGCTTTGAGATTATGTTTTTATCTGAAATACAGCACAGCAATATAAAACCCATAAAACCATTTATTTTTTATAATCATGTATTGCTATAAGTCACAGTTTTAGCTGACATTTCCTGCTCTTTATTGACCTGTTTTGTGAGATTTTGTAAACTAGCTAATAAACCTTTGTTCCTGCTACTGTTAAGTTTAATACAGTACGTTGTGTTCACGGTTGAAATAGAAACTATGGTTTAGATAATTAAAATGGTTCTAAATGTCTTGATATTTGTGAACAAATACCCTTTTATTTTGTATCCTTCTCTCACATGACATTTTCTCTGATTCATCTTCGGTGTCCCCCTTTAATACAGCTTTTGAATTCCTCAGGCAGCACCAAATGCACCTCCCTGTAACTAAGAGGTGAAGAACTTGTCTTGCTTCAGTACTTGGTTTTCAGGTGCTTCAGTGGAGTCCATGGTGTTGGAGGCACCTTGGGGAAGTAGTGAGTGCAGCAGACGCAATTATCCTCCCACTTGTTTGTTCTCTTTGGATAGTTAGGTTGGCCCTAGACATTGGACTTTTGGGGCTTTATGAGCCTCTGCTAGCCCAGGCAATCTCTGCTGGTAATGTTAAGTCCAGCGTAGATATCTGTGAGGGGTTCTTTTTCCACCACCTCACTGGGTTTCTGTTAGATGAGAAGAAACTGCTGTGGATGAACACTCTGGTGCTTGGAACGCTGGAGCTGAAAGGAAATATTTGCAAAGGAGTAATTGCATGAGATGGCTAGGATGGTGGGAAGGTTTTTTATCATATTTTCACAAACTATGTGGCCCAGATTTGGAAAGACATGCTGTGAACTTCTCCATACAAGTCAATTCTATGAAGTTTAATGTTTGGAAAGTCTTCCTTCCCACTCTCCTGTTTTACAACACTAGCAGTAAGGAAAGCCGTCTTCTTAGATCCTCCTTCCTCAGTCTTATGTCCCTGTGAAGACTGATTGGCACTGTCTGCTAGGACAGATGGATCTTACAAGTGTTAAGTGAAGAGTTCCTAGCTTCTGTAATTAACAGGCTTTTACCCTGGCACAATTTTCCAGTGTTTATTTCCCATTAAGATAAAGAATGACCTGTGGTTGTTATGGATAAAGAAAACACTTTAATTTCCAAAATTTGTGAGAGGCCTTTCAAGTTGATCTCAGAAGAGTGTTCTTGATGTACGGCTTTCAAATGCAGGACAAGCTCCTCAAGGATCTCTGGTGGTTGTGATTGTTGTGGCACACCATGGTGCTACTACTTATTATTTCTTCTGCACATGAAAGCCAAGTCTTCTTTTATGGTTACTGTCTTTTTAACTAAAGTTGTTTGGAAAACACGTTCCATTTGTAGTACATACAATTTGATACTGCTGTGGTGGTAACTGGCTATGGTAAGTTAGTAGTGACTGTCGAAGGAACAAATTTAATGCCTGAGGAATATTAATGTGAAGTGTTCATGCATAAAAAAGAAGTTAGTTGGAATTTACATAACACTTCCTGCACCTGCTTGAATGAACTGTTAGATTATTGTATGAGGCTGCTGCAGTTCAAATGCTTCCGCTTCTGCCATTCTCAATGGATTAGTAAAAATAATTGTGTGATTTGACAGAGGAATTTATATTGTGTTTGAGAGTCTTTGAGCAAACACTGGAGAGTGAAAAATACATTATAGACCTGGTGAGCCGTGCTGTGGGAAATGTAAACTATAAAGCAGTGATATATCTTTAGGAGTTGTTTCTTTTCTACTACTTGTGAAACACCTCCCATTTTAATCAATTGTGAATAAATAAGATCTGTGATGTAAACTGACAAATGAAATTTATTAAACCGAGTATTGTACAGTTTTTACAGAAGAAGAAAGAAAAACTTTAGATTTTTCCAAGGATAAAGCTAAATTTGATCTCTGAGGATACGCTAAAATCCAGCTTCAAACTCAAATGCTTATTATTAAAAGAGGAGTATACAGTTTTCCTTGTGCATGCATTTACATGACTCCTCAGACTTTGTAATAAGAAAGAAAATTTGCTTTTTACTTATTGTAATGGAGGCAATTAAGTCTTGTAATCTCCTTAACTACTTACCTCCTTTGGCTTGTTCCTCCTGATTGAGAATGCAGTAGTTATTGATATGGTAGATGTTGACAGTTAGATTCCCACAGCTACACTAACCGTAATAGGAGTTGAAACAGAGTTATTATAACCTATAAACTCAAGGGTCAGATGGAAGAGAGAACAAAATGAGATGGTAAGGGTAAAGCACTTTGTGTACTCCAAGTTTCCCATGTTAAAAAAAAAAAAAAAAAAAGGAAAGGAAAGAAAATTAAAAAATGTTACACAGCTTGGAGGTCAAGTCCAAGTAGTCTGAAAACTATACCAGGGAAAACAGACTTGTTGCTGAAAGTGCCATAAGCTTAATTGATAGTGTTATACAATGAAGTACAGGATTTTGTAATATTCTTACCATTTATACAATGCTGCTTTAAAGCAGTTAATTTATTCTTCTTGGATTTTATTTGGATTTACTTCATTCTTTCTTCATTCCAAGTCACTCTGAACTTTCACTAGCATTTTAGATTTTAGTAATATGATTGTTTTCCCTTTTGTAGCACATTCTATTTGTAAATGCTGAAGCTTTTTTTAAAAAAAATGTGAAATTAAGCTTCAAATCATCAAGTATAAATTTACCTAAGAGGTATTTAGACAGGTAAGCCCTGAAGACAAAGAAAACCAAGAAAAGATCTTACCTGTTGCTTCTCTATGTTAATTTAACATCAAATTTAATTACACTTCTTACTAGCTGTATTGTACGTAATAAAAAATTCCCCTGGCATTACATCCGGGCTTTCTGATTAAACTAGTATTTAAACCATTTTGAGCAACTCTGAGAAGTACTGTAAGCATTCTGGAGGACAGGCAGGACTTTAGAAGTGATGTCTGGGAGTTGCCTGCTCTGACTCACTAGATTATGATTACTTGTTTCTTTATGAAGTTAATGAAGTTGGTTCTTGGGGACATGAAGTAGTCATGTGTTGATCAGCCATGGTTTTAATTCTGGTTCTAGCACCAGAATTAGAATCTAGCACTTAGGAGCACATGAGCTCATCATTTAAAGTCAATTCTCTAGCATTCGTTATGACTTTTATTTTTCCTTTCTGCAGTAGAAATGTGATTGGAGCTATATTTCCAGTAAGATATCAGATTGTAAAGTACAAAATAAAGTAAATTAGTAAATAAAGTAAAAAAGTAAAGGGCCAAAGTACTACAGTTGTTTAAATCTGGCTTAAAGCTGTTAGAAAAATTCACATCCTTCAGGTGGCAAGATGCCTCACTAAGGGAATATGGTAATAGAACCAGGACAGCCCCTTGAAGTAATGGTAACAGGCGTTGGAAATTTCTGTTTGTGAACTTCTGAAAGCCACCACTGAAAGGTAGCAAGAGGTGGAGAACTGTACAAAGAGCTCGCCCATTCCGCAGCACCTAGCCTAGTGAAATGATAGGCTTGGACTTCCCTCAGGACCAAGAACAGGTTTTATTTAGACCTGCTTTGTGTATGGGTCTTTATGAGTGGAATAGTCCTCACATGCCTGAGGAGCATTGTCTGTACCTCACATTGCCACTGGTCTGGAGAACGACTATTCTCAGCCATGAGGACTGGATGCAGTGACTGGCCAGAGCAGCACAACTCACAGATAGTTACTCAAAAAACATGGTAAAAGTCCATCGAGTCTCTCTGCACGGTTGCGAGCTTCTTACACAGCGGTAGTGCTGGTAGTGATAGCGGGTTTCTTTGTTCTTTTTTTCTTTTTTTTTTTTTTAGAGCAGAGATAAATTCTGCTGATGGGCAAGCAGTTTTTTGTTCCAGGCAAATTCAGTGTAGCATCCTGCATCTGCCTAGAGCTCAGCTGGAAGAGGCAGACTTAACCTGAAAGAAGTTAAGGCTGCTGGAAGAGGCTGCTTAGCTTGGCCCAAGGTAAGAGGCCTGTAAGAAGCAACAGCTTCTGGCCCTCAGCTCCCCACGCGGCACGAAAGCAGTAAAACTTGGGCCTCATGATTCGTCCTTCTGAACCAGTTCTGTATGCTATGCGCCTATGACCCTCACAGCGAGGTTGCAGTACACACTGAGGTTGTGTGGTTGCAGTACACACTGAGGTTGCGTCTCTCAACTCCTTCAGATGAAATCCCCCGTGTTCTGAGGACTCCCAGAACTGCCAGGTTCAGGGAGTGCGAGTCACTGAGCTGAATGCTGGGGCCGGTCAGCTCTGGTACCTGTGAGCATTCAACCGTGCACAGCCCGGCCAGGCCCTGGCAAGATCAGCTACAGGGCCCATGGTTGGCACCTCATCCTCAAAAACTCCTGAATTTCACCATCAGCTCATCTTCAGAAACCCTCACGCTGAAAAGTCTACGATTTACTGCCTTAATGAATTCTCTGCTGATTTAAGATTAAAGGTTTGGCAGTTTGTAAATTCATTATGAGCTTACGTTGTTTTCTAAAACAGCAGATGGTTTATTAAAAGTCTACTCTCTAGCTGCCTTTTCAACATCTGAAATCTGCCTCCTCATGAGAGCTGTGTTATAAATACATAGAGCAAGGGAGAGATGGTGAGATACTGTAGCAGTTTTATGGTTATGTAAACAAACCTCCTTTGTCAGAATTCAGTCAACTCTAACAGCTGGGAGGTGATGGTTCTGTGATGGTGATCACCTTCCAGATGATAGTCCCTACTTATCCATCTCACAGTAATTTAAAGAGGAGTCACAGCTCATCCATCTTTTTCAAAGAGTTACTGTGAGTATTTGACTGTAGGAATTTAGCATTTACCCTTCATGGGTCAGTGGATGGGTTAGTCTTAAAGCATCTTTAGGGAGAGATTATTCTAATAAAGCCTCTTTACACACAACATTCTGTACTAGTATTTCATGTTTCTTTTTCTTTCTTTTCTTTTTTTTTTTTCTCCCTTTCCTTTTAGGGAATTAAAAAACCCACAACAGAATAGCAGCTTGTATTTCCTAGTAAGCCATGTATTTTGGACACAACATCCCCATGATTAGAGGATGATGTGGACTTCTGTAGAGAGTAGATTAACGGAATTATTCCATTTAAACCTTTGGATGGAGGGAGATAGAGTATCCATAACAGGCTAACAAAAAGGCACTTACTTCATTTCTTATTTTGAGCCTTATTTTGTAGGTGCATTCATCTTAAAAGAAAAAGATTGCTTTTTTTTTTTTTTTAATTCCTTTTGTTGTTGCCTCCTCTTTTAATACCGATTTCTATAAACTCACAGTTTGTGTACAGGAAGGTTTACCTCAAAATTTGTGATCCATTCAAGGATAAAGTGGGATCTTAATTTTACATTTATTATGGAAGTGTTTCGGTCATATTTTACAGGCGTGGTATTTTTTAACTGCAAAATAACAAACATCACAAATTTTTTATGTAGGTTGCACACTTGTCTTTCATAATCCACATCCACCACACTTGTTATGTTCAGTAGCTCGTAGCAATTTTAGAAGGCAGTTCAGGACAAGGACTGAAGAATACCATATTAAGTTAAATTGGAAAGGGATTTTGGTTGAAAGTGTAATGCTGAACGTCTGGCAAAAAAATCTGTAGTGTGCTGCTAAAAATTTAGGGAAAATGAATTAAATGAGAAGGAAAAAAAAAAAGATTTCTCATTTATGTTCAAATTTCATTCAGTCATTTTTAAAATGGAGTTGTACTGCTCGAAAATTTCTAGCATTTCCTTGAGTGTATTAGCAGAGTTCAGCTTCCTGCTGCAGAACTTGGACAACGGGGCTCAATCAAAGAGGAAGCTGGGTTACCTAAGGTAAATTCAGAAGCTCTTTGCATAAGGAAGATAGAAGTTAGTATTTAGCATGCATCTGCTAATTCTTAGTGTTTAAAATTGCGTTATTTCACTTGAAATCAAAGGAAAGTTTTAGAGACGGTGAGTGGCAATAGCCACAAAGTATAAGAAGGGTGTTTAGAAGAGGAACTGAATGAAAGGGCTTACAGATTTGGGAAGTTGCTTTAGTGAACAGAACTAGAGGTATTTTATGACAAGTAACAGATGGTACCTTGAAGGTCTTCCCAAAGGACTCAAGAATCCAAAGTTCAAGTCAGTTTCTTCACAATTTTCATGTTTCTTATGACTCAGTGAATGCATCCCAGATTTTACACGTATTGAAATACTGCCTTTCCAAGCATGGCAAAATCTATGTTACTCTTTTTTTCAAGATTGACTTATGGCCAGATTATTCAAGCATCGGAACTGCTTAATTTGTTCCATAACATTTTAAGAGGTTAACTTCAATTGATTGTTTGAGTTTTTAGTACCATACAGGCTAGTCAGTTTTGAAAATGACAATGGAATTAGGGACCCTCAAAATAGTTGAGGATGATCAAATAAAGGAATAAAGGTTAAGGGAAATAAATTAAGGTAGTTTCATATATCTTTGTGGACTTTTTCTGGAGTATTTCCAGGCGCTTTAGCTTAACACTAGAGTCAAAGCATTTCAAAAATGTGCCTTATCCTTGCTCTACCTAGGTTCTCTGTCTGTAAAGTAGGGGTAATAGCTTCTTCCTGTCTCTCAGTGATAAAAACATTAAAAGATTGTGAGATTTTCCCGAAGTACATTAATGGGGGCTATATAAACACCTTAGATAGTGAAAAGGTAAGTTGAGCTGGCAAAGCAGAGGTCATGAGCAACTGGAGATGAGATGTAGAAAGGGGCAAAGTTGTGCAAGGCCTGGAAGGCCTGGTAATAACTTTATATGCTGTATTATGTCTAGAAGGGAGAATTTTGGCTTTCACTGACCTTTATTCCGAGCTTTTTTCTCGGCTATTTTATTTACAGTTACACATACTGACATTTGTACAATTTCACATTTGTCAGAGAGAAATCCTGCAATTTTCTTTCACATTTTGTTTAAAATTGTGTATGTTTGTGAATGCATGAGACCATCCTTCTATTAACTACTATGGCAGTTCGAGCTTGCGCTGAGGTTGCCAGGCTCCCTCTTGTAATGATAATAGGTTTATAAATACTAGCATTTTATCTGAGGAACAAATTTAGCTGTGAATGGTTCTAAAACTTTTTGTAAGTTGTAAGAACTAGAATAAACTCATATAGTAAAGGTTGCCTCGTATTTTCCACTATAAGAGTTATGTTTTCAGAAGTTTATGACCTTATTAACCACCAGTCTGACTTTCTGAACTCCAAACTAAACTTTTCTGTCGTGATTTTCTGAGGGTAACTTTTGCCTGCAACAATAATGACCTAAACGTTTCTCAAATTAACAGTGATTAAATGGTTATTATCCAGTATTATTGACTTATTTTAGCTAGTCTGTCTCTCATGCACTAGAACATGAAAATCTGGCAGACTGATGTCCTCCCAGTGGCTCTTTTAGAACCTGCTCTAATTTGGCTCTGCTGTTGTTACTGAGAAGATAGTTTTTTCTCACCCTATCCTGTGAGCAAATGGCAGCCGAACTATTGGCAGAGTCTAGCTCACAACCAGCAGCCTGGTTCAGTTCAGGTGCAGAGTTTGTGCAGCCTTTTGTCCATGATTCTGTGGCCTCACTGGCAAGAAGGGCTGAGTCCAGAGAGCAGCTTTGGTGAGGGCTGGGCTGGGGGGAGTGGTAAACACCATTAATATTTACAGAGGGACAGAACAACCAGTGTAGTGACTGGAAAGCAACACTTCTTACTGAAGTCCAGAAATTAATTTTGCTGTGGAACAAATCATTTTGAAATCTCCTAGAAAAGTGCACCTTGTGCAACTGGTGCTGACTGGGCTGCACAGAGGATCCTGCTGCCCACTTGCTTGAGCCATGCAGGAAATTGAGAAGTTCCCACTGAGGGCTCTGTGTGGAGTCCATGCTAGGCTGCACGGTCCCATCTCTGCTACCTCAGGTTGCTTTGTTGTGTCAGGACATGAAAATCTTACTGCTCGTTGCTTTAACGTTAGGAGGTGGCACCCTTATTGGCTCAGGTAAATGTAATGTTAGCATTTCCCAGTTTTTAGGTACTTAATGACAGTCTGATTTTTCTGTTGGCCTGGTGTTGTGAGTGAGGATGTGGCTCCTCATTTAGCTTGAACATGTGAAATACTAAGCAAATTTTCATGAATGTATCAAGGAGGAAAATCACCTTAGCCCCAGAATGTCTGTAAACTTTATCCCGTACAGAGAGTGGTCATCCTTAGAAAAGCTTGTACTTCAGGTTAACAGGTGGTCCAACTCTTTTCCTGCCAGAATAGTGAGATTTTTTATTTCAGCAACAGATACAGGGATCAGACCTAGAAACTTTTGAACCAAGAGTCAGGAGAAAATTATCTTTCAGACCTTTTCATAATTTTATAGATGCCCTCTGTTCGCTTCCCTCATTTTGATACTGATTTATCTGTCTAAAAACCAATCTTGCAAAAGAGCCTTCTGAAGCTCATCCTGCCAGAGGGTGGCTGCTTCTTTAGCAGTGCAGAGCCTTCTCACCACAAGGGAGAAGGGTTGTGTACTGAAGATATTTGTCTCTCCTCACCTTGCAGCACTTCACCTAATATGCCTGATCTTGCAAATATGTCAGATCTGCAGCTGTTTGCAGGATTAGTCCCGCCAATTGCCCTGACAACAACAGAAACAGTCTATGCAGGTGCAGGTGTGTATCTGTAAGTGCACATATATGCACGCATGTGTAGACTGTCACCCATTAGAAGGCAAGACAAATTACTATTTCCTGCTTAGCATGGAACTTTAAAGGATGTATATGGACTATAAATGTGTATATATGCATGCACATATGCACACAGATATTCCCATCATCTAAAGCGCATCAAAAAAGCAAGACATTCTGGTTTGTTGTTCTTATTATGTAGCAACTCAATAACGTGTAGATAGCATACGTGTTAGTGTATCAGTTTCTGTATTTCAGAAGAGAGCAGCCCGCGGACATGCAATCCAAAGTTGCTTGGTATTTTTAAGCTGAAATTAGATTCATTGCTTTGATTATTCCTTTGTGGGCCCCAAGTTATATTTTTGTGTCCTTCACCCTCTTCTCCTTTATTATTTATAACCCACACTCTTTGAGCAATGACCAGGACTAATCTGTAACCTTCTGTCCTTCTGCCTGATTCGTTCTCTTTTGAAACACAAAGATTGAAGCAAATATTCTCAGACTCTGTTAAAATATAGATAGATAGATATTTTTCCCATATATCTCATACTAAAATAAGACTTAATGGAGGTTTTGCTTTTCTAATTCAGTCTCAGTGGACCCACTACAAAAGAAGAAAAGCAAAGGACCGGGATGTATATATTTGATATTCATTGTATAATAATGTATCAACCTCGCATGCACTCATGTAGGTATTTTATAGGCATTCACCAAACGGCTTGTGTGGCCATCTTGATTGTTAGATTAATGCATCTGGGTTTTGTGGGTTTTTTTTTTCCCCCCAATGTTTTTTGTTTGCTCTGCAATGTAAGCTGCACCTAAATAAATAAATTAAATAGCAGTTCATTTGTGCTCCTCTGCATCACAAAGAAGTGGGGCATAAAACAGCATTAGCGGTGAATCCCCCGAGGACCAAAGAACCTCACAGGGGGCTGGTCCTCTGAATGGTCTCTGTCACTCCCTAGCAGCTAATGACTGAAACAGGATCCATTGCCACTGGGAGCTTTTAATTTCCTTATATTGTACAGAGTGCTCTGATCCAATGCAAAGTGACAGCTACCATTTCAGTACAGCTCATTAACAGCTTTTGCAAAAGCCAGCATGCGCCATGTCTTCATGTGTGCCATATACCCATGTATGCTGCGTACATGCAAGATAGATTCAGCCCATGGAGAAGTTACTTTTTAACATAGGTAGAGGCATAATAAATACAGAGTCTCATATACCTGGTGAAAACAGGCAGCATATTTAAACTTCTCTTGAAGCAAAATGATTCATGTTGATACTTAAGAATAAATGGAGAAAACTCAAGGATTTATTTATTTGGTGAAAGACCAGTGATAATGTATTAGAGAGGCAGGAGAACAAAAAACAGTGATTTCAAGGAAATTTAGGAAATGTCAGAATTAGCTGATAGAAGAAGAGAATTCAAGAAAGTAATTGAAAAATTAAGGGAGAGTCTCTTCTACGGCACGTGGAAGCTAAGGGGACATAATTATGTCTTTCAAGCAAAGACAATAAAAGCTACATTAACTGTTGTGTGTAAGGCTGGTTTTGGGTATGTATATTTTTGTAAGCACTGGGAAACTGCAGCTAGATCTGATCTCTTCACTATGAGGGAAAATTTCCTGTTTTAATTTATAGATAATTTTTTTTCTTTTTTTTTTTTCTTTTTTTTTTTTTTTTTTTTTGAGCATGCATCTGTAGAGACAATTGTATTGGCTGCCATAACAATCCTGGCACCAACTTGCTAATTTTTTTTTTTAATTATTATTATTATTTTTTGTTAGAAAAACAAATCCACTGAAAACAAGGAAAGAGAATGGACTTTTGTTTTCCAAAGGGACTATTTTTGTTGAATAGTAGAATAGCAGAATGAGTCTATGAGCGCTCTACCAAAGTGCTCCTCATCCTTCAGCCCTTTGAGAGAGGCAAGAACTGCTCAACTGTGGCCTAGTAATCCCCACAAATTGATGAGTACTGGAACAATAACCCAAATCAGAAGCAGCATTGATGTTTGGACTATTATGAGTTTATGGAAACATATCCCTGGTGTTTCTGTATTAGCATCTTGGATCCAAGTGTATCAGAGTAGGACCAAAGTCTGGAACAAAAGTGCATTGTTATAGTAGAATCCTCAGACATTGTTGAATAATTTATAATCATACAGACTTTTATCAACCCTTTTTCAGCTTTGTGAAACTGAAGGTATTCAGTGTATTCAGTGGTCATGAAGAAGAGGCTATTCCATGGACATTTACTGAAGGTGGCAGTTACAGCTGAAGAATGAGATGTTTGGAAAGTCCAACAGGAAACAGGTTGCCATTAAGTACAGAGTCCTGATTCTGAAAGATGTAAAACCCAAGAGAGAAAGCTAGGGGTGCGCCCTGCTGAGGAAAGACAGCAGAGCTGCTAGAAGTGATCGTTTCGGTTCTTCCTCTGGTCTCATTTCTGACTGTTTGTGAAATTATTTGGAGCCTAATTGCTGTGAGTTTGGACTAGTGCTTGAAATAAATAGCATCGGGTATGGATAAGGTTGTTAGAAAAACTGTGGTATAGTTACGTTTAGGATTTACAAAATTAATGTGTGAGTTAATGAAAAACTGTAAGTCATGACAGAATGATTTTAAGGCGGAAGTTTTTTTTTTTTTTAGTGTGAAATATGAAAGAAGTGCAACTTGTGGGTAGATGAATTGAAACAATGTGACTGAGAAGTTAGCAATATCATGCAAGATAACTTGAAGTGAGAAGAATCATAGAATCATAGAATTACAGAATCATCAAGATTGAAAAGACCACTAAGATCATCGAGCCCAAACATCAACCCATCACCACCACACTCACTAAACCATGTCCCTAAAAGTAGTGATGCTCTCTAATATCCTACAGGACTTGTCGCAGGTAGAGCAACAATCATAGAATCTCATGGTTTTAGGGCAGTATGTGTTGGAATCACTGAGGGAGTAGAGCATTATGTACAGTAGACCACTCAGGATGGTGAATGTACGTTTTAGCATCCCTAAAGAAGGGTTGGTTTCTTGTAAATATCAACAAGTATTTTAACATTTTTTACAACTAAAACAACATTTAAAAAAAAAGTAAAATACTTTGCTTCAGTTTCATAATCTATTGCTTCTATCTACGGTTTTCATTTAACACACCCATCATTCCTCACTGACTTTTCTATTAGTGTGAAACATGGCATCGTGTAATAAGAATACATGTTCAATAAATAATGCAAGTGAGGCTTAATTTCTGAAACAAAATTAGATGTAGGTACATGACAATATGCAAGGGAAACAAGATTATGTATAATTATAATTATGTTCACATGATGAACACAGAAAAGATATTTGTTTGTTTAATGGATGTACTGTGTAAATTAGAGTATCATGAAAAATACATTTTTTCAATATTTAAATATTGCTGCATCCAGTAGACAGAGGTGTGGTGGATGGATGCGCTTTGAGGGGAAGTATCTTACTAAAAACTTCTCTTCCTGATGGTGGTAAGCTGCAAGTGCAAGTTCATAGACTTGGATTATATTTTACGACAAGAATGAATATTTTGGACTGATAAAAATGATTGCACTAATACAAAGTTCACTCTGAGAGCAGCAGATGAGTAGCAGAGACTTAACACTAGCCGGGGTGGCTGAATTACCAAGCTCCACAGCAGCAAGAATTGTCCCTGGATAACAACTTGACACTAAGGACTTGGTGGGACTCCCTGTGTGGAGGAAATCTCCTTCTTGCTGGCTCTAAACCCTGCCAGGGAGCTGCTGCCTGCTAATGGCAGGGTGCCTCGGGGCAGGTCTGCATGTGGGGCTGCACACGCTCCGCTTGCAAGACAGCTGTAAAAAGTCTCTGCAGTTAAAATAGTGCAAAGGGACAAATTAACTCTTTGTGTGGAGATCATTCAGACTTATTCACCCATCAATAAAAGAGAAGAATGTAAAGTAAATTCAAACAAACCAGTTATGAGAGTTATAGTTACTCAGAATTAAATTTGTATGCAGAAAGACTTTTTTAAGGACAGTTACTGTGTCATGTACTCCCAAATCACCACACTGATTCAATCAGGCATATTTCTAGTATACCATGAGTCATATTTGCTCTCTGTTTGATTGTAAAAATTCAGTTTTATGTGACTGCACTGTGTTTACTGCAAGAGGGTTACAGTCTGTTATGCTCAAGAAAGCTCCCAGCCACGTGTCTTACATCTCTGGCTGAATGTATAAGTAACCAAAATATTGAAGCTCTAAATAGCACGTTACATTGTTTGTGACACTCAAAAATCTCTACAACAGATGTCTCAAATTAATTGAAATTATGGGCTAATAGTACTTAATGGTGCTTAGAAAATATTATTTTCACCTCTGACTTCTCTGTAAGGGGGAAAAAGCAGCTAACTGCTAAGGACCTTTTGAAGATCTTATCTCATGGCCTTTGTTTTGTGTGTTGGTTTGCCCTAAGTACAATGGTAGTTTTTTAAGTGGAAAGGTTGCATATGCGAATTGCAGAGTAAGATGCTGCTCATGGATGTGCTTGAAGAGTGTAAATGATGGTGATAGATGAATCTGGCCTTTGTTGCTGAAATTGGGGTGTTTTACTCATTTAGTTGTGGGATAATGTGTGGGTACATTTTCAGAAATAGATAGTGGCTGTGTACCTATAAGAAAACGTTCCTAAAATAGGCACTGTATTGGTTCACATGAATCACAGAATCACAGAGAATCACAGAATGGCCCAGGTTGGAAGGGACCTCAGTGATCATGAATCTCCAACCTCCCTGCCACATACAGGGCCACCAACCTCCCCATTTAAACTAGACCAGGCTGCCCAGGGCCCCATCCAACCTGGCCTTGAACACCTCCAGGGACAGGGCATAGAACAGAAAACAGGGTGTGTTAACAGCTGAATAACTTCAGGAAAATAAGCTCCCAAAACCATGACTATAACATTGGAGGATTTTTTTTCTTTGAAATAGTAATTTGTTGCTGGTTGGGTTCTGAGGCTCCATCATTCCTATATCTGCATTTCTATTCTCTAAATACGTGTTAAGCTGAATTTTTCTTGTTTTTTGGAAGGAGAAGGAGAAAAAACTCATTGTCTACGTTAACATGACTCCTACAGCAAGACCTATAGAAAACCATCAGATGCTGTTAAGTGTTGGTGAAGCAAGGTGACTGTTGGGACTATGTGTGGTCCCTAGGCCCCTGCAAAAAATCAGTAGATAGTTTGATTTCTTCTTTGCTATTGGGAATATAGCTCTTAAGGTTAATAAAGGAGACAGACTTTGCTACTCCTCAAAAAATGCAGGTGTCTGGTGATGAACTCCGTATCCCATACAGCTGTGTTTCCATTTGGAGTTAGTGTCAGGAGGCTTGTGTTACGGAGACAGCGTGAGCTTTGGAGAGGGACTGTGGCAGGATGGCTCTAAGGATGGATCTGTCACTGTCGAGCTCAGTGCTCCCAGAACGTAGTGAGTGGTGATGAGCTGTTCTGCTTTTCTTTCTTTATTATGGTGTATTAAGACTACTTATCTTGCTTTTTTGTGCTTGTTTTTCTAAAGGCAAACTTAGTTGGTCTTACAGATCCTGATGTTTCCTTGAGCTTCCCCCTCCCTGCTGAAGGACCAGGGGGAAGCAAAGGACTGTGTCTGGGGCTGGCTTATTCTAGCTGCAAGAAAGAGGAAATGGTATTTAAAAAAACATTTAATTAAATGACAACACTTGGGATTTCATTTAGTTCACATTACAGGAGGAATTTAGACTTCCACTGCTACCACCTGCTGCCAGGCTGAGCTGCGAGCATTGTTGCTGTCTCTCAACGATGCAGGTGAACTTACTGCTGAACCACTTTCACAGTCCAGAAAGCATGACATTCCTTGTTACCAGTGGGAGGAAAGGCTAATTGAGAAGTGTGTATAAAAGCTGTAATGAGTAGCATTTACATGTATTGATTAGAAGTAGGGCCACCGTCTCTCATTTATCACCACCAGCAGCTGTGAAATTTTCCCCACGTCGATTGGCACGGCTCATATTCCCGCTCCTCTGGTTCTTTATTGCTTTTCTCCCCCCGCCCGCCCTGGACCAGAGTGCTGATCCACCAGCTGGAATGGGCTGGTAATTACTCCAGCTTCTCCACCAGCTGCCACAATTGCCAAACCGCTGGAGTGAAAAATTCCATCCCGCATTTCCGATTTTTTACATTACCACTGCATAATCATATTTGACGAATAATTAACCTGGGTTAATACTTCAGGGAGCCATTTGCAAGTAAATTGATAAGCTGAGTGCTGTAAAGGCACATGAGGGCTCAAGGCTTTAGGAAGCTGTGCGCTGCCTGTGCTGTTTTAATACACGCACACTTCCGACCATCTTAATTAAGGGTGGACTGCGGTCACTGTCCTCTGTCCTTCTTAAACAGAGTGTGGCCTGGGAGGAGGGAGAGGATGGGAAATAAACTCAAACTCTGCTGTGTTTCACTTATGGGCATGGATAAGTGTGCTTTTCCTCTCTTTTAGGTTTTGAAATAAATGCTGTGAGATGAAACTTGTTAGGAGTGAAATCAATGGCAATTTTCCCTGCAAACTTGGTGGAGCTGGATTCAGATCGGGTTGGAAAGCCAATTTCCCCACTTTTAGTAATGACATGCAGGTCAATGAGAGAGCAAAGTTGAGTCCTTTCGGGAATGTATATATTTGTACATATATTTTTTTCAATTATGTCTGCACTGTTTCAAACGCATACCTTTGCTTTGGGGTTGATCCTGGATTTCTGAGATAAGTTGAGAAGCTCCTTGGGAGACTTCAGAGGTTTATAAATCCACTCTTTCTTTGGCTTCAAATTTTAGAGTTTTTGGTGTGCATCTTACTCAGAGCAGGGCCGCACCATATAGGTAGCTTTTGTCAGTTTTTCACGTTCTTTTTTCTTTCTTCAAATTTTTGTTAAAATGTTCAGTTTATCCTTTGCTTTTATACAATCTAGTATTTATTTACCTCTTTTGTTTATTTTTTTTCTTGTTTTTGGGGAATGTTTTATACTATATAATTTAAGGAATAAGCTTCCATAGGTAATCAACTACAATTTCATAATGTGCTTATAAGGATCCTGTAAAAATTAAAACGTAGTAGCTTTCCCCCCCAGATATGAGATTGTTCAAATGACAAGTGCCACAGAAGCTCTTTCTGCTCCAAAGCTTACTTGCAACATAGGCAATTTGGTCAAACCTTGCTTGACAATCCAGGGAGAGCATGTGAAATTTGTTGTATTTCATCACCAACTTTCTTCATTGTTGTTCTGATTCAAAAAGTCAGGCACTGAGGTGACAAAAAGGCTATTGAAAAGTTGGCCCAGAGAACTCCTGTTGTGTTTTTCTTGTCTAACAATATCACCGTTCAGGCAGTAGTTGCTCCTCGAAGTAGATAGTAAGTGCTATAGTAATCTTCTGCAGTATGGCTTTGGGCAAGAACAAGAAGCAAGAATTAAATAAAACATGTATTATTATAAATCTTATAATTACCTGAGCTTGGTTGCTTGTTTGTTGTGGCTGCTGCTGTTTGTTTGTTTGTTTGTTTGTGTTTTTGTTTGGTTGAGTGATTGAGTTTTTCTCTGCTGTATAATAACATTTCTTGGATTCACAGAAGAACCTCATAAGGAATATTAAAATATACTTCTGTTTATGAGGAGAAATGTCAAAAGATGTTGTCTAAATGATCTGAAAAGACAAAGAATTGGTCATCCAGTGCTTCCATAAATACTATGTAATCTGTTAGCTCCTCAAGATTTCAGCCTAACTCCTAAATTTTGGGTATATCTGGTTTGATGGTTTCAGTGGTAGCCATGTAAATCAGGAGAACAGCTAATGGATTGGTGTATTACATACTTGCACTTGCCAACAACCCCAAGCTGGTGGCAGTCCAAATGCTGCCAAGGTGCATTTCTGGTGGGGTTGGGTAGTAGCTGCCCATCCAACCAATGTATGGTCCCCAGCACAGCTAACTGCTTTTATCTCCATCTTCAAATGTCTGTGAGCAGACATCCTCAAGATGTCTCATGTGTTGTACCCTAGGAATTCTCAAGAGCTGGTGTGGTGCTCCTGGAAACAAGAGTCATTCACATTATTTCATCTCTTAATGTCAAGAAAATCTGTCGGAAGATGGTTAAATAAAATATTGTGTGTTAGGGTATAAGAGATCAAAGTGGTTTTATTCACTGAATTGACTTAGGAGAGAGATGCAGATGAGATTATTTCAAGTTAGACAAGTTCTCTAAGGTCCTGAGAAGAGCCAGACTTTCTGGTAAGCTGAGTGCAGGAGTGAATTTGAGTAGGTTGCCATGAAATGTTAAGCTTGGTACCTGGAGGCAACGTCATGCTTCTTGAAGGCAGCAAAATTTATTTAAGTGTAGGCCCCAGGCACATCAAATATCTTTTTACTGTGTCATCTACTTTAAATAAGAGGTTCTTATTAAAAGAGGCTAAAGTTAAATTTTGCCTTGCTTCATGTGTACTGGTTTACTCTGTCGCTAGTGAGGATTTCTGGGCTGTGTTTGTCCTATGAAATCTCTCTGATTTTAGATAACTCAAGGAGAAAGAATGCCACTTAACAGTGTAGTAATTATGTGATTTCCAGTGGTTTTTGCTATTTAAACAGTCTAATAGGTATTTTTGTAAAATACCTTAATTGGGCAAGAACAGAGGTAGCAAAATCCTGAATTTCTTCTTTAAGCTGAGAGCTATCTGCATTGAGGCAGACATAGAGCTATCTGCAAACCCCTGTTACAAGTATTTGGTGCAGGAGGTTTCCATAGCATTTCCATTCCATAGCATTTCCATTCCATAGCATTTCCATTCCATTAAGTCATTGCTGGTCAAAACTCTCACTGAACACCAGGTGAGTTTGTCTGAGCAAGCCATGCTAGACTCCAAAGCAGGAGCTTCAGGATGTAGCTCATTCACAGTAAAACAAAAGGAATTAGTCTTTTCAGTTTGCATTCCTCCATCGTGCAGCTTCCTAGGTCTGCCTTATTATTTTCATGCGGCCAAATTGCTGTCCATCTTTTTGTCTGCTCAGCTGTTTCTGTGATCATTCCCTTTAAAACCTAAATAAGGTTGCTAGGGATGGCCTGGTGATCAGGGTAATAAATAAATAAAAATACAAATACTGCTATTGTGCTGAATTTCTCTGGCATGGCAGCAGTCTGACTTTTATTTATATTTATTTTTTTTTTTAAGTAAGGCTTCTGTGCATACTGGACAGAAAGTCGGCGCTAGGCATTTGTCACTGTGTGAGGTAATGCAGGGGAAAGCAGTTCCTTTCAAAGCTCGACTGTAGCACTAAGTGAAATCAATGGCCAAACAATCTAACACAATTGGTCACATATTGATAGAATTAAACACCGCTGTTAACGTGACTTGTCATTGATCTGACAAAAACAGAGTCCGGGGTAAAAGTCGCCTGAAGCCTTTAGACTCTGTGTTTATGTAGCAAAGGTTGGGAAATTATTCGCTCCATCTGCTTCTAACATAATTTTTTTTTTTTTTATTTTTGCTGACAATACTCCTCATTCCAGAAACCACCAGCAGAGCTTTAACCTCTTCATTGTAAGAAACATGTGAGTGCACAGCCATCCCCTCCACAGGGCAAATCCTGGTTTGGGGCATTGGGTTTCTTCAATGTGCCAGTGCAATAAAGAAAAAAATGTTCTTCCAATGCTATGAGCCTGGTCAGCGTATGGATGGGCTGGTCAAGATCAGCCACAGGCAGCTTTTACTAGCGAGTAAGCACAAAGAGTGCAATACAGAGTGCTATTGACTTTCAAGCATGGAAATGTATCAGGAAAGTAGAATGAGGGCAATGCCTTCTGGTGCATAGCGTAGCTGGCCTACGTAGGGTATTGCCTCCCGTCACGTGGTGGCTGTGGTTCATAGGGGAAAAATACCAATAAAGGCAGCAATTAAGAGGTTTTCTGCTAATATCCCTTGAAAATAGTCTGCATTTCAGGAATCATTTTTATTGAGTTCTCGCTTTCCATCCGTAGTTTAGCTGTTGGCCTTTTGTTGTTGTGTCAGAATTGCAAAGATTTTACATTATGAAATCCTCAGCTAGCTGGAATGATTGCCCTACGTGCTGGAAACAAGCACCTAACAATTGCCTGAAATATCTGAGCAAATTGCTCCAGAATGTTTGCAGTGGAGACTTGTCCTCAGTGGTGTGTAACTCTCTAATCTGACCTACAACCTGCGCTTTGCTTTTAGGCTGATTGCAAGCCTGATAATATTTTCTAAAGTATCATCATAAGAGGGAGGAACTCAGGTCTGTGAAAGGCATAGCTCACTGCTCACTCGCGGTCACAACACAGCCAGCCCCTGTTTCTGCAGCATTCATGGTGTCATGACAGGTGTTTTTACCCGCTCTGCACGCAGTCATTTCTCCCCCTTGCTCCTCAAGCTTGCTCTTGGATGTCTATTTGGTTTGCTGGAATCTTTGTGGTGTGTTGGAGATTGGAGCTACCTGACAGCTTGATGGTGGTGAGGTAGGCAGGCTCGGTGAGAAGAATTTCTGGGAGGATGCGGGCATGGTGATAGGGTCACCAGCAAAAGATTTCCGTACACCTTGTGTTTTTGGGAGAGCAAGGAGGAGCTGTGTTTTCTGTTTGTTTGTTTTTTGTTTTTGTCTTTTTTTTTTTTTTTTTTTTTTGCAATGCTATGGTTGTATAATAAAAGCTTTCCACCCAAGCTGGGTGTAGATATTGCAGGTGGATTGTTGTTGCCTGTGGCAGCCACAGCGGCGAGATTTGCTGCACTATATGCAGCCTGGGGACTCTGAGGCAAGCTATCACACCTCCACAGTGCCTTGCTTTAATTCATAGGCCTGGAGAAGATGTGAGGAGGGAGCAAGGAAGGAAAAACTTCTGTGTACACGGTAACCTAGTCACATGGGGGAGAGTCAGAAAAGAGTTATGCTGCTACTTGCACTTCTGGCAACATTACAGAAGCAGACAGGTTTCTTCTGAGTGGAATATGAGTTTTTCCAAGATTATTAGAAGAAAGACATTCCCCCAGTAGGGAAGGAGCAAAAATACCTGTGCACAATAATTGCACTCTCACAGTGTGAAGCTCTGTGGGACACTGTGACAGAGCTGATCCACCTTCTCCACACCTTTGTCATGACACTAGTTTATCAATGGTGTATGCATCTGAACTGGAAATGTGAAATGCTTGGAAAAGATTACCTTATGCTGCAGCCTAAAGCTAATTGCCCATCATGACAATTCCCTGCAGGCTCATATGTCTGAAGTCTCAGTATGAGCACTAAAAGCTCATTTCAAGGGTTAAAGAACCCTACCGACAGCTGGGATGTCAGGAGGGAGATGTAATTGCATAACACAACTGGCAACCTGTATGACTTGGGAAATGACCAGAACGCAGCTGCTGCATCTTCAAAGAGATAGCAGTGGCCAGTGCTTTGAACTCCATCAGGAAAGATCACCCCACCCAGAGAGCAGCAATGCAACATGCCTTTTTGTACAAGTGCATCTTTCGCCCCTCCCATCACACATGTGCCCCCTTCTCTCTTGTTAAAGTGATCCAAAAGTCCTACAGCAGGACAATGGTTTGTACAGTGCTCTGATGCAGAATAAAAAGTGTGTAAATGCCAAACAGTGCTGCAGTACTTACCTGTGATACCAACAGAAAGCATGTGCACGAAGGCTTTGTGTTGTCTTTCTACTCAGTGGTTGGAGTACCTTCCATGTGAGTTCTTCAGCAGCTGGGCTTGAGTGATTTGAAATTATGAGATGAATTTCAGATCCTTCAGAGTGGATCCACTGAATAGTACCTTTAGTTTTAGAGGGTCTGCTTTCACTTAGAGGAAGGAATTCAAGATCGGTTTGTAAGATGCAATGTTGCAGGTCTTTTTGGTAAGAAGCTTTTTTACCATGAAAAATTAAGACAGCCCAATTTAGGGTGAGTAGACTACTCAGACATCTTCCTGAATCAATTTCTTGCTGCATTATTAGAGAAAACTCGGAATCTATTTCTCTAATTTTGTCAGTCAATTCAAGTAAAATCCAAGATTTTTTTTTTCTATTTTTATAGAAAAGTAAAAGGTTCTTCATGTTTATTTGATGCTCCTTTACCCTTTGGAAACTCGAAATTAAGGAATTCAGTTACTTTTTAACTTCTAGGATCCAAAGCACCAAAGGTTTTATATAATTATTTATTTTTAAATACAAAATCCCCAAATCTCTTTCTTAAAAATATAAGCCTGTATTTGCAGCATTTCTCTTTTCATTTTTTAATGATCAGCAAGCGGCATTTCTGTCCAAAGACTGCTCAAAACTTGTGTCAATCAACTTTTTCTATGTTCCACACCATGCAGGAGCAGTGGCACACTTAGCCCTGAAATTGTTCCTATTTACTAGAATAATGGGACTTAATTTTAAATGAGGAGCTAGTTTAAAAAGTACATTTAATCTTCACATTAATATTATGTGATCGCTTTCATTATTCTTTTCACAGGGAATTTGAACTAAATATCTTATTTGCTCTTAGAGCGATGCATTATAGTCGCTGGAGACATTTTATACAGCGCAGCCAGCTGACTGAGGTTTCCATGCTATCTTTATCTCTTTGTGCCCATGAAGTGTTTAGTTCTTATTATGGCTTACTTATGCAGTCTCGGATTGAGTTTTCCTCCCTTAACGTAGACAATTGGCTGATCAAGGACAGCTCTTTAAGCAGGGTTGAGAGATCTATAATAAATTATCAAAGACCTGTGAAGCCAGCTTCATAATAAATTATCCCAAGTCCCATCCAGTCCCTAGCATGGCAATTGGAATTCATGGGAGCCTGGCCTGACATGTCTCAGGAGAAAGTCTTAATCCTTCAAGTGAAAGCCTGAAAAACTTGAGATGACAGAGTGTATAAGATAAAGCCATGATGATCTGCCAAGACTATTTTAGAAATTTTGTGCTTAATGGCCTCAGCTGTATTTCTTACTTGTATTGTTCTTCCTACAATGGATCTTTAACTCTATTGACATGGTGAAATATAGACGGGTTGATAGGGCTGGTGAACTTTTAATTATCTATGTGCCACACTTCTCTTGCAGTGAATACCACAGGTTCTTGACTTCAGAAATATTTTTGGGTGCCCATTCCTTAGTGACATGAGCAATTTCAGTAACCAGAGCAGAAACCACAGTGCCCATGGCAGTGTGGGTTTCATATGGGCAAGGAAGAGAAATTGCAGCTACTTGTGTCATGTGAGGTGAGAGCAGTTGTAATGGGGGCTGCTGCCCCCTTACCACCCTCCAATTTCTCCATCAGCCGTATCAATTCCAGGATAAGAGAAAGCCCATGTAAAAGTGCCTGCAGAGCTAGAGCTGGCAGCTACTCAGCACTCATTTTGCTGCAGTTGTTTTTTTGATTCTCAAGTGTCTCTGGATCGAGCTGAACTTAGCAAGGCTCAGAGGGATCCATAAAATCCTCTGTAAAAAAAATCGTAAAATATCTTTTCTCTACATAAAATTGTAATGCTATTGAAGTGTTTCCAATTGAGACTTCTTAGTATAGAAAATGTGTTGCTTTGGAAAGCCAAGACCTTCACTTTTAGGATAACACCCTTAGTGTTTTTTCTACAAAAGCATTATCAAAGCTTATCAATTCAGACCTACTATTAGAGGAAGATACTCTCTACTCCTTGTATGCTGTGCTAATTTAACTTTTAGTAGAAGTTTAGAAAATGACAAAGGGGACAGTGTTGCTGTAGCAGAGAGACTGCAATCACTGAATCAGTTAGCTAATCAGAGGGAATAAAGGTTCCAGAAAATCAACGTGAGACATGTTAATGAGATGCTCGTATGAAACACAGCAAGATCTGAATGATAAATATATGTCTTACCTTGCAATATCATACGGGCATAACATCCACCTGGATTTTATAGTTCTATATTATTTACATTACAATGCTTTCTAAAAATCTGAGAATTTCGTATTATTTTCCAGCATGCTTATAAATCCAAAACACTGGTAAAGGAAGGGAAGAACGTACGTATCATGATGGCTTTAATAAAGAGTGGAGCAATGGAAGCAAACACTGAAACACCTGTTAGCAGGTGTATGTATTGTAAAAGGTGTCTGTGGGACACAGATGTCACTTTGTGTAGGGATGGCAGCAGCTTTGTCTCCACACATGGCAAAAAGAGTGAATTCATGTCCTGCATAAGGATATTTTGATGTATACCCAGGAGCCAGCCTGTTCAGTGATTAATATTAGTGCTGTTTGATGGAAACAGTGCAGTCCCTTTGATGGAAACCCCTCTGGAGGGGAAGGCTACCAGTAACACCAGGTTATTAATGTTTCTGGCAGAGTAACTACTGCTAAAGTTGCAACGTTTAACCCAGTGAGTAACCACAGCATGCTGTTCCTCCAAAGAGATGTTCACAGCCTTGTGAAGTACGGTTCCACACCGTTCCCTTGGGGCCTATATCACTGTCACCAGAGGGCAGAGCTCAGGGCTGCCCCTTGTGAAGAGCTGTTAGGCCTCCATGAGCCTCGCTTCATCCCCTTCATACACCTTGCCCTCCAGACCTTTCCCCATCTTCACAGCCATCCTTTGGATGCTCTCTCATAGTTTCATGTCCTCCTTATATTGTGGCATCCAAACTGCACTCAGTGCTGCATAGCACGGAGCACAGCAAGACACTGAGAGGAGGAGTCTTCCCTCGCTTGGCTGGCAGTGTGAGCCTGGTGCATGACCCTTGGGTGCTGTTGGCCCTTTGGGCTGCCAGGGCACACTGCTGACTCAGATTTTATTTGCTGTCAGCCAGAACTGCCCGATCCCCTTCTGCGGGGCTGCTCTCTCTCTTATCTCCCAGTTTGTACATATATCCACAGTTACTCCACCTCAGGTTCAAGAATCCAGCACTTGCTCTTGAATGGGGATGATGCTGGTTCTGCTGTTTCATTATTGTGTGAACCATGCCTGGCCTTGTGAGACACCGCTAGTATTGCAAATGGCTTCTTTCTGCTGTTACTAGTAGCTGGACCTGGATGTCATGCATGCTACATCCCAGAGCTATCTGCGTGCTGCTGACTGCCAGCTGTAACAGGGTCCAGGTCCTGCAGAGCACTCCCCAAGGGACACCCAGCTAGAAGGTACCTTTTTTTCTTTATTGTATTCTTGTGCCTAGTCCCATACCTGTCATTGTATGACAAGGATGTGACGAGCTTTGTGCAGAAGAAGGTAACCATGACACCTTTTGATTGCCAGCAGACAGAGGTTGCTTTGGTTAAGTGAAAGAAATGTAAAAAAATAAACCTATGTGGAGTGTCCAATGACTAAGATGGCTGTTACAACTGAATGTGTTATTTTAGGGCATGAGTCCTGCACTGACACTGAATTCAAGTCTCTGAAACAGGGAGAGCAATTCTTTAAGTGCTGGTGCTAGGCTCAGTAGGGCTGAAGGTTTCTGGAGGTGACCTGGACCCAGGAGTCCCATGTCACTGAAATGCCAAGGCTTAGTGGCTGGTTTTCCTCCCACTGCAGGAAAGTAATGGAACTATTTCATTAAAACAAGGTGGAGAGGAATGTGCACCTTAGAGAATGAGGGTACAATACTGTGGGAAGTTAACTTGCAAGATGAGAGAATTTATTGTGTCCCTGAATTGGATCTTAGTGCTCCCAGCCTCAGTTCAGTGCAGAATCTGTCAGGATACTGCCTGCTTTTTGGAAGCCTGGTGGGTTTCTTCCCTCTGTTTCTGGAATTTCGTTCAGAATGTTAGAAACCAATGTTCTGTTATATATTATACCCTTTCTCTACTGATAATGGATTTTTTGATGAAATTCATCTGTTTGTAGATACTTTTTTTTTTTTTTAATAAAAAACAAAACACTATAGAATCATAAATTTTCTACTTGGATCAGTAGGTGAAACTAATGCCATGCTGAAGACGTGGACTGCTATAGGCTTTATAGTATCCCTTATCATAAATTAGATCAAATGAAATTTGCAACATTTTTATTTAGTTAATGGAGTGCTGGGGAATTAAATGGCAGAAGAGGATGCCACTTTTTCACTCTCTTTTTAATAGGTAAATGATTGTATGTTCTTAGCCCACACCTTTTTGTCATCTTCAGGAAGACTGGCTATTGTATTAGCAATTTGTAATCCCAGTCCTGACACAGCAGATTTCATGGCACTGGGTGCTGTACAGATACAGAATAAAGAGATGGAGCTATTTCCAGAAGCTGTAGCATTCCTGAAGAAAAAAAGAAAAAGAAAGAAAAAAAAAAAGAAAACTTATCAATTTAGGGAATGCTAAAAATTAGTGAAAAGTGTCTTGGGGGCTGTTCCTGGCAGATACTAATTAAGCCCAAGATATGTCAAAGTGTTCCCAGTTTTCACAAACACAGTGTAACTCAGTGGCTGGCAGGACTGAATCATACATTCTGAAGAAATCATGCTACTGATGAGCATGAAGCTTGTTGTTAAAGCCTTTTCTTCATTTTGTTTTTCTTAGAGGATGGAAAAGAGCAGGGTATACAACAATTAGAAACACAGCGTTTATTTTGCAGACACAGAAAAGCATAGAAATAGAAATAGCAAGACATTTACGTACATGAGAAAAATTGCATCAATACTTCAGCCATACATCAGCTTATGAATACTGTATTGATCTGTTTTTCTTTCCAGCACCAAGACAAGATTAGTGCTACATGCATGGAGCTTCCTTAGCTGTTGGATGCAAGGTTTAGTGGTTGGAGTGTGGGGACCAGTGGTCATGAAACCCCAAATACAACTCTACTTTGGACAAAGTGTTTCTGGCTTTCTTTTCTTACTTTCCCTACCTGTTCATGTGACAAGAGGTACTTCTTACTCACCTGTCTTACAGGTCTGATGTCAAAAATATACTGGACGATTCAAGTGATTTTAAAATCCAGTATATGCAGAAAAGCTTTTTCCTGTTAGTGTAGTCCATGAATGTTCCTTTCACACTGTTGCACTTACTTCTTTGTGGCATTTGTATTATTGTGGCAGCCAGATGTCTAACTCAAGTGTTTTGCCAGACACCATGTAAGCATGTCACAGGAGCTGGTCCTAGAGTTTCTGGTATCCTTCTCTGCCCTTCAGATCAGAGCTGGTTCAACATTTGCAAGGGCTGCCTCTAGCATCCTTACACCTCTACTCATGGCAGAGGCCCTGCCAAATTGCGTGCCTTCCTCTCCAGAGCTTGCCATGTGTTTGTGTCTCAGGGACACAAGTGTCCTCTGGTGAGCTATCTTACTGAAGACAGGAATGGAAATAATAATAATAAAATTAATTAACTCCATAGGAAAATGGAATTTCCTCAGGAATCAAGTACTTGATCGTGAATCCTTCCTCTTCCCTTGTGGGTTTTTTTTTTTTGTTCATTTCTTGTTTTTTCTTTTCTTTTCATTTCTTGTTTTTTCTTTTCTTTCTTTCTTTTGTGTGTGTGTGTGTGTGGAACAGAGAGAAAGTAGGAAAAACAAGTCACGTAGCTGCACATCATGACAACTGATAATAGTAAGAAGCTTTAGTGGCCTTCCTGTCGAAGAGCTGCCACTCTCACTGTCAGTATGGGCACGGAGACTAAGGAGGATAGAAAGGAGAACTGAGCTGGTACAAAGGAAATGCAGATTGTACCATACTTAAAGAAATTTAGATCCCTGTCTTCCCAAGGAAAACATTTTTATTAACCAGCTTTGCTTTACAACTTTAAAAACGCATAGTTTTCCTTGTCATCTCCTGACTACATTTGTGTCAAGAAAGTGTTTCTGTAGTAAAGTATGCTTCTGAGTTTATAAGATGCAGTGTTTGATATGGTTCCTACTGATGTATGTTGAAGTTTTTCTCACCAGCCTTACTAGAAACAAGTTTGTGCACGGGTGTGCTGAGAAAACCCTCTTTGCTTTTATACTCTAAAATCTGTTAAGGGTCTTATGGACACCTACATATGCTCTAATAATGAACTGCTTTTTCCTCCTAGTTGCCATTTTCAGAGACAGATTATCACCAGAATCCAGTTCCATGCTAGTATGGGGCTAGGCAAACTCTGTTTGAAAGTTATCGTATCACAGCCCAAAGAAGTAGCTACTAAATTCCTGTGTGTTTTATGAGCTTTTGGAGTCTGGCAGAATCTCAGGCTAGCCTTCTACTTTAAAATCCACTTTTGTTTATTTAAAATAAAAAAGTTATGAGGAAAAGAAACATGAGGAAATCAAACAGGAAAAGGGGCTTTACACTGAGATTTTTAGCACTGCATTGCTTTTATATAAAGCTTGCTGTTTCTATTTAGCAGTTCTGCTGCTAAGCTCCAAACCCAGTCTATTTCAGCCATCCCTTGGGAGTCCCTTGTACTGAATTTGTGGTAAGTCAGGACCCTTGGAACTAGAATTTATCTGTGAGCTGAAGAGGAGAAGTGCTTTGGCCGTTCTGTATCAGGTACCCATCTGATTTGCTCCCATCAGATACACCTTCAAGGCTGACTTACCCACATGGCTGTCTCCACCACAATCTGGCATTCCTCAAAAGGAGCTATGTTCCAGTCTAGGCTGATTACCTATTGGTTCCATAGCAAATAGGTCAAAGACCAGTTCAGGCTTAGGTTTGTATACTTCCTGCCTGCAGCTGAAGATGCAATTCATCACGCCCCTAATCCCCTGCAAGCTGTCTCCCAACTCACCTTTTCTCCCAGCTCGATGAGTCCATGTTTGCTAGCAGAGTGTATCTGTTACATGCAAAAGGACATTGCAGATACTCTCCCCAAAGCTGCACCTAATACTAAATGCTAATTTTTCATTGACAAAAGTTCAGTGGATAATGCAGTGCTCTTTGACAGGAATTTCATTTCTTTATAGGCTTTCCATGCCATGGAAGGATTAAGTGAAGTGGATTTCACCTCTTTATGCCAGCGATAGATGTGATCCTCCTCAGTTGGTCAAAATACTCTTTCTCTGCACCCAGCACACATATATTGAAAATGCATTGATTTGTGGTGCAATTCTGAAAATATTTTCCCAACTCAGCTACAGCTATATTTCAGCATTAGATTTAAAGAGACTGGAGGAAAATGCTGGATGTACCAAAGGAAAAGGAGAGTTTGGCAGCTCAGACCTTTTCCTTGCTTCTCAGATGATAGACTTAGGAAAAAAAAGATCAGTCACAAGACTGCAATTACCCCCTCAATTAATTTCTAGAATCTGCTTTCACCTGAAAATTCTTCAGGTGTTCGAAGTGAATGATTTAAAGAAAGTAAATCTGTGTTTAAAAACAACCAGTTGTGTAGTTTGAGTACTTTTCCCCAGCTTTACAACTAGGTACACAAACTGCTATAAATCACAGATGTAAAATTTTGCTTCAAGATGCAAAAGTGAAGGGAACTGCTTTTAGAGAGAGATTTCTATTGCCTTCTTTATCCTTCAGAATGATGCTGAAGTATAAACTAACTCAGAGCGGGGAAAGGAGGGAAATTGTATTTCCTCTTGTGTAGGAGTCAATCTACTTTCATTTCTGCACGTGGGGTGATATGAGGATAGATTTACTTAAGGAGGGAGAGAGAGAAGATGTGGGGAAGACATAAATACACACACGTGTATTAGGACAAATAGATTATTTTCAGAGCTTAATGTTTATTGAATAAAATGAAAATTGTTAGAAGGACCCAGCCGAATTACAATGGTTCATGGCATATTCTGAAAAACCAGTATGAGCAGCAAAATAAAGTGCATCCATTTTGCATTAAGCTTCCATTAATGCTCTTGTTTTGCTTGCATTGTTTTGATTGTCACATTCATTTTGTTTTGCTTCTTAGATTGTTTTCAGTGGGCTTTTAACTGTGAGCATGTGCAATACTTCCCTACCCTTTGATGTTTTAGCCAAGGATGAACCAATTGCAGAGGAATTGTAATTAAATTTACTTGACTGCATTTCCCCCTTTTTTTTTTCCTAATTCTTCTTTTTTAACACAATACTGTTTTAAGGTTAATAAGCAAATCTTTCTTTTATAAAGCACTACTTCACATACAGACAAACGATCCTTGTCCAACGGTCATCTTTCACATCCTTGGGAGTCCTTCTACTGGCTTTACCAAGCCCATCTCTCATTGGGAGTCGTGAGATTGAAGTGCTTTGCCAGACAGAGGCTGAGGTCATTGTAGTAGCACACCATGGGCTGGCTGCAATGCTGTGCTTGGTGCCTTGCATAGCTCTTACATTCTCAAAAAGCATCAAATGATGTTGCAAAATGCCCTGCTTGACTCTGGGGTCCCCTGCCCAGAGTCAGAGCTGGTGCTTCTGCTGTCTGCACTGTGAAGGCCCGTGCTGATTGTGATGCCACAGTGATATGCGCCATTGGTGGGCAATCTAAGACAGGACTACAAGAGAACTAAACAGTCCCAGGATCTAATATCTCTAATATTAAATAATTTTTTCACCATTTTGAAAACCTTATAAAGACGAGATGCGTGAGAATGATATTTTATGAGGCCCATATGCCATTGCTGACACATGACAATAGCACTATAGGAAAGAAAAAACAAATAGCTTTCTCTATTCCTCCTATGATATTAAAAATTATTTGAGATTTTTCTATGTAGGATGTTTGAAGTGCCTGAAAAAGGTCATCAAAACCCATCAATCAGACTTTTTCCCTCCAAAAAACTCTTTTGCTAGTCTTTAAAAATGACAATTGTGTAGGATTAATGATAATAAAATGACTGATTTTCTTTGTTTGCTATAGAATATGAAAGCAGGTAAAGGTACAAATTTTTCTTGGTCCTGAGTTCTTTATACAGACTCACTGTTGACTTGAAAGTGTACATGTGTTTCCTGGTTCCATCATTGCTTACTAGCATGTTAACCTGTGGAAGTAGAAATATTAACCTCTTTCTTTAGAGAGTAATCCTATTGATATCTGAGCATACACTTGAGCAAAAATACTTGCTTATGTGAGTGGAGTTACAGGAGGAGCACGTGAGTAAAGTCCCATGCTAAGTGGGAGTAAGTTGGATGAGAACTGCATAGTATCGGCCTCAGTTATTTGCAGGGACACAGAGGGAAACAGAAGCAATTTCTTTCATATTGCGCATTAAAGCCCATTCAGATTTCCTCGAAGAGTCTGTTTTATTTCCACTTTATTAAATGTAGTCTTGCTTATCCTCGTACCAGTGGTGTGTGTGTGTTTTATGAATGTATCTTTCTTTATTTATTGTAATATGGGAATATTGTATTTTACAGCGTGTAAATTAGATATTTGATTCAATGCAGAGGCAGAACACAAGAGTGTTATAAAATGTCCAATTCCAGCAGGAGAAGCCAAGGGATGTTTAAAGCTTGATGCATATAATGTTTATATTACATCAAGTACTGTGTTATTGCACAGGATGCTTATTGTTAACGTCTGTGGGGAGAGTCAGTTCCAAAGATTTCAATTTCTCTAAACTGATTATGCAGCTCCACCACATACAATTAGGAAAGCAGTAATGAAATGGTTATGAAGTCCCTTGGCATTCTGTAGTTGCTGTTTTTTTTAATTTTGTAAATAGCATCAGCAGCATTCTGGGGGGAAGTGTTTATGTATTTATTTATTATTGATTTTAAAAAATGCATTTAACATTAGTATATAATTACAAATCCAGTCTCAGCAACAGGAAGGAGATAAGCTGTTTCCACATTATTAAATGCAGGATGCCTAGGGAATTGAGAAGATTTATCCTTTATATAAATATATTAAATATTAATGAATAGTGGTTTCAGAAATTAATTTATAGCTGCATTTAATTTTCGAAGAACCTCTCATAGCTTTATACCTTTGTTGCAAACAGTGCATATTTAAATATAGCCCCTTGACAAGTAGATTGGATGTCTACAGAATGATCTTGTCCACTGATTAGAGTTCTGCATGTACCTCACAGGTTAAAAGAGAAGGGATAAAGTGGTAAGAGTTTGAATCCAGTCCATGTCATAGCTGGCTTGAGTGGAATAAGGCACATTCTGAGGGGAAAAGCAGAGGCAACAGAGAGAGCATTCAGAAACCTAGCAAAGGCTTCTGTATATATCTACAGGCTATACCTGGCACTTTTGAGAGACAGCATCTATTATGACCCATTTTGAAAAAGCTGAAAGTATCTGGTTTACTGTTTCTCATCAATGTGTGTAAAAAGCTTTGTGTTTCTATGGTTGGATTTTCTTTAGGTTTCTTGCTTGGATTTATCTTGTGTGCAACCATTTGTCCTCATGAGTTGATTTTCTCCTTTTCCAAGTGCTAACAGTGCAAGGGATATTCCAAAAGTAATGCCTCCTGTTTTATTATGTTGGCCAGTGACATCAGAGGCAGATATTGGTGTTGGTGGTACAGCAGCAGAGGTTGAACCTTCCCACCAATGTTCCATTACATTTTGTTACCGTGTGACAGATGGCAGCAGCAGAGCAGTCTGACAAAATGGCATCTGACGTGGAAGTGCGGATGAAGCAAAAGCGAATTCCTCCATGCAGAAAATTGTCCCCCATTGACATTCATCAACACTTGCTGAATGTTTATGGAAACCAAACAGTGGATGTGAGCACAGTGAGGCGGTGGGTGGTGCGTTTCAGCAGCGGCATCAGTGACAGTGGGTCACCTCCACTGGTGCAGATGTTTATGAGTGTGGCATGCAGTTTCTTGTTCATTGCTGGTGAAAATACACAGCTAATGGTGGTGACTAAGTTGAAAAATAGTGTTTTGGAGCCGGGAGTTTTCTCTATCAAATGGTGTTATTATGTTCTTTATTGTAGTTTTCATGGAAATAGATAGGAGGCATTACTTTCAGAGTGACCCACATATTTATTATTGTATTTATTTTACAGTATATTTTTAATTTTGAGCTCAAATCTAAGGTCAAAAACAGCTGCAGAGGAAAGGTTCCTTCCATTTCTGACACTGCAGCATTTTGGAAGGTTCAGTCTTGAGCATGCTCATGGTCAGTCTGTGCCTGTTTCCTCACTGATGAAATAGATGGAGAATATGAGACTTCTTTTTTTGCTGGACTGAACAAATGGATATCTGAGAGAACAGAACTTTTTTGTTGTGTCTGGTTTCTTAGGGCTAACTCTAACAAGTAGATGTGGTGTGAACCTTACCTTACTGTGTCTGGCTGTAAAACATCTAGATCCTGCAAACTTTTTAATGAATTCTTTTATTTCCTTTTGTTAATTTGTGTATAGATTGCATGTGTAGTAAAGAGATGGTTAAAATAATTCTGCTTTTTTTTTGTTTGTTTGAGCTTTGCTTGGCTTGACTTGGGAATAATGCAAACAAATGAGTCTTAATCTGAGGGCCAGCAGAGAATTATGTAGAATTTCTGCAGATCATTGTTAGTCAAGGAGAAATAAGGTTTTGACTTGGGTTAACATACAAACTCCTCTTTTCCTGATCATGGTTAAAACTGCACCATCACTATCCATCAAGAGGAATTTTGACATTCAAGAAATAGACTTTCAGTGATTACCTAGATTTGTGTGATTAAGTGTCCTCTGAAAACTTCTGATAGCAATGAATCCATCCTCATTTTAGCAAGACAGGGAGATAGTTGAGGGGACACAGAGGAGATGAGAGGAGGAGAAAGGCAGCCATAGACTGCTAGCTTCAGAAAACACGGGGACCAATTCCAGCAGCTCAGCTGTGGAACAGAAATGACAAAACATTTCTATATAGGACGGTATATGGCAGAGTGGCAGAGGTGTCTATCCACAGTTTGGTAATGCCAGTCTCATGAGTCACTTTGCTGAGTACTTCTCACTGTGGCTAGCAGTGATGGGGTAGCATGTCATCTTCTTGTTAGGCTGATTTTAAACAGTGGTGGTTTCTCTGTCTCATTTGAGTTGTCTGCTAGTGTCTACTATCAGTCTGAAAGCCAGAGCACTTTAAAGTACATGACAAATTTACGATAAGAGGGAATTGCCAGATGGCTAGATTGAGGGATGATGAGAGTGTGTCTGAAGAAAATATTTAAGTCAGAAGTGGAAGGAATGCAAATTCATTCTGTGAAGCACTGAAGGTGCCTCACAATGCAGTGTGTTCACACAGTTGGGCTTCCCAGGACATCTGCAGACAGCACTGTTTGCTGTACTCCCTCTCCATTGGAATATCACTTGATGCTGTTGTGCCAACCCACACCTGTGGAAGACTATGGATACCTGTCTCACTGAAAACAATTAGCTTTGTATCAAGCCCTGCAAAAGGTCATAGCCTGTGTGGAGAAACCTTGATCACCAGGATGCAGCAAATTCTCCTTGCAGAGCAGGGGGCATCTAATTCAGGATCAAAACTGAAACTTGACCTATAAGTCATGTGTTAAATAATCCAGATTTTTTTTTTTTTTCCCAATTGCTCCTGCTGTTGTTTGTTTCTTTTGTTTGGTTAATTTTTATTTTTGAAAAATCAGCAAAGGAGTTTGCGAAGTCTAGAAAATGAGTACTCAGAACCAGGACCAACTCCCCCAGAATCCATTTCTGGGAGCAGTGTATGTGCTGGCCAACATGGAGTAGAGCAACATGTCAACAAACAAGAGTGTCAGCAAAGACTGCAGACCCTTTGGGAGTTTATTGCTTTGAGCATTGATTCAGACATACATACTCTGGATCTTATCTCCTGGCCTGCTGCCAGATTCATTTCCAAGCTCAATGTTTCACACTGCCTGCCTGAGTAATCTATGCTGTTGCACATCTGGACAAACCAGCTCTGCTTGCTTGTTGGTGAAATGCATGCTGTTGTCCTTGGGAGGATGCAGACAACCCCTCTGTACTGCTCTGCTCAGCTACTTAGAGGCAAGCAGTGTTCCATAAAAAGAGGAGCTTTTGAATAACTCAAATTGTCAAATTTTCTACCCTCCAGGGTGAATGTAGGAAAATCTCAAGCAGACAGAATATTGCACAGAGGGATTTTCACTGTATTACCATGTTCCCGTATGAAAATTTGAGTGCAAAGTCTTCATTCTGGTTTGCTGTTCGAAGGCATTTTTCCACTTCTACATGCCAGACCAAAATCTCACAGGATCATAAAAATGACCAGTTCAATCCACTGTCAGTAGAAGTTCCTCTGTTTGTTTGAGCTGTTTCAATCAGCAGACACCCAGAGATTAATCCTTTCTGCAGAAGTGTCCATTAACACCTTTTAGTCTCGCTATGTGAGCTTCCTCACTGCACCTCAACCTTGCTCTTTTGTCTGCAAATGATCGAGGAGCCCATCCTGCTGAAAAGAACATCATTCAGCCCACATATCAATCTCTCAGGTGGGTCATCACACAGGTGCATGGAAAGTGATGCTACCACATTGCATCATAACATACAGGGTAGAAGAAGCAAATGGACTAAGTGCAGCAATATATGCCATTGCAATTTCATGTTCTTTGCAAAGGACATGATGTTTAAGTATAAAAAAGTGCATGCAGCAGGGGTTTTGTTTAGCTGTCACTTAATCCCCCATGCCCTTAAGTGTCACCATGTGACTAGTTATGCTGAAAGAAAATAGAAATGTGTAGGCTCAATACTGGACAGTAAGAGATGCTGATGTTAATCTAATCTGTGTCAGAACCAAACCTATTAACTCCCAGCAAAGCTGGAGAATGGTCAGACCTTCACATGGATCCTGTTTTTGTATGATCAGTTGGAACTCTACTGCATTCAGCTGAACTGCTTGAACGTAGAAGAGCAGAATTTGATTTAATGGATCCAAATTTGGGAAGAAGTTTATAACCACTGAATGTGGCTTTTTCAAGAGAAGCAAATATTTGACCAGAGTCTTATTGAAAGAAAAATCGTTACAGGATTTTTTGCCTGTTCTGAAATGTAAATTTTGGTCAACTTGTTGAGGGAAGTGATTCTGCCCCTCCGCTCTGTGCTGGTGAGACTTCATCTGGAGTACTGCATCTAGATGTGGAGTCCTTGATACAGGAGAGGTATGATCTGTTGTAGTGCATCCAGAGGAGGGCCACAAAAATGATCCAAGGGATGAGAACAGGTTGGGAGAGCTGGGGCTGTTCAGCCTGGAGAAGAGAAAGCTCTGGGAAGATCTGATAGTGATCCTTCAGTGTCTCAAGGGGGGCTATACGAAAGAAGGGGACAGACTCTTTAGCAGGGTCTGTAGTGATAGGACAAGGGGAAAATGTTTCAAACTGAAACGGGAGATTTAGATATAAGGAAGACATTTTTAATAGTAAGTGTGGCGAGGCTCTAGAAGAGATTGCCCAGAGATGTGGTGGATATCCACCACACTTGGAGAAATTCAAGGCTAGGCTGGACCGGGCCCTGAGCAACACGCTGTAGCTGTAGATGTCCTTGTTCATTGCAGGAGAGTTGGAACAGATAACCTTTTAGGGTCCCTTCCAACTCAAAGGATTCTATGATTCTATGATAATGTGGTAATAAATGTATACTGGTCATAAACAAAGCAACTACAGGAAATACTTGGAATAATCTAAACCATGGTATTTACTTACTGAAAGGACCTCATGGAGTTTTCTCAGGGACACTGACTGAGTGCTAATCATTCTAGTTCTAATCGAGGTTCTTGTCATTTTTATTTACTTTTTATTGAGCAGAAAATCATTCAAACCTCTGTCTCTGAAAGCAGCAAGGCAGTATGTTTCCACACAGTCTGTCTTGGGTTTTTTGTGCAAATGGGCCCTAGCAGCTTGACAGAGTGATGAGCTTTTGGAGGAAAGTGAAGAGTTACCTGCTGCTACCTTGGGAGTAGCTGAAATGGTCGTGAGTGTATGTCAGTGGTAGGGAATAACAAACACATGGACTAGGGGCAAATTGAAAGCAAACAGGTTGTGAATACCGTTAGGTCTAGGTCTAGGAGATGGTTGTAAACCATTTTGCTCTGTTAAAATGCACACAGGATAGTGATGATGGAGTCCAAGAAACTTTCTTTAAAGAAACTCCAACATCCACCTGGAAGCATTGCTACAATTGCTGGCTGAGGGACAAACTATGGAAAATCCTCATCAGAGGATCTTCTTCAGTGTATTCTCTTGCTGAATATTCACTGCTATTGTCCAGAGGGCAGAGTGTGGGAGTCTGATGCTAAATTAACCATGGAATTGGGCTGTTCAAAACAGCCATTGTTAATTGGGAAGGTAGAGACTGTCACTTCCAGCATATTGCCACGTGTCAGCCTTTGCAGTAATGTGTAGAGTGCAGAGAAGTGAGTTCTTTTCAGAACTTCTAACTCTGGGTCGCACTGGAGAGCTCAGTTTGGGACATAAGCTCACTCCTCCTGGTCTCTTATCTCAGGGAAATTGGTCCCCAGGGTAAAGTGAACAGAAGGGATTTTGTGCTAATAATACGGTCAGGCACCGCTATCATGTCATTAGTATTTCCTATCACTTAAATTAAAAGCAAATAATAATTCCTAAGCATGCACTGGCATTACAATAGAATTGATCTGTAATTTTATGTTGCAAAATTTTTTAAAGCTATCAGAAAATGAATGGACCCCAATTGTGAGGTAGGAAAGAGATTTTTGTCTCCGGTTTGTAGACTTAGGAATTAGTTAAAAGCAACTATTTCACTTAAACTGAGATTTTTTGAATGGCTCCATAACCTGCTCTGGAAAAGGCTCAGGAGTTCACAATCACAAAAAAAAAAAAAAAGTTAGAAACAACTTCTTGGTGCCTGTTCTGCTTGGTGCTTCCATGTGCTTGTGACAATGTGAACAGTAGCAGAAATCTACCCTACATGCATTTCTGGCATTATAAAACACGATGCTTTTGTTTGTTGAGTTGGTTTGTTTTTTAAAACAAACAAAAAACCAAAAGCCCAGCTCCTAAACTCAGTGAAACTGTGAGTTCTTCTTCGCTTTTTCCTCAGTGGTACAAAGGTACATCGAACTGATCCAGCATTGTTTTGCATGGCACTCCTGCCATGACATTTTACACTTTTCAAGCATGCCCCTAGAGCACAACCAGAAAGTGATGCATACTAGAGGAATCCATAGTATTCAAATTCAGATTTTGTATTTGAATCAAGTTATTGGCCAAAGTACAGAGAAGAAATAGGAAAGAAAACTCTGGTGCCTTCTGGAACACAGTTCAATGAGATCCAAGGATATGACATCCAAACACTAAACTCACTTTTCTTGAATGTTCTGTTCCCTTGAAATTATGAAATGCATTCTTTAAAAGTATATTAAAAGAGAGGAATGATGACAGAGACACTGTCAATGAATTATCTACACCAATTGTATCCAATTTAAATGGCAAAAATATTTTAGAACAACAAAAAAATTCTTCTAAAGCACACATTCCATATGTGTCATTTTGTCCCAGAGTGTGCTTTTATCCCCCAAAAGCTGTAAACTCATAAAAGAATAGGATTTGTGCTGGATGTAATTGGACTCAGTACTGTGTGCTACAACTGGAAATTGCTAACCTATAGAGAATTATTAGCAAAATCGAGGATTTCAAGTGTGGGGGCAGGGATGGAAAGCTGTCTTTGGATGTTTTTTCAACACGACTTTCAGCCTTGCTCAGGGGGGATAAAATGAGATGACATTGGGAAGAAAACTGCCTCACCAGAGCTTGTAGATACTGCTGTTTTGAATGCTTATGCTGCTGCTCCACTGGAGCCAGATTGATCCATTTCTAGGCAATGGTGATTGTATATCGTTTTGTACAGAAAATGCCATACTTTTATTTTAAGTTGTCCTCTCTGATGGATGTTATTATGCTGAGTTTTATTGCATTATGTTATAGTTTTGAAATATTAAGATGTTTATATCTTTGGGAACTACAGAAGAGTGTGAATATGATACAGTGTTTGAAAATATTTATCTTTTAGGAGGAGGAAAGTATCCTTGGAAAATGAGTTTCTACTAACAGGGAAATTCTACCTTTCATTCCAGTATGAGAGGGAAAAGTGTGTAGGGCCTCCAGTCTCGAGCAGGCTTAGATGTGTTTAAATAGTTGTGTTGGTGACAGGATCTGTCACCCCTATGCTCTGATTGACTGTCCTGTTCCTATTCTAATGCAAAACATTCTTTTTTTTCCAAGTACAAAGGAATTTTCTGAAAGTAACAGATTTCAAAATTGCCTTATATTATTGCGTGAGATTTTTTTCTTATGATCCACCTGCCTTTAAAAATTTAAACCACATATTTTTTATATTTTAGAAGTCACTATTTCAGGTTTTTTTGTTCAAGAATCCTCAAAAAAGGTGAAGAAAACAGCATAGAACTAGAAAGAAAAAAAAAGGGAAACTGAGAAGGGGAAATTCCTTATGCCAAGGAGTGTACATATCATGAGACCAGTTCTTAGAATTACGTCTTAGAATTAGGTGTTAAATGTATGTATGTCATGAGAGGTATGTCAGTCTCATTAGTAGGGTGCTGTGTCATATAATCATCTGTAATGCATACGCAACAGAACCAGAAGGCACCAGTCATACACACTAAATGTTGGTAAGATCTGCACTCCAGCATTTAAAACCATTGGAACCAAATAACTTGTTTGTCACTTTGTTTGTGATTTGGTCAAAACTCATCTAACTTGGCCTGAGCCTTTCTGTCAGTAACACTGGGCTTTGGATCAGTCCCACATGACAAGTGCTGCCAATATAGGCTGCAGCTGGCACCGTGAGAGTGGAAGGAATGAAGATTAAGACAGTGCCCATTTTACCTGGATATGAGTCATAACCATCATTACTATTGTCTGCAGGGACTAAAACACTTCTTTTTTCTTTCCACTGATGAGAGTCCATCATAGTGATCAGCCTGAAGTTCTGGTATGTAATTATGCCCTTGCCCAGGGCTCACACACACAAGCATGCTCAGCACGCTGCCAGATCCTGACATTCTCCTGAGTGTTAGCTCTGCTTCTGAAGTGTATGATATATAGGTAGTTCAAAAGACTGACTGAGTCTTACTGTTGTCTTGATGATGCCTCCCTAATATTTTGGGGAGCGATCCCTAGAAAGGCTATTGCAGAAAGACCAACCACCATAAAACAGCAGGTGTCAGTAGATGTGTTGATTAAGTCCCTTCCATCATGTAGTGCTCCCCATCAGCTCTTAAGTCCCCCATTCATAGCTTAGGAGAATGGATTTTGTGACACCTGGCCCCTCATCGGGCATTTAATGTACTGCAGAGCAGCATGGTAGCCCTCTCCTGCTTTGCCTGCTTGCAGTAAGGAGCTGCTGGACTGCTGGCACTGCTGCTGCTGTGGGCAGTCCAGAGCTTAGGAGCCCTCTGTGGGACCTCCTCAGGAAACTCAGCATCCTTGCTTGCAGTTTGGTGCAACAGCCTCCATTCCAGCACATGGCAATGCACTGCCAGCAGGAAGTCTTGCAGGTTGGTAAGTCAGGTGCATGTGCTGCCTATTACTCACTGTTTATGTTCTCAAACTTTGTGAAAGACAAAGGTATTTTAAGGAAACGTTCTATTTTATTGTAAAACAGCAAGCCTATAGTTTAATGCCATAATTTATTTTTCCATTACTATATGACACAAAATGAAACTTACGGGGAAGAAAGTTATTTCCATGCAAGGAAAATTCATGTTGTTCTCAGCAAATATCCCTCTTTATTAATCATATACTTGCATCTGCACAGCTGCCAGAGCCTGGTTCTTCAGAGCCAAACAAAGTCATATAGACTAAAAGAAAATATTCCAATTTTTGTGAAGCCTTGCAAAGCTTTGCAGAACTTTGTAGCATCTCTAAGATCTGAGGGTAGCTCCACTCACTGTGTGCCCAGAGGGTCTTAACCCAGGGGCACAAAGAAACATTACTGCTGCCTCATACTGATGTGATTTCAGCAAGTCTATTTACAATAGTGAAGTTATTTGCTGAGATCTTTACAGTACCAAGTCACATACAACTTACAGCAACAAACAGCTCTTCTGTATCAGCTGCAGATAAAACACTGTCCTTCCAGCAGAACTCCAGAAGGAATCCTGAGCTGCATGGTCTGCTGTTGCTCATCAGCTGGCTTTTTATCTCTTTTAGAAGCAGTCTTTTTTTGGGGCGTGTGTGTGTGTTGATTAACAAAGTGAAAGATTGTGTTGTCATCTGCTGCTGTTTCGGACAACCCTGTTTGTAGTCAGTTTTCAAGAAGATTATGATGCTATTGTATGTGATGTACCCCCTGTGTTTGCTGGAGAAGCCACGGGCTGCTGGAGCCATGAAAAAGGGCTTTACATTTGTCTTCTGAGCAGTGTTCCACAGTAATCTTATCAAAAAGTGAAATGCAGAGTTAGGACATATTTCAGCAGTGAACCAAGAGAGTAGCATTTGAACAGGAACATTTTTATCGATAACTGACTGTGCTAAGGAGGAGGAAAGAAAAAGATATTGTATCTATAAGTCTAAGTAAGCCTGTGGGTGTGTATTAAGAACTTAACTCAATTTGAAAAATGCTGCCCAAATTTGTTTCTACTGTGAGTAAAGCGTTTCTAACCCTCAGATGAGCCATTATATTTATGCAGCATGACATCTGTTAAAATATTTTTGAATGAAGAGCCTGTATGGAGCATACATAATAAGATCACTTCTGTGAATGTGTTTGTATTCCTTATAGACAAGAATGGCTCATTTGGAGCCATCCCAATTTTACCTTGCTTGGAAGATGTGCCAGATCCCAGATGAAAATTCTCAAGAAAATGTAATTAGTTGAATAAAATTTAGTGCATATGCCCCACGGCTAGTTTTTACATTGCAATAGCTTGGCTGTTAATTTTTCTTCTCCTTCTTCTAAGTACTGAAAACAAGAGATTATCAAGTTAAGGACATAATCATATCACAAAATTAAGTATTATTTTCCAGTGCTTCCATATCCTTTCTGCTTTTTATTTAAAAGCACCACAAAACAAAACAAACAAACAAAAAAAACCACACTATTTTTGAAGGGACCGAGTCCTCTTTTCATTGTTATAGAATCATAAAATCACCAAGGTTGGAAAACACTGTGAAGATCATCTATTCCAATCGCCCACCTATCACCAAATATTTTCCACTAAATCATGTCCCTCAGTAGAACATCTAAAAGCTTTTTGAACACTTCTAGGAATGGCAGTTCCACCACCTTCTTGAGCAGCCTGTTCCAGTGACTAACCACTGTTTTGGAGAAGAAATTTTTCCTAACATCCAACCTGAATCTCCCCGGGCACAGCTTGAGGCCATTCCCCATTAGGAAGATAAAGCAAGCAGGCTCATAACATTTGACTTTGGATCAGTGTCTGTGAGGACCCAGCTAACAGAAACACTCCCACTGAAATAATAATGGTCAACTTTCTTGAGGAAAGATTTGTAGGATATGGATTCTGGTTCATCAAGTTTCAGTCCAAAGCAAGTATAACAGCCACGGTATAAACATTAGAAAAACAGGGAACATAATGGAAATACTGACACAACCTTAACCATGGAGGCATAAGGAAGCACAGTGTTGTGTGGCAGTGCTATTTTGACAGTGGTTATACAATAATGTAATCCAGGCCTGGCACTTTGAGCTAAATCAGTATCAGTATCACAGAATCACAGAACTGCAGGGGCTGGAAGGGACCTCAAGAGATCATCAAGTTCAACCCCCTACTAAAGCAGGTACCCTACAGTAGGTTGCACAGATAGGCATCCAGATGGGTCTTGAGCATCTCCATAGAAGGAGACTCCACAACCTCTAGGCAGCCCATTCCAGGGCTCCATCACCTTTACTGTAAAGAAGTTCTTCTGCTTGTTTGTGTGGAAGTTCGTATTTTCAAGTTTGAGGCCATTGCTTCTTGTCCTATCACTGTACACCAAGAGAAGAGCCTGGCCTCATCCAGTTGCCTGGGGAGAGTAGAGGGGGAGGATTACCTCCCTTGACCCATGACACATTCTTTTTTAATGCACCCCAGGATACCTAATTTACTTAGACCTTCACATTAAAAATCTGTAGTACTCTGATATATAAACTAAGACAGTTTATTTCTCCCTGATTTATACCAGACAAGTATATATTGAAATACACAATAAATAGGCAAAGTATTAAATTGCTGAGGTCGTGTTTCTTAAGACTTTTCTTCAGACCACTATTTACTAAACAATATCATAAATGCTATATATCCTTCAGAGTGTTAATATGTAACCAGAACAAGCAGAGAACATAAGAAAGGTGGAGAAAAGTTAGATATATAAGCAAGAAAAAGTGAGTTATTGATTTTATTGACTGGTCTGTTAACTTCTGACATTGCAATAAAGCCTTATTTATTTGTATACAGAAGACTCAATTACATAGATACATATCATTTTAACAACTGGGTTATTTACAGCAGAATTGCAGCTTCATAAATAATACAGTCCCGAATTTCTCAAGCTGATGTTTATCCATTGTTACCATTTAGGGAGTTGTGGTATCCACAAACACTCTTTGGAATCATTCAAATAACATTAAATGAAAGCAGTGCTATTGTAACAGTACAGATTTGAAGTATGCTAACATGTTGAAATACTGTGCTTACTTATGACTGAAAGAGGTTTCAACCTCTTTCATCCTGTTTACTGTATGCAGCAGTAATATGAACAAGAATGTCAGTTGTACATATTATGGCGAAGGGATGGATTTTGCAATGAAGCTCTTTGAATGCCATTTAAATTGAGAAGACTAAAAGTGTGAATATAATTAGTTTTCAATTTGTTTTAGTGTGCTTTTAATCTAGATTGAGTTTTGAACGCAGATATCTCTTTCTTAAGGTTGAAGTTAATGCATTACTGTCTGTATTATCAGCAGGTTCTACAGAATTATCAGTTTTAGAAATCATAGAATCACAGAATCATTTGGGTTGGAAGGAACATTAGAAGGCCATTTGGTCCAACTCCCTTGCAGTGAACAGGGATACCTACAGCTAGATCACATTGCTTAGAGCCCCATCCAGCCTGACCCTGAATGTCTCCAAGGGTGGGGCATCCACCACATCTCTGGGCAACCTGTTTTATATCCAATTTAAATCTCCCATCTTAATTTGAAACCATTTCCCCTTGTCTTATCACTACAGACCCTGCTAAAGAGCCTGTCCCCTTCTTTCCTATAGCCCCCCCTGAGGTATTAAAGGACTGCTACCAGGTCTCCCCAGAGCCTTCTCTTCTCCGGGCTGAACCCCCCAGCTCTCTCAGCCTGTCCTTGCAGGGGAGGTGTTCCATCCCTTGGACCATTTTTGTGGCCCTCCTCTGGACGCACTCCAACAGATCCACGTCTCTCTCATGCTCAGAACTCCACACCTGGATGCAGTACTCCAGGTGAAGTCTCACCAGTGCTGAGTAGAGGGACAGTATCACCTCCCTCAACCTCCTGACCATTATTCTTTTGATGCAGTTCAGGATACAGTTGGCTTTCTGCACTGCAAGGGCACATTGCTGACATGACCAACTTGCCATCCACTATTAATCCCAAGTTCTTTTCAGCAGGGTTTTGCTCTATCCTTTCATCCCCTAGCTTGTACTGATTGTGAGGATTGCCACAATGCTCGTGCAGGAATTTGCACTTGGCTTTGTTGAAAGATTCTCTTGGGCTCACTGCTCAAGTCTGTCTGAGTCTCTCTGGATGGCATCCTGTCTCTCAGGCATGTTGATCGCACCACGTAGTTTGATGACATCCTCACACTTGCTGAGAGTGACTCAATCCCACTATCAGTGTCATTGATACAGATGTTAGAGAGCACTGGTCCCAGTACTGACCCCTGAGGGACACCACTCGTAGCTGATCTCCATCCAGATATTGAGGCATTGACCTCCACTCTCAGGGTATGATCTTGCAACCAGTTCCTTGTCCACTGAACAGTCCAACTGTCAAATCCATATCTTTCCAATTTGGAGGGAAGGATGTTGTGGTGTACCGTACCAAAGGCATTACTAAAGTCCAGATAGGTGCCATCAGTGGATCTTCCCTTCTGAACTGATGCAGTTACATCATCTTAGAAGGCCACTAGTTTGGTCAGGCAGGACTTGCTTGTCTTCCTACATCTAGAAATGGAGAGTAGGAGGTTTTTTGCCAATGTGAGAACACAGGGAAAATATGAGGAGGCTTTTTGTCAAATATGATATGAAGTTACCCTGCAGAGCTTGAGTGTAGTTTCCTTCAACATGGAAGAAAGGCATCTTTAGAGCCCCATGTGCAGACATTGCACTGCCATAAAGATAGGGCAGTGTCAGATGATGCAAAGTCTGTAACTGGAAGAATCTGCATGCTGGTAATACTTGCCAATGTAACCATTCTAATTTTACATCCTCATTTTGTCCAGGATTTCTCTAAACTCTGAGATCCTAATGATGCTCTCCATGTATGAGATAAAAGGAGCTGACAAAGAACTCACAAGAACTGTTTGATAGTCAAGCCTAAATTTTTCTTCAGTTGGAGTAGCACCTGATCTCTCAGATTTTTCCTTCCTTTATGGCAGCTATGAGGAATGGTTGATGGAAGAGTCATCTGTTTTAAACCAAGCCTGACTGCCCATCCAAGCCAATCACACTAAAAGAAGATATTAAGAAGGCAGTCGGAATCTATGTCAGGTGCACTGAGCCCTGTGTAGGCTGCTGAGGGATCTGACTTGTGGGAAGGGTGGATCCAGAGTCCTATTTGCACGCTCTGCTGTGGCCAGAGAGAGGCTAGCTTCTGCCTCTAGACATTGGCTTATTTTTGGTACATATAGCTAGATTCTTCTAAAGGGTTACTCAGGACAAAATCAGATGGTACAGCTCTTACAAAAATATAGAACAGTTAAAAACTGTTTTCTTTGAAAGTGTTTTTGGAAGAAATTAGTGATTACTTTTTGCCCAGTTCCGAATTATATTTATAGGCACGTACACATAGTCTGAGATCTGACATAATCCTCAAAATAAATAATATGACAAATGGAAGCTGATGTTGGTTTTGCGTTGTGTAATGGAGTTAGAATAATGACAGGACAATCATATAACAGAATTCTGCAAAGCCTTCACTCTGCTTGACTTTAAGTGAAAGTAAAATCTTAGAAATGAGAGGACAATAAAATAATGCTTTGTAAAAGGATAAAAGAATAATGTTACCTAAGTCTATTAGTGACATAACACACTATGAATGCACTTAAATTAATAGCATCTTTTACCAGTAGATATTTTTCAATTACTGTAATGTTGAAAAAATAAACACAACAAGAATATAAAAATGAAAGGGATGTAGGGGACTAATTTGTTTGAAAATGTGTGTCTATATATAGGGAGGCATCCGCATAAGGATGAACACAAGCTTTCAACTGGATTAGAAACTGTTTGTATATTCCATATAGTTTAATTCTCTCTCTCTCTTTGAAGCAAGTTGCCTGACACTGGCTTGGTATTCTGGCAAAGCTAAGCCATGCAGAACTTTTTGCTTATTTTCTTCCTGCACAACATGCTCTTACAAAAGAGGTCTTGCCCGTGACAAGGGGTTACTAGCCAGGAAATCTTCCATACAGTGTGACTGTCCTGGAATATATGTCTGTCACATGTAAAGCTTTTTAACCTGTGCTGTGGCTTTCCTAGAGAACTAATCCAACACGGGTAAAATCCAGCAGAAGTCTGACATAAAAGCAAGGTCAAAATATTCCTGGAGCGATAGCTAAATGTTAGTAAGCCACTCGATTCTTTACGTAGGGTATTTTTATTGTGTGAAAGACTATCTTTGTGGTGACTACAAACTTTTACACTTTGTCTAGCAAATAGCTGCTCAAATTTGGGAGACAGGTGGGATGATATGCCAGCTACTAGTTCCCTAGGTCTGTTTTTTTGTGTTGTTAGCTTTTGGTGTATAGAAGAGGAAATGAATGGAAGGAAGGATGAAAAGCCCTCGTCGTGTGTTTTAGACTTGATTTTGTGACAGTCAGGCTTGATGTAGCTTGCAAGACCTCGCTGGCAGAACAGATAAAAAAAAAAAAAAAAGTGTTTGAGAACTCTTGGCAGAGCCCCTTGTAAACAGTCGCTAAAGTTGATTTCAGACAACAGCAAAGAGATGGAAGTTAATTCAGTTCAAGACTTACCAGATCTGGAGGCAATGCGTACCAGGAGTTTCTGCAGCTTGCGGCCACGCTTTCATTTGAAATAATGGCCTACCCTGCTGAGCCCCATCAGAAGGACTTGCTGCAGGTATCAGCCAAGGCAAGCTACTTTAGAAGGGAGAGGGCTGTTGAATTTTTGTAGCTAGGAATTTCTGAAGTGTGCAGCTAAATAGGTTTATAATGTAGACTTACCGGCATTGTGATTTAGCCTGATCTAGGAGCGTAGTCTCCTGCATACAGAGTTGCTGCTGCTGCTAAGGCATCCTCCAGGATCCTGCCTGGACTCCTGCAGCACTCTGCTCTGTGGGACAGCTCTGTCGAGAGTCTCAATAAACTCTGAACAGCTGAACAACCTGTAATGAGACACTTGATGGAGCTGCCCCACAGGGCTGTGTAAAGACCACAGCAGAGAGTGTGAAATTGTTAAAGACACCGCAGGGATGAAACCAGACAGTGAACTCAGTAGCAAGAGTGATAAACCAGCGTTGCTTGACCATACCTGCTGGACAAGGATGCTCTGGTAGGCGTTTACAAATGTTGTGGGGTGCATTTCACTGAACGCTGGCTCTGCTGACGACGTAAGTACCCGGGGCTTTCACTGAGTTTAAATGAACATTTCCTCCCTTAACTGAATATTTCCTGCTCACCGAACCAGACAATTTGAATTCTTAAACAGGTTCTCATAGATTGGATGGAACACTACCTCATCCCCTCTCCACGTTACTGATTTTTCTTTCCATTTCCTGGAAAATGTGGGTTAAATTTGTCATTAGATGAGGTCAGCCCGGTCCTTTGTAAATAAGTCTATCAGCGTAGCCTCTAAAAACAAAAGATGTCAGCCACACTACCCTTGTCTTCTCCCTAAAAGCCTGAATTATTGCACACTAGAGGCTGTCCACATGTTCTGCCTGGCTTTTACCAGCCTGTAGTGCCAGCAGCCAAGCCCATAATACATAAATTGCACAAGGTTCCCCAGGCAAACAGCAATGTATATCCTGATAAGGTACCATCATAGCGTACCTCATCTGGGGGAATGCCTGGGAGTCAAATTGGGAGGGTGAGTGTCAGGGAATTGGGCTTTTTGGTGAAAAGCACGACTTGGCCTCTGCTCTGTTAAGAGCAAAACAACACGCACAGATAAATGCTGTAAAAATCATATAGAAATGTTAGTTAGCTATAAAAAGATGGCAAACTGTGGCAGTTGTTCCAAAAGAGATCATCTTTAATGTGCTCACTCTTTGGCATTTAGTAAGCTGGCAGTGATGGAAAGAAAAGGAGGTTTAATTTAGAGAAGCCTCCTGCCCTTCTTAGCTAGAGATCAGCTGCCCAACATGAAATAATAATGCATTCAACTGTCCATCTTCTGGTAAGTAACCTTTATCATCATTGCATTCACCAGCACTATCAGCAAACAGTGAGTATGAAATGCTCTATGAATTCAGGGAAAACTGATAGGGTCATTGTGACCTTAATGTGATTATATTTGTGCTAATGCATACAGTATAAAAGAAACTTGAATTCTCAATATGAAGGGTTCAATTCATAAAAAATGTATGTACCATTAACAAGGGATTTTTATGCACTGTACTTAGGGGGTGAAGAAAAGTAGAATGAGCCTACTTTGAATAAAGAACACACTTTTGCAATTATGTTCCTTCCCTTTTTCTGCAGTAGCTACATTCCTTTTCTCACACAAAGTCTCTAAAGTGGAAGAATATTCACACAGACACCAGTAAGATTATTATTTTTTTAACTGAGTGAAGAAGAAAGAAAGAAAAATAAGACAATGAAAGAGGAGCAAAACTAAAGACATGAAAGAAAATTTAAGGCAGCTGGCAGAGTTTTGCATTATTGTAGTTTTTCCATTTGGTGGTAAATATGGTGGTTGCCCATAAGAAGTTCTCTGTAAAATGAATCACTTTAATAGCTTAATTTTCATTATAAGCAGTTGTGATGGTTTAATGTTATCAGTCCCGATCCAGAGAGATTCAGGTGTGTAAATACAAGCTAAGCTCTGAGTATATATGGGTAATGAGCACAGTGATTTCAGCTTGCTTGTGTCTTCCCAGATCCGCTCCTTTAGGAGAAAATATCCCCAGGGACCAGAGAAAGGCAAGGTTTAGTGCACTGCTGGCAGGCTGATTTTGAGCTCTGCTGTAATTTTGGTAGCTTTGCTGTAGCAACTGTGTGGCAGTTTCAGATAAGTAAAAAACTGTAGGATTTTACTTGCTTAAGTACTGAATGATACAGTCAGTAAAGCAAATCTGCTCTATTCATTCAGCTGTCTAATTCAATCCATCTTAAAGGCAGGTTTTTTAGCTGTTCTATACAAGGTACTGTATTGACATATATGTCAATATGATAGATCAATATGGTGTTTCCTTATCATCCCATAAAGATTTTCAAAGGTAAACTAAAAGATTTTTGTCCATAGATAGGTAGGGGAAAATTACGAGTCAGGCTGAAGTTATGTAAGTTGAGACAAAGGAGAAAAATTGACATTGTGAAAGACGAGCACGGTATTTGGATGCTTTACTAAAATGATCGGCAATAAATAGTTGTAACGTTGCTGTGTGATTCCGTGATGGGTTTCAGAGTTAACAACTGCTGATGGCAATTCTGCACGGGCCCCAGTCTCCCAACTGTTTGGTTTTCTTTGTGAGGCTGAAATCACTTCCTAAAAATAAAAGCTCAGAATCTGAAGCAGAGGTCAGCAGGAAAAGGTGAATTGCATACTGAGCTATGGATTAACTTGATAAATAGAGAAGTTTGATAGGATCCAGATGAGTGAATTATATGCTGCATCTCAGTCACGGGCTGGAAGAAGACAACTATCTGACTACTAAATTAAATATGAGAAGTCCGTGCTTGAATACAGACCTTTCAGTGGGTGATTCATTAATCTCATTGCGTTTCTGAGTTTACTTTCCTTTGCTAAAGTAACAGGAATATCTCCGCTCATAACTGTAGGATAATGCCAGTTGAAAACAAATTCAATCTGAAATCTCAATTTTATATTCCCCGTGTATTGTAAAACGTAGATCTGTTTGTGAATTTCTGTGCAGTAACCTATTTAGTATTGATGAGGTTAGTTGGAAGGGCTTCCTATCTACACGTCCAACCTCTGAGGCAGAAGGAAAACAGTGAAACTAAGAGCTGCAGTTGGCGCTTTGTGGCAGAACGAGGATTGTTTGGAGAGAATCTTTGTTTTTTTTCATTATCAACTGCATTTTTTTCCTTCAGCTACTAAATTTTGTCAGCAAGATTGCTCCTGCTACAATTGCTGACAATTAAGTGAGCGTTCAAGAAAGAGCTGAGTTACTTTATTCAGATTACTTTAATCAGAGATGATGGACTTCTACTACTACCTGATAATTTGAATATTACCAGTCAGTCCATTTCATTTCTTTTAAAAAGTTATCTTTTTTTTTTCCCCTGCTAATATGGCTTATGATCTAAATGCAGCTACGTTAGCTACTCAGACAGTGAGTTTATTGGTTTTTAAAATATCAGGCTATTTTTTCTCGCAGGCAGTATTCTCACTTTCACGATTTCATTCTCTTAAACGTGAATCTTTAGTGTGAATTGGCTCAATGAGGAAGAAAAAAGTCTGCTCTTGATTTCTTATTAGAGATAAATACAAGTAATGTCATGTGACGTTGTAGAACTGTATCTAATAATTTTAATGTAATATGGACTTTTGCTTGCAATGCCACATTTCTTTATTAATTTTGATTCATTTAAAATATTTGCTTAAATTGTTATTTCAGAAGGATTTATGTATTCTTTTGACTACTGCTATTACTGTATTTGATCCTGCTTGCTTTTCAAAGCTCTGAGTGCTAGGAAGGGATAGCCCAGCATCTCCCCAGTTCTGATACAAACACAAAACGCATTAATGTTGAATTAATTTCTTGAAAACCACAAAGAGATTAGCTGTGTTCAGATCACATGCTGAGGTTAGCTCCATGCTGTGCTTTGAACATTGGCTTGGGGGAGCTTTGGAGCAGAGTTTGAGAGTTTCCTGAACCACATAACTACAGCTGAAGAGATCTGGGTGCCTAAACTGTGCTGATTTGAGCATCTGGATCTGAGTCTCTACATCAGTGAAAGGGGGATTGGAGTGGTCCCTCCTTTGTGTAAGGGGGCACTGAGATAAAAGTGTTTGGAGCTCAGTTACCCGTTTGTCTGCTGAAGATGTGTACAAAACACAATGAAGGAAACTGGAGTGCTTGGTTATAAGTAGTGCTTTTACAGCTGTAATTTCACATTATGCTCAGAGGCCTTGAGATAGGGAGTTTTTTTTTTCCCTTCTGACTTTCCTCATGTGGCTTTCTCATTTTCAAGCTGTGTGTTGTTAAACAAGGGTTTTGCTTGCTTTTGGGGATTTTATTTTCTTTTTTGATATGGGGAGATAAGGGTTGCCTTTCTTTTACTTAGCTTTATTTCAAATAATAATTTATTTTAAGAGGGTTATTTTACAATGTTTACAGTGCACTTCAATTTTTTATTATGTCATGCCCTCTCAGCCCCTTGGTGGGATGAGAGGTGAATGTATGTATTATATAATTTATAATTAATTTATGATGAATCACATATGATGAATACTGCTTATTAAATATTAAAGCCTTGTCTTCAGCCATTCAGTAATGGCAGCAGCTCACCTATCTTTTCCCGTGGCAGTACTGAGCCAGCTCACTGAGCTGGGCTAAGAAGGCAGCTCTCAGTTACAAGCAAAGTCTCAGCTGCCTGCCCAGGTCTATGGTGTTAAGAATTACCTCTTGCCTCCCCCTTGCCCCAGGTGCATCAGCAAGAGCGGGTGTAATGAGAACACCATCTCCAAAGCCTGGTTGAGAAATGAAGGGTGTTACTGCTAACCCCCCAGCTCCAATCCTTGCTGCAATTCCATTGTAGATAGAGGGCTGCCCAGCACAAGGTGACAGCCTGGGTCTGGGCAACTGGAAAATCTATGCTAGATTCTGACAGCCTATTTTTATTAGTAGGGAGTGGAATTTAGTCAGTGGAATTAATCTACCTGCGAAGGTCATTCTAGCATCTGGAACTAATGAGCTCCCAAATCAAAGTGGGAATGCTGAGGGGAAAATAATGCAAGGGCTCACACTCTGCCAGGTTAGGCCAGTGGTCTTAAGAAGGCTTTTTTCCAACTCAGCAGCAATGAGTCTATTGAATCAGAAGCAGTCCATGAGACAGAGCACTCTCCCAGCTCTTTGGATTTCTGGAACTCAGAGGGATCCACCCCATTAGCATTATTAGGTAGAAAGGGAAAAGTAGCCTTCTAACAGGGTTTTGTGCTGTACTTTGCCTTTCTGGGAGCTCTGAGCTGTGGTTCTCACTGAAGACCATATGCAGTTAAGAACAAATGCCGTCGCTTTGTGCAGTGCAACAGAACTTAATCCTGAAATTCTTGCTACTCCATGTTTGCTGGCAGCTTGGCAGGCTTCTTTCCTTGTGTTTTAGGAAAAAAAAATGACTTGAGTGGCTGTTGTAGAAGGTGGATTGGAAGAGGCTTAAGTACCTTGTAAGTGTACGAGGAATATCTGAGGTATATTATGAGGAATGCATAAAGTATGAGACATGAGTATGAGAGGAAATGTGAGAACTTTGTTTTGAGAATATGGCATGCATAATTTCATCTAAGACCACGTTAAGGCATATGCAAGTGTGTACTGTTTTACTGAGAAGCCTGCTTCATGTGGAAAGTGAGCTAAGAGAAGCAGGCAGAGTGTTCAAGCAGTGGAATTAAAAGATGTATCATCTGCAGTGAGTGACCATATGAAAGGAATGTAATCCTAAGTGATTCCAATTAGCGCAATGCAGAAGGAAAGGACTGCAATTCATTTTGGCTTTGCAGTTCTGTGTAACCCACTTGTACAACATGCAGCTTGTGAGATGGAATATTACAAAATCCTTAGGGTACAGATAACAGAAAACAGTGGTTCTTGGCTGCACCATGAAAAAATACTGAAGCACAGGCATATTCCTTCTTATTATTAAATAAGAACTTCTTATTTATTTTCTGAGAGCTTGAGCTGTGGTAATTGCAACAAAATCTAATTCTAGTAAATATTTGACTCCAGATTTGCTCTTCTCTCAGAGCTTTCGTAGTGTAATTTAATGACATGACAGATTATCAAGAGCTTGTTTTAATATTAACTAAATCACATGCAAAGACAAAATTCTCAGCCCTTAAAATTGCATAAACAAAATTGATTTGTAAGAGTTGATCTTAATGGGGAGTGATATATTCATTGGTATTGAGTCTCTGATCTAATATCACTTCATACATGAGCTGAATGAGAAGATTAAAAGAAAACCCCTGTAATATTATGTGGAAATTACCTAAGGTAAAATTGTATATAGTAACGTAGCTCCTTATCAGGTACAGGAGGAGTCCATACTGAAGAAAACCTATGTTTGGTCTTAGGGATGGCAGCAAGACTAGGACTGAAAAGCATTTGAAAGAAAACGTTTTCATCAAGTCTCACATATCTAGTTACATTTTTCTTACTCAGATGAGTGAATTGCACATAACAGTTTCTGTGATTTGATCTTTTTTTGCATGTTATTAGGCAATTGTTGGCATGCTCACCAATTATACTAGGTCATCTAATTCTCATTATTAAATCACCACGGTCATGAAAATGCCAAGCATATTTTTACAGAATTCACTTTATAAAATGCCAGCAAATCTGTGTATTTTTATTACTTCCAAATCAGATATTTCAATAGGATGTTTGTAAGTATTCCCAAAGCAATGTCCATTTCTGACTTTGAGACCACACAAATATATTACAAATTAATCAGATTTTCTGATTTCAGCATAAGTCTGAACACTTACTGTTTAATCCCATTCCAAAATGCTGTTATGATTGACACCTTGCTGTAGAGATAGAAGTCAATTGAATAATATGTAGCAGTCAATTTTATTTGTACCTTAATGTGCTGAAGTATTTTTTCACATTTCCATTATTTATAAGCCTGTCCCCTTAGAGAATATATAGAAGAATTTGTTTTAAATGAGCTGATAATACCCTCTTTAAAATTTATAAGTATGACAGAATCTTATCCTTTTTCCTGAGCACACCATGGTGTGCCAATAAACTGGTTCTGAATTGTCTTGCACTTGCTATTCATAGGACAAACATTGGAAAAGAGCATCTTGTTAAGGTTTACTCGGAATGGGATTTCATCCACAGATCAGAAAATAACTAAAAGAACAAAAGCTATCATGCTAACCAGGAAGCCTAAGTCATAGCCAGGATCTTCTTTTTAAAAGACCACAGTAGTCCTGCAGCTACTTCTGATACTTGCTGCCAATCTTTCAGCTTCAAAGGCAAACGTGGGCCTGATCTTGCCATCAGTGCTGGAAAAGTTTGTGAATCAATGCGAGTGCTACACCTGGAGGAAACAGAAGATATGGACTTAGTTTTGAAAATACCTTGGTACTTTGTTGCAACTGATAGGGCTTTTTTTTTTCTTTCCCTTTTTTCTTTTCAAATCTGTTTTGCAGGCTTCAGCGAAATCCGGTAGGGCTGGACTCTGTTCTGTGCTTAGCAAGTCATTAGTGCCCAGCATACAGTTTGATTGTTGGATATTGATCAATTTAATACATGGTGAAAAGCCTTGGTTTCACATAATTTTCCTCTCCCTCCACGTGCAATTTAGAAAACAAGGGAAATAGCTGTCATTTGGAAACGTACTTGTTCTCACTTTTCACAGAGCCTTTTTATTGTGCATCATAGTCTTTTCTGCCTCAGTAAGTGGCAAAAGAAAAGACTTTATTAAGATACAAATAGATGTGACTTGATTGCTTTTCAGATAATTTTTTTGCCTTCAGAAATTAGAAAGGCTGATGCTCACCTAAGCGTAGAAAATGCAGTTCCCACACAAGCGGAGTGCTCATGTGCTGTATGTAAATTGATGTATAATGCAACCCACATTAGCTGGGTTGATGATAGCTTCAGTTTCACTGCTGTCAGATTTTTGTATCTCCTTGAATGAGTTGGCTGTTCTGAATGAATGTTAGCATAATTTATGCAGCTGATAAGTGATTTGAGTGCTTGAGTTATTGATAAAGCACTTTAACATGTCATTTTCAGCTTGATGTTATGTGACATCAGAGTAGAAGATAATGTGCCAGTCCCTAGGCTTGATATTAAAGTCGATTTCCTCTTTGAATTCTAGAGGCCAGAGGAAACACAGTGCTGTCTGATACAAGCCCAGGTGACCAGCACCAACCCAGTCAGTCCCATCCTGCATTCCCTGTTGGGCCTCAGGTGAGCATCTTTCCTTTTGACTAATTGAGGCATGCAATTGTATGAAAAATGAATAGTTGCGATTGATCATCTTTTATCTGTGTAGTGCAGAAAATGTGGTTCTGTTTGGCTGTATTCTGTCTTACAGAAAGGGAACGTGGATGTACCTTGTGTATGCTTTAAAAGGCATTTGAAAGGACTGCCTTTTTGTATGCTTTCTTCAAATAAATTTAAGCAGCTTTGTATGTTTAAGAGGTTAAATTCTTTGAACTTCTTATATATAAGTTATTTTTGAAATACAGGTCATGATTTAATATTAAACAGCTAGTGCAATTTTAATGTAACCTTGTTGGCTCTGACAGTTCTGCGTGTCACACACAGCTCCTGCATTAGTAAAGGCATTTCATAATCGTTTATATCAGATATTTTCTTTACAGCAAAATGTAAGCAGAATAGCATGGCTCTGTTAATCCCTTTAAAAAGTTGTCCGTATCACTTCATAGTTTTATCAGATTTCAACTATATGAAGATACTTAATGTTCTTCCACTTCACAAAACAGTTTTGCATCCTGCTTGGTCTACAGAGCTTCTGGTAATTGCTGCTTTCAGCTCTTACCAATCAGTGTACAACTGGAAAAAATTGGGAATTATTAGCATTTAGATACTTGTGAGCTGACGAGTTCAGCCGTCTTGTGTTCATGAATTGTTGTCAGTGCGTGTGTAGTCAATTTTCCAGTTTAGATTCAAGTTGCTACCATGCTGCATGGCAATATAGGTTAGAGTTTCAGCCTGAAATGTCTGGCAGTGCTTTTTGGGTTGGTGAGAATGCATGGTTTGAGATACTGGAAGAAGTGCGTGTTTGTACTGCAACACTGAAGGATCCCAAACAGAAGAAGTAATACGATGTACCACTGAGCTACGCATGGTAAAATAGGCGTGCTGCTGTCTGTGTTTCATTACAGCCATTACTGACAGCCCAACAGTTAGCCTCAGCAGTAGCAGGGGTGATGCCAGGAGGCACTCCGGCCCTGAATCAACCAATTCTCATTCCTTTCAACATGGCTGGACAGCTGGGAGGCCAACAAGGACTGGTCCTAACTCTACCTACAGCAAATCTCACCAACATCCAAGGACTGGTAGCAGCAGCTGCAGCAGGAGGCATTATGACTTTGCCATTGCAAAATCTACAAGGTGAGTTGCGTTTAGCATTTTTCTGGCGGAGTCTTTTGCCTGTTTGTTTCACTTTGTTTCTTTTAAACAGAACTATCTCTTTATTCGGTGAAATGTTGCTCTTGATACTTGTTGAAAGTTAATGCTTGGTTTAGTTTTGGATACTTGAGAGATACATAAGGGATATTTGCATTTTTATAAAACTGGAGTGGAGGTTGGGCTCTTGCAATCTCTAGGTCAGTACTGTAAAGTACTTGAATGATTCATTAGGCTTTTCTGTCATCAGTGATCAATGTTCTCTACTCAGAGTTCACTTTGGAATTTCAAATGGCAACATGAAAATAAGCATTCTGTTTAACCATTGCTGATTAGAGTAGCTGAGCGAATGGAGGCAACTAAAAACACAGTATCGCATTGAAATAACTTATTAAATCCTTCTATTATAAAATAAGAGCTTCCTCAGTTAGCTGCCACTGCTGCCTGGGATGCACATTCTCTTTCTTACTATGGGAGGTCTGCTTTATCAGTAAGGTTCTGCCTTACTGCCTTCCCACTCTCTGAGCTGTGCCGTGTTTGCAGTGGTTCTGCCTTAAGATACCTACTGCAGTCTCCTTATTGTCTAAAATCAGACTGAAAAGCAGCTTTATGAGACACCAGGTATCCCTTCCACCTTAGTGCTCCATGCTGTTAGAAACGGTACACAGTCCAAACACATGTGATATAAAATGCATGTTTATTTACTACCTATCATTTTGGTTGCTTCTCAGGCAGCAGTTGGCTGTCCACATGAAAGTAATAGAAGTGTTGGCAGGCAATATCAAGATACAACTTTAGCTCTTTCAAATTGTTTGTTTGTTCATCTGTTTGATTATTTATTGCTGAAATAAGCGGTAGAAGGTTTTCCTCAGACAAAACATTAATTTTATGAAGTGAATGCCCTGCTCTGCACTGCACCCTACGTGCTTTCCAGGCGATTGTATTGTGGGTTGTTGTTGGTTATTTGATGAATGGCTTGAAGCACCAAATCCTACAGGTTGTGAAACAGAGCAAAGGAAGAGACAGCTCATGTGCTGAACAAACTCCCTTACAAACTACATGCATAGTACTCTCACCTGTTGGAGCAGCTGCTTGCCTTTACCTTGTGCATGTTTTAAAGTTTAATGTCAACAGACCTCTCTTATCATAGTTGTAAATGGTTTTCACTTTAATGTTTAAAATAATGTCTCTCTCATACCATTAAGCTGCACCGAAGAACCTGTCATTCATAAATCATAGATGAAAAGGACACACTAATGCACAAATTTTGCTTGTTTAAAATTTGAGAGTGCATGTAAAGTAGGGAACTGGAGATTAAAAAAATAATGCAGGAACAGGAGCGGGTAAAAACAGATATAACAAAGTGAAGGAGAAGTGGCTTTTTAGCGTAGGTGGATGATGAAATCTTAATGAAGAAACAGGCATTATAAAAATGTATCCTTCTATTCTGGAGTGCTCCAGGTTATGGCTGCTGTGTATGTAGTATTATAAATAAACATAAGCTCGTGCAGTTCTTACATCATTTATTTGCCCCGTGTTGCGAAGCTGGTAGGGATTAAGTCCAGCAACCCTTGCTCTTTAGTTTATCCGTGGCTGTGTAATTGCTAGCTAAAAGGTGCAACTCTGCTACCAAATAAATGTTGCGAGGAATGGCTTAAGCAGACGAAAAGTTTTCCTCTAATCTTTACTAGTATGGGTTCAAACAGGGACTTGCTGTGTCATCGGGCAGAGGTAGAGGCAATCATATCTTCCATGAAGTACCCAAATGTAACAACAACCATGAATTAAGTTACTTGCTTTGCTGTTTGTATGCTTCTGTATTCTCTCCTTCCGTTCCTCCAAGCATCTCACAACTTCCCAAGAATTGGATGACCCTGCTTTGTTTCTGGACAACGTCTTCAGCTGTGTGTTATCATCAGTTCTGTGACTGATTTCTGGTCCGTGTTTGTTATGATCATTTGCAAGATAATCATAGAATGTGTGTTTGGTTTTTTTTTTTTTTTAGAGACAGGATTTTTGTAGTTATAGTAGCATTTCCTTCAAGCAGCTTTGGTAATTCATGCCCTGCGGGTAAAATCAAACCATATTCTTCAACTTTCTTCTTTTTTAAACCTATCTGCGTGGCATTGTCAACATAGATGACTGGGGGACATGTTTGCATGCTGTTTTCCAGCCTGTCTTATTGCACCCATTCCTGTTAACATCTGCTGCCCCTGCGCGTTCAGTGCAACCAAACTTCGATGTCAAAAGCTTCTTTGGCCTGGTTCTTCTCTAGTTTTGTTCTCTCATCTGTAAAATCTTCATCTCAAACTAGCCTAGCCAGGTAAATCAAAAGACATCCTACAGAATTCTGGAATAACGTAGGAATTCAGAAAATCTTTGATTTAACCCGCTTTAATGTGGGTAGTGCCACTAATTTTTGTATGAACTCTGTGCATAGCTGATTTTCCTCTCATGGAGCTCAGAATAATTTCAGCTCAAGGTGAATGGATGAAAAATGAAAATCCTTGCTTATGGATAGTGGAAAAAAAAAAAGCATTCAATGACAGAATTCATAGAGGAGACACATTAAGTATTTGGAAAGAGAAAACAGGAGTTCCTTTCAAAATTCAAGACATTGGTAAAACAGCATGATTAAAGATATGGAAATTACACAATATGACTTATCCAGTGAAATTCCTTAATCTTCAGTTATCAGTTGGCTAAAAATAATCTTTTTTAAAAATTTTTTTAATTAGTTAAATTGTTCAGTTGCTATATGGGCCTGATCCACCGCTAAGTCAATGGGAATTTTTTGGCATCAGAGAAGAGAGAATTAGATTGTAAGCCTCCTTCAAAACTTTATACATGCTTGATTATTCTGTCATTACACTGTCTTTTGTCATACATACTGCTGCACCATACCCACTCCCTAAGCAAGTAAGTTAAATGTGTGTAAATAGAAGGAATATGAATGTGTGAATTTTCACATAATAGACTTTTACAAGCTCCTATTAAGCAGATTTCATAAGCATAAAGAATATGTGAAGAATACAGTTTACTGAGATGTGAGAAGATTGGTGGCAAAGATAGCTATATGCTTTAGAGTAAACAGAGCTCTCTGAACATAACACAAATTCACCTATGGAACATTGGCTTGCCACCAACAGTCATTTGGAGAAAACAATAAAATCAACAACCATAACTTTTTACTGGAATCCACAAAAACTACTGAAGGTAAGAGATCAAACACCATTCAAGGAAGTTGTGGTCCCTATTCCCAGCCACATTTACAAACCTGTTTTGCTCTCACAATTTCTAGAATTATACCTGGAGCCCAGCAGTGTTTTTCTAACAGCAAAAATCAGGAGGTATCACCATAGCAATGGTGAGGCTGTGGGAAGGGAGATAAGTACCCTGCAACACCATGTATTCCCAGCCCGTTGTTTCAGCCCACTGTTTCTTGGCCTGCTTTTATTGACTAATGCAGAAAACACTTCTAGCTTTCCTCTCATCCAAGCGGGTGTTTGTCAATATGCACCTTTCTGTCTTTGGGAAGAAATATCTGAGCTGAATAGTATGAGTTTATGCAGCTCCTTTGCCAGGTCAGGTCGCTCTGAGTTTTTTTGTTTGTTTTTCAATTTTGGTTATCCTTCTCAATGATCTTGCCAGGGGAAGAATCTTAGAACTTAATCTCAGAGCATTCAGTAATGTCTGGAAGCTGTTTTTTTTTTTTTTATAGAAAAGTACTGTCTCCTCAAATCCATCTGCTTTTTCTAGATCACAATATTTCTGTATATCTGAACAGAAAGTTACTTTGGAAGAGAAGAGTTTGGTTTGTCTTGTTTTCTCAAGATATTTTTATCCCTTTTGATTCCATGTTGAAGAGTTGCTGTCTTCAGCCTGACCTCTCATTTCATTCAGTCTTCCATGACAGCCAAGGAATTTTTAGCTAAAATGTTAATGTTGTTATAGCTATCCTTCTAATATGGTAGGCATGTTGAAATGAGAAGAAGCTAACTCTGTGTCATGTGCCAGCTCAATGCTAGCTACCTATGCTCTGTGGACCAGAATTTGAGTCTTTCCACGATGGCTGGCCCAAATGTATTGCACAGCATATCAATGAGACAGTTTTGTTTTAGACTTCACCACTATAGAGCTTGTGTGATACTTGAACCTCAAAATAAATAAAACAAAATAAATCAATAAGTTTCATGACGTGGAAACTTTGCATGTTTTATTTCCACTACACATTGTGCTGTTCTTAAAATGGGTATCAATAATTTGTTTCCAAAAGTCAGAGTTTCTCAATCTTGAGTTCTGGAAGAAATGAGAAAAGACTATCTCCCCAAATCATTAGAGAAAGGCTTCAAAGTTAAAAGGAAGCATTGCATGGACGAAAATGTAAAATAATTACATTATTCAAACAGCAGCTGATCATATTTTAGCTGCAGTACAGTGGAAGAAGAAATATATTAAACATCTTGACAGCTAGGTAACAGCTGTTCAAATAAATTGATATGGGTAACAGTAGATAACAGTAGAAAAATTTAGAAAGCTTTTCTTTTTTTAATATGATCAGTCAAAACTAATGTTGGTTAAAGACATAATGGTAACAAAACCAAAAAAAATATTGTTTGCATTTATTAGATCTTGTTTCTTCTGAACGTAGATTTGAATCATTAATTGAGCAACAGATAAAGTAAACATGCTCTTTCTCCTTTTGCCTACAGATCTTAAAAATCAGAAGTCAGAGAGATGAAAAACAAGAAAGAGACAAAAATAAATATATAAAATACAAGCCTCAATTGCTTACTGATCTAGAGTCCAAATTCTGGTTTCTAGAACATTTTCCCCTTTTAACTAAAGTGATGCAGTCCCTATTCATTTTTATTCCCCTTCAAGTAACATGAAATAGCTTTCAGAGTCTACAGAAAAGCAGTGTTTCACTTATGTATTTTAATGAGCACCAATGTCAGTAATAATCAAAATGATGTTTCACTTAGAGGAATAGTTTATTCCCAGGTACTTCTGCAGTGTACTAACATAACCAGAACATGAATGACAAGAACCAAGAAAAGGAGCTGCACTTGCTAGCAATTTCAGTAAGCCCTCAAACCAAACGTACGTCCACTAATACTGCATAAATGCTGCATGTAGTACAGCCATTGAGAAGGGCTCTCACACACAGAGAAGGGGTTAATGACCCTATAAGACAAACCTCCCTAACTCAGTACTTGGAAAGAAGTAAAAGAAGTTCTTAAATATAATGTGGTATACACAGAATGCCTATGGACTAGCAGCAGACTTCCTCAGACTAACACCATGTTCCATCCTCACTGTGCTGTAGAGGAACTGAAGGAACAGGCAGACATCCCTAAAGATGGTCTAATGCAGTAGGTTTTGTGTCTCCAGCATTTGCTAGGAAACATACAGTCTGGGGGACTCAATGTGCTTTTGGGAGAAAAGATGCAAGAACCTTTGTGGGCTGGTTTTCCATTTGTGATGTTTTTCCCCATCATACAGGGCTTCACCTGTGGGAATGATGTGGTCCCTTGTTAATTGTTCATCTTGCTCAATGGCGAATTGCTGCCTTCACAGAGGGAATGTGAAAGGTTTGGGGATTTATAAGTTGTTTGCTGCTACTAGTAGTTGTGTACTGATCACTCACAGTGTGTTAATCCTTTGTTATTTTAATTTTTTTTGCCCATAATTTAAAGGCCTATTAAAGTTTGTATGCTCCATTGTTGATTTCCACCCAAAATAGACTCAGACATGCCTGTTTTTTCACTACTAATGAATATGGAACACCATCAGTAAGGAGTAATGAAGTGATATAGATCAAATTAATTCTGAAATCAAACTGTTCACACTTACTTATTTGCAGGCCAAGTTTTGGCAGGGTCTAAGTTTCCAACTTGTACGACAAGGAGCAGATGGGAAAGACAAAAGTGGTCTGATCCTCTCTTAATTTTCCACCAAAAACCTATTAGTTAACTGCCCTCTAAGCAGGTATGGTCACTAGGCTAAAAATGGGGGAGTGACTAGTATCTAAGGCCTGGGTATTTATGGGAACGTAGCACTTTATTCAGTACCAGTCATCCTCCTAGCTCTAACTCAGACTGATACTGCTTCTGGCAGGAATATTCCGTGTGCAAGGTTGTAAATGAAATTTCTGTCAACCAGAACATGGATGCATTTTAATGCTGTTTTTAAAGTATAACTTTGCACCTGTTTGCCTTTAATCTTCTTCTTGAATTTAGACCGTGACAATTTAAATTAATGTAGAGAAAACTCATTCCAATAATGTTAAGCACTTAACTTACTGTAATCTTACAAAAGCCAAGAAATCGGGAATGCAAGTAAAAGTTCTAGCTGATGTTTGTCAATCTGTTCCTCACCTGTGCATTGCAGCAAACATGCTGCATGCACTGGTGGATCACATGCAAATAGATTGGTGCATCTGTATGGCATATGCATTTAGGGCTCATATGCTGATCCAAGACTCCTAGCTGCAATACAGTGAGCTATAGAAGGATTACCAGGATGGATTTGCAGCCTTCTCTCTTAATTTCCTTGCCTTGGTGGATTAAAGTCAGACATTTATAGTCCTTGTGGTTTAATTTCCTTTGTTTTTCTGTTGTGTTTGTATTAATAAAATCCCTATGATTCATGTTTTAAAAACTCCCTGCACACAAACTTGTGTTCATGATAGACCGGTGAGATTCTAATCAAGCACATATATATTTAGGGACTCATAAAAACAACAAAGTCTTTATTGACCCACTGGGTTTATGGGCACTTTTAATGGTGTGAATTTTGAATCCATGAAACATTCAAGTTAATGGCTTGGGAGTCAATTCCTTTAATGAAATGTTTTTAAAGTCTACAGAACCACAGGCCTTTTCTCATTTTTTTTTCTTTTTTTCTTTCTTTTTTTTTTTTAGATACATCCTCTTGTATTTTTTGTATCTTTTTCTCATCATAAATTCTGTAGGTGACTTGTGTCTTTCTTGTTACAGTCTTAAAGATTATGAATCTTGAAACATTTTACAGCATCCTCTTCTTTTTCAAAAAATACACAAATAAATAAATTCTGCCTACTGTTGAGATTTGTTTCGAAATGGAAATTAGAAATTTGAAATTTTCCAATTTGTTTGGAAAAGATTTTCAAGACCACCACCTCCAACCACAGCCTGACCTGCCAAGTCCCATCAACAAGCATGTCTCTTAATACCACACCGTACATCCCCTCAATATTCCCAGGGATGAGGATGCTACCCCTTCCTTTGCAACCCATTCCAATGCTTGACCACCCTCTCTATGAAGAAATTCTTCTTAATAAACAATCTAATCCCTCCCTGGCACATCTTGAGGTCTTCTCATGCCCTATCACATGTCACCTGAGAAAACTCATGAGAACTCAGTAATGATGAAAGTAAAACTTGCTTGGATTTTCTTGTCCCCGGGTATCTATGCAATTTTGTGTCCTTTGTGTAGAATCCTCTATCCATGGAGATCCTCATGCCTCAGTTGCATTTTGCCACTGACTCCTGAAACTTTTGTCCATTCCTGAAACATTTTGTCTTTACAAGCCCATAGCTCTGGCAGATGCAGCAGAGAGCAGTGTCATGAAGCTCTGTTTCGTGCTCCACCCCAGATATCCCGTATGAGGGCAAATAATGTACACCTTTTTTGAACTCTTTTTAACATCTCTAAGTCAATGTTCTGGTAGATATCCCTATGCTTTCCTGCAAAAGAGGCTTTAAGTCACTGCTGTTGAATGTGTAGAGCTCTTCAGACATATTTAGATCTTGGTTAATTGTACTTTTAATTCTTAAGTTAAGTTTGTTCTGGTTCATAGGCCTAAACCAGGCTATTGGTGAGGCCTAGTAGTGATTTCAGTATCTGGAATAATAAGGTGAATTTTCCACATTTGGGACCTATAGTGACCTTTTCCAGCCAGCAGATAGACTGGAATTTTTTGCTGAGATTAATCAGATCCACCACAGTACAGATTGTAAGACTATTACTTGCCTTGGGTTTATTTACTTGCACATCTTAAGAACAGTATTGCTTTTAAATTTAATAAGTTATATATTTAACATGTTCTACATACTCTTTCACTTTGTTTTTATGTTTTATTATTATAAATTATGCAGTGTTGAAAAGAAATTTTCAGCATAAAAACAAGCTTCTCATTTCACTTCCATGATTTTAATTCATGTTCAGATCAACACTGATGCTTTAGATTTAAAGAACCTGATTCTTTGATATCTTTCCCTTTCATTTTCTCAGACACTATTTCTCTAGTCTTTTTCCTCATTCAGTGCTGGTTGTTCTTGTCTGTCCTATATATTCCACATTGGGCTTTAAAGCTATTCAGAACTCAAATATTCTCTAATGTATCTTTAACAGTGCAACTGATTTCCCATTATATCAACTGTAATAAATGAAGAAGAGATAAATATCTGGTGTTGATAAACCTGTTGTAAACTGGGTTCCTGTATTCTAGTAGATGCAGCTCTTAACAAAACATGCATCCTGTCCAAAAAGCAAGAAAATGACTGTAGTGCATTTTCAGGAAATTCACTTACTGGCAACATGAAAGTTGATTCTTTTATTTATTTTTAAAATAATGATATGTCTCAAGAACAAATTCTGTGCATGTTCTCTGAGAACTATAGGTCTAGCAATCTGAACGAAGCAATCACTTTCAGAGAATCTCTTTGAGATTCTGGCCTTTCTTTTCCCAGATCAGTGTTTGTGAACAATGCTTCCCTCCTAGCACTGCAGCATGTTTAGAAATATTCAGACCCTGGTTTGCTTGTTTTTTTCATTATACTTCTAACAAAATCTGTTCCTTAAATCTTTTTTTTTGTTTTTTTTTTTTTACCCTGCTTTAGCAGGAACAGTAGTTCAAAGATGTATCTTATGAAATTGCATTTATCTCGTCTGAGAACTGTGGCCAGTTGCAACTAAAATTAAAAACATATACTATTTGTTCCATTTGTCAGAAGAACATCGTTGGTTGTAGGTGTAAGACTTATCAAGTGTGTCTTTATGCATTTTTGTTCCCATGAGTGCCATTATTTTACAATTTCTTGGTGATGTTTATGTATATTCAATGTTTGACATCAGATAATTTGAGTTTGCTGTGTTTGTGAGTTAACTCACAGGGGAGAAAGTTGTATTAAATAAATAATAGAGATAAATTTTATACTTCCGTATATTTCAAAGCTAATGCAGCTAACTTGCAGTGGAATGGTAACATGAAGACACTGTGCCATAATTTGATTGATTTGTTTTGACAGCAGCCAAATAATTGAGAGTGAAAGGTGTCAGCACAGATGAAATATTGTATAAGCCACATTCAGAAGGCAACCCCAGCAGCAATAGCAACTGGAGTTTTATTTCCTTTGATATCACACTGTTACTCACTTCCAGTTTATTATAAAACCATGAAAGGTACGCAACTTTCCATATGATGGAAGCTTTTATTGAGAGGATAGAAACAGAAGTTTGTCAGGTACTTGAACAATAGATTCTGACAATAGGATTTATGTTGGATACAATATACAAGGGTTAATTATCTTAATCTTTCCCCCTGGTTTTCTCTCTTCTTTTAATCCCCTGTTACAGGCTACTGCTTATCTGGCATCTTACCTCTAGCTTGGAGGGTAAGTGACTCCCTCCAGAGCAACCATCAGCGTCAGTCTATGGATTGCCTGGCAGGGGACTGATGCAAAAGCAGTGCTGCTATTACCCTCCCCAGCAGTGAAACTTGTTTTTAGTTCACCTCTTCTGCACAGCAAACTATACCCATTTTGGCTAACTGGGACAGAGCGAGGCTCGTCTGTTTGCCTTATAGTATCCAACTGCACTTGAAGGAACACAAAAAATTATAGCTTCTTTTAAGCCTAGGAGTGCATAACTGTGCAAGCAACCTAGTGCAGAGAGTAGGCAAATAGTCCAGCTGAAATAATGCCTGAAAGCAAAATGATTTGAAAGTCAGTATTGGTCTTCCTTAAAAGCATGCTGAACAAGAGAAGAGAGTGTACCTGTAAAAACAAAGCTTCCTTTGTCTTGAAGTCTCATTTACTTCAGTGGGAGCAAGGTAGGGTTTGAACTGAAGTGTACATGTCCTGCCATTCATTTCAGAAATGCTTCATTAAGAAGACATAGGTCGATGTAAACGACAAGGGCTCTCAGTAATGAGCTCCTACTCATGCAAAACAAAACAAACTATGACAACCATCATGTTAACAAGATCAGGAACCCTTGTGGCTTTGTAATGTAACATCTAATCTATATCTATACGTATACCTATACAAATATAATTATCTTACTTGGAGAAAAGTAAATAACAGAATGGGATGAGATTTCCAATACCAAGCAATTTATACACAGTCACATTTCACTTACATTCTCTTTGTCTCCTAATCTGATCATTTCATAAGTGACATGGTGGCCATTAGAAACTGAGGTTGAAAAAGCTGAACTTACTGGTATTAATAAGGGAAAACTTTTCTGTTGAAGTGGTAGAGGAATGCAGGTATAAACCATTGTTCATAAAATAAATCTTATTGTATAGTAGGCTGCATCTACTAAAGAGATTTGGTTTAGAGCAGTAGTGCATATTTGAAATGAATCCTAACTTTTTCACCATCTGCCTCTTGTTAGTTTGATGTGTGTAGACCAGATTTCTTTCGGAGGAAGCTAAACTAGAAGCTCTGCTCCAGTGGCACTACAGAACCAGGTGGAGAATCCCACAGTACTACATGCAGCCCAGAATGGCTGGTAATGTGGCCCATGCCATGCCCTGTGCCAGCGGCTCTTCCCACTGAATTTCTCGGCCCAGCCTCAGGCAAACACCCATCACTCAGCAACAACCAAAACACTGGCCCAAGATCATTCGTCTTCTCTAGTACAGCCCAGATGAGACAAAAGGTCAGATACCCGTGGCACAGTTGGCCCTTTGGACATCTTCATGAACCATACATTCAGTGCAAGAAACCAGGATACAGTAAATGCAGTCTGTAAATACAGTCCAAATTAAGGACCCTCAACTGCAAGTAGAGGAGAATAAAGGGATGCAGGATCAACTGTCTCCATCTGGTGACCCACTCGTGCTGCACCTAATCACTTGCTAATATTGACATAGCCTTAAAACCTGTGTTAGTGGCACAGAAAGAACTCATGACTGGTACATGCAATAAAATCAAAACCTATATTGATGATGATTCAGAGCACTGTTGATTAGGTAGAGATGTTAGTGCACCAACTGCCCAAGTTGGAGGGGATTGTGTAGCTTATTTAATAAATAACTACCATAGGCACTTGCAGAGTTAAATTTAACTTGTCAGATTTGATTTTAGCCACCAGCAGCTGTAATGTTCTGTTTAGTAATTGTAGGAAAATGCTGAAAATGGAATACCTAAATGTGTGTATATAAAGCTACCCATAAGCACTGAAATAACCCTTTAGATATATAAATCTGAAATTCTGTAATTATTAAGATGTGAGTTACGGTGGAATTGCAGGCTTCCTGAACAATATGTTTTGTGTATAGATGTTAGTTTCCTCATCAGGAAGTAATCTTGAAGAAAACTTGGGTGGTTGAAAAGATTCTCAGTAGAGTACATGGTTTTCTTGAGAAGACTTTCATTTTCTTTCTAATACACCTTCAGAATTTTTTCACATCCCAGTTTGTTCCTATGAGCAGACACACCTACTTTTACAGGCCCTGTGGAGCGTCAGGAGCGTCCTCCAGGCTCTGGAAGAGAAACTCCTGAAAACTAAAGAGATATACAGAAGCAGAGGATCTAGTTAATTGAAAGATGCTCAACTATCTAACGTGTTTTCTGGCCACACTAATTGAGACCCCTCTTCAATTGCACACCTCTTGATCATAAGATGCATTTACTAGTCCTTTGCTGACTGAAAAAAAAGACATTAAAAGAAAAATAAAAAGACAAGTGAGGCATAACTCAACCAGCACAGCCTTCTGGCAAATGTAAACCACACAACTGAGCCAACTCATAGGTATATCCGTCATTAAATATTTTTGTGGGCCTCTCTCTGTCTAGATAACCCAATAAATTGCTCTTTTATTTAGCTAAAGTAGTTAACTTTAAAAGTCTAGTTAAAGTACTGGATAGATTTTCTTAATTGTGATGCCTGCTCCGTAAAGATTCCACTATTAATAGATGGGTTTTTGGAGAATTTACTGTTGTGAATAGCATCCATCCTAGATAATGTGTTTTTGCCCAACACCTCCTCATATTTAAAGTAATCCCACACTGTTGTTGCAGGTGGTCAGTTCTGAGTGGTGATTATGATAAGGCCACACAAAGCCAGTTCTGGAGGCCCTCAACATCCCGTTTTAGTGAGGCAGATTCACATGAAGTGTGCTGCTTTAGTTTCCATTGACATTTTGGAGTTTGAGTTTTAAAAAACCCAGAGTGAAGATCCTTAGGATTTGACTGACCATAACCTGCAAATAGTTTGGCAAGACACTATCTGCAGGGACTGCTCAAGAGCAGAATTTCCCTTCCCCCATTTCAGTGGTCAGCACTGACACATTGCATTATGAGAAAGAGTCCCACATAACGCAAAGCTACTTTCAGTTGTCATGAGCACTCAGCCTTATTTAAACTGACACCTTCTCCATCACCCCCAAGCTAGAATCCCAGTGTCAGAGTGCTTCAAGAAGTTGGGATTCAAAACTATACTGTCTTGCCTAACAGCTATGATAGAGTGATGCAAAACAGCATGGAAGAGTACTCTAGAGATGGAAAGACGATCCCATAGGTGGAGGTAGGTATGAATGGTGGATGTTAGATATGGATGTTCCAGTAAATGGAAAAAGAGACAGCAAATTAAAAAAGTAGGCCTCAGTGTGAGTTCAGACGAGGAAAGAAGCCTGGAGGAACCGCTCTCTTCTCTTGGGCTTCATCAGTTCATTAGACTTCAGTGACCTGGGATCATGCCATTAGAAAGGATTATAATTCTTGCATGTTCCAAGACAGAGCTCTTCCTTCTCCCATAACACCAGCTTGTTCTGTTGCTCATTTAAAGTTTGATGCTGGGATTCTCTAGTGACAAGAACATGTGAAAACATTTTCAAATTAAACATCACAGAAGTTCCTGATGTGAGGAAATCAAGTTTACCTATAAAGAACATAAAATGACCACAAGATGAGTCCTTCCTCTTACTGATTTACTAAATGCTTATGCATTTGTCAGCTTAGGCATTTAAGTGATCTCTTTTAACATTTAAAAGTGTCACTCCAATCATTCAGTGTTTAGTTATGTGGAAACTGAGGCAAGGAGAAGTGTAAGGACTGTCTAATGTTTCTCAAGAGGACAGTAGCAGAGACAGCCTTAGAAACCATTCCAAGTCCAGATTTGCCAAACTTATGCCTACAAATTTGTAGACGGAGAGTGCCATGTTCAAATTAACAGAAGAAAATACCATTTTGGATCAAACTATTTCCACAGTATTTTCTAGGAGTTCATATAAAGCTGTATCTTGCTTGTCTCACGGGCAAATCTCACTGGTTTATAGGTTGGCTGCTTCCATGAGTGAAACTAGTAGTAGTCATATATTTTAGTCCACTCCTTGAGTTATACAAACACTTAGAATATGTGAAAAAGCATGATTCGAATAAGCACAATGACAGGGCTGTGAATGGTTTTCCTCCTTTTCTTCCCTTTCTGTCTTCTTTCCCCTAGAAAGTAGGGGTTTGGGATTAAGAAACTGTACCTACTTTCTGTAAATTTAAAGCAGTTTATATTCTTGCCTGATTTTTTGGTTTGGAAATGAATATCGTTGTCATGACAGACATTTAGCTCTACATGCAGTTACATTTCAAAAATGCACCCGCTTTTTAAAGATGGGGTAAGAGAGGGTAGGGAGGAGTACCACTACTTGGGTCTCATGCCAGACATTAATGTAAAATTAATTCCTTTAAAAAGATTTTTAAAAAACCACAACATTTTTCTAATGTGCATTAAGAATGTTGGAGTGCTCACTGAAGCATATGCTTTGAGCTTTCAGGAGCAATCTGTAGTCAGGCATTTTAAATGAAAATTGATTTGTGATTTACATGGTCAGTGGAAAGAAAATTAACTTATGGAAGGTTGTAATGAAATATTAGACAAGTAAAAAAGTAGATGGTGATCTAGTGGAACTAAAAGTCCCATCTGGAAGAATTCTGTGACATTTTTACATTTATCTGTGTTCTGCATGAGTTGTAATGTTAGTGGTAATTTTATGGGACTGAACTGAAATGAAAAGGGTGTTATCACAGATTGCCTACAATATAGGATTGTGTTCAGTGGAGAGTCCTGTATCCTTTTCTCCATTTTCCTATAATATGACTCATTGCACTTTTTTCAGCTACTGTTGTTGAATTCATTCAGCCTTTTACTTGGGGTTATTAAAGAAGAACATCAAATGCTCACAAATACAATCTAACAGCACATTTAAAAGCAACACTGCTTCCACCTACTCCTGCATAGCTGAGATGCTGTCCAGGAGATTCTTTAAATATATATACTAAAGGAGCAAATGGTACTTCTCTGAAACCATATATTAGCACAGATTTGAAGTGATTTTCTCTTTTAATTTCTGACTCATCAGCAATAGGAAAGAGATAAAGCTTCTCCAGAATGCATAATGCAGTGTATGTTTCTATTTCTCTATTCCTTTTAAACACTGATTTTCAGTGTATGACATCCTTGATTGCACTTGCTGTCAGCTTCTTGGAGAGTGAAGAAAGAGAAACATGTCAGAATAGCATGATGCCATACTCTCTTCACTCTTCTCCTGCTTCTGTAATAGAAAATCTTCTTCGTCTTTCAATAATCCACACTTTATTGGTATTGGAAAGAGGAACTGATGTACTAACCTCTTACAGTTACTTCTCCTGTAGTCTCCATATATGACAATTTCTGATTTATCCTAGTTTCTATAGCTTGATCTGGCAAAAGATGAATATTCTATGGAGTTAGAAGGATCTATTAAGGCATTTGGTGAAATTTGCCCTGTTGTGGATTTAAGAGACCTCCAATTTTCTAAATATAGAGAAAAATATTTCAGTCAAAGGTTTGCTTCCTTCTGCTATTAAATGAATTATAAATTACCTCTCTGTCCTATTGAAGTCATGTTTGTTGTGGATGTCTTGCCTTTCCTTTCACAGGAGAGTTGTGTTAGATTCCTCAAGCAGGTGAAACAAGATTTATGCAATTTATTTTTCTCTGTTCCTTTAAAAAATACAGCTGTCTGATTTAAATGCATTCTAAGTATTCTAGTTTATTTGAACTCCAGAGGATTTGACTGTGACTCAGCATCATGCAGGACTTGGTCATTACCAAGCAAATACAGATTGCAGACTTGAACCTCTTCTTGTTGCTGTTGCATTGTTCTATTTCTCCAGCTGGAGAATCTGGTTTGAAGTTGCACCATGTGCGTATCACTGTTAGCTGTAATAGTCTTAAATATCACATTGTGCACCAATATCACAACATACTAGCATGTGCAATTGCATTTTTTGAAGAAAGTAATTTGAAATGCTTTACTTCTCCAGCGAATTAATTTTGTAAGAATGCTTGAAAGAAAAGAAACATCACAAATCTATCACAAACAGTACATATGTTTTTCAATAAAATGATCTGGCTAATGATGGAAGGAGCAGCCTTTATAATCACAGGATACTATAAAGGTCAATATTAGGTATTGGCTTTCCGTCCTGTCCATCTGAAACAATATACCATGGTGAGTGTAATCAGTAAATGGTAGTAAATGAACCAATTAGAAACATTAGCATTGCAGAAAGACAAGATTTGAGAATAGATGTTAAGTGGATCCTGCAGTTGGTAATTGTCATCCTGGGAATAATTACACTAATTAATAGCTGGTAACCCCAGACCCCTTGTGCCTGTGACTTTGAATGAGTTAATGATTGCTGCTCTAGAGAGTGTATTGCTAGTAGATTTTCAGTAAGTGTCAGCAGAGTAAAAAGGCCCCAGGGAACAGACTTGGGCTCTGATGATCTTTAGTGTCCCCACTTTTACAAACCAGAAGTACTTCCCTGAACGATCAGATAATGCCTCTACAGACCACAAAGTAATGAACAGCGGTTGGAGATTTTCAAATGAAGAGATCCATTTCATCATAAAGTTCCTGGTTTGTAAAGTTAATACTAAGTCCGTGTAACCTCAGCCTTATATCATTTGCAGTCAGCAGGTCTTCCTTCTGAGGCTGTGCTTCAAATGAACCACAGAAGCCAATTTTTTTTTTTTTTTTTTCTGGTTCCTCCTGACAATAGTTAAGTGGACTCTATTTCTGCTGCAGTTAATTTAAAATGTTACCAAATCTTTATTGACATCATTTAATTTTTGTGGGCTTTTAAAACCTGGGAAGTTTATTTTACATAGAAGAATGGATCCAATTCCTTTGGCTATTGTGTTCTCTCTCTCTCTCTCTCTCTCTCTTTCCTCCCTCATAAACAAAAAGTATAAAAGTTCTGTAATATACATAAATTCATGAAATATAATCTGTCTTCTAAGGGATAATACCAGGGATAATACTTATTTTTATCATTAAAATAAACACTTGACTCATGTCAAAATGGCAGCAGAAGAATTCCAGTAAAATCAACATGATCTCCATTAACCATAGAGGGCAATGTAAGGAGAGTTTACTCTTGCAGTCTGTGAGGGAAAGGATTAATAATATACTTTATTACCTTTGATCACATGAAACAAACAAAAAATACGGAGTACTGCCCTTGTTGGAGCCTTTTTTTTTTCACATGCACAAAACAACAACAACAAAAACCACCCTGAAATTTAACAAAGTAATATTTTAATATCATAAATCAAGGTTTCTAACACTGCTTGATATTCACAAGTTGATGATTCCTCACATTGTCTTCAGGGAATTTAGAGAGATAATCAAGTTAAATCTCCTTATAACTGCATTTGCTGTCTCTGCTGCTTTCCTATGACTCTCCAAATGGGTTCCTTGGAGTCAGTGTGAGTTGGCCTGATTTAAATTGTAAAGCTGTTAGTTGACGAGGATCCTACTCATCTTTTATTAGATAGACAAACACAACTTCTTATAGAAAAAGCTATGGAAGTTTAAAAGAAAAGTGTTTAAGCATCGCTTTGAACCTAGAACTTGGAATATAAATATAGTATCTGTACAGCACTTTGAAGCAAGAATGAACATGACGATGGTGTGGGCAGCTTTCTCATGTTCTACAATCAGTAATAGTGAATTTATTCCGTGAACATTTTCTTTTTTTTTTTCAATATTTATTTCTCGTAGGCTTTTGGTGTTCTGTTGTTTTGTTTTGTTTCAGTTTATTTTGTTTTCTTTGTTCGGTCTTCGCTTTGTGTTGCACATAAAGGCAAGAACACAGTGCCAAATTAAGACATCAATGCTGAAGCTTTTAACAAAGAATGCAGAATGAATTTTAGCAACCAGATAGGTATCAAATGCTTTCTTTAGAAACTACAGTGTCATGTAGACTGGTGGGAAGCTGTCCCTAAGCATTTAAAACCAGATATAAAAAATAAATAATTGACATCTCCTTTAATTAAGACCCAGTGTTTTCCCATATGACGGTTTATAGAAAAATATGGTTTTTCAACTGTAAGTATTATATTATTCAACGTAGAATGGACAAACTTTTATAAAGCTATTGGAAAAGCAGAATGATAAGATGCAAAACACTTTAAGTAGCTTATTTCTTTGTCAACTAAGTACTTCATTGCAGTCTTTCTCTTCAGTCCAAAAGATTCTTTTCCCTGAGAGCACATTCAAAAACTGTAAGCATTTTAAGCAGTTTGTGTTGCATTATGCTATAGCAGTAGCAATGAAACTCAGTCATCTTTATCTTCACTCACACCCATGGGAAGGGTGACAGATACGAGGATAATATCACAGGAAACTACAGATCTGATTGTCTTCTGTAAAACAGGAAGAAAATTAACTGCATCTGTATTTTGTTGTATTTAGACAGGTTGTTTAAAGAATGTAAACGTAGTAAGTTAAACAAATCCCAAAATGTTACAGAACAAAAACAATTCTGACCAACGGACTTTGTGGGAAAGAACAGAAACTGGGGGAAAGATAGTGTTCATGGAAATTGCAACCTGTCCAACAGGGGCATTATCACACAAATGACACTCCAAAAATATGCCAGTTGTTCAAAATGGAGGATGTTATAAACAGCAAGGATGAAATAGGGAAATTATACTTTGCAAATGAATAAGAGGTCTTGGCTCACTGAACTGCAGAGCAGTGACTAAGCATTGATTTCAGACAGTGGCACAAATGCACACAGAAGATACGAGCACTCTGGAAATGGTACGAGAGCCCATGGGATCTCCTCTGTGCTGGGATCGAGCCTGTGCCTGGAAAACAGTGATCACTGCTCAGCAATGAAGTTAACCAGACAGTGCACAGACCCTTGAAGTCCGACATCAACCAAGCAAATTAGGTTTTTATTCCAGACATGAAAGATTGTGAGACTTGTGACCTGATAGCACAAAGGACACAAACAGTAGGCTTGCAGCAAGCAATCTCATTTTGCCTCTGAGTTGCAAAAAAAAAATGCATTTCACTTAGAGAGTTCTTTGACTGTTTTTGCTGAAACCAGAAGTCAGAGCAAAATGTCAGAGCACTACGGCTAGTGATGGTCTAGCCTCATGTTCTACAAAAAGCATGAACTTTCTTGTATTCTGACCACTTAGACCTAAAAGAGCGATTATAGTCTTTCATGTTTTTAGCCGCTTATGCACTGCAACTCAAAAGAGAACAGACCCTATAAGCAAGAAACATTTAGTTCAAAATTAGTAACATAAGGAAAAAAAAAGGACAGAGGAAATCAAAAAGTGAAAATTAAGATTGGATCTAAGATGGCTAGAGAAACAATAAATCCAAACAGAACATGAAGCACAAAAATGTGAAGCACAAAGCCAAATAACATTAACAGTGTAAATCCGGGGGTAAGCAAAAACATGAAAAGAAGTCCAGGCTCCACTGGAGACATTGGCAGAATTTCCTTTGTTTTCAGTCAGGTCAAGACTTCTCTATTGGAGAGGGGCAGCATAAAGCCTAACCATGTTGGAGGAAAAAAGCACTTGAGAGAGCCAGCCTGAGAGTGCGAGACAGGTTCTCTCTGAAGGTGTGGTGCATCAGAGGGGCATTCTTGCTATCTAGACAAAATGCTTGGCTAAATCACATCAGGACTGCTATTAGGAAAGGTCATGTAGGTTAGAGAGGGAAGAGAGTAAGCCTGTCTACATCCAGATGAGGATCTACCTCTAGTTTGCTAAAATAAATATTCCATTTCGTGATTCTCCAGCAGTTATCATCTCTAACATCTCTGGAATAGGGTGGCAGTGATTCAGTTCATGGAAACAAGATGTCTGTTGGCAGGAAACTGAACATTTATGAAATTAATACTTGAGTGTGACTGTAAACATATTTTACTTATGTTTTGCTTGGGATTTGGAAGAAGTGTTGCTAGTTGTAAGTGAGAGGGACAAAAATAAGAGGAGGAGTTTTTCTGGTTAAAAAAAAAAAGAAAAATGAAATAGAAAGACATTATGGCCTGAAGTATTTTCTACTGGCTTTGGAATTACTGTGCACAGTAGAACTGAATCCACCCAATCTCTCCGAAAGTGTATCTTAGCCAGTAAGGATGTAAGAAAAGAGAAGGATTTGCTACTCAGTTTGTAAAATTGTTAAAGCTTTTAAATACAACTGCTATCATAATATGTAGCCACAAGTGGTTCTTACGCTAGATTTCTTGCAGTGTAACAAATTTCAAGACGTTTCAGAAGCTTCTCTCGGATCATATTCCAGAATTTCACCAGCTTCTCCAATGCTCTTCTCTCTTCAGTGAGGCAGTGCAGCTGGTAGCTATAAAAACAGACTTTCTCCATTTATTTTTATTTGTGATTCCACCTAGCACCAGAATGCCAAGAAGTTTCTCTTTGGTATTTGGTGCACTGCTTTGCAGGAAAAAAAAGGGCATTTATACTATGTCAGGATTCCGTGGTTATATGCCAGAAATTTCTATTATGAAACATTTCTGTAAACAAACTAAATTCCACTGGGAAATATACAGATAGCATTCCTTTTTTCTTATTCTGTTTATTTTATTATTATTTTAATTAGTGCTCTCCACAGAATGTTGAAAGTTATGATAAACGTTTCCTGGAGCATTTAAAGATGTTGTTTTTTGTTTTCAATCTGAAGGAGATTTTAAAAGCATTCTTACTAGATGCTTTATGGTTTTTCTCAGAAGTATAGGATTTCTAAATAAGGAAATTTATTCTAGCATCAAAATAGAGCTAAATTTGTGTGTATGTGTTTATTTTTCTCTAAACTGCATGACTTTAAACAGTTAAAGCACCAGGCTCAGCCAATATGGAAATACAGCTGAATTTGAAATTTACTATATGCTGTTTCTGCTTTTCATTTTTTACCATTTCACACCTTGTCCGCATCTCGAGCAAGCTTGTAAGTTTCCAACGCATACATTTCTTGTGATGATATATTGTCCTGGTGGAAAATTTCATTTACTGGCTGTGCCCTTTGCTGAACCTGTTGCTAGTCAGAGAACATGATAAGCGTATAAGTAGCATGCTACTTCATTTATCATACATCGTTTTAGACACTCAAATATCTCATATACAATTCTGCATTCTGCACCGAGGGAAACTACTAAACTTGCAGGAAAAAAAAAATCTACAAATAAATTGTCAGTTTATAATATATAAATGTATCACCCTAATAAAAATTAATCATAGTTTATACTAAAACTGAAAGTGCCCTTCATTTTATTTTTTTTTATGGCCTCAGTAACCACATTCTATCAAACACTAATAGAAAATATCTGGCTTTTGTGATTTGGTGTAGAGCAGAATTGAAAGATATAAAAATACTGTCTATTTTTAATAATTGAAGTACATTGCAAATAAATCATAGGCTTGAAAGATCTAGCAGTGCTAAGAACATTCTGCTCTCCGAGCATTTCTCTCTGGTTTAAACATTCACCATTTCTTGAAAGAAAAAAATAAGACTGAAAAACCACCCAGAACACCAGCCAAAAAAAAAATCCTTAAACATTTAAAGAATTTAGAAAGAAAGAAAACAATTCCAGGAAATTTAAGGTCAAATAAAACCCAATAAATCTGATGTACAGGCTGTGTGTAGCAGAGCCAATCAGCTCCCCCTAATTTCAGTAACATCTACAGACTTCAAAGCTTCTTCAGACCATTATTACAGTATTTTACTACAGACTACTTTTTATGTCTAACATAAAATAATCTACATCTTGTCAAGATGTTTCATTTGAAATCTAGAATGCAAAGATCTGATTTATGTTAAACAGTACTTAAACTAATTACCAGCTTTCACTAAGATACTGAACTATGGAAAACTGTATCTTACATTTACATAGCACCTTTCATCATGCATCCTTTCAAAGCTTCACATAAAAGAGCCAGTTCAGCTGCCTCTCATATATATCCATGTCTAGGGAGGAGTGGAAGCATTTAATGGCTCATGGTGACATTGCTTTCTAGCTTTGAACTGGAGTTGAAGAAGTATTTGTTAAACAGTTTAATTACCAAAACTGTAATTTGGCCAGGTTATCAGAGCTGATATAGATGTTTCTGAGGAAAATAGAGGAAAGAGAGAGAGAGATCAGGAATCAAAAAGCACAGCTAGCAGAGATGTCATGTGTCTTATCTTGGTGAACCAAAGGCACCTGCACAGAGGGTTTTTGGTTTTGTTATTATTTTTTTTCTTTTTCATTTTGGAAGCATTGATTTTAGAAAAGATCCCAGATAATGCGAAGAACAGAATCTCCAATACAGGTTTCCTTCAGCTTAGAGACTTCCAATGGAATCCCTATTAGAATGTTGATATATAAGTGATCTAAACACTAAGAATGTTTTTGATTTGCAGTCAGAATTTGTCTAATTGAAGAGGACAGGAAGATCTGACACCAAGTAGCCTCCTCATGTAATCATCACATATTCTAAACAATGGATAGGGAAAGGAAGGAACAAAATTTTATAGATGATCTAAAACATCATGCAAAGCAGACTTGTACCATCATTCACATCTGTATCTTTTCATAGGAACAAAGAGGTCACAATTTCCATATGATCAATCAGTTGTAAAAAACCTACAGCTGTGATTCTCCCATTATGGAAAGAAGTTTTCAAGGTTTATTTTAAAATACAACTTTTTTTTTTTTCCATTCAAAACTCAGTGAGTTTGAAACTCAATTCAATTTCAGTACATACAATTTTTCCTCTAGAATTTAAAATGTAGATACATTTGCAATTTCCAGGAAACTATAAGGGCTAATACTCAGTAATTTCTGGCTGATGCGTTGAGCTTCAAAAAGTGATGAAATCAAGGGCCCTTTTTTCAGGTCTGAGTAGTTAATACTTATCTCTATAAGCAGGTGTTAACATCTACTACATTAACTGGTGTTTATAGTTGGGTTTTGTTCCCACAGCTCATAGATTAAAAAAAATACTGGATGAATGGGTCATTTGGCACTTCTTTAGTGTTGGAGGTGAAATCTATCTTATACAAGAATTTCCCACAAGAACTGATAGTTTGGCAGTTATTAGGCTTCTTTATGAGCAGGTACCTCAGGTTTGTACAAGGAGACAAAAACTTTCTGCATTTAGCTTTCAGAAGGTGCTATGATTCAAATGTGAATAAGAAAAACATGAATTATAAAATATCCAGATCATGTGTTTGCCAGAACCAACTAGGTAAGGAAATGTGTCTTGCCATTAGAATGGTTTAAAATATAAACTGCCAGGTTTTTTTCCTTTGTAACAGAGACTCAGCACAGTGAGGAGTCAACCCAGAATGAAAATTATTTCTTCTTATGTTGAACATGCCTCACCTTCCTTGTCTTACTAGCTTCTTTCATTGCTATTGAAGTGGTAAAGATGCTCATTCACTTTGCTTTTCAAAGAGCTGATAAAGCACAGTGTATTTAATATTAGTACAGAAGACAGGAAAGAACACCTATGTGTTATGGAAAAAAGATTGTCAAGATATTTTAGTCAATGATGTTCTTGTTTGTTCTCTTGAAAGATATCCAATGCTGGTTAGTAGAACAGTTGATTTTATTGTGGTGTGTTTATAGATTTAAAGATAGCTTTTGAAGAAAGACTGCATAGTTACATTAAAAAAAAGAAAAAAGAAAAAAGAAAAAAAAAGAAAGAAAAGACAGTTGACTATGGCTTTATTATATAGGAATATGGTTTACATTCCCTTGATTTATTTAATCTTGGCATCTTAAAATGCTGTATAGCCATTAATTAAGATTTCACAGAATCTCTATTAAATAATGTTATAACTTTTCCATTGCTCAGAGAATTAATATGTCAAGGAATTAGGGAGTAATAGAACCGAGTTCTGCCTCTAAAAATTTTCCTATGCAGTGAGTTCCTTCCTTTCCACACAAATGAGGATCCATAGGGCTCTATTTTGGGACCAGTTCTCTTCAATGTATCAGAAATGATTTGAGTGCAGGATTTGAAGGTTGACTAGCTTTGCAGGTGACACTACATTGGGAGAACCTCTTGAGACTTTCGAAGGTAAACACACCTAGTAGAGAGACCTTGACAAATTGGAGGGCTGGACAGTCACTAGCTGCTTGAAGTTTAACAAATCAGGTTTGTTGGAGAAAGGGATCTGAGGGTGCTGGTTGGCAACAAGTTGAATCTGAGCCAGCAGCATGCCCTGGCAGCCCAAAGGGCCAACTGTACCTGGGGGTGGTGCGTCAGGCCCACACTGCCAGCCCAGTGAGGGAAGGGCTTGTCCCACTGTGCTGTGCAGCCTCATCTCCAGCACTGGGTGCAGGATTGGGCATGACAATAGAAGGGCATAACGCTACAAGAGAGTGTCCAGAGGAGGGTTATGAAGATGGTGAAGAAGAAAGCAAGGTGTATGAGGAGTAGCTGAGGTCCTATGGTTTGTTCAGCCCAGAGCAGGGCTGAGGGGAGGCCTGATGGCGGCTGCAGCTCCTCACAGGGAGCGGAGGGCAGCGCTGAGCTCTGCTCTGTGTGAAAGCAACAGGGCATGGAGCTGTGTCAGGGGATGGGCGTGTTGGGGGATATGGAAAGGTTTTGCATCAGAAGGTGGTGAGCATGGAATGGGCTGCCCAAGGCAGTGATCACAGCTACAAGCTGCTAGAGTTCAAGGAGCATTTGGACAGTGCTCTCAGACATTTGAATTTTGGTTTGAATTTTGGCTGGTCCTGTGTGGAGCTGGAAGTTGGACTCAGTGAACCTTGTGGGTTCCAACTCAGAATATTCCATGGTTCTGTGATTCTTTTCTACTTTTCTGTGCTAAGTCTCAAAGCATCTACAAACAGGAAGTATCTCTGAAAAGATCAGGATCAAGAGTTGTTTCTTTTAGAAGGACAAACCTCAATATTAAGGCTTACTTCTTTCTTTCTATTATTTATTCCTCAGCAACACCTTTCAGTTCTTTTCCTCTTGATTTATGTTTCTGGAGACAAGTGTTATGCCCTAGATTTGTTGTACTTAAGGGTGCTGAACAAGGAGAACGACAGAATGGGTTGTTAGTGTCTTAATACAGAGATCCTGGGCAGAAGCAGAGCAACAGAATGCAGTCTTAACAGACATATTCTATGGGTTCACTTTCCTCAACTAGAGGGGCTTACACTCCCTTGTGCATTGTTGGCAGGCTGAAGGAACTGAAGAAAGAAATGTGATCTACTGAGAGTCCTAAATTCGTGTGGTTCAGTATATTTGTTGGGAGCTTTTCTCAGTGTTGTTGGTTTTACTATGGAGTACAATACTTACCTTTGAATCCTAAAGGTGGTTATTAAATAACTAGAGGTCTGCAACCTCTCTTTATTGTTCTATTTCTGAAGAGTACTGAGGCAGAGCTTGCACTGAAGATGTATTTTATCTGGGTAGACTTCTTAGATATGCAGATACCCCTGCAAAAAAAAAACGATGATTATTTTTGTTTGGTTGCTTATTTATCATTTGTTTTATGTTGGTGCCTAAGCAAAACATTCTTAAAGCTGTATGGAAGACAGAGATCACAGATGAATATGGTCAGAAGAGAAATACAAAAAAATGATAAAGCTATTGTGGTCAGCATGGTGATAATATGCATCATCTGTCCTTGAGTAGTAAATAAGAGATAACGGGGCAAAAGGAAAGGCAGAGGTGGGCAGAAAGATCATTGAAAGTTTTCACAAAGGCGGCTTGTATTTGATGTGATGAAAAAAGGATCAATTAACTAAGAGACATCTCAAATAGTGGCCTTGGAGAACTAAATGGGTAAAAGGACACCATTTTCTCTTCCCGAGAGAAAAAAAAAATTATGTTGTCATAACTGAAAGTTAAGCTGCTGAAAGTTTGGACTAGTGTTCGGAGTGTGCAAGTAGATAGGAAGAACCTTAGAATAGGCCATCTGTAAAGAGTAGGATTTAGAAGTTGTCAGGCCAACTTGTATATATATATATAAAGTGTAATTTGTGTCTTTGAGATTAGTTATATAAAGTATTTGATGGACCAAAAAACAGAATCTGAAGAAACTGTGGCAGAAAGCTGGAATGAAGAATTACAGAGAATTCCTGCAGGACACGCCAGTGAAGCAATTAGAAGTGTGAGACAAGAAGTGCTCTGTGATGGAGCACTGAATATGAAGTTTTAGTTGAGTGCAAATGATGGGAGACAGGATGCAAAGGTACATGGTGAAATTAGTAAACTACCTCAGGCTGTGATTTTGAATGTATGTTTAATTATTAACTGAAGAAGGCAACTCTGGAGCAGTAGTTGTAGCGTCAAATGAAGTTAAGGCTGATATATTTATTTTTCTTGAATTAAAGCAAATCAGTGTTTAGAAAAGGAAGAGGAAGCAGGGAGAACAAAAGGCAATTCAGGCATCTCCAGTTAGGAGAGAGGATGCAGTCAATGGGGATAGTAGCAAAATCAGCAGGAAATTGACATTTAGAGAAAGAGAGTTGTAATTACATCATATTTTTGTCAGCCTTGAAACCCTTGAAAACATCAGATCAATACTATCTGGAAAGAGGACTGAAGAAGGGAGTACAGGAACAGAAAGCCACAAGTTTCCTCATGAGGAGCGTTTGGATAGGTATGGAACACTGACAATGTGGTAGAAGGAAGGTAAGACGTAGTCACAGATTTCTTCAACGGATGATCACAGGGAAAAGAATGATGCCATGGTTTGAAGCAGAAACCATAGAATGGGAGAAGTTTCTTACTCTGCTCACAAGCTAATTTGAGTGAGGCAGTAGGAGGTTTCCACGGAGGATGGTTCTCAAAGCAACAGCAGCAGAGCAGTGGTATCCAGCTCTTTGATTGCCACAGGCTGCAAGGTTCCAAATCTCAGAAATACACTGTCTATTCCAGAATCACTTAAATTTTGTCCCGAAAATTGGTATGTAATATGCTTCCTCTGAAGCTATGCTCAGCATTAAAGTAACAAATTCCTTGAATGCTGAATGCAAATCTGGAAGAAAAAATAGAGATGCAGTTTTTTTGCTGCCTTTTTCTTGCTTGTAACTTGTCTTAGGAAGTAACCACCTTCAGGTTTGTTGAAATATATTGATTTTCAGAAGTAAATGGCATTTCAAGTGTCACAGCCCACCTGTACTGTCAGTGTCCTTTCCGAGTAGAAGAGCAATGGGAATGAACTGGATAATCACTTTCCACATCTGTTGACTTTTTTAAAACCCCAATTTAACTAACTGTCTGTTCATTTTATTGTATAGGCAATTATCCATACAGTCATATTTCAACTTGTTCAGTCCATTAGGTCAACAAACACAAGCCCCTATAGGTATGTGTATTACAATCTATAGTTATGTATTTGACATAAGGAAAAAATGCTATAAGTTTGGATGTACAGCCAGCTATGAATTCAGAAGCATGGACTTGTGTTTCAGAAGGGGATGGTTTAAGATTAGGGGTAAAATCCAGCATAACATCCAACTGCAAGATTCTTGTTTTTATAATGATGTGTTTCTCCCATTCTTTCTTAGTTAATCTCATAATGTATTAGATTGTACTATAAAGTATACATCAATTTTATAGGTGTTAAGTGTGTGAGAGAGGTTTTTTATGCCAACTGTCAAGTATTTTTGTTCTAGAATAAGTAGTCTTTACTCTGTTGAGCTATACCTTAATGTATAATGTTATTATTCCACTGATTTCCATGTGGTACTACTCAGCATAATTGAGGTTGGCAGTTTCAGGCCTTTTGTTCTCCAGTGTGTGCTTTCTCTATTAGAAAAAAAATACATTTAAATTATGATGTTACTATGGAAAAGCTGAAAAAGCTAAATAATAGTCAAGTAGGGTTCTACGAGGCAAGTTTTCATACGGAAACCAAGCAGCAAAATACATTTTCCAGCTGAGTTCTTCATTGGTGATTATTGGCAAATTAAGATTTTTTCCAAGGAAATTTTTAAGCAGTTGAACAAGGTAAAGTGAACCAATGGTTAAGCTCACTGAGGAAAATAAGGGAGTTGCATTCACTCAGTAAAGATAAAATTATAGGACAGAAAGAACGTGAGTAGTTAAGAAACCATTTTAAACTAGAGGAACCTTCTTTCACATCTGTACTACTCATATGTAGTATGAGTATGCCCACTTCCATTTTAAGCTGTGAAAAATACATTTGTACTAGTAAACACAACCTGTTTGATTTTTCTCATTGGATTTTCTTCAAACATGACTTTTTAAACATTAAATATACTATATTCTTTAAGAAAAAAGTCAACACACAAGGTATGCTTCTTTGAGTCAGTGAGAATATTGTTCTTACACAGAACAGAAATGCTCTTTAATTACTCAATTATGTTTTTAATTGGGTTATAGTGAAAACTATGATGACTCAACATCCATCAGCGTTATCTTCAGCCAATCTTCACAGTGGTGGCTTATGGGTGTATCCATCTGCTTCTCACTTTTCTATACCTGTCTTGGTTTGTCTCTGACATTTTGTTTTTCCAGAGATGACTCAATGTTAAGTGTCGCCTGTCACATTTGACAACATCCCCTCCATTAGTCTGTCACATAACCTGTCTTTGACTTCCTTATTCTTTACCCTGCATATCCAAGCCTTCCCTCAAACTTGCCTTTCTGATATTTCCAAACAATTATGATAGTTGCTTCCTACCATTAACAAAGGTCTTTTTAGAATTTTAGAAATTAAAAAAAAAAAATCTTTCTTATTTCAAGTTTTTTACCTTTCCCTTTCCTAGTAAATTCTGTTACCACTCCGTGTCCATTCCAAGCTCAGCCACTAGGATCTGACTTTGATCTCTTGGGAAGCTTTGCATTGCTACCAGTCCATTGTCCACCTTTCCGATCCTTGTCATTGAGGCTCTCTTTACTGCCCATGATTTTGCTCACATTTCCTCTCTTATCTTGATCAATTCATTCTTGTAGCCTAAAAATATGTTACAAATATTGAGTATCTTCTGCTGCATTATCTGTCATGTGCATGATCGTGCTTACCTTGCTTCTCAAGGAACCTGCTTGTTGATACCCGTTACAGGAACATATTAGCAATGATTATTTGTAGTGACAGAGAGGCAGGCTAACCTCATCTACCTCTAAATTTCATTGTGTATATGCATACATTCAGTATTTTCAAAAATTTGATTTTCAGTTAACAGGCTGAAGTCTACCATACCTGGAATTCCCACTTTTCCTTCTATCCTTTCTTCCTTCTATAGTTTTGCCCTTCCATGGTTTAAAGGCTTTAAACTACCATTTCTTTTTTGTATTTTTGTAGTATCTTTCACATTAGCTAATGCTCAGCTATTTGAGTAGAGCTGGTGTTAGTGTTTGTTTGTTCTCCAGCAGCACTTGGAGACATTGAACAGAGACCTTGCATGGTAGGAACTTCACAAATACACATTAATACAATTATTATTGTCTTGGGTAGCTCCCAGTTCCAGCTATGATCAGATACACTGCATGAGAGTGGCACACAATGGAAGAAAAAGAAGCTGCTATGTATTAAGCCAAAGTCTCTGTTCACTATCTACCCAAAGTTTGCTAATACAGCTTTATTAATCTGAGAGAAATGGAGTAGGTATAGGGATACTTTAAGATGGTTCTTCCATACTTAGAGGTGAGAAGAGAATTTGGCATAAGCTGTTAAGATCCTTGAAGCAAAACCCGTGTAGCTTGTGTAGCACTGAATGTATTAGTGCTCAGCAAGCAACCTTCACCTTAGCTACTGCTAGTTTTCAGTGTTCAAGCATACCCAATATTGCTGTACCGAATATGGTTTTAAGACAGCGTATTTATTGACTTGTTTGTTTTGAAGAGAGGACTAAGGGAGTCTAAGTGGAAAAAATTGTGGCTATTTCTTCCACAAATGCAGGGAACAGTTTTTCAGTAGGGGACAGGGTTAATTTCTTCCAGCAAGTCAGCTGTGACCCTGAAATCCATCTTCCTTCTCATTCCTCACATACCTCTACTCAACACTAGAAATTGGATGTTTTCACTGGTGTGCTGATTAATTTCTAATGAAGATTACCTATTTGCACTTTCAATCATTTAGGCTAAGAGAAAAGAGGTATAAAAAGATTTAGTATATTTTATCTCAGGAACTCTCTGTAATCCCTCCTCTTATTTCCTCTTTTGAATGGTGTACTAAAAAAGAAGAAAATCATTGCACCAAAAAAAAAAAAAAAAAAAAAAAGGAGTAGAGATGTAAAACAGAAATCTAGTTTGCCAGAAGTGACCCTCATCCCTTTGAGGCCTTTTTCTATTCTGTTACAACCTGAATATGTAGAAATATGTATTGCCCCATATAATCCTCTGCCCTTTCAGATGTCAAGCAAGAGAGAAAGCAATTTTTTACATAGATAGATAGTGATAGGACAAGGGGGAACAGTTTTAACTAAGAGATGGGAGATTTAGATTAGATGTCACAGGGAAGTTTTTCGCTGAGAAGGTGATGAGGTGCTGTAACAGGCTGCCCAGAGATGTTGTGGATGTTCCATCCCTGGAGGTGCTTAAGGCCAGATTGGATGGGGCCCTGGACAGCCTGGTCTAGTGGTTGGCAACTCTTCCCACTGCAAGAGGTTGGAACTAGATGATCTGGTGAGTGCCCTAACAACCTAAGCCATTCTATGATTCTGTGTTTGTGTAGCCTTTCCCCATGGTGCTGGGCAAAGACAGGCAAGTTAGAGATTTGTGTGACAGCACCCATAGTCTAGGACGTATTGCTGATATCAGTGCTCCCTGTTTTCTTTTGTTTTCTTTTTTTTAATCAGCAGGAAAAAGTCAGTTTTCAGCATTTGTACAGAGACAATGTAATGGAGGTTTAACAGATACCTCCCATATTGCTGCAATGTGACTCTACACTGACTAGTTCCTATCAGACATCAATCAGCTATCCATCCTCTGAGTCAGCAGGTGCCTTCTATCTTCCTTATTGCTCCTCACAACACACAGGTGAAAATTCATCCTATCTCCAAACTGAATTCACTGCATCTCCTCCCCTTCGCCCATGTAGGTTTTATCCAGGTACATAACCAACCAGTTCTTTTGGTGGTCGCTTCTGTGTTCAAGGAAAGCCTGAATGGGTGCAGTCAGTCTGCATACAAGTTTTCTATGGATATCAGGCAGGAAATTGGCATAACACCATGGAACAGGTTACCTTGAACTGAAGAAGGTTGGCCTCTCCACCGTTATTATTGAAGTCACTGTCTCCTGTCTCCCCCTAGTTGTCTGAACTGGGTGTATTGAATGGAGATTCAGAGTTGCTTTATAGCTGCACCAGTTCACCTTCCATAGGTGGCAGCTGCTTCTTGGTGGTTCAGAGTTCAAAAGGGTACCTGGGAGCATGCTCCAGCATGTTCTATTTATCTGTTAGACACAGCTTTTGGGGGAAATGCTGTACTCAATTGCTCACACATGCTAAGGCTCTGTTGCAGGAGCTTCAGATACCATAATTTGTTGTTTGTGGGAATTCAGCCACATGGTATTTGATATTCTCCTATAGCAAAGGAACACCTGTATTTCATAAGGCAATTTGAGCATCTGGCTTTCGTCAGTTTGCATTTGGCTTTTGTCTAGAAATGACCATATTTTTGCCCACCTCACTTGCGATGGCTTGAATTTGAAACAGAGCTGCCCACTTGACTTCTAATTAACAAGCATTACTGAATGTTTTGGAAGTTTGAGCACAGCTAAGCATGTACATAGGTGTCAAGAAAGCTGAATATGGGAATGAAGTATTTGATAATATTATTGTAACAACAGCTGCTATGGAATTCAGGAATTTCTAAACCAACTAACGATGCATTTTTAAATCTTCACTTACAAACTGCATTAATCATTTTACTCATTACCTATGAGTTATAACAAAAGCAGAAGACATTGATGAAAAGCCCACAATATCATCTAATAAAAATATTTCCGTGTATTTGTTGTCACAAAAAATGCAGTGCCAATGCATTCCTGTTCTCCCTAAAAGTATTTATTGATGGAAGGAATATATGTAATTTTCTTAAAGTAGATTACCAAGGTTTGTTTCTCAAACATTAATTTGAGAAACTTGACCATTTTCTGACACTTTATGTCTAACAGAGAGGCATTCACCTTGTCTTTAAAAATTCTTGCAGGATGTTCACTCTAACATTAAAATACACCTCAAAGCCTATTTAAAAAAACAAAACAAACAAACAAAAAAAAAAACCTTTGAGGAGTTGGTCTTTGTTTTGGGTTTTGTTTTGGGTTTTGTTTTCCTTTCTTTCCCTCTTGTCGTTACATTCAGTCTTTGTTGACCACATCTGCCCATGTTTAACAGGCAATATTAGCATTTTGAGCTACAGCAGTCTGTACAGTGTGTGCAACAGCCCTGGCTTACGTTATCCTCCCATATAAAAACAGATACTGTGTATGTCTTTTTTAAGACTTACAACACACACTGCATTTTACACTTTTTAAAATAACATCTGGGAAACTGAGAACCTTCTTTTGAAGGATTACTTTGCAGCTTTGATTTTTATTTATAAAACATAAAGGACTAATATATATCAGTTAGGACATTTTGCTTCCAAAGTGCATTGTAGCAAAATAATTGGAAGGCAGTTGTGGTGTGAAATATATGACAGCTTTACAGGACATAAAAAGCAGCTTTTTCTTTGTAATAGTGTAATTGCCTTAAACCCCACAATCATAATTGTTATCAAAAAATAATCCCAAGGAAAGGCTAATATAAGGTGAGCAGACTATTATAAGAGCTCTAATACACTCAATTCCTTGAACAGCAAATGCAGCCCCTCAATCTCCCGGTGCTTTTAGTGTCAGTCAGAGAGCACTCAGTCATTTCTGTGCATCAAGCCTGCAGTATTGATTTTTCCACTGACTGAAACAGCCATATAAGCATAAATTTTGCATGAGGCTTTCACTTTGTAGACTCTCCTTTGGTCAGATGACACATGATGTGAACATGAAGACTGTATAATAACAATGCATGGTCAACCTGCAGGCATTAAAGCGTGGTCTCTCACAGCTTTGAAGGACAAAAGCTGGAATGGTGCATCTCTGGTGTGATAGAAAACAAATATCATTTCCATCTTGGCAGCCTGCATTCAATTTTATACTGTCTCTCCCCCCGTTACTCCTGCATTTCCACGTTCCTCATGTAGAGGAGGAACGCACGCATCTGCACACACAGACACGTACAGACATAAAGTATCCTTATCACCGATATCCAGTCCAGATAGAAATCAGCTCTATGGAAAAGCAAAGCTGTGATAATAACTGTGTATCAAACTTGAACCCTTTGCCGTACTCGCCTTCCACTTTTCATTGGTGCTGCTGCGTTGTTTTGTTTTATAGTTGGTGCCGTTTCTTTTAAGTCAGCCCTTGAGACTAAATATTGTACGACAGCATTTGATAACATCTTGTATCATGCTGAAAAACGCTTATCTAAAGATTTGGCCCTGTGATAGACAGGCAGGAGTGAAAACATTCCTTAATAGCAATGTTCTTTTCATCTCATTGCTGCCCTGCTCAAGTTCCTGTGCTCATTAATATTCTCACAGTCACTCGTTCTCTCTCTTCTCTTTTATTGTTTAAATGTTTAGCTCAGAATGCGTTCATCTTGTTACCGGATCATGTCAGTGGAACACGACAGAGGAGTAATCCTGACCAGCATGAAGTCTGAAATAACAGTACGAGGAGTAATTTCTCACTAAGAACTGGAGCAACATATTAGCTATTCATTAAAGTGCATTAAACTGCTGGCAACTGATATAATTAATTTATAATATGATGCAATGAAACCTCTGAAAATTAAGTTGAATTGACCTAGAGGAAAAATTATCTTTAAGCAAAACTCACTGGTAAGCCAGTTTTAGGCACTGAAAATGAGAGAGCTGTTTCATTTTAAATAACAGTCACAGGAGGAGAGTGAGCCCTACTGTAATGAATAATTGCAAATGAATGCTGTTTTCATTTTGTAAAAAGATCCCAACATGATCATTGCACAGCTAATATAAACATATTATTCCAACGCTGACAGTTGTTAGAAACCCTGCTTCTGTTTCTATTTATGCAGAATCCAGATAAATGTTTGATGCTTAAATAGTAAGAGTTATCCTGTAGTATAGGCAGATTGGTGTTCAGTGCATTAAAAGAAAAAATGGATATATTTTTTTATTTGAAAATTCTCTTCCACTGGAAAAAAATATATGCCTTGTCAGAAGGAGTATTTTAGATTTGTTTTCTTCTCCCCTACCCACTTCTGCCTATCTCCTCCCTTGAGGTTATGACAATGTACGGATCTGAATACAGTGACTATGTAAGTATTATCTTTCCCTAGGAGGTAGAGTTATGAAATAACTGTTACTTTTATTTGTAGCTGAATGCATCTCAGAAGATGAGGATGACTTTTTTTCTGATTTGGTTTTCAATCAAAGGAATTATACTGCGGAAGTGAATTGTTTGCTCTGAAATGAGTTTCTTTTTTTCAGGAAGGTCAATGAGCATAATGACATTAATGACACTGCATGCATGAGCATCGCTACAGAAGCCTGTTAATGAGACTGGGATGGCAAGACACACAAGTCTAGGATAAGTGTGTTTGGGATTTGGAGTAGGATTTAGGGATATGAAAAATGTATGCATGCAATTAGGCTTGTGTGTGCCCTCAGATACAATTATATCCCGTTAATGTTGTTACCCTACAAAAACACAGGTAGTCAAGAAAAGTGTTAAAAGTTATAGAATCATAGAATGGCCTGGGTTGAAGAGGACCACAATGCACATCCAGTTCCAACCCCCTGCTATGTGCAGGGTCACCAACCAGCAGACCAGGCTGCCCAGAGCCACATCCAGCCTGGCCTTGAATGCCTGCAGGGATGGGGCATCCACAGCCTCCTTGGGCAAGTTGTACTAATAAAGAACAAAAAGATGCCAGTTATAATAGAGAATTGCAAGATATTATTAGAAATTGAACTTTTAAGATTCTCAAATATGACTGAAGCTTGGCTTTTAAATAAGTCTTTGGGCACCTGAATTCATGGGCACTTTATAAAAGGACCCTAAAAAAAGATATTTGTATTTTACTGGTGAAAGCCATGGCCCCAGGCATTTTTTAAGGCTGTCTTACAAAAGTAAATATACAGATTTAGGAAAGGGGATAGGGGCACTTAAAACATCAAAGCTGATAGGCTAGCAAAAAGCTAAAGAGTTGTGTCCCTGTGTTCAGTATAGAAAGGCTATGTAAAAAAACATTAATTATCATAAAAGACAAAATTTGAAGACAAAAACTATCTGCCCAGTTCTGCAGATGTGGATGAGTTTTGTGTCTTCCCTCACATAAAATACTAGTCTAATTTCAGTGTAGGCAACAGGTCCCATTATTTGAGAGGCATTAAATAGCACATTCAGAGTGGTTAACATTCCCCCAAAATGCATTTTAGTTATTCTAGCCCAGCAGGTTTCCACCTGAACGTCATGACCCTCCATAATGTAATGCTTTTGGTACCTTCAGTTCTGATGGGTGGAAAGCTGAAGCCTTTTGTGAACACTGAGTTTCTAAAAGTGAAATGCAGGCTTCTTGCCTACTGCTGTGCATGGCTGCTGCTACCGTAGGCTATGACACTGGTAGAGGTAGAAGCAGAGGGGTGGTATGAGGAGGCAGTGATTGTTTTTAAATCATTAAAGCATATGCTTGGGTTTACTGAATATCTTGCTTGCTAGAGCTCCTGTACCAGCAACTACAGTTCAAATGAAGACGAAGAAAATATGGATGCATCAGCATCAGCAGATAGGAGATGAGATTTGGATCATCCAGGGGAAATCCTAGGATCTAGATGGCTACTTCCTGTGATCCTACTTAGATAAAATGTTTCTAAATTATTAATATTTCTAAGTCTGTATCTCTCTTTAGACTGTGGAACTTTTCTCAATGTTGCAGAATAATGATGGTTGCCATTAGAAAGGAACTTTTTGATGTTATTAAAAAAAACATTAAATAATCCAATTATTAAATTGCTCAGTGATTGACTGAATGAAAGGTAACTTTCAGGAATCTGATGCTGATCTTTTTTCCTGTAGAAGTTCTGCTCAAATTTATTGGTCCTTATGAAGCATCTAAGAGTAGTAGTTCATGTGTTGTAAAAATACGTGTTTTTAAATTTGTGACATTTATCACTCATTAAAATAGATTAGTCCCAGAGCTACATCCTAGCTCCCTTTCATACGATTATTTTTTTAATCATACATAAGAATATATAATAAATAAATAAACAGATGTATACTTTAATATACACTATATCTGTATCTAGAGAAGTAAATATACCTACATAGTTATAGGTATGCACACATGCTTTTGATCATGCAAACCCTTTCATAACATTAAGGAGAGAGGCAATTCTGTTGAGGAACGTTGAGAAAAAAAATACTTGTAACTTCTATGATGAAATTGCTGAGTCAATAATTTTCTGAATTACCTAAGCACAGTTAATAATGGGGAAAGAAAATTACATTTTAGCACTTGACGTGAAACTAATCAACAAAAAACAAGCCTATTGTTGGATTGTTTCAGAAACAAAGGTCACAACTGAAGTAGTGTAGCTTTTTCTTCCTTGCTTTCTCCTGACTGATTTGAAGATATTAATGAGTTTACAGGAGTTACAGCTGCATTTCCATGGACTTTGCAATACTGTAAGTAGAGTCCAGTCCTCAAAGGTGGTGAATCTTTGAAATAAAACCTTGGCCGTACTGGAGAAAAACAGAATGTGTAAAAATGTTCTGCTGAGAAGGAAGGACAAATGGGTGAGTTTCTCTGAAAATGTAGGTGGTTAGACTTGTAGGAAAAAATCAAGAGATTTTTAATAATAAAGTTGCTCAGGGAAATATTCTTTACGAGTTGAAAGCTGTTTGGAAAATGCAGGAAATTTTACAGGAACGAGAAAGCAATGAGGAGAAGAGAAGGTTGTTTCCTGTTGTAGAAACTCAGCATGAAATAGCAAAAGTCACTTTAGAGAATGTAATCCAAGGGCAAATGCACCCATATACTTTCTTTTAAATCTACGTTTCTCTTAGGAAAGAAAAGTTTTTCTCATCTTGCTTCTGAGGTGCTGGCAGATCTGGCAGAATGCTTGGGATAATTTATGCATATAATGTCTGCATATGTAAATAATTCATGCTTCTGCTCAACTGTACACAGTTTATAGACACGGAATTAAGAAACTTAAGTTGTTTTCCATTGCCTTCTCCAATGTTAAGAAAGTCTATTTTAGTTTAGTTTTAGTTTACTTGTCGATTTCTATGGAAATAGTGATGTGTCTGTGAACTTCAGCATAAAATAGTGGAGAACAGAGAAATCATCTAAATCTTTGAAGGAAGGGCAAAGGGAACAGGCACTAGAAAACAACAACAACAACAACAACAAAACAACAACAACAAAAAAAAAACAAAAGCATCCAGTAAGACTGAAATGAAGTCCACTGAAATTGAGTTAAATCAGATTGGTAATTAGTAGGCTAGAATCAGCTTATACCTTATGGTGGAATTTTGTTTGTAGCAGCTCACTGCATGTATAACTGTATGCAGTTATAGTATCAGGGAAAATCTCAGAACTTCAAAATACAGATTAATAATTTCACTATAAAAGTCATATTTAGATCTAAAGCTCAATAATATCCACAAGAATATTTGGGTACAGACATTTGTGAAATTGTTCTCACAAGACAGTGTAAATCCAAAACAACTCTATTGATTACAGCAGCACTCCTGTGCCTCTGAGCAATGTGAGTGAGGAGAGATTTTAGCCAATACCTGAGCAAATAAGCAGAGAGGTCATAGCACTCATCTCCTACCTGTAGAAAATGCTATAAAGTTCAAAAGTAGTAAGAAATTTATGCCAAAGGTATAATTTTACTGAAACAGGAATCAGGACATTCCAGGTATACAGGTATGGTTAGTACCTGAGAAAGCTGATAAATCACCAACCTCAAAACCCAAATGTATTGTCCAAACAGAATAAACAGTGTTATATTTCTTACTGTGTGCTGCGAGATAAGAAACTCTTAAAAATTATGTTTTTATGAAGCTCCTTGAAGGTAAAGAAGGGGAAAAAGTAATAAAGAGAGACACGATTAAATTAAAAGTCCAGAATTATAGAATTCCTCATCAAATCTTTTTCAGAGTCTAATGAATCATTCAGTTCCTTTCCATTCATCTTTTCTAGTTCTCTCCTCTGGGCATTTAAAATTGCTTTGTATCGTTGTAGTCATAAAAAAAGAAATTTATGTCCCTCAGAAAGGATACGCAGTTTTGCAGGAAGTAATATAGACATGTCCAATTTAAGATCAGCATAGTCCACCTTCAAAGAAATAAGTCTTTTCCTGGAAGCTTGAGTGGCTTTAGCAATACCTGGATAAGTAGATATATGTTCAGACAGAGCCTCTTTCCCTCACACCAGGTTTGAAATTCATCTTCCCACCTCACATTAGAGTGAAAACCTGACTGAGGTGCAGTTGTGAATTCTTGAGGTACTTTTCTCCTTCTCTAGGAGTGCTGAGAAGGATGGCATAGTACCAGCTCTGAAACTGTAGCTTAGCAACACATTTAGACTCGAGTAAAACCTGGTAAAAATGGCTGCAGTGACGCCACCTTTGGGATTATGAGGAACCACTGGTATTTCTTGGAGATGACTCCTCCATTGGACTTTAATCAAAGTTTATCAGTCTTGTGTTGTCTACTGAAAGGAAGCTAAAATTTCCAAGTCGGTTTACAGGACACAAATGCCACAGTCCTTCCCCCCTAAGGCATGAATTTTGGGAACAGAATCCTGCTAAATGCCACCTGGAGTTAATACATACAGAGATGCACCTTTGAACAATGAGTGAGCTGACTGAGATGCCAGTTACTCACAAGTGCCTGTAATTTTCCACTAGCTATCAGCAGCATCTAAGATGAATTCAAATGCATAGAGTTAGATGGAGTAAATTTGGCTTCGGGTGCCAATATATGTTTTAAAAAATATTTTTACTGTGTACAAAAGTAGCCATTTCTTTTGTGCAAAAGATTTTCCTTCCAAAACTCTCAAAGTTCTTGGCAAACACAGTTTTATGCTCACACTTTGAATGAAGAAAATAAGAGGTGAAACTGACTGGCCTGTAGTCCTCCATTTCTCTTGAATACTAGAGGGTGGCTAGTAGAAAATGATACAGAACCCTAAAGCTTCTTACAACTAGAATTTGTTTGACTCTTCAGGAAAGTAATGGTGTAACTCCAATCTGAGCATGCTTGCATATCTGTCTGTCAGGAGTATTTTGACTGGTTCCCTCTGACTTATTGACTCAGATAGCTGTGAAGACTCCATCAGCTCTCTGAAATTAAATAGACCTAATCATATAGATAAGAAGAAAAACCGAATCTCACATCCATATGAATACCTCAGGAAGTCCAATGAATGCAATTCTGATGAAAGATTTATTTGTTCTGGAAACAGAGGAGAAAGCTTATTTTCAACAGCATGAAATAAAAGTTTTTTTAAAAAATTCAAAAGTATATTTCATCTTTAAAATTTATTTTCACTTGGGCTGATTGCTAATGACCATTTATTTCTTCATAAAAATGACCACTCTATTTTACAGAACCTGTATTTTAAAGGCATTGATAAATTGAAGGGAGTTCAAGGAAGAGAATAAAAAATTATTAAAGTGCTGCAAATATTGACTTATGACTGAAGATTAAAATAATTGAATGTGTGTGGGCTTGCTAAACACTTCTTACAACCTTGTTCTCAAAAAACAGTGGGTGTTTGATTCTTTTTAAATCAAGTTTTAAAACTGAGAAAATTCTCAAGAATGATCTAACTGTTAAGTGAACACACTTCTCAATTTAAAGTCTTCAAATTTGTTTCTGCAATTTCCTTACTTCTTAAATACTCTCATTACTGTCAGAGAAGTATTTTCAAGACAAAGAGCTACAAAACCTCAGCAAGCATGACAAAACTTAATCTATTAAAGCTAATCTTTGAAGAAATTTATTACGTGGATCCAGCCCTTTATTTCCTGTCTTGTGACTTTTACATTAAAGATTCGCTTTTTTGGATAAAGACAGCATTTAGAACTGAAGATCAGCTCATGTTTGGTCCTGAATCCGGATCTGGTGTCATGATGTGACACATCTTCATTGGTAACTCGTAGAAAAGTAAACCAGAGCAAACCAATTTAAACTACAATACTTGGTTTATTTTTTCTTTATTTTGTAACTTTAGCTCTCTATTATGAAACCAGTCTCGTGTGAAGTACAAGAAGAAGTCTCAGCACCTGACCACTCTTTTGGAGAAATTTTTCTTAATATCCAACCTGAACCTCTCCTGGCGTAACTTGAGGTCATTCCCTCCAGTCCTATTGCTAGTTACAACCCCCACCTCGCCACAACCTTCTTTCAGGTAGCTGTAGAGAGCTACAAGGTCTCCTATGAGCCTCCTCTTTTCCAGACTAAACACTCCCAGCTGTTCCATGTAAAACTTGTTCTCCAGACCTCTCACCAGCTTCATTGCCCTTCTCCAGAAATGATTCAGGGCCTCAACGTCTTTCTTGTAGTGTGGGCCCAAAAGTGAATGCAGCGCTTGAGGTGTGACCTCACCAGAACCAAATAAGGGGGGACAATCACTTCCCTGCTCCTGCTGACAACACTATTTCTGAAATAAGCCAGGATGCTTTTGGCCTTCTTGCCTACCTGGGCACACTGCTGCCTTGTGTTTAGCTGAGTGCTGACCAACATTGCCAGGTCCGTTTTTTCCATCTTCCAATCACTCTGCCCCAAGCCTGTAATGTAGGGGCAGAGTGATTGGAATAATGGGTAGTTGGGCCAAAGAGCAGAAGCTGGCGCTTGAACTTCCTCCCACTGGCCTCAGACCAGCAATCCAGCTTGTCCAGATCCTTCTTTAGGGCCTTCGTGCTTTCAGGCAGATCAGCACTGCCTCCTAGCTTGGTGTCATCTGCAAACTTGCTGAGGATGCGTTCAATCCCCTCGTCCAGGTCATCAGTAAAGATATTAAACAGGACACATCCTAATAGAGACCCTTGGGGAATACCACTTGTGACCAGTACCAGCTGGATTTAGCTCTATTCACCACCACTTTCTGATACCTCAAGCCAGATCTTTACCAGCAAAGCGTACCTGTCCAAGCTACAGGCTGCAAGAGTCCCTAGGAGAATACTGTGGGAGACAGTGCCAAAGGCTTTGCTGAAGTCTAGGTAGACTATGTCAACACTACATCAACAGCCTTTCCCTCGTCCACCAGGTGAGTAACTTATCATAGGAGATCAGGTTTGTCAGGCAAGAACTGTCTTTTGTGAGCAGATGCTGGCTAGGCCTGGTCCTCTGATTGTCCCACATGTTTTGTATCTCACTCAAGATGATCTGTTCCATAATTTTTCTTGGCACAAAGGTCAAGCTGACAGGCTTGTGATTTCCTGGATTCTCCTTACCTTCTTTAGATGGGAATTACATTGGCAAGCCTCCAATCCTCTGGGACCTCTCCAGTTAACCAGAAGCACTGATACATGGTGGAAAGCATCTTGGCAATCACCTCTGCCAGCTTTCTCAACACGCTTGGGTGGATCCCATCCAGCTCTATGTACTTGTGACAGTCCAGGTTTCCACCTGAATCATGGAGAGTTTATTCTACTTCCCACCCCAAACTTCCAGGTTAGGGGAAAGAGTACCCTGAGGATAACTGTTCTGACTTTTAAAGATGGATGTGAAGAAGGCATTGAGAACCTCAACCTTTTCCTTATCGTTGGTTCCCTGATGCATCCAGTAAAGACTGGAGATCTCCTTAGCCCTCCTCATATTGTTAATATATTTGTAAAAAAAAGTTTTTTGTTCTCTTTTACCACAATGGTGAGGTTGAATAAAACTAGGATTTTGCCTAATTTTCTCCCTGCACATCTTAAAAACTTCTCATTGCTCTCCCTGAGTTGCCTGTCCCTTCTTCTATAGGAGGTAGACCCTCTTTTTCTCATGGAGCCTCAGGAAAAGCTCCCTGTTCATCTATGCTGATCTTCCCTGTTTACCCATCTTATGGTACAGGGGGACAGCTATCTCCTGTGCCTTTAAGACTTATTTCCTGGGAAGTGTCCAGCCTTCCTGAACCCCTATAACCTTCAGGACTGAATCCCAAGGGACCCTCCCTAGCAGAGTCCTATATGTTCAAAGGCTGTCCTCTGGAAGTCCAAGGTAGCAGTTTTGCTGACATCCCTCCTGACTTCACCGAGAATACAGAACTCTGCCACATCATGATCACTTCCCCCTTGATGACTTTCAGCCTCCACTTCTCCCCCACAGGTGGAGAAGTGAGCAGCAGGTCTCTAGCAGGGCACTTCCCCTGGTATGCTCTCTTACCATCTGCATCTGGAGGTCATCTTCCTCACAAGAAGAAACCTCCTAGACTGCTTCTTCTGCACTATATCTGGTATATATCAGGGAAGTAGAAGCCCCTCATTTAATTGATAATGACCAAAATGACCTTGATTACACCTCACCGGAGGTATCCCAGAGTATATGGAAAATAAATCAATAAAAAAGTTTTGTGAGGACCACGACGAGTTCTGCGATGAGGTGGAAATCAGAATCCCTTTTTAAGGCAGGGCCATTAACATGTTAGCAATTATTAGAGAAAAATAGAGAGAGCAAAAGAAGAAATCATCTTGATGCTACTCTAAAAATACATTTTTGCCCAAATGTTGGGTATTGTACCCAATTCTAGTCTCAAACCCCACACACAGGATTTAATAGAACTAGAAAGACCCAGTGGAGGTCACCAAAATGTTCAGAAGTGAATGTAAGGCTTTAGACAAGGGCAAACTGGATAGATTAGTCATCTTTGGTTTTAAAAGAGGAAACAGAGGAGGGTATAGAAGTTTATGTCATGAATTACATAGCACAACTGAATGGCAAAGGGTTATTCAGCATTGGCTGCTCTTTGGAATTGTTAGAGAATTGTAAGCAAGCAAAAGAATATACTTTTTCTTGCAGGTATCGAGTTTAATTGTGGAACTTGTAGTCACTGGGAGTTTTGGGGCAGCAAAAAATATAAATGAGTTAAAAAAGGGACTAGGTAAATTAATGAGGGATTGACTTTCTGATTTGTTATGGTAATTAAATTTGGTGGATTAGATGTGACCTTAAGCTGAGGAAGTCCCTTCACTGCTAATTTCTGGATTCCGGGATGATGTGCCAAAGGAAGGAGCACCCTAACTGTGTTCTTAAATGTTGTATAAGTCTGCCAATGGCCACAATTGGAGGCGTTAAGTGGGTCTGACCCCACATGGTAGATCTTAAGCTTTTGTGAAACAAAAACCCTAGCTCCTTTTCCCTGACTCCTATTGGCATATCGTTTATTTCGTTCATGAGGGGACCTGGATCACACTTTAGAGAGGAAAATATGCATCAATAAGAACAGCAAAAATAAGCGCCTTTGCACTTTATGTCTCAGATGGGTTTCTAAGGTACAGCTATGTGGTTTTCCTCCATATTGCTATGATTTAGTATAGCATCCAGGGAACCTACAAGGACACTGTGAAAACACTGACTAAGAGATATTCCTTACACCGACAAGAAATTATGAAACTATTCAAGTGCAATGTTTTGAAGACCTAATTTTTGTTTTATTTTTTTTTCTTCTAGTGATAATTTCATTGGAAAAATTGTTCAGATTCTGATCCTGAAATGCTGATATTTCTCCCGGAGTGTAAATGCCTTGTGGAATGTTTCCGCCTGCCTCTAAGAGAATGCAAACTAATAAAGCCTTTCATGTGCTGAAGTGCATTTGATAAAAAGTTTTTATAGACAGGTCACTGGGGTTTCCCTCCGTTAACTCTTCCCATCATAATTCAGTTGGTAGGACCTGGCACAAAGTACATGACAGGCAAGATGATTTCATTATTGTCTTGGGCCTCAATAAGTTCCGTTTTATTCTCTATCCTTTAGGCTGGATGTTAGGAAATACTCCTTTTCTGGAAGAATGGTCAGACAGTGGAATGTGCTGCTCAGGAAGGTGGTGGAGTCACCAACCCTGGAGGTGTTCAAGGAAAGTTTGGATTTTGTGTTGGAGGATATGGTTTAGTGAGAACTGTTGGTGATAGGTGGATGGTTGGTCTGGGTGATCTTGAAGGTCTTTTCCAACCTCAGTGTTTCTGTGATTCTTTTTTGATTAATCTGCCCTAATTCCTGGTCTTTAAGTGCATATAGTTTCCTATATCACATGAAATATAAATTGAAGTAAGTAGATATCAGAAGTGTGAGGCTGCATGTACTGCTCTTTCCTTGCTGTAACATTTTTAATCCACATCCCTTCTTGGTATTTGTTGTCATCTTTCACTCTGTACATCTAATTTAGACTGTAAGCACCTCAGGGCAGGGGCTTGTCATTCTTGTTCTCTTTAAAGCATCAGACTTACCTGTGATGATGTATAAATACTAATAATATTAAAAAAAAAAAAAAACCAGAAAAAAAACAAACAAACAACACTGAACTACATCACTCAAATGAGAAAGCTGTCAAAATGGATCCAAGCAAGTTCTTTTTGATTAATAACCTCCTTACCTTTTATTTGCCTTCATGGGAACGTTATGGAAAATAAGACGCACACCTGAATAAACAGAAGTATTTGTTTGGGGTTTGCTTCTTATTTGAGGGAGGGAAGTTATTTATTTGAATTTTAAGACATAATAATCTGTATGTTTGGAATAACTTCAGAGCCTGCGTTCACTTACTGTCCTATCCTATTTATCCATCACTAAAGTAATAGAAAAGCTTACATTACATTATTACATTGCAGTAAATAAATAGAACATGGGAATGAAATTTTTCCTTACTGTTTTGTTTTGTTTTGTTTTGTAGAAGATGTATCACTAGTTCTTCAATGAACTCTGATGCACATCTAATTGTTGGCTAGCAAGATAGGTGTACTTTAGGCGCCCTGCTGGAAGTGGTGCTTATTTTTCAGTGAGGCAACAGGGGTGCATGGATTACTACTCTGCAATACCAAGTGGAGAGCAGGCTCTGTGCCTTATGTCACTTCCCTGAGCCAGGTGAAAACTGGTCAGGGAGAATTGGGTGGACTTGCCATCAGCACAGTAATGGTTGTCGTCCATATCTGCACAGAGGCAATAGCTAATGTAATGTATATTAGTGCTGTAACAGTGAAACAAACAAACAAAAACACACACACACACACCAGGAAAAGGTAACAAAACCACAGCATCACATCTGCCTTGAGGCATTTAATTTTGCATCATGCAAAATTATTGTTTGAAGCATTCATCAGCACTGAACCTGTGCCACACTAAATGGGGAAATGAGAAATGAAAGTTTATTGGGAACTAGTAAATTAATGTAAAATACCTTAACCACCTTAAAACTGGTGATTGGACCTGTTTCTATGAGCAGACAACAGAAGGGATTTTGAATCAAATTGTAACACCAAAGAAACAATTGCTCACTTCTGATAGACACGTATCAGAAACTTGCACTGGCAAAGATTTAGGAAGGAGAAAGAAACATGGGTGAAAGACTGGAATGTTTGCTTTGCATCTGGAAACTTTAAAAGTCTGATGTTTCTAAAAGAGAAAAATAATCACAGTCTACAAATGCCTAAATGAGAGAAGCTTTTGTGCTTACAGTAAAAGACCAGCAGTAAATCAGACTAACAGACAGTTATATATATATAGCTTTGAATGATAGGCAGCTAAAAGGTAAAAATGGTATGGGGTGTGGGGTAAAAATATGCATTTTGATAAAAGCTGTGATAATTAACCATTGAATAAACAGAACTGTGGTGAATTTATCTGTCCCTAAAGACTTTAAAGTAAGGTTCTGATACTCAAAAGATCTCAGGCAAATGAAAGTTACGCTGCTCAGATGAGAATTGAAGTGCCTGTTGTGTGTATGGATAATGTCTTTGTGTTCAGAAAGGTTATTTCAGGTCTTGAAGACATGCCCAAATTTTTGCTGGGTCAATTCTAAGGGCTGAGTGTTTCCTCCCCACCTCGCTCCAGTTGTTTTCTCTGACTGCTTTGTAAGTTGAAGCCCCACCTCACTCAATACAAGTTTCATTAGCTGAATCTGGCTTCTTCAATGCTCTCCTCTTGTCTCCAGCAGAGTATGTGTCTCTTTTTATTTATTTTATGCATTAAATGCTTACAGTGTGCTTGGGGCTGTACAAGACATAAATATAAAGGGAGTCTCTGCCCTGTAGGGCTCACAGTGCAGAAGGCAGAGAGAAGTAATAGTTTGTGTGTACAGTACCGGTTGCTTGTTTAGAAATAATGCATTATGTTTTCAGGACTAGGCTGGGACATGAGTCTAAGAGCATAGTTGTGGAGAATGGGCTGAAGGTAGGGGGTTAACTAGGGTTCACACAACAGTTGATGCGTTGTGGACAGCACAGGAACACTTGATAACAGAAGACAGAGGAGGATGTGAAAGGGACATCGAGTGTCTTGGGAATTATAGGCACACATGGTAAGAACTGAGATGTGAACTGCATGTCCAGGGCACAGCTATACAGAGCCCTGAAGTGAAGAAGTTGCTTAAACTTGAGACAAGCATGCAAGAACCTTAAATTACTCAATTCAACAGATGGTGAAAACAAGGGCAGTCTTCTGCTGGAAGATTACTGACCTTTTTTTTGTCTGATTTATGGAGGAAGTTGTATCATATCTTTAATGGCCTTTATACAATTGGCATCAAGAGAACAATGAGGTGAGGGTGTAGTTGTCAATTATTTATATTTTGATTTCTTTGATGACCTCTGAACAGTCTCTTTTGTTCTGACTTCATTTCCTATCTTCAGGATAATCGTGTTTGCACTGTAGTAAAAGTTTTTCCTTCTGTTTATGAATTGGACATAATAAACACTGCCATGATTTTATTTGGTGATCATTTCAGCTGCTGGAAATATTTCATTTCATAGGTAGATCTGATTTTCCATATAACCCAAATCAGTAGCGTTCTGATTGTTAATTCTTCCATCTCAACCTCAAGATTGCATGCGTGCTCTGATCTCGAATTATGTTGAACAGCTTTTGACATTTTGGATATAAAAATCATGAATAGCTGAAAATAATTTTCTGGCTGATTTGTACTCTGTACTTTGAGTAGAGAAGAGGAAATCTGTAATGCCATAAAATAGCCCAGGTGTTCAGAAAGCCACAGTGACAGGTGTAACAACCTTACTACAGATTTCACACTGAATGAAACAACATACCAAAGAAAAAAGAGACAGAAAAAAATTCTGCTTGTTAAAGTAATTGCATTACTGTTAGGAAAGTAGTTTGTAGTGCTTGTAGCTATTCAGAAAATGCAAACTTAATTCTTCTTGACCTAATTTCAACATAGTATTCAAACCCCATTTTCTTTAATATATTTTTATTATGCCATTTGTAGGAGAAACTCATTCCTCACGTAAATTGCTCCAGTGCTTCAAGATTCATGTAACTTGTTTAATCATGATAGTTATTTGATAGCATTATCTAGTAATCACTTTATCAAACTCTGATGATTACCCAGAAGCAGCTTTGGGCAGGATTGTTGAGAACAGTATAGATTGATGAAGACAGAACTATTTGTTATCACGCACCGAGCTCCATAGCTTGTGGGCAGTTAAATAGCAGTGTTTTTCACGTTTGAATCTTGAAAGATATATTCAGTTCAGTATAACACTGCATTACATCTTCTGAAAAGAGAAATTCTCTTGCAGTCCATAACTCCTCTTGTTCTCTTCCACAATAAAAAGCGATGTTACTTTGCACTTATTTCAATAATGTTGTGGCTTCTCCGTAGATATAACTGGAGCTTCCATTGTATCATAAACCTGGTTTCACTCCTTTCTCACCCTTTGGGTAACCATTAAATTTTCATTCTCTCAGAAAATATCCTTTCAATTTCCATTTTTGCCTCGTTGAATTGTCTCTTCAAGAAGCAGCTTTGGGAAAGGCTCCTTTTCCATCGCAACAAAGCAAGCAACAAAAAAAATTTGCCTCCTATTCATTGTTGTTGATCTGAGGCATCAGAACAAGTGTTGATGGCAACAGTGCCAGTGCTCCACCTGATGGAGACTTCTCCTTTCTTCTTACAGTAGGAATAGTGTAGGTGTTTACATGCAGATATGTGAAAAGTTTCCGCTGCTCAACCTTATAGAAACATTAAGTTAGATCTAACAAAGTATATTAACTTATACCCAAACTCACAGAGCTGATGATCATGTGGAAAAGGTGACTTTTTGAAATGTAAGTGATTGAAGTAATGTAAGTAATGTAGTAATGAAGTAATGTAAGTAATGAAATGATTCCTAATCTACTGCTCCTTCTCAATGTGATATATGCATAAGTTTAAGCACAGCAATGGAGTAGAAGTGGGATGCAGTCTCAAAAGACAATTTACAGGGATAATGAATTCACTGATGTTAGAGATCAACTATGCTGTTCAAGACTTCTGAGCACTGTGAGCAGGTTTATGACATATCTAATCTGTTTTATTCTGACAAATCAGACATACTGTGCTCCAGATTTGAGGTGCAAATATTAAATATAGGCACAAACTGAACACACTTGGCACTGCTCTCCTGTGCATCAGACTAGACTTTATCCTCAGTGTGGATGTTTGTATCTGGAATGGTTCTATTAATAGTCCTTTGAGGAAAGCATGTGTGAAATAAATAGATACAGTAATGTATTAATTATCAAGGATCTGAAATGTCTGGAAGGCCTTCATCCGCAGACTGCTTTTTGGTGCAGGCCTGAAGGCCAGCACTTGTGACCCAGAGAATTGCACCCTAAAGGGATCAATGGCCATGTGAATGCTGAATTCCTGGAGAAGTCCATGGACAGGAGATGTCAGTGCTTCCACTGGGATCCTGCTGTGTGATGGGCTAAGGTCCACATGCCATATACTAATGCTGACCTTGTAAGTTCCATCCTCATACAGACATGGATTTCTGAGCAGCTCAACCCTTACCCTGGTTTTACTTTAGCGTGGAAATTGCATTTGCATTGCTCACAGAACTCACACCCAGTCCAGGAATGGGTGAACTGAAATGATTCTTTGCCTACCTGCTGGGACTTGTTTCCTCATACTAAACTAAAACTGCTAAAACTACTTTTTACTTTGGATGTGAAAACTATGATGGCTACTCGAAATATTCTTACGTCCTCAGTGTAATTCTACATCAACAGGACAGAAGTACATTAGTGGAAGTAGGCCCAGTGACACAGGGTGTGTTATCTTCAGTGTTCAGTAGGCCATAGTATTTATATTCATCTCAATTAAAGCAAAGCAAATGATCTTTAAGCAGCTGTTTAGGCACCTGTTTGTCCTTTTGAGGAATTTTCATTTCATCTGGATATGTGAAAAAGATGGATTATGACCAATTCCCTGCTATGAATGGTAGATGTTTGTTCTCTCTCTTCTAGTGTGAACCAGTCACAGAACCATCCTGTGCATCAGTTTCTTTATCAGTAAAATGGGGTGCATTATCCCTTACCTCTTAATAGAATTAATTCATTAGCAGCTTCATGATAATGGCATATCCCACAAAAATAGATAAATATAGAAAAGTGCAAGCCACTCTCTTCTTAGATTTTGTACTTCTTGTTTGTTCCTTATTTGTGGATTCCTTCCCATCTTGGAGAATCAAACAACATTTTTTTTTGTATTATAAACTGCAGTGAATAACATATACTTAACAAAATTACCCACTGCATTTGCTGTGAGTAGCACCCCAGTTCCTTTTCTCTTTTGACAAGAAGAACACTATCACCTAGAAAATCACCGACCTCCATTTCCACCTCACTTTTATTTGGCAGAAAACAGTCAAGTTTGCCACTGGCTTCTTCTAGTATTGTTCAGCTCATCTGGTATGAGATCACATTAAAGAAGATTGCAACAATTTGTCTCGTCTTCTTGTGAAAGCACATACTCTCCCTACGCACTCAAGCCATACTTTAAGTATGGGTGATTGAGTGGACCTGAAGAATGCTGAGTAAATATGTTGCTGCAATTAGAGCTTGAGAAGGAAAAAAAAAAAAAAAAAAAAAAAAAAGTATTCTGTAGTTTCCATCCCCTTAACGTTTGTGTATACGATACATACATGAAATTTTCCTCATATGCCCAAAACTTAGCAGATGAAACTGCAGGAAAAAGGAGATAGGGAAAAATTATGATATTGAGGGCTATTTTCTATATTGATCTCTACCTGTAGAACAACTCAAAACCATTGCCTTTAAAACAAGAGAGAATCTGGCTCTTTGAGTATCGAGTATATATTACTAAACTAACCTACTAAAAATCTAATTTTTCTTTGCATTTTCTGCACAGGGCAGAGATATCTGAAACACATTATTCTAGAAGAGGGTGCTACAAGATACAAATCTCTTCTCTATGTTGTACAACAGTTTGATTTTGCATTTAAATAACATCTTCCATCCAAGGATCTTGCAAGTTTTTAAAGTTATTAATTTAGCCTCACAACAGCCCTGTAAAGAAGTTACAAATGAACAGTAGATAAGAGTAGATGTAATAGTAGATAACTTAATAATAGGCTTATCTTTCTTCTTTGGTCACAGAGACCAACACAAAGCCCTGTTTTATTTTTCTGGATGAATATTAGCTTGTGATGCTTGTGGTTTTTTGATAGAAATATAAGAAAGCTTGGGTTTCGTTTTCAGAGAAAATTCTGAGCGCTTAGAAAGAAAATCAAGTGTGTGGTCTCAAATTAGTTTCACATAAATAGGGACCCTGTGGTCAATGAGCTACTTCAGAAAACATTACCTTGGATATTTCTTGTAGTGTTTTGCAGGTCACGTCTAGCCACATAGTTGCAGACAGACCACAGCTGCTCTCTGCTTTGAGATGGCCATGTATAAGATAGTCCAGGTGTGGAAGCAGAATGCATAAAGCTAATTTACCATGGAGGACCGTTGAATTTCCAGTCTTCTACCTAAAATACAGTAAATAAATAGGACTATTCATCATGCATCATGGCTCCAAAATACATATTTTTCACCAGGCTGTATTCAGACTTCCCTCTTTAAATGTCTTTACTGTAAATCTCAATTGCTATATGTAATTCAGTCATTCAAATCAAGCTATTTAAGGAGCAGTAACAGTTTCTATTATCTAACCCATGCTGTAACTAGTATACAACAGAAGAATGCAATCTGCAAAGTGCTAGTGTCCATGTCTTCTTGCTCCAGGACTTTGGGAAGAGCATCCTGCAAGTATGTTGTGACTGACAATAAGCATAATTGCTATTGTGCATTGAGATTTTAATGGAAGAGAGCAGTTGCTCTTTACATTCACCCTTGTTAACTTTATGTTGAAGCTAACAGGAGCTTTGTTGTTTGAGTTCTGAATCAAGTCTTAATATCTAACAAATGTGTATGTTATTGCACAGTGAGTATCTACTTTGTTTCCAAGGTACCAGCAGTCAGGAGGACCAAAAACTATTTAAAAGATGCCAAGAATAGGTTGGTGATTAATGAGGAATTTATTTTATTTTGCAGTGTCTCTTATTTAACTGGATGCCTCTGGAGACATGCTTTAAACAGCAAGGAACTATCTCAGACTAGTATGGTAGATTTTCATCTCACGTTGACTCCATTAAAGTAAGCTTCTATAAACAGACATCAATTACAACCAGTTTAAAGGGTTTTAAAATGTAATCCAGCAGTGCTGCTTAACTAAATGAATCCTGAGAACTGATCTCCAGTGAATTAATAGAGCAGTGTGTGGAGAGCTCACTATGAATCTGAGTTAATGACTGGAGAAGATCAAATTAATTACAACTGTCTCTGAGGACCTGCAGGGAAAAACTTCCCCAGATCAGCTCAGGCTTGATTAACTCTTGAGGTACCAATTTCACATTTTCTGCAATTCATTTTTAAGTAATTGCTGGTCAGACAATGGAATGAGGCAGCTTGGTATGTCGCAGGTAGCATATAACCACTCTGGGGCTTGATGATACTGAATTTCACAGCAAATTTCAATTTTCAACTAGGAAAAAAAAAAGAAAAAGAAAAAGAAAAAGAAAAAGCTTAAAAAACTTATGTGACTTTTTATTTCTTTGGGCCCTTTCTTGCTTAATTGAAGAACTTACATCAAATATTAAAGGTAATATCAAGCTGAGACTACAACAAAGTCAGCATATGTCATTTTCTCCACATGCTAGGGATGTTAGGTTATCATTTTGGATAAACATACAAGATTCAACTTTCAAAGAACCGGTTGTTTTGCAAACATTATTATTATTACTAATAATCATTATTTAAACAATTTTATTTGATCTTATTGTGTCAAACAATGTATGATTACTGAATTAATAGCAATATAAGCAGATACAACCACTGGTTTAGAGCGAGGCTATGCAGACATAGTTATTAGGCTAGAAAAGCATACTGATGAACTGATCCAGTTCTAAGAAAATAGATATCTAAGTTCCTAAATCGAAGTCAAAACTGATAATAATTGGCCACCTCAGAATAAGAGTATGAGGGCATTGGTTTAAACTTTCATGTTCTCAGAGTCAAACTTCTTTCTGAACTTATTTTTGTCTCCTCACTCCACTGCCGTACCTGTTTCAGCAAACAATTCATCCTGCAGAACAGCAAAATCAGCATATTTTGTGAGGGGTAGACCTATCCAAAGTACCAGCAGAGCTGGCAAGGTCACACCAACACAGGATATTCCCTGGAATCCCACCCCACAGCAGAACTCTCTTCATTTTCTCTGCAGAGACTGAGCAGACATACAACTGGAAGGAGCTGTCTTACTTTCCAGAAATACAGACATACTTGCACCAGACAACATAAAGGCCTGCCTTCTGCCTATGGCAACTGCTGCTGCAGATTTAAATTCATTTTCTTTCTGTGCTTTTGGATTATTCAATGCTTTAAAGTGTAAGCTAACTGCTTTTATATTCAATGACTATTCAGTCCTTTTTCCCTACAAAAATGGAACAATTAAATTCTGTGATGCATTCAACTTTACAATACATTAGGAAGGTAGTGTGGAGGCTGTCCAGCAGAAGAGCAAGGAAGGCTAAACAACAGATAATTAGCAGAGATTCATAATGAAGAGGATGCATTCAGTAGGAAAGGAAGGTGCTGATCCGCTGCTGATCTGTTAGACAGCATTTATAGTAGGAATAAGAGAAGCAATATGCACGATTAGGGAGATGATTTATCTGCATGTTCAGGAACAGGCAAGTCATCAGTCCTATCTTCCCCATTCTGTAACTGGAGCTCCAAAAGGAGTTTAGAGAAGCTATAAACGATGTGCTCACTTTTGGCAATTTCCAAAGCACTTTAAAAGCATGGTGAATTAGGCATATGATAGGGTGATGGCTACTCTGAAATCAATGGCAGAACTTCTTTTCTGTGACGTGAATTCAGTGATTCAGAAGAACTACATACAGCCCCAGTGCCCTGATTTGAAGACTGCTGTAAGTATTCTCTTCTCTGCATTAGAATTGTTCCACAAAATCTATAGTACAAATGGAAAATCCCCGCTGTTAGATTTTGAAGAGACTTGGTTTTCTGCTCCAAAATGTTGCTAGTGTTGCATTTGGCCATCACATATGCATAACAGATGCTTTATTTCCAGAAAATGTACATTAGAGTACAGTTTGTTTTCTAATTTCAAGTGTTCAGAACCAGAAAAGTTGTTAGTCTGCCCAAACTTCTTACTTTTCAGCCAGGAGACTCTGGAGTTTAGCTAGCAAGAGTTTAGCTAGCATGTTTCTTCCAGAAAGACATGAAATCATGAATTTAAATACATAGCAATGCCAAAAATGTAATCCTTTCCAGAGTTGTTCTTTCCAGTGGCCTTCATTCCTTAAAAGCTTCTTCATTTCTTCTTTGTATATGCCCAGAATTCTTAAATATGCCCAGCTTCTTAAATATCTCAAATAATCTTTTAGTGAAATCATATGATTGCACCCACTGTTTGCTTGTTTTTGTTCAAGGTGAATTAAGGTAAAGTTCTTCCAGTCCGTACTGTGGTGTACTTTCTCTTGCCATTTTGCCATTCTTTTCTACATCTGTACTTATTTTCAGGAATGTTTTAAGGCCTTTTTTCTTTAATCACTGGAATTCAGTACAAGGGCCCATACCTCTCTCAGCAGTGACTTTGACCAAGCAATAGTATCACCATTGTCCTCTTCCACATAATATTTCTGATTCCAGCAGTTCTTTTTGACACAGCTGTGTCCTGGAAACTCTGCAGTGTGTTTAAATAAGCAACTTAAGTTTCCAGGAGGCAAACCTGGATTGGGAGATATGTGATAACTTGTACATTGGATATCACTGTATATTCTGTACTATGTTAGAATGGATTTGGATCCAAATTATCCTGTGCGTCAGGTTACTATTTATGACTGCTCAATTCCTCTCAATATTTGCCATTTTCATGTGGTGATTATATATTATGTTGAATGAAAATATTAAACCTTAAGAATGGAAATGTTAACCTCTTCAGGCCTTGCAGTGGCCACATCCTTCTGTCTCTGCATTTGATCCATGTGGAAACTGTTAAAAAATACCCCTTTCAGAGAATTATGCCCAAGTGTCAAACTGTCACTTGGCTAGTTCTTTATCCATTTGACATGTACAATATTGTTATGGTATTGTGCTGCTTTTCTGAAAACAAAGTCCAAGGAGTTCATGCCATCACTGTTTTTTGTCCAAAAATCTTGTAGCTCCCTTGAAGAATGGAGTCAGCGTTGTCCAACTAAGCCTGTTTTTCATTGCTCAGCAGTATTTACATTCCTGTTTCTCAATTAAAGGAACCCAATAACATTTTTCTTAGAACTGAAATCAGGTTAGTTTCTTTCCTGTTTACAGAATGCTTCTGTGTTTGTTTGTTTTCTACTTAATTGTACCAATTTTAAACATCTTTCTCTAACAATGGACTGGGCATTTCCTTTAATCCTTTATATATATTTAAAATCATGTTGTTGTTATATGTCTTGGACCTGTAGTAGTTTTTTTCCTCAATATTTTCATTTATCACACTGTCTACATGATAAGCTTTCAATTTAGTCTGATTCCTTTATCTTATTATTCCTTATTTTACATATGTTTGTTTATCTCGTTGATATGTTGTTAAACAAGAGTGGCATTTTGGTAAATACTGTGCTTCATTTGCTATCAAATGATGATTTTCATCAAAAATTTCCTATGTAATTTTCTCTCCTCATCAGGTTTTGTTCACATTCTTTCAGACTTCAGAAATTTCTCTTCTGAATCCTCAGCTATAAATGTTAGTAAGAGTTCAGTCCTCTGTATGACATCAGGAACCCAAAATGGTTATGATCTCTGGTCTCTTAACACTCACCAGCATGATGTGCAGCTATTAATTCATTTTCACCAGTCATTAGGAGGTCCAAATTGGGCTTGTTGTTTATTAGTACCTTCTAGAAACTTGTGGTCTTTTTTTCCCACTGAATGTACGGTGAGTTTTATCCCATAACTTGTTGCTTCTTCTACCTGTCCCCTCCCTTTCTTCATATATTAAATACAAATGCATCTGACAAAAGCATCCTGCCATGACTAACAGGTTTATAATAGACTTCTACCAGGGCTTTGTTAATGAGCAAAGGATCCATATTGCTTGGGGATAAAAGGCACGAGGAAACTGCAACTGAAGTTAAGCTCTTTCTCAAGAGTTTTACTATATTTGTTGCATCATTGGATGTGATTCAGCTCTTACTGGACTTTGACTGTGATTCAAGATACAGTATCACTTATGTGTATAACATCTTTCTTTAATGAGATCTCAGCTATCATGAAGACTAATAATATTTATGTATGATGCTTCAACAGCATATTTTGTCCAAGTGCAGATCTGTTCTCTATTGCTTGTCTTCTACTTGTCATTATTAGTGTATAATTTGTGTAATACTGCATTGTTCTGTAAAGAATTTACAACCTTTGTACTGTACAAAATAAAGAACAGGGATTGAGATTCCATAAATTTAAGGAAGAGGCATCCGAATTGTTTTGAAACCATAGCAACTTTAGCAGCTCCATTAAAAACCACAGTCAGTTCATGTATTAGACACAGTTAGCAGTTGACCTCTGTGGAGGATTAAAGAAGGAGCGAGTCAGAGAGAGGTAGGGACCTTCTCATTTGTAGCTTCATGGAGCAGGGAGTATTTAGTAGTTTCCAGATTGAGAACAAGAAACTCAGTGACAACATTAACTGGATAACAGATCAAATGAAAGGATAGGTGACTAAAAGGTGAGAAACCAGAATGGGGAGGAGATAGAGCCTACAAAGGAGATTGCTAGGTGGCAAAAATTGAATAGAAGATATTGGAGAAAATTAAATTTATCATTACAGTCAAACATAAGGAGAGATTTGAAAATAATGAGAGTCATAAACTTAGTGCTGAAATAGAGAGATGAAGTGAGGTGATTCAGGAGAGCGGAGAGTTACAGTAGCTGTTCTCAGACTGTCCTTCCGAAATGCAGGAAGAAGTAACATGATGCACCAGTTCACTGGCTGGAGAGGAAGAGATGAGAAAAGTGATTTTTTCCACTAAGAATAAAAGCAAATGGTGAAGGTCAGTCATACACAAAAGAAGAACAATTAGAGATTAAATTAGAGCGAGTTGCAAGGAAATGGGTGATGGTGATGTTGTGTTGGCATAAAAAAGAGGTGAATTGGGGCGGAGAATAAAGTCACTTATACGGTATAAATTCCTCATAGCAAGGATCTTGGATCTTTCTTCTTTATAATGCAAAACATCATGTGTATTCATGGCTCTGAATCAATTACATGTTTTGCAGATTGTAATTTTTGATAGCATACAGACTCCCAAAGAGAGGAGACACTGGGCAGATTGGTGGGACTGTGGGACAGGAGGTACCTCTTTTCGGGAATCACTGGGGTACTAAAGGTGTAACAGTGAATGAAAACAACTCAAAAGAGATGGACAAAAAACAACAACAACAACAACCAACTAAACAAACAAACAAAAAAAATAAAAACATAAAGCCAGAAAAAGAAAGGAAGGGAGGGAGGGAAGGAGGGAGGGAGGGAGGGAGGGAAGGAAGGAAGGAAGGAAGGAAGGAAGGAAGGAAGGAAGGAAGGAAGGAAGGAAGGAAGGAAGGAAGGAAGGAAGGAAGGAAGGAAGGAAGGAAGGAAGGAAGGAAGGAAGGAAGGAAGGAAGGAAGGAAGGAAGGAAGGAAGGAAGGAAGGAAGGAAGGAAGGAAGGAAGGAAGGAAGGAAGGAAGGAAGGAAGGAAGGAAGGAAGGAAGGAAGGAAGGAAGGAAGGAAGGAAGGAAGGAAGGAAGGAAGGAAGGAAGGAAGGAAGGAAGGAAGGAAGGAAGGAAGGAAGGAAGGAAGGAAGGAAGGAAGGAAGGAAGGAAGGAAGGAAGGAAGGAAGGAAGGAAGGAAGGAAGGAAGGAAGGAAGGAAGGAAGGAAGGAAGGAAGGAAGGAAGGAAGGAAGGAAGGAAGGAAGGAAGGAAGGAAGGAAGGAAGGAAGGAAGGAAGGAAGGAAGGAAGGAAGGAAGGAAGGAAGGAAGGAAGGAAGGAAGGAAGGAAGGAAGGAAGGAAGGAAGGAAGGAAGGAGGGAAGGAAGGAAGGAAGGAAGGAAGGAAGGAAGGAAGGAAGGAAGGAGAAAAAGAAAGAAGAAGAAAAAGAAAAAGAAGAAGAAAAAACAAACATGAAAACCTATTAGGAGCAAGAACAAAAAAGTGTAGGAGTTGATGAAGAGCCTGATTGAGACAGTATCTCCATGTCACAATGCAAGAATACATTGGTAATTGACATTGGACCCCAACCACCATACTGACTTTTGCCCTAGGAGGGAACCTGGAAGCAAAAAGTGATAGAAAGCCAAGGAATACTGCATGTAAAAAAGAGAAAATTATCAGCTACATCAAACAGCAGAAGATCAAGACACCTGAATTTTTGCTTTAATATCAGCCTTAGCTAGTATATCACCAAATGATCAGGCATCTGGTCTGTTGTTACCACAGAGAAACATGGTTCATATTTCAAGTGTTATCACAAGTTCTAATTGGTTACTAGTTTAGTAACAAAACCAAACAAAACTTCTTCAGGCTTTGAAGGGTCTGTTCACAAACCATGTGAAAACACATGCTATCATTCACTTGCCAAGCACCTGTTGTATCTCAGCACCAACCAGGTGATGCATCGTTTGTGCTAGCTCGTACAGACAGACCTGAGGGAATTAACCCACTTGGATTGAAGGTATGGGATCATTTGCTTTGTTTTCAGGTAGTGATGTCAATATTTTTCTATGTGCAGGAATGACTTTGTAGACACAAAATTATGTAAAAGGTATGAGCCAGCAAAAGCAACTCTGAATAATCACAGCTGCAAGATTCGTGTGTTCTTTCCTAGTTCTTGCTGGAGAAGCCTGTCATGACGTTCCTGATGATAGGATATCCATGTTCTCAGAGAGACCTGGACAGATTGGAGAAGTCTGAGTGCTGGAGCACTTTTCCTATGAGGAAAGGTTGAGGGAACTGGGCTTGTTTAGCTTGGAGAAGAGAAGGCTCTGGGGAGACCTCATTGTGGCCTTCCAGTACTTGAAGGGAGCGTATAAACAGGAGGGGAACGGCTGTTTACGAGGGTGGATAGTGATAGGATGAGAGAAAATGTTTTTAAACTGACACAAAGGAGGTTTAGGTTAGATATTAGAAGGAAGTTTTTCACACAGAGGGTGGCAGTGCTCTGGAACAGGTTGCCCAAGGAGGCTGTGGATGCCCCATCCCTGGAGGCATTCAAGGCCAGGCTGGATGTGGCTCTGGGCAGCCTGGTCTGCTGGTTGGTGACCTGCACATAGCAGGGGGTTGGAACTGGATGAGCATTGTGCTCCTTTTCAACCCAAAGCCATTCCATGATTCTGTGATTCTATAACACAGCTTTGTTAAGTACACACCAAATACTGACACGTATGTAGTATTCTAAAGCGTTTTCAGTTGCATGCAATATCTTCCATGAGTTCAATCTGGCAGACTGCTGTGGCAGTTAAGCACAATTCCAGTTGAAAAAATGGGTCATATGGGGAATTTAAGGATTCAGGAATTGCCATACTGCATTGGGCCAGGAATCTATCTGCCTTAACATAAGATCTCCAACACTGTCCTTCAGAAGATAATATCTGATAGTAACCTCACTGATAAATTTTGCATGTAAGAATTGACTGCAGGATAAAGCTCTAAACACAGAGTGTACAAATGGATGAAACTGCACAGGTAGATAGAACAGAAAAAAATAATGGAGCTTCTCAACCATCTCTCAATGTCATGAGCTTTTACTTCAAGATGTGTTTTTATTGGTGATTTACTTGTGTTTCTGAATTGCCTCTGTGACCAAAAGCATGCAACAAAAAGAGACAAATGGGAAGAATCAGAGAGAGGATTCATTGTATATTCACTGTTCAGGAGGGCACAACAAGAAACCAAGAAGGAAAAATCATAGGAACTAGTAAGTTCTGTAAGTGGGGAAACAGGAGGGGGCCAAAACAAACAAATAAAAAAAACCTTCCACCAACAACTAAAAGCAGCTGAGATGTACAGGTCTATTTAAGTTCTTTACAATGAGAGCAGTGAGGTGCTGGAACAGCTGCCCAGAGAGGCTGTGGATGCCCTGTCCCTGGAAGTATTCAAGACCAGATTGGATGGGGCCCTGGGCAGCCTGGTCTAGCATTAAATGGGGAGGTTGGTGGCCCTGCATGTGGCAGAGGGGTTGGAGATTCATGATCCTTGAGGTCCTTTCCAACCCATTCTGTGATTGTGTGAATTCTTTCCCATGCAAGAAGCAAGTCTGTGTCCTGCAGTTAGTGTCTGGGATGTTGTTCAAACAAAAGCATCAGTTGCTTTGCAGAAACGTACCACATCTCTTTAAACTGTTCTTTAGATTGTAACTCCTTTCCCAGCACCAATGGTCAGAGGAAAGACCAGTCCTTTTCATTAAGTTTAGATATGTCGGTTTTCCATTTAATCTATGCCAGTGACTCTTCAAGGAAGAGCAAAATATTAAAAGAGGAAACAATTGCTTTGTAAAAGCTTGATGACTGCCATTCTATCTGAAGTAGCAAGAACAAGGCAAATGGTTTGGATAGCACATTAGATATGCAATACAGTGTATGGTGCAGCATGCAAGACCCAAAAGCTCATCAATGCCAACTATCCTGTAATCTGGCAGAATTTACTGAACACAGAGCTGTTACTGAATACAGGAACTGTTGATACTTCTCTTTTTAATTACAGAAACATTTTATTCTGCTGTCTCTTGCTGTGCCTTGCCCATTATTGTTCTGATAACTATCTTGCTGGATATGGGTATCTTTCTGATCAACAGGTACACACTGTACAGAATCCTGTGTGCTAACAATACAGAGTTGGAGAATATTCTTAATTAAAAGTTTTGTGTTGCATTTGTTCAGTTCTGCAAAGAACTGACTGAACCTAGACTTGAATATTAAAAATTGTGTAGACCATTGTATTTAAAGCTGTCTTTTTTTTTTTTTTTTCCAATATTTATTCAAGTGGTCTTCTTCTATCTCTCACTGAATATGCTAAGGAGTTTATATTTACATGATTGTAAAAGTGATAACACCAGTTAATTTTAGGGCTTTGCATTTAGAGTGTGCCCGTAGGAGGTTGTTCCAAGGGGTTGTTTTTCTAATTCCTTGTCCTATCCCACTGCTGGAATGGTACAACTAAGCAGTTGCTGAAGTATAATATTGTCAAATACAAGGTAATAAACTTAAGATACATGCAAGCGTTCAAACATTCTAAACATTCTGACATGAAAATATTTTGAAATCACTGCGGGTAGATTGAAGAATCTGTACTTAATGCATAGTGCAAGCAAAAACATAGGAATGACAGCATGGACATTTACAAAAGGAGGAAGAATTTAAACATAACATACTGAGAATTAATTCTGACTCCACTGAAAACTAAGGTCACTATATTCCTCATAATTACTTTTAAGCATCAACTCACAATGTTATTCAAACATATATTTTTAAATCATTTTATAATTAATTAGTTTAAAGTTGGTGGAGATATATTTTCTTCATATGTTCTTACATTAAAGGTATGTGGTTAATGATCTCGCCAGTAACATCAGTAAATCAGAAGGAAGGTAACCAAATTTATACCTGGCTATTTGAACTGTATTTCAGGTGTACTGAGGAAACACAGGTCTGAATCATGGAGGCATTAACTGCAGGATTGTAATCAAGGACAGTGATTTCTTTTGCAACGTAATAAAACTCACTTTGAAGTTAGATAGAAACACTCTCTGCTTAACAGGACTTTATCTCATTGGCTGTGCACACTTAGCTCATTTTCTAGCTGCCTTCAAAGAGTCTCTATCAGCAGGTATTGGAGGTTGGTTGGTTGGTTTGTTTTTGTTTCTTTTAAAGCAAGGCATAGAAAAAAAGGCACTTTTAAATGCTCTATTTACATGCTTTACGTGTTGACTCTCAGTTGCAGAGGCTCCCTGAACAGATTAAAATATTTACCTCATTTGTGTTGAAATAGAAGCACGTACCATTTGCTTGTTGGTATGAGAGGAGATGTTCATTAGCAGGAATACTGGGACCACCTTCATTGGGCTTCCCTTGCCCCCAGTGTTCACGCTGCCTTCCTTCAGAAGGCATGATACATCATCTGACTGTTTTAATCCACTGTGTGTAATGATCTGAGTAAACAGAGGCAATTTTTCCTCTCAAAACTCACACACTAACCAACGTGTGAAGTATTCCCCCCTGTATCTCAGACCAGACTGCTTTCACTCCTATCTTCTGCGCTTCTTACGTTAGTAGGAAGGGAAGCAAGGTGTTTTCCTGCTCTGTGTTGGTGAGTGTGCATTGCTCTTCAGATTGCTGCTGACCTTGATGGTGCCATAACCCCCCAGGAAGAACTGGTGACACTAGGAATGCCTGATGGGTAATAGTTAAGATTTTGCTACTCTGCTAGGTGACATCGCAGCTGGATGCAGGCCCCTTAAAGCATTCTTCTTGCTGAGATTAAACAGCAGGAGTATCCCAGTGGGCCTGGTTCCATGGAACAAAAGGGGGGAACAAAAGCTGTTCCTAAAAGGAGAAGAGAACATGAGGGCATCCATATCCTGAGAAGGTTGTAGCTGAAAAGAAAACAAACTGGCTGATGGGTTCTAGAATGTCGATTGTTGCCTCTCAAAGTATTTGTAAAGCCTCTCACTTTTTGCACCCGGATAATAAAGAATAACTCCTAAGTCAAGTAATTTTGTGGACAATGCTTATATGTTAAGAGTGATAGTTGGTGAATTCTGAGGAGAAATTCTAGAGATAAAAGCAAACAAACAAGCAAACGAACAAAAACAACCCTAAAACCCCAGTTAGCACATCAAATTAAATGCTTTTCTGAAACTACTTTTCAGGGCGTTTGGTTGTACCAAATTAAGGGAGAAACTGTTCTGCGATTACAGAACAAGCTGCTCAACTTGCAAATATTTTCTGCTATAAATGGGCTATAGGAAAATCTTACTGACAGGTTATTATGACTAATTTAATGCACATATGACTCACTGTCTGGCCAACAGTTAAAATTATAAAGTGTTCATAAATTTACTGACATTGTAGGCAACGCAGTGTTACAGCAGTAAACAGTTCTTAAAATAGTGGTATTGCTATGCCTGCAGAAATGCAGAGCTTCCTACTGAAGACAAATTTTTCAGGTCTCTGCGTATTAGTCCTTCAGCTTTGCTTATGTGCATTTGTGACAAATGAAAGCAGTCATATTGTATCTCCATTTAATGTTAAAATGAAAGCGACAAATTCATACAATTCACAGCTTTCTGCATCAGAGTTCTTATAAAACCTCACACCCCGGTTCTAAGAAATCATTTCTGTCCATGGTCTTTCTCTTAATGATTTTTTATGTAGTTGTCTGCCCCAGCTACTCATGATACATGAGAGGCATAATCTTGTAACAAATCAAGCTTATTAATTCTTACAGTTCTTATTCAGGCAAATTTCCTTCAGTGAATAGGAATTATGCTCAAGTGATAATTGCATCATCTGGCTCACGGTTTGTGTATTTAGAGATCTCTCAATTCAATACCATGAAATGATGTTGCCATGTGTTAAAGCGATGTCTGTAGTCTTCTGCTCTATTGTTCAGCCCCACGCATCCCATAGCTGCCAGAAAGAGCTTCTTTCCAGCTGGAAAATCTATGTAGCAGCAATAAGTTGAACACAGAAGATCTCGCTTCCCTTTTAGATCTTTTCTTTTTTGTATACAGTGTTTTGCTGTTAGGCTGGGAGAAAAGCTCTTTCTCCATCTGTTGATTACATGCTCAGAGCTTGTGGCAAAGCTAAGCGTAGAGGGATGCAGTTAAACCCCTGATTTTTATGGACTATTTTGCTATCCAAGTCAGTACCATTGGGTTTGCATACATGTGTACTCCTTTGAAGCTAAGCAAATAGTAGTCTTATGTTGATTGCTGCTCACACCACAGGTTTATTGTAATGACTGTTGCTGTACCTTTCTAAAGTCTGCTGTTCTGTCCATGCTTATTGGTTCCTCGATCTTTTAGAAAAATTCAGCTCTGGATTCATTCGCAGAATTCATGATGTAGAATTTTAGGGCTGTCCTAAGCACCCCTGAAGTACAGCCATGGAAGGAAGCGAGGTATTGAAAGAAATAAATCAGCAAGATCAGAGCATATCTGTCATTTTGTGCTGTTTCACCATAAACCTTGGGTTCATCATGGGAGATTAGACAGAAAAAATAAAGATGGTATCAAGCCCATACTGATTGGAGAGAGCTGTAAAAATGCTGAAATGGCAGGTTTATGTAATTTTCATGAAGAAAATATAAACCTTAAAGAACAGAACAGGGAGCAGGAAAGAATAGAAATGTCGGTGCATTAAGGTTCAACTTCTCCCCAAAATCTGAAAGCAGTAAAACTACCTCAGATGTGAGTTGAGAAGGGGAGTTGGAAATGAGGTGGAATGCTACTTCAGAAGAGGTGAGAAAGCACTCTGGCACTTAGAACAACAGGCTCAGCATAAGAGTCTGCTGACAGGGAAGGGGGATGCTGTTTTATAGCGGATCTGCAAAACGTGTGTGTGATACACAGCTAAGTAGAAGAATGAAGTAAATCAGAGAAGCGTTGCTCATGTAACAATAACAAGGCCGTTAGCAACTGATCATAATATTGCAGAAAATAGCAAAAGGAAGAACAAAAGTGGAGGTGAGAGGGCAACGTTCTGTGAGGAGAAATCTGCTTAGAAATATTTTTTAAGTATAGGAACATCAGTGTTAAAAATAATGTGGAAGAAGCAAACAAGTTGGGTCTGTCTGTGCTAGAAACATAACCAGTGTACAGTTAAGGTGGTGATGAGAGCCAAGCACTGCTAACATCTGGTTCAAGGATGGGGCAGCTTACAGTGGATTTTGCCTCCTGTATTAAGCATACAACAACTAAAATGCTAAAAACCAAAATTCATCAGGGAGGTGAGACTGAAAGTTAGCTCACTGACTCCCTTTAAAACTGAATTCCTCAGTAACATCAAAAATACTGGTAATTTTTTTGTTGTTGTTGTTTTGTTTTCAAAAATTCATCTCTATGGGCAACTTTCAAACTTCTGTTGCAAAAATTGAGTGGAATTCAACTGCTTTTCACTCACATGGTTCTTCTTCATGTAGTGAGAGCTGTAAAAATGCAGTCTAAGAGCCCATGCAGGGCACCCTGAAGAGTCACAGAATGAAAGGAACATGAGGAAATAATAAGTAAGCACATAGGAAATCAAAAAGGTTTTAGAGTGGAGCAAAGGGACCAATTCAGCGTAAGAAGAAAGAAGAAGAAAATGTTACGGGTGAACTGACTTTCAGAAGGCATGAAGGCTCATGTGCCATCATGTTTGAAACAGGTTGATCAGAGGGGCTTTGGATGCTCCATCCCTGGAGGTTATCGAGACCAGGTTGGATCTGGGCAGCCTGATCTAGTGGTTGGCAGTCCCACCCACAGCAGGGGGTTCAAACAAGTTGGGCTTTAAGGTCCTCTCCAACTTGAGCCATTCTTTAATTCTATGATATGATTCTATGCTCTTCTCTACTTCAGTAACAATTTCATCTTTGTTATTGGCTTCCACATAATTAATAAATGTTCCTCATCTAATCAAGGGGAGCTGTGTGGCACTTCAAGAGCTGAAACTTCAGGTTTCACTGTATTTGGGAGAAGTATATGGCAGTCTGTGTCACTTCTGGACTATTAAGTAAAGACTTGCCTCTTTTATATCTGGGGGCTGTAGGAGAGGGTCCAGAGGAGGGCCACAAAGATGATCAGGGGACTGGAGCACCTCCCCTATGAAGACAGGCTGAGGGAGCTGGGAGCTGGAGAAAAGAAGGCTGCGGGGTGACCTCATTGCAGCCTTTCAGTACCTAAAGGGAGCCTACAAACAGGAGGGGAGTCAACTCTTTGAAAGGGTAGATAACAGCAGGACAAGGGGAAATGGTTTTAAGTTGAGGGAGGGAATATTTTGGTTGGATGTCAGGGGGAAGTTCTTTACTATGAGAGTGGTGAGGTGCTGGAACAACTGCCCAGAGAGGTTGTGGATGCCCTGTCCATCCCTTGAGGTGCTCAAGGCCAGGTTGAATGGTGCCCTGGGCAGCCTGGTCTAGTATTAAATGGGGAGGTTGGTGGCCCTGCCTGCAGCAGGGGGAATGGAACTTGATGATCATTGGGATCCCTTCCAACCCTGGCCATTCTGTGATTCTGTGATTCTATGATTCTGTATCCACATGGCCTCTCCATGTCCCCACTCCCCCCTGAGCCACAGGCTTCCTCAGCTAATGTGTGCAGTCAGTGTGACCAAAAAACCTACCTGTGAAATTCCAAGAAGCTGCAGCTGCTGGATAAAGCTTGTCAAGTGAAGAAATTGCAATTTGACAACAGCTGGCCACAAATTAGAATTTGCTCAAACAAGTAAAATGAGTTTGTAGTGGCGTATCTCAGCACACTATCATGCTTCTGCTGTACTGTTTAGCTAAATGCCACCCATTAATATTTCAGTGAACAAGGCCAAGTGCTGGGATCTCATAATCAGCCATTTACTGTAATGAAAAGAGTATTGCCTACACTGTGCCCAACTCTGGTTTCCATTTACTTTTGTCCGTGCACTTGGCCTCATCGTAGAGTATTGCTGCCTAGATTAGGGGCATACATAATATTTTAAACTGAGGCACTACAGCACACGTGCAGGATTACATCCACATCATATGGGTGAGAAAATCATTGTGTACATCACTTTCTTTCCTATTTAAAAAAAAAAAAAAAAAGCAGCAATAAAAAAAAAAAAAATGTGCATCTCAAATGGCTATGTCCTTTGAAAGGAAAAAAAAAAACACCACCACCACAACCACAACAACAAAAAAGCAGAGAGAGACTAGAATTTACCAATCCTTAATGATAACCTGGAAGATGGCAACAATAGGAAACACACCTGTTTTGCCAGAGTTACCTGAACTCAGAGAGATGTGTTGTGCCATAGAAACAAGTCATTTTTTCTAACTTTTTTTAAAGTCCTCTATCCAAGTTTTTATTGTTACCATCTCTATTCCACCTCGAAGTTGAAGAGTCAAATTTTGTTGCCACTGGAAATTTTGAATAAAGAATCTTTAACTTAGATTTGGATTAAGAATTGATTTTTCTCTTCAATTCCCTTGGTTTTGCTTCTTTTCTCTTGTTGGAATTTCCCTAATATTGTCTTCATCGAGAGTTAGTAAAACCTGAGTCATCTGAGCTAACATTTTGTAAGTGCATTGTATTTCTCACACCCTGAAAACCCAGTCTGGTAATAAAATATCAGTTGTTCCCAGAATTGGGCTGTTATAAACTCAAACATTGAGCCAGGTGCCCTGAAGTTTAGAGTTAAATTATTATTGTTAGATTTTGACCCTCTTTTTCTGCTCAACATAATTCTGTGATCCACCATCTGTTGGCTGAATACTGCACATTTTTAATGCATATTATCTTCCACACATGGTTGGAAAGCTCATGTTCCTGCAGTAACCAGGCCTTGAAATTGCTATTCCAAGTGATGTGGATTATCAGTCAAATATTTTGAAATCAGAACTTTTTGTTGTGAATTGTAATTTATTCTGATCCTTACTGAGAACTAGCTCAGACCGATTTGTTTTAGCAAAACATTTTGAACTTCCTGTCTGTGAGATGCTGTTCATGCAAACAGTTTCACTGAAGTCACCTCATTTACCTGCATAGGGAACTTGGAGAAAAATGCTGTTGCACAGATTTATCTCAGGATTTCTGGTTATTTTAGCTCAGGAGTTATTATAAGTATTTTTAAATGTCATTTTTCTAGCTAGAAGTCAATTAGTCAGCATCCTTTAATCACTGTGCAGCAATGTGTTTAATGGAAATGAATTTAGAAAATCCTCTCATTCTGTCACCAAAGAATTCTAGGTTCTGTTCCTCTGAATGCAGAGGCAGTCCTCATAGGGATAAGCTTTAGATGAGATTTAATTATTAGTTTAATGTACCTTGAGATCTTTTGTGAATAGCACTCAATAAACACAAGAGTGTTGCGTTTATATAGGTGCACAAGTAGATAATTGCACTGAAATTTATGTTTGACACAAAATGATTATATTTGAAGAAGAATTCCTTGGATAACCAACTCCTGGCTTGAAATGGCTTCCCATTTCAGTCCAGCTGAAATTTCACCACTGAGGTGCAATTTAACTTCAATTAATTTAGATGTTTAATTGTTTTTGAGGAAATTACTGACTGTTTTTATCTGAATCAAGCACATATAGATGTCATATTCACAATACATCTATGGATAATTTGGATAATAATATAAGTATTAGCATTATTAGTAGTACACAGCTCGTAATTATAACAGAAGTTTATTTTTTTCTCTCTTACATGATTTCAAAACATTGTATCATGCTGGTTGTTTGGTTTTTTTTTAAGAATTCTTATGAGGTTCATGGATTTCACCGTTATTCAGTTACATGACTGTGTAGGCTTTGGACCTGCTATGATTTAATTACATTTTTGCTCATTCAGACATTTATACTGCATGTATATTTTCAAGTCATTCCCACCGTAACAGCAATTTTCCAACTTCTCTGTGCAAGAAAATGATCTTTAAAATTGTCCTCGCTCTGTAGTACTTAAGAAAGGGAAGAAGTACATGAAGAAGAACCTCAAAGATGAAGGCCAGGCTTGAAGCACAGTTTCATTAATACTGGATGGCAGGAAAGGAGCCAAGTCCCAGATAATGAGGAAGGAGTTGCAATTTTTTTAAAGCTATCTGGTGACAGGGAAAACAAAAATGACATTCAGCTGACGAATGAGGGGAATTTGACCTAGCCTTTTGACCCTTGACAATCAATCTTACCTGCTGCTTCCTAAAGAATTATAGCTGTGCCACTCACATTTGACTCTGGATTTTTACTATTGTTTTTTACTTTTTTTCTTCCTCCTTTCTTTCTTTTCTTTTCTTTTTTTTTTTTTTTCTTTTTTTGAACATGTGGTCCACAAAGAATAAAAGTATTGCATGCAAGACCACACAAAGCAGCAGGTTGTCTTTAAAAAAGAGAGAGAGAAAAAAAAGAGAGGAAACAGACCATCAGGCCAGGGTGGGGTTAAAGGAAATACAGCAATAAAACAGTTTATACATGCTATTCATAAATGCCTGCCCTATCTTTGAGGCTTCAGAAGGTCACATAAATAAACAGCAGCCTGGCATCCTCCTGCTAAGTGCTCTATCCCTAAAGCAAGGAGCTGTGCAGAGCTCTGCTGCTGGTGTGCAGAGCTCGGGGGACACATGGTGGTAGAGACCAAAGAGCACCCTTCATTTTGAAGGGTGATGTTCTGACTGCTCAGAGCAAAACAGCTTGAGGCTGGCCAAAAACTCACAGTGGGTCCCTATTGCCCTCAGTTGTAACATTAAAAAGAATGGAATTTTTCAATATAGGCTACCTTTGGTTAATGCGAAAGCCAACACAGTAAAGGTGAAATACAATCCTATGCAGGGACTTTGACAAAGCCAGAGAGAAATCAGGATTTTCAGAGTTTTCATGGTATTTTGATTGTGTTTTTACTTTTTTATTTCAAGTTCCATTGCTATGTACTCTATTAAGGAGTTCCATACCCTCATTATTAGAAAGAACAGTAAGTCTAGACAGCAGACATCTGCATTATCTATGAAGGGTGGCAAAACAAGTACCAATCACAGCCAGCAGCACAACTGTGAAGAGAATTGAAAGTCAGATCCACAAGACAAAAACTTCCAAAAGTAAGAAGGTCAAGGACACATTTTAGTTTCGAAGTTTAATGAACTGACCCAGCTCTCATTACTCTAAAATTCAGAGAGAGGTTTGTCAAGCTGTCCTTCTTGGCCATGGTGATTCAAGCACTTTTGCCTTGAGATACTAAAAGTAAGGCTACCCATCTTCATGGTAGTTGTCTATCTTTTTGCTTTTATAGATGAGAGGTCTGGGGGAAAAGAAGGGGTCTTTGAGGGCTCAGTGACTGTGGTTACTGTAAACAAAATAGTATCATAGAGGAAATAATGATTGATCTTTATTTGAAATTGCATATTGTAAGAAGGTACATCTTTGGTACACGCTTACCTGAGTGAACACTCAAAATGGTAGCAACTGATAGACAAGCATAATGTATTGTTTTTTTTTTACCACTAACGTATTTTTGCCCTGTCACATGTAAGGAAGGAATGACTCATCTTGATTAATCTTGTGCCTTTTTAGATTGGGAAGACAAAGTATAAAAACTAGTGGGACAAATCCCAGGCCTGCCTTTCTCTTAGGTATTCATGGCCCAGCTTATGGCCTGGCCCACCCAGCTCATCTGCCTTTGCATATTTTGCTCTTCAGAAATACAAACTAAAAGAAGTTACTGTTTTCTCCTATTTTGAGAAGAAACAGAGAGAGCTGATGAGTATACAGCCCATGTAGGCTTTGTGCATGGGGAGTATCTCCACAATGCCTCGCCTGACTGCTGTCTCCTCTGCCCTCTGACCCACTCTATATGTTTTCCATGGATGGCATGACTGAATGTTATCTTCATGACCGAATGTTTCCTGCATAAGCTTTATACTGTATGGTTTGTCATGCATGTATACGTGTTTCACCTGTCCAAGAACATCATAAAATCTCGTCAGTTCTTGGTTTATGGCAGTTATTACTTCTTTTGAATTGCTACTCCTGAGGGCCTGCTAATTATTTTGCAAGGGGTTAGGGAAAGGGAAAGAGATGGCTGTTGAACAGGAGAGGAATTTCCATTTGCTATGTATTCTTCTGTAATTTGGGAGGTAATAATCACTGGTGCGGGGAGGAAGGAGGCTCACACAGTGGTTCAGATTTCATAAGTGAAATGAAAGCCAGAGTACAGAGCAGTGCAGTTGTATTTACAGAGGAAGTGAGGTCAGTAGGCTTCAAACTCTTCAGCAAGATGACAGAATTTATGAAGCACTGCAGTGGCAGGATGTGGTTACCTGCAGCCTATTCACGTAACAACATGCTGGGGGTCTATTGTTATTGCCCTTGAATTTGTTTTCCTTTCTTCGTTTTCTTTTGTCATCTTCCTCTTTCCTTAGCCTTGCATATTGCATTGGAGAAATCATTTTATAACCTGTGTTGTGGTGTTGGTGAGATTTTCTCATGGATTTTTTTATTATTATTATCATTAACTAGTTTGGTTTAGTTGACTCTATCAGCATGTCTCACATGATGATAGAGGTGTTCACAGTGGTGTGCAATGACCATAAGTATCAGTCTTCTAGGTAGTCTGGGACTGCTTTTCATTCTGAGGAATTCTTTAGACCTGGTGTGAGACAAGTGCCTTAAAACGTGCCTGTGCTGAGAGTTCATCTTAAAAGACATCCTTATTACTAAAGATCTCAAAAAGTCTTATGAGCTGCTGGAAATAAAAGCATTACTCGGACATTATCAAAAAGTAGGGGAAAGGAAATAAATGGGTGCTTTCAAACCACCTGTATCTCATTAGCACAATGTAGGAGGTTGTGCTACCTGTCTCTGTACCAATCTTCTCCATGTGGAAATAAAACTTTGTGAATCTTTGACCCCTTCATTGTGGGGATGTTAGCACACATTGCTGTACTTCACTAATTTCGCTTCCTGTGGTGAGGAAAGTGAAAGTTTTTGTCCATCCTTTTTCTTTTATTGAATGAGAGAGTGAGGCAGAGAGATTAACTGCCATGCCCAGTGTTGCATAAGCACAACAGGTTCAGGAATAGGAAATAGATTCCCACATTCTGTTCTTCATCTGTAATATAATCAGTTCTACCTCTGTTTCTGATGTGACTTGTTTTCATATGCAGGATGATGGTTTTTTTCTAATTAGGAAAATCACAGGAAAAGCACAGCATCCAGGTGGGAATAGTATTTTTCAGTACAGCATATTTAATTATTTATAACTACTTTCCTTGTCTGATTGTTTGATTGTTATTTATTTCATTTTTCCAGCAGAAGGCTTGATCATTTGAGCTGCCTGAAATCAAACAGTCGGCAGTGTTTACAAATTATGAAAATGGTTTCTGATTAAAGTTTTCTGTGGGGAGATTGAAGTTTCAAATCAGTACGTAAGCCAAAGGCAATCTTCTGCATCTCAGTGCAGATGGAGCTGCTTTGTGGCATGGGCTGTGTATTCATAACCATCCTGGCATAAGGCATATTTTCTCCATGATCCCTTCAGGACCATCTCTTTTGATTGCTCTCGTGGCATTGGACAAACCAAGCCCTCTCAACTGAGTGAGATGTGGGTCTGCAAGGCAGATCCAGACAGTAGACACCAGTCAGTATCTGTGAATAAGACCAGCTTCAGATACAGCTGAAGGAACTTGCATGAGGACCATGTATGGTTTAAAGGTTTATCTGTTTTGTGGATATACTGTGATCAAATCTTGAAATCAATGCAGCATAAGTTAAATCAGCGATGCTTCTAGCAATATGATCATAAGAAGTTAGAGGTTATTTCACTGTGCAAGCTGATTAAGGGGTATTAAAATTAATTTATTTAAGAATACTTCTGCTCTAAAAAATTAAGATGTAAATAACTTATCTGTACTGGTCCATGGGCCATCTGATTTACAGTCATAAGAAGTCTTATGCTTTTGGCTTCCCCTCTTTATTTCCAAGGGCAAAACACTAAAGCAAGTATTTTCCTGGTATTTAGTCTCTTTATGAATTGGAAATCCATGTGTTCCAAAATCCAAATAAATAAAATGGCCAGTAGTACACGCTGCAAACCTGACAGTGAAGTGTGTTGCACTGGAGGATTTCTTAGAAAAAGATTTGCCTTCTCTTACGGGTCTCACCTTCATGTTTTGTTTTTTTTTTTTTTCATGCAGTTCTCACCAGTTCTAATGACTGAGTAGCTATTGGGGGAAAAATAAATAAATAAATAAAAATAAAAAATTCCCTAAATATTCTTGAAAAAAATAAAGGCAGGAATTTACAATACTCTTTTTGTTCATTGTCACATAAATAAGGCTTTCTTATGGTTATTTCTTTAGTTCCCTTGTCAAAGGCTAAGATTTCTGGACTGCCATTGTTGTTCCATAAGCTATAAAGAAGTAAATGTTTACAGATGGTAGGAAAAAAAAGACTGTTGGGGCCATATTCACTCAAAGTGAGGTCTCTGTACAAGAAGAACAGCAGTTGAGCTACTGGACATGAAAGGCATAGGAACTGCCTTCCCCTGCAGAATATTGAAGGCCCCCTGTAGAGCTGGTATTTCCAGGTAGTTTTTAGACAAACATAAGCCCCAAAATAGCCTTATTTTAAAGACTGTGGGAGAGTAGGGGTGAAAGGAATGTTTTGGGGATCATGTGATGCTGGACCTGGCTCTGTCTCAAGGATGGAGATGAAAGCATAGCTTGCCCCATGCTCCCTGGTGCTTGGATGGAAAATCAAAGCGAACCATATTAATTTCAGCTTCATTGAAAACACACAGTAGAAAAAGCGTCCATAGTTGGCAAATGGAAAAGTTTTAAATTGATGATGGAAGAAACATTTATTTCCAAGCTTCTGAACTAGCTATTAAAATCAACAGAGTAAAGACAAAATACCTGGCACTGAAAACGGAAGGAACAGTTTTTGCATCTACTTAGTTAAAACTTGGCAAAACAGACATAAAGTAGTGGTTTCAGATTTCCGTGTGCACTCACTGTGCCGAATTCTGTTCTTAGGTTTGCCATGATAGATAGTTCGTCCCATTTAAGAAGCATTTATTCCATTAACTTTTTTAATCAGAATTCAATTTGAGCAAAAATTTTGATCTCGAGTCAGCACTGACATGTGTTTCTTTATTTTATACTGTTGAATGGTCCAGGCTTGTGTTTAAATACATTATTTTGGAACAAACTCACCTCCATTTAATTGACATCAAAGTTAGTGTAGTGAAACTGGTAACAGTGTTTGCCCAGCTTTTGTGTAGTGTTTTTCATTTGTACTTCTCAGTGGGCTTCCGTAGGAGGATGAAAAATCAACCAATTTCAGAAGGAAAGAGACTCCAGAACAGTAAATTCTCTCCCTTCCTCCTTGGCCAAATATCACTGTGACCAATTTCACATGATGTACATTATCCACATTTTCTCAGTTCTTTACAGTTGAAAGTTAATGTTATGCATTGCTTTGTGAAAAGGTTGTATTCAACAGAAAAATTTAAGAGAAAATGGTAATTGCTCTGTGGAAAATTCACATAATCTAGTTATATCACTGCCAGTGATAATAATTCTTTATAGAAGAATTAAAAATAGACCTGTTGAGATGCATTCTCTGTTAAATTTTCTATTTCTTTAGAGAAAGTTTTGCAGAATTTTATTGTAATTCTAAAAATAATAACATTAACAGCAAGCACACTTGATATTTACAACTGTCTCAGTGCGTTAGTAAACATTGTTTTTTATTTGCATTAACAACTTGTTAAATCTATTCAAAAGAGCAAGGAACTCAGAGGTGACAAACGAGCAGAATGCTCTGTAGCATCATTCAGGTAAATATATGCAGCTGATGGCACCTGCACCCTTGTTCAAATGATGTTCCATTACATTAAAGCTAAGGCAAATAATGCCTTATGAAGACTAAGTTTAGCTTCCTATGAGATTCTTTTAGAATTACTGATTGAGAACCAAATTTGACCTTTCATTTTGTGGACTCGAAAAGCAAGTGTTTCCATTGATAGGGCTAATAAGTTACTACTTAGTGCATTAAAAGTGCAAGAATAGTGTTCTAATTGAGTATGTGGACACAAACTGAATGATTTTTGAGTAGATTTTTGGTCAATTGTCCAAAAACCTTTGGTTTTTGTTCCCTTTCTATAACTGGTAAATAGGTAAATAAATGCATTACTTAAGTGAAAGTTCTTTTGTTAATTGTTGTGTATCTCTTTTGAATTAAAAACAATTAACTTGTAAAATGCAGTTTGTTAAGTAAAGTTCAAGTTATTCAAAGACCTGCTGTTCACTTCTCTGCAGTGTACAAAAATGTCTGAAATATCCAACAGCTTCTGGGTTCCTGATGTGCTTTAGAAAGGGTTGAAGTGCATCATGCATTGAGTGGCAGAACAGTGCAGCTCTTTGCTGGATTCTCCAGCCCTCCTGGCTCAGCCACGGGTGGAGCTTCATCCTAACACAAAAGTGTCACTGGTTTCATGGCCAGTGAATGAAGAACGACCATAAAATCTTCCCCCTAATTCTCCCATCCCAATTTTCTACCAATGAAAAGTTGATCTATGTGATCAGTGAATAGCTCAGTTGCTTCCTTCAATGGGGAACAGGAAATTTAGGTAGGCGGAACAATATGAGCACTCAGCAGCTAATTTGCTGTTGCTTTGAGGAGGTGATAGATGCCAAGCTCAGCAGAGCCAGGATCAGTACCTGAAGCTGCACCATGTTTGGCTGATGAGCCATGGGGGCTGGGGGGAAAACTGGTATTCAGCATCTCTCATTTTTCTGCATATTAACAACGAGCAGTTGGGCCATCTGTTGCAGACAACCCAAAGCAGAGTCCAGAACCACTGATCACCTACGTCTAAATTTGTTTTTAGTCTCCCTGCAAGTAAAATAAATAGACTAGGAGAGATATAGGTAGATTGTTTCAATTGACCTGTAATTAGTTCAAAGCTTACAAAAAGAAAACAGCTACTCGTCTTGTGGCATGTTTTGAAAGACACACAAGTAAATAGAGCCATTCTTGTCCATGTGTGAAAAATAATAAAAATCATGAAAGATTCTTAAGAACAGTGCAATAGAACTCCTGTGAGCCAACAGCAGGCAGGCATAGTGCACACTATTTAGTGGCACATGCCTTCGTGAATGGTTTGTGGTGTGACTGATCACCAAATTAGTTTGCTTCCCAGCTCTTCTACAGTTTCTCTTACGGAATAAGTTGCTTCGTCTCTCTGTGCATTGATTCCTCATCTGAAAAAAGAACACCTTCATCTTCTGCTTAGACATTGAGGTTACAGCACCTGGCACAGCATCTCCTCACCAACCCTGTGACCTGTGCTCAAGATTGTTTCTGCACCACAGCTATTAAGTAATATTTGGTGTCACTTAAAGGAAGTTTTTAAGTCAGTTTTTATTCTTCAGTGACTGATGAAGTGTACCGTGTTCAACATGGTACTGCGCATGTGTTCCCACTGGTTGAGAGTAGCCTTCACTCCCTGGAAGTTCAGTAGAGACTGAGAGTGTTGTAGCCCTTTCAAGTTCTTTGTTCTATTCTGCACTTTTTTCACCTTGTTGCCTCTATTTTTAATTTTTCCAAAAACAGGGGAAGTACAGGGCTATAATGAGTACCACAGGGCCACTGCTGACAAGATTAAAGCCTTCAGTCACTGCTCCTGATGAGCATTTGCACAGCCCCGCAGCAAGGCAGGATACCTTTTTTTTGCTTGGCTCTCATACTTGTAGTTGGTCATTTTATTGATTGTAAAGAAAGGGAACTAGTTTGGGCTGTGTTTTCTCCCTTTCTCCTGAAAATGTACACACTGCTCTTTTCTGAGTCAACCCATGGCCTCTTCTCTCTGCCATTCAGCTGACTCCTCTAGTAAGCTGGAGTTTGCATGCTGGGAACAGAATTTGCAGCTGCTTGAAGAATTGGATTGCTTATACAAAATTGAGTTGTATTGAGTATTCCCACTTTCAGATTGGACTGACAGTGGAAAATGATAGAAAGACAGAGCTTGACAGATGAAGGAACCTGTCATATCAAGCCACATGATGGACATAGAACCCTCTGCTCCTTCCCTCAGATGAGGTCAGGGGAAAGTGATATTTTCCTTGTTATTGTAAGGATACTTCCACCATCTCAGCATCAAGGCCTCCTTTTAAACCACGAGCACTTTGATTCACTATTTGATTGTGTTGCTTAAAAACACAAAGCAAAACAAGACAAACAAGCAAACAAAAGCCTCATGCACAAAACTCTCATTGAGTTCCACTTACAGTAACTTCAGTTTTAGTTAAGGAAACATGGCTCACTTTACAGACTCTTTGAAGATACTTCTAATGATTTCTGATCTTCAAAGCACCAGAGCTGCATCTACACCTGGATAAATATTTCTTTGTCAGAAGAGCCATTTGCCATAAACAATTATAGAACAAGCACTTGCAGATCTATTACCAGAAGGAATGCAAAATCATCCTTTGAAGGCATCAGGCAGTTCAACAAGTTCCACTTGACAAGACGGTGCCCTCAAGCCCCAGAACAGCTTGCCAACGTGAATGGCAGGTACCCAATGGACTAGGGACTCTGAAGTACAGGACAGGATTTGCACAATCTCTTCCTGGGGGCACACGTCACTGCACTGCTTTTGCTACAAGCAGTGCTGGCCAGGACACATCAACCAGCTGATCTGCTTAGGTGCCATGGAATGTATGGTTCCCATCAATGTTAAAACATTTTAAACAGACAAGAAGAAAGAAAAGAAGAAAATGCAATTCTTGTTATCAAAGGTTGTATGTGCACAGAGTGCCAGCAAGTTTTGGATATGAGTCATGGTCATTGTTCTCTGACTCAGCACTGTTGTTTCAAACTTAATTTCTTTGTCATTCATCTGTTCCCTGTCACAGCCCTCTGGTTGTGAAACCTTACATTGAACTGTACTGGCCTTTAGATGATAATTTTTCCTCTGTCAATTAGTTTCTTTCAAAGGAGTCCCACGCATTTTTTCCCCAAGAAACGGGAAGTTATCTTTCATTCTGGTCTATGGGAACATTATTGTGTGTTCAGTAGGGTCTGGAGATCCAATCTGTAGGAATAATGTAACACTCAGTTTGATTTTCCATCTGTACACTATTCTGTTCTTAGGCAATCTGGGACAAATTCTGTTCTCTGGAGGTAAAAAAATGCTTTTATCTGGCATAAGGACTTGATGCTAAGACTTTTGCTCTTCGAGATCTGAGGGCCGTGTTTTTACAAATAATGATAATGATAATAATAATGATAATAATAATAAATAAATAAATAAATAAAGTGGGAGATTTCCATATCTAGATATTACTTGAATGCCTTTGGCATTCAGACACTTACGTTAGCCTCAGACAATGCTATAGTGGGTTTTTAATTGTCCGTCTTCATCTGAAAGTCCCAAGGTGATTCTCTGATTGGTCCCCTGTGTCTTGATGATACTCTGACTCCAGTTAATGTTTCAGCCATCTGTACAACACGGGGCCCAAGGTCCCATTTGAGCTGAGGAAGCAAATGGCGTATTAAAGTCTAATTTCTCCATCTTGTTCTTGCCTTTGGGCATTTTAAATAGGTTAACACAATTTTTACAGCACACTCAGGGAACTTTACTCACATAGTATTGCCATAAACTGGAGGTAAATTGCCCCTAGATTATCGCAAAATGGGAAGTATTCCAAATATTCTTGCCCTGGTGCTTAATCAAGCTCTCTACCTAGAACAAAAGCTTATTCTTTTTCTTCTTCAGATTTTAGGGGATTATTGTACATTTTAGAGTTTGGTGGATAAAAAAAAAAAGAAAAAGTCAGATTTATTTAACGCAGTGAATCATTTTTCAGGGAAGATCCAGTATTCATCAAAATGTGGAGACACCACACCTGATAAATTATGATGCTTTGCTTCTTAATACTTCCTTTTTATTGCTTATGTTCCTTAAAGTGAATTTAGTGCTTGTGAAGGATGCTGGATATGAGAAGAGCAGAGAGTAAAGCTCTCTGTTTATCTGCAAATTGGTGCAGAAGAGCATTGGCAATGCAAGTTTCTCCCCATAACCCCATATGGGTTCTGCATTTGTAATGCTGAGGAATCACCTTTAGGAAGGAGAAGATGCTGTGGTGTCCTTACTCTTTCTATCCTCAGCCTCTCAGCTGAAAATGCAAATAAAGGTGTCGATTGATGCCACCTAAGGCCATAGTCTTTACGATCTTCCTAATAGGTATTGGGAGACCATCAGTTTGTTAGCTTGACTGTGTGGCAGACTGTTTCCAAAGCAGGCTTTTTGTGGCTATCTGTGTGAGAATACATCTTCTATACTTCTGATGTATCTCATACATCTTCTGTAAGTTAGAAAACACTCAAAAGCACTGTTAAAGTGCAATGACTTTTGTTCCTTTTGACCTAGACTAGATTTGAACCAGTGATTCAGAAATAATGTGCTCTGTATCCCATTACTAATCTCTTCAGCCACAAGTCCAACTCTTCCTTTTTTTTTTTCTTTTTCTTTTTTTTCAACAAAGAAGATGCTAAATTGTTTAAAGCAGCTCACATTTTGCACTTAAAAGAATATTCAAGCATATGCAGAAACCACGTTGGGTATTTGGCTAACTTATTACCCTTATTACCCGAGAGGGAGAGAGTAGAGACACAGACTTGCATTAGGCTGTTCAGCGTGTGCATTCCATCTTCAGAAATCTGTTTCAAAGAAAGACACGTACCTCATTAGAAGAGAAACAACAGGGTGGAAAAGAAAAGCAGGCCGTGTCAGTTCAAACACAGGCCCAGATTCTTAAGTTAGTTACACTGTTTAGTTTGAGGCAATGCAAATCCATTCTCCATTACTGGGGAAGTGGAAAAGGCATTAGGCTCTTGAAATGGCAAGAGCCAAATTCTGTGCTCAGTCAAATAGGAGGAGTTTTAATGTATGTTTTTCTCCTTTTTAGTCCATTGTGCATTATATCAAGGCACTGAAGAACATCTATGCAATTATGTAAATAGGAAGATAGAGGATAGAATAACACAATCCTTTGTAGGCTAAAATTGCTTCTTATTCCTCCTATCCCCTCTTCTTCTTTACACAAAAACAAACTCAAAACATTAATAAAATAAATCAGACATTATGTGAAGCTTATCCACAAGAGCAGATTCTAGATACAAATTGAATCTCTGAGCATTAATTTGATATTCTGCCAAGCATTGTCTAAGTCTTTAGAATCTCGGTCTATATTATGAATGAGATGTGAAAAAAGAGTTATAATTTTTACATTGATTTCATTATGTAAACATTTGTGGGCTTACTTACGTTCCTTCCTTTTTTTTCTGAAATGTGATTAAAGTTTGAAATGCATTTTTAAATTTAAAATATAACCAGAGCCATTCCCATGCTTATACAATAGTATATTAGCCAGAGGCACTAGGCAGTTAGTACTACTTTCAGTGAATATAACCAGGATTGGGATTTGAAGGCAGAGCCCTTTTCAGGTTTCCTACTAAGCAAATTATTCGATTGTTATCCCTGTCATGGATCAGAATGTTTCACAAAGTGACACTGCTGCTTCAAGTACAGTTGCATTAGAGTTGGCTTTTTCCCATTGCACCATTCTGCTTGACAGATGTTTGTTTTAGCTTCATTATAGTTTCTTGTGTAGGTAATAAACAGAAGAACAGAAGACACAATATCACAGAAAGAACATATTTTGTGCAAATGTTGTAAATGCATAGCAGCGTTGTACTTACTGGGCTCTCAAAAGGAACTCAGACAGTATGCTCTCTGGACCATAATGTTCTCTAAGTCCTTAAAGTAGTCTAAAGTCCATGACAAGTATTGAGGTAGGTGACCTGGGAGATGAGAAATTTTATTTTTAGTGACTCTCAACCATCCATTTGTACACCTTCACTTCATATCTCTTACTCTAATGTTAACGCTTTGATATCATGGTTAAGCATAATCTGCTTAAAGTAGGATCATAAAATGTAGGATGATCCCTTTGGGAAGTCTGCTGTGGCACTGCGGAAATTAAAACCAAGAAATTACAGTGAAAATTTAAGTTTGAAAACTACTCATGGCATTGTTTCCACATAAGAAGTTCTTCTTAGCAGCTTATCAGATGTTTCCAGATATTTGGTACAGATGCAACGTGTACTTTTATTAAGGAAAGTTGTATTACCACTCAGCTTTTGTGGATTTTCCTTTTCTTTTCTTTTCTTTTCTTTTCTTTTTTTCTTTTCTTTTCTTTTCTTTTCTTTTCTTTTCTTTTCTTTTCTTTTCTTTTCTTTTCTTTTCTTTTCTTTTCTTTTCTTTACTTTTCTTTCTTTTCTTTTCTTTTCTTTTCTTTTCTTTTCTTTTCTTTTCTTTTCTTTTCTTTTCTTTTCTTTTCTTTTCTTTTCTTTTCTTTTCTTTTCTTTTCTTCTTTTCTTTTCTTTTTTTTAATCTTGCATGCATTTTGAGTTAATTATCTCTCTTTTAAAGTAATACATTTTATGTTACTTTTTAACCATAGAAAATACTCCTTGTTTGGGTTTTTTTGTTTGTGTGTGTGTTTTTTCATCCTTTTTTTTTTTTTTAATCTTGAATGCAATTCTGAAAGAAAGTGTGCACACTTGTCACTTAAAGATGTCAAAGTTTTACCCAGCTGTTAGCCAGTAAATCATAAGAAGATTCCTGAGTGGTAGGTAGGCAGTGCGTGTTATCTTTTATACATGCAGACATAGCACTGTTGTACCACCTGAAATTCCATCAGTCTCTAAGCTCTGCAGAAGTGACAAATGCTAGACAGGTATACGATTTATAATGGATGAGGTATGCAAGCAAGCTCTGGGAGCTGGATTGGATTTGATTACAAACAATAATGTGACACAACCTCTGCAGTGGATGCTATATACATTGTGAGAGGCAGTGCAATCAGGCAGTACGAACACTGGAGCGTAGGCAGGATCCAGAGCCCTAAATTCCCTCTTACAGTGCGCTAACGGTGTGGCTTTGGGAAAGCTTTGTCTGATCTAACAGTTCTCCCTATCTGTTTGTTTAGCTACAGCATGTTAAACAATCATGCCTCACTAAGCCACTTCAGTGCATGTCTTCAAAGAGGTTTTCTAAAGGAATTATATGAAAATAAAACAGTTTATGTGAATAATTTTATGCAGTTGCTGGAAATGTACTTGAAAATTTCTCCATGAAGAAACTTTTCTCCATCAACACAATTTCCCTCAAGGGACCAGCAAGAATTTCCCCTTCCACACCAGCAAGAGCGAGTGCACTTCCAGCACAAAAGGTGCACGGTAGAGACATTGATATTCCTTCAATGGCCAACATTAAAGTATTCAGCAGCATCAAATCTAAATCTCCCTCTAGATAAGGAATGAAGTAAATCTCCACATTGAGTCGTCATCTGTGAGTTCTGGACATGCCCACAGAATTTAAAACTTTCAGAGTCAGCTTCATACCCTCTTCATTCATTGGATGTGTGTGAGTGATTGCATCTGTTCACATTTTAATCCACAGAAGTATATTGGCAATGGCTGTTTGGCACCAGCTACATTAGCAGTTCAGTAGGACCTCAACATGTAAAGGTTTGGATAGAAAAGGGGTGTTGAGGTGTTTTTCTTTCTCCTTTTTTTCTACCTGGATTATGTCCCTTGTTGTATGGGTTGGCAGAAGAAAGAACATGAAGATCAAAATGTACATTAAACAGAGTACTGACCTTGTCAAGAATGGCAATTCAATAAGGATTTAACTTTTAAGAAAATAGTTCAACAGCTGACCAAGGCATGACTTGTTAATGAAACCAAAGCCTATTGTCAGCATAACCATTCCATCAAGTAAATCCTAACATGTACAGCAATATGTATAAGCAATTATATATATAAGCAATTTAAGGAGATTCATACACTCAGTAAAACTGCATTTCACAAAGTGTGGGTCCTGTGGTAAACATATAGACCATTATGTTCCTCTCTATGGTTTAGACTCCACAACTTTTCATTTGCAAGGCAACCAACAGCCCTGCTTAGAAATATTAAAATGAACTCTGAAAAAAAATTGTATGCTCAGTGAGAAACGTCAATACTATTATTTATTATTACTTTCCTGATTCCTGTGAGGCATATGAAAATATATAAAAGAATAAACTTATAGTTTATCTTAACCATTTCTTCATTTGGTTTAATTTTTCAAGAAATTTCATTTCTTGTATACTTCGGGCTCCTTGCATGTCACTGTTTTACAAAATCCAGGCAATGATGCATTTCCTGTTATCACTGTGTCAACAGATATTTGTTGTATACTCTCAGTTCAATCACAAGACCCCTGATAAAAATTTAACACAGTCCTGTTTTTGCAGTTTTATGTTATCAAAATACAATGATACCTCCATCTTCTCTTCCTTCATGTTATGTTAGATTGACACTTTTAGCATTACTTTAACTGCCATATTTTTCAAATTCTAGGTGAAAGGCATACTTGAGAAGGAAGATATGTTCTATATTCCAAAAATATTTCTGTAAATGTCTTCCTCTGCACCTCGAATGCTTTTTCCTGTCCCCTGTTACATAACTCAATGCACTATGTGCAATGTAGGGCATTCTTAAAAATCCATTTTTCCAAGCCAAGGCCTATAAGAGTGCCATATTGTAGAAAAGTGGTTGAGGACTATTGCAGCACAAAAAAATAAATTAAAAAATCACTATATCTTAATTTGCTATAAAGAAATCTCATTCTTCCCAGTTGTGCACATTTGACATAAAATGACCCTCCGTTCCTCTCTGCAAGCCACATATATTACAAACTACACCACTCATTGCATTCATTTCTCTATGGAAGCAGTAAGAACATTTGTATTTGAAGTCTTTGTTCTTGGTATCAATGATTTGTCCAGACAGATAAGCTACCAGAGGTGAGGAAGCAGCCTGCACAAGCTAAAGAGCTGGTTCTAATCAGATTTTTTTCTCATGAGAATTGGAGTAGTTCTTCTCCCTCTGTATACACACCCACAGATGGAATATGTGAACAGTATTCTTTGCCATCCTAGGTGCTTCACGGTATGGTTAATATTTGTCTGTGCAGTTGCTTTCTGGTACGCACACCTCCTTTCTTTGTTCTCATATGCCTTAGATAGATTAACTTTCTACCCCTTTGACTTTAGGGCCTTTGGTTCTGGATTCTCCTGGAGGAATTAATGGAGTGTACGCTTTCTGCAGGTCGATTTCTTTTGCATGGGCTATCACATGTGTTTTAAAGTTAATGGTCACTCTGTTTTATGTTGAGAAGCCAAACTGCTATGAGTTACTTTAATGATTGGAATATGTTGGTCTTACCGTTCCTCCTCCTTCACTTTATTTAGGTCATTTGTTGAAGTCACATCCACGACAGTAATTTTTGCAAAGGCTTATTTGTAGTATGAATCTTACCTTTGATGAAACTAAATTTAGATCAGCTGTGAATGTAGGAAGGGGTGACCAACAGCTCTTCATGCCAAGTCTTTTAGTCTGCCTTCATGCAGCCTTTTCTGGTTTACCCATTCTGCCTAAATTTTCTCATTTCCCTTTTCCCTTCCCCTTTTAATTGTTTCTTTTCTTCTTTCCCCCCCCCACCCCCCTCCTTTTCTTATGCCAATTTATGGTTCATTGATTTCATAAGCCATACCAAGACTTCAGGTTCATCCCGGGGTATAAACATCTGGAAAGCTGAAACAAGTATTTCAACCCAAAAAGAAGTAGGAATAACTTAGCTTTATCTGCCAAAACAGTGTTTTTCTCCATTACATCTGAATCTCATTTTAGAAACAACGGATCTGATTCACACCCAGTTTACTTTGGCTTCTGATGATGGAACTTAGCATACAGAATGGTGTTGGGAATGCAGTACAGAGGGTAAAGTAGTGCGCTGACCTTACAAGCTGTTCAACTTGGTATCTGCTACAGCCCCAGAGCTGTGTAATGCCAGAGTCCCAGGTGACTTATTCAGGGAGTAATCTGAGAAAGCACCAGGTTCCTGAGGTATTCTGGCTGCTGCTTTAAATGTGCTCTTCCTTAGTGATGTCCCTGTGGCAAACCTCTTGAGTTTAATCAATGCCTCAGTCAATTAGGGAGATAAAGTTTGAACCTTTGTGCCAAAAGACTGATGAGAGCTACTGGCTTCCAAGGCTCACATTTCATAGAATCATGGAGTACTTTGGGTTGGAAGGGACCTTAGAGATCATCTACTTCCAACTACCTGGTATAGGCAGGAACACCTCCCTCTAGATCGGGTTGCTCAGAACTCCATCCAGCCTGGCCTTGAATGTTTCTAGGGAAGGGGAATTCACAACTTTGCTTGGAGAACTGTTCCATTTTCTCATAGTATTTCTTCCTAGTATCTACTCAAAATCTACCCTCTTCCAGTTTAAATCCATTTCCCCTCATCCTGTCACTACCTGCCCTTATAAAAAGTCCTTCCCCAGCTTTCCTGTAGGCCTCCTCTGGGTACTGGAAGGACACTTTGGAGCACATGCCAGCACAGCATGACAGACTTTTGCTACCAGAAGTAAGCAAGCAGTGCAAGTTTTCAAAATGCTTATGATGTTTCACCAGGAGAAATTTATGGCTTTTAGCTGTGAATTATAAGGAGCAGCTGTAATTTCAGAGGCATGCATTTTATTGAGTATTTTTTCTACCTATGTACTGTACCAAAAAATTCACTGTTGAACATTCTATTTTTTGACACCTGCTGTATATAGATGTTACAAAGCTCTTTTCAGAGCATTCTTTAGTTTACAACTATGGCTTTATCCTGCTCTATGTAACAGCACCAGTTTGTGTTATGAGTGCTTGCCACAATATGTAGTGTTATCCCCAGACTCTTCTTTGGGCAGGGAAAGTTCCCATTGGCTTCAGTTGTAAACTTGTCTGAGCCAAGACTGCCAGTCAGCCTGTGCAGTATACAGAGCTGTAGCCCCACTGCAGGTTAGTTTTCATTGTCCTCACAGAAGCCCATCTCTTAGCATGGAACCACAGCATTTATTGATGGGAACATGTTAATTAATTTGTTGCCACAACCTGAAGTCTGACACCAGCTGACCTTACTGGGCAACATGCCCTACAATATATTAGAACCAGAACTTAATCCAGGATATCTTTGACATGACAGGTAATGCTGAAACCTACATAACTCTTTCCTCTCTCTTCTATTCACAGCTACCTCATCCCTGAACTCCCAGCTTCAACAGCTTCAGCATCTTCAGCAGCTCCAGCATCAACAGCAGCAGCAGCAGCAGCAAGGACAGCAGCAGCAGCAGCAGCAGCAAAGCCAGCAGCAGCAGCAGCAAACTCAGCAGTCACAGACTCCACAGCCACCCCAGCAGACCCAGCAGCCACAGCCACAGCCATCAGCACCTCCACAGCAGAACCAAACACAGCCCCAGAGCCAGAGTCAGCAGCCTTCAGTCCCACAGTCCTCCAGTTCCCCTCAGAAACCAAGCCAGTCACCAGGGCATGGCCTTCCATCTCCTCTTACTTCACCAAATCCATTGCAGGTAAGGCGTTGAGTACAAATCTCTAATGATTTAGTAAAAAGAAGTGCATACCCCTTTGCAGGTAGAAATCAAATGAACTTCTGGCCATACAAAATAAATTCTACCTCACAGTAGTTAATCTTTATAGGCAAGCAGCTTAGAACAAGCCGAAAGGTAAGTCAGAAAAGCATAATTAATGATGGTCCTAGCCTGTTTCTTTCTGAAGAGTAAAAGTCTTTTGTTCTTAAAGCCCACACCACAAAACCCACAGAAAACTATCTTGTTTTTTTTTCCATAGACCTTTACAAACAGCATTTTCCCAGCAGTCACACCTCATGATAACTTACGAGAGCAGCGAAGTTAACTGCTCATTAGCAGGTGGTCCTGACTGTCCCTAAAAGAAGTAGAGCTTCCACTAGTGTATGTGTGGAAGAGATGGATGGATGGAATACAGTTCCTCTTGAATCCACAGTCCTAAAGTTTGTCCTAAAGGATCAAATATTACTGTTAAGAGGCTTGGTATAGACTCCAGAGATCAGAATGCCAGAATTAATACCAGTCCTTGGCTCACTCTGCTAACATGAATGTTTTCTAATAGACCACATCAACAGCTATGCACTCAAACTGATACTGGACTCTTCCCATCTTAAAACTCCTATACAGAAATAGAAGAGCTATAAAACAATGGTCTGAATTTCTTACACTTGAGTGTTCTTACACAGTATGTTCCATGCAGTATTCATGTCCTGCAGGAACAGCTTTGACCATGCCAGCAAGTGTGATTCTGTATAAATGCCAGGGTGATCTGAAAAGTGAGTTCCTCTTTTGTTGGGTAGTGAAACTGCACTTAGAAGCAAGCTAGTAATATTGAAGAAAGTCTCTGTTCACTTTATTCCCTTAATTTTGAGACCACACTTCAAAAGTCTTATCCACACTGCTGGCTTCAGCCATTTGCTACAGAAATTAAACTGCATTAGCTTAATAATTAAAAAATCCTTTTCGAAGCAATTAAGGGAATTGGCTTACAATAAGCTATGTTTGCCATGTGGCCAGTTAAACCTGCATTAACCCAAGTTGCAACTAAATTGCATCAAATCTGATTTTTTAATGGTTTAGATAGAAGACTTAAAACTCCATAGTAAATGTGTCCTTGCTTCCTGATCTTTTTCCTACAATAGAGTATAATGCTTCTAGAGTTTCTCTTGTAAATTGTCTTAAAGGCTTCTTAGGCACCACTTAATGCCCAGTCTGTTATGCTAGTTACTGCTTTGGGACCCTTTATTATGCAAATTATTGAAATACAGAGACAGGAATGGTTCCAGAGGTGCTTCTGTTACATTTTACTGTTTTGGTGAAGCTTTAGTATATGCATACTAATTGCAAATTCTGTATGTTGCTATCACTGCCTACTAAATACTTTTACCTCATTCCATTTTCCAGGCAGAACAGAAATTAGCTCACAGAATAGAAAATAGCTTACAGAAATTAGGGTTCAAATAAGAAGGAAAGAGGATGATCTCAGTGAATATATCTCAAGAATTTGAAATCTGTACCTAGCATCTTAGCTCTCATACATCCTCTGGTCCCAGTTTAAATCTCTTCTGATTGTGAGGACTTCCAGTCTCACCGCAACCTCCAGATACAGACCAGGAGGAGCAGTTTCTAGGCTCTAGAGTGTGTCCAAAAAAGTGCAGTGAAGCTGATGAAGGTTCTGTGGCACAAGTCTTATGAGGAGTCATTGAGGGAACTGAGATTGTTTAGTCTGGAGAAGAGAAGGCTCAGGAGGAGACACTATCGCTTCCTACAACTACCTGAAGGGAGGTTGTTGTGAGGTGGGGGTTGGCTTTTTCACCCAGGTGACAGTGATGGGATGAGAGGAAATGGCATCAAGTTGTGCCAGGAGAAGTTCAGGTTGGAAATCAGGAAAAAAATTCTTCTCAAAAAGAGCAGTAATGCATTGGAACGGTCTGCCCAGGAGATGGTAGAGTCGCTGTCCCTGGAGGTTTTGAAGAAAAGGCTGGATGTGGCACTGAGGGACGTGGTTAGTGGATCTAGTGGTGGTGGTTTGATCACTGGACTGATGATCTTGGAGGTCTTTTCCAGCCGTGTGCGATTCTCTGATTCCACTGATGGCTCTGCAGAGTCATATCTCACAGATGTACAGTAAAAGCAAGTAAAATCGATAATTCCTTGCATAGGAATTGGAAGTGCCAATATCAGTGTGTTTATGGAGTTACCTTGGCAAATAACTCTTTAGCAATCATATCCTCATAACCACCCTTCTGAGGATATTCTGGGTGTGGCAGACCAGTCAGTAGTGGAAGATGGGATTCAAGTATTCTGAGGTGGTTTTTGTACAAGAAACTTTATGAAAATTACCAAAATGAGAGGTCTGTGCTTCCCGCTAGGCTGAGTCCAGACAGTACTGCCAAGTCAGCCACATGACTGGGACTCTTTCTGACCAACAGACAAGGGACTATAATCCATTGGTTGTCAGCTTTGGTGCAGCTTTAACGAAGAAACTGGGAGGAGGGGATGTAGGGGAGGTTTACATTACTTCCTCTACTTGACATGAATAGTGGCTGTGAATACCCAAATTCAACTATAAATGCATTCTATGTACTAACACCCACTAGAGAAACCTAGACTAAGTGTAGTGCTTCAGGACTAGCCATAATGGTGTGTGTAAGGGCCATTGATTTGGCCATCTAGCCATGCTACAGCAAGTGTAATGCTCCTCAAGTTTTCCTAAGGTAAGAAATTAAGAAATAATTAAGAAATACTTAAGAACTTGAACATGCTGTGTCACATTACTGAGGACAGTGAAACTCATTAATATGCAAACAAGTAATACTCAGAAATAACTCTAGAGGAGCGGCTTGTGCACTTTATATATGGCTGAAGAATGCGGTTGGATATTTTCTACAGCAGAACAATACTGAGATCTCCTCCATGAAATCTGACATTTCATTCTAAATCCTGCAGAGAAAAGCAGTTTTAACTCCATAGGTTTAGCTTGAAGACTGGATCTGAAATTGTTTTTCACTGCGCTAGCATAAAGCAGAAAAGGAGAGAGCACACATTTGGCAACAGTTCGTATATCCAGTTCATAACGGCTGCTTAGAATGTGGATTTTTTTTAATGTCTAATGCTTTATCTTCAAAATAGACCGAAAACTAAATTCAGAGATATTATGGCCTCTAAGGTAATGATCTTTATGAAGCAGAATGAAATGGGGTTTGTCTGAAGAATATTAAGGGAATAAAGATCAGCTAAGTTAAAGTTTGCCAGCTTAAATTTCATTTCTGAATTCTTGATTTTTTCATGTGGGCTTTATCCTCTTACATTATTCAGGATCTGTCTGAGAGATATTAGTTTAGAACAATGCAACCTCAAAAAATTGTCATGGAAAGTCAGTAATTCAGGAGGATGATTGTGTTTGTTTCAAAAACTCTGAAGGATAACAGCAATTACATCTCAAAATGTACAGATGCTGTCATGTCCTTCAGAAAGCAAATTAAATGAAAGTGACTTGCTTAGGTATACCTGATTGAGGTACCGTTGCTGGATGATCTAAATTAATACTGCTGGTGCACAGTACACCAGCTAAAACTCTCAAAACAATTCTTGTCAGATTGTTCTGTAATACTCTGCTCTAATTTTATCAGCACTCTTTGCTCAGTTCACTGGGCTGGATTGTAGTTATAAAACTATTACATTTAGAAAGGCTTTTAATGATTATGTAGAAAGGTGAAAAACCTCACTTTAGGTTCCAGGGCCTGACTTCTTGTGATTACATTAGCAGTGAGGTCCCAGATGTATGCTAGTGAAGGCAAAAACACAGCAGAAGAAGGGTTATAACTGATTTGCAAAGGACAGCAAACCCAAGGAGAATTTTCCAAAGCAGAGATGCATTTCAGCAGGTTGTGGGTCAGGTAGGTGATGGAAGGACCCTCATCCCTTCATTTTAAAATGGTGAAATTCCTCATGTAGATAATGGTTGTCTTATTTTTGCTTTTGTTGTGTCAGTTGATTGAGACAAAACCATCAAAAGGTGAAAGGCAACCTAGCTCACGTTGTAAATTGAGGACTTTGAAACTTTTACTTCTGGAAAAATATGCTTCTCCACGTATAACTTTCCTGTGCATTTTTAATGTTATTACAGGGCAAACTATATAGGTTCTTGAATGGCCAGCATGCTGCAACTCAAAAACATAGTTAGCACGTTGACAGAGTTTCCATTCAATTAAATTTCTGGAGCCATAAGATCTTGATTATACACTGTGTAAAGTTAGATGAGCCAAGTACTAAGTAGCCAATTTTTCTGCTTGACTGCCAGGATGAGGTGATTTGTATCTGCATTGTGTATTTAACTGGCTCCAAATGGGAGGTTAGCTTCTGGTGCTGACTTTTGCTGTCTGTTTTAGTGGTGTAGATAAAATGAGCCTACCTACAGACATATCTACCAAAAAAAAAAAAAAAAAAAAAAGAGTCACATATAGGACTAGAAGAATTCCCAATGATTTCTACTGCTCTGTTCATGTGTGGATAAGAACAGACAAACAGGAAATCCCCCAGGGATTGCCCCACTGTAAAATTATTCTGACCATTTTCAGAACTATTTCCTAAAGCACTTTCTTGTCATAGAAGCCTACCTGCAATAACTGGAGCTGACGGAAGATGATGAGCAAGAAAAAAATAATAATAAAAGGAGGGAAGAAGGGAAGTGGGGAGATGACAACGGCAGAAAAAATCTTCCAAGTAATAGCAAACTAGAATAGCAAAAACAGAACCTCCTTCAGATTAAATTTTCATACTAATCTTAAATAATGTATTTGGCACCTCAACACTTTTATAACAAAGGAGAAAAGAAAAGCAGAAAGGCTGCAACACTCAGCTGTAAATGAAGGAGAATGTGTACACAGATGCCTGAGGCTCCAACAGTCAAAAAAACCAAACCTCCCCTTTCCTTTTCCCCCAGCCCCATTCACTGGTTGGCTTCTCATTAAGGAAAAATCTACTTTAAAGAAATCTCAATGTGTACTGACACTATGGTAAATTTACATATTTTTAAGATACAGAAGAAACAATGAACTCTGTTTGAACAGGGAAGCTAAATAAGTTCACAAGGAGTATAGTCAAGGGGCTTGTGTTTTTGTCTGTGTTCATATTAGAGACCTGTTTTATTTTCTCATGCTCATTGGCTCCTGAGATCAAGAAAACTTGATCAATATGATGACACCAGTCATACCATTGAAAGAATATGATGACACCAGTCATACCATTGAAAGTTTTTTTTTTTATTTTGATAATATAATCTGACTTTCCTGCTGCATGATGCTGTGCAATGTATGACTGTCAGAATCTGTTCCCAAGTTACTTCAAAATCAGCTTGGCAAAAAATATGTATATATATCATAAATGGTGAGCAAGGCAGGGGTTTGTACCACTTTCCAAGGTTTCCCAATTTTGGTGTCAGTTGGACATCAGATAGAACACAAGGCAACAGGCAATACGGACACATAAAGCACTATTTATTCAGAAAACTTCATACCCATCACCTGCTTGGAGTGAGTCTGTTTTACTGCTGATCTTAGGTGTGTTTCCAGGAAGTATGAAAAGACAGGCTGAGAGAGTTGGGGCTCTTCAGCCTGGAGAAGAGAAGGCTTCAGGAGGACCTTCCAGTACCTGACGGGGGCCTACATGAAAGCTGGAGAGGGGTTTTTTATAAGGGCAGGTAGCAACATAATAGGGGAAAATGGTTTTTAACTGGAAAAGGGTAGAGTTAGATTGGGCATTTGGAAGAAATTTTTTTCCTGTGAGGGTGATGGTACACTGGAACAGGTTGCCCAGTGATGCTGTGGATGCCCCCTCCCTGAAAGCATTCAAGGCCAGGCTGGATGGTTTTTGAGCAACCTGGTCTAGAGGGAGATGTCCATGCCTACAGCAGGGGGTTGGAAGTAGATGATCTTAAAGGTCCCTTCCAACCCAAACCATTCTGTGATTCTATGATCTAGATCTCAGCTCTAAATTAATGACATGGAACTTCCCCTGCAATCATCTCAATTAAATTGACTTTGGTGGACTCTAAGAATATTTTTGCAGATTTCATCCTCTGCTCCTTCCAACAAAAAACTTTTTCTACTGATATTTTTGGATTTCTGAGTATTCTTACATTTTAATGATTTTTTTTTTGCGTTGGTAAAGGTGGTAAAGAAGAGAGTTTCCATCTGAAAATTTCTGCGAGCTAGAAAGTCATGGTCATACTGATGTACCATACAAATATGCTTTTAACATATCCAAGTGCTGTTGTGATTCACAGCAACTCCTTTTGTTTTGGGCTTTTCCTTTTGCCATGGCTTCTGTAATAGTTCTGTGAAACAACACAGACATTCCTTTTCACAAATTTGAAACTTGTTTGAGAAAATATGTTGGCTTTTGAGCTTCATTGCAACCAGGGCATCCTTTCCTCTTTTCAGTTCTTCTGGGTGCTCCCTGAATCCTCCTCATCCCTTTTGGGGGAACCCTGCGTAGGGTTTCATATCTTTTCCTCAGCTGTCTTCTGGCTCCTCGAAGCTCACTGCTTTTTTGGGGTCTTTGAGGCATTGGGTCTTTGAGGTGAAAGGCTATTGAATACTGTGTTTAAACAGAGCAAAGAGATGTTTAAGGGTTCTCAAAGAGACTTTATAAGCCAGTTTCTTTGTTCCCTGAGGAAACCTTCTCTCAGTTGGAGCACTGGCTGCCTGGTCCATCCAAATATACTCTGCAGGTGTTGCTATTTTCAGAAGCACACAGAGTTCTGGTGTCTGACTCACATTTAAAGCAAAGGAAATTAATCTTAGAGCAAAACAACTGGCATTATTAGCACCCAAGGGGCAGAAGCTGAGGCTAATATAGGAAACCATTTGCTAGAGAATTCTCTGAAGGAGAGGAAAACAGAGCTCTTGCTTCTGAAATAGGAGCATTTAATAAAGTCTCTATAGTAACTAAGTATTTAATAAATAGTGAAATAAATAAATAATATCATCCCAGGACAAATTTGGGAAAGGATCCATATTTCTGTAAGGTTCCCAAAATCTCTCTGACCAGACAGGAGAACTGCTGAGGACCTTAGAGACAGAAAAAAATGACGCAGCTCCTCCAATTCTCTTTTGAAACCAGTGGATCGCATTTCCTAGTGGTCATTTATCTTAATTTCTCTTTTCACTCCTATTTCCAAAAATTTATGTAGATAGAATATCCCAAAGCACTGCTTTATTTCTTTATCTTCCCTTATTTGTTCATACTCCTTACTTCGTTTTAATAGTATATATATATATATTTAAATTACAAATAATCACAGGTTTCTAGTTCTGTGAGAGAAGAACTACTTCTGTTTGGAAGGAAATGGATGGAGTGAACAGAGAGCACCTGGTGGGACTGTTGAATTTGGTGGAGGAGGAATATTCTAGAACTGTTGTAGTCTCGATGTAATGCCATCCAAGGCTCCTTGTACTAATGAGCATCTGAAAATTAAAAAAAAAGTCACACCAACCTGCGTTTTAAAGTTGAAAATTAAGCCTTTTTCATCCGTGCTACAGAGATCTATCAGTGTCCAGTTGTGGATCCCGTTGGTGGCTTTAGCACATGCAATTTAAGACAGGTGTTTAAAAAACATAATACTTTCTCTTTTTTTATTAGTAGTTAGAATGTTTTGAAAGAGTGACTAAGCACAGGCCTGGAGATTATGAAATTTGCTTAAGTGTTAATGGGTTGATTGCTGAGTTACAGCCTGCCGTCTTTACTGGAAATTGATTGACTGGTGCTGCAGGTCTTCACACTTGACGCTCGGATTTGACTCGAAAATTCTGCCAAGTCTTTTACTCTGAAATTTATCTTAATTAGATCTGAAAGACCTGCCACAGCAGAATAGTCACACCGATTAAAATGAAAAACAGGAGAAATTACTGATCAAATTAATCATAATGTCGGGTTACAGCTGTAGGTCTGATGTAATTTGCCACTCCAGTGAGTTACATCGGCCCAGGCACAGGGAAGAGAGCTGGTTTTATGCTGATCTGTAACACCAGGCAGCTTCGGGCAGCCCATCAGGACGTTTATTCCATTCATTCTCTTGGCTTAGCCTGACCTTAGTGCTGCAACTTGAAACAAATTAGGCAGACGAAAAAAACCTATCCTTTTATCCAAGGGGTTGTGTTGGAAACATGAGCTTTCCAAATCCTTCTTGTTTCATTTTTCCCCTTCCTCTACCAATATTTGTTTGAAGTGACCAACAATTAATTATGTGGAAAATGGAAAATTAAAAGGTCAGAGGTTGTCACCTCGAGCACAAGCAGGAAATGGGTATTTCTAAGAGCTCCTAGTGGGTTAAGGTACGAGTAAGTAAGGCTAACTGAAGCAAAAAGGTATATAGCAGCACAGGAGAATATATATTCCAGCAGGTAAGAAATAAACGATCAGACTTGATATCTTGAATATGTAATGATACTAAAATTTTATAAAAATTTTAAACGATATACTTGTAGTGGACTACATACTCTAAATTTATTTTTTCTTAATGTATAAATCACTGATTGAATCCACAATAGGAGGAGAAAAAGAGGTTGCTGGTCTGGAGGGACACCACTATAAAATTTTAATCTGGGAGAGAAATCTCCTGTGAGATTTCTAATACTCCTTCTACAAGCAAAGTCTGAAAGATTTTTAGGACAACCTGTCCGTGTACAAGCACCACTGTATTTTTTGCTGCTGATCCAGGACAACATCAAGAAATGAAGATATTTGCCACCAGCTGAGAATGGAAATGAAGTAAAGGAAATAGAACAAGAAACTAGATGAGCACTGTTGTTGTGAGTCTCAGAAAGATTTGTGTCTAACCTGTCAAACATACACATTTTTTATTTTAATATTGTAGTAACTTCAACTTATCAGAAATGTTCTAGGCTGTTGTTGTTGTTGCTGTTTGTTCACTTTTTTCTCAAGTGTGATGTAATTCTACAAAGTCGCATATATCCCCAACCTTCAAAAAACTCAATCAACCAAAAAAATCCCATACTCTTTTAGATCTAGAAAATGGAAAAAGCTGGGGAAAGCTTTGTTTAAAAACAGCTTAAGTTGCATATAAACAATTTATTACCTTGAATTGCCTAAAAATATTCATTTAACAAAAGAAATTGAAAACTTTAATTCAGGGTAATTATTTGAAATCTGCTGAAATGGTTCATTGTTTTCAAATGCAAGTTTGTTGGGTTTTTTGGCTGAAACATTTCTACATTTCAGCTTATCATTTGCATCAGCAACTGTATCTTAAACTAGGAGAATTTCCTCCAGCAGAGGAACTTGACTTATTTCTGATAGCTTAAACGTGATTAAATATCCCATGAGGACTCTAGAGTTAGAGAATGAAGCTGGATTATGTTTTTGGAAGAGATTGGAAGGCAAAGCTGAGTTTTCAAAGGAGAAAAATAGATACATGAAAATAGCAAATCACATATTGCTAACATTATCCTTTTAGTATAAGACTGATGATGGTGAATTTTGGATCTTGAAAGAGATGAGATTCTTTAAAGCAGTCATCATTGCTGCAATATCTTTGTATACGTGTTAGGAAATACTTACATGCTTATACATAACACCAGGGAAGCAATCAGAACTGAGAGGACCCTAGACTCTTATCAAAATTACAGATGTTATAAAGAAAAGCTTAAAAATATGGATGCAGTAACATCAGCATCTATGCTACAGAACAGTAATTTGTCATAGCAATGGCCAGTAAACTGATATCAGATGATGGTTCTGAATGAATGCTGTAACGATCAATAAAAAAAAAAAAAAAATGCTGGTTGCTAATGCTGTCATGATTTTCAGCACTGTAACCTTATAATTGCTTTTGCAACAAACCCTACTGGAGTGCTGTCTCTTCTGGCTCTTCTCCCAGCATGGGTAATGCTCTCCTTATGGACTGGTGTCAGCAGCTGGGACAGGAGATGCTGAAGGACTGATTTCCTGTGGAGCTTTCCCCAGGGACATGGAGATGCCTCACAGAGTGCCAGCTGGAGCTGCCAACATGGGTGCTCCATGGGCTATGGGAGGGCATCTAGTGTGGAGCAGAGTTGTACTGGGATGAAGGTCCAGGAAGGGGCAAGTAAAGGAGAGGCTATCGTATTCACAGTACTCATCGGAAAGCACAGCTTCCAACAGCATTCAATTCCCCAGAGACAAAGCCTGATTTTTAGGAGGAAAAGTAAAATGTTGTTAGGAGGAGAGTGTAGAAAAGCAATGTCTTTGTTATCCACAGTGCCTTTATTCCTACTGACCTTTTCCACTGGGAGAGAGACACCAGAAAACAGAAGGACTAGTATTGTGAAAGGCTGGAATTGTATCACTGATCACCAGTCTGCAATAAGATGCTGAGTATGTTTCTAAACTACCTCTGCAACTTTTCACTTTATAACAAGAACTAACTCTACTAGGGAAGTTGGCAGGTTTCACACAGCTAACAAATGAGACAGGAGCAAGCTCAATATGCCATTAGGAAGGTTTCCCCCTCTTCTCCTTCCCTGACTTTTAGAATTACAACCTCCTTTTTTTTTTTTTTTTTTTTTTTTTTTGTAACTGTCTTCTGTCTGTGAAACACGTTCTCAATGCAATCAAAATGTATGTCTGACAGAATTTTCAGTTCATGTAAAACAAATATAGAAATAAGCAAAACTTGAGAAAAACCAAGCCATTCTAAAAATCCTTGATGTTTTCCCTATAGACATTCAAAGAGTATGTCTAGGGGGAAGTCACTGGTACTTCAAATATACGAGCAGGTGTAGAGATAACATATGTCAGTCCTGTAGACCCAAATTCTGCAGTCCACGCTCTCATGAGTGAAAACTGCAGAGAAGAAAGGATAGGGGAGGGTACGTATCTCTTCACAGCTCCATCCAATCTGCACATTTAGCTTTAATCTCATTATCAAGTTATGCCTCTGATTATTGAATTTACTTCTGAAAAATAATTTGCATCAGGAAGCATAAATGGGTTGTTGGAGTCAAGAATGCCAGACTGCTGTCCCAGCTCTATCATTGCCTGGCACGTCACTTCGTCTTTCTGTTCTTTTGTTGATTCTCCCACCATTATTTGATATGTTTAGACTTCAAACTTCTACAGTTTTTTGGTTTCTTTTTTTTGTCTGTTTTGCTTTTCTTTGGTGGTTGTTTTTTTTTTTTTTGTATAGTCCAATGAGACTTTGATCTTGCACTGGGCTTCTGGGCACTGCTGTAAAACTAATGCTACAAAAGCAAGGAGTATTGAAAAGAGGAATTGCATAGCCCTAGTCACTCACTCATTGAATTTAGAGAAGCATTGCTGTTAATTTCAGAGGACACAGTTTTGGTATCTATTTTGTTTTCAAGTATTTTGAATATTTTGAAGTTTCTGTCAGCTGCTCAGTGTGCTGTCAAATACACTAATGAAAGGTTTTCCTAAAGTTAATTTTCCTACTCATAATACAATAACCAAATTTGCTTTAACACTTGAAAAAATCCATCCATACTAAAGAGAATCAGTTGCTTAATCCTAAAATTAAAGGTTATTGCATGCAAGAGAAAATAATTACATGCTCAAAGTATGGAAAAAAGAAAACTTTTTAAATATGTAGGTATTTGTATAATTAAAGACTAATCAAGCATGAAGGCTGCTGACTAAACCAGAAAATGAGATTGTTGGCAAGCAACATTGTAATGTAAATGCCATTTTTGTTTAAGTACTAAAAAGCTGGAGGAATGATATCCTGAACAGATTAAAAGCAAACAGCATTGATAATAAATATTTATCAGATTTCAAATGCATCACAGAGATTTTTATATTTTACATGCAAAATATATTGGCATTGAAATATTCAGTCACTTTTCAAAGGTTTGTTCACATCTTCACTTTAAAATGTTGAAAAGCAAGCACTCACTAGTAACAGAAATACCTTTAGAACTCATTCTTAACCTGTAGCAATGTCAGGTATGTATGCAAAGGAAAACAAGTGAGAGTTGCTTACATATTTGACTGCAATGTATAAGATCAACTCCTGGGGAGGGAGGGTCAGAATTTTAATGTTTGGGGTTTTTAATGGTTTTATTTTAATTCTCTTTGCTGTTGTGTTGTTGTTTTCATTTTGTTTTCTCAAAAATGTTCACATTAATTTTCCAAAAAGTGGTAGAAGCTTTTCAACTTAATTTAGAAATGCATAGTAAAAGCAAGGCTGAGGAAGGCTTATCTAGACATATAGAAATTATCCCAATATAGCCATCATTTCATTGAAGAGGACTAATTTAGTTAAAGCTTTGCATTTGGGGGGGCAGTGCTTTTAAACTGGTGTAAAAGCATTACACTGGTTAAATGTGCTCATCACATACCTCTATGTTATATACCTAAGTCTTGTTCAGAAATGGATATAAATGTATTTGTCTACAGGAGATCTGGAGTAGGAGGAAATGTTTAAAATGAGGTACCCAGATGAATTCTCATTCCCATCCATTTTCTTTCGATGTGACTTTTCCCAGAGCTGGCACAACTCGATTTGCTGAAGTGCAGTAGAAACCATCTCTTAATCAAACCTGGTCATGCAGTAGTTGAGGCTAATTTAAAACATCTTTCAACATCTGTGAAAAGAGGCCTAAACTCGACAGTAAGGCAATGAAGACCTTTGCTTTGATGCATGTACTGTGGGCCATTGCAACCACTGTGTTGATATGTACCTCCTTGTTGTCTCCTCATACATTTACTTTTCACAGTAATTTTCATCTCGCTTGATTATAACAGGGAGATGCAATAGCATGTCACTGACAGAGTTACTGGGGAAAACTGACAATAGGGATTTTTGAATGTAAGGCTGCCTACAACATTATCAATTTTTTCCTAGCCTAGTGTAATTATATTCTATTAGCCTTTGGACAAAGGGAGTGAAGATAAGTTTAAATTAAATAATACTGTGTGAAAGTCTAATTCTAGTCTCTTGAATAAGCATTGGTCTAATTTTCAGAAGGGTTGTGGCACTTACAGTGATGTAAACTGCAAAAAATACTTAGCCCTTGAAGGACCCAAAGTAAAGGTTTCAGCCTCCGGATGTCTTAGAAAAATCTTTTTCTTATCAATGGCTTTTTCACAGGAAAATGACCATTTGCAAATGTGAAAATTCAGCCAGCTTCATACAGTAGTCTGTATTTATTTGAATTACTGAGCTCTTGAATGTACACAAATTTGGCTATCTGTACTTCACAACATCACAGATACATCATCATTAAGAAACTTTATGAAGTGAACCTTATTGTAGATACTTTAATTCCTCTAAACAATTAATATTTGTGCTATTCTAATGATCCTAAGGATTACATTGGTAAAGATACAGTAAAGAAAACAATAGAAACAGTACTAAACCTTTTGTGTAGACTAGATCCACCGGTGAGTGGTACAACAAGCAAACTTGAAGATGCAGTAAAGAATGTTTAGAGAAAAGGTATTCAAGAGAATAGTCTTTGTGCCAGGTCTGACCCATAGGAAGTTTCAATCCAGACCCCCAGTTAAGCAAATAAAAGAAAAATAAAGGGCTTTTGAAGGCAGCTGCACATGTGCTTTTCCCCAGGAAGAGCTGTTGCATGCGAATGCTGAGAGAGTACAGTTAGCTAAGGGAGGTTGGCAGATGAAAAGTCTGGCTCTGGTATTCTTTTTTCATTTTTTTTTCACACTTAACCAAGTGAATCAAGTTGTAAATTTTAGATGGCCTGTTAACAAAATACTCAAATTCCTTTTTTCAGCTGAGATGAGATGGTTGCACTTCCCGCAGATAACTGATCTTGTCAAGCAGATGATCGTTCTTTTTTGTTTTGTTTTCTAACTGCAACTTTGCTTAAAGTATAAGCTACAAGAATGGTTTTGCTCTTATTTCTATATAGGACATTTCCACTGTTTACTGAGGAAATCTAACACGTAAATTATTTAAGGGCTAAAATAGGTACTCTTACAAGTCATTAAACTACTCAGTGTCTTGGAACACAAAGAGGATATCCCTGGGATATTTATCTGAGGGCTCTGCAGGTCAAAGGGGGAATGGAGTAAGCAGAAGAGCAATTATTCATAAACAAAAAAAGGGGGATTGCTGTTAAAAGTGTCAGCATATACATCTGATATGCCTTAGGTGGGGCCATTACTCACGAAAAAAAAATGTCATTGCTGCTATTTTGCACCAGATACTGCATAGCTATTCTATGGTAATCATGGCTTGCATAGCACTCAAGTTTAGTGGAAAATTTTCAGAGAAACTTCAAGCAACTCAGTGAAATATGGAAACATCTCCAAATTCTCTAGCTTTATATCCTACCCTTTGTCAAGCACTGACTTAAACTGTTCCTTAAAATGCTCAAAAGCTGTATACAGTATCTCCGTTTACCTTCATGAGTTGATGAAAAAATTTGTCTCTTTTTCAGTGTGTGTTTTTGAAAGTCTTGATCGGGTTCTCTAAGTTAACAATATTATTTTTTTCAAATCATAAAAAGTGAGATCACAGTCCTTGCTAAAGCCTTACTTAAACGTCTAAGGACCAGCCAGATGCCACCCTGTTTTCCAGTGCTGTCCAAAATGATGCCTTATCGCATCTTCATCTGAGCAACAGATACTGGAATTTGCTAAACTTTTTTTTTTTTTTTTTTCCTGCACATGCTGCATTTGCTTTTATAATTTCCTTACAGGAGAAAGACTTAGTACTAAGATAAGGCAAAAATCAGACCCAAGGATATTCCATGATCTCTACATGTCTCCAAATCAGAAGACTAAAACATAAAAAAAAAAAAAAAAGGGAGGTAGACCACAAAGTTTCATTTGGATGAAATGAAACTCTGAGGTCTTTGATTTCATCCTTTTATTCTACCATGTACACACCAACTGTGTGATCTGAGAAACTGGGTTCAAAATAAAGAGACAAAAATCCTAGTGTTTCAGTACTCGCAAAACATTTTGACTGGGGACTTATGGAGGGATATGCCTTCTGAAGGCAAACAAAATGTCCACCACTCTGAAGAGTTTCCATTCCAATGGAAACAGTGCAATAAATTGTTCCATTGAATTTTTTACAAAAGTTAATTGCAAACAATATTGTGATGAAATATTTGTATTTCATCCCTGTCCTGGAAATCAGTGTGGGCTTTGGAAATACCATCTGGTGCTCAGAAAAGCCGAATCTGACATTTTTGAAGTAAACTGGAAAGCTGCAGACTATTAAATACGATCTTCACACTAGGGTGCTGCTTTCAGATTTCCCAAGATATGATTCAACACATTAAAGCAACAGGTGTAATGATCTGAGGAGAAGGATCCACACAAAGTATCAGGAAAATATCAGCATTCTTCCCTTTTCTGGCAGCTGGTAGACCAGTGTTTGCTCTGTGAGCCTGCCAGTGAAATGGTCCAGCACTGAATGGAGGAGTTTTATATAAGAATTAAAGTTTGTAATTGTTAGGACTGCAACCACTCTCATTTTTTTTAACTCATTCCTTTGCAAAATACCAGTATATATAATGTTAGAGAGCTTTTGCTGAAAACTGTAGATTCATTGGAAAGCAAGGCCATTCATGGCATCTGCTACAATCATCTTCTAAAGTAATGTTTTAGCTTCAGGTTCAAACCTTTCCACTGCACCTGATTCAGACTTGAGACTCCAACTGGTGTGTCCCCTCATGATGGTAAATGCCCTGTTTTGGCAAAATAATGAATACTTGACAGCTTTTGCTTTTCTTGGAATATAAATAGTTGACTCTTCCTACAGTCAGAAAGAGAAAACTTCCTGTACTATTTGTTCTAATGTGCATAACTTTGACAAAGGAAAGAGTTCTAAGTAATGCTGGAGAAGGCGACTTACTAAACATAAGTGCATACATCTTCTCTGCTAAAGAATCATCTGCTGGAAATTTGAATGAACAATTAATGAACAGTTTTCATAAATGCTGAGACAACAAGGATCTGCTTGAAAATATTCTAAATGTCAGCTAAGATTGATTTGAATTATTGATTACAAGTTTTTTGAAATTATAGATTACCTGATATTATATGAGCTGTCTGAGTAGAGAAGCTGTCAGTTTAGTGGATCATGAGCATTAGTTTTCCTGGGAAGAGTGGCTAGTATTTTAAATCTGTCTGGCTGCTCTTCATTTTGTATGTAACATCCTAAGCTTCTATAACAGGAAACTTTTTAGAAGGTGATTGACACAGAAAGATTAGTATAAGATATATGGTGTTTGCATGATTTAAGTTGATCAGATTTTAAAAAAAAATAATAATTGGTACCTTATGAAGATTAAGAATGATCATTAAAGTAGGTAATAGAGTGACTTCCTATCGGTCAAAAGTAGTTCTAATATATTGAAATGTTCAAATGCTTCTAGAAAGTGCAGTTAAAATAAATCCCTAAATATCTAAATGGCCCCTTCCCTGCTGACTCCAATACAATTGAGATTCCATGAGCACAACTTGACTTTTAATGATGTTAGGTCAGTACAGAATTTTTGAAAAACGAGGAATTATACATTCTGAAAATAAAAGTTTTAGCCTGACTACTTTGATAAAGATTCATGACACCTAGCCCTTTAAATATTGAACTTAGACTGTAAAAATATCACTTCTTATTGATCACATGGTTATTAAAGTCAGTCAAATGCTCAATTCATATGTCAAACACTTGTAATATTTCCTGTAAATATTAGAACAAAAGAGGAAGGTGATAATATCGTTGTGTTCCATTGCCTCAGATTTATTCAGCTTTTCATCACCTAGAAATAATAAAACTGTCATCAAGAAATGCATTAAATATGCCAAGCATTTATCAAGACTAAATTCATTTACAGCTGCATCATGTATATGGTGCATGTGCACATTAGTTCGTGTATACGAAGGCAAGAACATATCCATCTATATAGGTAAGAAGTGTGTAATATACCACGTGTTCTTGTCTCCTTTCAGTACATCTTCCTTCTTCCTGCCGCATACTTGGTACCCTGAAAAAGTATCATACAGTTGTCAGATCTCAAAGAAAATGAGGAAACTTAGTAAATCAACAGACATTAATTAAGTGTTAAAGGCAGTATTTAAGGTATCTTCGATTTATATTGCTCCTAATGACTTTCAGGTGTGCTTATAAGGGAGGCCAGGGGGTAAATCTTGAGATCTCCCAGGCTCCCCCAAGATGCCTTTCCATAACCAAATGCTTTCATATGAGTAATCGAAAGAAACCTTTAGTCAACCACTGGGGAGTCTTTACAGCCTGGCTTCGATTGGAGTCTGAGTGCAGGCCTGTGAGCAGGAGGTGTTTGTAAGCATTTCTAATGGCATTTTGATGTACATGTACAAAATTGATGTCGGAAGGATCATTGTAAAGTCCCAAACAGTGGAATATTGAGGACATTTTCAGGTGGCAGTCAGATTCTGGCTGGGTGAGCCCAGTATATTTTCTCATGTCACAGTTGATTAGGTTCACAGGGAAGTGGAAAGAGTAAAAAATTCTCTTATTACTGCAGCAATGCCATATCAGCCTCTTTTCCCTTTGAATGCAACATTAGTTTTTGTCCAGAACTCTAACTGCTTTCTACAGTTTGGGGAATTGTAAAGCAGAAACAATTTTCCCAGCTAGGCTGACCTTCACAGTAATGAGAAATGACTGGAATTTCTCTCTATTTCTCTAACGTTTGGGGAGGGAGGTAAGAGGAATATGTTTGTTTTACCTGATATTATGTTGTGGGTGTCTGTTTGGCACTTTGAGCCTAATTTTTTTCCATTCAAGAGATTACATGGATTGCTGAACCATCTGACCAAGTAGCCAGCCCTCAAGCGTACAGAGAAACAACAGTAATGCACTTTAAACCTTTTCTTATCACAGCACTGATGGCCTTTGGTTTCATCCATTAAATGATTTTTTTTTTTCATGGGAATGGCTATTTTTATTTCCTCTTCAGTGTTTGCTTAGGTGATGAGCAATGATTTGAGAAAGTTTAAGATTCATTGTAAGGGGTCCATATAAGATGGGGGGGGGACCTTAAGGTGGACATACATCTGCAGGGTGTTCCTTCTTAGGCTAGTGATGTGCTACTGCAAAGCTGACCATCTCCTGGGGATAAGAAAATTCTGCATTTATTTGAGAAATTGTATTGCAAACAAATACAAGTTATGACCAAAGAATCTTTGAGAGCAGCACACATTGCTAGAAATTTGAATTGCAGATACTTGAGTAATCCTCTTTCCCTGTGAAATCTGAGGTCTCTAACATTGTTGTGTCTGTCCTGCAAATGCCAAAGCAGCACTGCAGATTTGTTGATGTATCTTAGGTAGGTTTCATGAAGTGAGATTCATTGCAAGGTAGAGCAAAGGCACTTCAACAATACATTGAAAGCAAGAAGCTGCCCAAGGAAATATGGAGGACCCCAGGCATATTTATACAGTGCTGAATCCTGTTTTGGCACATCTTCATTGTGAGAATTATATGAAGTAGATGGGCTCGGGTAGGACTTTGCATGCTCCTGATTACAGTGTAGATTTACTTGCCATTTAGCATCTGAGATAGTAAAATACTGAGAAGTTCCTGGAAATGGGCACAAGTCAAAATATTTCAAATCAAAGATGAATTGGATCAGATCTGTGACTACAAATTGCTCAAATGTGAAAGCTGAGTGGTAGTTTCAAGGAATTCTCAAGTATGCAGTGTTTTCCTTTAATTTTTGCTTTATTGTGGCTAGAACAGGCTACTGAAAATGTCAAAATATGGAGAAGGTTAGTTTATTTGCTGTTTCTACTGTGAATAAATAAAAGACCTCACAATATTTTTAGAAGAAGAATGTTGTACCTTGTAAAATTGTAAAAATGTAATACCTTGTAAACATTCAACAGTTTAACTACATGCCCCTCTTTCTACTGCATCTGAAAAGCCTGAAGATGTGAGCTGAAGTTACATTTTCCTAGTTAGTACTTCCGTACTATTGCCATGATGTTAGAACACTGCATTCTGTTTTAATAGCCCACAACATGGGTAGCAGAGTCGAGGGACATTAAATTCCGTGATGATACTATAACCCATAGAGTGCAATCCCTCATTCACTGCAATGAGTGTGTCCACAGGAGCCCCCACTTGAGTATTTATTGAAGTCTGTAACATCAGTGGCATGCTGTAATACTGACAGGTGACTTTCTTCTCATCTGCTTCCTTGCTCAAAAATATCTGTATGTCTGCAGCTCATTGATTGTGAACAAGGACAATAAGGGGAAAAATGCTTGAAATTGTAAAGAACTTTTCCTTTGTATTACAATAGGCATTATGGGAGGGTTAATTTAGATGTTATGTTTCTAACTATATGCTAGACTGTGATTCTCACCTTTGTCTTCTGCTCTTTTAAGTCAGATGTTTCTTGAAGCCCTCAGTAGCCTACTTTGTGCTCTCTCTGCTTGTGCATACATGATTACCATGAGTGAAAAAGATTTGGATTCATGTGGCCTCTAAAATGATCAGAAATCAACTAAAGTGAGAACTATGTGGATCAGGACAGATCTGTTGGCTCTTCCTCTCTAGAAAAGAATAACACAGAAAGAGAGCTGCAAGAGAGGGTGAAGACTGCCCCTGCACTTGAATCTTTTTCAAGAAACCCTCATTCTCAGTCTTCATATAATGCTGGCCAAATGTCAGGTCCCAGGAAAGTTATAATTTGGCAGAATGAGTGGGTTAGACAGTGTTGTGATAGAGAAAAGCAGCAAAACACTGCTTGATGAAACAGAGTAATGCCTTTGCTTAAAATGGTTACAGAAATAGATTGATAATCTGAAACACTATTCTTTTTTTTAGTATAGTTAGCAACGTCCTTCTTTGTTCACTATTTGATGGTGTCCTCATGTTTGACTCATACTTCAGTCTATAGCTAACTTGTATGGAGACTTCATGAAAAGAGATGTTAATTCAAAGATGTTCAAGGCTGATCAATATTCACTGCAAAGCAATTGCTAACACGTGATCTTCTGATTTCTATTGAGAGCATTAGTCAGTTTTTTGTCAAGGCCTCAGTCAAACCCTAATACTGATTTCATGTCAATGGAAATCAAGACCAACCATACAGAAGCTCAAGTGCTATATATATCAGTATATCAGTATATATATGTATATATATATATCAATCAATATATCAGTATGGAAGCACTGAAGTAAGGCTGATCAGATTGACTGTGAAGTTGGGCACAACTAAAACTTTGACTGTGACTTGTCTACTCCCTGGGCTCCTCTTGAAAGTCCTGAGAATAGCTGGAGCTGTCAGGGTAGTGCTTGTTCTGAGCTTTACCTGCCTAGATATAAGAAGTCTCTCATGTAGCCAGGCAAGATCTGATCTTAGAGACACAACAGCATTACCTTGATTCCAGGACTGGTGAATCAGAATCTGGTATTGGCAGTCCTTAGTGAGAGAGGCATTCCCTCAAGCATCTCTCATTTGACTAGAGTGGAAAAGTGTACACTGTACTAAATTTGGCATGCAAGACAAGATACACTCCAGCTTTAAAAATAAAAGCAGTGTCTACTCATCATGTGTTTTGGGACTTGGATTATATACTTGGCCATTTTAGGTTTGTTTTTTCTCTCCTAGGTAGCAGTGACAAATCACTGGCTGAAGAACACATCCAAATAAGAATAAAACATTTCCTGATTTCTCTCACCAGTGTGCTTCATAATACCAAAGAACATTGTTACTACTGTGTACAACAGGATATATATGTGAAAACTGACCAGTCAGTCTCAAAGCAGAGAACTGAGATTTAATTATGATGAGAGGGAAAGAAACAAAACTGTCTAAGATGTCTGAGAAGTTGCGTACAGCTGCTAGGCAAGTTTCAATGATATCATCAGCTTTGGGTGATCTTCAAACTGTGGAGCTTATAGGTAAGCTGCTGCAATGAGAAAGTGTGATGTGTGGATGTAGGGTTCTAGATGGAACAAATGGAATATGGGTGCTGTGGGTGTCCTGTCTGCTGCTGACAAGTAGAAGTTGAGTCTCACCCTGCCAAAAAATGGGATGAAGGATATTCTGTCCCACAGTTCCGCGTGCTGAGTGAGAGTCCTCACGCTCTCTGTGACTATTAGGAACTCATTCAAATTCCTGACATTTTCAAAAGCTGCAGAAACAGCTAAGGAAAATAAAAGCAGTATATAGGAATAGGAAAAATAAAAATTATATATAAATATTGGAAACACTGTTCATTCCTGGCTCTGAGCTGCAGGAAGCAACTGAATGCCTCTGAAAGCTTTGGAGAGGCAGAACAGAATCAAAGAATCACAGAATCACCAAGATTGGAAAAGACCTAGAAGATCTCCCAGTCCAACCATCACCAATAGTACTCACTAAATTATATCCCTCAACACAATGTCCAAACGTTCCTTGAACACCTCCAGGATCGGTGACTCCACCACCTCCCTGGGCAGCCCATCCCAGTGCCTGACCACTCTTTTAGAGAGGTAGTATTCCCTAACGTCCAGCCTGAATCTCCCCCGGCGCAGCTTGAAGCCATTCCCTCTAGTCCTATCACCATTTACATGAGAGAACAGGCCAACCCCCAGCTCGCTACAACCTCCCTTCAGGCAGTTATAGAGAGCAGTGAGGTCTCCCCTGAGCCTCCTCTTCTCCAGACTGAACAATCCCAGCTCCTTCAGCCGCTCCTCATAAGGCCTGTGCTCCAGACCCCTCACCAGCTTTGGCGCCCTTCTTTGCACCCGCTCCAGGGCCTCAATGTCTTTCTTGCAGTGAGGGGCCCAGAACTGGACACAGCACTCGAGGTGCAGCCTCACCAGAGCTGAGTACAGGGGGACAATCACTTCCCTGCTCCTGCTGGCAACACTATTTCTGATACAAGCCAGGATGCCATTGGCCTCCTTGGCCACCTGGGCACACTGCTGGCTCATGTTCAGCCCAGGACACTACTCTCTGCACTACATCTCTACAGGGAGCCTCAGCCTAACCTTTAGTGTGTGATCTCCTAAATGCAAATGATGTTCGTAGCAATGATTTTAAGTTTTTTCTGTCCCTCCTACTGCCATCCAGAAATAATGGCACAGCAGTAGAACAAGCACACACTGCATAGTGGCATCCAGGAATCAGTGCCTTAAAGGAACAGTGTGAGCATGCACCTCACTCTGCTGCAACCTCTCAAGCAGCACGTCCCTGTGGAACTGAACCCTACTCCTCTACCTTTTATTAAGAGCATCCCCCTTTCAGCCTATTTCCTCCACAGCAAGACCCCAAGACCCATACTGGTCTCATACTGGGTCTTACTGCCATACCAGTAGTTCTGCTTGATTTTTCTTTGGGAAGTGTGCAGCCACCAAGTCTGGGCAGCAGCAGGATAGTCCTTTTGGAAAACAGCAGCCTACTAGTCAGCTGAAATGGAGGATTATAAGATTTGTAGGTTGGGAGGAAAAAGAGTAATGTGGAAAGCATGTGGCAGCATTATCTGTCTCCGTTCATCAGCAGTCAGGCTTGCTCTCAACCTGGTTCTTGTTGCAGTGTTCTGAGATTTCTGAAGCTGTAATGGTGCTCTTAGCACTTGCACCACTTCTAGCTGCCTGGGATATACTACTATTTACTGGATTTTTTATTCAGTCACTGAAATAACATTTTTAATAAACTAGTCATTCCTTTTCATCAAAACAGAGAACAATGAGAGCAAAAATACATTAAATAAATCTGTTTAATGTGAATTATTGTCACGGTTCTACTTACATGAGTATGCCTAATGAATAACTGTGAAAAACACCAAGGAAAACACAGTTTTAAAAACTAGACTTTCAAAGAAATGTTTCCTTACCCAGGCTGGACTTAGCCTCAGCCATTCAGCATGTTAGCTCAATAATTTTGCCCACTTCCATCACATCATGCATTAATGGAGTGTGAGAACCAAATCACAGTGCTCAGTGGTCATACTGGCTTCTCACTGTGGCCATCTTAGAGCAGTTCAAAACGCCAGCTGCTCCTGCAAAACAAAAATGGCAGGGCCATTTTTGAAGAGAAGATACGGAGTAGGAATGTCTATTAGGAAATGATCTAGAAACACGAAGACCACAGGCCACTGTCCTGAAAAAAGTGTTAGCATATACATTGTGATCTTACCAGACTAGAGACAAAGGAATTATGATTATCTCCACTTCACAGATGGAGGGATGAGTTAGTAAGAGATTAACAAGCTTGTCCTAGGTCACTCAGAGAGTCTGACAGGCACAAGACTAGGACCTAGATTTTCTGAGTTCCTAAAGAGGGATCAATCTCTAAGAAATAGTCTCCTAAGCTATGTTTCTTAATAAAAGAATTTTCTATTAAAACGTTACAGAAGTAAAAATGCAATTTCTTTACCTTTCAGTTTGATTAATGGATTCTTCACAACATAACAATAAAGCACGTTCCTTTTATAATATAGAGTATTTGTATCATTTCCTTCAGAAAGTAATGATGGAAAAAAATCCACCTTGATTAATTGCAGGTAGATTTTGGTTTGGTTTGGTTCTGTGTTTTCTGTTCTGTGAGGCTTTTTGTTTGTTTGTTTGTTTATTTACCATGTTGATACCAAATAGAGATTTTTTAAAGTGCTGGTATTTGGCACAGTGGTGAGCCAACTAGCGAGGGAACACTCTTTATAGATAATAAAATAGTAGGACAAATTGAGTTTCCAGACTTTAATCCTCTAAGAAAAGCTGAATAGAGAGAGGAAAACTTCCACAGTGTTACTCAGTTGTTTCACCCTATTTGATTACTGGTCAGCATGTGAACCCTATTTTAGAAGTGATGTGATTTCTATCTAAAATAAGTTGTTTACAATGTTCTATGAGCTATTACTATTTGAATGCTGGTTTCTAAAGTTCTTGAAAGAAGTCTACATTAAAGCAACATTCAGAAGATTGTAGGATTGTTTTGTATTCTCTCTGAAATAGAATGCGATTTCATCTGCATCAGGCTGATTTACACAGAGTAGTTTTGTTGTTTTGCTTTTGAGCATTTATGAACTCTCAGAGATATTATTGACCCCTGCTTAAAAAGTTTGCCATGAGAAGATAAACCAGTAATGGTCCTATTGTTAGTAATGACCATAATGGGTATAAATTCAGCCGTTCTTTTTAGGAGATGAAGTATTTTCTTTATGTTTTTATAGGCATAAATAGAGCTTAAAAGCAAAGATGTGGGTGGCCAGGATTTTCTGAGTTCTATTCCAGTGCAGTATGGCAGTGTGCAGCAGCTACTGAAAGGTTTGCAGCCAGTCAGGGATGCTAAGAGAAGAGCAACCCCTAAGGAATAATGTAAAGATTAATTTTTGATTACTGTGTCTGAGTTTTATTTACTCATTTGTTAGAAACAAAGGCCAACTTGTAACACTTCCCTGATAAAGGTTGAGGGAACTGGGCTTGTTTAGCTTGGAGAAGAGAAGGCTCTGGGGAGACCTCATTGTGGCCTTCCAGTACTTGAAGGGAGCTTAGAAACAGGAGGGGGAATGGCTGTTTACGAGGGTGGATAGTGATAGGACAAGGGGGAATGGTTTTCAACTGAGACAGGGGAGGTTTAGGTTGGATGTTAGGAGGAAGTTTTTCACCCAGAGGGTGGTGAGGCACTGGAACAGGTTGCCCAAGGAGGCTGTGGATGCCCCATCCCTGCAGGCATTCAAGGCCAGGCTGGATGTGGCTCTGGGCAGCCTGGTCTGCTGGTTGGCAACCCTGCACACAGCAGGGGGTTGAAAGTGATCACTGTGGTCCTTTTCAACCCATGCCATTCTATGATTCTATAATTCTGTGATAAAATTGACTGCATTTGGGACTGAACTTTTATTATCCATGGGAAATTAGCACATAGTTAGAGTGAAACATAATGCAAGAAGTGTGCATATGTGCTCATAGACTGGTCGCCAGTTCCTGACGAGAAGAGCTGCAAGGCCCTGAGTCCTGCTTTAAATACAGACATACTCACACTGACATTTAACTTAATGGTCATTTAAGTTAAACAAGTAATGTAGGGGCTAGGGTTGTTGTACAATCAGAGCTCAGAGGTACACCCTTTCTATCTGCTTGAATCTAAATGCACCCATGGCCAGGTAGTAAGACTCAGTGTTTGGTGTAGCCAAAAATGGGGGAAACTGCAAAATGTGTCCTGATCCAAGGTATGCACCTCCTGTGCATGCCATCCAAGTGAGGCATTTAAATGTGTGCCTAGTTCCCCCCGTGGCCAATGGAAAAAAAATATTATATCAGGAAGACTGCCCAGGAAAGGACCTTGCCTTGTGAGCTCTGAATTACACCCCAGAATGTCTCTCTTCCCAGCCATAAAGACAATGAAAGGCAACCAGCCTTGTAACAGTGTCTGAAAGTAGGTATTGAGGGCACTCCTGAAACAGATGGAAGGAAGGCAAAGTGTGACTGCAATGTGAGCTCACCATATTCCCACACAGGCCATTTTTATAGTTGTGTGACAGAATGTGGGCTTTAGAGGATCGTTTCTGCAAGTTGCTTTCTCCTGTAAAGTATATCAGAATAGTTGTGACACTATTTTGTAAAACTAAAAAGAACACTAGTCAAAAAGACTGCATGTTTCTAAGATCATCGCATGTAGATTAAAGCCTCATCTCTTACATGTTGACTTATGTATGCCTATCATCTTTTCTCCAAGATCTTGTACACAGCAGGGTTGGCATACAGGCTTCATGAAAAGCAGAAAGATAACAGAAATACATAAGTGTTTTGATTTACCTACAGTATTCTCCTTTCTATTCCTTATCTAGAATTTTATGATGTCTAGTATGTTGTGTCTGATTTCAAATAATTATTTTGATAGTCTTTCTTGTGATTGCACTTCTTTTGTTTTAGCTCTCTTGTGCTGGTATGTTAGAATTAGTTATTTCTTTTATTAGCTCAGTAGTGTTTTGCTTCTTTAAATACAATTTAAAGACCTGTAATTTTCTTTTTCTTGGTGACATTAATCTCTGTACACATCTTTTTAAAAAAACTTGTGTTCTGCTTGGGAAATGGGAACATTCCAAAATGTGTATATGACATGTTTCATTTTTTTCCTTTAATATAGCATATGACTTATATTAGATGATAAACTGTATTAGGCTGTTAATTGATAGTTAAAATTTATAGAACAAACCTTTGCTTGTTTTCTATTGCACATGCAGAGTCATGGACTTCTAGATCTCAGTCCTAAAGGCAACCAATTCAACTGCGATTGCTTTTTTGTTTCTTACTTACATCATTTTTCCTCAGTTTTCCTTTTATGCCTGCTGTCTTTTGTAATTTGGCTTCAGGGATATTCTTGCTACAAGTTTGGCAAATATGGTCCATGTACAACAGAATTGCGGAGCTACTTTCTTCTTATTGCTGCTTGATTGTTCTGCAATACTGTATTTTGATTATTTTTCCATTTTTACTTTTAAGTTTCTGGATTTATAGTGTTAGGACTTGACCCTTACCTTGTTTACATAGATGTAAACTATGAGTAGGCACCTAAATGCTCTAGGTTTTTTCAAAATATACCCCCTTTTGCAAAAAGTCCAGGTATAATTAGATTGCACACCTTTATTACTATATATCAATCCTAAACACTTGCAAAGAACCAGACATAAATCTCAGCTGCATATGGGGGATCTGAATTTGAGATTCCCCACCAACATCATCTGTTGAGTTCCCCTTAGTACAACACTGCCTCCAATTTGTGTTCTGGCTACTTGACTTTGAACATTCAAAGGCACCCAGTACTCAAACTGTTCCATAGGATAGCATGCAGAATACAACTCAAACTTCTTTCCCCAAGCAAAGAAAAGGCAGTGGCAAGGAAGGAAAAGTATGTTCAAGTTAGAAAACCCTGAAAGGAAGTAGGATTGCTGATACTTGAAAAAATATCTACCCAGGAATTACAGATGTGCACAAAACACAAATTAGGCCAATTACAGCAGTCTTTCAAGGACTCCTGGTGACACAGGGATCTGGCTGCCCCCTGGACACAGGTGGCAGTGACAGATGAGAAGGAAGGACAGGAGGTCCTGGTGCTGCTCAAATTGCCAGCAGCCTTTTCCACGACAGCCACTTGTGTGGATGAGTGGATGAGATCCTGCATGCGTGACGATTCAGCTATGTCTCCCAACTAGTGCCAATCATAAATAAGGGGCCCGTAAGTCTCTGAAGTAGCTCTTCAAGTCAAGCTATTGTGGCTTGACATACAATTTCTACCCCAATTTTATTACCCTTAACAGCTATATGATGAGGATCATTTATATAAGTGAGTCGTCTTTTCTGCATAATAAGATAAAGTGAAGGTCTAGAGCTCAAATAAGCATTGTATGAGTTAGTGTAACTCACTTTAAAATAGGTCTTGATAAAGTCAAGATACCGTGTGTGACATTTACTATACGAATGTGAATAAACAAAAAGACAGAAGGAATGGAAAAAAATGCATCAGGGATTTTCCTAGCAGTGAAATAGCAAGTTGAGTAGCTGATCTATCCTATGAAAAGTGTCCAGAGCATTATGGTAGAATTAGTGTTCTTTGAATAAAATATATCTTGTCAGATAGCAACTTCGAAGACAAGACAAGGCTTTCATTTATGCAGGGTGATCTGATAATGTAAATGAGAGAAGTTAAAGCAGTTAATCTGTAAATAAAAGAAAATTCAGAAATATGTAGATCTGAAAATAAAGCCTCCTATTTATTTCCAGGGAAACTGCAACAGATACAAAGAGCAGAATAATACTATTTGATAGAGTGAATTCTCAGCTACAAAACACTACTTTTCAACACCAGTAGTTATGCATTTTATCCAGCAATGAACAAGAGCCTTCATGCTGTGCTTGTAAACATCTGCACCAGCAGAGGTGACCCACGGCCACTATTGCCACCGCTGAAATTCACCATCCGCTGCCTCACTGTGCTCACATCCACTGTTTGGTCTCCATAAACATTTTGCAAGTATCAGTGAATGTCAGTGGGGATGATTTTTTTCCACCTGGAGGAATCCAGTGACCTTTGGTTCTTTCCATGTCAGACGCCATTTGGTCAGACTGCCCCTCTGCTGCCATCTATCACATAGCAACAAAATGTGACAGTATGTCGGTAGGAATGTTCAACCTCTACTGCCACACCACCACCACCATCTGTGTCCAATGTCATAAGCCATTATGATAAAAATAGGAGGCATTACTTTCGGAGCATCCCTCATATGTTTACCTGGATTTACCTTTCACTAATTAAGGGAAGTCAGTTTTAACTTTAAAATAATCCCTTGCAGTGATTTTTACTATTTCTTACTCAAAGACCTGTATCTTACAATTAGCTTTCATAATCTAGTTCAATAATTCACATTCATTCTAGTTGTTTTTATTAACACAGCTATTATTTTTTTAGCTACCATTAGTATTTCCTGTATGTATATTACGGCAGTGGCTTAAGTGCCCAATGTACATAAATATCTGTATTGCTGTGCAAGTACTGTGCAGCAAAGAGGAAGAAATATTCTGTTGCAGTTTGATCCTGAAATAAGAAAATTTGTTTTAATTTGCTTCTTGCCTTACTTCGGTACACATGCATATATAATCCAGTCCTAATGGACTTCCATGTGTATTATTTAAAAAGAAAACAAATAAACAGGATGAAAAAAAAAAGGCAGGTTTTTTTTATTCTCATTTTTCAGACAGGAAATTAAAGAAAGGAAAATATATGGAAGAATTGGACCCCTAGTGAGATTTCCAGGCCTCTGCCCAGAGACCCTAATCACAGGATTTCCTTTCTGCTCAAATATAATTATTACTATTTCCATCACATTCATTTTGGGAAGTTTTTCATGTTTCCACATGAAATACTAATTTTCTAACCCTGAACTTTCCTTTTAAGCAAAATCAATGAAAAGCTATTGTTGCTTTTACAAATGCCAGAGAGAATTATTACCATCACAGGCAAAAATAAAAAAGATATTTTCACCCTCAGTAGACTGAATTACTGAGAAATAACCTTACAATTACTGTATAAAACACCCTGTTTTTTAACACCATTTTTAATATCCTTAAAGTTTCAGATTTATTTTTCATGAGCCAGTATCAGTGAGCTAAATTCTGCTGTGCTGTAAATTGGTGCAATTATGCTGACCTCCGTGGGACTCAACCTGTTACACTGATGACTCTCAAGAGGCACACTATTTTGGGATGAATATTAGTTAGGAACACGGAGACAGAGGTCTGATTTCTCTGACACTTGTTTAAATAACCAGAGTAATTTTCTTGACATCAAAGGAAGTATTTTGGACTTCTAACGGTATGCCAGGTAAATCTGCTTTAAATTAGGTATTTGTCAAACCACCAGGGAGAAGACTTTTGATCTTTCCTGGTGTGGAATTCAGTAGTGGAAACGCAAGGGAACCCTTGAGTGCTATCGAGCTTGCCAAACATACCCTCATCTGCTCCCTGCAGATCTCAGATCAGGTGCCCTAACAACCTGCAATTCTCAACTCTCTCATGATCTTCAGCAGCGAGAAAGAAAATTCCCTCTCAGCATTCCCATGCGATTCCTTCATCCGCAACCAAAATAACTAGCTGCTGGAATCATACAAAAGCAATGATTTCTGGTTTGGTTTAGATAGTTCAACTTGTTTGCTTCTTCTAGCTGATGGATGTTCTGCAAGTCAGAGTCCTTGTCTATCTTTGAGCTGAAGCTAAGAGGATTGCGACCTGCCTTCTGATTGCCATTGCTGAGAGAGGGAACAATTCAATGCAGAATGGCTGCACCCTCCTTTTGTAATATTTCCTTATAACTGATCCATCCCTTTTCTATTTGTTCTCTCCCATTGTGTTAAGAAACCAGATGAGTGCCCTGCAGTTTGTGATTTTTTTACACTACCTTCTAATAATCACTGGCTTGATGTTGCACGTACAACTAATACGAACATTAGGTGTACTGAGTCCCATCTTACTTGCAGTCAGTCTGGCTTCACCACAGGTTCTGCCCTCTTTAAAATATGATAGAAGAATCATAGAATTGTAGAAACATAGAATCACAAGGTTGGAAAGGACCTACAAGATCATCTAGTCCAACCATCCTCCTATCACTATTACTACCACTAAGCTACTAAACCATAAGAACTACATTTTCTGACTGGATTGCTCACAGAATCATTTTTTATCCTTGGTTTACCTCTTCTACTGACAGGATTACCAGTGGCACCTACCTACACCTGCAGCTGCAAAAAGATCCACAGACTGTTCTCTTTCCAAATAAATATTTTGGCAAATAGTTAAGATGCATATGTGTTCCTACCATGCCAGAAAGGGAGGAGATTAGGAAAGAGGCATATAAGAATTTTTTCTTTGAAGTGAAGTATTTCCACTCGATCATAAAACATGTGAGGGTGATCTGTCTTAAATTTCCTTTCAAGAAATCATTTTGGTCTGAACTAAATGTTTCGTGTGACCTACAGCTTATTTCTTTTCCTTTTTTTTTTTTTTTTTTTTAATCCACATCCACTTGAACTGAGTTTTGTTGTTGTTTTGGGGCATATTTTTTGAGGGTGCCAGTGGGGTGTTGGGAGGAAATCTCTGAGTCTGCAAATAGAAATCCTATTACTTCCACATCTGTAGATGTATACATGTTATGACTTCCTACTTCAGTGAGTGACTTGTCTAGTTTACAATGGCTTAAATGGCAAAATTAAAAGGAAAAAAAAAATAGAATCAGATCACTGGTGCAAATATTTAAATAAAATATCAGTGTAATTAACTAACACCAGAATTTCACATTCAAATGTGCTTCTTTTCAAATTTCATTCCCCTCTATCAGCAGATTTGTAGCCCATAAGAATTAGAATTAAAGGGGATGATTCTGACAGTAGTTATCTCTGCTTTACCCAACTGCAACTCTTCTGACCTCATTAAATTTACACCAGCTTTATATAAACACAGAGAGGAATCGGAATCAGACCAAGAACATAGAACTTGCATTATTTTTAGTACAAAAAAACCCACAACAACACCCTTGTTTTGTAAAGCACAAGAAATGCTACAGGGCCCATAAATATTTTGTGAATGTAGTCTACAGGTAAAAGTAGGAAATACTTAGAACATAAAGAAAATCATCTGTCTGTCTATTGACAGTGCCTTATGGAAGAACAAGATTCTAGGTACAATAAGGCAATAATGAATTTAATGAAAAAGCTACAGACATTCTGATTGTAAGCTGAGCTGCTGCTGAAAAAGATGCTACGTATTTTTGCCCATATAGCAGAATTCGTTGTCTACGTGTAGATTTCCATTGATAATAAATATGGAGGAAATTATTTATTGCAAATGATAATTAGACTTTCCCCAGGCTATGCATTCAGCCCGCAGCAGATACTGAATAATAACAGAGGCATTTTTTCTGACATTCATCCTCCATACAAAAAAAGGATGATAGGAGCTAAATCTTGCCATGACTTTTGTATAATATGCAGTACTACCAGCGTAGGGGAAAATTAACGTTTGCATGTGACTTTGTGTAATCACATATGTAACAGAGTGTGTCACATCCCCTCTTTGTCTGTGAAGGAGGCAGATCACAGTGACAAGCACACACTAACACACACTCTTGGGTTTGCTCCGGATTGTATTAGGACTTGCATACAGTCTAACTTCAAGCAGTCATTGCAGGATCTCAGGCTTAGATTTTAACCAGTTTGGAATTGATCCTTGCAGCAAAAAAAAAAAAAAAGAAAAAAATCCTCCATTTGTACTTGCAGTCATCACTCACATTCAGCTACTAGCAGTTCTTCTGTTACCTCAAGCAATATGGAGCTATGCTTTTGTTATAAGAGGATCTCAGTTTCATATACCCTCTTGCCATCAATTTATAGTGCCTAGCACCATGGCAATTACAAAGACCTCAGGAACAATACATTGCTAGCCTATATGTTTTTAATTATATTTCCAAGTTTCATTTGCTGTTGGCAACTTGACGTTATTTTGATTTTCCTGAGATGAAATATATGAGTTTCAAATACAGCTTTGAAATTGATTAGGAATTAATATGGCAGCATTACAAATGCAGTGGATTTAGTGCTGCTTTTGCAGCTCTGCCTGAACTCCCATATGGAAGAACTATTGCGACCAGGTCAAGAGTGACTTGAGCAAAGTGGCTGAGGCTGGAGATAAGAGGTCAGAGGAAAGGAATGAAATAAGTAAAAGGAGAGAGAAAACTGCACTCTGTAAAAGGACTCCACCCATTCCCCCCAAAAAAGTGAAAAGAAAAAAAAAAGCAACCAAGCAACAAAAAACTACTGGAGTTCTAGAAAGGTGAGACATAACTGGGGGAAAAAAGAAAAAAAAAAAGCTTTCAGGGCAACGAGTGATTTTAAAATAACTGGTAAATGCGTTCTCTGCACCTCTCAGAAGAGCATTCCCCAAATTAAACCTGGAAGCACCCAATTGCCACCAGCCCAGCTCAGCCCCTCGCTGTTCCTAAGGCAGGACGTGCAGCTCATGTGGGGAGCAGGATTCTCTCTGCTACCAAATCAGATGGAAGTGCCGGGAAGGTGGAAATGTTTCAAATATGACTGCGTTACACTATTAACCCTTCTGCCTTTTTTATTCTGTGGGAGAATTTTTGTCATGTTAAATATGCAGGGTATATTTAGCTTTGTGTACAGAGCAGGACGACTTGTGAAAAAGAGAATAATGTGTGTATGTCATGTATGTCATGTATGTCATGTATGTCATGTATGTCATGTATGTCATGTATGTCATGTATGTCATGTATGTAGAAGAGAAATTTTTCAGTTCTATATTCTGTCCTCAGGGCTTCTTATGGTTACAGTCAAATTAAGCCTTCCAGAGGTGAATGCAGCTGCAGGTTGCTGCCAGCTGAGATGCAGGATGCCACATAGTGGCAGCACAAGGAGATCATAGAATCATAGAATCATAGAACGTCCACAGCTTTGGAAGTGTTTCTTTCTCTGTCTTACAGAAAGGAGCAGTAGAGATAACCCTCCACTGACAGAGACAGCAGAGTTGAAGAAAGTCCTATTCCTCACCCATCACTGGACACTCAGAACTGTAATAAAGTACTAAAATTAGGCAGGAAGAAAAATATTAACAGCGGCCTACTTAGGGAACCCCCAGCATTCATTTTTGCATACTCACACCCCTCACATGCACTTTCAATCATGTTGCTTGTTTTTCAGTACTATCACTCACTTCCTTACATTAACTTTATTAGAACTGTGATTTTGGCTTCAGGGTTTTCAAATGAAGCACTTGTTTGAAGTAATCTCATTTTGTATACTGAGATTTCTGCAAAACTCAAGCAACTGAAAATCCATTTCTCAACTGACTTGGTAGCTCATACACTCTCCATGCAAGCACTGAAAATAGAGTGATGACTTCTCAAACGCATGGCGCCAATTACGGCGTTTAAGTCATTTTTATTTTAGCTGAATTGAAGATACTGCAGAGCATTAAATTTTTCCCACTTTGTAGATACCTGAATTCAGAATCAGATCTGGATTTTGAGCTGACCCCTATCTTCACCATTAATCTTTCCACTGCACTCAGAAGTCATCTACACCATTTTGAATCAAATTGATGTGTCTCTGAAGGCCAAGCTGGAAGCTGAAAGCAGCAAAAAGAAAAATATGTTCCACATAGTTCCATTTGGAGATCTGATTGTGCCCATATTCAAGTCAATGAGACTTCAGTGTAAGCACTTGGCATACATGGTAGCAGGCCTTTTCAGGGATGCTACTGTATAGTAAATAAATGAAAAAATCCAGATTTCCAGCTTCAAAAATGAGCATATCAGTTGGCATATAATTTTTAAAGAATCTGCTAGATGTACTCAGTCAGAAATGTGAAAGGGATGTCTTTACCTAATAGTGTGGGTTTTGAAATAAATATTCAAATAAAACATTCAGGGCATACGTAGTAAGATTGCATATTGTACTGTAATACAAGACTTTCAAAAAGATTTTCTCAAATACCCCACATGAATTCTCATATTTTCATGGTGTGACCTCACATGGCATTTTTAACATTTGTAGGTTCATTATCCTTTATATATGCAAATGGTCACATTTATGTGTACTTGTGCCATTTACACATTCAAATTAAAGGCAAACAAATAAATGTTTTAGATTAAAGAGATTAATTTGTGGCGTCTCACAACTGACACACTTTCTACAGTAGCTACATTATGGAGACCCAAGTTCTGGGCTCTTATCTAAGAAGACAGATGGCAATTTCCTTTTGATAAGGGTTCATTTTTTAGCAGCAAGGGAGCCCTGAAGTAACCATTTTTCTTGTGGGGAAAGCATCTTTTCGAAGCCAGATAAATCATTCTAAAATAGACAAACACAGGAACAGAGGAACTAATCAACATGAAATGAGCTGATTGGCAGCCCCTTTCAGGAAGTTTAGGAGATGCTCTTTCCTTTCATGCTTTTCACATGCAGGAACTTCTTGGAAAACTAAAGAACTCAGTTTTTTTTTCAATACTCTTCTGTCTCACTGACGCAATTTGTGATTAGTACAGATGCAAAATTTCATAAAGTCAGATGATGTAAATTCCTTTTATCTACTGCATGTTCACATGATCGTAAAATATACAATTGCAGATGTTTCAAAAAGCTCTCAAACATAAAGGCAGCTAGCCAAACTCAATGAAGGAGGTTGTTTTATTCAAACCTGGAAGAGTGTGTGTCAGCTGATGCAGATCAGGAGCATTCTGTAAGTAAAAGCAATACACGCGATGTCTTAGGAACCCACAAAAATAGTTGTGGGTAGTCTGCAAGTATTGACCAACAGCTAAAGGAGTCAATCTGCTCTTTGTAGTTATGTCTTTACAATATTTCTAATATGTTTGTTTCCCGACTGTGTATATATGCTTATTTTTTTCCTTTTCTTCTTGTTAAATATAGATGACACAAGAACAGACATGCTAGCACCTTCCATGTGCCTTATCTCATATAGTTAGACCCAAATAGGATCCCTTTCCTCTCATCTCCTTTACTCTCTTTTCTCTCCATCACCAATGGAGCAGAAATAAAAATGGCTACGGTGGTTTCCACTCACTCCTTACCTCTGTCCTAATATCTTCTTCATTATTCACATTGCCAGCAGTTTGGTCCTGAAACTCTGCTCTTAATTTGCTTTGCCATGGCTCTATTCTGATTTGACTAGCAGAACCTTGTTTACAAGACACTGTGAGAAATTTTGTGTGTTGTCCTCTCTCCATGTCATATCAGGGTGTACATGAGTGCTGCGTGGCTCCCATCACCTCAGGTCGTGTCACTTTGCATTGAATCAAGTCATGTCGCATCAGTGATGCCACTATCAGTACTTATTCCTGATAGAAAATTCAGCATAGATTTAGACAGCAAGTAGCTCAGCCACAATAAATGTATATAATGAGCACATTAAGCGTCTGTGAGAACCAGATATTTTAAGTGTCCCTGACAGTCAGTGCTTTCAGATATTCCAGTATCCTTGTCTCTACGCTGTGTTCTGTACATAAATATCTGATATATGTGCATATACTAAAATGTCTGTCTAAGCAACCTATTTAGAACTCTATCTGCAAGCATTTGCAAATATAGACTTGTGCATTATTGGATGGGTCTGGTTATTGTAAGTACATTGCATAGTATATAGGCTGTTCATATCCTAGCTCTGTAGAAATAACAATTGTTGACAGATACAGTTTTTTCATAATTTGCAATTTGCTTTAAACATTTGCCTGCCGGGGCATATTTTCAATGAGTTATGCATGATTAGGCTCTATGACAGCCATTTTATTGGACGTTTTACCCTATTGTTCATTTATAAAAGTTAAATGTTGTAATTATCCTATTACATAAACTAAACAGAATGCTGGGAGGTGGGGCAGCCCCAAAATTTAAAAAAAAAAAAAAAAAGTCTCTGTAATCTGAAACATACAGTGCTCCCAAAGGATTGGACCATAGTATGCTACTGTATAAAATAACTTCTTTTTTTTTGTTTTATGTTACTTATTGATTCTTGCTTGCATTTCTTGGGATCTACCTGCTCACAAGTTTCTTGAAAATCTGACTTATTTTTGCATAAAACTCTAAAGATAAACTGACAGAGTGCAAGCACCCACAGTTGAAGATTTATCTGCAACCTCTATATAATAACTAAGTGGTGTTCTTATTGTTAATTATTATAAATATTTATTTGCCACTCATCCCTGTAACGTCTAGGTGCTTTCCCAGGATTAAGTTGAAGCAGTCTTTCTTGTGTCTTTTTTCAAAATTCCTTCAGGAATTTAATTCTTTCAGGTTCAGGGAGCTGCTAATTGTTGGAAGGTATACGCACGTATTTAAAACAATTAGGAATACAATCATCAATACTATGCTGTGAATTTACCAGAAAAGCCACTAGGAACAATCAGGGAAACTGGACTTTCTCATTAACTCATTTATGTTTAGAAACTGAGTATATGGGCATATTGGTTGCAATGCTCAGCTCCTATGCCTGCAAGGTGTTGAAGATATTTTCGTGCTGCTGTTATTAGATACAGTCTGCAGTTACTGGCAGGGGATGCCATGCTGGGTTAGCTTCGGCTAACAGCCAGTCACCCACCCAACTGCTCATCCATCTGCTCAGTGGGTTGTGAGGGAAAAATAAGATGAGAAAGCCCATGGGTCAGGATAGAGACTGGGAGACTGCTCACCAATTACTCTAATGGACAAAGCGGACTCAACTTAGAATCACAGAATGGTTTGGGTTGGAAGGGACTCTTAAGATCCTCTACTTCCAACCCCCTGCTATAGGCAGAGACATCTCCCACTAGACCAGGTTGCTCAGAGCCCCATCCAGCCTGGCCTTGAATGCTTCCAGGGTAGGAGCATCCAAAACCTCACGGGGCAACCTGTTCCAGTGCCTCACCACCCTTACAGTAAAGAATATCTTCCTAATATCTAGTCTAAATCTACCCTCTTCCAGTTTAAATCCATTTCCCCTCCTCCTGTTGCTGCATGCCCTTATTTAATGTCCCTCTTCAGCTTTCCTTTAGGTCCCCTTCAGGTACTGGAAGGCTGCTATAAGGTCTCCTTGGAGTCTTCTCTTTTCTATGCTGAAGACCTCTTCAGCCTGTCCTCTTAGGGGAAGTGCTCCAGCACTCTGATCAGCAACTAGTGGAAAATTTATTACCAATGAAAGTGTACTTGGATTGCGAGAAACAAAACAGCAAACACTAAAGCAGCATCTTTCTTCCTCACCACGCCAGGCTCATCTCTGCTCCTGCATTCCTGCCTCCACCAGCCAATGCTGCAAGAGTCAAGGAACTGTGGTCAGCCTGTAGCAGCTCCTTCCTCTGCACACCTTTCCCTGCTCTGGCATGGGCTCTCCACAGGCTGCAACTGAGGAGAATCATGAAATACCCATATGTTCCAATCTGGGATCCTCCAAGGATTGCAGGGTAGACAACTGCTCTATTGTGTAGTTCTTCTCATAATCTAAACATGAAATTCACATAAGTTCTTAGTTAAGGGTTCCTATAAAAGGAAATGCAATGCTAATAAAGATTTCATTTCTGTGTTCATTTTTCACATAGTCTGGATATAAAAGCACTTTAAAGAGAAATGTAAAATTACTGCCTAGGCTATCAAATCCGATTGTTGTTGTATTCAACAATACATGAACAGTTGTTCAGTTTCTCACAGCAAATTCACCAAGATGCGTATTTGGCTTTGGAAGAAGGAAAAAAAAAAAAAAAAAAAAGGAAAAAACATTATTCCCGAAGAAAAAAGTAATTATTGCTCTCAAGAAGCTGCTTAAGACTATAAAAAAATTTTACATCATGTGTCAGTTTTTGGATAGTGCCCCTTTCATTTCCCCATCATTATACAGGGCAGTTTTATTTGTGTGCGTTCTCTTACCTGCAGTAGAATGGCTCCTACTCTACACTGTGTTAGAGCAAAACAATTTTCCTTTACAAGTTCTACTTTCTGAAATCAGAGAAATGTACTGAAGCTACTCGGTTATTATAAGATTCTTCCTCATAAAGTTTACTTCTCCAAATAATCATGTGATTAACAGAGGCATCCATGAGAAAACTGGCCTATTCCTCTAAGATCACTGTTATGGTTGGTGTTTTTGAGTGGGAGCAGAAGCTTTGGCACTGGAATTGACAGCTCCAAAGATCACAGGCTTCCAAATGAAATTGTTATTCAAATACAGAAACAAAATAAGAAGATCCTCTTGTGGGATCTTTCATCTTTATATTTCTAGTAAGTGTTCTCAGGGATCCAACCTGTATTGAGAAACGGAATAAATGAAGTCAGAGATTTTATATTTAAACTAAGAGCAAGATAAAATATGTCAGAAGTTGCCTTGAGGTCCAGATGTAATGAAATTAGATTGATTTCTCCGTGCCCAATTAGCACTTGATATAGAAGGGGTCAATTTAGTGGAGCGTAACTTGCAGTCAACAGCTTTCAAAACACTCAAAGAAAAATGTGTCTTCTCTTTTTAATCAAGCTTTTGAATAGATAGGGATGTTTTTATATGCATTTGGAAGACTCTTATCCTGTGAGCTGGCCCATTCACTGTGATTTTTCCTGGAACATAGTACTACCCAGGGAACCTATGCATATCATGGCTTCTGCCATCATTTTTAATAAGTAGCTTATCTCTATGATGCAACTAAAAGCAATCCTGAGTGACTCCAGGGTTTGCTGTAATTAAATTTTATTGTTGTATTTGAAAATGTACAGTTTTTGAAAACTGGAGGAAAAAAAAAATGAAAAGGAGATTCTGGGAGATAATAGTCTGATTTTTAAAAGGTTTTAACCCTTTGTAGTTTCCAGATTCACAAGTTTACTTGTGCTCTCCAAATAATTTCCTATATGCAACTGAAGAGGTAAACTATAGCAGCTGATGTACTTTATTAGCTGATATCAGATAAACATGCAAAGGTGATTTATACTTACAGTCAGATGCTGTACTATCACCGAAGCAGAAATTTGTGGGTGTCAACTGGGACAGAGGAAGGCCTTTTCTGAAAGTCGTACAGTCTGGCTGCTGCCTCTGTCTTCTCCAGATATTTACAGCTAGAAGGTAGTTACTCCAAGTCCTACTGCTGGCCACAAAGTGGTATAGAGGAAGACAGAATTTACCAGCTTATAATTTGGGAAATAAATATATGCCCTTGTTTTGAACAAGAAATAGATTTACCAGTTCTGCCATCTGTTATCTGCTGTGCTCACCTCCATCTGGGCTCACATCTTGTACAGGCAATGGAATTGTCTGCACTCTATACTCAGAGACTGAACTTTGCTTCGGTGGTTGTGCTCATCTTTGCTTTTTTCCGCAGCTCCTCAAGACTCCTAATCAAGTAGTTTTTGCAGTTTCCCCCTTTGTACTTTATTCCTGCTTGATTTTCTTGCCATGGGGTACAGCAGGCTGGTTTTGGAGATACATATAACAATTCTTTCCAAATCAAAACACTTTCACCAACAATGTCATCTTTTCTGTCTAGCACTGCTACTAATCTTTATTTAGTTATTTACTTTACAATTTCTAGAGGGATTGGATGTGCCCAAGGCACCCCTTTAGGCAACACTTTATATCAAGGTTCCATTTATAAATACTTCATGAAGGGCTAATGAATGATTAATAGATGTTTTAATGTATGACCAATCAATTGTTGTAGATTTCATAACATTCAACAGACAAGTAGGTTTCTTATAAGCATAGATTATAACCATATCTGACATCTTCTACTGATGAGCTTCTAAACATCAATAACATACACACTACTCATATCTGTAACATGCTTAAAACATCTTGTAATCACTGGTTAATTTTTTATAACCTATTTTGAAGCAGAGCCTGTCTGTGGAGCACATCCCTAACTGGGTCTGTGACTTTCCATTTCTATAGGATTGTAAATTTTCTTTTCATGTAAAGACTTGGAACTCCTTTTAATTTGATCTCAAATGTCAAGCTTTTCTCAGTTAGCTTCTGTATTTTCACATCAGCCTAAGGAAATGTTCCCAGCATTTTTTTTGAAAATTTGTTCGTTCTCAGAAGAGGGTGAGAAAATATAAAATTTAAAATGATCCAGTGAGCAAGGCATCTCCTAAAGGACATTTCATCCTGACAGGGAAACACACCTTTCATATGTTTGATAAACCTAAGTGGTGATAGAAATGTTCCTCCTTGGGATTCCCATCATCTCCAAAGAGTAAAGCCATGAGTGTGCTGTCTGCTTTATATGGAGCACCCAGGTAAACCAGACTGAACTGGGCATTACAACTCATTTTCTGAAAATATATGTCAGTCTTATTCATTTGCAGTTGACAAACAGCAAGTTGGTTAGCATCTTTTCAACAGATTTTGCAATCCAGAGTAGACATTTCTGAATATGTAGTTGATTTCTACTGAACTTAATCACAGAGTTGATACGCATGCTATGATTTACCTAGATGTTGAGACCAGATTATTAATCATATAAATTTAAAGCAGCTTCAGGTTTTCTTCAGTTTGGGGTCTTTAGTTAGTCTCTCTTCTGAATGTACCCAAGGAAATATCCACTCCCATTCAAAAAAAAAGCTGATTTTTCGCTAATTGCTGTTAACAGAGGTATTAAACTGCTACATCTGTGACATTAGAATGTAGAACCTAAAGAAATACAACAGGCAGAACTCAAGGAAAGAGAAAAAAATGTTTGTTTTTTTAAAGAGGGAGATTTATCCTTCAGTTTTAACATGCAACTTCCTCTGGGTTGTTTTGAAACCATTCACTGTCAATGAGACAAGAACCTGAGAAATAAGAACCCCTCAAAACTACCCGAGCTCTTTGAGCAGACAGATTATTTTTCCCTGTGTGAGCACAATCACCTTTATTTTATTCAGTTAGTACTCTGTGTTTCTGTGTTTGTCAAGGGTTTCTCCATGATCTTTTCTTTCTTCTTTTCAGCTGGTTAACAATCCACTAGCAAGTCAAGCAGCAGCGGCTGCAGCAGCAGCAGCCATGGGCTCAATAGCAAGCTCCCAGGCCTTTGGCAATGCCCTCTCCAGTCTTCAGGGGGTCACAGGTCAACTCGTCACTAATGCACAAGGACAGGTGAGTAGAAGATGGAGGAAGCAGTGAATTCTGATGGCAGACTGATCTTGGGACCAAAATGAGTTCCGTTTGTATGACAGCAATTTAAAAGTGCACATATTGAAGGTAAATAAATATTGATTTGCCAGACAGGGGAAGAAATGGGAAGTCTGAGAAGTGGAAATAAGTTAGGCGCTGATGGAAACCCTTTTAAAGCTAGAAAAGGATTAGAGATTGTTTTGTTGTGTTTTGTTTTCAAATCCAACCTTTTGAAAACATCACAATATTGCAATAATACGGTATTTGAAAGTCCAGTAACCCTGTGATTCTCAATAAATGTCCCAGATGTCTTCTTCCACTTGTGTAGTTATAGTAACAGACACTAAATTAATATGCCATTGTGCTATTCAGGCAAGACTTTTCATAAACTGTAGCATTTTGGTATTCCTTCACTGTGAAGCATTTCTACAAAGGTATTAAATACTTTCAGTAGAGGAACACAAATGAAATTTTAATGAGATATCCATGATGGATTTAACGGGTGGTTTTCTTATTTGCTGATTTACTAAACTAAGCAGTTTGCAATGAATCTACCAGTCTGTGATGCAAATTCAGAAGAAACATCTGTTTTAAAATTTTCTGAACAAAAATTTGAGCAAAGTTTATTGAGTGTCTAAAATATAAATTGTGTATTGCTTGAGATATTCTTATTTGTTATGAAATATTTCAGCTTTTTGGTCTTAGTATGATGCAGAAATATATGCATCCAAATTCATATATGTAAATAATTCTATTAATGCAACATGCTTAAGTAGTTTTCGTATTGTAGCCACTATCATTCTTTATTTCATTTACTAGAAGTGAAATTAACACAACTACTTTTCTGCATAAAATCTCTGTAGCAAATCTGCCAATATAACTCATGACTGGAGCAGATCACTGAGTAATTTGTACGTCATTATCCTAAGCCTAGTGAATTAGGTGCCCAGGTGTCCAGGAGTGCTTATGTGGTTGTTAGGCCCTGGTAAATATTTATTGCAGTGATGCAACTTGTGTGATATGTGAAAGTTTAGTTTCTACTCTCACTGTTTACTATAGGGAAAAAAAGAAAAAAAAGAAAAAAAAAAAAACAACACAAAAAGTATGGGTTTTTCCTGATAATTTTGTGTTGTCATGTTATTTAATTGGAAAAGGGTGTATTTTCAAATTTTGCCTGTTAAAAATCAAAGACAGCATTTTATAGAATGTGCCACGTTTTTTAGCATAACGCATAAACAAAGATGCATCCTGAGCTTCGCTATCCCCATCCAAGTCCCAGGAAAAAAAAATGCTGACCTTGTTATATTTACTGGGTGGGTGCAGAATTGTTCCATCACTACCCCGAGGGTTGAACGATGGAGCTTGTCAAAGTGAGGCCTTATCTAATGAATCATCTTATCGCAGGTGCACACCACACATATTAAAGGAGGATTGTATGAACAATGTGCCCTCTACAATAACCTTTCAATGTCTACTTTAACCCTTGTTTCAATCCCTTTTCATCAAAGGATCATTTTATGCAGCCAGCTTTAAATGGAGGCTCTCAAAAGCCTATTAAGATTTCTGGAGGGATGGGGTATTGGTTTGGAAGAGAAGTTGGTTATAATACCTATAACTCATACTCAGATCAGCTCCAACCTACAAACCTGCTTGTTTCTATCTGTGCTCCAGAAATGGTTCACAATCACCACTCACATGAGACACTTGGCACCAAAACTGTTCATTGTAAGAGCTGGAGATAAAAGCCCAGACTAGTTATTCAGTAGCTTTTCCTTTATACGTTCTCCCCAGAAAACATAAATAAAGGGTAGACATTCATTGCATGTTTAAAAAAAAAAAGTTCCTTCTGTCACTGTATCACCAAATGAAGCTACAGATTCCATCAGACTGAGTCTTGTTTCTTCCACATATAATATGAAGTCCAATAGTTCCACAAGTTGCAGAGAGAGGAAGAACCTTCCACCATTTTGGGGTGAAACTACAGAGTCTGACTGACTAGCTCCTTTAAATAAGGGTTGTCTTTTTATTACTTATTTTTACAGATGTTTCTTGATTTATAATCAGTACTGCAGACCTCACTGCAATATAAATAAGTAGGTAAAGTAACACTGATTTTTATAATATTCAGCATAAAACTGTATTGCTTATGGCATTCTTCTGAAATTATCTGTCTGCAAAAAAGGACATATTCGGTATATTTAAATTACATTCCATAAATTAAATTACATTCTTTGCAAATTAAATAAAATTATTGAAACTAATATTTTGTTTCTTCAAAATTGAGAACGTAGGTGAATGGTAACTTGGGATGCCTCAATTTGTGAATGATCTTTTTGGGCCTCGTTAAGGAACTGTATTTCTGTGATATGTTAAGAATCTGCTTTTTGAACATTGCTTTCTTGAAAGAATTGCAAGTGAGACACCCGAAATTCCTTCCTGCAACTGTAAGGCTGGGTGACTTATCAGACTGTTTGTATGTGCAGTCTTTGTAACTATATGCTGCTCCCTTTATAGAAAATCAGAGCTTATAAATGTCCGTCTGTCTGCCTAAATATATAGTGATCAGTAAACCCAGGAGACAGGAAGCTGTAAGTCAAATCAAAGATTCTATGGCAGATTTAGGGAAATGATCTTTTAAATGACATATGCCATAGCCTTAATACCCAACAGCCTAAGAGTTCTTACGTTCCCAATAAAAAATTATGTATGTATTTAACAAATATTTATGCTGTGTACTTGTTAATATTTTTATTCTTGTTTGCACAGCGATTATATGATTTGTTTATCCTTTGGATGGCAATATGAACTGTAATACCAGAGCTCCCAAAGACCACTGTAAAAGAGGATCTAATCCATTGGAATAATATGTCTAGATCACCTGATTAATTTGATATAGTACAGATAGAAGACTCTAAATCAAATGTTCATTTTCAGAGGCGTATTATGAAGAGCTATTGGCCCATATAACGCTGCTTATATTCTGTTTGCCCTCAGCACTTTCCAGAAAGCTTTTGCAGGACTGGACTTTTATATATTAAGCATAAAGGCAAGGGTAGCAGAAATGCTAGAATCTACCTTGTCAGTTGATACATTCTGATTTCAAAGTGAAGCTGTCCACTCTTCAGCTTCAGCCTGCCCTTATAGTAGGATCACAGTAGTTACATTATATGTTTATTTTAGCTGGGTTTTTTTTAGCTCCTTTGTAAAGAGATGAATTGATAAAAATATGGAAACATGGCTGATGCTTCTGGATTCTATAAATACTACCTGCAAGCAAGTTTTCTGCTTGACTAAAACATAAAACTAAATTGTCTATCAATTGCATTCATGTAAATCTTTTGACATCAGCAGAATCAAATACATTTAACCAAGGCTGCTGAGTAAGATCGGTTTCATTTTTAGAAAGATGTGAGCTGTTTAATTGGGGAAAAAAAAATTAATCCTAATTCAACAGTTATGAAATACCATTTTTACCTTAAGGAGTCAAAAAGTAGTATGACAAGAGCTGTTGATGTTCTGAATTGTTTTGTGCTTAAAGAGAGCAATATATTGCTCTCTTTCCTGATAGGTTACTAAGAAGAGTTTAAGTACGGTGTAATTGCACAGTGCATATTTCAGTTGAACAGGAAATCTATCAGAGATAGCATCCATAGAATCCAAGCATGCCCTTGGAGGAACTCGGCCTTCATTGTGCCCGTGGCTTGCTCTTTAGGTACAAAAACCTTCTGTATATGAAAAACCTTGAACAGTTCTACCCCAGCAATTAACAAAAATAACTAATTTTTGAGAGTTGTAGTCTACAAGTAGCTTAGAAAACTAAATGGAGAGAGAGGCATTGTTGATCCAATTAGATAATAGGAGTACTTTGGTTCTCATTATTCTGATGAGAGGGTACACGTTTGCTCTTTGAGCTTCTTGATGGTAAATGGTGCTAATGAGGCCTGATGGATTCCCTGCTCCTAACAAGCCTCTCAGCAGAGCGAGTGATTACAATGGAGATAGATTTGATGGGATGCTCTCCCTTTTGTAGTGTCTCAGCTGCTGACACTCTGCGACATAATCAGGTCACAGAGCCGGTCACAGCCATCAGCAAAAGCCATAGCTCTATCCCTCATTATTAAAGTGCATTATTCAGTTCCAGGCCCTCACAATACTGCCAAGGGCCTTTTCTTCTTCTTTTTTTGTTAAGCATCAGTTCTCAAACACAAGGGTTAATAAAATCATCAGCTAAAGAACTAGTAAATTAAAGAAATGGAAATAAAGTGCCTCCCTTTCAAATCCTTTGAAGGATCACAATTAAATAACTAGGGAATTTCTCATCACCCTTACTCTACAATACAATGTAATATGTCATGTGCAATAAAAACAAGGAATAGGATTTTAAAAAATACCATTGTCCTTATTGTGGACTGGCTTGGAAAGCACTGAAATATCTCTCATTCAGAAGGGAAATTCTGCCTTGCCAACTATTACATATGTACATGTAGACAGTATTATTTTCACAGTTTTCTGGGGGTGTTTTTTGTTGGTTTTTTTTCTTTTTTTTTTTTCTCGATGTGGTAAGAATTACTTGCAAACTGAATTTGTAGTCCTAAGCATAGCAGCTGTCTTGTCTTAGTTAAAGTGGTTGAGGACACAGTCTGGACATATATGATAGGCCGTGGTGCTAGGACCAACCAGTTCCCACAGATGAGACCATTGCCTTCTTTCTGATAATGAGCTAATTTCAAAATGGTGGCATAAATAATGATTTTAGCTTTTTTCTTGCTATTCTGATGATGCTGAGTTGAGACTCACCACCGGTGGAAAATACACTTTTAAAATCTGAGTGTTTTAATCCATTTTAGTTAAGCTGATGAGAAAAGAACAGCAGAGTCTGAATTTGTTTGTTTGTTTGTTTCAGTTTAATTTCAGCTGGTTAGGAGCAGGTTTCAGCTACATCAAATTAAGATATTCTGATACTGAGATGTACAGCTTTACAAGGATTTACACTGTTTATTTTGAATCACTTTGAAGTACATATTCTGTGGCAGTAGTGTATTCCTTTTTGTAGAGGTATATATATTGCTACTTTTACCTTGCTCTATTCACCACGTTTTTGTTTGTTTGTTTTTTAATCTGTGTTCTGCTGGCACAATAGGCTACGACAAGGAAAGTACACGAGTACACACATATAAAAAGCCACTTCTAAAACTTCCAGTGTTCTTAAGCCACAGCTGCAAGAATCTCTTGAAGCTGCAGGTTAATACAAAGATCTGTGCGAAATAGTGTAAACAATACTACAAAATTAGTAATGTTCTCCAAAAAGATGTTTTAGAGACTGGCATGTGACCTAGACTTTGTTTTTCCCTAACCACACAATCAGCAGCTGTCATTGGGAATGCAAAGTGAGCCTCCTTCTAGGACTTAAATGCAGGATAATGATTGTTACTTCTATGTTTTGGGGTTTTTGTTTGTTTGTTTGTTTGTTTTCTTTTAACACAGAATTTCTAAGGGGCCAAAGACATGTAATGAGTGTCAGTCCATGAAGTCCTTGTGAATATGTGTAATTCACATTGTTCTTCAGGTGTGCCATGTTCATCAGCCTTTCCTCTCAACAATCCTTAGCATTACTACATCTGGTTCAGCTTTGCAACTCTGATACATGTTAAGCACTAATATTTTAGCTCTCACAACATCTAACGGTACTTAGAAAAAACTAAACAATAATTGTTTAAATGGTGGCTACTAACAATGTCTTCCCAAAGTGAAGATTGACAGAAATCTGAATAGGTGGTATCAGATTGGTATATACTAAGGAAATTAAATGAGAAGCCTGAGATAATAAAACAGACATGTTTTGAAGGAATGATTAGAAAGGGTTATTGTAACACTCAGATAACAATGAGATTTAAGAACATTCCTTGGGAAAGTCTTTGCCAGGAGAATCTGTTTTGACAGGTCTTCATATTAATATATTAAATTACTCCTGGGTGGAGCCTTACTCTCTATTTTTACCCTCAAAGTTTCGGTGGGCTGAATACATGCAGCTTGGCTGCTCACAGGAACAAAAGGGCACACTCTATAGGAAAAGGTCAGTTGTAAGAAAAGATTTGTTTTTCTGTTGGTTTCCCCTCCCTACAGCTAAGCATCAAGGAGTCTGTTTGTTTAATTACCTCCCATGTGAATTTGAATCAAAAGACAAATAATTTTCTTAACACTTTTGCTGACTGTGTCTTAATTTCACTGTAGAGACTCTCTTACCTCAATTGCAGCTATAGTGACATAAATGTGAAAATGTATGGACCAAAGTCTCAGGTGATGCAGACTGGTAGTTTCACTGAAATAGGAAGGTAGAGAGAGCAGGTTTATTTAAGCCACGACAAAAGAGGTCTTGCCTGTTTTGTATATTATGGACAATGATCACTGATAACTTTTAGATATCCATATTCTTAAAAACAGTTGTGGAATTTAGAACAGCTACCATCTGCAATGTGAAAAAGTGATATTCATTTCTTAAATTCACAGAAGGAAGTTCCAAAACACCATGGTGCCACCAAATTTAATGGAGAAAAACTAGCCTTCTCTTTGGAAATTAAAAATTAAAAAAAAAAAAAAAAAATCCAGCATTAAAAAAAATCCAAAATTAATTGGTTGCAAAAATGCTTCAGAATCACAATATTATAAGCTTGAAAACTGCTTGGATAAAGAAGCCAAATTTAATGTAGAAGCAACATCACTTTCTTCCAAAACTACTAGAAAATGGGTGTGAGAATGGAACAGTTCAGACTAGCTGTTGACCTGAAGTCAAAACTCTTGAAGTAGAGGAGATTCCAGTTTTCAAAAAAACAAAAAAACCACCACCAAGACAAGAGCCGGTATGTTGTGAATAGGAACTGCAAGGGCAACACAGTTATTTAAGAATAAGGTAGAATTTTTCCTTTCTGCAAAATACATACTCAAATGGTACTGGTTCACAGATGAAGTCTCCAATTAGATTTCCCAAGAAAAGGTTAATTGCGTACTGAAATTCCTATGAGTTTGAAAATTATCAGCATCTATCCAGAAAGGCTTCTGAAATTTCTTTCATTTAGATTGCATCAAATCTTAATTCACACTTCAGATCTGTAGCCTCTTGCCTGGATCTCTGTCAAAGTTCTGGATCTCTGACAATTTTTTCAGAGATGTCTAAGTCTTATTTTCAAAACCAACTTATATATCTCCAAGAGCCTGAGTTTCCCTCAATCAAAGAGCACTGCAAGCAATCTCCAGTACATTTATGTATCACAAGCAGTGCCATTTTAGCACAGATCCCAGAAGCCAAAAGCCTTAGTAGTATGGTATTCAGGCTGGACTAATTAATCCTCCTTCTCAACAAGGTGACGTAGGATCTAGCTCATCAGCCATTAGCTCTAGGATCTGGTAGTATGCTGTATTACATGTAGTAAAGACACTTTGTAGAGAGCCTTAAAAGCCTGAAGTGTTTAGGTACTTTTGAAATCGTTATTCACTCATCTAAATTAAATCTTTCCAGTGAGAAATACTGTCAGTCTTCTTAATTACTCTTGCATGGAGGAGGAAGCCAAAGTAACTATTATTTCTTCTTTCCTGCCATTTTCATGAAAGCTGACCAGTAAATGAAGATGCACCTACTACTCCTGTAATCTGCCCGGCATCATGAGGGGGCTATAAGCATGGAGAATTTTCATTGTTATCTCCAGTGACACACATCACAGTCAATGAAATCTCTGCTCTGTGGAAGTTCTTACACTGCTCTTCTTATCACTGCATCTTATCACCTTCCAGTAATGTATTAAGAACATGACTGCTGACTGTCACAAATCAGTCTTCTCCTTCCAACGAAAACTTTGTAGTAGAGGGCTGTGTCTGATAAGAGCATTTGGTTTTGTCTCATCTTGTTAAGATTTTGTTTTCTTTCCTTTTTCAGTTAAGGTTTTGTTTTCATCTAGTTTTTAAAAATCCTTTTGAAGATTCATATTGCTGGTATTTGCATTAGAGAGATCAATAACAGAAATATACTCAGCTTTTGCAGCAGAATGTGGTGAAACCAGTGGTGATAAATGGATGAACACTGCTTTATTACTGTTGGAATTTATTCCACGCCCTTGGTCATTCTCTGAAAACAATTTTTGCTGTACACTGAGAAGTTCTGACCATTATTATTCCAGAAGACTGAGTTCAGCAGTTAAGACCTCTGTCCAAGAGCATTAGGTGACTATTTAGATTCCTGAAAATCTGACCACAGAGGAACTTGAATGTAAATGGAATAGATAGAGCTGATGCATGGAGATGATGGCAAGAAATGTCCTTTTTATATTACTGATGTTTCCCAGGCAGTGAAAGTTTCCTGCTCAGGGATATCATTGCATGCCTTCAGGAGTTGACAAATTTGAGAATAATTTGAGGATACATCATCATACAACTAGAAGTGATAGAAGCTCTGCTGCATGAGAAATTAACTTGTAGTCTTGACATCTGATTTTGAATCATAGAATCATGGAATGGCCTGGGTTGAAAAGGACCACAGTGCTCATCCAGTTCCAACTATGTGCAGGTCGCCAACCAGCAGACCAGGCTCCCCAGAGCCACATCCAGCCTGGCCTTGAATGCCTGCAGGGATGGGGCATCCACAGCCTCCTTGGGCAACCTGTTCCAGTGCCTCACCACCCTCTGTGTGAAAAACGTCCTCCTCATATCTAACTAAACCTCCTCTGTCTCAATTTAAAACCATTCCCCCTTGTCCTATCACTATCCACCCTCGTAAACAGCCGTTCCCCCTCCTGTTTATAAGCTCCCTTCAAGTGCTGGAAGGCCACAATGAGGTCTCCCTGGAGCTTTCTCTTCTCCAAGCTAAACAATCCCAGTTCCCTCAGTCTTTCCTCATAGGAGACTGCCCTCTGACCATCTCAGTGCCCTCCTCTGGACCCGCTCCAAGAGCTCCACGTCCTTCCTGTGCTGGGGGCCCCAGGCCTGGACGCAGTGCTGCAGATGGGGCCTCACAAGAGCCAAGTAGAGGGGGACAATCACCTCCCTCTCCCCAGGACCCCCAAGTCCTTCTCCGCAGGGCTGCTCTCAAGGAGATCTTCCCCACTCTGTATAAATACCTGGGATTGCCCTGGCCCAAGTGCAGTGCCTTGCACTTGCCCATGTTGAACCTCCTTAGGTTCTCACGGGCCCACTTCTCCAGCCTGTCCAGGTCCCTCTGGATGGCTTCCCTTCCTTCAAGTGTATCGACTGCAGCTCAGCTTGGTGTCATCTGCAAACTTGCTGAGGGTGCACTTGATGCCATTGTCTCTGTCACTGATGAAGGTGCTGAAGAGCACCAGTCCCAAGACTGACCCCTGAGGGACACCGCTTGTAACCGGCCTCAGAATCATTAATCCCAACCCTTTGTCTATGACCCCAATCCCTAATGCACTGAATAGTCCATCCTTCTATGAATGTTTTAAAGATACCAATGAGGAGATAAAATCTGGGGATCCTATGATTGCAGAGCAGTCTGCATTTGTTTTGAAATCTGAAAGGGCAAGGAGTCCAGATATATTAGCAATATCTTGCGAAGAATTTCAAAAAGAATGAAATTTTCTTCCCTAAATAGTCTTCATAAACAGAGGAGAAAAAAAAGTTTCAGAAGCGTTTGATTGACTCATTTGACTCATTTGACTGTAAGCCAACAACTGAGTTGTACTTGTGTAGTTTTTGTAGTGATAGAACCAACCTGATGCATACCCATATGCTTCCAAGTAGTCCATTAAACAGGAATTGTTCTGGAATAGAAATAGCTCAGACTTCTGGTTTGACTCTGGAATATTGCTGTGTGATGTTTTTTCATACGTGTTGCATCTGTGAATAGCGGCAGGGAAATTTCAAGCAGAAAAAAGATTACAGTCCTAAAACCATGAATGGACATTTAGTCTGTCTTTCTAAACGTGTATATGAGTTTGTCATTTTTTTTTTTTCAGAGACTGACATGTTAGGCTTCAGCATGTATTTATGTAAATGGCCCAGATATCAAAAAGAAAAAAGGACTTTGAAATACCTATACCGATGTTATTGAATGTATACGATTTTTAAAGTATCTTTTTCACTTAAACTTCCTTCTTCACACATTAATTAAATATTATCTCTAGGATAAGTATCTCTCATAGAAGATAAATGTATTATTGTCACATCATAATGGAAAAAAATGACAGAATCTTTTTCCTTAAGCGCAGAAAAAGAACTTATTAATATAAAGAAAACACTCATACCCCTCAAGCAATTCTGTCTCAGCTTCAGAGGGAACCTTTCCTAGTCTACTCTCATGTCTATCTTTGTGCTAGAGATTCAAGAAAGCAATACATATATCCTTCCAGTTTAAAAATCAATCCACTTTTCAGGAGGTAATTTAATATCAAAACATGATGTACCCAGTCTCTAAATATACATTCATTTTAATGTTTGACGCATCAAATACTCTGACATAGCAAGCTTTCAAAATAAATGGTTTGTTTTAGAGGTTGGATATGTCATATTAGCATCCACCCAGCAGATAAGAGAAAGAGAAATAGATCAGAGTGATCAGGACATCAGGGAGACAGTTTAGAGAGAGATGAGAGAGTCCAGGTACATCTTGTAATGTTAAAAAAAAAAAAAAAAAAAAACCTAGCTAGCGAGAAAGAAAATGTATAAATAGGTCACTGCAGCCCCACTGGAAAAAAGTTTAATTTTAACTTTTTAGACATCATCTCCACTGCCTTCGTTGCAGCCTGCACATTAAGCTGAGACACGACTTTCTTGATAGCATAGACAGACAGAAGGCCTCAAAGTAAAGATTATATGAGACTCATGCAGCACCCTAGCTCTAAGGTAGAATCAGCATCATTTGGCATGCTAAACTTGCAGTCTCCTGTTTTTTCTCAGTTCTTTTTATTAACTGTAGTTTGTTGTCGCCTGTCCTAGTTTGGTTCTTTCAGTTCCTTCCCTAAGTGGAAGCATAAAGCCATGTGGAAGAAAGAACATTGTTGAACAAATATCTGATGACAGTGTCAATGAAAGACCCCAGAAATCCTGGCATACCCAGTTTCCTCATTCCTGTTCTACTTCCTGTATCTCTACTACTTCTGCTTCTTGTCAGCAGCTCTTTGCCTCGCACTTTATCTGGGATTCAGTTATTTAAATGTAACTCCTCAGAGGTATTGTAGGTGTTATACAACATTCCGTCAGGCCTTCTGTAGCCAATTCAGAATAATACTCTTCCCTTTAAGTCTTATCCTAACTAAATTCTTAAGAATTTCATATAGAGTAGATGCCTTACTTTTCTTCAGCAATCATTTCCCACTTACATGTACGTATGCATGCGTGTCCATATACTAATACACAGCTTAGCATACATGAACATCATCAACATCGTCTGGTTTTGTGAAGCCCCAAACCATCACTACAAGCAAATGAAAGACAGGTTTTGGAAGGACTTCTAAATCTCAGAGGCAATTTGAAAAAGGTTCTGGAATCCCTGGAGCTTACTTGAACCTTCATGTATTCAGGGAAGGATACAGGTACCCCAAATGACTAACGATTACAGTTTTTTTTAATTACCTCATTTAGCCATGCTTGAATTGCCCCGAACCTCTGGAATCTTTTTAATCTTTACCCTGGACGCAAGTGAAAATAAACCAAGCCTTCTCACCTTAGCATGAGAGATGCCATGCTGCTCACTTTTGCCTCAAATCTGTCTCTAGAGTAATGTTAGAAATATATAATCATGACTGTACACTCTGTATTGATTGTATACAGTCTATTAATTGAGAAATGAAACTAGGCTTGTATTTTTCTAACTGTTTAATTCTCACTAAGAGCTGAATAGTAGTGAATGATTGCAAAATCGAAGTTAGGGTATTCTGTGCCTTAACACACTACCCCTTCACTGCTAGGTAGTACCACATGGCCTAGTATTGGCAAGCCCTGCACAGGAAGACAGAGTGACGTATTTAAAAGGTCAAGAAAATTATTTTGAAAGATACTCCTTTAGCTAAAGCAGAAAATTCAGGAACAGAAGGTAGATAAATCATAATGTTCCCACCTTTGAATGAGAACATTTAAATGTCATTGGAAAAGAATGACGCATTCTCCTCTGACACATTAGAGAATTTTTGCTACAGTGACCAAAACATTGTCCTGCACAATATCCTGGTCAACAAATTGGAGAAAAATGGATTTGATGGATGGAACACTCAGGTCAGATGGAACACCTGATATGGATAAAGAACTGGTTTGATGGTCACACTCAGAGTTGCAGTCAACAGCTCAGTGTCCAAGTGGAGACCAGTGACAAGTGGCATTCCTCAGGGATCTGTGTTGGGACTGGTGGTATTTAACATCTTTGTAGGCAACATGGACAATGGAATCGAGTACACTCTCAGAAAATTTGCAGACACCAAGCTGAGTAGTGCAATTGACTAGAGGGAAGGGATGCCATCAAGAGGGACCTGGACAGGTTTGAGAGGTGGGCCCATGCCAACCTCATGAAGTTCAACGAGGCAAAGTGCAGGTCCTTAGCATGGGTCACAGCAATCCCAAGCACAAATACAGAGTGGGCAGAAAATGGCATGAGAACAGACAGGGGGAAAAGAATTTGGGGGTGTCAGTTGATGAACATCTCAATATGAGCCAGCAAGGTTCTGGATGCTCCTTCCCTGGAGGCATTCAAGGCTAGGCTGGATGGGGTTTTGAGCAACCTGTTCTAGTGGGAGGTATCTCTGCATATAGCAGGGGGGCTGGAACTAGGTGATCCTTAAAGATCCCTTCCATAACAGACCATTTAATGATTCTGTGATTCTATAAAAACAAGAAACAGCCCGCAATATTTAATGACTACTTAGAAAGTTTGAAAATTTGGGTTTTAGTTTTCTTCAAAAAAATGAAAACAGCTAGACTCTGTGCCACTGATCACAACCCTCTGGGCTCTACTAGACAGTTCTCAATCCACCAAACTGTCTGCTTGTCTGTTCCTCAATTCCTAAGCTTACCTAGGTGGATGCTATGGGAGACTGAGTAAAAAACTTTACTGAAGTCAAGGTATGCAACATCCACTGCTCTTCCCTCATCTACCCAGCCGGTAGGAAGGCTGGAAGGCTACCAGATTGGCCAAGCATAATTTCTCCTTGGTGAATCCTCACTGACTAATCCTAATGATTTTGTGTTTTCCACTTAGTTGGAGATGACAACCAGAAAAATCTGTTCAATCACTTTACCAGGGGTGGAGGTGAGGCTGACTGACCTTTAGTTTCCCAGTTCTCCATCTTGCCCTGTTTGAAGACTGGAGTGACAATGGCTTTTCTACTGTCCTCAGACACCCCTCCTAATCTCCATGATCTCTCAAAGATGATAGAGTGGCTTGGCAATCCCTTCTAATAGCTCCCTCAGCACTTGTGGGTGCATCCCATCATAGCCCATGGATTTATGTGCAAGTTTACCTCAGTGGTCTCTGATCAGATCCTTCTCAAATTTTGACTGGTCACCAGCTGGATTTAATTCCATTCACCACCACTCTCTGGGCCCAACTATCCATCCAGTTTTTTACCCAGCAAAGAGTGTACTTGTCCAAGACACAGGCTGCCAGCTTCCCCGGGAGAATACTGGGGGAAACCATATCAAAGGCTTTGCTGAAGTCTAGTAGACTATGTCAGCAGCCTTTCCCTCATCCACCAGGCTGGTCACCTGGTCATAGAAGGAGATTAGGTTGGTCAAGCAGGACCTGCCTTTCAAGAACCCATGCAGGCTGGACCCACAGTTGTCCCACCTATGCTGTGTGATCTCACTCAAAGTGATCACTTCCATAATCTTCCCTGGCATGGAGTTCAGACTGACAAGCCTGTAGTTTGTTGGAGCCTCCTTACAACCTTTCTTATAGATGAGCATCCCATCAGCAAGTCTCCAGTCATCTGGACCTCTCAGGTCGACCAGAACCACTAATAAACAGTGGAAAGTGGCCTGGCAATCACATTCTTCAGGTCCTTCAGCATCTGGGTGGATCCTGTCTGGCCCCATGGACTTGTAACAGTCCAGGTGGAATAGTAGGTCTCTAGTGCTTTCATATGAATCATGGGAGGTTTATTCTGCTCCCGATCTCAGACTTCCAGGTCATGGGGTAGAGTAGCCCAGGGATAACTGGTCTGACTACTAAAGACAAATGTAGAAAAGGCATTGAGAACCTCAACCTTTTCCTAATCCTCCTTTGAGTTTTTCCATGAGCTGCTTACTTATCCATGTGGGTGGGTCTCCTGGAACTTTTATCTGATTTCTTACTCTTAGGGATGTACCAAACATCACCTTGGAGGAAGTGGTGCCTGAACATCAACCAACTCTCTCTAGGTCGCCTTACCTTCCAATGTTCTAACCCATGGGATTCCTCCAAGCGGGTCTTTGAAGAGGACAAAGGACTCTCCTGAAGTCCAGGAAAGTCTTAAGCTCCACATGGTGGTCACTGGAGTCTTAACTCAGATCCCAGTAGCACCTGATGATGGTCACGCAGAACTTATCCTGTTTGGAGTATTTTTCAATTTTTGTGAAAACTGTGGCTTACCCTGTGTTTTGCTTGTTTGCTTGTTTGTGTTTCCTGAATAAATAGAGAATTAGCATCCCAGAGACGAAAGGTAATGATTTCTGCTTTACTTATTTAATGTGTACTCAACTTGAACTAAATAATGGATAGAAATGTGAAAGGAGGGCCTTTTTATTCAGTAGCTTTTCTTGCAAGTAGGATTAAGTATCTAATCTGTGGCAAGTTATTATTTAGAAACCAGCTGGGAATAAATGAACTTTTCATCTCTGAGATTCTTCGGGTTTAAAAGAAGACCTTAAGCCTGCAGTAGTCAAGATGAAATCTCTCCCTTTGATAAATTACTTAACACATTTCTCTGGGCATATACCCTATTCATATACCCTATTATTTTTGTTAGGGTGTACTAAATCCTAAGACCACAGGCCAGTTTAAAAGAATTTCCAGCAGCTCCAACCATCATAAGAACTTCTGTCCTAAAAATCTGTGTTCAAATAGTTTAAGTTACACATTTTAGTTAAATTGAACAAACATGTTTTGAAGCTCGACCATCATAATTATTTCTCACTCCTCTCTCCCAGCTGCTGTTGTGCTTCCCTTCCTTAAATCTTCCCTCCCAGAGTCACAGCCAGCATCACTCATGGCTCAGCTCTGGCAACAGCGGATCCCTTTTGGAGCTGCTGGAGCTGGCTTTGATCTGACATGGGACAGCTGCAGGGCTCTGTTCACAAGGGCCCAACACTTCAGACCTCCTGCTAGAGAAACCTTGCCACAAAATCCCAAAGCAGTGGTGTCCTTAGTAATCTACTAAACAAAAACAGAGAATCATACAGCTTTTTAGTCAAGGCTAGACTCAATTTCATTTGAAAACCATCTGCAGTGAATGTATGGAGTGCAAGATAATGCTCTTATTATCGTATTACTTTAATAGCAACTTAGAGACAGAAGTTGCTGTTTCCACTTTGCACTTCTCCAGCTTATCTTCTGTAAGGGAGCTGTTTGCTTCTTGTCAATTAACTCACTCTAATTGGCTCCTGTTTCTTCTCTAACTATGTCCCTTTGGCTTTGACTGTGGCACAGCACAGCTTATTCTTAAACACCTTTTCTTTTTTTTCCTCCAAATTTCCTATCAAAATCACACCCTTTGGAAAGAAAGATATGTGATAAAGAGTCTCAATACTTGTGCTATCTTTTTTTATCTTTTGTGGTTTACAATAGAACCTGAATCATCATAAGAATGCACCATAAGTCTGTATTTTAGATGACGAACATCTGTAAAAGAAGGGGAGTGAAGGAGTCAACAATTTTCTACCTGACTCTGTGTCTTAAAAATAAAAGTAAAAAATAAAAATAAAAATCATGATTGTCAATGGGTAAAGGTGCAAATTGTTCACCTCTAAAAAAAGGGGTGCAACTTTTCTAGGTATAAACTCATTAACATAATTATAATGAGTTATGTTCTTTGCTGTGAGAAAGGAGAAATTGTGTGGTCTCACCCTAAAGAACATTAAAAAAACATTACTGACAGGAAATTGAAAAAGTAATATATGTCTGAATGAATATGACAACTTTTTTCTGATAGAGCAGATAGATAAATGTCACATACAAGTTTCAAAATACATTTAATTTTGCCACCACAATGGATATTCTCTTCATAAAATATATATGAATCAGGTTTGAATCATAAAACTTGACTGTGATAAACAAATGCATATTTGATAACCTTTTTTTTTTTTTTTTTTTGAGAGAGAGAGAGAGAGAGAGAAAGAGAGCCTTATTTCTTTTTTGAGGTTATTTGTTGTTTACACATCTTTACATTTTCATTTCTGAACAACGCAATGCGGGTGACACATTTTATGCACATTGAGCCTGAATGAACTTTCATTGTAATCTAAGACATGGGTTACTTTTCTCTTCTGGGAGGAACCGAGAAAGGAGAGACAGGTAGATGCACAGACTCTTAACTATCTTTGTCAGACATCAGTGAGTTTTCTGAGCATTGTTCAGGAGTGGGTGGTGGATAAGAAATGCATGTAAGTATTTTCAGAGCGCTAGGCTAGAGGAAGGGTCACGGTAGACAGTGCACTGCTTTTTTTATTTTCTTCCACTAAGCAGCAACTCTCAAACTAGAGGCCAGGTTGTCCGTGTCCCAAGAGATTAAAAAGCAGACTTCCTGTTAAAAGCTGCAGAGTAAATGGAAGTTTTAGGTTTTCACAAATGCACGGAGCTTTGGGGGAGGAGGTAACAAGGGGAGTGTCCTCTTGTTTTGCATTTTCCAGACTCAGATTCACCAGGGAAGCAAAACTATCTTCTGCACCGTTGGAGCATACAGTATAGTACACATCCTGACAACATGAAGACTTCCTCATCCTTTTCAAAGTAGGGACTACCTTACTTTCTACACTACCTAATGTATCTAGGCTTCTAGTTGTTAGTTGAGGCTGTCAGTCGACGCAGTGGTTATAGAGAAGAAACTCTATTATAATCTAGAAGCATCCCTAAGGATTCTAGTATTTCATAAAAAACTACGCTAAGGAGGAAAGTAGAATTATATTTTATTACCTCTTTTATCAATCTTTTAGTATAAGCTCCTGCAGCATCATGAGCAGAACTGGATGAGTTTTCTGGGGGGGGGGTTGTCATTGCCGAATGCTTATGGAAAAATGGCATTTAATCTAAATATGAAGTGTATCATTTTGACAAATTCTCTCCAAAAAAAATGTAAACTACGTTGTCTGGATCAGACTTAAGTGTCTCAGTTTTACATGTTCTATTTGAACAGTTTTTTTCAGATTTTTACTTCATTTTAGGTTTAGCTTTAATTCCATTTTGAAGTGAAAACAAAAATGAAATCACAATTTCCAAATTTATTTACAGAAAAACTAATGAGTTACCCACTTGGTTTGCATGAGGTTGCTCCAGTGAGCAGAATGGGTTCTATATGAACAGGGAAAAAGAGAAATAATACCTACATTTTTCTACAATTAATTGAAAACAAGATCTGAGAAAACCAGTCAAAAACAGACCTTAGTTGTGCAAGGTACGAGTTAACCAAAGACTGTTCATAATTTTAAAAGAACAGGCTGCAGCTAGATCTAAACATCAACCTGTGCAATGTTCAAGTCCCAGGAGCCGTTACATTCAGGTCAGTAAATTCACTTCAGATTTTTATTAGTCAAAGCCAAATCAGAGAGAGGCCTGATAATATTATGCAAGCATAACTCCTCCAGACTAAAATGGACTCTGAAGACAATTTGCATGATTTTCAATGAATGAGAATCCATGAGATGAAGTTTTCCTAAAATATATTACCCTGGCAATTGGCTGCAGAACCCCCAGCAGATAGCTAAGTGCAGCGTAACCAGGGGGCCTTTGAGTGAAACTCAGCAGCTCTTGTAAATGACCGTGGGATTCCAGTTATTCAGTCCACTCCTGACTACACACTGATATGATCCAAGACAGTTTTCTATCCAATACTAATTGGGAACTGAAAAAAGCATGGCTATTGTGTATGTTAAGACCAAATATGCTTACATATTAATGACTTCCCCTGAATGAAGAAGGGGAAAAAAAGAACTCGTGGTGATCTAGAAGACTCAGTCAGTAGAACCACAAACAATTAATATTTTTGTAGGCCTTAGTACATTAGATGTCACTATTTTGGCATATTTTGGTACCTTGGCAATTAATAACATTTCTATTCTGTCTAGCCTCCTTCTCAAAACTTATTGGTTCTATTCCAGTATCTTTAAGCATTCAAAAGGATCAAAGAGCCTTTTAAGTGTATTTTACTATGTCTTGCTCTGTGCAGGAAGAAACCGTCTTGATATGGTCTCAAGAGCAGTTAATATATTCAGTTCTGTCTTAGAAATGATCACAATTCCTTTACTTAGGAAACTGAAAATCTGTTATTACCCACAATTAAAATGTTCCATACACGAATGATACTGTGGCATTTGCACTTCACTCATCCTGTGATCCTCATGGGTGTCTCCCAGTTTAGGATATTCTATGCAGCATGAGCATGTTATATAATACAGTTTCTTTGGTTTTTTATTTGCTTAACAGTGTCTTTACTGTTTATTGCCTACAGTACCACCATAATCATGACCAGAATACTGTACTTTCAGCAGCTGGTTTTTAAAAAGGAAGGAAAAAAAAAGGTGGCTTGCCCCAAAAAATTTGCAATACAATGTGAAACAAGTGAAAAATATATAGACAGAAAATAGATCTGGTAAACAACTGAGCTTTGCCCTTACCCACTCCTTCTCTAGAATCAAGGCAAAGGAGCTCCTATCCTTTGGCCCTCTGTAGGTCACTGTCAAAAAGAAATCTTTGTAGGACTGATACAGAGACAACATGGAAGGACAGCAATACACAGAGTCCGTGATTCTCCAGCTTCCACACAACTGGCCTCAAGGAAGAGGGCTCTGCTGCCAGCAGAAGATACTTTGAACTCAAACCAAACTACCTAAAGAGAAATTTCACTTTGCCAGTCTGCATCAGGAGCATGTTCCTTCTGTACAGTAACAGTGTAAGTGCTAGGGCCAGGGTTGCTTTTAAGAAGAAACCCACAGTTATCTAACCCTTATGTGATCTTAGAGACCAGCCCTGAATGAAACTGACAGTTAAGTTGTGTGTTTTCCTCATGTGTTTGTAAAAAGCAGTGTAAAAAGTTATGTTTAACTCAAATTTGGGAATAATTCAGTTAGATTTTACTGTCATTTTTTGAGTATTTGTTTAATTAGGAACAATATGAGCAAAAATTAAATTGATAGCCTCGAGGAGACTCAAATCCATGTATAACTACTGCAAACAAATGTATTTTGAACAATGGAAACAGGGCAAAACTGAATCCTGGATATTCATCTCCACATTTAAGGACAGCTGCCTCTTGAGTTAAATGCCATTGCATCTGGAGTATGTGTTGTCCTAAGAGATGTTAGGACCAGTCATTCATGGCTGATATGACATGCTAAGTATCTGTATTATGCAATTCATTATAACTGTGATTTGTATCAGAGTGGAAATCAGGCAGTTACAACGTGAGCAGAAAAACATCTTCTGTCTGTCATTTAGGGGCAATGGATTAATGTTGCATTTGATAATATGAGATACTTAAGCCATTGTGCTTTCAAGCAGTGAAGCATGCTCTCTCATTACTAACATTCAAGGAAAGAACCATGGGGTATTTTCAGTGAAAGAACCACCTTGGACATGAAAATATCTATTGTATAGTGCCTTCAAAACTGAAAGGTAGGCTTACAAAAAGTATTTCAGGTTCATAGCAGTACCGCCAGGGAGATAAACAGTATTTTTACAAACATATATCAGATGATTGAATGGAAGACTGGAATTTGGGGAATTTCCAAAGGTGAAGTGATTGTCAAAGTGGCACACTGAACTAGCAGCCATACCAATTTTCACAAGGTAAGAAGGGCTAAGACTAGTTTATATTCGGTTGACAAATTTTAAAGAAAGCATTGTTACTGAAATGAATAATTAACTATATTTCTGATGATTGTGTGACAAAGGGAAGTTGTATTTGTTCTTATCAAGGATTTTTTTCCCAGGGATTGACAACTAAAATATCCACCCAACAAATTGTATATGACCCACCTAAATTTTCCTACCTTCTTTTAGAGAGTTTTTTTTTTTTTTTTCTTGTGTCAAACTTCCATGTAATATTGCTGCATTACAACTAAATTCCACCTTGTAGGCTGGAATATTGGTTTTCATGGAGATGATTCACAGTTGGTGTGGGAAATTAATCCAAAATGGTTCATTCTATGGTGGTGGTTAGTGTAACAGTTCATTCTCAGGACACTGAAAATCTGTTGAAGAAATGCACTGTAAAATTTAAAGTGTAATACATTTGTCTGAGCAGATTGTTCACCTCAGCCTTGCCTTGAGCTTTTCCAGTCTATCACATTAAAAGTTACAACTCCGAATTAATAAGACCAACATCTGTCTCTTATATTTAACAGACGTCCAGAACATAGAACAAAAATCCATACAAACAAGAGCTGCAGTAGGGCATGATTTTATATTTCAAACAACACCTTGTTGTGCAGGTACAATGAATATCAAAGACTAAAATGATGGGTTGACACACAATTGCTATGTCATCTAGAGTCATTGCATTTGGGCAACAAGATTGTGATTCATAACAGTATTTGGAGAAATTATGGAACAAGAATGTAGAGTGTCTTTGCTACTGACTGTACTATCTGTTAGTCATCTTGTGGTAAACTTTAGTGAAATCTGAAATTATTGAATTAATAAGCATGACTAATTTCTCTTTAAGAGTTACAGATTAAAATATCTGGTGATCTCTGGCAAATATTTTATACAGTCCACATAATTTTATAGTGAGAAGATTAGAGTAGATGGTTCAAGAATATATTGATGGACTGCCATATTTTTGGACTACCAGATCTTTCTTTGCCTCGGTCTTCACTGGCGGCCAGGATTCCAGTACTTCTCCTGTCCCTGAGCCCTGCATCCCTACACCTCTGGGTGGGGACTGGGGTGGTAAATCCCCCCCCTCTGTGAGGACAGAGCAGGTCCGAGACCGCCTCATGAGACTGAATGTGTCCAAGTCTATGGGGCCGGATGGCGTGCATCCCAGGGTTCTGAAGGAGCTGGCTGAGGTGGTTGCCGAGCCGCTCTCCATCATATTTGAGAAGTCATGGCTGTCAGGTGTGGTCCCGGATGACTGGAGGAAGGGTCACGTCACTCCCATTTACAAGAAAGGGAGCAAGGAGGACCCTGGGAACTACAGGCCAGTGAGTCTTACCTCTGTGCCTGGGAAGATCATGGAACAGATCATCCTGGATGACATGCTTGATCACATGAGGAATGGACGTGTGATCCGTGACAGCCAGCACGGCTTCACCAGAGGTAGGTCATGCTTGACCAATCTGGTGGCCTTTTATGATGGAGTGACGGCATCGGTGGACAAGGGAAAGGCGACCGATGTCATTTACCTGGACTTGAGCAAGGCCTTTGACATGGTCCCCCACCACATCCTTATCTCCAAACTGGAGGGATGTGGATTTGATGGGTGGACCACTCGATGGATAAGAAACTGGTTGAAAGGCCGCAGACAGAGGGTGGTCATCAATGGCTCCATGTCCAGGTGGAGGCTGGTAACGAGCGGCGTCCCCCAGGGGTCTGTCTTGGGACTGGTGCTCTTTAACATCTTTATCAATGACATCGATGACGGAATCGAGTGCACCCTCAGCAAGTTTGCTGACAACACCAAGCTGAGTGGTGCGGTTGACACGGTTGCAGGAAGGGATGCCATTCAGAGGGACCTCGAGAGGCTAGAAAGGTGGGCCCGGGTGAACCTGATGAGGTTCACCACGGCAAAGTGCAGAGTTTTGCACTTGGGCCGGAGGAATCCCAGGCATCCATACAGACTGGAAGGAGCGGTCCTTGGGACAGCCCTGTGGAGAAGGACCTGGGGGTCCTGATGGATGAAAAGCTGAACATGAGCCAGCTGTATGCTCTTGCAGCTCGGAAAGCAAATGGTATCTTGGGCTCCATCAGAAGAGGGGTGGCCAGCAGGAACAGGGAGGTGATTGTTCCCCTCTACTCTGCTCTTGTGAGGCCCCATCTGGAATACTGTGTCCAAGTGTGGAGCTGCCAGTACAAAAAAGACAGGGAGCTGTTGGAGAGGGTCCAGAGGAGGGCCATGAAGATGATCAGGGGATTGGAGCATCTCCACTGTGAAGACAGGCTGAGGGAGCTGGGCTTGTTCTGCCTGGAGAAAAGAAGGCTGCGGGGTGACTTCATTGCAGCCTTTCAGTACCTAAAGGGAGCCTACAAGCAGGAGGGGAATCAACTCTTTGAAAGGGTTGATAACTGCAGGACAAGGGGAATGGTTTTAAGTTGAGGGAGGGGAGATTTAGGTTGGACGTCAGGGGGAAGTTCTTTACAGAGTGATGAGGTACTGGAACAGGCTGCCCAGAGAGGTTGTGGATGCCCCGTCCTTGGAAGTGTTCAAGGCCAGATTGGATGGGGCCCTGGGCAGCCTGGTCTAGCATTAAATGAGGAGGTTGTTGGCCCTGCATGTGGCAGGGGTGTCGGAGATACATGATCCTTGAGGCCCCTTCCAATCCTGGCCATTCTGTGATTCTGTGATTCTGTGATCTTTAGTCCTTTAGATATGATGGTTAATTATTACAGTCCACTTTGTTATGGAGATGTGTCCAAGAAAATAAAACCACACTGGTATTTTAAACAAAGGCTAGAATAAAACATTATTAAGCCTTCAAAGTCATTTCTGTAGTATAGATTTCCAATTCCTCAGGAACTTTCATTGATGAAAAATAGAAAGAAAGATAACTCTTTAAGAGTTCAAAATTCAATGTATATTTGCAACATTAACATATTTCTGGTGGAATAACTTTCTCAGGAAAGGCATCACAAGATAAAACAGTGACAGCAATAACTGCCTACTGAGGGCACTTAGGAATGTGCCATCTCCTTAATCCAGCTTCATATTTGTGCAAATCAAGTTGAAAGGAATAACTAGAGAAAGAAGTGAAAGCAGGACATAAAAATTGTCCTACTCACCCAAACACAGGCACTGGCAATAGTGTATAACATCTGTTTTTTTAATGGGTAATACGACAACCAGATAAGTTAAAACAGTGCTGTTTTTGTAAGAACTGTTATGGCAGTAGAGAGCATTATCTTGTTCTGCACAAGATTACTTCTCAATAGCAGCTCTTACTTTAAAAAAAGACAGGATCAAAGAGCAATTACTAAGTCCTGCCTCACTCTTGCTTCTGACCTCTAGATAGCATCTCTATAGTAGGCCACTACAGTGCAATACAACCAGGTATCAAAGCTCCTTCCTAGCTGATTCTGTCACCATAGCATAGAAACAACCTAATTTCATTGGTTCATGTGCTTGGTCTAATTAGGCTTGATGAGAAAGTGCAGTCAGTTTCCCAAGTTAGCTTTGAATAACTCAGCACAGCACATGTTGCGAAGTGTAGGGATGCTTACATTTTCCTCTTCACTATGTTCAGTGTGTTATATTCTGATATGACTACAAGCAAGATCCATCTCTGTGCTATGAGGAAGAAGTAGTAGCAAATATTTATATCATATTAATACCCAAAGGAGATAATCCTTGTCCTAAATGGTTTGTAATCTAAAGACAATGAGCAATGGTAGGGTTTGGAGATGCAGTGCATATACTACCTTCACCATAGCAGTACAGAGCTTGCAGAAGTTGAGAAATTTTATTGCAGAACAGAGATTTCTTGGCTTAGATAGAGATGCTTGATCATAAGTTGAGATTTAAATCATCAGAGAAGCCAAAGAACTGGCTACCTGCTTTTCAGTGAGTTTAAACACAAGTTGGCACTTATTTCCTGTGAGATACTATAAAAATTTTAGCTTGCATGAAACTGCATGAAAAGAAAGTGGAGGTGAATGGATTTTACAAAAGTACCCTTTCTTATTAAGTCTGGAAATTCATGTTGGTGGCTAAATCCCCTCATATTTACTTCCCAAGAAAATGAATACTGTGACTTTTTGTTCACAAAAGTATTTACAGAAGACAAGAAAAAAAGATACTGAAGCCAAACACAGAAAAGTGTATTTGCATATGTTCACCCTACAGGGATCTGCACAAGCATCAAGAAAGCTGATCATGGCTTGGAAGGCGAACAGTAGACTGCTAAAGCAGGAAGTTGTGACTTGCGACACTTCCTGTGTTTTATCGTAACAGTACTTGGCAAGCAGAAATGTTACTGAACAGTTTTATACAAGTCATCCAAAAATTTTAAATAATGAACACTTTCATAATAATCTAACCAGCAGACTTTCAGAAGTGCTCAGAACCTGTAGATCTCATTAAAGTCAATGAGTCCTCTGCTTAACTCAAAGAACTGTGACTTCTATAGAGGTACTTTGGTGGTTCTTGGTTTTAAAAGGAAGTTAAACCCAGAAAGTGGATTGTTTAGAGCAATTCGGCAGACGTTCAACATAATTTTTCATTTTTATTTGGTAATTATATATCTTTGTATTCTTGGAATGAGAAAATGTTGTGTTATTCAGGGTGTTTGTTTGAAGTCACGTTCTTTTTTCTGACTACATACATGCCCCCGATAACAGAAGTCTTTACTTGAGAAAAATTTCACCACAGAATTCCTACAGTGGTGACAAATAAAGTCCTGTATAGTTTGATGTTACTATAAAAACATTATTTTCTAGAAAATAAAGCACTGAGAAAGTCAGACAGAATGTCAGACTCCATGTTCCATTATGATACTTACAAACAATATACCATCCAGCATATTGTATGATATACAAACAATACTTAACCTTGAAAAATGTGATTCCTTACAAGCAGTGACTCAGAAGTAGTTTCATAATTTTCTTTTTTTTTTTGCATCACGATTGGGTACCTTGTTCTCCCAACAGCATTGTCTTGTACCACTTATATATAGGTACATATATTTTTATATAGGTAGCATATGTATGACTAAGAATGGAGCATTCTCATTTTTCTGCCCATCCTTCTGTCATTTTCTCCTTAAGATGGTACATGCTGGTTCAAAAAGAAGGAACATATTTGAGAAAACAAGCATCTTCTGAAGACAAATTTGCGAAACTGTTGAAATGAACCAAACCATGAACACTGTCCTTGTGTGCTATAAGTTGTATAACAGTTCCTATGGACTGCTGAAGTTAAATTAGCTTTCAGCCTTGTAGAACCAGGAAAAAAAAAAATGGGTTTCAACCTATACCAGCATCGTACAACAGAAGCCGAAGTGAGCTTTTATTTCAGATTATGTACAACAAGCCACTGAAATGAGAACAAGAAAATGAAAATGAGTGAAGCATATTCAGATCAGCAAACATTCACTGAAACAGTGATTTGTTAAGCTTACTACAAATATTGTAGTTTCGTGCATTGTCTATTCAGAGTTTGAAATGTTGACTTGAAATGTCACATTTGTACCACATTTTCTGTTTATGTGAGTGGGGTAGTTTGCCTAATTTTACTAGAAAATTTATTTTACATTTTTCCCAGTTTTTCTATTTGATTTTTATGGTATTCTTCTTTTGTTCAAAAAAAGGCAAATAACCTGCAATATTTCAAGGGATTTAACATTGATAAAATCAGAGAAAAGTACATTTTAATGATGCTACTGAAAAAAAAAAAAAACATTTTCTTTTAATATTTAAAGACATTTTTAAGAAGAAACTACAGTATTTGCTTAATGTCAGCCCTTGGTTGACAGTAGAATCAGCCTCTTGCAGGCAGTCTTTTATTTTACTTTGCCTTTTCACATAAGCAGTCGAGCCATCTATCGGGATATTGTTTATAATATTTCTCTATGGTAGGAAAACAGTGATGCAAGGCAGCATCCCTTTTTCTGATGAGAGAAGTGGAAGAACTTCATAAAAAAATCAGTTTTATGCTTCACTGTCTAATATCACAGTAGCTTCTCCTAATGTCAAAATACTATTGGTTTACTAAGGGCAATGTAGGGGCAAATCAACAAAAATTACATATAAGCCAAGTCATACAACTTTATTTCATATGGATAATACTTAATTGTGGATGTTGTCTTGGCAGTGGCTGATTCGAGTTGTGGGAGTTTAGAGGTCTGATCTCAGATATCTTGAAATCCTGGCATGATAAAATGATATTAACAGCCTAATCAGTAGAAAATACTCAGATGATCTTAAAAATCGCTCTGGATTTCCTTTGGAGTTAGAAAAAAATCATTGATTCTTAAAATTTAATTAACATTGGAAAGCATAAAAATCTGAATCTACAAAAATTGCTTGCTAAGCAACTCAAGACACAACCGATGTACATATTAATCTGTAAGCAAATTGAAAGAATCTTTTTGAAAACTTGACTCCTTACAAAATAATTGACTCCACCAAGGCTTCTGGCAATACTCTGTCACCTGAACAGGGTCAGAATGGGAGACTTGGTATTTTAATTGATATGGACCAACGCACTGTCTCTGTAAAAAAGGTCAGATCTGAATTTGGGATTTCTGATGTCATTTTTGTTATTTTTGTACCATATTTTTTACCTATTTCTGGAACCTGTACCTTCAAGAGGTGCATTTTGTTTTAATCAACAGTGCTCTGCAAAGTGACGTATCTGTTACAGCCTATGGAGCACTGACAAGGGGGTGCCATGAGTTAACCCATGGACTTTCAGAACTATGTTATGTTTTGCATGCACCATGTGTTCTGCAATTCCTCTGTGAACATATAGGTCTTAATTTGAGTTGTATGGGGTATAAAAGGAATAGTGAAAGTCATGCCCGTCGCATAACAACTTTATATATTTTGTTGTTGTTTTTTAATATGTCTCTTTGTTTGCAGCATATTTTTAGGATGTAGAGTCTCAAAAATGTGCTTGACAGTTGGGATTCTTCAAGAATTTGAGTCCAAATGTTGCAGAATAAGAAACCTCCTCTGCTATGTCTCTCTTCTGCTGGCATGAATCAGGCCACACATGTTTTCCTGGCTTTAAGGCCAGGTGGCACATCAGGGATTATAGTTACATGCCTCAGTTCTCTTCCTTCCAAAACAGGGTGAACTTTCCCAGACTATTTTATGGAATAAATCCATGTCATCTGCTATTTGTGAGCTGTCTTAGAAAATAATCAGTAAAACAACAGTACCAGGTGCTAGGAAGAAGCAATGTCACCCCACTAGGGAAGTCACTGACAATTAAATAGTCTGTTCTTTCGTGGACCAGAAATGTCCACGGCATCATCTTATTTTCTGTTCAGAAAATTTTGGTGTATTAAACACACAAATTGTCATCGTAAAGTGCCAACCAAGTACTTTAACAGGAGAGATTAGGAACCACCAGGATGGACTTTCTCACCAAAATCAGAAGAAACATAATCTGTCCCAGCATCAGGACACTTAACACAAGGTTTGAGGCAGGGTGTCAGATTCAGGACTTCTCCCCAGTGGAAGAGTTATTTAATAATCCAAAGCTGCACAGTGTGAATCGGGGAACAGTTAGGATACTTAGGGAAAGGGAACCTGGAGAAAGGGGACCTTGAAATGGGAAATTTGAATCTGAGTTTAGCCATATCAAAAATGCATGCCATGAGAAGTAGCCTTGTGGGTTAACTAGAGGTACGCGTCTGTCTTATGTTTTTAATTAGAGAAGATTTTGCCCTATTTTGATATAAAGTGGAAAAAATCTTGAAAATCTGTAATATCTCTAAGGGATAAAACTGTTTGCCATGGAGATTTACCCCTAGCTCCTACAGTGACACCAAATCCTTGAGGGCATTGGTGTACTTGACCTTCCGGAACTCCTCTCTCAGCTCTGTAGCTCAGTGATTCATTCTTCCTCATCTGTGCATGGCATGGACAGCCCACCATGTATAGAATGGTATCTGACACACGTTGAATACATATAGATAGCTTTCTGCTTCTGACCTTACAAACTGTCCACTTCAGCACTGTCATTCTATTAAATGTCCAACTGCAATCCAAGAAATGCATTTTAAACATGAATGCAAACATTTCTATTACTGATAAGACCAGCGCAGCATTTTTTGCTTTGCTGGGATTGGGACCTTGATAGTTAAAGTTATATTGGAGTAATAACACTCCAAGGTCGCATCCTTTTAGTGACATGGTAAAGAAAGGGCAGGTCATTGCTGAATTTCTGCTGATAAAATTAAGAAGGATTATTTTTTGTGTTTGGTGACATATGTTAAAACTGAAAGAATACATTTGTGATCCATAAATATTTTAGGTCATTAAGAACTGGGAGAAATGTACATGTTGCACCACTTGGAAGTTGGATTCTATTAATGCTGGAAGCCAGATTTTAGAAAACTTCAAACAGCTGTCTTCTCACGTGAGCTCTAAAGCATCTGCAGTTCAGATAGGGATTCTATAGGAAAAATACATAGGTACCGTGGTTTGCAGAGAGAAGCTTGTAGGCAATTCCAGCTTGGAAGACTAAATTTCTAATTCACAATCTCTCTCTGAATATGCTCCATTGTGCTTCATTTTCATGTTCTGTAAAGGGAAGGGGGGAATTATCTTTATTGATCTGTCCACCTTTCAGGAGCATACTAAGGAGAACGTAAGAATCACTTTAGTGTTCTGAACACTTTTCATATGTGCATTTCTTTCAATACAGCTCAGTAGGTGAGCTTTCCATTTTACCAGGTCCTTCTGTCAGGGAGTGTTCCCCTTTTCTTTGTCTTCTCTGCTCTTCCCATCCAAGCCTTTTTTGACTGGCTAAGTTTGGTGAATTGATGATGACTTCACCATTTCCCGTTTGATATCTGAGTTGCCATAGCTAACCAAATGAACAGTTTCCACTCAAGGAGCTGGATTAAGTTGTCACATATTAAGTTGTCACCTGCTTTGAGGCATGGTAGAGGAAAGAGAGGTGTTTTCTGAATTTTCTTTTACTTTTTCTGTTACAGTATTCCTATTACTCCAGCTTCATTATGTCTTTATATAAAAAGCTTGATTTTATTCACAAGTTTCATCAGAAGCCAGTTTCAGATTCTCTCATACTTGTACAAAGCTTAGTCCTTAAAAAGAGTTACTTTCTTCAACCTAGGGCTTACTGACAGTCTTCTGTACAATCTCCCTTTGACAACTCACCCTAATATTAGTTTTACAGGCACATTCACATTTTAGGAAATCAGTACATTCTGAAACCTGAAATGTCACAAGCGTCTCTTTCTGCAAATGCTTGCCCCAGAAATGTTAGCTAAAATGTTTTATCTAACACCATCTCTCCTGCTGCTGTGTTGTATTGCCTTGTTGCCATCCAAAAGTAGTTGCGTTTTTATGAATATAACTTTATGAGCTGTATCCTGAAAGGCACCAGTATCTCTTTGGTCTCCTTGAAGCCACAAAAATTCGTTGGAGTATCAGGCAACCCAAAGAAAATTGTGTTTATTAATTAAATAATAACTAAATTAATAATAATAACAAAATAGTAATAACTAAAATTATCAGTAACTCAAAGAACATTATAGAAATGTATCTGTTCACAGTAATAACGCTGTAAATTTGAAGAAAGCATGAAAAACAGGCCGGATGTTTGCATCTACTTCACTCTACATCCAAGAAGCAGCAGAGCAAATCATCACCCAGGGGACAAACGTGGCCCAGCATTTGTTTTGTACATTTACAGCCACAGCAGATTTCTTGGGGGTGGCAGTGGGCAGTGTTGAGATGCGTAGGTGACACATGACTTGAAAAATGACTTTTGAAAGTTCTCAACACACTATGAAGGAATGATTGTCCCACACTTAGCACGTCACACCTATCTTTATGTGCTTGTATCACCTAAGTTTGATTTAGCGCAGGTAAAACAAATCATTCTATGTGGCATGTGTATGTGGCGCCTGTTCATTTTCCCTTTCTGTGTTGTTTTCTCCAGATTATTGGAACAATCCCACTGATGCCTAATCCAGTCCCCTCCAGCCAGGCAGCAGGTGGAGCTCAGGGCCTTCAGGTGCAGCCAATAACTCCACAGCTATTGACTAATGCCCAGGGTCAGATCATCGCTACCGTCATCGGCAACCAGATACTCCCAGTGATCAATACCCAGGGAATAACGCTATCGCCACTCAAACCAGGCCAACAGGTAAAGCAGCAGTAGTCTGAATGATTGTCAGAATAGATGCACAAGAATCTTCTACTCCTCATAGACCCTCACAGTCTTTTTAAAAATTCACTTCTTTCCTGTTTCTGCCTACTGAAAGATGAATTTGGTTGCATATAGTGTATTACTCCATATTCTGTATGTAATTATAATATAATATAATGTCATTTTAAATGATGTATTTATACATTCATGTGTTATCCAGCTACTCTTTTCTTTTTCCCATGAAAAGGTCAATATAGTGTCAAAAAAAAAAAATTCTGCAGTGAAAAAATGTAAACCCTAAAAAAGTACATGTAAAAATGTAAAAAGGAATGTAAAGCCTATGAAAGTTCAGTTCATTGGTTGGTGGTCACCCATTAGACTGGGTTTTGAAATGCTTTGCAATGCATGAAGGAAATAAAGAAAAGCATGCATATGGAAGTACTCTTCACCGAAGGAAAAGATTTTTAGGGAGAAGAAAGGGTAGGGAAATAAAGGGAAATCATTATTCAGTGTAAAGCACCACATAGTTTACAGACTGCAGGAAGGATACAGAAAGTTCAGTGAGATCTGAAAAGCTTTCTATACTTCTCTTTATACTACTCTAAAGTCAATTTCATTATTTTGCTATGGTTAGCACCCAGCCTTTGCTTCTCACACTGAGGTCCCAGGAGGTTGTAGGAAGGGACACCAAACAACATAAAGTCTCCTTACTTGCATCTGTTGGAACCTGCTTTAGGAAGTATTTTTGATCAGAGGAAAAAAAAAAAAAAAGAAAAAAAAAAAAGAAAAGATAAAGCAAGTATTGTATGTATTGTATGGAACAGATATGTATTATCATTTTTATAGGTGCCACAGAAAATTATTTTCATGTGTTTGTGCTCCCTCTACTGGCTCTTCAGCTTTCAGTGAAAGAAGAGGAAATTTTGCTATTGATTTCAGCAGAAGCAGAAATGAGTTATAAAAGTCAGACCCTTCATAGGAATAATGCTGATAAATAGTCAGAAGCGATTGAGATAGTACTATGCAAACTGCCATCACATTTGAAAAGTAAATAGAATTATACAAGGTATAAGGAGATCCTGAATTTATCTTACTGCCTGGGTGAAGTCTTTCCTGAGGTGTGTTTGCTAATGATAGTACACTTAGCCATAAATTTAAAACCTTGCTCGTAGAAGAAGAGTGATCAGAGGGATCAGCAGGAATTCAAAATTTTTTCTGAAAATGTGATCATACTGCATTTGGTGCCTTGTAAGTTGATGAAAGAAGCTACAGACGGGGAAGAGGGAAAAGTACAAGACCAGTTTTGAGAAAGTCATGGAGAATAATTGAGGAAATAAATAATAAATTGAGGAAATAAATAAAAAAATTCCTTTTAGATGATCCTAGTTTAAGTTTCTTGGCACCTAAGTATGACGTGATGATAGTAAGCTGCTGCTTGTTAGCTGAGTCACAATAATTGAACCTGTGTAGCCTGTTTCAGTTGTGAAGTAATGCATGTTAGTGCTTACTTTTTGCCCGAAGACTTAAATGCCCTGGATATTGTTTTCAATCAGCTTCACTTAGGTAGACTGTGTGCTTTATTTGTTCATACAACTTTTTCGAACTTGACAGACTAAAACCTGAATGTCTCCTCATGGAAATGAATTCATAGATTACTTACATGAAGCAGTGTTTCTTCTCTGTTGCAGTTAGGTTACTTTTTAATGTAGACAACCAATTCCTTTGTAATCCTATCACTCTAGTTTTAAAGAATAAACAGGTGTTCATGATCTATGCTCTTTAAAGTGTCTACAGTAGGGAATGCTCCTCTTTAAACTACATTGAGTAGTTACAGCCTCAACGTTTTCACTGTTTTCCAAGATTTTCCTAATCTAAGCAGCAGCAGCTATAAGAATTCTCCTGCAAATTGTAATGGATTTCTAAAGAGGGCAGCTGCTTGCACTGCTGTTGTAGTCCGTGTCTTTTTTATCTCTGTTCATAAACAAGTTTTTCTTCGCCTTTAATAATTTTTTACTGTCCATCTCTCAACCATTTCAATTTCCACAATAATATCTTAGAGATTTTGTGATCATAACTGAATGCCATGAACAGAGTGAGGATGCATCACTGATTTATATAATAACATTATAATATTTTCAGCATTATTCTCTGTTTTTATCTCAGTGCAGTCTATCACCCTGCCTTTTTTTTTTTCCTAACTATCTCTACCCATTGAGCAGGTTTTTCAATAAGCAGATGTGTCCACCATGATATAACTTTGCTGCCTCGATCATTACCATGTGAGTCACTAAGATGATTCCTTTTTTAATGTGAATCACTTCTGCGCCTACTCTGTATTTCATCTGTCATAATGCTCCCCTGGTGTACTGTAAGCAGATCCTGTAATTTGTTCATTATATTCTGTACTAACGTAAGAAATTCACGTACTTCTCCTGCTAATACAACTTCATTGTTGTTCCCTATCTTTTCTTGCTTACAGCCATTCCACAAACTTTGTTATAAATCTTTGATCTCCACTTGTAGTCTGTTTACTTGAAAAAGAATGATTTATTCCCTTATTTTGTTTTCCTTGCATTTTTAAACTTTTTATCTCAGAATAGAAAAGTACCTTGTAAAACTAACTTGGACTTGCACTTCCTCCATGCCTCTGAGGAGGCATTTTGTCAAAATATAGCACACATGGCTAAATGCACATTTTTTTCAAAGAACAGATGAGCTTTTCTTATCAACTTCTTAGCACTATTGTTTGCTACCAGATTTGAAAACCTTGTTTTAAGAAGTGCTTTTGTGCTTTTAACAACATGTGATTGCACCAACACCGCTGACAGAAGAACTTGAACCAAGATTAGTGTCTCATAAGTGTCAGAAATACAATAAAGGTTTCTTCTTGCTTAATGTTATCCATACAGCTGTTAGGTACTTAGTGAAGGCTAGTTAAATAGATTTCCCATAAAGAGACATAAGCATGTCTAGGGCGTAACACACTGCTGAAAAAGAACCATTATAGATAGGTTGAATATCCTATACGTATCTTAAGCTAGCTGTTGTCTCCAGTGACTAAAGAGGAAGCTAGAATAGCTATTTTAGGATAGAAACAAAACTCTTAAATGGGTGAAAGAAGGTAAGAAGAATCCAGCTGATAAAGAACACTGGGATTCAAAAACGTACTCCTGTCTATGTATTCCTTAAACTGCTTTCTTAGTTGGTGTTTTTTCATAACTATTTGCTTGCCTACAGCATAGAAACAGTTTCTGCATATTATATAGTTCTCCAGTGTACCTCATCAAGAGGGTTCTGTTTCCTTCTTGCTGTTGTCTAGATTCATTAAATCTGGCTTGTAGTCCTAGTTGTCCTCAGTTGTGTTTTATCTACACTGCCTGCCAGATCTTTTCATATTTCATTGTGTCTTATAACACTACTAGCTTTGGGCTTCTGCCAACTCTAACACAATAAAATAAGCTCCTAGGCAGCATTTTCTTACGTAGTTGGTTTCCCATCTTCATCGTCATTGGCTGTCATGCTCCAGATCAGTTGCTGAAAAGATAAAACTCTCAGATGAGTCTGTGGTCGTTTTTTGTACTGTTACTTTCCAGATTTCATGTCAAACGTTTCCTTTCTGCTGTCTCAACCTACCATGTGCTCTATACCATCTCATTATCAGAAGTCCATGCAGTCTCTCATTTTTTCTCTCTCCCATTAAAATCTAACCAGCTCACAAACATTTTTTCTCTGCTCTGGTCTTTGTACTTTGATACTGTCATGTTTTTTGAGAAATGGGCTCTTTTTGTCTCTGTTTGAACATAGCAGTAAACTGTGCTATCTCAAACTTTTTTTTCTTCTGCTTTTTTAATGTATTGACTTTAAGTTATGAGGATGTCAATTTTCCTCACTTTTTCTCTGTTCCTCTACCATTAGCATTCTGTGATTCCATTTTATCTTTGGATAAAATAGTAGAATTCAAAACTCAAGAATACAAGTATCTATTTACTATATTGGATTTTCCTTGCCATAGCAGGAACACTTGACTCTTGACTTGTAACATAGGTCTGACTGGTTTTCTTTATGGCATCTACACTTGCCAATAAGATTTCTCAAAAAAAAAAAAAAAAAAAAAAAAAAAAAAGCCAATATAACTGCACCACACCTTTGGGAATAGGAAGATATTGCTATACAACCTGTATCATTCTAAGGAACTGAGCCATAGAGAAAGTAAAACACTTCACTGTGGGAACACTGTTGATACCTTTGAATTGTGCACTTACCTATATAGTTCTATGTCTGTTACTGTAATTGTGACTTTATATCATTCCTGAGAGGGGTCAGAAAAATGTCTGATTTACATATTAATTTACATATAAGATTATGTCTTCTTCAGAAGCACATCTGTGTTCTCAACTCATTTTGTGAGCCCGGAGACCTTCAACTACAGCATATACTTTGAACATAGTTTTGATCCCACAATAAGGCTTCAGATGGAAAGCTTAGTGAGAATGCTGCCAAAATCCTATTCCAGTTATGATCACAGCACGCCAACACTTCTTTACTGTTTTCTTCATTTTGAGTGAGCATTTGCATAGCCTGGGTGGACTCAAACAGCTATCTTATGCTAGTTTCCAAATGTAATGATCCTGTCGGTGGAAGCAATGTGCATGGAGGCTCCTTATGCTGTATTGTAGTATAATATACTATAATAGGAGAGGGATGTTTAGTAAGCATTGAGTAGCTTTCATATTCATTTACTTGAATTCAACTAAATTCACCTGATGGGGTACCATCCTCAGGCCACAGTGGAAACATTCTGTTAGAATTGCTGTGAAAACGCTTTGGCATGATGTGTGTTGATATGGGTAATGTTCTTTTAACTTGCTGGAAGATTTAAGAAAACATTTTTGAAGCCCATGCCTGTTCGTGCACCGTGAGTAGGTTTGAAGACAGATTTCTTCTGTCATGGTGTTTTCAAATCAAACAATAGTATTGGTACATCACTACTTTTTCTCATGTTTTAGGAACTGTAGATTAAGCAGAGATCCGTGCTTGCAGGAAAAATGGAAGCCTTAATTAATTAACCTTAAATTACTACTTCTGCAAGGCATTATGGTGGCATTTCTAAGTATTTAGAAAAGTCTTTTTACATCAATATTTTCTATGGAGTTTAGTTTTTATTAGAGCTAATCAATGTGTTTCCCTGGATAACATCAGAAATAACTTGGAATTGCTTATTTGTAGCACCTTTGTGCAACAACTGCTAGTTTCATCTCATCTGGCCTTTTTGTTATACTTGTCTTTTTCTCCTCTATTTTCTGTAATTTGTTGTGTTTCCTTGTCTCTCAGATGTACTTTTCAATGAATCATAAAAAGATAGGACTGGAGAGGACCCCAAAAGGTTGTGCAGTCCATCCACTTCCCCTAGGCAGGATCAACTGTCCTTGCATCACTCTTGACAGCTGTTTGTCTAACTTATTCTCAAGAATCACCAGTGATGGAGATTCCCTGACATCTCGAGACAACCTAGGCCACTTCTCCTTAACATTAGAAAGGTCTTTCTAATGCCTGACTTTAGCCTCAGCTAATGCAATTTAAGACCATTGCTTATTTCTTCCTTCCATTAGGGCCATAATTTGTCCTGGTTGTTTGTCCAGACTGTAAAACCAGTAGCAGTTCTGTTAGAATATAGAGCGAGAGTCTCTCAAAGTTTCTTCATTTCCACTTAGCCTCTTTCTCTTTCATTAAGTTATACAAAATTCCTTGTTACTCTGTCACTTCCCTGTAAGTTTCTGGATGTACAGAACAATATCCCTGATCTCATCAGAGTTCCAGTCAACCATCCCAAGTTCAAGAATATATTACATACATAATTGAAGAACAAAACTCAGTCTTACAGACCTAATTCATTCTTCTTTGTCATTATCAAGCAATACCACCTTCACTCTTGACAGCAGAATGTAAAACTGATGTAAGAGATAAGAATCAAGCCCTTTGCATTTTCCAGTTTATTCTTATAAAGTATTATGCTGCACTTGATACTTCTCGTATTTATCCTATTCCTCTAGCTGTAGTGTGCAAACATATATTCCTGCCAGATACTGATCAGTGTTGCATGCAGTCATCACTCTCGGCATGTCTACTATATCCACCTACACAGAATGGCACTTACAGCAACGGCTTCCGTAATTTCTGTGCCTCCTTCTGTCTTTCGATGGAAAATACACAACGGTCATAAATATAATTCATATCATATGTACATGTCCAAAATTGGGAAATGCCAGCTATTGCAAGTTTGAATTGATTCTGTCATCTGGAATCTAATTCATAATCTAATCGTCGCCTCTCCTTAAGGCTATTTCTGGAATGGAAATTATAGTGGATGAAAAGAGAGAGAGTATTTTAATGCAATTTCATGTCATAGATAACTATCATTGTTCTTTAAGCAGGACATTTACAGCTTAACCATCACATCTCTAAAACAGGGGGTGTGCTGAAAATTATGTCGAGAGCTAAAGATGGAATCCTCCCTTAGTCTCTGCTCAGGCCGTAAGGTGACTTTTCAGCCTCCCCAGCTCCCCTGCTCCCTTTTCCCTCACAAGCATTAAGTTACAGCCCAACAATCTGTAAATATCCCGTATATACTGTTGTTGCACCTAAGGTCACTGTTCACGCAGACTTTACTCACCATAGAACTCTTTGCCCAGCTGAAATTCTTCGAATTCCATACATTTGTCCAAAGATTTCCAGAGGTCTGACAAGGAAACTGTCAAGCTTCTGGATTTCACGTTATTTCACAAATGTATTCATAAATGCAGTGTACAATCCCTGCATTTGTGCGGGAATTCAAATGTTTCCTAGATTTAACCAGCTTACTGTGCATGTGCTACATGGTGGTTGTGCCTGTGTGCTCCCTTTGCAGGGACAACTGGAGAAAGTACATCCGTATTGATGCTTCCTGGAGACATTAAGTTCACTGTGTTTGTGCTCAGCAGTTGAACTTTCAGGATAATATCTGTATTGTGGCCCAGAAATGCTGCATATGCCATCTGTCTTTACATGACCATGTGTTTCTGCCTGAGAAATACTGATGGGAATTAGCACGGAACCATAAATAATTAAGGCTGGAAGGTCAGGGTTCAAGAGATTATCCAGTCCACTCTGCTGTTCCCAAGTGGAACAGCCATTCCTGCATTGGTCTAACATACTGCTAAACACTCTCATAAGAACGTCATTAGTTGCCCCAGCAATGTATGCCAGTGCTTCACTGTCGTGTTAGAAAGCTTTTCCCAGCATATGATTTGGGAATTGAGTATTGCACCTCATTCTGTCCCCTACAAAATACAGGACAGACTCATTCTCCTTTCTTTTCACTAGCTCTGCCTTCTTCACAGCGCTGTATGTGTTACAAACATCACTCCTGCTCACACAGCTCAGAATGGGAGTTACCTGGTCTTAATTTTTGCAACACCACTGTTGGTGACATCCTCAAACTGAATTCTAATCTTGCATGTCAGCCTATCAAAAGCCCCTCCCAGTGTGGCATGGGCATGTAAATTTAGTCAGCATCTCCTCTTCTCCGTCATCCAGGTCATTAGAAAAATACCGAATAGTGCAGAAACAGGAGAGACTTCTGTGAACGTGCACTTCAGTTTCAACAGTGAGATAACCATCCCCTCAGTTTTGTTTTCCAACTACTTTTGCATTCATTCTGCAGCAGTTCCATCTAAACTATGTCTTCGTACATTATCAAGAATGTCACACGAGGGAGTGTCGAGAAACTTGTAAAGTCAAACCACCTACTGCTTTTTCCCTGTCCACAAGGCCAATTACCTTGTCTTACGGGGAGATCAGATTGGTTTGACACAGTTTGTTCCTAACAACCCATGTTGTCTGTTACTACCTTGTTTTCTTGCAGGTGCTTACAAATTGTTTGATTATTTTCTTCAGTACTTTTCCAGGGGTTGAAGTTCAGTTGACTGGACTATAATTTTGCAGATCTTTCCTTTTAGATAGCCATTGCATTTGCTCCTCCACCCCTACAGATAAACACTAACATCTCTAAGCCTGTTCCAGCCAGTGTGGAAACATCTAGCTCATCTAAATACAGTATTTTTCTTCCCTCACCTAGGCGGAAATCTTTAGTTTTGCCAGAAAATCCCTCTGACAACAGTCCCAGAGTCAAATGGCTGCCATTTTCCAGTCTGATTTCTGAAGACACCAGACTGGAGTGGTGTGGGCATAATGGATGGGACATACGCTTCTGCAGCATTCAGGGGAAGCCAGTCTTACTAGTGGGCTTCTTCCCTGAAAGAAGATAGTGCAAAAGTAGGCATTCTCAACTGGAAACACTCTAAAGAGAAAATCTTTAGTGATTTTTATTTTTTTTTTCTTAGTTCCCCAATGTTTGCATGAGCCTGAAATCTGGAATCCTTGCAATCAGCTTCTCAACTATTACTCCTTTGATACAAAGCCCATTTTCTGTTTTGAAAGTTACTTTAAAATAACAAAAAACTCAAGATAATAAAATGTTTTTGTTTGTTGACCCCTAAAGAAGTCGGAATAGGCTGGACATGGACAGATAAATAATCTTCTGTATTATGAAAACTCGAGGTTGCTTGCTTCATTTTGTGTTGCATTGTTCCATGTGGAAGATTAAAAAGGAGTTGTAATTGCTCAGTTCTTAATCAGGCCCATACCAGGGAGTATATCATTAAATTTATCCATAAAAGTATTCCATACATTGTCAGGGTGATCAAGGTGTGCCATACAATTTGTTGTCTACTTAGCACCAGTCATTTCTATGTGTTCTGGGAGCATATTCTATATAATTTGAGTACCACTAATGAATTCATCTCCTTTTCTGAATTTGTTCATTCTGTTAAACATCAAAAGTGAAAAATTCCTTAGAATTCAAGAAAGAGATTTAAATTACTGATTTTGAGCAAGGCCAAATAAGCCTTTATCTATCTCCCTCCCTGAGAATGCAAATAACAGCTATCACTTAAAAGTTAAGCTTTTTAGTACATTTTTGCAATCTTTTTTCATCAATATCAAGAATCGACATAAAATAAAGGTTATAAAATAAAGGTATACTAAGTACCAGCCACCTTATTGCATCAGAAGTATACTGTAGTATAATTGGGCTCTGAAAAGGCTGTACTGAGTGACTAGAAGCCAGTTCAAAAATATAACGTCTATTGTGTATCTTCACCACCTCTTGAATTAGCTGGAAGGTTTATATAAAAATCAGGAGCATGGAATTTTAGATTTCAGTCCCACATGGAAGTTTGTGATAGGCAGAAGGGATTCATGGTTCTTTTTTCTCCCAGAAACGAACCAAAGACAACACTATTGCAAAATTTGTAAACAAAAATTTTTGAAGACAAATGCATCTATCACAGTGTATCGTTTGCATCTACTGTGCTTGCTAGACATTTGAGGTACATCTTACTTTGACACAGTCTTCATGTGAGAGGGCTCTGTGTTTAAGGAAAGGACAATTCATCGTTTGTGAATTAAGATTTCAGCATTTTAGTTTGTTTGCTAAACCCAAGGTCATACAACAAATTATTCATTCCTTAGGGAAATGAAAGGACTCCCCTACCTTACCTTCTCTTCCCCATCCCCACTTTACTTGGCCCTGGTCCTGCAGTATGAAAGGATCTCTCTGAAATAGTGCTGGTTTATATGAAAACCTGACTTGATGAGTCAGAGAACAGGTAAGAACATGTATTTATTAAATCAGAGTGCTTCTGGGAGTGTCACAGATCTCTCACCACTCCTTTCAAACAAGAATTTAGCTGCTAGTTATCTCATTAAACTGAAAAAATAGTTCAAAGTCAGAATGCAAAGGAGCTCAAATTTCTCCTGCTGTAACACTGTCATCTGAACTGAGTCCATGGTATTTAATGCTCTTACGGGATTTGTACCCTGGAAATACATGGGTGAAATGTTACACTGAAAGTTTCCTATTACTGCTTCATTTTCTAAATACCTATTTTTACATTTTAACATATAGCTCCATCAGCCCTCCCAGACGCAAGTGGGACAAGCAGCCTCACAGCCCAATCTCCTGCATTTGGCTCACAGTCAAGCATCTATGTCTCAAAGCCCAGTTCGTCAGGCTTCCTCTTCTTCCTCCTCATCCTCCTCTTCTTCAGCTTTGAGTGTTGGCCAGTTAGTCAGCAGTAAGTATTGCTCCCTGGCTCTCCTTGCTTCTCCACTCTGTTTGTTCTTCTCACTGCTGAGTTTCCTGATCTGCTTTCCTTATTTCTTTTTTTTTTCCCATATATCAGATTGTATATTGCTAACTAGAGTAACTCGTACCAATAAAAACTACTCAGTGCTGTGACAGATGGGACTAAAGGTAAACAAACCTTGAGAAATCACAAAAAAATGCTTAATATGCACATAAAAAATGGTAGCATCTGTTAACTGACTTTGTTAACAGTGGACAATTCTTAAAACTCAAATGTAGTTTACATTCTTTGGGAATGTGAATGTTTTAAATCAGTACAATGAATTACATTGCTTGATGTTTGGAGGGCAGCCCCTTCTACTTTCGGTTAATCTGCTTGTTTGTTACTATTTGTTTGCTTAGGTATTGTAGCAAACTGTTTTACAAACCCTAGCACTGCATGAGGGACCTTTCTTGGCAGGAAAAGCTTATGCAGTTTGAGCAACTAAGAACTGTAAGATGTGGGAGAGAAAAAAATGCTGTGAACAACTATCTTGAGTTCTGTTGTTAGGATTGTAGCAGCTGACCTCCCGACCAGCCCCTTATTGCAGATCACACATTTCAGAGTCTTCACTATTACCTGATTAGCTTTGGTCTTTATATAGCGAAAACAACAGGTTAGAAGTATGGATAAAAGCATTAACAATTTTTGGCACATCTGCAAATATCTAGCGGTATTGGATGACTTCATTAAAAGATGTGCAAATTTCAAGTAAACAAATAGTGTAACTCATGTTGCATTGCTAATGTGAAATGTGTGGCTGATGCAAGCTTAGGAAGGGCTTGGAAAGCATTTCAAAATCTTGGTTGGGTTACTTCAGAAATTGTTTGTATGGAGAAGTTACTAGTAGAGCTATAGTGATAATATAGGGGTAATATAGGGACAATATAATGATAGTATAGGGAGCAGCAGCTGGGATAGGGACAGGGACTGCACCGGAGGGTGGTGGGCATGGAACAGGTCTGCCCGGGGCAGTGGGCATGGCTCCAAGATGCTGGAGTTCAAGAAGAATGGTCTCAGACATAGGATGTGATTTTTGGTTCACCAGGAGTTGGATTCGATGATCCTTACCACTCCCTTCCAACTCAGGATATTCTATAATAAAATTATGCTTGTGTAATTCCCAGTGTGAATATTTCTATTCTGGAACAAATACACCTCCATGGATAGCTGTAGGTACATAAAATATATAGGTATATATATAATTATACTGAAATAAATACACTACTATTGTTCTACTAGAAAATTTTCTCATGTAGACGAGCTTGTAGAAAGAAGGGCAAATAAGAAGCTTCACACTAAAAATACATAAGGTTATATCTTATAAATGTGGGAAAATTGATTAAAATAGCAAGTGTAGAATGAAAACTAATTCTGGCTGGTGCAGAATAGTTTCCCTTGTAGACACTCTTGGAAAAAAAAATCTAGAATAACTATTGAGGGGTACTCCAAACCACGATAGATGTTCCAGTGAATTTCCCCATATGGGTAAGAACCCTACACAATAAAAATAGCATCCCTACACAGTAAAAATAACATGGAAGAAGCCCTTTTAAGTTCATAACATAAATCACTCAAAGGTTAGGAGATGCTAGAAAAAGAGTAGTTTGGGCAACTGTATCTAGCTCCTCTTTGAACACGTATTTTATAATAACCAAGTATACAGTGATTAACATCACAGAATCACTTTTTTCTCATCCTTCATTCTGTGAATTTCCAATGGAATTTTTCAAAGGATGAATCACACAGTAAGGAAAGCTTTTGTCCTAGCATTTATTCTCTATCTGGTTCACGAAACTGTTCCCCTGTTTGTTTGTAACATTTGAGGTAGGGACTTGAAGGGCAAAAGGTGGTCTTGCTTCTGGCAGCAGAGGGCTGAGTAGTTGTAGATCTATCTACCACATAATTGTGGTGCAATTGCAGGCAAGTCACTTGCAACTGATTTTTCACAAGTGCTCCCTCAATTTCCAGCTTGAAACTCCTGACTTTAATTTACAGAAGAGCCTGGTACTCACAGTTACAATTCAAAGTGCACTTCCACTGTGGAACTGTATAAAGAACCATTTAAAGTCACGGTCTAAAAATTCATCTTCTGCTTGACCTTGACAAGGTAGCTAAAAATGCCTTTTGCCTTAATATCTGTCCACTTGTCTGTGAATGAGAAGGAGAAGACCCTCATCTTATAGAAACACAAGGAAATAAATTAAGATTTCAAAAAATCTAGAAGCTCAAGAGGAAACGAGTAACTATGTCTTTGGTGAAGAGCTCTAGCAGAGGTCTAGGGCCACACACTGAATAAGTAAAAAGACAATACTTCAATCACTTTCTCCATAATGAAGTACATTCATCTTGTGCACTGGACAAGACAGGAATCTGTGGAAAGAAACTGGTCTGGTACTCGGACGAGGATGATAGGCTACTGTTGTCCTACTATTTTGTAACTTTTCAGTGTTTATTTATGTGACTCTAAGGATGCTCTTTTAACTTCATTTTTTACTTGGATATGTTTCAAGGCTTTTACAAAAGCAGAATAGTAACATAAGTCAGTTGTTTGGTGAGATTATATTTATATTTCTACCTGGAGATATGAGATCTTCTGTCAGTTGAATGGATGAAGAAGCTGATAGGTTGTGTTATCATCTTATTTGTCCTACTCTAAAAGGGAATGAGACGTGCTGTGTTCATGAACTGAAGGCAGAGGCATACAAGGCACAGGAGTACCAGTTTGGTTGAATGAGGAAGATGCTTTAATGAATATAGGCCTTTTTCACTCATTCCTCTCAAACTTGATTCCTGTAGTACTTGTTCTACTACACTCTCATTACCTTCTCACATTGTTCTCTCTCATATCTGCATTCCCTGGGCCTCAGTACTTCTTTTCCTCTTTGCCTTGTCCTTTCTGTTCTTTCCACATCATCTATGAACTCTCATTTTCTCTTCTCATTTCAGACCTCTTCCAGTTTCTATTTAGTCTCCATCCCTAAGTCATCTCTGCATCCTTTCTACCATCTAATCAACGTAATCTTCTGCCTTGCTTTATCACTAGTGCTTCCTCTTTTCTCCCCTAATTTCTTTCCTCTGCCCAAGTGAGTCCTACTTTCTTCTCTGCACAATCAGGCTATCCCTTCTTCAGATCCAAGTTTATATCTCTGCCCCTTAATAGTCTTCATCTTTTTCTCTTCTATCATTTCTTTTTCTTCAGATTCAAGGTTAATTATTGCCCCCTTTGCATCTAAATCTACTGCAGCCCTCCCTGAAAGCCATTGGAAGACTGGAAAATGATCACCAGGAAGAAAGGCAATTTGGTCTCCCTATCCTTACTGCCGGCCTGGCCAGGCCAGAGCCACAGCTATAGCAGGAGGGGTTCTTCTCCATATCCTCTAGTCCTAGGCTCAGTACAGAGAAAACCTCAAAGGAGATTCTACACAGAGGTCTAACAAATCTCTATTGAGGAAACAGGAATTTTGGGCTGGATTGGACTTGTTTGAGACAGAGTTACTTGGGATGGCAAGAACTCCATTACTGCCTTAAAGGTTATCTTCCTGACACCTATCAAGGTGGTGAATCAAGAACGGAAGGTTATAAACCAACTGAACTTGTTACAATTTTTTTTTTCATCCTAGGCTAAACAGCATGTTTTATTAACCTAATTTTCAGAAATGGCTGAGCTGAAATTTGTCTTATATTGCAAATGCCAGGCAAAATTGGCCTTATTGAATACCCTGCCAGTGAGAATGAATAGCACTGAGAAAATACTCTGGGTGCTTCTTCCTTGTTGAAACCTCAAGAAAGTTAAATCAACAAGTGGGAAACTTGGGGTAAAGAATATACATTTCACACGTTTAGACTGAGGGATGAGACTTGGATCTTAAGAGCGTTCCAAAGGGAGAGGGCGTTTACAGGAATTCCCTGTAAAAAGTGTGGCAATAATTACACAGGAATAAGAAGTTCGGGCATTGATCTTGTAAATTTATTTTTCAGACTTCATTCAGTCCCAAGTACCTAACAGAGTACATGATGTGAGGGAAATATCAACACATTTCTGCCATTTTTGCATAGAGTTCTCACATGGTCAGAAATCAGAGAGATACTTGATAGTTGTTCAGGATATTCTACACAGCATCTAGCAAACCAAAAACTGGAGTTAGTAGTGTTTGCATAAGCCTGCTACTACTTCAGTAGCTAAATAATTGCTTGAAGCATGATTGTGCACACCTACTAAGAGAATAACTCTACAAGAGGTCACGCCACATCTCTGAAATTACTAAAAGACCATGAGAAACAGGTCAGGATTGGGCTTTAATAACTTTACAGTTCCATGCTCTTTGTTTTTATTCTTTTCACTCTTCATTCTGATCATATTTTCTGTATTTTTTGCAATTTTTTAAAAAAAGATTTTCTAATTAAAACAAAACAATCATTTATCTCTTACTACTTCATTTATTTTATGCATTTATTCCTCCCGCAATGCCCTGTATTTTTTTTATTTACCCTTCTTTTTTCTTCTTTTTTTTTTTAAGTTTCTTGACTTTTTTGTCTTGACCTGTTCCATGCTTCATAGCTTTTCTCTTTTCCCTTATCCTCACCTCACCATCCTTCACCATCAACCAAAGATAGTTCTTCTTAATACATATAATCATGATTATTACCAGAGAAAGAACATTTTAAAAGATGGTCTGCCTAGATGGCTACAAGATTCATTTCCACTCTTCATATCTGTTTTGTGTGATTTCTTCATATTGTCTTATCTCATCTCTGTTCTCTTTATTCTTCTTTGTTTTCTCTTCACTTAACTCTATATTCCTCATTTTATATGATATTTAATTTTTCTGTCCTCAGATATATCCCTCTTCTCATTTCTTACCTTTTCTAGCATAGATTTTCTTTGTGGAAATCTCTTTCTTCCCCTCGTATTCTGGGACTTGGGTCTCAATGACATTCCTTTCCTTTTTCCAAATTCATTTTACTGTCATCTGTTACTATAAAATTAAAATTCTTCTGACATACAAATTATTCTTCTCTTTCCCCTGAGCTCCACCATATTTCCCATTAACAGTGCTTTGTCCTGCCTCTATCATCCAAATTATATTCTGTTGGCTTTTCTCTGCCAGCTCTTTCTCCTCCTGTCTGACTGGGAAAACCAACCCCTGTAATCCCTTCCACAGTAGAGCTCTACACAACAGAAATGTGCTTTCTCCTTTGGAGTGCAACTCTTTCCTATCACCAGAGAATTTGCAGTCATTGGAAACTCGTAGAATGTTCGTGGAAGAATTCAGAAGTGGGAGGGGAGTAGTATTCCCTTCAGTATGTAGGAAGTTTTTAGTACGGGAGAACCCATGGATTTTTTTCTTCTGCTCTGCTTGTCCACCTTCTCTATCCACCAGGACATTCGGTGGAATCTTAGTTGAATTTCTTTTTGTTCTTTTGCTCTATGTATGTTTCATATAGTAGTCCCAGAAAACTCTCATCTTTTTCAAGGGCCTACTAGTTTCACAAATGTAACAGTCATAGAGTGTGAAGCCATAATATACATTGGGAATCTTCACTCTGAATGTTGTTACTGTAGATCCTAACCACTTAATGAGATTGGCATTCTTTATTTTCCTCTTGGCTCTGTGCAGTCTTTTGTAAGAAATCCACTTAATTTAAAAAGTACCAGTTTAATCACAGTCTTCAATCAACAACTCTTCCTAAAATCTGAAGTAAACTCTACAATTAACTGTTTGGAAAGATCAAAACTTATTGAAACCAAGTCCATTATTTATTTGATTATATTTTTGCATATGGATAAATTAGTCCAGAAAGTCCAAGATTATGTATTGTTGACATTTTAATGACAACAGAATAAAACAGATAGGTGCTGTTACATGATGATATCGGTAGAGAGGGCTTCATAGTACTACTTGAGTAGTATGGAGCTGATAGAAATGAAGAGACTACTTCTATGGTTTTCAAATGGCTTTGAATCATACCTGGAGTAGAAGTGTTTCTGATTTGATACAAACACTGTTTTCCCTCGAGTGCAGAGATAAAAGGCTTCAGCGTTTGTGTCCACCTCTGTAAGCACTTTCCTTCTCCCAAAGATACTATATAAGAATGAAGCCTTTTTCTCAACAGATACTACACCATAAATAAGGACGTACTTCCTTGTTCCTGAAGTACATCAGAGGGGTTCTTTTATCATGTTAAGGAGAGCTCTGTCCAATTCTTCTCTTGTCCAAGATCCCTGTGCATGATACTCAGTGTTATAAAAATGTCATACCAGAAGAATTCAGCAGAACTTGGAAGAACTTCTATATAAACATGAGCAAGCATAGAACCCCTTAGCTTTCTTACCTCCCTCTATATTCCTAACAGGAGTTTGGGGGGCAGGAGCATTACAGGTGACAGCAGCAATAAAGTTTGCAAATTCGAGCATTCTTTGGGAACATCTGAATTGTGCTTTGTAACATCCCTCTAGTCAGAGGCCTTAAAATGGAGAAAAGAGGTGAGAAAACTCACTGTCTTAGTGCCCTTTACAGAAGTGAATCTGAGGTCATTATCATTTATGAGATTTTAAATTTATCTGTTGCCATTCAGAGAACCAAAGGGCTGATAAGCAACTAACTCCACCCTGTGCTTATGAAAATCACAACTGTTATGCTAGGTAGACTGTGTATAGGATAAGGAGGAACATTTCACGTCCACAAAGGCAATTACTTTAAAAACCAAGTAGCACTTCCTCAGCCTCCCACTACTTATAAGTAAATAATAAGTTTCCTAACTTTATACAGTTTGACTGCATTGATGTGTGTACAGATGCACTCAAGCACCACACTGACAGGAGAAGTGTTGAGTATTGCCAACACGAGGTTCGGCCTATATGTTTGTTCATCTGTATTCTTAGTCCACGTGGTTCCTGACTACATATATGAGTATGCTAAAATCCTATTGCTACACGTGCTTTTTTCAATCAGGCTTCAAATCAATATAGGATAAATCTATACAGCAGAGAAGTCTCTTCCCTCTGTCTCTATTATTGGACTAAAAGATTTTTTTATAGGACATTTCCACCGTAAGGGAATTTTACATCAGGTTTGTAAGCCACTGAAAATAAAATTTTTGTTACGGTAATGCTGACATGCCCTTAGCTGTAGCAGCACTAGCAGGAGCCAGGGTAATATAGGGTTCAGAATAGTAACGTAGGCTAGCATTGTCCTTGGACAACTGCTTGCATTTACAGAAATTGATGGGTTATTGTGCTGCAAACTTTTCACCTAAGAAGTCTGAGAAATGAGGGGAAGAACAATAGAGATATCTCACTGGGAGAATGGCTTCACTACACGCAGTATTGCACAACACTTTGAAATCTTCCACCATCCAAGTCCCATGCTGTCTCTGGCTTGGCAAACGCTTTCATTTAGCCAGGGATCAGTAGCTTGGGGGGAAAAAAGTTCCATTCTCCAGCTGTTGTGTCATCTCCCTTGATAAGTCCTAAATTGGCTGAGTTATCCAGCACCAAAGGAGCTTTGCTGCGGTAGACATGCTTTATTATGTGCCCTTTCAGGGACAAAGGCTTCTGTGTCAGTAAAACCACTATGGAGAGCAAGGACAGATTTACTTTCACAGCATCATAAGCATTATCTTCTGAGGGGCTAATGTAAAAGTAAAAAATTGTGCAGCATTACCATCCGAAGCCTAATGGTTGATGTTGCAAATACGCTGCTCCTTGATTATCAGCCTGATGGGAGGCAGAAGGAAAACTGAAAGGCTGCTTTTCACAAGGGCGTATTTTAAAATACGATTTTTAAATGAGGAAAGGTGTGGTTTTTTGTTTGAGCTTGTTCTTTTGATGGGTTAGTTTGGATGTTTGACTAGTGGCTTGGGCTGAGTATTGTAGAATAGGGAAGGAAGGTTTGTAAATCTCCTTATTTGACAGTTATTTTAGGTGAAATGGAAAGTCTTGCTTTCAAATTAAAAACCCAAGCAGTCTGTGTGTGTGTTTTGCACTCCCCACAGACTGCAAATAAATACATTGACATAAGCCTGTCTTGTGCATGCAGTGAGAAGGGGGAACAGGGAACGTGACTTGTCAGAAGTGGGAGGAAATATTGTGAAGCCCAGATGGCAGCGAGGACCCCAGCCAACCCCTCACGCTGAGGGGAGCTTGCCCATTTTTCAGGAGTTCAGCGATGATATCTTTGAACATCTTTCACCACCACCTGGAAGCACTGCTGCTTTGTTAGATTTTAGCAACCTGAACATCCTTTGTATCACACCTGGCAAAGCGAGCCCACTTCTGTTTATGGGAGAAAGAGAGAAGTACCGAAAAATAAATTAACATGACAGTAAAGCACGGTGTGAGCCTAGCCCACTCATACATGACGCGAAGAACTGACACAATTCAAAAAATATTTCAACAGATCCTCAAACAGCCACTGGAGAAGTGGATGGGGTGAATCTGGAAGAAATCCGAGAATTTGCCAAAGCTTTTAAAATCCGGCGCCTGTCCCTTGGCCTGACCCAGACTCAAGTTGGCCAAGCCCTAAGCGCCACCGAAGGCCCAGCCTATAGCCAGTCTGCCATCTGCAGGTAACAAGTTACATCATAAACTCTCCTCTCCTCTCTTTGTTCTTCAAAATTATTCAGTTTATTGTGAGGAGCATGCTCAGGTTGGAGTCATATTTTTTTAGAATGTGTTATTTTAAACTCACCGATGATGTTGGTATCTTGGCAGATAAGATGTTCTTCTTGTGTAGCCCTCAAGTAACTTTAGTCTTTTCTTTTTTTTTTCCCTTCTACATTTTTTTGTTCGTTTGTTTGTTTGTTTTTTCCCCTTCTACTTTTTAAACAAGTGAGAAACAATGTTCCTAGCATAGAGACTTAATTCAGTAGACAAGTTGGAAACCCTGCTGGTGCTGGATAAGCACCAGCTGACCCTCTTCATACTGTGCCATTTTCTACAGATAGGGTTACTGAACAAATATTTCATGGCTGCACCCCTGCTAAGTTAAAACCTGTATTACTGTGGTTAGCACTTCATATATAGGATGTTAATGATTTAACTAGGCAACACAGAAGGGAAAAAATTATCCTTCCTGCTATCTTGCAAATCAGCAGCTATTCATCTTTTATCACCTAAATATATATATTAATAAATTAATTAAATAATTAAAAAATAACAGACAACCCATGTATCCAACGCAGGACTTGAAATGTGCTCTAATCATGGGAAATAGTAATACAGTCGTGACAGAGTTAGTTAGAAGCAAACACCAAATATGCATGTGTGTGTGTGTTACAGTAATGCCATGTTTATGCATGAGATAACAAACACACTTAGGTAACAGCTTTTTCCTCTTGGGCAATGCCTTATAGTCCTACTCCATCAGTGAAAGCCAAGAAACCAACTCTAAGCTCATTTAAGTGGATTTTGTTCTTGGTGATCCATGAAATGTTCTGTCTTTTTATCTGCTCTTTATACTTTTAATGTATTCCCCATGGAACGGAAGTGTACTTTTCCTGCAGTTTAAGACTAAGGTTATAAATAACATCAGTATGGGGTAGTGAGCTTGCAGCTCACATTTTGCTCAATGATTTTCCATAAAACCCATTGATTGTTGTTAAATACAAAAAGCTCCATAGGATCCTCTCACTTCTATGGCCTCCCCTACTGTTTTTTCTTATAAGATACCTCCCTGTAGAAAATAACCTTTATTCAGTCTATACAAGGATACTACTGCTGGGAAATTTGTTTCAAGACTTGTATATCGTTATTCCAAACAACATGTTCTGCAGTATCAACACTAACAAGCAAAGCCAATGATATGAATGCTATTGCTCCCTGTTGCTTAAGATTTTTTTTCTTTCATATGGTCAGTTGGTAAAGAATGCCTAAAACAGGTGGAGTTTTTGGCAATTGCCAATTTGTTGTAGCCTTAAGATACTCTTTAATAAACAATACTTCTAAGTGATAAATTGCAGTTCCTTTTGCTTATGCCTAATTTGCTGTCTCCTGATTTCCTCAATCTACCTCATGCCTGAGAAAACCAGTGGGGATTATTTGAATTTTACTAAGCGAAAAGGTTCTTCACTACTGTATTACCATGAAAACCCAAATAAAGAGGAAATTGGAGCACAGACACAGCTAAGTAAAGCCAAGACATATGGAAGCCTTTGACAGAGGGCAAATTTTGCCACCTTTGAGGGGTAAATGGCTCAGAACAACATGGCTGGATGCAGAAGTTGGTCCCTGATATTTGCAAAGTAATAGTGGTTTTTCCTTCCTTTAACCCCCAAAGATGGATATCACTTTGGGGTGTAATAATCTGCTATGACTATGCATTTCTTGTTAGACACCAAGTTATTATCTTTCAGTGGCAGTATGCTGCTCCTCAGAAATAGAAGTTTCCACATTTCTTTTAATGTTAACAAAGGAGATTCAATGGAAGGAGCAGCAAAGTAATCAAGCTGAACGACCAACATGACCAAAATATCACTGGGTGCCAAGGATGGACACCTTGCAGCCAGTCCCACACTAGGATGCCAGCCGTGTTACTATTAGAAATTATTATATTTTCGTCTCTTTTTTTGTTTGTGGGAAATGCTTTGTTTGTTGCTGAAGTATTTCCTGCAGCTGCCATGATCCAAATAGAGTCTCTTAAAGCTGCCAACTCCAGCCATTGAGTTGTTTTGCACCAAGATATTGACTCAGCCTCTCTCATCTCCTATGCACAGCGTGATCAGCTGTGGCAGTGGTGCTCGAGTACTGGGAGAGCTGGGGAGGGCAGCAGCACCAGGCAGTAACTGTCTCCAGGATTAAATATGTCAGCATATGGGAGGGACGTGGGTGAAGTAGAGAAATACAAATGGGTGGCATCAGACGAATTGGGCATAGGCATTTTTAATGCATAGTAAGAGAGTATGAACCTGAGAAATAAAAGAAACAAATACTTACATGACTTGAAGAATGAACTCAGCTCTTCTGCTTGTTTATGAAAAGATGCAAGCTTTGTGTAGCTGCTTTTCCAGATGTCTTATAATACTTGTAAAATCTGGTTTGGCAAAAGACTTTTGATGGCAAAATGATATATAGAAGACCTCATTTACAGGAAATGATATCATTCTGGTACGGGTTGTAGAAATCCCACAATAAACCCAGCTTGGTGCCACAGCGTATTAGTAGACTATTATGCTGGGTTTCATCTGGAAAACATGAGTCTGTCTTTGCACGTTGTGGGGGTAGTGAAGATAATTGCAAAGCATCCAGCTGTTTCAGCCGGACACCACTGGAGCTACAGGAATCTGTTTCGGACGCAGAAAAGGGATATAGTGTTAACTTGCAAACAGTGAAAATTGCTGAAAAATGAAAGGAAAGGAAATGTGATATTCAGAGGCCAGTAACTGCCGTTGGTTCGTATTATTAAAGCTGTGGTATTTGGACTAGATGGGATGGGAGGGGAAACAAAGGGATTAATCGCAAAGAAGAGATGATAAAAAGCAATTGCCTTCGATGTCATTTCCTGTAATTAGATTTTAACCTGAAGGGTTTTGAAGATCATCAGAAATATGAAAATGGGAGTCGTAACCTGTATTATTCAGCGTGCTTAGAATTTTGTTGTAGTATTTGTTTTGTGATAGTTTAAATATCTAGCTATATATATATTTATAGATATAGATATCTGTTAGTTTTGGTAATCCATTGTAAATTATCTCTGCCAGTCAATTAGTCAGGCAGGCAGGAAGTCCCACCCTGGCAGAGCATCAGTGTAAGACTCTTCTTTCTCAATTTTCCCTCAGACACACCATCCTGAGAAGCCACTTTTTCCTACCACAGGAAGCCCAAGAGAACACTATAGCTAGCAGTCTGACAGCCAAACTGAACCCTGGCCTTTTGTATCCTGCCAGGTTTGAAAAGCTGGACATCACCCCTAAAAGTGCCCAGAAGATAAAGCCGGTGCTTGAGCGGTGGATGGCTGAGGCTGAGGCCCGCCATCGAGCAGGTATGCAGAACCTTACCGAGTTTATCGGAAGTGAACCATCCAAAAAGCGCAAGAGGCGTACCTCATTCACGCCGCAGGCCCTTGAGATCTTGAATGCTCACTTTGAGAAGAACACGCACCCCTCTGGGCAGGAAATGACAGAGATTGCAGAGAAACTGAACTATGACCGGGAAGTAGTTAGAGTTTGGTTCTGCAATAAGAGGCAAGCACTGAAGAACACAATTAAACGTTTGAAACAGCATGAGCCTGCGACAGCAGTTCCTATGGAGCCCTTAACAGACTCGCTGGAAGAAAACTCCTAAAAGCAAAACAAAATAAAACCACACACAAAAAAACCCTGCACCGACAGAAACCTAACCATTCGAACTCTGTGAAAATACCTGTTCATCACCCTTGTAAGTAAAAGACTGAGAAAACTACAAGAAGGACAGAACACTTTATAAATGTCCGTGAGTTTTCCTATATAAAAACAAAACAAAGAACTGCACAACACTTAGCGTGTGTGTCGTAGAATTAGTTCCCCAAAAAAAGAAAAAGCCAGTTGTTTTGTTTTGTTTTTTTTTTTTAATGGACTTAAAGTAAACCAAATAACTGCTGACTTTTTTCTGTATATTATGAAAATGTGAACACATTTTAAGGAAAAAAAAAAAAAAGAAAACACAAAAAAAAGAAAAAAGAAAAAAAAAAACTTTTATCTGTTTAAAAGAGAATACAAGCCTGCCACCTGGAGGAGTGATTGTAGCCTTTCAGGTATCAAGTGCTGATTCACTATGAAAACTATTAACCAAAGTCAGAAACATGGAATTGCAAACTAGATTGTTAGTCTACTCTTTTATGGGTGTAAATCTGTGTTATGAATTTTTACATTTGTATTTTGCAAAGAGGAAAACAACGGGATTAATTTCTCTCATCCATGGTCACACCCCTGCAGGTGTGTACAAACAGGTGTCAAAGCCATTCCATCATGGTCACCTCCTTTTCTTTTGTTTGTTTTTAAGTCGACAGTTATGCAATCTCCAAGTGTTTGGGTGCCAAAAATCATTTTTTTAATTGTGATTTGCAGGGTTTGGTATTTGTCTTCTAAGGGCGTAAATCTCAGTTTGCATATTTCTATTTTTGATTTTTTTGTTATGACTCTTTTTGCTGCCTTCAGCTCATTCTCCACCCTTTCCCTACAATCCCATAACCCAGTACTGTTTGAAGATATTTAGAAAGAGAAGTGCAACCTGAACACTTTCATACCGATATGCTGAGATACAATAGAGGACAAAGATTGTGTCTGATAAACTGGCAGCTCACTGTCAACTGCATAGCTTGGGATTTCTCAGTCCTTTAGTTAAGAACCTGGAGAGGCTACCAAAATTCATTTGTGGTATGAACATAAGCTGCACACTTGGCTCAGTACTGCGTCTATATTAAGGCTCTGTTTGAAGCGATTTCTCTCCAAAGTCTGCTAGCCAAAGAAATTTCCTGAGATTCTGATGGAAACAAGCAGGCCAAGAAGTGATGAAGGTGTTCCGATCGTTGTGTTACTATGGCCTGCCTCACTGTTAGTGCTTCATTTCTTCTCCTTTTTTTTTCTTTTTTTTTATTTTTATTTTCATCCTGATATAGATGTTTGCCCATTGTCAGGATATAGGAAAACCTACTGAATATCTTTTGGGGATAGTGAGGTTGGTGACCTGCAATATGTTTCAGATGAAGAGCTTTCCCTTTAAAGACAATTTGTTTCTATCACTTCCATTTTGATAGGGCAGACGTCTGCTAAAGCACTGTGGACACTGGACGTAGGAGCATGACAAGGCTCATGAGAGAAAAGTGTTGCAGGTTTTTAGATGGGCTACATCCTGGTCCATGAAGGTCACCGTGATTTTCATCTTGTGATGAATGCTGCTCCAGCCTGTGAGATTTAGCCCATTATTAGGATGGAAGTTACGTCTTGAGCAGAGCTTACCAAAACTTAGCCTTTGCTATTTGGTCCTCGCTGTAGAGGTGATAGAGTAAAATTCTGCTGGTGTAACTTTTGCTTGCGTTCACTGACTTCAGGGTTGTTGTACTGGACTTTTGCTAGCCTGCCCAGGATGCTGAAGAAGGCTCCCAAAGTGATGGAGTCTACAAATAGCACGTCTCATACAGAATTATGTTTTCAAGAACTCAAAGCTATATCCAAAACACAGTGAAAGAAAGACTTCCATTGATTTAACTGAGCTTTGAATCTAGCCCTTGCTATTTTATTAATAGGATTTGCCATGTAACGTGGAGTGTTTGTTTCATTACTGGTGGAGTTTCAAAGCTTCTGAGGCTATCATCTGTGCCAGAAACTGCATCTAAATGTGAGCACTCTCAAAGGTCAGGGTTGGAGAGCACTGAAGTATTCAATACTCCAGACTGGGCTCGCATCCAGTGAACGCATCCTAGACTTTAAGCTTCAGCAGGGTATGTTTAAGGATATTTTCAGTATTGCTTTTATGGGAGGAGAATGAGAACTGTTATTGACTGTTTTCCAACTGTTGATATATAAACATCTTCTGTGGAAAATAAATAAATAATAATAATTTAAAAAAAAAAAAAAAAGCCCTCAGTAACCACAAATAAACTGTGCGAGGGCCAAAAAAGCCACTTTACCCAAGCTAAGCATGTGAAGTAGAGAGCAAACCTCACAGCAACATCTGCCCCTCTGGGTTACCTTTTTTCCCCTCTATTCACAGGCACCAATTTCCATGTATATATCTGTTTACCTATACCAAACAGAGCTAAACGTACAGCCACAATTCAATCTACATAATGATCAGGAGACCACCCAGAAATGAGGAGGGAAAAACAGATAGTATTTGGAATTGGACACCTTACCAGATCTCCAGCACACTACTAATTGTCTGGTCATTGATGCCATAAACATTTTACTTGTTCATCCAGCCTTGAGAGCATATGCCCTCCCCCCACACCAGTCATCAACAGCCTGGGAACAAAACCATCAACCATTTGTTGCCTAAAAACAAAATTTCTGATTCTCCCAGAGACTGCTCTAAATTTTTGTGATGAAAAAAATCTCCCAAGAAGAAAAGTTAGCTAAACGGCATACGAAAGATGCTAAATGTTTAAAAATATGCTGGCTGTGGTTATTTAAGGTCTTTTCTGTTCCAAAGTACATATCAGAGGGATATAACTAGGACAGTGAAAATGTGAAATAAATATAAATCGCCAGCTTGGAAGAAAAAATAATGTTCATCCCAGAGTCTTAAAGTCATTCATGTGCAGAGATTTTTTTTACAGTTTTCTAATTTTATATTATGTTTTGTAAATTATTTATAAAGTGTTGTAATGCTTCTTATATTAATTTTTTTATAAACAAATTTTTGCTATGAGGCATAAATGGTGCCTGAACAGATTCTTAGGAAGATAAATTACGTGTGATTCATACATCTTTCGGGGGCCATAAATATTTTGTTTTGTTACTGGCAACATTTCTGGTTTCCATTTGTAAACAATTTTCATCTATTGATTATATTTGAATACCTTTTAATTTTGCATGTGACTAAAAGATAGATTGCTACCAGCAAATGAAACAGAAGTCTCTTCAGTCATATGTGAAGGTTTAATGGTTTTCCAATTTATTGATCATTGAATTTTTTAATATATATATATATATATAATTTTATTTGAATAATGAACCAAGGGTTCAATTACCGATCTGATTTTGTCTTTTTATGTTTGTTTTTTTTTTCACTAAAAAGCTGTTTTGGACAGTTGAAGAAATCCAATGCATTCAAATGGTTCCAGTTTCTTTATGTTATTAACAAAAACAAAAACAAAAAAACAAAAAAACAAAAAAAAAGAAAAAAAAAAAGAAGAGAGAACAAGAACGCAAAAAGGAGCTAGGAAGGAACAAGTAGAGGCGTATCAAAGAACTCAAGCTATAACCAAAAAGAAATATGTAAAATGCCTTTGCTCGTCTTCTCAATGCTGGACCAAAGCTCAATGTATGTAGGTATATGCACATTGTATAGATATGGCTAAATGTTGCTGACAATCTCGCAATACTAAACTGTTACTATTAAAAAAAAAAGAAAAAAAAGAAAAAAAAAAAAGAAATACAAAAATAAAACTGTTCATCAGTGTTTTACCTCAGCACTCTACTTGTACCCAGTTATTGACCAACATTCAAACAAGAAGATAAGAGCGGAAATTAATTTCCATGTCAATGTTTGACTGTAAAATCTGTTTGGATAACATTTTGTAATGAGCTTTTTGTCATGTGGTTTGCTTGTTTCCAACTTGAGATTATGTGGGCACATTTGTTTATTTATTGTTAAAAAGTGATATTATTATTATTATTACTATTATTATTATTATTATTATTATTATTTTTTGTCCTATGTGCTATAATCTACAGAATGGTCACCAGGGTCACTTATGAAGCACTGCAAAGAGATCTGTTTTTCCATGCATGGAGCATGCAGAGGAAAGATGGCAGTATGAAATGGACTGTGTTTTGTTGCTAGAAAATACTAATTAATTCCAAAAGGAGTTGGTGTGGTGGACTTGTGACCGAGAAACCAAACTGGATATTTAAAAGCTCCTTACTACTCTGACTTTGAAACCAAAGCTGATTTATCTGCACAGGTTGCTTAACATGAAAAAAATAAAAATAAAATAAAATAAACTGACAAAAACTGTACTTAATCTAGAGCAATATCTGTATGGTCAGTAAAGCTGCACTTTGTGTATTTCTTAACAGCTTCAGATCTGTCACTTTTAATTTGTACCATAAAAAATAAAGAATTGTTTGACATGAAAAATAAACTTTCATGTGTTTGTCTTAAATCTCATGTATTATTCACATGATCAGAGTTCATGTAATTTCACATCAGTTCAATACAAAAATAGTTAAATGCTTAAAAAAAAAAGGAGGAAAGAAAATATGTTTGCACCACTGGGCATCGCTCTATCTGCAAAACTAAGACTGTTTCTATATCCAGAGAGGGCACCTACGTTGGTGATGTCTTCTTTTCTTTACAGATAAGCAGAGCAGAGGATCTACAGATGGAATACTGTGGGATCAGGTAAGTAAGTGTGTGTTATTGCCCAGGCCAACAGCAGCGGAGCACAGATGGGCATGAAGTCCCCAACCAGTGAATCTCTCAGTTCTGCTGTGGCTCCCGTAGCAAAGCCAGGTAAGATATGGAAAGGGAATGTGTTGGTAAGCTTGGTTTATCCTTTCAGATGACTTCTGCACTTTTGCAGAGCTCATAAAGTTTGTTCCTCTTTACTTTCAGTGACTGTAATGTTGGACAGCAGAATTCAAGTCATTTGCTCTGAGTTGAATTTTGATTGAATGCATGATTCTGAAACGTTAACAGGTTTTGAGAAATAAATTCAGTTGCCTTATAAATTCATCTAATGGCAAAAAGAAGATCTAGAAAAAAAATTCTGACAATATTAGAACAGTAAGAGGAGTGCTAAGGAGGATCTCCATCCTTCACTGGATATGGTGGGGAACATGACCACCAAGGATAAGGAAGAGGCTGAGGCTTACCAGCGTACAAGAAGGGTCATGAGAAGGATTCAGAGAACTACGGGCCTGTCAGCCAGACCTTGGTGCCAGGAAAGGTTATGGAACTGACCTACTTGAGTGAGATCACACAGCACATGTGGGACAACTGAAGGATCAGGCCCAGCCTGCACGGGTTCTTGAAAGGCAGTTCCTGTCTGACCAATCTAATCTCCTTCTATGATCGAATGACCCACCTAGTGAATGAGGGAGAGTCTGTTGATGAAGGCAAAGCCTTTGACACTGTCTCCTCCAGTATTCTCTTGGGGAAACTGATAGCCCATGCTTGGGCAAGTACACTCTTTGCTGGGTAAAATAATGGCTGGAGGGCCAGGCCCAGAAAGTAGTGATGAACGGAGTTAAATCTCACAAGTGGTGCTGCCCAGGGGTCGGTATTGGGGCCTGTTCTGTTTAATACCTTTATTGATGATCTGAACTAAGGGGATGAGAGCATCCTCAGTAAGTTCACAGATAACACCAAACTGGGAGGAAGTATCAAGCTGCCTGGGGATAGGAAGACCCTTCAGGGGATACGAAGACCCTTCAGAGGGATCTAGACAGATTGGAATGCTGGGCTGAAGCCAATGGGATGAAGTTTAACAAGACCAAGTGCCGGGTCCTGCACTTTGGCCAGAACAACTCCAGGCAATGTTACAGGCTTCAGGCAGAGCAGTGTGGAAGAAATGGATCTGGGTTTATTGGTTGATGATCAGCTAAACATGAGCCAGCAGTCTTCTCAGACAGCATAAAAGGCCAATGGCATCCTGGCTTGTACCAGAAATAGTTCTTCCAGCAGGAGCAGGGAGGTGCTCATATCCTTGTACTCAGCTCTGGTGAGGCCGCACCTTGAGTACTGTTTCCAGTTATGGGCCTTTCACTACGGAAGATACGAGGCCCTGGAGCACGTCCATTGAAGGGCAACGAAGCTGATGAGGGGATAAGAGCACACACCTTATGAGGAACAGCTGAAGGAACTGAGACAGTTCAGTCTGTCTGTCTGAGAAGAGGAGGCTCGGAAAAAGCTGTGGCAAGGTCAGGGTCAGGCTTTTCTCCTGGGTAATAGTGATAGGATTTGAAGGAATGGTCTCAAGTTGTGCCAGAGGAGGTTCAGGTTGGATATTAGGAAAAATTTCTCCAAAAGAAAGAGTCAGTCAGACACTGGAACAAGCTTCCTAGCAAAGTGATTGAGTCACCTTCCCTGGAAGTGTTCAAGAAACATTCAGATGTTGTACTAAGGAACGTGGTTTAATGGGGAAATACTGGTGGTGAGTGGATGGTTTAACTAAACAATCTTGAAGACTTTTACAACATCGGTGATTCTATGATTCTAAGATTCTGTGACCATTTTGTTTGACACTTGGGAACAAAACTTTTGCAGAGCCTTTTCCCTCTGATTTTGTTGAATATTGTTTTACGCTTCCAGTACCACGTGTTGAATAATCAAAAATGAAAGCAAAATATTTATTTGCACACAAAATACACAGAACATGTGAGATATTTATTTATCTTTAATTTCTCCAGATGGGAATTTCTCTTTTCTCTTCATTTTCTACTGCATTTTCAGGGATACATAAGAAAGATAAAGAGGAAAGGTAAGTTTTTTTGTAGACATGATGATACAGGCTTCACAAGCAGGGCAAAAATAATAGGGATATAGCCATTTGTTAGACCAGCTAGTATACGTGGCAAAAGTAGACAAGCTTTTAAGTAGAGAAACACTTCTTTGCTCTAACACAAAAGCAGCTGAATCTAAAGCTGAACAGAAGTTGAGAGCAAAGAGAAAGAAGGTGCTGCGGTACCATGATGACTTGAAGTCATATTTCAAACTCATCTGTTTACATGGTGCAATGATATGGAGAATGACCCTTTTTACTTTTCTACCAGCTTCTAAAATGTAAAAAATCTAGTCTTTCATTCAACATGATCAAGCAACCACCATCATCAATTGGAGTGCTATTCCCCCTCCCCAGTTTAAAAATGCAGAGTTTTATCCTTGAGTGATATTACAAGTATTTTACGTGCCTTATAGGCACATAATTCTACCTACCATTACTTAAGTAACTTGAATCGTTTAGCCGCAAGAAATTGTGACTTTGCAAGTTGAATTGTTTTTACATTGACAACTGAAAGCTCAAATAAATCCTACTGTAAAACCAATGAAAGTTAACAGTAAGAAATCACCCCCTCCTTCCTGACTGCTTAAGAATAACATTTCTAGAGCTTGGCTGTGACAGTACTTTGAAGCTCCATAAGTGAAACATTAAGGCAAAGATCTTTAGAAGCACATTTTTTTCCATGGCCTCTCTTTTGCATTTCTTGCAGTAGATAACGTATTTGCAATATTCTTATCATAGAATCATAAGTCCTATCTGAGCCCTGCCCCTATCTTAAGACAGATGAGGTAGAAAGAAAGCTGGAACTAAGAGAAGCATGAAGTGAAGCCATGTTTGTATGCAGCCTCCCTTGTGCAACCACTTCATGATCAATCACAGTCTAAATGTGAATCTTGAAGAAAAACTTGCAGTATTATCAGGGTTTCGGTAAGTAAAGATTGTATTCTGCTAACTGAAACTTCAATTAAACAAGTACTCAGGAAGCCAAACAGACTGATAAAGAGGAAAAGGTCTCTTGGGGTTTAGTTTTTAATCTGGGAATTCAGATTCAATATGAATTGCTCCCATATGAGATCACGGTGTTCTTGAAAATAATTGAGATTCAAGGGGTAGGAATTTTTTTCCTTCTCTCTCCCTGTGCTCTGCAGACCTCGAGGTTTGGGTTGTTTCTTTTGCTTTGTTTTGTTCTGTTGCTTGTTTCTTTGTTTGTTTTTATTGTTCATCGTCTTTTTTTGTTGCCTTTATGACACACTATGTACAATAGTGGTCAGAACTGAGCAGTCACCAGGTAGATTCCCAACAGTGACTGTCGTTTTTAAATTAGACCCATTGGCTCTGATTTCTTTTGAAATGCAGTATCAGTATCAGCCTTTACTAACCAACAAATGCAATTGTAGGGCAGGGCTCATAGCAGCTCATGTAATATCCAATCCAATGGCCCTCTGCTCTCATCACAAGGAGCTGTAGGTCAACCTCCTCTTCTCCGGCCTGAACAAACCAGGGAACCTCAGCCACTTTTCTGCTGACTCCTATTCAACTTGCCACCAACCAGAACCCCCAGATCCCTTTCCATGAGGTGGCTCTCCTGTCTCTCATCCCCCAGTTAGTACTTATATCATCACAAGACCATTGGTCTCATATTTGAACACCAACTGACTTCTCAGTCCAAAACCCAACAATCAGTCACATGCACACTCAGTGTGGTTATGTCTTGATTCAAGCCACACACACACATGTGCATATACAGGCTCAAGGGGGAGCTGAAAATAGCTTTTGCAGTACTTTAATTCTAAGGACTACATGAGTGGGGCACTTCTAAAAGAACATGAGGTTCTATTTCTGTGGAGCAGCAGCTTCAAACTGTGGAATGGCTTCCGCTGTGACCACCATCCACCGGGTCTGGTCTTTTTTCTTCTGTTTAGACACCACATACTGATGATGTTCAGCTCCTAGCTTTCAATTAACAAAAACTCCACACCCCATCCAGCTTATCATCAACAGGAATGTCTCCCACATCATTTGTTCTCTCTCAGTGATGATTCCTAAAATGATCTCAAGATGCTAAAGGTCTTAAAGGACAGTGAATAAGATGATGAACTGCAGGAACCTTAATTGTGTGGCAATTTGCAATTGATATCCTAAGGCAGCTTCATTCACTTTTTTAAAATCAGTTGAAGAACTTCTGCTGACATTCAATCATTTCTGCTACTTTTTAATGCTATTAACTTTAAAAATCCTGTGTTTGCTTGCACTGTTGATACCTTTTTTTTTTTTTTGCTATATGAACAGAAATCTTTCTTTTCACTATCAACTGTTATAAAAGGAAGGCGACGATATGAGAATTCTAATTTCTTTTCTCAAAGGAGATACTCAAAGGAGTGATTTTTCTGCCATCTTGTCTCTGTTCTTTTTACATTTTCAGTGCAATTATATCTTCTTAAACAAGGGAGAATGAAAATGTCTCCAAAATGACCCCTGAAACTCATTGGAGTTACATTTCCTGAAGGAAAGAGGTTATTTCTTGGATACTAACAGCTATTTTCAGTTCCTAGCTGCGGAAACATATGAGACAGTGGTTTCAAACAATATGAGGGGAGATTTAAATCGGACATAAGGAAGAAGTTTTTTTACAGTAAGGGGGGTGAGGCATTGGAACAGGTTGTTCAGAGACAGAGGTGGTGGATGCCTTGTCCCTGGAGATGTTCAAGGTCAGATTGGACCAGGCTCTGAGCAGCTTGATCTAGCTATAGATGTTCCTGTTCATTGCAGGAAAGTTGGACTAGGTGACCTTTAAAGGCCCCTTCAAGCTCAAAAGATTCTATGATTTTATGGCCTTACCTCAACAAGAATGGTATGCACGTTTATGACTCCACAGACAGCTGCTGAAGATAATTTGGGGGACAACATTGGAGAAAACAGAGTAAATGCAAGGCTAAGAACTGTTAAATATTTTAAAAATACCATTGTTTGTTCCTCTGCATTTAAAATCCTTCTTTCTGAAGGTACCTTAACAAACTCACAATTTGACCGCTAGTAAGAGAAATCATAGCATAATCATGTCATGCCTGTTGTATATTTAGTGCCAACTAATTGCAGCAGTAACCTGACTTTGAGCATTACAAGCCAGTCTGGGCATCAAAACTCATCGGGCAGTCTGTGTAACCAGGAACACAAAGAGCAGGGATCAAAGATCTACACCAGCATATACACTTTATGGGTCACAATGTCATCCACGACATTTCTCAACAGGTAATACGTAATTATGACCACCTCTGAAAAAGTCAAAACAGGCATTTGTTTAAAAAAAAAGAAGAAAGAGAGAAAGAGAGAGGGAAAGAGGCTAACTGACAGAATACGTTTCCTCCTAAGACGTGTTAGAACAGCTGTACACAGTAATAAAAGCCTATCAGTCACTTGGTATCAGCTGAGCATACACTCACTGTACATCAAGCTTGTGAGGAGTCTGTATTATTTATAACATACTTTCTTCTGCTGCAGTTAAAGGTGTAATATCAAAAGCAGGTCCTGTGGCCCCAGACATCAACTGAAGATGAGAGTGTGACAAGTTACATTTTTGTCTGGAAATGGCTTGAATTTCATGCTAAAATTGAAAGCTGCCTGTTCTAAACAAGTTTTAATATGTTTAAAGGTAAATGTGAAGCTTGAGATTATTTTATTGGAGTAATACAAATAATTTCTCACAAACTAATTTAAATCTTCCTTGATATTTAATCATTTTTTAAAGGGTAGAATGATTTTTCTTTATTATTATTATATAAAAATTGGTTTTTGCTATTTCAACTATATCAACATATTTTAATTTTACAGTGTCTAGAAGTTAATGTGTCTATATACAAAAAAACAGCGTCTAACACCTCATCTCAGATAGGTGATCAGTTTTGCAAGTTCATAAATGTTTACATAGACATGTTAGCTTGACATCATGAAGAAACAAAGCTCATTCCATGCTTGTTTCCTTCAGCTACTTAGACTTCATGTAATTCTAATCTCAATACATTTCATACATTTTAATCTTTACAACACTGTCCAGTTCAAAATTGATCTGAAAGAAGGGAATAAGCCTCACAGATGTCCTTAAGTTCCTTCAGGTTTAATAGAAATAGCCTAGAGAAGAAAGAGGCAGATTAGAGTCCCAGGTGAAAAAAAAGGCTGCACTAAGATCAACACTCATTCAACACAGAGAATCAACAGGGAATTGGAGAAAGACTGCTCTTCTGTAAAATCCTCATCTGTAGGAGAAAAAAAAAGTTGCACTGAGTTCACAAGCCACCAGAAGATGTGCATCCCTGGAGACCAGATTTCACTAGTCCTGGTGCTCCCACTGCTGTGCATTTTTCAAGTGATTTATTTACAAATTTCTTCACCAGTGAGTCAAAAGTACATAAGCAAGGACCAGTGGGCTGTCTGGTCTTGCATCCCTCCTTTCGTGAAGCCCACTGCTAAGCTCTTCAAAGGAAGGAATTTGTTCAGGGATGCATTTAAATTATTATAAATGCGCACAAACTTTTTCTCAGCACAACAGGTAGGCCTTTGTTTGCTTTAAAACTATTCTTTACTATAGAAAGTCACTGTGTTTAAAAGAAGGTAGTACGTCATTTTCACTTCCAATACAGTAGTTATATTGTAATTTAAGGGAAAAAAGATCTCTTGGTGAAAAAAGTTCAATTCCATGGTACTAGAAATGTCATTAAAAGACAGGGAATGCCATCCCAGTAGCAACTGCTAATGAAGTATTGTATTTGAAAGTGTATCTTTCTGGTTTAGGATTTAAATCAGAAGAATAGGTTACTTGTGAACACAGGAGACAAATAAGAACTATTCATTCATTAGTTCTACTAAATCTGCAGCAAATTTGAGGCCATTTTTGTTTACTACAGTCCGCAAGAATATGCATTCTGGATGTATGTTATTGAAATGGGTAATTTTGAAGCAGACAAGCCTTGTTTTCTTGCAGTACTACAATTGTAAGGGTCTAAACAGGTCAACTGATCCAAAAAGAATATGAGGTTCTGTTTCTGAGGAGCAGTGGCTTCAAACTGTGAAATGACTTCCACCATGACCTCCACCAGATTTACCTTAGCTGGCTTTGTTGCTTGCTCACTTGTTGCTGAATCTAGAACTGGATGGAATTTGGACATTTCCTTTCAGTGCTTTCCTCCTCTTCTAATGCTCATCTGCTTTGAAAGAATCTCATAAGCTCGCTGCATTCAATACCTCTGCAGTCAAATGGGTGGGTGAGAAGAGGCCAGCAAAGTCCTTGCTGTCTGCGGGTACTCCAGCACTGTAGCTGCAGTTCATATGCCAGTATGGGAGATACAAATGAGGGGGCAAATTCATTCCTCAGACACAGGCACTGAGGAGCTGGGAAGTGCAGTGCAGCTGATCTTCCAGTCTCCACAATGGACAATCTCATATGCACTGATGAAATAGCAAGGTAATCAATACAGGTAATAAGGCTAAAACAGTTCTGGAGAGCTTTTCTTTCACTAGCTGTTATGGTCATTCTTGAAGACATTTCAGATAATCAAGGTACGTCTTTCCCCCCTCTGCTTGGTCAGTCGTAGTGATTTTCATTCAGATTCCTCAGTGTTTCACCCTTTACTTTCTTCTGCCTTTGACGTTTACAACAAAACCTAACTGGAGACAAAGACTACAAAGATAGCTGGCAGATGTAATCCACAGTCTTACTGAACACCCTGATACCCACATTAGCTAGGCAAAAATGTTTCAAAAGATGATGATCCATATGTTTCTCCTGGTATAGCAGGTGTGCGACAGTAATAGAATAAGCTATTACTCCTTTTCATCCCTATCTCTACCTGCCTAACATTACTGCCTCTTCAGATGTTGCAGCACATACTCTCTTGTCCTCGTTCACTGACTCATTTCAGTTGCAACAATCTCAATACTTGGCATCCCAATTTTCTAAGCTAACCAGTTTTGCTGCAAATGAAACACACTGAAGACAAATTACACAAGCTACTCCATTGACAATTTGCATGCAAAGGTGCAAAAAGAAAGGAAGGAGAACAAGGCTGAGCACAAAACTGTCGTCTAGATCCAAATCCTCACACCATACTCTGTCCCCAAAACAGCAGATAAGTATTCACTGCCTCAGAGTTTCAATGTGTCCTTTAGGGAGACTCACATCACCTATGATTGTTCTTTGAATTTTCTGCTCTCTTACATCCTCTCAGTAATATTTAATTTTTAATTTTCCTTTGGCAACATGAAGAACTTGCCATATCCGTTCTGAAAGGAGAATTATTTGTTTGAGGACTGACGTGCCAGAAAATACTTGTATTTTTCTTAATGAACCTCAGAGATCATTTCCTCTGAATACTGAATTCTGTGAGAAGAACTGAAATTTGATCTTGCTTTTCATATCAATATTGAAGAAGTTTGCCCTTTTTCTTTATTAATTTTTTAACATTACGACATGACCGAAGCCCTTCTTTTTCTCTCAGACTCATAAATTCTAACTTAAGCTGACATTCTGGTGGAGAAGAAAAATTAAAATTCATGATTTTTATTTCATAAAGTAAGGTGGCCCTGGACATGAGCATATCTGTGTAGAAAGCCAATTGTTGACCATTTAGCACACTCATCGTTACCCAGGCTGGGAAAAAGTTTATTGCATATCTAAAATATCAGACTGGTAGAAAAATCAAGGCCTAAAATTCTTACTATGTGATATAGCACACACAGCAAGAGAGAAAAAAGAAAAAAATCAAGCTGTATACCCCTACATAGACCTTGTCCTTCCATCTCTGACTTCTGGCAGAGTGCAAGCCACTATCAAAAGTAACAGTGGTTTTCCTTTTACAAATACCGTGCTGCTTTGAACTTGATTTGTCATCAGCAATTCGCCTCACGTAAAACACAAAATAGTGTCCCTCATGTGAAAACAACTTGTAAACTAATAAATAAGAGGAAGAGATATTTAATAATTGATAATAAAATGGAGTAAAACCAGTGACCTTGGCAGGAAACATCCTACGTCTTATTAGAAATTGCCAGAGCCAGTCATCCATCCTCCTTAAATCCATTTCCTGAATGCGTTGCATCCCTTGAATTTATACTTTCTGGCATCAAAGCATGAACATTGCATTTCTGATGCTCTCTGCCTTGCAGTCTATATCCAGAAGACTTTGCTCCTCCTACCAACAATGGCCTCTTTGTCTATTTTTCCTACATACAGATATATGCTTCTCTAAACTCTCCACAAAACCTAACCGCAGAAATATTTGTGGGTTCAATAATTTTATTGATCTTGGTAGCCTCAGGTTGCATAGTGCTTGAACACAACTGGAGTTTATGGAGTACTGGCATGAGGTATATATTTCAGAGTTCTTCTTAGAAGCCAGAGGAAAAATGAGGGCCATATTATTCCTTCTACAGGTTTTATGATGGAAAAAAGTGCATTGTAGACAATGATTACTCAGTACCTCGTGGAAAAATCATTGCCATGGACCAAAAAAATCACCTCTTCTACTGTGTTGTTGGCAGTACAACAAACATTCTACACCAGTATTTTTATAAGTAATATTAATCTTCCCTGCTGGAGTTGGCCACTGTTAATGCACTGTCATAGTAAGGCTATATGTTTAAGCCATTCAGAAGTCCTCCCATTTTAAATATACTGCCTTCCAGGTAATCTTCCAACCAAACCAATTACATCTACATTTTCTTTCTGCACCTTTTAAAAACTTAACAGTAAAGGATGCTAGATGAACCATATTTACTATGTTCATATATGTGAATTATATTTGCACGAATGCAAATAAGCAGATGTGTTTATGCAAATATATATAATAGTGTATTTATAGATATATATAAACATGCCTCAGATGTGGCTTCTGAAACCACATTTGAAACCGTAGCTGAAAGAATGGTTGAAACCACACGGTCTTTTTCTAAAGAAATGCCTTGCTATGTTATTTTTTGTTTCAGTTGCACTTTGAAGCATTCACCCCTAAATTAGAGTTTGGGAGGTTCCAGGCTTCAGCAAAAGGCTTCCCACGTCCCCAGAACAAGAGCAGCCTATTCCTTGAAATAAACCTTCCTAACAATTTTTCTTAATGTGTTTGTGTACTTTGAAGGTTCTGCAGCAGCAGCAGCAGCAGGGGAACAGGTCAAGTATTTTTGGTGATTTCATTCTCTATACTGTAGAGCTAATTATTTTGGAAGGTTTATTTTCTTTTCATCTTTTCATTCTGCACAAATATGGATTGATTTTTTTTTTTCTTCTGCCATTGCCTGCAGCAAAGTGAAATGCACACATAAAATAACCATATAAAACTCTTAACGACTTTTTTTTCAAAGTGTTTTTTTACACATCCTCCTGGAACAAAATTCACAAAGGTTTGTTGTTGTGGGTGGGGAGGCAAGTTGCAAGAAGGGGATATTAATACAAGTTAGTTGCATGTTAGGATATTAATACATCTGCCTAACTTTGGAGCAGCTTTAAAATAATAAGTCCTCTTATGAGCAGGTGAAAAAAGGGGGTGAGCAGGAGATCATTTGGAGATTAGACTATTGGTGATGTCAAAGGCAGTAAATGACAATTGAGACTTGAATGAAAACTGAAAAAAAAGTCTTGTATCTGTGCTGAAACTCACTGGAGAATTTTGATTAGTGACCTTTCAGTGCTGCTTTCTGAAGGCATTTGGGATTTTGAGCTGCAGTGCCATCTTTATTGTCCAAGTTTAAAACTCAAACAATCACTTACTTACACTAAGTCTGAAGGGACAGAAGCAATGTCTTCCCTAGCTACTTTTAGGGAGTTTACTTAAAGCACAGATAAGGAAAAAAACAGAAACAACTCACTGGATTGTAAAAGAAACTATCTCTGTATTCAGACTTCAAAATCAAGGTAGTCTGGTTTCCTCTCAGATGTCGTGAAGATGTCCAGGTCAGTGTTGAACAGCAAGTTATGTCATGAAATAGATGAAATTCAGACATAAAATATCCTGCCAAGATAACTTGTCACTACTGGAAATTACTTGAAGCAATCTGTGCTGGTGTTGAATGATGTCAGCTGTCGGTTATTTTCCACTACCCAATACAATCTGAAGTAATAGGGCTGCTAACATTAAAGTACATAATTCATAAGGAACACCGATGTCATCTGTCCAGACAACCAGGGGACAAAAAGATAGGGCACGGCCCTGCTGATAAGGACTTGGAGGTATCAGTGGATGGACACGAGCCAGCAATGTGCCCTCACAGCCCAGAAAGCCAACCATATTTTGGGCTGCATGAAAAGAAGTGTGGTCAGCAGATTGAGGGAGGTGCCCCTGTCCCTCTACTCCGAGCTGTGAGACCTCACCTACTGCATTCCAGTGCAGGAGAGATGTAGACCTGTTGGATATGGCTACAAAAATGATCCAAGGGATGGAACTTCCCCTCTGAGGACAGGCTGAGAGAGCTGGGGCTGTTCAGCATGGAGATAAATATTTTCAGTATCTAAAGGAGGGCTATAAGAAAGAATGGGACAAACTCTTCAGCAGGGTCCGTTGTGACAGGGCAAGGGGAAATGGTTTCAAATGAAAAGAAAGGAGATTTAGATTGGACATAAGGAATTTTTTTTTATCCTAAAGGTAGAGAGGCACTGGAAAAGGTTGCTCAGAGAGGTAGTGGATGGCTTGAAGGGTCTCTTCCAACCCAAACAATTCTATGATTCTATGAACCGCTAGGAAGTTAGTAAGAATTATCCACAACCTCCAAAGTGCTGAAATCATCTCTGTTTTCATTTTGGCAGAAAACCTCAGAGAAGAGACGTATGGATGCTTAAACCTCTTTGGTCCCCAGAAGGGCAGAAGTCATCCCAGTCCTGGGTCAGACCACTCCTCCTGGCACCAGAATGAAGCATCCAGATGAACACAAAGTGAGCAGGAACAGGTCTTTGGGGGTTGGACGTCTGACAAACTAAAGCATGCATCTCCTGATTGTCTTTGTCAGCTCTTAGTAGACAATGTTTTAACATTTACAGGTAACTGAGTGCTGCCATTTCCAATACACTTGCAGTAAGAATCTCTCTCATCATTAATTTTACAGACTTCTATAGATGTTAAAATGGTGTTGACATTTAAAACACGCCAACTCTAATACTTGCAACCAACAGAGATGTCTGCATATTTGAAAATAAAGTTCCACTCTGCTGACAATTATTCTGGTTTCCAGAATTCAGCATTTATCTTTGTAGGCAATGTGCGTGTGTGCCTGTGCATGAATGTATTAGCAAATACATGGAAAGCCAAAGAGGCAATGTTAAAAACAAGTTTGCTGATGAAACTGAAACGGGAGGTACTCTCCGTAGAGACAAGAGGCTTTGCAATGGGATCCTCATGGATAGGAGTTCGAACAGTCATCAACAGCATGAAGATCAACAAAGGTAAATGCCTTTGGTGGCAGGACAGAGCAATGCCAGACACAGGCACACGTGGGAGATGAGTAGCTGAGAGCAACTTTGCCGTGAGGGACCTGCTGGTGCCAGCAGGTTCAGCAGGAGACAGCACTGTGCCTGGTAGCCAAGGGATAAACTGAATTTTGGTGTGCATTAAACACAGCACAGCCAGCTCGTCCCACTATATTTACTGTCTGTGAAGCTTCACTTTGAATATTGTGTGCAGTTCTGGGCTCCGCAACTTAAAAATAATCTTAACACCCTTGAAACCACCCAGAGGAGGCACCGAAGCTGGAAGGCATGACCTGTGAGGAGGGGCTGAGTCCACCCAAGCTGATCAGCCTTAAGAAGAGAAGGATATGGAATGTCACCATTGCTCTCTGCAGCTCCCTGAGGAAGGGAAGCAGCAGGGGGTGCCAGGCTCTGCTCCTGAGCATCAATGGTAAGATGGGAACAGCACAAAGCTGCACCAGGGGAGGGTCAGATGGACTTCTGAAAAAAAAAAAATTGTGCCACAAGAGTGGTCAGGCATTGAAACTTCTTCGAGATGTGGTTGGTGCCCTGTGCCTGTCAGTTTTCAGGAGGCATTTGGATAATGCCTTCATTAGTGAGCTTTAACTTTTGGTTAGCACTGAAGTGGTTGGGAAATTGAGGCCAATGACTTTTGAAGGTCTTTTCAAACTCAATTATTCTCCTGCATTCTAACTATAAAATTTCCCCAAGAAGCTGCACCAGATTTTGGCATACTCTAACCTCCTGACCATGCTGAGATGAAGCTAGTACATTTATCTCACATGTGCTACCAACTAAACACTAGTCCTCACTCAGCAAAGCTGATGACAAACAAGGACTAGGTCCCCCTGTTTATAGGGCTCAGAACAAAGGCTGTGAGATGGCTTGTGACATCGGGAGGCCATGGTGATGTCATTCTAAGAATGTCCCATGGTGACCAAAGCATGGCAGTGCTGGGACTTGGGGCCTGTGGGCTGAGAGTTGCCCCAGTTCTGAAGGAAGAAGGGTGGGGGAGATATGGGCCCCTTTCCTGAGGATGGCACCCCATACCATTTTGCTTACTGAGGAGAATGGCTTCCCCTTGGGCACAGGGACCTGCAGGGGCTCCAATCATTGTATGGGGACCCTTCAGTGAGAGGGTTGCAAGCGTGTCCCAAGAGGGCTGGGGGTGTCCACTGTCCCTGCCCAGCTGCCTGCAAGTGTGGCCACCTGGATGTGGAGTTGCTGCTGTCAGTGGGGCAGAATCAGCTGCAAACCATGTGAAGGGCTGAGCAGCAATTAATCCATTGGACGGGGTATGGTTGCTAGGCAGCTCTACAGATTTTGTTAACTGAAGACACAGGGTTTAATCCTTAGTAAAACATCAGAGCAAAACAGCTCAAAAATTCTTCAACTCAGAGTTCATGTTAAAATTATGTTCCCAGATGAGAAGGTATCTATGCACAATGCCCTACAAGTCATGTACAGCCTTCTGTGTGTCTGCTTAGGCTTTTGAGCTGCATAGGATACAGAGGATAAAGATGCATCCAAAAAACATCTTTGGAGGTACCTCTGCACACATTATCCACCTGTTTGAGGAAATTATTTTGGGTAGCAGAACAAGTTGGCTGTGATCTCACAGGGTTCTGATGTTTTACTGAGGATTAATCCCTGTGTCTTCAGTTAACAGAATCTGTAAAGCTGCCTGGAACTGGTGCCCAGAGAGGCTGGAGAGCTCCATCATGCCAGGGAATCCAAACTTGTCTAAGCTTGGCTGAAAGGAACACCTCTCCTATGAAGAAAGGCTGTGAGATTTTAGCCTGAAGAAGGCTGTGGTGATACGTTATTGCAGCCTTTTGATACATATAGAGAGCTGATAAGAAAGACAGGAAAAGCTTTTCCTCCTGGACTGCAGTGACAGGACAAGGGGGAACAGTTTAAACCTAAAGAGAGTTCAAATCATGAGTGTCCAACTCATGGTTAAATATGAACAGGAGAGGAATGGCTGTTTACAAGGTTGGATAGTGATAGGACAAGGGGCAACGGTTTTAAACTGAGAAAGGGGAGGTTTAGGTTGGATACGAGGAGGAAGTTTTTCAGCCAGAGGGTGGTGAGGCACTGGAACAGGTTGCCCAAGGAGGCTGTGGATGCCCCATCCCTGCAGGCATTCAAGGCCAGGCTGGATGTGGCTCTGGGCAGCCTGGTCTGCTGGTTGGCGACCTGCACATAGCAGGGGGTTGGAACTGGATGAGCACTGTGCTCCTTTTCAACCCAGGCCATTCTAAGATTCTGTGATTCTATGAACCTCTATTGCCATACTACCAGATCTGCCTCTGATGTCATGGGCCAACTTAATAACATAGGAGGCATTACTTTCAGAACAGTTCTCATGAATAATATAGTCAATGTATATAAGTAACAAAACATTTTGATTTTTAATGTTTTTTAAAACATAAAAAAGAGAGAAACAAAACCATAAAACGAGTGGGATATTTGAGCTCATTGTGAAATTACTGACTCATTCTGATTTGGTGGCAGTGGTTGCCATTCTCAGTGAGATCTCAAGGTGTTCATCAAAGATTTCAGATGAAATTTTAAGATCTATTTTAAGATCTATTCTCAGATTTCTTTATCAGAAAGGAAAGCAAAGCTTTATATGTTTTACTATTCATAGGATCAGCCAGTGTATTAAAATACATGAAATTGTTTGCCTTTACTTAAACTGGCACTGCCCTGTCCTGGTTTCAGTCCAGATAGGGCTAATAGCACACTGATGTTTGGCCATTGCCAAGTGACAGCTGTGTGTCTGGGGCAGGGCTCAGCAGGGAAGAGCCACTGCCATGATGGCATGGGGCACAGGCTAAGCTGCACTGTGAGCTGTGCCAGGCTGCATGCAGCCTTGGGGCTGTGGGTTGGACGAGTCTGTCTTAGAATAAATGTAAGGTAGAAATCCTTCCCTTTGAGAACAGTGAGACAGAGGAAAAGACTGTCCAGAGAAGCTGGGCCCATCAGTGGAAGTATTCAATGTCAGGTTCGGTGTAGTTTTGGACCAACCTCATTCAGAGAAAGGTGTCCCTACCTATGGCTGGGTGAGATCGGATTATTTTTGAAACTTGTTTCCAATACAGACCATTCTGTGTGCAAAGAATCAAACTCAAAGAACCAACAAGCAGTCCTCTAAAGATGTGTTCTGTTCAGTGACCTTCCCAAAAACTGCAGGAGCCAAAGGGAGCAAATGAGCTCCGACGAAGCTATAAGGGAACATCCACTCTCATTAGCCCAGAGGACAGTTTAATAGTCAGTATTACATCCTGTATGTATATGAGGCATGAAAGAAAATCACTGGAAGCGCCCAGGAAAAGGAGAACGTGTTGGGATCCCCTGGTACCATGGAATCATGAAGCCATCACCAAAAACACCAAAAACACAATCAGCCACATTTTCCTTAGTTCCAAAGCAGTTTGCTTGAATTCTTGGCACATTGTTTACAATTTAGTCACTGCACAGGAAACAGAATTACCTCCTTTTCCTTTTTACCTGATGTTAGGTGTCGAACACTTCCCTGGTGCTTGAGGTACACAGGGAGCAAGTGATGGGATTCTTATAGGTCCCTTCCTATTCAGGATGTTGTCTTCTGTGTTGTCTACCTGGATTTCAGTGAAGTATTTGACACTGTTTCCCACAGCCTTCTCTGGGAGAATACTGGCTGCTCCTGGCTTGGATGGATGTATAGTTTGCTGGGTGAAGAACTGGCTGGGTGGCCAAACTGAACATGTCACAGTGAATGGAGTTCAGTCCAGTTGGTGGCCAGTCACCTCTGGCACTGGGGCTCAGGACTATGGCCAGGTTTGTTTAACATTTTTATCAGTGGATGAGAAGATTGAGCACGTCTTCATTAAGCTTGCAGAAACCACCAAATTGGGCAGGATTGTTGATCTGACTGATGGTAGGAGGGCTCTGCAGAAGGGCATTGATAGGCTGCATCAATGGGCCGAGTCCAATCACAATAAGAAGACTAAATTGCACCCACTGATATTCATCGTTGTTTGTTGAACATTTTTATGGAGGCCAAACTTTGGATGTCAGCACAGTGACACAGTGGGTGTTGTGTTTCAGCAGTTCTGACAGCAACATGAAAGACAAGCCATGTTCCTGACAGCCATGCAGAGCTGTCACACCATGAAATGAAGAGCATCTCTATCAGTTGATCCTCATGAATCTGCTCATGGTAGTGACTACGTTGAAAAAACAGTGTTTTCTAGCTGAGAATGTGCTCTATCAAATAGTGTTATTGTGCTCCTTGTATCTCTAGCTTTCATGCAAATCAACTGGGGACATTATTTTCAGAGCAACATACAAATATTGATTCACCAAAATCATGGTTCTTGTTCTGCAGGCAGGAGTCCTCAAAAGAAGGGGATGAGGATAGAGCAGGTAAATGAAAGAACAGAACAGAATGTGAAACAGAAAGGGAAAGAGGGGAAGAAAAAACAGGCATGGGGAGAAGGGGTGTCGAAGAGGTGGAAAGGGAGAATAAACAGAGTTTAGACCTTAGGAACACGTTTACTGCTATTTGGCAACTGATTTGAAATTTTATTTTGTTTTGTTTTGTTGACAATATACACACTTACTCATCAATGCCAGAGCACCACAGGACAGTTCAGATTGCTTCTTAGTTGCAAGCAGGGAGATCTAACCTAAGCCGATGAAACAGATACTTCTCTAATTAAACAACTCACCTTTGGAGCAATACAAAGCGAGAAGAATATTTGAAAGGATATGTACAGAAAGTGCACACTATGTTTTTGATCTTTTATTTTCCCTGGCTGCATACTATATGGGATATGCTCAACGATATGTCTTACACCTTGTGCATCCTTATGTAGGAGTGACTGATAATGAATTAATAACATATTTTCTCAGAGAGGATCTGAAGTGAAGCTCTGAAGTCAAAACGCAGGCCTCTAGCTTCTATCTGAAAGTGGAAAACACTGTTCCTTCACTAGCCACTTCAAAAGGAGCAGGTGGGGACTCAACATGCTTTTAAAATAAGTTGAAAGTAGGGATTCTAAAGGTGATTTAATTTTAACGCCATCTTTCTCCCCCCTACCATAAATACTGAACGTTCTTGGTGAAGCGTGCTACATCTCGCATTTACATGGTGCACACTTAAAGTCCTAGGCAGTTTGACTACTGGCTTGTGGGTGTCAAAATTAAGTCCAGAAAGCCTATATTCCGCGTGGATACTTTTCTACTTCTGAAGTTTGAAAAATAAATAATTTTCATGTTATAATTAATTTCTACTGCCCACGCTGCAAAGTGCAGCAGCAGGAGGCTGAGGAATTTACTCAGCTACTGATTCTGTTGAAAAAGCAATGTATTTCTCCTGTTAAGCTTGACTTTAAAGGGTGGTTTCTTACGACTTTTGAAGCTGCTGATGATACTGAGGACAAGGAATTATTATCAGGCTTCCCCTGAGAATCAGGGACTGATTCTGGTGCTGGGCTCTCCCTGTGATTGCAGTATCCCTTCTCTTTCAGGAACATTCTGCCAGTTACATTACTTGTAGAGACTGATGAAGACATGAAGGAGATTTTGTCCACGTGGAAGTATCAAAGCATCAGACAGTCTCAATGTGGAAGGTGTACAGGGGCCTCACATAGGTCTCTGTGAAGACCCCAAGCACTACTGCCACTCTTGTCAAGCAGAGAAAGATGGTAACGTGTGCTGCTACCACGTGGCTGTGTCCTGATATAAGCCTTTAGGCAGAAGATAATACAAATAAATGTGGACAGGCAGCTTCTGAGAATAAAAGTTCACCCTTTTCAGGACAAGAAACCTGTAGAAATCGGAAGGTCAAGTCCTAAACAAATATTTTAAAACTGATTAGTATTTTGATGGCTGGGATGTGATTGATTTTTGTTTTCTTTGTCCCTTCTCCATTAGTTTTTTAATCAAAATGAAATCCAATCACAGTTACTACAGCTCTGCTGACAGATGGCAGCTTGATAAGCCATGCTTGTGTGATACTGGCCATCGTTTGCCTGCAGTCTATGCCATAGCTGGCAGCCTTCATCTGATCTCGAAAGCTTTATTAATGTAACTTAATTTGGCTCAGAAATCACTCCAGTAACTTTCCTACCCCTACTGTGAGACATTATCTTATTTCGGATTAAGTTAACAACTGACCAACTAAACACAAGCTTCTCCCTGCGCCTTGTAAGTTTTGCCTTGTAGGCTCAAAAGTGAGTGAGTATAGAATTAATTTTACTACACCACCTGTAAGTAAGCCACTATACTTTTCTGTGCGTATAAAGTTTAAGTACACTTGAAGAAATGTCAAGTTACAGCGATTCAAAACCACGCTGTCCTACAATCAAGCCCCAGTAAGGCTGAGCACACGCTCTTGTAAAGTAAAAGGCAGCAACTTCAATGTCCCCTTGCTTCCTAACCTAGAGATTAACCTGATTAAAATGCAAGCCAGTGTGTGTTACCTTGAAGGCAGGCTGACCTCAGGCAGTGCATATGGTCAGTTAGCACATCTCAGCTTATGGGTACAATCAGTTCAACCGCTTGCTGTTTCAAAGCAGCTTCACATGCTAAGTGCATTAACCATTGCCATATTTTAACCACTTGAAGGTTGAAAGGCATTTCAATTTGAAAATTTCTCGTAGCTCTAATAAGCTTGATTCTGTCACAGTCTGCCTAAAAGCAGTGGAATTCACCTTTTGGAACAGAAGCACAAATGGATGTGTCTTTGATGTGTTTAGAGCTACAAAAGTTTGATGTTTTCAATTAAAACAAGTGCTATTTACTTCTATACTTACGGGTAATAGAGCACTTTTGACTTTTACAAAGTGCGTGTTATTAAAGCACTTTGCTAATGTACAAAGGCACTTTCATAAAACAAGGAAGAAAAGAAGCAGTTCTCTTTCAAACTGTCTCTGGAAAATGAGATGAAAGTAGGAAAAAAGCTTGCAAGAAAAGAGTTCTTTAACAATGAGAGAGCTGTCTTCAGCTGTTCCTGTGTATGATTTCAGTCATCATCTTTATGCCTAGAAGCACTTTTATAAACATTCGTAACAATTTAAACACATTCTATCACTCAAAACTTTTCACACAAGGGCTCTTCACCCTAACCTTTTTGATGAGGCCAGAAAACACTTATCTCGCCGTTTCCAAGGTATCCCTAAAATAGTACAATGGAAAATAATAAAGCACCGTTAGTGTTCTGAAGTAACTAGTCCTGGTTTATTTCTGAATATCATCACTGAAGCTCTATGTGGACCTCTTACTTCTGCATATCTCCACTTATTTATTTTCATCACCTATTTTCCGTACTATTCTCTGGAATTGGAGTTTTCAGGAATTCAGCTCCTGATTCAGGAGGCACAGGATGAGATTCAGCCTTTTCTGAATGCATTTTCCTCTTCTGCATTTCTTATCCTCTCTTGAATTTCGCACAGGCAGTGACAGAGTTCCACCACTCTGAAATTTGCACAGTCAGGTCTGCAACTCTTAATTATCCGGTACAATATGCCTAAAAACTTAATGGCTTTGTGAGGCCTGTGGTCGTCCAGCTGGCAGATGGGCTGGTGTGATTTTCCCCAAACTTCTTCCTCTTAGGCCAAGAACGGCTTTTGTATTTCTTCTATTCCCTGTAAAGCTAAAAGGCTGCTTTATAGAAAAGGGGGGAGGGGAGAAATGGTTTCCAACAATATAACTCTCAATTTGTGAGTGTCTCTAAAATGGCAGAGAAGAAAAAAAAAAGAAAAAAAAAAAAAAGTATTATTCTTCAGGTCATATAGCAATGTTTCCAGTAATGTGGCGTTTCTAATGGAGAAATCATCAGCAGAGATGTTGTTATTTTTCTGCAAAGACCTTTGTGCAAAATGCTTAAAACCTCTTCCATTTCAGTTTCAGAATAAGGCAAAAGGATGGGCACCTTGCCCACTCTCTCTTAAATATATGTATTGCTTCTCATCTATAAGAAAGGAGCTTTAACCTGGGAATGGTGATTACACTGCATTATTTTGCTTCTGCAGTAGTATCATCAAAAACAAAAATGCCCTGTCCTAGTTTTCTATTAAAAAACAGATTCTGATGGCTTCTTCTTCACATCTTGTCCCATCAATCTTCCTGTCTCTAAGTGATTTCTAGCTTTTCATTCTGTTGTGTTTTATTGTTTCATAATGGCAGACTTTTCATCTCTTCTCATTGGTGTAAGTAGTCAAATAAATAGAACAATCTCAAAAAAAAACCCAGATGTTTAATACAGAGTGTGTGGAGAAGCAGACACAAAGGAGTTTGTCTTGTAAGAGAATCCAAAACCAAGGAATAGCTCTTGCAGCTGGACTTCTGAGCACAGGACCAAAAGGCACTGCGTTGGGAAGGGATGCATTTTTACGCTTCTTTGTGTGTAAGCATTTATTTCTTTATTTACTGTAGGATAAAATGTCATCTCATAAAAGCATCAGCTGCAACTACAGATGCTATTACAGGTTTTGTATTATTAGCACCCAAGAGTGCTGGGGTGAGGAAAAGGTGCAGGAGCAGCAGGGGACTGTTGCCATAAACAGGATTTCACAGAGTCATGGGTCCTTTCAGAGACATCTCCAGCTTACATTACTTCTAAAGTTAGCATTATTTCTCCATTCCAAATAGTAAGAAATAAAACATCAGACCGTAAACACTCCCCCAGTGACTAAGTGTGTTGTTTGAGTTTTTTCTCCCCCTTCTTCCTTGCCCCCCACTACTTTGCAGAAAGAAAAGACACTAAAAGTTCCTTCTGTGAGTTGCCAAGGTGCTCCCAGCCCATTGTGCAGAATCATTGTCAGGTTAAATTAGGGAGTACAGACTCCATGAGTGTAAAAAAATCAATACTTGATGGAAGATTGCTCCCCGGAAAATCTGTTTTGATTCCAGGATTAATTCGCGACCAAAGGCTTCTGCAAAATGACATGCCATTAGTCAGAAAATGAACACATTCTACCCTTGAAATTGGATGGAAATATGTCAGGTGATTGACCTATTCATTCTCTTCGCTCTCTGGGCAGAGAGAGTAGGTGTGGTAGCTGTGAATTAGGCCCGCGAACCAGGTCCATTTTCCAAGCAGTAAGGAAAAAAAAAAGAAGAAAAAAAAGTCCAATGTGAATTGCAAGTATTCTCTAGGCCATTGTTGTAAAGCTACTGCAAATGCATTCCGTCAAGGTGAATGCATTTGTCTGGAAGGCCTGACTCTCTTGTGTTTTCTAAATCTCAGAATAAACCATACTAAAAATCTTAAAATAAAGCAGGGATTTTTTTCTTCCACAAAAAAGGCTTGCAATATTAATGACAGTGTAATTTGTTTGCCATATATAAAGTAACATTCCATCCCCCTCCCTTTGCTCACCGTTTTCTCCTGAAAAAACTTTTAGGAGACAAATCCAGTGCTTTGACTGCAATGGCTGCTCTGTATTCCGGCCTCTTGGGCCGGTCCCACTGGTAATGACAGTGGCAAGACAGGAGCTGCACAAGCAACTGCATCCCTCCCGTGCAAGGTGTCAAGTCCTAGGACAAAAGGGCATTTTAATCTTTGTGTTTATATATTCTTGCTTTGAACTATGACTGCTTACACTGTTGAAACCTGCTGAATATGTGGAACTGGAAGGTCGTGATATTAGATATTTCTATTTATTTATCTGATATGGAATTGCCAAGGTGAAGCTCACCTCTTGCTAGACAGACTTCTCCAGTGGAGAGAGAAATTCCAGCAGCTGACTCTTGGGCAACAGCATTAGTCCTAATAGCAGAGTGGGGAGGCTCCCTGTCTCTTGCAGCAATCTGATGAGAGTGCAGGGAGATAGGAGGGCTTTATCCCAAAGGTGTTAATGAATGAGGAATTGAGACATGGGCTTAGCTCTTTCAGAAAGAAGGAAGTCAGCACCAGTTTTCTTTCCTCTGAGACCCCTGTCAGTTGGTGCCCACACTAGGATTTAGGCAATCTGGAGTTTTGCTTTCAAAACACCCAGAGAAAATATATAGCAAGCACATGAAGAAAGAGAAGTGATTATCAAAAGATATGTTGGCTCTGTATAAACACTCAATAGCAACCCAAGGTACCAAACTACTAAGCACCGACTTATCACAGGACTAATTCTCTAAAAATTTGACATAGCATACATAGCTATAATCCTCATCCAATAAAAATGGCTTCAGAGTAACTTTTGAGAATTTTGGACCTTATATGTGGAATTCTGCAGGTTTTGACCATTTCAACTGTGCTATAATGTCTGTTGGTTATCTCATAAAGATTCTACAATAAAGACTAAACTTACAGTTTTAATTTTTACCTCCAGTTACGGTGGAGATAAAATTCATTCAGATTTTTGGGACCACCTATTGTGTAAAGAGCACGTCAGTAAAAGTGATGATTCATTTGTGGTAACACAGTTTTCTGCATTGGTGGCTTTCGTTCTCATCTTCTACAGCAGGACAAGCTAGGCTTTTCAAGATGGCCATTGATATCCGTGGAGGAAAAGAGTTATTTCTTAGTAGTACCATTAGATACTACCAGAAATTGCTCGTGATTCACCTGGAATGCCCAACTAATTTTTTTTTTTTTTTCCTGAGGATTTCATAGGCTAAGTGTCCTCCAAGAAAACCATTTAGAATTACAACACTGAGCTTAAAATCAGGAGGAGTCTTTTCTCTCCCTCTGTTACAGCGATTCTCACTGACAACACATTTCAGCATTTTGATTATGAATGTACACCAGACAAATCTTCTGGTCAAGCACAGAGGACCTATCAGACATGTTACACAGAATTAACATTTATTTCTACTTCACGGGAATCCTGGAGAAATAAAACCATTAAAAAAGAAAAAGAGAGTAACTTAATACGTTAATATTATATTGCAGGATTGACTGTTCACTTCAAAGTCTGTATTGCAATGACACCAGTCTGGTAATTAAAATAACTCATCTTTAATCCAAAAGCCAGGGCAGTCACAGTTTCATTTAAAGAAATAATCACTGTGAACAGAATTTGTCTCTGCTGCTGTTTTCCTACCTAATAGCAGGATGTTATGTTTCCTTGTATTGGAGAAAGAGTAACCTTGCAAAGAGGGAGTCAGTCCACAGTAACCTTACTGGGCTAATTGTCATCCCCTCCACTTGCTTTCAAATTCCATCTCTCACTTCATTCCTCTATATTTTCTGAGTTCCTCTCCTCTTTGGTATTTTGGACCACTGAACTCAAAGCACCACTGCTTACAGGCTGATAATCAGACTAGGTGTATGATCCCTACCTTCTTTATGTGAGACTAGAAAATACAAGAAGGCAGGAAGGAAAAGATTTGCCCAAATATTTTCAATTTTTATTGAAATATTTCTCACTGAAAAGAAAAATAATTTGGGACTACGAAGCCTAGATTTTGTTTGTAAGATGGCCACCTTGACTAAGTTACAGAGGGAAAAAGAAATGTATGTGCAATTCTGGGCGTACTTGTGCAATTCTTGAGGTAGTATGTCAGTATAGATGTTTTTCCTCTTTCCAATCATTGTTAGCCAAGATTTACTCTTAATGAATATAGAATTTGAATTAAGATGGCATATTATTCTAAGAGCATTGGTGGAGCTTGTCCTTCAAAGAAAATAAGTTCCCGAGACCATGCAAAAATGCATTCAAATCTGATTTCTAAATGTCAGACAAGTTGTGTGATTCAAAGAAACACTTCAATGCATCCACTCTAAACACTCATTCTTCCAGTTCTCATCTGAATCTCTCACCTCTTCCAAAACACAGGAGTAAGTTTCCCCTAGGACAGTTTCTGTCCATATGATAGATATGATAGCTGGCTACATACAATCAGAAAAACAAACTCATCTTGACCACAATCTATCAGAAACTCTTACTTCTTCTTCCACCTATAACTGCAGGTTGTGTCTGCCTCATGTCCAATTATGAGCTTTCGAGCTCTCTGGAAATCAACATTTGAGTACGTGACGTTTACAATAATATGATCAAAACCTGAAATATAGAAAAAAAAAAATTAAACTTTTCTAATGAATATGCTTTAAAAATGAGATATAATTGTAGTGACCTGAAATTTAGATATCCTTTTATTAAAATGCTATTAGAGATGCATATGTTTCTTTCGAGAGAATGAAAATAGACCTTGAAGCTAATGATTAGCAGAAGAGTGAAAATCCTGCAAAGCCAGAAAATTGTGTGGTACAATCAAGTGTCTTTGTCAAGTTCTAAATGCTTTCTTAGAAAAATCCCTATAAATCAGTGACTCTACAGGAAAATCTAAAGGAAGGTGGACTCCTGGCAGAGGTTCCAATCGCAGTTTGCACATATAGTTCATAACAGTTAATGACATTTTTCTTCTCTTCAATTTCACATAAAAAAAGATAAAAAGGAAAACTGTGAGAATTTGTCTATAGCATGATGACTGTGGTCAATATCTTGCTATTTGCTCTGTCAACACCATCAAAATATTGTTTAATAATTTAGAAGCAACCATGTAATTTTCTTCCCCAGAAGTAGCAAATTAGGCACTTACTAAATAATTGACAAAAATACTTAATTCTAGGGATGTCTTGAGGAACATACTATTATGTGACAGTTTTTAAAACTTTTCCTTGCATTAGTGATCATATTTTTGAATTGTTTTCATGCCACTTTTTCCCAGCATAGGAAACTGCACAGCTTGAGACTTCAACCTTCTCATTTTCAGTAACTAACCATCTTCTCACTCAAAAATAGAGAGGGAGTCATGCAGAGGATTCATTAAAAAGTAGATATACGGGGTGAAGCATTCACATAGGCAGGGGTACATACATTCAGGCATTATATCATAATGAATTAAGTTTGTATGCCTATTTCCATGAAGACATTGCGAAAAATTAGAATTTCAAGGGTGCAAACTTGAATGTATTGAATGACTTGTGTGTTTTAAAACATTCTCTTGAGAAATAACATAGTTAATGTCAACAACTTTATAAATATATGAATACAGTTTTGTAGGCAACTTGAAGAAGACAGTTTTAAATAACAGAGCAAACCATACCTTTAAAAATCTATAGTAGGAAAGCATGCTCATAATTTCATGCAGTTGTTTTCTTCGGATAAGCTGAAATACTGGTATCAAAATGCATTAAAATCACCTGTAATGTGAGCACTTAAGTTCCACATGCTCACAAAACCAAAGGAGGAATTCACCTGTGGAACTGACTGATTATTCTTTCGAGAAGAAATAACAAAACACTTAGCTGGGACATCCTTGTGCCCCATTCACACTTCTGAGGGATAACCAGCTCATTTGTCTAGGGGCTATTTTGGGTAGCTGTGCATTTTAGCAAACAGAGCTGTGGGAATGGTCTGATATCCTCTGCTTGCAGTGAAGGTGTTTCTTGGCATCTCCATGAAAGGACTTGAATAGACAAGCTAAGTAGAGTTGCTCAGTGACAGAAGCTCAGCTGCTATCTCGAAAGAACACTTGATATTTTGTCCTCACCTATTTTTGCCAAAAGCTTTTAGAAACAAGAGCTACAGTATGTCCCATGAGCACTTTAATCAAGATTACTATAATTTAATTGATGAGTTCCACTAAGAATGCATTTTGTTTTTTTCAGGGGAACAGGTGTTGTTGAAGTATTTATTATACGGCCTCCTTTAATAAATCACAAAACGTAACTGAACTATTCACGTGGAAATTATTCATTTTCATTCTCATCATTCCATATCTTCTGTTTCACTTCATTTTTCATATGCTGAATCACTTTTTTCCTGATAAAAAAAGATCTGTTGAACCAGTAGCTGATCAGTAGATGACAAGTGAATGTTACAGCCTGAAGACGTTTTCTTTTCAAACTCAAACACTGCAAGATTCTTTAGGCAACCTGCTCCCTTAAGTTTGGCACCCAAGTGCCTTTGAGGATCTTGGTTATGTACACCACATTATCCTAGTGGTTATTTCTAAGCAATCTCTGAAAACAGCTGGTTGTCTACTTTGTAGAGACTCTAAAATAAATTTCTGAGAATCAGCGCTTGCTCAGAGGGTGGGTGTGGGGAGAATGGAGAAAAAACCCACCTCCTTCCTGCTCTCAGTATAACCTCTTTCCAGTGCAATTCCACAGTAATTGAATTACATTTCTAACCACGTCACAGCACTCAGAGCCCTGCATACATGAAAGCCATGTAACCTACACAGCTCTGTTGTTGGAAGCTCAGATATTCCTGTTTCTTCAGTTTGTGACTATCTGTTCTGTACAACTGTCAAAAAAGCAATGATGTTCCTTAACTGCTACTTCGTGTGGTGATATTTTTTTTTTTTTTTAAGAAACAAAAATTTCCTATGCTTAAAAATGTTAATATCTATGTGGTACAAATTACAAGCCTTGACATTTACACCTTACTGCAGTAATGAAATGGAACAGGGGTAAGTTGCCATCTGCTGCTGTTTGGCTGAAGACAGTTTTCTGCAAGACTAAGTTAACTGGCCAGCAGCACATCTGTTTTTCCTGTGATCTGTGATGCCTGTAATTGCTCACTGCAAAAATATAAAAGCATTATTTTAAGATGAAAATTGAGAATTTGCAGCAGATTGTTGAAGGCAGTCAAAGCCAGCAGGGCGTCCCCAAGGCTGCAGTTCACAGAGCTTACTACTTTTCCACCACTGGCTGTGCAAGAACTGTGTGTCCCTATTTCAACAAGGCATTATGGCTACTTCCTTATAGGCTAGAGAAAGAAAACTTGTACCCATTCCACTGATTCACAGAGATAGGACAGAGACAATATTCATTATGTTGTTTGGTTGGGGTTTTTTCTGGTGTTTTTCTTTTTAATATCAGCTAATTAAAGTGCTAACATTGTCACTGCAGAGTTCAGCTTCAGTAGATTGCTGATAACAACTCATTCTCATAAGACACTTTCAGAAGTACTACCAAGATTCAAAAATCTAAAAAGTAATTTTCACTCTGCTTTGAATTAATTGTGTTTTTAAGAACATGGAAAATGTTGCACCTTATTAGTAAGGTATGTTCCCATTTAACGGTTCAAAATCCATCCCTGTAGGTCTGTCAAAAACCCTGTGGTTAAAATAGAGAATCCAATTTGATCTGCATTTGCAGAGGGGAGTGCATTTTTTGTTTGTTTAGTCAGTGTGGCTACTGAGGAAAAAAAATGACTGAAAATGAGTTTTAAAGCAGAAAATTCACAGGTTTTTAAGAGATCTTTGTGGGGGGAAGGTATTACTTTTACATTAAGCAGTTTTTGCTCTAAGGATGAGAAATGAGCTTTCTATTCAAAGACAAAACATAGTTCTAAGAATCCAAGTCAGTGGCTTGATTTGAGCAGCTTAAATTGAATCCACAATAAAATTCATGCACATTAACAACACAATTTTGCCCTTGTCACATATGTATGTTATACACCTATCATTAGCAATAACAACAGCAACAAAAACTGGACAAAAAGAATAAATTATTTCTCCATGACAGTGCTCTTAAAGAAAGCATCATATGTAAAAAAAAATCCTTGGCCATAGTCACAGCAGAAAAGTATCTTCATATTATATAGCTGTCTTTGACTAACGTACCTGTACCAGACAAAGATATAGGCAATATTTGTCTTACTCACTGTAACAACTGAGAACAAAATAAGTTTAAAAACAGAAATAACAATAACTATTCTTTTAGTTGCATTTCCTGTAGGAAAGAAACATAGATAGCATAAAAATTTGGCTTTTATTTGTATGCATGAAACATGAAACTTGCTAAGGAAAAGTTATACTGAAGAGATTAAACCACAGTCATTTTTATGTCTGCTTCAAAGCAATTTTCACAGGGCAGCTCCAACTGAGGTGTAAATTTCATCTCTCAGAACTGTTGGAAATCACGAGTGACAGACCTTTTTCAGGATGGGAAGCATGGGATCTGAAGGCCCTGTTCTGGATGCTGGGTAAAATGAGAAGGTAAAGAATCACAGAATCACAGAATGGTTTGGGTTGCTAGGTGCCTTAAAGCCCATCTAACTCCAACCCTTTGCCATGGGCAAGGTTGCCTAACCATCAGGTTTCCCATAGCCCTACTCAGCCTGGCCTTGAACGTCTCCAGGGAAGGGGCATCCACAACCTCTCTGGGCAACCTGTTCCACTGTCTCACCACGCACACAGTAAAGGATTTTTCCTAACATCTAACCAAGACCTACCTACCCTCTGTGATGGTGTGTTCCCCCCTGTTCACCCACTGCCCTGTCCCTGGCTTTTCTCTCATCATTCTTCTTCAGCCTGACCTTGCTCACAAGGACATCCCCTTGACTGAGGGGAATCCAGTCAGAGTACATCTAGGCAAACTTAACTCACACACAAATCCATGGACACTGTTAGGATACCACCACAAGTGATGAGAGAGCTGGTGGAAGTGGTTGCCAAGCTGCTCTCTATCATCTTTGAAAGGTGCCTGAGAAAGGAGAGGTGACTGAGAACTGGAGGAGTGCCAGCGGTACTACACTTTTCTAAAGGGCAAGGACAAGGAGCCAGGAAACTACAGCCAGACAGCCTCACCTCTGTCCATGGGAAGGTGATAGAACAGCTTATTCTGAATGCCATCTCCAAGAATAAGGTTATCAGGAGTAGTCAGCCTGGATTCATCAAGGGGAAATCATGCTTGAACAATCTGGTAACCTTCTATGAGGTAGTGAACAGATTTATCAGAGAGGGGATGGATGCCCCATCCCTGGAGACATTCAATGTCAGGCTGGACTTTGAGGAATGTGATCTACATAGGCTGTCTTGAAATTAATGCCTCCTATTTTTTTCCACAGAAAGTATAACAGATACAAAAAGCACAATGACACTATTTGATAGAGCAAATTCTCAGCTACTAAACATTGGTTTTCAGCATAGTCATACCATTAGCATTTTCCTGCTATGGAGCACTTGCTTTGAAGGGGGGCTAAACTGGATCTCTAGAGGTCCCTTCCAGCCCCTACAATTCTCTGATTCTGTGATACCATTAGCCATGCATTTTCAGCAGCTATGAAAAAGAGTCTGCCTGCCGTGCTTGTAAACATCTGCACCAGCTGTGCATGGCCATCTGGAACTTGGCTTGTCTTTCACATCACTGTCGCCACTGCTGAAACGCACCACCCACTGCCTCACTGTGCTCACATCCACTGTTTGATCTCCATAAATGTTCAGCAAGCATCAATGAGTGTCAGCGGGTGCCATTTTTTCCACGTGGAGGAATTCAATGACACACCCTCGCTTCATATGTACTCCCATATCAGATGCCATTTGGTCAGTCTGCCCCTCTGCTGCCATCTGTCACATGGCAATCAAATGTAATGGAATATTGGTGGGAAGCTTCAACTCTTACTGCCATGTGACCAACATCCATGTCAGATGCCATTTTGTCAGACTGCTCCTCTGCTGCCATCTATTGTATGCAAGTAAAATTTAATGGAATGTTGGTGTGAGGGTTCGATCTTTTGTGCCATGCCACCAATATCTGCCTCTGACATTGTGAGCCAACAGAATAAAACAGCAGAATTTCTTTTGGAGCAGCCCTCATAGCTGTAGATATCCCTGTTCATTGCAGAAGAGTTGGATTAGATGATCTTTAAAGATTTCTTCCAACTCAAGCAATTCTGTGACTCTATGCAAAGATAGGAAGAGTGGATGATACACCAGAAGGCTATTCTGCCATTCAGGGAGACCTGGATGGGAGGGAGAGTTGTGTAGAGAGGAATCTTATGAGGTCCAACACAGGAGTTGTCCTACACTTCCGGGGGAATTACTGCATGCATCAGTGCAGGTTAAACATTTCAATCCAACTTCTAATTGGCTCTGCAGAGATTTGCATTTGTAGTGATTAAGAATTCTTTGCTTTGAATTTGACCAGAAACATGAACGGCAAGCAAAGAACAGCAGATAATCTGGTTGGAAGGGACCTCTGGGATACATCTAGTCAAGCCTCCTGTATTACATGTGCCTACTTCTAACAACCAAACAGGACAAAAGTGGCTTTTCCTGGGAGTCATGAAATCCTACAAGGATGGAGATTTCTCTACATTCAAGAAACAGGTTTCCATGCTGTGCCATATTCCTAATAAAATGCTTGTCCTAATATCCAGCCTGAAGTTGCCAAATATCATCTGCAGCTGTTGCCTTTCTTTGTTGTATGCTTTTCTTGTTTGTTTGTTTTGTTTTGTTTTCCACTCCAGTTAATTGGAACCTGTAACAGCTAACATTTGGGAAAAAGAAACAGTGAGTTGCCTGAAATCAGATTGTACCTAGTTCTCTACAAAGAGTTAATGCAACAAGAAGATGAAGTATGTTCTAATTCTGATAAGTTTATATCATACTTAAGTACATTATGCTACTATTTCAGAACTACGTGATCTTCTTCCAGAGCACAAAGATTTTGAGATGAACCCAATCCTGCAGTTCTTATACAGTTTTCATTTTCTGTTGACCCACTGCCATTAGCTTAAGAGCTTAAATCCTTTTTTCTTTTTTTTCTGCAGTGTGTTCTATGAAAGAAAAAGTATAAAGATTCCTGATGGATCTTTCCCTTATTCCCATAATGTAAAGTTTCTTAATTACTTCTGCTGATAATGTAAAGTTTCTTAATTACTTCTTACATGTCTGAAACTGAGCTTTCCAGATAAATAAAACACCTGAACAGCTACCAGTGTTATTACTTAATTACTAACAAAAGAGTGGGATCAAGGGGCCAATATTGAGAAAAAACAGCTAACAACTATATAGAGAATATAGCTTTTAAAAACACAGTGGGATACATATCCCTGAAGAAATGTTCCATGTGGCAATATACATATTTTTTAACTCACACATTCTTCCAGAATGAAACTGGTAACCTATTTCCTTTAGTTATTTGGGTTTAAAATGGAGCCAAAACTCTATGAGAAAAAGTATGAGTATGAGAAAAAATACATATGAAATGGGAAAACAACATGTGTTGCTGAACTTGCAAAGAAAAAGAGAAAAAAAAAAAGAAGTGAGAGAAAAAGAAGAAGAGAAATAGAAACAGAAAGCAAGCCTGATGAAGGTATGCTCCAGATAGACATAATTACAGCGTTCCAGTAGTTAAAGGAAGCTTATAAACAGGAGGGAGATCAACTTTTTACATGGGTACATAGTGATAGGACTGGGGGAACAGTTTTAAACTAAAAGAGGGGAGATTTAGATTATATGTCAGGGCATTTCTTCAATGGGAGGCTGATGATGTGCTGGAATAGGCTGCCTGGAGAAGCTGTGAATGTTCCATTCCTGCAGATGTTGAAGGCCAGGTTGGATGGGGGAACCAAGCTGCCAATCAAGTGGCTGGCAACCCTATCTGGAGCAGGGAAGATGGAATTAGATGATCTTTGAGATTTCCAACTCAAACCATTCTATGATTCTAAGAAAATAAAGTAGAAGTTTTAACTTTTTCTGGTTCAAACAGCTTCGAAATTATTTTTTTTTTTAACTGTACTAATGAGAAATGAAGAAATTATAAATATTCTTTTTTAAATATTCAACAAGTAAGAGGAGTAGAACCATGTGATTTGATGATAAAGCATGCAATAAAGAGCATCACAGGGACTTGTGTAACATTTCAGTTTGGGGATATGTTTTAAAGAACTGGTGAGCAGGGTTAAGTACTTCTTTTTACTTAGGATCTGTTAGGAAAATGTCAGTGCTTGTTAACAGCACAATCAATCCATGTAGGCTGCTCCAAAAGTGTAGTCTCCTATTTATTTCCATGGAAAGTACAACAGATACAAAGAACACAATGTCACTGTTTGATAGAGCAAATTCTCAGCTACAGAACACTATTTTTCAACATAGTCATCACCATTTCCTATGCATTTTCACTAGTGATAAACAGTAAAATAACTCACCGATTCAAGCTGCTATGACCACACCACTGATGGGAAAAGGTTGCCCATGCAGTCCAACCTGCAGTGTGCTCACATTTACCGTTTGCTCTCCATAATCATTCAGCAAGCATTGACGAATGTCGATGGGTTCAGCTTTTTCTGCATGGAGGAATTAAATGACACACTTTTGTTTCACATGCACTTCCACGTCTGATGCCATTTTGTCAGACTGCCCCTCTGCTGCCATCTGCCACACAGCAACAAAAGGTAATGGAGTATTGGCAAGAAGGTTACGCTGCTGAAGTGAGCAGCAGGGTTAATTAATCATTTTTACATTTTGTGTTTCAGTCTATGGACTCATCCCAGGGCCTCAGGGCTGGGGAGGGCAAAGGGTACATGGCATCCCAGGGCAGCGTGAGAGAATTGGCTTCACATAGCTCTGGGAAGGCTCAGGGAGGATCTGAGTGTTAACTCCAGCTGGCTACTGGCAGTATGGAAGATGAAATTTGACTTCACTCATAGTTACTCAGTGGTGGGAGGACTAAAGGCAGCAGCCCCATTCTACAGCAAGGACTACTCTCAGTCAGGCAAAAGGAAAAGACTGTCACCATGGGGGTGCTCAGACATGGAATTGGTGCCCAGATAGGCTGGAGGTCTCCATCCCTCCCAGAATATCCAAACTTAACTGTGCTGAACAAACCCTCAGAACCAACAATCATTCTTCTAAATGTGCCATCTGTACCAGAGGCCTTCACAAAAAAAAAAAAAAAAAAAAAAAAGGTGTGAGCTAAAGGTGAAAAAGCTATGAATTGGTTGAGAGGGGATATTCGCCTGTCCACTGGACAGCTTAAATAGGTGCTATTCCCTCCTGCATCTGTACAAGGCATGAAAGAAAAACACTGCAAATATCCAGGATAAAGGGTCACGCTGGGATTACTTGGTATCATGTTGGCATAAGCACAGCAAGCCATCACAAGAAACATGAATACAACTGGCTTAGCTCTTACTTCAACAAGTTTCTTGAGGTACATAAAAGTCAGCTGATGGGAGATAGACATAGACAAACCTGTGTCCCTGCCCCTAAGCTCTCTGTTAAACACTCTATTCCAGAGATTGCAGAGATATAATCCACCCAAACTAGCTATCTAGAAGCATGAATGATATCCAGCTATTCTCTGTGTGCTGCCATGGAGGTCTGCTGCCATGATTTTGTCACCACTGGATGCTCAGAATCCTATTCCCATGCACACCTCCTGTTCTGAGCCCTATAAATACAGGCACCCTGGCATTCAGAACCCCAGTTGCTGAGCCAAAGATGCCAGTGGCAGATGTGCTTCAAGTGAGATATATTAGCAGTTCTTTCAAGGGCAGAGGATGGAGCAGCCACCTTTCAAGAAGTGGCTGATGGAAATAGGCAATGACGTCAAGCCCATGGAGGTGAACCTACGTACAGTGATGGAGAGCCCATGGATCCACCTCTGGAGGATGACCTGATGGAAATGGATTCACCTGCATTGGAGCAAACCGGTCACCATGCCATCACTATCAGGCTGACCAGAAAGAGATCACACCCCAGAGATTGTAGGGGCGCTGGGATTTGCTACCTCCCTTCAAACAGCCACCTTGATAAAGGCACTGATCCTCTCATCCTGTAATTTTACCATTAACAGCAAAAGTCCCAACTCAGGGCCATCCCACAGATTCACATAGAGCCTTCATTTCCTGGTAATTCTTTTGACAGCCAAGACTCCTATGAGCCCATTTGTCCCATTCCCTACCTTCAATCCTCCCCAAGACCTTTCATCTCTTCTCCACCTAGTCCCAAGGAAGAGGGCAGGGTAGAGACTACCATCCTTCTAACTGCTGTGCTGGGGCAACGGAAGCAGTCCAGCATAGGGACCTGAACTCCCAGGAGCCTCAAACATCACAGGATCCTGTATCTCTACATTAGCTGAAAGAGTCCCAACTCAAGGCCATCCCGCAGACTCACATGGAGCTTCCATTTCCTGGAAACTCTTCTTTTGACAGCCGAGGCTTCCATGAGCCCATCCTTCCTGTCCCCATCCCTTATCCCTCCAACTGGGAGAGAAGGGGTCAGAGAAGTGACAGAGGTAGCTGTTCCTATAGAGAAGCAGACTTCAGACAGGAAGAAGTGCTGAACTTCAGCAGGAAGATCCAACCCAGATGCTCCTCTTGAACTTTTCTTTCAAGATTAGACTGTCAACAGTTCAATACAACAGTACAAAATAATAAAAAATTAAACCACAAAACAAGTCTTCTTTTATAAAAAGAAAGGCAATAATTGTCTCTCTTTTTGGAACCTTAGAGTTTTCACATGCCTCTGCAGCCTCTGCTATGTGGGAGGATATTTCACATACACATCATCAAGAAAATAGGAAAGAGCTCATTTTGACTGTAGAAAAGGTAGTTCTATAGAACCGTAATGCTCACAGTATTTTACTTCCTCCCAACAATTAACAGGTTATTGAATAGAGATGCTTGAACTGAGAACAAGAGTTAGCATTTGAGAATATGTTTAAAGATTGAAAAAAATTAATTTTTTGCTACAGTTTTAACTCTGTTTTCAGTCAACATAAACACATGACCTGCAACTTTTCAAAATGAAATATGTAGAGTTGCAATCAGATATTCAATTCAAAATTCCAACCATGCCTCTCTACTGAACTTTTATAAGCCTTATTTTGTAAGAGAGAAATACTCCTCGCTTCACAATCATGCCTTATTCATGTAATTGCTTTTGGCAGTACATTCATTTGCAAACATCTTTTTTCAAGGATGCAGCACAGGAATAATAAAACTTCATTAAAAATCTCTGATGAGCACCTTGAGTGCTCACTGAAAACTGCAGTCATTGTCATCAATCCAGACTGAGACATTAGTTTCACAACAATGTCAAAAATCCTACTGGTTTTATAGTTTTGTTGCTCTCCTTTTTTGTGTTTTAATAAAAAATAGTGAAAATCTTTTTTTAAAAAAGTTATGTACATTAAGTATATTATATATTTTATGAAGACTGCTCTGAAAATAATGCCTCCTATTTTATTACATTGGCCTATAACATCAGAGCTGGATGTTGGTGCTACGGCTGTAGGGTCAATGCTTTCCACCAACATTCCATTACATTTTGTCCACACCTGTGACAGATGGAAGCAGAAGGGCAGTCTGAACAAATGGTGTGTAACATGGGAGTAGATCTGAAGCAAATGTGTGTCATTCAACTCCTCTATGCAGAACAAAATGGCACCCACTGACAATCATCAAAGCTTGCTGAACGTTTATGGAGACAAAACTGTGTGTGAGCACAGTGAGGCAGTGAGTAATGTGTTTCAGCAGTGGCAACAGCAACAGTGGGTCACCTCCACTGGTGCAGGTATTTATGAGCTTGGCATGCAGGCTTCATTGCTGGCTAGAATGCATAGCTAATGGTGGTGACCGTGTTGAAAAGCAGTGTTTGGTAACTGAGAATCTGCTCTATCAAGTAGTGTTCTTGTACTTTTTCTATCTGTTGTATTTACATTGAAAAAAAATAAGAGGCATTTTTATGGAGAGATCTTCATATTTTATATGTAGCCCAAGACAATACCTCCGCTCAGTGCAGCCCAGGTAAGCCAAAAGGTTGGGCAGCCGTGGGATCTGCTGGAGATGAGCTCTGCAGAGAAGGACCCGCTTGTTTTGTTGGACAACAGGTTGATCATGAGCTAGCAGTGCTCTCTTGTGGCCAAGAAGACCAATGGTATCCTGCATTAAGAAAAGCACTGGCAACAGGTCAATGGAGTTGATCCTCCCTCTATACTCTGCCTCTGTGAGAGCACATCTGGAGTGCTGCTATCAGTTCTGGGCTCTTCAGTTCAAGAAAAACAGGAAACTTCTAGGGAGAGTTCAGCAGTGAGCTACAAAATGATTAGGGGCCTGGAGCATCTCCCATATGAGGAAAGGCTGAGAAACCTGGGACTTTCAGTCTGGAGAAGCTTATATATATGTAATGGGAAGGAGCGTAGTGAATGGGGCCAGAATCTTCTCAGTACTGCCCAGTGGCAAGACAAGGGGCAATGGGCACAAACTGAAACATTGGAAGTTCTGTATTAACATGAGGAAAAACTTTTACTTTGATGGTTACGGAGCACTGGAACAGGCTGCCCAAAGTGGTTGTGGAGTCTGCTTCTCTGTAGAACTTGCTTTAGCAGGAGAGTAGGACTAGATGATCTCCAGATGTCCACATGACTGTATTCTGTAGTATCTTGGATGTTTTAAAATAACTATTGTGGAGTACACTTCTTTTCCTACCATTTTTTCAACAAGCAGTAACAATCTTACAGAAATCTGGGGCTGTTCTCATTAAGATAACTGAGAAATGACAGTTCTTCAATTCTAGCATGGTTTTTCCATATCTGTGTATGTTTGTGTTCTTTCACGTGTTGCTTTTCCCTGACTTTCTCTCTCCAACAATTTCCCAGATGTATGAGTTAATTGCTGGGTCTGCTGTTAGAATGCTCTCGCTGTGGGTCCAATTATGTTGACTATATTGTCACTCCTTTTTTCCCTCTTCAAATTCTCTGTCATTCCCACTTCCCTCCCCACTCCCGTCCCCCCCCTCCTCCCCCCCCAAAAAAAGATACAAAAAATTGTTTCTAACATTTTTTGAAATATAAGTAAGCAGTCTGTTAATTGCAGTGATCATAGAACAGGTGGTTGGAAGCTCTCAGAATAGATTCAGGTGAAGATGAGAGCAGTGTCAAAGGTATCAGAGATACTTCAGCAGGTAGCAGGAGAACAACATAGCAGTCAGTCGGGGGAACTATAGAGGCCTGGGGGAAATAGCAAGAGAAAAATCGGTGCTCTTGGAGCGGGTCCAGAGGAGGGCACTGAGATGGTCAGAGGGCTGGAGCAGCTCTCCTATGAGGAAAGGCTGAGGGAACTGGGATTGTTTAGCTTGGAGAAGAGAAGGCTCCGGAGAGACCTCATTGTGGCCTTCCAGTACTTGAAGGGAGCGTATAAATAGGAGGGGAACGGCTGTTTACAAGGTTGGATAGTGATAGGACAAGGGGGAATGGTTTTCAACTGAGACAGGGGAGGTTTAGGTTGGATATTAGGAGGAAGTTTTTCACCCAGAGGGTGGTGAGGCACTGGAACAGGTTGCCCAAGGAGGCTGTGGATGCCCCATCCCTGCAGGCATTCAAGGCCAGGCTGGATGTGGCTCTGGGCAGCCTGGTCTGCTGGTTGGCGACCTGCACACAGCAGGGGGTTGGAACTGGATGAGCATTGTGCTCCTTTTCAACCCAGGCCATTCTGTGATTCCATGACTGTCTAAAGCAGAAGAGTTGTCTGAATGAGGCTTGTAAAAGCACTGTGTATACTACAGTGGCAAAATCATACATATGGGAGGTAGTTGCTAGCCAGGAGTTGCTAGCTGCCTTATGTTCTGGCTCTAGCATCTATGGCTCTATGGAAAAGGAGTTAATATGTCAGCATTTGAATAGGAACCTCTAGTTAAAGCAGATGCTAAATGACAAGATAACAGAAAATCTGTAGGGATCATTTAGAATTTGTATGTATTGTATACACTGTATCATATATTTTTCAAATGAGCTTGCACGAAAACCACAGCTGAATTTGTGTTTTGTAGTAAAAAGGAGAAATAGCTTGTCTAATTTCTGAGCAGATACTGGTAGCCATCAAAACCATACGGAGTACATCATCTTGTTACAATATAAATCTTCTCTCCCCACCCACTGATGCTCCTTGTTCCAGTAATCATTTGTAGTGAAATTCTGGGAAGAGCAACTAATAGAGTCACAGCAGTACACCTGCATTATAACAGGAGGGAACAGTCATTACCAGAGGAGAATTTAAAGTCAGGATTAAGTGATGCCCTAGCTGCTGTAGTCCACACAAAGACCTCAGTGGACTTAGGTATTTCTGGTTTCAAAATCACCCACTGTCCCTGGAATTTTTGTAGTTTTCTGTGTAGAATAATGCACCATTGACTCACAAAAAAAAAAAAAAAAAAAAAAAGGGAAATGATTGGTACTGTCTCAATTAGAGGGATTTACTGTCAGTTTTGCCACCTACTGATATCCAGTATGACAAGAATATCATCATGACCTCAATTGAACTATATCTGGACAGAATAAGCAGTAATAACCTTAGATAGCACCTGGTAAGGTTTTTTCTGCCAGTGCTTTGGAGTATGGGAAGGTGTTACTTGTTCAAACCATACCCCTTTCTTTGCAGAATCTGTTGATGGGGAAATCTGTGTGAATCATTTTTTTTAAAGATGTAATATGCAGGGGTCTGTGCTTTTACTCTCAGTGCCCCGGTATCTATTGTTAAATTTGGACTGCTACCACTGCTTATAAATGGATGTCTACACCTCAGCTCATGAATGTAAACATATCTCATTTTTCATCTCATTAAGAGACACACACCATATTTCCACTTCTCATCAAAAAAATTTAAAAAAGAAAAAAGAAAGGAATAGGGAGAGGGAGAAGAAGGGGAGGGGATGTGAGGGGAAGGGAGAGGAGAGGAGAGGAGAGGAGAGGAGAGGAGAGGAGAGGAGAGGAGAGGAGAGGAGAGGAGAGGAGAGGAGAGGAGAGGAGAGGAGAGGAGAGGAGAGGAGAGGAGAGGAGAGGAGAGGAGAGGAGAGGAGAGGAGAGGAGAGGAGAGGAGAGGAGAGGAGAGGAGAGGAGAGGAGAGGAGAGGGAAAATTAAATAGTCTTCACTGGATTATAAGAACTCACAGGAGATGAACCTAGCCTTTAATAAAGAACATTCTTAGTAAATCTCTTATGAGATGTGGTGAAAAAAACCTGTGAAAAATGGGGGAAAAAGCTCCTACTTTGCAGATGTCCTTTTGAACTAAAAAGGAACTTTTGAACTATTACTGCTTATGTAAGCTAAAACTGTCATATTTACACTTTTGGCTGATTCTATACTTCAGTTTAACACTGGGTGATTGAATTTAAGCGTATATCCATGGAAAGATCATGATCTAATGCTGATCAATATATTTAAAAATTGATTCACGTCTAATGTAACTCTAGTGCAGCTAATGGGGTAGTTCCATTTGTGGTGAAACTACAATGACATCAGTACAGATATTTATAGGATAAATCTTGCCTTGTTTCAGTAGATAGTCTGGACACAATGCAGAACAGTGTTACTCATTAGAAAAACTTTTACTACTTACTGATCCTTCCTCTCACAGAAGTTAGCACTTTCACGTTTTCATTTCTTTAGACAATCAGCAAATTTAACACTATGCAGATGTTCTAAAATTCAGAGGTGAATGGTGAAAAGGCTTGTTCAGCAGGCAGCATGTAGAAACATGACTTTGTCATAGAGGAGGGCTGTTAGAAAAATGCAACAGCAAGAAACTATGGGCAGAACAATGGCAAGAGCAGAACTCAGAGCTCCAAGACCTCCATTTACCTTTAAAACTGATACGGAAATGAATGCACAACATGGTACATAAATCTGAGTTATGCCTAACAAGATATGCAGCTATGTCCTGAAAACTTTCCTACCAAGTTCTTTTCACAAATACGGCAAAGTTGGACTTCTGAATACATTTAAGCACTTTTAGCAACTAAAAGACATCTGCTGCTATTACTGAACTCTCCGAGGTTTCCTGCCATTTCCACAATTGAACATTGTAGTTCATTAAGAGATACTGACTGTCTTGAGCAGAGATTTGGATGGAATCAGAAATTAAATATGTCCCTACATATTTTTCTTCTGTTTCTACTCTACTCTTTCTGTTTATAATGTTGTGTGATAGTGATATATATCTTAAGTGTGCTTTAGTCTGCCTCCAACATGATGATAAGTGTCGAAACGATGTCAGAGCTGTATTAGAGAGCCTTGACTTTCACTACAGATGTTCGCTCACACAGATTGAGAGCTCTTCTCTGGTTAGCTGGCCGGGTTGGTATTGCACTCACATGGCTGCTCCATGCTGAAAGTCACAATCTCATCTTGCAGGATGTAATTCTGAGCTGCTTCTGACTTCATTTTTCCAATCCTTTATTAGGGTTCTGCATGCAAATTAGAGGCAACTCTCCCTCGTTTCAAGAAATCCTTATTGCTCTGTATTATCTATCAGAGATATTTCAGTGATACTTCCAGCTTCATTGTGATCTACATGTGTATCTCTTCCAGGTATGTGACTTCCATCATACGGGATTTAAGTTTTCTTCAGTTTAGTTCTAGTTCTCTCCATAGGTGTTCTGTGCCCCCAGCCATGCTCAGCCAGTGTTTTTTCCCAGATCAAAACGTCATTCCATTAAACCTTCATGCCTTCCATCCCATCAAAATACAGATGAATTTCTCCATAAAACACCCTGGGAGCAGAATACATGCCAGCTCCCCTTGCTGTTTTTGCCAGACTGAAACTTTGAGCTCTGCATGCTTTTCTGCCTCAGGTGGCTCATAGTGGTTTGGATTTTCTGATGTCTTCAAGGTCAGAGCGCTGACCATCCTCCATAGCATTACTGTGGACTGGTTGATTTTATTTGTCTGGCAAGCTCAACATGTCTCCTCAGGAGTTAATTCTGGTTTTTTTCTGTTGTAACCCCCAGAACTTTGATTCTGCTCAGACTCATCTCTTAGAAAATACACCTAGTCTTCAAAAATTTCTCTTCAGCCTTAATTCTGACACAAACTGTTCTCTGTTTTTGTCTTCAGTTTGTATTTTTCACTGTTTCTGTTGCATTGTGTTATGCTCTGCAAATTTCCCTGTAAAGCATGCTTGCAAATACAGAGAAATATTCTATTTAAAGCTTCCTATGAATACTCCAGACCTCCAGAGAGTTCTGGCTCCAATGGAGCTTTCAGTTGTTCCATTCTTTCACTCCAGTTCTTTTCTTGTTGCATTTTACAAAGACCGGGAAGTGATCAGTAATCATTCAGAGTTTACCACTGCTGGTGGAGTTCTGCTTTATCTGATTGTTTGATTGCTGCTTGATGCACAGAGTGAGCAAAGCAGTGAGAACTTTTGCCATACGCCAGGAAAGAACACACAACCACTGGCAAGAAGGAAGATGTGACAAAACCAATGGAAGCTCGGAAATGAAGCAAATGTGGAATGGCAACTTCTAGCAGGTGATGGAAAGCGTAGGTGAATGACACGTGTCTCTCAAGCCAGTGAAATACACAGTCCTTGGTGTCTGTTTCATGTATTTTATCTCCTTTCTTAGCTGAAGAGCACACACTTTGCAGCTGATATTCTTGTCAAACGTGAAAGAGCCAAGGATTCTGCTGCTCCCACCAGAGCCCTGTGAGCACTAAAAGCCCTGAGCAGTCCATCCCCCATACCATCTGCCCACTGGTCTAGGAGTCCCATTTAAGTTCAGCCCAGCATCTCTAGCTCTACCTTGCATGGCATAAGTTATAGGAGTGCCATTTTATTGGCTAGATCTAAGGTATGTGTTGTATGTAACTGCTTTCCAGCCCTGTGTCCTACATTGATTTGGAGCCTACAGCGCAACCTCATCTCTAGTCCCACCTGGGCTGCTTCTGGACCTGGCTTATGTCCTCAACATGTCAGATAATGGACCCCATTAGCAATCCCCACTTTGGATTCTATAGGTTATTGTTCCATCTGTGATGGACTGGCATCACCTGTAACTCCTACTCAGCTGTTGAAGTGCAGGCATGCTCACACTGTCAATAACAGCCACAGCCTCTCACCTCTCTGCAGAGAGAGTTAAGGGCTACAGCAGTCCTGTTAAGACAGCCACATGTTGTACAGGTAATTCAATGCAAGGAGTTTGATCTCTTATTTACTGAAAGTCTGAGATTTACTTGTTATGCGTTTACGCAGGGCCCATAATACAAATTCTTATCTGTGCTTTTCAAGAATGAAGATTTCTGTTTGCCATACGGAATGACCTAGAGTCAGATTAGCTGTCTCTACCTTGTACCCTTATATCAGAGAGGATTGCAGCCTAAGCGTGTTGAGCTCAAGCACTTCCCAGCTGGCATGTGTTGAGCTGAGAAATGCCAAGATCAAATCTGAGGGAATCAGGAAGGCAGAAGAAGTTTGATGACAACTTTCGCAAATGCAAAACTTCCCTCTGAAGTCCCTAGGGAAGACTGTCAAATATTGCTCCTCAAGCATAGAAAGGAGGGAAGCAAGCCACATTATATAAGCATCTGGAGAAGCCACACAAATAACTGAGGAGAGCTGGTGTGAGAGGGGAAGCAGGTAATATGCAACAGTTTTTTCTAGAGTTTTTTAGGGATGACGTTGCACTACACAGACTTTACACATAATAGAATCCAGAATGAAGCCCCTGCTGGGGTGGCTGGCTGCCCAGCAGGGAGAAGTCATAGGCAGTTGAACAGCCATTCAAGAAAGGAAGAAAATCAAGCTTCTCATTTCAAATATTATGTCTGAACACCCAGTTACAGAGCTACCAGAAATAACAGTGCACATCCAAGCAGAGATATCCTGCATTTAAGCACATAATTTTCTGCTAATAGGTGTCTACAAGGAAGTGTCTTCACACATAATTAAAGGCAGTCAGCCAGATAGGCTGCTATTCCAGTTTAGAAATTTTGCAAGAGGTTTACTCTGAAGCTGTGTGAAAGTTTTCAATGAATGCCAAAAGAATCCATAAGGATTTTCTAGTTTGTCTCTAATGTACTGCAGTGGTCACCTGTAAATAACACTGCTACATGAAAACAGGAGGGAGGAATTTCCAGCTGATGATAAAACTTGTTTATGTTTCTCTACAACGTTTGTTGATTCAGTATCATAAGCCATAAAACTTGTGAGGAAATATGTTTGTGGGATTTCTCATTGTGTCAAATAGAAAAAAAAAAAATCAAATCAGAAAAAAAAAATCACACTTTGTTTCTTTTCTCAATTAATTCGCACCTTAAGAAAATTTTTAATTTTTAGTTTCTAAAATAGACACCTAAATTAGTGAGTGATTTTGTTTTAGAAAAATAGAGTTCTCTCTTTGAGTAAAACGAATGAAAATGTCACTGTTTTAACTGTACCAAGGAAATCCAGTTAAACTTTTTAGTGTTCCTGAAGTCTACACATATTTTAAAATAGCTGTCATCTATTACTGTTGGATCCATGTTTTAGAGTTCTCACCCTATAGGAAAATAAAACGGAAGATAAAGCATTATAACTGTTGTACTAACCCGAATGCATGAACATCTCAGTGTTACTAAGCTTAAAACCAAGTTGCATGTTTTTCCTTTTCACTCCTACATTAGGCTTTCTTAGCTTAGAATCTGTTGGGTGGTGACAACTCAAAACAACAAAAATGCCCTTTTTCCCTCTTATAATTTACTATGAAATGCTATTAGTAGTTTGCTTACCCCTCCCCTTTTTTTTAATACACTTGCCTGAATGTTTTTAATGCAGATATGACAATTTAAGAATATAAAGCTATTTTCTGTGAATGGCTTTACATCTTTGATAGCAGTTACACGAATCTATGCTTCTTACTGAAGTTTTTCTATTTTGTAGTCTAGGATCTGTGCAGAAAGTGTAAGCATCTTAAAATACAGCACATAATTCTACCCCATGTAAAAGCTGAGGACCAATTTCATACAGTGGGAGATTAATGAGGAGCTTGAAATAGGCTCCTCTGAGTGTTAAAACTTTTTTTTAATGTGGTGGCACAAACCACCAAACTTTGTTTTGTGAAACTGAGTGAAGTGTAAAACAACATCGGGGATCAGGTGTCTGAAGAGACAGCAAATAAGCACTGTGCTAATAGTGAAGGAACTGTGAGAGGTTTTTTTGATGATGGATTTGTTATTCTTCTATCTACCATGTTGTTTATAAACAGAAAAGAATAAGTAAGAGGAAAGAAATAAAAATATAATAACTCCTATTTCTCTTTCCACTGGAATACAATGCAAGTGTCTTCTGACTCTCATCCTTTTGGAAGATTCTGTCTTTCCATCTCCTTGATAGATCTCAGTGATTTGGCAGACAAAAATTCCCCTGTACTGAGATTCCTACCAGCACTGAACATCTCCGTGAGGTTCTAACAGAAGTCCAAATGCGGGGAAACAAAGAGCCTTCCATGAATTGGGCTGAATATCACTCTGCCTTCATTGTCCTCTAGGGTATTAAATATCCATGTAAATTATTGGAATCAAGGGCCTAAGATCTCTTTTTTTTTTTTTTTTTCTCATATCCAACTGTACTACTTATTGTATCTGTATTATCTCTAATTAGATTTATCTTAGATGAGAGCAAAAGCTCAGTATCTTTGTTCTGTGACAATTGAAAAGAGCTGGAGAGTTCTTAATCCCAAGTCTTTTAGCACCATCTGCTGTTAGCTACTGTGGCTTTCTTTCATTTTTAAATATATTTGTATAGGCCCTGGTTAAAAATCCATAAATTAAATAAGCTGTATTTGAGTACAGGGAAGAAAAAGATCCGTATCCAAAGACCTGTATGAGCAGCAGCCTGTATTGAGTGACTGACACGTGGAATTATACTCGTGATAACCCACAAGTTTCCTCCCTAGGTCAACCTTCCACCCATGGTTTTGGTGATGATAAAGCACTATGTAAAGTGAAATTCTTCTCCCCCTCAGTGGAAGAAATTGTAGTGCCCGTCCAGCTCTCTGGCTCTCTCTTGGTGTTACTGTGAGGCAAGTTGAGTCTGAGATTCTTCTGTCCATGAAGAAGTCTTCAGTGGGGAGAGCACTAGCCTAAAACGGAGGTCTGAAGGTAGGTTCTACATGCTTTCATTTGTTTCCATCTCTTCACATCATCAAAGACATCTCCTCATTATCATCATCTCTTCAGTTATGCCACCGCTAACTGGTGGCCAAACTACAAAATGTAATATTCCTTCTGAATTCTGTAAGGCAGTATCAAAAAACCCTTATGTTCTTAACTGCTATCTGATGTCAGCACTGTGTAGCCAATGACCTTGAACACCAAGTATTTTTGAATCAAAAAACTATGTAATTAATTTTGTTATGGTATCAGCAGTCTCACTATTAACTGCTACTGGAAAGACCCTTGTGTAAGAAACTGAGCTCACAAAAAATACACTGTGAACCTGCATACTATGACTGTGATGAAGATCAGCTAAATGATGACAAAGTAAATCAGTGATTTGAGGAGGTGGGACCAAGATACATTTGACCTAAGACACCAGATGTCAGGGCTCAATGGGCTGCTGTTAGAAAGAAGACAATCTGATGATGGAACCAAGTATCCTGGTTATCTTGGCAATCTTGTGTACTTCTATAGCAGTGTTCTGTTTCCCTACACATCGATGAACTAGAACAAGACACTTTATTTACTCATGGCTTCTTTAGTCAAAGTGTGTTCCCATGAAAAGCTTCCTCACATTGCTTTTTCTCAGGCCCACCTTACCAAATTTTATCTATCTGTTTATTTTGCTAATTCCTTAAATTCTCACCTTAATATGCTGCTTCAATCATGATGACCTGAATACATTTATGCAAATCCGTTCCTGGATTTCTACATCTTGTACAGTACACTTGCATAGTCAGATAGCTTAGTTAGTCCATATCTCTTGATTTTCCTTAGGGTATTTGCATTACATGGTTACACACAGTGCTATCATTAGTTAGTTTGAAGGGATTGAGAAAAGGAAAGTATGTGGTATGTCTTTTTTTTAATTATCTTATGGCCACCACATGGGGCTCAGGTCAGACAATATGTACTGCAAATGATGAGGCTGCTCTCCTGCAGAGGACTATCCCCTCAAGCAGTGTAGGTTTGGGCTACTCTTTCTGCATGGCCCTGGGCAATGGAAAGCTGCAGAGCTGAAGGCCTGTCCAGGTTATACAGATGAGCCTTATTTAGATCCCCTTGAGGGAGTATGGGGGTGGAACTCCTACCTTTTAGTGACCTGCAACCAGAGGGCAGCCATGGCCTTTTAATATTAATCCAAGCACATTCCAGTGATATTTAGCCAAAATCTTCCGTCCTTGCAGCACTGCAGTTTGCTTGGCATGTGTTTATGTGCCTACAACTATCTCGTAAATCATTAAGATCTTTGTTTCCTGAAGGACAGCACAGGACTTGTGATCTCCATCCACACACCTAAGAGAACACAGAAGAAGCACCATTCCCCTCCAGTGAAAATCACTGCCTACAGAGAATTGCTCTTCAGTCATTTCCTCACACTTAATACAGCACTTGTCTTTACCCAGTCCAGCACCTGATTCCCAGAAGTACAGGTTGCAATTTAACATTGCATACGGTGCTCTTCCACTCCCAAGTGCACCTGCCAAAATGTACTGCTCACTGATGTTTTCACACTGGAAATCTTTTCTTTTGGTTATTAGTGGGTCTAACCAGCCCCTCAAATCCAGACAGCTCAACAAAGCTACTTGTTTCTCTTCCTGAATTTCACTTAATGCATTGTTGCTGCGAAGTTGAATAAATGAGTAGGAAAACCAGAGCCCCAACACCACCATACTGAAACAGGCATGGTTTTTTGTAACTACCAGGACAGAACATTTTTAGGAAGCACTCAGATATACAGAGATGGATTGAGGAGGTTACAGCCACATAGGTCAGCAGGAGAGAGAGGCAGTAATAAAGAAGATAGATGATCTGCAAGACTCCCGATAGTTGCTGCCGTAAGGGAGAGATGCAAGTACTTCTATCAGGTCTGGAGAAGCTGATAGCTTTGTCTAGGAGGTATTTCCTTGATGTGGAGTTGCACTGCTCTGGACAATGTGGTGCAGGGCAAAGGTAATGAAAAATGTGGTCCATAATGTGTCTCTAACAGTGTCTCCTTGTCTTTCACAGTGTAGCAAGGACCTTTTATCTGTTATAACCCTTCATGTAAAGAAGTATTACAGCAAATATTATGCAGTCAATTGCCTCAAAGATCCAGCAAGATCTATGCAGCAAGTCATCCAGTTTAACTTTTCTGCTATACCAAGAATTCTGGGAGATACACTATAATAAAAAAAATATTGCAGGAAACTTCTTTAAAAATGATGTTTTTTTCCTATTCTTTCTGCTCTCCAAGCATGAGAGAAGTGTCACTTTTCCTTAATAAGAAGGATTGGAAGGACTGAATCAAACCAGTCCCCAGCACCATAGCTTTCTGCTGTTGTTTCAGTGGATGCTTTGTCTCATTGAGAACTGCTGTCACTGTCATCAATAATTTAAAGCCACAGACACTGTGAAGTTGTAAATAATTTAAAAAATATAATTCATGTCCATCCTTATTGCTGCAGCTCAGTCAGGCTCCAAAGTTTTTTATTCTGATATTTGTACCAAGGAACACATACCATACCAACCTGCAGCAGTTCCCTCAAAACTGCTCTTATTATCTTTAATTTTATTTAGTTACCATTTTCACATTATGTCCTTGAGAGCAGAGCCCCTACCTCACCATAGAACGTTTTTGTCTTCATAAACTATAGTGCACTGGAGCAGCAGGCTCTAAAGTTAAAGTTTTTGTTTCTTGTAAAATGTTCTCTAAAAGAATGGGAACATTGGTAAGTCATAGAAAAATGCTTAAATAAATAATAATTCCATGCAAGAAAAAAGGAGTTCTGCTTGCCAGAGTGTTATAAAAAAAAATGTACAGGCATATTGCATCTCTTCCTCCAAAAAGCATATTTTTTAATGCTTAAAAAAAAGGAAAAAAAAAAAATCCAGTAATTCATTCTGAAATTACTTAGGACTTTAAAAAGCTCTTTAGGATTTTTTTTTCTCTTTCTAAAATGAGAAATAATGTGTTTTGTAAAGAGAGTTTGTAAAATTTTCATTAAAGGCAACTGAAGAGATTTTCCAATAACTTAACATTTCTTTCCTGACATGAAGCATTCATAAAACATGTGCTAATTAGCTTTCTGAGTTTAAAATCCACAGGGCTAGGTAAGTCTCCCAAGTGATAGGTGCCTTTGAACCACAAACGTTCCAGTACTATTGCGATATATACAGGGATTGCTTTTTGGTTTTTAAAATGAAACATCAAGAATCAATGCTCATGAGAATAGTGTTTATGACACTCAAGTAATTTTAATAATTATCTATTTGGATAAGGTCACTGAAGTGAGTTAGGGCTGCTGAACTCAGTTTCTGATATGTTGTTTGTTTTCTGGTGAAGATCATGAAAGTTTTCTGCTATGGGTCTCATCCAGGGCTTGAGAAATGTTTTTTTCTTGACAATTTTTAATGACTGTTTATTGTTTTGCCTTTATAAAATGAAGAAAATAGTGATTTTTTTTCCAAATATTGATGCTATGGCTTTAATAAACTATCCAGTGAGGAGGAGGAAAGTTTTCTCCGGCAGGAACCTTTGTCACATTTCTTCTCTTTTGCAAAAGTAAGTTTCAGAGCCTACAAAAGAAAAGAAGAGCAAAGAAGAGAAGAGAAGAGAAGAGAAGAGAAGAGAAGAGAAGAGAAGAGAAGAGAAGAGAAGAGAAGAGAAGAGAAGAGAAGAGAAAAGAAAAGAAAAGAAAAGAAAAGAAAAGAAAAGAAAAGAAAAGAAAAGAAAAGAAAAGAAAAGAAAAGAAAAGAAAAGAAAAGAAAAGAAAAGAAAAGAAAAGAAAAGAAAAGAAAACTAGAATATTTCCAGAAATACAGGAAATCCCTAGGCATAGAAAGAAAGAAAAAAAAATCCAGGATTTCTAAAGAAGATTCAGTCTTTCTTTTCTATCAAATTTTTCCAAACTCTTATTCCATTTCCTTTCCCAGCAGCCTACGTAGAACTCTCCCTTTTCACCAGTAACATAGAATCATAGAATCACTAAGGTTGAAAAAGACCTCTAAGATCATCCAGTCCAACCATCCACATACCTCCAAACGTTGCCCATAAAACCATGTCTCCAAGTACCACATCTATCCTTTCTCTAAACAGGTCCATGGAAAGTGACTTCATCACTTCCCCAGGCAACATGTTCCAATGTCTAACCGTTCTCTCTGAGAAGCAATTCTTCCTAATATCCAACCTGAATGTCCCTTGGCACAACTTGAGGCCATTCCCTCTTGTTCTATCACTCGTTACTTGGGAAAAGAGAATGATCTCCAACTTGCTACAACCTTCATTCAGGTAGTTGTAGAGAGCCATAAGATCTTCCCTGAGTCCTAAACAATCCTAGTTCCGTAAAGTTGCTCCTTGTAAGAGCCCTCACCAGCTTTTTTGCCCTTCTCTGGACATGCTCCAGGGGCTTAATGTCTTTCTTTTATTGAGGGGCTCAAAACTGAGCACAGTACTCAAGGAGCAGCCTCAGCAGGGGAACAATCTCCTTCCTGGTCCTGCTGGTTACCCTATTTCTGATGCAAACCAAGATGCCATTGGCCTTCTTGACTATGTGTGTGCAGTACTGGCTCATGTTCAGCTGATCCTATTCACCTGAATAGCCTTCCTGACCCAAGCCTGTTGTGTGCATGAGGTTGTTGTGACCAAAGTGCGAGACACAAAATTTAGTCTTGTTGAACTTCATCCTTTTGGCCTTAGCCCATTGATTCAGCCTGTAACATGTCAGTCCTAGAAGGGTTGCCATAGACTTACTAGTGGGATTAGATTAGATGATGGGGAATGCTTTTATTTATCTAGACATATTTTATTTTTCTTTCTGGACTTCTGCAAGGCCTTTGACATGGTCCCTCACAACATCGTTCTCTTTAAATAGAAGAGGTGTGGATTTGAAGGATGGACTGTTTTGTGGACTAGGAATTGGCTAGCTGGACACAGCCAAAGGGCTGTGATCAATGGTTCTGTGTCAGGGTGGAGGCCGGTCACAAGTGGTGTCCCTCAGGGGTCGTAGTTGGGACTAGTGCTCTTCAGCATCTTCATCAGTGACAGATAATGGCATCGAGTGCACCCTCAGCAAGTTTGCAGATGACATCAAGCTGAGTGGTGCAGTCGATGTATTGGAAGGAAGGGAAGCCATCCAGAGGGGTCTGGACAGGCTGGAGAAGTGGGCCCATGAGAACCTAATGAGGTTCAGTAAGGCCAAGTGCAGGGTGCTGCAGTTGGGTTGGGGCAATCCCAGGTATTTATACAGACTGGGAGAAGATCTCCTTGAGAGCAGCAGAGAAGGACTTTAAAAAGGCATTAAAAAGGGGTAGCCAGCAGGGAGAGGGAGGTGATTGTCCCCCTCTACTCGGCTCTTGTGAGGCCCCATCTGCAGCATTGCGTCCAGGCCTGGGGCCCCCAGCACAAGGAAGATGTAGAGCTCTTGGTCCAGAGGAGGGCACTAAGATGATCAGAGGGCTGGAGCACCTCTCCTATGAGGAAAGGTTGAGGGAACTGGGATTGTTTAGCTTGGAGAAGAGAAGGCTCCGGAGAGACCTCATTGTGGCCTTCCAGTACTTGAAGAGAGCTTATAAACAGGAGGGGAACGGCTGTTTACGAGGGTGGATAGTGATAGGACAAGGGGGAATGGTTTTAAACTGACAAACAAGGGAGGTTTAGTTTGGATATTAGGAGGAATTTTTCACCCAGAGGGTGGTGAGGCACTGGAACAGGTTGCCCAAGGAGGCTGTGGATGCCCCATCCCTGCAGGCATTCAAGGCCAGGCTGGATGTGGCTCTGGGCAGCCTGGTCTGCTGGTTGGCAACCTGCACATAGCAGGGGGTTGGAACTGGATGTGCATTGTGATCCTTTTCAACCCAGGCCATTCTATGATTCTATGAAGTACCTAGGAATTGCCATAGTTAGGTGCAGATCGTTACTGTAGACATGGTCCTTCACCTTGGGACACCTGAGGTCTCAGAGTTTACTATCAGTATTGAACACAGGGGAATAAGGCATTAAACATTTCTGCTTTGTCAATGTCCCTGTTTATAAAATGGTCATTCTAATCAAGTAATGAATCAACATTCTCTCTGGTCCTCTTTTTTATTTTAACACATTTAAAAAAAAAAAAAAAACCTTACAGTAACTTGATCTGAATCTCCTTGGAAATGCTGTCCTCTCATCTTGCTATTTTCAAAGTAAAGAACTGATCCTGGGCTTTTTTTTACACCTTCCATTTTCAATCAATTCAAGCGTAGTGTCAGCTACAACATAATTAAAGAGATTTAAGCATCACTTTCTTACCACGCTAATTGCCAGCAGATTAAAATGACAAACCACAGAGTTTTTTCTAGTAGCAAAACATGTCTTATTGATGTACAACAGTATCTGAAAGGAGGGGATAGTTTTAGAACATGAGCAGAACTGTCATCCTGCTGGTGTGTGATGCTCTGTGTGTTGCAGCTGACTAAGGGTTAAGGGTCTGAGGCAAATACATGGCAAAGTGTTTAACTGTGTAGCATGGTCAGCAAGAGGATTATTATTGAGCTTATACTTCAAGGCTCCATTCAGACTACTTTAAGAAGTTTTTTAAATATTTGGATCAGAACACAAATAGTCAGGTAATGAAACTGGATCTTAAAATTTGCTGGAAACATCCATTAGTGCTTTCTAAAGTAGCACTTAGCTGCTTTAGCTAGGGAAATCCTAAATTATTTATTTCATGTAGTCAGAGGGAAATGACAACATTAAGCTAAAAAAGCCAAGAGTATGATCTCTAGATATATTTTAAAATTTCTGGGGAAGATTGTAACATTATCTGGATATACATAAGCAAGTAGTGTATAGATCCACATGTCAAACAAATGTCAAGATTTAGGAACCCCTGTATACATTTTTGTGTCTTTCCTATCCAAAATTACTAAAGTCTGATTTCATGTTGCAATAATTAGCACTGCCTTAATTTAAGGCATTTGTATAAATGATTGTTTATGACAGCAAGCATGGAAATCTTGCAGGGCATCATGGTTCAAATCACGAATTCTTTTTTTTTTTTACTACCTTGGGTCCTATATCCCAAGTCAAAAGTTTTTCAAATGATATGAAATAATAGCTTATCATTTCATCTCATCTTTGAGGAGTGAAGAAAATACCAATTCTAATTACTCACATGGCTAAATCTTCTTTAAATTATAATTCTTCTTTGCACTATAGATTTTATCACAGAATATAAAACTTTCTTTCTTTAGTCCCATTTTTCAGGTAGTTATCAGAGGGAAACCTTTAAACTGACATATTCAAAACCATTCCTAAGCATTCACTCTTTTATATATTTTACAGGTATTCAAGGCTCCAAAATCTCTCTCCTTGATGAAGTGGAATTTCCACTGAAATTTCCATAGAGGAAAATTATGTTTTATATCTCTTTTTACAAACTGTAGTAGCCAAGAACTAGCCAAGTAGTATTCTGTTTACAGAGTTGTTTGGAGAGCAATGGTAAATTAAATAATGTTTATATAAGCAGCCTGTCAATGTGTTATCAAATCCTACTATATCATTAGTGTGAACAGGGCTAAATTTACCCCCTGTGACTCCATGTATTTACCTTAGATGTCATGTTAGTGGTTGATCACTGGCTTCCATTGTAGCTGGATAGAACTTGATATCTCAAATAGACCACTGTTGTCCAGGAAATGCTTGAACACTGCCCTGAAAATAGTATGACAAGATTTTTAATGTAGGTGTTCAGGAAAGTGTGTTGTTAGCCTGATAAATCTAAGCTTCTGTATTCCTAAACACTTAGAAGGCAGCAAAGTAGAGAATTGCTGTTTGATGCTATCTTGATTCCTTAAATATTTTCCTAGTATTTACTGCAGCTTCATTCTGTGGCCATACTGCATGTATGGCCCACCACTCAACGTTGTCAAGAGGAGGAGGTATATACTGTCCTTTCAGTATTTTAAGTCAACTCACTTAGTCTTTTTCTGAGATAGAGAGGTATTAAGAAGAAACAAGAGTAAGAGGAAGGATGGAGAAAGAATGGGATCAAGACAGGCAAGATCAGATCTGGAGGCATCGTAATAAGACTTCAGAAAAAAATATTTTTAGCTGATAAACCTGAGACAGCTAGCAGTGGAAATATGCAAGAAAATCCTTTTTATTTTATGCCTCTCTAAACACCAGAGCAATTTCTGCACTTCCAAATTTTCAATAAACAATAGTAGATACATATCAAAAGTATTGTTTTTCAGAATTAGTTATTTCACAGAAGTATATTACTGTTTATCTGTTTCATCCACATTCTAACTATGACACCTACAGGCCAGAGGAGAGCTGTGCGAAGTGAAGATAATTTTAGGCAAAAAAAGAACAATCTTTTCTTACGCACTCCATCACAAGAAAGGATATTTATGATGAGACATATCACTCACATTACTGAGCTAACAGTACTGAATTTGCATGGTTCATTTGTGGTTTGTTTTTATTCAGAACAGGAGCAAACAATTAGTTTCCTAAAGCTCTCCAAAGATAGCCTTAAAGGCATAGCTATATATTAGTGAGAAAGAACTTTATAAAGTGGTAGTGTAATTACCGAAAATCTACCCACTCTGTATATCTACATTGTTCCAGACAAGAATACACAGATATTAAAATAGAGTGTTTTTTCATCAATGGTTATTGAAAAATTATTATCTGAAAACCATCATGACAGTTTTTAATCTTCCTCAAATTGAAAGAGGTCAGGAAAAAAATCAATGCTTGCAACGGGGCAAGGGATGTGTAATTTCTGTTTGCCACTGGGCCCTATGAAAACAATGAATTTGAGTTGTCTTGGTCTTGTGAGACATGGTGCCCAATCCAGCTGTGGTTATCACTTCAGTTGTGACTCTATGAAATGAAAAAATGTTCAGAACTTGAAGACCAGATATATTTTCTGAGAAGTATCTATCACCAGTTCTAATTTCCTGTGAGCTCCTTAGGCATGTTCTAGGTTACTGGGGTCACTTCTTGGATAATAGGGTACATGTAGAAGCCTGAACAGAAAAAGTGAACTTCATTTAACACCAAGCAGTATCTGTTTTATGGCTCTTATTGCACAGTACAGATGTACCACAGTATTAGTCATCAGAGCTGTTTTGGACACCAAGATTTTGTTCTTTTTGTTGTGCAAGGCAAAATATCTGGTGTCTGTTTGAGGGGTTTCCAAATCTCACAGCCTTTGCTTGCATTGTCCTCTCCTCTTCCTCTGAAAACAGTTTATGATTGTTCTTCCTAGGTACTACCTCCTGAGTACTTTCCAATGGGAAAAATCATATCCTGAAGGAGGAAATATGCATTTTATTTCAATTTACTTGAGCAAAAGCTCTGTTTATAGCAGTGAAAGACTTCTAACATGATTGTCTTTAATGTTGTAGAGTTAAAGATTCAACTATTACTGGATATCTTTCAACTCCATCTACCATCTCCTCCAGTCACTCTGGATTTACGTCAGTTTAACGGAAAATAGTTTTCCTCTCAAAGTTTATATCAAGCAATTGATGCCACTGTCTCCTGTTCTCCGTTGTTAAATGTCAAAAAAAGTGTTGTGATGCCACTAATTCTTGTTTGTATCGTCCCTTTTTGAGAGCTAAGTTCACTAAAACTCACTGCAGCTCTCCTTCAATGTCATGTCCAAGACTTACTGGTTCACAGCTGAAAGCAGATAATTAGTTTCATGATAGAAACAGAAGGACTTCCTGATTTTTTTTTTTTTTGCCTGATAGGTTTATCTAAGACTGTTCTTTGGTGGTGTTTGTTTGCTCGTTTTTTTGTTTTGTTTTTTTTTTTTCCCCTATTTATATTTATGGAGCTAAAATAGTTGTTTTCTCATTTTAATTTGCATGAACATCATCTCTGAGTATTAGCTGAATTTTGCAAGACTGACAAAACAAAGAGTTCGTGCCAGTTTCTACGTCTGCACATTGAAGAATTATCAGAGTTGGCCAGAGCAAGAAATCTTTTTGCTTGAAATTTATCAAAATTTTTTCTGGTATCTACTTTGGGAAAACTCTTCCTCGAGGATGTATAACCTAACACCTGTTCATAAAGCTTTGTCACAGATTGAAAAGACTCTTCTGTTACCTGAAATGGTGAAAGATTTCTCATGGGTTCCACAATCTTTGTCTGACTTTCTTATTCTGGTAATCAGTTCAAGAAGGTGGAGGGAAAAAAAAGAAAAAAAAAAAAAGAAAAGCTTCCAAACATGCTTCCAAATTCCAAAAAAAAAATCAATAGCTTCCAAATATGCAGTGCCACAGGATTTGTTTTTCATACAAGAAGACAACTTGGAACACCCAACAGTGAAGACTGAACTTAGGCCCACTTGACATGAACCAAGTTATTGTTCTGAGAAGGGACTCAGTTAGGCATTTGGTGCTTCTTACCTGGCTCCTTCTGTGCTATGCTTACAATACAGTGTTAAGCATACTGGACTTCTATTTGTAAGTGTCTCAGGCAATGAGATTCTAACAGCTTCGAATATTTAAAGAAAAGAGATTTCTTAGAAAACCCATTTTAGCCTTTTTTCTCACTTTATATCCTCAAAATGAATACAGTAAGATGTACATTTTGTTTGAAGACTCCGTCCTTAAAACCAAAATCCACATTAGTTCTCTTACACTATTATTTATTAGACTTCTCTTAAACTATTATTTGTGGTCATTATCTGCTTTCTTTCCCCTTAGCAATCACCAGTCTTTCGTGTTGTCTAATATTGCTCCATTACTACTTCCTTTCTTTGTACAGCATCTTCTTCATGCATACACTCAAACCCAAGATCAAAAAAGAATTTCTTAAGAAATACTATGACAAATAAAGACTGTCTGGTAGGCATAAACATAAATGAGATGCGAACCAAAAATCTCAATAAACACTGAATCACTATCAATCCAATACACACGCAAAGTCCCCAAACAGAATTATTTTGCAGTGAGTAATGTCTTGCCAGTGGGGTACTGTGCACAGCGTGATTAACCTTCACAGTCTAATGAGTTCCCCCCACCAGAAAAAGCCATTCCAAATTTATTTTTTAGTATCAGTCTTAAATTTCATTCATTTGTTTAATCTGAAGTACACTTGTTGTGATTTTTATTTATGGCAGTATATTGGAAAACGTGTTTCATACACCTACACAAATTCTCATTACTTTGACCTCAAAATCTGTGAAGTTTCTCACTTTCTGTTGCAGAGGGGGAAATGTATACTGCAGGAGGGCAGTGACATAGGTCAAGCCACCGGTTCTGATCCAGCAAAAAAGGAATAGCACATCAATTACTCACACAGCTCTTATTATCACAGATGTAAAATGCTGCTGAACAACCCCTCCCTTTTCCATCCCCCACCGCCCTTCATCCCAGCCCCCCAGCCCTCCCCCATTGTAATAGAAGGGTGCACTGAGCTGTGGCACATGGATTGAATTTCTGCTGTACCAATGTCAGCAAAGCCAGTTTCACTAACAACCTACAGCCCGCTCTTACATCTTGCTGCCCTAAAATGGGGCATGAGAGATACTGAAGAGAAGACATGGACTCCTTCCAAATCTGCCAACAGCTAGCTGAAAGAACAGACATAATATCCTCTTACCTCTGCCTGCTCTTCATTCAACAGTAACATTTAGGAGCCAGTAACTAATCTCACAAAGAAAGGTTTCACTCTCACCTCAAGCAATCTTTTCCATTCTTGACACTCATCCCAAATAATGATTTACCTACTGTTCTTCTGGTTTTTTTTTTTAATGCTAATGACTACAAAGAAGAATTTCAAAATCAAGAGTTTAAACTAAAATAAGTCCACAAAACTCTCCTGAAGGGGAAACGATGTAATTTCAGAAGCAATTCAAATTACGGATCATTTTAAATTATTTAGTCATATTTAATGAATAATATGCCGCATTGTTACATTATTTACTTACTGTAAAGCACATCATAGTTTCTTAGCAGAGAGCTCTTTTGGTCCTGTCGTTATTTTTAGAGTTATCAATATTTTGGGGTTTATTTTTATTTTTTGGTTTGTTTTTTTTTTTAAAGGACTGAATGCTGAGGAAATGTACACTGAGTACATGAGACAGTGCTTCTGCCATTTACTTAACTTCTTTCTTTTCTTTTCTTTTCTTTTCTTTTCTTTTCTTTTCTTTTCTTTTCTTTTCTTTTCTTTTCTTTTCTTTTCTTTTCTTTTCTTTTCTTTTCTTTTCTTTTCTTCTTTTCTTCTCTTCTCTTCTCTTCTCTTCTCTTCTCTTCTCTTCTCTTCTCTTCTCTTCTCTTCTCTTCTCTTCTCTTCTCTTCTCTTCTCTTCTCTTCTCTTCTCTTCTCTTCTCTTCTCTTCTCTTCTCTTCTCTTCTCTTCTCTTCTCTTTTCCTGTCTTTTCCTGTCTTTTCCTTCCCCTTCCCTTCCCTTCCCTTCCCTTCCCTTCCCTTCCCTTCCCTTCCCTTCCCTTCCCTTCCCTTCCCTTCCCTTCCCTTCCCTTCCCTTCCCTTCCCTTCCCTTCCCTCTCCTCTCCTCTCCTCTCCTCTCCTCTCCTCTCCTCTCCTCTCCTCTCCTCTCCTCTCCTCTCCTCTCCTCTCCTCTCCTCTCCTCTCCTCTCCTCTCCTCTCCTCTCCTCTCCTCTCCTCTCCTCTCCTCTCCTCTCCTCTCCTCTCCTCTCCTCTCCTCTCCTCTCCTTTCCCTTCTTTTCCTTTCTTTTCCTTTCTTTTTTCTTTTAGGTTCAGTACTTTGAATCCGCTGGCTGCTTACCAGGTATGCACACAGAATCTAAGTTCACTGCAGACCATCCTTTGACTTAGCCAGATTTAACATTAAGTGATAGTATCGTTCCTAATTTCTCATCTACAGTAGCCAAAGCAAATCTGCTTCATGTCATGAATGGCTCTGCTTTCACCAGAAACAAGTCCTGATGCTGATGTGTTGCACAGCGCTGATGTAGCATCTGCCATGAAATCTCATCAGTGGATGCTTCTAACTTTTACTGTGTTTTTGGTGTGTTTTCGAAAGGTGATGAGTGCAGAATAAACTCATGGGTTTTTGGTAGTTATCCTAGTCTGTAATCATCTAAACCCAAATAAGACCCTCACCACAGCCGAGCCCCAATGATACGTAGTCCCCACAGACAGTCACTACTGTCACACAAATGTCAGAGATAGCTCTAGAAGAGGATTTGTCTCACAAACACAAGAGGAGTACCAGGAAGCCAGGTTGTGGAGGGTCATTTTACCAACAGTTTGCATTGAGCTGAAACCAATGGTGATTGTGTGTTCAGCATTAAAAAACATCTTCTGTAGCACACTACCTCCTAATACGTTATTATATCCTTCTCCTCAAACCTCTTTCCCAAGAAACTGCATTGACATGAGGGTGATGCTCCATGTGCTGTGTCTCAGCCCCAACACCACTGCGTAGCATTCTTAATATTTACCAAACCTGCCTCCTTGCTCTATTCATCTTACACCATGTCTTCTACCCTAATTTCAAACACTTTCTGGGCCCCAATCTTTACAGGACAAGTGGGTACCACTGACCCTCAAGCATTTTTCATCATCACTGCCTACATGTTCTCACTGCATGATGCTAGTGCACGTGCTTCCCAGTTTCTGATTAGAGCTGGTTAAGTCATGTTTACAAATTGTATATTTCAGTATTTCTCATCTATTAGTATTAAAATAAATTATTCATGTTCTTTGCAAAAGTAGGGTTTTTATTGCTGCTGATTAAATAATATACTTAAAATATATTGTTTTCAATATTTTCTGCCCATCAACCATTTCATGAATTATTCAGAAATGTTTGTTATTACACTCTGGCAGGTCATTTGGAGAAAGAGAGACAGATAAAAGTATCATTTTAGCATAGTTTCCCTCAACAGAGACTTGGACTAGGAAATGGGTGTTTGCTGTTGTTGTGGGAAATACCTAAATTAAAAAAAAAATAAATAAATGAATTGGCTGGGAGAAAAACAAGTAATTAGATGCTTATGATTTTAACTACGGTGTGAATTCCTTTTTCCTTCCTTTCAGAGTGGGACGTGCTGCAGTTCAATAATGAATTTGCTGTACACTGAATCCAGTGAATCTAGACTGAATCTCCAGGAGAGGGAGACAATGAATAGGACAGTAGGAAGGATTGAATGCTGATGTCAATTAAACTGAAACCATGAAATAAATGAGGGGTTTTAGCCGTTGTTCTTCATAGCCACTTCAGTTTGGTATGCCAGGGACTGCTTCCATTTTATTGCAATAGTAAATTTCAGAGCACAGCTCAAGAGAGAATATTGGCATTTCAATCAGGGCAGCTTCGCACACACATGCACAGCCCACTCAACTCTGTATTGAAAGCTTTATGAAAGAAAGCCTGTAGGATATCCAAGAGATGACTTACAAGATTCTAAGGGATGGAGTTTTACGAAATCCTTATAACACAGCCTGGTGCCCTTGTTGATGTGAATTTGAAATATGCCCCCGAGCACCTCAGAGTCTGCAGACAATGCTCACAGGTATCGGGGTATACATGCATACCTACATTTATTACAACACACAGACATACGCTCGTTTCAAATACAAAGATAAGGTGTCAATCTTTGAGACTTTGAAAAATCAATGGTGTTTGTAGGGGCTACTATTAATTTTCATTACTCCATCAGTCACTCAGCAAACAAAGTTTTTCTATGTTGCTTGAGCCTCTGAAAAAAGAAAGCAGCCATTGCACAGGAATGTGTGACAGACAAAATAAGGCTTTATGTTTTCACGTAGCCACTAGCTACATCATCTTATGCCCTAATATATTCTGAGATTGTTTTGTAGAAGCTAACATTGCACGAGGATAAAATGTACATCGTACATTTTGTTAGCACATGAGTAAAATATTTAGAGACTACTTTATTTCTCCCTAGAAAAAATGGGACACATTTTCCATATACAGATATTGGAATATTGGAGATATTCCTTGGCCAAATTGTTAAATCATAATAACTTTCATAAGCTGGAAATATCTTTGCCAAATGTTATGATAAAGTTTGCTCTCCAAAGGAATATGATAGAGAATATTTTCTCTCCCAGGAAGAGACACAATTAAGTTAGTTATATTATTAAAAAAAAAAAAAAAAAAAGACACTAAAATGTAAAATTCTGATGTTCTGGGAACAGAACTGATGGTTAAATTTGATTTATAGCATGTTTAGAAATAACAGAAATAGGCGATATTCTCAAAGCTTACACCACACGATGCAATTGCTACACATGTAGAATTATAAGAGTTTCCATTTTAAGATGTGATTTTCACCATAGATAAACTATCCAAATAAAGCTATTGCTGTGAAACATGTTAATCAGAATCATTCGTTATCTACATGAGAGTTAGAGAAAAGACTGGAAGCTGGTTTGAGAAGATACAGAGTATCTCTTTTCTTTGGATATCTTTTTGCCATCTTTGTGCACAAATTGCCTCAAACCTGCTATCCATCCACTTCAGCTTCTGTAACTTAGACTGCTGTTACACTGGCATGGATTTGACTCTGGCCTTTGGATGGTGCTGAATTAATTTCTATTTTGCTACATAATTGTTGCATTACCTGTAAAATTGTTTAGTCAGAATTAGTCAGCTGATGCATCAAGTCAGTGACAAAATGCCACGTATCATTTGCTGAAGGTGAAGGCATGAACCTCATTTATTTCACAAAACAGACGGCTGTTCTTTTTTTCTTGCTCTTTGAAGACCTCAGAAGCTCTTTATTGCTATTCGAAAGATGTTCCAAGCCTGCTTGCTTGCAAGCAACCACAGGGCACTCTACTCACTGAAGCTTCTGGATGAGTAAAGGTGGCAGTTTGGGATTTTGCATGTGTCATATCATTACTCTAAAGTCTGCACCTGATCTGGTAATGTGACCACTGGTGTTTCAATGGTCTTAAAGAGTTAGCAAGTCTTCCACTGTGAAAATGTGATGAGAAAGTTTTCCTCTGTGATCCTGCACACTACAAACTGCCTCAACTCGACCCAAACCCACAGAAATCTGTAAATGCCTGAATAGCAATGCATTTGTCTGAGTAACTTGGGTGACAAGCACTGGACTGTAAGAATTCAATGAGAAAAAAATGTATAATTCTACTTGAAGAGATGGCCGGTTTTTGAAGGGGTTTTTGTATGGATTTTATGCCTAAAAAAATACAGTGGCAAAGTAAAGGCAGGTATCTGCATGTAAGTGTACGTAGTTACATCCTGTAAAATAAATTTGGAGTAATTATGCTTGGTCTATTCCAGACTAGCAAGTAATATTCAAGACACGGCAAGTGCAATGGTCAATCTTACATAAATCTCAAATTCTCCAGTCTTCTAGCTACTTGGACTCTGAAGTTGCTACTAAAGGTGATAACTTCCATTAACATCAACAAAAATTATGAAGGATGACCATATCTGTACTGACAGAGAAAGCAATTGGGAGAAGTGGTATGATCAAATTCAGGGGAAGGCAGGAGAATGAATTCCTGAGCACCATCACCTCCAGGTGGCTGAGCATAACTCAGAGCCAGAGGTGTAAGCAAAGTGGTCTTGTTCCTCCAGACAGGAAGGAGAGGACTAAGAATGGAAGAGAAGAGGAGCAAAGAGAAGGAGAAAGTGACTGCCCAACTGCCCTGGCAAGGGCAGAGCAGTAATATCTAGTAACTCACCTGCAGCAGTCATGAGTTAAAAATGGGTAAAAGGGGTATAAACATTTTGCCGTGCATGGCAATACTGTGCTTTGTCTTAAGTGAGAAGATCCTCCTTGGAACTCTGTGACAACTGCAGGTGACAATGGCCCTGCAGGTGCTGAAGCCCCTGTCTATAGCAGGGTTGCAAAGGCCTGGCAATGGCAGCTTGCTTTCTCTTACAACAGAGGATATAAGCTGCCCAGCAGCATCTATGCTAGCACAGCCAAGCAACCAATTATAAGCTGTAGATATGGCATACATGCTGTACTGGTATTGTTCACAATATGTATGCAATTCAAAAGCCACCATTTAAACACCCTTGTCAAAACCTCAACCTTTCAGAAACTGTGCATTGTCACTGATACAATTGTTTTCTTGTGGTTTCAGATGCCAAAGAAATCAGCACACTCCACAAGTTTTATGCCTTCTAGCAGTTCCGTTCACTTCAGACAATTGGATCAGCGTTGTACAGCTACTATTCCTGCAGTTTTTCATCATTTGCCTGAGCTTATACAAGGGATAAAACAGAGGGCAATTCGTCTCTTAGCCAAAGGAAAAGAACTAGCATTTTTCTCCTGTGGAAGCAGTGCAAGTGTGATGTAAGATCTCTGGGATTTGAACAGAGATGCAGTTCACTGGAGAAATTCATAAATGGAATTCCGTAGTTTCCTTGGACCAATTACATTTACAGTGATTATTGGCATATTATAATCAATTATTAGGCAAACACAAAATGCAGCTCTGTATAAAGTAAATAATGTAATCAAGAATATAGAAAAAGCTAATGAAAGGAAATCTGAGTCACCAAGCTATGGAGTCCCGATTTATTGACAATAAAAAAAGTCAGATGTTTCAATTTCATTAGATACATGATTCAGCTACACAGCTAAAATGTGTTTAATGTAAAATCTATTATATTTTCTTGTTCTTATTGACACAACATTTTGCTTTTCATGTGGAATTTCACATTGAAAAACTCTCACTATCAATTGAACGAAGACCTTACCCTGCTGAGAATTAAGAATATTCCTTCCTTGCATCTCTGTTGTACAGTCTAACAAGCTTAGCGTAGTCCTGTATTATACTCTTAGATACATATAACTTGTTTTAATCTCAGCCATACCATCTTTTTTGCAATGATGGCGTTGTTATTGAAGCTTCAGGACGAAAATATGGAATATATCTGGAGATAACAAACCTCACTCATCCAAGGAGCAAACCAAAGAAAATGACAGATGGAGGGGAACTCTGTCAGTGTTAATAAACTGTACCTGCTGCTCTGTTTAGTACACAGTAGTTTGGAGTAGTTTTTCAGTCTGCAAGCCTGGCTTCCCTGGGGATGCTCAAAGCAAGCCTGGAGAAAGCAGGAGGAAAAAAAATACTCCTTTTGCTTAACCATTTCCACTTAGAATTCAGTAAAAGCTGGCAGATGGAATTTTTAATAAGTTTCTCCTCTTGTCGGTTCCTGAAATAGTTATGATTAACCAAATAGGAAAACTACTCTGTTGTAACATTTAACTATCAAATTTCTGTTCTTTGTTAGTTCAGGGAAAGGAATAAGCAGAAAACTATCCTCTCCCTTAAAAACTCTTGGGTGAGAAGCAAAGGCAAAATAGTCATTAAGATTCCTGTGGTGCTTTGAAGCAAACATTTGACATTTACCTTTGATACATTCATTAATTTCTAGCTCTCTTCCATATTCCTCCATTTTCTCCTGACAATAACTGAGACATTTTGACTTGAACTGTTGGGTATAAATTAGTGTATGTTGCTGAAGAAGAGGCAAGCTATTTCACAAAAACAGGACAGTGATTCCTATGTATTACCTACTCTTACAAGATGGTGATAGGGCTTTACCAATAAATCACTTTAAGATGTAGAATAAAAGATGTTATAGGAAAACACAGAAATATATGTTTATTACGATGCCCTGGCAATAGACATAGATCCCAGAGGTTTATTTTAACCCTCTTGCTTAACGTAAGGTCACTGTAGTCTCCTATGCTTGAGCTGCAATATTTAAAACCTCATTAAGTTTATGACCTTGCAATTAACTCGCGAGCTCACTGTTTTGTCACGTTCCTTCTCTGTGGTGGGTCTGGAAGCAAAAGACTTAAGGACGTACCAGCCAGCTGGTAGCAGAGAACCCCATCACCCCTAAAACAAAGGAAAAATGCACAGAAGAATCAAGATTAAAATATCAACACTGGCTGCACGTGAGCATGAGTAGGTTGTCCCTGTCCATATATGCAGGCTTATCCATGCCCTGTTCTTCAAAATATTCAAAAAGAGCAGCCTAGAATCTGACCAAACACAAGAGCCAGATATCTGGAAAACACAACAGATCTGACCATAGACAGAATACACATTCTGGGAGAAATTTACAGTTTAAAATTTCTCAGAAATATCATACAATACTTGATGACAATGCATATATTTTTTATTAAATATGGATAGCCATTATTCTCCTGACATTTCAATATTCTTATTCCTCACCCATTATGAAACTTAATAGATGAAAAACTTAATATGAGCCAGCAGTGTGCCCTTGCGGCTCGGAAGGCAAATGGTATCCTGGGCTCCATCAAAAGAGGGGTGGCCAGCAGGAACAGGGAGGTGATTGTTCCCCTCTACTCTGCTCTTGTGAGGTCCCATCTGGAGTACTGCGTCCAAGTGTAGAGCCCCCAGTACAAGAAAGACAGGGAACTGTTGGAGAGGGTCCAGAGAAGGGCCACAAAGATGATGAGGGGACTGGAGCACCTCCCCTACAAAGACAGGCTGAAGGAGCTGGGCTTGTTCAGCCTGGGGAAAAGAAGGCTGCAGGGTGACCTCATTGCAGCCTTTCAGTACCTAAAGGGATCCTACAAACAGGAGGGGAATCAACTCTTTGAAAGGGTTATAACTGCAGGACGAGGGGAAATGGTTTTAAGTTGAGGGAGGGAAGATTTTGGTTGGATGTCAGGGGGATATTCTTTGCAGAGAGAGTGGTGACGTGCTGGAACAGCTGCCCAGAGAGGCTGTGGATGCCCCGTCCCTGGAGGTGTTCAAGGCCAGGTTGGATGGGGCCCTGGGCAGCCTGGTCTAGCATTAGGTGGGAAGGTTGGTGCATGTGGCAGGGGGATTGGAGATTCATGATCCTTGAGGTCCCTTCCAACCCTGGCAATTATGTGATTCTGTAACAATGTTCTTGAAATCCATCCAAATACCATCCAAGAGATGTTATTTCTTAAAAGGATTAAACTAGTTCCAAAATTAGAGCCAATGAGACATAGCTGTGTTGGTTCAATACAATAAACAATGTGATGCCAGAGTAAAGAAGTAAAAAGAGTGCGGGATAACTGACAGTGTAATCTCATTGCAAATAGTCTTCTGTCCTGGGCCCTTCGAAAGCCTTACTTCTGCCAGAGACAACAGTACACTATAATAGAAATCATTCAACTGAAGATTTGATCATCCCATCCTGCAGAGCAGCTCATACATGACACAAGTCCTGGCTACAGCAAATAATCACCCTTCCTTCAAAAAAGTCTGAAATCCCAAGAGGTCCTTGTGAATTATGAGGAAATCCACTGGTTCCTCCTTTAAGTTGGGTTAAAGGCTCTGATGACTGAAAGATGAGCATGTGTGATACTGATCTGAATGGCAACAATCCTTTCTCAGAGCCATTATGCACAGTAGTAACTACAAAGGTGCAGCTTCTGTTTTTACATTCATATATTCTACTTTTGGATATCTCTGCTGGTTGATTGCTTAATGGCAGAACTTAACACTAAGATCAAACTGATAAAAATCTTTCCAAATGATTTCCAGGAATGTCTTGACAATCCTAAGCTCTGCACAATTGCGTAAAGACCCCTTGTAACCTCCCACACACACCCTCCAGGTATGCAGAGAATAACTGCTGAGCCAAGCATTTACGGTTCTAAGGTATGCCAGCTGTCTGGCTAAAATTATGCAGATTTTAATATGAGAAATGGCAATGAGTCACAAATCAATTCCTTGTTTATTTTTCACACTATGTGGGGATAACTCTTCTTATGTACTTATTCTGCAGAAATGCCAGAACAGTTTTGTAGCCTGTGAAATATTGCTCGTGTTTTAATCCTCTGGAATGTGTCGTTGCAAAACATCACCATAATACACAGATGTTGCTTTATGTAGAACACACACAGGTTAGGAAAACACCCCCACCCTGAGGCACTACACCTCACTCTCAAGCCCTGCTAGCAGCCCTGCAGAGGCCAACAGCATACAATTAACTTGTTTTCAGCAAGTGCACTTCATAATCCAATAGTGCTGCTCTATTTACACAGCATGAGTCACCAAATTATCTACTTCTAAAAGAAAGGGGTGGGAATACAAGCTTTCCTGATTACTCCTCATACGCACAAGGATTTTTCTTGAAAAGACGTGTGTAGAATTATCAACCATGGTAAATATAAGACATTTAAACTGAGATCATCTGAAAATAGGGAACTCACATTGACTCTGAGGTATGACCTATGTATCTTTTCTAAAACAACAAGCAGCTGAAGGTAAAGAATGTAAGGTGATAAGCAAGAAGTAGGTCTGGTCCAGCAGCCCAGGGCACATTTAGTCATGCCATTACAACCAGTCATGAGAGTTCATGGGTTTCTGTTGCTGTAAGGCTGTTCTGCGACCCTGCACTTGTGTGTTCAGTCTGTACTCAGCATAGTTGCCGGATTAAAAAATGGCAGACCACATAGAAGGTGGAAGTAACAGAAGTGGGCTAGGAAATCAGCAATCGTGGCCATATATAATAACTGTTAAGGCACAATTCTGGCCATTCAAAGGCACCAGTGGTGCTTCATTCCCTGACACAACAGTTTCTAGACATGTTTGGGCTCTTCAGCCAGCATGCAACTGTCAGTGAATGTCTGAGAAATGGGAGCAGGACAACAGGCTGCCTGCAAAACAAAAGGGACTAGGGGAAATAGAGCGCTGTGGCTGAGTCCCAGCAAGGGATCATCCATCTCTCAGTGCCTATGGCACTGCGACAGGCTTGCTATCTGTCATCCATGGCAACGTCCCTTGCTCCGCATTGGTGAGTTTCACCAGCCTTCTGCAGGACAGGAGGTTGGACACCTAGTAGTCACTTGGGAGTGAATGTGAGTGCAGCAGCACAGCCAGCCCAGTTCATGTTTTCACCCAGAGGGTGGTGAGGCACTGGAACAGGTTGCCCAAGGAGGCTGTGGATGCCCCATCCCTGCAGGCATTCAAGGCCAGGCTGGATGTGGCTCTGGGCAGCCTGGTCTGCTGGTTGGCGACCTGCACACAGCAGGGGGTTGGAACTGGATGAGCATTGTGCTCCTTTTCAACCCAGGCCATTCTGTGATTCTATGGGAGATCCACTGCTGCGGACAAGGTGCACTCAGGCACCTGCAGAAGCATTCATTGTATTTGGCAACGTGAAGAAATACGCAATTTGAATTCAAGGTTGGCGCCTGTTATGCTCATGATGATGAGACATTAGCATAAGCTGATGTACCACATACTGCGAGCAGCAAGAAAAACACAAAACAATTGTTGCACTTGTGTCAAAATGATGTTACTGTCTGCTATAATAGCAGCAAACAACGAAACACTTGACTCCTGCTGGCATCCTTATCATTAAAAAGGATTTATTCTTGCGATGTCCAAACCTAGAGGCTGTCGAACAGCTCGAGAACAGCTGTTCAACGCGCAGCCCGCGCTCCCTCCATGGCGCGAGGCTGCAGCCTCCTCATCCCGCCTCCTTGCGGAAGCTGTACGCCCGTGCCCGTACTCAAGATGGCTGCCAGCCTCCAATGACTCAGACGGGCTTTGAAGTCACGGGGCTGCTGGTTAAGATGGCGGTTTTTTACGGGCTGCGGACCGGGATGAGGTTTCTCTCCCCCGTTGCTTCCGGAGGCAGTGAAGCTGGCGTGCCCTCAGTCAAGATGGCGGCTCCCTGCGAGCGGAGGCGCGCCGGGGCTCGGCGGGCGCGGTGAGGGCTGAGGGCGGCGGATCTCAGCTGGGGGCCGAGGGGGGATTCCGTCTGCCGTCAGGTCGGAAGAGGGCTGGGTCTTCTCAGTCCCGCAGCCTGTGGGGAGCCGGTGGTTTAAGGAAATGTAACGTCTGGGGGCGAGCGTGTTGTCTAGTTGAATATTTTGAAAAGCAGTAATTTCTCAAGCCTGAAGCGCTGCTGTGAAGTTGTGGCTGCTTGAGTGTTTTCACCGCGGCTTGGTGGGACGTTGGAAGGGATCAGCTGATGAATTAGTCATTTCGCATTAGTGATCTGTGTGTTTAAGAAGAGCTGCGGTTCTTAGACCGGCTGTTCGACTGCTTTAATACCTTCCCAAAGGCTCTGTGCAGTGGTACCAGAAATTCTGAAAGCTTTGGTTAAGGTAAAAAATTGGATATGGTGAGCCCAAAAGTGTGATTTCCTCTCACTTTCTCTATTTTAACACATAATGGCAAGAAACACCATTTTGTGAGCTGCAAGAATTTCCACCAATTAGTTGTAATTGGTTTTCTGAGTGCAAAAGATGAAGTAATCACTGTGTATATTCCTCTCTTTACATCAGAACTAATTATACAAAAAATTATACAAAAAATAAAGCAGTGTTTTTTCATTCAAGATTTATAAGACTGTGTTAAGCATCTGGCAACGCTGGGAAACTGAAAATCAAAGGTGAAAGTCATCATCAGTTATCAAGGTCAGAATATTGCAGGCAATTAGATACGCATATAATTTAATGCAATAATTTAATATAGGACTATTTGTTGGCTGCCATCAAAATTTTATAGCTCTGGATAACATTGTTGCTGTCTACTGTTCATGTGACTAGCAACATTTAGAAATGCTAATTTGGTGTGCATCTGTTTGTTACTGATGTAAGAAGTAAAGAAGGGAAGAAATTAGACTTAAATTGTCCTTGTAAATCACACAGGTTGCTTTACCAGTGATAATTTCTGTCTCCTTTGGCAGATGAGCTCCAGTGGTAAACGGCATCCAGTTTACGTGTGGAAACAAATGTACAGGTTGAATAATCACCTCTTCAGAACTCGTGTTTTTTACTTTTAAAAGTAATTAGCTGGGAGACTTCTGAGAGTTTCTCAGTATTTGCTTTACGCCATAAACAAAAGTTGTGTCATCACTGCTGCTATGTCGTGGGTACAAGTTGTAACCAGTCGATCCAATGAGGACATATTTGATGAAGATGCAGATGAGATGTATCCAGTACAGAAAGAATGGAATAGCACCATGAAAAAAAGATTGAAGGTATTTCTATAAGCATGATTTTTATAGTCTTTTTAAGTATTGTAGATTTACCAATAACATCTTGTTATACACGTGGCTGATTTAAATGGGAAAACTAAGAATGGCTGTACAAAAGTTATTGTGGCTTGGTTTCTTCTGAATGTTAAGAAAACTTAGCAGGGAATTACCATCTTAGTAGTCTCTCAGGACAAAGTAATGTTTTATCAAAGAAGACATTGATTCCCTCTACACAACCATATGATTTCTAAAAGACAGTGTTAAATTCTCATGTAACCCATTTGCTTCATACTTGTAGGTTAATCAGTGCTAACAAAGAATACAGGATATTTGTTGGTGGGTTATTATTATTTTATTTTTTTTTTAATATTTGGTGTGAACTACTAAGGGTCTGAGTAGATCTTTGGCTTATTTATTCTCTTAGTGGAAAATACATTTTATGAAAGCAGAGAACAAAACAAATACGTAAACCTAGGTTTCTCTGGCAGATGTTCTCATTCAGACTGGGCTCAATAGGGCTTATTTTGTGGATGAACATCAGTAGGCTGAAGAACATAAATGGAAGCTTCTGTGCATGCTGTTGGTGAGGAAGTATATAATAACTTTCATATTATTCTCCAAGGAAGAATTGCCTGCATCTCTGTCCCTTATAAAGGCTGGCTTTTTCAAGGGGCTGCTTATCATTCTTAAATGAATTTCCCTGGTATTTTGTGAGTAGATACTGCAAAAATCATAAAATCTCTTGAAGACAGAGCTGTATGTTGGGCAAAATAATGTTCTTGGCTATTTCTGTAGCAAGGCCACCGCTTTTATTTTCTCCAAGGAAATTTTTTTAAGGGAATTGGGCATTGCAAAAGTAAGAGTGCTTTCCTGTAGACTTGTCTACAGCAAAACACTTTCCTTATTTTCTGACCTAAACGGAAATCTGTTTAGAAAATAACTGCATGTTAACAGATCAGCAGCATTAACAGTAAATGATAATGCACTGCAAAATATGTGTTTTGGTTTGGCAGTGGTGTAGCTGAGTGGGATGTTCAAATCAAAAAAAGGTGTGATTTAAGAGACTGGGTGCTTGTTTTAGGTTTTTTATATTTGTGAAATGTTCGTTGCTTCATTCTGCACATTGTGAAAAGCCTGTTTCACCACTTCTGTTATAGGAGGGCTATAGAGATGGCGTTGAGGCTGGGAAAGAACTTGCACTCCAGAAAGGCTTCAATCAAGGTTATAGACAAGGTGCTGAGCTGATGGCTACATATGGCCAATTCAGAGGGACCCTGAAGTAAGTTACAAACCTCTTAAGAGTCTGTCCATGTGGAAGGTGTGTGTGGAGGGTGCGTGTGCATATGTGGTTGTGCTTGGGTTTTTTGTTCGTTTGTCTTTTAATTTTAAAAAGTGCTTTATAAGTCTAGCCAAAGCAAGCAGTGTGAGAAGTCTTAGCTCAACTTTTGAATACAGGGAATACAAATGCAGGAAGGGATATATCTTCAGTATACAGGCAGGCTGGTAATAACAGGTAAGGAGAAGGTTGAGGTACTCAACAACTTCTTTGCCTCTGTCTTCACTGTCAGCTGCTCTTCATACACCCTTTGAGTGGATGGATTGGAAGGTGGGGACTGGAGGAGCAATCTCCCTCCCACTGTTAGTGAAGATCAAGTTTGCAACCATTCGAGGAACCTGAACATCCAAAAGTGCATGGGTCCCAGAGAGATGCATTCCAGAGTCCTGAGGAGATTGGCTGATGTAGTTGATAGGCCACTCTTAACGATATTTGAAAAGTCATGTCAGTCAATCTCTGGTGACTGGAAAAAAGGTAACATCATACCTGTTGTTAGGAAGGATACAAATGACCAAGGGAACTACTAGCCTGTCACTCTCACTTTTGTAGCAGAGAAGATAATGGACCAGATCCTCCTGGCAGCAGTGCTAAGGCACGTGGAGGACAGAGATGTGATACATAACAACCAGCATGGCTCCACCAAGGGCAAGTCCTGCTTGACCAAACAATGCCTTCTATGATGGCATAACTCACATCAATGAACAAGGGTTGAGCCACTTATGTCCTTTATCTGGACTTTTATAAGACCTTTGACACAGTACCCCATAACATCTGTCCCTCTAAATTGGAAGGATGTAGATTCGACAGGTGGACTGTTTGATGATCATCCATCAAACTGGCTGTGCAATCATACTCAATCTCTGGATGGAGATCGATGATGAATGGTGTCCAGTGGGGTCAGTACTGGGTCTTGCTCCTCAATTTTTAACTGTATCAATGACATCAAGAGTGAGATCAAGACAATCCTCATCAAGTTTGCAAATGACATCAAGCTGTGTGGTGCAGTCAACATTACTAAGGGAGAGGATGCCATCCAGAGAGTCCTGGACAGTCTTGAGCAGTGAGCCCAGGTGAACCTCATAAGGTTCAGCAAAGCCAAGTGTGAGGTCTTGCACCTGGGTCATGACAACATCCCCTATCAGTACTGCTGGGGGATGAAAAGACAGGGCTGAGGGGATGTTACTGGAAGATGTCAAGCTGTACTTGAGCCAGCAGTGTGTCCTCACAGCCCAGAAAGCCAACTGTATCCTTGATTGCCTCAAAATAAGCGGGAGGTGAGGTGATCCTGCCCTTCTACTCTGGTGAGACCTCACCTGGAGTATTGTGTCCAGATGTGGAGTCTTGAGTACATGAGAGACATGAACCTGTTGGAGCAAATCCAGAGGAGGGCTACAAAACTGATCAAGGGATGAAATGCCTCTCATTTGAGGACAGGCTGAGAGAGTTTGGATTGTTGGAGAAGAGAAAGCTTCAGGGAGACCTGATAGCAGCCTTTCAGTATCTCAAGGGGGGCTATAAGAAAGGACAAACTTTTTAACAGGGTCTGTTGTGATAAGACAAGGGGAAATGATTTCAAACTAGAAGAGAGGAGATTTAGCCTGGATATAAGGAAAAAGTTTTTTAGAACATGCGTAGCAAAGCACTGAAATGGGGTGCCCAGAGATGTGGTGGATGCTGTCCTTGGAAATGTTCAAGGTCAGGCTGGATGAGGCTCTGAGCCACCTGATCCCCGAGCAGAAGGGGCTTAAATGACCTCTAAAGGTCTTTTTCAAATCAAATGATTCTATGAATTACATACACGAGTGTAGAGTGTTCTTAAAAACGCTCTTTCTGTTCTATTTTAAGAACTGAGCCTACATCAGAGAGCTTAATATTCATAGAACCATTGAGGTTGAAGACTATCTCTAAAGATCACTGACTCCAGCCATCCACCTACCACCAGCACTGCCTTCTAAGCCACGTCCCTAAATACCATATCTACACATTTCATAAACTCCTTGAGGTGCCACCATCCCTGCACCTCGCTGGACAGCTTGTTCCAGTGCTTCACCACCGTTTCAGAGAATAAATATTCCCAACCTGAATCTCCCCTAGCACAATGCAAGCTCAGTCCTATCACTGGGAGAAAAGGCCAGCTCCTGACTTGGCAACAACCTCCTTTCAGGTAGCTGTCAAGAGTAATAAGCTTTTCCCCAAGTCTTCTCCAGACTAAACAATCCCAGTTTCTTCAGCTGCTTCTCATAAGGCTTGTGCTCCAGACTCTTCACTAGCTTCATTCCCCTTTTCTGGACATGCTCCTCAATGTCTTTCTTGTAGTGACGAGCCCAAACTAAGCACAGTAGTTGAGGTACAGCCTCATCAGAGCTATTTCTGATACAAGCCAGGATGCTGTTGGCCTTCTTGGCCATGTTGGCACAGTGCTGGCCCACATTCAACTGAGCATCAAACAACACCCCCAGATCCTTTTCCTCTGCACAGCCTTCCAGCCACTGTTCTACTTGGACTATTTTCCAAGCCTGTAACATTGCATGGGGTTGTTGTGACTAAAGTGTACAATCTGGCACTTGGTCTTGTTGTCTTACAATTGGCCTCAGCTTATTGATTCAACTTATCCAGATCTTTCTGTAGGACATTCCTACCCTCAGACAGATGCACTCTTCCCCTCAAGGAAATTAATTTCATCTACACAGTTTTCCCAGGAAATGGAAATGAAACGTTCAGAAGTTTTCGTATAGTGCAGATTTCTTGTCACATTGCTCTCTCCCTTCAATAGCTGGAAATCTGTGTGACTACATGCACTGACTTAATTTTCTTCTTCAATTTTCAGTGCTCTCTTATCCTGGTGTCATCTTAATGGACATGATTCTGCTTTAAGAAAGATAAATAACCTTCTAGAGATCGTTGGAAAGCATGAAGAAGACCTACTTAAGTCTCTGAATTCTATTCAACTACAACCAAACATTGGAGACATTTTAGATTCTGTTGAGGACATGGACCTTAGTCATATAGCTCCAGCTGGAACAGAGTGCAGTGAAGTTAACGCTGAAAAATATGAACGTGTTGGCGGATGTAGTGAACATTGTTGTAGAAACAATGGTGAGGATGGTTCCTCACAGTCTGACTGCAGCAGGGAGAAACTCTTTACAGATCCTGACAAGTCAACTCTTGCTTGGGTTAAAAAGCAAACTGTTTGGTTGGTAGAACAACTGGGCTTATCACTGGATATACTCCATCACATCCAGCAACTGGAACATTAGCTCTTCTGTCATGCTATTTCAAGTTATCTCAGCTGGATTGGATTCTCACTCTGTGGGTCCAGGCTTCATTTTAGGGAAGTCTGATCTCATGCTTCCAAGCAGTGGTTGTAAGTCTTACCATGCTTTGTTTCTTGGCCCCCCAAAAAGCTGGTTTCGGTCAGAAATGTATCTTCCACAGAGAAAGGAGGTGATGTTTAAAGCTCTGCAATGATTTACTATCATGTCTCTCATCTATGTCAAAATCTGTCCTTTCACCTCATTTTATCTATTGGTATCTGAAAACAGAGCAGGACCCTCAAGCAACATCTTCTACTATACAAAAAAAAAAAAAAAAAACAAACTGACCAGTGCTGTGGACAAGCTAGTCTTGCAAAATGGTCTGCTGCTGATTACACACTAACCATACAAAACAGAACAGGCTCTGGTGATTTCTAGTGTGCCAGGAGTTTCCCTTGTTACTATATTAAATTTTTTTTCATCTTTTGCCAGATTTCTTCTCTCACCTTTTTATAATCACTGTGTAGCCCACTTTCACAGTGGGTTTTTTCCCCTCTTCTTACAGTTCTAATTATTTTACTTTTGCTGAAAGCACACCACTCTTTTCAAATGTCAAACTTGCACTGCTGTTTTGCTGTTCTAACAGAAAACTGACTACTCTGCCCTTTTAGACCACATCACACATTTCTAGTCTAATGAATGCCCTTGTGTTATTTTTGTATTTATTTGCTAGCCCCTTAATCTTGAACTCTCTCTTGTTTACAATGTATTTCTCCAGCTCTAGAAGGAAGGCAGGTTTATTCACAATCTCTTGAAAACATGGTTAGCCAAACACATATCTAAGAACTTTGTATTTCTGTTCCAACTTTCTGTATTTGATTTCTTTCCCTTTTATTTGCTGTAAGGATAGGAAGCAGCAGATATAGTTGCTTTAAACCAGTTTTGGATCACCCAAGAAAGGTAGCAGTAATAAAGAAGGAATCCCTTACCTTTTTCTGAGGATCAGGGCTCACCAGGCATTCCAAAGGGTGATGTTCAGGTAGTGATGCTTCCCTTGGGGCTGCCAGCCCTTAAATAAAGTTAGGTAGGGGTGGACCCTTATCATCACCCCCTTCCAGTCATCCAGGTGAATTGCTTCCACCTGTGCTCCCAGGGCTGGCTACACCCTTTCACCATGACCTAATGGTTCCTGTACACATGCCTAAACTGCAGCTGCAAATTCCTCTGGTTAGATATTCACAAAGAAGAGATTTTCTATCTCTGTTTTATAGTAATTAATCACTAAGTCAAGAGGTCATGTACTTTATTTTGCTTTTAAATTTCTTCCACGTCTCAGACAAAACAGAGAAAACTTAAGTTTTGAACAACTGACTTAACTAGAACAACAACAACAAAAAAAGGCACAGAGTGGTTTTATACTTTGAAGCCAAAACCAGGAAGCAAGAATTAAAAACTGATTGTCTGGAAAAAATAATGTAAATTTTTTAATAAAAGCTATTATCCTGCCATGGAGTTGTTATGCTTTAAGTTTGGTTGCAATTCAGTATCACTTTCTGCATTAGATGAACAACAACAAAAAAATGAACTCTGCAATTAAAAATCTCATACTGAACTTGTTACTGAGATAGTGGAATTGAATAAGGCTATTTGCATATGTTATATATGACAGAATTGCTCAAACAGCTTTTTCTCAATTTATTTAACTTATTGATAAATACTTTAATAGTGCATGCGTTATAATCTGCATCACATAAATCAAACTGATTTTTTTTTTCCATCCTGTAGTAGAATATGATGAAACAAAACCAGTGGTTACCAGCGAAAAAGTACAAGTTGAAGGGTATTATTTCAATGCAGTTAGTAGTGCATAAACAGGAAACTCCATTCAGAAATTAAGTAGACAGCAAGCTTGCCAAGTTCTCTCCATCTACTACTGCAAAAGCAAGCTGTGCTTGGGAATGTATGACTTTGTTGCTTGATTATTAAACAATAGATTATGTGATGCGTTTCACTTATCTTTCATTACAGCTTCTGTACTAGCTGTGGAATTACTTCCTTCCACTCCGGACAAAGTTTCTGTTTTGACTGTAGCATTACTTTTTTCCATCTCATCACCCAAAGTTTCCAGTTTGGCTGTAGATAGTCTTTGTTCTGGGCTGTCTGGAACACTTTCCTTATTTGTCATAACCAGATCTTGCTGTCCAGCTACAGGAAGACTTTCTTCAAGACTATTGGAATCAATAATTTGCTCACGCTGCAGTTCAGGTTTTTGTTTTGTGTCTACTTCTGTGCCTTGTGTTTCACTATCAGCTCCCACCTTGGCAGCGTTCCTGAAAATAGCTCTCATGACAACTGGGACTGACATGCAGCTAAAGGAGGAAATGAAACATTAATCACTACTACAGACTTCATCCATTCTTCAAATTAGTACTTCTTTTTTTAAACTGTGGCTGACACATAAAGCACTTTGTGAAAGAAGCTGCTTTTTGCATTGTACAACCTAATAAGCATTACATTGTAACTACAACATACCTACATATGCCATACTGGAAACCTATGCTGATGCAACAAATTCAAGAGATTCATCTTTCATGTTTACCAGCGCAAAGAGGTTTGGATTACAAAAAAAAAAAAAAAAAGTAGGAGGTTGAGGTCAAAAAAAGGTGTTTTAAATGAAAACCTGAAGTAATGATACTGAAATATATTCATTTTCACTGAGGTTTTTTTAATTGTAACTTTTTGTGTTTTGTATGAGATGGGTACAGAGCCTTTCTTCTCTAAACCAGTATCTCTATTGGCGGGTCTTTGTGTTTTTTTCCCCATTCTATCAGTAGAGATATGTGGTTCCAAGAGTAGTATCTAGTGTCTTGTGACAAGGCAGACTAACTAAACAAATCCAAAATCCAGGCTGCATTGATCTTGCTGTCATTAAATGTTTAATAGTTGTGTGCTAACCTATGCAAAATGAATTAGTGCTCTTAGCCCTTTGTGTTACACATGTTCATACACCACATCAACTGGCCTTTCCTGGAATTTTAACTTCAGAAAGCAAGCCAGGGACAGTGTTGTAGCCTCATCTTTTGAAAAAAGAACTGTTTGATATTAGATAGATGTGGAAAAAGTCCTTTCCATGCTATTCTGTCCTTTACATCACACACAAATTTCCTATTAGAAAGAAACACTTTTCATCATTATTGATTTTTTTTTTTTTTAATTTGTGAAAGAAATATTTAAAAAACTAAAGTAACTCATTCTCACTCTTAAAACTCATTCTTAAAGGGAATTTTTCTGATCACCTGAGTTGATGGTATTGTTAATGCACATGATATTTGCATGGACTTGGTTATATGTCCATTTAATTCACTCTATCGGGAAATAAAACTACTTACCACTTCACAGATCTCGATATAAAGCCATCACTAGAATTTAGAGTTGGATCTTGAGGATGTAAATGAAGGCTGCATTGGACTTCTCTGGAGGTTACAACGTCAATAGTCACTAAGCAAGAACAGAATATGAGTATTTTAAAATATATATATATACATATATATATATTTTTAAACTAAAAACGATCTTATTCTTATCTGATTTGGAAGCATCAAGAGAGTTAATACTGAAACCAGCGGGTGGGGGGCTTGCAGCAATGCTCTTGCTTAAGACTTGTTTTTCCTTATATACTAATGATCAATAATAAATGTCAAAGTTTGTTAATTAACTGCAGGTCAAGACAGAATAAGGACTTGAACATTTGAATTTACTTTCCCTTTTATCCTGAATACAGAACACTTAAGACAAGTACAAACAAATGCTACCTCGTATTTTTCAAGGGGTTGCACACCATCAAGGGGAGCCTGCAGAATTTGTAACTGAGAAGCACAGTGCAGGAGTTGTAATAAAACCGAGCTCCTTGTCAGCCAAATAAAAAGGATAATACAAATTATTCCACACATACCACAGGCTAAATTCTCTGTCATCGGATGAATGAAGAAGACAGAAAAGCTGGTGTTCTTGTGTGGTGTCACTTCAAAGTAAAGCAGTTCTGAGTCATCTAAAAATAAAATTACTATTTAGTGGTATTTCCCCATTAAGTCTGGACTCTTGGCAGAATTACGTGTCAGAATTTTACAAATACTGCAATAGAATCAAATTACATTAGCAACATATTTTATCCTTCTAGGAGATTTTAAAAAATATATATTTGTTTTTAATATTCAGAGTACATTACTAGAATTAAGGATTTTCGATCATTTAAAATACTCTGCAAGTAATGACAGCTTTGGCAAGGGAGTAGTAAATCTGTTGTAAACCAGTTTAGAAGTTAGTTCCTCTCATATTCTGTCATTACTTCCAACCACACAACTTACCTTCATTTATACACTTGTCAGAGACACAGCTGCTAATAAGACTGTTATATGCCACTTGATGTCGAAGAATCTCTATTACAGCAGGCACACACTTCGGATGGGTAAATGGGATTTTACTCACCAAGGCTCCTGCTAAATTTGATTTTTCAGGGCCCTTGTTTATGAAATAACAGTGCTTTGGGCAATCTGGAAGAGACTGAACAACAAATACGGTGACATTTGTAACACTGAAAATAAGAAAACAAAGAAATTAAGGCCCAACACTGTCAAGCAATTGCATGATCTGACAGCAAAGGTACTTTTGGAAGGCATGCTTCTAGCAAGTTCATCGTGTATCTCTGCATTTCAGTAGAAGTATAATCTATAGACAGAAGCTAAATGAGATCATTTTGCAAAAGCATATTAGTGTAATATATCCAAAGCTACAAGTCAAGTACTCAGAAGTTCAAGTCCAATTCTTCTTAGCAGCCCCATAGACTATAGAAATGTTTAACAACCAAAATCTTTGCTCCCAGGAGCAAAGTAATGCTGACAGTGATTTTAGGATCAACTAGAAGTGGAATATTATGTTGCCTACTTCAGGATACCAACTGGGAGCTGTCACTTTAAGAACAGGTCTGGTCTGTTAATTAGCAAGGTCTAAATTAAGAAGAGCTGGATAAGAAAATAGAAGAGCTTTTCTGTGCGTGTCTGTGTAATAGAAGGATTTCCATTACATTTTTTTTTAGGGTTAGAACTCTATTTCTAGAAACAAATTAGTAAATAAAGTCTTAAAACTCAGAAGCAAAATAATCATCAAGTATTTTAGAGAACTGCTGAATAGTTAGAGCCTTTCATGTGTCCCTAATGGAAATGAAAACTTCCTATCTTATGGGTCTTATAGATGAGAACTTTACTACTTGATTTTAATGTGGTGTCAGTTCACTACTACATCTTCTGTAGCACAGTCATAGGCAGCGAGCTTGGTGATGCTGATAATAGAAGGGAAAGAAGTATTCTCTTGTTGCCATGAATTGCAAAAAATAGTGCTTCCGAGCAAGGAGGTCTTTAAAGCTTGTCCTGTAGTTATCATGTACACACAATTTGAGACAAAGCATCTTAGCCACCATTTTCTATTCTAAAACAGCCTAAATGAAATATTTTTCTAATAAGATAGTTCTTGAAAAGGAAGCCATCTGCAGTTAAATAGCTGTAGCTCTAAATAGTAACTGACATCACAATTGTAATGCTTTACACTTTTCTTCCTGCCACTCCCTCCAAAAGGAATCAGTATTTTCAGTGTTATTCAATCAGGAACCCTGTTTTTGTTAGAGTTTTGCTGCATGTTTATCACTACTAAGCGCCAATCTTAGACCTGCTCCTCACACCAGACAGTAAGTTTCCTTCTTTTTAAAGCATTAATGATAAAGTTTTGAACAATATTTTAAAAAGTATTTGGATTGCACAAAGACAAATTAGTATGACTTCAGCAGCCGTGAATACAGCGTCTCATTAACACAGATGACAAGTTTGCTTGCTTCAAATAATCTGTTATTTCGTAAGTAATTTGAACTATTCCCTAAAGAGTATTTAAATCCTGTTGGGGTTCTGGGAAGCCCGTGTTGTTTACTAATGGAGAAATATATTTCAGTATATTCATTGCACTGCAACATCTGTCAAACATGCAGTACACTTACCACAATGAAACAGGATTTGTGCGTAGACAAATCTTCACTGCATTTTTCTTTAAGGGCAGATTGAATAATCAGCTCATACAAAGGAGATAGTTTCAAGGCAGTAATCTGAATTCCTGAAACCAGATGATGACTATTAGCCTTTAGATTAGATTGTACATGAAAGCTAGTTTTTACAAACTAAAGGAAATTCACAGACATAAAAACATTAGCCTTCCTTCTTTCCTCTTTTGCTGATGGTAATCAACAACTTCAAGATATTTTAGATAGCGTTTAACAATTTTGCCTTGGCTTCTAAGACTTAATATACAGGTTGATAGTACAGAAGATTTTCTACCCCAGAATCCAGTTTTAACTTGTACTACATTACCACGTGGAAATAAAAAGCAAGTAAGCAATGAGTGGTCACAAATTACTTAGTCTTAAAAACAATCGTAACATGCCTGTGAGCATCTGTATCTCTTCAATATTGGATAAGGACAGAGGAATAGGTTGATGGAACTTCAACAAAAAATAAGCTGACAAATCCATGCTGAGTTCATTAGTCAGGGGCAAAAAAGTAGTGCTGCTGGAGAGAAGAGAAAAAATATCTTTATATATAAAACAAAGACTTGTAGGGCAAGGCCATAATCACATCTCTCGTGGTTTACTCTGACCTGTACTTTTCTTCAAGAAAAGTTTTGCATTCTAAATGCAACTACAACCCCTGTGTACTAAAACAAGTTTAATGTGAATACTGGCAGAAAGGAAAAAATGAGCGAGGGGGAAACTGAGGAACAGGGCACAAGAAGATTTGCTCTCAATCAGTCTGTAGTGACTTATTTTGGAGAATGACTTCAGATTTTCCCTCCTGGCTCATACGGAAGTAACGAGATATGGTGTCAGTGTCTATGGTGGGATGACAAACTACTTTGCATGATTTAGGTGTAATACACCTTAATGCATGCTTCATTTATTCTAGAAATGTATTGCTTGTTGAATAGTAGGATGCTAAGTAATATCCCAGTGGCTTCTTCTGGCTTCAAATCTATGAATAAACCCATAACTCTGTGCAGTTGACAGTTAAATAGCGACATAATAATTTTAAAGTTCATTTGGGAAGACAGTAAAAGCCACAAGTATGCAAGTTATAGCTTACAAGGGATAAGGACATCAACAGCACAGAGCAAACTACGTATCCATTCTATTAGCAGAGCCTATATGCAAGTAATGCTGGGGTCCACACCAGCAATTTGTAAATCCATTGCCATTTTCAGAGGCACTCAGAACCTCACCCATCTTCTCCAGCTTGAGAGTCTACAAGCAGCGGAGAAAGAGGAAGCTTGTGGAGCGAATCTGTGCCTTCAACAGTTACAACTGCTTTTGTTCCACACACCAGAGAACCTGGGGGAGAAAGGAAACTTATTTTCCCCGTTTCAGAGTAGATTAATCCTATGCATACAAAACTCTCATCAGTAAGGAAAGGTGAGATTCAACTGACAGCAGCTGTGCAGAAAGGAGAAGTGCAGACCGTGCACACTGAATGGCCAAAGCTGCCATTGGTGGTTTGAGCAGTAGCTGGGCTATGCCATGGAATAGATCAACCCACCACTTTGTTGGAGTTGTTGTTTCATACTGGCTAGGTATTTGTTCTGTGTGATACCACTCTCGCTTCAATTTGCATCAATAGGCAAGAAATGGGAAAGCAGTTTGCTGATGAACATTGCAACTGTGCTGAGCAGCATCACGTAAATCTTTCTGTTTCACTTAACAGGAAATGACAGCAGAACAAACAACGTCCTTGGTTTTCCAGTAGGAAACTTTCAACGTAGACCGGGGACACAGTAACAATTCTGACTTATTTTTGAGTTTCATTGATGACTTATTTAATGAAAAGGGTAATGATGAAAAAGTTGTCTCATTATATAATTATTTATTTCTGGTTTTCTAGCTTTACCAGGATTGAGCTCTGCTTCCAAAATTTGATATGGAGAAATGTAAAATTCAATGTTCATAGGAGTTCCTGAGAAATTAAAAACAACCAAAAAAAAATCAGTATACATGTCAATACAGAAAATTTGTTGGATATCTTGATGCAAAGGAAAAAAAAAAGAAAAGTGCAGGATGGGCAGAAAGGATACCTCGTAAGAGTGTCTCTCTAATTACAGCATATGTTCAGTCACAGCATTTTGTGAGTGTTTAACAGCTTAGCCCCCAATATACGAAGTCATCAGACATCTTTCAAAAGTTTTATCTTGCATAGTAACCTTCTGTTGTGCCTTAAGAGATATTAGCTGAACTTCTAGCTTTTAGCAACTAGTCTGAAATATAAGAATTCATAATACTGCTGAGCAACAGCATAATGTTAGCACTTCCTAGAAGTACTTTTATGAACTGTGACACACTGACAATTGAAGCTCACTACTGATGAGGCATAAAAACGTACTGGATTTGCCTTTTATGCAACATCAGTATTATCTGGGCTGCTGCCATTGCCATCTCACAGTTACTCCCAAGTTGTGGCTTCCCACATAACCTCAAAGCTCTGTGGCTTTGCTTTTAGGCAGCTGCAAAGTCAATGCTACAGTAGCTGATAAGCCACCTGGCCTCCTTGTCTTTCTTCCTTGGGTGTATGTCTCTACAGTATCAGAGAATAGAGACCCAGTAAGTCCATAAAACACACGCACTTAAGACAGAGCATCTATTAACAAAATAAATAAAAAAATAAAACAAGATCAGTGCAGTGATGCTTTTCACTACAGTATTTTTGAACTAGTGAAGGAAATAATAATAATAATAATAATAATAATCACCTCCAGTTCTTGGCACCAGGTGTCCTACTTTTCCATGAAGTACTTCAGTAACTCTGTTTACATCCCGTGATCTAGTTCAAAACATCTTGATTAGTGTTTCCTAAGTTGCAGTGCTGGTGAGGTTGATATAAAGGATAATTTGCACCCTTAATCAAACAGAGACACTGCTTTCTTGGGAAATGGATCATGTTTCCATTTGTTACATCAGCTTCCAAAATACTGTCATTCCACTCATGCATTACTTAGGCTTCCAGCTTTAGCCCTGTACCTCAGCTTTTTCAGTTTGAAATTTGTTGTGTTGTTTACCAGAATTGAAGGGAACAAAAATACAGGCATGACTGGTTGAGCAAAGAGTGGCAAAACAACCTGGATAAACTGAATCAAATGGAGCCGATCTCAAACCTCAAATATGATTATAAATGTACAATTATATAGGTGTGCATTAAAGCTCTGCAGTGCATTAACTGATCTCATAAAAGGGACAAATAATCTATTTAACTGAAGTATTATTAGCAAGGATGTGATGTCAAGAAGGAAAGCATTGCCCTCAACTCTGCTTTTCTGAAAAGAATGAAAAATCACTGTTGAATTACCAGAAGGTTTAGGGAAATCTGTTCACATCCATGTGTAAGCCTGATCCTCAAAAGGAGAAATGAGAAAAGGAAGGATGGAGGGAAAGATACTGCACACATTCTCCTCTCTAGAACTTGAAGAGAAAAATGAGATACCCAGAAAAGCAGGTATATTCTACTGCTGCAAAAATAGATGGGATTCAAAAAATGATTGACTAAAAAAAAAAAAAAAAGAAAAAATTATCAATGACTCTACAACATTTTGTCTTCTCCCAGCAGTTGTTCACACATACACACACATATGGGCTGGGTGGCTAACCAGTTTCACTGCAAGCTCTAAGATAAAGCTCAGGAGTTCAGCAGCTAATCTTGTTTGGTGTCCCTGAGGCTGGCAAACCACAAGAAGTCTTCCAGCTTTCCAGTGGGAGAAAATTCATTAGTTTTCCACATCCTGCTCTATAATTAGATCAGCTGCCTTGTTTTTTTTAGCAAAATGCAGGGGTGGAGGTAGAAGTAAAGGGAAAGGAAGGAAGGAGTAGACTTCAAGTTACCTGTGTAGAAGAGACATTGAATAAAGATCTTTTTCAAGGGACTGCAAGGCAAGGTAAGCCTTTGCTTTCACTTCACTGGGCGAGAGAGAAGATGCATTACTGTGCTTGTAAGTACACAAAAGCTAGACTATGGATTTTAAGTCTTTCAAGTAAAAATTAGTTGCAACCTGTTTCCTGGAATTTGATACAGATTTGACAGGTCTTCTAGTATCTTTCCAAATGCGTCATAATTCTTCATCCTAACAATAAAAAGCAGTTACTACCATGCCACTTAATGAGATGGATAATAAGTTTTTTTATACCTAACTTGTTAGAAAAGGCATCATTTGAAACAACAACAGTCTCCCTTCTTATCAGATCTGGCACGTAACGGTACTGCTTTTCAGTTTTCTTAGAAGATACCAGGAAATGTAAATCCTTGGCCCTGCTGCAAAAAGCAATGTAGTTATAGCTGACACTATTTAAATATGCATTACTGAAAGCAATAAGTGTGCATGATACACATATCTGACAGCTCAAGATGTAGCTCATCAGCTGCAAGCACTCTCCCTGATGTTCCAGTAAAGCTAGTCATCTAGTAACACTTCCCTAACACCGTGCACTCATACAGTGTTCTTTTCATCAAAATATCAAGGACTGCATCAACACTGCACTTCACAGCACCCTGCTAACCTCTCCCTGCAGCGAGCCATGCTGAAGGCTTACCTCCGCTCTCTGTGTGCAGGTAGGGCTGCAGCGCGTGGCCATAGACAGACCAAGTAAAACCTGCTGGACTTTCACACTAGGACAAATCCTTCCCACGCAGAAATGTAAGCAAGTTGCTCTACTTCATTTATGACTTTCCAACTGGACTATTTGGGAAGTCGGGGAAAAGGGGGGAAGCAGGCATGCAGGTACAGGTAGACACATGGTGCCAACCTGTGTCTTAGGACCAACTGAAATATTGCACTAGGCACTGCAGAAGTGATATCTGCACTATATGTCATATCCTCACAAAAACAACAGTGCTGCCAAGTAGTTACCACTGGCTTTATGAGTACTATCTACCATCACTCAGAACAGAACTGCTGGCAGTTAACGCCCCTAGGAGTCAAAAACCTACAAAAAATGCAAGTTAAAGCTCCAAGACAGCTGTTTACACCTATAAAAACAAATGTAACTTCATTTATGAAAAAGGAGGACTAGAAAAAAAAATGATGCATTACAGGCCCACATAAAAGAGAAATAAAATATGCAATCAATCATTATTCTTCCTTTTCAAATGTTCTGCCAAGATATTTAAAGAGGAATACAGTTCCTTAAACATGTTCATTATTAGTAAATATGGAATCTTGGTAAGATTGTCTGGGGAATTTCTGATTGGATGTGTAAGGTGCAGGCCTGATTTGTAATTTTTTTTTTTTCCCTCCTGAAGCCAACAAAAATACCAGTATTCAACAGCTACATTCAACTGGCAGCTAGAGCCAGTGTAGCACTGCACAATGTTGCCCTCTACCACCCACAGAAGCAGATGCAATTTAGCTGATTTTAAAGAAATGACTTGAGAAAAAAGTAAAGTTCGGAGCATCCTTTTAAAATTCTTTGTTATCCTTGAAGTTACAGATTGTAATCTGGAAATAACAGTATCAGCCTTCAAATGTGGAGCACTGAAACCAGCCTCCCACGTAAAATCCCATAAAAGGTGTCAGTGTTGTTTTCTGAACTCCAATTATTGTTTCCAGATTCTTGCATTGTTTTGCTACAAAAACATTTGTGTTACTGCACTAAAACCATCCTAGCCTTGACTTCTCCACAGCATTCAGGGAAACAAGCCTCAGGAATTCCTTTCCATTCAATAAGAGACTCCACACACAGTTCTTTACCTTAGGTGCTGCACCAAGTCATCACAAATCTAGAACAGGAGAGAACAGTTTCGTGTTCCTTATCATCATTTGTGAAACACCTCTGACAAACACACTGATAATGATAAGCTTATTCCTTATTACCTTAAATTATAAATTAATAAAAATGTTAAATTAACATCATTATATTGTTTTATTATTATAACTACGAGAACTCTGTGGAAGAGGATATAATTAGCTGAAATAACTTGTTGGTATATTAGTTTCAGGGGAAAAAAAAAATGCACCTTTTCCAGCTTTTTTCCTTTAATAGGCAGTTACTGTGCTAAAATTGCCTGGCTATGCATTTCCCTAGTAATACTGTCCAGCACCAAATGATTTTTATCAGTAAGCATTTGTGCTGTTACATTAACTTGGAGTTAGTTTGGTCCCTTTTTTTCCAGGAATTTCAAGTCATTCCATTTAACTAGCACAGGGCTATTGATCATAGCTTATGCTTCCACCCACAGACAATTAGTCTGCACCAGCTTGTTGTTTTAACTGTGATCCAAATGCTCACTTGTAACACCAAACAACTGCAGAAGATGCTATGAACTGCAGAGTGGTATTTTGCGAGTATCTTAAAAATTTTGCAGGAAAAAAAGATCCTTATTAGCAGGAATGCATGTACTTAAAAAGAATGAAGAAAGAAAAACAATCTCTGGTAACAGCTCCAAGACATTCGAAGACATCTGCACTGCTAACATATATTGCATTACATTTTGGTAGGAGAATAGTTTATAACCCTGTATTTATGCAGGGTACCAGAAACTTCTTGGAAATTGGGCATGTCAGCTGAGTTTCACCTTGATATTTAGAGCTACAGTAATTAACATCTGTGCTGAGCTGTAAGTTTAGGTGAGAGATTCGGATGCCTAATGGGGCACTAGTGTCATGCACAGACTGCCAGGTGTGACAAAACCAAAAGGAAGTTGAAGACTTTCTGACATCATAGCTGAAAGCCAGGTGAGAGACTACAGGGAGGTGACAGCCAGAAAATTAACTTTACCACAGGAGCCTCTCCGAGGTGAGCCAGCTTTACATCCATCACCCTTCCATCCTTCTCCAGCTGTACTTCTATATAAAACATGTTTGAGGTTATGTAGCAGGCAGTCCCACTGGGGCTAACATGAGAGTTAAGCCTAAGGAGAGAGGGGAAAAAAAAAATCATGTATCTGAATGTCACTTGAAAAAAGGAAATGAGTATAGTTTACTTGGTCGTGGGAAGAGACACCAAGGATGCTTTAAAAATAACTTCTCCTTGGCTCAGCTTCTAAAAACTATCCAACCAGGCAATATAACCTTTCTCTGTTCTTTACGTTGTCGTGTCAGTTTGCTGGAAACTGTTTATCTCAGTTTGCAGCTTTGGGACCTAGATACGAATTCCTTCTCTTCACTCAACCTCCTGTCACCCCCAGCAAGTTTGCTGATGATATGAAGTTGGGAGGATTGGCTGACACACCCGATGGCTGTGCTGCCATTCAGCAAGACCTGGACAGGCTGGAGAGCTGGGCAGTAAGAAACCAGATGAGGTTTAACAAAAGCAAGTGTAGAGTCTTGCACCTAGGGAGGAATAATTGCATGCACCAGTACAGGCTGGGGGATGACCTGCTGGAGAGGAGCTCTGCAGAGAGGGACCTGGGTGTCCTGGTGGACGACAGGTTGGCCATGAGCCAGCAGTGTGCCCTTGTGGCCAAAAAGGCCAATGGCATTCTGGGGTGCATTAAAAAGAGCGTGGCCAGCAGGTCGAGGGAGGTGATCCTCCCCCTCTACTCTGCCCTGGTAAGGCCTCATCTGGAGTACTGTGTCCAGTTCTGGGCTCCCCAGTACAAAAAAGACAGGGATCTCTTGGAAAGAGTCCAGCGGAGAGCCACAAAGATGGTGAAGGGCCTGGAACATCTCCCCTATGAAGAAAGGCTAAGAGAACTGGGTCTGTTCAGCCTTGAGAAGAGAAGACTGAGAGGGGACCTGATCCAGGTCTATAAATATCTAAGGTGTGGGGGGCAAAGTGGCGAGGCCGGACTCTTTTCAGCAGTGTGCGGAGACAGGACAAGGGGAAACGGCCAGAAGCTGGAGCACAGGAAGTTCCGCACCAATGTGCGCAAGAACTTCTTTACGGTGAGGTGACGGAGCACTGGAACGGGCTGCCCAGGGAGGTTGTGGAGTCTCCTTCTCTGGAGATATTCAAGACCCGCCTGGACGCCTACCTGTGCGACCTGGTGTAGGGAGCCTGCTTTGGCAGGGGGGTTGGACTCGGTGATCTCTGGAGGTCCCTTCCAACCCCTACGATTCTGTGATTCCTCCATAACAGGCTAATTGAAAGTGGCAGTTAAGTCCACTCCAAGTGATGCATCCCAGAAAAACACCATGCTAAAAATGTAGTTGATAAGCCATCCAGATGGTATTCCTCACTGGACACGGGGCCCTGCTTGCTCATTTGCATTTATTAATAAACAAACTTACCCTTTTTGTTTGGATAAAGATTCCAATCTGTTCATCACAGAAAACAAAGATTTATCTGTAATAAAGGAAATGTTATTTAATTAAGTTGCAATGATTGAAAAGTGAAACGTTATTATCCTGCTCTAAATGGGGTGATTTAGGTAATAAAAAAATGATATCTCTTGCATGACTTCTTGTTATTAATGACAACTGTGATTAACGAGCGTTGTGCTGAGTAGAGCTTCTGCTCAGACTTCAAGAGTAGCTGTAGCCTGAAGGCTTAACCCAAAGATGAGTCACAAGTATTGTAACACATCCACCTCTGTGTTTGCACGTTTGGCTCCATCATGCAGAACATCGCCAGCAGAGAGAATCATAGAGTTGTCTGAACTGGGAAAGAATGCTAAAAAATAGTCTTTGAGATAGCTGACAGTTTGTTACCATTTAGAGTCCTCTGCAACTTCTCCATGCACGAGAGCAGCAGACCATCTGGAGCATTACTGACAGGAGATGGACGTGGCTTATCCTAGCACATTTGGGAAAACAAGAGACAAAGACCCCTTAAATTCACAGCCATAGAAGCACATCACTGCCTGCAGATTTCAGAACTCTGATGCGCAGTCCAACAAAACAGTACTTTTTATCAAGCACAAAGGTGAGCTATGATCATTGCTCTCTCTAAAGGGGCAGCCCAGAGTGGATTCATGAAAACTCTACTGTGCAGTAGTCACATATTGGAGGCCTTTGGTGCAGAAAACCACTTTCAATCCTTTTGCTTTTAGGCCGAGTAAAGGCTGTGTCTCCTAACATAAGCTGTTTTCACCACACTACTAGAGATCAACCAGGAAAATGCACAGGTTTATGTTTTAGAAGGAATGAGTGAAAGTGAGAGATCAGTAGGCACTATGGGTTGACTTGGTTAGAGTCAGGGTATAAGTTGTAGCTGAACAGGCAAGTAAACTCTCCATATTCTTCCCTGAAAAACTCCTTCACATTTCAAGTAACAAAGAACAGCCAGTGCTGAAACGCTTTCAACATCGTCAAAGTCAGGATATCACTTTCAGAGGAACACTTAAGCACTAATAAAGCATTTTAAGCATTAAAAATGAAGAAGCATGGAAACAAGTTTTTATATTACACTCGTAGGATTTGCAGTAAGCTGCCTTTTACAGAGATGATTCTTATATATCATGAACCACTGGAAAGGCAAGAAGCATGTACTGATTTAAGGAATATCACAGCAGAAAGAATTTCAAATAGCAGCTCCAGCACATTAGGATAGTTTCTCAAAAATGATTTTCTCCCAATTCTATAAATAAGATGTCTTTACACACTACGAATACACTAGTGATAATGAATGGAAAGTCATTATCAAAGTATCAGACTACTAGTACGAATCCCAGAAGAGTTAAAGTAATGCAAGAAACAACTACTAGAGTATCAAATCTGTGCTTTTTAATCACTGTTAAATCAGAAGCCAGGCTTTAATAGGTGCTTAAAATTATTGTTGCTGTTGTTTTTGTAAGATAAGCAATTGAGTTGTCTTGGCAACTTGCTCTAACGTGAGTTATCCTTCTCTCACCTAATCTGAGATTCTTACCATGCAAAAATGGACAAGTTTCAGAGTTTCAGTCCATGGTCTTTGTTGATATTTTAGATATAACTTTTCCATTAAAGCATTTGTAGAAATAACAGCCACAGCACCTAAAAAATATGTCAAAATGTTCTAAATATAAGGCTATGTATTTACATAGGCAACTAGAAAAGTTGGAGAAAGAAAATTATAAAACTTACTAAGATCATAGGTGTTACGTTTCAAAAGAGGACGAAAGAAAACAATGGTTTAATTTTCAACAAATTTTGCATACAGATATCTAATTTTTGTAAGCCTTCTGACAGAAGAAAGGAAGTTGAGGGATACCGCATAGGCAAGTAATCTCCATACTAAATACAGAGATGCTGCAAGACTTCAGCTTGTTGAACAGCTTGCCTTTCTTTACCTACACACGATCTCATATGTGCAACATTGAGAAATACTACAGCCTTGAACTTGCCGTGGGATTCAGGCATTGAGGTTTCTATACCCACCTACAGCTCACTGAAACAAAATTTGCTGGAGGGTAATCCTAATGCAGTGTGTTGCAACTTTTCTTTTTTCCCCCCTCATTAAAATGGGAAGAAAGGAAAATGAGACCAGGAAAAACAACTTTTTCAGCCCACCACTGGTCTCTTTATAAACATTCTTTTTGATCTTACCCAGAATTTAAAGACTCAAGTGAAGTTTTTTGGTTGAGATTTGGTTCACCCATGACCATTAATTCCTCAGAAATTAAGCAGGAGTGGATCTCCTAATAAACCAGCCTGAGACAGACAGACTTCACACAGATCAGTCAGTGGCAATCAAGGCCCTGCAGCTTGTTCCACACTGCACTGTACTCTTTAGTAGCAGAAGCATAGCAAAGTGCTTCTCTGACAAAGAGGACACAGTTGCTGCATTAGAACCATCTTCTCAGAAGCAGGCTGGATGGAGACAGCTACACCTACTGCATACAGCAAGCAGCAGTGGTGAGTAGGGCCTGACAGTATCTTTCTCCTAGCAGAAAAGAGCAGAAATCCCAACTCACTAAAAAGAAGGCAATCTCATTCAGCTGGAGGAAGGAACAGAAGCAGACCCCAAAAAGCTCTTGCAAACACCCTTACCAAGGGAAAATTCCCACTCACCCATGCCTTGAGGCCTACAGAAGGGGAAAAACAGCAGCAACTGATGCCCACCCTGCTCCTCCATCTCAACCCACCCACAGGAAATCAGGGCTCCTATTTGAAGCAGCTGCACCAGAGCACCCACAGGTGTGTAAGGCATCTGTGTAAGGCAGGTAGCTCGCTCCCTCACAAGATGGGTCCCAGGAGCTGGGAGGTACTTTGTACAGGCACACACTTGAAATTTGGTTACTGTTAAATGCTAGATCTACAGCAAGAAAAGCACGTCTCCTACATAAAACCCCGTATGGCTGTGTTTCAAATTGTCTTACAGCATGCTTTCTGCTTTCAGCTGTGTCATCAGTTGTGCTGCAATGCCTGACGTAGCCTCATAATGAATAAGGGAGATGGTCAGGGGCTTGCTTGTATGTACCTGAGTAAGAAGTAAATAGTCTGACGGCCTCACTGAGATTACAGAAAAAAATGGGCATGGAAATCTCAGAAGAACTATGAAGTACAAGTAAAAAAGCAGTTATTTGTCTTCAAACAGAAAGCTGTTCTGCAGGTCCTACTAGAAAAAGACACTATGTCCATGTTAAGGATCTAGTGCTTGATTCTTAGAGAAAAACATTACATTTTTAGATTATACACAGAATGTTTCTAACCAATGGAATCACAACCAAAATATTAGAACCATTGCTTTTACTTCCTTTCGAGAGGTAAAATACAGATTCAGTCTGAGATTTCACCATTAAATGAATGAATGGATGACTAAAAGGACCTGAGAACAGAGAAGATTTATTACTCAGACATCTTTCCAGAATTATCTATGATCTCTCAACTTATGAACTTGTAATTGGTGCTGCTGTCCCTGCTGTCCACAGTGGGTCCCATGCTAGGGTGCTGGTCCATCTCCTGCATGTGCCCAGTGAGAGCTGTAGGTGCAATTGGGGCAATACAGAGCTGTCCTTCTGGTGGCATCAGCATGGCTGCTGTCAGCATGGCCATTGAAAGCAATGAGGTGAGGAGGACCCAAGGAGCCTGCTGCTCAGGTGTCTGTGGGTAAAAGTACCCAGAAACATCCAGAGAAAGAAGTGGAGATCAGAACTTTCACTGTCATTCTCTTCTCCTCTATCACTAAGGCTTTACTTTATTAGAACTTCCATCTGTCCCTCTAGAATATGGTGAGAGTTGGTTTATGTGTGGAACAAATGATGTACCTTCCTATGAGCCGCAAATACTTCTTCCTCTGCTGAAAATTCAAGAACTGAGGGAGATCTTTTGCAGTCATAGTGTATTTTGCTGAATCCATAAGATTAACCTGATGGATGAAGCTTTTCATAGTCATAGAATCACAGAATTACAAAGGTGATCCTCCAAGACCATCAACCTCCAAGATCATCCAGTCCAACCATCCATCTACCACCAATATTTACCCACTAAACCATGTTCTTTAATACAACATCTAAATGTTTCTTGAACACCTCCAGAGCTGATGACTCAATCACCTCCCTGAGCAGCCCATTCCAGCACTTCACAATGCTTTCGGAGAAGAAATTTTTCCTAATGTCTAATCTGAACCTCCACTGGCACAACTCAAGGCCAGTCCCTCTAGTCCTGCCATTAGGAGAATCCAGTCTTGTCACAGGAGAAGAAGCGAACCTCCATCTCACCACAACCTCCTCTCAGGTAGTTGTAGAGAGCAATAAGGTTTCCCTTGTGTCTCCTCCAGACTAAACAATTCCAGTTTCCTCAGCCAATCCTCATAAGACTTGTGCTCCCAACCCCTCACCAGCTTTGTTGCCCTTCTGGACATGCTCCAAGGCTTTACTTGTAGTGAGTGACCCGACACTGAGCACAGTACTCAAGGTGCAGCCTCACTAGTGCTGAGTACAGGGGGACAATCACTCCCTGTTCCTCGTCACACTGCTGGCTCATATTTAGCCAATCATCAATGAACAGCCCCAGGTCAGTTTCTTCCACACAGATGCCCTGCCCCAAGTCTATAGCCTGGGGTTGTTGTGGCCAAAATGCAGGACTCAGAATTTGATTTCTGTTGAATTTCATCCCATTGGCCTCAGCCCAGAGATCCAGCCTGTCCAGATCCCACTGTAGGAACATCATACCCCCATGCAGATCAACACTTCCTGCCAACTTGATGTCATCTGCAAACTTACTGAAGGTGCACTCAATCCCCTCACCTAGGTCATCAGTAAATATATTAAACAGTTGGGCCCCAGTACTGACCCCTGGGGAACACCACCCATGACCGGTTGCCAGTTGGATTTAACTTCATTCACCACCATCTCTGGGCCCAGCCTTCCAGCAAAGAGTGTACCTGTCCAAGCCACGGGCTGCCAGCTCCTCTAGGAGAATACTGTGGGAGACATGTTTTCAGATTGAAAAACTCTCAAATATCCGTTCCTTCCCAATATTTCAAGCTTGAACATTTATTCATCGATGACAAAATAGTTTCCAGCATGACCCCACCAAATCATATTAAATTGGTCACTCTCAACCAGCCACAGAATTTCTGTAGAAAGCCGAGGACTGAGGAGATACTGGCTATTTTATTTTCAGCTGGGATGGATTTTTCTTCAAAGTGTGTGGTATGATGCTGTGTTTTTGATTCTAGGAGAAAAATAATGTTGATAACACACCAATGTTTATAGTTGCTGCTAAGCAGTTCTGTACAGGGCTAAGGCCATTCTCTGCAAAGGGCCCAAGGAACCACGAGGGAACAGATTAGGACAGCTGACTTAAACTGGCCAAAAGGATATTCCATAGCATATATCATCACACGAAAGGAATTTTGAAGGAGGTAGGAGCTCATCAGGCTCCTCCACTGCTCAGGGGGCTAACTGAGCATTGGTTTGGAGGTGGAGAGCGATTGCTTGTGCATCACTTGTTATATACATCCTTTTCCTTTTCTGTATCTTAGTAAATAGTTTTCTCTCAACCCATGAGTTCTACTTGGTTGTTTTTTTTTTTTTTCAATTCTCTCCCCCGACTGGGAAGAGGGGAGTGAACAAATAACTGTATGGTGCTGAAAGACCTGCCAGGTTAAACCACAATACTGACTCTGCTCTCCTCAGAAGAAATGTGAGGTAAACATTTGGTTTTCTCTTCATCAGAAAAAGTTAGTGAGTCCTTTTCTTTCAGTATCCATGCTGCAGCAGTATCCCAGGCTGTTCCTTGATTCTGCCCTGAAAGATCAGGAGGAGAGCCTGAGGACTCAACCAGCTCCTCTGGATCAGAAACAGAAAATGTTTAGTTTTCAGGTACAGGTATTTCAGTCATGAGCCAGTTTTTGCCCTGCCAATCAGCAGATGAAATCCAAGAGCTGTCTGGGTGTTCCACTGAGAGATGCTCAAATGTCACCACGAGACCCACATGTCATCACAGTGACATCTCTGTGTGGCTCCCAAGGCCTGGCTGGCTGCAACAACCAGAGCAGATGGCACTGACCAGCACTTGTTGCTGGTCCTGCACAGAGCCACGAGTGTTTGAACTTTAGTAAGGAAGTGAATTTTATTTAAAGGGGATCAGTCCTCACCTAGGGGTTGCTTTCCCTTCCCTGCATGGTCCCCTTCTGGCCCTTCTGGTTTCTCAAGCAATGTTAATAAAAGAAAATAGCAATCTCCTCCCAGTTTCTCTCCATTGCGTTCAAATGCTCTGTGATTTCAATGGCAAGGCTTCTGCAAGGCAGTAGCTGTGTATCCAGGTAGTGCTCTGCAATGTCAGCAGTCTCCCAGAGGCTGCTCTGTAGGTCCAACTAGAAAAAAGCTCTAAGTGTATTCTGCTGATGGCAAAAAGAGGAAATGCCTAATTCCTATTTGGTTCCTACGACTTTATTTCATATTTTAGAGATTTAGAAAGCAAATTAACAAAATCAGTGATGTTCTTTAAGCCTTTTAAATCACACTCCTCTCTACAGGATCAAGTGCTTGATCTGTCAAGGTAAGGCTTGGTCTGGAGATAGTGTCTGGATGCAGGATGCAGATGTATGCTAAGTTTGAGGATAACACTAAGCTGGAGGATCTGTTCACTCCCTCCAGGGCAGAGAGGCCTTGCAGAGAGATCTTGACAAATGTGAGGGCTGGGCAGCCACCAAGTGCATGAAATTGTACAAGAGCAAGTGCCAAATTCTGCACCTGTGGTGAGGCAGCCCAGGACTTACGCACCTACTTGAGGATAAGAGGCAAGAGAGCAGAACCATGGAAAGGGATCTGGGGGTGCTGGTTGATGGCAAATGGAATCTGAGCCAGCAGCGTGCCCTGGCAGCCCAAAGGGCCAACCGTACTCAGGGGTTGTGCATCAGGGCCACTGCCAGCCCAGCGAGGGAAGGGCCTCACCTCCAGCGATGTGGGCAGTTTGGGTGCCACTGTATAAGAAAGACATGAAACTGTGTGAGAGCCTCATGTGAGTGGACGGGCAGCGCTGAGCTCTGCTCTCTGTGATAGTGACAGGGCTGAGGGAATGGAATGGAGCTGTGTCAGGGGGAGGGGCAGCTGGGGGTGAGGAAAAGGTTCTTTACTGATAGTGTAGTCAGGCATGGAACAGGCTCCCCAGGGATCACGGCCCCAAGCTGAAGTTCAAGGAGCATTTGGACAATGCTCTCAGACACTGGGTTTGCATATTGGGTGGTCCTGTGCACAGCTGGGAGTTGAGGGAACTGGGCTTGTTTAGCTTGGAGAAGAGAAGGCTCTGGGGAGACCTCATTGTGGCCTTCCAGTACTTGAAGGGAGCGTATAAACAGGAGGGGAACAGCTGTTTACGAGGGGGGATAGTGATAGGACAAGGGGGAATGGTTTTAAACTGAGACAGGGGAGGTTTAGGTTGGATGTTAGGAGGAAGTTTTTCAGCCAGAGGGTGGTGAGGCACTGGAACAGGTTGCCCAAGGAGGCTGTGGATGCCCCATCCCTGCAGGCATTCAAGGCCAGGCTGGATGTGGCTCTGGGCAGCCTGGTCTGCTGGTTGGCGACCTGCACATAGCAGGGGGTTGGAACTGGATGTGCATTGTGCTCCTTTGCAATCCAGGCCATTCTGTGATTCTATGATTCTATGAATATGTTGGCATTTCAGCCTTTACAAAGAAGGTGAAAGGTGATTAAGTAAACTGATGATGTCGTTGATAGATGTCACGTCCCTAAATTTAGCTTGGCTTATGCTTTTACATATTCATCTGTTTTTAAAACTGGCATTAAAATCACTACAGGTGTAATCATGAGCTTTGACTGTGAGTTGGTGCATCCATTTAAAAATATTTTCAGCAACTCTAGGGAAGCATTTTCGCTTATTTTTGCTTAAAAAAAAAAAAAAAAGTATTGAGTTGTTTTCTGCTAGGAAAGATCAGATATCATGGCCAATACAAAATAAGTAGGTTGCCTCAGTCTAGAACATGAGATCAGGTGCACACGCCATACCACAGTATTTGAAGTATTTGGTATTTTTGGGGTTATTTTCATAATTGTCAGCCCAGGTCCAGAGCTCATTGGAGTCTCTCTGAATGTGACAATGACTCCTGTGGTTTGATCATGTTCTGAATAAGGAGAAAAGTGAATTATTTGTTCATGAAAAGACTGATCCCAAAGTAATGGAGGGGAGAAAAGTCACTCTTGCTTTGTTTGCACAACAGCTGTCCTGCAAACAAACAAGGACCTGAAGTGTAAGTAGTCACAGTCTGGCATTGTTAGATAAGACTAAGGTTCACTTTTAAAATATGCAATATTTTCAACTGTGCTCAGATGTATGTAAACAATCTGAAATAGTTTTGTCACCATAGGGATAGTGCCATTTTTTCATAACAAGACAAATATTCCAAGACAAGTAGTAGCTCTTCACACCAACACAAAACTGCAACATTAAATAAGATCATACATGAGAAACAACTAAAGTACTGTCAGAAAGCTCCTCCGACCAAGGTGTTGTTCCAGTATTCAGAACTACCATATCAAATTTCCATGCTCCAGAGAAGAGTTAAATGTTAAATAATTAAGAATGTTCTAAGTATAGCATCTCAAGGCTATTAGATACAATAATCTTTAACTGGGTCAGTTAATGGATTAAAAAAAGAGCAATTGGCTAAGCAGCCAATAGCAGATAAGAGGAACTACTGCATGAATCCTGCATGCCCACCTGCTCCAGATTACTATCAGTTTGTGTGTTCAGCAAAAACTGCTTCTAAGAGAAACTTTGATGTGCACAGTAACAAAATAATTTTCCCCAGATAAACTTTCTCTTACTCTCAGATAATGAGAGGTTATCTTATCCTCTTTGTACAGGCTAAAATTTATATGCTTCCTTAGAAACCTCATTAGAAATCCATGATTATTGCCACTTTGTTTACTTTTTGTCATTTGTTTTCTGCATCTTGCTATATTCCTGGCACAGTAATAAGCTTTACAGCGTGAACATTGGGATTGGTGTGAAAACATATTCAGTAATTTCATATTTCATTCATTTCTGAGGATTTTTCCATTTCAGTGACTGGTACTTTATTCTGCTGAGAAAGGATCAATAGATTTGCAAGTTGTATTCCTGTATTCGAGTTAATTGTTTCCATGAAGATGCTCTATGTTTTCTACAGAAAAGGGAAAATATTGCAGACTGTTGATACTTCTTAAGGTTAAAAATTTGGAAGATATTCTGAGAATACAATATTCAGAGCAACATGCATATTGTGTTCTTGTTTGTTTGTTATTTGGGGGGAGATAGGCACTTTCTCTACTAACCTTTCATCCAGCGTTGACTTTTTTTTTTTCCAGCTAAGGAGTTAAGTAATAAAAAATAAAAAAATCACAGCAACATCTTCACTGTCCCACTTCCAGTAGTGTACTGGAATCACATATTTCCAGAAGCCCTCAGCTGAACTGTCAATCAGAGAAAAGAACAGCCCACAGTAAGCTGAAATACAGAACTGGGACACAGAGCTGTAAGTGGAAACCAATGCTTCCAGTTAGAATTGCAGGATGTGTGAGGTATCACTGCGATTATCTGAACTGATGCTCGGTCAGGAGATCAGAGGTAATACTGTGTTTTTTCACGAAGCGCCATGGGATTTTACAGCAATGAGCAGTGACACAGTTACAAAATGAGCATGCAACAGGAACATGAGTCAGTGTTTATCAAAAATAATGATGCGTTCAATTCTTTTACTTACCCTAACTGTTCTTCCATCCAACGTTAGCTAAATCCAATGCTGCTTAGCTTTTATGAAGCAACATGTTCATAGCCTAGTCTGATATGATCTATAGTTTATAGCTATCATAATCCATAAATGCTACAGAATGTTTTTTCACCTTTCCTTAACTCTCTACATCATCTCCATAGTTTTAAGGGTAAATACTTTGTCCCTGACAGTAACACCAGAATACTTCTATCTATATTTTATTTCACTACAGCCATATAGACCGAGCCAGTTCAGATCACAGCTTACTGGATACATTTCTGGCACTGCAGACTGAGGCATGTAATGCTGACAAGCTTTGACTGCTTCCTCCTTTCACTGAAAATGATTAGATCTTTTTGTGCCAGATGTATAGACAGATATCAAAAAATAGGTTCGTAGCAAATGGTCATGGATGTTGAAATGCATTGACTCTGACAGCGCATATCTTTTCCTCAGAGCAGTCAGGAGCTGGCTTACATTTGGTTTCTGATTGATGCTAGCACTACACTCTCCAAGTGTTCACTGTCTGAGTCTTTTCCCAAAGGTACGAGGGACATGTGACTGTGACTTAAACTAACCTCATGAACTGAACACAGGAAGGCTGGCTTCACACGCAAACATTTTCCATTTACAGGGTTATAAAAGACAGCATAAGTGATATTCATAACCGGGCATTCGTTGCTCATCCCACAACTCCCATCTTTCTATGACTTCTCATCATTTTTATAGCCAGAAGCAGAAATTGCACCATTATTCAAGTTCTTTGGTGACTGTAGCTGAGATCGGTGGAACCATTTATTTATAAACTGCTCCAGCACTCCTTCAAAATAAAGACAAAGTGCACGTAAAGGGCAAATAGCCCGTAGATTATGGCAAAATCAGTAATACATTGATATGTTGGAGGTCCGCATTGAAAATGTTACTGCTATAAGGGGGGAGGAGGGAGAATGGGAGCTAAGAGTTAGTTGAGGAGCTGAAAATCATGAAAAGCATTGAGAAGGCAATTGAGGTAGAGAAGAGGTGAAATACAGAAAGACAGAGCAACTGCGCAAAGGAGAGTTTTCCATTAGTAGGTCTCAAAGGTCAGGAGACAAAGTTAATTATCTTGTTATTCCAGACTGGGAAAAAAGGAGATGGGGGAGAGAAAGTGACAGCTGAAGTTTGGACCAGAAATGAAGCTGCAGCTTAGTTAGCTTAACAGGTTCCACTGTAACAAACCTGCTGAAGTAAGGAGGAAGCCCTCAAAGGAAGAAAGAAAGGGATGAAGAAAGAGACTGCAGAAACACAAGAGGAAAGACTCCAAAAAAGCACATAAAAATTGTGAAAAAGTAGAACTATGAAGAACAGGAGCAAGAGAAGAGGAGGGGTATGGAAAGCAGAAAAGACATTAAAGGAAAAAGATGGAAGAAATATTGATATAGACATTTCTAAGATTAGGAAAAAAAGCAGTATTTTTGTGTTATTTTTTATACACAAGTGCAAAATGATTTCTACTTCAAGCTGTTCTGAACTAGTATTGGTCAGGAGGTGATTGTTAGGTCTAAGTGTTCTGACTGAATACATATCAGGAACTGCGTTATATAATATGCAGACTGAAAAAGAAACAGCACTCAGTGGAAAATACTGATTTCAGTAAAATAGTGTACGTGGGAGGAACACATTTTTCAGGAAATATAATACCATAATGGAGCTCATTCCCAACTACGTATTTTATATCATTCTGTTTGGATTAAGCATTTTGATAGTACTTTTCCACTCCTATTTTGTAAAATCAAGCTAATTAAACTATAAATGTAGCAAACACTATTACACATTTTAGTGCTTGTATGTAATTAGAAATTTGGTAATTCCTTAACTATGTTCCTAGTAATGTTTGTGTTTGTTCTCACATCCCATAAGCCAATAGTGCTGCAACAACTGAATCTCAGATTCCCAGATTCCTAGTCACCAACTAAAGTTATGTCATTTCTCACTGCTCTGCTGAACAATGGCATGAATGACTAGAAACTCATTACTCTCAGATTTGTTATTATTCAAGGCACATCAAGGAATTCCTTCTATAGGCACAACGGTAAGAAAGCTGTGAGAACAAGGTACCATGACTAGCCTAATAGAGTACTAAGAATAACATCATTTGGAAAGCAAAGGGAGTTAAGCAAATGCAGGTATCTCATTAGCCAACAGTTTATTACAGTAATTCCACTGTCTTGTTTGTAGGTTGTACGTATCTGTTTGCAAGTGTAGGGGGATACATGTGACAGGACTGGAGGTGGTCACTGATGATGGAAAGTCCCTCAGTCAGGTGACACTGAAATGTCCTTGTACTGAGTCAGAGTAGTAGGAGCAACTGCCCACACAAACTTCTCATGTGTGTATGTGTCGATGTGTAGTGTTCAGAATCTGAATTGGATTGCTTCACTTTGTTAGCAGCTTACATTTATCAGTGCACATCATAAATACATTCCCTGTATATGCTGTACAAGTTTCAAAAACAAAGACAAAGACCATCTCTACCTTGTGGAGTTCAACTTCTACATACAGAAGGCAGATGAAAGCTGAGATGGAAGAGGGACAGACAGTGGACTAGTCAAGACCGGAGTCATTTACAAAGTGAGATTAAAATGAAAATTTCCTGAATTCCAATTCAGTAGGCTGTCCGCTAAAACCTGCAGTTGTGGAACCTGGCATTAGGCACGAAAATAAACTTGATCACAGAAGTATATAGTCCAGACATATGTCTATAGCTCCATCCTCTCTGTAATGTACAATTTCTCGTAACTGGTACAAGATGGTGGCAAGTGAAAGCTTCTAGCTCTTTCCTTTTGTTGGTGGGTGATTTTTCCCAGAATACATGGTGGATTTGAGCCTGGTGGTTTCTTTCCTTCAGTCTGCTACTTTGAAACTCCATTAAATCACAAATACATTTCTCACATCCTTTTGCACTGGTAATAAAATGTTTTCTAAGAAATTCTAATACAGCTGTGCAGGCAGCATAAAAGAGAAGAAATTACCCGTAATGCCAAGAAATCCTACCAACTCTGTATTGATTTCAGCTCAGGAACTCAACACAAAGGCCTCCACACCTACAGACACTGCAGATGCCAGCCTAATTGATCCTGCACTGAAATTGGAGGTATCCACAAAAACCAGTAGGTGGCTTTGTTTCTTTTCCATTTTGTCCTCAGCAAAACGAAGTCTCTCACCCTGGAAGATTTCTTGAGATTCCGAAGGAAGAAGAGATGTTTTACGTGTGGCAAGGTGGTGAAGACTGCATTTTCCAAAGATCAGGGTTCATTCATTCATATCAATAGAAATCTAAGATAAAATGATAGTGTTAAATTTGTTATGCTGTAGACACACATTGTGTGCAATAAAATGTGTACTACTGTAATGGGAACATGTATGTTTTGTTCTTAATTTTGTAACCTATGTAAGGAAGCTGCACATCACTGTTTTTTTCTGAAAGATTTGGAAATATTTTCTGTATTTCATCTGTCCTCAGCTTTCTGAAATAACTGAAATTCTTCTATCAGTCAATTTCTTAGTTTATTATGGTAAATAATGAAAATACTAGTGGCACATAATTAAATTTCTGCTTAATTACAGTTTGTAATTTTTCTCTGCAAGTATCTCATGTGCAGAACTGTTCTGGCACATACAGTAATACATTTCAAAGCAACAACAAAGGACAATTACTACGCATATCCTTAGAGCTACACACAGATATCTGCCACACTGCCTACATGGCTTTGGGTGTCCACTGTGCAGCATCTAAAGAGCAGAAAGCATTGATGAGTTCAGACCTGCAATTACCTTGTGCTGCCTAATCCTAAATTCTGAGGCAGTCAACACAGAGGATGAGTTACAACACTCACTCTGACACTCCAATTGCTTTCTGACACTGAAAAGCTAGAATAATGTCCTGCAGTGTCACAGGTTCTGTAGAGATGCTTTCACTACAGCCACTTGTTAGCGAGTGAATGGGAATTCATATAACACATTTCCATGGAAATATTTATACTGAGGTTGAAGAGCTGATTTTTTTTCCACTTGGTTTAGGCAAGGTGCCAGGGCACACACAAAGGTTGAGGGATTTACTATAAACTGTTTTTTATTGCATTGTAATATGCAGTTTGGGCCATGGGAAAAACTCAGAATAGAATATCATTTGCTGTCTCAAACAAGATACCTATAAAGGGAGTTCAAAAGGAGAAAGGCTGTGCTTATGTTATCAAGCAGAGTGGTGTAGAAGAAGCATATCTATAGCATGAAACAGTTGGATTAAGGACCTGGTAACCACAGTCACACTGTATGTTACAAAGGGAAGGTTTTTCTGGAAGAGCTCAACCAGCTCTGGTCTGCTCCCCTGGACAGAATGCTCAGTAGCAGTGTAAGTGCATCAGGTGCACTTCCTAAACAAACCCTTTTTGTGTGCTCTCAAATGCAAATCAAAGCAGAGTAAAGCAGGACAATCAACAGCTTAGTTTCAGAGTTCACCACTGATCAAACCATAATGCTAGTGACCAAAAGAATGTATTTTTTCAGGTGTCTGTTTGTTTGTTTGTTTGTTTTGTTATGATGCAAACAGCTATTAAAGCAATACAAAGACTGTCAGTGTCAGTAGTGGAGCTTCCTTCCTCCACGCAATGTGAAGGGGTGTGATTACTGATCAATAAAAGGTGAAGGGAGCAGGAAAAGGAAAACAACAGTGACTGCACATACATTTTGTTAGCCACAAGTGATGTCTTTGCCACAATTAACGATCCCTAAAACTGCATGATTTCAGGTGAATGTGGATGCTCAGGACAGAATAATCACTGGAGGCACAACTAACATGTTAATTTTGGCTTCTTGGCACACTAGGAAGTATTGAACAGTATTAATGCCACCTGAATTACGACTCTTTCAACTGAGGAGTGCTGCAAATAGGTATTTATAAATTAATACAGCGTGTAAATACACAGAGATGCCAAATTCGGACCAGAATTTCTTGAAGGCTCCTGAGCCAGAATGTATAGAGTCATGCTATCACTCCTCAACATTTTTATGGTCTCATTAAGAGACTAAGCCTAATTAGTATGCAAATGTTCCCCTGTGGTGAAATACCCAAAACGTGTCTCTTTTTCGCTGTTCTGTTGACTTGGTTTTATCAGCATTCCTTCTCTAGTTAACAGGATCCAAAATTTCGTTGTGTAAATGAGTTTATTCTGGTAATAAATCAGAAAGAACTGCATCTGGATTGCTCTTTTATTGCTAACAGTTTCTCAGACTCTGAGGAGCGTGCAGAAATTAGCTCATACTGAAATGTGAGGCCAAAGAAACTAAAGCCTAGAGGGAGGTGGCCTAAACACTGGCTAAACGTCTAAGATGTCAGAACCTGCACAAAGCTGAGCACAGAGAACAGCACAGAAGGTCTTAAAGTGCACCTGCTCTGCAAACTGCACACAAAGGCTGCATTGTGCTAGCACGGAGGTGGAAGATTTCCATCAGAGCTGATAAAAACTCCAACTACCAAACCTGGAAACCACACACAGCCATTGTGGGGAGGAGGAAAGTGCTCAAGACAGCCTGTGTAGTTTCTGCTCATGTTTCTCCCCCATTCTCACCAGTATTCTGAGAAAGAAAGAAAAAAAAAAGCCCAGCCGGCTGAAGCTCCGATTGCCAGCTGTGTTTTCAGTGAGGCAAACACCAGAATGACTGCAGCCTCATAAAATACAAATATGTACTTAGCAGCCCATTTCTACGTTATCATCAGGTTACTCCGCGTTGCTCACGCCGTGTTTACACAAAGCTCCCATTTAAGCTGCTGACTTTATACTGAAAGATACAGACACCGGGGAGCTGCTATTTGCAATTCTGTTTTGAACGTGGGAACTCTCCTTTTCCAGTCCCGTTTTGGTTGGGAGCTATAAAACCCTTCATGCACGGATATTAATATCCCTGGGTGTTAAATAATAGTAAGAATGTAGGAATCTCGGTGCTTCACGTCCGTTGTGGAAATGATAATAGCTGTTAAGCTCTACACTGAGCTTAACGCTGAGTGAATGCTGAGTGGATGCTGAGTGAACGCTGAGCGAATGCTGAGTGAACGCTTAGTGAACACTGAGTGAACGAACGCTGGTGCAGCCTGCACTGGTCCCTCATGGAAGGCTCCTTTTCTGCTTTCCACGCCAAAAATCACGGCTGAGAAATTCGGCGACTTATCTCCTTAGCACTGAGGAACGCGCCTCGTGACCAAAGATCACCTGAGGGGAGAGCAGCGGACACGAAACAAGGATGTCGCGCTGAGGAGATGAGGCCGAAACGGGCGGGAAACGTTACCGGACGGGTTAAGACAGCACACAGCCGGCCGCCGACTCCGCCCCCTCAGCACACGGCCGCACCCCAAGCCCCGCCCCGCCCGCAGCCGAAGCCCCGCCCCCCGCGCACGCTCTCAACCGGAAGTCGCTCCCCCCCCCTCCCGGCACTGCCTTTTCCCGGAAGTAGGTTCCGCCCGCCGTTCCCCGCCGGCTCCTCTCGCTCCGCATCCCGCCCGGCCCCGCCCCTCGCCCCGCCGGCCGAGCGCGGGGGCGGCGCCAGGGCTCTCCTCTGCGCCCCGCCCGGCCCCGCCCTCCTCACTCGCTCCTCCGGCGGGCAGCCCGGCCGCAGGTGAGCTGCGAGAAGCGGACGGGAAGGGGCGGGGGGCAGCCGCGGTCCGGGAGGGGCCGGCCCCCGTTCGTACCGACGGAGGGGGAGCGCCGCGGCCCGGCTCCGCCGCTCAGATCTCCTGGGCTCGGCGCGGCCGCGGGGAGAGGCCTGGGGGCCGCCCGGCGCTGCGGGTGCTCGGCTCGTGTTGCCGCCCTGCGGCTGGGGGCGGCGGGAGGAGCGCTGCGAGGGCCGGGAGAGGCGGCTTTCTGCCAGACAAAAGATGCGGGGTGAGTTCCCGTAAATCAGAGCGGCTCTCGGCTCGATCGGGAGTTGGGGATTTTAGCGGCGGCTGCTGGCTTCCAAGCCTTCCCTCTCGTTGAACGTCATGCGGAATAAAGGTGTGAAGCGGGCCGTGTCCGTGCCGGGAGCCACCCGTGGAGATGTCTGCGTCCGAGCCGTGTGTCTGCCTTGTGGCATCGCTGTGCTGCCCTGACAGAATGCACGCGTTGCTTCCCTGGCTCGAAGTGACCCTAACGCTTTAACCTCTTCTTCCTAGCCTGCTTACTCATCTAATAGCTCAATGTTTTGGTTCTGGGAACTTGTGAGCATTCATGGAAGAGCTGTCTGATCTATAGGTTCTTGCTGCAGGGTTTAAACCCTTTCATCCATGCTCGTAAGAGTTTAAGCTTTTTTTTCTTTTTCCCACTAACATTCAAGTGATAAAAGTTAAAAATTAAAGTGACTTGCTCTTGCACAGAACAGTCCAAAAAGCCTCCAGACCTCTGCTTGAGAAGCCAGTTGAGGGGTTAAATGTGCTGTTACTGAATGGCAGACCATAGTCAGGTTTACTTCTCTAAACACAGTTGTGTTCTTTACCACCATTAAGCCACACATTGACATGCTTGCAAATATCTTTAAAGGGGTTTCCCTGAAACAGGAACGTTCTGTCCATGATGAACCTTTACTCCTGTTAGATTTCGAGTGCATCTGCCTTGGAGGATAAAATTGCTGAAGCAAAGGATGTTCCAGCTTAGAACCTGATGTATTCCAGTCACTGGGAGTCACAAACAATAATGTAGGTATGGCGTCTTGTTACATAAAAAGTTGTTGAGGCAAACATCTCGGCTAATTGCCAACAGCATTGTTTGCCCTGCAGCTTCTCAATTGGGGAAAAAATAATTGTGTGAGAAAAAAAGTCATGTAGCTCTTTGATTGGGTTTGTTTGTTTTGCCAACCAGGAAAGTGCTATAGGATACGGTGGCCTTGGGAGTAAGCTACTGATCACATGCACACTGTGTTCTGGGCAGGAAGCTCCTCACCTCCTCAGGAGTGCTTACAGCCAAATTCCAGTGAATTCCTAGTACCTCCCAGCTATTGAAATTACTTTGAATCTAAATTGAGATGTGTTTTAAGTGAACGAGGCACTTCGGTATGCTAGTGACAGTATTCTAATGAATACATTACAACCTGCCCACATCACACATTCAGTTACCAGGTGGCTGTTTTAAGGCTCTTTCCTTTGTAGTGAGGGATGGATGTGATGAAGCAAGAAAATAGAATAGTTGGTATAATTAGTGCAAATCTACTGGACATTCTGCAAAATGTATGAATTTCTAAGGGAAGAAATTGTTATATGTTGTTATTCTACCTGTTGCAGAAAACCAGCTGAGGATAGTTGTGAAATGTTACTGGTGAAGTATGCAGAATCTGAAGCATCCAGTCGTTGTGGATGTGAAGAGCTTAGAGTCCCTTAAACTGGAGTAAATCTGGTTTGCAGACAGACCAGGGAATTGTTAAATCCTGTTTTGCTTCTTCGCATGTTTCCTTAACAAGTGGGAGTTGGAGCGAGCACCTGAGGGTTTGTTGGTGGTCACTGCTGTGTGTCCAGTATTTTTGGTAGGTGTGAACCCACGTATCCAAAGGGCTGGGCATGTAAGGCTGAGTCTTAGGAGCTTTCCACAACAGTAAAATCTGAAATTCCTACAGAAAAAAAAAAACAATCCAAAACAGTACTGGATTTAGGGGTGGGTGCAGTTGGGATAGAAATGCCATAAAAGCTAAGTAATGCTTCTCTAGAACTTCTTGATGAAAGAGAATTGATTGCATACAGGGTGACTTAGTCATTATTGCTAATGTTTTGCTTAGGATTACTTAGGCGTCATCAAAATTCCCAGCACCTGTGGGGCGATAGATGGGTGTGCTGTGCACAAAGGGGAAAGATGGAAAAACAGGTGTGTAGGAGATGTTAGACAATGTAAAGAGGAAGTATAATGAAAAACAGTCACTGTAGAGAATTCAAAAGAAGCTATGCTGTAATCAGTTTATAATAGTAATACAGAGGGGAGCCAAGAATGCAAAAAAGGTAGCGCACACAAGATAGAGTGGGCTGTATAGTAAATCTGCAGTCGTTACCTAGTGGAATTGATGATGCTTATTCTGTGATATTGGCTCCTTAGTTCAAGTGATTGCATTATAGATGAAATTCCTACCCCTACAGCTCATTTAATATACTGTATTTTTTCTCAAACAGAAAGTTTATTACCTCATCATTTGATGCGTCAGTGTGGGAATGCCTGGTGCAGAGTGGCCCACACAATTTCTTTAAAAACTGGCATGTAAATACACTGTATGACCAAATGAGTACTTCTAGAAATTAAAGAAAATGTGACTTTGCAAAGGAGCTTTGCACCTGTGCTTAGTGGGTGGGTAGCAAGGACCTGCCACGCATTCAGACCCTGCTTCATCTGTCATTTTACTCCAAAGTCCTCTTGTCCCCTTCTGTGTCACTGTTAGACTCGATCTTTAACTCTGATTCTTGTCTCCCACTGTCTGAGAATACTTATGTGTAACACCCACATGTAGGCAAGCAGAAATGTTTCCATCAACATTAAGTAGAGTGTGGTAAACATGGAAGTCTTCCAAACGTGGAGGTCCTATTCAGAACAGTGAAAGCCATCTATGCTCTATATTGTCCTTTTGCTAGTTCTCCCATTGAATGAAGAACATCCAGCAGCACAGAGGAAAGCTAACCTGGCATTTCAAGACTGTACCAGGGTAGTCTGGTATCCAGTGTAGCACAGTAGAGCTGTACTCTCCTTGAAGGGCATTTGTTTAGCTGGAATTAACAACTTCCATACCTTTCCCTGTGGAATTTATGTCAGACTTCAAAATGAAATAACCGGTACAGACAGGAAAGCAGCATTACTGAGCAGTGCAATATGCCCAGTGATGTCTGTCACGTTGGAAACACCACTGGCTTGTCAAGTGGTGCCATGGAGAGTGTTTGAGATGATGGATATGAAGGCTCTACTTAAAGCATGGGTGGGAGAAGCTTATTCTTAACTATGTCAGTATTACTACAGAGGTCAAAAGCAAATTCAGGAACTGAATAAAAGTAATTACTGCGTGGCTGAGCTTTTTTTGGTAGGATCGTACCTTTTTACACAATTGACCACTTAATTCCACTTTTGCATATAACATGCAAATTAAACTTCATTCCAAGCCCCAGGTTTCTTGGATTTTAAGGAATAATGCTTTAAAACACACATTCTAACATCTGGTTTCTATAAGGTCAAAATCTGTACTTAACAATAGCTAACTTGAGAGTTCATTGCAGTGCTTCAGTGACTGGACTGTGTGGCCATCACCAGCAGCTCATTGGACCTTCTTGTACCTTCAATCCTCTGACTTTTACCTTTTTGAAATGATCACTGATTTTTAACTGTATAATATATGTTTGGGGTTTTATTAATGAATGTAATTCATGATGCAATATCAGTGGTGCAGCACTAGTCTGTATGAGTTTGAATTGCTAAAGCCTCCTTTCTCCCTGCTCCTGTTGTGTATTTTTTTCCCTGCTGCTGATCAGGCATAATGGCCATGAGATTCCAGCTCATTCATATGCATTGGAATTATGGTATATAATAACACTTAGCCTAGGAAGAAAGCACTAGAGTTTGGACTTAGGACTGCATGGTCATTCAGAATTTGAAGAGCAGGTGCTTTGGGCTAATTATCAGAAATGGCTTTCTTTTAAGCAAGTTCACCTTCTATAATTAAGAACTTCGTGTTGCAGTGAAAAGAGATGGCTGCATATAACTTCAGTAGTGAAATTGTGTGGTCTGAGATGTTTTGGAGTACCAGAGAAGGAAGATGTGCAGTGCGACTTGTTGAGATGCATAAAATGGTATTGCTGGATTGTTTTTCCCTGTTAATTGAAGACTGCAGTAAGAACAATAATAGGTTTAAGAAAGCTGCTAGTCTGAATTACTACTTTGGTTTGTGTCATTACTAATTTAGTTTTAACTATAGTGCGACATGAGGAACCATTTTTAGAACAATCCATTTAAAAGTACAGCGGCATTTATTTCAGGAATAATTAAGAAGTGCCAAGTTACCTGAATGATGTCTTTCAGCTGCAGCACTCTTTCAGAGAAGAACTTGTCTTGCAGTTGTGGCTGTGTTGGAGCTGTTGCTGCCCTTTGGACTTGGCAGAGTTATCTTCTAAACCTTAATCCAAGTTATATCTCAGTCTTCTTGTTTAAATCTTGTTTTGATAATAACTTCGATCTTAACTTGTGATCTCTGCCTGTTTACCCTTCTGCTACTGCTTTGAAGAAGGAAGAAGCCTGCTTTTAACCAGTACATCTTCAACATCTCTAAGGACACCCTCTGCAGATACTGCTAACCAGCATTTCCTGCGCTCAGAACTAGGTGGGTTATGAGCTGTAGATGGATGATGTTCTGAGGCTCAGAGGTGGTGATGCACAAAGTATTTTACACAAACCTATCTGTGTATTACCATACAACTGGCTTCCTGTCAGCCAAAAACTCTGGGCATTTATAGTTACTAGCTTTACTGGTGGGTTTATGGTCACAATTACACCTAAAAAATAATTTTGTAGGGCAGTTACAGATCACCAAAATGCTGCTATTTCTCAGTAGCTTTTTGTTCAGCTACCAGAGATTGGGATATGAACTGCTTTTTTTTTTTTAAATGATAGAAATAGCTTGGGAGGGTCCTGTGGTTTTGTTTTTGGTGGTGGCTTCATGTGCTTTGCTTTTGGGAAACTTTGCTAGCCTGTGAACATACTTGGTCTTCCCAGGTAATTGTTGATTTGGTGCATGTGGAACTTTTGTGGGAGGAAAGCTTATGTGACTGTGTTCTGGTTTTTAATTGAATGACGGTTAACCAACATCTGTTTTATTTTCTGTCTTGCAAGTGTTTGTGCTTGACAGCTTTAGGAGTCAAAAGGGGTAGAAGAATGAAATTATCCAGTAAAGACATTCCGTGTAAGACACAGCAGTTAGAAATGAGGTCACATGTGCTGCATGCATAGTTTGAGTATTTTGAAGAACATTGTGAAACGATATTAGTATAAACGATTTTGTCTGTAGTTTGGCCGACTGGAAGAAAATCATCTTCTGTTTGATAAACAAAGTTTTGTATTTTAGTCTTTCTAAATTGTTCTTTGTTTGTTTTTAACAAACTGAGGAAAAACTAGTTATTGGAGGAGAAACTGAAGGAGAAACAATTTTGTAACCAAATGCTGGTGTTTTATTTTTAACAGAGATGTGCGCAGTGAGGTGCAACATAATACAACACCAAAAAGACTATAGCTAACTCAGGCTGCTGTGGTTACTCTTGGATTTGTCAGCAATTTGAAGGAAAGATTTTCAGGGAAGTGTTTTTCTCAACAGATTAAGATTCTTCCTGCTGGCTGCTTTCTGGCAACGACAGAAATGAATTTTAACACATGAAACTTTTCCAGAATTTATACAATATTCAGCCTGTACGTGTACTAAGGAAAAAGGCTGTAGAGTTAGATTCTGACTCTGCAGACCTGACACTATTAGAGATTACTGCAGCTGAATTGAAAGCATGTAAGTGATCAGCTAGAAGTAAAATATTTTTGTAAGTCGACAGAAGTGAAGGTTTTTCAGGCCAGGGGGAATCTTGTATTACGCCATGCAATATTGAGAGGATATTAGGTCACATACTTCTGACTGGAATTTACAAGGTCAAGGAAGTGCAATTCACACTTGGGCAGTGTTTAGTGTTGCAACGTGTGTGGAATTAATTTGGTTAAATGTAGATGAAGATACCAGATTTCACCATAGGCAGACTTCTCCAGTACTTCCCTGCAGAGATTGACCTTGGAAATAAGCTGGATATAGCCTTTGACTACTACTGGAGTGCCACTGTAGCTTTTATGTTGTGTGGCTGACCAGAGGAATAGAGCCTGAAGCCCACCTAGAGATGTATACCATCTTTACTGGTGGCTTTTCTAAGGTTTCTTGAATTTGGGATGTGACTGCAAAACTAATTCTACGCTGGCACTTTATGTGGAAAGTGGCAAATTGATCTGAATACTTAAAACTTCGTAATAAGTTCATGAACCAAATGCTGTATTTCTAGTGACTGAGTATTTTGTGATATATTAAATAGCCATTAAGCTGCCGTGTGTCACACAACTGGCAAGCATATGTCAAACTAAAAAGCAATTAGTTGGGTCGTTTAAATCTACTGGATGGATTCTTGCTGAGTTTTCAAATGGTAGACCTAATAGTTGTAGAATAAACAGTATCTATAATTGGAAGGGATCAGACTCAGTGGTGTTTCAACTTCATGAATGCTGTATTAACATGCAGCATCAGGTCTGTAACTGCTTTGTATTTGAATCACCTGCTTGAAAGGTTAATTGCAAGTCCTCGTGTATTTGCAGACCGGTCTCTTTGAGTCATGCGTATGAAATCCTTCTGCCATGAATAAAGCAGAAAAATGATTAGGATTTTAGGAAGAGCAAGTTGCATTGTGTGGAGTGTTAGCAGGAGAGGGAGAATATATGAAGATGTGGCTGCAAAATTAATGCTTTTACAGTATTATCAGGAAAGAACCCGTACATGTTTGTAAATGAGTGATACCACATGTGGCCAAGCCATGAAATGATTGAAGTTACTTTTTTTGCCAAGTCAGATTTCATTAATGACGTTTGTTTCCTGCAGCTGGATGATTCCTTAGAGGAGTAAAAGGAATGTCCTTGAAATGCAAAATCCAGAATATTCTTCTTTTGTTAGGTTCAGTTTGGCTGGTGTGCTGGCACAGCTTTCCATGAGGAGAAGCTTGTTTCTTGCAGGTGCCACTTGTTTGAAGACTTCTCTGTATCAAGTTGACTTTTCTGCGTAGAGAGCAGTGAAACTATTTGGCTGGGGGATCAGGCTTAGTGAGTGGGGATCTCGTGTTATCCTTTTTGGCCTTAAAAAGTAGTGATATTTGCTTTTTCTGGAAAATGAACATCTGATGTTCTGAACTTCTGAATAAAGAAGTACTGGATTGTTAACAACGAATGCAATACTTATGTTAGAGAAAATGTTTATTTATGGACCTGTACTAGCAAACCTATATATTTCAAATACATCTTTTGGAACCTTTCTTCAGACTTTGTTTAAACACTTTACTTTGTCAAGCCAAGTCAAAATGCTTGCGTTTATATCTTTTTAAAATACGTTCAATAGATATTGAAAGGTAAGTGTACAAGGACATAAAAGGCACACTGTTGTGATTTGAGATTTCTTTGGAAATATGGTTGGGAAAAAAAGCTTTTTAAAAGGTACTGAACATGCTGTGAGCAACTTCCTGAAGCAGAGCTCTTTAACTGCTTTTAAAAGTGTAATGCTGAAGCTCATGCTGCAAATTCTGGCATAGTGCCTTCTAGAGAACTCCATTTTTGCTTGCCAGAAGAGCTGAAAAGCTGCAGTTCTTTGCAAATGTGTACAGTGTATTGACTTGTCCCAGTGAAAATCTTGTCTTTCTAACACACTTTATTGCACCTGAAATGCAGGGTGAAAATACCTCTGGCTAGTATGGCTTGGGTGGGACTAGTTGAACAGTGCTCACAAAGTATTTCCCTTGGTTGGCCTTCAGTTGTTGATTCTGTTAGTAAAATCCATCCATGTAGGCTATGCCTTATCACTTATGTTCATCTGAAGGGGGGAAAGGTTGTCTTTATTCTCTGTGGAGATGCTGAATACAATTCAATATTAGCAGCTGTTCTACATAGCATCTCCCATGACTGAGAATTGACTTCTGTTGAGATAGTTAATTACAAGTATTTGGTACGGAAAGCTGCTTCTGTCCCTCTCTTCAGTTTTACCCTTATCTTCCTCCTTAGTTTTTGCTTGTGCTAGGAAATCTTGTGCATCATCTTCCCTGGATTAACCTCTGTAAGTTCTCTGACCCTCACATGTGTGGGTGTGACAGACTAGTTAGTGAAATGACTGTGCAGTCTTGTACAATGACTGCTGTTACAGTTAAATCTCTTCTTGTGGTAAATTAAATTATATCGGAACAAATACCTTCTGTTAATACTCTAGATTAAACATGTAAAAGTGTGGGTTTCTATTGCCCAGGTAGCCAAGAAGGCTAACAGCCTCCTGGCTTGTATCAAAAACAGTGTTGCAGGGAAGGAACATCCTCTGGTGAGGCTGCACATGGAGCACTGTGTTCACTTTCAGGTCCCTCACTGCAAGAAAGACATTGAGGCCCTGGAGTGTGTCCAGAGAAGGGCAGTGAAATTGGTGAAGGGTCTGGAGCACAAGTCTTATGAGGAGCAGCTGAAGGAGCTGGGATCGTTTAGTCTGGAGAAGAGGAGGGAGACCGTAGCACTCTCTACAGCTACGTGAAGGGAGGTTGTAGGGGATGGAGGTCAGCCTCTTCTCTTGTGTAATTAGTGATAGGACTAGGAGGAGTGGCCTCAAGTTGTGCCAGGGGAGGTTCAACAAAAATTAGGAAAAATTTCTTCTCTGAAAGAGTGGTAAGATGCTGGAAAGGGCTGCTTGGGGAGATGGTTGAGTTACTGTCCCTGGGGGTGTTCAAGAAACATTTAGATGTAGTGCTAAGGAACATGGCTTGTATGGGGGAATATTGTTGGTAGGTGTGTGGTTGGACTAGTAGATGGTCTTGGAGGTCTTTTCCAGTACTGGTAGTTCTAAGGGAAGGCAGGGCATTTACACTTCATGTTAAAGCAGTTCTTCAGTGCTATAAGTTTCAGAAGGTTGAAGTTCCCTCAGTGATTAGAATAGGGTACCAGCCAGGTATTGAACTAGACTCTGTTGTAAATATGTATTTTACTAAAATTACGTCAGAGTGTAACTTCAATTGTAGTATGAAAACAAGCCTGCTCTTGGTTTCAACTGAAGTGCTGTGCTTGAGTCTGCTGTTTTTCCCTCTGCTCTTTGGATCTGTCCAGGTAAACTATTCCAAATGTTCTATGGTAGCCATTACGTAGCCTAGAAAAGGTGAGGAATCTTCAGTAGGTACTAAATAGCTGAGGAACCTTTTAATACTTGCATTGTTTTTCAGCGATGTTTGTAGGCTGGAGCTGCTGCAGTCCAGCTTTTCCCTTGTGTGTGTTTTCTCATCTGCCATTGGTGTCAGCAAGCTCGTTTAGATCTGTCCAAAAGCCTGTGGAGGTTGGTTTTTGTCCAGACAGACTTCTGAGCTGCTTTCTCACCTAGTTGTTTCAAACATCAGAGCTGTCAGAAAGGTGAGGATGGGAATATTGGTCATATATAGCAGTATTGCAGACATGCAGTTGGGTTCGTTCGTGTGTTTTCTTAGCAGTTTATGTCAATGGTGATACAGCTTGTTCATTTTCAGTACTCTGAAAGGCTTAAAATTTGAAGACTTTGATTTTGTTCCAGAATGTTTCTGCTATTCAATTCATCGAGGCTTTTCTGTACCGTTCCGTATCGGTTTCAAGAAATGTTTGTGGAGATGCCTCCTGAGAAATCTACTTGCAGGATGCCTAGAGGATTTTTGGGAACCAAATGCTGAAATTAAGGAATGTGGTATGCATATCTAGTCTCACTGTAGGAGCTGCTGCTCAGTTCCCAGCTGTGCCCAGAAGCTGGCATCAAGGCCTGGTGGGAGCCTTGGCTGCAGCAGGGCTGTGAGCTTGGTCACTGCTTGCTTGTGGTTGAGTGACTTCTTGGAGGCATCTCAATGCTTGTGGTGATACCTTGAGAGCATAGTGCTGCTGGCATGTGGGGAGGCCAGTGTTTCTATAGCAGCCTGATATAATTTTTAAAATGGATCAGGCCTCAGTTACTTGATGAGGAGTTGCTGCTAATGAGGTTGACTCTCCTGTTTTCAATATCTGAGTATAGTTACAGCTCTAAGTACCCATATTGGGAAGCTGGGAAATACAGGTCTCTTGCCTGAGGATATTTCCTACTGCCGAGAGACTGATCTGAAATCACTTTTCTGTTCTTTACTGTCCTTAGTAGAAGTATAGGCACCTCAGTAAGTTTGTTTTGTGGGTGTGGGGGAGATACGTGCCTCTTAGGGTGAGCACTAGGCAGCTTTGGAAAGAAGGGTTCTTACTGAAACTTGAATATGGTTTGGCTGCTTGTTGAAGTCATGGGAAACTGAATCCCAATTCTCAGTTTATGTCAAAGGATTATTTTCAGGAGAAAGGACTTACTGTGGCAGTATTTCTAACCTTTTTTTGTCTAATGAGGCTGGTAATTTCCATGGTTTGCTAGAAAATTCGAGTTTGATTTCCTCTTTTTTAAAGCTGCTAATAAGAGTTTATAGTGATGGTTTAATTTTTGAAGTACTTGTTCTACCTTAATACAATACTGATGTTACTTTGTGCTGAGCTTAACAGATGTTACATGTTTAAACTGCAATAAAAACACAAATCAAACTTGAGGCATGGGGTGTTGCTTATTAGAGTAATGCTGATCTAACCTAAAAAGACTCCTTGCTCCCCAGTTCTTAAAACAGCTGGCAACCGTGCTACATCTTTGTGTATCTTGCCTGTTCCTAGGTCATGGGGTGTTTCTGCTGATCTGGTTTGAATACTGTAATTGCAACCAGCTGTTGGGAGGGATGACTGACTAGGCTCTGTTTGCCTGGATTCGCTTCCTTCCTTTTCCAGGAACATTTCTGTTGCAGGAATATCTCAGTCATTCCTGAGTTGTCTTCCAGATAATCTGCATCCAGTACCCTAGTCTGTGCTGATCCTTTTTGACCCGTGCATTCTGAAGCATGATCTTGTTGTTGTTAACTGAATTGAAGCTACTGGACTCGATAAGAAACGAAGTAACTGGATGAAACCATGATATTTTAATAATAAATATATTTCTTGATGGTCCTAGGAAAATGAAATGTATTCACTCTGGTTTTTTAATCCTTGCTTTTCTGTTTTTTTCCCCAGAATGCTGAACTTTTGTCACCTGTAAGGCATATGAAACAACAGATTCGTGAGTCACTTTGCAGGAGAATTTGAGAAACTGGACAATATTGAAATTTACTTTAGACTGTGGAGTCACGGTCAATTTTCACTTTAGAATGAAATAAAGAAGTTACAGCTGACGTTTCTGGTGTGATACTTCAAGCTTAAAGTACATAATAATGTAATAATAGGCCTTAGTTTAAAAAAGAGAAGTTCAGAAGATCATAGGTTTCCATTACATTATTATTGTTCAGTAAGCAATTGGTAAATTTTTTTGCCTTTTGGGAGGTATTCCAGTCAAAGCATACTAATTGTAGTTCTTGATACCATGCCCATAGCTCATGAAATCACTTGTGTTCCTCCAAATTTGTTGAATTCTAGAGGATTGAATGGGAAAACAACAAAATCAGGTGCTGTGATGTGTAAGTTGTTATTGATGCTCTCTGTGTGGAACAGTCCTCAGTGCTCATCATAGGAGTGGGTAATAAAATTAATGTTACCATCCTGCAAATCTTTACATAATTTTCCCTTAAAGACAACAGAAGCAAAGGAATTGGAGTTCAGTTTTGATGTCATAGTGTTATGAAGGCTATAAAACTACTACTAATAAGAAACTGTTCTGTAATTGAAGGAATACACCACTATCCCTTCTTATTAAGTAGAATCTACTATGCTAACTGTACCAATTATCTTTAAACACAAAGCTGTGTTTAACCAGTCTCCTTCACACAAATGCCTGCAGCAAATGAAAGTTGTCCTGTTAAGGACAACTGCATTTTCACAAAGCCTGCATTCAGCCTTATGTATAGCACTGCAGAAAATGCCAGCTGAATTCGTGCCTGTGATGACGTGACTTAGTGTAATGTTTCTCCTTCCCTGGTCTGCTCTCATTGAGATTGCATTTATGAGACTCTAGAGGGATCAAAATGGACAGCGTAACTTCTTGACCCCTTTTAGTCAGTTTCCCTTGAAAATAAGGCCAACTTATCATATGATCTATTCTTCCTTAATTTTTGGATTCAGGTACATTCTGGCAGGATTAGGTGCCTTGGATCTGATTGTTCACTAAGTTTGCTGAATATTTGCTGCTAGCTAAAGAGAAATCTGTATCAGTGCTCCTTCTGAAGGAGAAGATGCAATGTGAGCTGGACATCCATTGCTTTGTTTAAGCTGGTATACAGTAGGCCACGTTTGCACATCTTTAAGAATGCTTTGGTTAGTTGTTTTGGAGCACATTATTCTGTAGGAATTAATTTCCAAAGAGAATCTGAGAATTTGGATGACAAATACACTTGCAGTAGAGAGATCAGAAATTACTACTTTGTTTTTTTTCACTGTCACGTGTTTGCAAAGATATCTGGCCATAAAACCCTGTCCCTGGAGTTGAAAACCTCTCTTCTTACTGGTACCTGATTGTTTTACTTGCTCTTGTGAATCTGGATAGCTGCTCTGTGCTTCAAGACTTGATACAAGAGTTAACATGATGCAAACATACTTAGGTTCCTTGTTCAGGTGCCTCTACAGGAACACTCTCCTGTTTGTTCCTCTGGTGGGTGGAGCTGCATGTTGTGTTTAAATCCAGTGGGTACGCAGTGTTTCTTCAACAGAGGGCCTGCTGTGCAAGGTGTGCAGCTCTGGGAGAGTTAGCATTACTACAGGTAGCTGCTAGTCACTTGAGAGAGATACACTTTACACATCCAGCTACAATTCCCTTTTGCTATGCAGAGTGATCTTAGGTTGCTTTTCTCCCTACTCTTCATCCTTTTGAATAGATCTGGACTGTTGTGGCTGATGCTAACATGAATTCTAGTTGGTTCTCCTTCAGTTCTTCTGATGTAATCTAAGCACACCCTAACCTGGCTCTATGTCAGTGATCCTGGCTCCAGCTGGAAGCCTGCCATTAGATGGAGCACAGAACTGGGGTGAGCCCTTATCTCTGTGCAAGTAACGAGCAGCTGTAGGGGTTTGCAGAACTTACTTCAGCTGAGCAGCCACTGAGATACATCTGTTTGTGCATTTCTGTGCTTACACACGTTGTGCAGTGCAGTTTCCTGGGAGCTTATCTGCAGCATAGGTGAGGAGAGATCCATAGCAGGGTGGTTAGACAGCTCTCACCCTTCAAGTGAAGATATGGGAGTACATTGTCGAGCCAGTTAAGCTTTCACTTCTCTTATGACTTGTTAGACTACGCAGAGAACTGTTTAAAAATAAACTCTGGTATATCTCATCAGCTTTATTGCTGGGGTGGGGATTACCAGTGGGTGTGGTAAAAAGCTGACCTGTATGGATGGATTACACAGCTATTGACAACACCCTGCTTGTCTCTGTGAGCTCCTCTGCTGTGTCATAACGCGGGGTTCTACTGCAGGGTCAGCCTGTTTGTCTTTGGAGCTCAGAACAATTTTTTGTTGTCAAGATGGAAAAAATAAACCTCAGTACAACAAAATATGAAAGTGTACGTTTTTGAGCTACACACAACAGCATTCTTGCCACACTCTGCCAATTTTATCAAAGTAGAACAATTAAGAAAACAGATATGAACAAAACTTGTATTTTTTTTATGAACGCAAAAAAGAGCTACGTGAATTAAGGACAGGAAAATTTGCTTTGCATGAAATATCTTGCATACTTCACTGTTAAAATTGAAATTTATGTTCCACTTTGCTTTAAAAAGCAGACTGGAAAAGGTAGGGGTATGTGGCAGTAACGTCACTTTTGAGGTCTGTATTCTCTCAAGTGATGTACTTGCTGTAGGGCAGTCTCTCTGGATGTCACTTGCACAGAATCTTGCTTGGTTTGTAGCTTATTTCTTGGGCTTTTCTACTTTCCCATTCAGCAGGCCTGAATTTGCCAGTCTTCTATCTTTGTTGATTGTGAAGAACTTGAAAGCAAACTGAGCTCACCGAGCGTCCTCCCACTACAAAGTGGGGCAGAGTATTGGTGACAAGCTTATCTTTCAGATTTGAAATGGAGGAGCGTGAAGTCTAGCTATCTTTGATATCTCACTGGGATGCTGTTCACTGATGGTTATTGATGTCTTGATGCCTGGTTGGGTGAGGTTTTTCTTAATTCTGAGTTTTTCTTTCACTTTGTCTCTTACGCTTCTTTGAAAAGATGTTATCAGGGCTTCTGAAAATGATCGCCTGCCAGAAGATCTTAAAAGAACATTCAGTGGAAAGAAGCATCTTTACTAACTTGACTGCTTATAGGGATCTTTCTGTTTTGAAAGCAGTTTGTCAGCTGGACAAAGAACAAGTGGCAGCTAATTGTATGCTGGAATCCTGCTAGCTGAATTGGAGCTTCTCATAGAATAGGAACATTCCCATTGATCAGTCTACCTAAAGATTATAGGTTAATTTACAACAAGTGTTCCAGTGAAACGTGACTCATATATTAGAGCAAATGGTGGGATTGATTTTGCAGAGACACATCTGACAGCGGTCCTGCGGAATTCATTTGAATTTCCTGTGCTATTGATGTTCTTGTGGAAGAACACTCTGCTTTGTTGCTCAGTAGAATTAGTGTGACCATACCTGTGTGCACTGGTGCTTCAGTATTTGCATCCAGGAGCATTTATTGCAATGTAACCTTCTCAAAATTAGCTCTTGTCAGTTGCTCATTCAGAGGAATGCTTCTATGTGTTATTTATATGAAATACATGTTACAAAGAAAGTGAGCACAACTTTTGGTATACGTTCTTTTCTCTGTAGAGAAAAATGCAGAAGCAAAACAATATGGAGTAGTTTAAAATGTGGTGTAGTATGTTGAAAATGTACCCAGCTCGGAGTTATTTTCATGTTCTCATGCTCCCTCTTGAGTAAAAAGAAAGCAGTGATTCTTCTTAAGCTTCAATGACCAAAACCCAGTTTTGTTTTGTTCTTGTGCTCCTTTAAAAAAAAAAAAAAGGTAATGTAACATTAGTTATGTTTCTCTGCTGTCTGTAATTAGTGCAGCAGCTCACTCGTGCTCGTTTCACTTAAATAACTCTTTTGGAAGAAACAATTTAAGCCATTTAACATTCAGTGCATTTTCAGAGTTCTTTGACAGCGTAATAGGCAGTGTTATTGTTGTGATCCAGAGTTCTTCATGTAGATTTCTTCTGTGTTTGCCTGTTTTAATTGCAGGAAGGGTTGGTTCAGTCTTTAATGACATTTCAGTCAGCGTGCTTTTCTATGTAAGTGCCTCACTGCTGACAAAAACGTGTCCCCAGCTAAGGACTTTGGTGTAAGTTTCAAGGAAATTGTTGTTCTTGATGTTCCAGTTGTTTGATTTGCACACAGCGGTGATTCACAATGCAGGAGAACATAATTTTAGTGTGAGATTGTCAGAAGGAAAGGCATCTTGGTACTGAGCTGTATTGTCATCTGATAGTTGTGTATGTAATCTAACTGTGTTACCATCTGAGTTCTTTCTGAGCTTTCTCGTCAACTATTTGGTTCTGTTGCTGTTGTAGATGTGTTGTGTATTTACACCCTCTGTAACACAGAAGTCATTTTGCGTTTTGGACATTAGAGCTTTTGACCTTAATCTCTGGAGGAAGGGGATTCTGAAGAGATTTTAAGCATTCTTGTAAATCTGTGCAGCGACTTTCCTGCGTTTTTAAGACAGAACGCTTTGTCTTCCTTTAAACACAAATACTGTTACAGGATAGGTAAGGAATGAAAGGAAGGTGTGGAATGAGAACAGTTGGGGTTCTGCTAAAAACTATTCGATTTTAAAAATAACAAACATCCAGGATCTAATGGGATTATTTTTTATCTATGTGCACATGCACTTTAGTGCATGGATGGGAATGAACTGTCCCAGAGCCCTTTCATATTGCTGAGGTGCAGAGATGTGTTTGACCAAGCAGCTGTGGGACTGGAACAGCTATTGTAGTACGTTGGGTAACTGTGTTTGTAGTCTGCAAAGACAAGTTGATTCTTTGCACTCTGCCTAAACTAGATTGTTCTTTCAGTTCCTGGTTGACCTGCTGAAACAGGTTATTTTTAGGATTAAATGACACGCTTGCCTGGTTTTCTCTGAAAAAGTGCACAAAACCAATCCTTGTTGATGTTACTGTTGTTCCAGTGCCTGCTATTTAAGCTGGAAATTCCTTAAATGTCTGGTTTTTTTCCCCTGCAGCTGTCATATCTCATGCTTTCTTGTGTTGACTCACTGTGGTTTCCTTTCTACAATTCTTTCTTAGTAAACTAAGAGGAATTCCTGACAAATGCCATGTCTCTAACAGAAAGCGTTACGTACCAAAATATAAATATTTTCCCTTAATTGTTGTTGGATGCTGTGAACCTGCCTGTGCCCTTTGCAGGTGGTAATGGCTTTCTTGGCTCATGCCACCAAAAAAAGAAAAAAAGAAAAAGAAAGATGAGCTTGTTACAATTTGTGGAATGATTTCCAGTAAGAAGTGGTTTTCAGTGAAGGTAACAGAACTGAAACCTAAATATCTCTAAATCTGAGATATGCAGGGGTTTGAAATGAATGCGTTTTAAACACTGCATGTGGGAGGGAGAAAACTAATGAAGCAATGTTTTTTCTTCTAGGTTTTCGTTTTATACCTGTGAATTTTCTGTAATCCAAAGATGGCAGCAAATAAGCCTAAAGGGCAGAATTCGCTGGCTTTACATAAAGTCATCATGGTGGGAAGTGGTGGTGTAGGAAAATCTGCTTTAACACTACAGTTTATGTATGATGAGGTAAGAATGTACCCTATAAATAATAAACCGTGTGATGTCTACTATGTAGTGTTGTTACTTGAGCATTAGTTGGTACAGTTATTTTCTGGAAAGGTCTAAATGTATATGATGTACAAATGTCAACTATTAAATTGAGCACAAATATTTTTGTACTGACACAGGCTGTCCAGAGTGTAGACACCTCATCCCTGGAAGTGTTCAAGGTTGAATGGGACCATGGGCAACCTAGTTTATTGGGAGATGTCCCTGCCCTCAGCATGGGGATTGGAACTGGATGGGGTTTAAGATGCCTTCCAACCCAAACTGTTCTGTGACTTTGAAATTCTGAGTTTTCTCCTTTAGAGACATCTGTAAATACATAAATATGCTTTCCCCTTCCCCCCTCAGATTTTTAGGCAATTAGTGGTTGTAGAACTTGCTCCTTTACAGTGTATTTTCACATTGGCTACTAGACCTGTTAGAACTTCAGTATTGAAACTCAAAGCTTCTTTGCTTCAATAAGTTGCTTGATGCTGAGGTGACCAATTTTTTTCCTTTTTTTATGTTGCTGCTGAAGAAGAAAAAAAAAATCTTTTCTCATTTCCCTACTTTTTTTTGTCAGTGAAAGTCATTCTTTTTGACTAAGAAATGGAAGTTATGCCTTCAGTGTCCCTTAAAAATTGATATTAAATATACTCAGAAATGTCTGATAGTATAATGAAATGCAGCCAGATGCTGTGCTTAACCAAAAGTAGACACTTGGTGCATGGCCACTGATGTTTTTCAGTTCCTTCTAAAATTTCCTTGCAATGGCTGAAAAAAGTAAAACCCTGTAAGTTGTTTGGGTTGATGGGGAGCCTGCTTTTAGCTATGTTGAATAACTTGAGTATTTCATGTAGTCTAAACACATGGGCTGATTTATTATTGTAACCATATGAAATGTTTGTTATATCCATAAAGAAAATAGATGCATTTGCCCTGTACAGACCTGGTTTTCAGTAAAATTTTTGGTTCTAGTTTGTAGAAGATTATGAGCCCACCAAAGCTGACAGCTACAGGAAAAAGGTGGTTCTGGATGGGGAAGAAGTCCAAATTGATATATTGGACACAGCAGGGCAGGAGGACTATGCTGCAATTAGAGACAACTACTTCCGAAGTGGAGAAGGCTTTCTTTGCGTTTTCTCTATTACAGAACTGGAGTCATTTGCAGCTACTGCAGATTTCAGGTAGGTTATAAGGCAAGTTATTGTAATTATAGTGAGGTTCTTATAGTGGTTTTTGTTTTTTTTTTTTTAGTATCATTGGTAGTCCAGAATAGAAGACTGTAGTCACGTTACTTTGAATAGATGCCTACCCATACCTTTATTATCTTTGTACCACTTCAGATATCCTTGTTGCTCTGCTTCTGAATACTGAAAAGGTTACTGCAACAGAGCAGATGCCTTTTGTAAATCAGTGTTGCTTTACACTTACACTACAGTGCAAAGAATCATGTTTGTGAATAGGCAGCCTTTCCAGTGCTGAGTATAACGGACAGCCACCTCCCTAACCTGCTGACTACGCTGTTTGTTACAAGCCAGGATGCCACTGGTTTCTTGGCCACCTGGGCACACTGCTTGTTCATATTCAGCCAGCTGTCAACTAACATGCTTGAATCCTTTTGGCCCATATGGCTTTTGCCAGCCACTCTGCTCCAAGTCTGTAGTAATGCATGGGATTACCGTTACTGAAATGCTGGACTTTGCACTTGGTTTTTTCGATCTCATATGATAGGCCTCAGCTCATCCAGCCACCTCTGTGGGGCCTTCCAGCTCTCAGGAAGATTGACTCTTCCTCCCAACTTGATGTCATCTGCAAACTTACTGTGGGTGCACTCAATCCCCTTGTCCATATTGTCAATAAAGATATTAAACGAGGCTGACTCCAGTGCTGACTGCTTTGGAACATCACTCATGACCGGTCACCAGTTGGATTTAGCTCCATTCACCACTCTCTGGGCCTGACCCTCCAACCAGTTTTATTTAGCCAGCAAAGAGTGTACCTGTCCAAACCATGGCTGCCAGCTTCTGCAGGAGGGTACAGTGGGAGGCAGAGTCAAAGGCTTTAATAAAATCTTTGTATATCACATCCACAGCTTCTCTCCTTTGTCAGCTATGTGTGGATGAGGATTTAATAAGCTAGTTGTTTTTTTTATTTTTCTTTTCAAGCACGCAAGGTATTAAGACCCTTGTAATGGTAGGAGATTTAGACAACATCATATTATGTGTATTCAGTTTTGCTTGAGAGCCTATTTAAAACACTCATCCCTCCACGTATCTACAAAGAAAAATATCTCATTGCTATGTAATATATACAGTAAGAAAAAGTCACCACTCCCCCAAAATTTTAACAGTTCAAAGTTAAGCAAAATTGGAGGGAGATAATATAACAGGAAATGATCTGCATCTCGTTGAAATAAGCATTCTTAGAGATGTTATCATAGCTCAGGTTAATTAGTACTAAGTATAGAATGCATTTAAAATCTTCTCTAAGGGTGGAGGAGGAGTTATGGAGAGGGGAGAATAAAAGCTTGTCCCCCTCTGGTGTATGTTTTTTTTTTTTTTTTTAAATTTATTTTTCTCAGTATATAAGTGTATGTATTTGTATCTTTAAAGAGGGAGAGAGAGAAGCATGGTCTGATTTACAGGCTTACGCTTCTTATGGCAGTCCTGGAGGGCTGGTTAGTATGGTTGAGCTCTGTAGTGTAAAATGGCTTCTTCAGTGGTACTCCTACATCTGTGGATCTAGAAAAAAGTCCTGTTTTTTAAGCCAAGGTGAGTGTTGACAATATGTATGCTGAAACAGGAAAAAAATGGAAGAAAAATATCCCTTTGATGCAGAGATTAAAACTCTGCCCAGTACAACTCTTAAAGTGCCTTTCAAGTTGCTTTTGAAACTACTGAAGACTAAGTGCTAAAATAGGCCTCATAAAAACTGTATTCTTTCTGCTCTGTGTAAAAACACCCTGTATCTCCTGAAAGGTTCAGTTAAAATACCTTTGGCATTGTTGAGCAGCCTGAGACAATACCACTTAAGAGACGGATGCAAAAGAAAATGACTGAGGAAGAATTTGGACATTTTAGCGTTTCCATAGAATTTTGTTCTCCTTGAATGGCATCAGGAGAACTGTTCACTACCACTTACTATCTTTGATGGGTTTTCCAGTGGGCTCTGAAATACCATCGTTCTTTTAGGTAATTTTTTTTCCAGTAGAAGGCAGATCTGCAAGGACTAAATTTTTAAAGATTTGAAAGGCGACTTGATAAAATGTGTTCTTGTTTTGAGTAGAATAGAAGAGGCTCTAGAGAATTTAAGTTTTAGACTTCAATCTGGTATATCTAGTTTTTTGTCTAAAAGTCTTATTTTCACAGATTCTGTCACTGTTGCACTGAATTCTCATATTTTCACTCATCCTAATCCACTGGCTATTCAAACTACTAAATATCTGCAAGCACAATTGCGACACTTGCTCTATTTAGCAGGGAGGGAAGGAATGTTATTTTAATTACATCTGAGAGATGAATGCGGTGTTACAAGCTGCCTCCAGTGCATATCTGTTGGTTTAAAAAAAAAAAAGAGAAGCTAACTCAACAAAACAAAATGCTACAAAAAGGAAAATATCTTGCACCAACAAGAGGATTCTGATGTATGCCGAATCAAAGGACAGTTACAGGATCAGTTGAATCTTTCTGGTTTCTTTCTGTTCTACACAAAATCTGCTAATAGGCTTCACCTCAGCTAGAAAAGGGAATGTGGTTCTTTGTGCTTCTTGTTGATCTTTCAGAAACAGTTCAACGATGGAGGGCTAAATTTCATTGCTAACTTTGCACAACTTTCTGAGGCAAAAGAGAGAATGCTTATCTTCCAGGAGCAGTGTTCTTCAGATGGATGTACCAAAGCATTTGTAGTACTTGGTTCTGTTTATAAATTTCAGCTCTTCATTGTAGTAAAAATCAGATTTTTAATTTTCCTTAAAAATCTGATGTATGTGCAACTTGTTGTCCTTACACTGGCTTATAACTGAATTAAGATCTCTGTAGGGGCTGAATATAAGTGACTTCAGAAAGATTCCTGAAAGGATGAGATTGTTCTCTTGTTAAGCTTACTACCTAATTAGTTAATTTCATCAGCTTGAAAAGTGGCACACAAAAAGAAGTCAAATGTAAGAATGTAGTCTGAGTATATTAAAAATTGTGATTGCTAATAGCAGCATAAAGACAGTGAGAAATACTGTCAAGTAATATCTTTACTAAAAGGAGAACTTTATTATTTTAAATTCTCACCTGTTCTACTTTGTTTAATTTGTTAGTGATTCATCTTCCTTCCTTCCTGGAAGACTAATAGCCTGTCTTGGTTTAAGATTTTGCTGATATGTAAGCTTCATAAAAAGAGTAAGTGAGTATAAAAGGAATAGGATGGAAGTAAGTCTGCATTCTTATTTTTGTGTTCTAAGAACAGTGGTCTATAAAATATTTATTTTTTGCTTTTCTATTTTTCTCTAGGGAGCAGATCTTAAGAGTAAAAGAAGATGAGAATGTTCCTTTTTTGCTAGTAGGTAACAAATCAGATTTGGAAGATAAAAGGCAAGTTTCTATAGAAGAAGCAAAAAACAGAGCTGACCAGTGGAATGTTAACTATGTGGAAACTTCTGCAAAAACACGAGCCAATGTTGACAAGGTAATAACTTGCCTCATAACTCACCTAATAATAAAAAGAATCTCTGTCAGTTTTTACTTTATATTTGTCTCTATGGGTCATAGCTTACAAGTTCAAGTTGTTTTAGCCTCTTTTTTTGGGGGTGTGGATCTTAAAACAAATGCTTTTCTCCTATGGCTTGTGATGAGTGCATGACTAAGTTGCTTAATATAAAACAGTAAGAATGCATTAGGCATAGCAAGTTATCACATCCTAAACTGTGATGAGTTAAGTCATTAGACAAGACCTTTTATTGTTAAAAAGTTATTGAGGCAATTGTGTTAGCCTTGCCTTCTTGTGTTTTCTGTAACTGGAAGATAAAACTGCTTCTAGACAGTGAGAATGCTGTCTGAGGAATAAAATGGCTTAGAAAACTAAGGGAGGGATTGGAATCCTGTCTACCCTCGTCTAACCACATGCCTGTGTGTTGTTTCGATGAAGAATGGATTTAGTCTTTTAAGTTCTGAATGGCCCAGAAGTGCCTCCAGAGTTTTTTGGGATAAAGCCTGGATCAGAAGGTCATAAAAAAGCACAAAGATGATAAATGACTGATTAGTTCGAAGTATTTCACTTGCATCTTGAGAAGGCAGGACTTCGAAACATAACATTTGGAATAACTGTCAGCCTTGTAGACTGAAAAAGTAATAGATATCTGGCAAAAGTAAGAAACTTAGTTTAAAGTGCAGATTTTTTTTCTTTCAGAACTCTTGATAGACTTGATGACCCAGAAATTTTCTAATGTAAATGCTTACATATGAGTAGTTGAAGCATAACAGATGTAATAGGAGTACTGTTTTGCAATAACTTAAACTTTACTGTTGTCATCTGTCAATTGTCATTGTGAACAAATGGATTGTTCAGTGCTAAAGTAAAAATGTCATGCTGTTCTGCAGGGAATATTAAATCAATTAAATGCAGAGCAGTTCAGTTGCTTTTAGTTTTGGTGCATAATTGCAGTTAACATCCACCCATTTCAGTCTTGCAGAAGTTCTGAGGTCGTCTAAATCTGTTTCATCATCCCTTAGCAGCAGGGGGGCAAAAGTAAATATTTTTAAGATACATAACCAGTAACTTTTGCATTCACATGATAGGCTGCTAAAGAACTCAAGGCTACTTTTTGGAACAGGTGGCATTATGGATCCAGATTGATATGTATTACATAGAGTTCAGATTTGACGATCCATAAATTAGTCATAGAATGGCTGGGGTTGGAATGGACCTCAAAGATCATGTGGTTCCCATCCCCTTCCTACAGGCAGGTTTGTCAGCCATTAAATCAGGCACTAGGTCAGGCTGCCCATCCAACCTGGCTTTGAACACCTCCAGGGATTGGGCATCTGCAACTTCTCTGGGCAACCTTTTCCAGCACCTCATCACCCTCTGGGTAAAAAATTTCTCCCTGATATCTAATCTAAATCTTCTTACAGTTTAAAACCATTCCTCCTTGTCCTACTGCTGTCTACCCATGTCAGAAGTTGATTGCCCTCCTGTTTATAAGCTCTCTTTAAGTATTGAAAGACCACAATGAGTTCTCCCCGATCCTTCTCTTCTCTAGGCTGAATAAGCCCAGCTTCTTTAACCTTTCTTCCTCAGAAAGATGCTCCAGTCATTTGATCATCTTCATGGCCTCCCTCTGGACCTGTTTCAAAACGTCCACATCTTTCTTGAGCTGTGGGCCCTGCACTAGATGTGGTACTCAGGATGGGGTCTCACAAGGGCAGAGTAGGAAGGCACCCTCACCCTGCTGGCTACTCCTCTTTTGATGCAGCCCAGGAGATACCATTGGCCTTCTGGGCCACACTGCTCACTCCTGTTAAGTTTTTTATCTACAAGAACCTTTAAGTCCTTTTATGCAGGGCTCCCAAGGAGGCTTTGTTGGCCCTAGTAAATACCAGGTATTAGTTATTTGTTTTCTTAAAGCATCTGAAGTTACGGGGTTAATTATATGAACTTAAGTTAGTATTCTATAAAAAATTTTGCTTTTCTAAATTCCAAAAGGGTGGGTTTGGGCTTTCACTCACTCTGGTAACAACAGTAAGAAAACAATCATTTTCTCAGATGAGGTTACGTATCCCAGATGCTGTGATACAATGCCAGGGCGTAAGCAAGCTGACAGTTGCAGCATACCATTAATACAGATTTAAGTAAAAGCAAGCAATTTCAACATGTAGTATCCTAAAGACAGTTGTATTGTTTAATGGAAACACATAGTTGCATTGATTTTCCTCATATTCTCTGTAATGAAAGTTTATGCTTTTGCTGCAGTCAGTATGAGATTAGTGTAATTGCAGATAAAAATACCTACTGTGTTCTTTGGAAGAGTTTTTCAGTCCTTGCACTGTCTGTGCTGCACAGAAATGGATCAAGCCCCCTGACAGATCAGGAGGGAAGTCTTCCTGATGATGAAGTTTTAGAACTGTTCAAATGATCTGCGATGATAACAAAGATGAAATAGTTCTTTTCTGTAGCCCTCTCTAAGGCAAGATTGTCTTAATGAAGTAATTTAAGGCTCCCTGTCGTAGGCCTTAGCTTACAGTCTTTCCTCTCTTACATGAGTCATTGATATGTCTCCAACTTCTGTTTCCTACTAAGCTACTTGATAGTAATGAAGCTTATGCATACTTTGAGATACCTAATCTAAAAATAGCTTATGTAGTTGTATAGTTGATAACCCATGTTTAAAGGGAATGCTAATTCATTTTTTCTGCACTTTTTGTTTAGATTTGCATCATGGGGCATAGTGACTGTGAAATGTGTTTAGTGTGTGCTAAACTAATTGTACTAATTGTAGCAGTGCTTCAATCTTTGCAGTTCGTCGCTGAATATTCTCAAAGTGTAAACTGATTTCCCTGAGTCTCCTCAGTAAGATGTAGATAGAAGATGGGGGGAAAAAAATAAAACCCCAGATAGCGATATGAGTCTTGCTTTAATTCTTCTGACAAGATTCATAAGCAGACAGCAGAAGCTAGCTGAATGAACTACAGGTACCATGAAAGAAGCAGATGTGCATCACATGGGCTTGGCCTTGAAAACCAGTGAGAGATTTGTTGGATTGGTATTTGTTTGCTCAGACTAATGATGTATAACTGATTTTATTCTAACCACCAGAAGTAGATGTCATCTACTGTACAGTGATAACCTGAAGTAACTCAGAGGTCTGATGGTGTTTTGGCATTTGTGTTCTTACGTTCTTCTCCATCTTTTCCAGGTGTTTTTTGATTTGATGAGAGAAATTAGAGCCAGAAAAATGGAAGACAGCAAAGAGAAGAATGGGAAGAAGAAAAGAAAAAGCCTAGCTAAGAGGATCAGAGAAAGATGTTGCATTTTATAATCAAAACCCCAAATTCCTTTCCTACTTTGACCATACTAATAAAAAACCATAATTTATAAGCATGCCATTTGAAGGCTCAAGTGACTGAAATTACTCTAACATGTTGGAAATTGTAATGTACCACTAAAAGCATGAATTGGAGCTGCACTGAAAGTCAAATTCACTGAAAAAGATTGATGTGGCTTCAAGAGAAGCAAACCATTTCATGATCGCCTACCTTCTCACATTTCTTCTGAATGTAGTGTTTCATGGGAAGTCTTTTCTTTATTAGTAAACAGGGGGAAATATTACTTTGTGGTTTCTTGTAAAGCATACTTTTTTATCATTGATAATTGTCACTTTGTCTTGTCTTTTGTTGCCTTGAAAATTCCAGTTGTGAACGTGATACCTAACAAAACAAAGAGGTTGTTTTGCCATGGAGTTACGCAAATCAGGAACGAATAATGTATATGCCAACAGTTGTGCTGAGGAAAATTCTTTGTGGTTCTGCATTACCTGATTAACCTAGAAAAGTGATGTAATCTTTTACATTGAAACATTTGAATATGCCTTAATTTTAAAACCTAAACTAGCAGGTTGCTTAGTCAAGGGTATATTTTCAGCTTGTTGCATGGAGACTCTCCCTGCGCATCAGTGCGAGCCTGCCCTCTCTGTAGAGTGCAGTTCCATGAATGATCTCGCTAACTAGCTGTCTGCTAGCGGTGTCTGTTCTTCAAATGTGTGCCATACTATGGTTTTGTGAATAATACAGAGCATATTCAGTCATCTGTAGCTTGGTGAACTATATGGTATCTTATAGCTAAAAGGTCAGAATACGTGTAAGATGGAAGTCAAAAGCCTGTGGCACATCCGAGCCTGGAATGGTTGCTTAAAACTTAACGTACTGATACCTTGAAGCTTCCCTTTGCGAGTAGATGTTTGTCTAGATGTTCCTTGGGTTTTAACTCCCTGGAGTAGGGTGGAGTGGAGCTGATTCAGTAGCGCTACTGTATTTTGAGTTAAGATGTTGTCTGGGAAATTCCAGTGTCATCAGTTAATTTCTTTGGTGTTCCTGACACTCAGCTGCAGGAACACAGTGTGTTATGCTGAAGCTCACTGCAGGTTTTGTACTGTTTAGTCTACTTTATGTTGATTTTAAAATGGGGAACATTGTAGCTACTTTTTCTAGTTAATGTTGATATTAAACAATCAAAGATGCTTTTGCAATACAGAAACATTTACCGTGGACATCCAAAATCCCCAAACAAAATGTACTGCCTCAGTTGCTTCAGAATAGCAGGAATACTTGCACATAATGAGTGTGCTGCATCTTAACTAAAAATATACCAGAACGTTTGAGGGTTTTGGACTCCTCTGGGATAAGATGGGCTGGATCAATTCCACAAACTGTTACACTTTTTATACATGTGTAAGCCTATAACTGACAATTTAAAATGTGCTCAAGCAAACTAGATAACAAATATTTAACTTTCATGCTAACAGACATTTTAGGGACTCAAGTCTTAGAAGTTATATTTGTCACGTTAAATATTTATCAGTAGGAATTTTGTATGTGTGTTAGTAGACTGCCAAGTGCAGAATTAAAGTTACTCATGTAACTATGGCAAATGAGCCGGACATCATCTTCCTGTGTACTCATTTTGGTCCATTTAGCCAGGGAGTCTAACCACTAACGTTGTGACTTTGCTTTGGAATCTGTCTGCTGGGAGCTGAGGTGTTATGAAGCCACCAGACATATGAAACTTGTCTTGGCTGATGCCTTACCCTGTCCTTTTATTTGCTATTTGAGCCATTCAAAGATGAATAAACTTCCACTTTTTTAAATACTTGTGCAGTGTTAATTGATGACCGTAATATATGTGTTATGTTACTTTGCTATAGTTGAGACCAGTTGTCAAGCAGTTAAACTGAAATATTCCAGAGGTCTTTTTAGTGTATGCGAACAAAACAAAATTGTAGATTAAATTTAACTAGTCTGATTAAAAAATCCACTTTGTGAAAGCTGAGACTATGCATGTGCTACCTTTTATCCAGTGCTAACTGATCCCCACTTGCTATACCAGGGAATATCAAAAAGCAGACACAAAATTGAGGTGTGTTCCAGAAGTACTTTTCCATAAGAGTGGCAAGTGAGTTTTGTTTTGATGGGTTTTTTCTTTTGTTATTGTTTGCTTTTTTCTTTAAAGGAAATCCTGAATAAGACTAAGGAAAAAAAGAAGTGCTTTTGAAGCTGTGTCTTCTAGCATTTTCTGGGATAATGTAAATTTACTTCTCCAGCTTGCAGGAAAAATAAGTTGAACTGTGCATAATAGGATTTGGTACATCCTAAGAGAGTCATCCAATATGTGCATCATGAATTCATGCCTTAGCCTACTTCTGTGGTTGAAACTGCTAGGTTTACCTGCTTAAAGTGCTTCCTCAGTAAGCATTTTCTCTCCTCTTTCTTCTCCAAGAAGTCAAAGATGCTTTCTTACATTGACAGAATTAAAGCCTTCCATGGGATTTCACTCCCAACTTAGCTTAACATGCTGGTAATCCTATTGCCACCTTTTGTGAAATATGCTGTATTACAAAACTGCAGGCCAGACAGATTCCTTAATTTGTAACAAGCTATAAAGTTGTCCTGTGTTGTGTATGAAACTAATATTGAATTATTATGCTAACTCACGTTTTTCTTTTATAGCTTTATAAACCCAAGGGACTTTCAAAAATATTGGGTAAGAGCTCAGCAGTCTGTTTGGTAGCTTCTGAAGCCTCCTGATGAGCACAGCTTAACAAAGGCAACATCCAACAGTTTTCTTTGATTCTGAAAAAGCATCATGGTGTGCAGGAAGTGCTTTCCCATTCAAAGGGACATCAGCGTCAGTGTAGTGCGGAGAATAAACATTCTGCAAGTTCAAATGACAATCGTAATACACTAAAATACAAGTTGTATCTGAGCCTTACAGTCATATTAATCTGCAGGAATGAAATATTTCATCTATGTATGAAACTGACTGACTGAAAATCTTGGGTTCCTTTTGGGGATACCGAGCTTTGCCACATTGACTTTGCATTTTACTAAAACTGAGTGGTAGGAAAGGCTCCGGTGCTGTTGGTGCTGGAGATCAAGCTAATTTTTGCTCTAAATACATTGACCAAACTGGAATATTTCTTTTGTCAATAAAGTGTCAATAAAGTCAATAAAGCCAAACTACCTGAGATCTGCCCAAGGTCAGGCAGATGATGAGACTTCTGATTTTCACAGCATCTTACTAACCACTGATACAATCCATTTAGGGAAGATATTGAGAAGATCCAATTTTGATACTGCTTCTTAGGGTCTTTTTTTTTTTTTTAACTTTTCTTACTTCCATGTGTAATGGAAAAATACCAAAGCTTAAGTTGTTGGAAAAAACCTCAATAGGGTTTTTTGTTCTGCTTTCCACATTTACTGGAGTGGTTCGCTATCACTGATTCAAAACAAGGTTGCCTTCTACCAAGATCCTGGATTTTCCTACTAGATGGAAGTTGCTGGTTTTGTAGCTGCCCTCAAGCAGCTGCATAGCTGTAGTTTTGCTGTGGGCTCCTGTTTGTGCAGACAAAACTCCTGTACATAAAAGATAGTTTGGAACAACTCATCCTTGTGAAGAGTTAAGAGGGGAATAATGTAATACAAATCTGAGAAGAACAAGAGCAGTAGTGGTTGCATCTCAGACCCGTAACAATGATGTGCAGTGCAGGTGCTTGTTGGGTCCATGCTTTGATTTGTGTAACACTGTCCTGTGATATTAAGGGCATTCTGGGTTTTTTTTTTTTTTTTTTTTTTTTTTGGTCTGATTTCTGCTTTACTTAATATGACAGAGTGTTATAAATAAGGAATGGAAGGAGGGATAGTTTACAGCGTAAAACTATGTGCTAAAGGTAAGCAGGCTCCAGAATGCCATTAAAACGTCTGGAAGATCTTTCATCGCTCCACTGTTCCCCTTGCTCTTAGCTAAACAGAGGTGAGGAGGAGGATGTGTGTTTAATAATGCCCAACGACAGGAACTACTTCGGAAATTTTCTTGGAAAGAGAAACAAGCCTGTAGCAAACAGTCTGTTAGAATTATTTTTCCAATCATTTTTGTGTGCTTCATGCTAGAAGCTTCAGAAATCTGAATTCCTAAGTGATTTGGCATTAACTGCAGTTTAACTTAATTTTCCTTAATTGCTGATATTTTAAGAAAATGTTGGTTGTTTCCTTATAGTCTGACAACACAGCATTCATTTTAAAGCATGTTCAGAGGGCAGCAACTCATCTCAGTGTTTATGGGTGGAGTTTTTAAGTGAACCAGGGGAATGGTGAGAGGCTTGTTGGATCTGGGAATAAAATCTACTCTTTGCTAATAAAGCATAGTAAGGAGGCTGTCCCCACTGGGGCAAATGTGTAACAGAGGTGGCCGTAGCTGCATGGGGATAGGCAGGTGTGTGTTCATCTACTGAGCCAATGTCTCTGAGTTGCCTGTGGATGTGTGACTTTGGAAGCTGATTGTTTAGGAAAGCGTTGTTTCCAGTGGAAATGGCTGTGTATGTATACACATATATTATCAGAATGCAGATGTAGAATTACACAGGTTTTCCACTTAATGAGCTTGGTTGCAGTCACATTTTTCCTCCTAGTTCATTTTTCTTTATGGCAGAGGGTGGAGGAAGCTGCTTTCTTCTAGGAGCCATCTGATGGGGTGCAGCCTTCCAGGGGCACGTAGTTGGAAAAGGAAGAAAGTGGGAAGGCTTGTGTCTCATGGGTGTCCTAGCTAACTAGTGACACCCAGGATTTTTAATGCTGTACGTTAGACAGGGACTGCAATTCAGGAGATAATGAATTGGTATTTGCCTTCAACCACTTTCAGCATGTCTGGTATATTTCTGGTACTTATTTTTGCTTTTCGCTTGTCTACTGAAGACTTGAGAGTTTTTCAATGCAAAAAATGGGAGACCTGTTCTATAAAAGGATGCCAGACTAATGTATTTAATATTAGTCATTCCTTTTTTTTTTTTTTTTTTTTTTTATTTAATAAGCTTGAAGCAGTAATCCTCTGTCTGCTAAGTACCAAAATGCCTACTGAAATAGCCTGGGGGAGTGTAAAGAGCGATAAGCAACATACCATTTCTGCAGGTACCTGTGGGCTGTTGAAGCTGCTGCAAGTGTCAGAAGGGCCTTGAGAAGATAGGGCCACCTGCACGTAGATGCTGGTGACAGACACACACTGTATGTGGTGGGCGAGAGGCTTCGAGAACTTGGCTGCCCCAGTTCTGTTAGATGAGGACTAAGTAGATAAAAATGAGGCTGTGGCACTGCTTCTGTTTTGCAGCGTTAACTAAATCCGCAAGGCAACAAGGGTATTTTTCATCAACTTCCCAAAAACTTGATAAATGTTAAGCATTCTTATGCCTAGCTGAGGTATCTAGATTGGGGGTGCTAGTGAACACCCAACAAACCTCTCCATGTGGTCCTACCCTGAGGACAGGGGTCCACAGGGACCGCTGCAGAGCTGCCCAAATACTAGGACACACTACTGTTAGTGTATACTTACTTTCAGTATCTAAAGGGGATCTCTAAGAAAGAAGGGGACAGACTCTACTAAAGAGTCTGCGGTGACAGGACAAGGGGAAACTGTTTCAAACTAAAACAGGGCAGATTTAGGTTGGATGTAAGGAAGAAGTTGTTTATTATAGTAAGGGTGGTGAGGCACTGGAACAGGTTGCCTGGAGATGTGGTGAATGCCGCATGCTTGGGAACACTCAAGGTTGGGCTGGAGGGCTCTCTGAGCAACTGATCTAGCTGTGGATGTCCTTGTTCATTGCAGAGGTGTTGAACTACATGGCCTTTAGGGATTCCTTCCAACTCAGGGATTCTGTGATTCTAGCTCCTGTCACTGCATTAGAGACAGGTTGCAGCATGGTGCTTCCCATGTCAAGAACAGCTGCTGCAGTCACCAGGACAGTAACCAAGTCCAAATAGAACAATGCTGTTGGCTCCTTAATTCTTCTGTTTGCTGATGTATCAGCAGGCAGAAGAAATTTTTTTTAGCACAAGCTCCTTGCTGTAAGTATCTTTAAAAATAATTTATAATCCTCTAGTCACATGAGTACACTTGTGACGATGGACTGCAGAAGAAAATGTACGAATGTTTTTCATTACCTTGCATTATATTTTGATGTTAAGATCTTGATCCTTCTGTGTGAAAAGTGAGATTAAAAACAAAAGTATTTAATCTTTCCACAATGCAACTAGGTTATCCCTCTTGCACTCAGAAATGCTTATCGTAGTTAGCTGTGGTTATTTTTTAAGCAAAATCAGAAAAGAAGCAGCAAGAAGAAACCACAGAGTTGGGTGTTTCCTCTGATTACCTTTGTTCTTCCTTCTCTTAGATGCTGCAGGTAGCATCTGTTGCAGCTAACACGTGGCTCACACAAGTGTGCTACACCAGCCAGCCAGTGCTACCATAATCCAGTGGAGGTTTCAAGTCAGGTGCTTTTATTTGAAGGTAGAAATAAATGATGTTCCTTCAGCTCACAGTTCCTTTCCCCCACTATGTGCCTGGAAGCACAGTGCTAACATCTGACGTGGGAACGGCAGAGACCAGACCAGACCCTCCTGAATCTGTGGCTGTTGGCTGATGGTCTTTCCAAGCAGCAACCTGAGTGTTGTGCTTGGTTGCATTGGTAACCACAAACTGCTGAAAGTTTCAGATTTGCACCCAGGTCACTCACATCAGAGCTGTTTGACTGTTACAGGGGTGTTGTGGTAGCACCAAGCAGCAGATTTGGTATCTGCGTCAAGACTAAAATGAGACAGCCCTGAGAAATGGAATGGTGCGGTTGACACGATTGAAGGAAGGGATGCCATTCAGAGGGACCTCGAGAGGCTAGAAAGGTGGGCCCGGGTGAACCTGATGAGGTTCAACACGGCAAAGTGCAGAGTTTTGCACTTGGGCCGGAGGAATCCCAGGCATCCATACAGACTGGAAGGAGCGGTCCTTGAGAGCAGCCCTGTGGAGAAGGACCTGGGGGTCTTGATAGATGAAAAACTTAGTATGAGCCAGCAGTGTGCCCTTGCGGCTCAGAAGGCAAATGGTATCCTGGGCTCCATCAGAAGAGGGGTGGCCAGCAGGGACAGAGAGGTGATTGTTCCCCTCTACTCTGCTCTTGTGAGGCCCCATCTGCAGTACTGCGTCCAAGTCTGGAGCCCCCAGTACAAGAAAGACAGGGAGCTGTTGGAGAGGGTCCAGAGGAGGGCCACAAAGATGATCAGGGGACTGGAGCACCTCCCCTATGAGGACAGGCTGAAGGAGCTGGGCTTGTTCAGCATGGAGAAGAGAAGGCTGCGGGGTGACCTCATTGCAGCCTTTCAGTACCTAAAGGGAGCTAAAACAGGAGGGGAATCAACTCTTGGAAAGGGTGAGTGACAGCAGGACAAGGGGAAATGGTTTTAAATTGAGGGAAGGGAGATTTAGGTTGGATGTCAGGGGGAAATTCTTTACAGAGAGAGTGGTGAGGTACTGGAACAGGCTGACCAGAGAGGTAGGTTGTGGATGCCCCGTCCCTGGAGGTGTTCAAGGCCAGATTAGATGGGGCCCTGGGCAGCCTGGTCTAGCATTAGGTGGGATGATTGGTGGCCCTGCATGTGGCAGGGGGGTTGCAGATTCATGATCCTTGAGGTCCCTTCCAACCCTGGCAATTCTGTGATTCTGTGATAACGGAGCAAAATACTTCTCAGGACCATTATGGAACTTGAAATAATGTATATGCTTGGAAATATTACGGCTTAATTTCACAAAGTGACAAAAGACCTAAGAAGGACCTGCGGAACTTCTGTTACCTTGGTGTCCAACTGATGGTTGGATCGGTCAAGTTCTGCTGCTCACAGTGTCGGTATGCCCGTAGATGAGCAGAATTCATCTTGGTTTGAAGGGACTGTATCCAAAGGCACTGTTACCTGTGTAAAGGTGGTTTATCATTCAGCCCGTTTGTAACTGCACAAGTGAAATATGGAGAAATGTGAAGCAAAACCAACCCAACTGCAAAACAAAATATTCTTATGCCAGTGTAGAAAGAATGTCAGCCCCAAGAACAGAGAAGCAAGCATGCTACTGTTCCCCACGTCTGGAATTTTTCAAAGAAAGGGATGAAAAATTGTTCTTGGTTTGAACTAGTAGGAAGATAAGTTTGAAGCAGCGTTTTGGCTGATTTTTCTGCGATGATGCATTTCACAGAGAGGAGAGAAATCAAGAACCACGTTGTAGTAACTTACTCCAACCCTACAGAAAAAGAATGCACTGTGAGTACACTGAAGCAAGTGCCTTTTTAGAACAGAGGAAATCATTCTCACAGGCCTTCAGGAGCAAGGCACAGCAGCGTGCATCACAGGGGGTTTTGCTGCACAGTTCTTGCTCAATGAACAGCGATAAAGCTGGAAACTGGGCTCTCTAGAGCATAGCATGTTGATGCACCATGGGAATGTGTAGCATGAGATTGATTCCCTTTCACCTAAAACTGAGGCCTCTGCTTCTGCACCACCCCTTCTGTGGTTTTCCCACTTGCAGTCACTGGTGAGGGACTCTTGAGACTTAAGTGCAGTGGAGATATTAATTTTTATCTTAATCTCTGCATTTGTTCTGTTACAACTTCCTACATCTCTTTACTCTTTTGACAAATAATCTGTTAGTGTTTTAGCATTCTGTTAGTGCTGAATGGCTGCAGGTCATTCTATACGTGGCTCTTCGTTCATAACTAATGCAGCCAAAAAACTGAAACAGGCTTTTGCTTCGGGTTGCAGTCTGAGGTTTCTGACTGCCTTTGAAATGAAACTTGGATAAATGGTGTCTGCAAAGAAACTCCACATTTCTATGTAGTATTTTGTTGGCGTAGCCTCTGAAGGCTCCTGCACGTAATACAGGATGTCTGCTGTAAAGCTAGAAGAGTCTTTATGCTTCTGCGCCTTTATTTATAAAGCTGAATGTTTAGCACCTCTGAAAATTAGCTTCTCAGTCAGAAGTCTGTATTTTGGTGTAGGATTATCACCTTCCCAGTAAGTCTCAAGTTGTTCAAAATGTTACTTTTCATCCCCAAGATTGAGAGGGAGATCAGTGTGAATGGTGTTAGTTTGCCTCGAGAGCTGGGGGCAATCAATCTGAGGCAATGCCTACAAGACTTTTTGTAGCACAAAAGTGTTAACTCAGGCTCCAAACTTTGTCTTCTTTGCTATGCTGACCTCTAGAGAAGCTTTTCCCGTTTGCAAAAGGGTTTGCCAAAGCATTTGTATAAGGAACCAGCGTGGCTTCAAAATAGTCACTGCCCTTTTTGTTCAGTGTTTCACGTCTGATGCCGAATAAGTTGGCCTACACATGAAGTTGCAGGCTGTTTGCTGCTCCCTCTGCTGGTCCCAACACGTTTGAGTGAGTCAAGGTCTCGGTACGTTTGGGCAGAGCTCAGTCAGCAGGGAAAGCATATCCTGTGTTAAGGAGTGACTCGGTACTTCTGAATATTTGAACAGGACTCTGCATTTTGAGGCTGGGTGGAAGGAGGGTGGCACGCACTTTTCAGGCTGCTTCAGCAACAGATAAAGTTGGTATCAACCAGTTAAGTTCTAGTCTGGTAGCTTTGTAAAGAATAGCTTGCTTTCTCGAGGTAGTTTGGGCAAAACTGACTATGCTCATGCCTCCCATTAGCAGATAATATGTCTGTTTCAGAAGGGACTTTTCATTTGCTGAAAAGCCAGAAAGCTCAGCTCAGTTTGTTGTTAGTTAGCAATGGTGCCTGCAGAAAGGAAATAGAAGACAAAGCTTTGAAGATAATCTGTTTGTTTCAAAATAACTGCTTTAAAGCAAAGAGATTTAGAGAGATCAATGTGCATATTCTATAGGAAAATGATTCTATTAATCCATAAAAAGCCTTGGGATATCTTGTTTCTTGCTCTCCTCATTATCCAACTGAGAAAATGTGCGGTGGATCAGGAGCGTTTTCCTTCTAGATGCAAGAGGGTGAAAGTGAGTCCCTGGTTAATGAGCGTTGTTCAAGAGCAGAGAAACGTTTCTCAATTAACCTGCTTCAGTTCATTCAGTCGGAAGAACTCCATCCCAGTGTGGAATGTTTGGTACTGAACACTCATAAATGCCAAAACCCTAACAGAAATTAACTAGCTGAAGACATACAGTAGAATTGCTTCTTGTTTTCCACCAAGCTCATGGCTCTCCTATTACAGGCAATCACATCACTCTCATTAACAGCGTAATCCCTTCCTTAAACTGATCAAGGCTGCTGGCTTTTACTGTTTGGTTTCTTCTACTAGGACCACAAAACCCCATTGCTTTCATAAGTAATAAATGTCCATCTGCAGGCTGCACTATGACTGTTTATAACTGCCTGCACTAACTCTCTCTGTGCAACTAGTTCTTCTTTCTGGCATTTCTTTTTCCTTTTCTACCCTCAAACTGATTTACAAAACCTACAATTTCCTCCTTGTCTTTGTTATGCTAGACCAACCATGCTCTGCCAGTCTCTCCCAAAAATAGGAACTTGGTACCACTGATGATCTTCATAGCCTTTTCTGCACCTGTTGTACATTCATCATCCTCTGAAGCAGAATGATCAAAAGCAATGATCTGACTGACTGAAATAAGGCATTAATCCTTCTCAACTCTTTCTTGGTATACAGGTTGCATTTGCCATTTTCTATGGTAAATTCATTTGTGCCATGATCAATTAAGGTCTTTATCTTTCTGTCTTTTCCAACAGTGGATATCCCAATTCACAGAAGTGTTCCTCTGGTTGGAAAAACAAAACACAAAACAACCTAACATTGTAATTCTGAATGTTGCTAGCTTTTCCATGGTGCATAGGGAGCCTTGAGTCATTGCACTTCAGTCACTAGACAATCTTAAGACAAGGTACAAGTAAAACAGCAGCCAAGAAATAGCAGAGGTATTAACAACTACAAAAAGATAGAACAGTTGGACCTCTTACTACCTTTTTAAAATGGTGAGAAGAAATGTGTTTTTATTTCTTCAGGGAGTAAAAAAAAAGTCTTCTAAGATTCCACGCTAAACAAACAAAAAGAAACAACACACAAGACCCCTAAGATAATAAACTAATTGAATTCATGGCAGGTATTAGACACTACACGAGACTCCATTAAAAAAATAAAATAAAATTCTTGCTCTCCATATGCTTGGGAGAACAGTATTATTTTTGTAAGAATAGCAGGTTGACATGGAAGAGTAGAAACAGAACTTCAAAGAACTCCAGATAACTGAAGGAAAAGAATCACAGATACCAGATTGCAGCTTTGGAGAAGTTTGCTTTTTTTTTTTTTTCCCCAGTGTTTGCCACTGTTTTCATCTGCTGGACACAATAACACTTTGCAGAATAACAGGTAACTGCAAACTATTCCTGAGGTATAAGTTTTTGGCTTGTTATGGAGCATCAGGCCAGACCTGACCAAAGTGCTGATTTCCACACCATCAAAACAAACACTGCTAAAAAGAATCTTCTAATTTGACTCTCTTTTCTCCTCCTATTTACTCTTCACCACTAAACCTTGTGAAAACAAGTCCTGATGAACCCTAAATTTCCCGGTTCCTCAGGAAGCAAGCAGTTGGCACTGTGCTATCAATCACTGCCTTCAATGCTTCCAAGGAATTTCATTTTATGAATTCTTTTCAGAAATGCCTTATGTCAGGAATGTATAGATTTTTATAAGTTTTCACTGTCAAATCCTTAGCCTCCACTACTTGCTGGCTGAGAGTTGCTGACACTGGCATGACCACTGTTGGTAAATCATTCTGTAATCTGGCATAGGTAATTTCAAGGCAGAGTAAACTCAATGTCATCAGAAACTTAGCTTCTCGTTAGGAAGCTTCTCTGGAAAGTCATGAGGCACATTCCACATGCAAGAACACCAGCTCACTGCTGCTAATCACACAACTCTTCCAAATAATACATTTGTGCTCCAGAAATGCCGTCAGATGCTTGGGAGTAAATTGGAAATTGCAGCCTGTGTTGAATTCCCCAGATCTGTCCTACGTAATTATCCACGCTCTCTACGCCTGGCTCTGTGATGGATGGTTGTTGGCTTTATGGGCTTTGTTTTTGTTGCCTTTAATGTGCTAGCAGCCTGATGGGGTACTTGTTTGGTTGAGTGTGCTTGGGTGTGTGTCACACCATGCACTGAATAACCTCTTCATAGCTGCTGAATATTCACGTATGCTGTCAGCAAGAATGAATACCAGCAAAGCTACAACCAACTTCCAGGTTATTACTTTCAGACTAAACCTGGAAGTACTCCACTTACAACAGTGGGGAAAAGATAAAGTGTGCTGCTGCTGACCCCAGAGTTGCACAGAATTTTGATAATGCAGAGTGTGTCTTCATAAACAAACAGTTCTACTAAAAATAAATGCAGCATTGTCCTGGTTACAAAAATCTTTCTTTGATGGTAATGTTCTGTCCTGAAATGGAAGGTGTGTCAGCTATTTCCATGGGTTACAGGACCCATCCACTGTTACAGGAAAGAAAAATGAATGAGACGTTCTCCACCTGAAGTCAGTGTGTCTGAATAGAGAAATATGTAATGAATGCTTTGATGACAGTAAGAAATATGAAGTGGAACAGAGGTGAAGACTGGAGTTAAATAATACCTGTAAAAGAAGGCTCACAGAAGGAGGTCTACAGAACTCAGACAGGAGGACTACTTCAGCTTGGCTTAGGAATTTTGGCATTCAAGGTATCAAAATACAACAGTGAGAAGTGGGTGCTTTTGTGGTTTGTTGTTTCTTTTGTGTGTGTTTGGCAGACCAGATACATAAGTAGCATATATGTAGGCAAGGTAACACCGATTAGATAACAATGTGGCTAGAAAGCTACCACAGCCATAAGAAAAGATAACAAATTCTGCTTTCAAAGCACTTGGAATGATGGCATTCAAGAAAATATGGCAGATACATCTAACAAAACCAAATCACTGAAGAAACTGGTGCTGAGTTGAAGGCAGCAAAGTGACAGCTCCAGTGAGGAAATTCAAAGTAATCATGTAAAATAAAAGGTAGGAAGGACAAAAAAAGGGTAGAACCACAGAGCTTGAGATCCCATTAGGTTCTGAAATCAAGAGTCAAGAAGCTTGGAGGAAAAAATTAATGCACTAAATTGAAATTAATTTTAGTAGTGTAATAGAACAGAATGCTTATTTTTCAGGAAGTCATAGCATTGCTTTATGTGTCACCTGTTTAACACTCACCTGGCCTTAGACTTTTGTACACTGCCTTCTGGAACTCCCTTTTAAGACTGTCCAGCAATCACTCCTTAATTGCACTGTGAATTATGGTTCTCTTGTGACTGTTTTGACAAAAGCAAGTCAGCATAGCAGATAAGCAGTCATTTACCTTGCAAAGCCCTTCTAATAATATTAAACATTACAAACATTTAGCATTACAGGAGACGTAATCAGTCTGACTGAACTTTCTAATGCCTCGTGTGGTCATTATCTGCTCTCACCAAAAAGCAGGCAAAGTGCAGTGTGTCCCAACCCTGGGGTGTGGATTCAGCTTTGCAGCATCTCTACTGGTCTGTGCACTCTTTAAGGAGGGAATCAGGCTATGTGCTACTCATGAGAAACATTCACTTGCAGTGTGATGGCTGGATAGATTTGTGTGCATTTTGGATGTTTTGTAGGTTTTCTAAATTGAAGCAAGCACAAACAGCATATCAGTAGCTTCAACTACAGTACAAGGTGCTGGCTGAGCCTTAAGGAGTCTAGATAAATAAACCAGACTGATCAACACAGCTGTTTTGAAAGCGTTGAGAATGGGATAGGAAAATGAAAGGCTATGTGAAATATTTAAGGATTGTTTCTCTCTGAATATGAAACATATCTTTATCAGCAAGACACAAAACTTTCTGGATTTCTAAAACCAGGATCTAAAGGGGTTCTTTGAATGGGGGAAGATGAATGATCCTCTCATAAAGAAGCTACAGCTTCTATGAAGGAGCAGAGATGTGGAATCCATGAACAACATGAACAATGACCTCCTATTATGATGCAGAGCTCACTGAAGGTGGATCCTTCTCCAGATGTCAAACAAGCAATGGTATTGGATCCATCTTCATCAGGGCTGAGTGGTCACCACACTGTTGGTATCAGGCAGCCTGCAAAGAGACCTCTCCCCAACCATCAAAGGGGTGATGGGGTCTGTACACCTTTCCCAGCCAGCTCGCATCAACCAATGAGCATCCTGTGATTTTACTGTGAGTGCAACAGACCAACTGCAGCACCAACCTATGTGCTCACGTGGAGCACTCATTTCCTGCAATTCTTCTATTGATGGCCAAGGCTTTTATGAGCCCTGCTTTCCCATTTCCAACCCTCATCACTCCTAAAGTGTTGGCATCAACTCTACTCTGAGCTCCGAGGAAGAGGGGAGGACAGGGATGAGCCTGAGTGATGAGACCCTATGCATGAAGTGAAAAGGAGGCCGGAGACCCAACATGCACCTGTGTTCAAAGAGCAGATGTTCCCTTTGGCAAGATAAAAGGCATCAGGAAGCCATTCCCAGGAAAGAGCTACTGAGCACCTCTGCCATTCATCTGCCTTCTAAACTGGGAAACTCTCCTGCCATAGGCCTCAACTCCCCCAAATGCCACATTTTTGTCACCACGAGAAACAGTATCACATTACCGTGGCATCCCAATGTAACAAGCCACTTCATTGCTTTATCTACTGAGCATGTGGCAAGAACACAAGTCGCTGAGCAAATAGGGTCCCCAATACAAACAGCTCTTTGTAGAAGCAGATCCAACAGAAAACACCGATGTCTGATAACAGTGTAAACAACAGTTATAAATTCATTCAGAGAGGAAGGATGGATCCTCTCCAGAACAAGAAGTGGTGGCTGATGGGGAGCAGCAGTACACTCAAGCCAATGTAGACATGCCTGAAAGAGAGAGAGACAGCCCTTGAAGGTGGATTCACATCAAATGGAAGAATGGATTGAACTGGAGCCACCTGCAGCAGGGCAGGCCCATTACAGGCACACTGCTTTTAGGCAGCTAGGACAGAAATATCTTCTAGAACTGTCAAGGAGGGTTGAGGTCAGTTCTCCTACCTGAGCTCTTTTTGCAAGTGAGACTTGTGTTCTTTCTTCTTAAAGGGCTTGGTTGATCCTCCTCCTAACAAGTGGCGGCTGACAGGGAGGCTCAGTACCAATGCGCCCATATAGTTGGCCTTTCCTGACAGCAATGGAGAGCCCATGGATGTAGATCCACAACTGGAAGAAGAACTGACTGAACTGGAACCACCTGCAAGAGGTGAAGCTGTAGTTGAATCACAGGCTCACTGCTCTGGGGCAGTCAGTAAACAAACAAACAAACAAAAAAAACCCTTTCTCTAAACATTGAAGGAGGGCTGAGCTCGGTCCTCTTCCCCCAGATGGCCATCCTGCTTCCACAAGGGAAAATCCCATGATTTTCCCATCAGTTGATACAGCCCCAACTGCAAGACTGTCCCACAGGCTCGTATGGTGCATCCATTTCCTGACAATTCTTCCACTGACCCACAAAGCTTGAATGATCCTTGCTTTCCCATTCTTCCCCTCACCCCTCTCAAAGAGTTGACGTCAATTCTGTACCAAGCCTTCAGTAAGAGAACAGGCTAGGGACTGGCATCCACTGAGTAGTGCTGAACAGGAGGTGTCCATGGGAAGGACCCCAGCATTCCTGAAGTTTCCAAGTAGTGTCAAAGGAGTTACAGAGGCATCTTTTCCTTTGGATAAAGGGAAGATTAATCAGGACAGGAAGAAGTACTGAATGTCAACGTGGAGAGCCATTATCCTTGGTATCAGGTGTTTTTTTCAAAACTGAACATCAAACTTCTTTTTTTTTTTCTTTTAATTAGAAAACAAAAGAAGAAAAATAATTCAAATATCAAACAAAGAAAAACAGTAATACCTTAGATATTTTTCAACCTTTGTCTATACTTGCATTCCCATGTGTCTTCCTGATTTCCCCAGTAAAGAAATGACATTGATGTGTGTTGTGTGGACCTGGCCCAGCTCCTCAGGACTGGGTAGGGGCTCATTCACATGGCATCACAGGGCAGGCTTAGGGAATTGCCTTTGTTTGGTGCCAAGACAAGAAGGTAGAGGGGGATGAGGACAGAAGCGGTGCTACCTCCTTATACTTCATTGGCAGAAGTGAGGAAAGGGAAAGAGAGAAAGTCAACAACTTTTTAGTGTTTGTGGTTGAGTTTTTTGCAAAAGTGTGTGCAAGGAATGCACTATCATTCTGCCACTTCAAATAGCAACTATCACACACATCCAGCAGAAAGCCATGTCCTCTGCACAACCCTGTGCCCTCTCCAGCCATAGGAGCCAATACAGCTACACAGACAGAACTTCCTAGGCAACGTGTGGCCATCCCAGCCTCAGGCTGCAGGGTGTACCCAAGCTTTCTGTCTGCCTGCTCCACTTGCATGCATTTAAGTCTTTGGGGCCCAATGGGATTCATCCCAGGTTAATCAAAGTGCTAGCTGATGTCATTATGAGAAGTCTCTCAAATATTTTTCAATGCTCTTGGGAATCTGGAGGGGTCCTACTTTACTGGAAACGGGCAAATATTATCCAATTTTTTCAGAAGGGTAAAAAAGAAGGCCCCACTAATTACAGGCCTGTCAGTTTTCATTTGGTGCCTGGCAAAATTATGGGTAAGATCTGGGAATTATTTAAAAACACCTGAAAGACACTGCAGTCACTGGTCACAGTTTCATGAGAGGAAAGTCCTGTTTAACTACATTAATGTCCTGGTCTAGACAATCACCAACTGCGTGAGAATTAAAAACATAATTTTCTAGATTCTGCCTCTAGGACCGGGCAACCCATACAGACTGGGCACAGGAGGCAGGAGAGCAGCTCAATGAAAAGGGATCTGGGGGTTCAGGTTAGCAGCAATCTGAGTCAGGAGTGTGTCCTGCCAGCCCAAAGGGCCAACCATACCAAGGGGTGGTGCATTAGGTTGCCCAAGGAGGTTGTGGATGCCCCAGCCTGGAGGCATTCAAGGCCAGGCTGGATGTGGCTCTGGGCAGCCTGGTCTGCTGGTGGCAACCCTGCACATAGCAGGGGGTTGGAACTGGATGAGCCTTGTGCTCCTTTTCAACCCTGACCATTCTATGATTCTATGATCAGGGCTACACTGCCAGCCAGGCAAGAGGAAGGGGCTGTCCTGCTGTGCTCTGTGCTGTGCAGCCTCACCTTGAGAACTATGTGCAGCTTAGGGCATTGCAGTAACATAAAACTATGGGAGAACATCCAAATGAGGGGTACAAAGATGGTGAAGGTCTGGAGGGCGAAGTGTATGAGGAGCAGCTGAGGTCCCTTGGTTTGTTCAGCCCAGAGCAGAGCTGAGGGGAGGCCCGATGGCAGCTGCAGCTCCTCACAGTGAGTGGAGGGCAGCGCTGAGCTCTGCTCTGTGTGACAGCAACAGGGCTGAGGGAACAGCATGGACCTGTGTCAGGGGAGGGGCAGGTTAGACAGTAGGAAACTGTTTCTGATGGAATTCTAGAAGGGTCTCCAAAATATCATTAGATTTCTGGTTAGTCCTGTGTGGAGCCAGGAGTTAGACTCAATGATCCTTGTGGGTCCCTTCCAACTCAAGATATTCTATGATTATTATCTAATAGTATTTAGTATTCTGGATAAACTGGGAACAGCAAAGAGAACTGTTTTCATATACATACAGAAAAAGTACAAAATGTGTAAACTTCATGATATTTTGCTAAAGCAAACAGCAACACAAAAACAAACAAACAAGCAAAAGCACAAACAAAACCCCACTTTAATTCACTACTTTAAAACTCTTATTTTTGTGTAGCCTCCCCTTTGGTTTCACCTAATCTGCAGCTGTGCAATTATTACGCAATTTCTTAATTCTGGTAAGAAGTTATTCAAGTTGCTCTGTGGAACAAAGCAGCAACAGACAGGATAACTGTTTGCATGAGATTCTCTGCGCTATACAGACTTTTGATGTAAAACAAAGGATATGGAGATGATAATCCTAAATTTGCCTTATGCTTCTCGTTCTTAAGCAATCAGGCTGAGGAAATACCTGGCCTCCTATGCAACAAAAGAGTTTCATTCCCTTAGACGTGTGGCAAGTAGCTGGACTCTCCTCAAAGAATTGGCACTGTTTGGATGTTTGCTTGTGTTGTGTTTGAGTAGAGGAAAACAGATTTGCTACCAATGGAATTAACACGTGAAATAATAAGATGTGAAAAATTTTAGTTGGGACAAATGATTTAGGTAAGTAGTAGAGAGCTGAGAGCTGCTTCTTAGTAACTGTGGCCCAAGTCTTTGTATAGGTACGGAGCTGAAGAAACTCATTTTCCAATACAATTCTCCTACCAGCAGTTTCAATAACTCTCCTCTGCTGAGCTTCAGCTCCTCCTGGCTGAAAAATTATGCCTTTCAGTACAGACATATGCACAGAACTAACCCATTTAATTCAATAACTACTCCTCTAAAGACATTATAAACCACAGCTGCTCACACCTATGAGAAATAACTCCCCTGTAACGCTGGTGTCCACTACAGCATCTTGCTTTAAAGTTTCCCAGACCAGTTGGAGTTTGACAGTGAAACTTTTTAAATTCTCACGCTTTTGACACTTATTTCAACTTGCCAGGATCGCAGCAGCAGCGAGGGAAGGGTGGAGGGAGGCGCATCCCTCAGACGCCGTGAGCCCATCGCATCGCACCATTCAGCGCGGAGCTCTCACCTGAAAGCCCCTACAGAACACACGTCCTACCCTGCTCACACACGTTAACTGAACGGCGCAGGTGTGGACCGCGGGAAACCTCGAGGCCGACTGCAGCACAAGGATTTTTAAGCTTTCCAGCTGTACGTTCTTCCCCTTCGGCAAACCGTCAGAGCAGCAGCGATGCGCTCCGCCTTGTGAAGAAGCGCCGCAACAGCCGCACCACTCCGTCGCGCCACCCCGCTCTCGCGAGATAAAGAACCCCGCGAGAGCGCGGCGGTGGGAGGGACAAGGGCTCGCGAGAGCTAGCCGGAGGAGGAGAGGGGAAGAAAGATCTCGCGAGAGCGGGGCGGTGCGCCCGGCTCCGGGCATGCGGGCGAGGAAGGCAGCCTGGCGCGCGATTGGCGGGGCGCGGCTTCCTCTCGTCGCCGGCCTCGCGCATGCGCCGCGCTCCGCCGGGCCGTGTCCCCGGTGCGTGTGTATGCGTGTGTCAGCCGCGGGCAGCGCTCCCGGCCGGCGGCCGCACGGCACCCGAGAACCGCCGCGCAGGGTAAGCGGGCTCGGGGCCAGCGCAGGGCCGCGTGCCGCTCCGGACACCCCGCCGAGAGGCGGCCCGGCTTCGGCCTGACCCCGCCGCCCGGCCGGGGAGCGGTGCGGGAGGAGGAGGAGGAGGAGGAGGAGGAGGCGGCGGCCCGCGGGCGGCCTAACCCCGCGCAGCGCGGCCCGGCGCCGGGCGAGGCCGCGGCGGCCCGGGATGGAGTGAGGCGGAGGAGGCCTCCCAGGAGACACTTCCGCGTTGCGGGAGGGCCCCGCCGCCCCGCCGGCCGGCCTGCGACCCGGCCCCGGGCTCCCATGTGAGGCGGGCGGCGGACGGGCGCCGGCGGCAGCAGCGAGCTAGCGAGGCTCAGCGGGCGGCCCGGGGCGGGCGCGGCGCCGCGTCTCCATGGCGCCCTGAAGGCGGCGGCGGCGGCGGCGGAGTCCCTAGGCCGCGTCCTCGTCCTCGGCCGCGAGTGATCTCGATGCCGAGCACCTCGGAGGCGGCGGCCGGCGGGAGCGGGGGAAGCCGGGGCTGGGGGAGCGGCGGCGGCGGCGGCGCGGCGGCGGAGGCGGCCGCCGACAAGAAGCGGCTGCATCACCGGAGACGGAAGCGCTTCGCGGCCCAGCCGCAGCCTCCCCCCCCGCCGCCGGCCCCGCACCCGCTGCTCTTCCCGCTCCTGCAGCCGCCCCTCCTGCAGCCCCCGCTCCTGCAGCCGCCGCTGCCGCCGCAGTCCCTGCTCTTCCTGGCGGCCACCGGCGCCTCCTCCTGCTGCGGGGACGGGGGGGAGCGGAAGCGGCCGCGGGGCAAGCGGCGCTCGGGATCCCGGCACAAACGGCGGCGGGGCCGCGGGGGAGGCGGCGGCAGCGGCGGCGGCGGCGGCGGGACCCAGGAGGCGGAGAAGCGGCGCGGTAGCGGGGGGCTGAGCACGCTGGTGGAGGAGTACGACGACGTGAGCTCCCAGTCCGAGGGGCTGGTGGGCGGCGGCGCGGCCGGCGGCGGAGCGGGCAGCGGCGCGGGGAGCCCGGCCTCGTCCCCGGGCGGCGGCGGAGGCGGGAGTCAGCGGCAGCGGGGCGAGGCGGAGAGGAGCGGGCGATCCCGTCGGGAGCACCGCAGCGGCAGCGGCCGCTCGAAGGAGCGGCACCGGGAGCACCGGCGGCGGGGGGAGGAGAAGGCGCAGCAGGAGGGGGCGGCGGCGGGCCGCGGGGGGAGCGAGGCCGCCTCGTCCTCCTCCAAGTCCCGCAGCCGCCACAACCACGCCGGGGGCCAGGACCGGGAGGGACTCAAGAGCGGCGGAGGCGGCGGCGGCGACGGCCGCAGGAAGGGCTCCCTCGCCTCGCCCGGTAGCGGCAGAAAAGAGCGGGAGAGTAAAGCGCACCGCAGCCGGACTAAAGCGGCCAAAGAGCCGCCGTCGGCTTACAAGGACCCGCCGAAGGCCTACCGCGACGACAAGCCCGAGCCCAAGGCTTACCGGCGGCAGCGCTCGTCCCCCAGCCCCGGCCGGGACGACAGCCCGCCGCTGCATCGCTCCTCGCAGAGCCTGCGGAGCCGCAAGTCGCTGAGCCCCGCGGGCGGCCGCTCGCCCCTCAGCCCCTACAGCCGCCGCCGATCCCCCAGCTACAGCCGGCACAGCTCCTACGAGCGCGGCGGAGATGTGTCGCCCAGCCCCTACAGCAGCTGGCGGCGGTCGCGGAGCCCCTACAGCCCCGTTATCCGGTGAGTGCGGGCTGCGGGAAGGGGGAAGGGGAGGAGGGGGTGATGGATGGAGGAGAGGGTCCTGGACCGTGCGGGTCAGCAGGTGTCTGGGAACGAAAGCCCTGGTGCTGCTCCTGGGCTGAGGGAAAAGAGGCAAGTGGAGATCCTCCGGCCCAGGCCTGGGGAGAAAGGAGATGCGGGCAGCACTCCTCTCCTGCAGCTATTGCGTGTTTTGGGGAGGCCACGTAGCTGGCAAGAACGCTTTCTAAATACCGAGGCCCTGTACTTTTTCCAACGTGAATGACGATGGAAATACTTATCAGAGGACAAGTTTTCCGAAGGACCAGTTTGGGGTTTTGAATTTTAAGAAATATGGGTGTTCTCACGTACGTGCTTGTGTATTTTCTGTTCCAGGGTGCAGGTTGTAACAAAATTCACCAGCATATTCATAATCCTAAGAGTAACCAAACTGGTGGATAATTCCTGTTGCTAGTGTTTCTTGATTTAGGTTTTTTTTTTTTTTTTAGGGATTTATACAAAGATTTAGTCTTTGTTTTACTAGGAAAAGGAGCCAGTGTCAAACTGTAGATAAACTGATTTCCTACTGTGTTATTCAATGTGGGCTTGCAAATCATCCTCTTTGTGCAAACTTAGATTGCAAAGGTCAGTGTTGCTGTGACTTTCTGCGTTTTATATAGAGAATGAGTGCTTTACCTCTATAATCATATGCAAGCAACATCACAGCATTAAAGCATTTCAAAATATTTTCACTTACTGTAATTACTTACTGAAATTCACTTACTGAATTACTGGGAATTAGTTAACGTGTTCTTCTCACTGAAGACTTGCATTTCTCACAGTGGAATTGTACTCTTGCCACGTTGTGTGTAAGTTTATTTAAATTCACATCTGAAGTTAGCTTTTAAATGTGATATGTTGGCAAGTATTTTTTTTGCACTGCATTACCTGGAAGGTTGTCTGGGAATTGCTTTCTGATGTTTTTAATGAGCACCATGTGTCAGCTACCATTCAGGTATCCAGTGAAGATGCTGAAGCCATTCCTGTGTTTTGATGGCAGTTGGTAGGGCATCCTGTCTGGGGTGTGTGTCAAATGCTGTTTAAAGAGTGAAGTAACAGCACTGTGCCCTACCGTATCCTAGGCAGAACAAAGGTGCCCTTGGAATGAAACAGAAACAAAAAACCAATCATTTTAAGGTACAGTTGTATGGAAAAGTTTTGTTAACAATAGACTGTTTGAGGCAGAAAGCACTGTGAGTGCTCAGAAAAGGAGCATGTTGTTGTTGTTGTTCTGTGAGAGCCTGTTCCAAGTAGTTAAGGATTCTTTTTCAGGATGATTTGTGTAATAGAACAGCAGGAACGTTTCTGGAATATCTTTAAACGTTCTGGAAAAACAGTGTTTTCTGTCAATACTGATGTCTTGGAATAAGAAAGCTATTGATGATAGAGCTGCATGTAGTAGGCTTGTGCTTAGAGCAGCCATATTAGGCAGATTAATAGCCAGGTTAGTTTGAGACCCTGCCTTACGTGCTGGCTGGTAGTAGAAGGTACAGGAGGTCTTGTAGGATACAGTTAGAAAGGACAGATCTGTAGGAGTGTTTTGTTTACTTGGTTCTGTTGGTAGTGGGCCTGTGGTTTGAAGCATGACAGTTTGTTTCCCGATTCTTGTGTTGTCTTTCTTCTAAGTGTGTAAATCTTCCTTGAATCTCAGACCTGTTTCCAGGAGTTAGCTTTGTGACTTCATTCCTTCCTTCCTCCAGTTAAACTTCAATTTGCATCCTGTCTTTTATCTGTGCACAGATAAATTGTTTTGTTAACTACTGCACGTTTTCAGATTTACTTGGGAAAGGCTGGAATGGCTGAGTGGAAGAGGAAGTTGCTCTGTGGAGAAGATGAAGTTAGTCTGCCCAAATGTGGCATTAATAAAAAAAAAAAAGACATTTTCACAGAAAAAGAAAGAGGCCAATAGTGTCAGGATAACCTTTGTTGTCCGTAATATTTGCCTGTTGTGAAGAAATGCGACATGGTGTTTCTTTGCTTTATTATGTGCACTCAGAAAAGATGGAAGACAGGTGTATTGCTGTGTTAGCCTTTCAGAGCTGTCATGCTTGTTTGTATGATATTGCGCTCAAAATGCTGAAAACTGTTGCTGTGTTGTTTAGATATCCATATAGCAGCCGAAGTCTGGATAGAATATAATGATTTCATGAAGGCAGCAGCTTCTTAGAGCTCCTGTTTTCTTGATCCAGGTGATTTAAAAATGAAATTCTGGGGCTGCATCTACCTGTAATGATGTCAGGATAGTAACAGCTTTGTATGTTCCTTGGCATTTCAGTCTGTGAGTCTTTTTGCTCTTTGCAGTATGTATTTCGTGTACGAAACTTCAGCAGTGTTCTGTTACTTATCTCTTTATTTTAGTATGTAGAAGGTGAAGATGAAGTGATTCTAGCAAGCTTGGTCAGCTCCTGTCTGGAGTCCTGATTTTTTTTCATCTGCATCTGAACTGCTTAGGGAGAAAGTTCTGATAAACAGTAGGAGAGAAACAAGTGAAGTCAGCTTCACTCTTGTGAATTCCTGGTTTTCTCAAGCAGCAGTAACAGCATAATTATGTGAGTGGTGAATTACAGAAGTCGCTGACTAGTATCTTTCATTGTAGCTGCCTGGAGATTGCTTCTGTTCAGAAGCAAAGACAAAAATACATGTTTTATGCTTGGAAAATTGTTTGAATGGTAGACTAATTGCTTTTGCCGTTATAATTGCAGTAAACATTTATATTTTGTGCAAACTGATTGCTTGAGCTATTTTCACTTGATGGCAAAAACTTTTTCACTTGCTGTTTGTGGCTTTGTATTATGTTTCCTTGTATATTGTAACATGCACTTGTTCTTCAGTAGTGCGTGCACACTTCTGGTAATGGGGATTCTTCCATGTTACAAAAAGCATGAGGAAGTTATTTCTCTACTGATAAATGGACTCTATCTTTGTAGAACTCAGAAAATAATAATAATTACAAAAACAAAAAACAAAAGAAAAAAACCAGTCCAAACCAAACAACAAAAAGCCACCGTAACTGACGAAATAAGGAGAGTCTTTTTGGATGAAATTGTAGGGAGTGATGCTTTTCATCATTTCAGTCAGATCATATGCTATGTGATCACACATTTAACTCAGTTAACTGTATATATGAGTAATTGCATTTTCCAAATTTGGATACACCTACCCATCTGCCTGGATGGAAGTAAGTAGGTGGGGCACTACTAGCATAGTAATACGGTATGGTGTGTGGATGTTGCTTCTAGGAAAGGAAAAATACACCATTTCTTTTCTTACCTGAACTCTGGAGCCATCCCTTTTTTTTTTTTCTGTGGTAGGTCATGTAGCACTGAGGCTCTGTGAAGTATGGATCACTTCTGTGCAAAACCAAAACAAGCATAGGGAAAATGGTAAAATATTTGTTGAGCAAGTAAATACCTACTTCATGCAAAATCCATGGTTTCATACATCATATAAAAAAAGCTTTGCAAGCACTGATCTTGATGCTTTTGGATTTAAAGCAGTAGGAGAGATTTTCAGATGTTTTTCCCTCTTGTTTGGGGAAAGATTTTCTATATAAAACTCTTGAATCTTGTTCAGTAAAATTGTATTTTGGAAAAAATTGGAAGTGAAGCCATGTGTTTTCACTGTTGGAATAGCTATTTCTTCCAGTGTGTTTGAGACCTGGCTGTGGACCTGACCTCTTGCTGATGTTCAAAAGATGATTTGCTGATTTCCTTTTACCTTGATGATGTGTCTTTCAGTTTCCTTGTTGATCTGTTTTGGATATGCGGGAAGGGCCTTCATTTGAAAAATGAACCTTGTAATGTGTTTATATTTGAGTTGCCATTGTTTTTTTGCCGATTGATTTCTTTGTATGCAGAGTTTTCATCTGAGAACAGAGGGCTATAAAGCAGATTTAAGAAACAAAACATGTTTAGAATTTTTCTGTGTTCTTACGCTGTATGTATTGGATACTCTTTTAAAGATTTCTGGATTGAAATGGTTAAGCAAGTTACGTAGTCTTCATGTGCAAAGCAGAATAGGATGTTGGTTGCAGAGCTGCTTAGAATATAAGGCAGGACTAAGAGCTTGAGAAAATAAAGAGTATGTAAGATATTAAGGGGGAGCACCAATACTGTTAGGTCTCTGGGGAGACCTGATTGTGGCCTTCCAGCACTTGAAGGGAGCATATAAACAGGAGGGGGTTCAGCTACAAGGGTGGATAGTGATAGGACAAGGGGGAATGGTTTTAAACTGAGACAGGGGAGGTTTAGGTTGGATCTTAGGAGGAAGTTTTTCACCCAGAGGGTGGTGAGGCACTGGAACAGGTTGCCCAAGGAGGCTGTGGATGCCCCATCCCTGCAGGCATTCAAGGCCAGGCTGGATGTGGCTCTGGGCAGCCTGGGCTGCTGGTTGGCGACCTGCACACAGCAGGGGGTTGGAACTGGATGAGCATTGTGCTCCTTTTCAACCCTGACCATTCTATGATTTGCTTGCTGTTGCAACATGAAATAGCTATACCGCCAGCTGTAATGTTTTGTCGAGATGGTTTATGTTACTGAGTGATTATAAATGTCTTGGAAGATGTGTGGTGAAGCCAACTGATTAAATTTAGGTCTCCCCTCTCAAATACACTGCGACCTTACCATGAACTGGAAGATGGCAGTGCCTGCTCGTTAATGCAGCTCACTGGTTGTTGATGGCAGATCCAAACTGCAGTGGATGTTTTAACCCCGTTTGGTTCTATTTGCTTTCTCAGTATTCAGCTCTTTATTCTGATGATTCCTTTGTGTCCTGTCTTGTCTAAAAGTAAGTAAACATAGGACGAGAATCAATTTCATTGTTTCACTCTGCACACGTAATATATTTGAGTATAGTATTGTCTGTGCTTAGGTAACACTCTGGCTGCTGGCATGTTTAATGTAGTTGCTCCCAAAGCAGTTAAGAAGAAGAGAGCTTTTCAAGTTTACAAACAGGAGAAGATAACACATGGCTGTTCTGATTTGTTAATAAAATGCAGTTCTTTTTTTAATAAATATGTGAAAGTGAAACGGGGAACAGAGAAACACGTAAAGTAGTGGTATGACATGAAAAAATTTAAGCTAAGTGAGATTTATGCTCCTGGAGGTCTGAATGTGTGAGCAGCATTCTTTTTCCTCCCTCTTTACTTTCAAATATCAAGATAGTAAAAGGTAGCACTTCAAGTTTTCAGTTCATAGTCGGAATTGTTTCATTGTGTGTGTGACTGTGCAGGCAGCGTTAACATCAGTAGGCTATTTGGTTAAAATTCATCAAGGAATCTCCTGGTTAGTAGCTGATATGTTATCCAAAGAAATGTAACTGTGTTTAATTGCTAGAATGAGGAACATTGTGACAGTTTCAAAACTTGCAAGTAATAACACTTAGATATTTTGAGTGTCTTTATACAGTGAACAAGTGGATTGTGTTGAGCAACAACTGTTTTTTTCTTGGTGGAAGGGGAGCCTGCTTTCTTTTTGTCTTCTGGAATATGGAGGAAAGCAGTGCCAAGTTCTGTTTTGGGGATGAAGTCCTTACTAGTGCTTTCTTCCTTTGTTTCGTTACACACACCTATTCTCTATATGATTTTTAGATAACATCTTGAAAATTTCTTTCTGGTTTCATATTTTAGCTAGACATAATATTATGCAATTACTTCAATTTCCCTCTGCGGCTAATCAGGTTGTGCTCCTAGTCTCCTTTGTTGCTGTCTCCAGGGAACGAAAAAAGCAGCTCTATGTAAAGAACTTCTTTTAACGCAGGCTAGTCCTACTGTTACTTATGGTTTTTAGGCAAATCAGTTTTCTTTTCCTTTTTTTTTTTCTTCCCTCTGTATATGAAAAACACTGAAACGTGTAGATGGTTCAGAAGTGGTTTTATGGCAGTGAGTTTGACAGTTCCTCTCTCCAGGGATGTAGAGCTGCATGAAGTGCATTCACAGTGCTTGTAGAAGGCTGTTGATGGATAAGCACAACACAGGTACCTGTAAATGGGGCAGAACTTGAGGGTGTGCTGCCAGCAGATGCCAGTGCTTTTGTTGGGTGGGTTAACTATGACCCTTACCTTCAGTTTGGCTCCTGATCTCTGCTGATTTGGGTGAGAAAATCTGGATTGCTTCATTGGGTCTGTTGGTTGTTTGCAACACAATTCCAAGTGTTCATAGCCACTGTCCTTTTGTTCTTGGTTACTATGTTAAAAACAAACCATCCTAACTAACAACAAAATAACTGGTGGCAAATGTCAGATGAGGCATTTTATATATGCATGTATGCATGCTTGTGTGTTTAACAGAAGTCCGGTGGAATATATAGAGAATACTGTGTAGTTCAGGTGCATCTCCTGCTGTTTTCTCGAGGTCCCAGCCAAGTGTCAGTGTCTTGTTAAAATGGCAGGCATTAGCTACGGTGTGAGCCTGGTGCTGTGATGCTGGGGCTTCATCATTTATTTGAAACGAGTGTTAGCTCTGAACAGTGTGAGTTGACTGGCCCTATGGATAGGGTGGTATTTCACCATTCTCAGAGTTCTGTGTGTTTCTGAGAGAAAGCTTGTAAACATCCATAGCTTTGTTTTTGTGGCATTTTATAGGTGGGAACTTGCATGTAAGTTTTGTCTAGACTGGGAGGTTTTCTTGGGACTTTGGAACTAATGCTGATGAAAGAAAATGGTAGTTAAATATTTGAAAAGATCACTGAACTTAGGGAAACAGCAGCAGTTACTGTGCGTAGGTCACACTGAAATTAATGCCTCCTATTTGTTTCCCTGGAAACCACAACAGATACAAAGAGCACAGCAACACTTGATAGAACACAATAGAACAAATGCTTAGCTATAGAACACTATTTTTCAATGCAGTCACCATCATTAGTCAACGTGCACAGATGAGCTGATTGAAACGCCCTTCATCTCATGGTGTAACTAACAGCTGTGCACGGCAGAATGAGATTTGCCTTTCACTTTGCCATTACCATTGCTGAAGCACACTGCTTACCACCTCACAGTGTTCAGATCTGCTGTTTGGTCCCCACAAATGTTCTGCAAGAGTCAATGAATGTCAGTGGATGCTGTTTTTTCCACATGGGAAAATTCAGTGACACACCTTTGCTTCATACATATTTCCTTGCCAGATACCATTTGGTCAGACTGTCCCTCTGCTGCCACTGTTGCACTGCAACAAAATGGAACAGAATATTGATGGGAAGGTTCAGTTTCTACTGCCATACAATCAACATCTGCCTCTAATGTCATGAGCCAACATAATAAAATAGGAGGCATTACTTTCAGAGCAGCTCTTGTAACTTGAATTACCAGTGCTCTGACAGAGCTGTCTCTTACTTATGGTTCATTCTGTTCAGCTGAAGGTCTTTGTGTTTCCTGTAACTCTTGCCTGGTGGACAAAGTACAGCAAGACGTTATGACAAAGGTCTTTGGGATGCCAGTGGAAGAGTTGGTTTATTATTAGCCTGGGAATGCATTCTGTAGTGCAACTTGAATATCTCTTGCTGATATAAATAATGAAAAACTCAGAAAGATTAAACCAATGGACTCAGCTTATTGCATAACCATCGTTTTGATCTGATACTGAGGGCTGCATGATATAGTGGAACTGAATCCGAAATGTTTGAGTGCCTGTGCTTTTGCTCCTTTCCCTATGGATATAGTTCTGACATGACAGAGCTAGGCCATTTGAGGGGTCATACCTGGGCTGGAGAACTTAGTGGGTGTTTGTTGTTCTTGGTTTTCCTTTCATGAGCTTGTGTAAATCCTTGTTCACGTTCTCAAATCTTTGCTGGTATCGGTAAAATATGCACCTCAAGCCACTGTCAATGCTTAGCTTGCCTACGTTTTCTTTCTGAAGGCAGCACATAGATTTACTGGCTCTTCCTCACCAAAGTGTTGGTAGCTGACCAGATGAGAGTTTCTGGTTACTATAATTCCAACAGATTTTCTCATTTCATCTTTGATAGTGATTTAAAGGAACTTATTTTATTTTGAGCTGATGAACAGGAACAGCCTTGTGATCAGACATGGTATCTCAGGAACTGTGGTGTTTTAGGCTTCTGTTTTCCAGTGAATGTGGAATTCAGCCTGTTTCTTTTGTTGGCACAGATTTCTTTCTTCACGTTGGGCACCTTTCTAAATAAAACAACAAAAAGCACAGAAATTGGACTTATGAAAGAAAAAGGCTTGATACCCTAGGATGTGTTTTATGGTTAAAAATTGAATACAGCTGAGGCTTGCAGATTGCAGTGGGTTCTTTGAAGGTGGGAATGGTGTTCTACAGGTAATGGAGCAAGTTAGATATGGCTAATCCAGGAGATGTGCAAGCAGGTGTTTTCCAAGACAGGTCAGTGACATTCTGGCAAATGATGCATCAGTGTGAGGGGTCAGTTTAGGACTCATAATGCTTATTAGCTTGTACTTGATGCTGGAGACATGGAATTATACTGATTCTATTTCCAGTGCAGATCTATAGGCAGGATCCCTCCTTGAGATATCTCCTCAGAAAGGGAGATAAATATGACAAGTGCTCTGGTCTTGCAGTTTGTAATGTGTTTTATTGTCTGCACGATCTCAGCCCCCTCTTATCATGACTTTATGTTATAGAAATTCACCTATTTTTTTTTTAATTTCTTTTTTTTTTGTCCAGTTTGAGGAAAAAAAGATAGAAAAAAAAATTAGAAAATGTTTTAAGCCCAAAATACAGGATTGAATTAGTTAGACCTTCGAGGTGACAATGAGAAGGATAATTTTGGTGGCATTTCATAGTGGAGCAGAAATATGCTTCCAGGGGATTTTTTCTGAATAATACTGTGTTTTCATTTGGCTTTTGGTGGACATAGGCATTAACGTCTCTTCACCAAATTGTGATTTAGACAAGACTCAAGTAATGATTTTGTATTTAGGAGGCAAAGGGAAAGCAAAGTAATCAGTAATCACAAATCCAAGTACTACTTAGTGCATTTTTTCACTAAAACCATTTTTCTTTTTTTATTAACCCAATTTAAATTGTAGTTGAAAATTCACAAAACGGAAATCTCTATCTTTTGCTTTTATTTCCTCTCATTTTACTTTCATCTTATTACTCTGTAATCGTGCACCACCAGAAAATTCTGTAAGATGCCTTTTTGGCATAGAATTTTACTGTGTTAATTTCCAAGCGTTTCTTCTCATGAGATTTGAATTTTTAATGTTCTCTCATAGCTGTTTGATTCAATAACAGTTTTACCTACTGAATGTGAAGCTTGTGATAGAGTATTCAGTGTGTTCACCTACACGTCGGTTTGGAGTCCGCTCCTGTATAATCTTGATTGGTTTAATGCCCTTATGTTGTTCTAGAAAGGAAAGTCTATTTTTAATAACGCAGGAAAAAAGTGTGTACACATGGAAAGCAACAAATACTGCCCATAACATAGTAATGTTTTTATACTGTATTAAATATTTCTTCAGTTGAAGGACTGTAATGCGACTTTAAGTTGATAATTAAAATGGTATTAATTATTATTGAAATTAAATTTGACATAGTGGCGATTGGTCCTGACCATAATGACTGTTATTGGCTTTATTTTTATTTGCCCTAAACTTTGGGAAACTTCTACACATTGATGCAATCTTTTAATCTGTGAAGTTTTTAGCTCTCCAGACAGTTCATTATTTTCACTACTCGATACATTTTACATTGTCTAGCTAATGGATTTTTTTATCTTTACATAATTTCATTCTCTCCTACAAGTGGAAAAATAGATTTCTGGACCAGGAAAAATAGATTTCTGCCAGTCCTGAGACAAGATAATACTTGTAAATGTTGTGAATCTCTGCTATTTTTAGTATTGCACAATGAATTAAATTTTAGATGTTTGTTGTAGCAATAGATTTCACTAGTTGTTCTCATGCCCTTTATCTCACTTAGTTTATTTCGTTTGTTTTTTAATGAAGAATTGAATCAAAATTACTAGGAAATGAATGAACAATTTCATTAGATTGTATTTCTGCACAGTTGAAGTCTGCTTCTTAATTATTAAGTTTCTTTCCCTCCTTTCCTGCCCTCATTCTGGTTTGTTTCCTTGCTAAGATTTTGTAGATAGCTTAGATATTTTTTTCCCTCTTAGGCATTTTTATCCCACTTATCTGACGTGGATGTAGCAAATTGCTACTTGTAGGTTATCATTTACCTTCAGTAGGTAAATAAATATGGAGTATGTTATTTCTGGAGAGGCAGGGGGAATGTACCTTTAAATTTTGGGAAAGGAAAGCTAAGGCTTATTGTTTTTCAGCTAGCAAACTTTACAACCTTTAGCATTCGGGTTGCTTTTTAACATTTTTATGACAGTTGTGGAAGTGAAACAATTTTTTTTACAGTTCAGTGTTGTGTTTAGATGCTTCTTGTGATGCTACAATGTGAATTTCATTATGCTAAATTCTGGTTGTGTAGGCAGCTGAATTTTTCTGTAATATTGCAGATATTAGATACGTTGACACATGAAGCATAGCATCAAGTTTTCTTTAAAGCAGAATTCATTTCTGGTATGCAGTGAGGAAGCACATCTGTCCTATGGATGTATACAGTTGTATTTTGCAGTGCCTTATTGGGAGAAACTGTATTTAAGAAAGCTTTAACATTTTCTAACAACCTGTTTAGATGTAGAATAATCCTGCTTATTGCTTATTCCAAATAATTTTGGCGGGGCACTGTCTTCTCTATTTTGTTGCTTTTTTAATTCTATAAACGTGGTGAGAATGGTTGATTTAAGAGAGAGTGAAAATGCACAAATTTTTACCTGAGTAAATCTTTACTTTTTTTGAAACAGGCGATCAGCAAAATCTCGAAGCAGAAGTCCGTATTCATCAAGGCACTCAAGATCTCGTAGCAGACACAGGTTGTCTAGATCGAGAAGTCGTCATTCAAGTATTTCTCCTAGTACATTAACTCTGAAGAGTAGCCTGGCTGCTGAGCTGAACAAAAACAAAAAAGCAAGAGCAGCCGAGGCAGCTAAAGCCAGTGCAAAAGCTTCCAACACTTCAACACCAACGAAGGGAAACACTGACACTGCTGCAAGTGCACCTCAATTGAACAATGTAAAGGACCTGAAGAAAGTAAAAATTGAGCATACACCTTCTCCTACGAGCAGCGTAAATTTGAAGAATGACAAGGCAAAAGCAAAGGTCTCGCTTCCAGAAACTAAAGGAGAAAATAATCTGATAGCAGACAAAAATACTAAACAGAAAGCTACAGCGGTAAAAGAGGACAAAGTAACTGTTGTAAAACAGCAACCGGTCACTGTAAAAGAGAAAACCAAACCGAGCACACCGAGCGTAGTAACAAAGGAGAAGGAGCGAATTGTTGCACTACCAGCCTCCACACTGCCACCCTTGCCTTTGCCTCCCACGCTGCCTGAAGATAATGAAACTGATAGGTGAGTTGTGATGTAAATTTGCTTTTTGGGGATTGTCTCTTGGTTTTATTTCTTTATTTCTGCTTTGGAAAACTAATGGTAACCAAGGTGTGTCCAGCCTGTGACAGCTCACGATGCAGCTTACCCACTGCTGCTGCACTCAGCCTGCCTAGGCCAGCTGTCACACAGCACCAACAAAACATTGGTGTGCTCTTAACTCTATCTGGCCTGAAACCAAGGCACAAGGAGGATGAGTACAGCGTTAACTCAAGATACAGCAAGTTGTATACAAGATACAGCAATTGTATGTAGCTTGATGCACTGGCTAAACACTATTCTGTGAACAGCAAAATATATGCAGCTGTCCTTTCTGTTATGATAAGGGAATTTGAAAATAAGTTTCAAGGTTGCTAAAAAAAATTGTTTCTTTGGTATACTTGTAACTTCATTTTCAATCAGTATAAATATGTGACCTGCAACTTTTCAGATGAAATGTGGGGAGTTCCAATCAGGCATTAACCTGAAAAATTTCATCACGTCTCTCTACTGAACTTTTATAAGCCCTATCTTAGCAAGAGAAAAGTACCTCTCACTTCAAGGTCACACCTTGTTCATCTGATTGCTTTTGGCAGTACACTCATTTGTGAACAACTGTTTTCAAGGATAAAGCACAGGAATAATAAAACTTCATCAAAAATCTTTGATGAACACCTTGAGAACTCACTGAGAACTGCAGCCACTGCCACCAAACCAGACTGAGGCATTATTTTCACAAAAACGAGGTCCAATATCCCACTAGTTTTATGGTTTTGTTCCTTTCCTTTTTAGTTTTAACAAAAACAACAAAAAAATTACTTACACCTGCTAACTATATTGTATAATTTATGGGGGCTGCTCCATAAGTAGTCCTTTCTAATTTTTTATGTTGGCCCACAGTGTCAAAGGTGGATGTTGTTGGCATGGCATAGTTCTGGGGAAAGATTAATTCAGTAGCAATATCTGAAAATCTTTTAGTAGGTTGGAATTTGACTTAAAGGATCTTTAATTTTTATGGATCTGTTATTTTCAGTTAATTCATTTTGGAGATCACTATTACTTGGAGTACGTATAACTGAGGTGTCATGTTCATAACTTTTAATTTGCGCTGACTTTTGAAGTCTTAGAGATTGGTTTGTAGCAAGGGAACTTGGGTCTGTACCTGAAGTGCAATCTGAATTTAGGCTATGCTAAGTTTCTTTTTTGTCCAAACAGAAAACTTGCTGTGGTATGAATTGGAAAATGATGCTATTGAGCTGTCATTTATTATTTTTATTTTGGTTTTGGTATTGTGAGAAAAGTTGCTTTTGGTATTACTCGTATTACTGGTCTTGTGCTATCCCAGAGATCACCTTCTCACAAGTAAAACACAATTTCTTAGTACTGACTTAATAACTGATTTAGGTGTGATGCATCTTTGTAAGAAATAAAAACTGGAAAAGAGAAATTCGGAACCTTTTAAATATTCATATATTTTGTATCTGTGAAAGTAATGTTTTCTCTTGCACTTGGAGAATTGCACTATTTAATTAGTGCAAGTTGTTAGAATTAGTGGAGTAAATATTTCTATTAGCAATTTCATGCAGTGTTAAGTGTAAGAACACACAGGGCTTGGTGAGTCAGTATTACTTAACAAGATGGTAGATTTCTTTTTTAGCAGTAAAAGGGAACCTGCAGCACTCTAGCAAATGTCATTCCAGTTATTCAGAATCACACCTATGTGATGAATGTACAGTTGCATTTGACTTTGACAGAGCCATCCTCCATGGGTAAACGGGTTTGCTGACACTTATCTGAGAGATCTACTGTTTTAACAGGCTTTGTTTGCAGGGTTAAATGTGATAACATGAAATGTGATTCTATCCTGAAGCTGTCTCATCACTTCGCATTATTAGTATTTTTTAATTTAATGTCTGTTTTAAGTATACCTAAACAGTTCTATTAGCACTGGGCTCATTTTCTTAAAAAAAAAAACCAAAAAACAAAACAAAACAGAAAAAAACCCCAATGTAATACTTGCAAACAAACTGCATCAGAAAAATTAGTGACAGGAAATAGATGTCTTTTACGCTTCACTTTGTTTCACTTTTGGGATGCAATCTTAATCATTCTGATGTGAAGCCTGTAACAAGTCAGGTTAAACCGTGAGTCGTTACAGGAAAATGATCCATGATTTTTGGGAGGAAGAAGGACCAAGGTTCATTGTATTCAGTTGCTGTAGGAAATTGTGCCAACACAGAAAGCTTGGTACTGCACAGCACTTGCTGGCTCCTAATGTAGTGTCAGTTGATGTTCAGTAGGAATCTGGTAAAACCACAAACAAGCTACCTAAAGAAACAGTGGTGTTGGGGAACTAATGACAAGGTTAGCTGAAAGGGAAGACTGTTCTGGTAGCCAGCAGTGTGTGATTTAACAAACCTGAAAAAGGCTGCTCTTGGCTGCCTCTGTTTTCACATACTGCTTTTAAAACTTGTTTCAGAACTTCTCATATATTGCACTTCAACTAATACTGAAAGTTTGAGGGCGGAATTGTGAGAGAAATGCAAAGACTTGAACTTCAAAATTGAGGTCTTCGTTATGATAACTGCTTGCTGTGTTCATGCTGACGTGAACGGAGCAATGAGGACAGTACATGATTCCTTGAGGTGCCTCTTTGAATTGAGGCAGTGGCAGCTTGATAGGTGGTCTAAGATTCTCGAGGGTTCTGATTTTATAGTGAAGCACTATAGGCAAAAATGCTGGAATGCTATATTAAATGTATAAAATTTGCTCATTGCAATTAATTTATGAACAAATATGTGCATTCTCCATGATGGAAGATAGTATGGTCTTCCCATTTATAGAAGTTCCTACTTTATCTGTGAAACTGGGTTTCATAGATAGAAAGTTGCAGGAAAACCTCCTTTCCGGAAGAGTTTTTTTGAGAGGGACATTGAGAATAGAACAGTGATGATTTTTGCAGATGTCACTAACTTGGGAAACGTACACTCAGAGCATGACAAGAAGTTTTTTTTCTGAGAGTCCTATCAGAGAGAAAACAATGTCACTACTTAAACAATGATCACAGGTTTAGTTATTTGTTATATCTGCAGAAATGCAGCTGAAGGAAAAAGTCTGGACAAAACAGAACCATGAGTTTAAATGATTATCCTGCAGGAAGCATTGCATGTTCAGAATTTCCCCATTACAGTGTGAAGAGCATCTCTAGAATAAAGATACATTGCTGTGTGTTTTGGGGATTCTTCTCAAGACAGATTGTCACTGTCTGTTCCCTAAAAAAAAAAAAAAAAAAGAGGATTAATGATTTAAAAAAATAAAAATGCCAATTACCCATGGCAGAAGGAATCAATTTTTCACTTGATTTGTATTCTGTTAACTAGAAACACACTGAAACTGGAGTGTATCTGCAAATCTGTGAGATTGGAATCTGTAAGTAGCATGGTATGGGCTGCCTTTCAATGCCTTACAGTAGCTGTAGCAATGAAGTTAGTTATCTCTGAAGATCAAAACTGAAGTGAATTAGATTAGAATAATCTTTTATATGTGATGTCAGTCAGACTACAGATTTAATTGCTGTACTTGTGGTATCTGGCAGCACCTGAGCTCTAAATAATACTAGTCTGGGCCCTAAGTGTTTGCGGGGTTAGGGGAGGAGGAGTAGTTTAGATGAATGGCAGAAGCCTAACCTGAAACCCAGGTAGGTTTGTTCTGGCTGTTAGGGCTTGCTATCACAGAATCATAGAATTGCTCAGGTTGGAAAAGACCTTAATGATCATCAAGTCCAACCACAATCCAACTATACTACCCTAGCTCTAACAACCCTCTGCTAAATCATGTCCCTGAGCACCACATCCAAATGGTTTTTAAACACATCCAGGGATGGTGACTCAACCACCTCCCCGGGGAGCCTATTCCAGTGCTTAACAGCCCTTTCTGTAAAGAAGTTCTTTCTGATATCCAGCTTAAACTTACCCTGGTGCAACTTGAGGCCATTTCCCCTCATCCTGTCACCAGTGAGAAGAAACCAGCCCTGCTCACTCACTGTAAGCACCTTTCAGATATTGGAAGAGAGCAGTAAGGTCTCCCCTCAGCCTCCTTTTCCCCAGACTAAACAGCCCCAGTTCCTTCAGTCTGTTCTCATAAGGCATACTCTCCAAGCCCTTCACCAGCCTTGTTGCCCTTCTTTGCACCTGCTCCAGCACCTCCATGTCCTTTCTGTACTGAGGTGCCCAAAGCTGAACACAGCACTCGAGGTGAGGCCTCACCAGTGCCGAGTACAGGGCAGGATGACTTCCCTGGTCCTGCTCACCACTCCATTCCTGATCCAAGCCAGGATGCCATTGGCCTTCTTGGCCACCCGGACACACTGCTGGCTCATATTCAGTACACCAAGGTCCCTTTCCATCAGGCAGCCACTCCTCCCCAAGCCTGCAGGGTTGCCTGGGGTTGTTGTGACCAAAATGCATGACCTGACACTTGGCCCTATTGAAACTCACACTGTTAACCTCAGCCCATCGATCCAGTCTATCCAGGTCACTCTGGCAGATCAACAGTTCCTCCCAGCTTGGTGTTGTCTGCAAACTTACTGTGGGTGCACTCAGTCCCCTCATCAAAATGATTAATAAAGTTGTTAAATAGAAACGGCCCCAGTATGGAGCCCTGGGGGACACCGCTTATGACTGTTTGCCAATTGGATTTAACTCCACTGACCACAACTGGATGCCCGGCCATCCAGCCAATGTTTCACCCAGCAGGGCGTACACCCATCCAAACTGTGGGCAGCCAGCTTCTCCACGAGGATGCTGTGGGGGACAGTGTCAAAGGCTTTACTGAAGTCCAGGTAGACCACATCGACAGCTTTACCTTCCTCCACTAAATGGGTCACCTTGTCATAGAATGAAACCATGTTTGTCAAACAGGATCTACCATTCATGAACCCATGCTGACTGAGCCTGATCCCCTGGTTGACCTTTGATTGATCTGTGACAGCTCCTGTTACAATTGGAAAGATAAACGCAGTGGAAAGGCAATAGAGGAGTGTAACAGCAAAGGGACTAGTGCGGATGGGATGGTGTTACAAAGGACAAATACTCACACATCTCTGAAGATCTAGGCTCACAGGAAAGACTCCATGAGGGAGGGATCTTAGAGATCCTTCCACAGGGCAGTCAGCCCTTAAATGGGGTCTAAGAGAGGTGGAGCCAGGTTCCACCCCTTCTTCTCGTGCAGCTGAATTGCCTTCACCTGTGCTCACAGCTGATGGGGCTCTTTCCTGAGGTGTTCATTCAGTGGTTTAGGCTGTGACTCAACAGTTACCATACAGCTTCTGAGATTATCTGTTCCATATCCTTCCTGGTCACCGAGATGAGAGTGATAGGTCTGTAGCTAGCAGAATCACTGGCCCTTTTTGAAGATGGGCAATGTCATCCAGCATCAGCTTTCATCAGAAATGTGGCATCTTAGCATCTGATCTCATTTTCTGTAGAATTTTGATAATCGGCTGTGCATTGGTTAGAGCTGTTCACAACTCATTTGTAAAGCTTAAGTTCAATTTCTGTCAATTCTGGGAGCAATGTTAGTGTATCAGCAGCTTAGAATGTACCAACAACAACAACAAAAAGAATTCCAGTAGGCTTTCTTTGTTTTAATACTGCTGTATTGTGTTCAACGTCCTAGCAAAATTGTTTCTTTTTTAGTAGCTTGAGAGAGAATATTACAGTGAAGTCAGTTAAAGAAACAGAGAAGAAACTTCGCCATCTGCTTGCAGACTTGCCACTTCCACCTGAGTTGCCTGGAGGAGCTGAGTTAGGCAAAAGTCCTGAAGAAAAGAAACCAACAGTTCAGTTACACAGCAAGAGGAGACCAAAGTATGTTTATTACTTTATTTTATTTTTTTATTTTAAAGTCTGCCATGGGAGCAGAAGTGATAATAGTTTCCTAAAAATGTATTCTGTTCGAAGTGCTTCTGCTTTGTAACAGCTTCCTTCATACTACATAGTCTTAAATCAAACTGCATCGTTTGTAGTAGTAGCTGCTGGTTAGTGGTAGTAAGGTTGTTATTTAATAATGTCTCATGAATATTCAGTGTTGAATTACTTCAAGGTTAAGATGATCCTTGTATATATTAGCTGCATTCTTAAAGTAGCTATATTCTTTAAAATCCTTGTTTTCTAGAATATGTGGACCACGACATGGTGAAACAAAAGAAAAAGAAATAGACTGGGGAAAACGCTGTGTGGATAAATTTGATATCATTGGTATTATTGGTGAAGGCACTTATGGACAAGTTTACAAAGCCAGGGATAAAGACACAGGTAGGTTAAAAAATATGAACTTACTCCTGCAATTCTGAAGTCAGTGGGTTTGGGTTTTGTTTGTTTTTATAATTGAATAAAATCTTATTCTTTCCTCTAATGTTTTGAAATATTTTAGTTGTGTGCTTTGTTTTTAATCTTGCATTTGTCTATCTTTTGCTGTCTTAAAAATCATTTATTTGTAAAGCTGTGACTGAAAGTATATGCTGGGTAGTCTTAATCTCTATTTAAAGTCATATTTCTTGAACTTCGATGCTCAGTACACAATTTGAAGTAGTGAAGAAAAGCAGGTAAGTACTCTGAGGAAACAAAACGGTAACACTGATAGAATGATAAAGAATAATGAAGTTTGTAAAGAGGCTGCAAAAATGAATGAAGCTGGGTGTGAGATTTAGCTGTTTTCTTTCTTTGTACTGATTGCCATTAGCTGCTCGTAGGAAGAGAATATCTCTCTGTGCAATGCGGTCCTGAAATGTTGCATATCAGGTGTTTTTCTTACAGTATAGCTGACAGCACAGCAGAGACCTAACTTCTAGATCTCACCTTAAACTATTGCTGAAATGAGCAAGCAATCGCCATTATGATATGCAGGAATGTTGTCACTGCTTCTAAATAGATAACACAGTCAAATCTGTTTCCACACGTGCTGTACCTTGCTTGTTGGTTTTAAGTTCAATCAGTAGTTCTTGTGACTCCTTGCCCTTCTGGCTTATTTGTGCTGTATAATTTCCTACTTCAGCAGTAGCTGAAGCACATATGATCACATAGCAACCTTCTTTCTGATCTCCAGAAGAATGAGCAATGTAATTGTGCTTCTTTTTCCATTCTTGTCTGAATTTTCAAACCTTAGTTTTTCTAGTTGAACTGTCACATATCTTTTCTTAAGTCCCACCTTTGGAGCCATTGCAAATCATTCTTCCAGCTTCTTCCAGCCTTCCTGAGATTGTGGTCTTTGTACAGTTAGCTTTCTAATCCAATTACAACCATATTGTCCTCTTTGGCAAGCTTCTGGTTGTTTGTCTGTGGCAGTCATTTTCTAACCTCTTGCAGAAGTTATTGCTCTCTATACTGGATGGGCCTGTATGGTTAAGAGCAAACCTTTCACCTTTCCAAACCTTATGGTCTTCAAACTATCTTATAATAGGCTCTGCAATGGGCTTTTCAAGGCAAGATTGAAGAGAGTGCACAGCTGCTCTTTCAGATACCAGTTCAAGCTGATGCCACATCTTTCAAGTGTGACTTTTGAGAGCAGAGGTGGTTTGAATTCATGTTCTGTCCTTAGTGAATATTTCTGATGCTAACAAGAGAATTTACTTTTTTGTATAATGGTTCCTGTCCTGCCTCTTTGTTGCAACAACTACCAATAGCTCTGTCAAAGCAGCAGTTTTTGCAGCAGTTGCTTTTTGAACAACTAGTTTGCTCAAAATGAAGGATTGTCATAAATCTAAGAGTATGCAAGTAACATTTGGGCCCCTTGAGGTCCAATGGTATCCTCTATTTTCCATCTCTGAGGGAAGGACTTTACTGTGCATTCTTATGGTTGCAGGCCCTCTGCATTAACTTTTTCTTGGGACCACCACAGTGTAAACTTGAATGTCCATTGTCTACCTCAACTTTTAGAGATGTCACAAGTTATTATCCCTGATGACTCGTGTGCTATTCCTTCGTTTCCAGCTGAATTTATCTTGAATCATACGGGAATGTGATATGTTGCATATGTTCAATACGCAGAGGTGTGGAATAAGGTCTTTTTAGATTTAACAGATTTGAGCTCAAGAAATCTATTAAAAAAGAAACCCAAAATGATTGAGCTGATGTACATTCTTTAGATATCTTCCATCATGGGTACATAATGCTCCTTCCAGTTTGCAGAATCTAGCTTCATCCAGCTCAGACTGCAATAAAACAAATAAGGGAAATTTCTCTTCACTGTAAACACAACAGTGCCACTTCTGTGCATAGTAAGTATACTGATAAATATTAGGTCTCTTCAGTTGTTTGCCTTGTGTCTTGAACTGTATAGTATTTCTCTCTACATACATGCGTGAGAATTCTAACTAAATTGTTATGTCTCACATTGCCTTCCTAAGGATTTTATGATAACGCAATAATAGCCTTTATTATCAAAGTTGTGAGGTTGGGAGCATCAGCTATAGGGTTTTTTCTTTACCAGTATGGATGCTTATACCTTCTTGACTGCTATAGAGTTTTAAAAAATGACAACAAAAAACCCACAAAAAAACATGATTGTGGTTCTGAAGCTTACTCAGTGGGAGTCGGTATATAGTATAAGATCTTCCCTTTGAGGGAAAACGACTTCAGATGTGTAGTATCAAGTCATTGAGTTTAGAGGAAAACTCTCTGGAAGGTCTTTTTCATGACTTGGGGAAGGAAACAAGCGTTACCTACTCCAGAGTCTAAGTGCTTCTATTGCTTCTGGTGTTTTAGTTCTTCTACTGGCCAGAGGAACTTCTGATAAAGACACTATACTCTCCTGGTGGCCAGCATTCCTCAGTGCTGTGCCTCCTGCCATTTTAATTGAGCCTTCTGAAAATGCCACCTCAGAGACCTCTAACCCTGCGCATCCATTCAGTCAGGATGTGCCTTTTCTGTCCAGATTAAGCTATTCTGCAAGTCACAGTATGTCCACAGTAATCTTTCTGACACTACTTTTTGCCTTTCTGAGTGTTGGTATCATCTGTACCTTTCTTCTCAGCCTTGTGCTATATACAGGTCAACTATTCTACTTGAATTTCTGCTCCTCTCGTGAAGAGCAGAGGCCCTTTGTCCTTTCTTTTCTGGTAGCTGTCTCCTTACTGAACTTGCTAATGAGTGAGAAATGTTTTGTATTCTGCCATCTCAAAGCTGAATAAGCTTTGCAAATCTTTATCAACAGTAATTCTTCAATAGGATCTAAACCAGTTCATATCATCTGGATGGGTAAATGATTTGAACTGCTGGTTGCTTCTTCACTCCTTCATTTTTGATGACATTTTCTGGAGGTGGTAAGTGTAACAGCAGAGTTCCTTCAGAGCCTCTTCTGAATCAATAAATCAGTTTGCACTTTTCTTTGTCCTAGCAATTTTTTTCCTGAAACTTTGTTCTTGTACTTGCAGTATTTTGTATTTGTTCTTCAACATGCAAGGCACTTTCTTGTTGTCAACAGACTTGAAAGTATTCAGGAAGGCTTACCTTATTTATTGGATTGATTGAACAAGGGACTGTTTTGGAATCCAACTTCTACTTAATCTAGTTACAAGACAGCAAAGGAGGTTGTGACTTTGCATTGCTATTGGTGGCCTCCTTGTAGAACATCTCCATTCCCAAGGTACACGTCAGTCTTTGTTTTGCTTTCTGATCAAACCCTTGGGAAAGCAGTTCACTTTCTTGTACGTTTTCACCTGTGGTGGTATAAAAGTGATAAAACCATAGCAAACATAGGTCTCTGTCTCTAAAGCTGCTGTTGATAACCATTCTTATATAGGGGTTTATTGGTAGACCTGGTGTGCAAGATAGGACACGAGTGAGGTATACATGTGGAAGATGGTTATTATAGAGGTTAGCTAAAAATTCTCATTTATAATTGTTTCTCTATATCTTTGTTTCCCAACACTTGTTTCTGTTTGGCACGATGCATGAACCAAAATCTTAACTATTTCTGAATGGAGATTATAAAACTAAACAGTAACAAATGGGATGGATTTTTAAAACAAAGCAAACTGAAGCCCCATAGTTTTGTTGCTGATCTTTTTTAATTTTCATTTTCTCCTAGGAGAATTGGTGGCACTAAAGAAAGTACGATTGGATAATGAAAAGGAAGGATTTCCAATTACAGCTATTCGGGAGATTAAAATTCTTCGACAGCTTAATCACCAAAGCATTATCAACATGAAGGAAATAGTGACAGATAAGGAAGATGCTTTGGATTTCAAGAAGGACAAAGGTATGTGTGTGAACACTAGGGTGGCTCTTCCTGGTCATGTTCGTAATGTAGTAGCCTACTTACTCTGCAGCTGAAGTTTCACTTTTAAAAGTTTGAAACAGTGACACTTGGTACTTACTAACGGAAGTCCTTTACTTAGTTCAGCTGTGCCTCTTGTTGATAGAAACATTTTTGTAAATATTTTGTGTGGCTTTAAAAAAAAAAAACAACTTGATTTTAGTTTGGCTGGATCAATTTCGAAGAATAGGTGTTTAACTTGACACTCATAGGCTGGGGAGGCCAGTAACAAGGGAAAGTTCTTATATATGGGATGAGTTGTATGGTTTTACCTTTTTTTTTTTTTTTTTGCCTTTTACTTTTCTCATAGTATTTTCTCATCATTTGGAATGTTGCAGGCCCAACACTGAAGAGATTATTATTCTTTTTTTACTGCAGGTGTCAGTGTTGTTTGGGTTGTGTTTGATTCTTTTTTTTCTTTTTATAATTGGGCACATGTGTTGAAGGCTAGAAAGATAAATGTTGTTTTTCCCCAAGTACAAGGCTTACAGACACCTACAGTTTTGGTTCCTTCAGTGTTAAGTCTGGTGTGTCTGAGATGTTGCGGCCTCTTTTGCTTGGAGAATCAAGGAAACAAAAGGAAAAGCATGCAGTTTTGCTGTTTAGGACTTTTGGTACCAAATGCTTGTTTGAAAACGTAGTCGTTTTGTCTTTGGAGGCCGTGTCCTCTCAGCTCCAAGTCTTATAAACCTATCAGTTTGGAGTATTTTAGTGCTCTATGGCACTAAAGGTAGATATACAATCTGATAGAGGAGGAAGTGTAAAGTCTGGAACCTGTACTTATCTCCCTGTCCTCCTGAGTTTCTATGCAGCATGTCTGGCACCAGTGTGGAAAGGAAACAGTAATTGATGTGCATAGCCAGCAGAAGCAGCATGTGATGTTGTGATGACTCTGAAGATGAGTGTCAGAATTAGGCAGGAAAGAAGCTCTTTTTCTAGTTTCTTTGGAAAGTATAGTACCTCAAGGGGTATATATATTGACAACACTGACAACATTTATTTGTTGTTTAAAAGCAGGAAACATGCAGCAGAGCAGTTCCTCTAGATATACCTATGCAGTTTCAGTGGCCAGCACCCGCTTTAAATTCAGATCTGCAACAGCCAGCTTAGGCTTTCATGTGAGTCTTGTATGAAGTTTTAATTAGGCCTAACTGTGGCTAATGAGACCACATAGAGCCCTGAATAAATTTATATTCATTAGTTAATTTTTTCCATTTCTACTTGGAGCCATGTGTAAGGTTGAACTGTAAATCTTTTGGTTTACTTCTCTGTTTTTTCAGAAGACTGCAAGGGAAGAACTTCTCTGGAGATACTAGAATAAAATAAATTTTTGAGATAGTCTCTTGGGAAGCATTAGCGTGATAATAAGTCTGCTATTATGGTTTGTTTCTGAAAGGATGGAATTTTGTTTTTTCCAGGCTACTGCAATCTGTATTTCTCTAATGAGGAGATGGAGATTTGTAGCTGAGAAGTATTGGGCAAGTTGTAGTCTATGCAGAGAGCAAAAGCAATTGGGAAGTTCAGTCATTTTCATGGTAAACCATGGCAAATATTGATGTGGTAGTGACATACATTATTACAGTAGAATCAAAGTATTTGCCTTCTCGTGAATATGCTTATGCTTAATGTATGTTATGATTGTCTTAACTTTGGAATATAGCTGTTAAAAATCCCCTACTGCTGAAATCTCATTTGTGGAATTAGAGAATGAGAACATTCCTGCCAACACATGTTCCTTTAGTTGTATGCATGAAAGTAATTTTTGTCTGAGACTGCCTGTTATCATCTGATCTGTTACTCATCTACTCGTTCACTTTTTGTTTGGTTTTTAATTGGGATTTCAGAAGTTTAAAATGCATCAAACAGAATGTCCTTGCAATTTAATAAATGTTTGTCACATTTTATACAGTACTTACTTTAAGGATGTTTCCTAAGATAGTAACATTGACCTGCAAACGTCAGTGGCTTTAGTTGTACCATGTTTTCCTGATGCTTTTGAGCTGTTACGTGTTCTTAGTGGCCTAAGCTTATACTGACTTAGAAGTAAAATGTTGTTGAGAATATTAAACTACAGAGAGTACAAGAAAAGTTTCTTACAGTGTTTTAGCTCAGCCAGCTTGGGTTGTTATCTCAACAATAGCTTTTATAGAAGGGATTTGTTTTAATTCTGCCTAGACCAAACATTTGAAAAAGAAATGCAACACATTCCAGTAGTGACTTGCAAATGTAAAGAGTATTTCCTTCGGTGGTAAAGCAGAAATTGCTTATATGAATTGGGAACATATACAGTTAAGTGGATGCAGTTACAGATATGTGGATCTTCTACAATGAAGATCTGAATTTTTTACCTTTGTAGTAATTAACATGTGTGAGATAGGCATGAGACAGATGTGATACAGTTGGAGAATGGTGCATCTGATTACTAACATAACATCTTGATTCTGATGCATGAGTGCTGTTGGTTATAGCATGTATGTTGGGTTTGCAGAGAAGGAGTATCTGTTCTGTGCATTTCTCTAGTAGCTCATCTGGATGTAGGCTTTTTCTCTTCCTTCCTACTGTTCGGAGCTTATATGTAAAGTTAGGAATGATGCACCTGACTCAGTTTGTGTGCTGTCTTCTGCACTGATCTGCATAACAGTTGATTTAATGGATAAAAAACTACTGAACATACTGTTACAACTTCCTTTGCTTCTCTGAAAACATAAAGCTTTATTTGGCTTGGTCATACCAGTGAGCTATAGGTGCCACTCAGTATTTTCCTATAATATCAGAACTGTGGTTATTTTTGAAGACGTTTTCTCCCAGTGAGCTAGTGCAGGAGTTGTGGGTGTCAGCTTTTTGTGTTACTAGAAGCATTCTGATACTGTTGGTGCTTGTGACGAAGTCTGCTGTGATCTATGCTTTCCTTCACTCTTTTTTTTTTTTTTTTTTTTTGTCTGAGAAGGTTTGTGGCTTTATCTATGCAGCTGTAATTGAAGAAAACAAGATCATATTAAAACAAACTTAAAGAGTTATTTTTTAGATGTAGTAAAATCCATAGTTCTTTGCAAAATTAGTTGAGCCATTTCATCTAAGTTTGCAAGAAAAGTATTGGGAAGACCATCTCTCTTATTCTAGGCTTTTATCATCTCTGGTTTGTTCTCTTTATTTTTTTGGGGACTCTCCCTTGTGCACCCGAGATGGTCCTCTAGTTCTCTCTCAACTCTGAGCTGTTTGTAAATGATCTACAGTCTAATTATGGAATTGCCATGATTGCTATTTGCTAAACGCATGTAAGTGCCTGATTTACCTTTTGTTGCACTGAATGTTAAACTGCATGAGTATAGACTGGCTCCTCTTCCTCCTTTCGACTGGAAGAGGCAATTTGATATCCCAAGGGATTTCCCAATGTGGATGTTTGCTTGGGAGACCCTAATAAAGAAGGGGTTTAGTTAAAATCAGAACTTGTTTGGTTTTGTTGTGTGTGAATTTCCTGTTTAGATTGATGTGCTTGTTTCTGTAACTCATTCTAAAATCCAAGGTCACTTGAAGACAGTTCAATTTTGAATTTAGTTGCTGTACAAAAATTAATGGATTCTTTTATGCAGAAAGCCAGTATCTACCACAATACAGTGAAGAGGACTCTGGGTTTGTGGAATGTTGTTGTATAACTTAGCTAGCTACTTTCCTGTATCCATCATGGAGTACTTTGTCTGAAAGCTTGTTTTTTGGAAGGAGTCCTTGCCAGCAATCATGCAGTCATCAGAGAGTACTTCACTACAGGATTCTGTTCCTATGGTAGCTAGTTTTATCTGAATTTCCTGGGAAGTCTAGTCAGAAATGGAAAATTCAGTAAATGCATGCTACTTTGAGCCATTCAGAAAGGAAAAAAAGCCATTAGCATTTTGAATTTGTTTTGATCTTACAGTTGAAATGAAGAACTGAAGGGGTGCTGCCTAAATATGGACCTAAGTAGATAATCAAGTATTTTTCCTTTTGTTTTCTTGCTGATAAGTGACATTAGGTGAATGCTGGCGCAGCCATGGGGATCTCTTTTTTAGAAATATAAGGTGAGATGTCTCTAGAAGAAGGAATGTTTCTTCCTGTAGCCCTTTGATCAGGATGTCTCTTCTTCGTTGACTCAGCTTGCAAGCATCCATGATGGAATCTGGAGTTCACATCTTCTCTGTCAAGTTTAAGGATTTGTCACTGTATTCATGCATGTTTGCAGGTATAAAAGGGTCTTTAGACATTATGCTAATTCCTCTATTCCCATGTTGTTTTCCTCTTCTGCTTAAGCAATCTCAACTTCCAGTTATCCCTCCTGCCTCCTCTCTGATCCTCTTGCTGCAAAGCAGCTTGTTAGAGCTTAGGCTGTTAAACTCAATGCTTACAAAACAAAACAAAAGTCTCTGAATTTCCGAAGCCTCCAGATTGTCTTGCTGCTCCTGAAGTAGCTGATAGAAACTTCTTACCCAAACAGGCTGCCCAGAGAGGCTGTGCAGTCTCCTTTGGTGATATTCAGGACCCACTAGGTTGCTTGCACTTCTCTGTGCAACCTACTGTAGAGAACCTGCTTTGGCAGGGCATTGGACTTGATGATCACCAGAGGTCTCTTCAAGCCCAGACCCTATGATTCTGTGTAACAGTCTTTATGCTACAGCTAAGTTACCAGGATTAGTGAATGCCTGTGAGTGGTTCTTTCCATTTCTGCGTGCGTTACTGAATGCTGGTTTGGAACGAGTATAGGAAAGTTATGGTTCTATTAGGCTAAGTTTGTCTTTAGCAGAAAAAATTGTTCTGTCTTGTGATACGTAAGTGGAAAGACAAGTATGGCAGTGATGCTTTATTTAGTCTTAAGATGATTAATTCATAGGCTATGTCTTTGGTGTTTCTCAAATTAGAAAATAGGTTTGTGTGACTTAAGTAGAAAGAAAAGATGAGTGTCTGTTTTCTTAAAAGCACTATAACTTCAAGGAATTGGAAAATGTCATCTTAGATTTTGAAGCTCTGCTTGACAAGTTGTGTTTAGAACTATCTTGGAATCTGGTATATCATGAGTCCTGGAGGAGAAATGTTAAGGAAATGGAAGATTAAATATAATCCAATTATCTCTAATCAATCAAGCAAAAAATATTATCTATATATAACATGGAAGGAGCTGAGGGAGATTTATTAGTGAAATGAAAATGTGTTCAGCAACTCAGCGCTCTATATGCCATTCATAGAATGAGGCAGGGTTCCCTTTTAGAGCATTTTTATTTATAGGATACTATTGTAATGCATATATACAAGGATTGAATGAAAATTTTTACATAATATGGCATCTCTAGATCTTCAGTGGCCAGATTGTCTGAACTGTATCAAATCAGATAATTTTTGGAACCCCAAAAACTTTTCTCATGAAACTACATTTGGAAAAATTGTCTAAAAGCTGCCATTAGGTTAGGTTTTTGAATTATTCCCCTTCCCCCTCTGCCCAAAGCACTTGAATCTTAGTGTAGGAACAAAGGCATAACTTTATGTCCTGCCTCACTGAGTCTGTGCTGATGACAGTCCAAAAACCAGACTACTTGTGTTGCACAAACTGTTTTGCCAGTTCTTTTTGGCTCACCTGAAAATCTTGTATTGTAGAATTAGTAATTCTATCTACATAGCTCAATCACATTATAGTCAAGCTTATTTAGTGTTTTCATTGAGGAAACTTGAATGCTGTTAGAGCTCCATGAAATGCATGTAGAGGAGAAGATGTGTTAATCCTTTAGTTATTCTAAACCAGTACCTTACTTTCTGACCCTTATCATTTTTCACTGACATAATGATTTAACAGATGAGTTTTCCTAAGTGCAGAGCAAAGAAGTAAGGCTAGAACTGCTTCCCCACAAGTCTCCTTTGTTTATCGTGTACCTCCCTAACAGATTCAGCTGCTGTTATCCCATATTCAGAACTAGGCTACCCTTCAGCTGTTCCCACTGTTGTTCTGCACATGTGCACTGACAATAAGGATTCTTACAGTCTCAGAAGATGAAGAAATGGGGGATCAGCTGCATGCATTAGCAGTGAAAAACAGGAGAAGATGCAACCCCCGTCAGTGCCTTTTTGCAGCATGTGGAAATTGACTATAGGCTTCCTCCTGCCCCACAGGTACTTATCAGGGAGTGCAGGCCTTTAATAGAACAGCAATAAGAAGAGCAACATTAAAATCAGATAAGTAATTCTGGGTGTATTTGAATTGTATATACTTACTGAAACAGAGCTGTAGGTGATATGGCATTGCTTACAGATATATGGGTATTGGGCAAAGCTAGCACAAAACAAAAGTGTGTCATTTTGGGATGTAACTTCCCATTATTGAACATCATGGCATCATAAAGGAAAGGATGATTCTTCTGTCCGTAATGTCTTCCTTTTTGAGAAATGAATGTTTGTGATATTTGTATAGCATAAACTAAAGGGTACCATAAACTCAGACAGTGGTGTAATGAACGAACTTTTAGCTATACACAGTTTACTTCTTGAATATCTATAGCTTATTTTCCTATTACAAAACAGTAAGCATCAGACCTCCTGGTCTAATGAAAGCCTGCGGAAATTTGAAATGATCAAGTGCAATAAAGCAATTTTGTTTTTGGTGACTGAAATTACAGACGTCAGAAAATGTCACCACAGTTCTCTCAAATTCAACTAGCAGAAGTTTCACTTCAGTTTGCTTAGTAACTGTTCTGCAACTATGATCGCGCCAAAAATAGTTTGAATAATACTGAAAATCAGATTTGTAATATACTGCCAAAGCTAGTAGACTGATTTTAATAGTTTCTCATAACCTGTGAAGAAGGTTGAACTCTGACAGATCATAGAATGGCTTAGGTTGGAGGGGACCTTGAAGATCATCTGGTTCCAACCCCCCTGCCACGAGCAGAGTTGCCAACCACTAGATCAGGCTGCCAGGATCCCATCCATCCGAGCCTTGAATGCCTCCAGAGATGAGCATCCACGACCTCTTTGGGCAATCTGTTTCAGTGCCTCTCCACCCTCTGAATAAAAAATTTCTTCCTAACATCTAATCTAAATCTACTCTCTTTCAGTTTAAAGCCATTCCTCCTCGTTCTGTCACTATCAGACCATGTGAAAACTTGTTTTCCTTCCTGCTTGCAAGGCTCCCTTCGATCCTGGAAGACCGCAATGAGGTGTCCCTGGAGTCTTCTCCAAGCTGAACAAGCCCAACTCCCTCAACCTTTTCCTCATAGCAGAGGTGCTCTAGCCCTTTGATCATCATTGTGGCTCTCCTCTGGACCTGCTCCAACAGCTCTGCATCCTTTCTGTACTGGGGACTCCACTCTTGGACACAATACTTCAGATGGTGCCTCACAAGGGCAGAGTGAAGGGGCACAATCACCTCACCCTCCCTGATGGCCACCCCTCTTCTGATGCAGCCCAGGATACTGTTGGCCTTCTGGGCTGCAAGAGTACACTGCTGGCTTATGTCCAGCTTTTAAATTATCAGGAACCCCAAGTTGTTCTCCACGGTGCTACTCTCAGTGAGTTCTTCTCCCGGTCTGTACTGCTATCTGGGATTGACAACAATCCTCTGGCTATGACGATTTAAGCCAATTTTGTATCCACCTAATAGTCCAGCCTTAAAATCCATGTCCTCTCTAATTTAGAGGTGAGAATGTTATGTGGAAACATGTTAGTGGGCTTGCATAAGTCCAGGTAGATGACATCAGTTGCCCTTCCTTTGTCTACTGGTGCTGTCACTCCATCACAGAATGCCACCACATTGGTCAGGCATGGTCTCCCCTTGGTGAAGCCATGCTGGTCATCTCTGATGACTTCCACATGTGTGTTAACATCTCTTCCAGGAGGATCAACTCGATGACTTTCCCTGGCACTGATGTGAGACTCACTGGCCTGTCATTTCCCAGGTCTTCCTTTCTCCCTTTGTTGAGTGTGGAGTGATGGTTTCCTTTTTCCAGACACTGAGGACTTTGCCTGACTGACAGTTTTTCAAGTATGATGGAGAGCAGCTTGCTGACCACGTCAGCCTGTTCATTCAGAACCCTGGGATGTATGTCATCTGGCCTCATAGACTTGTACACATTCAGCCTCATGAGATGGTCACAGACTTGCTATGCTCTAGGAGGGATTTTGTCCTGCTAAAGGAGAAGCATGAGAAGCCTGACTGGGCATGAGGACCAAGGCAGAGAACTAAGTACCTCAACTTTCTACATCTCTGAAGAGACCAGTTCTCCCTTTTCATTTATAAGAGAGACTGCGCTCTCTTTTGCCTGTCTCATCTGCCTAACGTATTTAAACAATCCATTGCAAAGTTCCATTCTATCTGCACCTTGACTTTCTTGACTCCATCCCTGCACATCCAGACAGCATCCCTATATTCTTCCTAGGCCACCGACCCACACTTCCTCTGCTTGTATATTTCTTTTTCCTGTAGTCTGACTAGAAGGCTCTTGTTCAGCCTTCTTCTGGGGGATGGACAGTTCTCATGCTCTCAGAAAGGCATCCTTAAAGTGCTGCCAGCTCTGTTCCTTTATCCCCACAAGATCTTTTCCAACAATTCCTTAAAACAACCTGAAGTTTTCTCTCCTAAAGTTCAAGGTCCTGACTCCACTCTTTGCCAGGCCCACATTCCTCAAGATGACAAACTCAATCAGGGCATGATCGCTGCAACCCGGGCTGCTTCTGATCTTAACTTCTTTAATAATCTCTTTTGTGTTGGTGAGCATCAGGTCCAATAGTGTTTCACAGTTGGTAGGTCTGTCTAGTACCTGAACTAGAAAGTTGTTGTCCATGGACTCCAGAAGTCTCTTAGACTACTTGCAGTTCGTGGTGTTTTCCTGACAGATATCCAAGCTGTTGAAATCTCCCACCAGTATGGGAGCCTGCCTCTTGCAGGTAAAACAAGAAGTTCTCATCAACAGGTTTCCCTTGATGAGGTGACCTGTAGTAGACCTCAACCACCAGATGCCCTTTATTGGGTCAGTCCCTAATTGTAGCCCACAAGCTATCAGCCTGTTCATAATTATTTCTCAGGGGCAGCTCTTGGCAGTTCATCCACTTCTTAACACAGAGGACAACTCCCTCATCTCTCCTACCTTGCCAATCCCTTTTAAAAGGCTCATACCTCAGTAATGGTATTCCAGTTCTGTGAATCATTGCACCATGTTTCTGTGATAGCAGTAAAGTTGTAGTTTTCCAGTTCATCCTGCTTTTTTTCCCCATACTGCTGCATTGATACAGAGGTACTTTGGCCAAGCTTTCAGCTGCATTACCTTCCATGACGAGTCCTCCCAAAAAGCTCTGGAAAAAATCTGAGGTTTTTCCCTCCTGTTCCCTAAAGCAACAGTGTTCCCTGACTCTTCTCTTTTTCTCAACAGTACATTTCCTTTCACCCATCAAATCTTGTTTAAAACCCTGCTGATGAGCTTCACCAGCTTGCTGCCTAGTACATTCCTCATAAGATTCAGTATGTTAGGGGCATCTGACTAGCACCTTGTCCCTTGAACTTAGCTATTCTATCCCACACCTTGCCATGGGTAGGCTTGCTATCACACCTTTCCCCCTTCAAACCAAGTTTAACGACCTTCAGTGAATCCAGCCTGAATTCTTTCCCCAGTGACCCAATAAGCAGCCATGAGGCCAGGTGCCAAGAAAACTGCCCCATGGTTAAAATAATAATAATAATAAATTCCTGCGGTAACACCAGCCTCTCAGCCGTGTATTTTTTTCAGATAGATTTTCCTGCTCCTCTCAGTATCCCTGCCACTGAAGGGATAGAGGAAAACACCAATGTACTCCTGCTCCATCACAGTCCACTGAAGTCCCTTTTGATGATAGCCCTCAGGCTTTTCTCAGTGACTTCACTTACTGTCAATAGGGGATAATAATCAGAAGGGTGAAATGGACTAAGGTGTCTCCTAGTAATGTCTCTGACCTGGGCCTTAGGGAGGCAGCACACTACAGGTAGGAATACAAACAGGATACCCTACCGTATGGTAGGTATATGGAATACTGTACAGGGTGGGTCTGGCTGATGTATGTATAGAGACCTCTGTTCACCTCAGAAGGGAATAGTACTTATTTCCTTTTTGGTAGAGGCAATCTTGAGGCGTGGAGTTGACCTCCTTGCCCTAGGCAGCTTCTTGGCTGAACCTTCCATAGCATTCTCACTTACCTGTCCCTTGAGTTCCGGAACCTCAAACCTGTTGCGTAAGGGCACCTGGGAAGGTGAGGTAGGTAGGGAGAGTGTTTTCCTGTGATGCCAAAAAGGGACCTGCTTCCATTCCTCCCCATCTCTTAGGTCCTTTGCCTTGACAGTGCAGGGCAGGGGTTCTGCCACTTTTTGGGGTGTATCACTATAGAGCCTTTCTTGTAGATGTGGCAGGGAGTTGCTCTATCAGTCTTATCTCCTGTGCTCATTCCCTGATGCTCCTTAATCTCTCTACCTCTTCCTTGAGCTCTGCTACCAGGCTGAGCAGATCTTCCACCTGCTTGCACCTTATACAGGTGGTGTCTCTACCATCCTGCAGGTGTAGCAACAGACTCAGGCACTCCCTGCAGCCAGGGACCTGAACCTCAGTGTTTCTGAGCAGGCACTCGATCTGGGTAGGTTGTTGGTATTCACTTTTGTTGAGCTGACATCTTCTGAAGGGGACGTGTAAATTATTCTGGCACTGCTGCATTAGTATCACGTGGTTTGTTTCGAGGGGTTTTCAAATCCGTCATGCTTTGTCTTTCAGCAATTGTCAGCCAAGCAGAACTAACACTGGTTGCTAGCTGTCCAGCTTTCAAAGGCCAAGATTAGGAGCCTCTGTGCTTTACTGTGTAGAACTGGTGAGCTGCACTGCTGAATGGTTTAGGTAGATATTAACTCAGCAGGCTTCTGTTGTTGTATGGCTCTCAATGCTTTTCTTTCCTTCATTTTATTGAAGTGGTGGGACTGTGTTGCATCTGGGTGATTTATCTTCTGCTCCACCTCCCCTGTGCACCCAGATGGGTATTTTATAAATGGTATCTTACTTCCTCCATCCTGCTGTCCACAGCAGGACAAAAAGAGATGGATTAAAAGCTGTGAACCTCAGTCTCTTGGGCAGTGGCCCTTAGTTTAGCTGCTTTTCACTGATCTTTGTCTCAAGTTTTGCACTTAATGTGTAATTTTTACCTGTTTGTTTAAATACTAAATACTAGACACAATTTAAACTTGATAGCGCTTTTCCTTTTCATTTTCACTGTGCAAGAAAGCACATCAGTTTGCCAAAATCTGGCTGTGAATGTACGTCTTAGCAAGCTGAATTCCCCTTGCTGCTACAGGACTTTCACTAGCTTCCGAATTGGAACTTCTCATTTGGAAGCTAGAACCTGTAGTGAGTTCTTGTTGGGCAGAAGCTTCTTCCACTTTAAAGTGGTAGCTTTGAAATCTCTTGGGGAGATATTTGAAAACAGAAGATAGACAGAACCCACTAATGTAGTTTCTGTGTTGCAACCAGTGCTCTCAAGGGTCTGCATTGTCTCTGCCCTAGAGTTAAAAACGAGAAAAAATCAGTGCTAAACATGACATTGTGCTGGAGGTTGTCTGTTTCTGCCTCAGGTGTACATAACACGTTTCCTTTGTAGAAATACTTGTGTATATCAAAGACCTGTGGTTTTAATGGGTTTATTTGTGAAATAAGATGAGCTAAGGTGAGTTATGGCCACATACTGAGAGAGTGGTGAGATGCTGGAACAGGGTGCCCAGAAAGGATGCTCCATCCCTGCAGGTGTTTAAGGCCGGGTTGGATGGAGCCCTGGACAGTCTGATCTAGTACTTGATTTAGTGGCTGGCGACTCTGCCTGTGGCATGTTTTTGATGAGGAGCCATAGGAAGAACTTGTGTTTATGTAAGATAAAGCAATGCATTGTAGAATTATTTGTTTTCACAAGCGTTTAATGACTGGAATAATTATTTCCATGGAAAAGCAATATTATGAAAACACTTCATTATATTATGTTATTGCTGTTATAGGAAATGAGGTGCAATTATAAACGTTGCAAAAACATGTAAATAGTTGTGTGACAAACAATTCCCACTTTCAAAAGTAGGGAGCAGTAGTGTTTTTGGACTGCTGACAAATCTGTCTCTCTGTTTCCTGTTTCTCCTTTCTAGGTGCATTTTATCTGGTATTTGAATATATGGACCATGATTTGATGGGACTGCTGGAATCTGGTTTGGTTCATTTTAATGAAAATCATATAAAATCATTTATGAGACAGCTGATGGAGGGTTTGGCCTACTGCCATAAGAAGAACTTTTTGCACAGAGATATAAAATGTTCAAATATTCTACTAAATAATAGGTATGAATAACGCTTCTAGTATGTAAATGTTGTATGTTGGGATCATATTTAAATCTTTTTTATAATCTTTACAGTTCACCTGCTTCAATCCATGAGCCAAAGTTTTTTTTATAGATTGCCTAGCTTATTTAGAAATCACTTGTAAAATAATAATCTGGTTATATTTCTGCTTGACACTGGATCTGGCAGTTATCTTTTAAACTTGTATGTCAAAATAGCAAGGTTAAAACTTGTGTCTGTTAAGGGAGAGTATGGGGAAAAGTTATCTGAGTTCAATACATTAAAACAGAGTTTTAGGAAATATGTTTGTGTATTCTTTTTACCATCATTTCAAAATGAAGTGTGGATAGGCTGCTTCTTTGTGGCAGAATTCGGAAGTCTTCACCCTTATTAATCAGGGTAATACTTTAAAACAATATTTCAGTAGGTATTTTCAATCATGCTTTGGCTTGCAATTACAGCCACGATCAAAGGGAGAGAAGTTTTATAATCACAAGTGGTTAAAAACCAAGAAAACATATTAGTAAACGTGCTTTTGTTGAATGTGTAGGAGCAGCAAAAATTAAAATCACAACAGCAATTCACTGATAGGAAGGATACTGACAGTGAGACGCAGTGCTTTCTTACTGTGTAGAACTTCTGACTATGTCTTGAATTCTTATACCTGTATCTCAAAGGAGACAAAATAAAATTGCAGAGTATACAGAGGGCAGCTAAAGTTGATTAAAGTGTAGGAGGAGGAATACTCAAAAAACCAGACTGTTTTCAAGCGGGTGTATGATTGTGGTGTGAAAAATTATGAAGCTAGCAGATAACTTTAATACAGAACTCCTGTTCAATACATCCAGCTGTATTAAAACTAGGGAGCAACAATAGAAACTAATATCTTCTTCAGATTTGATAGATATTCTTACCTGTACAGAGCAGGTAATCAGCTTCTGGGTTGTGCTGACTCAGGAAGCTTTCAGGTTAGTATCATAAGATTCAGAAAAGGACAAGTTCATGGACGTCATTAAAATCTGCTAAAAGCATTAGACAGGGATCCCTAATTCAGTGATCCTGGGTGCTTGTTCTGTGGAAGGAAGGTGAGCCTCAAAGCTGGGAGGTTTCACACATTCTCCTTAAAAATCTGCTTACGCAGATTTGTTGGAGATAAAATACTGGGCAAAAAGGATCAAACATCTTATTTAGTAAGGCCTGAGTTTTTTCCCAGGTTTGTCCAAATGGAATTTCCCTTTTTTGTCCTTTTTTTAAATTAATATTAGACTTTTTTCAGCTCTGGATGCCACCAACCTTACAAGACTCTGATATAGACTCTTAAACAGATGTACACATGCCTCCACATAGCTCACCTTGCCCATTCACCTGATCTTTCTTGTCTGTTAGTCCAGTGGTGATGCTGTCACTGTGCACGTCTGGGAGCTCAGAAGCTGAGATATAACTTGGAGAAGAGCACGTTACAGTAGAGGCAGTGCTTTCTGCTGTACCATGCTCCCTTGACTCTAGGATAAACATATTTTCCCCTAGGATGTTTTGTGAGTATCTTAGAGATTTCCACTCGAAGAAGAAAAACGTAGTTGATTCGAATAATTTTAAGCCAATGCTTCTAAAGTCCCATTACCGTTACATCCTGAAGTGAAAGACATGGATTTTATGTATTTTAGCTATGCAAGTTAAACATACGTACTCAAAAATTGTTTGATATTCTACAAATACAGGATCTGAAGAATAAAAGTACATGTTGTAGGGAAACATTTATTTGCTTTTGGAGCATCACCATGAAGTCTTACAGTAATTTCAGGCGTATGGATGAGGGGAAAAAAGAAATACAAACTGTGATCTGTGTATTTTGTTATCACAAAACTGTCATTCTCTCACATATCTGCAAGTCTTGCTGTAATTTGATGAAATAGCCAAAACTTTCATTTATTTGAAAGTCATAATTACAGGGAAACCAAAGCGAAACAAAGAATCCATGTAACATTGCCAAATGTTTTCCATGTATGCAGGTTGCTTTATGTTTAAATCATCCCAGCTTTATAGATGGTAGAGCTTTCTCATCGAGTAGTGAAAGTGTTTGTGGCAAAAGCAAATGAAGAAAGCCAGGCAAAGCTCTGTATCATCCACATTTCCTCTCCTGTATGGGAAAACTCAAGGGCTTAGGGCTTGTATCATTCAGCAAATTGGCTGCTGGCAAAAATAGAAGCCCTTATCTGGTTGGTTATCCTGATTTGAAGGCCATATTTAAGCTTCAGAGGAACAAAACAGTGCTTAGACTTGCTGGAAGGAAGTAGGGTTGCTGCTAGGTTTTTGTTGTTTTTGCTGTACAAATCCTTATGCTAGCACTGCTTCAACTATCAAAGCATCAAAAAATAAAGAAGTTTCCTCCATCAGTTTTTTTTTTCCTGCAGAGTTGTTGGTTTGAATGTTTAACAGTATACCCTAAATTTTGAGTAGCATACACTGATGTAAATTCCACTTCGTCACTGTATGTAATTTTGCTTGCTTTTGTTTGATAGTGAGTAGGTTAGTGTATTTATTAATTGAAGAGATACGTGATTTGTAAGGCATTTCCTGAAGCTCAGTTGCAGCTGTCTGAAAATCTGAAACTTCAACTAGTTTTAGCAGGGTTAACTCCTAAATAATTCTTTCCTTTTTCCACCAGAGGGCAGATAAAGCTTGCAGATTTTGGGCTTGCACGGCTGTACAACTCGGAAGAAAGGTAAGATACAATTGCACTGTGAAAAAGCATTGACAGGTATATCTTTCATAACTCTTGAGTATTATGAGGGCTGAAAAGAACCCTATTTATTTGTCTGGAGATGTTATTGTACTGTAACATAAGTAGTGTTGCTTAGGAAATTGCAAGAAGTACATGTTATCTCACGCAGCATACAAACACAGAGCTCCCTTTGTACAAGTGATTGCCCTTCTGACTGTTAGGGTAAATAACTGTAGAAAGGAGCTGTATATTGTTTGGAGATTAAGAGCTGCAGTTTTAAGTAGGTTACATCCTGTAGGCTTTTACTAAATGTTAGTTTATGGTCTTGTAAACTTATGTTCTTTCTGTTGATGTACCTACGAAAGGTTTATTTAGGAACAGTGACACTTTTATTCTGACATAAATCCATATCCATTTACTGTCTTTTTTTTTTTTTTTTAAGCATTACTTTTGTGTAAGATTTAATCTTAAATTTGAAGAGGTTTATTGTATTATTTAGGCAGTCAGTCCTGTTACATCTGTTGGAAACAGAGATACAAGTTTAAATAAAAGCTATTCTGAAACTTCTTGTGACTTGTGCTTCTGTTGTTCATGGATTTGTTACAATTGTACTGCAGGAAACAGGTGCACAGCCTTTATAATTAAGAATTTTAATATATATATATATTGTGGTGTTATGTATTTGTTACTTGGACCGAGATTTTCAAAATCAAGGTTGAATGTTAATTACATCGATACGTACGACGGATGGCTGGATATTGAGAATGTTAGGTATTAAGCTTACTTTGAGTTCTGCATGCCTAATTTGGGAAACTATATCTGCATTATCAGTTTAATGAGTTTATTTTCTCACAGATCTCTGACGTTCTTGAATGGAACAGTGTTATTTTCACTGTCTTCTGAGCTGGTATTTCAGGAACGTATGCTCAAGTAACAATTAGGGAAACTGTTTGGAGTACAGTATTGGGGTTAAGATCATTTTTAGCAGCTGGTAGGCAGTTAGCAATAGAACTAGAGGGAATGGTCTCAAGTTATGCCAAGGGAAGTTCAGGTTGGATGTTAGGAAAATTTTTTTTATCTGGAAGAGTGATCAGAAGCTGGAATGGACTGCCCAGGGAGGTGGTTGAGTTACCATTCCTGGAGGTGTTCAGATGTTGTCCTAAGGGACATGGTTTAGTGGGAAATACTGGTGGTAGGTGGAGAGCTGGACTGGATGATCTTGGAGGTCTCTTCCAATCTTGTTGATTCTATGATTCTAATTCACTTTCATTTTGGATGTACTTATAATTAAAGAGATGATGCCATCCTACCTAGCTATTTTAATCTTCACCAAGCTGACTTGTTGTGGGTTTACTGTCACTATTTTTAATATCTTTTTAAATTTTGTTGGTCATAGAACTAAATGTTAAGAATTGAAAGACAGCATCCTTATAATGCAAATAAGGTTTTACTGAATGTGAAAACAACATTGCCTCATTATAGATAAATTAAACAAGACTAAAATGTACTCATTCTAGCTAATAAAATTGCTAATTGAGCTTGGGAAAATTCTTAGAATCTCACTAGTATATTTTTTGCAATTCTTTTGGTGTTCATTTTCCTTCTGACCTGCAGTAACATCAATACTTGATGTACACCAACAAGCATATAAGTGATGATTAAGTTCATGTATTTTACTTTTGTTTTACTGTTGTTGGAATGACACGCTTTTCAAAAGGTTACAGAGTTTAGTAGGAGCATGATGGAGAGGAAATAGAATTGTAACTGAATTCCTATCAGTTATTCTAGTTTCTTCTTTAAATGTTATTTTGGAGGCTTTAATATGTTTACAGTAGAGCTATGACAGATTGTGTGAGAAAACAGCTGTTCAAACAAAAAGGACAATATACTAAAATATATATTGAGTGGCTTATCTGTAGAGGAAGTCCATACCATGTAAACATTTTGAAGATGGATGTTTGCTTCAGAGATAAATATATGATGGAACTGCTTCCAAAAAAACACACTGTATTAATTTTAATAAAACAAAAACAGGGGACTTTATGAAAAAAACTGGGACAATTTTGCAGAAATGATACCTGTAGTACTAAGCATGTTGCAAGAGCTTGTAAAAACACTGCGCTTAAAATGCCACTCTGCTTTCTCTTTGGAGGTACTTAGTATTGCTAAACTTGAGATCTTAAAAATAAAAGTGATAAAACACATCCTTATAAGAACCATCCTACTGTCGTCCCATCCCCCCTCTTTAAAAACAAAGCAAAAACTAAAAAGAAAACAGCCCAACCCTAACATCTGCTATGACTCCCATTCTGAACTGTTGATGCTCTATGTTGGCCAGTCCACAGAAAATGCATGTCTAAGATAGTGGAATCCTTGTGTTAGTGTGTGGATGGAAAGGATTATTCACAATGACCAGAACTTCTGGTTAGAACTGTAAAGAATTAAAAATGTTGAAATAAAGGAATATATTAGAAATGATCCAGACTTAGAATTCAAAGTTGTTGAAGGACATAGTTTGAGAGAGAGGCTTTGTTTCTTTCTTTCCAGAGAGGAGACTGACTGTTTTTCTCCTTTTTAAGTTGTTTGTAGAGATCTTGTGTTCAATATTCTAATAATTAACAGTTGTCGAGAAATCACTTTTTTGTCAAAGCACTTTTTTCTGAAATGGCTAGCAGTGTAATAAGTGAACAGTATTGCCTTTAATTATTTGAAATACAGGATTCACTTAACATCAAGATGGCTTGGTGGTTACTTGTGTATCTCTGAGGTCTTGTTTCAGACTGTTCTTCAATAGCCTTGGTCAGATGAACGTGTTGCTTTTTTGCAGTTGTAACTTTCTAGTTACAAAAAGGAAGACAACGCTGTCCTTAAATAACGCCATAGAATTAAACCCCTCAAAATATCACTTTTTTTCAGAAATGAGATTGTAGCAAAATGATAGTCCTTTTTTTTTGCTCCCCCCAACAGCCGACCATATACCAACAAAGTTATTACATTATGGTATCGGCCTCCTGAACTTCTGCTTGGAGAAGAAAGATACACGCCAGCTATCGATGTCTGGAGCTGTGGGTAAGAGTTTGGTACAGAAGTGTAGCAAGCATAACAACAAGCCAGCAGAAAATATTTCTGTCAGTCTGTACTGGAAGCCGTAATGATGAAATTGTATGAAACTGTTTTACAGCTGCATCCTCGGTGAACTTTTTACAAAAAAGCCAATATTTCAAGCAAATCAAGAACTTGCTCAGCTGGAACTTATAAGGTAACTAGCAGGCACTACAGTATGGTAGGTGCCTGATAAACTGCCAATCTTTTTCATGTTAAAATCAAAGGTAACGCACTGCTGACATTTAGAAGTACTTCGTTATCATCCTGAGTGAGATATTAGTGGTTTTCAGGGGCACATAGAATAAATGTCTTATGCTTGGATGTGGAGAAGTGTTTCAAAATGCAGATGGAGCTTTTCCTATTACTGTAGTTGTAAAGGAATGTTGTTCCTTTTTAAGATGGCATCACAAACTCCTTACAGCAAATCAAAATGGTCAGTAAGGACAACAGGTTTGGGAGGACTAGGTGCTTTGCATGCTATTTGCCTTAAGATCTTTTTTTTAAGATCTGCATTGAGTTTTCCCACGTGTGCACCTGGGCTTTAATATTTTCATATATTTCTCTTCCCTTACAAACTGCCAGACACTTTATGGAGGTGAATATTTTGTTTACTTCATTATCTCAGTAAATTTTAGGATGGCATGTATATAACTCCATGGAACCAGTACATCTTGTTTTCCCCTTTATTTTGCAAACAGAAATTGCTCTTGATTCTGATATCATAGATGAACTCATAAGAGAGCAGACACCCTCTTCCTAAAAACAAGGAAGAAGGAGGGTGAGTCCTGTAGAACTTACAGAACCAAAAGAGTAAATAGTAAAATTATTTTTAAAATTGAAGTCTTTTAAAATGTAAGTTATATATTGAAATTTTTTTCAAGATAGATTAAATGACAGCATGCTTCTGTGTTATATTTTACTAGCTGATGAGGAGAACTAAAGTTTTAGGAGGTGCAAAACATAGCAGTGATCATTGGTAGAAGAACGAACTTCTTGATTCTGGAAATCTTTGCTTTTGTCCACTAGATGGCAGTGAGAGTGCAGTCATCAGAAATTTTACCTCCTGGTACAGCAAATCCAGATTTTGAGATTTCTTTCTGCTGGAAGAATGCTGGCAGCTAGCTGCTTGTAGCTATTTTTCCTCTCCATTTTATTCAGTACTATGCATTTGGAGACTGTTTATGTGTAATATATCAGTTTTATTTTATAATTTTGTACACAATCTCTGTAACTGTCACGTTACAGTCAACAGTTCTGCATTTTATTCTTTCTAGCTTTAATGCTCAAAGATAGAACTGAAGTAAATTCTGTTAGAAAAAGATAGAATTTATTTTCTTCCTGAAAGTAATGTACTCCAAACATAGGGACATAATTAATTCATACTTAGGTCTCTTGCACAAGCAACGTAAATCAAATAAATGGAAAAGGGTGAACTAGGGAAATATATTTCCTTAGCAAGTCATTCTTTTATTGACTGCCTTCATCAGAGGTCTTAAACATTGCAGGGTAAATTGTCATCCCACTCTTCTGCTGAGAAGCATGTTGTTAGGCTGTGCTACCATCTTTGATGGGACAAAACAGGCATGGACAGAGTGGGAGGAGTGAGGCTAAGGACAATTCCATATATGGAGATAGATTAGGCCCAACACAGAAGACTAACAACTGAAATGAAAAAGTAAAGATAAAAATAAACAAGATTAAGCTGCTAAAAGCTTGTATTTACCCCCAGGGCTTAACTGGTTGGTTGTTTTTTTTTTTTTTTTTTTTCCTCCAAGAGCATTTTTTGTGTCAACTAAATTCTTGTTGGTCTTAAAGTTAGTACTTCTTCAGGCCTTTGGTATTTCTTTCTTCGCTGAAATTAGGAGCTAACAGCCCAGCACCCCAGATCTGGGTTATTGAGTTCTCCAGATCAAATACATGGAGTGGTGTCCAGACATAGTTAGTTGACTTTCCGAATGTAACCTTTTGTGCAGAAGATGCTTTAGAGCAGTTGGGACACAGAAATAGTGGGTTTTATGAAGTTTAGTCTGTGAAGGGTAGTTACCTTTTCTAGATAATTAACCATTCCTTAATGATGTTAGATCTTATACTGTAGAGAAATTTTAGCTAAATGAAACTGAATGTTAAAATTAGAAAATGGGTTTTGTATCCACTGTACTTCTAAGAATAAAACGACTGCTGTGCACACTTGTGCTTTTGGATCTCATATCTTTCTTTTCCCCTCTTTTTGTACAGCCGAATTTGTGGGAGTCCTTGTCCAGCTGTATGGCCTGATGTTATAAAATTAGCTTATTTCAACACAATGAAACCAAAGAAGCAGTATCGTCGAAAACTGAGAGAAGAGTTTGCATTGTAAGGACAAAGGATTAGTTTACTCAATTGTAACAGCGTTAAGTGTTGCTGGCATCTTTATGAACTTAATGTATGTTCAGCCAGTTTCTAGAAAACAGTCATGTGTAAAGAAAAATGGCTTTGGATTCCTAGAAGATTCCTGCAGAGCTTGTATTAACCCTTATTTAATAAAGTTTCAAGAAGGGAGAAAGAAGGCCCTAAAATTTCAGCCACCTGTCAGCTTTCACCTAAGGAGACATTTGTTTTCCATGATTGGTACACCTGCTTGCTTACCCTGTCCAAAAAACAGCTTGCAGTACTTAATTGTTTTTTATTAGGACAACTGGTTACAGCTAAATATGAAGTCTGGTTAATGTTACAGTCTTTTGAGTCATAAATTCATTCAACACAAGAGTTACCTGAACCGTGTATTCTAAAATACTGTGTACCATTGGACCATTTTTTTTTTTGCAAATATCACACATGAAAGTTATGGAAAGCAGCTGTAGATTCAATTTAAAGGGATTGTTCCCTTCCTTCATCTGCTTCAGGGTTTAGGATAAATGTATCATCCTGCTTGAACTAATAAGGCTTTCCTAAAGCAGTAGAGTTGTTTTGCTTGGTCCATACAAAATTGCACCTCTCTGTGCACTAAATTCCAAAGTGTCAAGTAACACTATAGTCTGGGCTTCAATTGTGTTGGGTTTTTTTTTTTTTTTTTTTTTTTTTTTTTTTGTAAGAACAGCATTTCAAGCAAGTCAGCCACATACAGAAACACAACTGCCTGCAGTCACCCCCACCTCTGCAAAAAAACAAAACAAACCCACAACACACTTAGGTTTCTATGTTTACAGAGGTCGGTAAAGATGAACTTTATTTGCCTCTTAAAAGTAAGTCCTGGCTTCATTTTAGATGTTCAGTTATTTTGGAGAGGTGTTCTTATTAAAACTTTGCACTGAGGTATGTGATTCAAAAAACAGTTGATGCTTTTTTCCATTGTGTTCTTTTGCAGCATCCCACCAGCTGCATTAGATTTGTTTGATTACATGCTTGCTCTGGATCCCAGCAAGCGCTGCACAGCTGAACAAGCTCTTCAGTGCGAGTTTCTGCGAGATGTGGAACCATCTAAAATGCCTCCCCCAGAGTAAGTCATTTCCATTAGTAACATTCTTTACACCTACGAAGCAGCAACATGTACTGACTTCATTAAGCTCATTGTGTTTCAGTTAAAGTGGCTTGTTGTAGAAGAAAATTATCAATATGCACAGGTGGTGATTCTGTACTGAAGTGCAGTTTAGTGGCTCTTACGTCATGATATCAGCGGCTGTGAGGATCTGAGATGAGTTTCAATTGATGCTCCTGGAATTAGTGACTATTACTGCCATTTTTAAAAAAAGGAATGTTTATCAATGTCCATGTTTTCCAAAGGTTTTGGGGCCCCTCATGAACCTGAATTACCTTCTTTGATGGCTTTTTCAGGCAAAGAGGTATGAAATTGCTTCTGACAAGTCTTAGGATGACGCATGAAACGTATCAGTCAAATGCCAGTAATAGGAAAAGAATAGTTTACCCCATTCTGAAGGCCAGAGCTTGCTGCAAACTCCCAGAAGGAAGTAATATCTGTATAGAGGTGTTTCTCTCTCAGCTGCCAGCCCTTAAATGAGGTTAGGGAGGGGTGGATCCAGGATTTTCCTTCCACCTGTGCTCCCAGGGCTAGCCCTGCTTCTTCAGCAGGTGCTCAATCACTGGTTCAGGCTGTGATCTTACAGTTCCCATACAATGGTAAAATGACATTAGGCACAGAATTCTTTAAAGGTATCTGAGAGTTAAAGTAAAATACCATACGTGATTTACTGTGCCAAATGAGATGCCTGGTTTTTCAGAAGTTAAATATTTTCTGTGGCTTTTTATTTGTTTTTTTCTCTCCTCTCCTCATAGAGATGCTGCAGTGTTCAGTAGTTTGTTTTTTTTTTTTTACAGTGACTTGATTGTCACTTTAGGCAGTACAAATAGTATTGGAACGAGCCCTGAGTAAAACAATGAAAAACATTTAAAGACTCTGCAAGTTTAACTTTTCCCTTGAGATAGCTGACTAATGACAGAACATTTAAGAGTTTGAATAAATTGTACCTTCAAGGCAGCCTTTGCCTTGAATAATTCTTATTAATTAGTTACCAACTGGAAAAAATATTTCAGCTTTATCTAGGAATTTAATTAAAAATCTTTTAAGACTTACCTGTTACATATAGAAGGTAGTAATGATCTTGATGCATAAGACTGAGTCTCTTTCCATCATCTAAATGTTACTAAACAGCAGTATTAAATATTAACCTGCTCATGAAAATCTCAGAACCTTGTTGCTAATGCATTTTGAAATAAGAAGAAAATGTTTTCTTCTTTTCAGAGCCGTGGTAGTGCATGTATTCTAGAAACTGATGTAGGAAAATTAAAAGCAAACAAACAAAGTGTCCTTTGGTATCCTTTTAAAAATTGACACCAACATTTGTCATAGTGAAATGAAAAAGATGACTCTTCTCAAGAAAGAATAAGGTTCCTCTCTTGGAAGAAACAGCTGCTCATTGCTGATTGCAAGTACTGTGGATAATTCTTGTAGTTTCTTGATTGATCCAAGCTGTTATTGACTAAATACCTGACAGGTCTTTTGACCTGCTGTTCTGTGGAGAAAGAGAATGTAGAAAGCAACTGTCAAAACTTCTTTTTCAGTTATCATCTGTCACCTCATTTTTTTTCATGTTCCTGGGTGAGAGAACTGCTCAGACAGTTACTACTAATATGTAAAGGGAAAACAGAAGGACCTGTTTTAATGCCATATCTCAGTATTTCCGTAAGCTATGGGATGGGATTCTGTGTTCCTCAAGAGATCTGAAGTGGGATATCTGTAGGGAAGAATAATAATGGGAAGATTGAACTAATGTCCGATGCGTGTTGTAGAAGATATTTTTCCTCTGCTTCGGTCTGTCTTAAAGGACTGGAGGTATCCCTTGTTCTTCTTATCAACCTACATTTGTTAGTGTTGAGTACTGTTTATTCCTGCAACATTTTTTTTTCCCCTTACTTGGTTGCCTGTACTTTATGGCTGCTAATACTGGATAACCACGTCTGTTACTGTGAACAAATGTAACTGCATAGACATGGTACTTCTACGAGCAAGAAAGTGACATTGATTCTCATAGTAAGATGCACATTCCTGTTCTCTGCCAGAGAGACCTGCATTTGTGAAATAGGCAATTGAAAAAGAGATTTTACCCAGGAAAGCATATCTGGCTTCAGAGCTTTCCTGATGAATTTCTAAATTCCAGCAGGTTCATCTTTACAAATGCTGTGTTATGCATAATTTGAATATTTATTTTACCACTGTAGTTAAAAAAAAACACATTTTTAAAAAATCTGGGATAAAACTGATGATCTCTAATTGTTCTTTGCAGCCTTCCTTTGTGGCAGGATTGCCATGAGCTGTGGAGTAAAAAACGCAGAAGACAGAAGCAGATGGGCATGACTGATGATGCAACAGCGACTAAAGTCCCTAGGAAGGATCTGTCTCTAGGCATGGATGAGAGCAGAACCAACACCCCACAAGGCATGCAAACTTCTTCCCAACTCAAAACTCAGGGCAACTCTAGTGTAGCACTTGGTCAGTAATATTTTCGGTTCTTAAAATTACTTTCTACTTGGATTGCACCTCTAGAAATTTTAGGTGTTGTTTTCAGAGTACTGACTGGATTCTTGAGTCTCCTGGATTCTTGAAGGAGGGAACGGTGTTGTAAGTTAAATCTTTGTTACAAAAGATTTGCCTTTATTTTTGGGAACTAGGCATTCCTTTTTATTTTTATTTTTATTTTTTTTTAACCTAGCCAGAGCAACTATCTTGCTCTGTATTTTTGAGGAAGTTTTATCCCTTGTAAGGGATAAAAATCTTCTGTAATCCCACTAGTCAGTTTTACTCTAAGTTCATCCCAGACTTCATAGATTGAAGGTACTGATGAACTGACCAAAAGGCAGACTTTAAAACAGCCATCACTTCAAATAGAAGAGATTACCTCAGCATGTCACTTTGGCCTTTATTTTTCCAAGCTAAAGTTTGGGCTAACCCAACTTTAAAAAAGAAACTAAACAAACAAACAAAAAAACACCACCCAAATAACTTATTAAAAAGTAGTAACTACCTCTGCAGCTTGAGCAGCCATTAATTCAGAAACTTAATTGAAATGTCTTGCTTGGATGGTTACGTAGTGAAGAATAATATAAGTAGTAAAGTAATGGTCTCCTTATGTGGAAACCAGTTGAGATGATCAGCACTGAGTAGATACCTGGTAAGTTTAATTTAGACCATTTTTAATTGTGCAAAGTGACCTTAAATCCTATGATACTTACACAGGTGTTGATCAGAAAAACAATAAATGGATTCACTGAGCATGATAGCTCTTGAATATTAGCCATCTTGAATCAACTCTTCATTTAACAATGGAGCAGAACTCCAAATATACTACACAAAGATAAACGTTAAATATGTACATATTGTTATTATTATTTTCATCATATTTTTACTGCAGTTTATTGCTTCTCGTTCCTATTCATCCTGTTTCTTACTAAGAGTTGATAAGCTGGCTGTGAGCTTCTGTCACTCACTCTGAGCAGTTTTGGCAGTATTTTCAAAGATGCCTTTCTGCAGCCCTCGCAGTGTTTTCCCCACAAATGCAAACAAACTGAGGCTTAAAGCCCAGAGGACAGTAGTAGTTTTCCTTGTGCTTCTGTAGCAGTTAACATATTGGCGACCTGCTGTAATCAGTCATTAAAATGAAACATTAAAAAGAAAAAAAAAAAAAGAAAAAAAAAAACTAAAAAAAGAGAAATCTTTCAGAGCTGAGATACTGCTTACACATAATCAGGTAGAAAAATACTTCTAGATGTAAAAGAAGAAAATTTCATTTTCATTGGAGCTTAGACAGTTCAGTACATAGGTGTTTTCTGTATTAAGTGAAGCTCTTTCTGATATCCTAATAAACCTTAGTTAAAATCATCCATAAGGCATGCTAAAGGATTAAGTGTACAAATGGAAAATGCATGCTTTAAACAAAACTTGCTTTTTTTGTGTGTGTGTGCGCCAAAAAGAGGTTAAAAATAGATAAATTGCTGATATTCTGCTTCATGAAAGAGAATCCTGGTTATTGTATCTTATAACTTAACAGGAACTGTGTACAGCTCATTCATTTTATTCTGGTAGAAACTGATTGGTTTCCCAGAGTATGGTTTGTTCTTGGAATAGACTTGAAACTAGCCAAAGAGTATGTAACAGGTAGGTTAGTTACCCTTTGGGGCACTTTCTGCTGAATTTGCACATTGACAAGCTGAGAGAAGTTTGAATGTAATTTGTTATCTTCTTGAGCATACCATCCTCAGATGTCACAAAATACAAAATGTTAAGCGTGACAGCTGGCTGAGATCCAGCAGTACAAGGCATTAAACAGAATGGTTTTTATTTATTGCTAAACAGAAGATGGCTTTATTTTTGTATTTGGATGTATAAAATCTTTAAATTCCTCAGAACCTTGCAGAGTAGAATCCAAGTGTTTGCATCCTGGTGTGCAACCACAAGTAGGGTAATTGGCTGTGACTTTTGCAGCACTTTTCAGCTGTGCTCTTCTTAGTCTTGCAAGGCAACTACTTAATTTTTTGTGTGACTGTTTTTCTCAGATGTGGCTTTGAATCTGCCAGGAATGAATATATTAGTGTATGAGCAGGAAGGCAGAATATGTTCACGTTGACTTGGGTTACAGAAATTCAGAGAAAAACATCCATTTTAATTTTCACCTTCTTTCTTTTCTAAATCGTCTAGTTGTGGGGCATGCTGCTTCACTTCTTTCAGAATAAACTAACACAGTGATTGCTTGAAATTGAGAAAATACTTCTGTATTCTGACTTCTTTACTTATCTTCCCCCTCATCAGTCTCCTCTTAACTTGTGTCAAATAAACACCACTTTGTTTTATTAAAAAAAAAAAAAAAAAAGAGCGTACCTTACAAACCTGAATCTTTTTGCTACTCAGTGATTGACTTGTCCTTCAAGCTCAGCATTTGCTTCCTAGCACTGATACTGCTAGCTTCTGGGTCACCTACAGCCTGGTCAATTGAGCAGGTGTTAGAATCCAGATGCTGAATTAGAACAGGCCAGAATGTGACTGGAAATGCGTTTTGCAGATGGCCACTTTTTAACAGAGGGATGTGATATGTCAAAGATAGGAAATTTTGTGGGGATTGGAAATCTTACAGCTGCCTAAAGCAGGTGGCCTTAAGCCCCAGCTTAGTTGTATTGTGGAAAATTGAGCTCCAGCTTGATGTATCTCATCTGTCCAAGTGCATGTGTGTGCCCCTTGGAAGTCACTTTCTTTATATTGGATCTTACTGTTCCATTTCCTATAGATACTCCCCCAAAGGCAGTTTATCTGTAAAAGCATTCCGTTTCTATGTTGTCCAAAACCACGCTTTGCCAGTTGTGACAGCCTTGTTAGATTAGTTTTAATTTTGAGTTTCTGAAATATGAAAATTCTGTATAATTCTTAAAAACACCTTTTTTGTCTTTAGCAAAAACAAGCACTGGACAGCAGTTAAACCAGAATGAAGTGGCAATCCTGCTAAACCTCCTACAGTCTAAAACGAGTGTTAGTTTGGCACAGTTTGCCCAAGTGTTGAATATTAAGGTAAACCCAGAGACTCAGCAGCAACTAAATAAAATAAATCTTCCTGCTGGAATTTTGTCAGCAGGTGAAAAACAGTCAGAACAGCAGCAGCCGCCGCCGCCTCCACCGCCACCACCGGAACAGGAGTCCCAAAAACAGCCGACCGTCACGCAGCCTCCTGTGCCACCTGCTCAGCTGAGTCAGCCCAAAGTGGAAACTGACGCTGCCCAGGCAGCCGTACAGAGTGCATTTGCTGTTCTGTTGTCTCAGTTAATAAAGGCTCAGCAAACAAAACAAAAAGATTTGGTGTTGGAGGAGAAGGAAAACGGATCAGGAAATGAAATGTCGTTACAACTCAGGCAGCCTCCAGAGCCCACCACTCCTGCATCTCTCAGCCGGGACGACATGGAATCTCCAGCACCCGGTTACCCACATCTGATCAAGTCATTATATACTCCTGCAGGTACTGAAGGCTTTTATTGCTAAGCAACAGGTATCTTGAGCTGTGAAGGCAGCTAGTTTGGGGATAAAGGGTTAACCTCTTAACATTACCAGTCTATGTGAGTACAGGAGAGATTATTACATCCATTTTGTTGCTTCCTTTGTTTGCATTGTGACTGTTCAAGTACTAGCTGCTGGGTTTGTGTTTTTTGGGGGGCTCGTTGGTTGGTTTGGGGATTTTTGGTGAGAAAGTAAATGCCTGGCTGGACTTTGTGTCTTACTGTAGTAGGTGCCATACTGACAGATTAAAAAATGGTCCTTCTAACAGGTGTGCAGCACCTGTACCTTTTCTCATGAAACAGTTGTATTGATTGTTTTTTATGACAGTTTGAGTTTTTCTGAGCGGTGCTGGTGTTGGAGAGGACTGGCTCATCTATGGAATTCATAGCTCAAATTTACCAGTTTTGACTGTGTGTTTAGTTAAAGCCTATTTTGAGGTGCAGGTTGCGGTTTTTGTTCGTTTGCTTGCTTGCTTTTTTTTTTTAATGCTGAGTAGAGCATTATTATCAATTTCTTAGTGGCAGATTCTGTAGCTGGTTGCCCATAACCGTCAGTAATGCACATGGCTGAATGTTTCCATTGGATTATAATAGCGACTTTCTTAGTTGTCTTGATGTTTAGAGCTTTGTTTTTGGTCATCTTGGACTGCTATTTCAGCTATTATGGCTTATTGATGTGTGCAGTGTACAGCTGTTGAAAGAAATATTCTGAAGTGGCTTGGGAGTGGGTTTTGTGCAGCGGGGTGTTAAGGTTGTTTTTATTTTGCTTTTAACCTTTGCAGTTCTCTGAATCTTCTTTCCATGAAGACCTTTTCTGATACGTGTCATTTGCAAATATTTCTGGTCACTCTTCGAACTTTCTAGTGTTTGTCTGTTGCTTCAGGATTTTTTATTTTTTAAAGGAATGTGCACCTACTTTTCTTAAATTTTGCTTGCTTGGTAATCTCTATGAGGAAACTATGAGGAAAACCTTGTATCACAAGGCAACTGCACTGTTGCCTACTCCAAAATAACTAGGAGTAAAACTTAACTGATAAATTAGTGAGAACTGAAGTAATGAACCTCTCTAATGTTCTAGGAAAGAGCCCTTTCCGTTCTGGTATTGTTATTGCATATTTTTATTCCAAAGCTTTTATTTCTTGTCTGCATAGGTCAAGAGGACTTGGCTAGGCAGGCCGAGATGAGGCTCCTGAACCGAACGCCGGAACAGGAACGCCCTCGGATCCTGCCTCCAGACCAGCGTCCCCCGGAGCCCCCGGAGCCCCCGCCTCTCACTGACGAAGACCTTGATTATCGGACAGAGAACCAGCATTTGCCTATAACTAACTCTTCAGGAACAGATCCTCACGCAGGAGTGAAAGCGGCGCTTCTGCAGCTGCTCGCTCAGCATCAAGCTCAGGCAACAACAGAGGAGCCCGGACAGACGAGTGTGGATTACCAGGCTAGAGACTCCTATGTAGCAGGCCCAGACTACAAGGACAACTTTGGATCGTCCACCTTCTCTTCTGCTCACTATGGTGGTAGCGACGGCATAGGAAGCGGGTCATCGGGAGCACTAGAACGAAGGAGCTTCCTCGGAAACACCGATATTCAGCCTTTGGATAACTACAGTACTGCTTCATCTCACTCGGGAGGTGCCCCTCCTCCGCCTGCCTTTTCAGAGTCCTTTCCCAGCTCAGTAACTGGTTACGGAGACATTTACCTCAACACTGGCCCCATGCTGTTCAGCGGAGATAAAGACCATAGGTTTGAATACAGCCACGGCCCAATCTCAGTCCTGGGGAACAGCAGGGACGCTTCTGTGGGGCCGGAGAGTACTCATTCCTTGCCTACTAAGATGCACAACTATAGCTATGGAAGTAACTTACAGGAAAACCCTGGTGGCATCAGCCACGTGCATGGACAGACCTGGACATCTCCTGCACAAGGACCTGGCTACTCCCAAGGCTATAGGGGGCACATTAGTACATCTGCAGTGAGAGGGCGAGGCAGAGGATTACCATTTTGAGTATCTGTTTTTCCTCAGGCACATCGTTTTTATCTGGAAAAACTTTTTTTTTTTCTAGCTGCAGTTTAAAGCAGCAATTCAACAGACTTGAATAATATTAATTCAACAGCTTTATTTTTATGTGGAAAAGGGTCTTGCATACAGTAGGAAAAATTAAAAATGCTTAAAACTCATGCTGTCTGAAAAATAGATGAATTGATTGTACATGTTCACAAACTAGTTCTGAATTTTTTTTTTGTATTTTGGCAGTTTTAAGTGGATGCTAAATTTAGGGACATCAGCTTTTTATGGCACTCTTTCAGATCTTCTGAACTATGCACATTTGTGCTTTTTTTGTAAGTTTGGACCAACTTTTATGTAAAAAAAAAAAAAAAAGAATTTTACAACAATCAAAGCAGGGCACTGATTTATTTGGTATTTTTCTTTTTACAGAACTACCTTTAGTCAAAGGTCACTGTCAGTCATTGCACTGCTTTCAGTGTTATTGTGGAAGGCGTACTTTGTGCTCATTTCAGATAATAAAACACAACCTTTCTCTTGATGCAAAATTTTATAAATATTTGGTCGATGTTAATTTTTTTTCTTTCCAAAAAAAAGAAAAAAAAAAAAGAAAAGAAAAGAAAAAAAGAATGGATGTTCTGGTAAAATGTTCTCTCCATCTCCCGGGCTTGTTTATATATAAACTGTTTTACTTGAATGGTAAGTGCCTTAACACGTAAGCTTAAGGTCTGCAAAAGTTGGAAGTACTCCATAAATCAATGCTAAAGTAATACTGAAACCTAGATAGTTAACAAGAAAATCCGATAATAATAGAAAACTCAAATAGGTCATGACTTCGTGTTGTTTACTTCATGTGGACCAGTTATTTAGACACCTAATCTTATCTTGATCAAGTCATAATTTCCAAATTGAACTTCGTAAGAAGCTACAAAAGTGAGAGGAGTGAAGAGCGCAGTTTTTCCTCAGCTCCTCTTTGGAGTTGTAGTAATTGATTTACTTCCTCTGCCAAATAAACTGTGCTTTTTATGTCCTTTCCAAGCGGTGAAAAAATTTTTCCTCTTAAATGTCAACAGCAGTAATTAACTGTATGTGAAAAGCTGACGCTGTCTCCTTATTATGACAACTGCTGCATTATGGGAAGTAAACAAAGGACAAATGACCAGTATTTAAAGCAGACGTTTTACGCTAGTTCTAATTCTGTAAACTCTTGATTGTGCCAACTAATCGTCCTTGTATCTGCTATTCCACCGAGTATTCTAGTGTCGGAATCGAGTCTCTCTGAACAACAGATAAAACAACTGTAGTTAAAACTCTTAATTAACCAAGAGCCACTCCTCAATAATCATAACATCGAGCATGTTTTTTTTTCCTGTGATGACAAGTGGTCCCTCTCCTGCAGAGAGGAGGTATGGTTATATTTTGCATGTACGTAAAAGAATGTTTTTAAAGCCCATATTGGAAACAATTTTCCAACTGATTATCCAGTTGACAAATCGGTACCTTATGTAACTGAGTGTTTAATTATTACTTTTTAAAAAGTAAAATTTCTACTTACACTATTTCAAATGTAGTCTTGTCAGTGACTTTTTGGACTTTCAGAATAGAAGCCAAAGTTGTCGATGTTTTGTTTTAATTTAAAAACCTTGGTTCTTGTTGATGGCCAAGTACCACGTTGCAGAGCATGGAGAAAGTCACTGTGCTGACTATGTGGATTGAGGATCTGGCAGATGGGAGATGGAGATGTCCCTGTAAGCCCGGCAGCTGCCTTCACTAGGCACAGAAGGGAATCCTGCCCTCTGAGAACAAAATCAGCCTGGTCAGTCAGGAACAAACGCTTGTGGCCGCGTGCTTTAGGAAAACCACAGCTTGACAGTGCACGAGGTAGGTTGGTTTCCTTGAATGAGGACACCTCAGTAACATTTTTCTGCTAGTTGAATTTGAAAGGCTGAAATCATTATTCTCATTTAGGTACGGACAGCGTCAGCTGAGGCTTTTTTGTTTACTAATTGATAGAAAAAAAATTCCCAAGAGGTTCAGACAGTTGTTTGGTTTTTTTTTCGAGTTAAGCAAGACTTTTAAAGCTCTTAGGCCTTTGTTTTCACTAAAAATGTGCAGCCTAGTGTTACTCTACTGCACTTCCAATGTAAATTGGAAAAAAAAAAAATAAAAGCAGGCAAGTTCAAATGGAAGGTAGATTTCAAGGAGGACTACGTGGTTTGACTTTCAGTACAAAAATGTAAGGCAGTTATAGTGTCCCGCATCCTTCCTGGAGGTAAAGATTTTATTTTAGTTCATTTAATGCAGAGCTGTCAGTCTGTAAGTGGAGGGCAGGCAGTGCAGCACCACTGCTGGCTGGCATCGCTCTGCTGCCACGTTGTTCTGCTGAGATGGATTTTGGTCTTCAGATGTAAAAGCAAAGCCAACACAAGTAGCTGTGGCTGTGATGGATACAAAGGAGATGGAGTAGACAGCCGGCTTCCAGATGGATCTAAACCAAAACCTGTACACTGTTGCAGATGCGTATTTCCCCAAATTCAGTTTAAGGATAACTAGCCTGTGACCGAAGATGTTTGCTTGGGACAGCAGTGCTGGCGTAGCACGGGGGGGGCAGTCAGCATGGGGTGATGGCTGAGCAAGGAGGCTGCTGCCTTCTCTGCAGCCCGGGGATCTGCCTGGCTCCCCCTGCTCTGAGCCTGGTCTAGCAGTTTGCCAGGCCCGAGGGCTGCCCACCTTTGGTTGTGCTGGTCCTGTGTGTGATTTATCAACATTTCTTTTCTGTACCATATTAAGAGGTGCTTACATCCGTTGAGAATTTGAACCTTTTGAACAAACTTAGCAGAGTGAGTCAGTGCTAGTGCAACATTTGGCTTCGCGTGGCCGTTGCGTTGCTGCTGCAGTAGCAGGCGTTCTGAAAAGCCGTGTGATTTTTCTGCGGAGCCATGGCTTTGGTTACTTCCCACCTTCCTTTGGGGTTTACATTTTCTGTGCTGCAATTCCAAAGTGTGCTACAGAGACCTGGACACCACATCAAAAAGTAAGTGTTGTGTGTTTGTGTTTCTAAAACATAGCAAAGTACTGTAACCATGGACCGTGGAGTAGCAAGTGTTCATTATTTATACTGAGCGGTCGGTAGCCATACCGAGAGGAGAAACGTGAGCACGACTGGACTGCTGTGGATGTGACTTATAAGACGCTTAGAGTATTAGAACACTTAAAATCAGCCAAAGGAAAAGGAACTGACTTCTGTCGTGGATTGCTAGCTGTTACCTGAAACGGAACGGTGTTTGGGAAGGGGTGTAAAAATACATGTCTTTAAATGTTAATATAATTCCCTGGGGAGGTGGGCGGAAATTAAATGGCAAATTTCTGTATTTTCTTACGTTTCCACAAAACAGTCTATATGTTGAATTTTCCTCTTGCTGCGGCAGTGTGAAAGCAGAGGTGCCGAGTGCTGCAGTGTTGAGCTCTGCAGGGTTTGGAGCTCTGCCCTTCTGCTGGTCCCTGCTGCAGGCAGGTTCTGGTGTGGTGCAGTTGCACTGGGATCTGTTTGGTCACTGACAGTGGGAATACAGGATACCTCTCGTCCGTGTGCAAATTGGATCTCAGACCATGAATTCTGTTTCCGAGAGAGGAAATCTCATGTATTTCTTGCATTCTCTTAGTTAATGAAACACACAAGCATTTTACATGCAGCATTTCTCCAGTCTGTTGTTAGAGGATTTGTATAGGAGGAAATTTGGCTGTTTCCCTTCTTGATGGTTGTGGGATGTTCTTCATACATGAGTGTGTTAAGAAGATAAAGAATCACAGAAAAAGTGATATGAATTCTGTATTTAAAAGATGAAATGACCTTGGGTTAAAGTCGAACTAACTTTTGCTTATCAGGGTGAAGAATACTTTATTGCAGGAGTTATTTCAAGACAACATAATTTAAAATAATCAAACTGTTATGCTTCAGCTTGCTTACCCTTCGTTATTTTAAGCCATTTGTATATAAATGTATCGTGTGGCTTGTAAATAAAACACATGAAAACTTGAAGTCTCTCATTGTTTTTCCTCTTCGGTTTTCAAAGGGAATTTTAAGAGAGCTTTGGATTAATTACTTTTTCCAGATCCATGGGAACATGATTTTTCAGTACGTGAAAATGTCGTTAGTTCTTCAAACAAATATTTACTTCTCTGCTGCCTTTTGAAGGAGAACTGCAGATGCTCACTGCTGGAGCCGGGCTCCTGGGCAGCGCGTGGTTTGGCAATGGTGTTGCACGCGTGGCTGCATGCTGGGGTGCAATTCAGAGGGTGAGTGGGAGGGTGCTGCAGCTTCAATAGTTCTCCTACCTGAGCGTTTGTAGGGCAGGGTACAGGTAAAAGGGCATTCTCCGCTAGTGCCGGCCGAGCAGAAACACGGTTGCTGTTCTCCCCCTCTCCAGCTCCATAAAGAGGCTGGTGTGCACGCTAAAGAGTGGGGATCAGAAAGAAAGGGACAGGTATTTCCAGGGTCTGGCGATGCACCGTTGCTGCTGGGCAGCGAGGCAAATTGCGCGTGGCCCCAGCGGTTGTGCTGTGAGTGCCTTAGGCCTCACTGCTTTGTTTTCCTGCTGTATCAGCTAATATAATGAAAAAAGATGCTTTTTCCCACAATTGCTGTGTTTTCATCCAAAGCCAAGCCTCTTCTGTACCTTCCGCACCGTTGGCTGCAGGCTGAGCAGGAGGCTGTGCCTTTACACCAGCAACTTGTTGATAAAAGCCCCATAGAGAGGGTGAAGGGGAAGTCGCAGGTCAGTGCTGGTCGTGCTGACGTTAGGCTGACAGAATGTCTAGCAGTGGGCAAAAGGATCTTCTTTTCTGACAGTAAATACATTGGCAGCAGCTCTAAGAAAAGCCTGGGCTGTTCTTCAGGCAGGCAGCTCGTTACACAAGTGGTGACCTGCACACAGCAGATCAGAGGGGTGCGTGACGTGGGCTGTGCAAAGGGCAACGGGAATCACCCCAGCTGGATCTGTGTGAGTCAACCTTCTAAAATCTGCAGCAAATGAGAGAGGAGAGGCAGAAATGGTTGCAGTACCACAGCCTGCATCAACACGCAAGGACTGCATCTGCAAAGTCAGTGGCAAAAAAACAGGAGAAAAAGTATTCCATCTTGCAGCCCGTTATATTAAATGAGATGAAACAAGATTTGGCTGCTTCTATTTCTAAGGCATCCAGCAGAAGGGATTACATCCACCAGCTCCCCATTGCATGGGGAAGTCGGAACTCCCGGCAGCTGCAGCAAACAAGCGGAGAGAGAATTTGGTTTGACAAACAAGAGCTGCTTCCTTTTCCCAGCTGACTGCAATTACCTCCATGGTGCTGGAGGGCTCTCCTTTGAGCCCCCTGCGTGTTGTGTCTGCTTAGTTCAGCCTCTTTTTATTGCCCGTGGAGGGAGCTTGCCATCAGTGTGATTTAACCTGGAAAGAAATTTGAGTCTACTGCAATTTTTCACTTTCTTCAGGTATAACAGCACTTGCTAATAAGCAATACTCTGATCACTTTTCACGGCTCGGTTTCAATTCTGCAGAAACAGTTCCTCAGGGGCACTCGGGATGTGCTGCTGCTGTGGGGAATCCTCATGCTATGATGAACGGGTCTCTCACACGGCCTCTTTCAAAGAGGATGTGCAAAAACTTCTTCAACACTAGGGAATACGGTGTGGAAGAGATGTAAAAAGGCTGTTGTTGCTTTTGTTTGTTTTTCTTCAGCTTTATTATCCTTTGTGCAAATTTGGGGTGTCAGCTCCCCCATGAGAATTCCCTTGCTGTCCCCCCCATGCATGCTGGGCTTCCGAGCTCCCTGCACTTGCAGCCCTGCCAGGGTGGGCACAATGCAATGGGTGGAACCTCTCCCTCATCCTATCCCTCACAGCTGAATTTAATGGCTTGTGCTAAAGTTTGTAATGGTTGCTGGCTTTCTCCTCTCCAAAGAGCGGTGGCAGGGAGATGCCCCTTATGCTGATAAGTTTCTGGAGATAGGAATTCGTGCACCTGTCCTCTGGGCTTCTTCTCTAAATTAAGAATAATAAGGCCTAAGCCAAAAAAAACCCTTTCAATAAATCACCATAAATTGAGCCATCAGAATGGCCCAGCCCCATGGCAAAGTTTCCTGCTGCATTGCATCTGTTCTCCCAAGTCCTTTCTCTTCTGTTCTCCCAGGTAATCCAGTAGCTGTGCTGGTGATCTAGAAATACTGACAGGCATTTTTTTTCCCCTTGGTCTTGTTTCAAATTGTTTGATGTAGCAGATTATGGAGAAGAAAGTGTATGAAGGGGTCTTAGAGCTGCATGGCAAACTCTTGCCTTGGACCTGCATCCCTGCTGGGAGCCCCGTGGAGCCAGGACAGAGGAGGGAGCTGGCCAGGCTCTGTGCTGTGCAGGGCAACGTCTGCCAGAGCAGAGCAGGGAACGTGCTTAATGCTGGAACTTCAGAGCATCTTCCAGTGAAATGCAAGGGAAGTGCATTCATCCACATGTGTAAGGCCAAAAGTTGCCCTGAAAAAATCAAGACCATCTTTTCTATTCATTTTTTTACAGTGACCCACTTTAGTCTCTACAAGACGAAGCACGTCTGGCACTTCATCCAACAAGAATCTCTCTCGTATACCTTTTTTCTCCCCTTCTTGCCAGTCTTAGCCCTGACTTGCTGTAGAAGTCCTCCTTGTAGGAAGCAGAGGCAGATCTGGTATTTCTGGGTGAGAAAATCACTGAATGAGAAACTGGTACAAACCGAGCGCGGCGGTTCCCCTGCCCATAAGGGCTCCTTCACAGGTGGAGGTCTGCCTCTCAGCAGCACAGCATGACCATTCCCACGCATCCTTGGGGTGGTAGCAGCTACAGGAGTTACTTGTTTGGGAATCTGGGCTATGGGACTTGTCTGAGGTCACACAGTGTCCGCAGCCAATGAAGAGTGGAATTGGGTTGTCCCATGGTTCTGCCTGGGTTACAACACATTGCACAAAGGTGAGCAAAGGGATGTTCCAGTTTGTGTAGCACCAGTGTCTTTCTCTGCACTTAAGCTCCGAGGTGAGATAAACATAGAGGTCCTCTTCCTTGCGGAGCCAAAGGAAGCTCTGAATTTTTGGCGGAGATTCCTGTCCAGAAACATTACTATTTCCATGCAATAATGATAGATAATAATGTAAAAAACAAAGATTGTTGCGTAACAACTTAAAATCCAGTATCACTGACGTCGCCATGTTCATCTTTTTTTTCCTTCTGGAGAAAAAAATAATTTTGTTGTCTTCCCCAGTGTTCCTTGGCTGCCCCTGAGCCGATGGAGGTGGGCTGCTTGCAGGGCCGGTGCTGTGGGAAGGTGGAGCTGCTGCCTCTGCTGCGCTGCACCACTGCTTGGCCTGTTCATAGCTTGTGACTTCTCCATAAAGCAAGCTGTTGCAATGAGCTGCAGTGTGCTGTCGGACTGTGCACACCTCCCTGCCTTCCATCCTGCTACTGAAGAACAACAATTGTAAAAATGTATTTATTTATTGGTGACAACTGTTCATCACTGGGGGAAAAATCAGGCTAAGAAGTACAGCAGACATGGGAAGAGAACAGAAAACTATTAATGGTGTATAGGAGAAGGGGGTAGCAAATACTAATTAAAAACTTATCTGCAGATGGTCTGGTGGCTCCACACCAGGAAGGTATCACTGTAAGCCTGGCAGGCTTTGTTAGGAGCTGCGAATGCTTTTCTCCACACCTTGCTTCTTGTTACAGATTGCAGATCCTGCTGTGTGACTTCCCCACGAGCACATATATACAGGATAGTGAAAGAAGACGTGCACGAAGCAGTAAGAATTTTTATTTGCACACTGTAGTTGCAATTACAACATTGCCTTTTGGGCACAATGACAAAAAAAAAAAAAAATCCCATAGAATTTTGCAGACCTGGTCTGTCATAAACACAACTCTATTTCAGCTTATACTGTGAGATAAACCAGAGATGGCTTTCTCTTTCAGCTGGTCTCATGGCAGACTCTTCATTTTTTTTTTCCTTCTAAACCAGCTTTAAGCATGGGGATGTCAGTGACCTGCAGGGAAACCTTCTGCACGCTTTTATTGCCACACCTGTTATTTGTTGTAGATTACAAACATCGCTCCCTTGCAGCCTCTCAACTCTTCTGTTTCATACAATTCATTTAAGTATGGATTCTTGTACAATATGGAATTTATAGGAAAAGAATTCTGAAGAGCCATTTCGTGTCACAGTATGCAGTCAGTAGGCCGGTAAGTAAATCTTTTTTCAATTATTTTTTTTTCTTATAGCAACATTTATTTAAAAAAACATTTGCTGTTCTTTCTGAAACAATATGAATGAAAAAGAAATGTTTGAGAAAATGTCAGCATTTCAAAGAAGCCTTAATTTTCACCAAACGATTTTGGTGAAACTGGCATGACTGCCTAGAACGTGTGTTCCTTTTGGATTTGTCTTGGAAGAGGAGCAACCAGCACCCAACAGTTGGTGGTGGTTTAGGTGTGATCATCTATTACTTCCACAGAATTGAAAAGAAAAAAGCAGTATGAGAGGCACTGGTTACACTGATAAGCTAAAACATTTTCAGACATCCTTGTGACAACGGAAGAGGCTGGAGGTGTTGGTGAAGGTCAGTTGAGTATGCAGAACAACACTGAGTTGAGATCGTCACTGACCCAACCTGAGGTGTATTTTGAGTGAGAACAATATCCAGGACTGCTTCTGCTCTTTGCAAAGGAAATAAAAGAACAACCTTTACCAATGTAACAAGGCAAACCCAGCATGGAGGATGTAGAAGCGTGCGCTTTGCTGCTCACTGGTCATCTAATGGGAGAATTCTGCTTGAGTTCCAGTGGGGCCATTGCTTGCATGACACTGCTGGCTGAATTCAGAGAGCAGGAGAGAAACCATCAACAGCAGCTACTCCCCTGGACACCAGCAGCATCACATTTACAAGCAATTAGACCCAGGAAACTGGATTTTTGTGAAGAGCATGCTTCAAATCATGCTGGAAAAGCTGGCAGGTGCTGCTGCTCTGCAAAGCAGTTCTAAAACCATTTATAAGTGGGAAAGAAAAAGTTGCAGGTTGACATTAACTGTTCTGAAATCAGTCAGAAAAAAAAAAAACAACAAGCAATCAGGTTTGTAATGGTTGTGTTATGTAGCAGTGTGAAAGGCCTCCATCATACAATATATGTTGTTAGGATATTGCATTCAGCGCTTCAGGAGTTCAGGCACTACTAATGATGCATTACTGGTTTTGAACTTGATTTTTTTTTTTTTTTTGGTAGTTTTTAGAAAGTAAAACACATTTTAAAAAATGTAATTATTACACTGCTAGTTCTGTGCTCTAGAAAGAGATCGTGGCACTAAGTTTCCTGCCAAAACAAACACCTCACCAACCAACCAAGCAAAACGCCAACAAACTTGAAGACTTGAAACCTCAACCTATGGATTCTTTTTCTCTTTTGTAATTCACAGCATAGAAGGCTTACTACACTACATCGTGAATATTGTCATGTTTTGGTGTCTGAGTCCTAAATCAGAAAAGCAGAAGAACATTTGTCTCCAGGAAACGAGGAAGCAGGTGCTTGACTGGATTATGCAGCTATCAGCTGCACCAAAGGTACTGGTCATAAAAATAATTATAAAAGATTCATTAAATTAATGGCTAATAGAGCTAAAAACTGGTTTACCCATGATAATTGCTTGAGAATCTCCCTTTGGAAAGAGCTACACTTCTGATCGTGGCATAAATCTTTCCCATTTGCAGTGAAATTCAACAACACAAGTATCCCTCTATAGCTCTTTGCAGACTGTGACCTCCATTTCTATAGCACTGTGCACTAAAATGTAGTATTTGTTGTATCTGTTGTATTGGTGTGAAATTGTTCCTGCCGTCATTGCAGATTTTACATTAAACAGAAGACAAAATCCAACCCTCTGTTAAACTCATTCCCATTTAATTATTCAGTGACAGAATATCCCTTTTGAATAGATTTTTTAAAAAGCAACTAAATTCTGTTTAAAAATAGAAGCGTGTACTTTGGCATAGAAATTCAGCTCTCCTTGATCCAGTGATTTATACAAATATATGGATTGTCTGTGAAATCACTGGAGATTCTCAACCATTCCAAGCCTTACGGTTCAACAGCCTAAGAAGGAGATTTCTTTTCTTTTGTTAAAAATAATGTTTTTGCATCTACTTGCATTCAAATCTGAAAGGTGCTTAGGAAAATGAAAGTGGCTTTGCAGACTTAAATCAGAATCTGGAACATTTTAATGACCAGTCATAGCACAGATGCTCAGAGCATCATTTCCAGTTGGTATGAGTTGGAAAGCACAGTCCTTCTCTGCTGGTACATCTCCTCCTGGGCTGTGTGCATCTGAAACCTGCTCTGGAAGCTTTTCTTGGTTAACAAGTTTAGGGAATGGAAGGAGGGATGAATAAAACACTTGATCTTTTTGTCATTAAGCAGTGCTTATGCTTAGCAAGAGGAGGTGGCTTTGTTATAATTTGATTCCAATACTTATGTGTTGGTTAACTTCACTCTAAAAGTAACATTGCTAGGACAAATTTCTATATGGAGGACTAGAAGGGTCTAAGGCTATTTCTAGAACTGTGCCCCATTTCTCTGCTTGCACTCATCATTCACAGTGGCCTGTCTGGAACGACACGGTGGCAAAATAACTGAGTACTGACTTCTAAATCAGATAAAAAGGGATTGTTTGCACTTTCTCACAGAAGAACAAGTGATGGAGAGGTGCAGACTTCCACCAAAACATATTTTGTCTTGAAATCCTTTTCTCTTTTTCATGTAGTGTCTCTAGTTTAATGATCTTTGTACCTTAGATTTATTATGCTCCACAATTTCCCTTCCATACTTATCAAAGATTGGACAATTTTGTTCACTTTTTACAAGACAAGCATTTGAGTTTGGTACTATATTCTAAAAGTGAGAGCTGTACCATTAGGTTCACAGCAGGATTATACAGTCATGACATAGAGTTACTTAAGTCAGTTTCTCTTATCCAGTCTGTGGATTTTTGGGAGCAAGAAGGGACAGCAGAAGGTGGTCTGGTGTTCAGGCTCTCCACCACCACCTCTGTGGCTGCAGGGAGGTTTTTTTGCCATGGGTTTAAAAGCAGGAAGGACAGAGTGGCAGGAGTTGCAGGACACTCCCACCCTGAGATCTCTCTTTATCCTGGCTGGAGAGGAAAATGTTATAATAAAGCTGCAAACTGCTTTAGCTCTTTATGCCTGGTGGACAAGGAGTGCCAGTGCTGCTTTTCAAGGCCTTGATGTATGGAAGACAGCAAGGATGGGGTAGCTAATGTGTGAAATTATGTGGGTTTTTATGTGGAGTGTTTGGGATATTCACAAAGGTGCTATTCCACCAGATGCTATTCTTACCATTGCATGAAGAAATGAGGGAACAACGAGGAACACTAAGCGCCTACCTTCCTATTTTAACGCAATTAAATGTAAGGTCGCACATAAACAATGGCATTGGTCACGCTTAGAAAACAAGAGGAAAGAAGCTGGTGGTGACTGTTGCCTTCCAGAGTGAGGCTGAAGCTAAGGTTAACATGACACACAGGCTGAGGACTGTTGATGAGTAGGACTGCAGTGTCTGACTGTAATGAGATCACTACTTCAAAACACAACATAAAGCTTCCGAAAACAGAAACAATTACAGGCCTATCAGCAGGCCCGAATGTGACGTTAGTGGCTGTATTTAACGGCTGCAGACAATATTCAAATGTCATTTGATCACCTATCTTTAATATAAATTTGATGCGTGACTCTTTAATGCTATATAAAAATATAAATCATAATCATTGATGGAAGCCAGTATTAGACAAAGCCAGCCCAGACAGAAAGCAGATTTTTAAGCAACAGGTTAGTCTTGGGATCAACTTCAGTTGACAGATGTCAACATGAGTGCCTTTTGAATTCTTTAAATATCAGAGACCTTTCTAATGATGGTGTCTTATGGCCTGGTTTAAGTGAAGTTGTTGGTTTGGTGCAGAAGTTGTTGGTGATATTTACACCTTCCATTATGCAGGATGTCAGGATAAATACTTCGTTCTGGCACCTAATGATGGACAGACAGTGTGATTTGGGATTTGATGAAATCTATGTATAGCTGACTAGGCAAAAAAGAACAGTATTCAGCTTTATTTGGTGTAATCCAGGTTTTAATGAAAAGATCTGTAATCTGTATCTCTCAACAAGTTAGCATCACCGAAGCTATTAATTTCACCTATCTTTGGTACTCAGTAGGCATGAATTTTGCTTGGTACCTAAAAAGCTTTTTGTCTTTACCTCTTTGAAAGATGCTCAGAATTTTGAATTAGTTAAAAATTAAAAATAGGGAGAGGGAGGAGGGAAAAACAAACAACAACCAAAGAGGCTCTGCTTGACCTCAGGACAAAGGTAGTGAAGCAAGAGCCTGAAAAGAATGTGCAGGAAGTAAAAAGGAAGTGGATGCAGGCAGATGGAAGTGCCTTTGCTGATCGTTTTCCAACTGAAGTTGCAATTTAATATTACTAGTGAGGTGACTGACAGCTTCTGTTGTGAAATTTGCTTTTGGAAAAGCTCACTTGAGTTAGCTTTCCCCTTTCAGACACCAGTAAGTTCAGTCTAAAAAACACTTTAAACTATTCAAGCTGTGATTTGGAGGAGTTGGAGGAGTTGCTTTGTTGGCAGAACTATGGAACAGTGGTAATCAGTCCGGCACAAACAAGGCTGTGTGGTACAGATAGCTGTGAGAAGGGTAACTGAGGAATTGCTTAAGTTACAAAAGAGTTTAAGTGTCCTAAGATCGGAGCAAAAGAGAGAAGTGTGTGCTTCAAATGGAGCATCAGCTGAGGAAAGAAAATAGAAATGGCTGGTGGAAAGAGAACGTGGAAAAAAGGGGAAGCATGTTGTGAAGTCTGTGAAGAAACAGAAAAATGAATGCAGGTCTTAATATCTTTCTTGAGCTTTCTTCTCCTTGATGTCACTTAAAAGGAGAGGTGCAACACACTGCGGACTTCTGCTTTCTGCTGGAACAACTGAGTGAGGCTGATGCTGAACCTCAAGGGGAACAAAGGACCTGCTTTTAAGGAGCCAGTCTTACACCAGAGGACCCCCTTGCCAAGAGGTGCTGGAGAGGGAAATCTGCTGTGCTGAAGATCTTCCCCAGGCCCGTAAGTAACCCCAGAAATTGAACTATATTTGTTTTTGGATTCTTACATAGCAACAGCCTAACTGCTAGTAAAGGTATACACTTTCATTAGATGTATTTCTGCTGTTTTTCTGTGATACATCAGTACAGTTAGAATGAAACCAGAAACCAGCTTTTTCTGTCCGCAACACTGGAAGATTTACAAGACAGAGGAAAATTGCTTTGTAGCTCATCTTCCAGCAATTTAAAAGCTTCTGAAATAGAATTTTGTACTGAAAGTAACTGTAATTGGACTAAAGCTGAATGTTCTTTTTTAAATTTGCAGTAAATGATATATACTGAAAAGTCCCTGTGCACACAGGGACTTTTTTTTTTTTGCTTAAAACTCACTTCTCTCTGAAACACACATCTGCTTTCTGGGGACACCTCACTGCAGCCTTTCAGTACGTGAAAGGAATTTATGAATGGGAGGTGGGCTGCTTTACACAGTCTGATAGTGACAGGACAAGGGAAAACGGTTTTAAACTGAAAGAAGGGAGACCTATGTTAGATGTTAAGAGGAAATCCTTTAGAGGGTAGGAGGCCACGTATCTGGAGGCACTCAAGGCCAGGTTGGATGGGATCCTGGGCACATGGCAACCAATCCACAGCAGGTAGGTTGGAACTAGATGAACTTGAAGACCCCTTCCAACTCACACCATTCAATGACTCCATGATTCTACTTGTTGAAGTAGCTCTATCATCTCCAGCACTATAAACCAAGAGGATCTTTAGTAAACTGTGATGCTGTGTGGCTGAGTGGTACCGATTCCACCAAATGCTCCAGCAGATGACTATTGAGAGTAAAACCCCAAAGATCATATCAAGCTTGTTCTAACAGAAGAGTCACAAAAGCAGGCTTATTTCCATGGAAAATCTACATGGAAAAGCCTAAAGATATAGTTGATGCAATAACCATTTTGCGGGGAAAAAAAAAGGTAGTGGGGCAAGAGATAATAGAAGACTTACAAAAGAGAAAGTCATGGTAACTCAATCTGATTAAGGTATTTTCTCTGAGTGAAGTTAAGGGGTGTTTGCATGTGTGTTAAAAAAATCTGTAAGATAAATGATAGAGATCCGATTAATGGAAGGAGAGTTCTGTCACCTGCTTAATGGGACAATTTTGTAGGAGAGTGAAATTAAAGCAGGGAACGTTTCAACTGTGTACTTAGAAAGTACATAAAATGCTATTTCTTCCTCACCTCATAGCAGTGAGGGTGACAGGCTACAGTAGAATCAGTGTATAGATCATCTGGTGATTATTCTGAAATTAAAGGTTGTCAGAAAATATAACTAGATGTAACAGAAATCCTGAAAGCAGAGATTTAAAGGTTCTTTGTACATGCTTTCTATATACTTGGAACTTTATTTAAGAAGTTATTCTAAGTGCAAGAATTCTGTTCACAGTGTAAGCTGTCTTCAGTTTCAACAGAGATGACATTTGGGAGTTCACTCATCTGAAAACAGCCACAATTTCTCAACTTTGTCCACATACTGCTTTCTTAGCATCTGGAAATAACAACCAAATCATTTTGTTTGGTGTAATTTAATTGCCATAGCAACCAGAAGACTACTACAAATTAACAGACAAAGAAAAAAAGCTTTAGGAATGTGGAATGGCAAGTAATCAATAGGTGTGACCCTTGGTGCCTTCCTGCAGTTAGCAACACAAGGTGTGTGCCTGGCTCTTATGCAAGTGTTTACTCTCTGTCTGACCTCTTTTTTTCTTTTTTTGGAGATCTTAATCTGCAAAGTTTAACTAAGCTTAAGAAAATAGACACACGATTATACTGAGATGCTAGACATCACAACAGAGAAGTGAAGATGCTTCTTTTCTGCCAACTCCACTGTAGGAATAACAACATGTTAATTCCTAACATCTGCTAAGGGAATACAACTCAAAAGTGTTATTTCACATTAACCTAATAATTTTCATTAAGCCACAGGAGGCAGTGGTTTGATTTTAAAAAAGTGTTGTGCAACTACTACTTATAATCCAATTACTGCTGATACTACTCCCCAGTTGGCAATCAGTGTTTTTTGAAGTTCATATTTGCTCTGTTATTTGTGGTTTATGCTCTGTAATCATCCACAGAAGTTGTCAATTAGCTTAATTCCTCTTCCCTTGTTGCAGCATTAGCTCAATGTGATTCTTGTAAAGGGAATAATTTGCATCAGTGTAAAAAAGGGGTTGTTCTTCCACTTATAAGTATTTACACTAATGAATCAACAGCATGCTCAGCAGTCTTGAACTCTGCAATTCCCTCATGCAGGCTAGAAGTATTTAAACCCAAAGCAAACACTTGTTGACTCTACAGTGACAGCTTTTAGCTATCTTGACTACACAGCAATTAGATTGTGGCAAAACACGTGGATAGCAGGCTTAAATGTATTTTAATACAGCATTAAGCAGCATGATCGCTGCCGCCCAGATTTTTGATAAATGCACTCCATTCTAAAATAATTATTAAAAATTTCAGCCTGACCTGATACCAAATTCTTTGCCTCGTAATTTTTCTGTCACTATTTAAATCCTTTTAGTCTTCACCCCAGTAACACTGGGATTCAAAGTAATCCCAATGAAACGTCCCTTGAGGAATGTATATAGGGGGATGGAAGCAAGACTCGCTTGTTTTGCCTATGTTAAAATTCCTTTCTATCTGCAGTCTGAAAAAATGGTAGTAGAGGTTACACTGCATTGCACTGACATCTCTACTCATGCAATCCATCTTGCCCTGTGCAGATCACAGTAGTCACAAATGCCTCCAGCCCAGCATCTTCACTGCAAAAGCTGCGTGAAGTGCATCAGCCTTTTCTGGAAAATGGAAGCTCTTCCAAGTAAGAAATGCAAGGGATCAGATCTTTGATCTGGAATATGCAACTGCCACCATTACTTGAGTTCAGACTGACATCTGAATAAAACAAACCAGTTTCAAACCAGTTTCAAACCAGAAAAAAAAGAATAAAAATTCAATAAATCCTCCACACTCCTGTTGCTGTTACCTAAAAGACTGAGTACTGAGAATTAAGCAACTTTGGGAGTTAATTTTAACATTCAAAAATTACTTCCCTGCTAGTGCTTGAATATATAACTTTTTTTAATTACCAAAAATACTGGCAACGTGAACTCCTAATGCAGGGATACTTTCTACTCTAATTGAAAGGAATACACACTAATCTACTGTCAAAAGCCTTCCACATCCAGTGAACAGTACAGGCTACAGGTCTGTGAAATTTGTTCTGTGTTTTATATAAACCAGAATTTTTCCTTTTTATCACTAAATAGGTCAAATGATGATTGAGTGACTTTGTCCAAAGTTCAGGTCTTGGCCAGCCCTGAAGCTATTAGTAACAAGTCAGTGCTTCTCCAGAAGAAAAATACAAACAGGCCAGGTCTCATGATCTGTAAAATTGTGCAATTCTTTCAATTTTATTCCTTCTTATGTGTCTTACTTTAGTGGGAGATAAACTGTAAAGTGACCTTGTTCTGGCACTAAGCATCTACACCCCACTGAACAATTCAGAACTCCAGGTTGTGCTAAACTACAGATCTGTAAACCACGTATTTTAAAGAAAATGGCAGAAAATGAAACTGATCCAACTCTCTGTGCTTTGCGACTCATTCAGTTGAAAACAAAAGCTAGCTTAGGCACTAGATTTGATTGTGAACTGATCGAATACTACTGCACTGAACTTGCAGCCCGGAAGGCCAACTGTGTTCTGGGCTGCATGAAAAAAGGGGTGGCCAGCAGGGAGAGGGAGGTGATTGTCCCCCTCTACTCGGCTCTTGTGAGGCCCCATCTGCAGCACTGCGTCCAGGCCTGGGGCCCCCAGCACAGGAAGGACGTGGAGCTCTTGGAGCGGGTCCAGAGGAGGGCACTGAGATGGTCAGAGGGCTGGAGCAGCTCTCCTGTGAGGAAAGGCTGAGGGAACTGGGCTTGTTTAGCTTGGAGAAGAGAAGGCTCTGCGGAGACCTCATTGTGGCCTTCCAGTACTTGAAGGGAGTGTATAAACTGAGACAGGGGAGGTTTAGGTTGGATATTAGGAGGAATTTTTTCACCCAGAGGGTGGTGAGGCACTGGAACAGGTTGCCCAAGGAGGCTGTGGATGCCCCATCCCTGCAGGCATTCAAGGCCAGGCTGGATGTGGCTCTGGGCAGCCTGGTCTGCTGGTTGGTGACCTGCACATAGCAGGGGGTTGGAACTGGATGAGCATTGTGGTCCTTTTCAACCCAGGCCTTTCTATGATTCTACGAACTATACTACTCTTAACATACTCTTAACACACCTTTAATTTTCTTCCTTTTAATATGAGAAGTAGTTGAGCCATCTGAAATTACATTACCTACGTCAGATGTCACACAAGCATCTGAGGGACTGGGACATGGAAATCATTACGTGATTCTTCAGCCACCAGTGGACGCAATCCTTCATTTAACTTCCTAATATAAGCAAGTAAGTCGGAAAGAAGAAAAATTTGGGGAAAGGAGAACAAAATGTCTACTCTTAAGAATTCAGGAAAATGTAGTTTAAAAAAAAGTTTTCCCTGTATGACAGGCTTGGCTCATATATAAAAAGCACACGTATGACAGGGAATTCAGAGCAATTGCAAGACACAGTAGCTCACTGCAAAGTTCATAAAGAGCAATGAAAGACCAATGGCTGATAATTTTCAAACTTTAATGTTTGTTAGATGTTTATGAATCTTGGGTGCACGAGTAAAGCCTATGATGTCAATGAGACTACTCATAAATATAACTCCAAAGCCAAACAGTCTGTAAAAACTTTTCTTTAGGGGAGAGCTGGAGAATAGATACTTGTAGACTCTACATAAAATGTATGCTTATTCTGCCAGATGTCTAATGAACACACAAACTGAAGAGCATATAAAGATACCCACTGTGCTGATCAGAAGCATTTCCTCCACAATGTTTCCAGTTTTTACACTAAAAAAATGGTACACCTCAATATCTTAATGCTAGTTTAAAAAAAAAAAAAGTTTGATACAAACTTTAAAACCCCATTTTAATTGAAATGTAACATCCTAAATAGCCTGTTTTACAATTTCAATGTAAAATAGTGCATCTGCAGTGCCAGAAAAAAGTTACTATTCTGTATCATAAAGCTGCAGTGAAAACTCAAACCCGAACCACCTTTAAGTATTGTTGTACACAATTTGGGATCTCTCCACACCTGCTGTGTTACCATATCACCCAGAACCATACTCAAACTAATTCAGTAATCTTACCGTCATATGCAGCTCATCATTGAACACAGTAGCTAGCAAATAGTATTACAGATTTTATTGTTTTTTTTTTTTGCTAGAAAAGAGTTATGCAATTCCTTCTATAATGACTGAATGGAAAATAAGTCTCAGTGGACAAAGAATGCAAACAAAACTGAATGGACAGAATGTGTATTAACCCAAACTTCTGAAGAGTTAAATGACTTACCTTACAGTCTGCTGAGGAAAACGTAACACTCAAATTCTTAAGTGCTCATTACAGAAGAATACCTTCATTAGCGAGACACAGAAATTATTCTGGTTCATGGGCTCGTGAAGTAAGGATGCATTTCAGATGATTTTTTTTTTCTTATCATCAAATACTACTTCCAGAACCATACTGTTGCTATGAAGAGGCTTCAAAAACAAATGAGGAAGCAGTATATCCTATCTTTATTAAAAACATGTGGGAGAAAGAATGTTTGCCATATGGGAAAAGGCACAAAAATCAGCGAGGAAGTTAAGTGCTCAAGCTTCTTGGATATGATAGGAAAAAAAAAAGGCAAAGTTTGAACTGGCTTTAATATTTAATTTTTATATTTATGGTTCTAAGCACGTGTTCATGCATTTTACAGCTATCCAACAACATTTTGAAATTTCACTGTAATTTCAGAATGTCTCCTAGAAACCAGAAAGTTGAATCAGTTTAAATATTTTGGTATGGTGTGATGAGTTTAGTATTCTTATTGCATCTAAATTCCTTGCGGATTGTTGACCAAATTATAAGAGTCTTTAGCAGTGTGGTGTACTTCTAATTCTTGGGTCATATCCTGAAGTGCATAGGTGCAGCAGCTTAAAAGATGGTATTGTGGAAAGCCTGTACTGATTAAACAGCGCTTCAAGATTATTTCCTGAATTCACTTTCTGGAACATCTACCTTCACTGATGTCTGACACCCTGTTCCAGCAGCAAAGAGTTATTACCAGAGGTGACTGGCTTTGATTCCTTGGTCAACTGGAAAGCCAAAGTAGAAAAATGCATCTTTGCAGTGTGCAAGGGCAGCTGATACTGGTTACTGTAAAAAGAGTTCCATCTCTAACGGTCTCTCTTCTGTCATGAATCCTTTTCCTTTCCTTTCTCTTTCCAAACTCAGTTTCTTCTCGTGTCTCACTGGGAACACGTCATAGCTTTAGTCTCTTAAAAACATCAGGTACTATCAGATCTACTTCCACAAGATCATCAAACACATCACAAAAAAATGCATTGAATTACAAAGGAGAAAAGTAACAAAAAAGATGACTCGGTTAATCACTCTAACTTTGTGAGCTTTACAGAACCTGTGAAGGTAAAAAAGAAAGAAAACTTTATACTCCACCTTTCAAAATGACATAACTGATTTTTAAATTCTGAAGAGTATCTACAAGTAATCAAGTAATTTCAGTTTTGCTGGTACGTGTTACAGGTACCAATACTGACAGCTACCATAGAAATGACAGTTTTGATTCTGGGACGATGATTTAAGAACTCGTGATATCAAGCAGGCATTATATCCTCAGTTCTCTGAGCAGCCTTTTGAATATAGTACTGAAGCAAACAAAAATGCTAATTGAAGAAAAACAAGTGAAAAACTTTAGGTTACAGTCATAAAAGTTTAAGACTCAGCATGTATCAGCAAGTTACCTACCCACGCACACTCCCCCTTCCAGCTTTCAGTTGTTCCTGAAGGTGATATTAAGCCGAGATACTTTATAATGAAACAGACCAAGTAGTACTACAGGACTATTGTACCTCAGCAGAACACAAGATACTCAGAACAATATAATGCAATTCCTGAGCTATTCCACATAATCATGCTTCAGGATTACAAAAATACTTTCTAGTCTCCTGTGAAATACATAAGCTTAAAAGATATGCAAAAATACGTTTTGAAAACTGAAGTAGTGTTTCTTATTTAACTAAGTTTTCATCTTCCACGTATCGCCTAAAAGCAAAGATCAACAAATAACAGTAGGGTCAAACAACACTTTAAGATATCCACTGCACGCTTAACATGGCACGTAAAGAGCATGCCTACAGCTGGAACTATTTCTTACTTGCTCTAAATTACAATATTCACTAGTGAATTTAAGAATGGATCATCCATATATAGACAAGACCAAAAAACAAAAACAAAAACAAAACAAAACCCTTGTTGTTTTCTTCTTCAAGATAAAAATATAGCATGCACACACTGAAAACAAGAATTCTCTAGACTAAGATGCCAGCTGTAGGTAAAAATTAAAAAATTAAAAAACCCAGAAGAGATCAAAAATAAGATGCTATTAATGTACTAATGTCAACTGTACAACAAAGTTCCATTCATTCTATGCTAATCTAAAGGTAAATGCAGAAAGTACAATTGCATTTAATTAATTCTCATATTTTGTGTTGATTAGTCTAAAATTTCCACAGACTTGGCTATAATCCAGAAACATGTAATCTTCTTTCAAATGCTTTTTCTTTTTCTTTTTTTGCTCCGAAATACAGAAGTAAACATTACAGAATAATGTTTAGCATTCAAGATCTGGTTCAACAAATTAAACATTTGTAAGACAACACATCTGTTTCCTGAGATGGCTGAAGTCATGTTTCAGTTTCACATTGCACTACAGTTAACAAAAAATACTACGCACAAGATCAGATGTTAACTATAGCATACAAGCACATTTACAAAGTCACCTAATATAAGTGGTGCTACTTCTGTTAATCAGTACCCCTTAACAGAAGTCCTAAAATAATCTTTATACATTACAAAACAAGGATTTACAAAATTTTCATTTTATTTCCAAGTTACTTCATTCTAAAAATGTTGAAACATAAAAAAATACCATTATTTAAAGGAGTTTACAATAAAAGGCTAACAATCTGGCATGGAAGAGATAAATACATGGAAACCTGTTTTAACAGTCACAAATCAGTCGCTGGTGATTAAAGAACACTTTGTTCTTCAAAGCTGGTAGGCACTTCCACGTAGCCAGAAAGGTAACTTATCCTACCACTTCTTTCCCCTCCCCATACATAAAAATTTCCAATGGAATTAAAAAAAAAAGGATAAAAGGGTCAATGTGATAAAATAAAAGCATTAACCACGATCTTTACTATTGTTCATTTTGTGTAAATAAAAAGATTTTGTCCCAAAGTTTTCCTGGCAGGATGCAGTTATTTGGCCTTTAAAAGTGTTAGCTGAAATACCTCCCTTTTTTACCAGTGTATGTTGTTTGCTCACTGCTGTACTGTTGGTTTATGTCTGTAACAGAAACTGGCTCTAGGCCAGCCCATGGGTCCTCAAGCATTGAAGGTCTGTAATAGTTTTCCACATCATTAGACTCTCTTTTCTCTCTGCCATGCGCTGTACCAAATGGAGTAGATGTCCTGGGTGATCCCTTTGGAAGAAAACCATCAAGTAAAGAAACATTTAATAGACTAATTCAAACTAAGTTTCTTTCTAATGCAGAACAGCATTGAAGCTTATAATGAATAACCTTCAAACAATAATGATTACTTTTCACCTGCTGCTCCTAATCAAAAGAAATTGGCTTTATTATATTTTAATTATCATTGTGATTTGCCAGTCTTCTTCAAAATATGTTTTCATCATACCCATACGTAACTACAGAAAAGTTATTTTTCATAAGCTACTTAAGCTGACAACATGTCTAACTCAAAAGCTGCACAGTAAAACAGAACAGTAGAGGCTGATAATGTTCACAAGAGCAGAAGTTCAGATATTCAGTACTCGAAGATTGAGCATAGCAGTATATAAACCAAATTGCTACAAATGACCCGAGGAACTCTGAAAAACACTTTGTTTTAATCAAATTAGTGCTTGTGAAATTTGAGAAAGCACAACTTTCTTTTAATATACAAATTTTGATGGAAATCAGTGAATAAACAGGCATTACATGAAAGGCAATTATTTTGTCTGGAAGCTTTTGATATTTTATTTCTTCCAAAGATCAAGGACCACCATGATTGCTTTTACAAATCTGCTAGGGTCTTCAACTTAAAGAGGACTAAGACAAAACAAACTGCTGTAACCTTTTTCTCCCACCATCATCTATTGTTCTTTTCCTCAAATTCACTTTCCTAAAAAGTGAGGTTTTGTCTAAAGCTGCATTCATTTAAGCTGGTTTGTTTTAACCAAAATTAAACACATAATATTACAGATATGCCATTGTTAATCTGAAAATGTGCCTGTTGCATTCTGAATGCCTAGGAACAAGATTCCTTGAAGTTAATGCCAGCTTCTGACCTGGTAAAGGACCATAAAAACATGGATTAGTGATGGGTGCTTTTTTTTTGGTTTTTTTGGACTAGAAGTGATGGTAATTGAATTTGACTAATAACCTCTACAGAGTATATCTAAATGGATCATATGAAGCAATTTCTGGGTAAAACTGAGCAATAGTGCCATAAAGTGAAGCACTCTATGCTTGGCCTCAAGACACTGACACAGCTTAGTCTGGAACCTATTTCTGAAAAAGTATTCTGTCAGGAGCCTGCTTGTGTGGCCCCAATTATTGTTTCTCTAAACTCCTAAAGATTGATTATGGTGGATACACAACTAAATATGGGAACATCCATGTGCAATTTGCAGGACATTTGTTTCCAATGTTTCACTACAGCCAATCACATTACGCAGGTAAGACGATGTCAATAAAGTACTAAACGGAAGAGAATTATTTTATGAAGTATATAATACCAAAAGCATGAGGATAAGGTCAGTACACATCTAAAACACTTTTTAAAGGACAAGGAGTCAAGTCAATACGTGCTAGCAAAAACAGCATTAATGCTGGACTGTATTATCTGTAATACATACAGTGACAGAACAAACTAATTCAATGGTAAGACTCTTTTGGACATATTCATAATTCTAAATTTCATTACAATATAATGCAGGCCATATGCAACGCTGCAATTTTTTACATGCTTGACATCTAGCATCAGATTGTTATGTATTACTGTGCCATACAAAATCAAAAACTTTCAATAAGCATTAAATTTAAATATTATAAACCACATTTTTTAGATTCAGAATACTATTTGTTTCATGGTTTGTTTTTTTCTCTAGGGAAGAAAATCAAGAGGTGATTCCTTACATTATAGGCCTGTGGAAAAGGAAAATGTACAGCCCTACATGTACAAGTAAAACTGATGCCACTGGTATCTTAAAAATAATTTTATTTTACTGTCATTAGTGCCAATAACCTTTCCTCACCGAACTTTTCTTAAGGAAATGGCCAACCTATTTGCAGTACCTTTTTCCAGTTAACAGATGTATCTCCACATAGGGAAAAAAAAAATCTTTTGGTGCTACTCACTGCTGAAGGCGGCACTACTATCTTGACAAGAGTGACAATCACTTCTTTAATCAGCTTTCTTCACCTGATGTGATTTTACCTTCTGGCAGATGCACAAAGCACAGATATCATGTTTAGACAAGATTATTATTTTTTTTTAAACTTTTTGTAAAAGTTTTCACTGCTTCACTATCTCCTGTTCAGTACAGAAGGTGAAATGCTACCTCTAGGTGAACGCTAAGAGGTGATATTTGTGGTATTCAACAAACTTGTTTTCATAAAATTTAAAAGCAGGTGCATCCCTGTGGAAAAACAGAAAGCTCAGTAAAATATTGCCCATGTGAAAAGTTCTTCTTTAAGTTTTCTGTTCTTTCAGTTCGAAGTGCAAAAGTGAGAATAGAATGCTAGCAACAAGGTATCACATAGTACACTGAAGTATAAACTTCAGTCTTTTGGATTTCAGTACGAGATTTGAAGGGGTCACTTAAGATTTTCATCTCAAGGGCGACAACAGCATCATGAATTTTAGAGCACAGTAGATCTCTTAATAGCATATGCAGAAGACAAGTTAACAATCCCTCTGAAGAAATCTGATGTTCAGAACATGCAATAAAATACTGAAATCTACTCATGGCCTCATGGATGGAGATTCTTGCACATCTCAAAAAAATGAGTACTCAACAGTTTTGAGATTTTCTGCCTCCATTACTGCCTCTATTGCCTCCCAGGCAAAATAACCCATGTGCACACACATATAAAAGTACATGCACACGTTACCTTAGTCCTAGGCAAAGCTACAGATAGACAAATGTCTAAGTGTTAAGAAGCACTGCATTCAGGTCAATGCTTTTAAACTATTCACAAGGTCTGCAGAAGAAAAGAGAAGAAGCGAAAACAAGGCAACCTGTGATTGGATTCAAACCTCTTTCTTAAAAAGCTTCTTTCTTAACACCAAAGACTGATAGAAACACTTCTGACTAGCTCTAGGACCAGCAGGATTTCTGCATATTTTTCACTCAGGTAATCAGGCTCTAGTAATTTAAGACAGGCTTTTAAAAATCACTGAAGCGAACATCCAGATGGTGATCTTCTGTAGGGAAATTGCACATTAGCAACTAAACTCTCTTCCCAATGTCAGAGCCATTTCTATGCCAAAATGAAATCCTACTGAAAGGCAGAAACCCCACATCTTTTCTTCTTTTCCTAATAAAAAGTACAGAGGCTTATGCAACCTGCAGGCCTCCACACTAAGAGCCTTATGTGAAAAAGAAAATGTTTCATGTTTATAAGAAGTTTCTTTCATCAGTTATGAGATTGTTGTAAGATAGTTATCTGCACAGCAAAAAAAAAGTAACCAAGACTTTTTGAATAAAAATGTCACTACATAATGCAGTTACATTAAGATTTAAGTAGTCTGTATTAAGGCTTGACTTCATCTGATGCTTCAAAGCATCAGTAGGAGCACCTGAAAGTTTTATCATGGTCTATACTGCATGTGATATTTCTTGCACTTTTAAGGGTTCTCTAACGCAGACATATAGAATCATAGAATTGCTCAGGTTGGAAAAGACCTTAATGATCATCAAGTCCAACCACAACCTAACCATACTACCCTAACTAACAACCCTCTGCCAAATCATGTCCCTGAACACCAAATCCAAGTGGTTTTTAAACACATCCAGGGATGGTGTGTCAACCACCTCTGTGGGGAGCCTATTCCAGTGCTTAACAACCCCTTCTGTAATATCTGGCTTTATGCAGCAGAGTATGGTATCATCTCAAGATCTGCCATCCCTGTCTGTACTAGGGGTTGCACACCAAGTGAGCCACTCTGATTAACAGTGTAACTCACTGAGCCAGTTACTGCTAATGTACATTACATAAATGGAAGCTTTCAATGCAAGGCAAGGACTTGAAAAGGCACGCTGTGACCCCAACAGATGCTCTCCTTTCTGTTTAGGGGAACCTCAGCTTATTTCTCCTTAGCAAATCATCCTCACTTCTAAGACTGTTCCAGAGAGCTGCTGTATGTGCACAGGGCAGCTCCTGCAACATCACTCACCACTGGCAAGAAAAACACAGCGCTTCCCGGCTGTCTTAAGGAGAACAGCTCAAAGGGAAGTAAATAGGAGGGACAGAGACGCTTACTACGGTTTTGGTTGGTATACAATTCTCTCTCCGCCCCCCCGTGCCGGAATATTAGGAGGAAGGAAGCCCTCGTGTCCTGGTGCCAGGCCTCGGGCAGCCCAGCAGCCCCTCCCCTTTCCCTCACCGGGGTCCCTCCGTCCTCCCTAACGTCGGAGGGCAGCTGAGCGCGTTGCGAGCCCCTTTCCCCGGAGAAGGACGGAGCCGCTGCCCAGCCCCAGCCGCAGCCCCGCGCTCTGCCCGCCGCTCGCTCCCTCCCTCGGCGCCCCGCCCCATACCTGGTAGTGCCTCTGGTAGCCCCCGGGCGAGCGCTTGTGCTGCTGCGGGTGCGGGGCAGCTCCGGCCGGAGACCTGCCGCCGCCGCGGGGAGCCGGGTAGCGGGGGCTGGCGCTCTGCGGCCTGCGCGGGGTCTGCCCGCCCGGCGAAGGGCTCCCGAACCGCCCGCCGCCGCCGAAGCCGGGGCCTCGGGGCGACAGCCCGCCGCCGTAAGGCCCGGGCCGGGGGCCGTAGGGCGGCGTGTGATGCGGGCTGCCGTAGCCCCGGGGCGAGGGGGGCACGGGGCAGCCGCCGCCGGACGGAGGGCTCCGGAACCCGCCGCCCGCATACGGAGGCGTCGGAGGTCGGAAGCTCTGCCGGTACATGGCCCGGCAGCGGCGGAGACAGACAGAAATAAAACCTGCGTAACGCCGCACGGACACGAGCGCGGCCTCGGCGGCGCCTGCCGATCCCTCGCTGTTCCCCCGCCCCGCAGCTCGGCGCCGGCGTTCCGGGCTTACAAGGTTCCGGGCCGGGAAGGCGAAGCGATGAACGCACGTAAGGACGCGTTAGGAGATCGGAAAGAATGCTGTAAACGTCACTCGGAGCTGCCGGTAGCGCTAAGGTAGCTCAGGCAGCGAGAGCTATGGAACTGCGAGAATCCGAATGGAAATCCTCGCAAATCCAGCATGGAAGTGCAGAGATTGTACTCACTGATCTTGGCTAATCCTCTGCTTTTATCTTCTCTTAAAGACCAATTTTCTACCTTTTGTGGTACACACAAGGAATGCCATATCTACACGATTACATTATCAATGTAATATCAATTTCTCGCTCTGGCCGGTGTGTTTTAATTAGTTATTTTCACACCAAACTAATTGGAAATAGGCACTGCTACACAGATACTGAGTCACACCGGGATAGCTTTACTAATAATAGCTTTATTATTGAATAGCTTTACTAATGAATTTCTTCTTGTTGACAAATCCTAACTGCTTCCAGGATTGCAAGCAGCCACGTCCTACATTTCATTACACGTAGCAAACCTGCTGCACAGCTGGTTTTTCCCTATGTTGTTCTTCGGCACGCAGGATCTTTGTGAAGAAGCACTTCTGAGGCTGTAGTATTTGCAGTGCTCTCTTTCAAGCAGTCAGAAGTGTTATCTGCCACTGAGGTACAGCTGCTATCCTCACAGTTCTTTTTCCATAAATAAATGCTTTTTTTTTTTTTTTTTTTAATGCTGCTACTGTGGTTTTCATGTAAAAAACCTTCTTCTTGGTCCCAAGCTAAAAACAATCTGAAAGTAGTCAGCTCGGGGCAGAATCACTTACAGGTTCAGCAAAGTGAATCCTTCCAGCCATAAACAGCTGAAGGCTCAGCTTACGATGCAACTGACATTGCACAGGGAAACTGAGCTCAAGGACCTTCCTCTTTCTAGCCAGAGAATTGGCATACAGTAAAACTGCCTGACTTGTAAGCGTGGTGCATTCTTGTGGGGATATTTTATTTAATCTCGGCAGCATCATATGCACTCATTTGTACTCTAAACCAGAAACAAGTGCCTAAGAGCGAGGTGTCAAAAAAAAGAGTCATTCTGTATAAATCCTGGGCTTTGTGTTCCAATTAAGCCACAACTGGAATTACCACTGCAGTATATTACCCCGTTTATACAGGCCAACCGCTTGCTCCTGCATAGCATGGAAGAACAAACTGAAGCTCGTTGCCACTTTCTGACCCCTTTTATCAGGTCTGGGACCCCCAGCAGGAAGCCCTCCCGCGCATGCGCACCGCCCCCAAGCCGGGATCAATTTAACGCCTCCCTCCCCGAGGGCGGGAGGCTGTTGGGACGCGCGCACGCGCGGTGCGGCGGAACGCGCTCCTTCTCGCGACGCCGGCTGTGGCGCTGAGTGGCTGACGTTCGAGCGCCGCTTCGAGCCGTGCCGCTCGCGAGGATGCTGGGCACCGAGACGGTGTGGAGGAGCTGCGGCCGCGGGCTGTGGAGGAGTTTGCGTCGTGCTGCCGGCGGCAGCCCCCGCGCTCTGAGCGCCGCCTCGTCCTCAGCCCGCGGAGCGGCGCGGGGTGGCGGTGCTCCTCCGGCAGGTAGCGGCGCCGCGCTCAGCACAGCCCAGTCTGTCCCCCGCATCGCGTCCTCCGCTGGCGGCGGGTGCGAGCGCTTCGCGGAGCGCGGCCGGAGCTGGGCTCTGCTCGGCGGCCCTGCCGTGCTGGTACCGGGCGCCGCGGTTCGGAGAGAGCTACTGGGCACATCTAGGCATTAATCGCCTTTTTTTTTTTTTTTTATCACCATCATTATTTTTTCTTCCTCTAAGACTTCAAAATCGTAGCATCAAACATCGTTTGTAAAAGAAAAAAGCTGCATCAGAGTCAGTTTCTCATGGCTTTCACGCTTCTCTGTTGTTAAATAACGACGACATGACGCTGATTGCTGCATCGATTGCATGACAGTCAGAGGGAGCGTGGAGCTGTGATCCCACAGCTGGTGCAGCCCTGGTGTGACAGCGAGCTGTGGCTGGGTGGTTTTGGTTGGAAAAGTGGCTGTGCAGCCAAAGCTGGGGTCTGGCATCTGAGGAGTGATGCTCCTCTGGACTTAAAAGCGATTGGGTTACAATTAATTTCAGCCGGATTTGCATTCTTATAGAAGTATTCAGTGTGCTGAGCTAATCTTTTCTCAGTTCTCCCTCGTGTCACTTATAAAGGAAAATTTGGTAATCTGGTGTGAAGATTACTTGATCTGCTCTGCCACAGAGTGATCTTTCTGGCTGCTTACTCATACCCTTACAATAGGCTTGCCTGTGGCTACCCCTGCTTTTATTCTGGGGACAGCCTGGTGGGTTGAACTAAAGAGTCTGAGCTGAAGGTGAATGAATCTGTTTAATTCTCCAACGAAGAGATCTTAAAAAGGAGCGTGGCTGTCCTGCTTGGGGTCAGTTCAGATGTGGGAATAGTGGGAACAGCTTGCGTACAAGCAGAACGAAGGTAGAGTTGGGAGAATGGGTTTGATTTCAGTCATGGCTACTGGAATAATTCAAAGGGAAAAATAGTAGAGAGAATGGAAACAATAGAGGAATCTGGTCCCTCTTTGTTAACTATTTCTCCTAAACTGACAGTAAGGTCACAGTGAAGCAAATGCACACTGTTCCTTAATAGATAGTAAGCACATGTTGATGTGTTTGCATAAGTATGGCCAACTGGATCAACGTGGAGTTGCATGGAGGATTTGTGATGCTTACCTGGCACTGGCACAGGTGTTTTCCAGCACCTGGAGCTCTCACTGAGTTGTGCAGTGTTGAAGAGAGGTGGCAGTATGAATCTCCCTATAGGGTTTGAAATGTGCGATATACATGGCTGCTCCTAGACTCACCCATTATCATCCATATCCTGCCTGGCCTGCATATTGCATCAAAAAACCAAACACCGTGAAGCTCAAATCCCTCTGGAATGATGGCTGTTTCTCAGGGCTGGTCAGGTTGGAAGGTGTGGGGAGGAGAAGGAGGAAGGGGTGCTGATTTGCTAGCAGTTATCTTGCATGTTATCAAAAATTGAAAGGCAGAACAAGCGTTGCCTTGGTTCACACACTCTGCCTTCAGTTCTACAACCTGTTTTTGAAATGCAGGGTCTTTTTTTGTGCGGTGCAAGTGCATGGGTCTGCTGCACAGGTCAGACCACTTTGCTGCTGTGCATTCTGTACTTCAAGTTGATCTGTTGTCCGTTAATTTTAGTTTGTTGTTGTGATGTTTGCTGTGCTTTTGCTGGATCTTTCATCAGGTTAGTCTTTGAAAGCTATATGTGTGTTAGTGGTAGGCCTGTATAAAATACCTGTAAGTATTTTCACTGTAGAATTCTGAGGTGTTTGGAATAGGTTCTGCAATGTTAACCATAAGATTTTTGGATTTTGAAGGGCATTATTGATGTAATACAATCCTAATAACATATCTCTGCAGAAAGGTTTATTATCCTATGTTTGGGGAGGGAGCATGATGAGATTAAAATGAATCAGAAACATCTTGCAAAAAAAACCTCAAGAGTAACTTATTGTTTTCTGTTTCTTGTCAGGTGCCAGTAATGTAAAGCCACTGGATGGTGTGAAAATTCTTGATTTAACAAGGTTTGTGTTTTCTTTATGATTTGGAACACTGTCTAGATGCAAATACTGTAGGGGAAAAAACTAAGAAAATCTTTCTAAATTTTACAGAGTGCTTGCAGGACCCTTTGCCACAATGAATTTAGGAGATCTCGGGGCTGAAGTTATCAAAGTGGAAAGACCAGGTAAGGTTCTCCTTTGTTTTCTATGTGGTAAGAACATGGGCTAATTTAGCAAATGATTGTGTATATATTGTTTCTGTATTTGGAATTGTCTTCTTTTATGGTTTTCCTCACATTGTTAACAACAGCTTACTTTCTGATAACATTGTGGGATCTTTACTACGGATTGGGAACATACAATTGACTAAATATTTTCAGAGGTGACCAATAGTAAGTTTATTTGGTGAATGTATGTTTTTGATGGTGATGTGTGTATGGTATTGGGCTATGAGATACTAAATTTTGTAGCAGCCTGTATTTTTGTGGAGCTATAGCTATCAAATTTCTGGAATCTGTTGACATAGTTGCTTTATTTCTGACATGGTAGTTATTAATAAGTTTGCTTGCATGTCTATGGTCTGTTTGCTTGAAGTTTAACACTGTACTCCAGTATGTGTGTTTTGTTCAGGAACAAATACACATTTAGGAAAGATAAGATTGAAGCTGTAAGGGTAGGTCATTTGTTTTTCCAGATACTTATGTACAAAACAGTACTGGGTCATCACTACTAACGTGCCTTATTTCATCACTAAAATTAAGTTGATTTCTTTTGAGTGGTTTGGACTTAGTTCAGGTTTTAAAGTGTCATGGCAATGCTTAGGTTTTTGGAGATTTTTTGTATTGTGAGAGGATAAAAACAGTTGTAACAGTAGTATGGCCTCCAAAATTTGACAAACTACAGAATTGTAAGTTTCCAGGGTTTTTTTCTTAAGGTACCATGGTTTTTTTGTTTTATATGTTGGTGATTTCATTGTATTAGGAGGTTTCAATTAAAATTTCTGCTTTGTCCTTCCTAACAAGATAAAGAGGAATGATGATGCAGCAGTTTATACTTAAAAACAAACAAACAAAAAAACACCCAAAAACCAAAACAAGTTCAAGAATCATGGGGGTGGAAGGCTAAGTCAGCGTAACCTTATGCCATGCTGGTTGGGATTATTTCACATCCACAATTATTTAGTAGCTATTAAGATGCTACCAGAAATGGTGTAACTGCTGATACTCAGTGACTTTTCATCCTTGATGTCAGGCTTGTCCAACCTGTGGCCTGGCGCTGCTCACAGTGTAGCCCAGCCTGTGCCTTGCACAATCGTGGTGGTGGCTCTTCCCTGCCCTCTCTCAGCCAGCCCAGCCCCAGGTGTGCAACTGTAACTCAGCAATGACAAAAAATCTGTGCACTATTAGCCCTGTCTGGGGTGAAATGAGGACAGTGCAGTGATAGCTCAAGTTATGGCAAACAATTTCACAAATTTTGATGCGTTGGCTGAACAGAAATCCTGTGAATAGCGAGAAATTTGCTGTTGGAAAGCTGTGCTTTCCATCCTGATAAAGGAATTTGAGAATAGGTTTTAAGGCTGCCAGAAAGTTATCAATTTATTGTTATATTTTCCACTCCATTTTCAGCTAACATAAATACGTTATTTGCACATTTTTGAGTGGAATGTGTAGAGTTGCAATCAGACATTCAATTCAAAAGTCTGTTTGACTGTCTTTAGCCCTGTCTCACCAAAGAGAAATACCCTTCACTTCAGAGTTACCTTACTCATTTCATTGTCTTTTGGCAGTAGGTATGTTTTTGAGCAACTGTTTTCAAGGATGAAGTACAGGAAGAGTAAATTTCATCAAAAATCTCTGATGAGCACTCTGAGAGCTCACTGAGAACAGCAGCCACTGCCTTCAAACCAGGGTGATACATTAGAGTCGCAAAAGCAAGGTCAAATATCCCACTGGATTTATGGTTTTGTTGCCCTACTTTTTTATATTTTCACAAAAATTGTTAAAAATTAAAATATTTTGTTGCTTATATGCATTAACAATGTTACAGACTTTTTGGAGGCTGCTCCAAAAGTAACACTATTTTTTTTTTTTTGTGTTGGCCCACGATGTCAAAGGTGGACGTTGGTGGTATGACAGTATGGCTGAAGGTTCCTGGCAATATTTTGTTACATTTTGTTGCCATATGAGGGATGGCAGCAGAGCAGTCTGACCAAATGGTGTCTGACATGGAGTGCATATGAAGCAAAGGTGTGTCGCTGAATTCCTCCACACAGAAAGAATGGCACTCACTGACATTCATCAACACTTGCTGAACCACTAGAGACCAAACAATGGATGTGAGCACAGTGAGGAGGTGGGCAGTACATTTCAGCAGTGGCAGCAGTGATGATGGGTCACCTTCACTGATGTAGATGTTGATGAGTTTAGCACACAGACTCCTGTTGAACGCTGGCAAAAATACAAAGCTTATTTTTCAACATAGTCACCACCATAGTGTTTAGTAGCTGGAAATTTGCTGTACCAAACACTGTGCTTGGTTAGGTTGTAGCTTCCATAGAAATAAATAGGAGGCATTACTTTTGCAGCAACCTACATATATGTATATGGACCACGGCAGTTCTTCTTCAGTCTGTGTGGCTCAGGCAAGCCAAAAGATTGGGCACCATGCCTTATATGGTGCTTTTTTTTTCTCTCCCCTTCTGTCCCATCCATCATGGTAGTCACTTTAGCTTAGGACTTGGTATTATCAACATAAAGACCTTTGCTTGATTTTTGTGCCCTTATCTCTTGCTGCTTTAGCAGAGTAATGGAAATGTGGTAGGGGTAATAGTGCAGTTCTTGAGAAAGAAAATACTCTGCTTTTACAGGTCTTTTTAGTGCATACCATGCCTTTGTCATATTAATTAGACAGATTTTGCTTATTGGAACTTGACTCAAAGCTTTTCTTGTAGGAAATAATTGGATTTCCACATATAGCTAATATTAATGCATATGGTGATTGTACAAACCTCTGAGAAGATGAACATCGTATTTTTGACTTTCTCATTCTTGGTATGAGAAGGAAACCCACCTGGATGCTTTCCTGTGCAACCTGCTGCAGGGACCCTGCTTTAGCATGGGTGTTGGACTGGATGATCTCCAGAGGTCTCTTCCAACCTTTGTGATTCTGTGGTTCTTGTAAATGGTGCATCCTAACATCAATGACTGCTGTGTATCTGATGGGCAGATGTAGTAGGAGACAAACCATAATGGAAGGAGCCATGTGCTTTACAACCTGCCTCATTTAAATAATATACATTTAAATATTTAAGTGTATGGTAGAAAAAAGTGCCTGAAATTCTGCGTAGAGGGAAATATGTGCCTTTGTTATATAGAGATGCTGTAGGTATGTCTTGAAATAAATGCGATTTTAATAAAAGGACTGGAAGCAAAATTACCGGAAGAGTTGCCCTGGGGGCAGTTTGCTATGCTATGATGTTCTCTTTATGGTTCTCTTTCAAGCACTGAGGCTGAAAGTTTGTGTCTTTTTAAACCTTGTGGTTTAAAACATGATTAATTAGAGAAAGTTTTTTTTAATTATGTATTCTGATAGAATCAAACACAAGCAATATGCACCTTAAGACATGGATTCCCCTTATAGTGGGGACAGAGATAAGATGTTTTTTTTTTTTTCCACTGGAGAGCTAAGGTTCTGTGACTCAGTTCTCTCTGAGCCCAAGCTTCTCAGGTAATATTAAACAGAAATACATCTTACTACCCAAGATTAGAGTACTGGTTAAAAGGCAGGCACTTCAATTTTGGAAACAGAAGCTCTGCTTTTAATTTTCATTTTATTATTACAAGGAAGAAAGATAGTATGAGCATTGAAATATGTTATTTGTTTGTACTGCTTTTGTGTCACTTTACACAGATGTGGTGTGGAATGGCAAATGTTTTGACTGATAGTATGCCAATTCACCTTATACTCTATATCAGCATTTTCCTCTGTGATGTTAATGTTTCTGGACAGTCCCAGGTTGTTAGATTTCTCTGACAAGGTAACTTTTAATTTTCTCTGGAAGCTTGCAAAATGGAACAAGTTCTTTTCTTCGTGAAATAGTTCTTTGAAGTCCAGGGTGTGATAATCCTGTATAGATGGAAATAGGAATTTACTGGAAAAAAGAGACTTCATACTTAGTATGTATAAAAATTATTCCTTCTAGTTCTGAACATCTCTGATATTAACAAGCTTCCAGAGTTTTGTTTTCAGATGCAGAAACAGATTTCTGCTGCTCCTTCAGAGTTTGATTGGACTCTGGTAGTTAGCTTCATAGGTACAATTTAGTTTAGAAATTATTTTTGTGTGTTTTAGCTTAACACAGTAGTTTTTTGTCCACTCAGTATGTATGCTTCATAGAAAAAGCTGCTCTGAGATCTGTTGAGGGTTCAGCAGTGCTTAAAAAAAAATGGGAAAAACAAGCATGTTAAAAAAAACCACAACAAAAACAACCACCAACCAAGAACAACAAAACCCAACAAGAACAAAACCTTGTCATTCTATTGGAATAGCTATGTTCTTTAGTTCTTAGAAGCATGCAAGAGTTACATGGCATTCAGTTCTTTTAGGATTTCTCTCTGCATTTGGCTTTCACTTTGTCATTTTGCACTTGGGACATGTAACTGTGCCAGAAGAATTGTGCATCTTCTTATGTTTTTTCTTCCATATTTAAGTTTGCATGTTTAAATTTCTTTGTTTTTGGTATAGTCTTCACGAGTTCCTTTCAAAACGAATTAATCACACATTTGAGATACTAAGACATTAAGTCTCCTGTATTTTATTTTCAATGGCAAATACTAAGTTTTTAACATCTAATTGGTATCCATCAAAAGCCTTGTCGCAGCAACCACTGGATCATCATTACTCATTCACTGTTTTTAATGTTTTCACATCTGTGACAGATAAGAAGTTGCTTCAATTTTCTACCATCAGTTGAGATGGGCAGAGGAATGATTTCAAGTGTCTAGGCGGTGGGAATGGAGCAATATAGGGATGTTGGTGATTAAATATGAACTGATGATTTTGGAGGTTTACATTCTAGCTCTTGGAGAGTTTTGTTTTGTGATTGCAGGGGGAAGAAAGCCTGAGAACTCCAAACTTCAAACGTTTGTGGAATGTGGTTAATCTCCTCTTCAGGGAGATGATGTCTGTTCTCATAGGAAAGTTCAAGAACACTTGGATTTTGTGTTTGAGGGCCATAGTTTAGTGAGAACTATTGGTGATAGGTGGATGGTTGGACTGGATGATCTTGTAGGTCTTTTCCAAATTGGTGTTTCTGTGATTCTGTGACACCAATCACACTAGCATCCCACGTGGGAAGTACTTCTGAAATATTTTGCTTAAATGACTTGAAATGAGAGCATGTAGAAGAAATACTAATGTTCTTCCCCAAGCTTCTTGCTTGAACCAAGAGAGTTCTTTGAGATACTAAACAATGTAAATAAATATTGCTGAATGTAATTTACGTTTGTATAGCTTCTGCTGCAGTTGATCATAAACTGCTGTAGCTTTTAGGTGTTCTAGTGTGAAGCATAATGCTGTGAGAGTGGTTATACTGTATTGGGCCAAAGGTCCTTTAGCTTTAAATGGATTGCTAGTCTTCTTGACATCTTAAGAAAGGTTTAAAATCGGAAATTAGGCGTAAGAGATTCAATTGCATTGGTGTCTGCACCAGCTTTAATGCCATCTTTTCTGTAAGGCAAGAGAATTTCTGAACAGAAGACAGTAGCAAGTGCTTCTTTCTGGTGATATTCTGCATCACACAGCTTTATGAGCTGTGCTAATCAGTGATCTCATGACCTTGTTTCCATAGTGTTTCAGGAATGGTTTTCTGACTGTGTGCTGACTGAGTGAGAGCATCTGCTAAATTCTTTGAGATTGCCTAAATGAATGCTGCTGTACCTCAAAGCAGTGCTTTAAGTTAAAAAGGAATTAAGTACACTGAGGTGTGACTGTGTGTTGATGTGTATATTTTAAGATGCAAATAGTCACAGAAGGAACAAAGCAGGCTATATTAAGAAGCTATATTATAATGATTACAGCAGTAACAAAAGCAAAACTTGTTTTGCTTAGTCACTTAGTCACATTCACTCTTAGGTGTTTTCTGAAGTAAATGCCCTGAAACATTTATACTAAAGTGGTTGTTTGTCCCCTGCCTGCTAGTTGAAGTCTAGGAGGCTTAAATATTACCTAGGATCATTAAAACTTTTCCTTTTAGTTGTTTGTTGTCAGTGTAATGTTAAATAACTGCAAAAACATGGTTGTATTTCTCTCAGGAACTGGTGATGATACAAGAGCGTGGGGCCCACCTTTTGTTGGAACAGAAAGTGTTTATTTTCTCAGTGTCAATAGAAATAAAAAGGTAAGTGAAGTGCTTCACTGAAGATTAGTCTGTCAGTTGTAAAAGCAGTTGAAGACAATGCACTTCCCTTTCAAATCATTTATTTTTGCTTTTTGTAGAAAGAGCTTTGTACAGTATGTGATTGTTGACAAAAAAAACTAAGTGAAAACAAACAACAAAACCTTAAGTGAATATGATTAGCAGTCAGAGAAAACTTCCAATCTTTAATTTTTTTCCATATACACACTTTATGAGAACTTAGTTTAAACTCATTTAATTCTCAGCGTACCTAATGGAGCAATAGTTCTGTTGGCTTTAATTGTATTGTCAAGGTGGATATACATTTCATGAAATAAATGAAGTATTTTGAACAAAAAAGGCTGCAAACCTCTGGTATGGTTCTGAGATCAGCTGAAGCAAATTCCAAATGCAAGAGTGGTCCTGCCAGTCTTCAGTTTCTGGTACAAAATTAACCCTGTTGAACTGAAGAGTGATGGTTACTGTTAGCATTTTAAGGATCACTTCATTTTGTGTGGGTCAGCTGAGCTCACCTGCCCTTCTTGGCAGATAGACTTGTGGGAAAGCAGGCATCATACTGTAGATAGGTCAGCAGTGAGAGCTTGTGAATCTTTAGGATTAAGATGAAGTTAAACACTGAGCTGGTTAGTGGCTTGTTGCCACTGAAACAAATGTTTCTTGTGTTCCTATATGTACTTGCAGCAGTAAGCCACAGTGCAGCTCCCAGCTGCACATCCATCAGACTTGCTCTGTTGCTTGTCTGGTTCTTTGAGACTGTTAAGCTTGCTTTACCAACAAAAGTATATTTTTAAATATGAAAAACTGACTACTGATTATGCTTAGAAGAGTTCGGTAATCACTAGAACAGTCTGAAGTGATTTTTCTTTTTGTCCCCAGAGTATAGCTATCAATATGAAGAATTCAAGAGGAGCAAAGTTGATCAGAGAGGTAGGTTTTAATGGAATGCAGATCATGTCCATTTTATATTGTTGTGGTCCTGTGTAAGGAAAAAATAAACTCTATATTTCAAGTGTTGGAGGTGTGATAATTAAAAATAGGTGTGTATGCCATTCATTGTTTAAATGATGGGTGAGACGTGGCATATGTTATCTCTACAGTTTTACATTGAGATAAGTTCATTGTTCAGAGTAATTTATAATGATTTTAGGTACAAGAAAAATTTACTCAAACATCAAAAACTTCAGATGAAATATTGTGAGGTAAAGGTCTAACAGTTCAGTGCTTAGCTGTGGCTGTGTTAGATCTTTCTGTACAACTTCATCAGTCCAGTTAGAATCGTCTTCCATTGAAGTCAGCAAGGAGTTTACAGTGGGAGAACTGGGTTCCAGTGTTTGTATATTTTTGAGTGTTACAGTATATTCATGGCTTTGGTTACAGTACCAGAAGTGTTGTCCTGTAGGTCAAATGCCATATTTGTTTAAGATGAGGATTTTTTCAGTATTTCAGTTGAGAACCCAAGGATGAATTCAGATAATGATTTTTCCAATGACAAAGTTTGATTATTCTAGTAATCTTTAAGCTAATAGAAGCACTGTATTTCACACTCTTTAAGACTTGTGCTTTCTCATTCCTTTTTATTTTTTGAGAAGTGTAAGACCTGCTAACTAGTTCTGCAGGGATAAAGACCATAAGAGTAGCAACATATCTAAAACTGTGAGCTGGCTTCTGTTCCTGTTTGCTTCGTTGTCAGCTCTAGTCACTCTTTTCACAGTAAGTCTGTATGTGTCCTGCAATAAGTGAAATTTGTCTGGTAGGATTTATTGCCAGGAATGTTATATGAAATGGAAAGAGATTAAGTTGTCTTATACTTCTGAAACTCTTTTTTACTGTCTATACAATCTTTGGAGTTTATAAGTGAAGTTTACAGGTTGTCCAGTATCCTCTCCTTGTGCTCTTTGCAGAACATAACCATTCATTTCTGTTATGAAGCTGTATGTTTATCTTCTAAAGGTTTTGGAAACAGATGCGGCCATTTGGGAAAATACAGATGGATTTTTTGGATAGTCAAATTCTAAATAAGAATTCTGAAAAAAAAAAAAAAATTCATTCATTCCAGATAACCAGGAAAAAAAGTCTTGTCACCTTATTTGACCTTTCAGGAAAGAAATGGTGAAGGAAAGTAAAACTACTTGAAGCAAAAAGTCCATTGATTCTGTGAATGTGGGCTTGGGATAACTGGGATTATGGGTGAGGATGAGCTGGAGGAAAGATGGCTGTAGTGTTTGCCTCTTATGTGTGACTGCTACTATTTGAGGTTAAGTAGTTCCCTTTTTCTTATCTAATACTGGTACAGGAAGGTGGCTGCTTGATTTAGCTTTTAAATGTACAGCTAATCTTTTCATGATCTGTGCCATTAAATGGCTGAGTACTTAAGAACGTGCAACATTACAACCTTTGTACTTGAGGCTGGACTGCTTGAATTCAAGCCCCACACAATTTTTCTATCAACGTAGCAACTATCCTGCCATTGTTTTATTTGGTTTAATGTAGCTTTTGGAAGTGCTTGGTGCAGAGGTCTTTACATTTTATTACTGCATCTCAAATGGAACTATAATATAATTTCTTACTTTGGGTCTTTGAAATATAAGAATATTATCTATGATAAAAGACTTTGTTATCAGTTGTCTTTTGGTAATATCAAGATGTAGGTATGTAGAATTCTGAATTTTGCACAGTGATGTTTGCTAAAACGAAAAGTATTGTTTGTGTTTGCAAGAGGAACTTTGAGCTTGGGACATCAGATACAAATAAATAGGAACTGTATCCTGGGCCTACATCCTACAGAGAAAAGTGATGAAGTTTAATCACTTTTCTTTCATAAGAAAAGTAGCACGATTAGAATAATTGAATTAGTAGTATCAAGTATGCAGGAAAACCTGTTAATCAGCAATCCTGGATTTGGCACAGTGCTGACAAGACACTTGTCCAAAGGTCTACTCTTTCATAATTATGTGAATATTTTACAGCGTGGTTACCATACAATTATTCTTTAGTCTGTATTCTCTTTCTGTATTCTGCATTGCTTGTGGCCTTGTTTTCCTTCCTATTGCTTTTAACTCAGTTAACTGCTTTTCAAAAATTTGAGTGTCTCACTGAGTGAAACTTATTTTCCCTTCAGTGATGGGATGTGCACTGATACTGTGCTCTGACATATATGGCTTGCATTTTTGAGTATTACTCAGCAATATTCAGCAACTTGTTTTAAGAAACTTAGGGACACATTTGTCCTGAGTATTTAGTCTTAACTAATTAAATTCTATGTTTATTCATGAAGGACTTGGGAAAATTCCATTGGATGGGGAGCTGATGGCGCTCTTCCTTCCTCCTGTACAAGGTAGTTGAGAGGGTCATCATGTCTCATGCATACTCTCACTTAAGTGTTGTATATATGCAAACATTCCTCTTTATGGAATACTTATTTAAAAAAAAAATCCTTCTGAAGGGATGAATAGTTTGCTTTGTCAAGTTAGTATCTTCATTACGTGTTGCTTATATTCAAATTAATGATTACTTCAGTGTTCCTTATGCTTTTTTTCTGATATCCTGATGTGTACAAGTTGTGCACATAAGTGTCCTATCTGGAACATGTAGTAGTCTGTGTTCTACACTCCTTTGCTAGTGTAGGTGAATGTACAAGTGATATGCTCAAAGGGCTTGCAGGACATGTAGTTTTGTGTGAAGTTTTACTTGACAGAGGATTTAAAACCCTGTTGAATTTTAAGACTGAAAGTCCCTGTGTGCCTTAAGGGCATTCTGTGATTCTGTGCAGTTGGTTTGGATAGAGTCTGAATACAGTTCATGCCAAGGACAGAACCCTGGGTACCTGTGCTTAGTGCAGTGAGCACCAAAAGAGATCTACTGTTCACTGCTGGCTTATGTTTAAAGCCTGTTTCCAGGTGTCATGAGAGCACTAGAGGCCATGCTGACACGATATTTGTAAGATGCCTGGAATGTTATGCTCATCTCATTCTCTGAGAATATATACACTACTAACCTTGGCCTAAATCATTGTATCTTCACTTAGCACTGTAGTCATCCATGTGTGTTGCCACATCTAGAGTTATGGCACTTATTTATTTACTTATTAATTATTACAGTAATGCAAGTCATCCTCTTTTTCCCACAGTGGTTTGCAGGTGTTGGTTCTTCAGTATGAGATGGACAGCAGCTCTCAAATTAGCCCACGCTGTTGCTCTGTATTGGATAGGTTACAAAACCCAGTGAAAGCAGTAAAAAAGTTATAATTGATTTCTTAGATGAATTTAGCTAACGTTGTAGTATTACCAAATGTAAAAGTAATTATGTATAGACTATAAAGGATTTAGAGAGCAAATAAAGCCCCTTAGATCTATTTTACATAAAGACATTTTAGATATTAGACGTATTAGATATGAAAGATCAACAGCCTGCTTCCAGTGCATTGTCCTTCTTTGCTTTGGATGTGCTGTCTGGCACAGAAGATTAGGACAGTCATAGAGCACTCTTCTTCTGTTTTTACTGGCTAAAGCTTCAGCTCTGTAAAACCTTGGTCTTCTTGAGAACCTTCCTGTGACAAATGCTGGCTTCTTAAGTAACTGCTATGAAGGGCTTGTCATTTTCACAGTCATAAATTAAAAACAACACAACAACACACACACACACAAAAACCAGCAATACTTCGAATTTGGAGATTTTCAATTGTTAAAAACTGGCACTCCTAGAGTTCCTTGACACAGACTCTTAAAAAAATAATTTACCACATGCATTTAAAAATGCACTTTTACTGTATGCTGAAGTTCATTTCTCTAAACATTTCTAGCATCTCATCCATGCATCTAGTTAAGCCATTCATAATTTACATGGCTTCTTGTCTAAATAGAAGTCAGTTTCTGTCTTTCCTGTGAAATATTTGCTGTCTTGGCTGTTTCTTTGGCCTTAAATTCAACTCAACAGACTACATGCTAGAACAAAAATGCTTATGATTGCAGATATGATGACACTAATTTATGGAAGCTGGCCCAGTGTGCTGTGGATATTGATCAGATAACTGCATGGTAGTTCCAGAGAATTTGACTCTGATCATCTTGAAATAACATTAAGAAATGAAGAGTTTCAGGTCATGCTTATAGATGTATGTACAAATGTATTCTTGTCAGGGAGTATTTAGATTCCTGGAAAAAGCAACTGAACTGAAAAAGAACCTCAACCTCCACAACTCTGCCAAGTAGTACATATTTATTTTCAAATATAGTTCCCTTGTTTCAGAAGTTCTTAATTAATATTAATTCTACTGAAATATGTACAAATATTTACATGCTTAACTTCTCTAAGAATAAAAAGATATAATTTAAAGCCCATCGGAGTCATAGGTTAATCTATAACCTCAGTAGGTTTTGGGCCAGATCATTTATTCAGATGTGATGCAGAAAATCCTGTTGCAGAGCTTTATAATGCTGTTCTAATTGAGGTGACCTTAAGATGTGTGTAGCTTCTGTTACAGTAAGTATTATCAGTTGTTTTGGAACTGAAGAGAATCAACCAGAAAACAACAACAAAAAACCAAGAACCACCACCACCATCCTTTCTTCCTTTCTGCCCACCCCCAGCATTTTACAAAATTCTAAGAGAACCATGAAGGATGCATCTGTTCTCCCCACTTTATTCAAGCTTCGTGTGAGTATAAAGTGGGTGACTGTTTTGTAAATTTTGATCAAATACTTGGAAATCAGTATGACTCTGTTAATACAGCTACATTACAGTTTTGTCTAATAGACTTAGAACTTCCATAGTTTCTTTTCTATATACAGCATCTCTAATGTGTGTAGTTTGCAGGCATGCACAGTCTAACAGACCAAAAAAATCTCCTTTTGGTTTGAATTCTGTTCTGTCAGAAAGATAGGAACCATCTTGATTAGTGGTACTTCGAGCTACATGAGAAATATATTGAACTTTTGGAAGCTTGTTAACAAATCTTATACATACTTTTCTTTTCTAAAGCTTGCAGCTGTATCTGATGTTTTCGTGGAAAACTACATCCCTGGGAAACTGGCTGAAATTGGCCTAGGTTATGAAGACATTGAAAAGATTGCTCCTCACATAGTATACTGTTCAATAACAGGTATTGTGACTTCAGTAATTTCTGTAATTTCCTTTACTCCTCTTACGTTGTTGTGAAAGTCAGTGATTATATAACAGTATGTTATTTTGATGTTGGTCAAGATAAACTGAAAGAGAAAATAAGTTTGATTTTAATTGAAAAACATGTATGGGAAGAATGGCGAGGCAGCAACAGTGTCAACACTTGGTAAGTTGTTCAGTAGTGACATTACCACACTGATATCAGATAGGCTTGAAAGGAGTCTACTCTGGCTGGATTCCTTGTGTGTTGTTTTGAACAGATTGATTGATAACTTTTTTCTGAACAGTTTTAGTGCACCAATTTGTGTGACAAGTTTCCAATCTGGTAATTTCAGTGCTCTTTACTACCCCTCTCTCTTCAGATTTATCTAGCTATATGTTCATGGAAGAACTGTATGTTCATGGGTGTTCTCCATTACTTCAAGCTGCAGGCTGCTTGATAGCTGAAATGTAAGATGAGTTCTAGGTTTTTTAGGATGTAAGTATGTGAGCATTAGAACGTGCATACATATGGAAAAATAACTTGAACTCTGAAAAATCAGTTATTTGAAAACCTAACACAAAAAATCTAAATTTAAAATTAAATGATTTGTGCATGAGAAGTCTGTGGTTCAAGTACAAATAAAATAAAACTAAAAAAGTTACAAATATTTGAAGACCAATTAAAAATATTAGTTGCAAACCAGGCTGGACTTGTTGTTAATTTCTGAATAATAATATCTTTACTATTTTAATTCCTGCATGTTTGTTGTTTGGGAAACAAACAGATTTTTAGAATGTTGTGATGTGTTTATCATGCTTTCATGGTAAATGTATTTAAAAAAAAAAAAAAAAAGAAAACGAGAGCAGAAAGGCAATTACGTTCAGTGCTTGCTGAGAAACTCCTGTTATATCTTGCTAAACGTATATGTTTAATTTGTTTTGTGGTGAGTTACCACAGTGTTCTTCATATTTGCTCATGCATGTAATCTCAGTTAGAATTTACTGAGGGTTTTTCCTTTTTTCTAGTTGCTATATCTATAATTAATGAAAGAATAAATTGATACCCACACTGCAATTTAGTTGTTACAGTTTGGCCTTTGATTTAATAAATCTGTTTATCCACTCGCTGCACATGATGACTTTTGGGTACTTTTATTTTTGCTGATAGGTTGTAGGTCACTCAAAATTTAATGCATTCTGTTTATTTCCATGGAAACTACACCAGATACAAAGAGCACAATAACACTGAGCAAATTCTCAGCTACGAAACACTATTTTTCAACATAGTGACAACCATTAGCTGTGTACTTTCACCAGAGATGAACCTATGTGCTGTGCTCCTGAAAATCTTCATCAGTCAAGGTGACCTGCTGTTTCATAGCTGGAAGTCAGAAGATGCCAAGTCTGAACTATATGGTGGATGTGGTAGGACAGTCCAGCTAAGTTTGGCAATGTGCTTCACAGTCTTCAAACTGATATGGGGCCTGGTTTTATCATGTTGCAAGAAAAAGGCTGTCTTCTTCACTGGCCTGACTCTGGAAGTTTGAGCCTTCAGCTTAGTCAGCATCATGATGCAATAAAGTTGATGGCTTGTTTGGAAGAATCCATTTCCTATTCCAATTATCCTATTACCTGTTGGTGGCTCTGTCTTGAAATGATTTATTTTTAAACTCTGTGACCTGATTCAAGACATTTCAGCTCAAAATATTTTGTGGCATGGTTTACTACTATATTCAAATATCCATTGGCATTTTTTATTTTGGACCCCTGGGAAGAAAACCAGAAGTTGATTAATATAGCTTGTTTTTTTTTCGAAATAAAAAATTAGTGAAAAGGAGATCAAATGTAAAATATTTATGGCAAAAATGGATAGTGTAGCAGCTTAGATTTAAATATGAATGCCAATGGAAAAAGATCAGGAGAATTCTTTTTCATTATAAACAAATAAGGTTAGATAGCACAGGAGATGAGTAAAAGCACTAAAACGTTTTTGTGGGAGTTAATCTACATACATTGCAATTTATTAGTGGCAAAGTCAGAGGAGTTTCCCTACTTGAGCCATTTTCTTTAAGGCACTTATTTGATAAACTTTCTTAATCTGAATATCCTGCATATAAAGCTTTAGAACAACAATATGTATAAATCACTTGTATCAGTGTATCTGAGCAAGGTGGAATTTTTGTTGGAGCCTGTGTTTTTAATATGCATAGTCACTTTGCCAATGAAAACACACACTGAAGAGTAATTGACCATCTCAGGATGTTCATGTAAACTTAGAAATTAACTCACTTTTCTTTTCTGAAGAAGACAGGACATAATCAGTAATTGTTTGTACCTCTCAGCCGTGTTGCTTGCTGTTTAAATGTGTGTTCAAATGCTTTTGCCCTTCTAGTTTCTTAAAAGGAGAAGTGTATAAAAATAGTGGGACTCTTGGCACAGAAATCTGTCTTTAAGCAGTGTCTTGATTGTTTTAATGTTAGGCATTACAGTATTTGACCAAAAAGCTCCAACAGGTTCATGTGAGTTAATTGAGTTGGATGCCTACTTTTGTGAGAGATTGGTGTGAAAAACATTTTAACATTGCATTCTGAAAGACCCTTAAGAAGCACTCACTGACCCCATTGTAGGTAGGAGCTATGCTTGTGACAATGTTTGAGGGTAAGGATTGGAATGAAAATGAAGGATTGGAATTAAAATGAAATGGAATGACCCTTTGACAAACTGATTTCTTGCAGGTTGCTGAAAACTCAGAAGTAATATTTCAGGTGGAAAAAGGCTGAGAACACAGTCCAAGATTATTTGGTAATGCCATAAAAAGTTACATGTATATAGAATGCCTCACTAGAGATATGGAAAATATGAGTTAACAAAGATCTGAAGAGAAGCATTGCTTGTCAGATGTAAGAGATGTGCTGGCCTAGAATATTGGATTAAATGGACAAGATGTCTTCCCAAATGTTGGAAACTGTTAAGACAAATGATCTTGGTTACAGAAACCCCTATTACATCTAAACAGTGGGATTTTATCCATCATTTTGCACCTCACTTACAGGCTGTTCAAGAGATAATAGAAATATGTTAGTTCTCAAGCCCTTTCTGGTTTACAGGTCCTGTGAAGGATAATGGATACACAATATAACATGAATTATGTTAGAAAGTCTTTGAACAAAGGATTGGAGTGGTTTATATGTTAACTTAGGCAGTTTCAAATATGCTTTTTAGAGATATATTTTATGTATCATAACTATTCTTAACTGACAAAATGATGTTGGTCATTGTTAATGGCTATCATGAACTCTACTACATTGAGATATGAGAATAGAGAGAGGCATTTTGACATAACAGTTGATAATAAAAAGTAACTAAGAAATAAATATGTCCAGTGTGTCAGAATTAGGGTGTTTTCCCAACTTTAATTTTTGATTTTCTTGTTTTTTCTTTATGCGCAGTCTACATGCTGAAGACATTATAGCAGATCCATTTAATAAATTATAAATAATTACTGTATTCTGCTTCCCTTAGCCATTTAGTTAACACATTAATGTGACTGGAAGTCATCTGGACTGCCTTCGTTTCTTATTTTTGGAAGCATGTTACCTTTCAAGTTCAGGCATCATAGGTATGGAACGCAATCAGTAAACAAGTAATTTGATGGAATCAGCTTCACCCTACAGCATAACTTGTGTAGCAGCTGTGATCAAGATGTCATCAAGATTCTTTTGAGTCTCGTTCATTTATTGCATGCAAGTATAAATAAGTCAAGTTGAATGTTAAAACTTTTTTTTCTTTAATATTAGGGGCCATCCAAAAAGTGGAAAATAATTTTGACTCTAGACTGCACTGTATTCTTTCCAGAGAGAGCATGCTCAAGTTATGCTATTTATTATTTTAGTCTTCTTTTTAAAAATATAAGATGATCTCCAGTTGTTACACTTTAGAAGAGTGGTATTTTCACTTTTCAAAGACTTATTTGTGACAAATCAGTGTGAAAAAAATGGGTATTGGATTTGTCTTAAGAGCTTAGAGTCACTATACTTGTGTCCTGTTACATAAGAATTTCTACCTTGTACTGCTTGATGTCAGCCTGATGGAGCTGATCTGTTCTTGGAGCATAATGCATTAGTTGTTTGGTCATGAATGGTTCATATGTGCCATATGTAATTTAATAGCACCTAAATACGTGAGTTGTTCAGGCATCATCGGTATGGAAAGCAATCAATAAACAAGTAATTTGATGGAATCAGCTTCACCCTACAGCATAACTTGTGGAGCAGCTGTGATTAAAAAAAAAAAGAGTGACACTCTTATTTATTTCCACTGTGAGTGACACTTCTTATTTATTTCCACTGAAACTACAGCAGATAAGAAGAGCAAATAAGAATAACCTTATTTGATAGAGCAAATTCTTGGCTACAAAACACTGATGGTGCTGACTATGTTGAAAAATAGGTGTGCATATTTGCCAGCAAAGAATAAGAGCCCGCATGCTTGTAAAAAGTCTGTACCAACACAGATGACACTATTGCTGAAATGCATCAGCCACCACTCCACTACGCCTGCATCCACTGTTCGGTCTTCATAAATGTTCAGTAAGCATCCATGAATGGCAACAGGTACCATTTCTTCTGCATGGAGGAATTCAGTGACACCTTTGCTTCAGATGCACTTCCATGTCAGATGCTGTTTTGTCAGACTGCCCCTCTGCTGCCATCTGTTGCATGGCAACAACACGTAACAGGGTATTGGTAGGAACATTGCCATACCACCAACATCTGCCTCTGACATCATGGGCCAAGATAATAAAAAAGAAGGCATTAATTTTGGAGCAGCCCTCATATTCCTCTATATTCCATCCATCCAGAGGTAGATTGCACCAGCCTGCTCTCCGTTTCCTTTTGACATCCCTGTTCTTATACGTGGGATTGCTGAAGAATTTGGTCTAATCAGTCCCAATTACAGTTCTGCATAGTTCCTCCTAGCTTTGTTTTCTCTTTACTTTTGGTGATTTGAGGACTAGTGTTTCTATTCTGCCCTGTGTCCGACCTGCAGCAGAGAGAATATCCTTTTTGCTATTCTCATGTATAATAGGTGTGAGCAGTAAAAAATCAAAACTGAGCTTGAGCATACTTAGTCTGTGGGGATAGCGGACCTGCAGCCTCCACCGTATCTTGAAACTGGATTCTGGTATTTTGGTCAATGTGAAAACCAAAAGAAAATCTAATAGTATTAATAATAGGAAAGCATAACCATGACAAAAAAAAGTTTCCCTTTTTTTTTTTGAAGGTTTGCTATAAAGAATAGAAATTCTCAGTATTTTAAGCAAACAGCTGTAAGGGTTTCTGTTGTTGTTTGTTTGTTCTCCTAACGTAGTTAAACAAACCAGCTTCCTCTTTCGTTTTGTGCTTGGGAACAGAATGATCATTCTGTGAGATGTTGAAAATTCTTGGTTTTGTACAGCATAAAGCTCAGGATTGGACTCTACTACATAAAATGCTTTTTGTTGTCAGCCGGTATGTGGGGGTGACTGGTTTACCTGAATAGGCAGACATTGTAGCAGAATATAAGGTGGCGAAAGTAATACCTCCTATTTTATGCTGTTGGCTCATGATGTCAGAGGTGGATGTGGATGATATGGCAGTAGGGGTTGAACCTTCCCGTCAGTATCGTGTTATATTTTGTTGCTGTGTGACAGATGGCAGCAGAGAGGCAGTCTGACCAAATGGTGCCTGACATGGATGTGCATGTGAAGCAAAGGCATGTCATTTAATTCCTCCATTGATATTAGTTGACTTCTGCTAAACATTTATGGAGACCAAACAATGGATGTGAGCACAGTGAGGCAGTGAGTGGTGCGTCTCAGCAGTGGCAACAGCAGTGTGAAAGACAAGCCACATTCTGGACAGCCATGCACAGCTGTCTCACCATGAACTGAAGAGTGTCTCAGTCAGCTCATCTGTGCAAATCCAGCTAATAGTAGTGACTGTGTTGAAAAGTACCATTGTGCCCTTTGCATCTGTTATAGTTTCCATGGAAATAAATAGGAGGCATTACTTTCAGAGCAATCCACACAAAATCTGGAAGGCATACTCCTTAGAGGTCAGATGATGTGCTACTTTATATTCAGATTGCAGCATTTTTCTTCAGTGAAGGAACTCTGGTGATATGGGACTGCCTCCTCCTAAATGTTGGACTGCTGTAAATTGTTAGTGATAGTAAAATGAAAGGTAGTGTAATTTTTCAGGAGTCCGGGGTCATCTGTGGGTGAAGAGTTTAGACATAGGTGAGCCAGATGTTGTCTCCTTTTTGGTATTCTGGAAGTCCAGATCAGTAAACCAAGTTTCTTATCCAAACAGCTCTGATTGAACATATCCAGCCCTACTACAGCTTTATTTCCCAATGTTTCTCTTGCTTTGCGAGTGCTCTCAAAGCTACAGATACTGTTCTCCCTTACAAGTTGGCTGTACCAGTGAGCAGAATCTTAGAACTAGTTTAAATATAATGTATCTTGGCAGTTCTGTTGTTCATTTTTGTTTGGCTGGTTCAAGTAAACCACGTACAGAAGTGGCGATCTGTTGCTCTCTGTATGATCTGTGCAGTTCAACTAAGAAACTCACAGTTTATTTCTGGACAGGAGGGGGCACTGTTTAAAAGGACAACATTATTTTCAAATCAAATCAATTATTTTCTAAATGCCTCCGAAGGCAGAACGTTTAGAAAGACATTGAATTTTGTAGGTTTCCTTGAATGATGAAAGCTTCGTCTCTTAGGCTCTCGAACCTTTTCTCCCATCTCTGTTTATTAGTTTTGATGGAACTGTGTGTGCTTTTCTCTTGGACAGGTTTTTCTGAAGTTAGTGCTCCTTAGTTTTTTGTCTCCTCTTCATCCCTTCTTTTCTAGAAAGCGAAGTAATGCTTTGTATCATAAGCAGTTTGCTTTGTGTGTTGCTTGTGACATTACCCAATCTCTTCTTTCAGTATTTTTTTGTTTTCTCCCATTTCATTTCTTAAAGCATGAACACGACACTTAATTTTCTGCCTTTTAAAGAATTTTTACTTCTGCAGGCAGGAAAAGAGCATTCTGCTGTATTTATTTGTGAGATTGAAGGCATGGTGATCTGTTGTGCAGAAATATTTATACCTCAGCCAAAAGGAAGTAAGAAAAAGAAGTCGTTACTTTTTATTAAAATTTTATTAAAATTTTATTATTCTAACTGATCATATGTCAGAATTTGCTGTCTGCACCCTGAAGAACTTAGTTTTAACTCTGATTTTACATTTGTAAATGAAAAATTTACACATTTAGATTAATACTTTGTGAAGTCCTAAACTTCACATTAAAGTAAATGTATTAAACTGTTAGTTGTATTTGTTAGTAAGTAGTTGTGTTGTAAACAGACAAAAAATAAGTGGAAATAATGGAAGGAAAAAAAAAAAAAAAGAGGTATTGTGTATCATCTGATTTTCAGAGGAGTCTAAATCTGGAATTGTTATCTATGTGCCTTTCAAGTGAATACATATAAAGGGCGTAAGACCAGTTAAGGAACACATTTCTTCAAATTTAAGTATCTCTTATGCATCTCAAGTGATACTAATTAATCCAAAAAGTGGAATTGTTCTTTAACCCCCTACTTAAAAGATAGTAATAACTCAAAATAACCAGCATTTGGTACCTTCCAGTACATCTGTTTTGTACTAATGGCTTATAGCTGCTTCTTATGAGGAGATATAACGTGATAATTTTGATGCACGTTCTACTTTGACTTCATTATTTTCATAACAGAATAAAAAACCAATAAACAATCACAGCATGCTTTGCTGGGCATAATTTGAGAGAATTAGATGATAAAATAAGCTGGGAACTGCAAAAAGGGAAAGAAAAAAAAGAAAAAAAAAAGAAGAGGATTGGTATCATGGTTTCTGTCAATAAAAGAATGTTCAAAATACATTTTCAACAGATCTGTTGTTCAAGGTGCTGCACTCAGAATGCTTTGTCAAAGGAGGCATTGTCAGAACAAACTGTGTGTCTTGCTTCTAGCAGTTCTTGATGTGGTTTGAGAATGAAAAGGCAGGTCTGAAAAACTGTGAACATTATATCTCTCTTAAATAAACAGAAATATCAGGTTTGCAATCTGTGAAGTGTGAACTCACTGGCAGCACTGACAATGACTGAACAAAGCATTTGGAGGGGAAAAAAATATGCAACATCTACCTGAGCTTGACTTGATAAAAATAGATTGTTCCAGTACTGAAAAGAAAATCAAGGCTCTGGAATGTTGTTTTTTATATTATGCATTTAGAAGATGGATGTATTAAAGACTTGATCTGTCCTTTTTTTTTTTTTTTTTTTTTTTTGATAGCTTGAAGTTGTCTGAGTGAGCTGTTAAATTAGTAAGCAGGGTCTAGAGATAAAATAGTCCGTGAGAACACTTTTTTGAGGAGTGGAATAGCACACTGGATTCATAGGGACCAGTAATTATTGGGATTACATAATTACAATTATAATTGGACAGTAACCCTTGTGGCATTTATTAAAACAGTACTAAAATCCTTGATACTCACATAATGTTTTCATAGACAAGCTAAGGTAATGCAATTTAGAACGAATAATAAAATTGGTTCAAAAGTTGTCAGTCTTACATTTTACACTATATAAACAACAACTATTTGTATTTCACCACTGACATGGAAGGCAGTGGTTCAGAACTGACATAGCCACATATTTTGTTTTGATCCAAGTGGGTGATGGAATAGCATGAAGATGACCCCAGAGTCCTCACTTGGTCAAAGGCTATGGCTTGTTTACTGTGGGCTTTGGAGTGTTAGGGGCAGGAGGATTCTGGAACTGATTTACAGGTAGAAGACATTTTCTCTTTACACCATTTAAACTCCTTTAAAATAGTTTCTGGGAATGTGGCTACCTCAGAGAAGAGTCACGCAGAGCTGGCCTCAAAAGCTCTGCCCAGTTTTATTTCCTACAGCCAGAGATTTAAAGCATTGCCAGCAGTCCCTCTGTCAGCAGACTTCCATGGACGGTTGTGTGATGCAGCCCTGGTTTAATTGCCTGAGAGCTCCTTGCTGCTCAGAAGGTCCCCAAAGTAGAAAGGGGGCACAGCTGTATGATACCGCAGGACAAGAATTAGAAATTGGCCAATTTGTCTGCACAAAGAAAAGTCAAGGGTAGAATTAAGTGTTGGAGCAAGGTCACCGTGTTGTGCTTAATCAGAAATAATCAAGTGCTTTTAAGATACTATGGGGAACAGTGGGTGAGAAAAGGGTTCTCAAAAGATTTGGATGTAATGGTGAGGAATAATTAAATTTGAACACGAGTCCATGTTGTCATATTGATATATGGAAGACTGGAATACTGCATTATATTAAAACAAACATGGTCCAAAAGACTCTGCTCTACTCCACACTGGTGTACTCCCAGTTGCTTCTGGTTGCCATATTTCAGAAATGATATTAACAGGTGAAGAAAGTTGAGAGAAGAACTACAGGAGAGAAGCATTGTTTAGGAAAGGTAGTTCAGAACCCCCAGTTTTTTTGTTTTTGTTTTTTGTTAATTAAATTGTACTATTATTAGATAAAAGCTGCTATGGCCATTTAACTCCCTGTTCCTAAATCATTCTGTAAATTTTCATATGGTAGTACTTAAATGAAGATTCTGATGGAATGTGAAAGCATCACCAAAAATCCTTATCTAATGTGTAGAAATAGCTAACATTTTGCTTTTTGATAACATTTTGCCAACATTCATTTCAAAGAATGAATATTAAGAAAAAATATGAATTTTTTTCATAGGTATAAGTAAAATAAGAATTTATACATGGGTGTCAGCAAATTGAATTGTCTCTAGTTTTGAGAGAGAATTAATTTGAAATAGAAGAGCAGTGTATGAAATAATAAATGATGAGATATAGCATTAGCCTTTTTCTTTCTCAAGGCTGCTAAATAAAGGAATCATCTGAAGCTGTAAGACTGAATATTTAAAAATAGTTGTGCATTGCAGAGAAAGTTTGCCTTTTTGTGCTGTGCAGAGTTTGATGCCTTATGTTCTTGAGAGCAAGATGGTAGCAGACTTAAAATTGATGTATATAAATATACAGATGAGAACAGGCAGAGTTATTTCAGAGTGTTTGAACAAGCTGGGAAATTTCTGACCTCTTTAAATACCAAACTACGTGGTGTCAGTTGTTTGCTTCACTTCAGGACTGAAAGATGAAATAAACATAATCATAAAATTTAATAATAATCTTTTTAGGAGGTTACGTCACAGAGTTTCTTGCAGATTTTACAAACTGAAAGAACTGAGTTGAAGTCATCATTGGTTTTCAGCTCTGTGCTAATGTGCTCGCTTGTAAACTACGCATTTACACAGATTAAGAACTGACTCCTTTTGCAGTAAAGAACCATGCAGCAGCAGCTTTTAAGAGGTTACTGTACTTCCCATGTGCCATCGTTCTGATATCTAAGCGATCGTCAATATATAATCAAATGTTCTGATGTATTAAAGACTGTGTTCAATCTACGTGGGAATTTCTGCAAGGTTTGGGAGTAGAGCATTATTTTGTAAGGTACAAGAGTTAAATAGTAGAGCTGTAATCTCAGAAAAAAAGAGAAGAAGTTAAACAAAAAGTTATCCTTGTAAGTATGTTTGTAATTAAGACCCTACGATGCTATGAAGTGGGGCAGTTTTTTGAAGCTATCATTCCTTATTTCCTGTATTCACCAAATGAATAAAATAGCCAAAAAGTCTGATGGGACAATTTTAATCTGTATTTGCATTATACTATGTTTGCAAGCAGAATTTCTTAACGTTTGGGGAAATTTTAGAACCAAACTGACTCTTCCACATTATTATGTGAGTCCAAGATTTTTTTCTGGACAACTAAAAAGATTTATGCCTCATTCTGAAAAATCTTTGGTCATATAAGATGTCAGTGGTAATACTATGTGGTATGTAGTTCCCTAAAGGAACAACTTTGGTCTGTTGAAGTAATTTCATTCTTTTGTAAAGAGAGAACTTTTGAAGCCAGTCATAATACATTTAAATAACCCAATGGCGTTATGTAGAAAAAGCTGAGCTATCTTTAAACCAATGTGGTGAATTGGCCTTGGAGTGCTGTGCTGATTCAGGCTGCAGTGCTTTTGTGGCCTGCCCACCTCAGCCATTTGTTGTGGGGTAGCAGTATGTGCCATCAGGGGACTCTCTGTACTTCTTTAGGGCTAAAAGATTTGAGGATACATAAAACCCAAGGAAAGATTTTATAAAGAGATGGCAATTAATTAAAGGAATGTGGTACTACGAGGTATCTGAGAATTGCCTCTTTGTATTCTGTGACTATCACGTTCTAAGGACTTGCATAATTTTGATAATAAATGTTAAGACAGCGATGTGCCTCTGGTTCCCTGCCTCTTGCAGTAAGTCACCTGTGATGTCCCCAGGCCTTCTTTTGCTTGGTGCAAGCTCCATTCTGGAAGTCTGCTACGTCAGGGTTGGCACTCTGTGGCAAGCATTTCTTCCCAGAATACTTCATATATATATATATATGGCCTGCCCATACTTCATATACTTCATATATATATATGAAGTATATATACATATATAAGCTACAGTCCTGACCACATGAAACTTAGTTTTTGAAAATATATGTATTTACAGAATAAACAAATGTTTTATAGTAGGAACAGGAGTAGAAGACATATCGGTTGACTGCTTTATTTGAAAATGAGTTCTGATGACCAGTGGGAGCTTTTATTTTTCTCCCCAGCCCTTAGTGTTAATTATCCTACTAAAGCACAGCTATGTGTGCAGGTTCTTTAGGAAATTTAATCTTGATTTCTGTTCCTTACGAAGACTTGCTATATCCCATCTTCCCTTACTGTCCATTTCATATCAAGGCAATCCTTTTACAAACAAGTTTTTACCTCTTCTCCTTCAACAGATGCTAATAAAATACATTGTTATGACTGTGTTAGGTACAGTAGTTTTTTCCATATTGGGGATTTTGTTTTTTTACTTAAGATGGAGTTATTTTTTATTTTCACTTATTTATTTATTTTAATTAGAAGCAAAAATCATTCTGAGAAAGTCCGTGAAACAATGACCTGTTAATTGTAGACTTATAAATGATGACAGACAGTAGGATTATTTTGAATTGTTTAATTGCTAAATGTCTTTTAATACTTCTCTTTTAAAGGTCATTTGTTTCAGAAGTCCAGTTAATAGGATTTGTAAAGTTGTTCAAAGTCCTCAGGATTTTTATTGTTTTTTTTTTTCCCCGTTCACACTGTAATTAAGTTGAAAGTGCCTGCTTAATCTAAGTGGAAACTTCTAAAGGTTTTCCATGTGCGTTACCCCTAAGCAGTTGATTTTGGGAGTTCCATATACTTCACCTTTCAATTGTATTGTGCTCTGAAGATGAACTGTGTAGAAGTTTAAAACTATATCTTCCTGTTCAGGAAGTCTGTCAGCTGCAAACTGTTGGAAGCTGGGAGAGTACTCAAGAAAAATATGAGATAGGCTTATCCTGTTCATATTGGCATCTGTTTTAGTCCATTTCTGGAAACAGAATGTGTAGCTAGCTGGGCCTTGAGTCTGATCTAGTGCATTTGTTCTGATGTTCCTGTACTATTCTGTGCTTTTTGGACGCTGGCTAAACTTCTCCACCCATCAGCACTGCTCAGATGGCATCAGCACAAATTTGCTGTGTTCCTGTACCTCTGGAGCATTATCGATAGAACTGTTGCCCAAATACCAATGGCAGGGCTAAATAGCCCCCTTAAAAACACCTTTAGAACCAAGTTTCCAAAAGTTTGCCAAGTAATATGTGAGCACACAAGTCTGGTAGCTCTTAATTGGAGGAAAAGCAAAAAAGGCTTGACTTTCCATAGAACTATAGAATAGCTCGAGTTAGAAGAGACTCACAGGGATCACTGAGTCCAACTCCTGGCTCCTCAGAGGACGACCCAAACTACTCCAGTTCTGGAGTCTTAAGTTTTTCTGGTGGTGAAGGCAACAATGCTTTTCAGCCTCTTATACACAAAACTTGTGAACACAATTCAGGAGTGATTGAAATATATCACAAAGGTACATTTTCTTAGGGTGTTTCAGAATAACAGCAAACTTGAATGATGTCACTTTGCACAGGACTGATGTAACTACGTTAGTTGGAAGATAGAGGACCAAGAGATAATTTTCCTATTTAAATTCTTGTCACTGGATATATGTTTTTCTCTGGGATCCCGATGTGCTAGTTTTGCAAGCAGCAAACAGACATATTCAAAGTGGGGAGGCTTCTGTAAAATTCAGCTGGTTGTCAAACTTCTTGGAACTGAGCACAGGGCTGTTTTCTATACAACGGGCTTCTGTCAGCACAGCTGTGCTGCTCAGGAACAGGAAGAGGTGTGAACACTGACCTGTGTAGCTGTTTTGACAGAAACCGTTAGCAAATATGCTGTTATATTGGCAAAGCTTTTTTCTTTCACCGATCTGCTCAGGAGTGCATTTCCATAAGTAGTTTTACATTCTAGTGCATAGTGTAATTTGGCCCAGAAAGCTGTATGTGCACAAGCATTGCTTTGCCAGTATATGATGTCCTTTTATCTTTGGAGTAATAAAGGGCTCTGGCAAAGACACAGACTGAACTTCCAAAATCTATCAGTAACCCAAACTAATAAAAGGGTGAAAATGAAAAGGAGATATGTTCAAATAAAAGTGTTCTGAGAAACCAATGGGAGCTGACAGGCTTCTTTCTCTGCTGGTGAGATTGACATCCCTGTGTGGTTTAGCTCTGATATGCATCACCAAGAAGGTGGTCTTCACAGCTGAGGGACTCTGTCCCTTTGAAGTTGTGCTGCTTCTGTCACTAGTAGACCAGCAGCAGGTAGGGTGCATGTTTTTTTTGTTCTGAGATTTAGCTAGCCTTTTGCACTTGTATTAAAAAACCTAGCAGCGCTGGTTTTTTCCACTACTGTTTCTCTGGTCACACACAACCTGAATGTCCAAAATATTGTGAATTTAGGAATAAGAAACAGTTTCAACTGAGTGCAGTCCTGAAACACTCTTGTGTTCCTGTTCCTTGTTCGGTATGAGAAGCATATACGAAGTTTAATGAACAAGTCATAATTCTTTCCTGCTTTAAGTATTGACTTCCAACTGTGCACAGAAATAATAGCTTTCTTATGACTTCACGCTTATGGCTTGTTCTTTCATCTACATGTAACCACCCTAAAATTAGCAGTATTTTGTATAAAATCTGAAACTTCAGGTTTTGGATTCTGTCCTAATGAAGAATACCATAGAAGACTGCCTGTGAGTTGTAAAACTTGACACTGGGTTAGTTTACAGTGAATGAAACCAGATTAGGCACTGAAATCCTGGATATGAACAACATAGCAACACAGTACAATTGTGGAGACACTTACTGATGGTTTAATGTTTATTTTTCAGTAGCTATTATACTTGGACTGGTGCCTAGCTAAGTTAACAGAAATAAAGCTGGAAGATTTTAGGCATCTTCATAAGCCATGCAGTAAGCTTTTGTAAAGCAGTGTTTGTTGTGCTTGCGTTCTAATAATCTGTCGAGAAGACCCAAGAAAAGATCACCGAACATTTTATTTGTTGTTACTGAACTTTTCTTGTCTGGTTTCCTAAGGAATTTGTTCCAGGAGACTGTCTTGTCTTGTAAGCCTCTCTCTTCTGCTTTGTTATTGTATTAATCTTTTTTTTTTTTCTTTTTTTTTTTTTTCCCCATGCATGAGAGACTTTTTATATGACGATTACAGCTTTTTGTTTGTTTGTTTAGCTCTTTAAAATGCGGAGGCTTTGAGATTTCAACAAAGAAACAGATCTCATTGTGTTGTTGTGCCACTTCATTTTATTTTCTATGGGTGTTATTAGATTGGTAGGAAGACTGTAAGTAGCTGATTTTGACCTGAAATGTTTCCTACTATGCATATGGTCTTCTTTACTTCTGTTTTTAAAATCCTGTGATAAAATAAATCCCTTTGCCAGTAGCTGAAAAAGAAAACAGTTTCGGGTGTAGAAGACAGAATGAACTGAAAAATAGCCTGTATTTTGTCATCTGCAGAAACCAAAATGGTGGCAATATCTGGCACTTTTCCATGTACTTGAACATTAAAAGCATTCTGTATCCCAGTGTTTATGTCAGAGTTGGCTGACACCCACTGATCTGCAAGTTCTCTTGTGGAGAAAACTTTGTCATTGTACGTTGTAGACCTTATTGCAAAGTAAGGTTCTAATGAGAACAGGACTGTGCAAAACAGTCCTCTCGTGAGTAAGTGTTCTTGTAAAGAGAACAGAAAATCTGTTTGTGACAAATAGAACAAGAAGTAATTAAGTGTAAACAAAAAAAGACTCCATTTAAACACTAAGAAAAGCTTTCTTGTAGATAGGATGGCCATCTTTCACTGCAGTAGAGTCCTGATGGATACTACACAGTCAGAATACAGGTACATTGTGGTTATGTCTTTTAGTGGGACTTGACCATCATTTCAAGGGGAGAACGTCTGAGGAGGGGGAAAGCAAAATTTGTAACCTCTTTTAATAGAATACATCTTAGAAGAGAATTACATGGAGCTGTGACTTCCAGATACTTTCTCATATAAAGTCATATTCTTTGTATGATTAGGTGGGCAAATGAACTGGAAAGGATGTTAAAGATTGTTTAGTTTCAGGTCTCCTGCCGTGCACAAGGACACCTTCCAGTTGACCAGGTTGCACAGAGACCCATCCAACCTAGCCCTGGACACTTCCAAGGATGGAGCATCCACACCTTCTCTGGGCAAGCTATTCCAGCACCACACCACCCTCATAGTGAACATTTTTTCTCCTAACAGCTAACCTAAATCTATGTTTTTTCAGTTTAAAACTGTTCCCACTTGTTCTGTCACTACTCTACCTGAAAAAGAGTCCCTCCTCATCTGTCCTGTGTACCCTCTTTAAATACTGAAAATATGTGTCTGCTTAGAGTATTTGATGTATGACTGTCAGGCTTTTATTTCTATCTAGGGTCTCAAATTAACTTTTTTTGCAGTTTTGAAAAAATTCAGAAGATGATTTCTCAAAATTGTTAAGAGTATTTTGTTCAGGTGTTTAGACACTTCTTTCTCTGGTATCCTGTTTGCACCTTCCTTGTTTTGAAGGTGTTTCTCATCTATGAGATACGAGTCCGAGAATTGGATGAGATGTTAACTGTGAACTGTTAAGAAAATCTTTTTAGATGGGAAAAAATGGATGTGGAATATCAGTTGTCCACTGCAGATACTTATTTTGTAAAGGGAAAGATTCTTTTCTCATATGACCGTTCTGAAGGAACTAATTGAAATAATCTGTTAGTAGGAAAATATTCAACTTAGGCAATAAATAGTGAGTCCTTGAATTAATCAGTTTTTAAATTTAGCTGCTTTAAGTAACCAAATGCATTTACTGTTTTACCACCTTGAATGATAAATTCCTGTGACTATTATCTGCAACAATGCATAGTTTAATCAGGGAATCTGCTAATGTTAAAAATATTCAAGATCATTTTCACATGTATTTCCAAGAGAATTCTATTGCAAATTTTTTTGTTGTTGTTCACATAGGCTCTAATATACTTGTAAAATACTGCACCCTTCTGCTTCCACCTGATCTACCACAGCAGTTTCAAATAACTTCAAGCTAGGATTTACAGCTTCATCATGTCAAATAAAAAAATAATGTTATATCAGGACTCTAAATTAATCTCCTTTTACTGTTTGCGATGTCAGAAATCAGAGTTAGGTACTCATTCTTTGAGCTGAATAAGGATTGAACTTGTGTTTATACGCATAATATGTGTATAAACCAGAGAGCTATAGTCTCTAAAAATAAAAAATCAATAAAGTTATCGGGTTGGAAAGAGTGCCTGGAATTGAAAAAATATATTGCATTCCATATAACTTAATCTTCAGGGATTAAATCTTTAGGAGTTATATTCCAGAGATTTGTTTTGGAAAGATTTGAGGAAACGTTTGGAAAAAAATCTATCCTCATTTTGAGCTTTTGACATGTTTCCCAGCTTCAACTTGTAGTAGTTAAGGCCTCTTGAGGGACTGTAGAGTATATCTTAAGGGAGAGTTCATGGTTATAATACATGTATGCCTAGAGGTGGATGCAAAGAAGCACTCAGTCCAGGTTGGTTTCTTCCAACGGGACTCGACTCCACAGATTTGTTTGTCAACAATACTGTATGTATGCAGTCACAACGAGTGATGCTCTGTTGAGTTTTTAACCACTTTAGAAAGAACGTTGGTTGCTTCAGTTGTGAAATAAATCTGTAAATATGTACTTACTTCAAATTCTGTCGGTCGCAGGATAATAATTCTGCAGGTGAGGCAGCATAGAAGTCTGGGCAGCTCTCCTCAGTGTTTAGCTAGTCCTTCAGAGAGTGTTAAACCTGGATGGGCTTAAGGGAATGCCTGTGCTGTGCTGCTCAGAGCGGTTGGCCTCTCTATTTTATAATGAGCTTTTACAATGTAAGTGTTTGGACTCATAAATCCACTGTACTAAGCAGGGTACAAGGAATGATTCCTTACCTTTACAAGCATTTAGCTAGGAATATTTGTATGAACTCAAAGAGGGAGTTTGAGTACTTAATCCAAGTGTATTCTGAGAGCTTAAGCTTTGAACTGAACTTGTTTTTAGCAAATGGCCACTGAGTTTCTCTTGATTCCTGATGTCATCTAGAATAGCACTTCCACTTAGACTGGGAAGCAATTATTGCCTTGAAATTCTTAATGTGAATGATAGGAGCAGCCTTTTGATGCTTACAGTTTGGGTTATAGAGACGACTGCTTTCTCTTGGCTTGTTTGACATGTTGAAGAGCAAGAAAACATGTCCCGGGAATTTCCAGACCTGGGTACAAGTCTGCTGAAAACCAGACTTGCATTGTTTGAGATGGTCTGTGGCTGTGTCTCAGAAATGTGGTTGGTGTTTCTAGAAGAGTTGAGTGAGGCTTAGTGCTCAGATCGCATAAAAACTGAATGGAGTTGGACAACTGGCAGAGCTTATTGTTTGTCCCCTTCTAGTCTTTCAGTAGCTAAATACTAGCGGAAAGTTATGATTGGATTTAATCATTTTATTTTATCTTTGCCTTCCAATTTATAACACATGATATTGTTTAATACTGGCCTAGAATGCTTAAATCATCATGTGTAAAAGCAATGAAGTAATTGATATACTGTACGCATTCACAGTCATCAGTGGAAAAATGAAATCTATTTATCAGATTGTTGGGTAGATTTTGTGTGCTGACTTAGATTGATTTTTTGCTCCTTTCATCTCTCCTGAGAGCTTGCTCTGACTTCACCTTCTTCGTATCAGCCCTGATCTCCCGTAAGCTTGCCTACCCAGGAAGTTGTACTTCCTTTCCTTCTGACCAACACATGGCAAGCATTTTCCAAGTTGTTACTGGTTTTGCAAACTTCTTTGGCAGCTCTGACATTGCAAAGTTTCATATAATACGTCTGTTAGATTTTGGCTTTTCTCATTATAGAGAATTGCTTGTGTTCTTCTGCTTGTTTCATTAATCTTTATTAAGTAAAGCTGTAAGCTGTCTTTAATTGAATGTTTTCTTTTGGCAGTAGAACAAGTCAAAAGGTGTTTCTCATTAATTTGTTATTCAGCAGGGATAGCCATCTATCTGGATTGAATTTGTGACAATGTTTAGTCCCTATTTGTAGAAATGCCTATGTTGAACATATTTTTCTATGTTTTGCTCGGAATATCCTATACACGCTGACTTTATAATGTCATTTGTCATGTGGGAATTCAGCTACAGGGAATTTGTCTGTGTTGACAGCATGTCTCCGTGTTGTTTTTTTCTCTCCTTTTAGTGCAATGTGTTTTATATTTTGTCTTATAAAATTTTATCATGCTATGAAATCACGAAGAAGTGCAGAAATGATGGCTTTTGGTTTTCCTTAGCATATGATCTGAATATTTTGCACAAAGATCATCATGAGAAATGCTGACTTTTATTTTTATGACACAGCGTAGTCAGACTTTCCTGTAGAAGCTAATTACCAGGCCATCAGTAGCGTGAAAGCAAATAGTTTTAAAGAAATGAGAGTGATAGTTTCAGGTGTTGCACTAATGCTGCATTTTTCTTCCTTCCAGATTCTGTGCTGTCAGCCATACTTGCTTTTGAAATTATTTTTATTTTTTATTTTTTTCCTTGTTTCTTTTGGGAAGGTGCAAACTGTGGATGCTAGGGCAACTGTTAAATTTCATCACATACAAATCAAGTGTACGACAGCCTGAGGAATAAAGAAGCATTTTTAACCCTTCTAAAAAACCCATATGGATCAAAAGTTACCTGCCCAAAAATATATTGTTCCTAAGGTGCACGTTGTTTAAGTGGAGATATTGCAACACGTTGGTGTCTGTTTGTCCCAGATGTTTGCATGTGGCTCCTCGTCAGAATGAACTGTTTTTATACACGTTAGGAATTTCTGTCATCATATCATCAGTAGCCCCTAAGTAAGCAAACTGGAGTGTCCAAATGCATGTTCAGTACGCGACTTGGAATAGCATGTGATCTACAAACACATGGAAGTTCGTCTGGGACAAAGTTGTTTATTTGGTTTGCCTGCTTTCTTCAAATTTATGAAGAATGCCTGCCATAAATGTAGCTAAAAATCCCACTGTCATCTGGCAAAAATGAAATAAAGCTATGTTGTAGATTACGTGGTATTATAAAGCTCAACCTGGAAAGATGCATTAGTCTGTTTTTCTAACAGAGCTTTTTTTGGGAACAGTTTTTGCCAGCATTTTTAAATGTAATGTGACATTTTTGAGCATCTGGCATTTGGCTGCTTCACTAATAACACTTTTGTGCAGCCTAACAGCTTTTACCGTTGTTGCATTTTTCCTCATCTTCAGCCTGACCTTTCTCACTTCATAATATTTATTTCTGTCCCAGAACAGAATTATTTAGTGCGGATTCCAAAGCAAAGTGAGTCTTGTGTGATAAATATATTCTAACAATTTTGATTGTATTTAAGTGGATAAACTAGCAGTCATTTGTTATGACATGTAAAAATTTGGGGAAAAAATAACCCTGTATGATGCCTGTAAATATTATCATTTTTCCTGTGGTGTGTTTCAAAGCTCGAGTGCCCTCACATGGCACTCGCACACTAATCACAGCAATGATTACCTTCATGATGTCAGAGGTGACTTCTGTTTCATATTAATCGGCTCCATTTCATCAGGGCAGGAACGTGTCTCCAACTTCTAATAAGTTTTATTTCCCAATAAAGAGTGTCTTTATTTTGCCAGGTCTCTCTGATCTTTCTTGTTACAAATACTCAGTCCTTCCATTTGTCAGCAATTGCTGTGATGTGCTAACAGTGCTGTAATTTAATCGGATAGTGGCAGCAGTCTCACCTCTGTCTCTAACTGAGATGGATATATATTGCCATTGCTTATGGGAAGCTTACTTGCTGAGAACTCACTTTACCAAATAAATCTTCAATGAATTGCAATTACTGTCTTACATAGTTACTTCTCCTGTAAGCCCCCAAATTGTGATGAGGGTTTTAGTTGTAGTAATTTAGTGTTTATTTTGATACATTTTGATTGTCTTACAGTTTTACTACGTAAATATTTTTAGGCGTCTTGAGCTTTCTCTTATTGCTCTGCATTGCCAATTTGCCCTTCAAGCAACTTGAGTTGTTATTCCCTATTAGCTGCTTTTCCATCTCGCGTGTTATTTTATACAACTTCAGTTGTTGTATGCTCCAATGTATGTGGGAGGGCACGTATCCTTTGTCATGTTACACATCTTGTTTTGAATATTCATACCATGTATGCTGCGCTGCATACTAGCAAAAAGAGATTCAATCTTACTTCAAAATGTACTGTAATATTTCAACTGCAGATTTGTCTTTAGCCACAAGGAAAGTTCTGAATAAGTGGGGATGCTAAGTGTAGCCTTTAAGGTCACTTCTCCATTATTTTCTGATATGTCATGAGGAATACAGGCTATGGCTTTCACTTTGTACATGCATACCACAAGGGCCCTTGTTTTCCCTAAGCTGATGCAAGATAGCCAGCTCAATTTATTCTTTATACTTGGGTCACGTTCTGTTTGCTTTAAGGAAAACTTCATCACTTAGCTGCAGGATCAGGACAGATCCTGGAAGATGTAGGTGTAAACGAATTTGCTGATAAACCAGTCTTTTAGTGAACATTTAGAGTCTGAGTTTCTGAGGATTTTATACATATGTGTCCAACCTGCTGGTTCTATGTTTTTGTTGCCCTCTTATGTTTTAATAATAATTATATATATATATATAATGTGCAGCCCAAGACAGTTTTCTTCTTCACTCAATGCAGCCCAGGCAGGCTATGAGGTTGGACACCCATGGACCATGACAGTTCTTAGGAGAAATGTAGAGGTCTGACTAGGGGTTCTGTGTCCCACAGTCAGCTCACCCATCGAACTGATGCGTACTCTGCAACACAGTAAAGCAGTTTATATGCAGCAGTTGTGAGATTCTAAGTAGATGATGATGTGGCAGGTATCAGATCAATATTATAGAATAGGGATTTGGGGGGGGCGAGGGTACAATTTCCTCTTTTTTTTTTTTTTTTTTTTTTTCCTTTTTATTTCCAGATTCCATTTTACAGGAATCAAAAGCCTTAAATATTTTCTTAAACTCAGACAATGGAGATATGCATATTTGGAGGCCAAGTATTCATGCAATCCCTTCTCCAACTGAAATTATTTTGGAAATACTCAGTTAAGACCTAACTAAAATTCTCTGGTACTACGATTCACTAGAAGGCAGTTCAGAGCAAGAGTGTAATCAGCTATGTTGTTTTATCTTCACAGACTGCCTGTCTGAAGCCTATTCTTTCTATAATTAGTAGAAACTGTCTTTTTAGGGATAGGTATTTTGTGTACTGATTAAAGTTGATAAGGCCTGAACTATGAACTAAGGAGGCTTAACTGTGTTTGATTGCAAATTTGTGCTTTTGCACAGTGAATTCAAATGTGAACACAGCGTTTTTGGACAAACATGTGCTTCAGATGGTATTTTAATATCTTTGGTGTTTTTTTTTTTTTTTTTAATATATATAAATATACATATATATGTGTGTTATGGTGAGATCTATCAACCAGACTAATGATTTCCTATATGTGTGCTCTCTTTCAAGCCTTTTCTTTTTGTATTCCTAGTTATTTCTAAAACATCTGCACAGGGTTCCTACACTGACCTGTGTAGTTTACTCAATAATGTTCAGCTTTTGTTTTCTTTTGTCTAGATAATAAGACCTTTCATTTTTAGAAATAGTTATTTGTCACTTAATTTTTATAGTTAGATGGCTTCTTTTTCTCCCAGGCATTTAACAGGCTCTGTGCCACACCATCTACAATAGATTTTTTTACACTAACTTTGTCAATTCAGACTTCAAATCAAAACCAGAGTCATGTATCTTCCCTTTTTCATTTTTTGTGACTTTTGAAAACCAAAGACACCCCATTAGGATCTGTGAAATTAACCAGAGAAGCATCAAATAATTTTTTCTGTCTTGAAATCAGGCTGTTGTCATATGTGGAAAAGGACTTCAAATCAACATTTCTAAAATGCTGCTAGAAGAATGTGTGAAATTCTGCCTGTCACCTTTCCTCAATTTAATGTTTAAAGGATGGATGTTTGTCATTACCAGAAGAGCACTGTAAAAAAACATAATTTTTCTGTCTATGTACTAAATGTTTAATTTTCAGATGTTTTTCTGTTTATGAAAACATTTGTGTGAGCAGACGTGTTGAGATGACTTTTCTTTGTTAATAACTCAGACCAGTGCATAATTTCTCACTGACTTCAATATGTTTTTCATATTCAATTAAAGTTGTTTTGAGTATTTTATTATTATTATTATTGAGCAAGATTTGGTTTTTGAAGTGGACCCACACATATTAAAATCTTTGTAATGCTCCATTTCATCTCGGTGAGATAACGATGTATGCTTGGAGCCACTCAGAGCATTTTTGTGTGGACCCAACATTTTATTTGCAAGTTGAGTTGTGCTTGAAAATCAACACTTTTTTTTTTGTTGTTGTGAACTTAGATGTGTTGATATGAGAGGAAAGGCCACTAATTGCTCTTTAGGGTCTTCTGCTCAGCCATTGTCAGAGAAATGATTTTTAATAACACTGGATAAATTAGTAGTTTTGTCTTCTCTTTTGTGATTATTGAAGTCAATGTGCTGTAGATTTGAATATAAGGAAAGTGTTAATCCTGTCTTCTGAAAGATCTGTTTTCTGGCTTTGTTGATAAAGTCCATGTGCTGGCTTGTTCCTTGGAACACTGAGCATAGGAGCTGAGCTCCTACTTGACACCCAGATGTCCCAGAACAATGTCCTAGCAGGTAATTAGGTATTCTATAACACAATGATGGAAATCAATATATTGGATATTGTTTTGCTTGGTATGAATTAATGAGTAGTAATTGGAGTAACACTTTAACTGCAATCATTAATATCTTGCAGTGTATTTTAGAAGCTGCTTATGAATTTTGTACTAAATAACACTGATCCAAATGGAGGAATTGAAGATGGCTACCCTTACGTGTAACAACTTTAATTTTGTGCTGCGAGCAATAAACCCAACCTTGACTGTCACATCTACCATGCAGGCTACCAGAGTGTTATTTAGGGAGAATAAATAAAAGGAATGTGGGAGACTGAGAGATTTTTTTCTTGTAATACATGATGATCTATATATCTACCTGTATATTTAGTTTAATGCTGTCTTCACAGATCAGAATATTATAGAAACTTTGTATTACAAGTGCTAGCCATAATAACAGTCTTGTCTGTAACAGCTCCTGTTTGCTCCTTTAATTAGGGTATTTCTGCTAGAGATTTCTGAAAAGAGAAAAGAAAGCAGGAGAAAACTTTTGGATTTGCTACCTCTTTAAGGAGTAGAAACTTAGATCTCTGACTTGTAAGGGCTTTGACAGTTTGTATTAGTTTAAATAATAGAATTCAAATACTTTTGCTTCATAGAATCATTGAATCACCAAGATTGAAAAAGACCTCTGAGATCATCTAGTCCAACCGTTTACTTACTACCAGTATTTCCCCACTAAACTGGGTACCTTAATACAACGTCTAAATGTTGTATTATTGTAATAATAAATGTAAACATTTATTCATAATGTTTTTTTGAACACCTCCATCAGTGGTAATTCAACCACTTCCCTGGGCAGCCCGTTCCAGCACTTAACCACTCTTTCAGAGAAGAAATTTTTCCTGATGCCCAACCTGAACCTCCCCTGGTACAACTTGAGGCCATTCCCTCTGGTCCTATTGCTGTTTATCTGGGAGAAGAGACTGGATACAACTTTTCCACAGCTTCCTTTCAGGTAGTTGTAGAGAACAATCATGTCTCTGATAAGCCTTCTTGTCTCCAGACTAAACAGTCCCAGTAGCCTCAGCCATTTCTCCTGCAGTTTGTGCTCCAGACTCCTCACCAGCTTTGTTGCTCTTTTCTGGACATGCTCCAGGACCTCAAAGTCTTTCTTGTAGAGAGGAACCCAAAACCAAACACAGTATTTGAGGTGTGGCCTCACCAGAGCTGATTATAGGGAGACAATTACCTCTCTGCTCCTGCTGGCAACACTATCTCTGCTGCAAACTAGGATGTTGTTGGCCTTTTTGGCTACCGGGGCACACTGCTGGCTCATGTTCAGCCAAGCATCGACCAATACCCTCAGGTCCATTTCCTCTACACAGTCTTCCAGCCACTCTGCCCCAAGCTTTTAGTAGCCTGGGGGTGTTGTGGCCAAAGTGCAGGACCCGGCACTTGGTCCTGTTGAATGAACTTTGTCCCATTGGCTTCAGCCCAGCGATCCAGCCTATCCAGATCTCTCTGAAGGGCCTTCCTACCCCAGCAGACACTTCCTCCCAGCTCAGTGTCGTCTGCAGACTTACTTGCACTCAATCCCTTTGTCCAGGTCATCAATAAAGATATTAAACAGGCCAGGCCCCAGTACCAATGCCTGGGGAAAACACCACCTGTGATCGGTTGCTAGCTGGATTTAACTCCATGCACCACCTCTTTCTGGGCCTGGTCCTTTCTTTATCCAACAAAGATTGTACCTGTCCAAACTAACAAAGATTGTACCTGCCAGCTGCTCCAGGAGAAGCTTCCCTATTGACTTCCATTTTGTGTGGTGGTGTTCTGTGAAAGAAAGAGCAAAAGGAAATTAGCCTCGGCTCTTTGCATCATACAGGCACAGCAGTACAGTAGTGGTCTCTAATTTCAGCCTTAAATTGTTTGACTGTATTGTGATTGGCAGGTGATAATACCTGTCAGGTAGGTCAAACTGAATTCTGTATTTGGGAACCTCTTCAGCCGATCCAGGAAGGTCTCAATGAAAATTTCATAATGTTTTTTGGAAAACACAATGAAGTAAAGTGGAGATACCCAGTCTGTCCAGAATTAAGATCAAATGCATCGCCAGCCTGCATGGGATAGAAACAGATGCCTAATCTTAACATTGTGCCAGGAATAAGTACAATAAAATAAAATTAGTTGTTTTTACAGTCTGGACAACTTGTGAACAGAAGCTGATGAGAAATATTGGTTCCTTTTTATTTTAAAGTAGTAAGAAGTATTTGTTGCACTTGTCCTTGATTGAATTACTGTTTGCTCTTTTTCTGTTTTAGGTTATGGACAGACGGGTCCAATGGTTCAGAGAGGTGGATATGACTCCATTGCAGCTGCCATTTCTGGTCTCACACATATCACAGGGCACGAGGTATGGTGCTCAGCTTTTAAATTTAGTAGAATCTGTGACATGCTCCATGTACTCATCACTCATCATTGTGGTGTTAGCTAGCCTTTGTTAATACCTCTGCTATGTATGCCCTCCACAGTCCAACAATAGGCCTTATCTCTGTGAAGTTAATAAAATGGTAGTACTTTTGCCCATGCGGTATCTCATTCCAGCCTTAAAAACTAAGTCAATGCCTGAGAAACAGAAAATGGAAGAAAAATGGTATCCTAAATTTCCAGTGAATAAGTTATCAATACTTAAGTTAATCTGTGTGACTTTCAGTCACTTCAGTAATTTTAATAGGCAGATTAGCTGCTGGATAATGAAACCACACTTTTGTGGAAAGCCTCACCTGTGCTTTGATATAGCAGATGCATCAGACCTTTAAAAGTTGGAATTGTGAAGCCATCCAGATAACTTCTAACTTTTCAATCACCCTGCCTGAAAATTTGCAGGGACATACCATTAGTGGCTCTGGAAAAGCTTTATGTGCTGCTATTCCCACTGATATCCAAGATTGTTGGATCATACAGCAGTGCAGGAAGCATTACAGGGGTAGCTTAGTATATGGATTACAGTGATACATAGAATATGTATCTTTACCTTGGAGAAAAATGCTGGTGAGATAGGTCTTTGCTTAAGCTGTCTTTGAATCACCTGTAGGTAATGAGGTCTCCAAATGTCATTTCCTGAAAGAGATAGTGCTACAAATCTGTTCTCTTTGTCACAACCACAAGATAGTTGTCTGTGCTCCTAATAGTCTGAAAACAGTTGTGTATGATTCTTGCCTGCCCTGAATAAGCAAGGAGTGCATCAAGTTTCAAATATTCCTGTTTCTTGAGTGGATTGTTCAGTGCTTAGTGTGATGATCTTGACATTACTGTAGGAATGATATTCTGCCAGTAGACTAATTTTCTGCCAAAAACAATGGCAAGCATCAGAACTCTGTGCTCTAGAGAATTATTCTACTCCTTTCTATGGAAAAGTTAAAAAAACAAAACAAAAACAAACAAACAAACAAACCCAACACATTGCTGCTGTATTAGTGATTAGTGTCCCCCTCAGAATACAGGAAGATGAAGTTAAATGTGGTCCTTGAAGATACTTTTCTTCAATTATGTAAGCCACATGTGTACTAACCAGTGATTGAGCACGTTCACTGTAGAGTGGTCAGTGCTTGTAATACAATGCCAGAAACTTCATGCCCTCTTCAAAATGTACCATGCAAAATTAGGTAGAAGTAGTGAGAATTGGAGAGGGAAAATTAGTCCCAGCTGAATTGATGTTGAAAATTTGAGGGGAACAAACAAACCAAACAACAACGAAAACACAGGGCTCTTGTAAGGCTTTGAGGTATGTGAATGATAGAAACTACAAGTGCTACGAGAGCAATATTACTGAGTGACACTTATGAAGATGGATTTAATTAAAAGATTCTGTTCAGATCTACACTGCAAATCCAGACCTTGGTTTTGCCTCCCCCGGAATTGAGGCAGTGTAATCAAAAATCGTGTAATCATTGCTGGTAACGGTTTCATCTATTCACTAGGGACTTTTAACAGTTCATTCAAATTTACTTATTCTCTGGCAGGATTAAAATAAACACACTAAGACATGCTTTATTATTTATTTTTCATTTGCAGTTGGTCGTATATTTTATCAGTTTCTGAATCAAACATTTTTTGTTGTACAGAGGGACAGTTTGTTTTTTATCAAAGACTTAAGTTGTCAGTAGCTCCGAGGATGTGTGTGCTTTTTGTTATAGTGAAATTTGACCGAAATAGTTTTAAAATCGTACTGTATGGTTGCTTGAAAATTTAGTATTTTCAACTAAAACTCCCATGTCCTACATTTGTGCATGTTATTGAGTATTTTTGAATTCTAAACAGAGCCAGCTATGAAAAAACATTGGAAAAGCTTATTTCAGGCAATATGGGGAGAAATGATCGAAGTAAAGAAGAAAAAAGAATTTTGCTCACTTTTGTGGCTTTTTCTTTTTTTTTTTTTAATTAAACTGTTATTTTTTGCCTAATAACAAGAATTTGTACTTAAAGGACAAATAATGACTTAATTAAGTCCTTAAAGCAACATGTTCCTTTGGAGCGTGCTCTAGTAAACTAGATTACAATTTTTCTTTTTTTTTTTTTTTAACAGTAAATTGAAAATGCCAGTCTTGTAAACTAATGAAGAAAGAAAGAAAAGTTATGATATTTTTGTATTGTCTTGCAGTAGCTGTGCTTAATCAGCATAATAATGTCAGTGTAACAGTGCTCTGTAGAAACTTCTTTTTAATAGACAAACTGAGTAGTGTGCTTGCAGTGCCTTAGGGGTCTTAATTGTAGACAAACTACAAAGTTGGGGAGCAGAAAAAGGCATCTACCTACATCAGTGAGTTGCTTAATTTTAAGGTACATTAATGTGAGGGTAGATTGATCTGAAAGTAATATTTATTTCCATGGAAACTACACAAAATGACACTTTGACAGAGCAAATTCTCAGCTACAAAACAGTATTTTTCAACATGGTCACCACCATTAGCTACTCATTTTTGCCAGCAATGAACAAGAGCCTGCATGCCACGCTTCTCAAAATCTGCACCAGTGAAGGTGACCCACTGTCACTTCTGCCACTGCTGAAACGTTCCACCCACCACCTCGTTGTGCTCACATCCACTCTTTGGTCTCCACAAACATTCAGGAAGCATCAATGAATGTCATTGGATGCAATTTTTTTCCTCACGGAGGAATTCAGTGACATGCATGCACTTCTGTATCAGACATCATTTATCAGACCGTCTCTGCTGCCATCTGTTTCGTGACAACAAAGATGTAACAGAATATTTTCAGGAAGGTTCAACCTCTACTGCCATGCCACCAACATCCACCTCTGACATCGTGGGCCATCATAATGGGATAGGAGGCAGTACTTACATAGCAGCTCTTGTGTTTACAGCACCATACAAAGCATTTTAATAATAGAATAGGAAAATTATGTTCTGTATTTGACATTTCTAAAATTGATAGAATTCATAGCAATAAGAACTCCATTTTGGAGAAATTCAATATTGTAAATTTTACTCTATTTCAACCATCTGGCTACTGATTTAATTTCTAAGGCAGCTTTATGTTGCTGTTGACTTACCTTTATTGAATACTGAGCAGCCGTGCCTCTGTACAGTAACTCTTAGTATTATACTATGAAAACTCTGTATTACTAGCACAGGAATTTGAGTAAAGCTTAAACCTTCATTAATCTGATCACGTACACAACATTTCCTGCAATACTTTGTATAACACTTACTTTGAGGCAGTAGAGCACAGTGGAAATGTTTATTTTTTTCCAAGTTATATTTTGGATAGTGAAATAATTAAAAATGTGAAATGAAAGTGGAAAGTGCCAGAAGTACACAGTAATATCACGTCTAACACATGGAATGGAACTGTTGCAAGGAGTGCAAGATTTGCGCATTTTTCATCTGATTGTTTGAGAAACAAGAAAAGATTCCTACATGAGGAAATTTTGAGACTCTTGCCTTTTTTCCAATTTTTCCTAAAAAGTATCTGTTACTGAAATGACTTAATGCTGGCTGTTTTGAAAGGCTTTCAAGCAAAGTTGTCCTGTGAATCTTGAAATCAAACTGTAGCCTTTGCAACATTGAAGAGTTAAAGGCACAAACAGCTGTACTTGTGCTTTTGTTGATTAAACCAAACCTACCTACTGTGGAATGCTATCTTTAAATCATGCTTTTATGTGCAGATAAGGAAATCTGCATGGAGTTCCAACTCATACATATGTACTTGATTACCTCTGTATTAGAAATGTTGTGACACCTGTGGAATTTGAAATTCTAGTGTGTATGAAAACTTCAAACCCATTTTATATAAATCTGTACCACAAATTCATTTTGAAATGGAAGTTGCTGCTTCGGGCCAGATTCAGTTAATTATTTCTTTTTTAACTATATATTAAAATATGCAAAAAGGACTGAGTTTATACCGATGACAATTTTATTGTCCTGGAAGACATAACTTATAATTTATTATAAATAAATTATTATCCCGGAACATAATTTATGTGCTGGAAGACAAAACTTTATTGGTTAAACATCACATTCAAGTTTCTTATTTGATGAACAGAAAGCTTTTACTTCACCATATTCAGCGTCGGATGAATATTCCTTTGAAAATCTCATGAAACTCATTAGGGCAATAAATTTGAACTTAAGTAAAAACAACTTGGATACAAGTTCCCTTTACATCTCCAAGTGGATCATTAGATACTTTATGGTGCTGCAGCATATTCAGTAAACACGTTTTCTTGTTGAAGCAGCATTTTGTATTTTACTGGACACTGGACAGCAAAACATGATTAGAATCTTCTGTACCAGAGGGGCCATTCTTCAGCTTAAAAACAAATGACTACAAAAGAGTACATGTTCAGAGCTGTTGAAAAAAAATATAGCCCTTGCTGGTTAATATGAGCTGCAGCAAGTTATTTCCATTCTGTAAGGACTACTGGACTGTTATTAATACTTCTACTGTGCATGTCATTTCAAAACAACTTCCATTTATAGCGGATCACTTTTTGTAATACTGATGTAAAACTGGGAAGAGAAGTTTTGTCAAAGGGCAAAAAAAAAAAAGAAAAAAAAAGAAAATCAGGAAAGGAATCTTCCTGAGGCTATCATGAATAAAAGTGTAAACTAGTGGCAAGTTTGCAATAGCAAAGCACTGGAGTGAACTTCTGTATGTTCAAGCACTTTATGTGAAGCTTCACTGTTCACATAAAGCAGCTTCGTATCTCTTGTTCCACAGGGCAGACGTGAAAATGAAATGAAAATGAATCTATTTCACATTAGTTAGAGAATGCATCCTATCACAGAAAGGCACAGGTGGACATTAGAAGTTGATTTAGGGGAAGAGGGGGATGATAGTTGCTGAATTATCTTAGTAGGCACGCTAAGGAAGAATGGAGATTGTGCAGGCTGCTGCTAAAGCCAGTGTTAAAAATAACATAGCAATATAGTAGTTTGACTTCTTAAGTACAGGAGTGTTCTGTAAGAGGAAATTGTGAAAATATGTGCTGTGGAAATCCGTTAGACCTTTGGCTTCTGTTTTGTTGTCTCTGTCCTTTGAACATTTGTGTGTTGAAGTATCGATCGGATTAGAGCAAGAAGTAGCACAAAAAGTAATTTACAGTTTACAGGCTTTGCAGCATCTTGATGCAATGAATTGTGTGTAAATACTGCAAAAATACCTCTGTTTCAGGGGTAGCCGTTATGTTTTGGTTCACTCAAAGATGCTTTTATCTATTGTTGCTTGTGATGAGGAAACATGTAAACGCTTTTTATGGAACATACTAAAACAAAGTAATGCTTTGCTTATTCCCTCTTCTGCCTTTTCCTTTATTTTCTGTTTGTTTTCTGTTTATTTTTATTTCATTTGGAGTGTTGTCTTCCTTTTCTTTAGGGTGGTGAACCAGTTAGAGTAGGAGTAGCCATGACGGATCTTGCTACTGGCTTGTATGCATGTGGAGCAATTATGGCTGGCTTGCTTCAGAAGCATAAGACGGGGAGAGGAATGCACATTGACTGTAATCTCTTGTCATCTCAGGTAGGAATTTAAAAAACAAACTAACTACTTTTAGTTGTTAAGATGCTTGAACCTAAATCCAGTATTTTGATATAAATTAATGCAAATTGATAAGTATAATTTATGACAGCAATACTAATGAAAATGATTGTGTCAGTGACAACTTCCTCGTTATGCCACTCTGGCGGTGACCATTTTATATGACATGGTTATAGTTATTACAGCAGTGTGTTTGTTTTCCAATTTTTAGAGAAGGCCTCCGTGTTCCTTTAAAACAGTTTAACAAGGCTTTGATCATGCAGAGATAGCAGTTGTAGTAGGTGGTTGAAGAAAGATAAGTGTAAATGGTGAAACCACCATTGGAAGGAAGCACTTGGCACTGGGCAGTGTAACTAGCAGAGTGATTGAATGATTTAGAATTGACCGAAGTTGTCAAGTAATCAAGGATCACTGAAGTATAAAAGTAATCTAATCTGAGAAGTCTGCCAACTAACTCTGGAAATTAGGGAATAAAATAAGTGTGAATATGCAGCATTTTCTCTAGACACGCTGTAGAGAAATCTCATCAAAATTGGAAAGGCAGAGACATGATGACAGCTGTATCATATACAATTAATAACGAGAACTTTAAATTGCATCTGAACAGCTGTTATGTCATGATTCTTTCTTCTGCTGTTGTTTGGCTTTTTAATGGACTCTTCTGGATTATTATTTGGCATTTTATCAAATGCTGAAAGTAGAAAGAATTGAGGCTATGTGTTGGTGCATCTCCTAATTCATCCTGCTTTGTCAGCACAGTTGCCCTTGGAATTTCTTTTTTGTTTAAGGCAGCTTTGGCTGTGCAAAAAAAAAAAACAAAAAAACTTTATGATATTTCACATTATCCTTTATGCTACTCACTGGCATATAAATGAAAGGGAATGAACACTCAGATATCAGTGAACAAACTGTGCATGATATGTGATTTTTTACCTTTATATGCTTAGCTGAAGAAGTACAAAATGGTGAAGGGATGGTGTTTATATATATATATATATATATATATACTTTTATATATTATTTTATTCTGTACTTGTTATTAAATTGTATTTATATAAAAGTTATTAAAGAGTAATTCCATACATGGCATTCTAATTGCCAAATAAATGTTTCTTTTTTTCCTCAAAGTTGGGTACACTAAACTGAAATGCGTTGATATTTCGTAATAGACTACATTTATAAATTGTTAATCAGAAAATATGTATTTTGTTTTAGATAACCTTACAACCCTGGTCCAAAATTTATTCTAGGATGTTTGCCTAAGAGAATGTTCTCTTTAAGGAGAACATTTATTTAATTGGAGAAAATTATTTTTGGATGAGATTTTGGGGTAGGAAACAAACCAATGTGATCAATCCCATTGAAAACATGTTAAAATAGATGGAGAAAAATGTAGCTGACAGCCAAGCCTCTCTGGGAACATCTGGTCTTCTAGTTATCCTGGTTTGTTTTCTTCTTTTTCTTCTTCCTTAAAAAAAAAAAAGACAAAGCAAATACTATTGTTTACTTGTAAATCTTGAAAGGTCAATGTCATCAAAGATGAGAAAAGAACCAGTGGAAGAAAATCTAAGTAATTAGTGTAAGAAAAATTGCTCTCAATACTTCTGTTGGTAATGTTTTAGGAGGAAAGTTTGACAATTACTGTGGTACAGTCGGGTTGTGTTTGGGGATTATGGTTTTACATACCAAGCTGAGATATCCAAGGCAAGGTCTTCCTCATGTGTTGAATCTTTAAAAAGAGTGAGTCTTTGGAATCTCTCATAGATACCATCAAAACAAGGAACCTGAAACTGTTTTTTAGTCTGTTCTTGTTGCTGTTGATCGTGTGATCTCATTGCCAAAGAAATGCTGCTTCTCCTTCAGTGTGAGTTTCACTGGAGTATGGTCATTTTTAGTGAGAAAAAAAGAAATCTTTTTTGCTGTGTGTGTTGAGTGAAAGTGCTGCTGTGATGTCCTCCTGTTCAGTTAGGAGAGCAGGGACATACATGAAACTTACTGCTTCTGTCAGTGTTTCATGCACTGAGCTAACATGGTTATCCTTTTGTCCATCCTTTCACCTGAACTGGGAATTCTGACACAAGACTATATATGAGTGTATATGAACATATAAAGTATCTTATAAACAATACCTGTCAATAAGTAACATCTATCTCCCGAACATATAAGGTATCTTATAAACAATACCTGTCAATAAGTAACATCTATCTCCCTATAATAAGTGTATAATATATTCCTTGAGCGTTATTAAGGGCTTTTAGAAGTTGCTGCCTTCCTCTGCTTAAAGGGAGCCTACAGAAAAGCAGAACACTATTAGGGAGGGTGGTGATAGGACAAAAGGTAATGGCTTTAAACTAAAAGAGAGTGTGTTTAGGTTAGGTATGAGGAAGAAATTATTCACTGGTGGTGAGGCATTGGAACAGGCTGCCCAGAGAAGTTATGGATGCCCCATCTCTGGAAGTATTGAATGTCAGGCTGGATGATGCTCTGGGCAGCCTGATCTAGCTGGGGGTGAAGGAAGGGGGGGAAAAAAAGAAGAAGAAAGAAAAAGAAAACAACAACATCCAGGAATTAAAGTTCTTAAATAGATAGAAATCCCTGAACAACTATTGGATCATTTTATAGGAAAAGCCCTACGTATGTGCATGACCATTTGTGTCTGTGCTATCACTTTTCTACGTGCTTTATAGAAAGGCAAGTGGTTCTTTTTTTTGTAGGGTGTTGCTGTTGATGTTAATTTCCTGCACAGATATGCTAATGACAAAGGGCTCTGAAGAGAATTCAGCTATCAGTTACGCTTTTTAAAGAATTTTCCCTCTGAGTGGCAAGTTTGTTCATTATTTGTCTGGTTTGTAAAGAAATAGTATCTGATAAATGAAGTCCTAGTCTCTTAAAAATGTTATTGTTAGAATATCTTAAAAAGACATTTATTTTAAATGTTAATTACATATCAAACAGTTTTGTCCAGTTGCTCTATGCCAGTTTGTGACTATAAAAGAAAATTTCTTTCTGTACAACAAAACAGAATTGTAGAATTTTACTGAGGAGATGCAGTGACCGCTGGGATGTGGTTTTGCAGTGAGCACTAACTTTCTGTATCTATCATCTATAAACTTTTAACCCGTGTCATACAATTCCTTTGAAACTTTTGACTTTCAGATGATTTACAGTTGTCAGCTCCAGACCTTTCAGCGTCAGCATCTAAATAGTGTCCTTCAGATGATGCTAGTAAATAAGAAGGAAGTGGGTTTTGGGTTTGGTTCCAATTATGCAATTGTGCCTTTTCTTCTGTTGTGGCTTGAAAAAAAAGAAAAAAAATCTCTTGGAAGTTTTAATATCCTTCCTGTATTTAATTGCAACCAGGCTGCAACAAATATTGTAATAAGTTGGTTTCTCTTGGACTGAAAATATGCAAGAAGTATTTTACATTTAACATTTCTGCAGTTTTGGAGCGCATTGTTTTTGCAGATTCCACAAACAGAATAATGCAATTAATATTGTTTGTGTTGTATAATTGTTCATCAGACATTTCTGTGCTTCTGATTATTATGTTTTAATTTGAATTTTTTTAAAGGAAACTTCGTCTTCAAATTTTAAGGTGACCCAAGAAAATTGGCATGAGTTATTTTCTACATCGTATCTCTGGCTTTAGTTTGACAGTTTATTCAGGAAACACTGAGGTTTAGAATCTAATAGTTTTTGGGCTTCTGGATCACTTTTTCCCAAAATGCATCTGTTTAAGGCATATCTATTTCATGTGCTTACAGTGGTCTCCATTAAAAGTCTTCGTGACGTGTCTTTTACAAACTGCTAGTTATATTTGAAACTGACTTTACATGCTGCCTGGAGGTCACATATGGCATCACACAGCAGTAAGCTGTATGAGAAATAGCAGTTGTGGAACTCAAACACTGTTCAGGTATCTTGGCAGTATTCTACCTGGTAAGTTATGAGTTTTCTGAATGCGTAACTGTATAGGAACTGCTGAGTCACGGCCTGAACCACTGATTGAGCACCTGGAAGAAGAGAACCAGTCAGCCCTGGGAGCACAGGTGGAGGTAATTCACCTGTGTGATTGGAAGGGGTGGAGTCTGGCTCCACCTCTCTTGAACCTCATTTAAGGGCTGTCTGACAGCGAGGAAGGATCTCTTGCTGTAGTTCCCTCCTTTGTGGAGTTTTTCTGCAAGCCTAAATTTTTGGAGATGGGTGAGCATTCTTCTTTTTGTAATGTCTTCTCATTGTACTGGTATTGCTGCTGTTGCAATAAAGTGAATCTGCTTTTCTAGTGGTCATTTTTTCTGGCAATTTCAAGAGCCATCAATAGGACTCTTACACTGTATTGTTTTGACTGTGGTTTAAACAAAGAGTTATTTTTTACAGGCTTAGAGAGGGTCGCCTTGCAAAACATAGTGTTCTGTCATGTAAGAAAGGTGGGTGTGCTTTGTGTGGAGGCATTCTTTTTCACTGTGCAGCTCTGATAGGGAAATGTAACCAAGTTTAAATTAATGTGTCCATCTCTTTAGGTCATATATTATACATCAGGCACTTTTCTTGGCTATTATTCTCCAAAATTTCACTTGAGGATCTCAGCTTAATACAGAGCAGGCATTATCCCTCAGAGTTTTAAGTAGCCAGAATGTCGTTGAAGTAGTTCTGGAGACCATAGTAATATGACAGTAACTCTATTTCATATTGGCCTCTTCAGAACGTGTTGTGACTTCTAACAATTAGTTATTTGTTGGAATGTTATACTCCAATTGGTTTTCAGATTTGATGGCTTTCTTTGCTCCGCAAACAGAATTCTAAGCTAGATTGCAAGGAAAACTTCTTTCGTTTGCTACTTGACAGTGAAGTCTTTATTTTCTTGTCTTTGCTGCAATTCATTCTTGTGCTAATGAAACAAAGCCTGAATATCTTGCAGCTTCGTTTTCCTGAGTTGTAAATTAGGACTAGGAGGTACACAGAGAAAACGTGTCCCTTTAGTACACAGAAAAGATAAAAACAACTATCTGGAATGGGTAAGGGAGGGACTCTGAAGACAAAAGAAGATATTTCTTTTAATAGGATTATCGTTTAGAAAACCTTTCAATATGGATATGACTTTGGAAATGGTATCAAGATGTTTATTGTACTTAATTGCCAACAGATCACGTTTCAGAATCATGCTAAGTATTAGGAGAAAAAGGATATCCTGGATGTTTTGAAGTATATGATTAAGATATAAGCAAACGTAGCAGAATAAGCACAGATTCTGCCTGCAGTACTGTATGTGGCTCTGAGATCCCCAGCACAAGGATGGCATAGGCCTATATAACCACCTCTAGAGGAGGTCAGGAGGATTATCAGAAGGCTGTGAGGCAGAGGGAATTACAGCTGGTCAGTCTAGAAAAAGACAGGGATCTGGGGTGACCAGTAACAAAAGGAGCATCCTTGTTTCGCCTAGGATAGTGTTGTTCTTCATAGCCTCTGGTCTGATGCTACGTTTTGGTTTTAGGAGAAAAACGATGTTGGTAACACAGTGATGTTTCTGGTTGTTGCTGAGCAGTGCTGCACATGGCCAAGGCTGTTCCAGTTTTCTCAGCTTCTCCTACTGCCCTACCAGTGAGAAACTAGGGGGCACGAGGAACTGGGAGGGAAGAGAATCAGAACAGGTGATCTAAACCAGCTAAAGGGATATTCTGTGTCATATGACATCATGCAGAAGGAAAGCATGGGAAAGATGGGAGTTCGCTGGGCTTCCTTCCACTGCTGAGGAACTAGCTAGGCATTGGTTGGCAGATGGCGAACAATTGCTTGTGCATCACTTGTTGTATGTATGCACAAGTACGTTTTTTCTCTCTTTATCTTAATGAACAGTTTTTATCTCAACTCACAAGTTGTACTTCATTTTTTTCTGATTTTTTTTTTTTTTCCCCACCCATCCTAATAGGAAGAGGTGGAGTGAGCAAACAACTGTAGTGCTGAGCCTCCTGCCGGGTTAAACCACAACAAGGGGCCTTACAGGTAAGATGAGGAGGAGGGGCTTTTTACAAAGGTGTGTAGTGATAGGGTTAGGGTTAGTGACTTTAAACTGAAGGAAGATAGGTTTAGGTAAGCTGTTAGGAGAAAATTCTTCATCGTGAGAGTGGTGAGATACTGGCACAGGCTAAAATGCCTTTTTTACTGCTTAGAAAAGCTATGGAAGTGCAGCCCTAAAAGTCTTCAAGGCTGGATTGGGTGAAGCCCTGGGCAATTTGATCTAGTAGGAGGTGTCCCTCCTGTGAGGTTGGAGCTTGAGGGCCTTTAAGATCCTTTCCTTGTAAACCTTCCCATGATTCTATGACTGATATCCTTAAAACTCACATCTGAACTCGCTGAAGTTTTTAAAGTTGCTCTTTACATTGGCCTGATTTGGATAGGGCCTTTCAAGATTTTTTGCGAAGCAAGTTGAAGAACTGTAATTTGATGTAACAGGTTTCAATTTTATGTTATAGAAAACTGTAATTAAGTAAAATTAGTGATTTCAGTGTGATATTGAGCCTCTGGAGGTCTAATAAGCCTTCACAAGCCTGTCGTTTTTGTGTACATTGATGGAATGGTAACTAAGGTTTGAGCAGTGCTTTGTGTGACCATCTCAAATAGCTTTGATTAGCTTTTCTTATTAAATAAAGCGAAATAAAGGAGAATGGTGGTACAATTTTGGACTAATTATTACTTCTTGATTTGATGAGATTTTGGCTGTCATGACCATATTTCTCCATGTTTCTATCATTCTGTAGCTTATTGTTTCTAGCCCATAAGTAAACTGCAAACTATTCTGGTTTCAGCCAAAACACCATTAATAGTTTGCTATTAACATATATGCTATCTGTTGGTTGTTGCTGAACGATGGGAGCATGCCTGGGGCTGGGCTGGGCCAGATGACAGGGAAGAACTGCTATCATGACGGTGCAGGACAAGTGCCTGAATTAGTCTGAGGGTTATTCTGTGTGCATGATGTGCATCTCTGCCTAAAAGGCAGACTTCAGCTATCTGTAAAAATGCCTTGTCTTCTTTGGAATGAATATTTGTAGTACTAGATTTCTATGATGAAAATTATCTGAAAATACTTTACTTTATTCAAGCATACTTAATTTTTTTGTACTAATTAATTTTTCTAAACCTAATAAGGACATATTTTTCAGAGAGGGATGTGCAACTTGTCACTATTTAAAGTGTTATGCAGAAATGCCATATTTTGACTCCAGATGAATTGATAATGCTAACTCATCTCTCAAATCCAATAGAACTTTGGACAATGTTCCTTTTTAACTTGTATGTGGCTTAACAACTGTATAAGTTAACACCATTTGTGTTGCAGACAACATTACAGCGCTTAAAAACAATGTGAACAAATTAACTTATTAATTTTATTTTTGTAGCTTTGCAACATTTGTCTTGTGGAACTGAATGAAACAGCACATACTTTAATGCACAAGTTTGCTTCTTGTATCATCCTTGTAGTCCATTAGCACGTAAGCAATTAATGGGCAGTGTCCAAAAACTTTGTTGTGTTAAAACTACAAAATTAAAATACTGGTATTGCTCTGCTGAAGTGATATTATTGTACATGACTTCTACTACTAATCTCCCTCTACTTGTGTGTGTAGATTTGTTACTGCACCCTATGCAAAACCAGTAGAAGTAAAGGTTTCCCTAAAAATCCTCTTGCAGGATTTTACTGGAAAAGAGGTTCTGACAAAAACAAGTAATACTTTGCTTTTTTGATGTCGTCTTGTCATGCAAGATGATGAACATCGTAGAATCCTTAGAGTTGAAAAGGACCTTTTGAAGATCATCTAGTCCAACTCCCCTGCAGTGAACAGGTGCATCAGGTTGTCCAGGCCTTGATCCAGCCTCACCTTGAAGGTCTTCAGGGATGGTTGCCACATCTCTGGGCAACCTGTTCCAGTGCCTCACCACCCTCACTGTAAAAGGCTTTTTCCTTATTTCCAACCAAATAATAAAGCTTCATTCAGAGCAGTCTACTTGATGTAGCTTCTGTGTGTGGAAGCTCTGACTGTATGTTTTCTCCTCAATCTTCTCCATCTCTTCTTGTACAACAAAATGGCTATTTCTTATTGAAGGAGTGAAAGTTATGGATAAGCTTCTGAATCATTCTGCAAGGGCAAGTTGCATGACAAATGGTATGTTTCTTGAACAAACCAGGTTGATGAGTTATTTCAATCTCCACTCTTTTCATGTTCCATTACTAATAATTTAATATTTCCTAGTATTTTCTACTGTTGCTACAATACTTAAATGATTTAGTATTTGAAAGAATATTCACTTTTAGGAAATATCAGTGTTTCTGCAAGTGCCTTAGATACTGTTGTGTTCTGGGCTAGTTTAAGAAAGAATCTCAGTAAAATTCAGCTGTCTTGAAAACCTTGATTTTTGTCACTGTTCCATATGTTCCAGCCTTCTAGTTTTGTTTTTGTTGCCTATCTTTTTCAAGTTTTAATATAAGGTATTTATTAAAAAGTTTTGTTGCTTACTTAAATGTCTAAATATAGTCAATGCAATATTTTTACTTACAGTAATTAAATATTTTATGTGGCCTAAGACAACTTTTCTTCACTCGGTGTGGCCCAGGCATGCCAGAAGGTTGAACAGCGATGGAGGCTGTTACAACCAGTAGAGATTTGACTGTGGTAATAGCAGGGTAGAGTATTTGCACACTTCTCACCCAGCCAAGTACACGTGGCTCATTTCTATGTACCAAATGAGAAGTTTAAAAAGCTATCTGAAGCTACTGTTATTTTTGTGGATGGATGATAACCTGCAGAATAATAATGGCTTCATCAGAAGTCATGCTTTTAATTTTTTTAGTATGAGTGTTGATGCTGATGAGGCGAAGATGAGTGCTATAGATGTACTAGCATAGCACTGCAGATGCTAATTAGTTATATGCATACTTTCCCTTGTACATGGCACTGTTTCTAATCGTAAGATCAGAAATGAGAAGTGCTTTAATACAGCTCTTTTTTGGGTGTTGGCAGCTTAGCATGGAAAACCATCTTTCTTACTGATTAAATGAAACAGTAGAATCCTTAGCAAAGCGTATGTGGAGTCCAAATTGGAGCCTCTAGGTACTAACTACCCTGTGGCAATTAATAAGAAAATCACTGAAGTTATTTTGTTGCCTGTTCTCACAGGTAATTTGTATATAAGCAAAGTCTGTCTGGAATTTTTTTTTGCCTATTTTGCTCTTTTTTTCTCAACCATCATATTCAGCTACAGCTTTTAAGCTCAAATTATTTTCTTCTTTGCAAGTATGCTTGCAGTTCTTTGCACTGGTGGAAGCCACACTAAGAATTTGGTTTGTGCTACTTCTAAACAGACACTGAAATACAGCCAGCACCAGTAGAATTGAGCCTTAAGTATTTTAAGTTATAATTCATGTTAAATCATAGGTTCTTAGTGGGAAGTGCTACAATGAAGAAATAATATTACAAAATGTATTACAATTTTTAAAAATATGCATAAGATGTTGCAAAATAAACTTTTTGTGTGTTCCATTTTTTGTGGTCTTAGCATAATGGTATAAAAACATGCATTTATTATATATTCTTCCTTTACGGTAGGTGGGGAAATGAGAAAATGATTTTAGAAGTGTCCATTATTGTTAAGGTTGTCTGATATGTCTGTTATCAGAGTCTGGTTTCAGTTGCTAACAACTTTGCCAAAGTTTTAACTGTTTTGGCTGAATTTTTTTATGTCCTGGAATTGCCAAAAATTGATTTGTTTTTTAAAGTTACTGTTAAAGTGATTCATCTGTTTCCAGTAACTAGTTATGGGAAAATACGTTGACGTTTTTTTTCCCCTCCTGAGAAACTCCATGTCTTTATTCTTTGGAGTGGAAACTTGAAATTCAGTGGATGAATCACCCTTGTTTTAAGGAACTGCCTTTTGAAAGGAACCCAAGATGGCAGCATGTGCAATGTGCAGGACATGTGTTCATAAAGGCCAGCAGGGACTCTCAAGGAGATTCAGTGAAGTATTAAGGGCATATTCCCTTAAAAGTTAGCTGTGAATTTTTAATAAGTACCTACTATTTAAATAAGTCAGAAGGTCATATACTACTTCCCCTATCAAGCAAGTGATTGAAAGTTGTTTAACAATTTCTTTGATTTTTTTTTTTTGAGTTAGTGATTCCTTAGAACTGTTACTATGTTATGATGAAGCTGAAATAGGAACTAATCATAGGATCTTAAGTGCTGGAAGGGACCTCTGAAGACTATTTAGTCCAACTCCCCTGCAATGAACAGGAGCACCTTGATCAGGTTGCCTAGGACCTTAACTAGCCTCACCTTGAAAGTTTCCAGGGTTTGGGACATAAACCATAACACTAGGTAACCTGTTCCAGTGTCTCATAAGTTCTTCCAGTACCTTACCATTGAAATGGTAACTTAATTCCCTTTTCCTGAAAAAGTAAGTAATGAAATGTGGCTTTAATTAAGAAAACGATTTTTCTTTTGTAAACATACTCAATTCTTCAGCTTTACAAAAATATTTTTTTCCTCTTTCATGTCAGCACTATTAGATCATATGATCAAGATTTTTATTTCTAGTGCTTCACCTAAAATTCTTCTAAGTGACACATATTTGCAGTGGGGACTAAGGAGATAGGAGTTCCTTTGCCACTTATTTTTGCTTGGAACTGTGCTGAATAATAATTGTTTTTGAAATTTCAAGTCCTATATCTATTAGCTACGTCAAGTCTTTGCTGTTGTTAATACTAATTGAATTGTAATCAAGAGGTCTCAGCTGGATGCTATAGCTGTCAGAAGCACAGAAATGTTCATTCTGCTCTTCTCTAGCTCTAAATAGCTAGTTAAAATTATTCATTGATTCTTTTTCCTGTTGATGCACGGTCAGTTCTCTGCTAGGCAAAAGCATCTTGTTTCTGTATATCATGTATCTATATCTCTATATTTACATAGTTGAAAAGTTTTTAATAAAGCAAATCTAGTTCTTAGACATTTTTGTACTAAAGTGTTTCAGTGTGCTACTGTGTCAACTTCAGCTTGTTTTGATCTCTTTTTTTTACCTGCTGAAAATTCATATCTCATGTCTAAGACAGGGTTTTCAAGTACTTTGCTTTTTTTTATTACTTGTGTTTTTCCAGTATTTTTATTGTTATTAGTTTATTAAGCATTCCCTAATGCTTAATACATTTCTGTGAATGTGATTTACTGCATGCCATCATTTCTAAAGGGGCTGTTCTATCAAATGGTTATCTTTAATCAGTAAGCTGCGTGTGATTATTGGCACAGTTTAGGGTGCCTTCTTAAGTGTCTGAGTTGAATACCCTGAAATAGGTGCTACTGTGAGATCTGAACTTGTAGCTATCTGAACTTGTAGCTATCGGTCAGTAAGGATTTTATTTCTTCTTTGTGCAGTTGTGTTTGTGGTTGGGATTATTCCACGTGCTGGTACTTCCATGCCAGGAGTTTTACTTTGTGGAGAAGAAACTCACAATCAGTTAATGGATGTTCACATTCAGAGAATCAGCACAAGAAAATTGCTTTCACCTAGGGTGCTGGTGTTCATAATGTGACCACAGACATTTTTTTTGAACAGGTGAAGACTCTAACAGCAAACCTTAGGTTACATGATCATGGTCTTGCATTTTCAGGTTCCCTTCACAGGCCTCTTCAAAGTCATTCATGGAATTTGCAAATTTTTTGTTCTGCAAAACACAAATTCAAAGCAACTGCAGCACTACAGGCTATGGAAAGAGAGGGAAAATAATACAGGACAGTTAGGAATCCAGATTTGGAATTCAGAGTAAGGTTGGATCTGCTTCTTTGCACAGATGTAGGGATGCTAATGATGAATTCCTAATACCTTCCTCTTTGTTGGCAATGACTTTGTGTACTTGCAAGCAGGACTGTCTGCCTGACATATGGATGTGTGGTGCACTCGTGCTGTTTTTAAGTTCCTGCTGAGCCCTGAACTTCGGCCTGGGAGGGAAACCTTTATCTGCCCAGGTATAAGGTAATGCTCACTGACAGCTCGTGGCAATGTTGAGGCCTCTTCTGTGGAAGATGATTGGCCTTTCAACAATATAAGGCACTAAAAGTTTTCAGGAGGGTTTTTCCTTACAGAGCTTTAATATTTGGGTTACTAGTTTCATAGTATATTGTAAAATAATGATCTTTACTGCTGTAAAAAGTTCTCCAAGTTCCTGAAAAGTTATGTTTTTCCTAAGAAAAAGCAAATAAAAATGAGAAAAAATAAGCATCAACTTGAATAAGAATCACCATCCTAAGGTACACAGTGAAATAGACACAATGTTGGAGAGCAGAGAAAGTAACAAATCTAATTAAAATGTTTTTTCTCCTTTTTACAGTTACTGTCTTTTGTTGTTCACGTAACTTGTTGAGCTTGCACATAAATAAATGATGGACTGACTCAGTGAACTCACTGTAATAAATTGTTTGATGTGCTATCTTGAGGAAAAATCTTCTGAAACTGTCTCTTTTCTTTGTCTAATCACCTTGTGGCTCTTGATATCTTGCTTCCCATCTGTCTGATTCTGCCAGAGTCTGAGCATAACTTTTCAGACTTAATGCAGGTCTCTTTTTGGTCTGGTTTAGTTAAGTATATAACAAATGTGTGATTTGGCTGTCAAGAGTAATATCAGAAAGGAATCTTAAGGTGTGTTGCTTTTACTGATGTGAAATAGAGAAATGCTTATCTGTAGAGATGTGATTATACATTTATGTACGTGATCTGCCTCTGCAAGCAAACGAATGCAGAATGTCTGTATTATTGTATTAGATATGCTTTAATGTTACCAGTCCAAAGGTTACTTTTATGGATCTCTTATTACTGAAAGAGATGATTCAAGAGAACAGTTTTAAACCCGTATTTAAAAATCTGTAACTGAACAGGTAATACAGATCAATCTTCAGTTTGAGAAGTTGTAGCTATTCTGTGCAGAAATTGCATCTATGCTATGAGATCTTTTCTGAGTCTTGAAATACAGAAGTTTGGAGAAATACTGGTTTTGTTAACAATATTTCTATGGGGGATATCATATCTATAGAAATGTTTTTTGAGTCGTCATTTATAATGCTTTTAGTTAGAAGTTTGCTTAACTGTAAGACATAGATGGATGAGTTCTGGGTTTCTTATTAAGGACATAAAGCATTAATGCTGGAAGATCTTGTAGATAGTGTTATGTCGGTGAGCATAAAGCTTTGATGAGATCAAGGGGAGTGAAATGAGCTAGGAAAAGGAAGAAAGGGAAAAGCAGAGTATTCCTGGGACTGCTGTAACAGTTTCATGAGACTGTAGGAATAGCAGCAAGTGTCCTAAGTCTGCTAAATTCATTGCACAGTTATTACTAATGGGGCAAAATGCCACAAAGTTTACTCAACTAAGTATGTGAATGCATAAAACACAAAGTACTGAAATACTTACTTTGATGTGGTCATAGAAGTTTCATTGTATAATAATGATGATAATAAAAATAATACTTCCTTTTGGCTGGGTAATTCGACTGTAAACAAGGTATGCGACTCAGAAGAAATTCAAAAGGAATTTGAAGCCTTTTTTCTTCACGATTTACTGAAGAAAAACTGTAAACAATTTTAGCAAGATACATAGATGTATGTATTAAAGCAAGAGATGAACTCATTGACTGAAAGGAAGATGTTTTTCAGACTGAGGCCTTAACGTGCTCCAGGCAACTTATAGTTCTGTACATGCAGTCTTTGACACCTCCTGACTTCCCTGGTGTTTGCTGGCTGTTGCTTCTGAAACAAGCCTTTAGGGTGTAATTCCAGTGCCCAGGGAATGCTGTGTTTTAAATCTTTTCTTTTTCTATTGTATTGGGTACAGTTGCTTTGGAGAAATGTGTATCTGTTTGTTTTCCACTGTTAAAAGAATGATATACATCTCAAACAACTTGCAAAACTGTTAAAAATATATATTATTTTAAGGTTAGATTTTTCTTGTGGAACATCTATTTCTACAGCATAGACAGCAAGTAAGTGGAACGACATCTCAACTTGACTGAATCTGATATTGATGTGGTAGGATTTCTGATGTGCACAGTTCCAATTCACTACGTCCTTCTCACAATTAAGATTTATCTAGCATTTCCATCCAAAAGTGGGAAAAGCTAAATAGACAGGATGCTCTTGTGTCTTAGCCTGTTGTAATGGATGCTGAGATCTGTAATACAGCAGTTGTGTAGTGCTGCACACAGTTAAAAACAATATCTTGCGATTAATATAGAATGACTTTTGTCATTGCATAACCACTTGCTGTGGTAGAAAATATCACTGTGGTGTTACCTCAGATTGAAAAATAAGAGCAACAATGAGATTAGGATATATGTTATTAATAAATAATACGCTTTTGTGACTCATCTAACTGTTTAATAATAGTGTTTCATTCAGCCTTACTGAGGAAGGTTGCAAGCCAGAAGGGAAAGTCCTTTCTACATACTTCACAGGTCCATTTCCTTTATTGCTGAGACTTTCCAGCGGATCTCCTACTGAGGGCCGGAATAGATGGTGTTTAACAATTTCACTGAATGAAGTGACACTGAAATAATAAGCTGCAGCTGAAACACAGCTACAGTGTTTTCCAACAGTTCTCAGGAATAGTGTTGTATTTCTAGTTAGTAGTGTTTCGGAAGCTGTTAAATTATCGTTTGCTGTATATCTTCCTAGGTTTTCTGACTTATTTTTTGGATAAAAAGTCACATAGCCTACTGTGAAAGCAAGCAGTTTTACTTAATTTCACAAACATTTCACAAGTATTCAAGTGTGGAAACAAATGCATCATCTGATGAATTAGTGAGAACCTAATTTTAATGCTTTAATGTGTTACTTGGCTTCAGATACAGTCCCACGCAGTTCTTCCGAAGAAACAGTGATGAAGGATCTGACAGTGACTACAGCAGAACTACTGATTTCATGCAGTATTGCATTATAAGTTTTCATTCTTTTCCTAAGATATATTTGTGCTTTACAAAATGTTTACCCCTGATATTATGATTACTGAAGTTTGCATGCTATATTTTTCAGGCAGTCTTCTATTGGTTTTGTCTGTCTTACTATTAACTTGATAACTCATTCCTTATCTTCTAGTGTCAGATGATTTACTCAGGCCTACCTCTTCGTATTGCAGGATACGTGGGAGTTGAAGAATTCTAGAATATTTTCTGTAACTCACACGTGTAGAAGAAGAACAGGAGAAAACAAAGACTGAGAACATGTCTTTGATTTAAGCATGAGTCTGAGATTCAGGAACTGGGAATTCTAGCTCACAAATTCATTGTGTTTCTTTTTGCCTTTTGAATTTGGACAAGACACTTCGTGCCTGTTGACCATTCTGCAAAATGTTTAGGGTAACACTGCCTTATTTCTAAAGGCAGTTTAATGCTAGATTTGCATGGCATTACTAGTGTTATGGACAACTTTTTTTACTGTATTAGTTTTACTTAATCACTTTCATATCTTTTTCAAGCTATTCATAATGTGCAATATATAAAAGATGCTTTTGTGACATAAAATACTTTATGTAGATAAATGACATTCAAGTACACACAGATCTTAAAGAAGTTGCTGGTGAACTTTGAGTTTTTTTAATACTTTCCTTTTTTTTCTATTTCCAGGTTGCATGTCTTACTCATGTAGCAGCTAATTACCTCAATTGCAAAATTGAAGCTAAACGCTGGGGTACAGCTCATGGCAGTATTGTTCCATATCAGGTAAACAAAACATTAGGTTTATTCTGTTTTTGAAATTCATGATTTTATGTACTGTGAGGTTGAGAACTGACTGACTTTTCCCATGACCTGCTGTATTCTGTAATGAATCTGAGTCTAGGTAGGACAAGGTTCTGTTGTTCATTGTAGTTTCAGCATTTTGCATATTTCTTCGTCAGCAGTAGATTAGTAACAGAACACTGAAATAGATCAAAAGGGTTTAATGAAATTGGATGACTTTAAAGCTAGCATGGTGCCTAGATTTTTTTCATCTGACAGAGAAAGCAGGTTTTTTTCTCTGTTTTAAGGATGATCTGACTTTCATACCAGTCACAAATTGAATCTTTTTGTCTCTGTAACTTATTTTTACCTTGTGAGTTTCCAAGAACAATCTTAAGTGGCTGTGGAAGTCAGGGAGTTATTGCAAATTAGACGTTTTCCACTGAGTTTCCTGCAAATCAGGATCTGAGTGCTCACTCAGACAACAGGTTAGAAAAAGAATTAACCAGACCTCCGAACTCCACAATGGAATTCATAGCCTGCTACATCTAATGAAAGGCTGAAATTCCTTAAAATAACATGACCTTCATCATATAAACAGCGAGAGGAAAAAAATTTGCTGCAAGCTTTATGTTCTGGCTAGTATGGGAAACTCTTCAAGTAAACAAAATTTTGTTCTTTTCTAGCTAATTGTTTGGTTATCTTGATGAAGGTTGTACTAGCTTAGGGAGATCTGGGCATATATACTTAATCAGTCTATTCTTTTTTTCATAGTCTTTGGCATTTGTTAGCAAAACTCATGTTTGCATCCAGCTAGGCAGAATCTGGATTTCTTCATTTCTGGCTAGACACCTTTAAATCTTGATAGGGATAGTTCTCAGCATTTGTCTGGGCAAACTGGCATCTGAACACCACTCAGTATCTTCCTTGGTAGAAAATGAGAGGAACTCCATGGCAAACATCAAGGGCAGGCCCTCTCAGGTATAAAATGCAAATCAGTTCTTTTTGTAAAGACTTTGCCTACTTGAACCAGAAGACTTTTTTCTTTTTTTTTTTGTATGTGTCACTGCCTAATCAGTATCAATTTTTGGACCAGTTAGAGGGGATTGCAAATTGCCTCTGAGAGATGTTGAGATAATGTGGCTGTTTCTGCAATGTTGATCTTGATCCTGCAGTGTTCTTATCTCAAGTGTCCTACTGTTGCTCTGGTGAGCACAGCAGGATGTCCATATTTTTTAGGACTAGCTCTGCACGCTGTGTAGTGCAACGTGACCCAGCCTTACCAAGCATCCACTACACAAGTTGTTCCACGTTTCTGTAAAGTGACCTTTTGGTGTTACCCTTCTTGAACTTTAGTATGTTGAAAGTACAAAACAGACCTGAAGTGTCTGAAGTTCGTATAAGCAAAACCAAAAACCTGACTAAACAAAACATTTTGTCTTCACCGTACTGGATTTGGTTGAATAAATGAAGCTTGGATCCTTCTAGTACCTTCTGCCATTTTTCTTTTGTGGCTTGTCTCTTAACTTTCTATGAGCTAGCATGGCTATAATTTTGATGGTGATTTTAAATTTACTGTGCTTTCTAGAGTTTCTTTCTCACTTTACTTTGATAGTTAAGTAAGTTAAACTTTAGGAACTTGAACTAACCTTCACTGTTGTGATTATATTGCATTTATAGGTGCTTCCATACCTTGTTTGCCATATAGTTTTAGAACAAAACTCTGAAACTTGACCTGTCATAGTCATTGAATATATTGTCTTTTGCTTACTGAATTAATATGTGACTATCATAATGCTAGTTCTTATGAATGTTTGTTTCAGGTATTTTGGCCAAGTGAATGACTTAATCAAATAATAAAAATGACATTTCAGGAAATTGAACTTGCATGTAACTCAGAACAAGTATGTGGTAGCAAAATGTTGTTCCTTTCTTCCTACGGTCTCAACCTTAATTTATTATCACTTGCTGTAGATTGTACTTGCACGTTCGTAGTGAATTATAACTTCAAAGTGAAGCAGAGCCTGCAATCCTGCTGAAAAAATGTCAGACCATGATAAAGTGTGACAGTATGGGTTATCATGGAATATACTTTTGTAGATGTTAAGGCAAAATCTAGATATTTGTGATATCTTCTTGTGACAGAAACCTGGTCAGAGTCACATTAGGATACTGACCAAAAACTTAAAAAATACAAGTAGAAAACATTTTAAAATATATGTAATTAGTGCTTAATTGTTTTTTAATTGTCATGGTGTTCTAGTGCTCTGTTTAAAAAAAAACAAAATTACAATAGCATTCAGCATATACTGTTCACTGAGTTTTAATTTCTTAAGTTTGACAAGAATATCTTTGCAAATGGCTTCATTTTCTTTTCTGTTTACACGGCCAAATTTAGCTTTGTGTATGTAGTTAGATTTTTAACTTCACCAATTCCCTCATTACTTTTTGACTGTTACACTAGCAGCATAATTTTTTCCTGAACTGTGTTAACCCTTGACTGACCTTTCTTTTTGTATTTAAAACTAGACTTTCTGCTAGGCTTTCTCTTTCCTGAAATCACCAGGATGTGTAGCTCCTTTGAAAATCTGGTCCTTAACCAAAGGGATGCAGAGTTTGGAGAAGGATTTTCATACTCTTTTAAAATTCTCTCATTTTCTGATAGTGTTCTCCTTTAACCATGTGAGATGTTGAAGTTTTCATTTCTGTTTGCTCATCACCAGAACTCACAAAAAAGGATTTGAACTTCTTGTCAGTGCACAATATCTTTCATAGTACACACAAAGCTGTCTGTATGGAAGCTTGCGAAGGTTTTCAATAGAAGCAAACTTTGCAATGTGCCACAAAGATGAAGAAATCTGGATTCTAATTTACAAAATAAACTAATTTTTACAATGCTGAACCCTTCATAAGAAACCATCTGCTTTGAGCATATCTTGCTTCAATAGGCCACCACTTTGATCCTCTGAAGAGGAACAATGTCGTGTGTGTAACTAGATCCCAACTTGCTTAGCTTCAAATGTTAAAACACAAACCTTGAGTTCTGGTCTGTATCTTAAATGTAATTAGTACATTTTTTAAACAAGTTTCTGTAATGAGACAGGTTGTTTAGCTACAGCTGCACCATGATTATCCAAAGGAAATCAGGAGCTTAAAAGCATCCGGTTTACATAAATGTGCTGCAAAATAAAGTTGTGTTACTGTCTTTCATTTGGGGTGACAAGGTCTTTCCTCATTCTCATGGTTTCGTCAATGGTTTCAACTATCTTACCTGTAACGTGGCTGAGATCTGTACACTCACTTATTCATCTTCCAGTTGGAACAGTGGGAATAGGTAAATTCTCCTCAGAGGATCTTTCATAAAAGTGTGTTTACAGGTAGCTTATCACCCTTCCATCAGCCACCTGGACAGCACTTTGACATGCAGACTTTTAGGTAACAGCGTGGTCTGTTTGCTCTTGGGCCATAATGATAAAAGTTGCTTTGAGAACTACAATACTGAGCTCCTACAAATCTCTTCTCCACCTACCCAAAAATTCTGTCCTGTGAATTCAATTTTTATTTGAACTCTTCCAAGTTTTTTCTTAGCGTTCACAAGAGCTTCTCAAATACCCTTTGCATTTTCAGAGTGTGCAGAGGGCACAACCTTCTGCATGGAAAGTGAAATCACAAGACAGTGATTAAAACAAGTGATTGTTTTAATCAATTATCTTTCTTTTGCCTGTGCAGTACAATAACAAATCACACCTAACACAAATGGTTTTTATATCTGAACATCTCTGAGACTTTCTAAGGACTTTGTGCTGGCTGTAAGATTTCCTTCATGTGAGGAAATAGTTTCTTTATCAAAAGCCTCTCAGTTTAAATATATAATGAAAACCAAAATATAAATTCCCAATGGAGTAAAAGGCATGAAGTAGTGGGAAGAGGAGTGTAGTCATTATATAAATATCTTGGCATCATTATTATAGTCCTGCATGTCATACTCTTTCATTATGGAATCTTACAATAAAAAACCCTTGTCCTTTATGTCTCATCACAAGAAAAAGTGCAATGTGCCCAACTGATCTGGTGGAGGTGCTTTTCATGGGTGTATATTTGTACCAGTTGTACTAACTTTGCTGTGGAGGAACTCGAACTTCTCATAATCATCCACTTTATGTAGTGGATAAAGTAGCAAAATAATTCTAGTTATTCAGAAATGTCATGCTGCTTATTCCACACAAGATCCTAGATGTATAGTCACTTTCCTTTCTGCTTTGATTTGTTTTTATTTGGATACCTCTGCAATTAACATGCCTTGGAATTAAACTCAGATGAGAACCTGAATTATTTTTAAGCTTCTGTTTTATGTGTGAAGCTCTCCTCTTAAAATCAATTTAGATTTATTTAATGGAAGAAAATCTTTCTTGTTTGCAGTGGCTTGATAAGGTGGAACTTTTCCAGAGGAAAGAAATGAAATACAGATTTCTGGGGGGAGTTCTAGGTTCAGGAAATGCAAGATGACCCTTCTTACTGTCTGAACCTCATCTACTTAGTATTTGTCTGGACTTCTTAACCTGCCTTGGGGGCCCCTTGTCCTATATTATTGTGATGAGTAATGAAATGTCACTGCTGTAAGTATTGCCCATTTGTCATGAGAACTAAATGTATTCACAGATTGACTGAATAGAGACTTTGTGCTTCCAAACAGGAAGGTGTGCTTTCTCCACTGTATGGAGTCAGTTTCCAAAAACAGTTTGGTTACCCTCAAGGTATGTTTTGACTCATACCTGTACATATACATATATTTTTGGAATGGCTTCTTTCTTTTTTTAATCTTACAGGGGGAGAAAGCTAGAGAATCCTTTGTCATCTGAGATTTTATAAAATAAAGCAAAACTGAATATGTAAGTGTTTTAGTTTCACTGTCCATGGTAAGGGCCCTTTGCTTGTTAGGAAGTTGTAGAATAGAGTTTGTTTCCTTACCATTTTAGTCAATGAAAAGGTATAGCAGTCATCTGTGGGATGTCATGTAGGAGAGTTCCCATTTATGAAGAATGAATTCCAGTTATTCAAAACTGATAACATTACATAGTTATCTTTCTGGTGATTCTCTTTCAATGAGTTGTCATGCCTCTCTTGGGCAGAGCTGCTGTCTGGAAAGGAAATCAGTGGGTTTGCCTTGGGCAGTTTCAGACGTGCTCAATGTATGATGTGAGGTGCACTTACAGTTTTGTTCATACATATCCCATCCTGTCACAGAAACAGCACTTCAAAACCATTCACCTTATATCTGTGTAGCACAGCTACCTTTACACAGGTAATTTTCAGATAGAAATGAAATATGTTTCACATTTTAAGTTAAAAATACATATTTTTCTCGAAGGAAATAATTCTGTGGCTTTCTGCTTTAATCAATGCCTGCAAGGTATTTTTTTAAATGAGTAACTTAAAACTATTCTGCAAATTCAAATTATATGTAATATGATTATTGTTAAGGAACAATAGCTGGTAGTTAATACCTCTTTTCTTTATCTCCTCTAGGGAAATGTCACAGGAATTTTGTCTCTTATCTGTAGTGTTCATTGTTTCCTCCATGTTCTTCCATTAGTGGGGTGAGAGATCAGGTCTGTATTACAGCAGCATGGTTAGCCTCCAAACATGTTGCAGGCTGAACATTACAAGTAAGAATATCCATGTCAAGTTGTAACCATTAGGAAGAAAAAGGTAACAGAGCCCTGATCTGTAGGTTGATCTTCATGTTGTTGCTGGTCTAGAAAAAATGAGTAAGATCTGAGGGCTCATAGAGAATATATTTAATCTACTTGTTAGATTCACATTAGAGGAATAAATTTCACTTTTGCTGTTCTGAAAGTGCTTCTCACAATCATTGTAAAACACAGTGCAGCCTCTGAAAGCAGAAATGCTTAAACAGTCTGAAAGAGAGAGAACTCAAATTTGCATATGCAACATCATCTCCCAGTGATTCTTGCCATAATCATCCTGAATATATAAATGGATATTTGTGTTGCTATTGTAGCTATGAAAACTGTGATCTGGTGTACGAGGTTATGTGCAAGCACAACAAATCAGCTTTTTCGGGCCAATATTGGTGAATGACGCACAAAGAAGTTACTTTAAATGACTAAAATGGGTAAGGACTTTGCCAAAGTATCTACCATGCTAGAAACTTTTGAAGACTATTTCCTTAAGAATTTGAGGAGCTTGGTGATTTATGGAATGATATCGAGTCTTAAGGCACAGGACAGATTAAAGTATATCCAAAGGATGATATTAACTTCATGAAGACAAAAATGTATAATAGTAAAAAGCCCTCAAACACTGATCTTCACATGATTGCTTTTATTATGTGAAGCTTGTGACAACTTTGGTTGGAAAATGTTGATTGTTATGAAAAGAGATGTCCACTAGATGTCATTCATGTAATCTAGTTCTTGTTGTAGCATTTCTAATGATCTATTTAGGATGATAGGTACAAATCAGCATTATAGCTGCTTTTGTGTATGCGGTGCTACTGATTTTATGTATAAGTTTAGGATGTTACAAATGTTTGTATTATTGTTTTGCCCAGTGATGGGTGTGACATTTAGACTAGAACTCATCTTCACATGCATCTCTCATATAAAAGCACCAAGGTGAGTTACAGTTTGTAATTGTTTTGCAAGGAGATAAGGTCATAGAGGTAAGGATGGTGAGTCTCTAAGGAAAGCAGAATTTCTGTGACTAATAAAATCTACTTTACATTTGTTCTCTTGTATGCTCTTTCCACCTCAAAGTGCAGTTTGCTAGAAGAGTGAGTGTATATATATTAGGAATTTCATAAACTCAAATAGATTTATATACTCACAAATCTTAGCTATAAAACTATAATGTTGTATCTAAGATATTTCAAATTGAACCAATTCAAGCAAGCTTAGATAAAATTGTGTGGGCAGACAAATCCGAGGTTCATTTAGTCAGTCCTTCAGGCAGGCTGGTGGGATCTGTACAGGTGTAAGCTCATAAGCAAGGTGTGCTTGAGCTCCCTCCTCTCTGTGTCTCTAGTCTGGCATGTGTCACTAATTGCTAGACAGCTTCTGGAAAGCCACATCTGTACTCACATTGAACATCAACTGCTGTAGTATTGGCCTCTGCTTCTTCACACTTTCAAATTGGAGTAGCTACAGCAGCACTGGAAGCCAGAGATCACTGCTTCCTCCAGCCTCCCTCTCCTCTTCCATATGGAATAAAGAATTTCTCTGCCCTGCGTAGTCAGCCAGAGGGCAGGATGGGGAAGTGATAATCCTCTTGGAATGAGCGCTCGTATGAAAAATGATAAATGCTGCGTTGCATGGGGATTAACACTTGCTTATGAACTTGCTTGTAATGGAGTAATGCTTCTCTTTCAGCAGTGTGAAGGTTTGCTGTACTTCTAGGCCTGATTAAGAACCTTCTCTACTGCTCAGCCAAGAGAACCATCTGCTGTCAGAAACATAACTGCATTAGGAATTGTCTCACTCCTGCATATTGTCCTCAAGAATGCAAAATACTCTCACATTCATCAACCTTCTTACAAAAATTCTAGATCTTACTGCTTTCTTCTCTCTCTCATTGTGAGACTTGCATTTCTGCTCACGTTTAATGCATCTGCATGAGATCTGTGCTTTGTTAGCATGAATGTGACCATCCAGAACTGATTTAACTGATGGTGTTGCTGTGTAAATAGTATTTATTCTCATGTTATTTGATGGCAGGGATTACAGTGTCCTGTGAGAGGATCACAGAGTGGGTCAGTCTGCAAGTTACTTGTTTAAGAAGCTTGCTTGGCATCTCTCTGTATATTTAGTACTGAGCACTACTGAGTGAAGATTTAAGGTAGAACCTGATTGCTGCTTTATAGGATGGCACTTTCTGCAGTGAGCTGACAGGTCATGCAAGATTTGATTAAGTTAATTCCTTAGGACTGATACACGCTAATGAATTTTTTTGTGTGTTGTTGTTTCCTCTAACAGTATTGCAATACTGCTATGATATGCACAGACCCCAGTACAGTAGTAGCTATGGTCTTCCAGTGTGTAGGCAGCTTCTGGGAATTTAATTGGAGTGAAGCACTTTTTGAAAGATTTGAATGACTTCATAACTTCTATTCTATTTTCCAAAGCAGTGTATATGCTTGAGAAGTCTAAGTCCTGTTGTCTTACAAAAATAAAAACCACTGAAGTTTTTCAGTGCTAGGTCTACGTATGAAAATGAGTTTCAAACTACAGTCTTTTTTACTGTGGTTTCTTCTGCCTTTTGCTATATTCAAATATAATGTTGCATGATGCCATAGCAGGTATTCTTTTAAGTGAACTCTCCCTAATATGCCTTGATGGTAAAAAGCAGGGATTTGTAATCTGAAGCTTTGTCTTTCATTAAACCCCTATTAATACTAAAATAGTTTACTTTTTAAGAGAAACAGGGCTTTTTTCTACAAGACTTTAATTCACTTATATAGAGAGTAGTAAGGGCAAAGGTAAGAGATGATTATAAAGTAGTTCTGTTTTTTGACAAAACCATAACAATCACTTAAAACACAGCATTCGCTGACTGGAGTTTTCTCTTGTTGTGTGAATTATTCTAGAGTAATCCATCCTATACCTATAGCCACAAGGAGATCTCAGCATATTATCTAGCCTACACCCTCACCTTTGAGTTATGTCTGTGTAATGCTATAACGCAATGGAAAGCATAGGAATAATAGCAGGGTAGCAAAGTCCTAGGCTGCAGCAAGTAAGGATAAGTCCAAACATAGCAGCTGTGGATGTAGAAACAAAGGAAAAAAATCTGCTTACCTTGGGAAGACCTCAGGTAGGGAGGGATCTTCAGCAAGATACCCTTGTCTCCACTGCCAAGCCATAAATGTGGTTTGGGAGGGTGTGGATCCTGGCTTCACCCCTTCTGGTCACTCAAGTACATTGCATGCACCTGAGCTCCCCTGGGCTGGCCCTGCCTTCCCACCAGGTTTTCAATCACTGTTTCAAGCTGTGACTTAGCATTTCTGCTGCAATCTAGGGTACTTCTGATGGTGTATGTCCCAGTTTCTCTTCACTGGAAGCCTTGAAGTAGGTTCTATGTTCTTGCTAAGTAGTTGGTTCTCCACACTTAACTAAAAAGAAGGAAAGAAATGGAACGTGTTCTAGATTCAGGAAACACCTTTTTTCTATCTCGTTAGTGGTGTATTGCTGCAGTTCATCACTGTATTCTCTAGAGCAAACTTTTTAGGTTTTTGTTTTTTAGATTCCGCTCTTCTCTGGTTTGTGTGAGGAAAGCTCTTACTGGGTTTAGTGAGCTTTACAAACTTCTACCCATTAGTTTTACATACTAGTTATCTTTCTTGTCTGAGGGGTCACCAGGTGGTGAACTCTCATTCCAAATAAGTTGTCCAGCAAAGGTATGGAAGACCCAACTTGTATGATTTTTATATTTCAGAAAGCTATCGAGGTCAAAAGTAGAAGTTAAATTATTTTAGTCAAAAGGCTATTCTTTGCTAGATAAAAATATAAAAACAGACACAAGGTTAACCTTTAATCTGCGCTTCAGCTGGTATGCTGAAAGTTAATATTTGTGGTTCTCATCTGAACAATCCATTGTTGCATGAAATGGCCAAAATATATACAAATAGCAAGTTGTGTGATCTCAAGTAGAGGAGCCTTTGCTGAGTCTGTAAGCTATTTAAAGCTTAGCTTAAAGACAAAGAATATAACATTATAAATTCTGAAATCTCTTCATACCACCGATGTATGATAATGTCTCTTCTAAACAAAAATTTTTTTGACCTTGTTAAATTTATCCTTGGAATGTGGGGTTAAGATAGTGGCTAGAGACTTTTGACCATGGATAATAGCTGAAAATGCAACAAAGACTTTTGTAGTACACGCAAGTAATTAACTTAGCTTAGTGGAGCAGAGGTTGCATTTTAATTTAGCATGAGGCTTAAAACAATGGTCTCCAAGTTTTATTTTAGTACTTCCCCAGAACCGCAAATAATCACTTTTTCCTCTTTGCATACATGCTTACAGATTTTATTTGAGGGTTTTAAATATAAGAGTGCATGTGTTGAAGTAGTTCCTACAGTATTACTTGATTTGATTTATCTGTCTTTAAATAGCTAGCTTATATTCAGCAGTTTAGCAAAGTTGGAGGCTAAATGAGAGTTAGAAATTAAGATCCTATAACTATCAGAATAACGAAAGAAGAGGAGATCCCTGGGCAGGAAGGGTTCTGTATATTAGAAACTGATCAGCTCATTTCAGAGAGTGTTATTAGTAATAACACTTTTGCACAGTTGCCTTGCCTTTTCAAACTCCTCACAGGTTCTTATGTAATTTTTTTCCCTGCCACTTAGCAATTTTAAATAATAATGATGAGAGGTAAACAGCTGCATTGTTTCTTTTCTCAAGTACCAGGAGCTGAAAGCATCTGAGAGTATCACTGTTTTTTGTAGTTGTTTCCTGTCCAGCTTGTGTGAGCTTCGTCAAACATTCATCGTGTAAGTTTTTCCTGAGATTTAAAATGAGAACACAGATGATTTTGTGATTAGAATTCAGAATGCACTTTTACACTTGCTTGCATTGTGTTTTGGATGTTTCTAACAACTTCACGTGATTGGATACTGCTGTTTGGGTCAGTGTTCTGGCCTACTTTTAATACAAGGCTTGCTGAAATAACCAATTCCAGGTTGCAGCAAGGCACTGCATTGTGGTCACCTACTGAGTTTCTACTGCTGTTCCCATCACATTTGTCTGTGCTTTGACATTTAACTCCTCCTGTTTTGATACGAATAGGTCACGTTTGTGTGCTTCTCTTCCCACCTGTAGAAGAGTTTACCTCTTCCTTCTCCTTTTCTCCTGTAATTAAATAGTAAGCTCCTCGAAAGAGATTTTTTGCTGTCTTTCAGTCTGTCTGCAGATCATGTAAAAGTATGAGCTGGCATCAATTCTTAAAGCAAGAAACAGTCACAGAAAGACAGCCATGGATGGGGCTACCCCCTTCTCCATGTGAGATCATCACGAACAGTATTATTATCCACAGATACTTGACATCAGAACACCGCAGGCAGTTTTGCTGTTATGTTCATGGCCTACAGGGCAAGAAAATCACAGTAAGGAAGAGGAAGATCAGACATGAAGAAAAGGTTTTTAATCAGAGAAGCCAGATTCCTTCCTCTTTTCAGTTGCCTTCTATATCCTTGTCTCTTGTTTCGTGTTTCTTTAGGCCAAACATCCCCAGTTTGCTAATTCTTTCCCCTGAGATCGTGCTTTCCAGAACTCTTTGCTTTTCTCTGTGTTTCCCTTTCAGAACACATCATTTCTGTGGCAGCTAGAACCCAATGCAGTGCATTATTCCAGCTCCAGCTTTATCACTAAGTACAAAGAAAGATTATTTCGTTAATCTTGTGGGTTCTGTTTGTGTTCTGAAACACCAGCTTAATGTCATTCTCCCATTTCAAAGGGGGCTGTGTAATTCATGTTCTGTTTCTGAAATGTGACTTCTTGATCTGATCTTTTCTTCTCTATTGGTCAAATGAATTATTCATGCCTGATTCTAGACCTTTGCAATTGTTTTTTCTTGTTGAATTTTGCCGTCTTGTTTTCAGGTTTCATCTTCCAACTAGCTGCAAATATTTTCAGTTTCCTTTCCAGTACTTGCAATTCCTTCTAGTTTTGTCATCTCCAAATTTGATAAGCTTATTTTCTCAGTATCTGGATTCTTATTGTGAATATTGGGATGACTTACAAACACTTGACAGTAGACTTACACTGATAGCTCCTTTGGGTTATATTCAAACAGTTGATTGCCTTGTTTCTCGTATAGCCTTATTTAAATTGATATTGCCCTGCACTGTAATTTGTAGAACAAGGAAGGACATGTAAGTCAATGCCTTTATACTGCCCATCCTCTGCTTGTTTTGAGGGATGTACTTACATTTCTTCTGTTAGGCAAATGCTGGCATATAATATGCTTGATAAAGAATTTTTTGATTCTATGATTCTATATGTATATACACGTATATATTGTTTAAATTCACTTGATGTTTGCACATTTCTTAGCTCTGGTTTATCACTTCTTTCTCCAAGGTCTCCAGGTTCACTATGGGAACTGCTACTGTGCAGTTTCCTCACATTTCTCTGCAAGGTTTCTAAAAGAAATCTCAGCCAGCTGTGACTTTAGAAAACAATGGGCTGAAAGGTAGATATATGCATAAATGTAGTTTTTTCATAAACTAGCACAAATCTTGCTTGTATGCTGCAATGTTTCTTCTCTTTTTTCTTTCATTTGCTAGTGAGTTGAGTATGTTTCTGTAGTGCATAATTCTTGAAAGGTGATTGCAATGAGAGTTGGTCACTTCTCACTGGAGACAGGTGTCAGGATGAGGGGAAATGGCCTCAAGTTGCACCAGGATAAGTTTAGGTTGCATATCAGGAAAAAACTTCTTTACAGAAAGGGTTGTTAAGCACTGGGATAGGCTCCCCAGGGAGGTGGTTGAGTCACTATCCTTGGATGTGTTTAAGAAATGTTTGGATGTGGTGCTCAGGGACATGATTTAGAGGTGGGTTGTTAGAGTTAGAATAGTATGGTTAGGTTGTGGTTGGACTTGATGATCTTGAAGATCTTTTCCAACCAGAGCAATTCTATGATTCTCTTCTCTAAGCTAACCAAGCCCAGTTCCCTCAAATTTTCCTCATAGGAGAAGTGCTCCAGCCCTTTGATCAACTTCTACTGTCATACCACTACCATCTGCCTCTGATGTTATGGGCCAACATAATACAGAAGGCATTACTTGAAATCCCAAGGTGTGGTTTGCAGTCAACATGCCCAAGAGATGAGATGCCATCCAAAGAGACCTCAGGCTGAGCAGCGGGCCCGGAATAACCTTCTGAGGTTCATCAAAGCCAAGTGCAAGCCCTTGCACCTGGGTTGAGGCAACTCCCACTACCAATACAAACTTGGGGGTGAAAGGATTGAGCACAGCCCTATTGAAAAGGACTTATGGATGGCGAACTGGACATGAGCCAGTATGTGCCCTTGTAGCCCAGAAAGGCAACTGTATCCTGGGCTGCACGGCCAGCAGGTTGAGGGAGGCGATCCTGCCCCTCTACTCTGTGCTGATGAGGCCTCACCTGGCGTACTGAGTCCAGATGTGGAGCCCTCAGTACAGGAGAGATGTGGACCTGATGGAGCATGTCCAGAGGAGGGCCACAGAAATGATCCAAGGGATGGAGCACCTCTCCTATGAGGACAGGCTGAGAGAACTTGGGCTGTTGAGCCTGGAGACAAGAAGGCTACAGAGAGACGTGATATTTTCCTCTCAGTATCTAAAGAGGGGCTGTAAGAAAGAAATTGACAGACTCTTTAATAGAGCCTGTGGTGGCAGGATAAGGTGAAATGGTTTCAAACTTAGAGGGGTTTTTAGGTTGGATATAAGGAAGGGTGAGGCACTGGAACAGGTTGCCCAGAGATGTGGTGGATGCCCCGTCCCTGGAGGCATTTATCACAAGGCTGGAGAGGGCTGTGGGCACCTGATCTAGTTGTGGATGTCCCTGTTCATTACAGGGAGCTGCACTAGATGACCTTTGAATGTCCCTTCCAACTCTAAGGATTCTATGATTCTATTTTCAAATTCCTTTATCAAAGCAGAAGGCATGGCTGTGTAGTCTTTGCTGTTCAGAGCCATGTGTTTAGCCAATATATCGAAATGCATGCAATTATTTGCCATCACTTGAGTCAGCACTGCAAAGCACTGCCCTCCCCAAGCCATGGTTTCAGTTGACGCAGCGCTGATAGTGCACTGATGGTCTGGTTGTTGCTGAGCAATGGCAGCGTGCCTGGGGCTGCTCTGCAGAGCCACTGCCTTTAAATCGTGGGTCAGGGGGTGGTCCACACTGCCAGCTGTGCTGGGCTGCATGCAGCCCGTGGGCCATAGGTTGGACGTACCTGATAACATTATGGAAATGAGGTTTTGATGTCTGAGCATTAACAGATGTACGGATCATATCGTTGCTTGGCATTAAATTAGTGTACCAAGACCTGAAAATCCTGAGAAAGGCAGAATAATAATCATGTGATTCATCAAAATTCATATATTTTGTGTCCATTTAGCTGTTTTTTTTCTTACTTTTTCCACACGAGTTCCAAAAATTGCTTTGGTGTAGTAAGTGGGAAAACAGTTGACTCCTTCACAGTCACCCGAGTTGATTCAGCAGCAGGCTGAGGGTTGTGTTTTTCTGCCCACCATTTTAATAAAAAACCTACTCAGTTAATTGGTTTTTGCATCTTTGATTTCAGCTCCTTAAGGGGGTCAAGATGCTGTTCTTGATTTAGTGCAATGTAACTGTCCGGATGTAATTGGTGTTTTGTATTTTTCAGTAATTTGTATCAGACTCACCAAACTCGTAGTTATGTATCATCTCATCAGGAAGAGAAGGCAGTGTCTCCCTGAAGCTTCAAAACCCAGCAAGAGAAAAATATAAATGGTTTCTTTCATAAAACATCTCATGGCTTTTAAGCCAACCTTATAATTTTTGGGAGATCTCATTTTTAGTATGTGGCTTGGCATAATGTGAGCATTCACTTTACCATCTGCTGTAATTCCACCAAGAGATGTTTTCCTTGACATGCCTACCCCAAAAGTACTTCTGATAACCCTGCTTCCAAGCTCTAAACTCCACTTTCTAGTGAATAAGCAGGCGTTTTAGCGTGTCTAAAGGCCCTGAGAGACAATCATCATATCTGTTATATTTAAAATGGTATTTAAACTCAATTGTAGTTGTAATTCTGATGCCGTACTTCAGAAATGTCTTAAAGCATATATGTAAAATATTTGTAATGAGAATTAGGAATACCGCAGACTGAGCGTCTCCGGAACCATTATGAAAGTGGCTGCAGTGGAACTGGCAGTGGTTGGAGATTGAGTAATGGTATGATGGCAGTTCCAGTTCAGGCAGAGAAGACGTTGTGATTGCCACATGTGAATTAATATAGTACTGCTTTTTGCTGTTGAGGATTAGCACATTTTTTTTTATAAAAGAATATTTGAAGGAGGAGAGAGTAGGGGAAGAGATGAACCCATATTGCGTACAGCTGCTTTTCTGTTTTGATGATTTAAAAATCTGCTCTAGCTGGGAAGCATCAAATCTGAGATTAACATTGCCAATGCATGTGACAGAACTTAAAATACCAGGTAAGAACTGTGCCCTTCAAACAAATAACCAGAAAAAGAGCAAGCAAGTCTGCATTCATTTGGACCTAGCTTTCCTGCTCAAAAGCAATTTGTACTGCAGTGATTTCTGTGTGCATCCTTTATGAATATGAGCCACCAGTAGAAAATAGGGGAAAATGTACTGAAGAAAACAAAGATGCTGGAAGTGATGATTTGAATGCTAGAAGTTAAGAATTTGTTTTTCATCGTTCTTCCTGATGCGTGAGCCAATGACTAAGAGTAAATGCAAGCTGTTTGTCCTTTAATCCTGTGAGACCAATACTTGTGGTTCACTTACAGAACATACCTTACTGCAAATTCAGGTTCGCGTTTAAAAAGTAGTGTGTTCATCATTAAAGTCTCTTTTCAGAAAACACTCAATAAGAAATGAATCTTCATTGTTGTTCATTAAAATGCACTGATTTTTTTCAATGATCATCAATCTCCATTGAGCTGTATCACGCTTAGATCTCGTGAGTAGGAAAAGAAATCTTATTGTTAAGCTAGCTCTTTTGGTTTACTTTGTCAATAAAATTAAGAATACAAACATGCTAAAATGAGGAGGAATATATCGGCTTGCAGCATCATACTTTCATCTCGTGGAAATGCAGCACGGGGAGATGCAAAAATGAAAATCTGTCTAGCTAGAACATAGCTCACTTAAACTGAGGCTACAGTGATCAGAGGAGGAAATTGGAGTATTGCATGGCTGTAATGTATTGCTTGACATCCAGTGCCTGCTCCTGTGTAATTTACTTGCCTCTTTCAGTCACCTGACTGAAGCCATTAAGTGAGCCACAGGGTAAGCCAGGAAATTCAGCACTGCTTTCCAAGTCCAAAGCTCTGTTGTTTCCCCCCTCCCCACTCTCGTTCCTCACAGCTGGTCAGCACATGCACGCTGTTTGCTTAGGCCAGGTAGGGCAGCTATGGGAAGATCCATACAGAGCACATGCAAATCTGCACTAAATTTCTGGAATGCAGCAACAGGATGAAGTTAATGTAAAGCAAGGTTTCTTTAATGTTTAAATTTTCTAAAACTAATAAAAAAAAAAAAAGACAACAAATTCACTTTATAGCCTTTCCTTTTCTCTACCACTACTAACTGAGCAGGTTTGGAAGTCTGGAACTTGGCCAAAATATTACACATTACTCAAGAAGATTACAAAGAAATCCCAGACATGCACTGGAGAGCTATTAAATTTAACATTTCTAAAAGATATTTTCAACAACTAAATACTTGCTGGAGCATTGTTTTCCCCAACCTTCAAAAGTTGCCACAGCTCAGTCACAGATAAGAACTTCCAGCTTTTTAACTGATATATAAATTGAGTTTAAAACCAAATCTATAACATTTCCTGTGGTAAAGGAAATAGAGACTCTTCAGTTTGGTTTGCCCCTAATTTGAAAATCATGTTCTCAGGAAATCCTGCATAATTATTTTACGTAAACAGGAAAAGTAATTATTTCCTTGGGGCTATGTTTGTGTGTATGTGGGGATGAAGAAAAATAGCAGAGATTCTGGAATGCAATGTGTTAATGAAAATATTTTAGAATAAAGGAAAATATGGTTTAAATAAGGTGAATTTCTTTCTGGACAGACTAGTGTGAGGGGGTTTAAAATGCTTGACTTTCCTTTACTGTTTCACTAAAGTCCAGTAGTGGGGACACAAAAAGATGGAAAGACAACAAATTTGTAGTGAGGGCGCCTTTGTGTTGCTCTTCAGTCGCTCTCGTCTCATCTGTCAAGTTGTTCTTTGTCATCTGGAAATGAATGAATTGTGTAGAGCTATTGTAAAAATGCTGCAGGATTTCAACCCTCACGTCCTTCTCTTCTTGCATTGTTGAAGGCCCTTCATTTACTTTTGCCATTCGTTTGAAGGTTGAACTTCCCCTCCTGTTCCTCCTGAGCTTTTCTGATTTCATTTAGTGTTTGAACAAGATATATTGGGCTTCTTCTTCTTTAGAGTTAGCGTGAACTCTATGCTTCTTCATGTTGTTTTTGTTTTCAGTTGGAAAATAGCATTACACATTTTATGTATAAATTGTACAGTAAGTGGTCTGGGATTTTTTTTGCATGGGTGGAAACAATCTGTAGAGTTATTGCAGGAATTGAACATTGTTTAGTTATAAAACTTCTGAAATAAAAAGCCAGGGAATTTTTGAGGAACTATTTGCGGATTATTTCTTTTTTAAATCAGGATGTGATTCAGACCATCAGTTAACAGGAGAACTCGACAAACTTGCTGAATACAGAGAAGAATGAAGCATAGGAGCAGGTGCACGCTTAATTTATTTGGATTTGTTTGTGGCATTTTCCAAAAAGTTTAAAGTTTGGTGCATTTGTTTGAGAAACTGTGGTCACTAATAGTTGTGGCTTCAGGGGAAAATTGAAAGCAATGATCGTCTTAGCAGAAATTCTAACACTGAAGTTGTTCCAAGAACATAGTTTGGAGTGGAACATCAGGTTAGTTTCCTCCTTTCCTTTCTCAGGGGAAAATTGTGAGTAAATATAGTAAGTAGGAAATTACTGACATTTCTTTGTAGATTTCAATGAAGTTGGAACAGGTTTATGCAGCAAAGATTTGGAAAGGTATTTTGAGCACGTTAACCTCAAATGGTAATTATGAATTACCTGTGTTGCTGTGAGAGCAGCCTTGTGCATCTTAGCATCTTACATAGACACATAGGAAGACTTGCAGAGGAAGGATATTCTCAGGAACATGGAGTACTGTTTGAAACTTATGCGTGATGCAGTCATACTTGTGTCCCCATACTGGTGTCCCCGTACTGGTGGGGAAAAGCAGGTTAAGCTACTACTGAACAGTTCTCCTTCACTTCTCTTTTCTTCGTGTTGTATTGATCTTAGAATTTATTTCCATCAAAACCACGCCAGATACAAAAAGCACAATAGAGGAAATTCTTAGCTACAACTTTCTCAACGCAATCACCACCAGTAGCTGTGCATTTTTAACAGCAAAGATCAAGAGCCTGCATGTTGTGCTCAAAAAGATCTGCTCCAGTGGAGGTGACACTCTATTGCTGTTGCCTCTGCTGAAACGCATCACATCACCACCACTTCACTGTGCTCACACCCGCTGTTTGCTCAGCAAGTGTCAGTGAATGTCAGTGGGTGCAGTGTTTTCTACATGGAACAATTCAGTGATGCACCTTGGCTTCAGACACGCTTCCATGTCAGTCACCATTTGATCAGACTGCCCCTCTGCTGCCATCTGTCACACGACAACCAGATGTAATGGAATGTTGTCAGAAAGGTTCAACCCTCACTGCCTTACCACCAATATCTACCTCTGATGCCATGGACCACCATAATAAAATGGGAGGAATTACTTTCATAGCAGCCTTCGTATCTATCCCTGAAACCCTCCTTGCCTGTTTCCCTTTCTTCTTTGTGACTCAGGAGTTGTTCTTGATCTCAGGTCATGAATTTGAGATACTGACAGGGAAGTTTTAGTAATTCCTTTTAAGTTAATACACCTGTGTGAATTTTATTCCGAACCCTTGGATATAATTCTAAAAGTAGAATTACTAACTTTTTGGGTATATTTAAATGGCTTTTAACCATGTGGGCAAATTTGGGCTATACCCAGGTTGTCTTTATATAAGGAAATATTTGGATTCTCAGGGTAGAAAGAGAAAAAGCACATATCCAAATAATTTGTTACAAAGATTTGAAAAGCCTTTACAATCCTTTTAATCAAAAACTTGAGCTGAGAACTACAGGCTAGCACTGCTATGTGTTTGTATTTTACAGGTATGGGTCTAATATAGATGTTATTCTCAGAAGTTATCCAGAAAATAGAGGACTGGAATCCCGCAGTCTTCTGAGTTTATGCTGTTTTATTCATCTTTGTTGGCATTTTTAGCCTCAGATGCTAATTCTTGCAAGCACTGTAGAACTTCCTGTCATGCAGAACGATTCTGAAGTGAAGCTTCTTTTTCTGTTCGTTCCGTTCATCATTGTTCTCTTCCAATTTATGACTATCCAATAAAGAAATTATTAGCTACTTGAAGTAGCAGGTATCCCCTGTCATTTCCAGGTCCTATGCTTCATATTTGAGCAAAGATTTTCTATAAACAAATGGAAGAGAAAAATAAGCAAACACGTTTATTTCCCATTCAAAATATAATTTACTTCGTTGTATCTACTTTGGTAAACTCCTTGCCTCAAACTCTAGGTGGAAAAATGGACTTTAAAAAACAGCAAGAAAAATAGGTGAAGTAAAATTCATTTCTACAGTGATAAAAGCATTTCAATATCACATTTTCACTGGCCAAATAAAATAAAATAAAAATATTTTTCTTCTTTAGATCAAAATTAACAGAAACAACTGCAGACGATTACAGGCTTCGATTTATTAAGGTACTTAAGCATATGTCTTACTTAGAATGACTAGTCATTTGACTTCAGGGGGATTATTCATGTTTGTAAAATTAGATGTGCTTAAATCACTTGGTGCATCAAGATAATATTGGCTATTTTAATAGAATAACCTTTGCTGTAGATTTTCTTTGATTGCTGGGTTTTTCTGAATAGTTATCAGTTGATTTCCATTTTGTTCTATTCTGTCACCTAGTAAATTGTCAAGGCTTAGTTAACGTACGTATCCATACACGTGTTGTATGGATAATATTTATTCTATATTCAGAGGAAGCAGTCTTGAAAAGGTGAATCAAACTTGTGATGCTTTAGCTGCTCTCATGTAGGTTAAAGGTGTTTAATAAATCTTTGCTTTATGTTACAGGACAGCCCACAGGCAGGAGTACTGAATGTTTCCTGCCAAATGCTCTTTGTGAAATGAGCTAATTTGATTTATAGGCATGGTGCATACCACGACAAGTTTGCATCAAGGAACACACAGATTTTATGTCTACCATCTAAAGAATTTTCTTAGCTATGTACTCATGTAGGAGATTCTGTGATTTAGGAATTCAGTGCATTAGATGATCCTGCCTCGTTAGGCTCATCTTCAAACATTTTACTTTAGGGCTTAACAATCAGAGAGATACAAATTTGTTTTGGAGATACATTGAGATAGTATTTTGAAGAGTGGGTGTTAACCAGGAAATAACACAGGGACACGGAGCAGAGAGTAGCTAGGATTTGCAGGCTTGGGTTACTTAGGAAATAAAAGCGAAACATAATTTTAGGCAAAGGTTTGCAGTGGGACCATTTATTTAGCTTAGAAACCTAGGCTTTTGTCCTGATGTGCAGAAAGAGTGTGTTTTAGCTCAGTTAGATTCAATATAGTCAAGTTAGATTATCTCAAATTAAAAGAGCAAATGAAGAATAAAGCTTAACTGCTGTGATGGTCAATGTTTAAGCAGAAGAACCTTTTCTCCTATAAAGAATTACGTACTCCTATGGCTAGTGAAAAATAGAGGCATTTGTACAGCTTCAAACAAAAGCAATTTTTTAAATTTGGTGTTGACTTATTCTTTTGTTTAATAATAAAACTAAAATAATACGTCTGGTATTACAGACTGTATCACAAGCAATCAATTAAGTGATATTTGTTAACTTAATATTCAAGGAACTGCACAACAGGCTAGAGCTTGGAATCTCCTTTTTTGTTATGGGATTCCAGCATCTGGACTTTCTTTTTCCTTCTCCCTTCACACTAAAATGCCTTTTCAGTTACTTGACTGAGTGTATAATATTATATCATTATGGATGAGATTTTAAGTTGGAAATTGTTATTGCTGTAGTTTTTCAGGTTTCTATGGCTTCCTGCAAAAAACACGGGAAAACAGATGACTTAGGATTCTGTCCATTACTTCTGAGAATTTTGGAACTTGTAACGATAGCACCAGTAAAAAAGTATATGAAGCAGGTCTAGGAAAAAGTATATGAAGATTGGCTTTGTGAAATGGATTTTTTGTTATGCTAAAAATGCAGCTGTTTCAAGTGGAAAGCAAGCAATATCTGTAAGTGGAAGTGAATATATCCAGTTTGTCAGCTGACCTCTTGTGAGGTCATCAAACTGAAGAATTTGGCACTTTTATTTCTGTTGGTTGGGTAATGGGAACGTATAGTTAGGTCTCCTCAGTTAATGATGGGAGTGTGACCCACGTGTACAGGAAGGAGCAAATAAATGGAAAAGGGATGTTTTCATATCTGATCTAGATGAGGTATGTGAATTATGCTCACTGCATCAATTCATTTACGAGATCTTACTGCCTCTTGTGCTGCTGAACTATAACAGGATAGAATGCTATGGGGCTGCAGAGTAAATGTATAATTAGGCAAGAGAGGTTTTTTGTGAAAATAAATTGTGCAAATGACATAATCAAAATGGAGCGTTACTCATTGCAACAATTGCTGAGATATAGCAGATGTAGTCTACTAAAATCTTGAAGCTCGTGTGCAGTTGGGAGTTATATTTGAAATTGCTGCATGTATGGATGAGACTTTTAAACTGGGGTCATTTCTAATTTCCCTGCCTTACCTGGTCCATTTCAGATGAACAGTTGTCTCTCTCCTCAAAGTTCTCTTGAGAGAAGTTTAGTAGAATGCTAACTATGTATTATAAGCTGCTATATCACTCTTCTAAGATATTGAGGGATCATCTGCAAGAACAACGCTGTCTGGTTAAAGAAATTAATGTGAAATAAGGCTTGCAAGTTGTCCTTTGAAGGATACTGGTAAATCTGTATTGTTGACAGTTTATAGTGATGTAAACCAGAATTTGGCATAGAGGAAAAGCCGCTGGAAAGCTGCTTTCTGTTGTGTCCAGGAACAACACTAAGTCAGTAAGGAACAACATTAAGTTTCAGTAATGCAAAAGTTGATGGAAATGAGGATCTTCCTCATACCAAAATGAGGAGCTGAGCTGGGGCGAGCCTAATAGGAAAGGTATATTAAAATGCCAACAACGTTGTTATTACATATTGTAAGTGAGCTGTGGAAAGCTGTCAGAATGGAGCTGAGGTTCCAAGTTCTGAAAAATTCATTAGAACAATGTTAGACATCTTTATAGAACACTAGCAAGTATGTGTATTCAGCAGCTAATTTTGCAATCTCTGTAAGTTCTTAGATAGAATTTGTCATTTATTTATACAGTCTGTTTTCATTTTACCGAGTGTGCTTGAGAGGTAAATTAACATAAAATATAGTATTAAATTTAGTTATATCTATTTACTTAAAAATTAAATGGAGTAGGCGAATTCAGAGCTGGTTTTGAGTAGCAAAAATATATTTTAAGGAAGTAAAATCAGAGAGTTCATCTTTGACAAATTCATAATTTGAAAAGAGTGCAATTTAAACCAAACTGAACTGGAAGAATGCTTTTGGGCTAAAACCTCTGAATGTAGGGTGACAGCCTGACGTGTGTTTACGTTTAAATTACAGACTTCTGAAAAATGAAGTTAGAAATAAAGTTACTGAAATCCTTCAAGGCTGTGATAGCGGAATTTTTTTTATAAGACACGATATCTACATATATGCACTGTTGACAAACAAAAATGTTTTGTGTGGAATTGCATTCATGATTTATAGATTCATGACTCATAACATTATATTACTTAAAATCCGTTTTCAAGTATATATATATATTTTTCTTGTCTATTAACAGTGCTAAATAGAAGTGCCTTGCTGCCAAATTGTTGCTTGGTCTTTAAGTCAGTCTGGCTCGATCCAATCTGCTACAACCTTCTCTAACAGTCATCTTTGTGTTTTCAGGATGTATGGTGTTACGAGCACTGGCATTTGCAAGTGTCAAATTTGGATCTCATTCGTATCACTACAAAACTTTGTGCCGTGCTGCCCTAACATATATATATATATGTATATATATATTATAGCATGTTCAAAATGCTATCTGTGAGCATGTTTGCTTGATTTACTGTAAGTTGCATCTGACTCTGACAGATACGTGCTTCTGTTGGAATTAATTTGTGCATTTGCATAAGTACCTTTGGTAAGAATATGTACTCGAGCTACAGACTGTGGGTTTTCTGGTGGTGGTGGTGGTTTTTTTGGATGCCTCTATTATCAGACATATCCAACTTGCAGGCTACATGAGGCTCAGCACAGCTGACAATGCAGCCCACTCCCTGCTGCTTTGTCATTATGCCCCCACCAAGCTGCCTGGCCCCAGGACATGGAGAGGGCACAGTGCAGTGTTAATAAATAGTATAAACTGTATGGTACTAAGCTTAATTTGCAAGGAAATTGTATCAGTTTTCAAATATTACAATTTGGGAAGACATTATATGCAGAAACACGCTGCTAAATTTGATGCGTATCAGAGAATGCTTCATAAAGACAAAATAGTGGAGCTGAAAGAAGTCTGTTACCTCAACAAAACACTTTAAAAAGCATTAGAACTCAAACGGGCTCTGTTGTAAAAGCTAGTTACATGATAGAAAATCTGATGGCAAAAAAAAAAAATCAGAACCATTTCCTGACAGTGAGTTCTTTAATCCGTGTATGGAAAGTATGATATATATAATGTGTCCTGATTGGTAAAAAATAAAATAAAAATCTAAAATTAATTTGTTCACCAGGTTTAGTCAGGTGAACTGAAGAAATAGGAAAATCTATTAAAAAAACAAAAAAACCCACAATATTTAGAGAGTAAAGCTGCTGAGAAATGTTTTATTTGGTGCCAGTGAAAGATACAACTAAATCTCTTGATTTGTATGAAGCAGGAAAAAAAAATATTAAAGCAGTTTTCTTTAACCTTTGTCAACATATCCGGTATTGCTATCAATGATGCCCTGGTGATGGTTGGTAAAAAAAAAAAAAACCAGGGACTTATAAAGTTAATAGAAAATAATGCATTTACCACCAGTAACTCACATCTGATGAAATATTACTGCATCAGAGATCAAGAAAATTTATGTACAAAAGCTTTAAAAGAGGATAATGTCATGGAAATCATCCTCATAGCTATGAATTCCATAAAGCCCAAGGGACTGAAATAATCACCAGTTCTAGGAGTTCCTTAAAAGTATGGATGCTGATTATGGGGATTATTTACCTTTCTGAAGGAAGGTCTTAAGTTGGGGTAAAATGCCTACAGGCTTTGCAAAGTAATATCCTGTCCTTTATGGAATCAAAAGGAAAATTTGTGCCAGAATGTGAAGATTAAAAATGGCTCACAGATTTTTGGTGGATTTGACTGCTCATTTAAATGAGTTAAGCATGCATCTTCAAGGTGAAAACCTCATTTCTGTGCTATGTTTCAGACAACAACAGTGTTTGAAATTAAATTATTGCAAGCTCAAGTAATAATTTCATGCATTTTACTACATTGGCTAAACATGGTCCTATGAACAGTGAAAAATATGCTGTCTTGCTTTCCATTTTGATAAAGGAATTTGAGAATTTCAATTTTGGAGTTTCAAGATCTCCAAAAAAATCATATTTTTCTGTATTTGCGACTTTATTTTCATTTGACATGAATACAGTACTTCCAAATTTTCACATGGAGTGCACGGAGTTGCAATCAGATGTTCAACTCAAAGAAAAATTTGGTCATGTCTCTCTACCAGACTTTGATAAGCCCTCTCTTATTAGAGAAAAATATCCTGTGCTTCACAGTCATGCCTTATTCATGTCATCACTTTTTGGTGCTGTGTACATTAGTGAACATACGAAGGATGAAGCACAGGAAGAGTAATATTTCATCACAAATCTTTGAGAAACGCATTGAAAACTCAGTAGGAATGGCAACCATTGCCATCAAATTGGCCTGATGAATTAGTTTCACAAAAACAAGGTCAAACATCCCACCAGTTTTGTTTCTGTTGCTCCCTGTTTCATGTGTTTTAATAAAAAACACTTTATTAAAAAAGTTTTGTTATTTATATACATTAATTGTATTATATATTTTATATGTGCCCTTGGCAATTCCTATGCAGCCCAGGCAAGCCATAAGGTTGGGCAACCATGCTCTATTTCCTAGTTGGCCACTGTTATTCCAAAAATAATAGTTGAAAAAACATGTTTATTAAGATGTATGGATTAAGAAAACCATTCCTGACCATTTTCTTAAGCCACTTTTCATATAAGGCACAAGATCTGTGGTTGTATATTCTGTGCACTCAGTGCACGTTAATGGAAACATTAGAAAATATGATGGTGTCAAGATATAAAGGAAGAAGGTATTCTTGAAAACAATTAATGATTGAAAATGGTAGCACCGTAAACATGATGTAGAAAACCATTCTCATGCAGAGTAACTTAGAGACATGCTTAATTTGACTCACGTCAATTCTTATTGAAGACGTGAGACTTGATGCATCACACAGAACAGGAATAGGCATAAGAATGTTTAATATGTGTTTTCTAACCACAGAGGGTGGCATGGGGTTTGTACTACTACCTTGTTAAGTACATGGTAAATCTCAAAGGAAGTATTTTTGAAGGGATACTTAGAAAAGCAGGCACTTTTTTTTTTTCCAAACACAATTTGTACACTTAAAATATAAACCTCTTCTACAGTGTCCAACCAAACTGATAAAGAAATTACACAGTTCTAGAAATTGCTCACATGAATGCATCTGAAAATGTTCTGGTAATAATAAACAGAAATATAAATGAAATGGTGGTCATCAAGGAAGAAATAAGCGTTGTTTCTAAGGCCAAAGAGATTTTTTTCTTTCAGCCTGTAATATCTCAGTGTTTCCTTATGCATTTTCTAGTTTTAAGACTAATTGTTGGTATTGCTGTGGTAGTAGGAGTGTTTACAGCTGAAAGCTAGCTTGGATTCTCTGTGTTTAATCTGCAGTTTCTTCTTTAACTGCAATATCTTTCTTCTGTCCCAGTTATAGTACAGTCTTTAGTTACGTTATGGAAGACAAAATAAACATAGACATAAATGAATGGAGATTCACTTTTCTGTTGTGGTAACCATAACATAACTGTTTGCTCCCAATAAATACTCGTGAAAAGCTGCTCTCATTTTGTTTCTGTATTTGTCTTCTTAGCCAATGTGTGTTCATCTTTCATAGAAAGTTTTTCTGATCCTATGATATGTTGTTGAGATTCTAGTTTCAAAGAAAACATAGTTTATGTTGGACTTGTTGAAGTAGTTAAACTTACCAAATGCTTAGAGAGTTCTCTGGAAGAATGACTCAGCTTCATTCACATCCTGGTCAACATCTTCGTTCACACTGTTGTTTGCTTAAGTACGTGAGAAACGTTCCCTCTTACTTGGGTGCTATATCTGAGGATTTGCAGGGTGGCATGCACCCAAAATGACAATCCGTGGAAAAGGTTGCTGTGAATTTTATTTAAATTTGGTATTTTATAAGTTGATAAATTATTAGAAAAAATAAAATCACTTTAGACTGCAGTTTTAGGTTTTTTATGCATATTGCATTAATAGCTGAACATTGTCTCTGAAGTTCAATGCAAGTAACTTTTCACTGGTTCATTCTGTGCTGTAGAGATATAAACAGTCACTAGTGTCCTGTATCTGTCTTTGATACCTGATATTTTATTAGAATTTGGTTGTGATCGGTGGCGCAGAGTCCAGTTGGAGGCCTGTATTGAGGAGGTGTTCCTCAGGGGTCGGTGCTGGGTATGGTCTTGTTCAACATCTGCATCCATGACCTTGATGAGGGGATAGTGTCCACCCTCAGCAAGTTTGCTGACGATGCGAAGCTGGGAGGAATGGCTGACACAGTAGAAGGCTGCACTGCCATTCAGTGAGGCCTGGGCAGGCTGGAGAGTTGGGCAGATAGGAACCGGATGAGGTTTAACCAAAGCAAGTCTTGCACCTAGGAAGGAATAACAGCATACACCAGTACAAGTGGGGGGATAATGTGCTGGAGAGGAGCTCTGCAGAGAGGGGAGCAGGGTGTGCTAGTGGAAAACAGGTTGGCCATGAGCCAGCAGTGTGCACTGATGGCCAAGAAGGCCAGTGGCATCCTGGTGTATGTTAAAAAGAGTGTGGCCAGCAGGCCAAGGGAGGTGATCCTCCCCCTCTGCTCTGCCCTGGTCAGGCTTTACCTGGAGTACTGTGTCCAGTTCTGGACTCCCTGATACAAAAAAGACAGGGATCTCCTGCAAAGAATCCAGTGGAGAGCCACGAAGATGATAAGAGGCCAGGAGCACCTCTCTTATGAGGAAAGGCTGAGCGACCTGGGTCTGTTCAGCCTTGAGAAAAGAAGACAGGGAATCTTATTAACATCTGATAAATATGAGGTGCTGGAGGCAAAGGGTTGAGGCCAGACTCTTTTCAGTGGTGACAGGACATGGGAAAATGGCTACAAACTGAAGCGTAGGAAGTTCCATAAAATGGTGTGTAAGAACTTCTTCACAGTAAGTACGATGGAGCTCTGGAACAGGCTGCCCAGGGAGGCTCTGGAGTCTCCTTCTCTGCAGAAGTTCAAGGCCCACCTGGATGCCTACCTGTGCAGGTTTGCTCTAGGGAGCCTGCTTTGGCACGGAGGTTGAACTAGATGATTTCTAGAGGTCTTTTCCAGCCCCTACAATTCTGTGATTCTGTGATATCTAGTACCTATCTAAATATTCTATTTCCTATTAAATGAAGGGCAAAGTATCTTCAGTGTCTATAAATGAGGAAGAGAGCATAATACTTCTGAGGGCCCAGGTGGGATTATAGCAAGCAGTAGCTGCAGAGTACCTCCAGCCTTGTACCTCACATTCCCTCTAGTGATGCCATGCCAATACCACCCCAAATATTGTGCCCCCGTATATGGGGAACAGAAGCAGAATCACCTGTGTATGAACACCAGCAGATGTGTCTGTCACACAGCAATAGTTCAAGTACTCTGACAGGGTGCTTTGCCTACAGAGCTGCCCTTGGATGAACAGTTATAAGTCATTTTCTTTAGCCTCTCTTGGTAACAAATGTGGAATCTTTCTAACAAACTCATTTTTTGGAGAGTTCTCTGGAAGAAAGATTTGGCATCATTCACATCCTGGTCAGCATCTCTTTTCCCCACAGTGACATCTGCCCAAGTGTATGAGAAACATCCCATTTTATTTGGTTGCAAAATGCAAGTCCAAATTTAGCACTGATTTCACTTTCTATGCATAACCCTCCTTGGCTTGTTTTTCTTCCCAAAAGGTTAAAGCCCAAGCCAGGTATACAGCTTCTACAGTCTTTTGCAGCAGCTTTCTTACTCCAGTGATCACATACAAATGCCATTATATTTAAACATGGGTAGCAATTGTTTAGGCAAGGGAATCATTTTCTGTGATGTTTGTGCATCTTTTTCTATTCTAATAAGAAGCTGACCTGTTGTCATCATGTCAGAGAAGAACTGCCTTTTAAGACAGAGTTTTTCTAGCACCATCCATCGTCTTCCATTAATTGGTTTTACAGTCCACAAAAGACAGACTGCAGCCAGTGAAGTCTAATCTTAACGTATCTGCATTTTCCTTGCTGTGATTTTAAGGAAAATCTGTCTAAAAGTGATAAATAGCCCAGAAATTTCTTAGGCTATTGCTTGGTATGGGCTATTGAATTGGATTGAGAACCTTCACAGTGGATGATGGGTAACAGCAGTTAAGTAGAATTTGCACTTTTTTTTGTATAGTCCCAGCAGAATGTAGATGAGATATTTCATGTGACCCCTGAGCAGCCTACAGGTGCTGTTCAGCCTTAAACTGTGTACACATAGCATGAAATAAATCACATACCTAATATTGACCCATCCAGTGTTTGTGGAACATGTAAATTTCAAAAGTACATTTAAATGATGAATTTGTCTCATTAATGAAGAGGTTGCTTTGAATTATGATTTGACTTGTGATTCGTATTTGTTTCCTTTAAAGACAAATAATTTTCTCATGTTTTTTTTTATTATTTACTGTAAACAACTTCAATGAATTTGGAATTTGGCTTTAAAATAGGTGTTCTCTTTCATGCTAAAAGTCTCCGGCTGCTTCGTACTATAGAAAAGATCCACTTAAAAAATATTTCTGCTATTCTAAAATTTATGAGTTCATAGGTCATTTGCAAGCTATATATATATAAAATGAGAAAATTTCATTCTTTTAGGTTTATTGATTGATTGATTTTGGATCTCAGAAACACCCTTGAAATGTATGACAACAAATATCTTTTAATACTTTTTTTTTTTTTTTTTTTTGAATGGCTATTCATTAAGAAATAGCTACAGCTCAGAACTGCAATCAAAAAGGGACACAAATAAGGTGCTGTAGGTTGATACTGAAGAACAGACTGGTAACCCTTTCTCTTTTTATTTTCTCTCCCAATTTTCCTTCTTCCTTGTATAACCTGTCATCTCCGTGAGCACCAACAAATAAGTGTTACTTTATCAGCTTAATAAAAAATGTTATTGCTACATGGTTGAATTAATTCTTAGCACAGAGTGGCAGGTCATTCTCTGCACTGGGATGATGTGCAGTGAAGGATATGCTGCAAAGAATACTCAGTTTTACTGTGCACACAGTGATGCTCTAAGTTACTTGGATTTTTTGGGCACAGCATAGTAAATGTCAAGAGCCTTTGAAACATTTGAAGCAGATGTTCTGCTGCCAAACTGAAGCATTTGAACTCAAAATGAAACAGTTCCCTTAAACCTTGACATTAAGTCTTAACAGTTTCACTTCCCAATTGGACGTGGTTGAAGAAGATAAATAATAGAACTGTAGCAGGATAAAATATTTATTCTCCCATGAGGTGGGGAAGGAAAACATGTTTAGCATTTGCTTTGCAATTTTATTTGTTCTGGCTCATTTCCCTCTCATACTCGCATATATATATTTCCAGACACATGTTAAAAGCAGCAGCAAGGGCTTGGCCGGCGCCCGGTGTCCTTCCTCTCCCCTTTACTTCTTTCTGGATTTCTCTCCCAACTTCCCTTAAGCTGTCCCTTTGTCCTCGCGTTCCTTTTGGGGAAGCATTCATCAAAATGTTCTCACTTGTCCAAAATCCAGTTACCTTACCAAACTGATCAATTCCTGTGAAGACCAGCCTTTTCAAATAGGAGCCCAGTGAGAATGGTTTGCGTTGCCCAGGCCGTGAGTATTGCCATTCCCATTGACACAGGGAGCAGTGTGGATGCTAAAAGTCCGTGAGAATGAAATTATTTTAATTAGAAGTCCACCTTCATTTTTAAAATGCCAGTCTGCATTCCCTATTGTGAACACGTCCTCATGAAGGACAGTTGGTCACTTTATCTACTGTTCAATGTTTGTCTATTATTTTCCATCCTATGTACATTAGTGCTGTGTGCTTTGCTAGCTGAATGATAGCATCACATTATAAACAGTCAGAACCAGATTACAACCTTTTAAGTCCTGTCACTCACCTCACTGTCATGCAACCTATGGCTCGAATTTTGGATGTTTCTCCATACTTTGTACCCTGTGCCTGCCAGCAAGGCTGCTTTTCTCCCCTACCTTCCCCAGGATGTGTCAATGGGATTTGCTACACCTCCCTGCTCAAGTGGTGCTGAGGGAAGATCTCAAAATTAGTCTCTTTTCAGCAACTCTCCCTCCTGTGATCGCTTGCCTTCATCTGTGAGTACATCAGATTGGGTATCGTGCAGGTCTGGAACAGCAGAGAAAATAGTGGATAGTGCTTTCTTCCTTTTTCTTCAGTACTAAGAAAAGATGACGTGGACCCTGGTGAAATCACTACCACTGTAGAGATGAAGCAGTAGCCTTTAAGAAATGACTGAATTTTGATCGACGAGTGTATTGTGCATGCAAACAAATACATGTATATACATGTATATGAGTTAAGTATACTCTGGTGGAGGAATTATCTGTGCTATCTAGATGTTTCCTATCATTCCAGTTAGGTGCCAGAAAATGTTCCTTGCTTCTTCTGAGGAAAAGGTTGATGAAAGGTACATTTGTGGCATCCAGTTTTGTTTGTAAACTAATGGTTAACAGTGTGATCACTCTGTTAAGCTGTAGGCAAATACAACGTGTGCTTGAAAGCAGTGTGCACTCTTTTAAGGAAAATTTGTCATGAACATACATTATTAGTATGGTACAGCATGTCTTATTTTTTGATTATGGGTAGGGTAATTTTGTTCTATAATAAGGTCTGTGTAGCAGAATTGGCAAGAAAACTGAACCATGTACTTGACTAGATCTTGGAGCCAGAATGCACAAGCTCACTTTCAGTGGTAACCTTATAAAGCAATGCTGTTTAAGTGATGGAGCGATACTTAATGTGGTCTTTATAATATCTTGTGCTGTGATTCTGCATTGCTAGTTGAATTAGGCTTTCATCTGCACCATTCCATCTTTTAATAATCTGGCACTTCATTTGATTTCCTACTACAACCTTGTTGTTAGCCTGGTAACAAATGTCTTCTGTACTGGCTGCAAAGCAGCTAATGTTTTCTTCAGATCACCCTCTGTTTAACCCCTTATACAATAAAAAAATCCCATGAACTCTATATGTTCATCCTTTTGAAGACTTGGTTTGGTATTTTGCAGTAGTACTGAATGATCTTTCCTGAGGTGGGTGTAAAAGCACACACCTTTGCAAGGGTGGAGAAATTCCGTGAAATTCTGATCAACCTGCTCTCTTTCTATATTTTCTGTGGCCTTGGAAACTGAAAAAAAAAAAACCAAAACTTGGAACGTTTTTGATTCTTTTTTTCTTCAGGGTTTGTAAAATGTGAAGAGTGTGTTAGTGATGAGCAACTGCCTTCCAAGGACTGATTCAGTTAATTTAGGAGATGCACACACACACACAGACACAAAACAATTTTTATTGTAAGTTTATATATATATGTTTATGTTGCATAGATAAGATACACATATATGTGCATACATCCATATACACAAGTTGTACATTTGTAAGACTTAGGTATCACCTACCTGGATGGGGGCAATTATTGTTAAGGATGACTAAAACAATACAAAGATCTACACACACACACACAAATACACATATTTACATGTTTTGCTATAGAACTAATAAATACTTAATATAGTCATCAAGCTTACCTTTTTTCTCTATTACACTGTTTTTTCTAAAATTTAACATCAGAAGTTTTTTTTTCAGAATAAATTCTCATTATTCTCAAGAAGAAAGCAGAGACAAAAATGAAGTAACTTCAAAGTCAGTCACCACGTTAACAGAGGTCTTGTTGAAAGTGCCCAAAGAGTCACCAACTTACTGTATGTTTCCTCCACTAGGCAGCACTGCATTGTTTTGGTACGGTCAGCTGCATGGTAGTTAAAGAATAGGTTTGTATGCCCTGTCCTTGTTAGGGGGATTGTAGGGAGATGTTCCAGGGAAAATGTATTCAAGGCATTTGTTTTCACCATGAGGACAACCAGTGAAACGAGTTGTGTAGCATCTACTGTTGGAGATTTTCAATAAGAGGTTCAACAGAACTCCAAGTAACCTGTTCTGAGCTCATGGGTGACCCTGCTGTGAGCAGGAGGAAGAGACGACAGACCTCCTGAAGTCCTTTCAGACCTGACATCCTATGATCCTGCAGCCAGAGCTGCAGGTGAGTAAAAGGTCTTGCTCTCCTCGCTTCTGTTGTCATATGGAACAGCAGGAGAAGGGAAAAAACAGTGCAGTGTTTAGCCTTCTTGCATTATGTTGTGTGGAAGGCAGTGCAAGTGGCGGTGCTGGTTGTAGTGTGATTTTAAAAATTGTAGCCGAGTGGCAAAGGCAGGAAAATTATGTGCACCATAAAAGGAGTTGTTAGGAGAGAAGAGTAGGCAGGAGTAATTGGCAGATGAGGAAGAGGAGACAGGAAGACAAAAGAGGCTCCCCACCCTTCTGTAGTATGAAGAAGGTCACCATACGTCTTGTATAAAAACGTTTGGAGAGATTCTCTTTAATCACCTGTGACGTCTGTTATGGCTGTGCCTGAAAACATATAGCAGCTATGGTCTGAGAAGAACTGCCTAAACCTCTTCAGGATTGTTTTGGAAGTAAAGTATTACTCTTTGCTGTTTCCATGACAATGTTTCAGTCATGCATTTTTGAATGGAGACTTTATAGGGAACAAATGGGAAATAAGAATGTGACTCCAGCCCTTTGGAAACAAAGTGCAATAAAGATCAGGAGTTACTCGAGGTGTGAGCCAGATCCCTGCTCCAGCATTACTGTGATTTAGTTGTGCATCTTGGCTCTGCATGCTGTGGTGTGAAAGCCATTAATATGGCAGGGCTGGGTTCTGGAGACCTGCTGTGCTTCCACTCTGCAATGTGAAAGGGCTGCATGGTGTGATGCTCAAGCTGCATCTGCCAGAGCTCAAGTTTTTGATAGCTTTAACCTGCAGGTAGCATGTGGAAGAGAATCACAAGCAGCACCATCCCCTTAGCATGCAGGAAGCATGTGGAGGCTGAGGCCTGCTGTGCTCTCAGCAGTGTGGGACAGTGATGCTCCTTTTGGCTCTCCAACGTGCTTTGCTGCAATGCTGGGTTACACTGGTTATGTGCCAGGCTTGATTGTTCCAGTGTTTTATCTGTAGCAGTTTATCACCTAGTGTGGGTTGTTGTAAAGAAACTGAATCCTTTCATGTGGTGAAGATCTCGCAATTTCAGAATTTCTTTTGTCTCAGCAGAAATAAAGGCCATTTCTTAGTTCCATGCCTCCTTGCTCCCCAACAAAAAGACTGCTTTCCACAAGTTAAAATTAGTGAAATAATGTTTTGCTTTGATTTTAGTTTTTCCATTTTGTAACAGATTTTACTGTTAAATATGAAGGGAATTAAAATGGAAGTTAGTTTCAAAATGAAAACATTTGTTTCTGAAAAAATCAAAACGGCCCGTGTTTCAAAATCACTGCAACTTTCAATTTTATTTTTCATTTTGAAACTTATCTTGTTTTTTCAGCAGTGAGTTTTTCTGCTGATAAGTAAACACATTTTCAGTAGGTCCAAAATTCAGTCCCAGAAGTCTCTGCTAGTTCTACTTCTGAACATATGTATTGGATGACAGCTGCCATACCCCTCAGTGCACTTGCAGAAATAGAGAATAAACTTGAATTAGCAGTGAAAATTGTTCAACTGGTTCAACATAGCTCCTGATAATTATGTTAAAAAACAAAAGTGTTTTTGTTGTTTTGTTTTGTTAAAAAAAAGAAAATGTTCAACTGCTTTTCAGCCATTGTTGCCCTCAGCTTGATATTTTGTATGTTCAAATATGTTTGATTTTTAGTTTAAATACCATCATACAAATGAAACTGGCTTTTCTTGATTAACTTACTCTATTCCAAGTAGAAAAATCAATAGAACTCTTGTAGAATAGATCCAATTTCTGAATAGTTACAATAAATGTTTGTGAGAAGAGAAAGAAAGTAGAGTTGAAAGCATAAACCTATTTTTGTGATAAACCTGACTGCACTGATCCACCTTGGCTCTATAGGATGCACCCACGTTGGGGTAAGGGAACATTCAGTTCCCTAACAGCATAGGTCCTTGTCTGCCCTGTAATAGAGCAGTCAGTTTTCTGCACTGTTTGTGGTTTTAATATTGAGGGCCACTGTTTTCTGTGGACTGAGTTGAGAATACCGCGTGCTTTTCACTGAAGACATCAGACTGGACTTCAGCTTTCCAGTCCATTAGAGATGACTGCATAAAGCTGCAGCCTAAGAAATGATTGTTCTCAAATGCTTATCTTTTCTATCTGTGTAGTTTGTCTGATTTTCTTTTTCCCTCTGATATACTTGTTTCTACTAATTTTTTTTGTTCCTCATTGCCTGCCCTTTTCTTGCACACATTTTCGTATTTTCTTTTGTCCCCTTTGGACTGTATAATGCTTTAGCATACATATAAGATTCATTAATTTTCTCTTTGCTGTCATTTGCCATAATTTTATCAGGTTTTGTACAAAAAGTGCAAAGCCTTCTGCTGCTGACCTGGCAGAAAATGCAAAGATGCGGATGAGCCAAACATCTTTAAATGCCTCATGTCTGAAATTAAAGAGTCCCATGCAAGTTTTGTACACTAATAAATAAAACAGGAGCTGTCAGTTTGAAAAAATGTATGTAGACTTCATCCGGAGTATGCAGTCTGGTACAATTTATTAAGGATACTGTATTGCAAGATGAAATAAAACATGAACAGGAACTGTGATTTTATCTGATAGGATTGCATGTCTTAGATGTTTTAGGAACAGCTAAATTTTTAATCAAGGAAGTAATAGCTGTTATCTGGTGACATCTGTGTAGTCACAGCAGACAACAGAATGAATTTCAAAAGTGTAGAAATGTTAGATAGTTGGGTATGAAAACAAGAAATGTAAAGAAGTATTTATTGAAGAGTATGGAAACTATACAGTTTTAAACAGGAAGGAAAAAGAGCCAAAGATAAACATTTATCAGGCCCTTCAGAGAGTAATATTTTCTGAGAGAACATTATATCACTGTATGGTAAAATCCCATGGATTTCAGATAGGTCATCCAGGTCCTTGGAACTGTCTCCACTTAATAGTGTAGCATAATTCTGAACACTAAAAAATATTTGTAAGTCCTTCCCCAAAATGATAATACAAAGCACTTATACTGTGTTTCAGTAAGGCATAGGAGTGACTACTGCTGTAGATTTTTAGTCCCTCATGTAAGGGAGTATACTTTTCTCAAAGCACATCTCTTTATATATTTATATTCTCTGTATCCAGGTACACCTATAAATATAACTCATAAACAAATGATTTCATCTGAAGTTGAAATGTCACTGTCGCAGTACTGGCTGAATGGATTCAGACAGGCAGTCGTTCTGACCTTTTAATCTCACAGCCAGCTTTATGTTTTACCAGGAGAGAAGTATGCAATGGGGAAATTGTTCATGATGCTCTTTTCAGCCCCATGGGATGAGTACGCATATAGGTTTCCAGTCCAGGCTGCAGTTACAGTCATAAATAGTGTTTCACGATACAGGAAGGAATTCATAAAATGATGTCGTTATTTTTGTGATTCATTAACTGTAAGCATCCAAGATGATGCATTATGAGATGTGGTAGGTAAGCTTTTATTAAAATGGCATCTAAGTGTCCTCATTTGATTCTGTGGCCTAGTTGTATTCCAAAAAGCATTTGAGTCTTCACAGAACTTTCTGAGTGCTGTGCAAAAAACACTATTTTGGAAGTGATGTTGGAGATTTCATGGTGATCTGCAAATCTAAAATCAGCTCAGGACATTATTATGTAGCTTGGGCTGTCTGACAGTTCTGGGGGTTGTTTGTGAGTTGTAACATAGAATCACTCAGTAGAATCACTCAGATTGGAAAAGATCTTCAAGATCATGAAATCCAACCACAACCCAACTATACTACCGTAGCTCTAACAACCCTCTGCTAAATCATGTCCCTGAGCACCACATCCAAACAGTTCTTAAACACACTCAGGGATGGTGACTCAACCACCTCCCTGGGGAGCCTATTCAGTGCTTAACTTGTACTGATTGCAAGAGTTTATTAAGCATCTGATCCACAGTGAATGGACTGATGTGATTTCAGAGCAGTGGAAATAGGTAACAAAAGATCCATCTGGATTGATAGAGTTTGCTGGTAAATTTTGCTAACTTGTGACCTTTTTGTATTAATTATATAGCTGCATAGAACTGTGTTATTTTTGCATCAAGCAATTGCATTTCTTCCATATCTGACGTATGTCCAAGAGGAAAAAACTTTCACACTTTCTCTATCAAGTTTGTTGCAGATGTGTAAAACAGAGTGGCCCCAAGTGCTTTCTTTTGCGAATAAAGAAGACGAGAAAATCCAGCTCTGTCACACTCTCTTGAAGTCAGTCTTTCTTATTTTTAACTGCAGCTCAATGTGATAAGCCTTTTGAAGTCTGAAGGGTAGTTATTATATGAGAACAAAGCATAATGGAATACAATCAAATGAAACAGATTGTAGCTCTTAAATTACTAAGATGAAAATTGTCCCAATGTGAAACACACACAAATGTGTTGTAAATTCAGGATAATTTGAATCATGAAATTAATCCAAGCCAGGAAACATTTGAGTCAACTGTTCTTGTAATTAATGAAAGCAGGACACTGTTAATTTAAAAATAATGATAATACAAAATTTACTACACAGCCCCTAATCCTTCTTCCTATGGTAGAAATGCGGCAACATTTTCCTTTGACTATTGTTCTGTATTTTTTTGTAGTGTTGACAACAGCAGGGCATTTGGGCTGACAGATTTGTACTAACCTTTCCATCTCACAGAAAACTCCTATCACGTGGAGACATGGAAAAAGATGGTCTTTGCAATTGCTTCACAAACCAAGCTTGGTGATACTTGAAAGTTAGTTATATTGTTGAGATTGGTGAGAAAAATATCACAGTTCAGCTGACATGACCAGATTGGCAGGAGCTCTGCTGTCTATGGTTGTACTGCAAGTGGGGTTACACTGATGGCATGTAACTATTGTGGGAGCTCAGATGGGCTATAGCAGCAAAATATTTTTTTGTTTTACGGTGCAGGCTGCTTTACTATCACAATAATTGCTCTACCATAGCTTCACTGTCAGAAAGGGTTTGGATTTGTTTCCTAAGCTGTTGGTAAAAGTGAAGTCTCAGGTTAGAGGGAGCTTACTTGGCTTCTAAGAAATCAGAATACGAGATGAATCAAGTGCTTTCAGCAGTGTTGTTTGTATTACAGCAGCACCGGAGGGTCCTCTTATACATGAGATATGCACAGAGATTCACAGCCTGAACAGGAGCAAGATATTGTTTTTAATAAAGACATGTTAAAGCCTAGTGCTACTTTTAGTCATTCTAAAATGGAACTATTTCTTTTTTTAATAATGGAAGACTCTCTTTAACTAAGACACATGTTCTGTACAAAACCTGGACCTACTGGCAGAATTGTATTTTAAAAGAACTTTGAACTGAATTTTGCTCCAGCTTTTTGTCCTCTTGGCCACCAAGTGTCTGTAGCTGCATTTATCTTAATAAAACAAAATAGTTTTTGGTTTTCCTGCCAGTTGGGGTTACCACATAAACTATTTGTTGTGCTGATTATTTAAAAAATACAAAGTTCATCTTGAAGCGTATGAAAGAAGCTCTGCTAGAAATCTTTTGTTTAGTTGCTGATCAGCCATTTATTTAAACATATTTTGTTTGTTTAGCATAACTTGCTACAGTATTTGAGACAGTCAGAGAAAAATATTTATTTTGTAAAATAAAGTTTTAACATCTTACATAAATGTTTATGTAAATAATATAGAATATATGTCCTTAAATCGATATTTGGCATCCAAGTTAGGCCAGCTGCTATCACCCAATAGCTATCAGCTAACAAGAAAAAAATAAACAAATGTATTTGTTTATACATCCTCTGTATACATACATATTTCAGAACGATTCCTAAATAGTGAGATTACATGAATTCCTATGGCAATTGTTATCTTGATGATAGCATGGCCAGAGAGGAAGCGGTTTATATCTCCACCCTGGAAGTATAGTATCTCCAGAGCTGTGTTCACTGTGGAAAATCTGGGTGGGAAGATTTTCCTTCTCTGAAATCTCTTCTGTAGAGAGGAAGCACACTTCAATTTTAACACCAGATTTAGCTTCCACCAGAAATAGTTACTTAAAAAAAAAAAAAAAGAAAAAGAAATGTTTTTCACATTGCACAATGGTATTATGCATTATTGAAAGCAAACTGGAATGAATGTGTTCTTTTGTGTATTGAAAAGAAAGTTGAGGGCAAGATACGTAATTATTAAATGAGAGAGTGTGAAATTCATTCTGATTAGAAAGTCTGTTTTTCCACGAAGAGTGCAAATACATTAGGATTGGATAATGTGGATTGCTTTGCACAGCAGCCTATTCCTCATGCAGCATTGATATATG